>OY856338.1:20052500-25052500 GCA_963693475.1 Ectropis crepuscularia
CATGGGAGGTGTAAAGGGACATTCTGACGGAACGAAGTTGTACAAAATATTGCAACTCTTTACTGTTTCTGTTGCCCTGGTACTGGTACCTAGGGGCAAACGCAACTCTTTTATATTTCTGTTGCCCTGGTATCTGGAGATAAACGCTGGGCTGTTGGAGGTAGGTAATTAATAAATAATAAATAAATAATTGTGGACAATTCACACACAACACCATCTGACCCCAAACTAAGCAAAGCTTGTATGATGGCGGCCAGATAGCTGATATAATACTTGTATAGTTTTTAAATACATACTTATTATACATATAAACAACCAGACACAGTGCAAACATTTGAATTCGTCACACAAATATTTGCACTGGGTGGGAATCGAACCCACGACCCTCGGTTTCGCAGGCAGAGCTACTACCAACTAAGCCACGAGGCCAGTCAAATTGAAACTCTTTACTGTTTTTGTTGCCCTGGTACCTACCTTTTATAGGTTTACACTTGTCCGCCATCTCACCTGATGTTAAGCGACGATGCGGTCTACGATAGAGCGTGTTTACCTAGAAGAAACCGATTCACTCTCGATTTGAAGACACCAAGGTCATAACTATCAGGGAAAACCCACTCTGGCAACACATTCCACAGCCTAGACGATCTTATCACAAAAGTAGAGTCAAACCTCTTAGTCCGTGTCTTTGGAACATCAACCATGAAACGGTGCCGCTTCTTTGAATTACGAGGAGTCCGTTCTTATCATATCCAAGCGTGACGATTGATAAATTAATCCATTTCACAGCCCACGAAAATTCTGTCTATAGCGCAACTAAAGAAGTTTTCACTTTAAAAATTGAGCAAGAGTAACGTGCGGCTGAATGACATTACTGCTTGGCGGTAAAATAACTGGCAAAGGTGTGGTCCTTCCCCAGGGGGTCTCTGCCAAGAGTCCTACCACTACTACCACCTTCCATCATTTCTTACAACCCTAGCACGTTTGGTCAGGGACGTAGCCAGACGACAAGTCACGGTATTTACAACTCTACGTGGGTGTGTTAAGGTGTATTTTTCCTTGCAAGTAATAGTAGGTAAGTAGTATACGATAGTTTAGGTTATTATCGTGTAGGTATTTGCACTTTTGTATGGCAGTGATGCATCTGTTACGAAGTAACTATTTTCAATAAAATTTGAATTGTTACGACCAATTTTCGTTAGATGGCGTAGCTGACAAAGGTGTGATACTTCCCCAGGCGGACTCTGCTAAGAGTCCTACCACTACAGTATTCCATTAGACAAGCCCATTCATTTGATATAGAGGTAGGTTGTGAAGAAATATTTTGTCCTCCGTTTTGTGGAGGGGGCCATTTTGAATCTATATTAACCAAACATAGCTACCACCGCACAAAAATAAACCTTTTTAAAAAAATCGACGTCAAACTTTTAACACCCTTTTTTGGTCGGGGGTGAAAAAATGATTCACAATTAGCTGAGCTATCACGAAACATACTTACATCCAATAAAAATTAAGGCCAGAACCACCTCTTTCTTTGAATCCGGTTAAAAATTCTGCCGGTTTTTTTAGGTAGGTATGTTTTATAGTCAATTAATACTGGAGTATATTTTAGTTCTACAATGTAGGTAGTTGTAAGTTGTTTTCATACCGTCGAATAAATGAACAAATTAGTGTCATTCAGTATCTACATGAATATTCAAAAAAGTATGTCCTCATAAATTATATTAAACTTAATGAGACATAATAAAGATGGGATAAAAAGGTATTTTAGACAAAATAATTTGTATGCATAATCTCTACTGTATCTATTCTAAACAGATATTATACAATATACATATTACACACTACTGTTTCTACATTCTGTGCGATAACTACCAAAATTTGGCTCAAAAATAAATATTAATAATAAAAGCACTTCCCTTGCTTCCTGTTTCGGCAATTTGAAATAAGATAAATTACTACTACATTTTAGTGTCTTGCTATTGCAGCCATTCACAATATTACAATAATGCCGCGACATTATTTATGCGCGCACTCGGTGTTCGTTCGCGCGTCAACTCGGGCAACCGGCCGGCGGCCTTGTGATTTTAGTACACCCGGGAGGACCCGAACGAGTAGGTATATAGCTCGCGCCGTTTAGCCAGTGATGAGGGTGTGCCTTAGGTTCTAATGACGCTACCTTTAAAAGATAGACATATCTGTGACGCACCGAAAGCTCTCAACAAGCATCATTTTTTCCCGTTTTTGTTACATTTTTCATTCATGCTCATATGTACATACCAACGTAATGTTACATACCATATAGCCTTCCTCGATTAATGGACTATCCAACAGAGAAAGAATCTTTCAATTCGGACCAGTAATTCCCGAGATCCTTGCGTTCAAACACACCAACTCTTTAGCTTTATAATATTAGTATAGATGTGAAGTTAGTTTAGTTTATTGAGGGTTACCTTTTCGTCAGTGCCTCCGTCGAGGTTGTTGAGCGCATTCGTCAGATGAGCCATGTCCAGCCAAGGCCGGCCCTCGGCCGTCACACCATGGAACAATTTGTCCCTAAATAATTTTAGGAGGTAACGGTCTCCAGTTTCCGACCATGATCCGTCCATATTTAACCTGTGAACGCAAATAGACATGATGACTACCTAATAAAAATAATTATAGTTAGATAATTTATTATATTATTATTATATTAGCCTACATTCCCCAAAGTTAAGCAAAGGCCTCTCTTCCCTCCCTCCATTGGTCTCTATCGAGAGCTATTGTGGGCCAATCCTTGTGGGCGTTAAGCTCATCTTTCCACCTCTTTCTGGGCCGACCTGGTGGCCGTATACTTTCCGGGACCAAGTCAGTGGTAGTTTTTGCCCATAGCTGGTCTGGCATTCGACAGACGTGTCCTGCCCTGTCCCATTTTACCAAACCAGCCTTCTGAGTCACATATATTATTCTGGTCTGGGAGCGCAGTTCTGTGTTCCTGATACGATCTATCAGTTTCACATTTAGGATACTGCGCTCCATCGCTCTTTGGCAAACCACGAGAGCGGACCTCTGCTCGATTGTCAATGACCAAGTTTGGGCGCCATAAATGATAATGGGGAGAGTACATATGTCCAAGAGTTTGCTTTTGAGGTGCATAGATAAGGTAACTGTCTTTATTAATAATAATAATATATAATTAGGTCTTTAGAGCCCAATACCTCTTCCAGGTGTTTCTGATAGGTCTAGCAACTTCTAATTAGATAAATAATTATTAATATAATATTATACACATATTTTTTCTTTTGTTTCACAAACAACAAATGACAAAGGTACAGTGCTTAGAAGTTTCGAGCGAAGTCATTTCATTGTATGATTTTTACGAAGACGTGACGTCACGACCCTCCACTTCGGATGTTTGATGATCTATATATTTGTCAATTTTAAATAATTTGATAGAAGGAATTTTTTCTACCTGACGGACTAATAATAATAATAATTAGAATGGCATATTTATGAACCAGGAAGGACAGGTATCTCCATAAAGAGAGCGTAAAGGCCATAATTCACCACGCTGGCCCAGTGCAGGTTGGTGGTGCATGAGCGCATGACCTCGAAAGATTCAACGTAGGTACATCTCGGTTTCCTTCACCGTTTTAAGTTAGCGGCATCACACACGTGACTTCAAAAATACAGTGGTGTGCGTGGGATTGGAACCAGGGTCTCCGGATTGGTTGACACCGTTCTCCCGACTAGACCACCCTACATTTCTAGAACATTGGCCAGCCGTAACTTAATGCGTCCCGGAAGTAGGCCCAATTACAAATTAAGACAATAATAAACATAAAGCCATACTCAGGTCGCTCGTTGACCGCTCCTAGTTTCACGAGTATCCGCAGTAAGCGGCCATTATCAATCTCACGCGAGAGTTGATCTTCGAACACGTCTGCGCGACGCTGTAGAGCTTCAATCTGGAAATATTGCACAGTCAGTCAAATCGAATAGCCTCTTCGGCAGCTTTCGTGTGAATTCGGAGATGATCGGTCTGTGTAAGACAGGACCGTCAGCTTTTAATAGCAGTTCTCAGACAGCGAGTTAAGATGTCCCGGATTGTGATTGCAATCCGGCGTAATTTTCAGTCCGGCCGGATTCCAATCGATCTTGTCATATCTGTGATTTCTGTTATAACTTATTTGAATGATTTGTATAACCAACAACAGATTTCATAGTGATTCCTCTTTAAGAAAAAAATAAGCATTAGAATAGCTTTTGAAACAATTACGAAACTGCTTTCTGAAAAAGATTACAAAAGAAAGTTACGCGTCTTTGCTTCGGCCATATTGTGACGTCAGGCGCCAGAGATGTGGCACCTTCAGCCCCGAGTCCCGAGGTGTGGCCGATCTACTTGATACTGCTTGGCGGTATAATGTCTGATTTTCTTTTTCTTGCAAGAATATAGTTTACAAGTCATTATTGAATAGAAAAGTTAACAGGAAACACTGTTTTCAAATAGCCTAATTAAAAAAAAGTTATTTCATGTATTAAGTATTTTTTAAATCTATTCATCATTGTAAATAATCGCCATTATTCTATTAGTACTTACCGATACGAACTCTTGTACAAGAAACATATTGCTAAGTAAACTATAACAACTATTATATAAGGTTTGCAACCGCTGCTAGAACACTGAAAGGTCAACAACCTTCATTGCCAATCGATCTGGCACGGACTATTATAGTCAAGCCCATTCATTTGATACCCATATTGAGGGAGTAGTAAAAAAAGAAATATTTCGCCATTTTGTTGTGGCGGCCACCTTGGATTTAAAATTTGTCATATAGTATTGTCATTGTACTACTCTGTCAAGAAAGTAACGGGAAAAGATCAATATTACACAAAATGTTTGGTATTCATCCAAATTTATTTTATTACTTTCAAAGTAACAAGTAACAAATATGCTCCTTCTGAAACGATACACTTACGCCAACGAATAAACTCAACTCAATCATCAAAACACTTTTTAATCGCTGTTTCCTGAATTGAGTGCTGTTCTCGCCGCGAATTCTCTTTTATGTCTTCTACTGATTGAAAACGGGTGCCACGAAGTGGTAATTTGAATTTAGGAAAAAGAAAGATGTCAGCTGGAGCCATTCATGTACACATATAAAACTCCTTACCTCAATCGGTCAACTCTCCGTATTTTCACGTCGTATTGTTATGGTTTAATCCATGACTAAATAAAGTTAAAGTTTAAAACTTAGGTTAAAAACAGTAAAATTTAATACAAGTGAAAAATCGAAATACCATAATAATAAGTGATTCTAGCGACCAAGAAGTTTATTTGACGCCAACAGAATTGACTGAAAATGCACAAAGCGTTTAGTAATTTCCTCGCTAAGGTAAGGGATGAAAAATTACGTGTTGCACTCGAGTGCCAAGATTTTTCTCCTTGTGCCCTTTTGATTCCCTTGCTACGCTCAGGATTCTAATTTTTGAATCCCTCGCTACGCTCGTGATTCAACTTTAGAATCCTTCGCTTCTCGGTCATCAAAATTGAGCACGCGGTTAAAAGCCACTTTGCACTCTTGTACAACAAATAACTATTAACTTATACGTGTCATAAAATAAAACAAAAATTCAAATAAAACTTTTGGTTTTTTGTAATAAAGAAAAATTTGAATTCCAGTTTTTGTAAGTGGCTAAAAAACACTATCCACAGAAAGCGAAAAAAGAGAACTTATGTTTTTAGCCTGTGGCTTAGTTGCGCGCGCATAATATGGCAACTGATAAATTTATACCGACAACACGAAAAGATTTTCATAGGTCGTTTTCACGTTCAAATGATTTTTTATTGTTATTTTAATCGCCGTTTTGCGGCTCTCTTAATGGTGCCTCAGCGGTAATCACCAGCTTTACACATAGCATAATCTACTATTATTAACCGTTTGACCTTCCGGCAAGAATTCAGAGTGCACAACACCGCGATAGTCAAAGAAAACAGCCAACATGACTTTGACTTTTGATCGATTTTAAGATCGATCGAGGAAGGCGCCACTCCGAAGCTCGTTGACTAGTTTGCATGCCAAACTCGTAAACCCACGTCGCGTCACCAGTAACAATGCGTTTCATTAATGTTGGGTCGGTATTGACTCGTTCTAGCATGACCTCAGCGACTCTTATGCGATTGAGTTTTTGGAGGAAATACTCAATTCTCAAGCATAGAATAGATGACCCAAGTCAGGTTTTTTGGGACTAGCCGAGAGGTAACATGTTTCGAGAGTGAATCGGTTTTTTCTAGATAAACACGCTCCATCCAAATCGTCGTTTAATAACATCAGGCGAGATAGCAGTCAAGTGTAAACCTATAGAAGTTAAAAAAATAATATCCAAATGATTAGTTAAACTAGTACGGATCGACTCGTGAGATACAGAAAGTTCGGCGGCTATCTCTCTCAAAGTTGAATGAGGATTTTCAGTCACTATTTCCTTCACTTTTGCGATGTTAACTTCAGTTGCAGCCGTTGATGGCCTACCAGACAGAGGAAAATCTTCCATCACATCTCGACCTCTTTTGAAGGCTTTGTACCACTCACAAGCACGTGTTTTTGATAAAGTCGATTCACCATAAGCCCTCTGTAACATTTTCAGTGACTCCGAACACAAAATTACATTGACGAAACAAAATTTAAGACAAACTCTTTGTTCAATGTTTTTGTCCATAATGAAATTCGCTATACACACTAGATATGATATAACTAAAAACAGCACTGTATTTAATATAAATAACAGATGCAACTCGAACACAAAATACAAAAACCATATAACTCCTTTCAATTGATACCCATATTGAGGGAGGTTGTGAAAAATATTATGTCCGCCATTTTATGGTGGCGACCATCTTGGATTTGAAATTTGTCATAGTGCATGTATAGTGTTCTACTAGGCACGGCCTTTTCATTTGAGACCCATATTGAGGGAGGTTTTGAAAAAATATTTTGTTAACCAAACATCTAAGAACAACCGCACGGAAACTAACCTTTAAATTAAAAAAACACATCGAAATTGATCCATCCGTTTGAGCTCTACGGTGCCAAAGACAGACACGCACAGACAGACCGACAGACAGACATCGACGTCGAGCTTATAACACCCCTTTTTTTGTTGTGGGTTAAAAATGGCCGTCCAATAGTATTAAATTAAGGTGGCATCACTTTAGCATCAGTAAATTTTAAAGGAAATCAACAAACGTTTTCGGATAATAATTATTTAAGGTTATAGGTATTTACTGCATTATTTGATTCATTTTTTTTAAGGTCTCAAGTAGGCAGGGGATTTCGTCCGACTTGAGCGCCTTTCGTATGAGCTCGTTCAGTGGATAGTGCCACTGTCGTCGTCCCTCACAACGAGAACAACTGAGACTGTGCAAGCCCGTTGCATCCACCATCGTCCCGCAAACACAGATGTGAAGTTCGTACACGGCACAGCCGAGACGAGGCCCCGTCGCCACCCTAATGGAGTCGTCGTCCACCAGTCAACTATATGCCTAAAGGCGGTTCGCGCCGCGACCGCGACAGGCACTTGACATTACAGAATTGTATGGGCGCCAGTTCGCGACGCGACCGCGACAGGAGACCGAAACACGCGTCGCGGTCTCGGCGCGAACTGGCGCCCATACAAAGCTATAATGTCAAGTGCCTGTCGCGGTCTCGTGTCGCGGTTTCAGCGCGAACCTGCACCTTAAGAGTGTCATCGAAACACTCAACTTCATTGTGACAATTCCAAGTCACAATGAAGTTAAGTGTGTTTGCTAGGTCTAAATGCATCGAACCCTGTGTAACTAGAGGGCGCACACTCTTTAACGCTCGTGTAATGAAGTCCCGACGTGAACAGAGCTAAACATAGGATACAAATATTGGAATAGGTATGTATTGTTTTAGTATTATTTACAAACAACTCTTGTACTACAACATGCACATGCACATGCCTTATATGAACAACCATGTATTTACAAAAAAATATTTCACCGTTAGGTATGTACGTGATCCCTGAGTGCTATGACCAATGTACCGAAGGCAAAGTCGAGGCGGACCGTTAGTGAATCTATAAGACAAACTCTAAAAGCAGCTTGGTTAGAATGCATCCAGGTTGAACGATTGTCGTCAGAACTTAATCTATTTTGTATTAACTGATAATATAAATATCTAGAGAACTGAAATAGTGAAAAAATTCATTGACATTGGCGCAATAGTTACAAAGATCTCTTGCCAAACAATTAGCAAAAATCGGCATTATCTACGTTCAATATTAGTATGGATGATACCTACCTACGTCTGTGCTAACTTAACATACCTGGGTATAAAATCGAGCTCCAATCATAGGCATGAGATCTGTCAGAGACCTACGGTTCGTTGGTGACAGCAGGTATCTAAAAGAAAAATATTCCATTAAATACATATTTTTTACTTTTACAGGTACTTTTGTTTTGAAAACACCACCACAGATTGTAACCACCAAGAAAACCCCATTCAGGCTACGCATTCCACAGCCTATATAATATATACGACCTTTATTATATATTTTTATCAAGAAGGTCGAGTCAAAAAGTCGATGGAAAAAAGGGCAAGATTAGATCAGTCGCACACTGTCTGAAACGTATCTGATAAAGAACCGATGAACAAGCAATTTTGCAGCGATGTTCAAGTCTTTTTCGAACAAGGGTGTCGTAGCCTATGAGCATTATGTCACGTCTGTCGATCGATTCTTGAGCCTCTAGCTGGTACTTAGGCGACCCGTCCCAAAGATGCGAACTCCATCCAAGAGCGAATTTGTGCTTTTGGTATAACATAAGTAACTGTTCAGACTTGAAGTACCTTCGCACCTTTGTGAGGACACCTAGTTTCTTGGAAGCTAATTTGACCTTAGAATCGATGAAAGAGACAAAATTGAACGTGGATGTCACATTGATGCTCAAAAGCTCGAGATGATCAGTGATTGGAACAGATGTCGCCTCCTAAGAAGCTATTTTGAACCCAGTCGGATTGATATCGACATAGAATCATACCTCTCGGTCTTTGTCTTATATAATTAGAATAACAGACACAAGGATTGTACAAACATAGTTTGAAACAGTGGCTTGTCGAACAGGCATTCTACAATACTCGGAAATTATGAATTTGAAATTAAAGTAATACATTTTGTTGTTTTTTTGTATTAAATGTGAATGTATTATGTAGGCACTTACGGTACTAGTGGCATTGTGATTGTAATCGTTTATTTATTGTCTGACATTTTTTTAATTTATTGTATTTATGATTGACAAATTTATTTTAATTATTCTGTCATTTTCATTTATTTTATAACTATTCTAAATAATTAATTTAATTGGTAGTGCCTTGAGATTAGTCTGACTTGAGATTATTTGATATTAGTTTTTAAATAATTACATTATGTGTAATTGATTGATGATTATAAATGTCCAATTTAAGGCCGATCACACAGAGGCGATCCGATAGCGATCCGAGACGGGATTTTTTGTAATGTTCGAATTTGTATGTAACCTGACACACAGCAAGCGGGCGCGATCCCATACTCGGTATCGGATCGCTATCGCTACCGGATCGCCTCTGTGTGACCCGGCTTTAAATCTTGTGACATGTAATATTTTTTATGAAAAAAAATTATTATGATTGTCATCCCGATTTGGAGTCGTTCGGATGACATTCAGAATCAGTACCCTGAACCCCGCTGTACGACCGTTAAACACAGACATGGGCAATTTAGTATAATGTTTCTGCTACCACCCAGCGACCACGTGTGGTTTGCCACGGACGGAGGTGACTCGGTTCCCGAACAATAATAATCTATATTCAAAACTCTATATAAAATATATCAGATCTAGCTCTATAGCAGAAAATCACTAGACTTATACTTAAGTCTCCAGTTATCAAACTCCCTGGTTTTCAATTGTAATATTTTGTTAAAAATGAAAACAATATCAATGACCTGATATTGTGGTAATATGCTAATTTAAGATTTAAGGTTATACACAAATATAATACTAAACCATAATTCTGTAAAATTCAGTCGTTTTGGGATTACAGAAAGTCTATAAAGATGCACTGGAATATGAGAATAGTACGCACAGAATAACATTTTTGAAGTCCGAAGAGTAAGAACGGGCAACTAGATCCATGGAGGCTGCGAGATTTTCGCAGTGGATGGTGCGGCACGCAAGAGCTAGTGCCAGTCGCCCGAGAGCAGTCAAGTCGTCTTGTTGAGCCTGGAAATGATAAGTATACATCACACTCAACATCGACTCTGAAACACCAGCTGGACTACATAAATAAATAAATATTGGTGGCATAGAATAATAACGCCTAGAAACCGGGTCCACGCAAGAAATGTGAGGCAAATCATAGTGAGCCATATTTGTCGAGTCCGTTCGAAATCAGTTGTCAAGGTCAAGCGCTAGGGCATGCGTCTCCGACAATTAAAAACATTATGCTGGTTTGTACGAGTAAGGTCCTTCACTGTGCATACTCCACGACGTTAAAGTTTTGTTTGGCGAACTTTAGTACATTCTGCTTACGCGGAAATCAATCTGCTTTTTGCCTCACGTAAGATTTTTCAGTTGTTCGCTTTAGGACAGATTCGCTTTATGACATATTCGCTTTACGGCAGAATCGCTTAATGACAGATTCGCTTTAAGGCAAAAGTACAGACAACTCGACAATAATTAATTAAGACATTTATTGATAACTAGCTACCCGCCCCGGCTTCGCACGGGTGTAATACTGATACTAAATATACTAATGAAAATGGTTATTGTGGGTTATTCCTAAGAGATAGACATTTACTATTGCAGACTTTTTGTAGACCTTTTGAAGGGGGTACAATACCGCTGTACTTATATTCTTTTTATCTAGCAAAATTTTATTTTTGTAATTTCATTAGAAATCTTAAAAAATCCGTGTTTCTCTGATATTTTATGCACGTATTATATGTACATGTAAACCTTCCTCTTGTATCACTCTGTCTATTAAAACCCCGCATCAAAATCTGTTTGTTGGTTTTAGATGAGTGTGACTTTGTTTTATACTATTTAGTGATAAAGCAGTAATGCACTCTGTGTCTGAGGTATCGAGCGACATAGAGCATGGATATTACTTGTTTGTTAAATCTATACTAATATTATAAAGCTGAAGAGGTGAAGAGTTTGTTTGTTTGAACGCTAGGATCTCGGGAACTACTGGAATAGACAGGAATTAATAGACAGAGTGATACAAGAGGAACGCTTTACGTAAACCTATAAATTGCCTATAGGCTATTTAACATTACGCTACTATCAACAGGAGCGGAGCATGAATACAAAATGTAACAAAAACGGGGGAAAATATTTCTTTTTGAGAGTTTTCGTTGCGTGATAGCTTGTGTCTAACTTAAAGTTTGCGTCATTAGAACCTAAGGTAACCGAATTTGTTCAAAATTTGAATTGGTACGACCAATTTTCGATAGATGGCGTAGCAACGCGCGCACAGATATATAAAAGCGAAAGGTCACTCATCAAGGAATCTCAGAAACTACAAATGCTAGGAATCTGAAAGGACAATGCCCACTTCCCATACATTGAAAAACCTGTCAAACTTTTTTTAGACACTGAAAGTGCTTAGAGATGAATAGTGTCTAATTAGGATTGTTAATGCTTCTAAAAACGTCTGCTGTTGGTGTTTTTCATTTCCTAAATACCAAAAATGAGTTACAGTTAAACCAAAAGTAAGGTTATGTTTACTGTCAAAATACATTAGAATTATGTTTTCTTTCGGATTAGAACAGAAAAGAAAGGAAATAACTATGGTATTATATTTCAAAACATATTTCTTATCAGATCAAATAAGAATAATAGTACTTCTAACTACCAACTGATTACCATAAAATAGTTCTCTGATGGAATTATCATAGGCTACCAGGGTTGGAAAAAAAACAGTTTTTTTTAATTTTATAAAACAAACAGTTCAAAATGTTTTAAACAAGTGTTTTTTTATGTTTTTTTTATTCATTTTAGTTTTATCCATTCATTTCATTTGAAATAGACGTCATATTTATTCATTTATAGGTTTATAGGCTAGGTTCTTTCAAATTTGCAAAATGGTTATTGGTTACACAGTCGTTTTATGTTGCGAGCATACCTATATCTAATCTGTACTAAATGGTTTAGATTCACCTGTGTCTTCTAACGAATGTTCATTTTTAACAGGGGAAACCCATTGTTATAAATACCGTTTTTAGGAGTTCAATGGGGAAACTACAATATTTCTATTTTAATACGGGAAATACCCTACTAGTCCATTGAATTACTTTCTTTCGACGGTCGAAATTAGGGACTTTCCTAGCAGGACCAACAGGGAATTACCTATTAATTCTAGAGGTATACATTGAAGTGGCTTTCTTTGTAATGTTTCTTTTCAAAAACTCATTATCCCTTTTGTGAGTAGGTACAAAAAAATAAAATAAATAGCATAGACTCAACTGGTTTTATGTCAATATATTTCGAGCCCTAAAGATTAATTTATTTTCATTCAAAAAGTAGTTTTAAACATTGTTTTTTTCTTTATGTTTTAAACACTGTTTAATACTTGTTTTAATCTTTGTTTTTAAACAACGCACACGAATACAACAAAAAAATCACCGATTTTTTAATATATAACTCATATATCTGCACGACAACTATTTTGGCGGGTCAAAAATGGACATTGTCCTTTGCATGGAGGTCCCTTTTAGCACGTAGGCGCACGCTCAGACGGGGTTTTGCGAAATTCAACCTCAAAGAGGGTGAAATAAGGGATGAACGGTTGTATGAAAATTTGTCAATTTCAAGGTTATAAAATTTTGTATTCTAGACACTTGACACGAAGCAATTAAATGTTTATTCTATCAATTTTGTAATTTCGAACTATACGGGGGTGAAATTTGGGGTAAAAATGTGGGGTGAATGTCAATATGGAAGTTCCCAACCGTTGAAGATAAAACCATGAAACTCTGTATATAGCCACTTGATACGAAGCAAACGAACGTTTGTTCTAGCAATTTTGTAATTTCTAACTGCATAGGGATGAAATTGTGGTTGAAAAAAGGGATGAATGTCAATATGAAAGTTCCCAATCGTTGAAGGTAAAACCATGGAGCTCTGTATATAGAAACTTGACACGTAGCAAACGAATATTTGTTCTAGCAGTTTTGTAATTTCGAACTGTACGGGGATGAAATGGGGGATCAATGTCAATATGGAAGTTCCCAACCGTT
This sequence comes from Ectropis crepuscularia, assembly GCA_963693475.1. Taxonomy (NCBI): domain Eukaryota; kingdom Metazoa; phylum Arthropoda; class Insecta; order Lepidoptera; family Geometridae; genus Ectropis; species Ectropis crepuscularia. Next base: position 20,065,773 of record OY856338.1, read on the forward strand.
GAAGATAAAACCATGAAACTCTGTATATAGACACTTGATATGAAGCAAACGAAAGTTTGTTCTAGCAATTTTGTAATTTCGAACTGCATAGGGATGAAATTGTGGTTGAAAAAGGGGATGAATGTCAATATGGAAGTTTCCAACCGTTGAAGATAAAACCATGAAACTCTGTATATAGCCACTTGATACGAAGCAAACGAACGTTTGTTCTAGCAATTTTGTAATTTCGAACTGCATAGGGATGAAATTGTGGTTGAAAAAAGGGATGAATGTCAATATGAAAGTTCCCAATCGTTGAAGGTAAAACCATGGAGCTCTGTATATAGAAACTTGACACGTAGCAAACGAATATTTGTTCTAGCAATTTTGTAATTTCGAACTGTACGGGGATGAAATGGGGGATGAATGTCAATATGGAAGTTTCCAACCGTTGAAGATAAAGCCATGAAACTCTGTATATAGGCACTTGACACGCAGCAAATAAATGTTTCTTCTAGGAATTTTGTAATTTCGAACTGTATGGGGATGAATTTGGGATTGATATGGCGGACGAACGCTTGCACACCTAAAAACTGAATGGATTTTGATGAAATTGCTTTATAATAAGCTGTTTTTAGTAACCGTTAATGTGTCTGCGTATACAAATAGGTACTGCCTGAGTTACCTTATTTCGCGCGGACGAAGTCGCGGGTCGCGTTGCAGCTAGTATTATATAATGACTACTTTTTAATTTTAAACTATTCTTTTAATTTGATTTCTGAACGACAGGGACACAGCATAAAAACTTATAATATGCTCTTTCTGTTATAGTCTTTGATTAAAACTCTCGAAAAAAAAAAATGTATAAGCAAGAGTAACATGCGGCTGAATGACTTAGTATTCATGCTCACAAATAAATTAAAAACAAATTCTTACGCGGGTTGGAAATAGCGTTTGTCTCACTAATTTAGTATTTGCGAATTTATTTATTTAATAGGTATTTACCTACAACCAAAACTTTTTTGCAATGGATGTTAAAAGCAAATTTATTATGTCGTGACAGGTTCAATTAATGTGGTAAGTACCTAGAAGTTAATGTCGCGATAAAAAAATCATAATTAAATATACTAAACACAGGGACACAACAGCGAAGAGCAGTTGACTATATTATCTTTCTCGCTTTGGTGCACTTATAGGTATTATCTTTCTCGCTCTAGCATCCCGAGTTCACCCGATAATTTCATATCATACCCGAGCGTGACGCTAGAATTCAATTCACTGCCCACAAAAAATCTGTCTAGGCGCGCCTAAAGAAGTTTTCACTTTAAAACCGTATAAAATATACTCTGTATTATACTCTTTGATTAAAACTAAACATTAAACTCTATAATTAAAGCTTTCAAAAAAAAAATGTTTGATCGGCAACGTCAAATGTTTGATCGGTAATGCCAAATGTTTGACTGGAAATTGTGTAGAACAGTTTTTATGAGAAAATGAAATTGTGTTTTTTTACTATCTTTTTCGCGACTTTTCAATATTTTCTCACCGTTTAAGCCTTCCGTTAACTACCACAAACTTTTCAAAACCAAAATCAGCCAAATCGGCCCAGCCGTTATCGAGTTTTAGCGGACCCCCGAACAGCAATTCATTTTTATATATATAGATTATTTTAAAAAAAAGAAGGCTTATTGGCACTTTCAAGTCGACGTATTAAATTCACCAGGCACAAGCGTTCTAAACATTCCAACACGGTAATTTCGTCTTTCAGTGCACTAGTAATAATCAGGTCAATTTTAATATCTTTCTCCTTTAACCTTAAACTACGCCGTTTCGATTTACAAAAGGTTTTTATCCTTCTTAAATTTGTTTCGTGATACTGTGCTTTCTTTTTAGGGTTCCGTAAAACGTAAAAGCGGAACCCTTATATATTCGTCATGTCTGTCTGTCCGTCCGTATGTCACAGCCACTTTTTGCCGAAACTATGGGAACTACACTATTGAAACTTGGTAAGTAGATGTATTCGGTGAACCGCATTAAGATTTTTACAAAAACAAAATTAAAAAAAGAAAAATGAGGGTTGCCCCCCATACTTAGAACCGAAAGCGCTTTCCAAAAGTGGAAGTAACAACCAGTTACTTTGGCATTAGGATAAACGACATTAACTGCTTGAATTACTGCTAACTCTTAATTGCATTTGTATTGTTCTGTATTTAATGAAAATGTATCACGTAATGTAGTAAAAAGTCATTCAAAGTAGCTTGCGTTTTGTTCGGCATAAATTTAAAGAACGTCTATACCTCTCGTGTTTGAACATATACCTTTTTTTACTTAGGCACTATTTTAGTGTACTTAACTGTAAAATTTCTGCCGTAAAGTGAATCTGTCATAAAGCGAATCTGTCATAAAGCGAATCTGTCCTAAAGCGAACAACTCAATGGAACGGAACGTCCTTACCCAGAAGAAACCGATTCACTCTCGATCTGTTTGATGAAGAAGAAGCGTTTGTTTTGAAGATCTAGGCGTTTTTAATCTAATAGGTTGGGGAAAAAGTTTCTTCGTATTTTTTAAGAACAGTCAAAACATTTTTTAATATAATTTATTTACAATTATATACAAAACTAAAGTATGTAGGTACCATTTTGTTCGATAACTTTTTTCCATCTTGTAGGAAGGGACATGATTCCATTGCTATAAAAAATTTTGGGGCTTCTGATAAACATATCGCGATAAGTGGTTTTGGCAGTCCTCTCTTGATGTCAACCTGACACTACCTAAAGAATTCTGAAGAGACCGAAACAGGTGGAAATCTGAAGGTCCAAGGTCAGGACTATGCATTAACAATTCCCAGCCAAACTCTCTTAATTTGTGCTGAGTGGCTAAAGATGTGTGAGGTCTAGCGTTATCATGATGAAAAACTACACCCCTTCTGTTGATTAATTTCGGCCGCTTTCTCTCAAATTCTTACTTTAATCTCATCAGTTGTTCGCAGTAGAGTTCAGAATCGATGGTCATACCTGCTTTGAACAGCTCAATATGAATAATGACTTTCCAATCCCACCAGCATCACCTTGTTGCGAGTTAACCCGGGTTTAGTCACAGTCTGTGAAGCCTGACCGGCATTTGACCACGATCCGCACGTTCTTGTCGTACGTGACCCGCTTTTCATCACCAGTTATCAGCTTCTTCAAAAATGGTTCGGTTTCATTACGTCGTACTGAAGAATCACAAATAAGTACACGGTTCATTAGGTTTCTTTTGAGCTCGTGAGGTACCCAAATATCGAGCTTTTTTGTGTAGCCAGTTTTTTTTCAAATGCGCCAAAACTGTTGTGGTCAATTCCCAGTTCTTCAACTACGTCGTAACTACTGATATGCCGATCTTGATCCACTTTTTAAAAACGGCATCCATTTTATCCGTAATAGGGCGACCAGAGCGACGTGCATCCTTGACATCAACATTTCCGGACTGAAAACGCAAACCAAATTTGTGCACTCACAAACACCAAACTCACAAACACTGCACTAGGCCCGTAAATATCGCAAATTTTTTTCGCGGCTTGCGTTGCGTTTTTCCTTTTTTGTAGTAAAATTTTAAAATGCACCGAATTTCTTTATTGAATTGAATGAATGAATCTGAATTGAATGAAACTGAATTGAATGAATTAATCTTGAGTGAATCTATCACTCAAGATCGTCTGAGTGAACATCTAGACAGTACGAAAAACAAATAAAAATATCACATTTTCCTAATTTGAATTTGGAATTGTGTACTAAATGTACCAAAACCAGCCACATCCAAATAGTATAGCCAAAGAGATTTTATTGTTCATACTCGTAATACATACTATTGATTGGTCTTAGATCCCGCTATAGAACGACCTTCACCGAGATGCTGATTTGATGAAACGTATTTTATATTTAATTTAATAGGTCAATAAATATATTGCATATGGGTTGCCTAACCTAACTGATTACTTAATAAATTTAAAAAAATAATAAATAAAAATAACCGTTTTGATTATTAGACAAATTCTAAATCAATCGAAAGTATGAAGCCCATAGAATATGCAAACGTTAGGTTGCCTATTCTTTTCCGGTCACAACTCTCGGGTTGCCAGGTATAAACAGGGACATCGATACTAGCATTTTGCAACGTACTGATTGTTGAATTGAAATTAAATAAAATTAAAGATTATTTTATTATGAACACGGATTATGATTAATAGTATGTTTTTTTGCAGGCAACGCTACCAGGGTTGCCTGCAAAAAATCAGTCCCGAATTTCTTACTATTTTACTAAAATATTTTACTTTTAAAGTTCGGTTGCCGAATTTTAAAAGTAAAATATTGCTGCGAGCTCAGACCAACTATTCTTAGGGGACGAGCATAGTTCTAACATATCCCTTCCGTGTCCATATGAGTGCCAAATGATCTTTATTGGCAACCGCGTTTTATAAGACTAGTTGACTTCGTAGGCCAGTAAAAATAGAATTTAACTTTGCAATACATTTCCGATCTAAATTTCTTTTTTTATGAGATTTAGAATCACTTCCTGAGCATACAATCACAAAATGCTGACAGATTCAGGTTGAGCTTCAAGCGCTTGAAAAAACATTGTAAGCCGATATCTCGGAAACTATGCACTTTAGAGCAAAATTATTGTAGAAAATAAAATTTTGCATCTTTTGTGGCTTTAAAACTTTTCTGTGAAATGTACCGTTTACGATTTAAGGTCCATTTAATGAACCGGTTTTTCTATTACAGCCGATAACGCTTGAAATGTTAGATTAATCAATAAAACGCATCAGAGCTTGTTTAAGACCAGTTTATTTTCTACAACTTTTGTCTCAAGCTTTTTATCATTATGCGAGCATGTCACGAGCTAAACCACAACCTCCTCAGCTTCAAGTGTACTGGTGGTCGCCAGAATTAGCTGCTCTTCGAAGCAAGTGGAGACAAGGCGTCGATACACTAGAGAGCGTCGTTGGCGGCTTAGAGATGTTGAAGATATACCGGGATAAATTAAAGGATTTGCGGCTGGCCATCAGCAACTCAAAATCTCGGGCTTACAACGACTATGCTATGTGCTAAATAGCATGAGAATAAGGTTAATTCCCTGAGCTACTCTAGAATATCGCAAAATATTACTTGTATCGCTAATTCTATCGTTTACCATACAAACTATGCCTAATGGTATAGCTAGAATTTCGTGGTGCGAGGCGGCATCACAATTAATGAATTTTGTGATATCGTGGTGAAGGTCAGGGAATTAACCTTATTCTCGTGTTATTTGGCACATAGCATAGCTCGGTTAGACGTAAGATCCGTCCCTGGGCACCTCTTCTGGCAGAGCTTCGATTCGCAGCTACTCGAAGTTGTAGTGTCCGTACTTTTCCCAGACGAAGCTGCCTTTCAGCCTCCTGATATGCGATCCCCGCGGAAATCACAGGTAGAGGTCGATGATGTGCCCTGGTACGATGAGGGCGTATTTTGGAGCTCAGTTTTAAACACAAAACTAAACACAAAGCCCCGGGGACCGGACGGAATCTCTGGTAAAGCATAGGCCGTGGCACTGGAAGTACTTGAGAGCCGATTTAGACATTTTTTAGACGTTTGTTTTGCGACGGGTCGGTTTCCAGGTCTATAAAAACCGGTTTAATTAAATATCGCTGCCATCAAGCATGTCAAGGCTCTCTCGGACGAGCCGGTTTCCCGGAGAGATATCGCCAACGCTTTTAATACGCTACCATGGGCCTGTATAGAGGAGACACCAAAGTACCATGAAGTGCCTCCTTTACCTAAGCCGGATTATTGATCACACAGGGATCTGCTCTTGGGCCAACCCTGTGGGACATCGGGTCATCGGGTACGACTGGGTGTTGGTGTTGAGGGGAGCTCTCAATCCAGGCTTCAGCGTAACCTACTATGGAGCGTATCATAGCCCTTGAGATGCCACGCGCGGTGTTTGCGCGTGCCTCTCAAGAGAGGTAAAATCTAGCTCGTTCTCAAATCTAGCTCGTACACGGGAATACCCCCAGGCGACCAGCGCTCCCGGGCCAGCGGAAGAGTGCGAAAGCGTTCCCGTGGCCCTGTTGTAGGCGTCGGGAATCGTCCCAGGGTTTTCATTGGGTAGGCTGCTATCTAGCAGAGACTCGCATGTCCACCGTGTCTCCCCAGAAGCCGGTGGAATTCATAACGAATCATTAATGTGCTAAAAAAAGGTACAGTTAATGTGTTGTAGCCTTGTATCATAAGCAGCTTCCCAAACTGGGATTCGAGGACTTCTCTCAAAAGGAGAGAGGTCATGATCCACCAAGCTGGACAAGTGTGGGTTGGCGGATGATAGATGTCCTCGAAAGATGCTTCTCTTAAAACACGCCGGTTTCCTTACGATGTTTATTTTCACCGTTAATGCCTAAGGCGATGTTAACGACAAATTTGTAAATCTAAGTACAAGCTACGACCTCTCGACGGCACACTAGGTCACCACGAATTGATATGGATGTATTGTGCCGACCTTAAATTACATTGTGATAAGGTTACGGTGATGATAATTAAAAAACAAACATACCTGGTGGATTTCAGTGGTATTGGCATGGAGAGCATCAGCTGCACCGCTCCATGTGATGCGGACGCGGGGGCCATTCATGACCACCTTCGTTGGGTCTAGACTCCTGAAACCACCAGACTAATAAAACGATACCCATCCTAGTAAACCTAAAAACGCATCATTAGATTATACTTCTACGAATCATACGAAGACCCAACTAAAATGTGTTTTCAATTGTTTACAAAATGTGTTTTCGGAAAACTACTACATCAATCGCATTACCATGAACCCAGATATCGGTTATACGCCAGCCTTAAAGTTATATCATATCTGAAATGCAACGCATAGGTACAACCCGAAAAACACCTTAAACCATTCGCAGCTATAGTGATATAATTCCAAATAATATTGAATATCAAAATAAGAAACCGGGGAGGAGCGAGAAATATAATCATAATTCGAATCGTTACATCGCAAATTATAAACAGATTAAAAAAATAAAACTCACGTGATATCTGAAAAGTTATTCGAATTGTTAATTCAAATTTCCTCTTTTACTTGATTTGGACTATTGTATTACTAAAGAAATATTGATAAATAAACATGTAAGCCAAAACTGAAAGACAAAGTATTTCATGAAAAACTGGCAGATAAGGGCAAAAAAAAAGAACTTTTTGCTGTATGTAGTGTTCAGAAGTGTTAAGTAATAGTTGCCGTACCTGCAAGCTAGACCCGCGTTGTGCAGGGCCCTGAGCCCCGCCGAAAGTTGTACAAGTAAACTCCACAATACCGCTTCAGGCAGCAGTGCACCGCAAGCTACCGCGCGCAGCATCGCATTTTTCTATGGACAAACGCTTTTTATGACTTTTACTTCTTTTTATGACATTTACTGCATTTTATGACATTTACTGCATTTTATGACATTTACTGCATTTTATGAGATTTACTGCTTTTTATGACATTTATAGTTAAACAACCCGGCCAGTTTAGTGCCCAGCAAATTCCTTTGTTAAATGTTTTCACAATATACTGTGCAGTGATGTGTTCAATATTTAGTAACTTAGCCAATCTCCCAAAAGAACGAATGGCTATCAAGCAGCAGACAATACATCAAAAATAAGTAAGTAAGGTCGAGAGAGCGAGGAAAATTTTGGAGACTTTATAATGGAATATGATAATATGAATAGATAATGGAATTACCTGATGCGTGTAGGGGCGCGGTGCGTCGGGATCGGATGAGAACGGATCCATGTAAGCACTTGGATCAGCTGTTGAATTCCCTGCTCCACCGGACAGGTATTTGTTCATCAAAGTCTCGCATCCAGGGTGATAAGCATACACCAGAACCAAGGCTGTCAACAAAAACATTTTATTTCAGACAATACATGCAGTACTTAGATTTTGATGTGAACTATATTATATATCTTCTATACGAGCAATTCTTGTATATATATACAAATTTATAGAATCTGAATCTCGGAAACGGCTGGAACGATTTTCATGGAATTATGTATGCAGGGGGTTTCAAGGACGATAGCTAGGTTTTACTTTTTTTAAACGCAATTTATTGCGCGTTTTTAGACAATGAAAAACTGTCTCATTTACATTAGAATGCGAAGATAAATTTCGCCGCGTTGCGCGACAGTGTAGTAGCTCAGACGGAAAGTCGGGTGGTCACGAATTAGTAGTTCCGGGTTCGAATCCAGACCGCTTCTCTTTTTGTTCAAGTTCCTTGTTTTTTTTGTAAAATCTATTACTTGGAGCCTTTTATCTGTAGGTATCTAAGTATATTTAGTGTTTAAACCGAGTAAAGCTCGGTCACCCAGGTACTTTTAATTATAAACAAGTAAGGTTGAGACACAAAAGAGCGTATGTTTGTGGATTATGGGTCGCGTAATTTTGGTCTCAGAATTACCGTGAGACTTCCAGATGACCGCATTTTATTCAGTCGCTATTCAACGTTCATAGCATTTGTGTAGTACAATGGTACCGTTCAAAATGTTGTGTATTTACGAAGTATGTTTAGAAGATAACGCCAGAAAAAGCTAGGTAAATCAGCTTAGTAGTTAAAAACGGTTTCCTCGGTCGTCTCGCCAACCCGCTAACTCAATCCGGAAGTTTTCCGACTCACACACAAGTGTGAGTCGGAGGACAACTCATTTTGAGTTGCCGTTTGAATTAAACACGACCTCTCTATGAAACCGAATGTACCAGAAATTACGGTACCGAAATTACACGACTCGCAATACACAAAAATACGCTTGTTTGATCTCAGTTTAGTAGCTTGATCCATCCAAGTAATGGTGTCGAATGATACTTACAGTGGTCTCCAAACGCCTGTGTGGTAAGGTACTCGTGTAGTTTTACAACATTAGAGTGGTCTATGGCCTTCCACAATTCGAGGCGCTTGGTGGGCATTGTGGGACAGGCGTGAAGACGGCGAAGTGCGAAATTCTCGCCTGTCTGACGGTGCGTCGCGCGGAAAGAAGTCGCCAGAGAGTGCGGAGCCGCGCTCTCAATAGGTATCAGAGCCGTATACATCTCAACGTTTTCCGGGAGATCTGTAAACATCTTTACAGTTGGACACAAAGTACAGCAATCAGTACCTACAGCTAAAATAGTGAAAACTCAAATGATTGATGAAAAGGCGTTTTCACAGTCACTTATTCATACGCGTAACATGTTGGCATCACCAGTTCCACTTTTGGAGATCAGGTCAGATAATTTAAGGGCGGTAAAATAACCATTGACATGGTCTAAGATCCCGATATACAAACGGATGGAACGTATTTTATATTAAATTTAATATGTTAATAAATATGTATATTGCATTTGGGTTACCTAACAAATTTCAGTCCAGGGTACGACTAATTGATAAAAATTGCACCGGTTTGATTATTATTAGACAAATTCCATACCGATTGAAAGTATGCACTTCACTAAATCACTCGCAGCAATATTTTCCTTTTCAAAATTCGACAACCGGAATTCGGGACAGATTTTTCGCAGGCAACCCTATACCACCATGTTCATAATGAAATAATCTCTATTTTAATTAAAAAATTAGACCGGTTTTACCTTTTTATACTAGAGAGTTGTGACAAGAAAAGAATAGACAACTCAACGTTTGGTTATTCTATGGGCTTCATATCGGGATCATATACGAATGGTTCTGAGGTTCAGACTGACTCACTCTTGTGTCAATCTTCCAAGCTAAGCGAGAGGACATTGATTTGTCACAAACTTATTTTTTTATGTTTCTACGCAATGGTTAAATCTATGATGTGTCAAATAAATTTAAGACGTAGACAGCAATAACGAACACTTGAAAGTATTAAACACTTACCTGGAAACTGGCGTAAGTCGGCTCGCAAAAATACATCATCGTTGCGTTGGTATATCTCCTGCCGGATCGCTTCCGGCTGGTAAAACGAAGCCGCCAAACCTGACAGACATTAATGTTACATTATTAAATTTAATGACATTATTACATTTAATGACATAATTACATTAAATTCAATTGTAAGAATTTTTCGAGCTCGTCATAAGTCATAAATAAGAAAACACTTAAAGGTAGGCTGCCTAAAACTGCCTGTGATCATTGTTGCTAACTTTATTTTTCAGATGATCGTACCGTTTGGGTGAACTTGGGACCGCCGAGTGTGCCACAGCTAGAAAGATAGTCGGCTGCTGCTGTCTGTCTGCTGTCACTGTCTTTTTTCTAAACTTGTTCTTGACCATGTCTACTAGTCCTTCTGAGTTAATTCTTATTTTTCGTTTACACTTCTGCCGTGCGGTCTTGAGCACACAATTTGTTTTTCCATATCAAATAAAAAACGAAAATCTTTAGCAGAAATCATCAGCTTAACCATTTATCTATCAAAGATAAAATATGCAGTTCCTCATATGTGCTGAGGGCAAATCGTGATTCAATTAGTTGAGTGTGTATGGTAAGCCTCACTCACAAAATTTCAACATCTCGGTACGTCAAAGGGGGATTACTAGGAACTTAGAAGGGGCGTGCTAATCATAATGGGTATCACGTTGCTTTTATCCATTATTATGGCCTACGGCGATTAAGTGGACAACCGTACAAAACCAGGTAGGTCCAATATCTCACCTATATGTTCGCAATATTTTGATCGATACATGCTTGGAATATATACTATTTGGGGAAAATTTTGTAATGCCATTAGTTCCAAATAGTTAAGTGATAATAGCAAATTAATTAGCTGTTAGGAAGATTTTTATTTAGATTTATTCCAAGCGAATATCTATCAATAGCTGACATATATTTTATAAAAATGTTTAAATAATTATGAGTTAGATATGTTCATTTCGAGTTCAAAAAATAAAACGCGTCTCCGTAACCATAATAATGGAACACTTCAACTATAACTAGGTACACAGCGCCACACAGACTGCCTATACAAAGCTGCAAGGACCACATCAGACTCATCAAAATGAACTATTACTGCGCAATTGAACTTTAGACACGAAAAAATGTTAGCATCGGCTATTTGTTCCTTGATTTTTGAAATTGGTTTCATAATAAAACTTTCATAATGATGCGTTAAACATATCCCTTTTAGCTGAGTAGACGTGTACTGCGTAGCGCTGTTTGGTCAACATTTAACAATTAAGTGCATTCTCGTACAATGCAAACAAATAAGTACTACATAAATACATGAAAAGCTGCAAATTATATATAAAATAAATTAAATTCGTAAATCTACTAACACATGAACTTACGAACTAATACACACAAAAACAAAGCCTCACCGACGCATTACAAAATTAATTTAATTTACATTTTGTCTCGTTGAGTTCGTTTAAGGTCAATAATTTCCTTTTTAGGGTTCCGTACCCAAAGGGTAAAAACGGGACCCTATTACTGAGACTTAGCCGTCCGTCCGTCTGTCACCAGGCTGTATCTCAAGAACGGTGATAGCTAGACAGTTGAAATTTTCACACATGATGTATTTGATTATACAAACTTGATTTTTTACCGTTTCTTGCTCGATTAGTCCGTCCTAAGCAAACTAGATGGCGCTACTAGTAAAATAAAACGCGCTATCGACATCGTTGTTAGAATCATAAGGTGAAATAAAATTTAATAAAACTTTTTGCATGAGAGCCCGTCTTTGAAAACTGTGATAGGCTATGTACCTATATGGAATTCGGAATAAAGCCAAAGAGGTTTTCACCGTTTATTTGCTAATGGTACGGAACCGTTCGTGCGGGAGTCCCACTCGCACTTGGCCGGTTTGCAAGGTTCTTTCCTTTTGTTTTGAGACATAACACTTACAGGACACACAAAGAGGGGTGTTATAAGTTTAACGTCAATGTATGTACATATGTCTGTTAGTGTGTGTCTGTTTGGCACCGTAGTTCTCAAACGGATGGACCGATTTTGAAGCGGTTTTTTTCATTTGAAGGCTAGCCAACAAAAGAAAAAAACCGCAATCGAAAACTAGTTTTCGTGCGGTGGTTCTTAGATATGGTTATATATATGTTTGGTTAATATTGATTCAACATGGCTGCCTCCTCCTGAACAAAATGGCAACATAATATTTTTACAACCTCTCTCAATATCGGTATCAAATGAAAGGGCTTGACTAGTAGAATACTATACACTATGACAAAGGAGAAGGCTCTTTTCTGCCCCAAGTCGTTTCAAGTTTACGTACTTAATTAGCCCCGGAGACTTAAAAAAGTTATAATTAAAATAACATAATAATTAAATAATGCAACCTGTACATCTTATACCTTTAAACGAGCATTTCTTATATAGAATCTGAATCTCAGAAACGGCTCGAACGATTTTCATGAAATTATGTATTTAATATATTAAGTCGATCTAGCTAGGTTTCATTTTTAAGAAACGTATTTTATGCACGTTTTTAGACAATGAAAAACTGTTACATTAGACATTAGAATGCGACGGTAAGTTTCGCCGCCAAGCGCGTCAGTATAAGCTCTTAGCGATAAGGTCGCCTATTGTTACTTTGTTATAAGATGTTTCTGTATTTTGTCTTATTATTTAAGTGCAATAAAGAGTTTATCTATCTATCTATCTATCTATAATAGCTAAGGTGGGAAATCGGGTGGTCACGAAACGGTAGATCCGGGTTCGAATCCAGACGACTGCTTGATTTTTGAAGTGAAAACTTCTTTAGGCGCGCTATAGACAGAATTTTCGTGGGCTGTGAAATGGATTCATCAATAGTCACGCTCGGATATGATAATGGATAGGATCGGATATGAAATCTTCGGGTAAACTCGGTAAAAACGGTCAGGTAGGTACCAGGGCAACAGAAACAGTAAAGAGTTTCGATTACCTACCTCCAAAAGCCCAGCGTTTATCTCCAGATACCAGGACAACAGAAATATAAAAGAATTGCGTTTGCCCCTAGATACCAGTACCAGGGCAACATAAACAATAAAGAGTTGCAATATTTTGTACAACTTCGTTCCATCAGAATGTCCCTTGACACCTCCCAAGTATTTTGAAGTGAAAACTTCTTTTGGCGCGCAGGCGCGCTTTTAGACAGATTTTTCGTGGGGTGTGAATTGAATTCTAGCGTCACTGGCGTCACGCTCGGGTATGATAAGAAAACTTCGGTTAAACTCGGGGCCACGCCCATTGGCCATCTAGAAATGCGTCAGCCAATGGGAAATGCTGAAAGGGCGTGGCCTAACCATCACGGCATGACCATATAGAAATGCGTGAGCCAATGGAAAATGCTAACGCATTTCTAGATGGCCATGCCATGATGGTCAGGCCACGCCATCCGGTACACGCGTGTAGTTTCCAAAGTAGGCTTTAAATTCTGAGTTATAAGTTTTCACTTCTATCGGCAGTTCCTATGACTGCCAATTTTTTTTTCAAGGTCATTATTTTATATTTTATTTTATGTATATTTTTTACATTATATTTAAGTTTTTATAAGAAAATCTATTACTGGGAGCCCTTTATCTGTAGGTATCTAAGTATACTCACTAATCAGTGTTTAAACCGAGCAAAGCTCACAAAGGTCACCCAGGTACTTCGATACTAACGTGCCAAGTGGGTTTTGCAAATTGGTGTAATTAAAAAGTACTTTAATAACTGTACTCAAAGTCAGCCATGGTATTTCTCTTTTTTTCTTCTGTTGAAGTTTACGTAAAGTGAACGTGCTTGTGACATTTTGCCTGCTTGCAAAATTGGAGTTTTGGCGCAAACGTGAAAAAACCATGTCGCCTCATTGTATTTTTTTTTTAACTTGTGTATTTTCGAGTGGCCATATGTAATTATAAATGGTGGATTATTATAAATTATTTGATGTTCGTGAATGTGCTTCTTTGACGATATTTAGTAAAACTTGAAAACATGGGAAAACACAAAAGACGTGCAACGCCAAAATCCTCTCAGGAAGACAGCTTAAAAAACAGTGAATAAAATTGACACAAAATCCGATTCGTTCGGAACTCGATTCGTTGGAAACTCACACATCACAAGGAATTTCGTTATTTTTCCAAAGGTTTCGTAATTTTCTTGTGGTTTTGCTGAATCTCCGGTCCTTCTGCGTTGAGTTGACATTATTTTGAGCACAGTAAGTCGCCAAGTAATGAATTTACTACCTTATTTTAGTAATAAGTAAATAATCACGTTCTTGATTACCTACTTGGGGCGTTACTTTTTTAAACGTTTTAGTTGATATCTTTTAAACCCCGCTATAATAAAAACATTAACGGTTCCTCAATACATTTTAAGAACAATACAATGATCCAATTTTGGTCGAGCTGCTCATTGTTCGTAGTCCATTTTTGCTGTGGGGCAAATGTCCATGGAAAATGGCGAAATACATTTCTTTTTTCACTACTCCTTCAATATGGGTACCAAATTAAAGAGCTGAACTTGTAGATTATTGTACAAAAAAAACATTTTTTTTTGTTCAGTTCCGGGTTGAAATGAATGGAAAAAAAATTGGATTCAACGTTATGAAATCTATTGTAAGCTAATGAGGATTTTTAGAATGAGAGACATGAGTGACAGTGATGGACGAAACAAAACTGTCAATTCGGCATTAGTATGTCAACGCTTTTCTTAACCGACTTCAAAAAAGGATGAGGTTCTCAATTCGGTTGTATTGTTGTTGTTTTTCTTTTGTACGTATGTACGACTCCGCTATAGGCAATTGTGAATCAATTTTGATGGTTCTTCGTTTGTTTGGTAGATCATAGTTCAGAGGTATATAAGGTTGAAATTTTGTTGAGTGTATGAATTTAAAATTAAAGTTTTTGTTTATAATATAATTTTTTGGTGTTTCTAACTTGATGCATTAACAAAATTGGTTCCTGATGATCATACAAGGTCATAAAGGACACATTTACCGTTTTGAGAACTCTCTTATAAATATTTAGGTCCACTTCCATGAATTGATGATTTACTAGAAGTTTTCTTACCTATATAACTTCTATTTGAAGTAACATTTTTCAGATCTTCAAGCATCAGGGAGTAGGTACCTAATCTTTAATTCCTAAATCGTTTAATAGATATATTAGGAAAAAAGATCGATCTCCACAAACAGTTATCTACATATATAAAAGCGAAAGGTCATCACGAAATCTCGGAAACTACAAATACTAGGATTCTGAAACTTTGCATAGAGGTGCGTACGTGCATGTAGGCGATCGCTAAGACGGGGTTTTGCGAAATTCAACCCTTAAGAGGGTAAAATAGGGGATGAAAGTTTTATATAAACGCACAGCCCTTAGGGCTAGAAATTTAAAATTTCGCACACGTATTCCTTCTATGATCTAGGGATCTACCTACTATGGAAAGATTTATCAAAATTCTACCTCCCAAGGGGATAAAAGATTAAGATTTAAGAAATAGGGGATAAAAGATTGTACAAAACTTGTGCATTCAAATGAATAAGTGCAATTATTCGGCGTAGCCACGGTTATTAGCAACTTCATACAGTTCCGATCTAAAGTACCTACCTATCAGATGTATCGGCTTTGTCGTGAACACAATGTTTTATTTCCCTTTCTATTGCTGCGAAATGGATAAATATAATTTTCATCTTTCCTGTGCATTCAAATGGATAATAAATGGGTTGCGGTCCGTTTGGACTGAATGTTATATTGTACTGAAACTGTAATGAACAAATCTCAAAATGACCTTTTCCCATAATGACTGAATTTCAAAATGTACTTATTCTAGAATGCCAGAAATAAAACTGTCAAATTGAAGTACAGTTAGTAACATTTTATTTTAAAAGCTTAAAATGAAATAATATTATATTTTTTTAGCAATAAAAGTATTTCTATTTTTAAGTTTAATATTTTAAGCATGATGAGCGAATGAGAAGATGTTACGACAATAATAATTGACAGACAATATGTTGAGAACAAGAGCAGGACATTTTTGGTGATGGTACTTTGATAAAAAAATGATAGTTTCCTGGTCTATCCACTAAAGATTACAACATAATCCAGCACGAAGTACTTCTGATGTTCCGCCTGATTGTACATGTCCCGTCGGACATTATGATTATCGGACATTACACATCAAAGCCATTTTGAAATTCAGTCATTATGGGAAAAGGTAATTTTGAGATTTGTTCATTATGGGTTTAGTACAATATAACATTCAGTTCAAACGGACCGCAACCGATTCGAAGACATGAATGTATTGATTAATACCATTTCTAGAAATGAGGTTGACTGCTTAGTTGAGAACTTAAAATCACATGTATACGATCACAGTTATGATGTATTTTCATCATAATTTTTACTTATAGTTCAAACATCTGTAAAATCATCACATAACAATCTGTAGGTTTGTGTGGCATACCTATAAGCAACGGCCCGTAAAACGTTTGTGCAACATTTGTAGTGGTTCAGTAATTAACGAAAATAAGTAATTGACATATTTTCCGTTAAAATTACAACTGGCTATTATGGTTCTTAATTTATAACTGGGGTTTTAAAAGGTTGGATTAAATGTAGCCTCTAAAAGTGATATGTCAAAAATGAACCCAAGTGATGTTACACATTTACTTGTATTCATTTATTATAATAAAGTTTAAACTGTTTTGTCCATTTTAGGCCAAAAGGCCCTTGAGATGATCAATTTAAAACAACCTTTTCTGATCCCTGTAAACAACTAGTTTATGGTACTTTGACGTGTATGTGTGTGACATCTTTGACGTCATAGCTCTTCATCTCTCTCACCGTATATTTTGAATTTGTTTGAAAAGCGAGCGAAATAGTCGAGTGCTCTTCGCCATGTTTGTTGGAGTTCGGTCCAAAATGGCGGCCACCACAATATGGTGGATTACATAATATTTTACGCAACTCTTCAATATGGTTATCAAACAAATGAAAGTGCTTGAGTAGTAGAATAATATAAATAAAATTGGAATGGAATGAGGAATATGGTATAATCTATTTTAAGTCGTTGGTAAACCTTCGGAGTTAATAACTATGAAAATTTACGATTGAGTTTTGAGTGGAAAAAAGTTTTACATGGCAAAAAAGATTCGTTGAATATTTATAATAATAATAAATATTGGTGGACAATTCACACACAACACCATCTGACCCCAAACTAAGCAAAGCTTGTGTGATGGCGGCCAGATAGCTGATATAATACTTATATAGTTTTAAATACATACTTATTATACATAGAAACACCCAGACACAGTGCAAACATTTGAATTCATCACACAAATATTTGCACTGGGTGGGGATCGAACCCACGACCCTCGGCTTCGCAGGCAGAGCTACTACCCACTAAGCCACAAGGCCAGTCATGATTATAGTTTATATATTCCAAATGACGCTACGCGCACCTTGTAGGGCATTTTTGATTGCTTGCGCGTCAGGGATGATAGATTGATGTATAGGTAACATTATTGATAGCGAAATATGCAACTACAAGTACATATTTGTAGTAGTAGCAGTTTGTTTAACCCGGATAGCGGCGCGGGGCCTATATGGGTCCGGCGACGCGACGGTGTGACGCAAAATATGATGTAAATAAAAATCTAGCCTTAAAAACTGTGATGATAGATTTGACAAAACAAGTCATAAGTGAACATTTATCTACCACAAAATTCGCGGCAACAGAGAAAAAACTTGTAAACTAGCATAATAAATTAAAAGAATTTGTTTTACAAAATCGTTGATCAAGATGATTAACTGAATGTAGACTTTGCCTAACTTTTTTATGGGTGAGAATACAAATTTTGTGCTGTCACATAGATAGCCTTCTCATATCACTGCTTCTATCGCACATATCATGTGACTAAATCATCGATAAAACCGAAACGCGCGAGCAAATATACTACAAGTTCTTGGCATCGAAACTCCCGAACGGAAAACCCGATTTTGAACTAAAGGTTATACTCGGGAGTGGTCTTACCTATCTATGTTTGATGAAAATCGCTCCTATAAAAATGCGGATGACATACAACTCACACTACGATAAATTTCAAATCGAAGATTGCCGCCAACACAAAATGGCGGATAATATACAACTCACACTATGATAAATTTCAAATCGAAGATGGCCGCCAACACAAAATGGCGGATAACATATAACTCACACTATGATAAATTTCAAATGTAAGATGGCCGCCAACACAAAATGGCGAATTTACGTATTTTTTTCAAATATACTAAACACTATGACAAATTTCAAATTCAATATGGTCGAGGGTAAATCAAAATGTTTAATGCGTTTTTGTTTATGTTTAAGTAATCTTTTTTTTAATATTACCCTCACTCCACATAACAGGCGCAATATTTGGGAACTCCCTCGCACTCGCAAATCATTGACACAACGAGCATACCAGTTTATGGCACCATTCTTATATCAGAAGCTGGATAAGTCTATTGATCTACTCAACTCATCCAAGTTCATTTGTAAGCACAAACTCGCATACTGGCTCGCCTCCCTTGACTACGCACAGACAGAAGCATTTATCTCAACTGCTTTGTGACCCTGAGGGGTCTGTTCCCTCGCCACCGCGTGGGTTCGGACCCCGAAATTGTTAAAAACGCATCATCTTCCCTCCTCTCACAAACACACCCTCACCTAACAATACACGAACTCTCACGTAACACACTCACTCACACTCGCACCATCATATCTTATGCTTAGGTCCTGTTTTGGTATTGGTGGGTAAAGGCTATTTCCAAAAGGTGTATCCCTTTCTTGTCTTTCTTATTTTTATTTTTTGCTAAATTTTTATTACCTACTATTGTTACATTTATAGTTTTCTTTCTCTTTTTTTGCTCTAAGTTTATTGCTGAACATATGTAATTACCACCAAGGAAGGAACTGGATTCTCACGACACAGGATTTTACCTAGTGTGAGACCCAGGGTTCCTTACACAATACTACTATGTATTATTGTACTTATCACATTGTTTTTTTGTTCAAATAAAGTTATTATTATTATTAATATTTAAAGTTTACGATTGGAAATCGAAAGTTACATTGGTTTCAATTCAACACATAAAATTAAAAAAATGTAATGTAAAATTAAATACGTAACAAGTAATATTTAAACTCCCATTTAAATTTACTCGGACACCGAACTTTTCAAAGGTCTTTGTTTATCTTACGGCGACCTGTGGAGTTCGAGGTAGCTGCCAAAAGCAGGTACGGGAAAATATGGCGCGCCCGAACGAAAAACTTCAACAGAAAATCATTAAAAGAAAACTCAAACCCCATATCGCTAAAACTATACCCAAGACTAAAATCAAAAACTAAATTAATATTTCTCTTACCACAAAATTAAAAAATCTCAAAAGAAAAAAAATAGTTTAATTTTTATTAAAAACTTACAAAAAATGACGCTATTTCAAACGAGGTTCAAAACTTCGTATATCACAAGTTTAGCACTGATTCTATTTTTGAAAAACGCGATGACTGGACCGGACGTCCGCACCTGGCGAGCGTCGTTGGTGCAATAGCTCTAACACTGAAGGGCTCAGATTGCGTCGGTCCAGGCTGGCCTGGCCTATTGATTTATTACCTACTCGTATCTCTGCGCTGCAATTCCAGGTATACAGAATTTCTGTGAATTCCCTGGATTTAGGTCCGGCCGGGCGCTTGAGCTACGGCCCTTATCACTGTTTTGTTTCACTCGCACCTATGGATTTTACGATAGCAATAAACGAGTAGGAAGATAACTGTTATATACGTTTGTGACCCCAATGCGATATATAGGTATATTCGTAGTGTGCCCGGATATTGGAAAATACTGAGTATTTCCTGGTATCAGCTAGCTACCGATCTATTTTTAGATATCGACGGTTTATAAAAACAGTATTTATTATAAGGTTGTTGTATCTGTTTGTGATATACCTAGTACCTACTGAACGAGATCTACCAATGAGATGGTGTTTAAGCTAAATCTTTGAATCCTTTTTGGGAAGCGATTCCAAAGCGATGAGATGGTTTTTCAGATATAATTTACGTTTGATGTCTTTAAATATTTTTTTTTCTATATGGGTACGTAGAACGGTTGTAAGTTGTAGGCTATGTTGTACGTACTCAACATTACGATAAGCTTTCACTGTCAACACTAGAAAAAAAAGTGAGAAACAACAGTTATACCCATTATAATAAATATAAATAAATATTGGTGGACAATTCACACAACATCATCTGACCCCAAACTTAGCATAGCTTGTAATATGGTGGCCAAATAGCTGATATAATACTTATATAGTTTAAATACATATTGGCGGGGTATATACATATGTATAATAAGTCTGGGGGCACGGTAGTGCCCCATACATAGAAACACCCAGTGGGAATCGAACCCACGACCCTCGGCTTCGCAGGCAGAGTTACTACCCACTAAGCCACTAGACCAGTCGATAATATCTAGATAGATACTCTTTAAAGGAACACCAAAAGGATACACTGTAAAAAATTTGCAACTTTCAACTAGTGAAACAATTGGCGGCCTGATCGCGTGTACTTACGTGTACGTATGCAATAAGTTACAATGTTTGGGTAACTTTGGTAGTTAACAAGTAGGAAAAATATATAAAATTTTACGTCACTCTCACTCGTTACAATATAATGTTAAATTATTAATTTTTTTCATTATCGATAATATTAAAAATGAAGCCGTACAATGTCAGACACCTCGTTCAGTTCTAGTGATTTTAACCCATCAAGTTCAAATCCTGGCAATGTTGTTATGGGCAGGTGTGTTGCTTACCATCAGTCGCATGTCTTGATCGTCACGTTAGAATTATAATAAAGTGGCCAAGTGCGAGTTGGGCTCGCCCAGGAAGGGTTCCGTTACAGCAAGTATCATAATATACATAGTACACATAGTTCTTGTAGTTCGTTGTAACTTTGATCGAAGTTTCAATAATAGTGTATTTATGACGTACTAAAAAAAACTACCCATCAGATCGAGTTCAAACTAATTTTCGTTGGTAGTTTACATGGTAATGTACATCATATATTTTTTTTAGATTTTTCATTCTATTACTTTAGAAGTTAGAGGGGGGGGGACACACATTTTACCACTTTGGAAGTGTCTCTCGCGCAAATTATTCAGTGTAGACGAAAATGATTTTAGAAACCTCAACATCATTTTTGAAGACCTATCGATAGATACCCCACACGTGTCGGTTTGATGAAAAAAAAAATTTTGAGTTTCAGTTCTCAGTATGGGGGGCAACCCTAATTTTTCTTTTTTTTAATTTTTTTTATTCAAATCTTAATGCGGTTCACAGAATACATCTACTTACCAAGTTTCAACAGTGTAGTTCTCATAGTTTCGACAAAAAGTGGCTGTGACATACGGACGGACAGACAGACAGACAGACAGACAGACAGACAGACAGACAGACAGACAGACATGACGAATCTATAAGGGTTCCGTTTTTACGTTTTACGGAACCCTAAAAAACCGCCACACAGCATTAAACTATACTCATTCCTGATTAAAACTTGACATTATGGGATAAAAGCTAATTAGGGTTTTGTACCCAACGAGTAAAACGGGACTCTAAAGCTCCGCTGTCCGTCCATCTGTCTGTCCGTCTGTCACCAAGCTGTAGTATCTCACAGGCCATGATAGTTAGACTATTTAAATTTTCACAGAAAGTATTTCTGTTGCCGCTAAAACAATAAATATTAAATAATAAAAAACAGAAAAAATAAATATATTCAAGGAGGCTCCCATACAACAAACGTGCCTTTTTTGCTCGATTTTCCTCGATATTGAAAACGGCAACAGCCTGTTAAGACGCTTGGTAGACGTTTGATATATTTCACTCAATCATAGATATTATAACTAGAGAGTCTAGACTAATATTATAAAGCTGAAGAGTTTGTTTGTTTGTTTGTTTGAACGCAAGGATCTCTGGAATTACTGGTCCGAATTAAAAGATTATTTCTTTGTAGGATAGTCCATTTATCGAGGAAGGCTATAGGCTATTTAACGTTACGCTACTATCAACAGGAGCCGAGCATGAATGAAAAATGTAACAAAAACGGGAAAAAATATTGCTTTTTGAGAGCTTTCGTTGCGTGACAGCATATGTCATATTTTAAAGGTTGCGTCATTAGAACCTAAAGTAACCGAATTTGTTCAAAATTTGAATTAGTATGACCAATTTTCGATAGATGGCGTAGCAACGCGCGCACGATTCAGCTAGTGTACCAATAAGGAATAAGGTCGCAAGATCAACGTACGCGAACGAAGTAGCGGGTTCAGCTAGAACTGGAGAGTCTGAACGGATCCGGTTGAAATTTGATAGTTTGGAATAGCACAGATAATGTATATAACAACATGGAATAGGCGACTTTTTTATCGCGGGAGAATAACGGGAACGGGAACTGTGCGGGTAAAACCGCGAGGTGCTGCTAGTTAAGTAATTCGATACGAAAATTCATACAAATATTTCCTTGGGAGCATTACTACTAATATTATAACTACCAAAATTAAAAGTTATATATTTTATGAACTTTTATCCCATATTTCACTTCTTCATGGTCGAGTCTTGTTTTTTTTTTATAAACTACAGTGACGAGTCGAGCAGGCCATATGCCTGGTGGTAAGTAATATACCTGCCCATAACAGCACAGTGACACACAGCTATTGGAACATGAAGAGTCCAAATCATTACCTAGCACTGCACTGCGCTCGTCATCCGGAGATATAAGGTGTTTTATCTCTTAGCCCGGCAATGATTCCTATAATATATAGTATGTATGTAGATGCCTACGGCATAACGGAACAGTTTACGGTATACGAGTGCAAAATTTAAGTTTCTAGCCCTAAGGGGTTTTGTAAGAGTAAGAGTGTGTGTTTGATACTTCTTTACGTCTAAACGGCTGAAGCGATTTTAGTAAAATTTGGTATGGTGTTAGCTGACATCCTGGATTAACACATAGGCTACTTTTTATCCCAAAAAAATAACAGGAACTGCGCGGCTAAAATTGCAGGGCGTTGCAAGTAAATAATGGAAATAGAAGATAAATATCTAAACTTCTAAACACAACCGCGCTTCTACCGCCCAACTAAATCGGTTATCGCTTTGCTAATGCTGTCTCTATCATTTCAAGCGAAAAGAAAAGAGAGAAGAGAGAAACATCAAAGCGATGATATTTTTCGTTCGGCTGTAGACCCCCCGTTCTTTCAATAGCAGTAAATCGACAAACAACAAGCCTACAATTGCGACAAATTTGCGCCACAGACAGATTTATCGTGGGCTGTGAATTGAATTCTAGCGTCACGCTCGGGAATGATAAGAAACCTACTTCTGGTAGACTCGGGAGTCTCGGGACTATGGGCAAATGCTGACGCATTTTTAGATGGCCATGCTCATGGTCACGCACCCTGGTTTTACCCGCGTAGTTTCCAAAGGTATAAAATTCTGAGTTATAAGTTTTCATTTCTATCGGCAGTTCCTAAGACTGTACTTTTTGTTAAGTGTTTAGATGTGCAAGGTTTATTCCACAACGGAGTTGTCCTACCTGCCATAGAAACTTTCATAAACAGGAGTCTTTAGCGAAAGATTGAGGTCACGTAGAGTTTAAAAGGTAGTATATGAAATAGTTGATTTTTCGCAATTTCCTCGGTCGCTCTCTTAGTAACAGTTGCTAAATACGTGGAACTTTTCCGTTTAATGCCGAACTTTTTCATAACTGTGTAGAAATTTTCATTTGACGAGCTTCCTGTTCAAACATTGGAGTACCTTACGAAACGACGATGTTATTTTTGTCCGGCTTCATGAAACATTTTCTAGAATATTTGCGAAACTTGTTTATGGATCTCAATAAGGATATTTTGTAACTACGTCTAAAACATGTGTATCATTATGAGTAAAAATTGTATATTTTAAAAATAAAGGTCGATTGCTTTTATAACATTTATGGATATTCCACAAGTCTTCAGTTGTGATATTGGAAATACCAATTCTAAGACATACAAATATTCTTAGGCCAAGAATAAGTAACACTAAGGTATATAAGCATGTTTGTATTAAATTATTTAATAACAGATATGATAAATAAACTTGTTTAGATCTCGTCTCTAAATATTAATTCGATATCGACAATGTTCATGGGAAACCCCAGAATGGGAGTCCGTGACTAGTTTGTATCTATTCTTGGTTCTAAGTTTAGAATTATCGCAAAATAAAACATACAAGCGCCAATCTACACAAAACTAAGCTTTGCAAATGATAAAATATATACCTCTCGGTTCAAGAGGGTGTCACCCTATCTTTAGAGTTTTGAAACGGTTTTAATCTCTGCAGAAAATACTTAAAATAGGTCCGAAAATATAATTTGAAGACACCCTGGTTAGCACCGAGAGGCACGAAAGCGGCGTGACTGTAAGAGATAAGTGAGGCGAGACTCACTCTCGGTGAAATCCGGCGTCGGGTTAGGGTCTAATTCTTGCATCTGTATATCGGAACGGGGCGAGTAGAGAGGACTGAACCTCGGCGAGGGCGGGTATCGGGGCGAGAGGAACCCAGCGCAACGCATGTCGGGGCAGGGGCAGGGCGGCGGCGGGCCGAACCCCGCAGGCAGCAGGCTCGGCAGTGGCAGCGCCTGCCAGCTCGCCGCTTCACACCCAATACACACAGCATGTTAGTACCTAAACATCACCCGCCCCACGCAACTACTCGACAAAAACATCGCTTCGCTTCTACTACAGGCCTGCAAGCGAAACGTACATTTTCACATTTCTTCTAAGGCACGGCTTGCATTACCCATACTCAATAAGTGTTATAGGCTAACGGGGCACTATTTCATTGCAAACCTAGCGTATCATTTTACACCTTCATCTTTGCTAACACACGAGCTCTTAATTTTTTTTAAATATCACCTGCATGTATGAATTTCAACAAAAATAAAATACATGTGCAAAGTTTACATAACAACTAATCTCAAAATCTAGACTAATACATACCAACATAACCCGAATCGCTACTAGCAGTGACGTATCAACAAAACTTAAAAACCCTACCTTATAATTAATGACTTAACTTAATGTTACGTTCGTTACAAGTATTTATAAAAATCTGCATCTAAAATGATGAGAGGATAAATGATTCTAAATATCGAGTATATTACCCGAGTATATTATTATTATAACGACGAAAATCTTCCAGTTAGTAAGATTCATGTGTATATATATGTAAAAGAGCTTAAAGTCTAACTATATACTAATATGGTATCTTAGTATTTACAAACGATTTGTACGTTCTGTAAACGCATACATAGATGAAGCAGTTGCAGCAGGTATTTGATCGCATCGTACTCTTAAGGCAAGTGTTGTTAGTTGACTATACGAAATTCGTTTCTTTGTTTTTTTTTTACATAGAAATGGACTAGTGCCCGTCTCGGTGTATTGACCACCGAGACGGGCACTTCGACCGCCTAACTACATCGGTTCTGGCTTTGCTATTGTACTCTCCTTAATTTCAAGTGAAAGTTAAGAAATAAGAAAGTAAACATTGTTTAGGTTGGGCGGTATGGAATACCCACCCCCGGAGAACATTCCACTCTTTTGCGGTGCGCACTAAAAACGAATTATGAAGCGTCGAGTGTGGATCTAACTTTTGTTTAAAATGTAACAATGAAATGCCTGTCTAGATTTCATGGGACGCAAGTTAGAGGTACTCTCCCTCTCCAAAATGAAGGCAGTCAAATATGACCAAACTGGTTCGCCTTCTGTGTCGAAGAGGCATTTTCTTTTTGACGAGCGCTTTGCTTTTAACTAGCCTACTCGCGGCGAGTTGTTCTACTAAGTTGGGACCACATATGACAGATACACATATATTACTGCAGTATTCTAGACAAGAACGAGGTGATATGAAATGATTCCACATGGATATGCCACAATTCTGCTTTAGGAACGGATAATGCTGCGTAATAAATGAGCAATACTGCCGGGAAGTCACAAGTAACCTAACAGGCCGAAAGGTTATGGTTGTGTAACTCTCTTAACTTATTTAGCAATAAGGCTCAAGAACATTCGAGCAAAGAAACCCCAGCGATGAATAGAGCTGAAAGAAATAAAGAAAAATATTTTCTAATTAAAAAGTTTCCTTCACGAGGCTTACTTTTAAATAGGTAACTTTTACAAAGAAGCCGTTTCTAAGCAGAATAACAGAATTAATGGGAGTAAAAACACGTGACGTCGAATTAGTATGATACGCAATAAGCTACCTGTGTGGACGTAAGCTATTGATGTGAAATCCATGTAGACTATAAAAACATTATCAATGATCATGTTAAACAGATATAAAAAAAACTAAACTCACCTGGCTTTATGTTCATCGGGTTCAAATGCGGTGGAGTCCCCACGAACATCTGTGAAGCGTAGGGCGAAGCACCCGCCGGAGCCATAGCGTTGGCTAGGCACGCTTCCGACCCTAGAAGGACAACTTAGTTTTAATTCTGAAATACTCTCAATATGTACCTAAAAATCCGGTGTCATGATGTTTGTTCCCAGTGAACTCTTCACAATATAAACCGATAATCACGAAACTTGGCAATCATGTTTAATTAGTGTCAACTTGAGATAATATAGGATAGTTTACACCTCAATTTATAGTCGCAATACTATTTTAATGCAAATTATTTGTGCTTACGTGACATTACCCGCGCAAAGCTGGAACTGGCCTCTAGTAATTGTATACGTTTTTGGGGTCGTCTAAGTTTTCGCCTCATCAAAGAAATTTCAGTAATTTTTCCGCAAAATAAATACCTACCTTTTGAATTCAGGTGACGGTAAAGTCAAAAAAGTCAAAAATACTGGTAAATAGTAACTTATACCTACATAAAATATTGTCATTATACGACAATTATAAACGTTTTGATGGAAACCGTATACAATTTAAGTATTTTCCAATTATATCTACTTATCTACATCTGACAAAAAGCATGTAGCTTTACATCAGACAATAACACAGTCAACCTTATACCTACTTACATAATCCTTCTGACATTTAATTAGCACTAATAGAGGGATTAATTTGACTCAACCAACAAAAGCTTTTATAAAGCGCGCCGGCCCCACAACATTGTATCTGTTTGTTAAAACATTAAATTTAAGATTTGAAACTTAAAGCATTGAACCGAAAATTCAAATTCGTGTGACCAGTGACAAATCAATCAACGCAACGAGGTTTCATATTCGCCGTCAAAGGCTTGTACCACGAGCTTTGCTTGCAATCGCTGGACGTTCCAAATTTTGTGCACTAGCGACTGTGAACCGTATTTCTAGACACTAAGATACGTGGTCGTGATATAGGGAAGGTAGAGCTGGTATTAAAAATAAGCTGATATTAACGAGATATCATAGTACAGGCCCCGTGTATTTATCGCCATGGTTACGGGTCCCCTGCCCCCATACATATACCTAAATTGGGAATGTTGCGTCTAGACAGCTAGGGAGAGTAATCTATCACCCCTTCCAGAGGGGATCGATCCATTTAGGGTCCACGGCGAAAGTTAAATGTTATGCATCGAATTTGTGCGCAATAAGTTTTTGCAAATAACAAAAATACAATACATGTGTACGTAGGAATTTCTACGAAATAAGTTTACATGGTATTGTAATAAGTGTACGTTCATTACTTCGAAAAGGTGCACAACTGTATTTTTGAAGTCATGTGCGTGATGCCGCTAACTTAAAAGGGTGAAGTAAAACATCGCGATGAAACCGACATGTACCTAGAATCTTTCGAGGTCATGTGTCATCCACCAACCCGCATTGGGCCAGCATGGTCTTATGCCCTTGACTTTCTCCTTGCGAGAGAAGGCCCCGAGTCCCAGCAGTGGGAAAATTTATTGGGCTGTTTAAGTGTTTGGCTGTTATGTTAAGTGTGCGTATGTCTACATTCACCATATTAGAGTTCGACCATAGAGCAATTTTATTATATTCTCAATATGACCAAAGACTTTACAACAATCAATAACACTATTTATAATAATAATAATAATAAAGAGTATTTATACGAGTGTGTCAAATACATGGTAGTGTGTGTAACATTATAGTCGAAGACGTCGAACTCATTGTTTAAGAATTTTATAGCGTCTCCATAGTAAAACGGCACACGGAATGTGTCTGGGTGTATTGGAGACTTATTTTTAAGGATATTGCCTTTAATAAACTTACGTGAAAATCGGTTAGGAGAATTTACGTGAAGTAAGTAATTTTTTTATTAATAAGTGTACGTTCTTTACTTCGAAAGGGTGCACAACTGTATTTTTGAAGTCATGTGCGTAATGCCGCTAACTTAAAACGGTGAAGGAAAACATCGTGAGGAAACCGACATGTACCTAGAATCTTTCGAAGTCATGTGTCATCCGCCAACCCGCACTGGGCCAGCGTGGTGGATTTGGGCTTAACTCTCTCCTTGCGAGAGAAGGCCCCGAGTCCCAGCAGTGGGAACGTTTAGTGGGTGTTGATGATGATGATGATGATTGAAGTAATTTTTTATATACCTTAAATTACCTGATTAATATCTCCAAAATGGTCGCCTAAGCAACCTTGCTTTGGGGTAGCGGATATGCGTGTGTTCTTACGTTCTTAGTACATAATAGCACTTCTCAATTATTGTCCACATTTCCATCGTCAGAAAATATGTGAGGTCTGGCGGCCCTGGGATCTTACGCTATTATTTTTAATAGATTTTATGTGTTTTATGCATATCTAAAAAAAATGCGTTTTGCACTCATACCATATATACCTAAGTATGCGAAATCGTCCGGCCACGCAATTAGTCTACACTAGTCTACTCATGCAAGGGCGGATCCCGGATTTTCAGCAATACCTGTTAGTGCGTGAACGAGAAAAATTTGCAATCCTAGCCAGAAATAGACAAGAGTTTTACTCATGTTTTTTCTAGTATTTTATTCATATTACTCCTCCATCCACTGCCTGCTGTCTTAAGTATATCATCACTCCGCTTAGTCCCAGGGTGTCCTACACTACATTTGCCGATTCGCGGTTTCCACTCAAGAAGACGTCTACTCCAACGGTTATCGTTTCTGCGACAGATACGATTGGCCCTAGTTTTCTGACGGGACAGTTTTGTCCCGGATACGAATCTGCAGAGAAACTCCAATATAGCTTAGTGACTTCGAATTTGTGGACCGCTTCAATTTTCAGCATCCACGTTTCTACTCGTGATAGGTAGAACAAATTTATTGAAAACTTTTTTCTTTAGAAATTGTGAGATCTTAGGTAACGGTGAAGCCATGACGTAGTTCGCCCAATGTTGCGCACCCTCATTGAATCCTTTTTATGGGCTCACTTTCTAAATCGTTCTTACCTAATTCAACAGTACAGAGGGTTGGAGTTTGAAGGGGATTCATTTCACAATATTCGACTGAGACTAGCCCCTTGGCTCAGTCTATAACGAGTCAGCTCACTGAGCCAAAGGTCCTGCGTTTGATTCCCTCTCAGGATGAACATATACGATGAATGCAATTGTTTGGTCTGCGTCAGGATGTGTTTATGTACTATACACTATACGCAAATAATATGTATTAACAATAAGATATGTATTAACAGTAACAAACACCTGGTGTCCAAAATACTAAAAAGTGGCTTATCTGGAAAGTTTTACGGGAGTTTTTCGTCGGTTAAATCGGTCGTCAAATTAGCGAGTTCAAAAAAAAATTCTTAAGCTTTATAATATTTGTTTGGATAAATGTAGATAAAATAGTTAAATAAATAACGAAATATTGGTGGATAATTCACACACAACACCATCTGACCCCAAACTAAGCAAAACATGTACTATGGCCGCCAGATAGCTGATATAATATTTATATAGCTTTAAAATACATTATTTACTGTACGTAGAAACACCCAGATGCAGTAGAAATATTTGAATTCATCACACAAATATTTGCGCTAGATGGGAATCGAACCCACGACCATCGGCTTCGCAGGCAGAGTATTACTACTCACTAAGCACTATAAGTCACGAGACTAGTCAAAGTTATTACCATTACGAACTACTAATATTAGAATACAATTCCAAAATCTATGCAGCTTTTAGTTTCTCTGCGGAAAACAAAGGTTGGTTGTAACTGGGCATTGAAATTCACAAAAAATAATCCTAAACATATTATTTCAACTTTGATTGTCTTAGTTGAATTTACATTTAAAACTTAACCTTTAGAAGTGTTTGTCAAGTTACTGTCAAGTTACTGTGATCCTTTCAAGAAATATATAAAGCCTTTGAAAATGAAAAAATAATAGTAGGATGAAACTCATTGCAAAAGGAAGGGAATATGACTATGAGAATATGAAATGAATTGAATAATTATTACTATAATACAGTCTATGATACAGTGAAGTGATCATTTCAAACTTTGAAAATGTAAACTATTTGAATGTTCTTTCCTTTGTTTAAATTTTTTATTAATTGACGTGTAATTTGTACAATTGTACATTTATCAATAAAAAACTTTGACCTCAAAATGTATGCGAAAAAATCAAATAAGTAACTAGGTTTTCAATTTTTTCTCATACAAATTAAAAAATCATGTTTACGAAATTTAGTAAAAACTCACCTATGTCCCAAATACACTGTAATTTATTTGATTTAGAATAATTATTTTTTTCACCTTAAATTGACTTAAAATCGAAAAAGCACCCTAGTTTTCAATCGAAGAATCTCGCGTCAAAATATCAGCTTCAAGAAAAGCTTTTTGTTCGTTGAAATCTCGTTTTTCTGATAATATTAAAAATATAACATACATTACCATGGTAAATGTCCTCAGAAAACGCAAAGAAAACAAAAAAAACACACCACACATTTATTTTATTTTGGTATGAAACGCATTTAGATTGAACTATTTTTTAAATTAAATACTGTGCTTCCGATACAAACTAACAAGTTGAGCAAGTGTTATTGGGATGTTAGGTGGTTTAGGAATTTCTATATCATACATTTAAGAGAAAACCAACATTTTATGTTAAAAATTAATTGTATAACAATCACGAAAAACAAAAAACTACATGCAAAAGCGTAATTTTATCAAATGCTAGTGGCAGTATAAGCGTGCTCAGTAGTTCTTCTCTGAAGTTTATTCTGCTCAGAAGAAAGAATCAGATATGACTAAGATTTTAATTTAATGTGCCCCATTTGAAACCGAAAATTATCCATATTTTCTTTAGGTTTACGCGGAAACTATAAAAACTCACCAATAGACGCCGATGAACTGAGGCCTGACGTGTTGAGACTGTCCGAGTTCGTTGAATAGAAGTACGTCGTCCCGCCGACGTTCTCCTGTTAAAATAAGTATCACAGACTGTAGAATGGCAATTCTGGCTGACGAACACAGCACTCATTTGGACACACCGTGTTCAAATAGCTGCCTGCTGCGTGGTACTTGTAATGATCAGAGGACGTCTACTCTAATTCAACGAAAACGTAATTTCGAAATAAACTCGCGATTTTCCAACTCCGATTCTACTTCGATCCGTCGTTTTGTCCGTTTAAATGTTCTAAGCCTACTATAATTAGAGTATTCTTAGAACATTTAAACGTCAAACAATGTTGTATCGGACGAAACGGAGTAGAATGAGAGTACGAAAGTCGCGAGTTTTTTTTCGAAATTTCGTTTTCGTAGAAACAGAGTAGACGTCCAGATGTGTTACATGTCTTGCCCGTCCCATCACTTTTTTTTTAAACTGCGCATTACTGTTATTCTGTTTAAAGGGCAATGTTTGCAGCAGCAAATCTACATGATAGGTATCACTTATTTACGGAATATACTAATTCTTCCACCCCGATCTACAACATATTATAACAAAGCTTATAAAGAACAAGCTAAACAACAAATCGTACTATTATGAGAAACGAACAAAAAAATATTTGAATGCCCTAAATGTAAATATATGTGCCCTAATACAATTCGATTCTATAAAGTTTACTTTAATAAGACAGGGTTAAATAAAGATAGTTTACCTGGTGTACTTGTGAAGTAGTAGGCATTGGCAAGTGTGCAGCCATGGCTGCAACTGATGAAGAGTTTTCTGGTGGCTCTGGGAGAATGTTGGGCTGATAGTAACTCATCGGGATGAATTCATTTATCATCACCTACACAAACAAACAAAATAACAATAAGAATACTGTTTTATACAGCAAACTAAATACAATAGAACCCCAATAATCCATGGTCTAAGCCGAATGTCACTGTTACTCGATCTCTCGAGTGACCGTACCTCCCATCACCGCATGTGAGCACAGATATTATCTTCCATTTAAGCCGATCGTCCACCGCCAACTAAACTAAGTTAGTTTAGCTTAGCTCGCATAATTGAGCCAGTTTTTCATTCATGGCTTCTTAGCTTGCATAGCTTGCGGTGGACGCACGTGTATGAAAAACTGGCTCAACTATGCGAGCTAAGCTAAACTAAATTAGTTTAGTTGGCGGTGGACGATTGGCTTTAGACTAAGCCCTTTTGTGATCAGTAAATATACCTCGCCAGACTAAAATAGAAGTGTTTATACAATTCAGTAACTCTCTTTTTTGTATGTACAGCCTGTTAATATATAAATATAGATAGAAAACTCTTTTCTTGTGACAATAACGAACTGAAAAGTTACATTAGAACGCTTTCTCATATTAACTAGCGCCACAAAGGATTATCGAGACCCTATTGTATTATTTTATTCTTATTGGCTTCATTTCTTGTTACTTCTTCTATAAATTATACCAGAAATTACAAAAAAAACCGGATTTATCAATGCCATAACAACAATATCATGAGCACTAACCTTTTTAAGCGATTGTGGAGAAGATTCAAGGTTCAAATTTCCCATTGTTTGTGCCAGGGATCTAATTGGTGTAGATGTGGTTCGGTTCTGTAACAAACACACAAAATGAAAACATCCGAAAAACATTTTTAAAAAAACTTCAATGAGATTTTCATATGAGATTTTCATATGAGATTTTCGTGAAGAATTATGCCATACTTATGTGGTAGATATACAATAATAGTGAATTATATCCAAAAATGTATTTATTTCTTGTGCATTTTAAATCTGAACAGTTGAGAACATGAGTGCTTTTTGTGTAAAAATTATAAAAATAATTTCCAAATCACTACAATAACATTTTTTTTTTTTTTTACAGATTAGCAAGATATTTATTTAGGTTTGAACTCTGTTTGCTTAAAAATATGTTATAAACAATTTTAAAAGAAACTTAAACTTAATATTTGATTGTTATTGCAGCACGAGGCTAGTTTTTCAAGCTATAATAGCAAGCTAGTACTTCTAGTAGACAACATTCGTGTAGACAACGCTACGCAACGCTAGTTAGGGTTCCGTAAAACGTAAAAACTAAAAACGGAACCCTTATAGATTCGTCATGTCTGTCTGTCTGTCTGTCTGTCCGTCCGTATGTCACAGCCACTTTTTGCCGAAACTATGAGAACTACACAGTTGAAACTTGGTACGTAGATGTATTCTGTGAACCGCATTAAGATTTCAACAGAAAAATTTTAAAAAAAGAAAAATTAGGGTTGCCCCCCATACTGAGAACTGAAACTCAAAATTGTTTTTTTCATCAAACCTACACGTGTGGGGTATCTATCGACAGGTCTTCAAAAATGATGTTGAGGTTTCTAAAATCATTTTCGTCTACACTGAATAATTTGCGCGAGAGACACTTCCAAAGTGGTAAAATGTGTGTCCCCCCCCCCTCTAACGTCTAAAGTAAGAGAATGAAAAATCTAAAAAAAATATATGATGTACATTACCATGTAAACTACCAAAGAAAATTAGTTTGAACTTGATCTGATAAGTAGTTTTTTTTTAGTACGTCATAAATACACTATTATTGAAACTTCGATCAAAGTTACAAAGAACTACAAGAACTATGTATATAATGTTACTTGCTGCAACGGAACCCTTCATGGGCGAGTCCAACTCGCACTTGGCCACTTTATTTTTTCTACACGACGCTAGAAGAAGTACTTGCTGGCTAAATTACTAACACTAGCTTGCTATCCTGCCTTGAAAAACTAGCCTCGTGTAGCTCGGGCATTATACCCCGTTTACATTATTCCAGTCCAGCGACCGAATCCAGCGCTGGATTGCTTACTGGAATAATACCCCGTTTACATGATTCCAGTCCAGCGACCGAATCCAGCGCTGGATTGCTTACTGGAATAATACCCCGTTTACATTATTCCAGTCCAGCGACCGAATCCAGCGCTGGATTGGTTACTGGAATAATGTAAACCGGCACTGGAATGCACTGGCACTGGATTGATGCATTCCAGTGCCGGTCTCCATTATTCCAATAAGCAATCCAGCGCTGGATTCGGTCGCTGGACTGGAATCATGTAAACGGGGTATAATGGAAACCGGCACTGGAAAGCATCAATCCAGTGCCAATACATTCCAGTGGCGGTTTACATTATTCCAGTAAGCAATCCAGCGCTGGATTCGACCGCTGGACTGGAATAATGTAAACGGGGTAATATGGAAACCGGCACTGGAATGCATCAATCCAGTGCCAATGCATTCCAGTGCCGGTTTACATTATTCCAGTAAGCAATCCAGCGCTGGATTCGGTCGCTGGACTGGAATAATGTAAACGGGGTATTACTACATAATAGGGTACCGGACTGGGTCAAACTTACACCATCCTAATTAGTCCGTCAGCTAGATCATGGAAAAATATTGGACACGTATTTTTACCCGACTGCGCGACGCAAAGGAGTGGTAATGTGTTTAACAGTCTATGTATGTATGTTTGTATGTTCCTTTGAAGCACTATACAGACCAAACGCCTGGGCCGATTTTTATGATTCACACGTCAATCGATTCCTCTTAATCTGGCGAGTGACACTAAAGACATGACATTAGTGTAAGTCAAATATGGCGGATTCAGGACGCCATATTGTCCAAATAAAAAAAATTTTAATCACCAAAATATGTCAAGAGGGGTATCGTTGAATAGGTATTTAAAAATAATGTTTAGCTTTCTCTCAATGTTTTTCGATTTGACTGACCGTTTAGGATGTATATCGATTTAAAGTTGAGTAACAACCATCCTCACATTTATAGGTGTTTAGGTAGCAGAAAACTTCGTATAACTAACTGTACGTGTGAATGTGGATGGACATTATATACTAATGTATCTAGTAGGCATCGATATAAATCAATAGATGTGCCCTGAGCACCTTGAAATTGGTAATAAACTGCGTCTCTGTATGTATCGTAAGTGGTTTACAAACAACCAATCTACTTGACCCCTATAATCGCTAGCGGCGAGATTTGCTGTGGTTCTACTTATTTGGTTGTTGACACCGAATAATGATAGGTAAAAACGTCCGGCGTCCACCGCGTCCTGCAACCGACTAGAACGGAAAGAGTGAGCTCACCAACCTACCAACGTTGGAAAGACCCAACGTTGACATGATTGCGTGCGCCGTGAAGTTTGGGATGGGGCCCATCTTGGGTTCTACGATCTATGCTAGTAGGTATATTGGACTACCTTTTTTTCGTTCGTGCAGGAAATGTATTTACTGCCCCGCCCGGGGGGTCTACCGCCTAGCGAAAAACGCTTTGACATTGCCGTCTCTTTCATTTTAAGCGAGAAGAAAAGAGACAGCTTGTCAAAGCGTCAAAGCGTTTTTCGTTAGGCGGTAGAAGCGCGGGAGACACAGCCGGGTTATGTTGCACTCCATATCATGTATGGATATGGTGCCCCTATCTCCTAATAAACCTCCATGGGGTTTCAACTCTGCCGCTGATAGTGGGAACACGGAACCGCTCTCGGATTGCTCCGCCTCGGTCGCCCATCTCCAACTTCAAACGATTTAGTAGGTACCTACTCAAAGTCAATCGAAAACCTATACTAACACAAAACTATAAATATGAATTACATGCAGTAGAAAATCCTACATAAATATTATATCAGTAGAAACGAAGACATTTGGTCAACAACCAAAATATGCATATTATTATGTTTAACATACACAACATTGTTCATAACTAAAAAGTATAAAATAAAAAAATGTAATTTAAAAACTCAAAACCCGACTGCGTAAAAAGTGAACCAAACTACGTACTCGCAATTACATTGTATGTCGAATAATAATGGATCCCGACTCTTCAGTCGTAATGTTCTTTTATTAGAAAATATTGTATATATTTCAATAGCTTTATACAATAACATATTATAGAATTCTAGACCACCAGAAATCTAAATGCTTGTTTTATTCTTTTCAGTTTTTAGGGTTCCGTAAAACGTAAAAACGGAACCCTTATAGATTCGTCATGTCTGTCTGTCTGTCTGTCCGTCCGTATGTCACAGCCACTTTTTGCCGAAACTATGAGAACTACACTGTTGAAACTTGGTAAGTAGATGTATTCTGTGAACCGCATTAAGATTTGAACAAAAAAATTAAAAAAAAAGAAAAATTAGGGTTGCCCCCCATACTGAGAACTAAAACTCAAAAATGTTTTTTTCATCAAACCTTCACTTGTGGGGTGTCTATCGATAGGTCTTCAAAACTGATGTTGAGGTTGCTGAAATAATTTTCGTCTACACTGAATAACTTGCGCGAGACACACTTCCAAAGTGGTAAAATGTGTGTCCCCCCCCCTCTAACTTCTAAAGTAAGAAAATGAAAAATCTAAAAAAAATATATGACGTATACTACCATGTAAACTACCAACGAAAATTAGTTTGAACTCGATCTGATGAGTAGTTTTTTTGTAGTACGTCATAAATACACAATTATTGAAACTTCGATCAAAGTTACAACGACCTACAAGAACTATGTGTACTATGTATATTATGTTACTTGCTGCAACGGAACCCTTCATGGGCGAGTCCAACTCGCACTTGGCCTCTTTATTTTTAGTATGCGAGTACGTAGTTTGGTTCACTTTTTACGCAGTCGGGTTTTGAGTTTTTAAATTGCATTCTTTTATTTGTTTTTTCATAATATTAAAAATCGTCATAGATATAGACCATCAAACTGCGAGAGTGGGGGGTCGCGTCGTCACTCGTGAGTAAAAATCGTACTCACAAGTGACGTCACACTAAACTTCGAAGCGCTGTATCTTCGTCATTTTTTGTTTGTGAAACAAAAGAAAAAATACGTGTACAATATTTTTTGGCAATCTAACTAACGGGCTACTACTTAGTTTTTTTCAGGATTGTACCGTATTTAATTACACACGCATTCTGCACTCAGATAATGTTTTACTTTAATTCGATAAAATAATGAAAGAAAAAAATATTATCGGAACACAAAACTTATTCGAAATAAAGTAGCCAAGTGCGAGTTGGACTCGCCCATGAAGGGTTCCGTTGCAGCAAGTAACATAATATACATAGTACGCATAGTTCTTGTAGTTCGTTGCAACTTTGATCGAAGTTTTAATAATAGTGTATTTATGACGTACTAAAAAAAAACTACTCATCAGATCGAGTTCAAACTAATTTTCGTTGGTAGTTTTCATGGTAATGTACATCATATATTTTTTTTAGTTTTTTCATTCTCTTACTTTAGAAGTTAGAGGGGGGGGGACACACATTTTACCACTTTGGAAGCGTCTCTCGCGCAAATTATTCAGTGTAGACAAAAATTATTTTAGAAACCTCAATATCATTTTTGAAGACCTATCGATAGACACCACACACGTGTAGGTTTGATGAAAAAAAATTTTTTGAGTTTCAGTTCTCAGTATGGGGGGCACACCTAACTTTTTTTTTTTTTAAACTTTTGTAAAAATCTTAATGCGGTTCACAGAATACATCTACTTACCAAGTTTCAACAGTGTAGTTCTCATAGTTTCGGCAAAAAGTGGCTGTGACATACGGACGGACAGACAGACAGACAGACAGACAGACAGACAGACAGACAGACAGACATGGCGAATCTATAAGGGTTCCGTTTTTACGTTTTACGGAACCCTAAAAACACCTATCTAACAAATAATTCTTATTTTAATTTGATTAACGGAATTGAATGCCCATTTAAACTAATTTCAAAATAATTACCATTATTGTCAACAAGCTCATTTTAATCCTGAATGAAGATGCTATTGATGTAATTAGTCGGTATTTGTTATACAGGATTGTATGTCAATTTTAGTGTTTCATTAGTTATTATTTAACCGTCTGAAATTTTATGTTTATCTTAAAGGTAGCGGTTCGCGCCGCGACCGCGACGCGAGACCGAGACCGGAGACCGAGACCGGAGACCGCGACACATGTCTCGGTCTCTGAGGTGTCGGTTCGCGCCGCGACCGCGACACGAGACCGAGACCGGAGACCGCGACCGGAGACCAAGACAGGCACTTGACATTATGAAATTGTATGGGCGCCAATTCGCGCCGCGACCGCGACACGAGACCGAGACCGGAGACCGCGACAAGTGTCACGGCTGCTTCAGTATGGGGAGTCTGTCGATAGAGTCAGTTGTGTTTTGTGGATCACAATGGAAAACCAAGTTGTAGAACTTCTATTGGAGGAGGAAGAAGACGATGATTTGATCTTATATTATTATTACAAATATAAAACTAAAAGAAGATTACCTATTAGGGAATTACATATAAGTAGAGGCTAAGAAGGATCATTTTCGCTATTAGTCAAGAAACACCTAATGTTTGATGACAATAATTATATTCAGGAAGTATTTTCGGCTGAATAAAACACAGTTTGATTATATATTCAATTTATTGAAAAAAACAATGCATGAAAAAGGAAAAATATTGATGAAAGAAAAATTAGCACTAACTCTCACAAAAATTAAAACTAAATTTCTTACGACATTCGGAATCTGTAATGTATAATAATAAAGGTAATTGTTTGTAGTACTTTTAATATTTTAAGGGTTCAGTATCTCGAAAGGAAAAAACGGAACCCTTACAGGATCACTTTGTTGTCCGTCCGTTCGTCTGCCTGTCAAGATTTTTTTTCTCAGGAACACGTAAACGTCCAAGTTGCAATTTATATCATGCACTCAAATTTTTTGTCCCTTGAAGCCGTGACAAAATCAAACTTTTAAGACAATGCAATCAAAAGATACAGCGGTCTATGCCGCAAATTTCGACCCTTTTTTTATGTGAAACCATTTTTTGTACAATTTACACACACTGAATTTTCGTGAATGAAGATCATCGTCACGCTCGGAAGTGAAATAAATGTTCGGGTGAACTCGAGACCTCCGAATGGGGAGCCTATTAAAACGCATAACTTTTTGTTCCTAATTTACTTTGTCATAATGAATGTAGCATAATGTATAGTGTCATAATGCAACTTTCGCATAATCATTTTTTGGCGTCATGTGTTTTAAGCATAACAATCTATTGTACTACATTTAATTCGACTATTGATGAGATGCATAATAGTATTTAGGCATTTTTTGAAGTGAAAACTTCTTTAGGCGCGTTATAGACAGAATTTTCGTGGGCTGTGAAATGGATTGATGATCACGTGATCATCACGCTCGGATATGATAAGAAATTCCGGGTAAACTCGGGATGCTAGAGCGAGAAAGATAATGTGGTCAACAAACGTGCCAGACCGAGAAAGATAATTGTTAGAGGTGGACCTGGGACAAAAGATACTCTCTCTCTCTCTCGCTGCTCGCTACCGGCTACCAGTGTTGACACCTTAGCGACTATGTCGCTGAAACTGGCGAATTTATTAAACCTTTTAGCGGATTTAGGCGACGTGTTACCGACAAAGGGGAATATACTAGTGTAGTGAAGAAGGTTGGAGAAGGAAAAACACAAGGTCATTGGGAATCAAATCATATTTATAAGGTAATTAACTCAATCTCTCAAACAAACAACATGGAAGTCTACCATAAACTCTACTTCCAATTTCTATACATACAGATAAATTTACGCACATTATAGCCGGGACTTTCCGAATTACATTATTACCATTCTATTAAATAATTTGCATTTTCGTTTAAATCTTACGTGTTATTAATGTAAATTTTTACCTTAAGTTGTTCCTTTTAATGTAAATTATTTAATATTGTAGGTACTCAGATCAGTGCCCTTTTATATTTCTACTAGCAGCTAAATTCCCGCGATAAAAAGTAGCATATGTGTTCTTCCAGACTGTATCTAACTGTGTTCTCATGTTTATTCCCTTATTAATTCAATCAAAACCGGCGACTTTTTAACACTATTTGGCGACAAGCTCAAAATCGAAGTGGCAACACTGCCGGCGTGCTTCAAATTCAAACGTCAACGTCAAAGCAAACAAACAATTGTTTTTATTGTAAACAAAATTAATTTAATATTCTCATAAAATTTGGATAAAATAGTAAAAAGTGAATGTTCTGTGTTTACATACAAATAATCATACTCGACCCAACTCAATGTACCAATAAAAGTGGCGACGAGAATCCCGAAATTAAGTGACATATCACACACGAAAACTGCATTCTACGGGAGCGATTTGCAATTTCGACAAATGCATTCAAAACAAACACGGGGCCTAGGTACTAAGAGAGTCTAACCTGATATAAATAAAATTCATTCACGATAACGACACGAGAAGACATATTCTGGGACAACATTGGACAAGGACACATTGGAAATCCCATAGATCGGCCAGGGCGCACGCAATCATGTCAACGTTCCGAAGAGTGAGCTCACTCTTTCCGTTCTAGTCGGCTGCACCGGACGTTTTTACCTATCATTATTCGTTGTCAACAACCAAAATACGTAAAGTAGAACCACAGCAAATCTCGCCGCTAGCGATTATAGGGGTCAAGTACCTAGATTGGTTGTTTACCTATAAACCACTTATGATACACGCAGAGACGCAGTTTCATTACCAATTTCAAGGTGCTCAGGGCACATCTGTTGATTTATCTTGGTGGGAAATCCATAAACTATTATTAATCAAGGACACAATACTATGGTACAGACAGTAACGTGAGTGACAGTAAATCTATTGAATAATAGATTAGAAGAGGTATGGAAACTATAAAAAATTTAAATTTTAGATTTTGAATTATTAGTTTGTTGGAAAAAATTATGATGTGTTGACTATTTACAGTGTAAATATGGTCATTTGATTATGTACAGCATTGGTTCCATACAGTTCCAAAACCTCTTCTAATCCATTATTTTGCAACGCTGTACAAAAATCATGTGACTAGGAGAACTGATCGAGGTTTGCAATCCCCCTCTGGGACTGTACTCAGTTGGACAGCTTACAAGTGATGGCATAGTGCTGAATCTTATTACTTTATACCCTTCTATCATCCTACATGGGCACAGATCAGAAAATAGTTACTTCGACATGGGTCTCCTGGTGGTTCATTTGACCCGTAAATTTTGTTCACGGGCCTGTAGTCTATAACTAATATTGGTATTATTTATTGACCCAAATATTGTGTACCTTAGACATGTAAATTTGACTTTTTATTGTTTTTTGTAATGTGAATTTTAAAAGATAAACTTATAACATATATTTGCTTGCCATAAGGTTAAATCATGGCGGACCTTTATCAACATTATGTAACAATATAAACATTGTACAACCCATGTTTTGCAAATTATATTGAATTGAAAACTTATAACTCAGAATACTTTGTAAACATAATAAACATTTAGTAGAGCTACTTAACTAAACTAAGTATTAGTTATTTTTAAGTATGTAGTTATTGTATTAAACTAGTAATTAGAGCAAACATCATGTTGTGAATTGATCTGGGCTTAATAAATAAATTAAATAGTAAATATTCAGTGTTTAAATATATATGTTTATATATAAACATAATAATATAGTCAACTAATTGCTCTTCGCTCTTGTGTTCCTGAGTTTAGTATATTTATCCCTCCAAAAACGAATTTAGCTTTCATTACTCCATTAAAATATTTCAACAACTTAACATACAAACAGCAAATCAAATTTTGTCTTGAGCTTACTGTGATCTTTATGGCCTAGTGGGAAAATAAAAATTAACCTTAATTTCTGGCTTGTTTCATGCTTTCCAGTGCCTGTTTACATTTTTTCAGTAAGCATTCCAGCGCTGGATTCGATCGCTGGACTGCAATAATGTAAACCGGGCATTATACCTACCTAATACAAAAATCAGATAATGAAGTTTTCACTTCTGCCGTGTGGTCTTAAGCACACACTTTTTTTTGTTTGTTAATTTTTTTTTAAGGTGCCGTTTAAATCGCATAATTTTTTTTTCCCTAATTTACTTTGTCAATATTAATGTAGCAAAATATAAATATAGTGTCATAATGTAACTTTTGCATAATTGTTTTTTGGCGTAATGTGTTTTAATCATAAAAATGTATTGTACTACATTCAATTCGACTGTTGTTCAGACGCATTTAGGCATTTTTTTATTATTTGTTGTGCTACGTAATATATAACCAGGTTATATAGGGTCCAGATCTGACTCGGAGCACCCCGACTCCACCTAGTCTTGTCGCTACTACCCCTAGAGTGTATTTAAAAATGCGGGAGCCAGAAGCTCAGGGCTGACTGCAGAGCTTCTGGCGGGAGCCCACCCGGAGTCAAAAAGTGCACCATATGTCTTAGGTGTATGTAGGTTTTTAAGTCTTAAAAACGTTATGTCTACATAAATTAGTACAAAAATTGTTATACTACTGCATAGTCCTGCATAGATATTCCATTAAATTAGTAGATACCTACATTACGAATAATAAATATTGTTGTCAAAGTACCCACCCGCATTTCACACACCCACGTATTTTATTTAAATAATGTTGCTACAGTCCGCTCTTTGCACTTGTTTTTTAGTTAGGTGTTTAAAGTTTATGCCTTTGATCATTATGTTTAAGTATTGTTATGTTTTTCTCAATGTGTGCCTTTAAATAGTATGCTATTTATAGTTATACGTCGAAATTTATTTACATTATACTAAGTTATCTGTATGCTATATATGGCTATGCGTTTAAGCATTATGCTAAGTTATCGTTATGTCATATATGGTTATGCTAGTCAAAATTATGCGAAGACAGTTATGCGTTTAGTTGATATGGTAAATTATCATTAGTCGTAAAAACGTTATGCCTACCTAAAATAGGACAAAAATGTTATACCACCCCATATAGACCCACCGAATGTACTAGAGCGAGAGAGAAATAGCTGCTGCTGCTGTCTGGCTGGCTGCTGTCACTATCTTCTTTTTTAATTTATTCTTGGCCGTGGATATTAGTCCTTCTGCCGCATCTGTCACTGTCGTGTCGCTATGTTCACTACGTAATGTTTAAGTACCTGGTTTGCTCGGTTTTTTGAAATTATATTTAGGCAGATACAATTTAAGAAATGCATTAAAATTCGTTACGTAGTTTGAAAGATCTAAGGATACATAGGTACATAAAAAAAAACGAAAAAAAATAACAAGGGATGCTGTCTGATTAGCTCAATCAGCGCTTTACAATTTTCGTTAGAAAAACTAGTCATTTTTAGTAACTGCTCGATAAGTCTAAGCTTGAAGCTGACTGATCCTTTGGACTTTGACTCATGCACATAATTTGAAAACCACCAAACTTATTTATGCGGTTTGGCGGGAAGCTAAGTTTTGGCGGGAAACGTAGGTACTTTCAAAAGCCAGAGGTTTTCGCCGTTTATTTGAATTCCGTATACATAAATCATCGCAGTTACTACAGTCAGGCTTTCATGCAAAAGTTTTTCTAAAATTTTGATTTTAGCTTACGATTTTAACGACGAGGTCGAATGCGTGTTTTGGTGTACTAGTGGCGCCATCTAGTTTATTTTGGAACGGACTAATCGAGCAAGAAACTGTAAAAAAAACAAATTAATTGTTGTATGGGAGCCCCCGTTAAATATTTATTTTATTTTATTTTTAGTATTTATTGTTATAGCGGCAATAGAAAAACATCATCTGTGAAAATTTCAACTGTCTAGCTATCACCGTTCTTGAGATACAAAACGACAGT
This sequence comes from Ectropis crepuscularia, assembly GCA_963693475.1. Taxonomy (NCBI): domain Eukaryota; kingdom Metazoa; phylum Arthropoda; class Insecta; order Lepidoptera; family Geometridae; genus Ectropis; species Ectropis crepuscularia. The sequence goes on from OY856338.1 coordinate 20,109,759, forward strand.
CTTGGTGACAGACGGACGGACAGCCAAGTCTCAGTAATAGGGTTCCGTTTTTACTCTTTGGGTACGGAACCCTAAAAACGGTGGTCGAATGTATATAACCTCCTCCTTTTAGGAAGTCGGTTAAAAATATGCCTCTGACGATGCGACGTTGACAAAAAGTATTTTTAATAAGCTTTTGTCCTAGCGTAATCAGCGGTGTATCGACTGGATATAACACGCATGCTTTTCCAGCGCGACACGAGACACTACTTGACCGGGGCGGCGACCGTCTCGATGTCTCCGGTCTCGCGTCTCGGTCTCCGGTCTCGGTCGCGCGTGCGAACTGGCGCCCATACAATTCCATAATGTCAAGTGCCTGTTGTGGTCTCCGGTCGCGGTCTCCGGTCTCGGTCTCGTGTCGCGGTCGCGGCGCGAACTGGCGCCCATACAATTTCATAGTGTCAAGTGCCTGTCGCGGTCTCCGGTCGCGGTCTCGTGTCGCGGTCTCGTGTCGTGGTCGCGGTGCGAACTGGCACCCATACAAAGCTATAATGTCAAGTGCTGTCGTGGTCTCCGGTCTCGGTCTCGTGTCGCGGTCGCGGCGCGAACTGGCGCCCATACAATTCCATAATGTCAAGTGCCTGTCGCGGTCTCGCGTCTCGGTCTCCGGTCTCGGTCTCGTGTCGCGGTCGCGCGCGAACTGGGGTCCATACAATTCCATAATGTCAAGTGCCTGTCGCGGTCTCGCGTCTCGGTCTCGCGTCGCGGTCTCGTGTCGCGGTCGCGGCGCGAACCGCTACCTTTAGGTACAAGTTCGCGCCGCGACCGCGACGCGAGACCGAGACCGGAGACCAAGACAGGCACTTGACACTATGGAATTGTATGGACGCCAGTTCGCGCCGCGACCGCGACAGGAGACCGAGACAGGTCGCGGTCGCGGTCGCGGCGCGAACTGGCGCCCATACAATTCTATAATGTCAAGTGCCTGTCGCGGTCTCCGGTCTCGGTCTCCGGTCGCGGTCTCGCGTCGCGGTCGCGGCGCGAACCGCTACCTTTACAAGTACAATTCTTAGATATTTAATCTATTGTACCTTGAAGATTTTTGTTTGTTTGATTATTGGTTGTTGTCAATTAAATACTATGAATATGCTTACCATATAGGTGGCCAGTTTGGACTCCTGTGGCAACCCGCTCACGGTGGTTGTGCCACTTGGAGGCGAATATTGTGAGAACATGGACGGATCCATGATGGGATCCCACACGCTCCCTGTACAAAAAACAAATACAACTATAGATAGGTACATTATATTGAACAAACTAAATTTAAAAAAATCGCAAGTTAAAACAATTCATACAATTAAAGCTAGTACGACAGATGTCGACCTCATCGCTAACATCGATCTCTTCCAGGATGGAAATAGAAATGTAGAAAGTTATAGGCGAGGTGTGCAAAAGTTTAGAAAAGTACTCGTAATAATATAAAAACAATCAATTCATTAAAATATTACCTATCTACTTAAACATATTTACTTAACAATAAAATTTAAATAAATATACACTAGTATATAATAATTATTTATTAAAAAAATTGATTGGCTTTGTGGCTTAGTGAGTAGTAACTCTGCCTGCAAAGCCGAGGGTCGTAGGTTCGATTCCCACCCAGTGGAAATATTTGTGTGATGAATTCAAATACTTGTACTGTGTCGGGGTGTGTTCTATGTATAATAAGTATGTATTTAAAACTATGTTTTTATTAAATCAGCTATCTGGCCGCCATAGTACAAGCTTTGTTTTGTTTGGGGTCAGATGGTGTTGTGTGTGAATTGTCCACCAATACATTTAATGAATACATAAATATATGTATCAGGCATATGAGGAGGTATATACTATATAAGACAGTAAATACAACTATTATAAGGGGCCCACAATAGTAAATAGGTTATACTGAATAAATACACTGAATGTGATAACTAGTCAGGGAGTCGACACTGGGAATTAGTCGGCCTGGACTTCCAACCACTACCTACTTGACAGCAAATCGCGAAATCCCTCTTCTCTCCTTTTTGAAGTCCAAAGAAAACTTTCTTCATTAAAATCCATAATTTTGAATTTTTACGGACACATTTAAGGTTTAACGTTTAATCAAAAACTTCGATGAAATATAAATTAAGCACGAAGTGAGCAGTTAGATTGGAACTGATTAGCGTTCGGCTTATACACCAGAGGTTAGCGGCGCCCCTCCGCGTTGCGCGAAAGACACCGCGCAACACGTGCTGGAGGCATGCCCGGGGGAGGAGAAAACGTGCCTATCCCTACCCGTACCGTGGTCGTAGGGGCGGACCTCTCACGCTGACCATCTCATCTATGATCCTCAACAGTGAGAGAGTGAGAAGTCGTGGGAGGCGGTGGTCTCCTTCATGATAGTATGTTACGGAGGGAGACCGAGGAGCGAGAGAGGGAGGTAGATCCTCTCGCTCCTCCGCGGAGAAGGAAGCGGACATGGGAACGAGCCACTCTGGCTCGTTCTGACCCACTGCCACCCCGGAGAAGCCTGTGGGGGTTTAAGTTGGCAGGGGTACCACTTTCAGTGCCGATCCCGACACATCTGCCTCGGTGGAAGGTGCGTCAATGCATTTCCCCCCGCACGAAAAAGGTAGGCGACGGCACAGATTAAGGCGTAGTTGATACGTCGCCCTTGCGAGTCGAAAGACGTAAGCAACCAGCTATAATCGTTAGAGATTTTTCTGCAATTAATATGTTAGTACCTGGGTCACCGAGCTTTGCTCGGTTTAAATACTAAAAATAATTAGATACTCTTAGTATTCTTAAAAAAAAGAATACTTGATAAAAAAAAGAGAAGCCGTCTGGACTCGAACCCGCAGCTATACCAGCTGACCGCCACGAACGCCCGATTTCCCGTCTGAGCCAATTATGCTGTCGCGTCACGCGGCGAAATTTACTTTCGCATTCTAATGTCTAATGTGACAGTTTTTCATTGTCTAAAAACGCGCAGAATATGCGTTTTTTGTAATGAAACCTAGTTAGATCGATTTATCGTCCCCGAAACCCCCTGCATACATAATTTCATGAAAATCGTTCGAGCCGTTTCCGAGATTCAGATGCTATATATATATTAGACCAGGGTCGATAATTTTTAAAACCAAAAAAAATAGTAGTAGAATGAAACCCATTAGAAAAGGAGGGGAATATTATAAAAATTAAAGGAAAAATAAATTACGGGCGATCTGAGGTCGGGAAGGGGATGGGGTTGAGTTTTTAAGGGTAAAAAACGGTTATTCTCGATTTCCGGCAAAACTAAAAGTCCTATTGAAAAAAGTTAAATGGCAAAGTAGGTAATAAAAAGATCTAAAACTATTGTATACACACTTTTTTCACATAACCTCAAAATTTATGTGAAAAATTCAAAAAACCAAGTTTTTGGTTTTTTATTTTTATCTTTTACAAAACATTTTTTTTTTTTAACGAAATTTGGTGAAAACTTATCTTTTTATGTCCCAAATACGCTGAAATTACAGCGATGAGTCTTGTTTCGACTCAGGTTTATAATGATGAACCCAAGTTTCGTTTCCAGTAAAAATTCGACTTAAAACACCATCCTTGTCTTCATTACAGAGCTCGCTCGCATCAACAGACATCACTCGCTGAGCGCTTGTCATCTGAACGTACTCTTGCTACCGCAAAATGGTGAAATTTTCAGAGAAATTACAGGGCTTAGAGACATAATATCTTAGATCTCTGGGTGACGAGCGCAGTGCAGTGCTAGGTAATGATTTGGACTATCATGTTCCAATAGCTGTGTGTTACTGTGCTGTTATGTGGCAGGCATCTTGCTTACCATCAGGCACATGACCTGATCGTCTCGTCACCCTATGCTATAAAAAAAAAAAAAAAAGCTTTTTTCACAACTCCCTCAATATGGGTATCAAAGGAAAAGGCCTTCAAGACATTCTACCAGTCAAGCCTTTTCATTTGATACCCATATCGAGGGAGTTGTGAAAAAAGAAATAAATTTCACCATTTTGCGGTAGCGGCCATCTTGTATTTGAAATTTGTCATAGTGCATAGTGTTCTGCGTACTACATAGTCAAATCCTTTCATTTGATACCCATATTAAGGTAAGCTGTGAAGAAATATTTTGTCCGTTATTTTGTGGAGGCGGCCATTTTCAATCGATATCAACCAAACATAGCTAATAACACTCGAACGGAAATCAACCTTCAAATAAAGAAAACCGCATCGAAATCAGCCCATTCGTTTGACCTGTACGGTGCCACTTTGCGCAGTGCCACAAATACATATTTTAGGAGTTTTAAAGCGTCTGTTAAGGAAAACGGGCGACGGAAAGTGTCTAGGAGTATTGGGGCCTTATTTGTAAGGATATTGCCTATAACATACGTAAAAATCAGTTGTCAGAAAATAAGTAAAGTAAGCTGTGTTTTTATGCACCTTTATTGCCCCATATCTCAAAATTGGCCGTCTAAGCAAGTTAGCGAGTAAGCATGTGTTCTTAGTACTTACTAACTCTACTCAATCGTCCACATTTCGTTCATCAGAAAATAGGTGACGTCTGGGAGCTCTGGGAGCTCTGGGATCTCGGACTATAAGGTATAAGATTATTTTGAGATTTGGTTTCACGGAGGTGTCAAACTAGCATGTACGCCACATACAGAAATGGCGCAACAACATGTCTATTTTACTACACTGATAAAGGACCGTTCCGGTATTACACAATGCAGTTGGGGAAGGGAAGGAAAGGAAGGGGGGGGGGGCCCTTCCTTTCCTTCCCTTCCTTCCTCTGTTTGTGATGCTAAAGTTTTTAAGATTTTGCGGGGATTCAAGGCGGACGTTCGCTTATATTACAGATGTGGCGACCGGCATGGAAGCGAACGTCGCGTCGGTTCAACTAGGCTGTACGTACATTTTGTCAAAAAAAACTACTACTTGCACCACTAAGAACAGGCGTTCAGGGACGTCATGAACGGGTGCTACAACGGAGGCGACTTCCCGCGTCATTGCCGCAACGGTGCAGTTCCCTCTGACAGGGGCGCTTGTCTCCAAGGAGTTTAAGTCCAGCGCGGTATTCTTTCATTTTTCTCGGTATTCTAAAAAAAAAGACGTGGGCGCGACTCCGCCAGGGCGGCGGCTTTGGACTATGCGGCTCCATTCAGTGCTGCCAGAGGGCCTCAATTTCTCCCAAAATGATCTAGATGATAAGTTACGGTGGTCTAGTCGGGAGAACGGCGGCTGCCGATCCGGAGACCCCGGGTTCAAACCCCACACGCACCACTGTCTTTTCGAAGTCATGTGCGTAATGCCGCTAACTTAAAACGGTGAAGGAAAACATCGTGAGGAAACCGACATGTACCTAGAATCTTTCGAAGTGTCATGTGTCATCCGCCAACCCGCACTGGGCCAGCGTGGTGGATTATGGCCTTAACTCTCTCCTTGCGAGAGAAAGCCCCGAGTCCCCAGCAGTGGGAACGTTTAGTGGGCTGTTGATGTTGATCTAGATGCGCTTTTTTTATTTTAAGGTTAATTTCCGTGCGGTGGTTCTTAGCTATGTTTGGTTAATATCGATTAGAGATGGCCGCCTCCACAAAATATTTCTTCACAACCTACCTCTATGTGGGTATCAAATGAAAGGGCTCGACTAGTAGACGTAGTAGACGAATATTAAACACTGTGCCAAATTTCAAATTCAAGATGGCCATAAACTTTGGTCACCGCAAAATGGCAAATATTCTTTTTTTCACTACTCTCTCAATATGGGTATCAAATGAAAGGGTTCGACTAGTAAAATGTTGTACAGATTACAAATCCGAGGTAGGTAGTCGCGGGTAAATAAAAAAAATTAATTTTGTTCTTGTTGTGTTAAGAACTAGGCTGTGGAATGCGTTGGCTGAGTGAGTTTTTCCCGATGGTTATAATCTCGGTGTCTTCAAATCGAGAGTGAAACGGACGAGCATGACATGTGCCTGATGGTAAGCAACATACCTGCCACATAGCAGCACAGTGACACGCACCTATTGTAACATTGAAGAGTCCTTCAGCACTGCACTGCGCTCGTCACCCAGAGATATAAGATGTTTTATCTCTATGCCCTGTAATTTCCCTGGAAATAATTACCTTCAAACTGGAACACAGTAATGTTTGCATATTACTGCTTGGCGGAAGAATAACTGGCACAGGTGTGGTACTTCCCCAAGCGGACTCTGCAAAGAGTCCTACCACTACTAGATTTCTTCTAGGTAAGCACGCTCCATCGTGGACCGCATCGTGGTTTAACATCAGGCGATCAAGACAAGTGTAAACCTACATACTTAGTTAAAAAAAAGGTTCGGTGCCAAATTTGCTAGGACGAAACTGGTTTGATCCGTTGGACACTCCGATAAATATAAATACAATTCTATTATTTTATGTTAGATCCATCGGCAGTAGATAGTAATAAATAATGAAACACGGGGAATTATCCAAGGACGGGCTCGGTCTTTACTTGAACAGCCGTACCTATTTACTATTTATAGTTTGTATGTTGGCGTGTCCTGGAATTTTCCAGATATCGATGACAGCGTTGTCAGCTGTCGTGTGCCGGGGTTGCGATGCTAATCGATTACGTCATAGGCCGGACCAGGACAGAGCTGCCACAGCGATTAGACGTTGTGTTGACAACTTAACAAGAACAGATATACAATTGCGAATAGTTTTTGCTTGATGCGTTACCTACTTTCACATTCATAATAGGTATCTATCATCCTACACCAAGTAGAAACCATTTCTTTTTTTAAATCATTTATACGTTTACACTTGACCACCATCTCGCCTGATGTTAAGCGTCGATGCGGTCTAAGATGGAGCGTGCTTACCTAGAAGAAACCGATTCACTCTCGATTGGAAGACACCAAGATTATAACCATCGGGAAAAACCCACTCAGGCAACTCATTCCACAGTCTAGACGTTCTTATCACAAAAGTAGAGTCAAACCTCTTTGTTCGTGTCTTTGGAACATCAACCATGAAACGATGCCGCTTCTTCGAGCTACGGGAAGTCCGATAGAAAAAAGGGCTAGGTGGTATTAGATCAAGCAGATCAGATGCACACTCTCCGAAGTGTATCCATTTATACCATAAACCAACAAATGAAAAATAATTACAAGCTTTTCCTATGTTTATCTTACTAATATTATAAATGTCAATGTATGGGTGTTTGTTGCTCAATCACGTCCTAACGAATGAATGGATCGGGCTGAAATTTGGAACACAGATTATAGTATGGATGAACACATAGGTTACTTTTTATCCCGGAAAACAACGGGAACGGGAACTTCGCGGGAAACACCGCGGGGCGCTGATTGTATGTAATAGAATTGTATGACAGATTTTTATACATAAAGTAAGTTTACTTGACCCCTCTACACAGCTAGGTACAGACAGCGCAATATCGGAAAAGGAACTCAAAGAGCTGGACTAAACAAGCTGAAAGGCTGTTATCGTCTGATGCGACACTAAACACTGCGTCCATTACGATTTGAATAAACTACTGATACCTCTGGCAGTTGTGAATATGGAGTGGGCGGTTTTGCCGCTCATCATGGAAGATGACGAAGATGGACAAGACTTTACATTCTCACAAGATGCAGCCTCTATAGCATTCGAAGTAACGAAATTGCACTACTATTTTATAGGGTAGACAATTTACAAGTAGTGACAGATCATCATAAGCAGCCATTTTTAGGGTTCCGTAAAACGTAAAAACGGAACCCTTATAGATTCGTCATGTCTGTCTGTCTGTCCGTCCGTATGTCACAGCCACTTTTTGCCGAAACTATGAGAACTACACTGTTGATACTTGGTAAGTGGATGTATTCTGTGAACCGCATTAAGACTTGAACAAAAAAAAAAAATTGGGTTGCCCCTTGCATACTGAGCACTGAAACTAAAAAAAAAATTTTCATTAAACCTACACGTGTGTGGTGTCTATCGATAGGTCTTTAAAAATGATGTTGAGGTTTCTAAAATCATTTTCGTCTACACTGAATAATTTGCGCGAGAGACACTTCCAAAGTGTTAAAATGTGTGTGTGTCCCCCCCCCCTCTAACTTCTAAAGTAAGAGAATGAAAAATCAAAAAAATATATATGATGTACATTACCATGTAAACTACCAACGAAAATTGGTTTGAACTCGATTTGATGAGTAGTTTTTTTTAGTACGTCATAAATACACTAATATTGAAACTTCGATCAAAGTTACAAGGAAATACAAGAACTATGTGTACTATGTATATTATGTTACTTGCTGCAACGGAACCCTTCATGGGCGAGTCCAACTCGCACTTGGCCACTTTTTTTCATTTTGATTTGCTTTTGATGTTAAGTTTGGTGTGGTACAGGTTGCATTAGGGGAGCGCCTAAAGCCAGAAAACGAAAAAGGACATTTTCGACGCCGCTCACTGAAGTTAAGAAACTAAAAGCTGTGACAAAAAAAATATTGACGTGTGGGTACAATCAAGAAGAAGCACAATAACCGAATAGAATTTTAAAAATAGATCAGAGTTTTTTACAATAAAAAAATAAAAATGACACCGAAAAAACCCATTTTAATTCGAGTACTCGAAATTATCAGCGATGACCCCACCTTATTTTTTGGTAATAAAATTCCTATTTGTACGTTCTAGTAAAGTAACCGAACACTTTTTTAAATTTATGTTAAGTTATTGAGTAATTGAATAAAACTTGGTCAAAAATGGACTCCTGACTAAATATTGATTTTTCCTCCAAACTGTGTCATGCTATTCTCGACTTTATGTACATCACATTAAGAAACGCGTCGCACGGGTGAAAACTGTTTTTTTCCTGGCTTTAGGCGCACTCTTAAACTGGCGAGTGACACTAAAGACATGACATTAGTGTAAGTCCAATATGGCGGCTTCAGGACGACATATTGTCCAAATAAAAAAAATGAAAATCACCAAAATATGTCAAGAGGAGTATCGTTGAATAGGTATTTCAAAATAATGTTTAGCTTTCTCTCAATGTTTTTCGATTTGACTGACCGTTTAGGATGTTTATCGATTTAAAGTTGAGTAACAACCATTCTCACTATTATAGGTTTTTAGGTAGCAGAAAACTTCGTATAACTAACTGTACGTGTGAATGTGGATGGACATTATATACTAATGTATCTAGTAGGCATCGATATAAATCAATAGATGTGCCCTGAGCACCTTGAAATTGGTAATAAACTGCGTCTCTGTATGTATCGTAAGTGGTTTACAAACAACCAATCTACTTGACCCCTATAATCGCTAGCGGCGAGATTTGCTGTGGTTCTACTTATTTTGGTTGTTGACACCGAATAATGATAGGTAAAAACGTCCGTTGTCCACCGCGTTCTGCAACCGACTAGAACGGAAAGAGTGTGCTCACTCTTCCCAACGTTGACATGATTGCGTGCGCCGTGAAGTTTGGGATGGGATGGTAATGTTCTTTTATTAGAAAATATTGTATATATTTAAATAGTATTAATACAATAACATATTATAGAATTCTAGACCACCAGAAATCTAAATGCTTGTTTTATTCTTTTCAGTTTTTTTTAGTATGCGAGAACGTAGTTTGGTTCACTTTTTACGCAGTCGGGTTTTTGAGTTTTTAAATTATATTTTTTATTGGTAATAAAATTCCTATTTCTACGTTCTAGTAAAGTAACCGAACACTTTTTTAAATTTATGTTTAGTTATTGAGTAATTAAATAAAACTTGGTCAAAAATGGACTCCTGATTAAATATTGATTTTTCCTCCAAACTGTGTCATGCTATTCTCGACTTATGTACTGTACATCACATTAAGAAACGCGTCGCGCGGGTGAAATCTGATTTTTTCCTGGCTTTAGGCGCACTCTTAAAATGATAAAGTTCATAATGGTATTGTGTAATATTACAACTCCTATACTATAAACAATAATATAAACGCGAAGTTTGTAAAAATGAAGTATGTACCTATGTTTGTTACTCTTTCACGCAAATACTACTGAAGGGATTTCTGTGAAATTTGTTACATAGACAGATAATGCTGCTTTTATCCTACAAAAATAACGGGAACTACGCGGGTGAAACCGCGGGGCGCTGCCAGCCGTGTAAATAAAAGCCTTTGGCAAGAAGTTATGTATGGTGGCCAAAATTGAACTAATACCTATATTGAGGGTTTAGTGAGCGGCAATGACCGGAAAATAAATAGGCATGTGCTTCCAAAAACAATCAGTCAGTGGATAACTACTACTAGACCATTGTCTGTAGTGTTTAAGACGCTGACAATCGCCAAATGGCACTTTTTAGGGTTCCGTAAAACGTAAAACGGAACCCTTATAGATTCGTCATGTCTGTCTGTCTGTCTGTCTGTCTGTCCGTCCGTATGTCACAGTCACTTTTTGCCGAAACTATGAGAACTACACTGTTGAAACTTGGTAAGTAGATGTATTCTGTGAACCGCATTAAGATTTGAACAAAAAAATTAAAAAAAAAGAAAAATTAGGGTTGCCCCCCATACTGAGAACTGAAACTGAAAAAAATTTTTTTCATCAAACCTACACGTGTGGGGTGTCTATCGATAGGTCTTCAAAAATGATGTTGAGGTTTCTAATACAATTTTCGTCTACACTGAATAATTTGCGCGAGAGACACTTTCAAAGTGGTAAAATGTGTGTCCCCCCCCCTCTAACTTCTAAAGTAAGAGAATGAAAAATCTAAAAAAAATATATGATGTACATTACCATGTAAACTATCAACGAAAATTAGTTTGAACTCGATCTGATGAGTAGTTTTTTTTAGTACGTCATAAATACACTATTATTGAAACTTCGATCAAAGTTACAACGAACTACAAGAACTATGTGTACTATGTATATTATGTTACTTGCTGCAACGGGACCCTTCATGGGCGACTCCAACTCGCACTTGGCCACTTTTTTTCAAGAACAATTTAGCAAAATGTGTAAGGTTTGAGATAATGAGTAAAATATATGTTATTCTTGAACATATTTATGAGTGACCCGAGGTCATAAATACAAGATTTGGTAAAAAAATCACGATACAAAAAAATCGTAAACAAACCTCTAAAAATTAGTTTTAGACTTAGATATCAGTGTAATTAGGAGACGGACACTAGTCATTTTTTAAATTATGACGTATTATATTTTGACAAAGGACATTGCTGGTTTATATTTTGGGTTAATTAAAAACTCACACTTATTTAATTGTTTTTAAAAAGTCGAAACGTATCGCATCTTCCTTCTCTTTCACTCTTATAAGATCTGACAGTGTCGGAAGAGACGTCTTGCTACACGGACGCACGTCGCTCTTTGCTCCGTTCGCCGTTCAATATTCAATAAATAAAAATGATCAATTCTTACAAACGTTAATAGAGTTCATATGGTCTAAAAATTTGACACCCTTGTAATCAGGAAGTTTGGCTCAACGGTTAGAGAGCAACGTACGTCAGCGGTGGAAGGATGTAACACAGATCGAACCTCACCGCTGTGAAGTCTTTTTGCATGTTTTTTTTTCATAACGTTGTTGTTAGATTCTTTCTCCGATGTTTTCAAGCTTTTATATTATAGTTTCACCTGTCCCGAAGCCACAGATTAGAAAATAGTTACTACGAAACCGGATGCTTATTATCAAATCTTGCAAAAAATTGAAATCTCACATTATAGGTACGTGTGTAAATCTTATTGCAAACAATGGTATGAAAATTGAATGATGCTGATCTGATGATGGAGCCGGAAAATTGCCATAGGAACTCAGGAATTAAACGACATAGCTCCACCGAGTTTGGACTCGTTTTCTTTGTCTTGACGAGTACTTTAGTGCTAGATGGTAACTAAGGTCTGATGATGGAGCTGGAAGGTGGTCATAGGAACTCAACAGTTAAACGACATAGCTCCACCGAGTTTGGACTCGTTTTCTTTGTCATGACGAGTACTTTAGTGCTAGATAGTAACCAAGGTCTGATGATGGAGCTGGAAGGTGGTCATAGGAACTCAGTAATTAAACGACATATCCCTACCGAGTTTGGGCTCTTTTGATTTGTCTTGAGAAGTACTTTGGTGCTAGACGGCAACCAGGGTCTGATGATGGAGCTGGAAGGTGGTCATAGGAACTCAACAATTAAATGACATAGTACATCGAGTTTGGGCTCTTTTGATTTGTCTTGACGATTACATTGGTGCTAGACGGTAACCAGGGTCTGATGATGGAGCTGGAAGGTGGTCATAGGAACCCAGCAATTAAACGACGTAACCCCAATAACCCCATCGAGCTTGGGATAATTTGATTTGTCTTGACGAGTACTTTGGTGCTAGATGGTAACCAGGGTCTGATGAAGGTGCTGGAAGGTGGTTAAGGGATGACAGTAATTAAACGAGTACATTGGTGTTAAATTCTAAGTCGCTGTTAAAGTCTACGTTATGGCTCATCTATTCGGGAGAACGGTGACTGCCGATTCGGAGCCCCACGCGCACCACTCGATGTCACCGTGTAATGCCGCTAACTTATAAACTATGAAGGAAAACATCGTGAGGAAACCGACATGTAAGTACCTAGAGTGTACACCTCATGTGACATTTACCAACCCATACTTGGCCAGCGTGGTGGGTTTATAACCTAGCCCCAGCCTAGATCTCTCCTTGCGAGTGAAGGCCCCGAGTCCCAGCAGTGAGAACAAATAGTGGGTTGCTTACGCAGATTGTAACCAGGTGTGATGATTAAGCGGAAAGATGACCCTACGTAGTTTAATTTTGCAAGAGACGTCTTTAATACTACATTTTTAGATTTGGCGATGTATTGAAAATAAATCGCTGCTATGAGACAAAAGAGCCACAACTCAAAACTCGGTTATTTTATTTTTCAACTTTCCTACTTCTGACGATTTTCTACCATTCTCTATGTATTTATATTGGCTATTACTTGATTATTTCTACATTGTGTTAAAATTAATAATCATAAGAATAAAATTAATAGAAATGTGTGGAATTGGGGTTTGTATAAAATAGACATGATTTTTGCCGTTTTCATAGATATTGGTACGGAATACTCCATTCGTTCATTCGACTTGCACTTGGCTTATTTTATATACTTTTGATATATCTTATGTGTCATGTAAAAATACCGTGTAATTAGTCTCTTAGCCCTCTTAAACCCATTAACCTTACCCAGCTTCGTCGGATCGACGATGCGAAAGTGAAAAAAAATATCTAAATTTTAAGTGCGCTGTCGCACCCATTGCTGCTTCCGTATAATCTTAGTTGAGCCGTTCCCCTCATAACACACGGTAATATGTCTTATATGGGAGGCCTGTGAGAGCCAAACCAGCAACCATGACTCGTCGAATCGACGAAGTTTTGTATTAATGACACTTTTTTACAATAAGGAAGTTTCCAATTGGATAAAATCAAAAAATAATTACATAGATTTAAAGATAATAGAAATAAATTATACAAACTGCAAAAAATACTTGGATATCTCAATAAATGACGAATCTGTGAACATTTTAAAATTACTAATTAAAAATCAAAAAGCCGCGCGGCGCGTTCACCGTGTGACGTCACGAGTTACAACGCGGTCGCGCTGTAGGTTAGAAAGGACGCAATAGAATCTGATTTCGCGGCAGAGAAACCAAAATTTCGTGCTAATACTATCTCGAATGTGGTGACGTATAGCATTGAGACTATTATCATAGTTTAAATTGTTTTATTCGCAGACGATACCTCTGTGTTATTTAAAGTTAAGAGAGGGGGGCAAATGGATTACTGTGGAATAAATAAAATTTTAAATATTTTGAGCGACTGGTTCGATGCCAACAACTTAGCTTTAAATCCGGGAAAAACAAAATGCATACGTTTTTCACTGTCAAATTTACAAAACTTTAACGTGAAAATAGCTATAAAAGGTCAAATAATTGAACCAATCCAATCCACAACATTTTTAGGAATAACCATTGACTCCAAACTCCAATGGAGTCCTCATATCAATAAATTGGCGGACAAACTTAGTTCAGCTGCACATGCTGTTCGCCAAATAAAAGGAATATCAGATGTGGCAACTGCCAGGCTTGTTTACTATGAATACTTCCACAGCATAATGTCTTACGGTATATTATTGTGGGGTTCGGCGGCAGAAATACAATATTTGTGCTACAAAAGAGAGCAATACGCGCTATCTATAAGTTAGGTCCGAGACAATCTTCGAGAGATTTATTTAATACAATTGGAATCCTCACAGTGCCATCGCTTTACATATATGTATGAGTGCATCATGTATGCTAGAAAAAATAGATGTCACTACGCTAATAAGTCCGATGCATCGCATTATAAAAATAGAATTATGTATCCGCGTTGTAGATTCCACGAGACGGACATTTCTTTCATAAGAAACAGTGTTCGTTATTATATCATTGTTCCAGAAAAGGTAACAAGCCTAAATGAGACAAAGTTTAAAAATGAAGTCAAAAAATATCTGGTATGCAGGGCTTACTATGAAGACATACAGTTTTTAAAGGACAAAAATAATTGGTCAAAATCATTTTCTATTCGTACATTGACATAAAGGAGACGGCTCATTTCTGCCCCACGTCGTTTCAAGTTTAGGTACTTAATTAGCCCCGGAGACCTAAACAAGTTATTTCATTAAAATAACATATAATTAAATAATTCAAACTGTACATTCAATACTAACCTGCCAAGCGGGGATTGCAAATTGGTGATTAAAAAGTACCTTAATGACTATATATAAGTAATTTTGTATTAAGGTACTGTAGTTCCATATAACCAAACTAGATGGCGTTGTACGGCGTTAAAACACGCTATCGAAGTTTTTGTGAATTTAAATAAGCCTGTTAAGGTTTAGTTCGTGTTCTGTCTTCGGGTCAGTACTCAATAGAATATAGATAAGTACTAGGTACGCTGAACACTTCTTTGTTCTTTCATTTGTACCTATGTGTACAGACTATAGTCAAAGTCAGCCATGTATTTCGCTTTTTTTGTTCAGTTGAAGTTAACGTACAGTAAAAATTCGTTCGAAAATCGATTTGTTCGAAACTCACACAACACCCATGGAATTTCTTTATTCTTCCAAAGGTTTCCTAATTTTTTTGTGGTTTGCCCGAATCTCTGGTCCTTTTCTGTTTTCTGTGTTGAGTCGACATTATTTTGAGCACAGTAAGTCGCAAAATAATGAATTTACTACCTTCTTATAGTAGTAAGTACATAATCACGTTCTTGATTACCTACTTGCGGCGTTATTTTTTTCTATGTTTTAGTTGATATCTTTTAAACCCCGCTATGCAGGATAGAAACATAAACGGTTCCTCAATATATATTAAAAATCCTATACAATGATCCAATTTTGGTCAAGTCTCTTGCACTTTTTCTGTGGGGCAAATGCCCATGGAAAATGGGCCGTCTCCTTTTGTAGTATCTCTTTTATATGTATTTTTTTTTTAATTCAAGTTAAAATATAATTCTGTTGTTTTCATACATTCTGACAACGCCTCTCTACAGCTGCTTTGAACTGACTAGGCCCAACTGAATAGCCGCTATTTATTTTTAAATTATTCTCTTTTATATACTTCTTTATAACTTGAATATAATTTAAATTTGTATAGTATAATTAAAATTTGTTGAATTTTTTAAACTATTCTTTGTATTTTGTAAATGACGCTACCAAGTGTATATCTGTTATACCTAAGGTCTGAAATAAAGAATCTGAATCTGAAGTTTAAATTAATAAAATTGACGTAAAGTTTAGACTATGACCTAATCCCCATTAGTGCGCGGACAGCAACTATTTGCATGATTTAAATAGGCTTGTTTCCACTAAGAATTAATTGGATGGATTAGAGGTTCTTGCTATTGATTAAGATATAGATATTTTAAAAAATAAAAATAAGTAAAGATTATTAATATTTTTAGTAAAGAAAATCTGAAAAAATAGGCATTGAGTCACGTGACAGTTAACACCAATCAGAAAATGTGACGTCACACCGTACTAAACATCACTAGACATTACTAATGTTCTTGACATTTTTATATTACTAATATTATTATTTTTTATTTTTATTTATTCTTCGCCATGGATACTAGTTCTTCAGCCGCTTAACTGAACTAGTTATTGTTTTACCACTATTCTTGAGGAAAAGTGACAGTTTTTTTACATTTACATTACTAAGATTATACTGTGTCAAATACTTTCATCAAAATGATCTTCACAAAAATACATTCTTGATTTAGTGGCTATAATTCCTCCTCGCAAGCGTTTGCCACTTTTTTCGCATTTGTGGATCCTTTGGAACTTAGATGAATAATTTTTTTTGGCGTATTTTTACCTGTGCTTGTAAACTGGGGCACTATGCAGTTCTTGTAATATGAGGGATTCAATTTAAATTAAAAACATTGACAAAGTCCTTACACAAACACATATGTTTGCCCCGGCGTAACATCATTCAAGACGCTATAACAGTCTGGAGCGTTTTTGTGCAGAAATTTGTATGCTTTTTTGAAATGCAAAATACTTAAAAATTGTAAATGTAAGTTTTTTTCAAAAATATAGATGTTTCGGAATACTATCAACATTAAGCTAGGTATATTATTAACCAATTTTTTAAATTTAGTACAAAAGCCTATTCCAAAACCTCTTCCATTACATTTTATAAATGTTTCATTTTACAAACGTTTCGCATGTTTTACATTTTTAAAACATAATAATAAACATTGATAATAAACTTATGAAATAAAAATAATTTTGTAAAATTTTGTTTGTGGACCTTTCGTTACAAAGCAGCAAAATGGTATTGTTGTAAAATCTTGTTTTTCGTGTTGTAATGAGCAATAGTTGTGGATTATTAACTCGCGGGCTCGTCTATTGATGATGATGATAACTATAATATTATGTTTGTATTTAAATATATATACGTATTTAATGATTGACAACGTTCATAGCGCGTTGAAAACACTAGCTTTCGTCCGATCACCGAAGTTAAGCAACGGTAGGCCTAGTCAGTACTTAGATGGGTGACCGCCTGGGAACACTATGTTGCAGGCTTTTTGCTGTAGCTATTTTTATGCAATTAATGTTCGTGTCGAATAAATCTATTTGACTTCAAATAGATGAGTGAGTAGCGCTTATAATAATTAAATTAATTAATTTTGTGTGTCGGTTTAATTTTGTGTATAAAATAAATGAATTAGTAATTGTGTATTATTGTAATTATATGCCGTACATTCAATAAAATCATTAGACAATCTGGCGAAAAGAAATCTCATTGTGTCTGTAAGCGGTGGAAAGTTAGTTATTATTTATAGGCTTTACTCATAAAATTTCGATAATGTTCTTCACAATCTGAAAAAGTGCAAAAAGATATTACAAAATATTTTTAAAAGCGCCATCTATGATCTTCGCGCGGTAGCTTTTTGTTTCCATCAATACTAACTAATAATGTCGTCGGCTGAACGCGGTTTGCATGTGGGGGCGCTGTCTTATCCAAGTTGTAAAGAGGCGTGGCTTAAATTTGAATTTGTGAGATTCATTTATGTGTTGTCAGCACCTTAAATTAAATTAAAAAAAAAAAACCTTTTTTTAGTTTGTAACGTTTTTGTTTCTGTGTAACGTTTTTAAATGTTCTTTTTTATAAAAGCAATGTTTTTAGTGTTCGACGCTATAGCAGCCTAGTTATGCTGTTAATTGAACAGCTGATTAAATTAGTTGGCTGCGACATATACACATACCACAAATTAAAAATAATTATTTACCCCCTATTACCTTGGATTTGAAATTTGTACAGTATTTACTATACCTCATTCCAAATGTCTGTGAATAAAAGGTAAACAAACCAATGTCACTCTCAATATGACAGACCAGCATTTCTCAACCTTTGTTTTACAAGATAGTTTGTAGTACCTTTCATTGCTTGCCCTTTTAAATTTTCGTCGCAAAACAAGGCTAAATATATATGTATGGATATCATAAACACCCAAATATATGTTCCCACTGCTGGGACTTGGAACAATCAATACATTGCCGCTGTAAAAAATCGTCAGACACAAGAATCTGCAATTGCTGAACATCTGATTGATGCTAAAACTGGTCATTGGATCGAGATCCACGACCCGAAGGTTCTATCTACCATATATCATTACTACGCAAGAATGGTTCGGGAAGCATTGGAAAATAAAAAACATAGGTATATATTTCAACTACGACGCGATGACCACGATGCCAATAACCGAAAACTACCCGGTGTACGGTTATCGGCGTCGCGGAATCCTCTAATAAATAAATGTGTGCATAGCGCACTGAGTTTCGAGAATCCTGATATGGTTAGTGTTGTGTGTAGTGTTGGTCACCCTGCGATTTTCGAAGCCCAAATGAGGGTAGATGGAGATCTCCTCTCATTTCATAATGAGAGTATGGCATACGTACATTTATTTCCCCCACGTAAAAAAAGGAAAGGCAAAGCATTTGAGTTCGGAGAAGAATGTAACACTAGAACCAGTGACTTAGAAAAGTAATTTAGATGTGTCCTTATATGAAAACGTTCATTTTATTTTTAACAATAATTAAATCTCGTTCAAATTGTCCTCGTATTACCCAAAACTAATCATAACACTATGATGTAATATTCTGGAAACACATACAAAAGTTTCGATCAAAATAACACAAAATTTATGGCATTTTAGAGTGAAAATTATACGAGCTTTTGATAGTAAACAGCGTAATTTGGAACACGTATTTAGAGATTTGCGATTTTCTCTCAACTCGTTACGACACAAGAAACCTTTTTCTCGGAGTTCTTTAGTCATACTCTTACTCTTTTATTGATAACGAGTAGTTACATGTCATAATATTCAAGATATTCGAATATTACCAATACAAGTCAAAAATTAAAAAAAAAAACAGACGTCAATTTAAGATCCCATTACAATAAAAATCAAATAATACATTACATTAATTACTAACTGATGTAATACGTACGGGTATGGAATATTTCATTCCATACTCTGACGTTTCATTATCCAGCAAAGCTCGCCCATGGTTCGGTTCTCAATGTAAAAGTGCTGAAGCATTTAAACATGAGGCCTATCTAGCCTGGGTTGATTCTCGACAGCGTAAGGCAAGGGATACACACCGCAAAAAGAAAGCGTTTAACAGGGCTGCTAAGGCATGCAAAAGGGTTCTTCAGAGGGCTCGATTTGACCACATTAGTCGAATAGGGAACAAACTAGCTTCGTACCCTGCGGGTAGCAAAGCGTTTTGGTCCCTAGCTAAATCGGTCGAATCGAACTTCTGCCGCTCCTCACTGCCTCCAATGCTGAAACCTGATGGGGCACTGGCTCACACCGCAATAGAGAAAGCAAACTTGTTTGCATCTCAGTTTGCGGAATCTTCGCTGGTAGTGCGACACCTCCTTCTCCACCTGGCAGTCCGACTTTGATGCCCGAAATGCATATTCGCCAAATGGAGGTTCGTAAAGTGCTGCGTAATCTGGATGTGAATAAAGCCAGTGGTCCGGACGGAATTCCTGCCCTAGTATTGAAGGCTTGTGCACCTGAGTTGTCTCCTATACTAACGCGCCTGTTTAGACTCTCTCTCCAAACTGGGCAAGTACCGAAATCGTGGAAGCTTGCTAACGTGCAACCTGTGCCCAAAAAAGGTAGTCGTGCTGACCCTGCCAACTACAGGCCCATCTCGGTCACGTCCATACTCTGCAAGACTATGGAACGTGTCTTAAACCGCAGGCTCCTGGCATACCTAGAATCTAACGACCTCCTCAGTGACCGGCAATACGGGTTTCGCCGAAACCGGTCGACTGGGGATATTCTGACGTATGTCACTCACATCTGGAGTGAAGCTATCGAGAAACACGGGGAAGCACTTGCAGTCTCCCTGGATATCTCGAAGGCTTTTGACAGGGTTTGGCATGATGGTCTTATTAGCAAGCTTTCTAGTTATGGTTTGTCTCCAGGGTTTATTGCCTGGATATCGGACTTTTTGAGGGATCGATCCATACGAGTTGTCATTGATGGCTGCTCGTCGGACCAAATGGGTATCAATGCCGGAGTCCCTCAAGGGTCGGTACTCTCTGCAACGCTTTTTCTGCTACATATCAACGATCTGCTGAAGCCCGGTATCTTTGGGTACGCAGATGATAGCACCGTTGTAGAGAATTACATATCTAGCGCGAGAGCCAGTGGTCAACAAACTAACGTATTGAGAGAGAGCATGATTGAGCGTTTGAACTTGGCCCTTGAGGCAGTGTCTGAATGGGGCGAAACCAATCTGGCCAAGTTTAATGAAGGAAAGACGCAGGCGTGTTTGTTTTCCGCAAAATGAAGTCAATTTTTACAGACTCCTACTTTTCGAGGTGTATCCGTGCCGGTTACTGATCATCTTGAGCTTTTGGGTGTTACCTTGACATCTACACTCAACTTTGGCTCGTATATCGAGTCCAAGGCTAAATTAGCTGCCAAAAAACTAGGTATCCTCTCAAAGGTGCGAAAGTACTTCAAGTCTGAACAATTGCTTTTGTTATATAAAGCACAGATTCGCTCTTGTATGGAGTACTGTTCGCACCTTTGGGATGGATCGGCTAAGTATCAGCTTGAGGCTCTGGAATCAATTGAGAGGCGTGCTAAAAGGCTCATAGGCAATAACACTCTTGTGCAAAAAAGACTGCAAAGTCTTGAACATCGCCGAAAAATTGCTAGCTTATCGGTTTATTATCGGATACACTTCGGAGAGTGTGCATCTGATCTACATGATCTAATACCACCTAGCCCTTTTTTCTATCGGACTTCCCGTAGCTCGAAGAAGCGGCATCGTTTCATGGTTGATGTTCCAAAGACACGAACAAAGAGGTTTGACTCTACTTTTGTGATAAGAACGACTAGACTGTGGAATGAGTTGCTCGAGTGGGTTTTTCCCGATGGTTATAATCTTGGTGTCTTCAAATCGAGAGTGAATCGGTTTCTTCTAGGTAAGCACGCTCCATCTTAGACCGCATCGTCGCTTAACATCAGGCGAGATGGTGGTCAAGTGTAAACCTATAAATTTAAAAAAAAAAACATTAAAATCAAATTACATTACAATTAAAAATTCCAAATGTATGACAAAAATAAATAGAGTAAAATTAATCCATACTTGAATATAATGGAAATGGGCATTTTTACAATATGGTCAGGAGAGGGGTATGTTAGAAAAATAGGCGCGTCCTTAATAAGAATGATTTGATGAAAAGAAGTATAAATGTCTTGAATGCAACATTGAGAGTTTGAGAAACACAGATCAAATTGCTAGTACTTAAAATCATATTTCTATCATCCTACCATTACTTTCTATAACTTTTAAAATAAGGTAGTATATAATTATTTGATCAATACAAATCTAAGTATATGGTATTTAAGATCGCAATAAAGTCGAATCCTATTTGTGAAAAATATTTTAAGGCAATTTCATAAAAATACTAAGATTAAACGATGTTTATGTTATGGTATCACCTTTTTTTTGGTTTGTTTTGGTTTTCTACACAGCTTACTGGAACGCACTATAGTTTAGTTGATACCCATATGGAGGGAGTTTGTGAAGATATACTTTTCCGCCTTTTTGTAGACGCCGCCATCTTGAATCAATGTTTACCAAACATAGTTAAGAACACTGCAAGGAAATTAGCTTTTAAAAAAACCGCATTCAAATCGGGCGATCCGTTTGAGCTCTACGATGCTACAGGCATACATACACACACATGCAGACAGACATCGACGTCAAACTTATAACACCCCTTTTTTTGGTCGGGGGTTATTAAATACTAGTTTTAATAGTAAATACGTGCCTTAAGAGTGCATATTACGTAGAACGTGATTTTTTACTAGTACAAGCGCAATATTTGGTGAGTCTTAGAGCAAAAAAGTATTAGGAGCATTTTTGCATAAAATTTTGAATTTTGTCTAAGTTGTGTTGAAGTGTTGAAGATACTTTTTCGATAAATCTTACCATTTTCGAGAAAAACTCAAAAAACTTTAAATTTTGACATTTGACCCCGAATGAGTCAAGAAGCTCACCGAATGAGTCAAGAAGCTCACATGCCATCGAAGGGGAGTTTTGGCCCCTTATTCGTAATGGTAAACCCAAGGTCTCTGCCAAAAATTTGGCTCTGTCGGAATTTTTGTTATTTCAATAGTCTAAATTAGCTGGACTAACAAGAGAAGTAGGAGTTTGTAGAGTTAGAAATTGTTGTTTGTATTGTTAATGTAAAACACAGGAAAAAACTTTCATAACGCAAATTTCCTCACTTGGTTTAATCAAGCCGGTCAACGTAGAGGCTTGTTGTTTACCCGTTCCAAGTAGGATGAAAATCAATTTATTCCACAGACGCAGATGTTTGTGTAAATTTTTTCCATAATAGTAAATATGTTAGCAACAGTGTTGTTCGTTAGTTGCAACCAAGTGTAGGTATTTATTCTGAGTGTAGTTCTTGGAAATTTAGAGTTTTATAATGTGTAGCTAGCTAGCAACACTTATCTTTGAAAATTATGAATTGTATTTGTTTACTATGAAGGTAGTTGCCCCTTACCTTTACATTACTTTTACCTTCATTATAATATATAGCAATAATAGCCTTAAGTTTTCGGCCTATGCTTTTACATGAAACTTTCATCCTCTATTTTACCCTTTTAGGAGTTTTATTTT
Source organism: Ectropis crepuscularia (assembly GCA_963693475.1). Taxonomy (NCBI): domain Eukaryota; kingdom Metazoa; phylum Arthropoda; class Insecta; order Lepidoptera; family Geometridae; genus Ectropis; species Ectropis crepuscularia. Next base: position 20,132,490 of record OY856338.1, read on the forward strand.
GGAAAACGCCGATATACGTAACTCTTAATTATTAATCGACTTCCAAAAACGAGGAGGTTATCAATTCGACCACCATTTTTTTTGTAACCAAGTTCCTTACTGCAGTCTTGAAAGAGATAAGGATTTTGTTGTGCGACGGAACTGAAAAAAATGTGTGACTAAAACCGTAAGAAAAATATACAACGGAAGTGACGTTTTTATCCGCTAGAGACTAATTTATTTTTCGCTTTTGAGTGCCTATTTGTGTTTTAAGTCGATTAAATTGTTTGTAATAAAACCTTTTTATAAAACCATTTTTAGTGCAAGACAAAGTTTTAATTCCTGCATTTACACAATTTCGTGTTGACAGGATCGAATTTCATAACTGTTGTGAAATCTGCAACTATGTCATCCAGACAAAATCGCAGCCAAATTATAGTTATTTGTTCATATTTCTTAAACCACACCCGGCCGATTTCGATAAAATGTACATTATATAGGACCATTCGGGAAGCATGCCCATCCAAACAAAATAGAAACATTGAAATCGGTTGGGGCGTTCTCGAGAAATCAGGTAACATACATAATCAAACCGGCCAAGTGCTAGTGGGACTCCCGCACGAAGGGTTCCGTACCGTTAGTAATAAACGGCGAAAACTTCTTTGGCTTTATTCGGAATTCCGTATACATCGCAATTTCCGCAGATACCTAGGCGAAAAATTATTTTAAAATTTTGATTTTTTAATTATTTTTATTTTTACTAGTGGCGCCATCTAGTTTGCTTGGTACTGACGAATTGAGCAAGAAACGGTAAAAAATCAAGTTTGTTGTATGGGAGCCCAGCTTAAATATTATTTTAATTTTATTTTTAGTATTTATTTTTATAGCGGCAATAGAAATATGTACATCATCTGTGAAAATTTCAACTGTCTAGCTATTACCGTTCTTGAGATACAGCCTTTATTTGTTTAATCGAAAGATAGGTATTAACCTACCCAGAGTGCGGCGACGCACCGGCGGCGGCGCGGCGCGGCGCCTCTGGGTCGCGACGGGAAGAGGAGCTGTCATACGCGGGTGTTTGTGCGTGGAGCAATACCTAATGAGCGCGGTCACTGACTGTTGTTAGATAAAATAACAAATTAATTCATTTATTACTTTGTATGGAAATATTGCGCTTTCATGCCCACCGCTAGGTGTTTCGTCGCCCTCGTGCAATACGGAATATGCCACTCTACGGCTACTGATGTCATAGGGCTGCTAAAATACGGACGGAATTCGACCTTAGGGCTCTGGCACCATCAATGAGAGGAGATAATTTTATGGGTCCTATGGACTTCCATAGTTGTAAGGCGAAGTAGAATTTAACATGGCTACGACGCAATACGTAATACCTACTACTATCAGACCAATGCCGATAAAGAGCTTTGTGTGTCTGACTCGGCTGTTCAATAGTGTTCTCCCAACCGGACACTTTCCCTCAATACGGAACACTGACAAGCAGGGCCGGATTTAGAGGTGTGGAGGCCCCGGGGCGGAGCTTCGTTGGGGACGTTGAAATTGTCTACTGCTAGACTACAGGCCCGTGAACATAATTTACGTAGTAAATGAACCACCCAGGAGACTTATGTAGGATGATAGAAGGGTATAAAGTAATAAGATTCAGCACTATGCTGTCACTTGTAAGCTGTCCAACTGAGTACAGTCGAAGAGGGGGGGTTGCAACCCTCGATCATTTCTCCTTGTCGCATGATTTTTGTACAGCGTTGCAGAATAATAGATCAGAAGAGGTATTGAAACTATAAAAATAATAAAATTTTAAGTTTTTAATAATTAGTTTGTTGGGAAAACTCGTGATTTTCCGAAGATTTACAGATTAAATTTGGGTATTTGATTATGTACGGCATTGGTTCCGTACAATTTCAATACTTCTCCTAATCCATTATTTCGCAATGCCGTACAAAAATCATGCGACAAGGAGAAATGATCTCGGGTTGCAATTTGTTTTTTTTCCCGAAGTGTCTGTTGCTCTGTTGTGGAGACCCCCCGTTTGTGGAGGCCCCTGGGCGTATGCCCCGTTTGCCCTCTCCTAAATCCGGCCCTGCTGACAAGGTTAAGATAAAGACCTTGCATAGACAGATGGCAGGCGGCCAGTTCCCATCCCACACTGCCTAACCTCGTTAAGCTGTTTGAGCGGCGGCTGCGACTGACGAGCAGTTCGGATTTCGCAGACAGCATTCCACAACGCTCTAGTTAGCGAGGGTAAACGTCACTAAAATATTGAAGCTAATTTGGGGAAAAGGGAAACGATCCGTCGCAGTGATTCGCGATATAGAAAAGGCTTTTTAACCCCGACCTTTAACCTTATTTGAAGGTTAATTTTTAGTGCGGTTGTTCTTAGCTATGTTTGGTTAATATCTATTTAAGATGACGAAAATATAAAAAAAATACAACCGGCCAAGCGCGAGGGGGACTCCTGCACGAAGGGTTCCGTACCATTAGCAAATAAACTGCGAAAATCTCTTTGGTTTTATTCGGAATTCCGTATACGTCTCAATTTCCGCAAACAGACTTATCGATACTCCACTCCATCGTATCGTAATTTAAATAATTGGCCAAGTGCGAGTTGGACTCGTCCATGAAGGGTTCCGTTGCAGCAAGTAACATAATATACATAGTTCTTGTAGTTCGTTGTAGCTTTGATCGAAGTTTCAATAATAGTGTATTTATGACGTACTAAAAAAAAACTACTCATCAGATCGAATTCAAACCAATTTTCGTTGGTAGTTTACATGGTAATGTACATCATATATTATTTTTAGATTTTTCATTCTCTTACTTTAGAAGTTAGAGGGGGGGGGGACACACATTTTACCACTTTTGAAGTGTCTCTCGCGCAAATTATTCAGTGTAGACGAAAATTATTTTAGAAACCTCAACATCATTTTTGAAGACCTGTCGATAGACACCCCACACGTGTAGGTTTGAAGAAAAATAAATTTTTTGAGTTTCAGTTCTCGGTATGGGGTGCAACCCTAATATCTCTTTTTTTTTTCAAATCTTAATGCGGTTCACAGAATACATCTACTTACCAAGTTTCAACAGTGTAGTTCTCATAGTTTCGGCAAAAAGTGACTGTGACATACGGACGGACAGACAGACATGACGAATCTATAAGGGTTCCGCTTTTACGTTTTACGGAACCCTAAAACGGACGCGTTACTTTGCAGCGGTTAAAAACAAGTGAACGAATACGAGCGCATATTTATTGATTACCTCGCCTCGCCCGCGCCCCCTCGTGTCGTCTGACTCATGTTCGAAAACCGACACACAGCGGAGTGGCAGCAAGGCGAGGGAAACTACGAAACTAGGAGTCACGAGCGCACCGTTCTCACTCTCGCGCTTTCCCTCGTGTCGCCTCGTAGATAGTCTGGATGGACCATAATAAACTGACTGGCTAATGCTTAGGCCATTCATAGTATAGTGTGAACATGTGACAGAAATAAAAAAATATCATTTGACATATTATAAGAAATTAATTTTTAATACCGTAAAATGTAGCTAGGTTTGGTTAAGTTAGATGGATAGATAGATGATACTCTTTATTGTACACACCATTAACAAAAAAACACTTATACAAGAGAGAATAACAATAAATCTGGTGTTACAAGCGGCGGGCTTATCGCTAAAAGCGATCTCTTCCAGGCAACCATAGGATGGAAATGGTTAAGAATATTTTTAAAAGCGTAAAAGTGTATCTAAAAATATTTTAGTTACATACACTACTAATAAATATAATTATATACGAATACAGATTACATACTAATACTTACGATACTTGTAAAATATACTAATACATAATATGAATATGACAAATAAATTAGTAAACCTACATAAAATATACCAAGATAATAATATATGCAATGATAAGTATACATGAAACACATATTCTTAAAAATAAAATTGCAGTAGACAATTGTAAATTTGACAGAAAAAGTAGATAATATAATTAGATTACTGTGACTCCAGCTTTGACAAATAAAACTTTTTAACGTTACTTTTAAAAAACTCCAATGATGGAGATTTTCGTATAGAAACAGGCAACTCATTCCATCACTGGACAGCCTGAAATGCAAAAGATTTGCCATAATACATCTCAGAACGTGCAGTTGGGGCATTCAGGGTCAAGTTAGTTCTTGACCTCAGCGGCCGAGCATGGTAGTCTCGCGTTCTCCCCATAAAGCGAATCTTTCTTTGACGTAGCATAGCATGGAGTGTAAATTAATTAAATAAAATATTGAATAAAAGGAAAAGAATGTGAGCATTACGACGCAGACGAATGGGTAACCACTTGAGCTTGGCGCGAAAATGAGAAACGTGATCATATTTACGTAAACCGAAAATGAATCTAATAGAGTAATTTTGGAGGCACTCAAGTTTTTGAATCTGGTCTTCTCTAAGATCGGGAAAACAGACATCAGCGTAGTCCAGGATAGGTAGAACCAGAGACTGTGCAAGATATTATGCATGCAACCTCTCATGTCACATCATTTTTAACTCGATTTTATCAACTTGGTATATGTGAATCTATGAATCAATTTATCTATTTAACGGAATCTTTGAATGTGATTTTCCCTAATCTCTAAACAACTCCATTAGTTTGAAACTTTGCATACTTATCAAGGACCTTGGTACAGTTTGTCCCACCAACCATTCATCTCGATCACCTCAACACGATCACCTTACCACGATCATCAGGATTAAGAACTTTGTTTACATTACATATTTACAGGACATATTAATATTAGTGTTATACTGACATATGCAGTCAGTGACTATGTTTCGTTACTACGTAATCGATCAATTTTAAACACGCTTCTGACTAAAAAGTTTTATTGCTTTGTAGTGGGATCTTTTGTATAAGCGTGCTTTTTGTTTATTAATTTATTGCATAAAGTAGGGTTACCAAGTAATGTTTAATATATTAAGCGTCCAAAACGTTATTTTACAAGATGCGAAGATGTTATGATTCGAGAAAAATATAACATAATTTTTTGAGCAGGTCATGAAGTCATGGGTTTTTTTTAATAGTATAGAGTGCTGAGATGAGAAGGACATATATAATGTAACTGCAAACTGATTCTGCAAAGAGTGCTACCACTACAAAAAAGGTACCAAATCTACAAACATTCGTTTTGGAAGGCATGTTTTCAAGCTGTTGTTCACTTTTTATCAGCTGTATTTGTACTTCTGGGTATGGTTTAGCGTAGAACACATCATTACTTAGCATCAGGAAAGATAGCAGTCAAGTGTAATGCTGTCCCGCGGTAGCCTACACCAGTGACAAAACAACTTTTTATATAACAGATGTAAAATTTACCAACTTGGACACCACATACAATAATTATTGGCTTTGAAATTGTTATGATAAAATAATTAACTTATTATTATTATTAAAGACAGGTTTTCCTAGTGTTTAACTACAAAGATGTAGGTAACTTTCACTTTAAACAAGCCCTGGCAAAGGAAGCTCATTGTACACTTGAATGACATCGAAGAGAGAAGAGAAGGAACACTTAGTCATCTGTGCTGCATTTGCCTATATAAAGAAACATGATATTGAAGATGCTTTGTTTGTTCATTATGGAGGTTGTTTATAAATATAGCAGAGGCGTGGCTGAAACGTTTGAATAATAAGATGCATAATATAGAATCTAAGATGCATTAGATACTTGATACACCAAAAAATAAGCTGAAAATATAGATTTGAAATTGAATCTTGAATTACGTCATACGTCCTAACGTATGCCCGTGCATAACGTATGCTCGATCCGTATCGAGCTGAAATTTGGGACACATATTATATTGTAGAACAACATATTATACACTACTTTTTGTCCCAGAAAGATAACAGAAACAATGGCAACGGGAACTATGCGTCTAAAACCGCAGGGTGCTGCTAGTTTATCGATACCCATCTCTTTTTTTGTTGCAGGAGGAACATAACATCAGATATTTTTAAACTACTACGATGATGATTCTGTGATGACTGGTATTAGTTATTTGTTGTCATAGTTTAATTTTTTTGTTTCATTTCGAGTACTTACCTAACACAATAATCATTACTTGCTAACCCTACTTTATGCAAAAATGGACATTTTTTTTTTTTTTTTTTTTTTTGTGCATCATCTGCAATCAGTTTCACTATAAGCAGATCTGTTGTCGTGGGTGAGCCTTCCATCGAAGGCTTCTCCCTTTAAGGAACAGGTTGTGTTATTGTAGTATGTCTTTTCTCTTTAGCCTTTTATTGTAGCTGCGTGTAGTCAGCTGCACTGCCAACGCATTTGGGTGGTTTTCCAGACGATGGAGGTACTTTTTATTGGTGTCTTTTACTTCCTCCTTAACCGTGTTCATTTGCAGGTGTTTGTGGATTTCTGTGTTCGTAACATACCAGGGTACATTGGCTATAGTGCGCAGAATAATGTTTTGCATTCTTTGTATCATGGAAACATTGGAGTCACTGGCGCTACTCCAGAGCTGTATGCCATACATCCATACTGGCTTCAGTATGCTTTTATATATCAGGAGTTTGTTATCTATAGATAGTTTAGAGTTTCGCCCAATTAGCCAATATAGATTTTGGAATTTTAGTTTGAGTTGTTCTCTTTTAGCCTTTATGTGTTGTTTCCACGTTAGTCTCCGATCCATATGTACTCCCAGATATTTAACTGAGTCACTCTGTGTGAGGGTGGTATTCTCTAGCTTTACTTGTGGACAGGTTTCTTTTCTTAGAGTGAACGTCACATGCACAGATTTTGTGGGGCTTGCATTGATTCGCCACATTTGGAGCCATTTTGTTACTTGATTAAGCCCATGCTGGAGGGTGACAGATGCTTGAACGGGGTCCACGTTACTAGCCATAATCGCAGTGTCATCAGCATAGGTGGCGGTTGTTACACCTGGTATTGTTGGTAGATCTGCAGTGTACAGAGTGTATAGTAAAGGTCCCAGCACCGATCCCTGAGGAACTCCTGCTTTGATTTCGTAAAAAGTAGACACCGCGTCAGCTTCCTTGACTTGGAATAGTCTTGTGGTTAGGTAGGAACTAAGTAAGGGGAAGTAACAGTGTGGAAGATTTATTTTGATCTTATATAGTAGTCCCTTATGCCATACTCGATCAAACGCATGTTGGATATCTAAGAAGGCAGCTGAGCAGTATTCCCTTTCTTCCAGTGCCCTTCGGATCTTGTCACACACTCTGTGGGCTTGTTCAATCGTTGAATGCTGTGCTCTAAAGCCAAACTGATGGTCGGGGATGGTATTGTTTTCCTTAAGTATTGGCAGGAGTCTTCTTAGAAGCAGCTTCTCGAAGAGTTTTGATAATACGGGTAATAAACTAATTGGTCTGTATGAGGTGACTTCATTAGCTAGTTTACCTGGCTTATGAATCATTATTATTTGGGAGATCTTCCATAAGTCTGGGTAATGTTGAGTCCTCATTATGCCATTGAATAGATAAGCAAGAAACACAATAGCCTTCTTAGGAAGCTCTTTCAAGATCTCCTTTGTGATTAAGTTGAATCCCGGAGCTTTCTTGTCTTTCAATCCTCTAATGAGTCTCCAAATTTCCCTCACTGTAGCCGGCTGTGACGGTGGAGAGAGCTGATATGCGTGTTCAAGGGTTGAGTTTATGATGTCTTCACAATTCCCAGTTTTAGGTTCGTTTGGAGTAAAAATATTTGCAAGATGTTGAGAAAAGACATTAGCTTTTTCTTGGGAATCCCTGGCCCAACTGTTGTCAATTTTTCGTATAGGATGTTTGTGTTCTTGAGGTCTGTCATATGCTTTTGTAAATTTCCATAGGGAATAGCCTGTGGATGCAGTTGCTGTTAGGGACTCCAGTTTTGTCTCCATAGTTAAGTTACGCCATTGCTGTATCATTTCCCTTAGTTCCATCGCAGCTTGTTCAAATTGCATTTTGTCTTCCTTAAGTCTACTTAGGTGCCACACTCGTCGTAGTCTTCGTTTGTCAATAATTTTTCTTTTTATGGTTAAGGGATGGTTAGCAGATTTAGTTGAGGCTTCAATGGCAGGCGTGTTCTTCCAGCAGGCTTCTTGTATGAGTACAGTTATATATCTGGTTGCATTTTCAACATCTTCTGGAGTTTTAAGTGCTACTTTCAGCTCTATATTTGTCTCCACATATTCCCAAAATGAGTCCCAGTCGGTAAGTGTATTATAGAGTGCATCTGGTGCTTCGCAATTAATAACCATTGTGCTAATTGTTAAAAAAAAATGGACATAAAACAAAAATCTGTGACGAATTTACAACAACTTTATTTACCTCTGACGTGTTTCATTTGTTTTTTTATAACATGTGACGAGTTTACTTTGAATGTATGGAGAATACAAACTGTGACGAATTTACTTTGTGGCGAATCGCCTATAATCCATAATAATTAGGTTACTATTCAATGTTTCTAATAATAATGTAATTAGTCAGTCTGTGTGTACCTACTTAGTAATTTGATATTGTAGTAAGGTTGTTGTAATATTTACTTGGCACCGACTTCAGGGGGCTACCGCCTAATGAAAAACGCTTTGATGCTTTGATGCTTTGGCATTGCCGTCTCTTTCTCTTCGTTTCAAGCGAGAAGAAAAGAGACCGCAATGTCAAAGTTTTAGCGTTAAGCGTGTTTCTGTGTGTCTCATCTTCCTGTCTTTCTGTTTCTCTGTCTCACTCGCATTACTTGCATTGTTATACACTGTGATACATTTGAAATTCAAGATGGATACCATCATCGAGTGGTGAATTACATGGTTCTTTCAAAACTCCCTCAATAATGCTATCAAAACAAAATAACAAAATATTCACTTTGCCATAGTTCAAATGCAGGATTGTCAGGGGAACACAGACCTATAATGGCATCACTCAGTATTCATATAATGAAGGCTGCAAAGTTCTCATCAACATACATGAATTAACCGTTAGGAAGTCCCTTAACTGTCTGTTGTCTTCATCACCAAACCCCTAAAGACAGAAAGTTACAACCCATGTAGGTGTAAAGTTCTCATAAATACAGAATAATCGACCCAAACACACGATAACTACTGCATACCATCGAAGAATTCTCTTGACTGTCTTTTGGCTCTATCATCAAATCGACTTTGAAGTTAAATAAAATGTAATTTGCCATTTTATGGTGGCAGCCATTTTGGATTTGAAATTTGAAATACTTGTAGTTTTGATATCCATAATGAGGGAAAGAATAAAGGTTGTGAAAGAATATTATAGCAGCCATAAAGAGGTGGCCATCCACTTCGAATTGATTTTCATCAAACATAGCTAAAAACACATGTCGACTAATTCACCTTTCAAACAAAACAAAAATATCAATTAAAATCAGTTCACTCGTTCAGGAGCTAAACACAAAGGAAGCGAGAGAGACATAAAACTTATAACACTCCATTATATTTAAGTTGAGAATTTAAAATGTAATTGGTACCAACAAAGTTAGTTTCTTTCAGCTAACTCCACTTGTGTAACTCATACTGAACTCAAGTTACCTGAATTTCAACTTCAGTTAACTCGAGTCAAGTTTATCCCGAGTAGGCACATCTCTACACACGAACCCTCTCAGACACTGTTGAAGGTCTTAGGTATAATGTCGGTCACTATAGCATAAGCAACAGACTAACATGAATGTTATTTGTATATTTAAACAATAATAAAATTCATGATAAATAATATACAAAGACAATTACAATAGTAAACTAGACACGGTAAGGTTACTTCATATTTCATCAAATAGATGACAAGACACGAAATCTTTTTTACATATATTTATTTGAACACAGTAAACAGCAGTACATTAAAAAACTCAACACAGACAAAAAAACCATTATAGTTTTTACTGAGCTGCTTTTATAAGTGAAAAATAACCGTAATATCAAAACATTTATGCAAAAAAATAACAGTTTTCAGAATGGTATTTTTTGTCTGTAAGAAGTCTTTCATGGTCTAAGTTCGGCGCATGGGCAGTGACAACATTAGGTACTCGTTGGCAAGACTAACTCAGCAACTCCACCAATAAATTTAATACAACTTACCTGGGTTCAAACTACCATCCCATGGCCTGAACGGAACCTCCAGCTTGACAGCTAGACACCACTGCTGCAGATAACGGATTTTACGGATTCTTCGCGTAGTTCGGACATCCCTAACTCTACGGGAGAGTAGGCTAGTTACGCCAATACTATTTTTCGACTCATGGCAAATTACTAGCAATGAAGATAAAAAGTTCGCTAACTATACTTCAGTCCATTAAATTTACCATAATTTAAAAGTATTAAGAACAAGAAACAAACATAATTTAACACAAAGCGCTCAAAAAACGAAAGCGACACGAAGACAATTAGCAGATTTCAATCGAAATCAAGTTGACAGGACAAGGCAAACTAACACACTGTCACACTGTCAGTGAAAAAACGACCTATGTGTCAATATTCACAGATTCACACATTCAGAACACCAAATCAGCAAGAGCTAGACTGCAGAACCACCAACATATTAGTCAAACATAGAGGGAGTATCTATGAAATTTAACGATTTTATAAGTTTTTGACCATTGACAAAGACTACTTCCGGATGGATTCAGTATCATTACATTAATAAGTAGTAGAGTGCTCGCAATATAACTCTGCGCGTAGCAAAATATGGAACTAATTGACAGGCCGTCAAGTTCTTGTCTACGTCAGTTGACAAAAGTTTGTTTACGTTTGGTGTATTTATTAATTTCCAAAGTAATTATTAGCTTTTATTATGCCGAAAGTGATTAAAAATGCTGGCCGTGGCTGGTTCTTGAAAATCAATCGTGGCTGTGAAGAAAAATGATACAATAACAGGCCAAAAGTGCAGTTTTCCAAACGCAGAGCTATTTGACAACTAATATGTAGGGATACCATAGCGATCAAATCTCCACCTATTATCGGCGTATTTTTAAGCTGAGGCTTTATTTTTGAGGTTTGATTGTTTTATCGCCAATGTCAATCAATAACCGTGGGAAAAAATGTGAGTGCTTAAGACCGAATGTGAGAAACAAGTTATATTTAATTATTTATTTCATAACATGCAAATCAAAATAGGAAACATAGTGACACAGCAGTAAAGATCAGCTGATTGTATCTTTCTCGCTCGGGTACATTCGGCGGTCCTACGTTCACCCGATCGATCCTTTCACCTAACAGCGTCAGCTTCATTTACCACCGAAGCGAAAACATGTGGGCGGTGCGCCAAAAGAAATTTCACTTATTTTTTTTAGCTTGGATGCTCTGTAATCATTTACTCCGTATTAATTACTGTATATTTTATTATAAGCGTTTCAGAACGTACAATTACGTGGTAATGGACAACGCATCATACCACTGCACTCAGACTAAAGAGGCTACAATGTATCTGATAAAGAGGCACAAAGAAGACCCACAATAGTAGAATGACTATTAAAAGGACATGGACAAGAAGTTTTGCGGTTACCGCTGTGATCCATCGTGATCTAAACCCTATTGAAAAATAAGATGATTCATCAAAGAGCATTCATACGCCAAATTTTCAAATAGTGTTATTTATGGTCTCAATAAAAGATTTCCAAGTTTAAATTAAATTATCATTATTTCGTTGTTGGTGTAGGTTGAAAATGACAGATTTTTTATAATGTAATTAACTAAAATAAAGTTCTCCTGGTGGTAAGAGACTCAGACAGTCATTATTAACCTGTACCAATGATACTTGGTCATACTGAACCAAACTGCCCTGAACCAGCACTGTAACGGCGTTCATTATTTCGAGACATTTGTTCTAATCTCAGTTGTCCTATAATTTATAAATTATATAGTTATATTGCTTCCCTGAAAAATCCCTTCCCTTACCTGTTTTATGAAGTTGAAAGTTTGCAATGAAAGGGGAGGGAACCTATTAGCTTGACCTGGCAACATTAAGTACGCCACCAGTCGCGCGCAGACTTATACTGCGAGCACTATATCAGTACATTCAGGGTAGCGAATAGCGAGTCTAAATGCAATCCGAACAGTTCAAATTCGGAATGACATTCTTTGTCTCTGTCATTCTAAACAGATAAGACAAAGACCACGATTTGAGATTCCGTGTCGGATTGATACGGCTGGGTTCAGAATCGCTTGGCTGTATCCTTATCAAACTAGATGCTATCACAAGTCACAAGCTCAGGGTAGCGATTCTGAAACCATTCGGTTGCATCCGACACGGAATCTCATCTCTCGGTCTTTGTCATGTTAAAAGGTAAGACAAAGACCGAGAGATGAGATTCCGTGTCGGATGCAACCGAATGGTTTCAGAATCGCTACCCAGTTTGCTTTAGTATACTTTACGGGCATTTGTGCACTACACGGAATTTTACGGACTGGCAGTCCGATATTTTACGGTTCGATATGGCATCCCATCCCTCTACTTAGTCTGTGCATCGAGGTGCATCCCATGCCCATGCAATAGGTAGGTACTTCTTCTGAGCATGCAAGTGTATGGGCACAGATAAGAAATAAGTTACTTCGAAACAGATACCTCACTCCCTAACTAAAGTGCATGTACACGATAAACACCGAAAAGTCTATTCAACAAGTTCAAAAACATGCAAAATAGTAATAAAGCTCCTAGAAACATGTGCGATACCTCATTTGATTCGGAATGACGTCTAGAAAAAAACGTATTTGAGGGTTTTTTTAGCACATAAAAAATTGAGATAGTTATCAACAAAATAAGATTACAAAAAGAAGGTATTTTGTTACCTATACTAAATATTATAAAGCTGAAGAGTTTGTTTGTTTGTGTCAACGTTAGGATCTCGAGAACTACTGGACCGATTTAAAAGATTCTTTTTCTGTTGGATAGTCCATTTATCGAGGAAGGCTATAGGCTATACACATTACGCTACTATCAATAGGTACAGAGTATGCGTGAAGAATGTAACGAAAACGGGAAAAAATATTTATCTTCGAGAGCTTTAGTTCCATAAATTTACATTCTCTTACATTGGTTGCAGAAGTCTGTGACAAGACGTGTCTATATTTGAAGTTTGTGTCATTTGAAGTAATCCAATTTGTTCTACAACAATGAAACAACAATGCTATATTTACATTCTCTTTGAACAATGCATTGTTGCATATTTACCTACATATTTTTGTTTTATAGAATTAAATAGCTCTCTTTTCTATTTTGTGTATATATTGTTGTATATATTTGTCCGTTGGTTTTTATACCCCGCTTACATTATTCCAGTCCAGCGACCGAATCTAGCGCTGGATCGCCTACTGGAATAATGTAAACCGCCACTGAAATGCATTGGCACTGGATTGGTGCTTTCCAGTGCCGGTTTCCATTATTCCCGTAAGCAATCCAGCGTTGGATTCGGTCGCTGGACTGGAATAACGTAAACGGGGTATTATACACTAACATAACTATTCATACAATCGAACATTAGAACCACTTAAATCAAGAACCCTGCTACCTCAATTTTACGCTAAAGGGTTTTCCGACAATCCATCTCAAGATTATCTGAAGAAGATTGATCACCAGGTGATCAATCTGTCAATCAACAGGTCCTGTATGAAGAATTATACTCCAACTAGCGGCCCGTTCCGGCTTCGCTCGAATAATAACCTAGATATCAACTGCAGCGCCATCTGCTGGTCTGATTTGTGAATTTGAACCTTCCAGGGCCCTACCCAAACGTATACAAAAAAAATCATTCAAATCGGTCCAGCCGTTTAGGAGAAGTTCACTAACGACGCAAAAGTGGCATTGATTTTTAGATATATATAGATGAAGAAACTTTGAAACATTAACGACACTCTCAATGTTTTAATTGTAATAAATTTGCGATGATATCTACTACCGAATGGAAGCCATAAGAAAAAAGAAGAAGAATGCATTGTTTGCATTAGAATTTTCATGTACATGCTGATAATATTTACCCGAATAAATACATTATTTATCAGAAATATAAAATTTTGAGCAAATTTCCCTTGATATTATTTGATTTTAATGACTACTTTAGGAGATATCCGTATTTTTTAAATAACTCTGTAACAAAATAATATACCACTTTAATGTGGTCACGCTGTCCAGTGATGTTTCATAGCGTTGTTTTCCAGATGAGGGTTCTCGAGGTGATATATCCACAGAGGCGGCCATCTTTAGCCGCGGTCGTGAGGGCTAAATTTTTTTTATTTTTTTTTTTCTATAAAGAGTGACGAGACGAGCAGGACATGTGCCTGATGGTAAGCAACATGCCTGCCACATAACAGCACAGTGACATTGTACAGTTGACATGACGCAGCTATTGGAACATGAAGAGCCAAGAGCGGTCGAGTGCGATAGCGGTCCCAAGACTCTGCTGCCCACCCACGGCTGGAGAAATCTACGAGGGGTTTTGTCGGTAGGGGTACCATATTCGTCCGTAATGTCGATCCGGACGGATCTCACTATGTCAATGTGTGACAGTGCGTAATTGTTGGTACACATAAAAAAATGCGCATAATTTTCAACTAGGTACTTATTTAATAAAAGATCACGGCGAATAGAAAAAAGACGGTGGTCGGCCGCCGGTTGCTCTACAAGATACCACTTGCTTCCTTCTCGAGGAGCTCCCGCATTAATGAGGCGGGGGTCCAGTAGCCGTGGCCTGGTCAGCCACAGTGAAGCTAAGAGAAACCCGCAGTGGGACTGCTCGCTAGGGCTATGGGCGCCAAGACTTGCGGGTCAAGCAACGCGGTCAGGAGGGAGTTGCGCGGCGCAGACGGTGCCGGCACGACTGAGACGTGCCGTGATGCTTGGTGGTAGGCACTGAGGCTGAAGAGGAGATACCATGGCTGAAGAGGAATACCGGTATTATGGTGCGCCGTACTCCCTGCCCACTGCAGTATTATGGCGGATGCGGTGGGGCTGTAGGGGAAGAGGAGTGTTGGTATATCAGTTAGCTACTGTCCCCGTCCTCTTCAGCTGGACGGTGATAGGTGATGAGGCCGAGCATTTGGCCCGACGCGGGAGACCACGGGTGTCCAGACGTGAGGGCGTCTGGCTCCCACGGTTGGTCACTGAGGTGATCACAGCGTGCATTGTCCCGCGGCAGGTTCACAAAAGAGTGCGAGAGCATACACGTGTTCACGCCGTGTGTGGCAGAGGTGAAATACTGCGGAGGTTTTAGTGGGTAGGACACCACTCATGGTGTCGAATCCGACACAAATCGACCATTCCCTTCAAGCGGAAGGGTATGTTACCATTTGCCCCTGTGCTTTAGTAACTATTATTATTAAAGCACAGGGGCAAACATTTAAGCATTAAGGAATCGATTCACGTCGAGACTGATTTTCATACGGACCACTTGGTATATGTTGCACTATCAAAAGTATCAGGTTACAGAGATAACCGATTTGTTCTTCTATCGCAAGAAAGGAAAACTAAAAACATCGTATACACAGTACTTTTAAGTACTTTAAAATACCTGTACTAGGTATACGCATTTTAGTAGATCCCAGTACTTTTACCTAGAGTTTCTTTATTGTTTTTTTTAGAGTTCTCTTACGGATCATAGATTTTTCAAGCAATAGATATTAATAACGCCGCGACGTTATTTTTGCGCGAGCTCGGCGTTCGTTCGCACGTCAAACGGCTGGCAGCCCTGTAGTCTTAACACTGAAAACACGAACGAGTAGGTAAATAGCTCGCGTCATCGAGCTAGTGACGGAGCCCTGGACGTCCACTCTCTTTCTATGAAAACGTAATTTCGAAATAAACTCGCGACTTTCCAAGTCCGATTCTACTTCGATCCGTCGTTTTGTCCGTTTAAATGTCCTAAACCTACTCTAATAATTAGAGTATGCTTAGAACATTTAAACGTCAAACAATGTTGTATCGGACGAAACAAAGTAGAACTGGAGCAGAAAAGTAGCGAGTATTTTTTCGAAATTACGTTTTCGTAGAAACAGAGTAGACGTCCTGGTATGGGCGTCTGTGCTGAACACGGAATTTTAAGGTCCGATATTAAACTTTTTCCCATTCCGGACCACTCTTTCTAGGTAGCGATTCCCATTCGGTTGCATCCGACACGGAATCTCATCTGTCGGTCTCTGTCATGCTAAACAGATAAGACAAAGACCGAGAGATGAGGTTCCGCGTCGGATGCAACCGAATGGACTTAGAATCGCTATCCTGCGCATCTACCGCCTAACTAAATCGGCTATCGCTTAGCTAATGCTGTCTCTATCATTTCAAGCGAAAAGAAAAGAGAGAGAAACATCAAAGCGATGACATTTTTCGTTCGGCGGTAAACCCCCTGGTCCGAGATGACAGCAATAAAAATGTGTTTCAGCGTGGGCACTACATCCAGAATCCAAAATGATCAATAGTATTCGGGAGCAGGCGGGGGTAACGGGGCGAGTATCTCTCGCACAGGACACTGCGTTTACCCAGTGCTGCCAACTTTTTGCAGTGAAATTTTCTGTTGGCGCATTACACACAGATTTTTCGTGAGCTGTGAATGAAGCTTGTCACGCGTCATGCTTAAAAATTAAAGCTAATTTGGGGCCTGACGCATTTTATTCTAGACTAGCAGCGCTCTCCGGTTTCGCCAGCGTAGTTTCCAAAGTGTGTCAAATCAAATTATTATATTATATCTATATATATAAAAGAAAGTTGTGTTAGTTAGACTATTTATAACTCAAGAACGGCTGAACCGATTTCGCTGAAAATTGGTGGGGAGGTAGTTTAGAACCAGGAAAAGGACATAGGATACTTTTTATCACGTTCCCGTGGGACGTCAGAAAACTACAAATATCCCGTTCGACCGCGTTCCCGTGTGACGTCATACATAAAACGTCAAAAATGACAGCTAAACGTCATTTTGTGGTTACGTCATGATTTTGTGGTGACGTCATGGCTGAGATTAATTTCGTTAATTTCATTAATTTCGTTTATTTCATTCATTTCGTTCATTTTGTTCATTTCATTCATTTCGTTAATTTCATTCATTTGGCTGAAAATTGGTGGGAAGGTAGCTTAGAACCAGGAGAAGGGCATAGGACACTTTTTATTACGTTCCCGTGAGACGTCAGACAACGACCGCGTGTGACGTGACATAAAACGTCGAAAGCGGAAATGACAGCTAAATGTAATTTTGTCTATGGTTGAGTATGGTTGATTTGATACGTCAAAGAGAACCATCTAATTTACAACGTCTCTCATCTTGAAGATGTACAGCATATTTTTTTACGAATATACTTCATGGTCAACATGGAGGATCAACTTGATCGACGTCAAGAGATAAATGCAGCAATGTAATGAGCAATTCTTCAAGATCTGCAGCAACTACTCCATGATCATCATGCGTTTATCCGCTCTGGATACGGCTTTGTAGTCAATTGCTGCTTCCCGGACAAACATCAAATGATCGTGCTTCACTAAAGAGTGGAACCCATGCACCAAAATACAAGGCCAAAATAATCATTATGATTTTTTTGAATTGACATTAGTTATCCAAATAAAATATTGACCTTGATGAAATCAAAAGTCTTCTCATTTATCGTATCTAATGCGGAACAAAGTTCGCCGGGTCAGCTAGTTATTAATAATGAAGGGATACCATAGTAATCAAATCTCCGCTTATTATCGGCATATTTCTAAACTGAGGCTTTATTTTTGAGGTTTGATGGTTTTCATCGCAAATATCAATAACTCGCGGTGAAAAAATGTGTGTGCTTAAGACCGAACGTGAGAAACAAGTCATAATTATTTTTTAATTCTATATACAAATCAAAATAGTGACACAGCAATGACGAGCAGCTGATTGTATCATTCTCGCTCGGGTGGTACACTCGGTGGTCCCACGTTTACCCGATCGAGCCTTTTACCTAACAGCGTCAGCAGCAGCTTCATACCATATACATACATTACCTACGGGAAAATCTGTGGACGATGCGCCAAAAGGAATGTTACATAATTTTTCTCTTCAACATAATAGTGGATGGTCTTTATTCACTTACTCTATATTAGTTACTGTATTTTTTAATATAGGCGTTTCAGAACGTACAGTTACATGGTAATGGACAACGCATACCACTGCACTTAGATAAATAAAGCGCTTACAATGGACATAACTCCAAACGTGGCTTAGGTCTTTCTAATAGTAGAGTTATGAAGGGTAAAAAATGAGAGACGCGCCAGATTACAATTTTCCAGTAGGTAAGGTAAGGTTAAATTAGTTAATAATTTAATGGTACTTTAAGTATTTACAGTTATTTGGTATCATAAATATAATCTCAGAAAATTAAAGATCTCATGGCATAGAGAGAATGTTGTCGTGTTTTCAATCGATCAGAAAAGATTTAATTTAAGGCGTTTTTATTGCCAGTGTTTATGTAGACTACATTAATAATTCGACTGCATTAATATTTTAATATTACGACCGTAAATTTTACTATAAATAGATTTGTTACAATTAGTTGAAAATAGTTGAAACAAATCTATTTATAGTAAAATTTACGGTGCTAATATTAAAATATTAATGCAGTCGAATAAGGTTGCAAATCCCTGAAATTTTCCAAATCAGTCAATTTCCAGAAACGAAGGCAACAACCATAATCTACGTAAAAAATGGTTGTCTTTAAAGTCGGGTTACTGACGTTAGTTGAACGTGACAACTTCAACTACGCCTTAGAGCGAGGTAACGCCGGCGGCGAGGTAACGGCGTTAACGGCACATGACGTCATGTTTTGCGGGCGTGCAGCCGGCCTCATCGAATTATATAATAATAATCATAAGACGTTGTCACGTCCAAATAATGAATAAGTATCTACATTGTTTAGGACAACATTTTAAGGTATATTTTGAGCGATTTACGATTAATTAAATTTATCTATTTAATAATTCAATAAAAATACGACACGACTCTGTCCTACGAAATATGTCCTACCTACGTCATAGAACGAAAACTTGTAAGACACGCGTGTCATGTCCTCCGCAACGAATCAGTTAAATAGATTTCGAAGATTGTTGGACAAAACCGCAGTTACTAGAATAAAGAGTCACAAAGGAGACCCACAATACCACTGTCCAGTAGTTCCCGAGATCCTTGCGTTCAAACAAACAAACTCATCAGCTTTATAATATTAGTATAGTTAATAAATTTCTCCTGATGGTAAGATACTCCGGCAGCCATTAACCTGTACCAATGTTACTTGTTCACACTGAACCAAACCAGCACTGCAACCTGCAACGGCGTTAATTACTGCGAGATATTAGTTAATGAGTCTCAGTTGTCCTATTACTAATGTGTAGTTATATTGCTTTGCTGAAAAATCCCTTCTCATACATGTTTTATGAAGTTGAAAGGACATTGTTCAAAATGGGCTATCCGTGGACAGAATGTTCTTGATAATTTGATTTTGTCAAAAAAAATGTTTATTTTTTTAATGAATAATGAATGCATTATTATAGTACCCAGATTACTAAACTAAAAGTACATTGTAAAAGTGTTTTAATCTTTATTTCCGATTTCTCAACCAATTATATTGCCAGTCTACAAGCTTTGAATGATGTCGAGTTTTTTCGCGAATAATATCGATTTCTGTAAATCGATAGAAAAAGTCATATGTTAACAATTAATTATGCGTGAAATAAACAATTGATATCGTATTTAAGTTGTTTTCAAGCAACATTGTAGCTAGCTTTTTTGTGTAATGGTTTTTCATCGCACCCGTTTTCACTTCATAACGCCGCGAATAACAAAATCATCTACTTGGGCAGTTGTCCCACCGCCGCTGCCGGCGAGAAAACGAGTAACTATCGACTATTTTCTAGCTCAAGAAACGTACAATAGATATTATACATTTTGTGTGCCTAAATAAAAGAGATGCATGTACTCATATACATACAAACAGTAGTTGATCGCTGACTGTTCACACTCCCGGGGAGTACTAGCTTCACTAGTTTGTTTTACTTGTGTATTACACTCGGTCAGCGATACTCGCTAAGCGATTAGAACACACCGAGAGAGCCACAAGCGGTTCATTTCTCTACAGTGCGTATCTGAAAGTACACGTTTTTTTTCGCCGCGAGCGAGTGATGCGATCGATGCGATTGCTCACCTCACTCGCACACTTGCATAGAGCCGAGCTACACAACTATCAGAACTACGCACTCGCTCCCCGCGGCTCGCCAACTTGTTTCAAATTCTAGTTTTACGCGTTACTCGTTCGTTGTTGCCGGTGAGACAACTGCCTAAAGCTGAATAAATAGTAAATAATAATTCCGTATAGCAGTATTAATAATCATCTACTTATTTTAACCAGTGGCGCCACCTGGTGATTTGCGAGTTGCTAACTTTGTGCCTCGCCATCTTAAATCATTGGCGTTAAAATTTTCGTCGAGGCAACTTGTGCGCAGCTCTTCCTTTTCTGCCAAAGTTGCATATTGCATAAAAATAGTTATATTATTTTTCTAATAATATACACTTTGAAACTCTAAAAATTTTATATTGAAAAAGTTACTGTGAATAAACTGTGGTAAAGACATCTTTAACACGTGAGTACCTACCCACATTTATCGAATATTTGGTTTCTTTTAACGGTTTTTGCCGTTCTCTTATAAATTTTTGAATAATATTGTCTTTGAACAATCTAGATGGATTTTTTGATAAAGGAATAACGTCTACTTATGTTAGTTATAAATGTAGTGTTTGTTTTTAGTAATGAACGAATACTTTGAAAAAGATATGAGCGGGAGAAAACGTAAACGTAGAATTAGCAGCTCTAGCAGCAGCTCGAGCAGCTCATTAAGTTCGTCCAGTTTGAACAAAAAACGTCGCAGGTCGCGGCGTCACAAGCGATCGAGGCATTGTGATGGGGCTATGGCCAAATTAGTAAAAGAAATGGGTGAGCTTCGCAAACATATTCTTACTGCTACTAACCCACATAATGACTGCCTTAATGCATTGTCATTTCATGCAAGTAATCATGACGTAATTTGCAACGATGCAAAATCTGTTGACTTAATTTTTGATATTAGTACAAATTTTAAGGAGCCATCTGTTCCTAAAGCTCCCGAAAACTTTTTAAAGTTGTTGAACAATATTCAACAATTCGGTAACACTTCCTGGTCAGAAGTTAAATCCGCTGAAACACAACAGTTATATAATCATACTCCAGGTTTCATAGACTTGGAAACAAACGAAGAGGTAAAAACGTATGACACCTTACGTCATCTCGCTTACGCAGACAAGGCCTATGCGGCCATTACCTACTGTGTTTTAAAATAGAAAGTCTCTGGAGGAGGGTATAAGCAAATTTCTTAATTGGGTCAAAAATAATGAGGTAGATTTTGAAAATATTAGTGGTAAGATTGAAGAATTGTTTCTTAAGGGGGTTTTTCATAAAACTTCATCAGATTTATTACAACTATCTTGCGGATACAGAATGGAGAGTATTAAAATGCGACGTGAATCTATTACAAGTCGGGCTTGTGAACCTTTAGTAAAAGCGATGTTAAATAAAATACCTCCATCAGTGACTCATCTGTTTGACTCTGATAAATTTACTACTACATTGGAAAAAGCCGGTGGTGTCCACAAAGCTTTTTGGCTTCCAAGTGACTACCATGATCAAGTAAAACAAACCCGAATAAATAAACGTCCCTCGCGGGGACAATGCTCACATAGACCAATAGTTCCATCACGTGGAACGCTAAATCATGGAATTGAACCAGGGTCTCAAATGCACATGCATGCCCAAGACTACCCACCCTCGCGGGATGGATATAACCATACCAATTACTTTCCAAAACCTCAATTGTCAACTGATCGATCAATCAAACCAACCAAAGAGGTTCTTATCACCACAGAGGCTCGCGGCCCAAACGTGGACATTATCAAGGACCAGCAAGTGGTTCAAGCGATGCCAAAGGCAAACGTAATTCTCATAAAAAATGACTTGAAGCAATTTCAAGCCAGTCAGATAGCACATTTTTACGATAATTGGCAAAAAATGGGAGCACCTGCAGTTATACTAAAAGTTATTCAAGGGCATACCCTTTTACCGGAAACCTCCACTTGTATGGCCGAATGTAGTCGAAAGCCGGACACTAACTCCTTGTTCAGAGCAAATGTCTAATGTTATTCAAAACATGAAAATGCAGGGTATTCTAAAAACAGCTCGGCTGTCACCGAGCTTTATCTCCCCCTTGTTTCTTGTACCAAAAAGCGACGGGTCAGTCCGTCCTATATTCAACCTCAAAGCGCTAAACAACTACGTGAAGAACGAACCTTTCCACTTGGTAAACATGTTCCGCATACCAGACTTCTTTCAACCACAGGACTGGATGTGCAAAATAGACCTGTCTCAGGCATACTTTCATTTGAAAACTGCAGATTGTCACAAACGATTTTTGCGCATAATTTACAACCACGAGTTGTTAGAAATGACCTGCTTGCCTTTTGGTCTCAACACTGCCCCCAAGACCTTTTCGATACTAACGAATTGGGTGGCCAGGATATTACGAGAAAGGTGGTTGATAAGAATAATCGTGTATCTAGACGATTTTTTGATTGCCCACCAGGATGCCAAAACCTTGTACTCTCATGTCAGGGTCGCAGTAGATACTTTACAGAATCTCGGATGGCAGATAAATTTCAAAAAATCTGTTCTGTCACCTCAAAAGAGCCTAGTCTATTTAGTTATAGTATGGAATCCTTGGATCAATGTCAAAACATTACCTGTGGAAAAGTCTACCCCCCTGATGGGCAAGATCGATCGAGCTCTATACCAAGAAAAGATAACTCTAAAAGATCTACAGAGTATAGTTGGGTCTCTGAATTTTGCAAGTTTTGTGGTACCTCGAGGGCGCCTCAATCATCGTCACTTATTAATGTTCTTGAATTCATTACCAGATGAGTCGTCAAAAACGTACTATCTGCCACAAGCTGTTCTCAAAGAACTGGGTTGGTGGCGCCGGAACTGCCTGTTATCCACGCCGATACATTACCCTCCAGCGCAAATTTTTTTTGTGACAGACGCCTCCAATCTAGCGTGGAGAGCACAATTGAACGACCTATCTTTTTCGGGCAATTGGTCACCAAAGGAAAAGCATCTGCACTGCAACCAAAAGGAGATGCTTGCCATACTTTAATATGCACTCCGAGCACACGCTGTTTCTCTGCAGAACTCTTCAACTTTAATACAATGCGACAACAAGACTGCGGTCGCGCATTTACGGAAAGAAGGAGGTACCAAGTCACTGACCTTGTTGAACATAACTCAACAGATACTACTATTGCTAGATCGTTACCAGATACACTACAGTATCCATCACCTGCCGGGCAAGTACAATACTCATGCGGACAGCCTATCCCGTCAACGTCAACCTCCAGAATGGCACCTATTACCGGATTGCGTAAATATGGTATTTACTAAATGGGGAGTTCCAGTGATACACTTGTTTGCCTCAAAAACGGCTCATGTAGTGTACAACTATGTGTCTCGAGATTTGTCGGATCGTGAGGCCATATTTCACGACACTTTCAGTATCCAACGGAACTCGCATGGGTTTTTCCACCACCGTTCCTCGTGCCCAAAGTACTAGCACATTTGAATCGGGCCGCAGGCATTTTCCTAATGGTAGTTCCCCGATGGGAAAGAGTTTTTTGGCGGGCGGATCTAAAAGCCCGAGCTCTCGAAGCACCAATAACACTGTACAAACTCCGTAAGCACCTGATAGACACGTCAACAGGACTACCTCCGCCGAAAGTCGATGATATCATTCTCGAGGTTTGGAAATGTGGGGGTGGTCAGAGGCGAAATAAAATGTAAATCAAATATTCTTTCTCAAAGATTTATGGCGTAAGTCTCCTAAAAACTTACGAAGTAGCCTAGAAAACATGGGTTGCTTGGACTACGAGCAAGTGCTTTAACCCAGGAAACGGACACAGGCACAGGCTTACAGGCACACAGGCGGCTCAATTTCCATCAGATTTATTCATAGTTCAGAAACCGTCATATAATGTGTGCATTACGAATAAAACATATAATATACTCTTACATTATTAATAAAATGTCTTTCGGTTACTTACTAATTCATACATTTTTTATTTATCACATTGGCGTTTACATAGATAATATAACGTTTATAGGCGGGCCGAGTCTCGCCATCATCATCAGTAATCGCATTCTTCTGCTGTGGGCGTAGCCGGTGGGTAGTGTTGGATGAAAACTCGCGAACTCACAAACACAATAGGATTTATTAAGTTCAGGTAACAAAGTAGGTTGGCCTATTATTGCTTCTTGGCAGCGTGACGTCAGCCGTGCCGACGTTATTCCATTTCAAGGATAATTAACACCACTCAACTTCACTTAAGTCAAAGTTTAGAGACGAACTTCTTGGCTTCACCTGAACTCACCGTGCGGGTGCCGGGTCCATCGTGTGGTAGAGAGAGAAACCCCAAGTAGACCCCAAGACTTGCGACTCGGGCGTAGGTTTAAGGGGCCCCTTTCCAACGCGCGTTGACGCTCACCTCATCCACTCGCATCTCTCTCCCTGCCCAGCCATATGCATGCTGTCATTAGTCATTAGCATAGATTCCAATAGCTTAGGTGTTCACTCTCCGAGCGCAGGCAAGCGACTGTCCGCTCCGCTCCCGCTCCGAGCGTAGGCAGCGATGACGTAATGTTGCTCGCGCCGACACGTTAAATACCAGAGTGCCGTCACCAGGCGAAAACAAACAGGTCTCAATATAAAGCTTCCAGTTACGGTCAAGTGATTTAATAGCAGCGTTTTACCTGAAATAAAACGCATATTAAAATACTTACCTAACTGGAAGCTTTCACTTTAATTTCTGCCTGGCGATATTGAGCCAATGATTTAAGATGGCGAGGCACAAAGTTAGCAACTCGCAAATCACCAGGTGGCGCCACTGGACCGGAAACAATTCGCTTAAAAGTCTCAATTTGGGTAGGATTTCGACGGAAACGGAAATGCTATCTCAATATAAAGCTTCTATACCTCATTCCAATTCTCTGTGAATAAAAGGTAAACAAATCGATGTCACTCAAAATATGACAGACCAGCATTTCTCAACCATTGTTTTACAAGATAGTTTGTAGTACCTTTCATTGCTAGCCCTTTTAAATTTTCGCCGCATAAAAAGGCTAAATATATATGTATGCATATCATAAACACCCAAATAAATGTTCCCACTGCTGCTGGGACTTGGAACAATCAACACATTGCCGCTGTAAAAAATCGTCAGGCACAAGAAGCTGCAATTGCTGAACATTTGATTGATGCTAAAACTGGTCATTGGATCGAGATCCACGACCCGAAGGTTCTATCTACCGAATGTCATTACTACGCAAGAATGGTTCGGGAAGCATTGGAAAATAAAAAACATAGGTATATATTTCAACTACGACGCGATGACCACGATGTCAATAACCGAAAACTAACCAGTTTACTGTTATCGGCGTCGCGAAATCCTCTAATAAATAAATGTGTGCATAGCGCACTTAGTTTGGAGAAACCTGGTGATATGGTTAGTCTTGTGTGTAGTGTTAGTCACCGTGCAATTTTTGAAGCCCAAATGAGGGTAGATGGAGATTTCCTCTCATTTCATAATGAGAATATGGCGGGCATACGTACATTTATTTCCCCCACGTAAAAAAAGGAAAGGCAAAGCATTTGAGTTCGGAGAAGAATGTAACACTAGAAGAAAAGTAATTTAGATGTTTCCTTATGTGAAAACGTTCCTTTTATTTTTAACAATAATTAAATAAGACTGGCTTCGTGGCTTAGTTGGTAGTAGCTCTACCTGCGAAGCCGAGGGTCGTGGATTCGATTCCCACCCAGTGCAAATATTTGTGTGATGAATTCAAATGTTTGCACTGTGTCTGGGTGTTTCTATGTATAATAAAAATGTATTTCAAACTATATAAGTATTATATCAGCTATCTGGCCGCCATCACACAAGCTTTGCTTAGTTTGGGGTCAGATGGTATTGTGTGTAAATTGTCCACCAGTATTTATTTATAAAAAAAATATCTCGTTCGAATTGTCCTCGTACTACCCAAAACTGATCATTACACTATGACGTAATATTCTGTAAACACATACAAAAGTTTCGATCAAAATAACACAAAATGTATGTCATTTTAGAGTGAAAACTATACATGCTTTTGATAGTAAACAGCGTAATGTGGAACACGTATTTAGAGGTTTGCGATTTTCTCTCAACTCGTTACGACACAAGAAACCTTTTTCTCGGAGTTCTTTAGTCATACTCTTACTCTTTTATTGATAACGAGTAGTTGCATGTCATATTCAAGGTATTCAAATATTACCAATACAAGTCAATAATTTAAAAAAAAGTAGACGTCAATTTAAAATCCCATTACAATAAAAATCAAATAATACATTATATTAAAATCAAATTACATTATAATTAAAAATTCTAAATTAATGACAAAAATAAATAGAGTAAAATTAATCCATACTGGAATATAATGGAAATGGGCATTTTCACTATATGGGCATGATGGGCAATATGGGTATGTTAGAAAAATAGGCGCGTACTTAATAAGAATAATTTGATGAAAAGAAGTATAAATGTCTTGAATGCAACATTGAGAGTTTGAGAAACACAGATCAAATTGCTAGTACTTAAAATCATATTTCTATCATCCTACCATTACTTTATATAACTTTTAAAATAAGATAGTATAGAATTATTTGATCAATACAAATCTAAGTATATGGTATTTAAGATCGCAATAAAGTCGAATTCTATTTGTGAAAAATATTTTAAGGCTATTTCATAAAAATACTAAGATTAAACGATGTTTATGTTATGGTATCACCTTTGTTTTGGTTTGTTTTGGTTTTCTACACAGCTTATTGGAATGCACTATAGTTAGGTAAGTATTTTAATATGCGTTTTATTTCAGGTAAAACGCTGCTATTTATTTATCCTACATAATTATAATATATAGTTCTTCTGTATGTGTCTTGAACTCCTAAGCGGCTCAACCGATTTGAATATTATTTTTTTGTGTGCGTTTGGGTGGCGCCCTGGATGGTTTAGATTCACAAATCAGCACGGCAAATAGCGCTGCAGTCGGTGTCTAGGTTATTATCCGAGTGAAGCCGGAATGTGCCGCTAGTATTTTACTAAGTCATAAAACACAGTAATTATAACGCTATTCCAGCAATAGCTTCCATAACTCCAAAAATGTTTGAGCTACACGACGCTAGTTTTTGAAGCTAGGATAGCAAGTGTTAGTTAGCTAGTAAGCCAGTTCTTCTATCTTCGTGAAGACAAAACTAGCGTTGCGTAGCATTGTCTACACGAAGCTAGAAGTACTAGGTTGCTATCCTAGCTTGAAAAAGTAGCCTCGTGTAGCTCGGGCATCAAGTGTATCGACAATTTTACATTAGAATAAGAGAAGCGAAATTTCGTAATAAGTTCACAGTGAGAAGTGTCGTATTCACTAAAAAATGGTTGTCTGTAAAGTCGGTTTACTGACGATAGTTGAACGTGACAACGTCTTAAGAAAATACTGATGGAATTTGTGTTAAGCGCCATCTAGGTAAAACATTCTGAAGCCTTTTGTAAAGCTGTTCAAAGCGCCATCTCTGTGTACATCATTGTACTAGCACAAGTTCTTAACTTCATATCGTCACTTTTCTAAAACATGGACAGACTCCTTGAACGTAATACACATTTCACTCACTCACGCACCATCTGGTGCGAAAATAAGGCGAGGTAACACGGTAACGTTACATGACGTCCGACATGTTTTGCGGGCGTGCAGCCGGCTTCATCGAATTATAAGACGTTATCACGTCAAAAAAATAAAACCTGGTTTTAAAAATCCCACATCTCCCCAAACCATTTTAGTGTCAATTATGACTCATGACTATTAAAACCCGCACTTTTTGGAGGGGATTTCTCCAATGAGAACTTAGAGACCAAGGCCAAAATAAATTAATAGTTATCATAAACCAATAGTGTCCTATGAAGAAAATGAACGAAAATAATTCATTTGTTATAATAAATAAATAGAATTGAAGTAAAAATTAACTTTAATTTCTGGCTTGTTTCATGCTTTCCAGTGTCGGTTTACATTTTTTCAGTAAGCATTCCAGCGCTGGACTGGAATAATGTAAACTGGGCATCATACGATATACCTACCTAATACAATAATCAGAAAATTAAGTTTTCACTTCTGCCGTGTGGTCTTAAGCACACTCTTTTTTTTCAGTTTTCACGTCTCTCACGTCTCGGCAGTCCCCATGACTGCTCCAGACCAATGAGGCGTTCTCAAGGTGCAAAAAGACCTATCAAAGACAGTTCCAAATTCACCATGGGTGGCGCCAATGTTATATTTTGTTTTAGAAATTTCACAAAAACCAACAGTCGTGCCACACTTGGCAATAATAAATCAATTTGCTATCATTGATAAATCAATTTGCGCTATGACTCCCAATTTTTTGTGATAGAAGCACCGTCTGTCCCATAGAGACTTTAATCTTTTTTTTTTTATAGATCCCTTACTTAGTCTGTGGCTCTGGGTCTGGGTTTGTTTGTTTGTTTCCTTTGGTTCTCTACTTAGTCTGTGCTTAGTAATCACAGACTAGGTAGAGAGACACTCTGTAGTAATTTACATTATCTTTGGGTTTGTCTGTGGTCTTTGGGGTTTGGTTGTTTGTGTTTACTGTTTACCTTCTTTTGAGGTGTTTACCAAACTCACCAAAGCATCACAAATCAAATCATTATTTAAACCAAAGAAGTAGGTAGTAAAAGTTTTTATTTTTACCTACCACGTGCCACGTGTTTACAAAGCGTGGAAACCTGGAAAGTGACTTGTGATTATAAATACTGAAATTTCAATAATGGTATGAACCCAATAGAGAAAAGTTTACTGCTTGATTTCTTGCTTTGGTTAGTTCAAGCTAAGAATAATTAACATAAAGTCACTGCGAAAGATATAATAAATTTAATGTTGGTAATTGTATTATATATAATCTCCGATGCAAATACTTTGTTGTTTTTTTTCAGCTTTACGGCTAGTGATTTACACACTTAGTGAGGAAGTCTTGTACATTGTAAAACTATGAAGAAGATTCCTTGCAATGGGCAATCCCTTTTATGTGCTTCTACACAAATAAATAGCCATAGTATTGCTGTTTCAGAATTGGTAAGGAGGTACCTATACAAAACGTGGATTTAAATATCCGGCAGCATATAATATAAGCAGCTTCTCCTGCATAATATTAATTGCCATTGAAAGCTTTATACAAATGTTTACTACATTCTACATTTAAGATTACTTCAATAAAAAGAATTGAATGGAATGCCATTAGATATTCGGGCATTGCTGAGTTTGAAAATGCCACAGTTATATTAAATTGTAATATTGGAAGATTACAGCTAGGCTTGTTGTTGTAGTCACTGTATCAGGTTACAATGACCATAACAACAGAGCAAAGAGATAAGTTGTCTTTTATATCTGGCTAACTTTCCATTGCAATACTGATGCATGCTGCTGTAATTAGCAGTTGCGTTGCTTACCATCACTGTATATCTTATACCTTTAAACAAGCAATTCTTGTATATACCTATATTTATATATTGAATCTGAATGTTGGAAACAACTCGAACGATTTTCACGAAATTATGCAGGGGGTTTCGCGAAATCTATCTAACTAGGTTTTATTTTTAAAAAACTCATATTATTCGCATGTTTAGACAATGAAAAACTGTCACATTAGACATTAGAATGCGAAGGTAAATTTCGCCGTGTGGTGCGACAGCATAATAGCTCCGTCTGAGCTAGTTGTGCGGTCATGGCAGTCACGAATTAGTAGCTCCGGGTTCGAATCCAGATGGCTTCTTTTTTTGAGAAAATCTGTTAAATGCGAGGCTTTTATCTGTAGTTTACTAAGTATAAGCTCGGTCACCCACTTATACAATAATCTATGTTATCTTGTATTCTCAAACAAAAATAAAAAACTTAACTCAGCAAGTTAAGCTTAAGCTTAACTTCAAGCCAGCTGCTTGAAGTGGAAATGGGCTGGACATACATAAAAATGTCATATGCCGAACCCATTCTGGGCAAAGGTTTATACTCTTTGGATTCCACAGTACACCCGACCCCCCGGTATGCCCTGATAAAGATGAAACGATGACATTGTTGAGCATCAAAAAGATTGGATGAGAATGGTTCAGGACCAGAAATACATCGAAGGGGCATAGGGAGGCCTTTGCCCCGTAGTGAGACAGTAGTGGCTTATAACTTGTAATGATAATATCCCCTTAAAATTTGTAAATACTGTGCTATCAGTTACATTACAATCAATTATCATTACAATTCAGAATTGTTAGTTATAAATGAACCCTAACCTACCTTAGGTATATTACTTCACATGTTTTATTATAAACTGATATTATTTACAATTTTACAGTGACGCATACATATTATATCCATCCCGGTGACTCTTATACAAAAATTGTTTTCCTTCTGCATGTTTCATAGATGAGACTTTTATAACTGATTTTATATAAACATCAGTTGAGTTTTCTTAACATGACTATGATGCAAAAAATATAAATTAATTATGAATAATAATCTTATTCAAGTGAGTCAGTGTTAAACTTTTCATTTTCTAATACAGTGTAAACTCGTATCTCTATGTAATGTCACTTGATTTAACAACAAACACCCTAACCTAAAGCATAAAAATTACTAGGTTTTATTTGGTTTAGCTTGTATTCCATACGATGACTCGCTCTTTATTGTGTTACATCTACTCAACATTTTCAACATTTTCGTCGTTATAGAGCTCTCTATAACGACGAAAATGTTGAAAATAAAACAACAGAAAGTAGTTTTTAAGTTGCCAAAATTAGTAAAAACTGCACTACACTGCATATTATTTTCTAAATTTATTATCCTAGGCAATAAACTTAAATGTTGGCTTCACACATTACCAAATTGTCTAAGAAATCCATTATTTAATTTACAAATTGGATTTGCTTGCACGTGTTGACTGTACAATGTACATAATAATGCAATTATTAATACAATTACTATAATAATAATTAATACAATTATTATAATTATAATAGAATATACAAATATAATAAGTAAAAAAATTCAGCAAAATTACTGGCGCAACAAAAGGCGTCAGACAAAAATAACAGACATTTAGTCTGCAAAAGCGTTCAGATAAGATTTGTTTTTTTTGTTTTTATAATACAGATTTTTCTTCTTTCCATTTAATCTTTATAACTTTTTAATATGCACAGTGAGTGCCATTACATACAGTTTATACTGTAATAGGGCTGAAAAATTCTACATTATGGCTATTGATTAAAATATTAATTAATAAAGCCTTCAAAAGATGAAACTTAAAATGCCTTTTTTAGGTTTTCAATTCATTAGATGCTGGAGCAACATCTATTGCAGTTCGAGTAAATATTCAGGAAAATACCATTCAAGTAGCTGACAATGGCATTGGTATATCCATTAAAAATGCTAATTGCATTGGTCAGAAATACATGACTAGTAAATACATAGATGTTTCTACTTTAAAATCCGCACCCAATATATATGGCTGTCGAGGTCAAGCACTTGCAAATATAATAAATGTCTCAAAAAGTGTCATTGTGACATCCCGTCCAGCTTCTGAAGAAACCTGGGTTAAACTATTTAAAAATGGTACAGAGGAAACAATAAAAGATGGTACAACAAGGTCATCAAAAGGAACAACAGTAAGTTTTTCATTCCATGCTTATCCAATAGTGACCTTATTTTTCTGTGTTTTTTATGTGTAGTAAAGTCATTTACGCACATGCGTGGGAGAGACGGTTGGAGTATTTCAGAGTCGACATCATGGGTGCCCCTATTAATTAACCTTTGCCGTTTACGGCGGGAACATGACCCGCGTCCCCCCTAACATCGTGTCACCGTAGTTGCGCCAGTCACGCCAGTGCCAGTTACACCGCGCAAACTACATGGCGGCATCGACGTCGGCTTGGGAGGCAAAACTTAGGCGAGCGGCCTCACCTCGGGTTTCTCTTTTTAGCGTCACCATAAAGGGCTCCCACACAAAACTGCGACGCCGCATCGGAGGAACTTGCGATGCGAATTGCTGCAATGCGAATTCGTGCGCCAAACCGTTGGTTAGGGTAGCCATACCTTCAACGTTAGTCAGCCGTGTTTTTCGGAAGCGTAACATGGATCGCAAAAAGATTGTTGTACTGCTGTTATTCTTAAGTAGATATGAAATAAAAAAGATTTTGGTTTCATACACATATTACGATCATGAATGCTATTTTACTCGCAAGTATTTTGGGTTGACAATATCTTTATAAATATATAATATTAGAAGAAGATATTTTCTTTGATTATTTTAGAATGAGCATATCTTCATTTGAAGAGTGTCTTTCTCTTCTCCCGTCTCAGAGCTGACTAAAATGGTGGTGACACCATTATGACCAGTATGACGTAATATCGGAGGAATGCGCGATGCGAATTATATCGGAAGTTCTTGCGATGCATTCGTGCGAATTCGCAGATATTTGCGATGCGATGCGAATTCGTGGTTTTGTGTGGTAGCCCAAATAGTTGTAAATAGGTACACACTTATTTTTCATAGAAACACAGCTAATCTAGTCAACTTATGAGATATGTTTTTTAGGTGCACCAATATCAATGAAAACAAATCAATCAATGATACTAACTAGTCTCTATAGAAAACTTTTCAATATCATATCTGATTATCTTATATATGTATAATAAAAGCGGCCAAGTGCTAGTCGGACTCGCTCATAAAGGGTTCCGTTGCAGCAAGTAACATAATATATAAGTTCTTGTAGTTTTTTTTTTTTTTTTTTTTTTTTTAATGGCTCTATGTGGATTAGTCTCACAATTCCGCCAATGTCACGTTAAATGATAGGCCGTCAAACAAAGAGATAGGGGCCAGTAATAGGAATATTGTACAGTAGAGGGGATTTATCACGTATTTTATGTTTTACTAGGTCGCAAAAAAATAAAGCTAATAACAGACATAAACAAATATAATATACAAATAATACAATGTACACATATTTGGCATAAAAATATACACAAGTACAAATATTACAATTTAATCCTATTGCTTTTAATATAGTTACATAATATATAAACAAAGGGGGTGTCTACAAGGGACAGTAGGCATTTAACGGAGGTGGGACGAGGAATATCAGGGGGAATAAAATCATGCAATGAAGACTGCATTAAGGGACAACTGAAAAAAATATGGTTCACATTTCCTTCGTCTAAACCGCAATCGCATAATGAATGATTCCTAATCCTAAGTTTGGCCAGGAAGACAGGTGTACAAGAGTGATTGAGACGTAAACGGCAAATCACAGAAGTAGTAGCTTTATTTGCTTTTAAATACTTGAAAAACCAAGGTTTGTGAGGAATTTCAGGCTGGATGTCACCATAGAATTTACCTTTCTCGATTCTAGATACCTGCCATTTTTGAGACCAACATTTGCGTAGCATTGGTTTAAGGATGGTACATAAGTCATGAGCATGGATTTGAGAGTATGTAGAAAGACCGGACTGAACTGCCTCACTAGCACATGCATCAGCACGTTCATTGCCCAATATACCTGTGTGACCAGGAATCCAGGCCAGTACTACATTGATATTATGAGAGAGGCATTCTAAAAGGGCTTCTCGGATTTTGAGGATTATAGGAAATTTGGTTTTTGAACGAAAAGGGTTGGCAAGAATAGCTTGAAGGCAGCTCTTAGAGTCTGTTAGAATTATAGAATTGTTTAGGTTGTGCGATATTATAAATAGGAGTGATTCTAAGATAGCAATAGCTTCTCCCGTAAAAACTGAAGTTACAGAGGGACATTTAAAACTCAATATAATATTAGTATAAGGGATCCATACAGCAGCACCAACAGGGCAAAAGGGAGACTTGGAAGCATCAGTAAAGATTTTGATCCAATCTTTGTATTCCGTCTGAATTTTGTGACAGAAAACTTTGTTAGCTTCCATCGAGTTCTTGTCAATCCCAAAGTCTAAAATGATGTTGGTGGGAAGGAGAGTAAGTGCATCAAAGGGCGTAGAATAAAGGGGTAACATGGAAACCTGAAAAAGTGGGTGAGGAAGACGATATAGGAAAACGAAGCTACGAAGCAGGCATGGAACGTCATCGTCGAACAAGCGTTGGGGGTGATAAAGAGAAGCTAGATATTCTAGTTTGAGCAGCAAGCTATGCTCTTTCTGTTGGGCCAGTTTGATGAGGAACGAGTCGCATAGAAATTGACGCCTGAGATGTAGGGGAGGGTCACAACATTCAACTTGCATGGCGTTTATAGGTGACGATCTCATAGCCCCGAGAATAATTCGCAATGATTTAGCTTGTACTTTATCTAGTTTCTTTAGGCCTGCTTTGTTTCCTGGATCTAGGAGAAATGAACCGTAATCCATATGACTCCGTACTAAGGCATTGTACATTAATTTTTGTGTGAATGGGTGAGCACCCCACCACACGCCAGATAAGGACCGTAAAACATTAATGTTTTTTTCACATTTTTTGTTGACAAATTCAAAATGGGGAATACCTGATAACTTCCGGTCCAACCAAACACCCAAGAATTTTACTTTTAGATCCTCAGGAATCATCTCATTGATGATTGTAATCAAAGCCGGAGGGACAATCCTTTTATTAGTGAACACCACTACCTTGCATTTAGAGGCTGCTAAGGCAAAACCATGCGGAGATAACCAGTTCATGAGATGATCCAGAGCGATATTCAATTGACTGACAGCTTTTTCAAAGGAATTACTGGAATAGTATAAGGTTATATCATCAGCGTACTGAAGTATCTCGCAAAAAGGCAATACTGACAGATCCAGGTCATGGGTGTACAGGCTATACAATATAGGGCTAAGCACCGAGCCTTGGGCTAAACCCTTCCATACTTTTCTAGCAGACATTATAAAGTTGGGAGTCTTAATGGCTATTGTTCTTTCGGCCAACATATTGTATACGAAACGAACCAATTTCTGAGGGACACCTGCCTGTGAAAGTTTTCTCCTGAGCACTGGAAGAATTACGCTATCGTATGCTGCTTCAATGTCCAGAAATACTCCAACCAGATATTCTTTTTTAATTATCGCAGTACGAATGTCTGTAGTCAAGATGCTAAGACTATCCATAGTGCTCATACCTTTTCTAAATCCGTATTGTGTCTTAGCAAGAAGGTTGTTATGTTCTGAGAACCACTCTAGTCTATTTTTTATCAGATGCTCTGTAATTTTCGCAAGGGCAGAAGATAGAGCTATTGGTCTATAATTATGAGAGTTGGACGGATCTTTCCCAGGCTTCAAAATAGGGATGACAATTTGGGACTTCCATGCAGGTGGGACTATACCATATTCAAAAAAGGTGTTAATAATATTTAAAAAGTAAACCTTGGCCTTGTCTGTTGCGTTTCTTAGAAATGAATACGGGATGCCGTCACCCCCTGGAGCAGTGTCAATTAGTCCACTAAGGGCTAGTTGTAGTTCGGAATAGGAGAAAGAGGAATCCAGATTATTTAAAGATGGAAGAGGGCATGCAATGGAGGGAAAGCAATCTACATTAGGAACAAAAGGAGGCGCTATCTTATTAGTAAAATCCTCAATCCAAGCACTAGGGTCAACACTAGATAAAGTGTCTGGACGGAATGATCCTCGGTAACGTTTGACTTGCTTCCAAACCAAAGAAGATGGAGTCCTAGGAGACAAACTATGACAAAAATTTATCCAACCTTGTTTCTTTTTCTTTTTGAACAACCTAGTGGCTCTGGCAGCAATATGTTGGTACTCAAGGAAGTTCTCCATAGTCATTGAATTCTTATAGGCTTTTTCAGCCTCCTTACGTTCCTTAGCAGCAGCTGTACACTCAGCGTCCCACCAAGGAGTAGACACCTTGAAATTAAATGGTTTTTTAGTAGGGAAATTTTCATCAGCACTCGAGGAAATGGCATCCACGAAATTTTGATAATTGTGCAGGGCATTTATATTGTTGGATGAAGGAAAGGACTCTATTCTGTTTTCAAGGGCTAAAGAGTAGGACGACCAGTTAGGGTTCGATAGCCGGTATTTAAGTAGAGGGTTGAAGTTATGAGCAGGAAGAGCTCTGTTAGAAAAGAAGATGGAGATTGGAAAGTGATCGCTGTTCTTGTAGTTTGTGTAACTTAATTGACTGATTGATGTTTTAATAATAGTGTATTTATGACGTATTAAAAAAACTACTCACTAGATCGAGTTCAAACCAATTTTCGTTGGAAGTTTGCATGGTAATTAATGTAAGTATGTAAGTATATCATATTTTTTTTTTAGTTTTATTATTCTCTTATTTTAGAAGTTACAGGGACACACACACACACATTTTACCACTTTGGAAGTCTCTTGCGCAAATTACTCGGTGTAGAAAAAAAAATTATACTAGAGACCTCAATATCATTTTTGAAGCCCTATCCATAGACACACCACAAGTATGGGTTTGATAAAAAAAAAATTGAGTGTCAGTTCTAAGTATGGGGCCTTGGCAAAGTGCATAAAGGGAAACATTGGACAGATAAATGCTGAAGGAAAATTTCTTCATCTTTTCTGGGTAAGAGCGCATGTGGGCACCGTCGGCACCGAAAGAGCTGACGAACTGGCCAAATCGGCAGCACTCACGAAATCGCCCAGGGACTACGAGGGGATCCCCTTGTCCTACGTCAAACGCAAAATCCGCGAAGAATCGGTCAAGAAGTGGCAGAATCGATATGAGACCTCGGACACCGGAAAAGTCACTCAGACGTTCCCTCCCGATATAGCAAACGCATATCGGTTGATGAGAACCACAAAACTGACTCCTTTCCAGGTACAAGCGTTGACAGGACACGGAGGAATAGTAGAATACCTGTACAGATTTAAGCATAAGAGCAGTCTTGTATACGAGTGTGACTCTGAAAAATCCGAGAATGTCTGGCACGTGCTGGTCGACTGCCCCTGATTCATGGCTGCAAGACATGATCTCGACTCTATGATTTACAGAAAGCTGGTTATCTCGGATCTCCACAACGTCTTGGCAGATCCAGATAGCAGACCACAGCTTCTGGCTTTCATGAAGAGTTCATTCCGCATAGGCCAAAAGAAACTGCACACTTTTTTTTTTTTTTATAGCATAGAGTTACAAGACGAGCAGGTCATGTGCCTGATGGTAAGCAACATGCCTGCAACATAACATCACAGTAACACGCAGCTATTGGAACATGATAGTCCAAATCATTATAGCACTGCACTGCGCTAGTCACCCAGATATCTAAGATATTATGTCTCTAAGCCCTGTAATTTCTCTGGAATCATTGCCCTTCAAACCGGAACACAGAAATGTTTGCACATTACTGCTTGGCGGTAGAATATTTGGCAAAGGTGTGGTACTTCCCCAGGCGGACTCTGCTAAGAGCCCTACCACTACACTTTCTAATACACACCCCCTTCACCACCCCACCCTACCCCGCTGTCCGTGGACGCCGCGCCAGGTGCAATCTCCGTCCAAGACTACTCCTCAAAGAGCATCTCCGTCCAACAACTACTGGAGAACGCAGACCGAGGAGAAGCGGGGATCCGTATCCGCGGAGTGGCTCTCTTCATGGACAGCAACAAAGAGAGATTCGGAATAAGCTTTTGCTTCGCCTGGGAAAGGAAACGCGCCCGTTTGTCGCCTGAATTGTCTTGTCTGCTTAATGGGAGTACCGCAAAAGTCACAGTGAAGCGGAAAACTTTCGACGCTCTGCTAGTGTGCTACGTAGACGGCCACCGATTTCGGTTGGTGCGATCGAGCAACAAAACGATTCCACTAATAGAATACTCGGAAGGCCGGACGCCTTTCACACAGGCAAGTGCGCTGCTTGCACATCTTGCAGAAATGCGGATATAACACCCTGGATGATAAGCGTGGATGCGATGACAATCGAATACTCAAGAGCGAAAGTCGCAGACCGGCTGGGTTGCATTGAAGCCTCTAAACATCATGAGGTTGTCGCATACGAAGATAGGGGAGAAAATCTGAGCTTCCTCAGAGCCCCTTCGCACGACCTAACAAATGCAACAAACAGCTGGGGACACCCCGTTCCTAGTTCGACCAACCAAACCGGTTCCGAAAGAGCACAGGAGAGGACAGTCGCGGAAAAAGCCGCAGTCAATCAAAGCGGCAGCCGAAGCACCATCACGGCCGTCGTGGCTGCCTTTAAGAGCCGGTTCACACGGCGCGGCTGCCAACCGCGCCCGCGCGCGGGCGCGGCGCCGCGCCGCGCAACAGTTTTGTTTCAATACTCACGAGACCGCAGGTTTTCGCGGTTTCTGCTCCGGAAAGCTACTGCGCAAGAATCGCGCGCAGCCACGCGGGCGCCGCGCGGCTGACGCAGCCGCCGCGGCCGTAAACCGCGTCGTGTGTATTGAATTCAATTTTATATGGAAATCTGCCGCGCCCGCGCGCGGTCGCGGTTGGCAGCCGCGCCGTGTGAACCCTCTCTAACACTGCAGCAAGGAGCGTACTCCGAATCTCATCCCATGCATCACGCCCCTTAACGTCAAGGACCCCCAAAACAGCTTCACAACAACAAAAAGAGTCGAACGAGAGCCGATATGGGTCAGGTTGAACCGCCCCGCTATGTCACGTCTTCGGAGCCGCAGAGCCATGCACGTAACGCCTAAAACAAGACTAGTCAACCTCAACATCTGCGAAAACATCTTGCAGTTCTATAAGGCTAGGCAGTGAAAGCCTCTTAAAGGCGAAACTCGAGGAGGCCGAAGCAGCCATTTACAATAATGTCACATCCTGGGTTATCAAGGGAACCATGACAGGAAAGTATATGGCAGCCTACAGTGCAGAAAAACGTGACACTGAACGAGAGAGAGAGACAGAGCGCTCGGGAAGACCCGTTTATGCGACACCACCAAACGACCCAATTATAGTTACCGCCCGATGCACCAAGATTATGCTGGACGACAAGATCCTCAAGATGGCCAAGTCCATTGAAGGGAACTCAAACGTCGAACCGTGTTGGGAAAACTGGGAGGTACCAAGAATACAGTGGGTCAACGGAGTTCCAGGTTGTGGAAAGACAACATGGGTGATTAGTCCTCATCGGAGACGTCAATCAGTTGCCTTACATCGATAGGGAAAACCAGGGTTACGGGTCGGGCACCGGGTCACGCATCCTTACCATCCATGAAGCGCAGGGATTGACATACGAGTCGGTAATCGTAATTAAAACTAAGGCAAACATGAAGCTGCACGACAGCGTGTCCCATGTCAAGACACACGGAGCACGGGGCCCTTCACATACTACGCTGACGACACCGACGACGCCATCGGTCGGTTCGTGCGGCGAGCGTTGGCTGCATCACCAAAGACCATTCAAGATTTCAATTTACAGAACAGACAGACATGACGAATCTATAAGGGTTATGTTTTACGGAGCCCTAAAAATGGATTTTCGAAATGTATGTACACACATAACTTTTGTATGACTGCATTCAATCTGATGATTTTTTGTTTTATGTAGTTCTTATTATCGGGACAATGCTTGTATGACAAGAAATTTTTGACTAAATACATATATGGTGGTTTGGTGGTACGAAGTTCACCGTGTCAGCTACAAATTTGTGTAAATGGTCTTTGTAAGCAGGGCCTGATTAACCCTTAGGCTAATTAGGCTGCAGCCTAGGGCGCGAGGATCTGGAGGGGCGCGCTGAAATCATCTGGGTTTGTCGAAGGGACAGTTCAGGTTTCAGAAAGACCTCTCCACGACCGACGCCGTTCGTGCGAAGGTCCGAAGGAAGGTGTGCTCCAGTGGCGGCGTATTGTTTACGGTGTCTCCTAACATAGTAAACGTGTTCTACATCCTAATCCACCACACCACAACCACAACAGAAGTGCTGGAGTAGCCCAATATCTATGGCGCTTCGTAAGAGACTACCTCTTTCACAGAGAGATGATGTCCCCAATGTCACGTGGGGTTCGACAGGAGTTTGCTCTTACGCTACCCCTGTGGCACTTCGGTTGTTCGGTTACAAATAAGCAGCGCTAACTTTTTTTTCCTATCGCGTGTAGGTCCGCTTTTGACCACCAACTCGCCTGATGGTAAGCGACGGTGTGGTCGAAGATGACGCACGTTGACCTAGAAAGTACCTATTCACTCTGACCTTGAAAAGTTCTAGATTGTATCTCTCAGGGAACAAGGAGGCCGGCAACTTATACCACTCTAAAGCAGTACGTACGAGAAAAGTGGATTCAAACCGTTTTGTACGGATTTTGGGAATATCCACAGTGTATGGGTGGTAGTGGGCCGACTTACGACTTGCAAACTGCGTTGCATCGGTGTCGCTTATTATGGCAACGGCACGCTGGTTATTGTGAGGGGCGGAGGTTTCACGAGGTGGCGGTGCTGGCGACAGTGGTAAACAAGATCGGCCTAGAGGTGGTTTTTCACAAGTTGGAGGCCATCTATTCTGTTTTCGTGATTTCTGACGGACACCTTCACCTGCACCTGCAAGCTCTAGCCTCTAATATTGTGGTGTGTGGCGTGTCTGTCGCTGGCAAGCTGACACTGTAATATTTCGGTATTTGACAGCAGATCAGCTGATCAGATGGAAGTTTGGGGCGTATTTGCGTCAACTTGAAGAGCGAACTGTCTCAGGGCCAACGCTGAGTGGGTTCAGTGAGAGCGACATAGGTACTATAGGGCACGGGTGCATCAGACGGTACCTTATTTCTTTTAGCTTGAAATTATAGAGACAGCAATAGCAAAACCAAAGTCGATGTAGTTAGGCGGTAGAAAAGCTGGTGTGTCACCAGTGCAATTGCGCAGATCACACCGATCAACACGCATTGAAGATGTACCCGGAGAAGTGGCGCACCTCTTACTGCCTACTACCTTAGCCAAGATGTTTACCAGTGAGAGGTCATGGGAGGCGGTGGTCTCCTTTTGAGGAATCATTATCTCGCAGAAGTCGCAGATGAAGATAGCTGAGGAGCAAGAAGGAAGTTGACTCTCGCTTGTCCGCGAAGGAGGAAGTGGTGACGAGAGCGAGCCACTCTGGCTCGTACCTACACCATCTCCACTTAGAGAGCCTGAGGTGTCGGACGTTCAATGCCACCCAGCACCCTATTTCAGAAGGTGAGGTGGTGGCCCTCCCGAAAAGGTGACGCTAAAGTACTGCTGGTTTCCGTTGCATGGTTGGTGTGCAAGGGTTCTGTCCCCCGCGACAGGGTCAGTGACAGCTCTACGATAGAGTCAGCGATAAGGTCGCTGTCGAGTGTGAGAGCGCTCTCGCGAATCAGTCACCAAATCACTGCCGGAGAAACCCGGGGTTTACTTTCGAATCCTTTGAGGGTACTGTAGGCTCTTGCGTGCCTCCTAAAAAGCCCTGGTATAAATCAGGTTTAAATTTAATTAATTTGTACACTAGGAAACAAAGTCACAACTAATATACTAGGTACTTTTTAGGCCGACCCTAAGATACCTGCCCTTCTACTGCTAAACTAAATTGGTTTTGGCCATTGCTATCTCTATAATATCAAACGAAAAGAAAAGAGATAGCGATACCAAAGCTAAGCATTTTCCGTTTGGCGGTAGACCCTCTGGTGGGGGCGCGTCTTCATAATTAGCCTAGGGCGGTCAGAACTCTTAATCAGGCACTGTTTGTAAGCATCCTTCTCTAGATTACTTGTGGTTTATCCCTAGTACAAAATCAACATTATTGTTACATTAATCGATTGTTTAACCCATTTCAGGTGGAAATTAGAGGTTTTCTCTACAACCTGCAATTGTCTAAAAAAACTAAAGACATTTTGGGTGAGATACAAAGCATCAAAAGGTTGTTGGAGCATTTATCATTGGTTCACTGCAACATATCTTTAAGCTTGAGAGATGACTCCAAAAACGAAATCATATTAAAAATGCACAAGAACAGAGATATTTACCAAACACTGTCAAGACTTTATGGTTTGGACAAAAACAACTTTCAAGAAATACATGTTGAGAAAGGTGAATACAAAATAAAAGCCTACATAAACTGTGATGGGATTGGAAAACATTTAATATTTTTGAATGGAAAATTCATATGGAATCAATCCAAACTTCACGAAACTGTAAATAGCAATATCAGAGCACATTTAAAATTAAGAGGTGTGTTCCAACCAAAAATTAAAGTAAGTTCATAGATATATTCACATTCCTTACATATGAAATTGGTGTTTTGTAAGGCAGGAACACAAATCCGATTTTTTTATAAATATTATTTTTGCATATGCACTTCTGCCATCTAATAGGTAGTTCACAGATCCCTTGACAAAAAAAACATTCGGGCGGGAATCAATAAAATCTTTAAAGGCGGTTGGGACTGCTCCATCGGAGTTGAATTTTTTCCCTAGCAAGAAGTTATCCAAATTGAAAAAAAAATGGTAATCTGTTGAAGCAAGGTCCGGGATTATGGTGCATGTCTTAAACATTCCAATTGAAGATCCTCTACCTTTAATTTGGTAGTCGCCTGTTGTGCAGTGTATGGTCTACCATTATCCTGAAGCAGCAGTGGCCTAGACTAGAGCGATTGACCTCGGTTGTTTAGCAGCTAGCTTTTCTAGCTAGCTTTGTTAGATTTAAGAAAGCTGTAGTGAACGACACCGGCACTAGTCCTCCAAACGCTCACTTGTAATTTTTTTGTCAATTTTCACTTGGGGCTGTATTTCCCTGGTTCGCCAGGGTTCAGCCATTGCGATGAGCGTTTCCGATTATTGTACAGGATCCATTTGTCATCACAGGTAATGATTCGATTTAACATCTCTTCATTACTGTGCCGGTGCAGTGAAGTAATACAGCATCGACGCGCGTTTGTCGGTTTGCTGCACTCAATTCATGAGGTGGGTACCTCGTGGGAAGGTGACAAACTTTAAAGGTACCTTTAAAGTTTGTCACCTTCCCAATTTGCTTCAAGTGGATTAAAACTGTTTTTCACTAACACCGCAGCCTACAGCTAACGTGGTTTGAGATTGATCCGCTTCCACGATAGCCTTCAATTCTTCATTATCAACTTTGGTCTCCGGGCGTCCACGGGGCTTGTTTCGCAGGTAGAAATTTCGAGAATGAAAACTTTGGTACCAAAAACGTACTGTTTTCTTTTGCAACACCGCCGCCATAATAATAATAATATAATAAGCCTTTATTGTTTCCTTTTATTATATTTAACATATGTGTTTACGCTAAGGACCCCCTCTTTCGGGTATAGCCCTCCTCCTCCAATTTTATTTTTCGGTTGACGCTAGTGATCTGGTGGTATAGGTACTGTATAATTTAGAGAGAGGGTTTTGGTTAGACGTCCCACGGGGTAAATATAATCCAAGTCGGATTGGGACCTTTACAATATTTTTTTCTCAGTTATGTAGTTGTTGTTATACATTTCTGTGGAATTTTGAATTGTTTGTACAGTTTTTCTTTTATTATTTTTTGTCTTCCGGTTGTTGATTAGTTGTTATTGTCTGTTCTCTCTTGTAGGTGAGTTGGTTCTGTTGTAGTGCACTTGTCCTTGCTTGTTTGTTTTGTTTATTTTGGACGGAGCGTTTACTCGTACATCTTCATATTGGAAACTTGTTTTGGGTGAACTGGATGGTTAACGTTTCCTTTTCTCCGTCTCTTTATCCTTCACAATTAGTTTGTCATATCGGATAAATACTTGCTTTCCTTTATTGTGATCTTCGCTTTGTTGTTTTCTTAGCTCTTTTCTTAAGATTAGGACATCTGTGTGGTAGTCTTCACTGACAATTTATTTGTTTCTCTACTACCTCAATATGGGTATCAAATGAAAGGGCTTCACTAGTAGAGTACTTTACACTATGACAATTTACAAATCCAAGATGGCCGCCATCACAAAATGGCGATATACATTTTTTACTACTATTTTTTACTACTCCCTCAATATGGGTACCAAATGAGAGGGCATTACTAGTAGGAAGTTGTACAGTTTACAAATCCGAGGCAGTCGGGGGTAAATTTTTATTATGTTCTTGTTCATTTATAAAATTGTTCGGTATAGTAATGAGCGACTAGAGACGTAGGTATAAGATATAAGTAGTCGAGATTGCA
This sequence comes from Ectropis crepuscularia, assembly GCA_963693475.1. Classification (NCBI taxonomy): domain Eukaryota; kingdom Metazoa; phylum Arthropoda; class Insecta; order Lepidoptera; family Geometridae; genus Ectropis; species Ectropis crepuscularia. Next base: position 20,176,718 of record OY856338.1, read on the forward strand.
TGGAACTTCTAATGAAGCTGATTTCTTTTTATTTCATTCGTGTGAAATAGGTATCGTAGTTGTAGACCGCCTGGGTAGCGATTCTGAAACCATTCGATTGCATCCGACACGGAATCTCATCTCTCGGTCTTTGTCTTATCTGTTTAGCATGTAGCATGACAAAGACCGAGAGATGAGATTCCGTGTCGGATGCAACCGAATGGTTTCAGAATCGCTACCCAGAATGGACTCCAACCGTCAAACAGTTCTAGCCATTACCTATAATTAATAATTTAACTTATAATTATTCCATTCCCAGTTTCGAAGTAGGCAAAAAATACCTTTTCTGCACAAAATTTAGTCTTTGACAGGCAAGGTCAACAGCTGCCAAACGTCAGCTGTACGTGCATTTAGGGTTGAAGCTAGTAAATTTTACAACAAACTTTGACTCGTATTATCTCGTGATCTAACGTGCTGAGGGGATAGAGAACTTCGGAGATGAAGTCAACATCAGTGTTGGAATAACCTGTTAAAATATTGTTGGACCTTTCCGCCACACGTTGTATATACCGTTTAGGAGAAGTTTCTTGTTTTTAAGCACCTCTATTTTGCGCCATTCAAGAGTCACAGTAATTAAAATTGGTCTTACTTTGTTTTACTATTTTCTTTCCTACTCGACGGACGGTACTAATCTCCCATTTATTCCAGTTTGTAATCTCCGACTTCTCGCTGACCATGTTGAGGGTGTTCAGAACGCCCAGAAGAGTCTTTTTCAGTTTCCCCTATGCCATGTAGTATTAGGTTGTTTTTTCGTGAATCTCTTTCCATAGCCCTAACTTAGTTCTCAAGTAAGGGGGCGTCCATAAATTACGTGAGGTGTTTAAGGGGGGGAGGGGGTCGAGTCAAATCTCATCTAATATTACGTTGGACAGAGGGGTTTCGGCAAATATCACGCAATATATTTTCCAAGAAACAAAAAAAAATACTATTTTGGTCCATTTAATCCAGATTGTACATGCTTAAGATTTAATCTTAAACATAATCGTAATACGAACGCCCCTCGGGCTGAATCGACGCCATCGGCGTCGCGACGTCGCACAAAAAAATCATTACCTACTCAACAACGAAACCATATTTGATGTATCTGTAAACGACAATGTACTAATTGATATATCTCCTATATCTCAGGCATCAAAATAAACTAATTATTGAGTATTTTTATTTGTTTCATATGTTCAGACTTTGAAAACCATTTTGTGGCTCGAGAAACAAAAAAATAAATACTCAAATAGAACACAAAGAATAACACAATCTAACGTGTTTACGTAAGAAACCTACATCTTGAAAAATCTCACGTGAGTTTGGGGGATAGGGGAGGGGGTTGAATAAAATCTCACGACATCTCACCAAAGGGGGAGGGAGGGTCAGAAAATTTAAAAAAAGACCTCACGTAATTTATGGACACCCCCTAAGGTTTTTCCCGATGTTTATAATCTTGGTGTCTTCAAATCGAGAGTGAATCGGTTTCTTCTAGGTGAACACGCTCCATCGTAGACCGCATCGTCGCTTATCAGGCGAGATGGTGGTCAAGTGTAAACCTTGTAAACGGGTACGTATTTAAATGTCTAAAATTAAAAAACCTCAAGCTAAAACCCCTCCGTTCAAAATACCTAAAATCGAAAACTCAAGATTTTAAAATACCTAAGCAAATAACACCTACTCAGGAAATACCTAAGTTCAAAATACCGATCGGACTAAATATCTAAAATTTAAAATGTCATAAAAAGGTGTTACTAGTTATAACACCAAAGTTAGATTTACACACATTTCAAATACCAAACGGTCAAAATACCTAAAATTGTGTATCACTTGCTAACTATTTACCTAATCCAAGATTATAATTTGTTTATATCTAAGTAACCAAATCGGACTGGTTAGCTTACTTAAGACCCAGATCCGACTCGGAGCACCCCGACTCCACCTGGTCTTGCGGCTACTACCCCTAGAGTGTATATAAAAAATGCGGGAGCTTCTGGCGGGAGCCCACCCGGAGTCAAAACTCAGTGATAGACCCTAATTGAAAAGGTTATCAAAAGTCAATGACGGAACCAAAACAGAATTGATAGTTTTCAAAAACAATTTATCGCGGGTACTCTGCAAATTTTTTGTAAAATTTCATTTTGTTAAATGTGTAAAAATACACTCTAGGGGTAGTAGCCGCAAGACCAGGTGGAGTCGGGGTGCTCCGAGTCAGATCTGGGTCCTAAGTAACCTAATCGGTCCGATTTGGTTACTTAGATATTCAAAAATAACAATCTTGGTATTAGGTTAGCTAGTTAAGTTTGCGTTTTAAACATCAATTTAATTATTAGGTATAATACGATATGTTTCCTTTTAAACTTTAGGTATTTTTAATTTAAGTGAAACAGCCATTAGGTATTTCAATTTTAGGTATTTTGAACGGAGGCGTTTTAACGTGAGGTTTTTAGGGTTCCGTAAAACGTAAAAACGGAACCCTTATAGGTTCGTCATGTCTGTCTGTCTGTCTGTCCGTCCGTATGTCACAGCCACTTTTTGCCGAAACTATGAGAACTACACTGTTGAAACTTGGTAAGTAAATGAATTCTGTGAACCGCATTAAGATTTGAACAAAAAAATTAAAAATAAGAAAAATTAGGGTTGCCCCCCATACTGAGAACTGAAACTCAATTTTTTTTTATCAAACCGTCACGTCTGGGTGTCTATCGATAAGTCTTCAAAAATGATGTTGAGGTTTCTAACATCATTTTCGTCTACACTGAGTAATTTGCGCGAGACACACTTCCAAAGTGGTAAAATGTCCCCCCCCCCTAACTTCTCTAACTTCTAAAGTAAGAGAATGAAAAATCTAAAAAATATATATGATGTACATTACCATGTAAACTACCAACGAAAATTGGTTTGAACTCTATCTGATGAGTAGTTTTTTTAGTACGTCATAAATACGCTATTATTGAAACTTCGATCAAAGTTACAACGAACTACAAGAACTATGTGTACTATGTACCTATATTATGTTACTTGCTGCAACGGAACCCTTCATGGGCGAGTCCAACTCACACTTGGCCACTTAATTTTTTAATTTTAGACATTTAAATACGTACCCCTTGTTTATTTTGCAATGCCGTACAAAAATCATGCGACAAGGAGAAATGGTAGAGGGTTGCAACCCGCCCTCTTCAATCACACTCAGTTGGACAGCTTACAAGTGACGGCATAGTGCTGAATCTTAATACTTTACACCCTTCTATCATCTTACATAGGTCTCCTGGTGGTTCATTTGACCCGTAAATTTTTTTCACGGGTCTGTAGTCGACTGTTATTTTAAAATAAATGTTTAAAAAAATGGTACTATTGTTAATAAAAGTGTACATTTGACTAATTTGCAGAATAACAACGTAAAAGAAGTCCCAGAGAATTTGATCCAAAACAACATTCCAGACTATTTCATATTTATAAGATGTCCATATAATGATTATGATTTAAGCAGTTTACCAAAACAGTACATTTTAGAATTTAAAGATTGGGGTCAAATCCACAAACTTTTGAAAAAAGTTATCTCATTTATCGATGATGATTTTAAAAAAGTAGTAAGACATTTTGATAATAACCCAATTAAGAAGAAAATAGAAAATACTGACACAAAAGAACGAGTAAAAAAAATTATGGAACAAATTATGGGAACTCACTCAAAAAATCCTGAAGTATCTTCCATGCACAAAGCTGTTGAAGGTAATGTGATAACTAACCATCATTTTATTTTTAATTTACTTTCCTCCGCAAAAGCAGTTATGTAAATGTACTTATAGGTCAGTCACCGTAGACATAAAAATCGCGTTAGGTCGCAAATAATAGCCAGGTTCTGATTTTTTGGGATGTTGTTAGGATAGATGTCATCCATCAACCCGCACTGGGCCAGCGTGATGGATTATGGCCTTAACTCTCTCCGTGCGAGAGAAGGCCCCGAGTCCCAGCAGTGGGAACGTTTAGTGGGCTGTTGATGTGATGTTATGATAGATACCAGTAGTGTAAAACCAAATTTGCAACCTCGAAAGAGGTGTGCTAACTTCGCGGTGGTCGAGAAACCTCTAATTTTTATACTTTTTTCAGTTTTTTGATTACAACTTCTAAAATATGCGTTTAACAGCTAGCGCATATTTTAGAAGTTGTTAACTAAAAGCTGAAAAAAGTCCGAAAGTTTAGAGGTTTCTCGAGCACCACGAAGTTAGCACAGGTCTGTCGAGGTTGCCAATTTGGTTTTACACTACTGGTATCTACTCTAACAACATCCCGAAATCTCAGAACCTAGCTATCATTTGCGACCTGGAATGTCTTAGATGACTGGCTTATTATTGTTCTTCTTGATTAGCAGGTAAGCAAGCAAAGAAAAAATTTAATCTGTCTTTAAAAAGAAATACTTTAATCGAGAACTCCAATGAAAAGGGTTCCTGCAGCCATGTAAATGATGTGATTTTAGAAAATAAACCTAACCGCCTTAACAAAACTAAAGAATGCTGTACTACTAATAAGCAAATAGATGATAACTACTCTATGAAGCAAGGAAGCAATGTTCAATGCTTAGTATCGAATACTGTTAACAAAAACAGCATAGTAAAGGCTCTAAAAAAGTGTGATAATAAATCCATGATCCCACAAACGAATATTAAAGACAAAGAAATAACAAAAAATAATAAAATAGTTAAAAAAAATGATAATAACCTAACCAAGATGAAAAAAGAAAATACTGACACAAAAGAACGAGTAATAAAAAATATGGAACAAATTCTGGGAACTCATTCAAAAAAGCCTGGAGTATCTTCCGTGCACAAAGCTGCTGAAGGTAATATGATAACTAACCATCATATTATTTTTAATTTACTTTGCTCCGCAAAAGCAGCTATTTAAATGTAATTATTGTTCTTCTTGATTAACAGGTAAGCAAAAGCAAGCAAAGAAAAATAATAAGTTGTCTTTAAAAAAAACTACTACTTTCTTCGAGAACACTAAAGGAAATGGTTCCAGCAGCCATGTAAATGATGTGATTTTAGAAAATGAACCTCACCACCTTCACAAAACTAAAGAATGCTGTACTACTAAGAAACAAATAGATGATAACTACTCTGTGAAGGAAGGAAGTAATGTTCAAAGCTTATTGTCAAATACTGTTAACAAAAACAGCATAGTAAAGCCTATAAAAAAGTGTGATAATAAATTCACGTCTCCACAAACGAATATTAAAGACAAAGAAAACACAAAAAAACGAAAAATAAATACCGAAAAAAACACGTCTCCTATGTTTAACATTGATACTAATTTTCTCAAAAGAAAATGCTTCCAACAATTACCAAAAAAAAAAATGGGTGAAAGAAATGAAACAGAAATTATAGATTTGCGTAACCTTAGACCTAAAATCAATGAGAATATGTTGATGGCAGAACAAGATGAAGAAAAACAAAATTTCAAACAAACAATTAGAAAAAAAATTGCAACAAGACGTGATAACGAAACGGACAGTGATCACCATGCAAATATAAATATGAAAAATAACTTAGTTTTATCTAATTTTGATCTTTTAAGAACTGGATTGAATACTCAAGTAGACAGCAATATACAAAAGAAAAATGTAGATGAATTGAATAACATTATTGTAGTTAAGGACCCAGCCAGGGTAACTGAAGCTGTTATTGTAAATGATAAACACAAAATAGCGAAAAATGTACAAAGAAAAAATAATATTTCAGATTTAATACCAACATATAAAAGTCACAATTACTTATCACACCAATATAATAATACGAAAAATAATCAAAACCACGATTCACATATACAAATTCGTAATCAACATAAATCTAATGTCAAAGGCAGATCAGGACTTTTTCTTACCAATCAATCGCAAGGCAAGTTCCTGGTTCCAAATTTAGATGATGTTCGTAAACGTAACCTCTTCAAAAAGAAACACACGAAAACAAAGATTTCAAAACGGTTTCAATCTCACATCGAAAAATTGTATGAAAAATCATCAAATTTGTTTGATTTGAAAAAACAAATTATTGGAAATACAAACGAATCTTCATTAACAATAAGATTTAATGAAAGTAATATGTATGAATCAACTAATATCAACTTGAAATTGAATGATGAGTCAAGAAATTATATAGCTAGTATGAAAAAAATGTTACACTATACAAGCAATCGTAATTACGGTACTAGTAACAACATGTATAGTTCCATGAATTATGGCACCAACACTGTAGCCAACGTCGAAAGCGATAATTGCCAAATGAATGGACAGACTAATTGGCTTTTCCATGGCACATATACTATGGAAGAAACTAATGAACATATTTATAATTCTAAACCACAAAACCAAGGCGATACTATTAACGATAACACTACGAATTGTATTATTGTATCCCAATCACACGTACTTGATAGAGACGATGAACATAATATACAGCCAATAACTGTATGCGAAACAGTCATGAATAGCAATCAAATAATAGAAAAAGAGTTTGGGCTAAGTTTTAATGATAACCAAAATAAAATATCGAATTACAGTTTAGCCCTATCTAGAGAAAATAAAAATAATATTACAGAAGAAGGAGACAAAAATATCCAAGGTATAAGTGCCCAGAATAATATCAATGAAGTGTCCCATCATTTTAACCTTAAAATGAACTTGGAAGAGATTGGTAGTAATGTGAATGAAATTGACGAAAACACAATGAATTTAATTTTTGTCTCGAAATCACAAGAATTTGATATAGATGATGATCATGATATTCAGCCAATATCTGTATGTGAAACAGTCATGAGTAGTCACTATCCGAGTCCCGTCATCTCTAAAAGACAAAATGTAATTGGCAAACACCTCATGGAAATGAAGAAAGACTTGCATTGTATATTGAATACTCAAGTAGACAATAATATACAAAATAAAAATGTAGATGAATCGAATAACATTATTGTAGTTAAGGACCCAGCCAGGGTAACTGAAGCTGTTATTGTAAATGATAATCACAAAATAGCGAAAAATGTACAAAGAAAAAATAATATTTCAGATTTAATACCAACACATAAAAGTCACAATTACTTATCACACCAATATAATAATAATACGAAAAATAAGCAAACCCACGATTCACATATACAAATTTGTAATCAACATAAGTCTAATATCAAAGGCAGATCAGGACTTTTTTTCACCAATCAATCGCAACACAACTTCCTGGTTTCAAATTTAGAAGATGTTCGTAAACTTAAACTTTTCAAAAAGAAAAACACGAAAACAAAGATTTCAAAACGGTTTCAATCTCACATCCAAAAATTATTTGAAAGATCAGCAAAACTGTTTGATTTGAAAAAACTTATGATTGGCAATACTAACGAATCTTCATTAACAATCAGATTGACTGAAAGTAATATGTATAAATCGACTAATATCAACCTGAAATTGAATAATGAGTCAAGAAATTATATAGCTAGTATGGAAAAAATGTTACACTATACAAGCAATCGTGATTACGGTACTAGTAACAACATGTATAGTTCCATGAATTATGGCACCAACACTGTGGCCAACGTCGAAAGCGATAATTGCCAAATGAATGGACATACTAATTGGCTTTTCCATGACACATATACTATTGAAGAAACGAATGAATCTATTTATAATTCTAAACCACAGAACGAAGGTGATACTATTAACGATAACACTACGAATTTTATTTTTGTATCCCAATCACAAGTACTTGATAGAGACAATGAACATAATATACAGCCAATAACTGCATGTGAAACAGTCATGAATAGCAATCAAATAATGGAAAAAGAGTTTGGGCTAAGTTTTAATGATAACCAAAATAAAATATCGAATAACGCTCTAGCCCTATCTAAAGAAAATAAAAATAATGATATTACAGAAGAGGGAGACAAAAATATCCAAGGTATAAGTGCCCAGAATAATATAAATGAAGTGTCCCATCATTTCAACCTAAAAATGAACTTGGAAGATATTGTTACTTATGGAAATGAAATTAACGATAACACAATGAATTTTATTTCTGTCTCCAAATCACAAGGAGTTGATATAGATGTTGATCATGATATACAGCCAATATCTGTATGTGAAACAGTCATGAATAGTCACTATCCAAGTCCCATCATCTCTACAAGACAAAATGTAACTGACAAACACCTCATGGAAAAGAAGAAAGCATTGCATAGTACCAATGAATTAGACATAGATGGCTTTAATTTCATGAATCGATTGTGCTTTCTACCCAAAGGTAAAAGTTTTATTCACAAACATAAAGACGCCATAAAGAGTTCAGATATACTAATTTACACACACAAATACACCCTACTAATATTGCAATTGAGAAAGTTTGTATGGATGTTTGTTACTCTTTCCTGCAAAAACTACTCATTGGATCTTCTTCAAGGCGAGTGCGCGCGCGTTTTCGCAGCTCGTTTAGCACTGTGTTGGATCTTATTGATGTAATTTGGTGCAGGCATACATAATTTAAGTCTGATATAACATATAGGCTAGTTTTAATTTCAAGAAAATTCCGGGATTGGGAACTATGCGGGTAAAAACCAAGCGGCGCTAATAGTAGAAGTAAACATTCACAAATCATACACACTCGTAGGTAGGTGTATATTCTCCTAGACTATAGGCGCGTGAACAAAATGTACGTAGTAAATGAACCACCAGGAGACCTATGTAGGATGATAGAAAGGTATAAAGTAATCAGATTCAGCACTATGCCGTCACTTGTAAGCTGTCCAACTAACTGAGTACAGTCGAAGAGGGGAGGTTGCAACCCTCGATCGTTTCTCCTTGTCCCATGATTTTTGTACGGCATTGCGAAATAATGGATTAGGAGAGGTATTGAAACTATGGAAACAATGCCGTACATAATCAAATGCCCAAATTTCATCTCTAAATCGTCGGAAAATCACGAATTTTTCCGGCAAACTAATAATTAAAACTTATAATTTTTATAGTTTCAATACCTCTTCTAATCTGTTATTGTACAACGCCGTACAAAAATCATGCGACAAGGAGAAATAAATGGTCGAGGGTTGTAACCCCCTCTTCAATTGTACTCAGTTGGACAGCTTACAAGTGACAGCATAGTGCTGAATCTTATTACTTTATACCCTTCTATCATCCTACATAGGTCTCCTGGTGGTTCATTTACTACGTACATTTTTTTCACGGGTCTGTAGTCTATCCTAATATGGGATTTAAATATGTACATAATATGCAATGACAACTATTTATATCACACTGATAAAATTTTATTTCAGGAATGTCTCCTATATTTCAAAACTGTCAATCAAAAAATGTATGCGATTATAATCTTTCGAAGGATTACTACGAAAAGGCAAGCAAATTTGTATTATGTAGGTCGTTTTAAATGTGCTAAGTTTAAAACTTCAACTTATAAAAAACATTTTCATACATTTCAGGAAATATACAACAACTTCGCTGCCGATGTTAGATGTAATGCGGATATATTTAAGCCGAAAATTCAAGAGGTCCAAGAAATTAACACAAAGGACATAGATAAAGCTAATGCGAAGATAAATAAAAACGACTCAGATTTGAAATTTAATGGGCAATCTTTAAAAAATGCCAAAGTAAACATTTCTTAACTGCTCTATAATTTGACAGTCATTTATTTGTCGTTTTTTTTTGGTCAACTTTGCAATAAATTTCCGATCCAAATTTCCTTTTTTATGACGTTTAGGATCACTTACGGAGCATAAAATCACAAAATGCTGACAGATTCAGGCTGAGCTTCAAGCGCCATCTTGAATTAAAGTTTTTGGCCGATATCTCGGAATCTATGCACTTTAAGGCAAAAACTATTGAAATCGTTATTGTAGAAAATAAAATTTTGCATCTTTTGTTGCCGCGAAACTTTTCTTTGAAACGTACCGTTTACGATTTAAATAAATAAAATAAAAATAAAATAAGCCTTTATTGCTGTTCACAAATCCATCTATATACTATATCTTAACTTAATTACCAATCATTATTATTATTGTCATTTTTTTATTTATTTATTTCGGCATTTGGTGTATTTGGTGGCTACAAAACAGCTTGTCTTTCGACAAAGGCCTCCTCTAAAGATCTCCATGTCTGTCTATCTTTTGCCTTTCTAATCCACTCTGGACCAATATTTTTTTTTTACGTTTACGATTTATGGTCCATTTAATGAACCGTTTTTCTTTCGCGGCCAATAACTCTTGAAATATTAGATTAATGAATAAAACGCATCTATCCTTTTTTAAAGATCAGTTAATTTTCTACAACTTGCCTCAAACTTTTTATTGTAACATCCATACGTTTTGAGTTATAAGACGTTTAAATGCGGCTATTCTGCCAAAAACGTTATAAATTAATTAATTGTATTAAAATTAACAATCGTTCTATTTATGGTAGGTTATAAAGGTCAGTACTCAGATACGGTATTACTCGATAGTTTTACTCGAAGTCGAGTAAAAATCAACGTGTGGACCGCAAAACTCACAGCTCGAAGGCTCGCACCGAGCCGGCTCGATGGAATTAAATGAAAGTAATTTCCTTCGAACCTACTCGAAGCGAGCCGTCAATCTTGACTCGTACGTGTGTACGTGACTGCGAGTGGCTCGAGGCGAGCCTAGGATTAGTATTGTTTATCGTGATTGAAACACGTGTATTTAAGAGAAATGGATTTGCGAGTTTAACCCAGTACCTCTTTTACGTTTTTTCTTTTCATTTTCTTTGGTTTTCTTATAAAGTACTGTGAGTCTTGCTAAATACAGCCACCGGCACCGTCTAGTTTTTTGCACAGACATCATTTGGCTCGAACGGTTCGGTGAATACTGAACGGCGCGCCTCAATCGATAGATCAATGCTCAATGTGTGGACGAAAGCTCATGCCATGGGTTTTATTCGACAGTTTAGCTCGATCGAGTAATACCGTATGTGAGTACTGACCTTTAGACGATGAAAACTCTGTTTTTGTAAGAAAGAAACGGATACTGAGTCTAATTAATAATTCGGTCGGTATTTTTTTATGTGTGTTCATCAATTACTCCAAGAATAACTATCCGATTTACGTGATTATTTTTTTGTTTAGTGCAGAATAGCTGCCATTTGGTTCCAATAAATTTTTTGTGCAGTTTGTGCAAACTACCTCTATAATAGTGACGATGTAATTATTGTAGAGGTAGTTTGTGTACGGCTTGTTAGAAATTTTCATTTAGGCTAATTAAATAATATTACTAGCGGCATCCACGGTTTTACTCGGGCCCGTTATTATCTTGTGATAAAAGGTAGCCTATATGTAATCTATTATTTGCAATAAAACATCATCTACCTGATGTACTCGTAATCTAGAATAAAAACCTATTGTACTTAACAGAACAATACAGTAGCCGTTATACTAGCTCCAATCCCATTTCGTTAGGTGTTGTGTTTCTGCATACCTACTTGATTTGGAATTCTTTCAAGGAGTCCTCATCTTAATTTTATGCTTACTGTGACCTCACAGCGTAGGAGCACGTGCTTCACGGTGTCATTCTCCAGCAAACAGCCCATGCATAGGGCCACAGTGGCCAGTGATGAGGCCTATAATTTAACGGAGATCTGGTATCTGGTCTTGATTAATTAAGGAGTTTATTAGTCACTTTTTTATCCATCAGTGGGAACACATCTCGTGTGTGGTTACACATTATGGATTTATCCCAAAGTTTTTGTTGCTCTTTTTCTGTGTGTAGACGTAGCAGGTTCCGCGTTTCTGAATCAATAGGCTTACAAAATTCTGATATACATAACTGCCTTGATGTTTTTTTTTTAACCTGCGTTGGGAAGTACGTCTACTACTTGTGGTTATGAAATTGTTGTTGTGAGGTAAAATATTGCCTTATCTTAAGCTTTGATTTCTTTTTGTATATTTAGGAAGTTCTCATTGTACATGTACACTGTACAAGTTCGATATCGGGAAAAATTTATTAAACCACACATTTTTAAAACTCCTAAATGTTTTTTTATTTCTCAGTCGATGCTCAGAAAACCAATTTTATGAGCATCGATTAAGTGCTAAGAAGAATAAGAGTAAAATGAAACAAAAACAGCTAAATTTAATTAATGTTATACGTTCATTTTACAGATATTGGGACAAATAGACGACAAATTCATAGCAGCGACGATGAAAGAATGCGATGAACAAACTTTGACAGATTATCTAGTCCTATTCGATCAACATGCGGTGCATGAAAGAATAAGGCTAGAAAATAATCTCAATGGTAACTTGGTAACAATATACGTACTGTCAAAGTAATCACGGTTGTTCACTACATTATATAAATAAAAGCGGCCAAGTGCGAGTCGGACTCGCCCATGCATGGTTCCGTAGCAGCAAGTAACATAATAAATAATAAGTTCTTGTAGTTCGTTGTAGATTTGATCGATTTTGTAATAATAGCGTATATAATTATGAAGTACCTATCTTTAAAAAAAACTATTTACTAAGTAGTTCGAGTTGCATGGTAATGTACATCATATAGTTTTTTTTTAGTTTTATCATTCTCTTATTTTATACCACTTTGGAAGTCTCTCGCGCAAATTATTCAGTATAAGCGAAGACCTATACATTGCATTTGTGGGTTCGATGAAAAAAAAATTGAGTTCTAAGTATTGGGCACTCCCAATTTTTTAAAAATATATTTGTGTAAAAATCTTATGCGGTTCACAGAATACATCTATTTAACCAAGTTTCAACAGTATAGTTGCGGAAAAAACGCACAGACAGACATGACGAATCCATAATATAAGTTTTACAGAACCCTAAAAAATAGTAATTATTATATTACCAATGTAAATATTCCGTAACTGATAGGTAATGCCAGAACCTCTCCGCTGGGGTCATTGAGCAATCCCTTCGGAAAGAGCATTCCTTAATTTTTCCTACAAGCGTGGCGGCAGCTCACGTCGATTCGTATCTACATAATCGGCTGAGGTAGTCCCTTGCGGTAGTCGTCGTACGAGATGTGTTACTCTTTGAGTATGGTAAGTACCTATATGGAATGCTTCCAGGTATACTTTACGTATGTGCGCAACTTAGGTAAGCATCTCCATTTTCTACGCTTACCCAAAATTCAGTAGGCATTAGAGGCCATCTTAGATCAGCTGCCGTTTTATTTTTTCCATTTGCTTTTAACAACATAAATCTTGCTTGACTTAGAAACTCTTTGAGTATGGTAAGTAGGTATATGGAATGTTTCCAGGTATGCTTTGCGTATGTGCGTAACTTTAGGTAAGTATCTTCCATTTTCTGCGCTTACCCAAAATTCAGTAGGCATTAGAGGCTATCTTAGATCAACTGCCATTTTATTTTTTCCATTTGCCTTTTACAACATGAATCTTCCTTGACCTAGAAACTCTTTGAGCATGGTAAGTTGGTAAGTATATTATGGAATGCTTCCAGGTATGCTTTGCGTATGTGCATAACTTTAGGTAAGTATCTTCCATTTTCTGCGCTTACCCAAAATTCAGTAGGCATTAGAGGCTATCTTAGATCAACTGTCATTTTATTTTTTCGATTTGCCTTTTACAACATGAATCTTCCTTGACCTAGAAACTCTTTGAGTATGGTAAGTTGGTAAGTATATGGAATGCTTCCAGGTATGCTTTACGTATGTGCGCAACTTTAGGTAAGTATCTCCATTTTCTGCGCTTTCCCAAAGTTCAGTAGGCATTAGAGGCCAACTTAGATCAACTGCCATTTTATTTTTTCCATTTGCTTTTTAAAACATAAATCTTGCTTGACCTAGTAACCGAAACCGGTCCACCGGGGATATTCAAGCGTACGTCACTCACATCTGGAGTGAAGCTATTGAGAAACACGGGGAAGCACTTGCAGTCGCCCTGGATATCTCGAAGGCTTTCGACTAGTGAATAGTCCCGGGAAATCCCGGGATTTAGCGTCGGTTTAGGAACCGGTATTTTCATAACTAAATCCTGGTTCTTTCGGTATTTTCGGGAAAATATACTTCAACTATATATATTCAAGCCTATGCAACTGTGGTGTTAGACAGGGACATTCAATATTCACTGTCTCTCTCACTCGCTACCGGCGTCAAACAGTATTAATAGTAAAAAGTGATTGTTCAGTGTTTAAATACAAAAAAATTTGCTCGGTCAACCTCAAAGTATACAATATGGAAATTGTTTATTTGTGATTTCAAGTTTAGCCCCAGAGCCCCACGGTGAAAGTTATGATGAGTAGAAGAAGAAGAATGCATATAACAGGGTTGCCAAGGCATGCAAAAGGCTTCTACAGAGGGCTCGTTTTGACCACATTAGTGGAATAGGGAACCAACTAGTTTCGTACCCTGCGGGCAGCAAAGCGTTTTGATCCCTAGCTAAATCGGTCGAATCGAACTTCTGCCGCTCCTCACTGCCTACAATGCTAAAACCTGATGGGGCGCTGGGTCACACCGCAATGGAGAAGGCAAACTTGTTTGCATCTCAGTCTAAGGAATCTTTGCGTCTAGATGCTGGTAGTGCGACACCTTCTACTCGACCTGGCAGTCCGACTTTAATGCCGGAAATACATATTCGCTAAAAGGAGGCTCGTAAAGTGCTACGCAATCTAGATGTGAACAAACTACTGCCGTAGTGTTGAAGGCTTGTGCACCTAAGTTATCTCCTGAACTGACGCGCCTGTTTAGGCTCTCTCTCCATACAGGGCAGGTACCGAAATCATGGAAGCTTGTTAATGTACAACCTGTACCCAAAAAAGGTAGTCGTGCTGACCCTGCCAACTACAGGCCCATCTCGGTCACGTCCATACTCTGCAAAACTATGGAACGTGTCTAAACCACAGGCTCCTGGCGTACCTAGAATCTAACGACCTCCTCAGTGACCGGCGATACGGGTTTCGCCGAAACCGGTCCGCTGGGAATATTCTAGTGAATGTCATCCACATCTGGAGTGAAGCTATCGAGAAGCACGGGGAAGCGCTTACAGTCTCCCTAAATATCTCGAAGGCTTTCGACAGGGTTCGGCATGATGGCCTTATTAGCAGGCTTCCTGGTTATGGGTTTGTCTTCAGGATTTATTGCGTGGATATCGAACTTCTTGAGGGATCGGTCCATACGAGTTGTCATTGATGGCTGCTCGTCGAATCAAATGACTATTAATGCCGGAGTCCCTCAAAGGTACAGTACATATTAAATCCATAACCTCAAACAATATTTTCAAAAACACACTGAAAACTTGTCTTAATGATAAAACTTTTTACGACCTGGAAGAATATTATGCATCTACTGCAGCTAATCATATTAAAAAGAAGTATTTAGAAAACTAATATAACTGTAATTGATTGTCATACCTATTTTGTAAAACGTAACTAAGCCTGAATTTAATAATAATTTGTTTCGTGTAGTTATGTGTTAAACAGATAATAAGGAAAGTACCTATGTACTCACTTAACTATTGTCTACTAATCTATTACCTACTTAATTATAAGGTAAAAAACTACCATATGTTGCACGTCCGCTACGACAAACTGTTGATACCAAACTTTGATAACACCATCAATGTACACGGTTTTAAGCAATAAAATTTATTTCTATTTCTCTCTGCGACGCTTTTTCTGCTACACTTCAAAGATCTATTGAAGCCCGGAATCTTTGGTTACGCGGATGATAGCACCGTTGTGTTATACGTACTTATCTGTCTAATACTGTCATAGTTACATTATATCTAGCGCGAAAGCCAGTGGACAGCAAACTAAGGTATTGAGAGAGAGGATAATCGAGCGTTTGAACTTGGCCCTGGAGGAAGTCTCTGAATGGGGCGCAACCAATCTGGCCAAGTTTAACGAGGGAAAGACGCAGGCGTGTCTATTCTCTGCAAAAAAGAGTCTATTCCAACTGACTCCAACTTTTAGAGGTGTATCCGTGCCGATTTCTAACCGTCTTGAGCTTTTGGGCGTTACTTTGACCTCTACGCTCGACTTTGGCTCGTATATCGAGTCCAAGGCTAAACTAGCTGCTAACTAGGTGTCCAAAGGTGCGAAGGTACTTCAAGTCTGAACAGTTGCTTACATATCAAGCACAGATTCGATGGTTCGGCTAAGTATCAGCTGGAAGCTCTGGAATCGATCGAGAGACGTGCCAAAAGGCTCACAGGCAACGACACTCTTGTGCGAAAAAGACTTCAAAACTCGCTCGTTATACTAAAATCACCTTTCAACTATATATGTAGATACAAAAAAAAGAAAACTGTACAAAGTCATGTATCTCATCAAATCAAAATTATTAAATCAAGTTACTAAATTACAAAAATGAATTAATTACTACATGTCTAAAATAATATCTCCCTAATTAAATCTGTCATCGTCTTTCTCTTCTTCTGTCTCCGAACTGACTAAAATGGTGGTGACCCCATTATGACCAGTATGACGTAAAGGCCAGTTTTCATTTTGATTACTGCGATTGCGAGTGCGAGTGCTATTGAGAATGCGAGTGAGTAATCGCGACTGATTGCTATGCACTCGCAATTATCAATCGGTGTCCACACGTATTTGCTACTAGTCACTCAACACCCGCACTACTCTCTCGCACTCGGACTAATCAAAATGAAAAGAGGCCTTAAGATCGGAAATTGCGCGATGCGAGTCACATCGGACGTTCTTGCGATGCATTCATGCGAATTCGGAGATATCTCCGATGCGACGCGAATTCGTGGTTTTGTGCGAGAGGCCTTAGTGTTTTGTCTCGGTCTAGCTGAAATGTGTAGAGTAGATGCAATGATAGTGCATGCGAAGATAATTTCAGCGCGCCCCCTGATCCTCGCGCCCTAGGCTGCAGCCTAATAGGTACCTTTCTAGATCCCTAGGTCTTTCCTCAAATAGGTAGCTATGGTTTAAGAGTGCGATGCCTGTGTCAACCGACACATGCGTCATTGTCTTTAACGGGTTCTGCTTGAGTGAGATGGCTGCTCGTGACACATATTATGCTACATAGAAAGAAATTAGAACTTATGTCCAAGATTACCTCCAAACTGTTAAATGTTGCTCAACAGAGCAACATTCATTCATATTAAAATATAAATTTCGACAAAAACCATCATAATTTTCACGACACCACACGACAAAAACCATGAAACTTTCATGATTTTTGAAGTGAAAACTTTTGCGTGTTGAAGTAAAAAAGGCAATAGGCCATTTTTTGAGACTGAAAAAAATTGTCAGTTTTAGGGACTGCCGATAGAAGTGAAAACGTATACTTAGGTAACTCAGAATTCAATAGCTCACTTTGGAAACTACGCGGGTGAAACGGGAGGGGGTGGCCATGACATGGCCATCTAGAAATGTTGAAGCATGAACCCTTCATGATTTTTGTGGTGTGTGGTGTTGTGTGGCAAAATCATAAATAAAACACTTTTACTTTGAGAAAGTCAACAGAACTTAAAACTTGAATAATTGTCACGAACCTACATACAGTATACCTACAGCCGTAACGGTTACAGTACCTATCTCAAGATCAATGAGGCGTTTTCCAGATGCGAATTGTTTTGTCAAAAATAGTTCTAAATTGTGTCAAGTGTGTCACCACTGTTTGGTTTTGTGAAAAATTTCTAACGAAGTATTGACGCCACCTATGGTGAAATTGGGAATTGTCTTTGACAGGTCTTTTTGCATCTTGAAAGCGCCCCATTATTATTAAAGTGAAAACTTCATCTGGCGCACCACAGACAGATTTTCCGTGGGCTGTGAAACTCGGGACTATGGCCATTGACTACTAGCATTTCTAGATGACCATGGTCATAGTCATGGCCACGCCCTCCCGTTTAACCCGTGTAGTTTCCAAAGTGAGCTATCGAATTCTGAGTTAAGTAGGTATGTTTTCACTTTTATCGGCATTCCCTAGGACTGCAATTTTTTTTTTTCATTTTAAAACAATGCCATATTTCCTTTTTCACTTCAACATGCAAAAGTTATCACTCTAAAAATCGCTACACATACGCAAATGTAGAGTATACTTCACGAGTGATGTAGCAAATAGTTTTGCATAGGTATTCGTATTCGCGAATTTTATGCGAATATAAAAAAAATTTGGTACTAGTTAGTTTATTAAACAATCCATTAATTTCTTACGTTTTTTAATGTAATAAAAAGTAATTTAACCTCGTAACATCTAGTGTACCATGAGTAAATTTGTGTAATATTAATCACAATCACATCATCGGTCTTCTCTTTATTATTACGTAACATTATCATTTATTTAGTAAAATTTGGGCAATGAAGCTTAACAATCAAATCTTCATACCTAAGACTTTGACAAAACTAAATAGTTAATGCAATCCAAAGAAACAAAAAAAAAATTCTATGAAATTTTACCGAAGTTTTGGTGTTATAATTATCTTCTTGATAAAACTAAAAATGATGCTCAAAGAATATTTCTACATTACAAATAAATTATATATATAATAATTTTACATGAGAATAAACAGTTAACACTTTAAACAAACAAGAATAAAAGTATTTTACTTCAATAAAGCTAAAAAAAATTGAACTTTTTGAAATTGAAATGCAATTTAAACTTGAAACTAACAGAAACTATTTTTTTCATTTCTTTTCTCAGTCTTCAAACATGTTTTTAATATATTTAGATAATCAAACCAAAATTAAATTAACACTAAACAAACAAAAAAAAGATTCTCAAACAAAAATACTTATCTCCCTAAAAAAAAAACAGCTAAGTATTTATATTTTTCATGTTAATAATTGAATTTCAGTAGAGATATATTAAATTTCAAAAATAGTAGTTTTGATTAATATAATTAAATTAAAGATGCAAAGAAAAATTAAGTTTCAATAAAAATATTAGATGCCTTGTCTCCTTCAAGTCTGTTTCGATGTGGCGTATAAATAAATTTTAGAAATAGAAATAAGTCCAGCGCCACTAGGTAAACATGCGCTCGCTGGGTACACAACACACACTTGTTGGTGGTGTAACTAAGCCATAGACAAATTTGTCTATGTCATAGGCAAAATTAGCGTCATTTATGACCCTTAATTTAAATAAAAACTGAATATTTGCATTCGCTTATGTTGGGAGCAGAAATTCGCATTCGCGTCCGCGAATGTCTTAAATATTGCATTCGTTACATCACTAGCTAGCACTTGTGGAAGAATTGGCCAAGTTTTCGTAGATACGAATTTTTGCGAACTCTCTAAAAATCTTACCTTTGTCATTTTATCTTTCAGATTACTTTGATGGAGACAAATGGAAGCCAGCAAATATAGACACATTTCCGTTGCTGTTATCCAAAGACCATATCATGTATTTACATAATCACAAAGAAAAATTTGAACAGCTTGGTTTGAAATGGACTGTGAAAAGTCCAAATATGATTTCCATTGCCGCGATACCTGAAGCTATACTTGGAAAAAGTCCTAGACAGGTAACGATTAATAGTAAACAGAGTAAACTGTGGACATAAGATTCTAAAGATTTAATAAAAGCGGCCAAGTGCGAGTCGGACTCGCCCATGAAGGGTTCCGTAACAGCCAGTAACGTAACAAGTAGGTACCTATCTACCTATACATAAGTTCTGGTAGTTCGTTGTAACTTTGATCGATGTTTTAGGTATCGATGCTCGTAGGTAATAATAGTGTATTTATTTATGACGTCTTAAAAAAAACTACTTACTATAGTGCATTCCAATAAGCTGTGTAGAAAACCAAAACAAACCAAAACAAAGGTGATACCATAACATAAACATCGTTTAATCTTAGTATTTTTATGAAATAGCCTTAAAATATTTTTCACAAATAGAATTCGACTTTATTGCGATCTTAAATACCATATACTTAGATTTGTATTGATCAAATAATTCTATACTATCTTATTTTAAAAGTTATATAAAGTAATGGTAGGATGATAGAAATATGATTTTAAGTACTAGCAATTTGATCTGTGTTTCTCAAACTCTCAATGTTGCATTCAAGACATTTATACTTCTTTTCATCAAATTATTCTTATTAAGTACGCGCCTATTTTTCTAACATACCCATATTGCCCATCATGCCCATATTGTGAAAATGCCCATTTCCATTATATTCCAGTATGGATTAATTTTACTCTATTTATTTTTGTCATTAATTTAGAATTTTTAATTATAATGTAATTTGATTTTAATATAATGTATTATTTGATTTTTATTGTAATGGGATTTTAAATTGACGTCTACTTTTTTTTAAATTATTGACTTGTATTGGTAATATTTGAATACCTTGAATATGACATGCAACTACTCGTTATCAATAAAAGAGTAAGAGTATGACTAAAGAACTCCGAGAAAAAGGTTTCTTGTGTCGTAACGAGTTGAGAGAAAATCGCAAACCTCTAAATACGTGTTCCACATTACGCTGTTTACTATCAAAAGCATGTATAGTTTTCACTCTAAAATGACATACATTTTGTGTTATTTTGATCGAAACTTTTGTATGTGTTTACAGAATATTACGTCATAGTGTAATGATCAGTTTTGGGTAGTACGAGGACAATTCGAACGAGATATTTTTTTTATAAATAAATACTGGTGGACAATTTACACACAATACTTATATAGTTTGAAATAAATTTTTATTATACATAGAAACACCCAGACACAGTGCAAACATTTGAATTCATCACACAAATATTTGCACTGGGTGGGAATCGAACCCACGACCCTCGGCTTCGCAGGTAGAGCTACTACCAACTAAGCCACGAGGCCAGTCTTATTTAATTATTGTTAAAAATAAAAGGAACGTTTTCACATAAGGAAACATCTAAATTACTTTTCTTCTAGTGTTACATTCTTCTCCGAACTCAAATGCTTTGCCTTTCCTTTTTTTACGTGGGGGAAATAAATGTACGTATGCCCGCCATATTCTCATTATGAAATGAGAGGAAATCTGCATCTACCCTCATTTGGGCTTCAAAAATTGCACGGTGACTAACACTACACACAAGACTAACCATATCACCAGGTTTCTCCAAACTAAGTGCGCTATGCACACATTTATTTATTAGAGGATTTCGCGACGCCGATAACCGTAAACTGGTTAGTTTTCGGTTATTGACATCGTGGTCATCGCGTCGTAGTTGAAATATACACCTATGTTTTTTATTTTCCAATGCTTCCCGAACCATTCTTGCGTAGTAATGACATTCGGTAGATAGAACCTTCGGGTCGTGGATCTCGATCCAATGACCAGTTTTAGCATCAATCAAATGTTCAGCAATTGCAGATTCTTGTGCCTGACGATTTTTTACAGCGGCAATGTGTTGATTGTTCCAAGTCCCAGCAGCAGTGGGAACATTTATTTGGGTGTTTATGATATGCATACATATATATTTAGCCTTTTTATGCGGCGAAAATTTAAGAGGGCAAGCAATGAAAGGTACTACAAACTATCTTGTAAAACAATGGTTGAGAAATGCTGGTCTGTCATATTTTGAGTGACATCGATTTGTTTACCTTTTATTCACAGAGATTTGGAATGAGGTATAGATCGAGTTCTAACCAATTTTCGTTGGAAGTTTGCATGGTAATGTACATCATACATTTTTTTAGTTGTATCATTCTCTTATTTTAGAAGTTACAGGGTGAGGGGGCGGTACATTTTACCACATTGGAAGTGTCTTTCGCGCAAATTATTCAGTTTAACAGAAGATGATATTAGACGCCTCAACATTAGTTTTGAATTAAGAATCGAAATATTAGATTATCGAAACAGCAGATTCTCAATATAAGTACAATGTAAATGTTAAGTACAATCAAGAAAAAAAAACATTTAAGGCTGGCTATTTCTGTCAAAGTAAGCATTGAACGCTGTCTTGTCTCGCAGACCGTTCTCATGCCTGGCCATCGGGCCTGGCGAACGGCGCGCTATATATATTGTAGTTATTTAAACATGGTAAATAACTGATACTTTTTATCAAGTCAAACTTTGCGAATTTACCTACAACTTTAGTGGCTTTCGTTGAGTTCGTACGAAAATTTAGTATACAAGTTCAATAGTTTAGTCATAAAATTGAAAAAACTTTATGAAAAGAGGTAACTTTGGGATTTTTTTCTATCGAGTGAAATTCTTTAAATCGTGTTACTAACTGCAAATTTACCTAGATTAGATCCTTAACTAATACATTTTTTTTCAGAGTTTAATAGACCATTTTATAGATCTAAAAATTGTTTTAAAAATTCAAAATTACGGCCCACCTCCCCTTAATTTTATTATACAATCTTTATTTCTAGATTTGCTTACAAAGTAATTAAAACAAATTTATTTTATTCGTAAAAAAAACAATACAACTTTAATTAAAAATTATATGAGACACTAGACAAAATTAAAAAAAATACTATGTAAGTAAGTCATTTACGTGAAAGTAAATTTTAGTTCATATTTCAAAAACGCCACACAGATTTCGATAAAATTTGTATGGGTGTTTCCATATTTTTAGTAGTGAAAGGACTCTGCAGAGTCCGTCTGGGGGAGTACAACACCTTTGCCAATTGTTCTACCGCCAAGCAGTCATGTGCAAACAATACTGTGTTCCGCTTTGAACATCTTATATCTCTGGGTGACGAGCGCAGTACAGTGCTAACTATTTATTTGGACTCTTCGTGTTCCAATAGCTGCGTGTTATTTTGCTGTTATGTGGCAGGCATGTTGCTTACCATCAGTCGCTTGCCCTGCTCGTCTCGTCACTCTATTTTATATTTTTTTATTAGTTATTTATTTAAAAAAGTGTGATGAAGTAACTTAAAAAATAATCACCTTATGCTCTATTAATTCCCTGTAACTACGGGCTCAGATTAAGAAATTCTATTCTACTCAAAGTTATTTTTGCGAATAAAAAAGTTAAATGTAGATGTTCTTGTATTTTCTTTTAGATTAGGTACTCTGGCAAAAATATCTAGAATAAAAAAAATTTGGTCAGATTGATTGTGCGGATCAGTGTCAAATCGTTGTGTTTGTGAATTTCATTAAGAAAATAATATATTTTATATTCTAAAAATTTGCTAATTTTTATAAAGCTCTGTATTAAATTATTATAGAAATAAAACAAGTAGGGATTTTTATACCTTTTTATTAAATTTCAATTACTTTTATATTATTGAAATTATAGTTACATTTTCAAACATTGTCATATTTGGCGTATTATGTCGGCTTTTATGGGATAAATTGTAGATATAGCTGATATATAGGTGTTTATTTCGAAATTACGTTTTTCGTTGAATTTTCGTTTCGTTTTTTACGTTTTACGGAACCCTAAAAAGTAGATAAGTACCTACCTACTAAGAGAAACGTTTCTTTTGTTACTGGTCGGTTGATGAACGGTTCTTTTGTAGGCAGTAAATTTTATTTATTCAGAAAATGGTAGGTAAATTACTTCTAAGGGGCAATGCATTTTTGCGAAACGAGAAACATCGACTTGTTAGCTTGCTGCGGAAAAAACAGAGATTTTTATCGTTAGTTCCTTATCGCGCGTTGCGAAAGGGGGGTGGGTAGACGGAAAAAATAACACCAAAAGTTGTATCGACACTTTTTGCTATCACCAAAAGTTGTAACGACACTTACACGTGATAGAAAATTTCGATTTCGATAACAAATTTCGGCACTGTAAATAATGACTAAATAGCTCAGGTGGTAGGCGGCCGCTTTAGAAATCCGCGGTTGGTGACCACTGACCACCCACTAGACTGAGTCACCAAGCGGCGTAGCCGTGTTCCGTCGTATTGTCTAGTGACACCATTAGGGGAAAACGAGTCAGAACAGCTGCTGCACAACTGCCAGACCGGTCTGTCACACACCAATACTGTACATCGGGAAACTAGTCATGGAGGGTAGCGGGATCCGAGGCACGGTTGCCGTGACCGACCGCAGATTGTAGGGGGCCCAAGTAGTGAACTAGCCACTCATGAAAGGCTGCCCCGCCATCTAGCGAAAAATCCCGGGATGCGCTATCCTGCCGGTTGGCGACCGGATGACAAAGCCAGATAGACATCCCCGGGGGGGCTCGGGCGTCCCCGCAGTCTCCAGGCTAGCTCCCCACTGGTGTATTCGTGTTGTGTGTTGTGACCAATGGTCAGTAGTGTGCGGCCTCGTTCTACTGCCGTTTTCCCACCGATTCTCTCCCATAACAAACATGAATAAAGTCAAGAAAAGAAACAAGGTTAAAGAGCGGCTGCACGCCTTGTCAGTTAAAGTGCACCTCACGAATATTCGAGGTCTGCACTCCAATCTCTCAGCAGTCCACCATCACCTCGAGACTGAGCAGCCGACACTCTTGTTTCTTACGAAGAAGCAGATAGGTTGTCCGTCGGACGTGGCGTACCTAACGTATCCAGGCTATACTCTGGAGCACAAATTCCGGCTTCGTGATAGAGTGTGCCTGTACGCCCGTGACGACATCTGCTGTCGGCGTCTCCGTAACCTTGAGGACACTAGATTTTCTGTTCTTTGGGCGCTGCTAGACACAGGGATAGACAAAATTATCTATGCCTGTGTATATCGGTCGCACAGCGGAGACCAGGAGACGACTAGGCTCATGAATTATTTAAGTGTGGTATATAAGGAATGGCTGTTCCCATACCGGGACACTGACCACGCTGGGCAGGAAACGAGAAAGCTAGCTTTATCGTTAGACCTAATCAGTTAGACTCAACTGGTTCAAGAGGCCACAAGAGTAGCCGACGTTGAGACGCATACACCTTATTGCTTACACCTTCTGCTGACAACAGATCCAGACCGTTATTCCGTGGCGGTATCTTTGCCGTTAGGCAGCTCCGACCACTGTCTGGTGAAATCTGTATCTGTCTACCATCCGCCTGATCCCAGCCCTAGAGGCAACCGGCGATTGTGGCGATACAAGTCAGCAGATTGGGACGAGATGCGCTCTTTCTTTGCGTCTTACCCATGACAGTAATTGTGCTTCACTTCTGGTGATCCTTCGGTCTGCGCGGATGCTGTGACTAATGTAATACGAACGGCTATGGAATATTACATTCCATTCTCCAACGTCCCATTATCCAGCAAAGCTCGGCCATGGTTTGGTTCTCAATGTAAAAGTGCTGAAGCACTTAAACATGAGACATACCTAGCCTGGGTTGATGCTCGACAGCGTCAGTAATTTTACATGTACAAGTAGAACAAACATTTAATTGTCCAGTGTCTAGATACACAATTTGATAACTTTTTTGAGACAAAATTTGAAAATCACAAATTTTCATACAACCGTTCATCCCGTTTCACCCTCTTAGGGGTTAAATTTCGCAAAACCCCGTCTTAGCGAGCGCCTACGTGCTAGTACTCTATATATATTTATGTATCCTCATTTGAATAGAATTGTATATTTTTATAACATTATAAAATTGTACCTACTAGCAGGATGCAACTGTGTTGTTTCCTATTTTTGCGACACCCTATCAGGGTCTTTGTACATAGCTTAAGATTTTATTCATAAGGTCTATATGTACACTGTGCAAATAATAAATAAATAAATAAAAAGAGACCTCCATGGAAAATTTCAGATTCCTAGCATTTGTAGTTTTTGAGATTTGACCTTTCGCTTTTGTATATATACAAATATACATAGATAAGATTTGCATTTACTGCCATTTTTTTTGTATGTATGTTACGCAATAGCATATTTATTTGTTTGGTAGATAATAGTTCAGATGTGGTTCCATATAAATTTTATCGAAATCGGTGTGGTAGTTTTTGAAATATGAACAAAAAACTAAAATTTGCTTTCATGCATAGATCGTAGAACCCTAGGTTCTATAATCTTTACATTCATGTATTTAGACGACGTGACGCGACGCGACGTAGTGATAGTGATACCTAGGTAGGTACCTACTCGTAGATAGATTCTTATGTCGAGTGTTTGAATTTAATTTGAAATTGAAGTCGGTTTTTTTTAAATAAATTAATAGATAAATAACTATTGGTGGACAATTCACACACATTTTATTAGTTGTGAATCTTATTTTCATAAGAAAAGCTTTACTTTGCGAATTTTGAATATTGAATATATAATAACGTAATTCATTCCTAAACATATCCAGGCGCGGTCCCAGCCTCGAATTTTGGGGGGGTCACCAGTACGCAGCCTCAGTTTGGGGGGGGGGGGGTTCACGAGTAGAAATACAATAAATCGAATAAAAAAGACTTTACTAGTAGCGCCCCACGAATTTACCCGCGTAGGACGCTCCAGTTGTTTTCCCGCGTTGTTTTTTTTTAACTTGTCCGCCGTCTCGCCTGATGTTAAGCGACGATGCGGCCTACGATGAAGAGTGCTTACCGAGAAGAAACCGATTCACTCTCGACTTGAAGACACCAAGATTATAACTATCGGGGAAAATCCACTCTGGTAGCTCATTCCACAGCCTAGACGTTATTATCACAAATGTAGAGTCAAACCTCTTTGTTCGTGTCTTAGGAACATCAACCATGAAACGATGTCGCTTTCTCGAGCTACGAGCAGTCCGATAGAAAAAAGAGCAAGGTGGTATTAGGTTATGCAGATCAGTCGCGCACTCTCCGAAATGTATCCGATAATAAACCGATAGGCTAGCAATTTTGCGGCGATGTTCAAGATTTTGAAGCCTTTTACGCACAAGAGTATCATTGCCTATGAGCCTTTTGGAACGTTTCTCGATCGATTCCAAAGCCTCGAGCAGATACTTAGCCGAACCATCCCAAAGGTGCGAACAGTACTCCATACAGGAGCGAATCTGTACTTGATATAATACAAGCAACAGTTCAGACTTGAAGTACCTTCGAACCTTTGAGAGGACGCCTAGTTTTTTTGCAACTAATTTAGCTTTGGACTCGATATAAGAGCCAAAGTTGAGCGTAGAAGACAAGGTAACACCCAAAAGCTCGAGATGTTTGGTTACCGGCACGGATACAACTCGAAAAGAAGGAGTCTGTTGAAATTGACTCTTTTTTGCGGAGAACAGACACGCCTGTGTCTTTCCCTCGTTAAACTTGGCCAGATTGGCATCGCCCCATTCAGAGACTGCCTCAAGGGCCAAGTTCAAACGCTCGATCATACTCTCTGTATCTATCTATGTAGCAGAAAGAGCGTCGCAGAGAGTACTGACCCTTGAGGGACTCCGGCATTGATAGCCATTTGATCCGACGAGCATCCATCAATGACGATTCGTATGGATCGATCCCTCAAGAAGTCCGATATCATAAGTGAGTGACGTACGCTAGAATATCCCCGGTGGACCGGTTTCGGTGAAACCCGTATTGCCGGCCACTAAGGAGGTCATTAGACTAGGTACGTCAGGAGCCTGTGGTTTAAGACACGTTCCATAGTATTGCAGAGTATGGACGTGACCGAGATGGGCCTGTAGTTGGCAGGGTCAGCACGACTACCTTTTTTGGGCACAGGTTGCACGTTAGCAACCTTCCATGAATTCGGTACTTGCGCAGTTTGGAGAGAGAGTCTAAACAGGCACGTCAGTACAGGAGACAACTCAGGCGCACAAGCCTTCAACACTACGGCAGGAATTCCGTCCGGACCACTGGCTTTATTCACATCCAGATTGCGTAGCGCTTTACGAACCTCTATTTGGCGAATGTGTATTTCCGACATTAAAGACGGACTGCCTGGTGTAGTAGGAGGTATCGCGCTACCAGCATCTAAACGTGAAGATTCCGCAAACTGAGATCCAAACAAGTTTGTCTTCTCTATTGCCGTGTGAGCCAGTGCCCCATCAGGTTTCAGCATTGGAGGCAGTGAGGAGCGGCAGAAGTTCGATTCGACCGATTTAGCTAGGGACCAAAACGCTTTGCCCGCAGGGTACGAAGCCAGTTTGATCTATGGTCAAAACGAGCCCTCTGAAGAACCTTTTTGCATGCCTTGGCAGCCTTGTTAAACGCCTTCTTCTTCTGGTGTATGTCTCTCGCCTTACGCTGTCGAGCTTCAACCCAGGCTAGGTAGGTCTCATGTTTAAATGCTTCTGCACTATAACATTGAGATCCAAACCAAGGGATTTTGCTGTTTGCTGGATGATGGGACGTCAGAGTATGGAATAAAATATTCCATAGCCATTCGTATTAAAAACAAGAGCGACGGCTGCTCAGTCTTTAGATGGTGGTGGACTGCGGTGATAATTATTGTTTAAAAATAGTCTATGTACTATTAGACATTTTGATTTTTTTTAGATTTTTAATCTAATGTATATGATTTTGGGGGGGGTCATGTCCCCCGTGACCCCCCCCTGGAGCCGCGCATGAACATATTATAATCAATTTCAGGTTGAGAAAGTAATAAAAGCTGTTAAAAATCTGATTATCGAAGAAATAAATGTAATCAATACTCAAGGAGGAACTATTTTCCTGTATCCGAAATCTATAATGGATCTTGTGTTCAGCGAGGTAAGATCGCCTATAAGTAATATGCGTTATGTCAATTTTAATTAAAATAGAAACTTTGATGGCTTTAGTAGGTAGTCCAGTAACTTTGTCGCCTGAATGTATGGAGTAGGATGTGTTAAATCCGGTAGATCTGATTTTTTGCAGACTTGTTTAAGATGTTGGCCTAATGATTGTCCCAAGTTTGTGACCTCGAGCGACGAACGCAACTAGTTTTTGTAAAAACTTTCTTATGGCGTTTATAAAGTAGACTCAATTTGCTACAATATGATACTAGAATTATTGTCTCTGTAAACCCAATAGTTTCTGAGAATAAGTCATTCAAAGTTTATAATTTTTTTCGTACTTCGCAATTTTTAGCAACATTTTAACTCCTACTTGACTACTTTGTGGCACAGTTACAGCGGTTTTTAACCCCCGACCAAAAAAAGAGGTGTTATAAATTTGACGTCGAAGTATGTCTGTCTCAGACAGACACACATACAGGTCTGTCTCTATGTGTATCTGTCTGTGTGTGTGTGTATCTGTCTATGGCACCGTAGAGCTGAAACGGATGGGCCGATTGGAAATATACCCAACATTGGGACATGATAAATAGGTAGGTACTTAAGTAAAGTTAAAGATGGTCTAGCCGGGAAAACGGCAACTGCTGATATGGAGCCCCTGGTTCGAACCCCACGCGCACCACCTGTCTTCGAAGTCATATGCGTAAGGCCGCTAACTTAAAAAAACGGTGAAGAAAAACATCGTGAGAAAACTGACACGTTCCAAAAATCTTACGAAGTCATGCGTTATTCACCAACCCGCACTTGACCAGCGTGGTGGACTATGCCCTACTCTCTCCTGGTTAGTGAAGACCCCAAGCCCCAGCAGTGGGAACATTTAGTGGGCTGCTTATTACGAAATAAGTATGTAATAATACATTATAGGTACTTACGTACTTTTTCGCGATTGAAAATTACATGTTTTCAGGCTTGCCGAAATGCAATAAAATTTGGAGATAAACTTTTAAACAATGAATGCGTCGAGTTATTGAAGGCGCTCTCGGATTGTAAGACTCCATTTCAGTGTGCTCACGGCAGACCTGTCATGGCCGTCATCATAGAGACTAAGGCTAATCACGTTAAGTACAAGGTAAAACCTACCAAAAATGTAGGTATTGTTATAATGCTTTGAGATGGAGAGAAAAATATTTAAAGGAAAATTGACATAGTCACTAAACCCTGGAATATTTTTTTAGATATTAACGAAGGGTTTGAAAAAAATTCAATTTAACTTTTTATTTTCAAATAAGATCTCTTTATTACATCAGTGCTGCTTAGTAATTAGTCGAAACAGTAGTTCCAAAAGTAGCAATGTTACTGAAAGTTGCCAGATTGGGGGGATTTGCCGCAAATTTGGGGGTTTTTATTAGCCAAACTTAATAATTGGGGGGATTTACGGGGAAAATGTATGGAATTTTTATTATCGAGTTTTGTAGATATCTAATTATTAGGAAGCTATTTCTGAAATAGCGTTTAAATGTGTTTATGAGTTAATAAGTTTTAATACATTTTGGTGTTCTTTTTTTCTTGAAAATCGGTTTATTGGGGAGTTTCGAGGACATTTTCGGGAGAAATTGACATTGTCCTCAGCGAAAAAAATTTTATCTCTCAAGAGTAAATAAATATTGGGCGTTTTTTTTTTCTAAAAACTCGTTTTTAAGGGGATATCGAGAACTATTTTGAGATGATACTGTTTCTCTGGCAGCACTGAGGCCGAGACTCTACCAAAGCGGAGATCGGAGATGTCTGAAACGGAGGCGAGAAGAGATGTTTTACAGCTTGGGTGACGCCACCGAAGCTGTACGGAGATGCGTACTGGGAGGGGTGGGACCGCTCACGGCACGCCGCGCGTCGTCGTTTGCGCAACATTTCTCGTCTCCGCTATGAGTCGGCGAGGCACAGCTCACATCTCCGCTTTCATCGTGCCATACAAATACAATACAACTCGGCTTAGTATTATCCACTGGAGCGAAGACGAGACGTGACAATAACGAAATTCTGTTGGTTGTTCAAAAAACATCTCGTCTCTGCTTTGGTGGAGTCTCAGCCTGTATGTCACACATTCCATAAAAACTTAACTAAGTAGTTCACTGTCTACCGTAGTGTTAAACCAACTAAGTACCTTAGTTGAGTGACGTCATAAGACACGAATTACTCTGACCACAGATTACAGAAATAAAACCAGATGGAGCGCGCAGAACAGAGCTACTGAAGCAGACAAAGGAAATACAAACGCCGAAGCAAATACAAACTCCAGTCAGTATGAAACGGACTTCCGTGTTGTACGGGAGTCCCGTGTGATTTTAAGTTTTGTTTTAAAATATGCCGTCTTGTGTCTTAAAACATTGCAAACAATGTTCCCAAAAACAAAAAAAAGGAAAGACGAATATAATTTCATAGGAAAATTTGAATATTTTTACTGTTATTTATATAATTTAGGCGATTTCATTTTGGTGATGAATGGAACACAACACCTCAACGAAAATAGGTTAGTGTGTCGATACTAAATGGAAATTATTTTCCCTGAATTTAGGGTAAAATATAGATTATATATTTTTTTAGATACTCGTAGACCAAATTATTGATGGGCATTGTATTATTCAATTTCATATAATTTCAAATTTAATTTTGGTAAATGTTAAATTTGTAAAATGTGTAATTTATGACATAAAAATGTACAAAAAACAAAATCATTAATACATCATAAAATTTGTTTGTGTATTTATTTATTTCGTTAGTGGCACCACTGCCTAAAATAATACAAATTTTGTTTCCTCATGAATCAAAAGGTTATATGGAAGAGATCGCTTTTAGCGACAAGATCGCCTTTTGTGCCCATTTTGTTTTGTTATTATATTTGTTACTTCTTGTCAACTTTGTTTATGGTGCCAATAAAGTGTTTTGTATTGTATTGTAATGTCATTCGATGTATTATCTAAGTGAAACGGTGGCAATATATGTAATTGGTTATAAAATGATGGTTTATAAAATAAAACATTTTTGAAGTTAATATTATGCATAACGTTGTTTGTAAAATTAAATATTTTTAAATTGTTAAGTTTTTTAATATTATACGGTTACTTGATTTTAAAGTCTTGTTTTGTCAAAAAAAGGTGAATAATAAGTGAACTGTTAAAATGAGTATTTTGTTAGTTTTTTTTTGTTTGTTGTTTGGACCTATAACATACAGGTAGCCTATATGCATTTTATCAAAAATAGTTTGGTGGTAAAGATGGTTGTTTTAATTTTTGTTTAACCATCTAAGCGAGTAAATTACACTAATATTATTATTTGCGATTCAAGTTAATTTCTAGTTGCATGCAAAATCAAAATTCTTTTCTTCATAGAATGGAAATAGTAGTAACAAGAAAACCTTGCATAATCGGTGTAATAATATTAATATTTTAAAATATCAATTGATGTGTTTATTATACGTGAAGATTTCCCAAGCTAAGACAACAATAGTGGGACTTTTTTCTTAAGACTGACAACATTATACAAGTAATTTGGAACGTTGATTTGACAATTATAAGTCAACATGACTAATTACGGGCTTCACAGTGTTGTTCACGAAGGTTCCATCTGTGTTTTATTTCTGTAATCTGTGACTCTGACCCTAAAGTTTCTATTTTTTACAGATAAATATCGATATAATAACGAAATGGATCCGAAAATAATCATGACAGAACAGAAGAAAGTGCTAAGGATAAAATCAACTGTACAATATTATGTAGGTACTTCTGTTTAGAAATTTCAATAAGTTAGTAACTGCAAAGGTATCTTATGTTAAGCAAAATCTTCACAAAACTTACTTCATTATTAAAAAAAACTCTTGGTTTTTAAACAGCATGCATTTTATTTAATTTCTCTTACATTTATGTTACAGGTATAAAAAGCTTACATTTAGTGTTAGTGCTTATGTTTAATAATATCATTATATTTTATTTGTATTTCAAAATGTGTAAAGTTGTATTTAGTGGCCGTTAATTTCACGCAGTTATTTCTCTCTCGTCTTTCAACTTTCAACGACACATTATTATTACGAATTTAAACAATATTTTCTTTAAATCTCTACCAAAATTACAATAATTTTAGTAGATACTTTTTCCGTCGAATAAAATGTGAATGTCGCTCAGCGAATTGTATAAGTATCATAAAAATATTTGAAACCCTAGAAAGTTAACTGTAGGCTCTTATTTTGGGCAATTACTTTATCTTAACTTGAACAAGCCGCACCATAAAATCGCGTTTTACTTCGTCCTCAACTACACCAATCAAGCACATTAGGGCTTTTCTGGTATATAAAATACATAAATGATAAAATATTGTGCCCTAACCAGAAGCATTTTTCGTAGACCAATATAGCTTTCAATTATAATTTTTTTGTAAAGGGATTTATGGCATTTTGTGTCAGATGTCCTCTACCACTTAACGAATTTTGGACAAGGGCAGAGGGCGTTATGCCTTACTTAGGGTCAGACATGAATAGTAAGAAAGTAAAAAGCGACTTTACCTTTCAGAGGTTCAGAAGTCATAAGTAGAACCTAAATCAATACACATTTATTTAGGTTCCACTTTTGCCAACATTACAGTTCAGGACTTTTGGAAGAAGATAAAGAGTATCAGTTCATTTAGAAAATTTTTGAAGTGTAATTTTAACATAGATGTGAAGTTAAAGAATTAACACATTTTTAAGCTTCTTTTAAGTTTACTGTTTCAAAGAATAAAAAAATAACTTGGAAACTAATATTAGAGTTATTCTTTAGAGTTAAGAGTTCTTTAAATAGTATTGAGGAGATTTTTGAATGCTTATTAATTAATTATATCAGTATCAAAGTATCATCAACAGTACATACGGAATTCAAAAATGCTTCAGAGTTATAAACTAAAAAACTTAGGAGGTAAATATGGACGGAACCAATATTACATACAGCATACCTATATTTATCTATACTTAACACTAATTTTACATTTAGTGTATTAAAATACTTGATTTATTTTTGTAAAATATTTTCTAGTGCTCCCTGCTGCTTAGGGCTGTGTTTATCATATATAGTCTGTCTCACTTGCATAATCTCAACTTGCTTTAAGATAACACGTTCTTTTCTTATAAGTATTTTGAGATTTTTATTTAGTATCAACTAACAGGTATCTGAGAATTTAAAATGGAACCTAGCATGAATTTTAACTACATTTTATAGCAAAATTTTGCATAGTTTCCAAACATTTTTTTTTAATTTGTTTAATTAGAACTAATTTCAAAAACGTTGGAATATGCAAGAAAGACTTGTATACTCTGAAATACATGCCTATTTGTGTTAATAGTATTCTTATTATACTAACTAAACACTATTACATTTATATTTTAAATTATACTGAAAAGGACGGATTAATTTCAGTCTTAACACAAAAATGCAGCAAACATACAATGGTGTAATGAATAATAAGTGAAAAGTAACTCCAAAAATCATAGTTCATAGTGAACTTTCATGTTAGAATTCATATAGCATGATGATTCTATTTGCCAATTTGGAAATATTAGAAATATTTTCACATGAAGTTATACAGATCTATATTCTTTATCAGCAATTGGAATTTTCCCTACATATTTATTTCATACAAGTTTAACTCGCAATGTAGTTGTTTATTTATGGGCATACAAAATAAGATTTTAGTAACAAAATTAACATTTTATATGGACAACCAGTATTTTTATTAATTATTTAAAAAAGAGTATCTAAACGATTCTCGAAAAAAGTTGTTTTGTGTTTTTGCATCCCAAAAGCCAAACCAGTTTCATTAGGCATATGACACTTTTTGCTCATAAGCTTCATCCTCATTCCAATATTCCTGATCAGAGAAGGTTGTATGACGAAGTTTACACCATTTAGAACCAAACTTTAAGATAAGGATTATAACCATGAGAACAAACATGCTGAGTATAGCAATAGCTGGATACATCATCAAGAACGCCATTTTCAAATGTCGCTTTCTCTTTTATGCAAGTCGTATACCTGAGAGGTTAAAGGTTGTTGGGATACTGATGGAGGTATTTCTTCACTATGATACTCCTTGGTGTAATCGCGATGGATATAGATCCCAAGTTCTTCTTGATTCTTCAGCTCTGTGAAGTCTAGTGGGGGCTGCTTATGTGGTGTAGCAGACCAAATTGATACTATCCAGCGATTACCTGTTCAATAGAGATACATTTTTTAAAATTTATTTGAAAAATAAAATAGTATAAAAAACTAAAAAACACGCTATCGAACTTTTAGTATTAAAATTAACGTGGTTGTTACACATATTGATTAGGTTGACCAACCTCATTACACGTGAGTTACCCGTTTACCTAATCAATACGCTATCGAACATTGTGTCTATTAAAGGTGTATCAGGTAAAGACAATCCAGTTCGTCCAATCCACCATATTGGATTTAAGTCGCGTGACTATTTTTTTCGTATTCCTGACAGCAAACCCTTTCATTGGATACCCGTATCATGGGTGTACATTTCAAATACCCTATCCACCACCTTAGATTTAAATCACGTGACTATTTTTTTCGAATTCCTGATAGCACACCCTTTCATTTGATACCCATATCATGGGGGTGGATTACAAACAGCCAGTCCGCCATCATGGGGAGGCCGCCATATTGGATTTGTAATAACGTTTCTTAGCTAGTCATGTATTGTCATCAAAACTCATAGCTTGTGAAAAATTGCATCCTAATCAAAGACGGGAAGTGGGTCAAAAAGCGTGTCAACAAAAAAGGTACTCATTTTAATGAAACAGCCAAATATCCTTAAACAACTAATTAGTCATCAGTTAGATTGCTAAAAAATATTGTACAATTTTTCTTTTGTATTACAAAAGAACATTCGAAATCAGTATCTCAGTAGTTCCTGAGGTAAAAACATCTTAGCTTTATATTAGTATAGATAGCATAGATTCTCTAATCTACCTATGTAGGTACTTCTTATCCGCTCTCATGCACGAAATTTCTTTTTGTATGAGATTTATTAACTACTAGTTAACACGGGCATGGCAGCAGTTATTAGAAAAATATGTTTACAGTTGGTTCCTAAAATTGGTTAATTGAACTTGTGACAACTATTAGTATAACCTGGTCATGGTAGTTCACTATTTTTTGTGGTTATTTGGTTGCTGCAGAAGTTATTTTGATGCAGTTTTTATGGATGATGTTCGCAGGATAACTGGCAAATGTAGGGCGGGATAAATTGATCTACTTTCTTAGTTTTTTGGGACAGTATCTAATACGAGGGTCAAACTGAAAGTTCTTAGAAAATCAAAAACTGATTACATTAACCAGTTATTAGTTTTATTATATCTTTTCAAAATATTGTCCATTCACGTCAATACACCGCTGCATGCGATGGAACCACTGGGAAAAGCACTTTGCCCACTCGTCCTTAGGGGTCTCTTCAATGGCATCGCGATACGCAGCCACCGCTTCTTCAGCATTCATAAACCGGTTTTTCTTTAATTTTTGAAAATAAATAAAAATCACAAGGCGCGAGGTCGGGGCTATACGGCGGGTGACCCAGTAATTCAACGTTTGATGTCGCCAAATAGTCGATCGTTCGCTTGGCGGTGTGCGATGAGGCGTTGTCGTGGTGAAGGAGGATCCTACTGCGAGGTCGTTTCTCTCGAACTTTTTCCAAGACAAGTGGCAAACAATTGGTAGTGTACCATTCTGCAGAAACTGTTTTTTGATCCTCTAACACAATTGTTGCGAAATGACCTATCCTTCCAAAGAACGAGGCCACCATTTTTTTCCCCGCACTTCGATCTCTCTTCACTTTAGTTGGCAACTCCTCGAAAGGAAACACCCACTGAGCAGATTGTCTTTTGGTTTCAAAATCATAACAGTAAATCCAGCATTCGTCACCTGTTAGTATGTCGAACACAGCATTTGAGTCACCTCCGTTAAATCTTTCAATCATTTTACGGCACCAATCCACACGATGGAGTTTTTGAGCCTCAGTCAAATTATGAGGTATCCACCGGGCGCAAAGCTTCCTGACCGCTAAATGTTCGTGTAGGATTTTGTGCACTTGACTCATACCGATGCCTAAGCTTGTCCGAATCTCCTGGTAGGTCACTCTTTTGTCAGTCTCTATCATACGCCGCACAACACAGATGTTATCTTCAGTCGTCGCCGTAGAAGGCCGTCCCTCACGTAAATCATCAGTGAGATTAGTGCGACCACGTTTAAACTCATTAAACCAGTTGTAAACAGTCGCACGAGATGGGGCTTCATCGTGAAAGGCCAATCGTAGTCTATCATAACTTTTTTGTTGACTTAAATGACATCGAAAGTCATAAAAAATCATTGCACGAAAATTTTCTCGTGTTAAATTCATGTTGACGTGACACAGACAATTTTCAATTTGCCGCCAAATCGTAAAACAAATGACAAATGAATGAAGTATATACTCAGTAATATTGGCAAAGAGTTCTATTTTCAAATTATAGAATTATTTTTTTATTATATTGTTTATAAGTGGCCAGTTCCAAGAACTTTCAGTTTGACCCTCGTAGTATATCAAACTCAGCCATACAACAATGGTTTTTTTAAACCTCTTCAACAAAATATAATTATAATTAACTAGCTGTTACCCGCGACTTCGTCCCCGCGAAATAAATACTAATGTAACTCAGGCAGTACCTATTTTTATACCCAGGCACATTTACGATTACTAAAAACAGCTTATAATAAAACAATTATATCAAAATCGGTTTGGTTGTTTAAGTATGAAAGCGTAAGAGACATTCGTCCCCCATTTCAACTCCGATTTCATTTCATACAGTTTGAAATTACAAAATTGCTAGAACAAATATTTGTTTGCTTCGTGTCAATGTGTATATCAGAGTTTCATGGTTTTGTCTTCAACGGTTGGGATCTTCCATATTGACATTCCTCCTCTATTTCAACCCCAATTTCACCCCCATACAGTTCTAAATTATAAAATTGATAGAACAAACATTTAATTACTTTGTGTCAAGTGTCTAGATACAAAATTTGATAACTTTGAAAATTACGAATTTTCATACAACCGTTCATCCCTTGTTTCACCCTCTTAGGGGTTGAAATTCCCAAAACCCCGTCTGGGGTCCGTACGGGGGTGAAATTGGGGTTGAAATGGGGGATGAATGTCAACATGGAAGATCCCAACTAATGAAGGTAAAACCATGAAACTCTGAATACAGACACTTGGCACGAAGCCAATAAATATTTATTCTATCAATTTCGTAATTTCGAACTGTTCGGGGGTGAAATTGGGGTTGAAATGGGCGGATGAATGTCAATATGAAAGTGTCCAACCGTTGAAGATAAAACCATGAAACTCTGTATATAGATACTTGACACGAAGCAAACGAATGTTTGTTCTAGCAATTTTGTACTTTCGAACTGTTCGGGGGTGAAATTGGGGTTGAAATGGGGGATGAATGTCAACATGGAAGATCCCAACCCTTGAAGATACAATACAAAAACACTTTATTACACCACAAAACAATACAGAAAACAGTGATTAAACTTAAAATTAAAACATTTTGGGTACAAAAGGCGATCTTATCGCTCATAGCGATCTCTTCCAGATAACCTTTTGGTAGCACTAGAACAAGGTGAAAAGTATGGGCAGTGGTGTGGTATCCTTGGTACACAATTAATTTCATAAATATAATACCAATATAAGTACTTCATACATACAATACATAAATAAAATAACACAATACATAAATATGAGAATAAATAATATAACATAGACGTACATACACAGAGAGACGTACTTCTTAGCATTCCATGGATTCACCGTGCGGGTGCCGGGTCCATCGTGTGGCAGAGAGAGAAATATCGAATAGACCCCAAGACTTGTGACTCGGGTAGTAGGTTTAAAAGGGGCCCCTTATATTGACGTACGTCAACACTCACCTTCACTACTCGTATTTCTCTCCCTGCCCAGCCAAATCCAATATGATCCTACTAGTGCAGCTTTAGATACTCGTTCTAGTATAGAACTTACTGCACTTCTGGACAATCCAAGGTCTTTAAGCAGGTTATAGAGATTTTGCTGGTATACCTCTCGCTCCTACTTCTACAGCGTATAAATTAACTACATAGCCATTTTTTGTTAATTCATTTTGTAGGTCGTAATACTTATTTTGTTTCATCGCGTGGTCTTTAGGTATATTAGTTTCCCACAGTACGGTAAGTTCTACCAGGACTATGCGTTTCGTAGCCCTAGAAAAAAGGAAAATGTCCGGTCTGGATGACGAAACACCCACATCCTCTGGGATTTTGTAGTGCTTTTCATACGTGTCCATTAAAATAGTCCAATCAGGAGCTGAACCCAGGATTGAGTAAGGCTTGTTCTTGGAGTTTGAAGTTGAGCCCTCTTTTACAAAGTTAATTTGTCTTTTGTTTATCGTCAATCCCTTTTGGGCTCTAGCTACCGAAAGGCTTACGGCTTCACGTATGATTTCAAGTACTCTGTCATGGCGCTGTGAGTAATGACCCCTATTAAGGAGCACCTTGCATCCCACCAATATGTGCCTTGCTGTACATATCGCCTCACCACAAGTATAGCAACATTTTTCAGAGGCTTTTCCCCACCTTACCAAGTTACTCTGGTCAGGGAGGGTCATTTGGAAAGCGTTCAGATACATATACAATACACTAAGCGTAAAGGACACATGCACAGGTTTACACAACAAGGTTGCTTGAGTAATGCTGCCAAATCTGAGCCTTAAACGAGTCGACGCTCTGAGCGCGCCTGATGGACACCGGAAGAGAATTCCACAGCGCAACGGCACTCACACAGAACGAAGAGCCAAAGAAGGAGCTTGAGTGAGATGGAGTACACAGAAGAAGATTTGTTGATGACCTAAGTTTGACAGAATGAGTGTCGCATAAGAAAGTGAAGCGAGAACTTAAATACGAGGGCGAAGAGGGGGTAAAAAGAATTTTATACAAAAGGGAGAGAATGCGAGAATCTCTTCGAAGACGAATTGGGAGCCACTTGAGTTTTGTGTGGAACTGGGATATGTGCTCATATTTCCGAAGACCGAAAACAAATCTTATGCAAAGATTCTGAAGGCGCTCCAGCATATCAAATTGCTCCTGTCTAAGATCCAGGTAGCAGGCGTCTGCGTAGTCTAGGATGGGGAGTAAAAGAGATTGAGCTAACGCAGCCTTGGTAGCAGTAGGTAAGAAATTACGGATTCTTCGTAAAGACGATGCAGAAGCAAACAGTTTCCGTTTTAGCGATCGGATTTGAGGGTCCCAAGTGAAACATTTATCAAATACAATACCTAGATTTTTAACTTCTGCGCTATAAGGCACATTTGTACCGCTGAAAGAAACTTTGGCCACTATGTTAAAGTCAATCCTCGAAATTAGCCTGGAACTTCCTATAATAATGGCCTGAGTCTTAGTAGGGTTGACAGTGAGACCAAAAGATTTGCACCATTTTTCAATACGAAGCAAGTCAGCATTGACTGCCTTCACCACGTCATCCAAGCAATCCAACTAAGCTTGAGCGTACACTTGGAGATTGTCAGCATATAGGTGGTAGGATGAAGAGATGTGAGAGGACTGCATTTTTAAAGATAGCGAAAAGTAAAGGAGAGAGAACGCCACCTTGGGGAACGCCGGACTGTGTATCGCACCACAAAGAAACAGTATCTTGTATACGTACACGTTGTCGGCGACCGTACAGATAATTTCGAAACCAGTCAATTGCCATTGGAGATATGTTAATTGAATGGAGCAAGGAGAGAAGGATATCGAAATCGACAGTGTTGAACGCATTGCTGAAATCAAGTAGGGTGAGGACAGTGAGCTTTCTGTTGTCCATTCCCAGCCTAATATCGTCAGATATTTTAAAGAGAGCAGTGGTTGTACTATGGCCGGGACGGAAACCAGAATGCAAGGGGTTGAGGAGATTATTGCAGTTGAGAAAGAAACTGAGTTGGGAGTGGACGAGGCGTTCTAGGACTTTAGAAAGGAAAGGAAGGATGGAGATGGGACGGTATTCTGAAGGAGATTTCGGATTGGGTAGTTTTGGAATAGGAACGATTTCAGCTTCTTTCCAACACGCAGGCACAGACCCTAGAGAGGTAGAAGCATTAAGAAGATGGGAAAGGATATGTAGGATGTCATCAAGGATAGGAAGAATCATATTACGACTAATGCTATCAGAACCGACAGCATTGGAAGCAATAAAAGCAGAAGATAAAACCACGAAAGTCTTTATATAGGCACTTGGCACGAAGCCTATAAATGTTTGTTCTAGCAATGTTGTAATTTCGAACTGTATGGGGATGAAATTGGAGTTGAAACAGGGGACGAATGTCTCTTACGCTTTCACACCTAAACAACTGAACCAATTTTGACGAAATTGTTTTGTTATAAGCTGGTTTTAGTAACCGTAAATGTGTCTGGGTATAAAAATAGGTACTGCCTGAGTTACCTTAGAATTTATTTTGCGCGAACGAAGTCACGGGTAACAGCTAGTATATATATGTATATATATATAAATAACATTAGTATATCTTCAGTATTATATCAAGTGTCTAGTCTAGTTGCAAAATTTCATTGTTTATCTTCAACATTGACGAACTTCCAAATAAATTTTCATCCCCTATTTCAACCCCTTGAAACTTTTTTTCCGTAATAAAAAGTGTCCTATGTCTTTTTTTGGGGTCTATTCTGTCTGTGTACCAAATTTTATTAAGGTCGGTTCAGTGGATTTCATGCTTACAACTTTGAAAATGCCGCATTTTTCATACAACCATCCAACCCTTGTTTCTCCCTCTTAGGGGTTGAATTACGCGAAACCCCGTCTTAGCGAGCGCCTACGTGCTAAAAGGCATCTCCATGCAAAATTTGAGACTCCTACCATTTGTAGTTTCTGAGCTTCGGTGATGAGTGACCTTTCGCTTTTATATTTAAATTAAATAAATAGAAGATTATTACAATAAAATTATTTGCAAACAGACTAAGTAAAAATGGTAAAGAGTGACAGGATTAACAAGACATGTGCCTGGTGATGTGATGAACCAGTGTCATGCAGAAATTAGAACATGAAGAGTCCACATTCTTACCTAACACTGTAATGTAATCGTCACCCAGATGATCTAAGTTGATTTATCTCTACGCTCTGTAATTTCTCTGGAACACAGTGCAGTGTTTGTGCATTATTGCTTGGCAGTAAATAACTGGGTTAGGTGCGGTACTTCCTGAGATGGACTCTGCAAAGAGTGTTTATATACCCTAAATATCACAATGGGCCTTTCAGATGTAGACATAAAATAAATGACAGTCTGTGTCTTACCCGTATGTCTATCCAGCCAGTAGTTTGAGTATCTTGAGCAGCAGAACACCAAGTTGAGTATGATCATAAACCCAAGAACCACTGAGCTAATAGCGATGACTATGTAAAACGGGGTGAAATCACCTACGGACGACACGACGGACGACACGACGGCGACGGGATTTACTGCTTTATAAGTTCCGTTCCCTGTAAAGTAAGCGTTCATTTCAGAAGCCGACATTTCTACCCCACCTGTAGAAAAGAAAAATAGCGTAAGAAGACTAATCGCTGTAAGTCAATCGCATATTAATATTATCGTTATGAGATTGTATAATCGGGGTTGGGTTTCGCATTCAAAAAAGATTGTTTTTGGGCAAATACGAGAACTACTGGTTTCCGGGCGTGGCACAGAAATACATACCGAGTTTTCGTTGAAACAGATCCGAGTTAAGTTAAATAAAGTTGGTATTTACACCTTCAACGTTATCAACACAAAAACTAGAGCAGAAGAAGTGGCAAACTACGAACAGTAGACCTAAGCATTTCCAAATAAATTCAAACACAGCACAGGAGATGCACTGTAATCAAGTAGGTACAAGTAGGTTTTGTATCCACCTATCCAGTATCCACAGACTAAGTAGACAGTGTGACCATCTCTAAATCACGGATCCTGCCATCCTGCGGGTGAAATCCTGTCAACGACTGGGGCAAAAAATGCCAAAATATTGCCAACCGCAATTATCGCTGTATTTATCAAAGAAAACCCATAAATACACAAGATTATGTCGTAATACAGCGCCCCGGGGTTTTATCCGCACAGTTCCCGTTCCTGTTATTTTCCCGTGATAAAAAGTAGCCCATATTTTCTTCGAGACTGTAATATAACCGTGTTACTAATTTTAACAAGATCCGTTTATACTTTACGACGTGATTGAGCAACAAACATCCAAACATTGACATCCTAGTAACATCATAAACTAGCAGTCCCCGCGGTTTTACTCAAGTATTTCGCGTTTCTGTTATTTTTTCGGGATAAAACGTAGCCTATGTGTTTTTCCAGAGTATAGTCTATTTGTGTTCCAAATATCAACCCGATGCGTTCAGACGTACCAACGTCATTCTGACAT
The DNA here is from genome assembly GCA_963693475.1 of Ectropis crepuscularia. Taxonomy (NCBI): domain Eukaryota; kingdom Metazoa; phylum Arthropoda; class Insecta; order Lepidoptera; family Geometridae; genus Ectropis; species Ectropis crepuscularia. The sequence continues at coordinate 20,219,699 of OY856338.1, forward strand.
TAAAATCACCAAACATTTCCATTTATAATATCAGTGGGATGTTAAGCATTGCAATTTTCATTGTATACCTCCATTTTTACATATTTAATACATTGATTTATTCATTATATTTAACTTTTCTTTGGTTGGTTAAAATGATATACAACCGTCATAGAGCTGAATGTTACGACTTACGAAAGTTACAGTACATACCTACAAAAGAACGAAGAAATATAGTTGAATTTATCGGAGAATTTCCCACTAGTGACGCTTTACTATAATCTACTGAGTTTACTAGGGATGTGTGAGAACTAATCAACTAAGCGTTAGTCAATTTTGTCTATCGTTATGCTCTTATTTTCACCCCCGAGTGGTCATTAACGGGAATATGAGTTATGGTTATTTCAAACATTATTTCCGATTCACCAAAACTGCCAAAAACTGCCAGTTTTCATAAAACGTCAACCTATCATGCCAAAGGCTAAAATAACGCCCAAATCCTGCCAAAATGGCAAAAATCTGCCACATATGGTCACACTGTAAGTAGACTAAGTAGAGAGATTCAGTGCTGCCACCTTAGTTTTTGAAAAAGAGCAGTCGGACAAGCTAGAAAGAGCTAGATTTAGCAAATGCAATCAAATGAGGTGCTAGAAAGGGTAAAACCATAAATACCAATGCAAAGGGTTAACAATTGTTTATTCGAAACGTTTAAATAATTAAATAAAGTGTGAACTGACGAAATCTATACTAAATACTACATAACTTGGTAATCGTGGTGCGAAGTTTTCGTCTCGCTTGAAAAGGGCTAGATTGCTCTTTTGGGGCTAAAGCATGAAAAAAGGAGTTAACTACAGTAAAATGTGCTAGATCTAGCCCGAAAGGGCTAAGGTGGCAACACTGGCGAGATTAGGTATCTACCCAGTCACAGTAAATACATAACAGTAGGTTATCTAAGGCCGCCCGCCGAGTTTTTAGCCTACTCTTGCGTTCATCCCCAGGGTTGTCACTTTTACTTTTAGTTAAGTAATATTTTTGAACAAGCAGCACTTGATCTAAATTTATGCAACAAAAAGCATATTATGATTGAATATTTTACCAATTTATACATTTAGTAAAAATAAAAAGCCTTTATTCACGTAACATTTATTAGAGAGACGAACTTCTTAGCATTCCATGGATTCACCGTGCGGGTGCCGGGTCAGAATCAGAATCAGATACAAAACTCACCTATGGTTAACCTATGGTCACTCACTTTGCATTTCTAAATTCATGGCGTGCACTTTGTAACTATCATTTTCGTCTTGTTGTAGAAAGGTTTTTACCATGTCTCGGTCTTCCCTTTTCTTTCTCGCACCCAACCCAGCTGTATTTACTTGCGCACCTGCCATAAATTGCCTTTATTTACTTACCATATGCTTAATGTACAAACAAACCTGACTAGGTATGTAAAGCACTCACAATTGCAACAGATGAGAAAATAGTTTCTACTATTATTGGTCGCGTGACTCGCTTGAAAATTCAAAAAAGATTCGGAATCCTTTGTAAAATCATCGTCAAATGAACTAAACAAAAAGTAAAATAGACCTTATTGCACAGTATCTAAAGTATGTTTGTGAATGATATTGGCGATGCCGAAAGGCGAAACTAATGTTCGGCTTTTTCTTTGTTCAAAGCCGCCTTTGCATTTGCAATTTTTAGGAAAAGCAACCTAATTGTTCAAAGCATAAAGTACATTGTACATTGCTAATGCTGCCATACATGTGACGATCCATCTTTTGGTCAGAGCCGCTTTGCGTTTGTTTAATATTTCCATCTATAGGTACTCTATTCAAATAAATAAGTAACTTAATCATTTTTGTAGTGGTAGGACTCTTGGCAGAGTCTACTTGGGGAAGTACCACACCTTTGCCAGTTATTCTACCGCCAAGCAGTAATGTACAGACATTACTGTGTTCCGGATTGAAGGGCAATGATTCCAGAGAAATTACGGGGCTTAGAGCAAGGACGTTTAAAAAAAGTCGGACAGAGCCCACCCTGAGACAAGACTGAGGCACTCAAATGGCGGCGGATATTCATGTGTGGAATAAATTCTGGGTTGCCACGTTAACCAAATTTACACCACAAAAAACAAGTACCTAATCAGTAAATTATTTCATTTCTTAATCATTTTGCTGGTCCATCCTAGAGAATTAGAGCATTTAGGCATTGTCATATATGTCATTAACTTCGAAATGCTTACTGCACTTCGAACGACACACTGACACTGATATTTGGGATCCAATTGTTTTCACAATAACAATTTTTAACCGTTTCGATCCAGTCGTTTCTTCGTCGTCGTTTTCGTTTGCTTCATTTTCTTTTGGAAATCTAGCATAGGGGGAGGTGGGGTGCATTGATACAAGGGGCACATTGATACCCTAGCCTTATCTAATAATGGAGTGAATGGATTCGAGTGGCTCCATCTCTAAAACGTTCGCTAAAACTTCCGAACGCATCCATTGTAACCGCTCCGACCGTCTCTCAACGGTCATCCTTGAGCATGTCGAGATGTGTTTTGAGCATCTCTAAGTAAATTCTGACGAACTATGTGAAAATGTTTAGATGCTCTTCCATAGCATCTAACGAGGTTCTCTATTTACCTAAGGTAAGTTAAACTATCAATTATTTTGATTTCTGTTAATTTTACTTAAAATCAAAGTTAATTTAGTATGATAATTTTAATTTTCAAAAATGTCGTTTGGGGCACTTTGATGCAACCAAGTGCGGGGCACATTGATGTGTATCATTGTGCCCCATCTCTATGTTATGGTGCCCATGCCCATGGTACTAAGGTCATTACTAAATACAATTTGACTGACTATGAGGTGTTATACTTGAAAAAAAAGTGCCAGAATTTACGTTTTCATCTTTCTAGAAGTCGAAGACAAAGCAAGTGTTGATTTTAGAGATGTTGTTTTACACCTCCTTATACCAAATTTTACGAAAGGCACTAGTCGAACCTCATCTATGTATACCTTTTCTATTAATTTGAATGCATAAAATGTACAATAAAATATAATCAAATTTTATGTTTTTTTTTTAATAAAATTAAATTTATTGACTGTTTAAGACTGACTGTGGTTAAGGTTTATTCGTTATAAGAATTGCTTAAATGAGTTATATTAAAAGGCTAAAAATGATCTCATCACAATAAACAAGTTTAATCAATCTAAAAGTGTTTTAATTTGACCATTTTAATAGATTTTTCACCCTGTGTGAAAGTGCCCCACGAGTTGTATCAAAGTACCCCACTAGTGGGGCAGATTGATACTAAAGCCATTTTTTACAAAAGGTCAATTATTTCGTTTCTTTGATAACTTAAAAAACATTGAACTGTGACATTATAAAATTAAATTATTAGGCTAAAAGTATAATAGAAAATTAATGGAAAATATTAAGTTTTTATACACTTTTTTGAACTTTCAATTTTTGTGTATCAATCTGCCCCACTTCCCCCTACAGAATATTAAAATACGTAGTGACAATGGCAACCAAAATCATCTGTGTGCTATACAAAATAAGAAACAACTAGTAGAGAAAACCATTTAATAATTTTAATAGTTAAAAATAAAAATGTAATATAGTAAACTTAGGCTCAGGCACAGACTGCGGTCCCATTTCACCTAAACGAATCTTTTACTTCCAAACGTGACGATGAGCTTCATTTACATCTCTGACGAAAAATTCTGTGTGGTGCGCTAAAACAAGTTTTCACTTCAATAATATAATTATATATCAACTATCTCAATACAAAAATGTGCCCTCCCAAACTTGAGGGCGCACGGAATCATGTTATCGTTGGGAAGAGTGAGCTCACTTTTTCCGTTCTAGTCGGTTGCAGGAAGCGGTGGACGCCGAACGTTTTTGAAGTGAAAACTTTTTTAGGCGCGCCTAGACAGATTTTTCGTGGGCTGTGAATTGAATTAATTCGTCACGCTTGGGTATGATAAGAAAGCTTCGGGTAAACTCGGGACCATGGCTTTTGGCCATCTAAAAATACGTCAGCCTGTGGGAAATGATGAAAGAGTGTGGACAGGTCCTCATGGCATGCCCATCTAGAAACGCTGACGCATGGGGCAATGGGAAATGCTGATGCATTTCTTGATGGCCATGCCAAGATGGCGAGGCCACGCCCTCCGTTTACACCCGTGTAGTTTTCAAGGTATGCTATCAAATTCTGAGTTATAAGTTTTCACTTCTATCGGCAGTTTCTATGACTGCCAATTTTTTTTTTCTATCACTATTCGTTATCCACAACCAAAATAAGTAGAACCACAGCATATCTTGCCGCTAGCGATTCTAGGGGTCAAGTAGGTTGTTTGTAAACTACTTACGATACACACAGAGACGCAGTTTATTACCAATTTCAAGGTGCTCAGGGCACATCTGTTGGTTTATATCGATGTTATATGGATTATTAAGAGTGCGCCTAAAACCAGGAAAAAATCAGATTTCACCCGCGCGACGCGTTTCTTAATGTGATGTACATAAAGTCGAGAATAGCATGACACAGTTTGGAGGAAAAACCAATATTTAATCAGGAGTTCATTTTTGACCAAGTTTTATTTAATTACTCAATAACTAAACATAAATTTTAAAAAGTGTTCGGTTACTTTACTAGAACGTACAAATGGGAATTTTATTACCAAAAAATAATGTGGTAATTTCGAGTACTCGAATTAAAACGGGTTTTTTCGGTGTCATTTTTATTTTTTTATTGTAAAAAACTCTGATCTATTTTTAAAATTCTATTCGGTTATTGTGCTTCTTCTTGATTGTACCCACGCGTTAATATTTTTTTTGTCATAGTTTTTAGTTTCTTAACTTCAGTGAGCGGCATCGAAAATGTCCTTTTTTTCGTTTTCTGGCTTTAGGCGCCCCCTTAAGTTACGGCTGGTCTAGACGGGAGAACGGCGACTGCCGATCCGAAGTTCAAATCCTAGGCGCACCACTGTATTTTCGAATTCGTATGCATAATGCCGCTTACTTAAAAAATGCCGAACGATAACATCGTGAGGAAAACGACATGTACTTATCTAGATGGCCTTGACTTTCTGCTTGCGAGAGAAGACCCCGAGTGAACATTTAGTGGGCTGCTTATAATATGCTATTGATATAATTTACGAGTACTTACCATATATTTTGGGTAATTATCACGCGGTAATATTGGCAACACTGGTCTTGGGATTCCCTATTTTGTGTTAGGAAATAAAGATTTGTTTTAATATTTAAAATGGGGAAATAAGTGATTAAATTATTCAATCACATAAGAAACATGATTCCTGGAGGTTTATTGCGTTGGTCACTACGGCTTTTACAGGATTTCAAGGCGCAGAACGTTCTGTGTCTCAAGATTTGTTTTTATCGCAAAACGTGTTGGCTGCCCGAGTTTTGCGCGCATAATGGCTAATGGCCGACTAGTGTGCGAATGTGTGCGTGTTAGCCTGTATGTGACAGAGCTCTGGCCGACTCAATATATATGACACAACTTGTTCGTTAGCCAGACTCTGTCCGACTTTTTTTAAACGTCCTTGGCTTAGAGATACAAAATCTTAGATTTTCGTCCATGTGTACAGATATTACTTACAGTGTTCCGGTTTGAAGGGGAATGTATCCAGAAAAATCACAGGGCTTAGAGATTTAACATCTTAGATCTCTGGGTGACGACCGCAGTGCAGTGCTAGGTAATGATTTGGACTCTTCATGTTCCAATAGCTGCGTGTCACTGTGCTGCTATGTGGCAGGCATGTTGCTTAACATCAGGCACATGCCCTGCTCGTTGACTCGGCTACGCTATTAATAAAGCAAATAAACTGTGAAATAAACAATAATACAATACCTACCACATATTCTAATAAGATTTAAGTATAAGTAGGTACTTACATTCCTTTTGTGTTTCAGTAGGAACCATGAAGAATGATAAATCCGGGTTTGCGAAATCGTTATTGAGGCACCCGAAAACACCACTATATCTTTTTCCCCTTTTTGAAGTCATGATACTCGTTATAATTATTAATATTATGGTAAGTGGCCGGCGAGAGTTGACGAACGCGAGCGGTCATGTAACTTACGGACGTGCTCACAGTCGCGCTGCAGTCCGCTGCACGGCCCCTACTGTCGCCGCCATAGTGCGCCATATATTATGCTAGCGTGTGCGTGAAATCGCGTGCCGACACGGCGCGCGGCGCGCACGCACACATTCAAGCCGAGAGCGGCACGTTTGTATGAAGATGTTTTACTGTTCTTTACTGTGACCCAGTATCCAGTATAATACCGCTTATACCGCCAGTGTGACCATCTCTAAATCACGAATCCTGCCATACTGCGGGTGAAATCCTGCCAACGCTTGGGGCAAAAAATGCCAAAATATTGCCAACCACAATTTTATCGCTGTATTTATCAAAGAAAAACCATAAATACACAAGATTATGTCGTAATACAGCGCCCCGGGGTTTTATCCCGACAGTTCCCGTTCCTGTTATATTCCCGGGATAAAAAGTAGCCCATATTTTCTTCGAGACTAAAATTTCAACAAGATCCGTTTATACTTTTCGACATGATTGAGCAACAAACATCCAAACATTGACATCCTAGTAATATCATATACTAGCAGTGCCCCGCAGTTTTACTAAATTATGCGTTCAGACGTACCAACGTGATTCTGACATTCAAATCTCCAAACATTTCCATTTGTAATATCATTGGGATGTTAAGCATTGCAATTTTCATTGTATACCTCCATTTTTACATGTTTATATTGTTTATACATTGATTTATTCATTATATTTAACTGTTCTTTAGTTGGTTAAAATGAAATACAACCGTCATTGAGCTGAATGTTACGAAAGTTACAATAGATAGATAGATAGATAGATAGATAACTCTTTATTGTGACACAAAAACAGAAATATTACAGAAAAATACTTACGAACTAGTACCACAAATGGCGGCAATGGTTGGTATGGTTTACAATACATACCTACAAAGGAACGAAGAAGTATGGTTGAATTTATCGGAGAATTCCCCACTAGTGACGCTTTACTATAATCTACTGCGTTTACTAGGGATGTGTGAGAACTAATCAACTAAATTGAAAGCGTTAGTCAAGTTTGTCTATCGTTATGCTCTTATTTTCACCCCTGGATGGTCATTATCGGGAATATAAGTTATGGTAATAAAAATGGTTTCCGATCCAACAATACTGCCAAAAACTGCCAGTTTTCATAAAACGTCAACCTACATGCCGAAGGCTAAAATAACGCCCAAATCCTGCCAAAATGGCAGGAACCTGCCACATATGATCACACTGTATACCGCATACCGCGTATCCGTACCACGGTCGGTGCTGCCACTTAGATTATGAGGATTATGAGCTTGTCGCCAAATTGTAAAGAAATCGCCAGATTTGATTGAAATTATGGGTAAAAAAGTCGCTAGAAGTGACCAAAACTTTTCGGGTGAAAACGTTAACCATGATTTGATATTTTTTGCTCAATCACGTCGTAAAGTGTGAATGGATTGGGCTACATTTGGAACACAGTAAGATATAAGTCTGGAGACATATAATATGCTACGTTTAACCTGGAAAATTAACGGAAATAGGGCGCTGCTAATAGGAATATAATAGAAGTGGCCAAGTACGAATGGGACTCCCGCACGAAGGGTTCCGTACCATTAGCAAATATACGGCGAAAACCTCTGGCTTTCCTCGAATTCCATATTATGTATGTCACCAAACCATGGCAATTACCACAGGCAGGCTTTTAAACAAAAGTTTTACAAAAAAAATAATTTTACCTTACGATTTTAACGATGAGGTCGAATGCGCGTTTTAGTGTACTAATTATCTATTCTATGGTACTAGTGATGCCATCTAGTTTACTTAGAACGGAATAATCGAGCAAGAAATGGTAAAAAATCAAGTTTGTTGTATGGGTTAAATATTTATTTTAATTTAATTTTAGAATTTGTTGTTATAGCGGCAATATAAATACATCATCTGTGAAAATTTCAACTATCTAGCTATCACCGTCCTTGAGATACAGCCTGGCGACAGACGGATGGACGGACGGACAGACAAGTCTCAGTAATAGGGTTCCGTTTTTACCCTTTGGGTACGGAACCCTAAAAAGGACGCTATTCGGAGTACAATGTTAAATTATTTACAGTAAGAAGAAAATCTAAAGATGAAATAAATTGGCAGTCATGGGGACTGCTGATACAAGTGAAAACTAATAACTCAGAATCAAGGACGTTTATAAACGTCCTTGCTCAGAATTTGATAGCTCACTTTGAAACTAACACTTGAATTAACTTCACTACGCGGGTGAAACTGGAAGGCTTGGCCATGGCCATGGCCATCTAAATCATCCAAGTTCACCCGAAGATTTCTTTCATTTACGAACATGACGCTTGAGCTCAACTCACAGCCCACGGAAAATCTGTATGTGGTGCGCCAAAAGAAGTTTTCACTTCAATAGACTTTCCAAAGGGTTCACTATAGATCAATTTGAATGTGTAACGAAGTGATATGTAATGTTTGCAGAACGACAGGTGCACCACATACAGATTTTCCGCACTGGTAGTACTGTAGTGAAAAAGAAAAAAATGCACCAAAAGAAGTTTTCACTATAATAATTAACTATAAAATCACGTTTGGTATAATATAAAATACATATTATTACTGAATATAATGAAAATTGGGGGAAGTCCCTGCCATAGTATGTAAATCCGTGAGCAATAGACCATAGAATATATATTATAGGAATTAAGCCACAGATGTATCGAAAAAAATTGCTAAAAGTGTCCTAATTATTTGTTGTCGCTAAAATGTCATCTGAAACCGCCAAATGGTTTAAAATTTCCCATTTTTGACGTGATAATGAACGTTTGAACGTCGTATAATTCGATGAAGTCAGCTGCACGCCCGCAAAATATGACGTCATGTAACGTTACCGCCATAGAATAGATAATATTTACCACCGTTACCTCGCCTTATTACTTTTCGCACTATCTAGTGAGTGAAATGTGTATTACGTTCAAGGAGTCTGTCCATGTTTTAGAAAAGCGACGATATGAAGTTAAGAACTTGTGCTAGTACAATGATGTACCCAAAGATGGCGCTTTGAACAGCTTTTTAAAAAGCTTCAGAATGTTTTACCTAGATGGCGCTTAACACAAATTCCATCAGTATTTTCTTACGACGTTGTCACGTTCAACTATCGTCAGTAAACCGACTTTACAGACAACCATTTTTTTTTATTGTGGGGGAAATGCATTGACGCACCGTCCACCGTGTAGGGACACGGCAAGTGTGTCAGGCTCGACACCACTAAAAGTGGTGCCCCTACCGACTATAACCCCCACAGGTTTCTCCGGCATAGCAGTGGGTCAAAGTCGCGGGGTCACTCTTCGCACTCCCTCTACGACTTCGAGCGAAAATTTACCCAGTTTCAGCGCTACAGTCGCTAAGATGTCAACACTGGTCCGAGTACGCTTTATTATTATGAATGACACAAATTATGATACATAATTTTTTTTTTAATTTATTCTTGGCAACGGAAAATGGATACTAGCCATTCAGCCAAATAACATAAAATTAATGTAAAAGACTTTGCTACCTGTACTTATTTGGGATAGAGTAACATCCCAGGGCCGCCAGACGTCTCGGTATTTTCTGATGAACGAAATGTGGACGATTGAGTAGAGTTAGTACGTACTAAGAACACATAATTACATAGCTTACTCGCTAACTTGCTATTACGGCCAATTTTGAGATACCTTTTTTTTTTTTTTTTTTTTTTTTTTTTTTTTTTTAACATTTATAGGTTTACACTTGACCACCATCTCGCCTGATGTTAAGCGACGATGCGGTCTAAGATGGAGCGTGCTTACCTAGAAGAAACCGATTCACTCTCGATTTGAAGACACCAAGATTATAACCATCGGGAAAAACCCACTCAGGCAACTCATTCCACAGTCGAGACGTTCTTATCACAAAAGTAGAGTCAAACCTCTTTGTTCGTGTCTTTGGAACATCAACCATGAAACGATGCCGCTTCTTCGAGTTACGAGAAGTCCGATAGAAAAAAGGGCTAGGTGGTATTAGATCATGCAGATCAGATGCACACTCTCCGAAGTGTATCCGATAATAAACCGATAAGCTAGCAATTTTTCGGCGATGTTCAAGAGTTTGCAGTCTTTTTCGCACAAGAGTGTTATTGCCTATGAGCCTTTTAGCCCGCCTCTCGATCGATTCCAGAGCCTCAAGCTGATACTTAGCCGATCCATCCCAAAGGTGCGAACAGTACTCCATACAAGAGCGAATCTGTGCTTTATATAATAAAAGCAATTGTTCAGACTTGAAGTACTTTCGCACCTTTGAGAGGACACCTAGTTTTTTGGCAGCTAATTTAGCCTTGGACTCGATATATGAGCCAAAGTTGAGTGTAGATGTCAGGGTAACACCCAAAAGCTCAAGATGATCAGTAACCGGCACGGATACACCTCGAAAAGTAGGAGTCTGTAGAAATTGACTCCTTTTTGCGGAGAACAGACACGCCTGCGTCTTTCCTTCATTAAACTTGGCCAGATTGGTTTCGCCCCATTCAGAGACTGCCTCAAGAGCCAAGTTCAAACGCTCGACCATACTCTCTCTCAAAACCTTAGTTTGTTGACCGCTGGCTCTCGCGCTAGATATATAACTCTCTACAACGGTGCTATCATCTGCGTACCCAAAGATACCGGGCTTCAGCAGATCGTTGATATGTAGCAGAAAAAGCGTCGCAGAGAGTACCGACCCTTGAGGGACTCCGGCATTGATACCCATTTGGTCCGACGAGCAGCCATCAATGACAACTCGTATGGACCGATCTCTCAAGAAGTCCGATATCCACGCAATAATACCTATGGGGTAATGAAGGTAAAAATATTACTTACTTCACATATTTTCTGATAACTTATTTTTATGTATATTGTAGGCAATATCCTTAAAAATATGGCCCCAAGACTCCGTTTTGCTTCAGACGCTTTAAAACTCCCAAAATAGGTAATTACTTAACTTTACTTACATTTTCATACATTGTACTCCTTTTGTATAGGTATATGTTCGTCAGACCATTAATTAAAAAGCCTTTTCCAAAAAGACAGACCAATACAAGGGGCTAATCATCCCAAATGGCAAATACACCACAATGATGTGGGACGACGAGAAGACACGACGTAGTTTGCCTCACTTTTGAAATAGTGCTTCTCTAGTTCCAGCGTCTGCCGTAGGCACATAATGAATAATTTCTAGAGTGACGTCATTTATAGCAACTGGTCCCAGAATTACGCGGTCGTTAACCATGATCTTGGTTTTATCCAAATTCGTCCTGAGACCTATACGTTGAGAAGCATCAGCTAGGCTGTTCAGCATCAACTGTAAGCCCTCCAACGAAGAGTTGAAGCTGCACAAGAGCGTGCCCATGGGGTTGTCGCAACCTCACTGCACACAGGGAACTTTACATACTACGCTGGACTGAGTGGACTGTCATCGTTGGATCGTTGCGCCAACATACAAACATCTCAGCACTTCGAAATACCGCCAGTCGACTTGACACCGTTGTAAAGACTCCAGAATAGGCCAGATTTCCATCGAGTCAAATCTTTCTCCTAAACAAAGAGGCCGATTGTACTCTTTAGTCTTCTGTACAACTTGCCGTGTACGGTAATGCGGTACTGTACCCGACTTCGAAATCCAGCCTGTTCAAGGGGTCGGAACTCGTCGAGTCTTCGCACCAGACGATTCGTGATAACCCCTAAAACAGTTTATAGACATGGTTTAACAAAAATATCGGCCGATAGTTCTTCAACATAGTTTTATTGCATATGAAGAACAAAATGACAAAGAGCTTGTAGCTCTTTCATCAATGGTGTTCCATTGGTTTTTATCAGCTCGGTTGTAATACCATCATCTCCCACGGCTTTTCCATTTATGAGCTATCTAAGGACTAGCACAATTTAATCCAGGCTTATGTCATCCAGATGTTCCTGGAGAGTCAGAGTAGCTCTATTGTCCGAATTTTCTAGTGAGCGACGAGGAAAGTGCGATGTGTAGATACATTAGGTTGTAAAAGTCTTCCACTTCCGAGAAGATCCCGGCCTGGAAGCTACGATATTCCCCGTCGATGTAGTTATTTTCGTCAGATGGTTTGACAAATACTTCCGACCCGCGAATTTGATCAATTGATTGTTCAATCAAATGTGTATTAGTCTATTAGTGTATTAGTGAATCGGAGGTCACATCGTACAAGCTTGGTAATTTTCTAATTGAGCATTCCTCGTTTTGACGAAGACAACGAGGGGTCCGTCGCATCCGCCGCATTGCCGCATTTCACAAAACTTTTTGCCGTCATCTCTTAGAACCTCAATTACCATTCGGTCGAGTTTCTGGTCCACGTCGTCGTATAGTGCTCGCAATTTAACTCTGCGCGTAGCAAAATTTGGAACTAATTGACAGGCCGTCAACTTCTTATTTACGTCAGTTGACAAAAGTTTGTTTACGTTTGGTGTATTTATTAATTTCCAAAATAATTAATAGCTTGTATTATGCCGAAAGTGATTAAAAGTACTGGCCGTGGCTGGTTCTTGAAAATCAATCGTGGTTGTGAAGAAGAACGATACATTTACGGGCCAAAAGTGCAGTTTTCCAAACGCAGAGCTATTTGACAACTAACATGTAGGGATACCATAGCAATCAAATTTCCACCTATTATCGGCATATTTTAAAGCTGAGTCTTTAGGTTGAGGTGCGGCTTTGGGTTTGATTGTTTTATCGCCAATTTACCCGTGGGAAAAAATTTGTGTGCTTGACCGAATGTGAGAAACTAGTTATAAATGTTTTTTTTTTCATAATATACAAATCAAAATAGAAAACACAGTGACACAGCAGTGAAGATCAGCTGATTGTATCTTTCTCGCTCGGGTATACTCGGCGGTTCCATGTTCACCCGATCGACCCTTTCACCTAACAGCGGTGCGCCAAAAGAAATTTTACTTAATTTTTTTTCAACGTTAGCTTGGATGCTCTTTGATCCTTAACTCTGTATTCATTACTGTATTTTTATTGTAGGCGTTTCAGAACGTACTGTCACGTGGTAATGGACAACGCATTATACCACTGCACTCAGATAAATAAAGCGGCTACAATGGGCAATGTAAAAGAAGAAAGCCAAAAGTGGCTTAAGAAAAATGAAATAGATTTCGACGATTGTAGGACAAATCCGCAGTTACTCGAATAAAGAGGCACAAAGAAGACCCAAAATACCAAGTAGAATAACTATTACAGGAACATGGACAGGAACTTTTGCGGTTACCGCCGTGATTCATCGTGATTTTAACCCGATTGAAAAAAGAAGATGATTCTCATTAAAAGAACGTTTATGCGCCAAATTTTCAAATAGTGTTATTTATGGTCTCAATAAAAGATTTACAAGTTTATATTAAATTCTTGTTATTTCGATGTTGGTGTAGGTTGAAAATGACAGATTTTTTATAATGTAATAAACTATAATAAATATTTTCTGGTGGTAAGAGACTCAGACAGCCTCTACTTGGTCATACTGAACAAAACCAGCACTGCAAAGGCGTTTATTACTTCGAGACATTCGTTCTTGAGTCTCAGTTGTCGTGTAGCTACTTGAATTGCTTCCCTGAAAAATCCCTTCCCGTTCCTGTTTTATGAAGTTGTACGTTCCCAATGAACGGGAAGGGAACCTATTAGCTTGACCTGGCAACATTAAGTACGCCACCAGTCGCGCGCAGACTTATACTGCGAGCACTATATTAACCTATTTAATATTTCAGACTAATTCATCAGTGTTTCAAGTTTCAAAACAATACGAAAAAATATATATAATTATATATAGTCTGACATACATTACATTACATACATTATTTTATAACATATTTGCTCGTAAAGGGTCTCTTATTGGACCAATTTCTGTATCGTAATGTATCTTATTACGCACTAGTGCTGTAATGTGTAATGTAAAACGCACGGTTTCAAAATGCTCCGTCCACAGACTAGGTAGAGAGATATGCTCCGTCTAAAACGAACGGTACCTTTTTAAATCTTAGTAAAGAGTTTTTATGTCAGAAAAGTGTGGTCAACATTTTATGAATAAAATTAACTTTGAGAGGTAAAATATAATAAATAATTATTAAATTCGTTAATTTAATTAATTTAGACCATAAATTACCTACTTTATTTTTTCTGTAACAAAACACAAAAATATTAATTTACTTTATTATTAATGGCATACCGGCTGGTTCTGTGCCGTTGCTTAAAAAAAAAAGGCGCCGATGCGCGCGCATTGCTAATCTGTGATCCATAGTGATTACTTACTCTGTGCTGTGCTGCTGTGATCTGTGATCAAGTAAATGTTATTCCGCGCGTTTTTTTTCGCTGTATTGTTTTTATTTGAAAATGTCGTCAGAGTTTTGTTTATTTCCTCGCAAATATGTTATAAAACGTCGTATGACATACGTGCGCTTTGATAATTACAGCCTCTGCTAATTATAGCTCTCGCCTTCGGCTCGAGCTAACAATAAAGCCTCGGCTGTAATTATCAACTTACCGCACTTATATCATAATGTACTATTACGATATAACAATTTTATTGCCATTTATTTTGGCTCCCGCACAAAACTACGAATTCACGTCGCATTGGAAATATCTCCGAATTCGCACAAATGCATCGCAAGAAGGTCCGATTTGATTCGCATCGCGCTTTCCTTCGATATTACGTCATACTGGTCATAATGGTGTCACCACCATTTTAGTCAGCTCTGAGACAGAAGAAGAGAAAGAAGCTCTTCAAATGAAGATATGCTCATTCTAAAATAATAAAAACAAATATCTTCTTCTATTCTCAACCCTCAATACTTGCGAGCAAAATAGTTCCCATCAGCATTCATAATCATAACATGTGTATGAAACCAAAATCTTTTTTTCTTTCGTATCTACTTAACATCTTAACAATAACAGCAGTAGGTACAAGAGTACAACAATCTTTTTGCCATCCATGTTACGCTTCCGTAAAACACGTCCAATACGGCTGATTACCGTTGAAGGTTGCCCTAGCCAACGGTTCGCCGCACGAATTCGCATCGATGTGGCGTCACATCGCAGTTTTGTGTGGGAGCCCTTAGTTGAAGCAGAAAGAAAATAAAGAAGAAGAATTTTTGCACTACTCCAAAAAAGTTTACGATTTCTGCTCCACCTTTCTCGGATTCTTCACCAACTATAAAAATATAGGTTAATTATTATAGGTATTAAATATTCTAGGTTAATTCATCGCAGGATTGGCAGAGCTACAAACCTTACGTTCTGAACGTCTACTCTCTTTCTACGAAAACGTAATTTCGAAATAAACTCGCAACTTTCCAACTCCGATTCTACTTCGATCTTCGATCCGTCGTTTTGTCCGTTTAAATTATCTAAGCTTAGTCTAATTAGAGTATGCTTAGAACATTTAAACGTCAAACAAAGTTGTATCGGACGAAACGAAGTAGAATGACAGTAGGAAAGTCGCGAGTATTTTTTCGAAATTACGTTTTCGGAGTAAGAGAGTAGACGTCCTGTTTAATTAAATATGCAAAAAAACATAATTTATATTATGTTTTTTTGCATAATCGTCTATTTTCGACGTTGACTCGACTTAGCCCTTTAATACGCGAGGCCCTAGGCTTAAGCCCAAAAAGCCATATTTATGGTTGATCCGGCCCAGGGCCTCTACTCTAATTCAACGAAAACGTAATTACGAAATAAACTCGCGATTTTCCAACTCCGATTCTGCTGCGATCCGTCGTTTTGTCCATTTAAATGTTTTAAGCCTACTCTAATTAGAGTATGCTTAGAACATTTAAATGTCAAACAATGTTGTATCGGACGAAACAAAGTAGAACGAGAGTAGGAAAGACGCGACTTTTTTTTGCGAAATTTCGTTTTCGTAGAAACAGAGTAGACGTCCTGCACACAACACCACCTGACCCCAAACTAAGCAAAGCTTGTACCTACTATGGCGGCCAGATAGCCGAAATATAATACTTATATAGATTTAAATACATACATAGAAACACCCAGACACAGTGGTAACATTTTAATTCATCGCACAAATATTTGCACTGGGTGGGAATCGAACCCACGACCCTCGGCTTTGCAGGCAGAGCTACTACCTGCTAAGCCACGAGGCCAGTCTGAATTCTTCAGACAGACATTCTTAAATCAGAAAATTTTTAATACTTACCTACTTACAGGTAGGGAGGTAGGTAATAAAACAGTAATAAAATAAATAATTTAAAAAAAAACCCGACTAAAAACCAACAGATAAGAAAAACACTACAGAGACCGAAACAAGATTGACAAAATAAAGTATGTACTAAAACATTACTACATTATAAGCTGAAAGTTTAAGTTATTTAAATTACATTATGTTGGGCGGCAGGCGGCACCCATTTGTAAATTATTTTTAATCGTTAGAAAATGTATGGGTCCCGCCTACTGCTCATGCTGCTTTTTTTAACAATGAATCGTTCTTGTTTTTAGGGTTCCGTAAAACGTAAAAACGGAACCCTTATAGATTCGTCATGTCTGTCTGTCTGTCCGTCCGTATGTCACAGCCACTTTTTGCCGAAACTATGAGAACTACACTGTTGAAACTTGGTAAGTAGATGTATTCTGTGAACCGCATTAAGATTTGAACAAAAAAATTAAAAAAAAAGAAAAAATAGGGTTGCCCCCCATACTGAGAATTGAAACTCAAAATATTTTTTTTCATCAAACCTACACGTGTGGGGTGTCTATCGATAGGTCTTTAAAAATAATGTTGAGGTTTCTAAAATCATTTTCGTATACACTGAATAGTTTGCGAGAGACACACTTCCAAAGTGGTAAAATGTGTGTCCCCCCCCCCTCTAACTTCTAAAGTAAGAGAATGAAAAATCTAAAAAAAATATATGATGTACATTACCATGTAAACTACCAACGAAAATTAATTTGAACTCGATCTGATGAGTAGTTTTTTTTTAGTACGTCATAAATACACTATTATTGAAACTTCGATCAAAGTTACAACGAACTACAAGAACTATGTGTACTATGTATATTATGTTACTTGCTGCAACGGAACCCTTCATGGGCGAGTCCAACTCGCACTTGGCAACTTTATTTTACCTTCCGGTAATAGAAGAAAAGTAGAAACGACAAAAATAGCGTGATTTGTGGCGATGCTCAAGAATTTGCAACCGGTTTCTAATCAGAAGTTTTTTTAATGTCATAAAGTAACGTGACGCGCAGGACATGTTTGTGCGTGATAATAAGCAACATGCCTGCGACATAACAACACAGTGACACGCTGCTATTATATCCAAATCATAACGTCATTACCTGGCACTGCACTGCGCTCGTCAACCAGAGATCTAAGATATTAAATCTCTAAGGCCTGTAATTTATCTGGAAAAATTGCCGTTCAAACCGGCAGCACAGTAATGTTAAACTCTTAACTCTGCCAAGAGTCCTACCACTACTAAAAATTTCGTCTCCTATCATAGTTGCTATCTGGCAAAGCAGGCAAAGCAATCTCAAAGGTAGTCGCAATACTCCATAGGTACATGTACCTAGGTACTTAATTTAGCCTTTGTTTAAGCTGAAACCAAGATGTTCAGGTAGATAATTATGCAAAGCTTGTCTAATGCCTACTTTCCAAGTGAATAGGCAAATAGTTAACTTCGTTTTACATAATGCGAATGTTATTAATGGATGAATATTCAGAAAGTTAAATCATGTTGCAGTAATGTGTACCGCCACGCATACTTAATTCTGTCACTCTCTTTTACGTGTCACGGCTCTAGGTGAGTGCTCCTGCCCCCACTGACATCACCATATTATAAATAACTTAAAATGGCACTAACATGTTTATTTCTTCACTAACATGTTAATTATATATGTTTTTTAAATCATTTTTAGGTTACCACTTGACCGCCATCTCGCTAGCCGGTGATGCAGTCTACGATAGAGCGTGCTTACTTAAACCGATTCACTCTCGATTTGAAGACACCAAAAGTGTCATCATCATCATCATCATCATCAACAACAGCCCACTAAACGTTCCCACTGCTGGGACTCAGGGCCTTCTCCCGCAAGGAGAGAGTTAAGGCCATAATCCACCACGCTGGCCCAGTGCGGGTTGGCGGATGACACATGACTTCGAAAGATTCTAGGTACTTACATGTCGGTTTCCTCACGATGCTTAACCATAGGGAATACACGGGGAGAAACCCATTCAGTTTCTAAATTCTGCGTTTTTAGCACTCCGTAATACCGGCAATCCTTTTTTGCCGCAGTTTTCGCCCCACAGTCGCGGTGCCTATTCCCTATCATCGCGGCTCACTTCAGTTGTGCCGAAAGACTGTGCAACCTAGGTCGTCGACTTGGAGGCAAAACCTAGAGAATGTTATTAGCTTCACTGTAGGTGACAGCTTTTATTGAGTTATCTTTATTGATTTGTGTGTTTTTTGTGATCCTATTTGATTTTTGATTAGTAAAAGTAAAATTGTATGTGCGTTATACCGTTAACAAACACTGAAGACGTGATTTATAACGCTTTGCAGGAGATTTTAACAGTACCTATTGAGTATTATTATACCAACGTGAAATTATGTCGATGCCTTAGTAACTTACTAAACTTGTAAGGTTCCATAGGTAAAGATAGTAGAAATCGTACTGCAGTAGAAAATAATGCAAATTTTGTTGTTTATCTAAAATAAAAACCGACATCTTAGATGAATGGGTTATGAAATAATTTTGTAAAAAAATATATTAAGTATCCATATTCACTTCAGTACCAGCACCCGCGGTTTCTCCCGCGTAGTTCCCGTTCTCGTTATTTTACCGGGATAAAAAGTAGTCTAATGTATTATTTCAGGCTATTTACCCATCTATGTACAAAATTTCATCCGAATCCCTTCATTCGTTTTTACGTAAAAGAGGAACAAACATACACTCAGTTTTTTTATAAACCTTCGCGTTTACTGTATTGATAGATTGATCATATCGATCAATCTTATTGAAATCCATACCTACTATCCTATTAATATTATAAAACTAGTCGTTAAAAAACCAGAGAGATTATGTAATATAAACGAGTGCACGGCGTACAATGACCCACCCCTATTACAGCTGTTATCAGCCGGAGTCAGATTAACGTACGGTAGGTACGCACTATAGCAATTTAGCTAGCCTACGCTAAGGTTTTTAGGGTTCCGTAAAACGTAAAAACGGAACCCTTATAGATTCGTCATGTCTGTCTGTCCGTCCGTATGTCACAGCCACTTTTTGCCGAAACTATGAGAACTACACAATTCAAACTTGGTAAGTAGATGTATTCTGTGAACCGCATTAAGATTTTTACAAAAAAAATCAAAAAAAGAAAATTTTGGGTTGCCCCCCATACTGAGATCTGAAACTCAAAAATTTTTGTTTCATCAAACCTACACGTGTGTGGTGTCTATCCATAGGTCTTCAAAAATGATGTTGAGGTTCCTAATATAATTTTTGTCTTCACTGAATAATTTGCGCGAGAGACACTTCCAAAGTGGTAAAATGCGTGTCCTCCCCCCTCTAAATTCTAAAGATAGATAATGAAAAAACTAAAAAAAAACATAAATACACAAGCTTAATATGTCGTAATAATAGTGCCTCGAGATTTTAGCCGCCCAGTTCCCGTTCCTGTTATTTTCCCGGGATAAATAATTGGTTGCCTGTAAAGTCGGTATACGGGCGAAAGTTTTACGTGACAACGACTTTGAGTGGTTAGCCCGCCTAAGAGCGAGAGAGACAGACATAAAAAGTGAAAGGCACGCGTCCCTCTCACTCGCTCTCATTGTGAGCGCATAACGTGAGCGGAGCGTAACGCAGTTTCTTGAAGTGTCACCCGGCAAACCAATTTATAAGACGTTGTCACGTCAAAAGTATATGATGTACATTACCATGCAAACTACCAACGAAAATTGGTTTGAACTCGATCTGATGAGTAGTTTTTTTTAGTAGGCACGTCATAAATACACAATATTAAAACATCGATCAAAGTTACAACGAACTACAATACAAGAATTATGTGTACTATGTATATTATGTTACTTGCTGCAACGGAACCCTTCATGGGCGAGTCCAACTCGCACTTGGCCACTTTATTTTAGTTAATACTAGGCCGTGAGAAGAAAACCATTTCACGAACTGTCTAGCTAGCCACCCTGTTCATTTTCCGTTCTAAGCAGTCAATAGAGGATGCAGTCACTATATATTGCCGCGACATCATCAGCATACATCAGAATCTCGGTTCCCGCTACCGCGTCTGGCAAGTCATTTTGTAGCAAAGAGAACAGAATATTCAATACTGATGATCCCTGCGCTACGCCCATCATTGATCACTGAGGGTCAGACCCCACCGATCCGCTGTCGCCGACCACTATTTGTTTTCTATTTTGAAGTATACTTTGACTGCAGAGACTTTGAATTGAAACTCAGAATTGCAGACTGCAATAATTTGCAGAGGTTGGTAGGTGGTAGGTTTACGTTATCGGGTTGACTTAGGTACTACAGTGGCGCACCGCACTTTCCTTCTGCACTTGTTATCTAAGTAGGTACAATAATTATTATTCAATGTTTAAAGAAACTTGGCTGTAGGCTGTAGGTAAGTTAAAAAAATCAATAAAGTAACATAGATAAGCATCCACGCAGCGTCAGCTTCGGCGTCGTGTCACAGTCTATTACTCGAACTTTATAATTATGTGGTCGGGTCGCCCACTTCAACGTGCGTAAATATTAGGTCCTTACATATGAAATCGGTGTTAAGTCGTAATGGCTACTCTGATACTCTGATCTCAAATATCTCTTCTTTGGTTAGGAATTCCAATTTCAAATTTATAAAGCTTTTACCATTGAACTCTTAAAACACTTTACTTAGTTATATCAATGCCTTTTACTCCTGCTTTTGTGTTTTTTAAAAACCGTAATTCATTTGTTTTTTGCTCTATTGGTTACTAGGGTTCTGTACCCGAGGGGTAAAAATCGAACCCTATTACTGCGACTTGGCTGTCCGTCCGTCCGTCCGTCTGTCTGTCACAAGGCTGTATCTCAAGAACGGTGATAGCTAGACAGTTGAAATTTTCACAGATGATGTATTTCTATTGCCGCTATAACAAAAAATACTAAAAATAAAATAAAAATATTATTTAAGGGGGTTCCCATACAACAAAGTCGTTTTTTACCGTGTCTTGCACGATTAGTCAGTCCCAAGAAAACTAGATGGTGCCACTAGTAAAAATAAAACGCGATATCGAATTAGTCGTCAGAATCATGAGGCAAAAATGAAAATTTAGATAAACTTTTTGCCTGTCTACTGAATTCCGAATAAAGACAAAGAGGTTTTCGCCGTTTATTTGCTAATGGTACGGAACCCTTCTCCCAATCCCACAATCGGGAATCCCACTTGCACTTGGCCGGTTTTTTATAATTTGGTAAAATCTCAGATTCGGAATCTCTTTGGTGGTGGTGTACTTTTTTAACCCTTGACCAAAAAAGGGGTGTTACAAGTATGACGTCTATGTCTGTCTGTCTATGGCACCGTAGAGCGCAAACGGATAGACCGATTTCGATGGATATGTTTTTTTTATTTGCAGGTAGTTTCCGTGCGGTGGTTCTTAGCTTTGATTGATTTATATCGATTCCGATGCAAGCGAATCCATCGCAAGCCACGTCCGAGTTAGCTGCAGGCTGCGGTGTTGTGATAAAACTGTTTATGTAATCCGCTTGAAGCAAATTGGAAAGGTGAAAAAACTTGAAAGGCGGGTAGCTACCTCATGAATTGAGCGCAACAAACCGACAAACGTGCGTCGTCTCCTGTATTACTTTATTCAACCGGCACAATAATAGAGGGATTTTGAATCGAATCATTACTTATGATGAAAAGTGGATCATTTCTAATAATCGGAAACGGTCATCCCAATGGAACCTTGGGCGTTTGGTGGGCTAGTGCCGGGTTCGTTCACTACAGATTTGTTAAATCTGGCCAGACGATTACGGCAGATGTCTATTGCCAGCAACTGCAAACAATGATGGAAAAGCTACCTGCTAAGCAACTAGGGCTGGTCAATTGTTCTAGACCCCTACTGCTTCAGGACAACGGTAGACCACACACTGCACAAGAGACCGCTACCAAACTAGAGGAGCTTCAATAGGAATGTTTAAGACATCCACCGTTCTCCCCGGACCTTGCTACAACAGATTACATTTTTTTTAAAATTTGGATAATTGCTTGGCAGGGAAAAAATCAACTCCGATGGGGCTGTCCAAAGCGCCTTTAGAGATTTTATTGATTCCCCACCCGAATGGTTTTTTGAAGTGAAGACTTCTTTTGGCGCACCAAGGCAGATTTTTCGTGAGCTGTGAATTGATTTCAGCATCACGTTTGTTATTCCCAAACGTGATGCTGAAATCATAATAAGAAATCTTTGGGTAATAGCCGTGTTCATGGCCACGGCCTTCGGTTTCATCCGCGTAGTTTTCAAAGTAAGCTATGAAATTCTGAGTTTTCACTTATATCGTATTTTTTTTTAGTAAAGGGTACAGTGAACTCTACATATGACATGAGAAACGTCAAAGATAGCAATGGTACAAACTTTGATTAAATAAATATTATATAGCTTAATATATATAAATCTCCTGTCACGATGTTTGTCCGCGATGGATTCCTAAACTACTTAACCGATTTTAAATTAAATTGGCACACCGTCAGCAGTCTAGCGTTATAGCGCTCTTAAAAAGTGTGACGAAGTAACAATTTCGTTCTAATTTATTAAAATTGAAACGGCATCTGCATAGGGTTTAGGAAGGGTTAAGGCCGTCGCATACGTAGCTATGTATAATATATATGAATGTTTCATATTTCATACCTGGACACATTTCCGTATGTTTTCTATTCAAATGTTCGAGTGTCCATAACGAGAACAACATTAAAAAAAATGATTTATCCGCGAATACCTTGGATTTTAAATTTGTAGGTACAGTATTCTACTAGTTCAGCCCTTTCTTTCACGTGATACCACCAATATTGAGAAAATAATGAAAAATATTTAATTCGACATTTTGTGTTGGTGGCCATATTGGATTTTAAATTTGTTATAGTGTTTAGTATTCTACTAGCCCTTTCATTTGATACCCATATTGCGGGAGGTTGTGAAAAAATATTTTATACGCCATTTTATGGAGACCTTCATCTTGAATCAATATTAACTAAACATAGCTCAGAACAACTGCACGGAAATGAGCTTCCAATAAAAAAAACGTACTTATTGAAATCGGTCGATCCGTTTGAGCTCTACGGTGCCACAGATAGACACACAAACAGCCAGCCAGACAGCCACCACACACACATCGACGTCAAACATAAAACACTTCATAATTATGTTTGCTCAGGGGTTAAAAATATCATCTGCCTTTCATGCCCTTAGCATGTTCGTGGCAGAAATATGGAGGGGTGAGTGCTTTGTGTGCAAACCCCGAAATCGAATTTAATTAACACATGAGTTCGAAAAGACAGTGGTGCGCGAGGTGGGATTTGAACCTGGAGACTCCGGATCGACAGTCGCCGTTCTCCCGACTAAACCAGGCGTAACATAAAGACATAAGCTATAAGCAATATACTCCTCGAGTTACCTCAATATGTTATATTTATTTAGCACAGACGAAGTCGCGGGTAAATGCTAGTTAATTTATATGTATGGATTTCTAAATCTACAGATGTTTAGACAGATAATAAATATAATAATGCATCTATTTCCCAAAATGGGAATAATTCATGAAATCTTTGAAATTTGGCAACACTAAAAAAAAGTTAATTGTTGTCATTTGTCAAAATCCTCAAAGCAATGGACGTGTATTTCTGTTTTTAGTAATGAATTTAATTTAAGTTTTGATATTGTAGTGTGTGGTGCAAGAGTATTATTCCATCATGAATGTATAATTTAATACAGACCTACGTGTGCAGCGTGGGACGTACAGTCATTTACCTATTCCATGCGGTGTGTTGTTAAAGCAGTCTGTCTACATCCGGCGGGATAAACGGACGTGCTATGAGTGCTGTGTGCTTCGTCAGAGCTAACGATAGGCTGATCCATGAAGCCGATCAGCTTATATCATATATTGAGCGTGGCACCTCGATGCTAAAGTTCTACCCACGTAAGCGGCCAGAGCGGCTTTCGGTCTCGGTTCGTCGTGAGACTCACCAGGTGATCTGGTCTCGGATCAGCGCTTCTCAACGCCAAGCTTACGATGGTGCTCTTGATATCCGCGACATCAAAGAAGTACGCGTTGGGAAAGCATCTAAAGATTTCGAGCGGTGGCCAGATGAAAACAAGCGTCTGGAAACCTCCAAATGCTTCACTATATATTATGGAACAGAGTTCAAACTTCGATTAGCAGCATTCTCAGGTATTGGTATAGTTGATGTTATGTTTGGGGTGCTGCTAAATTTAACATTTCAGGTCTGTAAAACGTAGATGTAGAATGTCTAATGCAGCGACTGCCATGTTTTGCAGATTCCATTGAATTATTGCTCTATAATATGTACCATTATCGAGTTTTAGGAATAGCTACCACTCAGTCATAAGAAATTTCTGTAACAATATGCTTTAAAAGTGTTTTTTAATTTTATTTTGAGCTATATCAAGTGTGTTAGAGTTAAGATATTTTATACAAATGTTATTTTGTTATGTTTCAGCTCAAACAGAAAAAGAATGCGAGGCATGGGTGAAGGGTTTGCGATTTTTAATTGATGAGGCCATTAGTGCATCATATCCCTTGCAGATTGAGAGATGGCTTCGAAAAGAATTTTATGGAATGGAGAATGCTAATGAAAAGTAAGAAGTTGAGTTAACATATTTTCATGTCAAAATTTATGATACTTCTTCTTTGTGTCGATGTTGTTGTCTTACTTATAACTACACCTATTGTATTATAGATAAAAAAATATTCTATTATCGTTTGTTTTTATTATATTTAGTATTTTAAATTTCTGCTGCCCAGTATTCCGCAATGGTAATTCCTTGTAATGAGACTTTATGAAACTGTAATTGAAACATTAATACATAGCAAGACATGTCATACTTCACAGTCAACCATTTATCATGTTTAAGGGAATCTTTAAAATAGTAGTATAAGTGGTAACTAAATCTTATTTTTAACAGAATCTCACTGAAAGAAGTAAAGGCTTTTCTACCCAAGATTAACTGTAAGATCTCCACCAGCAAATTGAGGGATATCTTCCAAGAAGTGGACACTGGCAAGCGTGGAGAGATAAGCTTTGATGACTTCGCTATCTTGTACCAGAAACTCATATTTGATGAAAATGTAAGTATTGTTTGTAGTTTTAATTTTGTTGAGAAGTAAAAATAACTAGATGAGATTGACGGTCACTTTATTATAGGGCCATAAAGTATTTATAATGGTTGCGTAATGTTTTAACTGACATATTTTATATGCAAAACTAGTTAGGGTTCCGTAAAACGTAAAAACGGAACCCTTATAGATTCGTCATGTCTGTCTGTCTGTCTGTCTGTCTGTCTGTCTGTCTGTCTGTCCGTCCGTATGTCACAGCCACTTTTTGCCGAAACTATCAGAACTACACTGTTGAAACTTGGTAAGTAGATGTATTCTGTGAACCGCATTAAGATTTGAACAAAAAAAATTAAAAAAAAGAAAAATTAGGGTTGCCCTCCATACTGAGAACTGAAACTCAAAATTTTTTTTTTCATCAAACCTACACGTGTGGGGTGTCTATCGATAGGTCTTCAAAAATGATGTTGAGGTTTCGAAAGTCATTTTCGTCTACACTGAATAATTTGCGCGAGAGACACTTCCAAAGTGGTAAAATGTGTGTCCCCCCCCCTCTAACTTCTAAAGTAAGAGAATGAAAAATCTAAAAAAAATATGTGATGTACATTACCATGTAAACTACCAACGAAAATTAGTTTGAACTCGATCTGATGATTATTTTTTTTTTAGTACGTCATAAATACACTATTATTGAAACTTCGATCAAAGTTACAACGAACTACAAGAATTATGTGTACTATGTATAATATTGTGTTACTTGCTGTAACGGAACCCTTCATGGGAGAATCCAACTCGCACTTGGCCACTTTATTTTTCTATTATTATCAACAATTGAGGCAAATTCAGAGTCTAGTTCCAAAGCCAGATTTCCAGAATACCAGGTGCTACTTCATTTGAATTAAAAACGAATTTGGTGATCTTGGATAATGTGTTAAATAAAAAAAACTATTAATTACTAGAGGTCCGCCTCGGCTTTATACTTGGTATATTTGAAATATAGCCTATAACACTCCTGATTCCGCACATAACAGTAAAGATTTTTTTTAATCAGTTCAGTAGTCCTGAGGTTCGCATCCTGAGGTTAGCATGTTAATAAAACAAATAAACTCTTCAGCTTTTTAATATTAACTATTAATTTTGTATAGATTTTTAATTTTGTAATATCTTCTGAATGGATTGTACATTTTCAATAATTCAAAAACTAATCAACAAGTGTTGAAACTTGAAACTTGAAACAGTCTTGAATACGAAATAATTTATTTGGATAAGATTTTGTATTAAACAAAGGTAAGGATAAAATAGTCTGATTTTAGAAAGCATTTCTATTAACTTTTAAAATGCATAAAAATAGTCATAGTGACAAAACTACAATAGTTAGACATATCATGTCGTGGCGTTTTTTATTTTTTGCTCAAAAATTTTTAGGGATCCGTACGCAAAGGGTAAAAACGGTTATAACAACAAATACTAAAAATAAAATAAAAATACTAAAATGAAACCGTTTCTTGCTCGATTAGTCCGTCTCAATGGCACCACTAGTAAAAATAAATCGCGATATCGAATTCATCGTCAGAATCATGAGGCAAAAATCAAAATTTCATACAAACTTTTGCCTGTCTGCGGAAATTGCGAAGTATAAGGAGTTCCGGATAAACCCAAAGATGTTTTCCCCGTTTATTTGGTAATGGTACGGAACCCTTTGTGCGGGAGTCCCACTCGCACTTAGCTGGTTTTATTTTATATTTTTGTTACCTTGTAACATACCAAGTTACAACAGTATAGTTCTTATAGTTTCGGAAAAAAGTGGCTGTGACATACGGACGGACAGACAGACACAGACATGACGAATCTATAAGGCCATTTGGCTACAGAAAGCTTTCCCTCTTTTTTCCGTAAAAAATTTTGGAGGTGCCCCATACCTAAGTAGGTATGGGGCAACTGAAACTCAAAAATGTTTTTTAACTGAAACTCAAAACTGTTTATTTCATCTAAACCTTACGTGTGGGGTGTCTATGGATAGGTCTTTAAAAATCAAATTGAAGTTTGGAATATTTTTTGGCTAAACTGAATTGTTTGCAAGAGATACTCTTCCAAAGTGGTGAAATGCCCTCACCCCCCTTTGACTTCTAAAATAAAAGAAAGACAAAACTAAAAAAAAATATGATGTACATTACATTATTCAGTGTAGACAAAAATTATATAATTATATTAGAAACCTCAACATCATTTTTGAAGACCTATCGATAGACACCACACACGTGTATATTTGATGAAAAAAAATTTTTTGAGTTTCAGTTCTCAGTATGGGGGGGGGGGAACCCTAATTTTTCTGTTTTTTTAATTTATTTGTAAAAATCTTAATGCGGTTCACAGAATACATCTACTTACCAAGTTTCAACAGTGTAGTTCTCATAGTTTTGGCAAAAAGTGGCTGTGACATACGGACGGACAGACAGACAGACATGACGAATCTATAAGGGTTCCGTTTTTACGTTTTACGGAACCCTAAAAACAGGCACATTGACAACCTCGTCCTGTTTGAACTCGGCTAAAAATAGCCTATATCCTTTCTAGGGGTCTTGCTTACACTATCATAGTTCTTTCTGCCAGCCTCATACATAAAATTGCATGTGAATGTGAGTAATATCTCTTTGGGAGACAGTTAGAATGTTATTGTATCTGTACAATGATGTTCTAACTCAACTGGTTCAGGATTCGCAAACTTTTCCTATGTTATGTAACATTTCTCTGTTCATGCAGGTAAAAATGTATGCATTGCTAATTGAAAACTGTTTGCTTAGGAATAATATGCGGGTGAAAAACAAGATACATATTTAGTGAGGTAAAATATGGTTGAGTTGCAACTGGTTTTTAAATAATGCCATGCAGTACAGACTTTTCACATTCTTGAATAACTAATCATGATTTCGCAACATAGTTAGTTCACTTGACTATGCATTATTGGTTATGCTGAAATGAGCTTTTGTTTAGAATTCGTTCTGTATTGATTTCGGTTCGAAATGCATACGCAAGTAGTACCCACACTTTTATTTAGAATTTGCTTGTTCATTATTGTATGTAGGCACATGTAATTTTTAACAAAAAAGGAGGAGGTTCTCAATTCTGTTGGGTGTTTTTTAGGGTTCCGTAAAACATAAAAACGGAACCCTTATAGATTCGTCATGTCTGTCTGTCTGTCCGTCCGTCGGTCCGTCCGTCCGTATGTCACAGCCATTTTATTCCGAAACCATAAGAGCTATACAGTTGAAACTTGGTAAGTAGATGTATTATGTGAACCGCATTCTGAATTTTATGCAACAATATATATAAAAAAAAATTGGGGTTGTCCCGTACTTAAAACGGAACCTCAAACATTTTTTTTTCATCAAACACATACGTGTGGGGTGTCTATGAATAGGTCTTCAAAAATAATGTTGAGGTTTCCAAAATATTTTTTTTCTATACTGAATAATTTGCGCGAGAGACACTTTCAAACTGGTAAAATGTGTGTCCGTCCTGTAACTTCTAAAGTAGGTACGAGAATGATAAAAAAATCAAAATGCAAACAAACCTTAAGGCACGCTACGCCACTGTTGGCGTCATGGCTTCAAAAACTTGGTCAATTGAAGTCGGTTTTTGTTTTATTCAGAGAAAATACATTATTGTTATATTAATTTTGCTCAATATCTAAACATTTCAAATGTCAAAAAAATTTAATATTGTATTAAGCTCAGCATCATTGTTGTTCTTTACACTAGTATCAATATAAAATGATCTATACTAACATTATTAATCTGAAAAGGTTTTTGTTTGTACCCGCTAATCTCACAAACTACTGATCCAATTTCAAAAAATATTTTACTGTTGGATATGTTTGTGAACCCTGAGTGCTATAGGATTAGGTATTCCCTAATGAATATAATGGGACTACTAGGTAAGCCCTCATCATCATAGAAAACATTGTTGCTTAATACTAGGGGAGATGGTCAAGTCCATATCTTATTTCTATTCTAAAAGGCCCTATTCCAGTTGGCCTCAATTGGTATCTACTGCCTACTGAACTTTGGGCTGGCGCAGAAGGCGCACGGTCCTACTAACCTAATCTTACTAACTTTATTTAACTAACCTTATTCAACGAGTTCTGTGTATATCATACGATGACTAGCACAATGACATCTCAGACAGCATAACCTTGAACCGGGATGCCGCCGGTAAGGAAAATCAGGGAACGACCTGGCATCACCAAAAGTGGTGTGCCCCGCTAGTGCTGTCCCTAGTAGAGAGGATCTATCTCTAGTCGACTTGAAGCCGATATGTATAATAGAGATAAATTAAAAAAACAAGTCCAAACCTGTGTATGATGTGTAAATGTCACAGCAAAATTGTATATACCGGCAGTTCATAATCTTACGACGTTGGAATATAAACTAGCCTAAACTATTGTGAGTTTGCAATTGACATTTTACTATAAACTGACAGTATTTACAATTTTACAGCGACATAATGTATACATAACTACAGGGTAGCGATTCTAAATGCGATTCCGAATGGTTCGGAATCGGAATGACAATCCCTGTCTCTGTCATGGTAAGCAGATAAGACAAAGACCGAGAGATGAGATTCCGTGTCGGATGCAACCGAATGGATTTAGAATCGCTACCCTGATACTAGTCTACTTTGGATTGTGTTGTGAAAGGTTAGACAGCGAATAAGATATCATGAATTAAACTCTTTGTAACTGACTTCAAAGAGAAGGAGGTTCTCGATTCGGTTGTATGTTTTTTTGTGTTCATGTTACATGATAACTCGACCAATCAAATTGCAAATCAATTTTGATGGTTCTTTTTATCGCAATTGAGGTGAGTGACATGGTTTTTGAAATATCAACAAAAAACGTATCATTAATATTTGCTTACATTCTAGAGTATGTAGGTACAACATCATCGTAGATTTTACAAAAATATGAATATAAGTCGAGTTTAATTTTTAATTGAAGTTGGTTTTTGTATTTCCAGAGAAAATTACATAATCGATTGCTTTATTCCATCAAACCACACTGTAAATCTATTTGAGTACGCTCTGTTCACTATCCTGTCCCTGTTTTTCTTCTAGTTAAACTTATTATCCTTATCAATAGATACCTTATTTTTTTGGTCTTCTTGCACGGTTAAATTTTTTTTAAAGTTCTAGCGTAAGAGAGATTACTTAACTTTACCCTTATTTGGTGTCAAATATACCATGCCCGCCAGCCAGCGTAATATTAGCAGTTTACTATCAACAGAACTAAACTGACTGTGCTAATTTTAAAACAAGTGTGAACAGTTACTCGCTTACATCAATGTTTCGGCCGAGTAACATTTTACTTTCTCGCTGCTTTGCTCGGCACGTGTGATCAAGGTACATAGATGTTTCAGATCACTGAATTTTGGGTTTTTGAACCCAAATTTATTGGCCGAGGCAAATGGACGAAGGCAAATGTATGTATTTAAAATACTGTAGCACTTGCACCGTGAAATGTGAGCGCTATGGTAAAATACAATATAATGTGGAAAAAAAATATGCATGGTTTTTCGGGGAGGGAAGAAAGTGACTGAGGTACCTCCATTAATTAAAACTTTGTGATAGCACTTTCCTAAGTAAAATTTGGGCCATGTAGTTACACCTGCCCTGAGGGACGATGCAGACATTGAAAGGGAGCGAAGGGCGTTGGCAGTGAGAACTAACATGGTGATCCGCAGATTTGCACGATGCTCAACGGAAGTTAAAATAACTTCGTACTGAGCCTATTGTACTACGTTCTAAACGTGCAGCCTGTCTAATAATTACACCAAAAAATGCTACGACGCCCTCCGTGTCCATTTCAACAAGGCGTTCAGGATGCTGGTGAGGCTCCCGCGTTATTGCAGTAATCTGCAATATTTGCCGAGGCGCGTGTTGACGGCTTCTACGCGATATTGCGTAAAAGATGCGGCTCGCTCGAACGGCGCGTACGCGGGAGCTCTAACAGCATGCTGGCCACGCTTGCGGCTCGGCTGGACTGTCCATATAAGTATTTAGCTTACTAGCTTTTACCCGTGTGAAATAAATATTAAATGTTAAGGCAGCATTTTTATAGGTATTTATTTTGCAATAAAACATACAAATGTATGTTTACTATAATCAGCTTATACCTAAATACTACAATAAAATATTTTTATAAAATTTCATCAATATGTTCTCAGTTGTTTAGGTGTGAAAGCGTAACAGTCAGAGTTACTTTATTATTTGTATGGATTGCTTTATGTCAAGTGTCTAGATATAAAGTTTCAAGATTTTACAGTAACGAACTTCCAAATACACTTTCAACCCTCAATTTAACTCCATTCAATATTTTTTTAGCAATAAAGGGTAGCTGGTAGACACCAACATCGATTATATATTTCTATATCAAGATTAATCAAAATTGGTTTCGGGTTCAGACACGCAAGCCTCACTCTATGTGGGCCTCAATACGAACTTTCATCCATAGTTACATACATAGTTTCTTGGTTTTATCTTCAACTATGACTAATTTCCATTTAAACTTTCATCCTCATTTCAACCCCTTGTACCCTTTTTCCTCGTTAAAAAGTAGACTATGTCCTTTCTTGGGTTCTATCTATTTTCTTTATTTATTTATTCGTTCTATCTATGAAACCAGTTCTGTGGTTTAGGCGGTAAAGATGGATTGACAGACAAGAGTTACTTTCGCATTTGTTAGATTGTTGTCAGATTCATGTAAAACACAGAGACTGAATCGGATAGCAGCCTCATGTACTTACATAATTGACATTAATTTATATTGTATCTAATAATAATAATTTAAATGAGTAGCAGCATCCCGCGGTGTTACCCGCGTAGTTCCCGTCGTTCCCGTTATTTTTCCGGGATAAAAAGTAGCCTATGCATTATTCCAGACTTATTCTTTATGTATGTACCAAATTTCATCCAAATCCCTTCAGTAGTTTTTACGTGAAAGAGTAACAAACATCGATCCATCCATACATTCTTATAAACTTTCGCGTTTATAATATTTGTATGATTATTATGAAATTTGGCAATGGTGACTGTTTCTTTGACTTTTAAATATGTTATATGAGACCAATTAGATTAGTATTAATAAAAAAACTGAGAAAGAACTAGTAGGAGTATTGAACAAATGCTTATAAGTGAACAGTTTTTTGCTCATTTAATGTATGTAATCTTATTGGTAAAATATTTCCTGAAGTTTTTTAAATTGCAGAATGTACACGATATTTTTGACAAGTATACTTTATATTGTAACAATGGTACAACAATCACGCTACGAGAGTTCCAGTGCTTTCTGCGAATCGAACAACATGACCGGCTGGGTGATGATGAGGTAATCAAACACAAAAATAACTACTCACTTTGTTAGAAAAAAAAACATGCCCTTTATAAAGAACAAATTGATAAACTTGTCCGAATTTCATTTCATTTGGATCCACGCCACTTTAATGATTTCAAATATGAAAGCTTTTATTTTATCGATTGGTAACAGTAAGTATTATTGCCACATAAATATACAGATTAAGCAAACTTATAAATAACATCTGTTACTGTTTGTTGTTAAGTAAGTTACCGCTGGTCTAGTCGGGAGAACGGCGACTGCCGATCCGGAGACCCCGGGTTCAAACCCCACACGCACCACTGTCTTTTCGAAGTCATGTGCGTAATGCCGCTAACTTAATACGGTGAAGGAAAACATCGTGAGGAAACCGACATGTACCTAGAATTTTTCGAAGTCGTGTGTCATCCACCAACCCGCACTGGG
This sequence comes from Ectropis crepuscularia, assembly GCA_963693475.1. Classification (NCBI taxonomy): domain Eukaryota; kingdom Metazoa; phylum Arthropoda; class Insecta; order Lepidoptera; family Geometridae; genus Ectropis; species Ectropis crepuscularia. Next base: position 20,252,962 of record OY856338.1, read on the forward strand.
CCAGCATGGTGGATTATGGTCTTAACTCTCTCCTTGCGACAGAAGGCCCCGAGTCCCAGCAGTGGGAACGTTTAGTGGGCTGTTGATAATGATGCTGATGACTGTTTGTTGGAGATAAAAATCGAACAAACCAAACAAGAAAATAAAAATAAAACTATTTTATGTACAGGTTCGTGCTTCCGAGTTCATTCGAGACTACCTACGGGACCCTCGAAGAGACATATCCGAACCCTACTTCACTCTCGCCGAAGTAAGTATCTTCAAAATAGGTATATTCTTTTCAACGTCGTTTTCTTATAAAAAATGTCTTTCAGTTCACTCTTTAACGGGAACAGTTACTCTTATGTCCGTAGAATATAGGAAAATACGCATATAAGCGAAGATGTCGATCATATTCGCTGATCATGACGTTTTTTTTCCAGTTGCTTAAACTGAATTTTTTGCTGTTGCACTATTATAAATGTTCTCGCTATTAAATTCACTATTTATCTTCTCGCTGACTCAGCTAATGTTCTTCAATTGTTGCAGTTTATTGAGATGCTATACTCGAAGCAAAACTCTATCTGGGATAGTAAATACGACTCTGTCACACAAGATATGAAGAGGCCACTGTCGCATTACTGGATATCTTCATCTCATAACACGTTAGTATGGTTGCAACGATATCTTATTTTGAAACAAAGAAGATATGAAAAAAAATGTTCACAAAGGAAAAGGACCATACCTACTCCTAATTTATTATTTCCATTATTTTTAAAAGCATCTAATAAGAACTAGCTCGTCTGTTCGTAGGCACTATATTTTTTGTAAAACAAGTATTTTAAACCTCAATCGCTTATGTAACTAATATTATTTTGTTCAACTACGTGAATGACAGTGCTACTTTTCCGTAGGAGCAAGTTTACCAAAGAACATACTATTACATTCTAAGTTACTTAAATAACTTTTGCACATATGCTATTTATTGTAAAGTGTGAAGCTTAATGGAAGTGTGTGTTGCAGGTACCTGACGGGTGACCAGTTTTCGAGTGAATCATCGCTGGAGGCTTACGTGAGATGCCTTCGTTCCGGCTGCCGTTGTATTGAGTTAGATTGCTGGGACGGACCAGATGGAATGCCTTTCATCTACCACGGACACACCCTCACCACCAAAATTCGTTTCATGGACGTTCTCCGTACGATCAAAGAACACGCATTCGTTGCCTCAAATTATCCTCTAATACTCTCCATTGAGGACAATTGCTCCTTACTTCAGCAGAGGAAAATGGCAAGCGCGTTCCAGGACATCTTTGGAGACATGCTCATAACACAACCGTTGGAGAAAAACGAGACAGCTCTACCGTCGCCTCACGACCTCCGCAGAAAAATCATCCTCAAACACAAGAAATTACCAGAAGGTGCTGAAGAAAACTCCTTTTCTGTCCGTCAAGAGGAAGGACGAGATTTGGACTTGAGGAATTCAATCAAAAACGGAATTTTACTATTAGAAGATCCGGTTGATAAAGAATGGCATCCGCATGCGTTTGTTTTGACGGAGAATAAACTTTATTACACTGAGAATTATAGTACCCAAGGGGAAACGGACGCCGACAGCGAGGGTGAGCCCGAGACTGATAGTACCAGTATACCACAGGATGACCTTCACTTTGCTGAGTGCTGGTTCCACGGTAGGCTCGCCGGAAATAGACAGGAGGCTGAAGATTTATTGAAGGCTCACTCACATCTCGGAGATGGAACGTTTTTGGTCCGCGAAAGTGTGACCTTTGTTGGAGACTATTGTTTATCTTTTTGGCGTCAGGGGAAAGCCAACCATTGTCGCATCAAATTGAAGCAAGAACGAGGAGTGACGAAGTACTATCTGATTGATACCGTCTGTTTCGATAGCCTCTACAGCCTGATTACACATTACAGGCAATACCCACTGAGGAGCCAGGTTAGTTCTTTTTTTACCCTGTAAATGTGTTAATCTATTAGTTGCTACGCTGCTAGCAACTAATTTTTGTTGTTGTCCCGCAGTTGCACCCGCTTAATTCCCGATCCCGTTATTTTTCCGCGATAAATGACTATGTTTTTCCAGACTATTCTTATCCAAGTACCAAATTTCATCCAGATCCCTTCAGTAGTTTTTGCTTACAAGAGTAACGAGCATGCATATAAATATACTAGCTGAATCGCGCGCGCGTTGCTACGCCATCTATCTAAAATTCATCGTACCAATCCAAATTTTGAACAAATTCGGTTACCTTAGGTTCTACCTTTCACGAACCTCTACCGACACAACCTTTCACGAACCTTTGACGAATGACACATGCTGTCTCGCAACGAAAACTCTCAAAAACCAAAATTATTTCCCGTTTTTGTTACATTTTTCATTCGTTTCTGTTGATAGTAACGTAATGTTAAAAAGCCTATAGCCTTCCTCGATAAATGGACTATCCAACAGAGAAAGAACCTTTCAATTCGGACCTGTAGTTCCCGAGATCCTTGCGTTCAAACAAACAAACAAACTCTTCAGCTTTATAATATTATAACGCGTTTATAATATTAAGGATGTTTCTATGATATTTATGATAAAACGTTGTATAGTATGAGTCGATACAATGCTTTTTCTCCTGAAATGTGATCTCTCTGATTTCCTAAATTAATGTCTCAACCAATCATGTAAACTTATTTGTTTTCGTTGCTCATGTTACTCGAAGTTTTTAAAATGGCAGAAAAGTAGTACTAAAAGTAGCTAACACAAACTATGGTATATAATCGCAGTTGATGCATCTAAAAATATTACTGTGGTTATTTAAAAAAAATAAAGGCGATTCCTTTATGCTGAAATATATTGTGAAAGGCACATTTATGCTGAATAAATCTTTAATTCAGTGCTAGGAACAAACAAACAATTCTTTTGTTATTATGCGGGCCATGGGTGCAGTTTTGTCAAAGTTTAAAGACATTGAATATACAGCAGCCCTTGATACATCTGAATTGTAAAATACGACAGATTTATGATAATGCTATGGACAATGTATACTGCATTATTTTCTACATAATGCACATAAGAAACATCAAGTTATCTTAGGTCAGTTATATCTTGCTAGTTTTTTTCGACCATCATTATTGAGTCCTACATATGAGTATTTGAAACTATTTCAATCTGACTCGGAAATAGCAGAAAGTGGAAGAAACGTAAATACACGTAATGCATACACTTTACACATACACAAAGTTTTGTGTGGCTATACACGATAAACACGTAAATATTATAAAAGAGCTATATTCTTGAATTGGATTTCCTTCTATAATACATCTGGATCTTTAAAGTAATCTTTAATAGGGTACCGGACTGGGTCAAAAATACGCCATCCTAATTAGTCCGTCAGCTAGATCATGGAAAAATATTGGAAACGTATTTTTTGTTTTTTCATAATATTAAAAATCCTCAAAGATATAGACCATCAAACTTCGAGAGTGGGGGGTCGCGACGTCACTCGTGAGTAAAAATCGGACTCACAAGTGACGTCACACGAAACTTCGAAGCGCTGTATCTTCGTCATTTTTTGTTTGTGAAACAAAAGAAAAAATACATGTACAATATTTTTTGGCAATCTAACTAACGGGCTACTTAGTTTTTTTGAGGATTGTACCCTATTCGACTAGTGCCGTAAACATCTATGCAGAGTGAAAATTGTTTTGACCAACTTCGAAAGGAGGTTCTCAGTTCGGTTGTATGTATGTTACGCGATAGCTCCGCAAATAGTGAATAGGTTTTGATGATTCTTTTTTTTGTTGTGTAGAAAATACTTCAGTATAAATTTTATCGGTGTTTCGTTTTTAATATCAACGAAACACTAAAATTTGCTTATATGGACGACTTAGCGATAGCTTGTTTATGAAATTTAGTCGAGTGTCTGAATTAAATTTTAAGTAGAAGTAGGTTATTGTTTTTTTTCAGAGAATATAAATTATTATTTATAATTGGCAACAATTTTATTATAAATAGATTTTATTCTCTCGATCACGCATGCACACACTCTCTTTGCTGTAGATTTATGTTTGCCTGTCATCAATGTAGTTTTAGGCGTGGCTAATACTGGCTGCATGATATTCAAAATATGTATTTTGAATAAAGGCCTCACGACTCTACAACATCGATTGCTTTTAGGAGTTCCTAATAACTCTACGCGAGCCGGTTCCTCAGCCGAACAAGCACGAAGACAAGGAGTGGTTCCACCCTCACTGCGTGCGAGCGCATGCCGAGGAACTGCTGAGGAAGGCGAACACCGACGGGGCCTTTCTGGTGCGCCCAAGCGAAAAAGATTCATCATCATTCGTCATTAGCTTTCGGTGAGTATAGTCAACATATAAAACGACCAATGACTTTTTGAAATCAAAATCTGTGAATTGAAATCTAGCGTCACGCTCGGGAAAGAGAAGAAATTTTAATAATTATAAGAAATGATAAGGAAATTCGGGACCATGGCCATTAGTCAGCTAGATATGCGTCAGCGTTTCCCATGTGGTCATGCTCATGGCCACGCCCTCCGGTTTCACCCGCGTAGTTTCCAAAGTAAGCTATCAAATTCTGAGTTATAAGTTTTCACTTCTATCGGTAGTTCCTATGACTACCAATTTTTTTATTATCTTGTTTTGTGTTGCCAAATATTTTACGTGTGTTATAAATTTTTATCACGAAATAAAATAATTAACTTCTGGATCTGTGAGGGGCAGCTGCTACGTCAATTTAATAAAATCAATGCTTTATCGGTGTACGTCATGGGCACTATAAAAATAATCTTAAATCTCCAGGTAATGAGTGCAGTGCAGTGATTTGGATGAAGAATCCAAATAACTATATGCCACTTGGCATTATGGGCAGCCAGGTCGCTTACCATCAGGCGCAAGTTTTGCTTGTCTCGTTACTCTACATATATTACAGAAAAACAGGCCTCACGGATGGTCAGACTGGAAGAAAATTCGGGATCCTATACTTTACGCACGGCTTTAAACAGCTTCACCATTTCCCAAAGCATTACATAAAGCATTTTCAAAGCTCAATTCTCCTACGTTAAACTATTATTCGAACTCGATAAGAAATAATCTATTATTTACTGATTTTCCTGTTATTTTAACTTTGTTTCATGTAAAATCCTATACATATTTTGAACTTGACCGTCTGTTTTATTGTTTATATTATTTAAATGCATGTCTCTCTTGACATTGCGTCGGATCTGTTTAAAACATGAAGACGAATGTACTGCACAAACAGATGACGCAAAAAATCAATGCAACGATTTAATCAGATGTGTCTCTCGCATAAGGATTGAGTTTCCTTTGTTGTGCTGAAAATTTGATTGCGTCAAAACAAAAATTATTTAAACTGATATTGGTGGTTGTCCACCAATCATCAAGGACCACCATTACTTATTCTGGAATATTAGTAACCATTCTTATAGAAATTTCTTCATAATCATCAGCCTACACTCGTCCACTCATGGGTATAATAGGTCACTCTCATAATGTGCGACTCAGCCCGATTAGTCTTGCTTTTCCAATCGCCATTAGTAGCTTGAAAAATGTTTGATGATTAAGAATGTTGCCATTAATCACTATTTACAGTTACCGAGGTATGATCGCGACTATCGCAGTCATTTATATCGCTTTGCTGAATCGTCTACTAGGCAAAACTCTATCAGCCTGAGATGGCGTGAGAAGTTCATGAAACGAATACTATGCAACATTTGCTGCAGACTTGCTGTTTTATATGAGCAGTTGGGTTGAACAGTTGTGTAACGAAAATATCGACCAATGGCAGAGACTGTGTCTGAAAATATCACAAGCACTTCACTCTATGATCCCATTGCTGGGTCTTTCTCTCACAAGACTCAGGGACTTAATCCACCACGCTAACGAAATGCGAATTGGCTGATGACTCATGGACCTATTCGAAACATCTCTCTTTTTTGGAACTCGTTGGTTTCTTCACGATGTTTTCCTTCACTCTCAAAGCCAGTGGTGATGACAAATACATGATGCAAATACAGGCGGGGTTCGAACCTACTATGTATCTGTATGGCTGGCCAAGTGGCTTAGTTGGTAAGAAGTCTGGCTGCGTAGCTGTAGGTCTTGAATTGATTCCACCCAGGGCAAATATTTGTGTGATGAAATTAAAATATTTGTTCTGTGTTTGGGTGTGTCCGTGTATAATAAGTATGCATTTTCAATTAAGTCTACTGCAACTTCCAACGAAAGTCCACTAAGTGAGAAATGTCCACTAATATTTACATATTTATTTATTTCTCCATATCCGGTGCAATGTTTCAGATCGGACCGTGAGATCAAGCACTGCCGTGTAAAACAAGAAGGCCGTCTTTACACGATCGGGACAGTAAGATATGAAAGCCTCGTTGAACTGATTGCTTATTACGAAAATCACCCGTTGTACAAGAAAGTAAAGTTGTGGTACCCCATCAGTGAAGAGGTCATGCGAAGGCTCATTTCCGTAAGTATTCATTACAACATAAACAAATTGACAAAATTGTCTATGTCTGTGTCTATCTGTGCAGTGGGAATCAGGATACAACTAGGCTCATGGATTATTTAAGTGAGGCAGCGGACGCGGCTCAGTAAAAGTACCTTTCAGCCCAATTAGTGTTACTGGGGGATTTCATCGGCCACCATAAAGAAAAGCTGTACCCATACCGGGACGCCAACACACGCTGGGTATGAAACTATGAAACGAAAAAGCTAGCTTTATCGTTAGACCTAACCCACCTGGTCCATGACCTTACACGGTACCAGACGTTGAGTCACATCGCTATTGTTTGGACCTTCTGCTGACAACTGATCCAGACGCATACCCCGTAGCAGTATCTTAGCTGTTAGGGAGCACCGACCACTATCTGGTAAAATCAGTATCCGCCGTTCTTAGTAATCAGCTGTTTACCATTCGCCGGATCCTAGCCCCAGAGGCAACCGACGCGGCGGCTGTGGCGATAAAATTCAGCATATTGGGACGAGATACCGATCTTCCTTTACATCTTACCCAAGGCAGTCATTGTGCTTCTCTTCTGGTGATCTGTCAACCAGTGCGGATGCTGTGACTGAAGCCTAGTTTATACAAAGCCATTGCTAGCTGCTAGTCTCACTGGCACTGGCATCGGTACGCTGTCGAGCATCAACCCAGTTTGATGCTCGAAGCGTAAGGCGAGGGACATACACCAGAAGGAGAAAGCGTTTTACAAGGCTGCCAAGGTATGTAAAAAGGCTCGTTTTGAGCGCATATTAGGACAGATAATAACGGAGAAAGCAAACTTGTTTGCAACTCAGTTTGCGGAATCTTCGCGTCTAGATGCTGGTAGCGCGACACCTCCAACTCCACCTGGCTGTTTGACTTTTATGTCAGAAATACGTATTCCCCAAATGGAGATTTGAAAAGTGCTACGTAATCTGGACGTAAATAAAGCTAGTGGCCTCGATGGTATTCCTGCTCTAGTATTGAAGGCTTGTGCGTCGTGAGTTGTCACCGATACTGACGTGCCTATTTAGACTCTCTCTCCAAAACTGGGCTAGTACCGAAGTCTTGGAAGCTTGCCAATGTGCAACCAGAGCCCAAAAAGGGTAGTCGTGTTGACCCTGTCAACTACAGGCCCATCTCGGTCACGTCCATACAATGGAACGTATCTTACACCACAGGCTCCTGACGTACCTAGAATCGAATCGACCTCCTCAGTGAAAAGCAATACGGGCTTACCATATCCGTACCATATCCGTCCGTAATGTCGATCCTGACGTATCCCACTATGTCAATGTGTGACCGTGCGTAATTGTTCGCCGACATAAAAAAATGCGCATAATTTTCAACTACTATCTAATAAAAGATCACGGTGAATAGAAAGAAGACAGTGGCCGGCCGCCGGTTGCTCTACGAGATACCATTTTCTTCCTTTTCGAGGAGTTCCCGCATTGACGAGGCGGGGGTCCAGTACCTGTGGCCTGGTCAGCCACAGTGAAGCTAAGAGAAACTCCAGTGGGACTACTCGCCAGTGCTATGGGCTCCAAGCCTTGCGGTCCAAGCAATGCGGTTAGGAGGGAGTTGCTCGGCGCAGACGGTGCCGACACGAATGAGACGTGCCGTGATGCTTGGTGGTAGACACTGGCTGTAGAGGAAATTCCTTGGCTGGAGAGGAATACCGACACCGACGACGCCATCGGTCGGTTCGTGCGGCGAGCGTTGGCTGCATCACCGAAGACCATCCGAGAGTTCAACCTACAGATGGCCATCAGGGACAGAAATGCAGCCGTAGTGGAGGCTCTGGGCCGAGAGGAGGCGGCTTAGGCAAATGGCAAGGCAAAAAGTCAATGTGGAGTCGATTCATCATCATCATCAAAAGCCCACTAAATGTTCCCACTGCTGGGACTCGGGGCCTTCTCTCGCAAGGAGAGAGTTTAGGCCATAATCCACCACGCTGGCCCAGTGCGGGTTGGCGGATGACACATGACTTCGAAAGATTCTAGGTACATGTCGGTTTCCTCACGATGTTTTCCTTCACCGTTTTAAGTTAGCGGCATTACGCACATGACTTCGAAAAGACAGTGGTACGTGTGGGGTATGAACCCGGGGTCTCCGGATCGGCAACCGCCGTTCTCCCAACTAGACCACCGTAACTTACTATTCTATTACTATAGGAGTCGATTACTAGCGGTAGGATCCCAACCGGTAGTGATCGGCTCTACAGACGAGCTCTAGAATTAGGTTTGAAATGTGCCCAACTCCCCCCTATTTTCCTTTTCTTCTCCTACTCCAAGAAATCTGTAAAAACAAATTGTATTGACAAAGATCACGGACCCCGTAGTCTGTGGAGTAGATATTTAAATAAATAAAAATAAAAAAAGGCTCTGGAATCGATCGAGAGACGTGCCAAAGGGCTCATAGGCAAACGACACTCTTGTGCTCAAAAGACTCAAAGTCTTGAACATCGCCGAAAATTGCTAGCCTTATTATAATATCGGGTTTTTATCGGATACACTTCGGAGAGTGTGTGTGACTTGCATGATCTAAAACCTTGTCCTTTTTTCTATCAGAATGCTCGTAGCTCGAAAAAGCGACATCGTTTCATGGTTGATGTTCCAAAGACACGAACGAAGAGATTTGACTCTACTTTTGTGATAAGAACGTCTAGGCTGTGGAATACGTTGTCTGAGTGGGTTTTCCCCGATGGTTACAATATTTGTGTCTTCAAATCGAGAGGGAATCAGTTTTTTTTAGGTAAACACGCTCCATCGTAGACCGCATCGTCGCTTAACATCAGACGACGCCATCTCGTCAAGTGTAAACCTATAAAAATTAAAAAAGAAAGCGCGATACCTCTTCTACCTGTCCAGACAGGCAGACAGTCCGTCTTTAATGTCGAAAATACATATTCGCCAAATGGAGGTTCGAAAGTGTTGCGCAATCTGGATGCAAATAAAGCCAGTGGGCCGGGCGTAGTGAAGGCCTATATCCTGCCCTAGTATTGAAGGCCGTACTCCTGAGTTATCTGTACTAGTACAGATAACTTTACATACAGAGTACAGAGTACTGACGCGCCTGTTTAGACTCTCTCTCCAAACTGCGCAGGTACCGAAATCGTGGAAGCTTGCTAACGTGCAACCTGTGCCTAAAAGAGGTAGTTATGCTGATTCTGTCAACTATAGGCCCATCTCGATCTCGTCCATACTCTGTAAGACTATGGAACGTCTAAGGCTGTTATGGAATGAGCTCCCTGAGTGGATTTTTCCCGATGATTAAAATTTTGGTGTCTTCAAATCGAGAGTGAATCGGTTTCTTCTAGATAAGCACGCTCCATCGTAGACCGCATGGTTGCTTAACACTAGGAGAGATGGCGGTCAAGTGTAAACCTATTGAAGTTAAAAAAAACATGGTGTTGTGTTTGAAGTGTCCACCAATATTTATTATTATCTAATATTATTAATCTATTGAAATGCATATTACTTACGTTAAAGCGCTCGTATTGTTAATGTAAAGTTGCGTTTTTTTATACTTGCAGGAACCTGACGACAGTTCTGTTTACGGAACCCCGGGATACATGGATCCTAGATCGTTCACTTCAAGGGTAATAAACTTATAATAATATTATTAAATTTTATAATATATTTTTATATACTAATTGTACCATGTACTTAGCTGTTTTTTAAGTCTTTACAAATACTTTATGAACCATATCTTATTGCACTTAACTTTCGCATTTATAATAATATAGTGGAATTAAATTAACGTCCACTGCACAGTCTATAACCGTCTATCAATAAACGTATTATATAAACATTGTCACACGGTCGTTCATGGCTACGGTATTACGTCGCTCAGCTGGTGAACTTTTAGCCAATCTCACGCATCGGTGGGCCACCGCTGTCGACGATTAGGGAGAAACTTTGGCTGTTAGTCTGGATGTTGCCAAGGCATTTGATCTATCTCAAGGCTTTTTTGTCAAACCTGTCATTGTACGGCATACCGACATGGCTTGAATTAGATCGCTAGCTCTTATCTTCGGGCGAAATTTTAAAGTCTTAGTAGAAGGCTCGTCTTCAGACGCTATGCCCAACAATGCTGGGGTCCCTCAGGGTTCTGTGTTGTAGCGCAGGTTATTTATCTTGCACATTAACGACGTGTTGCGACTCGGGTAACTTTTATTGTTATGCAAATGATAGCACGGTTGATGTACGTTGCCTTGGTCGTGTTTTAGCCAGGTTGCCCGAGAAGGAGGGCAAAAACGTCGGTGTGCTTGTGTCTAAAAACTGAAGTTTTAAAAGAAATATGGGTGTGGGGAAATCTGAACATCGACACTTTTAGCCCCACGATAATATGTTCAACAAGACACAGATAATATGTTAATTCTGCACAAAGTTCCTTCTGTCCTTTAAAATCTAGGGCGTCAGCATTTCTACTGAGGTCCAGTTTCGGGGTCAATTAAATATCAAAGTGGAACACGCTTCTAAGAAGCTCGGTGTACTAAATAGAGCGAAGCAGTACTTCACCCCGGGGTAACGCTTTGTGCTTTACAAGGCACAAATGCGAGCTCGCATACTGAAATAACTCACAAATGGAGTACTTCTCTCATCTCTGGACCGGTGCATCAGCTTCAGCTTCTAGGCTCCCTGCAGCTGCGACTCATTAGAATTGTTGACGATCCTGTGCTCATAAAAAAGTAAAACCGGTTTGTCTTCGTAAAGACGCGGGGTCACTTTGTATTTATGCATATTATCAACTTTGAGGAGTGCTCGGAATATATTTTTGAACTAATACTAGTGTTGAAATTTTACTAACTAACGCACAGCCCAAAACTGCCAAAAAGCTTATATGCTCATATCCTGTTAAACTGGAAATGTCATAGCGATCGGTTCTGCCGGTCATTTCTGCCGTGGATCTTTTTTTTTTAAATAAAGAGTGTCGAGACGAGCAGGACAACACAAGAATGGTAAGCAACATGCCTGCTACATAACAGCACAGAGACACGCAGCTATTGGACCATGAAGAAATCAATCATCAAAAGTCCAAATCATTACCTAGAACTACACTGCGCTCGTCACCCAGATATCTAAGTTGTTATATCTCTAAGCCCTGTAATTTCTCTGGAAACATTGCCCTTCAAACTGAAACACAGTAATGTTTGCACATTACTCTTTATTATATTAGTAATCTGTAGGCTATGGAATTACCTTCGAAGTTTTTTCCGACAAACTCCGATAAGGATAAGCTGAAAGTTGTAACTTTAAACACCTTCGGGCTGGCTAAACGTTGGCAGCATCTTTGATGCTGCAGATATTTATAAGTGACAGCTACGCCTTATCATCAGACGGCCGTATGGTTATAAAAACATAAACAGAAATCAAAGATAAAACACAGCATCCATGGTTGTAGGTTGTGCTATAATGTACCTGCTTGTTCTTTTAAAACGATCCGATCCAAAATTTTATAAAAGTTAAGATTTTCTGGTATTTCTAGTTATTTCTGTGTTATTTCATAAATCCATTAATTTGTCGATTTAGGACGAGAGGTCGAGGTGAGGATAGTCTACGCGCCGCAGTGTGTAAAGTAAACGGTCATATTGACATGCATATTCACGTATCTTGTAGTTAACGGATAGATTTTTGTACAATGAGACGAAAATGACAGTTCGGATGTTGCCACTTTTCAGTAGAATTAGCTCATTGGGTATTAAACTATTGAAAGAGGTAAGCTAAGGTTTCTTTATGTTTGTTACCGAAATTGTTGTTTGCACTTAACCTTTTTATCTTTTTTATTCGACAAAACATCTCTTATTTTCATATGTAGACTTACATTACCAAAATTATCATTTCGTTTAAAGTTAAGTTTTTTAAGCCATACATTTTGATTGAAAGAATTGTAATATTTTGATAAGTGACAATTGGAACTGTCATTGCTTTTAAAGATCATCCAATGTGATACAGCATAAAATACATTAGTCCATATTGCAAAATGCGGTATACTCGTATATCTTAATTATGCATGTATTATTACCATCGTGCGTGATGACTAAAAGTATTTATATGTGATATCTTGTGTGATGGTGGAGCAGGTAGCAGGTAAAAGGAAGGTTTCCGTGTCTCACATCACGTTACATTGTATTATTAGCTCGCACGTTTTTTAAGCCATTACCACACCCCGGACACTCGGCCTAAAATCTATACAGACGGTGCAGTTGACATACCTACACTCACACAACTACGCATATGTCGTTCGAACACATTTACGCATGTGTGCGTGTCATCTAGGGTTACTAAATTATTTTAGTAATTTAAGTACACTTACCCAAAGAGAAAACTTTATTCTGACAATGTATTAATTAATCACTCCACATATTTCGCGTATTTCATTATAGACTAGTCACAGAACATTAGATTAGCTATAACTACGTTCATAAGATGCATTAAAAAGCGGTATCACAGTTTACCATATCAGAGTATTATACACTGCACAAACCACTTATTAATTATTAACACATCATGTCAGCGACCAGTAAAGAGAAAGCACATGATTTTTCAACTCAAAACTCCAAATTAAATGTTGTAAACAAACATTACGAATTGTTATCAACTATGGCCGATAATGTTGCTAGTTCCGGATTTAATTTATTACTAATACTTAAAAGAATATTACTTTTGTATGTTGATAAATAGTGATTTATTTATTCGCATTATAGTAAGGATCGCATAAAACTTTAAATATTGTGAATTTGCGCCGAATAAACAAAAATCGGTTTCAATTTTAAATTAAATTCAGAAACTTACTTGACCAAATTTCAACGACGATCATAAAAATCTTGAACAAAAATAAACGAAAGTAATTTTTAGTTTTGTTTTCATATTTCAAAACTATGATCTACCAAAAAAACAAGAAACATCATAGAAGACATGGCCCAAATCGTACCCTGACCTCGGCACAAAATAATTGTATCTAATCTCAAAAAAATCTAATGATTGTATGCAAATATATTTTAGGAAAAAAAATTACACCACTCCCATAACCCAAATTAGTGGCTAACATATTTTTTTATCAGTGTAGTTTTGTAGGTGTTTTTTTTAAAAGTTCACCAATACTGTTTGCAATCCGATGTAATCATCATCATCATAACATCTTAGCATATACCTCTCTTCAAGTACGCCTCATATCCCAGGCCTATGCTAGTGCTGTGCTTGTGCTAGTACTTGTCCAGATTTGACCCGCGATGTAAGCATACTGATTATTGAATACAAAGTCCAAAGTACATTACCAAAAATAAGCGTATTATCATGAATTATTTTACTTACACTCGTTAAATTTGAATTCAATTCCAAGGCCACCCATCGCGAAAAGAACCTAAGCATATTCGTGCATTGTTTGATATATATCTTTATGACTCAGCCGGTATATATTATTTTTATATCATTAACACCAAATTATACAATATATTTTGTTCCATAAAACGAGCTTTTGACACGAACTTCTACAAAACTTCTACAGGCAAAAAAACGCAGGTTAGCCACTCGAACGGATGATGATGATAGATTAGAATTTTATTACTAATAACTTAAAATCCGAGGTACATCAAAAAACCCAGGTGTGGCACCTGGGTTTTTTCAATGTGATTTGGGCTTATGTCCTTTGTTTCACAATAAATGGAGCTATCACGTAACAAACATATAAACGAATTGAGATCCGTCTCCTTTTTTGAAGTTGGTTAAAAATGAAACTAAATCGTAGTAGGTACCGGTAGTACTAGAACCGGTAAAGTTTATAAGTCAATGTCAAAGCCGTTAATTACTGAATAAGAACCGGTAAAGTTTATAAGTCAATGTCAAAGCCGTTAATTACTGAATAAGAACCGGTAAAGTTTATAAGTCAACGTCAAAGCCGTTAATTACTGAATAAGAACCGGTAAAGTTTATAAGTCAATGTCAAAGCCGTTAATTACTGAATAAGTTTTAGTTTAAAAATATCGTTTTTTTTTTTTTGGAACTATCCATTCCAATAGTCAATGTACTCGTATCCTCTTACTGGTTTTAATGAACGGTTGTTGCGAAATCTTAAATAAGCATACTACTTACTAGATGAAATCCTATATTCATTGTTCACTATTGACCGACATAATATATACATGGACGCACATAAAAGTACAGATAGTCTAATATAGAACCTGTTTCTTTTTTTTGAGTCGGTTGAATGCTAAGAAATAATCACTTATCAATAAATCTGAATAGTAGCAATCTTAGTAAAAAAATCCACTAAATTGGCAACACTAGTGACTAGTGACTTCGTGAATTGCGAACTATACCTACTCCGCGCCATCACTCGTTACCATACGTTATTGGCGCCACTGACGTATTTCACAACGATCAACGAAAGCCGCAGCTTAAAAACAACGAGTTTTAATTTCGTCACAGTACTTCAGTGTTGGCGCGTACTTCTAACCAGAATAGTTTATAAAAATGATTCAATCTTTGTAGAAATTCTTATGAAATCAAAAATCTCTTATTCTTGTTTCGTATAATAGACGAAAAATTTGGTACCATTTTGTTAAATAATACAGCATCATGGTCGTATTCTCATAGAAAATTATCGTCCGATATAACCCTTCGTTGAGTGATTCTCGCGTCCTTGCGGGGTAGGAAGCTTGAAACTGGCGGGGGGTGGGGAGTGTCCGTTCTATCTGTATTATCTATTCTATGGCCATTACTTGGAATAAAGGAATATTGTTAAAAATCAAGTTGTCATTTTAAGTAAATACTAACTTGTTACATTTATTTTACTCGTGAACGGGCGCTGCTTGCGGCATTGGACTGCTCGAAGTACTACGCTAAAAAAAGAGATTAAGCTGACGAATACTCTGTTTAAACTATTGTGCGTATGTGAAGAAACGTACTGTGTACCTATTGTATGTGTGTATTTTCACACACAACATCTAAAAAATAAACTTATGTAAATAGACATTTTAACTAAATTTTAGTTTCCTCCAAAACAAATATCGTTAATACCTACTAAAAATAGCAGCGCCCATTTTACCCGCGTAGTTGCCGATCCAGTGATTTTCCCGAGATTTTAAGTAGGCTATGTTATTCCGGTCTACAAATTATTATAATATGCCAAATTTCAACCTGATCCGTCTCGACGTTCCAATATGATTCCAAATTTTCGCATTTTTAATATTAGCATGATGTAAATTTTGACAAAAAGCATCGACTCGTGGCTGTGTTCACATAAAAAAACACATACGTAGATAATTGAGACACTTTCTCAAGTGGTGTTCGCATTGCAATATTTTTTGTTGTCACAGCCATAGGTTTCGTGAATTAGCGCCCCAGATATATTTATATAGATTTGTATTTTAATCAGTTCTTTGAAACCGTCAAATAATAAATCGGAAAATTACGTGAATTCATTTTATTGATTTGAACATCTTATTTGAAAGGATTTACAGAATTGGTAAATAAATAAATAATAAATAAATAAATAAATATTGGTGGACAATTCACACACAACACCATCTGACCCCAAACTAAGCAAAGCTTGTGTGATGGCGGCCAGATAGCTGATATAATACTTATATAGTAAATGATAGAAGTAGTTCAGCTTGGTGGATCCGAACATTGTTATTTGTCGGTTTTGTGTTGAATAAAGTTTGAACATGTTTGTGTGATATTGTTTGCTTCAAAGATCATGGGCTAATAAACTGTAAAAAAAACAAACACGCGTTTTTGCCTGGCATGTTATATTTATTAGGATGTTGTATTATTTTTCTTAACATAATCATTCTAAAACGTATATAGAAATACGCACAAAATGAAGAAAAAAATAGGGAAGAAAGTTTACATATTATTAAGTCCATGTAAATAGATTTTTTTAATGTGCGGCCGTTTTCGAATGAATTTTCTGAACTGTATGCCAGTTACACTTTTAACATGGTAAAGCTAACTTAAAATGAACAAACTTCGTGTTTTATGTTTGACCTTATGATTGCTTTTTAGGGTTCCGTAAAACGTAAAAACGGAACCCTTATAGATTCGTCAAGTCTGTCTGTCTGTCTGTCTGTCTGTCTGTCTGTCTGTCTGTCTGTCTGTCCGTCCGTATGTCACAGCCATTTTTTGCCGAAACTATGAGAACTACACTGTTGAAACTTGGTAAGTAGATGTATTCTGTGAACCGCAATAAGATTTTTACAAAAGTTTTAAAAAAAAACAAAAAATAGGGGTGCCCCCCATACTGAGAACTGAAGCTCAAAAATTTTTTTTTCATCTAATCTACACGTGTGGGGTGTCTATCGATAGGTATTAAAAAATGATGTTGAGGTTTCTAATATAATTTTTGACTACACTGAATAACTTGCGCGAGAGACGCTTCCAAAGTGGTAAAATGTGTGTCCCCCCTCCCTCTAACTTCTAAAGTAAGAGAATGAAAAAACTAAAAAAAATATATGATGTACATTACCATGTAAACTACCAACGAAAATTAGTTTGAACTCGATCTGATGAGTAGTTTTTTTTAGTACGTCATAAATACACTATTATTAAAACTTCGATCAAAGTTACAACGAACTACAAGAACTATGTGTACTATGTATAATTATGTTACTTGCTGGAACGGAACCCTTCATGGGCGAGTCCAACTCGCACTTGGCTACTTTATTTTACCATAATTTATTTGAACAATTATTATTATTGACGACAAAATATTTTTAAATTTAAGTGAAGTATTAGATAAAATTACAGTCACAAAATAAAATTAAATGTCAAGCCAACAATCATAAAAAAGGCACACTTTGGGTGGTGACTAAGGAATGCGTAGAGGTCACAAGTAATTATATATATATAGGACAAAATCTCGCGACTTTGTACGACGTTTGTGCTAAGTGACGAACAGTTTAACTGGTGCTACGTAGCTACGTACATATTGTAAAGTACCAAATCCGATTCGATCCGAGATTTAGGTACGTTACGAGTGCTAGAAACAATTTCAGAAAGTTCATCTAAAAACCACCGGACTGTTATACTTAATTAGTTTCTGCATACTGTAAATAATTAGAGCAGTTTTTTTCTGTTTTGTAGAAGTTACGCTACTGTACGTACGTAGATAAATTTAAGCTATCATTGACGTTTTCTACGTTGGTACAATATTCCTGATAGGATTGAAATATACACGCGTGTCTTTAATTTCATGTGTCTATAGCAGCCAAGTAGCTTAATCAGCCGTTCAATTACCAAGATACCGGTTTGGGTTCCACTTCCTATCAAATTATACAGATCATATGTGTGAACTGAATAAACATTTATCTTACATTAATTAACAGCCTAATTACAATTGAAATGAATAGGCTAGGCAAGTAATTATAAATAGGTCAACGATCCAAATTCTTGATCTAATGGCTAAATATAACACAGGCCTCTATTTAAACGGTGCTGTTTAGTAAACAGGCTAGCCTGTTGATTGAACTGCTGATTAAGGTAGTTGGCTGCGACATATCTACATAATAATTATAAATAGACGTATGATTAAGGGCTCCCACACAAAACTGCGATGCATTGCGATTCGGCGGCGCATCGCATCGCAGTTTTGTGTGGAATCCCTTTGTCACACATCGCACGTGTGTACCGTACCATAATAACAACACGCAAACGCACCATAACAAATAAGTTGACAAAGACAGCAATATCTTTTAAAATTAATACTATCTTATCTCAAAAAGTAATCACAATGTTATTGTACAACTTTTACTTTTGTAGATCATATCAGTCTGCGATTGGGGTGGAGAAAGCTTTTCTATTTCTAATTCACCTGGTAAAATAATAGTGTAGTAAAGTATTTTTATTCTTGTTTACTTAAAATATACCTAATACTTTTACTAACAAGGTTTAATATGCAAATGGCAGGTGACAGTGAAAGCGCTCCACGACTATCGCGCGCGCCAAGAAGACGAGCTGTCTTTCTGCAAGCAGTCAATTATCACAAATGTGGACAAGCCAGATCAGGTAAAAATCACACATTAAATAACTTGAATTTAAAAACCCGATACTGCCGTATATTACTATCTAAGGACACTCGAGTGATTGAGCCGAATCTAACGATATCTTAATTGTCAAAATTCGTCCAGCCGTTTAGAAGAGTATACGTATACGTGGGAATAAATAAATTTACAAACATACAAGCGTTGATTATACACTTATCTAGATAGACTGCTCAAGCGTAGATAAATGAAAAAGTATATCAGCCAACAGTTGGCTGATAAGCTCGCCCTGTCAGTTTAGTTGCGACACTGATGTTGTGCTGTAAACACGTGTTTTGTGACTATTGAATATGACGCTTTGAGCTATAAAAGTCTGGTAAAATTACAAAGAACGATTTAAAAATAACTAAAAACTTTAGCTATCATCGGTAAGTAACCTTTACACTATCATTTAGTTACAGAAACAATTGATTGTAAAAAAAAATGTATCTCAGGACAGCGTCATTTGACGCCATGATTAAAAATATGTGACGAGAACACAAGTGTCTGTGTTTCATCACTTGTGTGCGTGTCACACAAGGGTTTGAAACCTGGCCTGTTACTTTTGTCGCAATTCCAGCGTAACACTTCATCTAGACAAGTGTATAATTAAAGCATACAAGATACGCGCGAAAAACATAACCCTTCTTCCAGTCGGGTAATAAAACTATATTTTTACGGATGTGACATCCCGACCAATTTCTAATTACATATTATAATTTCAACCCGGTTTGACCCTTTTTTTAACTTGTTCTAATACTCTTGACCACCATCTAACTGATGTTAAGCGATGATGCGGTCTACGATGCGCGTGTTTACCTATTCTCTCTCGATTTGAAGACACCTAGATTGCAACCATCAGGCAAAACCCACTTAGGCAACGCATTCCGCAGCCTAGACGTTCTTATCACAAAAGTAGAGTCAAACCTGTAGATGTCAAAGTAACGCCCAAAAGCTCGAGATGGTCAGAAACCGGCATGGAAACACCTCGACAAGTTGGAGTTTGTTAAAGTGGACTCCTTTTAGCGGAGAACAAACTCGCCGGTGTCTTGTCCTTGTTGAACCTGACCAGATTGGCGTCGCCCCATTTAGAGACTGCCTGAAGGGCCAAGTTCAAACGCTCGATCATACTCTCTCTCAGTACCTGGGTTTGTTGCCCACTGGCTCTCGAGCTAGATATGTAACTCTACAACGGTCATTTGCGTACCCAAAGGTACCGGGCTTCAACAGATCGTTGATATTTATGCAACAAGAATAGTGTCGCAGAGAATACCGACCCTTGACCCTTCGACATTACAGTATAGATCGATCCCTCAAGCAGTCCGATATCTACGCAATAAACCCAGTTATGGTTAAATTTTTCCCTCTCTCTAGTTATTCCTATTTTTAACGTCCACATTTTTTTGTAGCTTTAGGGTTATTTTTATCAGCGCCGAATCAGCATCCCACATGAACTTGTGAGTCCAATCAAGGTGCTTTTTGAGCTTGTCGTTCTCAACCTTTAGAACATTAGAAGGTCTTCGTCATAAATATGTTATAGTGATATCGACGAGCACAGCCCAGCGTTGAGACCAGTCTACCAGCGCCGGTCCGTAATAATACATCGGTCCCAGTAGAGCAACGAACGACCATTTTTTAGTTGATGTAGCACTTATCGTACGGATTCGATAAGGTTGTATTTAAGAAGTTTTGCTATTGTTTGTGGACGATCCCAGCCACTAAGTTATGACTTTGCAAGTAAGATGGTAACAACCCCAAATAACATGACGAAGAGATTCTTCGGGATGGCGTCATGCCCGACAAATACCGACCGTAATGTATTTCCCATAGTTGTCGGTCTTGACAACTTCATCCGTAATTGCACGTGTAAAAGTCCCCGTTGCCCCAAAGAGCTTCCTGAAGCGTAGCTTCTTTCACACTCGATGACCGAGGTGAGCAGCAATATCATGTAACCCTGTAAGGGACCGATAGAACAGCCTGTGTAGCTCCTTGCTTTTCCTGGTTATTGTCGTGTTTAAATTTTATGACCGAAGCTCCCGTCAACTACCACAAAATCGCGATGCCGCCTGACTCGCTATTGCAGAAATAATCTCTGAAACTGCATACGTGAAATGAAATTTCTTGGAATTTAAAAATCCACGAGTCCCTCCCGTTATTACAAAATAGACACCATCATTTCCTTCCTATCCAGAGCGTCCAGCGAAGTCTTGAGTTTATTTCAGTATGCCAAAGGAGTATACCTATCAGCAAAGGCAACAAATAACCGTTATAAAAATACTATTGCTCATATTGTTGATACCAATTTCAGGGTTGGTGGCGTGGTGACTACGGCGGGAAGAGATATCATTGGTTCCCTGCTAATTATGTGGAGGAAATCGATGTCCCCCAGATACCTGACATCAATGTGAGTAACGGCCACAGCTCACCATGGTTATGTCCAGGGGGTGCCACATTAAACTGGGTAGGCTTGAATCGAACGAATAAGATCATTACTTCAATTAAAAAAAATGTAATATTGGTACAATATTATTTATGTACGAGTATGTTACCTGAATTCTAGAGAATGCCCTAACCGATTTTAATATTTCTTATTTGTTCGGATGGGTATGTTTCCAGCATGGTCCCATATATTTTTTTTCGAAATCGGCCGGGTAGTTTTTGAAATATGAACAAAAATAAAATTTGTTTATAATTTTGTCTAGATGACATAGTTATAGATTTCCCAAAACTTATGAAATTCGATCCTATTGAAACAAAATTGTGAAATGCATTAATGGAAACTTGATTTGCATAAAAATTGTTTATAGTAGAATTAATAATTAACTAACATGTAGTATATCATCAATGTACGTCAATTTTATTTTTACCCCCCGACCAAAAAGACTAGTGTTATAATATTGACGTCGATGTCCGCTTATCTGTCTCTCTCTCTCTGTGTGTGTGTGTGTCTGTGGCATCGTAGCTCTCAAACAGATAGAGCGATTTCAATGAAGGTTTTTTATTTATTTGAAAGTTTCCTGGTGGTTGTTCTTAGCTTTGTTTGCTTTGTTCGCCTCCACAAAAAGGGGGATAAAATATTTTTTCACAAGCCTCTCTCAATATGGGTATCAAATGAAAGAACTTGACTAGAATACTATACACTATAAAGAAATTCAAATCCTAGATGGCCGCCACAACAACATGGTGAATATATTTTTTTCGCAACTCTCTTGATATGGGTATCAAATGAAAGGGCTTGACTAGTAAAATACTGTTACAAATTTCAAATCCAAAACAGTCAGGGGTAAATCATTTTAATTTAGATTTTTCATTCTGATTTTAATTTTGTTCTTGTCGTTGATATTACAAAAACCCGTCCATCAATTTCTACAAAATGTATAATATTTATACTTCGTCGTTAAAAACATTCTCCTCCTTCAACTCAAACATTCAAACTCCTTTTTTTAAGTCGGTTAAAAACATTTTGTTAAAAGTTCAGGAGAAACGATGCACTGGAAATATTTGAGCCAATCTATACTAAAATAGTATATAAGTGATCTTATTCGTTTAATGCAAGAAGATGGATGGGGGAAGAGTTTAGCTATCTATAAATATTAAGAGTTGATTTGGATAATACACCTTTTTAGAGTTTCACTAAGGGAGAAGGCGAAAGTAATAAACCTCTTCTTGTACATTTAACTTTAGGTATGTATATTCTAGCCTAATACAAAATATTTACATAAATTAACTTTATTAATACGGGCCGAGTGTTGTTTCTAAAGGACATTGTTCATTTATAAGGGACTTTGGGCTAAACGTGGACATTGACTGTCACTGATGTCAAAAATTAAACTTGATAGCTTCTAGCGGTTGATATCAGAATGTTATCTTTTGGTAGTAGCAGAAGTACTACTTACGCATTTTTCCTGTAAGTAATGCGAACGTTGACGAGGTTATTTTAAAACAAAACTACAACATTTTGTACATCGGAGGGTCAAAATCGTTATTGGAGGACGATTTCCGAGGGTCAGCTAGGATCCTAAGAATGCATTTCCATGAACCAAAAACACATAACACAATTTTAAAAATACGAAACACATGACACAAGAAAACAAACTGATAACTACGCATTTTGTATCGACGTATTCAGTGCTGCCATTGTAAAAAATATCTTAATAAATAATAACTAAAATATTCACAAGTTAATGGTTAAAATGAGTAGAAGATTATTATTAATGCTCTACGTAATTATTGTTTACTATTTATTCAGCATTAGGCAGGTGTCTCACCGGCAACGATGAACGAGTAAAGCTAGAATTAGAAACGAGTTGGCGAGCCGCGGGGAGCGAGTGCGTAGTTTTTTTTAAATACAGTGTGAAGAGACAAACAGTACATGTGCCTGATGGTAAGCAACATGCCTACCACATAACAGAATAGTGACACGCAGCTATTGGAACATGAAGAGTCCAAATCATTACCTAGCACTGCACTGCGCTCGTCACCCAGAGATCTAAGATGTTATATCTCTAAGCCCTGCAATTTCTCTGGAAACATTTCCCTTCAAACCGGAACACAGTAATGCTGTACATTAAATAAATAAAGTACATTACTGCTTGGCGGTAGAATAACTAGCAAAGGTGTGGTACATCCCCAGGCGGACTCTGCTAAGGGTCCTAAGGGTACTAAGGGTCCACTACCCCAAGTAAGTGTGTAGTTCCGATAGTTGTGTAGCTCGACTCTATGCGAGTGTGCGAGTAAGGCGAGCGATTACACGCATCACTTGCTCGTGGCGTAAAAAAACGTGTACTTTCAAATCCGCACTATAGAGAAATAAACCGCTGGTTGCTCTCTCGGCGTGTTCTAATTGCTTAGCGAGTATCGCTGAGCGAGTGTTATCTTTCATAGCTCTTGTCGCTCAGCGACAAACTAGTGAAGCTAGTGCTCGCCGGGAGTGTGAACAGTCAGCGATCAACTGTTTGTATATGCATCTCTTTTATTTAGGTTTACACGGAATGTATAGGGATCTATTGTACGTTTCTTGAACGAGAAAATAGTCGATAGTAACTAGTTTTCTCGCCGGGGGTGGGACAACTGCCTAAGTAGATGATTTCGTTTTTCGTGGCGTTGTGAAGTGAAAGCGGGTGCGATGAAAAACCATTACACAAAAAAAAAACTAGCTACAGTGTTGCTTGAAAACAACTTAAATACGATATCAATTGTTTATTTTACGCATAATTGTTAACATATGACTTTTTCTATAGACTTACATTCGATATTATTCGAGAAAAGAATCGACATCATTCAAAGCTTAAAGACTGGCGATATAATTGGTTGAGAAGGCGGGAATAAAGATAAAAATACCTATATAATGAACTTTTAGTTTATTAATCTGGGTACAAAAATAATGCATGATAATTAATTACAAAATAAATTGATTTTTTGACAAAATCAAACTTTCAAGAACATTTTGTCCACGGATAGCCCATTTTGAACAATGTCCTTTGTAACTAATAAGAATACGCGCTAATAGGTAATAATAAAATAAGCGGAATGAACGTGGAAATATAATGGGCTGTGTTTAGAAGAAAAGCAAATAGTTTTTAGGAATGGCGGTGGCGGATGAGGCGTTTGCTTAGTACTACATTGAGACAAACACTAATTTTAATATTATGTAAAAATACATAAATTTCGCGTGAACAACAGATTGTTGACTTTGGCGTGTTTGGTGCTATGGTGTAGTGTTGCTTAAAAGATAAAGTGGCCAAGTGCGAGTTGGACTCGCCCATGAAGGGTTCCGTTGCAGCAAGTAACATAATACACATAGTTTTTTTAGTTCGTTGTAACTTTTGATCGAAATTTTAATAATAATGTATTTATGACGTACTAAAAAAAAACTACTCATCAGATCGAGTTCAAACCAATTTTCGTTGGTAGTTTGCATGGTAATGTACATCATATATTATTTTTTTAGTTTTTTCATTCTCTTATTTTAGAAGATACAACAAAACAAAAGTTTTTGTTTTATGTCGTTTGTAAAAATGTACATCAATCAGCCCAAATAGAATTAACAGAACCTCAGATTGGGATGAAATATTTTCACGTCACATCACGATAGGTGCAATCTTAATATATTTGAATAAACTATTTTGCTTTGTCTTCAAACGTCTCATTTTCATGTTAAAACTGGCAAATTGCGCAAGCTGGCTCAATCACGCTGAGACGCTTCGGATGTACTATCTGTGAATATGCATACACTGTACGCATTCACTGACAACATACAACCCTATCTTTTTTTATTTTTTTTATTCATGACCATGGATACTGAGTCCTTCAGTCGAAGTCTATATAAACGCCCGCTTCTTTCGACTTCCCGCCAAAAAGTGTACAACCGTATCTTGCGTCTGTGTGTTGCTATATATGTATCAATCTGTCCAAACAACCAATTTGTGTCTACTGAGAGTCTCAGTTTAATTGATACATGTGCCTCAGTCTGAGACACATATTTTTTGGCTAACATATCAACACTCTGCTTTGTTATAATACCGTTGTCGATTCATACGTATTTTTTTTTTAACAATTTTTGTTCTTTCAATTGATCGTGATGTCTTATCTCACTCACACTGTCCAGGGTATAAGTGAGAGACAGAGCTTACTAAATCAATGTAAAGAAGCGGTTAACCAGATCCAATGATACATTGATAGCTAACTAAGTGGCTTTGTGACGTTGGCATGTAATAATAATTAACTGACGTTTGTTAATTTCATTCTTCTTCGTTTTTCTTGTAATTTTCTTGTATGTCATTTGGTTCAGATGACAGAATAGAAAGAATGAAATTGACAGACTACCTACATCAATAACTAGAATTTAATTTGTGATGCAAGTGTGGTATTTGATGATACAGTCCTGCTCCTTCTTCGCGTGGTGAAATATACAGTTCCATTTTTATGTTACATAAATATGTAGATAGGTTTTATCACATAACAGTTACAGTTTAAAAGACTGTCGATGTATTACGAAAAAAAAAACCAGAAAACAAACCATTTTCGTTTAAAAAGTACATAATTATCTCAGAAGAACGCAAGGCGAGTTTGAATAATTATTCGTTTGTTGGCAATTTTGAATATTTTGTAATGAGTTGAAATTGGTAATAAGTTAAAATTTTAGCAAAATAAGCGTAGGCTAAACTTTTCTCAGTACTGGGAATAGTGAGCAGTTCTTAAAATGACATAACATTTATTTGACTGATAGTAGCTCCAAAAAGCGACGTCGATGCTTGATTGATGTTCCGAAGACTCGATCGAGGAGGTTTGCATTCACTTTTGGATAAGAATGTCTGGGATGTTGAATGCGCTGCCTTGTTGCCTGTGAAATGGGGGTTTCACGATGGTTGCAAGATTGGTGTCTTCAAGTCAAGAGTGAATCGGTTTCTTCTAGGTAAACGTGATCCATCATACACCGTATCATCGTAGTATTTAAGTAATATGTTCAAATACATTTTCTTAATAAAATGTCACGCTTGCACTCCCTTAATAAGTGTAAATATATCTAAAATCATAATTAAACTGACCATTCGTGCATGTTTAGACCGTAATGTGCCGTACTGCATGGCTCTTCGAACAGAACTAATACCGATCGTATCGGATGACTGCAGGTAACTAATACTACTACTCAATTTAATAGCCCGCCCACACGATGCGCGCTGGTCCCCGGACCTTTTGCTTCTGAAAATATAACCAATGAACTTTTATCGTATTCAATGCTCAGTAGACTAAAATTACGTTAGTAAAACTGCAGATATTGGCAAAAAATTATTAATATAGTTGTTAAAATTAATCGTCAAATGTGACAGACAACGCTTAGTTTACCTGCGTTTGAATACGACAAATGAAACATTCCCGGCAAATAAGTATGCAGTGTACGTATAGGTTTGCAGGGAGCTGCAGATGCTATCGCACGCTGCGTACCGTCGGTCCCGGTCTATCGCGTGTCGATCGTCCGGCGGCGCGAGGCAGCAGGTTGTAACGTGTTTATATTGTCGCAGGGGCTCGAGAGCGAGACTGCAGCTTTAGGCTCGTTACAGAAAGGCGAGGTAGACGTGTTGGGAGCGGTCGTAGAGCTGGTGGTGGGAGGGGAGGCGGGCGGCGCGCGCTGGCTGGTGCGTGTCCACGGGCCTGCCTCGTGCACGCCCTTCGACATGGCCGCGCCCTCGCGCGAGGTCGCCCTCGAGTGGCTCTCCGCTATCAAAGAAGCCGCGCAAACCGCCTCCGCCCGCTCCATCCATCACCGCAAAATGGAACGCACCTGGCGCATCGCCAAGGAGATGTCCGATATCATCGTCTACTGCCGCTCGGCAACGTTCAACCTCGAACGCATCAAAACCAAAGGCTTCGTACACACTGAAATGTCCTCCTTCCCCGAAACGAAAGCGGAACGACTCATGTGCCAACAAGATAATGCATTCTTCCTCAAGTACCACTTGGTGCAACTCAGCCGGATATACCCTAAGGGGCAGCGCATCGACTCTTCCAATTACAATCCGATTTCCTTCTGGAATTGTGGTTCGCAAATGGTGGCGCTAAATTATCAGACCGCAGACAAGGCGATGCAGATCAATGTGGGCCGTTTCAAAGATAACGGTGGATGCGGTTACGTGTTGAAACCGGAATTCATGGCCGAAGAGGGGTACAGTCCGTATGACAAAAAGACGATAGAAAAGAAAGTGAAAGCTGCGTCTGTGAAGTTGCGGGTGATAGGAGCGAGACACTTGTGCAAGTCGGGTCGGGGGACGGCGAGCCCTTTTGTTGAGGTGGAGATTATCGGAGCCGAGTACGACAGCGGCGTCAAGCTCGTCACCAAAACTATCTGTAAGCATCATCAGTTCTCACTTTTAACTATACATATTTATACTAAGCTGGCGTACCATTGCCATGGCAAATTGTCATTTGGCGCTCATACACTATTATGTATATAACGGTTAAATTAGTGCTTGGCGTTGCAGTCCGGCTATCTTTGGAACCAGTGATTTTGCTAGAAGCATAGCTTCTCAAACTGGAACTCAGTCTTTCCTCTCATTGCTTGACGATAAAGATAAAATAGTAAAGATGAGGTCCTCCGACAAGTTCTACAAAGGAGTTCTATTATTACCACTCGTGTCGCGTCATATCAATATAAAATGCGATCTGACAGTAAGCCATTGATTGATGTAACCTATAGCTGGCGCATGTTTTACAGTTTCTTTGCAATTTGCGAAAGTTAAGTAATGCGTTGTAACTGATTAACAATTTTGTAGAATTATTTGCTCAAGTAACAGTGGAAAGAGTCTTCAAACTAGTTATCTTTGAATGGATAATGAATCAGTTTTTTTGCATAGTATAGAGTGACGAGATTAGCAGAACATGTCTCTGATGCTAAGCAACATGCCTGCCACATAACAGCACAGTAACATGAAGAGTCCAAATCATTACCTAGCACTGTACTGCGCTCGTCACCCAGAGATCTAAGAGATTATATATGTAAGCCCTGTAAATTCTCTGGAAACATTGGCCTTCAAACCGGAACACAGTAATGTTTGCACTGTACTGCTTGGTGGCAGAATAATTCGCGAAAGTGTGGTACTTCACCAGGCGAACTCTGCCAAGAGTCCTACCACTACTAAAGTACTAAACTACAGTATTATCTAGGTAAGCACACTCCATCGTAGCATTATCGCTTAGGCGAAATAGTGGTCAAGCGTAAATCTATCAGTTATAATAGATGGCCATCGTCATCTTAGTTTTTGATTCTGGACATAAATATGAAATGGTTCTCTCCTGTATCACGTCACTCCACCCGATTGTCGGC
The DNA here is from genome assembly GCA_963693475.1 of Ectropis crepuscularia. Classification (NCBI taxonomy): domain Eukaryota; kingdom Metazoa; phylum Arthropoda; class Insecta; order Lepidoptera; family Geometridae; genus Ectropis; species Ectropis crepuscularia. The sequence continues at coordinate 20,281,309 of OY856338.1, forward strand.
TTTATAATTCTAACTACTGTCTGATGGCTTGAAACTTAAACAATGACGTGAGCAGTTTTATTGCTCATTCCAGTTACTTTACTGAAAGTTAGACATAAAAATCACAATCACAGCTAATAGCGATCCATAGATTTATGTCGTTGGCGAATTATAGACAGTAATTGTATTCGTAGGAATGGTTAAGATGAGCATAAACTTTGTGGTGAACTGTGGTCAAAATTAAACCCATTCTATTACAAAACAGAATGTGTTGACAAATGTATATTAAACAGTGAAATATTGCGAGTTGTCAAATAAAAAAATAAATTTAATCATGCACGATAAATGTATACAATGCGATGTTGCTATTTTAGTGAAAATTTATTTGTGTGGTTGCGTTTTCAGCGGACAACGGCATCAATCCAATATGGAACGATTTTGTGGAATTCCAAGTATCCTGCCCAGAGCTGGCCATTATACGCTTCTTGGTTCAAGATGAGGATATGTTCGGAGACCCCAACTTTATCGGACAGGCTACGTATCCTTTCAAATGTCTTCGTACAGGATACCGCTCTGTCACACTGCACAATGGATTCTCAGAAGAATTGGAATTGTCTTCTCTTCTTGTCCATATATCTGTTAAATACAACTAAGCTTGTACTTCTGAACCACTGGAACGGCTAGTAAATCGGTACTAATACTTAATTATTATGAGGCTTACAACTGGTGCATTTGGTATGTTCTATCCTATATTTATATAATATTATAAAAGTGAGGGTAAGCTTGTTTGTTACGCTTTAACGCGGAAACTACTTATCCAATCATCATGAAACTTTGTACACATATTGTTGGAGGTATTAGAAGTAACATAGGGTACTCTTTATCCCGGGAAAATAACGGACTCGGGTATTACGCGGGTGAAACCGCGGGGCACAGCTAGTCTGATATAAACCCATCGAGAAATGTAGGTAATGTAAATTTCATACAAGAACTTTGTTTCAACATTGCATTTATATTGCCAGCAAAGTACAGTTTTAATTTACTCTTGAGAAAAGGTATTGTTTATGACACTGATGCGTTGTTATGACAAAAATAAATATGTTTATCGCTTTTTCACTAATCATTATAATCAGCCCATACTCGTCCACTGCTGGCCATATAATATATACAGCAGTGTCAGTAACAGTCACAGTGGTGTCGCGAGTTCATCTCGAATAAATCCTTACGTGCCTAAAGAAATTCAACTTTAATTAATGCTTTTAATTGGTCTCCGTTAGTCTTAGGGTCCTAAAATACGTTTACTGATTCGATCTCCACTCCAGAACCCTAGTTTACCCTAATGGTTTTCGGTTCTACGATAGACATGACCTACCCACTGCCACTTCAACTTGCTAGCTACATTTGTGTAGCCGGTACGACGATAGGTCAGTTTGGTTTGGCGGGCTACCAAAGCCCGGGGCTTCTTTACAGTTCTTGCCCTGTCGGTACATTGCTTGCTATTTCCATCGGCGCCCTCGCGGACTAGCGACCGCAAGGCCACACCTTGTACTAGCGACGCTGCTGCAAGGCCGGCCGGAATTTAAGTAGTCCATAGTCGTGATAGTTTATTAATCGCCATAACATGATGATACATTCTACGTCCGGGAAGCAGGACCATTTTTTCTCTATTCTTCCTTGAGAAATACCCTCAATACAATTTTAAACTTAATAAAATGTCTAATACCTACCATATATGATTAATTATGTAAAATAATGAATTCATTAACTTATTAGTCATTACTTGTTTCTAGACAACGCGGTCAGCTCTAATACCACGTATATAATAAACCTTTGCACTTTCAGGGTGCCCAAAATACAGGCGCAGCCTAGTTTGGGACCCATCGGAAAAACTGGGGAGCTAATTTGTCGACATTATTTGTATTGTCTAATTTGTCATTTACGTGCTGCTATATTTCTGGTAATAAATTAATAATTTATTTATTTAAACGCATCGCCGTAACTTTATGCTAGCTGTGTTGTTATAAGGTAGATTTTATAAGTAATACGTAGCAATCAAATCATACGTTTTAGAAATTGAAATATTTTTTTAAATATAGATTTATCAGCTGCAAACACCAGGATGTAAAAAACGTATAGTTACACAAAGCTTATCCAGTGGTTTAGCGGCGCAAAAAAATAAGACGCAAAGGAAATTAGAACTGGCACTAATTAATACTGCTAAAATAATATCAATAATGCAGGAGTTTAATTAATTTGAAAAATAACATATTTACTAACACAACGTTATCAAACGATCAAAATTTATACTATTTTCGAAGTAGTGTTTTGATATACATAGGATAGAACTTTATATGAAACAATATTTAAGGAAAGTCACAAATTATTGTCTCAAATTTTATTTATTATCTCAGCCTTGTATTGTTGACATTTATTTAGCGGCTAAATTCGCCAGTCTTAAACAGTCAATGCGAGGCAGCTAAAAGATGCTAAGTATGAGTACCAAAAATTTTAGACCGTGTTAGTAGGTATGTAGTACGAATTTTATGTATCGAAATGTAATCGTCAATTTTTATTATAGTTTATGTTCTCAATATTTTGCTAAATGTTTACAGTAAAATGATGAGGAGTTCTGTATTCACCACTTCAAGAGGCACGAATCATAACAAAATCCCAAACTAATACATACATAGGTGTACAAACACTCATGAGCAAAACATTAATATATTTGTGTACAAATGAAATGAAATCGAGTCCTTTAATATGAATGGAATTTAATTCCTTTATTTGGAATTCATACAAAATTTGCAATGTATTGATGGTTTTATGGTTCGTGCCAAAGGTGGACTAGACGAGTGTTTTTTCACAATGAGTATCATATAAATTGATTTTATTACTATAGTGTTTTCACAGAATCGAGTTAATAGGAAAGATAAGAACTGGCTTGTGATTGGTAGAGAAAATACGCTAAGCCCGCGTCTCTACTTTGACATTCATGCGACTGAGACATTCATAATAAATGTGGGAAGCGAAAGTGATTATATGTCGGAATAAATAAGTATTTTTTTTCGATATCTCAAATTTCTACTAAATTAGTTTAGAATTATTAAAAGCTATATAATTGGAAATAAATATATGTAATACTTAATTATTCGCCAGTTAAATGCTTACTTACACAATGGCAAATTGTTATTGCATTTGTTACATAATTGCCTCATACATACATAAAATACACGTATACTAGAAAAAAAAACCTTTCTGTTTCATAGTTGCATAAACAGTTTCTACGTTGTGAATGCACCTTCACATTTGTTGACGCCCCCTCAAGGTTTTTGTCTCTGTCTTTTGTATGGATTTGTGCCACAGAGACAGCGCTCTATTAACTCGTTTCTATGAATAGACCATAGCAAAAATAATTATAGTAAAACACGAAAGGTAATGAAAATCGAACATTATAGGTAATTGGTTATACCTGTTTGAATATATCAGCTATATGACCAATCCTGATAACAGTGTATAATTAAAATGCTGATAAAACAACTATCCTTATCATAAGGAAACAGTCCTCTAAACACTGTGCAAAGTTAAATATTTCATTACACCAGCTTAAGTGTAGCTTAAAAACCAGGGATGTAACGGAGGTCATTTTATCGGAACCGGAGGCGGAGTCGGAGTTTTTAAATTTGGTTTAACGGAGTCGGAACCGGAGTCGGAATCGGAGTCGGAGGTCAGAAGTGGTGGTGGTAATTTTTCTTGCTAATGTTGCATATAAATGACCACAGATGTTTTCTGTAAAAAAATGTCTTCCCCTTAAGTGATAATTTGGCACAATTAACTGCATAAGTCGCCGAAACCCTCCTTCCACAAAATTGAAGGGAAGGTCTTGCAAAGCAATCATTTCGGAAATCAATCTGTCAATTTCAATAGATTTTGCATTAGAAGCACACCATTTTTGATTCTTTAGTAAAGTTTCTTTTAAAGTAATTTGTTTTTTAGCCAGCTGAAGAGGGGTCGAAGTTGAAGGCTGTACTGCACTTTTCTTTTCAGTTTCTATTTTTATGAATTGTTCGTATTCAGTGGCATGGGCAGACCTTAGATGCCCTTTTAACGACGTTGTCGTACCTCCCTTTCTTGAATACGTTTTCATACATAGTTTACATTTTGCCGAATCTAAATAAACTTCAGTAAAGTAGTTCCAAATACAACTTGATTTTGGTTTCATTGTCAACAAAAACGGATCACTTTTAAACTTTTTTACTTGAAACTAAACCGCAAAAATCAAAAGAAATATCCCAATATCGAACTTATAAACATCTCGTGTGCGTCACAAACTTACATCAAGTGAAAAAATTAAAAATGTTCGTTAATTGAGCGAAGCGGGAGACGGGGATTCCCAGCGCGACAACATGTATGAACCTGTCCGTCACAGTCGATGCAGCCCGCCGCCGCTATTGTGTGCATCGACCTCCGATTGAAACCTCCGATTTAAAAGTTTCGGAACCGAAGTCGGAACCGAAGGTGTATAAAGAATCGGAAGTTCCGACTTATCGGAGTCGGAGTCGGAGCTCCGTAACATCCCTGTTAAAAACTTATGGGAAATATAATTTGACCTTGGCTGGCGTATCTGTAATACGATTCCTGACCCCTCTCATTCTCTTATCGTGTTTTAAATAAGATTGAAAAATATTATAATGCACGTCTTGCATAATACGTGAATTAACGCTCGTCTGAATATGTGTAGATCGTCTGGTACTTATGAATAGAACCAGTTGTTTTCTTGTCTTTAATTGTAGGGGTTGTCCCTTTGTAAAATGTATTCTAAATCATAAGTCTAAAGCATCACTTTCAACGTAATCACATTTATGAAAAAAAAAACTTATGCATAATATTATAGTAATTTGAGGTACCTAACTACGTAACATGTGGAACACAATGAAATTTAACAATCATCACTTTATTGAAGCTTTATACAATTAGACTTAATTTTATAAACTAAACAACAATCAACAAAATAATTATATTATTAATATTTAATCATTTAGATTTAAGTTCAAACTGATGCAATTTTATAATTTACTATGGAAAAGAATTGAAATTATTTTAGTTTTTAAGAAGAATATGCAGATCGTAATTTTTTGCGCAACTTTTCTCTTAATGATTGGATAGATGTTTTATTTTGTTAGTTAATTTTACCACGGGTGTTGTAAAGATATCTTTTAAATTCTTACGAAATTCATTTAAATTAATAGACTCGCCGCTGTCGATTGAACCTACCTAACTTCAGTAGTAGAACAATACAGTGTTTGCAGTATCTACATTATTATCGACTGAACCTACGTTAATAAACGCTAAACTCGCGGTTCATCAGTCCTGTAGGTATCCCTTTATTATAAACATAAATCACATAACGTTCCGTGGTTTATCTTTGTATCTGTGTGGCTTGTGCATAGTATGTCAAATTAAAGTTAAATTCTGATGTAAAATGCATTGTGTTCAGGCGCGGTCACTGGTTCAAAATTTACAGGGGGTTACCAATAATAATACAACATGTGGAGTAAAATAGGCTATACTAGCGGTGCCCCGCGGTTTTATCTGCGTGCTTCCCGTTCTTGTTATTTTTCTGCGGTACAAATAGCCTATGTGCTTTTCCAGAGTTTAATCTGTGTTCTAAATTTCTACCCCATCCATACGTTCAGCCGTTCCGAAATGTTTGAGCTATTTTCCTCAAGTAAGAAAATCAAGTATGATCAGATATCTGGTAGTCAAATCCGTCATAATCGGCCTAGTTGTTTTGAAGATTAGCCGAAACAAACAAACAGACTGACAGACAAAAAAAAACAAAATAGTTTTGGCACATCTTTGAGTCTAAAATACCCCAATGCCTGATGTCGAAAGTCTTCAATTAGCGCGTGTTGCCAGTGATGGCTTATGGAACTGAAACGTGTTTCTTATATGTGGGCCTCATAACAAAGCTCAAAGTCGCATAGCGAGCTATGTAGAGAGCTATGCTCGGCGTCTCTTTGCGCGACAGAATCCGTAATGACTATATTCGCAAAAGAATGAAAGTAGCCGACATAGCTCAAAGAGTAAGCGAGCTGAAGTGGCAATGGGCAGGCCACATCGCTCGCAGAACCGACAACCGATGGCGAAGAAAGGTTCTCGAGTGGCGACCACAAACCGGAAGACGTGGTGTTGGACGGCCTCCCACTAGATGAACAGATGACCTCACAAAGGTAGCTGGAAACCGCTGGTTGCAGGTTGCGCGGTACCGTACGTTGTAGAAATATAGGGGGGAGCCCTATGTTCAGCAGAGGATATGTTGTGGCTGATGATGCTGAATTGCAATAAATAAATAGTGAGAGAGAATTAAATATGAACCTCCGATTTATTCTGTTATATCAATTCGATACTAATTTACTTTTTTAATTTTTATATGCTTTCCATTTGGCATCATGTGTCTCATTTGAAGTCACAGGAGTCTTTCGTTGTGGTGGTTTTTTGATTATGTCGCGTAGCTTAGAATTCATAACATGGATTTTATATGGTGCTTACGCTGTGGTGGTAATGAAGCTCGTAGTTAAGGTAGCGTTAAATTGACGGCGGCTTTTGTAAATGTTTCGTTCAACCCTGGCATAAATTACAGAAGAGCAGTGTCGAACCACCAATGACAATTAGTAATTTTGATGTCTTGGTGTACAAATTAACTGTGATTGGTTGTCAGTCCAATAAGATAAACTATGCATTTTAATAATCTCTTTACTAAATGTAATAATCTTAAATAATTTAAGAAATCCTTTATCAGAATCTCCGTGTTAACAAACCCTACCGAAATTGTTTTATACTGGAAATTAAAGAGGTATTAGTGTATTTATTGTCAAATTTAGAAATTAATTATTTATCATTGATTTAGTTTTATACTCTAAGAAAAATGAGAAGTTGACATTATAATCATTATCAAAGACAATTTGTTGATGTAACGTAAGCTATTTATTAGAAATAATGTAGTATCATTGTATGATATTTCAAACGAAAATATAAATTGTACGTGGTAAAAATAAGTGGTATTGTGTATTGAAACCACAATTGGTTGCCTTCATCCCTAACACCACGTAAAGCCTTAATTGGTGCTAAGAGCAAATAACCACTATTTGTAGCGAATCCTGAGCAAAATCTTTACTTATGTACGTATTTGCGTTTTGGTATTGACAATTACGAAATACATGCCTTGAGTTGTGTAAATTTCCACCACGATTAGTATTTCATTGGGTTCTGACAAGGATCATTGGCACTGACACAGGACGTCTACTCTCTTTCTACGAAAACGTAATTTCAAAAACAAACTTGCGACTTTCCTGCTCTCGTTCTACTTCTTTTCTTCCGAAACAACATTGTTTGCCATTTAAATGTTCTAAGCATACTCTAATTAAAGTTGGCTTAAAACATTTAAACTGACAAAACGACGGTTCGAAGTAGAATCGGAGTTGGAAAGTCGCGAGTTTATGTCGAAATTACGTTTTCGTAGAAAGAGAGTAGACGTCCTGTTCATTCGTATCGTGGCTATTTACATTATGCTTATCGCCACTCATCCTATAAAAAAAAAACAAAAACTGCGTAGGTACTTAGTTCAAAAATTCAATATTTTCACTATAGAATTGAAAAAGGTACCTACCGAAGGAATCTCTTACACATTTAAGAATATGATATTTTGGATATGTGCGTTTATGATGATAATTTATACGCCGTAAAAGTAAACTCCACTAATATGTTAATTGATCCTCTGTTGTACCTATTTACATTGATGTTACACATTTCCTTCAAGAGCCATTCTGCAGCTAGCCATTTTTATTTAATGGTTTATTAGACGAAACGCTTTCACTTGAAAGTAGAGTAGTAGTATTGTAATGGTAATCTACTTATACTAATATTTATTAGTTTATTTGTTTAAACGTACTAATCTCAGCAACTACTGGAACGTTTTCAAAAAATTACCGTTTTTTGAAAATACCGTTGGATATGTACGTGATCCCTGCGTGCTACCTATAACCTATATTTTATAAGTACCATGGGCGAAACCGGGGCGGATGCTAGTGTGATATAAAAGTTATTGGACCTTGTACTACTTTCACCTCCTTTTGTCATATCAATAATAATTAATTGCTGTTTGATTGACAAGTAATATGTGTGTCTTTATATTACGCTACTGAATTTGATTTTAATGTATCGATGCTTTTCTTAAGTTTTTTCTTCAATTTTAGGATTTTAATAAACATATAATTGCTTAATCATTTGCTTTCATAAATCAAGTTTGAAGGTATCTTGTATATTTATTATTAGTGTTTTTATGATTTAACGACGTCGTATCCCCACTGCCCATTTCTTTTAGCTCAAAATACTCAAAATACGTATTATCCTTGTCGATTCATACGCTTTAGGTACGACAAGATTCTTCGACTAACAGCCCAACAAATTCGCAGATTGCTCCGTTACCTCTCACTCCCGAACAGCTCGTGTCTCATTCGGAAACGTCCGACAGACCGCTTAGTAAGCTTGTAACGTTAAATACAAAGGTGCGCGCAATCAGATCGCTGGAAAGCTCTAATATAAACAATAAGTGCGTGGATTTTAATAGGTTGAATGACTCCTGCGTAGCTATTCTGAACCCAGTCGGATTGATCCGACACATTTCGACGAGAGACGGATTCTAAACTCTCGGTCTAATCTGTTCAGAATGACAGAGACAGGGATTGCCATTCCGAATTCGAGCTATTCGGATTGCGTTTAGAATCAGTACCTTGGGCTCTTCTTTGATTATATTTTGGTTCGAAAATAGTACCGTCAAATACGCTTACTGGCAATAATAACCATAAAAGACAAAGCGAACGTAGAATCTTGTGATTCTTGTATTGCCGGAAAGGAAATTGACAGTGGCGAACCAAATTTCGAACCATACTCTACCATAAAGTTTTTAAAGGTGGCCTTAGGAGATCTATACACCTGGTATCAAACGACACTTTTGGTTAGCTGATCTGAAACTGAGATACCCTGATCAATTGCGATTCCACTAGCGCCGGATAAATAACGAACTCCAGTGGAGAACGGAACTTGGTACTTAGTATAGTGATTCCGCAACTGAGTTAGATAACAACCGGCCGAGACACTAAAAGGGCTCCAGCACAAAATCACAAATTCGCATCGCATCGGAAATCACCTGGATATTTTACTAGATGTTGATTCCTTTTGGGAAGATGCGACGGCCGGAAGGTCTACCGCCTAGCTAAAACTGTCTTAGCTTTGATGTTGCCATCCTTAAGCCACAGAGTCTTAATAAAACCGATGGTAAGTATCCAGGGTAGTGATTCTAAACACAATCCGAACGACGCAAATTCGGAATTACAATTCTTGTCTCTGTCATTCTAAACAGATAAGACAAAAACCGAGAGATGAGATTCCGTGTCGGATCAATCCGACTGTGGTCAGAATCGCTAGGCATACCTTGAAATAATGATGAGCGTTTTGGACCTTGGGCCACCATTGCACTGAGAATGTTTCGACGCGGGTTGTTTAATTGTATTAGGTACGTACTAGCGGCCCGTCCCGGCTTCGCTTTTGATACATCGTATATAGCCTACCTATAGCACTCACGCACTCAGGGATCACGTACTTACATATTCAACGGTGAAGTTGTTCCTGAGATTAGCACGATTAGGAGGGGGGGGGGGGGGGGTACATTGTTTTTGAGGCGAGATTCCTTCCGTATTTATCAAAGAAGGCTTGTTGTATTTTGTAATTGCAAACTCAAAATGCAGAGCATGCTCGTAAGAAGAACATCAAGATTTGTCACGAACGTATATAAACAGTAATGATTTTTATAAAAATCTGCGAATAGACGCAAGCAAAGTCTTGTAAGTCTTTATAAGTGTGTGTTTTTATGGATAATGCTGTCTAAATATAAGCGTAGGCTTAGTGTCTTAGGTAACTTTCGAACAAAAACGCACAAGTTTATTAGACTGTTGTTAAGATAAATTGTTGCTTGATATTGTTCACGTTTTAGCAGTGTTCTCTCTGTTTGAATTGATTTTCCATACTTGTCTGTTTTAATTTCGTGATCTTTAAGCATTCTTTTCAGTTGATCTTGTTTATGAGCTCCATTTTAACGAGGATTTTATGATACATTTAGGACGATGATGTTTGTGTGTGAAACTAACTTATAAGATATGAACTCATTAGCCTTATTTCGATTATTTCCTATTTATAAAAATGTCTTAATATTTTGGTGGTGTTGTTACGACCGTGATTACCAGGCGCGGTCCCAGCGTCAAATTTTGGAGGGGGTCACCAGTGCACAGCCTCAGATTTTTCTGGGTCACGAGTAGACATACAATAAATCGAGTAAAAAAGACTACTAGCAGCACCCCATTTTAATGTAACGTATACGATTTGGAGGGGGGGTGTCATGGCCTATGACCCCACCCCCTTCGGACCGCGCATGGTGGTTACGAGATCATGTATAAAATAACAACAAATAGTAAGTAATGTGTCTATTTAAAATATAAGATCTAAATAGTTTCAGTGTAATGCTTTATTAATCTTACTTTAGGTTGTTCGTAGAGGTAATATTAGATGTGAAAGAAGGATAAATAATTCTATGTTGTTACACAGTTTGTGCTCGCACTGTTTGGTCGCTTCACGTTCCGCCAACCGCCTCTTCCGCCGTGCCCTTTATTTTTCTATCGGGTTTTTGATTGTTCTTAAAGAGCGACGCGCACCCAGTGCGTACGCTTGCGTGCCGCGTGTTGCGTGCCGATTTACGATATTGTTTCGTCACCCCTTCCGGGTGGTCCTCCTTGATGAGTTTGCTTTGCGTTTTGTCTAGGTTATTGTCATTTCATCTCTTTTCTCTCATTCCTGTCTCTCTGCTGACCTGAAGTATGGAGCTTGACATGAATCTCGCAGCGCAGTCCTTTGAAGAAACAAACCGCCTCTGAAAAAGTTGCTGCGCTCGCCTAACCTTCGCAAACCTTCGTCTCCAATACTTTGTCTTTGCTCTCTCCACCCCTGTTCCTCCACTAAGGCTGTCAAGGCCTCTTTCCTCCTGCCACCTGCTCTTAAGATAAGTCGTGCGTCCCCGGCTTTTCCCAAAATGTCAAAATCTCGCTTTGCGTCGCAAAGCAATCCCTTACACCGGTTTTCAGCGGGCCATTGAATCGGTAGTTCGACGCTGTCTGCCTCCTTCCTCTTTCCACGCTTCATCTAGGGACCGCACTCATCACGGTTGCTCGTGGTCACGACGGCGCCGGCGGCGCGTTCTGTCGCGAAGAAGTCGATCGCTTTCGCCTGTGACCTTTATCGTGCTCGATAGATTGACTCCCTATCCGTCACCCTTTCCGTCCAAAATGAAAACATCGGTTCCACCACCGTCACCCTTTCCGTCCAAAATAAAATTATCGGTTCCACCACAGTCGCCAGTCGTAAGAAGCCGTTTCCGCCGCTTTTTTCTTTCCCTCCTGGCCTTTAAAAACAAACCTAGAACAGCTCGTTTTTCGAAATGTATCGAATCGAATGTTTATAAGTGGGAGAGGACCAAGCTCTCATGTCGGACTTTAATGTCAAATTAACTAAAAGTCTGCCATGAAGGCGATACGTTAACAGTGTTTATAATTTCACTGTTGTCTCCTAGGGGACTAAAAGGTACTCCGCGTCGTTGTTCGTGGCTTATCTAAATAGTTTGGAGTGGAGAGAACTCACAGACTTACAGAGTCCTACTGGCTACGCTTCTATCACTATCGTATTCTACCTTTCGGGCAATAAGTCCCTCCACAAAAGTGACTTTGCCTCTCTCTCTCGGTAGTGCTGCCATTATGACAGGCGACTACAAAGTTAGCGCGTCACAACCTCTACGACAGGTGCCTTCACCCGAAAGCTTTCCGACCGAGGACTTTTTTTTAACTATATTTTTTTTACCTTGCTCATGACATTAATTCTCCTTCTTCGCCATCACACTTTCCCTTGAAATTGGACTATCAACCAGACATACCCGATAAAGTACTTCTAAAAAGCGGCACGCTTCCAGTACACTGAAAGTGCTACACGAGTACGACTCTGACCAACGTCCCGTGCTAAGACAAATAGGACCCGACCCGACCAATTTGGCTACGACCGGTGTGGTCTAGAAGCGTATAGGGAAAAGCCTCGAAGCAATCATATCTCCCGAATCTAACCTCATCCGAATAGCTCTTTTTCTTTTTTTTTATATAAAAAATGACGAGACGAGCAGGACATGTGCCTGATGGTAAGCAACATGCCTGCCACATAACAGCACAGTGACACGTAGCTATTGGAACATGATGGTCCAAATCATTACCTAGCACTGCACTGCGCTCGTCACCCAGATATCTAAGATGTTATATCTCTAAACCCTGTAATTTCTCTGGAAACATTACCCTTCAAACCGGAACACAGTAATGTTTGTACATTACTGCTTGGCGGTAGAATATTTGGCAAAGGTGGTACTTCCCCAGGCGGACTCTGCTAAGAGTCCTACCACTACAAAATAATCTCAAATAATCTCATGTCACTGTGGCCTCTGACGATGTATCTCTTTCAATAGATTTCATGATGATCGATTATAACAAGCGTGCGGTAAAATATCGTGAGTAGTCAAAGGTGGGACGACTTACTCTCATAGAATAAGCCACTCGCCAGGATTTCTGGCGATTGGCTCGTACTTCGAAATCTTACACTGACTGCTATGCCTCCCCTTTCTCGCCCCCTTCTCTTCTCTTCCTTTTTTCTCGCATTCCAGGACGAAGAGAGGAGGCAGAGTGCCTGACTGATAGCTTTCAAGCTCAATGCAGCCCCAGTTCAGACACTGGATTCTGTTCGAATTGATCCAACGTAGAATCTCGTTATCGCTCCCGTTGCCATTCTAGCCGGCTACGACTTCAGAGGTAGAGTCGATAATTAAGGTTCTCAACCCGCGTATAACGCTTTCGTGCCGCGACCGCGACATGAGACCGAGACCGGAGACCGCGACAAGCACTTGACATTTATAGATTTGTATGGGCGTCCCATACATAGCTATAATGTCAAGTGCCTGTCCCGGTCTCGCGTCGCGGTCTGATTGCGAACCGCCACCTTTTGTTGGTCATTTTAATGAGGCTATTAAACATTCTAAGTCTCGTCAGTTCTCTTGAAAAGATTTATAAGCGTAGCCTATTGAGACGCATTTGGACTTTTGCAAGAGCAAATAACATTATTTCTGTCGAATAATTTGGATTTTGGGCTGGACACTCTTTTGTTGAACAGATAGGTACACTGTTTGTCTCAAGACGCTCGCGATTTTTTCGACGACGCAAAGACTTTCGACATAACGTGGCATAACGGGCTGTTATACAAAGTTTACCGGCTCGGTGCGCCGACTAGTCTTGCAAAGTGCAGGAATATTTATCCGATCGAAGCTTTCGCTGCCGTGTCGTCTCCTCACCCTATCATCGGCGTAGTCCCTCAGGGTTTTGTACGACGCTTCTCGGTCTTATGCTGTAGAAATTACCTTCTTTCGCAACGACACTACACTCATCAGTCGAGGGTACATGTGGTACGCGATTGTTGCCCGGCTCCAAAAAGCTTTACATCTCTGGGAAGTTTTTAGATAAAGCACTAATGAAATTCTGTAGATGTATAATCACGTGGTTGTTGGTCATTATCACATTCGGCGGCAGAATGCATTATCTGCATTCTGCCGCGTTTTATGATTAGTTAATGTTTGTGTAAATGTATGTATTTTATTCTTATTAATATTGTAATTGTGAAATTAAACTAGAATAGTTCAATTTCACAAAAAATATAAATGGCTCAGATTTTGATGTGTCTTGTTCTTAATGTAATCAAACTTGTTTCTTGAGCTTACACAACATTCTTATCTATACAGGCTGACTGGTTGAACATGTAGGTGTTACTGGTACTGGAGAGGAAATGAAACCACGTCACTGTATAAACTGCTGACTATATTGATGTTAATTATACACAAGTGACGCGGGGCGAGAGACTAATCGCTCTACCGCTGTCATCTGCTTATATACTAAATCTTACCACATAAGTACGTGCTCTTAGCCCCTATATACACCCCTTTCTTAAAAAAGGAGAAAAACATAAGCTAATAACATAAGATAACAACCCAAAAAAAAATACTTATATCACAAATTGTTTACATTATAAAATTACGATCAACTCGTCACATGTTTCTTCCACTTGTTTAGCTAGCACATTTTTCCTTCCGTGCTAACCTTGGCCTCTTGACATCGAACCGCTTTGCTCACTCGGCGTTCTAGTTTGCACTATTGACCATTGACTTATATTTCCTATTACATGACGCATATCACTTGCAATCCAATCTGTAAAATACACAATACCCGAATAAATCGCCAGAAGTTCCTTGTCGTATACACAGTACTTTTTCTGGGATTCCGTGGGCTTCCGTGGGCTTGCCCCTGGACACCCTTTTCTAAAAAAAAAGGAGAAAAACATAAGCTAACAACATAAGATAACAATCCAAAAAAAAAAATGTACTTATATCACAAATTGTTTACATTATAAAGTAACTATCAACTCGTCACATGTTTTTTCTGCTTGTTATGCACATTTCCTTCCGTGCTAACCTTGGCATATTGACATCGAAAACGCTTTGCTCACTCAGCGTTCTAGTTTGCACTAATGACTATTGATTTATATTTCCTATTACGTGACGCATATCACTTGCAATCCAATCTTTAAAATATACAATACCCTAATAAATCGCCAGAAGTTCCTTGTCGTATACACAGTACTTTTCCTGGGATTCCGAGGGATTCTTTGCAAAAATAATCGAGGGTTCTCCAAAGACTCTTTTCCTTCTGTGCAATACCGCGCATATACTAATGTCTGACGCGTCTGTCATAAGGGTTAACCTTGCCCCTGGATCCGGGTCCGATTACTTGGCAGCATTTTTCCAACGCTCTAATTGCCTCTTTAGCCCATATTGTCCCTTTTCTTTGCACATTGTCTGTCAATATCTATCAAAAATTCTCTATACTCTTGCAGCGTTTGGTATGCATGCTCTATAAAAATTAAACATACCCAAAAACCTGCGTAACTACTCTATTGTCTCCGGTTTGAGATAGTCCTGAATAACCTTGACTTTGTCAGGCAAAGGACTTATTCCATTTTCCGAGACTTCGTAACATAAAAAATCTATTTTACTTTTCTCAACATACATTTTTTCAACTTCCATTTAATATATCTGTAAACGTTCAAATAACCTACGCAAATGCTCTTTATGCCAGGTTGCATTTCTCGAGCCAATTTATTATGTTATCTAAGTATCCAAGCAAAACTGATTGCTCGGCATTATTACCGCTGCCATTGACCCCATTATGTATTTGTTCTATGCCAGCTAAAACGTTCGTGTTTATAAATCTTTGAAACGTCTGCGCTGCATTTCATAACCCAAAGGTCAATCTCGTAATTTCTAAAATACCAAACGCGTAATAATTGCTATTTTTCTATATCCTCTGTACTAATTTTCTACCGTCAGCTTAAAATTCCTTGAACAATCGGCTCCAATTATCGGCTGTTTAACATCGCATAGCCCTTTTCTTGAACCGGAAATGGAATCTGCACAGCCACTCTGGATCACCTGGTCCCCTTTTCTTCCGCGAACCAGTCCTATTTTCGCTCCATTTTTGGCGGCTTCTGCTTCTTCCGCGTTCTTGGCCTTGAACCTTACTGCGTAGTGAAGCTACTTCTAACTCCAGCTTCCTCATCTGCTTGACTAGCTCCGTGAGAGGCAAATGGGGTACCTGTTCGTTACTCCCGGACACAGCAGCGATGTCGTAGCACATGGCGTTCTCTATAATTTTGTTCTTGTTGCTAAGTTCTTGTCGCGCAGCACTATCCTCATAGACCTGCAGCAGTCGGTCCTTCAGCGCCGTATACTTGTTGTTCACCGGCGTCTGGAATGAGTCTCTCCCCAATTTTGATATAACCATGTTGAACTTCCCTTGTTTCTGCGATGCCATCACTGCTTCAAACTGGGCCAACCATAACCGCGGCATGTCAACCCAAAAATCTGGAAGTCTCGTTGACACACCTATAGCGGCCAGGGCACAATCAGCGGAATTCGTTCGCTCGTCTTTCATGCCCTGCTGACCCACTTGCCCACTTACTGGTGCAGCGTGCGGAAACATTGTTCAAAAACAATTTACTAACGCAGTAACACCAACAAAAAAAATCTGAATCTTCTCTTCAACTCCCTGATCAATCGTCGGGGTCACCACTGTAACCACCACTGGATCACGTCGGGCTGGATCACGTCGGGCTGGATCACGTCGGAGTCACCACTGTAGGTGTTACTGGTACTGGAGAGGAAATGAAACCACGTCACTGTATAAACTGCTGACTATATTGATGTTAATTATACACAAGTGACGCGGGGCGAGAGACTAATCGCTCTACCGCTGTCATCTGCTTATATACTAAATCTTACCACATAAGTACGTGCTCTTAGCCCCTATAAACACTTTACATATTGATATAGCGTGTTCAGTACTCGATTCTCTTTCTATTTACGTAAAAAAATAGGTTATAATATTTGACTAATTTAACTTCAATTATCCGTCAGTAAAAGTAAGTAGGGTCACCAGCTCAGCGTGCGTATTAATATCTCTAAAATTAAACAGCTGCGCCAAAAGTACAGTCTTATCTTGACGTACCTACGGTCGTTAACCTCGTTCGCTGATACTAGCTATTACTTATTCTGTGCTAGAGTGATTCGGCGGCGCCGAGGATTCACTCGTGTTACAGAATACTGCGTAGTAATTGTACAGCTGAGCTGGCGACCGTTGTCCATAATTTCCGTGTCTTCACACATTAATGTAATGAAGGTTTTCTTTGTAATTTATTTGTATTTTTATAATTATTTATTTTTAAGCCCTTCCTCTGACTATGATTCATCATATCCCTGAATATCTAAAGTGTTCAAACAGTCAGCCTGTATATAGACATCGTAATGCAATCATTTTTAATACTGATGTGAATAGCTTCGCAAGAAAATGGAACAAAACGCTTTAAAAATGTTCGTTTTAAAACTGATCGCATAAATACAATAGCTATTTTAATGTTTAAAGCATAAATAGAAACCGGAACGAAAGTTTTGTAACATTAATCGGCGCGCCGACATTTATTTAATTTATTTAATTCTAGACGACGGCGACGTTAAATAAATAGAGAATTAAATAAATGTCCTTTTTAAGTTAAGTTATATTGTGTTAAAAATAGATAATGAAGTGTATCTCTGTATTCTGAGAATAGATGATATGTTAAATGAAATTATACATATAATATGATTTTCGAACTGTAAATCTCATACTTCACGAACTTGGTAAATATTGAGAATGCGCAAATACTACGAATGGAAATAGATTGTTTTTAATTAATAATTACACAAATAAATAATCTTCGCAGCTTTACTTGTGTTAACTTGTATACACAGTGGAGTTTCAAAAATAAATCTAGTGTCTAAGTAATTATTCACTTCTACAAAGATTGCATGTCAGCGGTAATAACATTTTAAGTACTAGGCAATAGCCGACAATTTTTAATATCCCATACAAACTTATTGGTTCTAATTATTTATTGGTACAAAGTAGTTAAACTGTATCTTTAAATAAATAACATTATTAGAGATGCGCCGAATAGTGCTTTCACAAATTAACTGAATACCTACCTAATATTATTCAGTTTAACTTTTACGGAACCGGATATTCGGCCGAATTATTGGGTTTACCATGAAATTGCTTTGCCGCGTAAACAGGTACATGTACGCTACGTCGTGTCAATGCTGGTTAAATGACAAAGAAGCCGTACCTCACCGGTCACCGCCCGCAACTCTCAATTCACACACTAATATAAGTAGTTTAATTCAAAACATCACACGATGAAGTTGCAAATGAAAAATTATCGCTGAAATGATCGCAACTAACAATCTGCCTATTTCAATTGTGGAAAACAAAACCAATAATCTGTGTTTTTATTTAAACCTAAATATAAGTAACCAGAAAGAAAGTGTATGAGTGTAGTGGCGAGTCCGACAATACATGAGAAAGTGAAAAAATAAATCTAAAAATACTGGGCTGTTTCGATTACCTACATCTGATATTTATATGACTTCTTCGAATATCACATTCACTGCACACTGCTGACTATACTAACTATGGATTAAGAAATAAATATGATATATATTTTACATGAAATGTTGTTTCCTAGTTCTAAGCCATGGCTATATGAACCTAGAAAATAAAAAAAAATTTAAGCAATTATATTCGGCAAGAAAACCGAATAATTCGGCCGAATACAAATAGTGGAAAAGATGCCGGATACCGAATACCAAACGAGTATCCGGTGCATCTCTACTAAACATTATTTTTATAATTTATAGACACTTTCTTTGTGCAGCTCCTCATCCATCAAGTAATAGCAATTTTTGAGTGATAACGAAGTTTTATGGGGAAACAAACAATGTACTAAAATTAATACTTTAGTTTTTTTTCTTAGACATCATCATAACCAGAAGCAAAGTATCAAATGTCCTTCCCGCTGTTTTAAATTATTATCGATACATTTGTTGTCGTTTCATCGATGTTACAAACTATAGTAACATACCTTGCTTTTTATTGTTCGTTAGTTATATTTTGAAAGCAGGAGCTGTTTGTAAGGTTTTTCGATGTATGTACATTGTACATCGAGTTTTTTCCCCCCGCTTCTTTTCCTTGATTCCGGCACGTTCGTTATAGGGGGAACTGCTGAATAAAAAAATGTTTTTTTATTAATTTCTCAACATGTCTACTTATATCGTGGCTACAATGAACTGAATGTTATTTTATTTATCGGGTATACAATTCTATTTATATCTTTAACGTATTGTTTTATTGATTAAATCGTACCCTTATCTGTGTAAAAATAGACGCGCCGAGTAGCTGATTCATCTGTCTCGTGTTAAAGAAACGATACGTCCTCTGATATTGCAGTACGTATAGACAGCAGTCTAGGTACACTGTACAGCTTGTCACGAGTTTGAAGTTTGAATCCTAACCCACAAGGAGCTAACCACCATACCTAGTATAGCGGCGTTTGACAAGTTGAACTAAGGGCTCCCACACAAAACTGCGATGCGATGCGACGCCGCATCGGAGGAACTTGCGATGGCGAATTGCTCCGATGCGGCGTCGCATCGCATCGCAGTTTTGTGTGGGAGCCCTAAGGATGTTTGCATAAATTAAATAAGGGATGTTTATAATATTCTTTGTTTGGGACCCGATGACCCAACGTGAACGGTTATAATCTTGGTGTCTCCGAATCGAGAGTGAATCGGTTTCCTCTAGGTAAGGTAAGTAATCGTCGCTTAACATCAGGCGAAATGACGGTCAATTGTAAACCTAAAAAAAGTTTTAAACAGTGTCTTTTAGTGTTTGGAAGGGGTATTATGTATTATTTTTAGCAAACAATATGGGTTATTTGAATAAAATCTTGAATTTATAACAGATAAAAGTAGTCCTAATTGTGTAACTAATTACTTAACTATAATTGTGTAAGTGAAAACTTCTTTTGGCGCAACACAGACCGATTTTTCATGGGCTGTGAATTGAGATCTAGATGTTAGTTTACATTTCAAGTACCTACTTCAATAACTATAAATAAAAATAGACGGAATTGTGAGGCTAATCCACAATAGAAGCCATAAACCTAAAGTTGAAATTAAAAATACTTCGAGAAGCATTTTGAAACGCTCTTGAGCATGATGGGCTCAAACGGGTACAAGCAATGTGGCTCTTCGTAAACAACACACTGACGTAACCTCACACCTGCTTTCCGCCAAAAATTGTAAACGTGAGAAGCAGGCCGAAGCGAGCGGGTAACCTAACATCTGTTTTCCTGCCAAAACTGTAAAAGCGAGGAGCTGCCAGTGTTGATTGTGGATGGCGTAATGTAATACGGCGTATTATATCATCCGGCTGTGACATATCTATATTATATAAACATGAATAACTGTTCGTGGGTCTCCTAAAACTCTACAACGGCTGGGCCGAGTTTGGTTGTGAAATGTTTGTCGTAGCTAAGGGAAGGTTTAAACCAGGGCCGGCCTTAGTTATCTAGGCGCCCTTTTAGGCATATTTTTAATTTTTAACCCCCGAACCAAAAAGAGGGTGCCATAAGTTTGACATCGATGTCTGTCTACTGTCAGATATCGGCCAAAACATCACGCTTGTGTGTGTCTGTCTGTGGATTCGTATCTCTCAAACTGATATACCGATAATACAAAAGCCAATTTCTTTGCCGTGGTTCTTACCTGTTTGGTTAATATCAAAATGGCCGCTTCCAAAAGAAGGCGGGTTAAAAATGTATTCACAATCACCCTTAATGTGGGTATCAAATGAAAGGGCTTGACTATTGAAATACTATACACTATTATACATTTAAAATCCAAGATGGCCGCTACCACAAAATGGCGAATTACATTTTTTTCTACAACTACCTCAATATGGGTATCAAATAAAAGGGCTTGACTAGTAGACTACTATAATAGATTTAGATAGACTTGGGCGCCAAACTGTAACGACGGCAACTGTGTGAACTGTGTCTCTGAAATAAAAAGACGAATCGGGATGGCAAAAGATGCCATGACACGTTTGAACGACATCTGAAAGAAAAGAGGAATCGGAATCAAAACCAAGATCAGCCTAGCGATTCTGAAACCATTCGGTTGCATCCGACACGGAATCTCATCTCTCGGTCTTTGTCATGCTAAACAGATAAGACAAAGACCGAGAGATGAGATTCCGTGTCGGATGCAACCGAATGGTTTCAGAATCGCTACCCAGATTGATACGAGCCTTGGTATTCCCTATCTTCCTGTATGGAGTAGAAACGTGGACAATCCTGGCAAGGGAAAGACAAAGAATTGACGCATTCGATATGTGGTGCTGGAGACAAATGTTAAGAGTAGGTAGGTACCTTGGACTGCGAAACGCACCAATGCGTCAATTCTAACTCAGCTCCGAATAAAAGTACGCCTGTCCACTATAAGTCAACAACGCATCCTTACATATTTTGGCCATACAATGCGAAGAGGCGACGGGAATCTGGAAAAGCTGATCATAGTTTGAAACACTGAGGGCAAACGATCTCGTGGTCGCTCACCAACCAGATGGACCGATCAAGTAAAGGACCCGTCTTCCTCAAAATTTTACTCGGTCGTAAGAGACGCGCGGAACAGAAACCGGTGGGGGTAGGGTTACCATATCTCCGGATTTTTCCTGAGATTACAGGATTTTTCGACTTTTCTCAGGATTGCGGCTGGATTTTGCAAATCTCGTGATATCTCAGGATTTTTAATAAAACACATGTTACATTATAAAATCTCTTTAAAAGTTAAACAAACTAAAAATAATCTTCTTTTGATAACAATTGAATAGTTTAAATCTATACTTATTTATTTAAGTAAAACAAACTAAAAATAATCTTCTTTTGGTAACAATTGAACAGTTCAAATCAGTACTTATTTATTTAAGTAAAACAAACTAAAAATAATCTTCTTTTGGTAATAATTGCACAGTTCAAATCAATACCTATTTATCCAAGTAAAATAAACTAAACATAGTCTTCTTTTGGTAACAATTGAACTGTTTAAATCAATACTTATTATTCCAAATAAGTACTTAGTCAGTTTTATCGTATTTAATATTTGGGGGGGGGGGGGGGGGGGGGCGCACTGCCACCCCTGCCCCGCAGATTTGAGTGCGACATGCAAGTTGCAACACGCGAGTTATTTCGGCAGTGTATAAAACGATAATAATACCTTTTTGAGAAAAAATGTTAAACTGTATAAAATCTCAGGACTTTTCCATGGAAATCAGGCCTTTTCTCCGGTCTTTTGATTTTTTCATCTGGTAACCCTAGGTGGGGGCAGATCATCCGCTCCAGATACAACCCTGATGCTGACCACGATCCTCAGATATGAGGGACCGACGCAAGAGAGAGAGAGATAATAGATTTAAAATGCGGGTTGTCGGAGGTATTCAACATTTTTGATTTTGTTGTTGTTTCTAATTACAATTTCAAAAAACGTATTTGAATTTGTACCATGCCTATTACGAATATTGAATTAACAGAAAACCACATTGCGGTTGTGTGTATTATTATTCAAAATAACATGTCACAATCAAATGGGTAAACTGTTGTAGGTAACTTAATTATGTTTAGTACCTACCATCTTTTTTTTGTACACAGTTATGCAATAAACCATTCTGATTCTGATTAATCTCTAAACAATTCTCCTTACCTATAATAGGTAGGTACCTAAGGAGATTTAAAAAAAGGCTTAAGTTCTTATACTGTATTTTGGTGTATTTTCAACCTAATTTAGGTACAATACTTTAAGAAACATTAAAGAAATAGGCAAACGTAATAAGTATACCAATTAAAATACCTATTACAAATAAATATTTTTTTAAACATTTCAATCACTATTTAGGTACGCCGGTACTGGTGTTATGCGATCTCACAGGTGAATACATACCTAGTAGTCCGTGCCCACTCTTTCACACGAAAATACCTACCACTTTCAATACCAACCGAGTAAATCGGATTTAATTATGATTATTATTATCAACACCAGTAAATATATCAATCCTAAATAATATTATTGACTGAATTAAATTTTGATTAGTAGGATAGGAACAAGGTGCTCGACATCTTACACACTTTTACCTAATTATTATTTGCTTCGATTTTGCTAAAATTTATTTGACACATACAATAGGTACAATAAAACTATTTACCAATTTAGTGAGATTCATTTTGTATAGATTTCTAAATTGTCTATTTAAATCTAAGTATTTAATAGGTAGGTATCTACTGCTACTAGTCAATTATAAGTCAAAAATACGCTGGGGTTCCGTACAACATTTTTACATTCCGTTCGCAGTAAATTAATAAATAATTATATATCTTAGACTTAGATACATTTCAGATTTTTCTGACATGTATACGTCTTATATATTTGTGTCCTTGGAAGATTAGATAAACCTCGTTTTTGCCAAAACCCTATTAATCTAAATATTTCCCCTTAGGGATATTGCGAAAATACGATTTATCAAATCATTCTACGGCATACCGACATAATATAGTCTTGTCTTGGAGGCTTTGATTCAGTATACGTATACAATATGTTTGTAACAAATACACTTGTAGGATTAGGATAGTATTTAGGTACAGATGATGATTTTTTTTGAATTCTGTTCGTTTAACACAACAAAAATAATACATATTCCATATTTTCGAAAAAATATTCGTTGTAAAATGGGGTCGTGGGACGTTTTATGTGTGTATTTATATTTAATTATTTATTAAAAAAGACACAAAAACAGAAATCTTTATTGCTGTTTGCAGGGAAGATAGGATGATAAAAAACATTTTAGAAGTTGACCCATACAAACTGGCTTCTTCTTCTAGAATTGGTATATTTAATTTTCGTTTGCTTATTTCTGTAATGTTTTCTTACGTACATTAGGTTGGATGCTAATATTACACCACAATTTAAATACCCCCTGTCATAAAAATAATAAGATATAAACTGAACATAGTAAATACAGCGACACGATATTGACAGATGCGGCTTAAAGACCAGTATCCATGGCCAAGAATAACTAAAGAAAAAAGGGGTGTGGCCGACTCTTCAGTTGTAATGTTCTTTTATTGTATATGTTTCAATAGTATTAATACAATAACATATTATAGAATTCTAGATCACCAGAAATCTAAATGCTTGTTTTATTCTTTTCAGTTTTTTTTAGTATGCGAGTACGTACTAGTTTGGTTCACTTTTTACGCAGTCGGGTTTTTGAGTTTTTCAATTATATTTTTTTATTTCTTAAGACTGACAACATTATACAAGTAATTTGACGTCAACTTAACTAATTACGGGCCTCACAGTGTTGTCCACGAAGGTTCCATCTGCGTTTTATTTCGTGATTTTGAACAGTTCAATTCAGTATTTATCATAATTGTACAATACATTATACCCTCAGATTATACCCAACTGCGTAAACGTCAATCTTGTCGCAAAGAGACAAGACTGAAAAGGTTTGATACCCCCGCCACATGTGCATTAGGTCGCTCGCCGACTAGTCTCGTAGTGAGGACGAAACGCTTGAACTAGACGTGTGTAGCTCTTTACTGAAACTACTCAGTAAACCGAAACATCACTGTGATCCGAATGATTGGGAACAGTTGGCCGGTAAAAGTGTTTCATTTGGAACGACATCAATTCACAATGACGAGTCAGCAGTCACTGTATGATTGCCAACACTAGTCGATAATTTAGTATCGAATGAAGTATCAAGTCGCGGTATAGCGTGAAAGAAATAAAATCTGCGCTGCTTAATAATAAGAGTGAGAAACAAAACGGAAGTAACGTCGTGCGTATCGTATCGCATAGGTTGCAACTTGCAAAACGAAACAAATAAGTTTTTCATTGCTTTGGAACCAAGTTTTCGAAGTTTGAATCGATTGCTTAAATCGTTTGTTCTTTTATACGTTATAAATGAAACTTCTATAAATGTGAAAACTATGATAGTATGTATCTACTGTAATGTTAAAATATAACAAGAACATAATTAAACATTTCAATTTTCACTCGATAACGTGGATTTGTTAATTTTTTTTACAGAATTCTACTACTCAAGCTCCATCATTAATCCAGTAACTTTGTCGCCTGCAAGTATGGAGTAGGATGCGTTAAATCCGGTAGATCTGATTTTTTGAAGACTTGTTTATGATGTTGGCCTAATGATTATCCCAAGTTTGTGACCTCGAGCGACGGACGCAACTTGGTCAAAAATCGAAAAAACCGCGAAAAAATTGTTTACTTTTCATATTTTGGCGATTGTAACCCTAAACGACTAGTTTTTGAAAAAACTTTCTTGTGGCGTTTATAAAGTAGACTAAATTTGCTACAATATAATACTAGAATTATCTCTGTACACCCAAAAGTTTCTGAGAATAAGTCTTTCAAAGTTTATATTTTTTTTCGAACTTTGCAATATTTTAACTCCTACTTGACCACTTTATGGCACAGTTACTGCGGTTTTTAACCCCCGACCAAAAAAAGAGGTGTTATAAGTTTGACGTCCAAGTCTATCAGCCAGACACACATACAGGCCTGTCTCCCTGTGTATCTGACTGTGTGTGTATCTGCCTATGGCACCGTAGAGCTCAAACGGATGGGCCGATTTCGATGCGGTTTTTTATTTGAAGATTAATTTTTGTGTTGATGTTTTGAGCTATTTTTGGTTAATATCGATTCAAGATGGGTGCCTCCACCAAATGGCGGACCAAATATTTCAACACAACCTACCTCAATGTGGGTATCAAACGAAAGGGCTTGACTAGTAGAGTAAGTACTATACAGTATAGCAAATTTCAAATAACAAAATGACGAACTACATTTTTTTTCACTATTGCCTTAATATGGTTATGAAATAAAAAGGCTTGACTAGTAGACTACTGTGCACTGAGGCGGCCATCTTGAATCGATATTAACCAAAAATAGCTCAAATCATTAACACAAAAATTAATCTTCAAATAAAAAAACCGCATCGAAATCGGCCCATCCGTTTGAGCTCTACGGTGCCATAGACAGATATACACACAGGCAGATACACATAGAGACAGACCTGGGTAGCGATTCTGAAACCATTCGGTTGCATCCGACACGGAATCTCATCTCTCGGTCTTTGTCATGCTAAACAGATAAGACAAAGACCGAGAGATGAGATTCCGTGTCGGATGCAACCGAATGGTTTCAGAATCGCTACCCTGTATGTGTCTGTCTGATAGACAGACAGACTTCGACGTCAAACTTATAACAACCCTTTTTTTGGTCGGGGGCTAAAACCCGCAGTAACTGTGCCATAAAGTGGTCAAGTAGGAGTTAAAATATTGCAAAAAATTGCAAAGTTCGAAAAAAAAAAACTTTGAAATACTTATTCTCAGAAACTATTGAGTGTACAGAGACAATTCTAATATCTTAATGTAGCAAATTTAGTCTACTTTATAAACGCCATAAGAAAGTTTTTACAAAAACTAGTCGTTTATTTCCCGTTTTTATAACCCATAATCGCCAAAATTTGAAAAATAAACGATTTTTTCGCGGTTTTTTCGATTTTTGACAAAAGTTGCGTTCGTCGCTCGAGGTCACAAACTTGGGACAATCAATAGACCAACATCATAAATAAGTCTGCACAAAATCAGATCTACCGGATTTAACGCTTACTGTAATGTATAAAGTTACTGGAGTACATTTGATACCTACCCATTTAAAAGAAGGTTGTGAAAAAATCTTTGATCCACTATTTTGTGCATGCGGACGTTTTTAACTCATATTAATCAAACATTGCTAAGAACCAGAGCAAATACACTGAATTTCGAATAAAAACCGCAGCAAAATTGAACCATCTTTTTGAGAACTTTAGTGCACCAGACACAACAGACTGACATCAGCGTCTACCTTACAATAACACTTTTTTGGAAAGCTGTAAAAAAACTGTAAATGTGACACTCTCTGAAACCAACTCTACTATCTAAATCATTATTTTGACTCAGTGTTTCAAATGTCCCAAATGATCATGTCACTATTCCAAATTTTACAACTGATCCGACTATCCACGATCCAATCTAGATGCAAATGTTTCAATCTCGCCAATGATTCAATTTTACCCACGTCTAGCGCGGACAAATGAACGTTTGACAACTCCGCCCGCTATGTCGCTCAAACCCGCCGCGCTAGGCCCGCTGCACTGTGGACGCAAAGGCGCGTTTCGTATGTTTGAAAGGACAATGCCCACGTTCCATACATTGAAAAACCTGTCAAAGTTTTTTTGATACTGAAAGTGCGTAGCGATGAATAGTCTCTAATTAGGATTGTTCATGCTTCTAAAAACGTCCACTGTTAGAGTTTTCCATTTCCTAAATACCAAAAATTAGTTACAGTTAAACCAAAAGTAAGGTTATTTTTACTGTCACCATACATTAGAATTATGTTTTCTTTCGGATTAGAACAGAAAAGAAAGAACTATGGTATTATCTTTCAAAACATTTATCAGAATAAATAGGAATAATAGTACTTCTCATTACCAACTGATTACCATACGTATGAACACTTAATTTGCATAGAAATATTGTCACAGAAGGGAATATCTTAATTGTGAAATAAATATCTCATTATTTTGATATTCGAGGCAATGGCCTTAGAAGTCCATAACAATCGAGGGTTTCCATTAGGCAACACAAGCATATATGGTTTTATGTAATTATTACCACAATTATGTACCCAAGTAATAAGGAGCACTGAATCACATAATTCCCAGTTTTGTTACAACCAATATAAATTCCGTCACAAAAACTTGATGATTTGTCGTTGATGTCCGATTAGGAATTAATAATATTCTTCTTATTCCTAATATTTCTCTACGCACTGCAAAGAATCTCAAAACATGTTATCTTCCTGGAGCAATCTCTTTTGAACAATCGGAATAATTTTACTGTGTTTAACTGAAATCCGACATTGAAACATTTGAACTGGTAATCGGAGTTTGTTGTGGTAAATAATGCATAAATATTACACCGCTTAGAAAACAAGAAGAAAACTAAATATAAGAAGAAACCAATTCATTTTACTTGTTTACTTTTTTTTGATTTGTCAATTTGACATTAATCTTTGACCAATTTGGATTTGGTGAAAACGTTTCGATTCACAATTGCGTACCAACTTCTTCCTCGTTTACATTGCTATAAAAAGCAATAATAGTTTCTTTGTCGCCGTATTTATATATATCGTTATTTAAATATGTAAAAGTAGTAAATAAACGACATTGTGAAAAAAATTTACATACATAACATCCATATTCAATTTCAATCTTACGCGGATCAATAAAACGAAACGCAAGTACATACCGTTTCGTATTGCAATATTTTCCAAGTCAGCTTTGTTGGTAAATGGTAGGTTTGATTTAATGCAAATTATTTCATTTTGCAATGTTAGAAAGATATACAACATCGCACACGAGTACAGCTAAAAATCACCGATTTTTTAATATATAACTCATATGTCTACACGACAAATATTTTGGCGGGTCAAAAATGGACATTGTTCTTTCCGCGCTCGCCTTAGGCCCGTACCACACCCCGGACACTCGGCCTAAACTCCGAACAAACGGTGAAGTCGACATACCTACACTCACACAACTACGCATATGTCGTTCGAACACATTTACGCATGTGTGCGTGTCATCTAGGGTTACTAAATTATTTTATGGAATCGCTGTGACCCGTGAGTTCACCTGCCTGTGGCTTACAATCTTATCTAGTTAGTGTTCGATCTTTAATGTAGGTAAATATAACTTTCATCAACAATCAGAAGGGAGAAGATTTAAAACAAAACAGGAGATAATAAAGGTACCATGTACGAATTGATTTTTAGTTAAGTACACTTACCCAAAGAGAAAACTTTATTCTGATAATATATTAATTAATCACTCCATATATCGCGTATCTCATTATAGGTAGGCTAGTCACATAACTTATATAGAATAGCTTAACACAGTTTATAAAAATGATTCAATCTTTGTAGAAATTCTTATGTAATTAAAAATCTCTTATTCTTGTTTCGTATAATAGACGAAAAATTTGGTACCATTTTGTTAAATAATACAGCATCATGGTCGTATTCTCATAGAAAATTATCGTCCGATATAATAATAACCCTTCGTTGAGTCCGCCTCGCGTCCGCGAGGGGGAGGAAGCTTGAAATTGGCGGGGGGTGGGGAGTGTCCGTTCTATCTATATTATTTATTCTATGCCCGTACTGTGGTTGAGGCCCTAGAGTTGTAACTCGTGAGCGCGCCTTTTTCATACTGGTGTAATAGCGAGCTGACAAGTTAGACTCTAAAGCTGTATGAATAACGTGTGCTGAATAACGCGTAGTGTAATAGACGCTTAAGAGCCGGTTTTCACGGCGCGGCTGCCAACCGCGCCGCCGCGCGGCAGATTTCCATATAAAATTGAATTCAAAACACACGACGCGGTTTACGGCCGCGGCGGCTGCGGCAGCCGCGCGGCGCCCGCGTGGCTGCGCCCGATTCTTGCGCAGTAGCTTTCCGGAGCAGAAACCGCGAAAACCTGCGGTCTCGTGAGTATTGAAACAAGACAGTAGCGCGGCGCGGCGGCGCGCCCGTCCTAATATTTATTCTGTGGTCAAGGGTCTATTTACATTCGGTGTTTTTATTCATATCTAAAGTACCTAATTAATTGCTTTAATTATGCCGAAAGTGACTAAAAGTGCTGGTTGAGCCTTGCTATTGAAAATAAATAGTGGTTGTGAAGAACAATAACGGGCCAAAAGTGCCGTTTTCCAAAAGCAGAGCTAATGGGGCGTTTTCCAGATGAAGATAGACTTGTCAAAAATAGTTCTAAATTTTGCCAAGTGTGGCACCACTGTTTGTTTTTGTGAAATTTGTCTAACAAAATGAAACATTGGCGCCACTTATGGTGAAATTGGGAACTGTCTTTGACAAGTCTATCTTCATCTGGAAAACGCCCCATTGACAGGATGACAGGTAATATTTAGGGATACCATAGCAATCAAATATCCACCTATTATCGGCATATTTTTAAGCTGAGGCTTTATTTTTGAGGTTTGATTGTTTTCATCGCCAATTTCTATAACCCGTGGGAAAAAAATGTGAATGCTTTAGACCGAATGTGAGAAACTAGTCATAAATGTTTTTGTTAATTCTATACAAATCAAAATAAACACAGGGACTCAGCAGTGAAGAGCAGCTGATCGTATCATTCACGCTCGGGTACACTCGGCGGTCCCACGTTCACCCGATCGACCCGTTCACCTAACAGCGTCTGCTTCATTTACCACCTAAGGGTAAATCTGTGGTCGGTGCGTCAAAAGAATTTTTACAATTTTTTTTTTCTACTTTAGCTTTGTTGCGTCTTTCCATTCTATACAAGGCCAGAACGCAAGGGTATGAAACTAATCACGTATAGATTGTAAATAAGTTTTTTACTAAGATCTTCCAAACCATACAAGACCAGTACGCAAATACTCGCGTATACTTAGTAGTAACGTAGAAGTATTATGTTGTTACAAAACATACAGCGCCAGTACGCATGCGGACTAATCGTGTATGTTTTGGAACAAGCGCACGAAACTCTAACATTACAATTATTATTAATAATTATTAAAATTATTTGTACGTAAGCAGTTGCATGTTCGCCATTTTAAATTATTGAGCTGTCTTGATTTTTTTATTTTTTTTACGTGATAACGTCTTATAATTCGATGAAGCCGGCTGCACGCCCGCAAAACATGACGTCATGTAACGTTACCGCTATAGAATAGATAATATTTACCACCGTTACCTCGCCTTATTACTTTTCGCACCATCTAGTGAGTGAAATGTGTATTACGTTCAAGGAGTCTGTCCATGTTTTAGAAAAGCGACGATATGAAGTTAAGAACTTGTGCTAGTACAATGATGTACCCAGAGATGGAGCTTTGAACAGCTTTTCAAAAAGCTTCAGAATGTTTTACCTAGATGGCGCTTAACACAATCAGTATTTTCTTAAGACGTTGTCACGTTCAACTATCGTCAGTAAACCGACTTTACAGACAACCATTTTTTTTAAATAAAGAGTGACGAGACGAGCAGGTCATGTGCCTGATGGTAAGCAACATGCCTGCCACATAACAGCACAGTAACACGCTGCTATTGGATCATGAAGAGTCCAAATCATTACCTAGCACTGCATTGCGCTCTTCACCCAGAGATCTAAGATGTTATATCTCTAAGCCCTGTAATTTCTTTGGAAACATTGCCCTTCAAACCGGAACACAGTAATGTTTGCACATTACTGCTTGGCGGTAGAATAACTTGATTTACTGTAGATGTTGGTCTCCCAGATCCGACTCGGAGCACCCCGACTCTACGTAGTCTGGTCGCTACTACCCCTAGAGTGTATATAAAAAATGCGGGAGCCAGAAGTTCAAGGCAGGTCTTGAGTGGAGCGAGCCATGCGAGGCCTAGCGATACGTAGGGGGGAGGTGGCAAGCGAAGCGAGCCGGCGACCTCGGTAGTGGAGCTCAGGCCGAGTATGGAGAAGCGACACTTAGGGCTGACCGCAGAGCTTCCTTATATTCCTATTATTATATTCCTTATTCTAAGAGTGTTATTTATGGTCTCAATAAAAGATTGACAAGTTTCTAATATTAGCTAAGTTTCAATTCTTGTTATTCCGTTCTTGGTGTAGGTTGAAAATGACAGGTTTTTTTATAATGTAATAAACTATAATAAAGTTCTCCTGGTGGTAAGAGACTCAGACAGTCATTTATCTGTACCAATGATACGTGGTCAAACTGAACCAAACCATGCCTGGGAATAATGAACGCCGTTGCAGTGCTGCAACGGCGTTAATTACTTCGAGGCATTCGTTCTAGAGTTTCAGTTGTCCTGTAATTTATATGTGTAGTTAGTTATATTGCTTCCCTGAAAAATTCCTTTCCGTACCTGTTTTATAAAGTTGAAAGTTTTCAATGAACGGGGACGGAACCTATTATCTGGACCTGGCAACATTAAGTACCCCATCAGTTGCGCGCTGAGTTATATTGCGCGCATTGTATCTCAAGAACGGTGATAGCTAGACAGTTGAAAATTTCACAGATGATGTATTTCTATTGCCGCTATAACAACAACTACAAATAGAAATAAAATAAAAGGGCTCCCATACAACAAACTTGATTTTTTACCGTTTCTTGCTCGATTAGCCCGTCCCAAGCAAACTAGATGGCGCCACTAGAAGAATAAAACGCGAAATCGAATTCGTCGTTCGAATCATAAGCTAATTTGCCGATGGGTGCATGAAGGTGTGGTGACAGGCAAAATAAAATGCGTGATCACTTGATGGTATTTAATATCTGACTCCTTGCTCAATTCCATTGCCTTTGTTAATGTTATCCGACATGTTTTATTCGCTAGTGACACAAAAAACCAAGGCAATGGAGTTAATAGGTACTTGAAATATGAAATATCCGCTTAAAACTCCCTGGTCCCTTTGGGGATCACTAACGCAAACCAAACAAGCTTATCTTTTTCAACATTTTATTAAACTCTTTTGGATGAGAGCCTGTCTGCGGAAACTACGATAGTCTATGTATTCAGAATGCGGAATAAAGCCAAAGAGTTTTCCGCCGTTTATTTGCTAATGGTACGGAACCCTTCGAGCGGGAGTCCCCTCGCACTTGGCCGGTTATATCTTTTCTTCTGATAAGCGCGAAAATGATTGCGGCAAAATGAAGAAATATTGCTAAGCTGTAAAATAAAAGAAATGTCTCATACGTCTACTTCATGTAATGTCATTTGTCTGTTCGTCATAAATTGTCAGATGTCAGTCGAGTCACTCATTCCATCTGTCTTGTCCGCCTGTCTCGGCTGTCAGTTTAATCATTCAGAATCAGAAAATCAGATTGCTATTTACTCTCGTGCGATGACCGTGTGAGCAAGTGGCGATATTTACTCGACGATGAAATTAAAAGTATTTTTATTTACGTACTAAGTTGTAGGCTTATTCCGCGGTTTAGTAATTAAGTTCAAGTTTATCTAAAAGTTTTACCAGCTACGTTAGGATGCAAATAATCTACGAATGAAGCCTCGATAGGAAAAATGTCCTATGTTCGTGAACTTCAATGGCCGTATTACCAGTGTGATTTGTGTTTTTCTGGTCAAAAACTATAACTTGCGATGTATTTAGTAAAGAATGTGATGATGAACAATTTACACTTCAGCAAATGGCTCGTGCTCCTAGTTTTTGCTGTGTCCCGCCGTTGGGACGCCGTTGATGGTAAGCATTTTTCGTCACTTTTTAAGATTCGTAACTAATCAAAACAAGAATAGCTCAGTAAATAGTTGTGCACGATATTCTCTATTTCGCATGAGAGATCGAATCTTTTCGAGACCATAATAATTTGAAAGGAAATAAGTATATTTCTTTGTGTATTACAACGTAGCGACACGAGTTTATGTATTTTGCATAGGTCAATGATAAAAATTCAAGGCTATACTTAGAGACTAGATGCCTAAACTGGAATTATTTTCATGAAAGATTTGTAGAAAACTTTCTTTATTTGAAACTTACAAACTTGTCAAAACTTTCAATGGTTAAGTAGGTTCCTAGAAAGTTTGATACAGAAGTTAAGTTCTTTTTACAATGTTATTTGCATATGAAAAAAGTACTTGCCAATGCTCATATGTAATTAAAACCCAAATTTATTTTAGTAAAATGTTAAGAACATGTGTTTTTGAACTAGTATTGGAAATTTTAAATGCTTCATCCACAACTCCATAACCTGAACTAAGCATACACTATATTATGTAAACATGATTTGGAAATGATTTTGTACTTCATTTAACTAATTAAATAACTAGGTTTTAAAATTAGGTAATTTAAAAATAAATCAGTCCTGTGCAATGTTTTCAATAAAAAAAATAAAGAAATAAGTAGTAACACAAGTAACTAATTTCTTGTCAAAGTTTAGCTCCACAATCGCATAAACAGCCCACTAAATGTTCCCACTGCTTGGACTAGGGGCCTTCTCTCAAGAGGAGAGTCAAGGCCATAATCTACCACGTTGGCCCAGTCCGGGTTGGTAGGTGAGCTTCAATAGCCTCTATTGAGAGCTATTGTGAGCCAAGCTTCTTTTTTCATCTAGACAGAAACCACAGATAGAATTTTATATCCAATAAATCATTTAGGTAAATAACTTTCAAGGTATGAAAAGTTAATTTTTTTAAACATAAAAGATCTTGGTTTTATAAATAACCCGTATATTTTATAGTGGTGTTTTTGACTTGAGAAATATTTCGTTCCAGCATTGAAATGTTACTGTAACAGTGAAGCCTGCAAAAATGCCACTTGTGAAACAGACGGATACTGCTTAGCCTCCAGCTCATCAGAAAATGGGCAGCAGAAACTGACATACCAGTGAGTTTAACTTCATTAGCCTTTTTTATTACCTGAGGTGGTTTTCAATTCATAAACATAATCTAGATGTTATTTATTTAAAAAGAAATTGGTTTCACTATTGTACTCATTAATAATGAATTTTAATAATTAGCAAACTCAAATCAACTATGCGCATATGTTTCTAATCTGTTTCCATCGACTGACTACGTAGAGAGGTGGCCTTGAGCTGTTTGAACTTGAAAACTGCCTTCCCACCTGAAAATCCAATAAAATGCTATAAGTCGTCACATTATTGCTGTGACACTGATCTCTGCAACTCCAATGAGATCTCCCGACAAAAGTTGTATAGAGTCAAGGAGTCCGCAGCCATGGGTAAGCTCCCTGCACTCTTGTGGCCGTGTGATTGATACAGTGATAATGCAGATTTTGAGTTTGTTTTGTGTACTATTAGAAGCATTTAATTGCATTGACCTTACCGGTTTTGTGTTGAAATGCCAATACTCTAACCAAATGCTTCAGAACTAGCGATTGGAAGAATTTCTAATAAAGGAAACGAGAGCCGCCGACCTTAGTTTTGAATGATTTGCCGTTAATTTAACAAAGTCTATTTTTCGAGTGTGTGTTTGTTTTGCTTTAACCTAATAAACGTAATAAATGGTGGTTCCAATCGCGGCGCAGCTGCATCGAGCGCGCGACAGCGCTTCCGCCCGAGCATCCCTTCAGTTGCTCCACGACAAAGAAAAAAAATGAGACAGTGCTGATAAAGTGTTGTCACAACTACGACATGTGTAACAAGAACGAGGATATGAAATTGGGGCCGCCGTCGCAGAATTCGTCGCAAGGTAGGAGGACACGTGTGCCGCTAACAGCACGCTTGCCGCCGCGCAACGCACCGCAACGCAACGGCCCGCACGGCGATAGTTCCACTCCGGCCGCGGAATAAATATTTACGAGTCGATGAGAGATAACACTTGCGTCACTATCGGCTCGAGCCCCTCGCGACCGCCGGCCGCTCGCCTGATAGATAACGCACCTCTAACGCACACGTCACCGCTCGAATCCCGATGCCGATCAGAGTGCCGCCAAGGGAACTACCGCCCGCCCCGGGCCACGCTTGGTATACGGTTGCGAGACTGCATGGCTATCCGATTTTAATTTTTCCTTTTTTTATTGTACCTAACATGACTAAGTTTTCTTCCCTTAGACCGGCCTTGATCACCGTTTAGAGAGCGTATTCAGTAGTATTAATTTGTCGATGTTATGAATTTAGATGTTGGGACCCCGAGCACTCGTTTCCTCCGGGAGACCGACCCATATTATGCCGCGACGAGGGAATGCGGTGCTGCGCCACGGACTTCTGTAACCGGTCTTTCTTCACCAGGGTCGAAGGTACAGTACCGGTTGTGCCGTTGGGACGGGGCTTGCGTTGTGATGTCTCGCGATGTACCCCAGATGGACGCACGATGTCTCTATTTAGCCACTCCGCTCGACACTCGCCAATTTGCATGTCAATGGAAAGACGAATAATGCAAATGTTTCGTAAGCTGGGATTTCCTCGTCTTTGAATCCGTTGTTGATTTTTCTCATTATAATTTTATTTTAGAAATTCTCATAAACCTATTTTACTGTTAAATTGTATGATGGTCGTCTCGAACGGTTGTATTAATATGATAGATAGCGCATTGCATTTGTAGCGGGCATGAGAGGGGGACGAAACACGAAGTACGCAGTTATACGAGAATGCAAATTCACTACAAGGATTCATTTCACTGCAGGGAGAAAAATAGCGTAAGTGATCATACGCCGGTTTACACTCTTGGCATGATATACTTCTCTTCAGTTATTCACTAATCGCATGTTTTACTAAAATGCTAATTCCAGAGTACTGAATATAATTAATTGGAAGGTTGATCCACAAATCTATTTGACACCTATTAACCACTGGTTACGGGTTCATAAAATTATGTAAATAAGGCAAATATTGGTTGAAAAGCAAAATATCGAGCAATCGAAACTAACTTTGGTTTTTATATTCAGTCTATCGCAAGTAAATTTGCTGCATGAGATGTGGAAACTCAGCTTGTGACGTTCCTGCTTTGCATATTGTAAATGTTAGTTAAGGAGCTTTTAAATATTTAGACTGTTAATCTTTTCAGACGAAATCACTAGAATCCAAGTTGTCAATCAACAATAGTAAATGTCAATATAATGTAGTTTCGTCTGCAGAGATTTACAGTACTGTATTTTAAAAGCCTGTTCTGTTATCGCTTTTTAGACTACAGGCCCATGAACAAAATGTACGGGTCAAATTAACCACCAGGAGACCTATGTAGGATGATAGAAGGGTATAAAGTAAGATTCAGCACTATGCCGTCACTTGTAAGCTGTCCAACTGAGTGCAATTGAAGAGGGAGGGTTGCAATCCTCGATCATTTCTCCTTGTCGCATTATTTTTGTACGGCGCTGCGGAATAATAGATAAGAAGAGGTATTGAAACTATAAAAAATATAAATTTTAACTTTTTAATTATTAGTTTGTCGGAAAAATTTCCAGAGTACGAGTAATTTACAGAGTAAATTTGGTAATTTGATTAAGTACGGCATTGGTTCAATACAGTAGTTTAAATACCTCTTCTAATGCATTATTTCGCAATGCCGTACAAAAATCATGCGACAAGGAGAAATGGTAGAGGGGTGCAACCCCCCCTCTTCAATTACACTCAGTTGGACAGCTTACAAGTGACGGCATAGTGCTGAATCTTAACACTTTACACCCTTCTATTATCCTACATGGGTGTCCTGGTGGTTCATTTGACCCGTACATTTTGTTCACGGGCCTGTAGTCTATTTGTTTTGTAGCCAACAACTCTTCTACCGCCTAAATAAATCAGCTATGGCTTTGCTATTGCTGTCTGTATAATTTCAAGCGAAAAGAAAATAGAGTGTTATGTCATAGCTAAAACAGTTTTATTTAGGCGGTAGACCCTCGAATCGTTTTTTTTAAACGATTGTTTCCGTACTTTACGTACCTACTGTACGCTTTAAGCACAGTGTTTATTCTGAACATTATTGTACGTGATTTTATTCAAAACATGTTGGACTTCTCGTGGTTCAAAACCAGCAAAGCGTATAGTTTAATCACACTGATAATAGTACGAAAGAAGCGATCTCATGTGATATTAATTTCACTGGAGAGAACCGATGCAATTTCGTTATGCTTCTTAAATCGCTGATCGACCAGTGGCAGACAGTGATTACTGGCGACATTGAGGGCCAGAGACGCCACATCACCGGAATATTACTTTGAGTACAGAAAGCGCGTGCGCCCTGTTCATATTACAGTCTATAAATTGGATAATTGGTCCTCAACCGTACACTTTTGTTCCAAAGGAATGAATAGGTAAGCACTGTAACAATAGTACCGAGACAATAGTAAGAGTTCAAAAATTGGAGTTTATAATGTTACTAGCGGCCCGTTCCGGCTTCGCTCGGATATGTTATTATATAAAAATTACGCAACATGTTCTTTATCCGCGATTTGAACAGCATAAAAAAAGATTATAATGACACAACCTTAAGAGATTCATGCTGTCACGGACATCAGCGCACGTCAACGTACGCAACGAAAGCTCTCAAAATGGAATATTTTCACCTGTTTTTGTTATATTTTTCATTCATACTCCGCTTCTTTTGAAAGTAACGTAATGTTATATAGCGTATATAGCCTTCCCCGATAAATGGACTATCCAATAGAATAATAATCTTTCAATTCGGACCAGTAGTTCCTGAGATCCTAGCGTTCAAAAAGCAAACACTGGCTTTGACTGGCCTTGTGGCTAAGTGGTTAGTAGCTCTGACTGCGAAGCCGAGGGTCGTGGGTTCGATCCCCACCCCGTGCAAATATTTGTGTGATGAATTCAAATGTTTGCACTGTGTCTGGGTGTTTCTATGTATAATAAGTATGTATTTAAAACTATATAAGTATTATATCAGCTATCTGGCCGCCATCACACAAGCTTTGCTTAGTTTGGGGTCAGACGGTGTTGTGTGTGAATTGTCCACCAATATTTATTTATTTATTTATTTATATAAAAAAAAAAAAAAAAAAAAAAAAAAACAAACTCTCCAGCTTTATAATATTAGTATAGATGTCGAATTAAGCTAATATATTGGCGTCGTCACTTGGAAAATGTGTATTTATTTCTGTACCTGAAAATGTGTATATATATTTGGACACAATAACAACGCCAAATTAAAATTTTAGACAATAATGGTTGGCGTTGGAGAAAGTCTCAATCTTTTAATTGCGCCTTTAGAGTGAGTTTTCTGAGGTTCAGATTGAAAAGTTTGTATGTTTTTTTGATTATTCATAATTTAAATTAGAAATATATAAACTTTTACAAACTTTACTTGACTCCTTTACAAAAAAAAATAAGTTGGTATTTGATAGGTATAAACTAGTCGGATCTTTATCCGCGGATCTTTATCTGAATACGGATCTTAACTTTCTTATAGTATGCGGCGGTAAATATTACACAACGATCTTTGGAAACAGTCAGATTTTTTTCTACTTAATAATAAAAGTGATCTTCTAACTTGTTTGCTTATAAAGATATTTTCTCAATTTGTCCCCTTATAAAGATAACTAGCTGAACGCGCAAGCGTTGTTACGCCATCTATCGTTGTTACGAAAATTGGGAGTACCAATTCAAATTTTGAACAAATTCGGTTACTTTAGGTTCTAATGACGCAAACTTTAAAATATTACATATTCGTATTATGCTGTCACGCAACGAAAGCTCTCAAAAAGCAATATTTTCCCCGTTTTTGTTATATTTTTCATTCATGCTCGGCTCCTGTTGATAGTAGCGTAATGTTAAATAGCCTATAGCCTTCCTCGATAAATAGACTATCCTACAAAGAAAGAATCTTTTAATTCGGTCCAGTAGTTCCAGAGATCCTTGCCTTCAAACAAACCAACATATAAACAAACTCCTCAGCTTTATAATATTAGTATAGATTTAATTTTATAAAAACTTCCTATACATACATTCTGTGTACTAAATATCGGGAATTTGTCAATAAAACAAATAAAGTGGCCAAGTACGAGTTGGACTCGCCCATGAAGGGTTCCGTTGCAGCAAGTAACATTATATACATAGTACACATAGTTCTTGTAGTTCGTTGTAAGTTGTAACTTTGATCGAAGTTTCAATAATAGTGTATTTATGACGTACTAAAAAAAACTACTCATCAGATCGAGTTCAAACTAATTTTCGTTGGTAGTTTACATGGTAATGTACATCATATATTTTTTTTAGATTTTTCATTCTCTTACTTTAGAAGTTAGAAGGGGGAGGGGGACACACATTTTACCACTTTGGAAGTGTCTCTCGCGCAAATTATTCAGTGTAGACGAAAATGATTTTAGAAACCTCAACAGCATTTTTGAAGACCTATCGATAGACACCACCCCACACGTGTAGGTTTGATGAAAATAAAAATGTTGAGTTTCAGTTCTCAGTATGGGGGGCAACCCAAATTTTTCTTTTTTTAAAATTTTTCTGTTGAAATCTTAATGCGGTTCACGGAATACATCTCTACTTACCAAGTTTCAACAGTGTAGTTCTCATAGTTTCGGCAAAAAGTGGCTGGGACATACGGACGGACAGACAGACAGACAGACATGACGAATCTATAAGGGTTCCGTTTTTACGTTTTACGGAACCCTAAAAATATAAATTATGCATCTAAATTTATTTTATCGCCTTCAAAGTAGACCCCATCGCTTGCAATACAACATCTCCAACGCTTTTCATAGGCTATTTGCGGTATGGCCTTTAGCTCATTCAGCGAATTTTCTTTTATGGCTTCTTTCGTCTCAAAACGTTTTCCTCGAAGTGGTAATTTTAACTTGGGAAATAAAAATAAGTCAGACGGAGCCATATCAGGTGAATACGGTGCTTGGTCGAGAACTTTTGTTGAATGTTTCGCTAAAAACTCTTTCACTATAATGGCTGTGTGTGATGGTGCATTATCATGGTGCAGAACCCATGAGTTGTGTTGCCACAAATCTGGACGTTTTCGGCGGATACTCTCACGCAAACGCTTCATGACGCCTAAATAATATTCTTTATTCACTGTTTCTCCCATCATGGAAAGAATTCAGAGTGAACCACACCACGGTAGTAAAAAAAAACTGTCAGCATCACCTTGATTTTGGAGCGACTTTGCCGCGGTTTTTTGGGTTTCGGCTCGTGTTCGAGACGCCATTCTGAAGACTGTTAGCTTGTTTGCATGTCGCCATAAACCCATGTCTCGTCGCCAGTTACTATACGTTTCATAAAGGTCAGATCCGTAGAAGCTCGGGAAACCATGTCTTCAGCGACATACTTTCGCTCCGCTTTTTGAACAAAATTGAGCTCTTTTGGAACTAGTCGAGCGGCGACGCGTTTCATGCCTAAAATGTCAATGAGAATGCTGTGGACGGACTTAAAAGATATGTTCACCTCACTAGCCAACTCTCTCAGACTCATACGTCGATTTTCGAGCACTAGCTTCTTGATTCTGTCGATGTTTCCTTTGGTCGTAGCGGTTGAAGGTCTACCAGAACGAGGCAAGTCTACTGCTACTTCTCGGCCTTCTTTAAAAGCCTTATACCATTAATTAGCCCTTGTTTTCGATATACACGATTCGCCGTAGGTAATTCGCAACATTTTTAGTGATTCACCACATGAAATATCATTCGAAACATAAAATTTAAGGCACACTCTTTGTTCAACAATATTTTCCATTGTAAAAATGGCCGAAAACTCAAAACTATGACCAACAAAAAGTGTAGTTTAAAACAAATTAAATGACAGATCCCGCTCAAACTTTGCGCGCTAAATCAGAACAGTGCTACCAACATGCAGTAAAAAAATTAGAACGGCCTTTTTTACACGGGTCTTTTTATTGACATATTCCCGATACTTTTTACCCGATCGAGTAGTATGTTGAAATATTCCTATCATCATTTTAATAAGAATAGTACAAAGATTCCTAATAGATCTTATTTTAAAGATTTTGAGTTATGTACTTAGTTACTCATTACGATACATGTTTGCATTATGAAGGTGACAATTCGAATGAAAGGCTTAAAAAAATTTGAATGGAATTTTTAACAGTTATTCATTGTCACCTAATCGCCTGTAAATAAAATTCAATCAATTCATTCAAAATTAATGAGGTA
The DNA here is from genome assembly GCA_963693475.1 of Ectropis crepuscularia. Lineage (NCBI taxonomy): Eukaryota > Metazoa > Arthropoda > Insecta > Lepidoptera > Geometridae > Ectropis > Ectropis crepuscularia. The sequence goes on from OY856338.1 coordinate 20,322,631, forward strand.
AAAGATCTGCCGGACTAACCATAACCAACCCAAAACTAACGGATAAGAATACGAATCTTTCTTTTCCCTCGGATGTTCGCGAATACGGATACGGTTATCAGGTACATCTATACTAATCTATATAATATTATAAACCTGAAAAGTTTGTTTGTTTCAACGCTAGGATCTCGGGAAGTACTGGTCCGAGTTGAAAGATTATTTTTCTGTAGGATAGTCTATTTGTCGAGGAAGGCTAAAGGCTATATAACATTACGTTACAATCAATAGGAGTGGAGTATGATTGGAGAATGTAACAAAAACGCACAAAAAAAATCCTTTTTTCCATCTTTTTCGATGCGTGCGTTGACGTGCGCTGAAGTCTATGACACCATGTGTCTATGTTTGAAGGTTGCGTCATAATAACCTTTTTTATACTATTCAAATCGCAGATAAACAACGTGTCGCGTAATTTATGTATATTAAGATATCCTAGCAAAGCCGGAACGGATCGCTAGTCAATAATATAAACGCAGTATGAACCCGGCATCAGCTCATCTGTACCCAATTATAATAACGTAATAAATGGCGCCAATTTTATTTTTGAAGACCGTAATTCTGTCATACCTTTTAAACATTTTAATAAATACAAATAAATACAGTCGCCAAACTTACCTTGTATAAATATAAAAAAAGGCTACGCCTTAGTTTAAATAAATAAATTTTAAATATTGGTGGACAATTCACACACAACACCATCTGACCCTAAACTAAGCAAAGCTTGTGTGATGGCGGCCAGATAGCTGATATAATACTTATATAGTTTTAAATACATACTTATTATACATAGAAACACCCAGACACAGTGCAAACATTTGAATTCATCACACAAATATTTGCACCGGGTGGGGATCGAACCCACGACCCTCGGCTTCGCAGGCAGAGCTACTACACACTAAGCCACAAGGCCAGTTACCTTGATTATCGTGAAATACAAATGTCGCTTGAATGAAATTAATGCATAGCCGGCCGTCAATGTGGGGAATGTGCAGAACTGAACTGTAGAACATGCTGCTGTGTTCTCATTTACTTAGTCTTATCATGACTGGCGATACGGACCGCTTAACTATAAAATTCTATTAACACGACCCAACAAAATTGTATGCAAAAAATACAGAGCAGCATTGCCAACTGTCTATCTGTAAAAAAAATGACAGGATTTCATAGCATTTGACAGCCTACGTAATAATAAGCCATAATAACAATAAGGTCTAGGCAAAATTTACAAATATTGAGATGTGAATAGAGACGAATGTGTGTGGAATGGTTGGGAGTTTGTGTTTTAGTATAAAGGGGGAAGAGAAGGGAGTGGGACTTATTAGCTCTACGTAAGGTCAAGCAAGGGGTGATATCGGTGCACACAACAAGAAAGGATATGGGAACAAACCACTTAATGCACTAATCACGTATTGGCTCTACGTAAAGTCGAGGGGTAATATCGGGACACTTAACACACATACCTGTCGTTACCACATCGCGTAATAGTAAACTGAAGTTTCTGTCAGGACGAGATTAAATGTTGTGTTACACTAAATTGTGTTGTCGTTGCTAAACCGTTATTCTGGGTAAAGAGTCGCCTCCATCGGCGACGGCGTGGCGTGTGCTGCCCTGGGTGATGGGGTTGATGGTGCTGGGGATATGTGCCGCCATCAGCCTGTGGTGGGCCCAGCGATCCCGCAAGATAACCAAGCGAGACAGCCGGCCTCTGTTCCCTGGCGATGACTCGCTGACCAGGGAAACGCGTCACCCCGTGATGACTAGCACCATCAGGGACATGATCGAGCTCTCTACCTCCGGATCTGGATCTGGTGAGTTATTTATATTCTATAAATTTCTTAAGTTAATTCTTCTTCGTGTCGATGATATTTCTTTTTTTTGTTGTTTTCTTACTATAACTATACCTAATAACTAAACAAATGTGAACTAAACTTTTTGAAGTGAAAACTTCTTTTGGCGCGCCACAGACAGATTTTTGAGTTTATTGCCCGTGTTACTACCCGTCTTACTACCAGTAGTAACACGGGCAATCGTGGGCTGAGAATTGAATTCTAGAAACGTCAGGTTCGGGAATGATAAGAAATCTTCGGGTAAACTCGGGACTATGGCCATTGGTCATCTAGAAATTCGTCAGCATTTCACATTGCACGTGGCCACGCCCTCAAGTTTCACCTGCTTAGTTTCCAAAGTAAGCTTTCAAATTCTGAGTTATAAATAAGTTTTCACTTCTATCGGCAGTTCCTATGACTGCCAATTTAATTTTTTATTTATAAGAAATTTATCTTAAGTTAAAATCCATCTCTTTATTAGTCGACTATCTTAAGACGATATGGTAGGTACATTAAGAATGCGAAATACAAAAAAACATGTTCAAAGGCGGTTCGTCAACAATTCCTTGTAAAAGTAACATGATCGTTGATCGTCTATTCCATTGCTTCCGTAACCTTAGCCATAACGAGTGATAGAACGCAGATGAGTTCCTTTCATTGAACGTATTTTTTTATGAAGAGCATTGTGGTTGACGTCCCTTTGAAAGTGGACCCGTAATTGAGAGCCAGAAGGCACCTCTTTTATACCATTATCAAATGCGATTCGCAAGGGCGAAGTCTAAGTTGACAACATCATTCGTATATCTAGATGCTATTAAAGCCAGAGATTTATTAACGTTATTTGAATGCGAATGTCTGGAACTGTCAGTTAGATATTAGGGCTCCCACACAAAACTGCGATGCGATGCGACGCCGCTTCGGAGGAACTTGCGCTGGCGAATTGCTCCGATGCGGCGTCGCATCGCAGTTTTGTGTGGGAAGCCCTTATGCATCAATTTTTTTTAGGATGTGACACCTATATGGTGTTTGTTTACTCTATATTTGAAGACACCCAAGTTGTACATATCGGTAGAGTATTCGACAGTTTTGCACAACTTACACGGATTTCTGTTTATTCTTGACGGTAGATACTGTGGAGCATAGCGCTTCATAAATGTAGAGACTATTTTCACCAAAATCGATACATTTATAAATATCCGTCGATTTTCCGTCTTTCGAGAACCAGATAATAATCTGTTTTCGAACTGCTTCTACGGCAAGTCGATTTCATTTTAATTTGAAGAAAATGTTAAGCTTCTATAAGGTTTCCCCTTTAGGCGTTCAATGCTTACTTAAGGGATTAATGCGCGGCGACGGAAATTCATTTAAAAACTTTTCGAGATGGGAAAAAGTTTTTGATGTAACATTTTGAGGCTGAAGAATGTTGTTTTATTTACTGTGTTAATAATTATAATAATTTAGGAGACATCGGAAGTCGGTGCTGCATTAAATCCCTAGTTTTACATATTTTTACATACGTAAAAGGTTAGAAAAAAAGGTTAATTTGAAGAAAATGTTAAGCTTCTATAAGGTTTCCCCTTTAGGCGTTCAATGCTTACTTAAGGGATTACTGCGCGGCGACGGAAATTCATTTAAAAACTTTTCGAGATGGGAAAAAGTTTTTGATGTAACATTTTGAGGCTGAAGAATGTTGTTTTATTTACTGTGTTAATAATTATAATAATTTAGGAGACATCGGAAGTCGGTGCTGCATTAAATCCCTAGTTTTACATATTTTTACATACGTAAAAGGTTAGAAAAAAAGGTTAATTTGAAGAAAATGTTAAGCTTCTATAAGGTTTCCCCTTTAGGAGTTCAATGCTTACTAAAGGGAATACTGCGCGGCGACGGAAATTAATTTAAAAACTTTTCGAGATGGGAAAAAGTTTTTGATGTAGCATTTTGAGGCTGAAGAATGTTGTTTTATTTACTGTGTTAATAATTATAATAATTTAGGAGATATCGGAAGTCGGTGCTGCATTAAATCCCTAGTTTTACATATTTGTACATACGTAAAAGGTTAGGTTACCCATGATATTTAGCTCTATATATCCTCTACTCTCTACTGTATAGTGAAAGTACAGGTATTAGTACTGACTTGAAATAGATAAACTACTGAGTCACGAATAATGCTATTCACTACGTAATTGGTCATAAAGTATTGAATGGTAGTTGGTAATTTTCTTAATACTAGCTGACCCGGCGAACTTCGTTCCACCTAAAAAACAATAAATGGGCAGGTTTAATTAAGGGTTTGACGGCTAGACTGGTGTTTTGACAGATATTTTTTTATTGATGAATATCATATATTTTTAGGCTTATGATATTTTAGGCTTATTATTTTATTCCGGACGAAGACGAATCCTAAAGGATAAAAATCATAAGGATTGATGTATAACTAACACGATTTTCTTTCATATACGAGTATCACATTTCAATGCTTATTGTCCTATTCTAAACAAAATCAAATTCTAAAATAGAGTCAAGTCAATTCAAGTGTAATCCTATAAAAGTATAAAATAAAAATCCTACTAAACTTTCCCTAGACTTCCACAAATAGTTGAAAACCAAAATTACCCAAATCAGAGGAGCCGTTTTCGAGTTTTAACGAGACTAACGAAAAGCGATTGATTCTTATGTATAATTATTTATGTTTTTATTTCAATTATACGTTTCAAAAAAATTCACTAATTTTATCTAAACTATTTAAGTAAATTTGGGAGTATTAGTTAGTAGTGAATCGATTTTAGCGTAGATGTTATTTTTAAAACCCCATAAAATATTCCGTTTCGGCCCAGGTTAAGACATAGTGTCTTCTAATCGTATATCGGACCTAATAAAGCATACAAGTTTAAATAGGTGTATATTGGCGTAGGTCGTGTAGATATTAGCTTGGTAGTGGTAATTCGAATCTTGAATATTGCCGAGCTAGTCGATTACCTACTCAGCGTCTTCGAAAGTCGTCGACTTGTGTTTTGAAACACAGTTTGTTTATTGTTTATACTACGGAGTACGTTATGATGTGTCCAGGGGTATTATAATTATAAGCGTACTAGCTGACCCTATCGACGTTGTCCTGTCTGTTGGACTCGCCCATGAAGGGTTCCGTTGCAGCAAGTAACATAATATACATAGTACACATACTTTTTTTAGTTCGTTGTAACTTTGATCGAAGTTTTAATAATAATGTATCTATGACGTACTAAAAAAAACTACTTATCAGATCGAGTTCAAACCAATTTTCGTTGGTAGTTTGTATGGTAATGTACATCATATATTTTTTTAAGTTTTTTCATTCGCTTATTTTAGAAGTTAGAGGGGGGGGGACACACATTTTACAACTTTGGAAGTGTCTCTCGCGCAAATTATTCAGTGTAGACAAAAACTATATTAGAAACCTCAACATCATTTTTGAAGACCTATCGATAGACACCCCACACGTGTAGGTTTGATGAAAAAAACATTTTTGAATTTCAGTTCTCAGTATGGGGGACAACCCTAATTTACAACAATACAACAACAGGACAACAACATCCAAATATTCAAATATCTATACATTGACATTTATAATATTAGTAGGATAGTATGGATTTCAAGTGTCTAGTTGCAAAAATTTACGGTTTAATCTTCAACATTGACGAATTTCCATATAAGCTTGGATGCCCCTTTTCAACCCCTATTTCATCCCCGTGTATTTTAAAATTGCTAGAACAAACATTTAATTGCTTTGCATCAAGTGTCTAGATACGAAGTCTCATGGGTTTATCTTCAACAATTGGGAACTTCCATAAAAACTTGGATCCCCTATATCAACCCCAATTTTATCCCCGTATGATTCGAATTGATGCAATCCCCCCCCTTCTATCGTCCTACATAGGTCTCCTGGTGGTTCATTTGACCCGTAAAGGACAATGGCCATTTTTGACCCGGCAAAATATTTGTCGTGTAGACTGAGTTATATATTAAAAAATCGGTGATTTTTTGTTGTACTCGTGTGCGAAGTTATATAACTTTCTAACATTGCAAAATAATATAAATAAAATAATTTGCATTTGTTTAAATTAAACCTACCATTAACCAACAAAGCTGACTTGGAAAATATTGCAATAACGAAACGGTACTTGCGTTTCGTTTTATTGATCCGCGTTAGATTGAGATTGAATATGGATGTTATGTATGTCAATTTCTTTTACAACTTTTACATATTTAAATAACGATATATGTAATTACGGCGACAAAGAAACTATTATTGCTTTTTATAGCAATGTAAACGAGGAAGAAGTTGGCACGCAATTGTGAAATGAAACATTTCACCAAATCCAAATTGGTCAAAGATTAATGTCAAATTTATGTGAAATTGACAAATTGTCAAATCAAAAAAAAAGTAAACAAGCAAAATGAATTGTTTTCTATTTCTTCGTATATTTAGTTTTCTTCTTGTTTTCTAAGCGGTGTAATATTTATGCATTATTTACCACAACAAACTCCGATTACCAGTTCTAATGTTTCAACGTCGGATTTCAGTTAAAATTATTCCGATTGTTCAAAAGAGATTGCTCCAGCGGGGCTAGCACGGGGAGTGGACTAATAGTCTTTCCACCATTTTTATCCACCTGTCAGTGGATATAATAATCATTTCCACCTTGCATAGCATGGCAACAGGGGAAAGGGATAAAATGTTTCCACTTGACGTTTGTCGTGGACATTATATCACGCTACTCCCCGCTGTATAGCACGGACTCGGGAAAACGAAGATAAATACTCTTCAATTGACATATGACAGGGGACAAACTATCGTCTGATTTGGAGGTGGCGATATAAGGAAATCTCTCTCAAACATAATGTCGCGAGCATATTATAATTATATTTTTAATTATATAATTACTCATTTTGATATCTAAATGCGTTCTCTATACTAAGGTATGTGATTTAGATGAGAAAATGTTTTATAGTTGCTTACAAAAATATAAAACCTACATATAAAACCTCAAAACGCAGCACAGAAAAAAAATAAAAGTAAAACGAGCGAACGTTGACAGAAAAACTGATGATTAATAGGTACGTCATTTTTAGGGTTCCGTAAAACGTAAAAACGGAACCCTTATAGATTCGTCACGTCTGTCTGTCACAGCCACTTTTTGCCGAAACTATGAAAACTACACTGTTGAAACTTGGTAAGTAGATGTATTCTGTGACCCGCAAAAAGTTTTTATAAAAAAAAAAAAAAATTAGGGTTGCCCCCATACTGAAAAATGAAACTCATCAAACCTACACGTGTGGGGTGTCTATTAGGTCTTCAAAAATGATATTGAGATTTCTAATATAATTTTGGTCTACACTGAATAATTTGCGCGAGAGACACTTCCAAAGTGGTAAAATGTGTGCTAACTTCTAAAGTAAGAGAATGAAAAAATATATGATGTACATTACCATGCAAACTACCAACGAAAATTGGTTTGAACTCGATCTGATAAGTAGTTTTTTTTAGTACGTCATAAATACACTATCATTAAAACTTCGATCAAAGTTACAACGAAGTAAAAGAACTATGTGTACTATGTATATTATGTTACTTGCTGCAACGGAACCCTTCATGGGCGAGTCCAACTTGCACTTGGCCACTTTATTATTTAATTTTCTTATAACGGCAATACTGAAGTGATAACGCTACTCCCGCCGTATATCCACCGTGGAATAACTATCCACCGGCGAGTCCGTGCTCTGACAGTGGACAAAATTGACAAGGGGGAAAGAGATTATTTCCTTTCCCGGTGGAGTAATTGTCAACAGCCCGTGCTAGCCCCGCAGGAAGATAACATTTTTTGAGCTTCTTTGCAGTGTTACTCTCGATTTGAAGACAATTGAAAGATTGTAATCAACAGGGAAAACCCACTCAGGCAACGCATTCCAAAGCCTAGACGTTCTTATCACAAAAGTAGAGTCAAATCTCTTCGTTCGTGTCTTTGGAACATCAACCATAAAACGAGGTCGCTTTTTCGAGCTACGGGCATGCCGATAGAAAAAAACGCAAAGTGGTATTAGATCATGTAAATCAGTTGCACACTCTCCGAAGTGTATCCGATGGGTGTACTTGCCTCAGTTACCTTAATATTTATTTTGCGCGGACGAAGTCGCGGGTAAAAACTAGTATCTCTATAAATTAACCATTCAACTAAAATCAAGACAAATAATAAAAATGTCGGAATTGAATATCTTTCAACTAAATTTCTTTTAACTTTCTTGAGTAATATTTTTACAAATTATTTAGCGAAATCTTTGTAGTAATATTAAGATAAAGTTGAATAACAATATTAATTAGTAAACGGTAAGCTTTCCTTTTATTTTGTTTATTCACAACTTCAATACCTATGTCAGGTAATGTCGATGGCATAATTAACGAATTACTGCAAATAATGTTCAATAATGCTTCGGGTACATTAGCGGGCGAAAATTCGTATCGTGTTGGCACGACCAAAACTTCGTGTTCGGTGCGATGATCTTGTCTACATTAAAGCGGGCGAAGACATTTACTACAACGTCTTCGCCCGAATACTACGCGATGACACGATGTACCTGGCCAAATTCATCGCGTTAAAGCCCTGACCACACACGCTACTTTTTGAAGCGAGATGCAGCGACTAGACGCCAAGCGCAACTACTTTTTGAAGCGTGACGCAGCGTCTAGATGCCTGTCGCCGTTACTAAAAGTAGCTAGTGTGGTTTGGCTGTAACACGAATATTCGCCGTAGCCCGCTAATATAGCCGAAGCATAAGATGGCAAAACCAAAAAAAACAATACAGTTGTCACATTAGAAATGTCCCTAAAAAAATAGTAAAAGCATGATTTCATATATCAAAATGTATCATTTAAATAGTCCTTGTTGAAGTGAAAACTTCTTTTGGCGTGCCACTGACAGATTTTTCGTGGGCTGTGAATTGAATTCTAGCGTCACGCTCGGGAATGATAAGAAGTTTTCGGGTAAAATCGGGACCATGACCATTGGCCATAGTAATGGCCACGTCCTCCAGTTTCACCCGCGTAGTTTCCAAGGTAAGCTATCAAATTCTGAGTTATAAGTTTTCACTGCTATCGGCAGTTCCTATGACTGCCAGTTCTTATTTATTCTATTCTATTATTTATAATTATAATTTACGTTTAAACATATGATTTTCATCTGTTTTTATTATTTTCTTTTGGCAAGTAGTTATACACCATAGATGCCAAAACTGCGAAACATAACGCTATTTAGCGAGTAATGCTGTTTGTCGTCCAAGTACTTTGAGCTTATGTCCAAGTTCGAAGTCTTTCTGATTTTAATTGACTAAATATGAAAGCCTGTATCAACTACGTGGCGAATATTATCCCGGCTTTTTAAGAGTGCGCCTAAAGCCAGAAAAAAAACAGATTTCACCCGCGCGACGCGTTTCTTAATGTGATGTACATAAAGTCGAGAATAGCATGACACAGTTTGGAGGAAAAATCAATATTTAATCAGGAGTCCATTTTTGACCAAGTTTTATTTTATTACTCAATAACTAAACATACGTTTAAAAAAGTGTTCGGTTACTTTACTAGAACGTACAAATAGGAATTTTATTACCAAAAAATAATGTGGGGTCATCGCTGATAATTTCGAGTACTCGAATTAAAACGGGTTTTTTCGGTGTAATTTTTATTTTTTTATTGTAAAAAACTCTGATCTATTTTTTAAATTCTATTCGGTTATTGTGCTTTTTCTTGATTGTACCCACACGTCAATATTTTTTTGTCATAGTTTTTAGTTTCTTAACTTCAGTGAGCGGCGTCGAAAATGTCTTTTGTAGAATCGAAAATTTGTAGAACTTGTTAGAATAAGTTCTTCGTCTAGATAACGTTACTTGCTACTTAGGGAAGTTGTGTCAGGTATACTGCAAACGTATTTATGTAGTGTCAAAATTTTCCGAGACGTTCGAAGTCATAACTGAAGTGTGCACGGCAGGGAATCAAACCCTCGATCAGGAAGTCAAGAACTCTTAACGCAGACATAGTATCATAAAATCTCATCCAATCATTAGATCCTCGGATTAGACGGGGTAAGAACTTGTCTGTAGGGTCCTATCATACATATACACATTGTGTCTCGCCAATCTTTTGAAAACTTATTATTAGCCGTCTGATAGGTTTACTCTTCCTCTTGCCTCGTCGCGACATTCTATACTTAGGATCTACGCGAATACAAGTTCGTGTAATTCAAGAATGCGCTTGAAACATTTATTTAAGTAGAAGTGCACACTGTACATGTATTGTTTTGTCATTAAATCTTAAATATATCGTTTCCATCTGGGTGAAAAGGATGTAGCTGCCATCACTACGAGAATAACCCGATTTCATTTACATGACTTCCAATCACCTTTTCCCATTTATACGTAATCGAATAATAACACCATTAGATTTCCAATTTTTTTTCCGAGTCTTTCTTTCGTTGTATGTCTACCTACATTAATATCTCTAATAGTCTGTATGTACTAAGCTAATATTTCACAGATAGCGGTGTGGTATCTACCACATACTACTCGACTATTATTATCCTTTATTGGGATTGAACACTTTTATCGCACAAAATAATGGTTTACTCAGGCTCCTGACTGTTGGCTGCTTATGCTGCTTCTAGCTTATCAAGACTTAAACCTTTATTAATAAAAGTTATCTTACTCGTACAATACAACGCCTTCGAAAGACTGATAACCACATTATAAAATAAGAAAATTACTTATATGCCGAACCAAAATAAATACTAAAATAGTAATTTCGAGAAAATGGAATGATAACAAGCACGTATAAACAAGTTGTCACTGTGCTAAAGGTTTTATTCGTACATTACAGAAATAGTATTTATTCATAGGTACTGCCGATGGAGTTTACGTTATTTAAATGAAATCGGGTTATTCTCATATTATAGTCAATTGAAGTGGTTACAATTTAAGGACCTGATGTTGCATTTTTTAGAGGACGCAATTTTGTATTTGTGTCAAGGGGGTCAAGAAGCTTAACCCCAAGTTTGTGGGGTTGCTACCCTGGCCCCCCGGCAGTCATCTATCTTGGAAAACGCCTTTATCAAAATGTCTTTCAAACTACCAATCCTACAAAAAAATTATGAAGATATAATTTGTAGCAAATAAAATTTTCTAGTTTGCTTATACCTCTATAACTTAAAAAATAAGAAGTTTAAGCAAAAGTGAACAAACATTTCTCAAAAAAAAATCTTTTCTTTTTTTTTATCAATTTAGAATATTCTCAGAACAATCTTGTAGAGTTTCGCTAATTTTTTTTTTAATATTAATTAATTTATAGAGATTAGAGAGTGCTCCGAGTTATACGGGCGCTTCAATACTCATAAAAATGAAGTGTAAACGAAATGTTTGTCATCATTTCATTTATGTTTTGTATTTATATTTAGTATTTTTGTATTATATACCTAGTAGGCCAGTAAAAATACACTCGGCCGTTTACGCGCAGCTTTGATGGACCTTTCATCCGTATAATTCTTTTGAACTCTAAAATGCAACAAAATTACTGAAATTTCTGTTCTGAATAACACAAACACACACACATATGTATATATCCTCACATACGGATCAAATATTAAAGTCTATTATTCACCGTTAAGTTTTAAGCTCCTTTAACATGCTTACATGTGTACTCTCGCCTTGTCTAATGCTGGCTTAATTAGACTCAGTATCCGTTTTTTTTTTTTACAAAAACAGAGGTTTTATCGTCTAATAACCCACCATAACTAAAACAATTGTTCATTTTAATACAATTCATTAATTTATAATATTTTTGGCAGAATAACAGAATTTAAACGTCTTATAACTCAATACGTATGGACATTAGAAAAAAATAATTGCGCAATAGTTGTAGAAAACGAACTGATCTTTAAAAAAGAATAGATGCGCTTTATTTATTAATCTAGTATTTCAAGAGTTATCGGCCGCGAAAGAAAAACCGGTTCATTAAATTGCTCATAAATCGTAAACGGTACGTTGCACAGAAAAGTTTCTGTGCAACAAAAGTTTTATTTTCTACAATAACGATTTCAATAAATTTTGCCTTAAAGTGCATAGTTTCCGAGATATCGGCCAAAAACTTTAATTCAAGATGGCGCTTGAAGCTCATCCTGAATCTGTCAGCATTTTGTGATTGTATGCTCAGTAAGTTATCCTAAACCTCATAAAAAGGAAATTTGGATCGGAAATTTATTGCAAAGTTAAATTCTATTTTTACTGGCCCATAGCTTTCAATTACATAACTTTAGCTAACGTTCCTATGTTGTGACTTATTTTTTTATTTTATTGACTCTTATACTTAGAATTTTTTGCTTAAAATTCTTTTCTTTTGAATTTGAGGAAAAAGAAATAAAACCAAACTCGTAGAAAATTTCATTTGCTACAAATTATATCTTAATGGTTTTTTGTAGTTTTCCAAGATGGCGGCCGGCCGGCAACTCCACAAACTTGGGTTTAAGCTTCTATTGACCCCCACAATAGAAGCTTTAGAAGAATTCCTCTACAGACAAGTTGTTAAAATGCCTGCGTCACGTGTTCCTGACTTCCAAATCAAGGGTTTGATTCCCTGCCGTGTAAACACTTTAATGATGACTTCGAATGCCTCGCAAGGTTTCGTTGACATTGTATATGGTTAGAATTAATAATACAAAACTTAGTCTATGCTTAATAGCCCTGAAAAGTTTGTACCTAATCTGTTACACGTATGCGTATCTATCTACTATTAAGTTAAATAGTATTGGGGCGGGCATGCCTTAGTGTGCCTGTATAAATAGGTAATGCAAGTGAGCCAGTTTCGATTTACATAATTGTTTAACGAACCGGTGGGAGGAGGGATCCAGTAGCAAAGTGCTACAAAACATCCTTGAACAATTGGTCGCTAAGTCGATGTAATCGACCTCGCAAAATAGAGGAAATTCACACAAGACCGATACCATGATAATGTTACCGGGTCGTAGGTATATAAATTTTCCAGCATAGGCGGGAAACGTTTCGCAATTCCAGCAAACAGTATTTGTTTATTCCATCTACAACTTTGTAAATATCGTAATCGGTATTTGGAGTCAGTCGGCTTTTCAGATGTGAATCGGTCAATTCTTGAGTTGATTGAGTCTTTAGTAGATTATATTTATTACAAATTGAATTATCTAAATTACCTCAATAGCATGTATTATGAGGTTCGCAATTCGCCAGAGTTTGGAAGATTTATTTTTAGTGACGTATGAGCAAAAATGGCGCAGTATTCCCTTAAAAATTGTATGAACGTTGGTTTACTAGTATTCAATCATTAGGAAAAATGTTAAGAATATCTTAGATGATTACATTAGTGCGTCGTTCTCACGCCGTCATCTGCGCGATACCTCACTTGCTTTACCATGTTTAAAGAAGACTTGTTTCAAGGTTCTTCATAGGGCGTGGTTTCCACCATTTCGATATGAAACATGTAACAAAAGTTCAATTCGTATTTGAATGTGTTATGGTTTCTACACTATGTTATTGGTTGCGATTCTTATAAAAACATTATACAGATTGTCTCTGCTATTATTAGAGAGATGTTCTACCTTAATGAGATCTTGTTTCATCATTAAGTGCCATGTTTTTGTGCGACGGAGAGTTAAAAAGGATATTCACCATTAGCGTTACGATAAAGGTCAACCAAAATCAGGAGAATTACTTGACATATTTAGGCCTACGATGATCTTTTATCTTTTTACAGTCTGGTATCATTTCAATTTTATTAAAACTTTGCATTCAAATTTTGCTAATGGTTTTGTATACCTACTTTCGTCACCTAACATTGTTATTTATTAATTACTCATTAACTAGTTGCGGTCCGTGGTTTTACCCTTGTAGTTCTCGTTTAATATTTCCGTGATGAAACATGGCCCATGTGCTATTTAAAACTTTAAACCATAATCTAACTGTGTTCCAAATATCCAACCGAAACGTTTAGCCGTTCCTACGTGACGGAATAACTAACTTTCACATTTATAATATCAGTAAGATTTTAGGATACATAGATATCGGCCGGATCTATTTATTGTTATACTATTCTTTACCCGATTAGGTTCAAAATGCTTTGTCGATAAAATGACTGCATTAAACCATCTCTCTGAAGTTCAAATAATAAAAACATTATCAATTTTATTATCATAACTTGCATAACCATGCAGAATGCTGCTATATTAAATACCTGTCGAATAGTTCGGAAGTTTCTGAAAGATGATCATAGAAAACCTGTATCATGAATTACACTAGCTCTAGATCCGTCTTAATATAATACCGAAACCATTATAGTTTCTAAAAAGAGACTCCTCTTCAAAAAATAATTATATTCATACCACCCTTTTTCTATCGGACCGCTCATAGCTCGAGAAAGTGATATTGTTTCATATTTAACGTTCCAAAAACTTTGACTTCGAACGAAAAAGTTTGACTCTTCTTCTGTGATAAAAACGTTTAGGCTGTAGATTGCGTTGCAAAAGTAGGGTTTCCCGTTGATTAAAATCTTGATGTCATCAAATGAGAGTGAATCAGTTTCTTATAGGCAAGGACGCTTAACATCCGGTGTAATCCGGCGGTCCACTGTAAAACTATAATAGTGAAAAAAATCAATAAAAAGCTGGGTCGTACGTATGTGAAATTAACTGAATTCCTGCTACAGGCAGTTAGTGATTCCATTTCTGTTGCCAAGTCGATTGTGAAAGGGTTTCGGTTTATTTAAGTAACCTCATATTAGTAGGCGTTATCGAGCTGAATCTATTCTATTATTAACATATCAGCACATACTATGGTATAGCTACACCCGGTAACGCGAACCTCACTCCTTAGAAACGCTTGTAATGCTTCTTACCTTGAGATGTCTAATGGGACGCCTTACCTAGAAATCGTTGCTTATGTTTTGACGAGATAAATTGAGCAATTTGATGTTTGTGTCCTAAATGTTTATAGATTGCTGATGGAGTTCGTTCTTGATCAAAGGTTTACAGTAACAATGTCAAATAAGTAGTTTGCTATAAAGTTTGAGCAAGTGTTTTTGGGCGTATTGTCGCGCTGAAAAAAGATATAAAAATTCGCAATTGCGGTCCAATCATGTTGTGAAAACTATATTGTGATTATTAAGTAATTTGTTATATAGTATTGCGATCGAACTTCCAATCTAACACATATTTTGAAAATATCTATGACTAGCGGTCCGCCCCGACTTCACCCGTGGCCGTGACCGTGGTTCTATGGGATGACGGGGATGGCCTCACAGGGATGACGTTAATATCCATCGGTGTATTTTTTTTAAATGGGTCCTGTAGTTTTTTTTATTAAATAAAGAGTGACGAGACGAGCAGGACATGTGCCTGATGGTAAGCAATATGCCTGCCACATAACAGCACAGTGACACACAGCTATTGGAACATGAAGATTACAAATAATTACTTAGCACTGTACTGCGGTCGTCACCCAGAGATGTTATATCTCTAAGTTCTGTAATTTCTCTGGAAACGTTGCCCTTCAAACCGGAACACAGTCATGTTTGCGTATTACTACTTGGCGGTAGAATAACTGGCAAAGGTGTGGTACTTCCCCAGGCGGACTCTGCCAAGAGTCCTACCACTACAAGTAGTTACCTGATACTACCGTGTTCAAACAAAAACCTCTTCAGCTTTATAATATTAGTATACTTACATTTCTTCTAAAATATAGATATAAATAAACATGAAGTCTTTGTTAGGAACAAACGAAAAAAAAAGTTATAATTATAATTGAAATTCTATAAAAATTCGTCTTGTTTTTTAAATATTGTATGAATTGTAAGAAACCTTTGTACTAAACAAAGGTTTCTTGTTCAAGAAGAAAAGTCATTTCATCTGAACAAAAACAAGCTATTTCTATGGATATAATACACAGAAAATGGTGAAGTGATGAATAGATCTAACGAGATCAAATGAATACCGCTGAGAGCTAAATCAAATACAGTTCATCAAATTCATCAATAGTCTATTTCATACGATTGCTTGTAATTGGTCTGATATTTCGAATAATAAATTACTCTCGATTGGTTTCATCCTTTCAGCTTTGCTTATTTGATATTGAGTCAATTAAGCGTCGTTATCATTGTTTGTTCAATAGGGTTGTTTACAGACGACGTGGGGTGAAAGGTCTGTCTATGAAAACGGTCATCTAAAAATCAAAACCGAATTCCGATTTATTTGTAATTTTTTGTCCGTGCACTTATCAAAACCTACATTCCATCTTTCGTATTCTTGTTTAGCTTAGCCTCCGACGGAAAACCTCTCTGTGTGTATCTGTATCACTGTAGCTCCCGAACAGAGGGACCGATTTAGATTTATTGGTTAAAAAAAGGAATTAGTTGGAAGTGTTCTTAGTTAAGTTTGATGAAGATTGGCCCAAGATGGCCGCAGTTACAAAACGGCGGATTATTAATTTTTACCAGTAGTACGGACATCATATAAGAGTTGGACTATAACTAAACTATGATCAATGTCAAATCCAAGATGGCAGCCACCACAAAATATCGGGGTTTTTCAAACTTTAATCCAATTAGTTATAGACTATATTTATTAGTTATGTATTCTATGGTATGAGTAAATGAATTGAATTGAATATATAGCTGCGTCGTTTCACTTGTCTATGCTATATAATTGAAAGGATTTTCTATGAATTCGATTATGATAGGCTTTATCGGAAGCTTATCGGAAGTGACTCTATTCATCAAGAATAGTGTATTTCTACACAACAATGCCTCGTTTCGGGACAAAGAGGTGAGAAGGGGTTTCATGTTACTGTTTTCCCGTTGACACAATGAGCACATGAGGGCACGGGCACGTAGGCGCCGATGGCGTCAATCTATATCATATCGTATTACTGGATAATAACCTTCTAATAATTTCAGTAGCCTCAATTTATGTTATAAACGGTAACAGAAATTATTTATCTTAATAAGGTTAGTAGATACATATCTAGCGCACGAGCCAGTGGACTACAAACCCGGGCACTGAGAGAGAGTATGATCAAGCATTTAAACTTGGCTCTTGAATCAGTCTCTATGTCTGTACTCCGTTTTTATTTTTCCAACTGGATTCTATACTAAAACCTTTGAAGAATAGCTCCACAAAAGGAAAAAACCTCAGATTAGTAGTTTAACATTTATTCCACTTAAAATGTTAAAACTTAAAACTCGTGCTATTAAAAAATGTTAACTAACTAATGGATAACTTATTGAAAATCCTGAAAAAAAGTTTTTAACTACGGATTATTGTTCATTGATCTACCCTGCAGGTGCCTGAATTTTTTCAATTTTTTATTTGCATATTTAATAGGTTTAAATAATGGTTATTCAATCAAGGTCCTAAGGGGCGTAAGGTGGAGCAACCGTTTTCGGGCGTATTTCAACCCTCTCGAAAAGTTATAAATCTTATTAGCTCTACAGTTCCGGGAGTTATTTTTTTTTTTTTTTTTTTAAATTATAAAGTGACGTGACGAGCAGGTCATGTGCCTGATGGTAAGCAACATGCCTGCCACATAACAACACAGTGACACGCAGCTATTGGAACAAGAAGATTCCAAATCATTACCTAGCACTGCACTGCGCTCGTCACCCAGAGATCTAAGTTGTTATATCTCTAAGCCCTGTAATTTCACTGGAAACATTGCCCTTCAGACCGGAACACAGTAATGTTTGCACATTACTGCTTGGCGGTAGAATATTTGGCAAAGGTGTGGTCCTTCCCCAAGAGTCCTACCACTACAAAAACTAGTTAAGTTAAGTTAGTTAAGTTAGGACTTTTTTAGGGTTCCGTAAAACGTAAAAACGGAACCCTTATACATTCGTCATGTCTGTCTGTCTGTCTGTCTGTCTGTCTGTCTGTCCGTCCGTATGTCACAGCCACTTTTTGCCGAAACTATGAGAACTACACTGTTGAAACTTGGTAAGTAGATGTATTCTGTGAACCGCATTAAGATTTTTACAAAAGTTAAAAAAAAAAAAAAAAATTAGGGGTGCCCCCCATACTGAGAACTGAAGCTCAAAAATTTTTTTTTCATCATACCTACACGTGTGGGGTGTCTATCGATAGGTCTTAAAAAATGATGTTGAGGTTTCTAATATAATTTTTGTCTACACTGAATAACTTGCGCGAGAGACGCTTCCAAAGTGGTAAAATGTGTGTCCCCCCCCTCTAACTTCTAAAGTAAGAGAATGAAAAAACTAAAAAAAATATATGATGTACATTACCATGAAAACTACCAACGAAAATTAGTTTGAACTCGATCTGATGAGTAGTTTTTTTTTAGTACGTCAAATACACTATTATTAAAACTTCGATCAAAGTTACAACGAACTACAAGAACTATGTGTACTATGTATATTATGTTACTTGCTGGAACGGAACCCTTCATGGGCGAGTCCAACTCGCACTTGGCTACTTTATTTAGTAAATATCCTCTTCTTTTTGAATATTTTTTAAATTGGAAGTATCTTAAATAGTTTTTGACATATTGGCAAATAACGAAACACTATTTTTTATTTTCAGTAAACTGTTTATAACTATGGCGATTTTTGCGAGCGACGCTTAGAATTTTCTCAAAAAATATCTAGATTCCATTCCGAATCGAATGACACCTCAATCATAATGATAAGAGAAGGCGAAAAAATTTAGACCTAAAACCACTTGTTGACTAAACTACTATTCTAGGCTGTGGAATACGTTGTCTGGGTGGATTTTTGTCGATGGTTACAATCTTGATGTCTTCAAGTCTAGAGTGAATCGGTTTCTTCTAGGCAAGCACGACCCTGCTGAGTATTACTGTTTACATTCTGGAGCATCGCGCACTCTCTGCCTCTCAGATCGAAACATAACTTGTCGCTTCAATCGCCCTCAGCACACAGTCAATTCTACGGCAAGTCGTTTGCTTTTCAGGCTGTTCAGCTATGGAATGCTTTGCCTGTATCTACTAGGCAAGCTCCATCGCTTGCTGTTTTTAAAGACCACGTGAAACAAATTTACTTTTCGCAGTCGTCACCTAGTTGAAATAATCACTCTTAATTGTGTATCCATACTTAAACTTTTAATGTATGTATTAGTATATTATTATTATTTTTTATACAAATTATTATATGTATTAGGATGTACAATTATTTTTATGTAGGTTTATCAGTACATTATTCATGTTACTGGATTTATTTTATTTTGTTTTGTTTTTTTTTTTTTAGTAATGTTATAGAAGTATCCATCTCTTTTTATTTGTACTTCCCGTTTTCCTATTTTCATATCTGTTTTTCCATCCTACGGTTGCCTGGAAGAGATCGCTTTTAGCGATAAGGTCGCCCATTGCTACTTTAATATTAGTCTTTAAGTTTTTATGTCTTTTATTTTAAATTTAGTGCAATAAAGAGTTAATCTATCTATCTATCTACTCTGAGTATGTAAATTCCTTAAAATAATTCGCTCGCTTTACGTTAAATCCGCAACGGCCATATTTGAATCAACACGTCAAAATACTTTCATTAAATACTAACATTTTTGTTGAGAAACGGACCAAAAGGGTATTACTTGTATTATTATAATATACGGACTTCAAACCGAAACTAATTACTGGTCCCAGGTTTGGGGCTTGAAACAATAGCATTTGTATTGTAAGATGTGGCCAAAGTTCGAATCTATCTAATGATTAAAACTTATCGCGTTTAATTTGAATTCTGAATCTAGAATCTGTGGTTTCTGAGAAATTCGACATGTATCTACGCATTGAATTGATTTACCCCAAATCATTATATGCAAAACATTTTTATGCACATATTTTACGGCCCGGAAGTCTCATTTTTTTTTAGTTTCAGTGTGACTACTTTGTAGCGATACGACTATTTTATAAATTCGGCCAAGACAGTATATAATTATTTTGCTAGTTTTATACCGTTATGTAGTAAATGAAATGACAGCGTTATTGTGTTTGACGAAAGTTTATACAATCATTTTGTAGTTATATCCTCGGTAATCTGATACCGATTGATCTGAATACTTCACTTTTTAATAATAAGTAGCAGCGCCCCGCAGTTTCACCCGCGTATTTCTCCGTCCCGTTATTTTCCCGCGATAAAAAGTAGCATGTGTGTTATTCCAGACTATAATCTATCTGTGTTCCAAATTTGCCATTTAAACGTTCCGACGTGATTCTTCCAAACTTTCGCATTTTTTATATTAATAGAATTTGTTAAGTAATTATAATTCGTAACCAACACTTGTAGCTCAAAATGTTATTTACAATTAAGTATATGTTTGCCAGGTCTGCCGCTGCTGGTTCAGCGTTCGATCGCTCGTCAAATCCAGTTGGTGGACATCATAGGCAAGGGTCGGTTCGGAGAAGTGTGGCGCGGCCGGTGGCGAGGCGAGAACGTCGCTGTCAAAATATTCTCCTCCCGCGAGGAGTGTTCTTGGTTCCGGGAAGCAGAGATATACCAGACAGTTATGCTTAGGCATGAAAATATACTCGGTTTCATTGCAGCTGATAATAAAGGTAAGAATAATACTTTCATACTTAAGAAGTTACGGCTGGTCTAGTCGGGAGAACGGCGCCTGCTGATCCAGAGACCCCGGGTTCAAACCCCACACGCACCACTGTGTTTTCGGAGTCATATGCGTAATGCCGCGAACTTAAAAACGGTGAAGGAAAACATCGTGATGAAACCGACATGTACCTAGAATCTTTCGAAGTCGTGTGTCATCCACCAACCCGCACTGGGCCAGCGTGGTGGATTATGGCCTCAACTCTCTCCTTGCGAGAGAAGGCCCAGAGTTCCAGCAATTGGAACATTTAGTGGGCTGTTGAGGATGATGAAGATGACTTAAGAAGCATTTGGAAAAGAAACGCGATGTGCCTAAACGAAATCGTCACTTTCGTAAATTCACCTTTCTATACAAATTCTAGAAACATTCTTTTTTTGAGGAAGTAGGCCTTAGTCAGTGTCCAACTGCCAAATTAAGGTGATTACGAGTAATAACGTTTTCCGCTTGACCTTTAGGCTTGTTTCCAGACAGGTTACTGAGTGTAGATATATATTATCTCACGAGCATAGTGCAGTACCAGGCAGTAAAAAACAAAATAACATTTGTTAATTTTGCATCGCATTAATAAAAAGATCCAAGAGTACCTTAGTATTAAATCCTTAACGTTTAACCACAACTGAACTGTGTTTTAGTGCTGACCACAAATTTTAAACGGAATTGTCTCGTAAAGAAACTGTAGGAATGAGCAAAAACAAAAGAAAATCTCGTAAGACTTCGGGAAAAAGGAAGGTACGTACCATGTGGGCGAAATTCGGGGTGGGTGATGACACCAGATTCTCATGTGTAGCCCTCTCGGAAATCTGTTAGTTCACACCGAAGTAATATATATTTAGTACAATAATTATTTGTAATAATATCTACTGCGACAGTACGAGGTTCACAAATACGGCCGGTATTTTTTTATTACGTATGTACATCGATTACTCCGTGATCTATCAACCGATTTAGGTGATTCTTTTTTAGTTTCATGCAGAGTAACTGCCATTTGGTCCCATATAAATTTTGTACAGCTTAGCTTAGTAGTTTTCATTTTGTGAACATTTTTAATGAAAATCTTTGTTTGTCCGGACGGTGTAATCTATTATGTATCTGTAATAAAACATCACGCATTCATAGATTAGGTACATCTATCTGACGTAACCTAGAAAAAACCCTAATGTTAACAGAACAACTTATTACAGACACTAAAGAGTAAAAAAAGAACTACGTTTAAAAAAACAACTTTTAAACCACAAATAGGTACTCAAAAGCGAAAAATTAATGGATATAATTGTTGTAAGCGCTACCCACTCACTCATCTATTTGAAGTCGGGTTTTTGAATGTGTTTTTTAAATTATATTCTTCAATGATATTTAATAGTCTGTGAAACTAGGTCTAAAAACAGTTGACAATGTCAGGGAGCATAACTTCGTCTCACCAGTCCCCACCGTGGCTAGTACACAGACACTTTTTTGCTTCTGTTAAGAAGGATCAAGGTCCCTCGATAAGAAAAACAAAGTGGAGAAATTGATACATGTTATTTGTTTATCTTTTTTTAGTTATAGCGAGTCGTAGTTTTCTTGGCATTCAGCGAGTATTTTCTTTGTAACAAAACATAATATTATCCAATAAACGATACCTAAACACAATACAATTAATACATTACTAAGACTATTATGTATTAAAATCACTATTTACTATATAAGTATTATATCAGCTATCTGGCCGCCATCATACAAGCTTTGCTTAGTTTGGGATCAGATGGTGTTGTGTGTGAATTGTCCACCACCAATATTTATTTTATTTATAGAAATTAAATTTATTTGGCAATAAATTATTAAGACTATTATGTATTAAAATCACTATTTACATTCATAGAAATTAAATTTAGTTGTCAATGTTATCAGATCAAAACAATGTCAATGTACACTATAGTGCATTCCAATAAGCTGTGTAGAAAACCAAAACAAAGGTGATACCATAACATAAACATCGTTTAATCTTAGTATTTTTATGAAATAGCCTTAAAATATTTTTCACAAATAGAATTCGACTTTATTGCGATCTTAAATACCATATACTTAGATTTGTATTGATCAAATAATTCTATACTATCTTATTTTAAAAGTTATATAAAGTAATGGTAGGATGATAGAAATATGATTTTAAGTACTAGCAATTTGATCTGTGTTTCTCAAACTCTCAATGTTGCATTCAAGACATTTATACTTCTTTTCATCAAATTATTCTTATTAAGTACGCGCCTATTTTTCTAACATACCCATATTGCCCATCATGCCCATATTGTGAAAATGCCCATTTCCATTATATTCCAGTATGGATTAATTTTACTCTATTTATTTTTGTCATTAATTTAGAATTTTTAATTATAATGTAATTTGATTTTAATATAATGTATTATTTGATTTTTATTGTAATGGGATTTTAAATTGACGTCTACTTTTTTTAAATTATTGACTTGTATTGGTAATATTTGAATACCTTGAATATGACATGCAACTACTCGTTATCAATAAAAGAGTAAGAGTATGACTAAAGAACTCCGAGAAAAAGGTTTCTTGTGTCGTAACGAGTTGAGAGAAAATCGCAAACCTCTAAATACGTGTTCCACATTACGTTGTTTACTATCAAAAGCATGTATAGTTTTCACTCTAAAATGACATACATTTTGTGTTATTTTGATCGAAACTTTTGTATGTGTTTACAGAATATTACGTCATAGTGTAATGATCAGTTTTGGGTAGTACGAGGACAATTCGAACGAGATATTTTTTTTATAAATAAATACTGGTGGACAATTTACACACAATACCATCTGACCCCAAACTAAGCAAAGCTTGTGTGATGGCGGCCAGATAGCTGATATAATACTTATATAGTTTGAAATACATTTTTATTATACATAGAAACACCCAGACACAGTGCAAACATTTGAATTCATCACACAAATATTTGCACTGGGTGGGAATCGAACCCACGACCCTCGGCTTCGCAGGTAGAGCTACTACCAACTAAGCCACGAGGCCAGTCTTATTTAATTATTGTTAAAAATAAAAGGAACGTTTTCACATAAGGAAACATCTAAATTACTTTTCTTCTAGTGTTACATTCTTCTCCGAACTCAAATGCTTTGCCTTTCCTTTTTTTACGTGGGGGAAATAAATGTACGTATGCCCGCCATATTCTCATTATGAAATGAGAGGAAATCTCCATCTACCCTCATTTGGGCTTCAAAAATTGCACGGTGACTAACACTACACACAAGACTAACCATATCACCAGGTTTCTCCAAACTAAGTGCGCTATGCACACATTTATTTATTAGAGGATTTCGCGACGCCGATAACTGTAAACTGGTTAGTTTTCGGTTATTGACATCGTGGTCATCGCGTCGTAGTTGAAATATATACCTATGTTTTTTATTTTCCAATGCTTCCCGAACCATTCTTGCGTAGTAATGACATTCGGTAGATAGAACCTTCGGGTCGTGGATCTCGATCCAATGACCAGTTTTAGCATCAATCAAATGTTCAGCAATTGCAGATTCTTGTGCATGACGATTTTTTACAGCGGCAATGTGTTGATTGTTCCAAGTCCCAGCAGCAGTGGGAACATTTATTTGGGTGTTTATGATATGCATACATATATATTTAGCCTTTTTATGCGGCGAAAATTTAAAAGGGCAAGCAATGAAAGGTACTACAAACTATCTTGTAAAACAATGGTTGAGAAATGCTGGTCTGTCATATTTTGAGTGACATCGATTTGTTTACCTTTTATTCACAGAGAATTGGAATGAGGTATAGTTATGTGGTAGTAACAGAAATCAATCGTATCGATTAAACACTTTAAGACTCGATATGCATTTTTTATCTTATAAATACATGTCTAGACTATAATAAGCTTTTTTGACTAGAAAGCTATTAAGTGTATTCTAATAGATTTTTGGATTCTGATTTGTCTTAATTTTCGCTGGTATCTTATTATAAATCGCTGACGCCATACAGAATACACTTTTATTGAGAAATGTAGTTTTTGAGCCGAGACCATACAAGTTTCCCGCACGTCTGCTACCTATGGGCCACATCTTAAATAACTCAGGGTGAGATTTTACAAAAAAAAACAACTTCGATTATGTAAATACAAGGTAGCGTCAACAGTCCCAGTCTAGTGAAGTGTGCTCTACAAGAATCTCTTCGTTTCAGTCCACATATAGCTCTTATGCATCATACGAACATGGAACACGTTATATTCCAGCAGGATAACGCACCATGTCAAAAATCAGCCCTCACAATGACGTGGTTTCAGGAAAATAACGTTCAGCTACTCAAGTGGCCCGCCCAGTCTCCAGACTGAACCCCATTGAGCATTTATGGGGTTTATTAAAGGGCAGAGTCCAGAGTCAGGCGCCACACCATCAGCAACAAAGAAGACTTGAAACGTTGTTTGCGCCTGGAATGGAATTTAATTAGCGCCGAAGGCTGCGACAAACTGGTACGGTCTATTCCATAAGGAATTGCTGCTGTTATGAAAGCAAAAGGTGGACCAACCAAATATTGATTCATCATATCAGCCGAAGGACGTCCACTGCAGGACGAAGGCCTCCCCCAAGGATCTCCACAAAGACCGGTCTTGAGCCGCTCGCATCCAACGATTTCCGGCGACCTTCGCCAGAACTTTACTGTTTTTTTTTGTAGGTGTAATAAAGAGTTTTTATTATTATTCACTCATTTATTCGCTTTCTTAGTATTTAAGCTTTTTACAATAGGTATAAAAAATAAACATTATAAAAAACTTAAAAACTAGGGTGCCGCCAGCAACGGGGCAGGGCCCAAGCTACCGGTGGTTAGGGATGCAGATTGAGGAACCTCCTGACGATGCGCGTTGTGTCGAGAATGACCGCCTTCTGTATCTGACCCTTAATCCAACCATCTAGTGAAAGTCTCTTAAGATGTTGGTCGAGACTTTTCGCTACAAGGCAGTTTGCCGACACAACTATTGGGACTATGATCGTCGAATCAACATCCCACATGGCGGTAACCTCATGACCCAAGTCAAGGTACTTGCTAAGCTTGTCCTTCTCGCCTTTCACGAGGTTCTCGTCATGTGGTACGGTGATATCGACGATCACAGCCCGGCGCTGCGACCGGTCTACCAGCACGATATCAGGCTTATTGGCGACAATAGTCCTGTCCGTGATGATAGAGCGGTCCCAGTAGAGCAACGCACGACCATTCTCGAGAACCGGCAGAGGTGCGTACTTATAGTACGGCACCACGGACTCGACAAGGCTGTATCGAAGAGCAAGTTGCTGGTAGATGATCCTGGCTACTAGGTTATGTCTGTGCAAGTACTCGCCGTTAGCAAGATGCGAACAACCGGGAATAACATGACGAAGTGATTCGCCTGGACGGCGGCATACCCGACAAAAAATGGCGACCGTACAGTCCTTCATTATGTATTTCCGGTAATTGTTCGTCTTGATAACTTCCGCAATTGCACAGGCAAAACCGGTTTCTCCGAAGAGGTCCCCGAAGCGCAGCCAGTTCACCGACGCGAGCAGATTCACATCGGGTCCCGTCAGACCCCGATAGAACCGCCCGTGCAGCTCCTTGCTCTTCCACACTTCATTGCGATCATCAGTGCTGACCACCGATGGTTTGCGCCAGTTCTCGTTTGTCAATGAAAGAGGCGTGAAGCTCCGGTCAACTGCCACAACATCGCGATGCATCCCGGACTCGCTGTTGCGGAAATAATCTCTGAGACTGCATACTTCGCGGTTGTGAAGGTTCTTGGCATTTAAAAAGCCTCGACCCCCCCATTTCCGCGGGATATATAGTCTCATAACAGACGAGCGCGGGTGTAGCATGCGGTATGTTGTGAGCAGTTGACGGACCTTTCTGTCCAGGGCGTCGAGCTCAGTCTGAGTCCATCTCAATATGCCAAAGGAGTTTATCAGCAGAGGCATTACCCAACCGTTGAAGGCTCGCGCTTTATTACCGCCTGACAAAAGACTTTGAATTATTATGATTATCGTCGGTCCATCTTGTGGGAGGCCTGCCAGCTTTTTCCGGTACGTGGTCGCCACTCAAGAACCTTTCCGTCCCAACGGCCGTCAGTTCTGCGAGCTATGTGCCCCGCCCATTGCCACTTAAGTTTGGCAACTCGGTGAGCTATTTAGGTTACTTTGGTTCTCCTGCGGATTTCCTCATTTCTGATCCTATCACGCAGGGAAACTCCGAGCATGGCTCTCTCCATTGCCCTTTGGGTAACTGAGCTTTTTTACGAGACCCATTGTAAGCGACCACGTCTCTGTTCCATATGTCATCACTGGCAACACGCACTGGTCAAAGACTTTCGTCTTGAGACACTGCGGCGGACACCAAATATTGATTGTGTATTATTAAATGGTTATTTAAACATATACAAATATTTTTATTTAATATTCCTTTGATATTTCTTACAAAACTTTAAAAATTTAGGGGTGCTCAATACTTTTGGCCAAGGCTGTACGTTTGTACATATTTTGTGTCATGAGACTTTTTTTATTATTTCATTTAGCTACTCCACAAACTCCGGGGTCCGTGACCTTTGTCATTTCTATTCTCTATTTTTAACATATTTATTGGATTAGGAGAAGAAGACGTATTAGGGGGGGGGGGGGGAATGTCATAAGACTCTCATGAATAACTTTGAATATTATTTCTTGTGAACATGTGATGCTAAACAGCACGTTTTGCATTGTAGATAACGGCACGTGGACGCAACTGTGGCTGGTGACGGAGTATCACGAGAACGGGTCTCTTTTTGACTTCCTGAGCGTCCGGACCATAGACTCGACGACGTTGGTCAAAATGGCTCTCTCCATAGCAACCGGTCTTGCCCATCTTCACATGGACATCGTCGGTACCAAAGGTAAGCCGAGCACTTATGCTTCACTGTCCTCATGGCTCGATTATTAGTGATAGGATAAACGTGTGATGGATACGGATGTTTATTCTGTCGATTTCTCCTGTATCATAAGTGTATTTAAATTATTATGGACTGTAATGTAAGTCATCTTGCTTCTTGCTGTGTGAAAAATGTCGATCATTATTTAATTTTATTAACTACTAGTACTAGTACTTTAATGTCGCGTTCGAGAGAGAATTACTTACATAGGATAATCATCAAAGTCAAAACTACACATGAAATGAAATCAAACGCCTGGCGGAATCATTCTTACTAATCATAATATGTATTCATGCCTTACCTTTCGCAATCATACCAACAAATGTGGTACAGTATGCAATTTAGAATTAATCTAACATCACCAACATTAATATAACTATGTAATTAAAACGAATCTAATAATATTAAAACTAATCTCTAATAAGGTGGGGAATAACCCACCCCTAACTGCACCCGGCGCAAAAGTGCCCATGACGCTCGCCGCGTTCCCATGCTGAATGGCATTGGCCAACCTTTGCTGCAGGAACGCGCCGGAGCGGGAGTTACTTGTATTCTCCCTGAGCCTGAGCCCTAATTCTGTGAGGAACCCTTTAGCCTCTGCCCCCCAACAACCCAAGGTCTCTACGGCAACAGTTACAAATTTGTACTGCGACACTAACATAACAACTAACTAGCATACCAACAAAATGACAATATGAGCAAACATTCTGTACGATTATTATATTAGTTTAAAAAACTAAAAAACACGCTTTTGCATTTCAAATAGCCAATCCACCACCTTGGAACGGCCGCCATGTTAGATTTGGGTTACGTGATAAATTTTTGTATCCCATTCAGCAAACCCTTCCATTTAACACCCATATCATGGGGTGCATTTCAAATAGCCAATCCGCCATGTTGGATGTCCGCTATATTGGATTTAAATCACGTGACTATTTTTTTCGTATTCCTGACAGCAAACCCTTTCATTTGATATCCATATCATAGGGGTGGATTTCAAACAGCTAGTCCACCATCTTGGGGAGGCCGCCATATTGGATTTATAACGACGTTTCTTAGCTAGTCATGTATTGTCATTAGAATTCAGAGCGTGCAAAATTTAATCCTAATCGAAGACCGGGAAGTGGGTCAAATTAAGATTCCAAGATTATCTTACATACATAGTTAGTTACAAGTGAAGCTATTAAAAACGTGTTAAAATGACGTTTCTTAGCTAGTCATATATTGTCATCAGAACTCAGAGCGTGTGCAAAATTTCATACTAATCGAAGACCGGGAATTGGGCGAAATTAAGATTCCAAGATTTTCTTACAGACATAGTTAGTTACAAGTGAAGCTAAGAAAAGCGTGTTTACAAAAGTCCCTAAGTCCTTATTCTGTGAAATTTAAAAGCATGTTATGCGACTTATAGAAAACTAGCAGCGCCCCGCGTCGTTTCCGATCTTGTAAAGAACATTCTTGTCATTTTTTCTTGAAAAGAAAAAGCATGTAAATATAGCTATTTTTGTAATTTATTTTGATTTTATGTTTGAAGTGTAAGTGGGTCTAAAAATAATACAACGGAACCAAAAATACTGTCAAGTTCGTGTTTGATGTAAACTAGACTTTGAAAAGTATTGATATAGATCAATTGATTACGATTGTCGTTAAAATATCGTTTGTTATCTGGCAGCACTTAAGTTAGATTTCGTTGGCAGATGTACCGAGTTCAGTTAGGTAAATATTTATTTCGTGTTTCAATGCTAGGGTAAAATAAATGTAAACAAAAACACACACAAACATACATGAAAAAATAAGATATACATTTTGAATAGCATAAAGTTTAGGCACGGTCCCGTCCGTGGGCAATCTCCTTTTTCGGGATAATAAATTAATAGTTAAAAAAACTACAAAAATACGCTTATACAAAAAAGATTAGTTGGAAACGTGACTTAAATTGTTCGATTACGTGGTAACGAAACGTAGTTACTGACTGCATATGTCAATAGCAGTCAGTATGACACTACGAGTAATATACTCGAATAACAGTATGTGAAAATGAAATGTAAACAAATCAGCGCCCCGCGGTTTCAGCCGCTTAGTTTCCGTTCTCATTATTTTCCCGGGATAAAAAGTAGCCTATGTTTTATTCCAGACCATTATTTATATATGTACCAAATTTCATCCAAATCCCTTCAGTAGTTTTTACGTGAAAGAGTAACAAACATCCCATCCATCCAAACTTACGAAACTCTCGCGTTTGTAATATTCTTAGGGTTACTGTCACTACATTGAGTACACACACATCACTGAACTAATTGAGTGGTTGTATTATGTACAATTAATTCATATTCCGCGATAAGCGTATGCAATCCATGGCTCAGGGCAAAAACATTAAATTTAAAGAAAAATGAGTCACTCTTATATCGCATAAATTAGACGTAGGTATGCTTAAGTTAATTAAATATTTTGAACATCGAGCAGCATGTTTATCGGGCTTGTTATCGGACAGTGTGCAGTTGATCTGCACGGTCTAATACCGTCTTGCTTTTTAGGGTTCCGTAAAACGTAAAAACGGTACCCTTATATAGATTCGTCATGTCTGTCTGTTTGTCTGTCCGTCCGTCCATGCAACTTCCACTGAAAATTGGTTTGAACTCGATCTAGTTAGTGGTTTTTTTGTACGTCATAAATACTTACACTATTATTAAAACATCGATCATAGTTACAACGAAATACAAGAACTTATGTATTATGTTACTTGCTGCTACGGAACCATCGTCATCATCGTCGAGTCCGACTCGCACTTGGCCGCTTTTATTATTTCTATTGGGCTGCTCTAAAAAGTGAAACCGTTTCAAGGTTGATATTCCCATAACTCTTACGGACTTTATATTCGTAATAAATTATATACGAGTAAATTGTGCCATGCAATGCCTGATTGAACTGTATTTCTTGACGGATGTAATCTCAGTCAATTAAATCGAGAGTGATTCGGTCTGTTCTAATTATGCGCGATCCTGCGTAGACCGTAGGTATAGTAGATTACATCAGGCGAGATGCCGGTCCAGTGCAAATGTATCTGTTAAAAAAAGAGCACTGCGCAAAAAAAAAACCCTTGACGTATCGATTTAACATTTAAGTAACCTTTAATCAGACCAATCAATTATTTATAAAGAATTAGATGAAGAAAGAGAAGGCAAAGTATGTGAATATATTTTTGTTTCCACGTGTCTGTAACGGCTGAACAAATTTGGATATAATTAAATATGTAGAAAGTACAATCCCTTTTTTTTATGTGGGGGAAATACCTTTATGTATGCCCACCATGGAGGGACATGGTGGGGTATGTCGGGCTCGACACCATGAGATACGACATGGTGCCCCTACCGACTAAAACCCCCACAGATTTCTCCTGCATGGCCAGGGGTCAGGGTCGCGGGGTCACTATACGCACTCCTGCAACGACCCTGACCCACCTGCCACTGTCCTTGCGGACCCGCCTCGCGGGGGGCGTTAGTACCCCCGCATTTGACTCTAGTGACGCACCGGAAATCAGCGGCGCGTCACCTCCTCGAAGGCCTATCCCTAGGTGGGGCGTCAGACGGCCCTAAACATCCATCACCCCAGGCCTTCCTGTGAAGACGAGGTGCGAGCCCAGAGTTGGCGAATCTCTAGGCTCGTCTCCGTGTCCACTTCCGCCTCTCACACGACCTCTCACTGTCGTGAGGGTTTCATCTCACCTCTCATGGCGAAGATGATCGGCAGCGAGAGGTCCGCCCTCACCACCGCGGCAAGGGCCGCGGCTATCACCACCGCGGCTAGGGATAGCCGCGGATCTGCCTCTAAGGCCGCATCGCGGCCCTTGTCCTTCCACTGAGCACTCTGCTAATCAGAGTGCTCGTGGAGGACCCTCATCTGGAAGACTTAGGAATTTTACTTGGCCGATATGCCAGCCGAGTAACCTTCCCAAGTCTTCCAGTCGCCCTCCCTAACTTCTACACGCACTGCTCAAGGGGGTGAGGAGCGCGTGTAGAAGTTCCCACCCCGGCCGGGATTCGCCATCACACAATAAGATGCCACCGAGGCAAGTTGTTGTGTGATGCCCAGGGTGCACCACGTGGAGGTTCCCGAGCCACGTACCCCAGAAAGTATAATCCCTAGATTAACATGTAGGCTTTTTATTCCGTTAATATTAGTGGTTGTAGCCAGCCAGTCCTACGTAAATGTAACCGAATAAAATCCTGTTAACTTTCTAGAAACTGAACAGTGAACACCAATCACTAATTAATGCGTTGTATAAATAACTGGCAATATTACTTAAGGCAATTAAATATTCTACGATAAGCACATACCTACAAGACTTTAGGTACCTACGTATCGAAATTCATAAGCTAGTAAGCTGTAAACATTGGTACTATAAAGTCGAATTAGTTTTACCTCACTGAACACCCTTGAGTGACTAATATTTTGCATAAATAGCTGATAGTACGATTTTCAACTGTTTTATTGAATCGCAGTCAATATTTTCTTGTTGAATAATATGCTGAATAGTATTGATAATAAGGTTTATAGTCACGATAAGGACACGTTATTGACTGATACCAAGTTGCCCTAGAGCACTCTGTAGGAATGATTTTGAAGTATTTGAATATTCTAGCGATGAGTATATAGAGTATACTAGCGCAATATCGTCTTCTGACAGGCCTAGGCTGAAAAGCCAAATTGATTGTCAGCTCCTACAATAGTCTTTGAGACAGAAAAAACTCTGAAAAACATCGGTTTCACTGTTTATACCAGTAGTTATGACACATTACACAAAATAATGAGTAAATAGCTGTATACATTTGAAATTGGAATTCCTAACCAAAGAGGAGATATTTGAGAAATAAAAATAATATAATTTAAAAACTCAAAAACCCGACTGCGTAAAAAGTTAACCAAAGTACGTACTTACATACTAAAAAAACTGAAAAGAATTAAACAAGCATTTAGATTTCTGGTAGTCTAGAATCCTATAAAAATAAAATATGTTCTAATAAAAGAACATCTATCTAATCTATCTAATACCTTTAAACGAGCAATTCTTGTACCTATATAAATATGTATATATATATAGAATCTGAATCTCGGAAACGGCTCGACGGATTTTCATGAAATTATGTATGCAGGGGATTTCGGGGACGATAAATCGATCTAACTAGGTCTTATAAAAAAAAAAAACGCATATTATGCGCGTTTTTAGACAATGAAAAACTGTCACGTTAGACATTAGAATGTGAAGGTAAATTTCGCCGCGTGACGCGACAGCATAATTAGCTTTTAGACGAGAAGTCGGGCGCTCATAGCGGTCACGAATTAGTAGCTCCGGGTTCGAATCCAGACGGGTTTTCTTTTTTTTTCAATTCGTTTTTTTTAAGAACATATATTTATTGGAGTCTTTTATCTGTAGGTATCTAAGTAAATTTAGTATTTAAACCGAGCAAAGCTCGGTCACCCAGGTACTAATAACTTAACAGTCGGGATCCATTGAACAATTAGATTGTATGTCGAATAATAAACTATATATGATATCTTCAACACAAGGAGTATTGAACGTGAAGTTAATTACAATGTTTACTAAAATGTTGACTAGCTAACAAGGAGGTTGTCGATTTTTCGTGACGGTGTGCGCCGCATGGTAAAAATTAGTTCTCTCATCATTTTTCCGATTGTATGTAAGTATTCCTGTTTACAGACTATAACTTCTTCATAAATTCTGTACAACATTTTTTTTGGACAGATTTTTCTAAACTCTTGGACATCATCGCAAAGTTGCTATATTATTTATCGGTTACGTTTCGTGATGCTGATCTATATGATCTACCACCACACCACACACACCACCTTGGCCTTTTTTTACCGGACAATAGTCCGGTACGAGTACGTAAATCAAAAAAGCGACATCTTTTCATGGTTTAAGTTCCAGAAACTTGACCTTAAGTTAATGAGCAGTTTTGACTCCGCTTTTTTGACAAGAACGTCTAGATGGTGGAATGGGTTTTCTGAGTAAAATTTTCCCGTTGGATACAATCTTGGTGTCTTTAAGTCGGTTTTGAATCGATTAACACACTCCATCGTAGACAACATCAGGCGAGATGGCGGTCACGTGCGAACCTATTAATTACCCTATTAATATAGTGACTGAAAGAATGGTTATGTTTTTCGCGCGTATCTTGTATGTTTACGAACATAATTTCATTTTTCATAATTTCTTTATTCCCACGTATCTTCCAAACGGCTGGATGGATCTCGACAATTAAGATGTCGTTAGATTCCTCTCAATCGCCCAAGTGTCCTTAGATAGAATAATATATGTTTTTTACCTGTTGGATTTTCCAGTCGGGTTTTTTAAATTAAAGTTATGTTAAAAGAAAATACAATCCTTTTAAAATGTCCAGACTAAAACATGGAAAACATGGTGAAGTGGGATTTAAAAAATTGTCTTCTTTTAACCTCAGACTGGAATAGACGGGTACGACAACAAAGCCTTTGACATGCTTTGTCAAACACAGTCAAGTCGCTGAACAAAGCAAGAGCCCATGTCTGCCAGACATTCGATATTTTATAAAAGCTTGAAAGTTTTTCCAATAATAAAATCGGTAGGTACTGTCCTCTGTGAAATTTTAGTACCCATATCACTTTGCTCTGTTGTTGGTAGTTTGCGCAGCGTCGATTTAGTTATTTTTTTGGTATTTTTACACACCTAGGGTTACGTGTTGTCTGAGGAATGTCCGCCAAATTTTATCGAAGTTTGCATACGGATCAATATTTTTTTTTATGTATAATCTATAGCCTATGTTCATCAAGAATAATGTTAAAACATCTACAGTAAAATGTGTCTGTGTCTGGGTGTTTCTATGTATAATAAGTATGTATTTAAAACTATATATAAGTATTATATCAGCTATTTGGCCGCCATCACACAAGCTTTGCTTAGTTTGGGGTCAGATGGTGTTGTGTGTGAATTGTCCACCAATTTTTTTTAATAAATATTTTTTGTAATTGGTCCAGTAGTTTCGAAGCCTATTAAATGCAAACAAACAAACCTTTCCTCTTTATAATATTTGTGTAGATATCGATACCGATATTCAATATGTCTCATATATTCTTAGAACGTCTTTCATGTTTTCTATGCTTTGAGTTCTTTCACGCTTTGTATGTTTACAGGTTCTTTTGATAAAGAGCAGAAATATATTCTTTTAATTACTTTTATACATTTTTCTTATTCAAACGTCGATATCAAAGGGCTTATATTATTTAACCAGCCTTTCTAATGTTTGTAATAAGCTCATAGCGATAGCACCTATTCACGTTATTTTTAAACCTTCCCCGCACAATGGTATTGATCAGGTACAGAAATAAAACAGCGCAAATTTAGGGACGGGTTTCCGAATCTATAGCCAACAGTATAAATCCAATAAACTAAATATAGAGTTACTGCTTAACTTTAGGCATTTTAGGCAGTCAAAATGAAAGACAAAGGAAAACAGTAATTTTGGCGAAAACTATTTAATCAGATATGCATATTGTATTGTGTGATACGTGTGTATTGTAGTGTACGTGTACCTTTAATGTAACACAACGTTGCCATAAAAATTATAGGGCATAGAGTTAGATATAATCATATTATATCTTGGGGTGACGAGCGCAGTGCAGTGCATTGCTAGATAATGATTTGGATTCTGCATGGTCCAATAGCTGAGTGACATTGAGCTTTTCTGGGCAGTCGTGTCGCTTACCGTCAGATACCTGTCCTGTTAGTCTCTATACACACTATATTATAACAAAAAAATGGCAGTCATAAGAACTGCCGATAGAAGTGAAAACTTATAACTCAGAATATGATAGCTTACTTTGGAAAATACGCGGGTGGAACCGGAGGGCCGGAGATAAACCGGAGGGCGTGGCCATGAACATGGTCATCTAGAAACACTTCCGCATTTCTAGATGGCCAATGGGTATTGCTCACGCATTTTTAGAAGGCCATTGAGAAATGTTGACGCATTTCTAGATTGCCAACGACCATGGTCCCGAGTCCCGAGTTTACCCGAAGATTTCTTATCATTCCCGAGCGTGACGCTAGAATTCACAGCCCTCGAAAAATTTGTCTGTGGCGCGGAAAAAGAAGTTTTCACCTAAAAAAAGTACCGAAATCTTGAGTAGCAAATTAATAATTCTGTTTTCAATGGTATAGTTGTTTATGTGAACGATGTGTACAGGGAAGCCAGCGATCGCTCATCGCGACTTGAAGAGCAAGAATATCCTGGTGAAGAGCAACCTGACGTGCGTGATCGGAGACCTGGGGCTAGCTGTGCGGCACAACGGGCCCTGTGATTCCGTCGACGTGCCGTCCACGAACCGCGTCGGTACCAAGCGGTACATGGCGCCAGAGGTAACTACCTTCATCTTAACATTTGGTCCAGTACGTGTAGCAATTGGGACGTTCACTAGGTCTGATATGTACCATTATATTTAGTACGTCAGGTAGATCATGAAAAAAAATGAAACACGTGTTTTTTCTTTATTAATTATTATTAAAAATCGACAAAGATATATAGATCATGAAACTCAAGGAGTGGGGGGTTATGCGTCTTCGTAAATTAGACAATGATGTGACGTCAATCGAAACATCTCAGCAATGTATCTTCATCATATATTTTGTTTGTGAAACAAAAGAAACAACACGTGTACAATATGTTTTTGCAATCTAACTGACGGACTTAGGATTTTTAGTCATCATGTCTATTTTATCTGATCTTGCAGTCGCATTACCCTTTCGGTTTAGTCTTAGATTCCGCTGTAGAATTACTGTATTTACAATATTTATTTTATACTATGGCATCTCATATACACATTGTAGCTACCGATATCGTAGCAAACAAACAGCATAAGTACAAAGATAAAAGAAACAAGGAAAAATCATCAGTTACCCGATACAAGAATTCGGTCGCTAAGTGTGGGATCTCGCAATTTCTGTACTGTTTTGTCTCCCTATCAGTGAAAGTACTTGTTTCCCTTATTAACTGGATATTTCTGCGGCAGGTGCTAGACGAGTCGATAGATGCGCGCCAGTTCGATCCTTACAAGCGTTCTGACGTGTATTCGTTCGGGTTGGTGCTGTGGGAGATCGCCCGCCGGTGCGGCGCGCTCCCAGACGAGTATCAACAGCCGTACTACGACTGCGTACCTCCTGACCCGTCGCTGGAAGATATGCGCCGAGTTGTCTGCTTGGAGAAACGACGCCCTAATGTCCCCAATCGGTGGCATTCAGATCCGGTGAGCGACTCATTATTACTAATCTGATCGGGATCGATCCGTCGGGATGAATTCTTCGTACGCTCGTACAAGATCGGAACTCAACAGCACGCAGAAACTCTACTTTAACTACACCCGTTTTACCAGGCGTGGTACTAGCCTCGAATTTTATAGGGTGTCACCAGTACGCAGCCTCAGATTTTGGAGGGTGGGGGGGGGGGGGGGGTCACCAGTAGAAGTACAATAAATCGAGTAAAAATACTTTACTAGTAGCGCCCCACGATTTTACCCGCATAGTAGCCGCTGCAGTTATTTTCCTGCGTTAAAATTTGTCTATGTACTATTATTAGACATTTTGAAATTATTTAGATCTTTAATTTAACGTATACCACTGGGGAAGGGGGGCGGGAGCGGCGACATGTATTTCTGTAACGGCTGAACAGATTTGAATGGAATTAAATACGTGAAAGTAATAAAGTAAAATAAGGGAAACCTACTTTCCGAGTATATCTTGTTAAAGTTAGTGGTATCCGTGGGATACTCAGTGAAATTAATGAATGATTCGTTTAATAGAAAATAAATTATTGTGAAAAAATGTTAGGTCGGTGACACCGCGCGACGCAGCTATTTAGGTAATGCCTCTTTCTAGTGTTCATTTTAAGTATGGAATGTAGAATGAGCTTATATCGACCCTTTTGAACTACGAGTAAATACTTAATTAACTATTATTTTATAACGCCGGAAAGTACTTTGCTAATGAAAACCCCATATAATTTCAGACGCTGTCAGCGATATCCAAGGTCATGAAGGAGTGCTGGTACCAAAACCCAGCCGCCAGGCTCACAGCGCTCCGAATCAAGAAAACGCTAGCAAACATAGGCACACCAGACTACATCAAACTATAGACCTTACTGTTATAGACATATGGACTATTCTGCTCTCACAAAGCACGGCTGAAGAGCGTTGAACTTCGGTGTGTAACGAAAAAATATGACAGAACTAGAAACCACGTTTATTTTATAGGACAAAGCGATTGTTTTCACATGGCAGCATTGGGTATTTTTGTTATCATTCCAGCGATTTGTTTATGGCATTTAATTTCAAGCACAATTAATTACTTTAAGCAGCTATTTTAGGTTTACTGGGCAGGACCCAACGTATTGTAACATATTTGAAGTTTTATTGTATTTTACGAGTATTGAAGACGATAGTTTTCTACGTGGACTCTAGTTGCTGTTGTGTTATTTCTTGGGAAGCTAAAACTTAGAATCGACCTTAAAATGAAATTTCGAGTGTTTGTAAGTATAGCCTTTTCGTGTTTTTGTACTTGACAATTGATTCATGATTACGCTATTTTAAAAATTAGCGGTGAAATGTGTCGCTGTTTATTTCACAGTATTTTTTGTTAGTGTAAGTCCGACAGCGTGAAAAATTAGCAGGACGTCTACTCTAATTCAACGAAAACGTAATTTCGAAATAAACTCGCGATTTTCCAACTCCGATTCTACTTCGATCCGTCGTTTTGTCCGT
The DNA here is from genome assembly GCA_963693475.1 of Ectropis crepuscularia. Taxonomy (NCBI): domain Eukaryota; kingdom Metazoa; phylum Arthropoda; class Insecta; order Lepidoptera; family Geometridae; genus Ectropis; species Ectropis crepuscularia. The sequence continues at coordinate 20,360,913 of OY856338.1, forward strand.
TTAAATGTTCTAAGCCTACTCTAATTAGAGTATGCTTAGAACATTTAAAGGTCAAACAATGTTGTATCGGACGAAACGAAGTAGAACGAGAGTAGGAAAGTCGCGAGTTTTTTTTCGAAATTTCGTTTTCGTAGAAACAGAGTAGACGTCCTGGCGTGTGAGTGGTTGTTCTCTGATTGATTGTTCCGTCTTACTTGGACGTCAATCGGAGATGTCATCACACGGAATGAAAGCAATACCAAGGGCCTTACTAACTAAATTGCATTTGGCATTACTATGGCTTTTTTAATTCAAAGTATAATTAAACAAAAAGCAACGGTAATTTATATTTATAATTAAGCAATCTTAATTAAAAATATAAATTTCGTTAAACATGTTTAAGTGTCGTTTCCTACGTCCCGTTTGCTGATTGGTCGACATAGATTCTTTACAGCACGCTGCCGCTGGAAAACTGATCCATGGGTGCCGCAACATCAATTCTCAGTGATATTTCACCGGAAATTACATGTGAAATCAAGTGTATTCAGTACCAACTAATCGTTATTTGCTTTCGAATTTGTGTCGAAAATCTTATAATCTGATTGGCGGTTATCACAGTGCTGGGATCGTAAAAATCTAATTGGTAAATGTATGTCACTCGGCAAACGCGATGTGTGAATTGGCATTTAAGGTTGGTTTTGCTACTTTTACTAAGATCTTGTATCACTATTTGAGTAAATTAAAAAAGGCATCGGCAAAGGCAAAGGCAATAAAAATTCATCTCTTTTAAGTACCTAATGAAATTTTGCAATAAATACACTTAGAAAGATCTGGGTCTTTTTACACGAAGCCCTTTATATTTTTTAATATTATGATAACTAAATTTAAGTCTCTTACATTTAGATTGTACTACGTACGTACTATGAGAGTTGAAAACGATACATTTACATACAATACTAGTAATATTAGAATACTTAATGTGAAACTGACACTTAGTTCAACGCTGATCATTTCGAAAAAAAAAATATTTTTGTAGTGTGTAAAAAAACAAAAAATATTGCATCCATTGACATCTGGTAGTGATTACCGTTTATTTCCATGCCCGGTTTAGATCATCTAAAAGGTTTATTTTTATAACCAAACCAAAGGCTTATAACCAAGAAACTTAGTTGGAGTTGTTGGTTGCACTTGGTTTTAAAACTAGTAAGTATTTGTTCAGGCTTCATATAGGTCGAAAAGGCCAGACTATCATTGTTGTACTTATTGTTTTTTAAATCAAATAATATTTGGGAATACAATTTTGAAGTTAGCAATAAACTTCGAAATGGTCAGCGTTATGAGGCCGTGTTGTAGCAGTAGGCTTAACACGGACTACCATCGCCGATGTATTCAGAGTGGATGACTGTACTTACGAATACGACTTTGAGTTAAACTGGTCAGAAAAAAAATCATGTTCATAATTATAGGTTTACAACAAAGTAAATCGTTAGATCTATTTCTGTCCGATTTAAACAAATTTTGAGCAAGTACGGTCAGTTTATTAACAGTATAGATACAGCGGCGATGGCGGTGCCCCGAGACGGGACGTCCCACCAAACGCCACTGTTTTGCCGCTCGAACGCTCTGTCACCGACTCATATTTTTATACGTTTTTTACGGTTTTATACTAGAATCAATCGTATTCGCGAATATGGTGCCACAAGTGTAAGTGTAGTACTGCTTCTTTTATAACATTTACGCCCTGAACATCCGGGGGAATTCGCACTTATTTACGTATGGCATTCTAAATTTGCACCTATTCTATTGAGATACGGTGTAATTTCAGGGCCTCGATGTTCGGACTGAAATAATCTTCGTCGCTTCCTGGTCCCCCCTTTGTGGCTACCAAACTAAACTGTACTTTATTCCGATACGATTAGTACATAATCTAAGTAAATAAGTTAAAAATGCTGTCCCGCGGTACGTGAAGATCCTTAGGCGATTTTGCATACATTCGTATGAATACGTAGGTAATTAATAAGATCATTTGACGTGTGGGTTGACTATATTGTAGTACAGAAACGGGTGGTTCGACTCTCGGAATCTTTAATGGATATGAAAGAGATGATCGGCTTTCTGAAACTCTTTTTTTTTTGATTTGATTAGTTTAGCTGGGAAAATATGATGATGGCACCAACGTTAAAAGTTTAATATCGACAAATTCTTGATTAGTCAACTGTTTGTGACGAAGATGGACACAAGTGAGTTGTCCTGATCGAAATTAATTTCCAATCAATCAAAATTCATTTTATTCTGTCAACACATACAGTTCCAAGTCCAAGCTTCTAAAATAAACAAGTTATCAGACATCTCTATTACCTAGTCTGCGGGGCTAGCACGGGCAGTTGACAATTACTCCACCGGGAAAGGAAATAATCTCTTTCCCCCTTGTCAATTTTGTCCACTGTCAGAGCACGGACTCGCCGGTGGATAGTTATTCCACGGTGGATATACGGCGGGAGTAGCGTTATCACTTCAGTATTGCCGTTATAAGAAAATTAAATAATAAAGTGGCCAAGTGCAAGTTGGACTCGCCCATGAAGGGTTCCGTTGCAGCAAGTAACATAATATACATAGTACACATAGTTCTTGTACTTCGTTGTAACTTTGATCGAAGTTTTAATGATAGTGTATTATTTATGACGTACTAAAAACAACTACTTATCAGATCGACTTCAAACCAATTTTCGTTGGTAGTTTGCATGGTAATGTACATCATATATTTTTTCATTCTCTTACTTTAGAAGTTAGAGGGAGGGGGGCACACATTTTAACTTTGGAAGTGTCTCTCGCGCAAATTATTCAGTGTAGACAAAAATTATATTAGAAACCTCAATATCGTTTTTGAAGACCTATTGATAGACACCCCACACGTGTAGGTTTGATGAGTTTCATTTCTCAGTATGGGGGGCAACCCTAATTTTTTTTTTTTTTTATAAAAACTTAATGCGGTTCACAGAATACATCTACTTACCAAGTTTCAACAGTGTAGTTTTCATAGTTTGGGCAAAAAGTGGCTGTGACAGACAGACGTGACGAATCTATAAGGGTTCCGTTTTTAAGTTTTACGGAACCCTAAAAATGACGTATTGATCATCAGTTTTTCTGTCAACGTTTGCTCTTTTTCCTTTTTTTTTCTGTGCTGCGTTTTGAGGTTTTATATGTAGGTTTTATATTTTTGTAAACAACTATAAAACATTTTCTCATCTAAATCACATACCTTAGTATAGAGAACGCATTTAGATATAAAAATGAGTAATTATAATTCAAAATATAATTATAATATGCTCGCGACATTATGTTTGAGAGAGATTTACTTATATCCCCACCTCCAAATCAGACGATAGTTTGTCCCCTGTCATATGTCAATTGAAGAGTATTTATCTTCGTTTTCCCGAGTCCGTGCTATACAGCGGGGAGTAGCGTGATATAATGTCCACGACAAACGTCAAGTGGAAACATTTTATCCCTTTCCCCTGTTGCCATGCTATGCAAGGTGGAAATGATTATTATATCCACTGACAGGTGGATAAAAATGGTGGAAAGACTATTAGTCCACAGTCCGTGCTAGCCCCGCTGGATGTCACAACGCAATTATTTCTACGTTGTATGATAGTGCTTGATCAAATATCAATGCAAAATAATTGTAGTATCTACATTTATTTTGCATTGATATTTGATAATGTAAATATGAAACAAATTTACTGCGCTAGAGTTGTGGGTTTCAGTTTAAAATGGGTTTCTTTCATTTCCATCGCCGAAGAGATAGCTTGGGCGCATCGGTCTCATTTCTTGAGGTCTGTAGATGTTTTTGACTGTTCATGTGTCGTCATCTCGTTCGTGTGTAACTTGCGTGGTCTTGTAGTGAGTGCGTCGGTGAGAGCATAACGTTCTCGGTTTCGGCGGGGCTGACTAAAGTCTCCTTTATCCTACCTCTTAGATTTAATCGTGTTCAGAACAGTAACGAACATTTATTATACTAAAATTTCGTAGACTTGGAGACGTAGTGTATATTATTCGTTACCAAGCTCCTACATTTACTGTTTTTGCTAAGGATTTGTAAATTTCAGTTTTTTTGTGCATAATTAATTAAAAGAGAAAAATATTTTGAACTACATACGTTTTATATTTTTGTAAAGAATTACTATATTTTTTCTGTGATATGAAATGTAATCGCACCTTTATGCGGACTTTACTTTATTTTGTGTTTTGTTCGGTGTTTACTTTATCGTAATTTTTAGTATAAGGTCATCTTAGGAGTGTTTGTCAATTTAGTATAATTTTATGATAAGATTATTTGTGTTAACATATCTGATTGTAGGATCGCATGTGTGATGTCACACTTGGTATCGACGCGAGTTTTGATAAAATCCTGTTTATGACTAAATAATTTACTAGTCATGCTTAAATATTTACAATGTTTTAACGACCACCTATGAATTTTTCAATCTATGCTTGCTAAATCCCCGATATATCCGTCCAACTATAAAGTGAGGATGAACTGAAAAAAATAGTGTTTGTGTCGTGACCGGTGTATGACCGACCGCTATGCGATGTGACGAGCCTGGTCTGCCGGCAACGAGAGGGGGAGAGAGCTTTTGTATGTAGGTCTCTTGAGTACCTACGTGTCCTCTCGTTCCGACATGCGCCGGTACGCTCTTCCCTGGGTTGTCGATTGCCGACCACCGTGGGACAATCCTCGACCTTGACCTTGAGGTGATCTTGACCTTGCATTGGGCTTGTCTTGACGTTGAAGTGACCTAGACTTTAAGGTGACCTCGTGTGACCCTCGACCTAAACCCGACGTACCATCGACGTGAACCTGACGTGCGCTGACGTGAACCTGACGTCCGCTGACGTGAACCTGACGTGCGCTGACGCGATTTGGCGTGCGCCCGACGAGATTTGGGATTATTCTTTGAAGGGGAGCGGGATAGTGAAACGCTGGTTGTTGAGTCTTCCTTTTATTTTTCTTCCTTTTCCTCGTTGCACTGAGCCGCTGAGTAAAGAGTGATCCGAACTAGTGTTGCAACTACACATTTTCGAGTTGCCGTATCTTAAAACAGAAATTGCCGTATAGTAGATATTTCTATGAACAATTAAACAAATCACATTACATGGCCAGGGGTCAGGGTCGCAGGGTCACTTTTCGCACTCCCGTCAATGTCCCTGACCCACCTGGCACTGCCCTTGCGGACCCGCCTCGCGGGGACGTTAGTATCCCCGCATTTGGCTCTAGTGACGCGCCGGAAATCAGTAGCGCGTCAACTCCTCGAAGGCCTATCCCTAGACGGCGCGTCGGACGACCCTAAACGTTCGACACCCCAGCCCTTCCTGTGGAGACGAGATGCGAGCCCAGATTGGCAACTTTTCAGGCTCGCCCCCGTGTCCGCTTCCGCCTCAGTGAAGGAGCGAGAGGTTTCCAACTCTCGTTTCGTTAACTCACACGACCTCTCACTATCGAGAGACTTTCATCTGACCTCTCACGGCGAAGATGATCGACAGCGAGAGGCCCGCCCTCACCACTGCGGCTAGGGGTAGCCGCGGTTCCGCCTCCATGGCCGCATCGCGGCCCTTGTCCTTCCACTGAGCACTCTGCTAAACAGAGTTCTCGTGAAGGACCCTCATCTGGAAGACTTAGGATTTTTTTTGGCCGAGATATCAACCGAGTAACCTTCCCAAGTCTTCCACTCCGTCTCCCCAACCTCTACACGCACTGCTCAAGGGGGTGAGAAGCGCGTGTAAAAGTTCCCAGCCCCGGCCGGGATTCGCCATGACGCAACAAGATGCCACCAAAGCAAGTTGTTGTGTGATGCCTAGGATCCACCACGTGGAGGTTCCCGAGCCACGCACCCCTAGTACTTACTGTGACTTGATTTTTAACGGCTTGTCTTGGCAATAGAGTTCCGTTGAGAGTGGATGTTGTTACTTAATTATTATTTATTTCTGAATTTTGTTTTCTATCTTTATCAGTCTCATAAAATTAAAGATGGTACGGTAATTTCTCGTCATTGACAATTACATTTTATTATAATTTCAATGAATGCCCAAATTAAAAAACATTTCGACATTGGTGGTGCTTACGCTTTTTTGTTTTTAATTTGCCGTAGTTTATCGTAAAGCTTAATTGCCGTAATACTTGAAACGGTAATGAACAGCCTGCCGTATGCCGTATATTCTAAAAAACAATCATGAATTGCCGTATCAATCGCAACGCTGCGCCGAACAAAATCGGGACCGCTAACGTAAGCCCCTTTACCTTAAAGAGAACGCTGTATTTTGAGCCCTCTTTCCGGTCCATTTTCATTTTGGAATGATTACTATTTAGGCCATGACTTTATAATTTCTGGTTGTAGGCTAATGGACGACTGCTCTAAATGTAGCCCACGACCAGATCCTTAAATGAACATAACTTCTTCGGTAAGGTAACCAACCACCTTAGCATACAATTGAGTTATTTTACGTAAACTAATAAATTTACCAATATTTGCCTAACTTGAGGTAAATAAATGGACACCCTACCTAATATTCGAATGAAATTAAACCAAAACAATATTTATGAGGTGTGCCCTACCTAGTCCTGACTATGTAAGCCTTATTTACCAAACATTTAAGGGGGCGCCTAGTACCAGAAAACGAAAAAAGGACATTTTCGGCGCCGCTCACAGATGTTAAGAAACTATAACAAAAAAAAATATTGACGTGTGGGTGGGTACAACCAAGAAGAAGCATAATAACCGAATAAAATTTTAAAAATATATCAGATTTTTTGCATTAAAAAAATAAAAATGACAAAATACCATTTTAATTCGAGTACTCGAAATTATCAGCGATGGCCTCACATTATTTTTCACGCTCTATTAAAATTACCGAATACTTTTTTTAATTTGTTTAATTTTTGCGTAATTAAATAAAACTTGGTCAAAAATTGACTCCTGATTTATTATTGATTTCCCCTCCAAACTGTATTCGCGACTTTATGCATATCATATTAAGAAGGGCCTCGCGCGGGTGAAATCTGTTTTTTCCTGGCACTAGGCGCACTCTTAACCATAATTTCAATTTCACCGTGTTCATTATAAAACAAACTAAAACTAGCCTTTATGACTGTGTTGATCGCCAACCATTTGACTATATTTTACGCACTAAAATGGAAAAGCTTAGTTTTAAATTAATTTACATACATACTTATTTATTTTTCAAAATTATTATCATTTATTTTGGTGTCCTGCATAATAGGTATTTGCTAGTCTACTTACTGGAGGAGTCGTAACATCACACGTGATTTTACAATAGTTGATTGTTTAGCTAAGTTAGAATCATTAATTTTAATTGCACTGTTTTAGAAATATATTATCTGTACGAAGCACTAATAATATCGACAGAAAAAGGTTCTTTTTTATTTTATTTCACTGAATTGACGTCAATTTGCCTTATTATTTCAATTGAAAAAACCGCATTTCAAATTATTTAATATTATCACATTTTTTTAGACATTTTCTTCCAAAATTTGATAAGAAATTTTTAAAATTGCGTTTTATCAATATTACTAATTTAAAAAATAATAATCAAACTCACCGTAAAAACATTGCTCCGAACTCTAGAAAGTTTTACAAACTTAGACAACGAAATGTTTCACAAATAGTGAAACATATTGTTTTCAGTTGAGTGAGTTAACAATAATGCACTTTGTTTTCAAAAACACACTAAAACAAATGTTGTATGGAAAGTAATGACAGACTGTAATATTGTATTATACAACATTATGCATAATAATCTAATTAGTTTCACTATATGTACGTATTTTTTTAATCTTAAGCTTACATTATGTATTAGAATTTTTAATTTATTTTATTAGATTGTTTCATTTTAAAGTTTGTTTTTTTTTTGTCGCCAGTGATCGGAAATATGTACTTGTGTTGTGTCGTACAAAATATGTAATGTAAGATTATTATGTGTAGATTAGTATAATCAATGTTCACTTCTGTGTATGATGTAGTTATGATTAATATAATAAGTACCTTTACTAAAGTAACGCTGGCAACACAATTGACAGTTAAAATAAAATGAGACGATATTGTTGTAGATTTTTATTTTATTTTTTTACATCAATTATTTTGTAATCTTGACAATGCTGAATGTTATTGAAACGATAAACTTCGAATGAGCCGTTCCTCAAACGATACAAAAAACTTAATAAAAAATACACAATACAAACACATTTTATTGGCATCACAAAAATTACCATAAATAACTTAAAAACGATAGACAACATAATATACTATAATGGGCACGAAACGCGATCTCGTCGCTAAAAGTGATCTCTTCCAGTCATATGGAATCTATTAATAATAATATGGGCCGGTGATGCGACTTACTACCTATATTAATCAATACAAGTAATATTATATTTGAACAACTTAAAAAAAAAATGGGCGGTGGTGCGACTATCTACCCATATAAAACATGTTATATTAATACCTATATTATACTAAATGTTTCAAAATTTAAGGGTCTATAAATGTCAATTGGGTTAATTAACGTTTATTTAGACAAATTACATTATTTAATAGACGCCTTCGTTCATTATCGTTGGCGTCTATGAAGCTGCCACGAAACGGACATAGGTACTTGTTTCCTGGAAGGAACGGTCGAGCGGTAGGCTAAAACCGCGCGACCTTGAGCGAGCGAGGATGCCCTGGTGTGGGGTCGTGACGTCATTTGTACCCACAAGCCACGTCACTCGAGACTTCTAAGCGATGTTTCTTTGTCATTTTTTGTTTGTGAAACAAAAGAAAAAACACGTAGGTACAATATTTTTTAAAAATCAAATACCTATATATTTTTTTTATTTTGCTTCTTTGCGTGTCGACACATACAATATCTATACACCTACATCTAAAAATTCTATATATTATGAACAGTACGTTAAATTTTAAGAAGAAAACAATGAATATCCTTTATGTAAGTATACAGACGAGAGATGAACTAGGATAGGGCTAGGGTAAAAAATAAAACTGTGTGGGGCACGTTTGTACGTGTCAGATTTAGTATATAAGAAGATGACAGCGGTCGAGCGATCAGTCTCTCGCCCCGCGTCACTTGTGTATTAAGATCAATATAGTCAGCAGTTTATACAGTGACGTGGTTTCATTTCCTCTCCATTACCAGTAACACCTACAGTGGATCACGTCGGGGTCACCACTGTAGGTGTTACTGGTAATGGAGAGGAAATGAAACCACGTCACTGTATAAACTGCTGACTGTATTGATCTTAATACACAAGTGACGCGGGGCGAGAGACTGATCGCTCGACCGCTGTCATCTTCTTATATACTAAATCTGACACGTACAAACGTGCCCCACAACTGTTTTAAGATTTCCGCCGTATCACTGCGAACTAAACCCAATTGAGCTTATCTGGGTTCAAGTAAAAGAACAAGTCGCTTCACATAATAAATCATTTAAAATGGCTGGACTTAGCGATTTACTCAGCAATACAATACAAAATAAAAATATTGACGCCGCAAAGTAAAAAATTGTATTGATCATAGACGTGGTAGAACCAAAAATTAATGCCATGGACAGAAATGTAGAAGCTAGGACTGATACATTCATAATAAATGTCGGAAGCGAAAGTGATACGTCGGAATAAATAAGTATTTTTTTTTCGATACCTATCGTAAATTTCTACTTACCTATATTAGTTTAGATTTATTGAAACGGATATAATTGTACGTAAATATCTATGTCCAATACATACTTAATTATTCGCCTGTTAAATGCTTAAACAATAGCAAATAAACGGTTTACCTGCTTGTATTATTGCCTCATACGTGTATACATAAATAATACACGTATACTAGAAAAAAAAGGAAAAGTTTCTGCGTTCTGCGTGATTACACCTTTACTTCTTATCAATTTTGTTGACGCCCCCCTGAAGGTTTTTGTCTCGATCTTTTATATGGTTTTGTGTGACAGAGGCAGCGCTTGTATTACGATTTAATTCTGTATGAATAGACTACTAGTATGTTTTTTTTTATCGGAAAACGGTTCATTCGCTAGTTTTATTTATGTAAAAAAGTTGTAAAAATATTTTGTGTGATATATGATGCACGCCTTGCCAACTTTTTAAAACTTAGATGGGCACGTGGGAAACAATCATTTTAATTATTTCTTTATATGTAAAACCTTTACGATTACGTATCACTGAACAAACATTTTCAAACATTCGACATTGTCAGGTTGTCGGGAATTGAATAAATACTGTTCATAGGCGCCTAATATGCTAGAAGTTGTACCGCACAGATTAGCAATGACCTTCTTTTGCATCGGTAGATGAAGTGTGAATACTAGTAATCATGTTAAAATCGCGTAAACGCTAGAAAATGTGTGGAAAATTAGAACGGCGCCCGTAGCGAAAGTAAAACAAAACAGGTTGTTTTTATTTATTTGTTAGTATTAACTCTAAAATTAAATGAAACTTCACTTTTCGTGCTTCGCCCATAGACCGATAGTCACGACCACTGTCTTCGATTTATGCCAATACTGAACGAGATAACGTCTTTCCATTATATACAACGCCAGAGCGCAGCCATAGGAAACTGATCGCGTACGAGTATAATGATATTGTAACGTTTTTTTAAAATCTGTTATTACAATGCATATGTAGATAACTGTAAAACCGATCGAACTACGGTAAATCTTAATATTTACGTGTAAGTCTTAGGAGTACCGATATGAGTTGGTAAATGTTAGTATTTCTGAAAATAGGACTGATTTTTTTCGGGCTTTTCCTTTCGCATTCAGTATATGTTTGGGTTTACTGCTGTCAGCTGGTAGATGTTGGTTTCCTAGATCCGATTCGGAGCACTTCGACTCCACCTAGTCTTGTCGTCACCCCTAGAGTCTATGTATATAAAAAATGTGGGAGCCAGAAGCTCAAGGGAGGTCATGAGTAGAGCAACTCATGCGAGGCCTAGCGAAGCGCAGCTCCGTAGTGGAGCTCAGGCCCAGTATGGAGTAGCGGCACTCAGGGCTGACCGCAGAGCTACTGGTGGGAGCCCACCTAGAGTCAAATCTCAGTTATAGACCCTAATCGGATCGACATAAATCATGCCTAATGTAAACACTAAGATTTACCAACTGACTGGTGGTAAAAGTACGAATTGCAAACCTTCTTGGGCATTTGCCATTAAGAACGAGTAAATCTTAGGTTTTACCGGAGAATCTTAGGGTTTACCGCAGTTCGAGCTCTTACAGTAACACATACAAATAAAAAACATACTGATCGTGTATAGTTTGTATCGTGGATGGTCGCGTCTTCGTTCCTGACTATACTCGATTACACTTTTTGAAAATACAGACAAAAACGAAAAAATTCAATTTTTGAAACAATGGCAGGTTCAGTAGGTACTTTTTGAAACAATGGCACGTACCGAATGATGATGCAATATTTAGAACAGACGCAGATATGAATTACTATAAAATAGAAAGAGAGGTCAATAAATCAAAATGGCGAGCATGCAATATAAACCATTAGATTTGCCCTCCCAAGCACAGCGGCGATGCCTACCCCCGAACATCCGGTTGCACGGTGTCAATACACCGAGCAACATCATTTTTAATGATTTTTAACTATAATGTTGCGATTATTGCATTTTGTCTCTTGGTCTACAGCGGAACAAGTGGGAAATAAAAAGTTCCAATCGCCACCACTGGGGACGAACGAAACTTGTTTTCCCACTCGTCCCCAGTGAGGACGACCGGGAACAAACCAACCTACATGATCCCACGACACGATTTTCGATAGTGTGTTTCGTTATATCAGTGTTGATTTTGAATTTCATCTTCTACTCAACAGTTGTTATACTTGTCGTTTTCACGTAGGTGGAGCAAAATTTGAAGTCGCCAAAACGAAATCCTGTTACACGTGAATTGACGTACCTATCTGGAGTTGAATTCTTTCATATTTTGCTCACTTACAAATTTTGGTTACATTGATAAGTCATACACTTTTGGGTTTATCACAAACAGTCTTCCGAACATTCCCTAAAGGACCTACCTACAATAAAACTTTTTTGTTACCTACATAAGTACCTACACTAAAACATTTCTGTCACCTAAGTACCTACACTAAAGCATTTCTATTACGTAAGTACCTAATGTAATGGTGTCGGTTATGTTAATGGTATTAAATGTAGAAATAATGCAGCTATTACTTACAATAACTATGAATCGCAGTTCTACCGTCACCGTTTCACACTTGTGTGTGATATAATGCGATCAAAATATACAGCAATCGTAATTGACACCAAGTTTATGATCTATGTAGAGTTAAAATAATATTATTGACGTTACTTGATACAGTGCTTTATATTCCTTGAGTCTTTTGTAAGTTTATAATTAAGGTAAGAGGTTAGGTTAAACTGGGGTTCTATAAAGGCCGCTTTAAGGTGTTCATGAATGAATGTGTCAAAATTAGATGAACGAAGTAACCCTTTAGGGTTATTGTAATAAAGGTGAAACTTCTTCTATCCTTTTTGACAGATGACTACCTGAAAACGGCTTTTTAGAACCTATTTACAAAGTATACAAGAAAGTGGCCCAGTCTAGAATCGCTTTCTATTTCTTAATGTCCAGATTTGGAAAGAAGCAATGGGTACGAATTTACTAGATGAGTTAATTTTAACCAATGCCATTAATATTAAACAAGATTTTCAATTATTGCATTGAGTCGCAACTAGAACACGATTTTCCAAAACATCGCTTTGTCTGAAGAACTGGACAAATAATTAGGTACCTATAAGTCAAACTCGTGTGAAGATGAGTCCGTACTCCGTACCAATAATGTTTAGTTTAATAGGTACGCACATTACCGAGAGGTTCACCATATGATGAATTCTATATTCCAATTTCATATGAAGAATGGTGTTCCTGTAAAGTACCTAAATTAAAATGACGATTCGCACAATTATTTTCAAAATGTATTTTATAACTAGCGGCCCGCTCCGGCTTCGCTCGAATAATAACCTAGATATCAACTGCAGCGCCATCTGCCGTAGCCTATGTTACTCGGGAATAATGTAGCTTTCCAAAGGTGAAAGAATTTTTGAAATCGGTCCAGTAGTTTCGGAGCCTATTCATTACAAACAAACAAACAAATATTTCCTCTTTATAATATTATATTTTATAAAAACGTAACCTTTCTTACAGTCGGGTAAATCCCGGGTAAAGTCGGGTAATCTTCTCCATGAAAATATTTCTCGCAAATTCGTCTCTGAATGTCCATCTTATTGTTTACTTCATATATATGCTCATAGCTATGCAAATTAGAGTTTACAGTAAGAATGGAGTAGGTACCCTTAGCATGAGTTGAGGTAGTTAACGTTACGAAATTTGACTTTATAGAATCTACGTCAGTGGTGCTGTTTAACATCTTGTTAACTAACCTACTGATTCGCCACAAATTGGCTTCTCTGGCATGCCATGGCCAGAACTATACATATCCCATACAACGGCCGCCGCAAATTGGAGTAAGTATTGCGCTGTATCCGTTGTCAATGATAGTAAGTGCTATTGTTATTGTTACCAAAAACAGCAATTTTAATGGACTTAACGAAAAAAAAATCGTAGCAACTTTGACAGATACTGATATTTCGGTGCTTTATAAGACTGGGCCAGCAAAATGGTGGTTAAGGACTAATGATGAGCAATACCATGAGAGTACAATTGAATGGTTTACTTAATAAATGCAATAATTTTGAGCGACAAAGGCATAGCGGTCATATCAGACGACCACTTTATTTAAGTATTCCAAATATTAATATTTTTTATGGAAATACCATAATTTTATAATTAAGTATACCATTGCATAAGTTTTATTCATTAGTTATGAAGTGGACTAATTAATTTAATTATAATTAAACAAGTGTTTTCTTAAATTTGGACTTTTATTTTCTACTTTATAATGTACCTACTAGCTTTTACCCGCGACTTCGTCCGCGCTAAATCAATATAAAAAACGTAAAGATGAACCTGTAACTCGGGCAGTATTTTTGAAGTGAAAACTTCTTTTGGCGCACCGCATACCTACATATTTTCCGTGGGCTATGAATTGAACTGAAGCATGTTCGTAAATTAAAGAAATCTTTGGGTAAACTTGGATGATCTAGAAGCCCACGGCTGTCGCCACGAACCTCCGATCATAGAATAGATGCTCCGGTTTCACCCGCGTAGTTTCCAAAGTGAGCTATCAAATCCTGAGTTATTAGTTTTTAATTCTATCGGAAGTCCTTATAACTGACAATTTTTTTTGTACAATTCAATTCATTTATTTCGAACCTTTGGCATCTATGATACACTTGGTAACGTTAAAATGTTAACAAAATATACCTACAACCATTTTTAAATTAAATTATATCAAATCACATTTAATTAATCAGCTGTAAAATAAATAAATAAATAGCCTTGTTAGTAAATAAAGAGCGGCTGTAAAGGGGCTTTGTCATTAGCATACAATATAAAAATCCTACTAATATTATAAATGTCAATGTTTGACCTTAAATATGATCTTAAATCACGTCAAGTTTCATTTGAATTGAATCAGTACTAGTTTCGACGTGATGAGAGTACACTATACAGAAAGACAGACAGAAATGAAAAAAAAAAAATGCAGTTTCGCCATCAGTATCGAGTATCGACTATGGAGTGCTCCCAAATTTATATTTCCAAAATGTCTTCAATGTACAGAATTCGACCCGCTACAGTTTTATTATAAGTATTTACCTACTACTATTTACAGCATTCTACTAGTCAAGCACTTTCTTTCATTTGATACCCATATTGAGGGGAGTAGTGAAAAAAGAAAAGTACCTACCTACTTAGATACTTCGCCATTTTGTGGTGACGGCCATCTTGGGTTTGAAATTTGTCATAGTGTACCTACCTATAGTATTCTACTAGTCAAGACCTTTCATTTGATACCCAAATTGCCGGAGTAGGTAGTGAAAAAACAAATGTAATTTGCGATTTTGTGGTAGCTATCTTGGATTTGAAATTTGTACATAGTTAATTCTACTAGTCAAGTTCTTTCATTTGATATCCCTATTGAGGTTGTGAATAAATATTTTTGTGGAGGCGGCCTTCTTGAATTGATATTAATCAAACATAGCTAAGAACTACCGCACGGAAACTAACTTTTAAATTAAAAAAACCCGCTTTGAAATCGGTTCATCCGTTTGAGCTCTACGGTGCCACAGACAGACAGACGTCGACGTCAAACTTATATTACCCCTTTTTTGGTCGGGGGTTAAAACATTCTGAACTGTTTGTCGCATGATTCCCTTCCGTTTCTTCCTCGCTCTGGAGCTATCCTTTTTTTTTAGTTTTTCCTACTACGATGTTTTTATGGGTGACTGCTTGGAAACATAGCGTGTAGCATCGATATATCTATGGCGTGAAGTATGTTTTATGAAACATTTAAATTATCGTTTGATAAAATATACTTCATTAACACTTTTTTTGGTTTTTCAAATTAGAAAAGTACCTAAGTTTATATTTGTTGCTTTACAAAATATTTTTAATATAGGTACAGAAATCGACCCTTTACTGTTTAATTACAAGCAGGTTAGTATTGAGAACATTCAAATTTGAAATTTTATTTCAAAAATTTTAAAAAATTTAAAGGTCATCAAACTTCGAAATATGCAATGTTTTAAAACGTGTACGCTTCCCTCTCAAAAAGCACGGCCAAATGGTGTTGCTAGGGTACCGGACTAAGCCGATAGTATTTGATTGTGTGTCCGGCCAAAATAAACGGTGTCCGGCTTATGCAGGTTTCTGTTAGGTTATTTTTTATTTACTTTTCTCAAATGACGAGCGCCGACCATGGCCGACCGCAGGCGAGTCGACTGTCGGTAGCTTCCGCAGTCCGGGGGCAGTAGCGTTCATTTCTTTTTGAAGTGAAAACTTCTTTAGGCGCACCTAGACAGATTTTTCGTGGGGTGTTAATTTAATTCTAGCGTCACTCTATGATGAGAGATCTTCGAGTAAACTCGGGACCATGGCCATTGGCCATCTGGGAATACGTCAGCCAATGGGAAATGCTGAAAGAGCGTGGCCTGGCCATCATGGTATGGCCATCTAGAAATGCGTGAGCCAATGGGAAATGCTGACATATTTCTAGACGCCCATGTCATGATGGCCAGGCCACACCCTCCGCCACCTCCACCTTACACCCGTGTAGTTTCCAAAGTAAGCTATCAAATTCTGAGTTATAAGTTTTCACTTCTATCGGCAGTTCCTATGACTGCCAATTTTTTTTGTCTTGTTACTTATGTTATTACTCGTAATAACTAACAGTGTCTCGCTGTTTCATCGGCGTAGTTCCCGATCCCATTATTTTCTCGGGATAAAAATAGCCTGTGTGTTATTACAGACCATTATCTATTACTAGCGGCCCGTTCCGGCTTCGCTCGGATCATAACCTAGACACTGTCTGCAGCGCCATCTGCCGGGCTGCATCTTAACCATCCTCGAATCCACTTGTACACACACACAAAAAAAAATCATTCAAATCGGTCCCGCTGCTTAGGAGTTCACTGTCAAATGATTAATAATAATAATAACCCAACTCTAAAAAAAATTCTAAGCAAATGCATGGGACAGTGGGATCACAGTCCTTCGTCAACCAGGTAGCGTAGATAGATCGTGATGGACTTGATAAGGATTGAAAGAGGCATATTTCAGGGTGACAGTCTGAGTTCGCTATGGTGGTGCTTAAGTCTGAATGTGTCTCAGGTTTAATGAAAAAATTTTTTTTGAGTTCTAAGTATGGGGGTAAATTTTTCTTTTTTTTCTTTTTTTTTGTAAAAATCTTAATGCGTTTCACAGAATACATCTACTTACCAAGTTTCAATAGTGTAGTTCTCATAGTTTCGGCAAAAAGTGGCTGTGACATACGGACGGACAGACAGACATGACGAATCTATAAGGGTTCCGTTTTTACGTTTTACTGAACCCTAAAAATGATGTGATTAAATTAATGCTACATAAGTACTTAGTTTATTTGAGCCCTGAATTCCACACTAGGGGAAGTCCTGTATTGTGAAATCCAGTGCCTTCCACAACTGATATTGTGGAGGACGATGCAACCCGGGCTGTTTGAAGCAGCGGGGTTGCATCTCCCCCAACACAAATCATACATACATCATGAAATAAGGGTTACAAAAGTCTGATCAGTGTGTATTGGTTAAAGGTGTGTGTGAGGGTGAGGGAGGGTGTGTGTGTATGTCGAGGGTGAGGGTGTGTAGGTGTGATTGAGGGAGTTTATGTGTGAGTGTGCAAGAGATCGTGAATGTCAGTTTATGCGTTTAAGGAGGAGCGGGTGTTATAGAGAGTGTGCATAGAGAGGCTGCAGTGGATTATGTGGACGAGCGAGTGTACGTTGGTTGGTATTAGGAAATAACCTATTTGTGTGTTTGTGGATATCTGGGCGTGACAGAGGGAATGCATGCTTTGTAGTATTCAGGGGTCTGGTCCCCTTAACGGTTATAATTAAAGCGCTAATAGATTTGGTTTTTTGTGGGGAGCAGACCCCTCGGGGTCAGATCATTATTTTAAGTACCTCCTCCGTTTGCGTGTAATTTATTGAGGATAGCCAGCATGAAAGTTTTCGCTTAGAAACGTATCGGGATGTTTCGAGCAGACTAAGGGACCTATCCAGTTTTTGGTATAAGTAGGGTGTTTTAAATTGGTATGATCTTAAATGATTAAATAACTAAAATGGCTTTTTAAAAATAGGGGTTAATGATCAAAAGGATAAAAAAATAGGGTTGTATGTAATTTTTAATGCCACATTATAAAAAAATAGAAACAAAAAAAATAGTCCAATAATTAAAAAAAATATTTTGCCGTGAACAACCCTTATCACTTAGGGGTATGAAAAATAGATAGTAGGTAGCCGATTCTCAGACCTACTGAATACGCATATGAAATTTGGTAAAAATCAGTAAAGCCGTTTCGGAGGAGTAAGGTAACTAACACTGTGACACGAGAATTTTATTTTTAAGATATTTTATATACAGGTATGTACCTACCAAATTTCATGTAAATCCCTTCAATAGTTTTTGCGCCAAATAGTAACAAACATACATTCCTACGAAAATTCGCGTTTATAGTATTAGTAGAATGAGACAAAATCCTCAATAATGTAGGTAGTCCGGCCTTTTTACCCAAATCTGATCAAACCGATTTCTCCGTCCAGATATTGGCATCCTATTACGAATTGGCTACCCTAACCCCAAAGGGTTCATCACGGATTAAAAGAACCCTCGGTTTTGGCGCAGGCGTATTACGAATGAGTTATTGATTGCTAAAATAATGCGCGTAACTAAATGCGCACATCTCCTAAATGTTAAAGCACTTGCTTCAAAATAGAAGCAACAGAGCTAGTAAGAACGTGTGTTAGATTATTAAATGTGCCTATTTATCTTATTCTTTGCTGTCGTTTTCAATAGTTAATTATAGTTTCAGTGTCTTCTACGCGACGACGACATGTTATTCGCTGTCCTCTTTACTTCATCATCTCCATACAACAGTCGACTTCTCGGGAACTGAAGCGTGTCTCCGTATGTCCAGAGCCCACAACATAAGGTAAAATTAAAGTCATAATTTGCTTCGATGAACTATTAATAATCTTAAGGAAATGTACTATGTATATGTACTGTATGTACAGCTCTTGCACGAACGTGGAAGATTGGTATGGAAAGCTTCTAACTTTATCTTGATGAGCATAACTTTCTAGTTTTAGTTCAATGCTTAAAAAAAAAATTTTTTCGCCACTGGTGTCGTCCATTTTGTTTTCTATTTATAACAAAATATATTTTTTTCGCCACTGCTGTCGTCCATTTTGTTTTCTATCACAGCGAGTGAGTTGTGACCCCACTCTACTTGTGTCACGTTTTTAGAATTGCGTGTGCATGCGTAACGTGGTAAAAACATTGTGAGGAATGAGCCGACAAACAACCTAATTGTGTTTGATCGTCAACAACCTCAGACATTCATAACACACTATTTATTTTTGAAATTATTGTAACCATGTTGATAGAAAACACCCAACACCTCTTAATTGATTGATCTGTTCCAGACCAAATCCATCACCTCCAAACTTGCAGCTGAAAGGCAAAGGCTGCCTTGAAGGCACGACTTGGCACGTGGACGCGGTATTGGCAGCTATAAGGTTTCGCCACAACGCTTCTCTGCGGAATCTACTGCAGCTATGGAATGTTAAACAGGGTAATGCAAAACAACCTATTTTTTCACTCAGGGAAATTTATGAATTCTTTCCAGCTCCAGAGGGACTGGTATATGGAATTCAATGTGAATACCAGATAAAGTAGATGATGTTACCTCGGAAAAGATTTGTAGACAGTTCGAAAAGTTCTTGTTTAGTTGGCTAATCCTATTTGTTTTATAAGGAGTAAAAACTTGAACCAATAACAAGCATTTTTTTTAAACTTGTTACATTTAAAAGTAATCGAGGAAGGATATGATAAATAACATAACCCTTAGCCTGAAAAAAATTGTAACACGAGGTATAGTAATTAACGTCAAACTTAATAAAAACCCAATAATATTCATCTGGGGCTGCTATTAAATTAACTAGTTTTGCAGTTTAATCATAACGTGAATAATAATGATTGGAATGGGTAGGCGTGCCCCTACAGTGGAATCTCTAGAAGTTGATGATGATACTTTTCGTGAAATTGTATGGAAACCTTCAAACTTCATCCATAGCTGTTATCGTGTCAGCCTCATTGTATCGGTTAAAGATCTTGCTATTACAACGACCTTCGCCGAGCTGGTTAATGGATGAAAAGTATTTTATATTCAATTTAATAGGTCAACAAATACATTGCAAATGGGTTGTCTATAACAATTCAGTCCAGAATATGATTAGTTAATAATAATTAAGTATTCATACAATTATTAATAAAACAATTAATTAGTTTTGTAAACATTTTACTTAAATTGATTGAATTTTGAAAACACGATGTTACATAACTTATTATTTTGGCTTCATGTTGGCTTCAATGTTTACGAAAATTCATGCACATGTTCAAGGAATAAAAAGTTTCATACAAATATTTCACCCCGTAGGAGGTTGAATTTTTAAAAGCACTGTAATACGTTACTCAGTATTTAGATTATGCTCAATTCATACGAAATTTTATGCGAATTTGTTCAAGGAATAAAAAGTTTCATACAATGTTCCATCACCTATTCTGTACCTTTAGGGATTTAATTTTTAGAAATCGTTCCTTAGTACGGGTGCCTACGTCATAAGAAGAATATTTTAAGTGTCTACTAATAATTTAAGTTTCTAGTCCCACAGGTTTGGGCTGTGCGTTGATCTGTCAGTAAACCACCTTTGTTTTTTAAATATATAGATAGAATTATCATACATTTTTTTAGACAGTCCATTTGTAATGTATTTTTTGATACGTTAAATTGAATATTTAAAATATTTTTCAACCATTAACCAGGTCGGTGAAGGTCGCTGTATATGTATAGCGGGATCTCCTACTATATGGTAACTATATACATATAGTAACGAGTGGTGTTTATTAGTCTATTCATAGAGACGAGTTATTAGAGCACTGTCTCTGTCGCACAAATCCATACTAAAGGAGAATACCTCACCACCTTCAGCCCCCGTCAACAAAAGTGATAAGAAGAAAAGGCGCATTCACAACGCAGAAACTTTTTACTCGAATTTAAAAGAGAGCGGGTTATTTTTTTTCTAGTATTCGTTTATGTTTATGCATGTATGAGGCAATTATACAACAAGCAGGTAAACCGTTTATTTGCCGTTGTTTAAGCATTTAACAGGCGAATGTATAATCATATACGTACGTTTAAAAAAAATTAAACAAATATAAGTAGAAATATACAATATCAAAAAAAAACTTTTACTCCGACGTATCACTCTCACTTCCCACATTTATTTTGAATGTCTTAGTCATAGCTTTTACATTTTTGTCCATGGCATTAAGTTTAGGTTCTACCACGTCTATGACATGATCAATATTTTTTTCCATTTTGTGGCTTATATAAGCCATAAAATATATATTTTGTATTGCATTGCTGAGTAAGTCTCTAAGTGCAGTCATTTTAAACGATTTATTCTGTCCTTTACCTGTCCTTTTATTTGAGCCCAGGCAATAAGCTCTATATTTAATTAAGTTATGAAGTTACGGCTGGTCTAGACGGGAGAACCCGGGATGCGGAGACCCCGGTTTCAAACCCCACATGCACCACTGCACACAAGCTGATATTAACGAGATATACACGACGATATACGAGATAGACAGGCCCGGTGTTATTATCGTCATGGTTACGGGGCCCCTTTCCCTATACATATACCTCAATTGGGAATGTTGCGTCAAGACGGCTAGGGAGAGTAATCCATCACCCCTTCCAAAGGGGATCGATCCATTTAGGGTCCACTGCGAAAGTTAAATGTTATGCATCGAATTTGTGTGCAATAAGTTTTTGCGAATAACAAAAATACAACATGTTCGCAGGAATTTCTACGTAATAAGCTAACATTGTATTGTAATAAGTGTACTTACATATATGACTTCGAAAAGGCGCACCACTGTCTTTTCGAAGTCATGTGCGTAATGCCGCTAACTTAAAACGGCGAAGGAAAACATCGTGAGGAAACTGACACCTAGAACTTTCGCACATGTCTCATCCACCAACCCACACTGGGCCACCGTGAGGGATTGTGTCCTTAACTCTCTCCTTGCGAGAGAAGGCCCCGAGTCCCAGCAGTGGGAACATTTAGTGGGCTGTGAAGATGATGATGGAGCTCTATTGGGTTTAGTTCGCAGTGATACGGAGGAAATATTTAAAAAGTTTTTTTTTACCCTAGCCAATTCATTTACGATATGTGCCTCGTACCTATATACTTCTACACAGACAACTTTAACGATATTTAATCATTCTCTTTTTAACAAATCTCCTTGATATTATATTTCTTTCAAACCATCAATAACACTAACATAACACACAAAAACACGTCTGAACGGTACGAAACGGTCGGTAAATAAATCTGCAATGTAGACGCGGGCCTAGCGTCCTTGCTCTACTAATCAGAAACCAGCTCATAGCTTTCCTATTAACTCGATATGTTATACCAGACCTAGTATTATTATAATAGTGGGAGAAATTTTATTTATTAAAGTAACAACTCTACCCAAAGCAAAACGTAAATAATTATCTGAAACAGTGTGTCATTTTGTAAGCCAACACAATAAAAACTGTTTGCAAATCGATACCAATAAAAATCAAATGCCATACTATGAGCACAATTTTTTAGGCCAATGTTTATCATATAACAATTATTTTTAATTTCTTCCACCGATGTCGTCTATTTTGTCTTCTATCACAGCAAGTTAGTTGTGACCCCGCGTATGAAGTGACACGTATCTATAATTGCGTGTGCATAAGCAAAAGTGGGGAAAGAATTGTGAGAAATGAGCCGGCCAACATATTAATTGTGTCTGACCGCCAACAACCTCAAACATTCATAAATGTACGCCCTGACTCTTTTTGTAAGCATACTGATAAGAAGCACCCAATAACTCTTAAGAGATGGATCTTTTCCAGGCAAAATGCATCACGTCCAACTTGCAGCTGAAACGCAAGAGCTGTATGGAAGCCACGACATGACTCACGCACGCGGCATTAGCAGCCATAAAGTTCCTGACAACGCTTCTCTGCGGAATCTTCTGCAACTGTGAAATGTAAAACACGGTAATGCAAAACATCCTATTTATTTCATCCAGATAAATTCTTCATGAATTCCGTCCAGCTCCGGAGGGACTAGATTATGAAATTAGCTGTGAAGACGAGATAAAGTAGACGTTTTTACTTCAGAAAAGATTTGTAGACAAAAACATCTACTTCAGTTGGCTAATCCTATTCCTTAAGGAATAAGATTAGCCAAGGAATAACAAGCATTTTATTTTTATTAGACACGCGGCCGGCGCCACCCCGCAAGACCCGCGCACAGCGGCACGCTTAATGCCCGAGCAACAGGCCCAGGCGGAGAGGGCCGAGGCAGAGGTCCAACCTCAGCCGGGGCGCGTTCGAGCGCCCGATCTCCTGCCACGTTCACAGAGGTCCGTGCCCCCCAACCGCGGCCGACACCTAGGCTCCGACTCGAGCACTTTGAATTTGACTTCGAGCTGGGAATCGGGATGCGGGGGGGTCCCACTCCAACTCCAAGCGCCGAGACGCCACCGCGGCCCGCGGAACACCCTATGTTCCCGGGACCGCGGCCGGCTGGTCCGGCGCATACAACAACACCGCCGGGGTTTGCCACGCGGCTCCCCCGCCCACCGGCGGAGTCACCGGCAAGCAGCTTTCTCGGTGCGCTCACATCTATAATATGGGAAGCCCTGAGTAGCACCTGCGCAGCCGTCGCGACCGATACGCCACCGCGGCCCGCGGAACACCCTACTTTCCCGGGACCGCGACCGGCCGGTCCGGCGCATACAACAACACCGCCGGGGTTTGCCACGCGGCTCCCCCGCCCACCGGCGGAGTCACCGGCAGGCAGCTTTCTCGGTGCGCTCACATCTATAATATGGGAAGCCCTGAGTAGCACCTGCGCAGCCGTCGCGACCGATACGCCACCGCGGCCCGCGGAACAACCTACGTTCCCGGGACTGCGGCTGGCCGGCCCGGCGCATACAACAACACCGCCGGGGTTTGCCACGCGGCTCCCCCGCCCACCGGCGGAGTCACCGGCAGGCAGCTTGCTCGGTGCGCTCACATCTATAATATGGGAAGCCCTGAGTAGCACCTGCGCAGCCGTCGCGACCAAGACACACCCGGACTTTGCGGCGGCGAAGGCAATGTCCGCTATCCTACAACGTCTGTACGGATAGCGGACTTAACACCGAAGACGAAGCTACACAGCCCTTACGCGTGATTTTATCGGCGGAAGGGCAGAAGAGGCCTGCCCAGCGAGGGGGCCGGCCCCGCAAACTCCCGGGAACCTGTGTGTGCCCGAGACCATCCCCGGTAAGGAGGTCAATACCTCGAGGCCTTATAAAAACAATTATTTTTTTGCACCGATGTCGTCCATTTTGTTTTCTATCACAGCGGATGAGTTGTGACCCCGCGTCTGAAGTGACACGTATCTATAGTTGCGTGTGCATAAGCAAAAGTGGGGAAAGAATTGTGAGAAATGAGCCGGCCAACATATTAATTGTGTCTGACCGCCAACAACCTCAGACATTCATAAATGTACGCCCTGACTCTTTTTGTAAGCATACTGATAAGAAGCACCCAACACCTCTTAAGTGATTGATCTATTCCAGACAAAATGCATCACCTCCAAGCTGTATCTGAAACGCAAGGGCTGTGTGGAAGACACGACTTTGCGCATGCACGCGGCATTCGCAGCCATAAAGTTCCTGACAACACTTCTCTGCGGAATCTACTGCGACTATGAAATGTAAAACACGGTAATGCAAAACATCCTATTTTTTCACCCAGAGAAATTCTTCATGAATTCCGTCCAGCTCCGGAAGGACTGGATTAAGGAATTAACAGTGAATACGAGATAAAGTAGGCGATTTTACTTTAGAAAAGATTTGTAGACAAAAATACCTTCTTCAGTTGGCTAAGCCTAGTCGTTTAATACGGAGTGAAAACTTAAACTAATAACAAGCATTTTCTTTTAAAACCTACGCATTTAAAAGTAATCGAAAACGTATATACTCTATAACAAAACCCTAAGTTTAAAAAATATGCCGAATGTACCCGGGACCGCCATTAAATCATTGCTAGATTGCTAGATTGCAGCAACAAGCTTATATTGCAGTTTAATAGTAACCTGAACATTAATAATTGGGATGGGTAGGTCATGCCCCTACAGTGGGACCTTTAGAAATTTATGAAAATACTCATAAACAATCGTTGAAATTGAGTATAAATTGTGTTTATTAAATGAACAACACTACCTAAACGAAAACGTAAATTATCTTAAACAGCTAGCTTTAAAAACCGTTTAAAAACAGTTTGGTACCATTTCCAAACTGTGACCATGAATTTGATTATAATGAATGATTTTACTTAAGAAAAGATTTGTAGACAAAAATATTTTCTTCAGTTGGCTAAGCCTAGTCGTTTAATACGGAGTGAAAACTTAAACTAATAACAAGCATTTTCTTTTAAAACCTACGCATTTAAAAGTAATCGAAAACGTAAATATTCAATAACAAAACCCTAAGTTTAAAAAATACCCCGAATGTACCCGGGGCCGCCATTAAATCATTGCTAGATTGCTAGATTGCAGCAACAAGCTTATATTGCAGTTTAATAGTAACCTGAACAATAACAATTGGGATGGGTAGGTCATGCGCCTACAGTGGGACCTTTAGAAATTGATGAAAATACTCATAAACAATAGTTGAAATTGAGTAGAAATTGTATTTATTAAATGAACAACACTACCTAAACGAAAACGTAAATTATTTTAAACAGCTAGCTTTAAAAAACCAAATGGTACCAAACTGTGACCATGAATTTTTAAGTCAATGTCTTTCAAAAAATAGTTGTTTTTCCCGCTGGTTCCATTTTGTTTTCTATCACAACGAGTGAGTTGTGACCCCACGTGAGAAGTGTCACGTAGCTATAATTGCGTGTGCATGGTAAAAGTGGGGAAAGAAATGTGAGAAATGAGCCGGCAAACAACCTAATTGTGTTTGACCGCCAACAACCTCAGACATTCATACATGCACGTCCTGACTATTTTTGTATTTTTGTCAGCATACTGATGAGCTGGAACAAGAGCATTCTTTCTCGATCTTTTAGTGTAAACGAAAGATCGTTTTTAGCGTTTTCCATATTATATATTCCATAGAATCTTTGCGAACGCAAACAAAACAACGAAATAATGCTCTACGTTTGTTTACACCAAATAAATTTAGTACAGTGGGGATACAATGAGCATTCGCTCGTCTGATGTAAATCGGCCTTAAGAAGCACCTCACACCTCTCAATTGAATTATCTGTTCCAGACAAAATGCGATCCAACGTGAAGTACTGTCTGGAAGCCACGACTTGGCACATGCACGCGGCATTGGCACCGATGAGGTTCCTGACAACGCTTCTCTGTGGAATCTACTGCAACTATGAAATGTAAAACAGGGTAATGCAAAAAACCTTATTTTTACAATCAGGGAAAATTCTTTATGAATTCTGCCCAGCTCCGGTGGGGAGCAAGGGGATATGTTATTTATATAGAAGGGGAAATATATGTACTATCCGTTTTTTTTTGTTTTGTTTAATTCTTATTTCCACACCCCGTATACTGTCTTGTCCAAATATTATTTTCCTTCCTAAGGTTGCCTGAAAGATATCACTTTCAGTGATACGGCCGCCCACTGTCGCACTGATTTAAAATACATTGTCATTTTTTTTTCAATAAAGATTTTCTATTTTTTTATTTGTCTAAACCTCTATATGTAGGATTCTCCGCCAAAATGGTCACACCCAGTATACCCATCAAGTACGGCAACCCACTTACATTCTTCCGTGGTCCTAGTGGCTAATGCAGAACACCTGTACTAAGGTTGAAGATTGGGATGGGTTAAACTGGTCGTTAAAAACAACTTTTGTAATGGCACGCACCACCACTGAATTTGTGTTAAAAATCTGAAAAACCCGTTCAAACCTAGAAAAACTGTTTTACACAAACATTGGTTTTGTGAAACTCTACAAAATGCATAGAGTAACTTTGTTTCTTATATTTTTCTATTTTAGAGCTCATCACGAAATGAACTTTTTTCAAAGTGATGAATATAACATTACCCTTTCAGCGTGTAACCTGGTTTTAGATTGAAATTTGTCAGAGAGCTTCTAGACTACAGGCCCGTGAACAAAATTTACGGGTCAAATGAACCACCAGGAGACCTATGTAGGATGATAGAAGGGTGTAAAGTAATAAGATTCAGCACTATGCACTTACTTGTAAGCTGTCCAACTGACTGCAGTTGAAGAAGAAGTTGAAGGGGGGTTGCAGCCCTCGAGCATTTGTCCTTGTCGCATGATTTTTGTACGGCATTGCGAAATAATGGATTAGAAGAGGTAGGTTCCCTAAGGATATTTGCGAAAATGCGGTTTATCAAATCATCCTACGACATACCTAACTAATTAATTACTTCATTTTGATTTTGAATTGTATTGTTTCATTTTATTTGATTTATATTATTTTCGAATTGACCAATATTTACAAATACAGATGATGTATTTATATTGCCGCTACAACAACAAATACTACATTACACATTTTCTAATAAATATCAGATCATGTTTCGTACCTGAGCTGCCATCTATACTTAATGTGGAAAAAGAAAAATAACGAAATTAGAAAGGTATTGTCATATTGATGACGGGTGACGGATTTGAGCGCGGTGTACCAGGGATGAGCTTCGACTCCGACTCCGATAAGTCAGAACTTCCGATTACCATTTTTTTTTTTTTTTTTTTTTTTATTTAAATTTTACAGCTCCACAGACTCCGGGGTCCGTGACCTTTGTCAATCGTTTTCTATTTTTGTTACATGAATCTTGGATTGGAGAAGAAAAGGAAATAGGGGAGAGTAGGGAACATTTTCTTGCTAATTCTAGGACTATTTTATTTTCTAAGTCGCCTCCTCCCGGCTCAGCGCCTCCACCACGACTGCATTTCTATCCTTGATGGCCATCTGCAAATTGAACTCTCGGATGGTCTTCGGTGTTGCAGACAACGCTCGCCGCACGAACCGACCGATGGCGTCGTCGGTGTCGTCAGCGTAATATGTGAAGGTCCCCGTGTGCCGTGAGATTGCGACGACCGCATGAGGCACGCTCTCGTGCAGCTTCGTGTTTGCCTTAGTTTTTATTGCGATTACCGACTCGTATGTTAGTCCCTGAGCTTCATGGATGGTAAGGATGCGTGACCCGGTGCCTGAACCATAACCCTGGTTTGTCAGGGTCTCCTTCTCCTCTTGAGTGTGAACTAAAAAGAGGGTGTTTGGTTGGGTGTTGGGTATTTGCGCTCCCTTATACCTTCTCTGCTCTAGGGACTTTATGCGAGGCGCCGAGGAATACATACCCGAGTATATTTCCCTCAGCGCATATGCGACGTCCATTGGGTTTCGATGTGTGCAGAGCAACTCCTGGCTGATCTTTGTTACCAGGTTCGGGCGGTGATACCTCATTTCGAAGAGATTTTCCCTGTCGATATAAGGCAGTTGATTGACATCTCCGATGAGGACAATTTCGCCAGCACCAGACAGGCGTGAGACCATTACAATGGCTCCGAAATGGTTCATGAGGGCTTCATCCACCATGAGGCGACTGAAACTCTCTTTTCCGAATCCATTTACGAGAGTAGAAGCCATAGTTCGCACCCTGGTTTTGACCAGGTTTCCAATGCGGTGCGATAGCTTTTCTCTTAGATCTTTTGCTGCCTCAGTTGTTGTGGTGATGATAGCGTCCTTGTCCACGTCGAAGTGTCTAATAACCCATGTTGTCTTTCCACATCCCGGAACACCATTGACCCATTGTATTCTTGGTACCTCCCAATTTGCCCAAGCCGCTGTGACACTTGAGTTCCCTTCGATAATTTTGGCCATCTCTAGGATCTTGTCGTCCAACATAATTTTGGTGCATCGGGCGGTAACTACAATAGGGTCGTTTGGTGGTGTCGCATATACAGGCATTCCCGCGCGCTCTGTCTCTTTCTCGTTCAGTGTCACGAAGCCATTTTCTGCACTGTAGGCTGCCATATACTGTCCTGTCATGGTTCCCTTGATGACCCGGGAAGTAACATTGTTGTAAATGGCTGCTTCGGCCTCCTCGAGTTTCGCCTTTAATAGGCTTTCACTTCCCAGCCTATAGAACTGCATGATGTTTTCGCAGGTCTTGAGGTTGACTTGTCTTGTCGCTCTTAGTGTGGCTGTGAATTCGATAAAGGCGTTACGTGCATGACTCCGCGGCTCCGAGGCCGTGACATAACGGGGCGGTTCCACCAGTCCCATGTCGGCTCTGGTTCGGCTAATTAGTTGCTGTGAAGCTGCTTTGAGGGTCTTTGACGTCAAGGGGTTTGATGATGATGAAGGGGATAAGATTCGGAGTACGCTCCTTGCTGCTGCGTTAAAGGCCGCCACGAAAGTCGTGTTGGTTCCTCGGCTGCTGCTTTGATTGGCTGCGGCTTTTTCCGCCGCCGCCCTCTGCTGTGCTCTTTCGGAGCCGGTTTGGGCGGTCGAACTTGGAACAGGATGTCCCCAGCTGTCAGTTGCATTAGTTAGGTCGTGCGAAGGGACTCTGAGGAAGCTCAGATTTTCTCCTCTATCTTCGTATACGACAACCTCATGATGTTTAGAGGCCTCAATGCAACCCAGCCGGTCTGCGACCCTCGCTCTTGAGTATTCAATCGCCATCGCATCCACGCTTATCACCCGGGGTGTGTCACCCGCATTTCTGCTCAGATGTGCGAGCAGCGCACTTGCCTGTGTGAAAGGCGTCCGACCTTCCGAGTACTCTATTAGTGCAATCGTTTTGTTTTTCGATCGCACCAACCGAAATCGGTGGCCGTCTACCTCGCACACTGGCATAGCATCGTAGGTTTTCCGCTTCATTGTGACTTTAGCGGTACTCCCATTGAGCAGGCACGACAATCCAGGTGACAAACGGGCGCGTTTCCGTTCCCAGGCGAAGCAAAAGCTTACTCCGAATCTTTCTTTGTTGCTGTCCATAAAGAGAGCCACTCCGCGGATACGAATCCCTGCCTCTCCTCGGTCTGCATTCTCCAGTAGCTGTTGGACGGAGATGCTTTTTGAGGGGTTATCTTGGGCGGGGACTGCATTCCGCGCGGCTTCCACGGACAGCGCGGTAGAATGTGGTGGCGAAGGGGGGCGTGTAGAATGTGGTGGCGAAGGGGGGCGTGTAGAATGTGGTGGTGAAGGGGGGCGTGTATTTGAGAGTGTGGAATTCCTATTGGTCGCTATGCGGAATGAGCTTTCCATGAAGGACAGGAGCCGTGGTCTGTTATCTGGATCTGCTAAGATATTTTGGAGATCCGAAACAACCAGCCTCCCGTCGATTATAGATTCGAGCTCATGTCTTGCGGCCATGAATCTGGGACAATCGACCAGCACATGCCAGACCGTTTCGGGTTGGTCAGGGTCACACTCGCATGCAGGACTGCTCTTGAGCTTAAATCTGTACAGATATTCAGCTATTCCTCCATGTCCCGTCAACGCTTGTACCTGGAAAGGAGTCAGTTTCGTGGTTCTCGTCAACCGATATGCGTTTGCTACATCGGGCAAGAACATCTGAGTGACTTTTCCGGTTTCCGAGGTCTCATATCGGTCCTGCCATTTCTTGACCGATTCTTCGCGTATTTTTCGTTTGACGTAGGACAAGGGGATCCCCTCGTAGTCTCTGGGTGATTTCATGACCGCCGCCGACTTCGCTAGTTCATCTGCTCTTTCGTTGCCGACGGTACCCACATGCGCTCTTATCCAGAAAAAACGAAGAGATCTCCCTTCTGCACGTATCTGTCCAATGTTTTCCTTTATACACTTTGCCAAGGGGTGACTCGTTTTCGGGTTACTTAGCAGTTCGAGTGAAGATCGGGAGTCACTCAGGACATTGACTTCTGGGTCCTTGCTTGTTAACACCATTTGAGTTGCCCGACAAAGAGCATAAAGTTCCGATTGAAAGACTGTGCATTCGGAGTGAAGCTTGAAGGTCGAGTTCTTGATTTCTCTTCCTTTTTCCCACCATGTGAGAGCAGCTCCAACTTTACCCTCAATCTTACTGCCATCAGTATAAATCTGAGGCCCTTCTGGTAGATTGGAGGTGTCTTCCAGAAGCTCGTACTCTACAGATGCCTGTGTGGACGGATGGGGTTGGTCCAAGTAGTTGACGTTCCGTTCGAGTTCCACTTCTGGTGGGAGGTAATCTTGGGAGAAGTTCTTTTTCACTCTGTACAAATTTGCCGCTTCCTGTATCCTCAGATCCAGGGGAAGCAGTCCAGAAAGGACGAGTGCTGACTTTAAGGAAACAGTACGGTACGACTTACAGATTTTCTGGGCAAAACCTCTTTGGATTGCGTTCAAGTGAGACTTGTTTTCCTCGAGGTCTGCCGCTTGCGCCCATACACTTGAGGCATACATGATGATAGGTTCCGCCACAGCGACGTAGATAGTTCTCGTGATTTCGCCATTTAATCCCCAGGTCACCTTCGCTGCACATGCTAGCTGTCTATAAATGTTCGCCACTTTTTTACATTGGGCGGTCACATGTGCTTTAAAGTTGAGCCGTCGGTCGATCAGTAGGCCTAGCAGTTTGACTTCCTCGACCAGATCGAGCCGGACGCCGGACATGACTATGTTTGGAGGTTCATACTTCAACTTTTTTGTGAAAATCATCGCGTTAGTTTTCTGCGCTGCAAAGTTGAGTTTGTTCGTGATTCCCCATTCCACTGTCATGCTCAGCGCCCTGCTCGACTGCTGTTCGATTATGTCTGAACTGCCTGTAAACACGAGAACGACGTCGTCTGCGAAAGCTTGACAGTATACTCCCTCTGCTTCTAGCATTCGCAGCAACGAGTCTAGGATCACATTCCAAAAGGTTGGTCCACCGATGGACCCTTGAACGCATCCTTTGGTTGTTTCCTTCTCATAGACTGCTCTTGCATAGTTGACCTTGATTTTGCGGTCGCTGAGGTATGAGTTTACCATGTCGTAGAGGTTTGTTGGGCACCTCTTCTTCGCTAGTTGGTTTTTCAGGGCAGGCCACCATGCATTGTCGAAGGCACCCTCTATATCCAGGGAGATTAAGAGTACGGTTTCTTTACTGTCTACTCCTTTCTTTATGTGTTCTACCAGGTCAAAGAGGGCGTCTTCGGTGCCTCTTTGGGGTATGAAGCCGTACTGTTTCCTACTAATGGTTGGGAGGAGATGCCATTGGAGTCGGTTTACCAGAAGCTTTTCGACGATTTTTCCGGGAACGGACAGAAGACCTATTGGGCGGTAAGATTTTGGGTGTGTGTAATCTGCCTTACCGGGTTTGCGTAATATGACCACGTGCGCCTCTTTCCATTGCTTGGGGAAGTATTTTAGCGATAGGCATTTATTTGCTATCGCCATGAAAACATCCCGTTCGCACTGTATGGCTGCTGCGCAGATATCAGCGGTTAGCCCGTCTGTACCGGGGGCTTTTTTCGGATTCAGGGTTCTCAATACTGATTCCAGTTCCGCTGATGTGAATGGTGGGTCATTTCCCGGTAGATCCATAGGCGTTTCCGCTGTCCGCAACCGTAGCTCTGTATGGCATGGATGGTCTGTGCTTTCAGAGTCGTCGGGATAGAAAGTTCTGGCTAGTAGTTCTGCAGATAGCTGTGGGGATAGAGTGTTCCCTTCGGAGTCTCTTAGGAGCATGTCTTCTTGCCTTGCCGAAGTTTTCCTCATCACTCTGTAGATCTTATCCCACATGCTTTCTCTCTCCTGATTCGTGCAGAACTCTTTCCAGCTTTCCGTCTGAGCTTTTTTTACTTTTTCCTTGTAGTCTTGCCGAGCAATTTGGTACTGTTTGACTACAAGTTCAACTCTGTCGGGGGCGGCATTCCTTATCCGTCTCTTTCTTCTGAGAACTTCCTTCTTCAGATTATCGAGCGTTTTTGTATACCATGGGGGGGTTGGATTTCCCTTTGGCGAGCTTACCAATGGAATGGTATGTTCGCAGGCTTCATGTATACTTGCTGTGTAGCTCGTAATCATCGATTCCAGTTCAAGTGTACTTTCGCATCTTTCCACAGACTCCGGCGAGATGTTTCTTTCTTCGAGGCAGGATTTCAGCTGTGATACAAAGTCTGACCACTTTGCCCTTTTGGTGTTGTATTTACGTGTTGTTATCGGTCTCTGTTGTTCGAGAGTTTTAACTAAACGCAGAGTGAAGGTAATTGCGTTGTGGTCTGACGTTGTAATGCTTTTGTCTACCTCCCATCCCACGATTCTCCCCAGGAGAGGCTCGCTACACGTTGTCACGTCTACTACGCTCGTGCAGAGTTTGCCTTCCCTGACGATCTCGAAGGTTGGTGTATCGCCGGAGTTGAGAATATGCAAGTCCATTTCGTTGAAGAAAGAGTTCACGGCTTCTCCTCTTTCGTTTTGAGATGTGCTTCCCCACCAGTGGGACCATGCATTTATATCACCGGCGACAATCAGGTCTTTTGTCGCTAGTTTATCGCAGAACGCCTTGATCCTACCAAGGTAGGGGTCAACTTTTTGGTCTCCTTCTAAGTAGACAGAAATCACTCCCAGTCTTAGGCCTGTGCCGACGAGTAAGACAGACGCTTCTGTTTCGGTAACAAGCTGGGGATCATGAATTACCTCCAGTCTATCACCGAAGACTATTATGGCTGCCTTAACTGGTTTTTGCCTATTTAGACTACACTGAATGACACGAGTTCCAGGATATTGTTTCATTACTCCTTTGTTTCCCACATAGGGTTCTTGGACAAGGGCAACTGAAACTCCCCTTTCTCTCGCAACCTTCAAGAGTTCGACCGTTGCATTCTGGGAGCGCTGCAGGTTTGCTTGGATGAAACGCATACCTGGTTCGTCCACTCTTCGGGAGATTGAGTCACGTACCTCATGAGTGCCCTTAGCAATACGATATTCGGGACCGCGCTATGCCATCCCATTTTGCCCTTTCAGGGCACTCACTATTAAAGGCATTGTGAGCGAGTTCCCTGTTAGAGCTGTTGGGATGAGCAATCGCACAGTTCCTGCATTTAGGTGGCAGGTCTTCTTTCCTTGCCTTGCATTGAGTCCAGGAGTGAGTCTTTCCGCAGTGACTGCAGTACTCGTCCCTCTCCCGGCAGATCGCCTTTGTATGACCAAAACCTAGGCACTTAGTGCATTGCACCAAGGGCGACTGGTCTGCCACTGGTCTCCTCTGGAGTCCTATGTAGACTTTTTCGGCATCCAAAAAAGCTCTGTGAATGCGAGGCGAGACCTCGATCACCGGATGGCACTCATGCGGGTTACGCGCCTTTTTCCTGTACCGCACTCTGATCACGCTCTCTTGCAAATCGACCCCCTGTAGCAGATGTTTATTCTGCGCCAGAAGGTTTTCCACAATTTCATTATCTTTGTGATAAGACAGGACGTCTCGAATGATTATAAGTGGATTACCCGCTTTCGCGGTTTCCACCTTTAAGGACTTATCCTGCTGCACGCGATTTCTGACCAGACCAAGGTCTTCCTCTGTGCTGCAACTCAAGATGACTTTCCTGTTACGGGCTTTTCGCACTCGGTCAACTCTTGCTCCGGTCTTCTTCGTGTCCAGTGCTAATGCTATCCTGTCTATCAAGTTTTCAGATGTCGTGGGGGATGTCGGATTTGCCGTTGACACGATCAGAGTGTGATTTGGTCTTGGCCCGACGGGCTTGGCCGCGATTTTAGCATAAGTAGTAGGCTTAGGTGGCTTGCCTTTTTCCGCTTGGGATATTTCGGCCTCAATGCTTAGAGCTGGTTGGGGAAGAGATAATTTTTCTTGGCGCATCGTCCGGAGTTCCGACGATACAGCCTCGAGTCGTTGTGTGATCGGCAACACGTGCTCATCAATATTTATTTTTATTGGGGCTGAGGGTGGGGGTGGTTTTGAATGTTCTGTGAGTATTTGTTCTATTTTGCTAAGACTATCCGAATAATTTGGGGGAGTAGGAGGTGGAGGAGTCGAGGCGAGCTTTTGCAGCATGTCTGCGTTTCGATGCAGGACTTCGACGGTTGTTTCGCTTTTTGTGTTGGAGTCTCTCCGGAATTCGTCGACCTGCCTCTGAAGAATTTCAATCCCAGTTTTTATACAGAGACAATCGTTCCGCAGCGGCGTTAGGTTGACCGTGGTATTTTCACTCGGTAAAGACTTCAGGTAGCCGCCGATGTCCCTCACGGCTTCCACTGTTTCTTTTATGTGCTGGTGGGGCTCTCTCGACTCGAAGCTCTGCCAGTCTCTGACGGCTTTAGTCTCTTTTTGTAGTTCCGCTAGTTGTTCTCTGGCCAGAGATACCTCCTTTGTAAGGTCTAGATAATTTTTTTGTGTTGCTTTTGTGTGAGCCCTTTCTACTGAGAGCAGCTCCATGGCATGCCGGGCCCTTTCTTTCTCGAGCGAGGCGATGTGACGATGTCTGGACTCCGAAAGGGAAAGGACGATCTCGTAAAGCGCTTGTAGGCTTTCAATCGCCGTTTGCCTTATATCGCGCCTCACATTATGAGAGGACTCGAGAGCGTCCTTGCCCCGGAGCAGCGCGTCGTTTGCCACTTTTGTGGCGCTGTCCATTTCGACCTCCGTCCGCTTTGAGCAATCTCCGATCAGCATGCTGACCCTTGTGCTGCGGGCGGAGGTCGGGAAAGACAGCTCGGACACGCTGTCCGTCTCGTCATCGGTCCTCAGCTCTTTAGGCGGTGATATCCCGCACTGCTCCCAGCTCTCGATTCTGTCCACCGCCGCCACTTGTCCTGAGCTCGTCTCAGGGACCGAGGTCACCGGGGCCGAGATCTCACTAGCTGTTTGTGACTGTGGCGGCGACGGCACATTGCCGAGAGACTGAACGCGGCCGGAATCTACTTCGGGAATCTCTATGGGTCCGATTACCATTAATCCTTCGATTCCGAGAGACTTCGGTTCCGAAAAATTTAAAACGGAGGTTATAATCGGAGGTAAGGTGTATAAATATTGCAGATAATCCCTTATTGTAGTGGATAGTAAATGGAAATACAAAATCCCAACTTCCTTAATCAATTGCTCGTCAATGTCTATCGTGTGCCCACGTGTTTGGCAAAAAAAAAATACACCCAATAAAAATATCTCTCCTGCCAACACTTCTAATCCTGCCTATGCCTCCGATTTCGGTTCCGACTCAGAATAATAAAATTTTAAAACTCCGACTCCGAAATCGGTTCGGATAAAATTACCTCCGTTACATCTCTAGTATTAACAGTGTCACAGTATACTTAGAAGATAGTATGTAACGAACTTATTATTACAGTTATTATTTAATCTATGTAATTTCCAAACCACACGACCAAACCAAACAATGTTAAAATTTAACAATGTTAAAATTTTGATGGAAATATAATAAAAATGTGTTCTTTCTAACAAAATAAGAATTAACGAAATTGAACAACGCAAACATGAGTTACAACCAAATACACATTTTGACTTTCACCCCGTCCTGCAAGAAAACCGTGCAGAATTTGGTGATTAAAAGTAGACAGCTACCATCTACTTAGTATGATGTTAAATCATGTCAAGTTTCATTTGAATTGAATCAGTAGTTTCGGCGTGATGAGAGTTCCCTATA
Source organism: Ectropis crepuscularia (assembly GCA_963693475.1). Classification (NCBI taxonomy): domain Eukaryota; kingdom Metazoa; phylum Arthropoda; class Insecta; order Lepidoptera; family Geometridae; genus Ectropis; species Ectropis crepuscularia. The sequence goes on from OY856338.1 coordinate 20,397,372, forward strand.
CAGAAAGACAGACAGACAGACATGAAAGAAAAAAAAATACAGTTTTGCCATCAGTATCGACTATGGAGTGCCCCCAATTTTTTTTTTCAAAATATCTTCAATGTACAGAATTCGACATTCGACAAATCCGCTACAGTTTTATTATAAGTATAGATGTCTCAGTCATAGCTTTTACTTTGTTATCCATGGCCATAGAATATATCCATGGCGTTAAGTTTAGGTTCTACCACGTCTATGACATGATCAAGATTGTTTTCCACTTTGTGGCTTATATATTTTATATAATTGCTGAGTAAATCTTTAAGTCCAGCCTTTTTAACTGATTTATTATGTCTTTTACCTGTCCTTTTAGTTGAAACCAGATAAGCTTCATTGGATTTAGTTCGCAGTGATACGGCGGAAATCTTTAAAAAGTTTAACATTTTACCCAAGCCAATTCATCTACGATATGTGCCTAGTACCTTTGTCTACACAGACAATATAAACGATATTTAATCATTCTCTTTTTAATAAATCTCCTTGATATTGTATTTATTTTAAACAATCAATAACACTAACACAACACACAAAATCACATCTGAACGGTACGAAGCGGTCGGTTAAAAATCTGCAATCAGAAGCCAGCTCTTAGCTTTCCTATTTACTCGATATGTTATACCAAACCTAGTGTTATTATCATAGCAGGAGCAATTGTATTTATTAAATTAACAACTCTACCCATAGGATAACGTAAATTATTACTTTAAAAAGTGTGTTATTTTGTAAGCCAACAAAATAAAAATCGATACTTACCTATAAAAAAATCAAATACCATACCAAACTGCACAATTTTTTTTGGGCAATTTTTTTCAAAAACAAATATTTTTTCCAACCGATGTCATCCATTTTGTTTTCTAACACAACAAGTGAGTTGTGACCCCGCGTCTGAAGTGACACGTAGCTATAATTGCGTGTGCATAAGCAAAAGTGGGGATAGAATTGTGAGAAATGAGCCGGCCAACATACTAATTGTGTCTGACCGCCAACAACCTCAGACATTCATAAATGTACGCCCTGACAAAATTTTTAAGCATACTGATAAGAAGCACCCAATAACCAATACCTCTTAAGTGATTGCTCTATTCCAGACAAAATACATCACCTCCAACTTGAAGCTGAAAAAAAAGGCTGTTGGAAGCCACGATTTGGCACGAGGCATTGGCAGCCATTAGGTTCCTGACAACGCTTCTCTGCGGAACCTATTGCAACTATGAATGTAAAACAGGGTAATGCAAAACATTATATTATTTCACACAGGGAAATTCTTTATGAATTTCGCCTAGCTCCGGTTTTAACCATATAGTAACGCGTGGCGTTTATTCGTGAAATCATACATAATAATATGAAATACCAGACCTAGTATTATAACTATAATAGTAGAAATGGTATTTTTTAAATGAGCAACTCTACCGAAACGAAAATTTTAATTATCTTAAGTGAGTTGTGACCCCACTCTATAAGTGTCACGTTGCTAGAATGGCGTGTGTATACAAAAAGTGGGAAAAACGTTGTGAGGAACGAGCCGGCAAACAACCTTATTGTGTTTGACCGCCAACAACCTCAGACATTCATACATGCACGTCCTGACTATTTTTGTATTTTTGTCAGCATACTGATGAGCTGGAACAAGAGCATTCTTTCTCGATCTTTTAGTGTAAACGAAAGATCGTTTTTAGCGTTTTCCATATTATATATTCCATAGAATCTTTGCGAACGCAAACAAAACAACGAAATAATGCTCTACGTTTGTTTACACCAAATAAATTTAGTACAGTGGGGATACAATGAGCATTCGCTCCTCTGATGTAAATCGGCCTTAAGAAGCACCTCACACCTCTCAATTGAATTATCTGTTCCAGACAAAATGCGATCCAACGTGCAGCTGAAACGCAAGTACTGTCTGGAAGCCACGACTTGGCACATGCACGCGGCATTGGCACCGATAAGGTTCCTGACAACGCTTCTCTGTGGAATCTACTGCAACTATGAAATGTAGAACAGGGTAATGCAAAAAACCTTATTTTTTACACTCAGGGAAAATTCTTTATGAATTCTTCCCAGCTCCGGTGGGGAGCAAGGGGATATGTTATTTATATAGAAGGGGAAATATATGTACTATCCGTTTTTTTTTGTTTTGTTTAATTCTTATTTCCACACCCCGTATACTGTCTTGTCCAAATATTATTTTCCTTCCTAAGGTTGCCTGAAAGATATCACTTTCAGCGATACGGCCGCCCACTGTCGCACTGATTTAAAATACATTGTCATTTTTTTTTCAATAAAGATTTTCTATTTTTTTTATCTGTCTAAACCTCTATATGTAGGATTCTCCGCCAAAATGGTCACACCCAGTCTACCCATCAAGTACGGCAACCCACTTACATTCTTCCGTGGTCCTAGTGGCTAATGCAGAACACCTGTACTAAGGTTGAAGATTGGGATGGGTTAAACTGGTCGTTAAAAACAACTTTTGTAATGGCACCACCACTGAATTTGTGTTAAAAATCTGAAAAACCCGTTCAAACCTAGAAAAACTGTTTTACACAAACATTGGTTTTGTGAAACTCTACAAAATGCATAGAGTAACTTTGTTTCTTATATTCTTCTATTTTAGAGCTCATCACGAAATGAACTTTTTTCAAAGTGATGAATATAACATTACCCTTTCAGCGTGTAACCTGGTTTTAGATTGAAATTTGTCAGAGAGCTTCTAGACTACAGGCCCGTGAACAAAATTTACGGGTCAAATGAACCACCAGGAGACCTATGTAGGATGATAGAAGGGTGTAAAGTAATAAGATTCAGCACTATGCACTTACTTGTAAGCTGTCCAACTGACTGCAGTTGAAGAAGAAGTTGAAGAGGGGTTGCAACCCTCGAGCATTTGTCCTTGTCGCGTGATTTTTGTACGGCATTGCGAAATAATGGATTAGAAGAGGTAGGTTCCCTAAGGATTTTTGCGAAAATGCGGTTTATCAAATGATCCTACGACATACCTAACTAATTAATTACTTCATTTTGATTTTGAATTGTATTGTTTCATTTTATTTGATTTATATTATTTTCGAATTGACCAATATTTACAAATACAGATGATGTATTTATATTGCCGCTACAACAACAAATACTACATTACACATTTTCTAATAAATATCAGATCGTGTTTCGTACCTGAGCTGCCATCTATACTTAATGTGGAAAAAGAAAAATAACGAAATTAGAAAGGTATTGTCATATTGATGACGGGTGACGGATTTGAGCGCGGTGTACCAGGGATGAGCTTCGACTCCGACTCCGATAAGTCAGAACTTCCGATTACCATTAATCCTTCGATTCCGAGAGACTTCGGTTCCGAAAAATTTAAAACGGAGGTTATAATCGGAGGTAAGGTGTATAAATATTGCAGATAATCCCTTATTGTAGTGGATAGTAAATGGAAATACAAAATCCCAACTTCCTTAATCAATTGCTCGTCAATGTCTATCGTGTGCCCACGTGTTTGGCAAAAAAAAATACACCCAATAAAAATATCTCTCCTGCCAACACTTCTAATCCTGCCTATGCCTCCGATTTCGGTTCCGACTCAGAATAATAAAATTTTAAAACTCCGACTCCGAAATCGGTTCGGATAAAATTACCTCCGTTACATCTCTAGTATTAACAGTGTCACAGTATACTTAGAAGATAGTATGTAACGAACTTATTATTACAGTTATTATTTAATCTATGTAATTTCCAAACCACACGACCAAACCAAACAATGTTAAAATTTAACAATGTTAAAATTTTGATGGAAATATAATAAAAATGTGTTCTTTCTAACAAAATAAGAATTAACGAAATTGAACAACGCAAACATGAGTTACAACCAAATACACATTTTGACTTTCACCCCGTCCTGCAAGAAAACCGTGCAGAAGTTGGGGATTAAAAGTAGACAGCTACCATCTACTTAGTATGATCTTAAATCATGTCTAGTTTCATTTGAATTGAATCAGTAGTTTCGGCGTGATGAGAGTTCCCTATACAGAAAGACAGACAGACAGACAGACATGAAAGAAAAAAAAATACAGTTTTGCCATCAGTATCGACTATGGAGTGCCCTCAATTTTTTTTTTCAAAATATCTTCAATGTACAGAATTCGACATTCGACAAATCCGCTACAGTTTTATTATAAGTATAGATGTCTCAGTCATAGCTTTTACTTCGTTATCCATGGCCATAGAATAGATCCATGGCGTTAAGTTTAGGTTCTACCACGTCTATGACATGATCAAGATTGTTTTCCACTTTGTGGCTTATATATTTTAAATAATTGCTGAGTAAATCTTTAAGTCCAGCCTTTTTAACTGATTTATTATGTCTTTTACCTGTCCTTTTAGTTGAGCCCAGATAAGCTTCATTGGATTTAGTTCGCAGTGATACGGCGGAAATCTTTAAAAAGTTTAACATTTTACCCAAGCCAATTCATCTACGATATGTGCCTAGTACCTTTGTCTACACAGACAATATAAACGATATTTAATCAGTATCTTTTTAATAAATCTCCTTGATATTGTATTTATTTTAAACAATCAATAACACTAACACAACACACAAAATCACATCTGAACGGTACGAAGCGGTCGGTTAAAAATCTGCAATCAGAAGCCAGCTCTTAGCTTTCCTATTTACTCGATATGTTATACCAAACCTAGTGTTATTATCATAGCAGGAGCAATTGTATTTATTAAATAAACAACTCTACCCATAGGATAACGTAAATTATTATTTTAAAAAGTGTGTTATTTTGTAAGCCAACAAAATAAAAATCGATACTTACCTATAAAAAAATCAAATACCATACCAAACTGTGAGCACAATTTTTTTAGGCCAATTTTTTTCAAAAACAAATATTTTTTCCAACCGATGTCATCCATTTTGTTTTCTAACACAACAAGTGAGTTGTGACCCCGCGTCTGAAGTGACACGTAGCTATAATTGCGTGTGCATAAGCAAAAGTGGGGATAGAATTGTGAGAAATGAGCCGGCCAACATACTAATTGTGTCTGACCGCCAACAACCTCAGACATTCATAAATGTACGCCCTGACAAAATTTTTAAGCATACTGATAAGAAGCACCCAATAACCAATACCTCTTAAGTGATTGCTCTATTCCAGACAAAATACATCACCTCCAACTTGAAGCTGAAACAAAAAGGCTGTTGGAAGCCACGATTTGGCACGAGGCATTGGCAGCCATTAGGTTCCTGACAACGCTTCTCTGCGGAATCTATTGCAACTATGAATGTAAAACAGGGTAATGCAAAACATTATATTATTTCACACAGGGAAATTCTTTATGAATTTCGCCTAGCTCCGGTTTTAACCATATAGTAACGCGTGGCGTTTATTTGTGAAATCATACACAATAATATGAAATACCAGACCTAGTATTATTACTATAATAGTAGAAATGGTATTTTTTAAATGAGCAACTCTACCGAAACAAAAATTTTAATTATCTTAAGTGAGTTGTGACCCCACTCTAGAAGTGTCACGTTGCTAGAATGGCGTGTGTATACAAAAAGTGGGAAAAACGTTGTGAGGAACGAGCCGGCAAACAACCTTATTGTGTTTGACCGCCAACAACCTCAGACATTTATAACTCACTGTCTATTTTTGAAATTTTTGTAACCATGTTGATAAGAAGCACTCAACCACCTCTTAATTGATTGATCTGTTCCAGACAAAATGCATCACCTCCAACGTGCAGCTGAAACGCAAGTACTGTCTGGAAGCCACGACTTGGCACATGCTCGCGGTATTGGCACCGATAAGGCTCCTGACAACGCTTCTCTGTTGAATCTACTGCAACTGTGAAATGTAAAACAGGGTAATGCAAAACACCTTATTTTCTACACTGAGGATTTCTTTTAATTTATTCTGCCCAAATCCGGAGGGATCAAGGGGAAATGGTATTTACTATCCGTCGTTTTTTTTCGTTTACTTCTTATTTTCACACCCCGTATACTGGCTCACACCCCGTATACTGGCTTGTTGAAATATTATTTTCCATCCTAAGGTTGCCTGAAAGAGATCGCTTTCAGCGATAAGGCCGCCCACTGTAGCACTGCTTTAAAATATTTGTTTTTTTACTGTAGGTACCTATTTAATTTAATTGGGTGTGTCAATAAGGAGTATCTATCTAAATGAAGAGTATAAACTTCGTCTCTATGAAAGCGTGTTATTTTATAAGCCAGTACAAAACGGACTTTCAAAATTGATAGATACTCATAAAAAATCTGAACTGTGAGCATGAATTTTGTGTTTCAATAAAGAGTATCTATCCGTATCTATATATACCTGTATATGTGGAATTCTACCACTACATTTGGCTTGAAAATTTCTGAAAACCCGTTAAACCCTGGCAAACTGTTTTACACAAAATTGCTCTTGTGAAACTCTACAAAAGAATAATTTTGTTTCTTATAAGAATTCTTGTAATTAAGAGCTAATCATAGAATTACTAATGAATACATGACCATTTCAGCTTAGTACAGGTCCATTGTGTAACCTGTGCATGGTGCAACAAAACCAGAAGAGAGGCCTCTCCCGCGGCGGCACGTACGTCGCTGCCGCGGTGTGAAGGGGCCCCACAGCCCTCCCCGAGCCCGGGGATCACTTTGACACCGAAGACGCCGAGTCCGCGGGGTGCGGCCGGCGCCACCCCGCGAAACACGCGCACAGCGGCGCGCTTAATGCGCGACACCTAGGCTCCGACTCGAGCTGGGAATCGGGACCCGCGGGGGTCCCCCTCCAACTCCAAGCGCCGAGACGCCGCCGCGGCCCGCGGAACACCCTACGTTGCCGGGACCGCGGCCGGCTGGTCCGGCGCATACAACAACACCGCCGGGGTTCGCCACGCGGCTCCCCCGCCCACCGGCGGAGTCACCGGCAGGCAGCTTGCTCGATGCGCCCACATTTATGATATGGGAAGCCCTGAGTAGCGCCTGCGCAGCCGTTGCGATCGGGACACACCCGGACTTTGCCCCGGGCAATGTCCGCTATCCTACAACGTCTGTACGGATAGCGGACTTAACACCGAAGACGAACCTACACAGCCCTTCCGCGTGATTTTATCCGCGGAAGGGCAGAAGAGGCCTGCCCAGCGAGGGGGCGGGCCCCGCAAACTCCCGGGAACCTGTGTGTGCCCGAGACCATCCCCGGTAAGGACCTCAAGGCTTATAAAAAACAAGTATTTTTTGCACCGATGTCGTCCATTTTGTTTTCTATTACAGCGGATGAGTTGTGACCCCGCGTCTGAAGTGACACGTATCTATAGTTGCGTGTGCATAAGCAAAAGTGGGGAAAGAATTGTGAGAAATGAGCCGGCCAACATATTAATTGTGTCTGACCGCCAACAACCTCAGACATTCATAAATGTACACCCTGACTCTTTTTGTAAGCGTACTGATAAGAAGCACCCAACACCTCAAGTGATTGATCTATTCCAGACAAAATGCATCACCTCCAAGCTGTATCTGAAACGCAAGGGCTGTGTGGAAGCCACGAATTTGGACATGCACGCGGCATTCGCAGCCATAAAGTTCCTGACATCGCTTCTCTGTGGAATCTACTGCAACTATGAAATGTAAAACAGGGTAATGCAAAACATCCTATTTTTTCACCCAGAGAAATTCTTCATGAATTCCGTCCAGCTCCGGAAGGACTGGATTTAGGAATTAACTGTGAATACGAGATAAAATAGGCGATTTTACTACAGAAAAGATTTGTAGACAAAAATATTTTCTTCAGTTGGCTAAGCCTAGTCATTTAGTACGGAGTGAAAACTTAAACTAATAACAAGCATTTTCTTTTAAAACCCACACATTTAAAATTAATCGAAAACGTATAGACTCAATACCAAAACCCTAAGTTAAAAAAAAAAATATATATTCACCCGAGGCCGCCATTAAATCAGCTAATATTGCAGTTTAATAGTAACCTGAACAATAATAATTGGGATGGGTAGGTCATGTGCCTACAGTGGGACCTTTAGAAATTGATGAAAATACTCATAAACAATAGTTGAAATTGAGTAGAAATTGTATTTATTAAATGAACAACACTACCTAAACGAAAACGTAAATTATTTTAAACAGCTAGCTTTAAAAAACCAAATGGTACCAAACCGTGACCATGAATTTTTAAGTCAATGTTTTTCAAAAAATAGTTGTTTTTCCCGCTGGTTCCGTTTTGTTTTCTATCACAACGAATGAGTTGTAACCCCACGTGAGAAGTGTCACGTAGCTATAATTGCGTGTGCATGGTAAAAGTGGGGAAAGAAATGTGAGAAATGAGCCGGCAAACAACCTAATTGCGTTTGACCGCCAACAACCTCAGACATTCATCCATGCACGTCCTGACTATTTTTGTATTTTCTGTATTTTTGTCAGTATACTGATAAGAAGCACCCCACACCTCTCAATTGAATTATCTGTTCCAGACAAAATGCGATCCAACTTGCAGCTGAAACGCAAGGGCTGTCTGGAAGCTACGACTTGGCACATGCACGCGGCATTGGCTGCCATGAGGTTCCTGACAACGCTTCTCTACGGAATCTACTGCAACTATGAAATGTAAAACAGGGTAATGCAAAACATCAATGTTTTTTCAAACAGGGAAAATCTTTATGAATTGCGTCCAGGTCCGGAGGGACTGGGTTATGGAATTCGTCTAGGCGCGTAAAGAAGTTTTCACTTCAAAAATATTTTCTTCAGTTCGCTAATCCTATTCGTAAAATACGGGGTAATAATGACTTAAACTATAAAAAGAAAGAAGGAACATTTTGAATACCCCACTACATTTAAAAATATCGAAAAGAGAAAAAAAAATGAAGTTATGGTGTTATGGGACACTAGGCACGAACTAAGTTCCTTCGTGTAATATAGAAGCAAGCAACACAATTTACAAAGAAAAAAAATGATTGTCTGTAAAGTCGGTTTACTGACGATAGTTGAACGTGACAACGTCTTTTCCATTTAATGCGGTCATAGTATTTGTGTTAAGCGCCATCTAGGTAAAACATTCTGAAGCTTTTTGAAAAGCTATTCAAAGCGCCATCTCTGGGTACATCATTGTACTAGCACAAGTTCTTAACTTCATATCGTCGCTTTTCTAAAACATGGACAGGACAGACTCCTTGAACGTAATACACATTTGACTCACTAGATGGTGCGAAAAGTAATAAGGCGAGGTAACGGCGGTAACGGCACATGACGTCATGTTTTGCGGGCGTGCAGCCGGCTTCATCGAATTATAAGACGTTATCACGTCAAAAAAATCCGCACAGTTTTAAAGTGTAAACTCGTTCGGGTGGACTCGTGACCGCCAGGGGTACCCGAGCAGTAGCATCGCTCACACATTTTTCCGTAGGCTGTAAAACTAGCAGTACCCCGCTATATTAGTAGCGTAGTTCCCGTTCCCGTTAGTTTCCGGCGATAAATAGTTAGCCAAGCATAGGATTACTACCTACACTTTAATCTGTGTTCCAATTTTTATTTCGATCCGCTCAGACGTTCCGACGTGATCAAGCATTAAACAGACAAATACCCAAACTTTCGCATTTATAATATTTGTGTTCACGATTCACAGAACAAAGCAACATAACAATTACGAAAAAAAACACAAACCTACTTTATAGAGCGGAGACTGAGAGGAGTTGAGTGTGCATAACATGAGGACCGCATTCGGTGTACGGTTTTGGACTTATCGTGTTAAGGATCACGCCTTGAAAAAAAGAAATGGACCAATACACCTGGCATCATCCAGATTCATAATCTGCATGCTTTTCTGAGTCCAAAACCGTAGACCAAGTTCGGTCCTCATATCACGCACACTCAACCCCTTTTGGTACCTGAGCTATTATTAATGTTGTTCGTACGAAAACTTAAATTGTCGCGTGTGTTAGTCACAGCTAAATTACATTAAAACACTGATATTGCCACTACACTCATTCCTTGTTTTGTATACCTTGTAAGGTGATAAATTGGAGCTACTTAGTCTATTTTCCTTAGCAGGATAAAAATGACAATACACTTTAACAAATTTACACGTTTATTACTGCTTTATAGTTTGGAACCACACATTTAATACACAGAAATTTGAGAGGTGAAACTTAAACTTAACCGTAGGTTAAAACCTAGCTTAAACCATTGGATAATTCTTAGGCATCTGAACTTGCTGGATATGCAAATTTCCACAATACAAGAAAGATGACGATTGATTACAACACTTTATACAATTTCCAAAGATCCGATGCCAACATACAGAAATAAATGCATATGGTCTGAATCTATTTTTAGATCAAGTTTACATTTTACATTTGAATATAAAATTGTTATAGGAAAGAAATAACAGCTAATCACAATAATTAGGGTACTCCCTGAGGTTTCTATAGTAGCATACCGTAATAGGTGCTTATGTTCTGAATGTAGTTTTAGACCAAGTTTACATTTAAATATAAAAATCCAATGGTAAAGCAAGCAACAACTGATGACAATGACTTATGCATTCCTTGAAATGCTAATTAGTAACACACATAAACAGATGCCTATTTTCTGAATCTATTTTTAGATCAAGTTTACACTTGAATATAAATTTCTAATATGAAAGAGAATAATAGCTGGTCACACATTAAACGTTAAATTTCCTTGCATTTACACATTACAGCTAAATTCCTACGGGCTCAATCAATCAAGTAAATGTTTGCGTTACATTGTAAAATAAAACAAGGTACGTTCACGCAGTAGGAGGGACGTCACCAGGGTTTAATAGTTCTAATTTATGAAAGAAACCGTGACGTTATGAGACGTCATGTATCACAGCCAGCGTTTCATCACCTTCGTAGATTCCCGACGCCAAAAACGCTAGGGAATACGTCCCCGTAGAACTGTTAAAATGATTTGAAACCACCCACATAAAGTCTTGACCAGTACAAAAAAAGGGAGAAAGTGCAGAGAAGTGGCCGACCTTGTATTGGCCTTTTGATGTACTCCCCTCGATATGGCACTCCTGGGTCCTGACTGACCCCTCGCTTTAGGCCCCATGATGCTCGTCCTGAGACTATTGGCGGTCACGTCTCTGAAATCGAAATACCAAATTAAACACTAGTCCCCACGGAGCACCTTTCACCATTTCCGGTTTTATATCAATGCATTAGGGTCGATAATCCCAGAGCTCATGGAAGGTCCTAGAACCTACTAGAATATCTGTCGATTTCCGTTTTCCAGTGGATCGCATTTTCCCCACTCTCTCACAGATGTCTCTGCGATCGAAACTTTAAATATTTGCATTTCTCCCTCCAACTGTTATCAACGGGGTTTCAGAAAGTACGGATCTATGTGAGAGACGTTCGAATGTCGATTAACGAAGTTTATCCCGCTCCGCTCCGTCTATCCTAGATGATATGAAGATTATTGCTAAAATTATTGTTCTCATAAATGTTGGTTATGCCATCTATGAACGAGCAAGCGAAACACGTTGTCCGCCGGCGACGTCGCTTCTTGACGGCCCCTTATGCCTCGGCTATCTTGTCCAAAGATGATGCTGTAAGTACCTAATTCTCACGTTTAAAAAGCCGATTAAATTCCATTCATTTTCTCCTCTTTTATAGTTTTGGGTAGCCCCTAAATTTAACCGTTACAATCTTGTCTTACCTACAAACAGCAAAAAAGATTTTAGTGTTTCTATCTGCACTAATATTTCATAAATCTATGGAAAACACCATAAATTTGTTGTTAACTGATGCCATTTAGATTTTGAGTTTGTTAGTTTGCAGCGATTCGATGATAGTGGCAGAAAGTGCAATTAAAAAAGCGAAGAATAACTAAATAAGAAAAAAATTAATAACACGTCACTTCCGTTACTTATTTTTCTTACGACTTTAGTCTTACATATTTATCAGTTTGGTCGCGCAGCAAAATTTCTATTTTCTCCAAGCCTGCTAAGGAACTTTGTTCCGAAATACCGTACCTTAAAAAATAAATATAACGCGAGATAATTAACGTAAAACTTAATAAAAATACCCAATAATACCCATCCAGGGCTGCTATTAAATAAACTAGTTTTGCAGTTTTATAGTACCGCGAACAATACTTAATTTAATTTTTTAGCACTATACTTACATCCTTATGAGTAGGCCGTGCTCCATCTGTGGGACCTTTAGAAGTTGATGATGATTATTTACGTTAATTATATGGACACCTACAAACTTCAACGATAGCTGAAGTACATTGTATGGTAACCATACAGTAACGTGCGATGTTTACCTATTAGCATAATACGTAATAATATGAAATACCAGACCTAGTATTATTTTTGTAGTTGGTGAAATTGTATTTATTAAATAAATAACTCTACCAAATCTAAAACGTAAATTTCTTAAAAAGCTAGCTTTAAAATTTTCAGAATGTGTGTAATTTTATAAGCCAAACACAACACAGCAAGTGAGTTGTGACCCCACGTGAGAAATGGCACGTAGCTTAATTGCGTGTCTATAGCAAAAGTGGGGAAATAATTGTGAGGAACGAGCCGGCAAACAACCTAATTGTGTTTGACCGCCAACAACCTCAGACATTCATAACACACTGTCTATTTTTGAAATCGTTGTAACCATGTTGATAAGAAGCACCCGACACCTCTTAAGTGATTGATCTATTCCAGACAAAATGCATCACCTCCAACGTGCAGCTGAAACGCAATTGCTATCTGGAAGCCACGACTTGGCACATGCACGCGGCATTGGCACCAATAAGGCTCCTGACAACGCTTCTCTGTGGAATCTACTGCAACTATGAAATGTAAAACAGGGTAATGCAAAACACCTTATCTTTTACACCCAGGGAAAATTCTTCATGAATTCCAAATGAATTCCACCCAGCTCCGGGGGGAGCAAGCAGGGCCGAGCCGTCCCTGTGTGCGAAGTGTGCGGCGCACACAGGCGCCAAGACAATAGGGGCGCCAGCGCCGCCACCGAATTAGTTTTTACACTTAAGCGACACCATGTTCTTTGTAGTTGAGTATCGTCGATTAGTAAGTAAGTAGGTAGGATAGGCGCAACATTTGCCTATGTAGTTCAATAACAATTCATAAATTGCTAAGTTGCTATAGTTTATTGTAAGTGTCTCCCAAGATAATGTTAACGTTTTGGGTTTGTTACATTCGTTACGGTCTCGCTTTTAAAATCAAAAGAACCACCGCGCCGTGAGTTTGTTTATTTAATTGAGATTATAAACGCAACTCGATACAATATGTGCGATGCAAGATGCAAGTTGAATGGTGTCATAGGAGTTCCCTGATTTTAATGAACGAGTGAGCCAAAATACTGGAACAATCATTAACATTATTCGAAAGTGTGTGCAAGGTGCAAGTTCGTTTAAAAAATATTTGTGTTTCAAATTACTTCTAAATCCGCTTAGTAGTTCCAATGTTACGGTAAATATTTGATCCCTAAAGAATTTTGCACTTTTTTGGGTTGAAGAGTAGTTAATGTGCAATTCCGGACTAAAAAGTATCTGTGTTACAAATTTCCAACAAATCTGTGAATAAGCCATTCCGATGTTATAGTTAATTAAACTTTGCACTTTTTTGTGATAAAAATGTTATTTTATACTACTATCACGTAAATTGGTTTGATATTTGAAACACAGGTGTTTTATAGTGTGAAATATTGCATAGAATAGGTCCTTATTATTTCATAAATAATATAGTTTCCTAAGAAACTAATATTATTTATCATACTGGAACGGTTCAACGGATTAAGTTCAAATTTAGCAGGATTAGCAGCCCGCTAAATGTTCCCACAACTGGGACTCGGGGCCGTCTCTCGCAAGGAGAGAGTCAAAGTCATAATCCACCACCATGGTTCAGTGCGGGTTGGTGGATGACACATGACTTTGAAAGATTCCAGGTACATGTCGGTTTCCTTGCGATGTTTTTCTTCACGCTTTTTAATTTAGCGGCATTACGCACATGTCTTATACAGTGATGCGTGTGTTATTTGCACCCAAGGGCCCGGGAAGTCGCCGTTCTCCCGACTAGAGCAGCTGTTGCTTGTTAAAATTTGAAATTTGAATAAAATAGTCAATTTCTACACATATCTCAGATTCTATGCGGACAAATTCGCGGGATATAGCTGATTTATTATTATTGCCAGAGGAACTATGTTTTATTTAGTTATTAGTAAGTAGCGTATATGCTACTCCAGACTATAAACAGTTATGTGGCAGGCATGTTGCTTACCATCAGGCACATGACTTGCTCGTCTCGCCACTCTTTATTAAAAAAAAAACCTATCTGTGTTTCAAATCGATCCATTCAGTGTTCCGACGCTTATGAGCAACAAACATTCAGAGACGTACTTCTTAGCATTCCATGGATTCACCGTGCGGGTGCCGGGTCCATCGTGTGGCAGAGAGGAATCTCGAATAGACCCCAAGACTTGTGATTCGGGCGTAGGTTTAAAAGGGGCCCCTTATATTGACGTACGTCAACACTCACCTTCACTACTCGTATTTCTCCCCCTGCCCAGCCAAATCCGATATGATCCTACTAGTGCAGCTTTAGATACTCGTTCTAGTATAGAACTTACTGCACTTCTAGACAATCCAAGGTCTTTAAGCAGGTTATAGAGAGATTTTGCTGGTATACCTCTTGCTCCTACTTCTACAGCGTATAAATTAACTACATAGACATTTTTTGTTAATTCGTTTTGAAGGTCGTAATACTTATTTTGTTTTATCGCGTGGTCTTTAGGTATATTAGTTTCCCACGGTACGGTAAGTTCTACCAGGACTATGCGTTTCGTAGCCCTAGAAAAAAGGAAAATGTCCGGTCTGGATGACGAAACACCCACATCCTCTGGGATTTTATAGTGCTTTTCATACGTGTCCATTAAAATAGTCCAATCAGGTGCTGAACCCAGGATTGAGTAAGGCTTGCTCTTGGAGTTTGAAGTTGAACCCTCTTTTACAAAGTTAATTTGTCTTTTGTTTGTCGTCAATCCCTTTTGGGCTCTAGCTACCGAAAGGCTTACGGCTTCACGTATGATTTCAAGTACTCTGTCATGGCGCTGTGAGTAATGACCCCTATTAAGGAGCACCTTGCATCCCACCAATATGTGCCTTGCTGTACATATCGCCTCACCACAAGTATAGCATCATTTTTCAGAGGCTTTTCCCCACCCTACCAAGTTACTCTGGTCAGGAAGGGTCATTTGAAAAGCATTTAGATAAAATAAAAATAAAAAAAATATAAATAATATCGCTAATATCGTAAATATCAATGAATATATGTTTGTTGCTCAATCACGTCGTAATGTATGAACAGATCGGGCTGAAATTTGGAGTGCAGGTAAATTATAGTCTGGAAGAATACATAGACTAAATGGCCGGCAAAATAACGCGAACAGGAACTACGTGAGTAGGATCGCGGGGACCTGCTAGTTTATAATATAAATGGGACGTTTGTTGCTCAATCACGTCGGAACGTCCGAATGGCTGGGGTTGAAATTTGGAACACAGTTATAATATAGTCTGGAATAGTACACACTTAGGCTAATACGGGAAAATATCGGGGATGTGGGGACTGCGCGGGTAAACCCATGGAGCACTGCTTTACCCCCGATTACCTTGGATTTGATTTTTTTTATAGTATTTTATAGTACTAATCAAGTCCTATCGTTTGATACCTTTGATATTGATATAGTTGTGAGAGAAAAGGTTGTTTCACCATTTTGTGGTGGCGGCTATCTTAGAATTTAAATTCATTACGGTGTATAGTATTCTACTAGTCAAGCCCTTTCGTTTGATACCCATATTGAGGGAAGTTTTGAAGGAATATTTTATTCGCCATTTTATGGAGGCGGCCTTCATGAATCGATATTAACCAAACATAGCTAAGAACTACCCCGCAAAGAAACTGGGTTTTAAATGAAAAAACTGCATCTATATATGGGCCTATCCATTTGAGAGCTACGATGCCACAAACAAACACACACACACCGACACGACATACAGGCAGACAGATATTGACGTCAAACCTCTAACACCCCTCTTTTTGCGTTGGAGGTTAAAAAGGGGCGCCATAAAGGTTTGGCACACAGGCGCTGGTGGGGGTCGGCTCGGCCCTGGGAGCAAGGGGAAATGTTATTTACATTCCGATATTTTTTGTTTTGTTTATTTCTTATTTGCACACTCCGTATCTGACTGACATGTCCAAAAATATTTTTTTCCATCCTAAGTTTGCCGAAAAGGCCGAATTGAAAATTGATTCTAGTCCGGTCAATTTAGACGTAAAATTAGTGGTCAAATGACAAAAGTTCCGACTGAGCCAAATTTACGCAAAGACCTTGGGTTTACCATTACAAATAAAGTGCCAGAAGTTCCCTTCGAGCGCATATTTACTTCTTGACTTATTTGGGGTCAAAAGTAAAAGTTTTAGGTTTTTTAGATTTTTCTCGGAATGGTAAGATTTATCGAAATGTTTTTGAGAAAGTTGTAGATCTCTTAATTTTCTATTAAAATTTTGATATTTGACCCCGAATAAGTCAAGAAGGACATTTGCAACTGAAGGGGTCTTTTTTTACCATTTATAGGTTTACACTTGACCACCATCTCGCCTGATGTTAAGCGACGATGCGGTCTAAGATGGAGAAACCGATTCACTCTCGATTTGAAGACACCAAGATTATAACCATCGGGAAAAACCCACTCAGGCAACTCATTCCACAGTCTAGACGTTCTTATCACAAAAGTAGAGTCAAACCTCTTCGTTCGTGTCTTCGGAACATCAACCATGAAACGATGCTGCTTTTTCGAGCTACGAGAAGTCCGATAGAAAAAAGGGCTAGGTGGTATTAGATCATGCAGTTTGACACTTTATTTGTAATGTAATGGTAAACCCAAAGTCTTTGCTTAGTACAAGCTTTGCTTAATTTGAGGTCAGATGGTGTTGTGTGTGAATTGTCCACCAATATTTATTTATTATTTGTGGAAAGCGAATGAGTTGTAACCCCACGTGAGAAGTGTCACGTAGCTATAATTGCGTGTGCATGGTAAAAGTGGGGAAAGAAATGTGAGAAATGAGCCGGCAAACAACCTAATTGTGTTTGGCCGCCAACAACCTCAGACATTCATAAATGTACATCTTGACTATTTTTTGTATTTTTGTCAGCATGCTGATTAGAAGCACCCAACATCTCTCAATTGAATAATCTGTTCCAGACAAAATGCGATCCAACTTGCAGCTGAAACGCAAGGGCTGTCTAGAAGCCACGACTTGACACATGCACGCGGTATTGGCTGCCATGAGGCTCCTGACAACGCTTCTCTGCGGAATCTACTGCAACTATGAAATGTAAAACAGGGTAATGCAAAACATATTTTTTTTCACCCAACGAAATTCTTTATGAATTCCGCCCAGCTCCGAAGGCACGGGGTATGTGGGACTCTCAGCCAGAATACCTGCCTACTCATTACATAGGGCCACACTCTCGCATTCTTCCGTAGTCCTGGCGGCTAAGGCTAAGAACTCATAGAGGGATTTTCACCCGCGCCCGCCATGATTGTGGAACTACGGTTTTATTTCAAAACTCACGAGACCGGTGATTTTCGCAGTTTCGCAGCCGCCGTGGTTGAGATTGTCATTCGTGAACTTGGGCGGTTAACGATTACTTGAGCTTCATCCGAGCTCAACCGACCGCGTGCGGGCGCCACCCGCCGAGTCTTCGGGTGACTGCGCGGTAGCCGTAGGCGTAAAACGCGTCTTGAGTTATGTTTTCAATTTTTACATAATATAAATATGCATTCTACAGAAGCTGCGGGACCGTAACCTCTGTGGGTACGGTTAAAAATCGCTGCATGAGTTCTTAGCCTAATGCAAAACACCTGGACTAAGCTTGAAGATTTGGATGGGTTAATTAGAATAAGACCACCCCTAAATTTGTCTTGAGAATTCCTGAAAAACTGATAAAACTTTAAAAACTGTTTCGCACAAAATTGGTCTTAAGGCTCTACAAAACGTCTGGAGTAACTGTGTTTATTGTGATTTTAGAGCTAATTTGAAAATAAATCAAAGTAATGAATATAACATGACCTGCAACTTAATACAGGTCCACTGTGTAAACCGGTATAATAATGAAATTTGTTAGAGACTTTTGTCTTCATCTGCTCTTACAGCATTTATTAATTAAATTTTGTTTCAGACGAAATGCCTGCCTACAGTTGAGGATGTGAGATGTGACTCTTGAAGGCGAAGTCTAATATCTTAAATAAAGTACAGAATAAATCAACATTATCCTGAACGACCACAACATCTAGTAATAGAAGCCTGTCTACTACAACAAGGTCTTCTAATATTGAAAAAGCTATTCATTTTTTATACCTGTTACTCGTGTGAAGCCGGGGCGGGCTGCTAGTATTGTATAAATTGGGAAGGTAAACTATATTATACTAATATTGAGTGTAAAGTATAATTAGAAATAAAAAAAATATTGGCCTGTTTTTGATTATTTATTGAAGTTCCTCCTATTTTTATTTACATTACGTAAAGCCTCTTTTTAAAATGATACTTGGCATATGAGCCGGGTAAGAGAAAAGTAAAAATAAAGTGGCCAAGTGCGAGTTGGACTCGCCCATGAAGGGTTCCGTTGCAGCAAGTAACATTATATACATAGTACACATAGTTCTTGTAGTTCGTTGTAACTTTGATCGAAGTTTCAATAATAGTGTATTTATGACGTACAAAAAAAAAACTACTCATCAGATCGAGTTCAAACTAATTTTCATTGGTAGTTTTCATGGTAATGTACATCATACATTTTTTTTAGATTTTTCATTCTCTTTCTTTAGAAGTTAGAGGGGGGGGACACACATTTTACCACTTTGGAAGTGTCTCTTGCGCAAATTATTCAGTGTAGACGAAAATGATTTCAAAAACCTCAACATCATTTTTGAAGACCTATCGATAGACACCCCACACGTGTAGGTTTGATGAAAAAAACATTTTGAGTTTCAGTTCTCAGTATGGGGGGCAACTCTAATTTTTTTTATTTTTCTGTTGAAATCTTAATGCGGTTCACAGAATACATCTACATACCAAGTTTCAACAGTGTAGTTTTCATAGTTTCGGCAAAAAGTGGCTGTGACATACGGACGGACAGACAGACAGACAGACAGACAGACAGACATGACGAATCTATAAGGGTTCCGTTTTTACGTTTTACGGAACCCTAAAAAAACATTGTTGTCTTGTCAATTAATTCAAAATGTTAAATAATAAAGATGTAAGACCTTCAATCAGATTTTAGGAAGCTTTCGACATAATATACTGTTTTTTGCCTTAAACTTTAAATACGGAAAGTGACGGAGCTTGTCTTATTTCCACGGGCATGGCATTCCACAACTCAACTGCTTGCAACTGCAAAAGATTTGCCGTAGAATGTTTTGCAACGTGCAGAGGCCGCTTGCAGGTACAAATTATAGTTTGATCTAAGATTACATGAGTGTACGCTACTGTAGAATGTAAAGCAGTCTTTTAGATATCGTGGTGTGGCAGTGTTAAATATAACACTGTAAAGCTGTGAAATAATATGAGCATTCCAACGAAAGCAAATGGGGAGCCACTTGAGCTGTAGTAAACGAAATTAACAAAATAAATAGTTCCAAATTAGGAATTTGAAAACTAGCCAAGTCAGATCTTAGTTTTCAACCAATTATCCTGAGTTATAAAAAATAAATTATAGTTTCATATATTATAAATAGATTTCAGGATCGCCCATTGAACTT
Source organism: Ectropis crepuscularia (assembly GCA_963693475.1). Lineage (NCBI taxonomy): Eukaryota > Metazoa > Arthropoda > Insecta > Lepidoptera > Geometridae > Ectropis > Ectropis crepuscularia. Next base: position 20,417,239 of record OY856338.1, read on the forward strand.
TTCACCCAAGGACCCATTCAGACCTCACTTCTTTGGTTGTTAAATTCATCAAGTAATATTGAACTTGATTTTAATTTCACATTTAAATTCTTGATGGGATATTGTCGTCCTACTGGTAGTTTTTCATTATACTGTGACTGAGTCGCCTGCAACTGGCGTCTTGTAGCCGCTGCATCACGCTTCCGAAAAACGCGAGTCGCGGCTACTTTTTGAAACGAGATGCAGCGACTAGACGCCAAGCTCAGCTTCTTTTTGAAGCGGGATGCAGCGACTAGACGCCTGTCACAGCTTAAAAAAGTAGCAGCTTAAAAATTGCTAATAAACGACTCGTGTCATTTCTAGAGAAAAATAGTTTATTGCCAGAAAACCAGCACGGTTTCCATAACAAAAAATCGACTGAAGATGCTGTATTAAAATTGTCCTCTTTGATATCATCGTACCTAGATCAGGGAAAGAAATGTATTGGTGTGTTCTTAGATTTACAGAAAGCGTTTGATACAGTATCAATTCCTATACTTTTGGCTCGTTTAAATGGCGTTGGTGTGAGGACTGTATAACTGGTTTACCGATTATCTTGCTAACCGTTTGAAGCAAGTGAGAGTAGACAAACAACTGTGTGATAAAGAGAAATGCAACTACGGAATTCCTCAAGGTTCAACGTTGGGACCGACGCTGTTTTTAATTTATTTGAATCAGTTTTGCAAAATTAATCTGAAACACGCTGATATCCTGATGTTTGCCGATGATACGGTATTGTTATTTCATGAAAGTACGTGGGAAAAGGTTTGTAAAACAGCTGAGATGGGACTATCTTAAATCATTTCGTGGTTGGAAGATAATCTACTCTCTCTAAATACAACCAAAACGAAGTATCTTTCATTCCGGAAAACTGATGCGTCCAAATCCTCTACTAATAATATCATCAAGGCTCACACACTCCCATGCAATCGGTCTACCAATGGAGTCAATTGCAACTGTAACACTTTGAATAATTCAGAAACAATCCGGTATCTGGGAATAATATTTGATAGTAAACTGACCTGGGCAAATGGCGAAATCACGAGAACTATCTACGTGGCTGTGGCGGAACCTATCATCATGTATGTCTCAAGTGTATGGGCGCAAGCGGCAGACCTCGAGGAAAACAAGTCTCACTTGAACGCGATCCCAAGAGGTTTTGCCCAGAAAATCTGTAAGTCATACCGTACTGTTTCCCTGAAATCAGCACTTGCCCTTTCCGGTTTGCTCCTCCTGGATCTGGGAAGCAGCAAATTTGTACAGAGTAAATAAGAACCTCTCCCAAGACTACCTCCCACCAGAAGTGGAACTCCAACGGAACGTTAACTACTTGGACCAATCCCACCCGTCCACCCGTACCCGTAGAGTACGAGACACCTCCAATCTTCCAGAAGGACCTCAAATTTATACTGATGGCAGTAAGATTGAAGGTAAAGTTGGAGCTGCTCTAACATGGTGGGAGAACGGCAAAGAGGTCAAGAACTCGACCTTCAAGCTCCACTCCGAATGCACAGCCTTTCAATAGGAACTATATGCTCTTTGCCAGGCAACTCAAATGGTGTTAATGAGCAAGGACCCAGAAGTCAATGTCCTGAGTGACTCCAGATCTTCACTCAAACTGCTAAATAACCCAAAAACGAGTCACCCCCTGGCAAAGTGCATAAAGGAAAACATTGGACAGATAAACGCTGAAGGGAGATCTCTGCGTCTTTTCTGGGTGAGAGCGCATGTGGGCATCGTTGGCAACGAAAAAGCTGACAAACTAGCCAATGAGCAAGGACCCAGAAGTCAATGTCCTGAGTGACTCCAGATCTTCACTCGAACTGCTAAATAACCCAAAAACGAGTCACCCTCTGGCAAATTGCATAAAGGAAAACATTGGACAGGTAAATGCTGAAGGGAGATCTCTTCGTCTTTTCTGGGTGAGAGCGCATGTGGGCACCGTTGGCAACAAAAGAGCTCACGAACTAGCCAAATCGGCAACTCTCACGGCATCACCTAGGGACTACGGGGGGATCCCTTTGTCCTACGTTAAACGCAAAATCCGCGAAGAATCGGTCAAGAAATGGCAAGATCAATATGAGACCTCGGACACTGGAAAAATCACCCAGACGTTCCTCCCCGATATAGCAAACGCATATCGAATGATGAGAACCATAAAATTGACTCCCTTCCAGGTACAAGCGTTGACGGGATACGGACGAATAGCAGAATACCTGTACAGATTTAAGCTCATTTAAGCTTTTGCTGGATTGTCTTGCCTGCTCAATAGGAGTACCGCAAAAGTCACAATGAAGTGGAAACCTATGACGCCATGCCAGTGTGCGAGGCAGACGGTCACAGATTTCGGTTGGTGCGATCGAAAAACAAAACGATTGTACTAATAGAGTAAGTACTCGGAAGGTCGGACCCTTTTCACACAGGCAAGTGTGCTGCTCGAACTGCAGGTGATACACCCCGGGTGATAAGCGTGGATGCTATGGCAATCGAATACTCAAGAGCGCGAGTCGCAGACCGGCTGGGTTTGCTTTGAGGCCTCTAAACATCATGAGGTAGTCGTATATGAAGCCAGGGGAGAAAATCTGAGCTTCCTCAGAGCCCCTTCACACGACCAAACACATGCAACTGACAGCTGGAGACATCCTGTTCCTAGTTCGACCAACCAACCCGGCTCCGAAAGAGCACAGCAGAGGGTAGCCACGAAAAAAGCCGCAGCCAATCAAAGCGGCAGCCGAGGTACCAACACGACCTTCGTGACTGCCTTCAATGCAGCAGCAAGGAGCATAGTCCGAATCTCTTTCCACTCATCACCCCCCTTGACGTCAAGGACCCCTGCAACGCAGCATCACAGCAACAAAAGAGCCTAACGAGACCCGACATGGTACAGGTTGAACCGCCCCGCTATGTCATGGCTTCGGAGCCGCGGAGTCATGCACGTAACGCCTTCATCGAATTCATAGCCACACTGAGAGTGACAAGACAAGTCAACCTCAAGACATGCGAAAACATCATGCTGTCCTATAGGCTAGGAAGTGAAAGCCTCTTAAAGGCGAAACTCGAGGAGGCCGAAGCAGCCATTTACAATAATGTCACTTCCCGGGTCATCAAGGGAACTGTGACAGGACAGTATATGGCAGCTTACAGTGCGGAAAATGGCTTCGTGACACTGAACGAGAAAGAGACAGAGCGCATGGGAATGCCAGTTTATGCGACACCACCAAACGACCCAATCGTAGTTACCACCCGATGCACCAAGATTATGCTGGACGATATGATCCTTGAGATGGCCAAAACCATCGAAAGGAACTCAAACGTCAAAGCGGGTTGGGAAAACTGGGAGGTACCGCGAATACAGTGGGTCAACGGAGTTCGAGGACAACATGGGTGATTAGACACTTTGATGTGGACAAGGACAAAAAGTTTTATTTTTCCTTCATTATTCTGACGATGATTTCGATATCGCGTTTTATTTTTACTAGCGCGCCATCTAGTTTTCTTGAGACGGACTAATTGAACAAGAAACGGTAAAAAATCAAGTTTGTTGTATGGGAGCCCCCCTTAAATATTATTTTTATTTTATTTTTAGTATATGTTGTTATACCAGCAATTTTGTTCGGTAACCCGGTGTCAGATTTGTAACTTAGTCAGAGAAAAATCCGTCCACAGTGATAAGGACAGAAAATCAATATATTTCTCTTTTTTTCACAAGGAATAGATATCTCGTTTCTGCAAATTGTGACTTATTGTTCATTTACACAGGGGGGCCCTGTGTAAATGAATCAATGAAAACTTGTTTTGTACTAAATAGGGTAAAATATACTATTTAATACAAAAACATTAAACCGACTTCAAAACCACAAATAGGCAATCAAAAGCGAAAAATAAATTATTATAAGCGCCACTCACTCATCTATTTGAAGTCGGTACCAGGCTAGCCTAACAGATACCTACCTAGAAGCATTTGTCTACTTATTACGTACATGGTATCAATTTATTAGCTTTTTGACTTGACTGGCACCGATTTCAAATATATGAGTGAATCGCGCTTATAATAATAATTATATTAATTTATTTTTTATAGTATTAGAGTGACGAGACGAGCAGGACATGTGCATGATGGTAAGCAACATGCCTATCTCATAACAGCACAGTTATACGCAGTTATTCGAACACGAAGAGTCCAAATCATTACCTAGCACTGCATTGCGCCTGTCAGCCAGAGATAAAAGGTGTTTTATATCTATGCCCTGTAATTTCACTGAACTTAAATTATACCAAAAAAAATGTTTTTTAATTAAATGACATGTCTTATGTTAATAAAGAAAACTCTGTAATAGTCAATATGTGTTTTATTTTACGTTTGCACAATACAATTAATTATCAATTTTTGTAATATTAGAAGTACTTACTTAGTTATAATGCAGCACCATTGTTTTTTGTAGATAAAAAGTTCAATTTTATATGTTTTTAACAAAGGAGAATCTAAGGTAACAAAACAATGTACTTAAAATCAATCAGAGCATTTTTATTGTCGCAATAACTTTAGTATTTATTTTAAAATCACTGGATTATTAAATTCAAATGTTCAGGTAAGTATGTTTATATATCTATTAATCATATTATTCTAAAATTAATCTACTGACTTGGCCCTAGTTTTGCTACAGGAAACTCGCAATCCCCCACCCAAAAATGCAATTTAACGATAGGTACATTAAAGTCGTCCTCATTCATCTGAAATTATTTTCGATCACATGTTACAGCTAGATAGAATACAATGAGTCAATCTGATCCATTTCTTTTGTTTAACAATTACCTACTTTAGAAACTACCTTCATAAAGGCTTCGTGTTTTTAAGTTTTGGCTTAGACATTAAAAATGACCTAGATACACTTATATTTAATTGTAACTATTAATGAAATCTCCAATCTAAATTAAATATGAACGGTGTATATACTACTATACTAATATTATAAAGCAATATTTATAAGTTTCTATGTATAATAAGTATGTATTTAAAACTATATAAGTATTATATCAGCTATCTGGCCGCCATCACACAAGCTTTGCTTAGTTTGGGGTCAGATGGTGTTGTGTGTGAATTGTCCACCAATATTTATTTATTTATTTATTTATTTAATATTATAAAGCTGAAGAGTCTGTTTGTTTGTTTGAACGCGAGTATCTCGGGAACTACTGGTATGAATTGAAAGATTATTTCTCTGTTGGATAGTCCATTTATCAAGGGAAGCTATAGGCTATTTAACATTACGCTACTATCAATAGGAGCGGAGCATTAATGAAAAATGTAACAAAAACGGAAAAAAATTGCTTTTTGAAAGCTTTCGTTGCGTGACAGCGTGTGTCTATCTTGACAGGTTGCGTCATTAGAACCTTAGGTAACCGAATTTGTTCAAAATTTGAATTTGTACGACCAATTTTCGATAGATGGCGTAACAAAGTGCGCACGGTTCAGCTAGTTAATTAAAATAGGTAAGTATGTTAAAACGAGAATTCATCATTCAAGATTCATTTTGCACACGATCAAAATCATTTTGAAAGAAAAATAAGTTACGAATGTAGAAAGATGTTTCCAAATTTGAATGGATTTTACAGATATTTCTTCAAAGCACAAAGACTTGCAAGTTTTTGTTAATGTTGGCGATATCACGGTAACATTACTTAATGGAAGCCATTAACCCTAACACTAAGTTCGTCAGTGTTCTAACACTAAGCTTCGAATCGTCGAATCGACGACGCGAGTTCAAAAAAGTCATGTAAATTTTGTGTGCGCGGTCGCACCCATTGCTGCTTCCGTGTAATATTTGTTGGGCCGTTGCCCTCACAATACACGGTAGTGTTTCTTATGTAGGAGGCCTGTGATAGCCAGACCAGCAACCATGACTCGTCGAATCGACGAAGTTTAGTATTAACGACACATTTTTTACTGGTGTGTTTCTAATATTTTTAATTTATTTTATAGTTTTGATACTATAAAAGTATTATATCATAGTATTTATTTGTTATTAGAGTATTTGGTTATTATTAGGGGACCAAAGTGGAGAGAAAATATAAAGAGAGAGTCAGAAGGAAGACCACATCGAAGTTTTTGAGTTTTTTTTCTCACATCATTTTGTCCTAATTTTTAATAGGTAAGCATTTGAATACAAACATCTTCATTTGGAGCGAAAAATAGAGCCTCAGTAACAAGGCTGATTATGTAATAAATATGTGATTTATTTAAATAAGAATGCTATATGTTTGTTTCTAAATGATTATAGTTAAACATTATTACAAAAAAAATAGATTTTTATTCCATACAACCTCAAAAATCTATTTATGTGACAGCGTAGTCGAAACGACGAACCTTAGCGTTGCAAAATAACCTTAGTGTTCCACGGTTAAGTAATGTTATCGTGATTTCGCCAATGTCTTGCGTTTCATTATTGAGATAGTCCTTAGTGATTTATTCTGTGGAAAGGTTGGAGTCTTGCTTGAGATAAATAATAATCAGTCGACTTCTGGCAAAGCACAATGACGAGATAGGGTGGTGACACAATCAAACACATGATAATGACATCACAACACAAACAAGACGATAAGAGAGCTTATTGACACAAGTTGAGAACAGGTATTCCACAAAAATCTTAATTTTGTATTTTATTATTGTAACTCATCATGTTTGAACCCTTTCAAACATGATGAGTTACGGTTAGTTAAAAAAAATACTTTAATTATTTTTCCCTATTTAAAGTATATTTTTTTTCTAAAAAACACTTCTGAAAAACAATTCTGCTATTTTGGTATATTCGAGTGTATTTAGTAGTAGTAGTATTTGGTAAATTGGGAGCTTCTAGTAATAACTGTTAATATAACTGTACTTATGTAAATAAATTTGATTTTAAATATGTCCCTCAATTCTTTCAAACCGATATTCTTCCATAGAGAGAGAAAGGTCTGTAAACTAAAAACTCATGGTATGAGTTTATAATATAGTCAATAACGTATTTTTTTGAAAGTGACGAGCCTTGAAGCAAAACTAAAATTATTTTTGGGCAACACTAACATATTAGAAAATAACACATAATTAATAGGATTACATTTTTACATACAGGGCTACTAAGAAAGTGTATTATTAGAAAGAAATTGATACACTTAGGTCCTATATAATAAGTTAATTTTACAATTTACTGTATCCAGAAAATGAATGAAAACATAACACAAAAAAAATATACCATCATCTTCGGCATAGAGATCATAGATTATGACAAAAGTGCCGTACTTTTGCATTATCACTAAATCAACCCAGTTAAGATGGTAAAGAACTGAAGTACTGTAGTTTCAGAATGTGTATGATTGGTACAGAAAGACCAATAATGTGATTACCTTTTAGTCTCTTGTCTCTTTACGTGATTATAAAGATCTATAAAAATGTTTTTTTAAGTGCAAGTGTTACGTACTATGTGGACGTTTCACGGATATATTTTAACTTTATGTAAGTAAGCTCCATCATATACTGCATCGTCGCGTCACTTAATATGCATAAGTCACTGTATGGCACAAGTCAAGTACCACTTACACAAACCATTATCGTTAAAATACGATCTAGTACTTTTGAATTTGTTTGCTAAATTATCCACATAAAAGACGTTTTACTGTAGTACAAAATGAGCTTAATTTTAAGGTCAAGGTCAGTTTTCCAAATTAATTAATTGTAATGAAATAGTTGATTAAATCAAGAGTTATTTTAGTTAGCTCTCAGTATTACAAATCTACTTTTCGTAGACAACAAGCCAATTTACAGGTCAATTTCTTTTTACGTAACACAAAGAGATTTCAATACCTACTTTATACTGTCCATAACAATTATTTAACATATTTACAGAGATTCACACTTAAATTATATGGTCTTATTAGGGTCTTATTGAAGAAGAAATACATTAGTAAGATCAAAAATATGTTACAAAACAAAGAAACCCTCAGGAATAGGTACGTGACATAGACAATTTATTTTGGTACAAAAATCTGATAAATACATGTAGGTCCATTTTTAAATGATCATCGTCATCCTTCTTTCTGTACCTATTTGAATGTAACCCTGTATGAGTCCATGCATTACTACTAACAGCCTAGATATCGTAGTCGTGTTTAATTTTCATTGGTTTCATTTCTGATTAACTAATTTATATTTTCGAAGAACATAGTGAGATTCTTTACATACTATAGTATCATCATTAACCTTAACTTAAGTATTACTTATTATCTTTGTTGAGCCTCTGATGTGGACCTGTAAAAAAAAAATATATTGAGTATTAGAAAATAATTTGAGTCGCAATTATGTGGCCGCAGGTTCGAATTTCTGGATGTCTGAGTTTTTTTAAGCGCAGATTTTGCTATCATCAAAACATCATGAGAAAACGGGCGTGTTCCAAGAAAGACACCTTTCGGGGACACGTGTCATCCACTAAGTCGCACGTGGACAGCGTGGTGTATTATGATATTCACTCTCTCTTTGCGAGAGATATAAAAAACGTTCGAAAAAGGAACAATGTTTCATGGTTGATGTTTCGAAGCCTTCATCGAAGGTCTCCAGAACTCTCTCAATAGCTTCTAAATTGTGGAATGCTTTGCTCGGTAGGTACTTCCTGATTTAAATATTACGGGTGTCTTTTTGCCTAGAGTGAATTGGGTTCTTCTAGGGATGCGCACTTCATCGTAGACCGCATCGTCGCTTAAAGTCAGGCGAGATGATGATCAAGTGTTATAATCGACTAGCGGCCCGTTCCGGCTTCGCTCGGATAATAACCTAGATACCAACTGCAGCACCATGTGCCGGGCTGATTTGTGAATCTAAACCATCCAGGGCCCTACCCAAATGTTTACAAAAAAAGTATTCAAATCGATCCAGCCATTTAGGAGGAGTTCACTTACAACGAGAAGTGTCATTGATTTACATAAATAGATAAAAAGCCAGATAATATCATTGAAACGAAACTATTGATATATTATAAACCGAACGAAAATAATATCTGAAGAGTTTCACAAGTCTTATAGACTACAGGCCCGTGAACAAAATTTACGGGTCAAATGAACCACCAGGAGACCTATATAGGATGATAGAAAGGTATAAAGTAATAAGATTAAGCATTATGCCGTCACTTGTAAGCAGTCCAACTGAGTGCAGTTGAAGAGGGGGGGTTGCAACCCTCGATCATTTCTCTCTGTCGCATGATTCTTGTACGGCGCGGCTTTGCGAAATAATGGATTAGAAGAGGTATTGAAACTGTATGGAACCAATGCCGTACATAATCAAATTTACTCTGTAAATCGTCGGCACATCACAATTTTTGCTGACAAACTAATAATTAAAAATCTAAAATTTATAATTTTAATAGTTTCCATCCCTCTTCTTATCTATTATTCCGCAACGCCGTACAAAAATCATGCGACAAGGAGAAATGATCGATGATTGGAACCCCCCCTCTTCAACTGTACTCAGTTGGATAGCTTACAAGTGACGGCATAGTGCTGAATCTTATTACTTCATACCCTTCTATCATCCTACATAGGTCTCCTGGTGGTTCATTTTTACTACCTAAATTTTGTTCACGGGCCTGTAGTCTATTAGGTTTGGAACAATATTTTCATTATACCTAAGTACCTACTTTAGCTGGAGGGACTTTCACTGCTAGTGGCTCAAAAACTCGAATTCGTCTATTATTAACTTTTCGAAGACTTTGAAGGAAGCAATATAACTCTAATTTTGTTCATTAAAGTGTATTTAAGTACATGTATAATACATATATTGTTACGGTAAAGTTACGGTGGTCTAGTCGGGAGAACGGCGGCTGCCGATCCGGAGACCCCGGGTTCAAACCCCACACGCACCACTGTCTTTTCGAAGTCATGTGCGTAATGCCGCTAACTTAAAACGGTGAAGGAAAACATCGTGAGGAAACCGACATGTACCTAGAATCTTTCGAAGTCATGTGTCATCCGCCAACCCGCACTGGGCCAGCGTGGTGGATTAAGGCCTTAACTCTCTCCTGGCGAGAGAAGGCCCCGAGTCCCAGCAGTGGGAACGTTTAGTGGGCTGTTGATGATGATGATAATATATTGCCAAGGTGAGAGTGTTTTCAAAACGTTCAGCGAATTAATGCAGCGAGCTGATTTCAGAGAAGTTAATTAAATAGATAGAAAAATTACTAAATTGAGATAATATCCCTTTAAACCAAGCCAGACGGTATCATGTTAGTAAGTTACACTTACTTATATAAGCTTAGTAAATAAAATACGTAGTTGTGTTCCGCCACTTCAAACTACCCGACAGGAACAATAAAATTATGAAAGTAACTGCAAATTATTTTAAATGTACCTATAATAGCTATAGCTGGATCTATGTTCAACCTACATGGTCGTTTATCAGCAGATAAGATGGTGGTTAGGTATACACCTACGCGCCTTTGCAGATAAACTTGCCACCGTGCAGTAGTCACATGATATCGTTGCAAATATCGACAATCTTGTCCTTGTGGAATAGATATCAAATCAAACTTTTTTTTAATGTGCAGACGTGTCGAGTATAATATCGCAGGCCTCAGCTACTTACCCTGTGGTGCTGTCACGTCCCGGCCATGACTGCTGTCCATCTAATGTTCTGTTCACTGCAAACAAAACAATTCTCAACCAGACGCCCAAGTAAATAACAACATAGTTACTAGTGGGAAACTAGGATTCGGCACTAGTCCTCAGTATTCACAACGCTCAGCTTTCAGAATTTTAAAATACATAAAAACAGTAGTATGTTCCATTTTATAGAACAAGGGGTATAATAAGGCTGCTCTGAGATGACTATCTGAAGTTGAGTTTAATTTTTATGTCCATTCATATTGACATAAGTTGATTTTCATTTTTGACTCATTACCTTCAGATGATATATTTTAGAGCCCTGGACATTTACAGATGATGTCTTTGTACTGTTTTAATTTACGGAATACTTGAAGTGTTTATACGAAGAAATCAACAAAATGGTCCAAAAAAATTCGCACAGTAGGTATTGTAAAAAAACATTCGCAATAAACGCAGTAAGACAATATATCTTGTAACGATTAAATCGGGTTAGTAAAAGCATACTAATATTTCAAGATAAAATGTATTTTTATTAATTGATAGACTATCCTCACATTCTAAATCATCGATCATACAACAATCATAAAAATACAAGTCACTAAGTGTGAACACATGGAATGCATGCGATTTGTTGTATAAACAGAATACACCTTTAGACACGTTCCCGTCATCTGAACTCATATCGAATATTAAGTGAGACAGAGATTTAACGCCAGTTTTCATTAAGTAAATACATACAGTTTTTTTTGTCTGAGATCCTGTTCGCTCTCCTTTCACGTGGTACCGGCCGCCGCTTGGATGTCGCTGATCTCACCAAGCTTTCGATTATTTCCTCATCAGCCGATAGATCACCACTGAAAATTATAGTTAAATATGAAATGCTAAAGAGTAAGAGAGGGAAAAACGGGTGACGACAAATTTAGGTGGAACTGTGTTGGAAAAAAACATAAAAACCAAGTAGGTGACTTCTGAGATATCCCAAAATAGAGAGGAGAAGGGCATTTTTCACAAGGGGAATGTTTACCGATTTCGCAACAATGGTATAGATATAAGAAATAATGGTGAAAGATGTATTTAGTTGTAGTTAGTTATCACCCGCTATCAAAGAGAATATAACCCGCTATTCCTACCCATTTAACCCTATATCCATTACTCGTCTATGTCATTTTAGACTAAACAGAACAGTAGTAATAAATCAAAAAGGTCACTTTCTACCGATGTAGTATTTTACATTTGGAGAATTGCACCATGATAAACTTATATATACGAAAAAAAAAAATCACGTGTTTCATACATTTTGTTGCGTCCTAACGTATTTTGTTTTATAATTTTAGTGATTTACTAAAATTTATAATAACGAGACGAATATAACGTGCACGTGATGGTAAGTATTTAGCATGTAAGCAACAATACCTTTCATTTTCGAACATTTTTACTATATTTAAATATATAGCAAAAAAAGATTGTTATGTGTTGAGTAGGAAGTGACCACTCAGACTACGTACAGATGTAGGTATCTACATCACGATCCTGTGTATATTGTAGTTACTTTGTACTTACTTGGCTAATATAGTCTTGTTGAGAGGGGTTTGCGATTTTTTTCTTCTTTTAGTGAGGCTGTCTTCACTCTTCAAGAGTTCCGTAAGGGCAATATCTGCCGCATGATCTCCTTTCTTATTAGAATAATTTCCCACCTACAACAACGCAATACTGTGTTAAAAGTCACCAGGTTTTAACGTGAATTATACATCTAAAAAAAATGTTATTTGTTCCGTGGGCAAATCGTTTTGGATAATACTCTAACGATTTAAGATCTTATACCATTACAAAAACTATAAAAAATACTATCAAAATATTTTTTATTATTGTAAAACAAAACGTTAAAATACAGTAAACAGTAGTAAGTTTCAAGAATTTCCGAAGTTTTCTAGTTCCAAAATAGTCCATTGAAAAGTTACATTTGGGGTTGCGTTTTTTAGAGGATGCAATTTTATTTTTTTTGATGTGTAGGGGGGCTCAGTGTAAAGCTAAAACCAAGTTTGTGGGGTAGCAACCCTTGTCCCACGGCCGCCATCTTGAAAATAGGGGTTGAAATGATTTCTACGGTGTATCTCTTAAGCTATTTATTTGATAAAAAAAATAGTTACCATTTTTTGTTGCAAATTAAATTCTCTACAACTTTGGTTCAGTAACTTTTTGTCGTAGAACTATAAATAATAAAGTTATAAGCGAATAGCTAATAAAAAGAATATAGGTATCACTGAAGTTTAAATCGTATCTAAAATTATTCGAAATCGTCTTCACAATTAAAAACAGAATAAAATACATCCGCACGTGGAGAAATATGTAGCACAACTAAAAGATATAGGTTAAGCGACAACTTCAACACAACTTATGAGCTATTCTTACAATAACAGAGGTTAGGAATAATAATAACAATAGCAGGTAGCTGTTCCTTTATTCCCTCTTGCTCACTTGGGTATTTTCTACCTGAACAGTATTCTCGGTAACGGCTATCAGATTTAAAGTTATTTCAAAAATCAACAATTGTTAAATTCTGTTATGGAGTGAAAAAGAGTCAATAATTATTTTTTAATAATATTGCAAAATTTATAATTAACAAAGTTACAATAACAAAATAAAAAAAAATAACAAAAAAAAAACTGATTACATATTATTAGTACACACGTATAATAAAGGTATAGTTAAGAGTACTGAAAAATAGTACTCACTTTGGAGCGCTGTAAAATCTTAGCTATTGACTTAATGAAAAAATAACTTTAATAATAATATAATCGCTTATAACTTTTTTATTTATAATTCTACGACAAAAAGTTACTGAACCAAAGTTGTAGAAAATTTAATTTGCAACAAAAAATGGTAACACATTTTTTTATCAAATGAATAGTTTAAGAGATATACCGTAGAAACCATTTCAACCCCTATTTTCAAGATGGCGGCCGTGGGACAAGGGTTGCGACCCCACAAACTTGGTTTTAGCTTTACACTGACCCCCCCTACACATCAAATAAATAAAATTGCGTCCTCTAAAAAACGCAAGGTAAGGCCTAAAAAATGTAACATTTCAATGGACTAAAATATATTCTTTGATAGAAATTACCAATAATATTGGTCAATAATTGACGCTTACTATCATTTTTTTTTTGTTGATCACTATCATATTTTTACACGTATGTTTGGTAGCCTGATTGAGGGGGCGTAGTAGTTTTAGTCACATATTTCAGCTCTCTAATTTTTATGTGTGCCGTGAGCAGGCCAACTTCCACAAGTGGCGATGGCGCCCGGTCACGAGCATAACACATGTGTAATTGTTTTCCTCGACCATATCGACCCGCCCAATGACGCCGCCGTAAGAAGAAGCCTTTTTGAAGTAAAAACTTCAATCGGCGCGCCACAGACAGATTTTTCGTGGTCTGTGAATTCTAGCGTCACGCTCGGGGAATGATAAGAAATCTTCGGGTAAACTCGGGACCATGGCCATTGGCTATCTGAAAAAGCGTCAGCATTTATAGATGGCCATGCTCATGGCCACGCCCTCCGGTTTTACCCGCGTAGTTTCCAAAGTAAGCTATCAAATCCTGAGTTATACATTTTCACTTCTATCGCCAGCTCCTATGACTGCCAACTTTTTTTTTGTTTATCTCTCTCTTAGAAGATATCTACTTACGTCAATTATCATCTTCCCTCTAGTTTTGTTCCTCTCCCTGTGGTTGGCTTTCTTTTGCAGCTGCTGTAGAACTCGCTCTCTAGACGTGCGGAATTCTAAAGCAAATTCAGCTATTGTCTTCAGAAATTCCGAAGGTTTGGTCTTGGGGATTTCATGGATAGGTACTCCAAGGTAAAGGAGGAATTTGCTGTACCTAGAACAACAGAAAATATTCGAGTTTTACTACAATACCTACTTGACTAATATTCCCCTGCTTTTATACGCATTTCTCAATATAGTTTTAAATACATACGTAAACTACTAACTGTTACCAGCGATTCTGTTCACGTAAAATGTTAAATGGTCCATGTCTATGGTGATTGATCAAAGTGGCAAAAATGTAAGGGTGAAATGGTTATCTGTATCTTCAATCAACGGCTTGAAGACACGGATAGACCATTTCATAATATTTTATTGTGTAGGTAGGTATGTTTGACTCTCCGCTAGAGAGGCGATTTGCCGAGAGAAGCAATACGACAAAGCGTGTCACTGTTGCACAGTGTACAGTGAAGTGAAGTGTATAGTAGTGTAGTACAGTGAAGTTTTCCAGTAAACGAGCGGACATGATATCTCGCTTTCAACGTTGATTAATTCAATGCTGTGAGACGAGACATGGACGAGACATTATGTGAGGCGGCTGTTTTGTTCGGTTCTCAAGTAATGTACCAGAAAATGAGCACTGCCGTGTGATAATAATCACAGCGTGGAAGGTCCTCTTACTCCATTACTGTCTGTTTCATGTAATGAGGCCATGGACGGCGGACTTTGGTTTGTCACTCGATTAGCACAGATATGGAGGGTTTACCCCACGGATCTCAAGATCAGCTCACCAGGGTTTTGTAGTAGTTTTTTTAGCTGCCATTCTAGTGGAGTCTCCCACAAACAAAGCTACTAATTTTATCTATTAATATACTTACTATTTAATTTTACCAATTCTAAATTATACCATATTGCTGAAGAAATTAATCCTTACATACCTATACTACATTTTACGCGGACAAAATCGCGGGCAACAGGTAGTTTATTTATCTTGGTTGGATTTCGCATAAATGGTGTAGACACAGAGAGCGTAATCGGTAATAATATAACATATACCTAGTTCTAAGTTCATGATGTTACATCGGCAGGTCTAATGCCTAGCTCTCCTGTTTTCCGCAATCTTTTCATTTGTAAAGTCATCGGGCAATTTGGTAATGCCGATGAAAGCAGACAACTACGTCTGCTTTCCGTATGCAGCGGAACTGAAAGCAGATGTAATTGTCTGCTTTTATCCGCTTTGGCCGATGACATCACAGCATAGCAGAAAACAGGAGAGTTAGGCGGTAGACTTGCTGGTAACATTTTTGAGGGAATTGTGGTTAGATGTTAATACAGTAGGTAAGAACACATACCTAATGTTATTGACAATAATCAAGATCACGAGACCAACGACCGTACTACAGACCGTTTTTGACAGTTACGGCCACAAACACCTTCGCATATCAATTTTGGTTTAGCATTTTTATTAAAGTGAAACTTTTATTACATCGCCTCAAACTTTTTCGTCCATCTATTGCATATCGCGTGTCGCGTGACGGTCAGCCGCGGAGCCGGTACAGTGAAAGGCGCTCGGCAGAGCAGTCGAGGCCAATATGGCGGCGTTAATCGTTAAGTTCCTTAAATTACATAGATCGAATATTTTTCCAAAAAAAATTAAGTTATATGTGTACAATGCGAAAAAAAGTTTCACTTTTACCGTGATTTCACAAAAAAAAAATGTGTTTTTCACAAAATTTTTGGGGTTGTGGATGTAGCACATTTAAAAAGGTAACGTTCGCATTTTGAGATCTAAGACGCCAGCAAATTCGCTTAAGCATTTTGATACGAATTTGGTATAGTAATAAATGTGGTGAGGAGACTAAATAATTACCATAAAGATGTAGCTATATACTACATATATACCACGATTACATATATACAAGGTTCATAGGATTACACATAGGAGAAAATCGATAAATGTGAAGTCACAAAAGTAAGTTAACTCACTCACTAAAGAATTGGTCATCGACCTCAAGTTACCAAGTTTTCTACCATTAGGAACTGTCAAGCTATGTTAATATGTGAGAAGGTATTGTAATTATTCAAATTATAATTATTTGCAAGGGAAGAGTGTTTAGGTAGATATATATGGTGCGGCTCGCCAGTTTACTTGAATGATCTTGGCTGGCCACACTGCCGTGTGTCTAGATACCCATGCGATTATCACCGAAAAATCTACATTAGATATTGTTGTTTCTCTCATTTTAATTTCGTTCTCAAATATAATAAGCAATTTTTGTTAGTTTTGTGTTAGTTTTGTCGGTAGAGGTAATGTTGTCTTAGGTGAACGATAGACGCGATAACGTGAAGCAACTCAACGCGATGCGTAAGTTATAGACTCAGGCAACGTTTAAACATTAAGCTTCAAGCTTAAGTTTAAGTTAAGTTTAAGCTTCAAGCTTGAAGCAACCGAAAAAGTTTAAGCCTTTAGACGTAAAGCATTAGAAACTATCACCTCACTAAAATAGTTTAAAGCCGGAATTACATTACGAAATTAGTGGCATGAAATTAATTTCGTGACATTAGTTTTAACAACAGTTTCACATGTAATTTAATATTTTCGTAATGCATGCATTAATTTCATGAATGCAAATGAGTTTCGTGCCCTGCGCGATTTTTAGGTGAAATTAGTGTCATGCAACTAATTTCATAGTGTAGATGCGACGTGAAACTAGGGTCGCGAAAGCGCCTGTTCTGTGCGGACGTGTGTATTTTGACGTGACAACGTCTTATAATTCGATGAAGCCGGCTGCACGCACGAAAAAACATGACGTCATGCGGCGTTACCTCGCTCTGAGGCGTTCCATTTAAGGCTTGGAGTTGAAGTTGTCACGTTCAACTATCGTCAGTAACTTTACAGACAACCGATTTTTTTATCATTGCGCGCGCTTCTCGATATATCGTGTTTTCAAGAAAATATCTTGTTTAGATATTTTCTTGGACACTCTTTTCAGTAAAAAAATAAAATCATCTTCACTCATTCGGAAATAGTTTTTATAGCTCTCAGGATCTTCATCTGCTAATTCAGAGACTAACTTCATTGCACCCAAATGCTTTCTTGTTAACCATCCTCGAATCCACCAACGTATTTTTTTCTTGATAGTCTTTTTTTGAAGTTTATATAGATGCATCTCTTTAACTACGTTGAATGTAGAAAAATATAGCTTTGATGCTGATGGGGCCATGGTTACTGCGATACTGTGAATTTCACGACACTTTTAATTTTACGAAATTACTTTCGCATATATCGAAACTACTTTCGTGAAACTGATTTCAACATGCATGACACTAATTTCGTAATGTAATTCCGGCTTTAGATTGACCATTGTTCTTTCGCTAATTTTGAGCGAAATTAAAGTCACTATTTCATAGTAACCTTTTCAGTTGGGCAATAGAGGTGCGGGTCGGTCACGTTCCTTCCGTCGCCTTGGACAACGAGTTAGAGTAGATAGCTATCTACTTGAGAAATATGGACTTTGAGTTGGAAAACTATTCCGGTTACTTGATCTTCGTTTGTAACGAGGTCTCACCTGGCCATCACCCTATTCTTGATGACGGTAAGCAAGATTATCCTCTCTGCAGCGTCAGTTAGAAATTCACTTATTTTTGTTTTAAATATCTGCGAACTATCGTGTTTAGCAACACGTTGCATGTGATCCCACGAAGCTCTGCAATCCGTCTCCAGTTTCATCAGGTTCACGTAAAGATTGTCGAAATCTACTTTTGAAGCTCGGATCACCGGACCGACCTAAAATTAAAAAAATAGTGAAATTGTATATTACGTATCAAGCCAAAATATTAGATTTACAGACAATAAGCAATTTAATTCAAATGATTTTATAAGACGTTTACGGATACGGATTACGGGGATATTATAAAGCGATTACTGAGGTACACGATTTGCGAAGATAAGTCAGCAAATATAAAGCAACAAATTATAAAAGCGTGACAAAATGTTTAATTTTTTTTCTAAATTTGACAATGTACACACATGATGAACCCTAAAACATGCCACTTTTTTGGGTAGTTAATTAAAAAAGAACTGCTTACCTCACTGAAGAAATCAGAGCTGTCAGGGAACTTATCTATGATCATTTCACATATATGGTAAAGTAATGGATGTTTATGGACAGTATCTTTGACCTCCATAACCTTCGAAAGGTACTCTAATCTGAACCCTTTAACCATGCTACCGTTGAGGAAACTACCAACAGACCGAAGGGTCGACAGAATAATTTTGAATGTTCTGTTGGTTTTCAGTAGTTCAATTCCTTGCTTCAGATCCATTAAGGGTTCCGCCACTTCTTTCTGCCAATATGAGAAATAGATATAGCTTAAAAGACCTTTCTGGTTTTACGTTAAACAGCATATTAGCATATTAAAGGACATTTTAAGCAGTTGGTGTTGTAGATCACCACGTTTGCACGGATGTCATATTATTATTTATTATGCAGTAGGTATTATATCAGCTAACTTGGGCTAAAGTTTGTCATAGCCCAAGTTCTTTATTCATTAAATGTATAATGTAAAATTTACAAGTCAATTAGCTAGAAAAATATAAAAAGCAGTCGTAAAAGCATACAACAGTGAATATTATGTAGGTAGTACTACTACTATGTAGGTAGTAATGTTGATGGTGTTGTATGAGAAACGGCCACCAACATTATTTTTTTATTTATTAGTGTTAACTTGAAGTGAAAGATTCAACTCTTTGCATCTTTTCACTGATTTAAATAGCATAGGAAAAGTAGTTTTTTACGTTCCATATTTTCCCTTGGCTCCACGTCCTGTACTGTACTGTAAAGTAGCTACAAAAATATTTGAAAAATGTACGTTTTACCTCAAGATTATCGAAATCCAGCTTGAAGACCCAAAGCCTAAGCCTTGAAGACAACTCATTTATTGAAGCCAACGTTAACAAAAACTGTTCTGCGCTGCCCAAAGGAAGGTCGGGATTTGCATACTGAAAAAAAGTGCAACTTTTATACTCATTTTTAAAAAGCAAATAGTAGAGGTTAGCTACAGTATTATGTAATGCACGAATTATATGTTTTTAAAGGAGTCTATGGCAGTTCGTCACCGATTATCTTACTACCCTACATACATAGGTATTTAGTGTTTGTTATCTTATATGTAATACAGTTTGTAATATAAACCGACATACCTACCACCTAGATGCTTTGAATTACTTACAGAATGAATATTTTTTATTGGTGATTTGATTCATCAAAATTATTTTTACCTGCGCCTCCTGTATTTTAACCTTTTCCTCTTCTGTAGGCAGCATAGTTAATAGTTTTTCAATACCTTCTCTACCTATTACATTAGCATCCATTTTCATAATGGCTATCTTTATGGTCTGCGGTGTCGGTAGTTTCTTCATGGCTATGTTGATAGCATTAGAGCGTTTTGCATCTAAGATCAGATTTCTCTTTGGCTCCATCAATTTCTGAAAATACACAATAGAGGTGCGGGTAATATATTTCTTATAAAAATCACTCACTATACAAAAAGAAAAAAAATATACTCACTTCCTGTAATATTCGGCAACCAGCAGTAAAAGTAGGCATGAAACAGAAAGGTACAAAAATAAGTTTCAAAATTAACCATACATTCATTAAAATCTGTGTCATGAAATATCATTATTGTAAACTTATATTAGCTATTTGACTAACCTTAATTATCAAATCGTTAGTCCTGGATTCGAATAAATGTTCCAACATTGAAGTATCCAATTTGATATCCGGGAGGTCATCCCAGATAAATCCTTCAAGCTTGGGCCTCAAGGTCGGTGGAGCTGGATTCTCTTGAATTTCTTTCCAAAACAATTTTACTGTCTTTTTATTTTTTTTTATTGTAGAACTATCGGAAAGTTTTGTTACTGTAGAAGAAGTGTATTTTGGTGTGGTAGATACAATGGCTTTAGGAAAAGGTGGGAAACAACCAGGTAAAGGCGGAGGGGCATTGAATGGAGGGAAAAGCCCAGGAGGAGGTGGAGGTGGGCCATTAGGGGCGTTGATGGCAGGTGACAACATGTCATCATCCGAGTCATTTCGAAGGTCGGAAAAGTCTAAATCACACAGGTGAAATTCTCGATTTGCACAACCTTTCCTCAACTCTTCCCAGTGCAGATCTTTGATGTCAACGAGTTTAGGTGACTTCTCAATTATTGGACTTCTAATAACCTCTGAAAATTATTTTTAATCATTAGTGATCGTATTCCAGCTTAAAATACACACTTTGTCCACAAAAAAACTACTTTACGACAGAAGTATATTTCAGCGTAATATTTAATAATAATAAATACATTTTGGTGGACTATTCACACACCATTTAGGATTTGATAGTAATTCATGGTAGGTAAATAAACATTATCCAAAAACCTCACCTTTTGACTGTGATTTAGCTAATTCTTCTTTGGCTTTAGACACTATTCCGGCCATGTCAGATACTCTTAAAGATTTATCTTCAGTAGTGGTGGGAGTAGCAACTGGACTCGTCAGCCTCTGGGCTAAGTCTTTGATACTATGCTCTCTGTTCAGAATTAAACCTCTATCGTCTTTGGTCTCTGCTGGAAGATCTAACTGTTTTAATTTGATTACTGCTAGAGCATCAACGGCAGTAACACTGTGCCCCAGAGTACCATTTTGAATCCTCTGTTTCAGACCAGATGTGTATCTTTGGTTTCCTGAAATTCACAAAATTATGTGACGATTGATCATTTACTTTGTGTTTTTTTGTGGATAAAAGCAATTGATTTAGTGAGAACAAATAGCAGTGCAAAAGCGAACCAACATTAGTGTGTTAGGCGAAAAACAAACCGTTTATTAAAACATCAGGCACAGTTGGGCTCTTGGTAGTTCTATTCAGATATGGTTCTTCTTCATCATGTCCGTTAACTCCATTCATACCACTCGTACCGTTTGTGGTACCATTCACGTAAGGTTTAGAATTCGTTCCATTTGTGTAGTTTCCATTAGTGATGCCATTGGTATTCGAATGTCCATTAGTAATACTAGACACAGTATCAACAAATATGCCGTTGTAAATGTTATTGGTAGAATTATTTAACATCTCTTTTTGTCTTGCAAATCTGTCGCGTCGTCTTCTCAAAGCTGCACTTAGTTCTTTGTTTTCTTTGTTATCAAGAATAGAAGTAGAAGATCGGAGACTTGATTTCGGATCCGGTTCTGGGGTGGTGGCTGGAGGATTTGCTGTTGTTAGCGGAATGGCAAGATTAGAAAACATGAGGAAGCGCATCACAAACATGAAACTCGGGTTATAATAACACTAAATCGTTATCGGTCGGTTTATCATGATAGAATTCAGGTACTGAAGGAATAACTTTCATAAAATATACAATAAATCTATTCATCCGTGTCTTTTGTAATAACTCTTCATTTGTCAAAATTATCGAATGGAGAGTATTTGAGACCTGATTACATTTAATAACTGTTTGGGTTGGATACATTTCATTAAGTGATTGTTCATTACAGAGATAGATACAATTTTAGATAACCTATATACATGCATATAAGTAAAACCACTCTTTGTGAAACAGACACAATGTGTACACGCCGCATTCATATTAGATTATTTTTATTAATCTACTCTGTTCTTTCTTTACAAGTATGATACTCGTACTTGAATTTCTTTAATGGATTCAAAGTTGGTGAGGTTGAAATTTGTTGATAACGGGTATATTATTCTCTTGCACATTTGTCGTGGAAATTAGCTATACCACGTACCACGTATAATCAAACAGAGTTGATCAATAAAGAAATTAATTCAAAAGCATCGAGTATTCTATAAGTATCAAACCTTTTTCTTTCATTTGTTGTTTCTTAGACATCCTTCGTTCTGGTGTGTTCAGATTAAGACTCCGTCTCCGCACAGATTTTATCACAGACTCGTCTAGTTGTCTGAAATTATCATAAAATGACATGAGGCTTAAATTCTGAACTAATTTTAATTCTGATTCATTATAATCAGTCAGATGGGAGACTTCAACGCGAAACTAGGCAAACGTAACGGTGATGAGTTGAGAGTGGGACAATTCGGATATGGGCAGCGGAACCCAAGAGAGCAACGTCTAGCTGATTTCTTGGAAAGGGAGAGCCTCTTTGTGATGAACTCCTTTTTCAAGAAACAGCCACAACGAAAATGGACCTGGATTAGCCCAGATGGTTCCACAAAAAATGAGATCGACTTCATTATGACGACTAAACGGCAAATATTCAGCGATGTCTCTGTGATCAGTAGGGTTAAGACCGGCAGCGATCACCGTATTGTAAGAGGCACGCTGAATCTAAACATTAAGTTCGAAAGATCACGTCTAATGAAGTCCACGCTCCGACCAAATTATGCTCAAATCGAAGATCCCGATAACTTTCAACTCGAACTTCAAAATCGCTTCGAAGCCTTAGATAAATGTGTAACGGCGGACGAAATAAACGACAGGCTGGTGGAAACTGTTCAAGCAGTTGGCAGGAAATTTTATAAGAGCCGACGCCAGAAAAGAACCCAAAAGCTCTCCGATCATACTCTGAATCTCATGGCGGTTAGGCGAGATATGCGATTGCAGTCTTCGGTCGACATGACGGCATACAGACAGCTCAATAGACAGATATCTACTTGTGTGCGACGCGACATACGCTGCTTCAATACTTCGTGTATTGAAGAAGCGATTAAGCGGAACAAAGGCTCGAAAGTGTTCGCAAGAAATCTGTCTCTTGGGCAAAGTCAATTGACCAAACTGAAGACCGATAGTGGTAACGTCGTCTCGTCGAAGCCCGAGATCTTGGAGGAGATTGAGAGGTTCTACGAACAGTTATACACCTCTACACAAGCACAACCTGTCGTTAGCATGGCAAAAGACCCCAGAGCCAAGCTGACCCGACACTTTACCGAAGACATCCCGGAAGTCAGCCTGTATGAGATTAGGATGGCCCTCAAACAACTTAAGAACAACAAGGCACTAGGCGATGACGGAATTACGACTGAGCTTCTGAGAGCGGGTGGAAATCCGGTACTTAAAGTCCTCCAGAGGCTGTTCGACTCCGTCATACTTGACGGTAATACGCCAGAAGCGTGGAGCAGAAGTGTGGTGGTGCTCTTCTTCAAAAAAGGTGACAACACCTTGTTGAAGAACTACAGACCCATCTCACTTCTGAGCCACGTTTATAAGTTGTTTTCGAGGGTAATCACGAATCGTCTCGCACGCAGGTTTGACGACTTCCAGCCACCCGAACAAGCCGGTTTCCGAAAAGGCTATAGTACCATAGACCACATCCATACGCTTTGGCAGATTATACAGAAAACCGAGGAGTATAATCGGCCACTATGTATAGCGTATGTGGACTATGAGAAAGCCTTCGATTCCATCGAGACCTGGGCAGTGCTTCAGTCTCTTCAGCGATGCCGCATCGACTATCGCTATATCGAAGTGTTGAAGTGTATCTACAGCAAAGCCACAATGTCTGTCCGATTACAGGACCAGTGCACAAAACACATCCAGCTACAGAAAGGCGTGAGACAGGGAGATGTTATATCTCCGAAACTGTTCACTGCCGCGCTGGAAGATGTTTTCAAGCTACTGGACTGGAACGGATACGGCATCAATATCAACGGCGAATGCATCACTCACCTTCGATTTGCCGACGACATAGTCATTGTGGCGGAGTCGCTGGAGGACCTCGGTGCTATGCTCAGGGACCTCAGTAGAGTATCCCAGCAGGTAGGTTTGAGAATGAATATGGACAAGACGAAGGTCATGTCAAATGTTCATGTCTCACCTGTACCGGTTAATGTTGGGAATACCACACTCGAAGTTGTTGACGAATACGTCTACCTGGGTCAAAAGATCCGATTAGGTAGATCCAACTTCGACAAAGAGGTCCAGCGAAGAATCCAACTCGGATGGGCAGCGTTCGGGAAACTTCGGCACATCTTTGAGTCCAATATACCCCAATGCCTAAAGACAAAAGTCTTTAACCAATGCGTGTTGCCAGTGATGGCTTATGGAACTGAGACGTGGGCCTTAACTGTGGGCCTCATAACAAAGCTCAAAGTCACACAGCGAGCTATGGGGAAGAAAGGTTCTCGAGTGGCGACCACGAACCGGAAGACGCAGTGTTGGACGGCCTCCCACTAGATAGACAGATGACCTAACAAAGGTCGTTGGAAACCGCTGGTTGCAGGTTGTGCGGGACCGTTCGTTGTGGAAATCTAGGGGGGAGGCCTATGTTCAGCAGTGGACGTCTTGCGGCTGATGATGATGATGATGATAATCAGTCTATACTCTACTCTGTACCTACTGTAAATCCCAATCTGTTCAGGTGGTTAAAACTCATCGAGTCTTTGGGAGGTACAGTCTGTGATGACTCTTGAAAATATGGCTCAGATGAAATATTGATTGAGTTTTTTTGAAAGAGTTTTGTTATCCCTTTTGAAAAACAGTAAACTACGTACTATTCTAAGAATAGTTGGTCTGAGCGTTCTTGTTAACTACCATGTTTCTAAAATTCTCCAGATGATGAGGACGGTATTAAAAAAAAATTGGAGTGCTTTCAAAAGTAGCTTTTAGATTTTAAGAGCTCCGAAGTAAAAGGCCATTGTTAAGTCAGTCAAGAAAGAACATTCAACGTTTTGTACAGTTTAGTGGCCTATTTTACACTCTGCACGTGTCCATGCCGTTACTAATGTTCACCACTTTGACCAGGACTAACAGCAAGGCTGGAATAGACGAGCCTCGTTGTATCGAATTCTAGCATAAGAGGATTTTTCCACAGTTGCTATGCGGGTTAGAGAATACAGAGCCGAACTTCTTGTACCAGTGACTTTCCTCCCCATCACCGATCACAATTGAGTTGCAGCATTGTTGCGATTTTTTTACCACAATCAGTCAGTTTTCCTATTTGTGGGTTCTTAACACAGGCAATGTGGGTCGCTGCCACATTTTACGTTTAAGTACCCCGGCAAAACCAAGGCCGAACTAGCAGAATAGGGAAAATATACAAGCAAGTCTGCCTGTAAGTGACGGCTACAATAACTGCCACAAAAGAAAATTTTCCTTCAGCTAGTTAGATAACTAGAGTGCTCGCAATATAACTCTGCGCGTAGCAAAATATGGAACTAATTGACAGGCCGTCAACTTCTTATTTACGTCAGTTGACAAAAGTTTGTTTACGTTTGGTGTATTTATTAATTTCCAAAATAATTAATAGCTTTTATTATGCCGAAAGTGATTAAAAGTGCTGGCCGTGGCTGTTTCTTGAAAATCAATTGTGGTTGTGAAGAAGAACGATACAATAACGGGCTAAAAGTGCAGTTTTCCAAACGCAGAGCTATTTGACAACTAACATGTAGGCATACCATAGCAATCAAATCTCCACCTATTATCGGCATATTTTAAAGCTGAGGCTTTAGGTTGAGGTGCGGCTATGGGTTTGATTGTTTTATCGCCAATTTGTGAAAAAATGTGTGTGCTTAAGACCGAATGTGAGAAACTAGTTATAAATGTTTTTTTTTCATAATTTACAAATCAAAATAGAAAACACAGTGACAAAGCAGTGAAGATCAGCTGATTGTATCTTTCTCGCTCGGGTACACTCGGCGGTTCCATGTTCACCCAATCGACCCTTTCACCTAACAGCGGTGCGCCAAAAGAAATTTTACTTAATTTTTTTTTCAACGTTAGCTTGGATGCTCTTTGATCCTTACTTAGTACTGTCACGTGGTAATGGACAACGCATTATACCACTGCACTCAGATAAATAAAGCGGCTACAATGGCCAATGTAAAAGAAGAAAGCCAAAAGTGGCTTAAGAAAAATGAAATAGATTTCGACGATTGTAGGACAAATCCGCAGTTACTCGAATAAAGAGGCACAAAGAAGACCCACAATACCAAGTAGAATAACTATTAAAGGAACATGGACAGGAACTTTTGCGGTTACCGCCGAGATTCATCGTGATTTTAACCCTATTGAAAAAAGAAGATGATTCTATGGAAGCCAATGACTCATTAAAATAACGTTTATGCGCCAAATTTTCAAATAGTGTTATTTATGGTCTCAATAAAAGATTTACAAGTTTAAATTAAATTCTTGTTATTTCGATATTGGTGTAGGTTGAAAATGACAGATTTTTTATAATGTAATCTTATATATAAATTTCTCGTGTCACAGTGTTTGTTTCCTTACTCCTCCGAAACGGCTTTAGTGATTTTAACTAAAATTTATATGCGTATTCAGTAGGTCTGAGAATCGGCTACTAGCTATTTTTCATACCTTTATTTATATGGCAAAACAACGTTTGCGGGGTCAGCTAGTAAACTATAATAAAGTTTTCCTGGTGGTAAGAGACTCAGACAGCCTGTACCAATTACCAATGATACTTGGTCATACTGAACCAAACCAGCACTGCAAAGGCGTTCATTACTTCGAGACATTCGTTCTTGAGTCTCAGTTGTCGTGTAGTTACTTAAATTGCTTCCCTGAAAAATCCCTTCCCGTACCTGTTTTATGAAGTTGTACGCTCCAAATGAACGGGAAGGGAACCTATTAGCTTGACCTGGCAACATTAAGTACCGTAAGTACGCCACCAGTCGCGCGCAGACTTATACTGCGAGCACTATAGTTCAAGAGAAGTCAGTCAGCTGTCACCCTGAACAAATCTAACTTTTTTGAGGAATCTTTACTCAGAAGAAACAACTGATTTTGTAGACATACATGCTGATGCTATTCACTGTTGTGTCACTAATGTGTTGTGTTTTCTACTGAGCGTCTAAAATATAAATGCGTATGCGTAAAAAGAGAAAACTTACTTGAGTGCCGTACCACTCTCATCTCCATCTTCAAAAAGCAGAACTGCTTCAAAGATCTGCAGTTGTCGCAGAAGGTCAAGGTCAGTGCCTTGTTTAGACATGTAGAGCTGAATTATGTCGTCTATGCCTTGCTCTTGTAAGGAGTCGACCTAAAAACATAAATTAGGATAGGTACTGAAAAAACTCACGGCGATGAGAATGCCGGATTTCATAAATGTGAGGTGACAGGTTTGAACCCCGCAGGTGTATCTGAGTATTTTTATAATTGCAGATGAACAATTATGACATTGCCACTGGTTTTAATGGTAAAATAAAAATGTTATGTAGTAATGATCAGTTTGTATTTATGTAGTTTAAAATGTCGTTACCTGATCGTAATAAGTGTCTCTGTCAGGGATATTATTCAGGCATCGATTGATGAGAGTTGTGGCGTAAATTAACAGCTCGGTATCAGAAGCGTCTACATCCTGAAAAAAACACAATATGCAGGTTAGAAGACTCTGATACTAATCTTATCTTATATACACCTTATGTTGATTTGGGTTCGTATCAAAAATTTAAAAAAAATGCGTCATAGTAAATTTTTTGACAATTTACAACCCGCTTCAAATATTGTTTCTAATCTATTTTTTGCGTCAATAATTCAACCGCAAGAACAGCTTCTGAAACGTATGTTTTCTTTCGTTGCTCATTTCTCACCCATGCAACCATAACGTGCCACAGTGAAGCGTGACACCCCTGCCATGCTGTTTACTAGCTGTACCTACAGCTAGTAAACATTAAATTTGAAAGGACATTCCTCACACAATACTAACTAGCCCTAAACTAAGCAAAATTTGTACAATGAGAACGACTTACGACTCTGCGGTCAGAATTACCATCAACTAAAGAAGCCAAAAATGAATTAGCCAAGAACTAGCACATATACTTTTTTAATTGGTATTAAAACTTTGGCGTTTAATTTGAAATGGTATTGTGTTCTACACACGATTTGAATTGAGTATGCGTAATGGTTCGATGTAAAATTTTGTATGACATAAGTTCAGGATATTTAACGTTTTTCCGACCAATTTAGCTACTAACAGCAGTGTTGGACGGCCTCCCACTAGATGGACAGATGACCTCACAAAAGTCGCTGGAAACCGCTGGTTGCAGGTTGCGCAGTACCGTTTGTTGTGGAAATCTAGGGGGAGGCCTATGTTCAGCAGTGGACGTCTTGCAGCTGATGATGATGAAGCTACTAACTTAACTAAAAATACGCAGCTTAGGCGTAGGTGAAAAAAAGACATGGAGTATGTGCGTAGCGCGTAGAACACCAATTGCCGTTCAAAAACCACGCGCACCACTGTCTTTTCGAAGTGATGTGTGTAATGCCGCTAACTTAAAACGGTGAAGGAAAACATCGTGAGGAAAACTACATGCCTAGAATCTTTCGAAGTCATGTGCCATGCAACAACCCGCACTGGATCAGTTTGGTGGATTATGGCCTTGACTCTCTCCTTGCGAGAGAAGATTCCGAGTCCCAGCTGTGGGAACATTTAGTGGGCAATTTATGCATTTTAATGTGTAATTTTAATATGGGGGTGTAAGGGGGAAGCACTAAACATCTAGCTTCCCCAAATGTCAACCTCTCCTGCGCGTGGTACACCCTGCTGCCAACTAACGAGGCTCTGACGACCGAACCAATGGCGGTATAACCATTTAAAAGCCAGTCCTAAATTGACCAGACCGGTGACGGGCAGCGGCGTCATCGGTGCAAAGGGCTGGCTCCGCGGTCACCAACCCGCCTGCCAAGCGTGGTGACTATGGCAAATACCCCTCCTATGAAGAACACAATAAAGAAACGGCCCCTAGTCCCCGGCGGCTCTGCTATTCCAGGCGCTGGTGGCAGCCTTGGTTCCGGTGGAGCATGGGGTGCGAAGAATCCCCGGCAGACGCCCCGCCACCAAACCCAACGACTCGACCTGGCAACGTTTAACGCACGGACTTTGAGGGCTGACGAAAAGATTGTGGAGCTGGAAGAAGAAGTGGACAAGTTGCGCTGGGATATCATAGGGTTATCCGAAGTCCGTAGACAGGGCGAGGACAGGATAATCCTCGAATCCGGCAACTTGTTCTACTACCGGGAGGGAGATCAACAATCCCAAGGGGGTGTCGGGTTTTTAGTCCGCAAGTCTCTCGTCAACAACGTGATAATGATCGAGAGTGTGTCGAGCAGGGTCGTGTACCTTGTACTTAAAATTACCGACCGGTATTCATTGAATGTCGTACAGGTGTACGCACCGACCTCGACACATCCCGACGAAGAGGTTGAGACCATGTATGAGGACATCTCCAAAGCCATACATGTCTCGCCAACACATTTCACGGTTGTGATGGGAGACTTCAACGCGAAACTGGGCAAACGTAGCGGTGATGAGTTGAGAGTGGGACAATTCGGATATGGGCAGAGGAACCCAAGAGGGCAACGTCTAGCTGATTTCTTGGAAAGGGAGAGCCTCTTTATGATGAACTCCTTTTTCAAGAAACAGCCACAACGAAAATGGACATGGATTAGCCCAGATGGTTCCACAAAAAATGAGATCGACTTCATTATGACGACTAAACGGCAAATATTCAGCGATGTCTCTGTGATCAGTAGGGTTAAGACCGGCAGCGATCACCGTATTGTAAGAGGCACGCTGAATCTAAACATTAAGTTCGAAAGATCACGTCTAATGAAGTCCACGCTCCGACCAAATTATGCTCAAATCGAAGATCCCGATAACTTTCAACTCGAACTTCAAAATAGCTTCGAAGTCTTAGATGAATGCGTAACGGCGGACGAAATAAACGACAGGCTGGTGGAAACTGTTCAAGCAGTTGGCAGGAAATTTTATAAGAGCCGACGCCAAAATAGAACCCAAAAGCTCTCCGCGGTTGCAGTCTTCGGTCGACATGACGGTATACAGACGGCTCAATAGACGGATCTCTACTTGTGTGCGACGCGACATACGTTGCTTCAATACTTCGTGTATTGAAGAAGCGATCAAGCGGAACCAAGGCTCGAAAGTATTCGCAAGAAATCTGTCTCTTGGGCAAAGTCAGCTGGCCAAACTGAAGACCGATAGCGGTAACGTAGTCTCGTCGAAGCCCGAGATTTTGGAGGAGATTGAGAAGTTCTATGAACAGTTATACACCTCTACACAAGCACAACCTGTCGTTAGCATGGCAAAAGACCCCAGAGCCAAGCTGACCCGGCACTTTACCGAAGATATCCCGGAAGTCAGCCTGTATGAGATTAGGATGGCCCTCAAACAACTTAAAAACAACAAAGCACCTGGCGATGACGGAATTACGACTGAGCTTCTGAGAGCGGGTGGAAAACCGGTACTTAAAGTCCTCCAGAAGCTGTTCGACTCCGTCATACTTGACGGTAATACGCCAGAAGCGTGGAGCAGAAGTGTGGTGGTGCTCTTCTTCAAAAAAGGTGACAACACCTTGCTGAAGAATTACAGACCCATCTCACTTCTGAGCCACGTTTATAAGTTGTTTTCGAGGGTAATCACGAATCGTCTCGCACGCAGGTTTGACGACTTTCAGCCACCCGAACAAGCCGGTTTCCGAAAAGGCTATAGTACCATAGACCACATACATACGCTCCGGCAGATTATACAGAAAACTGAGGAGTATAATCGGCCACTATGTATAGCGTATGTGGACTATGAGAAAGCCTTCGATTCCATCGAGACCTGGGCAGTGCTTCAGTCTCTCCAGCGATGCCGCATCGACTATCGCTATATCGAAGTGTTGAAGTGTATCTACAGCAAAGCCACAATGTCTGTCCGATTACAGGACCAGTGCACAAAACATATCCAGCTACAGAAAGGCGTGAGACAGGGAGATGTTATATCTCCGAAACTGTTCACTGCTGCGCTGGAAGACGTTTTCAAGCTACTGGACTGGAACGGACATGGCATCAATATCAACGGCGAATGCATCACTCACCTTCGGTTTGCCGACGACATAGCCATTGTGGCGGAGTCGCTAGAGGACCTCGGTGCAATGCTCAGGGACCTCAGTAGAGTATCCCAACAGGTTGGTTTGAGGATGAACATGGACAAGACGAAGGTCATGTCAAATGTGCATGTCTCACCTGTACCGGTTATTGTTGGGAATACCACACTCGAAGTTGTTGACGAATACGTCTACCTGGGTCAAAAGATCCAATTAGGTAGATCCAACTTCGACAAAGAGGTCTAGCGAAGGATCCAACTCGGATGGGCAGCGTTCGGGAAACTTCGACACATCTTTGAGTCCAAAATACCCCAATGCCTAAAGACAAAAGTCTTTAACCAGTGCGTGTTGCCAGTGATGGCTTATGGAACTGAGACGTGGTCCTTAACTGTGGGCCTCATAACAAAGCTCAAAGTCACACAGCGAGCTATGGAGAGAGCTATGCTCGGAGTCTCTTTGCGCGACAGAATCCGTAATGAAGATATTCGCAAAAGAACTAAAGTGGCCGACATAGCTCAACGAGTAAGCAAGCTGAAGTGGCAATGGGCAGGCCACATCGCTCGAAGAACTGACAACCGATGGGGAAGAAAGGTTCTCTAGTGGCGACCACGAACCGGAAGACGCAGTGTTGGACGGCCTCCCACTAGATGGACAGATGACCTCACAAAAGTCGCTGGAAACCGCTGGTTGCAGGTTGCGCGGGACCGTTCGTTGTGGAAATCTAGGGGGGAGGCCTTTGTTCAGCAGTGGACGTCTTGTGGCTGATGATGATGATGATGATTATGCATTTTATGCATGTCATCATCATCATCATCAGTCGCAAGACGTCCAATGCTGAACGTAGGCTTTTCCACAACGATCGGTCCTGCGCTACCTGCAACCCGCGGTTTCTAGCGACCTTTGTGAGGTCATCTGTCCATCTAGTGGGAGGGCGTCCAACACTGCGCACACAATTTTATGCATATCCGCGTAGTAAAAAAAATACCTGAAGAATCTTCATGATGTTGTACCATAGTGGTCTATTCTTCTGACCATCCACCACTACGATGGCGTCGATGAGTAGTAGTGAGTTCTTCACAGCGTATTCGACGAAGACCACAAGTAGTTTCAGGGCTGTCTTCACGACGTGTCGGAACCGACTGCATATCAAGGAGTATAGCCACTGGATGCAGTGCTTATGTTCCATTACGCCATGCATCCCGTCTACGTACAGGAGTATCTAAAAAGTAAATTAGGCTTTTATTATGTTTAAATATAGCAACACTAATCGTTTTCCAAATATTTACTCAAGCTTTACATGAGCCATAAATCTATTACATGTTTAAGCTTACAATTTTTAAGACAAATCGGGTTTCAATTTTTTAAGCACGAACCCAAAGATTCAAGATTTACAATACGGCGCTGGTGGTTAGCTGCTGTTTTAGTTTTTGTAGATATATCAGACACATAATTTTTCATACCACGTAAATTGTGAATTACTAGACCGCACTCTAAATAAATTAATACATAAATTGAATATTGGTGGACACACAATTCCATCTGACCCCAAACTAATCAAAGCTTGCAATATGGCGGCCAGAAAGCTGATATAATACAATATATAGTTGTAAATACATACTTATTATACATACATGACATTGTAAATAATATTTATGAATAAAGGAATATGAAAATATGAATATAGAAACACCCAGACACAGTACAAATATTTGAATTCATCACACAAATATTTGCACTGGATGGTTACACTGGCTTCGTAGGCCTGAAGAAATTGATGCCATGCTATTTTTTCGTTTCGTTTTTTTTACTATTACTAATATTATAGAGCTGAAAACCTTGTCTGTTTGAACGCGCTAATCTCAGGAACTACTGGACCGACATCAAAAATTCTTACGCCGTTGGATATCTAAGTGATCCCTGAGTGGCTATATTTGTACCACGAGCAAAGCCGGGGCGAACTGCTAGTAAGTTGACAAAGCCCCCGGCACCTTTGAACACGCGCTAAAAGGTACAAGTTCGCGCCGCGACCGCGACGCGAGACCGCGACCGGAGACCGAGACCGGAGACCGCGACATGCACTTGACACTATGGAATTGTATGGGCGCCAGTTCGCGCCGCGACCGCGACCGCGACCTGTCTCGGTCTCCTGTCGCGGTCTCAGCGCGAACTGGCGTCCATACAATTCCATAGTGTCAAGTGCCTGTCGCGGTCTCCGGTCTCGGTCTCCTGTCGCGGTCTTGTGTCGCGGTCTCCGCGCAAACTTGTACCTTTAGTGATACTATCACTGAAATATCAGCGCCCAGTAGTCTCAGCTAGGTACTGTCACGAAGATAATTTTGTAAAGACATTTAAATATAATGAAATATCTTAAATAATGTATTTCATATTCCAAATGACCAAGACGTACAGAGACAAGTAAAGTCTAAACTTTCTGATATTTTTTTTTTTTTTGGATAGACGAGCTTACGGCTCGTCTATCTCATGGATTAAAGA
Organism: Ectropis crepuscularia; assembly: GCA_963693475.1. Classification (NCBI taxonomy): domain Eukaryota; kingdom Metazoa; phylum Arthropoda; class Insecta; order Lepidoptera; family Geometridae; genus Ectropis; species Ectropis crepuscularia. Next base: position 20,451,002 of record OY856338.1, read on the forward strand.
GATTGTGATCTATTTTTTAAAGATTTAATGTGACTTGTTACTATAGAGTTAGTAATAAAAATATTACATTATATTGCAATATGTAGTGAAATAAGTTTGCTTACTTGTCCCAGAGCTCGTAGCGTGTAGTCCAAATAATTGTGGTCGTCCATATTACCAACTTGCATGAGACAGTCCAAGCCTTTGTTGGCCACAAACTCGTGGACGAGGTCTTTGTCTGATTGAAGCATTTGTTTCAGCGCGAAGAGTGTGCGCCGCAAATCTCTGCCTTGCGAGTGGAGGAGTCGCTCTGTGAAGGATTAGTCAATGTCATTAGACTATGACAACTTTGAAAATACTATTTTTATTTTTTTAAATAAAGAGTGACGAGACAGCATTGACAGACAGAACAGTGACACGCAGCTATTGGAACACGAAGAGTCCAAATCATTACCTAGCACTGCACTGCGCTCGTCACCCAGAGATCTAAGTTGTTATATCTCTAAGCCCTGTAATTTCTCTGGAAACATTGCCCTTCAAACCGGAACACAGTAATGTTTGCACCTTACTGCTTGGCGGTAGAATAATTGGCAAAGGTGTGGTACTTCCCCAGGCGGACTCTGCTAAGAGTCCTACCACTATTTCTAACTAGCAGATGGGTAGTATAGTAGTAGGGTAGCTTATGTGTTATTTCAGACTATCTGTGTTGTAAACTTCAGCCAGAGAGTCCACCGCCTAACTAAAACTATATTAGCTTTGCAATTGCTCTCTCTTTTCTTTTCGTTTGAAATTATAGAACACAGTACACAGTAACAGCAAAGCCAAAGGAGATTTAGTTAGGCGGTAGACCCGCCGATCCGGTAAGCCATCAAACTTTCGCATTTATAATACTAGCAGTGCACTGCGGATTTACCCGTGTAGTTCCCTTTCCCGTTATTTTCCCGCGTTTAATTTATCCAGTTATGCGAGTGGTTAAAATTAGGTAGGCCTTATTTGTATCACTTACCTTATTGCAATTTTTGCGAGCGCGCTTAGCATTTTCTCAAACACTATATACATCGGGTTTAATACAATCTATTTCTCATTAAAAAAAATCACTTACATGAGAAATAGCTATTTTAATTTTTTATCTTTTACATTGTACGTGCAAGTTATATCTATTACAAAATCAGAGGGTAGTTAGAATAGTGGTATGACGAGGCCGGCGCGGCGGAACAAAAGCACACAAAAGGCTCAGCGCATAGTCCAGTAACTTTATACATCACCGTATGCGTTAAATCAGGTAGATCTGATTTTTTGCAGACTTGTTTATGATGTTGGCCTAATGATTATTCATGAACATCAACACAGAAATTAACCTTCAAATAAAAAACCCGCATCGAAATCGGGCCATCCGTTTGAGCTCTACAGTGGCACAGACAGACACACACACAAAAACACAAAGAGAGAGAGAGAGACCTGTATGTGTGTCTGTCTGACAGACAGACAGACTTCGACGTTAAACTTTTAACACCTCTTTTTTTGGTCGGGGGTTAAAAAGCGCAGTAACTGTGCCATAAAGTGGTCAAGTAGGAGTTAAAATATTGCAAAAAATTGCAAGGTCGAAAAAAATTATTAACTTTTCTCGGAAAGTATTAGGTGTACAGAGACAATTTTAGTACCATATTGTAGCAAATTTAGTCTACTTTATAAACGATCTGAGACAGTTTTTTCAACAACTAGTCGTTTAGGGTTATAATCGCCAAAATTTGAAAAATACTCGATTTTTTCGCGGTTTTTTAGATTTTTGACGAAGTTGACGACGAAGAAAGACGATTGACGAAGAAGAAGACGAAGACGGTTTTTTGCGTTCGGCGCTCGAGTTCACAAACTTGGAATAACATTAGGCCAACATCATAAACAAGTCTGCAAAAAATCAGAACTACCGGATTTAACGCATACTACTCCATACTTTCAGGCGACAAAATTACTGGACTAGCAGGTAAAATAACCACGAATATAATATATGCATCTGGAAGCGGCAGTAACATTTTTTTTACTGTTAATTAATATTTTTTTTAGTAGTGTGGTTTTTACTTTTCCGTATAAATATTATGAATATGATATAAGTATTTAGTAAATAAGTATGTATTTTATATTTAATGAATATGTGCAATAACAGTTTCTATTTGTAAGCGATTTTTTTATTTTGTGATTTTGTTAATTCTGGAGCTAATAATATCTGGTGCTAATTCTAAGAAAAGTACTATAGGGACGTTATTTAATAAAGTGCAAACATTTAAACATAAATATATGTATTTTAAAATGAGTTTATATAAATATGCATACACACAATATACATGTATATTAAAACAGCTCCGACTGATTTATTTATAGTAGGTAAATTGGTTATTGGTTACAGAAAATGAGGTTCATGATTGTATCAGTTTGTAAAATGATTTTTTTTGTGACACATATCGCTTAAATCCAGTTTGTTAAGTATTACAACATCGGATCACAATGCAATCACCTTCAGTTTGCGTCTAGTTAAAGCTCTTGAACAACAGAGGCCAATAACAACACGCAGATACAACACCAAGAAGGCAAAGTGGTCAGACTTTATGTCACAGTTAAAATCTTCCCTTGAAGATAGAGACATTTCGCCGGAGTCAGTTGGGAAATGTAAAAGTCCACTAGAACTCGAGTCGATGATTACGAGCTACACTGCTAGTATACATGAAGCCTGCGAACACACCATTCCACTGGTAAACTCGCCAAAGGGAAATCCGACACCCCCATGGTATACTAAAAAGCTCGAAAATCTGAAGAAAGAAGTTCTTAGACGAAAGAGAAGGATCAGGAATGCCGCCCCTGACAGAGTTGAACTTGTAGTCGAACAGTACCAAATTGCTCGGCAAGACTACAAGGAAAAAGTCAAACAAGCTCAGACGGAGAGTTGGAAGGAGTTCTGCACGAACCAGGAAAAAGAAAGTATGTGGGACAAGATCTACAGAGTGATGAGAAAAACCTCGACAAGACAGGAAGAAATACTCCTAAGAGACATCGAAGGTAACACTCTATCCCCACAGCTATCAGCAGAACTACTTGCCAAAACCTTCTATCCCGACGACTCTGAGAGCACAGACCAACCGTGTCATACAGAGCTACGGGAGAAAACGACAGAAACGCCTATGGACTTACCGGAAAATGATCCACCATTCACATCAGCGGAACTGGAATCAGTATTGAGAACTTTGAATCCAAAAAAAGCTCCCGGTACAGACGGGCTAACCGCTGATATATGCGCCGCAGCCATACGTTGCGAATGGAAGATTTTCTTGGCGATAGCAAACAAATGTTTGTCCTTGAAACACTTCCCCAAGCAATGGAAAGAGGCGCACGTGGTCATATTACGCAAACCCGGTAAGACAGATTACACACACCCAAAATCTTACCGCCCCATAGGTCTTCTGTCCGTTCCCGGAAAAATCGTCGAAAAGCTTCTGGCAAACCGACTCCAATGGCATCTCCTCCCAACCATAAGTAGGAAACAGTACGGCTTCATGCCCCAAAGAGGCACCGAAGACGCCCTCTATGACCTGGTAGAGCACATCAAAAAAGGAGTAGACAGTAAAAACACCGTACTCCTAATCTCCCTGGATATAGAAGGCGCCTTCGACAATGCATGGTGGCCCGCCCTCAAAAATCAATTAGCGAAAAAGAGGTGCCCATCAAACCTCTACAACATGGTAAACTCTTACCTCAGCGACCGTAAAATCAAGGTCAACTATGCAAGAGCAGTCTTTGAGAAGGAAACAACCAAAGGATGCGTCCAAGGGTCCATCTGTGGACCAACCTTTTGGAATGTGATCCTAGACTCGTTACTGCGAATGCTAGAAGCCGAGAGAGTATACTGTCAAGCATTCGCGGACGACGTCGTTCTCGTATTTACAGGCAGCCCGACCATCATCGAACAGCAAGCGAGCAGGGCGCTGAGCATGACAGTGGAATGGGGTAAAATTAACAAACTCAACTTTGCAGCGCATAAAACCAACGCAATGCTTTTTACCAAAAAGTTGAAGTACGAACCTCCAAACATTGTCATGTCCGGCGTGCGGCTCGATCTGGTCGAGGAAGTCAAACTGCTAGGCCTACTGATCGACCGACGGCTCAACTTTAAAGCACATGTGACCGCCCAATGTAAAAAGGTGGCGAACATTTATAGACAGCTAGCATGTGCAGCGAAGGTGACCTGGGGATTAAATGGCGAAATCACGAGAACTATCTACGTCGCGGTGGTGGAACCTATCATCATGTATGCCTCAAGTGTATGGGCGCAAGCGGCAGACTTCGAGGAAAACAAGTCTCATTTGAACGCAATCCAAAGAGGTTTTGCCCAGAAAATCTGTAAGTCGTACCGTACTGTTTCTCTAAAATCAGCACTTGCCCTTTCCGGTCTGCTCCCCTTGGATCTGAGGATACAGGAAGCAGCAAATTTGTACAGAGTAAAAAAAAACCTCTCCCAAGACTACCTCCCACCAGAAGTGGAACTCGAACGGAACATTAACTACCTGGACCAACCCCATCCGTCCACACAGGTATCCGTAGAGTACGAGCTCATAGAAGACACCTCCAATCTTCCAGAAGGACCTCAAATTTATACTGATGGCAGTAAGGTTGAGGGTAAAGTTGGAGCTGCTCTAACATGGTGGGAGAAAGGCAAAGAGGTCAAGAACTTGACCTTCAAGCTCCACTCCGAATGCACAGTCTTTCAATCGGAACTTTATGCTCTTTACCGGGCAACTCAAATGGCGTTAACGAGCAAGGACCCAGAAGTTAATGTCCTGAGTGACTCTCGATCTTCACTCGAACTGCTAAGTAACCCAAAAACGAGTCACCCCTTGGTAAAGTGTGTAAAGGAAAACATTGGACAGATAAATGCTGAAGGGCGATCTCTTCGTCTTTTCTGGGTGAGAGCGCATGTTGGCACCATTGGCAACGAAAGAGCTGACGAACTGGCCAAATTGGCGGCGCTCACCGAATCACCCAGGGACTACGAGGGGATCCCCTTGTCCTACGTCAAACGGAAAATCCGCGAAGAATCGGTCAAAACATGGCAGGATCGATATGAAACCTCGGACACTGGAAAAGTCACCCAGACGTTCCTCCCCGACATAGCAAACGCATATCGGGTGATTAGAACCACGAAACTGACTCCCTTCCAAGTACAAGCGTTGACGGGACACGGAGGAATAGCAGAATACCTGTACAGATTTAAGCTCAAGAGTAGTCCTGCATGCGAGTGTGACCCCGACCAACCCGAAACGGTATGGCACGTGCTAGTCGATTGTCCCCGATTCATGGCCGCAAGACATGAGCTCGAATGTATGATCGACGGAAGGCTGGTTGTCTCGGATCTCCACAACATCTTAGCAGATCCAGATAACAGAACACGGCTTCTGTCCTTCATGGAGACCTCATTCCGCATAGCGGCCAAGAGAAACTCCACTATTTCAAATACGCACCCCCCTTCGCCACCACACCCTGCCCCGCTGTCCGTGGACGCCGCGAGGAATGCGGTTCCCGCCCAACATAACTCCTCGAAGAGCATCTCCATCCAACAACTACTGGAGAACGCAGATCGAGGAGAGGCTGGGATCCGTATCCGTGGAGTGGCTCTCTTCATGGACAGCAACAAAGAAAGATTCGGAATAAGCTTTTGCTTCGCCTGGGAACGGAAACGAGCCCGTTTGTCGCCTGGATTGTCTTGCCTGCTTAATGGGAGTACCGCAAAAGTCACTATGAAGCGGAAAACCTACGACGCTATGCCGGTGTGCGAGGTAGACGGCCACCGATTTCGGTTGGTGCGATCGAAAAACAAAACGATTGCACTAATAGAATACTCGGAAGGTCGGACGCCTTTCACACAGGCAAGTGCGCTGCTCGCACATCTGAGCAGAAATGCAGGTGAAGCACCCCGGGTGATAAGCGTGGATGCGATGGCAATCGAATACTCAAGAGCGAGAGTCGCAGACCGGCTGGGTTGCATTGAGGCCTCTAAGCATCATGAGGTTGTCGTATACGAAGACAGGGGAGAAAATCTGAGTTTCCTCAGAGCCCCTTCGCACGACCAAACAAATGCAACTGACAGCTGGGGACATCCTGTTCCTAGTTCGACCATCCAAACCGGCTCCGAAAGAGCACAGCAGAGGGCAGCCGCGGAAAAAGCTTCAGCCAATCAAAGTGGCAGCCGAGGCACCAAGACGGCCTTCATGACTGCCTTCAACGCAGCAGCAAGGAGCGTACTCCGAATTTCATCCCATTCATCACCCCCCTCGACGTCAAAGACCCCCAAAGCAGCTTCACAACAACAGATGAGCCGAACGAGAGCCGACATGGGACAGGTTGAACCGCCCCGCTATGTCACGGCTTCGGAGCCACGGAGCCATGCACGAAACGCCTTCATCGAATTCATAGCCACACTGAGCGCGACACGACTAGTCAACCTTAAGACCTGTGAAAACATCATGCAGTTCTATAGGCTAGGAAGTGAAAGCCTCTTAAAGGCGAAACTCGAGGAGGCCGAAGCAGCCATTTACAATAATGTCACTTCCCGGGTCATCAAGGGAACCATGACAGGGCAGTATATGGCAGCTTACAGTGCTGAAAATGGCTTCGTGACACTGAACGAGAAAGAGACAGAGCGCGCGGGAAGGCCTGTTTATGCGACAACACCAAACGACCCAATTGTAGTTACCGCCCGATGCACCAAGATTATGCTGGACGATAAGATCCTAGAGATGGCCAAGACCATCGAAGGGAACTCGAACGTCAAAGCGAATTGGGAAAATTGGGAGATACCGAGAATACAGTGGGTCAACGGAGTTCCGGGATGTGGAAAGACAACATGGGTGATTAGACACTTCGACGTGGACAAGGACGCCATCATCACCACAACAACTGAGGCAGCAAAAGATCTCAGAGAAAAGCTATCGCACCGAATCGGAAATCTGGTCAAAACCAGAGTGCGAACCATGGCTTCTGCTCTGGTAAATGGTTTCGGAAGAGAAAGTTTCAGTCGCCTCATGGTGGACGAAGCTCTCATGAACCATTTTGGAGCCATTGTGATGGCTTCAAGGCTGTCTGGTGTTGGTGAAATTGTCCTCATCGGAGACGTCAATCAGTTGCCTTACATCGACAGGGAAAATCTCTTCGAAATGAGGTATCACCGCCCAAACCTGGTAACAAAGATCAGCCAGGAGTTGCTCTGCACACATCGCAACCCGATGGATGTCGCATATGCGCTGAGGGAAATATACTCCGGTATGTACTCCTCAGCGTCCCGTATAAAGTCCCTAGAGCAGAGAAGGTATAAGGGAGCGCAAATACCCAACACCCTACCAAACACCCTCTTTTTAGTTCACACTCAAGAAGAGAAGGAGACCCTGACAAACCAGGGTTATGGGTCAGGCACCGGGTCACGTATCCTTACCATCCATGAAGCTCAGGGACTAACATACGAGTCGGTGATCGCAATCAAAACCAAGGCAAACATGAAGCTGCACGAGAGCGTGCCCCATGCGGTTGTTGCAATCTCGCGGCACACAGGGACCTTCACATACTACGCTGACGACACCGACGACGCCATCGGCCGGTTCGTGCGGCGAGCGTCGGCTGCATCACCGAAGACCATCCGAGACTTCAACCTGCAGATGGCCATCAGGGACAGAAATGCGGCCGTTGTGGAGGCTCTGGGCCGGGAGAAGGCGGCTTGGGCAAATGACAGTTGGGCAAAGAATCGATGTTGAGTCGATTACTAGCGGAATCCCAACCGGTAGTGATCGGCTCAACAGACGAGCACTAGAATTAGGTGTAAAATGTTCCCAACTCCCCCCTATTTTCCTCTTGTTCTCCAAATCCAAGACACATGTAAAAAAAAAAAGAATTGTAATGACAAAGATCACGGACCCCGGCGTCTGTGGAGTGGTTAATTTAAATAAAAAAAAAAAAAAAAAAAAAAAAAATCCAGTTTGTTGTCCCATAAAAATAATTGTTTTGTATGTCTTGTTTTTAAATGTTGTACCTCATGTTATGTCATAATATTGCTTTATTTTATATTACCCATATTTACATGTAGTTTGTACGAACACACATGACACATACCCACTCACACGCAAACACATTCACGCACGCATGCATTATATTTATACCATTACAAATCGAATTATAGATACCTCAATCATAATTTTAAGAGAATTCGATTTTTTTAACCTAAAAGCAATCGTTGACTATACTAGCCTATTATCTAATTGTTTAGCTCAACAACTTATTTTTGGTTATTTTAACGTACAAACTAACCAAACACAAGTTGTTGTTGAGCTAAATAAATTTGTAAATTAAATAAATTCGTACATACGTTGGTTAATTGAATTCCTAATATTAAACTAAATTTGTAAATAGTTCGTCTCACCGATAATTGCGTGTACTCGAACAGACAGCTGGGTGCGTAGAACGAGAGCGTTTTTGCGACTGAAAAGATAAAAAACACAATCTTAGAAATAATATGAACTTAGAAGAGAACAATAATTGCATGTTACCTCTCTCTTTTTATTTTTTTAATACAGTATTATAATTATTATTTTTGAAATAAAACCAAAACGCGACTCCAAACCGCTTTTCTGGCCGCCATAGTACAAGCATTGCTTAGCTTGGGGTCAGATGGTGCTGTGTGTGTATTGTCCACCAATATTAAAAAAAAAATAACTTATACCTACAAGTCACAACTTGCAACCGAATTGAGAACCTCCTCTGTTTTGAAGTAAGTTAAACAGAAACGTCAATTGTAAATGTTCGTAATTGAGAACTACCTTTTTGGAAATCGGTTAAAAAGTAGAATCAATTATATTGTTCTTAGGGTAGGAGATACTTTTGTTAGTGGTAGTCTAGACAATATCGCTTTCAGTACCAGGGCCTCTACCGCCTAACGAAAAACGCTTTGACGCTTTGATGCTTTGGCATTGCCGTCTCTTTCATTTCAAGCGAGAAGAAAAGAGACAGCAACGTCAAAGCGTCAAAGCGTTTTTCGTTAGGCGATAGAGGCCCAGGGCTGCAGGGGTTACACTTGTGTTTATTGTTTGTTCTCCGGTGTCTTTGGTGTGTACACTAAAAAAGTCTATCTATATGAATAGATAAAACAGCGTAAATATCGTAGGAGACTCTAAAATATATACTTAAGCGAATCAAAATTCTTGTCGCAGTTTCTGGAACACCTCTCGCGCCCAGTGTCAATCTATTTTGTGCAGGAATATTTGAGCTGTACGCTGTAAGAAGCACCTGATCCCAATTGAATGTTCCAGAAGAAAACGGTCATCCGTGATCAGAAAATCCTCTTTTAAATCATTTAAGGGTTTACGCTTCACCACCACCTCGCCTGATGTCAAGTTATGATTGGGTCTACGATGGAGCGCGTACACTTAGAAGAAACCGATTCTGTTGAAGTGTCTGATGCGCCCACAATGTTCTCGGCATCAAAGGATTATTCTTTCACGCCTCAAACCATCATAAAAAACGTTTTGGTTTAGTGAACATGTAAGTCCTATATCTACACATACTTGTATAGTACTCTTGAGGTGATCCAACAAAGGGAAAGGAAACGAGGGTTTAGAGTTCCACTTCTTCGCTGAAGCGGCCCTAGAGTACGAAACCTGAATATGGAAACTCTAGCTTCAGTACAAAATATTAGACGAGCCAGTTTTTAATTTCTAAAAGGTAACCCGCTATATGACAGAGTAATCCTTAGTCATTGGACCTGCACACAAAAACACATGCCGATAAAAAAAACCTACTTTAATCTTTTTTTCCTGAGATATGTAAAACTCCACAAGTGATTTTATATTTTAACAGTCTTAAAATTATGTGCTAGACTGTGGTATATTAATTTAATGTACATGACGTATAAACAAGTAGTACTTAGTCCTTTTTTGACGTAGAGACAGTTTTCGCTTGATTTTTCAAATGACCTAATACCCCGTTTACATGATTCCAGTCCAGCGACCGAATCCAGCGCTGGATTGCTTACTGGAATAATGTAAACGGGGTATTATATTAACTTTTTTATCCCAAATTATATGTATGTCGTTTCCTTTTTTACCACTATTTTAATGTTCCTGGGTTTTGTTAATCATGTTCGGATCATCAATTCACGACATAATAATATCTCAAGCCCAATACGATTTAGAGATTCTTCATCATTGGTTTCATCACAACCTACTTCCATAAAATAAAAGCTGTTACATTCAACTCAAAGCTAAAAATAAACAAATACCTACACAAACACCGCTCAGAATAAATAATATTCCATTACAAGAAACAACAACTGAAAAATACTTTGGTTTACATATGAACCCATCTATCGTGGAAAGTTCATATTGACTACATTAAAAAGAAACTGGTAACCGAGGTTCCATATCCGGGACATTATAATACAACATCAACATCAACAGCCCACTAAACGTTCCCACTGCTGGGACTCGGGGCCTTCTCTCGCAAGGAGAGAGTTAAGGCCATAATCTACCACGCTGGCCCAGTGCGGGTTGGCGGATGACACATGACTTCGAAAGATTCTAGGTACATGTCGGTTTCCTCACGATGTTTTCCTTCACCGTTTTAAGTTAGTGGCATTACGCACATGACTTCGAAAAGACAGTGGTGCGTGTGGGGTTTGAACCCGGGGTCTCCGGATCGGCAGTCGCCGTTCTCCCGACTAGACCACCGTAACATTATAATACGTAGCATCCCTAATACATTTCGTCTAACAATTTACAACACACTTGTAAAGTAGCACTTGTTATCTTCTGTACATATATATAAAAGCGAAAGGTCACTCATCAACGAATCTCAGAAACTACAAATGCTAGGAATCTGAAATTTTGGTTGGAGGTCCATTTTAGCACATAAGCGCTCGCTAAGGCGGGGTTTTGCGAAATTCAACCCCTAAGAGGGTGAAACAAGGGATGAACGGTTGTATGAAAATTCGTGATTTTCAATGTTATAAAATTTTGTATCTAGACACTTGACACGAAGTAATTAAATGTTTGTTTTATCAATTTTGAAATTTCGAAATATACGGGGGTGAAATCGGGGTTGCAATAGGGGATGAATGTCAAAATGGAAGTATCCAACCGTTGAAGATAAAACCATGAAACTCTGTATATAGACACTCGACACGAAACAAACGAATGTTTGTTCTATCACTTTCGTAATTTCGAACTGCACGGGGGTGAAATTGGGGTTGAAATGTCAATATGAAAGTTCCCAACCGTTGAAGATAAAACCATGAAACTCTGTATATAGACACTTCTTGACACGAAGCAAACGAATGTTGGTTCTAGCAATTTTCTAATTTCGAACTGTACGGGATGAAATTGGGGTTGAAATGGGGAATGTTCAAAATGGAAGATCCCAACCGTTGAAGATAAAACCATGAAACTCTGAATATAGACACTTGACACGAAGCAAACGAATGTTTGTTGTATCAATTTCGTAACTTCGAACTGTACGGGATGAAATTGGGGGATGAATGTCCAAAATGAAAGATCCCAACCATCGAAGATAAAATCATGAAACTCTGAGTATAGATACTTGACACGAAGCAAAAGAGTGTTTGTTTTATCAATTTCGTAACTTTGAACTGTACGGGGGTGAAATTGGGGTTGAAATGGGGGATGAATGTCAATATGAAAGTTCCCAACCGTCGAACATAAAACCATGAAACTCTGTATATAGACATTTGATACGAAGCAAACGAATGTTTGTTCTAGCAATTTTGTAATTTCGAACTGTACGGAGGTGAAAATGGGGTTGAAATGAGGGATGATTGACAACATGGAAGATCCCAACCATTGAAGATAAAACCATGAAACTCTGAATTTAGACACTGGACCGAAGCAAACGAATATTTGTTTTTGCAATTTTGTAATTTCGAACTGTACGGGATGAAATGGGGGATGAATGTCAATATGGAAGTTCCCAATCCTTGAAGATAAAAGTATGAAACTCTTTATATAGGCACTTGGCACGAAGCCAATAAATGTTTGTTCTAGCAATTTTGTAATTTCGAACTGTATGGGGATGAAATTGGAGTTGAAATGGGGGACGAATATCTCTTACGCTTTCACACCTAAACAACTGAACCGATTTGGACAAAATTGTTTTATTATAAGCTGTTTTTCATAACTATATATGTGTCTGGGTGTAAAAATAGGTACTGGCTGAGTTACCTTAGTATTTATTTCGCGCGGACGAAGTCGCGGGTAACATCTAGTACAGTCCGCGAGGTATAAGCTGAGCTTTGCATTAGTGTGAGTGACCACATGCATACGCATCTATTACCAAAAGTACAGTCAGACAACAAACTCTTAAACAACAAGCTGACATTATCTATCCAGGATCAATATGGTCATTGCGAAAAGAAGTATCTCTTTTAGGATTCAAATGGTCAAGGACAGAGAATAACAGAAAAATTTTAATGGAAAAGCATGAGATCCGTCACCTACGTATAACTTATTTACTTAAAATTTCCGAATACCGTATTCAGGGCAGGCCTATCGTTTATACCGATGAAACATATATTGACACCACTCACACTTCATCAAAATCATATTCAGATGGCAGCACTTCTGGTTTGAAGAAACACCTTATTAAGAGAACATGGTCACAGCGTCCTGCGTCTGACTGTACTTTTGGTGATCACTCACACTAATGCAAAGCTCAGCTTATACCTCGCGGACTGTACCTTATAGAAATATGGGGAAATGCAGTCAAAACTAGCTGAACTTAATATTTTACAAAATAAAGTCATCATCAACAAAACTATCTTTAATTACCATTCCCTAACATAAACTGACTAAATTTACAAAGAAACAAAATGAATGAACACAAAACAACTATTCATCTACAATATAGGCATTTTTATACGAAAAACTATTAATAAAAATTTACACACAAAGTTGCTATTTACCAAAAATGGAAAAATATTGTTTCAAACCCCTGTACTCGCCGCCCTAGGTTCATTGTTGTATTATTATCAAGCTTGAATAGCAAGCTAGTGTTATTAAGGGGGCGCCTAAAGCCAGAAAACGAAAAAAGGACATTTTCGACGCCGCTCACTGAAGTTAAGAAACTAAAAACTATGACAAAAAAAAATATTGACGTGTGGGTACAATCAAGAAGAAGCACAATAACCGAATAGAATTTTAAAAATAGATCAGAGTTTTTTACAATAAAAAAATAAAAATGACACCGAAAATACCCGTTCTAATTCGAGTACTCGAAATTATCAGCGATGACCCTACATTATTTTTTGGTAATAAAAATCCTATTTGTACGTTCTAGTAAAGTAACCGAACACTTTTTTAAATTTATGTTCAGTAATTGAGTAATTAAATAAAACTTGGTCAAAAATGGACTCGTGATTAAATATTGATTTTTCCTCCAAACTGTGTCATGCTATTCTCGACTTTATGTACATCACATTAAGAGCGGGCCTAGTGCCAGAAAAAAATCAAATTTCACCCGCGCGTCGCCCTTCCCCTCTCCAATACGCCGCGCCGCCGCGAGTAAGATAGAAGCTACGATCACTCAAGGTCATCGTTCCCCGAAATCCAGTATATGAAAACATTCAGATTAATCATAGATGTTTTTAAAAAAATACATCAATTTGTTTTTTATTGTCTATACACACAATAAACCATTTATTGAAAAACAGTCGAATGAAAGAAATGAAAACGAAATATGACTGAATCACAAGATTTAGTCATTTATTTATTTAATATGTAGTCGTGTTTTATAATTAAATAAATGCGTGTTTTACGATATCATATATAAAAAGAGCATCAGTCTATTGCTTAAAAAAAATGTGTGCACTTAGACCGCACAGTAGAAGTGAACACTTTATTAGGAGTTTTATTTATTTAATCTGTAATAATATAATATGTAACCGCAAATTTGATATATTTTGTAATAATAAATAGCATGACCATGTTAGTAGGATAAATAGAAAAAAGACATTAATCAAACTTTGTATTTTTAAAATTAAATATAAATCAAAATAGCACAGCGACACTGCAGTGAAGAGCAGCTGTATCTTTTTCATTCGGGTACCCTTGGCGGTCCCTAGTTCACCCGATGGAGCCTTTCATCTTGGATCGCAACAGATCAGCTTCACTTACAGCTCCCGGAAAAAAATCTGGCGCACCGCCAAAAGTAGTTTTCATTCCGAAAAAAGGAATAGATTTCATCCCCACGTCACTCTTCTTCCGCCGCGTTAGCGCTAATAGAAAGATACGAGCTAAGCCCACCTTAGGTCATAATATAACTAAGTACAGTAAGTACACGTAACATTACGATAAATCACAGATACTGTAAGAGTTACTAATGAATGCGCATGTGGGTAAAATTATTAAGTTTCTATTTTTACATAGTATCTAAATTGAGAACAAAGAATTAAAGATGTTGAAAGAAAGAACGGGTGGACTGATATTGATGAGTTTAGATAAATATGTATACTAGGTTTCTGATTAACCTGTACTCTGCATTTATTTTTGGATAATTCAGGTAACATTGTATGTGGATGCTAGAAATAATAATTATGAGGTAGAGAAATATTTAATAATAATGAAATTTACATAAATATGTAAGTAATATTTTTCTATTTAACAACCGCCAAACAAACAAACACCTCAGTTCAAAATACCAGAAATCAAATTACCTAATGGTTGTTTCACTTAATGTTGTTGTACTTAATTGGTTTAAATATATTTAAACTAGGTAGGTATTATGTATTTGTAATCATTGTACATAATATTTTGTTGTTTTTTAAAAGCACAAACATGTAGATTATTTACCAATCTATTTACCCGAAAATACGTTTCGTTTTCAAGTATAGACAATGTGTGGTTGTATCGGTTTCCATCTGTGTAAAAAATAAAATAAAGTGGCCAAGTGTGAGTTGGACTCGCCCATGAAGGGTTCCGTTGCAGCAAGTAACATAATATACATAGTACATATAGTTCTTGTAGTTCGTTGTAACTTTGATCGAAATTTCAATAATAGTGTATTTATGACGTACTAAAAAAAAACTACTCATCAGATCGAGTTCAAACTAATTTTCGTTGGTAGTTTACATGGTAATTTACATCATATATTTTTTTTAGATTTTTCATTCTCTTTAGAAGTTAGAGGGGGACACACACACATTTTACCACTTTGGAAGTGTATCTCGCGCAAATTATTCAGTGTAGACGAAAATGATTTTGAAAACCTCAACATCATTTTTGAAGACCTATCGATAGACACCCCACACGTGTAGATCTGATGAAAAAAAAATTGTTGAGTTTCAATTTTCAGTATGGGGGGCAAACCTAATTTTTCTTTTTTTTAATTTTTTTGTTCAAATCTTAATGCGGTTTACAGAATACATCATGATTTTAATTTCCAGATAGCTAATGTTACGTATAACTTAACTACCCATTGTTGATTTCGAAAAATACAAATATGTCTAAGAGACAATAAAACCAATCAGAAAGTTAACAAATTCACAGGCAACAGCTTGCTAGTATTATTTATAATTTTAAACCAACAATTTAATAAACAAGAAAGGTCACATTGTTTGTAAGGAGTAACTTTCAAAACTACTGGACTTATTTCTTTCTTGCCCTTCACGTGCTTTACGCAAAGCATAGTTGCGTAAGCAAAGCTCTCTATTGGAAGACGGATTGTGACATGTATAGGTACGTTTTAACACGTTATAATGTTGGTACTAGCCTGTTCGGAATTTCAATTACGCGAAATTTACCACTATTACCATTGAACTCTTAAAACACTAAGAAGCGGCACGCGCTCATCTACGATCTCAATGTAAAATCAGGTGACGTCTCCTGATTGAGTCTCAGTCGCAACAGGAGCCACAAGTTGAGTAGATCTTCGCTAACAATAAAAAAAACCGATATGAGCCGTAATAATGTCTTATTCTGCTTTTGCAAGGTGCACAAACAGTTCAAAGACCAAGAACAAGTTCCATGGTATCACTTTTCATGCGTAAGTACACAAAATCTTTAATTATTTCCATAAGAGTTCAATGAATATTACATCTAAAATTATTTTTCTGTTGTAAACAATTTTACAATTGGCCATTTCTAAAAAGAGACAGCGTACTATACATACAGCGTAAGAGTCCATCACGACCGGCGATATGTTAGTTGCGGCTATTTTGTCTCTTTCACGCCAGTGCATTTGTATGTCTTTCTATTCTTGTCGAAAAAAATATCTTAACAAATGTGATGTATAGCTATCTCATTTGCACCTACTGCCTACTTGTCATGATGTCTTTGTCATTCATTCAAACGTCTCTCACGATGCAAGTGAAGCTGAGTGCACATTGCGTATACTTGTGTGAGATTTTCAGCACATTATGTTGTCTTTATATTAGAGCGTACCTTATCTTCGTTTACTTAGTTTCATCAAAGACTATTACAATAGAAATAAAGGAGACGGCTCATTTTTGCCCCACGTCGTTTCAAGTTTAGGTACTTAATTAGCCCTGGAGACCTAAAAAAGTTATTTAAGTAAATTAACATTTAATTAAATAATGCAAACTGTACATTCAAAACTAACGTGCCAAGCGGGGATTGCAAATTGGTGTGATTAAAAATATTTTAATGACTGTACCTAAAGCCATGGTTTTTCTCTTTTTTTCTTCTGTTGACGTTTACGTAAAGTGAACGTGCTTGTGTCATTTTGCCCGGATTGCGACACTCTAGTTTTGGCGCTGACGTGAAAAAAACATGTCGCCTCATTGTATTATTTTCTTTAACTTGTGTATTTTCGTGGCAATATCAGGGGCAATGTGCAATATAATTATTAGGTGGGTTATTACAAATTACTATTTCATGTTCGTGAACGTACTTCTTAGACGGTTTTTAGTAAAACTTGAAAATATTGAAATACGTAATATGGGAAAACACAAAAGGCGTGCGACGCCAAAATAAAAAAAAAGTGAACAAAATTGACACAACATCCGATTCGTTCGAAACTCGACTCCAACAAGAATGTAAAATATGCTCGATTCGTTCGAAACTCACACATCGCGTTTTTTTTTCAACGTTTTAGTTGATATCTTTTAAACCCCGCTATGCAGAATAAAAACATTAACAGTTCCTCAATATAATTATATTTAAAATCCTATACAATGATCCAATTTTGGTCGAGCCTCCTGCACTTTTGCTGTGGGGCAAATGCCCATGGAAAATGGGCCGTCTCTTTTCATTTGGCCTGAAAAAATAAAAAATACGAATGGTACTCCGCCATTTCTGTGTCGCGATCGTCCGACGCCATTTTGCCCCACGACAAAGAACATTTTTTTTTAAACCGAAAAATGTGAATACGGTTTATATTTTATTGTAATCTAGTAAAAAAACTATGCAATGCAAATAATAGGCAAACGTGGTAAAGTTAATATTATTTATAATATATTTGCTCGTAAAGGGTCTCTTATTGCACCAATTTCTGTATTGTAATGTATCTTATTACGTACTTGTGCGGTAATGTAATGTAAAACGCACGGTTTCAAAATGCTCCGTCTAAAACGAACGGTACCTTTTTAAATCTTAGTAAAGAGTTTTTAGGTCAGAAAAGTTGTAAACATTTTATGTATAAAACTAACTAAGTATGAGAAATAAAATATAATGAGAAATATTTCATTTATCAATTTAATTAATTTTGACCATAACTCACAACAATTTATTTATAACAAAACACAAAAATATTCAATTACTTTATTACTAATGTCTTAATGTCACACTAGCTGGATCAGTGCCCTTGCTTTAAAAAAAGCGCTGATGCGCGCGCATTGTTAATCGGTGAGCAAGAAATATGCCAGCCAATGGAAAATGCTGAAAGGGCCTAGCCTCTGCTAATTATAGCTCTCGCCTACGGCTCGAGCTAGCAAAATTGCCTCGGCTGTAATTATCAACTTAGCGCACTTATATCATAATGTACTATTGTGTGTTGTGTTCTTTTATTAGTGCTGTGAAATCCAAAGCTTTTTTACAACGGGCGTAATATGTAAACTTTGCATTTCGTGATAGGATTATTTAATGTAGTAAGTACCTAGAAGTTAATATAATAGTAAACTATATTTCAAGGGCTTTCTGGTGATATATACATATAGATATATAATAATACAAATAAATAATAATAAAACAAATATATAATAATATAATATAATATTTAATAAACACTGTGAATATATAATAAGAATATGTGATAATGATCTAGCCGGCACGTACGGACCGTTCCACGAGTTTTCTTCAAACGCGTGCAGGGTTAACCAAAAACATATACTTATATCAAGACACATGCTGGAAAGTTTACCATGAAATATACATTCTCCTTTCTCCCTATTTTAATAGATCTAATGCTCAGCAGACGTGCCACGATGGATCGTTTGCTGATAAACATATTCATCAAGTTTGCATTTCTTTAATCTGAAAAGTTTATGTTAAAAAAATACTTAAAACATTATTTTCCGCAGACCTCAATTCATCAATATTTTCTGATCGTTTGTTTCAATTGTCACTAAAACTTAAAACTATTAATTTATTCATCATACAAAATTTATTATGTATACAATGACTTGTTTGGGTTTTTGCATGTACTACCACAGATTGCTCTTTTATTAAATTGAATTTTTAAAATTTATTAAAAACAATGTTGGTAAACTTATCTTTTTAACAATAATAGATACCTACCTACTTTTTTACCTATTATTGTACATACTACGAACCTATTCCAAAACAAAATTTGACTTACCTAACTAAAACATACATTAAGTACCTGACTAAAATTCCAAAATGTTTACGTTTAGTTTTCTTTTTTCGCAGAAAACTTATTTATCGCATTATCCTTTCATCCCATTTTTTTAATTCACGCACGCATTTGCCTGACAGAGCGTCCGTAAACAACCTTCCACATCGAGCGTTGCCCGACAACTGACCAGGACCCAAAGGTCTATTTAATATCTAACCTGGTACGCATAAAGTCGAGAATAGCATGACACAGTTTAGAGTGGAAATTAATTTGAATTCGGGAGTCAGTTTTTGACCAAGTTTTATTTAATTACGCAAAAATTGAACATAAATTCAAAAAACTATTCGGTTACTTAAGTAGAGCTTAAAATTAGACATTAGACATTAGCATATAGCATATATTAGCGAAAAATAATGTGGGGTCATCGCTGATAATTTCGAGTACTCGAATTAAAATGGGTTTTTTCGGTGTCATTTTTATTTTTTTAATGTAAAAAAATCTGATCTATTTTTAAAATTCTATTCGGTCATTGTGCTTCTCCTTGGTTGTACCCACACGTCAATATTTTTATTGTTATAGTTTTATCTTTCTTAACGACGGTGAGTGGCGTCGAAAATGACCTTTTTTGCGTTTTCTGGCTTTAGGCGCGCTCTTAAGAAACGCGTCGCGCGGGTGAAATCTGATTTCTTCCTGGCTTTAGGCGCACTCTTAAGCTAGTACTTCTAGCTTCGTGCAGAAAAAACCAGCGTTGTCTACACGAAGCTACGAGAGTACCTACTAGCTTGCTAGCTTACTAACACTATCTTACGATCCTAGCTTGAAATTACTAGACTCGTGTAGCTCGAACATAATTACGGCAAATATATATTAACTTCTGAAGGTGTTTTTGGTGCATTTTTATTCAAATACCCTCGGATATTAAAAACTTAAACAATGTAAATCTATTTTGTTGAACGTGTCTCATTTTTACATTAGTACATTGTACATTTTTATTGTATAGGTTTCATATGTGTATATAACTGTTTTTGTTTCTGTTAATTTTTTATTATTAAATTTTCTGCGGCGACGGACTACCTAATTATAAGTATTCTCATGGAAGTGATAATTATTGTCTTATATGAGTATACATGTCTTTAAAACTAAACATATGTTCACAAAAACACAACTTTTGAAATTGGATTTTGTATAAAAGTCAATTAATTTTTGAATTCATAAAAAAATCTGCTATATCACTAAAGAGCACAAAAATAGTTGCTTCGAGTTTTTATTTTAAGAAGAGTAAGTACCTAGTACAATGATTTATATCAAATAAGTGCTATGCCGCCAAGGTTTAAAGTTTCACAGAATCTGGTGTCTAAGTAAAATTCGTTATCGAAAAATATTTTTGAAGTAAAAACATGAAACATTATTCCAATAAATAAGGCTGCCTATATATGTAATTTAAAAAAAACAAATTAAAAAAATCTTACTCAACATAATCTCCCTCTGGACTGAAATCATCTACAACATCCTTTTCAAAATCGTCATCATCGGAAAAGGACACTATGAAACAGTCACCGAATCCAGAGTCACATTTTACTAACTTCGTTGCCTGATAGGCGATATCACTAGGGTTTATTGTTCCCTTCGATATATCAATTTGTTCCATTTTGATTTGTATATATTCCGCATATTACTCCGCACGAAACACTATCACTCTGGCGCGCAGATGAGCGCGAAATGTAACGCGTAGTCGGCAGTGGTAGGTATTCGTAGGCATCAACTAGACTGTATCCCAAAGAGTATAATATGTATATAAATACTGGTGCGTAGACTGCATGTCAAGCCGCACCAGCATTGCTAATATCCAAGAATCGCCGAATCAAGAAGTGCCGTCATAGTCAAGACAAGAAAACGAAAAAGATACGGTTCAATGTCGATCAAATATCAAAGGGCCTTTAACAAACCATTATTTAATAAATTATAAATTAAATAAATAAATCTGTGATTGAAGTATATTGATTGATAGACGACGAAAATATGTTAGTTAGCATTGTGCTACGTTTTTATACACATCTTTTGGGCTACTAACAACTTCTACAAGTAAATATTGTGTTGATTTTGTTTGTGAAAACTACACCATCAGGAACCAAAACGATTTATGCTTCCCGTTCCCAACTATACGTTATTGCAATTACAATTCCCTTTTCTGTACTTGACTTGATGGCAATGACTATAGCCATCAAGTCATCATCACCGTATTTGATCGTTATCTTCTTACTTTAATATTTTGTTTTATTTTCATTTATATTACATTGCAGAATTTTTCCTAACAGTATTTCAATAATCCTAATAGTCCTATCTTCTATGTAAATTCGTATAGATCGTTGTATTTGGCACCGTAAAATTGTCAATACTGTCAGATTATTATAATAGCACGTTAGGTTTAGTTAGTTTGTGATCTGACGTCGTTGGATTATAAATAATCTGACGGGTTTTCACAATTTTACGGTACCTAACATAATATTGCACGACAAATATTGTATATTTGTTAGTAGTTACTAAGTTTGATGTAGTGGTAGGACTCTTAGCAGAGTCCGCCTGGGGAAGTACCACACCTTTGCCAATTATTCTACCGCCAAGCAGTAATGTGCAAACATTACTGTGTTCCGGTTTGAAGGGCAATGTTTCCAGAGAAATTACAGGGCTTAGAGATATAACAACTTAGATCTCTGGGTGACGAGCGCAGTGCAGTGCTAGGTAATGATTTGGGCTCTCCATGTTCCAATAGCTGCATGTCACTGTGCTGTTATGTGGCAGGCATGTTGCTTACCATCAGGCACATGTCCTGCTCGTCTCGTCACTCTTAATTTAAAAAAAAAAAAAAATATTAGGCATCCCCAAGCCCAGCCAAAGAGGAAACGAAACGTATTCTACTAATCCGATCCCTCACTCTGTGAGCAAAACTTTAAATTGAAACATCCTCTTTTATGAGTCCACTGAACATGTAATGGATAATGATAAGTATGCTACATACAGCTACATAGATTTCTGAGAGAAAACATTTACCGAAATTCAAAATCATAGGGCTTAATACTTTCAAATTTAAGAATTTGGAAGTCATTACGCGGTTTTGGGATTTACTTCATAATATTTTGTAAGCTAAATCTAAGCTGAGACAATCTATATTTTAAATCTCTTCTTTGTATATGTTTGTTGTCTAACTTGTTTTGTGAATGAAACTAGACGTTTTATGACATCTTCAGTTTAACGAAACATAAAATGTTATAACGTCTACTTGCTCTTTCATCCATCAATAGATTAGATTTATCAAACCGTTCGCGATACGTAGTGAAGTTCATTGTTTAGCTTTTTGTGTCATTTCGCCTTCATCGTGATTGGATTCCCATTGAAGAAACATTATCACTCACGATTTCGCTTGCGTTTTCCATGCTTTCTATTTTAAAAATAGTTCATTGATATGTATTTAGAGGTATATAAGCGACGATTGTTATGAGACATGAGATCACTTTAGTCACCAAAGGATTATATCTTTTAATTAAACATCTTTACGACGATGTGTGTGATTGTATTCCTCCAAAATTCTTATATCTGTTGACTTGTTTTGGAGCTCAGATTACAGAACAAAACCTTAACAGTTATAATATTAACGATTTTGACAATAAGCGTATGAAGATAGGTCGTACTTAAGTAGATTGTTTTTCGCCCTCCTGCTCTATCCATTTGTAACCCACGACCGTAAAATTAATATAAAATATTATGTACCTGTTATGTAATATATAAAATTATGGTGGAAAAAATATTTTATCAAAACCTCACTCGAAATGGATATCAAATGAAAGGGCTTGACTTCTCGAATATCTACTATAAAAAACAAATTCTAGAAGGTTGCTACCACAAAGTGTAAGTTGAAGTGAAAACTTCAAAATTTTTCGTACGCTGTGAATAAAGCTCATTGTCACGGTCGGTCGTAAGTGAAATATTTCTTCGGGTGAACTCGGAATCGTCGGGTGTGCCAGAGCGTAAAATATAGCCCTAGCTACAGCCACCGATTAAAAACGCTGCTGTCTGTCTGCTGTCACTGTATTTTTTTATTTATTCTTGACCATGGATACAGGTTCTTCAGCTGCATCTGTCACTATCGTTTCGCTGTATTTACTATGTTCAATTTATGTGTCATCATTACTATGTTCAATTTATGTGTTATTATTTTTCATTGTAAAAATTATTGGAACTCAATAGTTGTTAATAGTTATTTCTTATTTTAGTTTTCACTTCTGCCGTGCGGTCTTAAGCAAACACATTTCTTTTCACTACTCTCACAATATGATTATCAAATCCAATGTAAGGGATTCACTAATAGATACTGATAAATTCACTAATACTAAACAAATTTCAAGTATAGTTAAAGAAGAGAAAAGAGGTCATTAGGTCAGATATAAATATGTAGGGAATGGGAACTCAGTCTCTGTTAAAATATACAAATTTTTTGCAGTTTAATTTTGCTAAACTAATGTAAGGATTAGTGACAATTTACTTAAACAAATATTTATTTGCCAAATCATTGTACATAACATACAGAGAAGCTTATCTAAGCCGAAGATACTTAGGTTTAAAACAAGAATACAGTTTATAGATTTGTAGATATGTAAGTCCTTACATTAACTTGGTACTTATTATAGCTGTAGTAGATTACCCTCCCTCCCTGTACCTCTACCATCCCTCTTACATCGTCAACGAGATATCATGGATTAGCCAGCCTTCTATAATCTATAATCAAATCTCGGATTAAACGACACGCATGTAACAGATGGTTTACCCGGTTATCCCGTGTCCCGTACTTGTTACAGTAACCTGAATAAATGTCGAATCCGGCTGTAGGCTATTTTCATTCCATGGAATTAGTACGACGACCTTTGGAACTCGTATGTTTGCCTCATATTATAAAATTATTATTTCCTATCGAAAGGCGTTCGAATGATACAAAGTTAAAGAAGACGAAGTACCTACTTATTATGTTACCATGGCAGCTTCGATTAAAATTTCGGGGCATTGTTTTGCAAGTTGATTATTTATCATTGGTCATTCGTCTATTTGCTATTGTAGGGTTTTTTTTTTAAATAAAGAGTGACGAGACGAGCAAGACATGTGCCTGATGGTAAGCCACATAACAGCATAGCGACACGCAGCTATGGGAACATGAAGAGCCCAAATCATTACCTAGCACCGCACTGCGCTCGTCACCCAGGCGGACTCTGCTATGAGTCCTACGACTACTAAAACGAAAGTTAGTTGTTTTTCAACGTTTTTTTTGTTGTTGTAACGTTTTCTGTAAATTAGAATCTTCATTGTATTTCGCAACCACTATTGTTATTTTGAATTTAGAAACTGAAATTTCTATGCTTTTCTGGTGTTTATCACATATTTAGCACACATGATCTTTTATCTTTCTATGATTGTTAACTTAACAAACGACAAGTTTCAGCCCAGGAATATATTATGTAGGTATGTGTTGGTGAGTCAAAATATGCATGCTGCTACGACTGCGAAACAGTGCAGAAACTGATTCGCTACTTTTTCACAACAGCCTCATAAGAAGTTTGAATCTTTATACTATTTATGTGAAGCCATTCAAACAAGAGCCTATATTAAATTACTATAAGAGCTACGACGTCAAGACATATATGTGGGCGGGGCGGTTCAATCAGTGAAACTTACCACTGGTAAGCTTTACAAACAGCGGTACGCATTACCATGCACGGCGCCCAACACAACAAGACTAGGACCAAGTTTCGGAACATTCATGCTTTAAAATACTGTAGGTGATATTACAGTATTTTACAAGGTGTAGATGTAGAATCTACAGCACAATGACATACATAAGGCGTTTTATATTAGTTACGGATTCCGGATTACGGGTACAAGGTACTAGCAGGAGGTTAACAGAACCAGTTTAGAGTCCCTATTAGCAGATCAATCTTATACTATCAGACCAGACTCAGAAAAAATACTTGATGGAAATTTCATGGTGCAAGGTCGTATTAATTGCGTCATTACACAATTCATCAGTCCCTTTTGTCGGAGTGCTGCAATTTGCCAGTCATCATCAGAACCCCTCTCTTCCTGCTATACGTAACTAACATTATTTTTACTACGCGGTTGTTCGAGAAGGAGAATTGTTCTGGTGTTTGTTTCATTGTTTGTATGTTGTATATTTACGGCTGACGTAAAAAGAGAATACTTTTTATGTCTCTTGTGTCTGTGCAATCAAACAAACAAGAGAGAATTAAAAAAAAACAAGCAATCGATTGACCTACATTCATAAAATATTTCCCGTAATATAAACATAAGTAGCCCACTCTTTGTTTCCCACTGCTAGGGTTCGGATATTTTTCTCATGAGGAGAAAATCAAGGCCGTAATCAAACACGCTGGCCATGGCAACTCTAAATCTATGGCCTTTTTGGAACATGCTAGAAGAGCTATAATTTTAGTAGTGGTAGGAATCTATGCAGATTTGCTTGGGGAAGTACGACACCTTTGTTAGTTATTCTACCGCCAAGCAGTAATGTGTACATTACTGTGTTCTGGTTTGAAGGACAATGGTTCCAGTGAAATTACAGAGCATAGAGATAAAACATCTTACATTTTTTTATTACCGAGCGCAGTGCAGTGCTACTTAATGATTTGGACTCTTCGTGTTCCATTAGCTGCGTATCACTGTGCTGTTATGCGGCAGGCATGTTGCTTACCATCATATTATTATTTATTTTACCTTTAATAGGTTTACACTTGACCGCCATCTCGCCTAAGCGACGATGCGGTCTAAGATGGAGCGTGTTTACCTAGAAAAAAACGATTCAGTCTCGATTTCAAGACACAAAGATTATAACCATCGGGGAAAAGCCACTCAGGCAACGTACTCCACAGCCTAGACGTTCTTATCACAAAAGTAGATTAAAATCTCTTCGTTCGTGTCTTTGGAACATCAACCATGAAACCATGTCGATTTTTCGAGCTACGAGCATTCCGATAGAGAAAAGGACAAGGTGGTATTAGATCAAGCAAATTAGCAAATCAGTTGCACACTCTCCGAAGTGTATCCGATAAAAAACCGAAGTCCGATAAAAAAAAATTTCGATGCGATGTTCAAGACTTTGAAGTCTTTTTCGCACAAGAGTGTCGTTGCCTATGAGCCTTTTGGCACGTCTCTCGATCGATTCCAGAGCCTCCAGCTGATATCCATCATTCATGTGCGAACAGTACCTACTCCATACAGGAGCGAATCTGTGCTTGATATAATGTAAGTTTCGCAGCCGGATTGTATAATCACGCCGTAATGTAATAAAGCGAGAGATTAGCCGCCTCTTCGACAATTTTTAGTTCCGATTCTTAACACTCATGGCGCTGCCTGACAAAACAACAACAACTATGGCATTGAATACAGCAAGTGTGTTGCTGAATTGCTGAAGTGACTATGGATTCTGGAGTTCGGAGGAATCGTACATAATATCATTAGGGTGTCACTGGTCACCCTGGGTGTTACTTGGAAACTATTTCGTTTCCACCAAGGCAATAGTAAGACTAAATCAGACCAGGTTACATAGGACCCAGATCCGACTCGGGGCACCCCGACTCCACCTAGTCTTGTCGCTACTACCCCTAGAGTGTATAAAAAAAATGCGGGAGCCAGAAGCTCAAGGGAGGTCCTGAGTGGAGAAGCGACACTCAGGGCTGACCACAAAGCTTCTGGCCCACCCGGAGTCAAATCTTAATGACAGACCTTTGTCTATGTAAGTGCACCATGTTTCTTAGGTGTACCGTCACCAATATCAAGTTAGGGGCTTTCAAGCTTTATCTGAGAGGTAAAATGTTGTAAAACATTGTAAGGAATATCGTAAGTAATCTGTCAGCTTTTTCTGATGAATAAAATTATTTTTTATATCGTTTATTTAAATTGTTTATTTTGTAAATATGGTCACCCTACCTCCCTACAATATAATCAGTACCTAATACAATCCGGCTAAACGTGGGCCGCCTTATTGAAGAATGTATCGCAATGACAATCCGGCTAATCGTTGAACCGCCGTATTACAAAACGGCCCTGTGTTTCAAAACGGCTAACCGTATTGTAATACAACGGATTATACAATTCGGCTGCGACATAAAGCAACTGTTCAGACTTGAAGTATTCTACATAAAAAAAAAAGTTTTTTACCATGTTTTCTTTGACTGTTAGAGCCAGTGGTGATGCCAAACTTTAAGAGGCGGTATTCGAACCTTACCTACGGCTTACATGGTTTTCAGAATCTATCTTCATTTATCAGAATTTATTTATACTTTAAAAATATTTAAATAATATGTTTGCTTAGCAAGTGTGGCTTATTTTGAGTTATTTGTACAGACCGTCCCCTGTTGGTTTATTGGGTAATCACTTTAGGATGTTGAAGCACAACAAACAATAAAAGCAGGGTCCCGCGCCTATAACAAAATTGTTTGACAAGAGCGTTACTGAGAGGCGTCACTGATAGCAAATCCCATTGACAATATGCATGGTGACTAAAAAAACTAAGGCCTACTGTCCACGCACGCGTCTTTTGTCGAATGCATGCATCCTACGAACAAACGCAAGACGTGCGGCTGTCGTGTCGTTGTCGTTTCGTGGACACAGACTTCATTATTTGTACGCAAGATGCAAGCATTCGTCTTGCATCCGACAATTGTCGAAATCGTGCGGATGTCGTGCAGCTACGTGGCCTAAGTCTGTCAGTTAGATTAATAAAAACTATTGCAAACTTATTTTTTATTTTGTTTCACAAACAAACATTACGAAGATATAGTGCTTAGAAGTTTCGAGTGACGTCACGTCTATAGATGTGCGATTTTTATGCAGACGTAACGTCACAAGTCACGACCTCCAGAAGTTTGATATAGTTGTCGATTATTAAGAATTTCATAAAACAAAAAATACGTATCCCATATTTTTCCATGATCTACTTGACTAATTATTATTAGAAATGGTATATTTTCGACCCATTCATCCGAATTAAGCGACATACTCGCTAGTCTGATATCCGCAATCTGGCTTAATTTATCATAATATAATACGTCTGTCTGTTCATGGAAGAAATAAACCAAAAAGTAATCTAAACATAATATTTTTGCTGTACTAACTTGTCCTGTAGGCCTTCGAGTTCCTCATCCTGCTCCCCCAGTGTGGAGTCCAGGTCCAAGTAGGGTCCATAGTCCCCATCCTTGAACACTTGCAGTGTCACGTCATCCAGCTGAAACAACATACAAAAATCAATAAAATAATATTAAAACAAAACAAACCTATTTATCTATTAAATTAATTAAACGATCGATACATTGAAATCAGTTCAAATAATATTCCGAGACCTTGCAGCAAATTTTAGTAGGTGTTCCAGGCAAGCTGAAACTTGTCAGCTAGCTCATTGTACCCCAACACGGAGGTGCAGACCTAGCTGGTTAGTAGCGGGGCAATATGAATTCATACGTTAAAAAAAATGATTTTAGTTTAGTACTTAAATATGTTTGAGGCAATATGCATTTTTTACATGTTGTAGTATAATGTTTAATGAATAAAAAAATAAGCCAGACGGTTTAGTTGAGTTTTGACTTAGCCAGGTGCGTGCAAATATGTTTTGCAGAAAGTTTAAAAATGTATTTGAAGCAATTTTAATTGGGTATCATTAATGACTAAAACATAGGATTTAGACATTAATCTTGCTCCGCTACTCACCTAGCAGGTCTGCACCTCGGTGATGGGGTATAAAATAGGTAGGTTACGTGTTACGTGACAAGTTTTCAGCTGGCCTCAGATACCTACGCAAAATTTTCGGCCAGTTCTCACAATCTGCATAAGTTAAAAGTCGATACTGATCATCCAACTTAATATCGGCGGCTTAAAAAATGATCCATTCGGGAGAACGGCAAATGGCGATCCAGAACCCCGAGTTTATTATCTATTCTATGGTCTATGGCCCGGGTTCAAATCCCACGAACACCACCGGCTTATCGAAGTC
Organism: Ectropis crepuscularia; assembly: GCA_963693475.1. Classification (NCBI taxonomy): domain Eukaryota; kingdom Metazoa; phylum Arthropoda; class Insecta; order Lepidoptera; family Geometridae; genus Ectropis; species Ectropis crepuscularia. Next base: position 20,479,869 of record OY856338.1, read on the forward strand.
AGGTGTAATGCCGCTAAATTAAAACGGCGAAAGAAAACATCGTGACAAAACCGACATCTATTTACAATGTCTGCTGAACGATATGCGTGGAATGCATAGGTACTTTTATTTAGGGACTACATGTGAAATAATCAAAAGAAAATTGATACTATTAAAATTCCTACTAATATTATAAATGCGCAAATAACTCTGTCTGTCTGTACTTGTTTAAAGGACTTTAAATAGAGGAAGATTTCAAGGAAGTTTCGTAATTTTTTTAAAGTTTCAAACATATATTTTCGGCTTTCGATTAGATTTACGGAATAAAGAAGTACCAAAATACTTACACCTACATTCAAAGTTTATAAATTAACTAACGTGGGTCGTTTTTGCTCAAAATAAATTATCGTGAAAAACTATGCGGGGCGCAGCACTTTCAACAAAAGGATTATAGTTACGAAAACATATTTTTAACACGCTTTTATTTATTTAAATTTATTTAGTGCGCTATTGTTGTTTATCAGTAAACTTTATCAACATAGGGACCACTAATAACTTAATCCCAATATTATCTATCCTGGGTATGTAGTCCTACTGACATTATAATAGCAAAAGTTTTTGAGTATGTACGGATGTTTGTTACTATTTCAAGCACGTAGGTAAAGGAATCTGGATGAAATAAGGTAGGTACATGGATTGATAATTAATGAATAGTTTGGAATAATAGAATAATATGCCTAGGCTAATTTTTATCCCGGGAAAATAAAGCTATAGCGAAATACGCGGGTGAAACCGCGGATAACTGCTGGTTAAAAAAACAATTTACGCATCTTCGCCAGAAGTTGACATACCGTCATAGAATAGATAATGTATCTACCGTTCAAGAATATTTTCATCGGAAAAATTATGAGACATGCCTACCAATTTATTTTAGTGCCATCTATAAAAATCTGTAGAAGTAGTTCAAACATTGAATGGCTAGGATTCAGTGCTGTAGACAGCTTTCCTACATTTTGTGTAGATGGCGCTGTACTACCTTTTTTACATTTTTGTTAAGAATGGTGACACTTTTCAGACAAAACATAATTCTATTTTTTTATTAGACAGAGTGACAAGACGTACAAGATGTACACCTGATGGTAAGCTACACGCTGGCTCATAACAGTTAAATAATCCTACTAATATTATAAATGTCAATGTATGGATGTTTGGAATGTTTGTTTCTCAATCACATCCTAACGGATGAACGGATCGGGCTGTTTGGAACACGGATAGATTATAGTCTGGAAGAACATAATATGGGCTATTTTTTATCCCGGAAAACAACGGGAACAACGGGAACGGGAACTACGCGGGTAACACCACGGGGCGCTGCTAGTATGAAATAAATGTTGATGCAAGTAGGTACGTACTATTTCTACATCAAATGTTATTGTTTCGTTGGCATGTGAAAAATCCTACTAATATTATAAATAAATACGAAAGGATACTTATTTGGATGTATAGGTGTTTGGACGTTTGTATGGGTTGATGTATAAAATCGTAGGGCGCTGCTAGCAATAATGAATTCATACAATTGTTATCTTCTTGGATTTAAATAAAGTAAACATACTTTTAGGGTTCCGTAAAACGTAAAAACGGAACCCTTATAGATTCGTCATGTCTGTCTGTCTGTCCGTCCGTATGTCACAGCCACTTTTAGCCGAAACTATGAGAACTACACTGTTGAAACTTGGTAAGTAGGTAGATGTACCTACTCTGTGAACCGGTTTAAGATTTTCACAAAAAAAATTAAAAAAAAGAAAAATTAGGGTCGCCCCCCATACTGAGAACTGAAACTCAAAAATTTGTTCATCGTCAAACCTACTTGTGGGGGGTGTCTATCGACAGGTCTTCAAAAATGATATTGGGTTTCCAATTTAATTTTTGTCCACACTGAATAATTTGCGCGAGAGACACTTCCAAAGTGGTAAAATGTGTGTCCCCCCCTCTAACTTCTAAAGTAAGAGAATGAAAAAACTAAAAAAAATATTTGATGTACATTACCATGCAAACTACCAACGAAAATTGGTTTGAACTCGATCTGCTTAGTAGGTTTTTTTAGTACGTCATAAATACATTATTATTAATTAAAACTTCGATCAAAGTTACAACGAACTACAAGAAATATGTGTAGGTAAGTACTATGTATATTATGTTACTTGCTGCAACGGAACCCTTCATGGGCGACTCCAACTCGCACTTGGCCACTTTATTTTAATAAGAATACCTTTAATAAAAGAAACTTAATCATTCATACACCTAATAATAAAATTATAATATAGAATCTAATTACAGAATATCGTGGTGTCCATTTCGCCCCAATTAACATTTTTATTACGTGAGATTCGACCTGCTACTCTCAGTTCATAGAGCAAGAAACGAGCTAATTTTGTGTTTAGAACTCTTCAGATATTGACATTACGTTCCCTGACATCTTGTCGTCGTTGAATCTGTTGCTTGCCTACAGCGCGTTTGTAGTTATTTTGTTGCAACTTGTTCAAAAATGCTTGCAAACATGTCCAGACGAGTTCTACGGGACGCCCTTCAGCCAACTTTACGCATACAGAACCGTAACTGGACACAAGTAGGCCAGCTTGTTGTCACACCCCCCAGAGTCAAGTGTTCCTATGGGGTAAGTAGTTTTGGTCTACATTTGGTCTCATTTAATGCCGGGTCACACAGAGGAGATCCGGTAGCGATAGCGATCCGATAGCGATAGCGATCCGATACCGAGTATGGGATCGCGCCCGCTTGCTGTGTGTCAGGTTGCATACAAATTCGAACATTACAAATCGGATCGCTATCGCTATCGGGTCGCCTCTGTGTGACCCGGCTTTTAGGTAAGCGAGCTTCAGCGATGACCATATCGTCTTTCATTTCCTGTAAGTAGGTATCTACGCCATACTTTAAGCACGAGTTCATAGATGTCATCAATTAATTGTAATAGGTAAGTACGAGAAGGATCTTACCGACAAAAATTGGAAATCTTGCGCAGAACATACAGGAATTAAGACGGTACTTCTGTGGACTCCGCTAGTCAATGCCAAAAAATGAGAAATTTAAGACTGTGTTTTTGTTGACCGTATTTTCTGCGCTTAGTTTTACGTCTCCCGCACCTTAGCCCGTTAGCCAGCTTTGTACAATAATAACGCTTTTGCTCTTGCTCTCTGTTTGTACAAATGATATTTATGAGATGGATATGCCGTATGAAGATTTGATAAACCACGTTTTTGCAAAAACCCTAGGAATTTCGCGAAAACACGTAGGCATGATTAGATACCTATTGGCTAATATGATATTTCTAAATCTTACTGGAAAGAGGCAGACTTTTTGCAAAAACAATGGCCGCCTTTTTAAGATTGCGAAAAGAATCGTTGGCTATTACGGGTGGGGGGGTCTATTATTGTTAAGTAGCATAAATTTGCCAGTTATTCTATTACCAAGCGATGTTCCAACCATTATCGTTTTTTTTTGTTTGAGGGATAGACATTCTAGTTAAAAGGATAATTATAACTTATCTCAGACATTGACGAGCGCAGTGTCTAATTTGCGGGCAGTGATTGAACTGCAGAAATATCATTATAATACTCTCTCTTTACAGGAACAATTCTTACACTGGGCATTTATGGCGACCGTCTGGACTGCGCCGATGGCTTACTTTTTAACTCAAATTAAAGTATGGAAACGCAATTATTTGCAATAAACTACAGAAATAAACCAGATGAAGTAAATAAATACTTATTATTATGAATATTTTATGAATATACACGCCGTTTACAGGTACCCATAACCACTGTTCTAAGCCAGAGATTTCTGAAACCGACGCGACGCATCAATGTCGAACTAACAATTTAATCCAGATGACTTTTAAGTATTCTGGATGAAACAACTTACTCTATTTTCGCGACTTGGAACTAGGAACCTGCTAGTTTCCTTGCGATATTTTCTCTCACGTTTGTACAAGTTTGTCTTTGCCATGAGATGGGATGGGACTGAAAAGACTTGGGAATGTTGCTTGTAGATTCTTATCAGGCGAAGTAACGGTTTTAAGTCTTTCCAGAAAGAGCTCGCCGCGTAGATCACGGGTCTTCGGACTTAAGGTGAGTCTTCCGTTCTTCCTGTCCTCTGCAGCCGGATAGTATTAGGTAACCGGGCCGGACATCTGACCCGTCGTGGGACCAAGAGTGTCCCGTGGTATCATCTGACCCCCACTTATTAACCTTGGTAGTCCCGGTGTGCATTAAGTGTTCCGGTGACGGGGCGTTGTCCCTGAAGTGTGCCGTGTGTTTGCGGATGAATGCGAGTGTTTCCACGATATTCGGCACAGGCGGAACCCTGCGGGGATTTTAGTAGGCAAATGCACTATTCGTCGTGGTACCGAGTCCGACATAACCCGGTAGGGTCGACCGTGGACAAAAAAGGAGAAGTAAAAGTTTGTATGGAAGTTTCGTCATTTTCAAAGCTACAAGGTTACAACCTAGTTTTATGATTTTGATTTGATGAGATAAAAATAAAAATGTCATTCAAAGTTTGTAAAATTTCTATTCTTGAATCGCATTTGGTGAAAATAAGCGATCGTGAAAAAAAGGTGGGAATGTGGAACGGAGGTGGTATTTATTACCTATATATTTATAACTATTAGCTATCTCATCGCTCCCTATCCACCACTTTACGTATAGGTATGTATGTATGCGTTTATTCATTCTTTCAGTCTTTCAATGCCACTGTAACCGTTCGGTCTCAAATTTTTGGTAAATTTTGTCAGTCTATTATTGTACCTATATTCTTGAAAATACCGCGAATGTCAAAAAATATTACATCATCTCCTAGATCCGAACATAATTGTTACGCGTTGGTATATTTTTACAGCCACTTATTGCGATCGCATGTTAGTTTTAACAACACAAGCTTAAGTGATTCTGATGTCACCAATAATAAAAAGCATCGCATGATGATGAGGTCATCTCTGCTGAAGGATTCGTGTCAATAAAAGTAATCGAAGCGACGTAATAGTACAAATGGCTATTTCCTGCATAATATCATAACTATAGGTAGGCACGTGAGCGTTTTGTGTAGCACTAGCGCTTGGCACCGGCTTCGTCCAGGGTAGATCAAGAAACCTAAGTAACAGTGACTCGCTGAGTATGGCGAGTATATAGAATGCTGTGAGGTATTTTTTTATGACATACTAGCAGCACGTCACCCCGTTGTAACCAGCGCAGCGTCTTCATGACCACTAAGTTTAACGGGATAAAAAGTAGTTTGTAATAATCTAGTTAATAATTTGCAATTTGCAAAATTCTGCTTACCGGTAAATTTATTTATTTATAGTCCGATATAACCCGGTTGTCGTCCATAGGAGCCGGATAGGTACCTATGTGTAATGCATTGAAATCGCTTAAAAATTGAGTGGATTATAGGCATAGCTCAACTCTTTAGCTCAACTCAGTGTACAGGCGTTCTATAAAACCCCTGCACAACAAGTTGTACTGAGGGAGGGGTATTATAGGCAATGAGCTTTTAATTTATATATTTTTATGTAATGCAATGACTATTCAATTTATAGTTAGTTATTCAACTAAACTAGGTAATAATACGTTACGGCTGGTCTAGTCGGGAGAACGGCGGCTGCCGATCCGGAGACCCCGGGCTCAAACCACACACGCACCACTGTCTTTTCGAAGTCATGTGCGTAATGCCGCTAACTTAAAAAGGTGAAGGAAAACATCGCGAGGAAACCGACATGTACCTTGAATCTTTCGAAGTCATGTGTCATCCGCCAACCCGCACTGGGCCAGCGTGGTGGATTATGGCCTTAACTCTCTCCTTGCGAGAGAAGGCCCCGAGTCCCAACGTTTAGTGGGCTGTTGATGATGAACTAAACTAGGACATATCTATAAAATTTAGACAATATGTACTTTTGTATTTCTAGGTGTCAAAGCATGAAACCTACGTCATAGAATAGATAATAATACCTACCTACGTGTGGATGATAGATTGGCAACTGCTCTTTTATCAAAGCTATCAGTATGACGATAATTATTTCTTTATAGATAACACAGGTATCTTGTTTGATTTGATTAAGTTAAATTAATTGGTGCAAGATATAAAAATAGCCTTGTTCCATAATTTTGTGATTAAAAAGTTCACTGACCTAGGAGTTTAAAATTAGGCCATTTTAAAGTGATCTAATGCTTCGGCTATCGAAATGAATCAATGAAATACCACCTTTCCGCCTAGAGACATAAAACTTAAATTTGTTGGTTCTCATACAGGTAAAGATTACCTATTTGGATGAAACGATGAAGTTTCATATTTATCCGTAATTACCCGAAGTGGTACTATCTTTGATCTATCTTGAAAGATTACAATTAAGATTGTGGGTTTTTTTACAAATTCCGCTGAGGAAGTTCCTATTGTAGTAAATAATGTACAAACAGAACAACATGTAATATCAACAATTCCCTAAAAAGGTACAGCAGGTCTACTACGAAAACAAACTCCGAATGATCGCATCCGACAGCGGAATCGGATTATAGCCTATCACGAAAAACATTCGGATCGATACATTTCGGGTCGGAAGTTATAGACTTAGGTCGGATGAGGGTCGGATCGAACGAAACGGCCGATCTGATCAACCGACCGATTGTCTTTCGTGGTCGGAAACTTCATACGTTCGACCGATATATCGTTTATCGGACTTCGTAGTAGACCTGCTGTTTGCATTCACTTGAACATTTGCTTATCCGGATATCAGTCATGGTTAGAATCCCCGTTAGGGCAATAACATACTTTAAAGCAAATACAAAAAACATGCCTTTGTACCCAATGGTGAATGTACTTACTACATTTGAAAGTACAATGATCCTCACGATTTAAATAGCCGTTAATATTATAAATGCGAAAGTTTATAAGCCTGGATGGGTGGATGTTCGTTACTCATTCACGCAAAAACCACTGCAGGGATCTGGATGAAATTTGGTACCTACATAAATAAATTACAGGCCAAAGGCAGGGGCGTCTGACACCTACTGGTTCACTTGCTTGACACGTCACGTGACACTTACTGGTTGTACCCGAGGTGGTACGGCGTATTTTGGGTTCAGATGCGCCGGTGCAGAGGTGTACCCCAGACAAACCAGGACACAGGCAAGCCGTGGCGGGAATGGCGAGGGTACGCGAACTATTGAGAGAGCGCCCGCGTCCCACCCCAAGCGGCAAATGTGGAATCCCGTGGGTGTTTTACTCGGTAGAAGAATTTTGTTTTGTTTCGAGTTCGACATAGCCCGATCGTCTCTCCAGGCGGCAGATATGCGCAAATATATTTCCTTACCTTGAAAAAAAGAAAACTTTAAAAATTCTAATCGGCTCAGTAGTTTTTGAAGTGAAAACTTCTTTTGGCGCATCGCTCACAGATTTTTTCGTAGGGTGTGAATGAGGTTTATCGTCACGCCTGGAAGTGAAAAGCTCGATCGGGTAAACTTGAGACCGTCGTGTGTATCCAAGCGAGAAAGATACAGTCAGATGCTGCTATTCACTGCTGTGTCGCTGTGTTCACTTTATTCAATTTTTAATAATTGTTAGGTATTTATTTTAGTTCTTATCAAATAGGTACTCAATTTTATATTTTAGTTGTCCCATTTATTCCATTGTATCTTTTGTATAGGACGAAAATAAATATTTTGATTTCTATAGAGTTTAAATGAATAATATCTTTAATTTCTGACTAGGTTCTTATAAATTACGATTGCGGATTAAATTTTCACTTCTGCCGTGTTTAGGTGCCTACTAAGAACAGACGATTTTTTTCATTACAGACGTGAAAATTTTTCCTCCCTATCAAATTAATATGTACATACATAGGTAGATGTGGATATTAGCATGGATGAGTAGTTTCTATGGACTGAGTAAAACGACTAAGACAGTTTAACGTATGCACGAATTTAAAACAGTATGTTTGTATATTTTCTCCTCACTGAATCTCTACAAAAGATTTAGCATAACACTTATTCAGTCTGCAATATGAATCATGACCCTTGACCTTGAAAACCAGTTGTTTCTCGCGAGCCACAATAAATACGTCTCAACTTGACAAGGCAGGGAAGGAATTCCCCAGATTTTATTTTAAATATCTACTTTGTTACCTACTTTTGCTCAAGTTACGTAAGTTTTCACAATTTTGACCTCGTTGGTTCGAATCCCCCTTCCTAGTAGTTTACTAGTTTTCTATTTCTATGTCTATTTGCTGTTTTACAAGGTTTTCATCACCGTTAGTTTTGGTGATGAAAGAAAACATCGTATAAATCCCGGCGTGCCCCAAGAAAGAGATTTTTCGAGGCTGTATGTCATCCGTCAACCCGCACTTGACCAGCGTGTTGGATTCGCGCCTTGAATTTCTCCTTGTGAGAAAAGGCTCTCTGAGTCTCAGCAGTGAGAACATAAATTGAGCTGCTTATGCATTGTATCGATGGATGCTAAGGAATGTTGAACTAACCGCCTACATAATGGATTGGCACACAATAGTCATCAACAAAGACGGAAAAAAGAAGGAAGGATAAAAGGCAGGTCTTTGCCTAATATTGAGACATCACAGGTTAATCATATTGAATTATATTGCTTATTGGGAGTGACCTTTGAGGCAGCAAAGGTTGCCTAAAATATAATACTCATGTATTAGCTTCTCGTTTAGCGAGTTACTTCAATGTTTTGAAGTGATATGACTGTTTGTATATTCCGCCTGGAAAAGTAACAAATCTATATATTCTAATGCCAAGCAGTAATGTGTTCCGTTTTGAAGGGTGTAATTTTTATGGTAATAGGTATTACCAACCAGAAAAATTACAAGGGCTTCGAGATAACATTTCTGGGTGACTAGCGAAGTCAGGTCCACCCATGTCCTGCTCGTGCATGCTGTCATACAGCTGTATGACAGCTAAGGTAGCCTAAAAAATAGCATTCATCTAGCTAGTAGCTTCTCGTCAGGCAAATTTGTGGTCAAAGGCCTACCTGTGAGCGATAATCAAAATAATTTTATGCAAAGGAAAGGATATATTGACTGTGGTTAACCTGTCTATCAACTTTAAGCGACAAAGGCCAGGTGATATCTTTGCAAGACTGCAGGAAGAGAGTTTGGCTTGTGTAGGTATTGTTCAACTTTGCGGTGGAAAAACCGGCTAGTACTCTGTGAGAATATACCTAAGTAAGTGATCATACCACTCTCTTATTGCAGTTAGAAATATATTTTTTATCTAACTAGTAGTTTTGTACGCAAATCGTGATAAGGAATTCGTGATCAAGGGATAACATTAGGGGTTATTTTTATTTCGTGTGTAAATTATTAGGTTGGATGAAAAATCAAGAAGGTAGGTTTTTGATAAAACAATGAAAGAATTGAGACATTGAGGAAATGATGAATGAAAACAATGAAAGAATTGAGACACATTGACACACATTGAGGAATTATTTTTAGAGGATCAAAACACGTGGATGTAATTGCTGTAGATTATGTTTGTTAATAATATTCATTGTGTCGCTGAAAATATACTTTTTATTATAGACCTATTAAGATATAAAGAAAACAGGTATGTTTTGATTATCAAAACATAATAATTATTATGATAAGCTAATGAATGATAAATTCCTTTTGTTTCAGTGCGATGCACGCTTATTCAGGCACGTAGACAAAGATTAGGTTCTCTGAACACAAAAAGGTCCTTCTGAAAAGTTTTATTTTCCTTTTAACATAGTGACGAGACGAGCAAAACATGCGCCTGATGGTAACAACACGTCTACCCGGAACAGCAAAATGATCCATAGTTAACCAGATGCTAATTTAATCATGAACAAACACTAAATAACTTTCTGGTACTGTATTACGGTCGTCATCTGGACATATAAGATTATTTATCTATTCGTCCTGTAAAACATCTTCAAACCGTAACAAAGCATTGTTTACACATTACTGTTTAGCGGTAGAGTAACTGGCAAAGTTGTGGTGCATCAATCGTACTCTGCGATTCATCGCAGCTAGCACTAAAAACATTATAAGAGGTAATAGATGAGACAATTTTACTACCTTAGGTTTACGCATCTGTCTTATACTGTAATTGTACAAGCAAAAGGGGCGTGATTTCAGTATTATGCATAACTTTAGCTGTGGAACTGACCTTTCGTATAAAATTGACCATTCATGTCGACAAAATTTAGAGGTCAACCCTGACTGCGAACCGAGGTGTATGACATTTTGGCATTCGATAGTTTAAACATATCGAAAACATTCCAGGTAAGCCTTCAGTACGATTTCCAGTTACAGTTTAATGTAAGTCTATCGCGAAAAATAGAGCATTACCAACGTTATTAAAACCTTTGGGATGGATCGGCTAAGTGTCAGCTGGGGTCTCTGGAATCGGCCGAGAAACTTGCCAAAAGGCTCAGGTAAGGACCTAATGACACACTTGAGCGAAAAATACTTTACAAGTCTTGGACTTCGCCGCAAAATAGCTAGCTTGTCGGTTTTTTATCCGATGCTTATCGGAGAGTGTGTGACTGATCTGCATGATCTGATTCTACCTTGCCCTTTTTCTATCTGGCTGCTCGTACCTCCAAAAAGTGACATCGTTTCATGGTTGACGTTCCAAGGACTCGAACTAAGAGATTTGACTCTAAATTTGTGATAAGAACTAGGCTGTTGAATGCGTTGCCTGAGTGGAGTTTTCCCGATGGTTACAATCTTGGTATCTTAAAATCGAGAGTAGGTAAATTGGTTTTTTCTATGTAAGCACGCTCCATCGTAGATCGCATCGTCCCTTAACATCAGGCGATATAAAGATGAAGTGTAACCCTATAATAGTTAAAAAAAGAACTTCAGACGCATAGAGATTATATAAAAAAAATGCCGGTACTATCAAGGGTGGTGTAGTTATTGACCCAGGAATAATTTTACAAAAGATACCTTGGCCCTTTACAAATAATATAATCCAGAATCTAAAGCGAATCGAATATATTGAAATCGAAACAATTTACTTGCGTATTTGATCCTGAGTACAATCGGTATCTATTTTGGTCTGGGTGCAGCTGACCTAGGTATCGGCACCATTGTGATCAGATCATAGACGACTATCTGGAGCCAGTGACTTAATGTAGTTATACAACGCTACATCCTAACGTATCTATCTACTTAGTCTGTGATCCTAACTAACCTAACCTAACCTTGAAGTCTAATATAATTATTTTTCTCTGCAAAACCAAACAACAGACTTCAATTTTATGAACACAAACTGAACTAGTGTTTCTAAAATTTAAACCAAATGAATATAATATGGGTAGATCAACCGCAACGCACTGTCCAATGAAACAGCGAGGCTTTGGAGTATGCAAAAATATCATCGAAATTTACGGTTTTTAGATTTTTCATACAACGAAATGTTCGCCATGACTTGTTCTCTTCGTAGTGTGGTTCAATTTATTAGGTAGACTGTACACTAGATAATTGACTCATACTACGATGTACATTATGTTTTGTTGAAATTTCGAGAGTACGTATAAAATAACTGCGCTAAATACGCAGTAACTAGCAGCGACTCGGTTTTACCAGCGTATTTCCTGTTCCCGTAATTTTTCCGCAATAAAAAGTAGCATATGTATTTATTGAGTTTTCTCCACTTCACTCGACGGTTGCCTGGAAGAAATCGCTTTAAGCGATAAGGCCGCCAATTACTCTGCAAACTTATTTATTTGTAATGCAATTAATGTTATGACCTATTTTTAAGATTTGTAGTTGTAATAAAGTGTTATATTATTATTATTATATGTGCTACTATTATCTATATAGACTATAATCAGTTTACCAGATTTCAGCCGTTTCGACGGGATGGAGCAATAAACATTCAAATAATAATTCAAATGTTTACATTTATAACGTTAGTAACATTAATGTTAATTTTTTTTAAACCCAACTGTGCTAATTTAAGACACTGTTGGTACATGTAGCGATAGGTTTTATTTACCTATCTAGCTGAAGCGATGGAAGGAATGTATGACTGCATTGCATATGTGCATGTTTCCTGACCTGTCTGCGCCATAACAATATAGAATTCGGAAGATCTATTCCAAGCGTGCTATAAATGTAAAGCCCACATTACTAATACTTGGGTTACTCACTCGCTGTTTGGCTAAAATTATCTGTGTTCTGAATAGTTGCGAGCCACCTAGTCTCAGGTGTGCATTATGTCACCGGTCGTGCTTATTTCGTTCCTCTTTGGAGAAATGTAATGTCATCAGCCTTTAATATCCCAACCTACGTGCTAAGTACCTGTGCGTTGTTCTGCGTTCGTCATTACTCGTCGTGTTCAGAACATTTTGGCTGGCCTTGTTGGTAGTTCGTCTACCCACTTAGCCCTCGGTCTCTGTTTTGATTCTCACACGATATATTTATTTATTTGTGTGATCAATATTTTTCCTTTGTAACATAGTTTCTTTGAATATGTGCTCTTAGAAATGAATTGTTTAGGTCAGATTACAAATTTATACTTTATTTTCAAAATCTATAATAGCATATAGGTATATTTAGAATTGAAGAGTCTATTTGTAATTTCAAATAAATAGCTTTTCATTACGAGTAAATTTATGTGAAAGTAGGTACGGTGCATACTAAAAAAAAACTAAATCTTTTGTGCCTGTATATTTGTTTGTCCTGGCTAATCTCTGAAATGGTTAAATGTTAACGGGGCTTTTACTGGCGGCCAGTTGATATTATAAGGAGTAGCTAAGGCTACTTTCATTTTGCAAACACATAGAGTTGGGCAAAAACAAAATAAAATATAAAAAAATATTACATTAAATAGTTTAGGTAAACTGCGGGTTACACCGCGGGTTACAGCTAGTCCTACTAATATAAATGCAAGTTTCCATGTTTGAATATTTGTTGCTCAGTCTCGTCGGAACGCCTGAACGTATCGATTTCAAATTTAGAACACAAATTATATAGTCTCGAAAATTACTTTGTTGGCTACTTTTTGTCCCGGGAAAATAACGAAAAAAAGGAAAACGCGGATGAAACTGCGGGGTGCTTTTAGTGGTTATTACTTTGAAGGTATACGAAGTTTGTGCCATATACTTATTTTTTTAAGTACTCGTTTGTACATAATATTCTTGCTAGCAGGTATTTTGCTCATCGATGGTTCCACAGCTAAATAGTCCACAACTAAATAGTTGGAAATGAGAAATAAATTTATATTGATACATTACTTTTTATCCAGGAAATTGCATTTCTTGACTCTCTCTTCCTTTTCTCTCTCATAGGTTTAGGGTAAGACTACTGAGGAAGAGAGTGTACTAAGAATATATAGCGTCATCAAGGATACGGAAGGTGTAAGTTTGTCAACACATGAACGTTAACTTTCAAAAGGCGTTAACGAATAATAATATTTATTATTTCTCACACTCTGGAAATTGCTTATTTTGAATCGCTTGTTATCAAATCTAACTCCGTTATTCCATTGATATACTTGCTTGTGTAAAAATAATAAACATTATGTAGAGCCGTGTGATACTCGATTGAAATAGCGCTCATATAATAATTGAACTTCATCAACACCTTACAACGTTTTGGCAACGATATCTGGCTATGACTTTTTGTACATTTCAAAGTATTCTGAAGTATAACCGCCGCGCCGTGTTTTAAAATTTCCATAGGCAGCTCAGCTTACTGCTGCTGGGATTCTAGACACGTTAGACAAGCTTGTATTTTTTTTTAATGAAGAGTGACGAGACGAGCTTGACATATGCCTGGTGGTAAGGAACATGCCTGCCACATAACAGCACAGTGACACGCAGCTATTGGAACATGAAGATCCCAAATCATTACCTAGCACCGCACTGCGCTCGTCTCCCAGAGATCTAAGTTGTTATACCTAAGCCCTGTAATTTCTCTGGAAACATTGCGCTTCAAACCGGAACACAGTAATGTTTGCACATTACTGCTTGGCGGTAGAGTAACTGGAAAAGGTGTGGTGGTACTTCCTCAGGCGGACTCTGCTAAGGGTCCTACCAACACTACTGATGTATTGGCGAATGACGCAGTGCTCAAAAATTTTTTTTTGTAATTTTCTGTTTTTCGCATTTGATTTCGCATTTCGATGTTTCCCTTCACCGTTAAAATAGTGATGACCAATTTCATCAGTAAATCAACCATCTGAATCATTTAAAATATACTCAAGAGATGCAGGCAGATTTCGAATCAACGATGTTATGATTCTGAACCAGACGTTTTTGCCACTAGGTCACTACGGCTTCGTAATATTTCGAAACTTGATTCAAATACAATCTTGTCTTTTTGAGTTATTTTGACATCCCACGCGTCTTCTTCTAGTGTAAGCTTTGAGTAACATTTTAGAATATGGCTATTACTCTACAATAGGTTAATAAATAATCGTATTGTTTAGATAACCAATGAATCGAAAAAAATCTGGGGACAGTGGCAATTTTGACTGACTATAAAAATAAAGTTTTTTTTTTTTTTATAAAGAGTGACGAGACGAGCATGACATATGCCTGATGGTAAGGAACATGCCTGCCATATAACAGCACAGTGACACGCAGCTATTGGAACATGAAGAGTCCAAATCATTACCTAGCACTGCACTGCGCTCGTCACCCAGAGATCTAAGATGTTATATCTCTAAGCCTTGTAATTTCTCTGGAAACATTGCCCTTCAAACCGGAACACAGTAATGTTTGCACATTACTGCTTGGCGGTAGAATAATTGGCAAAGGTGTGGACGGTGTGGTACTTCCCCAGCCGGATTCTGGCAAGAGTCCTACCACTACAAAAAGTTTAAACTGTTTGTTATTTTACTACGCGTATTTATCGATGTTTTTGTCGGTTTTGAATCGATTCTCACTTTGTGCGATCTTGTAGTGTGTTTAAGCAGTATGAGATAGTGTAAAACAAATTTCGAGAAATCTGTTTTGGTTTTTCTGTGAAAGTATTTTTTTTTATTCCCACGTTCACGTAAGGAGCTGAGTGCTCCCGAGGTAAAGTATTTATTGGTGTAGATCTGATCGAGTAGTCTAACGCGTGGACATCGAGGGTTGGCGAGCAGCTGCGTTAAAACAGTCAGGCTAAATAGGCTGCAGCCTAGGGCGCGAATATCGGAATGGCGCGCTAAAATCATGTCTTCGCATGCACTATTTATCTAGCATCATCGCAACTATCTTACGAATTTCAACTAGATCGAGTTGAAATACTAGAACTAAACGCGGTGTGAACTGGAAAAGTCCCTGGTGCGAACATCTGGCTGTGGCGGGCCCTCTCAATTATTAGTCTAGGGCGGTCTGAACTCTTGATCAGTCGCTGAAAATAGTGACGGAATCTGTTAGCCACGATGCATTTTACAATGTGCGGTAACCTAGTAAAAAGTTGATTCAATCTTGATTTAAAGACGCAAAGATTATTACATTTCATTTCAAATATTTGGCATTGTGGTTGGGGATATGCCACAAAGTGATTTGAAAAAATTGCACATTTTTGAAATTTGTGAAAGTGATGCCTACTAAAGTAGTATATATTATGTACTTTTGAAATTTGACAATCATGAATTGTGTGTGCTACAAATAATATTTCAGGTTGCATCCAATTTTTTATTTGTAAGGGTAGCAAGAAATATCTGATACATTTATACTGTCTAGTAGTTTATGGTAACACACAATCTTCTACAAAGTTAATTTTAAGAAAATATAATTATCTATCAACCTGATCTGAATAAGTTGTTTAAATCCCTTAGGTCTACGCATCCACTAGGGTTATGTGCTGTAGTTAACCAGTGCGTGAAAACAAAATCTCCACCAATAGCGTGAGGGAGCTACTAAAATAATGATTTACTGTAGTGGGATTTTTTAAACGAAAACTGAATTAGTCGCGTTGAACACTTTTTGGTTGAGAAAAATCTTATGGATTCGCGTCATCGACATGCTAATATAGTGGCGTAGCGTCGGAGCGATGGCAAAGCAGTGGAGCGGTGATATTTTCTTGTGAGTTCACGTTTATTGATATGCGTAATACCAGTATACCTGCAGCTATACGAGCACAGGTGGCGTATTGTGGAACATTAGTACCGTTTAATGTAATAATTAAACTCTATGCTATATTATAAGTTAACACTTCAATCGGTAGTCTCTATGTTTCGTACACCCCTTTGCACATTCCAAGTGGACGCTCAGCCTAAGAACCGAGATAATAGAGAT
This sequence comes from Ectropis crepuscularia, assembly GCA_963693475.1. Taxonomy (NCBI): domain Eukaryota; kingdom Metazoa; phylum Arthropoda; class Insecta; order Lepidoptera; family Geometridae; genus Ectropis; species Ectropis crepuscularia. The sequence continues at coordinate 20,496,132 of OY856338.1, forward strand.
CTGTAAGCTTCTGAAGAAATCTTCATCTTCATTTAGCTTGATCCCATTACCTTTCTAATGAAAATCTATTTCAAAATCGGGTTTATTTGGAAACACAATACAGTCAAATTGTTGTACTGATAAGACAAACTTATTGTGTCTATTTTTAGTAAGTGAATTTGATAAATAAACTTACCCTATGTGGTGCTTGCAGCAGGCGGTGCACGGCCGCTATCTGATAAGAGAGCGGTATGGTGGTGTTGAACGTGTGGTAGAGCGGCCTGGGAGGCTCTCGCACACTGTACTCCATGAAAGGATCCAGGTCATTCAGGTATTGCACCCGGCATACAAAACTTTCAGCTCCGTAATCCCGCATTGCACCTACCACTCGATTTTCACTCACTTTCAACAATTCGATCATTTTAAACACTAATTTTTAATAAATAAAATCACAGTCTCATCACATCTTTCACTAAACTTAAAAAAAGGATTTCGAACCTCGTTCGGAATGCGCAGTTTACTTTAAAAAAAAAAAAGGTTTAAACCTTAACGCGCCAATTTTATGACGCGCGTTTGGAACAAAGCTTTATTTTTTTCCGTGAATTCGGCCAGTGCGCGTAAATGCAAACGTTCGACTGAGCGCTGCGAAGACGGCACGTTTTCGCCCGAATCGCCGGCCCCGCGATAAGCGTGCAAGATGTTATGTTTTGATTAGGTTTTTTATTATAGAATGGAAAGGATGCGGTTTTGAAATTGCCAGCGCTAACGAACCTGATTCGATTATCGGAGTTTCTGTAACGGTACCTACATCGCGTTGAAATAAACATAAAGAAGATCGGCGTTCACCATGTGCGAAAATGAATCGCGTCAGCTATCTATTCCTGTGTTTTATTGTTTATCTTACGAACAGGTAAACACATCTGTGGCAAGGCCTTAGCACAGTTTAGAAAACTTATTTATCCGCTGGTTAAAAAAATAATGATGCTGTAAGATGACCCACTGCGGATTGCAGCAGTCGTCGGTTATAAAATCATGTCATTATTTCTGGAATCTATTTGTGATTTCGTATGCAACGGTGTCGGCGGTTATTTTCAGCCTGTACTATCAAGTGCATTTGGAACGTGTCATTAGAAATAATTTATTACTTTTGCATATATCTACGTGTAAAAGTGCACTATTAAATATAAGACACATAGGTGCTCAAGTTTTGACAAACAAAAACAATTATTTTACTTAACTAATTTCAATAATTTTATTCCACAGTTCGCCATTACTTAACATTGTAATCTTTAGTTGTAACTTAGTGAATCATCACAGAGTTTTGCAATTGCAATATTTTAAGTAATTAATCATGCCTTATCGCGTCTGAGTTTGCGAGAGATATGGGTAAACAGTTACACCAATAACATTGTAACGGTGAATGTTTTTCTAATTTTAATCTGTGATCTATTGTATATTCAATTGTAGGTGACTCTTAACACCTTTAAAATATTGAATGGAATCTGACATGATTCAGCTTGCGGTTTGAAATCATATACTACTTTTTTTATCCCTAAAATTTGAATTGTTTTTGTGGAAAATCTGATAAAATTAAAAGAGCATAGGTCTAGTTTAGGGGTCTACTACAAAACTAATATGGTTTTGGTTTTAATATTGCTATCTTTCTATTTTCGCTTGAAATAATAGAGAGAGGAATAGCAAAGCCACAACCGTGCTAGTTAGCTAGTCGAAGGGTAGGACGGATAGCATTTTCAATACAGTCTCAGGTATTCATCGCAATTTGCTTGTGGTCAACATTCCTCAACTTCAGTGGTGCGAATCTCATGTCATATTTATTCTACTTTGTGATTGGTTTATGCACTAGTTTTGGGGTACCTGACATCGTGAAAAGATAATGTTTAGAGGTAATAAAATGTGGTGTAAACTCCTAGTCCTATATAACTTCAAGTCCTATGTACTCCTAGTATGTAAGTATATTTAATTGTGATCACCAAGACAATTTTATATAGCTGTAATATTGAATTAATTTCATAAAAATTATCAAAATTTGTGAAAAAAAAACCTATACCGTTTTTGCCTGGAAATCAAAAAATAATATTAAAATATTAAGCTAGCCCAAATCGGTATTTAGCATATTTTCGTAACATTTCTTGCTGAAATCAAAAGCTGTGTTTGTCATTATTTTTTTTGTAAGACTTATAGAAAAAAAGTCATACATATGTTAGTTTGTACAGGGAACAAAAGTAGATAGCTTGCTGTGCTGAATCAGAGCACATCGAAAACTATTACCTGAATACCTACCTCGTAAAAGAGAAAGGACACTTTGACTTTATGACCTTAAGTCTGTACGAAACAAGGAAATTGGCAATTAAAATCAGGTACATAAAACAATACCACGTATGTAGCCTACTCTTTTTCAATACCCTTTTACAACATAGAGAATATATAACTGTAGTTCTATTCACGTTCTTGTTTGTGAATTTTACTACTATTCAGTTGTGGGTTTCTTTTTATGTTTAGTATAAAGTGAGGGGATGAGCAGGACATGTGCCTGATGGTAAGCTATTGCCTACCACACTGACCCTGTGCTTTTCTGGAAACATTTCCCTTCAAACGGGAATACAGTGATGTTGGCACATTACTACTTGGTGGGAGAATAGCTGGCTAATGTGTGGTACTTCCCCAAGAGGACTCTGCAAAGAGTCCTACAAAAAACATAATACACGGATTTCATGTACACGAGCGCTAAGATAACGACGCGACGTGGCAAAACAGGACACAGGAAAGGCCTCTGCGTATCACATATGAGATATATACCTATATGTTGATTAGTAGCTGATCGTGAGTGTTTCTCCTAAATGTAATAAATTCTAAATCTCCTAAAAATAATGTTTTGCAGCCGTTAATTACATATTCGTTAAATACAAATTATTGAAAACTGGGAAGACGGAAATTAATTACGTGAGAATAAACAACGCGCTTAGTATTCCCACTGCTGGGACTTGCGGCCATCTGTCGGCTCGGTTTTGGGGAGAGAGGTAAGGCTTGGGCAAACATTTGTAGGCGGACATAACAAATGCTCGAAAAATTACGTTCCCGAAACTTGTCGTTTTTGTCACAATATTTTCAATATAAGCCAAGTAAAAAACTACTCAAAAGTGAACTACTCAAAACTTTAACATGAACACTACTCAAAAGTGTTGGCAGGATTCGAAGTTACCACTTCACAGCTTGGAAACCAGACATTAACGCGGCTTAACGCTTAATATGCAGTTGACTGAATGCAGGTAGCGGCATCGCCAATCCAAGAAATAATCTACATAAACGTACACTTTAATTCGCATCCCACCCAATTATGTATTTTGCTTCAATTGAAATTTATTAATTTCCTCCCTGCCTTTTCCAGTTCGCTTGAAATCAAACCTATTAGGAAACGTCGATAGTTTTCGTGTCCCCAATCTAGCATGATGAATGGTATGGAAGCGCGTGCGCACCGGTCGACGACCCTTCCCGTGTCGAAACTAACTGTCGCATAAGCTGTGGCCAGCCTGGGAAGACCATGGCCCGTTGGACGTTGATCACAATCATGGGATTTGAAAAATTTAAAAGAAACTAGTATGACTAATGCAAGCGTTTATGTTTCTCTTCCAAAACATTCCTTGGCATTGTAAGTTGTCGCTTTCTTATCTCATCTTCAAACTTAAGCCCATTTGAATATCGTATACTAATACAAACGTAGGTATTTATATCATATTTGTATTAGTGTCAATAACTTTTTGGGACGGCCCAAATATGTATATTCAAAGTTAAAAAAAGATAGCAATTACGCAAAAAAATCTAAGCAACGAATTTCAGAATGCTAGTGATATGTATGTTCCACTGTAAGCCACTATATGGGGGTTTTTGGGTGTCGATTATGATATAGACTACTAAGAAATATTGTTTAAATCTTAAACGTTAGGTATCACGGTTTTTTTCGTAAGTGGATTTGAAGTTCTCATGATAAGGGTGATATGAAATGTTTCCCCAATGTAGGTACCTAATATCAGTTCGGAAAAACGAAATTTGGCTAAGTAATTTACACAAACATATCGAATAGTTTATCAGAATCCGCTTTTACGGAAAAGGAAATTATTTTGTAACTTTATAATCTAAAGTTTAAAGTTCGGTGACTGGTGTAGCTCATTCGCCCCTTTAGCAAGTCGTGGCGAGCTGCGGTCACGACTGATGTCCGTCTGTAGGTAGAATGGACACCATTACTCGCACAAAGCTGATTCAAGCAATATATTGCTTTAAACTCCGCGGGATATGGGCTTCTTTTGGGTGAGCGCGCTAAATTACAATGCAACAGCAGTGCTCCGCGGTTTTACTCGCGTAGATGCCGATCCCGTCATTTTCCCTGGATAAAAATAATCTATGTGTTATTCCTGACCATTGTCTATCTATCTCTGCCTGCGAAACCGAGGGTCGTGGGTTCGATCCCCACCCAGTGCAAATATTTGTGTGATGAACTCAAATGTTTGCATTGTGTCTGGGTGTTTCTATGTATAATAAGTATGTATTTAAAACTATATAAGTATTATATCAGCTATCTGGCCGCCATAATAACAAGATTTGCTTAGTTTGGGGTCAGATGGTGTTGTGTGTGAATTGTCCACCAAAATTTATTTATTTATTTATTTACGTACCAAATTTAATCAAAATCCCATCAGTAGTTTTTGCGTGTAAGAGTAAATAACTTAAATCCATTTTTAGGGTTCCGTAAAACGTAAAAACGGAACCCTTATAGATTCGTCATGTCTGTCTGTCTGTCTGTCTGTCTGTCTGTCTGTCTGTCTGTCTGTCCGTCCGTATGTCACAGCCACTTTTTGCCGAAACTATGAGAACTACACTGTTGAAACTTGGTAAGTAGATGTTTTCTGTGAACCGCATTTAGATTTTTACAAAAGTTTAAAAAAAAAACAAAAATTAGGGGTGCCCCCCATACTGAGAACTGAAACTCAAAAAAATTTTTTTCATCAAACCTAGACGTGTGGGATGTCTATCGATAGGTCTTCAAAAATGATGTTGAGGTTTTTAATATAATTTTTGGCTACACTGAATAATTTGCGCGAGAGACGCTTCCAAAGTGGTAAAATGTGTGTCCCCCCCCCTCTAACTTCTAAAGTAAGAGAATGAAAAAACTAAAAAAAATATATGATGTACATTACCATGAAAACTACCAACGAAAATTAGTTTGAACTCGATCTGATGAGTAGTTTTTTTTTAGTACGTCATAAATACACTTTTATTAAAACTTCGATCAAAGTTACAACGAACTACAAGAACTATGTGTACTATGTATATTATGTTACTTGCTGCAACGGAACCCTTCATGGGCGAGTCCAACTCGCACTTGGCTACTTTATTTTTTTTAAATTTCGCGTTTGTAGTTTTCATAGGATTGTCGTTTTGCATTAGTTAAGATGGCAGTCAAGGAAGACACTAGCATCTTGCGGATTTACTCGCATAGTACCCGAGTTTTTTTTTTTCAGGATAAAAAGTAGTCTATGTGTTATTCCAGAATTGTATGTGCTAATTTTTCATCCAGATTCTTTCAATAGCTTTTGCTTGTCAGAGTAACAGATGTTTATCTGTACAAACATACAAACTTTCGCAATTATAATACCAGAAGGATATTATTTTATTTGCTATACGATTTTTTTAATAATGTCGAACAGCAAGGTAGTCAATTTTTAAAAGTTGCGGCTGGTCTGAAGTTGCGGGTGGTCTAGTCGGGAGAACGGCGACTGCCGATCCGGAGACCCCGGGTTCAAATCCCACACGCACCACTGTCTTTTCGAAGTCATGTGCGTAATGGCGCCAACTTAAAACGGTGAAGGAAAACATCGTGAGGAAACCGACATGTACCTAGAATCTTTCGAAGTCATGTGTCATCCACCAACCCGCACTGGGCCAGCGTGGTGGATTATGGCCTTAACTCTCTCCTTGCGAGAGAAGGCCCCTAGTCCCAGCAATGGGCTGTTGATGAAGGTAGTCAATAGTTCTGTATAAGTTTTTTCCCAAATATAGAAATTGTGAAAGTTGACTAGTGATGTAGGTACTTAATGTAATCGATAAGTTTTTTCAATTTAGTACAACCTTTACGCGTAACCCTCTGTGATGTAATATAGAGGTAATGCGCCTATTTGATAATAATGAATCGTCAAATGGTTTCTAAGTCGCGTCTAGTGTTTGTCAAACTATCTTTTATTATCATGACTTTAGTTGCAATAATATAATTATGATTAGGTACCTAAGTATTTATCATTGAAGTGGAAATCACCTAAGGTAATTTTTGTTACCTCTTATATTTTGGAATGCATATTTTTATACAACACTAATGTTATAAAAGTGAAACTGTATGTATAAGTACACATACATGTGTATTATCATCAATACTCACGTATCATGTCAGTAACGACGTAACGACTGAATAGATTTGAACGAAATTAAAAACACAGTAAATATACATAAAGAGTGGTTCCTGTGGGATATTTAATGGAATGATTCATTTTTGTGAATGTTTGATATATTTTTATTGATTTCAAAATGTGAAATATTAGGCGAAAATGATCACCCTAAAAACTGTTTAGCCACAGGTGACCTGTATTGTAATAAAAATTCCATGCAGGATAAAGTGCTTTTCAAATGATATATTTATATTGTACGATACACATACTGTGAGTATTATCTAGCATCAGTAGCATACAGGAACTCCACAAGAGTAGAATAAGACAGAGAGTTTCCCGTGCTTTCTCGGCTATCCACATTTCGCGTTGCACAACATTGCTGGCCGCATATAGCCCCGCATAATGCGGCGCTTGCGCAAGCCGTCGCCTTTAGAATAGAATAACCGTCTAATGACGGCTATGAGCTGTCAAAATAATGAAACCTGTCATATATTGGAGCGGGCACAATGCGTGTCGATGTTTAATGTTATGTTATAGAGATAAGTCTCATACAATCGGTTCAATAGACCATACCGGGTGAACGGTTTTCGTTGCTCAAATAAATCAAAATACAACAAATTATTTCTCATTACTGAACGTAACAACGAAATTTGTAACTAGAGTGTCTTAAGATCATATAGGAATGTATTAGAAAATATTTTCTTTCGTATGTTTATTTTACTCTCACCATTAACATTCACGATTCATGGTTTAAATTTTTATAACAATCTTATGGAAGTTGGCACTTATTACTTTCTGGTCCCAGATGGGATCTACAAACTTTTTGAACTTTATGTTGAACGGGCAGAGCCTTTATTATTAACAAAACTAAAATACAATGAGAACTACAACACTACGCTACATACCTAACTAACTACTTACACTAAGCTCACCTGATTTTTCCATAAGCCAATTCCAATCTACAGATAATCAATTTATAATATTCGGTCAATTATTATAATAGTCTACATGTCACTTGGTGTTAAGCGACGATGCGGTCTACGATGCAGCGTGATATAATGTTAGGAAGTCGAAATACGAAATCGAATTCTTCGCGAACTCATTCAAACTACAAATGGTTTAAAATTATTATTTTTAAATCGCATAACGTAAAATTCTACCTAAATCCAAAATGGCCGATTCAGTGACAACTTTGACCGACTTTATAAATTCGCCGAAGTTTGGTGCATTGAGTACAGTAGATTAAGAACTAGGTGAAAATAATTGTAAAAAATGTATTATAACAAGTTTGCATGACGATAAATTGTACTTTCTCCAAGGAACTGTTTTTAATATATGCATTTTATTATATTCCGTAGCCACTACGGAGTTAAGCGTTAAATTTAGTTTTTATAGGTGCGCGGGTCAGGTCGACGTTTTGCATAGAGGTGAAAGGCGTTATGCAATAGAACCTTATTCGTTAGAACAAGATCACTATGGGTAGTGTTATTAGGTATAGCTATCACTGTGGTGCGACGTATATTCTTGTTTTTGCCTATGCAAAGCTGAGGGATGGATTTCATCAGTCTATGTATTTGACTTCTGAGCTTAATCTTATTACATTTTAAATAATTTACGGTATTTTAGTAAATTAGGTGTCGATTAACGGTTTTTTTTACTGAATATTGTAATACCCTTACTACTATTTTAAAGCTCCGTCTCGGGACAACTCTGGGCTACCAATCGAGTTATTAGTATAATGTAATGGACTACATACATTTGGACATTAGAATTTTAAACGACGGATTTGGTTATTAACTCGTATTCCTCTCTATCACTCATCGTCTCAGTCCTCACCTCATTTACCATCTCATATTTCTTCCAAAGTTGCTTTGGGGTTCTTCTGCCCTCGTACTTATTTATTTTATACAACCCTTAAGCTTGTTTTTTACAAAATTTTTGACTACATATAAATATATATTACAATCAAAGTTTGAAGTTTGAAACCCTTAAAAGGATAAAATCCCTACTTAATAGCTAAGGTTAGCCGCGGGCTACATCGCAGAGCGCACTAATAAAAAATTAGAGCGCATACATCTACAAATTAATGCACTTTTACACTTTACTGGTACCGCAAACAAAGTTGACAATAAATCAAATAAATCAACAACACAATATGCGATCTTATTGCTAAAAGCGATCCCTTCCAGATAACCTTTTGATTCCTAAGTGTATCTGAACTGACCAAGCACCTTGTGTGAAATTCAGTTCCGTGGTTGATGAGACATGCCACGTAATTTCACTACGTACATAAACAACAATTCTACGCGCGACTCACTCCTCGCCCATAATAACTTTAACATTGTTATTCAACAACCGAGAGGGTTCAATTAACTATACAAGATTCCAACACGTCTGTTTTGGCCTTTTATTTAACTTTTTAATATGTCTAACTCTGTTTTTGTGAAGTGTTTTTGGAGTTTTTCAAACGGCTTGGTTTTTTGTGATTACCTGCAAAAAGTCTCTAACCATGAGTATATAAATGGGAATTGAAAAACATGTATTGATCTTATCCGTTTTTTTTATTATTAATTGCTGATGTGTAAGTCGCAGTTGGAAAGTCAGAGGAGGGTCTTGAAATCTCATCGTATTGAATAATTCTAGATTTAGTGCCAAATTCGTCCTAAATAGTTTATATTATTGTTTGATTATTATACAACAGTATAATGTTGTTAAGTGTAACCAAATAGTTTACATTAAATCTATGAGTGTAATCTTATATTGAGTAAATTGGCGTATTTTATTGACAATAACCTTTTTAGTGGCATCTATTTGTAAATAAATGTATATAAGTGCTCATTAAATAAAAGCAACTTTTGTGAACTGAGTTGATCCAACCATTGATGATACTTAATTAAAGAGTATATAAATGATGAATAATATCATAGAATATAATTAAAGTACGATAATAATAATTTAAGCGAATGAAGAAGATATGCGAAAATTATTCCCTGGTTAAAATGTTACCAGTATATTCGCCATTCAGTTTAGGTAGACAGGGATTTTCGCGCAGGTGGCATAATCGCGTGTGACCAGAATGTTATAGGCCTACTTAAGGCTCCGTATTGCCTACAGTGCCTACTTCCGGTACCGAGGTGAGTTCACCGAGCCGTTTTGACAAGTGACGTAATTAGAGAGTGATTAGTATCCTTTGGCCTAGAGCATTTTGATGTTCGATGGCACTTGCGAATACCGTAATACGAATATCGACCCTAACATTGTGATTACTAGCTGTATTTTACAGTTGCATACGATACTGAGTTTTAAAGGAAAGTACCTACTTCTAATATAATTTGGCGTGCTGACAATGTAGCTACGCTTATAGTCTAAACTTCTTTCAAAAAATTTAACTCACACAGTTACAATTTATAATAAGCTAATACGTCTGAGACGCGTGGTTTTATAAAATATTTTTGTTGAAATTACAATACCTAATCGCACCCCGGATTTCAATAAAATTTTAATGGGAATATTCAGGAAGTATATACTTTCGAAGTCTACGCTTTCGAAGAAACAAACTCAAATCGTCGATATTCATGACGTCAAACCTCAAAGAGACAAAATTGAGCTTTAGTGAAGGTTTGTAATAAATATGGTAGGTAGTTGATAGCTTATAGGTATAGGGGACAACATAATTATTATCTATTGAGTATTAGACTCATTGCGTAAGCAAAACCAGCTAAATGTTCCTACAGCTGGGAATCAGGGCCTTCTCTCGCAAGGGGAGAGTCAAGACTATAATCCATCGGACTGGCCCAGTGCGAGTTGACGCATGCTTTTGAAAGATTCTTGGAACATGCCTATTGTCATCGCGTTGTTTTCTTTAACCACCAATTCACCGATTCGATTAGAACCAAGGGCTCTGGAGTGGCAGTTCTCCCGACTAGACCAGACTCGTTGAAATAATGTTAAAAAGTGTGTTAAAGAATGTGTACTAAATAAGTTTAGTCCGCATGGAAAGGAATTAGCAACGTCACGCCACGTGCTGTGCTACTAACAAGATTGGCCATGACTGTACTTGGTTATTGATGTAACGTGCCTGTCACTAGATTATAGCGGTAGTTTTTTTAAACTGATTTGCAGCAATAATAATATTGGATAGGGCGATACTCTCAGCGATTTGACTCGATTCTAATTCTAATTCTGGGTAGGGGTGGTTGAGTTGCACTGACATTCCGCTAAGGGTGCATTCTGCACTTCCCCCCGGCCAGCCTACACAAACCAGCCAAGCTCCTTAAACAAGAAGAGCACGGCCCTGGGACGCTGGCATATTAGATTTGACTCGATGTCAGTCTGTCTCCTTGTCGTTACAAACGTAATTTTTTATCCCGATTTGACTTTGTTCATAAATTATACAGATTTTTAAATGGCGTAAGTTTAGAGCGAATGTTTGGAACTTCTCGGTTAAAATCTTATGATTCTCATCGTTTTATTCGAAAATTTTACACAGGCTTCTATGAGCCAAGAAGTAGCCAAACGTTTAAAGTCTAATCGGCAAAGCAATCTTCAACGTTCGAGTCCCTAAGTAATAAAGATATCATGAAGTCAGTAAAGGACTCCGCGATTCATATTTTAGTTAAATTTGGAAAGTACTAACAACTGTGTATAGCGCGAGTGGACCAAAAAAAAATATCGTACGAAAAGCGTAGCAAAGTCATGTTTTGGTGTGCATTAGTTAGACGCCTCGCTTAAAATGGTATTTTAGATTCCAAGTTTCAAAAATTAAAGGTTTTAGGGATAACCTTCCATTTAAGTAACAAATTTGAAACTACTCCACTTGTAATTCAGTTTAAACACGTCGGGTATGAGTATTGAACTATAACAAGACGGTTGAATGCAGACTGGTGTATTATGTTACCACCTTCTATAACATTATTAGTCAACGAAATTCATAACATTTCGTACTTAGCTGCGCTATTAATTTACTTTGCTCTGCTGATCGTTTGAATAAGTATATTGCATACTTACTTTGTATACACAATTTAGTTTATTAACATGATTTGAACATAGCAACAGGTTTGACCTTTAAGTTTTTTTTTAAATATAAAGCGACATGACAAGCACGATGATTCCTGCGCTGCGCAGTTACGGCATAGTGCCATGCAGCTATTTGACATGACGAATCATGAAGAATCCAAACTACTGCTTAGCGCTGTACTGCGCTCGTCATCATGTATTTTTGTGAAACGGTAGAATAACTTACAAAGGGGTGATATTTCCCCATACGGTTTCTGCAAAGTTTTACTACAACAATTTACTTAGGTAGGTTGTAGAGTACGTGCCACAAGTCGCGGGGCGCTGTGACAATCTATTCTATGACTGTGAGCAGCCTAATGATTCGCATCCCTTTTTGCAGATTTAGGACATGTAACCTAACAAAGAGATAAAAGTTGAAAAATGCAATTGCTTGTATTTATTTATATTTTTTTGTACTAAGCTTTTTAAAATCTGGGAACTCCATTTTTCTGGACTTAAAGTTAAAGTTGTTAATATTAGTTGGTTATTATTTGAAAAAATGAATGCTATTGATTATGAATTAAGGGTGAAAAAGTTTCCTTAGTACTACCTATTTTCCTTTTGTTCTCCTATTCCAATTTAAATGTTAAAAAAGAACCTAAATCACAAAGTTCTCAGAACCCGGAGTCTGTGGTATTGCAAAATGTTTATTAAAAAAAAACTTTCTCGATTGGAAATAAGTAGGTAGTTTCAAAGTCATTAGATTATCATTAGTAAAATACATGTTTTGAATTTGCTTAGTATAACTGCTATAGTTTCTCAAAATGTTTTAAAATTTATTAGCTACGAGCTACGAGTTTATATTTTCACTACGCTGCCACTTGTAACATGCACCGACCGTTTTGTATACAAGGTTACAGGTCAATGTTTAAGCTAGCTAGAACATGCGGAGCTCAGACTTAACGGTAGGAATCACATGCTGTAAAATATCCGATGTATTCAAAATTGCTCACTTTTAGGTACCGTTACGTTACGTTGCTGGCTACCAAATTTAACTACCTATGCAAAATTTGCTACAACATTTTTTAAGCTTATACATACCATTCGTTTTCTTTTAATAATGTAGGGCTTACATTTGATCCTAAGTCATCATATTAGTCAAGTTTCTAATTTTCACTTTCACTACGCGTCTTTCAAGAAGATTTTATTCTAGCTTCTTACCGAACGAGTAGGTGTTATTAATAATGATTATTTACAATGTTGTAAAGGCGACCCATTCCCCAATATTTCGATAGGTAGATACACCATGCTTAGGGGTAAGCTGATGAAATCGTCTTCTTCTTGGTGGCAATTAATACAATTTCTATCAAATTGGAAATTTTGAAGCAAGTGCAGCGAATTAATTGCCCATTGCAAATTTATCTCACATTTTGCAATCTCATTTAACTGTAACTATATTGATCCCAATAAATTCTACCAGGCTTCTCATAATCATTAGCGGGCACCCTCATTTTAGTAGTCCCGTAAGCGGCATATTTTCGCGACAATACTAAACATCAACATTAACCTCCTTGGGTAGTCGGATTAACGAGCAACTAACGACATGTTTTCTTTGCATTACATCATTCATGAAAAGAATAATGGGCACATTTTAAAAATAAGAAAAAAAATTGTCTGTTGACTAGAATAAGGAGAAAAGATTAAAAAAAGCCTAGTAAAGTAAATCTCTTAATACAAAGAAATTTCCTGTTAGGAACACAACTTGTACCTATTTGAATATATATATAACGATTCAGCACTATTTAACAATTTATAAAGCCTTATTTCAGACGAAAAAGTCTTAATATTTTTAACACACCTGTCACATTTTTGACTGGAATTTTCCTGAGAAGTTTTTTTTCAAATGAACATAATGCAAAAGAAACACATTTTAGAAAATCAGCTAACCTTTAATTGAGTATTTAGATAGAGCCGTCTTGATTACGTAAAAGAGTTCTCTAAACTAGTAGAAGCATGAATACCTATTCGAGGAAATACGGTATCGGAATACGAGGTGAGACAATAGCACCGGTTATGTCTAGGAATTGGTCAAGGGTTCTCAAATTGGGTATAGGCATCCCTTTAGTGCGCCAGAAAGATAATCTATAAACTGTAAAGATACTTTTATACGACATATGAAGTAGAATATGATGTGAGTGTATAATTAGGTACTTAACAAAATTTACAACAAAACAAACGAACTGTGAACATAGTTACTTAGTGAGTTACCTCAGGTAATAATTAAACATTGAAAATGAATTTATTATTGTAGACTACAGGCCCTTGAACAAAATTTACGTAATAAATGAACCACCAGGAGACCTATGTAGGATGATAGAAGGGTATAAAGTAATAAAATTCAGCACTATGCCGTCACTTGTAAGCTGTCCAACTGAGTACAGTCGAAGAGGGGGGGTTGCAACCCTCGATAATTTCTCCTTGTCGCATGATTTTTGTACGGCATTGCGAAATAATGGATAAGGAAAGGTATTGAAACTGTATGAAACCAATGCCGTACATAATCAAATGCCCAAATTTAATATGTAAATCGTTGGAAATTCACGTATTTTTCCGACAAACTAAAAATTAAAAACTTAAAATTCATAATTTTGATAGTTTCAATACCTCTTCTAATCTATTATTCTGCAACGCCGTACAAAAATCATGCGACAAGGAGAAATGATCGAGGGTTGCAACCCCCCCCTTCGACTGTACCCAGTTGGACAGCTTACAAGTGACGGCGTAGTGCTAAGTCTTATTACTTTATACCCTTCTATCATCCTGCATAGGTCTCCTGGTGGTTCATTTACTACGTAAATTTTGTTTATGGGCCAGTAGTCTATTATATGCTCGCCAATTGTGCACGATTTTTTTTTACTTTGATTGACTTGCAAACATTGTAATTTGATCTTTATTTGACACTGATTTATTTCACGGACATTGTTTTATTTGATTTAGTCATTGTCCTTAGTTAATTGCAGTGTACAATGTCACTGCAATTAACCATCATGACTTTTTTGTGTACTGACGTTGTATTTTTTAATATTATTTTAACAAATTTAAGAAAAAAATGTTAAAAAAAAAAATCATAAAATATACATTGTTTTGCTGCAGTGGCTTGAAAGTTTGGTGTTAACGAAAATTTCATGTAATTAAATAACAACTTTTTATATTTTGTCTATGAATCTAGTTTTGTTACATTCACTGTTTACCTGCTTGCATGCTAAAAGTGGGGCCTGGAGAACTGTTATCTATTTTATATACCTACCAACTTTGTAACCCAGGACCACAAGCTCAATAAACTGATAAGATTTGATTTGAATGAAGTGACTCCTAAAACAATGCAATGAAACGATAAAGCCAATTCATTCCGTTCAGATTATTATTATGTACCTACTGATAACTACTGGTTTTCCTTTTATATAAATTCGTAATTTAACTTATTTTAATGGTTAGAAGTTTAAAGAAAGTTGAAAATTGACGTTGAAAGTTATGGAAATATGTAAAAGCACATTTTTTTTAACAGAGCAAACTTTTTCAGATTATGCGAAGATCCAAGTTTGAGAAACCTTGGGATAGATGATCGACGTGCGGTCCTCGTTCCGTGGGAAATGCGACACAATCGTTACTAGAGCATACGAGTATTGAGAAAAAAATAAAACTCACATGGCAGTTGTTTAATAGCACACCAGAAGTAAGAGATGAATACGGCGCGGGTATATCACCCGCGCAATTCGATATTTATGTATAAGGATGTATATACACATATATAGAGCTAATCTCATTTCTAGTGTAGTAGTAGAACTCTTTGCAGATGCCCGTGTAAACAATTTAAAGGTCATTTGAACCACCAGGAGACCTATGTAGAAATAGATAGAAGGGTATAAAATAATAAGATTTAGCACTATGCCGTTATTTGTAAGCTGTCCAACTGAGTACAGGTGAAGATAGGGGCTTTTAACCCTCGATCTTTTCTTCTTGTCGCACGATTTTTGTACGGCATTGCGGAATAATGGATTAGAAGAGGTATTGGAACTGTATATTAAGTATTTTTTTTAAATTAATTTTATTGTCGTAAACATGTTTTGATTTCCCGCCAATTTTCAGGGTAAATTTATTAGGTTGAACGCAAAAATATTGTCAATCAGCGTGGTAATGACGTTATGCTTAGCATGTTTCCTATTGGTAGAGAGCTTGATCATCTTGATAATCTATCTTTATCGGTCTTTGTCAAATTTTATAAATATGCACCTATATTTGCGTAGTGTATATGTAACTAGTTACGTAGTTACGTGTAGTGTCATAATTTAGTTTTGTTAATAAATAAATTACAGGGCTTAGATATATAATATCTTAGATCTCTTGGTGACGAGCGCAGTGCAGTGCTAGGTAATGATTTGGACTTTCATGTTCCAATAGCTGTTAATGTGCTGTTATGTGGCAGGCATTGCTTACCACCAGGCACATGTCCTGCTCGTCAAGTCACACTTTATTTAAAAAAAAAAGTTTCTTTTTTAAACTGGATGGCACCTACGAATATGTTAGGTATCCGATGGAGACACAGACCTACTATGGTAAATACTCAAAAGATGGAGACCGATTCAGATGTAAGCAATACATTGACAAATTATAGACGACTTAGTCAAAAGCGAGCAAATCTTTTTTTGCAAAAAATAAAAATAAATGTAGGTATATGAGGCAGTTGGAAATTTTAATTGGGTATTATTAAGGACTAAAAAACAGGGTTCCTCAAAAAGACTTACCATTTTGGTGTACTTTATACCTACCAGGTGATCTCAATTGAAAAGATTCATTTCTGGATCACCGTGTTGGAGTATAATAGGATAACAGAATATGAGTGAAAACAGGTGTTATTTTGCGAGACATAATACCAAACGCGTTGGTACGCTTTATAGACCTCTTAATTATTATTTGCAATACCTCTTCTAATCTATTATTCCGCAACGCCATACAAACAATCATGCGACCACAGGAGAAAAGCTCGAGTGATGCAACACCCTATCTTCGCCTGCATTCAGTTGGACGGTTTACAAGTGCCGAATCTTATTATTTTATCCCCTTCTATCATTCTATATAGGTCTCCTGGTGGTTCATGTGAGCCATACATTTTGTTCACGGGTCTGAAGTCTATACATAATACATAATTATGTTATTATATATGTATGCGTTAGTTACGAGCTTTAGTTATTTATTCTCTAAGGTTACGAGGTATCAGTTAATTTGAAATAAACAAGTAAGTACCTACCTAACAGTCTGGTTCTCAGTTCTCAGACGGCCTACTACGGTGATTAGAGTGCGCAGTTCCCGTGACCGCCTTGCTGAGGGGTACCCACTTAATAGCTCTAAAATTTATTTTTTAAAGTTTGTCAATTTGTTAGAGCTCCATTATTTGAAGTTGAAGAAAAAAAATCTGACATTTGGTGGCGTTATCGTTAAAAGCGATCTTTATTAAGCAACCGTAGAGATTCGCGTTTTTTTTTAGTTGATTTAAGTAAAAAATGTGATTTTCATGTTATTTTGATTGTTTCAATCTATATAACATGAAAATGACACTGTTTTTAATGACAAATTAAAAATAAATACATACGTAGATTATCTCAGACAAATTAGTTTGCTTCAAGCAGACAATTAATTGATGCCAGACATGATTACGATTTAGCTAAAATGGGCGTAAAATATAATAATAATTATCGCTATTTTACAAAACTGAACTTAAGCTCAACATTTGTCTTTTTAAGTTTATCCAATGTTGCAAACATCGAAACATGTGTTCAGTCATTTGTCAGGTTTTTGGCTTCCATAAGCCTTAACTGTTAGACATACGACGATTAGACAATTTGGCCACAAGGACGTTCGATTAGTAGCGGACAGACAGACGCCTGTTTTATTGTTTTAATAGCGTAAATGGGATCAGTGTCAGCGGTCGCTTTATTAGGTTTATTAGTTTAGGGTATGTAGTCATTACACCCAATGGGCCAGAAATGATTGAAGGCAAGAGGTTCTCAACATTGATAAATTACATAAATATGTATGTATTTTATTAGCTTCTGTAGTAGGTAGGTACAAGGTTTGCTCGGTTTGGGTCTTAATATTTATTTGTATTTAATTGATTTAATTAATTAAAGGGAACTTGCTTAGTTGATACACAATAAAATTAAAGCCTCATTTGAAATACTTAGTCTTGCAGAAGCCAAGTGCAAGGTGTTTGCAACGTGTCAGTTCAACCACGATGTTTTCTTTCTGAAAAAATCGAGTCGCAGGCGCGGTTTGAAATTACGAATTCACTCAACGAAAAATTAAAAAATAAAACCTTGTTTCAACAATAAAAATTAAATCATAGTTACTTTAAGATTTTACTATTCATTGGCAGCAACAAGAACTAATTAATTCTGGCACAATATTGGCAGCGTAAAAACTTTGGTCCTGTTTGGGTTTAAATAAACTACAGATATCTTAACTACCTGAAGACATCAAACATGGTTTGTCGAATTGATAACCTCCTCCTTTTTGAAGTCGGTTAAAACAGCTGTCAATCACCGGGATCATTCCGGAGATTTGTGTCTCAACTTCAAACAGATCACAATAAATGAATGTAAGTACTTAATTTAACTTAAAAGAAGCAAATTGTTTCACTCCAATAGATTTTATGTCCAAGGCAGGTAAATCGCTTATTGAATGTAATTAATTGCTGCTGGTCCTATTACTCTTAAAAAGGCTTCTTTCTGTATTTGGTTTACTGATCGTCACCTCTCCCCTACGAGCAACTATTGACTTTGTATATTTTCCGAAGAGGGTTCACATTCCGTCCTACCGCCTACGCTTGGCTTATTTTCCCACGTTGCCTATTTATGCATAGGCATCCAGTCAACCGTCCCGCTCTTCGTGACCTTGACAGAAAGAGACGGGAACAGGTTCTCTTGTGCATCACAATGTTGCTCCTTTAGTATGCTAAGTCATTCTTGTTTAAGTCATTGCGCATTTAGAGGTCACAATGAGCTGTTATAAGTATTTTTAGTTTCTTAACGGTTCTATTTTCGAAAATCTCTGTGATGGTTCAAAATGCATGTTCAACTGAATTTTATCGTTCCGGCTATAATTGAACTTTCTATTGTTTTAATTCTATTTGAACTAATAGGAAATTGTTAAGATTGTGTTATCTATACCTACATTCAAATGGGAACGTTTTCAGAAAAATATTTCTTTTCACTTCGCCTTATCTTAAGATGTAATAAAGTTATGAAAAGAGTTCGGCATGCCAAATCAAGACATTTTTAGGTGTGTCTTGTGTGTAAAAAATTTTATGGCCGTCCTGTCCATGGGAGTCTGGACCAGTCTCTCAATTCGAAGACCGAATCTAAATTTGCCATGAGATAATAGTTATTTTGAGGGTCAATTAAGAATTTACCACGCCGACGTTGAAAACTGGTTTTTATCATGAAATGTGTAAGAAATGCAAGATTTTGTAGACGTATTGTTATTGCTAGAACATTGGACATTGGCGATGCCAGATTTATGTTTTATCGATAATTGTTTGGTACGCCTCTTATCTTAATTTTAGGTTAGAGTTAGGTACAATATTATAATACTTCTTTGGATGGTATTAATACAAAAAAGTATTATACATATATTGTTTTATTGATTTAAGAGTGGTTTTCGCCATTTTACATAGGTACAATCACAGAAATCTAAATAATAAGGTAAGGTACCTTATTATTTAGATTTCTGTGGGTACAATAAATAATGCAGCAACATTAATTGTTATAAATTCACGAAGTTTTTAGATTCTAAGCCAAAACGCGTTCAGTTTAGGGAGTAAAATATCTTAATAAAAAGGTAAGATTCGATAACGTAGGTAATAACTACACGATACGAAAATTTTACACGAAACAAGAACGCTGTATTTTTTTTTCTAGCCAAGTCAAATTAGTTAATCATTGTTAATGACGTCATACCAACTCAAGGACAAATTCGTATCATTTTATTTGTTGCCCTAAATGAAGTTTTGAAGTACGTAGAACTGCGTCTAAGGTAGGCAATAAATAGACAGTAGTACCTAGTACAGAATACCTACCATTGTATGATTCAACTACTATTTTTACGACGTTTTTTTATAGTATAGAGTGGTAGAAAGAGCCAAGACATGTGCCTTATAGTAACCCATAAATACAGCGCAGTGTCACACAGCTATTGGTAATTAAAAAATCAAAATTAGTATCTACCTAGCACTGCGCTGCGCTTGCCACCCAGATATATGTATATGATGATTTATCTCTCATTCCTATTATTTCTCTGGAAACATTTCCCATTAAAACGGAACACAGTGATGTTTGCATGTTTAAAGTTATCTTATTGTTCTCGTTGTTCGGTGAAAATCAGTCTTATTCGCCAAAGGCGCGTTTGATCGAAGAGTTATTGCAGTAGCGGACCGGTTGTTGGGCCGGCTGGCACAGTGTGATAAACCGGTTACTTCCCGGTTCCGGTCCGGCCAGTTGCGAGTTTTCGTCAGGCAAAAACCAGAGGCCTGAGACTGAACGAGATAGTCTCATGAATGTATGTATGTAGTGCATGCACAATGCACTATTAAAAGCATCATGTACTAAAACATTTTCTCCAATCCGTCGTAGGATCTTTTAAAAGTTGATCACAGACTACAAAGTAAAGTGTGTTTGACAGCATTTACAATAGGCGAGACGACAGAAAAAAAAACTAATTAGTCCTTCAGTTACATTATTAAATAATATAGCATACGTACCTATTTTTTCTTATGTTTTACAAACAAAAAATGACGAAGATACATTGCATAGAAGTTTCGCGTAACGTCACGTTATGGTACAATTTTTACTATAGAGTGACGATGACGTCACGACCCCCCACTCCGGAAGTTTGATGATCTATATCTCTGTCACTAGTTGATAACTTGGTAAAACAAAAAATACGTGTTCCTTATTTTTGCATATTCTACCTGACGAACTAATTTGAATGGTGTATTTTTGACCCTGTCGTAATCCCAGATAAGGAACCAACCCTGAATCGCAAAAGAAAATTAGCTGTTCCATCCGATTTTGTCTGTTTCAAACGGTTTTATTGTAAAAGAAATGCGCAGATTATTAGTTCTTTGCAATTATCAGGAATAAAATAAAATTGTTCATAATTATGTGTATAGTAAGTAGGTACACTTTTTTATTAGCTTAATACCTTGCGTTTGTACATTGCCAACGTAATTATATATATATATACGTAAATGTGGATTGACTTTGACTGTAAATTGTCAGGAGTTAAAGTCGAGCTAAATCGGTCGTTATACCGCCCACATACTTTGTACGGTACTAACAAATTATTTACGAACCGACATCATCATATATATAAAATTCTCGTGTCACAGTGTTTGTTTCCTTACTCCTCCGAAACGGCTTTACTGATTTTAACCAAATTTTATATGCATATTCTGTAGGTATGAGAATCGGCTACTAGCTATTTTTCATACCCCTAAGTGACAAGGGTTGTTCACTAAGGCAAAACAACGTTTGCGGGGTCAGCTAGTAACTATATAAATTAATACTGTTTTAATTCGGCTGTATGGCTGAAGTTTTTGTGTGTTTGTTTGCATCGAATAGGCTCCGAAACTACTGGACCGAATTGATTTTTTTTTCACTATTATAATAATAATGAAAGTAACATATTTTGTAAAACTGTACAAAATTGTACAAGTCGAAAGCGAATACAGAAATATTTCTTTAAATTATGCTAATATTAATTATCTTTTAACTAAACGCATAGAGTCGTTTGGTCAAAATAAATTACTTTCATTTAAGTAGTTACAGTTGATAAGTCTGTTACGCAATGCTTTTTTAGAGTTCCTATCCAAAGGGTAAAACGGAACCCTGAGTACTGAGACTTGGCTGTCCGTCCGTCCGTCTGTCACCAGGTTGTATCTCAAGAACGGAATATAGAACGGAATATAGATTCGGAAATAGCTAGCTACAGTTGAAATTTTCACAGATGATGTATTTCTATTGCCGCTGTAACAACAAATACTAAAATAAAAATAATATTTAAGGGGGGCTCCCATACAACAAACTTGATTTTTACTGTTCCTTGCTCGATTATTCCGTCTTAAGCAAACTAGATGGCGCCACTAGTAAATATAAAAAGGCGATATTCTTCGTCAGAATTATGAGGTAAAAATCAAAGTTTTAATGAAACTGTTTGCCTGTTTGCCGAAATTGCGGTGTATAAGGAATTCCGGATAAAGCCAAAGACGTTTTCGCCGTTTATTTGCTAATGGTACGGAACCCTTCGTGCGGGAGTCGCACTCGCACTAGGTCGGTTTTAAAAAAAAATATAGTGAGATGGACCAAACAAGCTGGGAGCCGGATAGTAAGCAACACGATCGCTTGTAACACACTTCGACATGCACAAGCAGTGAGTTTTGCTTGTCTCATCTCAATCATGGCTTATCCCATCGATATAAATCAAAAGATGCGCCCTGAGCACCTCGAAATTGTTAACAAACTGCGTCTCTGTGTGTAGGGTTTACAACTACCAATCTACTTGACCTCTAGAATCGCTAGCGGCGAGGTATTTTGCCGTTTTTCTTATTTTGGTTGTTGCCAACGAATAGTGATAAGTATAAACGTCCGGCATTCACCGCTTGCTACAACCGACTAGAACGGAAAGAGTGAGCTCACTCTTACCGACGACAACAGAATTCCGTGCACCTGGAGTTTGAGAGGGCACGTCCATTGATTTATATCGATGCCTTATCTGTACTGCGTAGATCACCCGGATCATCATCATTTACTTTCCGTTATCCTTCTCTATTCGGGGTCAATACAACATATCCATTTCTTTTAAACATTTCTATCATTCGTCATATCTGTGTTAGCTCGTTAGCATTATTGCTAAAATTCTAAGTTATAAGTTTTCGCTTCTACCGGCAGTACCTACCTATGACCACCAAATGTTCTACTTCTAGCACAGTATTCATCCACTTTAGTGTTCATAGCCCTCTGGGTGATGCGGTTTTCATTTCTATGCACAAAAAGGCCTGAACCACGAAAACTAAACATCTACCCTACTCCTAAAACATAAACCCTAATCCTAAATGTAGAACTTTGTAAGAGCACATAGTCTTAGAATAACCATATTCCAGTGCGATAAATAGTTTTAAGTACGAGTACCTACTATCGAGAACTACTTCTAAGCTCTCAGGTATTAGCAATTAAAATGACTGTTCCTAATGAATTAACAAAAGAGGAGAAAGGTTTAGATCACGACAGGTTTCACCAGTTGGAAAGTACTGAGGTTTTTAGATATAGATAGATACACTACGCTTCCAATAGGGGTTTTATACTTGTTCAATACACCTCATAGGCATTCCTTATCGCACATTAAATACTGTTGAAATACAAAATGTATTTATGTAAATACATTGTCGTTTAACTCGCTAATTGTTTTGCGTTGAAAATGTAAACGATAAACGTGTAATCTACACGTAATATATTTTAACAGTAAAATTCTAGTGTTGTAGTTTTTAAATGGCGTATCGACTTATACAAAGTTCTGTTACGGTCAACAGTAGAGCGCACTTAGAAGAATAAGATTTATTCGTGATTTGAAGACACTCAATACACAATTATCAAAGAAATTAATAAAGTAGTGGAGACATAACAGATGTCCCGATATTTAATTTGTTTGATAGTCGTATGTATACTAGTAATATATTATTTTATTATATACTAGCAGAACGCGCGCGCGTTGCTACGCCATCTATCGAAAATTGGGCGTATCAATTCAAATTTTGAACAAATTCGGTTACTTTAGGTTCTAATGACGCAACCTTTAACATATGACAAATGCTGTCAAGCAACGAAAGCTCTCAAAAAGCAATATTTTTTCCCGTTTTTGTTACATTTTCCAGTCATGCTCCGCACCTGTTGATAGTAGCGTAATGTTAAATAGCCTATATCCTTCCTCGATAAATAGACTATCCTACAAAGAAATAATCTTTCAATTCGGACCAGTAGTTCCAGAGATCCTTGCGTTCAAACAAACAAACATACAAACAAACAAACAAACTCTTCAGCTTTATAATATTAGTATAGATAGTATAGATTAATAAAGTAGTGGAGACATAACAGATGCCCCGATATTTAACTTGTTTGATAGTCGTATGTATACTAGTAATATATTATTTTATTATATATTGAAGTATAATATAATTTATTTTCTCCGAAAAAGATAAAACCGACTTCGATTTAAAATTAAATTTGAAAACTCGGCCAAGTTTCTTATGAATCTATCAAGACGTTGCGTCGTCTAAATACACGAGAGAACATTTCAGTTTTTTCTTCATACCGCTACACCAATTTCGATAAAATTTATATGGGACCATCTTTGATCTATCGAACAAAAAATAACCATCAAAATCGATTCACAATTGGCAGCCCTATCTCGTAACATAGATACAAAAAATATATCTAAATATATAAATTTATTGGGAAAGATGTCACCTCGCTTCGCCTAACCTTGTTTGTATGTAGGCGAATTTCCTTTAAGCTGGTTGCCTGGAAGAGATTGCTCTAAGCAATAAGGCCGCCATTTGTGGTGCTAGTTCGTAAGTGTTTTACTGTAATATTTCTGTTTTTGTGTCACAATAAAGAGTTATCTATCTATCTATCTAAATTTCGCAAGTGTTATTGTGTTATCTTAGTTTGGGGTCAGATGGTGTTGTGTGTGAATTGTCCACCAATATTTATTTATTTATTTATTTACTCATTGCCTTTAGATGTGACGGAAAACATCGTGACAAAACCGACGTGTTCCAAGACAAAAAAAATTCGAGTATGTGTGTCATTCGCCTACCTCTGGTCAGCTTGGTGGACTTCTTGATTTTTGTGAGAGAAAGTGCTGAGCCCCAGCTGTGGGAACTCAAACTAGGCTGTGAAGACGAAACCTTAAACCACATCCGTGAAATGAAAGCTTAATTGAATATGTACTCATGCGAGCAAAAGGCTTCTCGATACCGGCAGTGCAGCCTATAACATGCGTTCAAATTACTAGACGCGACTTAATACTACTTAAAACCTAAGCATCATAATCAGCCACAATTTTGTTGCGCCTAAAAATCATCTTATTTTCAAATTTATTTTATCAAAAGTAACAAGTTCCGTATTGAAGGGTAATGTTTCCAGAGGGCTTAGAGATATAACAACTTAGATCTCTAGGTGACGAGCGCAGTGCAGTGTTAGGTTAGGTGTAGGATTTGGATTTTTCAAGTTCCAATAGCTGCGTGTCACTGTTCTGTCATGTGGCAGCCATGTTGCTTACCATCAGGCACGTGTCCTGCTCGTCTCGTCACTCCTTATTTAAAAAAAAAAATGTGAAACAAATGATGGCTTAAAAATATACAAAGAAATAAATAAAGTACGAGTACCTAGTGATGAGCGGAACAACTGCAACTAAAATGAATAAAATATGTTATTTTTTTTTATCTAAACGCGCTCCACGCCTACTCGTAGCATTGCATTGATGCTCAAAATCCGGCGAGGTAGCAGTCGAGTGCAAAACTATTGTCGATAATAAAAGCGGCCAAGCGCGAGTCGGACTCACCCATGGAGGGTTTCGAAGCAGCAAGTAACATAATACTTATCTATTCTATGATAATACATGAGTTCTTGTAGTTCGTTGTAACTTTGATCGATGTTTTAATAACAGCGTATTTATGACGTACTAAAATAAATATTTACTAGATCAAGTTCAAACCAATTTTCGTTGGAAGATGAAACAATTTTTTTTGAGTTTAGTTCTACCCCCAAAAGTTATTGTTAAAAGTGTTGTTATAGGTTCCAACATTTTAGAGTAAAATCCCAGGGCTGCCAGACGTCACGTATTTTCTGATGAACGAAATGTGGACGATTGAGTAGTGTTAGTATGTACTAAGAACGCACGCATAATCGCTACCTTGTTTGGACGGCCAATTTCAAGATTAAGGATTCTAGATGAGTTTCGAGATTAGGCAACGAAAGTACAAAAAATTACCAACTTCACGTAAATTCTCCAAACTAAATTTCACGTACGGTGTAGGCATTTCTCTTAAAAAATGTCGCCCATACTCCCAGACATATTCTGTGTGCCGTTTTGCTTTGGAGACGCTTTAAAACTAACCAAAGGAATGACTTCACTTTACGTAAATTCTGATGCTACATTTTTAGATATGCCCGCCAGACAACTATTTCCAAACATTTTATAAGAAGCCAGTCCGATCTAAGGGGCCAATTATCCCCTACACTTCATTTTAATGCCTCTGTGGGTAAGAGCGCGAGACTGAGCGAGACATTTATTAGGATATATTGACTTAAAATGGAGTTTAGGGGATGATTGGCCCCTTAGATCAGTCTGGCTTCTTGTAAAAGGTTTTAAAATAGTTGTCTGGCGGACATATATAAAAATGGAGCACCAGAATTTACGTGAAGTTGAGTCATTCTTTTGGGATTTTTAAAGCGTCTGCAAAGCAAAACGGCACACGGAATGTGTCTGGGAGTATTGACGACATATTTTTAATGATATTGCCTACACCGTACGTGAAATTTAGTTTGGAGAATTTACGTGAAGTTGGTAATTTTTTGTACTTTCGTTGCCTAATCTCGAAACTCATCTAGAATCCTTAATCTTGAAATTGGCCGTCCAAACAAGGTAGCGATTATGCGTGCGTTCTTAGTACATACTAACACTACTCAATCGTCCACATTTCGTTCATCAGAAAATACGTGACGTCTGGCAGCCCTGGGATTTTACTCTAAAATGTTGGAACCTATAACAACACTTTTACCGGAAGTAAAGTATCGCATCTAAGGTAAAAAGTCAAGGAATATCATTTTTAAAACATTTATTAGTATCATGAGAACGTTACGTGACTTGACGTAATTATCGTCACAGTACTATTAAAGAGTATCTATGGTAGCAATTTACATATCAATAACTATTTTCAAATTCAACCATTTCCATTTTTCATTTAATGTAAAAATACTGGAACTTAAGTAGCTGCTAAGTATCATAAAAAATAATAGTATTACTTAACATTCGTGAATAACCAACGTCGTTTTCCATCGGTCAAAAAGTGAGAGGTAATTCGAAAATTTTATAATACGTAATATCTATTTATTTTCGTGGATTTGCATAAAGATGTCAATAACCCAAGCTGCGTCTAAGACTCTCTAAAAGCTACATTTAATTAAACTTAATCTGTCTAGGACTTTGGCGATCTAGAAAGTGTTTCTTGTCTCCAAGTGTTTTCTGTCTCAAGTTTCTTTTTCTGGGAATAATAATACAAGAATCTAGATTCGTTAATATATTGTTATTATGATAATGTATCAAAATTTATAGTATTGGAGAGATTTGTTACCTAAATATCACATAAATATTATCTTATATATAAAATTCTCGTGTCACAGTGTTTGTTTCCTTACTCCTCCGAAACGGCTTTACTGATTTTTACCAAATTTTATATGCATATTCAGTAGGTCTGAGAATCGGCTACTAGCTATTTTTCATACCCCTGAGTATGAGGGGTTGTAAACCCCAAACATTTTTTTTTTAATTTTTGGTCAAATTTTTTTGTTTTTATTTTTTTATAATGTGGCGTTAAAAAATACATACAACCCTAAATTTTTACTCTTTTATCACCAACCCCTGTTTTTTTATAGCCATTTTAGTAATTTAATCATTTGACAGTGAACTCCTAAACGACGGGACCGATTTTAATGTTTTTTTGTGTGTGTATTTGAAGATGGTTTAAATTCACAAATAAGCCCGGCAGATGGCGCTGCAGGCAGTGTCTAGGTTATGTCCGAGCGAAGCCGGAACGGGCCGCTAGTAATACATAAATGTTGGTGTGTATTTATAATTCTGAAACTTTAAGTTTATCAAAAATTATAACATTTTCATGCAATTTTTGAAAATAAGACATGTATTTTCTAATTTTTTACCCGACTGAAATACAAGGGGGGATCCAGCTTTGGCTCCAGGGGTCCTGGGGTCACGGGCGTCACATAATCGTGACCATGTCACAAAACTGTGCGATAAGTACATGAATGCTTGTCAATCAGTGGTCCACCTAGGTACTGAAGCTAGCCTAGGGGGGGTCATGACCTCCCATGGAGCCGCGCTTGCTAAAAGAAGGGTTACGTCTTTTCGCGCGTATCTTGTATGTTTGTACATTTCTTTATTCCCAAACGTCTTCCAAACGGCTGGATGGTTTTTTGACAATCAAGATATAGTTAGATTCGTCTTAGTCATCCAAGTGTCTTTAGATTGTAAATTGTTTATCTCAAGTTTATCTGCTGGTCGTTTTTTTATCTGTTGGTCATTTCAGTCGGGTTTTTTAAATTAAAGTTATTAAAACAAGCTAACGATACGTAGTTCAATTGTTAACTGTAAAAGCCTGTACTAGGGATCCACAAATAATAGGTACTTAATAACACCTAGAGCTAATTATTTTTGGTCCTTCACTTGATTTTTTTATATAGGTACCAATGGCAGTTGTCTCTGGTCTCAGACGGCCTCTACTGCTTGACCTAACACAATAGGCGTAAGGCTAAAACTTGACAATGGCTTATTCAAAGGTCTGTCAGATGGTCAGAAACTAACAGTAAAGAACACTTTGGACGTAATTTTTCTTTCACATTCTCATAGTTTTAACACCTCTTAAATGTTATCTCTAAAAGCTGCCCTCGAACAAAGAGGGTTCTTTTTTATTATTTGGCTGCTTTGTTAGAAGGTGTAAAATGCCATAAAAGGATTGCTTATCTGACAGTTTGTGCTGTGTTATCGGTCTCAGACTGACCCAACATAAAAAATTCTATGAAAAGCTTACTAAGAGATGGTGTTAAGGAATAATTCTTATTCTTGTGTATAAAGATAAACTGTCACACCGTTATAGTTTAGATGTTGTAACAAGAAATGAAGTTGTGATATATTTAATTAAAGTCTGTGATTCTCGATGTAGAGACAATAGTCTACTAAATCTTCACACTACTGGGATTCGGTATCTTCCCTCACGAGGCGAGAGTCTTGGCTTTCCTCTACCACTTGTTTAAAATCTAAGTGCGGTTGGGAATATGACATCTATATATCCTGAGTTATATCCGTTACATAATGTTTCTTGAATCATGTTTTCTTTACGATGGTTTCTTTCACTGTGGCCAGTGGAAATGACACACTTTTAGATTTGCTTGTAGAAATAGTACTCAATACCCGATTATCAATATCCAAAACATAACCGGTGGTATAATTTGATCTATCATTCCATAGTTGCACTGGATCTAAGTCATGAATTCAACTGGTTTTGGTTATTAGTCATCCTTCGGGAATTTTGGTCCTAGAGATAAGGACATCCGCCATTTATTTACATACATAGCGATTATATACGATTAACACATTGCAGAAGCAACGTTTCAACGTTTCCAGCTTTTTACGCAAATACGTATCTGCCTACTAAAAATTCAAAAAGGTGTTGGCGGGACTCGAACCTATGACCTCAAGATTGTGAGTCGGAAGTTCTCGTCACTACGTCACCACGGTTTTCTTTATTTTTATTTAAATACGTCTGATAAATAATATTCTATTACAGTGTAATATTTCCGAATTCGTTCGACAGGTTTGAGCGAAAGAATCTTCCATCCATCTCCATCCAAATCCAAATAAATATTCACGTATATATAAAACAATATATTTTATTCAAAGTGACAGATTTCAACTTAAGCTTTACCTCATAAACTGGTCGTCTAGTGACGTGACCGAAAGAACTTGAACGAAATGTCGAGGTTAGTCTAAATTGCGCCTATGTTTTGATAATCAATTTTAAATAATTGCTTAACGACGTTATTATTATACAAGAGGTACTCGGACTCGAATGTGGTCTAAATTGTTTATAGCTTTTTTTATAATATAGAAAGGGACGACCAAGACATGAGCCTTATCGCAGGCAACATGCCTGCCCATTAGAGCACAGTACCAAGCAGTTATTTGTACATTAAAAGTTCAAATGTTTGCCCACTACTGCACTACGATCCGCACTTGGTGATAGATTACTATAAACAAATAAGTAAATATTGGTGGACATTTAACACACAGCACAACCTAGCCCGAAACTAAGCAAAGCTTGCACCATGGGAGCCAGATAGCTAATAAAACCCTTATATATTTTTGAATACATACATTAATAAAAATAACACATCCTTATAGACAGTGATACAAATGGCGGTCTTGTCGCTAAGAGCGATCCCTTCTTAGCAACCGATGATGGAATGGATAGACACAATAAATAGAAAACAATGGGGTTTGTTTAAAATGTCCAGTAAAGTATCAAATATAATAAATGTTGTAATCAGTAATGTTAGGACAAAACTGATTTCATGTGTACTATGCCAATAAATAGTCTTACAAAGATATCAGCAGTAAATAACACTGATTTTAATAAATTTTTTACAAGGTGACTTAGTTGTGTGGTCAAAGCAACAAGTAAACATTGCAATTTGTTTTTGTAATGAGAGCGACTTTGGAGTGTTTTAACAAATTAACATGCTTGTTTTATTTTATTGTTTTTTTTTAAATGTTTTATTTTATGCCATTGTATTTTTTACATTTTAGTTGCTAAAACTTACTTCCCACTTCCCTACTAATATTATAAATGCAAAAGTCACTCTGTAGGTATGTATGTTATGCTTTCACGCATAAACTACAAAAAAGATTTAAATGAAATTTAGTACAGAGGTAGTCTAGAGCTTGAGAAAGGATGCAAAAGATTTTATATGAGATTTTATACATGTATGATTAAAAGGGTTTTAAGAGGTTAAAATAAAGAAAGAAAGTTCGTTTTGAAGTCTTGTCATTTCGAAAAAGCGTCGTCTTCGTCTCCAGCTAGAAAAGCTGGAGACTTATTATAGCCTTTTCATTACCTATAAATAAATATGACATTCAAAGTATGTTAAAAATTACCCTCGAATCGTAAAAAGCGTAAAACAATCTACTGTGAAAAACAAGTGAACCGCGGGTTACTCAGCGGGGCACAGCTACTTATAGTAGACTAGAAGCACCCCGCGGTGTTACCCGCGAAGTTCCCGTTCCCGTTGTTCCTGTTGTTTTTCCGGGATAAAAAGCCTATGATATAGATAGCCTATGTGTTCTTCCAGACTATAATCTATATGTGTTCCAAATTTCAGCCCGATCCGTTCATACGTTAGGACGTGATTGAGCAACAAACATCCAAACATCCATACATTCACATTTATAATATTAGTAGGATTACGAGTATATCATCAACATCACAACATCAACAGCCCACTAAACGTTCCCACTGCTGGGACTCGGGGCCTTCTCTCGCAAGGAGGGAGTTAAGGCCATAATCCACCACGCTGGCCTAGTGCGGGTTGGCGGATGACACATGACTTCGAAAGATTCTAGGTAAGGACATGTCGGTTTTCTCACGATGTTTTCCTTCACCATTTTTAAGTTAGCGGCATTACGAGTATATGTCAGTAAATTATTATTGTAAGTTTCCATTAGTTAAATGTAGGTATGTACATAATTATATTTTTGTATTCATTCCACAAAAATATATTTTAAGGCGCATATAAATGTATTTTGATTATACAATGATAATTGTTTATTATGGACTTCTTTATGTTCCATAAGTACATTCAAGTCAATGGCAGTTTTGTATGGAAGATAAGATTTTATTTTAAAACCTATGATCAATTAAAAAATAGATCGTATTAACACCTATAATTAGCCAATTTCAACTTTATACATTTATTATATAAGGCATAACCCTGTACAAACTGTGTGTGTGTGTGTCGCTTACTTAAAAATGGTGAAGGAAAACACTGTGAGGAAACCAGCATGTCCCAAGAATATATCGAGGTCATGCGTCATCCGCTAACACGTACTGGTGTAGCGTGGTGGATTATGACCTTGGTTCTCTTCTTGCGAGAGAAAGCCCTGAGTGCTAGCTGTGGGCACATTTAGTGGGCTATAAAATTCAGGTACTTATTTACAGGTACTTATTTAGGTACAGGAATTTTATTTTATTTATGTGTTATACATTTATATACTATATTATAATCTATTTCTCCGTCCATCCCTGATATCTAAAAGAGCCAAATCTAAGTAATTAATTACCAATTGACTATTTATTCAATTTTAGAAATGTTATTTTTCAATCAAATTTCAAAGACTGGGTGAACCTGTCATAAAAATACATATTACATGTTTTTATTAACAGTTCAATAAATCAATCAGAATGAGATCAATATTAATCGATTATTTTTTTAATCACAATTCACACGACTTTTATATACGAGAAGAACTAACTAAAACCATTGTTTTAATCGACTGGCCTCGTGGCTTAGTTTGTAGTAACTCTACCTGCGAAGCCGAGGGTCACGGGTTCGATTCCCACCCAGTACAAATATTTGTATGATGAACATAAATATTTGTTGTATGTACCTATTATTAGTATGTCCATATTTACAATTATACAAGTATTATATTAGATATCTGGCTGCCTTAGTCCAAGCTTTGCTTAGTTTCAGAGTCAGATGGATTTGTGAGTGAAACCTCGACCAATATTTGTTTATTTTTTGTAGATGATAATAGACATGGGGTACAGACTACAGACAATGTGGGGTACTTTGGAGAATGGAGGTAATAAGACAAGAACGAACACATACACAAACTGGAATGCCTGGAATTAATTTGTTATTTAAAACGATTGTATCACAATGGTGTTCTTTTGAGAAAAGGATTGCGATTTTTGTGTTAAATGCAACCCGTGGTATTAAAACTGTTCGTTATACTCGTAATGCAGTGTAAAGACTACTAGACTACAGGCCCGTGAACAAAATTTACGGGTCAAATGAACCACCAAGAGACCTATGTAGGATGATAGAAGAGTATAAAGTAATAAGATTCAGCACTATGCCGTCACTTGTAAGCTGTCCAACTGAGTGCAATTTAAAAGGGGGGGTTGCAATTCTCGATCATTTCTCCTTGTCGCATGATTTTTGTACAGCGTTGCGGAATAATAGATTAAAAGAGGTATTGAAACTATAAAAGTTATAAATTTTAACTTTTTAATTATTAGTTTGCCGGAAAAATTTACAGAGTACGAGTAATTTACAGAGCAAATTTGGTCATTTGATTAAGTACGGCATTGGTGCCATACAGTTTCAATACCTCTTGAAATCCATTATTTCGCAATGCCGTACAAAAATCATGCGACAAGGAGAGATGGTAGAGGGTTGCAACTTGCAACCCCCCCTCTTCAATCACACTCAGTTGGACAGCTTACAAGTGACGGCATAGTGCTGAATCTTATTACTTTATACCCTTCTATCATCCTACATAGGTCTCCTGGTGGTTCATTTGACCCATAAATTTTGTTCACGGGCCTGTAGTCTATACCAATGTACCTACTATTTTTTTTTCAAATCTGTACATCTGTGAACGGCAATACAACCTAAAATAATACATACATTGAACGATACACGATTTCATCGTTCCCTACGTTTAATAAAAATATACGAATTATTTAGATACGGTTAAATTTGAAACGCAAGTCAGTTTAATTTTTATGTTACACTATCAAATCATCTGGAATTTGTCGTTTTTACTATTGATTTAAAAACGTATGTTTGAGTTTGTTAAACATTTTGTTTACTAATTTGCTGACTATTTTACTTATGATGTGTTTACGAACGTTGGATAAATAAATCAAAACATGTTTATTACATACTGCTTAGTATTTAAAAAACAAAGCCCTTATTCACGTATAAAAATATAGCAAAAATTGCCGCAACTGGCCATAGTAGAGCTCACCGAAAAAAGAAGAAAAGAAAACCGGCTTCCAAGGAGTCCGAAAGACGAAACAAAAACTTTCTACAGATACAAAACAGAAAATTAAATTTGCACCACCTTACAGAGATCAATATAGTTTTTGAAATCACGGTATAAACAGCATCGTTATGTGATTAAATTTACGTATTTGCCACCGCAACCGAGTAAGTACCGTGGTGGCCGGAGTCATAAGTACCACTGAGGTGCAAGCCTGCAAGGCGGCCCCAGGTACAATTTTCACGTTCATATTACCCTGCCAAATTAAAAAAACCTCATACTCATATAGCCTTCTTCGTTTGGAGTATCTACACCTCAAGTTAGGCGTTTTAGTTGTTTTTTCAAGCTGTTATTATACGATCGGTTTAAGAAGGCTCCATTTTTATTAGTGTTGAATAAAAGTTAGTTACCGTGTTATAAAGTGGGGTTATTTTGGATAGAACATTGTTTCAGATAGTGCGACGGAACATAGAGACGAGTATTGAATGGGTACGAGCCGTCAAAGAATAAAGAGCAATCTTTGTTTATTTTCGTCTGGTTTGGAATTAACAAATTTACACTAACTTTAAAGATGGCACATTAGTTAATAACTCCTTCTCACCAAACCACTTAAAAGATAGGTAGATTTGTTATTTGTTGTTCACAACACATAGTAAAAAAATGATACACAATTGTGAAATACTTTGTCGTAATGTAAATAGTTGAAGACGGAATAGAAAAAATATTAGTACTATAATAATTCTATTACATTATTTATTAGTACAAAGCCTTCAATCGTAATCCTATAAAACAATTAGGAATGGTCGGTGAGACAGCTTTTTGTTCAATTATTATTTCCTTACGGCTTCTATTTATAAATAAAGTAGCCAAGTGCGAGTTGGACTCGCCCATGAAGGGTTCCGTTCCAGCAAGTAACATAATATACATAGTACACATAGTTCTTGTAGTTCGTTGTAACTTTGATCGAAGTTTTAATAATAGTGTATTTATGACGTACTAAAAAAAAACTACTCATCAGATCGAGTTCAAACTAATTTTCGTTGGTAGTTTTTATGGTAATGTACATCATATATTTTTTTTAGTTTTTTCATTCTCTTACTTTAGAAGTTAGAGGGGGGGGGACACACATTTTACCACTTTGGAAGCGTCTCTCGCGCAAATTATTCAGTGTAGACAAAAATTATATTAGAAACCTCAACATCATTTTTTAAGACCTATCGATAGACACCACACACGTGTAGGTTTGATGAAAAAAAAATTTTTGAGCTTCAGTGTCCAGTATGGGGGGCACCCCTAATTTTTGTTTTTTTTTTAAACTTTTGTAAAAATCTTAATGCGGTTCACAGAATACATCTACTTACCAAGTTTCAACAGTGTAGTTTTCATAGTTTCGGCAAAAAGTGGCTGTGACATACGGACGGACAGACAGACAGACAGACAGACAGACAGACAGACAGACAGACATGACGAATCTATAAGGGTTCCGTTTTTACGTTTTACGGAACCCTAAAAAGCAAAAACTTTAAAAAATAGTGGAAACTTTGTGTATAATCATACATTTACACATTTCTTTTCTTATCTTAATCCATTTACAAAACTCCCTATTAATCTCCTGAAAAAGAAACAGTATTCTTCTGATACATCAATTTGTAACGATTGAGAAAGAGGATCATAAACCAAATAAAATGTAACCAGATTTCCTTTCCTGTAACCTTTTCCTTTTCCCCTTTTAAATGTGAGATTTATGTCGTTATTCTTCACCGAATTTTCGTTTTTAGGGTTCCGTAAAACGTAAAAACGGAACCCTTATAGATTCGTTATGTCTGTCTGTCTGTCTGTCTGTCTGTCTGTCTGTCTGTCTGTCCGTCCGTATGTCACAGCCACTTTTTGCCGAAACTATGAGAACTACACTGTTGAAACTTGGTAAGTAGATGTATTCTGTGAACCGCATTAAGATTTTTACAAAAGTTTAAAAAAAAAACAAAAATTAGGGTTGCCCCCCATACTGAGAACTGAAGCTCAAAAATTTTTTTTTCATCAAACCTACACGTGTTGGGTGTCTATCGATAGGTCTTAAAAAATGATGTTGAGGTTTCTAATATATTTTTTGTCTACACTAAATAACTTGCGCGAGATACGCTTCCAAAGTGGTAAAATGTGTGTCCCCCCCCCCTCTAACTTCTAAAGTAAGAGAATGAAAAAACTGAAAAAAATATATGATGTACATTACCATGAAAACTACCAACGAAAATTAGTTTGAACTCGATCTGATGAGTAGTTTTTTTTTAGTACGTCATAAATACACTATTATTAAAACTTCGATCAAAGTTACAACGAACTACAAGAACTATGTGTACTATGTATATTATGTTACTTGCTGGAACGGAACCCTTCATGGGCGAGTCCAACTCGCACTTGGCTACTTTATTTGACGGATATCCGTAAAACATAAACTGACCAAAAAAAATATAGATGCTTTTGATGATTTCATCTGCGTTATGGTAACTGGCATATAGTATAAGTATTTCAAACTTTTTTCCAATTATAAATTTTAAAATGAATTGATTGAAATTGAAAAAGCTTTTACTTGTCTTGACTTGTCGATAAAAAAATAATTACTATCCAAAAGATTTAAATAACAACAGAATACAAAATTGGGACGATAATGATGTCGTATATTTAAAACAATTGTGGATTAGTTTGTCGAATCTTAATTAAAATAAGAAATGTGTACCTCGGTATCACATCGGCGCTAAAGCCTCTTAGACCATGACGTCACCATTTTGAAATGCTAAAAACGCGGGGTATCTCCGTCCTTGTCTTTATTTCTGTTTTGTAAATGATCGACATCTCTGTCGCACGCGCTACCTCCTTCCCGTTCTCGCACGCATCTCCCACAAGAACGGACGGGCCGCAGACCTGATTCAAGGATATATGCACTCTTCAGTTCAGTGCTCCCGAGCAATGAAGCCTTAACCAGTGCGCAAGAGCCTTCTGAAGGTTTCACTTTTGGAACTAAGCTCCTTTGAACTAGTGATAATATTTTTAGTTCTCTTCATAATATTGACTTTGAAACACGAGGCACAATTTATTTTACAATAATAATGATTGTGTGCCGCAAATTACTGTCACGCGAGGTACCTTTTTAACTTTATCAAAACAATAAAATGTGACCTATCTAACTGTTATACATAAATCTTGGTCCAAGTCACACACAGCCTGGTTTGGGGCCTACTGATACCTCTATTAGAAATAAATATGTGTATTATTGTGTAATACTGTTTTTTTTTAAATATATAATACGGTGTAGTCCACTGTGGAAACATGGTGAGCTCCTTGGGAGCTTAGACAATGTCGTAAAGGAATCTCTAATATCGGTGTTGAATGTGGATCTGAGTGGGAGGGCCTGGTCACAAGCCTCACTACCCATACGGTTGGGAGGCCTAGGGGTCCGCCAAATTTCAAGTGTAGCTTTACCGGCATTCTTGTCCTCAGTTCATAGTACTCAAAATCTAATAGACAAAATTCTCGCACCCTCTTTAGGCCATTCGGAATATTCTGATGTAGTAGTAGCTAATTTGTGCGAGGCTAAGAATGCTTGGAGGCTGGCTTGTCCAAACAACGATTTCCCCAGATGTCTGTCATCTCAGAGACAGTGGGATCGACCGATCTGCGATCTAGCACGGAACTCTCTTCTCGATACGTGTCCTAGTATCGCGGATCGTGCTCGTATCCTTGCTGTGTCTGTGTGGGAATCGGGCCTTTGGTTACAAGCTTTGCCATCTTTCAATACCGGTAGCCTATTAGATCCAACTGCATTTCGTCTAGCTGTTAGCTTGCGCTTGGGTGCGAGGTGCTATGAAGCCCATCGCTGCCATTGTGGTACTGCCGTCGACCAACTCGGTCACCACGGTCTCTCTTGCTCGAAAAGCGCAGGTCGTATTGGCCGCCACGCCAGCCTGAACGACATCATACGCCGGGCTTTTTCCACCGCCAATGTCCCAGCCATACTCGAACCGAGTGGGCTTGCGCGTGACGATGGCAAAAGACCTGACGGCATGACTGTTGTGCCTTGGAAGTTGGGTCGGCCCCTAGTGTGGGACGCAACTTGCGTCGATACTCTGGCACCATCACATCTTCCAGAGACACATTGTAAGGCTGGTGCAGCGGCTAATTCAGCTGAGCGACTCAAACGGCGCAAATATGCAACCCTCGGAAGAGGTTACATATTTGAGCCCTTTGGGGTTGAGACATTGGGTCCGTGGGGGCCGGGAGCTCACCTCATCTTCAAAAGCCTTTCCGAACGCTTGGTCGATGCGACGCGTGACCAAAATGCTGGCGTTTATTTGGCCCAACGCATAAGCATTGCCATTCAGCGTGGTAATGCCGCCAGCATGCTGGGTACGCTTCCGATTGGTAGTGGGCTTGAACATCTTGATTATCTGTAGACCTTCATTGGTCTATGGATAATTCAGGTGTGCTTAGTGTAAGTAGTTGTTAGGTATGTAGCGTAGTGTAGTTCTCATTGTATTTTAGTTTTGTTAATAAAGGCTCTGCCCTATTAAAAAAAAAAAATATATAATATATATTGGTGGACAATTCACACACACACAACACCATCTGACCCCAAACTAAGCAAAGGTTGTATGATGGCGGCCAGATAGCTGACATAATACTTCAATCAATTATCAACAGCCCACTAAATGTTCCCACTGCTGGGACTCGGGGCCTTCTCTCGCAAGGAGAGAGTTAAGGCCATAATCCACCACGCTGGCCCAGTGCGGGTTGGTGGATGACACACGACTTCGAAAGATTCTAGGTACATGTCGGTTTCCTCACGATGTTTTCCTTCACCGTTTTAAGTTAGCGGCATTACGCACATGACTTCGAAAAGACAGTGGTGCGTGTGAGACCAGCCGTAACTTATAATACTTAAATAGTTTTATATACATACTTATTATACATAGAAACACCCAGACACAGTGCAAACATTTGAGTTCTTTTTGGAAAATTTGTAAATAAACTATTATTATTATCATAACTTAACGTTACTTTTTTCAATCACAAAACTAAATTACAACAAAAACTACAATCCACTATAATATATTTTTAACTAACTATAAACATAAAAAAAAACATATCTGAATTAGCCATTGTTAGCTGTGATGATCAATTCAAATTAAAATTCACCTTGTTCTCCTAAAGAACCCCTTTCCTAAAGAAACCTTTCCAAAGTGCAAACTCAGAAGAAATATGAAAACTTTACCAATAAAATAGCAATAAAACGTAGTCATCCCCGTTCCCGTTTGAAGGTTAAATCTTTTAGCGAAGGCGATCAGATAATCTAATAAATACGTGAAGCAAAGACGTTATCCTCTTTTTTGCGAATTGTATTTTATTAATAATTGTATGTAATTGTGTACAGTTTACAATTCACACTTTAATAATTGTATGAAATTTTGTACACTTATAATTCACACTGTCACTGTAATAGGGTACAATCCTCAAAAAAAACTAAGTAGCCCGTTAGTTAGATTGCCAAAAAATATTGTACACGTATTTTTTCTTTTGTGTCACAAACAAAAAATGACGAAGATACAGCGCTTCGAAGTTTCGTGTGACGTCACTTGTGAGTACGATTTTTAATAGTATGAAAAAACAAAAAATACGTGTCCAATATTTTTCCATGATCTAGCCGACGGACTAATTAGGATGGTGTATTTTTGACCGGTCCAGATTTCAGTCCGGTACCCTATTATAAGTCACACGGGAGCCGGAGCCTTCTTTCATAAGAAAAGAGTTATAATCCATTACACTAAGCCACGTACGGGTTGGCGCATAAAGTATTTATATTATGTGACGAATGTTGCCGGTAGCCAGTAGATACCACTTGCAGAATACTGCCCTTTAAAACAACGGTTTCCTCACGGTGTTTCCTTCACTGTTAAAACCAATAGTGACGACAAACTTATATAACACTAGCAGCGCCTTGAGGTTTCATCCATGTAGCTCCCGATCCTGTTAATTTCCTAGGATAAAAAATAGCCTATGTGTTACCATTTTACCATTAAATACCATTGTCTATGTTTATATCATCTGAATCCCTTCAATAGTTTTTGAGTGAAAGCATAAGCAACATACATCCTTACATTCTTACAAACTTTCGAGTTTATATTATTAGTAGAATGTGCGCTTGGAAAAAAGACAGCGGTGCAGGCAAGATTTAGGGCTCCCACTCAAAACTGCGATGCGACGCTGCGACGCGATGCAATGCGAACTCGTGCGGCAAACCGTTGGGTAGGGACGAGTGGGGTGTTTTTCGGGAGCGTAACATGGATCGCAAAAAGATTGTTGTACTGCTGTTATTGTTAATTAGATATGAAAGAAAAAAAGATTTTGGTTTCATACATATATTACGATTATGAATGCTGATAGGAACTACATATTTTACTCGCAAGTATTATGGGTTGAAAATAGAAGTAGATATTTTTTTTATTATTTTAGAATGAGCATATTTATTTATCTTCATTTGAAGAGCGTCTTTCTCTTCTTCTATTTCAGAGCTGACTAAAATGGTGGTGACACTATTATGACCAGTATGACGTAATATCGGAGGAATGCACGATGCGAATCAAATCGGAAGTTCTTGCGATGCATTCGTGCAAATTCATAAATATTTCCGATGCGATGCGAATTCGTGGTTTTGTGCCAAACCACGGCCACACGATACAACGCATCGTGAAAAAAAAAGTCAGAATACGAAACCAACGACTTTCCTATGACTCAAATTTTATTTCATTCTTTACGATTTTTTGCCGGTCGTTTGTAATGAAATAACGGGAAGATCTCGCAGTCTGTACTACATATAAAAATGTACAGTTTTTAACCGACTCCACACTTGACTTTCTTGATTATTTCCCTGCAGTCCCGACCCAACAAGTTTTTACGCGGACAGCTGAGGTTATTAGCCGTCGGCAATTTATTTTAATGGCCTGTGTAAATATTTGTTCCCATTGGACTTGAAATAGTATTTCATTGGTCTCAATTAATAGCTATTTTGGGATAACAGAAACAATTTTATAGCACCATTTTAAGGTACAAGTGTGACGGCAGAGTATTTTAATTATATACGTCACCATACTCGTAAATGCTCATGACTAAGATCCAACTGGATGAAATGAATAATAATTATAGACAAACTAAGTTATGAAAAGCTAGTGGCGACCACGTCCTTCACAATAGTAAAAGTGTAGGTTCGTTTCCCGTCTTCATCCCTCAGTATTGAGAAATTTTCTAAAAGTGTAATTGCGTACAAATTTTTTATCACTACTTGACCAGTGTGGAGCCATTTTCACTTGTGTGACTATGGCCTTGACTCTTCAAGGATAATGCACGTCCTCGAAAGATATCTTGGATAACACCGTGTTTCTCACGATGTTTTCCTTCACTCCTAAAGTTTCATAACTTAATGTTTTCCCCTCGGAGCCTTCTCTAAAAAGGAGGTGTAACACGGTTTCCTTGTGAGAGAAGGTTCGAGTAATAGCTTATGGAATCTTCAGCTAATTTAGCGGTTAAGTAAGTTGAAATCGTATAAAAAGTTTGGGACCTACTGGACAAATTTGCTGATCTACAGGTTTAAATTAGTAATGTACTTTATCTATAACTAATATTGTAGGTAATACGTTGTGTTTCGGAAAGCAAATGATTATTGTTTATTTTGTTTTTTTTTTAAATATCTACTAGGTTATAGAAAATGCGCGCTCAATACAAGACTTCGCAAAAAAATATCTTCCACAAATTTTTCTAAGGCGGTTTAATATTGAGCAGCCGTTTTCACGGATAGTTAGTTCAGGCTATAGTGGTTATCTGACCAATTTCCATAGAAACCTTATTCTATGATGATGAGTATAGTACAATGCATTTATTTTGTGTGCATAGGTCTAATTTTTTGGTCAAAATTATATTTCCGTAGGAATTTTAACAGCTAATGCTTCAAACGGTTATGGCCTAATTTATTACACTAATATGACGAAAAATTTAAAAATGTGCTCATTTTGGAACGTGAAAATTATCATGAATTTTCTGGTGACCTCATCTACCGTCTAATTTAATTGCCTATTTCATTGGTATTGCTCAACTTTCCTTTAACTTGAGGTGATAGAGAGAGAGAGATCATTGACGTGAGCATTCTTTTAGGCGGTAGAAACAATAGTCATGCTCGAAAATAAACCACGTCATCTAATTATTGTGAAATTTACAGTTAAATGCAATATAGGCATTGATTGATAGTAGAATTAAATTGTTGGTACTGAAATTGTCTTCCACTTACCTGATCTTCGTCTCGGCAGTCTATGATGTCACTCCTGTAAAATAAATTACCATTAATGATATTTCTACAAGACAGTACTGTTTTTCATTGCTAGCGAAGTTTATGGATCTGGCTAAATGAGATTCAATGGGTAGTTAGGAAATTACTTAGAACCGTTTAGAGCTCTGCGCAGATAAGATGTACTAAGAAATTACTGTTAATATTTTTTATTATAGGACTATCCTGGCTCTATCTACTACTACTATCATGTTATTACCTATGTAAATAATAAAAATATTGTAGGTTCGTAACTGAACTGCCAAAACTGTTGGAACTACCTGAATTGTATGACCTATGTTATGTACACAGTTTTTTTAAATAAATATTTAGTTATTATTTTATTCTATTCTATTCTATCTTCCAAAGATACAAATTTTTCTCACGACCACAAAAAGGAGGTAGAAGTAAAGTAATAATTAATTTAAAAAATATAGGATTGTTCTCATTTCAACGTAAATACATGTTATGGAGAACATCTCCCCTCTCAGATTAGCTGCTGTATATGCATCGTAACATGTATTGATAGCTGCTTTTATTTGTGCTTGGGGGGAAAATATGTTAGGATTTTATAGGTTTGAAATATTACGTATCGAATATCTACATAACTATAGGACAAGCCGGCAAGCAGCTTTCGTGAAAGTCAGTTTCCAAGCGGTCTCGGCACGCTCGTGCCATAGTTGGAAAGCACTTCGTGTGACTTTGGAATTCGGTCGTGCAATGACCATAACCATTTCGCGTAGTACGATGGTATTAACTAAGGCTATTTAGACTGCAGAACATGGATATAATCATTGAATTACAGGGCAATGCTATTAGTATTGCTATATGTAACGAGAGAGTTGTTTCATGTTCTACCAATATTATATTCTAATTGAAATGCAAACAATTACGATTTTATGTTGTTATTAATGTAGTACATGCTGTTCTGATTAACCAATTTCTTTGACAAATTACTACTAATAAACAAAAAACGGATTGAGACTTTTTATAAAGTCCATGATAAGTGATCATATCTAATCGAAGTGGTTGTCCCTGAAAAGAATGTACTCGTATTATAGTCAATCTATACTAATATTTTAAGCTGAAGAGTTTGTTTGTTTGTTTGAACGCAAGAATCTCTGGAACTACTGATTCGAACTGAAAGATTCTTTCTTTGTAGGATAGTCCATTTATCGAGAAAGGCTATAGGCTATTTAACATTACGCTACTATCAACAGGAGCCGATAATGAATGAAAAATGTAACAAAAACGGGGAAAAATATTGCTTTTTGAGAGCTTTCGTTGCGTGACAGCATAATGTAATATTTTAAAGGTTGCGTCATTAGAACCTAAACTAGTGTAACGAATTGGTACACCCAATTTTCGATAGATGGCGTAGCAACGCGCGCGTATTCAGCTAGTACAAAATATTCTTTCATAACAAACTGTGAATGGATCCCTATGTTTTCGAATATTCCTGTTAAATCATACTGGGCTACTTATTGAACTAAACTAATAAACTAACCGAATTTGTTCAAACTTTGAATTGGTACACCCAATTTTCGATAGATGGCGTAGCAACGCGCGCGCATTCAGCTAGTACAAAATATTATTTCATAACAAACTGTGAATGGATCCCTATGTTTTCGAATATTCCTGTTAAATCATACTGGGCTACATAATGAAATTAAATGAGTATATTTTCACTTTACCTGGAACCAATCTTCTTTATGACCGGCCGCTGCGCAGTGCTGTCATGTATCCGAACCTGGGTTGGGTCTATCTCTTCACACTCTTCGTCATCGAAAATTGTCTGCCCCGTCCGTCTTGCCAGAATAGAATCCATAAACGGGCTATAGATCTGCCCAGAAGTACCCAAAATATCATCAATGTCAGTATACCGAGATATATACCTCTCTACGCTCTTCTGATATGAATTGGCTGAACTTCTTCGTCTGAATTGTCTGTTGTTCTCATAAGGAGAAGTACGTCCTCGATAGTTTTCACAACCGTTTGGAGTTTCCAGTCCTTCAGGACTTCGACGAGCACCAAGAGGTTCATCATCCGGTAAATGTAAAGGAAAGGGTGGTATATTAGATGGAATCGTGTACACCTGGACTTCTTCCGAGTCAGAAGATTCACTTTCTTCTTCAGGTGGAGGAGGAGGTAGTTTTTCAATTCCTTCTGGAATGTTTTTGTCACTACATAACCACCATGGTCTCTCGCCTGATTCTACATGCCTTATACGCTTCAGAGGAAAACTTCCTTTAGACCCTGATTTGTTCAAACTCTGTGAATCTGTCAGGTGGCTATTCATCGAGCCATCATTACTTGTAAGCCACCAATCCTTTTGTTCTCCAGATTCGTTGTTCCGCACTTTAAAAAAGTTGAACTTTTCATTTCTATCACTTTCACTAGAAGATTTCCTTGGTGGGGACAACCTTTCTATTCCTTCTG
Organism: Ectropis crepuscularia; assembly: GCA_963693475.1. Classification (NCBI taxonomy): domain Eukaryota; kingdom Metazoa; phylum Arthropoda; class Insecta; order Lepidoptera; family Geometridae; genus Ectropis; species Ectropis crepuscularia. The sequence goes on from OY856338.1 coordinate 20,540,313, forward strand.
GAATATCGGCGCAGCTGTCAAGCCACCACGGCTTTTCGTCGTCTGAGTATTTATTTTTCTTGCCTAGTCTGTTATTATCTGAATTTTCTGTAGAGTTTGCGGGTATATGATTACTGCCTTTATTTTCACTGTTTGATTCAAGCCACCAAGCTCTTTCTCCAGATTCAATGTGCCTGATTTTACGGGGAATATTTTTATCAGAAACTTTCATAATTTCACTATTGGAAAGATTATTTTGATTCAAACTAGGTTCTGATTCTAACCACCAGTCCTTTTCTCCAGATTCTAATGGCTTTATACTTTTAAATTGAACCATGTTGTCGTCATTTGACGCTATTATGTTACTCGTGTTACTTCTGCTTCTACTCAATTTATCGCTTTCAGTTAATAAATTTGAGATGTCTTTGCTAGTAGATTCTGACGTTGATGTATCCAACCATCTACTATTGTCGCTTGATTCTGGTTGTCTCATTTTGAAAAGATTAGTTACTGGTGCTAAAGCTCTTATTAGAAAAGATTTTGCTTCTTCAGTACCATTTTCATTTTTCAGTGATTGAGGAGAAGATTGTCTTCCAGATCTGTCCATTGATAAAGATTTTTCATCAGCGGATGTCCTAGAAAGATCATTAGTTTTGGATTTACTTACCAATTCATCTTCGCTAATTGATGATTGCGTAGACAAGGTTATGCTTGACTCCGGGCTGTTACTATCTCGAGACTTGGAATGTTTTAATTTTGACTGACCATTTACTAAATTATTGCTAGAAGAATTTCTCGGTATACTTTTTGACGACGTTGAGACTTTATCACTTACTTCACCTGCTGGGTCAGAATCTGTAGAGCTAACAGATTTACTTCTTTTCTTAACCACTTTTTTCTTTGAATTTGAATCCGTTAACGAATCAGTATTCGATTTTTTTATCTTTTGTTTCTTAGTTTTAGTTGTACTCTCAGATTTTGGCGCTTGCGGCGGCAATTGACTATTTGTTATGGTTATTTCAGGTGATACTAGCTCTGCAATTGACGGACTTTTGGCTCTTTTTAACTTTAAGTTTACGTTTATTATAATTTCTGAAGTATCATCTCCTTTATTTTGTTCATATACAGATGTCACTATTTCTGGACCAGTGTCAGGTTCGGCACTGTTTTTGTCTCTGCTGTTATCTGAATATGTGTTACCATTAGAACAATCTTTTGGTTGTGGTTCTCTACTGCGGCTTCTGCTGCTTCGGTCATTGTATGAGTTAGGTGCACTTAAATTTGAGTACTGAGTAGAATATCTCCCGGCATAACCAGTGTAACTATTAGAGTTAGGAGAATAATACGACCAATTAGACATGTTAGTTCTTGCAGTACTACCAAATCGACTGGTTCTTGTGGGGTCATCTAATCGGTCCGACTGTATTTCTTTGTCTACAGTTTCCGGTCTCTTTTTTAATCTTGTAATTGTTTTCTCTATAGTTTTTGCCATGTCGGCTCTTCTTGATCTTACGTAAGACGATGATCCAGGTGGAGTAGGTGAAGTGTGCCGTGTTACCATATAAACTGTTTCAGTTTCTCCATCGCCTTCAGTTATATCAGTATTTTCTTGAATAGCTTCTACGTCATTTTGTTCGATTGCATGATTAGGCGGTTCTTCTATAATAGCTACTGGGGAAATAGATTTTTCAACTTCTCTTTTAGGAATATCAATGTGATTAACAGGCGACATCGAACTTCTTTTCACAGTTGGTGGACTTCTCAAGTAATTTGATGATAAGCGGTTAGCTATGGCATATCTATTTACGGTGATTTCAGGTTTGGTATCGGTACGTGAAGAAGGTCTTGAATAGTTACTTGTGGAAATTTCAGATTTAGGGTCGTTTCGGGTTGCTGATCTTGAATAGTTTGATAAAGTAGACTCAGATTTAGCATCCACTCGTGACGAAGGTCGTGAATAGTGAGAAATACTGACATCGGACTTAAGATCCGTTCTGGAAGGTCGTGAATAGTTTGAAATTGTCACTTCAGCCTTAGGATCTGCTCTTGTGCTGGGTCTTGTGTAACTAGAGCTTCGAGGATACAATTTGTAACTAGACAGGTTATTGTAGCCTGTAGACTTATCAGTCTTGCTTGGAATGTCTTTGTCTCGATCACCTGGGCTTGCATCTCGGCTTTTGTCTTTTAAACTTTTAATAGTTCTCCGTTCTGGGCTTAAGTGTCTGGAAGGTCGAGTGAGGCTATACTTAGACGTAGAAACAGGACTGGGATCTCTACTTTTATTAATAGATGGCACGGTGAGTTTCGAATAATCTTTTTTATCATATTTCGAAGTCTGCTTGTCGGTTTTGTTGTAATTTGCGTATTTATTGGCAATTGCAGTGATGGGTGACTCTTTTTCTTTTTCGTTCTTTTCGTTGGAAAGTATGGGGATGCTGGATGACTTGTAGGACGGTGTGGTAGTATACTTTGCTGTAACAGAAGTAGGTCGGTCTGTTGCTGTGCTTGAACTGCTTTTGGTGGCATCTCGCCGTCCATACGATGAGGTGTCATACTGAAAGAAAAAAGTGGTTACGATTAGATTTGTAGATAAAGTATATTTGAGGATAGAATTTAGTAATTGTAAGCTTAATTTTACATTTTAAATTTATGTGCCGAGCTACAACCGTTGTAATGTTTTGTAAGCCGATGTCGTACTATCATTTTGTCCAATCTGAGAAAGTAATAAGTAGTAAATGCTTCTAATATCTTGAACACTGTGATTGAAAATTGAGTATGTGTGGGTAATTAGGAAGGATTTATCTGAATTCAGAGTATTTAACCTTAGAGTTTTACCTATTTCACCGTCACAATTGTTTTAAATATCAATGATCAGTTAGATAATATTTGAAATTAGGTGGCACTTAAAGGCAAAACTGTATTATAGCAGCAGCAAAATGATATTCACTCAACAGTGCCGTAAACACTTAAATAAAGCTGTTCCCTCCTCCCCTGCTATATATAGCAGAGAATGCGTAACGCATCCAGATATCATACAAATCAGAATCTTGTTGATTAAGCCCTTCGCATTCCCGATGTTACAAGATGGACACAAATAAATGTATTTACACTATGCAATTTAAAAACCGAATCAATCCATTTTTCCACGTATTTGCACGTACTTGGCGAAATAGTAATAAAGTTATAAATATAATAGTAAATAAATATAGTAATAACGTTTTATTAAATTTTAAGTAAGAAAAATTATAATTTTACTGGTGGTATGGACATACTAAGTAGAGAGATACGTGGCACGTTCCGTATTCATATTCGGTTTCGTTCGTAACCGACATGATTTAAGAAAAACATCTTTCAAGGACATGTGTCATCCTATTACCGCACATGGCTAGCTTGGGAATCATATCCTTGAATCTCTTCTAGTGTTAAAATAATCCGAAGCACAGCAGAACAAAACAAACAAAAGCAGCAGAAAAATGGATTGTTTATGCTATTTACAACATGGTCGACTATTATAATCAAAGCTTTATGTTATTTATGTTAGCTTTTACACAATATATAACAACAGCTCTGTTCGCTCCCACCTCACAAGCCCTTAATCTGCTCAACAGCCTACTCGCTCATACATCTGATGCGGATTTATTTGTTGACAATTTCAATGTTTTTGTTAGAGTTGCCATTAAATTTCTATGTGAAATTACTGCATAGTTTGGTAATATATGTATGTTTAAAATAATTGATATTGAGTAGTTTACAGTAATTTTGAGATTATTTAATAAAATTTGTGATTGAGTACAGTATTATTATGTTGTAATATCGACAATGAAACCATATTATAGAATTTGTGCATATTAGTGATAATCTATCTAATCTAATTTATATTATTTATTTTTTCTTTAATTAATTTAATTTAAGATGTATCATTTGTAATTTATTTTTAATTGTGTTTAAGTTTTTTTTGGCTCTCAGTGCGCTTTGGTTTATACTGTAAGCACTGAAGGCAACTGAATTTTAATAAATAAACAAAATAAATAAATAACTAAAGTACCTATAGACGTTTTTTTTTCAAATAGGCATTGTAGCTTTGCATTGTTAGCTGATATTAGCTGCGTTGTCTGAATAATTATTCCTTGATGGACACATACATTATTTTCTCATGATGATAATATTAAAATATTGATATACATTTGTGCATACACCATCTAGCTCTAAACTAACTATAGTTTGTAATATTGTAGCCAAATAGCTTATCTAAAATAAAGGCTAGTTTCACAAATTCGACTGATGCTAAGGCCTACCGAGTACCTCCACTAGGGAGTGTGAAGTTCGCTAACCTACAAGATCTGTTCTATCTATGTATGTACTTTAGATTTAAAGCTGCCATATCGCACATCGAGAAACCAGAGTCAAGCAGAGTGTGCAACAGTATCGAAAAATAAATGACAAATGCGAATTCAAAGCGCCTAGTTCGAATTTTTATAATTTTCACCAAGAACCGGTGACGCTCGGGTCATTTGCTGATATATAAAATGTATAACACTAGCGGCCCGTTCCAGCTTCGCTCGGATATTGTCATATTAAGACTATAAATCAAAATAAAAACTTGCCTATCTTTTAATCGCAATCAAAGTGCACACAGTGTGCAAATTTGATATAAATCGATAAAGTAGTTTAGGAGTCCATTGCGGACAAATAACGTGACTCGTAATTTATACCTATACACACCTATACATATAAAGAAGAGGAAGACTAGCGGCTCGTCTTAACTTCGTTTGGGTGTAACAAATATAGCCTATTGAGGCTCCATCTATTCGATACTTATGACATTTACGAATTGTAGGCAGTATTTTAAATTATAAATACTAGCAACCCGCTCCGGCTTCGCACGGGTGAATGCTGATACTAAATATACCTACTAATAAAATGCTGGGTACGCTTCCGATTGGTAGTGGGTTTGAACATCTTGATTATAATTATGTAGACCTTCATTGGTCTATGGATAATTCAGGTGTGCTTAGTGTAAGTAGTTAGTTAGGTATGTAGCGTAGTGTAGTTCTCATTATTTTAGTTTTGTTAATAAAGGCTCTACCCATATTAAAAAATAAAGATGGTTATTGTAGGTTATTCTAAAGAGATAGACATATAGTCTATATACTAGTAAGACTTTTTTGTAGATTTTCTGAAGGAGTACAACACTCCTGTACATTATTTTTATGTAGTTCAGCCAGCGTTTGCAGTGAAAGCGCAAAAGATGTGTTTATTTATGATATTACATTTAAAACTTTTAAAATTATCATTGTTTTTCTGCTATTTTATTCACATATTATACATATAAACCTTCTTCTTGAATCACTATATAAAAAAACACGCATCAAAATCTGTTTGGTGATTTTAAAGATCTATGTATAAGTATATGTATAGGGATGGACAGACGCGGGAAGTGACTTAGTTTTTACCCGACTGCGCGACGCAAAGGAGTCGTAATGGGTTTATATACTATGTAGTGATGATTGAAATCATTAATCGAAATAATAAAAAATAATAATAAATAAAAAATTGTCATACATCTCAAGATGGAAAACGTCACACATATACATAAATAGGTATGTCAACTTTCATGAATAGAATACTGTTTTTTTTGTTTACTATGTTTACTAGGAGCACCTGTCATGGATGAGACATTTTCTTCTTTAATCGACGCAAAAATTCAAAATTTTCTTGAAGTGTCGGACCGTTTAACATAAATTAAAATACACATGGCTTTTACTATCATTCGTTTTTGCCTTGTTGTTCCAAAGTTCACATATTTTAATAAGTCAACTTTGGCAGCATGCAGATCTAATGTATCGTTTAGACAACCTAATAAGAAACACTTTGGAATCATTTCAAACAAAACGGGTCCGCTCAGTGTCTGGTGTGGCTCTTCCGGCTGTTCTATCTTCGGTTCATAGAAATCAAAATTTATTTTTTAAAGTACTTTCAGAAATACCAAACATATCAGAAATATCTCTGTTAACCGAAGCCAAGAATGTTTGGAGAGCATCATGCCCAAATACTGATTTCCCTATAACTCCATCTTCGCAGCGATCATGGGACGGACTGATCTGTTTACAAGCGCAGAAAGAACTATACTTGATACGTGCTTAAGCTCTACAGATCGTGCTCGTCTCCTGGCTGTCGCTGAGTGGGAGTCGGGTTTGTGGCTACAGGCTCTTCCATCGCCTCACACCGGCACCCTCATGGATTCCTCTACTTTTCGTGTTGCCACTTCCCTCCGTTTGGGCGTATCGTGTTGTGCACCATACCTTTGTCAGTGCGGTGTTACAGTCGACCGCCTCGGTCACCACGGTCTCTCTTGCACCAGGAGTGCTGGACGGATACCTCGCCACGCTAACCGAAACAACATCATCCGTCGGGCTTTTACCACTGCTGATGGCGCAGCTGTACTAGATCCAAGCGGCCTTGCTTGGAGCGATGGTAAAAGACCAGACGGGATGACTTTGATTCCGTGGAAGATGGCACGGCCCTTGGTCTAGTATACCACTTGCGTTGATACTTTGGCGCTATCTCATCTTTCTAGAACATAAGTCAGAGCTGGCGCGGCAGCTGAGCAAGCTGAAGACCTCAAAAGGCGCAAATATAGCTGTATCGATAGCGGATACGTGTTTGAGCCTTTTGGGGTCGAAACTTTGGGACCGTGGGGACTGAGTGCCAAAAGCATTCACAATGTGAGTGCCAAAGGTACCGGTCTTTTAGATTAAGTTTATGTACATATTGTGAATAAATATAATGTTTTACGGTAATTAATAATCGATTTTAATATGTTTCTAAGAATATTTCATTAAGTATTCCAAGTTCTATTTCTCCCTAAAATAAAGTTATTTAATTTTCTTGGTGAAGACGTAAATCATAACACTGGATTTTTTTATAAAGACATTCAATAGATACTGATATATAGGAAAATTATATGTACTTACATAATTCCTAAAAGACATTTTCAGCTGCTTTCCATTAGTCGAAGTATGGTTGGCTCGGATTTCAGCGTCAGTTCTGAAAATAATTTCAAAATACAATTAACATAAATATGTTTTTGTTACTGTCTGTAGTTAAGTATAAATAACAGAAATAATGAGGGAAAATGTGCCGGTCATGTTTCTCTCATAGGTATAAGGTGTAAGTAGACTTTGTGCGGAGTAGAGAGCAAATCGACAAATCTATTGTAAGACACGGATATATAATAGACTAACAGCACTCTCCAAGTTTACCCATGCAGTTCCCGTTATTTTTTCATGGTAGCCCCAGCCTTAGCCGTAGCCTATGTCATATTACAGACCATAATCTGTTTTCCAAATTTCAACACGATTCGTTCAGACGTTCTAATGATTGATCGGTTTTTCGGCAGTTTTGTGTACCAGAGAGAAATCGCCTAAACTGATATGGAGACCACATCGATCTCCCGACAAGCACTGTAATCTTGTTTGCCACAGGAAGATATTTTACACGCTTCTTTGGTTTCCATGAAGTAAGGCCTAGGACATCATCATCATCATCATCAGCCTATCGCAGTCCACTGCTAGACGTAGGCCTCTCCTAATGAACGCCAAATGGCTCGATTTTGCGCTTTTTGGATCCAATTTCTGCCAGCAATCTTCCGCAGGTCGTCCCTCCACCTAGCCTGAGGGCGCCCCACGCTACGTTTGCCTAAGCGCGGTCTCCACTCTAGAACTCGTCTGCTCCAGCGATGGTCGGTTCTACGAGCGATGTGACCAGCCCACTGCCACTTAAGTCTACTTGCTCTGAGAGCTATGTCGATAACCTTGGTTCTTTGTCGGATCACCTCATTACGGATCATATCCTTCAAAGAGACTCCGAGCATAGCCCTCTCTATTGCTCGCTGAGCAACCTTCAGTTTATGGACTAGTCCCACCGTGAGTGTCCACGTTTCGGCACCGTAAGTCATTACGGGTAGGACGCACTGATTAAAGACCTTTGTCTTCAGGCACTGCGGAATAGACGACGTGAAGATCCGACGAAGTTTACCGAATGCTCCCCAACCCAGCTGAATTCCTCGATTGACTTCTCCCTCGAAATTGTTTTTCCCCATTTGCAACTGCTGTCCGAGGTAGACATACTTTTGAACAATTTCGAGGGTTTGTCCGCTCACAATTATTGGTCCCGGGGTAACCAGTCTATTGAACATGACTTTAGTTTTGTCGATGTTCATCCCGAGACCAATACGCTTTGAAGAATCAGCTAGGTCGGTAAGCATTCGGTAAGGCCTAGGACAGCGGACTTGAATCCGTTCGAAGAGTTTAGCCACGGATTAGAGAGTTGAAGGTACATCTATAGAGATGGATCATGGATCCCCGGAAATCAGCGCTGTCAGAGTTACAATGACCTAACGTGGCATCCGTAGCTCCGGCACTTAAGTGCTCTGATGATATACACCAGGATTTTTAGTAGGTACGCTGCTTAGATAGAGAATAAGTAAATAGATCAGGTTTTTCCGCTCGGTTACTTTGCATCAATCGTAAACAGATGAGGTTTATGTTAGCTATGACGACATAGTGATGAGCCGCGACAAAAGTATGACACTTCCACAAGAGTGATAAGACAAGAGCGGTCAGACCCGCTTTCGGTGTAAAGCGTTTGTTCTAACTCTTTACGTAGTATAGGTATGTAAACTCTTTGGTCCGCTGTCGTTCTGGATGACATTCCATTTAAATGAATAAATACAAGCTCGCTGATTATAGGTCTGAGGAAACCACAGATTATAGAAATAAAACACAGATGGAACCTTCGTGAACAACACTGTGAGGCCCGTAATTAGTCATGTTGACGTAAAATTGTCAAATCAACGTTCCAAATTACTTGTATAATGTTGTCAGTCTTAAGAAAAAAGTCCCACTATTGTTGTCTTAGCATGGGAAATCTTTACGTATAATAAACACATCATTTGATATTTTAAAATATTAATATATTAATTTTAAATATTAAATATTAATAAAAATTATATTTAGCCACCTTTTCACTTAGATAGTATATCGAATGACATTACAATACAAAACACTTATTGGCACCATAAACAAAGTTGTCAAGAAGTAATACACATAATTGAGATTGAGATAGTATTTACATATATTAATTTTGTATGACATTTATTTTTATTTGTTAATTTATTTACATTTATTTTATAAGTTTTTGTGACATTTGTATTAATTGATTAAAGTTATGACATTTATCATTTTTAATTAACCCGTGAGGAGGCGCGCCTTAAAACATTACACGGATGGGCGCGCGCGAGCAATTTGCTCACGTTATTTCAAATGTCATTATCTACCAATTTGTCTTATTAATTAATTAAAAACTGGTTCATTTGAGTAAAACGACATTATATTTACCATAAAATAGGCGTTTTACTAAAAAAAAATACAAAAATGCAGTTTCTCTGCAAAATTAAAAATCCTATAAACTTTGGTTGACTTTTTTGGCAGTCTTGAAGAAAAAACATTGTAAAAAAATTAAAATAGCATATAATTAAAAAAAAACACTCTTTCATTAAATCTAGACAAGTGTGCCTCTCATAAAACGGTTGACACAAGAACGTGACGTGCTCCGTGTAGAGTAATTTATGAGCCGAAGTACACGCTTTTTTAGACCGTCTATTTTTCAATCTGGGGCATCTGGCACAAAATCCACTTGGTCCTGGCCCTTCTTGAGCGTTGGGAACAGGTACAAAACGCTTCATCAAAAATTTGAGATCATATAAAACATTTTGCATGTAAATTCGTCGTGAAATATGTGGTTTTACCAGCTCCAATGCCACTTGTTTTAGGAAAACACGTTGAAACGTCATCTGCAGTTTCGTCTGAAGATTGCTTGGTATCAGTTTCATGAGGACTTTGTATGACGGAACAGTCGCTTTCAGGGCTATCAACACGAGTGTGGTCTTCATCATCAGGTACCGAATGATCATCAGAAAGCTCGCCCAGCCACGAAGAAATTTGAGCATCTTGTCTTTCATATCTATCGCCCATTGTACTAGTATTTGTTAGCTAGAAAACCAAATAAACATTCCATTACAATATAATTTTGATTGTAAAATCATATGATGTAAAGTACTAACAGATTTGTTAACGTTCAAACACACATTAAAAGTAATAACTGTAGAACAAAATACAAATTATGAAGAAAAAAATACTTACGTGGATGGGCGCGCGATGAGCAAAACGCCGCGTAGCGGTTCACACCCCCAACAAACACTTCACTACGAGGCCACCGCGACACTGAGCGGCGCGTGAGTTGCGTCAGGGGAGAGAGGTTGAATAGTTAGGAAGGTACCTAGACGCTTGACGCGCTATGAAGTCCGTAGTAACAAAAATATTCTGGAGTTTTGTGTGAGCAAAATGCTCATAGCGCGCCTTCTCACGGGTTAAGTGAGGAATATTTTACGCTACGCTAAGGTAAATTTTTATTTACCAGATCTTTAATTATGAATTTATTGTGAATTTAATTATGTATGACATGTAACATTGGTTATAAATAAATGATTATGATTAAATGATTAATAACAAAACAAAATAAGCACAAAAGACGATATTGTCGCTAAAAGCGATCTCTTCCATATAACCTTTTGATTCATGAGGAAACAAAATTTGTAATATTTTGGGCATTGGTGCAACTAACGAAATAAATAAATACACAAACAAATTGTATGATATATTAATGATTTTGTTTTTTGTAATTTTTTATGTCATAAATTACTCATTTTATAAATTTAACATTTACTAAAATTAAATTTGATATTCAATTAAATTGAATAATAGAAGCCTATCAATAATTTGGTCTACGAGTATCTAAAAAAATATATAATCTATAGTTTACCCTAAATTCAGGGAAAATAATTTACATTTAGTATCGCCACACTAACCTATTTTCGTTGAGGTGTTGTGTTCCATTCATCACCAAAATGAAATCGCCTAAATTATTTAAATAACTGTAAAAATATTCAAATTTTCCTATGAAATTATATTCCTCTTTCCTTTTTTTGTTGTTTGGGAACATAGTTTGCAATGTTTGAAAACACAAGACGGCATATTTTAAAACAAAACTTAAAATGACACGGGACTCCCGTACAACACGGAAGTCCGTTTCATACTGACTGGAGTTTGTATTTGCTTCGGCGTTTGTATTTCCTTTGTCTGCTTCAGTAGCTCTGTTCTGCGCGCTCCATCTGGTTTTATTTCTGTAATCTGTGGAGGAAACCATATAATTTTAAAATCCCGATTCTTTCCGTTTTGATGCAGAAGTCAATAAAATTAATCCCTACATACACAGACTAAATTTAACCTAATCGCGGGCAAACAGTAATATTAAAACATGACACATTACATAAAACAAATATAGGTATCTGTGTTTATCACACACATATTGGTCCTGGTCCGGAATCGAACCCATGAGACACTGCTCTGTGGGGAAACTCACTATCAACTGAGCCACGACGTTAGCGACGAGGCAATCATGATGCGGATACAAATATTTTGTATACACTTTATTTTTATATTTTATAGTTTGCAATGTACCTCTACAATTAGTGTTCAAAACATTCACAAATGCAACAATTTATAATAAATACGTAGTTTTTGATATTTGTGCGAATCGAAAAAAAAATATATAACATATACTAGCTTTTACCCGCGACTTCGTCCGCGTGAAATAAATAGTATGGTAACTGAGCTTACATTAAAACATTTTTCATCCTACCAGCTCGGAAAGAGTACTTTTGCTCCTCGATATCAGGGCGCAAAAGTCGTTTTTACCCTCTAGAGCTAGAGGGTAACGTAAAGGACAATGTCCATTTTTGACTCGCCAAAATATTTGTCGTGTAGACATATGAGTTATATATTAAAAAATCGGTGATTTTTTTGTTGTACTCGTGTGCGAAGTTATATAACTTTCTAACATTACAAAATAAAATAATTTGCATTTCTTTAAATTAAACCTACCATTTTCCAACAAAGCTGACTTGGAAAATATTGCAATAACGAATCGGTACTTGCGTTTCGTTTTATTGATCCGCGTTAGATTGAGATTGAATGTAGATGTTATGTATGTCAATTTCTTTCACAATGTCGTTTACTTACTACTTTTACATATTTAAATAACGATATATGTAATTACGGCGATAAAGAAATTATCATTGCATTTTATAGCAATGTAAACGAGAAAGAAGTTGGCATGCAATTGTGAAACGAAACGTTTTCACCAAACCAAATTGGTCAAACAAAGAGGTAAAGCAATCTTTGTGGTCAAAGATTAATGTCAAATTGACAAGTTGTCAAATCAAAAAGTAAACAAGCAAAATGAATTGTTTTCGTCCTATATTATAGTTTTCTTCGTGTTTTCTAAGCGGTGTAATATTTATGCATTATTCACCACAACAAACTCCGATTACCAATGTTTCAATGTCGGATTTCAGACACAGTAAAATTATTCCGATTGTTCAAAAGAGATTGCTCCAGGAAGATTTTTTGAGCTTCTTTGCGGTGGGTAGAGAAATATTAAGAATTAGAAGAATATTATTAATTCCTAATCGGACGTCAACGACAACTCATTCAGTTTTTGTGACGGAATTTATATTGGTTTTAACAAAACTGGGAATTATGTGATTCAGTGCTCCTTATTACTTAGGTACATAATTGTGGTAATAATTACATTAAACCATATATGCTTGTGTTGTCTGATGGAAACCTCTAACTCGAATATCAAAATAATGAGATATTTATATCACAATTAAGATATTCCCTTCTGTGACAATATTTATATGCAAATGAAGTGTTCATACGTATGGTAATCAGTTGGTATGGAGCAGTACTATTATTCCTATTTATTCTGATAAGAAATATGTTTTGAAAGATAATACCATAGTTCTTTCTTTTCTTTTCTCTTCTAATCCGAAAGAAAACATAATTCTAATGTATTTTGACAGTAAACATAACCTTACTTTTGGTTTAACTGTAACTCATTTTTGGTATTTGGAAAATAAAAAACACCAACAGCAGACGTTTTAAGAAGCATGAACAATCCTAATTAGACACTATTCATCTCTATGCACTTTCAGTATCAAAAAAAGTTTGACAGGGTTTTCAATGTATGGGACGTGGGCATTGTCCTTTGAATTTAGAACATCGTGTGTACTGAGGTTTTGAATTCAAAACATAATTTAACCTATTTATTTCTACCTCCTTGGTGCCGAATTCATCATACATTTCTTTTTAATTTGTTAAAAACTCATACTCGAAACCTCCTTGATGTACTTTTTTTTAATGCTTTGCGCGCAATTTTCTTTTCACGTATGGAGGATAGAGGTAAATAAAGTGGCCAAGTGCGAGTTGGACTCGCCCATGAAGGGTTCCGTTGCAGCAAGTAACATTATATACATAGTACACATAGTCACATAGTTCTTGTAGTTCGTTGTAACTTTGATCGAAGTTTCAACAATAGTGTATTTATGACGTACTAAAAAAAAACTACTCATCAGATCGAGTTCAAACTAATTTTCGTTGGTAGTTTAAAGGGTAATGTACATCATATATTTTTTTTAGATTTTTCATTCTCTTACTTTAGAAGTTAGAGGGGGGGGGGGGGGACACACATTTTACCACTTTGGAAGTGTCTCTTGCGCAAATTATTCAGTGTAGACGAAAATGATTTTAGAAACCTCAACATCATTTTTAAAGACCTATCGATAGAAACCTCACACGTGTAGGTATGATGAAAAAAAAAATTGAGTTTCAGTTCTCAGTATGGGGGGCAACCCTAATTTTACTTTTCTTTTAATTTTTCTGTTCAAATCCTAATGCGGTTCACAGAATACATCTACTCACCAAGTTTCAACTGTGTAGTTCTCATAGTTTCGGCAAAAAGTGGCTGTGACATACGGACGGACAGACAGACAGACAGACAGATAGACAGACATGACGAATCTATAAGGGTTCCGTTTTTACGTTTTACGGAACCCTAAAAATGTCATTTCAAATGGCAGAACATTTTAAAATGCTATGAAGGAATCAAATGTAATCGAATTGAAGTATGCCGAGTTGCCGAGTTAAATCATTAAATATTATTGACTACTAAAATGGTAACTAATAGATAATTTCAACTACTTGTGCAGTACAAAATAGGTAGTAGGTAATAGGTAGGTAGTAGGTAAATATAACATCAAATAAATAATTACTATTTTGAGAAAACATGTAGGTACAATATATTTTGAAGTCAAAACTTCTTTTGGCGGGCCAAAGACAGATTTTTCGTGGGCTGTCAATTGAATTCTAGCGTCACGCTCAGGAATGATAAGACATCTTCGGGTAAACTCGGGACCATAGCCATTGGCCATCTAGAAATGCCTCAACCTTTCCCATTGGCCATTTAAAAATGCGTCAGCATTTCTAGATGGCCATGCTCATAGCCACGCCCTCCGGTTTCACACGCGTAGTTTCCAACGTAAGCAATAAAATTCTGAGTTATAAGTTACAAGTAGTAGTTAGTAAGTAGTTAGGAGTGTTCATGCAACCGTCCATCCCTTGTTTCCCTCTTATAGGTTGTATTTCGCAAAACCTCGTCTTAGCGAGCGCCTCCGTGCTGAAATACACCTCCATGCAAAATTTGAGACTCCTAGCATTGGTAGTTTCTGAGATTTCGCGATGAGTGACCGTACGCTTATATAGATAAATTATCATTGCGCACTACGGATTAATATAATGTGTCCTAATATAGATCGCAATCCGAGTCAATGAACAAAAGATGTATTTTTTCTATAGAACGATTTCTTTCCATTTTCCTCTTTAATCCTCTGTGTTAAAGTTGAATATTGTTTACAGAAGAAGCAACTATCAAAGCTTGGCGTCTGGGCAAGGCGTATAAATCAAACGAACCGTCGATTCGAGAGATTTCTAGTTTTACTGCACACATTGATACTCTAATTCCAGTACTGATAGATATTTTAAGATACATTTTTTATTACCCATATTTATTTAATGGGTGATATTTTATCTAAAACTTAATTTTATTAATGTTCCTTGCATAACACGCACAAATATTAAAATCAAGCTTAAATTACCGCCTAGAGCACTGGAGGGAGGAAGAAAAAGAGGGGAGGGAACTGGTCTGCGATAATTGTTCCAAACGGTTCGTAACCTTCTTTATAATTTGATACTTCAGAATAGTTTTTTATGTAATGAGAGACGAGACAAGCAAGATATTATGTGCTTAATGATAAGCAATACGCCCACCCATATTAGCACAATATCACGCAGCTATTGGAACATGAAAAGTCTTAGCAGAGTCCGCCTGGGGAAGTACCACACCTTTGCCAAATATTCTACCGCCAAGCAGTAATGTGCAAAAATTACTGTGTTCCGGTTTGAAGGCCAATGATTCCAGAGAAATTACAGGGCTTAGAGACATAATATCTTAGATCTCTGGGTGACGAGCGCAATGCAGTGCTAGGTAATGATTTGGACTATCATGTTCCAATAGCTGCGTGTTACTGTGCTGTTATGTGGCAGGCATGTTGCTTACCATCAGGCACATGACCTGCTCGTCTCGTGCTATATATAAAAAAAAGTCCAAACATGACCTAGCACACCATTCCCGTTGTCATCCAGAGATATACTTTTTACCTATATAAGTAATTATTTAAAACTAAATAAGTATTATATCAGCTATTTGGCCACCACAGTACAAGCTTTGATTAGTTTGCGGTCAGTTGGTGTTGTATGTGAATTGTCAATAATTATTTATTTATTATTTATTTATCTGCATGTCCTATCATTTTGCTGGAGATAGTGCCCTTCAAATCGTAACACTGTGATATTTGATTACGGTTTGGTGGCAGAATAACTCACAAAGTCGTGGTACGTTAAGTTAGTACCTTTAAGTTAAGTAGTAGTAGGTATCTACTAACTTTAGTACCTTAAGTTTTGTATTTTTGCAAACAACTAAAGTGTTAACTTTATTTTTTATTTTTATAGGTTTACACTTGACCGCCATCTCACCTGATGTTAAGCGACGATGCGGTCTTTTTTTTTATATAAAGAGTGATGAGACGAGCAGAACATGTGCCTGATGGTAAGCAACATGCCTGCCACATAACAGCACAGTGACACGCAGCTATTGGAACACGAAGGGTCCAAATCATTACCTAGTACTGCACTGCGCTCGTCACCCAGAGTTCTAAGTTGTTATACCTCTAAGCCCTGTAATTGCTCTGGAAACATTACCCTTCAAACCGGAACACAGTAATGTTTGCGCATACTGCTTGGCGGTAGAATAACTGGCAAAGGTGTGGTACTTCCCCAGGCGGACTCTGCTAAGAGTCCTATCACTACAAAAAACTACGGTCTACGATGGCTGGACGTGTTTACCTAGAAAAATTTGGCTAACATCGTCAATTAATGGCTTACAAGGCTACGTTGAAATCCTGAACTGAACCGAAATGGATGCATTAGACTCAAGATAAAAATACTTTTACTTCTGCTCCTCAAATTCGTGTAAAAGTACTTGTATATACCGTAAATTTAGGGTTGGCAGCGTAGTATAAGTTCAAGGTAATATTGTTAACCTTATTGTCTTAGAACAGGCATTATGCGTTACTTTAAATGTCTACATACAAAGAGAATGTAAATACTGTCTACATATACAACATCTGTATACCCACAGATTTAATTTTTTTTTGCTACGACGTCTTTGTGTATACCATACAGAATATGACATTTTCAGAATAACAAATATAAGTGAAAACATATGACAAATTATTGACATTGACATAAATACGCTTATTCAAATTCTGTCTTAAAATATTTAGAACTATATTTGACGAGTTAACTATATTATTATGTATTTTATATTCTGCTAACACCTTTTTAGAAATAAAACTTTTTCAAAAGACGATCATGAAACTCAATAGAATTTTCATTTCTTTCGGAAACGGATGTGGATTGCGGAATGAAAAACGAAATTATTAAGCCGCCTGGCTTGCCGCCATGTTGAGCATAGGAAAGCGGCGGTTATTCCTGCATATAATTATTAACCTGTCTGCTATAATTAGATAATACGATCTGAAGAATGCAGAGACAGCCATAAAGCTTGTTTGAACCAGACAAGATGCAGCACTTTAGAACATCTTCTAGGGCCAGCAAAAATTTAATGAGAAAATGATAAAAGCGGTTTTGCACTTTGTTTCTCGTACTGAATAAATAATTCTTCGCATGAAACAGTAAAGTCTTTCAAAATCCGAACAGCAAAATGTGGAACATTTTTTTAATATTATAAAGTGATGAGACGAGCAGGACATGTGCCTGATAGTTAATAAGCAACATGCCTGCCATATAACAGTACAGTGACACGCAGCTATTGGAACACGAAGGGTCCAAATAATTACCTAGCACTGCACTGCGCTCGTCACCCAGAGATTTAAGATATTATATCTCTAAGCCCTGTAATATTTCTGGAAACATTGCCCTTCAAACAGTAATGTTTGCACATTACTGTTTGACAGTAATGTTTGCACATTACTGTTTGACGGTAGAATAACTGGCAAAGGTGTGGTACCTACTTCCCCAGGCGGACTCTGCCAAGAGTCCTACCACTATTGCGCAAGCAGCAGTGTTCCTTCACTCCTAAAATGTAATAATCTCTGATCAAATTTGGGAGATGAGCAAAT
Source organism: Ectropis crepuscularia (assembly GCA_963693475.1). Taxonomy (NCBI): domain Eukaryota; kingdom Metazoa; phylum Arthropoda; class Insecta; order Lepidoptera; family Geometridae; genus Ectropis; species Ectropis crepuscularia. The sequence goes on from OY856338.1 coordinate 20,558,011, forward strand.
CGAGCTGTAGGTACGTATATTCTAATACTAGCGGCCGTTTCCGGCTTCGCTCGGATATCTTAATAAACCTAAATTACGCGACACATTTTTGTCCGCGATTTGATTCTCGTAAAAAGGGTTATAATGACGCAACATAAAAGATAGACACATGCTTTCACGGACTTCAGTGCACGTCAGCTCACGCAGTGATAGCTCTCAAAAAGGAATATTATTTCCATTTATTTATTGTTACATTCTTCATTCATGCTCCGCTATTATTGGTAGTAGCGTAATGTTATATACAGTCTATAGCCTTCCTCGATTAATGGACTATCCAACATAACATAAATTTTCAGTTTCAATTCGTACTAGCAGTTCCTGAGATTATCGCGTTCAAACAAACAAACTCTTCAAGCTTTATAATGTTAAGTATATAGATACCTATTATAATTCTAACCTACAATAACAAATTTCTGACATATAAACCGTCAACAACGAGAAATGACTAGGTGTCACGACACTTCAAATAAATCACTTAATGTCACTGAAAAATCAGACATTTTTTTACAACTTAATTGCAACATAACTAACATAAAGACAATTGCAAATATGTATTTTGTTCATACAAACAAGTAACATCACAATTTTAAAATGGAGAGTTGTGTTAAAAATGTGTGTTAAAAAAATACTCAAATGCCTGCTAAATTTAAGTTGAACCGGGGCAGTATGAACATAAACATGTGATACGGCTTCGAAATCACATCATATTACATTATAAAAATTGCTTACTACACAAAAAAATATACTTATATTTTTTAAGAGTCAGTATTTCGAAACCTAATGCGAAGCTAATGTTTTTTCTGCGCTGACCAAAAGACGGCTAGGCAGTAAATAGAAGCCCTATAAAAATACCCATAACTACATAACTTCAGAGTGTCAAATTGGGGAGTCGGTGTGCGCGCCTTTGCCTATCGTTTAAATTCACTCTGAAGAAACGATTATCAGCCAACTTCATCATGTCGTTATTTTTTGGCTGTCGGTATGAGCGCATTGTTAAGCATTTCTTCTCTTAACGTTTCCCAAGCACGCCATAAGAAACACTTCAAATAAAATATTAAACGGATACCCAGTAAATCATTCCGCAACTTTTCCAATGATAATATCTCTTCTTTCAGAGTTTCCATCAGAAATTAATTGCTAGCCCTACAAAGAGAAGTGTATGTGTTTCTTGAGAAATTATGCTATAATTCAGCTGTGTTCAGAGAACAGACGCTATTTGTGTCGCGAGATCTTGGAGACCTGTTGTCTACTCTTCTTATTCTTATCAAAATAATTAAAAATCAATAATCTACGCAGCTGTCGTTTCTACGGGCAGTTTATGAAGGCTTTTCTTTTAAGGTGTTCGCTGTGTGTTTGGATTTACAAGCAAACTAAAAATCGTTTAGAACGCACTTTATAATTATTATGTCATGGTCGATCATTTTGGTGCCATCTGCATGTGATAAAGTTTGTAGGCAAGAGAAATGTCTTAACCTCCTCCAATAGCTCAATACTTAAAGTGGCGAATATACATTTATTCAAAAATGCTCCTAAGGACATTATTTTGACAATCTTATTTGAGCTAAGGCGGCGTTGCTCCAGTTTGTGAATATACTTCAGTAATGTACCTAGTACGGAAATTTATAACTGTCGTGTTTTCGGCACCATCAATTTTCCGTGAAAACCCATTGTTGTACTTTTTGTCTAATAAAAAAGTATTATTTAACAAAATCAAAAAAGTGTTCCAATTATTATATTAGTACATTTAGGTTGAAAATTGACAAATTGTATAAAAAATAATTAGATATTCTTTCCCGCAGTTTCTTATTTTATGTTCGGTGCTGCACGTTGTTTGTTGTTCTTTCACTCATCGTGAAAACTAATTTATATAAAAACTAGCGGCCCGTTCCGGCTTCGCTCGGATCATAATCTAGACACTGTCTGCAGCTCCATCTGCCAGGCTTATTTGAGAATCTAAACCATCCTCGAATCCACACAAACAATCAATGTACACACACAAAAAAAAACATTCAAATTGGTCCCGCCGTTTAGGAGGCGTTCACTGTCAAATGATTAAATTACTAAAATGGCTATTAAAAAATAGGGGTTCGTGATAAAAAAGTAAAAATTTAGGGTTGTACGTATTTGTTAACGCCACATTATAAAAAAATAAAAACATTTTTTTTTTCCGAAAACTAAAAAAAAAAGTTTTGGTCTGAACAACCCTTATCACTTAGGGGTATAGCTAGAAAAATAGCTAGTAGCCGATTCTCAGACCTACTGAATATGCATATAAAATTTGGTAAAAATCAGTAGAGCCGTTTCGGAGGAGTTAGGAAACAAACACTGTGACACGAGAATTTTATATATAAGATGACGTATCGCGGTGGTTGTGTGCATACTTCACCGTAACGGCTTGACCGTTTTTAGTATTTTTTTTTGTATATTTGGTAGGTATAGGTCTAGGAATAGGTCATAGAGTATTATTTATCGCAAAGCTTTAACAGGTGTTTTCTTTACTTGAACACTTGCGTGTGACTTAAAATATGAAATAATTGCCTTGGTGGTTCGAAAATATTTAATTTACTACTGTTAATTGCGACTTTTAGAATTTCTGTTTGATCACCATCAAACATTTAAGTAATTTAATATTTGTTAATTGATCTGGAGTCATATACATGAAATGTCGCGTCGCTTTTACATTTTATTCGGTTTTGGCAATTTATATGAGATACTTAATAATTTATTTTCGCCAGTGTAATACAACTGCATCCAAATAGTGTTTATAATACTAATGTACAACCGCGATAGTTTAATTCAAGAATATAAATAACCTTGCTAGTTTATAATCAATTAAACCTAAGTCATAAAATTTGGAGCGATTGTTATCGAATGAACGAATGATGATTACTCTAAATAGGTGTTCGGTATTCCACTCTATTAATTTTGAAGCAACAAATCTGTTGAAATAAAATACCTGTTCGTTAATTTATCTGACATTGAACCAAATGTCAGAATTTACTTTTGCATTTTGAAAGGATGCCACGAACCGTGGTTTTTTTGTGAACATTGTAATTTACGTGCTTCAGTTATAGTATAGGTTTATGCCAGTCAAGTGCAAGTTGGAATTTTACAACGAGGTCTTTGTGAGACTATAATCAGTATTCAAATCTGTCTTTCTATTCTACAGTTGCCTGGAAGAGACCACTTTTAGTGAAAATATCACCAATTGCTACTTTTTTGTTTTGTTTTAAATAACCATTGTTTGTTTTTTAAACTAAATGCAATAAATAGTTTGTCTATTTATCATTTTATTTCTATCTATTATTTATCAATAGGCAATATATCAAGTTTTTGTTGTTGTTCGTAAATGTAAGTCTAATACTACGAGTACCAAGTGCAAGTCTAGTGCTACCAAGGTCAAACAGTTTTTCTCATAGAGCTGATAGAAAAACTCATGCATATACCTACTTAAATCTCGTTTGATGAATTATGGTTAGGTTAGGTTTTTAACAACTCAATATTTTACTGTTTATTTCAGTGCCTGAGTATGTAGGCAGACCCCCAAAACATTTTATATTTTTCAAGTTGTAGGTAAGTCATCCTATCATACTTTTTTCTACGAGCAATATAATAAATGTGAAAGTTAGTTGCTCAATCATGACGGACGATGAATCTGGACGGATTGCGTCGAAATTATATATAAAGCAAATGAATATGCAGTAGATTATTGGCATAAACATTAAACAGTCCATATAATATTTCGAATACTGGGACTCGCTGAAGGAGAGTCAAGATTATAATCCACGAAGCTGGCCTTGTGGTGGTTTCCTTCACTGTGAGAGTCAGCGTAGATGAGAAACTTATACATTAGCATTTGGAAACACACTCACGAAGTGTAGTAGGTAGTAGGTGGCGTTCAAACCTACGATCTCACGGTTCCGAAACCAGATGTTATCGATAGTAGGCCACCAAGGGTCTTTCCAACAGGCTTTTTAAGATACAATTTTAGCCACAACTAGTATCAAATAAATCCAGTAATCTGTGTAAATAAGTAACGTATTGCTAACAAACTTCTTTACGTTCTTATTACACTAGCTTCCGAAACATTATTTGACCATAACTTTGTCTTTTATTTTTCGTTGGTCATCAATATCGATTTGATTGTACACAAAAATTTCACAAGTGTTTGTCTCGCGAAAAACTGCATATTCGTCAAGTTTATACAGTTGAAATTTTACTACAAAAATGATCAGATCTCTTAAAGTGTTTTTGCGATATCTTTCCTTTTTTTTATTTTTTTAGTAAATTTGTCAATTTCTTGTGTCTAGTAACAGATAACAGCTATTCAGTGAACGTTATTACTATTGATACAGAACCTTCGACTCGAAGTAAGGAATCTATGTCTACGTCGATTTCCCCTATCTCTACCAGCTACGTCCCTATTTAATGAAAAATTGTCGAAATTTTTTCGCACAAACATACACATCTCATTTGATGTAGGGTGAGGCAAGGAAAAGATGTTCCATTAGAAAAAAGTGGTTTCTGAACCACTTAAATGGCACTTTTATCCAAAAAGAAATAAACTTTGCACACGCTTTGGATTCCCGTGTTGGTCTCTCAAACATTATAACTGTTCTTGTAAACACGGATTTAAACAACACTCAACTCAGTTTCACGTTTCTGCTTATTTACCTGACCTTGCACCGTTTACGTGGTAACTAATCGGCCCGCAGTATATTATTATGTGTTCGTTATTTGCGCTTAGACGCTTACAACAATATTTATGGATAGTGAAGAATAACTTTACTGCTGACTAAGTATTTAAAATTAACTAATTGTGTCTGTTAATGGCTAAACTTAGACCGTTTCTCATTTTTTTTAATTGTGATTTTTCTTATTCTATATATTTTTATAGCAATATTTATAGAATTTATTAAAAGAAACTGCACTACTTTCACCACATATCTACTCGTAATTACGTACACAAATCAGATCTGCATTATCTATAGACCCATGACGATCTAGAAATGGTCTTTAATTATGTAATGGTGACAATTTATTTGATTTATTTCACAAGGAGGACTAAAAACTTAGTATAAATAATATTGGCAGATTAATCACTAAACTGTACTGAAGAAATAAACAATACTTCCTTTGAAAATGTTGCCATGAGTCAACCAATCGCATCGGAGTTCCGATGTACGCCCGCGCATCAAACAATCGTCGAGGAACTGTGAGATTTATTTCTGTCTGTACGTACAAAAATAAATGGCCTACTGGTTGCTAGAAGTGTCAAAGACTTGGGTACGAGTCAGGTTGTTGCCTCTGAAGAAATGAGGGCACCATTTCTTCCCTAAGGTAAGGAAAGAGCTCAGGTGCCAACGCAACTTCTAGCTCTGCCCTGCTCAGCTAAAATATACTGTATCATTGTGTGTGGCAGCCAAACATTCACTTTGTTTACTTTCGTGAGTTCGTTACAATTATTGATTGAAATAAATCCACACACCTATACTATTTTTATTAAATGTACCTAAATGTACATTTTTTGATATAGTGTTTTTTTTTTCTAAGAGTAGATTCGAAACAATTGTTTTAGTTTAATTCTTCTTCTTCCTTCTAGACCTTATCCCATTAACTTGGGGTCGGCCTTCCTAGTCCTCCTTCTCCACTGAGCACGATCTTGTGCTGCGTTCGTGTCGATTTGAGCATCTTTGAGGTCTTTTTGAACCGTTGTCATCCAAGTGGAAGGTGGTCTTCCAAGTGAACGTGTCGTCGTAGGCAGTGCGAGGGCAATCTTGACCATGTGATCGTCTATGCGTCTTTGCACGGGCCATACCATCGTAAACGCTTCTCTTTGACTTTATCGATAATGGGAGCAACCTTGAAACTACCTCTGACATACTCATTTCGGATTCTGTCCAGTCCACAATCCACAATTTTGCTGTGTGTAGTTTGTTAAGGTGTTTCTTGATTGTTGCCCAACATTCTGACCCGTATAAAACTGCAGGTCTAATGGCAGTCTTATACAGGTGCCCCTTGATTTTGAGAGGCATTTTTCTATCACACATAATGCCTGTGAGTTGTCTCCACTTCATCCATCCTGTTGTGGTTCTATGAGTAACGTCATGTTCAACTTTGCCATCATTGCTAAGTATTGAGTCTAAGTACTTAAACTGTGTAACTGTGGGCAGGACGGTATTTTCTATTACAATCTTCGCGCGCCCACCCCCGCGACGTGGACGCGTCAGATAGGATCTACTCCAGTAAGAGATAGAGAAAGTGACTCTATCTCTCCTAAAGCCGGGTTAATGACCTGGTATGTTGCCCGAGGCCAAAGGCAATTGTTTTAGTTTAATATGAAATACAAAGTAAATTAATAGCATAAAGCTACATTAATTAATGACACAATGCTAACTGAGCAGAGTTAGCATTGTGTCATTAATTAAAAATAGGTACTTTAAATATTTTTTGAAATTATCATTACATATATAATTTAATATTTTTTATTTTCATGAAGAGCCTACGTTGGAGCGGGCTTACCACGAAGAAATCGATTCACCCTTAATTTGAAGAGGCCAATACCGTACATATCCATTGGGAAAAACCCACTCGGGCTATGCATTCCAAAGCCTGGTTCTTCTCAATCTCGACGTTCTTATTAAGACAGTGCAGTCAAACATCTTCGTTTGAGTCTTTGGTAAAAGCATGTAAAAGCTTCGTCATCACCGCATCTCAAACCGAGCATTGTTTTGATTTGGTCTGAGACCAAAGTGTTACATTGGTAGTGTTTGGCTTAAACATTTGTGATCTATGGAGTCCAACCACATAAAATATATTTTAAACAGGATCCTCAATTTTCAATAAGGGAGCTATAGATAGCTTGACGTGTAAACTGTACATTTATGAATAAAGAATTTTGACTTAACTCTTTTGAATTTTTTCTCTGTTTGAAATAAGACTACAAATTTGATTACAACCGGCCTCATCACGTCTTTAACACAAAATGCCTCGTAGAAAAGACCCAACCCAAACCGTCTTAACAAATATAAAACTAAGAGTGTTCTTTGCACTGTATCTCATGCAGTATAACTTTAAAAACAAAGTTTGATTCTGCATACCATTTAAAAGTTGACAATACGAACAAGCTAAGTTTACCGTTAACAGATTCATCAAAGACGATTTGTACTAACTGCTTGTATGTTAATACAAAGATTAGTTTTCTTATTAAAATATATAATATTAATAAGTATGTCAAGATATAAGAAAAGCTATTACAAACATGTAATATACTTACGTATTTTTTGAAAACAATAACTTGTACACAGGCAATTCAATTTTGCTTTAAATTTTTTTTTTTTTGCTGTTTTTATCAGTTTTAAGATACTCAAATAATTTACATCTCATAGTAATCAAATAGAAAGCGATAGCTTTTATCAAAATAGCTGCCGATGTGTCGTAAATTTTCTGCAGCAACAATTTATTTATGATCTGATCTACATCGAGAAACAGCTGACTTGTAAAACCAGATACGTTTGCCAGATTTCAAAGTAATTATAAAAGAGAAAATATGAGCTTTCAGAAATCACTAGCTTATTATTTAATTACTATTTCATGGTTTCTTAGATAGGTATAGATAGGTATAGTATACTCTATATAAATATATATATTTATTTTATATATATATTATTTATATGTATATTTATTCATTTATATTAGTTATATAATAAATATAATTAGTTATATATAATATAATTATATAGTTTATATAATTAATATTCCTAAGTATACTCTATATAAATATATATATTTATATAGAGTATACTTAGGAATAATATTATTTTACTATTATTGTTAGTCTTAATCTCACAAAACTAATATAAATGAATAAATAAAAAAACAAATCTGGATGGTGACACTTGTTTAGTTATTGAATAAAAAACCCATCAAGTTTTTCAATCCCTGCGACAATGCAAAGTTTCATTTTTTTTGTCACAATCTTGTTACAAATACCCAAGAAACTATACAACTGTACATAGTACAGCGGTGTACTTTAAATGTATAAAGTTTTAAAAGTAGCCTTATTACTATGCGCCTAATTATTTATTACAAAACGCGGTTTACGTGTTAAGAGAATTGGAGCATACAAAATACGAGGCAATGGTAGGTAGCCTTTTCCTCCTCTGTCTACGATAAGATCGCTAACGATGTAGAGCCAGCGCCAACACGGCAGATATGTGCCCAAAACTAGAACTACGTCGAATTTGTACAACAATTTTCGATTTTAATAACAAGATGCGATAGTGGTGCCGCTTTAGAAATGCTTTAAGTGGTGGTTCGTACTTTAGAGACTGCTAGTGACTCATGGCCTGTTGGCTGATGGCCACGTGAGTTGTGACGTCAGCATTGTTTACCCGGGGACACCCAGTCACCTTACAGAATTTTTACTCCTGAAACTTATGAGTATTTATTATGTAAATATTGGTATTAAAAAAGTTTGGTACAGCGTCTCTATAAAAAGAAAAACAAATGGCAATCGTTTTTCTTCCCGGAAACATAAATAAAGTTAGAGGAAATAAGAGTTTCCGTGTTGTGAGTGATAGACTAACAACTTACCACTGTAAGTCAGAACTGTTAATCTTACGGCTTCTTCAGATCTGATAAGTGTGGCACCAATAGGTCAAGAAAGCAATGTTGACCCGGATATAATTTAGTGCAGTAGTGTTTTCCTTAACATTAACGTACCAACCAATAGAGCGGCTAAGAAATTAAAATTTGGGTTTTGCCGTTTTATTGTGCACTTAGTAACAAACTCACAGAACATTACGGGGTTCTGTCTTTTGTGGCCCATTACAGGTAGAGAACATTTGACTTATCGTCCTGTTGTTTATATAATTTAAAAAAATAATCAATTTGATGGAATGTGTAGAGAACGATAGTTTTAGGGGATGGTGTTTAGAAAGAAGTTCACGTCACGACGTCAGGTCACGACTATTGGATGTTGTAATACCCGGTTTACATTATTCCAGTTCAGCGATCGAATCCAGTGCTGGATTGCTTACTGGAATAATGTAAGCCTGCACTCGAATGCATCAATCCAGTGTCAATGCATTCCGGTGCCGGTTTACATTATTCCAGTAAGCAATCCAGCGCTGGATTCGGTCACTGGACTGGAATAATGTAAACGGGGTATTATGAAATTATATTGAAAAAACTTAAGAATTTGGATTTAACAGATCATTTCGTTTTTACCCGACTGCGCGACGCAAAGGAGTAGTAATGTGTTTATCAGTCTATGCATATATGTATGTATGTTCCTTTGAAGCACTATACAGACCAAACACCTGGACTGATTTTGATGACTCACACGTCAATCGATTCCTCTTAGTTCGGCGAGTGACACTCTGACACTAAAGACATAAGATTAGTGTAAATTCAACATGGCGGCTGCCGGACGCTGTATAGGTACTTACGCAAAACTATACAAATTACATACATGGAGTAGAACAACCTACATATCATATCAGTAAAAAAGAAGACATTTGGTCATAAACCAAAAGATGCATATTATGTTGAGCATAATAACACTCATAACATTGTTCATAACTAAAAAGTAATAACAATTGAACAGTCGGGATCCATTGAACAATTAGATTATTCTTTGTCGAATAATGTCAAATAATGGTGACATAAATATGTCGAATAATAATGGATCCCGACTGTTCAATTGTTATGTTCTTTAATTAGAATATATTTTGTTTTATTCAATAGTATTAATTAATTTTATAGAACTCTTGACCACTAGAAATATAAGTTCTTGTTTTATTCTTTTCAGTTCTTTTAGTAGGTATGTAAGTACGTAGTTTGATTCACTTTTTACGCAGTCGGGTTTTTGAGATTTTAAATTTTATATTTTTTATTATTGCTTTTTATTGTGTTGTATTACAGAATGATGTTGTCGACAAAATTCCTGTGTAGACAAAATTTCTTATACAATAAAATAAAATCTTTTAGCAATTTATCATGATAGAATTGAAACAATAACTGTCCCTTGCTTGTATTCCGCTAACTTAAAGAACGGTAAAGGAAAACATCGCGAGGAAACCGACAAGTACCTAGAATCTTTCGAAGTCATGTGTCGTCCACAAACAAACACTGCCCGGGCCAGCGTGGTGGATTATGGCTGCCTAGACTCTCTCCTTGCGAGAGAAGGCCGAGTCCCAGCAGTGGGAACATTTAGTGGGCTGCTTATGCATTTGTGCTTGCACGCTGCCCGCGGTTTTGTTTAAAAATATCTCATTAAGAGTCACTTGATGACAATCGGCTTTACTCATATTTGCATTAGTCACACCGTTCGCGTCAGCTGAATTTGGGGAATTACGAATAATACTAACGAGTATAACGAGTGTGTTAATGTAGTATTTAAACTAACTAACAAGCGTGAGGCGCACTCTATTAGCACATGACCGAGATGCCAAAGCAAGATAAAGGCCTATGCCCAACAGTGAGATAAAGAAGGTGGATGACGAATATTATGGAATTGATGAAAAACGTTTATTTAGACAAATGTTTAGTTTAAAAAAGTTGCGTAACATTATTGTCGTAGGATCCAGAGATTAGGTTTTACTGTTGAAACCCGTTTTTTAAACACCATTACATAATTGGGATGATAACTGGGTCAAAAATATACGATTCTAATTATTATTAGTCCGTAAGGTAGATTATGGAAAAATATGGGACACATATTTTTTGTTTTATCAAATTATTAAAACTCGACAAACATCATCAAACTTTTGGAGTGGGGGGGGGGGGGGGGGCGAGTGAATAAATAGACGTGACGTCACTCGAGACTTCTAAGCACTTTATTCGCACTTTCGCCATTTTTTGTTTGTAAAACGAGTTAAGTTTTTTTTTTAGTTCCAATTTCAACAGTTTAGTTCGTATAGTTTCGGAAAAAATAGTTGTTGCATACGGACGGACAGATAAACAGACATGAAGAATCTATAAGGGTCCCGTTTTTTGTCATTTGGCTATGGAACCCTAAAAATTAAAAAAAACGCGATTGAAACAATTGTTATAAGTATTTGTAATTCAATTAAATACATATTGCCGTTAAGGACGATGCCACAAACCATTGTTTAAAGTAAAATTTTATCTACGGAATTCTTACTGTGACAATGGATGTTAAACTCCGAAACTAGGATGCAGTTTTATGCCCCATCTTCACAGGTAAACTGATATAACCACGCTAAATATCCAGTAATTAATCATATAAAAATTAAATACACAAACAATGAAAATAATCAAAGTTGTCCCACGATGTGTTGAATTACAGCTTTGATGGTGGAAGAAAGCCAGCTTAAATCACTCCCAAAATATCTCGCGCTAATTTTAGTCATCAGAGACTCGCTGATATGTAGAAGTGTCTTCAAGTGCCGACCGGGTGGCCTACATTAACGAGTACATTACTACGCTGTGTAAGCCAGGTGGAGAGTAAACTCCGAAGTCCGGACCTAGAACACCGGATCGATCTCTTTTACTCAAACTATTTACACTGAATTTAATTTGGGTAAAAGTTTAAATGGTTCAATTTAATTTCTTCGCTTTTGTTTCTGTTATTCAGGGACTATCCCTATAATGAGAAAAACAGAGAAGTCTGTATAGTACCATCCAAGGTTGGTACTAGTAAAATCAATATTATGTACCCTGACACTGTATCTGTAAATAGACCTAGTTTCACAGACTAAAAAAGTATCATGGTTTCATTGCCCTAAGTATAAATATTCTGTAAAATTAATCCTCAGCTTTATATGTTTACTTGTTACGTAAAAAAACGGTTTTACGGGTTTGATATATGGGATGAAAGTTTGTATAGAAGTTTTAGAAGTATTTTTGAAGCTAGAATCTTGACACTAGTTTCTTAGACTTTTGATTAGATAGATTTAATAGATTTGTTTGACTTTTTATACATATGCATGTTTGACATTCAATCGCATTTGACAAATAGAGTAAGATCCCAGAGCTCCCAGATGTCACTTTTTTCTGATGAATGAAATGTGGACGATTGAGTAGAGTTAGTAAGTACTAAGAACACAAACATGCTTACTCGCTAACTTGCTTAGACGGCCAATTTTGAGATATGGGGTAATGAAGGTACATACAAACATTTGCTTACTTCACGTATTTTCTAAGAAGTGATTTTCACGTATGTTGTAGGCAATACCCTTAAAAACAAGGTTCCAATACTCCCAGACACTTTCCGTCGGCCATTTTGCTTAACAACTCCAAAATAATAATTTACCTTCACTTAAATTCTCATGCTCCATTATTTGTAAATATGTTCGTCAGACAACTATTTTAAAGCTTATTCCAATAAGACACACCAATCTAAGGGGTCAATCATCCCCTAAACTCAATTTTAAGTCAATATTTCCTAATAAATGTCTCACTCAGTCTCCCGCTCTTACCCATAGGATATAGTTGAGTTTAGGGGATGATTGCCCCCTTAGATTGGTCTATCTTATTGGAAAAAGCAACAAAATAGTTGTCTGACGAACATATTTACAAATGGAGCATGAGAATTTAAGTGAAGTTATATCATTATTTTGGAGTTGTTAAGCAAAACGGCTGACGGAAAGTGTCTGGGAGTATAGGGACCTTGTTTTTATGGATATTGCCTACAACATACGTGAAAATCACTTGTTAGAAAATACGTGAAGTAAGTAATGTCTGTATGTACCCCATATCTCAAAATTAGCCGTCTAAGCAAGTTAGCGAGTAAGCATGTGTTCTTAGTACTTACTAATTATATTCAATCGTCCTCATTTCATTCATCGGAAAATAGGTGACGTCTGTGAAAACTAAAAACCCTAAAAAATATGGCGCGGGTTGCACAGCGGAGCGGAAATATGAAAAAACTAATTTTTCATATTTTCGAGAGACGAGCGTAGTCTATCTGGTAATATATATTGTAAGTGCTTTGATATCTTTATGTTCAAATACATGTATGATTGCACTGTTTTCTCATAAGCAGACATTACTTACAACCAGACGCACCCCTCGTTATAGGAAAAGCTAACGTTGACAAATTTGCTACAAACTAGTAACAACATTCCAACGAGTAAGTAGTGAGTACCTACTGTATGATATTATCAACCCTCCAAACGAAATATAATTAGATATGACATATTTCTTAAAATTTTGCATTTTTTTTGCATTCACTTCATCGGATTGGGAAGATATACATATATGTGGGTCGTCGGAAGCGAAATCCAGATGTGTTCAATGAGTGCGAATATGTGAAGAGGAAGATAATATGACCAAACTACAATAAAAAGTGGGCCACCCACATTTGTCGGTAGTTTGTTTACGTTCTGATTTCTGTCAAATTGTTAGAAAAGAAAGTCATTCAGAAACATTAATTTCTGAGACAATTTTCTAATGGCAACTTCCGTATCCCAAAACATTAATTAAGCACAGATTTTGTGTCTGATTTTGTTTGAGGTAAAAAATGTCTAGAATTTCTATTCAGAATATTTGCCGACTTTGTACTCTTTATTGATTTTTGTAAATAGACGCGTCCTTTTGCCATATGGAAAGTTGTAGTTATGTTTTAACGTTGCTTATAGTTGTTGTGACATTTTTTTTAAACTAAATGATAAGTATGACTTAAAAAATAGTTTTCGTAAAGTTACTACGAAATAAATAAAACTATGTTTTGTTTGCCTATGTGTCAAAACCACAAAACCACAATATAAATGTTGTAAGCGCTACCCTCTTATCTATTTGAAGTCGGGGTCAGCCAAGTGTTGTCACTTGTATATAAATTTTATCAAAATCGGCTGGGTGGTTTGTGAAATATAAACAAAAAACTAAATACTACAATTTTGTCTGGATGACATCGTTGTAGATTTCACAAAAGTTATGAAACTCGATTCTGTCAACACGAAATTTTGTAAACGCATTATTGAAAACTTGTTTTGCACTAAAAAGCGTAAAATAAACTCTTTTTATACAAAAAAATTAACCGACTTCAACACCACAAATAAGGCACTCAAAAGCGAAAAATAAGTTAATGTAATTACTAGATAAGCGCTACTCACTCATCTATTTGAAGTCGGTGCCAGCCGAGTCTTACAAGTAGTAGATCGATACTACTTACATATGCCTACTTACTACGTACATTGTATCTATCTACGAGCTTTCTGATTTGACTGGCACCGCCTTCAAAAAAATGAGTGAGTAGCGCTTATTAAATCCGGTAGATCTGATTTTTTGCAGACTTGTTTACGATGTTGGCTTAATGATTAATCCAAGTTTGTAACCTCGAGCGGCGAACGCAACTTTGTCAGAAGTCGAAAAAACCGGGAAAAAATCGTTTATTTTTGGCGATTATAACTCTAAACGACTAGTTTTTTAAAAAACTTTCTTAGAGCATTTATAAAGTAGACTACATTTGCTAAAATATGATCCTAGAATTGTCTCTGTACACCCAATAGTTTCTGAGAATAAGTCTTTCAAAGTTTATACATTTTTTCGAACTTTGAATTTTTTTGCAATATTTTAACTCCTACTTGACCACTTTAAGGCACAGTTACTGCGGTTTTTAACCCCCGACCAAAAAAAGAGGTGTTATAAGTTTGACGTCGAAGTCTGTCTGTCTATCAGACAGACACACATACAGGTCTGTCTCTCTGTGTATCTTATGTGTGTCTGTTTATGGCACCGTAGAGCTCAAACGGATGGGCCTATTTCGATGCGGTATTTTTACTTGAAGATTAATTTTTGTGTTCATGATTTGAGCTATTTTTTAGTAATATCGATTCAAGATGGCCGCCTCCACCAAATGGTGGACCAAATATTTCATCACAATCTACCTCAATATGGGTATCAAATGAAAGGGCTTGACTAGTAGAGTACTATACACTATAACAAATTTCAAATCACAAAATGGCGAATTACATAATATTTTTTCACTAATAGCCTGTAATAGTTCTCGTGGCCTGTAATACTACAGATCTCGTTTCCGTTCGCATAGACGAAGACGTAGTCCAGCGCACGGAACAGTTTAGATACTTGGGATCTGTACTCCACGCGTCAGGAGACATCGATCACGACGTCAAGGCACGCATCTCAGCAGCGTGGGCAAAGTGGCGCGAGGTGACTGGTGTCATTTGCGACCCCAAAATGCCGGTTATTCGTAGGCGGGCTGTTTTCCGCAACTCGACGTCTCGATACGCCTATTTTGCGTGTAAAATTTGGTTAAGCTGAAAGAACAGGTCTATAAATCCATCATTAGGTCTGTCCCTCTAAATGGCAGTGAAACGTGGCCTGTGCTTGAGCGACACAAGCACGAACTGCGTGGAGATGAATATGACTGACACGGAAGGACTGCGTCAGAAACGTCCGCATCCGCGAAAGCCTTCATGTTCGTGACATAGCAGACAAAATGCAAGAAAGTCACCTGCGTTGGTATGGCCACGTATTACGAAAACCGACAAGTTATGTGGGGAATAAATGCCTAGCTATGCCACCTCCGCCGGGACCCAGTAGAAGGGGAAAGGCCTAAGAAATGCTGGCTTGACGTCGTGGGAGATGATAAGCGTGCCAATGGTCTCACACTGAAGGATGCCGAAGATCGTGCGAAATGGAGAAGTAAAAGTAGGAAAGCGGACCCTGGGCTCCAAAGCGAAAGCTAAGGATGTAACCGGGATTAAACGCGATGATGATGATGATGGACAAACGTAGATACTCATAATAATTGCTATGGGACTAAATTCTGCACAAAATTAAATAAAACCGACCAACTGCGAGTGGGACTCGCGCACGAAGGCGAGGTGCGACATTATATGGGAACCTCCTTAATTATTTATTTTGTTTCCATTAATTATATTTAAAGAGAATATAAAACTAAATATTCTGTGAATAGCTATCACCGTTCTTGAGATACAGTCTGGTGACAGACGGACGGACGGAAGGACTGAAGGATAGCGAAGTCTCAGTAATAGCGTCCCGTTTTTGCCCTTTGAGTAGATACGGAACCCTAAAAATAATCACATAAATCGGATAATATACATCTCTGAGTAATCGATGTACACACATACATAGAAAAAAACAATACCAGTGAAATGATAACCTCGTCCTGTTTGAACTCGGTTAAAAATAGAAAACGAGTGTCGTCAAATTTACTAAACATAACTATACGTTTATTTGTCATACTGTGTGTCTGCATAAGCCAAACTGGCTAAATAACAACATAATATCATATACGAGTTATAGGTATTAGATATGGTATCCAGATATAAAACACATGCATAGTAAACCAGCGCAGTCCCGCGATCACAGACTGCTCGTTGGTAGCTATTAATAGACGAAACATTTCGTTGCAATGGGATATCCTGACATATTATTTTTATATCCCTATATGTACGCGTTTCCGGCGCGAACCCTTACTCTGTGAAGTGTCAGTTCGATTTAGAAGCTATCCCACTGCTGGGCAAGACCCTTTCACCGTAAGGGATATGTTGGGATACGAGATAGAAATGTTTAATCTGTAGGGGTTTATGACGTACAAGATGGGCGCCCGAATGTAAGGAACACAGCCATTTGAACATGAAGAGTTAAAATAATTCTCTACATTGCGCTCGTCACCCAGATAATCACGATGTTTTGAATGCCTTGAAACTTCTTTGAAAACGTGACCCTCCAAACTGGAACACAGTACTGTGTGCATATTACTGCAGTGCAGTAGAATAACTGGCAAAGAGGTGGTAAACGCAGTCGGATAAGGAAAATATTGTGAGAAAACTGAACCGTTCTCTGAAACTACTGTTCTGTGTCCTAAGCCGACTGTCTTTCGCCAGTATGCTAGTAAAAGACCCAGTCCCAGAGTCCCAGTTGTGGACTAATGAACTGTTTAAGCTAAGAGCAATCATGGTTGTTCAAATCTTTATCGGTACCATCAAATTACTCTTAAACATGGTGCATGAAACTACACCGAAATAGCGAAATTTAACGAAACAATTGTAGTAGATGTAGTCATTCAGTTCGCATCCAACTTATTATTTCAGTCGAAAAAAAGGTCATCGTCCGCTTATAATTTCGCTTTGCATTTAAGAAATTCTTTAAATATTTTGGATACAGTTAATGTAAACAATCAGCATTGTCGAGTAAGAAAGAATTAATTATTATTAACTGCCTCTTATCTGCATTTAAGACCACAAAGTGTCCGAAACTTGGCGAGATACTGAGATGTTTAAATATTTTAATGCCAAACGATTTTAAATAACTTATCAGTGTTATTACACTACTGGTTCTTTATAAAAACATTCCATAAAGTCTAAAATATAAATACAATATTTTATTTATTTTATCTTTAATCTATAAGTCCCTAATCCATAAATACTAATATAATAAATGCGTAAGACACTCTCACTGTGACTCTAACTGTACAGTTAGTTTTGACATATTTAAAACTAACTGTAGTACCGCACCGATTTAAATGAAATTTGGTACAGATATAGTCCAGAGTCTGAGAAAGGATATAGGTTCCTGTCTAATCCGAAATACGGGTTTAAAGGCTTGCAATTTTGGAAGGAAGTTTCGTAATTTTGAAAATTTGATTTTTAGACTTTTGATTAGAGTAAATAAATAAATACTATATTCAAATTCAATTAAATCTGTCATTATTCAGGGGCCCGAATGACGAGGGTATGAGAGTCAATGGTGCATAATGCGCTCAGGGGCTCTGCAGTCACAGATTCTCTCGAAGCCCGAGTAAATGAGGGTTCGTTTGACTGAGTTGTTCTTACGTGAGTCAGTTTAGATTGGTAGCCTTTTCAAACATATCTGACATCACAGTGGGTCACAGAAGCTCGCTACCTTCTCGATGATATTTACAGGGCTTTATAAAGTCAAGTGGTGTTGCATATTTTTGTTTCTAGATGTTCAGACCTATTGGTCATTGACCCACATTTGTTCGTGCGCAACCCGATACAAATTATAGCTAACAACTACGAGTATCTTGACCATGTCAATAAACAAACAATAATATAGATACTCAGCGCTCTTCATGATCTGCCTCAAGGATTTCTCTCACAAGAAGAGAGTCCAGGCCAAAATAACTAACCCAGGTCGTGTTGGTTGATCACGCATGTCTTCGAAAGACGTATTTGTAAGAACGTGCCGGTTTCTTCACAATATTTTCCTTCACTGTCAAAGCCAGAGGTAATGACGACTTAATATATCTGCACTGGAGAAATACTCAGATATGTATGCTAGATACGACCTCTCTATTATGAAATCAGCAATTTTCAACAGTAGCTCTAACTTAATATTTCAAAATAAAACACCATCAAAATCCGTTCATTTGTTTCAGATAGACTCAAGAAACCAGAACTCGGAAGACTCCAGAATGGTGAATATTTCACCTCTGACAAGAGTTTCAAAAATGACTGGGCATACGTACGATATCTACCTACTCGAAATTTCTGCAATATATTACAGATACGCTCCCATAGCTCTAGACTAGATCAAACGGCACGATAATAAAAATACTAAAAACATGTAGGCGAACGAAAATAATTACAAAATTAATCACGAACTTGACATAGATCAGTAACGTTACGAGACTATTATTTGTTTGAATACAAAAGAATCTTGAGAGTCTCGGTAGATCACATTTATTCTTCTTGTATCTCAGCATTGCTGCTGTAATTATGATTTTGCGAATAGGCAATTATATCATCGTTTTGCGTACGTTATCGGTAGCCTTCGTGTTTTTGAAGCTTGTGTAAGGCTAAAGAAGAATAGTAGTTTTATATTTTCGACGTTTTAGAAGGATTGAAAAATAAATCACATCATGAAAAGAGAGTGGAGAGAGAGAGGAGAGATCATATTATGTTTATCTATGAACTAGTTGCATTTTTTTATGTACCTATAGAGCAACGGAACGAGGTCGTGTGCCTGATGGTCAGCAACCCGCCCAAAACAACACAGAGTTACGCAACCAAATGAACGCGAGCATTCCAAATCATTGCCTAGCTCTGCACTGCGCCCCTTAGCTAGAGATATAAAATAATTTATCTCTATGCTCTGTAATTTCTCTGAAAACATTGCCATTCAAACTGGATGTAAACACTATACACATTACTGTTTGGCGGTAGAAAAACTAGCAGTGATGACATCCTCAGGCGGACACTGCAAACTGGCCTACCACTAATACTAAGAAAGTGAATATAAGGAATAAATATTCTTGCTACTGCCACAGCATTTTTCCGTCCGATTCTTTCAGTTCTTACGACGAAATTGAGCAACAAACATCCAAAGCTCGTAAATTTCACATTTATAGAACTAGTGTAAACTTTTACTTTCTCAATTTCGTTATCCGTACGTAGGTACATCAATCATAGTCTTAATCCATAATCACTCTCGATACTTCTGAATGTTTACCCAATTTTAGATCTAGCGGGTAAAACGTCCGATGTCACAAACGTGATTTTGTACGACTGTAGGTTCTAACTCTGCTTGCGTAAGTATTTTTCAATGTTCGTATGTACAAGTTTGTCATCAGCACTAACTAGGTAAGGGTTTAAGTTCCTTCATCGTGAGGGAATCGATATGTTCCAGGAAACATATCTTGCGAGGACATTTATCATTCGCCTACTTGCACTTGGCTAAATTACGTTACGACTGTCTTGTGACAAAAGATCCGATGGGAACATGAAGTGGGTGTTGACTGTTTACACAAAATCAAAACCCCATTTCCTAAGTAGAACTGTGAGAACGATGGCCCTATAGCTAAAATAATGTCACTTTTAGGTAGATCTAAAAATAAATGTCGGAAGCTAGGGTAAACATCCGCGTTGGAGTCTTCGAGATTGTATCACTTTAGAAGTTATTGACTTCCCAGAACATTTCCTGGCAACAAATACAGATAACGATATGATCTAGAAATGAGATTCGAAAACATTATTATAATGAAACATTAAATTTTTAATTAAATTTGCCTAACCTAGGAAGTTTTATCACACTTGCGAACTATCTACCGCGAAGCAGTACTGTGTCAATCATGTGTTCTGATTTGAAGGGCAATTTTTCTAGAGAAAATACATGGCAAAAAGGATAAATCGTCTTGTATCTCTGGGAGACGAAATTGTAATGTTCAAATAACAGAACACAGTGAAATGGAAAACGTGTGGCTTACCACGTTCGTCCTGCCACCCTACTCGTATGTTATTTAAAAATAATAAATTGTAAAAGTCCTGCTCACTACAAACGTTTTATTGTTGACGATTTTTTATGAACTACACGCTTGTGTAGTCCATAACAGAACTTTTGTCCCATGCTATATACAATTACTGCGCAGTACTACTGCACTTTGCCCATTTTACAAATAGATATAAAACTTAAAACATTGTCTAGTTTGGTACAAAGATTGCCATCTTGTTTGTACACACTATCGTTATAATCTGTCAACGTGAAACAGTCAAATTGTGAAACGGTATGCAACGGAACGCATCTCGCGCACCGCCATATTTATTTTTATAACTCAATTTGTTTGTAGTCGAATAAAGTGTACGATATAATGTAATACTATAAACTCACGCTGGGTTAGGTTAGTTTATAATCTAAAATATACTAATCTAACCCAGCGCAGAACGCCCTACTGTAAGACCGACAATCGCGCGAAGGATTGTGATCTGATGGTTTCACTTTGATAGATTATAATTTCTGTTTATTGAAAAATAATGCGTTAAATTGTAAACACTAAGTGATGGTTCACAAAATTTTCACAGTTTACAATCTCGCTAGTGAGATTGTAATTTAACGGTCTTTAAAATCTTACGTATAAAAAGATAACCACTGGTAAGTTTTATGAAATAATTAATTATTTTAAAAATATTAGTGGAGGAGTTCTTCAATAAAGACAATTGTAATTTAAAGTAGTTGCCGTAGAAAACGTTGTATTGCCATATAAGTTTTCAAAGGAATCGTCGGAACGAAAGCATAAATCAAATGTGAAATATCAAATTTAAAATGTCAAAGTACTAAGCAACATTTCTTGTAAATGAATTCACGCCAGTAAATGGTGGTAAATTATAAGGATATTGTTGATACGACAATGCTAAAATCACAATAAAATGTGAATGAGTGTGAGGGCAAAAAATGCTATTAAAATATTCTCATACCTAACAAGTTTACAAACAAAGTCATTAAAATCTGTCCAACCATTTCGGAGGAATATGATCATAACGTAACATGAGATTTATAGACTAGCGATGCATATAATGAAAAAAAAAATTGAACAATTTAGTTAAAATCGTTCAACTTTTTAAGCACTCGCGAAGAAGTTTTACATAAATATAAATTAGATCAATTTATTATGAAGGTGTTTCAGTTATTGTTACTCATCTTTAAATATATGAATTAATGTTAACATCGTATCAAACGCAAGCTAAATCTGTTAATTAATAAGTGAAGCGAAAACTTTGTACCCCTTTTTACGATTAGCGAGTATGAAATTTCCCTCACTTAGGTATAGGTACGTTTATATGGAGCAGTAGTGCAGAATGCTAATGTTTTGTAAAATGATGTATTAAACTAAATAAAATCAATATAAAGTATTACACAAACACTACCATATATTTGAAAACTAGACAATTATGTCTAGTTATATAAATTAAGCTCAAATTTCGACCACAGGGCGACCACATAAAACGTGTAAGCGAAAAAAATATTGCTAAACAATTCCATTCGTTTGTCCTTGCACCGGCAAAACAACGTGTCGACACAACTTAGATTTTATTTATACACAGCACCGTCCTACACTAAAACTCATGCACAACGTTATCCACCAGTAATAATCTCTATAATCCAAATTTGAAAGACACACGAATAGCACTTAATTATGGGATCATTGTATTTAGATATTCAGTCACCGATTGATAGTTTTGGGCGCAATAAAACAGTAAAAAGTGAAAGTGGCAAGACGTACCTGGTGTCAAGAAGACGTGCGTGTGCGCTTGGGCGGGCGGCCGGCGACTGGGCGGCGGTGTCTGGGCGGCGTCCACGGCGCGGGAATAGACTAGCGTTCACTCGCCCTAGCGTCAACCACTATCGACACTATTTGACCGAGTTCAGACAAACATTCTCAGAATATTGGCGGGTCATTGAATCAGACTTGAAAAATTCAAGTACCTACATGTTACTTGTAAGTGGTGTAGTAAGTTCGTCACTTGTTAATTTAGAACGTCTTCATTACATTTCAGAGCATACCTACTTGGATTTACCATTGTACCTACTATTGTAGACTATAGTACCGCAGTAAATCCAAGTAGGTATGAGATAATGAGACTATAATTTGAAAACTAACACATTTTAAGGTTAGTACACGGGTAACTCCCGTTTTATACAGTCAGTTCAGTCCGACTCAAGTTTCGATCGCGTCCGGCGATCTTTTTCAAGGCGAGTGTGCGCGCGTGTTCGCTGCTCGTTTAGCACTGAGATTATTGAGATCATACAAATCAGCTATACACTCTCTGAAATGTAACGAAGAAAATAGACGTTTTAAATTAAAAAGTGACGAACTTACTTCTACAAGACTAACTCTTAACTCGAAAACTGATATCTATACTTGGACCTAGGGGTCTAAAAAAACAGTTGAACGTTGATTGTAACCTAATGAATTAAAACAGACCAATAAAATTTTACTTTCATAACGATAATAATCATTGGTGAAATTTCAGTAGCCCATTCCTGATCAGTAGACAATCATCGTCTGGCAATAACCAGAACAACTTACGACGATAATTGTAGGACTTTTTGGTGCATTTTTCACATTTTGGTATATTACTCAAGTATGGTTAGATTGCAAAAAAGCAACACTCATGTAAGGTTACTGAATCAATACCGGCCTCAGCAGTGCCATTCGCTGGAGGATGTTTTCATACATGTTAAAATAGGCGTATCTACGTACGTCAAGTCTGTGGAAATATTTGCCTGAGTGAGTTTTTCTCTATAGTTACAATCCTCATAATCCGCATATCTTCAAACTGAGTCTGAATTGAGTTCTTATAGGTAAGCACGCTCCGCATCGTCACATAACGTCAAACAAACGTTCAGTAAAAAAAAAATTGTTGTCTGTAAAGTCGGTTTACAGACGATAGTTGAATGTGACAACGTCTTAAGAAAATACTGATGGAATGGTACTGACTAGTATTTGTGTTAAGCGCCATCTAGGTAAAACATTCTGAAGCTTTTTGAAAAGCTGTTCAAAGCGCCATCTCTGGGTACATCATTGTACTAGCACAAGTTCTTAACTTCATATTGTCGCTTTTCTAAAACATGGACAGACTCCTTGAACGTAATACACATTTCACTCACTAGATGGTGCGAAAAGTAATAAGGTGAGGTAACGGCGGTAACGGCACATGACGTCATGTTTTGCGGGCGTGCAGCCGGCTTCATCGAATTATAAGACGTTATCACGTCAAAAAAATTGGCAGTCATAGGGCCTCTGTAACCCGCGCTTCTACCGCCTAACGAAAAACGCTTTGACGCTTTGATGCTTTGACATTGCTGTCTCTTTTCTTCTCGCTTGAAATGAAAGAGACGGCAATGCCAAATCGTCAAAGCATCAAAGCGTTTTTCGTTAGGCGGTAGACCCCCCGGTGTCTCGTACAGTCCGCGAGGTATAAGCTGAGCTTTGCATTAGTGTGAGTGATCACATGCATACGCATCTATTACCAAAAGTACAGTCAGAAAACAAACTCTTAAACAACAAGCTGACATTAACTATCCAAGATCAATATGGTCATTGCGAAAAGAAGTATCTCTTTCAGGATTCAAATGGTCAAGGACAGAGAATAACAGAAAAATTTTAATGGAAAAGCATGAGATCCGTCACCTACGTATAACTTATTTACTTAAAATTTCCGAATACCGTATTCAGGGCAGGCCTATCGTTTATACCGATGAAACATATATTGACACCACTTACACTTCATCAAAATCATATTCAGATGGCAGCACTTCTGGTTTGAAGAAACACCTTAAAGAGAACATGGACACAGCGTCCTGCGTCTGACTGTACTTTTGGTGATCACTCACACTAATGCAAAGCTCAGCTTATACCTCGCGGACTGTACCTGTTAGTGAAATGGCGGTAGCTGCGACCCTTGTGAATATGTATATCTTTACAGGCACAGCTATCAAAGTGCCTTTAGCGCTGCATCAAAGGACTTTGTAATTAAAACGCAGTACCGCCGGCCACCCCCGGCTGCACACTGGTTGCATTCATAATTAGATTACTGAACCCGTCGTCAATATGGGATGTATTCCCCAAAGGTCACAATTGAAACCCTAACCTACGCCTATAATTTGACGTCAGGACTCTGTAGGATTTGTCGTAATCGGTGCTTAAGGTTTGGACAAGTTGCAAATATTGACAAGAATAGTAATATCTATGGTTGTGGACAATCACTATCGTGTCAATATGGTGCTTGGGTTTGCGTTTTGGATTTAAGTATTACGGAATATCAGCCCAGATCCGAAACAAGCGGGGTGACGCCGGTGAGTGGCCGGATGTGATGCGTTAATGCTCCGATAAATAAACAAATTGAACGGAAATTGCTAATATTACAAGGTCGCCAATTGCTACTTTATTATAAGGTTTTTCTGTATTTTTATTATTTTTATCTTTGTAATTAAGGTGCAGTAAAGAGTTTATCTATCTATCTGTTCCTAGCAAATATCATATCGTATTAAATACTGTACTCTCTGGAATAAACGTTGTAATAACATTTTTTTTCAAAAGTTTGCGTGTCTTGTTCACAGGCTACTCAAAGATTTTGTTACAATTACTTAAAACATGGCTTAAACTTAACTGGCGCAAACGTGGCGCGTTCTATTATTATGAAGCAATATTTTTTAAACATACTATGAACATTTATTCATGCTTTCTGCACATGTCACAATTATGAAATAGTCGAATGAATATTAATATTTATATATTTATTTACAAAATGTACACGACTTTAATCTAGAAGACCAGTGCCAGCGGGAATCGTGCCCAAAAAGCTGGCCCCGTAGCCACGTTGAATGGCGATACTTATTCGCTGAGCAAAATAAAGGCCTGCATTTTGGTCACGAGTTACATCACAAAGACTTTTGGATAAGTCTTTATAAATCTTCTTAGCACTCGGTCCCCACGGTCCCAAAGTTTCGACCCCAAAAGGCTCAAACATGTATCCGCTATCAATACAGCTATATTTGCGCCTTTTGAGGTCTTCAGCTTGTTCAACTGCCGCGCCAACTCTAACTTGTGCCCGAGAAAGATGAGACGGCGCCAAAGTATCGACGCAGGTTGCATCCCAGACCTAGAGCCGTCCCATTTTCCACGGAATCAAAGTCATTCCATCAGGTCTTTTACCATCGCTTCAAGCTAAGCCGCTCGGCTCTAAAACAGCTGCGCAATTAGCAGTGGTAAAAGCCCGACGGATGATATCGTTTAGGCTAGCGTGGCGAGGTATACATCCAGCACTCCTAGTGCAAGATAGATCGTGGTGACCGAGCCGGTCGACTGTAACACCGTACTGAAAAAGGTATGGTGCACAACACGATACGCCCAAACGGAGGGAAGTGGCAACACCAAAAGTAGAGGAATCCATGAGCGTTCCGGTGTGAGGCGATGGAAGAGCCTGTAGCCACAAACCCGACTCCCACTCAGCGACAGCCAGGAGACGAGCTCGATCTGTTGAACTTAAGCACGTATTGAGTAATTGTTTCCGCACTTGTAAACAGATCGGTCCGTCCCATGATCGCTGCGAAGATGGAGTTTTTGGGAATTCAGTATTTGGGCACGATGCTCTCCAAGCATTCTTGGCTTCGGTCAACAAATGTATTTCTGAAATGTTTGCAATTTCCGAAAGTACTTTAAAAAATAATTATTTTGATTGCTATGAACCGAAGATAGAAAAGCAGGAAGAGCCACACCAGACACTGAGCGGACCCCTAGGCCACCAAAACGTACTGGTAGAGAACCCTGTTACCACTCTCGGTCAGATAAATTAATGTTTAAAATTGATTACAAAGTGTTTCTTATTAGGTTATCTAAACGATGCATTAGATCTGCATGCTGCCAGAGTTGACAACATCTAATAAAACATGTGAATTTCGGAACAAAAAGGCAAAAACGAATAATAGTAAAAGCCATGTGTGAATTAATTTCTCTCACTCTGAATTATAACGTCTCGTCACTCTATACTATAACAAAACGAACTCTGAGGATTTGCCGTAGGAAGTCGCAAAACATTTCGCTTGCTAACAAACTTTTTCTATATTTTTTTCCGGGGTGCGGGGGGAACTTATATATCACACATTTGTACACTCACACAAGAGCAACAAATCTCTGTTTGTATAAACACAACTAAGACAAATAATACTACACACCTAAACAAAACATGCACACATCTACGAAATAACTACGAGTTCTCATTTCATTTCATGTCAACTCATCATCATCATCAACAGCCCCCTAAACGTTCCCACTGCTGGGACTCGGGGTCTTCTCTCGCAAGGGGAGAGAATAAGTAATTTAAATTAAAAAAACCTGTAGATAAGTGTACTTCGATGAAACGAACCTCCAGGCGAACCAGATGAACTTGTCACCGTGGTTCGACTATGGAGTCGAACCACGAGGTCCCAAGTATTAGTAGTTCACGTGGTTCGACTTTGGAGTCGAACCACGCGGTCCCAAGTATCAGTAGTTCACGTGGTGCGATTCTAAAGTCGAACCAACGGGAAAAAAAAGTGTCCGTGGTTCGATTGATCGAACTAAATTGTCGAACCACGTGGCCTGGAGGGGTTAAAATTGCGTTAAGCTACAAGTGTTCTTGAAATAACGCGAAATTAGTAACACATTTATTTGTTCAGTAATTTCACAGGTTTGTTGTAGTAGAAGCATAATGTATTTACTTCAAATTTCTTATCCTAATATTGTTATTTATAGTTTATATTAATGTTACTAAAATATGGTTCAGAAAATCGATAATAATAGTAACCTAAATACAATGTCAACTGTTCAGACCTGAACTACATTCGCACCTTTGAGAGGACACCTAGATTTTGGGCAGAAACTTTAGCTTTGGATTAGATAAAAAAAGCCATAGTTGAGCGTAGACGCTGATGCTAAGTAATAATCGGTAGGTTCAGATATATTTCGAACGGAGATTTGCGACAGACAAGCCTGCGTCTTTCCGTTGAGCATCACCCCATTCAAAGACTGCCTTAAGGGTAAGTATATAAGTTAATAATATATAATATCTATATTTATAAAAATGAATTGCTGTTCGTGGTCCTGCTAAAACTCGACACAGGCTGGGTCGATTTGGCTGATTTTGGTTTTGAAATGTTTGTCGTAGCTAATGGAAGGTTTAAACGGTGAGAAAATATTGAAAAGTTGCGAAAATGATAGTGAAAACAACAATTTCATTTTCTCATATAAACTATTCTACATAATATTAGTCAAACATTTTTGACGTTACCGATCAAACATTATTTTTTTCAAGAGTTTTACAAAGAGTATATTAACAAAGAGTATACTTATAAGTTTTTGAAGTGAAAACTTATATTGGCGCGCCTAGGCAGATTTTTCGTGGGCTGAGAATTGAATTCTAGCGTTACACTCGGGTTTGATAAGAATTTTTCGGATGAACTCCGGATGCTAGAGCGAGAAAGATAATACCTTTAAGTGCGCCAGAGCGAGAAAGATAATATTTTATAGTCAACTACTCTTCGCTGTTGTGTCCCTGTGTTTAGTATATATTTAATTACTTGTGTTTATTTTTATCGCGACATTAACTTCTAGGTACTTACCAGCTTACCACATTAATTGAACCTGTCACGAAATATTAAATTTGCATTCCAGATCCATTGCAAAAAAGTGTTGGTTGTAAATACCTATAAAATAAATAAATGAGCAAACATGTCTATCTCTTAGAAATTACTCACAATAACCATTTTTATTAGTAAATTTAGTATCAGTATTGCACCCGTCGGAAGCCGGGGCGGGTCGCTAGTCAGAATATAAATCCTTGCACATAAGTTCAAAATGCACACAGGGTGCAAAATTTGAATAAAATCGGTTCAGTAGTGTAAGAGTTCATCGCGAACAAACAACGTGACACGAAATCCTTACTAATATTATAAATGTGAAAGTAACTCTGTCTGTCTGTCTGTCTGTAAGGATTTACCGTCTAAACCAGTGAATCGATTTTAATGAAATTTGGTATACAGATAGACTAGACTCCGAGAAAGGACATAGGCTACTTTTTATTGCGGAGAAAGGGTTGTGGGGTTGAACAATGTAACAAAAACTGGGAAAAATATTTCCCTTTGAAAGCTTTAGCTGCGTGTACCATTCTCCTTGGCGTAGGTTGAAGTCTGTGACAGTACGTGTCATAGACTTTTGAAGTCACGATTTGAAGGTTGCGTCATTTTAGGTAAACAAATTTGCAATAATGCATTGTTACATTTTTACATGTAAATTAAAAATCTCTCTAATCTTATATTGTGTAATGTTGTTTATATTAAATCTGTCCGGTGGTTTTTATGCCTCTACACCAACACAACTATCCACATACAATAATTGTACATTAGAAGTACTTGAAGAAAGAACCACGCTACCTCGATTTTACACCAAAAGGGTTTTCGATAATCAAGCTCAAGATTATCTGAAGAAGACTGATCACCTGAATGAAGAATCATACTCCAATGAAAACATATAGAACAAAGCTCTCAATGTTCAAACACTGGACGTTGGCAAAATTGCGGTGATACGTACCTTCTATTACCGAATGGAAGCCATAAGAAAAAAAGAAGGAGAAGAAGAATCCATTGTTGGCGGAGGTATTTTTATAAACATGATTTTAATATTTAGCTGAACAAATACATTATTTATTTATCACGAATATATCATTTTGAATAAAATTGCTCTTGATGTTATTTGATTTTAATGAATATTTTAGGAAATATCGTAGTTTTAAACAACTCCGTAACAAAACAATAGACCACTTCATTGTGGGCACGTGGTCCAGTTTCCAGTGAAGTTTCTTAGCGTTGTCTTCCAGCTGAGGTTCCTCGAGGCGATGTAGCCACAGAGGCGGAACCGCGGCCGCGGTCGTGAGGGTGAACCTCTCGCACTCGACGATCTTAGCCAAGACGCTCAACAGTGAGAAGTCGTGTGAGTTGGAGAAGCGAGAGAAGACCATTACCTGTCACTCATCCAATGACGTGAAAGTGGACATGGGAGCGATCCTAAAGGCGCACTTGACTCGCGTCCTGTTTCCACGGGGAGGTCTGGGGTGTCGGACGCTTAGGGCGGTCCGGCACCATACCTAAGGATATGGTTTCCCGAGGTCGTGACGCGTCGCTGGTTTTTAATGCATCACTGGAAACCAAATGCGGTGGTTCGGATGTCTCCCATGAGGTGTCCCCGCAAAAGGCGGCGGCATTGGCAGATCGAGTCACGGTCGAATGCGATAGCGGTCCCAAGACTGCTGCCAACCCACGGTTGGAAAAACCTGTTGTAGGTATGGGTTTTGATCGGTAAGGGTACCATATCCGTACGTAATATCGATCCCGACATATCCCACTCTGTCAATGCATGACCATGGGCTCCAAACCTTGCGGTCCAAGCAATTCGGTCACGGGGGAGTTGCGCGGCGTAGACGGTGCCGGCGCGACTGAGACGTGCCGCGATGAACCGTGGCCGTAGACCCCGGTTGAAGAGGAATACTGGTATAACGGTGCGCCGCTCTCCCTACCCACTGCGGCCTTGCGTGGTCGCCAACGTATGATGGTGGACGCGGTGGGGCTGTAGGGGATGAAGAGTGCCGGTATATCGGTGAGCTGCTGTCCCCATCCTCTTCAGCCGGATGATGGTAGGTGACGACGTGACGAGGCCGCGCATTTGGCCCACCGCGGGATACAATGGGTGTCTGGCACCGACGAGGCGGTTGGTTACCGAGGTGATCACGGCGTGCATTATACCGCGGCAGGTTCGCAGAAGAATGCGAGAGCATACCCGTGTTCGCGGCAAAGGTGTGGCAAAGGTTTTAGTCGATAGGGGCACCACTCATGAATCTGACACAAATCGACCATTCCCTTCAAGCGGAATGGTATGTTAATGCATCAGCTCCACATAAAATGGCACCATTTGCTTTTTAATTTCAAAATAATACAATTTCCCGTTAAGGAGTCGCTTACTGTAACTATTACTAAAGCACAGAGGCAAACATTTAAGCGCCTAGGAATCGATTCACGTCAAGACGGTTTTTCATCTGGACAACTACTTAGTTATCTGTTGCGTTATGAAGATCATCAAGTTGCATAGATAACCAATTTGTTCTTCTACCGTAAGCAATAAAAAACTAAAAATATCGTATACACAGAAGTACTTTAAAATACCTGTACTATAAAACACATTTTAGTATATCCCAGTACGTTTACCTAGCGATCATAGCTTTTTAAAGCAATGTATATTTTAGTAGGAATTTTCCTCAAATAGACGCGGGTGAAACCGCGGGTCTCAGCTAGTTTGTATATAAAGATAATTATAATTGGTGTAGTAGGTACAATTTATTTAAATACGAACAATAAATCAGCACGGATTGACGCCTGGTGTTTGTTTTATAGCAATCACAAACCGGTACTTAAAATTCAATTAGGCGTTTAGGCTGAGACTTCACCAAAGCGGAAATGTGCGAGCGGACAGCGGAGACGAGATGTTTTTTTTAACAACACATAATTTCATCATTCACAAGTCTCGTTTCTGCTCAGATCCAGTGGACCACTAAGCGGAGATGTATTATATTTGTATGGCGCGATGAAAGCGGAGATGTGTTCTATGCCTCACCGACGCGCAGTGGAGACGAGAAATATCGCTTCTGAGCCATTTCTCTACAAGTTGTTCTCTAGAGTTATCCCGAATCGACTCGCCCGAAGACGTTGAGTCGAGTTTCAGTTTTTTGAGTTGAGTTTCAGCCTCCTGAACAGGCCGTGTTTTGAAGTGGGACACCATTGACGACATTCACACGGTACGGTAGATTGTACAGAAGACAAAGCAGTACCTACAATCAGCCCCTTTGTCTTGCCCCTATTCAGCCCGACGCTGTCAAAACCTGGGCTGTTCTGGAGTACTAACAGCGATGTCAAGTCGATTAGCGATACATCGAGGTGATGAAGTGTTTGTACGACGCCGATGGCGGTCCAAATTCTAAACCAGCAAACATATTCCTCTGCAGCCAGGCGTGAGACAAGGAGGTGTTATTTCCCCCAAATTGTTCTCAAACGCACTGGAGGATATGATGCTGGATTGGGTTGGAAATGGCCTAAACATCAATGGCGAGTACATATCTCACCTACGATTTGCGGACGATATCGTCATTATGGCAGAGTCGTTGGAGGCCTTACAATCAATGTTGGACAGCGGGACAGCCTGGCTGACGCATCTCAACGCATAGGCCTCCAAAATCTCATTCATCTCATCAAATCAAAATCAAAGTCACGTCAACGCGTTCGTAGCTCCTGGGCCGATTGCCACCAATGGAACCACTCTCGAAATGTTCATAGATACGTTTACTTAGGGCAGACGCTTGAATTAGGTAAATGTAGCTTTGAGAGTGAAGCCATGAGAAGAATCCAGCTGGGAGGGCAGCGTTTGAGAAACTTCGTCGAGTCTTCTCGTCACCCATCCCACAAAGGTTCAAAACAAAAGTGTACAACCAGTGCGTCCTACCCATTATCACCTACGGTGCCGAAACGTGGACACTGACATTCAGAATGGTCCGAAAACTCAAAGTCGCTCAGCGAACTATATAATAGCAAGCCAATATTATTAAACTATACAATTCTCCGTTTTCACTATTCTTGTAAACGATCACTTATAACTTTGTGTAGG
Source organism: Ectropis crepuscularia (assembly GCA_963693475.1). Classification (NCBI taxonomy): domain Eukaryota; kingdom Metazoa; phylum Arthropoda; class Insecta; order Lepidoptera; family Geometridae; genus Ectropis; species Ectropis crepuscularia. Next base: position 20,589,986 of record OY856338.1, read on the forward strand.
TAAGTCTTTGTCTGGATTTTATTTTGTGATCAAAGAGTAGGTATACTGAAAGACATCGCTAAGGTATTTTTTAGGTAACTTTCTCATAATTGAGTTGTGTGGTGCCACTAAATTCCCATCGTGCCGTTGTCATTTATATTGTAGTACCAGCATCCCGCGGTATTCCCGCGTAGTTCCTGTTCCTTTTATTTTACCGGGATAAAAATTAGCATAATTATGTGATCACCCAGACTATAAATATTCTAACTGTGTTCCAAATTTCAACCAGATCCGTTCACACGTTACGACTTGATTGAGCAACAGACATCCAAATATACAAACATTGACATTTATAATAATAGTAGGATTCTTTTAATTTCTAGTTAACTACGAGTAGTTTTTATCACGACTGACAAAACTGTCTACCTTTTCACTAAGAGCTATATCTATTCAGGGTAACCGAGGGAAGTTACGGCTGGTCTAGTCGGGAGAACGGCGACTGCCGAACCGGACACCCCGGGTTCAAACCCCACACTCACCACTGTCTTTTCGAAGTCATGTGCGTAATGCCGCTAACTTAAAACGGTGAAGGAAAACATCGTGAGGAAACCGACATGTACCTAGAATCTTTCGAAGTCATGTGTCATCCGCCAACCCGCACTGGGCCAGCGTGGTGGATTATGGGCTAAACTTTCTCCTTGCGAGAGAAGGCCCCGAGTCCCAGCAGTGGGAACGTTTAGTGGGCTGTTGATGATGATGATGATGATGAGGGAAGAAAAGTAGTTTTTGACTTCCGTATACTTACTTATAATACCAATGTAATCTTAATGTGATTCAAAGCTTAAATAGATAAGTGCGAATCAACGCAGCCTTACTACAAATGCCTTCTGATTTAGTATTACAATTTTAAAAATGTCTTGAGTTTTTTTTTAATTGAATAGGTTTACACTTGACGGTCATATCGGCGACGATGCGGCCTATGATGAAGCGTGCTTACCTAGAAGAAACCGATTCAATCTCGACTTGAAGACACCAAGATTATGACCATCGGGGAAAATCCACTCAGGTACTCAGGTCAGGCTCTTGAGTACTAAGTTAGTGTTCATTAAAAAAAAGCTCTTAATTATCTATCTAGACATATGTATATGTAGGTAAGTACCAATTATTATATTCAACCAATTGTTTTAAAATTAACGCTCTGCGGTTTGACACTGCGGTTAATTGGATAAAGGCTTATAGTCGGTAGTAACTTTGCCTGCAGAGTAATGTAGGTCGTGGTTTTCATCCAGGTCAAATATTTGTGAAGAATACAAATATTTGTTCTGTGTTTCTCTGTTTTAGTTACTTATAATGAGTATGTATTTACGTTGGTATAATAAGTATTATATCAGCCATCTGACTTTTTTGTGCTACAAGTATAGGTACTACTTGCCTAGTTTTTTTAAAATAATGAGTGCCGAGACGAGTATGACATTTGCCTGATGGTAAGCAACATGCCTGCCACATAACAGCACAGTGACACGCAGCTATTGGAACATGAAGAGTCCAAATCAATACCACTGCACTACGCTCGCCACCCAAAGATCTAAAAAGTTATAATTATCTCTAAGCCCTGTAATTTCTCTGGAAACTTTGCGCTACAAACCGAAACACAGTAATGTTTGCACATTACTGCTTGGCGGTAGAATAACTGGCAAAGGTGTGGTCCTTCCCCAGGCGGACTCTGCCAAGAGTCCTACCACTACAAACTACCAGTTTGAGGATAGACAGTGTTGCGTGAGAAATCTCCATCATTATTTATTCTTTGTCGGTACATAGAGCGTTTATCAGCTGTTTAAGTTTTACTCGTTACTGAAAAACCACTAAGTACATAATACTGAATTTCTGGGCTACACACATATTTGTGGCCAATGTATGAATCGTTATGACGATCTTGTCATCACATAATGCTAGCCGATGGCGGTATCGCTAATACTTACGGTTAATTTCATCTCTAGTCGGAGCTTAGGTCCTGAGTCAATTTTCTCAGCAAGTCAACGTGTTTCAATATCAATTCTGTTTGCAGGTTTCTGTCAAACTATGACATCTTAACCCCTTATATGAGAGTAAGTAATATCTACCTATATCTTCTGCTAGAGAACATACAAAGACAGACAGGACTTACTTAGCATGTCTTGTTAGCCACAATAATTATCTAAAACTATTTATACATAGCTAGCACTACTTGGGTAGGTACTGTTACAGAGCAAGTCTTTATTTGAAGTTTGAAAATATTGAAATTTGATAAATATTATGACTGCAGGTGTATTCGGTATCAAGTAAGCTAACATGCCAAAATGAAAAACTAAATTCCTTTTGAAGTTTTATTGCTTTTTTTGTTTCTTTAACATAAATAGCATTTATTTTTAAAATTATTAAAAGTTACAGTTACAAACGTACAATATGCATTGCACAATTAATAAATAATATAAAATTATTCTTTAATTTAAACTACTGCACCTTGCGGTACAAACATTTAGCGCCAGTTGACCTTAAGTAGAAAAATAGTGAAAAAAAGCTTAGAAATTGTTTTTGGTTCCTTTTATTTGGTGTATGAATGGTTTGTGTCGGGACGAGGGGTCGTCGTGTAGGCTACGGTGTGGAGACACGTATAGGGCGAGCCCAGGCGGCGAGCGCCCGTCCCGCGGCGGCGCGGCAGCTGGCGGTGGCGTCGGCGACGCTACCGCCATCTGTCGCTCGCACACTTAACGAACGACTAGGCTTATACCCGACCGGAATTGAGCCCCGATATCAACTGGTGGAGAGAAATGCTGCGGGGCGAGGGAGAGATTTTTCACTCCGTGCTGAGAGCGCGGGACTCCTGGACGAGGTAGACTTGGGAGCCGGGCACGGTGGAGGTGGTGACGAAGGTGCGGTGCTTGGCGCGGATGAGCGTCAGGTTGCTCTCCGCGACGTCGGCGCGGTCCTCGGCGGCCTCCAGCTCGCGCTGGAATCGTCGGACCCGGGTCACGCTCTGTTGGGACATGCCCTCCTGAAAACAAAACGATTGACAATCACATTTAAGAATTTGAGAGTCAAACTTAGTAAAATCACAACATAGGTAAATAAACGGAAAACATCCATTAACCACACTACGTGAAGTATCGAGATTTACATCTAGTTAGTGATCATTTTGAAACTGGACTTCAATTTCTGAACGTTGATCGTACTGAGAATAGAAAGGCTGAACTGATATCAACGGTCTAACTCATACAAGAACCTTATTTTACGGACAATTTCTAGCTTTTATTATGAATAAAACTACTTACTAATACGATATCATGGGATCATACCTGTTCTTGCAGCTGCCTCTTGTAGATGCTGACCTTCTGGGAGGTCTTTTCGAGAGAGTCCTGGAGGAGGACAATGTTCTTCTGGTCCTCTTCGCACTGGATCATGACTTCCTTGAGGGAGCGTTCCTTCTTGCGGAGGATCTTGATGGTCTCAGCGTGTCTCCTCTTCTCCTCATCGAGTTCCAGCTCCATATCCTTCATGCGAGCTTCAAGTTTGCTGATGATACGCTTGCCTCCAACGATGGCGTTGGCTTCGACTTCCTCCAAACGGATAGACACATTCTGGAAAATTAAATACGAGTATTAACATATTTAGTTGACCTCAAAATCAGATTTAAATTTACTAAGGACATATCTTCAATTGAGCTTTATAAAGAGAAATAAGTCTATTGAAAGCAAAAGATATATGCCACAGTAAATGTGTGATTTATAGCTCCGAATGCATCTAAAATAAATTTAGATAAGAAAATCTTTGAAATCAATAAAATACAGAGATGCTCACCTTGACTTCGATCTCGAGGGACTTCTTGATGGCTTCAATCTTGACAATCCTCTCCTGCTCTTCGTGCAAGATCTCGACGGTGTGTTTCAGCTCAGTCTGAAATTCACCAAAATATTGTAATTTTAAGAAGCGAGAAAAGTTTAATACCTTACATTTTATTTGTATCATATCATCATCAATATTTTCATTACCATCCTATAAGCATAAATGTTTGATTATAAGAAAATATGCTACTATTAGTTTCTTTTCGAATCTCCTACGTAACATTTCTTTTACAGTGATCTCACCTATAAAGTCGTGTATCGTGAGTGTCATGAATATGAGATACCTCTTCCAATAACATAATTATAACAATGCAACATCTCGTTCGGTCAAATCAATTTGGGTGACATTTAAAATAAATTGCTGTTGTTCATAATTCAAATCATAATTATATCATAGCTATTACTCATTTGCTTTAACATTGTCCTTAAGAATTGAATGTGGTGCCAAAATGTTACAGTGTCGAGTGAAGACTGAGGAAGCCATTAATGAGTCATTGAATAACGCTGGTCGTACATCAAATGCTATTTTTATAAGAAGACTATTTTCGTCTGCAATTCAATAGCTTACTATGGAGTTATATTTTGAATGTACATGAACATTTAACTGAATAAAGATAACTGGCAGCCAAGCTCAGCAGCGTGCTTTCGGAGAGTCGTACATCCAGCAATGGCTGCAAGTAGGCCTCTCCCACCAGTCGCTAACAAAGCAGTGATGATTATGATCCATATTTGGACAAATGGAGTACATTGTACATTTACAATTACTATTTATTAAACACTATGAAAAAATAAACGTAACTATGTTTTTTAAGATTGTTCAGAAGAATTGGGAATTCATTCACTACTTTACTGAGAAATGCAGTCAGTAGTATATCCTAACATACTCAAACCCCAAATAAATGGAATACATGTAACCAAAGACCGACATTTGGGGCTCTATGGCTTAGTCTGAATATCATTTTCGTGGATACAATTTTGTCAGTACAGTAAAATTACCTGGCAACGCTGGTATCTCTCGTCGGCGATACGGAGCTCTTTGGTGATCTCGTCGTAGTCAGCGGCGACAGCGGCCAGTTCTTGCTCGATCTTAGCCTTCATACTGGACAGGTTCACGTTGATGACGGTCAGCTCATTGATGCGCGTCTGGGCCTCCTCGTAGGAGAGCTCGATGGTGCGCTTGGCGCGCAGGGCCTAAAGATAATTTTAAATTAGCAAAATATACCCACGAAAACGCAGTTCTCTAGCTTTATCGTTGAAGTTAGTAGCGAATTTTATTTAAATCTGTAAACAAAATGTCAGATTACTAAACATTTCAATCGTTGAAATGTTTATACACCGACAGAAATGAATCGCAGAAATAAATCGCGAAATTTGATCTTGTTAATTGAACCAACTCAAGCACTAGACATGCTTTTTGGGCAATTTTTGAATCAACGTTTTGATCAATAATTCAGAAAATAAAAGTGATGATAAAGTGTGAGTCATATGAACCTGTTCGTAGTTGCCACGGATCTCCTCGATCTCGCCGGTGAGGGACTGTATTCTGCGCTGAGCGACGCCGTACTGGTCAAGGGTAACCTGGAGCTGCCTCTGGACCTCATCGTAGTGGGTCTGGATCTCTGTAAGCTGGAATAAAGAAAACGATTTTAAGCAAAGGCAAACCTTAAAAAGTGATATCGATGATATATAAAAAATAAATATCATTAAAATCGTGGGAGTAGCTGTAAACTTTTAATACACTATCTGGAGCACTGTTTTCATCGAATAATCTATAAAAAAAATCAAATAGATAACATATGATAATGAAAATCTTTGATAAGATTAGATGAAAATGAAAGTTAGAAGTGGAGAAATCTGTTAAGAAGTTAAAATATTTACCTGCAGGGATTGCTTCTTGATGGTCTTCTGCAGGTCAATGTTGGTCTTGTTGGCAACATCGAGAGACAGTTCGAGCTCTGTGATCTGGATCTGGAGCTTCTTCTTGATACGGGTGACCTCGGTCTTCAGCTTGGTCTCGGCTTCCACTACGCGAGCGTTCAGTTGCTCGATCTCGATGCTGGTCTGTTTACTGTTCACAAATTGTACAATTTCAAAACAAGTTCCCTGCTCCTGAATAAGGTGATTTAGATATGTTGAACTAACTTACATTATTTCTAATTCAAATACAATCATAAGTAATCCAAAAAAGGTTAAAATTGTATCATATGCTTTGTACCTATAATAAATGCTTTTTCAAAATTGTCGTGTAAATTGTACAATTATGAATAAAAAAACTTTGACTATGGTCGATTCAACGTAAAAACAGTTTCACTTTTTTAAATAATTTCAAAATTTATGGTAAACCAAACTACGTGAAAATGTAACCAATAAACAAATCGTTCAATCACTAAAGATTGAACGATTTAACGTATTGAGATCATTAATTTGCAAAATGTATTTATTTGTGTCTGTTTATATTCAATTCTTAACTAGTTCTGTAATTACCTTTTATCTATACACAAACTTGTGCTGAGCTGCTCAAATTGGTTTAGTGTCGCTTTTAATTCTTTTATTTTTTGCACATAAGAATTGTCGATGATCGGGATTTCGGTTGTTATTACGACGCATTTAGTAGCAGGTGACGAAGCGCGGATCGTCCTAACTGTTTCTGTAATATGTTGAGACAGCTGGGTTTGCGATGTACTGGACAGATGGGAATGTTCAGCTACTTCGGACATAATACTTTGGGAAACCTTTGACAAGTTTCTATCAATTGCTTCTTTTTTGGCGTTAAAATCCATTTTCCGAATAGTCCCTTGTGCCACATTCCTTCTACTTTCATCTAAAAGTACTTGTGCTATGGCGCCAGCCGATTTACCTCTATACATAAAAGCTTTTCCTCTTAGCTCCGAACCTACATTTACCGCTTTGTCGTAGAGATCAAGTTCACTCTCAATTTGTTCAAGCCTTTTCTTTTGTCTATCAGCTCTGAATTTTTCTCGATTGATTTTCACACGCTTGCCTTTTACAGCGATACTTTCCACACCCACATGTTTTCCAACATTTCCCGCAGCTGCTGTTGCTACTACTGAAAATGGTGTTCGTTTTCCTGCCTCAAAACTTCTAAGTTCTTTTTTAGCATGTTCGGCAGCATCTTTCGAAATTCTTAATACATCTTGATCAGAGTATTTTTCAACTGGTCTATCAGTTCTGTACTTTTCTAGTCCCCGTTCATTGTTCCAAGGCAAATGAGGAGGAGCTGTGGAGGCTCCGTGTTCTTTGGCATCGATGTAATCGATCATGGGTTTATAAAAATTTATCCCATAGCCGTAGTTGTTTTCGTACACTGCTGTTGGTGGTCGGTTCCACTTGTTATAATTTGGCACTTTAACCGGCGGCATTTTTAAACATTAAATTAACAATTAGCACAAAATTTATCGAAAATATACTATTCCTGACAAGCACCGTCAGGAGTCGAGGTCGCGTAATTGAAGAAGTGATATTATGAACTTCGGCTTTTGTAGATATTCCCTGCACCTGTGTGCCAATACTCCCGTGATCATCGCATATACTCGCCAATCAAATCGGCGGATAAATATAAACAGAAATCGTGCCAATAGCTTGGGCTTATTCTAAGTATTGAACATAAACAGCAATGCGATCTTTTCGTACTGTCTCGTAAATATTGACTATTTACGTATGTTTTGTTCAATTTGTGTGATATTTACGGACTATCGATAGGAAGTTTTCTGTATTTTTTACGACGGTTTCTCCTGATTGAGTGTTTTAATTCTGTTGCTTTAGAAAATGCTATAGCTCAATCAGTTTATTGGCAAATCTCCTGACAGATTTAGGTCATGGTTGATACATAGCTGTCGCAAGTTTGTGAGACAGCATCACTCAGCGCCGGGAAGGTAGTGGGGTATCGGCGACGAAAGAAGGGCTCAGTCTTTAGTTCCGATTTGGCGATCAGTGTTGGTTGATCCGTACTTGTGCGCAGACGGATAATATTTAATATTTTTAGTGTTATAAACATCATACAATCTTGTAAGTAGTCTGGTAATCATTTTAATATATTTATCCATCTAACTTTATTGAGTTGAGTAAAAATTACGGGATCTAAATAGATTATTTTTTTATTTAAGAAAGCAACGATGTTTTTGTGTTTATAAAAAAAACAGCAATAACATCTATTATGGTTTAAGTTTATTAATTTTCTTCTCTTGTTTATGAGTTGTTATTTAGCCTCTTGCCTTCTGAAACCATTTTGATATGATACGATATGATTTCCATCACTCTTAATTAAAAATAAAGTAAAAATGGTTTAGTTTCGTTTTGACGCCAAATCATTCTTCTATTAGTAGCACTCAGTATTTTAATATTCCTGGAGTTTGTATTTGGGGATTTATAGATGGTAAGAGGTTATAAATCATAATCAAGAGGTTATTTTCAAATGTGATCAACTCCATGTTCATAGAAAGAATAATGACTGCTTTTAATATTAACCTCCTGTAAGTAGAAGTTGTGATAGTTACCGGATAGCCTCAATCTCTTCTTCCTTCTCTTGCAGGCGGCGCTCAGCCTCATGACGGAACTGACCAAGCTCAGCGGTCAGCCTCATCGCGCGCTGCTCCTCAGCCTTGCGACCCTGGGGAAGGAGGTGGACTTTGAAGATGATACTTTAATTTTTTTTTTCAGATTAGCCAAAAGTAGCTGTCTAAGGGCGCCTATACTACCTAACGGACTTTTGGATTAGCGCGGAAACCGCAGGACCCAAATGATACTTCAAACAATAACAGGCTAAGTATTTTAGGCTTACTACTTACTTAGTACTCGTAGTTTACTTCAAATAATAATAGGCTTAATAGTGCTCCTATTTATTCAAGGTTTAGTAGCCTACCATAAAAAATGTACCTAAAAATGGTACCATTTCTAATGATAATGGATTAGGAAGCCACTTTGCACCAAAGGTAAAAAAAATAACTGCAACCTTTTCCTCATGACTTTATGGAAACAAAAGTTCTGACAATAGAGTGATGAAATGATCACACTAAATAATAAGCGACACCATTGCTTAATAGTTGGTACCACGTAGGTAAATAGTTTAGTGCTTTACCATATTCCTTTTTTTTTTTTTGGATAGAAGAAGTAAGCTGCTGGCCTGCATGATGTTTAATGGTAACTGTTGCTTTTAAACATTTGCAAAATCACAGACGCTGATGACGTTTTGCCAACACAGAGAGATTTTACAATAGCTAAGTATTTATTTTAGAAGTGAAACAATTTCATTTTTCATTTTTATGACCCTTTGTTTGTGCTAGCGAAATACGATTTTATGCGAGCGTTATCTTGCCAAACACTTTTGTATGTACACTGTTATATTTTGAATTCAGTGACACCATATTTTGGTGTATAACGTTTTTGTTTGTTTTTTTTTGTACATTTGAACGTGCTTTATAGCTTATAGTCGGAATTTAAAAGAATATTTTGTTACTGGTCGCACTATTCACGGAAAAGCAATAACCTTCCAGTCAGCTAGTTTCGAAATAAATTACACATAGCATATATTAGCTGTGTATTTAAATTTTAACATGAATCCCGAGTCGGTGCTAAATATAGAGTCTATTCACGGAATGAGGCAGCGTTCCTGGCAAGTCTTACTGATTGAATACTGAATCGTTGCCAACTGCTACTATCAATTCTACAGGAACGAGACCTATTGTTATATAATTGTTCGTGATACCGTGTTATATCGCTAAACTACAAAAGCTAACTTAAGCTCAATATTTGAGAACAACTACGCGGAAAATTGGATACTAATTTCACAGTACTCAATGTCTGACTGGTTTTTGGAGCATTGAGTTAATTTGTGGTATACCCAGGACAAACAAATTTTTTGCAGATATCCGGTTGGATATATGATGTTTGAATCTCTATTAAATATTTAAAATTTTCAAAAAACGTCAGACGTAAAATTAAAAGCATGAGAATTAGATTGATAATGTTCACTTTTACCCCTATTTTCCTTTTCTTCTTCAAGAATATGTAAAAAATAACAAAATGACGGACATCGGAGTCAGTAGAGTTTGCTAAATATGAAATAAACAAAAGAGTTATTAGAAGACAAAATAATACAATGGACGCATAAGAATAATTAAATTGAGAACCAAGTGACCGTCGGATGTTGGCACAGACAATAGGAAAAGAAGATGTTGGTTGTAAACGAACAGTTTTGATTTTAGTTTCGTGGGCCACTAATATGTACGCGATCAACGATAATTTGAACACAATGCATGTTAATTTGTATTATTTGTATTATATCATCATTTCACGTATCTATTTCATCTTATTATGATAAATAAGTGAACAGAATGAAATATTTTGCCTCTAAAGGTAACAAAAGACACATAGGTTTTATTAGGCAAAGTTCAACTAGGTCTCTTAAAACTTGTAGGCTGTAATCATATTTGTAGGTAGTAACAATATTAAAATCCGAAAATGTGGATTTTCGGATGTTAACCCCTTAAACGGTTCCATCCAACGGTCGTCACGCGCGTCCTGTTAAATTTAAATCTAAATTCCTGTTAATTGAGTCTATATTTGCTTAACTGTGCCTTCTTCCCTGTTCATAAAGGGGTTAAGATGTTTGGATGTTTATGGCTCAATCACTATGAAATAATTCATAACATCAGTGTGAAATTTGACTCTCGATAATATTCGGAAAATAGACCCGAATAATACACACATACTATAGCTATCCTAATTTTGTATCCCGAAAAATATAGAAAGAATGGCGTTTTTTAAAACTCTACGTGGGCAAAGTCCCGACCAGATGCTAGTTTTCCATAAATGTGCTACCGCTGATAACGTTAATACTTCGTATCTGAATGGGGTACGGTTCTGTTTCAGAGTCCACTTGAAGAAAAAAGTTAGCCAGTGATTTTACAATGGTTTCATGTGAAAAAAGTACTGGGTTCCAATTTAAAATTAAATAATTCCAGTGAAATTCTTGGAAAAATGAGAAAACTATCAAGGATTTCTGTGTGAGAGCTGTAATTTGGGGTGATTTAAACTCTTTTTGTTCAAAAGTACGTATCGTTTTGTTATTTTGGAGGATTTTATTACTGGCTTTTAGGCATTAGCCAGATTCCTCGTCTCTTAACAAAATGTTTTTTGTTTGGAGACTTTCACGTACAGGAGCAGGAGTAAACAACTGAATATTATCAAATACTAACAACTCAAAGCTATCTAAAGCGTCACACATTTAATTGTTAAAATACCTCTAGAAAACTCCGTTACTTTATCAGAATGCACCTCTTTTCGACTGGTCTACTAGCTTCGTAGATAGTAAGTTTGTCAGTAGAGCGATGGGTCATGGGTTCGTTTTGCAATTCCCACCTAGGTTAAATATTTGTGAGATGAACATAAATATTTTTTATTCTGGTTCGGGATGTTTCTACACATAATATATATGTAAGTTTTCAATCTCAATTATCTGGTTCCCATAGTAGTATTTTACAGTAGTAGTACAAGATTGACTTAGTTTGGGACCAGACAGGAAACGTCCACCATAATATATATTTATAGCTGCGTCCCGTGCTTTCATGTATGTAGTTCTCATTGCCCATATTTTCCCGGGATAAAATGTAGCATATTATGTATTATGTGTTATTCCAGCTTATATTCTAACAGTTATTCTAACAGTGTTCTAAACGGATCGATCCGTTCGAACTTTCCGACGTGATTCGTCAAAAAACATCCAAAGATTGGCATTTATATTAATTATAGGATATTACGATTGAAAGATATACGGGTATATTGTATTCAGTATCGGTACTTACAGCCTCAGCCTCCTTGTAGGCAGCGGTGAGTTCCTCTCGCTCGTTCTCAAGACGGCGCAGCTCGATTTCGAGCTCGTGAAGACGGCGGGTCAACTCGGTGAGGTTACCGCGGGCGTCATGCAAGTCATCTGAAAACAAACCGTGCGATCAGGATAAGCCAAACTTTTTTTTAAACTTTTATAGGTTCACACTTCACCGCCATCTCGCCTGATGTTAAGTGACGATGCGGTCTACGATGGAGCGTGTTTACCTTTTTTTTTTAAATAAAGAATGACGAGACGAGCAGGATATGTCCCTGATGGTAAGCAACATGCCTGCCACATAACAGCACAGTGACACGCAGCTATTGGAACACGAACAGCCAAAATCATTACCTAGCACCGCACTGCGCTCGTCACCCAGAGATCTAAGTTGTTATATCTCTAAGCCCTGTGATTTCTCTGGAAACATTGCCCTTCAAACCAGAACACAGTAATGTTTACTGCTTGGCGGTAGAATAATTGACAAAAGTGTGGTACTTCCCCAGGCGGACTCTGCTAAGAGTCCTACCGCTACAAAAAAACCTATAAAAAAACCGATTCACTCTCGATTTGAAGACACAAAGATTGTAACTATCGGGGAAAACCCACTCAGGCAACGTATACCACAGCCTAGACGTTCTTATCACAAAAGTAGAGTCAAATCTCTTCGTTCGTGTCTTTGGAACATCAACCATGAAACGATGTCGCTTTCTCGAGCTACGAGCATAAAACTACCACTAGCCAAACTATTTGAAAAGCTAAGAGAACTGGGTAAGCCAAAGGGGGCTGTTAGGACAAATTGAACTCTTGGTTGTCTGTCTGCTCAAGACGGAGTCAGACAGAAACATAAATACTATGAGGTCTAAATATCTATACATATAAATAAAATTGAAACGTCAGTTTGTAATTCCAAATTAACAACTTTTCTCTCAATGGCAATGAAAGTAAATACGGTAATTCCATTAAAAAATGTTTTAATATTTTTTCTGACTATCGTTTAGTTCCTTCTACTTTCTGAAAAGGCTGGACCGTTGGTCGTAACTTTTACCGGTAGATAGCTGATGTCGTAAGGAGTGATTTAGGCTACTTTAGTTATAGAAAGAAAAAAACTAAAGTTGTGCGAAACCAAAACATAAACTTTTTTTAACAGTGATAGCCCGTTAGATATGTTAATTATAAAAAATATGGCGCTACGAAGTGCGATGGGTCAGATACCTATAATATATAGTAGGTATAGTAGAGTATACGTCTATTACGAATTTAAAAAGCGTGCACCTGAAAAAGATTTACGCTTTTTACATTCGTAATAGACGCTTTTTGCATCTAACGCTCACATCCTGGTTCGCCGCTCTGATGCTAAGTAAGCATGTCAGTGACGCGAGCCCACAAGATTTCCCTCCCTCCCCCTACCTTCCCCTACCAAAAATTGTTCAAATCTGCTAAAGAAATTTACGCTTCAAACATTTTACAAACAAAAATGACGTATCATAAATTTCGATGTTTTCTACTTCGTTCCTGCTCGTTTTATAAGAAAGAATTTTGTTTGTAACAACTCCACGACCATAATTAATTTCTTTACACGGATTTCATGGAAGCCGTTTCTTCAAAAGTTTCTACCATTACACGATGAACGTGAGACGTAAGGTAGGCCAATTGTCCACGTAGCTGCACGACATCCGCACGATTTCGACAATTGTCGGATGCAAGACGAATGCTTGCATCTTGCGTACAAATAATGAAGTATGTGTCCACGAAACGACAACGACACGACAGCCGCACGTCTTGAGTTTGTTCGTAAGATGCATGCATTCGACAAAAGACGCGTGCGTGGACAGTAGGCATTACTCACCACCAAGTTTCTTGTTCTCGCGACCAAGAGCGTCCTTCTGTTCCCTGGTCTTGTCGAGCTCGTGGCTGATGCGCTGGATCTCGGTGATCTTGATGCGGAGGTCCCTCTGGGTCTGCTCGTAGATCTGGATCGTCTCTTCCAGGCGCGACTTGATCTCGATGTTGACGCGCTCCAACTGTTCAGTTCTCTTCTGGAGCTCCCGAGCGGTTCCGTTGGCCTTCTCCAGGTCGATGATGAGGACCTCGACCTAAAATATGCCGGTAATTAGCACTTCTGGATCATGTATACACACCAAACTATGTAGAGTTCACTGCCTTCTTTGTTTCTCTTTAGTAGGTACTCATTTGATGACCAACTTGATGGTATGGTGTTGGTGAGCTTGACTTGATTTTGTGCTTTGTTCTTGGAAACGGTAAATTACGATGGGGTAGTTTTAGAGCCCCAGATAGTGGACATATTATGGGTAGGTTATGAAATGCTGTGAAAGTTAAAAAAAACAGTGTATAAGGTTAACTTAGTCGAAAAATGAGTATCCTAATTGTACAATTTAATTATATAATGTTTATAAGGTTCAATTGGCGTTTTTTTTGCAAAGTAATGATGGTGTTTTATCTCCAATTCGCTATTGAAACCTATTTGTGTGAAAGTGTGAATTACCTCGCTCTGCAGACGAGACTTCTGCTTCTCAACATTGTTGATCTTAACGATGAGAGTCTCAATCTGTTCTTCTTGCTCCTGGATGCGAGCAGAGTACTTGCGACGAAGCTCCTCAATCTCCTCAGCCCTGGAGGTGGCTTCGGCCTCGTACTTGGAGCGCCACTGTTGCGCTTCACCGTTGGACTTCACGAGCTGCCTCTCCAAGTCCAGACGAGCCTCGGACTCCTCCTCGAGTTGCACGCGGGTGGACTCAAGGTCAATTTCAATCTGCATGGAAAAAAAGTGTGATTATTAATATTGGCGGTATCTGTTGTGCATAAACAGCTCACTAAACGTTCCCACTGCACTGCTGGGACTCGGGGCCTTCTCAATAAAGTCAAGCCCATAATCTACCACGCTGGCCCAGTGCAGGTTGGTGGATGACACATGACCTTGAAATATTCAAGGTACATGTCGGTTCCTCACGACGTTTTCCATCAACCCTTTTTTTAAATTAGCGGCATTACGCACATGACTTCGAAATAACAATGGTGCGCGTGCGATTTGAACCCGGGTCTTCGGACTGGCAATCGCCGTCACCCGGTCAAAAACTAAGTAGTAATGAGTTGCTGAGCTGAGGAGGTTTTATTATTTGAACGCGCTAATCTCAGGAACTACTGGACCGATTTCAAAAATTCTTTCAGTGTTGAATATGATCTCTGAGTGCTATAGACTATACATTATGTATTACGGTCGAAGCCGGGGCGGATCGTCAGTATTGTATATATGTACATGTACATATGTAAACTTAATCTCGGAAATGGCTCCACCGATTTTCAGGTATAGTATGCATGCGTTCCGGCGGCGATATAACTCATATTGCGTTTAGAAAACGACAACGAGTATCCAGGTGGGTATGATCATATTTTCCGTACCTGGTGAAGGCTGGCTTCCAGCATAGAGCGCCTCCTGTCCTCGTCTTCGAGTCTACGACGGGAGTCCTCCAACTGGCCGGCGAGCTGGCTCTTCAAGTAGATCACATTCTCGATGTTCACCTGAAATACGACAATAAGCAAAATTAAAATAAACCAGTGTAATGTAATGAACATTGTAACAATTCTAATATTGGTATACTCAGTAGCATAATGTGCACTTTATCGAAGTTTGTTGTTAATATGTTTAAAATATAAACTTTGCATATTTGGTTCGAGAACTACTCAGAATTAAGATTGGTAATTGACAGCAGTTTTAATATTTTTGGGTATCGGTGACTCTTGCAAACATATTCTTTGTATTTCGCAATATAAAATAAATGAAAGTTTTCGAAAAAAACGTAGTAAAGTAGGTACTAGAAAAAAAACTCACCTTCAGGTCCTGAACTTCCTTGACGAGCTCAACATTCTCCTGGGACAAGCGAGTCTTGTGGGAAGTGATGTCCACAATGGTGCGGTTCAGTTCCTCGATCTTAATGTGGAGCTCGCTGATGGAAATTTCCAGCCTCTCAACAGTCTTCGTGATAGTGATCTTCTCCTTGGTCACGTTCTCCACCTGGGCCAGGAGCTCGTAGACCTCAGCTTGGAATTTTGACTTTTCCTTCTCAGACCTGGAGACAAAGAAAACCGTCATGCAATCTCGTTGACCAAATCTTTCGAATGGGTGATATGTGAAACGCACAGCCATTATTACTAAGACGCACAGCTCTTAATCTAGTAACAACACAAATATTTACTAAAGTAATTGCTGTCTGATCACTAAAGAAGGTATAAGAAATATTAACCTATTGATGAACATTTCTATGCTTCAGTGTGAAAACAGCTTTGAAAGGAACATGTTCCCACCTGGCTTTGCTTTTGGTAAGCTGGTCGATTTGGTCCTGGAAGTCGACCACGATTTCTTGGTGCTTCTTCTTGAGGAGATGGGTGGTTTCCTCAGACTCCAGGTGGACATCTTCCAGAAGTTTGCGGAGCTTGGTCAGTTCAGTATCGCGTTTCCTGTTGATCTCGAACTGAAAAATGTACAATACCATTTCAAAATACGCTCCCAATACCTTAGAATGGGGAGCACATTTCATTAAACTTGAATGGAAGTTTACTTGTAAGTTAAATATACTCTACCATTAATAAAATAAGGCTCACTAAAATTATATAGGAGTATCATTATGTTCAGTTAATTTTACTACAACAGATTTCTTTACAAAACCGTTTCAATTAGTAAAAAAACACATCATTTGTTTGTAAAAATAGTCCATAAAATCAATTTTGATCATTTCTATTTTGACCTATAAACGAACCATGTATGAAGAAATATTTTAGAGATGTGATTATTGTCAAGTTTTATTGGATTATTATATTTGACTTATTTTTTTCTGTAGCTTCCTCTAATTTAACATTAGCATTAATTAGTTCACTTAAATGAAACGGTATTGTAAGAAATACTAGTTAATAGAACTAATATATTCCATTTAAAACTTGTGCAATAAAAAATAGGATGATTCTTCTGATTCTGATTCCCTGAAACAAAAAAAATTGCAGAGCACACAAATATTTCGCAAATGCACATAAAACAAAATCGCAAGGCCAAAAATAAGTTTTAGAGACGGGAAAACTAGTTTGTTTCTTCTGTTAAATTGTTGTGACCGTTTTCTTCGTGCTGAATTCTTCTTGTTCAATTCAATCAATTATTCATTTGAATTTAAAAATCTATATGTTGATCAAATGCATCTTTTCAATTGCAGTCGTGGTGCTCAATAGCGTATTGTTCTTCAAGTTTTTCATTGCTTTTATCGATTTTAAAGTATTTCTTCAATTATAAAACATCTGCCTTTTATTATTGTCTTTGCGCGTGTTAGTCTTGTTTCTTCTGCAGTATTCATTTTCAGTTTCAG
The DNA here is from genome assembly GCA_963693475.1 of Ectropis crepuscularia. Classification (NCBI taxonomy): domain Eukaryota; kingdom Metazoa; phylum Arthropoda; class Insecta; order Lepidoptera; family Geometridae; genus Ectropis; species Ectropis crepuscularia. Next base: position 20,607,052 of record OY856338.1, read on the forward strand.
GAAATCATCTTCAGGACAATTCATTGGGACTACCTATACTTTTAAATTATTGCTAATAGCTGCATCTACTTATTTTAATATAAACATGTTTAAAGCATATGTTACCTGGCTCTCAGCTCCACCTTCAGCTTCCTCAAGCCTCTCAGAGAGTTGAATAACTTGAACGCTCAAATCTGCCTTTTCCCTCTCGATCTGAAAGTAACAATTGTTATTTTCGTCATTCCTTGAAGTTTAATTGAACATTGTTGTGTTAATATGTTATATAGTAATTATGTTGTATAGTTAGTATAAGACTATGATGGTTAAACAATAATAAAATATTGGTTCTCGTGACATTATTGTTTATTAGTTTGATAATAATTATTTTTATTTTCCATCGTGCATAGTTATGTTGCCCTGGAAATATGTTTTATGTTAGTTGTAAACAAAACTATGTTGCGTAAATCAATGTTGCATACTATGTTGTATGATAAGAAAACTCATCAGTTTGGATAGCTTCTTCGATTAAAATTGCTAATTCAACATTGTTTTAGTATATTAAATTTGTACATTAAAAATGATGTTAATCCATAACTTCAGCGTTCGCGACACATCTACCTACATTATGCAATAGCGTGCCTCCTCGTCACCGTCCTTCGCATAGTTCAGTATTGTACTAAAATAAGATGCGGCTGTGTCTCACGGCGCTCTGACTAACTCGGATATTTTCGCCACTAATACCGTCGGCTATTATTATATTTCAATATTGTGGCATTCTCAACGGGAACGAGCATCATTTGGCCCAGTTTCAAAAGTGAGACCGGAGAGCGAGAAGTTGAGATTTCAGAGAATGCTTTCGCTACTGAGCTAAATATATCGCGGTGGTGGCGAGGCGCGAGTCTGCGCAGGCGCCGCGCTGCGGACGCCCGCCCGCGGCCGCCTGTCTGCCTCAGTACAATGGTCAAAAATAGAATACTTTCGATTATGTGATCCAATGAAATTCACACGCTAATTGATATGTCGAAATGAACAATGCTGTAGTATGATATGAAACAACGTAGGTAACTTTACACTATTTCTTTAGAAAAATGAACGAAAACAAAATTTATTGTTTTTCATAATTTCCACTGACACAAATTTTTCACACAAAAATTTGACACCATTAACGTTTGTTATTTGATGTTTTTTTAAGATTTATTAAAACACAAGCATTTTTATATCACTCAATTAATTATCACTTCACATAAAAATGAGGGTATGTTAATTTAGTTAAATGATGCTAAGACGAGATGAAGGGATGAAGCACTTTCACTGTTCGGGGTGAGAAGGGAAGACGCGACGCGCGGGGCGGGCGGTATTAATAGGAGCGGCCCGCCCACACCTGCGGCGCCCTGTAAGGCGGCAGCGGTCGCGCGACCGATATCACATTTCGCACGCTCAGGCTTACCCTCTGACGCAGCTCCCTTTCGGATTCCAGATCATCATGGAGAAGACGAATCTTGTCCTGAAAAATACAACATAATGTATGACGATCCTTCGGGTAGGCACTATATCACTGGGCACTGCACTGCACGGTCGGCCGGTACCTCCAGCCTGGAGAGAGCACTCAGGTCGGCGCTGTACTCGATGTTGACGGTGTCGGTGGTGCCGCCGCCGCTGCTGCGGTACATGTACTTGGAAGTCTTTGCCACGGAAGACATGGTCGCTGTTCGTCTCTCGGTCGGCAGTCGGCAGTCGGCGCTACGTTACCGGTCGGGCACCGCTCGACTAGTGAGAGCGGGTGCGAGCGGCGCGCGCGCACGGCCGCGCCCGCCCCCCGCCGCCCCCGCCCCGCCGCCTTCCAGGGCGGCCGGCCGGCTGGAGCTCGCGGATCGTGTTACCACCCCCGCGCACCCCCCGCTAGAGGCCTTTTATAGACACGCCCGTCCACGGCGCCGGCCGCGACTCTCTTTTATTTGTTTTGCCCAAAAATTTTGGCGAATCCCTTAGGTCCTGGGCAACTGAAGCGTCGGTGCAACGAGGCGATGCGCCGCGGCGTATCTCCTGACGGATTCCTAGCGACCCCGGCCGTCGCCGCGCCCCACGCATCCACACACATTCGCCTGAACTTAACAATGAACTTGTTGCACTCTTTAAATTAACCCCGGCTCACTGCCATTGCACTATGTTTACAAACATTCATCAAATCTAATCTTATCTATGCATTAACGCGAATGCGTTAAATTACGTCGTGCATCGGTGTTGAAATCAATTAATGCTCACCGTTGACATTAAATGACTATTGAAGAGTTATCTGAAGTGATATAATTTTAATGGCATTCATATTTTCGTTAGATCGAATTATTAAATTTCATTGTCTTAGAAAAGCTTTTACGTAGCACTTCGTAGACGTTTGTGTAGAACTTATGTAGTGGAAGATTCTGATGTAGAAGTTTAAATTTTTTTTTGTATTAGGTTTCTGAAATAAAATAAAAATTATTGTACTTCTAAAAATATATCCGAAAGGAATATATTTATTTAAAGAAATATCCACAGGCTAACCAGCAGTTGTACTGGCTAATAAAGGTTAAAATAGGGTGAAAATTCCGTTTAATTTTGATGCCAAATGGATTCAACATTGTGGCATCATTATAAATTTCATTTGTAGTACATTTGTGATATTCCAACGGCATTGCAAGGTCACTTTCTCTTAGATTCATTGAACCGGAGTGGTGATGTGCCAACGGTCACAATCCTCAAATATTTGTAAAATTCTAGTCCCTTCGAAATTCAAGTTTAGTTGTTAATTTCTTGAGAGGATTAATAGCGATAATAACAGCACTATACTTCTTTCTGCATGTAATTAATTTATCGATAGACAAATAAACTTCTAGAAATTTTCGGAGAATTTAAGTGTAATAATCTTGAGCTGAATGCCGATTAAAGCGTTTCCAGAATGATAGATAGTAATGATAAATGGTTAAAAAAAATTGTCAATTTTTTAACATTGTTTGAATGTTATTGATCCGTAACAAAATGAAACGTGGGCAAACTGTGCCAATAGTGGAAATTAGAAATACTTTACACGTTTTTTGTTCATTTGCATTAGCTTAAAAATAAGATATTATCTTTGTATTGGTGCACTTTTATGTATTATACGAAAAATATATTCTATTTTGTTCTGAAACGAACAAACAAACAAAACGCCGTAGAGGGAGGGCGTCTACGGTCTCCTGAGAAAAACGTAGAAAATGTAAAAGGTTACCGATTACGTCAGAAATAAGTAAGTATAGGTACCTAACTTCTTTCTTTGACATGCGTGTAGTATTAAGTTAAATTATGCAAAATACACATATTTAACTGTATCTAAGTTACAGCGATTTTTTATTTAAGAACGTCACCACTGCATCATTTCGACATTTTTCTCGCCTGACACTGTAAATGCGTTTTGTGTTATTTTTTTTTGTATGTTGAAACAATTACATTATTATTTCAAAATACAAAAAAAAACGATTTTTTTCGCATAATTTGTTTCTAGAAAAAAAACACAATGCAACTATAATGTTATTTAATTTTTCGATCTGCTAATTGAACTTAAAAAAAATATAAATCAAGATTCACATTATAGAAAAATCAAACAAATTGCTTAATTTAGATAATAACCATAAAAACTCTCCTATAGTTTCCCCTTGGAATATGGGCATTTTCTCATAAAGAGAGAATCAAGGCCGTAATCCACCACGCTGGCAAAGTGCAGGGTGAGAAATGACACAAACATGTCCTCGAAATATGTCTTTTGTGGACATACCGGTTTCCTCACGATATTTACCTTTACTTTTAGAGCCAGTATCCAAAAAACCTATACTGGGCCAGCGTGGTGGAGTATGACCTTGACTCTCTCCTTGCTAGAAAAGGCCTTGAGTCCCAGCAGTGAGAACATTTAGTGGGCTGCTTATACTTATGACTTAAAGCCAGAGGCTCTGTTAAACTAAAACATTGTAGTTTTAGTAAAATACTGAGATATCAGTGTGTTTCAATGCAATATTTTTGTTCCGCTGAATAAATAACTTTATTATTACATACTTGGGGGATTGAGTGCTTTCACAAAATGTTAGTTTTTAACTGTTATTAAAACAACTTTAAAATTACCTCGCCAGTATTTTATGTATTTGATTGTGTGTAGATGTAGTTTGTTCGTTAAGTTTTTCATTTCATTTGAAATTCATGCAGAAATGGAATGATAGCTCGATAATATTTTTGGTTAATATAAAGAGTAACTTTATAATGATTAATGTTTGTCCTAAAATCATTTAAATAATATCCTTTCATATAGAGAAGGAAAAATAAAAAATCCTTTGATATAGAGTGAGAAACCGCAACGACTAGTGATCTGAAAACCAAAACATACGCAGCTACAGAAGTGGAACGGTAACCAATATGTGCCGATGCGCGGGCGCATAATCGCGTGATAATTTCAGCGATTCGCGTCGTTGACTCACCGCTGGAGAGGGTGGGGGGAGACGCGGAAAGCTCTCGGCCTACATTGCGCAGGTACGGATTTAAACGAATATTTTCCCACCTGCGCGCGGGGAATCGGGACGCCGCACACTTGCGCACACAAGTGGATTTCTAATGAGCTCTAGAACCTACTGTCATTTCGGATTTAATGTCTTCTAAATGACAGAGAAAAATAAATAGAAAATACTAATTAAGGGGTACGCTGCAGACACTACATAGGTATATATTATGACTGTTAAGTTACTTAAAGACGGATGACACCATCATAGTACTAAAAGAAATGGATGAAGGGTAGGCACCCTTTTGTCCAACTTACCATACATAACTTATTATTTTTAATATTACTATGTATATAAAGGAGCCAAATAAAAAAATAACACAAAAGATTAAAAGGTACATAAACATAGGTAACAACGTACGATTTCACAATGATGAGGTAATTTTTCATCAATATTGACTTTAACGATGAAGGAAAACGTCGTGAAAAAAACTGGTATACTTCAAGAAATATATCTTTCAAGGACTAATTTCATCCGCAAACTAACCCGCACATCGCCAGTGTACCCATTATGGACCCGAATTATTTCTGTGGAAACAAAAGTGGGCTGCTCATACTGTACGTAAGAGTAAATAACTTATTTTCTTCGAAAACATAAAAAAAAACAACTTTCAACTTGTAACCAAATTCAGACACTCGACCAAATTTCATCAGAAACTATCACTAAGGCCAATCAAATTGTCCACGTAGCTGCACGACATCCGCACGATTTCGACAATTGTCGGATGCAAGACGAATGCTTGCATCTTGCGTACAATTAATGAAGTCTGTGTCCACGAAACGACAACGACACGACAGCCGCACGTCTTGCGTTTGTTCGTAGGATGCATGCATTCGACAAAAGACGCGTGCGTGCGTGGACAGTAGGCCTAAGTCATCCAGATAAATGAAAGTATATTTTAGTTTTTTTTGTTCTTATTTCAAAATAAGCCTCACTGATTTCAATAAAACTTTATGGAACCACCTCTAAGCTGTGATCTACTAAACGAAAAAAAATCGATTCACAATTGGTGGAGGGAGATGTCGCGTCCATCCATACAAAAAAAAATGTAACCGAATTGAGAACCTCCTCCTTTTTAAAAGTCGATTAAAATACTGAGTAAGAAAGAAATAACCCTTTAAATGAGAAGCTATCCATTCATACAAAATAATAATATTGAAAAAAAAAAAACTTTATACTCTACATCTTAAATACGTGCTGAGTTTGCACTGTTTTAGAATGCTGTCTCCGTTTGAAGTCGATTCCCGTTACTTATTTTCTTAACATCTATCCGAAAGACATACATGTATACACAATTCTGTCACAGACTTGGTTCATTTTGCTTCGACCAATTCGTTGATTTTACGTCTTCGGCTCGCTACGAAGGCCACCGTCCTAACGAGTAATTCTCCATAAACACAAAACTAACACCGTTTATTTCCGTCCGAGTTCCTACACGCATTCTGTTTATATTACGCTCAAAGTTATTTTCTCGCCGGCTGTACCAACTCGTGAAAATAGCACTATGATTAATATTTCTCAGCGATCCCACTGTGAAAATATCTTGTACAGAAAATATCTCGACATTTCACTTCTGGCCGGCGCGGTTAGTTCACCGGACCTGATTCATGCGGGCTGCACTTATCATTAATCTGAAAATGTTTTTTTAGAAATATCAAACAAAAGCTTTGCGTAACAAACTGTAAGAATAGCAGCGAGTCCTAATTGGCTGCAAATTTTCTAGAAACATACGTTTTTTTTCCTCCGTACAAAGTAGATGTGTTTTTTTAATTGTTATAAATCGTTTTTAATTTTGCAAAAACCATTTATGTTAATTGTATCCCATCATCATGTATGTCAAGTTTTAAACCCTGCAATTCAAACCCAGTGTGCCTCACAGTCGATAATATTACACAAATTTCATAGAAAAACGCTACGTGCGATAAAAACCAGCCAAGTGCTAGTCGGACTCACGCAGCGAGGATTCCGTACAAACCTGTAGGCAAATGTATTAGTAAAAGTTACGGTACTTTTATTTTTATTCAATGATGTTACTAAACATGTATGCTTTTCGCAATGTTTTCTTTATCTGTGCTATATAAGACGTTGCTTTACAGCAAATATCTTATTGATTATTAATAATATGTAGGTATTGATCTAATGATTCTCTTGCGAGTGTCGAAAATTTCCAACATAAATGACTGTATCTTTTGATTGCTTTGGCTTAGAAATTGGATTTTTTGTCAGCTCTAAGGTACAGTAGACGGTAGAAAGGGCAGTAGAGTAGCTCTAAGAGTAGTACTATCCCATGGATGCTACACTTGGACTTGGGACTCAGATTTTAAAAAGAAAAAAACGGAAACCTTGTAGGATCACTTTGTTGTTCGTATGTCTGTCTATCAATATAGTCCATTGAAATGTTACATTTTTTAGGCCTTACCTTGCGTTTTTTAGAGGACGCAATATTATTTATTTGATGTGTATGGGGGGTCAGTGTAAAGCTAAAAACAAGTTTGTGGGGTCGCAACCCTTGTCCCACGGCCACCATCTTGAAAATAGGGGTTGAAATGGTTTCTACGGTATATCTCTTAAACTATGTATTTGATAAAAAAAAAAATCTGAACATTTTTTGTTGCAAATTAAATTCTCTACAACTTTGGTCCAGTAACTTTCTGTCGTAGAACAATAAATAAAAAAGTTATAAGCGAATAGCTAATAAAAAGAATATAGTTATCACTGAAGTTTAAATCGTATCTAAAATTATTCGAAATCGTCTTCACAATTGAAAACAGAATAAAATACATCCGCACTTGGAGAATCCTACAAGGTTTCCGTTCTTTTCCTTTCAAAATACGAGTCCCAAAACACACAGAAAACTATTATTTGAACCTTTCATGGTTGTTCCCTACACTAGTATTACTCGTATTAAACGATACGAGTAAGTATATTCACGGTTTTCTCATATCTTTTTTCCGTAGTATAGAGTGACGAGATGAGCAGGACATGTGGCTGATGGTAATCAAAAACAGCTACTTACGAGTATAACAACACAATGTCACGCAGTTATTGGAATTTGAATAATCAAAATCACTACGTCGCATTGCATTGTGCTCGTCACCCAAACTTATAAAACGATCTATATCTATCCTAAAGTTTATCTGGAAACATTACTCTTCAAACCGGAACACAGTGTTGCATATTACTGATTGGCGTTAGAATAACTGGCAAGGTGTGGCACCTGGCGGTCTCTGTAAAGCGTCCTATCACAACTAAATACCCGAAAGTGATACATGAAACTGCATCAGAATAACGGGGACTCGCTCTACTATTAAAGACCGGGTCACACAGAGGCGATCCGATAGCGATAGCGATAGCGATCCGAGACGGGATTTTTTGTAATGTTCGAATTTGTATGCAACCTGACACACAGCAAGCGGGCGCGATCCCATACTCGGTATCGGATCGCTATTGCTATCATAGCTATCGCTATCGGATCACTATCGCTATCGGATCGCCTCTGTGTGACCCGGATTTTAACCTCTGTATAATATTCTACAGTTAATAATATTTGTGTGATATGTAAAGAAAAAAAACACATGTGTTTTAAATAATAATAAATAAATAAACATTGGTAGACAAATCACACACAACACCATCACGAAGTACATATTTTCGATGTTTAGATGTAGTATTTTCGATACCAGATAATCCTAGACTCCACACGATCACAGGTCTTTAGTAGGGGTTAGTATTTAGTAGTGATAGGACTCTTTTTAGAGGCCCCCAGGTGCCACACTTTTGCCAGTTATTGTAACGCCAATCAGTAAAATACAAAGCCTGAGTTCCGGTTTGAAGAGTATTGCTTCCAGAGAAAGAACTGGACAGAAATGATGAACCCATGAATGTTGCTGATTGGTGCTTATTGTCTAATGCAGCAAATATGTATGAAAGCCATAACAATATTAAAATGTCGCGAACTCTACATCTTTGTGGCGCTATATTCGCAAAATTCAAAAGTAGTAGTGTTACACTATATTTAGTTAGATGTTAACGGCATAAGGATAACATTTTTTAGTCAAAAAATACTAATTCAAAAATATGAAGGTTTGACGTGTGTCCTGTGCGTTTTAATCTATCAATATGGTGTAAAAAGCCTATAGTACACTTTCCATAAAAACGAATTTTGGCCCTTTTATCACGAGGTCACTTTTTTTTTTAACTTTTATCACAGAATAATATATATTATAAAATTATCTGTTGTGATATATATAATCTTTTCGTAAACGTTCTAGTCGGCCTTTTATTTTGCGAATTTATCAATGAGCTGTGGGTGATGAGAACCTCCGACTCACAATTGTAAAGTCGTAGATTTGAATCCCGTCTGTACTTATTTTTTCAAGTGCAGATGTACGCGTCTCTCTTCACCACAGGCTTTAACGATAAAATAAAGCATCATGAGGTAACCGGTACGTTCGAAAAAAGATACCTTTCGCGGACATGCGTCATACACCGATCCGCACTTGGCCAGCGTGGTGGATTATGACTTTTATGTAGCATCCATGGGATAGTTAATTATACCCAATCTTCCCATATTTCATCATCCCGCCCCAGGTTTGGTCTTGGTACATATTATGTTTACCTTTAACTTATAGCACTCAAGCATCACCTACATATCTAACGGTGAAAGATTTTTGAAGTGAAAACTTCTTTAGGCGCGCTATAGACAGAATTTTCGTGGGCTGTGAAATGGATTCATCAATCGTCACGCTTGGATATGATAATGGATCGGATCGGATATGAAATCTTCGGGTAAACTCGGTAAAAACGGCCAGGTAGGTACCAGGGCAACAGAAACAGTTAAGAGTTTCGATTACCTACCTCCAACAGCCCCAGTGTTTATCTCCAGATACCAGGACAACAGAAATATAAAAGAGTTGCGTTTGCCCCTAGGTACCAGTACCAGGGCAACAGCAAGTTTTCACTTCTATCGGCAGTTCCTATGACTGCCAATTTTTTTTTTGAACTCGGTCGTAGTCGTTGTTCCTCAGATAAGCGCGTTCAAACAAACAAACATCATAATATTAGATAGATTTACTGTTTTGTACTGCTTTCAACTAAAGAGCTTACAAATACTACGTTAGAACAAACGCTTTACACCGAAAGCACGGGTTTGATTTGCTCCTGTCTTGTCGCTCTTGTGGAAGTGTCATCTGCTTACGATTAACAAACACCTCATCTGCTTACGATTGGTACAAAGGAACCGTGCGGAAAACCTATTAATTTATTCTTACGCAGGTACGAATTTGTACCTGTTGCCGTGGAGACCTTGGGTTGTTGGGGCGCAGAGGCTAAAGGGTTCCTCTCAGAATTGGGGCGCAGGCTCAGAGAGAATACGGGTGACTCCCGCTCTGGTGCGTTCCTGGAGCAAAGGTTGGCCATTGTCATTCAGCGTGGGAACGCGGCGAGCATCATGGGCACTTTTGCGCCGGGAGCAGTTAGAGGTGGGTTTTTCGGAGATTAGTTTTTTAATTATTATTTTAATTAATATGTAATTTAAGATCTATGCAGTATTTGCCGAATAAACGACGGATATATAGGTACTTTAAATAATCGCAAATACTTATTCTTTACCTAAGATTCCACATTTTCACATAAAGGAACTAATGTGTTTTAAAACAGCAAAACTGGGTGTGTACATTGACTTATACCAGGTAGGTAACTCAGAAAGTTTTACGAAAAAAAGTTTTTATGTATAAGACACTGGCCACTTGTTATTATTTTGAAAACTTCGATTATTTACAAGTAAAAATACATCTGTTCGATTTTCAAATTTCCCTCCACATTTTTTTGAGAGCCAATTCATCATCAATGTGTTGTTGATTTTATATGATTAGAATACATATCAGTATAAGAAAAGATTCTGCAACAGACACACATACGCCCAGAGACCAGAGACATACTCTTTTACATTCACTCACGCACCATCACTCTCACACAAGCACTCACACAAATACTCAAATACACACTTTGCCTAACACACACATATTATTACATAAGTTGCATGTTTTTGTAATCTTAATCTATACTAATATTATAAAGCTGAAGAGTTTGTTTGTTTGTATGTTTATTTGTTTGTTTGAACGCAAGGATCTCGGGAACTACTGGTCCGAATTGAAAGATTCTTTCTTTGTAGGATAGTCCATTTATCGAGGAAGGCTATAGGGTATTTAACATTACGCTACTATAAACAGGAGCCGAGTATGAATGAAAAATGTAACAAAAACGGGGAAAATATATTGCTTTTAGAGAGCTTTCGTTGCGTGACAGCATTTGTCATCTGTTAAAGGTTGCGTCATTAGAACCTAAAGTAACCGAATTTGAACAAAATTTGAATTGGTACGACCAATTTTCGATAGATGGCGTAGCAACGCGCGCGCGTTCAGCTAGTCTATACTAATATTATAAAGAGGAAAGATTTGTTTGTTTGTTTGTAATGAATAGGCTCCGAAACTACTGGACCGATTTCAAAAATTCTTTCACCTTTGGAAAGCTACATTATTCCCGAGTAACATAGGCTACGGCAGATGGCGCTGCAGTTGATATCTAGGTTATTATTCGAGCGAAGCCGGAGCGGGCCGCTAGTATAGGATAAAATGGAAGAGACTAGATTCTGCAACACAGGCAATGCCTAGTGCAGGGTCTAGGGTACGCCACAAAAATATTTTTCTTTTTTTTGTCATAATGTATTTAAAAGAAATTTATGTTCATAATATGTACTTGTAACCAAATAAATAAAAAAAAAACAAATTTGTTTGTCTTATTAAAAAGTGGATCTGCGTCGAGAACATTTTTATGCTATGATTTTTTACGATTTAAAATGTAGCTTAAAACCTGACGAGTCATTTGATCGACTTCGAATTGCTATTATGGATGAAGGACCTTCAAAAGCAACCATCTACCCCTGGTATAGCGAGTTCAAACGCGGTCGTTTTACTTTGGAGGATGAACAAAGGAGTGGTCGTCCTACGACGGCTGTCACCGAAGAAAGTGTGCTGGCAGTAAAAAATTTAATTCAAGAAAACAGACGCATTACGTACGATGAGATTCAGCATACCTACTCTGCAGATTGGTTCAGGAAGTGTTCACAAGATTTTGCAGAAAACACTTCTGGCAGGCATTTTATGGTGTACCATTCGGCGTTGATACTGCTTTGGTCTCGAAGTGGAGTTGAAATTAGTTACCCCGTCAAAGTGAAGAAACTAGCGATCAAAATTTTCCTTGCGCTCCTTGATCGCTTCACTTCCGTAGGTGTTGGTTCATTTTGAAACAGCCAAACTGTCGACTGACGCTTTGTTTCTGGATCGTACTATATCAACCCACACAGGGCCTGCTTCTGAGCTTCGGTGAGGTTGTGCGGCACGCAGCGGGAAACAATCCTCCTTACGCGAAGGAAGCAATTAAGCACCTTCGCGTAAGGAGGATTGTTCCCCTTACAGTCCTGATTCGGCTCCGTGTGACTTCTTTTTATTCCCGAAAATTAAAAATCAGCTCAAAGGGATACAGTTTTCATCGCCGGAAGACGCGCTAACAGCGTTTGAGAAGGCCGTGGAAGAGGTGTATGCGGAAGACTGAAAAAATGTTTTGAAAATTGGTTCAGACCCATGAAACTTTGTATAGAGGCTGGTGGAGAGTTTTTTGAAAAGATTTCGAAAAAATATTTTTTGTCATACAAGTTAGTTTTTTAGTTTATCAAAACTTTCGGAGTGTCCCACGTACTTACAATCATTGGGTGTGTAACGCAAGTTTGAGGACACCCATTCCCAAATGTATCGATTGATTCTGGAACATGCAAAATTAATTCCACGGGTTTCTGGAATATGAAGTTGATATTCCCTGTTATAATCTGAATGTAGGTAGGTATTCAAATAATGAGCGAATTTGTTATTTTTATATTCTGAGATTTTACCACCGTAGACCGCATACTCATTAAAAAGTTAAAATTTATAATTTTTATAGTTTCAATACCTCTATCTATTATTCCACAACGCCGTACAAAAATAATGCGACAATGAGAAATGATCGAGGATTGCAACCCCCCCCCCCCCCCCTCTTCAATCACACTCAGTTGGACAGCTTACAAGTGACGGCATAGTGCTGAATCTTAATACTTTACACCCTTCTATCATCCTACATAGGTCTCCGGGTGGTTCATTTGACCCGTAAATTTTGTTCACGGGCCTGTAGTCTATACCTCCATGGTACCAAATTTATCTTTTTTTTTTAATTTGATTAGATTATATTAGATTTATTTATTGACCTTATAACAATATCGTTACACTGGGCAAGTCACAGGTACATTAAAATTAAATTTATAATAAATGGAAAAAAACAAATTAAGTATACAATTAGACAAAAATAAAGTGGCCAAGTGCGAGTTGGACTCGCCCATGAAGGGTTCCGTTGCAGCAATTAACATAATATACATACTACACATAGTTCTTGTAGTTCGTTGTAACTTTGATCGAAGTTTCAATAATAGTGTATTTATGACGTACTAAAAAAAAACTACTCATCGAATCGAGTTCAAACTAATTTTCGTTGGTAGTTTATATGGTAATGTACATCATATATTTTTTTTAGATTTTTCATTCTCTTACTTTAGAAGTTAGAGGGGGGGGGGACACACATTTTCCCACTTTGGAAGTGTCTCTCGCGCAAATTATTCAGTATAAACGAAAATGATTTTAAAAACCTCAATATCATTTTTGAAGACCTATCGATAGACACCCCACAAGTGTAGGTTTGATGAAAAAAAATTTTTGAGTTTCAATTCTCAGTATGGGGGGCAACCCTAATATTTCTTTTTTTTTAATTTTTTTGTTCAAATCTTAATGCGGTTCACAGAATACATCTACTTACCAAGTTTCAACAGTGTAGTTCTCATAGTTTCGGCAAAAAGTGGCTGTGACATACGGACGGACAGACAGACAGACAGACAGACATGACGAATCTATAAGGGTTCCGTTTTTACTTTTTACGGAACCCTAAAAATGACAAACCAGGAGTTATTAACATTAAAACAATTTAGTCCACAGATATTTCAAATTAAATAATAATAAAGTAGCCAAGTGCGAGTTGGACTCGCCCATGAAGGGTTCCGTTCCAGCAAGTAACATAATATACATAGTACACATAGTTCTTGTAGTTCGTTGTAACTTTGATCGAAGTTTTAATAATAGTGTATTTATGACGTACTAAAAAAAAACTACTCATCAGATCGAGTTCAAACTAATTTTCGTTGGTAGTTTTCATGGCAATGTACATCATATATTTTTTTTAGTTTTTTCATTCTCTTACTTTAGAAGTTAGAGGGGGGGGGACACACATTTTACCACTTTGGAAGCGTCTCTCGCGCAAGTTATTCAGTGTAGACAAAAATTATATTAAAAACCTCAACATCATTTTTTAAGACCTATCAATAGACAACCCACACGTTTAGGTTTGATGAAAAAAAAAATTTTGAGCTTCAGTTCTCAGTATGGGGGGCACCCCTAATTTTTGTTTCTTTTTTAAACTTTTGTAAAAATCTTAATGCGGTTCACAGAATACATCTACTTACCAAGTTTCAACAGTGTAGTTCTCATAGTTTCGGCAAAAAGTGGCTGTGACATACGGACGGACAGACAGACAGACAGACAGACAGACAGACAGACAGACAGACAGACATGACGAATCTATAAGGGTTCCGTTTTTACGTTTTACGGAACCCTAAAAATTAAATTAACTAATTAACTCCACATACCAAACAATTCAAATGTCAGAATTTTGTTGTTGTTGTTATGTTGTTGTGTTGTTTGTTGAAAGTTGAAATTATGTTTGTACCCACAAACATAATTTCAAATAAGTACATATTTATGTGTCATCGGAAAACAGAAAATAAAATATAAATCGCATTTTTATAAAAGTTAACAAACATCCCTTATTAATAAAGTCCATGATAGTATGTCAAAACAATATGATAAATGACAAAATAGCTTAAATTGAGTCAGTGAAATTTGTATAAATGTCAATGGTATTTTAAAAAAAAGAATAGATAAATAGAAAAAAAATGTGACGATGACCTTGTCCATTATGTTGTTAACATCCTCAACAAGTAATCAATTTTTTTTTTTTTTTTTTTATAGCGTAGAGTGACGAGACGAGCAGGGCATGTGCCTGATGGTAAGCAACATGCCTGCCACATAACAGCACAGTAACACGCAGCTATTGGAAGATGATAGTCCAAATCATTACCTAGCACTGCACTGCGCTCGTCACCCAGAGATCTAAGATATTATGTCTCTAAGCCCTGTAATTTCTCTGGAATCATTGCCCTTCAAATCGGAACACAGTAATGTTTGCACATTACTGCTTGGCGGTAGAATATTTGGCAAAGGTGTGGTACTTCCCCAGGCGGACTCTGCTAAGAGTCCTACCACTACTGAAAATCAATATTCCTGATGCAAAAATACAAGATGTGAACTAGTGAAAAACAAAAATATTTCACAGCACTGATCTCATGAGAATGAGGATTCTACAAGCCGCAGATTCATAAATTCAGTCAGGGAATAAAAAGGATTACTTATGAAAAAGTCCTTCGGTTTCCTTTTAAACTCATTGGTAGATAAATCTCTTATGTCAGTAGGCAGTTTGTTAAACATACAAATTTTGGCAAGTATACCCTGTTTTTCAACTTTCACTAATCTCGTTCTAGGCATAACTAGATTTTCTTTGTTCCGTAGATTATGTGAA
This sequence comes from Ectropis crepuscularia, assembly GCA_963693475.1. Lineage (NCBI taxonomy): Eukaryota > Metazoa > Arthropoda > Insecta > Lepidoptera > Geometridae > Ectropis > Ectropis crepuscularia. The sequence goes on from OY856338.1 coordinate 20,622,357, forward strand.
TGTATGTCTTTATTTTTTATCAGATTTGCAGCATGTATCTCTATTAAGCAATTATAAATATGTACAAAGAAATGGCAGTCATAATTTTGTTATTACTGAAGTACATTTTCACAGAAGCTCGTTTCTTTAATCCTAGGATAATTATTAAGGCTCTTTTCTTAATTTTGTTAATAACTCCGACTCGGAACCTCTCTTGGTGTCATTTTTTTAAAAAAAATTCTTTGAATGCAAGTTTCTGTTCTCCGTACGTGTACGGAGAATAGAAGTACTTCAACCCTCCATATTTTCACGCTCTGTTCACATTACCTATATTGTAGTCGTTAAAACATTAGGCTAAAAACCGCAAATATGAAAACATAACGAAACCCCTAAAATTAGTGACGCCAACAGAATTGACTGAAACTGATAATAATGCGCTAAAGTGTTAGGTCATTTCGTCGCTGGGGTAGGATAAAAAGTTACGTGTTGCACTCGAATGCAAAGATTTTTCAACTTAGGTATGGTCCACTACTCGTAATTACCTCACGAACGCTCAGTATTTTAATTTTAGAATGACTGAATTTTGAATCGCTGCGCTCGTGACTCAACTTTAGAATCATTCGCAGTCATATATCTAAATTGAGCACGCGGTTAAAAAGCAACTTTGCACTCTTGTATAACAAATACCTATTATTCTCTAGAGGGTAAAAACGGCTTTTGCAATCAGATATCGAGGAGCAAAAATACTCTTTCCGAGGTGGTGGGATGAAAATAATATTGCTGTGCTATGTTGGCTATCCCCCTTAACACAAAATAAAAAATCGCAAAATACGCGATAGTTTCTACTGTTATTTGACACGTGTTTAAGGAAATGTGAAATGGCTTATACCAATAATATAAATGTTTTTCAACTCCTAAAAATACATTTACTGTTCCAATGCTCGTAGTTTTAGTCGAGTTCGTGACTTTTTCGAGAATTCAGATTGATCGTAGTTGATAAGAACTTGATTTCCTTTATGGGTAAGTAGCTGAGTACATATTATAAGAATATATATTAGTTATGTTATATAAGAACGCCTTATAGCCATAATAGCCATTGGCCCATATATCAGAGATTTGTTTGTACGTCTGAAAACTCTGTTTCAATAACTTTATCTATGTTACGGAGAACTGAATCAACCCAGTGTCACTACAAAATTAAAAAAAAATAAAGAGTGGTAAGATTTCCTCTAAGTATTCTATTCTGAAACAGGTGAATCATTTTGTTGATGCGGTAAACTCTTCGTTACTGACGAAGGCAAAAGTATTTTCGAATGATCTAGACGAATAATGGATACAAGGTTAAACGGGAAGAGTGTAAAAATCCGTAAGGGACGAGTTACGCTTGTTATTAAACAACTTTTTAGTAGTGGTAGGACTCTTGGCGGAGTCCGCCTGGGGAAGTACCACACCTTTGCCAGTTATTCTACCGCCAAGCAGTAATGTGCAAACATTACTGTTTGCACATAAACATAATGTTTGCACATTACTGCTTGGCGGGCTTGCTTGGCCGAGGGTCATGGGTTCGATTCCCACCCAGTGCAAATATTTGTGTGTAGAATTCAAATGTATGCACTGTGTCTGGGTGTATCTGTGTATAATAAGTATGTATTTAAAACTGTATAAGTATTATATCAGCTATCTGGCCGCTATCATACAAGCTTTACCTACTTAGTTTGGGGTCAGATGGTATTGTGTGTGAAATGTGAATTGACCATCAATTTTTTTTATTGTGTTCCGGTTTGAAGCTGTTTCCAGATAAATTACAGGGGCTCCTAAGGGCGGGACATCCCTAAGGATACAATATCTTAGATCTCTGGGTGACGGGCGCAGTGCAGTGCTAGGTAATGATTTGGACTCTTCGGTTTCCAATAGCTGCGTGTCACTGTGCTGTTAAGTGGCAGGCATGTTGCTTACCATCAGGCGCATGTCATGCTCGTCACTCTATACTATAAAAAATAAAATAAAACTTTTGTTACCTATCTCTGAAAACCCGCTGGGATCGGAAAAATATGAGCCGGTACAAAAATAGCTAATTGTTTTCTCGGTATTTCGGAGTTAACCTTGTAGTAAAATTTATCTATATAGTTATAGTTGTGGACAGTGGTAAAGTCCAGCATCGAATGATGATAATGGTAAGTATGGGTATCTCCTTTCAGATATGTGTTTTTTGTTGCGTAACCTAGTATGAATATTTTGGAAGTGGAATTGTATGCGCTTGTGCAATATGGAACTCTCTCGAATTGGAGCTAGTCAGCATTCCTGCAGTCATCGGCTTCGCACGAAATAAAGGTTATTTTGATCTATACACCCGAAACCGTCGTAAAACGAATCACCGCTGCCGCTGCCAACAATTTACGTTCGTGACGATATAATGCATTACATGAATACTTAGGTCTGTAGGTACGACTGATTATAACAGGGATCATGACTCATTATAGCATTGTGCCATTCATCATAATAATTTTTCAGCCGAAAGTTTGTTTGTAAGATGAATGTTTACTCGTTCATTTAGCACTTTCATCTATTTTTCCTGTATTTTTTCTGGAAACATTTGCACACAGTAATGGTTGTACATTCCGACTTGTCGGTATATTCGGCTTACATTAGTTGGTAGTAGCTCTGCCTGCGAAGCCGAGGGTCGTGGGTTCGATTTCCACCCAGTGCAAATATTTGTGTGATGAATGTATATGTTTGCATTGTGTCTGGGTGTTTCTATGTAATAATAAGTACTATGTTTAAAACTATACAAGTATTATATCAGCTATTTGTCTGGCCGCCATCAAACAAGCTTTGCTTAGTTTGGGGTCAGATAGTGTTGTGTATGAATTGTCCACCAATATTTATTTATATTTATTACCTGGCAAAGGTGCGGCGCTACCCCAGGTGCACTCTGCAAAGACTCTTACGATCTATATTTAGTTTTATAAAGCCGAAGAGTTTGTTTATTGGAATATGCTAATCTCAGGAGTTACTGGACCGACTTCGAAAATTCTTTTACAGTTGAATAACCCATGTGCGTAATCCCTAAGTGATAACTTTGTGGTCTACCACATATTTTATGTACCTACTACGGGTGAAACTGCGGCGGACTCTTCGTATAAAATAATTCGCAAGAATTTGAATGAATTGGAAACTGCGTACACACAGCATTAAATATTTGGATTTAATGGGTGTGTTTGTGTGTTTTCTTTTTCGTGTTTTCATGGGTGTTTTCTTGAAATGGGGGTACCACAGGGATCGATATTAGGTCCTTTCTTGTTTCTAGTTTATATTAATGATTTACCTTTTATGACTAAAAAATTTGTTGATTGTGACATAGTTATGTTTGCTGACGATACATCACTACTATTTAAAACTAGAAGGGGTAGCACGGATTTCTCGTTGATTGATTACGTACTAACTAAGGTGTGCGAGTGGTTTGATGCTAACAATTTAGCTCTAAACCCAAAAAAAACTAAATGCGTCAGATTCTCCCTTCCAAATGTAAAAAAAGTAGATTTTCATATTAAACTAAAGGATCAGATAATCCAGCCCACTGAAGTAACGTCATTCTTAGGGTTCACAGTAGACACAGTAGGGGAAAACGGGTCAGAACAGTTGCTGCACAACTGCAAGACCGGTCTGTCACACACCAATACTGTACATCGGGAAGCTAGTCATGGAGGGTAGCGGGATCCGAGGCACGGTTGCCGCGACCGACCGCAGATAGTTGGGGGCCCAAGTAGTGAGCTAGCCACTCATGAAAGGCTGCCCCGCCATCTAGCGAAAAATCCCGGGATGCGCTATCCTGCCGGTTGGCGACCGGATGACAAGGCCAGATAGACATCCCCGGGGGGGCTCGGGCGTCCCCGCAGTCTCCAGGCTAGCTCCCCACTGGTGTATTCGTGTTGTGTGTTGTGACCAATGGTCAGTAGTGTGCGGCCTCGTTCTACTGCCGTTTTTCCACCGATTCTCTCCGATACTCAAATATGAAAAAAGTCAACAAAAGAAGCAAGGTTAAAGAGCGGCTGCACGCCTTGTCGGTAAAAGTGCACCTCACTAATATTCGAGGTCTGCACTCCAATCTCTCAGCAGTCCACCATCACCTCGAGACTGAGCAGCCGACACTCTTGTTTCTTACGGAGACGCAGATAGGTTGTCCGTCGGACGTGGCGTACCTAACGTATCCAGGCTATACCCTGGAGCACAAATTCCGGCCTCGTGCTGGAGTGTGCATGTACGCCCGAGACGACATCTGCTGTCGGCGTCTCCGTAACCTTGAGGACACTAGATTTTCTGTTCTTTGGGCACTGATGGACACAGGCATAGATAAAATTATCTACGCCTGTGTGTATCGGTCGCACAGCGGAGATCTGGAGACGACTAGGCTCACAGAATATTTAAGTGAGGCGGCGGACGCGGCTCAACAGAAGTACCCTTCGGCTCAATTAGTGTTTCTGGGGGATTTCAACGGCCATCATAAGGAATGGCTGTACCCATACCGGGACACTGACCACGCTGGGCAGGAAACGAGAAAGCTAGCTTTATCGTTAGACCTAACCCAGCTGGTCCAAGAGGCCACAAGAGTACCCGACGTTGAGTCGCATACACCTTATTGCTTAGACCTTCTGCTGACAACTGATCCAGACCGTTATTCGGTGGCGGTGTCTTCGCCGTTAGGCAGCTCCGACCACTGTCTGGTGAAATCTGTATCTGTCTACCATCCGCCTGATCCCAGCCCTAGAGGCAACCGGCGGTTGTGGCGATACAAGTCAGCAGATTGGGACGAGATGCGTTCTTTCTTTGCGTCTTACCCATGGCAGTCATTGTGCTTCGCTTCTGGTGATCCCTCAGTCTGCGCAGATGCTGTGACTAATGTAATACAAACGGCTATGGAATATTTCATTCCATACTCCGACATCCCATTATCCAGCAAAGCTCGCCCTTGGTTTGGTTCTCAATGTAAAAGTGCTGAAGCACTTAAACATGAGGCCTACCTAGCCTGGGTTGATGCTCGACAGCGTAAGGCAAGGGACATACACCAGAAGAAGAAAGCGTTCAACAAGGCTGCTAAGGCATGCAAAAAGGTTCTGCAGAGGGCTCGTTTTGACCACATTAGTCGAATAGGGAACAAACTGGCTTCGTACCCTGCGGGCAGCAAAGCGTTTTGGTCCCTAGCTAAATCGGTCGAATCGAACTTCTCCCGCTCCTCACTACCTCCAATGCTGAAACCTGATGGGACACTGGCTCACACTGCAACGGAGAAAGCAAACTTGTTTGTAACTCAGTTTGCAGAATCTTCGCGTCTAGATGCTGGTAGCGCGACACCTCCTACTCCACCTGGCTGTTCGACTTTTATGTCAGAGATACGCATTCGCCAAAAGGAGGTTCGTAAAGTGTTACGCAATCTGGACGTGAATAAAGCCAGTGGCCCAGATGGTATTCCTGCTCTAGTATTGAAGGCTTGTGCGCCTGAGTTGTCACCAATACTGACGCGCCTATTCAGACTCTCTCTCCAAACTGGGCTAGTACCGAAGTCTTGGAAGCTTGCTAATGTGCAACCTGTGCCCAAAAAGGGTAGTCGTGCTGACCCTGTCAACTACAGGCCCATCTCGGTCACGTCCATACTCTGCAAGACTATGGAACGTGTCTTAAACCACAGGCTCCTGACGTACCTAGAATCGAACGACCTCCTCAGTGACCAGCAATACGGGTTTCGCCGAAACCGGTCCACCGGGGATATTCTAGCGTACGTCACTCACATCTGGAGTGAAGCTATTGAGAAACACGGGGAAGCACTTGCAGTCTCCCTGGATATCTCAAAGGCTTTTGACAGGGTTTGGCATGATGGCCTTATAAGCAAGCTTTCTAGTTATGGTTTGTCTCCTGGGTTCATTGCGTGGATATCGGACTTCTTGAGGGATCGATCCATACGAGTCGTCATTGATGGCTGCTCGTCGGATCAAATGGCTATCAATGCCGGAGTCCCTCAAGGGTCGGTACTCTCTGCGACGCTCTTCCTGCTACATATTAACGATCTGTTGAAGCCCGGTATCTATGGGTACGCAGACGATAGCACCGTCGTAGAGAGTTACAAGTCTAGCGCGAGAGCCACTGGGCCGCAAACTCTGGTACAGAGAGAGAGTCTGATCGAACGTTTGAGCTTGACCCTTGAGGCGGTGTCTAAATGGGGCGATGCCAATCTGGTCAAGTTCAACGAGAATAAAACGCAGGCGTGTCTGTTTTCCGCTAAAAGGAGTCCCTTCCAACTGACTCCAACTTTTAGAGGTGTATCCGTGCCGGTTTCTGACCGTCTTGAGCTTTTGGGCGTTACTTTGACCTCTACGCTCAACTTTGGCTCATATATCGAGTCCAAGGCCAAACTTGCTGCCAAAAAACTAGGTGTCCTCTCAAAGGTGCGAAGGTACTTCAAGTCTGAACAGTTGCTTACATTATATCAAGCACAGATTCGCTCCTGTATGGAGTACTGTTCGCACCTTTGGGATGGATCGGCTAAGTATCAGCTGGAGGCTCTGGAATCGATCGAGAGACGTGCCAAAAGGCTCATAGGTAACGACACTCTTGTGCGAAAAAAACTTCAAAGTCTTGAACATCGCCGAAAAATTGCTAGCCTATCGGTTTTTTATCGGATACACTTCGGAGAGTGTGCGACTGATTTGCATGATCTGATACCACCTTGTCCTTTTTTCTATCGGAATGCTCGTAGCTCGAAAAAGCGACATCGTTTCATGGTTGATGTTCCAAAGACACGAACGAAGAGATTTGACTCTACTTTTGTGATAAGAACGTCTAGGCTGTGGAATACGTTGCCTGAGTGGGTTTTCCCCGATGGTTACAATCTTTGTGTCTTCAAATCGAGAGTGAATCGGTTATTTCTAGGTAAACACGTTCCATCGTAGACCGCATCGTCGCTTAACATCAGGCGAGATGGCGGTCAAGTGTAAACCTATAGAAGTTAAAAAAAAAAAAAAAAAAAAAAAGACTCTCAGCTGCAGTGGGGTACTCATATAAATAAATTGACTGACAGACTTAGCTCGGCAGCACATGCAGTTCGGCAAATAAGAAAGATAGCGGATGTTGACACAGCTAGGTTGGTGTATTATGGGTACTTTCACAGTGTAATGTCCTACGGAATATTGCTCTGGGGATCAGCAGCTGACGTGAATGCTGTTTTCATTTTACAGAAAAGAGCAATCCGAGGACTTTATAACATACCAACAAGGTGTTCACTTCGGGAGGTTTTTAAATCAATAAATATATTTACCTTGCCCTCACTATACATTTATGAGTGCATAATGTATGCGAGGAAAAATCGATCCTGTCTAAAAAGAATGTCGGATGATAACCCCAATACACGACATACCAATAAATTTGTTTTTCCACGCTGTAGACTCCAGAAGACAATTGGTTCCTTTGTCGGAAATTGTGTGCGTTTCTATAATGTCATTCCTAAACCGTTAGAGGGTCTCAATGAAACAAAATTTAAGGCTGCCATAAAAAAATATTTACTTAGGAAAGCTTTTTACACGGTCCAAGATTTTGTTAATGACCGTAAAGAATGGGCAAAAAATATATGTACTGAAATGCAACTTCAATGAATGACTGAATAACAATCAATTAGTAATTATATTGAAATTGTAATTTTAATTTATTGACATGCTTTGTACCATACTTTTGTATTTCATGACATACTTTTTACAATGACATAATTTGACTGACAAAGCCCCTGTACAGCTGCACTTATTGACAAGGCCTCTTTACAGCCGCATTCAATTGTTGAACCTAAATATGATGTAAACGGAATTCCTATTGTATAATTGTTTTATGTGACGTTACCAAGTGATGTAATATCCTAAGGTTCGAATAAATAAATTGAATTGAATTGAATTGAATGTCGCTATCTTAAAACGGAGAAGGAAAACATCGTGAGGAAACTGACATGTACCTAGAATTTTTCGCAGTCATGTGTTATCCACCAACCCGCAGTGGGCCAGCGTGGTGGATTATGGCCTTGACTCTCTCTCTCTCTTGAGAGAGAAGGCCCCGAGACGCAACAGTGGGAACATTTGGTGGGCTGCTTATGCAACTTGGGCTAGATATAATAAAAGGTTGGTGAAGCCATAAAAAAACTGCACGTTTTCTACCTTATTTGCATTTCCGACTACTTGGACCACAGAAATCTAAATAATATTTAGATTTCTGAGATGTGGACAAATAGGTGTTTAGATAGATAGATAGATAACTCTTTATTGTGACACAAAAACAGAAATATTATAGTAAAACACTTACGAACTAGCACCACAAATGGCGGCCTTATTGCTTAGAGCAATCTCTTCCAGGCAACCAGCTTAAAGGAAATTCGCCTACATACAAGGTTAGGCGAAGCGAGGTGACATCTTTCCTAATACTACTAATTAAATACTATATAAAACAAATTAATACATAATCAACCAAAGATAACTATAATTTAACAATAACAATAGAAATTCTGAAACATAGTAAAAATACAACTTAAGTATATTCATTAAGTAAATACAACTTAAATACAACTACTAGTTAAAACCCCGTAACCCCGAATACAAAAAATATGACTAATTTATATCCACCTACACAACAAAAATGTGACATGAAATACAGCACTACAACTAGCAGCGGACAACTTCATTACTTACGATTTACTGGTGACGACAGCCGTGCATTGTGATAAGTAAAATTCCTTTACATTGCTCTTAAACACGTTTAGAGACTGCGACTGTCTTACAGAGGCCGGCAAAGCATTCCACAGGCGAACAGCCTTGACGGAAAAAGAATCTTCATAGAAAGATGTTCTGTGTGATGGAGTGATGAGGTTAAGCGCTACTGCCGCTCTCAAAGGACGGGGACGTGAAATTTCGTGGTAATAGGTAAAACGTTTCTTAAGGTACGACGGGGAGGCAGGATTAAACAGAATGGTATACAAAAATGACAGAATGTGTGCATTTCTGCGAAGGCGGATAGGAAGCCACTTGAGCTTAGTGCGAAATTGAGATACGTGGTCATATTTGCGCAGGCCAAAAATAAACCTTATGCAGAAATTTTGAAGGCGCTCAAGCTTGTTTAACTGTTCCTCTGTGAGATCCAGGTAACAAATGTCGGCGTAGTCAAGGATAGGAAGTAGGAGGGATTGGACAAGCGCAATTTTAGTGGATGTTGGAAGAAAGTTACGCAGTTTCATTAATGCTCCTGCCGCGGCATACAGTTTATTAACTTTTTGTCTGTATATGCTACCAAATCTCGCACCCATCTGTATATCAAACCCGATTTCAGGACAACCCAGTTTTGCCTAGGATAAACTAGTTCTTCCTATACGCTATAGGATTAACTAGTATAGCCTAGTTCAAACTAATTTGTCCTAAACCCGATAGGATAAACCAGTTTAGCCGAGGCCAAACTAGTTTATCTTGATATAAATACGCGTTCGGTTAGGTTAGGGTTTTTTTAACTGTCCCGGTGCAAAGACCGAGCCCGCGAGCTGTCTCCCCAACATGGATGGTTAGGTTAGATTAGGCTCGGCTAAACTGGTTTTTGGGGACTGAAGCGCCTGGACATTGAGAAGCTGCAAGAGGCAGCCATTGTCCAGGCGTGGAACCCCGCTCCATCACCACCACTGGACCTTGACATGGAGCCCGATGCGCTATGCATGGCGATATCGCACGTTTGCGACGCCACCATGCCCCGTGTTAAGGCTCTCCCTCAGAAGCATCAGGTGTACTGGTGGTGGCGGAGAAGATTGCGGAGCTCCGGCGAAGCTGTGTAGTGAGGCGGCGCCACTACCAACATTACCGGCGGAGGACAGGAGCCAGCGGAGTTAGGCACCCGCTATGCCGCCTACAGAGCAGCGCAAGCTTTCCATGCTTGCCGAGGCCAAGTCGGCGTCGGACAGCTGCTGGAGACACTGGATCGAGATCCGTGGGGGCGTCCCTACTTATTGCGAAAGGCGAAAGCTTCGCCCATGGAATCCCCTCGCCACCAGCATGCTGGAGCCACAATTCCTGCGGCGGGTGGTCGAGGGACTGTTCCCGGCTAGCCCGGGAACCGACTTTGTCCCTCCCACAGCAATGCAGCAATGGTGGCACGGACGGAAGACTCCAGCTGAGGAGGAGGAGGACCTTCTCGACGTCTACTAGGGAGAGTTGGAAGCCGCCGTCCTGAGAATGACAAGGACACGGCGCCGGGGCCTGATGGCATACCCGGCCGTGCTTGGGTCCTCGCTCAGGACGCCTTGGGCCCTCGCCTCCGGGATCTCCTGAGTAGCTACATGCGAGAAAGGAAATTCCCGAGGCAGTGGAAGAGAATCTCGTCCTCCTTCGGAAGAAGGGGCGGCCCGCGGACGAACCCTCGGGATATCGTCGATCGTGCTGCTTGACGAGGCGGGCAAGCTCTTAGAGCATATTATCGCTGCCCGCCTCGCCAAGCACCTTGAAAGGGTGGGCCCGAACTTGTCGGAGAGGCAGTTCAGATTCCGTAGAGGTCGTTTGACGATCGACGCAATTCGTCTTGTCAACGATCTCTACAAGGGTTTATCCACAGAGACGGGATGTTGTTGGCGGTGTCGCTAGACATCGCGAATGCCTTCAACTCTCTACCCTGGATCATAATAAAAGAGGCGCTGGGGTACCACAGAGTGCCCCTGTACCGGCGCCTCCTTAGGGACTATCTTTCTATCAGAGTCTACCCAACGAAGGATAAGGAAGAATCCAGCCCTGACACGCTGGTTACCGCAAGGATCCTCCCCTTAACCCCCCAAGCGGCCAGAATAAGAGATTTGGGCATAGAGGTGGCGCTCCATAAGTCTGATGCCATTTGTTTTTATGGTGGCCTCTGACTATCGCCACCTGCAGGCGCCAATATTGTTGTGGGTGGAGTAACTATCCCTGTCAAGCCGACACTGAAGTATCTCGGTGTCGTGCTTAACAGCAGATGGAACTGGGGGCAGCATCTGCGTCAACTTACCCCCAAGTTAACGCAGACTGTGGATGAGGCCCTCCTCCACAGCGCCCAGAGGGTAATAGCCGTGAGAGTGTGTCGGGGCTACCGCACACTCTCACATGAGGTGGCTTGCGTCCTCGCTGGATCGCTGCCCTGGTGCATAGAGGTCTACTAGCGCCGGGTGCGTGCAGAAGCAGACGAACTGCGCCCTGCCCCACAGGAGGTGGTGTGGTGACGCAGGAATGCCAAGGCCAGCGGGGCTAGCACGGGCAGTTGACAATTACTCCACCGGGAAAGGAAATAAGCTCTTTCCCCCTTGTCAATTTTGTCCACTTTCAGAGCACGGACTCGCCGGTGGATAGTTATTCCACGGTGGATATACGTCGGGAGTAGCGTTATCACTTCAGTATTGCCGTTATAAGAAAATTAAATAATAAAGTGGCCAAGTACAAGTTGGACTCGCCCATGAAGGGTTCCGTTGCAGCAAGTAACATAATATACATAGTACACATAGTTCTTGTACTTCGTTGTAACTTTGATCGAAGTTTTAATGAAAGTGTATTTATGACGTACTACTACTAAAAAAACTACTTATCAGTATTTAATATAAACCAATTTTTGTTGGTAGTTTGCATGGTAATTTACATCATATATTTTTTCATTCTCTTACTTTAGAAGTTAGAGGGGGGGGGGGGGGGAGGGGCACACATTTTACCACTTTGGAAGTGTCTCTCGCGCAAATTATTCAGTGTAGACAAAAATTATATTAGAAACCTCAATATCATTTTTGAAGACCTATAGAAAGACACCCCACACGAGTAGGTTTGATGAAAAAAAAATTGAGTTTCATTTCTCAGTATGGGGGGCAACCCAATTTTTTTTAATAAAAACTTAATGCTGTTCACAGAATACATCTACTTACCAAGTTTCAACAGTGTAGTTTTCATAGTTTCGGCAAAAAGTGGCTGTGACATACGGACGGACAGACAGACTGACAGATATGTCGAATCTGTAAGGGTTCCGTTTTTACGTTTTACGGAACCCTAAAAATGACGTATTAATTATCAGTTTTTCTGTCAACGTTCGCTCTTTTTACTTTTTTTTTTCTGTGCTGCGTTTTGAGGTTTTATATGTAGGTTTATTTTTGTAAACAACTATAAAACATTTTCTCATCTAAATCACATACCTTAGTATAGAGAACGCATTTAGATATAATAAAGTGGCCAAGTGCGAGTTGGACTCGCCCATGAAGGGTTCCGTTGCAGCAAGTAACATTACATACATAGTACACATAGTTCTTGTAGTTCGTTGTAACTTTGATGGAAGTTTCAATAATAGTGTATTATGACGTACTAAAAAAAAAACTACTGATCAGATCGAGTTCAAACTAATTTTCGTTGGTAGTTTACATGGTAATGTACATCATATATTTTTTTCAGATTTTTCATGCTTTTACTTTAGAAGTTAGAGGCCCCCCCTCTTTTTTTTTTTTTTTTTTTTTTTTTTTACCACTTTGGAAGTGTCTCTCGCGCAAATTATTCAGTTTAGACGAAAATGATTTTAGAAACCTTAACATCATTTTTGAAGACCTGTCGATAGACACACCACACGTGTAGGTTTGATGAAAAAAAAAATTTAGTTTCAGTTCTCAGTATGGGGGGCTACCCTAATTTTTCTTTTTTTTTTAATTTTTCTGTTGAAATCTTAATGCGGTTCACAGAATACATCTACTTACCAAGTTTCAACAGTGTAGTTCTCACAGTTTCGGCAAAAAGTGGCTGTGACATACGGACGGACAGACAGACAGACAGACAGACAGACAGACAGACATGACGAATCTAGAAGGGTTCCGTTTTTACGTTTTACGGAACCCTAAAAATGAGTAATTATATAATTAAAAATATAATTATAATATGCTCGCAACATTATGTTTGAGAGAGATTTACTTATATCGCCTCCTCCAAATCAGACGATAGTTTGTCCCCTGTCATATGTCAATTGAAGAGTATTTATCTTCGTTTTCCCGAGTCCGTGCTATACAGCGGGGAGTAGCGTGATATAATGTCCACGACAAACGTCAAGTGGAAACATTTTATCCTTTTCCCCTGTTGCCATGCTATGCAAGGTGGAAATGATTATTATATCCACTGACAGGTGGATAAAAATGGTGGAAAGACTATTAGTCCACTCCCCGTGCTAGCCCCGCAGGCCCCCATAGAGGTGGAGGGAGCGGATTCTCTCTGGATCCACTCAGAAGGGAGCCGTCGCTCAACGGCTCCTCGAAGCGATACGGCCCATTCTCACTGAGTGGGTCTCACGGGACATGATTGTTTCGGGATGTATCTGTGAAGGGTTACCGGAAGGGAGGAGACCCTGGTATGCCACCGGTGCGGTTGCGCGGAAGACACCGCGCAACACGCACTGGAGGCATGTCCGGGAGAGGAGGATACACGACGATCCCTGGTCGCGGTTATGGGAGCGGATCTCTCATTGCCGACCATCTTGTCCAAGATGCTCGACAATGAGAGATCGTGGGAAGCTTTCGTCTCCTTCTGTGAGATTCTCGTCTTGCGCAGGGAGACGGAGGAGCGAGAGAGAGAGGTTGACCCTCTCGGTCCTCCTCGAAGGAGGAAGCGGACACGCGGGCGAGCCACTAGGGCTCGCACCCCGGCTCCGTTCGGAGGGCCTGGGCCATCGAGCACCGCCTGATGTCCCACTCTCCTGAGGCCGGGACGCGTTGTTATTGGTTTTCAGCGCGTCTCTGAAGCCAAAAACGGGGGTTCCGAACCCCCGCGAGGCGGGCCCGAAAGGGTGATGGTGGTGTCAGAGTTGCGCGAGCGAGTGTGAAAGTGGTTCCGTAAACTCTGACACTATGCCATGGTCGAAGAAACCTTGTGGAGGATTTTAGTTGGTAGGGGTGCCCTTCTGCCACCTTGTCCAACACTTCGTGCGTTACTGCATTTCCCTCCACAAAAAAAAAGGGTAAACTGGTTTATCCTATCGGGTTTAGAACAAATTAGCTTGGACTAGGCTATACTAGTTAATCCTATCGCATATAGGAAAATCTAGTTTACCCTAGACAAAACTAGTTTGTCTTCAAATCGGGTTTGGCCGGTAACACTCTTCTTATAATATAAATCTGTTCCCGTTCCCTTCTACGGTTTCCTGGAATCTTATGTTGGATCTTATGTTTGTAAAAGTGCAAAAAATAGTTTATCCATTATTTTTGAATTCTATAAGTCAGAATAATTTGTTTAGTTCTTACAATTTTAATAATATTAATTAACCTTTCACCTTTACAATACTATACCTCATTCCAAATCTCTGTGAATAAAAGGTAAACAAATCGATGTCACTCAAAATATGACAGACCAGCATTTCTCAACCATTGTTTTACAAGATAGTTTGTAGTACCTTTCATTGCTTGCCCTTTTAAATTTTCGCCGCATAAAAAGGCTAAATATATATGTATGCATATCATAAACACCCAAATAAATGTTCCCACTGCTGCTGGGACTTGGAACAATCAACACATTGCCGCTGTAAAAAATCGTCAGGCACAAGAATCTGCAATTGCTGAACATTTGATTGATGCTAAAACTGGTCATTGGATCGAGATCCACGACCCGAAGGTTCTATCTACCGAATGTCATTACTACGCAAGAATGGTTCGGGAAGCATTGGAAAATAAAAAACATAGGTATATATTTCAACTACGACGCGATGACCACGATGTCAATAACCGAAAACTAACCAGTTTACGGTTATGGGCGTCGCGAAATCCTCTAATAAATAAATGTGTGCATAGCGCACTTAGTTTGGAGAAACCTGGTGATATGGTTAGTCTTGTGTGTAGTGTTAGTCACCGTGCAATTTTTGAAGCCCAAATGAGGGTAGATGGAGATTCCCTCTCATTTCATAATGAGAATATGGCGGGCATACGTACATTTATTTCCCCCACGTAAAAAAAGGAAAGGCAAAGCATTTGAGTTCGGAGAAGAATGTAACACTAGAAGAAAAGTAATTTAGATGTTTCCTTATGTGAAAACGTTCCTTTTATTTTTAACAATAATTAAATAAGACTGGCCTCGTGGCTTAGTTGGTAGTAGCTCTACCTGCGAAGCCGAGGGTCGTGGGTTCGATTCCCACCCAGTGCAAATATTTGTGTGATGAATTCAAATGTTTGCACTGTGTCTGGGTGTTTCTATGTATAATAAAAATGTATTTCAAACTATATAAGTATTATATCAGCTATCTGGCCGCCATCACACAAGCTTTGCTTAGTTTGGGGTCAGATGGTATTGTGTGTAAATTGTCCACCAGTATTTATTTATAAAAAAAATATCTCGTTCGAATTGTCCTCGTACTACCCAAAACTGATCATTACACTATGACGTAATATTCTGTAAACACATACAAAAGTTTCGATCAAAATAACACAAAATGTATGTCATTTTAGAGTGAAAACTATACATGCTTTTGATAGTAAACAGCGTAATGTGGAACACGTATTTAGAGGTTTGCGATTTTCTCTCAACTCGTTACGACACAAGAAACCTTTTTCTCGGAGTTCTTTAGTCATACTCTTACTCTTTTATTGATAACGAGTAGTTGCATGTCGTATTCAAGGTATTCAAATATTACCAATACAAGTCAATAATTTAAAAAAAAGTAGACGTCAATTTAAAATCCCATTACAATAAAAATCAAATAATACATTATATTAAAATCAAATTACATTATAATTAAAAATTCTAAATTAATGACAAAAATAAATAGAGTAAAATTAATCCATACTGGAATATAATGGAAATGGGCATTTTCACAATATGGGCATGATGGGCAATATGGGTATGTTAGAAAAATAGGCGCGTACTTAATAAGAATAATTTGATGAAAAGAAGTATAAATGTCTTGAATGCAACATTGAGAGTTTGAGAAACACAGATCAAATTGCTAGTACTTAAAATCATATTTCTATCATCCTACCATTACTTTATATAACTTTTAAAATAAGATAGTATAGAATTATTTGATCAATACAAATCTAAGTATATGGTATTTAAGATCGCAATAAAGTCGAATTCTATTTGTGAAAAATATTTTAAGGCTATTTCATAAAAATACTATGATTAAACGATGTTTATGTTATGGTATCACCTTTGTTTTGGTTTGTTTTGGTTTTCTACACAGCTTATTGGAATGCACTATAGTTAAAAAAAAATGTGAACTGAAAAGCCAAGGTGAGTCATTTTTTATAGTATCGTTCCTGTGTGTGCAACTAAAAACAGAATTGACAAAGAATTTATCAATTACCGAAACTGGCATTCCTGTTAGTGGTACTGATAGTAACCATGGTACCAAATGAAACCATGGAATGTAGTAAAAAAGTAGTGAAACAGTGGCTCCGAGTAAAACCATTCAAATATTTCTTTGTAAATTGTGTTCGAGCGAATCCGTGATACTGTCATTAAATTGTGCAAACGTCGTAGCGATTGAACCCGTGGTATGCAAATGAAACCGTAGTACCGACTACCGAGTGCAACCACTACAACCGTGGCACAGACTGCAGCCTTGACACCAAACGAAACCGTGGCTCTGTATGCAACGATGCATCAAGTAGACCCGTAGTATCGGGTAATCTTGATTCCAAGTGAAACTACTTCAATTAGTTATGCTACTAATATTATAAATGTGAATGTATGGATGTTTGGATGTTTGTTGCTCAATCACGTCCTAACGTATGAACGGATCGGGCTGAAATTTGGATCAGAGATAGATTATAGTCTGGAATAACACATAGGCTACTTTTTATCCCGAAAAACAACGGGAACAACGGGAACGGGAACTTCGCGGGTAACACCGCGGGGCGCTGCTAGTAAATAAATAAATAAATATTGGTGGACAATTCACTCACACAGTTAACGCAGTGAGGTATGCTCGATTCGTGGATCTTTCCAAACTTTAGTTGAGGTAGCGTTAGTACGTAGCTCACTAAAAAAATTGAACTTTTACATCATTGCTACCATTAGTAATAGCTGCTAGAACGTTCTATTGAATACCTTGATGTACAATCCATTATTAATGTGAAAAAAAATGTGCTTTGAACTCACTCTACATGTATTGTCGTCTATTTTGGACCCATGATACTTCTTGACCTGCGTAGGGTTTGATGTCATCGACCCATCAGACGGTCTACCTACGGAATCTTGTAGGAATGAACTATATGTCCAGTTGGCACTTAAAATAGCAGTATTGTGCCAATGACACAGTCACAAAATTCTGATTCGAACAAATGATTCAAGTTTTTAATTAGATCGACCGGTCACTGCAACATTCCTTGATAGATCTACTACAACATAAAGTAATGCATATTTTGGCAAAAAGGTTAAACCTTTAATTTAAAACTTTAACTCGAGATAAAAAATGTAGTAAGAATACCACTCCTTACCTAACTCATGTTTTGTACGTGAACATTAAAATTAAACTACTACTCTTTTGAGAGCTAAAAACCAGTCTAAAATATGATTGAGTGATTACTCTTTTTATGTAGGTACATAACATAAACGGACGAGTGACGTTCTGGAAAAGAGGCCCATGCCACGATAACTCATGCTCGGTAGTGGGCGAAAATGGACTGAGAATTATGACGATAACGACAAAATAATACGAGACACGAGAAAAAACTATTAGACAGAAAGAGATGTGGAACGGTGACCCATAATTTTCGAGCTATGAAAATTGTGCGCCAATCGCAGTGGCATACATTCTTGCACATTGAGTTTGGTTTTGATTTAGAGGTCTACTAAGTAAAACAAACACGATAATGACTCCGCAAAGTCTACTGAAGGATAATGAATTGTGTTCCGGTTTGAAGGGCAACGTTTCCAGAGAAATTACAGTGCTTAGAGATATAACAACTTAGATCTCTGGGTGACGAGCGCAGTGCGGTGCTAGGTTATGATTTGGGCCCTTCATGTTCCAATAGCTGCGTGTCACTGTGCTGTTATGTAGCAGGCATGTTGCTTACCATCAGGCACATGTCTTGCTCGTCTCGTCACTCTTTGTTTAAAAAAATATTATAATAATAATGAAAATAGCTTAATAAACACGTGTAAGATGATCATGCCGAGCTTCGATTGCTCAACCATCAGCTTTTGGAACAAACTGAATATTTTCCCATGCTGTGCGTTTTTCAACAAATGGTTCCGCTAGTTTGTTCCAACCCAGCCGGAGTTGATGGCCGCCTCCTACGCACTCTATTTCTGAAACGCAGGAATGTTTACACCTTAGCTTTGTGGGTTCGATGGTGAGCAGGATGTAGAGAAAATTTCCAATTGAATTTGGCTCTACTATTTGAATCAGTTGTCAACTATCCTTTGGCTATATTGGATATGTTATTGGAAGAAGAATGAGATGCAAAGAGAAACAATATTTTTATAGGGGCCTATGCTACTTGACCTCAATTGGCGTCTACTGCCTACCAAACTAATACCCGGTTTACATGATTCCAGTCCAGCGATCGAATCCAGCGCTGGATTGCTTACTGGAATAATGGAAACCGGCACTGGAATGCATCAATCCAGTGCCAATGCATTCCAGTGCCGGTTTACATTATTCCAGTAAGCAATCCAGCGCTGGATTCGGTCGCTGGACTGGAATCATGTAAACGGGCTATTTGAGCTAACGCAGAAGGCGGGCCCTACTAACCTTCAGTACGCAACGAAAAAAACAGTTGCTGCCACCCTTTAACAGCCATAGGCACGGAGTATGTTTGAACCAAGACAAATAAATTATTAAATAGAATAGAATAGAATATAATATAGAATAGAATATGATTTATTTTCATGGAAGTAACATTCACACATACTGTAATTACAAAAATTAAGTTGTATGAACACCACTACACAGATTCGTCACATTACAATTTGATGTACAAGATATGTTTGTACTTACATGTTTATGTCAAAAATAATTCAATTTTACTAATAGTAATAGACAATTTGTGCTGTATAGGGGCTTTGTCTAAAACCTTATTCTGATATAAAACAAGTCAATTTAAATCTGATTGAAATTGAATTTGATTTGAATCTGATTTGATTGAAAATTAAAATTAAGAATAATATGCGTACATAATTCAAGAATACGTAATATCACAATGTTATCCTTAAGTTATTTTTTTTTTAATGCAATAGAAAATTTTACGGAAAAAATACGAATACGCAAAAACAGTAAATACATAACATTAAAGAGAATATGCAATCTCAGAAAGTTTATATAAATTAAGAATAACATTATAACATCTTGGATTCTCTTATACGTAGTGTCAAAGGAAATCTTACGGAAAATAACATTTCCTCAAATATATTAATTACAATAACATAACATAATATACCGGTGTGAAGTTGGCAGCCAAAAGTTTCTGCCGTATTATCCGACCAAATTAAAATGGTATTTTTTGTAAAATTTGCTAAAATCAATGAATCTTATGCTTCTGCTTTAGAGCATTAAATAAAAATCGCGAAACTCAATACTTATAATTTGATAAAGCTCAGAAACAAACCAAAAAACTAAAAAAAACCAGGCACACTTTTTTCGCCAAGTCCACGTTTCCTTCAATACTGCGACCTGACGGCCCCTGAAATTCTGAAATATTATGTAACAGTATTGTAGCGTGTTTCATGCGCTATCAAAAAAACGTAGTTAAAATGTGGCTAAATGGTTTCTACTCAGATAAATGTTCATCTGAAATCGCTCGGGTACCGAAATCTTTGGAGGAAAAGTTGACTGCTGGCTTATTGTGAACTCCCACAGCAGAAATTAGTTAAAAATCTTTACATTTAATCTAAATAGGTCTATACATATTCTATCAAAGTCAGTAATTTAAGATCAGGCTTCATGCCGTTTTAATCCTAAACTTTCCTCACAAACAAAACTAGTGAAAGTGCTCAACCTTAAAACACACCATGCTCGATTACGACCTGTAGACCCCTGAAATACTGAAGTTTTTAGATTTTATTCTACAGAATGGTACCTAGTCTATCTAAAAAATATAATAAGAATGTGGCTAAACGATTGCTTAATCCTCAATTGAGTTCATGAAAAATTTACAAAAAAAATTTTTGCCAAGTTCATGTTTCCTTCAATACTGCGACCTGACGGCCCCTGAAATTCTGAAATATTATGTAACAGTATTGTAGCGTGTTTCATGCGCTATCAAAAAAACATAGTTAAAATGTGGCTAAATGGTCTTTACTTAGAGAAATTTTCATCTGAAATCGCGCGGGTACCGAAATCTTAGGAGGAAAAGTTGGCTGCTGGCTAATTGTGAACTCCCACAGCTGAAATTAGCCAAAACTCTTATCAGTTAATCTAGGTCTACACATATTATATCAAAGTTAGTCATTTAAGATAAGGCTTCATGCCGTTTTAACCCCAAACTTTCCACACAAACAAAACTAGTGAAAGTGCTCAACCTTAAAACACACCATGCTCGATTACGACCAGCAGGCCCCTGAAATACTGAAGTTTTTAGGTTCTTTTCTGTAGAATGATACCTAGTCTATCTAAAAAATATAGTGAGAATGTGGCTAAACGATTGCTTAACCCTCAATTGAGTTCATGAAAAATTTACAAAAAAAATTTTTGCCATGTTCATGTTTCCTTCAATACTGCGACCTGACGGCCCCTGAAATTCTAAAATATTATGTGACAGTATTGTAGCGTGTTTTATGCGCTATCAAAAAAACATAGTTAAAATGTGGCTAAATGGTCTCTACTTAGAGAAATTTTCATCTGAAACCGCTCGGGTACCGAAATCTTAGGAGGAAAAGTTGGCTGCTGGCTAATCGTGAACTCCCACAGCTGAAATTATCCAAAAATCTTAACACTTAATCTAGGTCTACACATATTCTATCAAAGTTAGTCATTTAAGATAAGGCTTCATGCCGTTTTAACCTTAAACTTTCCACACAAACAAAACTAGTGAAAGTGCTCAACCTTAAAACACACCATGCTCGATTACGACCTGTAGGCCCCTGAAATACTGAAGTTTTTAGGTTTTATTCTGTAGAATGATACTTAGTCTATCTAAAAACTATAGTGAGAATGTGGCTAAACGATTGCTTAACCCTCAATGGAGTTCATGAAAAATTTTCAAACAAAATTTTTGCCAATTTCATGTTTCCTTCAATACTGCGACCTGACGGCCCCTGAAATTCTGAAATATTATGTAACAGTATTGTAGCGTGTTTCATGCGCTATCAAAAAAACATAGTTAAAATGTGGCTAAATGGTCTCTACTTAGAGAAATTTTCATCTGAAATCGCTCGGGTACCGAAATCTTAGGAGGAAAAGTTGGCTGCTGGCTAATTGTGAACTCCCACAGCTGAAATTAGCCAAAACTCTTATCAGTTAATCTAGGTCTACACATATTATATCAAAGTTAGTCATTTAAGATAAGGCTTCATGCCGTTTTAACCCCAAACTTTCCACACAAACAAAACTAGTGAAAGTGCTCAACCTTAAAACACACCATGCTCGATTACGACCACCAGGCCCCTGAAATACTGAAGTTTTTAGGTTCTTTTCTGTAGAATGATACCTAGTCTATCTTAAAAATATAGTGAGAATGTGGCTAAACGATTGCTTAACCCTCAATTGAGTTCATGAAAAATTTACAAAAAAAATTTTTGCCAAGTTCATGTTTCCTTCAATACTGCGACCTGACGGCCCCTGAAATTCTGAAATATTATGTGACAGTATTGTAGCGTGTTTTATGCGCTATCAAAAAAACATAGTTAAAATGTGGCTAAATGGTCTCTACTTAGAGAAATTTTCATCTGAAACCGCTCGGGTACCGAAATCTTAGGAGGAAAAGTTGGCTGCTGGCTAATCGTGAACTCCCACAGCTGAAATTATCCAAAAATCTTAACACTTAATCTAGGTCTATACATATTCTATCAAAGTTAGTCATTTAAGATAAGGCTTCATGCCGTTTTAACCCCAAACTTTCCACACAAACAAAACTAGTGAAAGTGCTCAACCTTAAAACACACCATGCTCGATTACGACCAGCAGGCCCCTGAAATACTGAAGTTTTTAGGTTCTTTTCTGTAGAATGATACCTAGTCTATCTAAAAAATATAGTGAGAATGTGGCTAAACGATTGCTTAACCCTCAATGGGGTTCATGAAAAATTTACAAAAAAAATTTTTGCCAAGTTCATGTTTCCTTCAATACTGCGACCTGACGGCCCCAGAAATTCTGAAATATTATGTAACAGTATTGTAGCACGTTTCATGCGCTATCAAAAAAACATAGTTAAAATGTGGCTAAATGGTCTCTTCTTAGAGAAATTTTCATCTGAAATCGCTCGGGTACCGAAATCTTAGGAGGAAAAGTTGGCTGCTGGCTAATTGTGAACTCCCACAGCTGAAATTAGCTAAAACTCTTATCAGTTAATCTAGGTCTACACATATTATATCAAAGTTAGTCATTTAAGATAAGGCTTCATGCCGTTTTAACCCTAAACTTTCCACACAAACAAAACTAGTGAAAGTGCTCAACCTTAAAACACACCATGCTCGATTACGACCTGCAGGCCCCTGAAATACTGAAGTTTTTAGATTTTATTCTGTAAAATGATACCTAGTCTATCTAAAAAATATAGTGAAAATGTGGCTAAACGATTGCTTAACCCTCAATTGAGTTCATGAAAAATTTACAAAAAAATTTTTTGCCACGTTCATGTTTCCTTCAATACTGCGACCTGACGGCCCCAGAAATTCTGAAATATTATGTAACAGTATTGTAGCGTGTTTCATGCGCTATCAAAAAAACATAGTTAAAATGTGACTAAATGGTCTCTACTTAGAGAAATTTTCATCTGAAACCACTCGGGTACCGAAATCTTAGGAGGAAAAGTTGGCTGCTGGCTAATTGTGAACTCCCACAGCTGAAATTATTCAAAAATCTTAACATTTAATCTAGGTCCATACATATTCTATCAAAGTTAGTCATTTAAGATAAGGCTTCATGCCGTTTTAACCTTAAACTTTCCACACAAACAAAACTAGTGAAAGTGCTCAACCTTAAAACACACCATGCTCGATTACGACCTGTAGGCCCCTGAAATACTGAAGTTTTTAGGTTTTATTCTGTAGAATGATACTTAGTCTATCTAAAAACTATAGTGAGAATGTGGCTAAACGATTGCTTAACCCTCAATGGAGTTCATGAAAAATTTACAAAAAAAATTTTTGCCAAGTTCATGTTTCCTTCAATACTGCGACCTGACGGCCCCTGAAATTCTGAAATATTATGTAACAGTATTGTAGCGTGTTTCATGTGCTATCAAAAAAACATAGTTAAAATGTGGCTAAATGGTCTCTACTTAGAGAAATTTTCATCTGAAATCGCTCGGGTACCGAAATCTTAGGAGGAAAAGTTGGCTGCTGGCTAATTGTGAACTCCCACAGCTGAAATTAGCTAAAACTCTTATCAGTTTATCTAGGTCTACACATATTATATCAAAGTTAGTCATTTAAGATAAGGCTTCATGCCGTTTTAACCCTAAACTTTCCACACAAACAAAACTAGTGAAAGTGCTCAACCTTAAAACACACCATGCTCGATTACGACCTGTAGGCCCCTGAAATACTGAAGTTTTTAGGTTTTATTCTGTAGAATGATACTTAGTCTATCTAAAAACTATAGTGAGAATGTGGCTAAACGATTGCTTAACCCTCAATGGAGTTCATGAAAAATTTACAAAAAAAAATTTTGCCAAGTTCATGTTTCCATCAATACTGCGACCTGACGGCCCCTGAAATTCTGAAATATTATGTAACAGTATTGTAGCGTGTTTCATGTGCTATCAAAAAAATATAGTTAAAATGTGGCTAAATGGTCTCTACCTAGAGAAATTTTCATCTGAAACCGCTCGGGTACCGAAATCTTAGGAGGAAAAGTTGGCTGCTGGCTAATTGTGAACTCCCACAGCTGAAATTATTCAAAAATCTTAACATTTAATCTAGGTCTATACATATTCTATCAAAGTTAGTCATTTAAGATAAGGCTTCATGCCATTTTAACCTTAAACTTTCCACACAAACAAAACTAGTGAAAGTGCTCAACCTTAAAACACACCATGCTCGATTACGACCTGTAGGCCCCTGAAATACTGAAGTTTTTAGGTTTTATTCTGTAGAATGATACTTAGTCTATCTAAAAACTATAGTGAGAATGTGGCTAAACGATTGCTTAACCCTCAATTGAGTTCATGAAAAATTTACAAAAAAAAATTTTTGCCAAGTTCATGTTTCCTTCAATACTGCGACCTGTTTTTTTTGTAAATTTTTCATGAACTCAATTGAGGGTTAAGCAATCGTTTAGCCACATTCTCACTATATTTTTTAAATAGACTAGGTATCATTCTACAGAATAAAATCTAAAAACTTCAGAATTTCAGGGGCCTACAGGTCGAAATCGAGCATGGTGTGTTTTAAGGTTGAGCACTTTCACTAGTTTTGTTTGTGTGGAAAGTTTAGGGTTGACACGGCATGAAGCCTTATCTTTAATGACTAACTTTGATAGAATATGTATAGGCCTAGATTAAATGATTTAGATTTTTGGCTAATTTCAGCTGTGGAAGTTCACAATTAGCCAGCAGCCAACTTTTCCTCCTAAGATTTCGGTACCCGAGCGATTACAGATGAAAATTTCTCTAAGTAGAGACCATTTAGCCACATTTTAACTATGTTTTTTTGATAGCGCATGAAACACGCTACAATACTGTCACATAATATTCCAGAATTGCAGGGGCCGTCAGGTCGCAGTATTGAAGGAAACATGAACTTGGCAAAAATTTTTTTTGTAAATTTTTCATGAACTCAATTGAGGGTTAAGCAATCGTTTAGCCACATTCTCACTTTATTTTTTAGAAAGACTAGAAATCATTCTACAGAATAAAACCTAAAAACTTCAGTATTTCAGGGGCCTACAGGTCGAAATCGAGCATGGTGTGTTTTAAGGTTAAGCACTTTCACTAGTTTTGTTTGTGTGGAAAGTTTAGGGTTAAAACGGCATGAAGCCTTATCTTAAATGACTAACTTTGATAGAATATGTATTGACCTAGATTAAATGTCTAATTTCAGCTGTGGAAGTTCACAATTACCCTGCAGCCAACTATTCCTCCTTAGATTTTGGTACCCGAGCGATTTCAGATGAAAATTTCTCTAAGTAGAGACCATTTAGCCACATTTTAACTATGTTTTTTTGATAGCGCATGAAACACGCTACAATACTGTTACATAATATTTCAGAATTTCAGGGGCCGTCAGGTCGCAGTATTGAAGGAAACATGAACTTGGCAAAAATTTTTTTTGTACATTTTTCATGAACTCAATTGAGGGTTAAGCAATCGTTTAGCCACATTCTCACTTTATTTTTTAGAGAGACTAGGTATCATTCTACAGAATAAAACCTAAAAACTTCAGTATTTCAGGGGCCTACAGGTCGAAATCGAGCATGGTGTGTTTTAAGGTTGAGCACTTTCACTAGTTTTGTTTGTGTGGAAAGTTTAGGGTTAAAACGGCATGAAGCCTTATTTTAAATGACTAACTTTGATAGAATATGTATAGACCTAGAATAAATGTTTAGATTTTTGGCTAATTTCAGCTGTGGAAGTTCACAATTACCCTGCAGCCAACTTTTCCTCCTTAGATTTCGGTACCCGAGCGATTTCAGATGAAAATTTCTCTAAGTAGAGACCATTTAGCCACATTTTAACTTTGTTTTTTTGATAGCGCATGAAACACGCTACAATACTGTTACATAATATTTCAGAATTTCAGGGGCCGTCAGGTCGCAGTATTGAAGGAAAAATGAACTTGGCAAAATTTTTTTTTGTACATTTTTCATGAACTCAATGGAGGGTTAAGAAATCGTTTAGCCACATTCTCACTATATTTTTTAGATAGACTAGGTATCATTTTACAGAATAAAACCTAAAAACTTCAGTATTTCAGGGGCCTACAGGTCGTAATCGAGCATGGTGTGTTTTAAGGTTGAGCACTTTCACTAGTTTTGTTTGTGTGGAGAGTTTAGGGTTAAAACGGCATGAAGCCTTATCTTAAGTGACTAACTTTGATAGAATATGTATAGGCCTAGATTAAATGTTTAGATTTTTGGCTAATTTCAGCTGTGGGAGTTCACAATTAGCCAGCAGCCAACTTTTCCTCCTAAGATTTCGGTACCCGAGCGATTACAGATGAAAATTTCTCTAAGTAGAGACCATTTAGCCACATTTTAACTATGTTTTTTTGATAGCGCATGAAACACGCTACAATACTGTCACATAATATTCCAGAATTGCAGGGGCCGTCAGGTCGCAGTATTGAAGGAAACATGAACTTGGCAAAAAATTTTTTTGTAAATTTTTCATGAACTCAATTGAGGGTTAAGCAATCGTTTAGCCACATTTTCACTTTATTTTTTAGAGAGACTAGAAATCATTCTACAGAATAAAACCTAAAAACTTCAGTATTTCAGGGGCCTACAGGTCGAAATCGAGCATGGTGTGTTTTAAGGTTAAGCACTTTCACTAGTTTTGTTTGTGTGGAAAGTTTAGGGTTAAAACGGCATGAAGCCTTATCTTAAATGACTAACTTTGATAGAATATGTATTGACCTAGATTAAATGTCTAGATTTTTGGCTAATTTCAGCTGTGGAAGTTCACAATTACCCTGCAGCCAACTATTCCTCCTTAGATTTTGGTACCCGAGCGATTTCAGATGAAAATTTCTCTAAGTAGAGACCATTTAGCCACATTTTAACTATGTTTTTTTGATAGCGCATGAAACACGCTACAATACTGTTTCATAATATTTCAGAATTTCAGGGGCCGTCAGGTCGCAGTATTGAAGGAAACATGAACTTGGCAAAAAAATTTTTTGTAAATTTTTCATGAACTCAATTGAGGATTAAGCAATCGTTTAGCCAAATTTTTACTATATTTTTTAGATAGACTAGGTATCATTCTGTAGAATAAAACCTAAAAACTTCAGTATTTCAGGGGCCTACAGGTCGTAATCGAGCATGGTGTGTTTTAGAGTTGAGCACTTTCACTAGTTTTGTTTGTGTGGAAAGTTTAGGGTTAAAACGGCATGAAGCCTGATCTTAAATGACTGAGTTTGATAGAATATGTATAGACCTAGATTAAATGTAAAGATTTTTAACTAATTTCTGCTGTGGGAGTTCACAATAAGCCAGCAGTCAACTTTTCCTCCAAAGATTTCGGTACCCGAGCGATTTCAGATGAACATTTATCTGAGTAGAAACCATTTAGCCACATTTTAACTACGTATTTTTGATAGCGCATGAGACACGCTACAATACTGTTACATAATATTTCAGAATTTCAGGGGCCGTCAGGTCGCAGTATTGAAGGAAACGTGGACTTGGCGAAAAAAGTGTGCCTGGGTTTTTTTAGTTTTTTGGTTTGTTTCTGAGCTTTATCAAATTATAAGTATTGAGTTTCACCATTTTTATTTAATGCTCTAAAGCAGAAGCATAAGATTCATTGATTTACGCAAATTTTACAAAAAATACCATTTTAATTTGGTCGGATAATACGGCAGAAACTTTTGGCTGCCAACTTCACACCGGTACATAATATAACATTACCAAGTATATGCAATCTTAGATTACCCTTCATGCCAGAAAGCGAAAGCGACAAATATCACCTTAATGTTGTTGTTAAAAATCTAATTTTTTAATTTTAAAATACCAGACATAATGATAAAACGTATACACTTATTTAACTTTATATTATTAGCGACAATATCACCCTAAATAATGCCATTCACAAAGCTACAGTAAACAAAATCAGTAAACACATCTCTTAGAAATTGTGGAACCTGTGAAAATAGTGGTGTCAGGAATTTCAACGTCCACACTAATTTTATTCATTATGTAGTTACACACAAAAGGTGTATAATAGGTAAGGTGTAGGTAATTTAAAATTTTGTTTCATTCGGTGTCCATAGATACAAATTATTTGGTATTCTAATGGTTGGGTATTCATACAAAATCCACAAGCAAAGTATTATATGACTACCCACATTACCATAATTAAAACACACCCCAGCATCAATATATGCAAAGATGAGAAAGTTGATTGTATGTTGACACTCAAATCCCATCGCAGCTCCAAATACATTAACAAAAATAATACAATTAAAAAACGCTTATAATTATATGTCCGTCTGTCTGTTTGTTTCTTTGTTTCAACTCGGCTAAATTACAATAAATATTCTGATTCATAAATATTAAAACGAAAATCTTGAGATATTATTATTTTTTACCGCGCATTCTTATAGTGCTGTTATATATATTATGCTATATACTATTCAATAATATTCTACTGTTTTTATGTTCAATTCTGTACTTTTTTTATTAAATTAAAATCTCTGTAGTCATTACTTATAAATTCAGTGATCTTGTATATTGACTTCGATAGTAGTAGCCGCTTCACATTGGCTCGAAACTGTCCCTCGTTTTCCATTTGTTGAATGCCATCAGGTAGTTTATTGTATAACTTTTGTCCCATAACTTTTGGCAGTTTTCCAGCAATGCGTAATCTGTGCTGTATTGGTAACAGGTAGCCGTTGTTATTTTTGCAGCTTCTCGTCTTAGGGTTAGTTTGCTTTTTATATTCTGCAAAGTTTTTTCGAACATATTTCAAAACTTCAAAGATGTACACAGAAACGGAAGTTAAGATACCCAACTCTTTAAAATGATCCCTGCACGATTCCTTAGATTTGCTTTTAGTAAGAACTCTTATGGCGCGTTTCTGCATCTTGAGCACCCGTTCATAATCCGTGGAAGATCCCCAAAGCAGAATACCGTACGACATGATGGAGTGCACATACGAAAAATATACCTCCTTTTGTTGAGGTTCCGACGTGATGTGTTTGAGCTGTTTTAAGGCGTAAATGCCTTTTGACATTTTTTTACATGTCATGTCTATGTGATTCTTCCATGTGAGTGCCGAATCCAGCTCAAAACCCAATAGTTTTGCGGTGTTAACACTTTGTATATTGAGTTCGCCGTTGAGAGGAATGGATGAAGTCTCAACCATAGAAGAAACCGCATTACAGCAAATTATGTTTGTCTTACTAGCATTCAACTTCATGCCATTCATCTGGAACCAGTCTACAAATGCCCTCATAATAAGTTCAATTTTTAGTTTAACCTCCTCCATAGAATCTCCACTAACTACTACTGTAGTATCGTCCGCATATTGTATAATTTCTCCGTCAATGTTCAGATGAGATAAGTCATTTAAAAATGTGATGAACATAACGTTTCCTAACGATGAGCCCTGCGGGACACCCGTACCAGTAGTTTGCGGTCTAGATCTCATTAATGTGTCATCTATTTTTACTTCTACCGTCTGTAATCTTTCGCACAGGAATGATTCTATCAGGTCTTTATAATCATGTCTAATACCATAAACTTCTAGTTTTTGGATTAGTAAATTGTGATCCAACGAGTCGAAGGCCTTAGATAAGTCTAGAAGTATTACGGCGACACGTTTTTTTAATTCGAGACAAGCTACTATACTATTTACAATTGCCAAAGTAGCAGATGTTGTTGACCTACCTGCTCTGTAGGCAAATTGACTGTCCGAGAGCGCTGAATTATTATCCAAGTGCTTCATAATCGCTTCGGACAGAATACATTCTACCAACTTAGAAATTGTGGGCACTATGGTGATTGGCCTGTAATTTCGCACATCATCACTGTCACCTTTTCCTTTATAGAGAGGAGTTAAACGTGACATTTTAAGCTCCTTTGGATATGATGTAGATTGTAGTATATTATTTATTAAAAATGTCAAATGTGTACATATAAACGGCATGATTTCAGATAAGAAGTTCCCAGATATGTCAAAAATATCTTTGGTTTCTGAGTTTCTGATCTTATCTTTTACTATTTGCAACAGTTTGTCTGGATAAATATGCTGTAACTTGAAATCCGGTAACTGAGTTACATGTTTCTTTAAAAACTGAACTGCACAGTTTTTGTTTGGTTTATTATTGTTTTTAAATTCCTGACCAATTGTTACAAAGTAATCATTTATAAAGTCCGGTAAGCAAGCCTTAGCTATTTTGACATTTGTGTGTGGGTCTTTTAATTCCCAATTCCAGTCTGCTCTACCTTTGTTAGTATTCTCTTTTATGACCTGCCATACTTCCTTTTTTTTTATTTTTTTATTTTGAATGCGTCTATCTACGTATTGTTTTTTATTTGTTAGCAATAGTTCATTTCTAGTTAGTATTTTATGAGATATCACATCCGTTTTTACACTCTGAGGAGACTGTCTCTGTAAAGTGTATAGATCGTGGATATCGAGTTGCATTTTTATTAATTCTGGACTTATCCATGGGGTGTTTTTCTGACGTTTTACTTTTATTAGTTTTTTGGGGAAAAACAAGTCCATGTTCCAAGTCAATTTTGACATAAATACTTTGAAGGTTGTATCACTATAACTTTCAAAAATAGCATCCCAGTCATACGCCGCAAATGCAGTAGTGAAATCATTGAGACGCTGTGCATTGAATAATCTTTTAATGACATTAAAATGTTTGCATTTTATCACATTTCCAGCATAATTGTGTAGTGTGATCAGTTGAGCCTCATGATCCGACATAGCAGTTGCAATGGGTTTAATGGAAATAGTGTCATTATCCGTATGCGATACCACGAAATCAATCGATGTTTCAGTTCCATTTTCTATTCTTGTTGCGAAATTCACAAAATTTTTAAACTTGTTAGGGCTCATTATATCTACTAGACCTTTTTTATAAGTAGTTTCATTAAGGAAATCTACGTTCCAGTCGCCAGTAAAGACAATAGTGCAATTTGTTAGATCCATTAGTTTGTCGAGCAGTTTAGCAATAATTTCCAAAAACACTTTAAAATCCCCGTTACCCGTTCTGTATAAACCAATAATAATATTTTTGCTTTTGCTGGTGTCGTCATATAATTCAATGGCACACAGCTCACAATGGTACTCGATTGCTAACCTATCTATTTCAGGCAGTTTTTTAGTTTTTAACCTATTTTTTGCTAGTATCGATACCCCTCCATGAATTTTTTTATGTCTTATAAAATAATTTGAATGTTTGTAACCCTCAATTAGGAAAGACTCTAAATCATATTCACAAAGCCAAGTTTCGGTCAAAATTACCACATCTGGTTCATATGTTTCCACTAAATTTTGCAATTTTAACCGCTTGTCGCTACCTCTAACACTTCTACAGTTTTGATGCAGCATATGTAACTGCCCTATTCTCATTTGATGTTCGGTGAAGTGGTCTTCCGGTCTAAAAAAGTATTACTGTCGCTTTCGGATCCGGTCAGTGTGGGTTCTAAACTAATACAATCCCTATACAATAAACTACCTGTCAATTCAACAACATTTGTAAAAGTATGAGTAAATTCATACAAAGAGTTTATTTTGATGTTCATGAGCAAATATTTCATGAAACTTTGCGTTAATTTATGTGTTGGTGTGAACTTACTTTTACTATATTTATTTATATCAATTAAGGACACTCCATTAGATCTCGACACCAGCTCGTGGAGTTATTGATTACATTTGAAAATTTGTTCATTTAATTTAATATTCCTTATTGACTTATATGGGAGTGTAGTTACTTGCAGTTTAAGCTTTTTTAGTCTACAAACGTCACTTACGTGTTTAATCAAATTTATTCTAAAGGATGTTATATTTGATGTAATAAGAATAACATCGTCTCCTTCCTTTAACTTGTCAGCTAGATTTGCGATATCCTCAGTAACATGTTTCAAGGATGCTCCTGGTTTACATATAGACATTACGGAATCGTATCCAGCCTTACTATTCCTAATGAATTCGGCTAGTCCTTTTCCAATTAGGTCGCACATTATGACCATTTTTTTTTCGTCGTTAGTGTTTGTTTGGCCAACGGGGTTGTTATTCATTTCGACTCCTTTGTCGATCATAGAAGTCAGCACTTTATTCTTCTGTGGATTTGTTGATTCTTTCAGTTTCTTCCCTCTTACCGATAACCTGTCCCTCACATGTATAATTGTATTGTGTTCATTTTCCGGTGGCTTAATTTCACTGTCTCCTTGATCTTTTGCGTCGTCTATTATAATACCGTTACTATTTATTTCTGAGTCTTCATCAATATTATGATAAGTTTGACACAACAGAGTTTCTCTTAAACGTATGTTTTCTTGCTGTACTGTTAAAAATTCGCATTTTAATTTGTCTATCTCATCATTTAATTTTATAATAGCCTTTTCGTTGTCCGTATTCATAGTTTTCTGTAATTCTTCAAACATAGTTGCGTTCTTTTCATGCATGCGAATGATGTTCAGCGCGTCCTCATATTCATCCATTTTTATGTATCTCCCATCTAAAATATTCTGCAGTTCATCCTTGTCCGAAATAACTTCATGCAATAATAAGTCTTGGTTAGCTATTTGCGCTTTTAACACAGAATTTTTATTTAGCATCTCTTTATAATCAGCGGAGTATTGCTCGTGGTCTCTAAGTAGTTTAATGTTCAGCTGCTGTACTTTTTGAAGTTCGGTTTTTAGTTCCTTGATTTGGTTTTTTGCATCTGATAAAGTTAATGCTTTGATTTGCGGCATTATTACGTGCGTGTAGTTTTTATATGACAATGCTAAAAATAAAATCCGTAACAAATGTTGTGCAAACCAATAGTTAAGTTGAGTTGTAAAATTTGCTGCATCCCCGGGCCGACCCGATGGCAGGCAGCTAGTATGTTGAAGCGGCCGAGGCGAGTCACGTCACAGAGTCCGCGATGCGTCACACGCCAGCTCAGTCGTCCACTTAATATAATAATTCACTTGTTTCTCAGTTGTTAACACGCCGATTTTTGCGGGATAAAAACCACTGTATTAATGTGTTTATAAGAATTCCATTTTTGTTAGTTTTATTAGCAAAATACTACTTTTTCATGACTATTTGAACGAAGTGCACGTACCTAAAATTTAAATACGTGTTTCCACTAGGACGGTCGCGAGGTCGAGAAATTATCTCATTATTAAGATATTTTGCCTGGAATAATTCAAAAATACTAAAATACACCTAAGTATACTGCGGGCAGAAAGAATCTACCATAATTACTTCCAGTGGTTAGCCGACGGACTCTACAATAAAGTGCTTAATTGTATCTAGGCAGATTAACACAAAAACGATACTGACTGAAAGATAAACAGGACCGTTCATTTATTTTTATAGATTGCAGCAAAACGTAAATTAACCTCTTACGTGGTTGTAAAGATACGATGCGGTAAAGATACGAGTAAGTACCTGATTGTCAAAGTAATTGATACTTTTTCAGAGGTCAGAGAAAGTGACCTACATTACTTACACTACATGAAATATTCAAGGTTCTGACACAGATTGGAAATGTTTTGCTTATTTATTATTAACTTATAATGACTTACTTATAATTTGATGTTATTAAAAAAACATTTACCTGTGTTTTGAATTCAATTTGGGTACAGGTTCTGAACGCAATCCGAACGAGACATTCTAAACGGATAAGACAGAGACAGAGAGGAGTCGGATTGATTCCGACATGGAATCAATTCTGAATCCAATCGATTCTGAACCCAGTCGGATTGATTCCGACATGGAATCAATCCGACTGGGTTCAGAATCGCTACGCTGAACTCAATTGACCGAGGAAGGTGACAGGATTAAATAGTGGCCTGTTCGCAACAAGGCCTTTTTACAGTGATTGACTTCTATTTGACCGCCCATTTGCCTGTTGTTAGGTGACGATTAAGTCTACAATGGAACGTGGTTATCTAAAAGAAAATGAATCATTATCTACTTGAAGACACCAAAATTGTAACCATCGGGAAAAAATCATTTAAGAGACACCTAAATTATACCACCAGAGCTTTTGTTATGTAAGAGTAGTCAGACTTCGTTCAGTCTTTGGATCGTCAACCATGAAACGATGTCGCTTTTTCAAGCTGCAAGTAGTCCTATATAAAAATGCAAGGTAGTTATTACATCATGCAGATCACATGTTTACTCTCCGACAGGCATCCGATTAAAAACCTTGTTAAAAAAGTTAGCACTTTTGTGGTGATGTTCAAGACTTTGAAATCTTTGCAGAATAACGACTAAGAACGATGTGCTTAATGGTGCAAAGTATGTCGGTATGATGTTCTGAGCTAGCCGAAAGTTTGTTCGCTAACTGTCATAGGTCCCCCAAAAATCGATGGCGATGATTAAGCAGTAAAGTGGTCTAGAATGTGGTGGTGTATTGTGCTCTTTACGACAAGCCATTCCGATCGCTTCTAGCAGGGTTCGTTTTTAGTAAAAATGAGGATAATGACGCTGAGAACTGTCCAGCAAGTTCTACAACGAGAGAGCAACAGGTGAGGTTAGGTGAGGAAACGCCATCCCGCAGGTCGCGAGACTTATATTTAGAGCGCTCCACATGTGAGTTTCGCAACGTGCGCCGAACGACGTCGGCCTTGCCCGCAAAGAACTCTAAAACAGAAGAGATATGTACACTACTATCACCTGCAATGTTTAAAAACCTTTTATCGTAGAAATGTACCTTTTTCTGAATTTTGTAATCGTGTTTGCAAATTATGAACTTTCCGATGACGCTGAAAATACTAAGTTTTGGATCGATAAAGAAAAAGGTGAATGGTACATTAATTAGGTACTTCGTGAAAATAAGATTTGATTAATTTACAAAATTACTGATAAAAATATATTCAAAAAAAATACCTCCCAAAAAAATACCAGGAGGTGTATTGGTCCATTTTTTTACAGGGGTGGCCTTTAAACATGCTTTGGTATTGGGCTGCCCTGCTGACACTGTACTATCTGCTGATGCTGATAATATACAAATATGTATTGATATGATAAATATACAAATGAAAGTGTTTATTGTGGGTTTCCCTAAGATAATGATATACACTGTAGTGGACTTTTTGTGTACATTTTTAAGGGATACATTACCACAGTATATTATTTTGATCTATCCCGTAGGGTTCAGCCATCCTTTGCAATGTAAGCGTAAAAATATGTAAATTTATGAAATCACATTAAAAACCTTTAAAATTATCAGTGTATCGCTACTTTGTATGCGTAAACATATAAACCTCCTGAATTATTCGATCTATTAAAAAAACGCATCAACATCTGTTGGGTAGTTAAGCATATTTATGGACAGACAGACAGCGGAAAGTGATTTTGTTCTACAGATTTTGATGCGGCAGATTTTTTTTTGCATCCTTTTCTGCGTCTGAAACCGTACACCTCTGTATTCACCTCGACGATGTATTATCGTCTTGGTGTAGTACAAATACTGGTGTCCCTCAAGGCGGCGTGCTATCACCTCTTCTTTTTGCTATTTTTATAAACTCAATATCTCTAAGCCTTAAGTCTTCCTACCACCTTTATGCAGACGGTCTCCAAATTTATTCTGAGCCCGGCTCTCAGATCTTAATGTTGCCATTGAAGTAGTGAACCCTAATCTACGACAAATTGTTCACTGGAGTAGCTCCTTTGGCTTGAGTGTTAACCCCACAAAAACTCAGGTTACATTAATTGGTAGTCCATATATGATCTCCAGAGTTGACTGGGCTTCCATTCCACAAGTAGTTTTTAACGGGGTTCTAATACCGTATAGTGAATCGGTCAAAACCCTTGGCGTAATTTTCGATCGTACGTTAAGCTCGGAACATCAACTGAAAACAGTCAGCAGCTAACTATTCGCTTCTGGTGGATCGTTGAGACGACTACGAAAATTTTTACCCACTGCTACTAATGTTGCACTTGCACAATCTATTCTTTTTCCCATCTTAGACTATGCAGATATCTGCTATCTTGACCTTAATGAAGACCAGCTAAATAAACTTGAGCGTCTCCAAAATTATTGCAAAATATTTATACTTGGCTTGCGCAAATATGATCACGTATCTCAGTTTCGCATCCAGCTCAAGTGGCTCCCCATTTGCCTTCGTCGGAATGCTCATACTTTGTATCTGCTCTATAATATATTAGTTAACCCATCATCACCGCGTTATTTGAAAGATGTTTTTAATTTCTGGAGCGATGCGTACTCTTTGCCTTTCCGATCTAAGAACAATTTGGTACCTACTCCAAATGCCTTCGGTACGCAGCGAAAATTTCTACGGCAAGTCTTTTGCTTTTCGGGCTGCTGAACTGTGGAACGCTTTGCCTGTATCCACCAGAGAAGCTCCATCCCTTGCCGATTTAAAAAAAATGGTGAATCAGATCTATTTGTCTATATGATCACTTAGTTGAAGTCGTCACTTATATTTCAATCGTACATAAATCTCCATGAGTAAAACATGATATTGTTTATGTATAAGTATATATTATATTCATATTTATGTAATAGCATGTACAATTATTATTTTGTAGGTTTATGTAGTATATTTTAAAAGTATTGTAGGTTATAGAGGTATTATATTTTATATATTATTAGTATTGGAGTTAACTTTCAAAATTATAGAATCAGAAATATCTTCCACTCATTATTTGTACTTCCCCGTCTTCCTGTTATATAATTCTCCTTTGCCATCATGCGGTTGCCTGGAAGAGATCGCTCTTAGCGATAAGGCCGCCAATTGCTACTTTGTTTTATATGATTTGTATATTTTTGTTTTTTGTGTTCTTATTAACAGTAAAGAGTTTATCTATCTATCTACACCAAATGCGGTCTTTATTTTTTGCACACATAACGCACTCTATGTCAGTTTTAACAGAGGTCGAAAAATTATGAAATTTAGTCATGATCCATACAAAAACGATCCGCGCTTGCGCACGCGCGTATCGGTTTTGTATAACGCGTATCGGTCGCGGCGGCCGACCACGTCACGCAGTTTCGGACCTTAGCCACCCAGATTATTAAACAACAAACGATACGGCTGAATCTTCTTCAGGCCGCTAGTTAAACGGCGCTGTTTAATAAACGGGCTAGACTATTAAATGATCGGTTGACTAAGAAGGCTGTGACAGATTTATTATACAGAAATATCAGGTATTGCGAACCTTAATTTGTGCATTAAAAATTAAATAATTACTTTTTCGTTTGAACCATCTAAAGTAACTAATCTTTGTCCACGCATAATATTCTGGCAATAATTGTCAGATTTGTGTAGCGTAGCGCCGTGTAAACTGAAACTAGTTTAGAAGATTATATTCAATTTTGAAGGCTGAAGCTGTTACATTTTTGTCAGCCGGGTAATTAATTATAAAATACGGCTTGGTAAAAATTTTGCTAACTTTTTGATTTGCTGAAATCATTTCAATCACATTGAAATACTATGTATCTGACTTACTGACTTATAACTTTAAAAATACATAGGTGCTATGCAAACGTACACTCATAGTTTCCAGTGACCGACACAAAACATTTTTAGATCGTTAATTAGTACCTATATTTTGTGACCAGTTACCACCCAGTCACGGACACAAAAAATGTTTACGTTTGAGCATGGAGTGGACGATTTTATATGGTCAAAACAAATAATCATCAGTAAGCTTGTATCTGACACAGGAATTTACAAGTTTACAATTTTTCTTTTAGACCAGTAATTTCTCTGGAAACATTGCTCTTCACAACAGAACAAAGTAATGTTTGCTTGGCGGTAGAATAACTGGCAAAGGTGCGGTACTTCCCCAGGCGAACTCTGCAAATACCACTACAGAATTACAGGGCATAGAGATTTATCGTGTTACGTATTCTCTCTTCGTCTAGTCTAGTCTAGCCGAGTGGAGTAGGTACTAGGCAATAATTTGAATTCACTTCAAATAGCTGAGGGACACTGCATTGTTATTGGTGTGTTGCTTAGGTATGTACCCTCAGATACATTGTCCATCCTGTCACTCAACAAACACAAAGGTTTGCGTTTAGACGTACATAACATCATTGAACAGTTTATTTACGGACTTTCATATAATTCGTTTCTGTTGATTTTGATACAGTGAATGTATTTATTTAAAGTTTAAAACATATAATTAAGATTTAAAAAGGATTCAACTGAAACTTGAGTTAGTTAAATCGTTTGGTAGTCTTTCCTTATCTCAATAGTTTTTTAAATGATATTCTTAGGTTTCAAGCGCCCTCCACTGGATCCATCAAACTTCAATAAAGATATATCGATCATATTTATTAAGTGCTTAATTAAACCCGGTTTACATTATTCCAGTCCAGCGACCGAATCCAGCGCTGAATTGGTTACTGGAATAATGTAAACCGGCACTGGAAAGCATTGGCACTAGATTGATGCTTTCCAGTGCCGGTTTCCATTATTCCAGTAAGCAATCCATCGCTGGATTTGATCACTAGACTGGTATAATGTAAACCGGGTATTATTACCCCTAAAATACTCCCAACAAATTCACCCTTCAAACAAAATCATCCGTTCGAAAGCACCAATATCACAAATACACACAGAGAGATACGAAAAACTTATTACCTACAAACCCATCACGAAAATCCATCTTTTTCATCCCCATCGCATCGAGGATTAAAAATATGTCAAATAGTAATATTGATTGTATAGATAGTACTGAAGGCCACCATATAAAACCGACCCAAAATTGTTTAATAAAACTTTGCTGGTTCCTTAGACAAAATGGCTAAATAACAACTCAAAAGTTCCTGCGCAGAAACTGACTCATTTCTCTCATCTCAGGTTCTCGGCCGATCAAAGAAATTTCTCCATCTGTTGCAAGATCCTGGTCACCCCAGACTTACGTCAGTTTAAGAAATATGACATGTTTAGGATAGGTAGCATCACGTAAATTTAGAAAGGAATTAATCCTCATCTATACTAATAATATTATAAAGCTGAAGAGTTTGTTTGTTTGTTTGTTTGAACGCTAGGATCTCGGAAACTACTGGACCGATACGAAATATTATTTTTTTGTTGGATACTCCATTTATCGAGGAAGGCTATAGAGTATATAACATTACGCTACTATCAATAGGTACGGAGTATGAGTGAAGAATGTAAAGAAAACGGGGAAAAATATTTCTCTTCGAGAGCTTTAGTTCCGTGAATTTAAATTCTCTTTGGTTGCTGAAGTCTGTGACGGCGCGTGTCTACATTTGAAGTTTGTGTCATTTGAAGTAATCAAATTTGTTCTACAACAATGCATTGTTGCTTATTTACGTATTTTTAGGGTTCCGTAAAACGTAATAAAGTGGCCAGCAATGGATATTTTAGTATGGATTTTCCTCAAATAGACGCGGGTGAAACCGCGGGGCACAGCTAGTTATATATATTTATACTTATTCTAAGATTTATACTCACTATACATACTCACTAAGCTGAAATTCTTATTCTTATTCTTATCACTAAGCTGAAAGCTGTCATTTTACAGATAGCGGGTATCAAAGGTGCGAAACTTTGCAAGATATTCTGTGTCAAGCAGTAATGTGCAATCATTACCTACTGTGTTCCAGTTTGCAATGTTTGAGATATCAGAGCTAATAGACAACACATATTACTGGGTGACGAGTGCAGTGCAGTGGTAGACACTAGGCAGCGATTTGAACGCTTCATGTTAAAACAGTTGCTTGACGCTGAGCTGCTGTGACGTGTTACTTACCATCAGGTGCAACATGCCCTGCTCGTCTCGTAATTCTGACTAAAAAGCTAAGTACGAGTCGGACTTGCTCATGAAGGGTTCCGTAGCAGCAAGTAACATAATACATAAGTTCTTGTAGTTCGTTGTAACTTTGACCGAGGTTTTAATAATAGTGTATTTATGACGTACTAAAAAAAACTACTTACTAGATCGAAATCAAACCAATTTTAGGTGGAAGTTTGCATGGTAATATGCATCATATATTATTTTTAGCTGTATCATTCTCTTATTTCAGAAGTTACAGGGGAGGGGACACATTTTACCATTTTGGAAGTGTCTCTTGCGCAAATTATTCAATATAGAATTTTTTTTTATTAAAAACCTCAACATCATTTTTAAAGACCTATCCATAGACACCTCACACGTGTGAGTCTGATTAAAAAAAATTAAGTTTCAGCTCTAAGTATGGGGCGCTCCGAAAATGTATTGCTTTTTATGTTTTTGTGTAAAAATCTTAATGCGGTTCACAGAATACATCTACTTACCATGTTTCCACAGTATGGTTCTTATAGTTTCGGAAAAAAATGTCTGTGACATACGGACGGACAGACAGACATGACAAATTTACAAGGGTTCCGTTTTTACGTTTTACGAAACCCTAAAAAGCAAACGTTGTTTATTATTATGATGAGTAGTGACTCTGTTGGCTTAGATGCTCTAGATGCACAAATGAGCCCTATATTGAAAGCTCAAGATGAAACTCATTATATCGCACCCTCAAATACGCGCATGCGCAACACTTGACGATTAAATACGAGCAAACATAGATTTAGACTACGGATGTGCCCTTCCAAACTTCAAGCGCACGGAGTTATATCATCGTTTGGAAAAGTGAGCTCATCTTTTCGTTCTAGTCAGTTGCAGGCTTGCAGGTGAACGCGGGACGTTTTTACTTATCACTATTCGTTGTCAACAACCAAAATAAGTAGAATCAGAGCATACCTCGACGCCAGCAATTCTACGGGTCAAGTAGATTGGTGGTGTGTAAATAACGCCGCTACACACACCGTCGCAGTTTGTTACCAATTTCAGGATTTTCAGGGCACATCTATACCTCTAAATCGTTGCAAGGTATGAGTATACACATTTTATACTAAATCTATGAGTTACAATAGGTATTGTAATTAGGCAGCTGAATTTAAATGGCCTGTAGCCACAGAAATCTAAATAATAAGGTACTAGAAGTCGCATGACCGCGTGACATTGTCGCCGCACAGGTGACTTGTAGGCCACCAGTGCTCGAATTGTGGTTTAGTCTTGTTCGAACCGGCAGGCGTGAATCATCTTTGAAACTTGTGTTATGGAGCATTAACAACTGTGGAAGTTCTTCCACAACTTGCAATTATACCAATAATGAGATTACATTTCACTGATAGGTATTTTATTTTATTTTAATTGTATTTTTTAATAAAATAAACGGAGCCTAATGATTCACTATGATAGTTTTAAATTTTTGGTGTGATCGTCATTTTGCATACCATTGCTGCATACATTAATTAACATCTAAAGTGGTACAAGCATAAACAGCAATGTAATGTAAAATTAAAGATATCGTCATAACCTCTAATCTTCCATGGTACAACCGCAGGTAGCGATTGTGAGTTAGTGCTGTGACGGTCCAATTTTACTTGCCCAAAAATAAACGATGAAAATTTTATTTAAAATTTTACATAGTTTTATCGATAAAGTAACATAATAAATCGATAAAAAAAATTGTACGCAATTAACATTACACCCGTACGTACAATCTTTTAATTCGCGGTAAACATTACTTCATAATTCATTAATTATTAACAAAAGTATATACATACTGGCTATAACGCGCGATTGTTCGTCCGTGCAAAATAAATATTAAGATAACTGAGGCAGTATTTATCTATTGTAAGCTTTTATTTTTAAGACTTTATTAGTTTTCATACAAAATCAGCGAGCAACACGGAAGGGAGTAGGCATACACAGCGTTTCCCCTCTGTCAAAGTACAAGTCCGCGTGGACCATGGAGTTTGATAATATACTGTGGCGTGGAATACACTGAGGGCGGGGCTAGATTTGTGAATGGTGCTTTATTTTTAATGTGTTAGTGATTTGGCTGTGTGAGTATGGTCGGCAATGGATCGGTACAGGTATGTTTTGTATGTAATAGTGCGGCTTTACGCTAGTGTGCAACTTTCCCCTCCCGCAAGAAATGACAGAAAGATTTGAACAATATTTTATAGCTAAGGCTACTTCCCTTCCGTGCTTGCGCGAAAGATCGAGTTGCTCGATGTACAAAATATACAACAACCTTTGTTCTTCAACTATATCTAAGCCCATGTGGTGTCAGAATTACATTATTCAGTTTTCGAAACAATAGTATACCCCATGTGACTCACTTATTTTATAGGTAGGCATATTGACTTTGTTGTAGTATAATGCACCTAATTAATGAAATCAATAATAACCTTTATCGAATGTTAAAATTGGACCGTACTTTGAAATATCGATATGTTTTAATTTTTGTCAAGCACTAGCGTATACGTGAAAAATTGTTTATTTTTCAATGTATTAGTAGGTTCACTGATAAGCGTTTATGGATGTGTGTGGTGCAATCACAGACCCAGGTTGATAATGTGCAGCTGTAGCTGTGTGAGTGGATCTCTATTTGAATACTACGCGCATGTAGTAGTGATCGCGGAGGTAGGGGAAATGTGGCGACAAGCGTTTTGCAAGTAATTTGAGAGTTATGCCATTTCTATTACCTTATTATTTAGATTTCTGTGCCTGTAGCTAATAAATCTCGAGTGATTGGCATCCCAACATTTCCTCATACACGATGACAACGATCAGAGGCAATAGACATTGCCAACAGATCAATCTGACGTCATTACACACGTCACAACTCACAGTGCCCTAGCACGATGAATTGCAGTAAAAATAGATTTTATTATTGAACAGGCTGTTTTTATAATGTGACTAATAGTAAGCTTATTTAGGTCTGGCATGGTCACAGTTTTAAAATAGGTGATTTATTACATTGATATAGAGTCCATATTCCTTTTCGTCTCGATCGCTGTGGGTGATTTTGTCTGGTGTTATCTTCAGAAGTTGAAGTCAGATGAATGATTTCATGTAATTTATGTCTTTCAGAGCATTTCAGTAAGTAGCCTATTCAGTAACTAAATTGAATTGGTTGTGTTATTTACTATAAGATTATACATTAAATAATAAATTGGACGCTATCCTATGCATATAAAATCTAGTTTCCTACATAAATTCTACTATATCCTACTAATATTATAAATGTCTATGTATGGATGTTTGGATATTTGGATGTTTGTAGCTCAATCACGTCCTAACGTATGAACGGATCGGGCTGAAATTTGGAACACAGATAGATCATAGTCTGGA
Organism: Ectropis crepuscularia; assembly: GCA_963693475.1. Taxonomy (NCBI): domain Eukaryota; kingdom Metazoa; phylum Arthropoda; class Insecta; order Lepidoptera; family Geometridae; genus Ectropis; species Ectropis crepuscularia. Next base: position 20,665,477 of record OY856338.1, read on the forward strand.
AGAGAGAGACGAGAAGATATTTCATGGATTCACCGTGCGGGTGCCGGGTCCATCGTGTGGCAGAGAGAGAAATCTCGAATAGACCCCAAGACTTGTGACTCCGGCGTAGGTTTAAAAGAAGCCCCTTTTGGTGACGTACGTCAACACTCACCTTCACTACTGGTATTTCTCTCCCTACCCAGCCAAATCCGATATGATCCTACTAGTGCAGCTTGAGATACTTGTTCTAGTATAGAACTTACTGCACTTCTGGACAAGCCAAGGTCTTTAAGCAGGTTATAGAGAGATTTTGCTGGTATAACTCTCGCTCCTACTTCTACAGCGTATAAATTAACTACATAGCCATTTTTTGTTAATTTGTTTTGAAGGTCGTAATACTTATTTTGTTTCATCGCGTGGTCTTTAGGTACTATATTAGTTTCCCACGGTACGGTAAGTTCTACAAGGACTATGCGTTTCGTAGCCCTAGAAAAAAGGAAAATGTCCGGTCTGGATGACGAAACACCCACATCCTCTGGGATTTTGTAGTGCTTTTCATACGTGTCCATTAAAATAGTCCAATCAAGTGCTGAACCCAGGATTGAGTAAGGCTTGTTCTTGGAGTTTGAAGTTGAGCCCTCTTTTACAAAGTTAATTTGTCTTTTGTTTATTGTCAATCCCTTTTGGGCTATGGCTACCGAAAGGCTTACGGCTTCACGTATGATTTCAAGTACTCTGTCATGGCGCTGTGGGTAATGACCCCTATTAATTATATACCCGAGCACCTTGCATCCCATTAATGTGTGCCTTGTTGTACATAGGCTACTTTTTATCCTGGAAAAACAACAGGAACAACGGGAACGGGAACTTCGCGTGGAACACCGCGGGGCGCTGCTAGTATATATATAATATATGTATTATATATAATCCTACTAATATTATAAATGTCAATGTATGGATGTTTGGATGTTTGTTGCTCAATCACGTCCTAACATATGAACGGATCGGGCTGAAATGTGGAACACAGATAGATTATAGTCTGGAAGAACACATAGGCTACTTTTTATCCCGGAAAAAACAACGGGAACTTCGCGGGTAACACCGCGGGGCGCTGCTAGTAATATTATAAATGTCAATGTATGGATGTTTGGATGTTTGTTGCTCAATCACGTCCTAACGTATGAACGGTTCGGGCTGAAATTGGAAACGCAGATAGATTATAGTCTGAAACAACACATAGGCTACTTTTTATCCCGAAAAAAACAACGAGGAACGGGAACTTCGCGGCTAATACAGCGGGGCGCTGCTAGTTGATAATATTTATCAGTAAAGGTAATCGAAGTACGTATAAGTAATCTACATTGCAATAAAATATATTCATTATTTATAATATTATAAAGCCGAAGTTTTTTTTGTTTGTACCTACGTGCTAATCTCAAGAACAATCGGTCCAATAGGGACCGATTTTAAAAACTCTTTCACGGTTGGATAAATAGGTACGTGATCCCTTAGTGCTGTTAGTGCTAGGTATACCTATATTATGTACCACGGACGAAGCCGGGACTGAACGCTAGTCCTACTTATATTATGATTGACAAGGTTTGGATATTTGGATGAAACGGTTGAAATTTTGAACACAGATATATTTTAGTGTGGAATAACATCTTATACCTTTAAACGAGCAATTCTTGTATATATATATATCTTATATATAAAATTCTCGTGTCACAGTGTTTGTTTCCTTACTCCTCCGAAACGGCTTTACTGATTCTAACCAAATTTTATATGCATATTCAGTAGGTCTGAGAATCGGCTACTAGCTATTTTTCATACACCTAAGTGACAAGGGTTGTTCACCCCAAAATTTTTTTTTTTAATTTTCTGACAAAAATTGTTGTTTTTATTATAATGTGGCGTTAAAAATACATACAACCCTAAATTTTTACCCTTTTATCTTATATATAAAATTCTCGTAGTTATATATATAACTAGCTGATCCGTGCGCGCGTTGCTACGCCAACTATGGAAAATTGGTCGTACCAATTCAAATCTAGAACAAATTTGGTTACCTCAGATTCCAATGACGCAACCTTTTAAAAGATAGACACATCCTGTCACGCAGTGAAAGCTCTCAAAAAGCAATATTTTTTCCCGTTTTTGTTACATTTTTAGGGTTCCGTAAAACGTAAAAACGGAACCCTTATAGATTCGTCATGTCTGTCTGTCTGTCTGTCTGTCTGTCTGTCTGTCTGTCCGTCCGTATGTCACAGCCACTTTTTGCCGAAACTATGAGAACTACACTGTTGAAACTTGGTAACTAGATGTATTCTGTGAACCGCATTAAGATTTTTACAAAAGTTTTTTAAAAAAACAAAAATTAGGAGTGCCCCCCATACTAAGAACTGAAGCTCAAAAATTTTTTTTTCATCAAACCTACACGTGTGGGGTGTCTATCGATAGGTCTTCAAAAATGATGTTGAGGTTTCTAATATATTTTTTGTCTACACTGAATAACTTGCGCGAGAGACGCTTCCAAAGTGGTAAAATTTGTGTCCCCCCCTCTAACTTCTAAAGTAAGAGAATGAAAAATCTAAAAAAAATATATGATGTACATTACTATGAAAACTACCAACGAAAATTAGTTTGAACTCGATCTGATGAGTAGTTTTTTTTTAGTACGTCATAAATACACTATTATTAAAACTTCGATCAAAGTTACAACGAACTACAAGAACTATGTGTACTATGTATATTATGTTACTTGCTGCAACGGAACCCTTCATGGGCGAGTCCAACTCGCACTTGGCTACTTTATTCATTCATGCAACAAACAAACAAACAAACTCTTCAGCTTTATAATATTAGTACTTATAGATATATAAATATGTATAGAATCTGAATCTCGGAAAGGGCTCGAACGATTTTCATGAAATTATGTATGCCCCGGGGTTTCGGGGACGATAAATCGATCTAGCTAGGTTATTACGTTTATTTTTAAAAAACGTAATTAATTACGCGATTTTAGACAATGAAAAACTGTCACATTTAACATTTCAATGCGAAGGTAAATTTCGCTGCGTTGCGCGACAGTATTATAGCTCAGCCGTCTGAGCTATAATAAAGTCGAGCGGTCACGAATTAGTAGTTCCGGGTTCGAATACAGACAGCTTCTCTTTTTTTTTCAAGTTCTACATCCATTTATTTTCTACAGCTTTAATCGTTTTATTTTTTATCCTACAATCAATATTTACTAAAGTAGGTAACTTAAAAAAACAAGACAAACTATAATTTCGCTTCTATCTCGATTATTATCGAATCTACCGAAAAAAGTTATAGAGAAGTCATCAAATGTTCTGCAACTTCAAAACATAAATGTTTTTTTTGAGAAATTAATATTTAAGCTCCTACACCTATGGTAACGCCGAACGAAAAATGTCATCGCTTTGATTTTTCTCTCTCTTTTCTTTTCGCTTGAAATGATAGAGACAGCATTAGCAAAGCGATAGCCGATTAAGTTAGGCGGTAGAAGCGCGGGACCCAAGCGACCAAGTAGCCAGGGCGGCAACGTCATCGGCAGAGGCTATTATACCTGCTGTAACATAAATATTTTATTTACCTATTTACATAATTATGTACGAATTTACATTAGGTACTTATTCGTAAATTATATCTTATGGAATGTATCTATTTTGTTAATTAGAAGCCCAGGTCCAACAATCAAACGTATCAAATAGCGTTTGAACTGTTGGGAAACCATGGAATCGGGAAACAAAACATAAGTTGTGAGTCAATAGCAATCTGTAAGGAAGCGAACAAACTAAACTTCAAAGGTGCGAAGGTACATCGTTTGCACAGTTGCTTACATTATTTCGAGCACAGATTCGCTCTTGTATGGAGTACTGTTCGCACCTTTGCGATGGATCGGCTAAGTATCAGCTGGAGGCTCTGGAATCGATCGAGAAGGTACCAAAAGGCTCATAGGCAACGACACTCTTGTGCGATTAAGACTTCAAAGGCTTGAATTTCGCCGAAAAATTGCTAGCCTAGGTTTTTATTTTTAAGGTTTTTATCGGATACACTTCGGAGAGTGTGCATCTAATTTGCATGATCTAATACCACCTTGTCCTTTTTTCTATAAGAATCCTTGTAGCTCGAAAAAGCGACATCGTTTCATGGTTGATGTTCCAAAGACACGAACGAAGAGATTTGATTCTACTTTTGTGATCAGAACCTATAGGCTGTGGAATACGTTGCCTGATGGGTTTTCCCCGATGGTTACAATCTTTGTGTCTTCAAATCGAGAGTGAATCGTTTGTTTTTTTAGGTAAACAAGCTCCATCGTAGACCGCGTCGTCGCTTAACATAAGGCGAGATGGCGGTCAAGTGTAAACCTATAAGAGATAAAAAACAAAAAATAACTTCAAAAAACGCCTGTCGTCCTTTTTTAAAATGTCGATGGATGTCTGTCTGTGTGTGTGTGTGTGTGTGTCTGTCTGTGGCATCTAGGGCTCTACAGGTAAACCGATTTTGATTTGAAGGTTAGTTTTTGAACGGTGGTTGTTAGCTTTATAGAGCTTTGTTTGTTTGGTTACTATCAATTCAAGATGGCCGCTTCCACAAAATGGCGAACCAAATATTTATTTTGTAAAATATACATTTTTCGATCTGATTCTGAACACGTCATCGAGCTCGCCGAAAACCAAGTCCTAGTTGAATGCGGCGCGAGATCTCGTTTTTGCTAAGCTCTGGGTCGAAAGATAGACAATGCTCTATGTAAGTAGTCGTATCGATCCACCTACTCCAATAGCTCTCCGTCAACAGTTAGGTACCTACATTTGTGCTGACCGGATATCTGATAGCTGGGTCATTCGACTAGTTCAGCTTCAGACCAACTTTAAGCGATGCGTTATAAAGGTCTTGTGATATTATCAACATCCTACTAATATTAGCAATATTAGTATGGATGTTTGTTGCTCAATCACGTCCTAACGTATCTACGGATCGGGGGTCTACCGCCGAACGAAAAATGGCATAGCTTTGATGTGTCTCTCTCCATTCTTTTCGCTTGAAATGATAGAGACAGCATTAGCAAAGCGATAGCTGATTTAGTTAGGCGGTAGAAGCGCGGGCTGAAATTTTGAACACCGATAGATTATAGTCTGGAAGAACACATAGGCTACTTTTTATCCCGGAAAAACAACGGGAACAACGGGAACGGGAACTTGCGGGTAATACCGCGGGCGCTGCTAGTAACTATATAAATCAAACCACATACTATACTACAACTACATAACAGGATATTCATATTTATTATTACCCTTTCCCATTTCACAATTGATTAAAACGTGTGTTGTGTAATAGCGACATCTATCTAAAATGAGATGTATCCCTATGACCGCTGAGCTTCAACTAAAGATAATTATTTTTAGATCATAAAGAGTAAAAAAATAAGCGATTTTTGTTTCTTTTCCATATTTAATCATTGTACGCAGATATGGATTGGATTTAAATTGTTATGTTGTGTATATTTTACTTGATACATTTGTTCAACTAATTTAGCGCCATCTAGCGAAAGTTGATTGTACTTCTTGGAATCCTCAGGGGAAAGGTAAGAAAACTGTTGAAATGCTGGTTCAACGAATCGATCTAGATGGCGCTTTTTGCTGATACTAAATTAATTTAGTTTTAAAGTTGCTTGATGTTAGTACAAAAATAAAGTAGCCAAGTGCGAATTGGACTCGCCCATGAAGGGTTCCGTTCCAGCAAGTAACATAATATACATAGTACACATAGTTCTTGTAGTTCGTTGTAACTTTGATCGAAGTTTTAATAATAGTGTATTTATGACGTACTAAAAAAAAACTACTCATCAGATCGAGTTCAAACTAATTTTCGTTGGTAGTTTTCATGGTAATGTACATCATAATATATTTTTTTTAGTTTTTTCATTCTCTTACTTTAGAAGTTAGAGGGGGGGGGGGGGGACACATTTTACCACTTTGGAAGCGTCTCTCGCGCAAGTTATTCAATGTAGACAAAAACTATATTAGAAAGCTCAACATCATTTTTTAAGACCTATCGATAGACACCCCACACGTGTAGGTTTGATGAAAAAAAAATTTTTGAGCTTCAGTTCTCAGTATGGGGGGCACCCCTAATCTTTGTTTTTTTTTAAAACTTTTGTAAAAATCTTAATGCGGTTCACAGAATACATCTACTTACCAAGTTTCAACAGTGTAGTTCTCATAGTTTCGGCAAAAAGTGGCTGTGACATACGAACGGACAGACAGACAGACAGACATGACGAATCTATAAGGGTTCCGTTTTTACGTTTTACGGAACCCTAAAAAGTGGCCAATACATAGTACACATAGTTCGTTGTAATTTTGATCGAAGTTTTAATAATAGTGTATTTATGACGTACTAAAAAAAAACTACTCATCAGATCGAGTTTAAACCAATTTTCGTTGGTAGTTTTCATGGTAATGTACATCATATATTTTTTTAGATTTTTCATTCTCTTACTGTAGAAGTTAGAGAGGGGGGGGGCACATTTTACCACTTTGGAAGTGTCTCTCGCGCAATGTGACATACGGACGGACAGACAGACAGACAGACATGACGAATCTATAAGGGTTCCGTTTTTACGTTTTACGGAACCCTAATCATGTATTCATCTATGTAGTTGAATTTCAAGACGACCCGAAACAACCGTTCATGTTGTATGAAAATTCGTGATTTTCAAAGTTATCAAATTATGTATCTAGACACTTGATACGAACCAATTAAATGTTTGTTTTATCAATTTTGTAATTTCGAACTGTACGGGGGTTATATTGGGGTTGAAATGGGGGATGAATGTCAATATGGAAGTTCTCAACCGATGAAGATAAAACTATGAAACTCTGTATTTAGACACTTGACACGAAGCAAACGAATATTGGTTCTAGCAGTTTTGGAATTTCGAACTGTACGGGGGTTAAATTGGGGTTGCAATGGGGGATAAATGTCAACATGGTAGGTAGATCCCAACCGTTGAAGATATAACCATGAAATTCTGAATATAGACACTTGACACGAAGCAAACAAATGTTTGTTCTATCAATTTCGTAATTTCGAACTGTGAGGGGTGAAATTGGGGTTAAAATGGAGGATGAATGTCAATATGAAAGTTCCCAACCTTTGAAGATAAAAGCATGAAATTCTGAATATAGTCACTTGACACGAAGCAAACGAATATTTGTTCTAGCAATTTTGTAATTTCGAACTGTATAGGGATGAAATTGCGATTGAAATGGAGGATGAAAGTATACATAGAAGCTTCCAATCGTTGAAGATAAAATCATGAAACTTTGTATTTAGGCACTTGACACAAAGCAAATAAATGTTTCTTCTAGCAATTTTGTAATTTCGAACAGTATGGGGATGAAATTGGAGTTGAAATGTAGGCTGAATGTCAATATGGAAGTTCCCGATAGTTGAAGATTAAACTATGAAACTCTTTTTTATAGGCACTTGGCACGAAGCTAATAAATGTTAGTTCTAGCAATTTTGTAATTTCGAACTGTATGGGGAATTGGGGATGAAATTGGAGTTGAAACGGGGGACAAATGTATTTTACGCTTTCACACCTAAACCACCGATTTTGATGGAATTGTTTTATTATAAGCTGTTTTTAGTAACCGTAAATGTGTCTGGGTATAAAAATAAGTACTGCCTGAGCATAGCTGGGCATTAACTCGTTAATCCGTTAATCGTTAATTAACGAAGTTAACATTTTGATTATTAACTTTTAAAAATGTTAACGGACATGTTAACTTCCGTTAATTATGCAGAAGCCCGTTAATCGTTAATCCAATGCCTACCTACTATTTACCGCACGGCACCACGGCGCGGCGCAAAAAACAAGTTCAGACAAGTATGAAACGAAAAGTGCTAGGCGCAGTGTGATCATAATATTATGTGGCGGGTTCCTGCAATTTTGGCAGGATTGCGGCGTAATTTTAGTCTGTGGCATGATCGGTTGACGTTATATGAAAACAAATATAATTTTGTTATCATAAGTCATATTTCCGATAATCTCGAGTTCTGTTTGGCTGAAAATTTGAGGATAGACATACTCGAATTTGACTAACGTATACAATTTAGTTGAATATTTCACACATACCTAGTAAACCAAGTAGATTATAGTAATCCATATTGTGTCTAGTGGGGAACTCCTCGATAAATTCAATCATACTTTTTTGATCGTTTATCTGTATTATAACTTTCTTTTAATAAAATCGGTGGTAGTTCATTTCAACTAACCAAAGAAAAGTGAAATAAAATGAACAAATCAATGTATAAGGATGAAGAAATGGAGGTAAACAATGAAAATTCCAGTGTTTTTACTAATATTATAAATGGCAATTTTTGAATGAAGTAATGTTTGTTGTTTCATCACGTCAGAACGTCTGGGAACGGGAAAGGATTGGGTTGAAATTTGGAAAACAGCCCTTAAACGCTGCAGTTGAACGTCTGCTATCTACGGGTAAAGACATTTCAACGCCAAAGCGAACCTCGCTTTCAGACGAGAACTTCGACATGTTAATGTTCATGAGGGGAAATAGATACCTATGCGCATTATGCCCGACGTTTAAATTACACTTTAAATTAAATAAAATAAAAAAATTGGCAGTTTTAGAAACTGTCGATAGAAGTGAAAACTTTTAACTCAGAATTTGATAGCTTACCTTGGAAACTGCACGGGTGTAACCGGAGGGCGTGGCCTGGTCATTATGGTATGGCCATCTAGAAAAGCAGCAGCATTTCCTATTGGCTGATGCATTTCTAGATGGCCATGCCCATGATGGCCAGGCCACGCCCTTTCAGCATTTCCCATTGGCTGACGCATTTCTAGATGGCTAATAGCCATGGTCCCGAGTTTACCCGAAGATTTCTTATCATACCCGAGCGTGACGCTAGAATTCAATTCACAGCCCACGAAAAATCTGTCTCGGTGAGCCTAAAGAAGTTTTCACTTCAATAATAAAATTTAACTCTACAAGTACCTATTTGGTTTTTTCCTAACCTGTTAACTTCCAGAAGCTAAGCCAACAGGTTTTATAAGTTCACTAATGCAACGATATAAAAATCCAATACGCATATTAACGGATTAACGATTAACGTTAACTTCCGTTAATTCTTACGAAATGTAACGCTTTAACGTTTAACGAAGTGACATTTTTTGTAACGGATTAACGATTAACGGAGTTAACTATTTGATTAACGTCGCCCAGCTATGTGCCTGAGTTACCTTAGTATTTTTTTAGCACGGACGAAGTCGCGGGTAACAGTCTAAGTTATCCTTTAACGCTTAAACCACTGAATCTATTTTGATGCAATTGTTTAAAATGTTTTAGTTAAAGCTGTTTTTACTAACCTAAATTGGTATATGGGTGTAGGTACCTACAAATACTGCCTCAGTCACCATATTAATTAATTAGCGCGGACGGAGTCGCGAGTAAAGGCTAGTTTAAAAATAAATATGAGTGTTCTAAGGGTCTGCGTATCTGCGCCTTCTGTACTAGCCTGTAGGTCAGTAACCGACAGCAGAAGCCGTAAGTTAGTAGAGTAGGTCGGCAGTAGGGGCTAGGCAGTAAGGTCCTAATGGCTACCCGCCATAGGTCCCTCTTTATAAATAAAATATGTTTCCAAAATCACCATAGTTCTAACCAACTTAAAAAAAGAAGGAGGTTATCAATTCGTTTGTGTTTTTTTTCATGTACTCGTATGTTAGATACGCGATTGCGCCCAATTTTGATGGTTCTTTTTTAGCTTTTATTAGCTTCACTTACAACTAACTATGTATTTAAGAAAATCTTGGATTCTTAATTTGACCTACTTTCCGATCTTCGATTAGGATGAAATTTTGCACACGCTCTGAATTCTAATGACAATACATGACTAGCTAAGAAACGTCGATACAAATCCAAAATGGCGGCCTCCCCAAGATGCTTCACGTGTAACTATGTGTGTAAGAAAATCTTGGAATCTTAATTTGACCTACTTCCCGATCTTCGATTAGGATGAAATTTTGCACACGCTCTGAGTTTTGATGACAATATATGAGTAGTTAAGAAACGTTTTTAGAAATCCAATATGGCGGGCTCCCCAAAATGGCGGACTGGCTGTTTGAAATCCACCCCCATGATATGGGTATCAAATAAAAGTGTTTGCTGTCAGAAATACAAAAAAAATAGTCACGTGACTTAAACCCAATATGGCGGACGTCCAAGATGTCGGACAGGCTATTTGAAATGCACCTTCATGATATATACGAAAAATATAGCCACGTGACTTAAATCCAACATGGCGGGCATCCAAGATGACGGATTGGCTATTTGAAATACACCCCGGTGATATGGGTATTAAATGAAAGGGTTTGCTGAATGGGATACGAAAAAAATACATTTTGTAATTTTTTGCGCGTGCTAAAAGCGTGTTTTTTTTTTTAAGTTTTTTAAACTATTATTTGCTTGGCACCTAGGTTCACAGCTGGTCCCATACAAATTTTATTGAAATCGGTTTGGCGGTTTTGGAGATATGAAAAAAAAACTAAAATATGCTTTCATGTATTAAGATGTAGTACCTAATACTCGTAGATTCTTATGAAATTTGGTCTAGTTCTGAATTTGATTTTAAATTGAAGACTTTTTATTGTTTTGGAGAAAATGTATCATTATTAATTAAGTACTTTCGACTGGTTTTGATAAATGTGATGGTAGAATTTCATGCACAGTCGCTAATGTTTCAGTTAGTTAAACTTATGGAAAATAGCATGGGTCAACATGCGACTAGATTTTCGTAGACATGTAGAGCTTAACAATGTTTAACAAAATCTAGAACTATATGTCGCATTAAACTCGTGAATTAATTTGTTTGATTCTAATCTGTAAACTATAAAAAGTACTTGTGTTGGTAAAAAATTCTTATTATATTCTTATAATATTAGAAGCTTATTATATTTATTTCTTATCAAATATAATAAAATATTTCTAGAGGGGCTTCCAAAGTTTAAAATCTACTTTATAAGAAATATTTTTATAATGAAATGACTTATTATTCTAAAACTAAAACAAAGTTTCTTTAACCCACTGTAAAAATAGTTGCATCATAGTTTTATATGTGGTCCCATACAAATTTATTCGAAATCCTTGTTGATGTTTTTGAAATATGAAGAAAAAACTAAAATTTACTTTCATTTATTTGGATGACGTAGTGATGGCTTCTTAAGAAATTTGTGCGAGTGTCGAAAGTTAATTTAAAAATTTAAATTAAATTTAAAACTAAAGTCGGTTTTTGTGTCTTCGGAAAATCTAAATTATAATTTTAAAATACCAAATATAAAAATGTTTATTGCTGTTTACAGGTAAGATAAGATGATACAAAACATTTTAAAAGTTGACCCAAGCAAAATAAGTATGTTGTTATTATACCTATACCTAGACAAAAAATCCTATTTTTATTTTTTATCTATTTTAAAAATGATAGTGAATCAGCGGCAAGAATTTGAACTTTATGTGTTGGATATAGATTTCAAATTTCGCGTGCCAATTCTGGCGCAATCGTATAGCACGGCCCGCCTTGCACCCCCGATCGGTCGTCGACCTTTCCCCTTCCGACCTGACCCACCTCGACTGAATTGGATCCACCTTTTCATGAATGAAATCCCGATCTCGCCCACCAGTTTCGGATTTGTGCGTGTCCCGGTGACATGTGTCTAATGCTTAAAGAACTCTGAAAAATAATTTAATTTTAGAAACAAAAATACAAAAAAATAAAAATTGTAGAGTTATTCAATGTTGAAGATAAGTACATATTTTTCTGTTTAAAAAAAAGTGAAATCACATATTTCAAATAGTGCAATTAATTAATTTAGGATGATAACTTTAAAAATCACAAGTAAATTGAATAAATTTCATGAAAATATCACTTGACGACGCGACGTTAAAGATCATGTTCTATAGTTATAATATTCAACAGGTGTAGACGTAAACAACCTAAACCGATGTCTCCTTAATTCGTTATCATAAACCTTGTTCCCTGCTGAATTTAGACCTAGATTGTAATCCGATCCGAGGACTTCCGTTTCCTACTGCACTACCCTCCTTTGTTCTCGTTCTATTTAATCTAAAATATGTACATACTCGCACCAACGGTCACAGCCATCTTTTCCTAATATTAGGAAATTTGTATTCTGCAATTAGAGTACGGCTTCGGTAAAATAATATTATTTTTTCATCAATTGTTTCTTACACCGTTTCATTATAAAGAGTGAATATACTTATTACTTTATCTAAGTATGTAGCGATAAGTCGCTGTCTGTTGTGTCTAGCAACAAGTGGTTTTTGCCCGACACCCCCGGGCTGACGGCGATTTCTACTTGAATCTTTGTTCGACATTCAAAAAGAGGTAAGAAATTGAAAAAGAAATTGCGTGATAAATTGTTGTACCACTTTTTGAAGCGAAAACTTCTTTTGGCGCTCCACAGACAGATTTTTCGTGGACTGTGAATTGAATTCTAGCGTCACGCTCGGGAATGATAAGAAATTTTCGGGTGAAATCGGGACCGTGGCCATGGTCATGGCCTTGCCCTCCGTTTTTACCCGCGTAGTTTCCAAAGTGAGCTATCAAATTCGGAGTTACACGATTTCACTTCTACCGGCAGTTCCTATGACTGCATTTTTTTGTGATTTGGCAATGCTTCGGAAACTTTTGCATGATGTCAAACATTTAATACAGTACGATCAACTTATCTGTAGAATGTAGTGATGCATGCCGCCACGATCGAAAAATGTTACCACCTATCACAAAATTAGACGATTTCTGTGACTGTGTTCTGTAAGTAGGCGTCAGTAGTTCCGCTTTTGGCCGTTCTACAAATAAGTTGATGGCACTATATCTTTGATTTTTTAATTATTTTATTTAAAAGTCAATTTATAAATACTTCAATATAAAGTAAATAAACCATTTTTGTTTAAATTAAACCGACTTCAAAACCACAAATAGCCACTCAAAAACGAAAATAAATTGATCGTAACTCACTCATCCCATACTCATACCATATTGTAGCAAATTTAGTCTACTTTATAAACGTCCTGAGACAGTTTTACGAAAACTAGTTGTTTAGGGTTAAAATCGCCAAAATTTTAAAAATAAACGATATTTTCGCGGTTTTTTCGATTTTTGATAAAGTTGCGTTCGGAGTCGAGGTCACAAACTTGGATTAATCATTAGGCCAACATCATAAACAACTCTGCAAAAAATCTACCGGAAAGAAAAATCTGCAGATCTACCGGATTTAACGCATACGGTGATGTATAAAGTTACTGGACTAATTGTGGTTACTAGATTGGTTCTAGGCCACCACACTATGCAGCCGTAAGTGCTGGTCGAACTATTACTGTGTACCTACATCCATCGACACAGTTTTGGTTTAAATCCCCAGTCTCTTCCATTAGCTTTGGTGCACTGCTATAACATATGTGTAGCCTTTGTGATTACGTGGTCCAGTTGTTTTCCCCACAGTAGCTTACTGTCCAACCAGATACCAAGGTACTTCACTTCCTGACGAAACGTTAATTGCGTTCCAAATAAGGTGGGGAATTATTTTAACCTTTAGTATTTTGGTTTTGTGCGTGAATAAAACCATATCTGTTTTATTTGGATAAACAGAGAGTTCCCTATTACCACAAAACTTTTCAAGAATTTTGAATGCCTTTTGCATTTTTTCACATAAAGCCGATTCAGAAGGCAGAGCCCTGAGACCATGATAGCTAAATCGTCATAATTTATCTTTTTAGTAATTTGTAATCGCAACTCTGGTCGAGTTGCGGTTGCGGTTTCAGTTTTAGATTCAAAATGTCACGATCAGCATCGTATATCTTGGTATCAAAACTACTAAAATTGATCTACATATAACTCCAATAAATATATCAGTTTTCTGCAAATATTTGGTAAACACGTAATTTATTGTGATCATTGGCTACAAGCCAGAAAGATATGTTTCAAAATAAATGTTAAAAATAAAGATGTAAAAGTTAATGATGAATAATTAGATACGTGCATATTGTGAGTTCAATTAATTATAAAGGAATTGTTAAAGTTTAACAAAATATCGATCAATGCACAAAATTCCGCATTAGCAAAGAAAAACTACCGTAAGACCCTTGGTGGTAAAATATAGAGATCAAAGTAGAACTATTGAAATTCACAGTGGGGTGGTATCTTCAAAGTCAGTGTGTGTCATTTCAGGCCACCGCGTCGTTTACCATCAGCAGAGTCATTGTACGATACGATACGGTATTGTACGATAAACAATATTTTTGGGCACTTCACCGAATACTACAATATGATGCGTGGGGTAACATAACACGGTTCTGCACACCCCGCGTTTAAACGATATGAGTAAAGAATATAATTAGTACTTAGGTAATTACGAAAATGTTCTCGACACAGTTCAATTTTTTAAAGAAAATTTGAATTTATTCCCAATAAAATGTGGAGGGAAATTTGAAAATCGAACAGAGTTATTTTTACATTTAAATAATTGAAGTTTTCAAAATAATTACAAGTGGCCAGTCTTATCAATAAAAACTTTTTTCGCATAACTTTCTGAGTGGCCTGGTAATATAAGACACTAAAAACAAATATTTATAACGAATACGTCTGTATTCATTTTATTTTCCTATTCAGCGCACTTTAAAATTAGATTTCCTAGCTTTAGTGCTATTGAAGTTCCACAATTTATTTGAAATTCTTAGGATTTGTTTGTTCGATAGGTTTGATTCGATTAGGATTGGAAGGTTCACTATTGCAATATTTTCAAATAATGTCAGTATTATCCATAACTCTATTTTCTTGTTCAACGCACTTCAATGTGCACTTGAATATTAAACTTTAAAACTCCCGTTCTATTGAAGTTTATTCCAAATTCTTATAGAGTAAGATCCCAGAGGTCCCAGACGTAACCTATTTTCTGATGAATGAAATGTAGACGATTGAGTAGAGTTAGTAAGTACTAAGAACACAAGCTTACTCACTAACTTGCTTAGACGGCAAATTTTGAAATATGGGATAATGAAGGTACATACAAACATTACTTATTTCACGTATTTTCTAATAAGTGATTTTCACGTATGTTGTAGGCAACTCAAAACTCAATTTTAAGTCAATATTTCCTAATAGATGTCTCACTCAGTCTTCCGCTCTTACCCATAGGACATAGTTGAGTTTAGGGGATGATTGCCCCCTTAGATTGGTCTATCTTATTGTAATAAGCAACAACATAGTTGTCTGACGAACATATTTACAAATGGAGCATGAGAATTTAAGTGAAGTTAAATTATTATTTTAGAGTTGTTAAGCAAAACGGCTGACGGAAGGTGTCTGGGAGTATTGGAACCTTGTTTTTAACGTTGATGCCTACAACATACGTTAAAATCACGCATTAGAAAATATCTCAAAATTGGCCGTCTAAGCAAGTTAGCGAGTAAGCATGTGTTCTTAGTACTTACTAACTCTACTCAATCGTCCACATTTCATTCATCAGAAAATAGGTGGCGTCTGGGAGATCTGGGATCTCGGACTATTAGGATTTGGACAAAAATGTTAACTACAGTGCCCCCTGATGAGTTGTCGCCGCAATAGATACCTAATAGTAGGAGATCCCGCTATACAACGACCTTCATCGAGCTGCTTATTTGATAAAATTTATTTTATATTTAATTTAATAGGTAGGTCAATAAATATATTGCATGTGGGTTGCCTAACAAATTTTAGTTCAGAGTATGATTAATTAATAAATTTAAAAAATGTTTTTCGTTTTTTATTATTAGACAAATTCTATACCAATCGATAGTATGAAGCCCATAGAATATGCAAACGTTAGGTTGCCTGGTCTTTTCCGGTCACAACTCTCGGGTTGCCAGGTATAAACAGGTACATCGATACTGCATTTTGCAACGGTCTGATTATTGAATTGAAATTAAATAAAATGAAAGATTATTTTATTATGAACACGGTGGTATAGGGATGCCTTCGAAAAATCAGTCCGGAAGTCAAATCTTAATGCGGTTTACAGAATACATCTACTGACCAAGTTTCAACAGTGTAGTTCTCATAGTTTCGGCAAAAATTGGCTGTGACATACGGACGGACAGACAGACAGACAGACAGACAGACATGACGAATCTATAAGGGTTCCGTTTTTACGTTTTACGGAACCCTAACAAGGCCCCAATACTCCCAGACACTTTCCGTCGGCCGTTTGCTTAACAACTCCAAAATAATATCTTAACTTCACTTAAATCCTCATTCTCCGTTTGTAGATATGTTCATCAGGCAACTATTTTGAAGCTTTTTCCAATAAGATAGACCAATCTAAGGGCCAATCATCCCCTAGACACAACATTTCACAAAACTTCAAAGTAGCTTGTCGTCATGTTTTGCCTGACATGGTACCAATATTTTTCCGATTCTTAAATGATTGATGAAATAGTTTAGTCTAGTCACAAAATTAGCTTAACAACTCACTCCTTATTTTAAAATCACTTTTCAACTATATAGATATGTTACCGGAAATGTATGAAATCAAGGAATTGTATACACATCCTAGGAAATGTGTACAATTCCGATACTATTTAGGAAATGTTTAAAATATTGTTTGAAAAACTATTTAATTCATAGATAAGATATCCTAGGAAATTTATAAATTTCCTCGGAATTGTATATAATTCCAATATCGCATTAGGAAATGTATAAAGTAAATGCTTTCTGTAATAAAACTTCTAACCTAACCTATTTTGTTAATTAGAAGCCCAGGTCCAACAATCAAACGTATCAAATAGCGTTTGAACTGTTGGGAAACCATGGAATCGGGAAACAAAACATAAGTTGTGAGTCAATAGCAATCTGTAAGTGTTTAAAACTCGAAGCGAACAACCTAAATTAAAAAAAAACCTAACCTAACCTAAAGCATTACCCTCCCCTCGTCCCGCTGTCCCCGCGTACCCACCAATATCTTAAATGTTTTACATTTCCGATTGCTATTTAGGAAATGTATAGATTTCCTAGGAAATGTGTTTAATATAATTTATTTCACACATTTCCGTGCGATTTTAGGAATTACATACATTTCCTAGGACTTGTATACAATGACGGATTACATACATTTCTGTTAACACAAACAAAAAATTAGAAAACTTTACAAAATCAAATCAAAATGATCAAGTCAAGTTACAAAATAACAAGAATTAATTTATTGAATTAAATGTCTAAAATAATACCTAATTAAATCTATCATCGTCTTTCTCTTCTTCTGTCTCAGAACTGACTAAAATGGTGTTATGACCAGTACACATTATTAAATCGGAAGTTCTGGCGAATTCATTCGTGCGAATTCGTGCGGGTTCGGAGATATTTCCGATGCGATGCGAATTCGTGTTTTTTTATCTAAGATGTTATATCTCAAAGCCCTGTAATTTCTCTGGAAACATTGCCCTTCAAACCGGAACACAGTAATATTTGCACATTACTGCTTAGTTTTGTGCGGGAACCCTAAATTCAAATTTGCTTTACCCTCTAGACCTCTATCTAGAGGGTTAAAAGACTTTTGCACTCAGATATCGAAGAAAAAAACTTTCCGAGGTGGTGGGATGAAAAGATATTAATAGAAATAACTTGCCAATATTAGTTCGACGTCCGTCATAGTTTCGCTGCGGAAGATTTTTGCTCACCCAGGTAAAATACACGCACCTATTCTAACAATTTAGATGGATATGAGGTCTGCAATATCGATAATACGTAAGCACTAAATCGATAAACATCCCTAACATGACGAATTCAAAACCGAGACATGTTTCCCACTGAGGCAAATTTCCGGGAATTACCTTGCACGGGGTAGTCTATGGGATTATACTTAAAAGCAGAAATATTAAATCCCTGTACCACCTGTACCACCTGTACCCAGTACAGTAAGAGATTCTGAATATTGTTGGGGCTGCCGAGGTTTTGCAGTGCGCCTGGAATATTCGTGGAAACGTGAACAGATGGATTTCCAGCTATAATCCGGAAGATATAACATCATTGCAATATATATATATGCAATATGCAATATATATATATATGCAATGTATATTATAGACGTCTGTAGGGTGAGAGGCTGTAGGTAATATTCTGTTTGTTATCGGTGATACATTCAATTGTATTTTAAAACACTGGGTGAAGACCGTTATACCTCAGAGTAATCCCACATTATTATATTTAAGATAACAATATGTGTGCCTATATTTTTCTTTTATTATTCTTCTTCTTTTCATAGGTTGTATGTTGTATAAATTCATTTTTGTTTCTTTTATTTCGATCATAGGTATCCAAAAAATAAGTTTATTATTATTCAAAACAGTATTGAAATCTCGTAGTTAACCAGAGTAACCAAACATTTTAAATTTAGAACAAATTTATATAAATGAAAACTCAACGAAAACACATTAATAAAATCTATTAAGATCAAGGGCTCCCACACAAAACTGCGATGCGACGCCGCATCGGAGCAATTCGACATCGCAAGTTCCTCCGATGCGGCGCCGCATCGCATCGCATCGCAGTTTTGTCTGGGAGCCCTAAGATGCGTTTATAAATGCGTTTACCGTTAGCGATTTTTTAAAGAGTGTAAACTCACAATAAAATTGTAAAAAAAAAATTACATTGTTCATTACAATTGTAATAAATACATTATATTTTAATGGTTGACACTTATTTGTACGATACTCTTTATCGTACAATAAAATGTTAATTTTAAACTTTAAAAATGTAAACTGTTTTTATTCTCTTTTTTTTGTTTTTTGAAATTGACGTGAAAATTGTACATTTATGAATAAAGAACTTTGTCTTTGACTTAAATATATACCTATGTATTTTTTTCACAAAGATTTTAACACAGTCTAGAAAAACAACAAGATTTAACATCAAATATCAAACTTACAAATATAATATTGGGCTAGTGAGTGTTAGCTCAATTCTGTCTTGTTTAATACTGATTAACTAAATAACCAAAAAGAAGTCAAATTTACCATTATAAAACTAACTCACCCAGTTAGAAGAACATAATAATGGTGTTATTATCACGCAGTTATATACTATAGTTACCATTAAGTATAGCTCGAGAACGGCTGGATCAAACGTAATATTTTTTGTATTTTAAGATTTGTCCGAAATCGCGGGTTGGTGAAAGACGCATGCCCTCGATAGATTCTAGGTACATGTCGGTTTCCTCATGATGTTTTCCTCTACCGTTTTGAAGTTAGCCGCATTACGAACTTGACTTTGAAAAGACAGTGGTGGGATTCGAACCAGGAGCAACTGGAGTTTGTGCGGAGTAGAGAAACTAAGAAATAAGATAACCAATACGATTGCATAAAATCTCGGAAAGAAGAAATTACAAAAATTGCTAAAATAATAATTGAAACTTCCTTAATTGTTACATTTTTTACAGACTATATTCCAATTTTGCGCTTACGTTTTTTGGGATTTAAATAAAACTGTATAAAGGGAGCGGCAGCTTTCGTAGCTACTTATAAAAATACTATTTAGGTTGAAACGTAAAGTAAGAAGATTATTGCTGTAAATGTTCAGTGCTTTTCTGAACTACCCTTTGTTAGATTTTTGTTATTCTCGGAAAATTGCAGTAAAATCCTCTAGCTAGCTAGATACTTAGACGAATAATGCGTGCCTCGTGGGAGAAATTTCGAAATAATATAACGTACTATTGTGCTACTCTAGAAAAACAACTATAATAATAATTCATTGGTGAAGAAATTAATAAATATTGTTGGACATTTACACACTCAATACTCAATAATTGATTGCTTCATTATGTTACAGATATAATTAATGAAACAGATAGATTTATTTGGTACAAAATAAGTCGCAACACAACGATTGCAATCGGGCATTGCAATTTATTTATCGTTTTGTAGCGAAGTGGTATGTTTTACAGTAAATTACTAAGTAAGAAGATACTGGGGCGTCAGTTAAAAACTCGAATAAACTATGGTACGCTTTGGACAACTAACACAACACCAACTAGCCCCAAACTAACCAAGCCTGTCCACTATGGGAGCCAGATAGCGGTAATTACAGTTCTAAATACAAACTTATCATACATAGAAACACCCAAACACAGAACAAATATATAACTGCGCCATTGAAAAAGAAATTAGCTATAAAAGTTCTTTGTAAAATTAAGAAATAGTATAGTATCTTAAGAGGAATGAAAAAGTGATTATTATTATTATTTTCATTAATCACATACATATTGCCTCTGGGTGGGAATCGAAACCATGACTTACAGCTTCGTAGGCAGACTTACTACCAACAAAGCCAATAACTAGGCCATCCACTAATAATACGATATTTATCTTATACCTTTAAACGAGCAATTCTTGTATATATAATAATAAATAGAATCTGAATCTCGGAAACGGCTCGAAAGATTTTCATGAAATTATGTATGTATGGGGTTTCGGGGACGATAAATCGATCTAACTAGGTTTCATTTTTTAATCTTATACCTTTAAACGAGCAATTCTTGTAAATAAATATAGAATCTGAATCTCGGAAACGGCTCGAACGACTTTTATGATATTTTGTATCCAGGGGGTTTCGGGGACGATAAACCGATCTAACTAGGTTTAATTTTTTTTAAACGCATTTTATGCGCGTTTTGTAGACAATGAAAGACTGTTACATTAACATTAGAATGCGACGGTAAATTTTGCTGCCCCGCGCGGCAGTATATTAGCTCAGTCGATAAGATGGGCGGTCATGAAGAAGTAGACCCCGGGTTCAAATCCAGATGGCTTCTCTTTTTTTTCAAGTTCTTTTTTCATGCTTTCTTTTTTTTTTTAGAAAATCTATGACTGGGAACCCTTTATCTGTTGGTATTTAAGTATACTTAGTGTTTAAACCGAGCAAAACTCGGTCACCCAGGTACTATACACATTATAAATAGTACCTGGGTGACCGAGCTTTGCTCGGTATAATACCTATACGACTATACATTAGGTTAGCACAAATCTCAGTGTCATGTCATGTTTTTAAGCTATCTGTATATTACGCGATAGCTCCGGCAATAGTGAATCGATTTTGATGTTTTTTTTTGTTTGGTAGATTATATAGTTATATAGTTCAGAGGTATCCCATTCCCATTTAAATTTCCCAGAGAAATTACAGGGCTTAGAGACATAATATCTTAGATCTCTGGGTGACGAGCGCAGTGCAGTGCTAGGTAATGATTTGGACTATCATGTTCCAATCATGTTCACCCTCTTAGGGGTTGAATTTCGCAAAACCCCGTCTTAGCGAGCGCCTACGTGCTAAAAGGGACCTCAATGCAAAATTTCAGACTCCTAGGATTTGTAGTTTCTGAGATTCCTTGATGAGTGACCTTTCGCTTTTATATATATAGATCATATCAAGCCAATAATCCTTTACTGTTTCCAAGTGCAAGTTGGTGGATGACCAAAGATATGTCTGTTGGAATGTATCGATTTCCTCGCCATCTTTTCCTTCGCCGTCAATTCAGTGGTGATGACAGAGATTTGTCCACCTGAGTTTGAAAAAGTACTCAAATGTGTATGGCGGGATCCATATTTACCACTGGCCCACCACAGGGTGAATAAAATCCTGTGTTCCGGTTTGAAAGACAATGTTTCCGTGCAATTACAGGACATAGAGACGAGGGCAGTGTAGTGCTAGGTAATGATTTTGACTCTTTATGATCCAATAGCTGTGTGACATTGAGATATAATGGGCAGAAATGTCGCAAAATTATCCCCATATTCAAACCAAAAAATAGTAATTGTAAGGCAAGTTAATAGAGAGTGTTTTTCTGTTTTTTTTTTGTATTAAGGTTTGGATACCATGTTTTATTTATTACGTCATAACTTTTAATTTTTTTTGTGATAAAATTCTAAAATAATACTAAGGTACCTGATAAAATTCACATATATTTAAAAGTTACATATTTGTTTCACACACTCTATGTTTAATAATTATGAACCTTTGACACTCTTGGGGCAGTACTTGTGATAATAATATATAAGTACATCCGTAGTAGCTATTTACTAAGCAACTATTCCATACTTGCAATTTTATTATCTAGTTATTAAAAAAAAAATTCGTTCCATCCTACTATACTGCTCTGCGTGCAGATAGAAAACTTAGCCACAAAGCCTACTGATATAGCATCTAAAATATTATTACTATTAATAGTTTAACTTGTAAGTTTCGCTCCAAACAATGATCCATTGAATGAGCCCCAGGTTCATTGGGACCACGTGATCACGTGAATCGTATCGTGAAGGATCTCTCCCGATCCCGCCACAAGTGCAAGCGCGTCCCCCCTCCGCCATTTCACCCCCTCCCTCGCCCCTCTTCACCAAGAAGGCTTTACCTGCGTGCGGGCAGCAGCTTCAAGATATAGCCTCTGAGACCCGCTACTACAGTCATAGATAAAACAGAACAGAAGTGACAACTTGTAGTACTGCTTCTGTGAAGCAATTATTTGGATTCATACTAATAAACATATAACTGTATAAAGTTTTACTTATGGTTTAGTTTCTTTATTTATTTAGTTAAACTCATTCCTAAGGTTGCCACATAATATGAAATTAGTATTCATAAAGTCTTCTTTATTATAAGTTGTCTTTACTAACCCTCTTGGGTTTATTTAACTAATAACTTGGTTATTTAACAGGAAACATATTTTTTGCCACTAAGTTATTTTTTTTAAATTAGAGCGTTAATACTATGAAAACATTATTATTAAGTTAGTAATCAACTAATAATACCATAATTATGGCATCATTACAAACTCTCAGTCCAACTCCTATCGTCATTGATAAAGATTGCAGCGCTAACTAAATTTAATCGAAGAACTGGTTTCAAAGAATCACTGAATTATAGGTAGTAGAATGTATTACCTATTGATAAACTTTTTGAATGCGAATTCAAATGAAAAGGGCTAGAGTAATCAAAATGCAGTTTAAAGCTTAGTTTCAGTGTTATATATACGTACCTTAATAATATTAAATTTATTTAATTTAATAAAAACCTACAAAATAGGCACAGTTAAAAGTTCATCAAACTTTGTCGCTTCTTTACTTTGCGGTTGGCTGCGCATACGCACACAGACAACGCCAAGTTAGTTATACAGAACGCGGCATTCGGCCGAGCCGGACGTGCTTACGCTAACCGTTATGTGTCTGTAATGTTAACTCCCTGTGACGAACTGTGACAGTGCTTCATGTTACTGAGACAATGTGGAGATTTCTGGTGTTGTTAGCTGCCGCCGGTGGCTGCGCAGAACTTCAAGGTCTACAAGAAAGAGGTAAGTAATTTAATTTGAACCTTTTTTCTCTCTCATTCACGCAGCCTTTCTAAAACATTTTCAAAGTACTGATAGCATTCAAATTGAGTCTTACCATTTTTTTTAATAAGTTAGTTTGAAGTTAAATATATTGATTCAAATACATCTAACTTCGTTGGCGTTTTAAGTGGAGTCTGAAATACAAAACGGCACAGACGTCGGCGTGGCTGAGGCTTTGCGACACAAAAGTAAACAATCGTCAATAGATTTGTACTGAGAAGTTGTTGCAAAGCCATTCAGACGGAGTTGAAAGGCTCTACTAACAAAATCTTTATCGGTTACCAACAAAAAGTGTTTTACAAGTTAATAATTGGCGTACCAGTAATTTAAACGTCAGAGGTTGGCACTGACGTCTCAGTAGTCTGCATTAAAACTACAAGTAACAATACCTACTTTAATTAAAAATTAAATAAAGTCGGACGGCCATTATACGAGCTTTAATGTTTATGAATTCGTCTCTAAGATCAGATAAACCGTTCGACTAAGAGTTTTCAGACGCACTCCTCAGACTATTAAGGGATTGGGACAACAAAGAAAAAACATCGATAGAATTTTAGTTGAAATTTTACATTAAAGGACCGATTTACTTTTAGACAGTTTTTGATCTTTGTTGTTGTTTACTAAATAACTATAATGTGTTGGAATTTTTTACAATCTCGTCTGTATTGCTGTTTTTTACAGAGTGACATAAAATTCACTAGACATTTCAAATATTTGCAAAGGTGTCCCCACATTTTTTTTATTATTTATTTGTTAATATGTAGTAACAACTAATTTTTTCAATTGCTACATTTAGAATACAGACCTAAATTTAATAATGTAAGCAGAATAAACAAGTTAGTAATAAAGACCCGTTTTTACACATAATTTTATGAGTTCCAAAGTGTGTTATATCTGTACATTGTATAAAATCTATATGTCAATAAATATAAACATTGGTGGACAGTTCACACACAAAACCATCTGACCCCAAACCAAGCAAACTTTGTACTATGGTGGTCAGATACCTGATGTAATACTTACATAGTTTTAAATATATACTTATTACACAGAAACATCCAGACACAGTACAAATACTTGAATTCATCGCACAAATACTTGCACTATTAAGGCAGGGATGTTACTGTCCTCACACCTATTCTAAGGAAAATATAGGAAACATTAGGGATATTATATGTTTTCTTAGTAGATCATACATACTATAGTATAATCCTTGTTTCGATAACTCCAATTACCGCCACTTGATGTAGTGTACTCGTTTGTTATTTATCTAAATATTTGACACATTCAAAAATATCACAAACGTGTTTTCGTTACATAGAGTTTGTCAATCCATACATAACATAATGCTATCTGCATTATTTACCGTGATAAATAAAAAAGCACCTGAGTGACCGAGCTTTGCTCGATTTAAACACTGAGTTCACTTAGATAGAGATAAAGGGCTCCCAGTAAAAGGTTTTCTCAAAAAAAATAAAAAAGAAGGGACTTGAAAAAAATTAGAGCCGTCTGGAATCGAATCTCGTTTTATTATATTATCTCGTGACCGCCCCAACTTCCCGCGTGAGCTATTACACTGACGCGCAAAGTGGCGAAATTTACCTTCGCATTTTAATGTTGATGAAAACAAATTTTCATTGTCTAAAAACGCGCATAAAATGACGTTTCATACAAATGAAACGTAGATATATAAATTTATCGCCCTCAAAAGCATCAAAATCGCATACTAAATTTCTTGAAAATTGTTGCTTAATTACGCCGGAACTGCTGAATAGATTGGGTTGAAATTAAAAAAAAAAAGTAAGATTATAGTCTGGAATAACACTTTCTTTACTACTATTATTGTTGCGAGAAAATCACAGAAACGGGAACTACGTGAGTAAAACCGCGGGATTTCTAGTCTCACATAATTCTGCAATCCGTATATTCCTGTTGTTTTTCAGCAGCTATAGATGAACACGCCACATCACGTAAAGCGTAAACAAAAACTTGATTTTTGTCAATGTTTTTCCGATGGAGACGCAACACGAAATAAAGTAATAACTTGATGATAAAACTGGAGGAGAATGAACTTATAGGTGAAGTCGAACTGCATATGAGTCAATAGTTACACCCTTAAGCACCCCCAGACCCCCCTAGAGGTGGTCTAATCCGCGTATATCACAGGAAATACGCTCCTGTTATGTCGCGCAATAAATGTCGCTTCCGTATTACTCCGGATAATAACAGAATGTAACCAGACCGTTATGCCGTTCCGAAATAAACAATAATCAATAAACACTACATCCAAAACTTAAACATTTATAAATATGTATATAATATTACTCAGGTTGCCTTTTATTTGCAATAAGGTCGGTATTTTAGAAAAAAATTAAAGGTAGCACGCTGATCGAGTTTCTACGTAATATATTTATGTGTTCTACGTAATATATTTATTTACTCCCGTATTTTTACTTAAGTATCAGTATAATATTGCGATAAAATAAACTGTTCCAAGTAAAAAGTTTTATAGACTCAAGTTAATGGGGAAAATTTCGATTTTAATTTTGCTATTTCTGGGTTCGACTCCTAATTATGCTCACACCTGATTTAGACCTCATAAATGATTCGTCGATAAATTAGATATATGTATATAGTTTATAGACACACTTAAAGAATAAGATACACAGTAAAAAATTACAATAAATATTAAAACGGCAACAGGTTTGCGGCCTTATTGCTAAAAGCGATCTGTCCCAGGCAACCTTAGGATGGAAAATAATGTGTGTGCATTTCAGAAAAAATAAAGTATACTTCGAATGATCACTAACATATTATTATGTGACAGTGATTGATTCCATGGTGCAAAGCTGGTTTTAAACAAAGGAAAATTACTAGTCATCTTACAAAGCAATATATGCTAATGTAGAGTCTACTCTGTGCCTTACTGTAATGGTATTTGGACATTGTTTGAATCTTTCTTGTTTAGAAGCCTTTGTTTGTAAATAGAAGCTTATTGTCAAACAGTAGCAATTACGACATTTTGGAGTTATTTAGATGTTCTGTTTTTCATTCTAGGATTAATGAAATAAAAAATAAATCTAGAGCAATATTTTCAGCATTCTCAATAATGTAATAGAGATAAATCATCTTATATCTATGGGTGATGAGTGCAGTGTTTAAGGTCTAGGTAATGTTTTGGACGCTTCATGTCCCAATGGGTGCGTAACACTGTGTTGTTATGGGCAGGCATGCTTCATACCATCAGGTACATGCCCCGCTCGCCTCGTTACTCTATAATATAAAAATAATTAACTAATCGGTATAAAAAATTATATTTGAAAGTATTAGGTATATTACTTGGTTCAATTCAGCCTTCAAGTTTTTAAACTAGTTTCGGAAACGAATGAAATCTTTTCTCATACAAATTCAGCAACATTTCAAATAGTTCCTAAAGATACTACAAATGAAAATTAAAAATGCCTGCTTTTGAACAGTTTAATACCTCGTTTACATGATTCCAGTCCAGCGACCGAATCCAGCGCTGGATTGCTTACTGGAATAATGTAAACCGGCACTGGATTGATGCATTCCAGTGCCGGTTTACATTATTCCAGTAAGCAATCCAGCGCTGGATTCGGTCGCTGGACTGGAATAATGTAAACGGGGTATTTTATTCCAAAAACACGCCCGAGCCAACAACTGTTCGTTTTAATTATCGAGTAAAATAGGATTGAAAAATAACTTTTCTACCTCTCAGACGCCAAATTAATATATAGAGACAAATTGTGGGCAAACCCGATATACTAATGAATATACCATAATTATAACTTCTTATATAATCGTGTTCTAGATTGAAGTAGTTAAAAGTATGTAGTATTTTAGTTTAGGTGGGTTTTAGTTGCAAACGGAACCGTTGCGAGTAGCAAGTTCAACAATTTCACTTAAGGCGTGTGTCTAAAGAAACTACAAGTACATTACCTAAAGTTTCGCGCAATCTCTATAATCTTTATAATACTTGTTATTATCAGCTTATCATAGTATCAGTACGAGTATTGTCATAACAATGTTGAGTCATGTACCGACATCAGGGCTGTGATTCTCGATGACCGACAAACGATTACTTTTTGTAGTGGTAGGACTCTTGGCAGAGTCCGCCTGGAGCAGGACCACACCTTTGCCAGTTATTCTACCGCCAAGCAGTAATGTGCAAACATCACTGTGTTCCGGTTTGAAGGGCAATGTTTCCAGAGAAATTACAGGGCTTAGAGATATAACATCTTAGATCTCTGGGTGAGGAGCGCAGTGCAGTGCTAGGTAATGATTTGGACTGTTCATGTTCCAATGGCTGCGTGTCACTGTGTTGTTATGTGGCAGGCATGTTGCTTACCATCAGGCACATGTCCATCTCGTCTCGTCAATCTTTGTATAAAAAAAATACCACAAATAAGACGTAAACATACGCCAATACAACGTGACGTACGATAGAAGTCAATTTCAGTTAAATTATACGGCACAGGCGTGTTTTGGTTGTTAGACAACGGGAATCACGGCCAGGCTGGAGTCGGTAATCTTTATAATTTTGTGTTCAGTTATGAACAAATTTCGAAATGAAAAGAAGGGCGTGGTCGGAAATGAAGATAAAATTAGGAATGGAATGTGTGCTTTATTGTAAACTAACCATTTTCCGTAACGTCTATCGCCCAATTCCTAACATTTACGTAAGGCTTATGCGACTCTCAAAAATCAGTAAAAAATGTAAGAAGAGTCAAATCATAATGAAATGTCAAACGAATTCAAGGAGTCAGCATTTTTTTGTCTTAATTATTGCTCTGCTAAATTTTTGCGTAAATATTAGGTAAGTAAGTAGTATCAATGTGTATAAGCTTGTCGCTTGTTTGTAAAACAGTGAATTCTTGTCAAGTAAATTTAGGTAATTTTAGCACTCTAATAAAGTGAGTTGTTTTCCGTGTTCCTAACTTTGGACACTTAGCGATGCCTTCACAATTGGCTAATTACGTGCCAAAAGTTTTTTTTGCAATTATAAAACAGCTTTATGTGTTTTGCACGTATTGAGAATAGTTACTTTGATTTCTTTTAATATTCGATCACCTTTTTTAATTTTATGGGGCATTTTTAGTTCATTAGAGTAAAATATTTGTTTACATATTACATAATTATGTGAATATGTGTTAAAAAGTTACGGCTGATCTAGTCATGTGCGTAATGCCTAACTTAAAAAACAGTGAAGGAAAACATCCTGAGGAAACGGACATAATACCTAGAGTCTTTTGAAGTCATGTGTCATCTACGAACCCGCACTGGGCCAGCGTGGTGGATTATCGCCTTGACTCTCTCCTTGAGAGAGAAGCCTGCGAGTCCCAGCAGTGGGAACATTTAGTGGGCTGCTAATGGAGTAAAACATAGATGTCTGGACCTCTACTCTAATTCAACGAAAACGTAATTTCGAAATGAACTTGCGATTTTCCAACTCCGATTCTACTTCGATCCTTCGTTTTGTCCGTCTAAATGTTCTAAGCCTATTCTAATTAGAGTATGCTTAGAACATTTAAACGTCAAACAATGTTGTGTCGGACGAAACGAAGTAGAACGAGAGTAGGAAAGACGCGAGTTTTTTTTCGAAATTTCGTTTTCGTAGAAACAGAGTAGACGTCCTGTGGTTAATGGCGTAGCTATGACGAATAATTACTATGATAATCAGAATGACTTGTCCGTATCTGGCTTATGCAGACGTAGTTGTACGCTGAAATAAATTGCAAAGTCTGTTACTTCAGTATAACATGAACATCATGAATGCACTCATTCATGAAGTTAATGTGTCGGTGGAATGGTATGCCTTTAAATATAGAAAAATGACAGTATATTACTTTTACAGCGAAGAAAACCATAATCAATAACCAGTATTTAATTGATGGAATTGAACTGAGTAAGCTAGACAGACGTTGTGAAAGATCTGGGTGATTGATTGGATTCTTCACTAAATTTTAAATCCTATTACAAAACTATCGTACCTAAGAGCAGCGGAATGTTAGGTTTTATAATGCGAACGGCAAAACCTTTTACACAAATTCAATCTTTCAAAACACTTTACGTATCGTTGTTCAGGTCACAGCTCGAGTATTGTTCGTCAATTTGGGCTCCTATTTACAAGGTGGACAGAGAGAGTATTGAATCTATACAACGTCGGTTTCTCAGACAATTATGTATCAAGCAAGGTTTACGGAGAACTCTCCCTGAGTACGAAGACCGTCTAGCACATTCTAACCCAATACCTCCCGAGCGTTACGTACGTCACATCAAATAAGGTCTAAAGTCGACGGCCAACCTTAGCCGCTTGGGATATCAGAGGTTAATTCAGATAGCCTATTACAAAGACGCAAAATTACTGATTTGTGTTTACTTTATAAGATAGCGAACGGGTCACTGGGTGATGAATTGATTGCCGCTGTCAATTATTCGACTCGTAAAATATCGGTCCACGACCTACTTATGGGCCTGGTGATATTGCTACCCAAAAACAACCTGGGGCGTACTAATCCACTGTATCGCATGTGTGATCTATCTATATAACAATATCTGTTCCAACAAATGTCATGATCTCGATATCTTTTATCATAATCTTAATCGCTTCAAAACCTTACTGTACTCTTCGAATATTTAATAATTATTACACCTATCAGATATGTCCTAAAATGGAATCATCGCATAATATGCATTGAATTTTTCTTTGAAATTATTTTGAAATCGGTCAGTTTGCAAGAAAATTTGCCTACAATTTTGCCTGGATGACATGGTTGTAGATTTCACAAAAGTTATGAAACTCGATTCTGTCAACACGAAATTGTGTAAATGCATTGTTGAAAACTTGTTTTGCACTAAAAAGGGTAAAATAAACTCTTTTTGACTGGCACCCCGATGCTCGGCGTGGACTCTCTTTCATATAGATAGATGAGTGAGTAGCGCTTTCATAGTAATTGTATTAGCTTATTTTTCGCTTTTGAGTGCCTAGTTGTGGTTTTGAAGTCGGTTTTTTTTTTATAAGTTGGCGGTGTTAATGTAGTAATTGTTGTCAATGCCGTGTACGATATTTAGATGAATACATTTATACAGTTAAGTTTATTATTAGTGGTTTATTTAAATTCTGATTTGTTTATTGTTATCGTACCAATAAAATAGAATAAAATTATACTATGAACAATAGGGTAGTGGACTGGCTCAAAAATAAAACATTTTAATTAGTCCGTCAACTAGATCATGGAAAAATATATGTATTTTTTGTTCTATCATATTATTAAAAATCGACAAAGATTTAAATCATCAAACGTCTAGAGTCGTGACGTCACTTGTGGGTAAAAATCGTACCCACAAGTAACGTCACGTGAAATGTCTAAGCACTGTATCTTCGTAATTTTTGTTTGTGAAACAAAATAAAAACTGTGTGTACAATATTTTTTTGCAATCTAAATTAATTGTTTCGTTTTTAGGATTATAGCCTCTTACCCTAGTTTCATTATTTACCGTAGTTCGTTTAATTATGGTGAAAGGGATCCCCAATATTTCCATGTAGTTCCATGCATTAGGTTCACAAATAATGAAAGCAGGGATTGAACACAAAAGTTTCTAATCAACAGCAGACATATCGATCTTCCCTTTGTCTCAGATTTTTTATTACGATAAGGTTATTAATGCGGTTTGTCGTACTTCAATTTATACATAACACTTTAGCTGTGTATTTTTATGGGTCCAACCTTAATTTCAAGGGAACAATTTTGATACAGTTTTATTGTTTGATAAACGCGTTCAAACAAAAAACCTCCTCAGTTTTATAATCTGTTATTTTACACTGTTTGATAGCTGACATGATTAAGAAGTAAAATTGGGTAAAATTTGAAATCGTATAACATTTTTTCAAACTAACTAAATGTATCGAACATTTTTTCTCGAACCATCCAAAGAATTATGACGCTTGTTAAATATGCCAACATTGTCTACTCGGAAACCACGAAGGAATAACGGCATGTAGCAGCAAATTATTTTATTTAGTGCTCTATTATTAAGGTAGATAAAGTTTTAAAGTCTTCAAATACCTAAAAAAATACGCTTTAACCTACTTGTTGCGGCTAATACTACCATTGTAACCTTTTTATTAGTAAAAAGGTTACACTGTGTCTAGTTCTTTTGGTCAGCAAGTATTGATGTTTAATTTCCCGAAGTTTTCGTAGCGGTGTCAAAATATTGAGCATCGCAAATCCAACAGAACTTGTGTTAACTAGCTGCATCGTCTAACCTATAAAAATCCAATGCCACGGTGTCTGTAGTCGTAGGTACTTCTCCGATCAATGAAACCATTAAAATTCGATTTTATTGTTTCTGAAAATAGGTCAAAAATGAATATTTCTCACTTTCAGCTTTCTGCCCTACCCTCCATTTTTTGTCACTACGGAGTATTTTCGTGTAAACAATTTTCTAATAATGTTATCGTCGTTCATAAACGTTATTTACTTTATAAGTGTTGTGTTAATTCAGCATTCTGTAGAAAATGTATAAAGTGGAAAGACAATGCGTCTTACGCAAGTTTTTTTAGTATTACAAAAATATTTTAAAAACCATTTAAAAATATGAGACAGATATGAAACAGAATAATGACAGATTATGAAAAAAATCACAAACCACAAGCTAAATAAAAAAGTTTGTTTAAATGTGTAGCAAAGTTGAAAAAACCGTCATCACGGCATGAAAGAAAAAAATGATACAGAAATTAATAACAAATTTAAATGAAATAGCAGTATCGAAATTTTCAGCGACTCTAACGTAAAATGAATCGAAAAGAGACAAAATTGTGCTAAAGAAATACCCCGTTTACATTATTCCAGTCCAGCGACCGAATCCAGCGCTAGATTGCTTACTGGAATAATGAAAACCGGCACTGGAATGCATTGGCACTGGATTGATGCATTCCAGTGCCGGTTTCCATTATTCCAGTAAGCAATCCAGCGCTGGATTCGGTCGCTGGACTGGAATCATGTAAACGAGGTATAAGGCTTTGTGATACAACGAGTAAGTGAAATACGAAACGGAAATAGTGGTTTAATGAAGTTCCAAAATACAAATACGTGATCATACGCTCGTAAGAATATCAATTCAGACAAACAATACATGCCTTGTTGTACGTAACAACCTAACAGGCAATATACATAATTAATAGACTATTCAAGATAACTAATGTACTAACAGATATCAATGGAATTAATTCACTGAAGGTATTTGGTACACTGGTTTTCCACATATCGCCCTTATCTACGCTTGTTTCATGCAAACACGCGGATAGCCTTGGCTTACATATAACCTGTTATGAGTCTGTTTGTCTAATAATTAAATTAAGATACCTAGTACCCTGACAAACGTAGTGCACTAATTTATACCATTCCAGCATATGTTGCTGGAAGTTCCATACTATATAAAACTAGTTTATTAGACAACTAGCTGAACGCCATCCATCGAAAATTGGTCGTACCGATTTAAATTTTGAACAAATTCGGTTAGCTTAGGTTCTAATGACGCAACCTTTAAAAGATAGACACATGCTGTCACGCAACGAAAGCTCTCAAAAAGCAATATTTATTCCCGTTTTTGTTACATTTTTAACACGCTTTTTTTATTATTTATTAGCTTCACTTGTAACTAACTATGTATGTGAGAAAATCTTGGAATCTTAATTTGACCCACTTCCCGGTCTTCGATTAGGATGAAATTTTGCACACGCTCTGAGTTATGATGACAATACATGACTAGCTAAGAAACGTCATTATAAATCCAATATGTCGGATTGGCTATTTGAAATGCATCCCATGATATGGGTATTAAATGAAAGGGTTTGCTGAATGGGATACGAAAAAAAGAATCACGTAACCTAAATTTTTAAATTTTTTGTGTATGCTTTTAGCGTGTTTTTTAGTTTTTTAAACTATTATATATTATTCATTCATTCTCCGCTCCTGTTCATAGTAGCGTAATGTTAAATAGCTTTCCTTGATAAATGGACTATCTAACAGAGAAAGACTCTTTCAATTCGGACCAGTAGTTCCCGAGATCCTTACGTTCAAACAAACGAACAAACTCTTCAGCTTTGTAATATTAGTATAGTTAGAAGAGTCCAAATCATTACCTAGCACTACACTGCGCTCGTCACCCAGAGATTTAAGATGTTAAATCTCTAAGCCCTGTAATTTCTCTGGAAACATTGCCCTTTAAATGTTACTGTGTTCCGGCACACTAATATTTGTACATTACTGCTTGGCGGTAGAATAACTGGCAAAGGTGTGGTACTTCCCCAGGCGGACCTTGCTAAGAGTCCTACCACGTTATTTGAAAATTTCGAACCTAGTGAATTGCAATTATAGCTAATTTTCAAAATAAAAAACCGCGGTCTTTTAAGCACCCGCATGTTAAGCCTCGCAGAAATCAGATTTTACCTGTAGTCCAAACCACAATGCGTCGTAACTTTCAGTGTTCTTTGATATTGATGTTATTATTACTATTACCTACTACTATTACTATGCCCTAACAGAGACGCTTCAAGTGATGTTTTACACCACTACTGGTAAGAGCAAACTTTATTTCATTTTATTAATTGTTTGTTCATATTACAGATGTAAATCTGTTAATCGTTATCGATTTTATAAAATAATAAAATGTTTCACAACAGTCTTAATAAATAATCTTTTTGCTCATAGCGCGGAGTGCACTTCAAAGCCAGACAGTTTATTTTATAAAGCGCCATTTTATATTTGGCCTCAGGTGACCTCTAGTCTGTACCGAATTAAGGGCTAGCGCAGAATGCGCAGAGCCTGAATAACATAATGTTTCTTAGTAACTTTTGGGCATATGTACTAAGGGCACACCTGAAAGCATTACATATTTATACTGACCATACTCGCTTTAAGCTAAGTACTGATTTAAGCTTTTCTATTTTGTTTTCTGTTTTTTATATTTTGGTGTGACGAGATGAGCAGGGCATGTGCCTGCTGGTAAGCAACATGCCTGTTACATAACAGCACAGTGACTCGCAGCTATTGGAACACGAAGAGTCCAAATCATTACCTAACACTGCACTGCGCTCGTTACTCAGATTAAAAGGTGTTTTATCTCTATGCCCTGTAATTTCACTGTAAACTTTGCCCTTCAAACCGGAACACAGTAATGTTTGCACATTACTGTTTGGCGGTAAAATAACTGGCAAAAGTGTGGTACCTCCCCAGACGGACCCAGCAAAGAGTCCTACCACTACAGTCAACAACACAATACGTGTTATAACAGTCGGGTTGAATATCAGGGTTGAACATAGGTTACTTATCTCGTCACAAATATTATACAAAAAAGTTTCCTCCTTGAAGTAGGTACGTACCAGCATCCGATAATGTAAGGGAATAGAATGAAATAACAAATACACTTATGTCCTTCCACGGGATGTACGCTAGGGGGTGTCTTCATATGTTTTTATTGTTTGTTGCACCCCACTCGACGCTGCTTCCTCGTTATTGAACGCCGTGCGCCGGAAGTGGAGTACTTTAATTTTTTTGCCTTTTCGCCGTCATACGGTTTCCAAGCTTCGTGCTTTTACTCCTATCATTTATTTGGTTTGGTTTTCTGATCGGCTGATGGGTTGGGAGAAAAAAAGAAAATATACATAAGTGCCAGTTGCTTTGATGATCGGCCAGTGTAGGATTCGAAGCTAACTAACGATAATGACTTGGAAGCTCTGCCTGTATTTTTGTGTTTCTTACCTAATTTTGTGTTTCTTAGCCATGTATTTAAAAAAAATACATTTTGAAAAGTTCAATGTATTACATAAAAACAGTAATGAATTGTTTTGTTATATGCTACAATCAATTACGATTTATAGATTTCGTAAATGTTTAAAAAAAAATCGTAAAATTCGAATAAATAGTATTTTGAATTAATTTAAAATGTGTAAGAGAATCACGTTAGTTTTCGTGGTTGTTTTCATAATAAATGATTAGTTTTCATGATAAACAGTCAGTAATTTTAAGTTTGTTGTAATTTTGTAGTTTAGTACAAATCAACTACTCATGAGAAAATACCATAATACATAAATACTAGCTGACCCGGCAAACGTTGTTTTGCCATATAAATTATTAATATAAATTTTAAAAATCTAACATTGGTTACCCTAAACTTAAATAAAAATAAAGATTTATTTTTATAAAACAATTTTAGATTTGCTATAAGCTCCGGGAAATTTTATTCGAAATAGAGTGAAAAAAAGACGATAAATGATCAGTTATCGAGCGGGATGAAAAATTATTAAATTACTAAAATGGCTATTAAAAAATAGGGGTTGGTGATAAAAGGATAAAAATTTAGGGTTGTATGTATTTTTTAACGCCACATTATAAAATAAAACAAACAATGTTGTCCGAAAATTAAAAAAAAAATTGGGGTGAACAACTTATTACTTAGGGGTATGAAAAATAGATAGTAGCCGATTCTCAGATCTACTGAATATGCATATAAAATTTGGTAAAAATCAGTAAAGCCGTTTTGGAGGCGTAAGGTAACTAACACCGTGACACGATAATTTTATAAATACATAAATATGTATATACTTCCACAGAATATGTACTTATATGTTTACCTCATCTTTACGTCTTTATAGATGAACACGTAAACAATCGGTCTCATGTGAAATCTGATTTTGCTATGTAAAGAGTTCATATTTCAAATGAATGCCGAAAGCCTTGAAATATTTCCCTGCAAACTTCTGCAATCATCGCCGTTATTCAGAGACGATGACATATTTTTAACCATTATAGGTTTATTGAATTGATCGCCATCTCATCATGGAGCGTGCTTGCCTGGAACATACCCATATGCTCTCATCATCAAGCATTGTAACCGTTTGGGAAAACTCACTCAGGCAAAGCATTCCACAGCCTAGACGTTATTGTCACAAAAGTGGAGTCAAACATTCTCGTTTGATTCTTTGGAATGTCAACCATGAAACGCTTTTTCGAACTAAGAGCAGTCTTGATAGAAATAAAGTGGCCAAGTGCGAGTTGGACTCGCCCATGAAGGGTTCTGTTGCAGCAAGTAACATAATGTACATAGTACACATAGTTCTTGTAGTTCATTGTAACTTTGATCGAAGTTTCAATAATAGTGTATTTATGACGTACTAAAAAACCTACTCATCAGATCGAGTTCAAACTAATTTTCGTTGGTAGTTTGCGTGGTAATGTACATCATCTATTTTTTTAGATTTTTCTTTCTCTTACTTTAGAAGTCAGAGGGGGGGGGGGACACACATTTTACCACTTTCACATCACACACATTTACCATTCTCTCGCGCAAATTATTCAGTGTAAACAAAAACTATAGTAAAATTCTCAACATCATTTTTGAAGACCTATCGATAGACACCCCACACGTTTAGGTTTGATGAAAAAAAAATTGAGTTGCAGTTCTCAGTATGGGGAGCAACCCTAATTATTTTTTTGTACAAATCTTAATTCGGGTCACAGAATACATCTACTCACCAAGTTTCAACAGTCTAGTTCTCATAGTTTCGGCAAAAAGTGGCTGTGACATACGGACGGACAGACAGACAGACATGACGAATCTATACGGGTTCCGTTTTTACGTTTTACGGAACCCT
Organism: Ectropis crepuscularia; assembly: GCA_963693475.1. Lineage (NCBI taxonomy): Eukaryota > Metazoa > Arthropoda > Insecta > Lepidoptera > Geometridae > Ectropis > Ectropis crepuscularia. The sequence goes on from OY856338.1 coordinate 20,702,601, forward strand.
AAAAAATTAAATTACTAAGCAATTACGTCAATGAAAACGGGCTTCTTGTGTATAGTTCTTTACTTAAAAAAAACTTAGTGTATAAAGTTTTTGAAGCCCGTTTCCAAAGGTGAAAGAATTTCTGAAATCGGTCTAGTATATTCCGAGATTACCGCGTTCAAACAAAACACTTCTTCAGCTTTATAATATTAAAATACAGATTTTCACAAGTAGTCAGCAGGGAAGTATTACTGATAAAGCTAGGTCAAACAAGCATAATTTTATAAGCGCCTGCATTAGTCATTATAACGACAAATCCCTATAAATAAAATCGTGAGGTATTTTGTGTACTTGTTATTGTTTTTAATTGCTTGTGACCACAATTGATAAGAAATATGTATGTCATTTTTAAAATAGTTTATTATTGTTTAAACTTGGAGGTCGTAGGTATTTAACACCTTTGCTGCGGGGCCATTTTTCGTAGACTTTCAACTAGTGCGTATGAGGTCTTTTCGAGGCAAAATTGACCTTCCTTGCAGTGCGTATGGGACCTTTTGTGCCTCACAAAATTGTTTCTAAGAATACCTTAAATATTATGTTCATTTATAAGAGTAATTGCTTGAAAATTTAGCAATATTAATTTAAAGAGTTGTTAAAGTGGAATCCAGCTTCGCCCACAGTTATGACATTTAGGTATTGAGTAAATGAAAATTATATATATGACATCTGTTCTGCCTCACATCGCATTGAAATAAAGTTCTATTAGTGTCTCGACTAGTGTTGTGAATAGAGAGAGTTGCAGTTGCGATATTAAAATAATTTATGTAATAAGATTGATTAATATGTTTTTATTACAACCGGTCAAGTAGAAATATTTTTTACGAATTGGACACGAAATACACGAACAATATTTGTTTTGTTTTTGCTTCCTAACTACTTTTTACACAAGTCTTAATTTATCGTAGCAACCTACACAGCTCTTTCGTTGACCATTTCGTCAATTTCGTTGAAGTTGTCAGGAAGAACAATACGACCCTTTAATTATTCTCAAAACTCAAAATCTTGCTCGAGATGATAGCTTTCTTTGTCTCTATAAATAAGTGTAGTATACGAGTATCTTTCAGGAGTATACGATTTATAATTATAGTTCGACTCGATAGTTCGATATATGAATGAATGAATGAATGAAAATTCTTTATTGTTCACACCAAAAAGGATACATACAATTTATTTGATATATGTATATGTATGTGATTTATTTTTTATGTATTGGCACAATTTAAGTCGTCCGCGCCACGGTATCATAGATTTATCAATTATCATAATTTTTCTAGGACAAAACACTTGTTAAAATCGAGAATTCAACATATATTTGGGGAATTTTATAAAACTTATCCCCAGTATCAATTTATAAGTCGCAAAAACAACATATTAATAAATGTAATAAAAAATCTGTCCCTGAAAATTACTGAGCACATTTACTAATTTCTATACAATATTGACTTGTTAGACTAATAGTCGTTAACATGTAGCAATGTGTATTAGCGAGTGCATCAACTTGCAGCATGCTTTCGTATCGATACTTTATATCACGTCACTATGTTAGAATACGCAGGCGCCTTGCTGCCCGCACCTCACTCCGTGCGGCTGTGAGGCCTACAATTTTGAGGCAGATTAGACCTTACTTCGCACTGTACGAAACTAATTAATACTCAGTGCGTTTGAGGCCTTTTAAACCTCATTTAGTTTTAACTTCACTCTTAGGCTAGGCTTTGCACGAGAAGCAATTTCATATATTTGTCTCTGTTATACTCATATAAATGTTAATATAGTCGCCCCCCGCACAGAGTGAAAGAACACGATTTTGACTACCGCACCTGCGAGAAGCTACGCATGTGGCGTTTTCGACCTCATAATGCAGCAAACGTGTTAAAAAATCGAAAATAGAAATAAACGTAAATATTTTTTTATTAGTGCCTTTAAATGTATGTATATAACTACATGTAACTATAATGCTTGCTCGCTCTTAACAGACAAAGCATGTATATTACACAGTAGTGCTGAGCCAAAAGCAGTTCGAAAGATGTCCTGGGATAAGCTGCGTTCCACGCGATGTTTTCTTTATAAAGCCAATGGCGATGACAAACTTGGACTAGGAAATATACTCAAAAAGCCCAAGCGGTATTGGAACCTGTGACTTCACGACTAAGTAATCGGACATTGGAAACCTTTATAGGATACACATAGGACTTTTGTTTTCCAACAGCTGCGTTTCACTGTGCTGTTATTGGCAGACATGTTGTTTACCATCAGACATACATATGTCCTGCTCGTCTCGTCACTCTATACTATATTAAAAAAATATTCGTAACTAGCAGCACCCCGCGGTGTTACCCGCGTAGCTTACGTTCCCGTTGTTCCCTTTTTTTTTCGGGATAAAAAGTAGCCTATGTGTTCTTCCAGACTATAATCTAAATGTGTTCCAAATTTCAGCCCGATCCGTTCATACGTTAGGACGTGATTAAGCAACAAACATCCAAACATACATACATTGACATTGATAATATTAGTAGGCTAATACATTATTGACACAAAACTGGCTCAGATTATCAAATTAATGTTAGTTACTAATGTTTTCTCTTAACTTATCAAGTGTAGAGTTTCCGCTTTTGTAGCGCTTTTCCATCATGTATATAGCTGATACAATCAAATTTGTTTATAACGTATTGTTTTTAATGTATTATATTATTTGCAAAGACTACATAACGTTCTGAGAATCCGTAGAGTAAAACACGAACAGAATCGTCTTTGTTCACGACAGTAGTGTCTCGATGACCTCTCATTTTGTACAATAGTAATTAAATGAGTACCCGCTAGGATTGTTTTTGCAGTTGACTACAAGAGCAGTTACGTTAATCTCTCATGAAACAGCCTAAATCTTACGTTTAGTAACAATAGCAAAATACACCATAACTCAGGGTTGTAAGATTCAAAATTGCGTGATTAGTAACAACGATTACGTCATTTGTTCCTGCTGAGAGCAGTGGTAGCTCTACGTCATAATTATAATCAAAGTATTCGCCAGCTCGTCAGCATGCATATGGGAATTTAGTTCGTTCTATTTGTTTTATGTTTCGATGTTTGGGCAATCGGTGTTATGGGAATCACAACGCCGATTGTTTTGAAGAAGTGACGACTTATTCAATGTCTTCGTTCACTCGCGTTCCTTACTTAGTACTGAAACTAACCTTCTATCTCGTAACTTTAGGATGGGTCAGTAAAGTTTCAAGCTTTACATTCAACTAACGGTCCACCCCGGCTTGGCCTGTTGTACACAATAAATAACCTATAGCAGAGATCACGTGTATATCCAACGGTGAAAGTATTTTTGAAATCGGTCCAGCAGTTTCAGACATTAGCGCGTTCAAACAAAAAACCTCTTTAGCTTTATAATATTATTTATCGGATACATTTCAGAGAGTGTGTTTTTGATTAATGGCACGCAGTTTTTTTTTCTATTGGACATTGTGAAATCCAAAAAAGCGACCTGGTTTATACCTAGTCGGCGTTCCGAAAACTCGTACGAACCGGTTTGACTCCACTTACGTAATACCTAAAGCCAAACGGAATATGCTGCCTGCGTGGATCTTTCTTCCCACTAATATTTTAAATCATCATCATATAAGCATCATTCCTTTATTATGACATTATATAATTGAGACAGGATACCAAACTGGCGCCCATTCAAAGCTATAATGCCAAGTGTCCAAGTGTCTGTTGCGGTCTCCAGTCGCGGTCTCAGCGCGAACCTGCACCTTTAGGAAAAAAGTCACTTTGCAAACTTCTGAAGACACAAACGGCAGTACGATAATTGTTATGTCTACCAATTACACTTCGCTACACAAATACATAGCACCAACGCTTTAAATGGTAGATCTGGAGTATTTCTTTTCCTCTAATTGCCCTGATTGAGATTAATTAGAATTACTCTAGAATACCGTTTCGAAATTAATCGAAACCACATCGTGTATTTTAATGAGAAACAAAAAAATATGTACCTAGATTTAAATTTTCTAATATAAATTCGTCATCATCACCAACTGATAGCTCGAATTTATTAGATTTCTCCCAATGCTCACGTCTAAATACAAGCGAACATAAAAATACGTTTTTTGCATTTTCATTTTTGGAGGATATACCTATATGTATTTAAGAAATCAAACATTTTTAAATAAAAATCAAATTTGGAATAACGTTGAAATAAGAATACGTTTGATTGCTGCACTGTGCAAAACAAAGTCTTAAAATAAAGTAGCCAAGTGCGAGTTGGACTCGCCCATGAAGGCTTCCGTTCCAGCAAGTAACATAATATACATAGTACACATAGTTCTTGTAGTTCGTTGTAACTTTGATCGAAGTTTTAATAATAGTGTATTTATGACGTACTAAAAAAAAACTACTCATCAGATCGAGTTCAAACTAATTTTCGTTGGTAGTTTTCATGGTAATGTACATCATATATTTTTTTTAGTTTTTTTATTCTCTTACTTTAGAAGTTAGAGGGGGGGGGGACACACATTTTACCACTTTGGAAGCGTCTCTCGCGCAAGTTATTCAGTGTAGACAAAAATTATATTAGAAATCTCAACATCATTTTTAAGACCTATCGATAGACACCCCACACGTGTAGGTTTGATGAAAAAAAAATTTTTGAGCTTCAGTTCTCAGTATGGGGGGCACCCCTAATTTATGTTTTTTTAAAAAACTTTTGTAAAAATCTTAATGCGGTTCACAGAATACATCTACTTACCAAGTTTCAACAGTGTAGTTTTCATAGTTTCGGCAAAAAGTGGCTGTGACATACGGACGGACAGACAGACAGACAGACAGACAGACATGACGAATCTATAAGGGTTCCGTTTTTACGTTTTACGGAACCCTAAAAACAATAATAAACGGGTAACAGTGTACCTTAGACGAGCGAGACCAAAATATCTACAATTTTCTTGTGTATCAATAACATATGTATAATTGAAATTGCAAAATTCATAACATCATCTATTATTATTCCCGTCCTTCTATTTCTTTGATAAGTAATATCTTCCAAATAAAATACCAAAAAATGCTTGTTGTTAATTTTAAATTTAGGCCCATTTTTTGGTGCAAAATGAAAAATTTATGAAGCACTAATGGCAGTGCACCCTCACTCGCTCAAGGTCGCGCGGTTTTAGCCTACCGCTAGACCGTTCCTTCCAGGAAACAAGTGACAGCCGGTTGTCGGACGCACGGCTGAGCGCTCGCGCAGAACGTTTCCCGCGCTTATTGTTATTAGATATGTCGTAAACCCTCCGCGCTAGACAGAGACAGAATTACGCGTTACAAAAAGGGCAAATGTTTATTTGATAATCGCGACCGGTATTGCGAGCTGAATTTAACTTTGTTGTGTCCCAGCAAGAGTCGCTATTTATATAATAAAATTGTTTTCGGTAAGTGAGGCTTCTGTACTAATATTTATTCTGTGCTAATGGTATTAAAAATGAATCTTAGTGTGTAACGACATTATACGATACGAATATAATGTGAGCAGTAATTCACAACGCCTTAAAGAGTACAAAACTCGTATGCTGTTGACAAAATATCGTGGTCGTGCTATTGTTCACGGCACACCGGCCAGTGATGATCACTTTTTATTTCAATCCCTTTTGTTTTATTACAAAATACAAACTTGCACACTGACCTCAAACCTGTGAAGATTATACTCGACTCGCTGTGCCCTGCGATTTATCCTTAAATGTTACAAAACTTCGTAACATCGAAGAATCAAATGCGTGTTTCCGAAACATCTCTTGAATTGGACGCTTAGTTGGGAGGTCTACTATTATTTATTTATTAAGTACCATTTTTTTTTTATAGGCAGAGAATGATTCAAATCTTTATTAATCTAAAACCAGAGGGGAAGAGTCATGAAGTCATGACATATATGTACGTACTATGGGTGGTCACTGACTGAGGAGGTGTATAACGAAGATATAAATAAAATATATAATAAACATTTATACAAGTTAATATTCATAGATATCCAATATGCGTTAAGAATTCCTTTGAAACGGCCGAGCCACTTTTGATGAAACATAGCTAAAACAATCCTGACTAATTCGCCTGTAGCTACGATGCCAAAGACAGACAGACAAACACATATCGAGAGAGAGAGAGATTTGAAACTTATGACACACAGTAGTTTTTTGGTTCGAGGATTAAAAATAGTAAAAAATGGGAACGTAAGGATCCATAATACGTGGAGTATGGGTGGGGCGTGGAAGCAAAGGCCATTGTTGTCCCTGCAGGGTAAAGGTCTCCATACCTTCTTTCGCTCCACTTCATTCTGGCCTGAGCTGTTGTCATCCAATCTCGCGTTCAAATAAACAAACAAAAACATTACCTTTTACAATGATAAAAGTCTTTAATGATTACAACATAAAAATAAATAATAAAAAATACATATTCTTTATTTTTATTTTTATACATATTATTTTATTAGGCGACCTTATCACATTGATGATATTGCTATTATAAACCTTAGGTACCTATTGTGCTCAGTTTTATACGGGATTACAGGCGACACTTTAATGAAAACAATAATTAAAATAATTGTAGTCCAGCCATTGATAGTATAGAAGTTTATATTATCAATGAGTCCAGCCCTAAGATAACCAACAAAACAAATGAACCGCAATATTATTGATGACAATATGTAAGTAGAAACAGTTTGTTGTAGTTCAGAGGAAACAGTTGCATCGATTAGTCATAAAGCAGGCGTGATATTCTGTCGTGCTTTGTCATAATCTTCTTGTGACACCATCTATCCATATCTATAGTTTTTAATCCTCATTATTTCCAGTGAAATTACAGGGCTTAGAGATACAACATCTTAGATCTCTGGGTGACGAACGCAGTATAGTGCTAGGTAATGATTTGGGTTCTTCATGTTCCAATAGCTGCGTGTCACTGTGCTGTTATGTGGCAGGCATGTTGCTTACCATCAGGCAAATGTCCTGCTCGTCTCGTCACTCTTTATCTATAAAAAAAATGGTGAGAACGGGGCCGATTTCATTGATTAATTGAGCCCTTCTTTAGTCATAATTATTGTTACAATATTTTGTTTTTTGGTTTTTTCTTTTTGTCTAAGTGATAAAAGTATATGAGTGATTAGAATTCTCTAACAAATAGCGATGGGCCTGCGAATTCCAGAATATAGGCAGTCTAGTCTAGGGTGGCTTTCAGCGTATAATGGCAAACATTGCTCTCCTGGACATTGTCATAATATCAACTTACTTATCAAGGGCTTGTGTGAGTGCTTTACCGCTGCAATGACTGGTATTTGGGAGCGGTTGGTGCTTAAGTGGAGTTCTGTGACAAATATAATTTAAAATTTATTAGCTAACGTTTTAAACTTAATATTTGTTCAAGCTTTTCTTTCTTCTTTTTTATTTCATTTCATTCAAAAGTATATTATGTACTTCTGTCTTACTTAGACCTTTGACTTGTCTACCTTAATGCTAATTAGGCCTAGATTCTACCCGAAACAGTTGTAACTTGGTTGGCACTCGCTAGCTTTGTAGACTTGAATGGACTTTTCAGCCACTGCGTTCACGTTCATCCACCTCTGTCAGAAGTTTGTAAAGTTATGTAAAGTTGTGTAAAGTTCGCGTCATGTCAACATACCCCACTCTTGCCAAGCCTAATAATTTTAGTTCTTCGTTCGGGTTTTAGGAATTGCGAAGTCGGTATTGTGTTTGGACCTAGTCACGCAATATACTTATGTAAATACAATATTTGTTATGTGTTAGCTTGTGCCAAAATATTCAAGGACAGAAAAACTTTTTTCGTACCTGCACTCACTAATGGTCGACAGAGATAGGTATCTATATATTTCTATAAGGTATATAGAAATCGGAACACCAACAGACTATTGGGATTCTTATGTATTGGGATATGCGAAAAACATTTCGTATTTTAGCTATGCACACAATTAATTGAAATGGAGCCTAGAAAAGCAAAAAAACATATGGAAATCATTGAGATAATATACGTAGTAATAATTTCTCAAAGATGGAAATACACAATCTGATTGAAATTTCAAAATCTCAAATCTTGCAAAATGGTCAGACTTTAATTAATATTGTATTGTGACTAATTTGTTCAACAATGAGGTACCCCAAATAACAAAGTAAAATATTCTATCAATTGACAATTGAATTATCTAACAACGCATTAAAATTGTAAGATGAAAAGCTTAACTAATGCCAAATCAAAGGATATGGAGCAGACAAAGTAACTCTTTGTCTTTTTAATTTTCCGCTTGTAAAATTGAACATTCAACAGGTGTGCCTTTGACGTTCTCTCGATTTCGTCGGAGGGGAAGAATCGTTTGTAATCCGAAGTGTTCGTATGTTGGGGATGTTGTTAAAATATGTTTTTTAGATTCACTAACTTTAGGGTAGACAGCTTTAGATGATTATAGGTAACACTAGGGGGAAGTTTTATAAAAAGCATAAAGGACAGTTGTTAATCTAGAACACATCTAGTTAGTAGTGGTAGGACTCTTGGCAGAGTCCGCTTGGGGAAGTACCACAGCTTTGCCAGTTATTCTACCGCTAAGCAGCATTGTGCAAACATGACTGTGTTCCGGTTCGAAGGAATGTTTCAATGTTTCCAGTGAAATTACAGGGCTTGGAGATGTAATATCTTAGATCTCTGGGTGACGAACGCAGTGCAGTGCTAGGTAATAATTTGGACTCTCCTGTTCCAATAGCTGCGTGTCATTGTGCTGTTATGTGATAGGCGTATGGCTTACCATCAGGCATATGTCCTGCTGGTCTCGTCACTCTATGCAAAAACAAAAAAATAAAAAAAATAAAAACATCTTCAAATTTTTTCCCGTCTAAAATTGAGATGATGAATGATAAGTGAATGGTGTAGAATCCACCCTGACTTTGTCGGATCTGTGGAGAGCTGGGAAGACACAGTACTGAATTTTTGTTTATTAGAGAGTTGTTCTTATAAATCTTTTCTGTTCTTTCGCGAATAAGAAGCTCAGTAAATGTATTTTTTTTAAATCTTGTACTGTGATAACATCCCTGATCAATATTAGTATTTATAAAAACGGTATAGAAGGCATTTCTCGTTTTTATTAGCACCTGAATTATGTAGCGTAGGGCAGTTTTTTTAATTACTGTAGTAGGAACCATCCATCGTTTAAATGTTTACTGAAATTCTAACTTAGTGTTTAACTTCTAACTGATCAAATCTATACTAATATTATAAAGCAGTAAAGTTTGTGTGTTTGTTAAATTGTAAGGGGTAATCTCGGGATCTACTGAACCGATTTTAAAAATTCTTTCACCAATAGAAAGCCACATTATTGCTGAGTGTCATAGGCTCGGAGCAAAGCCGGAACGGGCCGCTAGTTGTTTTATAAAAATAAATATCTTCCGTTTAAATTGTTTGTAACTCTGAACATCAGAACTTCTTTAGATAATTCTATGTTTAAATTCGTGTTTTTAAATCTTACTTAGATGTAATAATGGACTTATCGTGTTTCCTTTGTCCAATCGTCGTTTTGTTATCACTATGTCTAATAAAGATATTGTTATATTTCAAGAATGAACTACATGTTCACCGTGGTGTGGTATTAACCCTATCTTTGTGCTCTGAACTTTAAATACGCCAATTGTTGTAATACTCCATTATAATACGTACCTACATACGATACATATCTATGAAGCACTGACCTTGCGGAGCGTTAACTAGGTACGCTAGCGACGTCTGGCTCACGTACTTCATTCAATACATATTCTTAAATTTATGGAACATCCAAGAAAGAAAAAAAATATTGAGTTTTCAAAATTGATTAAATTATTCCCACTACATTAAATAACAAGAACAAGTAATAAATGTATATACATAGCCATAATTTATATATACATTAAAAAAAAAAAAAAGAAGGGATCCTAAAAAGTAAACACGCCGTCGAGATCACTGCCGCGCGGCAGGGTCCCCAGAACAATTCACACTACTGTAAACAATTTAAAATAAAGTAGCCAAGTGCGAGTCGGACTCACCCATGAAGAGTTCCGTTACAGCAAGTAACAAAATACATATAGTACACATAGTTATTGTAGTTCGTTGTAAATTTGATCGAAGTTTTAATAATAGTGAATTATGACGTATTAAAAAAACTACTTACTAGATCGCGCTCAAACCAATTTTCGTTGAAAGTTTGCATGGTAATGTACATACATTTACATGCATTTTTTTTAGTTTTATTGTTCTGTTATTTTAGAAGTTTTTTATGTTATTTTACCACTTTGGAAGTGTCTTTTGTCTCTCGTGCAAATTATTCAGTATAGAATTAAATAAATAATGTTAGAAACTGCATCAATTTTGAAGATCTATCCATAGATATTCCAGACGTAAGGGTTTGATAAAAAAAATGAGTTTAAGTATTTATTTATAAATATTTAAGTATTTATGATTATTTTTTTGTGTAAAGTTTTTAAAGTGTTTCACAGAATTCATCTACTTACCATACTTATCTACTTACTAAGTTTCAACAGTATAGTACTTATAGTTTCGGAAAAAGGTGATTGTGACATACGGACGGACAAACAGACTGACATGATGAATCCATAAATAAGGGTTCCGTTTTTACGTTTTGCCCTAAAAATGGCGTCAATATTATGGTAAAGTGTTACATAATCTGTTATCTCTTGTTATTGCGAATCCAAATGAATCCGATGCACCCAAATGACCTATAAATAATTATGTTGTGATTTATTATTATGCTGTTATCTATTGTATGATTGCTAGACTATAACGCTTCTGTTTGTAATATTTTGTTATCTGTTGATGTTAATACACTCGTAAAACTATGTCATCTGTCGATTGACGTCATGGTAAAACAATAACAACAGGGTGATTAACATAATTATAGCATTTAGTTACTTAAAAATGCTCATCATTGACATAGGGGCATTCAACGTGCAGTTACGTTACTAGGGTTTGCTACAAGGGCGGTTCGAGCTTTGGCTCCAGCGGGATCACTTGGTTCCAGGGGAGGTCGCATAGTCGTGGTCAAGTCACAAATCTGTGCGATAGATATGCATACTTCTTAACCAGTGCTCCAGGTACTGGATCCAGCCCAGGGGGGGTCATGACCCCCATGGCCCCCATGAGGGGGGTGCCTGGATCCGTGCTTGGTTCGCTACCTATCGCAACGCACCACAGATTAGAAAATAGTCACATGTTAAATGCTCCTTATCACTGATGAGCATTTCTAAGTAATCGCCTCTAAATATGATAAGTGCCTTGTTGTTGCTTGGTTATATGATTATGCAATGGTAGCTTAGTGGCGACACAGTTCGATTTCACAAATGTGAGGTCGCATATTCGAACCTATCTGCATGTATTCGAGAGTAGAGGTCGAAATTTCGTTATAAAACCAACAAGTGCTAAGGATGATTGATACCCTTCCGGGACATAAGCCAGCCGCCATCCCGCAACTGGCTAAGTAGTGAATTGTGTGAATAGTCTTGTCAGATTTGAGGTCCCTTGTTCCAATAATAGGAAAATAAAGTTAGCTGTTTATGTAAATAAAAGTTACCTACGCATGAAGACGCATATTTTGTTACTCAGTTCTCTAAAATAATTTAAAAGCTTGTAAATAAACGGTTAATGAGTTTTCTGGAGACATACGAAATTCTAGATAAGTGTTAACTTGGTTTTAGGCCGGAAACCGGCTTGGCGCTGGCCAGCGCTTGACAGAGGTGGTGGCGTTTCATTTAGATAGAGGACAAAGATGTATTCCTTAATTTCGCATGTGCATTTGACACTTTATCTCCAACCGCTTAAATGTTAATTTTTAACAAGCATAACGTAATTGGATTTTGTTTAATGCTGATGTAGATAAATAAACCTCACTTCAGTGCATTTTTCCTGTGGCAAACAAATTGTGTTTATTACCTGAGCAATTTAATATTATCTCAGAAACCTTCGGCAGCGTTACAAACAAATTTAAAAGTTCCCATGGCCTATGCTATCTATTACTCTTTTCATTACTAATTGTGGCGCACAATGAGAGTCGTTTGCGAAGGGCGAAGCAACGCCTTGTTTGCATGGATAAGCGATCTGCTTCTTGTTTGTGTACACTACTCCGTGATAACTCGTAGCCTTCCTAATCCCACTTCTAGGTATTAGAGTTTCTATTTGCCGGCTATCCCGGGAAACCACCTCTCACGCTCGAAAGTTTCATGATGGCATCGACGCGCACTAAACAGACTACTTAGATGAACATAGATGAAAATAGATTTGAATGGAGTAGAGTTGAGGGATGGCATTACAGGGAAGTGCTTCCATGCACTTCCCCTGTAGTATGACAGCAGCATACCTAAGCAAAAGCTGCCCACTAAATGGTCACACTGCTGTCTCTCTCTCGAGGTATTCTCGAAGAATCCATCACGCTGGTCTAGTGCGGGTTGGCGATCAGCGTACGTCTCGAAACATGACTCTTGAAACATGCCAGTTTTTTCGGTATGTTTTCCTTCACTACTAAATCCAGTGTTCATATCAAACTTTTCAATCTTTTAAAAAGTACTCAAAGGGGCAGGCAGCAATTTAATCTACGTTCTCGCGATTGTGAATCGGCCGTTTGCGTTACTAGGCCAGTATTCGACACAAGTGTCTGCAAAAAGGGCAATGTATCATCTGAATAAAAGAAAATATGTATTGTGCAAATCAAAGTTTTGTTTCGAACGTAATTTGTGTATCGCCATTTGATATTGTTAGTTCCATATTTTTTTACTACTTATTAAGGGTTATAGTTTTATACTTGACCGACATCTCGCCTGATGTTAAACAACGATGAAGTATATAGAGCGTGCTTATCCAGAAATAATTAAGACCTTTATCAACGTTATTTAAACTCAATGATACTTTAATAGTTTATGAAGCTAGGGCTACCTACAGATGTGTCTGGGTGCATAATTTGGTCTCACTAGTCCCAACCGTGGCAGCATATCGACCGTTTTCGTTCTGTCGTCAAGATATTTAGATAACAGAAATAAAGCGTAGAAATTAATAGAAGTCAGTTGTCACTTTTCTTTTAGGCACTACTCGAGTCGTACTTTCCTTGGCATTCAGCGATTATTTTCTCCATAAAAAATGATTAATAATTTAATTTCCCATTATTCTTGTTTTAAGCTATCACTGTTGCGCACTACACTAGTTACAAGACTTTTACAGTAGTTAAATAATTACTAGTTGTTTACAAGTGAACATGATAGTTATACGAAACTGCATCGAAATAGCAGGACGTCTACTCTAATTCAACGAAAACGTTATTTCGAAATAAACTCGCGATTTTCCAACTCCGATTCTACTTCGATCCGTCGTTTTGTCCGTTTAAATGTTCTAAGTCTACTCTAATTAGAGTATGCTTAGACCATTTAAACGTCAAACAATGTTGTATCGGACGAAACGAAGTAACACGAGAGTAGGAAGGTCGCGAGTTTTTTTTCAAAATTTCGTTTTCGTTGTAACAGAGTAGACGTCCAGAGGCTCGGTTCACTATTTAACCATGGTAAATATCCCGTAATTTATACACAGTCATATATTGTTTGTAAAGCAATGGATACTTATCTAATTAAATTCTCAAGGGTCAATTAGCTCTAAGGGTACTTGTTAGTAAAACGAATTACGCCAATTAGTAGTATTATACCGAAAAAAACATTCTACATTCCAAATTGTATTTCAAAGATATGGAAAAAAATAATTGAGCACGTGGATAATAAATCTCTCAACAAATAAAGGATCCCTTAATATTAATAAAACGATTTATTACGAACGAAACAATACAATAAACAAAACATTTTTACACGAAATATTTATTAGCGCTAATGCCCAAGCTACACGAGGCAGTTTTTCAAGCTATGATAGCAAGCTATAGGTATAAGTTTTTTTTTTTTTTTTTTTATAGCACAGAGTGACGAGACGAGCAGGTCATGTGCCTGATGCTAAGCAACATGCCTGCCACATAACAGCACAGTAACACGCAGCTATTGGAACATGATAGTCCAAATCATTACCTAGCACTGCACTGGGCTCGTCACCCAGAGATCTAAGATATTATGTCTCTAAGCCCTGTAATTTCTCTGGAATCATTGCCCTTCAAACCGGAACACAGTAATGTTTGCACATTACTGCTTGGCGGTAGAATATTTGGCAAAGGTGTGGTACTTCCCCAGGCGGACTCTGCTAAGAGTCCTACCACTACTTAAGTTAAAAGTAATAAGCTATAAGTACTTCTTGCTTAGCTTTAGGCAAAACTAGCGTTGCGTGGCCTACACGAAGCTAGACGTACTAACTTGCTATCCTAGCTTGAATAACTAGTCTCGTTTAGCTCGGGCATTCATCATAAAGAAAGTTGGTGTTCTTATGTTCCCACAGCTGGGACTCGAGGCCTTCTATCAAAAAGTAATAGAACAAGAGCCCGTGAACCCCAGACCTTCGTTACTTTATAAAAGCTGAAAACTTGTCAGCGCATGCTCCTAACACAGGTAAGAACGATGGACCATTATGAAGTTTGGGTCATCCTGGCTTTAGCAAATAAATGGTATTAAGGCCCCAAGTCCCAGCAGTGGGAACTTTTAGTGGGCTGCTTATGATAATTAGGCTGCTAATTGTTACCCAAATATTATGTTTAAAAATAAGCGCGCATATTATGGCGCAAGTAGAATTACAATTGCATGAACATTAACACAACATGGGTGTCTGGCAAATGCTTACCACGATGTTAAGTGTCTAGCAATTATTGGTGTAATTTTTAATAATATTCTGAAGGTATTACCAAAATATCAGACTTTATAATTTGACAAATTTAGATCGGTACACCTTTAGTACCGTTTATCTGCCAAAGCCAGGATGATCCAAACTTCATCATGGGCCATCGTTCTTAACTGTGTTGGGAGCATACTCTGACAAACGTTCAGCTTTTATAAAATAACGAAGGGCTGGGGTGCATGGGCTCTTGGTCTATAAGTGTCAAAGCCATAATCCGCCTCGATGAAGTGCAGATTTAAGAATAACTAATTTTCTTGAAATGTTCTCGAAAGTTGTCTCTCTCTCTGGGACACACCGACTTCATCACTATGTTTTCCTTTATCATTAAACTGATTAGTAACTGTGTTTAATTCAATTCCAAGCAGTAATGTGCATACGTTACTGTGTTCCGGTTTGAAGGGAAATGTTTCCAGAGAAATTACAGGGCTTAGAGAGATAATAACTTAGATCTCTGGTTGACGAACGCAGTGCAATGCTAGGTAATGACTTGTACTCTTCATGTTCCAATAGCTGTGTGTCACTGTGTTGTCATGTGGCAGGTATGTTGCTTACCATCAGGGACATGTCCTGCTTGTCTCGTCATTTTTATTGAAAAAAAAAAACATTTATGACAAATATTTATGTGAGGGATACGATAGTTTGTTCTACATTCAAATAATACATGTATTATGTCAGCTACTTTACTTGGCTTCCAACAAAAAAGCTATGCTTAGCTGGATAATGTGTGTAAAAGCACAGATAAGAAAATAAAACTACTGCTGTAAAAGTTTCGACGACATGTTTTTTTTAAGTACTTGTAATACGAGTAGTTACAATAATTACCTCCAATACTTTAATTCTAACGAGAAATCTATAGTGAAGAACATGAGTACAAAACTGTTAATGTAATGTGTTCGTATTAAACCTTTTTTAAACGTTAAGGGATATTGATTAAATTGCCTTGCAATGTAACAAAGTGCTACGTCGGATGTTATAGGCGAACAAACGCGTGCAGCAAAACAAATCAATGAGTCTGCACTCTGCAGGGCTTAACTTTAAGCCTTCATTTATATAGAGAGCTTTTTGATCCGTGCCCCCGTGTCCATGGGGTAGTATAATACACTACCCCATGTAATGTGAAATTAGAAGTCCGAATTAATCCCCGTTTTCATTGAAGCCCGTTTTAAAAAAAGGGTCCATAGGCTGAGGTAAAAGATAGTTTTTTTCTAAGTAATTATAGCAATAAAGCTTATTAATTTAATACTAGTAGCGCCCTGCGTAGTTCTCGTAACATTTCCGGGACAAAAAATAACTTGTGTGCTATTCCAGACCATAAAAAATCAATGTTCCAAATTTCATACAAATAATGTCAGTAGGTTTTTTTTTCATTTAAATAAAGAGTGATGAGACGAGCAGGACATGTGCCTGATGGTAAGCAACATGCCTGCCACATAAAAGCACAGTGGCACGCAGCTATTGGAACATGAAGAGTACAAATCATTACCTAGCACTGCACTGCGCTCGTCACCCAGAGATGTAAGATGTTATATCTCTAAGCATGCTGTATATTCTTCTTACGGATTTAGTCTCACATTTTTTTCAGTTCGGTCGCGCAGATAATCCCTGTCTATCATCTCCATGCCTGCTGTAAGGAACTTCGTTTCAAAACTTTATGTACCTCTAGTTATACCGCTTTTATATGTGTGTGTGTGTGTGTAGAAGACGGAGCCCATGATGAATACCGACCACGGCAATTAGATTAGGGCGCGTGTACCGTGGAAACCGTGTCATGACTGTCATGAGTCAGTAGGTGCATGCATTAATTGCACGAGCCCGTGTGAAATTACCTTTATTCTGCTTCAAGCTAGTTGCATAGGCATGTATAAATTTCGACCAAAAATACTTGAAAAGCAGTAAAACTACAAATACATAAATAAGAAATGTATGAGATACATTGTGCACAGCATTTTTTTAAAAAATTTTTATAGTATAAAGTGACGACACGAGCATATCATGCGCCCGATGGTAATCAATAATAGGCCTGCCCAGTACAGTGACACTCGGCTATTGGAACTGAAGAGTCACTGCATTGCGTTCGTCACCCTGATAACCTGATAAGATGTTTTATCTCTACTCCCTATAATTTCACTGAAAACATTGCCTTTCAAACCGGAACACAGTGACGTTTTCACATTGCTGCTTGGCGGTAGAATAATTGGAAAAGGTGTGATACTTCCCCAAGCAAACTTTGCAAAGACGCCTACCACTACAATCCCTATATTTTTTATTTTATAGTATGCAATACCTATTCACTAGTGTTTTAAACGAAAATCGTCAAGATTACACATTTTTTGTACGTTACTGTCATAATACTAGAACAAAGTACAAAGTTCATAATATACTTTCAGCTCTGCATTCTAAAACAAAAAAAAGGTTCAATCCAATCTACAGAATAACTACTAGTTTCCATCACGACGGAACTTTGAGGATTTACCATAGGAGGACGCAAGACATTTGGCTTGCTAACAAACTTTTTCACATTTTTTGCGGGGCGCGGAGGGAACGTATATTTCACACATTTGTATACTTGAACTCACACAAGAGCAACAAACCTCTCTTTGTACTAAAACAAATGCTACACACCTTAAGGGGGCGTCTAGTGCCAGAAAACGAAAAAAGGACATTTTTGACGCCGCTCACAGTCGTTAAGAAACTTAAAACTATAACAAAAAAATATGTGTGTGGGTACAATCAATAAGAAGCACAATAACCGATTAGAATTTTAAAAATAGATCAGAGTTTTTTACAATAAAAAAATAAAAATGACACCGAAAAACCCCGTTTTAATTCGAGTACTCGAAATTATCAGCGATGACCCCACATTATTTTTTGGTAATAAAATTCCTAATTGTACGTTCTAGTAAAGTAACCGAACACTTTTTTAAATGTATGTTTAATTATTGAGTAATTAAATAAAACTTGGTCAAAAATGGACTCCTGATATAATATTGATTTTTCCTCCAAACTCTGTCATGCTATTCTCGACTTTATGTATATCACATTAAGAAACGCGTCGCGCGGCTGAAATCTGATTTTTTCCTGGCACTAGGCGCACTCTTAACAAAACATGCACACATCTACGAAACGCGGTTGACCATTTTAGACAATAAAGCTCATTTGACATTCATATGGGCACGAAAGGGGTTTGTTAGAACTAGGTTCGTCCCCTGACCATTTTGGACAATAAAGCTCATTTGACATTCATATGAGCACGAAAGGGGTATGTTAGCACTAGGCTCGTCGCCTTAGAATACTAGGTCTGAGCAACGTAATTAGATGATTCAGTGGGCACATGCTGCGAATTTGAGATCTCGAAACTCAGAGTAGTTTCGAATACAGCCGAAGAATGCCGAAGGTAGAAGGGAGCTCATCGGTCCGAGACGGAACCGTCCAAGCATCACGTATCGTCATATCCAAGCTTCGATAACCAGATGTGTACTTGTTGTGTAGATAAAGAACATAGTCGACAAAAGGGTCGAGTTTAAACATACTTTCCACGTTTTTGCGATGGACAAAATTAAACACGTTTTAAAAGCTTGAAAGATACCGAGTAGGGAAATGAAAACTTCCCAGTAGAAAAATACATGTTTTTCATACTATTTTTGAAGACACTTGTGATATAGGTTATCAGTTGGTTTTGCTTAAGATTATTATTTTGTAGATTTGTTTTAAATCTACTCATTTCTTGGCGACTTTTACTCAGTGTCTTTAAAACCGACGTGTCTTAAGTGGTTAGTGGGTAAGATGTGACAGTGGTAATTGTGTTTGTTTAAAAACAGCAGCACTACCGTAAATTCCAACAATAGAAACGAAACATTGCATTACTCACACTAAGAATACTGCTTTACCTATATTCAGGAGGAGAGCGATTTGTGAGGATGAAGTCTCGCGTGCTCTTTCCATCGAGGCCAGAGTGGCATTGAATAGAAAACAAAAAAGTACCACCACGACAAGCCATGACCAGAATGCACACAATAGATTGCCATTGCTAACGCTCAATGACGCATAGACTACAAAAAAGGCTGACAAAATTGGTAGTCTTGAAATTATTTCTCTTTTTCGTAGTTTTCGCATTGCTGAGAATGTGTACTGGTGAAAGCGCAAATTTTTAATGGAAAAGAGTTTTTTTTTATACTAATACGCTACTAATTGCGTCCCACGCTGTAATCCGCGGCTAATCAGTTTATTTTCGCCAAATACGATTAATGAGTAAATTTTTCCAAAATGTGAATGTTATATTTATATATATCTGTCTAATCAAAAGCAAAAAAATAAGATTAAAATTAACAATACGAACATAATTGGATCGACAAAATTAAAACAGATTAAAAGCTTGTTATAGACTGTATACTTATCAGAGTTATTCGGATTAAAAATCTAAGATAAAATGTTTCTGTAAAACAATTTTACATCCTCGATACAAATATAATGAATCAGTTAATTAACTGGATTAATGGCATAATGAGCTGCATCCATGCAGGTATAACGGGTGTCCGATTAGAATGTATTCAAATATATCTTGTGGATTGTCGGGTTTCTCACGGTGTGGAAGAAATTTATTGATATTTATGTGAAGCATTGGACAAAATAGAAAATACCGGTCAAGTTTTTCTAGGTAAGCACGTTCCATCGTAGATTGCATCGTCGCTTAACATCAGGCGAGGTGGTGGTCAAGTGCGAACCTATTATAGTTAAAAAAAAAAGTGCAAGTGGACTTACTTACACTTGAAGTGTACCTAAGTGAGTCCATATACATGAATATTTTATAATATAGTGATGGGACAAGCAACACTTGCGCCTGATGGTAAGCAAGACATCTTCTATTACAAAACAGAGCCACGCAGCTATTTAAAATTAAAAATACAAATTGATACATATTATGCTCGTTACCCAAATAAATAAGATGACTTATCTCTTTCCCATATAATTTCTCAAGAAAAAACTCTAAAGTCTGCGCTGTTGCTTCGGCAATGTATTAAAATTTAATTTCAAACCGTTAAAAATTCACAACACACTACCACAGTTTAGAGAATAACTACAGACTATGGTACCATAGACTTATTATCGATTTTGATTATTTTATTGAATTTCACAAGTTTTATGCTAAAATTAGCTCAAACCAAACGTATCTACACTTTTTTGTTTGGTGATCTAACAAAAAAACTTATATGAAAATGTGTGGGTTGTATGAGAGCTGCGCGTTGTATCTGTAATCCACATATACGATGCAGGTGGCACTGCCTGTGAAAGGATTTGAATAGGGTTAACGTAGTCGGGACTGCGGAGGCGTCCGGAAGGAAGCGTGCCCGTAGCCCCGACAAACATTGCGACGACGCGTTGCTGGAATATCCCAGGGTTTTAGAGTGGGTATGCCATCATTTTGGTGACAGATTTTCACACAACCATTGTGTCTTCTCGGCGCTACTAGTACTAGTACTAATAATGGATATTTTTCGGGTTGTAAGGGGACACAATCCTTTTCTTAATACTATTTTCTACAATTAATTGATCGGTAAGAGTGATATGGTTCAGACAACAGTTTTTGAACTTGTGTTTCTTGTGAGAGAAAAGTCCACATACCGGGTTTGGGAGTTTATATACATATATTTGTGTTTTTTATTTTTATTTTTCGTCCTGGCTTCCATTCGGTAATGCTAACGTAATTTCGCCAGCGTCTAACGTTTGAACATTGAGAGTGTCTTTGATCTATATATGTTCTTAATTCAGGTGATCAGTCTTCTATTTTCTTCAAAGCTTCTGAGAATTTTGACATAATATATGTGTTATTCATTTGTTAAATTATTATTTTTTTATTTGGTATTTACGTATAAGATGACATTACCCCTACTTCTCGTGACAAACGTTGTTATAGGAGGAACACCTAATCAAGAGACGCTACAATTAAAACATAGGCTTATTTATTTCGGCCTTGAAGATCTAGATTGTATCTTTCAGGAAACAGTCACTTGCCTCCTTGAGACAGTAATTATTGTTCTGGTGTTTTGTTTCAGGTAAGCATTCGAGTTTTTACAATGAAGTTTACTTTGAAGCTGGCGTCTGGTAAGAATAACGTCCTGCCCGAAGTTTTTAAACGGACTCTTGCGGACAGTTTTTACAAATAATCAACAGAAAATTAAGGTACGGAAAAATATTAAGTTACTGATGTTTTTACTTTTCACTGTCTTAATTGGCTCTACGAAATGTGTTACTAATGATGTGTTATACGCAATAATTTCCAATTTATTACCGTGTCCTGGGTTTCCCTCAATAATATGATTTGAAAATATTTATATCTACTTATAAACTAAATAAATTTACTCATTTATGTATTGAATAAAGTATCACCAATTAGATAACGAAACAAGTTTATAGGTTAGTTTGTACTCTTTGATAGCATACGTACAAAATTAATTACGTAATTTTAGTTATTTTGACACATACTACTACTACTTTTTATCCCCTTAAAGTTAGTGGTCTATAGGTCATGGGAAACACTACGGTGCGCAGCTATTGCGTAAATATAAACAATTAGCCTATCTAAATAGACAATAATTTAGAATAGGTTAAAAAAATATGTGTATTAATAGAATACCAAAAAAAAAATATTGACGGTAAACATTATGCTAAATTTATGTAAATTTAGTCTTGTTATATTTTCAACTACTTACATAATATTATTCACATAATAATATACATACAGTATACCTAATTTACAGTAATAAAAAAAGTTTAAAAAATAACTGTTTGATGTTTTGTTTTTTTATGAAAATTCATGTTAACGTCTTAGAAATTTAGCAAATGTATGTAAGTTACGCTTCCTTTTACTTCTAGTACCTTCTTTTACTTTTTAATTTACCATAAATTCGCTAGCGTTTATGTAACTTTAATGGATACGCTAATATTCGTATTTTTACGTATTTTACGTATTTTTTTAATCACAAAGAGTGACATGACGAACGAGCGGCTTATGTATGGTGAGCAACATACAACATACCTGCTCATTACAACACAGTACGACGGAGTTATTTGAATATAATTTATTGTTATATGTTTTATCTCTATGTCCAGTAATTTTTTCTTGAAACATTTCCCTTCAAACTGGGATACAGTTATTCTGCACGTCACTTATCGGTAGTATAACTGACAAAGGAGTGTTACTTTGTCAGGCAAAAGTCTGACAAAGGGCCCTGCAACTACCAATGTTCTTTCTTTTTTTCCGCCTACTAATAGTTGTGTTATTGCTATAGACGTAGTATTTAGAGTTCAGTCAGAGTGATCGGCTAACTCACCGAGCGGCCCCATCGCGTGGTCACGCTTGCCTGCCCTCAACGAGAGGCCATGCTCTACAGTTCACGCGCTTTCATAGACCTGATAACAACCACACCAACGAGCTTTGTCATCTCATATCTTTTCGCGAATGAAAAAAAAAGATTTGGTATCATGGGACACCAGATAGGAACGAACCTCTAATTTTATTCTCATTCATTTATTGGATGAGTGGACAGAGTTTTTTTTTATTGACGGTTGTTTACAAATAATATGATGAAGTGCACTGCATACACAAAATGTGAACAACTTCATAGCTTTAAAAACATCAGAGTTTGGTCTATAGTATTGTTCGTATTGCATACTAGCTGCGCCGTATGG
The DNA here is from genome assembly GCA_963693475.1 of Ectropis crepuscularia. Lineage (NCBI taxonomy): Eukaryota > Metazoa > Arthropoda > Insecta > Lepidoptera > Geometridae > Ectropis > Ectropis crepuscularia. The sequence goes on from OY856338.1 coordinate 20,725,161, forward strand.
TAAAATCTGTGGCATAACATTTATTACGATAATTTATTTCGCCAAAATACATAAGATTTGCCCAAAAAACATTTTTTTCTAAGTATCCCATCACCAAGTGATGTATCACTGAGTTGAAAGCTGACTTTATAGGGTAACAAGTAGCATGTGTGTTAATCCAGGTAATTAGCTCAATATGTATTTAAGTCTATTAAAATATAATTAAGTAAATTTCCAAAATACTACACTAAAATTGGTTAATAATAATAATTGGTTTAATACTACACTAGAAAAAAAAGTTGAAAAGTTGTTAATACCTACATCGATGCACGTTTGAAATTCCTATTAGCAGAAACAAAATAAAGGGACACCGTTGTTAACATAAGTATCTACTTAGTTTTTAAACTTTCGCGATTACAAAACATAATTTAAATACTATAATATATGCAATACCTCGCGGTTTTACCTGCATTGTTCCTGTTTCCGTAACTTTATTGTCATAAAAAGAAGCCCCTGTCCTATTTATAATAATATTCTGTGTTTTATCCACCCAATTCGTTAAACCTTTCCGACACCATTGAACAACAAATAAAATACTTTCACATTTAAAATATTACGAGGATAGGTCAAATGGATCGAAGATATTTATTGTAACTACGAGTATAACGTCTAGTTTTATAAAAAGATAATGTTTATTTATACCATATGTTATAAACCATCAAAGCGTGAAAGTCGAACAATTAAAGTGACAAAGTAAGCAATATACAACTAGACTTAGTTTAAAATATCGATAAAGATTCTAAACTTTACTGTATTGTTTTTACTGTCGCAGTCATCCTTTAGCGTATAGACTACACTATTCCGCTCGAAGCGCACACATTTTAACGTACTCGTCTAGTGGGTAGGTACATCTATAATCGATGTGTAAAACCACAGTTAAGTGTATCCCGTAATATACCGAGAGCTGGCACTAATTTTAAGTAGGTATTTGAGGCAAGCTGAAAACTAGTCCCATACCTCTCCTATTATACCCCAACACGGAAAAGAAGACCTGGCTGGTGAGTAGCGGGGCAAAATGAATCTCTCAATTTAGATCACCTGGTAGGTAGGAAGTCGTACCAAAATAATCTGTCATTTTGATAATCCCTATTCTTTAGTCATAATAATTAATACCCAATTAAGATTTCAAATTGCCTGAAATACCAACTTTTTTTTTGTATGTATGCAAAACATTTTTCACGCGTCTGGCAATGTTAAATCCCCGACTAAATCATCTGGCTTAATATTTTTTTATTCTTTTAACATTAAATTACATCGTATAAAAATTGCAAATCTACGTATAATAAGTATGTATTTAAAACTATATAAGTACTATATCGGCTATTTGGCCGCCATATTACAAGCTTCGCTTAGTTTGGGGTCAGATGGTGTCGTTTGTGTGAATTGTCCACCAATATTGATTATTATGTATAACTAGCGGCCCGTGCCGGCTTCGCTCGGATAATAACCTAGATACCAACTGCAGCGCCATCTGCCGGGCTGATTTGTGAATCTAAACCATCCAAGGCCCTACCTAAACGTGTACAAAAAAATCATTCAAATCGTTCCAGCCGTTTAGGAGGAGTTCACTTACAACGAAAAGTGGCATTGATTTTTATATATATAGATAGGAGAGCTAAGTGACATGTATGCAGCTTACCTCAAATACCTACCCAAAATTTGCTGTCAGCTCTCGGAATATAAATTTTAATAGTTCTTTAGTTCTAATTAAACACTTTATTTTGTACAGAAAATATTACTCGCTAGCTCACTAACACTAGCTTGCTATCCTAGCTTGAAAAACTAGCCTCGTGTAGCTCGGACATTAGGGATAACCCACAAAAACCATTTCTAAAAATGAAATGAAATGAAATGAAAATTTATTATTACGTAATTACAAGCACATTTTGATACAATTTAGGTTCAGGATACTTAAATAAGCTTATATAATGTCTTGTAGCATATTACAAGTCACGCAGCACCTACACTAAGAAAAATCTTGTGTCGTAGATGCTGCTAACCCTTCTCCGTTTACACACGAATCCAATTAATTAATTAATTTTATATTACATGATGTATTAATTTAGTAGTACATTTAATTAGGCCATATATACTTCATTGCATTTGCATGTTGATTCAATATAATTAAACAAGATTGAGAATAGTGTATTACTCAATTATGGTATGGATTAAATTATTGTTATTTTATTTGCAACTATATAATGTTCATTTCAGTCTTATTAAATATCAAATTTTACAATCATTATATCTTTCTTAAAATGTTTTATGATTGGTTAAAGTTACTTAAAGGAGTTAGTTGATTAGTAAGTAAATATATTTAGTATCAACATTGCACCCGTGCAAAGTCAGGGCGGGTCGCTAGTTTTATAATAATATTAGTATTTTGCACTTCTTGTTCAGAAGTGCAAACTTTCATACCTACTCGTCCGTCTGCAGTATTTTCATAAAAAGGGGTAGGTACCAGGTTTTTGCGTCACGTAAAAATGTATAGATAGGGTCCAGAATCAAAACATACCAAATAAAAAGAGTTAGTTATACGTTTACATTTATATGCTTCATAACTAAGTAATTAACACTGCTGGTAATTAGACCGTGATTTCGCAAGAATAAGGTCATGCAATAGATTTCATCTACTATTCACACCGCGATTATTAAGTTCAAAACTATACTCGAGTCACATATTTAAATAAGTCCGTAGGTACATTTGAGTCTGTGAGAATTTGAAACTAAGTATTTTTATAGTTCCCACAAGGTATTATTGGAATTTACTGGCTTTGAATTACATATTTCAAAATCTGTAATCGCAATTCTTACAGCGTGTCGTCTACAATCGATATTCAGACAGAACGAGGTTGTCCAACTTTTCGTATTTAATAAAAAAAACAGAATTTAGACGTTTTAAAAATTTTGTTTATAGCTTTGTGCCTAACAACAACTTATTATTATTTATGAAATATTCATAGGCCTTTCCACATTTTTTTATAGTATAGAGAGACAATACGAGCAGGGCATGTGCCTGATGGTAAGCAATATGTCTACCCATAACAGCACAGTGACACGCAGCTACTGGAACATGAGGAGTTCAAAACATTACTTAGCACCGCACTGCGCTCGTCATCCGGAGATATTATAAGGAGTGTTATTAAGAGATAGCCCAGTAATTTCTATAGAAAAAAAAAGTTAAATAGAAGCTCAGGATAACAGCAGACATCAAAACAGTATTTTGGATACTTATATTTGTGGAACAGTAAAAATTATAAACTACCAAAAAACTATGTTTAGTACTCTTTTTAACAGGATAGTTGCGAACCCTAGGCAGAACTGTTCAAGGTGCATGTGCTATTGAGGCCATATAAATTACACTAATAACATGAATACATATGTAAATATGGGAGGACATTTTTTTCCATGACCCCAAACTAATCTAGACATCGTAGGAAACAAATACCTAGCTAAAAAGTTATTAATGTTTTAAACCGGTAATTACAAGTAACTTTTGGTTACACAGAATGATCAGCATGATATAATTAGACATTGTGATTTTGTTTTTGGAACTGCTCCAAAATTGCAAAATCACCGAATATACGGACTCAGGCTCTCGATTGATAGGAGTCGCGTCATTAAGAAATGTAATTAAACGAATGTTTAGTTGAGTAACCGAAATCAAGGAGCATATCAATCAATCGCTTCAATCGGCGCTGATCCCATGATCTTTTGTAGTGGTAGGACTCTTGGCAGAGTCCGCCTGGGGAAGTACCACACCTTTGCCAGTTATTCTACCGCCAAGCAGTAAAGTTTATTTATTTATTTATTTTTGCAGTGCAGGGCTAGGTAATGATTTGGACTCTTCATGTTCCAATAGCTGCATGTCACTGTGCTGATATGTGGCAGGCTCGTTGCTTGTTGCTTACCATCAGGTACATGTCATGTTCGTCTCGTCACTCTTTATTTAAAAAAATTGCATACAAGCTCAATTATGTAACATTGAACATCTAACCCTAGCGGGGACCGTTATACCACCCCGTGGAATATTACGACCAAAACCCTCCAAAAACCATAATTGTATTGTTAAAGGAAACATTATAAGAACTAACGATGTATGAGTCTACTAGAAATAAATTACATTTGTCTTAAAGAAAGATATTCAACAGTTTGTTTCCGTCGAAACCAGTTGCAGCTTGCGAAGTAAGTAGGTTATAGGAATTCGAATGATAGTAATGTGGAAATTTTAATTATAATACCGGTTTGTCTCCGTATTGTGAAATGTTAGCTATAGTATAGTGAGTCTATAGCTTTTACAATAAATTTTTTTATGATTTAGTGCATTGTGACGCTTAAGGCAAGCGCCCTTTGGTAACCAACAGCACAATCCCACGTACCAATTTGAATATGAAGATTGAAGACTCCAGATCACTGACTAGGACCGATTTGCTCTCATCGACTGAAGATATAAGTCGATTAATTTCTTTGCACGGAAATATTGATGTAAACGTTGCCCTTCAAACCGGAACACTCAATTAGAATTGTTATGAGCTACTAACTAGTTTGTACTTAGTTTAACAATAAATGATTTTGATTCTGATTATGTAATGTGCGAACAATATGGTAGATAGGTAGGCAATGTTGTGATACTTCAGCCCTGGAGGTCTCTGCAAACAGTCCTAGCGGTACGAAACGTATTTTTGTAGACTTTTACTCGCATCTCCTAGTTACTGTAACTATAGTTCAGTATAATACCACTGTCGGCTTCGGGGTTTCCCTCAAAAAGGGAATTTAGCCAATCTAATCCTTTTTATCATCTAACCACGGCTTACGGTTTCACTCGCTATCTGAGCTATTTTTTAGTAAACTTCAAAAAGAAATGAACAAATAATTTGTAATTCCACGATAAAAATATTTTTTATGTTTAAAACATTAAAACTATTTTTATAATATCGGTCCAAACGTTACAGCTTGAAGAAGTTACAAAATCATATTAATTCACATATAGAGTTAAGTATGTGATCATCACTGACCGGCTCTTTTAGATTACTATATCCTATTTTTTTTGTTCTTTTGCGAATATCCGTAATGAGGATATTTGCAAAAGAACGAAAATGACATAGCTCAAAAAGTAAGCAACCTGAAGTGGCAATGGGCAGGCCACATCGCTCGCAGAACTGACAACCGATGAGGAAGAAAGGTTCTCGAGTGGCGACCACGAACCGAAAGACGCAGTGTTGGACGCCCTCCCACTAGATGGACACATGACCTCACAAAGGTCGACAGAAACCGCTGGTTGCAAGTTGCGCAGCACTGTTCGTTGTGGAAATCTAGGGGGGAGGCCTATGTTCAGCAGTGGACGTCTTGCGGCTGATGATGATGATGATTCTCTCTTTTTTAATTTGCTTCAGTGTCAGTGTAAATGTCTTTTCACCGTCGCACAACAAGTTCATGAAACAAGATATTTATATTGAATCACCTCTTCAGTTCGGCAAAGCATCGTCACCGTCTTTGACATTGTAAATGTGGCGGTTACCATTTTATCACTATCAGCATGTATCTTACTTGTCTGCTTTAATAGACATGGTATACCTAAAAACGATCTAAAGCCTGAAAAAGATATTCCCTAAACTCACTATTTTGTATGATTGCATACAAATGTAGTGTAAAAAAGACGCAAGTGTAGCTAAAATAGGCACCTAACCACTCTAAATCTGTTTTGTTGAACGTGTATCATTTGTTTATTGTATAGGTTTCAATTATTTAAAACTGTTTTTGTAAATGTATTAGGTATCTATTAAGTTTTCCGCGGCGAACGACGAACTACGTAATGTTTTTATTTATAAGTGTTCTCATGGAAGTGATAATTATCTTATATGAGAATAAATGTCTTTAAACCTTTTTTAAATATATTTGTCTAGTATAAATATCACTATTTATCGATTACTCAAAGGAGACTTACATAAAGAGTTCTCGGAAACAAGGGAAGTCTATCGCAGTCAATTGGAGACGAAGATTCCTTCCGGTGACGCATGTTCTTTGATTGGAATGATTCAAAAATATTAGCGCATTTATTATTGACGCTTGTTTACCAGTTCAATTCAGTTGACGCTAGATTATATTGGTTGAATTAGGCTGGAGCCACAACTGCAACTATAGTCCAGAGTGTTGTACGGTAGTCACTCATGCAAACTCACAAATAAACACAATTTGGAGAGTATTTCGTAATTACAGAATGTCTGGTATCTGTTTGTATGTTAGGTTTTACCAGCGTAATACTTATAACCGTAATTTTCCCGCAATTAAAACTATCGTATGTGCTGTTCAAGTATAAATGGATTCTAAGTTTGTTCCAAATTTCAACCCGATTCGTTCAACCGTTTCGACGTGATCGACCTACAAAAATCCAAACATTCTAACTATACCTTTTACAATATTAGCATGATACGTTTGCGTTTGACCGCCATCTCGCCTGATGGTAATCAACGATATTATCTATGACGGAGTCCGCCTACATAAAGCAAACCCATTCAATCTGAGTTTGAAAACAGTCAAATGACATATTTATCAGAGTAAGAAAGTTATCCACTGTTATTTCTTACTACGAAAATCGAGTAAAATCTTTTTATTTGTGTCTTTGAAACGTCGACCATAAAACAATGTCACGACAGGCTAGGGAGAAAAAAAAGAGTAAAATGGTAGATCATGCAGGACTGATCGTGCAAAATACATCATTAATAATATTGGAATAAATCATTTAATTAAAAATTGGTGTCACGCTAGAGTGTGTAGTAAAGGTGCGCTTATACGGGCGACTAAAATTGCTCAATTCCAGTCAATACTCGTCAACTATGACGTCACGACTACATCAAGCAATTTACGGCAACGGCAACAAGCATCAATACTGCGCAATAAAATATTGAGCGATATCGCGCAACTTCATCAACTAGGCAATACTGTCCTACACGAGCATTTCAGTATTCGCTCGCTATGGACGACATTGTTCTTGCTGCGGCGGCTTGTAGCGCCACCCGACCTCTCGCTCTCCCCGCGGAAGCAAGACGGTAAGCCGCAAAACAAACAAGTGCGAATGAGATAAATACAAAAATTGCTAGGAATTTCCAAGCCCATTGGATATTCGTCAATTCGTATCGGCGACATTGAGCAATATGAAATATCTGGAGCAATTAGAAGCAATATCGTTGAAATAATTGCCGCAATTTATTGAAATTGCGTTTAATTGCTCCATTAATTGCTCCAGATCAGTCCATTCCTGTCGCCGAGCAATTATTGCCCTCGTGTAAGCGCACCTTAAGTACCTTTACTAAATATATTCTGTTTTACGTAGGTATGTGTGTATTCGGGTATTCTGTTGTGTTCGTTATATATAATTAAAAACTAAGAAAACTTCCAATTAGCTATAACGATCATAAATGTAATAAAATATTTGTTTGCTAAATACTTTTTCTAAGGATTAGAATAAAATAACACATGATGCAGTAGATATCACGGTACTGACTATCTTTTTTTAAGTTCAGCCGTTACTATTTTTATTATCTACTAAAAGAAGTTTTATTTAGAAATATGCAGTTTGAAACTGTCAGAATTCACTGAGCGCTAACATCTCAAAAATGTGTAAATATTTAGTTTATTGCAACATTAATCCCTATAAAAATTGATAGATAGATCTTGATCCTTATGTTGTCATAAACAAGCCAAACTTGAGCTTGGTTTCTTGGAGTAAGAAGTATGCAAAGTAATAACACACAGCAATCGTGGCAATGCTGGCTATCAGGCGGCAAAACCATATGCAACTGGCTTCGCAACAGATCGGAGTTTGTCGTGGTTCTTTAGCTTTCACCTTTGCATTTTTAACTTGCCGCTTGGTTATATTTTTTTGGGCAATGCTGAAAAATGACAAAACAAAATCTTATACCTTTAAACATGCAATTCTTGTATATACCTATATATATATATATAGAATCTGAATCGCGGAAACAGCTTGAACGATTTTCATGAAATTGCAGTATGTATGCAGGGGGTTTCGGGGACAGTAAATCTATCTAACTAGGTTTCATTTTTAAAAAACGCCTATTATGCGCGTTTTTAGACAATGAAAAACTGTCACATTAGACATTAGAATGCGAAGGTTAATTTCGCCGCGTTGCGCGACAGTAAAATAGCTCAGACGGAACTCGGGCGGTCACGAATTAGTAGCTCCGGGTTAGAATCCAGACGGCTTCTTTTTTTTCAAGTGTTCTTTTTTTGTGAAATTCTATTACTTGATGCCTTTTATCTGTAGTTATCTAAGTATATTTAGTATTTAAACCGAGCAGAGCTTACTTAACTATAAATCATGTCAGCATTAAAACAAAGTCCCCATCATTGCGGTCTATTCTTTACATATAGCACAGACTTACAGATTCACAGACTTTTCAAATAGGTATACACCTTAAAGAATTATAGTCAATTTTAAATCATTTAGTAATCGCTGCGTACGATAAGCAAGTATAGTTAGTAACTGAAATGCTTTTAGGTGTGCTCTATTTATGTGCGTAAGTATTGTTAACCAGTAAATGTAAGAAGGTAAAGTTTGGCAGTTTCTCCATTTGGCTTAAGTTGCGTAGGCAGTAGAGTTAACCGTAGCCAGGAGTAGGTTTACAAAAAATAACTTTAAAACGAAATAGTAGGATAAACGAAACTGCAGTAAAATCTAAATCCTGCTATCGAAATCGAAAGTAACTACGTATGTTACGTCTGTTACGTTCTCACGTTGTAACTACAGAACCAACTTAAATAAAATTTGGGACAGACACAGTCAATAGCCTGTAAAAGGACATGGAGAGAAAGGCTTGCATGGTTGAAAATAAAAACCACAAAATACACTCACAAAAAGTTAAAATCACGCGAGTTTCCCATAAAAACAACTAGGTATTTGATATTAAAATTGGTACATCTTTCCACTTGTTTTTTTATCTTTAGGTAAAAATATAATCTTTGCCAACAAACTACAATTATGAATAATGAATGCATTTGACGTTGCATCCTTGCATCTTATGAAGCGCTTTGAACCTTGTTCAAAGCATCTGTTTTAATAGTTGTTGATAAAGTTCCTTTCACCGAACCTGATTGGCAGTTCGATTATTTATGAAGCCTTCTCAAAACTAAAGTAGAATCCTGGCTTTTGACAAGCATCAACAAAAACTAAGCTGTTTTCATAATAATGTATTTCGCATAAATGTTTACAGGCGATATTTTATTTAAAATAAGTTTTTGTTAACTCTCATAATTGTTTGTTTATGTGAAGTGTAGGGGAAGTATACCAATAACTTTTAATCGTAAAATAAAAAGTGAATTTTAAAGATATATCGATAGTACAGTGTGGTAGTGCTAATCGGATTAGCGGAGTTTCCAACCATACGATTACGTTTGCTGATCGATTGATCTCCGTTGAATTGGAGCTTCCACTCCAGGAAATAACATAAATGTAGTTAGGAAAGTTAGGTTCGAGGTTGTTGTAAAAACATTTTACAACGCTCGGTGGACCGACGACCTGAAGAGAAGAGTGGCGGGCAGCGGATCGATGCCGAGAGCCGAGGACCGGATTTGGCGGCGCAACATTGGAAAGGGCATATGTCCAGCAGTGGACGACCATGGTCTGGGAATGATGATGATACTTATACTAAACAAAAAATAAAATGAGCATAGCTTACTTGATTGGTATTTTAGTGGTTTTCATAAAATCAATATATCAAAACTTGCGCTCTCTATACTTGTAACAAAGTCCAGCTAATTCATAGTTAGCCAGGTATCATCAGCCATCCATCTATAAAACACAATAATCATAACTACAAATAGTAAATCATAACTCAAAATAATATTTGATTACATTTACACTTTTCATACAAATGATACACCAAGAAACTGTTGGCCAACTAGATTATCGATTGTGGAGTTACTAAAATCTATGTATAAATCTACTTATAAATACTACTTATAAATCTATTTATAAATGTTACTTTAAGCAAAAACTTTGTACGCCTTTTTATGAAAATTGCGTAGACGGAGGAGTATAAAATTTTGCCTGACTATTTCTTATATTATATTGACTGGCTTCGTGGCTTAGCGGGTAGTAGCTCTGCCTGATCTGATCTGGGTTCTGATGACAATACATGACTAGCTAAGAAATGTCATTACAAATCCAATATGGCGGCCTCCCCATTAGCTTCACTTGTAAGTAAGAAAATCTGGGAATCTTAATTTGAGTCATTTCCAGGTCTTCGATTAGGATGAAATTTTTGCTCACGCTCTGAGTTCTGATGACAATACATGACTAGCTAAGAAACGTCATTACAAATTTAATCTAATATGGCGGCTTCCCCAAGATGGCGGACTGGCTGTTTGAAATACACCCCATGATATGGGTATCAAATGAAAGGGTTTGCTGTCAGGAATACAAAAAAAATATCTCGTGACTTAAATCCAACTTGGCGGACATCCAAGATGGCGGATTGGCTATTTGAAATGCACCCCCATGATATGGGTGTTAAATGAAAGGGTTTGCTGAATGGGATACGAAAAAAATAATCACGTAACTTAAATCCAATTTTTAGTGCTGTTAAAAGCGTGTTTTTAGTTTTTAAACTAATGTTTAGTATTTGTTCTAATCTATAATATAAGAAATACAAAAAACACAGTTGCAAGCGGGATTCAAACCTACGACTTTCGATAGTAAATCGCACATTATAACGACTATACCACATTTATTCAGTGCTAGTGTTTATGCACAAACGTTTTAATCTTTTAACATTATAATTGACGTCATTACCGCAATGTGTTAGTTTCTGTAGAATTATGATTTCACACAGAACAGTTTAGTCTCAAACTAATCAACATAAATGCATCCGTCTCCAATATGGTAAACACCGTCAACAACGCAGTCTTTTACTACAATCATATTCCGCAAAGATTAAAAAATGTACCTAATATTGTATTGTCCATAAAAAAATATCATATCTTGCTAGTCCTACTAACATTATGAATGCGATTTTTTGTGAGGTTGGGTGGATGCTTGTTTTATATTTAAAGGTAAAGGTAAAAGGTAAATTACTGTAGGGATCTTGATTAAGTACGGCACATAGATACATAATAATCTAGTATAACACATGGGCTATATTTTATCCCGGGAAAAAATACGGGAACAACGCGGACTCTCTGAAGAGTTTGCCTGGGGAAATACCACACCTTTGCCAGTATTAAGCCAATTACTGCTAAGCAGTTTTATGGAAACATTAAATTTACACCGGGATTAAAAGGGCAATAGCCAATGGGCGGACTAAACTCCTAATAGGATACTGAACCCTACGTCTAAGAAATTGCTTATAATATTGTGCTATGGTTTTCTCTTTAATTTCGTTATAGTTTAAAGCGAGAGTGAATATTGGAGATACACTATTTATAAATTTTGTTTACTTACTGTTTCCTTTTATCGAAACTAGGATTATACGTCAAACCATTCAGTTGCGCCATGTACACAATAAAAATGAAGAGCACCATAAGTAATCCCATATACATAACAAATTCTAAGCACCAAAGACTGGAGGTAAATATTCCGTTAACACGTTGCATGATCCATATTTATCCCTACAATGACAAATTGAGATTATGTTTGTAAAATTTAATTTGAAATTCATGAAATAAAATACAATTACAAATCTTTTTTAATTATTGTTCAGTAATTTTTTTATCTGATGGCTTCCATTTAGTTATATCACCACAATTTCGCCAGCGTCCAGTGTTTAATCATTGGTTACAAACAGGGGGGCACAATAAGTGACGTCACAACATGCGGGAACGAGACACTCTAATTACCTATTACTTGTGAAAAAGAGAGAAAGAGATACTGATTTTACGTCCTTATCACCGTGGCCGGGTTTTTCTCTGGCTAAGCTTTCAAATCTGACACCCGTTTCCTAAACAAAAGTCTGTTCAAAGCTTGGACTCTGATTTTTATTGATTTAATTCATATATGTTTATTATAATAATATTTGAAACGTGTTTGTGAAAGACTTGTAAGTCATTTGTGTTATTGTATATTAACAATGTGTGTTTGCTGTGTTTTGAGCTAAAATATCCGCAGTGAAATGTGAAAGTGAAGAAAAATCAATGGAATCTCATTTTACTCGTAAGTAGACAATATTTTCAAATGTCCACTTGATAAAAATTGATAATGATGCATTCTAGATATCAACATGACTTAAATTTATACCATAACGGCTGCATCTAGTCCAAAATTTGCAAAATATGTAAAATGTAAACATAACCTATATAACAAAACAAACAAAAAAGTGTGACCAGTTATTTCTTACAAATTTACCCACGAAATATACAAGTCGGTACATAATTGACAGTTTATTTACTGGCCGTTTACTAATAATAGGTCCTAGATTTTGCCTGCGGATTCGCATTCGTTAGTTTTTGAAGTGCAAACTTCCTTTGGCGCATTACATACAGATATTTCGTGGGCCGTGAATTGAGGTCAAACATCATGCTTGGGAATGAAATAAATCTTCGGGTGAACTCGGAGCTATGGCCACAAATGCGTAAACATTTTTAGATGGTCATGGCGTGTTACCATGGTTACCATTACACATCTTTAGTCTAGATAGCCAATTGACTTGAGAGAAGGCTTATTTAGATGACAATGCTTTAAAGATTTATTCCAAACCAGAAGCGCCTTCCGGTTTCACCTGCGTAGTTTCCAAAGTGTGCTGTCAAGTACTGAGTTATACATTTTCAGTTCTATCGTCAGTCTCTATGACTGCCAGTTTTTTTTCCGTTACCAATCCCTACGCTTCAATTTCTGTTTCTTCTCCCACTGACATTGCAACTCTTGTTTTCTGGAGTGGCAATTGCATCAAACTCTAATTAACTTACACTATCCTTTACAGACCCTGTCCCATTCTAATGAGAACGAATGATGCTTTTAGTGAAAAGTAGGTCCATTGTGTGAGTAGATTATGAAGTACTAAGCTCTAAAAGTTACGGCTGGGCTAGTCCGGAGAACAGCGCCTGCCGATCCGGATACCCCAGGTTCAAACCCGACATGCACCACTCTTTTCAAAGTCATATGCATAATGCGGCTTAATGCCGCTAACCTAAAACGGCGAAGGAAAACATCGTGAGGACACCGACACGTACCTAGAATCTTTCGAAGTCGTGTGTCATCCACCAACCCGCACTGGGCCAGCGTGGTGGATTATGGCCTTAACTCTCTCCTTGCGAGAGAAGGCCCCGAGACCCAGCTGTGGGAACATTTAGTGGGCTGTTGATGATGAAGCTCTAAAAAAAGATTATTCATACAAATTTTCACCACTGATTTAACCCTTTTGCAATTCCAATTACGGAACTTGAATTTATCACTACATTTCTAGTAATAATTTTGATTGTTTTATTCATCCAAATTAATTATCATTTTTCAGATGTGACACTCTGAAGAATAGGATAAACATTGTGTGAATAATAACGCAATATTTTTCATGAAGTACAAAATAAATCAATTATCCTGAATTACCACAACATCTAATAGTAGTATCTCTACTAAAACAAGGGCTTCGCATATTGAAAAAGTAAAATGTTTGTTCTATACGTAAATTCCGAGTTACCTGTGTCAAGTCTGGGCTAGCTGCTACTAAATGGTATACCTAAATTTGTCAATCAAACTATATTATTATAATATTGAATGTAAAGTACAATTTGAATTAAATGTTTTATTGTCCAGTTTTTGATTATTCTCCCTCCTATTTTATTTATATTACATGAAACCTCTTTTTGAAATGTAATTTTAGAATGGATAGAACACGGGCTGAATTCGTACAACTATCGTAGCACTACCCTTATCCAGTGGAATATTTTCTTTATGGCAATACCTTTTGAGTATTGAATTGAAAATTGAATTGAAATTGAAAGAACGAGAAGCACTATAGTAGTCAGGAACTTTGTAACTCTATATTGTATTCCTTACTCTAAGGTTACAAATCAACTTGTTACAAACAAAGAGAATGTAAATGTTACAGATGATTGTTAGACTTTTGCATTTTTTATATTTTGATATAACTAAAATTATACTTATGACATGACAACGTATTTTGATAGAAGTGGGTACTTTCAATGAGGTCCAAATACTAATATTATAAATGCGAATTGCGAGCTTGGATGTTTTGATGTTTGTTACTCAAACACGTCGGAACGTTCGAACTTCGAAATTTAGAACACAGGTGCATGTCCGAAATAACACATAGGCTACTTTTTATCACGGGAAAATAAGGGGACCTAACTACGATAGTAAAACCACGTAGCGTAGCTAGTAAGATAAATTACTGAATACCTACTTTCAATAAATTATTACGAAAACAGAGAGTAGCTGCTTACATCTGCCAGAACAAAGAGTTTCTAAATCTATATGCCAGTACTAATATAACTGAATAAAGTGTACTTCTCCAGCCGGGCTCTGCAAAACGTCTTTTAACAACAAAAACTTCCTCAGATATTATTCAACTATGTCATTTATTCCTCAAACAACGTATCGCTTCAACGTTTAGGGGTAGTATTAGAAAGGTACTGATCCCTAATAAATATCCTTCTTACTGTGTAGACACGGGCTCCCTTCTACTACACACCTATAAACTACCTATCCTTCAAGGATGTTTTGAAAAATAATTTTCAGAATACGGTGCTTACTAAATTGAATTTCAGAAATAACCTGTTGAATTAAATCTTATCAATTTAATTTTATTGCATCGGAGATATTTTAATAACGAAGAAGATGAATAGCGCAATATTGAGTTGCGCAGTGTCGTATCATCTACTGCAATCTAATAATCAAATATGGATTTGAATTTCAATGAACCGTGAAATTTTATCCACCTATTTTAATAAATGTGAACACGCACATCGTTTCTACGTGCTTTATCAATCATAAGCGTTTTATGAGACAGTGCTTCTGCTGAGTAACTAACTTCTTTGTTCAGGGTTTCTTATTACAAAGCTTTTGTCCATATTTGGATGTGTGACCGTTAGATTACTACGGTTCGCTAGGATTATAAGGGATGTTATTTAAAAATCCGAAATAGGTAACAATAAAAAGCAAACATATTTTCTTAAAATAATATATGAATAGGATTATTGTTCAAAAGCTTTTTCGAAAACATTTATTTATAAAATTAAATTATATCAAAGAACTTCAGCTGTCTGATACAGACACTTAAATTTAGCCTTTTGTTTCGCTAAACTATTTTAGAAAGACAGTGAACAAGTTATTATTTCCTAAGTAAACTATAATACAATAAAATACGATCATGAAGACGCATAAAAACGCTTCTCTTTGCCTCGCAGCTGCTTTGGGTCAAGTGATACTGACCCTAAGATCGAACCTGACTCATTTGAAAAGCTTACACCATCCCAATTGTCAGCAAGAAATAATAGTCCATCTAACTTTGTCATGCTACCTCTGGCAATGCTCGTTACGTCTTGAAACGCAATGAAATAGTCCTGACAAATACCGACGTCATTTCATACAACCGGTGTGTGTATGCACTTATCTTAGGCACTTATGTTTATCTTAATTTAGTCGGGTGATTTTCAGAACAGATGCTTGATATTGAAGATAATATGCGGGAGACCACGTGTTGCATTTTGCCCCTATGATTCTGTGACGAAGATCGTTTTTGGGAACTCAGATACTTGAAACGAGTTTTTTTTCTGTGGATTTACATCCGATTTCAACTTTCTCACGCAAGTGGAGTGGTATGAGAGGAAATGTATGGTTTTAAGTATAAATAGCAAACGCATAGGATCTGAAGTTCTATTACAGTTGTTTTCTGACTTCGGCAAATGATACTTTGGTCTAAAGAAAAAATGTTGATAACTTTTTAACTACATTTTTTCTGTCTAACTTTAGGCGCGCCAAATGAACCTACTAGATTTGTATAAAATAACAACATTTAAATAAGATATATGTTTTTACGGCTAAACTTCAAAAATAGTCCGTAAAATAAATTTAACACCTACTGCCATTCAGCGTGGTCAGCGTGCTGGGTGTTTCTACAAACGTATATTAAGGATGTATTTACAACTATATAAGTATTATACAAGCAATCTGGGCGCCATAATACAAGCTTTGCTTAGCTTGGGGTCAGATGGTGTTGTGTGTGAATTGTCCGCCAATATTTATTATTTATTTATAATGCTGCCAACATGCTGGCCAAGTTTCCAATTTCTTTCATCGTTGTTTTTTAATAAAGGGTCTGAAGTCTGAACATTAAATAAAACGAGGATATTGAAATTACATGCCTTTGAAACCTCAGTCTAATCGTTTCCATACTGATGGGACTTAAATCAAAGAATTTTTGGATTGCGTTAACTTAGAGTAAATGTTTGGACTGCGGTGGTTCATCATCACAATCATCAACAACCTTCTCTATTCATTTTTAAATATTATAGGTCTCTTTGTAACTTTGCCATCTACCTCAGTTGTATGCAAGTCGAGTCTAGCTAGGTTCGATACGCGATGTTTACAATAACTTCGAACCATCTTGCTGGAAAAAAAGTGAAACAAAACAATGTATCGTAGAGCATATTTAGTTTTAAAATAATTATTTTCTCTGACACATCTGACAACCAATTTAAATTTATGGAAAGTAGTAGTATTTTGTTAGCATAAAACATAAAACACTTATATTAATTTTGATAAATATATCAAACCTCCTCTGAAGTAAAAATCTACGTTCTACAACACTACCAAACATAAAAAGAATCATTAAAGCTATTCATAGTACCTATGCGTAATCATCGCGTAACATTCATTAAAAAAAAAAAAATTTGAATATAGAACCTCCTCCGTTTTGAAATTTTTAAAATATCTACATCATTTGACGGTAACATTTCAGCTTTACTTACCTACCTATTTTACGTACCTACATTGAACATATTAGATTACATTGATACACTCAAAGTCTTCGAAGCTATATCCATTTCTCTTCAAAGTTGAGTCATGTTCAGTGCCAGATTGTTGTGCGATGTTCATCATAGTACATGACCATAATGTTATAGTACCACTTGAGTAAACAACAGCTAATGTAAACGATTGTTTACAATAATTTTGTTTATTTGCTCATGGCGTTACGTTTATGATGGTTTGAGCTTGACATGAATTTTAACTTAAAAAAAATGATGCCGGTTTTCCCGCGTAAAAACAGACCAACTTATCGACAGATTGGAGCAAATTAAGAGACTAAAATGACTAAGGAAGTTATTAGTTACATCTGCAGAATCAGATTGTGGCTCCGTCTTTAATGATTTACTAGTGCGTTGATCGTGCTTTAAAGTAGCACATGTGCGCACTACATGCGCGGTTCCCACTGCGCGGGCGTGGGAAACGGGCGTCATCATGCGCCGACGGCCTTTTTCATTCTCCACATTTTTTGTTCTGTTCTGAAAAGTCATAACATTGCATATCGAAATGTTATACCGATGTCTCTGATTCAATTCTTAAGGACACTCTTTTTGTAGTATACCTGTTTCTATTTACTCTGGGAATTTTTGCTACCACTCAAAATTCACAATGTACCTAAAGCTGAATAAAGAATCTATGTTTTTGGTGTGAGTACTGAGTATGTATGTTATATCTTGTCGTCGGCAATGATGCATGATCTTGTAGTCAGTAGATTTTTAAATATACAAATGTAGATTTAAAATAAGTAACGGGCTTAGTAAGTTGCAAAGAGGGTATTAAACTGTTGTTTAAAATAAATATCAGCATAAAATTTAAGTTGTACCAACGCCTACTATCGAAACTGTTAAGTTTGAGAAAAGCAACTGATTTATAAACGAATGGCGTTTTTGAAATAATGGAATTAAAAAAAAAAACTTCACTTAAAATGTGCATGATTAAAGTTCAACTTTAAGTATTAATTTTGTGAATACTTTCAACTTTTTAACAGTAGAGCTTCTTTGTTTTCGATTTCGATAAATTAAAATATGTAATCGATTTAAAAAAAATGTGCAAAGCGGAACTTTGTTGAAGGCGCATCGTTAATTTTATTTAGTCATTTGACATCGAGTCAGGTTTATTAGCATAGCATAAGCAACCCACTAAATGCTTCCACTGCTGGGAGTCGGGGCCTTCTTTCGCAAGGAAAGAGTCAAGGTCATACCATGCTGGCCCAGTGCGGGCTAGTAGATGACACGCTGAGCCGGGAGGAGGCGACTTAGAAAATAAAATAGTCCTAGAATTAGCAAGAAAATGTTCCCTACTCTCCCCTATTTCCTTTTCTTCTCCAATCCAAGATTCATGTAATAAAAAGAAAACGATTGACAAAGGTCACGGAACCCGGAGGCTGTGGAGCTGAAAAAAAAAAAAAAAAAGTAGATGACACGTGAACCCGATGATTCTAGGTTCATATCGGTTTCCTCACAATATTTTCCTTTACCGTTTTAAGTTAGTGGCATTACACACATGACTTCGAAAATGCAGTGGTGCGCGTGTGATTTGCACCCGGGGGCTTCGGATCGGCAGTCGCCGTTCTCCCGACTAGACCTCCTTAACTGCTTTATTGTTTTTTTAATGCTTTTCTTCTCAAGACCTCATATAAAGTGTAAAGGTAGGGAGGGGTGTTGGTCATTACAACGGATATCCGGTATTCAAATATGAGTTCGTCGCCATTTCACATTCTTCATGTTGCTTGAACTACATCCACTGAACACAGAGGTGAATGTTAGTAAAGATATATCTCACCGTATTACAAAATGTGACCAAAGTTCGATTTGGAGTCTCAGTGTTTGTTGGACGTCACAAACGTCAAAGAAAATACTAAATTGTTTTTGATCTTTGTGAAATCGCATCCGGAGTTATTCAAAATGTGGCCAATAGGGAGCAGACGTGAAGGAAACCTGTATAGTCACGGCTCAAAAACGGCATTTTTAAATAAAAGTGTATTCGGTATGGCTTCAGCAATATATAATAAAATACCAGAGAAAATTAGGGCAAATCAGAATCTAACCATATTTAAAAACTCTCTAAATAACTTTTTGGTCAAGAAAGCGTACTATGCTGTAGACATTTATTTGAATGACAAAAAAATTGAAATCGAGTCTTAAAATCGATACTTGCGATTTACTACTAGTCACACTAGTGTACATTGTGACATTTGACAATTGTTTAATCTGATGACATTTAAAATTTTAAAAAGTTATTGCTATTTGATTGTTATGAATGTAAATACCTATGTAATGATTTCAATATTATGTAATAATTTCAATTAGTTGTATTTGTTTTTTTTTTTGTTAGATTGTATTAACTTCTTCGTTTTGTATCCGTTATTGAGGAACTATCCTTAATGATGGAATCAGGTCTGTATGCCATCCATGGTTGGAACTAGTGAAACCAAATTATGATCTGTAAGACACCTGTTGTAGTAGACCTAGTTTCACAGATTAATAAAGTATCATTGAAGTATCATTGAAAAATATTACAAATGTTCGGTTCGCGTAAGCATGTGTGGTGGCCAAGAGCTAAAAAACTGTTTTTAAATCATCCTGTAAACAACCTGCTGTAAACACGGGTATGTATTGAGCGATTATTAAAATGGTTGATTACAAAAATAAAGCAGACAATTTAATGAAACTAGCAATGCTAGTGAAAAATGAATAACAATTTTTTTTATACCTTAACCCTTTTTTATTACATCAAGAAATGTCCACTTTTAAATAAGAATGTTTAAAGAATTATAACAAATTCTACGAAGTCTTTATGGTATGTAATCTCTGAATATGGGAAATTTGAAATATTCTTGCAGACAGAAAGAGTCCTGAGCAACTCTAATGGAACTAATATGGCAAATCAAAACAGGCTCATAAATGAAAACGACAAAATATTTAGGTTGCTTTTGTATACTTAAGCATTCAGATTTAAATACTGGTAGCTCGAAACTGTTCTCTAAACAATGTCATAAACTAAACCATCGGGATAGCGGCGTCAAAAATATTAGTTAATTTTTGTATTTGTAATTTTTAAAGTTGGTTTTCTGTGAATACTACTCAATGGTCAGAGTGCGCTGCACTTTCATTAAGGAAGAACGATGAATAGAGGCAACGCACTGTAATCTGTCGAGACGGGCAGTGAGCACGGCGCGTCAAGGAGTGACCAGGATGTTTTGATGCGCAACTTACTCTATTTGACTAACTTTAACGATACAGTTGTTTTTTTCTTGTACGTGTACGTTTCTTCTTGTGGTGCGTTCATGAAGGAATTGAGAGTAAATTACAGCGTACGATTTCAGATTTTGATATTTTCAGCGTCATTATGCTTAAGCTTTTGTAGACTCTTGCAGAGTTCGCCGGGATAAGTACTACGCCTATGCAAATTACTCTACCGCTAAGCAGTGAAGGGCAATGTTCCCAGAGAAATTACAGGGATTAGAGACATAACATATTCGATATCCGGGTGATGAGCGCAGTGCAGTGTTAGGTAATGATTTGGACTCAACATGTACCAATAGCTGCGGGTCACTGTGCTGCTACGTGGCAGGCATGTTGCTTATCATCAGGCACATGTCCGAATGTGCAAACATCACCGTGTTCCGGTTTAAATGGCAATATTTCCAGAGCAATAACAGGGCATTGAGATAAATCATCTTAAATCTCGAAACTCTCACCAAATGATGAACGCAGTGCACAGTTAGTGATTTCGAATTTTCATCTTCCAATAACTGCGTGAGACTATTACACCCGAACTACACGAGTCTTCTTTTCCAAACTAGCTACTGTTAGCAAGTTAATCCTTCTTGCTTCGTGTAGACAATGCTATGCAACGCTAGTTTTGTCTACACGAAGCAAGAAATACTAGCTTGCTAGCTTACTAACACTAGCTTGCTATCCTAGCTTGAAAACGTAGCTTCGTATAGCTCGGGCATTATGGACAATCGTATTACTCTCCATCAGGCACGTGTATTGCTAATCCCTTCACTCTATGCTATAAAATAAGCTTATTGCTGTTTATCTTAAAAATCGAACATATCTCTATTATCTATTATATATATCTTCATAACATATATTAGGCCAATTGTCCACGTAGCTGCACGATATCCGCACGATTTCGACAATTGTCGGATGCAAGACGAATGCTTGCATCTTGCGTACAAATAATGAAGTCTGTGTCCACGAAACGACAACGACACGACAGCCGCACGTCTTGCGTTTGTTCGTAGGATGCATGCATTCGATAAAAGACGCGTGCGTGGACAGTAGGCCTTACTGTTAATTTTATCGGTCTGGTTTTGTAGCGCTGCTAGTTTGTAATAAAGATAAATGCTAGTGCTAGGAAGACTAAGTACTGAATAAACGAGTGCGTTTACTGCCGGACCGCTTTCTCGTCCAGCCGGCATCCGGACCGGACGTACACCGGCTTTATTGTGAAAGGTCCACTCAGTATCCTAGCAATTATCATGCAAATTCAATATCTCCAATAATGACTGTTGGATAACTGTTCCGGAGCTTACTGAGATCAACTTTATGTTATTTTAATTCGACTGTTACATAGACTTCCTCTAAAAGAAATATGTACATACTCATTTACATTCTAAAGCTTTTTCGAGCGCTTCGTCGATGCGACGCGTGACCTAAATGCTGGCGTTTATTTGGCCCAACGCCACGGCATTGCCATTCAGCGTGGTAAGGCCGCCAGCATGCTGAGCACGTTTCCGACTGGCAATGGGCTTGACCATCTTGATTATCTGTGTACCTTCATTGGTCTATGGATAATTCAGATGCACTATATGCACTAAGCATAGTGTAAATAAGTACTTAGTAGACTGTACAAAATGTTTATGGGAACAAATTAGAGCTATATAGCATCAAACAATAAGATAATCGCGTAAATCTGATCAGTAATCTCGAAGTAATCGATGTACATACGTAAAAACAATATCGGCCGAATTAACCTCGTCTTGATTGATCTCTGTCAATAATCTAATTTTAAACTAAACATGTAGCTGTAGTAAAATTTCTATATCTAGGTTTAATACCATTTCAGTGTAGTATTGTATCAATTTGCGAAGTTCTATCCTTAATAAGCGATGTGCATGTAAAACAAAACAAGGTATAGCCTTATTAGAATTTACACAGTACACGGGTCAATAGAAAAGCGCCCCTATGTACTATTAATTAGACTGCTGTTACAAATGGCATTCTGTGGCATTTGGAAAGGTTCTGCGTAGAATTCAAGGCACGTGCGCGCATGCTTGTACGGTCATTCGACTTACGTAGGCTTCTATGGCCTGCATTCTGATAGTTTTTCTTGTATTAGGATCGATACGTAAATGATTAAAGTTTTTGCGTTTACAAGTCAACTTTAAACGCTTCATCTTTTAGATAATTCTATACTTTGTTATCTAAACTGCGTGGCTCAAAGTCCCGCCCTTGTATCGTTTAATATAATTGTTTACGACTTTAGAAGGGAATAATGAGCTGTATTATCTTCTAGAAAATTCTGTACTTTATCTAAACTGCGTAGCTCGTCTTTGTACCGTTTAATATAATTGCTTACGACTTAAGGCCTGTTTTGAATTTAATGAGTGCGAGTGCGAGTGATTCGTGCAGGTGTTTAGTGATTAGTAGCAAACACGTGTGGACACCGATTGATTATTGGGAGTGCATAGTAATCAGTCGCGATTACTCACTCCCCTCGCAATCGTACTCGCACTCTCACTAATCAAAATGCAAACAGGCCTTTTGCTATTCTTGTATTTAGATTTGGAAATTGAGATAAAGAAAAGCAGAAGCAAAGCCATAAGCGTTTTAATTAGATGGTAAAGCCTCCGAATGGTATATCATGGTCACAAACACGCATATGCAAAAATATGCCACTGTTTCCTGTCTTGGACTGTCTTCTTTCACAATACACAGGCTCAAAACTAGCTCAAATAACGCTCTATATCTCATAAGTAATAAATAAATAAATTATTGAGAGCATCTATATGGACAGTATCTTTATTGTTCAGGTCAGACTTTTTAATGTTACAGCGATTTTTTAAAGACTGATGGTAAACTCACAATATAATTGTAAAAAATTGACATTGTTCATTACAATTGTAATAAATACATATTATATGTATTTTAATGGTTGACACTTATTTGTACGATACTTATTATCGTACAATAAAATGTTAAATTGAAACTTTAAAAATGTGTACTCTTTGTATGATCTTTTTTTGTTTTTTTAAATTGACGTGTAAATTGTACATTTATGAAAGAGTATCTCTCTACTTAGTCTGTGTTTATGAATAAATAACTTTGACTTTGTCTCTTTATGTCTTTATGAGTATCATTAAGTTACTAAAAAAAATCGAACACAAATAATTATTTTTTGTATTCATATTATAGGTTTATATTATTTTTAAAGTATATGTGACGAGACGAGCAGGACATCTCTTCCTACCTTTCGTCATTGATTTTTTTAACAAAATTGCTTTTGTGGGATTATTCATAATAACCTGCTTATTTTTACAGTATATTTAAACAGGAAGAAATACAGGGTGGCCTGTTCCGGTGAACCTAGAATCTCTTCTTTGTACGAAGTCTTAAATAGAGTCATTCCCTTTCATTGTTATTTAGCCGAGCGACATTCTGTAAGAAACCTGAACACTTTGACACAAACAATGGCCAGCGGAGCTGTCTGTTTGTAAACAGCCACATTACACCCAATTATTCAATGCATACGATGAAACAGTCACAAGACACCAACTCGTTTAATATGAATATAGCTTAGATCGTTCTATCCGAAGGCTGGTTTAATGTTTCTTCGACACAAATATTTTTTTTACTTGTAATTAGATGTACAAAATAGGTGGAAGTTGAAGAATCATTTGACATATGAAAAGTTAAGTTAATAATGTATAGTACAGCTTTATAATTACATATTTGCATATTACAATACTGCTTGACGGTACAACAAACATTACTGTGTTCCGGTTTGAAGGGAAAAGTTTCCAGTGAAATTGTAAGGCATAGAGATATAAAACATCTTATATCTCTGGGTGATGAGCGCAGCACAATGCTAGGTAAGGTTTTGGACTCTTCATGATCTAGTAGCTGCGTGTCACTGTGCTGTTATGTGGCAGGCAGGCATGTTGCTTACCATCAGGCACATGTCCTGTTTGTCTCGTCACTTTTTATTTAAAAAAATATATACCTATTTACCTATATTTATATCAATAAATATATGATTCCCAGAATTCATACATTTGAAGTAAATGTTTATTAACCGCGTTAAGTACTTTTTGGTAGAGGAAAATCTTATGGGTTCGCGTCACCAACATGCTAATGTAGCAGCGTAGCGTCGGAGCGGCGGTGGAGCAGCGTAGCGGGACGTGCACGCTTCACGCTTTACATGGCTTGATCTAGTGAATTCGCGAGAACGAAATACGTAATAACAGTATATCTCTGTATTCTATAGCTATATGTACAATTGAAAAGGTGACGTTTGGTACAACAGTAATGTTGTTTAATACCTACTAAAACTCTATTTTATACATTTTCAATCTTTTGGGCAGACAAACACACCGTCGAGATTATTTACGTACATAAAAGTAGGTATGTACTCAATATTTTACAGGTAAAAAACGAATTTAGCCAATTTGTATATATTATATTCTATACATTTAACTTTAAATGCAAATGACACGTGTAAATTTAAATATCTACCAATAAATTGATATGACATTTTGCGTAACTTTGATTAGAATTATTAACTACAGATAAAATAAAGACATAATACATGTGGAAGGGTTACAGTGATGTTTAGTTGGAGAACAGATTATTATCGAAGTTCAACAGTAGTTCCTTCTCTGAACTGTACAGTACGGTACGAAGTATGGGGTTACTACGTTTTTTATACCGTTATTAGTTACTAGTCTTACTTCACATGCTCTCGACTGCTCTTTGTGATGTTTTGTAACGATCATCGATCGCTTCGCTCCCACGAATACCGTTCGATTCGATTCGCAATAACGTTAAATACTAGGTTTTCAAAACATCTGATATTTAATAGACAGGATTAGGTTATATCTATTGCAAAGTTTAGCAAGTTCAAAATTAGGTTAGCCGACAGAGGCCACAATCTATGGAAATATTTTTTTATTAAAAATAGCTAGGTATACGTTTATAATGGACATTACGGACAAGTTTTCCTGAACTTTACAAGCCCTGATATCACATAAAAGGTGTTGTTTCACAAAAAAATATTAGATCTCAAAGATATTATACGCTTGTTACGCTTTGAACGAGGAAAAACGAAAATACTAAAAACTAGCGAGCCGCCCGGCATCACTCATCGTACATAATATATAGCCCACAGCTATATTATCTATTCTATGCCACAGCACTCGAGGATCACGTACAAATCCAACGGTGAATGAATTTTTGAAATCGGTCCATTAGTTCCTGAGATTACCGCGTTCAAACAAAAACCCTCTTCAGCTTTATAATATTAGTAAATAAGTATAGATAAATAACACCGCACAGAACTCAAATATTTCATTTTACACGCTTTTTTTAGCTTCACTTGTAAGCAACTATGTATGTAAGCAATCTTGGAATCTTAATTTGACCCACTTTCGGGTCTTCGATTAGGATAAAATTTGCACACGCTCTGAGTTCTGATGACAATACATGACTAGCTAAGAAACGTCATTACAAATCCAATATGGCGGCCTCCTCAAGATGGTGGACTGGCTGTTTGATATCCACCCCCATAATATGGGTATTAATGATGTGGGTTTGCTGAATGGGATACGAAAAAAAATATCACGTAACCTAAATCCAACATGGCGGCCGAAGCGTGTTTTTTAGTTTTTAATCTATTTTATTTTATTTTTAAGTAGCTTTTATTCAACTTTTATTTCACTTTCATTCTAATCATGATAATAGTGATAATTTAAAATTGTGTTTGAGAACTTTATATGTTGTTAAAAGTCGATTAAAAATAAATAAGACATGTCGTTTTCCAACTTCTGTATTGCAATTACACACGCACCCCCGTTATTGTGGACAAAAAGTGGATGAACCGCCTGCGTCCAGTTAAGTACGGTAAACGGTAGCTCTAGAAACCAAGCCTTAAAGGGACTGAAGTGCACCTAGTATCACCGTTTACGAAACGTTTACGGTATTGCAGATAAGATGTACTAACCGAAAGCGACACACTTCGTTCATTATTGAAGTGAAAACTTATTTTGGCGCGCCACAGATGGATTTTTCGTCGGCTGTGATTGAATTCTAGCGTCATGATCGGGAACGAAAAGAAATATTCGGGTAAACGCGGGACCATGGCCATTGGCCATCTAGAAATGCGTCAGTGTTTCCCATTGGCTATCTTTTAAAGGTTGCGTCAATAGAACATAAGGTAACCGAATTTGTTCAAAATTTGAATTGGTACGACCAATTTTTGATAGATGGCGCAGCAACGCGCGGAAGGTTCAGCTAGTATCAAATAATGGGAGCTTATTAGAACGCATAACTTTTTGTTCCTAATTTACTTTGTCATAATGAATGTAGCATAATGTATAGTGTCATAATGCAACTTTCGCATAATCATTTTTTGGCGTCATGTGTTTTAAGCATAACAATCTATTGTACTACATTTTATTCGACTATTGATGAGACGCATAATAGTTTTTAAGCATTTTTTTATTTGTTCTATTTTTTTTAAGGTGCCGTTTAAATCGCATAATTTATTTTTCCTAATTTACTTTGTCATAATGAATGTAGCATAACATATAGTGTCATAATGTAACTTTTGTATAATCGTTTTTTGGCGTTATGTGTTTTAATCATAAAAATCTATTGTGCTACATTCAATTCGACTGTTGCTCAGACGCATTTAGGCATTTTTTAATTATTTGTTGTGCTACGTAATATATAACCAGGTTATATAGGGTCCAGATCCGACTCGGAGCACCCCGACTCCACCTAGTCTTGTCGCTACTACCCCTAGAGTGTATTTAAAAAATGCGGGAGCCCACCCGGAGTCAAAAAGTGCACCATATGTCTTAGGTGTAGGTTTTTGAGTCCTAAAAACGTTATGTCTACATAAATTGGTACAAAAATTGTTATACTACTGCATAGTCCTGCATAGATATTCCATTAAATTAGTAGATACCTACATTACGAATAATAAATATTGTTGTCGAAGTACCCGTATTTTATTTATGTCCGCTCTTTACACTTGTTTTTTAGTTAGGCGTTTAAAGTTTATGCCGTTGATCAGTATGTTTAAGTATTGTTATGCTTTTCTCAATGTGTGCCTTTAACCATTATGCTATTTATAGTTATGCGTCGAAACATTATACTAAGTTATCTGTATGCTATATATGGCTATGCGTTTAAACATTATGCTAAGTTATCGTTATGTTATATATGGTTATGCTAGTTAACATTATGCGAAGACAGTTATGCGTTTAGTTGTTATGGTAAATTATCATTAGTCCTAAAAACGTTATGCCTACCTAAAATAGGACAAAAAATGTTATGCCACCCCATATAGACCCTCAAATAATTACAGAGACTAGTTTTCCTGTTCTTACCTAAATAAAAATAAAATTTGATAAAACGGTTATGGATAAATGTTGTACAGGCTACTTTTTATCGCAAATCAAATTTCTTACACGGGAACTACGCGGGTAAAGCCGCTGTATTATAAATACTTAGATAATTTTGAAAATGTACTTATTATGCACAGAAACACCCTGACAGAAACCAAATTATACGAGTACTTTACACATACACAATTATGTTACCATAAGATTGGCCATCTAGAAATGCGTCAGCAATTCTAGATGGCCATGCTCATGGCCACGCCCTCCGGTTATACCCGCGTATTTTCCAAAGCAAGGCTTTTATCGGCAGTTCCTGTGACTCCCATTTTTTACTTGCCTTGTGACTCAGTTGTCATTAAGTATTTCTAACCACAGAACAGAAATCAAGTTTCTAACTATTTAATAGAACTAGGTTCTATTCCCATCCAAGACTAATAATGTGGAATCTATATGTCACCGTAAAATTTCTATCGCTGTCAGTTTACTAATAACGCGTAAGATGTAAATCTCAGGTAGGTTATGTTACTTTATAATTTAACGTAGATCGTAATCTAACGGTTTTCACAATCTTATGGTATCATAATTGTATGTGTAAAGTACTCGTATAATTTGCTTTGTGCCAGGGTGTTTCTGTGTGTAATAAGTAAATTTTCATAATTATCTAAGTAGCACTCAGCGGCATTACCCGCGTAGTTCCCGTGTAAGAAATTGTTTCAGGATAAAAAGTAGCCTGTACAAAATGTTATCCATAACCGTTTTATCAATTTTATTTTTATTTAGGTAAGAACAGGAAAACTAGTCTCTGTAATTATTTGATACTAGCTGAACCTTGCGCGCGTTGCTACGCCATCTATCAAAAATTGGTCGTACCAATTCAAATTTTGAACAAATTCGGTTACCTTATGTTCTATTGACGCAACCTTTAAAAGATAGACACATGCTGTCATGCAAAGAAAGCTTTAAAAAAGCAATGTTTTTTCCCGTTTCTGTTACATTTTTCATTCCTGCTCCGCTCCTGTTGATAGTAACGTAATGTTAAATGGCCTATAGCCTTCCTCGATAAATGGACTACTCAACAAAGAAAGAATCTTTTAATTCGGCCCAGTAGTTCCCGAGATCCTTGCGTTCAAACCAACAAACATACTCTTCAGCTTTATAATATTAGTATAGATTGGAATTTCAGCAACTCTTTAAAAACCGAAGATTTGGTTACATTTGACGATTCATGATGTTTACAAATATAAATAGAGCCACCACGAATGCAAAGATTGTTACGAATCCGGGAGTTAAGATACACGAGTTACGAGACTAACTCTAAATAAACAGTTGTTGAAACAAACTTTTGAAGTGGTAGGGCTCTTCGCAGAGTCCACCTGGGAAAGTATCACACCTTTGCCATTTATTATGCCACCAAGCAGCAGTGTGCAAACATTGTAGTGGTAGGACTCTTGGCAGAGTCTGCCTGAGGAAGGACCACACCTTTGCCATTTATTCTACCGCCAAGCAGTAATGTGCAAACATCACTGTGTTCCGGTTTGAAGGGTAATGTTTCCAGAGAAATTACAGGCCTTTTACAGACACAACAACTTAGATCTCTGGGTGACGAGCGCAGTGCAGTGCTAGGTAATGATTTTGACTTTTCATGTTCCAATAGCTGCGTGTCACTGTGTTGTTATGTGGCAGGCATGTTGCTTACCATCAGGCACAAGTCCTGCTCGTCTCGTCACTCTTGATTTAAAAAAAAATGCCTTTCAATTGAAAGGTAATATGTCCAGAGAAATTACTGGGCTAAGAAATGAAACACCCTATATCTCCGGGTGACGATCACAGTGCGGTGATAGGTCGATGATTGATGATGAATGATTTGGACTCTTCATGTTCCAATAGCTGCATGTCACTGTGCTGATATGGGCAATCATGCTGCTTACTATCAGACACAAATATATCCTGGTCAAGACGACCAGGACATATTCACTCTAATACTATTGAAATAAAAGTGGTCAAGTGCGAGTCAGACTCGCCCATGAAGGGTTCCGTAGCAGCAAGTAGCATAATATAAAAGTTTACGTTCGTAATTTTTTTTAACCCCTTCTTTTTTGAAACGACACAAAAATGTAGTTAAATAGCTGCTGTAATGTTATTATTACGTTTTAGGCTCTCAATGAAAAAAATAATATATATTCTGATGAATTAATCATCAGAATGTATATTTTTCACAGTGTTGATGATTTGTTGTACGTAGAGCCCGGTAGCTCTAGTCATAGGTCTATGGCCCTATGTACTCGCGTTCAGCCTGCGTAACCCCGTTAAAGAAATGGCATATCATTGGTATTTTAAAATAGCTGTATAGCTTGTTAAGTCTTTGGCTATTTCATCCGTTAGTCTGCATTTAATAAAAAATTTAAGTATGGAGTCTGCGTAGAATACGGATAAGATTAAGACATACATTGTGATATAAAACATTTATGTGAAAAATTTCTAAAGTAACTTAAACAATACTAAACTACTATTGTCATTAGATTGAAATTAGATTAATACAAATAAATAAATAAATAAAAATTGTTTATTTCCAAGATTACACCACAGCACAATACAAAAATACATGATCAAGGTAACTATTTTAAATCTGATAGATGTATCGGAGGGCCCCAAACTAGGCAAAGCCTGTGTCTTGGGCGCCCAATAATTTCAAAATAAATTCCAGATTAAAATAACGCTGTTGACAGTATGCCTTCATAGAATTAAAAACAAAATACAAAATAATAATGATAAAAAAGTGAGTACTAATAATAAATATCTACTGCAATTTTCAATCACGTGAGACAAACCAATTTAACTTTAATACATTTAAACTGTAGAAAATTAAATTAAATTCTTTTAAAAAGTCTTATAAAATATTGACAGAATAAGTTAATAATTCATTAAATTAAAATATAATAAATAAAGAGGGTTGGTGGAGGGTTATTAGTTGGTTGTATGAATGTGTGTGAGTGTAGGTTGGTGTACGTATGTAAGTGCATGTGAAGGTGCCTCAGTGTGAGTGTTGTGGGAATGTGTGAAGGGGAGTGATTAGATATATACGCGTACTATCGTGTGTGTGAGATTGTTTGAACAGGGGTTTGATGTACAAGGAGAGAATGCATACGTTGTCCATAAATTGATATATCAGGGATCAGAGTGTGTGAAAAATTAAAAGGTTAGGGCGATTTGGTTATTGCGTACAGAGGTTGTACTGAGAGGGCCAATCAAAAGCCACGTGTCCGAACGTTTGAAGTCAGTGTTCATGGAAGTCCACATAAG
The DNA here is from genome assembly GCA_963693475.1 of Ectropis crepuscularia. NCBI lineage: Eukaryota > Metazoa > Arthropoda > Insecta > Lepidoptera > Geometridae > Ectropis > Ectropis crepuscularia. The sequence goes on from OY856338.1 coordinate 20,756,126, forward strand.
AGCCATAAACAACTTTACGCCTCATCTCTGAGAAAAACACTAATCTCTCTGTTTGGTAATCAGATAAAGAGCGGAGCCACTCGACTATCTTATGATTGACTTCTGAGGTTTTTTTTATGTCTATGATTTTGGCGACAGAATTATATGTGAGCAAGAGAACGTATTCAGGTAGCCGAGAAGCAAACACGGTACTGATCCTGGGCAGCGCTACATCACGAGGACGTCGACGACAGTCCTATTCAGCATTTGAAGACACGCGATGACAGATGTTAATGGCCCGCAAGACAAAGAGTTGACGCACTCTCAGCACTGGCACCTCTCGATATAATTTGTCTGTTGAGTATCGTCGCGGTTTACCCATAATGACTTTTAAAATTGCTCTTTGAGTGCGTTCAACTTCGTTTATATGTGTCTTTGCCGCTCCGCCCCACACTCCTATGCAATAAAGAAGCAGCGACTGACACAAAGACTTATAGACCATCAGTTTTACCTTCTCATTTGTGCATGCTCTTATGACCTTAATTACAAATAACATCTTCCGGATCTTTTTGGAGATGTAAGAGATATGAGATGCAAATGTAAAGTTTTCGTCAATCATAACTCCTAGGTATTTTATTGATTTGACTCTAACCAGTGCACCACAAGAGCAATCGTTAGACATATTGTCTTCGGTGACATTTTTGCAATTCAGGTGTAATTTTAAATATTAATCTAAATTCAGTTTGACCACAAACTTCAACAACAAACAAAAGGGCACCTATATGTGCATGTGTGTCAAATCAAAGATATCAAATTTAATATAGTATCTACAATGTCTTTTTTTTAACGGGCAGAGCCTTTATTAACAAAACTAAAACACAATGAGAACTACACTACGCTACATACTTAACTAACTACTTACACTAAGCACACCTGAATTATCCATAGACCAATGAAGGTATCCAGATAATCAAGATGTTCAAGCCCACAATGTCTTTGTTATTGATTTAATTATTTTTATGCCCAATTTTACACAAACTGCTGGTCTAGTCTAATCGGTATAGTCAGTATAGCAGTACACCTCTCTTCCTGAACTTTGCAACCGGATGGTGGTAGGTGACTGACCCGAACCTAAAGCTCATCGCGGGAGGCTACCCATATCCAGATATGAAGGTGTCTGGCACCCACTTACTGATTGGTACCCAAGATGCTCTCGACATGTTATCGCTGTTCTGATGCGCCGGTGTTGGAGCGATGCCCCCGATGTATGTAGGTTCAGAGACGGGCAGGCTGCGACGTGATTGCGGAAAAATGCAAAAGCGTCCTTATTTTTTCGCGACATACTCTTATATAAAGCCCGTGAAGATTTTAGTAATTAGGGGTACCACTCGTAATGTCGAGTCCAACATAACCCGACCCTTTACCCAGAAGTGTATGCGTAAACTGTCTAACTGAAATGATGTTGGAATCGACTTCGCTCTCTCTTTAGTTTTTTAGTTTCGCTATAAATTAAAAACACAGTAATAGCAAAGCCATATCATATAGGTACATACGTACAGACACGTTGAACTAAACTTCGAACACCCCCTTGGAAATAAAACGCATTTTAAGACTACATTAAATGTTTAATACAGCACACGAAACTTAAACATAGTCTATTGAAATAAGTTGTTCTATTAAATATTGTAATTACGTTACACAAAAATATTAAAACCAATAGTACAGTATTATTGTGTAAAATAAACAACACTGGAAAACAAAATTGGAACTTGCATGGTTAACAAAATAGGTAATATATCTTAGTTTAGAATGTTACAACATAATATAATTACAATAACAACAAATACATTAATTTAACAACAAATACATAAGTTAACGGACTATTCAAGAACTACATATTGAGATATGGAGTTGCAAAATAGATTAGAATATGTTTTTGCTTAATTAATACTATTTCGTAATATGATACCAGTTGAAAAAAAACATGTCTAGTGGTTAAAAAAGAGGTAGTTGAAACAATTGATTGAAAATGAAAAGAAACAATTTTTTTTTGTGGGGGAAATGCATTTACGCATAGCCACCGTGCAGGGACACGGCGAGCTATGTCGGGCTCGACACCACATACAATGGTGCCCCTACCGACTAAAACCCCCACGGGGTTTTCTAGCAATTACTCTCGCATTTGACTGCGACCCTGTCAGTGCCAGAGCCCTTGCTGGCTCGCACCTTGGGAGAACAGAGAACTCGCATTTGACTTGACGCCACAAACCAGCGCCGCGACACCTTCTCGGGAGGACCTACCCCTAGATAAGGTGCTGGACGCACATAACTGCTTGATGCCAGCCAGGGATAGTTCCGCTTCCCCCCGTCATCCTCCAATGCTTGCTCCGTGTTGTCAACCCCACAACTGCGTAATGGCCCGGCCATTTTACACAAGAAACTTGCACAAGAGAGTACCGGTGTAGTTCGGAAGGTGCCTTCATGTTATCTCTGCACCCACCCAACGAGAACGAGCCAGATCGCCTCGAAGAGTTGTCGGGTACCGGCTCTCTCTCTCTCTGAGTGGGTTTCAAGAGAACCCGCTCCCTCCACCTCTCCAGAGCCCTGGCCCTGACCTCCAAGGGCAACCACACCACCATCGGTAAGACAAACCGCAGGTCCTGTTCTTAATTCAAAAGGACCTGCAGCTACGATTTTGAAATTCTTACTTATAAGTAATTTAAATTTAATAATTTTAAATTTAGTTAAATTTATTTATATTTAAATTTAAATTTAGTAATTAAAATTTATTTTTTACACTTACGCACTTATACGCGCAATAATGACACAATTACACGCTTACAAATATTATAATTACACGCGATAATGACAATGTTTTTTTTTTTTTTTTTTTGCTTTTAGTCTAACCACACGTACACCGTCTACGTATGTCAGACTCTAGCTTTTTCTAGTTAATATTAAATTTAATTCTAACACAGAAACTTATTGTAGTTTTATTTTCTATTTAATGGTGTGTCGCTAAAAAATCTTTTCATTCATTTTGACTGAATTTATTTAGAGAATATAAGATATACATATATTATAAGAATTTATTCCTTTTTTTTTTTTTTTTTTTTTTTTCTTTATAATATATGATGCAATTTATCCTAATTAAATGACACTTAACATTAAAACGACATTACATATAAGATTTAAAATTATCGAGATCTTTTGAAATCGGTTTTAATCGTAATAAATGTAACAAAGAGTTTAATTTCGGAATCCTGATTAAACTCATAGCGGTGAACTTAAAAGACATCGGTTTTTGTATCTAAGAAAAGACCGCAAATTTACAAGCACCAACGACTGGCACCGAGATTAGACCCTTCAAGATACATCCAAGTAGTCACAAACTCGTCATAATATTTCAGAACGTGACTGCCTGAATAGGCAAAACCATCACGTATGTCCTGGTATATTTTTGTAGCATCACATCTGTGAAGTGCCATGAAACAAGATGGTATAGCTCGTACAGACGGGGGCGTGCGATATTCAGGCCTGCTATCTATAAGGCATAAATTAAAAAAGATTTTGCGTGTTGTAGGCTGCCAGCGGACTTCAGCACCAGCTCGACGCAGCTTAGCTGCAACATCCTTCAATTTGCTAAATTGATTGTAGCAAAAAACTACGCGGACTTTCACTCCGGCCTTTAAAAGGTTGACAATGTCATCTGTAACGTTATGGATGGCAAAAGCCAATATGTCTAGTGAATATCTAGTTTTTGCAATATGCCGCTTTAGACGGTTAATACAGAGGGGCTTAGACAAGTTTTTGTCGGTCGTTATGCAATGATCTAGGTATGCCAAATTATGCAGTTCTTCGTATGAGTGGTGTCGCCAGAGATTAAACGATGAATACATTGGTCGGTGGCCCGCCACTGAAACAAAAAAAAATATATATCAGCAATGTTAGTTTTTGAAATAGCTAAAAATATAAGCCATAGGAAATATATTCGTGGTAGAAACTATGTAGTGGTCGGACTCTTAGCAGAGTCCGCCTGGGGAAGTACCACACCTTTGCCAGTTATTCTACCGCCAAGCAGTAATGTTTAAACATTACTGTGTTCCGGTTTGAAGGGCAATGTTTCCAGAGAAATTACAGGGCTTAGAGATATAACAGCTTAGATCTCTGGGTGACGAGCGCAGTGCGGTGCTAGGTAATGATTTGGGCTCTTCATGTTCCAATAGCTGCGTGTCACTGTGCTGTTATGTGGCAGGCGTGTTGCTTACCATCAGGCACATGTCCTGCTCGTGTCGTCATTCGTTATTTAAAAAAAAAATTGGCAGTCCTGCCGATAGAAGTGAAAACTTATAACTCAGAATGTGATAGCTTACTTTGGAAACTACACGGGTGTAACCGGAGGGTGTGGCCTGATCATCATAGCATGACCATCTAGAAATGCACCAGCATTTCCCATTGGCTGACGCATTTCTAGATGGCCATGCCATGATGGGCAGGCCACGCCCTTTTATCATTTCCCATTGGATGACGCATTTAGATAGCCAATGGCTATGGTCCCGACGTCCCGAGTTTACCCGAAGAGTTCTTATCATATCCGAGCGCGACGGTAGAATTCATTTCACAACCCACGAAAAATCTGTCTAGGCGCGCCAAAAGAAGCTTTCACTTCAAAAAAAAAAATAACTACTAAAATGTAATACAACATCAGCTTTATGTTCCACTGCTGGGACTCGAATTCCTTCCCTCACAAGGCCCTTGTATAACACCAAGGCCCTAATACAATTTGGGCAAGTCCGAACATGCCAGTTTCCTCACCATGTTTTCTTCATAAAACCACCAAAAGGATCGCCAATGTAAGAAATTAATTGACAAGAAAGATTTTGCCCTGATAGACCAATATATTTCACAATTTACAAGCCAAACCGCTAGAAGTAAAAGTTTACATACAGTAAGCAAACATTTAAAAAATCAGTATCTTATCAGTATTTTTATTTTTTGTTTTTAGTCTTCTAATTAAGTGCAATATAGAGTTTATCTATCTCAAGTAGTTGAAAAATAAGGTATAAAAAAAATAAAAATAAGTATTAGCAAAAAAACGTGGTTGATGTTATTTTAAAAACTAAATAAAATAAAAAGTATTTGTGGTGGTAAAGTATCATATATTTAGGTGTATTATACGGAGTTTGCAAATTAATTGAAGAAACTACATCATCTAAAAATGGTTGACAATTTAAAAAACTAACGTTTTAATCATTAAACAGCAGCCACATTTTCGTTGAGGTATTTTCCAATTTGTTGGTCTGTATGTAATAATACTAAATAATGTTCTAAATAGGAAAATAAAGAAATACTTACTTTTTCAGAGTTTAAAGCTGCCACAAGTTGATCCAGATATGTGGATGATTTTTCGTCAAAAGATGACAACTTTGCACTTTGAACACAATCTAAAGCAAATATTTGAAAATTGGAATAACAAATTACTGTTATCAAATGTTTATGGGCAACAGTCGAAGCACTTGCTGAAGAATAACATTTCATCCGGCGGGTAAGGGTATTTATACCATGTAGGACGCCCACACAGAACCTGAAGGTCTATAGAACTTGCCACCCCAGGGAGATCGGGACATAGCCCCTCCCAGATTTCACGGTCAAACGCAATAAATCGTTTGTCGTCCCTTACTTTACTAATTAAGGAAAAAATCAAGAGTTTTAAAATCAGAAATTTAAAATTACTCGTGCTTTTTGAATTATGTTAAAATGATAAAAATTAAAAAAAAAATACTTTTTAATTGGGATATTTTTTAACTTTGTGTGTATTTCAGTTTTTTACTCATTATTCGTTTTTGTCACTATGGATATTTCAGAAATCAGGTCTTCCGTGTTGCATCAACACCGTTTATGAAATCTGCGTGGATTTTAGCATATATCAAATAATAGCGTCATAGAGATAGATGCGTAAAAAGTTTGAAAACTTTTGAAATATCCGATTCGCGCCTATTTCCGTGCAGAGCGCAGAATCCAAACTCGGCTCTAGCTATAGGTTCTCAAAATTTGCTCCGCCCCCTAAAAGATCAATAATACGTTCTTGGCTCGTATTGGCTTGGGTTAGAATCGAGTTTTGCATAATATGTTCCGCCTGTTACTACCATGGAAACGGTGCTACTTACGACGTTCATCGAAGGCAATGGAGTTTGTTGCAACGAACGTCCATAGTTTTTTTTATTTATGTATCTACTCCACAGACTCTGGGGTCCGTGATCTTTGTCAATAGATTTTTTTTTAACAAACCTATTTCTTGGATTAGGAGAAGAAAAGGAAAATAGAGGGGAGTTGGGCACATTTCAAACCTATTTCTAGAGCTCGTCTGTAGATCCGATCACTATCGGTTGGGATTCTACCGCTAGTAATCGACTCCACATCGAGTCTTTGCCTAAGCCGCCTCCTCCCGGCCCAGAGCCTCTACTACGGCTGCATTTCGGCTGCATGCCTGATGGCTATCTGTAGGTTGAACTCTCGGATGGTCGCGTCGTCGGTGTCGTCAGCGTAGTAAATGAAGGTCCCCGTGTGCCGTGAGATTGCAACAACCGCATGGGGCACGCTCTTGTGCAGCTTCATGTTTGCCTTGGTTTTGATTGCAATTACCGACTCGTATGTTAGTCATTGAGCTTCATGGATGGTAAGGATGCGTGACCCGGTGCCTGACCCATAACCCTAGTTTGCCAGGGTATCTTTCTCCTCTTGAGTGTGAACTAAAAAGAGGGTGTCTGGTAGGGTGTTGGGTATTTGCGCTCCCTTATACCTTCTCTGCTCTAGGGACTTTATACGGGGCGCTGAGGAGTACATACCGGAGTATATTTCCCTCAGCGCAAATGCGACGTCCATTGGGTTTCGATGTGTGCAGAGCAACTCCTAGCTGATCTTTGTTACCAGGTTCGGGCGGTGATACCTCATTTCGAAGAGATTTTCCCTGTCGATGTAAGGCAATTGATTGACGTCTCCGATGAGGACAATTTCACCAACACCAGACAGCCTTGAAGCCATCACAATGACTCCAAAATGGTTCATGAGAGCTTCGTCCACCATGAGGCGACTGAAACTTTATCTTCCGAAACCATTTACCAGAGCAGAAGCCATCATAGTTCGCACTCTGGTTTTAACCAGGTTTCCGATTCGGTGCAATAGCTTTTTTCTTAGATCTTTTGCTGCCTCAGTTGTTGTGATGATGATGGCGTCCTTGTCCACATCAAAGTGTCTAATCACCCATGTTGTCTTTTCACATCCTGGAACTCCGTTTAAACGGGGTTCCAGGATGTGGAACTCCGTTCCAGGAACGTCCATAGTCGATAGAATAACTTCAATTACCATCTTCTTGTTAGTCCGTGCAGCTGACATTTCATCTCACCATGAGGACTGAGTTAACAAAAAAAATTAAAAAGCAAGATTAATGTGTAATTTCGTAAATAAATAAATAATTGAGTATTGATAATGCTAAAAATAAATACAACTCTCATAAATTAATCAATAGCGTTTAGAACATAATTTGTGCAGAACGCACTCTTCTATATTTTGATAACTACACAGGGCGATTTATCTGTAATCTGTATTTTCTACATATTAGGATTCCAAAATAGAATTATATCTCTTACAAATGACACTGATTTCTGATTGTAAAGTAAGTATTTTTTTGTTCAATGATTAAATCAACTAATTATTATAGCAAATTATTAGGCGATCCTTTGTCAAAAAACGTTATCTCGTACTACCAATCTGTCATATAATAATCGATTGTACATATTGCGTACACTTCATACTGTTGATAAATTCAAAGTATGTCGTTCACCTGATGGTAAGCGGTAAAATAAATAAGTGTGTAAGTAAATTAATACATATATATTACGTATAATTGAGTACAAATACAAAATAATAATTTATACTGCCCATTTAGGGCATTTACTTGATCGAAGCTTACAGCTGTATTCCGAATATTTTAATTAAGAATTCAGACTTCCTCGAACAAAAAAGTCAAATCAGTATTAATATTTCCAAAACCATTTGTGAAGTTAAAATAACAAAAACTCATGTTTGTACCAGGAAAAAGATCTGTTGCGTAGAAATATTAAGCGAAAATACTGGCGAAGTACGACAAAATATACCACTAATTATGATAATCAACAACACAGTGGACAACCACCCACATAGATTTTAGATGGTGTATTTTTAAAACAGATTATAGCGCTAAAACAATTGTTTTGCAGCACGTGTCGGTGCTCACATGTTGCTAAGGCACATTATAATACTAATTACTAGCTGTTTATTTGAAAACATCATCGTATGCATTGCATTTTTTCTCAAATGACATACAATTAGTTCAATTTATTTTGTCAATTTAAATAAAAACATCTTCTATCTTTTAGACTAGATAATGTAATATACTATCTGCATTTTTTAAATAAAAGTAGCCTATGTGCTGTTCCGGACTAAAATCTAACCAGTTTGTAATATCTAGATCTAAATAATTTATTTGCTTTCCTATTTCCTCTATTATTGTCGTAATATCTGATTACAAATTTTAAAATGGTACTAAAAAATGCTACATAACTATTTTGTCAAAGATTAGATATTAGATTATTTTTGATTACATTTAACAAAAGTAACCAGACTATCTCTGGTCCTGGCTCAAAATTCAAAACCTTTGAATTAAAAAGGAACTCAAAGTTATTTTTTTAAAGCCTGTGTTTGTATGCGTATACTGCCTACCAAACCTTAGAAGTAAAAATTCTGACATCATTACCTCAATGTCATGACAAAAGAATTTTCGCTCCCTTAGTAGTACAGTCGAGGTAGACATAAAACAAGCCTGAAATAGAAAAAATTCCGGGGAGCGATTTTTTTTTATGAAACGTCGGGGAGGGTTGTGGGAAGTATAAATCTCGATTTTCTAACTTATCCCGGTAGAGGGTTTGCCACCATCTTGTTTGAAAGTTTTTGTGAAATAACTCGTTCATTTTCAACTTTAGAGCAAAAATGATGGTCACCAAAGTTGTTGGAAATTTAATTTCTCACAAGTTTGTTTCATATAGTTTTTACGCTAGGATCAATATTTGCAGAGTTATACTATCAAGTTTATCAAAAAAATCGTAATGGGTGAAATTTTATTTTCTTCAACTTTGGTTCTCGCACATTTTTTACTTATTTAATTTTTAGTATTTGTTGTTACAGCGGCAATAGAAATACATCATCTGTGAAAATTTCAACTGTCTAGCTATCACCGTTCTTGAGATAGAGTCTGGTGACAGACGGACGGACGGACGGACGGATGGACAGCCAAGTCTCAGTAATAGGGTTCCGTTTTTACCATTTGGGTACGGAACCCTAAAAAATGCGAGAACCGAAGTTGAAGAAAACAAAATTCCACCCATTACGATTTTTTTATAAACTTGATAGTATAACTCTGCAAATATTGATCCTACCGTAAAATGTATATGAAGCAAACTTGTGAGAAATTAAATTTCCAACAATTTTGGTGACCATCATTTTTGCTCTAAAGTTGAAAATGAACGAGTTATTTCACATAAACTTTAAAACAAGATGGCGGCGAACCCTCTACCGGGATTAGTCCGAAAATCGAGATTTATACTTCCAACAACCCTCCCCGACGTTTCATAAAAAAAAATCGCTCCCCGGAATTTTTTCTATTTCAATGTCTGCCTCGACGGTGCTATAGATAAAAAGCTACGTTTAAAAACCGACTTCAAAAGTACAAAAAAGCACTCAAAAGCGAAAATTAAGAGTGCGCCTAAAGCCAGGAAAAAATCAGATTTAACCCGCGCGACGCGTTTCTTAATGTGATGTACATAAAGTCGAGAATAGCATGACACAGTTTGAAGGAAAAATCAATATTTAATCAGGAGTCCATTTTTGACCAAGTTTTATTTAATTACTCAATAACTAAACATAAATTTAAAAAAGTGTTCGGTTACTTTACTAGAACGTAAAAATATAAATTTTATAACCAAAAAATAATGTGGGGTCATCGCTGATAATTTCGAGTATTCGAATTAAAACGGGTTTTTTCGGTGTCATTTTTATTTTTTTATTGTAAAAAACTCTGATCTATTTTTAAAATTCTATTCGGTTATTGTGCTTCTTCTTGATTGTACCCACACGTCAATATTTTTTTTGTCATAGTTTTTAGTTTCTTAACTTCAGTGAGCGGCGTCGAAAATGTCCTTTTTTCGTTTTCTGGCTTTAGGCGCCCCCTTAAATAATATAATTGTTGGAAACGCTACGCCAAACAAGTCTTACAGGTACTAGTAGATAGAGTAGTAGTATATATAGATAGCTATTTGTCTTGGCTGGCCCTCTGATATATCTAGATCTGTGACAAACATTACAAGACATTCCACCTTTACCTACTATACGTAAAAGTGAAGTGATCATCGATATTTTCCGCTTTTTCCTGAACTAACTGAATAAAAGTAATTTCACAAGCGTGGAGTCGTACATTCAAATACTGTCTGAACCGTCTTACTGACCATCTCGAGCTTTTGGGCAATACTTAGACATCTTAACTTTGGGCCTTTCGTCGAGTTCAAGGTTAAATTATTTGCCAAAAAACTAGGTGTCACAGGCTACCATGTATTCGAGTCTTTGACAGGCACGCATAGATACTCTTTTGTTTATTGCTTAGGTCTGTGGTCAGAATAAGAAAGATTAATATTGGTTTATTGGCGAATTTCGACCATTTGGCGAACACTTGCGCAAACATATACATGCTACACAATATGAAAAAATATTATTGATAACAATAGATACAAATACAATCAAATTTACATGGACACAATGGAAATAATTACTAAAACAGTTTAAAAAAAACTTAAAACAGTAATTATTTCCATCAACCATTAGCATAACATACTCGTACGTTAAATTCCCGGACTCTATCGATAACCAAATGAATAACAATCAGAAATCACGTATCTCACTTCTTCTGAAAACCTTCAGTTTTGACTATCCATTGAAAAGTGACACAAAAAAACATATCCTGTCTTTGTCGCTCCAAAGCAGTTCTGTATTTCTATCTCTTTCGATCACCGTTACTAAATACCAGAATGTGGGCAAAAACTACAATCTATGTTCCCTTTCAAAAAAAAAGTTCATAGAGTATCTGACGCGACGAGAGACTATAATGAAGAGTTTTTTTGTCAAACACAACTTTTCGGAACAATTTAATTTTTTTGTTATACTGAAGTCATGAGTTCGATGAGATAATCGTATGATAGTAAGCTGTTCCTGGTGGCAGTTGTTGAGACAATAATTACTTAGTTGTTCTAGAAGGGTATTTTAAGAGTAGGGAATAGATTTTTTTCAACATTTTTTCCCACAACGCCATATAACCCTAAACTATGCTTGCGCTATGAGATCCACATATGTAGGTATATGGCTGTTTCTATGAACCGTAAAGTGGTGTTCCTGAGTATATTGTGAAACTCCTATTGTGAAATCTTCCGAGCGCAGATGTATGAATTTGTCATTAGGTACCACTGGCATCACTGGCTTGTAACATTTTTTTTTACGATGAAGGAAAACATTGCGAGGTAACTTGCATATTGCAAAAAAGAGAGCAGGCAATTTTATACCTAACTTTGTTTGCTCGTAAAATGTACTTTAATTCTAAACTTGATATGTTATTTGATACTGCTTTAACGTCATCCCAGTAAATATATCAGAAAACGAAACTTAGTGGTTGCAAAAGAACCCATATCTTTCATTCAGTGCAAATGTCCACGCGTTGTTAACTTTCGCATTCCTACTCAGACTGGTATACTACGTCAGAGCAGTCTCCATTGACAATTGCCGTAAGTTACATGGATGTAACCTCATACCCGCTTCACTTCTGCAGAAAGCTTTTTCACAATAGCGGTTCATGCGAACTGACAATACAACACTGAATGACATTTAAGTCAATAGTCCAGCGACTTCCCAGAAATCAACGTACACAACTTACAAACAAGGGCATAAAATACATCACTGGCGTGCCAAACTGTTTCTTTAATAATGGTCACCTGTAAGATCCACAATGAACCGTATTAACTAAGATTACGTATTAAAATTGTTTGATTATTTTAAAGGAATTCCGTAACGGACCTGACACAACCTTAAAAGTTTAACCTTATTTATTTTAGCGTAGAGTTCAAAATAACTTTAGCATGTTTGCGCATGGAAATCGTAACTTAAATTTAGAGAAGAAAGATTCCTAAGGTGTCCGGTTAAAGTTGATAATAGTTTGTGTTGGTAAATGTTGAATTTAAGTCACGTATGATCTTGGTTAACTCAACAAGTGTTCGGGGCATATGATGAATTTTTGAGTGTTATTACGGTGATTGTTTCAAAACTGTTATGGCTTGGTATTTATTTACAATGATCGAGTTACTTTTGTAGCGGTAGGACTCTTGGCAGGTAGGACACTTGGTAGGAGTCCACCTGGGGAAGTACCACACCTTTGCCAGCTATTCCGTCGCCAAGCAGTTATGTGCAAACATTACTGTGTTCCGGTTTGAAGGGCAATGTTTCGAGAGAAATTACAGGGCTCAGAGATATAACAGCTTAGATCTCTGGGTGACGAGCGCAGAGCAGTGCTAGGTAATGATTTGGACTCTTCATGTTCCAATAGCTGCGTGTCACTGTGGTGTTATGTAACAGGCATGTTGCTTACCATCAGGCACATGTCCTACTCTTCTCGTCACTTTTTATTTAAAAAAAATAAAAAACTTACCAGTCAAACCTTCAAAATCACTAACGTCTTGTGATTTTATGTTTACTAGGTTTCTGAAAAAAAAAAGTTATTCGATATAATACTCGTACATTACAGTGGTAATCAGTCACTTATTTAGGTTATCTACGTATATGTGCTTTTTTAGTCAGTGAGCTTAGGTTAGTAGAATCTTGCACAAAGTTCGGTATAGGTATTCCGTAACGGAATCGGAAATCGGAAAGTAGAGTATGTTTGAGTTAAACCACCATGATTCCCTTTACAAAAAAATACGTAATAGTATTTTTGGCGTCCGATGTGCTGGTCATTTTACTGTACAAATGCATACTTCAGCAGTGGACGTCTTGCGTCTGATGATGATCCATACTTTAAAACGTAGTCCTACACTATGGTAATTTCTGGTAACGGTACTTTTCGGTACTTTATGGTAATTTTCTTTTCTATTTCATTTAAAACTATTAATTTAATCAATGATTTAAAAACATTTTCTTTCTGTCCTATTGTGATAAAAATTAACCAACAAACATCTAAATCTAAACGTTCAAACTTTCGCATTAATAATAATCCTATCCTATATCCTGTCATAAATCTCTACTAATATTATAAAGCTGAAGAGTTTGTTTGTATGTTTGTTTGAACGCGAGGATCTCTGGAACTTATGGTCCGAATTTAAAGATTCTTTCTTTGTAGGATAGTCCATTTATCGAGGAAGGCTATAGGTTATTTAACATTACGCTACTATCAACAGGAGCCGAGCATGAATGAAAAATGTAATAAAAACGGGTAAAATATTTCTTTTTGAGAGCTTTCGTTGCGTGACACCATAAAATATGTCATATGTTAAAAGTTGCGTCATTAGAACCTAAAGTAACCGAATTTGTTCAAAATTTGAAATGGTACGACCAATTTTCGATAGATGGCGTAGCAACGCGCGCGCGTTCTGCTAGTAATATTATAAATGTGAATGTAAGTTTGTTTGTTACGCTTTAACGCGAACACTACTTAATCGATCATTATGGCTCAAACTATGAAACTTTGTACCTACATACCTAAATATATTCTTGGAGGTATTCCAAGTAACAACTTTTTATCCCGCGATATATTTATCCCGGGATCGGGTATTACGCGGGTGAAACCGCGGCGCAGATCTAGTATACTAATATACACCACTGAAGTATGAGAACTGTCAACCTTTGGCACGTGCCAAGATGCCTACCAGTATCAGCAACGTGGTCAGTTACAATTCATCCCACACAAGACACCCACGGTAGTAGTAAACCTTATTTGGCATGTGACGTTGAGTACGGAAGGTTAGTTTTGTCACTACTGCTTAAATTATTTTATTAAATTGACTAACTACCGAATTCCAAACATTTAGTCAAGGTTTACGTGAGCTAAAAAGTTGTGAAATTTCCGAAATCTTCAAAAAAGTATTTCATCTGTGACATCAATGTAACTCAAAAAGAAAAAACGTTGTCCTGGTAAAGTTATTAATTATGTGCATTTAATTTAATCGATAACTTAGATAAACGACTTTTATCATTAGGTGAGTATTTATCACGATAATAAATTCTCTCATCGCAAACAAACCAACAATTACCAAAAAAAAAAGCTAATCCCGGCCTTCTACCGCCTAACTAAATCGGCTTTAGCGTTGCTATTGCTATCTCTATCATATCAAGCGAAAAGAAAAGAGAGAGAGAAACATCAAAGATGACATTTTTCGTTCGGCGGTAGACCCCGGGATTACAATACTAAAATCGTGAATCCTAAAATATTATAAATGAGAAAATTTGAATGCTTGTTGCTGCATCACGTCTGAAGTCTGAACTAATAAAAAATATTTAAATATTTTGGCCAAGTAATAGATAACATTACTCACGGTAAACGGTGTTGGGGCATCCATCAAAGTTTATATAAAACGTCTGAATTAATATGTGCATGAAAGTACATTGCAGTTTTGTTTCAGTGATAAAGGCTCCATTCGTAAGACCAAATAAAATTCGAGTGCTTTCAATAAACCAAGCTAAACGAGGAATATAGAACGTTGTATGCAATTCTAACACAACCGTTTAAAGATATAATGCGGAATGTCTGTACATATATCTTAAACAGTCACTAAAACTATATATTGTCCATATTGCAGTCCAGACTTGTTTCACAGTACAACGTTACTACTTACTGCAGTACACGCGGAATACATTATTCATTCACATGCCGAGTTCACCTCCACTAAACCTGAGACACACCCACACAAACACCTGATGCGTACGCGCACACATACACAAAAGACAGGTTGAAAAAAACTTAGTGGGGGTAGTGTGTGAACCAGAGCCTCTTGCATTTATATTACAACCATGCAGTTTTGATACTTTATACGGAACGAAATTCAGTTTTTTTTATATTATCTTAATAATTCATTTTTAGGCTTCTTCATTCTCACTTTTAGACGTAATCAGTTATTTTCCATTGAATATCTATGTTTTATTAGGAATCATAATTTTGATCTTAATTTGTCACTTAATTTGTAACCATAAAAATATTGAAGATATACCTATATTCATAAATTGAAAGCAACTTTAAAATTTTTATTTTATTTTCAGGTAAGTCAGCATTTGACTGTTTCATCCACGATACTTGGGGATTTCATCTGCGACTACGTAAGTTTAATTATTTTTTTAATATTTTCAATCACGTCGTAACATATGAACGAATGATATTGAAATTTGGAACACAGTTAGATTTTAGTCTGGATGAACACATAAGCTGATTTTTATCCTGGTAAAATAACGGAAACTGGAACTGCGCTAGTAAAACCGCGAGGCATTGCTATAATTTAAATATGATGAACTTATTGAAAATACCAAAAATTAAGCTAAATTATCTTAAGTAAAAAAAAAAGTGATAAGTAAAATGTTTGTGAAGGAACTTAAAATATTACTCTAAAGAGAGTATTTAAAATATTACTCTACGTGTAAACTTTGCTATAGTGCGCCATATTTTAAAATACTTACGTTGCAAGTATCAACTTCTTTTAATCCCGATGTTATCTCATCTCACGTGAAATCGCAGGTCATCCAATACCCGGACCGGGCCAGATGCTGTGTTTGTGGAGAAAAAAACGTATTTTTGAGAGAAAAAAACAGTTTTTTGCCAAACCCAACGTTCCACACATGTCGTACGTCGTACCTAGTCTCACCTCCACAGGAAATCCAAGCGAGGAAAGAGGAAGCTTGTCTTAGTTAATTTTGCGGTGAACCGGCTTCTTTCCGCTCTCAAAAAATGACATGTCTTTAAAAACAAAAGATAAAACTAAGTTTTTTAATGTATTTTAGTTAATTGGAACACACGCTTTGAGTAAATTAAATTGCAGTAATTTTTTGATTATTTAAGTATAATATTATAGTAAGAATAATTTGTCTGAGTACGTCATCATCATCATAATCAGCCTCAAGACGTCCACTGCTGAATTGCCAATCCAATGCAAGACGTCCCTCCTAGATTTTCAAAACGAACGGTCCTGAGTACGTACGTCGTTCAAATAACTCTAAGAATTCTTATTTTACGAGTACAGCCATTTTCAGAACATTACTTGAGTACAATTATAAATTAAATTAGTTATTTCTGTAGTAGAGCCTCTGGTAATATCTGATTTTGTAAACCTTGACCAATAACATGATACTGGTGGTGGAACTTCAACACACAAACACCATCTAGCCACAAACTAAGCAAAGCTTGTACTAAGGCAACGAGATAGCTGATTTGATACATATAATAAATGTATGTTTAAATACATACTTACTATAGATGGAAAACACCCAGGCACAGTACAAATATTTGTATTCATCATACAAATATTTGCCCACCCAGTGCAACCCAGATCGAACCCACGACCCACGGCTTCGCAGGCAAACTTACTACCAACTAAGCCACCAGGCCAGCCGTGCTAATGTACACGCAACGGCTTAGCAGTGAGTGCGCTGGCCGAAAAATTATCGTTGGTTGGATTCCGACCCAGGACAAACATTTGGAAGATGAAAATGGCTTGTTCTGTATTTGGGTGTCCTTGTGGAACTGATTGTTAAATGTTGTGTTTACACCGCTTGGTCGACGCGACGCGTTACCAAAATGCTGGCGTTTATTTGGCTCAACGCATCAGCATTGCCATTCAGCGTGGTAATGCTGCCAGCATGCTGGGTGCGCTTCCGACTGGTAGTGGGCTTAAACGTCTTGATTATCTGTAGACCTTCATTCGTCTATGGATAATTGAGGTGTGCTTAGTGTAAGTAGTTAGTTAGGTATGGGTCGTAGTGTAGTGTAGTTCTCATTACATTTAAGTTTTGTTAATAAAGGCTCTGCCCGATAAAAACAAAAACTAATTGTTTATATCAAAGATAGAAAATTTATAGTACAAGTTTCGCTTAGTTTGGATCAGCTAAACCCTCGTAATAGACTATTTAGTAACAACATTGTGTTGTCCACTAAAAGCATATTTATGTGGAAATTAATTACATAGAATGTACATATTTACTTATGATATTGGTAAACCAATATTATTTAAGACTACGTTCAGATGACAAGCGCTCAACGCGCGTTTTGATAACGCGCGTTGAGCGCTTAACGTCAGCATAATTGCTGCACTGCTTTTGGTAACATTGCAAAGCTTTAAACTGCATTATTTAGTTTTAAGTATTTCCTAAGTTAGTTTGGAAGGTTAGTTTGTTAATAAATGAGCTCTGCGCTATAAGCGTTAGCTCAAAGTTCAGTAGGCAGAGACCATCTGCACCCAACTGCCATATCTATATATTTATAAATGAATTGCTGTTCGTGGGTGTCCTAAAACTCGACAACGGCTGGGCCGATTTGGGTGATTTTGGTTTTGAAATGTTTGACGTAGTTAACGGAAGGTTTAAACGGTGAGAAAATATTGAAAACTTGCGAAGAAGGTAGCACAGGCTAGGTAGAGAGATACTCTGAAGATAGTAAAAACAAAAATTTCATTTTCTCATACAAACTGTTCTACATAATTTCAAATATTTGACGTTACCGATCAAACATTTTTTTTCGAGAGTTTTAATCAAAGAGTATTTATTTATTACCTTTATAGTTTTCATCAAAGAGTAGGTACAAATACAAAGAGTATATAAGTTTTTGAAGTGAAAACTTTTTTTGGCGCGCCTAGACAGATTTTTCGTGGGGTGTGAATTGAATTCTAGCGTCACGCTCGGGTATGATTTGGTAGCTATTAGTAGTTAGTTTATTTTAGTTTAGTTAGTAGTTTATTTAGTATCAGTATTGCACCGTGCGAAGCCGGGGTGGGTCGCACGTTTATAAATGTATTAAAGGTGCATGCATTCAAAGGACGTAAACAATGTTGGCAAATTTTGTTTAATTTGTTTTCTCTTTTTGTATATTTGATTTCTCAAACATTGCAAGTTATTGTAAGATTGGTGCTTATTGGCTTGGATATCTTAAACTTGGAGCCATTGGATACTTGTGACTTGGTGGCGCAGTAAGGGCAACGTTCAGCCTCACAAGCGTGGTATTGTTGATTTGAGCACCACCTGAATGTTTGAGTATTTTTCTGGTTGCAGATGTTGTTATCTCTATTTCTAATGTTGAAGGATAATATCATGAGGAAACTGACACGTTCCAAATATGTCATATATTTCGAGGACAAGTGTCGCTTATTAACCCACTCTATTTCTGCTAGAGTGGAGTATGTTGGCTCTCCTTACGATAGAAAACCCAGAGTTCCAATAGAGCAAGTAAAAAGCTATTGAGGAAACTGACACGCTCCAAATATGTCATATATTGCGAGGACAAGTGTCGCTCATCAATCCACTCTATCTCTGCCAGAGTAGAGTATATTGGCTCTTCTTACGATTTTCTATCGTAAGGAGAGCCAATATACTCTACTGCCAGAGTCCCTGTAGAGCAAATAAAAAGCTATTAATGTTTAGAGCTTAATGCTACGTCAGCGTTGGAAAAAAAGGACATGAATATTTAATTTGAAACCACGAGATACAAGATCGCGACCGATAAAATAATGTAACCAACATTATAACCAGTGTTCTTAAATTAGCCTAAAGCCGGTTCCCTACCATTCACATGAATGGGCGAGGATAATAAGAATTCTGCGACATGACTACACAACGAAGCGCGTTTTGTCCATTGGAACCTGTTCCGATGGAATGAGATGCAAGGCGAACGAACCGGTACGATTTTTTAATGTTAACAGTTTTAGGATGCCGCGTGGTTTGGGAAAGTTGCTGCTACCAGCCATAAAGTTTATCTATTAAAAAAAACTCTAAATTGCACTTCCGTTTTTATAAATTATTGTCAGACTCTATTGCAGAATCTTGTAGATATAAGTACTACTATATTTTATGCTACAAAATATTTGAAAATCGTGTTACATAAAACTTAAACGCCTAAGAGGATTATTTTGGCAACTTTTTACCTGAAAAGGCCACTTTACTGAATGCCACAAAACAGTAAAGCAGTGAAGAAGAACGCATATTTTCCACGTACTGAATAGAGCGGATAAGTATAAAGATATCAGAAAGGAAAAAAATAAATACACCCCTAGCGGGACGTCAGTGCAGGTCTATCACCCCCATTCTGAATTAGAATTAGAAGGAAAAAAATACACGATATAGGTACACCATTGCTTAACAACTACCAGCGCTCCGCGGTTTTACCCGTGACAATTTACCTATATATATAGTTAGCCTATATATATAACCTATATATTTATAGTTGTTATGTGCTATTCCATTCGCGTTCCATATTTCAGCTTGATCTCTTTAGTTCTTACGACAACTTAGCAACGAACATCGAGCCATCTTAACATCCAAACTTTTAGATATCCTACTAATATTATAAATGTAAATTTATGGATGTTTGGACGTTTGTTGCTCAATCACGTCCTAACGTATGAACGGATCGGTCTGAAATTTGGAACACAGATAGTCTGGAAGAACACATAGGCTACTTGTTATCCCGAAAACACAACAGGAACAACGGGACCGGGAACTTCGCGGGTAACACCGCGGGGCGCTGCTAGTAGAATATAATATTAGTAGCACGAATGAGAACGTCAGGCTGTGGAATGAGTTGCCTGTGTGGGTTATTCCGGATGGTTACAATCTTGGTGTATTCAATTCGAGAGTGAATCGGTTTCTTCTAGGTTTCTTCAAGCTAGCTTCATCGTAGACCGTATCGTCGCTCAACAACAGGCGAGATTATGGTCGAGTGTAAGCCTGTAAGCCTTTAATAGTTTAAAAAAAACGGAACACTTTAAAACTAAAAAAAAGCTTGTTTATCAGTTTTACAATGATTTTCAATTTCAATTCAATGATTCAAGTAATATAAAAAAAGTACATTTTAAGTAAAAAAAAAAGTAATATTCCGAGAGCTGCTACCAAATTTTAGGTAGATATTTGAGGCAAGCTGAAAACTTGTCACATAGTTCTCCTATTATACCCCAACACGGAGGAGGAGGTGGGGGGGAAAATGGTACCTTACATAAAAAAAATAATGAACTTTTCATTCAGTGAATACTTATGTTTGATGCAATATGAAATTTTTGTATGTAATTTAACGATTAAAGAATAAAAAAATCCAGGCGATTTAGTCGGATTTTTAACATTGACAGGCGCGTGCAAAAAAATAAAAAAATGGATTTGAGGAAATTTGAAATTTAAATTGCGTGATATTTTATAACTAACAGATAGAGATTCCCAAAAAGAGATATCATTTTGGAGGGACTATCTATCTGCCAGGTGATCAAAATTGAGGGATTCAGTTTGCCCCGCTAGTCATGAGCCAGGTCTGCACCTCCGTGTAGGGAATATAATAGCTCTCGGAATATAAGTCTATGGATGAGACAAAAGTAAAATTCTAAAAATATATTTATTACGGTTGCATTTTGATGACTGCTAGAACACTGGTTTTTATAAGTAACTAGCTGAACGCGCGTGCGTTGCTACGCCATCTATCGAAAATTGGTCGTACCAATTCAAATTTTGAACAAATTCGGTTACTTTAGGTTCTAATGACGCAACCTTTAACATATGACATAATGACATATGCTGTCACGCAACGAAAGCTCCGTTCCTTCCCGTTTTTGTTACATTTTCCAGTCATGCTCCGCTCCTGTTGATAGTAGCGTAATATTAAATAGCCTATAGCCTTCCTCGATAAATGGACTATCCTACAAAGAAAGAATCTTTCAATTCGGACCAGTAGTTCCAGAGATCCTTGCGTTCAAACAAACAAACAAACATTCAAACAAACAAACAAACTCTTCAGCTTTATAATATTAGTATAGATACACGATGAGATCAAATCTATAATTCCTAAAATCTAGCATTACCATTCACCTAACATCTTGATGTCAGACCGGAATGTGTTTCGTAAAAACAATAATAAAACCTGAGCTCTTGGTCAACACGATTCGTGACTAAACTGCTAGTGTTTATTCGGCTCAACTTAGACGTGTTGTCATTCAGCGTAGTAACGCCGCCAGGCTTGGTAACTGCAAATAGTCTTGAGTATAATCCCGGTTTGAAGGGCAATGATTCCAGAGAAATTACAGGGCTTAGAGACATAATATCTTAGATCTCTGGGTGACGAGCGCAGTGCAGTGCTAGGTAATGATTTGGACTATCATGTTCCAATAGCTGTGTGTTACTATGCTGTTATGTGACAGGCATGTTGCTTACCATCAGTCACATGTCCTGCTCGTCTCGTCACTCTATGCTATCTATATAAAAAAGTATCGGAGTTATCTCTAGATTTTCATAGTATAGCACATTAAATGTTGCCATTGCCTTTGCCCATTGTTCAAACTCGGGACGTTGTCTCTCAAGGAGAGAGTTAAGGTATCAACCAAAGGAGAGAGTTAAGGTCTTAATCAACCACGCTGGCCCAGTGCGGGTTGGTAGGTGAGGTAGTGAGGTATGACCTCGCAAAATTCTACTAAAATGTCGGTTTCCTATCGATGTTTGGATGAAAAGCAGTGGTGCTCGTGGGATTCGAACTAAACCAGATAGAACAGAATCACGAGATACAGAAATTAATCATTTTCTACACTGCCAGATGCAGTGCAGTGCTGGGAAGTATATATTTTTTCATATTAAAATGGCTGCGTGAAACTTTGTTGTCAATGTCTGCTTACTATCGCGCACATGTTTTGCTCGTCCCGTGACTTTAAACTATAAAAACATGTATCTGCATAGATTATACAATCTTTTTAGGAACCTCGTCACGTGGAATGTTGTATTGAATATTCCAATACTTATGGAGATGGTTAGCAGAATAATAAACAGAACTTCAACAGAGGTATCGATATCCTATTGAGTTAGCCATTCTCTGAATCAAAGTGATTTATCGGGTTGTTTAGTTTTATGAAGTATTTTTAGATGTATTTTTTTCAATGCCTATTCTACCATCTTAGTATGTCTACAAATACCTAGTATGAAGTTTTCTATATCTTTTTGATTTTATTCAAGACTAGCGGCCCGCTCCGGCTTCGCTCGAATAATAACCTAGATATCAACTGCAGCGCCATCTGCCGTAGCCTATGTTACTCGGGAATAATGTAGCTTTCCAAAGGTGAAAGAATTTTTGAAATCGGTGCAGTAGTTTCGGAGCCTATTCATTACAAACAAACAAACAAATATTTCCTCTTTATAATATTAGTATAGATTAGCGTAATTCAAATTGCTGTTTTAACCTGCGCCAGTAACTGGGCCAAACGTACAAAAGGATGTTTTTTAATCGAACTGATAGATGCCAACGCTAGAACGTTCAAATGTTAAAAAATGAAATAAATATTTTTAAAAGTATCGTTCCATTATAAATATAAATTGATCGGCTAGGTAGGTATTGTTTAAGCAAAGTTATTATCTTGAGCTTCAACTCTTCAAGTTTTTTTCCTAGTAACTTAGTTTTGAATTTACTTATTTGAGTTTACTAAAGGTTACATTAAAATGATCTACTCTATGTGCAAATAACTAAGAAAAGGTGGCAAAGGCTGGCATTCATTATCTTGCTTGACTTGTAAGGCATATGCTGGGTACATCATAATGTCAGTTTAGTTGGCCTGATAAATACCAACGGAACTAGTATAGTGAGAAGTGAGCGTTATAAGGTGTTTTTATAATGCAAAAAACCTCTCAAAATTGTTTTGCCACCGGTGAAGTTAATGATTGAAATTGTTATAAAATTTTTGATAAATATATGTCAATGTCTATTTGACATATTTTTTCACCCATACATCTCTAATTCTGTAATCGCGCATTCATTGATACGTTAGAACAGATAAAGTATTAGGGGTAATTGTTTTCGGTAGATGTGGAATCTTACCGAAGCGGCGTCCATTGCTGTTAAATGTTCGCTTCGTGCGAGCCCGTATCTCGATGCTCATTTAATTACGGCCCCCCAATGTCAAGTTGGGGATAGGGCTGTCTATTCACGTACTTATTAGAAACTAACATGTAACAACTAAATACTATATTCACAACAAAAGTATGACAACTACAAATTAAACTTTTAAATAACGTTTAAAAATATCATAGGTAGTATAAAAACAGTTTAAAAACTTCTTTCGGAATTTTCTATGGGTCGACACATTTTCACGATCTAGCCCCAAACTAAGGACAGCTTGTATGACTGAAGTTAGATAGCTAATTTAATCTATTTTTAATTTAAATACAATGTTTCCAGAGAAATTACAGGGCTTACAGGCAGGAAAAAAAGGGCTTAGAGATATGACAACTTAGATCTCTAGGTGACGAGCGCAGTGCAGTGCTAGGTAATGATTTGGACTCTTCATGTTCCAATAGCTGTGTATCACTGTGCTGTTATGTGGCAGGCATGTTACGTGTTGCTTACCATCAGGCACATGTCCTGCTCGTCTCGTCACTCTTTATTTAAAAAAAAACTTATTATATTTACTTATAATTTGAAGTGCCTAAATGGTGAGCATGAGAGAGAGAATGACAAAAGCAGTTTGTGACAGATGCGTGAAAAATATGTCAAATTATATTGACATTGACATATGTATGTTTATCAAATTCGTCTAACATATGTTTCTATGTATAATACGTATGTATTTACAACTATACGAGTATTATATTAGCTATCTGGCCGCCATAGTACAAGCTTTGCTTAGTTTGAGGTCAGATGGTGTTGTGTGTGAATTGTCCGCCAATATGTATTATTATTATAATGAAACGTTGACACCACCTATGTCACAGCTAACAACTATTATGCCAGGGTTTTTGCTTTCTACTCTTAACGTATCATTGCAGAACCGATAGGTTACTTTAAATTAATTTTGTGACAACGAACAAAAAAACTCAAAGAAAATATGAAATGAGATGATGACAAACGCCTACTACAATATTATGTAAGACGATACGGAGACGATATTAAATAAAATAACAAGAAACATAATGCAATAGAAAAACGCTTGTCTAAAAAGTTTTTTATTTTTAACCTGATGCACACTTGAGATTGACTATTGTAAATTGTGTAATGTTGTGAATTTACTGCAAATCGGTTTATAAAAATCTATGATAAGCTTGAATAATAGAAAACAATTAAATTTAGACCATGAGACGGGTGTTGATAAGACAGTTGCAAATTTCGCTTCGAATTGAGAAAACAATTTAAACAATGTTTTGAAATACATGGAGATTTTTTAACATAAACTTTCAACAATATTTTTTTTTTGCAACAATCTTTACTATTTACTAAAATACAAAGATTTAAATTACCTATATGTACAATTTTCCATGATGGATGCACGGCACAACAAGGAACCAGCCCTAGTGTGCAGTAGGTACGTCACAGGCTACAATTACAATTGTTTATGTTGCGGAGAGGATTGTACAGCTGCTCGTATGATTGACCTCATTTTTAAACGTTGCCCGGCTACCTGATGATGTGATCATGGTTTTAACACATTTTTGAACAGGATGCAAAATTCTGACCTTCATCATCTTCATGCTTGAGAATGATTTTTTGACCTTGATCATGGTAAAAGTATTCCGGTATAAAAGATCATAATCATCATCGTCTGCAGCCTGCAGACGTCCACCGTTGGACATAGGCATCTCCCAAAGAATTCCATAATGACCGGTTTTGTGCCGCTTCCATGCACCGACTTCCCGCGACCGAGACAATATTATCAATGTATAAAATAATAATAAATAGTAAGTTGTAGGGGTATTCACAGATTTTCCAGTGATTCACACAGTGAAAAGTCTTAAAAAAGTAAATCAAAACCATAATTTAGCAAGCATAGCCGTAACTCCGATACTAAAATGACACTGCGTTAGCTTTGACTTATGCTAAATCACATTCAAAAATAATGACATAAATCCCACTATCAAACATATACGCGTAGGTACTTACACTTAACATCATCATCAAAAATCAAAGAAGTCGTTATTAGAGTACAGGCCCGTGTCAAAAATTGATGGGTCATGTGAACCACCAGGAGACCTACTCGTATGTACATTACATAATATATATTCATATATCTTCTAATCCATTATTCTGCAACGACTTAAAAAATCATGCGGCATAGTGCTGAATCTTATTATTTTATACCCTTCTATCTGTCTACATAAGACTTCTGGTGGTTCAAATGACGCATCAATTTTTGACACGGGCCTGTAATCTATAAGGTCGAAGATGGAGCGCAGAATCCTGTATGGAACTTGTTTTCTTTTGCCTCGGATTCGAAAATGAAAAACTTACACTTTTCAAAAATCAAGAACAGCGACAGACCATTCTTTTGGAATTCTACAGTTTGAAGGTAAACAAACGTTTTTAAGCTTACGGGTTCTGCCGTATGGTGGTAAGTTCTTTAGACATTTGAGTGTTCTTCCGAAGTTTTACAACTCAAAACCTTAACAAACATTTAAATTAAGATTCTATCATGTTTGCCATGCCGAGAATCCAATTAGCTCTCTCATCAAGATTGAAAGAAGTCGCTCCGGCGTTAGGGGCAACGGCCTACGTGCGCCGGCGCACAATTTCATGCATCACTTGACAGATATTCGATTACTACTTACTGGCGGCCCTGGCGCTCTGTGTGTGGTGGACCTCATAATAAATCTTCTTAAAGAATATCGTTTATCACCATATGTTTTTGTTTTACATTTTGCTTCACCCTAAATTCGAAAAAAATTCAGCTAGGTAACTTTAGTTTTGCCAGTAACTTTTTTAAAATTTTGTTTGATTATTTTCTTCTCTCACCTTCTGTAGTCATTATTAACAGGGGTAATGTTATTGAAATTTAAAACGAGACTAACCGCACAAAATATGACTTAAGTTTAGTTTTATATCTTTGAATGAATTTACAATTTTACATATCTTACAGAAAAAAATTACAAGTCGTTGGTTTGGGTAATCCTTAAGTATTTTTTATAATTTGGCTGTTACGGGTGTTCTAGTAGAAAGAAAGGCAACGGCCGATCCGGAGCCCTTGGTTCAAATCCCACGCGCACCACAGTCTTTTCGTCAAAACATCGTAAGGAAACCGACATATTCTTGATCGAGGTTTCGAGGTCATGCGTCCTCCATTAAGTTGGTGGACCAGGTGTGGGTTGGTGGCACAAACCCAAACTGGGCCACCGTGGCGTGGTTGATGGCCGAAAAGATCTAAATGCCACTTTTAACTCCTTACGAGGGTTTATAAGCACATAAAAATGGTGATAGTTTAGGTTATAACAACAATAGTCAGATATTACTAAAAAATAATACCTATATGATACCAATTTTTATAAATTTCAGTTTTTGTTGATGTAAAACAAATCATAGCTACCAAAGTAATAAACGTAAATACATTTTTTTTGCATTATTTTATGAAGTACTTAAATGAGAAGAGCTCCACGAAGCGAAAAATGTATAGACTCATTATTTAAAACTTTTATGCCGTAATTTATAAAAACAGATCCCAGAATAAGATTAGGTTATTAACATTGGTATAACTTTATGGAAAAATATTAGTGAGCATATTGCTCACTAGTGAGCAATATGCTCACTAATATCACAGTAATATAGGTAGTTGATTAGTCTATGACAATAACTTGACATACTTAATTTATTTTCAGTCATAATCCGTAGATTTCGCACAAGTAAAAACTCTTTGAATTCATCACCTAAATGTGATACTCTGAAAATTGCTCATTCTACAGGTAAAAGGACGAAGAATTTTAATTTGGCTGACACCGTTTTATATACTTAGGTACAACAGAAAATTTGTACTTATACGTACAACAGTAAACGCCAAAAGCTAGCAAAAATGTGACTCAGGCCCTCAGGCCTGTAGTCGGAACTGATTGATACTTAGTTAAAAAGAAAACATATAGGTATACCTATGTACCTAGATATGATACGGTCGAATTGAGAACCCTTGTTTAGAGTCGGTAAAAAAATATTAAGAATAAACCCACTTAGGGAAGCCTATTATCACAGTTTAAAGAAATAATATGTGCCTACTACTATTATTGTAACGGTAAAAAGGTATACCTAACTTACCTATACCCTACTTTATTGTTCTGAAATCATTTAATGTACTTACCTCTAGATTTCAGTTTTAAGTCTATGTCATGTACCTACATGTTGCAATTGAATAAATGATTATGATTATTAATGTATTTTAACAAGTAAACAATAACTTAATAATGAGATTAATTAAGTGACTCTAAATTTAATATCGATAATATGACAATCTGAATTCTGCGAACTGAATTTTCCTGTGTATGACGATGTTTGTTTTGCTCTTCGCAGAACTCTTAATCTTATCCATGCTATGCTCAAAAACAAAATCAGACGCAACAGCTAGCGCCATCTACAGTAAAACTCTATAACTGGATTTACCTTACAAAGAGTTTCTTGTAAAGCGCCATCTAGTTCTTAAGCTTGAAACTACGTAGGCTGCGTCGATTGATACAATGTCGCGATCGAAACTTTGTTCTGGTAAAGCAGTACAGATGGCGCACTTCTTTGGCAGAAGTTTAAATTTTTGTTAGGACAAATAAGTATTTCATCAAAATGATAGATGGCGGCTCACGTCTAAATTAATCTAAGGTTTAATTGGGCATCCGTTTTTAAAATGATATTTTTTCTAATAAAATATTTTATAATAAATATAGTATGAATTGCTTATACGCTGTAGTAAAAGCCCGGAACAAAAAAGTTATAAAATCAAATTCAATGTAATAGGTAAGGCTAGGCACCAGGTAGTTATAATACATACAAACATAGGTACCTAGTAGATATTTAAACCACGTATTATAGGGCGTACATGAAACCTTATAATTTATTATGTAGGTACAGCTTGTTGCTCACCGATTCAACTGCATTAAAATCTATGACATCATTATTTACATTTTCTGCAGTTAAATTATTGACTGTGCAACACTCTATTAATTCTAACATCGTGTCGAATGAGTTCGTTTTGTTAATCTTTATCGTCATTAGTATAAAGGTTATAATTGCATGACGTATTTTAGTTGGCGGACTTGTTTGCTATATAAGGCATCGATCTATGATTGTATTGAAAGGATTCGAGGATCACGTCATATGGCGGTGAAGTCCATATAAGGAGCGATAAGGCTTAAGCTTGCTTACTTACAATATTTTGATCTTTGAGATGTACTAAATGTGTGTCAAGCTGATAAGTAGTCTAGTTTAGAATTTCCAAGATTTTTTTTTTGTTATTCTTTATTCAAATTTCGTCATTGGCATTGCGTAGGAGCAATCGATACTATATTTTTCTTGTATCGTGTTGTCTTTCGACTCTTTTTACCCGACTTCCAAAAAGGAGGCGGTTATCAATTCGACCACCATACGTTTTATTATTATGTGCTTATGTTACTTTATTTCTCGAGAACGCTCGAACTGATTCAAAAAAATATTTTTGTGTTCGGATGGGTAAATGGGTATGCTTCCCGAATGGTCCCATATAAATTTTATCGAAATCGGTGCGGTAGTTTTTGAAAAAAAAAAACTAAATTTTGCTTACAATTTTGTCTGGATGACGTAGTTGTCGATTTCACAAAAGGTATGAAACTCAATCCTGTCAACACGAAATTGTATAAATGCATTGATGAATACTTGTTTTGCACTAAAAAGGGAAAAATAGACTAGTAGCGCATAATATAATAATTGTAAGTATCAGTTTATTTTTCGCTTTTGAGTGTCGTCTATTTTTGGATTAGATATCGGTTTAATTTTTTGTAGACAATGGTTTGTTGAATACAAACGGTTCGTTGTTTGCAAATTTTGTTATGTTTCGTACATATAACAAAGAATTATGCCATTTTAGGTAATATCTACGAAATTTTAGCAATAAAATTTAAATTGTCTAATTTCATTATTTGTTCATAGGTACTAAGAACGGAGATACACGTATCTTGATATCATTATTCATTATGTTTATCAAATAAATAATACTCTGTCACCTCTTTCAAGTTTTGTATTCTATATTTAGGTACGTCTAACTTAGAATCTTGCGGTTCTACAACAAAAGACATCAACGCGATATAACGTAAGCCTATTTCTAAAGGACTATCCACCAGATTATTCAGTTAGTTAGTTTTTACGTACCTAAATAAATCCAATCATTCTCTTATACACGGATCTATATCTACCTAAAGTTATGTACTTAACTCTTTTTGTTTCTTGTTTGTAATACCTAATAGCTACAAGGAGAACCTTAAACTGAACAGCTTAAGTTATTTCAGTTCAAAAGCGACAAAGTGTTCTAGAAAACGTTTTATCACTTTCCAAGAAAACCTTACACCTTGAACTCAGAATAATGAAGAATCTTTGACGTTAACATCAGGCAGCAACAACGAAATAGATGCTTCGATTAACTTCTAAACGCGAGTGGAGGGCGTTAACATCTAATAAGAAACATTCGGAGAAATAAGGAAGGCAAAACCACATGTAACTTACGCTATTACGTGCGGGCCCCAGTGCGCTAGCGCAGCCTCCGAGTGGTGGCAACATTGGAATGCCATAACTCAGGCATACCACCCTAACGGTACGTGCGAGAGAGACAACGCTATGTGCGCGAGAGAGTAACCGCATCGTCATGGTTGAACGACCGATCAAATAAGTTTTGTACGCAGCTATATCGTATGCTACGTAGGTTTTATTTCTTCTAAACGCCGAGGCGCATGCGCCGAGACCGATTTCCATACGTGCCATTTTCACGAGCGACAATGGCGCGAAACTTTTCCATGGCAGTTATTTTTGAAACTAGGAAATAAATATTTGATAATTAAACTAACTTATACGATGATTTTATATACACACAGCCGACTGATGATGTATTAGTAGTACTAAGTGCTCGCAGTAATCCAACCTAATGAAATAAGAAGAATTTGTTTTGTATGGTTTTCGCAACATTAGTTTTTGAAGTGAAAACTTCTTTTGGCGCGCCTAGACAGATTTTTCGCGGGCTGTGAAATGACTTCTACCGTCACGCTCGGATATGAAAAGAAATCTTCGGGTAAACTCGGGACCATAGCCATTGGCTATCTAGAAATGCGTCATCCAATGGGAAATGCTAAAAGGGGGTGGCCTGCCCATCATGGCATGGCCATCTAGAAATGCGTCAGCCAATGAGAAATGCTGGTGTATTTCTAGAGGTAAGCTATCAAATCTTGAGTTATAAGTTTTCACTTCTATCGGCAGTTCCTATGTTTTTTCGACTCATATTTTTCAGAGACCCGAAATTAAAGAATAGTGTCTTCGTAATTTATATAATCTTACTTTGTTAAAAATAACTCTATTCAAAGAATAATCTAGAAACGCTAGGCGAAATAACATTTTGTTCTGAGCCAATAATTTTGTCATGGTTCTAACAGCGTGTTTCAAAGTGACCATTTTAATTTGGTCTCTCGATACCACAGATTGTAAGACAAAATGGTCCAAGCTAGAGTTGATAAAATGACCACACAAGGCTATGTCGTGACCGGTGCTCGGGGGTTTGTTTCGTGCTCTGATGGTAAACTGTAAGTAGTTCTACAGTCTACAATTAATGTGTGGTATAATTGTGTACTTTCCTTCAAATCACGACTGCATGCTATGCTTGTACTTTAGTTTCTTGGGAGATACTACTGTTTCGATTCATATAAATAATAGTTAAAATCAGCTTTTTCTAGCAGGAATTATCTAGATAACTGAATACCACAGAAACTTGAGGAAATAATAAGCTAAAATATAGTTTCCAATCATATAGGTCGAAAACTTCTCGCTGAAATAGACTTTTAAAGGACACAAATACCATACAATATTTTTTTTAACTTGAGTGCATCGACGGAACTATTACCACAAGGCGCGATTCGCACTTTACACAATCTTATTCACTGCGTCTACAAAATATACGGTACCGCAGAAAACTAAGTCCAAAATATACTATACATCCATTTTATACTCATTACAACTATAATATTAAGTAACAAATTATAATTATAATATCAACAGAGAAATATTGAAAGACTTACAAAGGTACCACACTTTCCCCTGGCAGAGTCCGCCTGGGGAAGTACCACACCTTTGCCAGTTATTCTACCGCCAAGCAGTAACGTGCAAACATTACTGTGTTCCGGTTTGAAGGGCAATGTTTCCAGAGAAATTACAGGGCTTAGAGATATAATATCTTAGATCTCTGGGTGAAGAGCGCAGTGAAGTGCTAGGTAATGATTTGGACTCTTCGTGTTCCAATAGCTGCGTGTCACTGTGCTGTTATGTGGCAGGTATGTTACTTACCATCAACCAATGTCCTACTCGTCTCGTCACTCTAAACTATAAAAAAATAAAAAATTTGCGCCGTCTTGCCCTAAGCTGAGGAAAGCTTGTGTCAGAGAAACACTACTATTTCAGCTAATGATTTCAAAAGTAATTTATAGTAAGTTACATATTATATTATACATATATGTTATTATAAAATGTTCTACAAAAAAGTCTACGATGGTATTTATACATATGTCTATATCTTAGGGATAACCCACAATAGCCATTTTTTTCCTTGACTTTTTCTTACTTATTTACGACGCGATTTTAAGCAATACAGCATTAATCCTTAATTAAACTCGTCACTAGCAGGTCGCTAGTCGCTAGTTACTAATAACACCAGTATGCTGTAACAGACTGAGGTACCTGTCAATCTATAATGCCCACTGATTTACAAAATGAGGTCCCTTTTGTTACTCCTGTCCAGCGTCCTTCGACACGGTCGAGGTCGTCTCGACCTAAGAATAAAATAAGCAAAACAGCCTAGAGAGCCAAACTTACTCCATTAGGGTCCCGTGGATTTTTAAATTATTGTTGAAAGAATTTGTTTTGTTTTGTATTCTATTTATTATTGATGACTCAGAGTGGGTCCTGTCAATAAGAGACGATTTTGTATATAGGCACATTTTTATTACGTTTGGGTATCTGTAATTTGTCATAAATTCGGACCCGACAGACGTTGTCATATATATAACCTAGACACCGACTGCAGCGCCATCTGGCGGGCTGATTTGTAAATCTAAAGACCTTAACTATTCAGGGCACTACCTAAACGCTTACAAAAAAAGTAATTCAAGTCAGTCCATCCGTTTAGGAAGAGTTCAGTGACATACACACGTACAGTAGAATTATATGTACCTAAGTACATATTATAATTTATTAAGAAGTTACAACTGTTATAAAACAAGTTTAAAAACAGAGTAAGTAGTAGTTTTTTAGTAGTGGTAGGACTCTTGGCAGAGTCCGCCTGGGGAAGGACCACATCTTTGCCATTTATTCTACCGCCAAGCAGTAATGTGCAAACATTACTGTGTTCCGGTTTGGAGGGCAATGTTTCCAGAGAAATTACAG
Organism: Ectropis crepuscularia; assembly: GCA_963693475.1. Taxonomy (NCBI): domain Eukaryota; kingdom Metazoa; phylum Arthropoda; class Insecta; order Lepidoptera; family Geometridae; genus Ectropis; species Ectropis crepuscularia. Next base: position 20,788,779 of record OY856338.1, read on the forward strand.
GGCTTAGAGATATAACAACTTAGACCTCTGGGTGACGAGCGCAGTGCAGTGTTAGATAATGATTTGGATTCTCCATGTTCCAATAGCTGCGTGTCACTGTGCTGTTATGTGGCAGGCATGTTGCTTACCATCAGGCACAACATGTCCTGCTCGTCTCGTCATTCTTTATGTAAAAAAAAAAAGTTGTTCCCGAAACTTACAATAACTTCTTTTTTACTAGATTGTTGATGTTGTTTTTGTAGTACAAATACTGAAGTAATAATAATGAAGTCCTTAATAAACCAGCATTAATTATTTTTTAAACTTAAATAAATTAGGTAATTTATAAATCTTGACTGCGCTATTTTCACAACTGCTTTTATAACTATTTAACTAGATTATTTTAGTGTCAACACGGACACTAAAATAATAACATACGTAGGTAATCGATAATAATAATAATCAATTTTTCGGAAACTTTCAACTAGTCTGTGCGCGATATAAAATTTCGTACGAGTAGAGTAACAGGCGTAATGCCGCTAACTTAAAAACGGTGAAGGAAAACATCGTGAGGAAACCGACATGTACCTAGAATCTTTCGAAGTCATGTGTCATCCGCCAACCCGCAGCGTGCCAGCGTGGTGGATTATGGCCTTAACTCTCTCCTTGCGAGAGAAGGCCCCGAGTCCCAGCAGTGGGAACGTTTAGTGGGCTGTTGATGATGATGATGAGAGTAACAGGTAGTACTACCTGTACTACAGTAGTAGCGCCATGAGTCCAGAATCCGTGAACTTAGTTCCGAATAAAAATATTGAATCAAATATTTATACGGCCCTATGGCACAGTCTATTAAATCGCAGTAGTATTTCTTTATACTGTGCCTATGATGAGTGGAAGTCCAGATAAAGGCTTACAATTTACTACAGCTTGTACACGGTACCCTAAAAAGAAAAGGAAAAAATAAAAGAGGTAAGAAATCGTGCGTACTCGCGCCGTGTTCGCCCAGCACCAATTTGTAGCTGGTCGTAAAAATAACAAGCTCTCGCCCGCGGCTTCTCTCGCAATCCTTCCGACGCGAAAGGCTGAAATTCGCTGCATTATAACGCTGGAATTATTCCTAAATGATTTAGGATTTTCAATTTCAACTACCTATCTAATATTGTGAAATAAAGTGTGAAATGATAAGTCGGATATTTTGAATTTAGATAGATTACAGTTTGGAGCACATTGGCTTTTTGTCCCAAAATAATTTGGAGTACATTAGGGAAAAGCCTTTTACCAAATATGTAGTGGTAGGGCTCTTTGATGAGTCTACCTAGGGAAGTACCACACAGCAAAGGCAATGCCAGTTATTCTGCCACCATGCAATAGTGTGCAAACATTACTGTGTTCCGGTTTGAAAAGCAATGATTCCAGAGAAATTACAGGGACTAGAGGTAAAACAACTTAGATCTCTAGGTGACGAGCGCAGTGCAGTGCTAGGTAATGATTTGGACTCTTCATGTTCCAATAGTTCCGTGTTACTGTGCTGTTATGTGGCAGGCATGTTGCTTACCATCAGGCACATGTTCTGTTCGTCTCGTCAATCAGCAATAAAAAAAAAACACAAAATGCCTGGTGACGAGCGCAATGCTTGCTTACCATCAGGCACATGTACTGCTCGTCTTGTCACTCTACCTATACAAAAAAAAACACGCGGACAAAATCGTGGGTACCGTTATATACTCGTATATCCAATTAGTACCTAAATCTATCAATATCTACTTGACATTGTACAAAAACTGCATCGAAATATCGGGAAATTTAATCGAAATAAATTAAATCGGAAATATAGTCATCATGATCATGTTATTTTCTTCGTCTTTGAAAAGAGAATATAGGGATAAATAAAAATCAAAGTACTTTTAAATTTAATTTAATCAAGACACTCGTAGACTATTTGGTTAGTATTCTAATCTTGAACAATACTGCGTAGAAAATTGTGTAACTAGGGATCACGAAACGTGCCTTGTGCTGCTTTGGGTGGGCTTTACATGAAGATACCTACTCTAGATAGTTGTTACTTAGGGGATTATGAATCCTTTATTGTTAAAGCACCATAGTTATTTCAATTTCGCTCTCCACTTTGTTTGTAGTGAAACACGATTTTTTCATATTATCCAATTTTTTATTTTATTTAAGAAGTTTCGTAAAATTTTAGTAATCGCGCAAAGTTCTAAATTCGTTTATTGCTTAAGTATTTTTTTTTTTAAATAAAGAGTGACGAGACGATCTGGACATTTGCCTGATGGTAAGCAACATGCCTGCCACATAACAGCACAGTGACACGCAGCTATTGGAACATGAAGAGTCCAAATCATTACCTAGCACTGCACTGCGCCCGTCACCCAGAGATCTAAGATGTTATATCTCCAAGCCCTGTAATTTCACTGGAAATATTGCCCTTCAAACCGGAACACAGTAATGATTGCACATTACTGCTTGGCGGTAGAATAACTGGCAAAGGTGTGGTACTTCCCCAGGCGGATTCTGCTAAGAGTCCTACCACTACAGAAAATTCATATAACTAACATGGTAAAAACCTTTCTACAACAAGACGAAAATGATAGTTACAAAGTGCACGCTATGAATTTAGAAATGCAAAGTGAGTGGTTAACCATAGGTGAGTTTTGTATCCCATTAGCTCTGAAGTGGCGCACCTTGCTATATGACTGGTCTCCTGCCTTATTAAAATTTTATCTGAACGCTTTCCAAATGACCCTCCCTGACCAGAGTAACTTGGTAAGGTGGGGAAAAGCCTCTGAAAAATGTTGCTATACTTGTGGTGAGGCGATATGTACAGCAAGGCACATATTGGTGGGATGCAAGGTGCTCCTTAATAGGGGTCATTACTCACAGCGCCATGACAGGGTACTTGAAATCATACGTGAAGCCGTAAGCCTTTCGGTAGCTAGAGCCCAAAAGGGATTGACGATAAACAAAAGACAAATTAACTTTGTAAAAGAGGGCTCAACTTCAAACTCCAAGAACAAGCCTTACTCAATCCTGGGTTCAGCTCCTGATTGGACTATTTTAATGGACACGTATGAAAAGCACTACAAAATCCCAGAGGATGTGGGTGTTTCGTCATCCAGACCGGACATTTTCCTTTTTTCTAGGGCTACGAAACGCATAGTCCTGGTAGAACTTACCGTACCGTGGGAAACTAATATACCTAAAGACCACGCGATGAAACAAAATAAGTATTACGACCTTCAAAATGAATTAACAAAAAATGGCTATGTAGTTAATTTATACGCTGTAGAAGTAGGAGCGAGAGGTATACCAGCAAAATCTCTCTATAACCTGCTTAAAGACCTTGGATTGTCCAGAAGTGCAGTAAGTTCTATACTAGAACGAGTATCTAAAGCTGCACTAGTAGGATCATATCGGATTTGGCTGGGCAGGGAGAGAAATACGAGTAGTGAAGGTGAGTGTTGACGTACGTCAATATAAGGGGCCCCTTTTAAACCTACTACCCGAGTCACAAGTCTTGGGGTCTATTCGATATTTCTCTCTCTGCCACACGATGGACCCGGCACCCGCACGGTGAATCCATGGAATGCTAAGAAGTACGTCTCGTCTCTCTCTCTATGCATTATTAAATATATATATGTAAATTAGTGGTCTGCGCTACATAAACTTTAACTGTGTATATTTCATACTCTTCTGTCTACACGTCTACTCTCTTTCTACGAAAACGTAATTTCGAAATAAACTCGCGACTTTTAAACTCCAATTAAACTTTGATCCGTCGTTTTGTCCATTTAAATGTTCGAAGCCTACTCTAATTAGAGTAGGTTTAGAACATTTAAACGTCAAACAATGTTGTATCGGATGAAACGAAGTAGAACGAGAGCAGGAAAGTCGCGAGTTTTTTTTCGAAGTTACGTTTTAGTTGAAAGAGAGTCCAGATGTCCAGGAGTTCTGTCGGTCAATTTTCGTAAAAAGCAGTACAATTTTTTTCCTTAACGCATGGATAAAGTGTTTCTTGAAGTGAAAATATCTTTTAGCGCACCACAGACAGTTTTTTCGTGGTCTGTGAATTGACTTCAAGCATCGCGCTCGGGAAATGAAAGAAATCTTTGGATAAACTCGGGACTATGGTAATGGCCACAGAAATCTAAATAATATTACCTTATTATTTAGATTTCTGTGGTAATGGCCGTGCCCTCCAGTTTCACCCGCGTGGTTTCCAAAGTGAGCTATCAAATTCTGAGCCATAAGTTTTCACTTCTATCGGCAGCTCCTATGGCTGCCAATTTTTTTTTATTATATCCCGTTTATGTACCTTGATAACAGCTGTGATTCGCATCCTTCTGACATGTGGCGGAAATCAATAGCATAATCCAAAACCCTGGTCGCGTACGTGTTGGATATGGATACACATTACAAACGTCTTCGAAGGCGTTTTTTATATACATCTTATTTTCTTCTTGATGTCTGGATATATACAACTGGATATAAGGATTTTTTGAAACAATAATCGAAAGTAATTTTTTAAAATTTCTTTTTGTTTTTAGTATTTTGAATAAAAAACAGTATAAAATAAAAGTACATAGATCCTCTTATTTTTTAGATTTTCTTTATTCAGTTTGCTGCGTGGATAACATTGGACCCAATCTATTACGACTATCAAAAATTAAGACCTACCTTTTTACGTTGCTACAAAGAAATTAGTGTGATTGTGTTAAAGGAATTCGATAACTACGTAGCTTTCCTATCGAAATTATACGTATCGAACTCAATAAAACTTATTTCAATCCTTTGATTCTCTTCCAAGGCATCAATTGTACGGTGCGGACAAAGAACTGCTCTGACCTCTAAATCCAATCCCAAAAATCGAGATCACGTTAGAAAATCAACTCTAACACTCTAGAATAAGAGTCATGGTAAAAAACTTCACTATAGTTTCATTTGGTCAACAACAAAGAACAACGTATAAACACCCGTAGCATGTTATTATAAGATATTTTAAGGATCTATTATCGAAGTAATAAGTGGATACAGATTATTATAGCTTGTGACTGTGATATCATTCCCGTAGGGGTAGGGTATAAATCGACTCCATAGAAAGTCAACGTTTTTATTGGCAAACACAGAATTTACACAAACCAATGTATAGAATGTTTTTTTTTTCAAACAATATTTTTTAATATATCTATGTATAATTTTTTATGAAATATGTGTCCAGGTTACTGAACATTAAATAATTTATCTGTGGTCCAAGCGATGAGATCAGTCTGGGTGTGAGTGAAAATCGAAAGAATATTCGTGAAATTTTCAACATCTCAATCCACATTTTTTTTCACCTCAAAACTGGTTAAGTCTTTCCCGGTGTATTTTACAGTATTCACTGGCTGTCTACAACGACTATCGTCCAAAATAATTTATTTTTCAAAGTTTAAATAGGTATGCGACAACTCAACCGCATAGACAGTTAATAACCCAACGCGTTTTCCAATGGAAACTATGACCCAGGAAGCTACAGTTTACTTCGTTTAAGGCTCTATAATTATATAGTTATGCACTGTATGCCGCAATGACGGGAAATCTCATTCACCTAGATTTCCTCAGCCTGCCACGACATACCTTTGGCTCAGTAAAGAATAAAAACAAATGAAAAACGAGTTTTCCATTTTTGTTATTTATTTATTACTAGCTGACCCCGCAAACGTTGTTTTGCCTTAGTGAACAACCCTTGTCACTTAGGGGTATGAAAAATAGCTAGTAGCCGATTCTCATACCTACAGAATATGCATATAAAATTTGGTTAAAATCAGTAAAGCCGTTTCGGAGGAGTAAGGAAACAAACACTGTGACACGAGAATTTTATATATAAGAAGATTATTGATTTCATTTTCCTTCCTCATAAAAAGATGTAATATCAATACAGCCTATAAAACATACTAAGTCGAATAGCCTTTATGATGTTTTGAGTGAAAATCTTATAGAATTCGTTCAACCGATCCACTCGAGAAAAATAGCACAATTATTTTAGTCCACACATTCGTGCGGTTTTCTTATTATTCTTTTGTAATCAACAAATTGACATCAAAATGTTAAACATAAATTGATATTTTTATTGAATTTAATGAAACAAACTAAAAAAAACAATCTTAAAATATAGTAGCAAATGCCTATAACAATTTGTAGAGAAAGAACATATCTATAACACATGGCCACACTTTGGCTCTATGTGTTGTTTTTGTTCATATGATATTTGGAATATAGAACATATTTCAGTTAAAAAGCAATTGCCTTACTACATAAATTTATAGCAAAAACACTATACTAAATAGATTGACTGAACCCACAACATTATAGGATTTGCTCAAAATAGTGACAGTTGTAACATTTGAGTCGTGATACAACTATTGTGTGAACATAAGTGCATCTCTGTTATTCCACAAAGCGAGCTCTAGCTGTTTCTATTTTTTTGGATTTCTAATGTCCATGGCGCCACATTTTGTATGTGTAACGTACACTCACTCGTAACCATAGAATGGATAAGGAAAAATAGTCGTATGCGCATTTTGTATTTTATGCACACAGCATTTCAATCATCTTTCTATAAACAATAATTTATAACAATAATTGGCGTTATGCCGTTCTAATTGAATAAATAAATAAATAACCGCATAATTGCAAAATTTGATAAAAGCTCTTGTTTGACATCACAAACTTCGGAAATGTACATATGTACCGATTTAGTTTTACTCACGGATATCGGGTTTTACTGCACCATTTGACCGATTGTTGGGTCGTATAAGCATTAAGGAAATATTTGGAATACGACTGTTGATGTTTCCAATGTTAGTGTGATCATCAAAGAGCTGCATGATATGATACTTACTACGTTGTTATTTTTTTACAAATTCAATAAATACCGCCAAACCAATCCGGAGAATCCGAAATTCTGGAGACCCTTATCTATGTAGAATATTATATCAGTTTATTTGAATTACTCTACAATCAAGCCCTACAGGAGCAGTGTTTGCTCGTTGATAACAGATCGTTGGAGTCGCTTTATCAGTGACAAACACGCAGATCGGATGGCCGATCACCAATAATACGTTTTAAAGTTTATTCTAATAATTTACTCTGGTGATATTTTGATGGCGCCAAGTTGACATAATCCTTATACTAGGTTGATCACTGGAAGCGATAATAATAAACTCGATAAACATTAAATGGAGGTCAAGTCACTTGGAAATTAAGCCAAGCAATACTCTGAAATAATAGTTTCATTTTATTTTACTAATCAAATTTTCGTAATATCGACAATTGCTCTCGCGTATCGCGCATTGGTCAACGCATAATCTTGGTCACATACGTAATTTAAACAATTAAATAATGAATTATCAGAATAAAACTATAGAAATGCCAATGCCAGGTATACTTTTTTATTAATACCTGTCAAATATTTAACGAAATTTCCTTTACTAACCCCATTAATAGTAACACTATAACGTAAAAGAGTATGAAAAAACTTTAAAAAAACTGCACATTCTCAAGTGACACATTTACAAGATTTACAAGGCTTTAGTACCTATTTAGAAAGACAGTACAACATGGCGTGCAAAAGAAAGCTATTGCACAAACACCACGGGCAAGGGCATTCACGTTTTTAAATTAATGGATTTAAGTACTTGTTGGTTATTAAATGTTCCGAGGCCTTGATCAGAATTACATTACGTCACTTATATTAATACTAGTAGTCCGTTCCCGTTATTTTCTTGTGATAAAAAGTAGCGTGTGTACTATTCCAGACTATAATCTGAGTTCCAAACAAAGAGGTTACATATTATACTTTATCTGAGGTTCCAAATTTCAACCCGATCCGTTCAGACGTGATTGAGCAACAAATATCCTACTTAAGTACTTCTCGGCCTTCCTATTGACAAATTTCTTATTCTTTCCTACATCCTGGAAGAGAGTAATACGCAAAGTCTCCGATTGTTACTATTATTTTTAATGGCATATAAATGGCTATTTTTAATGGCTGGCTTATCGATCAAACTTTTTATAGATATATATATTACATATAAAACATAATATACTCATATAATGCTTGACAGTTTTCTGTACAATAATTATTATAATACAGTAAATTTGTCATTTCAAACTTTGACAATTTGAATGCTCTTTCTTTTGTTTTTTTTTTATTGACTTGTAAATTGTACATTTATGATTAAAGTACTTTGACTTTAATTATTTTGTGCTATTTAAGTGTAATAGTTACCCTATATATCCTGCCTATTTATCTATCTTAACTTCATAACATAATTTTGAGACAGTCGCTTTTGCTTTGATTTAAAGCTATATTTTGAAACTACAACTTTATATCATCGCCTTGGGTACGTATCAAGACTGTTGGAGCAGCCGAGGTGCTATTTGCATAGGCCAGTTTACCTGAATATTGAAACGCTGATAAAACGGCGGGGACACGGCAAATCTGCTTCTAAGGACACTCGATTTGCATAAAATACTTACTGCTTTTAAATCATGGTAAAATAGTTTTTTTTCTGGTAGTTGTACATAGAACTGATATATTTTCTATACTTTGGGATATCACGAGTTAAAGGTAACTCAGAGAGTCATATTTTGGGAATAGTGACAATACTGTACATCGGGAAGTTAGTCATGGAGGGTAGCGGGATCCGAGGCACGGTTGCCGCGACCAACCGCAGATAGTAGGGGGCCCAAGTAGTGAGCTAAAAAAGAAAAAAAAAGTTCTCTAGTAAATTTGCAAATATTGCTATTATTCTATTAATGAATTACGGTGAAGTTTCGGCTGGTCTGCTCGGGGGAAAGGCAACTGCTGATCTGATATCCCGAGGCTCGAGGTTTGAATACTACGTGCACCACTGTATTTTCGAAGTCATGTGTCGAGTGTCATCATTTCTAACTTAAAACGGCGAAAGAAAACATCTTGAGGAAACTGAAATGTTCATGGAATCTTTCGAGATCATATGTCATCCACCAAACGGCACTGGGACTGCGTGGTGGATAATGGCCTTGACTTTCTCCTTGCGAGAGAAGGCCCTGAGTCCCAGCAGTGGGAATATTTTATGGGCGGCATATGCTTTCTTTTTTTGAGAGTGACGAGACGAGTTGGACATGTGGCTGATGGTAAGCAACAAGCCTGCCACATAACAGCACAGTGACACACGGCTATAGTGAACATGAAGAATCCAAATCATTACCTAGCACTGCACTGCGCTCGTCACCCAGATATCTAAGATGTTTTATCTCTAAGCCCTGTAATTTCTCTGGACACATTGCCCTTCAAACCGGAACACAGTAATGTTTGCACATTATTGCTTGGCGGTAGAATAACTGACAAAGGTGTGGTACTTCCCCAGGCGGACTCTGCCAAGAGTCCTACCACTACATGCATGCACAAACAACACTTAACAAAACTTTGTATAACACTAGCAGGAACCTGCGGTTTCACCCACATATTTCTCGTTTCCGTTATTGTTTTGGGGTAAACAAATTTCGTAACATGTTATTTGTTATTTCTAATACTCTCAAGAATATGTGTACAAAGTTTCATGATAATCGGTTCAGTCGTTTTTGCGTGAAAGCGTAACAAACCAACGTACATTCACATTTATAATATTAGTAATAGTGACTACTATGATAGTGATGTTTAGGAAGTAAAATGTACAGGTATGTGATTTATGTGAGCCCATCGTTCTACGGCGGGCAGGAAGTTCACGGCCGGCCACTCGAAACCTGCCCCACTCACTTTCTATACCCGTAACGCATAGATTCCGAGAATTCTGATAGATACGTACTATGACACGTATTGGTACCAAGTGATTGCGGCTTCGTCATTCATTAGTTTATTTTTTTATCTAGTAATTAATTTTTTTCTAAAAATTAAAACTACTTCGAGCTATAACGTTTTTTTTACGTCCTGTACTATTTTTTATGAAATATGTGGCACCAATCTAAAAATATAGTCATTTATAAGACAATAATCCCCAAATCAGTCACCAGTAAAGACGATTTTTTTTTTTAAACTATCAAAATACAGATTGCCATTAAATATAGGTATCTAGGTATGTTATGTTTCTAAATATATTATATACCTAAGCGAGTACAACATTACGGGACTTATCACAAAAAATAAATATTCATGATTTACCGAACAATCAATGCCATAAAAATTTACATTAAAATGGAGGTATTGGTAATAGCTCGTATACCACAGACAAAAAAAACTTTCGTGTGACGGTAAGACGTCTGATCGCGATAAGACCGCTGCTGCACTCACGACTATCCATTAATCTGTGAGTTTTGAACCCGTACTATGTTCGTTTCAATTGATGTTGAACATTATGAGGTCTGCGAAAGTGATCTGTATTCCTGAGCTATAAGATTTACGGTTGTAATTCACAAAATATTGAGCGTCAATTGTCTTGTAAACTCATCGCTTGTGGTACAGTGGTTATGTTCTCGCTTCTTGTTGCTCGTCTTTCGTCGTCGTTTCGCTCACGACCTCTGACTACAGGAATTCTTTAAGATATCTGGTGCTTCATCAGCGGTGTGCTTTCTTAAGCAAATGTGGCTTTGTCAAACTAGAATAAGATAAGGTAGGTAGGTATATTTTACAGCATGTTTGTCCTAAATTTCACATTTTGTTTGTAACATAAAGCTTCGGGGTGCGAAAACAATAATTACAGTTGAATTTTGTTGAAGTTGAATGTAATTGTTAGCTATTATTATGTTTTGAGGGAGTACTGAAAAATAAATGTATTTCGCCATTTTGTGGTGGTAGCCATCTTGGATTTGAAATTTGTCATAGTGCATAGTATTTAACTAGTCAAGCCCTTTCATTTAAACCATATCGAGGTAGTATTGATAAAAATAATATAATTCGCCATTTTGTGGTGGCGGCCATCTTGGATTTGAAATGTGTCATAGTATATAGCATTTTACTAGTCAAGCCCTTTCATTTGATACCCATATTGAGGTGGTAGAAAGTAAAAAAAAAAATTTGTCCGCCTTTTTGTGGAGATGGCCATCTTGAATCGATATTAACCAAACATAGCTAAGACGCGGAACGGAACACGGAAATTAACCTTGAAATAAAAAAACTGCATCGAAATTGATCCATCTGTTTGAGCTCTACGGTGCCACAGACAGACAGACAGACATCGACATCAAACTAATTGAATGAAATTATTATTTGTAAATCTGACGAGGTCATAAATGTAACTTATATTATTATAACAATAATAATGTATGTATTCAATGCCAATAAAATATCTTATCTTTACCTTATCTTATAACACCCCATATTATGTAATTTTTTTGGTTGGGGGTTAAAAATGGGCGCCATCGACTAGTTGACCCCAGGTTTGTCCTTTAACGCAATAAAAAGACGACCCCAAAGCTTTTAAAAGAGATTACACGATGGAAGCTTGACCAGATAAAGCGGAGGAAATTGGAGAACCTTTTCCAAGCCGCGGGGCGACTGAGGTTACTTTTTTTTAATGTGAAATATTTTTATTAGAAAGAAAAGAATGGCTTAGACAATGTATGTAATATAATTAGAACATCATCCTTACATGGTTGAACTGTTTTTGAACATTAAGTATGTGAAGATACATCAGGTAACATAAGTTATGCACAGCCGTCACCGGTTCCGAAAGCGGCTTACAAAACATCAAAGCCGGCGACACAGAAAACTGTGTTAATGCAAATAATTACATTTGTTTGCGGATTGGCATTGTTTATTTTTCGTAAAAACAGTCTCCTAAAGTCTTGCTACTTTCGTACATATACATACACTAGTTGAACGCGCGCGCGTTGCTAGGCCATCTATCGAAAATCGGGCGTACCAATTCAAATTTTAAATATGTTCTGTTAGCTTAAGTTCTAATGACGCAACCTTTAAAATATGACATTATGCTGTCACGTAACGAAAGCTATCAAAAAACAACATTTTTTCCCGTTTTTGTTACATTTTTCATTCATGCTCCGCTCCTGTTGATAGTAGCGTAATGTAAAATAGCCTATAGCCTTCCTCAATAAATGGAATATCCTACAAACAAAGAATCTTTCAATTCGGGCCAGTAGTTCCAGAGATCCTTGCGTTCAAACAAACAAACAAACATACAAACAAACTCTTCAGCTTTATAATATTAAGTATAGATACGTAATGACATAGGTACGTTAGATCTCTTATGACATGGATAATATGTTCTCAGAAAGTTAGACTATATGTACCTACTTATTTATATAGCTTTGGGGTATGTTAACTGACGGCTTAGCAGTAAGTTTACTCGCTGAGCCGTTGGTCGTGGGGTCAATCATGCTTGGAATAAACATTTGAATGATGAATACTGCTATTTATTCTAGAACTAGGTGTTTCTATTTATCATAGTTAATCATAGATAAAAAAAATCTTTAAATCTGTATGTATTAAATCATCTGGCTTATTTGGCAAGATTCGGTTAGTTTGGGTAGGGTACTAGACGGTGTTGTGTGAAAAATTGTCGACCAATATCCACGCGTGTATATTACCCCAACCGTGCTTATAATTTTTGTATTCTAAAATTCATTAAAAAGTTGGTATACCTTTAAATAATTCGATATTTTTTACGAAGAATTCAAACAGTATACATATATAGGCTCTAGACTGGTACATCACTGACCGATGGAGCTCTCTAACCAGAACGGCACGCACACCAGAGGAATTTCACTGGGGTGTGAGAACAAAGGCTGACTGATTAGTGAACAGAGGCTAATTGGAGCAGTATCTACATTCGCTGCGACTAGCGAGAAGAACGTGAAGCAGAGAGAAACTTTGTCACGACTAAGCGTGAATCATCAGCGTGTTTTAAAATTTGAAATACGAACGATAGTCCATTGAAATGTTACAATTTTAGGGCCTAATTTTTGCTTAAACTTCTTCATTTTTGAATTTTCAGGAAAAAGTGGTATAAGCAAACTCGTAGAAAATTATTAATGATCTCTTTAATTTCCCGGAATAAGAAATAGCCTGTGTAATATAAAAATAGATAATATAACAGACCATTGTCTATCTACATTCTACATATATATCAAATTTCATCCCAATTCCTTAAATACTTTTTACGCGAACGAGTAACAACACACATTATAACAATATACATACATTCTTACAAACTTTCACGTTTATAATATTATAAGTAGCAATTTTTATTAGGATAATATTAGTAAGATTTAAACATTACACGAGATGATTTCATTTAAATATTATCGTTTTTAGTCTATATATAAATCCGGACCCCACATAAAGTGGGATAAGGGTAGGCGAATGATGAGTCTGTATAAAAAAATAGATGCCTTTATTTTATTTCCCTTTACCTTCTGCGCTACCGCATATTTCTGCTATAAAGTCTTTAAATAAAATACTTGTAATTGTAAAATACAGACTAGCAGTCTGAGGTAGTGAAAAATTGTTGTTTCATAATTTTAGTATACTAGTAGTAGTGTGTATATGTTTGTTTGCAACAGTAGAATCAACCAGTGCTAATCACATAGCACACGTTGTTCACAGTGACGACCACAACCACAGAAATCTAAATAATTATTTAGATATCTGTGACCACAACGCTACACTTTCGGTATCACTCCCATTCCCTGCGCAGCCATACGCCATTTTACGATAAGTTACCTCAAATAACTAAGATTTACACAGCACAGAAGCATAATATCAGAGAATAACGCGTTTCTCTGTTTGAGTCGACAGGACAGAACGGGGCTTGTTCGGTAAAGTATTATTGCAACAATTTTGCGACTCCATTGGTACACTACAGTTCATGCCCCACAAGTATGAGCCATGCCCCTCCGTGATAAGGTTTCTGATTTGCCTCACAAAGTATCCTAATCAGTTTCTCTATGGTAAAGGTGAACGATTCAGTACATCAAATATATTACCGTAATAATGATGAATCTCTTTTAATCTTTTATAAGGCATAAGGATTCCGTGAGAAAAAATAAACTGTCAATGCATTTAGTATGTATGTATTACCTTTTTTTTTAGACACCCATTACTGTTTTTTAATTTAAATATACAGTCTTAGGAAATCAGTCAGTTCGCTGGAAAACCCGGAAAATGTGGTGGTAAATATTCTCCCTATGCCCATTATGGTATATGATAAATGTTTATTTTGATAGAAATCTATGAAAATGTATGATGGTAAAAATACTCCCAATGCCTTGTAAAGGGTTAAAAAGTTTTTTTTTCTTATCGTAGTCAAAAGATGGTGTTATAAAATTTGTCAACGGCAAGTTTTTTTTGCAGATTTTATTTTAACTCTCCTTGTTTTGTACATTGCCTCGCGAATCTGAAATCGGCGTTCACGCCCCTAAACCAGACTAGGCCTCTAAACGGGTGTTATAAGTTTAATGTCGATGTCTGCCTGTGTGTGTTTGTATGTCTGTGGCACCGTAGCTCTGAAACTGGTGGATAGATTTCTATGCGGTTTTTTTTTCATTTAAGCTTTAACTGAAAAAAAAACCGGATAGTTTCCTTGCGCCACCGCAATTTTACTTTTTAGCTATGTTTACAATGTTTATTTCTTACTTCTTAGCTATGTTTGGTCAATATCGATTCACAATGAGAACTACACTACGCTACTACACTAACTTCTTACACTAAGCACATCTAAATTATCCATAGATTGTATTAATTTGTAATTGGCTTATTGCCAGTTTTGATATTAAATAACAATTAGAAGTTACGACGTCGCTTCCTAAATTCAAACAGCAACGCATATAACGGCCGCGTTATCATCTCACCCATTTAGCTATCAGTGTCATCGACTCTTGCTATCTAAGCCGCGACACATACTGCGAAAATCCTAAAGAAATCTTCTGACTTTAGAAATTTCAAACAGGCCATCCCTAGACTCATTTAACGCAGGCCTTTGAAACTCATCTTGCAGAAAAAATACAGACATTTATTTTTTAACTAGGTATTGAACGCATTAAACGAAACCAATTGAATGGAACGAATCAATTAAAATTTTAAGAGTGCAACAATTTTTACTTTTGAACAGGCCCTAAAATTAAATTTATTTATATGTTTATAAATTTAGTTATATAAAAGTAAATAAATTTATTTAAGTAATTACTTCTTATTTGTGACAAATAAAATGTACAAATATAGCCTGACTTGAAGTTGATTTTGTCTCTTTCAGCTCGTTTGCCGAACATTCACAGTATATGTGTCAATTTGACTTATTTGATTTCAAAAACCTGTAAATCTTTTGATTGAGGCCTTTATAAACATTGTTTTGAAACATTGTTATCGTCGAAATAACATTTTTGGAAACCGATCGTAGAAAATGCTTTCGTACACGTGTAATTTTTTCTCCAATGCAGGTCGAGCATTACCGCCCATTGTTATCTAGTACAAATTGTGTGTGAGGCCGTTACTTGGCACTTAACTTCTGTTTGCGTATTTGGGATTAATCTAAGCGCTATCAGTTAAGCAGATAATATTAGCAGAGATGTTTGAAAAGCTAATTTTATAAGTTTATTTATATGATTTACAAACGAGAGAATGTTTGCGTTATAACCGTTTTTTTTGGTTTGACATAATTGAAAATTAGTTCCTAATTGGTTATGTGGATAATAAGATATATTAATGAGACAATACAGGTCGCGCACCTGATGATTAGTCGCGCGCTATCATCTTGTTGTATGGGTAAAATTATTTCACCCATACAACAAGATGATAGCTGATGATAGAATGTTGTATGTTTAAGGCGCTGCGTATTGCGTAAATGTTATGTAGGTATTTTTAATTTCCATTTACCGACATCGAACACTTTTTAAACATCAATGAGTATTATTGGATGTGTCCAGTTAAGGAGACAAAAAATGTTTAGATTTGAGCAGGGAGTATATGACTTCATAATGTTTCTTTAAAAAACAAATTACATTCATCGGTACATCATATTATCTGTGTCAAATACAAGCTTGTATCTATTATACGCCGCAGAAAGAGTCTACGCTTGCTACCTGCCTTAAAACACAACAATACCTAGATTATTGTGTTGTATTATTGCGTCACACTAAAATTTAGAATATGAACAGGGAAAATAAATTTGCGCCAAACCCTTTAAGTGGTTTTAAAACTTCCACGATCTAACTCTCTAGAGGTATTTATAAATCATTTTATTTTCTTACTTTCGTAATGCACGAAATTCAATTATCTTCTTGTTAAATTATTGAGATAATTTATATTACACAAACCACTTAACAATTCTAAGATATCCATTTGATGTAAGTTACTTATAAAAGATTGTCTGGAATTAGAGCCGTCATTCGTCCGGATTTCCCCGAAACTCCGTAGATTTGGAAGGCGGTGGAAGTCGTGGGGTGTTTTAAGAGGGCGCCTAGTGCCAGAAAACGAAAAAAGGACATTTTCGACGCGCTCACTGAAGTTAAGAAACTAAAAACTATGACAAAGAAAATATTGACGTGTGGGTACAATCAAGAACAAGCACAATAACCGATAAAAAAGACACCGAAAAAACCCGTTTTAATTCGAGTACTCCAAATTCTCAGCGATGACCCCACATTATTTTTTAGTAATAAAACTCCTAAATGTACGTTCTAGTAAAATAACCGAACACTTTTTTGAATTTATGTTTAATTATTGAGTAATTTAATAAAACTTGGTCAAAAATGGACTCCTGATTTAATATTGATTTTTCCTCCAAACTGTGTCATGCTATTCTCGACTTTATGTATATCGCATTAAAAAACGCGTCGCGCAGGTGAAAACTGATTTTTCCCTGGCATTAGGCGCACTCTTAATGGTATCCGAACGAGACTCATATTTTTTTCTAGAGGCTAAACGTGTATAAAGCAATTCTAAAAATAATTTTACCTACTGCGTCATAAGAAATAAAGTGGCCAAGTGCGAGTTGGACTCGCCCATGAAAGGTTCCGTTGCAGCAAGTAACATAATATACACAGTACACATAGTTCTTCTAGTTCGTTGTAACTTTGATCGAAGTTTTAAAAATAGTTTATTTATGACGTACCTAAGTACTAAAAAAAACTACTCATCACATCGAGTTCAAACCAATTTTCGTTGGTAGTTTGCATGATAATGTACATCATATATTTTTTTTAGTTTTTTCATTCTCTTACTTTAGAAGTTAGAGGGGGGGGGGCACACATTTTACCACTTTGGAAGTGTCTCTCGTGCAAACTATTCAGAGTAGACAAAAATTATTTTTGAAACCTCAACATCATTTTTGAAGACCTGCTATCGATAGACACCCTACACGTATAGGTTTGATGAAAAAAAGTTTTTTGAGTTTCAGTTCACAGTATGGGGGGTAACCCTAATTTTTCTTTTTTTTAAATTGTTTTGTAGAAATCTCAATGCGGTTCACAGAGTACATCTACTTACCAAGTTTCAACAGTATAATTCTCATAGTTTCGGCAAAAACTGGCTGTGACATACGGACGGACAGACAGACAGACATGACGTAAGGGTTTCGTTTTTACGTTTTACGAAACCCTAGAAACGTACTTACCTTAATTTGGTCCAATGTCAAGCATTGTAGAAATCTGAGCCAAGTATTGGAAATTTATGCGATAGTAGCCATTTTTAGAACTAAACTTACTTATAAACAAGAATTATCTTTTATTCTAAGAATTTAATGGCATGACAAAACATGAAATTTGATTGATTCAGACATTAACATTTTTGAGTTTACTCGCGTACCTATAAGTGGTTCAAAACTCATCTTTTATCACTTAAACCTTTGACACCTGATACACATATCAAAAAAAAATTGGCTGAATTTTTTTATCATGAGAGTATTTTTTTATTATCTTTTTTTTAATGATATATTTTTGTATCTTTAACGTCAAATTCCAAAATCATCTAATATAAAACAGTACAAAACATCAAAGCATTTTCTAAAGTCCCTCATCTTGGAACTCTACAGAATATACTTTATTATGCCTACATTTACACAGAAAACCCGTGTAGCTACAAGCTGATAGTGATCAAGGGTTCTCGGAAACTCGGAGGCTGCGCGGACGCATGACAAGGACAAGAATATGTGGCACTTGGGAGAGGAAAGAATACAGACGTATACTGGATTGCCTTCACGAATCCCGGTGGTGTCGGTTGGTTTGCATTTTGTTTTAACGTTTAACTCTTTCTTTTAACTTTCTATTTTGGTTAAAATGTTTTGTATTCTACTCTATTTAGCTTTTTTGGGTACACACATTTGGGATTTGGACTCTTCTTGTTCAAATAACTCTGTCAGGCGCGCCCGTGTTGCTTACCACTAACAGGCAAATTGTAGTCTAACATTAACGTTGTATAAATATTAAATATTTTCCTCGTTCCGTCATTTTGTATTACAAATAAAAAAAAATGCTGCATTCGAACCATAACGAAAGCCTTGAGCAAAGTTAGAACATATGTTCAAGGATTTCGCGAGCCAAAGACATGTCAAACGTTTGAGTAAAGTCAAATTGATGTATTTTTGTATAAATATGTATTCGACATAATATATTATGTGACATCAAACAAATTCAAGGAGACAACGTATGTTAGGTTTGCTAACGTATTGTGAACAAATTATATGTTCATCCCTATTTGGATTCCCACAGCTAATAATTAAAACTGCATGTACGTCTCTAGTTAATATCTTCAAGAATATATTATCACACCCGTGCTTAAAGTATTAGTTTTATCACACATTTAGTAAAGGTTTAACAGAATTTCGAAGGTACCAGTCCTGTTCTCAATGACGTCACCGCCTGCCCACGAGCCAAAATGCGCTAGCATACAAAACCTTCTGACACTACAAACTTAAACAAACCGTAACTACAAAGACATAACGTCGAAATTAAATTCAATACTGTAAAATTCGAATAGCATAGGCACGCGTCAATTGCGACACACTACATGTTGTAAAGGGTACTTAAAGATGTGGATGAAATATTAACCTTAAAGTTGGTGGGATAAAGTTCTATATCAATTGTGTGTTGCAGACGAAAACTAGATGTGAGGTTGAGGATCATCCAACGCGACAGCCACAGTGTCAACAATAACTACTACAGCCTACGTGTTATTAGGCAACTGCACTTTGTGAGCAGATGTACAGTTAGCACGAAATCATGGCCGAAGCTAGCATTTGGCTATCTAATACGTCCTTTTGATACCTACTTACAAGATTGCATTGAGAGAAAGCAAACTTCTAGACAAATATGACGTCTTGTTTGAAATGACCTGAATAATACCTACAAAAAAAAAATTTGGAAGAAGTAAAACTATTCTAGGTTTTCAGTAAGTTGTGCAGCCAATTTAAACTACATGATTACTAATTTCCCGCACTTACCTACTAAGTTATATTAGGAAAATGCGCTAAAAGTGAAGATGGAGAAATAACAGGGTGTGAGAGATCTATGAATCGCCTGTCGTAATAAAATGTATACACGGCTATAACTACTTATAACAAGAAGTCAGAAAAGGCTCGTCACACTTTTTTCGGTCGAGCTTCTATTAGCTTAGCTTCCATAAAGTCTAATTACTTAAAACCCCTACCCTAGAAACTGCACTAGTCTGAAACCTCTAGATGCACTTTGGTCAAATAAGTTGGTTGTAATGCAAACGCTTTTACATTCGGAAATCGCCGGCGCCGTCACAGCCAGTCGGCGTTTGAAGGTTCGTATCTCGCGGGGGCGGTGTTAACGCAACGGTGTCAAAGGCTGCCATTAACACATCCGGTCGCCAAATAAATTACCAAATTAACTCAACGAATAAATTGAAGAGCCATTGTATTTTTACCCTTCTCACATTAGAAATTTACTTTTAGTTTAGTGGTGTAGGCAGATCGATGAACAACAGAACTGTATGTATTTTTATTATAGGTATTTATGTATTATACTGATCTTTGTTGGTAAAATAGCTAACTAACGTCTTGACAGGTGAATTGCACCTCGCAGCTATTTTGCATTAGTTTTTTTCTCTTGTTATGATGATATTTTCAGGTAACAAGTTTCATTATACATAACATTGATCCGAAATTGTCGTCGAACTTTGTCAGAATTAATAAAACGACTGCTCATTTAAACTCGTTAAATTAGACAGGTTAGATATAGTGAAAAATAGTATGTTTAACAGTGGATAGAGTGTAATTAATTTAGTCATAACTTGTCAAGAGTGTACGGTAGTATAAAATGACAATTAATTTTTTTAAATATATTTTTTACCAGCAGCGCCTCGGGTTATACTGCGTAAATCCCGTTCCCGTTTTATTTGCGCGATAAAAAGT
This sequence comes from Ectropis crepuscularia, assembly GCA_963693475.1. Lineage (NCBI taxonomy): Eukaryota > Metazoa > Arthropoda > Insecta > Lepidoptera > Geometridae > Ectropis > Ectropis crepuscularia. Next base: position 20,809,121 of record OY856338.1, read on the forward strand.
AGTTTATGTTCTGTTACATGTAATTTATATTTCAAAACTGCCACTCGATTACTTCAGCCTTCCCGACCTGATTGAGCAACAAACATCCAAACTTTCACATTTACAAAAGGTATCTAATATTTATAAAAAAATCTGCTCAGCCCTTCTACCTCCTAACCGAATCGGCTATGGCTTTGCTATTGCTGTCTCTATCATTTCAAGTGAAAAGAAAAGAGAGAGCAATATTAAGCTCAGACAGTTTTAGTTATGCGTCCGGACCCTCCGGTCTGTATCCATGACAAATGGAAACACCTGTCAGAAGTTTAGCAAACTCACGCATACAATGAGTATTCAGGAAGCTACCGGAGTCCATGGCATCAGGTGAGTTGTCGCTCAAGCACAAACCTATTACCGATTTAAGAAATTCATAACTATGTCCTATACATTATGGTAGTGAAGAGCTATGGTCGGGAAATGCTATTTCTTAACTTTATGTTTTTTTTGCATATTTATCGTCCATAGCGTCAGCAATAATAGTGTTGTTGTGAGTCTCGTTGAGTATCGTAAGTACCTACTACCTACGCTCCAAAAATAATTCGTAGGGTATTCGAATTGTTTTTGCAATAATTGAGTCTCGTTGAGTATCGTAAGTACTATCTACGCTCCAAAAATTAATTGAGAATTGTTTTTGCAACGAATAGCCTACGAATTATTTTTGGAGCATTGGCTTACGATAGCTAAGTATACTTACGTAGCTTACGATACGCAACGAGAAAATATTCGAAGCCGCCTAAGTTTAGATGATCGAGCTGGCTGTTACCGGGCAGTTATTTTGGAAGTAAAAATGATTTTTGTTCACTCAATCTCTAGCTGCGTATGGCAATGAAAAAAAATGGCAGAATTTGGGATTACCCAAGTAGGTAGGGTAATTCCACGGTTCACCTAAAGTATTAGAAAGGATTTTACCCCTTCAGGGTAACATTTTTTAAATATTTGAATAGAATATTTATTTATATCCAATCAAAACCTACAAAATAAGTTTCAAGACGGATCAGTCAAATTGCAGTTGGCTTGGGGGAAAAGCCAACTACAATGTGACATACCACCAGGCACATGAGCTGCTCGTCTCATCATTCCAAAAAAGCCCGACCTCGTATCCGAGAGCCCTTGTTGTACACCAAGAACGTCTTTCTGGAAATACTTTGGACTTGTAATTGGCCAGATAAGAATCAACCAAGTAACGTCTTTCCAGTCCAATCCCATATCAGACCTTTAACACGGACTGCTAAGAGTAAGGAGCGCGTAATAGTTCCCCGTAGATAGATAGATAGAAACTCTTTATTGTGACACAAACAAATGAAAATATTACAACGTAGATTAGCGATCAACCTACAAACTCCCAACCAAGGACGTTATTGACTGATCCCCAGGATTTCTCTGCGTTGGAGGTTCCCGAGCCTCGCCTCGTAAGCTTTCATCCCCTTTTGAAAACCTGTTGTCGCGTTAAAAAGTACTCAGTATCATATCTCAGGCCTTGTACTACATTTTATTTTAATCGGTTCTGTAGTTTAGATGGAAACGTGTAACAGACAGACAGAAAGAGTTACTTTCGAATTTATAACATAAAATATGATTTGAAAAAATGCTGTCAGCATTAGGTAACAATACCATAATTTAAACGTAATGGGACAAAACGTCATCTTTTATTATAACTTGAATTTATAAACAACAGATGTTAATTAAAAACTTAATAGATTTTTATAATTGTAACCTCGATATTATGTTACGAGGACCGGTGTTGCAACACCTGTACTGTGACGTTTGTAGAACAAAATAAATATTGGCTAGGAGTTATTCATTCAGTTTCCATTTATATCCTCCGATTTTTAGTACTCTTTTTCATTAGGTATTTGTTGCTTAGTACTTTTTTTCTCTTTTTTTTAAAGTAAGTAACTTGTAAATTATATCTACAATATTGGTGTCTTTTAGTCGAAATCGCATTGGTTTCGGCTAGATAAGCACACCGCACACTACCCCATCGTTGCTTCTCATCAGCCCTTCTACCGCCTAACTGATTCGGCTTTGGCGTTGCTATTGCTGTCTTTATTATTTCAAGCGAAAAGAAAAGAGAGAGCGATATCAATGCTAACACAGTTTTAGTTAGGCGTTAGACCCCCAGGTGATATGGTGGTCATAATGACGTTTTGGCGGAAAATTTTACTTTTGTAGCGTGCTTTTCAAGCTAATTTTAAAATGTGGTTAATATATTTGACTTGTAATTTATTTGGAACCTTCGTCCTGCAATCCAGAATACAGTCATATGTTTTACATTACTATTTGGTAGTACCTATAATAACTGGTAAACGTAATACTTCCACAATTGGACACTGAAAAAGAGTTAAACCACTACAACAAAATTATTAAAAAATATATACTAATTCTATAAAACCACAGGCACACTCCGCACTCTCCTAATACTTTATTTATATCTGTGTTGGCGGTGACCCTTGCGCACGCGCCGCGGCCCACGTGACTTTCTATACCCAGGCGACCCCCCTCTGACCTCTGTCACAGATTATATAGCAGTTCCAGCCCTCTGGATCGGTAAAAGGACGCCAAAGCTGAGGCACAAGCGTTATTTGTAATGCTAACGTAAACGAAGAAATTATAAAGTATATTTACAAAAGTATTTCAAATAATTATTCAAGTCGTGCCAAAAACTTGCAACATTTTTAAGAAAATTCAAATCGTTATAGAAATTAATTATACATTTACGTCATCCATTGAATTAAAAGAGACAAATTTTATGAAGGCTAAGATTGAAAACATTTTATCGTAGCACAAAGAGAAATTTAACAAAAAAACATTTATAAACTAGCGTCAATGACAGCCTTACTGCTGAGAGCAATCTCTTTCAGGGAACCATCAATTTGGTCTTAAGTAAAGTTTTGTAATACGATTATAGTACATTATGATATAAGTGCGGTAAGTTGATAATTACAGCCGAGGCTTTATTGCTAGCTCGAGCCGAAGGCGAGAGCTATAATTAGCAGAGGCTGTAATTATCAAAGCGCACGTATGTCATACGACGTTTTATAACATATTTGCGAGGAAATAAACAAAACTCTGACGACATTTTCAAATAAAAACGATACTGCAAAAAAAACGCGCGGAATAATATTTACTTGATCACAGATCACAGCACAGAGTAAGTAATCACTATGGATCACAGATTAGCAATGCGCGCGCATCGGCGCCTTTTTTTTTAAGCAACGGCACAGAACCAGCCGATATGCCATTAATAATAAAGTAAATTAATATTTTTGTGTTTTGTTACAGAAAAATTAAAGTAATTTATGGTCTAAATTAATTAAATTAACGAATTTAATCATTCTTTGTTATATTTTACCTCTCAAAGTTAATTTTACTCATAAAATGTTGACCACACTTTTCTGACATAAAAACTCTTTCCTAAGATTTAAAAAGGTACCGTTCGTTTTAGACGGAGCATATCTCTCTACCTAGTCTGTGGACGGAGCATTTTGAAACCGTGCGTTTTACATTACACATTACAGCACTAGTGCGTAATAAGATACATTACGATACAGAAATTGGTCCAATAAGAGACCCTTTACGAGCAAATATGTTATAAATAGTATTTATATTGTATTTTAAACAAGACAGTTAATTTGATAATGTAGTTGTTACCATTATTATTTTACCAAATTTTTGATTTCATTCAGAAGACGTTTCATCAAGGCTTGTAGTGATTGTGATTTTACTGCTCTAATTAAATATGTACTCCTGTATGTAACTTAACATTCTACGTCCGCTTCCTCTTATATTTCGAGACAAGCAAGCGTAGGTGCAGGTCAAAAGAACAACTGCATGTACGGGTACGGTACCGATACCAGCGATGAAAATATACAAGGCTATTGATAACTAACCGATATCCATGACTTCATTGTCATGACTGACAATCTTAACGTCCTAATACCACACTCTATTAAATCATACACTCGTTCGACGAAGCCGTCTGGACGGGGCAATCGTGCGGGGCGTGCGGGGTGAGACACGGGAAGCGCGCTCCTGCATTACCTACATTCCAGCTCATCATGCTTATATTAAAATAATAAAAATGATTTTTTTTGATAAAAAACTATAACTTTATTTCATCACTAGCGGCCCGCTCCGGCTTCGCTCGAATAATAACCTAGATATCAACTGCAGCGCCATCTGCCGTAGCCTATGTTACTCGGGAATAATGTAGCTTTCTAAAGGTGAAAGAATTTTTGAAATCGGTCCAGTAGTTTCGGAGCCTATTCATTACAAACATACAAACATACAAAAATAGGTACAAATCTTTCCTCTTTATAATATTAGTATAGATAATAAGCTTTTAAAATAAAATGTTACTAACTGTACTTCAATTTGACAGTTTTATTTGTGGTATTCTAGAATAAGTACATTTCGAAACTCAGTAATTATGGGAAAAGGTCATTTTGAGATTTAGTCATTACGGTTAGTACAATATGACATTTAGTCCAAACGGACCACAACCATTACAATGTTAGTATTGCAGGAGCGCGGCTCAGGGTTGACGTCTATCGTATGTTTTAACTTTATTTTCGGGCCACGTTTTTAAAATTACCCGTGTCAAGACTTTATTGGCGTTTCTCCTAAGATCAAAGACGATGAACTATACTGGTAGTATTTCTTTATTCTGTGCTAATACTAAGCATGATCGTTTCTTCGAGTATTCGGAGTGTGGTCTAAAGGCCGATTTACATCAGACGAGCGAATGCTCATTCTATCCCCACTGTATCAAATTCATTTGGTGTAAACAAACGTAGAGCAGTCTTTCGTTGTTTTGTTTGCGTTCGCAAAGATTCTATGGAATATATAATATGGATTATGGAAAACGCTAAGAACGATCTTTCGTTTACACTAAAAGATCGAGAAAGAATGCTCTTGTTCCAGCTCCAGCTCTATGTTCGTTCAGTTTAAATCGGCCTTAATATTAGTTTCATGCGCGGCTCCAGGGGGGGGGGGGGGGGGGTCACGGGGGACATGACCCCCCCAAAATCATATACCAGGCCACTCAGAAAGTTTTGCAAAAAAAAGTTTTTATGTATAAGACACTTTATTTTGAAAACTTCAATTATATAAAAGTTAGTACTTTTATATAATTGAATAAACTAAAATTAAAAATCAGCTCAAAGGGATACAGTTTTCATCGCCGGTAGAAGCGCTAACAGTGTTTGAGAAGGCCGTGGAAGAGGTGTCTGCGGAGGACTGGAAAAAATGTTTTGAAAATTGGTTCAGACGCATGAAACGTTGTATAGAGGCTGGTGGAGAGTTCTTTGAACAGATTTAGTAAATTTTTTTTTCATACAAGATAGTTTTTTAGTTTTTCAAAACTTTCTGAGTGTCCCATGTAGATTCGATTAAAAATCTAAAAAAAAGCAAAATGTCTGGTAGTACATAAATTATTTTTAAACGCGGGAAAACAACTGGAGCGTCAACTACGCGGGTAAAATCGTGGGGCGCTACTAGTAAAGTCTTTTTTACTCGATTTATTGTATTTCTACTCGTGACCCCCCCCCCCAAAATTCGAGGCTGGGACCGCGCCTGATTAGTTTTTGAATTAGGTAGGTTAGGTTTCGTTAGCCACACAAGTCTGCGTTACACCACTAACTTACTTTGAACAAACTACAACATACAACTTTGAATCAAAATTAGAACTTGCTTCTTTTTCGAAGTGGTTTAAAAAAAGTTGAATTAGCTGTAAAAAAAGCTCAAAGAGGGAAGACGAGAGTAAAAAATATGCCTACGTATGTACGTAGTTGAAAACACGGCACTCTTTCATGAGTCGGCGCGGCGTGTAAATTGATAGAAATTATTTTTGAAATTTTAATGATTATGTGTTTGTTAATATTTAATTTCATGATAAATATTAACAATACTTCGTCATAATAAGGGTACGTTTGACGACCAAAGTCACTTTTAGTGATGTGGCCGAAAACATCACCGTCGTAAATAAATAGTGATACGAGTGATAATATCTAAATAAACTTTGAGAAAATTAAAATTCAGTCTGAATTGCGAAATATGTTTCGCCTTGGATTGATAAGGCCTGTTTGCCCAAAGTGTACAACGGACCACTGTGCTTATCCTTGGAATTATCAACAGTTCTGACCTTGTCGTTATGGTTATTGAAAAACAGTGATGTCCCGCGGTTTCGTCTGTAAAATCAATACCACTAGTAAATTATGCATTTTTTTTGTTTTAAGTCATCCATAGACGAATATGAATGTAAATGTCAGGGCAAATTTCTCTTACAACATTATGCGGCGAGGTAGCTAATATACGTAGTATATCAGCTATCAGGCTCTCAGTATCAACATCCTTTGCTTAGTTTTGGAGTTGCTAAAGTTTGATGAAACAATGTTCAACAGTTATGATTTTAACTAGCTGTGAACCAGATATTTGCTTTCGTCGAAATGGTAAAACAACTGACTTTTTAATTGGATGGCCATTAAAAACCGCTATGGAATAACTGCCAGAAGTCCTATTATAAAAAAACAGTTTTTTACAGTTTATACTACCTATATCATTTGTTGAGAGTTCTCCTTTTCGCAATCATCGAAATTCAACAATGGCAATTTTGTTTCATGTTTTTTTCAGTTCTTTTCTCATTTCCGTTATTTTATGACGTTGTCCTATGCTGGTCATTAAAACCCACTGTGCTTTTATGGACAGGAGTTACAATTTAGCCCATTTTGCTCATGTCATCATGCTGATGTAGGTCTAGTCGGGAGAACGGCGACTGCCGATCCAGAACCCCCGGTTTGAATTCCAGGCACACCTCTTTTCGAAGTCATGTGCATAATGTCTCTAACATAAAAACCGTGAAAAACAGCATGAGAAAACCTGATGTTTCAAGAATCTTTCGAGGTCATTCGCCATCCACCAACCCGCACTGGGCCAGCGTGGAGGATTATTGCCTTGACTCTCTCCTTGCGAGACAAAACCCCGATTCCCAGCAGTAGGAACATTTGGTGGCTTATGTGCTCATGTTGACACAATTTGATAGAAAACCTTATGTATAACTAGGCAAAAGGTGTATTTGTACAAACAAACTAACAAATAAGAAAAAAAATAGCTTACATCAGAATTTTGCATTTTCGTCAATAAAGTAGTGGTAAGTACCGCCTTCACAGGCCGGAAGGTAAATAAAGAACGCTTAAATAGGCCACGGAATTAAATAAACATTTTACAGACTCGCGTACTGGGCAACAAGTTTCCATAACTTATTGAAATGAATTGGCTTGTTTGCGTAGTGGTAGGTGACCTACCACATCGCATTCGCACCCACCCAATAAACGCTACCATCTTATCATTTATCTTAAAATAATAAATTCGTGGTTTTGATCAGAACGATAATTGGCTAACGTAGACCAGTGCTGAGTATATCCTCTCCTATAGAATGACACTAAGTTTGAAAATTAGTTTCATAAATCACTAGCAGCGCCCCGCGGTGTTACTCGCGAAGTTCTCGTTCCCGTTGTTCCCGTTGTTTTCCGGGATAAAAAGTAGCCTATGTGTTTTTCCAGACTATAATCTATCTGTGTTCTAAATTTCAGCCCGATCAGTTCATACGTTAGGACGTGATTGAACAACAAACATCCAAATATCCAAACATCCAAATATCTAAACATCCAAATATCCAAACATCCAAATATCCAAACATCCAAATATCCAAACATCCAAATATCCAAACATCCAAATATCCAAATATCCAAACATCCATACATTGACATTTATAAAATTAGTAGGATGTTCTTCCGGACTATAATCTGTGTTCCAAATTTCAGCCCGATCCGTTCATACGTTAGGACGTGATTGAGCAACAAATATCCAAATATCCAAACATCCACATATTGACATTTATAATATTAGCAGGATAGTAGGATACTCAAGATAGTAGGATAGTAGGAAGTCGGTGGATGGAGGCAGCACAAGACCGGTCTTTGTGGAAATCATTGGGGTAGGCCTATGTCCAGCAGTGGACGTCTGCAGGCTGCAGATGAAGATGAAGTAGGATACTACTTTAAGGTTAGCGTTGCCCCATCAAGTTTCGAAGTGCCCTACGCCACATTTGCACGGCTCCCACGAAATTGGACGATATTCGATGAATATCGACGATATATTTTTTTATATTGGTAAGGCTTTTTTCAGATTCTGCCTGGGGAATTGCCACCTTTACGAGTTACTTTACTGCCGAGCCATTTCCGTGTTCTGGTTTGAAGAGCAAAGTTTCCGGAAAAATGTCAATACAAGGAGATAAATAGTAATCTCATAGCTATACCATAGCTATAGGTGACAAGTGCAGTGCAGTCCTAGGCTGCAATGTGGATTCTTCTTATTCTAATTGCGTGACACTGTGCTGTAATGGGCAGGAGTGGTGTTTACCATCAAGCGCATGTTTTGTTCATCCCGTTACTCTTTTTAAACGAGTTCAACAGGACGAGGTTATCAATTCGATCGGTATTTTTTTAAATGTTTGTACATCGTTTTCTCCGAGAATAATGATCCGATTTACGTGATTCGTTTTTTGTTTGATGTAGAATAGCTGCCATTTGGTCTCAAAATTCATAAATTTTGAACAGTTTGGCTCAGTAGTTTTCATTTTATGAACATTTTTCATGAAAATCTTTTATTTTGTATTTAAAGTTTGTGTACGGGTTTTTTGAAATTTTCATTTAGGCTGATTTTATAATATTATTGCTAGCAGCATTGATGGTTTTACCCGCGCGATTACCGTTATTATCCTGTGATAAAAAGCCTATATGTACCTAATATAATTTTAGTATCTGCAATAAAAACATCATGCATCTACCTGATGTAATCTAGAAAAAAGCCTGTAGTTAACAGAACAATCTTTTACAGACACTAAAAAGACTTCAAAATCACAAATAGGCTAACAAATAGGGGCCAGCCAAGTCAAATAGCTAGTAACGACTAGTTATTTGACTTGGCTAATAGGCTGACTTGACATATGTGTGTAGTAAGTGGGCAGATATTTGTATATAGTATCGATCTACTAGTACCTATCAGACTTGGTTGGCACGTGGTTGGCACCGAGTTCAAATATAATAGTGGGTAGCACTTACAACAATTATATTATTTTATAATTATAATCATTTTGTTTGCCATTTCTAATAAAAAACCAAGAATTATTTGATTTTCTAAGTACACCTTCACTTTTAATCCAAAATAAAAAAAATACAGATTAATTATTAGGTACTTTCATTCAACGAGTTCATTAGGTACCCCAAAATCAATACTCGAGTGGCGATTTAGTAACGGCTGTTCATTAACAAAGCTTTGGATAATACCCTATTTGTGAGGGATTACCTGGATCAGTACTTGCCCCTTTATAAAAATGTTAAAATTTAATTTATATTATGGAATATTCCTTCGGCCCCGCTTCTTTACTGTAATAAACAATTTAATGATGGTCTTTCCTAATCATCGGGAAATGAATAAAAGTCGAGAAGTAAATGTATTAATGGACGTCCTTATGTGCATGTTTATGTGTGAATGTGTTGGTTGGGAGAAATCATAGAACATATATGTTCTGTGGGAGAAATAGTGCGACATGATAAGATACGAAAACACCTACATTCACACACACAAACATGAATGTAGTGTAGTGTGTGTGAATGTAGGTGTTTTCGTTAGTTGTTGTTGGAAGTGTGAGACTTGACTCCACTTTTGAAATAAGAACATCTAACTGTGGGCTCTGTTGCCCGAGTTGGTATTCCCTGACGAATACAATCTCATTGTCTTCAAATCAATTAGGTAATATGTAGGTAATTGACATAATGTAAACTGTTTGACCACACCTTCGCTAGTTAGTTTACCGCCACGCAGTAAAGTACATGTACGTAACCGGAACACAGTAATGTACATTACTGTGTTCCAATTTGAAGGGAAATGTTTCCAGTGTAATTACAGGGCATAGAGATAAAACATCTTATATCTCTGGCTGACGAGTGCAGTGCAGTGCTAGGTAATGATTTGGACTTTTCATGTTCCAATAGTTGCGTGTCATTGGGCTGTTATGGGCAGGCATGTTCCTTATCATCAGGCACATGTCCAACTCGTCTCGTCACTCTATACTATAAAGAGAAATAATAGTGGTTCGGTTATTTATTTACTATTCTTCCTCCTCCCTTTGGGATGTCAAGGGAGCCGGTCGAGGCCGGGCTCGAGGCTGACCTCTTTACCAGGGTCGGGTTCCTGGTGTCACTGCCCAAGGGGAGATAGCGGGCTTGTAATTACGGCCCGGTTCGCCCGACGCGGTGATAAATCCGCGTCTAGGTTGATGGTAATGTCTTGTAAGTCCTCGCTGTTGGATGGTGCCGTCTATCCATAGAGAGATTGAACGACGGCAACCATCGCTCGGGCTGCGGCTAGCTCGGAGTCCTCGGCCGACGCCGCCGCGGCGCATGCACCCATGCACGCCTTCCCCTAGCCGGCGCGAGTGTTATCGGGGCAGGGTACGCAGGTAGCCCAACCACGTGCTTACCCAGTCAAAGGGCGGCACGGTGACGGGCCAGGTCCTCGGCGCGGGACCCCGCGGTGGACCATCCGGCTGGTCCACCCGGAACCCCTGATTGAGCCGCACCGGTTGCCCCTTCGGGGTCAACGCTGGTAATGCGGCTGGTGTCTTGGGTGGCGGGAGGAGAGGGCACTCACACGGTAGGGCGACATACCTTCGTCTGGCCTCACCCTGGAAGACCGCACACTGCCGGCTGTTCGCTGCATGTCTGCCCTTGCAGTTTGCACAGCAGAGGGGGTCGTCCTCGGAGCAGCGGCAGTCGGCACCGGCATGTGGACCATCCGATTGGTCCACCCGCAACCCCACCCCACTTCACACTCCTGGCGGCCCGGTGGGAGTCGGCCAAAGCTTGGCCAAATTTCTGATAACGGTGACACTGGGGCACCGTTGGCTTGCCCCGTGCTTCTTTTCTTTCCGCAGCACGCTCCTTTCTTAGATCACATCGTCGCTAAACATAAGGCGACATGGCGATCAAATGCAAACTTGATATCGATGAAAAAAAACACTAAAAACTAATCGCCCGCCATTAGCCTAATCGCTGGCAAGTAGAATTTGTCTGACACCTACTCAGCTCTTTTGACTAAAACAAAAGAAAAGCATTTGTTTCACACCCACTGTCCATTTTATATTTAATCTTGGTTAATTAGTGTAGACGCGACTGTGAGACTAATGGGATGTGCAGTGGCGCCACCAACGAAATACAAAGGACAGGGTATTACATGGTTGTTTGATAAATATTTAATTGTATTTCTACATGTGGATTTTATAATGTTTGTTTATTTATTTAATATTATCAAACAGACAAATTAAATCGTACGTATTTTATTTATTTGATGACTATTTTTGATTTAACGTGAGTTTTGTGATATTACGTGAATCAAAATAAATGTGTTATTAAATTTAGTAAAATTGGCAATTAATTATTAGCCAATTACCTACTATAAAGGATCATAATCCTTTACACACTTAATAATTAAAAGAAAAATGAACATATATGAAAAAGCAGGAAATGAAAAACAAAAGAAATCAGGAGTTTAATTAATTATTTTGGGACTCGATAATGTTGTGTGAATGGTCAACCAATACTTCCTTATTTAATGTAAATTTGAATAATGTTTTACTCGGTTTTTAATATGTCCATACCAAATTGTAAAAATCATAATCTGAAAAAAAACAGTCTACTAGAACCAATTGATTACCAAACGTATAAAATAAAACCCCAAACATAGTTTTAAGCTGTCACGGTTATTCGCTCTAGTACCTATAATTAATTAGGGGATTGATAGTGAAAACGGTGCATAAAATATCAAGGATTTACTTCCACTATGTAACCATGGGAAATAATATCCAGTTATTTATAACACCGTAATTTTAAAACATTTTGTGTATTTTTTTTTTAGTCAAGTATTTCAAATCGGCTTGATTATGAGTTATTACGCATTAGGTATCTATTTAAACTATATATGTAAATTATCCATATTTGCCTTGGTCATACCATCACGCGTGAACGGCTGGATCGATTTCCCTAATTCTTTTTTTTTTGTTTGTCATGTTATAGGAGAAGGATCTCATGAAAAAAAAAGTAGAAAATATAATAATACTTAGCCACAGTTACTTAGTTCGTAATGGTATATGTACATTATATCTCTTAGGGATAACCCACAACAACTTTTTTTTTGTTTTTTTTTTTATTTAAATATCTACTCCGCAGACTCCGGGGTCCGTGATCTTTGTCAATACAATATATTTTTTTACAGATTTCTTGGATTAGGAAAAGAAAAGGAACCCACAATAACCATTTCTTATAATTTACTTTTTACGAGAAAAAGCGGCTTACGAAGCGATTTTAAGCAATACAGCATTAGTCCTTATTAATTTAAAACCGTGAGAAGCCGGGCGAGTAACTACTTTAAAATAAATTCAACATTCTTACTAACTTATTGAATGTAATTTTATTTATATGCAATAAGAATCTCTATGTCCTGCTGATTTCGCATTAAAATCTTAGGTAGTTAAATAAATTTACAATTACAAAACTCAACAATAATATAATTATGGCACAAATATCATATTATGATATTTATGTATTATTTATTGTTTTATGGACCTAATTATTAAACCCCTAATTTTTATAACACTGGTGAGATTAAAATTAAATGGAGCTACAAGTAAGCAGTCCACTGAAGACACTCGGGGATTTCTCTCATAATTCAATAATCCACCACGCTGGCCAAGTGCGGGTTGGCTGATGACACATTTTCTTAAATAATCTGCTCTGTAATTGGAAAAATACTCACAGATGTAGTCAGGATTCGAATTTACAATCTCAGAATTGTGGAGTTGGACGGTCCAGACACAAGTCCACCACGGCTGTAAATATGAGAGCTTTTAATCTCTATTCATATAATTATATATCTATCTAAAATATCAGTTAATATCATGTCAAATAAGATGTAACAAATATTACAAACAATAAAAAACATTAATCCTATTTTTTTAAATTGATTAAAAAGAAAGGACAGGTATGTCTTTTTATTTGAGAAATTACGTCAGGATTACTTCTCGCCTAGAACTACTTCTATTTAATATCCATGTAGGCTGCGCCCACATTAACCTCGCGCTATTGAAAAAACGTGGGTTACTAGTAAACACAGTCTTACCAACCAACCTGCAGCTCTTGACGCTTATACATAAAGAAATAAGGTCTAATATATACTTAATAATTATATAACTTATCTGGCAACCCACGCATCCCTCGGAAACTTTTATTTCGCAACTAACAAGGATAGCCGACTTTCGCTTCGCTGTTTTGTGCCGTTAATGCATGTGATAAGTATTCGGATTTTGTTTTAATTATAACTAGTGGCTGCCAAGTGATCGAAATTCGACCATAAAGCGATATTCGTCTTTTCTCAATTTGACTATAAAGAAAATAGTAGTTACTAGCAGCGTCCCGCGGTTTTACCCGCGTAGTTCCCGTTCCCTTTGTTTTATCGGGATAAAAAGTAGCCTATGTGTTCTTCCAGACTATTATCTAACTGTGTTCCAAATTACAGCCCAATCCGTTCACACGTTAGGACGTGATTGAGCAACACACATCCAAACATCCATCATACATTGGCATTTATAATATTAGTAGGATGCGCGTAAATCAAACGCAGCTTGATGTTTTTTTAACAAAATAATATTTTTTTATTATTGCTTTAATTATTTTTAGCATAATTTACAAAAAAAAATAGTTTTCTGCAATCCTTCTCCGTATAGCTTATAAGTGTGCAAAATTTCATTCTCCTCCGTTTACGCAATTTTCGTAAAAATGGGTACAAAGTTTTTGTTTCACGTATTAAATTTAGATGTCTTTGATATATTGCGATATTGTATGGTGATCTAGTGGCGAGACCGTCCGATTTCATAACCCCTGAGATCGTAGGTTTGAATCCCGCCTGCGTCTCCAAAAGTAAATGTACAAGTTTGGCATCACCACTGGTTTTCACTGTGAACTAAACTATCGTGAAAAAACTGTCATATTCCGAGAAAAACATCTTACTTCAATAACACGGATCATCCGCTTATGGCAAGCGTAGATTTTGTTAGCCTTAAAACTCTCTCTTTTTTGGGCCCGGGTCCAGGTCCTAAGTGGGACTCGGGCCTTGGCTCTAGTTACAACATAACAGGGTTTCAGGGTTAAGCGCTACACACAAGAGACCGCTTTGGCCTCCATTCGGGACGAATCTGAGGAGCGATATGAATGAGACAACTTACTACATTAATTACCTTGTCATTCTTGAATATTAAACTGGTTCTCAACAAAAAATTACTATTTTTAGCCTAAAAATAGTGATTTATTTCATAAAAAATACCGGCTATACTTATAAATATTGTAATTTAATTCTCAATGAAAATAGCGGTAAATATTTATAGGTATGATTTTGCCTTGCGTGCTGCAATGAGAGTTTTAGTAGAAAAAAATGATCAGAATTTAATCATTTCGTACATTCTATTCACTGCCTATAAGTGTAGTATAGTAAGTAAAATGGATAAAACGATAAATAAGACGCTTTAAGTATAAAAGTTGTGTACAATATTTATTATAGATATTATTTATTATAATTTTTTGCATTTTTGAGCCTTCTGTATAAATGTAACTGGCTAAATTTCATGCGTATGTGTGTAATTAAGTGTTTTTGTTTAACCATGGTTTTTTACTAATGCTTACTTATTATATGTATTTTAATATATGACATGTAGGTAACATATGAGATAGAATTACTTAAAATTTCTGACATGTTTTATATGTTTTTGTCATGTTTAATTTACTTGTAAATATGTAACCATTTAATATTTTTTTTATCAGGAGATAAAAAAACCTAAAATCAATAAATATGTATGGGCTAAATTATTACAGTCGTGGTCGTGGGTTCGATTCCCACCCGCCCTAGACATACATTTGTTTTATAAATAGGGATGTTTGTTCTGTCTACGTGTATATCACTTTATATTTTATAATAAAAAGTAGGTATGGAACAATTTCTTAAGTCTTCTGGTTTAAATCGAATCGGTTCATCCAGCGAAATACTGTGGAACTACCTATACTTTACTCAGAAGTTTAGCTCAGTGATTAATAATGTGTTTTTATTTTCAGGTAAGTCCGCTTGCAGTACCTATGATCCAAAGAACACAATAAAAGTAGGTAAGTATTTTATTTGACAGCTAAAAAAAGAGTGTGAAGGTATATATTTTCAAAGATCATGTGACTATCATTCTTATCACCGTATTCCAAGCATTTACTCAACTACCAACCAACAACCTGTCAAATTGTGGAGCAAATTCAAATTTGGTGTAGAAATTTTCGAAAATTTTGACGACAAATGACGACAGACAATCGTAAAAGACTGTGTTTGTGTCAGTTTATGTGATATTATGGCGTTTACGTTTTGGAATAAATGCCATGTTTAAAACTCATGTTTTGACACGAGTTTTGACAAAATTAGTACTGATCTAGAATGGGCTTATAGATATATAGGTACACACACAGAACATATGTTCTGTGGGTGCACATTATTGTACACCAAATAACAGTAATTCACAAATGGAATCAATTTATACACTCAAAGCTAGTGCGACAGATTGCGCTCTTAACGCTAATACCGATCACTTCCATGATACTTTGGGGTGGAAAAAGAAAATATTTTACAAATGTAGTGGTAGGACTCGTGGCAGAGTCCGCCTGGGGAAGTACCACACCTTTGCCAATTATTCTACCGCCAAGCAGTAATGTGCAAACATTACTGTGTTCCGGTTTGAAGGCCAATGTTTTCAGATAAATTACAGGGCTTAGAGATATAACATCTTAGATCTCTGGGTGACGAGCGCAGTGCAGTGCTAGGTAATGATTTGGACTCTTCATGTTCCAAGTCACTGTGCTGTTATGTGGAAGGCATGTTACTTTCCATCGGGCACATGTCGTGCACGGCTCGTCACTCTTTATTTAAAAAAACATATTTAATACCCTTATTCTTTCTTTTGTGCACTATGAAAAGGTTTTCGATTCTGTGGAACGGTGGGTTGTAGAACGTACCCTAGTCAAATGCAGAATAGATTAAAGATACATCCAAACACTCAATCATCTTCACGCTAATACTACAACATGTGTCGCCCTACACGGAAAAGTTTCCTTTGGGAAGACAGGTTGATACTATAGGTTGCTCCAAAGTTATTCACATTATCTTTGGAATATATCTCTCAACAGCTGGACTGGAGCGACAAAGGTTTAATGGTCGATGGGGAAAGGCTTTCAAATTTAATATTTGCTGAGGATTTGGTGCTTATACCCGACAACATCAAGGATATGATATCTATAGTAAAACATCTAAAGGAAGGCCTCAAAATGAATTTCGACAAAATTAAAATAATGCTCAATTTTCACACACATATCCGGCTACCCGTGGAGAGTGTAACTGAATTTGTTTAGCTGAGTCACAAAATTATACTTGGCTGCGAGAACCAAACAACCGAGGTGGACCGAAGAATTCGAAAGGTCTCGGCCGCTTTTAGAGCCAACAAATAGACGCTGAGTAGCAAACCTACACTCACTAAAAGATCTACCGAGAAGTTCCGAGAAGAGAAGAGGAATGGAAAGAGCAATGCTCGCTATTACACTCAAAGACCGGTAAATAAATGAGTGTATACGTAGTAAAACTAAGCAGCATGGCGTGATTACCATAGTCACTAAGAATAAATGGACTTGGGCAAATATTGCCAGAATGAATGCAAGCCGATAAACGAGAAGAGTCTTCGAGTGCAGACCCAGGACTGACACGAGAGCAAGAGAGCGGCCACCACGACGCTGGGTCGACGACATCCAACGATACAGAGGCCGACACTGGATGAGTCGGGCACAAGACCGCCAGAAGTGGAAAATAGGAGCAGAAGCCTACGTCCAAGAATGGACTACCTTAGGGCTATGATGATGATGATTTAATAGTGCGTTTTCATTGTGACACTTTTTTGTTGCAAACTGGTGTAATCAGGCTCATAGAAAAATGTTTATTGCGATACAGAAATAATATAAAATAGAAAGAGTAGTGTCAAAAATTGTTATGGATAAAAGTACTTGTTTCCAGGCTGTATGTAATGTATTAAAGAGAAAAGCACACAGAGACCTCCAAACCCATTTCATATGACATGATGGGAGCTAAGGTTATTTTAGTTAAGTAACGTATGATTGCGACAAATAAATGGTACGGCTCATATTTATTTTCATGGAACATTTTTGTCCTCAAGAAAAGAATTCGTTCTAAAAGTCAACACCAAAACTGGTTCAAAATACAAAAAATATATGATCCATGTTTAGTATCCTGGCTTTATTTTATGATATAAAGTATCAGGTTTACTGATGCATATCTCTTCAAGTTAGAGATGCCATCTCACAAAGTTGTGATTCGGTTTAAACACTGGAAAAACCACACAACTAAAACGAGTAAGTAGTATATATACACATTCACATCTATGCAACAAGTTTTCGGAATATTATGTACTAATTTATGGAATATCTTGAAAAATAGTCCAATGCAAAATAAAATACTTATCCATACGCCTTATTCCCCACGGCATTACCAAGCTGCACTACTGGTAGCCATACACAATACGCTACATTTTCGAATCTTAAAATTGAATGACTTATTATTAATTAATTACCAAATATTCTGATAACATTTATATGGTTGCTGTATTTTTTTCTTTATTTACAGTTTATGTTAACAGATTATTAAGCCTGTCTTAAGAATTGAGCTAAGAAAAGCTTTTGAAACGCATTTATTTTTCAAATCTGGCTTGTTCATACTTCATTGTTCTGAATAGTAGATAGAGCAATCAAACAATATCACGCTTCGAATAAACTTGTTTATTCTAGCTTCGATAACACCCAGCTTATACCAATTAGTAAACAATCTAGGCTAGAACAATCTCTAGTGCTGATCTCGGACTTAACGTTATTTCCATGGTTGGTAGATAGAGTAAAGTATTGATCTCGATACTTTAGTTCTCTATCTACGAGTACCAACCATTGAAACAAAATAAAACGTTTCTAGACTCTTATTCATGTTTTTTTTTTAGTAAAGTATGACGAGACGAGCAAGACATGTCCCTGATGGTAAGCAACACGCCTGCCTATAACAGCAGTGGCACGCAGCTATTGGGACATGAAGAAGCCAAATCATAACCCAGCACTGCACTGCACTCGTCACCCAAATATATAAGATGTTTTATTTTTATGCCCTGTAATTTCTCTGGAAACATTGCCCTTCAAACCGTTAGTATCCTACACCGTACAAGTTAGTACCCTACAGCTTTACTCGTCGGTTTCAAGTACGTTTCTGTCACCTAAACTTGCTAACATTAAAGTGTAACCTGGACATATACCATATAATAATATAACCAGGCCTCATACCTCCCCAACTTAATTTTAAATTGTCCCTTATTTATGACCATGAGAAATATATGTATGAGAAAAAGAAAAATGTTTTTGGGTCTTGACTAAGTGAATCACTTTTGCATACTATGTAGGCGTTTGAGTCCTCACGTAACTTTTGCAAAGTTTTAAACGTAAGATGCTCATCGACTAAAAATAATACATTAATAAAAATACGCTGAGCAATAGGTAAAACACCAGAGTCCAAATAAGATTTTGGTGCCAAAGTCAAGTGGTTTTCAGGTGGAAATGATCTGATGAGGTTCATCAGGTCATTTCATTTCATTTGTATAACGCTTCACAAAAAAGTATAAATATGTTCTTAATTCGAGTGTTTTTAATTCGTAAGTCGTTGTCGATAAGTTTTAACAAATTTTGTTATTTAGGTATTTTTAATTCGGTAAAGTGCCTGAACTGTGCTCTCACATAAATATAATCAAAATCTCAAGTTGCAGTTGAAACAACTTAACAAAAAACTAAGATTTATGGCGGGGACTCGGTTTTGGTTTTTCTGCGAATAAAAATTATTATTGATGTGTAATACTAATTAGTACTAAAAATACCTCAGATATGGTAAGATTAAGCCGAAATTTTAATAATGTGCGTGATGTTTATAATGATACGAGTTTTTGTCGGTGGGTACCGAAAACACGATCGCTTACATCGTGTTTACAGGGCAATCTCGGCCTTTTTTCTCGACGTTATCTCGATGTCGAGCCACAAACTTATTAGCTCAACGGTCAAAAATGAAACTAACAATACTAATATAAAACGTAAATATCACATCGATGGTAGAGACACCTTCAAACAGGCTAGGTAAGTATGTACTGTACCACTGACAGTATTAAAAGCCTCAACGACGAGAGGGCCAAGCCGTCGTGCCTGAGACTTGTTTTATTTCGCCGCTTTTGGAGCGGTCAGTCAGCTTAATGGTACAAATTATTAATAAACAGCATTTAAACTTAAGTTAGATAAAATGCTTTTAGATAGGCGTTCGAACGATTCGTGTTTTACACGACTAATCAAAAAGGGTTTCTTGTTTTTAAGATTCGTAAAACGTATGTTAGTATGTACCACTTGAACGTCATTACTCTACAAATATAGCTTTTGATGGAAATTGTAACATTATAATATACTTACCTAGAAGAAACTTACAAGATTACCTATGTAGTGGTAGAACTCTTTGCTGTATCAGCCTAGCGAAGTACCAATCCTTTGTCATTTAGTCAACCGCCGAGAAGTAATGTTCTATTATGCTGTGAGGTTTGAAAAGCAAGTTTCTTCAGATATATTAAAGGGCAAAAATATAAATCATATCATCATCTAATCATCTTGTGGCACTAGTTAATAAGTAATTCTATGTAGTATTTAAATTATTTTTGTGTCACAATAAAGTGTTTCTATCTATCATGTGATATCTCTGGGTGAAGAGTGCAGTGCTAAGCAATCCTTTGGATTCTTCATGTTCAAATAATTGCATAGTACAGTGCTGCAATGGGCAGGCGTGTTGCTTACTTACCATCAGGTGCATATTTTGCTTATTTACACTCTCTATTTGTCTACACGCAGATAACATACCACACTATTAGCACATTCTACGGTTTAGATGTTTTTCTACGAAAGTAGATACCAACCTTTCGAACATAAACCATGACATGATGTCGCTTTTTCCAGCTACAAGTAAATCCTATAGAAAAAAGAGCAAGGTAGAACAGGGCTCTCTGTAGTGGTAGGATTCTTGGCAGAGTCCGCGTGGTAAAGGACCACACTTTTGCCAGTTATTCTACCGCCAAGCAGTAGGGTGCAAACATTACTATGTTCCGGTTTGAAGGGCAATGTTTCCAGAGAACATACAGGGCTTAGAGATATAACAACTTAGATCTCTGGGTGACGAACGCTAGGTAATTTGCTAGGCAAGGATTTGGACTCTACATGTTCCAATAGCTGCATGACTGTTATGTGGCAGGCATGTTGCTTACCATCAGGCACATTTCCTGATCGTCTCGTCACTCTTTATTTAAAAATATATATATATCCCACACCATTGTGTACTTTACGGTTTAGATGTTTTTCTACGAAAGTAGATACCAACCGCGTCGTTTGAGCCTTTCGAACATAAACCATGACATGATGTCGCTTTTTCCAGCTACAAGCAAATCCTGTAGAAAAAATAACTAGGTAGAATAAGATAATGCTTCCAATACGAAATGTATCCGATAAACAACTGATAAACATGCAGCTATGTTGTGATTTCTATGCATATTCAGGCTACATTTGTGATGTTCAGGACTTCGAAGCCTCATTCGAACAAGAAAGTTATTACTGCTCCATACGAATATGTTTCAAATTTGTTTGAAGTAGTAAATCGCACTAATATTATTGACGCAAAAGTTTGTGAGTATGTTTGGTGACTGTTATTATTTCACACAAAAACTACGGAAAACTGCTTTCACGGAAAATAACGGCATCGGGAAATACACAGTTGAAACCGTGGGACATTGTTAGTTTTTTATCTTCTTATATATAAAATTCTCGTGTCACAGTGTTTGTTTCCTTACTCCTCCGAAACGGCTCTACTGATTTTTACCAAATTTTATATGCATATTCAGTAGGTCTGAGAATCGGCTACTAGCTATTTTTCATACCCCTAAGTGATAAGGGTTGTTCACCCCAAAAATCTAGATTATGATCCGAGCGAAGCCGGAACGGGCCGCTAGTAGTTATATAAATGTGGGCTTTATTACTAAAGCAAAGTTTATGTCATGTATACAGCGATCTGAATTAACAAATAACATACCAATATTGTCAATCTAGTTTTATGAATGCAACTATAAACCTAATGCCTCTAGGATAATAATAAAATTACCATTTATAATAATACATTGTTTTATATAATACTCAATAAACTTATTGAAATAAAACATACTTAATGCAAATGAATGTTGGCGCCAGGCGAGTATAATTTTATTTACCTACATAGTTCATTAAATATTAATCTATTTAAATGTTAAGTCAGGTATAAATATGCATTAATACCTGTCTGTCAACGATATTCCAAAATCGTGTTACAACTAAAATGTACTTTTCAGTTTTAAAGTATTTAGGTTTTAAACCAAAAACACACAGAACATTCCTAAAAATGTGACTAAAAAAGTAACGATTTTTGTAAAACACAATCCAAAGAACAGTTAAAACAGTAGCTTAATACATTCGCAAAATAATTACTGATACCAACATTTGAATAATTTTAATAAATAGTAATTGATGTAACAGTTTTAACTTTTTTTTTATAATTTTATAACACGTTTATATTTTTTTTATAATTTTATGTTTACACAATCTTCCTCGAAGTGCTTAAATCTATTTTTTTTGTTTGAAAATTGAAATGTGCAGCTTAAATCACAAAAATATCCAATAACGTTAATTAAAACAACGTAACAGAATTCTCAAAAATTACGTACTAGTAATTAATATTGTCTTTCACGCATTATAAAACTTTATGTTTGTAACATAAACTAATAAAGGTTTTAAATAATAAAGCTTGTTGTTAAATTTACTTGTAAAAAACAAGTGTAATATCTAGGCTATACCTACCGTACTTTTTAACTATTTGTCACCAATTTTATAATCACTCTACGGGTCCGCCCCGGCTTCGTCCGCGGTACATGTATAACCTTTAACACTCAGGAATCACGCACATATCCAATGGTGAAATATTTTTTGAAATAGGTCTAATCGTTCCTGAGATTAGCGCGTTCAAACAAAAAAACTCTTCAGCTTTATAATATTACTAGCAGCACCCCGCGGTGTTACCCGCGAAGTTACGGTTCCCCGTTGTTCCCGTTGTTTGTTTTTTTTTTCGGGATAAAAAGTAGCCTATGTGTTTTTCCAGACTATAATGTATCTGTGTTCCAAATTTCAGCCCGATCCGTTCATACGTTAGGACGTGATTCAGCAACAAACATCCAAACATCCAAATATCCAAACATCCAAATATCCAAACATCCATACATTGACATTTATAATATTAGTAGGAAGTAGGATAGGATAGATATAAGTAAAGTACTAGAACACACACAAACAACTACATGGCAGACAGGCGAACTCACATATGACCTCTCTCCACTTGCCCTCTATTGTATGAAAAGCATTTACATAGAACAAAGTCCTTTGATATACACTAAAACGAAACGTAATGTGTCCCAAAAGAATATTTTAAAGACAAAACATAAAACTCGTTTATTGTTTCCCGGAAAATTGTGGTAAAAATAACTCAGCAAGTTAAGTATTTATTCAGAATTCGTGATTCGCATGGATTTTTTTAAATAGCGTATGAGCCAAATTTTAAACTTCGAAGACGATGCGTGTCGTTTAGAATAACTCATAGAAGAATGTGCTGCTGTCCGTTGTAAATTTGATTCGTCTTTATTAACAATACATCCAAAATTGAGGAAAGGTAAATGGAGCCACTGCTTGGATGATTTGAGATCTGCTGAACTTCGTCATGCTATATCGCTAACTAATAATTCAAATAGTTCTACACTAAATGACAAAAAACAAATCGATCGAAAACCAAACATTAACATACTTTCTAGAATTGGACTCTATGCAAGTAGATGCAACACGCCGAAGTAGCGGTTATTTCGAAAGAGTAGAAGAATGCCCAA
Source organism: Ectropis crepuscularia (assembly GCA_963693475.1). Lineage (NCBI taxonomy): Eukaryota > Metazoa > Arthropoda > Insecta > Lepidoptera > Geometridae > Ectropis > Ectropis crepuscularia. Next base: position 20,832,366 of record OY856338.1, read on the forward strand.
TTTAAATACGAGATGTGGCATCGTCACGTTCTAAACCGAATCTACGCGCGATGTGTGAGAGAGAATACTAAGTGGCCGGCGAGCGAGTGAGCGTCTGATACAAAGTGAAAGATACAAAGTGGTCGGTTAACATCGGCACCGCGGTGATAATTAGTTTTCGGGGGGCTAGCGGTCACGAGTTCGGACATTCCGATGTACTGCCGACTCATCCGTGAGCTTATCTCCACAAAGATACAGGTGTTTTTGTACCGAATCTCTACACAAATCTGTTTGTACATCGGACAGCTCTTTAAAGACTTTACAATGGCGATTTAACGTGAATTGCAGTGTGGAATGTTCCATTACGATGTAGACCGGTTGGTCAAAGACAAATTTTAAGCACATAGTTTAGAAGAGTTCCATGTCCACAGCGATTCGGATCGCGTTCCTTAGGCGAAGTTTGTGCTCCTTACTCTCGATTGGGGTTATGTTCCACAAGGATTCTAGAGGCACTCGGTCCATTCCAGGAAACTTTTCCGCTAAGGAAACCAAACCATCACAACTCTCTGATGACATTAGAGGCAACGAAGTTAAACCGGCTATAAAGCCAAATTTGCCATACAATTTCAGCTCAAGGTCTAGATTTGCGCGTGTAAATACTTTCGATGCTTCAAGCCCCATGTCTTTTAAGTAGTATTGCAACGAGGTGTAGTACACGTCAACTGCTTCTATGAAATCTTGTTTGACTGTGGTATGATTGGTGGACATCATAATCCAATACACAAGATCCGTGGCCAATGAAGTACATCTTAAGATTTGGAAGTCTATTACCACCATTCTTTCGGGTGAGTTTAGCAGATTAGGGCACCATATATCTCCATGACAGAATACCGGATGCTCACCTCTCGTATTCACCACTGAAATTGCTTCCCCGTACAAATCTTTACTTGAAACGTAGTTGTTGAACTTTTTATAGTAAACACTATCCATATCTTCCACCTCGGCCATAACTTTACGATCGACCTCTACTGCATTTTGGAGATAGTTTGCATACCATTCACGATTTGCCTCATTGAAGTACAGTTCTGACAAAGAATCGGCTATAGCGGCGAACTTATCTGGGTTTTTTAACCGGAGTACCATAGAGACGGCATGGTAGTGCGCCAATGTCTTTAGCACTGTATTTTTTTCTTCTTTGGAAGGGATATTTCCAAGAGACCTACAGTGTGACTCCGATAGATCTTCTAGTAGCAAATAATCGTTTAAGCCATCGTGATAGGCGCTGTAGCAAATGGGGATGTGGAGACTTAAACGTTCCTTGGCTCCGAGGGATTCTTGTACGCCGCTCATCACAGGAAATACTTTTGTAAAAAAGTCTACTTCTCTCTTAAAATACTTGTTGCTGTCCAATGTCTTGCGGAGTAATGGATCAGCAACGAGTCCTTTGACGACAAATGTAGCTGAATGTTCATGTCCTGTCACTCGGATTCGATACACGGCACTCATTAGACCTTCTCCAGAGGCGGCAGCTCTACTCACTTCAATGTTTTTCACTGTATCATGGCTATTCGTACGGGTTCTGAAGGCCTTAGTGATCACATCCTCAGTGAGGTGCTTAGAAATATCAGCGAGCACTGTATTAATCATTTTTGCACGTACCACTTTTCCCGTAAATTGACAATCACGGAATCTATTTCAGAAAACGAATCACGCCAATTTATCTAAAATTGGAAGACGTTATCAAATAGCTACAGCTACAGTAAATTTGTACTTTGCATTTGTTTAGTTCTTTGTAGTATTTAATATTTGATAAGGTAATGATTATATCGTTGTTTTATAATGTACACAGGTAATGTGATGTAATTATAACATCATTTTTACTGCAGGTACTAGAAAAGGTTGAGTAATACAAATATGGTACCGAACTGATGAACAGCTTTGAGAATAAAAGGGTTACTTAGGATAACAACATAAATACGAAAAACAATTTGCTAACGTAATCCCTATATAAATTACTTATACTTGAATTGAAATTTCCGGAACAAAAGTGAGTTCACTGTTTTTGAAAAATAGTTAATTAATCTAAAAAACAAGACAAGCATGCTGTCTGGTAAACGTGAACGTTTCAAAATAAACACATTTACCTAACTATATCCCGTTTTACAGCTAAAATAGGGTACTCCATTTACAACGAACTTATAATACGTGTCAATCAACTAAAACGTTTGTTGCATCCAAGTAGCGTTCAAAACAGAACCAGCAGAAAAGAAAATCTTACTGAAAATCACAATTGACATCAGTCGAAAGAATGATCAAGTACAAATTGTTCGTAAGCTATTAAATTTAACTTAAATTTCAAACCTATGAAAAATCGATTTTCGGAGCAGCATATTTTCATCACGGTCGCCACGGCTTTTGTACTATAGAGTGCAAAAGCTGTGGTGTTCCAATTGCTAAAATTTCCGATTTCAGCTCTAAGTTTTCCACTTAGCAAATTGTAAAAATGTGAACTTGTGAACTGATTTTTTTTTGTCTTATCTTTAGTATTTTTGGAGTGCAGATAATACGAGTTTTACTACTAGTCTTAACTGTGAAGGAAACAAGACATTTGGAAAACATATGTTGTCCGCCAATTCGTGATTGCCCGGATTGGGACCTTAACTGTCTTCTAACTCAACTAGAGAAAACCGGAAATGGGCTATATGCTACATACTTTCAGCAAATCGTGAATTTTATGGCGTTTTAGGTCCTGAACAAATGGATAGAATGTAATATAGTTGCATGACCTAATGAATTATTAATTATGATTTATAGAAACCGCACTCTACCAACTTTTTCGTAGTGACAAAGGAAAACACAGACCGAAAAAAACGGTAAAGAAAGAACCTCTAGAGTATATTATATTTAAAAGAATCTGGACGCACAAACGAACACACTTAAACCAGACAAGATACGTTGTATTTAGTCAGTTGTGTAAGCACTTCCATGAATCCTAGTCAAATACGCAGTTGAACTGTGTACAGTCTATACGCTTGACTCTGTATTTAATTAAGTTTATTTGATTTGTTTGATATTTTCTTAATTTTTTATTCAGTAAAAATCTAGAGGCAGTGGATACGCGTATGTGACCAGCAAGAATTATAATTTGCACTTTTGAACTACATATATATAAATTCTATGAAAACCTTCTAGTCTTGAGAGTATGTAATCCTACTAATATTATAAATGTCAATGTATGGGTGTTTGGATATTTGGATGTTTGGATGTTTGTTGCTCAATCACGTCCTAACTTATGAACGGATTGGGCTATAATTTGGAACACAAATTGATTATAGTCTGGAAGAACACATAGGCCGATAAAACAATGGGAACAACGGGAACGGGAACTACGGGGGTAAAACCGCGGGGCGCTGCTAGTAAGTATATAATATTAGTAGGATATTATGAAGAGTGGTCAGAATGAGGCAAAAGTGTGATTGATCAAATAAGAATAGATTGACGTTCAGCAATTACCTAGTTAACAGTGAAACGAGATAATCACTGTAAAAAAATAAGACATTAGAAAAGTGTATTATAGAGAGAATAAAATACCGTAGAATCCTTTACAAAGTACTTCATACACAAAAAGTGATCAAAATATTTTTGATAATGTGCGTAGTAATACATCTTATATATAAAATTCTCGTGTCACAGTGTTTGTTTCCTTACTCCTCCGAAACGGCTTTACTGATTTTAACCAAATTTTATATGCATATTCTGTAGGTATGAGAATCGGCTACTAGCTATTTTTCATACCCTTAAGTGACAAGGGTTGTTCACTAAGGCAAAACAACGTTTGCGGGGTCAGCTAGTTTACTTATAATACCACAGGTATATTTAAAATACCAAAAGTAATATATTGGTGCTAGAGTAGTAGGAATATTAGGAATTAGCATACTCTTTACTCGTGGCTTTCTATAGCATAGGTACTCGTATAATTATGCATTGTTTAACCAAATATCATGTATTAACGAAAGATACTTGATGATCAACTGCAAATAAAATTATATTCTCATTATTTTCATTGGATTTTAATACAAAAACAGTTGTCTCGTCGTCCGCAATGTTCTGTCATTACGCAACGCATCCGCATTCTTCGAGCTAATAATACATTATTAATAGTAATAGCACCGCATTATTGTGTTCTAAATAAACATTATTTTGTGAAATTATTAATAATGTGCGTGAGGAAATTGTTACAGGAAAACACACACTTGCTTGTTGCTGTTATTTTAACAGTGACTAAGCGACTGTACTGATGTAAAAGGTAATAATAACATAAGGTAGCAATCCAGCCTTCATTCTGGGCACGCTTCCGACTGACAGTGGATTGAACCTTGGTTATCCCACATTACATTGGGTTCTTGTTTTTGCGGGCCTGGATCTCATCTTATTTTGTAAAACCTTCCGAACGTTTAGTCGCCGCAACACTTGGTTGACCAAAATACTTGCGTTTATTTGACTACGTTTTTTTTTTAAAATAAAGAGTGACGAGACGAGCAGGACATGTGCCTGGTGGTAAGCAACATGCCTGCCACAGTGACACGCAGCTATTGGAACATGAAGAGTCCAAATCATTACCTAGCACTGCACTGCGCTCGTCACCCAGAGATCTAAGTTGTTATATCTCTAAGCCCTGTAATTTCTCTGGAAACATCGCCCTTCAAACCGGAACACAGTAATGTTTGCACATTACTGCTTGGCGGTAGAATAATTAGCAAAGGTGTGGTCCTTCCCCAGGCGGACTCTGCCGAGAGTCCTACCACTACAAAAAACTACCACGTATTCATTCAACGTGATGATGCATGCCGCCAGCATGATTGACACGCTTCCAATCGGTAGTAGGCTGGATCACCTTGATTACATCTAGACCTTTATCACGCTGTAGACGGTTTAGGCATGCTTAGTGTTAGTAGTTAGGTATGAAGAGTAGTTTTCATCAATTGAAATTTAATTTTGTTAATAAAGGCTTTGCATACCTTTTATACAAGATAGTAACTTCAATTCTAGAGAAACGGCTAGTCAATAGCAAGCAAATAAAGGGCTTACGCCAACGGTACTCTCGCTGCTCTCGCCTGAGTTGTCTAGACGTTTTTGAAGTGTTGAAACATAATGAAATTATCAAGATTGTCTGGAATACGTAAATACGTAACTATCGCTTTTAGTAGAAAAACCTCCAATTTCGACAGTAGTTTCATTATTTTCCAGACAGTATATCTACGTTAGTCACAATTATATCAATAAACATGTTTTTTTTAGGGTTCCGTAAAACGTAAAAACGGAACCTTTATAGATTCGTCATGTCTGTCTGTCTGTCTGTCCGTCCGTATGCCACAGCTACTTTTTGCCGAAACTATGAGAACTACACTGTTGAAACTTGGTAAGTCGATGTATTCTGTGAACCGCAATTAAGATTTGTACAAAAAAAAATTAAAAAAGAAAAATTAGTGTTGCCTTCCATACTGAGAACTAAAACCCAAAAATTTTTTTTTCATCAAACCTATACGTGTGGGGTGTTTATCAATAGGTCTTTAAAAATGATGTTGAGATTTCTAACAAAAGCTAAAAAAAATATATGGTGTACATTACCATGCAAACTACCAACGAAAATTAGTTTGAACTCGATCTGATGAGTAGTTTTTTTTTAGTACGTCATAAATACACTATTATTAAAACTTCGCTCAAAGTTATAACGAACTACAAGAACTATGCGTACTATGTATATTATGTTACTTGCTGCAACGGAACCCATCATGGGCGAGTCCAACTCGCACTTGGCCACTTGATTTAAATAGTTTAAAAGTACCGCATCGTTGCTTGACATCAGGCGAGATACAGCTGAAGTGCCACACTATCATTAAAAAAAAAATTTTTACGTTATTGATGGAGTGGTTCCGAAGATTACCTCATCCGTAATTTAGGTACCTACGTAACCTTGATGTGGTTTATAATATATTTTCTAAAAGTAATTTTTGTACACAGTATGTGATTTTCGTGAGTTCAATATTAACCCAAAATAGTTCAGCAACACGTATTTTTATGCTTTGGAACATTATTTACACAAAACCATGTGGCATCAATCATTTACTGTTATTATACCATAATATCAGTTTAAAAACAGTAGTGTATGATCTATTATGGCATATGTGTTTTGATACGACCTTGTGTTTAACAAAATAAAACATAAATCGACGAAAAAATAAATCGACAAAATGAATATTTCCGACCTCCGGTGTTACCGTTACCTAAATTAGTTGTTGTAGTGTCGAACAAACCTCTTAACAGGCTATAAAACAGGCGGATTATTGAAAGAGATTAACAATAAAGGTAACAAAATGGCCGAGGTTACCTGCGCGCCAGTTTTAACTTTTTTTTTCTTGTGGCTATGGCGTCTGACAGATAAAGCCCTGTAGACACGAGTAAGACAAAAGCGCGCCTTGTTCTTTTTTTTTATTTTATTTCAATTCGGTCCTCGGCTGGTTGAGGACGGTTTTTAAAAATGGAACTCGGAAAGATTTAACGTACGTTATTATGGCCTGTTGTGGTCAAATAGGTTTAGATAAAACCTTGTATCGAAGTTGTTACATTTGTACATCGATTCTTAGTAGTCTTCAAATTCCTTGGGTTACTTTGACGTTAAAGGTAAAAATACTTTACCGATTTGACTTTAATGAAAAATATTATAGATTTTTGTAGTTGCGATGTTAAAACATCACAGAAACGAGAGCATACTCACAAAGTATGTAGTGCGTATCAATCTTTACATGTTTTATTACGTACCTGTTCAGATGCTGTAGTGGTAGGACTCTAGGCAGAGTCCGCCTGGGGAAGGATTAGGGAACCCTTGCCAATTATTCTACCGCCAAGCAGTAATGGGCAAACATTACTGTGTTCCGGTTTGAAGGGCAATGTTTCCAGAGAAATTACAGGGCTTAGAGATATAACAACTTAGATCTCTGAGTGACGAGCGCAGTGCAGTGCTAGGTAATGATTTGGACTCTTCATGTTCCAATAGCTGCGTGTCATTGTGCTGCTATGTGGCAGGCGTGTTGCTTACCATCAAGCATATGTCCTGCTCGTCTCGTCAAACTTTATTTAGTAATAAAAAAAAAGATACTGTGCTTGCTATTCTTAAATTACTCAAAACTTTAAGTTTTTATGTAAGTACCTCTAAAATTCAAGGTTCAGTTACTACTATGTTGCATTGAGCACAGCGGGAAACGAATGAAATCAGTCTATCCCAACTCATCCGAAATCAGAGACAAGGATCATATCACATCAGTCCTCCAAAAAAGCGAAGAGAGATTTCTCACAATGCGATTCGCGCTTAGATTCCGACCGGGAACTCTTAAAAAAAAGTTATTGTGTCGATCGTGCGAACATACAACGTTTTTGTTCATGGATTTATACGGAGTGCATCTGTTATTGCGATTCGGTGCAATTTTTAAGCCAGTTTACATTCATAGTTAAAGTTAGTTAAACTTGCTAAGAGATACTTCTTTTTTTTACCTACGTCCTAGTATTTGTATTCATTTTAACACATATTATACAAATCAGTAAACCGACATGTACCTAGAATCTTTCGAAGTCATGTGTCATCCACCAACCCGCACTGGGCCAGCGTGGTGGATTATGGCCTTAACTGTCTCCTTGCGAGAGAAGGTCCCGAGTCCCAGCAGTGGGAACGTTTAGTGGGCTGTTGATGATGATGACGATACAAATCAGTATATTTATACTGATAAAAACTAATAAGAGAGGAAACCGATTACATATTTTTTTACATATTTTAATACATATTTAACTAGAATTTTTAAGCTAGAACACTAACTTCAATAATTAATTGAATTGTTAAAAAATATACAGAAACCTAATACTTGGAAAACAAATTCTAAACCTAATACAAACTTTTTTTGATACGTTAATTGTAATGAAACGAAACAATGATTTATTTAGTTATAATTTTTAAATAATTGTATTTTGGAATGTTTTTTTTTTAAAGTGGATTCAAAAATTAACAACTTGGGTAGTACCACAAACAGGTGGGCAGACGAAATATCCAAGCTAGCCGGTGAAAATTAGATAAAGAGAAAAATGGACGAGGCCTTTCCTCGATGAGAGGTCCTTGATAAATAACGAAACAAAAAACAGGAAATAAATGTGACGAATTCATGATATAATTTTTATGTGTGTGCAATTTTTTTTAATGCATTATTGATATGTTTAATTTTATCATTCTCGATGTTAAAATTTTATAAATAAAGTAAATGAGGTTTTATTGTTATTAAATAGATAATAATAAATAAATGCTGTTGGACGTTCCTCACACACAAAACTAACTAGTCTGAAAGAAAGCAAAGCTAGAAATAATAAATATAATTTAATAAGCGTTTAACTGCTCTACATATTCATAACATTTACTCAGGGAAAGTTAAAAATCTGTTCAAGTTTTATGCTATTTCAAAACGGTAGAGAAACTTTCAACGTTTTTGATTTCAAATGAGTAAGATACAATTGAGTTATAGAGTAAGATCCCAGAGCTCCCAAACGTCACCTATTTTCTGATGAATTAAATGTGGACGATTGAGTAGAGTTAGTAAGTACTAAGAATCTTGAACTTAGATCCAAAAAGCGACATTATTTCAAAGATGTTCCAAAGACTCGAATTTGACATTTGAAAGAAAAGAGGTTTGACACTACTCGTAGCATCGTCATAAGAAATCTAAACTTTGAAATGCAAGTGGGTAGTGGTAGGTGTCTTCAAGTCAACAGCGAATTGGTTTCTTCTGGGTTAGCATTATGGAACATCGTTGCTTCGGTTACTTAACAAAAGGCAAATTAGCGGTCAAATGCATACCTAATGTAATTTATCGATAAAAAAATTACCAATGGTTACACAGTGGTCAGATTTAAGAATCTGATTTCAGAGTCATCTTCTTGGATAAGATGTTTTCTCTGTGCCCAATGATGATTCAAAATCCCAGTGTTCGAATATCTTCATAAACAAAAGAACGATGGAAAGCATGATAGTCCTTCCTATGATCGATTGATACCGATCAAATAATACCTTGAACGTCGAACAGTCGGGGGTAGCAGATGCCCCTCTGTTCCCTAATCAAAACCACGATAACACTCTTTAATATTAACACCGAATACTTAAAATACAACTGCACATCTTCACACAACAATAAGTTTTATAACATAGCTAATAAGATTGGAAACAGGTTGTTTAATTTGAAGGTTGGATAACGTAAAATGAAGCCTCCAACACGATCGTACAGACAAGAAATAATTTTACGCATGTGATTTTACGGTTCAAAATGTGGTTTCGCTCGCGAAGGTTGTATATCATAAGTAAGGAATCACCACCCTGACGCAGTGGGAGACTAACTGAAACCCAAGAATGCATTTTTTATTACCTACATTTATAATCGTCCACAATTATGAACAGTTCTACGTTTGGTATTAATGATGTGAAACATAATTTTTAATGTTTCTGGGAGGCGGCGGCATTTCGAACCTTGTTTTGGATGTATTTTATGTTTTGTGTTTTATGAACGTCAAATATTTTAAAGCCCCACTTTTGATGTGCACATGTGGAAACCAATTTTCCGCATATATAATTTGGATAAATGATAATCGTGTTTCGTTATCTCAGAAGTTTTTGAAGTGAAAACTTCTTTTGGCGCGCCATAGTCAGACTTTTCGTAGACTGTGAATTGAATTCTATATGTCGTAAGTAAGTATTTACAAATATTACGTACTAGCTGTGCTTAGAGGTATAACTCTTGGCTTACTAGTATTTCATGATAGTAATATACGTTCGCCAAATACAATTCAAGGGATATTTTATTACAAACGTTAGTCCCAGTTTCAAAAATGACGAAATTTCAAATACAAGTTTATATCCTCTATTCATACCCTTTTTCGCATTTAAAAATAGCCTTTCTCTGTTCTCCAACTCAAGACTATATGTACCAAAATTGGTTTAATAGTGTAGGCGTGAAAGCGAAATAGAGTTACTTTCGTATTTCTGATTTTAGTACGGAAATAGGAATGAACAGGTTAATTTTCTTTTGTTGATATCTCAAAAAGTGTTGAATCAATTTTTCTACATAGATGGAACCAACTCTGAAACATGGTGTCTTCAAATCGAGAGTGAATCGGTTTCTTCTAGGTAATCACGTTCCATCGTAGATCTCATCGTCACTTAACATTAGGCGAGATGGTGGTCAAGTGCGAACCTACAATATTACAGTTAAAAAAAAATGTTCTACGAAACGAAAAAAACATCATCATAATCGATTCATAATATGCGGAAGGACCACGTAATCACTTAACATACGTATGTACAAAGAAAACACTGTCGAATTTAGTACCTCCTAGAAAGAATACATGTTTTAACAATAACACAAAAATTCAGCTGTACCTACTCACCTATTTGTGCCCAGTGTGATAGACACGGGTGATAGGTTGGTTGTTGAGGTTGATATTTATCTAACTACTTGTCGAGTTTCTTGGTTGTAGTAGGCTAGACTCTTTCAGACTCCACCGGAGAATCGAAAGAAGTAAATCGTCTTATATCCCTGGGTGACGATAATGAAATGATGTATGCAGGGGATTTCGGGGACGATAAATCGGTCTAACTAGGGTTCATTAAAAAAACGCATTTTTTGCGCGATTTTTAGACAATGAAAAACTGTTACATTAACATTAGAATGCGACGCTAAATTTCGCAAAATTGCGCTACAGTGGAATAGCTCAGTCAATAAGTTAGCCGGTCATGAAGTAGTAGACCCGTAGTCGAATCCAGATGGCTTCTCTTTTTATTTATGTTATTTTTTTTTATTTGAGAACATCTATTACTTCGGCAGCCCTTTATCTGTAGGTATCTAAGTATACTCAGTGTTTAAACCGAGGAAAGCTCGGTCACCCATATACTGTTTGTAATGGGCAGACGTGCTGCTTACCTTCAGGCGCTTGCCTGTTCGTACTTACGTAACTTATTAAAAAAATATGGATGTATAAGTTTTGGTAGGTGTACTAGAAGAGTTGTTATGGATGATACATCGATTTCCACTAGTAGACGTTTAACAACTCAACGTGATATATTAGAATTCCAAAAATACTACTTCTAGGAAACATCTTTAAACATAAATCAATTTAGTTTCATTTTTTTGCGCATTGTAATAAAGGTAAAATTTCATTAGCCCATTTGGGCTGACGATTCTTAAACTTTGTAGTGGGTTTTTTAGACCTCCAGATTTGTGTGTGATCTTTTATGCTAAACTCAAATTTACGTTTCATTTTAGACATAAAGTAGTTTTGCAATAAGAAGAAAGAAGAATAACTTGCGTTTAAATTATTTAAGCACTGACTGAATAACGGTCATAAACCAGTTTAATATAACAGACAATTTTCCTGTCATTTCCGTCCTTCGATTATAACATATTTTATCTCATTTATACCGAATCAAGTCCACATTTGTAGGGTTCAGGTACAAGCAACGGAGCTTTAATTCTAACTTTCGTCTTCCACAATCCTTCGAATAAAGAAAGTTTATTTTTATTTAGTTACACTTAATACTTAACAGTTTCATGGTTAACGTACATTTTCAGTAAATTTTCGGGTGTCTAGCTTGGTCGGAATAGACCGTCACCTGTCACATAAATGTAAATTGTTGTGAGTACAAATTAACTTAAATATAATTCAAACTACAAGAAAAGAAGTTTTTAATTACATATTTCTAATAGCAGAGATTTAACCTCTAAATATCGGCAGATGTAATGCTTACCCTCGGTCGCATATCTTGCTCGTCCTGTCTATTCACAAGCCTCGTCTCTTTTATTTAAATAAAAAATAAAGTACTTATGAATGTAAATTATAAACTTACTAATTAAATAAATCATAGACCCATCTTACTTATAGGTTAAAAAACTAAGAAATACCAAAAAAAATTGGCGAAAGTATTTTTTTTTGTAAAAAATAAATAAATATATGATGTCGAAGCATTTATTTTCAGTAATAAATCGAAGCTCCTGTATAAGATATAACTCACTTGGACTTCTTAAACAAACGACTTAAACGAAAAGTTATAAAGTACTTGTCCCTTTTGTATTAGAGATACATCCACAAAATGTAATAATCAGATGTTGGTACATTTTCACCAATTCTCAACTTAAAAGCCGTACTGATAGGGGTTATAGCTATGTTTTGAAATGCAGCTGGGTAAGGTGCAAGCTACCTGCGAGGACAATAATAAAAATCAGAGACCTTTTGTGGTGTGACAATAGAGTCAAGTGGATAGACCTTTGTTGCTACGGCTCCGCACTCCACGGCGCACGCCAAACAGTCGCCGTGGCATAGAGATATAATAATTTTGGAATATGTATAGGAAATAGCTATATACAATTAGCAGGATCACCCTATTTCACCCACTCCTTAATTTAAGAGTACCATGACATCACAGTCCCAGAATTCTGCTATCATAAGCAAATATCTCAGAAGAACGAAAAAACACCAAATTTTCTATGTAACATATACAATTTATTTCTTCAGTTTCATAGTATATGTACGTCATGATAACCACACCAATTTTTGAAATCTTTTACAATTTTTCTTTACATAGATGTTAGTACTTTACAAACTTTATTGACGTCTGCAAAATCACACAACCAAAATTGAAAAAGAAATTATTTTCAATTTGGCATCATAAAGCAAACGAAGATGTACTATTATTTTTCTAAAACGGATTTGATTGTGGTATTCACAATTCACTATACTCTATTCCTTTCAAATACAAATTTAAAAATAGTTATATCTTTTCCCCGTGTTCTGTATTCTGGGTTCAGTATTTCGTATTAGAGAAATCTGTAAGTTAAGTGACTGAATGTATAATCGAACTCGTTTATGTATGCAAAATATGTGCATTATAGAATGGGAGGAATTCTGCGGGCGCAGTTTTGGGAAAATACAGTTGTGTTACCAAGGGGCTGGAGAATGAATAAAATGTCACGCGATAGGTCCTGTATTAATTTTTGGGCTTTCTAAAACTGTTGTTTTAGTGTTTAATTTCATTGTTGGAAGCAAAATTGGGTGTAAAATGAGATTTAAAGACACACCGATAAACAGATAGCAACCGAAAAAAGAAATAGTTATTGTTCATTAGTATTCGTTAAGGATCCTTGTATGTTATGCCAATCATTAAGTAGTACGAGGACAGTAAATATTTGGATAGATTTAGGTGCTCACCTTGGTGGTAGTTAAATAGCTCTATAAATTGTCGAATTTTCTACAAAACCCTATAAAATAAATAAAAATCACATGACGTTTTATGACTTCCAGAAATCACTATGTCACTCCAATTTTGCTTTTTAAAATAGTGTTGTTTTTAAAATGCGGAATGGAGAATGGAGTAGGCACTTTGTATTCTGTGGTGGAGGGTGCATTTTAAACGCGAGCTTGCGTCACTGATACCGAACCCATCTCCTATTGTTTTACAGCAGTTCACTTGGGTGGTCTCATCAATTAATAAATTTGGTACAATGATTTTTGATTCCAATTTACTAATTTTTTTACGAATTTCTTGCATACAATCTGCAACAAGGTCGCTAACGTAACTGCAAAATATTGTACAATAATTATTTTCATGAGATGTAAAAAAAGAGGACTTTACGTACGGCCGGAGTCTTTTTGTGTCCGTCGATAATTACATCAAATGTGAACTGATTTAACATTTTGTATTCGTACTCGTTCTATTTAGAGTTAGTCCGTTCATTTTCCTCCCGAGGATATGTAATGGAACTACAAACCTAGTATACCTTTATATTCGTAGAAGAAACATATCGATCGCATACGTAGAAGCACAGATTACAGAAATAAAACTTACAGAAATAAAACCAGATGGAGCGCGCAGAACAGAGCTACTGAAGCAGACAAAGGAAATACAAACGCCGAAGCAAATACAAACTCCAGTCAGTATGAAACGGACTTCCGTGTTGTACGGGAGTCCCGTGTGATTTTAAGTTTTGTTTTAAAATATGCCGTCTTGTGTCTTAAAACATTGCAAACAATGTTCCCAAAAACAAAAAAAAGGAAAGACGAATATAATTTCATAGGAAAATTTGAATATTTTTACTGTTATTTATATAATTTAGGCGATTTCATTTTGGTGATGAATGGAACACAACACCTCAACGAAAATAGGTTAGTGTGTCGATACTAAATGGAAATTATTTTCCCTGAATTTAGGGTAAAATATAGATTATATATTTTTTTAGATACTCGTAGACCAAATTATTGATGGGCATTGTATTATTCAATTTCATATAATTTCAAATTTAATTTTGGTAAATGTTAAATTTGTAAAATGTGTAATTTATGACATAAAAATGTACAAAAAACAAAATCATTAATACATCATAAAATTTGTTTGTGTATTTATTTATTTCGTTAGTGGCACCACTGCCTAAAATAATACAAATTTTGTTTCCTCATGAATCAAAAGGTTATATGGAAGAGATCGCTTTTAGCGACAAGATCGCCTTTTGTGCCCATTTTGTTTTGTTATTATATTTGTTACTTCTTGTCAACTTTGTTTATGGTGCCAATAAAGTGTTTTGTATTGTATTGTAATGTCATTCGATGTATTATCTAAGTGAAACGGTGGCAATATATGTAATTGGTTATAAAATGATGGTTTATAAAATAAAACATTTTTGAAGTTAATATTATGCATAACGTTGTTTGTAAAATTAAATATTTTTAAATTGTTAAGTTTTTTAATATTATACGGTTACTTGATTTTAAAGTCTTGTTTTGTCAAAAAAAGGTGAATAATAAGTGAACTGTTAAAATGAGTATTTTGTTAGTTTTTTTTTGTTTGTTGTTTGGACCTATAACATACAGGTAGCCTATATGCATTTTATCAAAAATAGTTTGGTGGTAAAGATGGTTGTTTTAATTTTTGTTTAACCATCTAAGCGAGTAAATTACACTAATATTATTATTTGCGATTCAAGTTAATTTCTAGTTGCATGCAAAATCAAAATTCTTTTCTTCATAGAATGGAAATAGTAGTAACAAGAAAACCTTGCATAATCGGTGTAATAATATTAATATTTTAAAATATCAATTGATGTGTTTATTATACGTGAAGATTTCCCAAGCTAAGACAACAATAGTGGGACTTTTTTCTTAAGACTGACAACATTATACAAGTAATTTGGAACGTTGATTTGACAATTATAAGTCAACATGACTAATTACGGGCTTCACAGTGTTGTTCACGAAGGTTCCATCTGTGTTTTATTTCTGTAATCTGTGCGTAGAAGTTGGTAAATTTACTTTGGAAAAGTGTTGTTTTGAGTTTGAAACAATTAGGAGCTCTACGTGACTAAACTACATAAAAAAAATCATAACTTTTACTTGTATTTTATGTACATTTTGTATTAATTTATTATTTTAGCTGCAGTCTGCTCTGCACACCACAACACAAAACTTATTTTATAGGATTAAATAACATTGCTTCTCATTTTCTTATAAATAACATCTTACGTATCTAAATAAGGCCCTGGACTGAAGCTTTATGCATTTTTAAGTATCAACTCATGTTACGAGAGAAGATCTGTAGGCGTAGACATTCGAAATTATTTTCTATCATAATGATTACATAGTACTATTCCAATGCGGAGCCAATTTGTCAGTGTGCTAAACTGTTTCAGGACTTTGATTACGCAAATTTTGATTTCTAAGTAATTACTTAGTAACTATAAAAATGATTATGAAAGAACTACGAGTTGTAGGATCAAGAACAAGTTTTAGTTGAATACGTGTTCAATACAATGGTTTTAGCTAACCACTAACCGCAGTATAAGACATAGTAAGAGCTACATTACCTGGTTATTGCGTTCAAAAGATTTGTGAGAGCGTGCCACAGTATTGGAGGCTCGATAGTTCAGGAATGTAGAACCCGTACCATGGCTCACTGCCCGACGTCGTATATTTTCATCCAAGACAAGGGCTCGTACATTGCTGGCTGGCAACATCTAACGATCGCAACTTTTCCATTTAGACAGCAATAGTGAGCGCGTGTAAAGATGTGCCCATGCTTTGTCGTTTGTGGACTTGAAGTGGTGAGGCTAGATCTCTCTACCTTTGTCAAGAGCTCAAGAGTTCAACGCGCGTTGCTACGACTACGTATATCAGTGTACACACTTTTATCTAAGTAGAGTAAATAATACAATTATGAGTTTACCATGCAATGTGTAAATGAGTGTTGGTAACTAGCCACTTGTGTTATTTATGAAGTATGAGGGTGAGATAAGTAATACTTACGTTATACTTCATGTCGTACTAGAGTAGGTCTGCGGATTTACTTGAACCGAGAACAGTTTTACTAAATCATTTCTCAATTAACGTGTTTTTTATTATTATTTCAAGTGGCTTCTACTTGTAGTTCAAGAATCTTCGAATTTAAAGTACCTACTCCAAAATAGGATTACATTACAAAACCTTCATAAATCTCGAACTCCGAAACTAATTTACAATACACCTATTCTTACATACACCGTCTCATATACGCGCACGTGCAAAAACAAACAAACCCTAACTTATATAATGTTACCTAATGTCATTTAATCAACAGTAACTGTTGCAATTACTGATTTCTGATTAGAGCTTGAATAACTTCTTTGTCAAAATAGCGGTACTTCCCCAAGCTTATCTTGAACAAAACTTACCAAGTCCTAATTAATTTTGAGTTCGGTTCGTTGAAATCGACGGAGAGTTAAAAACTAATTAAAATGTTGTCATATGAAATCTGTTCGAAAAATTACTTTTAAACTGACTTTTACCAAAAAAAACCGGTACTCAATACATGTTACAAGCGTGTATGTATGGGTAGTTATGTGTGTCTTACTCATCAATAAGAAGCCGGTAAATACACTAATTGCGTTCAAATATGATCAAAGGTGTTGTGGTGTCGGCAAAAAGGATTACATCGAAACGGTTGTCTTAACGAACGATTTTAACATGAATACCATCTCTCTTTTGATTTGGATGGCCAAATCAGCAGGTTGGGCATGTAACGTCAATGCACATCTAACGTCAATGTTTTTTCACGTTTTGAATACAAATAAATAGGTACAGTATACATATGATAAAATAGAAGAGCTTCCTTAACGAATCTAAAAGGATTTTTTGGTATGTGGAGATACTGTCCTAGTTATGTATTGATGGTTTTGGCTACAGATGGGTCGGTCTGTCGGTTCTATCGGATACACTTCGGAGAGTAAACTATTGATTTCCATGAAAAAATAAAAGACTCGAACGAAGAGGTTGGACTCTAGTTTACCGGTGGGGTCATTCGAGAGAGAATTCGTGTCTATTTGTTTCTGAATCAAACGCAATTGAACTAGAATGTCGTTTCTAGAAACTGAACTAAGCCAGAACCGTTAACAAACAGAACAAAAAATACCACGAAAACTACTCTGCACTACATACTACTTACACTTGCATAAACCAAAAACATTATGCTCCCACAGCTGAGATTTGGAATTTTTTCTCACAAAGTAAGAGTCAAGGTCATAATCTGACAAAATACCTAGCGAAGTGCAAGTTGATATACGTCACAGAACGAGGAAAAATTACCGAGTTTGTACTTGGTACCACATCTAATATTAAAAAATTACCGAGTTTGTACTTTGTACTGATACCACATATTATACACAAAAATGCAATGTCGTGATGTTTGTTTCCAGTGAACTCTACACCAAGTCAACTGCTATTCAGGAAATTTGGTATTTGTGTGTAATTTAGTCCAAATTGAGAGATAGGATATTTATTTCGATAAAGTGTGTTTATACGACAATATCCAAGCGAAACCGCAACGGGCCGCCAGTACCATAAATAAGTACTATTACATATACAGATACATTATATTACATTACACATTACATATATCTAAAAAAAAAAAAACTATCTGTGAGATTATTTAATGTTCAACATAAGTTGCGGTAAACGCGCCCGTGCAAATGTCCACTTAGTCGAATTTATTTATATCGATGTAGCGTGCTCGCGTTGTGCATTAAAGTTTCGTTACAAGCGGTTTTTACCTTTGCGGACGCTTACCTGGCCGGCTATTACCTGTGCTCGAGGGCTGGCGCAGACTTACAAATTATTAGACATGGCATTCTCACCACATCAAAACATGCGAAGCTTAAACTTATAAGGTATAAACTACGCAGTTATTGTTTTTTTAACTTTGGATTTTATTTATGGAAGAGTAATGCAATAAAAAAAAAATCTAGAAATTTTTGATTTATGTTTTAAAATCCAAATAAACCCAAATAGGTAAGATGTTGCATTGCAAACTACCTCTAGTACTGCACAAATTTACTAGTAATAGATTAGAAAAGTCGTGCATCTGAGCATTTATTTGTATCTGGTAGGATATATGTATTTTAATTGTTATCGTGGACATACATATGTAGGTTCATAATTGACCGAGCGTTTTGAGCCTGAAGTTTGTCTAACAACGGTTTGATCAAAATCTGGTATTTACCTTAGTAAATAGGCAGAGAAAATAAAAATAAATCTAGTCTATAAAAGTTTCTCGTCTCATCTCATCTCATCTAGTATATTAAAGCACTAGCTGCAACACGCGGTTCCACCGGGTAAATTATAAATCACTTGTATCTGCCCGCGGCTTTATCCACTTGTTATTCAGAAAATGGCTATTTTCTAAGGAATACTGTTTTTTTGGGATGAAATAAAGCTTATGTTATCTTTCAGTCTATAATCCACTTGAGTTTTATATTCAATCGAAATCTCAAACATAATTATGATATTAGTACGATAAGATCCTATACAATACAGTACAAAAACAATTTATTGACATCACAGAAATCACCTCCAAAACATTAAAAAAAATTAGGTTTCCCGCCCAAACATCGACAAGAAGGCGGGTCTTGCAAGGCTTAGCTCTGCATGCGCGGGCGCAGGCCGTGGGGCGCGAGGGCGCGCGGGCGCCAGCCGCCAGTCCACGATGTACGCCAGTCGAGGGCGGTCGCGTGTGTAGTGTAGTGATGGCAGCATGGTGGCTGCGCGCCTGCTTCTCCTCACCCTGGCGCTGTTGGCAGCGCCCGCCGCCGCAGCAAAGCACCGCTCGCGGCAACACAACCACCACTCCAGGCACTCGGAATTCGTAAAAGGAAAGAGTAAGTTCATCTCAAACCAGTGGGAGGACCTGCCCAACTGACAACGGAACCATAATATTAGCCTCTTACTTTTGGAGAGCTTTTGATGATGCCTTCAATCAAAGCTTTTACAAGTCTTACTCATTATAAAGAGTTACCTTTTTACAACTAACTTTTGTACATACCATATATCTCGCTAGATCAAAAACCTAATCTATTAGAATCAGCATTAATCCAATGGTTGTAAAAACCACTTAACAAAATATTTGTGTCTCTCGAAAATTCCAAGACACAGGGAGTCCTCTGCGTGGTTTTCTAAGCACTCCACTTTAGGTTAGTTGCACTTTGGGTCCGCTTCAAGAATGTGGATTGTGGTAAGTCCGCAGCCATAAATACTGTGTGAGAAAGAAAGATGAAACCAAAACCTCACAAAGCAAATAAGTATAAATATAATAAGTAAGAATCAAAGCTGTAGCCCAACTGAAATAATAGTGTTAACTACATACAGCTAACAACTTAGTCGGTAAAATACGCATAAAACCTACAGAATAAGGCCAGGTTATTTTAAGTTAGACCTCATTAAAAAATCCAAAACAACCGATTCTAGAAGAATTTTTAAGAATCACGTCTAATTTATGTTTTAAATCAATGTTTTTTTTTGCAAATAAAACCTTATGTCCGAATAAATTCATAGTCGAAAATAAATTGGGTACTAAATACTTTGAAAACTGTGGTGAATTTTTCAACTACCCAAAGTAGACCGTAAACATGAAGTCTATAAAGGACATTATCAAAGTAGTTAACCGGTAAGAGCTAATCGCTGGCAAAATAAACTAACCTTATCTGGAGGCTAAGCCGACAATCCAACCTCTTTATGTGCTCAACGACTGCCGTGGTTGCTCTACGAGATTTTATTCTGATAATACATATTTTAATAAAGCTCGCTTTCTTAGAAGAGACTGATTCATCCGTGATTTGAATACAACCAGGTTATATCGACCTAAGAACACCTACACAGATAGTAGTAGGTATTGTATAACTGAGCTGTTCTCGAATCAAAACTTGAGTGGTAAGCTTTCGAAATTGCTAGTAAAATTTTCAAGAAACATGAGTTATAATCACTATGTAAGGGCAAGTTAATGAAACATTTGTCAAAATACAACAACACAAATTTTACCTTTACTACCGTAATCTTATGAGTTCAGAAAATTCATCGTTCCCCTTTTTACAGAAAAAGTATTTTAGTAAAACTTTCTAAACCTGAGTAATATTTTTATTAACTATACCTGTCCAGTATTTGTAAATGTGTGAGTTGCTGCAAAAATCGTTTGGTTTATTAAACGGATTTTGTAGTGACGTTGCTTTGGGCTAGTTTCATCGACAGCTCCTAACACTGCACAGAAGTATGTTAGTTTTCATTGACATTCTTACTACAAAGGTTACTTTGTTTTTCCAGTCACCCTCCTACCTGTGTATGCCAGGAATATGAAACACTCCACTTTTCACGTCAGTTTTTCAAACATACAAAGCTGAAAAGAGCTTGACAACAATCAGCCTACCAGCGATTTTACCTGTGCAGAATTTTTAAAATGGCAAAGGAACTCGACGAGTTTTCTTGGTGAAATAGATAGCCCATGTGTTTTTCCAAACTATAAACTATTGCGATTCAGAATACCAGCTTGAATCCTGCCGTTATGACGAGATAATTGATCATAAAGTATCCAAACATCCAAGTCTTCATAAATCGAAAAAGTATCTTCTGTGTCATAACTTAAGCGGGCTCGGCAAAATGTAACAAACTATTGATATCTTAGTTATTTTAGGATTAGCCTCATAGTTGAAATTGTTTGTTAATCGTGTTGGACTCATAATAACAGAATGCTTTCAATCAAGTTCAGATGAAATGCGTAATTGTACTCTAAAAGAAATACTAAGCTACATAATTTCAAACAAACGAAAAAATCAACTGTTTCTTAAGTTGATGAAATGTACGAAAATGTAGAGCTGAATCAGGTATTTTTCATATATAATTTTAATAGAGTAATTCATAACATAAACATAAGTCAGCTGTATAGTTGAATATTGTCACTTTAAAAAAAAATAGGTGTTTTTTTATCGTTGCTTTTTTACTATGGTAAACGATGTTTTTAGAGATGAATATTGCTCGGAACTTTTGCCTCAGCGCTTTATACCTGCGTAACCCCAATTTCTAGCATTAACAACAATAAGATAAATCTTAAAATAAACAAATAAAAATTCTGCAGAAAACTCTTCTTTCAACGAGTATGAAAGATCATAAATTCAAGTTAAGATGTTCAATTAGCAAACCCTTGAATATAAAAAACCGTGTTTTCGACGAAATTTCTCTCAGGCGAATTAAGAAGCCTAATAGGTACTACGGCTTCAAATTATGTTTTCAAACTTAATTCAACGAACTTAGTATAATCGAGTAATAACACATTTTTTAAGTGCGACGTGACTAGTACCTTTTTTTTAGTTTCTGATTGTCTCTTATAAAATGAAATATATCTACATACTCTATATTCAACAAAAATATTATTTAATCCCAGATTGTTACACCTAATAGTAATTTACTGCTACGAATCTGAATACAATATTGAGCGTGTTGGTGTTAAAAAGACCATTGTTCCCGTGCTATATTATTTTTGGTTCTTTTCTCAGAAGCCTGGAACCATAAACAAAACTTGGACGAGTGAGGTCAAAACTAAAATAAGAGTCAAATTATAAATGTATTATACTAACATCACGACTCGTTTCGGTCGAATGTTTTGTCGAAGGATTAAAAAAAACCTTGTTGACATAAATATGAGAACATTCATTTAGTAAAAAGGTATAAATTCGTTTGTAAGTAATAATAATAATATAACGCAACTAACACGTTTGTGCCGTAGGATTAGACAAATTTTTCAAGGTAAAACATAGTCTATAGATTAATTATTAATCTGAATCTGATGTATGGGCGCTACCTAATGTTTCAACCAAATTCGTTTAGTGGGATTTGTGTAAGAGTATAACAAATATCTCTCTCTTTTATAATATAAGTATGACATTTATTGTATGTATAATAATTATGTATTTAAAGCTATATGAGTATTGTATCAGCTATCTGGCCGCCATAGTACAAGCTTTGCTTAGTTTGGGGTCAGATGGTGTTGTGTGTGAATTGTCCACCAATATTTATTTATTTATTTGATTAAGATATAACTGAAGACTTTAAGTCTCTTTGACATTGGTTGGTTGACATCGCTAAAATGATAAATTGAGCCCTAATTAAGTTTTATAAAGGCGGAATTGTGAGACTAATCCCCATAGAGCCATTTAAAAAAAAAAAGTGTTATAAAAAGGCTAGATTAGATATTTTTTTACTTGATTTAAAACGAAAATCCTATAATTTTGCAAGCAAACTTAGGCAAAAAAAGCTTCAACTAACTTATACATAGCACTTAAATTTGCTTAGTTAAAAATGTCAAACGTCAAACAAATAATTACAAAAATCATAAACGGTGCGGTTAGTGATTGTAAAAACAAGTCGTTAATAGTCAATTACTTACCTACTTTGAGATTGGAATGTCGTAAGATTGCTTTATGTTCTAAACGCGCTTTGAAAACAAGAAATGACGCATTTATGTTGGAAACGGTATTCGCGGTTTCCTCTCAAACAATTATTATCTGTGTAAAATTGGGTAAACCGTCACATTGAACGGCAAGTTTATCTACGGTTTGCAACTGTAGATAAACTTGCATATGTAAATATTTTGTCGGTTAGACGGTCAAGGTAATTAATATCAACAATACTGATAACTGTTCTATGGACGTAAAATACATTTTTTCGTTTTTCATTCCTGAAAATTAAACTTGTGTTTGTAGTCAATCTTGAAACATATTTTTTCTCTATAACTTCAATTTAATCAATAATATTCCCACCCAGTGCAAATATTTGTGTGTGAGTTCAAATGTTTGCACTGTGTCTGGGTGTTTATATGTATAATAAGTATGTATTTAAAACTATATAAGTATTATATCAGCTATCTGGCCACCATCACACAAGCTTTGCTTAGTTTTGTGTCAGATGGTGATGTGTGTGAGTTGTCCAGCAATGGTTATTATTATTATTAATATACGGATCGATGAATGCCGTTAATCGATTCCTCTGCCACGAGAAGAAGGCAACCGTTTTTTCACTATTGAAAGTTATTTTCGTGTCAAACACCTGACTACGATTAAAAGAATTGATATGATACCTACATAGTTCATAATTGTTAATTTGTGGTCATTTATGTAACGGCATTTGTCTTATATTTTTCTACCGCATTAACTATCGATAGAACAGCGATATGAAATACTAATGACAAATGCTATTTTTTGAGGAAAATTCGTCTTTTTGATTTTAATTTTGTATTTATAAAAAACATAGTGGGGGTGTAGTGGCTAGATCCTGCGATTATGAGGTCATAGTTTCGAATTCGCCAGCACCTTTGAGTATGTTTCCAAGTTCAGAAGTACATGTTTGTCGTCATTACCGAAATGAGGGTTTAACAATGCAGGAAAACATCTTGAGAATAACGGCATGTTCCAACAATCTGCCCTAAGTCCTAGTAGTGGGAACATTTAATAATATTTATTTTGTAAACTAAAATATGTATAGATGATTAACAAACTTTGAATATTTTAAGATACAACATAAATATACATGTTAGGTTACGCTACAATAAATTGTGTTATGTTACAGCGTTTTAAACCAACCGAAATGTACTCTACAGAGAAGTATATTGTAGTGGTAGGACTCTTAGCAGAGTCCGCCTGAAGTTGAAGGGCAATGTTGCCAGTGAAATTACAGGGCTTAGAGATATAACATCTTAGATCTCTGAGTGACGAGCGCAGTGCAGTGCTAGGTTTTGATTTGGACTCTTCATGTTCCAATAGCTGCGTGTCACTGTGCTGTTATGTGGCAGGCGTGTAAAAAAAAATTTTTTTTTTTCTGGCGTAGTTGTGTAAAATATATCTGTGTCTGTGTTACGCTTGGGTAACATCTTATTGTTTCAACCGCGTTACGTGTGTCGATAGCTTGTGTTGAAAAATAATGTTTATTGTGCTCCATTCGCAATACAATCAATAATGTTTATTTCAATATACGCTGTACACAAAAATTGTGAAGTCTGTTATTATTACTATTGCTATCTAACTTCGTAGAAATGTTAGAAAATTGAATTTTAATAGCTTGGAGATAAAAATATTATTTGTTCAGCAACGTCGATAGGTCGGAACTCGTTACGGCATCAGTGTTAAATACAAACATATCAACAATAATTATGTCAGAGACACTTTAAAAGTTTTAATGAACAGCAAATTCAGAAAATCGTATTTGAGAGCACGTTTTGCTGTTTTTGATAAATTAATATTACTTCTGCGCTTATTTTTTCCTATAAGAGTAAAAATTATGGTCACGATTTTTTTTTAATAAAGAGTAATGAGACGAGAATGACAGGTGCCTGATGGTAAGCAACACGCCTGCCACATAACAGCACAGTGACACGCAGCTATTAGAACATGAAGAGCCCAAATCATTACCTAGCACCGCACTGCGCTCGTCACCCAGAGATCTAAGTTGGTTTATCTCTAAGCCCTGTAATTTCGATGTTCGAGTGAAGCAAAGAAAATGAACGTCGTCTCACGGGGAGGACTTCATCAATAAATAATCTTTATTACATTCTGATTATCTAGTAATACATAATTCTTAACCAGGAAAACATAACATCGGCAAAGTTATTATATTATGTAGGTAATAATAAAGTATTTGTGGCCAAGGAGAACTAGTACGCTAGCGCGCATGTGCTCTGTGCTCTTTCCGGCGTATCCGCTATGAGTAAAACACGTAAGTTTTCTGCTTTATACACACAAAGAGCTATTTTTACCGAAGATAGGTTTGTGTTAGACCGTCGTGTACTTTTTTGCATATAGGCTACTTTTTTCCAAATTTATATTGCACTATTGATATAGGTATTGCTAAATAGTATTCAGTATTGTTGAAAAACAGGTTCAAAAATTCTCTATTAAATAGTGTTCCACATTCCTCACACAACACTAACTAATAATATCAGGAATTATAATATGTAGGTAAAAAAACCTGACAACATATACTATTCGAATATACATAATGTAGTACATATATTTGTATTATTATAGTAGGTATATGAGGATTAAATTTTCAAGTATCGATATGCTTTACCTAGGTCCGTTTGGTGGGTTTCATTCATGAATGCTTAAATATGATTTACAAAACCATGAATTAAATACCTATTAACATAAAAATAAAATATTCAGAATAAATTCTGATTTACAAAAATAACTTGTTCATTCAAAAATCTAAAGAAGTCTCATCTTTTTGATACGTTGGAATTGACAAAATTGCGTGCAAATAGGTTAGAATGCATGTTTAACATATGCAAAATACATTCTAAGGTACAAAAAATAAATAAACTAACAGGTTTTTTGTTTATAGCCGCTAAAGTCTGTAAAAAGTTGTAGGACCAGGTCATTTTGAAATTCAAAACCCGATGCGACAATTCCTTAACGTATATCTTGTCGATTTTTTTTTATACGACCGGATAGAACGGCAGTAAATTTACATTGAATTGATCTATAATTAATTTCCTAACAAAATCGTATGAATTTTGTGTTATAAAGTCCAGTATGGAAAGTGTTTCTATCCATTCATGTTTTTTTTTATAACATCATGTAGGACAAGACAAGTGTGATGTTCTTGGTGCGTATTACTGTTTGTTTTTATAGTTCTAGTCATCGATATAAATTATGAGATTTTCCAAATTTCAGGCGCACGGAATTATGTAATTGTTGGGAAGAGTGAGCTCACTCTTTCCGTTCTAGTCGGTTGCAGGAAGCGGTGAACGTCAGACGTTTTTACCTATCACTATTCGTTGTCAGCAATCAAAGTAAGTAGAACCACAACATACCACGCCCCTAGCGATTCTAGGGGTCAAGTAGATTGGTAGTGTGTAAACTACTTAGGTACGCGCTACACACGAGACGCAATTTATTACCAATTTCAAGGTGCTCAGGGCACATCCAGGGATCTATATAGATAGTTCAAGTACAGTACATATAAAGAAAATGTAGTACATTAGGTACATACCTATATAAAGAAAAAAAGCATATGTTATACCAGACCATTTATCTATCTGTGAACCAAATTTCATCCAAATTCCTTCAGTATTTTGCGTGACAGAGGAACAAACATGTATTCATATATTCTTACAAGCTTTCGCGTTTACAATATTAGTAAAATACGTATAGTTAGGTCAAACTCGTCAGGCGCAAGACGTTTTGACATTTAGCTTTTTTTTTAATATAAAGTTCGTATAATTGTTATTTTACTCCCCTATTAACATTTGGTTGTAGCGAGTCAGACGCCGGAACCGTGTGTCATTGGATATTGGACGTATTTGGCGTTTCAAGTTTTTAAATAAGTTCTTTGTAAGACGCGTGGTTGCGCCCACGCAAGTTACAGGGATTGCTCGGAGGTGAACTTGGTTAGAACTCAACTTGGTTAAATCTGCTACCACTAAGCTACTAATTTGAATTATAATGTACAAGACACAAACACATGCAAACTTACAGTCGCGCTTATAGCATAAGTTGCCCACTAAATGTTCCCACAGCTGGGACTCGTGGTCTTTGCACGCACGCTGGCCCAGTGGGTTTGGTGGATGACAACAATTTCTAAATATCAAAAAAACTAAGATTTTTATTTAATTGATTGTTAATTCAATAACTTTTTCAAGCTTATTAATACTTCATCATCATCATCATTAGCAGCCCACTAAACGTTCCCACTGCTGGGACTCGGGGCCTTCTCTCCCAAGGAGAGAGTTAAGGCCATAATCCACCACACTGGCCCAGTGCGGGTTGGTGGATGACACATGACTTCGAAAGATTCTAGGTGCATGTCGGTTTCCTCACGATGTTTTCCTTCACCGTTTTAAGTTAGCGGCATTAAGCACGTGACTTCGAAAAGACAGTGGTGCGTGTGGGGTTTGAACCCGGGGTCTCCAGCGCTTCTACCGCCTAACGAAAAACGCTTTGATGCTTTGACATTGCTGTCTCTTTTCTTCTCGCTTGAAATGAAAGAGACGGCAATGCCAAAGCGTCAAAGCGTTTTTCGTTAGGCGGTAGACCCCCAGATCGGCAGGTGCCACTAGACCAGCCGTAACTTAATTAATACTTCTTACCAAAAATTAATGCTGACTTGTTACCAAAACTTGCAAACTAACAGACGTAATGATTGCCAGTTCTCCTATGGCGTAAGGTATAAAAACTAGCACCCATAACCATAGTAATTTCCAGTATAAATGGCAAATAAACAGCGCAGAATAAGACCACGTGATCTACTTCGCGACTAAGCAAGACCATAAAAGCAAAGGACTAATTCTGTTTGAATTTTTTTATAAGCTTCAATATCTCAAACCGATGTAGCTGTAAGTAAATTGGAAAATGGCGCTTATCTCAATGACATTAAAGGTATTTTAAGGTTATAAATTCTTGCGTACCTCAATTTTCTATCAGCGGTTGTCGTATTAACATAATTATCTCCGAGAACACATTAAACATATCTTTGAAAAAAAAACTTCAGTTGTATGAACATAATTGCTGTCTGTAATATTTTTTTAAACGTTCGAAATGTAGCCAAAGTGAAGACATTTTTTGTTATTATACAGTTTTGCTTAATTTTTTAAAGCGTTCATTATATCACCCAAAATAAAAAGTCAGTTTTAAAATTTGTTGTTTTATGGAACAACGTACTCTTATCGAGATTTTTATGACGTTAAATGAAATAGTCGGTAAAGACGAAGAAGGTTCTCGAATTGAACATTAAATTTAAATCGGATTAACATCCATTAGACATAATCGAGTTTTACCTAATTATATGCAAGAGTCAAAAGGCGAGTTTCTTGACCCGAGACGAATATACACTCGTATCTAATATCGATTCAAAACAGGAATTTAATTTAACGAACTTGGAATGCGTAGTTAAAATTAAAACCAGAAATTGGGATTTCAATTTTTAACGATCGGCTTCGATCCCAGTATGTCACGAGAAAGTGGTCGTATTGGTATCTACCAGAGTAATTGTAATACCACGAATGGAACATGTGGAAACATTTAGTAACTCTTATTTAGTCTTCAAATTCAAATTCTTATTAAGACTTCAAATAGTAAAAGGCCTGTTCTGACTCTTAGGAATTTATTTTTTAAATCAACAAAAAAATGTGTATATTTCAAAAATGCTTAATGTAATTTATTATTGTTTTATTCCGTTTCGTTCCAATTAAATTTGAGAAGATTCTAGTGTCTTCTCAAATGTCAAAACGAGCATTTAATTTTTAGGGTTCCGTAAAACGTAAAAACGGAACCTTATAGATTCGTCATGTCTGTCTGTTTGTCTGTCTGTCCGACCGTATGTCACAGCCACTTTTTGCCGAAACTATGAGAACTACACTATTGAAACTTGGTAAGTAGATGTATTCTGTGAACCGCATTAAGATTTTAAAAATAAAAATAAAAAAAGGAAAATTAGGGCTGCCCCCCAACCCCGGGTTGCGACTCGTGGTCCCACTGGGATTGTACCACTATTACTCGTGGTCCCACTATCCCTGAAATCATGGGTTCGTGGTCCCACTGCTTAGTGGGACTACAAGTCATAGTTAAAATCGTAGGTTCGTGGCCCCACTGCATCAAATTTATACGTAGACTTGTATTATACGTACTTGAATCAAAGTGAGTTCCTCAGGTACTGGCCACTTGAGATACTGGCCTTTTTAGTCACAATTCACGATACATTATAATTGTACGTTGTACCTGTTAGTGTCGCGCGTCCTTCAAGTTAAGCAATTATTTACACAGCTTTCTGTTTTTTTTTCATAATCATGTTTCAAATAATAAATAGAAAACGAGGAAAAATCCTACTCAGCAACGGCTACCAATACTATCGGAATAAACGTTATATTTCCGAATCAAGGACAATTTGGCATTGCAGCCAAAATCGAAAATTGAAATGTCCCGGTTCTATTACAGTGTGTGATGTAAGTTGAATAATTCACTTATTCGTACTCATAAACATAGCTTTTTCCCGCGATTTCGTTCATCGCCTCTTATTGATTACTTTTTATAATTCAAGTAAACAAAATCTCTCTCTCTCTCTCTCTCCCTGCCATTAAACTTAACTAGAATTTACTTCGGGTTCGCATTATATTGACTAAATTTTATTATTTTAGGATGACACAGTGTTTAAGAGCAAGGTTCACAAATCCGAGTGTTTACCAGATATGGCAAAAAACAGGGTGGCACTAAAAGTTACAGAAGCGAAAAAAGAAGCTGCGAGTTCAGACGAGCCAATGCCTAAAATTTACAAAAAATACTTTGACCCCCTATTAGACGAAGGCATTAACCTTGTTACAAATGTGTCGTCATTCGACAACATGAAATGTGCTTTGTACAGCGAAAGATAAAAACAGCTGAAATTAATAAAGAAATTGGATTACATGAGGTTGAAATTCCCGCAAATTTCAAATCATTTCTTGTAGCAGATTATACTTGTATTGGTGGCGATGCTAGAATCATTGTATTTGCATCAGAAAGAACTGAGCAATTATTACCAATTACCGATGATTTTTTTTTTATGCAACCTTTAAAAGCACTCCCAAGCCTTTTTATCAGCTAATGGTGATACATGGAGTCACGGGGAGTACTACTAACAAGACAAAAGTTGCTCCATTATTTTTTGCTCTCATGAGTGACAAAAAAGAAAACTCATACTTCGCATTATTTGACATCATTAAGACACGATTTCCAGAATGGAATCCTATAAAAATTCACGCCGATTTCAAAATTGCTCCTACCAATGCTTTGGATGTAATATTTTCTGAATGTCCTACCGTAATTATTAAAAGATGCTACGCCCATTTCGTGCGGAACCCGGAAAATGTGGAAATTTCGCCCTTGTAAAGGTACAAGAAAGCTAAAACGTTAGGTCTGAAAGCAAAAACCTATAAAATAATAGTTGGATTATATTCTGCTCTTCCCCTTTTGCCGCAAGAGTTCATTCAAGAAGGTTTGGAATACATCAAAACTGAATGTATGAACATGGAGATAGATAACATACTTTGATAAATATTATGTCAAATCTGAAAAGTTTGTAAGGGAATGGTCTAGCGAAAGACATCGCACTAATAACGTTTGCGAAAGTTGGAATTCAAAACTCAAAAAAAGTATAAATAAAAATTATGTTACTGTTTTGAAACTACTGCATACACTTAAAGAAGATTTTACTGCAAAAAATACTTTCGAAAAGAAAAGAGATCGGTTGCAACTATTAAAAGACGACTTAATAATACAGTCACAAATGCTGCTGATAAACAAGGCGATCACAGTTGGTTATTTTTTTGAAAAGATAAGATAAAAATTAAAATAAGTTTAAAGAGAACAAACTCTAAGTTTTGTTCATTAAGTTCATAGTTGAGAAAAAAAAAAATTGCTTCACGTTTTTATGCTGGCCTTTTTTATTTTCGGCTTATTCCTGTTTTGAATCCCCCCCTTAGTCGGAAAAACTTTAATAATAAAATAAAATAATTTAATAATAAATTCCACGTTTCTGTTCATTTCACAAAAATATTTGTATTATAGCCCTTATGACCAAATCAGTGGGACCACGAGCGACTGCATTACGTTGACTGATGGTCCCACCAAACAGTGGGACCACGAGCCCATTAAATCGACACACTGTCCCACCAGTGGGTCAAATTAGTGGGACCACGAGTCATTGATCGAGGTTTCTAATATATTTTTGTCTACAATGAATAATTTGCGCGAGAGACACTTCCGAACTGGTAAAATGTGTGTCTCTAACTTCTAAAGGAAGAGAATGAAAAAACTAAAAAAATATATGATGTACATTACCATGTAAGCTACCAACGAAAATTGGTTTGAACTCTACCTGATGCGTAGTTTTTTTTTTGTACGTCACAAATACACTATTAAAACTTCGATCAAAGTTACAACGAACTACAAGAACTACCTATGTGTACTATGTATATTATGTTACTTGCTGCAACGGACCCTTCATGGGCGAGTCCAACTCGCACTTGGCCACTTTACTAAGATTGAATTGATTTCGATACCAACTTAAGTATTTTTTATCTAATCTACAAAATTTACTTATTAAACTTGCACAATTTGAACTGATATTGAAAACTGTATACAGGACTTACCTGATTGCTATGATAATAATGATTATTTAATAAACTTGACGTGAAAACTTAAAAACTTGCTTAATTGAGAAGAAACAACTTATAAAAGCAAAATCAGAATCAAAAGCAATGAAGCAAGCTTTAAAACTTAATAACACATACAAATTATAACAAACAATAACAAATTCTCGATTAAATTCTGGGACAAAGTGGGTCAAAAATTCAAAGTATGTTAAAAGAACATGAAAACTGCTTGCACAGTTATTAATACTCTCATACATAACAAAAAGTAGGTAACAAAATATAACATAACAACCAAAAATAACAAAATATTAAAAGCTTTTTGTTACGAGCGTTCAAATTATTAGTTGTCATTGTCATTCAATTTTTCTGAGCTTTGTTTGAATTCAATACAAAATCCGTATTTCAATATGAGTCTCAAAAGGTAGTAGAGGTAAGGGGCCTGAAAACTAGGTTACACGACTAGGTACATACTTTATGCCGTATCATGAGTTACTGTAGGAGGTTTCATAATTTTATTCTATTATTTATTTCGACAGTTTCTGTTTTCTGTAAATATATATTTTTTTGTAAATATTAAGTACTAACTGAACGCGCGCGCGTTGCTACGCCATCTATCAAAAACCGATCGTACCAATTCAAATTTTGAACAAATTCGGTTTCTTTAGGTTCTAATGACGCAACCTTTAAAATATGACATATGCTGTCATGCAACGAAAGCTCTCAAAAAGCAATATTTTTTCCCGTTGTTGTTACATTTTTCATTCCTGGTCGGCTCCTGTTGATAGTAGCGTAATGTTAAATAGCCTATAGCCTTCCGCGATAAATGGACTATCCTACAAAGAAAGAATCGTTGGAAATTTGGACCAGTAGTTCCAGAGATCCTTGCGTTCAAACAAACAAACAAACACACAAACAAACAAACAAACTCTTCCGCTTTATAATATTAGTATAGATTTGATGATGTAGTACCTAATGGAGCTAATTTTATCCACGGGATAAGAAACTCATAGAAAAGACTTTAACGCTCGCGGCGTCTTAAATTTCGAGAATTTTCCATACTTAGTATCTTTAATGCTTTGTAGAGTAGAATCACATTCAATTTTAGTGTTATCGATATGAAAAGGTATGTTAATAATACTACATATTTTCATTTCGTCTTCATATCTATTAAAGTTCTCTCACTGACTAAAATTTAAAAACTCACGGATAATTTAATAATTGTAATTGTTTTTAATTTTTTAAAACTAACAGCTGCCCGTGGCTTAACAATTTTTCACTATGATTTATTTTGTCAAATAAGATTCACACTAGTGAATTTCATTAAGAATCCCAGTTCATTAATCTCAGTGATTTTCATTACTGGCATTAACGGGATAAAAAGTAGTCTATGAGTTACTAGATAATTTAATTACTACGTATTTCATTTGATTAAAACCCGTTCAGCCGTTACATACGAGATATATGAGAATAAACACACACCCAAACTTTCGTCTTTAAAATATTAGTATGATAATAGCCTACGTCGAAGGCATTTAGAGTTTATTTTCCTAAATGGTTCTGATTTTGATTTCATCTATTGTTTCTTAATTAAGTAAATGTTCAATATACTATAAAATATTCATTAGAAAAGACACAGCAAACAAAAACAACGAAAATTTTATGGGAGCAGCTGATTATACATAGATGAGTTATGAATTGTTTTTTAATAAAAACAGACCGAACATACTTTGTAAATGACGTTGAAGTTGTTTACGTAGATCTACGGCTCACATAAATAATTCAAAAACAGAACATTGGATACAATTTAAATAATAATACGGTATCATGCGTCAATTCAAAAATGGAACCAAACTGATAGATCGTATGCAAAAGTTATTCCATCTGTGCCTACTGTTTTTATGCCTTTACCACTAAAACCATTTCCATGATTTTTGATGCAGTCATATAATAAACCGTGAAATGCAGCAGATTAAAGAGGCTAACCACTGGAATTACGATCAATTACAAATTAAGATATGTTTATTTCTTAACACCATCCTTAGCAGTACGGTGATGTTTTAAATAACGGCATATGCAGGGCGTAGATTTAACATGATACAAGCTAACAATAAGACAAAGTCTTTTTTTAACGAAACCATAATAGCAGTGTGTCTCAGATGGCCTCTACTATCAACCGAAATTTGAGCTGTCGCAGAAGACGTATTAGTTTTAACTTACTAACTATATTTACGCAAAAACTTGACGGATACCAGAAAACATTCAATATTACGTTACTTATCCAATTCAAATTTCAAAAACTCGAGTGAAACAACTAGTGCAAGGACACATCAGATGGTACGAAAAAAATGTTTGTCTGTAAAGTCGGTTTACTGACGATAGAACGTGACAACGTCTTAAGAAAATACTGATGGAATGGTAGCATTTTTCAAAAGAAAATTTTAATTTCATTTGTTTAATAGATTTGTATGTAAAAAGTAATCAGTAGAATTTAGTCATTTTCAATCAAAACAATGCAAAAAAGCTTTTAGATGGCGGGGATCGAACCCGGGGCATTTCACATGCAAAGCGAACGCTCTACCACTGAGCTACATCCCCGCTTGAACTACTGGTCGAAATAATTAATACAACTGTAACAAACATGCGGCGAGGTAACGACCGACGGTAACGACCGACGGTAACGGTACATGACGTCATGTTTTGTGGGTGTGCAGCCGGTTTCATCGAATTATAAGACGTTATCACGTCAAAAAAAGTAATACTTGAGCAGTGAACAACCGTGATAGCTCAAAAAGGTGTATACTAAAAAAAAGTTTTCGAATCCGCCCTTTCAACTATGTATTCTCAAAACACCAGCTGACCTTAAACCACAAGCCAGCACAATGGTCTGGCACGAGCCTGTAGCGTGATTATAATTAACCACAAGAGCATAGAAATTATTTCACTTTCCTGGAAAACTTGAATAAGTTGAAAGCTTTACTACTACAACGCAACGTTTACAAACCACCGCGTAGTCTGTCTTTCAATATGGAGAGGATAGCAAGTATAATACGCAATGTACGCACCACAATAAGGGATTGAAGTGAAAGGTCGAATTACAAAAACGAAATGGTCGAGCAAAACTGGTTCCAAGTTCCAAAGCTACAGAATTCAAGTAACTGGATAAAAACATCGCCCTGAGACAAACCAGTCGTAGCGAGGCACGCTGCACTCTGAGTGATTGCAACAGAACGAGATGTCCGAACTTGGCTGGATTGTCACTTGTAAAAGTAGACTATTGAAAGGCCGTATGAAAGTGACGAGTTATGCCGCCAGCTACGTGAGCTTTAAACACACTTGCCTAGAACTAATTTTGAAAACATTATAATAATCTGTAAATTTTGACCGAATTGTACGACTGATGCCGGTTTCATTCGATGTCCCAGTGGTATTTTTTTTTTTCGGGACTAAACTACCCTTTCTCTCCTAAAGGTGTTCTGTACGTAAGTACAGCACATTGGACCAAAAACTACACCACACACACAGGCACAAACGCACGCAGACATACTCTCGCGAACTTTTTAAATTGATGAATATGACGTTTCGGTTGTATATTTTTGTGCATCACGTCTACGTAGCTATAGCACGTGCAGATAGTAACAATTTACCAACTTGCTTGTACCTCTACTCTTAATAGGAGTAGTGTATTTTTGAGTGTTAAGAAACAATGTTTAAACATTTAGAAAAAAAACGTTAACACTACATTTAATTGCAAATTTAATTAAATGTTTATGTACATAACTATTATTACCTACAAGTATTTATAAATGCATTAAAAAGAAAAAAGTATGAATCTTCATTTCTAATCTAAAACAGTTTACGTCAAAAAGTCCTGTCGAACGTAGGTGTAGGGTTTAGCAATTACGGTTCCGTTTCCACCCCTCGGGAACGCTGTAATAATGCTCGATAGACTTGGTAGAGCAAAGTAACGCCAACGTAGGCTTCATTAGGCTCTCGTGCACTGATACATCACGTACAAAACGGAACACAGGCGTAAATTCAAATGTCAAGCATATTTGAAACTGAGTAAATCATAAAAATAACAATGATTTCTAATTTCCCTAACAAGAGATCGAATCAGTGAGCACGGGCCGATGCTTCCACACTTGTTTCCTATCGTGCATATCATCGAGCACAACTAGGTCGACCGGACACCGCTGCCCACACATAACCTTACCAAATATGATGGTCGTAAACCTACCGACAAAACACCATGAGATTTAAAGGCTTTTGAAATCTGTCGGGTTACAGGCCCCACCAAAGGCTCTGGTTGTGACACCACGAATGGCCGATCTCGCGTATAGGTGGCATTTTCGAAAGTTACATTCTGTTTATGAAATTTAATATATTGTTGATTTGTGTTGGATGTGCAAAATTCCAAACCTGTGAAATATATTCGTTAGATATGTACCTACAACTGGCGAATTTTTATTGTATTAGATTTGGACTATAAACTCTATAGTTTAGAATTAGTTATGAGCAATCAGGGTGGTGACCCCGCTCCGGTTTGTGTTTTAGCATTAGATGGCCGTCGCCAATCAGCATGGCAATGCAGCCATCGTTTTGAGTACTTTTGCCGGAATCAGCTCGGGTGGGAAATATTTTTACTGATTCGATTGTGACTAACGAGTTTATTTTAAAAAAAAAATATTTTGTACAGCCATAGATTTTATTTCTTGCTTTGGTAGATACAAATTTTGATACATGACTTCGATTAGATTTTTATTTACATAATTATTTAAAGAGACGTACTTACGTACCCATCATACATTTATAGACTAGAAATATATAAACGCGTTATTTTAAAATACAGACTATTTAAAATTATTCTATTTTTTCAAGGTTTCAAAGTACTCAAGTATTATGTGTTCTTAAATTCGTCGCCATATTTGTTCAGATGATACAACTCCTAAGTCGTTTATCAACTTTCAGAAAATGTAAATATGCTATGGTCCAGCTAGAACCTTTTATACACTCAAAAACTAAACTAAAAACGTATCAAATGACAATAGGGATCAATTTCTGGGATGCACTCAAGAAAAAATCTATTATATAAACGAGCAGGTAAAATTTACCTTGCTTGACTGTAGTCGAATTTCTATAGAGTAGAAAAAACCTCCCGTCTTTGTTTCGTATTTACGAAGCTCTTGAACACCAGGCCGGGTAAAATAAAATTGTGTGTGACACCAAGATTGGTACTGTACTTTATGGAAAATTGCGTAACATAGAAATCTGACCAAGTTTCAATATTCAGACGACTCATTACGCAAAATGTGGTTTGTTTGCGGTCCAAGGATCGTATTACGTTATAAATTTACCTTTACAACTATTTTTGTGTTCACAAACCTTTACTAACTTAATCAAACAACATTTATTTTGATCAGAAATAGAAACAATCGTGTATTATTGTGCGCTGTAAAAACAAGCACACCGGTAAAGTTGGGTGAAGACACTAAATTCTGACAATCTCACGTGTTCGATTTACATAAACGGTTGAGGCTGGACATATTGTGTGGCGCGCTGCGCTCGCGCCGCAGTGTAAGCGGCG
The DNA here is from genome assembly GCA_963693475.1 of Ectropis crepuscularia. NCBI lineage: Eukaryota > Metazoa > Arthropoda > Insecta > Lepidoptera > Geometridae > Ectropis > Ectropis crepuscularia. The sequence continues at coordinate 20,869,466 of OY856338.1, forward strand.
CTGCCGTCGTTAGTAAATCACATGTAGCGGGGTCGCTTGTATCGTAGTAGAAGAAACTCGCTCGAGAGCGCCCGCCCACGCGGCTACGCCTCTTCGTTAGGCGCGCGCTTGCCTCCTAACACGAACGTGAATCCGACATACTTACTTTGTTTAGACGAGTCCAATTAAGAAACGCTGACTTTACATATCAATTGACGAGTATACGTAACAATCGCTATTTTGAAATGTATTATTGGTGACAGGTTAGAAGCTTTACGAGTATGCTCTCGGCGATGTACGGAAACAAGTGTCTTTGTCGACGTCGCATAAACGCTAGAAAATATTTGGAGAATCATAAAAACTAGCCCCAAACAGCTTCTAGGTTTAAAACCAAATAGCTGATATAATTTGATATAGTAATATTGTAAATGCGAAATTTTCGATATTGAGATGTTTGGATGTTTGTTGCTCATTCACGTCGGAACTTTAGAAGGGATCGGATTAAAATTTGAAACACGGATAGGTTATTGTCTGTAATAACACATAGACTTTACTATGTATATTATATACTCTACTTTCATTGCGAAAAAATAACGGGAACGGGAACTGCGCGGGTGAAACCGCGGGGCGCTGTTGGTTAATTTATATATTTAATTGTGAAACCCAACGCAGTAACGACCAATGTTATACGTTTGGCATATCTGTCTCTCTCTATGTGTGTTTGTTTGACATCGTAACTCCCTTACGAATGAACCGATTTTGACTTAGTTTTTTATTTTTAGACGCACAATAGATAAATATTTGATATATGACGCACACGTGCGTCCTTAATTTTTTTTTTTTTTTTAATCTATACCTATATATTTGTAAATACGAGGAATTTGAAAATATGACTTGTCATATTACCAAAACATCATTAACTTGTTTTAATTTCCGTCTCCGGCAATTTGAAACCGTAAGGCTTGGCTCACAATCATTGGTGTGAAAATAGAATTATTGTTCGATATTTAACTAATAGCCGTTTCTCTTTCATTCCAGTATGCATCGGCACGAACGGTCGGATGTCGGTGCCATCGAACCGCGACACCCACTACCGGAATCTACGCGACCGCTTCACGAATTGCACCTACGTCGACGGCAACCTCGAGCTGACCTGGCTTCAGAACGAGACCCTTGACTTGTCTTTCCTGCAGTACATTCGCGAAGTGACCGGCTACGTGCTTATCTCGCATGTCAACGTCAAGAATATCATTTTGCCGGAACTGCAGATCATCCGAGGTCGGACGCTCTTCAAGCTCAATGTGCGGGATGAAGAATTTGCGCTCCTCGTAACTATGTCCTCAGCTTTTACGCTCGAACTGCCCAAATTAAGAGACGTACTGCGAGGGAGCGTTGGTGTTTATAAGAATTACAATCTATGTCACGTGAAGACTATCAATTGGGATGAAATTATTACTGGTGTGAATGCCACATACGTGTACGTGTACAATTTCTCGGCGCCGGAGCGTGATTGTCCACGATGTGATCCGAGCTGCGAGGCAGGCTGCTGGGGTGAGGGCGAAAAGAATTGCCAAAAATTCTCCAAGACTAACTGTAGCCCGCAATGCGCACAAGGGCGCTGCTTTGGCCCGAATCCACGTGACTGTTGCAATACATTCTGTGCCGGTGGATGCAAGGGTCCCCTTGCAAGTCAATGCTACGCTTGCCGCAACTTCTACGATGAAGGAACTTGCTCGCAAGAATGTCCGCCGATGCAAATATACAATCCAACCACTTACTCATGGGAACCGAACCCGAATGGTAAATACGCTTATGGTGCGACGTGCGTACGTAACTGTCCCGAGCATCTTCTCAAAGACAATGGAGCCTGCGTAAGGAGCTGCCCACCGAACAAAACCGCTGTGAACGGAGAATGCATTCTCTGTAATGTCACTTGCCCTAAAACTTGCCATGCGGAGAAACCCATCCACTCAGGGAACATCGACAGCTACAAAGATTGCACTATTATCGACGGATCAATAGAAATATTGGAAATGACTTTCACAGGATTTCAACAAGTAAATAATGACTACACATTTGGTGACCACTATGCAAAAATGGAACCAGATGCTTTGGAGGTGTTTAGTACGGTACGAGAAGTCACCGGTTACTTGAACGTGCAAGCACACCATCCCAACTTCACGAGTCTCTCCTACTTTCGTAATTTGGAAGTGATTGGAGGCCGACAAATGGTTGAAAATCTCTTTGCTTCTCTGTACATCGTGAAAACGTCTCTCAAATCTCTTGGACTGAAGTCGCTCAAAAGAGTAAACTCTGGTGCGATTGCTATCATGGAAAATAAGAACTTGTGCTATGCGGATATAATAGCCTGGAATAAATTAGTTAAATCACGGGAACATAAACAAGTCATACAGAAGAATGGAGACTCCGCTCTTTGTGGTGAGTTGGCACAGCGATAAGTTTTTGAGGATCCTCAGTAGAGTCATATCTATAAGATTGCACTGCGATAGTATTAGTTTTTCCCATGAGCGATATTTTATTTGACTTATTAAATACTTTTTATAAGACTGTATTCTACCCCACTACACAAAATACATACTAACACTTACTAACAGCCTATGCAACAAAAGACTGCGCGCCCTTTTTCTTCTCAGTATGAAAATCACTTGATTTTCGTCGATCTATTTTTGACTTTTGTAATTTTTTTTACTTTTGTGCTAAAGATAATTACTTTCACAGAAAAGTTACATTTGGGATGTGACCCTCAATGTTCATCTGATGGATGTTGGGGCCCTGGACCAGATATGTGCCTCTCCTGTCAGAATTTTATCGCAGACTCCACGTGTATCCAAAACTGCAGCGTCCACCCAGGGTACGTACACTGAATCTTTCTGTTCACAATTTATTTTATTTGTTTTATTTTTGCTTTGCGAAATTACCATCCATTACTCATAAATAAAAAGTGATATTTAAACAAACATATAAGTAAGTAAGTCCTCCATGTTGCACTTCACTTCTGCAATAATATCTCGTCTGTAGCCTCAGTAAAATCTCAAAGCCTTATTACCATAACAAAGCTGAGTGACGTGTGGGTAGCGCTCTACCGGTTCGATGTACCGAACACCGCTTTGACCTGATTGTTCCAGACGTGGTAGCAGCTGTGTATTGAATACGACGCAAACAAACACTTTAGTAATAAACGATTTTATACCTTACAGGTTGTACAAAAGCGGACCAAAGACGTGTAAAGAATGTAATTCTGAGTGTCTGGATGGCTGCACGGGACCAAGTCGAGCAAATTGCACGCGATGCAAACACGTTCGTGATGGTCCCTACTGCGTCGCTGCGTGTCCAGAATCTAGATATCTCTCTGAAAACGGAACTTGCCAACAGTGCCACTCAAATTGCCATGATGGCTGTACAGGACCTTTGAATACTGTCGGTGAAGGTGGCTGTAACTCTTGTAAAAAGGCTATCCTAAGTGACGAAGGCACCATTGGTAACTGTTTAGAAGAAAACGAACCTTGTCCAGATGGATATTTCAATGAATGGGTAGGAAATATCAAAGAACTAGGCGAGAAAGTTACAGTCGTTTGCAGAAAATGTCACCCTCTCTGTGTAAAGTGCTCTGGTTTTGGAATTCACAAACAAGTCTGCACTGTTTGTAATGGATTCAAGAGAGGCGATCAGTGTGTTGACGAGTGCCCACCGGATCATTTTATAGACACTGTCGCCAAAGCATGTTCGCCATGCCATAATGAATGTAGAGGATGCAATGGGCCGGCTTCAACAGATTGCTTAAAATGTCAAAACCTTAAAGTTTTTCTAGAAGATATAAGTTCTTCTGAGTGTTTAGTCTTCAACTGCACCGATACTTGCCCTGAAAATATGCCTAATAAAATCTTCTACGATGAATTGCAACAGAATCAAATAGATGAACCGTATTGTTCAAAACTGCCAAGTGGACCTAACGCTGCCACTGCTAAGACTCCAACTATTCTAGTTATCATATTAGTTCTTGCTCTTTTGGTCCTTGTAACATTATTTATTGGATGCTACACTTATAGACAGAAAGTGATAGCAAAGAAGGAAGCCGTCAAAATGACTATGGTCCTAACTGGATGTGAAGATAACGAGCCACTTCGACCGACAAATGTCAAACCCAACTTAGCTAAATTAAGGATTGTGAAAGAAGATGAACTGCGCAGAGGAACCCTGCTTGGTTCTGGTGCTTTCGGAAAAGTATATAAGGGTGTTTGGGTCACTGAGGGAGAGACTGTAAAGATTCCAGTTGCCATTAAAATTTTGAAAGAAGGAACGAGTGCCAATACAAGCAAAGAGTTCCTTGAAGAGGCTTATATCATGGCCAGTGTGGAGCATCCTAATCTATTGCAGCTTTTAGCAGTTTGTATGACCAATGAAATGATGCTAATCACACAGTTGATGCCACTCGGATGTCTATTAGATTATGTTAGAACACACAAAGCCATTATAGGTTCAAAAGCCTTCCTCAATTGGTGTACACAAATAGCTCGTGGCATGGCTTACTTAGAGGAGAAAAGATTGGTACACAGAGATTTAGCAGCACGTAACGTATTAGTACAAACCCCAAACTGTGTTAAAATAACCGATTTTGGTTTAGCGAAACTTTTAGATATAAATGAAGACGAGTACAAAGCAGCTGGTGGTAAGATGCCAATAAAGTGGCTAGCTCTAGAATGCATTCAGCACAGGAGATTTACCCATAAGAGTGATGTATGGGCATTTGGTGTGACTATATGGGAGATTCTAAGCTATGGAGGTCGCCCGTATGAGAATATTTCAGCCAGGAATGTGCCAGAACTCATAGAAAATGGTCTCAAGCTTTCTCAGCCTCACATTTGCACTTTGGACATTTACTGCATCATGGTGTCTTGTTGGATGCTAGACGCTGACAGTAGACCAACTTTCAAACATTTGGCGGAGAGGTTTGCGGAAATGGCTAGAGATCCTGGCCGATACCTCGTCATTCCAGGAGATAAGTTTTTGCGCCTTTCATCCTTCTCCACTCAGGTAATTTAATTATATTTTATTGTACCAATAATTAAGTACTTACACTAATGTACAACATATTTTTTTACTTCTTTTATGCAAAAGATGCATTTGGTGTGCTTACGAAAAAGGAAACTTTACTGTTTACTCTAGATATAAAGACATCAGATAGGAACTGGGCGGAAAATACAGAACATTTATACGCATTTTAGAAGGGTCGACTATGTAGGCGCTTGGTTCTTGTCTGGCTGAGTAACAGTTCAAAGGACAATGTAAAATGTAATTGCAAAATTCAAGTGCACATTCTCCAAAACTTATCCGATGAAAAACCGAGTACAAAGCTTATCATACTTGTTCTTCCTTGATTCGTAAATGTAAAAATATTGATGTTTGTTGCTCAATCAAGTCGAAACGGTTGAACGGATAGGATGTAAATTTACAACACAGTTAGATTACCGTCTGAACTACCAAAACTACTTTTTATCTGGAGAATAAAACATAATGCGATCGAGAAAATCATGGGTAAAACACGGGGTTTGCTGCTAGTCAATCAATTACTCATTAGGTCTCCGTATAGAATGAAAAAAAAACAACTAATAATGTGTATTTGGCTTTATTTTCAGGATGAAAAAGATCTAATTAGAACGCTTTCTTCAAATATGGACACCCCTGAGTCACTGGTTGAAGCGGATGAGTATTTGCAACCAAAGTTTAAGACCTTACCATCGACAGAAACGAATTCAGGAGCAATGACTGCAAACGATACGCAGACTACGTCTCTCAACCCATGTACTTCCTCTTCATGGGCTGCAGGTGCCGGCGTCGAAAGCTTGCCTGACGGTACATCCGTACCAGGTGGGTGGGACCACCGGCAAACCAATCCAGAAGGAGCCGAACTAAGACATTACTACAACAATGGGGTCTGTGTTTCAGACACTTCAAGTTCTAGATACTGCAGCGACCCCATGAAGTTGAGACCAGACGCTCTCGAAGGCACTTTTGACAGTCTGTCAAAAGTTAAAGAGGCCCAAGTCGGCAACCTAAAACTGAATTTGCCACTCGACGAAGACGACTACCTGATGCCATTACCACAGCACAACCAAACAGAGTCTACATACATGGACCTCATTGGTGAAAGTGCAGAGGCACAGGAAAAGGAACTAAGATTCAATGGGCTCGTGGGTCCGAAGTGCTGTATAGATAATCCGGAGTACCTGATGTCTGAAGATAACGTACCCACACAAACGTTAGGTATTCCCACGGAGGCACCAGTGGGCGAGGGGGAAGGAGAGGCGTCGCCGCGACCAACTACCGGGTACGCGCCACAGCGCTCTGTTGAGGAAGAGTCAATGTCTGACCACGAGTACTACAACGATTTGCAGCGAGAATTACAGCCGCTGCGAAGAAATGAGACCACCGTTTGAATTCTACTCCCGTGAGGCAGAAGCAGCTGCCAAGATCTGTACCTATATAAGAACATGCAAGATGATGAAACAGCTTAGATTCATCAGGTGTTCGTAGTAGTGTTTTGTGCTCTATTTAGACTCGTTGGCGCGTCTTCCTGTGCTCGCCATTCAAGGCTGATCTCCCGCGTAGTGACTTTACTACTCTCGTGCCATGCAGCGATGGCTAGTGTTACACGTCTGCAGCTTGTTCGTATGACACCTTTAAGAATTTTATCATAGTTTAAAACCAGTTTGTTAATTTTTATCTTTATAAACTGTATAGGCATTGTTATTTTCTATTTTGTAAAAAAAAACAATTTTATGGTGCGTCGTATGATGCATATGTATAACAAAATTTAAGTTATTTATTAATTTAGTTTAAGGATGGCTATGTATAAGTTCAATTAAGAATGTTATTTTAAATTTAAACTGTGATAATTAGTTTAATTCTCTGTAACCTTAACTGGTGGAATAAACATAAAGGCGAACCTGCTTTTGAAAGCTGTCTTATAGTCCGAGATCCCAGAGCTGCCAGACGTCACCTATTTTCTGATGAATGAAATGTGGACGATTGAACAGAGTTAGTAAGTACCTAAGAACACATGCTTACTCGGTAACTTGCTTAGACGGCCAATTTTGAGATATGGGGTAATGAAGGTACATACAAACATTACTTACTTCACTTATTTTCTAATAAGTGATTTTCACGTATGTCGTAGGCAATATCCTTAAAAACAAGGCCCCAAAACTCCCAGACATTTTCCGTCAGCCGTTTTGCTTAACAACTCCAAAATAATAATTTAACTTCACTTAAAGTCTCATGCTCCATTTGTAAATATGTTCGTCAGACAACTATTTTGTTGCTTTTTACAATAAGATAGACCAATCTAAGGGGGCAATCATCCCCTAAACTCAACTATGTCCTATGGGTAAGAGCGGGAGACTGAGTGAGACATTTATTAGGAAATATTGACTTAAAATTGAGTTTAGGGGATGATTGGCCCCTTAGATTGGTATGTCTTATTGGAAAAAGCTTTAAAATAGTTGTCTGACGAACATATTTACAAATGGAGCATGAGAATGAAGTGAAGTTAAATTATTATTTTGGAGTTGTTAAGCAAAACGGCCGACGGACAGTGTCTGGGAGTATTGGGACTTTGTTTTTAAATATATTGCCTACAACATACGTGAAAATCACATATTGGAAAATACGTGAAGTAAGGAATGTTTGTATGTACCTTCATTACCCCATATTTCAAAATTTGCCATCTAAGCAAGTTAGCGAGTAAGCATGTGTTCTTAGTACTTATTAACTCTACTCAATCGTCCACATTTCATTCATCAGAAAATAGATGCGTCTGGGAGCTCTGGGATCTTACTCTATTAGGCTTTTTATGAAATAAAATGTTATTATTAAATGAAATGTCCAAAAATAACATGATCCTATTTTTAGGTTTCTGAATCTATTACAAATGTAAGTAAAGTTAAAATTGTATGTTTCTCGACGTGTGATTTCATTTTCAACTTGAATGAGGTACTGTTGATTAAAGGTTCAAATATTACATTAAAATTAAGCATTTAGTAAACAGAACTTTTAAATTTTGGCCTAATAAGAACAGGGCAGGTGTATGACTTAGGTGTGTTTTCATGTTTACGTAATATTTGAATGCACTTATCTAATATGTACATCCTGCATCACAGACTTTCATTTTTTTTATTATGTTTAAAATAAATGTATTTGTATAGAAATCAATATAGGTGCAATGCAACATTTTATCTTGCCTAATGCATTCACATTTAACTTTTATCTCACTTGCCATCTATTCTGGTACCGTACACATCACATTCAATGTAAATATAAATAACATGCGGCAAATAAAAAGACATTAGACGTAGTGATAAATATTAGCACAAAATAAGTGAACCTAATGAATTGCAAATATTGTAAGTATAGATTTAATTTTAATATTATTATATTATATAAACCAAACCCCATGCCATGTCAATGTAATTAAAAAATAATTATTCATTGCGCTTTTGTAAATACAATACTACTTATTAACGTAATTAGTTAAGCTCTGGCGTATAAAATATGAACTATTCACATTTGAACTTTCTGTCACGCTGATAAAGCTCTAAATTGTTTGTGCCATTTAATTATGATTTCAAAGTGGACTTTATATTTTTACATAGGATTCTATGATATCACCACAATATTGTTATTTTTTTAGCTATAAATATACTAAGAAGGCTGCTATAACAATACACAATAGGTACATACTATGTAAATATTATATACTATTGTGTTGTGCTGTGGTGAGTAAATAAAATACAGAGGAACAGCTTTTAGACGACATCTTAGGTAAACGAATTCTGTTGACTACCGGAACGTGTACAATGTACATTATAGCAAGTTTATAAAAATGCCTTGCTAAGGTAGATAAAGCCGGTATAGGTACAAATGTTTATGAGTTAAAGTGTAGTATGACACTTTTAGCTCACATTTTCTGCTTTGATCTAGTTTTACTAAGCTAAATTTTTGAGGTATTGAAGCATGAATAAAAGTGTGGAAACTGTGAAAATTTACAATAAATAACGTATAAAAAGAAACTACACGTTTGGCGATTGTAAAGGTACGCAAATTCGCAATAAATAACTTATGTAAAGAAACAATAGTCTACAATGAATAAAAACTCTTTAATTTATTAGAACTTTTCTCATGATTCTAACATTTCTGTCTGAAACGAAATTTTAGTGACCTTATTGTATTCCGATTTTCAAAAATTAATAATTCTTGAGCTTTTTCTCTGTACTCGTATTTACCTAGTAGTGTTTTTGCATGAATTATTATTACTTACTGGTTTCCTGTATTTTATGTCGGATTAAGTTTTAAATGGCTAACATTATTGTTTTCTTGTAGATAGTGAGGGCGCCAGAATGTAGGTACACGTAGGTACCGTTATAAATGAAAAATAAAAAATAAAATAATGTAATGTTGTTTAATTTTGTATCGTTATCGTATAGGTACTATACAATATAAGACGTGATCAGAGAAGACAATCAATTATTTGTTATAAAATGGTAGTCATAGGGACTGCGGATAGAAGTGATAAATTATAATCATTGAGTACCTACCTATCCCCGGATATCGGATCGGGAATTCATACTCTATGCTTATAACTTAGAATTTGATAGCTCACTGTGGAAACTACACTTCTGAAAACGGTTTAGTTGGCGTTGCTAATCTGGAATAAATCTTCAAAACATGGTCGTCTAGATAAGTCTTCTAAGCATGGCCATCTAGATTAGTCTTCTAAGCATGCCGATTTATTAGGTCCCGAGTTGACCCGAATATTTCTTTCATTTACGAGAGTGACGATGAGCTTCATTCATTGCGCACGAACAGGGCCTGATTAACCCTTAGGCTAATTAGGCTGCAGCCTAGGGCGCGAGGATCGGGGGGGGGGGGCGCGTTGAAATTGTGTGTAGCATGCATTATTCATCTAGCATCATTGCATCTACTCTACACATTTCAACAAGACCGAGATAAAACACTATAACTAAATGCGTTGTGATCTAACTAAAAACTTTAAGTCCCTGATTTTAAGTTTTTAGAGTTTTCAGATGACCAGTTACAGATGAGATTTCATGGCGAACGGCCGCAACAGCTAGCTAAATGTGAATAAACAGAGTTGCCCAGCTGGTATTTCTGCTAGTATTGAAGGCTTGTGCGAAGGCGGCTGAGTTGTCGCCTGTACTGATACGCTTGTTTAGACTCTCTGCCCAAATTGAGCAAGAACCAAAGTCGTGGAAGCTTGCTATCGTGCAACCAGTGGCAGAAAAGTAGTCGTACTGACCCTGCCAATTACACGACCATCTCGGTCACGTCCATACTCCACAACACTACTACTACTATGTTACCCGTAACATAAAGTCCAAAGTCCACTATGGAACGTGTCTGAGCCACTGGCTCCTGACATCCTGACGTACCCAGAGTCTAACGACCTCCTCTATGATCTTCATACTTCATAAATATGGGTTTCACCGAAACCGGTCTCCCAGGGATATTTTAGCGTACGTCACTCACATCTGTAGTGAGGGTATCGAAAAATACGGGGAAGTCCCGGGATAAACCGAAGGTTTTTGACAAGGTTTGGTAGGATAGCCTTATAAGAAGAAATTTTCTGCTTATGGTTTCTCCTGGTTTTATGGATTCACACCAATGAACTTTTCGAGGGATCAATGGAGTGGTCATTGATTGCTGCGTGTTGGATCAAAGGTCCAAGTGGAGTCCCTCAAGGGTCGGTGCTCTCTGCAACGTTATTTCTGCTGTATACCGATGATCTGTTGAATCTTTGGGCACGCAGATGACAGCACCGACGTAAAAAAACACATATCTCACGCAAGAGCCGGTGCCCAAAAAGGAGTCCACTTCATGTGACTCCTACTTTTCGAGGTTCTCTCTGTTTCGGTTACTGACTCAGCTATAATACCCCACTCAGCTCGATCCTCAGTCTTACGTTTCTAACCGCCACCAGCCATCTTTCGAATATCATCACTCCATCTAGTCTCAGGGCCTCCTACTACACTTAGTTTATCGATTCGCGGTCGCTACTCCAGAACCCGTCTACCTCAACGGTTATCGGGTCCCGGCCCATTGCCACTTCAGGTTGCTAATACACTGAGCTATGTCGGGGACTTTTATTCCCTGACGAATTACTTCATTGCGGATGCAATCGCTCAGAGAAACCCTGAGCATAGTCTTTTAAATAGCTCGCTGAACGACTTTGAGCTATCGGACCATTTTGACTGTCAGTATCCCTAGGATGTGGCCCTGCCCGGGCATCGGTCTCCCTTGCTTGTATTAAGAGCCCACAAATGGGAAATGATTTAACTTAACTGATGTCAGTTAAACCATCACAGTAATGACACAGCTTAAGTCTCGGCCGGTGATGGGCAGCAGCGTCACCGGTACAAGAAGTTGTGCCCCTGCTGCGGTCGCCAACCCAGTTTGACAACTAAGGGCAACACCCTCTCATGTCACAAGGCTAAATTAGCTGCCAAAAAACTAGGTGTCCTCTCAAAAGTGCGAAGGTACTTCAAGTCTGAACAGTTGCTCATGTTGTACCTGAGAGACATGGAGAGGATGAGATTCATCCTTGCATGGAATACTGTTCGCACCCTTGCGGTGGCTCGGCTAGGTACCAGCTTGAGGCCTCGGAATAGATCGAGAAACGTACCCAAAAGCAATCAGCAATAAGCAATCTTGAACATAACAGCAAAATCTTGAAAATCGCTAGTTGGGTTTTTAAACGGGTACACTTCGAAGAGTGTGCAACTGAACTGCATGATCTAATCAAAAACACCTTACTTTTTTCTATGGGAATACTCGTAGCTCTAAAGAGCGACATGGTTTCATGATTGACGTTTCAAAGACTCGAACGAAGAGGTTTGACTCTAATTTTGTGATAATAAGGTCTAGTTTGTGGATTGCGATGCCTGAGTGGGTTTTTTCGATGGTTACAATCTTAGTCAAACCGATTTATTTTAGGTAAATAGGTACGCTTCATGCGAGATGGCGGTCAAGTGCTATAAAAGTTAAAAAAAAAAGATCGATCGATTTGAAATCTTTTGCGTACTTAGTATGAACAATGTTAAAACTGTAACCCTAGTAAGCAAAGTCAAAATGAATATACATACTACTTTTTAGGCCGATCCGTGCAGGGGCGCGTTTTCATGGTTAGCCTAGGGCGGTCGGAACTCTTAATCAGGCACTGCGCACGAATAATCAGTTTTCACTTCAAAAATTATGGTAGGTGGGTAGGTGGCACCTATCTAATGATTGGCACGACTTGAACATATTTTATTCAAATCTAAAGTTCGGTCAATGTTTATTGTGAGAATTGTACCGGTCGCCGTGGAGACTGGAGACCCTTGGTTATTGGGGGGCGGAGACTAAGGGGTTCCTTAGTTAGCAGTCTCCGGGAGACTACTGGTGACTCCTGCTCCGGATCGTTCCTGGAGTAAAGGTGGGCCATTGCTATTCAACGTGGGAACGCGGCGAGTGTCATGGGCACCTTTGCACCGGGAGGGGCAAATATGCTACCGCCACGAAGTAAGTAGTTTGCAACTTTTATTTTTGTTCCCAAAACGGTTTGCAAATCCCGCCAAGCAGTAGTGTGCAAACATCACTGCGTTCCGGTTTGAAGGGCAATTTTTCCAAAGAATTTACAGGGCATAGGGATAAATTATCTTACATCTCAGGGTGATGAGCATTTAGCCTCTTCATGTTCCAATAGCTCCGTGACACTGTGATGCAGGCGTGTTACTTATCATCAGGCACATGTCTCGTCACACTACATATAAGTTCCTACCATAAAAAAAAATAGCGAGCTAGTAGCTAAGTACGATTTTGTGTAGGACCTATAAGCGTTGCTGTAGCCACTAGACACTAGCCTATTTCCAGGGAGTAACTATTCAATTTGAAAGAACGAACAAATTCGAAGAACTATTACGAAGTGTGATGGGTTTAGCTAGATATAAAAAAAAATGCAAAAAGATAGATTGTATACTTGGACGCACAGTCATGATTTTTTAGACAGATACAGTAAATTTGTGCCAGAATTTTCACTAACATGACTAGCATAATACCATGACGGACCCACCATACCACTAGCCCTACCCCTGGTGGTAGGGTGGGTCCCAAACCATACCACCATAATGCTGTGACAAAGTACTCATATAGTCATTTATCTATGATTATTTTTTCCGCAACTATTATTATCTATTTGTTGCAATAATGTAAGTCTTATCATGCAATTATTCAAGTTCAATATTCCTTTCATTTAATATATTATACTGGCTGACATTAAATGGGTCCGCCAGTGTGAAATACTCTTTTGAAAAACCGATTTTGATTTTGGCAATGAACGTAATTTTAAAAGTATTCCTAACGTAGTTTGTTATTACCATTGGGTGCGCAACATTTGGAAAAAGTCGAAATCCCTGAAGAATACGCAAAATAAACCTGAAAGGAGAGTAGTAGTTCTCACTGCCGTCTTACCACTACTACCTCTTGTTACCAGGATTTCATTAAATAAAATCTGAATGTGACAGTTTTGAAACGAATGGAAAAGTTTTTAAAATACATTGAAACGTTTTGGTTGAAAATATACTCCCCTGTAGAATATTTTCTGTAGTAAAAATAGGCGAATAAACTAAATTATCAACGACGTATTTATAATAAACGTACAAATGCAGTTAGTCAACAAACAAATTACCATTAGTCAAGCATTAGACAAATTGCATAGGTACATAATTTTTTTTCTCATAGAAAACATATATTGTATTCCTTTTTAATTTTTTATGTGTAGGTATTAATAACGGTGTATCCGTTTTAGTTTATTTGCTGTAAATAATAATAAGTCCAAACCAGGGATGTTACGGAGCTTCGACTCCGACTCCGTTATGTCGGAAGTTCCGATTAGTTTTACACCTCCGGTTCCGACTCCGGTTCCGAAACTTTTGAATCGGAGGTTAATCGGATGTCGAAGCATAACTTAGCGGTGGCGCCCTGCGGCGACAGTAACGAACAGTTTCGCAGGAACATGTCGCGCAGGGAATCTCCCGCGCACGAGTGTAATGAAAAGTATACTAAATGAGCACAAAATAGAAAAACGCAAAATTCCAGCACCTTATATTAAATTTCCGTCAATATTATCGTGTCCACCAGGCTCAATAGCGAGCGAATACCTTTTTGGTGGCGTCGATTTAATCTACAAGGGGGCGCCTAGTGCCAGAAAACGAAAAAAGGACATTTTCGACGCCGCTCACTGATCTTAAGAAACTAAAAACTATAACAAAAAAATATTGACGTGTGGGTACAATCAAGAAAAAGCACAATAACCGAATAGAATTTTAAAAATAGATCAGATTTTTTTACAGAAAAAAATTAAAATGGCACCTGAAAAAACTATTTTAATTCATGTACTCGAAATTATCAGCGATGACCCCACATTATTTTTTGATAATAAAAATTCTAATTTTACGTTCTATTAAAGTAACCGAACCACAGAATAAATATTAGACCGAACACTTTTTAAATTTATGTTTAATTATTGAGTAATTAAATAAAACTTGGTCAAAAATTGACTTCTGATTTAATATTGATTTCCCCTCCAAACTGTGTCATGCTATTCTCGACTTTATGCAAATCATATTAAGGGCCTCGCGCGGGTGAAATCAGATTTTTTTCTGGCATTAGGCGCACTCTTAAGAAATATCTTAGACTGAGACAGCTTCAAAGCTTATGTTCATGAAGTACATATACACACTTTTGGTGTCAATGTATTTAATTTAATTTGTTTGAAAACTTTTGTTCATTTAACATATTTTATATGGTATTTTGGGATTCAATTAATTGAATTTTTTGTTTATTTTTTAATATTCCATTTTTTTTTCATTTTTTGTGATATTTCATGAAACAAAACAATGAAAAGTTTGAATGCATGTTTTATTTGTCCTAAAATAAAAATCTCTCTCCTACCACTACTTCTGACCCTACCTCCGACTCCGGTTCCGACTCCGACTCCGACTCCGATAAATCAAATTTAAAAACTCCGACTCCGACTTCGGTTCCGATAAGATCACCTCCGTTACATCCCTGGTCCAAACAAAGCTTTTGTTTTAAAAATGTGTCACAACACTATTACTTGATGGCATGATAGTGGTATGGTTTAGGACCCACCCTACCACCAGGGGTAGGGCTAGTGGTATGGTGGGTCCGCAATGGCATAATATAGGAGCTATTATTATATTTCCTGAAAAATGCAACAAGACTAAGGACTTCGCGTTAGTGCCGACTAGTACCTATCATATATTCACACAATCCTGTAAAGTTATTTGTGAATATAATCTTTGGCTTTTTTTCAAACAAATAATTGCTATGGTTCGTTTTTCTGTTTTTATTTGTAGAAACCATGAAACCAAGTAACCTACGTAAGTTTGATTGCTATGTAGGTATACATTTTGCTGGGCGAACGTTCGTGCAGCAGAATCACTATTTCTTAAAGAAATGGGAAACTTATGGAGGACCAAATTTAAAATTTCGGGCACATTTACACGAGATAGCGCACTAGTTATCTGCAATTCTGCATCATTCAATTCTTGAAAGGCGGTACCTACTTTTTTGCTGGGCGAACGCACACGAATAGACTTTACGAATAGGATAGCATTTCTTCGTTTTTTGTTTTCAAAGATGCAAAAAGACCTGTCAAAGACATATCCCAATTTCACCATAGGTGGCGCTAATGTTTTATTTTGATCAAATTTTGTGCGAGAAATTTCATAAAAACAAACAGTGGTGCCACACGGATCTTTGGCAAGTCAATTTGCATCTGAAAAACGCCTCTTTGTGTTATGTCATGTTTTCAAATTTAATATTAGATTTACAAATAGTGTTCGTAAGGTAGGTAAGTTTAATATCCTTGCAGTCGCCACTTTCTTGGATCCTCGTTTAAAAATATACATTTCCCAAGATGCATTACCCTGTTCCAGAGCCATTAGCCACTATCATGGAACCCGCATCATCGTCACCTAACGCTTAATAAAAATTATTCTTTATTACAGTGCCATCTGCCGTTTTAGCAAAGAACTATGTTGAACGAACAGTTGAAAAGTAAGAAGCGTTGAACGCTACAGCTGCTTGATGCACTTTGGCGAACCTTCTAGTACCTTATGTTTACACAAGATGGCGTTTCAGTATAACGTATGTAACGTACGTACGTACGTAATGTACGCATGTAAGTATAAGTACAGTATATTAAGTATAGTATATTATACTATATATTATATAGAATGTTTTTTTACCTGTTGATTATTTGCAGTCGGGTTTTTAAATTAAAGTTATTATTACAGTGCTATCTGTACTTTCAGAAAACAACTACATCATGCAAGCCATCAAATTATATACAATACCATCTGCGGTTTTAGCAAAGAACTATGTTGAGGGAACAGTTAAAAAGTAAGAAGCGTTGAACGCTACAGCTGCTTGATGCACTTTGGCGAACCTTCTAATACCTTATGTTTACACAAGATGGCGTTTCGGAAGTATACTTATACTTACATGCGTACATCACGTACGTCCGTTACATACGTTATACTGAAACGCCACCTTGTGTAAACATAAGGTATTAGAAGGTTCGCCAAAGCACAGGCCAAAGTGCATCAAGCAGCTGGACGTCTACTCTGTTTCTACGAAAACGAAATTTCGAAAAAAAACTCGCGACTTTCCTACTCTCCTGTTACTACGTTTCGTCCGATACAACATTGTTTGACGTTTAAATGTTCTAAGCATACTCTAATTAGAGTAGGCTTAGAACATTTAAACGGACAAAACGACGGATCGAAGTAGAATCGGAGTTGGAAAATCGCGAGTTTATTTCGAAATTACGTTTTCGTTGAATTAGAGTAGACGTCCTGTAGCGTTCAACGCTTTTTACTTTTTTTTTTACCTGTTTATTAATCTATATATTATATAGAATGTTTTTTTACATGTTGATTCGGAGACCCCGGGTTCAAACCCCACACGCACCCCTGTCTTTTCGAAAGCATGTGCGAAATGCCGCTAACTTAAAACGGTGAAGGAAAACATCGTGAGGAAACCGACATGTACCTAGAATCTTTCGAAGTCATGTGTCATCCGCCAACCCGCACTGGGCCAGCGTGGTGGATTATGGCCTTAACTCTCTCCTTACGAGAGAAGGCTCGGGGACTCGGGTCCCAGCAGTGGGAACGTTTAGTGGGTTGTTGTTGATGATCGAGTTTATTTTACCCTTTTTAGTACAAAACAAGTATACATTGATGCATTTACACAAAATCGAATTTCATAACTTTTGTGATATCTATAACCATGTCAACCCGACAAAATTGTAGGCAAATTTTAGTTTCTCGTTCAGTTTTATTTCAAAAACCATCCGGCCGATTTTGATAAAATTTATATGGGACCATTCGGCAAGCATAAAAAAATGTCAATTCGAACAAAAAAAGATTTTTTAATTGGTCCGGGCGTTCTCTAGAAGTCAGGTAACATACATAAAAAAATATGGTTATGGTCGAAAAGTCGGTTAAAAAGTATTACAGAAATAAAAAAAATAAAAAAATATACGGTCGAATTGAGAAACCTACTTTTTTTTTTAAGTCGGTTAATGAGAACGAAAACAGATTGGCACTGCGCCATAGAATAGATAATACTGCGCTCAAGTTTAGTTTACTACGTGAACAACGCGCGAAGCAACCGATCAATGAGGCGCACAGCCAGGGCTGCCAACCTGATTCCACGGATCGATGCTAAGCGGATTTAAAAAAATGCTAGATTGGTGTTGAATTTTAACAATAGCTTTTGTACACATTTTTCTTTTCTACTTTTTTAAAGAATATGTTGAGAACATTAAATGTGTAGTTGTGTAGCATAATTCTGATTTAGTGGTAGACTAGGTGCTAGATGTTGTAAGTTTGATTTCAATGCTTTACGTTGGCAACTCTGGTTGCGGCGAACTCCTCCCGTGCTCCCTTCGATCCACCAAAGAGACCTTAAAAACGTTTCTGCGCAGCCACTCAACTTGTTTGCCGGCAACTATAGGGTCATTCCATGAGAAACGCTACTCAAGGTGAAAAAATTAATATCTTCTTTTTACATTAAATTTGATGAAATTTGAAAGAAAACATTCCAAATTATAACGTACTGAAACAGAGTATATTATATGTATGAGTAGAAATGTATAAAAAGATTTTATTTTATTTTTTTGGATTATTACTACATTTTTTAAAGGTGTTTGTGATTTAGCAGTTATATTACAGAAGACTTTTAGTAGTTACGTTTATTTGTCCCTCGTCTCTTTTTAAGAAACTTTTTAAGTTTTGATAACTAAGAATTCATTGTAAAAATCTTTAATTGTATTTTTTTTTAATTTGTAGTACCTAGAAGCTAAAACACCCCATAAAATATTAATTTTCGTACTCGTAACACCCGAAACGAAACGCAGTAACACCCGTAACAAATCTTAATATATATAAATCTCCTGTCACGATGTTTGTCCGCGATGGATTCCTAAACTACTTAACCGATTTTAAATTAAATTGGCACACCGTGAGCAGTCTGGTCCAACTTGAGAGATAGGATAGTTTTTATTTCGATTAATAGTCTTTAAATGACAATATCCGAGCGCAGCCGGAATGGGCCGCTAGTAATAATATAAAAAAATAATAGTAAAACGTTGTTTGTGAAAATGATTATGTCATATATGGTTAGTAAATATTATACTTTTGCAGGCCTGAAAGTTTTAGGAATAGTTCCCTAAGAAAATTCGCAGATTTTTTAACAAATGTAAAAATACTCAGAACATAGAGAACAATTGTGTAACACCCGAAACGCACACTTTTCGACTTAAAAAGCCATGTTTCGATGTGCTAAACTATAATCATTTTACAATTTAGATAAAACAACTAAAAACGCATAGATTAAAACACTTTTTTTGCTAAAATATTATTGCTAGGTACAAAAAAAAAATTCTTTTGTTGTAGGTACGAATGTAACACCCGAAACAATGGAATGACCCTATACTTATATAATATCGTAGTGATTACTTACTCCAGTGTTACCAACCCTACTGTTTTAACAGTAGATAGTATAGTAGGTTTTTTACTGTTTTTCAACTAGCGTTCAGCGCCACCTACTACACTATGCTAATATTTTTGATAACTTCTACGTAATAAAACACAATTACACTAGATCGGGCCTGTTCACAAATAACAAGATATCGTGCTGTGATTAGGTACTTCATCGAATACGCTAAAATAGATGAGACTTTTGAAAAAAAAAATTGGCAGCCATAGGAGCTGCCGATAGAAGTGAAAACTTATGGCTCAGAATTTGATAGCTCACTTTGGAAACCACGCGGGTGAAACTGGAGGGCACGGCCATGACCATAGTCCCGAGTTTATCCAACTAAATTAAGAAATACTTAATTATATAAAGACTACTAAATAATTTTAATTTAAAACTTTTACGGCTGAATGATTAGTATCCATGAATAATATCCAAGAATAAATTAAAAAAAAATAATTACGCGGGTCGAAAATGCCGTTTGACTCACAAGTTTTTAGTGTTTGCTATTTAGTTATGTCATATTTATGTATTTCGCTAAAAATGCATAAATATGTTGTGTTATAGTGTATTTGTGTAAGCCCTTTCTTATGAAAATGGGTATCATTTTGTGTGTTTACGTAGTGTAAGTGCTGTGATAAAATATTACAACCATAACTTTTTTGCAATGGACGTGAAATGCAAATTTAACATTTCGTGACAGGTTCAATTGATGTGGTAAGTACCTAGAAGTTAATGTCGTGAAAAAAAGGTTTAAAAATTCGCCAGTTTCAGCGAGAAAGTCGCTAAGGTGTCAGTCAACACTGGTAGTGAGCAGCGAGAGAGAGTAAGAGTATGTATTGTCCCATGTCCTCCTCTAACAATTATCTTTCTCGGTCTGGCACGTTTGTTGACCACATTATCTTTCTCGCTCTAGCATCCCGAGTTTACCCGAAATTTCTTATCATATCCGAGCGTGATGATCACGTGATCATTAATCCATTTCACAGCCCACGAAAATTCTGTCTATAACGCGCCTAAAGAAGTTTTCACTTCAAAAATGTTTGCCTGTAAAGTCGGTTTACTGACGATAAAACGTGACAACGTCTTAAGAAAATACTGATGGAATGGTAGCATTTTTCAAAAGAAAATTTTAATTTCATTTGTTTAATAGATTTGTATGTAAAAAGTAATCAGTAGAATTTAGTCATTTTCAATCAAAACAATGCAAAAAAGCTTTTAGATGCCGGGGATCGAACCCGGGGCATTTCACATGCAAAGCGAACGCTCTACCACTGAGCTACATCCTCGCTTGAACTACTGGTCGAAATAATTAATACAACTTTAACAAGGTAACGACCGACGGTCGTTACCTTCCAAGGTAACGCTACATGACGTCATGTTTTGCGGGCGTGCAGCCGGCTTCATCGAATTATAAGACGTTATCACGTCAAAAAACTATCGACATCTCTATATTTTCTACTCGTCCTCATCGTCGTATTGTTATCGTATTATTCTAATAATAATTTTGGGTGATATTTAATTACGTCCGATGTTATATCTGTCGCAGCCGGATCGTATAATTCGCCGTATTCATTACGGCTAGCCGTTATGAAAAAAAGGGGCATTTCGCAATGCGGCGTTTCAACGATTAGCCGGATTATCACTGTGATACGTTCTCCAATAAGGCGGCCCAAGTTTAGCCGCATTGTATGACTCCTTAAATTGTAGGGTGACCACACTTACAAAACAAACAATGTTGTCAACAAATGTCAGCGAAGGTGACCTGGGGATTAAATGGCGATATCACGAGAACTATCTACGTCGCGGTGGTGGAACCTATCATATGTTAGTCGTACCGTACTGTTTCTCTGAAATCAGCACTCGCCCTTTCCGGTCTGCTCCCCCTGGATCTGAGGATACAGGAAGCAGCAAATTTGTAACCTCTCCCAAGACTACCTCCCACCAGAAGTGGAAATCGAACGGAACGTTAACTACCTGGACCAACCCCATCCGTCCACGCAGGTATCCGTAGAGTACGAGCACATAGAAGACACCTCCACTCTTCCCTAAGGACCTCAAATTTATACTGATGGCAGTAAGGTTGAGGGTAAAGTTGGATGGGCAGAGAGGTCAAAAACTCTACCTTCAAGCTCCACTCCGAATGCACAGTCTTTCAATCGGAACTTTATGGTCTTTACCGGGCAACTCAAATGGCGTTAAAGAGCAAGGATTGTTCTGACTTCTTGAATTGACTTCTGGGAAGTCATTGTCCTGAGTGACTCCCGATCTTCACTCGACCTGCTAAGTAACCCAAAAACGAGTGACACTTTGGTAAAGCGCGTAAAGGAAAACATTGGACAGATAAATGCTGAAGGGAGATCTCTTCGTCTTTTCTGGGTGAGAGCGCATGTTGGCATCGTCGGCAAAGAAAGAGCCGACGAACTGGCCAAATCGGCGGCACTCACGGAGTCACCCAGGTACTACGAGGGGATCCCCTTGTCCTACTTCAAACGGAAAATCCGCGAAGAATCGGTCAAGAAATGGCAGGATCGATATGACACCTCGGACACCGGAAAAGTCACTCAGACGTTCCTCCCCGATTTAGCAAACGCATATCGGGTGATGAGAACCATTGATTTTAGTAGTGGTAGGACTCTTAGCAGAGTCCACCTGGGGAAGTACCACACCTTTGCCAATTATTATACCGTCAAGCAGTAATGTGCAAACATTACTGTGATCCGGCTTGAAGGGAAATGTTTCCAGAGAAATTACAGGGCTTAGAGATATAACATCTTAGATCTCTGGGTGACGAGCGCAATGCAGTGCTAGGTAATGATCTGGACTCTTCATGTTCCAGTAGCTGCGTGTCACTGTGCTGTTATGTGGCAGCCATGTTGCTTACCATCAGCCACATGACCTGCTCGTCTCGCAACTCGTTATTTAAAAAAAAAAACTGGACCCTTCCAGGTACAAGCGTTGACGGGACACGGAGGAATAACAGAATACCTACCTGTACAGATTTAAGCTCAAGCGCAGTCCTGCATGCGAGTGTGACCTCGATCAACCCGAAACGGTCTGGCATGTGCTAGTCGATTGTCCCCGATTCATAGCGCAAGACATGAGCTTGAATCTATGATCGACGGAGGGCTGGTATCTTAGCAGATACTTTGTCAATAATTTAAAGGTCCCGCATTGACCACGGGAGACATAAATGTAGACATTTCACCAAGCTGTAAAGACTTGGTCACAAGACAGATTTTTTTATTAGATTTTTTATTAGAGTGTATCAGAAACAATACGCATATAGTAAAAAACAGAGTGCAACGTTCTTCTGTAAGCCTTGGATGACACGATGTTTACTCAGGTGTATATGAAAAAGGGATGGCCTTCACAAGCGAAATAAAAAAACACCCACAAGACCTGGATTTATTGCATATTGCACCAAGCTGTAAAGACATTAGGTCATAAGACAGATTTCTTTATCAAAGTAATTACCGAGTGTATCAGAAACAATACGCATATTATATAAAAATAAAGTGGCCAAGTGCGAGTTGGACTCGCCCATGAAGGGTTCCGTTGCAGCATGTAACATAATATACATAGTACACATAGTTCTTGTAGTTCGTTGTAACTTTGATCGAAGTTTCAATAATAGTGTATTTTATGACGTGCTAAAAAAAACTACTCATCAGATCAAGTTCAAACTAATTTTCGTTGGTAGTTTACACGGTAATGTACATCATATATTTTTTTTAGATTTTTCTTTCTCTTACTTTAGAAGTTAGAGGGGGGGGGGACACAAATTTTACCACTTTGGAAGTGTCTCTCGCGCAAACTATTCAGTGTAGACGAAAATGATTTTAGAAACTTCAACATCATTTTTGAAGATCTGTCGATAGACACCCCACACGTGTAGGTTTGATGAAAAAAAATTTTTTGAGGTTCAGTTCTCGGTATGGGGGGCAACCCTAATTTATCTTTTTTTTAATTTTTTTTGTTCAAATCTTAATGCGGTTCACAGAATACATCTACTTACCAAGTTTCAATAGTGTAGTCCTCATAGTTTCGGCAAAAAGTGGCTGTGACATACGGACGGACAGACAGACAGACAGACAGACATGACGAATCTATAAGGGTTCCGTTTTTACGTTTTACGGAACCCTAAAAAACACAGTGCAAAGTTCTTCTGTAAGCCTTGGATGACACGAGATTTACTCAGGTGTAGAAGAAAACGGACCGGAAAAAAACTCACGATACCTGGATTTATTGCATACTAGCAGCGCCTCGCGGTGATACCCGCGAAGTTCCCGTTCCCGTTGTTTTCCGGGATAAAAAGTAGCCTATGTGTTCTTCCAGACTATAATCTATCTGGGTTCCAAATTTCAGCCCAATCCGTTCATACGTTAGGACGTGATTGAGCAACAAACATCCAAATATCCAAACATCCATACATTGACATTTATAATAATAGTAGGATAGTAGGATTTATAAAAATGACCGAAAATGTTGCAATACCCTCATAAAAACAATTGGCAGTCATAGGAACTGCCGATAAAAGTGAAAACTCATAACTCGGAATTTTATAGTTTACTTTGGAAACTACACGGGTGTACCCGGAGGGTGAGGCCTAGTGTGGCATGACTATCTAAAAATGCACCAGCATTTCCCATTGGCTGACGCATTTTTAGATGGCCATGCCATGATGGACAGGCCATGCCCTTTTAGCATTTCCCATTGGATGACGCATTTCTAGATATCCAATGGCTATGGTTCAGAGTTTACCCGAAGATTTCTTATCATACCCGAGCGTGACGGTAGAATTCATTTCACAGCCCACGAAAAATCTGTCTAAAAGCGAAAAAAAAGTTCTCACTTCAAAAATTGAAACAACTGCATGAATATATCACTATACAACGTTCACGCGGTGACATTAAAAAGCTCTGGAAAAATGTAAAAAACAAGTGTAGCATTAATTCTACTAGACAAGAATCGACCAATTTACTAAAGGCGCAAGGTTCTGATGAAACTTCAGTCAACTATGTGAACAACTATTTTTCTAACATCAGAAAATTTTTTGCCACCAAGGGTATACTAAATGACATAGAAAAAAGGGAAAAACAACTAGCTGATACACTAGTACCTGCAAATTCTACCCAATCTAACTCATTGTTTTTATCGCCAACAGACAATGTAGAAGTAATCAAAATACTCTCGGAACTAAAATCCTCAGATTGGATCGATTGGATTGGATCGGAGAAGATGAGGATTTTAGTTAATTAATCACTGAAACGAGCTAAACACTTTCTAGTTCCTATTGCATATATTTGCAATCAAAGCATGCTCACAAATCCTTGAAAACCTCTATTGTTAGTTTCATATATATTGGTGGTGGTGGTGGACAATTCACATACACACACACATCTGACCCCAAACTAAGCAGGGCTTGTATGAGGGCGGCCAGATAGCTGATATAATACTTATATAGTTTTAAATACATACTTATTATACATAGAAACACCCAGACACAGTGCAAACATTTAAATTCATCACACAAATATTTACACTGGGTGGGAATCGAACCCACGACTCTCGGCTTCGTAGGCAGAGCAGAGCTACCAACTAAGCCACGTGGCCAGTCCTTTATCGCCATAAAAATCTGGCGATAAAGCGACAGTATCAAACTGTAGGCCAATCTCGCTGCTTCCAACTTTGTCAAAGCTATCGGAAAGTCATAAACAAACGTTTACTCAACTACCTAGAAACCAACAATTTACTGTCATCTAATCAATTTGGTTTCCGTCGAAATAGATCAACAGAGGATGCAGTGGTTTCACTAACAGGTGAAGTCACTGAGCACATTGACAGCGTTAAAAGGAGTATTGCAGTATTTTTTGACTTGGCTAAGGCCTTCGACACGGTTTCAAGGCCAATCCTTATAAAAAAGCTAGAAATGTTAGGCGTTACAGGTCTTCCACTAGAATGGTTTAGATCTTACCTCTCTAACCGAAATCAAAGGGTCCGAATTGTATATACCTACAGTGGAGTTGATGACCTTGACATAGGAGTGCCACAAGGAAGTGTATTAGGTCCTACCCTCTTCTTGGTGTACATAAACTCCTTGTGTGATCTTGAGTGCCGTCAGACAAAAATACTGGCATTCGCTGACGACACAGTTTTGCTGTTCTATGGAAAAAAACTGGAATGATGTGGTAGAAGTAGCCCACAAAGGCCTCGCAAAAGTCGTATCTTGGCTTCGAAATAACCTACTCACCCTAAACAGCAGTAAAACTAAATTTTTAATACACAAAACAAAAACAAAACCAATCGAAGCCATCTGCAACAGGCTCAATAAACTATTACATATCTTTAAAAAACTTGGAGCAGTTGCTGCTCCTGACACTCTAATTTTGATTGAAACCTGATTGTTTACCTTGCCTTGTGCCAATCTATTATCAGTCAGGAGTAGTGTGTTGGGGCGCCTGTGTTAAAACGTTGCTTATAAAAGTTGAGCGGGCCCAACCAGCAGTCCTAAAAGTAGGCTATCGAAAGCCTTAAAGATACCCTAGTGACCAGTTGTATCGTGTTACGGACCATTTGAATGCTAGGCAGCTCTATATTCTAGCTACCACACTAAGATTCCATAAAACACCCCATATATCGGTAAGTGAATCTCAAAGATCCTCCATACGAAACTTTTGGAAACTTCCACTAGCCAATACAAATTTTGCCAAAAGACGCATTGCCTATAGAGGTTCTTTTGTACATTAAGCTTTGGACAAGGGTCTAGATATCATAAATTAAACTCGACGCAAGTGTAAATTTAAAGCTACTAGCTACCTCAAGAGTTTGACATATAGTTAAACAAAACTTTTTATAAACCCACCTATGTAGCGGTAGGGCCCTGGATGAACTAAATTATCTGCAACTGATGACTCTACAGTTTCATTGGTGTGTATCTGGATCTAAATTATTTAGTAATGACACTGTGACTAAATGTCTAGCAACCAGTCTAATTGTAGTGTTGCACATGACAGGTTATTGGTAGACAAGCCTCACTCCATTTTTCAACAGTTCGACACTGTTGAAAAATGATTAACCATAATAATATAAATAGCCTAGCACCCACATAGGCCAGTACAAATATATGTTTTTTTGGTTAACTTTGCAATAAATTTCCGATCCAAATTTCCTTTTTAATGAGGTTTAGGATCACTTACCTACTGAGCACAAAACCACAAAATGCTGACAAATTAAGGATGAGATTCAACCATCTTGAATTAAAGTTTTTAGCCGATACCTATGCAATTCAAGGCCAAAACTATTGAGGTTGTTATTGTAGAAAATAAAATTTTGCATCTTTTGTTTTTGTTGTGTTCCAGTTTGAAGGGTAATGTTTCCAGAGAAATTACAGGGCTTAGAGATATAACAACTTAGATTTCTGGGTGACGAGCACAGTGCAGTGCTAGGTAATGATTTGGACTTTTCGTGTTCCAATAGCTGTGTGTTACTGTGCTGTTATGTGGCAGGCATGTTGCTTACCATCAGGCACGTGTCACGCTCGTCTCATCACTCTTTATTTTTTTTAAAAAGAGCCTAACAAGAGCCGTCTTGGGACAGGTTGAACCACCTCGCTATGTCACGGCTTCGGAGCCACGGAGCTATGCACGTAACGCTTTCATCGAATTCATAGCCACGCTGAACGCGACAAGACAAGTCAACCTCAAAACATCATGTAGTCCTATAGGCTACATGAAAAACGATGTTGAGGTTTCTAAAATCATATACATCAAACACATTACCATGTAAATTACCAACGAAAATTGGTTTGAACTCGATCTGATGAGTTTTTTTTAGTACCTACGTCATAAATACACTATTTTTGAAACTTCGATCAAAGATAGATAGATAGATAGATAAACTCTTTATTGCACTTAATAAAACAAACAACTTAAAAAAAACAATCTTAAAACATAGTAGCAAATGGCGACCTTATCGCTAAAAGCGATCTCTTCCAGGCAACCGTGGGATGGAAAAAAAAAATTTAAAAAAAAAAAAAAAAAAAGACGGGAGTAATCAAATAAAGAGTAATTTGATACCTTACTACATAATTAAAATAGGATACTAATTATTGAATAAAATAAAATAGACATACATTCTAATAATAATACATGCTAATACATAAATAATCTTATTACATAAATATACTAATATATATATGCAATGAATCCAAAATACTATTTCATAAATATCAGCTTCAATTAGACTTCAGCGGGCCTTTGACAAATAATGTTTTTTTACTTCCACCTTAAATATGGAAAGTGACGGAGCTTGTCTAATTTCTACGGGCAAGGCATTCCACAACTCAACTGCTTGGAATGCAAAGGATTTTCCGTAGAAAGTTTCGCAACGTGCAGAGGGCATTTGCAGGGACAAATTATAGGTAGATCTAAGATGACGTGAGTGTGCACTACTCCAGAATGTAAAGCATTCTTTCAGATATCGTGGCGTAGCAGGGTTAAATAGAACACTGTAAAGCAGTGAAAGGATGTGAGCATTCCGACGAAAGCGAATAGGGAGCCACTTGAGCTGTAAACGAAATTGAGACATATGATCATATTTGCGCAATCCAAATATAAATCTTAAACAGTAGTTTTGAAGACGCTCAAGTTTATTTAGCTGATTCTCTGTGAGATCGAGGTAGCAGGCGTCAGCGTAGTCAAGGATCGGGAGAAGAAGAGATTCTGCAAGTGCAACCTTAGTGGCAGTGGGTAAGAAGTTACGGATTCGTCTTAGAGATCCACCAGATGCAAATAACTTAATAACAATAACAAAAACAAACAATAATAATAACAAAGTTATAACGAACTACAAGAACTATGTGTACTATGTATATTATGTTACTTGCTGCAACGGAACCCTTCATGGGCGAGTCCAACTCGCACTTGGCCACTAAATTTTTTAAATTATACTTAGACTGCAATTATTCAAAAAATATCACTTGTCCCAAACTAAACTCGAAAAACACGAATTGTGTCAATTTTTCACTAGCTAGAAACAATTCTTTCAATCCAGTAATTATTGATAATGATGAGTTACGTTTCACCAATGCAACAACATTTTTAGGCCTGAAACTTGATGCCAAGTTGCAGTGGGAAGAGAATATTAAAGAAAAGAAAATTGAATTGCAGTCCGTAAAATAAGAGAACTGATTAACTTAACTGATGTTGCTACAGCAAAAACGGTGTCCTTCAGCTATTTCCATGCTATCATGGATCATGGCATACGGTATCTTACCATGGGGAAATGCTGCAGATGCTCATAAATCCCAGATACGGCCGTACAAAAATCATGCGACAAGGAGAAATGATTGATGGTTGTAACCCCCCCTCTTCGACTGTACTCTGTTGGACAGCTTATAAGTGACGGCATAGTGCTGAATCTTATTACTTTATACCCTTCTATCATCCTACGTAGGTCTCCTGGTGGTTCATTTACTACGTACATTTTGTAGTTTTTGTAGTCTAATACTACAAAGTACAAGATTTTTAGGGGACAAAAAGGCTTGGAAACACTTGACACTAGAAAATTTAAATGAATTGTAACAATTGTATTTAGTTTTGATTGAATTCTCAGATTTTATTTTATTTTCACCATACTCATAATTTGATACTGTTTTGTTTTGTTTGCATTTTATTTTTTGTTGTTTTATCTGGCGTTGTGTATCTTATATTTCTGTAATTTGACGTTCAAAAGTGTACCCATGTACCAAATCTATACTAATATTATAAACCAAATTACTAAAGCTGCAGACGGAGGGTTCGGAAAGGAAACTAGAATTGCTTAGAACGAACTTCACTGTACTTAAACTGACATTATAATATTTTAAAACTATCTAACCTAGACGCGAATGCGTTCAATGTTAGAACGACACTCACATCATGGGATCTTAAACCTATCTAACTTAGATGCGAATGCCTTCGACGATCGAGTGACACTAACTTCTTTATAGAAACCAGTTTTAATGAAGGGTTATCTGGGTCACAATTTAATGAGGAGCGTCAGCGAATTGTAGTTCACACGACGCAGGTTGTTGCTACCGCCGAGTTCTGTTGAATTTGCTGACTTGAACCTCGTAATGGAATGCAGCTCACGTTGTGCGGACATGTGTAGGTACTGGTACGTAACACCTCCCCCTTCAGAACAGCGACTATTTTAGAAGTTTGGGAGAAAATATCGCTGGTACGGGGTTTTTGGTTCAGGATTTCCTAGGATACGAATCTTGATAGAAAGCTGTCGTACTTTTTTCTCTCTCGTGATTTCATGTCATCTGTTCTCAGTGCTGGAGATATGAATCTTGCTGATCTTGCTAAATTGGTGGTGTGGATATAATTTTCATTAGTCATCATTGCTTGGAATTGTAAGTACTTTGCTTCTAAGTTACCATGTTGATTCATTTTTGCTTGCAGTGCAGATTTTTGATAGTTGCCGTGGTTCCAGTAACTTAATTCGAAGTATTTGCTTATGGTGCAGATACTTGATAGTTGCCGTGCTTCCAGTAATTTTGCAATTAATCCGAAGTATTTGCATGTAGTGCAGATACTTGATAGTTGGGTTTATTCCCGTTCGTCCCCACATCGTCGTCCCCACTGGGGACGAGTGGGAATAAAAAAGTTTCGATCGTCCCCAGTGGGAACGAAGGGGAAAAAAAAAGTTGCGTTCGTCCCCAGGGTTTTTTCCCGTTCGTCCCCACATCGTCGTCCCCACTGGGGACGAGTGGGAATAAAAAAGTTTCGTTCGTCCCCAGTGGTACCTAACGATTGGAACTTTTTATTTCCCCATTCGTTCCGCTATTGACCGAGAGTCAAAACGCAATGATCACAACATTATATTAATTAAAAAAAGGAGTAAGTTCTAATACTTTATTGTGGAGTAACATAAACATTCATTGTAATCCCACTAATGTTATAAATGTTTGAGAAACAAAACAAATGGGAATTTCAATAAGAGATTTCACGGATTGTTAAAATGCTTTAATTACGACGTTCTGGACAACACTGATGATGTTTTTGATTGAAAAAAATTAAAAAAAACTGAGGTAATTCGATTTTTTTTTACGTTTGTATTTATTTAATGTTTGCTTAAATTATTGGAATTTGTGCCCTGCAGTTTTACCCGCGTAGTTTCCGATCCTGTTATTTTATAAAAAGTATGTATTCTTCTAGACTAATCTAACTGTATTACAAATTTTAGCCTGATCCGTTCATACGTTACGACGTGATTGAGCAACAAACATCCATATATCCAACCATAACATCCATACTTTGACATTTATAACATTAGTGGGATTACAATGAATGTTTATGTTACTCCACAATAAAGTATTAGAACTTACTCCTTTTTTTAATTAATATAATGTTGTGATCATTGCGTTTTGACTCTCGGTCAATAGCGGAACGAATGGGGAAATAAAAAGTTTCAATCGTTAGGTACCACTGGGGACGAACGAAACTTTTTTATTCCCACTCGTCCCCAGCGGGGACGACGATGTGGGGACGAACGGGAATAAACCCTGGGGACGAACGCAACTTTTTTTTTCCCCTTCGTTCCCACTGGGGACGATCGAAACTTTTTTATTCCCACTCGTCCCCAGTGGGGACGACGATGTGGGGACGAACGGGAATAAACCGATAGTTGCGATTCTTCTAATGTTTTTACAATTAACTCGAAGCCTTACGGCATCTAGTGGTTACGATTGAAACTAGTTTGCGAACCTCACACTGCGTGAGATCTTTGTGCTGGTTGTAAGGCTGTTGTAAGAACTTGGCATCTAGAACCTACGTAACGCTATCTAGTCGTTTAGACAAAATAATAAACTACATGGTAAATACCTAACCGTACTGCGGAAGATGACTCAAATAAACAAGGTTGTAGGTAGTATTCCGAGAATATTTAGCAATTATATAATGTTTTAACACGCTTATATTAGCTTCACTTGTAACTTTATTTCAATGAAAATTTTGCACACGCTCCGAGTTCTGATGACAATACATGACTACCTAAGAAACGTCGTTACAACTCCAATATGGCGCCCTCCCCAAGATGGCGGACAAGCTATTTGAAATGCACCCCCATGATATGGGTATCAAATGAAAGGATTTGCTGTCAGGAATACGAAAAAAATAGTCACGTGACTTAAATCCAACATGGCGGGCACAAATTATATGACGGTAAACTAATATGGCGACCTCCCCAAGATGGCGGACTGGCTGTTTGAAATTCCCCCCCCCCCTCCTGATATGGGTATCAAATGAAAGGGTTTGCTCATTACGTGGCGAACAAACGAAGGTAAAAGTGCCCTGACGGATTCTGTGGTCTCAATGAATGATGTATGCATATGAATGGAGCTCCTTGAGCTCCGAAAAGACGTGGAGAGGCTTCAAAAGGAGCTCAAGGCGGTGAGCGCGGCGGCACCCCCACCCGCGCCAAGAACATACCCCGGTATGTCAGCACGGTCCGGCCCGGGTTGCCAAGGAGAGAGGGGTCTCCTACAAGAAAGCACTGACGGGAGGCCAATCGCGCCAAAGAGATGCATCGATCTGGTGGAGATTAGGATCGCGTCTCATGGCTTCCGCAAGGCCGCAAAGGGAGGAAAGGTGATAAAGCCGTCGGGGGAGGACAACGCCAAACGCCGTCGCTATGCGATGAGAGGACACCCCAAGGTTTTTAGTGGGTAGGCCGTCGGTCGGTGGAGGCGGAGAGTCCCACATAACCACTCAACAAACAAAATCGAACACGAGGCTCGAAAAAATACGTGGTATACGTGGTAAAGCTGATTTTTAGGGTTCCGTAAAACGTAAAAACGGAACCCTTATAGATTCGTCATGTCTGTCTGTCTGTCCGTCCGTATGTCAAAGCCACTTTTTGCCGAAACTATGAGAACTACACTATTGAAACTTGTAAGTAGATGTATTCTGTGAACCGCATTAAGATTTTGACAAAAAAAAAAATTGGGTTGCCCCCCATACTTAGAACTGAATCTCAAAAAAATTGTTTTCATCAAAACTACACGTGTGGGATGTCTATCGATAGGTCTTAAAAAATGATGTTGAGGTTTCTAATATAGTTTTTGTCTACACTTAATAATTTGCGCAAGAGACACTTACAAAGTGGTAAAATGTGCCCCCCCCCCCTCTAACTTCTAAAATAAGAGAATGAAAAAACTAAAAAATATATATGATGTACCATGCAAACTACCAACGAAAATTGGTTTGAACTCGATCTGATGAGTAGTTTTTTTAGTACGTCATAAATACATTATTATTAAAACTTGTGTACTATGTATATTACGTTACTTGCTGCAACGGAACCCTTCATGGGCGAGTCCAACTCGCACTTGGCCACTTTGTAAGATTCAATTAGTCTTATCAAATTGAGTACCAATTTGACCGTAGACGTCGCTAATGTTTAATTTCAAACATTGTTTATGCTTTTTTTTCTTACAAAATGAAACATTGGTCACACCTAACTATGGCGAAATTAAGAACTATCTTAATTAATGTCTATTTTACGTTTCCGTTAGACTGTAAATAAAATCATGTAGGTAAGAGTAATAAAATAATGTATAACTGTTGTACACATTATTTTTCAAGATCTTTTACAGAAGGCCGTTTTACAAATAAATTTGAAATAAAATTCCGCTTATTACATAAAACCCTTTATTTAAAAAAACATTTAAGTACATGTTTGTTTTTAAATAATAATACAAATCCCAACCTTGCAGAAGAAGGGTGTTAAGAATAGAAAGTTTATATCTTTATATATATATAAATAAGTAGGTACCCAGAATCAATATCGAGCACTTTGTGCACACTTCACAATGTGTAACGATCTTTTCTAATTGAACATACAATTAGCAAAGATCTTACATCTAAATAAGATTACTAATCGAAAACGTTAAGTCCCACAAACGCTGATAAGAATAGGTACATTGAGAACACGTAACGATTACCTACTACCGTTAAGGCACATTTTAAAACGTGACTATTTTTTAAAATATTGCGCCATATGCTTTCAATTGATATCATTTATGGGAATCTAACATTTTATTTTATTTAATGCTAACTGAATTTTAATACATTAAATAAAACATTCGACTATTCGGAAGATGAAAAGCTATCTATAAAATGATATAAAATATAAATAGCTATAGACCAAGTGCCTTATGTGAAAGAACGCAAATACAAAGTAGGTAAGTATTTATGAAAAACACGGTTCCATTTACGCCCGCTGTTGGGGCTATTCTCATTTTTCATATATATTTACTAGCGGTCCACCACGGCTTCACCCGTGGTACATAATATTTAGACTATAGCAGTCGGGGATCACATACATATCCAACGGTGAAAGAACTTTTGAAATCGGTCTAGTAGTAGCGCGTTCAACAAACAAAAAACCTCTTTAGCTTTATAATATTAGCAAACATATACATAGATTTTATATATATAACACATAGATAATATATATGTGTACTATCGTAACCAGCGAGCAACACGGAAGGGAGTAGGCATACACAGGGTTTCCCCTCTGTCAAAGTACAAGTCCGCGTGGACCATGGAGTTTGATATACTGTGGCGTGAGGGCGGGGCTAGATTTGTGAATGGTGCTTTATTTTTTATGTGTTAGTGATTTGGTTGTGTGAGTATGATCGGCAATGGATCGGTACAGGTATGTTTTGTATGTAATAGTGCGGCTTTGCGCTAGTGTGCAACTTCCCCTCCCGCAAGAAATGACAGAAAGATTTGAACAATATTTTTTAGCTAAGGCTACTCCCTTCCGTGTTGCTCGCTGATCGTAACCATCAAGGTCGCGGAATCGGTACCAAAATCCATGTATATGTTTGCTAATATTATAAAGCTAAAGCGGTTTTTTGTTCATTGAACGCGCTAATCTCTGGAACTAACGAACCGATTTCAAAAATTCTTTCACCGTTGGATATGTATTTGATCCCCGAGTGCTATAATCTAAATATTATGTAACACATATATTACACTCCGCCAACTACCATTTTGCAAACTTTCCCAAAAGTGCACAGGGGCTGCAAAATAATTACTTAATGAAGAAACCACCGAACATACGATTAAACGTGCCGCTATTATATGTATAATAAGTATGTATTTAAAACTATACAAGTATTATATCAGCTATCTGGCCGCCATAGTACAAACTTTGCTTAGTTTGGGGTCAGATGATGTTGTGTGTGAATTGTCCATCAATATTTATCTATTTATTCTGAACTAATTTCAAGTTGATTTGAAATCGGCTGAATAGTTCAGGACGAACTGTAAAATCATACTTTGGATAGTTCGCGAACGAGCGAGGTGGAAAGAATAAATAAATAGTGGTGGACAATTCACACACAACACTATCTGAACCCAAACTAAGCAAAAGAATGCTTCTTTAGGTGCCATTGCGAATTAGTCCCACGTTGATTTCGCTCGGAATTTCACTGTATAACAACTTCTACCTGACCCCGCAAAATTGGCTTACAATAAAATTATTAACTTTATTGAGAAGTGAGGTGATGCGACATTTCATGTAAATGCCGTCTTGTAAATAACAACGGTTAAATTGGATAGTTTGCTATTTATTTGGCTATATTCATACAAAAATAATAAATTCGCAATAAAAAAATTAAGAGTGCCCCTCCTCTCCCTACTCTTTATTGTGGAGGGTGAAAAATATTAACACAATATTAACGTATAACAAGCAATACCTAAGAAAAATACAATTATAAATGGAATAATACATTATATCCAGACGCAATGAAAAGAAACGGATCGATTTGGATCCGAAACTAGAGTAAAACAATATTCCGAGTAATATTTTTTTTCCAATTTTTGATATTTACTTTACAATTTTACAGGATCACAGTGGACATATAACAACTCTTTGTTTTTGCGATTCAGATTAAAAGTGGTTTATAACGTACCCTATATGTTTAGTCCATCATAACTGACTAATCTTTTTTTTTACCTAGGCAGTTTGATACCACAAAAACATCCTTACAAACTACATCTTACCTTGAGATTTAGATTTATTGCAGATACAATAATATACTAAATTATACTACATGCAAAAATAAAAATAATAAGATTCATTTAATAAATTATTTAAACATACTGAAAATCGATAGGTAATTGTATGACTTAAAGCACTGTAAAAAGTTTATAAAATTATATTATCTTATCAAATGGTCCAAATTGTGTATTTATATTGTAATTACAAACTATCATTGTGATATTCATAAAAATTAATTAGTAATCCATTTCCATTGTCTAAATTATTTTGTGACAATAATTTTGTATTTCGTGATATATATTAATATACTTTAATAATACGTATTGAGCAATTTTTGACGCAAACACTAAATTCAGTTCAGCGCAGCTTTTTAAACTCACCTGCAAGGCAACTAAGTATAAATAGTACTTACTATATAAAATATAATGAACCTATTTGCGATAGGGCACTGTTTGAATTAATAAGAATAAAATAATGTGTGGCTATCATCTGAATGTAAATCTAATTATACATTCGTATTTAGAAATTCAGTACTGTAAACATAAATATATATGTAGGACGCAGTCGATCCCATTGGCGGATTGACAACGGGATATCACACAACAATAGTGGAAACCAATCACAACTTTGGTGACATCGAAATGTTAAAACTAGAAGTTGTAAATAGTACTTTGCATTGATATTTTCTAACAAGTAGACTAACGAAAAAGATCAAAAAGAGATTTAATTATTATATGATAAATTATCCGTATTATAAGATACGAATGTCAGTTATTAAAATAAGTACTAGGATGTATATATTTTGTACAGTAAGGTCAATCTTAAACCTTTAAACGAGCAATTCTTGTACCTATATAAATATGTATATATTATATAGAATCTGAATCTCGGAAACGGCTCGACGGATTTTCATGAAATTATGTATGCAGAGGATTTCGGGGACGATAAATCGATCTAACTAGGTCTTATTTAAAAAAAACGCATATTATGCGCGTTTTTAGACAATGAAAAACTGTCACATTAGACATTAGAATGTGAAGGTAAATTTCGCCGCGTGACGCGACAGCATAATTAGCTCAGACGGGAAGTATAAGACGTTCATAGCGGTCACGAATTAGTAGCTCTGGGTTCGAATCCAGACGGGTTCTCTTTTTTTTTCAATTCGTTTTTTTTTAAGAAAATCTATTTCTTGGAGTCTTTTATCTGTAGGTATCTAAGTATACATAGTATTAAAACCGAGCAAAGCTCGGTCACCCAGGTACTGATGTTAAAACGATACGTCGATGGGTAAGATGAGTTTTTGTATATACCATAATAATAATTAATTTTTCTGAAATGATTCGTAATTTAAAGTTTTTCTAAAATACCTTGTAATTTAATAGATTCAAATTGTAAATACCTTATGGCCGAGCCCACACGAAATGTACTAGCATATTGATCGGACAAATAACTTTCTCTGTTGTCGATTTATAACGGCATTTTTACCGCTTCAAAATTTCTTATGTTATCTCTCGTTTTAATTTTGTTCAAAATTACCATAGATAGTGAACGTAACTTGTATGGTGTCGGCTCAACCAGTTTACAAAATAATATTAACGTTGTTGGCTTCGCTCGATTTCTTTTGCTGACGAAACTCTGAGCCCTAGGAGAATCCCTAGGATTGGAAAGGTTGAAGATTTCTGAAAGGATTTCTTGCTATCTTACAAGACACGCGAGGAATCATTTTTTTGACCGTGATCATTGAATCATTTTTTGTTTGTGTGATAATTAAACTATTGAATATTAGAAATTAATAGCTAGTGTCGACTTTAATGTACACACCAAACTGATACATGTAAAACCAGTGAAAGATAGAACTATCATTGAAACCGTGTTGCTAAGAGATTCTTTAACAGAAATTGTATAATGATCAAATATACATGTTTATAAAAATACGTTAATACTTCTTATTTGGACGTAATCTAGATTCTTATAATATAAATAGCATATAATATTTTCTTAAAAAATACAAAAATATAGATAAAAAAAATATAAAACACCACATCTTAAAGTAAGTACCATAATAAATTAAATGTTTTGGCATGTTAAATGCAGTGGATGTTTGCCATCCTTCCATGGCATTGCCAAATATTTTAATACAAAATAGAATTAACTAAAGCTAAATAAAATACAACCTTCATAATACAGATGGTGAGTTTGACAATATTATTTGTCATTGTCATAAATAATAATAATTGCTAATAAGATTTCGCATTTCGTCATGATAATAAATTAATTAAATTAATAAAAATTCGAGTGACAGTCAATGTAATAAAACTCAAATCTAAAGTAAAGTAGGAATGTATAAAAGGACGGAACCATTTAAATTTCGAAAGTTCTTAGTTTTTTCTCTCGCACTTCTTATAAGCAGTAAAAACCATCTGAGCCTGTGCTACATAAATATTTGCTATATAGGATAATTTATAAAAATCCTTACACATGCAATTAGATCTGCAAAGCAATTTTTTTGAAAAACAATCAATGTTTATCAATCAAATACAATCAATTTTTTAAATGTGCAAGATTTCTTATACAAATAAAATATTTAATTCACTAAGTCTGTGTTTTCATTAATCAAGTAGGTACTAATATGCGAGTACAACAATTTAATATGAATTTAACCTCAACTCATTAATCTACTTTAAAGTTTCGTTTGCCGGATTGTCTTGCCACTCCACAGATAGATGCAACCAAACAAAGTTAACATTTATCTGGACGAGTTTTTTTTTGTACGAATTACATCTCGTCGTGTTTTGTGATAGGTTCGCTGTTGTCTTTCTTATTCCGTCTGTTTCGACGGTGCTTACTGTTCGATAAGATCTCGTAGGCTTGCTGGATTTCCATGAATTTCTCTTGAGCGGCGCGCCGCTGAGATTCATCCTTCACTTTGTCTGGGTGATGTTCCCTAGAGAGT
Source organism: Ectropis crepuscularia (assembly GCA_963693475.1). Classification (NCBI taxonomy): domain Eukaryota; kingdom Metazoa; phylum Arthropoda; class Insecta; order Lepidoptera; family Geometridae; genus Ectropis; species Ectropis crepuscularia. Next base: position 20,907,594 of record OY856338.1, read on the forward strand.
CGTCGCCACGTGGACGTGATCTCTTGTTGACTTGAATCAGGGCCTACTCCTAAAACCTGTAATGACGAAATTTTGTTAATTTTAACAAAGTTACAGTAATACCTCAAACTTACGCGATAGGTGGGAGCAAGCGATAGACGTGTAAGCGGTGTAAGTCGAATTCGCGTAAGTCGGAGTAAAATTGATTACTTATTACTGCTTGTAGAATAAGTGGCAAAGAAGTGGTACTTCCCCAGGCGGACTCCACAATTTCTACACAACAATCTTACTACTTATATCACCTACATTAACGCCACACAGAAACGGCAAAAAGATCTCTATGATTTTCTAAAACATTTTTGACATTAGGGAAAGAATTTAGAACACAATTTAATAAAACGAAACTGAAAAAATGAATTAAATAAAAATAAATTACACAAAGTATTTTTAGAAATACACATGTTTTTGATGCGTTAAAATTAAATTATAAAATAGAATAAATACATTTGTGAGTACATATTTCCGAAATGTCAAAACGCGTCTACTATTTTTGAAGACTTTAGTTCTTTAGGTCATTGTGGAAATGTAAAGTGAATAAAACTAAGGGTAAGTATTTATGAAGCTATAGCTACTGCTATGAAAATACTCACCCTGTAAGCGTTCTGTTCACCGTGTGGATCAGAGAGATCTATGATTTGCTTCCAGACTTCGTACCAGCCGTGGTGCTGAGCGTAGTTGTAAGTTTCCAGTAAGCACTGCTTTACATCTAACCACCTGAAATATCACACATAACTATTATTAAACCACTGAGGATTTAATCAAAATATTTCGATGTTAATTTAGTGCCACAGTCTATAAAAATAAGGTTATTAAATAATAATAAAATAATGTTCAGGAATTAGTATTATTTCACAAAGCTTACACAAAAGGATTTCAAAACTCAATTCTCACTTTTGGTTGAAAATTAATGAAACATTTTTGATTCAAAACCGACTCTTCGTATTTTCATTCTAGCTGTGCCCAACAGTTTTACCCATCGGATGTTAAAGGTACAGTCTATACCGTCCTCCGTTACTTAGGCTATCAGGTGCAGAATCAAATTGATCTCGTTTTCTTATTAGAATTTATTTAGACTGCGATAGCCTAGTACCGAGAACAGAGTCTCAGCGGAGAGTACATAAAGTAGGCTATTGTGTAAATGCTTAATGGCTAGACAGGGTCACTTTAACAATCGTGAGCTCACACGTTTGGATACGAATGGACCTTTGATCATTAATTAGAACCAAGTGCACATGTAATCTTAACGGGTTTTTAAAGGTGAAGGAAAATATATTGAAGGGGACCGGCACAATCCAAGAACGACATCTTCTCTCATCTTCATCTTCTCGAGAAGGCACCGAATCCCGGCAGCTAATGAGTCTTACCAAGGGCTCGTGAAGAAGTGATGAAGCGCTTCGTAGACTGGCACCTCGTCACCTTCACTGTCTGTGATGGTCCCGTGGAAGTAGAGATAGCTGCACCACAACGATAGGTAGAGAGCAGCACAAACACCCAGGATCGCGATACGCCTACAATAAATATAAAATACAATTTTATTAATTTATTGATTAAATGAACAACAGTGATTGTATAGTGACGGCGAATTATTTTTTTTACTAACTAGATGCGCTTCACTTTGAACAAAATAATAAAAAAATACAAAAAAGTTTATTTGTGGTTAAACATGTCACACAGAGAATAGGAAAGTAAAAAAAAATTGAGAATATCACACTTAGAACTCAATTTCTGAAGTGGCAGTGTGCGGCCCACATCCTAAGAGAAAAGAGGGAGAAATGGACAAGGAAGACAACAGAATGGACACCAAGGTCCAAAAACCAAAAGAAAATGTAGACGACAAATAAAAAGATGGTCAAACGACATAAGGATGGTAGCGGGATACCTTCAGCTCTGAGCAGCTAGAGATAGGTGTAAATGGAAATGGCTCGAGGAGGCCTATCTGTCAGCAGGACACGCTGATAGTATGGGTAACTGTTGTGATATGTAACTTTAACATTATGTAACAATGTTAATTGCGTACAACCCATGTTTTGCAAATTAAATAAATTGAATTGAATATGTAATTTGAAATTAAAAATTGTAATCAGCAATAATGGCTTTTGTATTTGTATAAACTTATTACAGGGACCGTCAATTATTTCTAAGAACTTTGGTACATACATTTGATGTGTAACGTGTAACCCCCGACATAGCCAAGCGTAACAAACAGACAGATACTTTCGCATTTATAATCTTAGTAGGATAGAGATCTCCTTGTCATAGATAAATAAGTCCATTTCATTTTCATCTCGTCTCATGTAAGATGTTGTTGTGGTCTACATTATGGCCTATTTATTTTTAATACTAGGGGCCCGTTCCAGCTTCACTCGGATAATAACCTAGACTACCAACTGGACGTCTACTCTATTTCTACGAAAACGTAATTACGGAAAAAATCTCGCGACTTTTCTTCTCTCGTTCTACTTCGTTTCGTCCGATACACCATTGTTTGACGTTTAAATGTTCTAAGCATACTCTAATTAGAGTATGCATAGAACATTTAAACGGACAAAACGACGGATCGAAGTAAAATCGGAGTTCGAAAGTCGCGAGTTTATTTCGAAATTACGTTTTCGTAGAAAGAGAGTAGACGTCCTGCAGTGCTATTTGCCGGGCTGATTTGTGAATCTAAACCATCCAGGCCGCCACCCAAATGCACACAAAAAAAATCATTCAAATCGGTCCAGCCGTTTAGGAGGAGTTCACTGACAAACACGTACAGAAGAATTATATGTAGATATATTGATATACTACAGCGCCCCGCGGTTTCACCCGCGTAGTTCCCGTTCCCTTTATTATCTTACTATAAAAAGTAACGTATTTGTCATTTCAGATTATAATGTGGTTGTGTTCAAAATTTTAACCCAATTCGTTCACGGCGTTCCGTCATGATTAAGCGACAAACATACAAACTTTCACATTTATAACATCAGTAGGATTAACAGTGACAAATCTGTATGACAACTGATTTCAATGGAGATTGTACTAGATACTAGAATACTCACTTGACGAAATGAGTCTTTTGCGGTTTCCTTCGCCACTCCTTGGAGAAGGAGTCAAAAGCCAGCGCCGATGTCAGCACCATCACCGTGAACCAGATCGTTTCATCATAGACGTAGTAGCGAAGGGGGTACGCGACGTAAGCACCCAGCAGCGGCCATTTGAGGCTTCCTTGCTCGCGACCGATGTTTCCCACTGTCCATACACCTGTAAGCCAACCATTAGACAAAGATTTGAATAGTGCGAATTTTTTACCATTGTTTATTGAAGTAAAAACTTATTTTGGCGTGCCACAGACAGATTATTTGTGGGCTGTGAATTGAATTCTAGCGTCGCGCTCGGGAATGACATGAAATCTTCGGGTAAACTCGGGACCATTGACTCATGCTCATGGCCACGCCCTTCGCATTCACCCGCGTAGTATCCAAAATAAGCCATGAAATTCTAAGTTATAACTTTTCACTTTTATCAGCAGTTCCTATGACTGCCAATATTTTTTTTACAGTAAAGAGTGACGAGACGTGTATGGCACGTGCCTGATGGTTAGCAACACGCCTGCCCATAACAGCACAGTGTCATATAGCTATTAGAACATGATAGAACAACTGCGCTCGTAGCTAAAATATGCTTTATCTCTATGCCTTGTAACTTCTCTATTCAGGCACGTACAAATTTAGATTCAAAGTAAAGATAGTCATTTTATGTCCGGTTTCCAATCCTTCTTAAATCAAAACATGGGTGAAATTTACGTGTACTATCAGCGACCCGCGGTTATACCGGCGTGGTTCCCGTTATTTTCCCTTGATCAAAAAGCCTACATTATTGCAGAACGTCTACTCTTCTTCGTCTTTCTACGGAAAACGTAATTTCGAAAAAAAACTCGCGACTTTCCTACTCCAGTTCTACTTCGTTTCGTCCGATAGAATATTGTTTGACGTTTAAATTTTCTAAGCTTCTAAGCTTACTCTAATTAAGGCCATTTTAGATATTCCATAGAATCTTTGCGAACGCAAACAAAACAAGGAAAGAATGTTCTACGTTTGTTTACACCAAATTAATTCGATACAGTGGGGATAGAATGAGCATTCGCTCGTCTGATGTAAATCGGCCTTAATTAGAGTAGGCTTAGAACATTCAAACGGACAAAACGACGGATCGAAGTAGAATCGGAGAAAAAGTCGCGAGTTTATTTCGAAATAACGTTTTCGTAGAAAGAGAGTAGACGTCCAGACTATAATCTTTCGTTGGTTCCAGCTCGTCGCTGGAGAATTGAGGGTACCGTCGCCGCGCCAGGTGACAGGAGTCACAGCTAAATGCCATAGCGGTAACGCGACTCTGCCGCTATGCCACAGCTGGAGAAACCTGTGGAGTTTATTTAGTCAGAGCACCAACGCTACGTGGTGTCAAGCCCAACAAACATGGGCATGCATGGCAAATATGCATTTTCTCCACATAAAAACAAATGTGCGACAACCGACCCTCATACCCGTAACTTTTAAACATCTTATTAACAGGGGAATACCCAAACTTAAAATTTAAAGTCTCTAAAGACCCTGATAATAACACCGTAATTACTATCATGGTTCGAGTAACATGCAAGCAGATCTTAATATTTAGATTGTATCTAATGAATCCTGAGAACCATAATGGAAAGACAAAACTGAAATATTACACATTGTTTCCACAGGCCATGTGAGTTCGTAGGTCTTCGGTGAATTGGTTTAGACCTCTTACATGTTTGCAATGTCAAATGAACTCAAACCTTCAGAAGTTAGTAAAGTTTTTAATGTAGCAGTTAAAATTATATTTTTACGTAATGTTTACTTGTCTGAATTCAATTTATTATGCATTTCCGCACAAAGAGGCACCACTGCAAGAAGTATAAAAATATACACTTATTTTGTGACCAATGGAACATGAGTAGATTCTATAATAAGGCTGTCTTGATATAATAGCTTATTGATATATCATTGAATATATTTATTATATGATTTTTTCAGGTAGCTTACCCAGAGCAGCAACCAAAGGAATGAGGAAGTTCAGATACTTCAAATTAATTCCCCAGAACTCATCTGGAGGCACGGCAAACATCATCATCTGGCCCCAGGAGTAACCCACCATCAGCATACCCGTAAAACGGTTCATTGAGAATGGAGGCTGCAACATAAGGATAACAGCAATATCATTTGCTAATTCTTCTCAGGATGTCAATAAACAAACCTCTTGCCTGGAAGAGATTGCTTTCAGCCATAAGGTCGCCATTTGTTTATCTAATTTTAAGAATTTTATATTTTCGTATATTTAACAACACAAAAAATTAATTCTTAAGTAAAATTCAAGTTATAAAAGCCTGTGTCATATTGCATGATACACAGATGGCAATAGCACAGATCACATTATAAGGAATAAGACTACGCACTCTTAATCATATAGTGTGGTATTCTTAGAAGTTCTAATTGCTTCTCCTTTTGTTACTGTAATAAGACTCACAAAACTGTCCACATATCCACAAGCAAGTAGGTTTGAAACAATTACAAGGTGACATGTGTTTTAGATATGAAAGCATTGTAGGAACAGGGTTGCCAAATGTACGAGGTCCAAATTCGAGATTTGGGGTCTTGCCTATGAGATATGGGGACGGTATGAACCTCATACAGTTTTGACATAATATGATCATTGACCATTAATCACTATCATTTATTTTTATTTGGATCCTGAAAGCGAAAATACGATATTGGTTGAAATTTTTAAATTTGGATCTCTTTATCCTAGGTGATTCAATGTATGAGGAAAGCCAAAATACGACGATTTATGATAATATATGAGGATTTTTTTTTACAGTTGGCAGCCCTGTATTGTAGCCCAAATGATTTTATTTAATGAGCATGTTAACTCAGTGTTCTATTAGGAACTTGTACACTGTTCGTCAGTTGAAAAACTCATCTGATATATTTAACACAGATGAAATCATGGCTCCTGTTGAGATTTCTCACCAGGAGGCTTGATTTCAACAAATAATATCTAATTCTAGTCCAATATAGTGTCTAATTTGTCCATAAGCTAGGCCCTGTCAATTGAACATGAACAGGAACTTCCTTCACTCTTTACTGACTCAAATACACTTACTTGACTCATATTTCCCAATCAATACTCTGAGCCTGCAAAGGCAGGGAAAGGAATCTACTAAAATGGTGGCTTTGGCTTTTGGATTTCCTATTGCTGTCTATATGTATTGTATTTAATTTAAAGGAAAAAATTATAAAAATTAGAATTGTAAATAATTATGATAATGATTTCTTTAATCTATTTTTCACAACGCGTCCGTTTAAAAAAATCTATTTCTATTGCCTAGCGTTATTCTTCATGAATTTTATAGTAAGTACTTGTTTGAAATTACAGAAAAATCAGCACACTACAGTTAGTGGGAATAATTGTAAAAAAAAATAGAAATAAACAAAAAATCAGACACAATAATGAAGTAACATCAAATGTTACTTTGACAAAATTACAACACGTCAATGTTAACATTGCACTTATCACTGATGTCATAATAATTTATACATATCATGCATGAGCACAGTGAGATAAGGCATTTATAAAAAGTTCTTTAGAATTATTTAATTTATTTCTCAACATTTATCAACATTACTTTTGAAAGAACTTAAGCTAACTTAGGATAAGTTTTTTTTATAGTATGGTCAAGGGAAGAGCTTTGGTAAGCAATATGCCTGCCCATTACAGCCAATAGCGATGCCGATATTTGAACATGATATTATATGAAAATTACTACTATCCCTGGACTGAGCTCATCATCCAGAAATTTCAAGGAAAGAAAGTTTTCAATCATTTTTTTCATCATCCAAGTTGAAACTTTTATATGAGACAGAGTGTAGAAATGTAAGCATTAAAATAATAAGAGGTATATGCACCCAACTGTAAAGACAAGAATAATAGAGAATGGCTTTTACTTGGATACACCAGAAGATATAAATAAGTAATGAACAGAGGATAAAATTATTTATGGCATTGATTTTTCTGTTCATAATATTGAGCAATAAATGTGTACCAGAACAGCAGCCAGAGTACTAGTAGGGTCCATCACAGGACAACTTTAGATCATAAGCTCTACTCACTAACAAAACTGTAAAATCATGACTTTATTTAGCTTAGAAATTTCTCCAACACCTTCAACAAGCAAGTTTCGATGTTTCATTTTCCTATGCCTTTGACATAAATGACTACTCACTAAATGTTAATGATGCATAATTTAGAGAAAAAGTTTTCATAGTTAAAATGAGAGAGGCTTTGTGCATATTTAATATGATATAGGTACTTGTCCACATTTCGCATGAAGAAATGATCATAAAATAAATGACAAGAAGCTTTGCAAAAATAAAACAGAGGCGTAAGAGAGAAAGAAAATATGTCCAAGCCAGTGATACACACACACAATACATTTCAAAATGATTTGGTGAAAAGAAGAAGAAAGGTTGCATGGAAAGTTGTTAATCATGCTACATTTCCTAAACTTACCCATTACACCACTCGACTCCCAGTATTAACCGAAGTTTTAAATCCCATCTATCAATCTAAGGAAGGAAGCACCACATTTTAGTAAAATTATATCAGAACCCCAAACCATAGATTGAAGAAAGTGAAATCTAGGTCCCTTTCTGACCTCATTTTCAAGTTACCTTTTTATTACGAGTCATTCTTCCTACCAAGTCCTCCATGTGCTTAGGGTGTTCATTGGCTTCCCGTACGTATCGGGGAATCCTGAATATATCGTTCATCCAGCCCACTCCGAAGCCTCCAAGCGTCGTCCACCAAACGAAAGCATGTCGGTCACGTCGTAAGTAGAAATGATGCACTCCAAATATACCTCCGAAAAGCCATAGAATATAAGCTACAAACACGGACTTTTCCCCTTGCATTTTTAACATTTTTTAAAATATTTGTTTGTGTCAGCAAACTTTACTCAAACAAACATTAAACGTAATTAAATATTTATACTGGCTCTAATGGTATAGTTTATTGTAATCGTGTATGGAGAGAAAAGCAAATGCTTATTTTACTTGCGAAATAAATTAATCTAACGAAAGTAGGGCAAACAAATATTTAATTCCAAAACCACAGCGAGTTTCTCACACGATTGCAAATTCCAGCGGACTCGCTTTGAATGACGTGTGGCAGCTTGGCAGCTTGGCACCTTGGCAGCTGGCACTGGCAGTCAAGTAGCCTGACGTTGTTGTAACTCAATTGACAGTTGATACTGACAACTGTTTGATGTTCCGAATCATTTTTGTACGATAACGACAGTGATTAATGAGTTAGTTGTACCTACTTAGAGATAATGTACTTAGAAATAATACCCCGTAACATTATTCCAGTCCAGCGACTGAATCCAGCGATGGATTGCTTAGTAGAATAATGGAAACCGTTACTTACCGTTACATTATTCCAGTAAGCAATCCAGCGCTAGATTCGGCCGCTGGACTGGGTATAACTTTAAGTCAACGATATTTAAACAAACGATTTCAGGCCAGCGTTCAAAAAAGACCCCACTCAACAACAGACAAAATGCCAGACGCCAGTTAATTTTACGTCAGTCGTTGTATGACTTAGCACCTTACCGGCCACATTGAGTACTCCTTTAAATTGGTGTTTTGCATCGTAATATCCTACCTTTGATTATTTACTTGTCTAGATGAAGCGTTATGCTGTAAGGCCAGGGTAGCGGTTCTAAATGCTATTCCGCATGGTTCGGAATCGGAATGACAATCCCTGTCTCTGTCACGCTAAGTGCTAAACAGATAAGACAAGGACCGAGAGATGAGATTCCGTGTCGGACGCAACCGAATGGATCAAACACAAATTTAACAATTATCTGTCACTGCTATTATTGTTCTTATGTCAGTGGTATGCGTCACTCAGCACGCATACAAGCTCCCCAAGTATTTCCTGTCAAAAAAGAAATGAAGACAACGGACATTAGTGTTATTTAGTTACTAGCAGCGCCTCGCGGCTTTACCTGCATAGTGTTGATGTTGTAAAAGACTCGGCCTCCACATATGAAATATGAGACTAAGATCCTGGGTAACGGGACCAAATTGTAACGGACTGAGCCTAAAGTTAATAACAAAAAAAATGTTTGTCTGTAAAGTCGGTTTACTGACGATAGAACATGACAACCTCTTAAGAAAATACTGATGGAATAGTAGCATTTTTCAAAAGAAAATTTTAATTTCATTTGTTTAATAGATTTGTATGTAAAAAGTAATCAGTAGAATTTAGTCATTTTCAATCAAAACAATGCAAAAAAGCTTTAAGATGCCGGGGATCGAACCCGGGGCATTTCACAAGCAAAGCGAACGCTCTACCACTGAGCTACATCCCCGCTTGAACTACTGGTCGAAATAATTAATACAACTGTAACAAACATGCGGCGAGGTAACGACCGACGGTAACGACCGACGGTAACGGTACATGACGTCATGTTTTGTGGGCGTGCAGCCGGCTTCATCGAATTATAAGACGTTATCACGTCAAAACATTGATTTAAGCTGAAGGTTTAACGAAAATAATGAATTATACGTTGAATATAGTTAATGAGCTCAATTAAAGAAGTTAATTAAAGAGCATCAAATTCAGTAGTAGATACGTACAAGGCTTTATATTTAGGTACACCAATACCGGATCGGTTACTAGTGAAGTTTTAGTAATGGTAGGACTCTTGGCAGAGGCCGCCTGGGGATGTACCACACCTTTGCCAGTTATTTTACCGCCAAGCAGTAATTTTCAAACATTGCTGTGTTCCGGTTTAAAGGGCAATGTTTCCAGAGAAATTACAGGGCTAAGATATAATATAATGTCTTAGATCTCTGGGTGATGAGCGCAGTACAGTGCTAGGTAATGATTTGGACACTTCTTGGTCCAATAGCTGTATGACATTGTGATGTTATGTGGCAGGCATGTTGCTTACTATCAGGCACATAACCTGCTCGCCTACTCGCGTTACACTATGCGATAATAGTGAAACCTTACTCACCAAACTCTTGAGAAATTGAATCACTTACGTCAATTATAATTTTCGTTCGGGTTTTGTTTAATACGTTATCAATAACACTTATCAACCTTCTTCAAACTTATTCAACTTTGACTGGCCTTATGGCTAAGTGGTTAGTAGCTCTGCCTGCGAAGCCGAGGGTCGTGGGTTCGATCCCCACCCAGTGCAAATATTTGTGTGATGAATTCAAATGTTTGCACTGTGTCTGGGTGTTTCTATGTATAATAAGTATGTATTTAAAACTATATAAGTATTATATCAGCTATCTGGCCGCCATCATACAAGCTTTGCTTAGTTTGGGGTCAGATGGTGTTGTGTGTGAATTGTCCACCAATATTTACTTACTTTATTTTATTTACTTCTTTTAAAAAAAGTGTCATCTGAAGGCATTGAAAACAGAATATACATTCGAACTAGCGACCACCCCCGACTTCGCACGGGTACAATGCTGATACTAAATATACTAATAAAAATGGTTATTGTGGGTTATCCCTAAGAGATAGACATATACCAAGCTTTTTTGTAGACCTTTTTAATACTGCAGTACATTACTTTGATCTATCTCGTAGGGTTCAGCCAGCGCCAGCGTTTGCAATTGAAGCGAAAAAATTGTGTTTATTTATGACATCGTTTTAGAAATCTTTGAAACTATCAGTGTTTCTCTACGGTACTGTGCATGTATTCTACATAAAAAACACCTTCCTTTTAAATCACTCTATCTATTAAAAAACCCGCATCAAAATCTGTTTAGTAGTTTTAAAGATCTAAGCATACATAGGGACAGAGAGACGCGGGAAGTGACTTTTTTTAGTACTATGTAGTGATGATTGAATTAAAATGCTTGTTATTATTGCAAATGACATTTGACTGCACAACATAAGTACATATTTGTAATGTTTTTTAAATAATCTTTATTTTGATACCCTACTCGATATGAAATAAAAATAAAAATCTTTTTTTCAACTACTTACAATTTTGCGCCAAAAATCACCGATGTCTATTTTTTTTATTAAACATTTATCTAAGAACACTTGGGTTATTAAATAAATCTAACGATATCTGAATCGTCAAAATCCATCTAGCCGTTTGGAAGATACGTGGGAATAAAGAAATTTACAAACATACAAGACACGCGCGAAGAACATAACCCTTCTTTCAGTCGGGTAAAAAATGTATAATGTAACCATGCCAACTTCCACCAAAAATTGGTCTGAACAAGATCTCGTAAGCAGTTATTTTGTAATCGTCACAAACACAGTATTATTAAAACATCGGTCAAAGTTACAATAAAGGTAGCGGTTCGTGCCGTGACCGCGACGCGAGACCGCGACCGGAGACCAAGACAGGCACTTGACACTATGGAATTGTATGGGCGCCAGTTCGCGCCGAGACCGCGACCGCGACCTGTCTCGGTCTCCTGTCGCGGTCTCGGCACGAACTGGCGCCCATACAATTCCAGTGTCAAGCGGTCTCGTGTCGCGGTCTCAGCGCGAACTTGTACCTTTACGCTACTTGCTGCAATGGAACCCTTCATGGGTGAGTCCAACTCGCACTTGGCCACTTTTATTTTCTGAAAGTGCAGTAGTGCGCAGATAGGTGTTGCAAAAGTGAACAATTTTGAATCGGGAAATTTGCCACCTACTATTTTTTTTTTCCAAATAAATCCGAGTATTATAGTGGCCGGCAAACAACTTGACCCAAAATAGACGCGGAGGGGGAAAGTTTTTCAATTTAATTCAGTCATTTATTTATCGATTTGGTACATGGGTACACTTTTGAACGACAAATTACAGAAATATAAGATACTAGCGGCCCGCTCCGGCTTCGCTCGAATAATAACCTAGATATCAACTGCAGCGCCATCTGCCGTAGCCTATGTTACTCGGGAATAATGTAGCTTTCCAAAGGTGAAAGAATTTTTTAAATCGGTCCAGTAGTTTCGGAGCCTATTCATTACAAACAAACAAACAAATATTTCCTCTTTATAATATTAGTATAGATACAGTGCGACATTTAAGAGTAGAAAATAAATGAGGGCGCTACCATCGCTCATGTGGCAACACAGTCAGTAAGACGCAAACAATCTTGATACTTGTATATTTCTATTTTTTGCCAACATGGATTTGTCTACTATGATGAATTATTTCTTAGTTAAAAAGCAAAACCGTTAGATGTTTAGGTACTTTAGTAGGCCAGATATGACAGTTGTAGATGGTCATGCAAATTGTGATCATTTTTTCTTTGAGTGTGATAGATCTCAGTGTTCCCTGTACAATATGATCTCACCTAACGTTTATCGTCCCACTAACTTCTCAAATCGAATCCCCTTGTTTATTCCCCATCTGTATATATGTCATATAAATATGTCATTAGTAAATATATTCTGAAAAATAACATTAAACTATGACAGATTATTTTTAATTTAAATTTATATGTGTTTTTACTACCCAGAAAACAATATAAACAAAAGTAATTTTATTTTTCCACGTAATCTCCACTCTAAGCAATACACTTCTTCCATTTAGTTTAATGTAATACTTTTGCTGGACGACCTATGTTTAGCAGTTGTTGAGAATTTGTCGCCTTTAGCAATGCCCTGCTCCTCTATCCGATGGACTGTACTCTCAGAAACGCCTAGAACAATAAGAAAAGAACATTGTACTAAATTATATTATAAATATCGTCATCTTGCAGTCAGTATCAAATATATGTCACTGATATGTTTACAGTATTGTTATTATTACAAACTGTTTTATTAAAATACAAATACATTTACTTCTATTATATTACAGTATATTTTTTTATTTAATTTACTAATTAACAACTTTAATTTAAAAAACTCGACTGAAAAAAATAACAGAAAAAAAAAACATTATGCAATACAATATACTATCTAAGGACACTTAGGTGATTAAGACGAATCTAACGATATCTTAATTGACAAAATCCATCCAGCCGTTTGGAAGATACGTCGGAATAAAGAAATTTACAAACATACAAGATACGCGCAAATAACATCCCTTCTTTCGATCGGGTAAAAAATATTTCACAATATGCAATATAGGTATATTATGTAAGTATAACACGTTGGTAAATATATTATTTTCTATACAAATTCTGCATGTTTCTTGCTTCCACATTTGAATGAGTAATGAAAAGAAAAATGCTCAAAATGCAACAGTCGCACTATAAATTTATGAAGTTTGTTTATCTTAGTTATAACCTCAAAAAATAAGTCAGAGTATAATATTTTATTGTTTATCGTAAGAATTTTCTATTATCTGCATACATTAGTGGTTCATGGCAGTGTTTTGTATAATTTTCTATAGTCACTTACCAGTAAAATCAGCTGTACGTCTGTAAACGTCGTCTTGTCTTGCTAGAAGATTTTCGGGTTGATATTCGACCATTCACCGCATAACCACTTTGTAAATTATTTCACGGGGAGCGCCACGAATGACTTTGTTCATGATGACACTATTCTGCGTAGTTTTTGCCGTTCACGACTCGTAAATAACACAAAACAATTAAACACACGATTGTTTAAAATTTTTGACAATTCAGGTACTTTTTTCTTGTGTTGCCAGCAAAATTGCATTTTTATTTCCCGGTTAATTAATTTCTACTCTAAAATGGCGCACTGTCAATATCAGATAAAACAAAAAAAAATGCAAACAAAACAAAACAGTATCAAATTATGAGCGTGGTGAAAATAAAATAAAATCTGAGAATTCAATCAAAACTAAATACAATTCATTTAAATTTTGTAGTGTCAAGTGTTTCCAAGCCTTTTTGTCCCCTAAAAATCTTGTACTTTATAGTATGCTTTTTAGTCAAAACATTTTTGACTGCCAACTTAAAAGATTTGTTAAGCAATCAGGTAACATATAAAAAAAGACGTGTGGCACTCAGGGACTGCTGCGGTAAAGCTATTGCATGCATTTTTTATCAACTATAGCAATTTTTATTTTTTATTTATGCAGTATTTTTGGGATAATGTTGAGTCTGAGTCACATTTGTTTTTATCGTAATGCTGGAAAGGTTAATAATGCTATATAATAATAACACAACATAAATACTCATTAAATCAGTTTATTTTACACATAACACATAATTTTACAATTTTAATGTTTTTTTTAATATTACACATAATAATTAAGGTAAATGCAAATAAAGTGGCCAAACGCGAGTTGGACTCGCCCATGAAGGGTTCCGTTGCAGCAAGTAACGTAATATACATAGTACACATAGTTCTTTTAGTTCGTTGTAACTTTGATCGAAGTTTCAATAGTAGTGTATTTATGACGTACTAAAAAAAACTACTCATCAGATCGAGTTCAAACTAATTTTCGTTGGTAGTTTACATGGTAGTGTACATCATATGTTTTTTTTAGATTTTTCATTCTCTAACTTTAGAAGTTAGAGGGGGGGGGGGGGGGACACACACATTTAACCACTTTGGAAGTGTCTCTCGCGCAAATTATTTAGTGTAGACGAAAATGATTTTAGAAACCTCAACAGCATTTTTGAAGACCTATCGATAGACACCCTACACGTGTAGGTTTGATGAAAAAACATTTTTTAGTTTCAGTTCTCAGTATGGGGGGCAACCCTAATTTTACTTTTTTTTTAATTTTTTGTTCAAATCTTAAAGCGGTTCACAGAATACATCTACTTACCAAGTTTCAACAGTGTAGTTCTCATAGTTTCGGCAAAAAGTGGCTGTGACATACGGACGGACAGACAGACAGACAGACATGACGAATCTATAAGGGTTCCGTTTTTACGTTTTACGGAATCCTAAAAAATAACACTTCTTTGCTTAAAGATTAAAGTTATACAACAAACTTAAGTACAAAATAATATAAACTTTTTTACATTAAGGTAAAAATTCTACAAAAGATTACATACAAAATACTACTTATTTACATTAAGGTTAAAGTTATACAAAGAGATTTAAGTAAAAAATATTACTTATTTACAGCACTTATTCAAAACAATCTCAAAATCAAATGAGTCGAACAAACTCTCTTACATCATCATACTGTCATATACTTCTCTTAAAATTAATCACACTACTTAACTAACTAAATAAATATTGGTGGACTATTCACACACATAACCATCTGACCCCAAACTAAGCAAAGCTTGTACTATGGCGGCCAGATAGCTGATATATAATACTTACACAGTTTTAAATACATACTTGCTACTAGCTGTACCCGCAACTTCGTCTGCGCAAAATAAATATTAGGTAATAATACAATTTCATCAAAATCAGTTCTGTTGTTTAGATGTGAAAGCATAAGATACATTCGTCTCCCATTTCAACTTTCAACTCCAATTTCATCCCCATACAGGTCGAAATTACAAAATTGCTAAAACAAACATTTATTTGCTTCGTGTCAAGTGCTTATTTACAGAGTTTCATGGTTTTATCTTCAAAGGTTGGGAACTTTCACATTGAAATTCATCCCCCATTTCACCCCATTCAGTTCGAAATCACAAAATTGATAAAACAAACATTTAACTGCTTCGTATCAAGTATCTAGAGACAAAGATAACTTTGAAAATCAATTTTTATACAACCGTTCATCCCTTGTTTCACTCTCTTACGGGTTGAATTTCGCAAAACCCCGTCTTAGTGAGCACCTACGTGCTAAAAGTGACCTCCATACAAAATTTCATATTCCTAGCCTTTGTAGTTTCTGAGATTCCTTGACGAGTGACCTTTCACTTTTATGTACAGATATATATTATAGATATAGATATCAAGAAACACCCAGCTACAGTGCAAACATTATTTTTTTAATAATATAGTGACTCAGCACTCTATATTATAAATGAGCAGAACATGTGTCTGATGGTAAGCAACATGCCTGCCATATAACAGCACAGTGACACGCTGCTTTTGGAACATGAAGAGTCCAAATCATTACCTGCAGCACTGCACTGCATTCGTCACCCAGAGATATAAGATATATTATCTCTATGCCCTGTAATTTCACTGGAAACATTGCCCTTCAAACCGGAACACAGTAATGGTTGGACATTACTGCTTGTTATTTGAGTTCATCACACAAATATTTGCACTGGGTGGGAATCGAACCCACAACCCTCCGCTTCGCAGGCAGAGCTACTACCCACTAAGCTCGTGGCTTTTAATACGCTCGCCAGTCTAATTCACTAGCATAAGATTATTTTTAATATTTTAGTTTATTATTACATCATTATACAACTGTTAATGTTTGTTTCTTTTCCTGTTCAATTCAATTCATTTATTCGAACCATAAATCTATAAGAACATGTGGTAACGTCATTCACAAAGAAGCAAAGAATCTATATGTACATAATAAGATAAAATAACTAAGGTAAAAATTAAAATAAGCCGCTGTAAAGGAGCCTCAGCAATTTAAAGCAGCTGTAAAATGGCTTTGTCAAAGACAAAATAACAAATAATCAATACATACAGTATACAGATACCTACTAAGTACATGAGTACAAACAATGTTACACCAAAAGTTTTATAAATCTATTATTTTACCTTGCATTTTGAACTTGCAACAGCACCACACACCATCCACAATAACACACATACGCGACACTTGACAGTACGTACATTGAGGTCTCTTTTTACTAAGACATATCCAACAGCATCATCGTTATAAGAATGTCTGAAGATCTGAAACAAGCAACCCAACGTTTATTTTACGCACATAACCTAACTTTGTAAACATATTTATGTACTAGGCTGTTTGATGTATTATACATTTATGTAGGTAAATAGTATTAAACGTAAAACTGTACTTACAAAGTTCCTGTATTTTCATGTTCCTGTATTATTCTGAACCACAATAGTTATTTGTTATACAAGAGTGCAAAGTGGCTTTTTAACCGCGTGCTCAATTTTGATGACCGAGCAAGCGAAGGATTCTAAAGTTGAATCACGAGCGTAGCGAGGGATTCAAAAATTAGAATCCTGAGCGTAGCAAGGGAATCAAAAGAGCACAAGGTGAAAAATCTTTGCACTTGAGTGTAACACGTAATTTTTCATCCCCCCCCTAGCGAGGAAATTACTAAACGCTTTGCGCATTTTCAGTTTCAGTCGATTCTGTTGGCGTTAATTAACTTCTTGGTCGCTAGAATCACTTATTATTATGGTATTTCGGTTTTTCACTTGTATTCAATCTTATAAGTTTTAAACTTAAGTTTATTTAGCCATGGTTTTAACAATAACAATATGACGTGAAAATATGGAGAGTTGACCGATTGAGGTAAGGAGTTTCATGTGTACATGAAAAAGTGTCCGCCCAGATGCATTAAACTATAGTAGTGCTAAATTTGCATCAGGGTACATTTGAAAGGAAATGAATAAACGTACTATTCAGAATTCATGAAAGAAAAATATTGGCAGTCATAGGCACTGCCGATAGAAGTGGTAACTTATAACTCAGAATTTGATTTTTACTTTGGAAACTACGCGTGTGAAACCGGATGGCGTGGCTATGAGCATGGCCATCTAGAAATGCTGACACATTTTTAAATGGTCAATGGGAAAGGCTGAGGCATTTCTAGATGGCCATTGGCTATGGTCCCGAGTTTACCCGAAGATTTCTTATCATTCCCGAGCGTGACGCTAGAATTAAATTGACAGCCTACGAAAAATCTGTCTTTGGCGCGCCAAAAGAAGTTTTGACTTCAGAATATATTGTACCTACATGTTTTCTCAAAATAGTAGTTATTTATTTGATGTTATATTTACTACATTATTTTGTACTGCACAAGTAGTTGAAATTATCTATTAATTACTATTTTAGTAGTCAATAATTAATTAATATTTAATTATTTAACTCGGCAACTCGGCATATCTACTTAAATTCGATTACAATTGATTCATTCATAGCATTTCAAAATGTTTTGCCATTTGAAATAACATTCTTTACCTCTATCCTCCATACGTGAAAAGAAAATTGCGCGCAAAGCAAAAAAAAAAAAGTACACCAAAGAGGTTCCGAGTATGAGTTTTTAACAAATTAAAAATAAATGTATGATGAATTCGGCACCAAGGAGGTAGAAATAAATAGGTTAAATTATGTTTTGAATTCAAAACCTCAGTACACACGATGTTCTAAATTCAAATTTACTTTAACCTCTAGAGGGTAAAAACGACTTTTGCGCCCTGATATCGAGGAGCAAAAGTACTCTTTCCGAGCTGGTGGGATGAAAAAGTCTTTGTTTCTTGCAAAAAAGTTTGCCACCATCAAAGAAACTATCTTTGGTTGGAACTGGAGTTTTTTGGTTGGAGTTGGAACTATTATTCCCTTTGGTAAATCCAGATTCCATATTGTATTTGTAGTATTTCCGTTGCTAAGATCGCAGAATAGAAATGCAGAGAACTCAGCAAGTAAACTTAGTAAACAACAGCCGTCGCCAAGTAGCCACGTTTGACGTTTTAACGTCTTTTTTAATTTATTATATACATGGCTTGGACGACGTTTTAACGTCGCGAAATCAGTGTTACCATGTCCTGAAAATATTTGTCCCTAAACCTAAGTTAAAAACCCCTAAAATTTATTCAATATGATACACTTTTAGTAAATCACAACAAATAGTTTACGCTTCATGTTTTTGTATCTTGCTTCATCATTGATATGGCTATTCCAAAATGTGCTATGATAATAGCCGTTAGAAACTTATTTTCCCGTTCTCAACGTACTCAAATCCTATTACGTATCACGGGAAATCCGTTAAGTTGGCAACACTGCTAAGATCATTAGTCTGTAAACTACATAAAAATAAGGTTTAAAGTCGAATGACCGAGTGGGGAGGACGGCGTGACGGTCTTCTATCTCTATTTCTTGTGAACACAAGAAAGAGATGCACGCTGTCTTAAATTCGGTCTCCAGGCACACGATAAAAGCTACGCAATAGCTTAAAAATTTGGTTGCCTGTAAAGTCGGTATACGGGCGAAAGTTTTACGTGACAACGACTTTGAGTGGTAAAATAATTTTAATGTGAATATTCATTCGTAGTCTGTCACATTATCACTACACAATCGTTTTACAATTAACTGGCAACGTGTAAACTTGTATGCAGGTGCCTAAGCGAATCGGCGACTCGGGCATGGTTAGCCCGCCTAAGAGCGAGAGAGACAGACATAAAAAGTGAAAGGCACGCGTCCCTCTCACTCGCTCTCATTGTGAGCGCATAACGTGAGCGGAGCGTAACGCAGTTTCTTGAAGTGTCACCCGGCAAACCAATTTATAAGACGTTGTCACGTAAAAACTAAATACAATTGCATCTGAATTTTTGAGAGTCGTGTTCTGGGAAGAATAAACTTTAAAATAAGAGATAAATCTCTTATATTATAATTGTGCGTATCACATTTCAATGCTTTCATGCCAATACATTATGTTGTGGTAAATATAAAGACTTGACATTGTTAAGATATTGATTGTTTTGAACAATTCTCTCAGGGATTCCCTGGGCCTTAACTTGTAAATGTACCTGATGGCTACTTTTTTATAATACAAAAATATATTTAAGAGCATCTGCGGCATTTTTCCGTGGTAAGATTCCGTATGCCATGATAGCATGGAAATAGCTGAAGGACACCGTTTTTGCTGTAGCAACTGAGCTCAGTTTCCCCGCTAGTTCTTTAATATGTTCTACCCATTTAACTTGGCATCAAGTTTCAGGCCTAAAAAATTTGTTGCATCAGTAAAACGTAACTCATAATTATCAATAATTACTGGATTGAAATAATTGTTTCTAGCTAGTGAAAAATTTACACAATTCTTGTTTTTCGAGTTTAATGCTAAACTATTTACACTAAACCACTCGTTATGCAGACAGTCTAGAGAAAGACTGTCTGCATAACGAGTGGTGTAATAACGCCTTTAGGCTATCACGGGAAAATATCGGGAATGAGCTTCAAGGGCAAGCGTCGATCATAGAATAAAAATTGATCGTAATTTACAAGAATTAAACTTTAATCAGAATCACTTTCATCTGAACCAAATATATTTTTAAGTTTGGTATACATTGGTTTCAATGGCATCTTTGTGAAGAACTGAATTTTTTTTAAATCTTCTTTGCGTTGCTTTGGTGCATCAATCTCTTCGTCATCATCATCATCTCTGTACAGCTGACTTCGTTTCTTATGGAAATTCAATTGGGATTTCTTGGGTATAGGAATCTTTACTCCCTTTGGATCAGGGAGTACTTTTTTTTCAACCTTTATGGGTGATACATATGGTGTCTCAGTAACATTTGGCATTTCGTTAGAGAGTAACATGGGCCACAAAAACAGTGTTGTAAATCTATGCTTTAAAGTGTCTACGGCTTGTTTTAAAGCCGGGTTACGCTGCTGCATGACACTTAAATTGATGTCATCATCTGGTTTGGTACCGTAATGCTTCATGAGCATTCTGCAGCCAGTTATAGTAGCATAATTTGGTGGTAAAACACAGGTCATCGGTTTGACCACTGATTGTTTACCCCATATATCTGGGAACTTTTCCATTTCTATTGTTTGCACAGTCTTTGTTTTAGAGTAAGATTTTACTTTCACAATTGAGTCTTGTTGATGTGGTTCACGTAAACCTGGGAATTCTGTTGAATATTTGCTTTGTTCAAAGGCTTCTTTATCGAACGTTGCATTGAACAATATAAGTAAGTTACGTAGATTTGTTAAATTTTCAGGTAACAAGTCACCATGAGGAGTTACCACTTCTTCTTCGTCTAGAGCTTGCTGGGAGGGATTTTCACCAGATTCTTCTGCTATGATATCATTTACAAGTTCAGCCATAATGCCAGCTTCAATTTCTTCTTCTGTAGATTCTATTGTAATTTTATTCTTTTTCTTAGTCTTTACTTCTGTTTCAAGTCTTTCCTTTAAATTGGCAATAGCCTCATCCAAGTCAACGTCCGCAAGGTTGTAGTTGAGTTGGCGTACTCCGCGGCGTGGAGCGAGACTAATGTTGCAGGTCGGATGAGCCTTCATCCATTTCGTCAATGTCAAATACCTTGAGCGAATTTTTGTTCGGTCTTTTCCTGGGAAATGGCTTGTAATGCTTGCAAAGCTAACATTTGAGTCCTGACTAGCCATGAGTTGTAAAAGTTTTTTATCATCTTCCACAGTCCATGTCGTGGAGACACGGAACTTAGCTAATTTTTCATAGCGAGTCTTGAGCTGTACAGCAGATCGGCCCGGGAGAAAGGGTGCTATTTTTTTAAAATTATTCCCATGTTTTTCGTAACATTTTATTAAGACGATGTCTTCTTCTTCGCAAAACCGTCCTTCTCTTTGGTTCTGCATTTTCATATATTTATTATAAACTTCTATTTTGGTCTGAGCGTCCACTGCAGGAGGCCTTAAAGTTTAATGAGGCTTTAAAGTAGGGTTTACCACATCTAGTATAATGATGGCTAACACAGCTCCGTGATACAGATCAATACACAGAAAAAGTCAGTGTTGCTAACCCCAAAAAACTAAAACACAACAACTCGCCGACAAAAAAACTGTAGAAAACAGTAGGTAAAGTAAAAAAAGGCAGATTTCATACTTTTACTTATTAGGTATACAATTAAACAATAAACAATTTTCTTAGTTACCAGAACTCACATACATTGTCATAGGTATTAATAATCACAACAGCAAAAAACAAAAATCAAATTAAAAATATTTTTCAGTTTCATCTTCATTTGCACACTCAATATTATTTTTAAAATCATATTTTTTTTTGTTAAATTTATACATGTGCCTTTCTGTGGCTTCAAATTTATTTATTTATTTAATTAGGCGTACATAACAGATTACAGTTAATGTTAAATAACAGCAATCGGTTATTTCGGGTTTATGTAGTGTGTAATACTCCTTTAATAGCCGTGGTCGATATTCTGTAGCGTAATTTGGTTTTCTTAATATATACAGAGCACAAAATAATCTTTCCACGGTGGCGCTGCTATGTGGTCTATAACTGTCATTCATACGCTGAGATTCACTGGTGGATAAAAATACGGAATCCCGAGATGAGAAGATACTGCCATCGAACCTGTTCACACCTAACACGAAATCGTGTTATCAGTAGGTACTTCATCGAATTCCCTAGAGATAGATAAGACTGTTGAAAAAACTACCGACATCTCGATATTTTCTACTCGTCATCATCATCATCATATTATCATTCTAATAATAATTTCGGGTGATATTTAATTAGGTATGTTCGATAATAAATGATTTCGATACAGTCATGCTATTGAATATTGGAAATAATAACAAATACTACTTTTTGAAGAGAAATCTTCTTTTTGCGCACCACACACAGATTTCCTGGCTCGATTCGTGGGCTATGAATGAAGCTCATCGTCACACTCGTAAATGAAAGAAATCTTGGGGTGAACTCGAAACTATTACCTACATGAGTCATAAATCGTAAATGGTAAGTTATACAAATAAGTTTATTGGAAACAATAGATGCAACATTTTATTTTCTACAATTATACATAGCGTTTCATTGCATACGCATGATATTGCATATACATAGAGTCTTCTTGAAGAAACCATCTTGAAGAAACGTTTATAAATATCCCTCTCTATATCTCGGAAACTATGCACTTTAGGGCAAAAATTATGATACCTAACTATTATTGTAGAAAATAACATTTCGCATGTTTTGTCTGCCATTTAATGAACCAATAAATATTTTTTGTAGAACTTACCAGTAACGATTTATGGCTTATTTAATGAACCAGTTTTTCCATCGCGACCGACGATAACAGTTAAAATAACAGCTTAATTAGTTCATTAACAGAATAACACAAGATGCAAAATCTTATTTTCTACAATAAGTGTTTGCATAACTTTTGCCCTAAAGTGCATAATTTCCAATATATCGGCCAAAAACGTTTTTATCAAAATGGCGCTTGAGGCTGTGGGGGCACGTTTGTACGTGTCATATTTAGTATATAAGAAGATGACAGCGGTCGAGCGATCAGTCTCTCGCCCCGCGTCACTTGTATAGTTAAGAACAATATAGTCAGCAGTTTATACAGTGACATGGTTTCATTTCCTCTCCAGTACCAGTAACACCTACAAGGCGAATTCTTGATCGCGGATACTTGGACTAAATTGCCGATCTAATAATTTTTTTTTGTTTAAGATCACTTACTGAGCATATTATTCATAATCATAATCTTTATTCGCGTTTATGGGTACACAAATAGATGTAAACAAAACATAAAGACGCTGAATAACCCTAATCGAAATTGAGATATCGGCGCTTGAAACGCCACTACAATACATGCGGTCAAGGTGGTCATGATTTCAGAAGATCATAGTTTTCAATGCGGACTCGATAGATGGCGCTATTATAAATAATTAATTTAATAATTATAATGATTGTACATTTTTTTACACTGTGTTTTTTTCTCTTAATGTGTGTTAAAGTAAATGTAGATTATTATGATTTTTAAGAACAAATGTTTATGGAAAACGAATATTAATTGACTTTGTAACAAATAACTTAGGTTCATTTATTTGTCTTTGATATGAAAATCAATTTTTATTATCAGGCTAAATCGTAAAAAAAAAGAAATAATCAGTAAACAGGTACCTATTTACTTACCTAAGATCTGATGCCAGCTTATTTATTTTCAAGGTGTTGTACCAACAATTTCTGATTGGATACCTAGGTACCTACCTACTTAGGTACTTGTAAAAAAGTCGGACGTAGCCTCGCTAAAACGAAAACTGTGTCTATAGAGTTGGCCAGTGCGCTGTATATGTGTGGCACATAAATTTGCGCGCGTAATGGCCGACTGGTGTGTTTTTGTGTGCGTGTCAGTTTGCATGTGACAGCGCACTGGCTGACTCTATAGACACAGTTTTTGTCTTAGCCAGACTACCTCCGATTTTTTTATACGTCTTTGGCCTAAACATTATCTTTTGAAATTAATTTATTATTAGATCTGATTAGGTCCATCCACGATTTGGTAACAACAAACTTACTGAGGTATTATATGATTATTAGCACAATATGAAGAAACATTACTGTGGTAGATATTAGGCCAAATACGATACAACTCCATTCAAGGTATAATAAATCCCATCAAAAATATAAATGTGAAATGACAGCCAAGTTCAATACTATGATATAAGGCTTGATTGTTGACTTCAACAACAAAAGAAGTGAGGTGTAAATGGGTGCCAAGTTCAATGATCAGTGCTGCAATTGATTAAAATCACATAGAATATTTTGAAGAAACTTAACATTTATTGTTTTCTCAGTTTCTGCCTTTTCCTGTGCACCCAATTACCTATCTGGATGCCAAATTTGAACTTTCAATATCATCTGGAACTGGATAATTTTTTTTATGTCTATACCTTAATCAGCAGTGCTAAAAATGACGAGTTTAGAACGTTCATATCTAAATAACCGTTTGAGGTATGTTTATGAAATTTGGAGCACATATTGATATCAAATATTGTATCATTTAGACGTAATGAACTATAGACGGTTTGCATCGTACTGACACTGACGTAGTGCGTGCGAGGCTCACCGGCCAAGGCCGGTCACTGTCAATTCACTGTGAAGTCCTGCAATTGATTTAAGCCGCATAGAATATTTTTTAAGAACTTAACATTTGTTGTTTTCTTATAACTTAACATAACGTATTAAAGCTTCAGATCTTACTTGGCTAGTTTTCACATACGAGTTATTTGCAGTTTTCATTTTCTAAAGCTGTTATTTTATAGCCATTTTATAAGCCACATAGAATATTTTGTAAGAACTTAACATTTGTTGTTTTCTTATAATTTAACATAACATACTAAATCCTCAGTTAGATTTTACTTAGCTAGTTCTCATATACGATTTTTACTTAAGTACGTACTAAAATAGTCATTTAAGAGCCTTATTTTCGATGGGTGTCTACTATCTATCAGCAAACTAAATTAACGAAGAATAAAATAACAGCTTTAGAATGTACGACGACTTAAGAAGTGCAAATAACTCGTATGCGAAAACTAGCTAAGTAAGATCTGAATCTTTAATACGTTATGTTAGTTATAAGCAAACAACAAATGTTAAGTTCTTACAAAATATTCTATGGAGCTTTATTCAATTGCAAGACTGATCATTGAACTTGGCACCCATTTACATCTCACTTCTTTTGTTGTGGAAATCAATAATCAAAGCCTTCAAACCATATATTAAATCGAATATAGTATCGAACTTGGCCTTTATTTTACAATTATGTTTTTAATGGGATTTCATTACTTTTTGTACTGGAATGATTAGTTATCATACTAAAGTCAAAGTACTTTATTTATAAACTAGCTGTTACCCGCGACTTCGTCCACGCGAAATGAAATACTAAGTTAACTCAGACAGTACCTATTTGTATACCCAGACACATTTACGGCTACTAAAACAGCTTATGATAAATCAATTTTATACAATTTCATCAAAATTGGTTCAGTTGTTTAGGTTTGAAAACGTAAGAGACATTCGTCCCCCATTTCAACTCCAATTTCATCCCCATACAGTTCGAAACTACAAAATTTCTGGAACAAACATTTATTTGCTTCGTGTCAAGCTGTCAAGTGCCTATATACAGAGATTCATGGTTTTATCTTCGACAATTGGGAGCTTCCATACAGACATTCAACCCCCATTTCAACCCCAATTTCATCCCCGTCCAGTTCGAAATTACAAAATTGCTAAAACGAAACATTTGTCTGCTTCGTGTCAAGTGTATATACAAAGTTTCATGGTTTTATCGTCAACGGCTGGGAATTTCCATATTGACATTCAACCCCATTCCAATCCCAATTTCATCCCCGTGCACTTTGAAACTACAAAATTGCTAGAACAAATATTCGTTTGGTTCGTATCAAGTGTCTATGAACAGAGTTTCATGGTTTTATCTTCAACAGTTATGAACTTTCATATTGACATTCATCACCCATTTCAACCCCAAATTCATCCCCGTACAGTTTGAAATTACAAAATTGCTAGAACAAACCTTGGTTTGCTTCGTATCAAGTGTCTATAAACAGAGTTTCATGGTTTTATCTTCAACGATTGGGAATTTTCATAATGAGATTCATCCCCCATTTCAACCTCAATTTCACTCCGTACAGTTCGAAATTACAAAATTAATAGAACAAACATTTAATTTCTTAGTGTCAAGTGTCTAGATACAAAATTTGATAACGTTGAAAATTACGAATTTTCATACAACCGTTCATCCCTTGTTTCACCCTCTTAGGGGTTGAATTTCGCAAAACCCCGTCTTAGTGAGCGCCTACGTGCTAAAATACACCTCCATGCAAAATTTCAGACTCCTAGCTTGCTTAGGTTTGGGAGAAATCTTGGAAACTATGAACTTTTGGGCAAAAGTTATGCAATTTATTATTGTAGAAAATAAAACTTTGCACCCCTTGTTTTCTATTTAACGAACCAATTAAACTATTATTTTAAGAGTTATAGGCTGCGAAAAAAAAAACTGATTCAATAAATAAGCCATAAATCATTAACGGTAAGTTCTACACATTACAAAAGATACAAAATTACATTTTCGACAATAATGGTAAAAAGTTTTTGCCCTTAGGTTCATAGTTTTTTTTAGCCAAAACGTTTTTTTTTAAGATGGCGCTTGAGGCTCCACCTAGATCTGTCAGCATTTTGTAATTTTATGGTCAGTTTTGGTGATCTTATACTTAAAAAAGATATCAGATCGGCAATTTAGTCCAAGTTTCCGAGATCAAGAACTCTCCTTAAGCGCAATCTTAAAAAAAAATCGATTTTGGCTGATATTTCAGAATCTTATACAGATTCTGAGATATTTAATAAACAGGTTTTTCTATAATGGCTGGCCGGCAATTATACTAATGTTTTAAGCATTAAATATTAGTTTCATCTTAATCTTAATGTATATAAATCTCCTGTCTCTGTTTGTCCGCGATGGATTCCTAAACTACCTACTTAACCGATTTTAAATTAAATTGGCACACCGCGAGCAGTCAGGGTAGCGATTCTGAAACCATTCGGTTGCATCCGACATGGAATCGCATCTCTCGGTCTTTGTCATGCTAAACAGATAAGACAAAGACCGAGAGATGAGATTCCGTGTCGGATGCAACCGAATGGTTTCAGAATCGCTACCCTGGTCCAATTTGAGAGATAGGATAGTTTTTATTTCGATTAATAGTCTTTAAATGACAATATCCGAGCGCAGCCGGAATAGGCCGCTAATTGGTCTATAGTCTATAAAATGGAAAATAAAAGATACAAAAAAATATTTTCTACAATAATGCTTCTCCATGACTTAAGCCTTAACAGGCATAGTTTCCGAGATATCGGCTAAAAATCAGCAAAATGCTGACGCTGATGTTTTATATTTTCTACAATAATGATATCCATAATTTTTGCCTAAAAATGCATAGTTTCCGAGAAATCTGCCAAAAACGTTTCTTCAAGATGGTGCTTGAGGCTCCACCTATTTTCTATTTTATGCTCAGCGAATGTCTGAGCCTTAAGTCTGAATCCTTAGTCTGATATAAAAATATTGGATCGACAAGTTTCACAGATCAAGAATATGCCTCAAGCAACATCTTGAAAAATTTATTTTGGCCGATTTCTTACTCACTTTAAGGCAAAACGTATATCAATCTTTAGTAGAGAAAAATTATATTCCCCTTTTTTTGTTTTCTGTATTTTTTTATTTATTATTTAAATTAGCCACTCCACAGACTCCGGGGTCCGTGATCTTCGTCATTTCAATTCTTATTTTTTACATATTTCTTAGATTATAATAAGAAGAGGAAAATAGGGCGGAGTTAGGGACATTTTAAATCTAATTCTAGTGCTCATCTGTTGAGCCGATCACTACCGGTTTGGGATTCCGCTAGTAATCGACTCAACATTGTCATTTGCCTAAGCCACCCGGCTCAGAGCCTCCACAACGGCCGCATTTCTGTCCCTGATGGTCATCTGCAGGTTGAAATCTCGGATGGTGTTCGGAGATGCAGCCAACGCTCGCCACACGAAGCGGCTGATGGTGTCATCGGTGTCGTCAGCGTAATATGTAAAGGTCCCCGTGTGCCGTGAGATTGCAACAACCGCATGGGCACGCTCTCGTACAGCTTCATGTTTGCCTTGGTTTTGATTGCGATTACCAATATGCCTGATCTATAATCCTGGTTTGTCAGGGTCTCCTTTTCTTCTTGAGTGTAATCTGAAAAGAGGGTGCTTGATAGGGTGTTGGGTATTTGCGCTCTCTTGTACCTTCTCTGCTCTAAGGACTTTATTCGGAACACTGAGGAGTACATACCGGAGTATATTTCCCTCAGCGCATATGCGACATCCTATATATTTCAAGAGCGCATATGGTTGCGATATGTGCAGAGCAACTGATACATGAACATGAACGTGGTACCTCATTCCGAAGAGATTTTCCCTGTCGATATTAGGCAACTGATTGACGTCTCCGATGAGGACATTTTCACCAGCACCAGACAGCCTTGAAGCCATCACAATGGCTCCAAAATGGTTCATGAGAGCTTCGCCTACCATGAGGCGACTGAAACTTTCTATTCCGAAACCATTTATCAAAGCCGAAGCCATGGTTCACACTCTAGTTTTGACCAGGTTTCCGATTCGGTGCGATAGCTTTTCTCTTAGATCTTTTGCTGCCTCAGTTGTTGTGGTGATGATGGCGTCCTTGTCCACGTCGAAATGTCTAACCACCCATGTTGTTTTTATTGGCGTAGCGTGCCTTGGCGGGGCCCCGTATAAACATTTGTTTTGGGCCCCCTATGTAGGGTAAAAATTACTCACGCAAAATAAAAATCTTTCTGCCTCTTTTTCCAATTCTTTTACAAACAATTGAAATTAAATGTTGTACTATCTTTGCCATTTTTTTGGAAAACTGCTTTATTATCGAATGAAATATGGATCGGAAATTTATTACAAAGTTGACCAAAAAAACGTCTATTTGTACTGGCCTATGTGGGTGCTAGGCTATTTATATTATTTTTCAACAGTTCGACAATGGAGTGAAGCTTGTCTACCAATAACCTGTAATGTGCAACATTACCATTATACTGGTTGCTAGACATTAAATTTAGTCACAGTGTCATTACTATACTATTTAGATCCAGATACAGTCCAATGAAACTGTAGAGTCATCAGTTGCAGATAATTTAATTCATCCAGGCCCATACCGCTACATAGGTGCCTGCGCGCGAAAAGAAGTTTTCATTTCAAAATACTTAGGAGGTGTCAAGGGACATTCTGATGGAATGAAGTTGTACAAAATATTGCAACTCTTTACTGTTTCTGTTGCCCTGGTACTGGTACCTAGGGGCAAACGCAACTCTTTTATTTTTCTGTTGTCTTGGTATCTGGAGATAAACGCTGGGCTGTTGGAGGTAGGTAAACGAAACTCTTTACTGTTTCTGTTGCCCTGGTACCTACCGTCTTAGTCCGTGTCATTGCAACATCAACCATGAAACGGTGCCGCTTCTTTGAGTTACGAGGAGTCCGTTCTTATCATATCCAAGCGTGACGATTGATGAATCCATTTCACAGCCCACGAAAATTGTGTCTGTAGCGCGCCTAAAGAAGTTTTCACTTCAAAAATCAATTTGTTGTATGGCCCCCCGTTAAATATTTATTTTATTTTTAGTATTTGTTGTTATAGCGGCAATAGAAATACATCATCTGTGAAAATTTCTGTTGTCTAGATATCACCGTTCTTGAGATAGGTACAGCGTGACGGGCGGACGGACGGACAGCCAAGTCTCAGTAATAGGGTCCCGTTTTTACCGTTTGGGTACGGAACCCTAAAAAGCTATTGACCATTTTTGCCAATACACATCATATTTATGTGCACGAACTGGGTACCTACCTATGTTAGAACTACGCGCGTCTTTAATAAGAATAGTTAGTCTGAGACCTGGGTAGCGATTCTGAAACCATTCGGTTGCATCCGATACGGAATCTCATCTCTCGGTCTTTGTCTTATCTGTTTAGCATGACGAAGACCGAGAGATGAGGGTAGCGATTCTGAAACCATTCGGTTGCATCCGACACGGAATCTCATCTCTCGGTCTTTGTCATACTAAACAGATAAGACAAAGACCGAGAGATGAGATTCCGTGTCGGATGCAACCGAATGGTTTCAGAATCGCTACCTAGATTCCGTGTCGGATGCAACCGGATGGTTTCAGAATCGCTACCCAGGGTAGCGCTAAACAGATAAGACAAGGACCGAGAGATGAGTTTCCGTGTCGGATGCAACCGAATGGATTTAGAATAGCTACCCTAAACAGGGTAGCGATTCTGAAACCATTCGGTAACCATTCCATAGCATGACAAAGACCGAGAGATGAGATTCCATGTCGGATGCAACCGAATGGTTTCAGAATCGCTACCCTGATATCTGAGTAGCAATTCTAAATCCATTCGGTTGCAACCGACACGGAATCTCATCTCTCGTCTCTGTCATTCTAAACAGATAAGACAAAGACCGAGAGATGAGATTCCGTGTCGGATGCAACCAAATGGATTTAGAATCGCTACCCAGATAGGCAAACATTTATTTGATGATGAAATCCAAAAACACAAAAATCCGGAAATAATTTAGTCTACCAAAGTACCAACACATAAAAACGCAACGTCAAAATTCATGGTTATTGGTTAATCTGTTTTGTCGATGGTCAATGTCGATCGCGAAACATACGTCAATCAAATGGTGTGAACGCAGAAATAAAATTATTTTCCTACAACTTTCCCGATAAGTGCTTTTGATTTGAAATGTTCTTACGACACCTAAACAGCAGAATTTTGAATTTTCTTTAATCGATTGGTGGCACGAATACAATGCACCGTCCATGCTTCCACTAAAAATGTTTTTGCGCAAAATACACTAGACGTCCACGGCAGGGGCAAGATTTCCTTATAGCACGGAAATCGGTGGTGGAAGCCACCGATTTCGTATTGCACATTATGAATTTCGAGGACAGTGCCGCCGGGTACGGCGTTACTGAAACAATTTATGGCACGCACGAAGACTCACACGTCGTCATGTCGGAGAAGGTACAGACACTGGCGGGGAGTATCTACCAGGAGTTCGAGCGAATGATAGCGCGGTACGACGAGGATGTTGTGAAAACCTTGATGCCTTTGCTTGTGAACGTGTTAGAGTGTTTGGACTCGGCCTATCAGACAAACCAGGAACACGAAGTGGAGCTGGAGCTCCTGAGAGAAGACAATGAGCAGCTGGTGACGCAGTACGAGCGGGAAAAGGCGGCGAGGAAGCACTCAGAACAAAAGGTAGGTAATTTTCAAATTCGATTTATAAAACTCACATCTGTGCAGCAATGTGCCTCAGGAACATTTATTTTTATTTTTTATATTAATGTTTTTTCAATATTGCACAATACTTTTCTTCAGGCATTACAATCAAACTTAATATTTATGGTACAGTTTCACTGAAAACAAACCTTCAGGTTTGTCTAACATTGTATTGAAATGTCAAAACATGATTAAAGTGCTTTACAGCATTAGTTTAAACCAATCTTCATGTATAATGTACTAAAGGAGCGCTACTTAAATGTTCATGTTTGGTAATCAGACCTTGATACAGTTTCCTTTGTTTTAAATATGCAAGGCTATTTTTAAATGCAGTAGTGGCTAACGCTACATTCAATGCAGTTATGAGTATGGATTAAATTTATACAAATGTGTTGAATGAACATTTATTCCTGTGTGTTGTGAAAGTTTATGGGAATGTGTCACCCATTCTGTTTTCGTGATATCAAGGTATTCAAGATTACTATTCATATTTTCTGGTAAACATCTATTGTGCAAATTTTAGTTTAAATTTATTTTTACGACCATTGTCTGCTTGAAATCAAATTAATTTAAAAAGACATCAATTTTCCTATTAGATTTTCAAAAATAAATTTCAGACAATTTTTTTTATTGATTGCAGTAAGTACTCTATCTAATTAGATAACTTCAGGGCAGAGAGGAGCGTTGTGTATGTTGTCAACAAAAACATTACACGTAGATTTGACAATATGAATAATACTGCATGATAGTGTGTGTGACCTATGTAATTTAAACTTTATTTTATCATAAAGGGTATTGTCTGAGGTAGTTCTATACAAATATGTTATAATCATGCTTTTAATGATTTATTTGTAATCTAAATATGAAATTATGTATATTACTGTGACTCGATAATAATAAATGAGTATCAAATAAATTTAAATCAAATATTTGATGTACAGTCCCTGGCCATATTATTACACGCACTGTAACATTTTCTACCAAATGTTATTTATGACTGGACATTGTGCATCTAAATTGTTTTTTATTTGATGTTATGTATTTTTTACCATTCTCTACTTCATTGTCTATTATTTAACAGAGATAACACATAATTATTATGAGAAAAAAAAAAATTTATTCTCTTTAATGGTGATATTGCAATTTGACATGAATATTTTTTAGAGTCACGTTAAGCCTCTATAAGAGCTTTAATTCTGCGTGGCATGCTGTTGATGCTAGACTGTACTTTCTCCTACATTGGAGAATGATGATTCCGTACTTAAATGACCTTTTTCAATAGCTGAATTTTGTTTGTAGTAACATCTTTAGCCACTTCTCCTGTTATCAGCTCCCATTATTTTTCAATTGGGTTGATGTCGAAAGTTTACTTGGCCAATCCAACAAAGTAATATTTTGCTAATTCAGAAAATCTTTACTAGATTGTGCTGTGTAACAGAGAGCTCTATCTTGCATAAAAATTAATGGTTCTCCATTGGGGAACCAATCTGATCCGGGAAATCAATCAGTTTTTTATGACTTTTTTGGACTGTTCTGGTCGCATCATCATTTTACCAAGTACAAACATCCAGTACCCTTTCCGCTGATGACTGATCATATGATCACTGCTGTAAAGTGTTTAACAATCTGAACGATAAGGCCAGAATGCAACTTTTCTCCGCAACAACGACGCACAAACAAAGCCTTACTCTGCACTGACGCAGACCTGTTAAAAATGGCGAAAATACTTGGAAATTCTGTACTAATTAGCTTCTTTCCATTAAAAGCAATATTTGACGCCTCAATCGTGATGAAATTGTGGTATTATACTGATCTCCAGAAAGTTACATCTCATTCGCGCCACTGTTTGAACCAATTCAACCGAATTGTCTTCAATGCTGTTGTTAACTTGGGCTCCTTGGTGGGCAGCAGGCTTTCAAAGCTAATTCAACTTACTTTCTTAGAACAGTATGTTCAGAAGCATTGATGTTAGCATCTTGGAGTTGCGATTGTACCAAAATTGTGTTAGCAAAACTGTTTCCCATACAAATTTTCCTTTAAAATATCTCAACCCTTGGAGTGAAAATCTTTTTTGTGCCCCATTTTCCCTTCAATTCGGACTCAAACCATCCCCAGAATCAACTTTTTTCTTCATACATCAGAATATCTTATGAATAAATTATTAAATATCTCAGAAATCTCCAATTTTCGTAAAATTTTTCGTTTTAATTAAAACAGTTTTCAGTTTTCGTTTCAGTTCTTATGGGTTGTGAAAAAGGTCACCTTTTTACCCATGGTTAAAATGTTTCAATTGACTACTTTAACGCTGCAGGCACAAATAAACAAATAATAGCATAGCATAAAACTATAAAACAAATAAAAATAGAGCAAAAAGTCACAAAAATACATATCCGCAACTGCAACAACCGCGAGCGCAATCAAATTAAATTTGTACTTGTTTATGTTTGTGTATCATTTAGCTAGCATTGTACGTAAAAAATAATTGCAAAAAGCTATAATATATTAAATCTCCTCAATAAAAATCCATAAAAACTAAGAGACGAACTTCTTAGCATTCCATGGATTCACCGTGCGGGTGCCGGGTCCATCGTGTGGCAGAGAGAGAAATCTCGAATAGACCCCAAGACTTGTGACTCGGGCGTAGGTTTAAAAGGGGCCCCTTTTGGTGACGTACGTCAACACTCACCTTCACTACCCCTATTTCTCTCCCAGCCAAATCCGATATGATCCTACTAGTGTAGCTTTAGATACTCGTTCTAGTATAGAACTTACTGCACTTCTGGACAAGCCAAGGTTTTTAAGCAGGTTATAGAGAGATTTTGCTGGTATACCTCTCGCTCCTACTTCTACAGCGTATAAATTAACTACATAGCCATTTTTTGTTAATTCGTTTTGAAGGTCGTAATACTCATTTTGTTTCATTGCGTGGTCTTTAGGTATATTAGTTTCCCACGGTACGGTAAGTTCTACAAGGACTATGCGTTTCGTAGCCCTAGAAAAAAGGAAAATGTCCGGTCTGGATGACGAAACTCCCACATCCTTAAAATAGTCCAATCAGGTGCTGAACCCAGGATTGAGTAAGGCTTGTTCTAAAATTGATTTAAAATATAAAATTACAATACGTAGAGTTATAAAAACTTTGAATCCTAAAAAAACTGCAGTGCGTCTAATAATTTGGCCAGGGACTGTAAAATAAATCCCCATTGATAATTTCTTTGTTGTGAATCCCCTTTGTGAGAAAAACCTATTTAAAAGTTTGCTGGAGCTTCTCCACAAGATGCATATGTTTCCATGTCATCTGTGAGTGTGTGTAGGAAGCGTGTTTTTTTAACATGGTTTACCCAGTAGGCAACTTTTTCTATCTGTATTGGTCTTTTTGAAGCGAAAACTTCTTTTGGTGCGGCGAGACCGATTTTTCGTGGGGTGTGAATTGAATTCTAGCGTCACGCTCGGAATGATAAGAAATCTTCGGGTAAACTCGGAACCATGGCCATTGGCTATCTAGATCTGCGTCAGCCAATGGGAAATACTGAAAGGGCGTGGCCTGGCCATCATGGCATGGCCATCTGGATATACGTGAGCCAATGGGAAATGCTGACGCATTTCTAGATGGCCATGCCAGGCCACGCCCTCCGGTTTCACCCGCGTAGTTTCCAAAATAAGCTATCAAATTCTGAGATAGAAGTTTTCACTTCTAACGGCATTTACTATGACTGTCAATTTTTTATTTAGTGGTAAATTTTGAGCTTATTCATTTTTTTCTCCTATTCGTTCCTTCTCTTAATTCTTCTGAGTCAATGTAAATTGTTCCATATCCCTTGTATAATCACCGATCCGAGGATATTCCATATCCAAAACTCCATATAAAATTAAATTCAATTCACACGACGCGGTTTACGGCCGCGGCGGCTGCGGCAGCCGCGCGGCGCCCGCGTGGCTGCGCGCGATTCTTGCGCAGTAGCTTTTCGGAGCAAAAACCACGAAAACCTGCGGTCTCGTGAGTATTGAAACAAAACCGTCGCGCGGCACGGCGCCGCGCCCGCGCGCGGGCGCGGTTGGCAGCCGCGTCGTGTGAACCGGGCCTTAAATCTCCCAGAATTGTGCATACAGTCATCATAACATTGCCCCATATTTAGCAGAATTATTTAACGAATGTATTTTTTTTTTTTTTTTTTAACTTCTATAGGCTTACACTTGACCGCCATCTCGCCTGATGTTAAGCGATGATGCGGTCTACGATGGAGCGTGTTTACCTAGATAAAACCGATTCACTCTCGATTTGAAGACACAAAGATTGTAACCATCGGGGAAAACCCACTCAGGCAACGTATTCCACAGCTTAGACGTTCTTATCACAAAAGTAGAGTCGAATCTCTTCGTTCGTGTCTTTGGAACATCAACCATGAAACGATGTCGCTTTTTCGAGCTACGAGCATTCCGATAGAAAAAAGGACAAGGTGGTATCAGATCATGCAAAATGTGCCATTTGTATCAAAAATGGCACATTTCCTGACATGATGAAGTATAGTAAAGTGATACCCTTGTTTAAATCTGGAGACAAAAACGAACTTGGAAACTACAGACCCATCTCGGTTTTGCCCTGCATCAGCAAAATATTCGAGAAACTAGTTCTCAAGCAACTTTTGTCTTACTTTAATATTAATAACCTTTTACATAGTAACCAATTTGGATTTACAAAAGGACGTTCCACTACCGATGCAGGTATTGAACTAACTAATTATATATTGAAAGCCTGGGAAGACCATCATGACGTTCTAGGAGTATTTTGTGACTTATCAAAAGCTTTCGACTGTGTTCATCATGAAACTCTTTTGAAGAAACTGCAGTTCTATGGGGTATCGAAACCAGCTCTAAATTTTATTTCTTCATATCTTAAAGACCGTGTACAGATAGTCGATGTTGACGGTGTGCAATCAAATGAGTCGCCTATAAGAATGGGTGTACCACAAGGTTCCATACTTGGACCTTTCCTGTTTCTTATTTACATAAATGATCTACCTTTCATGATTAAGAAACATAAAAATATAGAAATAGTTATGTTCGCCGATGATACATCACTTCTATTCAAAGTGAAGAGAGGAATAAACGATTTCACAGAAATTAACGTAATTTTAGACATTGCGTACAAATGGTTTGATGCAAATAATCTAGTACTTAATCCAACTAAAACGAAATGTATAAAATTCTCACTCTGCAATGTAATGTGCGATAAACATGATATAAGACTGAAAGATGAACTCATCGAACCTGTACAATCTACTCGATTTCTGGGTATTTCAGTAGATTCAAAGCTTCAATGGGGTCCTCACATAGAGACACTGGCTGACCGACTTAGTTCAGCTGCCCACGCTGTTCGTCAAATTAAAAAAATATCGGACGTCGCAACAGCTAGGCTTGTTTATTTTGGCTATTTTCATAGCATTATGTCCTACGCGATTTTATTATGGGGTTCAGCTGCGGACAGAAACTCAGTTTTCATATTGCAAAAGAGAGCAATCCGTGGTCTATATAATTTATCAGCTAGAGATTCAGTACGGGAGATTTTCAAAACTATAAACATATTAACAGTCCCTTCATTGTATATTTATGAATGTATAATGTATGTAAGAAAAAATCGAAGTCGACTGAAGAAACTAACTGATCTGAATCCAAAAGCGCACCATAAGCACAAAATTGTATTTCCTAAGTGCAGACTTCAGAAGACAAATAACTCTTTCAAATGTAATGGTATTCGCTTCTATAATGCAATCCCTGCACAAGTCGAGGGTCTTAATGAAACAAAGTTTAAAAATGAAATAAAAAGCTACCTATTGAGCAAGGCATATTATAATATAGATGACTTTGTTAAAGATAGTAACGTATGGAAGAGAACTGTGTTGAAACTAGAATCTTGTAATAAGGTAAAGTAATAGATTTATAAAACTTTTGATGGAACATTGTACTCATGTAGTATCTGTATACTGTATGTATTAATTATTTGTTATTTTGTCTTTGACAAAGCCTTTTTACAGCTGCATTTGATTGACGAGGCTCCTTTACAGCTTTATTCATTTTGACATTGTTATTTTATCTTATTATGTACACGGATTCTTATGCCTTTTTGTTAATGACGTTACCAAGTGTTCTTATGAATTTATGGTTCGAATAAATGAATTGAATTGAATTGAATTGAATCATCAACAGCCGCAAGACGTCCACTGTTGAACATAGACGCCCTAGATTTCCACAACGAACGGTCCTGCGCAACCTGCAACCAGCGGTTTCCAGCGACCTTATTGAGGTCATCTGTCCACCTAGTGGAAGGCCGTCCAACACTGCGTCTTCCGGTTCGTGGTCGCCACTCGAGAACCTTTCTTCCCCATCGGTTGTCAGCTCTGCGGGCGACGTGGCCTGCCCATTGCCACTTCAGCTTACCTACTCTTCGAGCTATGTCGGCTACTTTCGTTCTTTTGAGAATATCCTCATTACGGATTCTGTCGCGCAAAGAGACTCCGAGCATAACTCTCGCCATACCTCGCTGTGTCACTTTGAGCTTTGTTATGAGGCCCACAGTTAAGGACCACATCTCAGTTCCATAAGCCATCACTGGCAACACGCACTGACTGAAGACTTTCGTCAATTTAAGTCAGTTAAAGTTAAATATATCTAAACGCCATTTATTAATTCAAATAAAATGTGACGGCATTTAACCAAGAGGGTTCCCATAGTCACACCACAGATTGTGTCAAATATATCCAAATTCTTGAAGCTCCAGTTTTAAATTTAATGGTACACAAAATAGAACTGGTTATATGATGATGATATACTACTTAAAACATGTGGCCAACAAGGTCAGAGGTTTTATTTGGAATTTTTCCAACTACATATATGTAGCCTATATATGCTAATTCTACTCATATATTCGTATATCCAACACTTGTTTGCTACTAATCTATTATATTGAACTACTAAGTACGACTCTATTAATACTGTAGATAATTATATTATTTGTTGATAATATTTCATTCGTTTTTTCGAACTGAATTAGTGTCAAGATGAATGATATATAAATGCAAGTTTTAATAAAATAATATCTTAAAAGTAGACAGAAATGTTAAATAGCATAATACCGGTTTTCACTCGCTGACACCTATATGTCTGCTAAAACATAACGCTGCTGATTGATAAACATGAATGAGTCTCTATTTTTATGATTCAATTATTTGTAAGTACTGTATAAATTACAGCTTGATGGTAATAACACCAAAATCTTGAGTATAGCCAATTGCAACCTGCTGTATTTTATAATTCAGATGTTTCAGTCATTTAATAATGATTAATTGTATTTATTTAATAACTAGCTGTAACCCGCGTAAGCTGTAATAAGTTACGGTGGTCTAGTCGGGAGAACGGCGGCTGCCGATCCGGAGACCCCGGGTTCAAACCCCACACGCACCACTGTCTTTTCGAAGTCATGTGCGTAATGCCGCTAACTTAAAACGGTGAAGGAAAACATCGTGAGGAAACCGACATGTACCTAGAATCTTTCGAAGTCATGTGTCATTCGCCAACCCGCACTGGGCCAGCGTGGTGGATTATGGCCTTAACTCTCTCCTTGCGAGAGAAGGCCCCGAGTCCCAGCAGTGGGAACGTTTAGTGGGCTGTTGATGATGTTGATGAACCCGCGACTTCGTCCGCGCGAAATAAATACCAAGGTAACTCAGGGAGTACCTACCTATTTTTATACCCAGACACATTTATGGTTACTAAAAACAGCTTACAATAAATAAAACATCAAAATCGGTTTAGTTGTTTAGGTGTGAAAGCGTAAGAGGAATATCTCATACGTCCCCCATTTCAACTCCAATTTCATCCCTATACAGTTCGAAATTACGAAATTGCTAGAACAAATATTTGTTTGCTTCGTGTCAAGTGTCTATATACAGAGTTTCATGGTTTTATCTTCAACGGTTGGGAACTTCCATATTGACACTCATCCCCCATTTCAACCCCAATTCACCCCCGTACAGTACGAAATTACAAAATTGATAGAACAAACATTTAATTGCTTCGTGTCAAGTGTCTAGATACAAAATTTAATAACTTTGAAAGTCACGAATTTTCATACAACCGTTCATCCCTTGTTTCACCCTCTTAGGGGTTGAATTTCGCAAAACCCCGTCTTAGCGAGCGCCTACGTGCTAAAAGACACCTCCATGCAAAATTTCAGATTCCTAGCATTTGTAGTTTCTGAGATTCCTTGATGAGTGACCTTTCGCTTTTATAAATATAGATTTAGCTAGTTAAACTAATTATTTCTGTGTTGCTGGTCTGTAAAAATAATAAATATATTGATATTGAAGAATGTATCTATTTAATCATTGTAGATAAGTAGCTTTTACCAGAAACTACATTGTGTTAACAGATTAACTAATTAAGAATAAGTTAATGTGCGTCCCAATGTTATCACATTCATCACTAAGTCTTATTTATTTCTATTTATTAGTCTTAATGTGTACCAACATAACAATAGACAAGTGGCGCTTGAATGGCAAG
The DNA here is from genome assembly GCA_963693475.1 of Ectropis crepuscularia. Classification (NCBI taxonomy): domain Eukaryota; kingdom Metazoa; phylum Arthropoda; class Insecta; order Lepidoptera; family Geometridae; genus Ectropis; species Ectropis crepuscularia. The sequence continues at coordinate 20,947,657 of OY856338.1, forward strand.
AATTCAGAACTTATTTCTTATAAATTCTGTCAATATTAACTACCAATGTTTACAGAATTGTTTGCACTAAATTGGTGGCTGAAAAAATTACGGCCACCCTGTACTTCATCATCAGCCGTAAGACGTCCACTGCTGGACATAGGCCTCCCCCCTAGATTTCCACAACGAACGGTCCTGCGCAACCTGCAACCAGCGGTTTCCAGCGACCTTCGTGAGGTCATCTGTCCATCTAGTGGGAGGCCGTCCAACACTGCGTCTTCCGGTTCGTGGTCGCCACTCGAGAACCTTTCTTCCCCATCGGTTGTCAGTTCTGCGAGCGATGTGGCCTGCCCATTGCCACTTCAGCTTAGCTACTCTTCGAGCTACGTCGGCTACTTTAGTTCTTTTGCGAATATCCTCATTACGGATTCTGTCGCGCAAAGAGACTCCGAGCATAGCTCGCTCCATAGCTCGCTGTGTGACTTTGAGCTTTGTTATGAGGCCCACAGTTAAGGACCACGTCTCAGTTCCATAAGTCATCACTGGCAACACGCACTGATTGAAGACTTTCGTCTTCAAGCATTGGGATATTTTGGACTCCAAGATGTGCCTTAGTTTCCCGAACGCTGCCCATCCGAGTTGGATTCTTCGCTGGACCTCTTTGTCAAAGTTGGATCTACCCAATTGGATCTTTTGACCCAGGTAGACGTATTCGTCAACAACTTCGAGTGTGGTATTCCCAACAATAACCGGTACAGGTGAGACATGAACATTTGACATGACCTTCGTCTTGTCCATATTCATCCTCAAACCTACCTGTTGGGATACTCTACTGAGGTCCCTGAGCATAGCACCGAGGTCCTCCATCGACTCCGCCACAATGACTATATCGTCGGCAAACCGAAGGTGAGTGATGCATTCGCCGTTGATATTGATGCCATGTCCGTTCCAGTCCAGTAGCTTGAAAACATCTTCCAGCGCGGCAGTGAACAGTTTCGGAGATATAACATCTCCCTGTCTCACGCCTTTCTGTAGCCGGATATGTTTTGTGCACTGGTCCTGTAATCGGACAGACATTGTAGCTTTGCTGTAAATGCACCTCAACACTTCGATATAGCGATAGTCCATGCGGCATCGCTGGAGAGACTGGAAGCACTGCCCAGGTCTCGATGGAATCGAAGGCTTTCTCATAGTCCACATACGCTATACATAGTGGCCGATTATACTCCTCGGTTTTCTGTATAATCTGCCGAAGCGTATGTATGTGGTCTACGGTACTATAGCCTTTTCGGAAACCGGCTTGTTCGGGTGGCTGGAAGTCGTCAAACCTGCGTGCGAGACGATTCGTGATTACCCTCGAAAACAACTTATAAACGTGGCTCAGAAGTGAGATGGGTCTGTAGTTCTTCAACAAGGTGTTGTCACCTTTTTTGAAGAAGAGCACCACCACACTTCTGCTCCACGCTTCTGGCGTATTACCGTCAAGTATGACGGAGTCGAACAGCTTCTGGAGGACTTTAAGTACCGGTTTTCCACCCGCTCTCAGAAGCTCAGTCGTAATTCCGTCGTCGCCAGGTGCCTTGTTGTTCTTAAGTTGTTTGAGGGCCATCCTAATCTCATACAGGCTGACTTCCGGGATGTCTTCGGTAAAGTGTCGGGTCAGCTTGGCTCTTGGGTCTTTTGCCATGCTAACGACAGGTCGTGTTTGCGTAGAGGTGTATAACTGTTCATAGAACCTCTCAACCTCCTCCAAAATCTCGGCCCTCGACGAGACGACGTTACCACTGTCGGTCTTCAGTTTGGTCAATTGACTTTGCCCAAGAGACAGATTTCTTGCGAACACTTTCGAGCCTTTATTCCGCTTAATCGCTTCTTCAATACACGAAGTATTGAAGCAGCGTATGTCGCGTCGCACACAAGTAGAAATCTGTCTATTGAGCCGTCTGTATACCGTCATGTCAACCGAAGACTGCAATCGCATATCTCGCCTAACCGCCATGAGATTCAGAGTATGATCGGAGAGCTTTTGGGTTCTATTCTGGCGTCGGCTCTTATAAAATTCCCTGCCAACTGCTTGAACAGTTTCCACCAGCTTGTCGTTCATTTCATCCGCCGTTACGCATTCATCTAAGGCTTCGAAGCGATTTTGAAGTTCGAGTTGAAAGTTGTCGGGATCTTCGATTTGAGCATAATTTGGTCGGAGCGTGGACTTCATTAGACGTGATCTTTCGAACTTAATGTTTAGATTCAGCGTGCCTCTTACAATACGGTGATCGCTGCCGGTTTTAACCCTACTGAACACAGAGACATCGTTGAATATTTGCCGTTTAGTCGTCATAATGAAGTCGATCTCATTTTTTGTGGAACCATCTGGGCTAATCCAGGTCCATTTTCGTTGTGGCTGTTTCTTGAAAAAGGAGTTCATCATAAAGAGGCTCTCCCTTTCCAAGAAATCAGCTAGACGTTGCCCTCTTGGGTTCCGCTGCCCATATCCGAATTGTCCCACTCTCAACTCATCACCGCTACGTTTGCCTAGTTTCGCGTTGAAGTCTCCCATCACAACTGTGAAATGTGTTGGCGAGACATGTATGGCTTTGGAGATGTCCTCATACATGGTCTCAACCTCTTCGTCGGGATGTGTCGAGGTCGGTGCGTATACCTGTATGACCTTCAATGAATACCGGTCGGTTATTTTAAGTACAAGGTATACAACCCTGCTCGACACACTCTCGATCATTAACACGTTGTTGACGAGAGACTTGCGGATGATAAACCCGACACCCCCTTGGGATTGTTGATCTCCCTCCCTGTACTTACACTGCCGGTATATTTATATGAACTGACATTTTGCCATTAATTGTTTTTAAACTTTTATTGGCTTACACTTGACCGCCATCTCGCCTGATGTTAAGCCACGATGCGGTCTACGATGGAGCGTATTTAGCTAGAAGAAAGCGATTCACTCTCGATTTGAAGACAAACATTGTAACCATCGGGAAAACCTACTCTGGCAACGTATTCCACAGCAAGTTTAAGAAATAATGTTAAATCCAATTTCAGTTAAGTAAGTTAACTATGCTGTTGAAGCTATGGACAGTTGGGGAGCCGATGCGAAGAACCTAGTCCGTCAAAATGGACGTCGTTAACGTAACCATGCTGGTGATCTAAATGCTGCTTGTTTGATACTACAACGAAATTGACGTAATTGTGTAATTAAATTGTGTAATTGTTGTTTTTTAGTCGTGTTAATAATTTAAATTTTACGTAAATTGTAATTTCAATACATTTATTAAATTCACAAGTGTACCATTTCGTCAATTAAACATTATTTTCTAACACACCATGAACTTGTGAATAAATCCACAATAAATACATTAATAACTTTAAATAGAAATTAAATTAAATAGTGCTGGTTGCCTGGAAGAGATTGCTCTCAGCAATAAGGCTGCCTTTTGTGGCGCTAGTTAATAAGTGTTTCTCTGTAATATTTTAAGTTATGTGTCACAATAAAGAGTTTCTTTCTATCTATCTATTAATAGATAAAATAATTAGATTATTTATTTGTCGACAGTTGTTAGAGGCAGAGGACCATTATGAAGGGGAGCGGAAGGACTTGACAGGCCGCCTTGAAGCACTGGACAGCATTGTACGGATGCTAGAACTCAAGCATAAGAACTCGTTAGATCACGCCAGCAGACTCGAAGAACGAGAGAATGAACTTAAAAAGGTATGTAGCACTCTTATGATTTGCCGTGTGGCTTGGTTGGTCTACTTGCGAAGCCATGGATTTAATTCCCACCCAGTGCAAATATTTGTGTGACGAATACAAATATCTGTTCTGTGTTTCTATGTAAAATACATAAGTATGTGTATTTACAACTATAAACTATATAGAGGTAAGTAATAAATCAGCTACATGGCTTCCATAGTACAAAATTTGCATAGTTTGGGGTTAGATGGTATTGTGTGTGAAATGTCCACCAATATAAATAAATAAATAAATATTGGTGGACAATTCACACACAACACCATCTGACCCCAAACGTATTATCTATTCTATGCCCAAACTAAGCAAAGCTTGTGTGATGGCGGCCAGATAGCTGATATAATACTTAAATAGTTTTAAATACATACTTTTTATACATATAAATATTACACAAATTTGACTAAATCACTGTTGTCTTATTTGGTATGTTGATTAAATGGGATAATGATAAGAACTTTGTAAACAAACTATTCCACTCGACTTGTGTTTACGATATACGACGTAATATAGTCAGTGGCCCAAAAGATAAAACCGAATATTGAACAGAGTGGCGTGTCACGACATAGGTCTATGATAAGAAATGACCAGCTGAAGATATTGAAGATAAGGGCTTTCATTTAACTCTTTCAAGAAAAAGAGTCAATGTTGATATACTGGACGTGTACAACCCATTATTGTGTCTAGCTCAGCGTCAACCTTTGGTTACGTCGCTGCAACATGTTCAAGTACGACTCAGAACTTTTTACAAAATACTATTTTTATAGAGAAAAAAGAAATCAATCAGATTTTGACGGGCAATATACATGTATGTTTATTTATTTTGAACTATTGACTGGCCCCTATTTCGTTCTGGTGACATAAGATTTATAACACATACAAACATACATACATATATTATAACCAACCTGTATAAAGGTAAGTTACGGCTGGTCTAGTCGGGAGAACGGCGACTGCCGATCCTGAGACGTCGGGTTCAAACCCCACACGCACCACTGTCTTTTCGAAGTCATGTGCGTAATGCCCCTAACTTAAAACGGTGAAGGAAAATCATGAGGAAACCGACATGTACCTAGAATCTTTCAAAGTCATGTGTCATCCACCAACCCGCACTGGGCCAGCGTGGTGGATTATGGCCTTTGGCCTTAACTCTCTCCTTGCGAGAGAAGGCCCCGAGTCCCAGCAGTGGGAACGTTTAGTGGGCTGTTGATGTTGTGTTGATGTTGTATAAAGGTTAGTTAACGTTTGTGTGAAGAATGCAAATGTTTATTCTGTGCCATTCATCATAAATAATGATATTACATTATACATAAAATACGTGTAAAGGTACAAAAATAATAGTTGTCACATTCACTATTGGTAGTTTATTTTAGTTGAACGACATTTTGAATAAATTTATTAAGCCTAGTTTATCTTTATTGGCTTAGCGTAATCCTGTATCATTCGCCCGAACTGTTATATGGCACACACTACACCTCACTTGGATGACCGGCATTTGTATATAATATATCTATCACTATCATATACATTTTTAGTAAATTGACTTTTCAGGCACATTTTCCCTTACAACACGTGAAGTCTAAGACTATTTATTCAGAGTTTCGTTGTCCCTTGCTATTCCACTTCAAATACACGTTATACGCTACATAATGTGTTACTGTGGTTATGTAATCGAATTTAACGACGGAGTTTTTTAAACTGCTTTTGTCATATTTTATTCATACGTTCGCTTTATCTTCGGCCTTACACTCATATACCCCCACGAATAAACTTAAGACATATGCCATTACACATTCTCACGTAATAGTATAATACTGTAAGTAATTCTTTCGAATATCAGTAATTTTGTTAAAGTAATTTCTTTTAACACCATTTGGCCCCAAGCTAAGCGAAATATTTATATAATTTACTAGCGGCCCGTTCCAGCTTCGCTCGGATAATAACCTAGATACCAACTGCAGCGCCATCTGCCGGGCTGATTTGTGAATCTAAACCAAGGAGGGCCCTACCCAAACGCATACAGAAAAATTCATTCAAATCGGTTCAGCCGTTTAGGAGGAGTTCACTAACAACGAAAAGTGGCATTGAGAGCTCAATCTAACTAAGTGGAGCATTTAAGGTTACATGTTTTAGGTATGTATGCAAACCACACGTACTGCCTCCTCCCACTCTATTTAACATTAATGGAATACCTATTTATAGAATAGTACAGTGTGTCAACTCACGCCATTTTATTTATATACGAAGATAAAAACCGAGAAAAAGCTAGCCACTTCATCGTAAATTAAAATATGATTATCACTCAACGATAGACAAAAAGTGTAGAGGTATACACTGCCTTTGTAGATCAGATTAGATTTGCAATTTATTAAGGATTCAATGTTTTCGTAAGAATTGAATTGAAAACGTATCGTATATAATGACCTTATTGAGTAATTAGATCATTAGTTCAGTATGTCACCCATAAAAAAATAGTAAAACGAATGAAAGAGCCCAAAAACACACATTTTCAATGGTATTTTCCTTGCTCATGACGTCATGACTTTTTTAAATTCTAGCTGACGTAGTACTACGTCTGTAATATTTTTATACATATATTAATGTGTTATTATTCATGCTCATGTTGCATATAGACATTCAGATATAGAACAAAATTATTATCGGTATTCATAACACAAGATTTTGTACAAGGTGGGAATCGAACCCGCGAACCACGGCCTCGTCGAGCCCTAGTAAGCTACCGACTGAGCGACAAGGTCATTGGTCGACACGTATTCTTATTTTAGACTATACAAATATTGAATTCCAGAAACAAAAGTACTAATAATTAAAATAAATTTTGGTCGTAATTTTTTAACAACTCCGTGTAGCCCCAAACTAAGCAAAACTTTTACTATAGAAGCCAGATGGCTGATATAGGACCTCATAACTAGACTAGACTAGATTTACAGTGCAAAACAGTTACATATTAAGAACACCTGTTCACACAGCTTTGCTAAAGAAATAGTTTATATATGTATGCTCAGACTGATAAACCGGCTTATTGGACGATACGTTGAGCATGCTAGACATGTACGTATGTAAAATAGACAGGAAGTTACCCTACAAGGGTATTGTACTACGTTTAATGGAAACTGTATCCTATTGCAATCCATCAAAGGACTTATTTTGCACAGTAACTATTCTGGTGAAAGACTAGTGAAGAAAATGACGTCACCGTTACAAAATTGGCTGTGGATGAGTCGGAATGAAACGAATGCAGTGCTATAGGTATTAGCAATAAAAACAATACTATTAGTGTACCTCGATTGGGGTCTTATACGCTGTGACCACGAAAATTTGTAACGCTTGCCTTTACGATACTTAGAATATGTATTCCCAATGGCCAATAAACAAAACGGACCCATTTAATTTTAACCTGAACGTCGCTTCAATGAAAGCATTCATAGGTGAAGTTAGACAGTCGTATGGTTGCGTTTTGGTTATTGGCCAAATTTAAATTATATGCAAATTTTTAATTCGGATTTAATTCAGTTTAATTTAATGTAATATGGATTTTTTACCTGGATTAAATTACTTTCATTTCATAGTGGAGCTCGAGCCTATGACTACATCACTGGGTTGTGAACTCTGCATCATTATCTGCATACGTAATATTATAAAGCTAAAGGATTTATTTGTTTGAACGCGCTAATCTCAGGAAAATCTGGACCGATTGAAAAAAATCTTTGCACCGTTGGAATTGTACGTGATCCCTGAGTGCTATGGGGTATAAATATACCACGGGCAAAGCCGGGGCGTGAATTTCTGACTAAATATTTATGTTATCTTTTATGTGTTATGGCATATTTATACGCGCTAAAAATTTAATCTATACTTAATGTTATAAAGCTGAAGAGTTTCTTTGATTGTTTGAACGCTAGGACCTCGGGAACTACTGGTACGAATATAAAAAGATTATTTTTCTGTTGGATAGTCCATTTATCGAGGAGGCTATAGGCTATATAACATTACGCTACTATTAACAGGAGCGGAGTATGAATGAAAGATGTGACAAAAACGGGAATAAATAAATAAATAAATATTGGTGGACAATTCACACACAACACCATCTGACCCCAAACTAAGCAAAGCTTGTGTGATGGCGGCCAGATAGCTGATATAATACTTTTATAGTTTTAAATACACTCTTATTATACATAGAAACACCCAGACACAGTGCAAACATTTGAATTCATCACACAAATATTTGCACTGGGTGGGAATCGAACCCACGACCCTCGCAGGCAGAGCTACTACCAACTAAGCCACGAGGCCAGTAAATAAATATTGCTTTTTGAGAGCTTTCGTTGCGTGACAGCATGTGTCCATCTTCTAGAAGGTTGCGTCATTATAATCTAAGGTAACGAAGGTAACCAAATTTGTTCTGGATTTGAATTGGTACGACCAATTTTCAATAGATGGCGTAGCAACGCGCGCACGATTCAGCTAGTGATTAATAACTGAATAATATTTATTCTGTGGTACTATTAGCATCATTTAATTAGACTAGCGACCCACCCGACTTGGTTCGGGTTGAGTTACATTACATTAGTTTTTGCAGGGATATATTTTTTTGGGCGGAGTGTGCTATGTAACCTGTGTTTTATAGGTTATAATAGGATATACATATTATGTACCAAATTCATTCGGTTCCTTTGAGAAGTTTTTGCATGAAAGAGTAACAAACACCCATACAACATACTTTCGTGATATTTCGTGATATTCGTGAATATCTTTAGAGTTTCTGGAAAATAAATTAACTTATTAAGACTAACACATATTTAAAGACCGAAAGATCGAGCAATCCAAGTTGTGATAATCTTCCTAAAGCCGGTAATAAATGTTTGACTACATGCCAATTTTCAACTAATGTTCAACCTCATACAGCATCGCCTGGGGCACAAACAAACAACCAGGCTTAGAGTAATTCTACGTCTACATATATGTACTACTTGCGTTTTTGCGCAACCTTCGTAGACGTAAAATGATTACAGACTGATTATTTACAAACAGTATTGCGTCATTTAGCTGTGCGAGTAACGCATGAGTCACTGGACTTATTCCGTTATAATATAGTATCTTTAAAAGTGATAAAATTCATAATCTGGTTTTCATTAATGTATTTTTTTTTATTTGGATCTTGACTAAAAATAAGTATTATCTTGGAAACAACATTCCTACAGCGAGCGTGCACACCCATACATTTATTCAAGGCCTTAGATGTCTATTACAAACTGTATCTGTGATAACTTTTAAGGTCACTTCTTTGTTGGTTATATATACCTCTACGGAAGCGGCAGGTTCTTCAACTACCCGTATAAATTTAGTTTACAGACATAATACACTTAAATTAGCCCTTTGTCTGGGTATGTTTAGACACGCACTATGACTAGATTTGTAAAACAAAAATCTTCACTGTCTGTTTGATGTAGTAAACTCGCTATCGTTTTGGTAGTTTTTTCGGCGTAAATGTACTCTTTTTTGTGATACAACTGTTTCATGAATCCTTAGTTGTTATCTAGAAATTTCGTGTTTTTGTGGAAAATACCGCTAAAAGAAATCTTAGAAAGTTAAATTTCATCCGCATAACTCCCGTTCCCATTGTATTCCCGTTCCCATTGTATTCCCGTTCCCATTATATTCCCGTTCCCATTATATTCCCGCGATAAAGGGTGGCTTATGCGCTGTTCCAAACTATTATGTAACTGTTTTCCAAATTTCAACCCGAGCCGTTCAAGGTTCGACGTAACTGGGCAACAATATCTAAACTTTGACATTTTACAATATTTGTAGGAATGGTATTACATAATTTGAACACTTTGTTTTTAGGTATACATATTATGTATATTCATACTAAAATGTGTAACAGTAGTACTCTCCTAATGAGGTTACTGCTGCGGCCTTCGGTGAGGTGATATCGAGCTGCAACTATGGTTCCCACGACACGACACACCTATCCTTCAATTACCTTGTCAACAGCAAACTTCTATGAAAAGGATGTTGACAATAGTAACGCCATTCTAACTATAAAGTATAGGTACTGGTACTAGCTGAGTGTGTTAGTTGTTATTTGTTATACCTATTTATATGTCTCGTAAAATTATTTAGACCGTCAGATTAAAAATCTAACGACGTTCGATTATAAAATAATATAACCTACCATAGATTTCGGACGAATCGACGGATCGAAGTAGAACCGGAGTAGAAAAGTCGCGAGTTTATTTCGAAATTACGTTTTCGTTGAATTAGAGTAGACGTCTTGTAGTAGGTACTGTAGTACTACCTACTCATATTATAAATACGAAAGTTTGGGATATTTTTTGCTCAATTACGTTGCAATAACTGAACGGATTTTACCTGAAAGTACTGTAGTAAATGTAACATATCTAAAAGGGTATGAATAATTAATGAGTTATCATCCACCCCTCCCTAAAGAATTCATCGAAGCCAATTTATTGGCCGAATGGATCAATAAAGGCCGTTATTGCATGCCCCAGAAACGAGTATGAGAAACAATTAAAACTACTGACCCAGAACGTTACGGATACCAGAAATAGAGTGTAATGAAGTAAATAATTATGACATTTAAAATTCATGTATATAACAAAAAAAAACCGAACTATAATTTAATTATAAACGTATCTTCACAAACTTCGAAGATAGTAAAATTTAAAAAGGTTATTTTGAAAGCATCGAATAGAAAGATAGAAAAGGTTATCTTCATTGTTTGGGGAAATAGATTTTCAATTACAGTACAATACAAATCCTTGAATCACATTACAATTCCTTGTAATGTAATTACAAAGTAACCTATGTAACTTAAGGGAGTTATAATAACTGAATCCCCAAACTTATACTCATTTTACTATACATTCAGCATAGTTAGATTAGCTGACAAGATCATCATCATCAACAGCCCACTAAATGTTCCCACTGCTGGGACTCGGGGCCTTCTCTCGCAAGGAGAGAGTTAAGGCCATAATCCACCACGCTGGCCCAGTGCGGGTTGGCGGATGACACATGACTTCGAAAGATTCTAGGTACATGTCGGTTTCCTCACGATGTTTTCCTTCACCGTTTTAAGTTAGCGGCATTACGCACATGACTTCGAAAAGACAGTGGTGCGTGTAGGGTTTGAACCCGGGGTCTCCGGATCGGCAGCCGCCGTTCTCCCGACTAGACCACCGTAACTTATAAGTGCTGTTACACCGTAGCTGACAAGATACAATATTTTATTCAGTGTCCTAGATCGGTCTATTCTGGTATGAATATCCATACCATAATAGACGGATCGATCTTTTCTATTTCTATGGAAATAGTTATTTGTTGTACAAGTAGAGTGCAAAGTTGCTTTTTAACCGCGTGCTCAATTTTGATGACCGAGTAAGCGAAGGATTCTTTCTATTCGCAGCGAGTGATTCAATTATGAAAAAGTGTCCGCCCAAATGCATTAAATTATAGTAGCACCAAATTAGCATCAGGGTAAATGTTAAATGAAATACATAAACGTACTATTCAGAATTCATGAAAAAAAAAAATATTGTCAGTCATAAGGCACTGCGCCGATAGAAGTGAAAATTTATAACTATTTTATTTACTTATAAATTTTCACTTCTGCCTACTTTATTTTATTGTTTATCTTTATACATGTGTTTTTATTTTGTGTGTATGTTGTATTGGCACAATAAACGTTTTTTCATTTTTTTCATTTTTCATTTTTCATTTTCATAACTCAGAATTTGATTGCTTTGGAAACTACGCGGGTGCAACCGGAGGGCCTGGCTATGAAAATATCCATCTAGAAATGCTGACACATTTCTAAATGGCCAATAGGAAAGGTTGACGCATTTCTAGATGGCTAATGGTCCCGCGTTTACCCGAAGATTTCTTATCATTCCCGAGCGTGGCGGTAGAATTCAATAATAAATAGACAGCCCACGAAAAATCTGTCTTTGGCGCGCCAAAAGAAAGTTTTCACTTCAAAATACATATATTGTAGCTAAGTACTTACATGTTTACTCAAAATAGTAATTATTAATTTGATGTAATACCCCGTTTACATGATTCCAGTCCAGCGACCGAATCCAGCGCTGGATTGCTTACTGGAATAATGGAAACCGGCACTGGAATGCATCAATCCAGTGCCAATGCATTCCAGTGCCGGTTTACACTATTCCAAATCCGTAAGCAATCCAGCGCTGGATTCGGTCGCTGGACTGGAATCATGTAAACGGGGTATTATTGTATGTATTAATAATGAAGATTATTTTATACTGCACAAGTAGTTGAAATTATCTATTAGTTACTATTTTAGTCGTCAATAATATTTAATTATGTAACTCTGCATATTTCAATTCGATTACAATTGATTCATTCATATCATTTTAAAATGTTCTGCCATTTGAAATAATATTCCTTACCTCTATCCTCCATACGTGAAAAGAAGATTGCGCGCAAAGGATTTAAAAAAAGTACAGCAAGGAAACTTCCAAGTCTGAGTTTTTAACAAATAAAAAAAAATGTATGATGAATTCGGCACCTAGGAGGTAGAAATAAATAGGTTGAATTATGTTTTGAATTCAAAATCTCAGTACACACGATGTTCTAAATTCAAATTTACTTTACCCTCTAGACGGTAAAATCGACTTTTGCGCCCTGATATCGAGGAGCAAAAGTACTCTTTCCGAGGTGGTGGGATGAAAAATAAATAAATATTGGTGGACATTGCTCACACAACATAATCCAGGCCCAAACTAATAAAGTTTGTACTGTAGGAGCAAGACAGAGCTGATATGAGACGTAGGGTCAAACCTATAAGGTTTGCGTAGATTAAGAGTAAAACGAGTATTACGAGTAAAAAACAACATGTTATAACCAAAATTTTATGTTTATTGCTTTTCGAAATACTCTCCTTTTACATTTTAAACATTTTTTCATGCGATCGAACCACTTTTTAAAACAGTACTTATATAATTTTTTTTATTGTAATATTCATTGTTTTTAACTATTATAGGTTTACACTTGACCGCCATCTCGCCTGATGTTAAAAGACGATGCGGTCTGCGATGGAGCGTGCTCACCTAGAAAAAAAACAATTCACTCACGATTTGAAGACACCTCACACAAAAACCCACATAGGCAATGCATTCCACTGCCTGGACGTTGTTATCACAAATGTAGAGTTAAATCTCTCTTTGTTCGAGTCTTTGGAACGTCAACCATGAAATGATGTCGCTTTTCTATTGTATATAATATTATTGAATCTTGTTTTCAGGAATATGCAAAGCTTCACGAGCGGTACACGGAGCTTTTCAAGACCCACATGGATTACATGGAGAGAACTAAGCTGCTGCTTAGCACTGCGAGCGATCGGGGCGAAGTACGCGGCCGACTCGGCCTCAATCCTGTCGGCCGTTCTAGCGGTAATTTGCTGAAAAATCTTATTTTCACTGCATTGCCTACCGTCGCGTCGATGTAATAGTTAACTATTATTATTAAAAAAACAATTATAAGTTTGCACTTGATCGCCTTCTCGGATCAGATCAGATATTATACCCCGTTTACATGATTCCAGTCCAGTGACCGAATCCAGCGCTGGATTCGGTCGCTGGACTGGAATAATGTAAACGGGGTATTAAGCGACGATGCGTTATTACCGACCTACCTAGACGAAACCGTTTCACTCTCGGCCTGAAGACACCAAGACTGTGTCCGTCTCCACTCATGCAGCGCAATCCACACCTTAGACGTTACTATTACGAAAGTGAAATCAAACCTCTTTCGATTATTTTGTACAACCATGAGTCATATTAGTACAAAACTTGATAAACTCTGAACTTAGGGAAATGTTTCCAGAGAAATTACAGGGCTTAGTAGAGATATAATAAATATCTTAGATCTCTGGATGACGAGCGCAATACAGTGCTAGGTAATGATTTGGACTCTTCGTGTTCCAACAGCTGCGTGTCACTGCTGTTATGTGATAGGCATGTTGCTTAACATCAGGCACATGTCCTGCGCGTCTCGTCACTCTATACTATAAAAAATGAAAGTCTACAAATTAATGTAAAACTGTAAATTCCAAACAATAGCGAACATTTTTAGGGATTTGATTTAGAAATGTAGTATACTTACATGCATACAAAATAAACTATGCGTTTTACAAATTCTAGGTCCAATATCGTTTGGCTTCGCGTCGCTCGAGAACTCTATGCACACAGTGGAGCAGACTGAGAGCATTCCCGGCAGCCCCGTGAGTCTATCTTCATCGCCCCCAACCCCTCCGCTTGGCTCAGAATTAGCTGCAGTGAGAACGGTGGAGAGAGCCCATCAAACTGACCCCATCACGCAGCAAAGTCAGGTTCGTTTCTATTCAGGACGTTTTATTTAGTTTGGTAATATCTTATGGGCCACCGTCATGGAAAGAAATGGCCAATTGTCAGCCCATTCAGAACAAAAGGCTCTAGGCTGCTTCTGAGCTTTGTGTTCATTTACAAATGAGAATGGGTAAATAGGGTGATGGGTATAGGACGTCTTGGAAAACAACTTTATCCTACTCTCTCCTTAAGTGAGTTTTAATTTGAACACAGGGGGTCTAAAAGACCCAGGGAGTCTACAAGACCGCTTTATATTGATTGGATCTTGTGTCAAAACGGACCAAAAGTTTCCATTTTAATAGCTTTTATAAAAAAGCTGAATTAGTCCAAATAAGGACTAAAGAAATTTCACCTTCAATAGATGGTGAAACTGTATGGTAAATTTGAGAGTTAGTCCACATTTTAATAAAACAATTTTGCTTCTTTGGGACTCGTAAGCAAGATTGATATGAATAATATGAATAAAATAATGGAACGAAATGTTGATTGACATTAGACAACGAAAAGATTTCCTTTCATTGTTTAATGTTAAATTGAAAAAGTCCAGGTCCATGCACTGACCATACTATGAAAATTTAGAAGAAATAAAATAATATGTTAAAACCAATTTATGCTAATGCCTGCTTGTTTTTAGCGTCTCCGGAACCGTGGGTTCGATTATGCTTCACCTTCGAAACATTGGAAGTGATTAGCTAAAGAAAATTCCAGTTTAATGAACAAAAACTATCTATAGTCCTAATTTATAGTAGATTAAAGGTCTTGTGGACTGTGGTTGAAACGATAACGACAATAATACATAGGATTACGTGAAAAGAACTAAGCTGAAACAGATGTACTCCATTACTATCATCGCCATCACCACCACTATAGTTTTTAACTTAGACCCGAAAACTTAAAAAAAAATGCTATGTTAAAAATACACTTTTAATGTAAAATTGTGATCAGCCAAGTGAATAGAGTCCTCGACTATTTCTAACTGCTAAAATGGAGTATTTAAGTCACGTGAGGACGCATAAACTCGTAATTTAAAGCAGAGTAATTACCGTGATCAAAATCGGCTTCGAGTGTATCATAATTATTGTCAATGTGTTTATTATATTTTTGTGTTGATTTTGAAAATCGTACAGAACATGTTAGTTTCAGTATAGTTCTCTATTTCTATGTAATCCTAGTATTACAAACAACTCTGCTTGCTTTGTCAATAAATGTATTTTAATGTGAAAACTACCTTTCACGTATTTTTGGCTCGGCAGCATTGCGTCGCTTCAGTTAGCGTTTGTGGCCCTTATAGACGTATGATTTCTAGGAGTTTTTTATTTAGTAAAAATTGTATGAATAAACGTATAATCACGTACCAATTTTTATTTTAGTAGAATTGTAGGAAGTTGTGTGAGAGGTTTAACTATATGGCGACTAGTCCTTTTGTAGTCGTTTTTAAGTGTAGAAAAGATATCCAGCCTGATGCTATACGAGAGGGAAGCAAGTATCATGTGATATTTCTTAGTTTGGGACTAGTTGATGTTATGTTAGGATTGTCTACCAGTAAATTCATATCAATTTGAAAGAGGACACAAATTATTACCACGAAATTATATTAGGAGTTAACTGGAGAATTAATACATTTTATTAGTAAAAAAATCGAGCTACAGTCTATTCTCTTATCACTTATATTTTAAATACATTACACAATACAAATATCTTACAGCACAGAATCTTTAAAAGTAGTAATACTGGTGCGCGACCACTGCTCGCCCTGTTACAAGCGTCATCTTGACATTCGCAAGACAACGAGTAATGCAGTGAGCTGAACTTAGACTGAATACAGCGCAACGGTGTCTCGTACACGTACGCACATTCTCTGAGGATTACAATATCCTGGGTCGAAGTGAAGTAGTGCACTTGTGATACGACGCGGCATATAGGGCGCGGTCGACTAGATCTGTGCTCGCACTCATTCAGGTAGGAAGCGTTTAGATTGTACGGCCAACAACCCTTGTCGTGATTTGTCACACATTGGTAGCATTTCAAGCTAAATATTTCGTCCACTATAAGCAGTAGGAGAGCGATGTGAAACGAGCATTTCATTTCTATCATTAGGAAAATAAAAATTATTTGGAATCACAAACACTCATTACGTCCTTTCAAATCCAATGACATTAGTACTTTTGATTATGTCATTCTCAATTCATGATTTCTGAGATAAAGGTCATGGCCAAGGAGGTAGGTAAATATTATTTGCAAGGCTTATTGTCATCGTTACCAAAGAGAATCGTTACCAAATTACCGTTAGGACCAAAGAGTAGAGATACAGTGTTATAAAAACTCATTACTTTGGTTCATTAAAGTATTTTTTCCTCATCTTAGATTTTTCTTAACCCTTGTATTAAATTAAAAAAAAATGTTTGCTTGTATTATGAATGCAGTTTTTTTTCTGGTCCTTTAACGCAATTAAATTACAAAGGAAGTTACACTACATTCAAGTAATGAGAAAATTGTCTATCGGCAAAGAAAATGTCCTATATAATATTTAATTATCGGTAATTTTACATACTAAAAACACAAATAGAATGTTTGTAAAATAACTGTTTGATGAATATTGTACATTCTTACATTAATTAGACTTCATTTCTCGAAGTAAATGATTATCATAAGCATGTTTTAAAATTCCAGGCGACATCGCCAGTGGCTCCTCCTGCCAACGCCAGCAAATCGCAAACAAAGAGCGAGAAGCGAAGCGGAAACACTCTGTACCAAGAACTCGCCTTCCACGACACTGATGCCAGCATGGTTGAGGGTGACGACGGAGCTGATATCACGGGTATGTACAAAATATACCCTACTCTATGGACATTAAGCATAACATACATACATTAAGTATACTGTATTTAATTCTGGTCCAGATTTACCGAATATCAATAACCATAAATGTATATGCCTTGTCTTGAGTATCCTGTCATAGATGGTTAAGTAAACACTTGTTCACGTAAAAAATAAATTGTGGCCAGCTCCCCTTGGCCCTTAAATTTTGCCTCGAGGTTCCAGACCTCTAAATTAGACCCTAATAAAATCAGTTAACTGGGGAAATGCTCTTATTTTATCTAGGTAAGTCTAATCGTACGAATAGTCTAACGTAAAAACGAAAGAAAAACAATCGCTATACTTAAGTCATATATTTATTGTGCGTATGTATTCTAAATCTGTTTTGTAGGAAATCTTGTGACTAAAATTCCCGATATATTTGTTTTAATATACACGGATTTTAATTTCAATAATGCATTACTGCAACACGAACATGTTCCGAAATACCTAAATTTCTAAGGGACCTGTACTTAATTCGTATTCGGGTTCCTTGACAAATCGTAGCGAGCTTTTTAAGTCTCAAGCTTTCATTTTAGTTATTTTTGCATATTTAATAGTATCACATATCAATATACTTACTACATAATAATATTCTCGTCGCATCATAGGCAAATATACAATCGAATCAAGATGGTGATTGCGTTCATTATGATGTGAAGCAATGGACAGATGATTTGACTGTGTCTTGCCTTATCGTTTCTATTTGTTTAACAATATACCGCTTTGCTTGTGTTGTAATATTACATTTGTGTGCGTTTTTCTTCTATACAGGTAGCTGGGTACATCCCGGCGAGTATGCGTCTTCAGGTAAGACTGAAATATAAATTGTATTGCTGACTTTGAGTTTTATACTTGCATATTTAAATTCGTTGACAAAGTCACGTCTGAATTTAATATTTCTTCAGCATGTGGCTCTCCTGTGGGTTTACTATCAGATCATAACAAGGGGAGACATGAAATTAGTTTCATACTCGTTTATATGGTACCGATCGGTTGTTTGGTTATGATCTTTATTCGAAGTAGTTCAGAAATCCGCTTTTAGCTTCATGTACATATTGCTAGATTATACATATGTATCATTTTATAACACCAATAATGCCACTCATATGTAGCACAAAAATCGTCAATGCTTGCTTTGTTTTTTTACAAATGCACATGATTTGATTCATATTTTTTAGGTTATTTTATACACCTTGTTAGTATCATGACCCATCTATGAATTTACTCTGTTTATCGTCATCAATGATAAATATAAATAAAAATAGTAGTGGTAAAAAGTGGATTAAGTAATAATATTCAAAAACTTTGGTTTTAATTTGGTCTGACTTACAGTACGGACGAGCTAGACTAGAAATACTTAGCTCCATACAGAATCATGGAAATACACGAGAGTTCCAAATACTATTTACACGAGTACTAAACCGGATACATAAAAAAATCGGTTGTCTGTAAAGTTACTGTCGATAGTTGAACGTGACAACTTCAACTCCAAGCCTTAAATGGAACGCCTCAGAGAGAGGTAACGCCGCATGTTTTTTCGTGCGTGCAGCCGGCTTCATCGAATTATAAGACGTTGTCACGTCAAAAATCTTTACTTGAAGATATCAATGATGTATGTATTGTAGAGGTCTAATCAAGTGAAATATTTATGCATATCGGTGGCACTATTGAGATATAACGATTTTCCATACAAATAATGACATACTAATATATTGTTCGTTCTATTTCATGCGTTCTAACAAAATTGTTGCCTCCACGCATTGCAGTTAACGATAACTACTTCGGTAAGTGACCCGTACAGTGCCTGCTCAGAAATATGGCACTTCGGAAATGAGAAACTAAAAATATCTATACAATTCTAAAATTATAAATACAGAGTAAATATTTATTTACGTTTTGGAGGTAATGTTCGAACCTAGAAAAATCTTTTCAATTTAACATGACATTTATGTCGACTATTATTTTAGCCACTTATTATTTTAGACAATTAAATACATACTAAAATGTGTCAAAATATTAACAATTTGGAATGTAATGTATTGCATTGCTAAACATGAATTCGAAATACCTACTTAAAAATAATCAATACGCGAATGTTCGTTTTTGAACTGCCATATTTCTTGCAAATTTTCCGTACTAAATTTAAGTATCAGTAAGGTCTTAGTTTAAAATAATGAATCATATTTCAAATTTGTATTTATTTTAGAAGTTACAATCATACTAATGGATACTCTATTTGTTCAAATTCCTTGTGAGTAAGCTGGGCAAGTGACGGAATTTAAGTCATCAGTATATCACTATTTTTTGCTCGTTTTTTTTGGTCCACTGATATACCACGTAAATATATGAAACGGCGTAACTTATATTTTATAGTTGATGCAATTTTACAATTTACATTCTATATAGTTAGCTGTTGTATACAAACACAGTATCCGATTATTCCGAACTTTGTCCGTGATTTCATTCAATTTAAAAATGTTCTTAAGTAACATGTTTTATTTTGCATTTTATGTTGCTAAACACGTTTGTCCTGTTTTGCAATAGAAACTTTGTTTGCACCAATAACATAATCGATAAAAATAATACTACAATCGTTATTGTTGTAATAATCATGAATAACAATGTTTTAATTAAAAATAACAGTTATATACCTTTACCTTTTTACCCGACTGAAAGAAGGGTTATGTTTTTCGCGCGTATCTTGTATATTTGTAAATTTCTTTATTCCCACGTATCTTCCAAACGGCTGGACGGATTTTAACGATTCAGATATCGTTACATTTGTCTCAATTACCCAAGTGTCCTTAGATAGGTATTAAATAAAAAAAAACAATATAGCCGATTTTTGAGGCAAAATTGGGAGTAGTTGAAAAAAAAAATGTTATCTAGCACACAGTTACTAATTTAATGTGCTTTGTCTAACAAGAATAATTAAAAAAAATACAAAACCCGACTAAAAAACAACACGTAAGAAAAACACTGTTGATTGAATTAAAATGTTTGAAATTATTCCAAATGGCATTTAACTACACAACATATTTATATATTTGTAATGCTCTTTAAATTCTCTGTATTTTGATACCCTACTCGATAGTAGTAGTAGTACCCTACTCGTTTGAAATTATTCCAAATGGCATTTAACTACACAACATATTTACATATTTGTAATGCTCTTTAAATTCTCTGTACCTACTCGATAGTAGGGTATCAAAATTCTAATTCAATCAATCAAATCTAATTCAAAAATTTAATTCAATCAACAGTGTTTTTCTTACGTGTTGTTTTTTAGTCGGGTTTTATAATTTTTTTAATTATTCTTGTTAGACAAAGCACATTAAATTAGTAAAGTCGTGAGAGGTCTATTATACAGGGTTACCGGTAAGCAGCCTGCATTAATTTAAGGGCATGGTATACATCTATGTATATGTATATTTAAACAAACAGCTCTTATTCCACAACTTTTGTTAATATTCAATACATATCCCGATTTTTTGTTGTTGTCGTCTCTGGCATTGTTTAGCTCTATTCATGTCGGCACTTCGTTTATCGAGCGTTAAAGAGTGCAGGCGCTCTGGTTACGAAGAATTCGATGTTTTTAGACCGGACATACACTTTTATTATTTATTTTGAATAACAAAAAAATTAGGTACGATTTTTAAACAAATTAAATTACAAAAAATTACGATAAAGGTAATATATTATATGAGTACTATAGTATATTACCTGAAAATTATAGTTCATACACGCCTGTAAGTATTACAAGAAGTGTCAAAAAAAAGTCTTATTACGAATTTTCGGTTTAGTTCCCGATTTGTTCGGCATTAATCAATTAATATTATAAATTAATATTCTTGGTAATTTATTGAAAAATTAATTGCAACTAATTTAATTACAATTTATTAAATTGCAATTAATCGGTTAGTTGCAATTAATTAATTTAAATTAAGTTACGTTAATTGCACGATACAATTAAAACATCACATTATCATTATACAATTATCACATCGTGCTGTATATGTCCAAGCGGCACTTTGATAAAATCTATCTATCTCTGATTTAATAACAAGATAAAACATCCTAGAATAAGAATGCTCTAAAAAATGATGCTCAATATGTTGTTTAACAAAAAAATCTGATTAGGTATGGGCAAGGAGGTCGAGAACCTAATCCTCGAAAACAACGAACTTCTGGCGACCAAGAACGCTTTGAACGTGGTCAAGGATGATCTAATCGTGAAGGTGGACGAGTTGACCGGAGAACAGGAGATCCTTCGCGAAGAAGTCTTCAATCTCATATCGGCGAGAGAGAAGTTGAGGGAAAGAGTCGGACAGCTGGAAGAGGAACTTAGACATTTGAAGGTAAACATAACTAATGATCAGTGGCTAATTAACTGTTGCCTGACTTTGTTTCACTTAAATTTGGTGATCTGCTACAATTAGCCGGAATAAATACACGCTAATACTTAATCTGCCCAAACATTCAAACATGATTTGAATACGCAAGTAATTGGTCAACAGTTGGAAAGTTACCAGTCTTGTGACAAAATTTCCTTTTTTATATGCGTACTTGCATTGGACCTTTTGGTTAAATCATGTATGTATCAGGTATAAATACCACAATAGGGTGTTGCAATTTAAGAAGACAACACCACAGTCTGCATGTAGTGTAATATGCCAACACAGTCTCTGCCTGAGAAGTAAAATATTTATACTTATTCCTCTCTGGAGGAAATAAACAATAGTTCCTATGGCTAGCTATTTATCTGAGACTAGATATCGTTTGATGAATGTTTGGTGGCTGCCTCAAGTGATGTGCATAACATTTGGCTATTTGATCGTTTTATGGTTTTTATGAGTAAATATAAATGATTCTAGGATACTCTGAGCAATAACGCCGGTGGTGGAGAGAATGAAGACGAGGCCGATGTGCCGATGGCTCAGCGACGTCGCTTCACTCGCGTCGAGATGGCGAGAGTGCTCATGGAGCGTAACCAATACAAGGTAATTCTTGCTATAGTACATTTATGTATTTAGCGATAGCGAGCAGCATTCGATGATGTGCCTATAGCTTTCAGTGGTTATATAACAAATAAAACCAAATGTTTGTGACCACTGAGAGATTGTAGAAAACATCGTGAAGATTGTCGTAAATTCGTCCGCTTCCGACACAAAAGTACGTAGTGCGTGTCTGAAGTATTCTTGTCTATTTGAGATATTGATTATATCTAATAAATATCTGTTTTTGGGACCTTATAGTAAAATTATTAATAAGTAGGTATGTAGTATAGTAATGGGCACTTTTGGGCGGGGATCTGACGATCGCGGGACAGATTAAGAATAAGTAGTATGTTTTGTAATTTAAATTCTGATCTTCTGGCTTTTTGTAATTTAATTAGTATCTTGTAATTATTATGTAAATAAATTAGTATGATATTGTTTTTCTCAAATTAAGTTTTTATTTCTACTACAGAAGTTTCGTTTTTATAATGTTTAGTAGGTATGACATTTATTTTCTCAAATTATGTTTTTTTTTAATCATAGACTTAACGTTATTGTTTTGTGTGTTTCAGGAGCGATTTATGGAACTCCAAGACGCAGTTCGCTGGACGGAAATGGTGCGAGCGAGTCGTGTAGACTCCACAATGGACAAGAAAAATAAACAAAGCATTTGGAAGTTTTTTAGCAACCTCTTCAGGTACAAACAAGTTTCTAAATACTATCCTAACAATAATTATATTTAAGAGTGTATTAATTTGATTGCAACTTTTGAAAGTTGTAACAATTAGACTTTATCGTTAAAAGCAGCTTTTCCAGGTAATCCATAATACATGAAATGCAAGTATTATTTAAATAAATATTGTTGAACGTTCCTCGCACAACACTAACTAGCCCCGAAAGCCAGATAGATGATATAGTAATTATTTATTTACTTAGCTGAAAGCTAATAGCTAACAAAACAGAACAAAGTATCTCACAGAATATACAAGCAACGACTTTTAATCACGCTACCTTTATCAATAGCGTGTGACGCGTGTGGTAAAATATTATATTAGCCCTACGTATTAAAAAAACCATAGTCTTATAAAAGAATCAATTGCAAGTTTAAGAGGAAAGAACAAACAACATCAATCCTTTTATTTATAGTAAAAAATGAAGAATAGTGTATTTACGATTGTTTGAATATAGTTGATTATGCTTTGCTACCTAGATATAAGATCTGTTTGCTGTGCTAGCGATTGTAGATTTTTTGCCCTTTTCGTGACGGTGTTTCTTACTATACTTTCTACACCTTAAAGTTTTACAAGCGTTGCTTTGCGCAAATAAGTGTAGGAACTATATGAAGGGTTCTTCTAGGTAAGCACGCGCCAGCCTATATCGCATTGTGGCTTAATATCAGCCAAGATGGTGGTCAAGAGCAAACCTACTATTATTTAAAAACGAAGGTAAAGCCTGATGTTAAATGATTCCTGATGTGTAGTGACGATGTTTCTTACTATACTTTCTACACCTTAAAGTTTTACACGCGTTGCTTTGCGCAAATGAGTGTAGGAACTATATGAAGGGTTCTTCTAGGTAAGCAGGTAAGCACGCGCCATCCTAGATCGCATTGTGGCTTAATATCAGCCAAGATGGTGGGCAAGAGCAAACCTATTATTATTTAAAAACGAAAGTATAGCCTGATGTTAAATGATTCCTGATGTGTAGTGACGATGTTTCTTACTATACTTTCTACACATTAAAGTATTACACGCGTTGCTGTGCGCAAATAAGGATGTAAACAATATGTAGGTTTCTTCTAGGTAAGCACGCTCCATCGTAGACCGTATCGTCGCTGAATATAAGCCGAGACGGCGGTCAAGTGTAAACTTATTATACTTAAAAAAAATAGGTAGGTATAGCCTGATGTTAAGTGATTCCTGATGTGTAGTGACGATGTTTCTTACTATAGTTTCTACACCTTAAAGTATTACACCCGTTGCTGTGCGCAAATAAGTGTAGGAACTATATGTAGGTTTCTTCTAGGTAAGCACGCTCCATCGTTGACCGCGTCGTAGTTTAATATCATGCGAAACGGCGGACCAGTGAAAACCTGTTATTCTTAAAAAAAGAAGATTTAGGCTGATGTTAAGTGATTCCTGATGTGTAGTGACGATGTTTCTTACTATAGTTTCTACACCTTAAAGTATTAACCTTAAAGTATTACCCGTTGCTGTGCGCAAATAAGTGTAGGAACTATATGTAGGTTTCTTCTAGGTAAGCACGCTCCATCGTTGACCGCGTCGTAGTTTAATATCATGCGAAACGGCGGACCAGTGAAAACCTGTTGTTCTTAAAAAAAGAAGATTTAGGCTGATGTTAAGTGATTCCTGATGTGTAGTGACGATGTTTCTTACTATAGTTCCTAAACCTTAAAGTATATCACGCATTGCTGTGCCGCTATGTGCAAATTAAATTATGATGTATTTAGAGACTTTTGCAACCTTGTTTTAGTTATTATGTACGCTTGCGTTTAGCCTATAAGTATTTTTGGTTTGTCTGTAGTTGAGACTTGCCTGATATCAAAAAGCCTGTATCCCACAGTGGGATGAAAAAGTCTTGTGTATTTGAAGGTGTCTTCGAATCGAGAGTGAATTGGTTTCTTCTATATAAGCACGCTCCATCGTAGAACGCGTCGTCGCTTAACATAAGGCGAGATGGCGGTCAAGTGTAAAACTATAAAAGCTAGAAAAAAACCTCTGTATGATTAAAAAACTGGGTTTTCATCCTGGACTTGCTCAAGACTTAATAAAGAGTGGAACAGACAGAGATACACAACAGTGGAACATTAGGAAGGCTATAAATAAATCTATGATTATCAGCTGGCTTATACTGAATTCTTACTCATATAATTGAATCTCTAAATCCAATAACCCAACGGTGCTAATGATAACTTTCCTATACGTGACGTCCGAAAACTATCGTGTAATATTAACGATGCCTAAGCGCTAACAAATATATAGAAAAGTAGATACTCATGCGAATGAAACTTTTGCAAACCTTTACGCAATGATACGTGGAGGCTAATATTAATATTTTACCTATCTTTATTGCGATTGAGTAAGTCCGTTGCAGTCAAGTGTAGTGTAACCCCTTAATAGCTAGTGATGGTGATGGCAAACGAAAATTCGAGGATGGGGCTGTACTACGAGCGGCATATGCCCAGCTGTGGACTAACATATCGACGTAATCGCGGCATTGTTAATAATTTTATCATACAGTAAAATATTTGGTATGAAACTTTTAGGTATTGCGGCTTGAAACCTTAAAAAAGTCTGAACGGGATTAAACTCCTATTATAATGAAAACGTTTTTTTTTATTTTAAGTCTCCACAGTCCGGGATTTGTTATTTGGGTTCTTTTTTTTTACAAATATCTTGTACTAGCAGCGCCCCGCGGTGTTACCCGCGTAGTTCCCGTTGTTCCCGTTGTTTTCTCGGAATAACAATTAGCCTATGTGTTCTTCCAGACTATCATAATATATTATAGTATAATCTATCTGTGTTCCAAATTTCAGCCCGATCCCTTCATACGTTAGGACGTGATTGAGCAACAAACATCCAAATATCCAAACACCCATACATTGATATTTATAATATTAGTAGGATTAGGAAAGGTGAAAAGGTTTTCGTTTCATCTTAATTATTTAGTCCGTTTTTGCTATTTTTGAAGTGCCTCGTCCCAGAATAGAGCCTCTACTACGACCACATTTCTGTCCCTGATGGCCCTCTGTTTGAACCTTTAGGTTTAGACGATAATACCTCATTGCGATGAGATTTTCCCTATGGATGTAGGCAACAAATTGACTTCTCCGATGAAGTCAATTTCACTAAAACCAGACAGCCGTGAGACCATCACAAAGGCTCCGAAATGTTTCATACATCACGAGGCGACTGAAACTCTTTTTTCCGAAATCATTTACCAGAGCTGAAACCATGGTCCGCAGCCTGGTTTCGAACAGGTTTCCGATACGGAGCTATAAGCGTTTCTCTTAGATCTTTTGCTGCCTCAGTTGTGGTTGTGACGAGTGCGTCCTTGTCCACGTCGAAGTCTCTAATCACCTATGTTGGCTTTCCACATCCTGGAACTCCGTTGACACGCTGTACCTACGACCCAGTTTTCAGCACTCGCTTTGACGTTTTAGTTCCCTTCGATGATTTTGGCAATCTCTAGGATCTTGCAGTCCAGCATACTCGTGCATAGGGCGGTAACTACAATTGGGTCGTTTGGTGGTCTCGCTTAAATGGATCTTCCCGCGTGTCCTCTCTCTATCTCGTTCAGTGTCACAAAGGCATTCTCTGCACTGTAGGCTGCAATATACTGGTCTGTCATGGTTCCCTTTTTAACCCGGTTATTGTTGTATAATATGGCTACTTTGGCCTCCGTAAGTTTCACCTTTAAGAGGCTTTCATTTCCTACCCTATAGGACTGTATAATGTTTTCGCAGTTCTTGAGATTGACATGTCTTGTCGCTCTCAGTGTGGCTATGAATTCGATCCGCGCTGCGGCTCCGAAGCCAGGGCATAGCGGGGCGGTTTAACCTGTCCCATGTTGGCTCTCGTTTTGCCTATTTTGCATATCTTTGCTGTCGAGGGGGTGATGAATATGATGGCATTCGAAGAATGCTCCTTGCTGCAGCGTTAAAGGCAGCCACGAAGGCCGCGGTGGTGTCTCGGCTGCCGCTTTGATGAGCTGCGGCTTTTTCCGCGGCTGCCTTCTGCCGTTCCCTTTCGGAACCGTTTGGATGATCGAACTAGGAACAGGGTGCCCTGCTATCAGTTTTTGTTTGGTCCTGCGAAGAAGCTCTGAGAAAGCTTAGATTTTCTCCCCTATCCTTGTTATACGACAACCTCTTCATGTTTGGAGGCCTCCTTGCAACTCAGTCGATCTGCTCTTTCGCTTTTGAATGTTGCTGGGTGTATCATCCTTATTTCTGCTCAGATGTGAGAACAGCTCGCTTGACTGTGTTAAGGGCATCTGACCCTCTGAGTACTCTATTAGTGCAATCGCTTTGTTTTTCGGCCGGTCGCACCTACAGAAATTGGTGGCCGTCTACTTTGCACACTGGCATAGCATCGTTAGTTTTCTGCTTCATTGTAACTTTTGTGGTACTCCCTTTGAGCAGGCAAGATAATCTAGATGACAAATGGGTTCCTGCTCCCTGGTGAAGCAAAAGCTTATTCCGAATCTTTTTTTGTTGCTGTTCATGAAAAGAGCCACCCCGCGGATACGGATCCCTGTCTCTCCTCGTTCTCCAGAAGCTGTGGAGTCGAGATGCTCTTCTTAGGAATTATCTTGGATATGGATTGTATTCTACGCGGCGTCCACTGGCAGTAAGGTAGGGTGTGGTATTGAAGTCGGTTAAAATTAAAAGAGACTCGCGAGACTAATCAGAATTTATTTGTAGCTTGGCGTAAAGTGAAATCGGAATAAAGTTTTGACACTTTGTGGTGCATCTACGCAAAAAAAAAATGTTTTAGGTTACGTGTATGTTTATGTAAGTATGTCTACTCATTTGTATGTTATGCTTTTAATCATACTAATATTAAAAATGTTTAAATTCGAGAATATAGAAAGGGCACTGTAGAATCCGGCTAGAGATCCTTACTTTGCTAGTTATTCTACCGCCAAGCAATAATTTTGCCAACATTACTATGATCCGGTTGGAAAGGCAATATTTACACAATCATTACAGGGCAAAACGATAAATCTTATTATATCTCTGACCGACGAGTACAGCAGGGCCGTGATTTTAATCTTCATGTATAAATAGCTGTTAGGCACTGCTGTTATGGGCAGGCGTGTTGCATACCATGGGGGGCATGCCTTGTTCGTCTCATTTCGCTAAACTGAAAGAATGTATGTGTAATTTTTTAACGAAAATCTTGAATGAGTTTGGATGATTACAGTACTAAATGCATGTACATTCGAATAACATAGCCTATTCCTTGTCACAAACGACGTCATTGATTGTTTTCTAAAGATCATTTACTCGTTATTTAAGGGATCATGTGTGCACGAAATGAGGTCATAAAGAAGAGGTCACAAGCTCTTTCTAGCTAAAATGACCTAAGCTAGAGTTTAAGGGAGTATTTTGCCCAGATGTGGAACTTATATAGATTGATGTCTGATACAAAGTAATTGTTTTGTGATCATGAGAGATTTGAACTTGATTGGGTACAGTTCCTTTAAATGTACCGCCCATAAAGTATGTTACGTTCTTATCTTTCATGTAACGAACTATGACCGATATATGAGCGAAGACGTGTAAACGATTTGAGTGCTTGCATTGAATCGACACTTTTAATTACATTCCTGATAAAGCCTTACTTAACATTACTGACTTAGCATAATCATGATTGTGAATATAATTTAAGAAATGATTACCCCTAACTGGGGCACACGTAATGTTTTTTTCTGGCTCCTGATTCTTCTGAGGCCATAAAGACAAATGGCAATAAGGGATAGAAGCCGTTATCTGGAACTGGGACAATATTGGCATAAATTAAATCTTGATAGATTATATAAAAATCCAGTGTCATGATGTTTGTTTCCAGTGAAGTTCACCAAGTCAACCGATATTCACAAAAGTTGGCATTGGTGTGTAATTTGGCCCAACTTGAGAGATAGAATAGTTTTAACTACGATTAATGGTCTATAAATGACAATATCCGAGCAAAGCCGGAACGGGCCGTCAGTACATTTATATACTATGTGATCTTTGTTCGTCGACACCAATTGTGTTATTTTCTTATCGTTCTGTGGTGTTGTTAGTTTCTGAAGCGACCCCTCTTCTAATTCGAGTCGTTATATCACATGATTGGATGTGTGTTTTTTTTTAATTTACAGCACAGGCGAGCGTCCACAACGACCGATGTCGACGCCGCACCTCCGCGCCGTCGCCGCGTCTCAGCCCGCCTTGCGCCATTCCCGCACCCAAGCCGACTTCCTCGAGACACAACTCAGCGATCACCACCACTCTCGGCGACACGAGAGAACTGAACAGTTCAGACAGGTAACTAACCACAAGCTACGAGCTTATTGTGAAGACAAACCTGCTTACATGTTTTAATATTAGGAAAACGGCAAATTATCCATTTGATTTTAGAGTATGTGAATTAGGGGTTCAATCGCAAATTCCGTTTGTTTGGTGTGCTAAGACGGCATTGGACGATCGCGTGCGATACCTGCTTAGCACCGGGAACGAAGGCTCTTGAGTTTTTCGCTTTCCCTAATAAAATTAAAAACTAAAACAAGGCTATCTTTGCAATCACTCACAGTAAACTTCAATTTTGTCATCATCTGTTTTGTGATTTACTGATGTTTTTCAGATAATTCACCATCTGTCGTGGAAACTACGCAGTTTGCTATAAATAATGACTCGTGAAAGATGATAAACTTGAAGTTTCTTGAAAGCTTTGAGTGGACGAGGTGGGCTCTTTGATGGTAACACAAGGTTGCCATCTCATGATATATAGCAACTGAAAATAGTTAACATTGTTACTCGTAGAATATAAGTTAAAATTTTGCGAACAACCTTTTGAAACTGTCCTTAGAGTGAGCACTGTTACTTTCCTTCTTATTGCCTATCTCTTTTTAATACCAAAAAGTTGGTGGTATTGAGGTTGAGTGTTTCAATCACGTTCATTTAATGCTTGAGTTAAACGATTGGATCATTTTCGTGTTCTGTCCTTAATTTCGTAAAAATAAAATTTAAATAATAAATACATTTACATATGCATTGTATTCTTTTATAATTTTGGAGTAAGTCAATAAAAATACGTGTGTATGCCTAAGGGCTTAAGACACCACAGTATCGTCCATTTGTCAGATGTATGTATAACATTTTGAGTCTTATGTGAATTTTGAAATGTTTATTTCATTGAAATATATTTGGATGATTGGTCTATATAACACGAAAGTTATCGAATTGTTTCTACGCTATAATGATAGTGTCGTTTCAACCTCTGAAAAGTACGTTGAATTATCCCGAATAACCTTAGCGAATCTCTAGATAAATATTGTTTTAACCAATGTCTATGACATGTTTGACGAAATGACCTGTTACCATAGTAGGTATAACTAATAGTTGTAACTGTTTCTCAGGTATTGAGCGATGATTTTGACTCTGACACTATCATGTGTGTTTAATCTATACTATAGTTTTAAAACGATCCAACTAATAGAATCTACAAGTATTGTAATGGTATCAAATATCGTGTATCTTATATCAGTAAACAACAGCGAGCATGGATTCGTTTTGAAACTAAATAAGAATGACTTTCCATTAGACGTGTTTTGGATAGTCCCTGTTATGCACCAATAAATGGACCAAGGTTGTGAGGATTAAAGTAGCAAGTTGTACAATAGTCGCGACCATTTCCTGGCATGTCTGATAGTAGGTCATCGAACCAAAACTATTCAACACCTGAATTTGTCAGCTTTATCATATCAAAATTATGTTTAATAATAGTGGTGATTATTTAGCTATAAAAGGCGTTCAAAACGTATGGTAAGTCGCAAGCTTTCTTTTCCGCGGTACATTTTATGAGTTAATAGCAAATAAACTTAGTACAAATGATAAAGACTGACATATTCACGTACCTTTTATTAAAATATGAAGCACGCTGTATATAGTACCAGCATGGAAGTTGTTCCCATTAAATAACAACCATCTATAAGATGAATCTCACAATTTAGTTTTTTGGACATTACCTAAGTTTGGAAATATACTGTAAATATAATACAAATTTCTAAATTTCTTTTTACTTTATATATTATTCAATGAACTTTTTAAAAACTTTTTAGACATTTTTAAGAATCTTGTTAATGGGGTGTCTTTTCAACAATGGCGTTTATTCTCCCTGTCCTGAAGTGTGAACATTAAAATTTGTTAGGCCATATGTTAAAAGGGCTTAGTAATCATGAAGACGCCGAATGTTGTTCAATACAGGTACATAACACTCGTACTAAGATAAATGATCCCGTTCTATTCATCAAGATTATTTTCAATACGGAGCCGACCCCGCTGTGGAATGTGTTTTCTGAATGGGTTTTTCCATATGGTTGCAATCTTGGTATCTGCAAGTCGAGAGTGAATCGGTTAATTCTAGCTAAGCACGGTCAATCGTAGACCGCTGTCCCGCCTGATGTTAACTGACGATGCCCGTCAATGGAAGAACAAACCTATCATTATTAAAAAAAGGAAACAATATCAACATAATAAATAATATCATTATAATTGTGTAATCAAACTTACGTAGGGCAAATTCTTTGGATCGTTTTTTGTGAATGCTGAGAGCTTAAAAGAGTGAGAAATGCACAAAATTTAAAATAAAAAAGTTAGAAAAAAACATAATGATGGTCAAACTATGACCACTAATAGCAAATAGTTAATTTATACGTTTGCTATAAATTTTAACTGCAAAGCAGTATTCTACAAAGTGCGGCTGTCAGGTAAATCATTTCACCGTCATTTTCATATTGCTTTATATCGTATCTGTTGTTCGCTTTGTAGTACCTTGCTTTGATCATTTTTGCTTCATATCATTTGTCATACTTTATTAACCTATCATGGCAATGGTAAGATTGGACAAATGAACAATATACATCGTATGAACTCATTGCTTAGCTTGTTGGTTGAAAATAATCAACCCTGAAATTGGCCCCAGTAGTTGCACGCTTTTTCAATGTTTATGTGGTCATCAAACATAGCGATGCCTGGGTAAAGTATGGCTAAGAAGATAATGTAATGAGATTTGTCAAGGCTCTCTGTCAGGTCCAAGTGTGGAAACTGCTGGCCTCCCCTGGTACCCCAGCTCTCATAAGCTACCGACTTCGGTGGCTTTACTATCAATTTCTCTGTTATAACCTTTTAGATCTGGATCTTATCTATCGGCTTTGTCAAAAACAGTTTGCTGTTTACCATACTATGTTTACTCCCGCATACCTGTGTTTGATGCACACAACTTTGAATGTACTTTTTTTTTATTCCTTTCCTTATCCGTTCCTTTCTTTTCTTTCCAGTTGAAAGAATGATCGACTACAAATCTCGAATTTTGATCTGACGTTGTCAAATGTGACATCAAGTGCCTGGGTGCTACCCTACCCTACGGAAAATAGACGAGGCCTTACGTATTTCATGCCGTGATAATAGAATTACACAATCAAGTGATAACAGAATTTATGTTAAGAATTTATTTTTGTGAATCTATTGTTTTGTATATTTAGTTTCATTGTATTAAGTTCTAATCATTAATTGTTATAATGTTTGCGAAATAAATTGGTTTAGTTGTAGCTTTTTTTTGTGTTTACTGCATTATTATCTGCTTTGTGCTGTGCTCATCAAAAAAAAAATGGAGTAAAATAGTTCAACTATGAAGTACTACCTAGTCTCCACTCACCGCCCTCATACGTAGTTTATGTACTTTGCACTGGATTTTATTCATTATTTAAATGTCCAACCTAAGTAACAGTACCTAATTATCAAACCCAGTAAAATGTTAAAGTACTCAAGGCTTACTTATTTACAATTGGGTTGCGATTTCGGCCGCATTGAATTTAAGAACGTAGATTGTCCCCTTAAGAACCCTATTTTAAAAGTATTCCATGTACTATACTAGACTATAATGCATCTGAGTTCAATTCCAACCTCATCCGTTCGTTCTAGCGACGTGATTGAACAACAAACGCTCAAACTTTCACATTTGCAATATGACAACCTTTAACTGTGTAAAAATGTGGAGAACTACATTTACGTATGCCATGCCTTGCCATCCGTACACCATGCAGGGACATGGTGGGATGTGTTGGGCTTGACACCATGGGAGCTACATTGTGCCCCTACCGACTAAAACCCCCACAGGTTTCTCGGGCATGACCTGGCGTCACAGTCTCAGGAACACTTTTCGCACTTACCAACGATCCCGACTCACATACCACCGCCCTTGCGGGCCCACCTCATGGGTGTGTCCGCGCCATTGGACGCATTTGGATCCAGTGCCGCGCCGGTAACCGCGCGTCACCTCCTCGGGAAGGTCTATCCTTATTTGGGGTGGCGTAGGGGGCCCTTAACGTCCGACGCCCCAGTGCGGACGGGGTGCGAGCCTGAACGTGATTTCAAGCTCGCCCTTGTGCTCACTCCCGCCTCAGTGGTTAAGTGAGAAGTTTCCAACTCACTTGACCTCTCAATGTTGAGTATCTTGGCTAAGATGATGGGCAGCAAGAGGTCCACCCTCACCATCGCGGACATCTAGGGACAGCCGCGGTAATGCCTCCGCCCGAGCCACTCACCCCAACCTGACACCTAACCTTTTTTTTATGTGGGGGAAATATGTTTATGTACCTATCCCCACCATGCAGGGACATGGTGAGGTATGTCGGGCTCGACACCATGGTGGCAGACATTGTGACCCTACCGACTAAAACCCCCACACATTTCTTCTGCATGGCTAGGGGTCAGGGTCGCAGGGTCACTTTTCGCACTCCCGTCAACGACCCCGACCCACTTGCTACCGCCCTTGCCCTCCACCTCCACCTTCACCTCGCGGGGAGCGTCAGTACCCCCGCATTTGGCTCCAGGGACGCGCCAGAAATCACCGAAATCTTCGAAGGCCTATCCCTAGATGGGGTGCCGGACGGCCCTAAACGTCCGACGCCCCAGGCCTTCTGGTGGAGACGGGATGCGAGCCCAGAGTGGCGACTCTCTAGCCTCGCCCCCGTGTCCGCATCTGCCTCAGTGGAGGAGCGCTATTGCTCGCACTTTCAACTCACAGGTCTTCTCACTGTCGAGAAACATTTCACCTCACCTCTCACGGTAATGATGATCGGCAGCGAGAGATCCGCCCTCAACACCGCGGCTAGGGATAGCCGCGGTTCCGCCTCAATGGCCGCATCGCAGCCCTTGTCCTTCCACTGATCACTTTGCTAATCAGAGGACTCTCATCTGGAAGACTTAGGAGTTTTACTTGGCTGATACATCAGCCGAGTAAATAATATAACATAAGCCGAGTTTATAAGAAATACGAGTATGTTACTTATCAAACATGTATTAATCATAATCATATTTATTCATAAAAAAGTATTACACGTCACAAAATTCAATATAAAAAAAAAACAAATTACACGAAATGTAATTAATTAAAAAACAAATAATTCCATGTAGATAATATCAATAAAAAAAATATATGAATTAAAATGTCAGACAGTAATTCAAATCACTATATCAATAATTAATTAAGTAATTAAATACAATAAATTAAAATAGATGTGAAACAATTAAATCATTAAAATAGCAATGTCATAAGTACAGTAGGTACGCATAGTATAATTAGATTAGAGGTAAATTAGAGTTAAGTTAATTTCAACTTCATCATTTCCGAGTACTTGTAGAACGCCTGCTCGACAAGCCATTGCTTTACACCATATTTGTACGATCCCCTAGAGGACGCAGATACGTCACGACTAATTAGTACAGTTGGTTCTCGTATACCTTTTTCTATTTTTACAAAGAAAGTATATTTAAAGCATGGCTATCATCCCGATTACCTGGTGCCGTTAATATGCCTTCTAACAAAGACGTCCATCAGAACGGCTACTGTGGCCTTATTTGTAAAATGTTTTCTTACCTTCATTTAATATGATTTCATAAAATTCCGAATGCTGAGTATTAATAAATATTTTAAATACATCACACAAATATTTGCACTGCGTGGGAATCGAATTCACGACCCTCGGCTTCGCAGGCAGAGTTACTACCCACTAAGCCACGAGAGAGACCATTCTTAATACAACCGAACTTAGGATTGACGCAGAAGGCGCAGAGCCCTACTAAACTAACTATGTATACTTACGCTCGTACGTACAGTATACTTGAAGCCTACTCGAAGCATACCTGCAACTATTTTATATACTTCACGTACTCACACCAACGACTTAAATACCAGTGTTAACGTACAATAACAAATACCGAAAATTGCTCAAGCGCGATTAAGGCGCTCGGATACAATAGGGATGTTAAAAAAAAAACGAAATTGCTTTTACTTTGAAGATTGACGCTTGAATACCATAAAAAAAAGTATTTTCGACGAGTAAAGACACAATAATTTTGAATTTTGCCTCTAGAACGCTAAGGACTGTCACCGGACTGACATGACGGCACTAACCGCAAAACATTGGTCGTGATTCCTGACTGTATGTCCAGTTTATGTATTTTCTTATTATTACTTGAATACAAACAATCAAACTCGTCGCTAAGATCGCAATCTACTTATATGTAATATAAATGTAGAGAAGTAAACAGTCTAGTCAGTATTCGACAGCTTGTTATGCGGCTAGTGACGTAATAAGCACGTATTGGTGTTTGCAGTCACGTGACAACAGATTATAAATATGTATAGCATGTAATCATTTAAAATAAATTTACTAAGTAATATTACATAAAAAAAATGTAAATTTCGGTATACAAACTATCATAAAATTTACACTAAACATTAATTTATGATTAGAGTTAACATCCCTATTACATTTGTAACATATAAAATAAAGTGAAAATCTGTTAATTAATATTGGTTGTGGTGTAAGATTGACTAACACTTTAAGGTTTTACTTATTTATATTGATTTTGTTCTCGTAGTTTTGGCGTCTGACTGCCATTTCGCCTAATTCTTTTGATTTGGGCGTTGTTGTGTTCCACGATAAAGTGTCAAGAAACCGATTCACTCTCTATTTGGAAACATCCAGATTGTATGCATTGGAAAACATCAACTCGGGATATACTTCACAAGAAAAACTGGTAGGAATCGATTATATTTAGATCAGCTTTGATAAAACAGTATGCTACGAAGTTTATAGTTTTACCGAAAATATTTTGAATTCTTCCTTGTCGCTTAAATAAAAAGCACACGCCTACTTCTAATGGTATATGAATACATCTATCGTTATTAATACTTTAAGTAAACATATTGGGCGTTAGTAATAACCAAGAATGTTACACGTAGGTTCGGGCACACGTACGCAAAGAAGACGGACGTACGCACGCGTATGGATGGAGTCTGCCTGGAAAAGGTGGACAGGGGCCTAAGGGACCCAGTCCTTGCACGTCGCTCTCGTCGGGCGGCATCCCAGTCCCGGTTCCGGTGTTCTGCAGGTTAGTATTGACAGTTATTCTTACTCACTAATCACAATAATATGATGTGATCTCGCGTCATATAACACTAATATTCTTGAACAACCCTTTGTTGTAACATAGGTTAAGCTATAGGCTCCAATGAACGATAAATATAGCTTGGAAACTGATACATGTATTGAGAAAAACACCTTTCATTGACATGCGAAATCCGTCAATTTAATCGTCTTCTTGGCAATCGTTATGAATAAATACAGTTCGGGCGCGATCTGGTTGCAGATCTGTGCTGTGACCTAGGTTTTCTTTGACATCTAAATAAAGGACGTTAAACCTCTTGCATCTGTTCTTTTAAAATAACTGCATGTACTATGCTAGTCGTAGTGTCTGCTGACCGGTCTGGTTACTTGACGAATGTCATATAACATTAAGAAAATACATATTTTTATCGTGTGACGCTAGAAAACATAAATAATAAAGTAGCCAAGTGCGAGTTGGACTCGCCCATGAAGGGTTCCGATGCAGCAAGTAACATAATATACATAGTACACGTAGTTCTTGTCGTTCGTTGTAACTTTAATCGAAGTTTTAATAATAGTGTATTTATGACGTACTAAAAAAAAATATTCAGTGTAGACAAAAATTGTATTAGAAACCTCAACATCATTTTTGAAGACCTATCGATAGACACCCCACACGTGTAGGTTTGATGAAAAAAACATTTTTGAGTTTCAGTTCTCAGTATGGGGGGCAACCCTAATTTTTCTTTTTTGTTTTTTTGTACAAATCTTAATGCGGTTTACAGAATACATCTACTTACCAAGTTTCAACAGTGTAGTAGTCATAGTTTCGGCAAAAAGTGGCTGTGACATATGGACGGACGGACAGACAGACAGACATGACGAATCTAGAAGGGTTCCGTTTTTA
Organism: Ectropis crepuscularia; assembly: GCA_963693475.1. Lineage (NCBI taxonomy): Eukaryota > Metazoa > Arthropoda > Insecta > Lepidoptera > Geometridae > Ectropis > Ectropis crepuscularia. Next base: position 20,984,761 of record OY856338.1, read on the forward strand.
CGTTTTACGGAACCCTAAAAAGACATCGCTCCATATAAACTTCAAAGTATACTTTTTATGTGTATAAACTTTCCGAGATTCACACGGCCAATACTTTCTCGCTACGTACGTAGGTTTCTGCGAATTACGAGTGAGACAATCGTTCGACAAATCGAATAACGATCGTTTAAATCCTATACTTTTGAATACAATTTGTCCACGAAAACTTTGCTTCTCATCTCGTTGTACCGTACTCGAAGTCTTAAACAGAAATTCATGTAGTACCGCTATAATAAAAGTCAATAATAACAATTCAATCATTTAATAGAAAGGAAAATGTAAATAATAGATTTGTTTTATTTCTGTCTCTCTGACTACTTTACCCACATGGTGATACAGTCAGTTTCCTGTCCTTTGCATCTTAACTATATCTATGTACTAAGAAAATCGGAAAGTTCACATTATTTCATATCCTGTACTACAATCTTTCACCTTTTAAGACTACAGTACCTAGATCACCGAGCTTTGCTCGGTTTTATTGCCTGCAAACACGTATAAAACGGCGTTTTCTAAATATGAAACCTAGCTAGATCGATTAATCGCCCCTGAAACTCTAAATAACACGCTAAATTTCATGAAAGTCTTTGGAGTGATTTCTGAGATTCAGATAATATATTTCAATTTGAAGAATTGTTCGTTTAAAGATATTAGATAGATACATACCTTTAGAGTAAGATCCCAGAGCTCCCAGACGGCACCTATTTTCTGATGAATGACGGCCAATTTTGAGATATGGGGTAATGAAGGTACATACAAACATTACTTACTTCACGTATTTTCTAATAAGTGATTTTCACGTATGTTGTAGGCAACATCCTTAAAAACAAGGTCCCATTACTCCCAGACACTTCCCGTCGGCCGTTTTGCTTAACAACTCCAAAATATTAATTTAACTTCACTTAAATTCTCATGCTCCATTTGTATATATGTTCGTCAGACAACTATTTTAAAGCTTTTTCCAATAAGACAGACCAATCTAAGGGGCCAATCATCCCCTAAACTCAACTTTAAGTCAATATTTCCTAATAAATGTCCCGCCCTTACCCATAGGACATAGTTGAGTTTAGGGGATGATTGCCCCCTTAGATTGGTATATCTTATTGTAAAAAACAACAAAATAGTTGTCTAACGAATATATTTACAAATGGAGCATGAGAATTTAAGTGTATATCTCATATCTGTATACCCACAAAGTTAGCGAGTAAAAGCATGTGTTCTTAGTACTTACTAACTCTACTCAATGGTCCACATTTCATTCATCAGAAAATAGGTGACGTCTGGGAGCTCTGGGATCTCGGACTTGTGTAATAAGAATATAAATATAAAAATAAATAAATATGTGTTTCTGTCAGACCAATTGCAGAAACCGAGCCACGAATGACCCTGCTCTGCGCTACAGGGGTCAACTTGACTGGCGGCCGTACGCCGGATGGAGGGTGTATGGTCGGAGAGAGTGTATTCTACGCTAAGGAGGAAGATAAAGACAACACTCTGTCTTTAGGCAAGTATCTACTTAACTTCAGTATTTATTTACCTGATCATCATCACATGCGTTCTGTAGACATGTGCTTCTGGATATATGCCCTTATGCTTCCACAATGACAGGTCTTGTGCAGCTTCCCTCCATCAACATCCCGTGACCGAGACAATGCGTCTGCCGTTTCGTGGTAGTCATTCGAGAACCTTTACTCCCCAGCGGCTATCAGTTCTGTAAGCCATATGGCTTGCCCATTGCTTCTTCCATTTGCTAATTTGAAGAGCTATGTCGGTGACCTTAGTTCTTCTGCGGATTTCACCGTTTCGAATTTTATCACGCAGTAAAACTCCGAGCTCTGTGCATTGCCCGTTGCGCGAGGTTGAGCTTGTATCTCAGGCCAATAGTAGTTTGCGACCACGTCTCAGTGCCATCCATATGTCATCACAGCCAACACACACTCTGATTGTAGATTTTAGTCTTGAGGCTTTGTGGTATTTCTGATGAGAAGATGTGGTTTAGTTTCCCGAACGCTACCCATCCGAGTTGGATTCGTCGGCTGACCTCGTTGTCGAAGTTTGACCTGCCAAATCGGATCATCGGACCCAGATAAACGTAATGGTCGACAACTTCGATACCATCTTTCCCAACATGGATATGATTTTTCTCTTACTTATGTTCATTTTAAACCCTAACTGTTGGGAAATCATATTGTGGTCTCTGAGCATTGAGCCAAGGTCGTCCAGCGATTCAGCCATAATAACTATGTCGTCCGCAAATCGTAGGTGCATGATGTTGGTTACAGTTCAAAAGCTTGAATATATTCTCCAATGCTGAGGTGAACAGTTTTGGGGTGATAACGTCTCCCTGTCTCACCCCTTTTTGCATTTGGGTTGGATTTGTGCTTTGTTCCTGAAGAGGGATAGACATTTCAACACTTCGATATACTTAAAGTCGATTAGCTGTTACCCACGACTTCGTCCGCGCGAAATAAATACTAAGGTGACACAGGCAGTACCTAATTGTATATCCAGACACATTTACAGTTACTAAAAACAACTTATAATAAAACAATTGTAAACAATTTCATCAAAATCGGTTCAGTTGCTTAGATCTGAAAGCGTAAGAGACATTCGGCCCCCAATTCAACTCCAATTTCATCCCCATACAGTTCGAAATTACAAAATTGCAAGTATAAACATTCGTTTGCTTCGTGTCAAGTGTCTATACACAGAGTTTCGTGGTTTTATCTTCAACGGTTGGCAATTTCCATATTAACATTCATCCCCCATTTTACCTCCGTACAGTTCGAAATTACGAAATTGATAGAAGAAACATTCGTTTGCTTCGTGTCAAGTGTCTATATACAGAGTCATGGTTTTATTTTCAACGGTTGGGAACTTCCATATTGACATTCGTTCCCAATTTCAACCCCAATTTCACCCCCGTATAGTTTGAAATTACAAAATTGCTAGAAAAAACATCCGTTTGCTTCTTGTCAAGTATCTATATTACTGAGTTTCATGGTCTTATCTTCAACGGTTGGAAACTTCCATATTGACATTCATCTCCCATTTCAACCCCAATTTCACCCCCGTAAAGTTTGAAATTACAAAATTGCTAGAACAAACATTTGTTTGCTTCGTGTCAAGTCTCTCTATACACAGAGTTTCATGATTTGGACAAAAAGTACACTTCAGATGAGACATTTCAAGCTTAACATCGATATTCAATGACCCTCTAACCAATCGGTGAACGCTGCCAGCCTTGACACTATTGATCAGAGACATCATTGAATATTTGCTTCCTGATCGTTATAATAAAGTCCATTTCGTAGTAGTATTCAGCGCTATGCCGGCATGTCCATTTCCTAGACGCCCGCTTCTTAAAGAAGGCTGTCTCCCATCACAACCGTGAGGTGTGTTTTCGAGGCTTTCATGGCATTAGAAATGTCGTCATACATGATCTCAACTTCGTCGTCAGGACAGTTCGAGTATGGGGCGTAGACCTGTATCACCTTAAATAATGAATGAATATGTGATGTCTAAGTACAAGGTACCACCAGGTTCGAAACGCTTTCGATCTTCACAACGTTATTGACGTGAGACTTGGGGATGAGGAACCCGACACCCTGGTGGGACTGCTGGTCGCCCTCCCGGTAGTAGAACTAGTTGCCGGAATTGAGAGTAATCGTGTCCTCACTCTCTCTTCGAACTTCTGATAATCCTATAATATTCCATCGCAACTTGCTGACTATCTCATCCAGCTCGATCAATTTCTCGTCGGTCCTCAGTGTGTGTGAGTTTTAAGTTCCTGAGATTGTCGGGGTTGGTAGCCAAATCTCTGCCAGAGATTCTTAACACCCTCTGCTTCGCTGTTACCATGGCGGCTACGTTTTCCAGGAATAGTGAAGCCGTTGAGGACTGGATTCTATTGGGTGTACCTACTCGTCATGGGGGGGATTAATTAACTAATTTATTTCCCAATAATCACCCTGCTTGGCAAGCTGCTGGGTGATCGCAGTATTGTTGGTAGATACCTGAGGTGAACGATGCTGCCCATCCCCTGGGGGTTTTCCCTTTAATCGCCTTTTACGACATCTACGGGAGGGGAGGGAGGGATCCTATTCAACACGGGAACGGCTTTTTTTTACCTCCTTAGCATAATATGCATAACATGCCTAAGCAAAAAATTGAAATAATGTTGCGTCCTGTACTAAGATAAGATTTTTTTTTAAAGTCACAATCGAGGATACTTAAACTACTAGACTAATAATAGTCTTCAAAAAATAAATTTACCAAGGCTTGTTTTGACATAGGTGATCGTGACGTAACTAGTTATGTTACCTAAACTTAATGTAATTAATGATGTAACCGTAATGTAAAAACAAATTATGTAATCATCCTTTTATTGTTTCTTTCAGTCTCGTTCTAAGTTATAATCTATGGTCTTTATCAAATGACAATTTTTTTTTTGAAGATCTATCGTTTATATGAGGCTTTTTAATTAGAGCAGGCAGCAGCATATTCCTTTCATTAGGTGTAAATACCTAATTAATAATTTATTTAGGTATTTACACCTAAATGATAACACCTTATTGATAATTTTCCCAAAAAATAACATATACATAAATATGAAGTAAAAATGAATTCATTTTGTTGTTACAATAATACTACGACATGATTTGATTGAATTAGTCAAAACACCAAATTTTCCTTTTTAGCGCTAGAGATTAGCAAAGCGCAGTCAGTGCATTCTCCGGAGGTGGAGCAAATCAACCGGCAGCTCCAGTCGACGCAGAGCGTAGAATACACCGAGAAGAACCTCTCCTCCCTTGTCTGGATCTGTTCGAGTACTCAAGCGAAGGGATGCGTCATGGTGAGTTATAACAAAAGTTGGCTGTCATAGGAACTGCCGATAGAAGTGAAAACTTATAACTCTAAATTTGATAGCTCACTTTAGAAACTGTGGCCATGGCCAATGGCCATGGTCCCGAGTTCATCCGAAAATTTCGTATCCGTTCCGAGCGTGACGCTACAATTCAGTTCACAGCCCACGAAAAATCTATCTGTGGCGCGCCAAAAGAAGTTTTCACTTCAAAAACTTTTCCAACAGTAATTCAAATACGATGCAACATAGGTACAGTTTTTTCTCTGTTGACGAAGTTGGAAAACTATGCACTCACTGCACTCATGTCTCCGTTAAAGTTACGTAAATACTAGCGTGTTTATAATTAAAACCTCCTATAGCAGGCGAAAAAGAAGAATATATCATAATATAACCGTATTTTCCGTAAATTTGTAATTTGGACTCTTCATGTTTAAAAAACTGCGTGCCACTGTGCTGTGTTACTTGCCATCAGGCGCATGTCTTGATAATCCCTGCACATAAATAAAAAAAAAGACTACCGATTTCCTACCGACGGAGAGGTTAGTTCGCCTATCCGTCCGTACCTCAGTTTCTATTACAGACATACATACAGACAGACATACAGATGTATGCCCTGTAATTTTACTGGAAACATTACCCTTCCAACCGAAACACAGTAATGTTTCCACATTACTGCTTGGCGGTAGAATAACTGGCAAAGGTGTGGTACTTCCTCAGGCGGACTCTGCAGTGAGTCCTACCACTACAAATATCTCTTTCTTAATCTATACTATCCATTCTAATGTCATAAAGCCCAAGAGTTAATTTGTTTGAACGCGCTTTTCTCGGAAACTACTGGACCGATTCAAAAAAGTCTTTCACTGTTTCATATGTCCGTGAACTTTGAGTGCTATAGGCTAGTATGTGTACCACCGGCGAAGCCGGGGTGGACCGCTAGTAAGATTATAAAGAAGCTGAATAGGTTTAAACGCGCTAATCTCAGGAACAACTGGATAATTAAAAAAAAAAACACGGTTGGATATTAACGTGATCCCTGGGTTCGTTACGCTATATATTATGGACCACAGGGAATCCTTTTTTATATGTGGAGGAAATACATTTACTTATGCCCACCATGCAGGGACATGGTGGGGTATGTCTGGCTCGATACCATGGGAGACGACATGGTGCCCCTACCGACTAAAACTCCACAGATTTGTCCTGCATGGCCAGGGGTCATGGTCGTGGGGTCGCACGCCCGTCAACGACCCTGACCCACCTGCCACTGTCCTTGCGGACCCGCTTCGAGAGGGACGTTAGTACTCCCGCATTTGGATCTAGTGACGTGCCAGAAACAGCTGCGCGTCTTCGAAGGCCTATCCCTAGGTGGGGCGTCGGACTGCCCTAAACGTCCAACGCCCCAGACCTTCCTGTGGAGACGGGGTGCGAGCCCAGAGTGGCGACTCGCTAGGCTCGCTCCCGTGTCCGCTTCCGCCTCAGTTATGGAGCGAGAGGTTTCCAACTATCGCTCCTTTAACTCACACTACCTCTCGCTGACCTCTAACTTTCATTTCAGCTCTCACGGCGAACATGATCGCCAGCGCGAGGTCCGCCCTCACCACCGCGGCTAGGGATAGCCGCGGTTCTGCCTCTATGGCTGCATCGCGGTCCTTATCCTTCTACTGAGCACTGTGCTAATCAAAGTGCTCGTGGAGAACCCTTATCTGGAAGACTTAGGAATTTTTCTTGATCGATATATCAGCCGATATGTAACCTTCTCAAGTCTTCCAGTCACACGCAAGCTCAAGAGGGGTGAGGAGCGCATGTAGAAGTTCCCAGCCCCGGCCGGGATTCGCCATCACACAACAAGATGCCACCGAGGCAAGTTGTTGTGTGGTGCCCAGGGTGCACTATGTGGAGGTTCCAGAGCCACACACCCCACCACAGGGGAAGCCTTTTTATTTTGTATGTGGAGGAAAATGCATTTACGCACGAGTATACAGTGTTGGACTCGGCGCCAGAAGGGCACCCCTACCAACTAAAAACCCCCACAAGATTTCGCCTACCATGGTGCAGTGTCAGAGTTGCGGAACCGCTCTCGCATTCGCCCGCGCAACTCTGACACTACCATGTCACCCTTTCGGGCCCGCCTCGCGGGGGTCGGAACCCCCGCATTGTGGCTCTTGGGACGCGCTGGAAAACCTATAGCAGCGCGTCCCTCCCTCGGGAGGAGAATGGGCCATCAGGCGGTGCCCGATGGCCCAGGCCCTCCGAGCGGAGACGGGGTGCGAACCCTAGTGGCTCGCCCGCGTGTCCGCTTCCTCCTACAAGGAGGAGCGAGAGGGTCAAGCTCCCTCTCTCGCTCCTCCGTCTCCCTCCGTGAGACAATAGTCTCACAGAAGGAGACGAAAACTTCCCATGATCTCTCATTGTCGAGCATCTTGGCCAAGATGGTCGGCAATGAGAGATCTGCCCCCAGGACCGCGACCAGGGAACGTCGCGTGTCCTCCTCCCCCGGGCATGCCACCAGTGCGTGTTGCGCGGTATCTTCCGCGCAACCGCACCGGTGGCACACCGGGTTCTCTTCCCTTCCGGCAACCCTACACAAATACCTCCCGAAACACCCACCACAGGGGAAGCCTGAGTGGACGCTAGTTAAATTATATAATTTTATGATAATATGTTATCAAATGTGAGTGCGAATTTCCAACCGTGCGAATAAATTACTGAAATTAGACTTGTTATTCAATATTTTTGTTTTATCAATTTACTTAAAATTAATTCTACTTTTCTTTATTTTCAGATCATCGATGCCAACAACCCAGCGGAAGTGATAGACTCGTTTCCAGTGAGCGACAAGCACATCCTTTGCATCGCGTCGGTGCCTGGAGCTGTAGAGGAGGACTACCAGGAATACGAAGAGCGAATGAACGATACAGATAGCAAGCGTCATTCTGTGAGTACATTGTGTACTTTATTTTGATACAATACTAATATTATATCTCCTGATATCGAGAAGGAAGATTGAATAATACTGTATTAGACCAGTTAAAAAAGCATCTGAGGAGCGCTTTAAATTACGTAATTTCCCAGTATTGATTCGCATCCCTGTCTAGGCAGTGTTTGCCGGGTTTACACACACAAACGCAATCCATTCAAGTGTTTGATAGCTTACTTGAGAGCTAGGGAAGATTTGGTTGATACTCATTATATTCTGTACTGCGCTATCGCGGCGTATCGCGTTGTACGTGTCAAGGTCATTACAATGATGATCTACTTCTGCCGTAGAAACAACCTCGAGTCATTCGTCTCGCAACTCAGGCATTTTCTGGGATTGGTATCAGATCTCAGCACTATTAAACCATTGTTACGAAACGTATTGAATATTTGATGCAGAAAGTGTATTCATGTTCAAAACGTATTCGTAATGAGAACACGTGGATCGGTCCGTTTCGGTCCGTCAAAATCCGTTCTCCTGAGTTATTAAAGGAAGGTGTATATCGGTTATGGAGGTAACGTGTGAAGGATGAATCGCTACTGAATGCCACTGCTATAAAAAGTCTCTGGCGCGGCATCTGGTCGATGGCTGTCACTGAGCACTGAAAGACATCAATTAGATGCGTGTTATCGAACGGTCATGCGAGGCTTTCGAAGTCTATTTCTATAGATATCGTAGGCGTTAGTTGTGTTATCCATCGCATCTTTTTTTTTTCTTCGTGGAAATGCATTTACGCATACCCAACCGCCTGGGGGAGACGGCCGGATTATGTCGGACTCGACACCATGGATGGATATGGCACCCCTACCGACTAAAACCTTCACGGGTTTCCAACTCTGCCACTAACGGCGGGGACACGGGACCACTTTCGCATTCCTCCCCGAATCCGCCGCGGCTTGCCCATCTCCGGGCCCTTCTCTGAGGGTTAAACCCCCGTCACCGGCGCAGGATACGCCGTGACCAACTCGGAGACCAACCAGTAAGTGGGTGTACGAGCGGCCCCACCTCGGGATTCCTTTTCGCTTCACCGTGGGTGACCAGGCCGCGGCTACTGAGCCCTCCCGCCTCGTCAATGCGGGAACCCTTCGGGGGGATCTATCCCATCCTAACCCAACCCATCAATATAATCCGTATATTCCGAGGGCTGCTAGCAAATTTTGGGTAGGTATTTGAGGCAAACTAAAAACTTCTCACATAAATAAATAAAATAAATAAATATTGGTGGACAATTCACACACAACACCAACATAGCTCTCCTAATATATCCCAACCCGGAGGTGCAAAATGTATAAATAAATACTGTTTTATGTTTATTTTTTATTCAGTGAATATGTTTGAGGCAGTGTGCAATTTTATGTGTTGTAGTTTGATATTTAAAGAATAAAAAAAAATAAGCCAGACGATTTAGTAGGGGTTTTAACATTGCCAGGCGCGTGGAAATATGTTTTCGAAACAAATAAATATGGCAAAAAAGCGATTTGAAATTTCATTGGGTGTTATTTATAACAAAAAAATTGGGACTATCAAAATGAGGGATCATTTTGCAGAGGCTATTTACCTGCCAGATAGATAGATCAACTCTTTATTGCACTTAACATGTAAACAAAGTTACAAAAATATATACATACAGTGATATATACAGGTGATCTAAATTAAGGGATTCATTCTGCCCCGCCACTCACCAGTCGTGTCGGTACCTCCGTGTAGGGATAGAATAGGAGTACTATATGACAAGTTTTTAGCTTGCCTTAAATACCTACCTAAAATTTGCTACCAACTCTCGGAATAGTAGTTTTTGGCCATCCCAAGGTCGCCTGGCAAAAAATCGCTTTCAGTGATAAATAAGGCCGCTAGTTGTTTCACTAGCCTTAACTAAGTAGTTCTAAATTGTATGTATCATTTTATTGGTATGAACAATACAGAATCTTCATTCACTATACCGAACATAGATCAGAACTGAAAAAATCCTGGGCCGGATGGATTGCACAAATTCTGGAAAAAGTGGTTTCGCTGTTCACGTGACGGTAAAACAATTCTAAAAACGAAGCGGGCTCTTTTCCGCTTTCAGTACCACTAGTGTCACCGTCCCGCTCCATAAGCCCGTTAATACCACAAAAGCAAAAAAAAATTAACCCATTACATGCTTACCCGCCATTTACAAGTTGCTTACATCCATTTTGAGAGTAAAAATGAAGCGCAAATTTATCGCGAATTACGTTTTGGCTTCCTCTCAGAATGGATGTAAGTCCTGTCCTGTCTAATAGTCCTGAGGTACTAAGAACCTTCTCCTCATATTGTGAGACCATTTCCACTGCTTGTGTTGACTATGAGATAATAGAGCAGGTGAGGTTATTTCTCATCTCCTCATCTGCTATACATGGACGACATTTTAAAGTCTTTGCACCAAAACATGTTTAAAGGCTACGAAAGACCATGGAGTTTTCTAGCAACACCATCATTATAGAGTTTGGTGCAGATAAGTGTGCTGTTAAGCATGTATAATGGGAGAAAGTAGTTAATTCCGACCTAGGGCAAATATTTAAATAAATAAATAAATATTGGTGGACATCACACACAACACCACCTGACCCCAAACTAAGCAAAGCTTGTACTATATATAATACTTATATAATTTTAAATACATACTTATTATACATAGAGACACAGTGCAAACATTTGAATTAATCACACAAATATTTGCACTGGGTGGGAATCGAACCCACGACCCTCGGCTTCGCAGGCAGAGCTACTACCCACTAAGCCACGAATAGCCATTTGTGTGATGAATACGAATATTTCATCTGTGTCTCGGTGTTGCTATGTATAATGAGTATGCATTTACAATTAGTTGTACAAGTATTATATCAGCTATATGGCTCCCATAGTACAAGTTTTGCTTATTTTGGATCTAGATGCTGTTGTGTGAGAAATGTCCACCAGTAAAATTATTATTTATTTCTGCATTGGTCACTTGTGTACGTAGCTTAGTGTTATATAACAGTGTTAACTTTGTCTACAGTCGTTGTTCTGCGTGGGGAAAAGTGATTCAACTGAGAGCCAAACGAACGGAGGGGCCATTTTGGCGGGAAACAACGAAAGTGGTGACAAAGAAGTCATCGTTGGCAGTGCTAGACTGGTAAATAAAAACATTAAAAAAATATATACCTTATAGGTCTTTATGTTTGAAAAGCCGTGGTGGCTTAAAACACAGCTCGCCTCGGAATCGTGGGTTCAAATGCCGGTCCCCGTACCAATGAGTTCTTTCGAATTTATTTACAGATTTACACACCACTAGGTTATTGGCGAAGGAAAGCATCGTGAAGAAACTGTCACATATCCGGAGAAGAAATCCATAAAACCGCAACTGGGCCAGCGTGGTGAATATGACCCGAACAAACTTCGAGAGATGACCTATGTCCAGCAGTAGACTGCAAAAAAAAAACTGTATTATTTAAAAACTACAGGCTCAGTGTATTCGCGTTTGGCTATACTTTTATATCTTTTAGACCGCAGAAACACAAAATTACATTGTATTTTTCAGTTATCTTTACGTACTGAATGATTCAGGTTCAAGCGGTGCTCCTAACGCCACCCGGCACACCAGTGAAGGAGCCAGAGGGTGCGCCAGCGCCCGAGGAACCTGAGCCGCCGGTCAAAGAGAGCGCCGGAGACGAGAGCCCACCGCTAGGTTCCACGCCCATGACGAGTCAGTATTATACACAAGAACTTATATATGTATTATGTATAGTGTGACGAGACGACCAGGACGTCTACTCTGTTTCTACGAAAACGAAATTTCGAAAAAAAACTCGCGACTTTCCTTCTCTCGTTCTACTTCGTTTCATCCGATATAACATTGTTTGACGTTTGAATGTTTTATTAACCATACTCTAATTAGAGTGGGCTTAGAACATTTAAACGGACAAAACGACGGATCGAAGTAGAATCCGAGTTGGAAAATCGCAAGTTTATTTCGAAATTACGTTTTCGTTGAATTAGAGTAGACGTCCAGGACATGTGCCTTATAGTAAGCAACATGCCTGCCACATAACGGCACAGTGACACGCAGCTATCGGAACTCGAAGAATCTAAATAATTTCCTAGCACTGCACTGCGCTCGTCACCCAGATATCTAAGATACTATATCTCTAAGCCCTGTAATTTTTCTCGAAACATTGTCTTTCAAACCGGAACACAGTAATGTTTGCACATTACTGCTTGGCGGTAGAATAACTGGCAAAAGTGTGGTACTTCCCCAGGCGGACTCTGACAAGAGTCCTACCACTACAAACTTCACAAGATGTGTTCCTACCTACCTACTCAAAAGATATGTTCAGCGGGTCCCAAAATAAGCACCTAGTTTGAATATTAGAGCCCTGGTATAGTAGGGGCTCTGGGAATAGTAGTTCATAGACATAATCGTAAAAGTAAAACATATATTAGATTCATAACAGTCTCACAGCGGCTATCACAAGTACTGTTGTAAAGGACTCTCCTAGTTTTTACCACACCACTCTCTCACAGATAAAAATAAACGGCGAGATAAATATGGACCTTATATCGCATGTCGGAAATACAATAATCGTAGTGTAGTGGTAGGACTTTTGCAGAGTCCACCTGGGGAAGTACCATACCTTTGCCAGTTACTCTACCGCCAACCAGAAATGTTTTAACATCTCTGTGCTTCGGTTTGAAGTGCAATGTTTTCAGGGAAATTGCAGAGCATAGAGATGTTCCAATAGCTGCGTGATTATGTACTGTCATGGACGGGCGTGTTGCTTACCATCAGGTATAAGTCCTGCTCTTCTATTATCGTTGTAGTACAAATAGCATATACCTCAACAATTCTTTAGTGTATGAGTTTAGGTCCATATCGGAATGTTTATTTTTATCTATATTGTTGTCTAAGGCGATTATAACACGTGGCACATAAAACCACGTACCACGACGCGTAGTGTGAATGCGTGTTCGAACGTTACTATTAAGTACATCCGTTTGTATAGAAAACACGCACAAAAAACGCATCCAATAAATGCGCGTAGATGTATTTTCTTTGTTGGACTGTGCGTGTTGTCTATACAAACGGAGGTACTTTCAAAAAACCTTAGAACACGCATTCACGGGCTTCGTGGTGGGCAGGGCTGATACGCAGGCAAACTACAACTGATATACCTGATATTGACCTCATTTTGTAAACATAACAGGACCTAAATTATGATTTAACTAGCAGTGCCCCGCGGTTTTACCCGCGTACTTCCCGTTCCCGTTGTTCCCGTTATTTTGCCTATGTGTTCTTCCAGACTATAATCTAATTGTATTCCAAATTTCAGCCTGTTCCGTTCATACGTTACGGCGTGATTGAGCAACAAACATCCAAACATCCATACTTTGACATTTATAATATTAGTGGGATTATTACCTAATACTGGTCTTCTCAGCGTATGCACAGTCGACGCTGTGTTTAAATTGTACCTATTGCTTTATTTTATTGATTTTATTATAATTGTTAATTTCTGTGGCTGGTATTGGAACCTGTACCTTTTATACACTGAAAGTTGTTTCATAATATTGATTTAGGGCCTTAGCACACGGCGTATTGTAAACGCGCAGACGACGCGCGTTTCAGGATCGCGCGTCGATGCGCCGTAGATGCCGATTCTTGCGTTTGTATAGATTCAAAAGCGCGTATAACGCGAAATAAAAGCGCGCGTGAAGTGCGTTCGAAACTCGTTTGAAGCGCGTACAAAGGGGTGGACTAGGAGCAGAGGTGGGGCGTCATTGTACAACTGACGATGAGTATTTGATCAGAACGCTGAAGCTACGCGCGACTACAGCGCGTCTGTATCGCTGTGTCTGCGCGTATACGCACAGTAGACACGCGGTTCACGATCGCTCCATGTGCTTAGGTTACAAGCATAGCTGGGCACCGTTAATCAAATAGTTAACTTCGTTAATCGTTAATCCGCTACAAAAAAAGTTAGCTTCGTTAAACGTTAAAGCGCTACATTTCGTAAGAATTAACGCAAGTTAACATTAATCGTTAATCCGTTAATATGTGTATTGCATTTTTATATCGTTGGGTTAGTAAACTTATAAAACATGTTGGTTTAGGTTCTGGAAGTTAATAGGTTAGGAAAAAACCAAATACTTGTTTAATTCAAATATGTAATTTATGGGCATTATGTTCATAGGTACTTATTTCTCTTCATGAACATTCACAAGTTGAAGACGAATGACGTTCAACCGCAGCGCTTGAGGGCTGTTTTCCAAATTTCAACCCAATCCGTTCAGTCGTTCTGACGTGATGAAACAACAAACAATACAACATCCAAACATTGACATTTATAATATTAGTAAGATGTTAAACAAATATTTGAAGTTTTCATTGTATACCCTATTTCTTCATCTTTATTCATTGATTTTTTCATTTTATTTAACTTTTCTTGGTTAGTTGAAATTAACTATCACCGATTTTATTTAAAGAAAGTTACAATGCAGACAAACGAAATAAACGATCGAAATAGTATGATTTATTTATCGGAGAATTCCCCACTAGCTATGGATTACTATAATCTACTGGGTTTACTAGAAAACTGTGTGTGATAAATATTTAACTAAAATAAAAACGCCAGTCAATTTCGACTATGTCTGCTCAAATTTTCACCCTATGACACATTCACACAGACATATTCACACCTAAAATGATGATGATGATGATCATGCCACAGACTAAAATGCCTCAATCCTGCCAAAATTGCAGAAACCTGCCACATATGGTCACACTGCGCCTAGCACTTTTCGTTTCATACTTGTCTGAACCTGCTTATACCGCGGCGCCGTGCGGTAAATAGTAGACATTGAATTAACGATTAACGCACTTCTGCATAATTGACGAAAGTTAACGTTAACATTTTTAAAGGTTAACTTAATAGTTAATCCGTTAATCAAAATGTTAACTTCGTTAATTAACCATTAACGGATTAACGAGTTAATGCCCAGCTATGGTTACAAGGTTGCGTTCGAATTGGAAGGAAGGAATCGTTGGAAGTGCGTATACGCTCGCGTATACGCACTTCACATATACATCTGCGCGTGGCGACGCGATCGATCGACGATCAAATGCTCGTTTAAAATAAGCCGTCTGCTAGGGGCCTTAGGACTAATATTATGTAAATAACGTGACGGTGTTGTTAAATGAGTATTTAAGTATTTATATGTGATAATCGTCTTACTTTCATGTTTTCCTCAGACGAGCCCGGGCCGGCGCCTGGGTCGCCCGAGCCGGGAGTCGACGCGTTCGCCCAGGAACAGTCGAATGCGGAAAGTCGCAGCGACATACAAGAGCGCAAGATGTCGTCCGTCATGGCCACCGTGTGGATCGGCACCAAAAGCGGCAATCTCTACGTGCATTCTGCTATGGGGAACTACAGCAAATGTCTCGCCAGGTTGGTTTAGTGCTTGGATAAAGAATAAGTAAATAGATCAGGTTTTTCCGCACGGTTCCTTTGTACCAATCGTAAGCAGATGAGGTGTATGTTATCTATGGCGACATAGTGATGTGCCGCGACAAAAGTATGACACTGCAACAAGAGTGATAAGAACGATCAGACCCGTGCTTTAGGTGTAAAGCGTTTGTTCTAACTCAATACGTAGTATATGTAAACTCTTTGGTTTAGTGGTTTTTACATTATCTGAGGGTCTGTTCAGTTGCTTGATGTAATTTCGTGTTGTGCTAAGAAAACATACAACAGTTTATTTATGTGATATTGTCGTATCTTTGGTATTTCTGTAGTGTTTGAACTCTTTGCATATCCCTTCTGGGGAAGTACATATATTTGCCAGTTATTATACTGCCAAACAGTTATGCGCAAACATCACTATGTTTCCGTTTGAAATGCAATGTTTCCAGAGAAATTACGGGTCATACAGACAAACCATCTTATATATCTGGATGAAGAGCGCAGTTATATGCTAGGTAATGAATTAGACTCCTCATTGTCCAATAGCTACGTGACACTCTGCTGTTAAGGGCAGGCGTATTGCTTACCATCAGGCTGATGTCCTGCTCGTCTCGTCACTGTATATTATTATACTATACTCTATATAAAAAACTGCGGGTCTGTTCAGTTGATTTAAGTAATTGCGTGTTGTGCTAAGAAAACATACAACAGTTGATTTTATATGATACTGTTGTATTTTCCATATTTTTTGTAATGATTCTACCACTAAGCAGTAATCAAAATCATGCATCAATAGTATTGTATATCGCATTGATGCGTTCATGATTGAAAGTGTCACGTCAGTGAACCTAAAGGGAATTTATAAGGGAGGAGGGTAAAGGTGAAATAATAAGATGTTCACAATTACAAATATATTAAATTAAAAATGATGAAATGAAATGAATAAGATAAAAAAAAGACGTAACTTAAAATAAGAAATTTGGAATTTAACTGTCTTGAAGGGCCAGTGAGTGTAGTTGCTTCCAAGCAGGTTCACAGGATGTAGTTGTTTCCAAGCAGATTCACAGGATGTAGTCCTTGAACGGTAGGGGCTCACAGCCGTCAGCGAGGATGGCTCCACCTTGCACGGTAGAGTTCACAGCCAGCAGTCCTCGTGAGTGTAGTTACTTCCAAACAGGTTCACAGGATGTAGTCCTTGAACGGTAGGGGCTCACAGCCGTCAGTGAGGATGGCTCCACCTTGCACGGTAGAGTTCACAGCCAGCAGTCCTCGTGAGTGTAGTTACTTCCAAACAGGTTCACAGGATGTAGTCCTTGAACGGTAGGGGCTCACAGCCGTCAGTGAGGATGGCTCCACCTTGCACGGTAGAGTTCACAGCCAGCAGTCCTCGTGAGTGTAGTTACTTCCAAACAGGTTCACAGGATGTAGTCCTTGAACGGTAGGGGCTCACAGCCGTCAGTGAGGATGGCTCCACCTTGCACGGTAGAGTTCACAGCCAGCAGTCCTCGTGAGTGTAGTTGCTTCCAAGCAGGTTCACAGGGTGTAGTTACTTCCAAGCAGGTTCACAGGATGAAGTCCTTGAACGGTAGGGGCTCACAGCCGTTAGACCTTCGAGGTTTACTATTGATGTACAGCCGTTAGACCTTCAAGGTTTACTATTGATGTTGGTCGCTTGGAAGTCCACTGTTTGGTAATGTTACCCTGTTGGAAGCCGAATTCTCACTGCCCATCTCAGCCGAATTGATTTATAATGAAAGCTTTTAATGATTCAAATCTGGAGAAAATAAACTTTATTTTAATATTAACAATTCAAAGAGGATTAGTTCTAAAAACTATACAACCTTATGAAAAAGGGTAGAAGTTGCTAAGCGACGAATGGTGTTTGAAGTGTGACATGATAAAAAGATGTAAACAAATAAAATTTTTGGAAAAACGTAAATATTATAGGTTTAAAAAGAGATATATAATACCAGAACAATATCATAATAATGGGAAAATTATTCTTTATCGTATGGAAACGATTAAAAGGAAATTAGTGATATGAAAATTTGGTATGTAAATAAACGCATCTCTCCTATGAAAAGTGATGTTTTTTAGAATGAAAATAGGGATGTACGTTTACATATTGTAGTCAATATGTAACGTTACATATTCCCCACGACTGCGGAAATTTTACGCTTCTGTAAAATTTGGTAAGAAGTTCTAAAGGATTTA
Source organism: Ectropis crepuscularia (assembly GCA_963693475.1). Classification (NCBI taxonomy): domain Eukaryota; kingdom Metazoa; phylum Arthropoda; class Insecta; order Lepidoptera; family Geometridae; genus Ectropis; species Ectropis crepuscularia. The sequence goes on from OY856338.1 coordinate 21,002,315, forward strand.
AGAGAGGTATTACCTTCACACAACCATAAATCCATTCAAGTAACCTTTCAAATTTTTTCATTTATCTCTTCCATTCTGTTTGGGTGTAAGTTCACATTCAATGACGAACACTCAAAGCATACACTCTCGGCGATGGCAGGCTTTTTTAAAGAGTCATCAACCGCTCTAATAATCGGCTTATTTAAAGAGTTATCACCCGCTCTATGGATAGAAGAAAATAAGAATGATAAAAGGGATGAACATAGGGCTTGATAGTTAGGCTTATTTATAGAGTTATCATCCGCTCTTTGTAAGGGGAAGAAAGTAATTAAGGATGAGCATAAGGGCTCAAAAGATAGCATGAGCGGTAGGGCTAAAAAAATAACATGAGCGGAAGGGCTCAAGAGATACCTTGAACGGTAGGGTTCAAGATAAGAGTATGAGTTTAGGGCTCATACAAAATCCAAGAGTTAAGTAGAGAGTTAATGAGTTTAGAGCTCATTAACTTGAGAAAGTACTAAAGAGTAAATAAAATACTGTAGGTTAATGATGAGAGGTCATGAGGATGAGAGATGAGGAGAGGAGAGGATGCGGAGAGATGAGGAGAGGGTGAGGAGGGAAGTTATTATCCAAAGAGTGCCGAAAAGAAAATATTAAGTATATATACTAGTGTAAGTATGTTTTAGAATTTAGAAGAAATTCAGAGGTTGAGGGATCAAAGGTTAAGGGGGAGAGAGGGGGGGTTGTTTTGGAAGGTTGGGCGCCAAATGTCACGTCAGTGAACCTAAAGGGAATTTATAAGGGAGGAGGGTAAAGGTGAAATAATAAGATGTTCACAATTACAAATATATTAAATTAAAAATGATGAAATGAAATGAATAAGATAAAAAAAAGACGTAACTTAAAATAAGAAATTTGGAATTTAACTGTCTTGAAGGGCCAGTGAGTGTAGTTGCTTCCAAGCAGGTTCACAGGATGTAGTTGTTTCCAAGCAGATTCACAGGATGTAGTCCTTGAACGGTAGGGGCTCACAGCCGTCAGCGAGGATGGCTCCACCTTGCACGGTAGAGTTCACAGCCAGCAGTCCTCGTGAGTGTAGTTACTTCCAAACAGGTTCACAGGATGTAGTCCTTGAACGGTAGGGGCTCACAGCCGTCAGTGAGGATGGCTCCACCTTGCACGGTAGAGTTCACAGCCAGCAGTCCTCGTGAGTGTAGTTGCTTCCAAGCAGGTTCACAGGGTGTAGTTACTTCCAAGCAGGTTCACAGGATGAAGTTCTTGAACGGTAGGGGCTCACAGCCGTTAGACCTTCGAGGTTTACTATTGATGTACAGCCGTTAGACCTTCAAGGTTTACTATTGATGTTGGTCGCTTGGAAGTCCACTGTTTGGTAATGTTACCCTGTTGGAAGCCGAATTCTCACTGCCCATCTCAGCCGAATTGATTTATAATGAAAGCTTTTAATGATTCAAATCTGGAGAAAATAAACTTTATTTTAATATTAACAATTCAAAGAGGATTAGTTCAAAAAACTATACAACCTTATGAAAAAGGGTAGAAGTTGCTAAGCGACGAATGGTGTTTGAAGTGTGACATGATAAAAAGATGTAAACAAATAAAATTTTTGGAAAAACGTAAATATTATAGGTTTAAAAAGAGATATATAATACCAGAACAATATCATAATAATGGGAAAATTATTCTTTATCGTATGGAAACGATTAAAAGGAAATTAGTGATATGAAAATTTGGTATGTAAATAAACGCATCTCTCCTATGAAAAGTGATGTTTTTTAGAATGAAAATAGGGATGTACGTTTACATATTGTAGTCAATATGTAACGTTACAAAAGCTGGCATGATCAATACAATTCTTAGCTATAATTGATAACGGGAGTCGTTTTATTTTTGTATATTGTTTTTGTCCATATTTTTCTAATATCACGACATAAAAATATTATTGTTTTTTTTTTTACTTCATAGGGTGAAGTTATGAATGTTTTCCTTTGTTTACTTTACAGGGTGAAGTTGAATGACGCGATCCTCGCCATAGTAGCGTGCTCGTCGCGGTGTATCGTCGCTCTGGCCGACGGGAGCGTGGCGATATTCGCACGCCAAGCCGACGGCCAGTGGGATTTCACGCAATACTGGTCCATGACGCTGGGAGACTCCAAATGTTCTGGTAAATTTATCTAAAAAAAAAATTGCTTTTCGATCATTTAAATGAGCTAACACTGGAACTATATGTAAGATTTAAAAAAAATGTACTTAATTAGAACATATATGTACATACATTTGGTTTGACGGTTTATGTTCTTTCGGATATTATTCCAATCCAAATACTGCACTAAATTTAGTGTTCAACAAGCTTCGGTGACCAAAGCAGATCGTTGTTTTTCTAAAATTGAATAAAATGTTATCTTACTACTAAGTATTATTTATGTATATTATGTAAAGGTTTGATTTGGTTGAAATTTGAAACACAAATAGTTTATAGTCTCATATACTACCTATCATCTCGGAAAAAGCATGGGACCTAACGATAAAAATATTAACGACATTACCAATTAGATTGACATTTGAAACACACATACATGGCTTAGAGTCTAAAATATCACGTCGGCTGATAAGTCTATCACCTACTTAGGCTATCATCCTGTAAAAAATTATAAGTGGGTAAGTATCAGATCACGCACATCAGCTACAGACATCTTCGTAATGTATCCTATAAAAGTCCTACAAACTTAACACTGCGGCTATGTTCGATACAACCTTACTACGACTATGTTAGATGTTGCTAAAAATATGAAGTTTCTAAACTCGAATAAATATATTTTTGTGTGGAAAAACAAATTTACTCGGTTTGTGTAATAGCCACCCATCCAAATATTTTTACGTAAGTACTACTAATGTACTAATAGGGTCGCAAGATCAACCTACGCGAACGAAGTAGCGGGTTCAGCTAGTCTATTATAATTGTATAGAGAGTATACTAGCTGACCCCGCAAACGTTGTTTTGCCATATAAATTATTACATGATGTTATAATTTATATGGCATACTACATGGAAAACTATTACATGATGATAAAAAAGACTATAATTGAATAAAATTACTAAAATGGCTATTAAAAAATAGGGGTTGGTGATAAAAGGGTAAAAATTTAGGGTTGTATGTATTTTTAACGCTACATTATAAAAAAAATAAAAACAAAAAAAATGACCGAAAATTAAAAAAAAAAAAATTGTGGTGAACAACCCTTGTCACTCAGGGGTATGAAAAGTAGCTAGTAGCCGATTCTCAGACCTACTGAATATGCATATAAAATTTGGTAAAAACCAGTAAAGCCGTTTCGGAGGAGTAAGGAAACAAACACTGTGACACTGTGTGTGAATTTTATATATAAGATAAATAAACGTGTTGTAAATTGTGTCAGTCCGGTGCCTGAGCGCGGTGGGGTGCACGGTGTGGTGCGGCTACCGGAACAAGGTGCACGTGATCGAGCCCCGCTCGCGCATGTTGCTGTACTCGCTGGAGGCGCACCCGCGGCACGAGAGCCAGGTGCGGCAGATGGCGTGCGACGGGGACGGAGTCTGGGTGAGTACTTTACAAGTAGATAGATAGATAGATTAACTCTTTATTGCACTTAATTTAAAAATAAAACATAAGTTACTTATAATAGAACCAAATAAAGTAGCAATTGGCGACCTTATCACTAAAAGCGATCTCTACCAGGCAACCATAGGATGGAAAGAGAGATTTGAGAATAAGGAGGAGGGAAGTACAAAAGGAGTGGTTATTACTACTACAATTAAACAATAAAATCGAAAACTAAAAATTAAAAACTAGAATACTAAATAATAAATTGATACTTACACAGTAAATATACATAAATACGAACATAATAATATACTAATACATAAAAACATTTTTTTAGGACATACAAATAAATATTAAATATTGTGATTTGAACTAGAATATCAGCTTTAATTGGGCGATGATTGCGATAAGTATATTTCTTTCCCTTGGTTCTTAAAGACAACGTGTGATTGAGCTTGTCTAGTGGTCACAGGCAAAGCGTTCCACAGCTGAGCTGCCTGAAATGCAAACGACTTGCCGTAGAACATTTCACTACGTGCGGATGGTATTTGCAGCAACAAATTGATTTTCGATCGAAGAGGCCGAGCGTGCGCATTGCTGCAGAAAGTAAAAAGATTTTTTAAATAATGCGGAGACAATGGGTTAAACAACACGTTATATGCAAGGGACAAAATATGAGCATTCCGGCGAAAGCGAATATTATTATTATAAGCCCGATATGCCCCAATGTTGGACAAAGGCCTCCCCCCTACCCTCTTTCCATTTGTCTCTATCAAGTGCTATGTCGTACCCGTTTCGCTGATATTGTCGTCCCGCCAACGCTTTTTAGGTCTGTTCACTTTACAAGTGAACACTTCTTTTCGCGCACTACACGCAAGATTTTGCGTGGGCTGTGAATTGAAGCTCATCGTCACGGTCGGGAATGAAATCTTCGGGCGAATTCGGGACCGCCGAGTGTGCTAGAGCGAAAAAAAAAACAGTCAGCTACTGCTGGTGCTGTGTGGCTGCTGTCACTGTCTTTTTGAAGTGAAAACTTCTATTGGTGCGCCACAGCTAGATTTTTCGTGGACTGTGAATTGAGCTCAAGCGTCACGCTCGTAAGTGAAAGATATCTTCGAGTGAACTCGGGATCATGGCTAAACCTAACGCATTTCTACAGGGCCATGGCGTGTTACCATGGTTACCATTACACATTTACACATCTAACCTCTTAGAAGACTTATATACTCGTATGTACATAATTACACATAAGTACACGATAATGCTTTGAAGATTTATTTCAGACTAGCAGTGCCCTCCGGTTTCACCCGCGTAGTTTCTAAAGTGTGCTATCAAATTCTGAGTTATAAGTTTTCACTTCTACCGGCAGTTCATATGACTGCCAATATTTTAAATTTATTGTCGGCCATGGATACTAGTCCTTCAGTCGCATCTGTCACTGGCGTGTCGCTGTGTTTATTATATTCAATTTATATGTAGGTAAGCATTTGTAATATTAGAATAGTTCAATAGTTTTTTATAATTATTTCTTACTAGCTGTGCCCCGCGGTTTCACCCGCGTCTATTTGAGGAAAATCCATACTAAAATATCCATTGCTGGCCACTTTATTACGTTTTACGGAACCCTAAAAATACGTAAATAAGCAACAATGCATTGTTGTCGAACAAATTTGATTACTTCAAATGACACAAACTTCAAATGTAGACACGCGCCGTCACAGACTTCAACGACCAAAGAGAATTTAAATTCACGGAACTAAAGCTCTCGAAGAGAAATATTTTTGCCCGTTTTCTTTACATTCTTCACTCACACTCCGTACCTATTGATAGTAGCGTAATGTTATATACCCTATGGCCTTCCTCAATAAATGGAGTATCCAACAAAAAAAGAATCTTTCCTATCGGTCTAGTAGTTTCCGAGATCCTAGCGTTCAAACAAACAAACAAACAAGCAAACAAACAAACAAACTCTTCAGCTTTATAATATTAGTATAGATTTTAGTATTGGCTTCGGCCGTGCGGTCTTAAGCACGCAGTTTTTTTTATCTCCACTAACGTTATAAATGTTTGGTATGGTATGGTAAATGTGTGGTTTGTGTTGCCAAAAATTTGGAAATATCGTCAGTTAACAATATAACGACGTTAAATTATATTAATCTAATCTACCGTAGGTTCATAGTCTTCCGGGATTTTAACTCCTGACGCAAAAACAACGGTGTTATAAGTTTGACGTATCTGTCTCTGTCATCGTAGCTCCCGAACGGATGAACCGATTTTGAACCAAACCCTTTGTCATCACTAATCTTGTTTCGACTTAACTAAAGCATAATCATAGGTGTTTTTTTAATGTATAGAGTGACAAGACGAGCACGACATACGCCTGATGGTAAGTGACATGTCTACCCGTAACAGCACAGTCACACGCTGCTATTGGATTGGAACATGAAGAGTCAAAATTATACCTAGAGTTGAACTGCGCTCATCACCCACAGAGATATTAAATGTTATATCTCTATCCCCTGGATTTTTACTGGAAACATTGCTATTCAAACCAAAACACAGTTTTCATTCTTTGGCGGTAGAATAACTGGCAAAGGTGTGGTACTTCCTCAGGCGGATTCTGCGATAACGTAATAGCCAATCAAAGATCAATCACTGATCTTTGTAGCCAATAGACCGCCAATAGCAAGCTAGTACGAAATAAAGCAGGCTGTTTACGGTCATACAATGGACATTTACTTAGTACAATTTATTAAGTTTAGTATTATACTAATACTAGCGGCCCGTTCCGGCTTCGCTCTGATAATAACTTAGATACCAACTACAGCGCAATCTGCCGGGGTAATTTGTGAATCTAAACCATCCAGGGCCCTGATCAAACGTATACAAAAAAAAACATTCAAGTCAGCCGAGCCGTTTAGTAGGAGTTAACCTACAACAAAAAGTGGCATTGATTTTGACCCGACTGAAAGAATGGTTATGTTTTTCGCGCGTATCTTCTATGCTTGTTAATTTCTTTACTCCCCCGTATCTTCCAAACGGCTGGATGGATTTTGACAATTAAGATATCGTTAGATTCCTCTCAATCACCCAAGTGTCATTAGATAGTACCTATATGTATTTTTACCTGTTGATTTTTGCAGTCGGATTTTTTAAATTAAAGTTATTATATATATAGATACTAGCGACCCGGCTTCGCTCGGGTGCAAAAACTTCCTCTTCAATCGCTCTATCTATTAAAAAAAAAGCGCATCAAAATCCGTTGCGTAGTTTTAAATATTTAAGCATACATAGGAATATAGAGACAGAAAGCGACTTTGTTTTATACTATGTAGTGAAGATGTACGAACTGCATCCACAGGTGTCAATAAAAATGGACTCGACGCTGCGACTGTACCACGCCCACACGTACCAGCACCTGCGCGACGTCGACATCGAGCCGTACGTCAGCAAGATGCTCGGCACGGGCAAGCTGGGGTTCTCGCTGGTCCGGATCACGGCGCTGCTCATCAGCTCGGGCCGGCTGTGGATCGGGACTAGCAACGGCGTCGTCATCTCCGTGCCGCTGTCGGAGGGATCTAGCAGGGATTCCAGCGGTGGCGCCCCCACTCGGAGCTCGGCAGGTGAGACACACTTCCTCCCCTATGTTATTGTGGCGACTGTACCACGCCCATACGTACCAGCACCTACGCGACATCGTCATCTCCGTGCCGCTCTCGGAGGGATCTAGCAGGGATTCCAGCGGTGGCGCCCCCACTCGGAACGCGGCTGGTGGGACATACGTACTTGTTCCCCTATGTTATTGTGCCTTATAATAGGATGTTTTTATGGTATAGAGTGACAAGACGAGCAAGATATGTGCCGTATGATAAGCAACATGCCTGCCACATAACAGTGACACGCAGCTATTGGAACATGAAGAGTCCAAATCATTACCTAGCACTGCGCTGCGCTCGTCATCCAGAGATATAAGATGTTTTATCTCTATACCCTGTAATTTCCTTGCCCTTCAAACCGGAACACAGTAATGTTTGCACATTACTCATTACAACTTGGCGGTAGAATAACTGGCAAAGGTGTGGTACTTCCCTAGGTGGATTCGGCAAAGAGTCCTACCAATACATAATTAAATGACCCGTAAAAATGGATCTTCAAAATGTATGTACGGTCATAACTTTTGAATGACTGCACCGAATTGGATGATTCTTTGTTTTATGTGTTTGTAATAGGGTACCGGACTGGGTCAAAAATACACAATCCTAATTACTCCGTCAGCTAGATCATGGAAAAATATTGGATACGTATTTTTTGGATTTTCATAATATTAAAAATCGTCAAAGATATAGACCATCAAACTTCGAGAGTGGGGGGTCGCGACGTCACTCGTGAGTTTTTACTCACAAGTGACGTCACACGAAACTTCGAAACGCTGTATCTTCGTCATTTTTTGTTTGTGAAACAAAAGAAAAAATACGTGTACAAAATTTTTTGGCAATTTAACTAACGGGCTACTTAGTTTTTTTGAGGATTGTACCCTATTATCAGCGCAATGTTTGTGTTTAAGAAAAAATTGAAAAAAAGATTGCGTATTAAGTTTTCCGGGTCAGGTAGTAACTCATTACATTATTATATCTCAGGTCACGGGACGGTGGCGCGCGCTCGGTCCGCGAGCCCGACCGGCAGCATCCCGTGGTGCTCGATGGCGCACGCGCAGCTCTCGTTCCACGGGCACCGCGACGCGGTCACGTTCTTCGTGGCGGTGCCGGGCGGGCCGGGCGCCGAGTCGCCGCGCACGCCGCCGGGGCCGCCGCCGCCCATGCTCGTCATATCCGGCGGCGAAGGGTATATCGACTTCAGAATAGGTGAGAGGACACTGTTTACACCTGTATGCTGAGTGCGAGTTTTGTCGAGAACAAAACGCTCAAAACTAAACTAGAATCTCTACTGAATCTACTGGGAACGATACGAGCATGTGTTTCTTTCAGTACTAAAAAAAAAAAAAAAAACAACGACATGTAACCTATGCGATTCTTATTCATTGTACCGTCTCGGCATTTCTATATTTTTCTTTCGAATCGTTTCACATTTGTTTACAGCTGTTTTTATTATTAAACTTCTAAGTTTTGTTTGATATAAGAGACAAACCAAGCAATATGCACGTTAGCAGTACACAAGTCATCTCATTGAAGCTTTGTGCTGACTAGGACCCAGTTTCACATTCCCCTAATCAAAACTAAAATGATTGATAAAATATAACCACACACATAAATAAGGCATTTGAAAAAAGTCCCTATTTTTGACGTTATAACGTTTTTTTTAACGTTTGTGTTTATATTTCATCCATCGAGTAACAGGAATCAGGAGATGGTGAAACGACGCGTTTAGTATCCCAGTAGTGCTTATAATGCTTTTACATAATTTACAATCATGCTTCTAACTAGATTTATTTATTTTTTAGATTTGTTGTGTTTTGTGCCTATTGTTTGATTTGATTTTGCGGAGGCGTTTTTCTACTAAAATGTGTATTAAAAATTCATCGCATTAACTTTTGTGAGAATTTCATTTCAATTCAGTTTATTTTCATGAAAATAATATCCATAACAACTGACATTAAGCATGAGATTATCATCGTTAAGGTGAAATGCATTAAAAATCCATAAACACAGTTACAAATGGTCCATTCATTTCTATTCTTCTAAGTACCTACTTCCACAGCGATCACGCGATCATGGTTGAATGTTAATATTACTTCCAATATTTAATTTATCAAGCAGTACATTTTTTTTTCGTTATCTATTAAGTGACAAGTCAGGATTTTGTGTAGGGTCTATTTTTAAATTTATGATAAACAAACCGCGTGTTTGCCTGTATGTAACCCATAGTCATTAAGATTTTATGTAGTCAAGTTATACCGGTTTGTTTGAGTTTTGATTATTGGTTAATTTAAATAAATTATTGTTTTGATGATGTTCATTAACCCTAGAGTTGGTTGAAAAATTGCTAATAATACCGTACTGGTGACCAACCAAAAGCCGCGTTACGGCTCTGTCAATTGAGACGTCAATTGTTACTGTTAGTTAAAAATTATAAAATAATAATGTATATTGGTCATTTTTCACAGATCACTATCTAAAACCCCAAACTAAGCAAAGCTTAGTCCCACAAGTACGCTATGGGAGCCAGATGCCTGATAACTATAATAACTTCTATATTTTTGTAAATAGTTATTGTACAATATAAACACCCAGACACAGCACAAGTATTTGTATCCATCACACATTTATTTGCCCTGGGTAGGACTCGAACCCACGGCCTATGGCTCCGTAAGCAAACTTACAACCAAATATGCCACTAAGGCAATCAATAAGAAGATAAGTAGTTAGAAGGTATGTTGTACCAGATAAAAGTGGATTGACCACATTTCCAGATAGTGTTTTAAACTGCAACCTTTTTCGATTTACGTTTCCAAGATACGCGAAACAATATTGTGATAATCAGTGTAGTATATTCTCCAGGTTGTACAATTTTGATTAATCCAAACTTTATTATGATATTGATTATGAAATTAAATTAAACAAGTTAATAATTAAATTCGCATTTTAGTAGAGAAACGCGCTCCGAATAGGCATGAAAAGTTTCCAGCTTCAATACGATTTCTGTTTTACCTCTATAGAAGAGCACGTGGACGACGTAAGAGATACAGCTTCCCACCTCATTGTGTGGCAGATAATCTCTACATGTACCTGATAGAGTTTAAGCGAATATAGTCTGTATTACAAAAGGGGTACGTGATGTTTTTGTAAGTGCACAGCTTATGACATGATATTAACATCACTAACAAAGCTATAGCACGGCATGGCGCGGTGCGAGGGATGGATATGGTCCATAGCTGTCATAGGTTTGTTGTCAGAATAATGATATGTAGTAAACTGAGTTTTAGAAAAAATCTATTGTGAAGACTTTTGTTTACATAAGAAACTATACAGCGCTATAGAAGTTCACCTTATTTTGCTTGGTATCTATTTTTTTTGTAGTTATTAAACTTGGTTAGTCCTCGACATTTTTACTATGATCGCACTAAACTGCGCCGATATGTGGCTCCGTTAATAATATTAAATATAAAGTCAATAAACGCACAAACAGAAGTAACCTTAATATTTTGTCTCCATGTTTATAATATTATTATGTAATAAATATTGAGTGCTCCTAAATCATAAGTTTCCAATGCTAGATGAAAAATAAATAAAAAGTAATTGATGATCAAATTGTTCTTTGCGAATTTTAAGTCTGGTTTGAAAACTCCTCATTAGTAAAAATATCGATTAAATTTGATTGAATCTTTCTATCTACATATATATTCGATCGAAAATTACTACAAATTTTTACTGACCCTTAAATTGTAAAATGATTTGCTTTAGGCAACTAAATTATAATTTAGCAGGAAAATATGTATTGTTTTCTATTATTTTTTAGAGAGGGCGGAGGATATATACAAATTGAACAAAACACAATACAAATTACAAAACCAATTAAGTGACAAAATAAATCTAATCATTCTTCTTCTTGTGGCGACCCCATACAAAATGTAGAGATTGGAGTAAGTTAATGACAATTTAAGACATATCTAAATTTATAAAAGTACATTTTTTTCTAAAATTCATTACTAATCGATGCGTACCTAAAGTAATTGAATTAAACTACTGTAAACCATTTCACTATTTTGACAACAAATTTATACAAGCTGCTTGTGAAATCACTCTCTCGATAACTTAACATTTATCCACTCATTTTCTAAGTTCACAACACAATTACTTAACAGTAACTTATTGTAAGGTAAGGCTATATGAATCGTAACTATGTCTTTGTACTCTTATTAAAAGTATATTCGCTAACGTGTACATTGCTAATACAGTTTGTAAATGTAAATAGTTAGTTAACATTTGTTTTGAAATTAATTAAAGTTTTTATTATTATATTGTAATATATTATCATCGTTTAAGTAATATTTCTTGAATTTCTGTTTCTTCTAGTGTAATATTTAATATTCTAATGTGCAATTTTTACTTAGATACAAAGAGAGTGAGTGCATCAGGTGCAAAAAATGGGAATTTACGTTTGTTGAAGTCTAGTTTTGCATTACCTACGATGATTTCTAGATCAATTTAGGCAATCCAACTCTTAACCTTTTCGCAATGTTTTTTTTGTCATTTGGCAACCAACAAACACCATTGTTGAAACTTGAGTGATATCCAATTTCCTCTAACAACTGTTGAATCTAATATACATATGAGAGATGTACATTTATTAAAATTTTCCAATACAAGTAAAGTTTGGGACGATTGTGATACAATTTGGGAAAGATCAATCCTTACCGGTAGTGTGCGCCTGAGTTTTACAGTACAATTCGCCATTTTTATCCTAGTCGCTAGAACTGTTACCGATATTCTTACATAAATAGTGACTCAAAATTGATGCTTGCTTAAAGTTATTATTATATTAGAACTTGCAAGATACAGTAATAAGTAGAATTGATTATTTGAACGAAAAATCCTCAAATTTCTGTTAACAAATAACCATACTCTAAACAAGCATTTAAAACATTTTACTAAAGAAAATAACGAAACTAGATTAACTTATCATTTCAGCGGATTCCGAGATGGAAGACAGCGTGGTGGTCGCAGAGGACGGGTCCTCTAGCGGTCACAGTTCGCTGGTGGATCGGGCTAGTAAGAGCCACCTGATCGTGTGGCAGGTGGCCACAGCCTAACGGCAAGCCTGCCGCGCGCGCCTCGACTCCGATGATTACGTGTTCGTGTGCACGAGCACGAAGCCAGAGACCGTGCACGTGTGAGCACGTGCACGGCTCCGTGCCTACGCGCGCGCCGCCCACGGGGCAACGTTCGATCGCTACAATAATAGTCCTCACGAACTAGGTAATAAAGTCGCATTTACTTGCTATACATTTGTAAGTACAACCCGATCGTTGACTTTTTAAACGTCAGAGACACAAGAAAAACTAAGAATTTTTGTATTAACTACGAAACAATTTTAATAGCATTCGTGAATATTTAATAAAATAAAATAAACTGTGTAAATTCTTTGTTCACTTAGGTATTATGTGTTGACTAACTAAATCAAATAGTAATTACGATACTAATAATGACCGACAATAGGTTTTATTTATATTTAGATTAATTTGTAGGTTTTCTGACCCAACCTGAAACATAATTTACACAATGTCGATTATCGTAATTTTTGTCTTAGCGTCTTTTGTATCACTTGGCGATTCAAAAGTAAACAGTGTTGTGATTGTACCCTGCATTTTGATTTTACAGTGCAGGAGTTGAGAGATTATATTACGTATTTCGCATACTAACGCAAAGATCGAGTTGTAACTTTACCAAAGTCATTTGTCGCATACTAGTGCATTTGTTGTAGCGAAGACTGTTGCCTTTTCCCTCGGCCGGCGGCGTAAAGGAACTGACGAGAAGTGTTTGATCAGTATTCTGCATTAGAGTTCGGTTGCGTTCAGCAATTAGGAATTGATTTGTGATAAGATAGTTGGTCTTTCCGTCATTACCTTCATACGGTTCGGGATCATCAGATGCGACGGTACCTGTCTATTTTAAGACCGTTTTGCACAATATAACTCACATAACACACAAGTTATCGAGTGTATACAGCAGAACTATACCAGGGTATACTAGATATCGATATTGACCATTTAACAAAATAATCTACCTTTCGGCTAAAACCTATAAAATATTAATAATGATTAGATAATTTGATGAACGAATAATCAATACACACATCTAATAAAACAATGTGTCGTGTAATTACATATTTAGCGAATAACGTTTCATTTCTTTGGTGTAGTTCTCTGTACACTATCTCGGTGGTTCACACTTCACTCACCCACAACAAGGCACGCATCAACCACATCCAAACGGTCTCGAAGAAATAGACGATCAGAACATGCGGCTTCCGATAACTTACATGATTCAATTATCTTTTTTGTGCATTCTTGAACCCTATTTCCATGCAGGTTTATCTTCGGATTAACCTCAATCGATAATTTGAGCGTATGATAGTCTACATCCTGTAATGTAAGAGCGGTACCGTGTATTTGTTGATCCCGGACCTCACTATGTTTCATCGCGCCACGTCTCGACACGCACGTCATTGTTCGATTGTTCGGATTCGAAGCGGTGCCCGGCACTGCAAGGACTTTGTTCTATATATTCAGTGTGCTTCTCTCGCGCCGCGCAACGCTCCGGCCAGCATTGCTCACCACACGCGTGTGATTACGAAAACAAAGCACGAAGCAGTTATAGTGCGAAACTAACTGACATAACGAAATCTCCTACAACGTCAATGTCTTTGTTAATTAACGTTAATTAACTGTCAATGTCAAACTTACTCAAATTTTACCATCACTACAGCACAGTTGATTCCATAAAGTTAAGGTATACGGTTTGAAATATATACTAGCAGCGCCCCGCGGTTTTACCCGCATAGTTCCCGTTCCAGTTATTTTCCCGGGATAAAAAGGAGCCTATGTGTTCTTCCATAGTCTGGAAGAACACATCAAACTGTGCTCCAAAGTTCAACCAGATCCGTTCAGACGTTACGACGTGATTGAGCAAACAAACATCCAAATATTGTAATTTGTAATATTAATAGGATTTTGTTCAAAACAAAAACAAAGTATTTGCAGTTAGCTTCGCACTGTTTAGCTTCCATTTCGTGGAATTGCTATCGATGAGGTTCATTTTCATTTCATTTCATTTTCTATTCCAGTTGTAAGCAAATGTTTATAATGAGTCTGTAAAGACTCAAAATCTTAACAAATAACGAACCGTTGGAACGGCTACCACTGAAAACTCTACTTTTCCATGTAACGATGGCTACGATGAAGTGCAATTGTTATTTCGGCGTCATGTTTTAAAACATTCAGTAAAATAAATGTTTGTTTGTCTTTTTGGTTTCACGATTAAAGCAGGATTTTAAGTAAACCATTATAATAATATAAATATGGTATGGAAAAGAAACTGACCTCATCAATATCAATGTATTCGCGTTTCAGTGCTCTTTGGACGGGTCAGCATCACATTTCATTTACGTTACCCTCGATTTCTCCGCTTCGACCCGTCCTGCTTAATCTCATTTAGAATTAATGTACAAGATGTAACCACCAAATAATACATTTTAGTAGACTTTAGTAGTTAGATTTAACAAAAGTTTTGTATAATAAATTATATAACATTATACACTATTTATAGATATTATGGAATTTCTCATTTATTTGTTATATTTTTAATGTAATTAGTTCATTTGGGGCTGTGGTTGTCTCATCTGCTCACATGTTTTTTAGCATTATGCTATTGTAATTCGTGTTTTTGTTATACTGACATAATAATGTAACTAATCAACTGCAATATAATTAATTTGACCTAATTCGAGGTAATTAAAGACATACAGTTTTATATCTAAGCTGTATTATCATATCGGGTATAAAATATGAACCGTAACGGCGAACTGTACCTCACATTTGCAAGCGTTATGAAAGGTTAAATAAAGAGGTGATGTACAATTAGATGCCATGGTTTTTCATATTTTATACCATATACCACGTGACTTGACTATCTTACGAGTACAATAAACTATCACGATTTAAAGAATTGACGCTAAACTCGTTAATGTTACAAGTCTAATCATTATTTTCATTACCTCTATAATTACTCTATAATCCAAAGCTTCTCAACGACACTGAAGGCACTGTTTAAAATTAGAATAGACAATCAAATATTGCTGTCACTGTCACATTATAGGAAAGACAAATCATTTACTTTTAAATGTGCCTTCAGATTTGTGTCTAATGTTTGTCTAAATCTCACACGCATTGTCTTAGTGAACAGGTTATTTAATAGAAATTGGTACTCGGTTGTTGTAGCGTGGAATGTAGATAGCATGTTTAAGGATTGACTCGTCAAGTATTCCCGCTTGTCCAGTTCACACTCATTTTTGCATTAAGATACTCATAATTCTAATCCGTAAGACATATTTACATAGCACGTGTTATGTCTTTTACGATTAGAACATTGTATAGCGTAACCAATAATGATTATCTGATACAGAAGACCCGAAAGGTCGGTGAAGTTGTTCCCAAGTTGACAAGGAGATGTGCCGTGTTCATTATTGCGATGAAGCCAGACTGTCAATTGACGCTCACTTTATTAATGTTACGATGACATATACCTTGAAAATAGTTGTAACATAACACGCTACAACAATGCTAGAAGTCATACGCGATGTAGTTCTGACACTGTTGGCTTGTTTGTCTAAATATTTCCAACTTATAGACAAAATAAAAACTTTCAGGACTTCATCTCGTGAATAGTGGACGAGTACTTATGTAGTTAGTTCTCTCAAAACCTCGACATGCAATCGTATGGTGTTGTTTTAGTTCTCAATGGTGCAAATATATATCTAGTGTTACTTGTATGAGCAAATTTTAGTGATAATGTAGTCATATTATTTCAATTCACATTGCACATGCCCAAGGGATATTATGTACATAATCGCAATCATAGTTAAATATGTATTTTAATTTATTTCGGACTTACATCGCCGTGAGCATTACTTCAGAGAAACCTAAATTGTGATTTTCATAAGATGCTTGTCTTTTATAATGTAGTGTTATCAAACTGGTAGATGTTTTTCTAACAAACAAACAGTTTGGTGGTACCGATATATACATAAATATTATTGTCTCATGGAGTCTCTCAAGTCGCCAAAGTTGCGTATGCCGATGACAACAAGGTACTTTTTCCCTTGGTTACTTAGCTTTTAAAGTTATTTTTGGTTTATCAACTACTTTTTTATTGCCTGCTAACTACATGTAGAGAGAGTTATATCAAATACATCAATGTAACTTTAACACGAACTACCGTATTATCCTTTGGGCCATTTCAACAATCATGTTTTTCTATCTTTATTATAATTAATTAATTAATTAATTAATTAATTATTATTATTAATCGATGTTATTTAATCCAGAAAGTTCAAAGTGTTATGTGCGGTTTTGCAACTGTCTTTTATTATTCATGTTATTTAAGAAAAAAGGAAAGCGCTGATTTAAGAAAGATTGTGAGTTGTTGAATAATGTGAATGAAGCTAAAAAATATTGCATGACGTTTTTAGAGTCATCTTTTTCAGATACATTTCCTACACCGGGGCGGAAAGGATATAAGGGGCGGAAAGGACATAATGCTGAGGATTTTTTGTGATTTTTTATATCATACCTATATGCGTTGCGTTATCTAATGTGCATTGAAATCAATTTATTTCAGATATATTGATTTTACATAATTTCTAAAATAATTTGGCACCCGAATGTTGTTCGGAATATAGTAAATATCCTTTTAGTATTTGGAGTAAACCTCTAAAGAAAGTTCCATTATTTTATATTTGTTAGGTATTGAATTCTTTTTTGTTTACTTTATTTGTAATTGACATATCAATTTCTATCATCGCCACAATTTTTCTTGAATGAGCATCCTATTAATACACCAAAATGTAGGAATGTTAACTAGCACCACAAAACATGTTCATGAATAAATATTAGCATTATCGTGTTCACTAATGTTACTAACAAATTTTTTAAGGAATGAATCAGTGATTTGTGAACACCAAGTACGTAGCTAGCAAATAATTAAACTCTGCATGAATTTGTGTTGCAATTGAGCATTCTTCATTGAACCATAAGCAGATTAGTTGGGAGTACGAATAAGTGATAAATTAGTTTGACTCAACGTTGCAACGACGCTGACCGGAGGCTTTATGCTTTTGTGTAGATATTGTGGCTAAATTTAGGGACTCCAGAGTTGTACAACCCACACATATGTCGCGATTGCCTTTCATATAAAATTAAAAGTATTACGACCACTAAAATTATCAAAATAATCGATTTAGCTATTTTTAATGACTGTTACATAAAACTATATGTTTAAAATTAATCGATAGTATGATAGATATGATTTATTGTGTGATTTTTTTTTCACTAACTATCACAACATTATTATCGGCCAGTTCGCTTTCGGGCAGCGTCGTCGGCTAGTCCTAGTCAATAAATATCGACGTAGGTATAAAGTTAGCTAGGCTTACGTTGTTTTGCTATAGGTATAAATAACACGTTCGTAAAGACGGACAATGTCAGTTTGCAATGTATATAGATGTTGGGGATGATAACACGCGAACGCTAGAGGTCCCTACTTCTTTTTATGTTTTGTGACACTATAAAAAACGAATAATCTTATACATATACGTGGAATAGGTTATTGGTTAAAATAGTTTGATCCGTGAGACGCCATAAAATTTGTTAACTGACCCCCTCAGTAACTAAGATATTAGATTTACGTCAATGAACAATATGCTCCAATGTAATCCTAATTTTCCAAATCAGAAATGCATGGTTTTCGTCAATCATATTCAATATCGTAGTGTGTTTGAACTGTTTCTTATACTGTCACAAAATCTTGTCGAGAAGGTTCGACGACTGATAGAAGCAATGTCTGACTTTGTAGCCGGAGTGCTTAAATTCGATGTTTACCCGTTGAAGCTTTGTGTAGAAAATTATAATAATAATCTTAATTTACATTACCAAATTGTAATTTGTGTGAAATGTATTTATTCGTACTTATGTTTTTGAATTAGTTTAAAGTTTTGTACAATATTTATTGAATGAAATTATTATCCAACGAAGTTATTATAAATTTTTATTTTTATTTACAAGCGTGAGGCAGGTCATAATAAAATATTTTTCTATTTAGTTTAATAGCTATATTTTTTTTTGTTTATTTAATAAATCAGATTGGTGTTATTTTATACAACATTTACTTTGTTCGGTTATCTTTGCGGGTTGTAACCGTTATCGTGTGAAAAAATAGTATTTTCAGCAAATATGCGAAACTTGTACAAAAACTATGTGTTTTTCCATCGACTGGTAGTTTAAACTAGTTTTACTCGTTAAAAGATCACGTCCATTAGTAAATTCCGTTAAGTTTTGTTTCAACATTACAACTTCGATATTTACCACTAACAATGTTTGATCAACTGTTGCTCGATAAAAATTAACACGTGGATAAAAAAATGATCGCCTTACTTTAAACAAGTTATAATTTACGTTGAAACACGACGTCGGTTTCACCCGATACCGAGCCGTTCTTTTGACCTCTAACATTTATAATCGATATAAAAATATCAGTCGGTTTGCGAGACCTCATTGTTTTACTCTTGTTTGTAATATGCTATCAAATAAAGGAACGCTGGAGATTATGTCGGATGTTTTATTTTACCTTTCGGAGGCCTTATTACATACCTTGTTATATGTCAGTTCAATTGATTTTAAGACAGGAATCGGATTAGAAGTAATATAATTTGCATGGCTAATACAATGTATAAATTGCAAAGGCAAAATGTTTTCAAAAGTATTTTAGCAGAATCGTCTTTATAACTGACCGTTATCTTCAATAACTGTAGCGAATTTATAATAAATTCATTGAAATGTTACATGAGCTTTAGGTACATTTTTTAGAGGACGCAATTTTATTTTTGAAACATGTATAAAGGGCCAATAGAAGCTCAACCCCAAGTTTGTGGGGATGACCCTTGTCCCCCGGCCGACATCTTGGAAAACGCCCCTTTTCGATATATTTTTCAAACTACCAACCTACAAAAAAATATTATGATATAATTTGTAACAACTGAAATTTTCTACGAGTTTGCTGTTGAATTTTCAAGAAAAGGTAAATAACTTTTCCTGAAAATTCAAATACCTATAAAGAAGTTTAAGTAAAAAAATCTAATTGCAATAATCAATAATAAATAAATTACAACGTAGGAATGTTAAGAAACAGGTGAAAATATAGGTACTTACACAAAATTAATATAAATAAAATTATAATAAACATTTCGTTTACATTTCAATTTTATGAGTATTGAAACGCCCGATCAACTTTGGAGCGCTCTCAAATCTCTATACATTAGGTTAAATGAAAAAACATGCGAAACTTTTCCTTAAAATAACCTACAAGTACAAGATTGGTCTGAGATGATTCCAAATTAATAAAAAGAAGGTATAAAGCAAAAAAGACAAATTCGAGAAATGTTTGCTTATTTTTGCTTAAACTTCTTATTTTTTAACTTTCAGGAAAAATGAATATAAGCTAACTCGTAGAAAATTTTATTTCTGCAAATTATTTCCTAAATTTTTTTTAGTAGGATGGGTAGTTTGAATAATACATAAAAAAACCGTTTGCCAAGATTGGGGTTAAAAGCAATCTCTTCCAGACAACCTTAGAATGGAAATGGTTTTAAGAATACATTATGTACATACAGCAGTAGGTACCTACCAAAAACACGACATTAAAGAGTAACTGTACGAAATTTCATATCGTGAGGTGGAACGTCGAAGTTATGGCTGGTCTAGTAAGTTACGGTTGGTCTAGTCGCGAGGACGGGGCCTGCCGATCCGGAAGCCCTGGGTTCAAATCCCATGCGCACCACTGTATTTTCGAAGTCATGTGTGTCACACTGCTAACTTAAAACGGCGAAAGAAAACATCGCGAGGAAACCGACATGTACCTAAAATCATTCGAGGGCATGTGTCATCTACCACCCCGTACTGGGCCAGCGTGGTGGATGGTGGATTACGGCCTTGACTCTCTCCTTGCGAGAGAAGGCCCCAAGCTCCAGGAGTGGGAATATTTAGTAAGCTGTTTATGAATTGGAACAGAGAAGCGAGAGTATCAGGCACAAGTTGGGTCGTGTGTAGAATACTGGTGCCACCTTCTGCGACGGTTCGGCGAAGTTGCAGCTCGAAACCCTCGACACGGGAGACCGGCGTGCTGTTAGGATAATAGGTGACAGAGAGTTAGTAGTAAAAACCCTAGCCAGCCTTGAACATCGTCGAAAAGTGGGACACTTTTTACAGATTTCGGAAAATACGTGCCGGGTTTACATACATAGGTACTTACATGATTTTATTTTGATTTCCCTTTTCCATCACAGGACAAGTCGTGTGCACTACCACCCTTACAATTTCGATATTCCCAAAACTCTTACCAAAAGATTTGGGTCCACTTTTTTCATACGTAGGTACCTACACCCTAAGAGCCACACTATCAATGTGAGCCTTACTTGGGAGGCGCACATTGATAAAGTTTTTGTAAAACTAAACGGTTAAACAATTAGTTTTGAGAAGACTGGCCAGGGTCCTGCCGACCGATGTGGTACGCTTCTGTGCCCTCTCATTGGTTCACTCCGTAGGTACGTAGGCAACCGAGCTGTGGGCTAGAGGTGCCAAGTGAAAACGCGCGTTTATAGGTATGTCAAAAATGGACGATCCGGGCGCGCATACAACAGGACCAGTCGGCTAAACCTTTTTCGTATCACTCCAAGTTCTGACGCTACCTTCAGTAGTACTAATACAAGTAGCTATCTAGCTATGTATAGGCGTCTGAACCGTGAGTCAT
Source organism: Ectropis crepuscularia (assembly GCA_963693475.1). Classification (NCBI taxonomy): domain Eukaryota; kingdom Metazoa; phylum Arthropoda; class Insecta; order Lepidoptera; family Geometridae; genus Ectropis; species Ectropis crepuscularia. Next base: position 21,023,427 of record OY856338.1, read on the forward strand.
ATGAAAAGTTGCGCGAAGTCCTGGTGCTCTCAAAACAACGCCGCACTCGCTATAAACATCGCTTAAAATGAGTCCCGCGTTCTCTTGCTCCGAATCACTTCGGAGTCTGTGCAACTGATCTGCATGATCTAATACCACCTTGCCCTTTTTTATCGGACTTCTCGTCGCTCGAAGAACTGGCATCGTTCCATGGTTGATGTTCCAAAGACACGGACGAAGGGAACGTGTAAGGCTGTGGAATGAGTTGCCGGAGAGGGTTTTTCTTGAGAGTTATAATCTTGGTGTCTTCAAATCGAAAGCGAATCAGTTTGTTTTAGGTAATCACGCGCCGTCGTAGACCGCATCGTCGCTTAACATCAGGCGAGATGGCGGTCAAGTGTAAACCTATAAAAGTAAAAAAAAACATCTTCATGGCTTCATGGCAGTCGTAGGTATAGGGACTGCTGATAGAAGAGACAACTTCTTAGAATTTTAGCGTTAAACAGCACTTATGTTGTACAATACCTACATCATCTTTATAGCTACAGCTGGTCTAGTAGGGAGAACGGCGACTGCCAATCCGGAAGCCCTGGGTTCAAATCCCACGCCCACCACTGTATTTTAGAAGTCATGTGCGTAATGCTGCTAACTTGAACACGGACGGTGAAGGAAAACATCGCGAGGAAACCGACATGTACCTAGAATCTTTCGAGGCCACGTGTCATCCACCAACCCGCACTGGGCCAGCGTGGTGTATTATGTACTTGACACCTTGCGAGAGAAGGCCCCGAGTCCAAGCATCACGGTTACTTTTTGAAGCGGGATACTGCGTCTAGACGCCAAGCGCAGCTACTGTTTGAAGCGTGATGCAGCGTCTAGATGCCTGTAGCCTGTGGCCGCTGCTAAAAGTAGCTAATGTGGTTTGGCTGTCAGACAAATTATTCTTCCCACTCAAAGCGCTATCGTCATCGTCCTACATTACCACGTCGGTGACGGGAATCTATAACATTTCTCTCAATAAAAAAGTGCTCAACGTGGATTAAAGTTTTCACTTTAAAAAAGTTACTTAATCACATTTTTTTATGAAATACGCTAGTTGTTAGGATTAGGGAAATGATTAGGGTAATTACACCATTATTATAACTTCTTGATGCAAATAAAACACGTTTAAATATATTACAATAGTTTATTTTAGGAACAACGTAAATGTAATCTAATGACAAGACGGGTAACATGCAACAAATATGAAAATGCCTATGGAGTTGATTTAGTACATTCTAAAGAAAATGTTAAGTAAACCAAAAGTCCGTAAACTTAAACGACTGCAATTTATTTCATGAGCACCTTTTAAATATATCGGCACCAAAAGGTAAACACAATCGGATGTTTTGTAGTGACAGTCACAATAGAATACTATCGTCGCGTTGACGTCATTCGAACCGACTTCAAAAAGGAGCAGGTTTTCAATTCGACTGTTTGTTTTTGTACCTATGTATGTTACGCGACCATTCCCCACATTACGACGACTTTGATGATTATTTTTAGATTCTTGTTAGATTAAATACTTCAGAGGTGGTCCCATGTATCTTTTTTTTTTCGAAATTGATTTAGTAGTTTTTGAGAAAATCAAAAAAAGAGAGAACGAATCTATCCATACATGTATCCATGTAATATCTATCCATGTACCTAAACAAAATATGTCTACTTTACACAACTTAGTCGGTAATTTGATTCTTTTTTCAGAAAAAACATTATAGGTGTAAAATATTGATGTAAAGATGTTATATTATATAATTAACAACAGCCGTCGAGGATCCCATGTTTAGCCAAAAGAACTTTTCGTCGGATTTCAGTGGACGCAAGTTACTTATTATCATAATAATATTGACTTTAGAAAGGAAAAAAGTTAAAATAGGCTTTGATTATAGAGCATGACGTATCATTAGAAAGTATACACAACTTTTAAATTTACGTAGTATGGATGCTCATGAATTAAACTACACCGTGTATAGCTAAAAAACAGGTTTATATAACTAGGTACTAGGTATGTTATGGACGTAATACCCGGTTTAAATTATTCCAGTCCACCGATCGAATCCAGCGCTGGATTGCTTACTGGAAAAATGGAAACTGGCACTGGGAAGCATCAATCCAGTGTCAATGCTTTCCAGTGCCGGTTTACATTATTCCAGTAAGCAATCCAGCGCTGGATTCGATCGCTGAACTGGAATAATGTAAACCGGATTTAAGACTTAACACGCAATCTATGATAAAATATATCCATTGTTTTTGTCACATATCGCAGCGCGTCTGCTAGGTTAGCCATGATTGTACATAAGTAGCTCTACTTATAGGTACATATCTTTCGTTGTTTTAATAAAACAATTAAAAATATAATTTAAAAAAAAACTTCATTAGGTACTGTAAATAGTGAGTAAATTGGAATGGAATGTGATTATGTATAGTTTGTAGGTACTTACAATTATTTTGTAGTTTCTTAAACCTATTTTGTATATTGTGCTTCAAGGAGCGTAATTTAAAACAAAGTCTTGGTTACCTCCTGTGATAAGTAATGTAAAATAACCATTTTCTTCAACATTTGTTAAATTTCTAAGGACTGTGCGTCATTCAGAAAAGATACCGAGTAGTTTTGAACCGTGACTTCAAAAGTAAAATACCCATTTGACATTATTTTTATAAAATTAGGTTAGGTTTGAGTCACAATTTTTTTTTGTCATTCCTCTTTAATATATTTGAGTAATTACAGTCCATTTTTATTGATTTTATTTTTGACAAAAAGATACATACGTCATTTACTCTTTAACTATAGACGTACTGCATTTCAGGTTTACAATATTAAGAATGAAAAATATCTGCTTCTAAATAATTTCAGTAAAGTTAACTTATTCTTCAAATTCACGCAATATGCATTTTTTATTTTGATTTGCGACATTTTTTAATTCATTTAGTGACGGGGTAAGAATAACCTGTACCTGATTATAGTGCAAGGCAGTAATTTGAGTATGACCTACAAATATTGATATTCTCTATTTAAACCACGAGAAATTAGGAGAGTCAATTAAAAATTCGATAATTTAATTTTCCTATAACAGACGAAAATTTTCCAAACCTCGGAAATTACATCAAAATCGATATTATCCCTGGACGTTCCGTAAATTGGAAATTTGAATAAGCAAATTTTGTAGTACCTACCGTAAAAAGCTAGACCATTTATGGTAGGTTTTATCCGGACGGATCGCATTATTAAGTGGAGCTAACCGAATACTGCGATGTGTATTATACTAATTTTTGAACTGGAATATATTTTTTCATAGACATTGCTCTATTTCTACAGCAGGTTTATATCACCCACATTTTCTTTTAATTTTAAATAAACACTTTGCTGTCGGACGCAATCACCAGGTTTTCGGCGGAGGTTTCGGCAATTCGTTGCTTACGATTTAAACCTAAATAGCTAGGTATCTACTACCATATTCGGGTTAAGTAGGTACATAAATTTAACATATTAGATACAATATAATAAGCAAATTTAAAATACACAACAAATAATTGTCAATTAATTGAACCATCATGTTATACACCTATATTATTTATTTCCGTTGTGGAAACTACACTAGAGTATGAAGGAGTTTAATTATTAAAAAACAATAGGAGTTCCATATTGTCCTATGATCAAACATTTGTTTTAAATAAAAATAAGATTTGAATACTATTTTACATATTTCCAGTTACTAACTTAAAACATAGTTTATTTTCAGATTTGCAACAATTGTACACAAGGCGTAGATAGAGCTTTCTAGAAACGTAAGTATTTTAAGACGCACCTAGTTATAACTCGTCGTGTAAAAGGATTTGAATATTGGAGTAGGTAAGTGTAGTAGAGAATCAAGACACATCAGTCTACAATGCCGGGGATAGAGGGCGATGGCGTAATTTTATCATGGAGAGGTTGTGGAGAAGAAGAACACTAATCACGGAAGAAGATGGTAGAGAATAAAATGAGAGAAATAATAATCATTTTTGTATGTTTACAGCGAATAAACTTAAAAAATTGTGAATCAATTATTTTTTTGCGTTTTTAAAATGCTACATAATTTCAGAGTACCTACGTTTTATTTTTTCTAATTATTTTATAATGAGTTACTTATTAAAAAAATAGTAACTGCGAGAGCTAACAATTGGCTCACAGCTCACACCATGTGTCGACTACTAGATTCATTGGCTCATTTAGCTCGGGTCGAGTCTTGCCACAATTTACAGCCTGTCATGAATCGAATTTGACCTACTTACTCTACGCGCGGAACGAGTGAAACAGAGTGAATTTCATTACATTGCTTATTTTTACTATTTTAGTTATTTTTTACATATTATTGTCATAATAACATAATACTGTGTTAAAACGAAAAACCATGGTTTTTCGTTTCGTTCTATTTTGAACCATACTCGTACATTATTACGGTTACATCTAACCGCGCATGACATTTAATTTAAAAAATAAATTTAGAGATACGAAGACTAAAGACTTAGACTTATACCCCGTTTACATGATTCCAGTCCAGCGACCGAATCCAGCGCTGGATTGCTTACTGGAATAATGTAAACCGGCACTGGAATGCATTGGCACTGGACTGGAATAATATTAACGGGGTGCTAAGACAAAAACAGCAGCAAAAAAGTCGAATTTAATGTCAATACACGTTTGTTATGTCAATTTATATGTGTATAAAAGGTGCCTATGAAATCAGGGTTGGAATAAGGAGAATAATTACATAGGTATGTAGTGAAAGTTTTTCGAGTAAATAAATCAATTTGAACATTTCCATTTAAGATTTACAACTATTCTACGCAACTCTGATTAGACATAAAGCTCAACTACGCCTTTACGTGTTACGATACTGTTTTACAGAATTGTAATCATTAGTAGATATAAAATAAATAATTTGTGAGCAATTTTAGCAATGTTTATTTTTGTGTTTTTTATTACTGAAAATAAACTAAACACTTTTTTCTCTACTCAAAACTAATTATTGAATAAAGCGTTTTCCATGTGACAGAAATGAATGACAGATGAGAGAAAAAATACGTCGAATTAGTAACGTTGACGGACGAATATCTAATTTTTCAATCAAAATTAATAAGTTTGGAACAAATGATAACCTTTTGTGACAGGTTTTATTTTTCATTCATGTGACATTCTGAATACGAATTTTGCCAAATGTCAAAATTAAAAAAAAAACACTCCATGAAACTTATATTTGCCAAAAAACAATTTATCCATGTAAACTCCATAACCACTAACTTACCTAATTAAATAATTCTAATTGTAGGTATTATAAGTATTATACTCATGCATATTGTATACTACGTAACTCTGTTGGTATTATTATATAATTGCTTATTAGGAAGGAATTAGTGAATTAAAAATTGACTTTCTACTCATAGAGGGTCTAAATTCATAACTGATTAGGAAGTATTAGTATAATGGTAAAGACATCGGATTTAAACCGTATTCCCAACATTTACTCAGTGCTTCCACGAGTCAGGAAGCTGTCCAAGTTTTGAGTCCAATTGGCGTGACGTCGCAAATATACATATTTTTGACATGATTGACGTCTAAATAGTACAACAAAAATATACTAATTTATGTTTGAGTAATTAATGTTTTGGAATACGGATAAAAGTTACACAAGACTTTAAGTAACAAACTCAACGTTAAACCTGCAACACACGTGTTTCTAATATAAGAATACCGCGGTATATCAGTTTCAATCGAAAACCTAAAATATTTTGAAATTTGTTTTTATAAATTGGTGGATGTCAAGTATGAGTTCCACTAGTACCTATTATTAATTACAGGACATTTACCGAAATTTTGGGGACTGGCGACATCATACAACCACGGCAAGTCCTCCGATTAATAATACTACTGAAGTAAAATACCGCGAAACTTAAATCAAATATGAATTTGTAGCGTAACGCTAGCAAATATATTGAAAATACTTTCGATAATACAATGTGTAGCGTGCTGACTTGCTGATAATGAAAAATGTTCGTCGCAAGATACAGATAGTGCAATCCACGAAGACGCGCCCCACTATTCCTCCTAACTGTTTATAGTATATGTGTGCAAGCTTCCGTCAATGTTTGAGTGTTATCGGTACACACTAATTACCTATGAATGCACACGCACACTACAATGACTGGTGAATGGTTCGCGACTGGCGCTCGGAGCAAACGCGATTGGTGGAGAAAAAAATTGGTGGGGCGCGTCTTCGTGGATTGCACTATCTATAGCGTCAAAATTAACGTTTCATTTCACGTCGACTATGTGAACAATTACATTACGCCTATTTTCTAGCTCCACGATACAAATAGTTAGTTATAGGTACATAGTTGTATTCACACTTGGTTCGTCCTTCCAAAATTACATTCAGTATATCCTTTAGTAACACGTGTATTTTGGTCTTCACAAAACGATGACGTACTTATAAGCGACCGGTTACAGTCAAGTTAAAATTGTTGTCAAAGTATTAATTATATCTATTATTATACTACACGACTGTATATTTAGACGATGTATATATATATATATATGTGTGTACCTATAGACGAGAATGTACAACAATTAAAAGTATTTCGATGTTCAAGGTAATTTTAGAAATAAACATGTTACATTGTCGTTGTTACTTTAAAATATATCGATATACTCACGCAAAATATGGATATACTATTTTGTCTTTTAGGTAATATCTTTCGTAACTTTATGTCTAAAACTACCAAAATTATGTAAATCGATTAGGTCTTTTTCAAACAGACATGATTACATAAAAACAGTTAATTGCATAGAATAAACAAAAATCATCTCATTTCTAAGTTTATTACAGAAACCATTACTAAATAATTCGTAAATAATAACTTAATGACATATTATTCGCGTAATCCTCGAATTAGAATTGAACACTTTTGATAATGTATGTATAAAACACTTTTGATAATAAATGTAGATTTATTTATGTCCATAAATTGTTAAAAAGTTAAATCGTCAACGTTTTTGCACAAATATGTAAATCATCTATTTAATTTACAACATTTAACTTGACTTTAACGAAAAATTAAAAGGGAACGAAGAAACTTTAACGAAGAATTTCTAAGTATTCTCATCTCACGAATCGACGCTCCTTGCAGTTTGGTCAATGATATAGCTACTTAGAGTTATATATTAGCTATTTGGTGTCAATTTTCACCAAGTATTCCCACTTGGAAGTACATACTAATCCTACGAATAACCTGAAGAATCATCAATCTCGTCGAGTTTTTGTACAAGTGAGATAGATCTAGACCTTACAAATTGATAGAACTAATTAGATAGGTACCTACATTATAAGATGTCGAAGAAGAAGGTAAACGTGGTAGGTATATATTCGTACTATATACATTTGGCTATCTCGGAAGTCAGTTTTCCTAATTTAACCTAGAGTTAGAGTTAAAGTAGGTAAATCATGCGTGTACTTCGAATTATTAATAACTTGTTCAATATGGCCCATTATGTCGTTTTTATAAAGATACTATTTAGATAAAATCTTTTAACCGCTATATTTTAATCCTAAATGTCACATCTCACTTGGACGAAAATTCGTAAGGCAAAGTTATGTTACTATTATAAATGTGTGCCTATGCTATTCCACACCACTTGCTCTAGTCACTTGCACGAGCTACCTACATTTGCTTCACATCACATGGTATAATCACAATCCTCTACTCTACCGACTAGTGTTGATCTACGCTATAACTAGCTTACAGCCTTTTTAGGCGAACTATGCGAACTTATTATAGAGCCCTATCACCGAAGCTTCACGCATAGATATTGAAAAAATATCTTCGGAAAATCTCCAAACTGAAATCTTGCAGCGTGCTTATAAAATATAATTTCTCTAGTAAATAAATATGGCTTAATCTAACTGTCTATTAGAATAGTAGCCTAATTATAATTCTGCAAGTTATTATAATTTCGACCGAATAATGGATATCGAATATCCGATGTCACGAAGGAGATATCCCCGACAAAACTAATACGTTTAAATTTTTCTAAAACTAAATAATTAGGCAGCATAATTTACTTAACAATAAAAACAACAGTCGTCTCGTCGAGGATATCCCGAATACAATTTAACCCTAAACATTATTCGTTGTGCAAATAAATGATAACTAAACGTTCGTTGTAATACTTCGATTTATTGCTATCGTTGTCTCTTTCTATCATACTCGACTTTAGCCTAACATAATTATTTCTCAGTGCTACCGTACCTATGTGGATATCATATTAGTGAAGTCAAGTTCCCAGCGAAACTCCATTTCGAGCGTTTTAGTTGTGAAATACGTGTTTCAGCAACTTAGTAACATCTCTTAGGCACATATCGCTTTAGTTTCGCGAGGTAGATCCGAGCGAAGATAGAATAAGAACATCAAGGAAAACGAGCATAAATATACGTCTTATGTATCTCAAAACCGTAACAATCTCGATAATATCTGTATTGAGCCTAATAAAATGTTATCTGTTTCGACACGCGGTGAATTACCAAATATAGTTATATTTTACAGTAATAAAAACAAGGCAATGTCTGCAAACTACAACGTCAGCTTTCGGCGAAGCTGTGATTAGAGTTTCTCAACTCACCGACAGGACGTTGAATTTGGAACAACTGCACAAAAGGTCACTTAACTCCCTCGACCACACCAGCGGGTACTGTTCGAGGGATGGGTTTATCTTGCCGACGAAGCAAACCGTTTCGCTTCGTTTGATCATTGATAATAACATGCTGACAAAATCGTAACATAAAATGTAACTAACTTCTAAGCATTGCCGAAATATGGATATTTTCCCCTTTTCGTTTTATCTAAGTTATTTGTATGGAATGTGGCATTATTCGAGAGTTTAGATATCAATTAATTTATTTGCCATTTTGTTTCAACATTTGATTACCAGACGAAATGTTTAATTTTAAGTTTTAAGCAATAAATTTGTAACGAAATATAATTTAAAATCCTATATCACGAATGCAGTCTACCACTTAGCCATTATTAACTAAATAGATATCGATTAGGTCACATTACAACTAAGTCTATTAAAACGATATTGCTTTCATATTGCTTGTAATTGTAGTATTGCTTTACGTTACGACTTAAAATAGTATAATATATTCATCTAGCATTTCTTACCTTATATTGCTTAGTACGTATCGCATGCTATTTGGACAATTGTATCACTGCGAGGTTCACAGCTTCTTTCCATAATTTATACTGGATGCTAAGGAACGTAAAATTAAGATCAATTTATCAATAAATCCATTGCGTAATAGAGGTAGAGTCGTAATTACTCTACAGAGCGTAGTTCTTCCATTTTTACAGATATGCGTTCTCTTTCAGCTGTATATGTGGTTATATTTATTTATATCTACTATACTCTGAGGTTTAGGATAGCTTATGTAATTTAAATTGCTGAAATTTCAAAGTTTCATATCTAATAATGTGTAAAAAAAATTGAAAATTTTATTATTGCAATTTTTGAATTTCATTCATTACATTATTTATTAAGAAGACACCGAAAGTTCAGAGATTAGCACTATCAAACGTTTAATCTGTTCAGCTTTATAAATAATGGTATAAGCTGGTCAACTTTAATTAAATTAAATAAAAAAAAAATTGCTGGTTCTCTAGTATTTTCAACAACACGTTTTAATGCACCTATAATTGAAATAAGATTATACGAGTCAGTAGTTGACATTAAGACCAAGGCTAAGCTGAAGACACATGAGAATGTCCCGCAAGGTGTTGTGGCGTTGTCTCAACATACTGGGACTTTTGTTTATTGCACCGACGATAACGAAGACATTGTGATATGTCGTTGTGTGCTGGGAACGTCGGCTGCATCATCGAAAGTCATCGGAGATTACAACTTCTAGATGGCCATTAAAGATCCACAGAAAAAATAGACTATACATACTCGTAAATTTAGAAATACGGACAGATTCTGTCTGTCAGTATGTCTAATTTTTTTCGTAAGCTTCCTCGCGGCCACATCCACCGCATTGCGATCTTTAATGGGCATTGTGAAGTTGTAATTCCTGATAGCTTTCGATGGTGCACCCGACTTTTGCAGTACAAAACGACATATTGCATCGTTTTCGATGTTAAATTATTTCATTCCTGCATTGCAAACGCAAAAAATGTAAATGAAACCCCGGACTCCATGGATATTAAAAAAAAAGTAAATTTGCGTGGAAACATATCTGTATGATTTTCTCTGTTACTAGTTAGTTGTGATAATTTTAACATTTACATCCCAGTTCTTATAAATACTATCATTAGAAGAGTTAGCTCACCTCTAATACGCAATATTTATCAAATCGAATTGATAGAAAACCATTTCAAATTTTTACTCGAACACAATGCCTAGTTATTGTTTGTTACTATTTTTACATAATACAAACAAAAAATTCAAATAATAAAAATAGACCAAAATTTTAAGTTTTAGTTTTAACCTGTAGTAATTAAAATAATTGAAAAGTTTCAAACGTTTGCCCAATATTAAACTACTTAGCCTAGATATCTCTGGTCTCTATTAGTTATATGATTTTGCATATAACAATAAAGTTCACACTAATATATACTACGTAAGGTTCTACAACTACAAAAAATTGTAAAGAAGAGAAATTTGGTACACAAGGACGTATTTACAATCTTTGTATATGTTTTGTGTAAAAGTTGGTTGGTTTACATTACCGTAAATTGGTTATCTTATTATAATATTACTAATTTTAAAGTTAGTATAAATATTTGAATAAAATATTTATTTTCATTTTTACGTTAGATTAATTCCAATAAGCCAATATGTTTGCATAAATATAGGTAATATTTTTCTACTAATATGTACCTACTAAAGATGGGGCGACTAAGTTACATAGATTAGTGATACTAAAGAATAGATTAAGGAAGGGAATATGCGAAAAGAGTAAATAGATTACAGATAGTTCTACCTACATATTAAGGTTATACATATAGGTACTAGTAGGGAAGAGGAAGAGCACATATCAAATAAAGGGGATAGACAATGAAAACTAGAAAACTACTAATATACCACTAAGCATATTTGTATATAAAATTTGGAATCAAATATATTCGATGTTTTATACTTCAATAAATATCATCCACTTGGTACTCCAAAGCACCAAACCACTAAAAATCTACAAAACTTTCTTAAACTGTACCTAATTAATATTGCTTTTAAATTACTTTATATTGCTTTTCACGCGCAACCTTTGTCCGTAAAGCTTAAATTTGTAAAAATATATACTTTTTTTTTATTGGAGGATTAGTACGTGTATAAAAGAAATGAGTAATGTCTAGGAATGTATAATGTGGCACTACTAAATTACTAATAGGAAATAGTAAGGTTAATAAAGAGAGATTATAAAATACTAGAGTCGAGTGCCTCCTAGGCGGGAATGACGTTAATTATGTTCATACTTACAGGATACAGATTTACGTGGAATACCTGTGGTACTATCAGGTAAGTGTCGTAGTCAACTTTAGCCTAGTGACTGTAGTAGTAACAACCCGAGGTGGTTTAGTGGCTACAACGTGCGATTCACAAACGTGAGATCGTACGTTCTAACTTCACCTTCACCTCTAACTCTCCAAAAGCGCAGATGTATAAATTTGTCATCACTACTGGCTAACTCTTATCATTCCCGAGCGTGACGCTAGAATTCAATTAACAGCCCGTCTGTGGCGCGCCAAAAGAAGTTTTCACTTATAATTTTATTTTTTAACATGTTTTTACTTATTAAAAAATCATTTCTGTCGAGTTTGTACGGAACAGCAAATCCGTCACCTTATACTCGTAGTTCGAAAAACATGTTCAACGATGAAAGCTATACTCCTCTTCAGTAAAAAACAGGTATTCCACGGAACTCCGTACAACAAGTATTTATGTCTTCGAAAAGTCTGTTATTAATTCATATAAATGAAAAAATATCGAAAATCGTTTCACTTTTCGAATTTTGAATTAACACATTAACACAATCGTTTATTGCTTTAATTGTCTTAATTGATTTCGAAAGTTGATGGCCAGGAACTACGAATCTTTTAGATTAGGTTTAATTGACAGGATTAAAAGAAAGTCACAAATTACGAATTGACGTGAGGCACCAACAATAGACTAAAGGAGTGTCGGCCCCGGCCGTGGGTCGAGACCGGAGAGATTCCGGGTTAATAGTGAGGTTCCGGCGCCTCGTTACATTATGTATAGTGTTATCAGCTGTACTATCTTCGTAGCTAGTTGATTCGAAAAAAACTAACCCCCCCCTTTTTTAGCCCCTTGAAAAAATGTATCTAAAGTTTAGCTTTCTAAATTTAAATGTTGTGTTCTGAACTCATATTAAAAACAGTATTTAGAGCATTTATTTCTACGTGACACAGATTTAGAAGGGCCCTGCGAGTTTTACGCTAGCCCAGAGCTCTTTTTGTTATTCAGTATGGCAATCTGAGGTCAATTGCTATACATAATTATGTATGATATATAAAAATATACTGTGGCTCAGCACAGATGGTCTTTTTTACCATGAACATGAGGCATATGGAAAATTTAAGATCACGATTGACCATTCTATTTTGGACAAAATTTTTGATTTACTGAAGTTTTACGTTACCCCAAAGAGCTGACGATTTTTTGTAGACAGTGAAGTCGGTCTAGAAAGTTGAATTTTGTTTGTTTTTATGTAGTGTTTGTGAAATTTTCAAATGAACTCAAAGATACTAAAGTTTAACTTTCGTTAAGTTTTGTAATTTCGCAGTAAGCCCTGTTAGTAAGTACAAAAACAACAAGCACAATATTTACACAATCGTTTAAAGATTTTTCATAAACACTATTAAAATATTAGATTTGATAGTTATACGATGTTATGCAATGTTGATAATAGACGTGTTTCGGTAATTGATTTTTTTTATACCCGTCAAAAATTCAACACAAAACCTTTGAATGTACATTTTTTCCTAATATTTTGTTTTAATCTTGTCGTTAATTAAACTCGGTAAATTGAAGGATATCCGAATTATCATTTAATTTTAATTTGTTTCATGATTGTGGTCCAATTTTGTCAAAAAGATAGTACAGTTAACAACGTTGTAGTTAAATCTTGTGTGGTTATGTATTGTTTGAATTGTGAATTGTGTAATTAATGTAATGCATGATTGTAAATTGTGTGTCTAAGACTTGTGTGGTTGTGAACCATATATAGTTGTAAATTTTACGGTTATGTATCGTGTTATATGTTCTGTATTATATGTTTTTGTATCGTGCGGTTGTGTATAGGATTTTATGAAATGTGTGTGGGATAGTGTTGTGTCGTGAAGTTGAGAATGTCAGTATTGTTATTGTTATAATGTGTATGGTATGCTTTTGTATTATTTAGTTCGTAGCACGAGGCCGACATTGCACTCTACGCTACATCTACGGGGCAGAGAATATAACATTACAAGTCTGCAGCGTCTCCCGACAGCGGTGCGCGACTTTACCTACATTATTATTGCTTTTCGATACCCATTCTCCGAGCACCTCGTGCTCCTCGCTAGCCTACAGTCCTAGCCTAACTTATGGCTAATTACTTTATTGCCACTTGACTCCTCACACGCTCCAACTAAAGGCATGCTCGCTATGTTGTGGCGCAGCCCTGTCACTCTCATAAACCATCTCTACAGAACTTAAGTGTCTATGTAAGGAGTTGTTAGGGTCTGGTGATCGTTAAGCTAGCTTTATTTTTTTATATAAATAGTCAATTGTCAAAAATTAATAAATATATTATTCTTTATAATGGTGTGGTATGGTGAGTGACAGGGCAGAGGCGCGCACGGACGCCGCTAAGGCACTGTCGCGGGCCGGCGCGGGCGCCGCGCCGCCGTCGCCAAGCCGCGTGCTTTTTTTATTGTTGGTCAATTGTTTATATTTTTTTATTGGTGACTATTGTTGTATTTACTGCACTGAAATTCTGATAAAAAAATGTATTCCGTTTACTTTGATAATTTTGTAACAGGTTTTGTATCAATAAGGGCCACAGTTGTCGTATTTTTAGCATCGGCGTTCGATAATTTTGCAACTGTATTGATATTTTGGCGACTCTCTGCTTTCAATTGTAACATCAAAATTGCGCGTGTTTGCGATTGCTCTGATGATGGATCGAGTCGGATTTTTTTCGAATCTTTGGAACGTCACCCATGAAACGATGTTAAACCTGCCCATACCAATCGTAGTGCCGTTATGAGCTTAACACTTTAAAGTTTGCGTAAATAATGCGAACGGCACTTGAATGGAGTGTAGCCTTTAATCGCTGTATCGCACTTCTGAAAATCGGCTCAAACGCTGCGTCTGTCGTTTTTTAGTGTGCTGCGTGGAATGCTTGGTCTATGGTTGCCGGATTTAGCTTCTAAAGTGACTAAGTCACCACTGCTAAAAGTAGGTGGTGTGCTGTGACCCTAAGATTTAGTTTAGTTGTAATAAGTGAGTGTGTGTCGTGTGGGGCGGGCGGCGGCGGGGGCGGGGGCGCGGCGGGGCGGCTACGGACGGATAGAGTCGGCGAGTCCTCCGGCCGGCTCGCGTCCGGACTCGGCGCTCGCGTCGATCTCGACAATCGCTTACACCCTACAACTCTCTAACCTACATTGCGCTTGTAAAAATCACCTACAAAAGATATTAGTTTCATTCACATTTCGATACTTCTATGTATAAGGGTATAATTATATCGACGACTATGTACATTGTTAGTTTATAGGGACGTCTATCGCCGCGGCGTTGCGGCGCTACAGGGTCGTACTTTATTCGTTGTATGCGAAACGTTGCTCGATACGGCACCGCGCGTCCGGCCGGACCGAATCCGGCTCGGATTTGCGCGTGCCTATTTCGTTGTAAAATTACGTTAATCTAACAAGCTAAATTCATATTAATACTTTAGGTTAAGAGTGAACCGTTCGTGGTTCCGGTCCCTGGTTGCGGTGCTAGCCGGAGGCGTCGGACGCGGGTGCTTCGCCGTCACCGTCGTCGTCACGCGTACACGCCGACTCTTGGTGCTTGTTGAGGTAGCTTTTTAGCGCGAATGTTTTGTGGCATCGCGTGCACTCGAAGTTCTTGTCGGAGGAGTGCGTCTGCATGTGCGCGCGCAGGTTAGATCGGTCCGCGAACGCCTTGCCGCAGTGCGCGCACCCGTACGGCTTTTCCCCGGTGTGGGAGCGCAGGTGCCCTTGCAGCAGCCACGGTCGAGAAAACAGCTTCCCGCAAACGCCACACACGTGCGATAGTTGGTGCGTGAGGACGTGCATCGCGAGTGCAGGCATGGAGACGTACGCTTTCCCGCACTCACCGCAGCGCTTGGCCGCCTGCGAGTCGAGCGAGCGGTGCGTCTGTTTGTGCCGTGACAGGTTCGAAGAGGTCGCGTACCGCTTCCCGCACTCGCTGCAGGTGTATTTAGATTTCGGCTCGGGTTGTTGCGCGCACTCTAACGGGGCATTGGCAAAGTTACGTCGCTTGGAACGGCCGTCGCTGACGAAGAAAGCGTCGTAGGTGTAGGCGACGGTTTCGCGAGAGCGTTCAGCGCCGTTTGGTGAGGGTGAAGAGGGTGGTGAGGCTGGTGGGTCAGGTGGTACGGGGTCCGGTGGTGGGGGCGTCAGGTAGACGGCGTGTTGGCTGAGGTCAAGGATGGCGTGTGCCGCGTTGAGATCTTCTGCATTGTGCGCCGCCGCCGCGCGTTGCTCCAGGCAGTACGGCCGGTAGATGTCCTTTTTCTTGGGTGGCAACGAGAGCACTGCGCCGGTGCTGGTGTAGCACATGGCATTTGACTTGCCACTCGGGTGTGGGGGTGGAGGTGGGGGAGCGGGGGCGGGTGACACGGGAGAAGAGACGTGCAGCTGCAGGAAAGGCGTGTCGGAGTCAGAAGCGGAGAGCTGGAGAAGAGCGTAGGAGACAGAGTGAAGCGCCGGCTGAGCGCGGCCCGGGCTCAGCTCGCGCGGGAGCTGCGCCGTGAACTGGGTGGAAGGCTGCTCCTCGGTGTAGCCTGCAACAAACACATGGCGCTATAATCTTACAATACCGCAAAACCGTAAAATTCAACCACCTTATCATAAAACTCTTAATAAGATTTTTGTAACCTCATCACTACAGTGTATAAAAAAAAAATTTAAAAACACGATTTTATTTAAATCTAAAACAAAGAAAATAAATGTTGAACAAAGAAGGTGAATGCCGTCAAACTATTTTATAATATTATAAAATTTATATTGATAGAAATAAAAGCGAGAGAACGCAAACATTTTTTTTTTCAAAAGAACAAACTAACATTAATTCTGAGCAAATGATAAATAAGAACGCCTTTAATAATTTGTTAACATATATTATTCGAGTATGAGTTTGATTTTTGAGTTTTCCTTCTTCTAGACAGGTTGCAGAGCAAAGTTATCGACGCTCATCTCACCTATCTCTACAAAACTCATTCACTCCAAGAGAGTTCTTGGGACTTCATCTTTAGATCCTGGATATCACGTAATACAAGCGTCCTTGTCAAGACTATTCAAACGAGTCCAAACTCGACGGTTTTATCATGTTTAGTTTAGAAGTTCCTATGACCACCTTCCGACGCCATCTTGAGACCCTGGCTGTGATGTGGCACAAGAGTGCTTGTCAAGACTATTCAAACGAGTCGAAATTCGATGGATTTATCTCGTTAGTTCAGAAGTTCCTATGGCCACCTTCCAACTCCATCTTGAGATCAGCTTCCTGGTTCCATATTATTGCATTGTCACCGAAGTTATGTCGGTATACCAAATTTCAACCTAATCTAACGACAGGAAGTGGTTCTGATTTAACTCGCAAGATTTGTCCCACACTAAAATACTAACAGGGCAAGCGGATTAGAAGCTTATAATATAAAGAAGCCATTAGTCTGCCCTTTTTTTCAAAATTCTGAGTGTCGCATTACGCAATTTTCCACTTGAGACAATGTAGATATTATAGTCTTAGATCCGGTTGCAAAATATCTACGTTCATCGCGTAGTTAATCAAATTTGAACATAAATTTTTAATTAACTTAATGTTACTCAATTATCAAAAAAAAAACGTTTACCTATTTTTTAAATAAAATATTATCCACATCATAGCAATATATGTAAAGAATTCGAAAATCGATGGGTGCCGTTGCACACTCGGCCGCAACTACTGGCCGCAGCCAGGTGTAAACAAGTAATATTTTGGTGTATTTATACGTTCATGACGAATATAAAAAATATGAGTATTGTATTCTCCTAATCATAAATGTATGTTCAAATGTGAATTTGATTAACTTCGCGATGAACGTAGATATTTTGCAGCCGGATCTCGGACTATTACAAATATTTTCGTTTATTTTTAAAATATTTTTCACTGATAAAACGAAACAACGGATTTCAATTTAAAAATTAAACGATATTTTTTTTTTAATGATTTTAAATTCAATGATGTGTAAAAATAACATAACATTAAAAAGTATCAATTATATATACAAATATATTTATAAAATATTTTAAATAATTTTAAATGATGTTTCACGCTTTTGCCTAAAATTTATGGGAGAATTATGAACCATTCTCTACATGAAAGCGATTAAGTGTTGTATTTAATCAAAATCAGCTGTTTCCGAAGAAACAATTTCTGTGACGTGAGAGCCGCCGCTTGTTCCCTCTGTCGAGCTCACAGGAACATTATTTCGCAATCGGCTCGGGCTTCTCTGTCTGCGAGCCGAGCGGGCGCCGCGCCGAGGCGGGCGCTCCGCGGCGCGGCGCAGCGCGCGCCGGCCGCGGCCGCCACGAGCCGCTACGACGCGCTGTCACGAACATTGACAACTTATTGTCTTTATAACTATCAATTTTCATGTTTATTTGGACTTTATTTATATTTGTAATTTTATTTTACATAAGAAAAATAATAATGAGTGCAACAAATTGTGGGCAACGATGCGCCGGTTCGGGTGGAGAAAGTGGTACCGCGGTTGTGTCGGAAGAAGGTATGCGTTGCCCCGAGTGTATTCCGGATAGATATTTTAAAGGTTTGCGTGGTCTCAATATTCACAAATCTAGATGCCACAGACCATCTTCATCTTACTCACCAAACATCCCACCAACACTAAATTCTGCTGCTTCTGAAGACCGAGCATTCTGGCGAGTGCTATCTTTCTGTAAACTTCGGAAACCAATCATAAAACGCATCCCCAGAGGCGCTCGACTTTCAGTAGCAGCAGCCTTATCAAATGCCATTAACGCCGCTTTGTAGAAAATACAAAGCATAACTGGGGGAGCGCTTACTTAGTTTTCCGTATGCGGTACTTCACGTAGAAATCGACAATTCCAATAAAAAATCGTTAACAACCAGAATCAAGGATAATTGCGTGAAGTACTGTTCTTCATCGGAGCCCCCTATACTTTGGAATAATAATTGGGACACTCCAGAAAATTCCAAATTCACAGTGCGATCGTTCTCTGAATCAGCAACATATAAGCTGATAGAGAGCAAATTCAGCGACGGCGATATTAAAGGGGCGGCACGTATTCTCTTTTCAAACGACACAATCGCGGTCTCGAACCCTGAAACTCTCTCTATTCTTAAAGAAAAACATCCACTTTCGGCTGCAGATCTAGAATTCCCAGAAGCACCTTTAGACGGCGATAACGTCTTGGAAATAACGGGTTTAGATGTTTCTGCCGCTGTCTCCTGTTTTCAGAGTGGCTCTGCTGGAGGTCTTGATTCCTTAACACCACAACATCTTAAAGATCTTACAAGTGGGGTCACCGGTGAAGCAGGAGAAGTGCTTCTGAGGAATTTGACTGCGCTCATTAATTTAATGTTATCAGGTAAAGTGAACAGTGACGTCATAAATATTCTATATGGTGCCAATTTATGTGCGTTAAAAAAGAAAGACGGTGGCATTCGACCAATAGCCGTCGGGATGACTTACCGCCGCCTTGCCGCCAAAATTTGCTGTCGCAAAATAATGCCCAATTTGGTGAACCTTTTCCAGCCTTTACAGCTTGGTTTTGGTTCGCAAGGTGGTTGTGAAGCAGCGGTACATTCTGTAAGAACGTTTTTAAATCGAAATTGTGGCGATCTGCTGCTTAAAGTGGATGTTAAAAATGCTTTCAATTCAGTCGACAGGGGAGCTCTACTCCGGGAAGTTAAGGATAAAATTCCAAATTTGTACAATTTTTTTTGGCAATGTTACGGGTCACCTTCTAAATTGACTTATCACGGAAATGATATCATTTCTGCCGTTGGATGCCAGCAAGGTGACCCTCTCAGCCCAGCTGCTTTCAGTCTCGCCATTCAACCTATTATTCAGCGTCTAAAGTCCAAGCTCAACGTTTGGTATCTCGATGATGGAACTTTTGGTGGCGACGCTGATACATTATTTGATGATCTAACTCTTCTTATTTCAGAATTCAAATCAATAGGGTTGGAATTAAATTTCTCAAAGTGTGAGCTATTTATTTCCGATTCTTATTCAAACAAAGACTTAGTCATCCAAAAATTTAATACTTTGGCACCTAATATCAAAATTGTTGGTCAAAGTGAGCTATGTTTATTGGGAGCACCTGTCATGAATGAGGCATTTTCTTCTTTTATCGACTCAAAAATTAAAAATTTTCTTGAAGTATCGGACCGTTTAACAAAAATTAATTCACACATGGCTTTTACTATTATTCGTTTTTGCCTTTTTGTTCCAAAATTCACATACTTTATTAGATGTTGTCAACTCTGGCAGCATGCAGATCTAATGCATCGTTTAGATAACCTAATAAGAAACACTTTGGAATCAATTTTAAACATTAATTTATCTGATCGAGAGTGGTTACAGGGTTCCTTACCAGTACGTTTTGGTGGCCTAGGGGTCCGCTCAGTGTCTGGTGTGGCTCTTCCTGCTTTTCTATCTTCGGTTCATAGCAATCAAAATTTAATTTTTAAAGTACTTTCGGAAATTCCTAACATATCAGAAATATCTTTGTTGACCGAAGCCAAGAATGCTTGGAGAGCATCGTGCCCAAATACTGATTTCCCTATAACTCCATCTTCGCAGCGATCATGGGACGGACCGATCTGTTTACAAGTGCGGAAACAATTACTCAATACGTGCTTAAGTTCTACAGATCGTGCTCGTCTCCTGGCTGTCGCTGAGTGGGAGTCGGGTTTGTGGCTACAGGCTCTTCCATCGCCTCATACCGGAACACTCATGGATTCTTCTAGTTTTCGTGTTGCCACTTCCCTCCGTTTAGGCGCATCGTGTTGTGCACCACACCTTTGCCAGTGCGGTGCAACAGTCGACCGGCTCGGTCACCACGGTCTATCTTGCACCAGGAGTGCTGGACGTATACCTCGCCACGCTAGCTTAAACGATATCATCCGTCGGGCTTTTACTACTGCTAACTGTGCAGCTGTTTTAGAGCCGAACGGCTTAGTTCGAAGCGATGGTAAAAGGCCTGATGGAATGACTTTAATTCCGTGGAAAATGGGACGGCCCTTGGTTTGGGATGCAACCTGCGTCGATACTTTGGCGCCGTCTCATCTTTCTCGGACACAAATTAGAGCTGGCGCGGCAGCTGAACAAGCTGAAGACCTCAAAAGGCGCAAATATAGCTGTATTGATAGCGGATACATGTTTGAGCCTTTTGGGGTCGAAACTTTGGGACCGTGGGGACCGAGTGCCAAGAAAATTTACAAAGACTTATCCAAAATTCTTTGTGATGCAACTCGTGACCAAAATGCAGGCCTTTATTTCGCTCAGCGAATAAGTATCGCCATTCAACGTGGCAACGGGGCCAGCATTTTGGGCACGATTCCCACTGGCACTGGTCTTCTAGATTAAGTTCGTGTACATTTTGTAAATAAAATTAAACTAACACATTTTCCGTGTTTTAATAGAATAAATAATGAAGTAGTACTTCATCGACGTTTGTATTTTTTATTCTTGTTGATATTTCGAAAACCACTCTACATATTATAATAAAACTTGGTACCTTTGGAGAAGTTTATTCTTTCAAAAATATTAAAATCGTTTCATTTAGTCGAAAATTTTGAGGTTACAAACAAACCAACATACAGTTCAATTGATTAACTCCTGAATACGTTGATCTTTCATCTGAATGAATATAGAGTCTCAAATATACCTCTACGGTAAACGGCAACATTTTTTGAATAAGTTGAATTTTTTTTTATGGGTGTAGAAATAACATCCACACGTGACCCATTAAGAAGGTTTCGTAAAAAACGAGTCTGTTGATTTAGTACTATAAAATAATTCGGAATATCGCACAGCAACGTAGAATATTGATTGAATAGATACCAGAATTAAAGTGGAAATACAAAGGGACGACAAAAATCCATCCTAAGAAGAGCTCTCACGGCTCATACGACTGCGGAAAACCACTAAAACCCAATGAGGCTCGACGTTGTGGCAACTAATTGGCTTTACGTTCATACGATCTCGGCTTTGCCGGGCGATGGCGTCCGGAAAAGCGGAAAAACGAATCAGTCCTTAAAAACGTTTTTAAAAGGAACATTTCAAGTAGAGCTCACGCAAGGAGTAAGGGTGAGGCCGACGGCCGTTCGCAAGAGTTATTTTGGGACGTTAATAACTTGCAGGAAGCAACCTGTAGCGGCCAACCTGTGGCGTCTAGCATTCCGACAATTACTCACAACGTAATTGTCGGTCGCCCTCCACCAGGATAATTCTACAGGCGGTCGCATTACGAGTTCTCGTAAACTACTATCCGCACCTCTACTCCCTAACTACTTAAATACTTTAAACCGTCCTAGTAATAATTTATAGGAACACAAATACCAGCTGTGAAGTTCGCGCCGGGCGTCCATACTTCGGACAACTTTTCACCAAGTTATAAAACTTGGGAAACTCCCAACGGGAGAGTTTACGGAAAATACGTGCATAAACATTTAGCGATTTAATTTAAAATTTACGTTATTAAGACGTTGTCTTATTCTGCTTTTATATTGCCGCTAACTTAAAACGGCTAAAGAAAACATCGCGAAGAAGCCGTATGTTTTAAGTATCTTTAGGCATGCGGTATCAAACTACCCCCACCTTGCCAGCGTGGTGAATTATGATATTGACTTTCTCCTTGCAACAGAAGCCTCTGAGTCCCAGCAGTGGTAACATTTTATGGGTTACTTATGTAAGGCCTGGGCAGAAATTGGTTTTCTACTTTCAACATTGTTGTAGTGGTAGGACTCTTTGCAGAGTTCGTCTGGGGAAGTACCACACCTTTGCCAGTTATTCTACCTCCAAGCAAGTATGTGCAAACATTCATGTTTTCCAGTTTGCAGGGCCATATTTCCAGTGAAATTACAGGGCATAGAGATAACACACCTTATAATTCTGGGTGACGAGCGCTGTGCAGTGCTAGGTAACGATTTGGACTCGTCATGTTTCAATAGCTGCGTGTCACTGTGCTGTTATGTGGTACGCATGTGGTTTACCATCAGGTAATTGTCCTGTTCGACTCGTCGCTCTATTAGTCTAGTCAAAAAGTTCAAAAACGTGCTAAATAGAAATAAATCTCGTAGAAACAAGTGCGATGCCTCATTCGATTCGGAATGACGTCTAAAAAATGTTCTTAAGGAGTTTTTAGCACATTAAACAGTTATTAACAAACCAAGATTACAAAGAGAAGGTCTTTAGTTATTCCTTTATAATATCTTAACTAATAATATTTAAGAAATTTTTAAAACAGATCCTGAAAGACCAGAAAATTTCCAATTTAAAATTTTAACGTCTAGAACTCTACCTTATTATTTATACCCCTTTTAAACGCTGAAAGTAAAACTTCACGAGGTCGCAACAAAAAGCCGGCATATCATCCAAAATATTGATTTTACAGTATTAAACAATAATAAAAAATAGTGTAATCTAGATACATAACACACAAAACCTTGGTAAAATTAATAAAATTTTCATAAAGTTATACCAATGTTAATTATCGAATCTTTTTCCGGTATCTGTTTATAAAATTACGGCAGAAAAGTTTAAATAATTGGTCTATAATTTGTTTGCTTCGTGGAGCTCTTCTCATTTAAGTACTTCATAAAAAATATATATATTAAAGTTTATTATTTTGGTAGTTATGATTTGTTTTATATCAACAAAAAATTCAATTTATAAAAATTGGTATCATATAATTATATATTTTGTAATAATATCTTAATATTGCTGTTTTTACGTCTAATTTAGGTATTCATTAACATTAGAAGAAAAAAATACGTCATTTGTTAAGAAATTGTTTATGGAAAAACTAGGCTATCTTGGGATTTAAAGAATATTTTTTACCGTGTTGTTGCATAGGCTACATATTGTATTTTTTGAGAGAGCTTTTGGGCATACAATAATTTCTTAGTTAATGATTTACACAACTGAAATATAATAAAACGATTTTTATAATCAACATTTAAGTTTTTTTTACAAAAAATACAATAAGACGGTAAAAAATATTGTTTAAATCCCAAGATAGCCTCCTGGTTTTCCAGAGACGAACTTCTTAGCATTCCATGGATTCACCGTGCGGGTGCCGGGTCCATCGTGTGGCTAAGAGAGAAATCTCGAATAGACCCCAAGACTTGTGACTCGGGCTGTAGGTTTAAAAGGGGCCCCTTATATTGACGTACGTCAGCACTCACCTTCACTACTCGTATTTCTCTCCCTGCCCAGCCAAACCCGATATGATCCTACTAGTGCAGCTTTAGATACTCGTTCTAGTATAGAACTTACTGCACTTCTGGACAATCCAAGGTCCAGAAGTGCAGTGAAGAATTTTTTAACAAATGACGTATTTTTGTTCCTTTAACATCAAAATTTCTTAAGTATCATTAGTTAAGAAATTATTAGGGAATAACTAAATACCTTATCTTTGTAATCTTAATCTTACTTTGTTAGTAACTATCGCAATTGTTTACAAAACCCCCAAAAATATTTTTTCGAGACGTCATTCCGAATCGAATGAGGTATCGCACACGTTTCTAGGAGCTTTATTTCTATTTAGCACGTTTTTGAACTTTTTGACTAGACTATATACTATATTTATAATAAAACAACATTTTGAATAGTATAGAACCAGTATCTTATTGTCCGATGTTACCCATTATGGACGGTCTACGCTGTTCTCTAAGGTCTACAGTAATCAAATTCACATGCTCGACGTTGCCTTCGCTTGTGACGTCGAAGTTCTTGGTAGTCGGTAAAGTTTTCTTTTCACAGTAACTTGCCGTTTTGTATCCGCGTCTTTTATTTCGAAACTCTAGCGTAGTCGAGCTATTCATTCAACTTCTTTTCTGCAAGGATAAATAAGCTGCATACCGTACAACTTCCGTTAAATAACGTTTTATGTTAGATTTTATTGCAATTTACACCAAAGAAGTATTTTCTATGTTGGTTAATTCAATCTAAAGCGCGAAAATATTTTTTTATTATTTAATTTCACAACCGATATAATTTAAAATCATGTCTTTAAATAACGAGCACAGATTACAGA
Source organism: Ectropis crepuscularia (assembly GCA_963693475.1). Lineage (NCBI taxonomy): Eukaryota > Metazoa > Arthropoda > Insecta > Lepidoptera > Geometridae > Ectropis > Ectropis crepuscularia. The sequence goes on from OY856338.1 coordinate 21,048,027, forward strand.
AATCGTTTTATTTCTGTAATCTGTGATAACGAGATTTCGGAGTGGACGAAAATATTACAATGTATAAATACAATTCAATAAAAGCGGTCAAGTGCAAGTCGGCCTCGCCCATGAAGGGTTCCGTAGCAGCAAATAACATAATAAATAAGTTCTTTTATTTCGTTGTAACTTTGATCGATATTTTAGTAATAGTGTATTTATGACGTACTAAAAAAAACTACTCATGAGATCAAGGTCAAACCAATTTTCATTGGATGTTTGCATGGTAATGTACATCATATATATTTTTTAGTTTTATCATTCTTTTATTTAAGAAGTCAGAGTGGGGGGTGCACAAAAATCTTAATGCTGTTCACAAAATACATCTACTTACCAAGTTTCAACAATGTAGTTCACATAGTTTCAGCAAAAAGTGGCTGTGACGGACAGACAGACAGACATGACGAATCTATAAGGGTTCCGTTTTCACGTTTTACGGAACCCTAGAAATATTATCATTTTGAGTTTTGGATAACCGCAAAATCCGTTTCGGTTAAAGTTAAATAAGTAGAATCATTAGGGAAGTATGGTATTCATACTTCATATTGACACAAAAAATAATTTTCTAAAATGGTACCTACCAAAGACGTCAAATGTAAAAGACACACAAAGGCTGCTCGGAGACCTGATAAAAAATCATATTTACATGTGTTGGTGACTAGTGTAATGATTAGGATTATAATATCGTCTTGTATCACATTCACGCACAGAACATGGCATAATATAAATAATTTAATAAAATCGTCTGCAATCCAAGGATTAATTAAAAAATACACGATTTTCACCGCGACGAAATCAGACTGTTACGTTCGGGTATACTAAAATATTGTAATTACGTTACTTCATTCACTTTCTCTTCTTCTCTCGAGCGATTTCCACTTGAAAATGATTTCTCGCTCACTCGCTTTGTTGATCTTTTTGCGTAGCAAAAAAAAATCTTCATCTATGGTACCTACTAATATTATAAATGTGAAAGTTTGGATGTTTGTTGTTCAATCACGTCGTAAGAACTGTAGAGAACTGAACTTTTAACTGAAATAAATAAATATATTATGGTATGACACATAGGCTACTTTACACCACGAATAACTGTATAGTTGCTTAAGGAATCACCCATTTTCTTCAAATCTTCGGGTAAACTCGGGACCATGGCCATTGGCCAGCTAGAAATGCCTCAGCATTTCTCATTGGTCATCTCATGGCCACGCCCTCCGGTTTCAGCCGCGTAGTTTTTAAAGTAAGCTATCAAATGCTGAGTAATAAGTTTTCACTTCCATCGGCAGTTCCTATGACTGCCAATATTTTTTTTATTTTAAATGTAATAGATAAAAATGTACTAGCAGTGCCTCGCGGTGCTACCCGCGTAGTTCCCATTCCCGTTATTCCCGTATTTTTTTGGGATAAAAAGTAGCCTATGTATTCGTCCAGCCTATTATCTATCTGTATTCTAAACAGCCCGATCCATTCATAGGTTAGGACGTGATTGAGCAACAAATATCCAAATATCCAAATATCCAAACATCCACACAATGACATTTATTATATTAGTGGGATATAATAATATACTACACGGATTTATTATAAAACATTCATTTTGTTTTAGATTTTTCACAATTGCAATACAATAAAGACAATATTATTGTGGTACTCGTAGCCACCTGTTGGTGACTATCGCGTTGGGAGTACAAAGCAGAACAATATTACCTACACAAAAAAAAATAGAAAATATTTTATAGTTTTTTTTTTTTAACATTTTTACTTCTGCTGTATTCATTCAGCGGAGGATATCTTGTCATCCAAGTCGAGTTGAGATTTGAGTTCGATCCTCCCTTAGGGTTTGTGACTCATTTCTGTATTACAAATAAAGTGGCCAAGTGCGAGTTGGACTCGCCCATGAAGGGTTCCGGTGCCGCAAGTAACATAATATACATAGTCCACATAGTTTTTTTAGTTGTAACTTTGATCGAAGTTTTAATAATAATGTATTTATGACGTAGGTACTAAAAAAAAACTACTCATCAGATCGAGTTCAAACCAATTTACGTTGGTAGTTTGCATGGTAATGTACATAATATATATATTTTTGTTTTTTCATTCTTTTATTTTAGAAGTTAGAGGGGGGGGGGGGGACTCACACATTTTACCACTTTGGAAGTGTCTCTCGCGCAAATTATTCAGTGTAGACAAAAACTATCTTAGAAACCTCAACATCATTTTTGAAGACCTATCGATAGACATCCCACACGTGTAGATTTGATGAAAAAAAAATGTTTGAGTTTCAGTTCTGCGTATGGGGGGCAACCCTATTTTTTTTTTTTTTTGTAAATATCTTAACACAGAATATACATCTACTTACCAAGTTTCAATAGTGTAGTTCTCATAGTTTCGGCAAAAAGTGGCTGTGACATACGGACGGACAGACAGACAGACAGACATGACGACGAATCTATAAGGGTTCCGTTTTTACGTTTTACGGAATCCTAAAAATTACTTAATCCCAATTCTGTCTCTAAGAGTTCGTTCGATGTCAATAACATCGAATATTTCTATACTTACCAATTTTTATTTGATGTTAGCATCGCCCACGTACCATATAACCGCGTTGTTCCAGTTACAGTTATTTTCTCGGGATACACATGAGCAGGCCACTAAATGTTCCCACTGCTGGGACTTCGGGCCTTCTCTCGGAAGGAGAGAGTGAAGGCCATAATCCACCACGCTGGCCCAGTGCGAGTTGGTGGATGACACAGTCATGTACATAATGATTTCGAAAGATTCTAGGTGCATGTCGATTCCCCTTACGATTTTAAGTTATCGGCATTACGCATATAACTTCGAAAAGACAGTGGCGCGCGTGGGGTCTGGGGGTTTGACTGGGGTCTCCGGATCGGCAGTCGCCGTTCTCCCGACTAGACCGGCCGTAACTTGATCGGGATAGCTTTTGTGCTATTTATTCCAGGCTGTATACTAACTGTCATAAACTGTGTTCAAAATGTCAGTCCAATCCGACGTTATTGAACAACGAACATCCACACTTTAACATTCATAAAATTAGCACAGTGTCATGAAATATATACTGTGATTTTAGTAAGATTTTTATCCCACTAATATTATCGACACGTGACGTAGCGAGCAAGACATGTAGCCTAGTTTCTCGAAAAAAATCCTGAAAAGTGAATAAACCGTAGATCATTATCGACACTTATAACGATGTTTTGATCTTCTTCCGGTGCGTGCGGCTTTCTCAAAGGGACAAAGACTCTCTGACCTCATGTTACTCTGAATTTATAGCGCTGAGTCGCACAGTGTCTATGCGTTGTGTAATTAATTTCAAAACTTTCAGTCAAGTTTACTGGACAATTAATGATTTTTATGAATGTTATTTAAGTTACGGCTGGTCTAGTCGAGAGAACAGCGACTGCTGATCCGGAGAGCCTGGGTTCAAAACCACGCACACCACTGTCTTTTCGAAGTCATGATGCGTAATGGTGCTAACTTAAAACGGCGAAGGCAACATCGTGAGGAAACCTACATGTACCTAGAATATTTCGCAGCCATGTGTCATCCCACACTAAGTCAGTGTGGTGGATTATGTGGCCTGGACTCTCTTCCAGCGAGAGAAGGCACCTAGTCCCAGCAGTGGGAACATTTAGTGGGCTGTTTTTGGTTTTAAGCTATCAATGTTATTTTTTCTTCAAATATGATCGCTAAAAATCATGTTCTCGATTATCATTTGCGAATCGTTAGTGAACTAGTAAATTACAATCTGGAATAACACAAAAACTATTTTTTATAGCGGGAAAATATGGGAATGAGAACAACACGGTTGAAACAGCAGGGTGCTAAAAGCTTTTAATAAAAAAAAATTGGCAGTCATAGGAACTGCCGATAGAAGTGAAAACTTATAACTCAGAATTTGATTTGATTTCTGTTGCCTATATAATCGAAACTCTTTACTGTTTCTGTTGCCCTGGTACCTACCTGGTCGTTTTTACCGAGTTTACCCGAAGATTTCATATCCGATCCGATCCATTATCATATCCGAGCGTGACGATTGATGAATCCATTTCACAGCCCACGAAAATTCTGTCTATAGCGCGCCTAAAGAAGTTTTCACTTCAAAAATACAAAATAGAGTCATCTTATCTCTTTATCAATCATTTCCATAGAAAATCCGATAAAATAGACCGACACTGCAATGAAACACAAACCTCTTCGGGGCTTAAGTAAAATAAATAAATTGCAGGCAGCAATTTTATTTTCATTGTTGCATTACTCACCCAGTAAGCGAAGCCTCGCCCTCCCTTTTTATTTTAAACGCCCAGTAAAAGACATAAGAGGATTGTTTTCCCCGAGCTCATTTACGGCCGCTTTTTTGAGAACAATCGCTTTGTTTCAAAGACTTCTTTTAATGTTTTAATTACATTGAGACCGAACTTAATTTTTTAAACAATTATAAGTACTATATTATCTATACAATTCCATGATGAGGAGATGTTTGGTTGCTTTGTATTGTACCGCTGAGGTGCCCTTGAGCCAGTTTATTACACGTCTCAAACTTTTGATTTAACTGAAATGAAATCTTTTTTTTTAAAACTTTTATAGGTTTACACTTGACCGTCATCTCGCCTGATGTTAAGCGACGATGCGATCTACAATGGAGCGTGTTTACCTAGAAGAAACCGATTCACTCTCGACGCTGTATACAAAATCTGTATAACAGCATAAACTCACAAAGATAAAGTTGAGGACATAATTTAGCGCTGGACCAGTGCAGGATAGCGGATGACGCAAGTTCTCGAAATATATGCCGTTTTTAGACATGACAGTTTTCTCAAAACCTTTTACTTCACATAGTGGTTTTGTAGTGGTTGGACTCTTGGCACAGTCCCCCTGGGGAAGGACCGCACCTTTGCCAGTTATTCTACCGCCAAGCAGTAATGTGCAAACATTACTGTGTTCCGGTTTGAAGGGCAATGTTTCCAGAGAAATTACAGGGCTTAGGGATATAACAACTTAGATCTCTAGGTGACGAGCGCTGTGCAGTGCTAGGTAATGATTAGGACTCTGCTTTTTTTTTTTGGATTGAATTTGGATTGAATAGCTGCGTATCACTGTGCTGTTATGTGGCAGGCATGTTGCTTACCATCAGGAACATGTCCTGCTCGTCTCGTCACTCTTTATTTAATTATAAAAAAGTAGAGTCCCTTGCGTTGCGACGCTTATTTATATCTGCACTTGAAGAAAAAAACCAATAGTACAAGATTCGAACTCACGAACTGACGATTGTGAAATGAGACATTCACACCATTATGTCATCACGGCTGCAACTTACAACTCAGGTTTGTATATTTCAGTAGATACCTTCTACGTAACGCAAGTAAAAGACGTACATAAGGAGCGAGTTAACTTGACTAAAAAAATATAGTATGACTGGAGTAAATAATTTTTTTTTTTTATATAGTATAGAGTGACGAGACGAGCAGGACATGTGCCTGATAGTAAACAACATGCCTGCCACATAACAGCACAGTGACACGCAGCTATTGAAATACGAAGAGTCCAAGTCATGACCTAGCACTGCATTGCGCTCGTCACCCAGAGATCTAAGATATTATATCTCTAAGCCCTGTAACTTCTCTGGAAATATTGCCCTTCAAACCGGAACACAGTAATGTTTGCACATTACTGCTTGGCGGTAGAATAACTGACAAAGGTGTGGTACTTCCCCAGGTGGACTCTATCAAGATACAGCATACAGCAGTTACATTCTAAATTTATATTTTGAAATTGTTTTTTTTTTTTTTAAGTTATAACTACTAACATCACATAAATTACTGGGCTTGAAGCTTTGAACAAAATTCAATTAAGTTTTTAGTCCTCTGAATAAATAAAAAAAAAAAACATTGATATTCATTTGTTTAGACAGTTTGCTACAACATACAATTACACAGACACATCAAATTTATTATATCCTTCTTTTTACGTACAAACTAAAAAAAAATGACGTAGAATCTACAATTACACAGAGAGCGTGTACCGAACTCACCATCAAATATTGGAAAATTCCGGAAATTCGAAACGGAAAACGACGAACGAATAGCTACTTTTTTTGTGAAACCCGAACCAAAAAAACTTTGTAACATTCGTATAGAATGCGTGGTTTTTAGAACAAAGAGTATTGTGGAAACATTTTTACCGAAAAATGCAGACGAGCGGAACCGATACTGGATTTCAGACTTCAGCAACAAAAGATCGTCGAGCCTGTTAAATATACAACAAAAATATATAATTTAAAAACTCAAAAACCCGACTGCGTAAAAAGTGAACCAAACTACGTTCTCGCATACTAAAAAAAACTGAAAAGAATGAAACAAGCATTTAGATTTCTGGTGGTCTAGAATTCTATAATATGTTATTGTATTAATACTATTGAAATATATACAATATTTTCTAATAAAAGAACATTACAACTGAAGAGTCGGGATCCAATATTATTCGACATATAATGTAATTGTTCAATGGATCCCGACTGTTCAGTTGTAATGTTCTTTTATTAGAAAATATTGTATATATTTCAATAGTATTAATACAATAACATATTATAGAATTCTAGACCACCAGAAATCTAAATGCTTGTTTTATTCTTTTCAGTTTTTTTTAGTATGCGAGAACGTAGTTTGGTTCACTTTTTACGCAGTCGGGTTTTTGAGTTTTTAAATTATATATTTTTTTTATACTTTTTAGTTATGAACAATGTTGTGAATGTTAATATGCTCAACATAATAATATGCATCTTTTGGTTGTTGACCAAATGTCTTCGTTTCTACTGGTATAATATGTAGGATTTTCTACTGCATGTAATTCATATTTATAGTTTTGTGTTAGTATAGGTTTTCGATTGACGTTGAGTACCTACTAAATCGTTTGAAGTTGGAGATGGGCGACCGAGGCGGAGCAATCCGAGAGCGGTTCCGTGGTCCCACTATCAGCGGCAGAGTTGAAACCCCATAGAGGTTTATTAGTAGATACACCATATCCATACATGATATAGAGTCTAACAAAACCTGGCTGTGTCTCCCGGGCGGGGCAGTAGGGTTTGCGTAAATACATTTCCTGCATGTACGAAAAAAAGGTAGTCCAATATACCTACTAGCATAGATCGTAGAACGCAAGATGGGCCCCATCCCAAACTTCACGGCGCACGCAATCATGTCAACGTTGGGAAGAGTGAGCTCACTCTTTCCGTTCTAGTCGGTTGCAGGACGCGGTGGACGCCAGACGTTTTTACCTATCATTATTCGGTGTCAACAACCAAAATAAGTAGAACCACAGCAAATCTCGCCGCTAGCGATTATAGGGGTCAAGTAGATTGGTTGTTTGTAAACCACTTACGATACATACAGAGACGCAGTTTATTACCAATTTCAAGGTGCTCAGGGCACATCTATTGATTTATATCGATGCCTACTAGATACATTAGTATATAATGTCCATCCACATTCACACGTACAGTTAGTTTTACGAAGTTTTCTGCTACCTAAAAACCTATAAATGTGAGAATGGTTGTTACTCAACTTTAAATCGATATAGATCCTAAACGGTCAGTCGAATCGAAAAACATTGAGAGAAAGCTAAACATTATTTTGAAATACCTATTCAACGATACCCTTCTTGACATATTTTGGTGATTTTCATTTTTTTTATTTGGACAATATGGCGTCCTGAAGCCGCCATATTGGACTTACACTAATGTCATGTCTTTAGTGTCACTCGCCAGATTAAGAGGAATCGATTGACGTGTGAATCATAAAAATCGGCCCAGGCGTTTGGTCTGTATAGTGCCTCAAAGGAACATACAAACATACATACATACATACATACATACATACATAGACTGTTAAACACATTACCACTCCTTTGCGTCGCGCAGTCGGGTAAAAAGCAAATAAAACTGAACGATAACGACATTGTTAGGACAACATAACGAAAGAGTTTGGAAATTAGCTCGAAATTCGTTCGTTTTTCATTTCAGTTCGATCATATATTTATAGGGTAAAAATTTAAATAGTTTTCTTTGGGTACGCAGCATATAGATTTTAATGATAATTTGAAACCCTGATTAGCTTTAAAAATTAAATTGGTTTCAGATTTTTTTTCTCTTTTAATTCTAAGCAACCACTCATTTTTAACAAACTGTTGAATTCGATGAAATTACCATGTGATCAATCTTGAAACCATCAATATTCAATCTGGACCATTAAGAGCCAATCAGGTTTAAGATTTTAATTACTGTCAGTTGCCGAACGTAGCCGGAAAGTAGGTAGGTAGGTATCTAAGAAAAAAATATAAGTTTCATCAAACAAAAATGTAAATGCGACTTACAAACACCGAAAATAATATTATGTCTTTGAAATTGGTGTAAGTAAATGTAGCTTTTATTATAATGATTACGTAAGATGCAAAATTCATATATTGAATGACCTACTGTATGATTTAATTAACCACTAGATATTATTTTCCAAAAAGAAAATGAAAACATTTTTTTCTTCTTCTAGTATCACAAAGTATGAGGGCTTTTAAAAATAATTTATTAAATTGACAATAAAATAGAAGACGCAACGTAAGTGTTTTAATGGGGTGCTTTAGTGGTGTACCTCCAAGCGTGCCTGGTTGCAATGCGGTCCTGGTGGATCTCGATCACCTAGGAACGCAATGCACTAGGACGGTGTACCCCGGTAACAATGGTTAGTAATGTACCTACGGGTACATCACTAGCTATTGGCTAAAATACCACACACACTACACAAGCACACCACATATACACCACATACATACACTCATTAGGCACGCAACCACACACACACATACAGATCACAATCACGCCTCACTTAGTAAGTACACCACCACACTCAACTACACTCAGACACACTATACAAGCCTACACATACGGCCGAACCGTGGCGGCCTATATCCACAACTCCGGCCCGCAAGGCCCTGGGGCACCAAATACCCCCAAAAAGTTGCGCCACACATACCAAGGGCAGGTTGTGTGTGAGATTTTTAAAAACCCAGCTCAAAAACCCTAATGTCGGCACAAAGAAAAAAGATTTTACCCCAGGAGGGTACCACTGGCTCAGCCAGCGGAGAATCCCTCACCGAGCCCAGCTCGGTCTGCCCCTCGTATTCTGGGGGGGGCAACTTGTGCTCTCAACCAGGCTCCAGCCTGGATTTATCAGGCCTCATGAAGGCAATCCCAGCAACTCAACCCTCCGTCAAGTCGCCGTGGACTGTAGTCACGCATAAGCGTCCCTGCAAAAGGGAGTCCACCGACGCGAAGGCTGACACCCAAACCCAAGGGCAGAAGAGCAGACCAGAACGCGTTCGCCATAACAGGCGCGCGAGAAGGAAAGCACTTCAGCCAAACAAACCCAAAATTATCGCAGCAGCGGAAACGCAGCGCGAAACCACACCATCCACCTCTACAGGGGCGGGACCACCACCGCCACCACCACCACCAGTTCCCAGCCAATCGGGGAAGAAAAGGAAACCGAGAGGTGCTCGCGGTAGACGGACCCCATGGACGGACGGTGCTGCGATGGCTCCCATTCCTGAAAAGGAACAGCAGGGGAAAGGGTCTTCGACGGACGAGAGAGCTTCATCGAAGCGCGCTCGCCTGGACGAGACCCAATCTCCCAGAGGGGATGCCAAACGCGCGAAGACCGACCCAAAAGCAAAACGGACGGTGAGCTACGCAGACGCGGCTCAATCCCACCTGAAGGTGGTGATTACTACCGTCCCGCAGAGGGACCTCTCGCAGACCCAGGCAGAGGCGGTGAGGGTAGCTGTTGCTGGCAAAGTTATCCAAACCGCACTGTCTCCATCTTCCTCGAGCGCGCCCGCACCGTCTTTCCGCGGTCGACCCTTCCTGTTGGACGGGGCGTTAGCGATGTGGTGCGAGGACGCGAATTCGCTCAGGTGGCTGGAAAAAGAGGTGAGAAACATCGAGTCACCAATTCCTGACACCACCCTCACGGTCATCAGGCAGTCGGACATGAAGAAGAAGCTCAAGGCTGGGCTTCTAATTCATACCAGCATTACCGACCCTGCCATACTGCAGCGAGTCCTTTGTGCCCAGAATCCGTGGTACAAGGTGGACTCGTGGCAGTGCTACGATATGACCGTGGACGACCAACCACAGGACGCTATGGGCTCCGAGGATAAGGTAGTGCACCTTACCCTGGGAATACCTGAAGACCAGAAGCAGACGATCCTGGACCGAGACCACCGGGTAGCCCACATTACGGGGAGTGGGTACATCCGCTTCTTCTCCACAGTCGAAGCGAAAACGGCAGGAACACAACCCGTAAAAACAACCTCAACGAGTGAGACTGAAGCAAAGGAGACGTCGACTCCGGAGCCCTCAGCTTCCGCCCTCAAACAGAGTTTGAGCGAGGTGGAAGTAGTCTCACCGTTGCCGAGTGAGGGGTGCTGCAGCAGTGACGAAGATGGCGTCCTGCGAAGCCCATAGCCCCCTCAAGTTCATCCAGACCAATCTCCAGCACAAGCAGATAGCGGCGGCCACTCTACGCAGAGTGCTGGAGAAGAACAGCAAGACCGTCGCCATGATCCAGGAGCCCTGGATCAAAAATAATAAAATCTGCGGTCTCAGTAACATCGGAGGTAAGTTAATGGTAGACACTACTGTTGAAACCCCAAGAACATGTATTTATATGCCTAAAACAACAACAGCCACTTTGCTTAACCAATTCTGTTCTAGAGACCTCACAGCAGTGAGACTTACTACAGAAAACCAAACCGTCTTAGTACTAGCATCAGTGTACCTGCCGGGTGAGGGGGATATTCCCCCAAAAGAACTGGCCGACCTGGTACAACACTGCGAAGAACATCACTGGGAGCTGATCGCATCCGCGGACAGCAACGCTCACCACTCGCTGTGGGGAAGTAGAAATACCAACAAAAGGGGTGAGTCCTTAGCCGAATATTTATTCCAGACAAACCTCAACATTATGAACAGGGGTACGGAACCTACTTTTGTAAGCTCTAGGTACCAAACTATCATAGATATTACACTGGCAACCAACGCGGTGGCTAGCCAAATCGAGGGATGGCACGTATCAAACGAGCCATCTTTTGCGGACCACCGCCGCGTTTGTTTCCAACTGCGATATAAGTCAACAGACCCTGTTCCATATCGTAACCCCCGTAAAACCGATATAACAAGGTACACAGCATTATTAAACAAAACATTAGGTAACACACACCTAACTGACACAACACTTTGTACAAACAACATAGAAACGAACGTACAATTCCTAACAAAAACACTATTGGATAGTTACAAACTGGCATGTCCGGTGGTAAAATCAAACAACGTAGGTAAGGGTTCTTGGTGGGGGCCAGAACTCGAGAGACTACGCCATAAACTAAGGTCGCTCTATAACAGGGCAAAAAACACCAGATCCATGGTCGACTGGGACAACTACAAAACTGCACAAAAGCATTACAAGAGGCGAATCAGGTTCCGCAGAACGGAATCCTGGCACAACTTCTGTAATAGCATAAATTCAACAAACCAAGCCGGAAGAATACAGAAAGTTCTAGCCAAAGGCGAGCTCAACCTCCCGGGCTCCCTAAAAAAGGAAGACGGCACTTACACAAACACAGACAACGAAACAAGTGCAGTACTTCTGGAGACTCACTTTCCTGGATGCCAGATCACAGGAGAACCAGAGTGGCCAGAAGAAAACCACTGCACACCAACAACCCAAGAATGGGAAGTAGCAAATAAGGTAGTAACCGCGGATAGAATAAAATGGGCACTTAAAAGTTTCAAACCTTTCAAATCCGCAGGGCTGGATGGTATATTCCCAGCGTTACTACAATGGCAACCAAACCAGGTAACAGAGCACCTTTTACCAATTTATAGGGCCTGTATAGCCTTTAAATATATCCCGAAAACATGGAGGGAGGCGAAAGTAATTTTCCTACCAAAACCCGGTAAGGAGGACTACACGCACGCCAAATCGTTTAGACCTATTAGCCTAACGTCTTTCCTTCTAAAAACGTTAGAAAGATTAGTGGACAGACACTTAAGAGATGGGGCACTAAAACATAAACAACTGCATCCTCAGCAGCACGCATACAGAAAGGGTAGATCAACAGAGTCAGCATTGCATATGGTTGTGCACAAGATAGAATCGGCTCTCACAAACAAACTTTCAACACTTGCAGCCTTTATAGACATAGAGGGGGCATTTGATAAAACAATGCACAACAGCATAAACCATGCTCTATGCAAACTCAAGGTCGAACCAGTGATGAGGAACTGGATCACCGAGTTGGTCAGTAAAAGAGCAGTCCAGATAGTGATGAACACTACCATAAGGGCAAAGGTAGTAAAAGGATGCCCCCAGGGTGGCGTCCTATCACCACTATTATGGAACACAGTAGTAGACAGCCTCCTAAAGACGCTAAATAACAGAGGGTACACTACTATTGGTTATGCGGATGACCTCACTATACTGATTAGCGGAAGCGCTGAAAATGTGCTATGTAAGTCCATGCGCTCGGCTCTTCAGATTGTAGAGAAATGGTGTGGCGAACATCGATTGTCAGTAAATCCGAAAAAAGAGAGCTCATTCTTTTCACCAACAAAAGAAAGTTACCAGAACTACAACTCCCAAAATTATTTAATACCAAACTCACCCTATCATCGCAAGTGAAGTATCTGGGCATCATCCTTGATAATAAACTGAACTGGGCGAGTCATATAGATACAAAAAATAAGAGGGCCTGTCTAACTTTTTGGCAATGCCGGAGACTCATTGGGAGAAAATGGGGTCTCAATCCAAAAATTACACTGTGGTTGTACACTTCAGTGATTAGACCCTCTCTGACCTACGGATCAGTTGTGTGGTGGCCCAGAACACAACTGACCACAATAAAAGCCAAACTCCAAAGTCTGCAACGCCTGGCAAGCCTAGCAGCCACTGGATGCATGAAAACCACACCATCAGCCGCTTTGGAGTATCTCTTAAATTTGAGACCTCTACACTTAGTCATACAAGAGGAGGCCACTGCAGCCGCCCTGCGACTAAGAGCTCATGGACTATGGAAACAGGGTACAGAAACAGAACACACAAAAGTTCTGAAACGGGTGCTGAAAGAAATACCACTTCTTGAGGCACCCATGGATAGAACAATATGCCAACACGTCTTTGATCGAAGATACAATATCCAACTTAATGCAGAATTAAAAGACAGCTCTGGTAGCAGAGAAGTAAGGATATACACAGACGGCTCCAAAACCTCACAAGGAGCCGGTGTCTTCTCAAATGATTTAAACATAAAAATATCAACATCACTAAGTAAGTTAAACACAATCTTTCAAGCCGAATGTATCGGTATCACCAGGGCGGCACAGGCGATCGCAGCCAGAGATGTCGGGGACTTAAACATCAAAATTGTCTCCGACAGCGCGTCAGTGCTTCAAGCCCTAAAAAACAACACTATAACCTCTGTCCTTATACTGGAATGTCACAATGCACTCCAATCCATAACAGGGACGAACAGAGTAACCCTGCAATGGATTAAAGGACACAGCGACTCACTAGGTAATGATGCAGCAGATGAACTGGCCAAGAGAGGAGCAAAGGCAATAACATACGGTCCGGAACCTTTAATGCCTATACCTCAGGCCCAAATAAAATCATGGCTGCAGGAAAATACCGAAAAAGCACATTCAATGGAATGGGGAAACATTGAAGGTTGCAGGCAAACAAAAATTGCTGTTCCGGTAGCAACAAAAAAACTTGCCCGCAACCTTATTAGACTGAGCAGGGATAGGATCCGTAAAGTCATAGGTACTATGACTGGCCACTGTCCCCTTAACAAACACTTATTCAATTTAGGTGTAACAGATAGCCCTCTGTGCAGAGGATGCATGGAGGAAGAAGAAACGCCACAGCATGTGATTGTGGAATGCAGGAGCGTGGCGGATCAACGGGCAGAATTCCTCCACTCCCCAGCAGCAGTCCCGGAGGCCTTCAACAACCTGAATAGGTTGCTTGCCTTCTGGGATAGCCTGGGATGGTTGGAGTGATAGGGAAGTATGAGCCACGCACAATGGCCCACTTTGAGAGGCTAAGTGCGGAAACAGCCCCGTCAAACTAAACTAAACTAAACTAAGTGTTTTAATAAAAATAAAGTAGCCAAGTGCGAGTTGGACTCGCCCATGAAGGGTTCCGGTCCAGCAAGTAACATAATATACATAGTACACATAGTTCTTGTAGTTCGTTGTAACTTTGATCGAAGTTTTAATAATAGTGTATTTATGACGTACTAAAAAAAAACTACTCATCAGATCGAGTTCAAACTAATTTTCGTTGGTAGTTTTCATGGTAATGTACATCATATATTTTTTTTAGTTTTTTCATTCACTTACTTTAGAAGTTAGAGGGGGGGGGGGACACACATTTTACCACTTTGGAAGCGTCTCTCGCGCAAGTTATTCAGTGTAGACAAAAATTATATTAGAAACCTCAACATCATTTTTTAAGACCTATCGATAGACACCCCACACGTGTAGGTTTGATGAAAAAAAAATTTTTGAGCTTCAGTTCTCAGTATGGGGGGCGCCCCTAATTTTTGTTTTTTTAAAAAACTTTTGTAAAAATCTTAATGCGGTTCACAGAATACATCTACTTACTTAGTTTCAATAGTGTAGTTCTCATAGTTTCGGCAAAAAGTGGCTGTGACATACGGACGGACAGACAGACAGACAGACAGACAGACAGACAGACATGACGAATCTATAAGGGTTCCGTTTTTACGTTTTACGGAACCCTAAAAAGAGCATTCCAACCAAAATCGGTAGTATATTTATTTACTTTTAACAAAGAGATAATTTATCTAATACTAGCGGTCCTATTACCTATTACTATATACCTATTAGTATAATATTTCTGTGTGACGAGCGCAATGTAGTACTAGACAGTGAATGTTCAAATAGCCAAATACATATTTAAATATGTTTAATAATATAATTTGTTTCATAATATTTAAATAGTTCAATATGTTCAAATAGCTTCGGGTAGGCGTGTTGTTAGACCTATCACTCTAATTTACCTAAGTAAGAAAAAAAGCACCGCCTATTTAACACCATAAAAAGGAATCTTAAATTTTTTGTTTTGAGTAAAACTTTTTTATTAATTTAATCGAACCCATTAATGTAACACACACACAAGTGGTTAATGTAAATGAATACGTTAAGTTACTCGTATTATAGAGGAATGTATTCGTATTTAAAAAGTAATATGGTAGTGACTTACTTGAATTTAACTTTTAATAATTCAACGTCCGTGTTGTTAATCACATCACTAGCAGAAAGGTACCGAATTCGCCACCTCGGCTCACAAGGATGCCAACAAGTAAAATCGATTACAAGTGGAGTATCGGGAGAGTGTCTAACTCGATTAGCCGCCGAGTGCCCAGCCTTTGCCGACAGACAAATTAACAATTTGTAACAATAAATAGTGCTGGTGCAAAATTGGAATTCCACAGCAATACCTTCCTTTGATGTTTGGTTTATCGTGTTCTATTCCATGTTTGAGATATTTGTACTTTTTTATATTGTATAGAGTGGCAAGACGAGCAGAACATGTGCCAGTAAGCAACATACCTGCCCAAAACATCACATCGACACGCATGTATTGGAACATGTAGAGTATTGTCCAAATTATTACTTAGCACTGCACTGCGCTCGTCACGCAGAGATCTAAGAAGTTTTATCTCTTCGCCCTGTGATTTCTCTAGAAACTTAATTACCTTCAGACTGGAACTCAGTGATGATTTCACGTTACTTACTGCTTGGCGGTAGAATAACTGGCATATGTAGGTGTGGTATTACCCCAGGTGGACTCTGCAAAGAGTCCTAACATTACAAAAATTTAAATTTAGTCAGTTGTTGCGTAATTCACTATATCTACAGCTAAAACAAGATAATAAAAAGCAGTGTTGTAAATCGGATGCAAAGTAATCGCTTCCGAAATACGGTATGCGCTCTGTTCCCAAAATTGATTTGTGTAATTTTCTTAGTAAAATTTTCAACAAGTTTCTTATCAGTGATTACGGTTTCTTATTTGCTTAGCGGCGTACAAAATAGAAAATATATTAATCCTCAGTGACTGTGTAGTCTAGTCAACAAGTGTTTTTAGGTCAACATTTTTTCTCCTTCTTCGATCATTATGATTGAGGTATCATTCGATTCGGAATGGAATCTAGACATTTTTTGAGAAATTTCTAAGCTCGCAAAAATTGGAATAGTTATAAACAATTTAGTGTAAATAAAAAATTGTGTTTCCTTATTTGCCCATATGTCAAAAACTATTTAAGATACTTCCAATTTAATAAAATATTCAAAAAGAAGAGGATATTCACTAAAAAACAATATGCAAAAACAATTCAACATCGTTAAATGTTACGAAATTCTCAACAAAATAAAAAATATTTGTCATATGCAAATTTAAGCATCGAATATTTACCTAAAAAGGACACCGAACCAAAGCAAACGGCAAGCAGAACATGAAATAATTTTTTTCCTAACTTTAGAGAGATTCATTTGAAGCAATAAAAAGCGTGTTAAAAGTGCCAATTGGTTTTCATGACGCAAGCAAAGTTTTTAAATTTTGTTTTAGAAACATCAAATAGTTTATTGGTCAATTGCAAGCTCACGATTTTTTCATTTAAAATGATTTGTAGTTTGCCCCTTGCGTTGAGCCATAGATGCAATTTTTTTAGGAACTCCAGAGATTAACGGGTTCGAATTAAATTAGGAATTCTAAAAGTAGATTTATATGTTACTTTACCCATATACGTATTCTAATAATTATATTTCTCTGAAAAACGAAACAGTCTACTTCAGTCCAAAAAATTAACTCCCACAGTTCTAATTTCAATAGAATTAGTAATAAACTACATAATATCTCGTTGATGTTTAATTTATTTTTATTTATGTAGATATTAGCAGCTCCACCGACCCTAATAAAATTTAAGAGGGACCATTCGGAAAGATTATTATTTTATAGAAACAATAATTACCAGTAGGTATCGTCCCCACCAGTCCAAAGCTCTGAGGTAACAAACATGAATAAAAATAGTCGAATTGAGAACTTCTTCCTGTGTTACTGTATTTAAACCAAATAAAAAAAATTATGAGTTGAACTCTTTATGTTACATGTTCTGCTAGTCTCGTAACTCTAAAAGCATACTACTTATAGAAAAAAATGAAGTCAGTTAAAATATAGTAACAATTTGCACGCTCGCGTATCTTAAGTAAGCTGTAGGTATACGTTAACAGGTAGGTGCCGAATAACGCTGCGGCACCGTCTTGGAACCCAGCCAACACAACGAATGCCAGACCAGGGTTCCAGGAACTGTGACCTACATACTCACGGGTGCTTAGATAGAGATGTAACGCTTTGTTGGAATAAAACTATGTTAGTAATAAGAGTGAGACGCCGAGACGACCGCTGTACAACCACGACCATGAGTAGCCACTTGCGTCGAATACAGGACAAGTTAGTGAACCCGATCTCGTAAACTTATTTTTCGTTTATTATTTAAAAAAATACATGACTCTATCAGAAATAATTTAAACACGACCGAAATATTTAGTGAAACTAGATTTTTTGGGTCTACAAATTACTTATAATCAAACTCTACTAAAATATATTCAAACCTAATTTAAAATTATGTGGCATGACTCACAGCCTTTTCTCACAAGGAGAGAGTGAAAGACATAATTCATCACTCTGGTTAAGTGCGGGTTGGTGTCATCCTCGAAACATGCCTGTCTTAAAACACGCCGGTTTCCTCACGATGTTAACATTCACTGTTTTTAAAGTGGTGGTAACAAACTTGTAAATTTATATAGATGTAAATATACAAGTTTGTTCTAACTATATCTGAACTTGGAAAAATACGCAGAAGTGCAGAAGGGATTCGTATCTACGACCCCACAATTCTGTACGGCCTCCTCACCACTAAAACACCAAAGCTTCGCTAAAACTTGTGTAGGTACTTACAACTTATCAAAAACTAGCTGCGCCCCGCGGTTTTCCCGCGCAGTTCGCGTTCCCCATGTGCATTTTCACACTATAATCTAACAGAACTGTGTTCCAAATTTCAATCCGATCCATTCTGATGCTCCGACGTGATTAAACAACAAACATCCAAACATGGACAATGGAAAATAATAATTATTAGCAAGATGTTCTTAAGTACTCAACTAACGAAAGAATATTCTTTAGACGGTTTGTTTCGTAGACAGTAGCCTCAATATTTTTTTTGGAATTAATCAAGGCACTTATAAGTGGAATTTGGAAGAAATAAAATTATACAGTTAAAACTATGCTATCGAAATATATAAAATAAATGATTTGCCTCATCGCAAGTTATGTACTCTTAATATAAATGAAGCACAGACAAGAGCAGAATAAATTGTAAAAGTTCTACGTTTCTCGTTTTTGTCGACGCTCTGTGATAGACGCAATCGATTCCAGGGATACTTCACACCTCTACTTGAAAGGTTTCGCTATCACAGCTGTTCACTACATTGTTAAAACGCCTGTGATCTTTTAATTAAAATACTTTTTGTACGTAAGGACTAATGATAAGATTTTATTACTTAGTGACGAAAGTTTCAGAGAAACTGATTTTTGGAAAATTTACTGGGTGTTTTTATCGGCATGTAATATTAATGTTTAAAAAAATATATTGATCACTAAATATGTACATTTCTATCGCTTACAGGATACAAATAAATAAAAATATATAAAATAACCTAAACAAGAATGCAAGCTAAGATCAACACCACGTACCTAAACGCTAACGTAACTTCAACTTACACTGATCATCTGAATTCTTCAATAAGACGATACAGGTTAAGATAATCAATTTTTTTCGATACATTAAAAAAAAATTATAGAGACTATTCATTTGTTTTAGTCACATTTTTATTTAGTACCATCCAAATACAGTGCTAAACGTAGGTAGTAAAATATTTATGAACTCACGATTTGGAAAGAAATAACGGTGATAAGCATTTCCGAATGTACCATAGTTTAATTAATTGAATATATGTACATATCTATTAATTTAATTTTAGCATTACAGTTTTCTGAAGTAATAGCGTATAAATCGGTGTTTCTAATCGCTGACAAATTGCTTAACCTCACACTTCTCTAATTGTAGTATTCATATTATATTTTCACAGTTAAAGCATAAAGCACAAGTTTTGACAAAGCACTGCGTCGCCCCGCGTTGTATAGCAGCACAACAATCGTCGGTAGGATGAGAGGCTCCGAGTACGCCGCATTGCACCAGTTGAATCTCACCCCTGCACGCCCCCCACGGGCCCGTTTCACCCCAAAGGGGAGCTATAGGGTACTTGTTGACGCCGCCTCATATGCCATCTGAACTCCGGCGGGCTACGAATACGCCATTGATTTTGAAATAGCATTCCGACGTTAGTTAAAGCTACGTCACTTATAAAACGGACTAAAATTGTCTCTTATTAGCGTGCCAATCCGCATAAGTTAATTAATGTAGACCTCTATACTGTACTATAGTCGAATGAGCAAATGACATACTATGCTACGTAATGATTAATTTTGAATAAGTACAAGTATGTGCTGAATTATTAACGCATTAATAAAAATAATAAATAAATAGTATAGTTTATTGGTATCAAATTGTGACTTAACTAATCTTACAAAGAACAATGATTGTATTACGATTCCAAAGTAATTAATTAATAATAAGTAGAACAACTTAATACATTATAAATTAAAAAATTTAAAGAATTACAAAATTTGTAATTCTTTATATATATCCAAACATTTTGTAATTAATCTAGCATAATAATCTTAATCTAAGGAATTGAAGCATAAGTACTGGGTGTGTTATAAGTAAGATGTACCTAGCTCCCACACTAGGATTCCCTGTGTCTGTGGGAGCTAGTTCCCTTCCAGGGTGTATATTTAAATTACACAGGTCTGGTGCTTGGTTAAGTTCAACAACTTTTATAAATCAATACATTTAATAGTAATACGTATATATATGTGTGTGAGGGATGTGTGTGTGTGTGTGTGTGTGTGTGAGGGGGGTCTATATGGGGTGGCATAACATTTTTTGTCCTATTTGAGGTAGGCATAACGTTTTTTGGACTAATGATAATTTACCATAACAACTAAACGCATAACTGTCTTCGCATAATGTTAACTAGCATAACCATATATGACATAACGATAACTTAGCATAATGTTTAAATGCAGAGCCATATATAGCATACAGATAACTTAGTATTATGTTTCGACGCATAACTATAAATAGCATAATATTTAAAGGCACACATTGAGAAAAGCATAACAATACTTAAACATAATGATCACAGGCATAAACTTTAAAAGCCTAACTAAAAAACAAGTGCAAAGAGCGGACTGTAGCAACATTATTTAAATAAAATACGTGGGTGTGTGAAATGCGGGTGGGTACTTTGACAACAATATTTATCATTCGTAATGTAGGTATCTACTAATTTAATGGAATATCATTGCCAATAGTATCTGTCATTGTCGCATTCGTGTTATCATATTGTTGCTGTGAAATTATTTAGTATATTTTGAGGATTAAGAATCGTTGGTCTGAGAATAACACCATATTTTTTTTATGGGAAACACCGTTTTCATGATAGGTACAATAAAAGGTCTTTATGCAGTAGTATAACAATTTTTGCCCTGGTGCCCGGGCATAGAATGTGGCATCGGTCCCCCCCTGCCTGTGGTAAAAGCCCACAAATGGGGAAACCGACTGATGGCGGTTAAACCATCACAACAAATGGCACAATTTAAATCTCGGGCGGTGACGGGCAGCAGCGTCACCGGTGCAAGAAATTGTGCCCTGCGGTCGCCAACCCGCATGCCCAGCGTGGCGACTATGGGCAATACCTCCTATGAAAAGTCCAAGAAGTAAAAAGCCCCTAGTTCCCGGCCGCCCTGCTATTCCTGGCCAAGGCGGCGGTCATGGTAACGGCAGGGCAGGGGGTGCGAAGAATCCCCGGGCTACCGTAGGCCGCCAACCCCAACTGACCCTGGCTGTATGCTGTATACAATGGACGAACGATTCGCGACGACGATAGGCTTGCGCAGCTGGAAGAAGAGCTGACCCACATAAGATGGCACATTCTTGGGTTATGTGAAGTCCGAAGAGCGGGAGAGGACACCGTAACCTTGGAATCAGGCCATCTAATGTACTATCGTGAAGGTCACCAGTTATCGCAAGGTGGTGTCGGGTTTCTGGTTCACAAGACTCTCCGTAACAACGTTTTGGAAATTGCAAGTGTGTCTCCGAGGGTCGCGTACCTTGTGCTGAAGTTGACCGAGAGGTATACTCTCAAAGTAGTCATGGCGTACGCACCCTGGGAGGCATACCCAGATTCAGAAGTTGAGGCTTTGTATGAGGACATATCAAAGGCACTGCACCATACCTCCAAAGCCCACTTCAACGTTGTTATGGGGGATTTTAACGCCAAAGTGGGAGTACGGACTTGCAGTGAATCGGTAGTAGGACCATATGGTTTGGGACGTAGGAATGACAGGGGCCAAATGCTGGTCGACTTCCTTGAGAAGGAAAGGCTGTTTCTAATGAACTCTTTCTACAAGAAGCAGCCCCAGAGGAAGTGGACTTGGCGAAGCCCCGACGGACGGACGAAAAATGAAATTGACTTCATCATTGCGGATAAACGACGTATATTCAGTGATGTCTCAGTGATCTCTAGGTTTGCTACCGGGAGCGATCACAAGCTTGTACGAGGCACCCTGAATATCAATTATAAGCTTGAACGCGTCCGTTTGATGAGGTCAACGCTCCGTCCGAACATTCTCCAAACCATACTTGAGTCTGAAACATTCCAGCTAAAACTGGAGAACCGATTTGCTGCCTTGGAAACCACAGACAGCGTTGACCAGAAGCTCGACGGAGTGGTGGATGTCCTACGAGATGAGGGCACAAAATTCTGCAAAATGCGGCGCAAAGGCAGAAAGTCAAAGCTTTCGACGGAAACTCTGCATCTCATGGAGGAACGACGAAATCCCACGTTAAATTCGTCAGAACAAGGGGCTCTAAACAAGAAGATTACCAAACTTGTACGACGTGACCTCCGATTAGCTAACACGCTCTTGATTGAAAAATCAATTGAGCAAAATCGGGGGTCAAAAGTGTTCGTCAAGTCACTAGGTAGAAGCCACCTGACGAAATTAACCACCTCGACGGGGAGAGTCGTTGTATCCAAAGCGGATATTCTCTCGGAAGTGGAAGACTTTTACGGCCAGCTGTACGCATCGCATGCTTCTCATCTCCCACAAAACCAGGACAAAAGAGCTACTCTAACACGCCACTACACAGAAGACCTGCCTGAGATCAGTCTGGACGAAATTGTGATGGCTCTTGGACAACTGAAAAATGGAAAGGCCGCGGGCGAGGACGGGATTATAACAGAGCTCTTAAAGTCTGGTGGAACTTCACTGATAAAAGAGCTCCAAGAACTGTTTAATGCCGTCCTCTTCACCGGGAGAACTCCACGGGCATGGCATAGAAGTGTGGTCGTCCTCTTCTTTAAAAAGGGAGATAAGACCCATTTAAAGAACTACAGACCAATATCGCTTCTGAGCCATGTCTATAAGTTATTCTCAAGAGTTATCACAAATCGTCTCGCCCGAAGACTCGACGAGTTTCAACCTCCTGAACAGGCCGGGTTTCGAAGTGGGTACAGCACCATGGACCACATTCACACGGTACGGCAGATTGTACAGAAGACAAAGGAGTACAATCGGCCACTTTGCTTAGCGTTTGTGGACTATGAGAAGGCATTTGACTCGGTCGAAACCTGGGCTGTTCTGGAGTCCTTACAGCGATGCCAAGTCGATTGGCGATACATCGAGGTGATGAGGTGTTTGTACGACGCCGCTACGATGGCGGTTCAAATTCAAGACCAGCAGACTAAACAAATTCCTCTGCATCGAGGCGTGAGGCAAGGGGATGTTATTTCCCCGAAATTGTTCTCAAACGCACTAGAGGATATGTTTAAGACGCTGGATTGGGTTGGACGTGGCCTAAATATCAACGGCGAGTACATCTCTCACCTACGGTTTGCAGACGACATCGTCATTATGGCAGAGTCGCTGGAGGACTTGCAGTGGATGTTGGATGGCCTGGCTAACGCTTCTCAACGCATCGGCCTCCGGATGAATTTGGATAAAACCAAGGTCATGTGTAACGAGTTCGTTGCACCGGGGCCGATTGTCGTAAATGAAATCACTCTTGAAATTGTCCAGAAATACATTTACCTAGGGCAGACGCTCGAACTAGGTAGGAGTAGCTTTGAGAGTGAGGCCATGAGAAGAATCCAGTTGGGCTGGGCAGCATTTGGAAAACTTCGTCGAGTCTTCTCGTCACCCATCCCACAAAGTCTTAAGACAAAAATGTTCAACCAGTGCGTTCTACCTGTTATGACCTACGGTGCTGAAACGTGGACACTGACAGTGAAAATGGTCCGAAAGCTCAAGGTCGCTCAGCGAGCTATGGAAAGGGCTATGCTTGGGGTTTCTCTGAGGGATTGCATCCGCAATGAAGTAATTCGTCAGAGAACTAGAGTCACCGACATAGCTCAGCGTATTAGCAGACTGAAGTGGCAATGGGCCGGTCACATCTGTCGCAGACCCGATAACCGTTGGGGTAGACGGGTTCTGGAGTGGAGACCGCGAATCGGTAAACGTAGTGTAGGACGCCCTGAGACTAGATGGAGTGACGATATACGAAAGACGGCTGGTGGTGGTTGGAAACGCAAAACTGAGGATCGGGCTGAGTGGCGAAATATAGGAGAGGCCTATGTCCAGCAGTGGACGAACACGGGCTGATGATGATGATAACAATTTTTGTACAAATTTATGTAGACATAACGTTTTTGCGATGCGAAACGAAAAAAATGCGATTTAAACGGCACCTTAAAAAAATTAGAACAATGAAAAAAATGCCTAAAAACTGTTATGCGTCTCATCAATAGTCGAATTAAATGTAGTACAATAGATTGTTATGCTTTAAATACATAACGCCAAAAAATGATTATGCGAAAGTTGCATTATGACACTATACATTATGCTACATTCATAATGACAATGTAAATTAGGAACAAAAAATTATGCGTTCTAATAGGCTTCCCCTGTGTGAGGGATGTCTGTGTGTGCGTGGGGGTGTGTGAGGGTGTGTTCGTGTATGTGTGTGTGAGGGAGGGTGTGTGTGTGTGTGTGAGGGTGTTTATGTGGAGAGGGTGTGGTTGTGTAAGTGCGTGTGTGTAGAGAAACGATGTCTTTGGTGCTTTTTTTTTTAAACAGTTGGCCTTATTAACTCTTCAGAGTCTTTATAATTTAGTGTTATGAGGAATTCTTTGATCTTTCTTTTACAAATGTTTTATTGTCGCCTATAATTTCAAGTTTTTTGTTTATTGTTCCATATAGAAAACAACCTAAGAAGTTGTAACTTCTTTGGCCAATTTTCGTTTTAGTCTTAGGTAGGTCCCACCTGTGGGTCCATTTGGATTTACTGGTTACTAGTGCAGATTTATGAAATTTTAAGACACATGCGTTTATGATAAGATTCATTCATGATAAGAGCTGGCGTATGCGCAATTGTTTGGTGTCCTAATATTGGTGTCTTAATATTCATCAGTAGGATATCTGTAGGTTTTTTATGAGCTATTTCTAATATTGTGCTCGTTCAGCTTTGATGAGGTGTGTAGAGCATGCTGAACCCCAGGAAGTGATGCAGTAGGTTAATATTGACTTACAAAGGGCGTTATAAACCAAATTGATAATCGTTACGTCTCCAAAAGTTCTTAATTTTTTAAAAAATAAATATTAGTTTTCTAAGTCTGCTATGAACCGTTTGTAAATGTTTAGTCCAGGTTAGGGCCTCATCAATGTATATTCCCAGATATTTTACATTGCTAACCTGTTCAAGTCTGGGGCAGTTACACAAGCATTGTTGATACAAGTCCACATTGCAAGTATGCAAGTTGATTGAATGGGAGTGCTTAGGGGCAGAACGTCGAGAAATGCGGAATGCTATAAAGTTAGTTTTCAAAACATTGCTGAAGCCAGTGCGCGATGTCTCTCAGTCCTTTGTTGGCTATGTTAGATACTGCGTTCCATTTACTACTGTGGAAGACAATGGCAGTGTCATCTGCAAATGTAAATATTTGTGCATTTGCTAATTTTAGTTGGCAAAGGTCATTGATCTAGGCTAGAAATAGGGCTGGACCTAACACGCTTCCTTGTGGAACACCGAATGACATCTGTGCATAATCACTAAGAATACTTTCAACTTTTACACGTTGCCTTTGCCCAGCAAGATAGGAAGTGAACCATGCCAGAGCAGTCCCACGAACACCAAGGTATTCAAGCTTTTTGAAGAGAATTGGCCCACTGATTGTGTCGAAAGCTTTTGCCAAATCGAGTAAGATAGCAATACACCTCTGGCCTGCATCAAGTTTGCCAGATACAAAGTCAACTAGAGATGTAACGGCATCCTCCGTTGACTTGGTGGAACAAAATCCGAATTGATGTGGACTAATAAGTTTTTATTTTTCTTAGAAACTCATAAAACTCTTACTTACTACTCTTTCCAGAGTCTTGGAGATCGATGACAACAAAGATTTGGCCAATAATTTGAAGGTTCTTCAGTATCCTCTGCTTTATGTATTGGCCATACATCTGCATCTTTAAAGGTTTCGGGGAAAATACCAGATTTTAAACTAAGATTATATATGAATGCAATTGGTAAGGCCAACACATGCTTACCACATTTGAGCAAATAATTAGATACATCATTCGAACCTACAGCAGACCTAGTTTTTAGAGACCCTATTATTTTCTTTATGAGAGCTGAGTCAGCTGGAGCCAGAAACATAGACTTTGAGGGAGAGTTAGGTATAGTAACTGACTGTGCTAATGCATGTTCAGATGTTTTTATTTTACTTAAAATATCTGTAGCCAGGGACTTGCCAATTGATGTGAAGTATTGGTTGACATTGTTTAGTGCCTGTTTTGGGGTAGGAGCTTAATTGAACAGATCATCGTTTTTAGCGTTGGTAGATCTAAAGTTACAAACATCTTTGATTGAGTTCCAGAGATCTTTACTATTTCCTATGCTTGATTTAATCACTGTGAGCCAGTAATCTTTCGCTTTAACCAAAGACGACCCCAACATTCTTGTGATAGGTAGGTATGTTTCACCATAATAATCAACTAACTGAATAATAGAAAAAGTGTAAACACTGAAAATGTACATCAATAATTAAAACGAAAAACATTACCTACGTAGAACTAACCATTCTTTGAGCATACTAAAGTCGATGACGTTACTATGAATCAATCAAACAGAATCTACAATATTATTTCGAACTCGAATGTCGATTGTAACACAAATAGCCTTCACTACCCGGCATTTATCAGAAATAACAAACAAAAGTTATTTTTCTATTTTTATACCTACAAAAGTAACGGCGTTTAATATTTAGTCGAGAATAAATGATTGGGTATGGACTGAACTAGTTTAATACAGTGGTTCGACTCTGCGGAACAGAGTTAGTATAAAGTTAGCTTAACTCAGTGTCAACTAACTTTATAGCTCACGCCTAGCTCAAAGTTATCCTATGAAATGTAAGGCAGACTACGTCACAAGCTTTTAATGGCTGACGGAAACGTGTTACCTATTTGTAGTGATAAGTACGTTTACGTCGTAGAAAGTGATCTATTTTGGTAACGTATTAGGCAATAATACGTTAATACTTAATTCATCAGTAAACGTCATTCATAACAAATGTATTTAAACTCCACTAAATTTTAAAAGGGACAAAATATTTGAGCTATACAGTCAACCAAACAATAAATCCTATAGAGACTGGCAACCACTAGACTAGTAACAATACAAGCAAAAATGTGACTCGAATTGAAGTATCAATAATAAACGAAGTCTGTTGGAAAAAATCATTTCCGGGCCATAATTGGTTTGTGAATATTGTAAAGATTTCAATCACAGTCCGAGCGGTGGTTGGCGCGTCTGCTTTCACTAAAATGTATGAACTGTAATTGGAAATCTACAATACTGAAACGCAAAAATGAATCGTTTATCTTTTCCGAACGACGCGACGGGAATTTAGTAGTTTTCGAAAATAAATATGTGTTATGTATACAAATTGTGTACTTATGTAGGATTTTTTGACATAAGTTCGTGTTGATCGAAAGGCATAACGATCCAGACGAGTTGATTACTTTTGGCAATAAGTATCATCTGTCTCAATTAAAAAGGGACACAAAGATTGTATACAATATTGCGGATATTGATATACTTAAATGAAATATATAAGTAAACCAAGTAGGTAAACATAATATAAAGCCAAATAGAACAAACAGCTTTTAAGAACTTAGTATTGTTTTAAAGTAATATTCTTCAATCACATAAAACAACATCAATAACATAAAACCACTACCAAATTCTAATGGTATGCTCTGCAACAAACTAACGTTTTGGAAATCATACAATCATGATACTTAAATGTGATTTTGATGTCGAAATGGGACGGTGTATGGCCAAACCCCGCTTGATAGAAAGGGTTGATGTCATCTAAGATAGAACACGCTTGGCCTTGGGATCTTCGCTCACTCAAGTATTGACTTTACACGGGTTGTATTTTTTCAGAAAACACATAGACCGAGAGAGCATCCCAATCCCTCAAGTGGGTAGAGTATCAGCGTATATTTTATGGCTAATTTTTTCACACCTTGGGTTGGTTTTAGTAAGAATTTCTGAGGATACATTTTTTTTCTAGTAATAAATATAACCTATGATACTCAATGATAATAAATAGTAATGATAATAATAGCTTTCTAACGTCAAAATATTTTTTCAAATCGGTCCAAGAGTTTTTAAGTTTATTCGTTACATACAAAAATACAAATTTTTCATCTTTGTAATATCAGGTAGTTTATATTTAGATATATTGTAAATTGTAGACATTTATTATGTTTGTGTAATAAAATACTTAGGTTCATGTGTTAAGGATTACCACTTCCCTTGTTTTCTGAAATTGTTCTTATAACCAAGAAGAGCAGGAAAAGCTTATTGTTAGCGATAAGATCACCCGAAATGTCCAAAATATGTTAAACAATTATATTTTCAGTTTCTTTAGTGTGATGTATTTTTTTGGTAGTACCTATAATAAACGTGGTTTTGTATTGTATTGTAGCGAATTCATTGTCCATTACATTTTTTAAACACACTACAATTCTTTTAAACTTTCGAAAATCTTTTTACTTGATTTCATTTCGTTTTCCATAAGCAATTTTCACTCAATTTTGCTCAATTGGCTTTGAGCAATACTCCGGAAAAGCATCAATGAATGCTATTAGCATTTCAGTGTTTACACGCTTGACTTGCAACCCGCCCACTTTATTACGGCTAAGCTTCCCTTTAAACTACACTTCAAGTCGTATTGATTCTTTGGTTCTACAATGTAAATGTTTTTTTTTGCTTGATTTTCCATCTGCCTGTCGGCGCCACACAGACGCTATTCAGAATTTATTAGTGAACTAGAAAATTAGGACAAGGAGGACTTCTTTTACAGTATGAAACAGTATTAAAAAGTTGCTTTTAGATAAAACAAGCACTTTACGTTACCAATGCTGGTATTCGAAGCTTTATCTCCCAATGAGAGAGTCAAGGCTAGTTATTATTATCATACGAATTTACTTTGTGGCGAATCTACGATAACCTCAAGCAACAGTCTTGGAAAATTCTAGCAAAACCCACTTACTTAACGGTTCACTTAAAATAGTAAGCGTATAATTCAAAATAATAGCGCTGCATAGAGCGCTCAAGTACATGGCTGGCGCATCCCGACAAGCCGTTTGAACTCTTTCAAGGCAAATTCCCTTCATCGGAGCACGGAGCAAGTGAGAGCGATTGCGAAAATTGCTGAATACACGAGACGCTCCTGTGGCTCGAGCACAAAACAAAAAGTACCTACGTGGTGATAAAATGTTCTAGCTACCCGAGTATAATATTATACTAGTTTTATAAAAGTCAGAGACAAAATGTTTTGTTTTTATATTACGCAAGGAGTTTTCCACGGGTATTCAGTTAAACTTAATTAACATAAAGAGTATATTAACTAAAGAGTCTTTGAATAAATCCCATTGATAAATGTGATATTTTGTGCCCATGTAAATGTGTATGTCTGTTCTTACGTTGCGGTAGAACGAATTTGAAAAAAAGAATAATACGTAGTTAGTACATTGCGTGGATAAATACAAAGGTTACTTATATGGCGATAAAATTAGTGGTTCCTGTGGAGCATTTAGTGGAATAATTTACCTATTTGTGTAAATCGAATTTAGCGAAAAAAAAAAAAAAACTTTAAAAAATACTGTGAAGCCGTGGATGCAGTAGTAATAGCAGACAAAAAATAGTTATTTGTTATACAAGAGTTTAATAGCATAAGCAGTCGACTAAATGTTACCACTTTTGGGACTCGGGGCCGTCTCTCGCCAGAGAGAGAATAAACACTTTGACACTGGTTTTCCTACAGACAGATCAAATTTTAGGACTTGAATAAAAAATTGCGCTTCTGACAATTTTCGTCCTATAACCGCTGTTCTGTTAAGAGTGCAAAGTTGCTTTTTACCACGTGCTCAATTTCGATGACATTCTAAATTATAAGAACATATTAACATAAGAATTCTAAAACTGAATCCTAGCGAGGGAATTAACAAAGCACAAGGTGAAAAAGCTTCGAACTCGAGTGCAACACGTAACATTTCATTCCACTTCAGCGAGGAAAAATGACTAAACGCTTTGTAGTCCGAGATCCCAGAATTCCCAGACGTCACCTATTTTCTGATGAATTAAATGTGGACGATTGAGTAGAGTTAGTAAGTACTAAGAACACATGCTTACTCGCTAACTTGTTTAGACGGCCAATTTTGAGATATGGGGTAATGAAGTTACATACAAACATTACTTACTTCACGTATTTTCTAATAAGTGATTTTCACGTATGTTGTAGGCAACATCATTAAAAACAACGTTCCAATACTCCCAGACACTTTCCGTCAGCCGTTTTGCTTAACAACTCCAAAATAATAATTTAACTTCACTTAAATTCTCATGCTGCATTTGTTTATTCGTCAGACAACTATTTTGTTGCTTTTTACACTAAGATAGACCAATGTAAGTAAATCATCCCCTAAATTCAACTATGTCCTATGGGTAAGAGCGGGAGATTTTGATTAACCCAACAACCCAATTTGCCCAACTATTTTGTTGCTTTTTACAATAAGATAGACCAATGTATGTAAATCATCCCCTAAATTCAACAATGTCCTATGGGTAAGAGCGGGAGACTGAGTGAGACATTAATTAGGAAATATTAACTTAAAATTTAGTTTAGGGGATGATTGGCCCCTTAGATTGGTCTGTTTTATTGGAAAAAGCTTTAAAATAGTTGTCTGACGAACATATTTACAAATGGAGCATGAGAATTTAAGTAAAGTTAAATTATTATTTTGGAGTTGTTAAGCAAAACGGCCGACGGAAAGTGTCTGGGAGTATTGGGACCTTGTTTTTAAGGATATTGCCTACAACATACGTGAAAATCACTTATTAGAAAATACGTGAAGTAAGTAATGTTAGTATATACCTTCATTACCCCATATCTCAAATTTGGCCGTCTAAGCAAGTTAGCGAGTAAGCATGTGTTCTTAGTACTTACTAACTCTACTCAATCGTCCACATTTCATTCATCAGAAAATAGGTGACGTCTGGGAGCTCTGGGATCTTACTCTATTGTGCATTATTAATAGTTTCAGTCAATTCTGTTGGCGTCAAATAAACTTCTTTGTTTTCAAGTTTTCCGAGGTTTTCAAGGAGGTTACGAGTCTGAGTTTTAACAAAATAAAAAACAGTTGTGTGATAAAATTAGCACCAAGGTGATAAGTTTGATGTTGATTAGGTTGATGTTTTGAATTCACAAACATAGTGCATACGATGTTATAAATTCAAATTTACTTTGTTCTCTAGAGGATAAAGACGACTCTTGCACTCCGATTTCGAAGAGCAAAAATTCTCTTACCGACGTGCCGGGATGAAAAATACGTTTTACTTTTAAGCTACATAGGTACAATAGACACTTTGACACTGGTTTTCCTAGACAGATGAAGTTGGTTCAGTTTTAGGAATTTAATAAAAAAATGTGCTTGTAACAATTTTCGTTCAATAACCGCTGTTCTGTTAAAGAAGTATAAATAATTCATCCCGCTAACGTAGAGCAATTTAAATCAGCTTTCAAGTTATATACGTTTGCCCAGTTTCATTTCAAAAGGTAAATTATTCAGTACTCTTAGATATCTTCGAGAATCGACTTAAGTTTAATTTGGTTAGGAAATATGTTAAGGTTGGTAAGTTGAATACTTGATCGCGTCAATGGAATTAGTTTAAGGTCTGAGGTATTGCACAGGCAAATGTTATATTTTTTTATATTCTTTAACTTTATGTTTGGCAAACTTTAGTAGAAATTACTTAAAAAATCTGTTAGCGGTTTTAAGAAATTTTTGCTAGCGCAAAATCTTCTGGGTTCGCTGTGCTTAATTTAGCGGCGTAGCGGCATAGCATATGGGCGACGGTGGAACAGCGGAGCGTGATGTTCTTAAACGAGTGAAATCTCGTGAGTTCAGGACACCGACGTATGTAATACGAGCATCTCTGTTCCTAAACAGGTGATGTATTGTGCTTCATTAGTACTATTTAATATTAAAATTCTAATGCATCAGCTTTACTATCGGCTGTCCTTATGACTACCAAGTTTTTAGGTGTTGGCAACGGCACCTACTTGCCTAAAGCTTTGTTTCAGGTACTAAAATGGAAAGGTTTCAGATTTGAAAGAATAGTGTGTGGTGTGGTGTGTGTGTTTTGGTAAACCACTTACAAAATCAAGTGTGTTAAATGAAAACATACCTTCATCATCAACAGCCCACTAAACGTTCCCACTGCTGGGACTCGGGGCCTTCTCTCGCAAGGAGAGAGTTAAGGCCATACACCACGCTGGCCCAGTGCGGGTTGGCGGATGACACATGACTTCGAAAGATTCTAGGTACATGTCGGTTTCCTCACGATGTTTTCCTTCACCGTTTTAAGTTAGCGGCATTACACACATGACTTCGAAAAGACAGTGGTGCGTGTGGGGTTTGAACCCGGGGTCTCCGGATCGGCACCCGCCGTTCTCCCGACTAGACCACCGTAACTTAATAAAAACATACCTTAGGCACGCGAAAATAGGAACGTTTCGGCGGGAAAGTATATATATTTTGCCATACGAAATATTTTCTTCGCTTTAGATATTTTGAAGTGAAAACTTTTATATATTCTTGGCCATGGATATTAGCCATTCAGCCGCATGTTAGTCTCGTGTTGCTGTGTTTACTAGGTTTATCAATTTAAATTTATAAATCGTTTATATTTTAGATTATTACAATTTATTAGTAGTAGTTAATAGTTAATTTCTTAATTTAGTTTTCACTTCTGCCGTGCGGCACACATGTTTTTTTCTTTGATTTTTTTCTCTCTGGCATATTTGTGAATTTTACTAGTAAAATTTTAAATATCGGTAAAATCGGAGCCTAGTGAGAACTCCAATTTCTAATTTTTATGTTTAAAGTTTTACCAAACACTGTGCTTATTTAAAAAAACTTAAATACTGTTAAGTTTAAAATAGCCCTACTATATCATCTGCTCTAACCCAAAACTTTGATAGACTGTAGTAGAAGTCATATCAGGCCAACGGCTTTGGGGTGCGTAGCTCGGAAACTTCTACTAAACCTACCTACTAACCCTGGGAATCACACAAGAACTCGCCTCGGTAGCGTCTTGTTATAAATTCAAATTTACTTTGTTCTCTAGACTCTAGAGAATAAAGACGACTCTTGCACTCCGATTTCGAAGAGCAAAAATTCTCTTACCGACGTGCCGAAATCCAAGCCGAGCTGGGAACTTCAACACGTGCTCCTCTCCCCCTTGAGCAACACCGTGCCAAAACCCAAGCGCAAAAGATAAGCTTATTTGGTTTAAATTAGTGGTCCCCAAGTAGCCAGGGGGTTTTGAGTGGATACCAGAGAAACATGTGGGTCTGTAGGGTCAAAAAAAGTCTGCAGGGGCACCATGTCCGCTCCAATGCTGTCGAACCCGACATACCCCACCTGCATACTTGCATGGTGGGCATACGTAAATGTATTTCTCCCACATAAAAAAGCTCAACCGCTATAGGCTCGGGAACCTCCACGTGATGCACCGTGGGCATCAGACAACAACTTCTCAACCCGTAGGGGGTTTTTGTTGTCTGATGGCTAATCCTGGCCGGCGAGGACGAACTCTATGGTGCGAACCTAACCCCCTCTACGGTCGCGCGAAGAGATTCGTTAGGGGGACTGGAATGACTTTGAGTGTTACTCGGCTGATAGTTCTATATGGCCAAGTAACAGTCCAAGGTCATTCCAGAAGCGCATGAGTCGTTGGTGCGATTGAGATGGGCCATAGTACTTAGCAATGGGCATCGAGACAGAAGATTACGGTGCTTCGTTGTCCCTGACCGCCGCGGCCTTGTGTGATCACCAACGTATGATGGAAAACACGGTGGGGCTACAAGGGAAGAGGAGCGCTGTTATATCGGTGCGCCACTCTCCCTGTCCTCTGTAGCTGGAATGGTAGGCGACGAGACCGACCATCAGGCCCTTAGCGGGGGACCAAGGGAGGCACCCACATGCTGGTTGGTCCCGATTAAGTCATGTCGTGCTTTGGATTGAGGAGTGTCTTTGAGAGGGTGATGCCTCTGAGGTGGGCCCGGGAACGGATGGACTGTGACGAGATTTGCGGAAGAATGAGAGAGAGTCCTCGCGTTCCCGTCGTATACGGCAAAGGTGGAACGCTGTGGAGGTTTTACTCGGCAGGGAAACTACTCGCTGTATCGAGTCCAACTTAACCTGTTGCCTTTAGTTTTTTTTATATTATAAAGTTACGAGATGAGCAGGACATGTGCCTGATGGTAAGCAACATACCTGCCACATAACAGCACAGTGATACACAGCTATTGGAACATGAAGAGTCCAAATCATTACCTAGCACTGCACTACGCTTATCACCCAGAGATCTAAGATATTATATCTCTAAGCCCAGTAATTTCTCTGGAAACATTGCCCTTCAAACCGGAACACAGTAACGCTTAAACATTACTGCTTGGCGGTAGAATAAATGGCAAAGGTGTGGTCCTTCCCCAGGCGGACTCTCCCAAGAGTTATAACACTACAAAGATGGAAGGGTATACCTAAATGTACCTATTTCCTCTAAGTACAAAAAAATTCTAACTGCCATAGACGACTTCATAAAAAATTCAGTCCAGCATTATTCTCCACTTAGATTTTCTATTTTCATCTGTACCGTTTCTAAAACTATTTGGGCAACGATAGTTAATTAAGTGATTTAAAAAGAGTTTATTTTAGTGTCGGTTGGAATAATTGTGACGCTCGTCCTCGCCTCGTAAGTTCGTTTCCATGTTCCCGGAAAGCTGCTACACCTGGCCGATCCCACGATCAACTCAGAAGGTAATTAATTTACGGATTTCCACTCACTATTCATGTTCTCGAAAACCCTTGATTCAGAGTGATACTTACGTCAATTATAACAGTAATTTTTAGATTTTAAAGAAACAGTATTCATTATAAATAAATATTAAATTAATTACGTAAATACTTCTAATGAATTGTTTGATTACAAACTTCTTATCTATTCATAGTTTTCGATTAAACTAAAAGTGAAATAGGTTAGGGTTTAATAAAGTAGCCAAGTGCGAGTTGGACTCGCCCATGAAGGGTTCCGTTCCAGCAAGTAACATAATATACATAGTACACATAGTTCTTGTAGTTCGTTGTAACTGTGTATTTATGACGTACTAAAAAAAAACTACTCATCAGATCGAGTTCAAACTAATTTTCGTTGGTAGTTTACATGGTAATGTACATCATATATATTTTTTTGTTTTTTCATTCTCTTACTTTAGAAGTTAGAGGGGGGGGGACACACATTTTACCACTTTGGAAGCGTCTCTTGCGCAAGTTATTCAGTGTAGACAAAAATTATATTAGAAACCTCAACATCATTTTTTAAGACCTATCGATAGACACCCCACACGTGTAGGTTTGATGAAAAAAAAATTTTGAGCTTCAGTTCTCAGTATGGGGGGCACCCCTAATTTTTGTTTTTTTAAAAAACTTTTGTAAAAATCTTAATGCGGTTCACAGAATACATCTACTTACCAAGTTTCAACAGTGTAGTTCTCATAGTTTCGGCAAAAAGTGGCTGTGACATACGGACGGACAGACAGACAGACATGACGAATCTATAAGGGTTCCGTTTTTACGTTTTACGGAACCCTAAAAACCGTAATACTCTTAAATACAGATAAATGAAGACGTTGACTCGGATTGCTTGTGGACGAAGACTAAAATATTTTTATTTCAAAGTAGACGGAGTTCTACAGAGAAAAGTTGACACAGCAAAATGCAGAAATTCATTACAAAAATTGTGAGCAAAATATATCATGCTGCAAAGAAAAGCCGTTGAGAAAAATGTAATCCGCTAAAGCCAATGCTGCTAGTACATTTAATTTAATAAATAAAGTGGGTTCAGCTCTTATTTTTATTATTTGTTCCTTTTCTTTCTAGCCGTACGACGCAGGAATCGGCAATAGATATTGGATATAATTTGAGCCAATAGAAATCTTTTAGCTTTTATGTAATAAGTAATAGTGTAGTGGTGATACCTACTCTCTTCGAAATCGGTCTAGAGAATAAAAACACCTTAATTTGCCAGTTATTCGACCGGGAAGCAGTGATGTGCAAACATTACTGTGTTCCGGTTAGAAGGACAATATTTCCAGAGAAAACACAGGGTAACGAGATAATTTACCTTATCTTTATGTAACGAGTGCAGTGCTAGGCAGTAATTTGAATACTTCGTGTTCAAATAGCTGCGTGGTTATAGTACCACCCTGTAATCAGCTGCTTTGTCACTTGTCCCTTTGTACATTATAAAATTATTACATTGTAATAAATATTTATAATTACATTTTAATAAAAAAACTTACGAGTTAGTAGAAAATTAATGTAATTTCCAATTTATTTTAAAAAAAAAGTTTAAAACCAAGCCATAGCTAATACCGGATTAGTTTTACTTAATCGCGTATTATTACTAGTACCTGGGTGACACAGCTTTGCTCAGTTTAAATAGATACTAAAAATACTTAGATACCTACAGATTAAAGGCGTAAAGTAATAGATTTTCTTAAAAATATGAATAATATGCCTTTTTTTAAATTAAAACCTAGTTAGATCGATTTATCGTCCTCGAAACCCCCTGCATACATAATTTCATCAAAATCGTTCGAGCCGTTTCCGAGATTCAGATTCTATATATATATCGTGGGACACTCAGAAAGTTTGAGGAACTAAAAAACTAACTTGTATGAAAAAAAAATTTTTAGTACATCTTTTCAAAGAACTCTCCACCAGCCTCTATACAAAGTTTCATGCGTCTGAACCAATTTTCAAAACATTTTTTCCAGTCCTCCGCAGACACCTCTTCCACGGCCTTCTCAAACGCTGTTGGCGCGTCTTCCGGCGATGAGAACTGTATCCCTTTGAGCTGATTTTTAATTTTAGGGAATAAAGAGAAGTCACACGGAGCCAAATCAGGACTGTAAGGAGGGTGCCCCAAGACTCTGACCGGTGTGGAGTCCAGGAAATCCCTCGTTTTGATCGCAGAGTGCGCGGGCGTGTTGTCGTGGTGAAGAAGGACCCCGCGGAGCCCCGTATTCGGTCACTTGCTTTTCATTGAAAAAAAAACTTCTGTACCTTCTTCTTATACCATTCGGTGTTGATACTGCTTTGGTCTCTAAGTGGAATTGAAATTAGGTACCTCGTCAAAGTGAAGAAACTAGCGATCAAATTGCGCTCCTCGATCGCTTCACTTTCGTAGGTGTTGGTTCATTTTGAAATAGCCAAACTGTCGACTGACACTTTGTTTCTGGATCGTATTGATAAATCCAGGATTCGTCACCTGTCACAATGTCGTAAATGCGCCGTGACGAGCCTGCATCAAATTTTTGTATCATACACGGCACCAATCCACACGGGCCTGCTTGTGAGCTTCGGTGAGGTTGTGTGGCACTGGCACCTAGCGGAAACTATCCTCCTTACGCAAAGGTGCTCGTGCAAAATCTTGTGAACACTTCCTGAACCAATCTGCAGAGTATGCTGAATCTCTTCGTACGTAAGGCGTCTGTTTTTTTGAATTATTTTTTTTACTGCCAGCACACTTTCTTCGGTGACAGCCGTCGACCACTCCTTTGTTCATCCCCCAAAGTAAAACGATCGCGTTTGAACTCGCTATACCAGCGGTAGATTGTTGCTTTTGAAGGTCCTTCATCCATAAAACCAATTCGAAGTCGATCAAATGACTCGTCAGGTTTTAAGCCACATTTGAAATCGTAAAAAATCATAGCACGAATATGTTCTCGACGTAGATCCATTTTTAATGAAACAAAAAAAATTGAATTGGCTATCAAAAAACTGCGGAGGGAAATTTTAAAATCGAACAGATGTATTTTTCCTTTTAAATAATCGAAGTTTTCAAAATAAAGAATATAAGAAGTTTTAAAAAAGTGGCCAGTGTCTCGTTCATAAAAACTTTTTTTCGCAAAACTTTCTGAGTTACCTGGTATATAAATGGATATACAAGAAAGGCTCGTTTAAAGGTATAAGATATTATAGTTGAAAAGTATATGTTAACTTGTTCACACAAGTGAGAGGAATAGTTATTTGTTATACAAGATTGCAAAGTTGCTTTTAAACCGCATGCTCAATTTTGATTACCGAGCAAGCAAAGCTTTGCTTTCTTTTTAATCCTGAAAAAAAATAAAATAGAAAAAATAATCTTGTGCGTTAGTGAGGGAATCATAAGAGCCCAAGGCGAAAAATCTTTGTACTCGAGTGAAAAACGTAACTTTTAATCCCACCTCAGCGAGGAAATTACTGAATGCTTTGCGCATTACTAACAGTTTCAGTCAATTCTATTGGCGTCAAATAAACTTCTTCGTTAACAGAATCACTCATTTTAGGTTTTTCACTTATTTTCAAGTTTCCTGTTTTTCACCTAAGGGTTTGACATTAACAGTATGACGTGAAAATGTCGAGGGTTGAATTTGGGAGTTTTTTTTAGGGTTGGTTGAACTACGCTGGTGAAATCGTAGGGCGCTGCTAGTCTGAAGTAAATCTTCAAAGCATTGTCGTTTAAATAAGTCTTCTAAGCATGGTCATCTAGACTAAGCCGCCATGCTTCTAACCATGTACAAATGTTAACACATTTCTAGATGGCCATGGTCCCGAGTTCACTCGAATATTTCTTACGTATGACGCTTGAGCTCATTTCACAGCCCACGGAAAATCTGTGCGTGGTGCGCCAAAAGAAGTTTTCACTTCAATAAAAAAACGTACTATTCAAAATTAACGAAACAAAATCACTATAGCTACATGTTTTCTCATAATAGTTAATTATTTAAGGTTACATTTACTTAGTACATTATTTTGTACTACGCAAGTATTTCAAATTTCCTACAAGCAACTGTTTTAACCAACAATTTTTTTTAACTCCCTGAGACTAGATGGAGTGACGATATACGAAAGACGGCTGGTGGCGGTTGGAAACGTAAGACCGAGGATCGGTCTGAGTGGCATACTATAGAAGAGCCCTATGTCCAGCAGTAGACGAACAGCTGCACACACTACAGCAATGACGAGATGAATTTATTTAACTCGCCTTACTTCCATTCGTTTACAATAGGTACATTCTTACCATTCGAGTGTTTTTCTATACTAACGCCATCGTGGAATATATCATAATTATAAAATTTTATATAATAATTAAAAAATAATCAAACAGTTAGAGTACACATTTTTAAATGTGCTACCATTTAAGAAAACACTCCTCCTCACACCTCTATCCTCCATACGTGAAAAGAGAAGTGCGCGCAAAGCAAATTAAAAAAAAAGTACACCAACGAGGTTCCGAGTCTTATTTTTCATCAAATGAAATAAAGTTGTATGATAAATTCTGCACCAAGGAGGTAGAAGTAAATAAGTTTAATGATGTTTTGAATTCACAGATTTAGTGCACACGGCGGCGGCGGCGGCTCTCCAAATTCAAATTTGCTTTACTCTCTAGAGGCTAAAAACGACTTTTGCACTCAGAGATTGAAAAGCAAAAATACTCTTTTCGAACTGATGGGATGAAAATGTTACTTATTTATAACTGACACTTAAACTTCCTGAGTTTAAACTTTAGGTCGGATTAAGAACAGGATTAGGAGAGGTCAACGAATATAGCTTGAGTGACGTGGATTCCGCAATCTAAAGCCGGCAGTGATGCGATGTTCAGAAAATTCAAAGATTCACTGACCGGAAACGTGGACCGGACAGTTGGGACGTTTATCAGGTTTTGATTGTTATTTGATGCATTTTTTTTTTTTTTTTTAAATTTTGACGCAAAAACGACGTGGTATAATACATCAGTTGGACGTATTTGTGTGTGTGTGTGTCAACGTAACGTCCGAAAGCATGAACCGATTTTTACTTTTTAGGGTTCCGTAAAACGTAAAAACGGAACCTTTGTAGATTCGTCATGTCTGTCTGTCTGTCTGTCTGTCTGTCGGTCTGTCCGTCCGTATGTCACAGCCGCTTTTTGCCGAAACTATGAGAACTACACTGTTGAAACTTGGTAAGTAGATGTATTCTATGAACCGCTTTAAGATTTGAACAAAAAAATTAAAAAAAAAAGTTAAATTAGGGTTGTCCCCCATACTGAGAACTGAAACTCAAAAATGTTTTTTTCATCAAACCTACACGTGTAGGGTGTCTATCGATAGGTCTTCAAAAATGATGTTGTGGTTTCTAAAATCATTTTCGTCTACACTGAATAATTTGCGTGAGAGACACTTCCAAAGTGGTAAAATGTGTGTCCCCCCCTCTAACTTCTAAAGTAAGAGAATGAAAAATCTAAAAAAAATATATGATGTACACTACCATGTAAACTACCAACGAAAATTAGTTTGAACTCGATCTGATGAGTAGTTTTTTTTTAGTACGTCATTAATACACTATCATTGAAACTTCGATCAAAGTTACAACGAACTACAAGAACTATGTGTACTATGTATATTATGTTACTTGCTGCAACGGAACCCTTCATGGGCGAGTCCAACTCGCACTTGGCCACTTTTTTTTTTGTTTGAAAGAGGAATTAGTCAAGATTATTCTTAGCTATGTTTTACGGAAATCGGTCTAAAATGGTGCCAGCCACAAAATGGCGCATATTTTGTTTTTTTTCACAACTTGCTCTATATGGATATCAATTGAAAAGACTTGGTTAGTGCCACACTATAGCTACACTATGATACATTTCAAATTTGAGATGACGGCCACCATAAATAGCGAATTTGATTTTTTTCACAACTCCCGCAATATGGGTAGCAGATGAAAGAGCTGGACTAGTAGAATACACTGTGACAAATTTAAAGTTCAAGATGACTGAAACCACAAAATGTGAGGAACTTCTTAAATTTTTGATATAACTAGTTATATATAACTCGCCATACATAATTGGAAAGCCACCAGTCTGATAGACACTGACGATCGCGGAGCCTAAATTAATGGCTCCGAACTCGTGTTTGTTTCTTCACCTCTTATTCGACATTTTCTTCAATATTACTAATATTATTTTTACAAACTTACGTAGAATTTATAAATGTAGATTCATTTTGATACTCCCAATGTTTTAGAACACCTTTTTATTTTATTGAATCAGTATTGCATAACGCCAATTAGACTAACGATAGGGACATTAAATAATTTAACAAAACGTAACACATAAAAGTATACAAACTATTTACGTCAAAACAATAGATGGACATAAAATAAAATAACCTCGTCCCGTTGAACTAGGTTAAATAAAATTCATACATTTTAAAACAAAACTGGTAAAATTTAGTTCTGTCATATCAATGTGATACGATACTTCATCTACTTAAGCATGTAAAAATTACTAACTATAAAACAACGGTTATGTTATTCGGATAGTGTTCATAACACAATTTATAAATGAAGAGTGGGGACAGAAAAACGAAAATGTTTTTTAAACGAATAATTAAAAAAATCGTTGTCATTCGTATATGCCAGTTTTTAGTTAGTTTCTTCTTCTGAGAGATTTAGATAATGTGATAAAAAATGAAACACAGCAAAAAAATACAATGACAACAACACATGCCATTATTTACACCGATTTCTTCTAACCATTAAAGTAGGAAGAAATTATTAAGAAGAAAATACAGTGAACTCAATTTCTTACGTCCTACATTTTATCTACGTAAATACAAATGTTGACTCATCCTTATACGTATTTCCTATTTTTATGAAATAGTCTGATCTTTAAACAGACGGGCTCCTATTTTACGAAGTGTATTTGTTCCGATAACTGACCGTCTGCAGAAATATATATATACGGTCGAATTGAGAAACCACCTTCTTCTTAGACTTAGTCGTTTAAAAAGACCACAAATAAACGTAAACACACAGTATTTATGTAGCTAAATTACTGTAATGATCAAAATTAGTATTCATACAATGAAAGGGTTCTCTTGGTGTAATTATGTTTGAAATATGAGTATTACAAGAACTAGTCTCAAATCCTTCCATCCGATTCCAGTGCACACAATGTACTTATGCACTTTTATTTTTGCCATATTCTTTTTCAATTGCGAATCGGTCAGCTAAGTTCTATTTACCATGTTTTTTTTTATTTAAAAAAAAAATTTTTTTTTCAATCAAAATTTTTAACTTTCAAATAGTTTTAAGAATTTTCAATAGAGGATATCCTCTAAATTCTTATTATCGACAATAGCCGACTGCTCTTGGGTAATTTGTTCAAGGAATTGGTCATCGAAAGCAATTATTTTTAATAATAATTTAAAATTCAATAAGTTTTCTTCATCGTCTCAGTAGGTTTGTGTAACAGAGTTCTGTAATTTTTAACCATCAATTTCTGCGTTTATGTCTTTTAATTCGAGTTCAACGGGACGAGGTTATCAATTCGGCCGGTATTTTTTTATGTTTGTACATCGATTACTCCGATAATAATTATCCAATTTACGAAAATCTTTTTTTTGATGCATTTGGTCCCATACAAATTATGTACAGTTTAGGTAAGTAGTTTTTATTGTATAAACATTTGTTTCTGAAATCTTTGTTTGTCCGGACGATTTAATTATAGTTTGTGAACGGCTTTTAAGATATTTTCATTTAGGCTGACTATATATCCGATAAATACGAAAGGAAATCATCCCAGATTAAAGTTTAAAATGAAATGGGTCTGGCTTGCGTAAGTCGGAGTACCAGTTCCTATCGTGGAGCTTGTTTTCAAAGGCCACATAATAGATTCCCGCATGCAAATAAATTGATAAATTCTATATTCGGGTGTATTTTCAATCCTCTGGAAAATCAAAAATATTGGGCCTAGGGTTCCTGGAGTCGGGATGGTTTTTAGCAAATGTCCTCTTCTTTTTGTTTTTTTCAAACCGGAATTATCTCAAATAGTTTTTGAATAGGAACTCCTTTTTTATTTTCACTAAATTGATTACATCTAAAAATTGCAATTTTTGCGAGCGGGCTTAGAATTTTCTCAAACGAATGAAATCTAGATAGTAGATTTCATTCCGAATCGAATTACACCTCGTATTGTTAGGAGAATTCGAAAAAATAAAAAGCACTTGTGGAGACCAGGCAGTTGCACTAGACCAGGAGTTGTTAACCTTCTGGGAGTCACGGGGCACATGGTAAACATTTTAAATAAAAACTGGCCGCACTTCTAGTTTATAAATCATTTGCACCCCACCTCCTTCCCCCTCTCACTGTTATATTATGTGCTCTCATCTCTGCTGTTACCTTTGTAAAAAAAAACACTTCGTTCTTGTAAACATAAGTAGCGAATTAATAATAATATAAATTTGTTCATAATATGTAGAGTATTTTTGTGGGGCCGGTAATAAATTAGTAAAAAATGTAAATTTTATTTTACAGCGTTGTGGGCCGCAAGGATGTATGTCGCCGGCCGCGCGTTGCCGACCCCTGGACAATGAATTCATTAGACACAACTGAATTTCTCAGTAATAGATATCGGGGCATAATAGATAAACCCCCTTATATGGCGGGGCAGCCTTTCACCCTTTCATACGTGACTAACTCACTACTTGGCCTCCCTACTAACTGATGCGGTCAGTCGCGGCAACCTTAGATCCCCCTACCCTCCACGACTAGCTTCCCTTTGCACTGTGTTGGCGTGAGGTTTCAGTTTAAAAGTAATTTCCCATGTATTAAAGTAACTCGATTCCCAGTATCAAGTTAACTTTATCTTTCAAACAGGAAAAACGGAACAAATCTATCTATGTGTTAAGAAAATGTGATCCCACTGACTGTCACGTCCGATAGATAACAGCCCTCTTTTACAATGGAAACTAAAAATAGTACTTTACCTACTTTCCTATAATACATCTTTCAGTTTATTCTCCACTAAACTTGAAACGTCCGGGTCGGTCTAACTACACCACAAAACAGTAAAGCCGTTCACCTCTGTAAATGACATGGTTTTATCCCTAAAAGGACTGTGCCAAACTCTGTCTCACGTTAAAATTCCATCCGTATTAAAAGCGA
Organism: Ectropis crepuscularia; assembly: GCA_963693475.1. NCBI lineage: Eukaryota > Metazoa > Arthropoda > Insecta > Lepidoptera > Geometridae > Ectropis > Ectropis crepuscularia. The sequence continues at coordinate 21,092,057 of OY856338.1, forward strand.
GGGTCAGAAAGGCTGCAGTAAAACGACTATTTGACAACACGCAGGTCGACACGAATGTCGTTTTTAACATTTTTCCCAAAGTTTGTTTTCTCTTGGACTGTTGAAATATATACCGATAAAGTATTTATTGTTTGGATACATTTTCCCATTGCCGGTACTTTCTTTATCTATAGAAGAGAGCCAAGGCCATAATCTGCGACCCTGGCCTAAGCTAGATTGGTAGATAGCGCATGATCTCGTGAGATTCTAGGAACATATCGGTTTCATCACGATGTTTTTCTACTCCGTTTTCAACTTAGCGACATTACGCATATGACTTTCGAAAAGACAGTGAAAAGACTGTGCGCGTGCGATTCGAGCCAGGGGCTTCGGATTGGCAGTTGCCGTTCTCGCAACTAGCCGTAACTTTTTAATATTTGTTTATTATTGTTCCTGTTACGCAGACAGCCGTTTAACAAAGCTTTATATTAGCTCAAAGGTGTTGCTTTACGTTTGTTAAAAGTCACAAGCGTCGAAAATTAAACAAAAAAAATGATCGATTGCATGGGGCGTAACCTGCCTACTTCCATTTTAAATATTTGGATTGATGTATTACGTAGATGCCTCTGTATTAGGTATCCGCCCTGTTTCAAATATCTATACATTTTATTCGGTCGCTGAGTTCACATGCTTCTTTTCATGAGATCGTTGACATATTTGCATTTTGATTTTATTTTATTGTTGAGCCAGCTTGACTTGAACCGTAAGCAATATGCAAGAGTTCATTACATTTTTCTTAAAGTGGTAATTGGATTTTGAACACTCCTTTGTGTATCTAGAACTTCTTTCACATTATATTCAATCTTCTTTCAACCTCTTCTGCGTGCCCGGAACTATTAAATAACATTACTTTTCGCTGATTTATAAATCCACATATTGTGTTATTTGATTGACTTTTATGGGAACGCGGGATCTGTTTGCAGACAGTTTTCTTTGATATATTTGTATGAATTCCAGATTGTTTACTAGTTCTGAATAGGTTAATCTTTTTTGGCGTTGTTGGTGTTTTAGAATAATACTATACATTTATTATGATAATTATTTTAATCTATCAAGACCAATGACTGCTGCATGCTGAAGCTTTATTGCTAACTAACCTGATGACCACAGACTAAGTAGAGCTGATGACCGTTGCCGCTCATGTCAATGCGGTTTAGGCACTTAAAATATATACGTATTAACCAGTGGCCCGTTCCGGCTTCGCTCTAATGTTTTAAAATATTTAAATTACGCGACACGTTGCTTATCCACGATTTAAATGACATAAAAAAAATTTAAATGACGCAACCTTCACATATGGACACATGCTGTCACGGACTTCAGCACACGTCAATACACGCAATGAAAGCTCTCAAAGAGGAATATTTTCCCCCGTTTTTGTGACATTACAAGTTCATAATCCGCTCTTATTGATAGTAACGTAATGTTATATAGCCCATAGCCTTCCTCGATAAATGGACTACCCAACAGAAAAATAACCTTTCAATTCGGACCAGTAGTTCCCGAGATCCTAGCATTCAAACAAACAAACTCTTCAGCTTTAATATTAATATATAGTAGAGGTTTTTTTAACTTTAACATATCTGGAATATTAATGAAGATAAACTTTTTGGAACTGTTTAACGAACGGCATGAGTTAATTTTTTAATAATATTATGGAAATACACATAAATGGATGGAAACCACGCGTATTATAAAACTATAGTAAGCATATTGATAAAAACATTACTTCGTATACATAGCTTTATGTGTCTCTTTCCCCGTACCGCACCAACTATTTTCAGGGATAATTGGCTGATTTCAACGAAGTGTACCGAGACTGGGAGCCGTTGTACCATTAACTGCGCTGCGACTCGGAGTCGGGTTCCTGCGGTCGCTTTTGTCTCCCACTACTACGAGTACTATTCTATTTATTTGATTAATTTAGGGAACAAACTAACGAGGAATATTTGATACAACGTACCACATTTAGCCTCGCTAAATGCAATTTTTGATTATTATAACGGTTTTGGAACAAAGCAACGACTCAGTTCGACGAGATTCTTAAATCTCAAAATTTGTAGCTTTCAAACACAAAATGTAAATCGTTATAGGGTTTTTTTATATTTCTACGTCCATTCTAACACCATCACCGTCTTGTGGCGCCACAATCACGCAACTCGATAGTACGAGTAAGTATAACATAAAGCTAATTGTGATAGTAGAATATAAAATTATTTTGCATAACAGTGCACGAGTGATGGCTTATTTTAATGATTTAGTGAAGCTGCCAATCCTCTTATATACCTTCGTAATAAAAAGCATCATACCCGACATCAAGAAAGGAGGAGGTTCTCAATTTGGTTGTATGCTTCTTTTGTATTCATTTATTCAAACACCGGAGAGATCAACAACTATCTACCTCAATACTACTCATATTACTCGCAACTACACAGTATAGTTGTGTGTAATTTGAGTAGTATTGTATATGTAGTGTAAGTCTGCTACATTACCACATAATTTAAAAAATATATTTAAATAACCTTATTCAACGGTAATACAAATATATATAGCTAACCATATATTCACTATCACTCTCGCGCACCCGTTATCTAGCCTCAATAACGTTAGTTGTTATCATAATATTATTATCTTTAACATACCCACATCTACAAAAGTATAACCAACTACCACTCATATTCAGGCAAAACTAGACCTGGACAAAGCACTTAGCTCGATACTTACTAACACTCGCGACACACTTCACACGGTTACCTAAGTTCAAGTACCCTATATAGGTATCTCCAATTGGATCAAGCATTTACTTCGTTACACTACGTACGAAACTGTTTGTGCATTGCGCTAGCCCGTCAACTATCTATTACCATACCACACACGACCATAGGCTCTTTCAGAACTGTACTAATACAAAACTCCTAGGGCTCCCATAGCTCCCTAACCGTACCATTATGTGGACAGAGCACTCACCTCATCGCGCTACACACGTCTCTATCTGTGTATTGCACTCAGCTGTAACGGCACAACTGCACAATTTGAGTAACATAATGCCACACAAAATTATACCCCTTCACATAACTACACAACACATTAAATTTCCCAAACACACCATTATGCCGACAAAGCACCGCACTTCACATCGCACAGCCCAAAAACCTATTTCTATCAAGCTGATTTGATTTGATTGCACAACTGATTCGTCTTACCCTGACACATGTGGAAGTCCTATACTGGACCACATTTAAAACGTGAAATACCACGGTATACATGTTGACGAACACGTACCCAGTCATAATCCCAATTAAAACAAGAAAATCACAGTGTTCTCTATTCTTTTAATTCTTTTATTGCCAAATAGTGTTCTCTATACTGTGTTAGCGACAGAAGCAACTTATCAATTACTTTTATACTTAAAATACAGTGCTCTCTACACTGTGTAAGCAACATAAACAACTTATAAATAACTTTTCCTTTTATTACAAACGAGTTTATTACTGTTCCGCCTTATCTTTCTAGAAATAGCTTGAGAAATGTCCTCTGCTCTGGGTCCATACTTCATGCCGACTCGCGGCTGCGAACTTCGAACTCCTAATGACATAAAATATATTTACAATGACAAATCGATAAACTTTACACGTGCTACTTGTAAAGCAAATACCTCAACTAACTATATGCTTTCTGTACATTCGACGAATTGAAGTTCGAATTAAGGTCAACCTAATTAGAATGGTTCAGATGTTTCAAAACGTTGAAACGATTTACTATATAGTTCTAACTAATATTCCTCTCAATTGATCCCCTGTAAATTGACTACGATTTTTTTACGTAACACGGTATCGTTTAATGAAAAACTTTGTTTTAAGGGTTCCATAAAACGTAAAAACGGAACCCTCATAGATTCGTCATGCATGTCTGTCCGTCCGTATGTCACAGCCACTTTTTGCTGAAACTATGAGAACTACACTGTTGAAACTAGGTAAGTAGATGTATTCTGGGAACCGCATTAAGATTTTTGCTAATATTATCATTTTTTTTTACACTGAATAATTTGCGAGAGAGACACTTCCAAAGGGGTAAAATGTGCGACCCGTCTAACTTCTAAAATAAGAGAATGATAACACAAAAAAAACATATGATATACATTACTCTATGCCCTATAATTTCTGTGGACACATTGCCCTTCAAACCGGAACATAATTAAAATAAATCATCTAATATCTCTGGATGTCGAGTGCTGGGCAGCCATTTGAAATCATAATTTTCAAATATCTGCACAGCACTGTGCTTTATGGGCAGGGGTATTGCTTACCATCAGGCGAACATTTTACTCATCCCGTCTCTATACTAAAAAAATATGTTTATATGGTAACAGTGACTAAATACTCGTATTACATCCAATTAAGTATAATCGTATTAGTAAGATAAATGAGAAACAAGTCAGAAATAAAGTTATTACGACGGTTTCTTTCTCGCTCGGGTACACTCAGCAGTCCTGACGCCACCCGATTGCCTTTCATAACAAGCGTGACGCGCCGCCTACGAAAAAAAAAATTGGCAGTCATAGGAACTGCCGATAGAAGTGAAAACTTGCTGTTGCCCTGGTACTGGTACCTAGGGGCAAACGCAACTCTTTTATATATCTGTTGTCCTGGTATCTGGAGATAAACATAATATTATCTATTCTATGGATAAACGCTGGGCTGTTGGAGGTAGGTAATCGAAACTATTTACTGTTTCTGTTGCCCTGGTTCCTATCTGGCCGTTTTTACGGAGTTTACCCGAAGATTTCATATCCGATCCGATCCATTATCATATCCAAATTATGACGATTGATGAATCCATTTCACAGCCCACGAGTTTTCACTTCAAAAATCTTTGTGCGGTGCGACAATTTAAGTTTTTACTTCAATAAACCTGTTTCAGCTTTTGTAATTGAGCTATGTCACATACTCGTAAAATGGGAATGTTTAATTAAAGGTAGTTACGAGAAATAATTCCTGTGCCATCAAACTGACGTCAATTAATTATAACAGAAAATTCGCGGCTTTTACAACTCCGCCAATAAATTGTGGAACGAATTTAAATTTTCAATGCAAATTAATGACTGAGCCATGTGCAAATATCAGCGCTGCGAATTCGAGTGTATCTGGGAATTAACGCTATTTGTGGAGTTCTGAATACAAAGGATGTAAACCACAACAGCTCTACGTCCGCGCTTTTACTATCAAATACCTCGAATTAAAAAACATTTTTATAAGCTTTTATTTAACTTGCCCTCTTAGTATGGGACAAATCTTGTTGTTGAGTTAAATTAGAACCACTTCCTGTTGTTAGATGAAGTTGAAATTTGGTTCACTTACGTAACTTTGGTGACATTGCAATAATATGGTACCTTGAAGCTGATCTCTACCTGAGATCTGTACCTGAAGATGGATTCGGAAGGAGGCCATAGGAACTACTACACTGAACAAGATAAACCCGTCGAGCTTGGACTCGTTTGAATAGTCTTGGCAAGAACTCTTGTGCTACATGACAGCCAGGGTCTCAAGATGGCGTCGGAAGGTGGCCATAGGAACTCCTAAACTAAACAAAATAAAACTGTCGAGTTTGGACTCGTTTGAACAGTCTTGACAAGAACTCTTGTACTACATGACAGCCAGGGTCCCAAGATGGCGCCGGAAGGTGGCCATAGGAACTCCTAAACTAAACAAAATACAACTGTCGAGTTTGGGCTCGTTTGAACAGTCTTGACAAGAACTCTTGTACTACATGACAGCCAGGGTCCCAAGATGGCGCCGGAAGGTGGCCATAGGAACTCCTAAACTAAACAAAATACAACTGTCGAGTTTGGGCTCGTTTGAACAGTCTTGACAAGAACTCTTGTACTACATGACAGCCAGGATCCCAAGATGGCGCCGGAAGGTGGCCATAGGAACTCCTAAACTAAACAAAATACAACTGTCGAGTTTGGGCTCGTTTGAACAGTCTTGGCAAGCACTACGGTTCAACATCTTGGATATCACGTAACACGAGAGTTCTTAGGACTTCATCTCTAAAGATGAACTCGCTCGGATATTGTTATGTAAAGACTATTAACCGAAATAAAAACTAGCTATCTGTCAAGTTGGATCAAACTGCACACGGCGTGCAAATTTACGTACGATTACATTTTCATAAAAAAAATACCGAGAGAAGGTTTTGGCTCGTGTAAGCCTTCTGCAAATGTTTGGAATACGCCGCTACGTCATCGGATAATGGTAGTCAAGCGCAACTAACCGGATAAGGTTAGTTACGATGTGACAACTATAATTGACGGATTGAACCACAGTTTGCCTGTCTGAAGCAGGTACATGTCAGGACATTTCATTTATGGTTTACATTTTCCAGCAATCCAGCGTTGGATTCGATCGCTGGATTGGAATGACGTAAACCGGGTATTAATTTGACTAGTTTACTTTTTTACATCATAATAAAAAGGAATACCTATCATATTTTCAAGGTTATTATCCTAATCGTCGGGATTATCTATTCTTATATATATATACTAGCGGCCCGCTCCGGCTTCGCTCGAATAATAGCCTAGATATCAACTGCAGCGCCATCTGCCGGGCTGATTTGTGAATCTAAGCCTTCCAGGGCCCTACCCAAACGTATACAAAAAAAATCATTCAAATCGGTCCAGCCGTTTAGGAGGAGTTCAATAACAACGAAAAGTGGCATTGATTTTTAGGGTTCCGTAAAACGTAAAAACGGAACCCTTATAGATCCGTCATGTCTGTCTGTCTGTCTGTCTGTCCGTCCGTATGTCACAGCCACTTTGTGCAGAAACTATTAGAACTACAGTGTTGAAACTTGGTAAGTACATGTATTCTGTGAACCGCATTAAGATTTGAACAAAAAAAAATAAAAAAAAGATAAATTAGGGTTGCCCCCCATACTGAGAACTGAAACTCAAAAAACTTTTTTTCATAAAACCTACACGTGTGGGATGTCTATCGATAGGTCTTTAAAAATGATGTTGAGGTTTCTATAATCATTTTCGTCTACACTGAATAATTTGCGCGAGAGACACTTCCAAAGTGGTAAAATGTGTGTCCCCCCCCCCCCCCCCCCTCTAACTTCTAAAGTAAGAGAATGAAAAATCTAAAAACAATATATAATGTACATTACCATGTAAACTACCAACGAAAATTAGTTTGAACTCGATCTGATGAGTAGTTTTTTTTTAGTACGTCATAAATACACTATTATTGAAACTTCGATCAAAGTTACAACGAACTACAAGAACTATGTGTACTATGTATATTATGTTACTTGCTGCAACGGAACCCTTCATGGGCGAGTCCAACTCGCACTTGGCTACTTTATTATATATATAGATAAGACAAATCCTAAAACACAAAAATCATAAAAAATTAATCAATCTTAATCTTTTGTTCTTGGATTATAAATGGTGTAAATGACACGACTTTTTTTTATATATCCTACTAATATTATAGACGCAAAAGTTTTTAAGAACGTATGGATGTATGTTTGTTACTCTTTCACGCAAAAACTACTCTAGAGATTTGAATGAAAATTTTAAATATTAATTACTGTGATCATCACAGTTTTACAGTATTTTCACGATACTATCCAATTACCTAGGTAATTTACGTACGAATTAATCAATTTACATCAATCCCTTTGAATTGTCGAGGAGATATATTCTAAGAGCTGGTAATGGTTCGAAATTTTGGCTAGATATTTGAGGCAAGCTGAAAATTTGTCTCATACTTCTCCTATTATACCCCACAACGCAGGTGTAGACCTGTCTGGTGAGTAGTAGTAAAGTTACTCTCCTTGAAAAAGGCCGCCGGACGCGGCCGAAATGCAGCCGTAGTGGAGGCTCTGGGTCGGGAGGAGTAGGAGGCCTCACTAGAATTTGGATGAAATTGTTGCCTACTCTCCTCATCACATATCTTCCTTTACTTCCCCCAATTCAAGAACCTCATAAGGATAAAAATAAAGAACCCAAATGACAAATAAAAGTCCTACAACAACTGCCATTAAGACGATGTCGTGAGCAAAGCGTAGGTGAGAGATGTACCTACTCGATATAGTACAAGCTATATAAGCCTTTTTTTAAAGAACAAAATACCACGCTTTCATGCCATGGCTTCGGAGTTCTCCCGGTAAAGAGGACGGTATTAAACAAACCTTGTAGCTCTTTTATCAGTGGTGTTCTACCTGTTTTTACGAGCTCGGTTGTAATACCATAATCTCCCGCGGCTTTTCCACTTTTGAGCTGTCTAAGGGCTAGCACTATTTAATCCAGGCTTACGTCATGCAGGTATTCCTTTCAGTGGCGAGTCAGAGTAGCCCTATTGTCTCAATGTTCCAGTGAGATATGAGGACCGAGCGATGTGTAAGTACAACAGGCTGTAGAAGTTTTCGACTTCCGAGAGGATCCCGGCCTGGAAGCGACGACATTCCCCGCCGATGTAGTTATTATTGTCAGATGGTTTGACAAATACTTTCGACCCCCGATTTTGTTCAATTGACAAGGAGGGGTTCGTCCTCCATTAGCCGTAACGTTTCTTTCGATATCCCTCATCTCTTAGGATCTCAACTACCACTCAGTCGAGTTTCTGGTCTACATCGTCGTAGTAGCCTGTGATATTTCTGACTCTAAACCACGAGTGTTTCAAATTTCAAAACAATAAGTAAAATCCACCTAGCCTGACTTAGATTTTAACGTACATTTTAGTTGTATTTCATGATATAACAAATTTTATTGCCATCTATGGGTTGAAACAGAAAAGAAGACTCCAAAGTTTGCAGTACTCCAAAAATATTTACGATTTCTGTTCCAACTTTCTTGGATTCTTCACCAACTAAGTTAATTAATCGAGGGATTAGCAGAGCTGCAAACCTTAGGATCTGTTTAATTTATAATATATAAATATGTAATAGATTTTTTGCCTAATCGTCTATTTTTGACTTTGACTTGACCTAGTTGGGGGGCCCTTGAATACGCGGGGCCCTAGGCTTAAGCCCCTTTTTGGGCTTAAGCCTAGGGCCATATGGTAGATCCAGCCCTGATCACACGTGAGTTACCCAACGTCAACTACGTATTAAGTCAACGCATGCGCGGCCCCAGGGGGGGGGGTCACGGGGGACATGACCCCCCCCAAAATCATTTACATTAGATTAAACATCTAAAAAAATCAAAATGTCTAATAGTACATCGACTATTTTTAAACGTGGGAAAACAACTGGAACGTCAACTACGCGGGTAAAATCGTAGGAACCACGATAATTTTCATACTAAAATATTGTAAAAGATAATCCAAAACATTTTTTTCAGACAATTCATATCATTACCTTTACCACGAATAAATAATGCCGCGAAAATGCGCGCAAGCTTTCAACTGGTAATGCCTGATAATATTGATTGTTTCTAGATCATCATTGATTTTATTTACAAGTGCTTAATAAGTCAAATTTATATAGAAGTTTTTTTACATTTTAACCTTAACTCAAGTTTTGTGGTACGATGGTTCGGCTGATAAACGAATTTTATTTGTTCAAATAAAATGAACGCTATATCGTGCCATAAAGTTGAACGCCATAAAATATTGAGAGACCATAAGATAATACTCATATACGCTTGTATACAGATTTTATCATAGTGTTACCTATTTTATGATCGACTCTGAGCTTTACAGAATATACGATACAAACATTGTTTTAAACTATTACGTTTGTTTACCACACTTTTTTTCTTTTCTTCTACACTTCTTTTCTCTCAAAAGGAGATAGTTTTGCCCAAAATCCGCCTAAGGCCCGGTTCACACGACGCGGCTGCCAACCGCTCCCGCGCGCGGGCGCGGCGCCGCGCCGCGCGACGGTTTTGTTTCAATACTCACGAGACCGCAGGTTTTCGCGGTTTTTGCTCCGGAAAGCTACTGCGCAAGAACCGCGCGCAGCCACGCGGTCGCCGCGCGGCTGCCGCAGCCGCCGCGGCCGTAAACCGCGTCGTGTGAATTGAATTCAATTTTATATGGAAATCTGCCGCGCCCGCGCGCGGGCGCGGTTGGCAGCCGCGCCGTGTGAATCGTCTCTAACAGGATAATTGTGTGTTGGTTAGAGGATGAATGTCCTGAAATGATGTATTTATTGGGACACGCATGTTTGCTCTCGATATTTTCCTTCGCCGTTGAGGTTTGTGATGATGACAAACGAGTACATCTCTTGGAAAAATACTCAGAAGTTCAGTCGGGATTCGAATGTAAACCTCAAAACTGTGCATGGGAGGGTCACCACGTTACGGCTAGACCAGCCGTACTAAAGTTACGGCTGGTCTAAAGTTATAACTAGACTAAAGTTACGGCTGGACTAAAGTTACGGCTGGTCTAGCCCTGGCCCGGGTTCAAATCCCATACGTACAACTGTCTTTTCGAAGTCATGTGCATAACACCGCTAATTAAAAAAAAACGGTGAAGGAAAACATCGTGAGGAAACCGACGTGTTCTAAGGAATACATCTATTGGAGACATGCATCATCTAACAACCAGCCCTTGCCTTTGACTTTGTGAGAAAAGACTCCTAATTCCAACGACTAATTCCAATTAAATAATTACCCATAGTTCCAATTCAAAATAGTGAGTTGCTTAAATGTGTGTCCCGATCCATATCCGTGATACCAAATACACGTAATAGTACCTTAGTGAGGACCAGTTACGTCGAGTTCACGGAAAAATCCATCGTATAGCGATATAATATATATTAGAGTGAAATTGATAAATGAGCTGTCGAGAAGATCCTCCGAGGATTTCCACCGAAAGCGTATCTCGTTGAAAGATATAGATATTATACTGCATTCAGTAGAAATTTCGCTTTAACGTGTGAAGTAAGATTAGAGTGTGTTAATAATTTTCTTTTTCCGATCTCTCTGTCATTACAATTTACCGTAATGATATTTATTGAAATTAAAAGAACAAAATGAAAATTTTTTATTAACCCCCGACTACCTCGGATTTGCAATTTGTAAGTTACAACATTATACTAGTCAAGCCCTTTCATTTGATACCCATATTGAGGGAGTTGTGAAAAAAACAATGTATTTTGGCATTTTGTGGTAGCGGCCATCTTGGATTTTAAATTTATCATAGTGCATAGTGCATAGTGTTTTACTAGTCAAGCCCTTTCATTCGGTACCCATATTGAGGTGGCAGTGAAAAAAATCAATGTAATTCGCCATTTTGTGGTGGTGGCCATCTTGGATTTAAAATTTGTTATAGTGTATAGTATTCTAATAGTCAACCCCTTTTATTTGATACCCATATTGAGGTAGGTTGTGAAGAAATATTTTTTCCGCTATTTTGTGGAGGCGGCCATCTTGAATCGATATCAACCAAACATAGCTAAGAACATCCGCACGGAAATCAACCTTCACATAAAAAAACCGCATCGAAATCGGCTTATCCATTTGACCTCTACGGACTATCCGTTTGACAGACAGACAGACAAACATCGACGTCAAACTTATCACCCCTTCTTAACATCCCTTTTTTTGGCCAGGGGCTAAAAATGAATGTCCGAATAAATTGCTAATATCTAAAATTAATAGTTGAAACCTAATAAAGCATTACGTACATTCAGTAGATTCACTTAACGTTCTAGGTTTGGAGTAATTTTATACAAATAGTCCCAAAACGATTGATATAAATCGTGGTAGTCTGTGTGCAAACGCCTCTTGCCACAATCGGATTTGAGAACTCCTTTGAGAGTAGTAGAAGCTCAGAGAGACTAACATTTCTCTATTATAAACGAAAATTGCAGAATCCGGTTAAAGCTGATTGTACAATTTGAGGAATGGCTTTCTGCTTTAGTTTTATACCATTTTAACGAATTACCTAAGTTTAAATGTTTAAGTTTTGGTTATAAGAGAGAAGTACTGAGACAAACAGGACGTGTGAGACGTGACGACAACTTCAGTCACCATTGAAAACTTTTTTATTGTAATCTTCTTGTTTGGATTTAATGGAAAGTCTTATGGTATGGTTTCATTTTCCATTCATTCAGATTTGGCTTCTGGTTTTATAAGTATTTTCTTCAACTTGCTTTTTCTTAACTGATTTATAGTTTTCCTTGATATGTGTAAATCTACGACGTTGTCAAGTTTGATTCCAAAACGTATTGCCTACTTAACTACGTAGGGTGTATTAGGGATAATACTTCTGTATTATCCAAATGCTACAAATTGCATTCTGTAATAATATCTCGAGACAACGTGTCTACAACTTATTTGTAGTTTATCGAATATCTGTTCAAACATTTTCTTCAAACTTTACGTGGAATTTCGTCGTGTTCGCTTTTGTATCAGTTTCTTCGTTGTATGTTCTCGAATACAATTCCTAAAGTTCGTGATGGAATTTTGTTTCTTCAGACTATTTACTCGTATGGCGGTGGAATGTTATTTGTTATGGAATGATTTTATTGCATTCTTAGGCTGACATAAACCAGATTTGTTCCAAACATGTTTGTTTCTTCATTTGATATAAGTGTGTATTTTAAATCCTTTTTATTTTTTATGTGGAAAAAGAGCTGCAAGCTTATGACTTCTTAGTTTCTTCGATGTCTTTGGTGGCAATAAAATTTCATAAATACTGTTCATAATGGCTTTAATCAGCACATCTATCTACTCGCGCCTCAAATGGCAACTAGCCAAGTTTTATTCCTTTTCCATGAAATTTAAAAGCTTTCTCCAGTATCCAGTATCTTGAAACTTCCAATAAAATAACGAGACTCAGGCGACGGCGTGATAATAACATCGATTATAACCTCCATAAAACAAATATTAAACCTCGCTGGCGCATTACATATTTAAGTATACCCAATTCGCAGGATATGAGGCAGTCGCTTCTCTGCAGAACTTACGGTCTAATAAAACAACGTTACGATGCAGCGACACCAAGTCCATGGATAAGTGGAAAGATAACCTTCAAGAGTTCGGAGCGTCGCGTGCGCGCGATGTGGCCGCGAAACTCGGCGGTGGCGGCGAGACCTTGACCAGGGGCAGAGAGCGGCGGCGGCGGCGCCGGCGAGCGCGGGCTTACCGTTATAGAGGAGCGTGGGTTCGGGGTCCCGCGGCTGCGGGCCCGGCGCGGTGGCGGCGGGTGCGGGGCTGCGGCCGCGCCCCTCGCCGACCACGTCGATCTCCTCGTCGGACTCCTCCGCCAGGTCCGCGGCCGCACCCGCCTTCCACTTCTTGGCCATGAGGCAGCGCGGCATGGTGGCGCCCGCATCGGCCTCAGCGCGGCCGCATCAGCGAGAGACAGACGAACAGAGAGAAAAAGAGAGAAAAGAGAAAGAGCGGCGCCCCGAGCGAGCGGCGTGCGGGCGACGTCGCGCGCGACCTCTTGCGATTGTGGGGAGTACAGGGCGACGCGCCTGTTTAAATAGGTGGGGTGCAGGGAGGCGACTGCGCGCGCACCCATTGCGATCGATGGGGCGGGGGTGGCGCACCCACCGCCCGTCGCACAAACTTTGCCGCGCCAACTTGGACTGACACTTGACAGAGCGCACGCGAGCAACCAGTGGACGAGGAGCTTTCGTCGGCACGCAGCTTGCGGCCGGCCGGCGACGTGCAGCGGCCGGCAACGGCACGCTGCGGCGCCGCGCGGCTACCGCTCCTGCTACCTGCGGCACACCACCAGATCGCACAATTCATAGCCCCATCGTCTTAGTTTGTTTACTTCTGTCGCTTTTATAACAAAAATGAAACATTTCAACTTAGTTTGCTGAACCTAAACTTATTTCAAGGGAACTGAAATGTGTTCATCATAAATAATCGAAAAGCACCTGACCTTGTTTTTATTGAAACTTGTTACAAACAAACTTATGAGCTTGTTAATAAATTCCAAGTAGCCGTGAAGTATTTCATAAGTGTTTTGAAAAAAAAAGGAATCCTCTTTGAAAAATCAAATGAAATAATATAAGGCAAAGAAGTACTTTATATTACGCGCATAGGCGAAGACCCCTCTACAGCTCGAAATATTATTACTTATAAGTGTACCTATATATTTTAAATACTACTTATTAGTCCTAGTTTTATAATATGGGACTATGTGCCTAAAATAAAGGATTTTTATTTATTTATTATTATTAAAAGTATCGCAAAATCTCAAACTGGTAAATGACTTTTACTTTACTTTTTACTTATAACAATGTCTACTTCGATAACACAGCAAATATAATCAAGTAATGATTTGGAATCTTCATGTTCCAATAGCTGCGTGTCACTGTGCTGTTATGTGGCAGGCATATTGCTTACCATCATGCACAGGTCCTGCTCATCTTGTCACTCTTTATTAAAAAAACACAGTGGCTCTCTATCTCATTATAAACCGTACTATAGACATAATATTTTTATACAGTTTATTTATGCTCAAACGAACAGCTTTATCAAATTTTAACTGGATTCTCTAGACCTCTAGAGGTTGTGAAAACCATTACATAGCAAATTATAGCCCACTGAAACTCTAAGGCTGGGTGCCAACACACACAGGGTCAAATTTTAGATACAAAAGGCAGTCATCCTAGACGCGGCACGCATCGTCAGGAGGTTCCTCATTCTGCAGCCTTAACCACTGGTAGCTAGGACTTCACCGAGCTGCTATCTTTTTTTTTTTAATAAATTTCCTTACGGCTCGCTCAGAGGATATAGGTATTTTGCTAGGCGACCGTACTGAAAAAAATGTGAGACTAAAGCCGTAAGAAAAATATATAACGGAAATGACGTGTAAAAGTAAAAACAAGCCAAATGAAGCTTTATTTTCAATGCATTAAAGGTAAATTTCGCGTAATTGAAATTCCGAACAAGCTGCCAAATTTATAACGTGTAATGATGTTGTATACATGTCATGATGCTTATTTTTTTAGGCCAAATGATGCTTTATTTCCATTACGATAACGGTAAATTTCGCGTAATTGAAATTCTGGACAGACTGCTTGCTGACAGGTGGCAACAATATAAAGCGTCCTTATGCAACGATTGTTGAGCACGTAAGAAGTTATCATTTTACTCGTAAGTAAAAGGTTATTTACTCGTAACTAAAAGGCGTATTACACTCGACATAAGAAATTCTTGCATCTATATTTCATATGCTTGTTATTATTACACTTTACTGAATTCAGTACCTAGCGACTAGATTCAGTCAGAATAAAATGAAGCAATACTTTATTGCAAATTGTGTTTTTGTAGTTATTATCCAAATGAACTTCGTTCCTACCTGGTGTCCCATGACACCACATTTTCTAAAATTAATATTGGTGGATATTTCCACACATGTACCATCTAACCCTAACCCCAAACTAAGCAAAGCTAAGGTGGGAACGCGCGGATGCTCTCGCATTCTTCCGCGATCTCGCCGCGAGCCGCGATCTACCCATCTTTTTTTATAGCATAGAGTGACAATACGAGCAGGATATATGCCTGGTAGTAAGCAATAAGCCTGCCCATAACAATAAAGTGACAAGCAGTTATTGGACCCGGAGCACTTGGAGATATAAGGTGTTTTATCTCTCAGCCCGGCAATTCCACTGGAGGCATTGCCCTTCAAACCGGAACACAGTAATGTTTGCACACTACTGCTTGGCGGTAGAATAACTGACAAAGGTATGATACTTCCCCAGGCAGAATCTGCAAAGAGCCCTACCATTACAAAATAACTTCCAGGTGTGCCCCAAAGGAGGCTCTGGGGCACACCCCCGTTGCCGACGCACTTGACCCCTCAGCACGTCGTGATCACAGGGAGTCGGGGTTCAAGTCAATCCAGACGCCCTTCCGTTTAGACACCTTTGGTCCCGACACCTTTCGTCTCGACACCCGTCCGGCCACCTACCACTTTTCGGATGCAAATGGACAGTACATCACAATACTGCTGTTTCCTTGCTGCCCCACCGCATTCTCCATCCTACTGTAGGGACCCCGTCTAGGCTGCAACGGGCACCGTAATACCACATTCTATTAAATCATACAGTTGTTCGACGAAGCCGTCTAGACGGGGCAATCGTGCGGGGTGAGACGCGGGAAGCGCGCTCCTGCGTTGCCTACATTACAATATTAGTATTGCAGGAGCTCGGCTCAAGGCTGACGTCTTCCGTATGTTTTAATTTTATTTTGGTGTCACGTTTTTAATTGCGTCAACTCTGCCTGTGTCTAGACATTATCGGCGTTTCTCCCAAGATCAAAGGCGATGAACTACTGGTAGTATTTCTTTATACTGTGGTAATACCAACGTGACGGTCTTCCCCTCCATCCCATCAGCCGCGATGCCTACCTCTTCACCGTGGGTGACCAAGCACAGATCACGGCTACTGAGCCCGACCCTTGAGTGCTTTGGGAGCCAGATAGCTGACATAATACTTAATAAATAATAAATATATACAAATATTGGTGGACAATTCACACACAACACCATCTGACCCCAAACTAAGCAAAGCTTGTATAATGGCGGCCAGATAGCTGATATAATACTTATATAGTTTTAAATACATACTTATCATACATGGAAACACCCAGACACAGAACAAATACTTGTTTGCATCACACAAATATTTGCACTGGGTGGGAATCGAACACACACCCCACGGCTACTCAGGCAGACTTACTACCAACTAAGCTACGAGGGCAGTCAAATCTTGTAAATATACGAGTATAGAGGAATTGCAAAAAAAATAATCTATCTATATATAAAAATCGATGCCACTTTTCGTTGTTATTGAACTCCTCCTAAACGGCTGGACCGATTTGAATGATTTTTTTTGTATACGTTTGGGTAGGGCCCTGGAAGGTTTAGATTCACAAATCAGCCCGGCAGATGGCTCTGCAGTTGATATCTAGGTTATTATTCGAGCGAAGCCGGAGCGGGCCGCTAGTATTGTATAAATAAATGATTAGGTACATAATCATAAATCGTTTATTGACCACAATTAACGGCGTGTCAGTAGATTTTATCTACCTAACTAAATCATAACTATGGGAAACTTCTTTTTTAACTAAATTTATACAAAGACTGACTGGCACTTATTTTCAAGTACTGTGCTACAGGGACCAACCAGGACCTCCCGTATTTGCTATGAGTTGAAAAACTTCGATATTAAACTAAATTATACTAATAATTTTACTCATGTTCATTAAGAAAAAGATTCGTATGTCTTTATTGTATTAATATATGTACATTGTAATATAATGTAAGTCAACATATTTGCATAAATTGTAATTTTATGTTCGTTTTATACTAGCTTTGACAATTAAATCTAAACAAGCAGTCGAAAAAAAAAAGTTTAAGTACATTGACTTCAAATGATAACTTTTTTTAAACCGGTCACTGCTTTCCTGAGTTTAAACAAAGGGAGAATAAAGTATACATCTATCTAATTACATTAACTTTTTAACCGAGTTTAAAAAGTTGTGCAACATATAATGGACACACTCTATACATGCTACATGTTCTTGGTCACATGGCAGAGGTCTAGGTTTACGTAGGATCTAAGAAGCAAGAAGCAGAAAGAGTTGTTTAACAGTTAAAACGTCAGCATCTCTCTTGAGAATGTTAGTGCGAAATCGAATTGATTACTTTAGCCAGGCGCGGTGCAGCGTCCCAGCGTCGAATTTTGGAGGGGGTCACGAGTAGAAATACAATAAAATGAGTAAAAAAGACTACTAGTAAGTAGCGCCCCATTTTAAGGTTCAATTTTGAGAGGGGGGGGGGGTCATGTCCCATGTGACCCCCCGCTTCGGACCGCGCATGACTTTAGCATCACTTTTAAGATGGCTCTTTGGGAACGTTCAAGAAGTACCCAAGTAGTAACCAATCACAGGTCGTATCACTATTTGCATCTGTTGATCTACTGACGGCCTTATACTTAATATATATATATATATATAATACAAATTACAAACTTACACTAGTTGTCTTGTTCTTGTTGGAAGATCAATTTGATATTTTCAACGTAAGGTTGAATCAAAGTGCACACCGAATTATTTAATATTATTGGTCGATTGTTTGTTATTGTACCCTATGTGGGTACAATAACAAATAACACTTGATTGACATTTGTGAGCAGTAATTAAATTCAAATCAAATCATTTATTCATTCATAAATAGTACAATTAAAGTATCCTGATACCCTAATCACCAAACTGGGTGTCACCTCCACCTTCTTATTGTTATTTATCACATTGTGTTGTATGATATGCGTATTTATTCTTTGTATTTATTATTAAGTACATAAAGATTAATCAAGCCGTTTAAAATTTTAATTATCGTGAATTTTAGTAAGATTAAAGTCAAAGTCATTTTTCATTCATAAATTAACAATTTACACGTCAATTAATGGAAAAGAAAACAACAGAAATTCCGTACAAATAGTGTAGTACAAATAGTGTTTTTAGTAGTGGTAGGACTCTTAGTGGTAGTCCGCCTGGGGAAGTACCACACCTTTGCCAAATATTCTGCCGCCAAGCAGTAATGTGCAAACATTACTGTGTTCCGGTTTGAAGGGCAATGATTCCAGAGAAATTACAGGGCTTAGAGACATAATATCTTAGATCTCTGGGTGACGAGCGCAGTGCAGTGCTAGGTGATGATTTGGACTATCATGTTCCAATAGCTGCGTGTTACTGTGCTGTTATGTGGCAGGCATGTTGCTTACCATCAGGCACATGATCTGCTCGTCTCGTCACTCTATGCTATAAAAAAAAAAAAAAAGTACATTTTCAAAGTTTCAATTGAACATTTCACTGTAAGATACTAATAAATATTATCATACAGATTAGTGTCAGACATTTCATTTCATTCATAAAATATATGCAGTATCCTAATTTATAAGTTTAGCAAGATAATTATTTTAAATTAAAATAGTCAACATTTTAGTCCTTTCACAATTCATTCATTCATTTCATTTATTTCAGATATTACAATCCATATTGTTGATGATTTACAAAGTCAAAAACTTGAATAGTAACATATGAATACAGTAAAATTAAAAGAATAATTTAAAGAATGTGGCAGCAAACTCTATAGATTTAATAAAACGTCATTAACTCTTTATTTCCTTTTGATAATAATACTACGCATAAATGGCCACTCCGTCCTGTAAATCGAGGCTTCGCCACCCCGATACCGATAACGAGCTTTGAAGCTGGCTCGATGGATAGCGGGGCAATGTGCGCTCGTCATTTCATTATCCGAGCTAAAAGCATTCCTGATGCAGCCCTACGTATCACACAGATACTCGTGTACGGGATTTACGTAAATACATATGCTGCCTATCTAATAGGTAGTCAAAAGGTGCTTTTAAGTTGAAAGATATACATATGTGAGACTGCTCCGGGAGAGAAAACCATATATCTTTGAATACAATAACAACTGAATCATCATACTTATCTAATAGAAGCCTCAATACTCATGACCGTCGATGCATGCCGCTACTATCGTAAACTGCAATGATAAAGAAACGGTAATGTATGAAAGTAACGTGATCCAAAAATCTCACCAGATTGCTACAGAGGTGGTGCAGACATTATAACTGTTTGTACTGGCTACACCGTTTCGTAGAATAGATATTGTAATAAAGTGGCCAAGTGCGAGTTGGACTCACCCATGAAGGGTTCCGTTGCAGCAAGTAACATAATATACATAGTACACATAGTTCTTGTAGTTCGTTGTAAGTTTGATCGAAGTTTTAATAATAATGTATTTATGACGTACTAAAAAAACTACTAATCAGATCGAGTTCAAACCAATTTTCGTTGGTAGTTTGCGTGGTAATGTACATCATAATTTTTTTTAGTTTTTTCATTCTCTTATTTTAGAAGTTAGAGGGGGAGGGGGGTCACACATTTTACCACTTTGGAAGTTTTTTTTTTTTTTTTTTTTTTTTTTTAAATAAAGAGTGACGAGACGAGCAGGACATGTGCCTGATGGTAAGCAACATGCCTGCCACATAACAGCACAGTGACACGCAGCTCTCACGAAGTGTCTCTCTCGCAAATTATTCAGTGTAGACACTAGCTATATTAGAAACCTCAACATCATTTTTGAAGACCTATCGATAGACATCCCACACGTTTAAGTTTAATGAAAAAAAAAATGAGTTTCAGTTCTAAGTATGGGGGGCAACCCTAATTTTTCTTTTTTTAATTTTTTTTTAATCTTAATGCGGTTCACAGAATTCATCTACTTACCACGTTTCAATAGTGTAGTTCTCATAGTTTCGGCGAAAAGTGGTTGTGACATACGGACGGACAGACAGACAGACATGACGAATCTATAAGGGTTCCGTTTTTACGTTTTACGGAACCCTAAAAACTGCATCGCAAAACTGATTGAGATATCAAAAGACAAGTGACGGTGTGGTTCTCTGTGTGGAAAGTATCTGAATGAATAACGACGCTGAACTAGAGAAAACAGAGTTGTTTTTTGTAAAGCAGGTAACTAAATTTATATATTCGGAGTTACTGTCGATTCCGGCACACGATTAAAGTAAACTGTATCTAGGTAGGACTGGTTCCCGTTTGAAGGGCAATGTTTCCAGAGATATACAGAAGATATATGGTCTTATATCTATGGGTGACAAGCGTTGCAAAACTAGGCATTGGTTTTAATAATTTTGTTCAAATAGCAGGACGGTACTGAGCTGCTATAAGCAGGCGTGTTGGTTGCCATCAGTCGAATGACCTGCTCGCCCTGTTACTCTAAATTGCATAAAATATTTACATCAGTCACATTTATCAATTAATTGAGTGACAAATATTTTTAGTACTTACTAAACTTGATCGGTAAAACATAGCTAACGTAAGCTCAGGACGTCTACTCTCTTTCTACGAAAAACGTAATTTCGAAATAAATTCGGGACATTCCTACTCCGGTTCTACTTCGATCCATTGTTTCGTGTTTAAATGTTATTACTAATATTGTGTTACTTCTAATTAGAGTTAAAAGAGTGTAGCAGCAAACTTTATAGATTTCGTTATTAACTCTTTACATCCTTTAGATAATAAAACTACGCATAGATGGACACTCCGTCCCGTAAATCGAGGCTGAGTAGGCTTAGAACATTTATCTTAATAGCCAAACAATGTTCGATCGGACGAAACGAAGTAAAACCGGAGTTGGAAAATCGCGAGTTTATTTCGAATTTACGTTTTTCGTAGAAAGAGAGTAGACGTCCAGGGCGTCTACTCTAATTCAACGAAACCGTAATTTCGAAATAAACTCGCGATTTTCCAACTCTGATTCTACTTCGATCCGTCGCTTTGTCCGTTTAAATGTTCTAAGCCTACTCTAATTAGAGTATGCTTAGAACATTTAAACGTCAAACAATGTTGTATCGGACGAAACGAAGTAGAACGAGAGTAGGAAAGACGCAACTTTTTTTTCGAAATTTCGTTTTCGTAGAAACAGAGTAGACGTCCAGGTATCGTAGCATTGTCAATAAAGCCGAACAAAGAGGTTTGACCCTAATGTTGTGATAAGAACGTGTAGACTGGAATGCGTTGCCCGAATGTTTCTTCCCGATAAATACAGTATTGATGTCTTAAAATTAAAAGTGAATCAATTTCATCTCTGTAAGCACGCTCCATCGTAGACCGCATCGTCGCTTAATATCAGGCGAGACGTCGGTCATGTGTAAACCTGTAATATAAAATTAAACAAGAAGTTAAAAATACGTTGGAACTCTATTAAACGCTGCAGTTATGTTTGATGTTATTAATTTATTTCATTATAAAAACTAGGTAACTGAGATTTCTCGAAGTATTTGAAACTTTTTGTAATTGTTAAATCCGTGCTGTCCACCCTGTCAAATAGGCTTAATTTGGTGCGAGTTGTGCAAGAATGAAACCATTGAAAATGTGTGTACTGCATCTACTGCATCTGGTCTAGTCGGGAAAATGGCGACTGCCGATCCGGAAGCCTCGAATTCGAATTCCACGAGCACTACTGTCTTTTCGTAGTAATGTGCTTAATACCGCTAACTAAAAAAACGGCGAAGGAAAACATCGCGAAGAAACCGACAGGTACCTAGAATCTTTCGAGGTCATCTGTAATCCACCAACCCGTACTTGGCCAGCGTGGTGGATTATGGCCTTGACTCTCTCTTAGCGAGAGAAGGCCCCAAGTCCCAGCAATGGGAACATTTAGTGGGATGCTTATGCAATTTATGCATGTAATAAAACGAGTGGTCGCCAAGCTGTGTCGCTAAGTGTTCAATAAAGTGTTAAAAGTTTATACAATGAAGCATATTCTACTCTATTCAAAATGTGATGTTTGTTGATTTAATGTATTTTAAATAATGGTAAAACATATTAGCATTATTCTCTCTTTCTCCAAATTAACTACTAGCGGCCGATTCCGGCTTCGTTCGGATTCAGTCAAAATCCTATTAAATGTTGTAAATACTGTTATTAATCAAAATAAAAACTACCTCTCAAGTTGGACCAAATTACACATAAATGCATAATCACAATCGCAACACCAAAAATCACATAAATAAACGCAATCGTGAATGTCCGCTGACATGGTGAAGAATTCTGAGAAAAAAAACAATGATACTGGATTTTTATATAATACCCCGTTTACATTATTCCAGTCCAGCGGCCGAATCCAGCGCTGGATTGCTTACTGGAATTATACCCCGTTTACATTATTCCAGTCCAGCGACCGAATCCAGCGCTGGATTGCTTACTGGAATAATGTAAATCGGCACTGGAATGCATTGGCACTGGATTGATGCTTTCCAGTGCCAGTTTCCATTAAGCAGTAAACGCAGTAAAAGTTTCCAGTAAGCAATCCAGCGCTGGATTCGGTCGCTGGACTGGAATAACGTAAACGGGGTATAATGTAAACTGGCACTGGAAAGCATTGGCACTGGATTGATGCTTTCCAGTGCAGGTTTCCATTTTTCCCGTAAGCAAGCAGCGCTGGATTCGATAGCTGGACTGGAATAATGTAAACCTGGTATTATATGTACTTACTAGCGAGCCGTTCCGGTTCCGCTCAGATATTATCATAGAAATACCATTAATCAAATTAAAAACTAACTTATTTTTCAAGTTTTATCAAACCATCCATGGCAACCCTAAACTTTAATAATAAAAATATTTTTTTATTTATAAAACAATTTTAAATTTGCCATAAGTTCCGGGAAGTTTTAATCGAAATAGAGTGAAAAACATTTACAAAAAAGACAATAAATGATCAGTTATCGAGCAGGATGAAAAATGATTAAATTACTAAAAATAGGGGTTGGTGATAAAAGGGTATACATTTAGGGTTGTATGTGTTTTTTAATGCCACATTATAAAGAAATAAAAACAAAACAAAAAAGTCCAAAAATAAAAAAATAAACTTTTTTTAGGAGTGAACAACCCAATCAAATAATTTAGGGTTATGAAAAATAGATAGTAGCCGATTCTCAGACCTATTGAATATGCATTTATAATTTGGTAAAAAAAGCCGTTTCGGAGGAGTAAGGTAACGAACATTGTGACACGAGAATTTTACATATAAGAAAGATTATGTTAAGATTAATATTAGTAGGGTAGTTTTTGCTTCACTTATTAACAAAATGTTTTGTTTTTTAAACATATACTGGGCAGAGCCTTTATTAAGAAAACTAAAATACTATATCAGCTATCTGGCCACCATAGTACAAGGCTTTGCTTAGTTTGGGTGTTGTTGTGTGTGAATTGTCCACCAATATTTATTTATTATTATTATTTATTAATGAGAACTACACTACGCTACATACCTAACTACGTACACTAATTACATATGAATTATCCATAGACCAATGAAGGTCTACAGATAATCAAGATGATTCAATCCCACTACCAGTCGGAGGCGTGCCCATCATTCTGGCGGCATTACCACGCTGAATGGCAATCCTTATTATTATAATGTGTTGATGTATTTTCAACTAATATTTGTTTAAACAGGTTTTTGGATATTAAATTGGCTATATTAATAATATTAATATTTTGGAGACAAATATATTATTACTTAAGTCATCGACTGAGATTGAGTACGTAGAGACGGTGTTTCGAACATCCTTAGGCGACGGTTACCACTTACCATCGGAATTATTTACCATTATTGCGGCGAACACATCTTTACCTGCGTTGAGTACTTTTTGGCAGGGGAACATCTTTTGGATTCGAGTCACTGACATGATAATGTAAGTAGCGGTGTAGCTTCGGAGTGGCAGCGGAGCATTATAGCGAACATGCGTGTAGACGCGTTTTAATGAGTGTAATCTTGGGAGTTGGCATCATCGACATGGGCAATATCAGTATATCTGTAGGTATACTGGTGAAGTAT
Organism: Ectropis crepuscularia; assembly: GCA_963693475.1. Classification (NCBI taxonomy): domain Eukaryota; kingdom Metazoa; phylum Arthropoda; class Insecta; order Lepidoptera; family Geometridae; genus Ectropis; species Ectropis crepuscularia. The sequence continues at coordinate 21,116,467 of OY856338.1, forward strand.
TGTGCATCATTAGTTAAATACCTAATTTATAAGTTTTTCTACCATCGGTCGTCCCTATGACTGACAATTTTTTTCTTTAAAGAAAAAACAATAACTTCTTCAGAAACTGTCTGTATTATTGGCGTTTTTTTAGTATTTTATCTTTTCCTTTATTTATTGTGTGTGTTGTGAACAAAGGAGTTTTTTTTTTGGTTTGAAGCTATGTCAGTAGTTCTCACATTCACTCTTTTTTTTTCATTTCATTTCATAAATGCTGTCAACGCAGGCAAAACCGAGGCATGTGCCTCTCTAAAATTAAACGCTTACTTACCTAACAACATTTGAGTAAAATCCACAAAGCTAACATTAGACGCAAACCTAGGATTGGTTTCAATTCGATTCGAGAACTCCGCGATTCCATTACACCGAAAGTAAACATTCCTTCAATAGCGCAGAAAAGCAGCGAGTCTTGGGGTTAACCAGAGTACACACGTAATTATTATTGGATGTCGGGAGCACGGACCTTGTTGGTACATTATGTCACCGTAAAATTGTGAAAACCGTGAGATTACCTACCATCTCACCGTCAGGAGAACTTTACTATAGTTAATTACATTATAAAAAATCGATCATTTGCATCCTACACCAACAACGAAATGACAAGAATTTAATTTAAGCTTGTAAAACTTTTATTGAGACCATTAACAACACAATTTGAAAATTTGGCGTATGAATGATCTTTTAATGGGTTCCAGAGGATCATCTTTTTCAATAGGGTTAAGATCACGATGGATCACGGCGGTAACCGACAAAACTTCTTGTTCATGTTCCTTTAACATAGTTATTCTTCAATGCATTATGCGGTTTTGTCCAACAATCGTCGAAATTAATTTAATTTTTCTTAAGCCACTTTTGGCGTTCTGCTTTTACATTGCCCATTGTAGCCGCTTTATCTATCTGAGTACAGTGGTATGATGCGTTGTCCATTACCACGTGACTGTACGTTCTGAAACGCCTATAATAAAGAATACAGTAATTAGCACAGAGTAAATGATTAAAGAGCATTCAAATTAACTTGGTTTTTTTTTTGTAAAATTTCTTTTGGCGCACCGCCCACATAATTTCCCTTAGGTGGTAAATGAAGCTGACGCTGTTAGCTGAAAGGGTCGATCAGTGAACGTGGGACCGCCGAGTGTATCCGAGCGAGAAAGATACAATCAGCTGATCTTCACTGCTGTGTCACTTTGTTTCCTATTTTGATTTGTATGTTATGAAAATAAAAAACATATATAACTAGTTTCTCACATTCGGTCTTAAGTACCTACTCACATTTTTTCCCACGGGTATTAATATTGGCGATAAAACAATCAAACTTCAAAAATAAAACCTCAGCTTAAAAATATGCCGATAATAGGTGGAGATTAGATTGCTATGGTATCCCTACATATTACCTGTCAAATAGCTCTGCTTTTTGCTACGCGCAAGAGTTAAATTGCGCGCACTATAGCTATTAGTTTATTAGCCGGTTTTATTTTAATTCTGTAAACACTAAACTATAGCATGTAATAAACTCACTGAATAAAAAAATAAAATAAAAAGGTATAAAATGTATGGATCCATTTTGCCCCGCCTTTCACCAGTCAGGTTTATATGTCCATGTTGGGGTATAATAGGAAAGGTATGTGACAAGTTTTCAGCTTGCCTCAAATATCTACCCAAAGTTTACTTAGTAGTTCTCGGAATATTGGCTTTAAGTTACCAACCGCCGCTGCCTTTTGAAAATCAACACTCCATCTAGTCTCAGTTTCTACGTTTACCCATTCGCGGTCTCCAATTCAGAAACCGTCTACCACAAACCGCAACGGTTATCGATTCTGACACTGACAATTTAGCTTGCTTGCACCGAGCTATGCAGTGGCTTAGCGTGGTGTCAATTTTGTGCGGAAGACAAAATTGCCACCGCCTTATTTCCGTATTTCAGTTTAACGAATACTATTTTCATTCATTCATCATTAGCCTACTTTAGTCTACTGCTGGACACGGGCCTATTGCATGATACGCCACTCAGCATTTCTTCTCCAGTTTTACGTATATCGTCACTCCACGAGTTTCAAGGCGTCCTACGCTACGTTTGCCTGTTCGCGGTCTCCTCTGTAGAACACGTCTACCCCAACTGATATCGGCCATACGGCATACCAGCCCACTGTCAGTTCAGCTTGCTAATACGTTGAGATATTTCGATAACTTCGGTCCGCAGACGGACATACAAACAACAAGCATTGCTCGATCCATAGCATGCTGTTCGACTGGTGCATGGCTTTATTCAAGTTCATCTGGAAATCGATGCATTGGGAGGAGTAAGCTAGGCCCTTCAGCATCTCTTGTAAATCCTCGGCCTCACGTCTAGTAAAGCGTTTTGGCCTTTATAGACTACAGGCCCGTGAACAAAATTTACGGGTCAAATGAACCACCAGGAGACCTATGTAGGATGATAGAAGGGTATAAAGTAATAAGATTCAGCACTATGCCGTCACTTGTAAGCTGTCCAACTGAGTGCAATTAAAGAGGGGGGGTTGCAATCCTCGATCATTTCTCCTTGTCTCATTATTTTTGTACGGCGTTGCGGATTAATAGATTAGTAGAGGTATTGAAACTATAAAAAACATAAATTTTAACTTTTTAATCATTAGTTTGCCGGTAAATTTTACAGAGTACGAGTAATTTACAGAGCAAATTTGGTAATTTGATTAAGTACGGCATTGGTCCCATACAATTTCAATACCTCTTCTAATCCATTATTTCGCAATGCCGTACAAAAATCATGCGACAAGGAGAAATGGTAGAGGGTTGCAACCCCCCCTCTTCAATCACACTCAGTTGGACAGCTTACAAGTGACGGCATAGTGCTGAAGCTTAATACTTTACACTCTTCTATCATCCTGCATAGGTCTCCTGGTGGTTCATTTGACCCGTAAATTTTGTTCACGGGCCTGTAGTCTATTACGACGATATCGTAGATGAGAGTTGCATTTGCCGTTAATATTAATGCCAGCCCAATCCAAAGGACTAAACATATCCTCCGATGCGTTTTAGAACAATTTCGGGTAGATTATCTCCCATTGTCTCACACCTCCTGGCAGGTGGGTAACTTTTGTCAGCGAGGTTTGAGCTTGAATAGTCATAGTTGCGGCGTCATACAAATATCTTATCGCCTCGATATATCGCCAATCGATTTGGAATCGCTGTAAGAATTCCAGGACAGACCAGAACCAGGAGTTACCACCGAATCAAATGCCTTCTCATAGTCCTCAAACGCCAAGCAAGAAGCAGATTGTACTCATTGGGCTTCTGTACAATCTTCCGTTCGGTGTGAATGTGGCCTATGATGCTCTATACCCACTGTGAAACCTTTGGTATATTTTATAAGGATAATGTAGGTAGTCATATTACAAAACCCAGCCTGTTCTGGTGGTTGAAACACGTCTTTGAAAGTCTTCGAACAACACGAATCGTGATGACAACTTATAGACATAGCACAGACACAGTTTGTTCAATGTCAAGACATTTTTATTCTTATGACTCAGATGGTATGTTGGTCGACAGTTCTTCAAAAAGTTTTTGTGACGCTTTTTGATGAACATTATGACGATACTTCTGTGCCACGCCTGTGTTATGTTTTTCCAAAAAATGTACGGAATCAAACCGCCCTCGGAGATCTTTTAACAGTGGTGTTTCACCAGCTTTCAGCAACTCCATGGTGAGTCCATACTCGCTCGCAGCTTTTCCATTTTTAAGCTATCTAAGGGCTAATCCGATTTCATCAAGACTTATAGATATCTCTTTCTTTTGTTGTGTTCAATGGGAGACGAGAAACGCACGAGGCGTAAAGTTGACTATGGAATTGTTTCGAGAGAATTACTGGCCAGAAGTTGCGATATTTCTCATTGATGTGGTGGACTTCATCAGGTGGCTTCTAACGAAGACTTGCGACCTCCCATTCTGCTCAATCGATTTTCTTATCAAGAGCGTATTCATTTCGTACGAGTTTCGTGTTTTTTTAAAGACACTTATTCTGACGAAGTTAGCATAGTACGCTGTTCTTCCTTCACTTCCAGTGTCCCTCCCGAAGGCTTCAACTTTTTGCTCTTACGCCTCACGCCTCATCCCGCAAGACTTCTACCCTTAGATAGAGAATAATATATAAACTTTTTGCTTCTACCACTCGATCGAGTTTTTGGTCAAGGTCACCTATGTATGTCAGAATATATAACAAAGTGTCATTCAAAGATAAAGATTCTCAGAATAAGTAATAAAAAAATCCGTGCACTTTTCAATCAGCCCAAAGTAGTAGTTGCAAAAAAAAAAGAAATGATCAAAATATTTTAATTATATTTTGTAAAATTTTGCCGCCCCCTAAAAAGTGCCACCCCTACCGCCGCCACTACGCTACGCCACTGCTATGTCAATGACCTAAGTTCGTTGACGGATTACCTTATTCCGAAAGCTACCCCTCATATAAATTCAGAGCTTACCCCGTTCAATAGCTCGCTGAGTGACTTAGGGACCACTTTCGCTGTCAGTGTTCATGTTTCAGCACCGCAGGTCATGACAAGTAGGACGCATTGATTGTATCCTTCTACTATTATGGGCTTAGAACATGGCTATTTGTCTGAAATTATGGGATATTATTTTAGAATGTATGACAAGAAAACTCTTCGAAGTTTCCCATTTTCATAGAACTAACGGGGTCGCCCTATTTATACTAGAGCATATATATATATATATATTAGTCCTCCTTGACGTATTCGTCAACAGCAAACCCAGCTAAGAAATATTATGCGCGTGAACATGGCTCAAAAATCAAGTTTTCGCAACTAGAGCATACATAGAACCTTATTCACAATATTTAAAGTGATTAGTCTTACTTCTGGTCTAATACTATATGTTATATCTATATCTGAAACAGCAACATGAATATTTCGTGTCATTATAATATATGTATTTTTTGTCGGTCCATACCTCAGATCACCACATGAAAATACGCAGGAAAACATCAATAAGTGTTTTAGCACCCGCGTGCTCGAGACCTGACTTTAGGGTTCAAGTACACGCGTGTTCATACTATTCGTACTATAGAAGATGAAAGTATACATACTATATTATTTCTAAGAGATAGACATATATTATTGCAGACCTTTTGTAGACCTTTTGAAGGGGTACAATACTCCCGTACATTATTTTGATCTAACTCATAGGGTTCAGCCTGCGTTTGAAGTGTATACATATAAATCGTCCTCTTGATTCACTCTTTCTATTATTGGTCTAAGATCAATCTATACAACGACCTTCACTGAAATGCTTATTTAATATAACGTATTTTATATCACATTTTATAGGTCAATAGATATGGGCATATGGGTTGCCTAACAAATTTTATTCCAGAGTATGATTAATTAATAAATAAAAAAAACACTGGTTTGATTATTAGACAAATTCTATATCAATCGTAACTTCGTAAGTATGAAGGCCATTGAATATGCAAATGTTAGTTTGCCTATTCTTTTCCAGTCACAACTCTCGGGTTGCCAGGTATAAACAGGTACATCGTTACTAGCATTTTGCAACGATCTGTCTATTGAATTGAAATTAAATGAAATTAAAGATTATTTTATTATGAACACGGTGATATCCTGCGAAAAATCGGTCCCGATTTCCGGTTGCCGAGTTTTTAAAAGTAAAATGTTGCTGCGAGCTTGGCCAATATCAAGAAACTATAAACTTTAGGGCAAAAAATATTGAGGTCGTCATTGAACAAAATAAATTTTTGCATCTTTTGTGGCCCGAAAACTGTTCTATGACATGTACCGTTTACGATTTATGGCCCATTTAATGAACCGATTTTTCTATTGCAGCCGATAACTCTTGAAATATTATATTAATCAATAAAACGCGTCAGACCTTTTATAAAGATCAGTTTATTTTCTACAACTTTTACCTTAAACTTATTTTTCTAATGTCTATACGTTTTGACTTAAAAGAAGTTTAAATCCTGTTATTCTGCCAAAATAGTATAAATAATTATTATAATAGTTTAAAAAACTAAAAAACACGATTTTGCATTTCAAATAGCCAATCCGCCACCTTGGAAGGCCCTTCCATGTTGGATTTAGGTTACGTGATTTTTTTTTTGTATCCCATTCAGCAAACCCTTTCATTTAATACCCATATCATGGATGTGCATTTCAAATAGCCAATCCGCCATCTTGTATGTCCACCATGTTGGATTTAAGTCACATGACTATTGTTTTCGTATTCCTGACAGCAAACCCTTTCATTTTATACCTATATCATGGGGGTGGATTTCAAACACCCAGTCCGCCATCTTGGAGAGGCCGCCATATTGGATTTGTATTTTATTCGTAAATTAAATGACGTTTCTTAGCTAGTCATGTATTGTCATCAGAACTCAGAGCGTGTACAAAATTTTATTCTAATCGAAGACCGGGAAGCGGTATGCAAAATTTTGTTGTCTTCAATAACGACCTCAATAATTTTTGCCCCAAAGTTTATAGTTTCCGAGATATTGGCAAAACTCGCAGCAATATTTTACTTTTAAAAATTCGGCAATTGGAAATCGGGACCTATTATACCACTGTGTCCATACTAAAATAATCTTTAATTTTATTTAATTTCAGTTCAATAATCAGATCGTTGCAAAGTGCTAGTATCGATGGACTTGTTTATACCTGGCGACCAGAGAGTAAAAGAATAGGCAACCTAACGTTTGCATATTCTATGGGCTTCATACTTTCGATTACTTACATACAATACATTTCAGTAACGGAGTACTTGTTTTTACATGATTGTTTTATATCGAAGGAATACCCATCAGCTCACATCGAACGTTACATCAAATCAAAAGATGACTGCACTTTACGAATAAAATATCGACGACTTCGTTTCCACAAAAAGCAAGGCCTTCGATTGAAAATTGATGACAGTTTTCTTAAGGAGTGTCCCTACTTTATGGAAAAATAATGCTAAATTTTTACAATCTAAATAAATATATGAATAAAAAAGTATAAAATAAAAACAATATAATTAAAAAACTCAAAAAATCCGACTGCGTAAAAACCAAACTACGTAATTACATACTAAAAAAACTGAAAAGAATAAAACAAGCACTTAGATTTCTGGTGGTCTAGAATTCTATAGAAATAAAAGATATTCTAATAAAAGAACATTACAACTGAACAGTCGGGATCCATTATTATTCGACATACAATATAATTGTTCAATGGATTCGACATTATTATTCGACATACAATCTAATTGTTCAATGGATCCCCACTGTTCAGTTGTTATGTTCTTTTATTAGAATAAATTTATACACATAGCCAAAATTTAAATATACATTAAAAATAAAAAGAAGGGATCATATAAAGTAAACACGCCGTCGAGATCACTGCCGCGCGGCAGGGTCCCCAGAACGCTGGCCCCTTTGGATCGCGATGCTTATTTTTTGGGCGAAGTAAGTGCTAGCTTTGAGGTCTCCTGAGGCCAGAACCAATCGCTTCGACAGTTGTTTTGCAAACCTCTTCATGTCGGATGACCAAGGACCCATAGTATCTACAGCCAACGCAAAAAAATCATAATTTGCGCTGAGCTGGGAGTATTTTCTTTGTTTAAGGAGCTGTGCCTGTTCGACCGCAGCTCCGACGGCTTGAGCAATACTACCGCATGAGACGGTGCCAAGGTGTCCACACATGTGGCATCCCAGACTAATGTTCTGCCGAGACACCAAGGTATTAGTGTGGCACCGTCAGGCTGCTTTCCATCTGGCGATATTACAGTTGGTTCCATTATAGCAGGTATTGACACTGTAAAGAGTCCCCGTTTTACTAAATCATTTATTGTCCAGTGTCTGAAAGATCGACCGGCACTCTTCACACACGAGAGCCCGTGACGACCATATTGATCTACAGCTTGGCCGCACTGACAGTGATGAGGCTCGCACAACTTAACGGCCATGCGAAGACCTGATGCTATGCGTAGACAATTTGGGTCTAGGATAGTTCCCAAATTTTTGGATGGCAATGCGTGAAGCCAGTAACCTGACTCAGGTTAAGTAACTGCGAGGAGACGAGCTCGTTCCGAAACATCGTGGGCGTGCAATAATAATGCATCATATATTATGTAATTTTGTTTAATGGAAGATCCCAGTTACTCTGCACATTACTTTCTGTGGGTGGAGTAGAACCAGGGCACAATGAGCGCCAAGCCAACAAATCTTCAGTCTGGCAAGCAAATCGAACATCAGCTATTGAGTAATTTAGTATCTTGCCGATGAGAGTCTGCGAAACGTGACTGGAAGCCAAGAAGGCTGGAAGCGCTATGCTTGAACTGCGGCGGATGCCCAATCCACCGAAAGCAATGAGAAGTGTAGCTTGCACCCACGAATGATTGTCAAACTATACATTTAGTAGTTTTTTATTAGAATATGTTTTATTTTTATAGACTTCTAGACCACCAGAAATCTAAGTGCATGTTTTATTCTTTTCAGTTTTTTTAGTATGTAAGTACGTAGTTCGGTTTTTACGCAGTCGGGTTTTTTGAGTTTTTAAATTATATTGTTTTTATTTTATACTTTTTAGTTATGAACAATGTTTTGAATTATGAATGTTATTATGCTCAACAATAAATGTATATTTTGGTTTTTTTGGTTTTTAACCAAATGTCTTCGTTTCTACTGATATGATGTGTAGATTTTTCTACTGCGTGTAATTTGCATAGTTTTGTAAAAGTACCTTTATAATAATAGAGTTTCGACTGAAGTTGAGTACAAAATCGTTTGAAGTAGGAGATGGGTGACCGAGGCGGAGAAATCCGAGAGCGGTTCCGTGTTCCCACCATCAGCAGCAGAGTTGAAACCCCATGGAAGTTTTAGTAGATAGAGGCACCATATCCATACATGGTACTATAGAGTGCAACATAACCCGGCCGTGTCCCCCGGGCGTTAGGGTATGCGTAAATGCATTTCCTCCACGTACGAAAAAGGTAGTCCAATATACCTACTAGGTACTTTAGTATACTTATATGTCCATCCACATTCACACGTACAGCTAGTTATACGAAGTTTTCTGCTACCCAAAAACCTATAAATGTGAGAATTGTTTTTACGCAACTTTAAATCGATACACATCCTAAATGCTCAGCCCAATTGAAAAACGTTGTTGAACGAGAAAGCAATACATTATTTTTAAATATCTATTCAACGATACCCCTCTTGACATAGTTTGTTGACTTTCATTTTTTTAATATGGACAATATGGCGTCCGGTTGCCGCCATATTGAATTTACACTAATGTCATGTCTTTAGTGTCACTTGCCGGACTAAGAGGAATCGATTGACGTGTGAATCATAAAAATCGGTTCAGGCGTTTGGTCTGTATAGTGCTTCAAAGGAACATACATACATTCATAGACTGATAAACACATTACCACTCCTTTGCGTCGCGCAGTCGGGTAAAAACAAATATGTTGCCACTAAGACCAAGAGCCGTTAATGATACGGCAGAGAGATAGCAGTTTATGAAAAAAATACTGTCGAAGACGTTGCCTACAGGAACAGGAACGTGATAGGCTGTCTGAAAAACGAATACTTTGAAAATACAATTTTATAAATAACGTTCTTGTTATTAAGCAGTTTCGAGTAAATATACGATTGCGGTAAATAAAGGTGTTTTATTTACTTAAGAGAAATATTTTCTAATTTAAATTCAAATTAAATTTTAAAATGTTATTTGTAGTTTTCATACAAACATTTTGTTAAAAGTTTCAAATCAAGTCGGCTCGGGTTATCATTATCCGATCCCAATGATTTTTTGACGTGATAACGTCTTATAATTCGATGAAGCCGGCTGCACGCCCACAAAACATGACGTCATGTACCGTTACCGCGTTACCGTCGGTCGTTACCTCGCCGCATGTTTGTTACAGTTGTATTAATTATTTCGACCAGTAGTTCAAGCGGGGATGTAGCTCAGTGGTAGAGCGTTCGCTTTGCATATGAAATGCCCCGGGTTCGATCGCCGGCATCTAAAAGCTTTTTTGCATTGTTTTGATTGAAAATGACTAAATTCTACTGATTACTTTTTACATACAAATCTATTAAACAAATGAAATTAAAATTTTCTTTTGAAAAATGCTACCATTCCATCAGCATTTTCTTAAGACGTTGTCACGTTCTATCGTCAGTAAACCGACTTTACAGACAAACATTTTTTTTATTTTAGTTATTAGAGTCATTTAGCATAAATGTAAAGGATATGCGTAATTAAACTCGAAAAAAAAATTCGCACTTATTATCTGGGACACAATATGTATATAGAAGCGAAAGGTCACTCATCACCGAATCTCAGAAACTACAAATGCTAGGAGTCTCAAATTTTGCATGGAGGTGTCTTTTAGCACGTAGGCGCTCGCTAAGACGGGGTTTTGCGAAATTCAACCCCTAAGAGGGTAAGACAGGGAAACGGGGAAGAACGGTTGTATGATAATTCCGTCACTTTCAAAGTTTTAAGCATGAAATCCACGAAAATCAAAACTGATTCTAATGAAACTTGGTATTCAGATAAACTATATCCTTATAAAGGACATAGATCACTTTTGATTACGGAAAAAGGGTTGAAGGGGTTGAAATGGGGGATGAAAGTTTACAAATATAATAAAAAAAGTTTATAATAAAATTATTGCAGATAAAACCATGAAACTCCGTATCTAGGCACTTGACGCGAAGCGAGTAAATGTTTGTTCTAGCAATTTTGTAATTTCGAACCGTGCGGGGATGAAATAGGGGTTTAAAAAAGGAAAGAAAGTTTATGTGGAAGTTCGTCATTGTCGAAGATAAACCCATGTAACTTCGTATCCTAAACACTTGACGCGAAGCAAATAAAGGTTTTTACCAGCAATTTTGTAATTCTGAACTGCGTGAAATGGAGGGTGCAAGCTTACATGGTTTATATTACAAAGCACGTCATTGTTGAAGATAAAACCCATGAAAGTTTGCAACTAGATACTTAATATCCGTACTAATATGAAAGTAAATCTGTTACGCTTTGACGCCTAAACCACTGAATCGATTTTGATGCAATTTGGCGTACAGATAGACTAAGCTCAGGAAAAAACAAGCACGAATTCTTATCACAGAAAAACAGTTGAAAATGAGGAATGTAATTTCGACAATTTTGAAGATAAAACTGTCAAGTTTTGCAACAATATACTGGAAGTCTATTCGATTCTATCGATTTTGGTGAAATTGTATTTTTTTTCAATAAGCTGTTTTTAGCAAACGTATATTTGTATGGCTGTACAAATACTGCCTCAGTTGCCTCAATATTTATTTCGCGTGGACGAAGTCGCGGGTAAAAGCTAGTAATACTTATATTTAAATAATAAAAAAATCTACGCATAGTCCAATAATTCGTTTACACGTAATTTAGGTTTTAATGTGTAACCCTGTAACCTCTTTGAATGTTCCGAACCTTCCATTCTATAAAGAAATATTGTTTTTTCAAATTTAAAGTTGGAGCAGAACTTATGTGTCGAGCGTGGTCGTGGCTTCATATTTTATTCGTATTGTAGACAGAAAATCGATGAGTTGTCTCTTTGCAGTGATTGTGGTGAATACAGAGTACATACTGTTGAGTTGAATCAGCAGTTCATGTTAAGTATGTTAATAGAGTTGATACAATAAAATAACAGAACCATCGAACACGCTGCTCGTAAATTTTACTCTAATTTTGATTGTATTAAGTTCTATAGAAAACTGACAACACTACGATGATTTTTATTTATGTTACCACTTTAATCGCTATCGCCATCGGATCGCCTCTGTGTGACCCGGCTTTTAGCGTATAGCACACAGCAGATGTAGTTGAGGAGCGGGCGCACGACCAGCGGGCTGATTTTAGGTTTCCTTCAGGATTAAAGAGTAGCGATACAAATATCATAATATTCTCATTGACTAAGATAAAGGTTTAAGATTGACTTAAAAAAGAAAAACACTTCGATTGGTTTAATAATCTTTATTCAGGAATTTGAATAAAACACTAAGTAAATTGACAAGCATCGCTACGTGTACTAATTCTAATTTATAGATACGCTATTGTCACAATATTTAAGTGACTTAGTGACTAGTTTTATCGAGAAACAATGTGAAATGTTGATCCCCACTTAAAATAGAAATATTAGTAAACTACTACAATACTAGAAAATCAAAGGCTAAGTGCCAAACACCAATCACATGCAGCCTCCCTTAGCGACTTAATTACTACCTATAACCAGATACTCGTCCCTCAATGTCAGCAATACGATGGTCAGGCGCGTTGAAATGTCTAGAAAAATATCGTTCAATTGAGTTGTACTGGTGGATATTACGAACATAGAACTTAAAGTTGAGACTCATTTTAAGACAAATTCTATTAACTGATTTCACTAGTTCATAGTTTTTTTTATACTCCTGCCGCAGAAATGTTTAAATGATAAAGCTTCACTTATGATTTGTTTTGCCAAAACTAACCTCAAAATCCTTGAGGGTAGATAAAAAAAAATTAGGATTTTTTTTTACACGATGAGTCAAATCCGGCGGCGAGCTCACATGGGCTTGCCACTTGAGGGGTTAACCCGTCAAGAGGCAGGGAGCCCATATATGTTTGATAAATTAAACAATTCGTGTTCAACGAGTCTAGCTTTTGTGTCGGGTAGCGGCCTGTGAGAGGTTTTTGGTAAATTTAATACAAAGTAAATTTTTGGTAATATTATGGCACGTTATTCAAAAATAAAAACAATATTACCACACTTGGAACACTAAACAATTTCTTATAATTAATACAGGCAATTTGGATTAATTAATTTGCTCTTAACTGCATTTTGTAAAAAAAAAATACAAATTAATCTTAAACTATAAAATAGTCTTCATGCCTTTATTTGGAAATTAACTAAAAGATACTAGATAAGTTATTACAATATGAATCTTGACCAAAATAAAGAGATACACCACCACTATTAAAGTGTTAGAAAATAATTTATAGCTTTACCTACAAAATAGGCATGGCGTGGTGACTTAATGAAACTAATTAGTTCGTTAGATTATTAAACAATATTGTAAAGGTATTTTTTCTTTTGTTTCACAACCAAAAAAATCCGAAGATATTATATATTGCTTAGAAATTTCGAGTGACGTCACGTACGATAAATATTATGATTTTTATGTAGATGTGACGTCAGAATCCCTCACTCTGGAAATTTGACAGTCTTTATCTTTTATGATTTTCAATAATTTAGTGTAACAAAAAACACGTGTCCCATATTTTTTCAACATTTCACACAATATTTTTCACATTTCACATACAATATATTAAATCAATGAAAAAAAGTTTACACTTTAAACTTTGACACGCGCAAACGCAACAAAATACTATTTAAGTAGGTATTTTGTTTATTGTTAAGCCCTATGGTTACATTGAAATTGGATAAATATTGCTATAAAGTTGGGTTTCGACAACTTTTATTCATAAAATCTGACTGCACATTTATGATATGTACCTAACTAATTCTATAAAAGAAAAACGTTAGCTAGTACTAAAAAATAGTGGTGTATGCAGTTTATTTCTATGGTTGTGCTTACTGTATTACAGCACAGTGTAGTACAGTAAGCATATTGTGGTTATATCACTTTTAAGTACATGATTACAAACATTTCCTAAGTGTAAGTTGTTAACATGATTTAAGGGAATCAAGTGCAAAGTTTAATGCAGGAAAATCTATAAAAATTGTATAGGCCACTCTGTTATGCCAAATCGACAGCGTAGATTTAGGTATCAAATAAATTACAATACACACGATTAGTATTAGATTAAACACATAAAAGAAACCTGCACTCTTGGTCTTGTCCAGTAAAATGTTGCAAAGTACGTTGACGCGTGACGTTATAACGTTATAAAAGGAACATTTAGCGGGTTTATGCAACTTTAAAATAGGGATAAAAGATAAAATAACAGTTCCTAATAAAAATGTTCTTTGTTCTCGACAACATGTATAGAACAGCTCATGTTATGCGTGTTTTTACTTTTGGCTACATAGAAGAACGTGTTCATAATGACGGGGAAGGACCACACCTTTGCCAGTTATTCTACCGCCAAGCAGTAATGTGCAAACATTACTGTGATCCGGTTTAAAGGGCAATGTTTCCAGTGAAATTACAGGGCTTAGAGATAAAACAAGTTAGATCTCAGGGTGACGAGCGCAGTACAGTGCTAGGTAATGGTTTGGACTCTTCATGTTCCAATAGCTGTGTGTCACTGTGCTGTTATGTGGCAGGCATGTTGCTTACCATCAGGCACATGGCACATGACTTGCTCGTCTCGTCACTATTTATTTTTAAAAAAAAGATGACAACAGACAATTCCGGCTAAGTAGATATACGTTGGGTACCCCTGCATTGCATGACGTTTACAGATATGCATTTATTTTTTATTATACTTCGGTTGGCGCGGTAGGAAAAATGATGAGAGCAAATTTAACGTTCCGCGCGCACACCGTCACAAAAAACCGACATCCTGAATTTAGCTGGACAACATTTTAGTAAACATTGGAACTAGCTTCAGGTAAATACTTCTTGCGTTGAAGATATTATTTACTCTATAGTCAAAGTTACACTACTTAGCACGAGGAAAGAAAGAAAGACTTTTTGCGAGCGTACAAGCACACTTTTTTTTACAATTAGACAAGAGTGAGATTCCAAAATACGTAACAAAATCAGGAACTTATTGTAGGCCAGTCACCGTAGACATAAAAATCGCACTAGGTCGCAAATAATAGCCAGGTTCTGAGTTTTTGGGATGTTGTTAGTTGTGTAAAACCACATTTGCAAGCTCGAAAGACCTGTGCTAACTTCGTGGTACTCAAGAAACCTCTTACACTTCGGACTTTTTCAGTTTTTGGTGTAAACTTCTAAAATATGCGTTTAACAGCAAGGTTGTTTGACACTTTTAAAGAAAACAAAATAAGCGCAACTTCAGGTCTGTATATTTAACAAATCCTAAGATATAACACTTCAAATATGGTAAATTTATCCCAAAAAGTTATAATTTTCTAGTTAATCGTAGCTTGAATTTCGAACAAAATTTTGTCTAAAATACTCATTCGAAGGATTTCATGTACGAGGAAAATTATCGGACATGAAATTGTCGAACAGTTATTTAGCTTTAATTCAAGTGTAAAAACTACTGATATTTATCCTACCAGCATCACAAAAAATCAGAACCTGGCTATTATTTGCGACCTAGAATGTCTTAGATGACTGGCCTATTAGTGGATTGTACAAGTGTTTCTCGTTTCGTGTGTAACGTAATCTCATCACAGTAGGGACTTACAATATTAATAATTGTATTTGTAGTCACTAAAGGCTAATTGAACTGTTTTAACAATGAATGTAATAATATATATATTTACATGGTTGTCTTGTAAAATAGTAATAAGGTTTATGTAATAAGTATAGTAGGCCTATATTATTAAGTTCGAGTACATGTCATTTACAATAATTGGATCTCTAAGCAAATAAAAGACACAGTCGGCTTGCCTGCTCTCTTAATTTTAATTGAACCTATAATACTTACAAAACTCGACCTGGGTCAGTCGATTAGAAGATACGGTACAATTGAAGAAAAGTAATTAAAACACTTTAGTGAAATATAGATTTTGTCTCTATTTTTTCTCTCTCTCTAAACAGCTTAAATCAAATTTTGGCAACAATTTAAGGGCGTACCCCGAGCAAATGACCTTGAGTATTTCTTACCTTATCGCACACTGCAAGTAAGAGCAAGAGAGAAACAGTAGGATTTGTTGCTGTTTTACGCTCAAATTTTAGAATAAACTGTTTATAAAATCAGATTTTGGTCTTTTGAAAAAAATAAAACTACCAAAATGTTTGTAATAGAATTGTCTATCCGTTGGTGTAAGTACGAAATCAAAATAATGGTCGATTTTTGAGGAGATGCATGATAACTACAAGTATTTAATTTTTTCATGGTTTCGTTGTGAGGCGATTATTTAAACAATAAGTTCATTAACAAAAAAATAAAACTACCATTTTGAAGCCAAGAAGTTGTAGAAATTTAATGTATTTTTTACCAGTTGATATTTGTTTTGGCTAATGAGTAGATAGCTCTTAAAACTGGACAAAAAACTCGTTTTGCTGGGGGACGCACCTTAATCCAATGCACAAAAATGTAAAATGTAGCATACAAAAAAATTGGTACTATTTGTTCCACACGGGACAATACCATTGGCAAGCTCGTATCGTGATATAAATAAAGTTTAACACCGGCTGTCCTACCTGTTGAGTCTATCGTATTTATTTTTAATCAAAGGCCTAACGGTCGGAGTTTCGTTCAGAATTTTATTTTTTGTTCGGTTTTATTTCATAGCTATAATTGGAATTTAAAATTGTCAAAGCAATACTTTTTACATGTACGGAATTTTAAACATTCTGACTAGTGAGGCAGCACCGATATTGAAGGAGAGTACTTGGTACTCGATTCGCGTTCTAATTAAAAAATAAAAAAGGTAGGTAGTTTACTTTCGAGAAAAAATTCAGAAAAAAAATTAAGCGTAGGGTAAATAGGTAATTCTACGACGCTAATAACGTTTTTGTATTCTCGTAACCGTTACGTTAGTCTCGTTGTGTAATTAATTTCACAATTATTGTATTCGGAAGTCAATTAACATGTCCTATTGACATTATTTGAGTTGTTCAAATATCTTCGTCAAAAAATTATGTCATTGAATATCAACCAGTATATACGATTTTTTTACGATAAAAAGCTGTCTAGAGAGGGGTTTAAAATGTACAAAATAACCATTACGGAGTTATGATTCTAAAACTACCTGCCATAATTCCAACCGTTATGTCATCAGTATGGGAGTACCTATGACGTAACGCTTGTGTAATCAGGTCATCCAAAAAATATTTTGTGGCTTCCGATTTCAATGTTTTATCGATATCAACTCCGTTTTAGATTGACAGATATTCTCTCGCGGCTTTCAAAATAAAATATATATGTGTGTACTTTTAAAAAAAAAAAAAGGTCATAACCATTTCAGAATTATTGAATATACTTTATTTACATTGTTTATGGTAAAAAATTCTGTGGTTATTCTGAACTTTATCATTTTATATGAATAAACTGTCAAGTAATTTAACTTTCCTTCAATGTATAATATGTTAAATACAACTTTAAGACTATGTTATCATCTGGTCACTTAATTTAAAACTATTTAGAGATTAAATTACTTTCTAAAACTATAGCATTGAATTGTAAAAAGGGAAGAATGGTTAAATTATTTTATTTTGTAACAGTGAGGTAAATATCGATAAAGTAGGCACAAGTAAAATATTGCATTTGTATCCATAGCAAATGTTCTAAGCAATTACACAGTAAAATCTTTATTATAATATATTTCATTAAAAAGTAAAATTTAATTTAAGTGATAAATATGTAATATGATAAATTCTCGGGTATGGATAGTACATTATTTTATTATTTCGATCGAATGTGCTAACATAGTTTATTTTATTTTCATCGTTGTCATATAAATTCGCCATACACTTAATCGCTTAGCTCATATTTTCTTAACCTCTGCTTGGTACTACTGATAAAAATATATAAATACCGTTTCTGCTCAAAATTCGTTGTGGTTTTAAATTTGACATCTGGCAAAATATTTTTGTACATACCTTCGACTCGGCGCGGACATTCAAACAATAATTTTCATTCATCCATTTGTAGGCCTCAGAGTGATTTTAATGAATACACAGTTAATTAAAACAGATAGGTACATTATTTCACATACAACCGTGTGGTTTAACAGACACAAATTAGGTTTGCTATTAACTTCAACCTAGTTTAGTAACTTATCGGTACATGATTCGTTAGTTATAATTATAAAGATATCCCGAATACAATGGAATGGTCATTTTTCTGACGCTGAACAAACTATGTATATACAGATAGTCTAAACAGCAACTCGTAACATATTAATACATAATATCCTTGTCAAAATTATGTGGCAGTTAAGCCTGATATGAATATCAATTAAGCACATAATAATTAGAATTATATGCGCTTACCAAGTAAATAATTTTGTATACCTTAAGCCGAATTTAATTTGAGTTTTTAAATAATCTCATTTATTTATTTATCCTTAATATCATATATATTTTGGTATTCAAAAGATTGTACACTTAATATTGCTTTTCGATACTTATGGAGCCTTTAAATTTTTATTTTAATAAAAAACGCTACTGTTTCTAAATTCTATTTGCCCTTTGCGCCTTATGAACTAAAAATGCTTCGACCTTCTAACTATTTAACAATATTAATGTAGAAAACACACGACATTTTTAATTTTTAAATAATAGTCCGCTAACGATCTAATTAAATATCAGCTACTTGAAACAAGAATGCCTAAATAACTAGATGACATACCTAATTGACATAAATTGACAAAATTATAGTTTAAACTTACACATAAAACATTAAAAACACTTATTAAAATTAAAAACATATAAAATGTAAAAATGTCTTTTATTATATTTTATTACCTAAACACGCTGATTTCTTGTATTCCGAGACTTAGAAACTTTACTATATATAAAGAATTAAATAAGTTACGATAAGCTTTTTATAAATACACTTCGTACTCATTTAGAAGAGCAGGGAGTCTGATATGAGCATCATGTTAATCAAATTTCAGCTTTATTACTGTTTTTTTACAAGAAATATTTATTTGGTTTATTGTAAAAAATAGTATATAATATGTATAAGGTATTGACATATGACATTGGTGTTTTGTCGTACTTTGACCTCAAACATATCCTCATTGGGAAGGAATTCCAATTTCAAATTTATACAGATAATTACTCATGCTTTTGTGTTTTGAAAACCGTAATTCATTTATTTTTTCCTCAATTGGTTTTTTCCTCAATTGGTTTTTTATTTCGATCACTCAGCCCACAAACTGGAATGCTTGAAATATCGCGTGACTTACGAGTACGAGTTCGCCTTTAAAGATTTTATTGATTTCTGCCCGAATGTTTTTTTGGTAAAGGGATCGGTATGCTTGGCATAAAACTCCAGGACCGTATCCGAAATACCGAGATCCGACGAAGAACGAACGTTCGGGACGTCGGAACTACGGTAATACAGTTAAAGTGGAGTTGGGCTGGACACGTTGCTAGACGCGGTGATAACAAACAGGTGGAGTAGAGTAGTGGCCGAGTGGTGGTCGAGGCAAGGTAAGCGGAGTGTAGGACGTCCAGCTGCAAGATGGGTCGACGATATCGTATCTATCGCGGGTCGAACCTGGACTCGATTGGCACAGGACCGAGGGAGATGGCATGGGAAAAGAGAGGTCTACACCCAGCAGTGGGATAGAGAAAGCTGTGGATGATGATGATGGGATCAATGAACTTGCTATGCGATGGTAAAAGTACATAGACAGCAATGGTACATACTTTGATCAAATAAATATATTGATTTATTTTTTAAGAAATCGACTTTGTGTTCCTAACTTACAAAACACCAATTTTATATGTATGTCAGGAACTAATACATACAGAGCCGCCGTAGGCCTTTTAATGGGGCTTTTGCAGAGCTTTGTTTCTTATCACGTTACGATCAGGAAAATCTGGATTATGTCAAAACCAGCGCTCTATGAGTTACAGTTGCTAGCTAGTGTAAAAATTATATGCAACAAGCAGGTTGGGCGCTTTCATCTACTGACCTTAGCATCTGGTTTAAACCTTCATCAACAGTAGTTGGCCAATTGTTGTAAGTAGTGTTTATTGAAATTTTGCTTTGTATAATAAAAACAATGAAAAAGTGCTAAATAATTAATAAAGCAGATCTCTCTATTTCTAAATGAGTACGAGTATCTGCTTGAACAATTTGTTCATTTATAATTTGACAGTTCGGTAATGCTTTTTCTAAAATTTCTTAATTGACATTGTTTTTTTTTTGTTTAACATTGCCTGAGTAATTGTATTACCACCGAAATAAATTGTATGTCTTGTGAAGAGAAAATTCAATTTAAAATATATTTTAGAGTTTTTGATCAACAATTGACAAGATCTATTAAAATTGACACCATTGTTAATTTTTATTGCTTAATTTTACAATGAGGCGTATTTAGAATGTCATGAAAAGCAAAAAGTCCGATCAAAAATGGTTCTCGGTACGTCACATGTAACTATGTTTTTTTTTTGGAGTTTGATAAGTAAACGTTAATGTTAATACTTACTTAATTTGAAATATTTTTTTCACTCTTTTGTCATTCTAAAACGTCTCTATCAACAAGCAATATTATTTCATATCTCTATTCATTATAACGATGCACCTGCACAATTTTCCTATTCCGGACGACAATTTCATTTTTAGAATAAAAGTCAAACTATAACTGTCTTTTTTTTAAATGTACTTCAGTAAAAATTACATCAATATTCTTCTTACTTTTTTTATTCAAATAGGTCCTTTCTGTACCTTACAATATTAACCAAAGTGCACAGAAAGCCAGCATATAAAATGTTTTTACGTGAAAATTACGTGAAAGCTTTAAGCATTTATAAAGGTTACAGATGCACTTTAACTAAGTCGTGAAAGGGTTAGGTTTAACTGATCATTATGCACAACAAATGTTTCGATACCAACTCTGAAATTTCGAAAAAAAAGACTACTGTTTCATAACACATACATGTATACATATGATCTTTGGACTCGATAAAATGCATGAAATAGCCGATCGAATTCCAAGATTTCAAGGTTGGTCGATTGGTTACTGTGAGATGATTAAAACAGGCCTCTTTTGACAAGGTATCGGTCTCCTGCATTACACAGTATTTGTTCGATTTCGCGGGCTAATCTGTACCTTTTCATACTAAAATATGTAAATTATAATTAATTTTAACCGCTGTATTTTATTCAAGTAAAGTCTATCAACCCATTGCTAAGTATAATGAAATCCTATCTCTATATAATGTGCAACAGTCACCATCTTCACATGTACAAAAACACGTTCAGTTAGACGTTCAGTTTCATAATTTTATTATTGCTTTGTTTTTGAGCATCTAAACCTTATATTCTTACAGAATTTACTCACTCTCAGTTGTTTAGTCTAAATTTCCATATTTTAAGATAATCACGCACATTCAATTATATGTCTAATAATGTTACTAATATTTCGTTAAGTTATCGTACTTTATGTTTCTTGGTGTCAAAGTTACTGTTTCATTGGCAGTATATATTTTAATATAGTAAGTTTTCGTTAGAAATTGTAGCCTTACCCGTAGCTACGAGATTCAGATGACATTTGCCGATATTCTTTGGTATTTCGTTACTTACTTTCTGACAGCTGTTTTCAAGCTGATATTTATCTACAATTTTTGAATAAATATTAGATTTAAATGTATAATTATATGTTTTACAGCCATATTAATTACTGTTTGGCATGTCTTATTTATAAATTAGGTTGTGTTAGCTTCATAATTAACTAATCTCCGAACACTTTTTACGTAAGTACTCGTAAATTGAGTATAATCTACAATAAAGCTTAAATCTATAATAACTATATTATGGGCTGCATACGAATAGTTACGTTCGTTGCGCACACATATACCTACATATGTACCTAAGTTCCTTCGATTTTTTTTTTGGTAAAAATTTATTAGGTATTTACACATTATACTAGATCTTACGAACAAATAACTACAGAATTGTAACTGAGTGTCAAAAATGACAATTAAAAAAATCACTGCAGTGTAACTATTTAAAAGTACAAAATTTCAGGATGTAAAAAAAGCAAAAATAGATCTTCCACTTAGCGCAAGGTCTATTTTAGTACCACGGCTTAGACATTCTAAACTATTTACAAGAACAACAGCGAAAATGAAAATGATTTTCGTGATTTAAGTTTTTGAGATAGGTAGGTATTCGGTGGAGTTATTTTTCTGTAGTACCTTTGTTCGTAACCTTTTATTGGATCTATATTACGAAAGACATAATTAACTATTCAATACTACTTAATATGAAAATCTATAAAAATACGCTCTCTTCGTTACTTGGTTTCAATACACATTCTGTTAGCTTCCAGACTTATCGTTCCATAAAAATAATTAACATTCACACAAAGCGCAAAATAACTGTACAAAAATATGAAATAAAACAGTAATCCAATAAATTAAAAACTTGGTTAAACCCTAAATCGCAATAAAACAATTGTACACGAAAAAAAAAATATTTTTTTTGTCTTAATTTAAAACTTATTTGATGTCTATTAATATTAACGATACACATAAAACGAAGTATAAACGATTCACAGTAACATAATTAAAAAAACAGAAAACGAAACTTGTTAGACTTAATAACAACCATTGTCCAATGCCCAAAAGCATTTGCTAACACATATTATTTGCTAGCATACTATAATTAACGATGAAATTCAGCAAGTTTCTTCAATCAGGACCTGGTCGATACCAGGTAGTAGAAAGAGTAGCTTAGTGAACCAGAAAGACCTAGATCCCAATGTCTGTTTTAAAGTTATGACAAAAAGTATTGATATAGGTAGTTAGGTAGTAAACGCTTCGACATACCTACAACACGAGTCAAGAGTATACAATACACAAAAAATGGCTGTTTAAAAAACATACCTGTCATGGTTGTACATACAAGTTTTATTAATTACGGAATCTTGGGCATATGGCAGAGCCTGTTCCCGACATTTCGGTGCAGTTCCATGCTTCATGTGCACACGTAGACGGTTCACCCGTGAAAATTTGGTAAATTCTAATGTTTAAAATAATGACATTCACAATGACTTCATGCGTGTAATAAATAAATTTCAATACTATAATGACATTATATTAAAAATTGTTTCAACAATGAAATTTTATTTTACATCTATTATGTTGTATACAATTAGTTTTACATTATTTAATGTGTAAAATTTTGTAATTTTATCAATAAACTTAAGACTTTTAATCTTGATATTGTACCTAGCTTACGTGTTCTATAATTTTTCTTACCGTCGTATCACAAAACTAAACTCAAGCTCAATCTTGTCTTTTTGAGTTCGTTTGACGTTACAAATGTCAAAAATTCTTATAGTGATCAGACTTTGATCAAAAATGTGACAAATATTGGTTCGCATAAACCTTGAGTAAATGTTTGAAATACAGCGGTATGTCATCTAAAGTTTGTTTATTTAAGAAGTAATTAATTATTTAGTAGTTATATTATTGCTCTCGATGTAGTTTATTGCTTGAGATTATTTTAGATTCCCTTTTCGTAATTATTTAGTCCTAGATTTAAGTATCTTGACCCAAGTTAGAAAAATACGTAATGACTGCGCGTTTGTAACGTAGATAGATAGATACCTATTGTGTTTATAGACCCAATTAAAACCCAATTAAATCAAGTAAGACTGGTATTTATAAGTTCAATATAAGTCGTTACTAGTCCGCGGGATGAAAGAATAAGACAATGAATATCATCCGTTCAGTTAACCCCAGGCTTACGGTCGTTCAATGTGCTGGGCTATATGGTTTTCGCAAAGGATTTCTTGACAATTGGTTTAAAAATGTAAAAGTGCGTTGAAACTGTATACGTCTGTTATACCTATGTTTGTCCTGCGCATTTTAGTCCCTAAACGAATGGATTGATTTTGACGCTGATTTTAATTTGTCACAATATTTCCGAAACTTGAGTCTCACGTGTGCTACAATCATACCAGGCCGTCATAGTTTAAGCCGCATCTGACGGCCTTTTTCAGGGAAAGTGAACGAGCGTAACCATTCGTTAACGCTCGTTTACCCGTGTATGCATTTAAAATGTGTAATAATCAAGTTAGTTTTCATACTAATATTTGAGAACTATTCGCATATTTTGTATTTTAATGGAGAATAATTTCCGTTTCGCTGAAAATAATCCACGATTATTACGAATATAAGTACATTTTTTTTTATAAATGTATTAATTTGTGACCAAGTGAAGACATGTGCGAGCAATATAGCCTCAGCAATTAACGCCTCCTAATGAAAAAATTTACTTACTTATTAATCAACGTAAAAACCAAAGCTGATTATTTTACATGTAAAAATGTAAATATAAAGGAAGAAAGTAGATTTCCCCTACTTTATATTGGTGTCAACTATGAAAGCAATATCAACTAGTCGTGCAAATTGCGGAGTGAGGTGTGCGTGAGCGGTTTGCTCCTCACGGCGACGGCGCGGCGCCGGGCAACAGATTGGTCCTACCGGCCGCGTCGCGCTCGACACGTCGCTCCAACGCTACCCACTATCCATCCTATTTATTGCTCTCTTTGTACCACAGCTCGACGGTTTCAATAAGTCTCTACGTATCACCGTAACTACTATTTCTAATATCGTCGCACGCCATACAACCGACTTTACATACCTACTTTACTTCTACTACGATAACATCCTTACTCGTTTAACGTTATGGGCTTACGCCGGCAATTGACACCGTCTCTTTTTCGAGTCGGACAAAAACGACTGAAAATATACGTAATTACTCTTCGACTATACTTAGATTATTAAAAATTATGGTGTCGTAACGATAAAATTAGGTACTTTATTATTGCTTATCATTTTCCATACGTCAATACTCCGAGTTCGCCAAAACGTTTCTCGTCCGAAATATACAAAGGTGTAAAGAAGTTCATAGAGAAATGTTTCGTTGGTGTGTGGTGCGCCCTCACTGGTCCTGGTCGTCTTGGCTGCAAGCCGCTTCTTGATGCTTGTTCAAGTAGCTTTTGAGCGCAAATGTTTTGTTGCATCGGGCGCATTCCCACCGCTTGTCTTGAGTGTGCGTTTGGAGGTGCGCGCGAAGGTTGGAACGGTCCGCGAAAGACTTACTACAAGACGGGCAGTTGTAAGGTTTCTCTCCGGTGTGGGAGCGCAGGTGTCCGCGGAGTAGCCACGGCCGCGAGAACTGTTTCCCGCAGACCCCGCACACATAACCCATGCGGTGCGTGAGCACGTGCATCGCGAGTGCAGGCATGGAGACGTACGCTTTACCGCACTCGCCGCAGCGCTTGGCCGCCTGCGAGTCGAGCGAGCGGTGCGTCTGTTTGTGCCGCGACAGATTCGAAGAGGTCGCGTACCGCTTACCGCACTCGTTACAGTTGTATTTGTTCTTTTTGTTACAATTAGTTGTGGGTTCGTCAGAGTCGGTGTCGTAGGACTCAGGAGCGGGGGTTTGCGGCACGGCCTCTATGACAGGAACTTGCACTGAAAGCGGCTGGTCGTCGCAGGTTGGTACGGCTTCTATGACGGAGACTGGTACGCCGATCGGCGCGACCTCCTGTGCGTCTGCAAACTGCACCGTCGGCACCGGCTCTTGGTACGTGATGTACGTGCCGACCTGCGGCGGCGTACTGTACTCCACCTGTTGACAATGCCACCTGTTTGCTCAACAGTTCTACAAAACGTCTACTACAGTTTGTATGCTTATTTGTAGGATTAGAGGCAATATGTATAAAGTTACAACTGTTCTAGTCAGGAGAAGGGCAACTGACGATCCAGAATATCTGATTGGAATCTCACGCGCACCACTGTATTTTCCAAGTCATGTGCGAACTGCCACTAGCTTAAAAATGGTGAACGAAAATAGTGTGCGGAAACCGACTCTCTTTTTGTGAGAGAAAGCCTCGAGTGGGCTGGAAATGCTGATGATAAAGTTTAAAGGGTCGGTGTCGACTTGCCCGACAAGTTTCTCAGCCTATGGGCATAATCCGATTATCGAGTGATCCATCGTATACTAGATAGTAGCAAAACTTTAAGTAAGATAGCGACCAGTGTAATATCGCGATTTAAAAATTTGTGAAATTAGAATTTAAAAAACATCACATAAAGTAAATACATACCACTAAATTTCATAACCCTTCTATTTACGTAGCCGTAGTCGGTAAAAAATCTATCAAACTTAGTTTACACCAAAATAAAACCGAATGTGCGAAATAAAAAGTAATTGTTACCTGCTGCAAAGGTGCCAGCGTCTGTACTGCAGTAGCGTAAACATTTTGATTGGCTGGTTCATCAGCGATGATGTAGATGCTGGTAGCTGCAGGGTGAAGTGAGTATGTGTAGACTGGGAGCACGGGTTCCGGGGCTCCCAGCACGGTTAGCACGGTGGCCGGAGGCAGAGGCGGCACGCTCGCCGCCAGAGACAGTAACTCGTGTGCCGCCTCTGTGTCCGCTGCGCTACGCTCAATGATTGCCGGCCCCAACTCCGCATACTGAATTGTTTTCAATTCACATTCCTCAATATGCCCACTTTCCAAGAGTTCGCTTTCCACATGACCACTCTCTACGTGGACATTCTCCGCAATATTTTCCACGTGGATAGTCACGTTCTCAACATGTGCTTCGTATCGCTGGTTGTAATCTGTGAGCGTATCGTCTTGTTCCGTGCTGTTCGGACGAGGCTCCGCGTATTCTGCCGCGCGGGGTTCGTTATTAGACAGGTCACGTTCCAGGTATCGTACTGTTCTAGGTTCTGCATAGTCCCCACTGCGTGGTTCGTGAGGGTCCATGTACTCAGTGGAACGTAAAACGGTAAAATATCCGTCTCTATCGGGTTCCAACCGAGACACGGGTCCTCGGGGGATGGTGCTCTCGTCCCCATTTTTCTCGGCGAAGTCCCCGCTGCGAGGTTCTTCGTACTGGGTTCCAACGTGACGCGGGGGTTCCGCGTATTGAGCTGGCCTTGGACCTGTACCAATAAAAGAATTTGATAAATAAGAGTTCATAATAATGTATATGTTTCTAACACTAGCCTTAGGACGTGTAGAGCGATTTAATTGAATTTTTATAGGAATCACAACAACAATTGTCACAATTTATCCACCCAAGCGATGGTGAACATGAGCAGCTAGTAAATAAACTAGCTTTATTAAAAAACACTTTTAAAACAAACTTTTATTACTTGTACTGGTTTACATTGGCATGTGCCAGTCTGTGATCAATTGTTGATCAAGTATTGTCTGTTGGGGCTCCGCTGCGAAAACATACCTTATAAGTGTAGAATGAGCTCAAAGAGCCATACTCACAGCAGCATACCAAAAGCCATTCAGGTACCCAACAGACAAACTTTACGAGTTCACTAATTATTATTTGTCAGTAAGAAGACTTTTCATCCTCTCAGTTGCACTAAGATACTACAGAACATCGTTATTTATGGTTATTTACCATGACAAATTCGAAAAGGATTAGTCAAACCCAAATGCCCAAAACTAAAACGAGATTTGGGCAAGTTTTTCTTTTACCGGACCACACCTTTACACCAATTCTTTG
Organism: Ectropis crepuscularia; assembly: GCA_963693475.1. Taxonomy (NCBI): domain Eukaryota; kingdom Metazoa; phylum Arthropoda; class Insecta; order Lepidoptera; family Geometridae; genus Ectropis; species Ectropis crepuscularia. The sequence goes on from OY856338.1 coordinate 21,143,873, forward strand.
ACAAAGAGGATATCTAGATATCCTGGAATAGTTATTTGTTGTACAAGAGTGAAAAGGGGCTTTCAAAAATTTGAATCCCAACCGTAGCAAGGGAATCAAAAGGGCACAAGGTGAAAAATCTTTGCACTCGAGTGCAACACGTAATTTTTCATCCCACCTTAGCGTTTAGGAAATTACTAAATATCAACAACAACATCAACAGCCCACTAAACGTTCCCACTGCTGGGACTCGGGGCCTTCTCTCGCAAGGAGAGAGTTAAGGCCATAATCCACCACGCTGGCCCAGTGCGGGTTGGATTACTAAACGCTTTGCGCATTTTCAGTTTCAGTCAATTCTGTTGGCGTCAAATAAACTTCTTGGTCGCTAGAATCACTTATTATTATTATTATTTCGGTTTTTCACTTGTACTCAATTTTACTGTTTTTATTCTAAGTTTTAAAATATAACTTTATTTAGCCATGGTTTTAAACAATAACAATACGACGTCAAAATATGGAGAGTTTACCGATTGAGGTAAGGAGTTTTATATGTGTACATGAAAAATTGTCCGCCCAAATGCATTAAATTATAGTAGCGCTAAATTTGCATCAGGGTACATTTTAAAGGAAATAAATAAACGTACTATACAGAATTCATGAAAAAAAATTGGCAGTCATAGGCACTGCCGATAGAAGGGGTAACTTATAACTCAGAATTTGATTTCTTACTTTGGAAACTACGCGTGTGAAATCGGAGGTCGTGGCTATGAGCATGGCCATCTAAAAATGCTGACGCATTTTTAATGAAATGTGGAATGGAACCTTCCTCATGGGAAGAGCACGCTAGTTGTCGCACTGAATGGAGGCACATAGTGCAACAAAAACTAGGTATATACTTCTGAAGATCAAAGATTTATATAAATAAATATTGGTGGACAATTCACACACAACACCATCTGACCCCAAACTAAGCAAAGCTTGTATGATAGCAGCCAGATAGCTAATAATAATACTTATATAGTTTTAAATAAATACATATTATACATAGAAACACCCAGACACAGTGCAAACATTTGAATTCATCACACAAATATTTGCACTGGGTGGGAATCGAACCCACGACCCTCGGCTTTGCAGGCAGACTACTACCAGCTAAGCCACGAGGCCAGTAGAAAGAAGGGCCAAGCTCGATGCTAAGAGAGATCACATTGAAAGCAAACCACCCGCTAATATAATGTACAACTATGAGAATGGGATCTTTACACATAGCAACTGTTATCGAACATTTACTGCTAAAATTGGATATTTAAATCAATTTATTATTATTTATTAAGATCCCATTGTGTCCCAGTGCTGAGCAAAGGCATTCCCTACCCTCCTTCCATTTTTGTCTGTCTTGAATCGAAGTACGAGATGCTTTTTAACAATAATAATAATATAATGCTTTATTACACCCACCAAAATACATAACCTCTTAACAAAAAAAACATTAAGTCTAAAAGAATTCATAAAATCATAAAAATATAGGTACAAGTACCAGATTCAGCGTTAAACATCAATTTTGTTGTCTATTTGAAGCTAGTATTATTTTTTATATAGTAAAGTTCAGTGTAAAGGGCGGCCTTATTACTTAAAGCAAGTTCTTCCAGACAACCTTTGTATGGAAAACTTGCGACAGAAATCGTATATAGTGTAGGTGGTATTGGCATAGAAGTACTAACAACTATAAAAGATACATCAATAAACAATGAACAGTAAATAAAAATATTTACATAAAAATAAACAAAATATAATATCAATCATATATAATACAAAATATAATAATATCAAACATAACAAAAATACTTATACATGTATAAAATAAATATATACAAGTACAATTTAGAAGTTACATAGGTTTAAGGGAAGGTAAGAAAATGGTTATAAACAAGGTTTTTGAAAATTTGCAGGGACTTAGCTTGCCGGACAGACAGAGGAAGAGAATTCCACAGTAGGACAGCTTGCACAGTGAAGGATTTAGAAAAGGAATGAGTAGAGGTAGGAAAGTTTAGTTTGAGAGATCGGGTAGAACGAAGGGGACAGGATTTCGGTTCAATGAAATTAAACCGTTTCATGAGGTAAAAAGGGTAGTAGGATTGAATAGAATTTTATAAAGGAAATACAGAATGTGAGAATTACGGCGAAGGCCAATTGGTAACCATTTGAGCTTTTGACGAAAATGAGAAACGTGATCATATTTGCGTAAACCGAATATGAACCGGATGAAAAAAAAATTGGCAGTCATAGGAACTGCCGATAGAAGTGAAAACTTATAACTCAAATATTCAAATATTTGATGGCTTACCTTGGAAACTACACGTGTGTAACCGGAGGGCGTGGCCTGGGCATCATGGCATGGACATCTCGAAATGGGTCAGCATTTCCTATTGGCTGATGCATTTCTAGATGGCCATGGCAGGATGCCGAGGCCACGCCCTTTCAGCATTTCCCATTAGCTGACGCATTTCTAAATGGCCAATAGCCATGGTCCCGAGTTTACCCGAAGATTTCTTATCATATCCGAGCGTGACACTCTCGTGAGAATCCAATTCACAGCCCACGAAATATCTGTCTAGGCGCGCCTAAAGCAGTTTTCAATTAAAAAATTGTAAGCGTTCAAGTTTATCTAATTGCTCTTCATTTAAATCTAGATAGCACAATACATCTGCGTAGTCCAATATTGGGAATAGAAGCGATTTTACTAGCGCAGTTTTGGTAGCGATGGGAAGAAAATTACGGAGTCTCCTGAGAGACACTGCAGAAGCAAAAATTCTGCGACTAACTTCCGCCAGTTGAGGGTCCTATGAAAATTGTCTATCTATGACTATACCTAAATTTTTAACCTTGTCGCTTATAGAGATAGGGATTCCGTCAAAGATTACTTGTGGAAGCCGGAACCAGTCTACTTTAGAGATTATGCGGGAAGTCCCAATAATAATTGTCTGCGTCTTGTTGGGGTTTACTGAAAGGCCGTAAGATCTACTCCAGCTTAATTTGCTCATTAGATTGGTGTTAGTGGCTTCAATAGCATCATGTAAGCACTCCAGTGGTGCTTGGATATAGATTTGTAAATCATCTGCATAGAGGTGATATGAGGACGTCAAGTGCTTTGAAATAGAGTTAATAAAAATTGCAAATAGAAGTGGAGATAGCACGCCTCCCTGAGGAACACCAGCAGATACACTACAGCATGAGGAGTAGGAGTTGTCAATGCGGATACGCTACCGGCGTCCAAACAGGTAATTATTATACCAGTCAATTGCGGATGAAGATATATTCAGAGAGCGAAGAAAGGACTAGCAAAATGTCGAAGTCGACATTGTTGAAAGCATTGCTGAAATCTAATAGCGACAGCACAGTTAGTCGACAGTGACCAATACCATCTCATATGTCATCTGTGATTTGAGTCAGTGCAGTAGCAGTGATATGTCCCGTGCGAAATCCAGATTGTAAAGGGTTAAGGAGATTGTGTTTGATGAGGTAAGAAGAGAGTTGCTGATGTACCAGCCGTTCCAGCACTTTAGAAAGTAAAGAAATAGAACGGTATTCTGAATTTGTTTTTTTTTTTGGAAGGGGAATTATTTGAGCATTTTTCCATGTGAGTGGAAAGATACCCGATGAGACAAAAAGGTTAAGGATATGTTATAAAATAGGGAGGTTTAATCGAGAATAAGTATTATCATCTTACGACTTACGCTGTCGCTACCAACAGCGTTAGATGAAATGGACTGAATGCTTTTCTTTACATCACATCCGGAAAATTGACTGAATATAAAAGGATCATAACTGGGAGTAGAAGAGAAGAGAGTGATTTAATCGTAGCAGCTTTAACCGGTCCTTCAAAGTTGGATGAAAAAGAAAAGTGTTGATTGAGTTTGTCAATGTCAAGACTTTTTGGGATAGCATCATTTTGAGATTTTCCAACTCCCAATGATCTTAGAAACTTCCAAACCTTTGCCGGTTCTTCGTTTTCTACTGAATTATGGATGTGACGGCGTTGTGCGTTTCTACACGCTCTATTGCAAACGTTGCGAAAGTTTAAATATTTTTCTTTGTTTTCATCGCTATGGTGAATATTAAGTTTATGATTTGCCAACAGTTTTGTCTGCATTAGAATACGGATCTTGTCAGTAAGCCACGGTGCTGGTGCATATTTCTCTGCATTAGAATATGGATCTTGTCATTAAGCAACGGTGCTGGTGCATATTTCATTTTGGCTGCATGGACAGGCGCATGTGCGTCATACATTTTAGTCAAAACATTATTATATTTAGCAATATTTTCATCCATAGTATTGGCACTAAAGACCAATCCGTTTACAAAGCATCCTTGCGAAAGTGGTCAAGATTAATCCTACCAAAACTGCGCTGCAAAAGAATTTCAGGCTTAATGTTTGGAGGGCGAATTTTATAAGACAGAAAGATCATGGCACGATGTGAAAGATCGTCAGCTGGGCATTGACCATGTTTGGAAACATGAGAAAGAGAAGATGCAAGAATTAGATCGAGATAGGATGGATAGTAAGGAGGATTATGAGTAGCATTAAGTGGGAGAATACTTAAATTAATAAATGCGACCAATGATTCGAGTTTATGGGACCGATGGTCTTGCCTCAGCAGACATGTTTGTGTTAAAATCGCTCATGATAATGATATGGTCATAAGATGTGGAAATGTTTATCAAGAGGTTTTCAAAGGAAGATAAATAGTTGACATCACGGGAATGCGGATAGAAAACTCCAAGAAGAACTTTAGTGTGTTGCAGGACGACTTCAGTAAAAAGATGTTCCCGGCATCAGATGGAGGCGGCTGTGCTGACATACTAACCGTAGTAAAAGGAATATGAGCACGAAGGTAGATAGCCACGCCACCGCCATCCTTACCGATACGATTATTTCTAATGAGCCGAAAGCCTGGCCGCAGAATTAGATAGGAGAACGGGTTTTAGCCACGTGTCGGAAATTAAAATGGCGTGTATATTGGGATGCACGAAAGACGCAAGTATTTCCGGATAATGAGCCGTAATACTCTGGTCGTACATGAAGGACAGCGCAATTTTTCGGAACATCAGAAATTATTGATTCAATAGAGTCCGACAAGTAGTAAAACCTGACGGCATTATCATCAAGTACAGAGCAACATAAGTAGTTCAAACCAGCACTGTCAGTATTCGACATGTAATCATACTAATAAAATAAAATAAACAGGTACGCTGTAAAGTTAAAACTTGCTTAGACAGTCAATTTTGAGATATGGGGTAATGAAGGTACATAAAAACATTACTTACTTCATTTATTTTCTACTAACTGATTTTCACGTATGTTATAATTGAGTTTAGGGGATGATTGGCCCCTTACATCGGTCTGTCTTTTTGGAAAAGGCTTTAAAATAGTTGTCTGACGAACATATATACAAAAGAAGTACGGGAATTTAAGTGAAGTAAAGTCATTATGTTGGGAGTTTTAAAGCGTCTGTTAAGCAAAACGGCCTACGGAAAGTGTTTGGGAGTATTGGGGTCTTATTTTTAAGGACATTGCCTACAACATACGTAAAAATCAGTTATTAGAATATGCGTGAAGTAATGTTTGTATGTACCTTCATTATCCCATATCTCAAAATTGGCCGTCTAAGCAAGTTAGCGAGTAAGCATGTGTTCTTAGTACGTGCGAACTCTATTCAATCGTCCACATTTCGTTCATCAGAAAATACGTGACGTCTGGCGACCGTCTGGATCTTACTCTTTAAGTACTTCAAGTATGATGAGAGCTTAGATCAAGATAAAAAGAAACCAATAAGTTGAATGTATGTCACTATCAAATGATACTGACGCATGGTGTGCAATCTGTGGACGCAATGTAAACAAAACATCCAACATTTACAGTAAACAAACAAAAATTACAAAATCAGAACAAATTTAAGTTTCGAGCCAATGCATGCAGGACGCAGCTACAAACAATGATTACAAAAATGCCTGTGATTACACCAAAGGGTTCTGCCATCAAGTGCAGACTCATATCGATAACATACAGTATACAGTGCTTTTACAAAATGGGAATGCCGCAAATAAGCACGAACTAGTGTTAGCGAAGTACTAAATGCGTTTTGCATGTTCTGCATACATCAGCGTCGGCATGGAGTCTATTCATGTCTGCGGAGCCACATTACAATTCGTTCGGTTTAAAAAAAATACATTTTAATTATTGCAAGAAGGGAAGACCAGCAATAAATTAGTTCATGGATAGTTTAAGAGATAACAAAGAGTAAAAAAAGGTGTTTGCTGACTACTCCTAGATATGGACATATTCACAATGACTAATAGTATTAAAAAAGTTAGTAAGATGTTCCATCACTTGGCTTTATTGTCACGTCTCGGTCTGGCTCCTTTGGATTCCTTTGCGTTGGCGCCGGTAGCCACTATTCGACTCGTTGTTACCAGTGGCTTTGAGGCTGTGGATGTTGAGGCGCCCGCAGTCGGAGTGGTAGCGGCAGCCGCAGCTGGGTCCTTTACCTGTAAGCTGGCGAGGTCATCCATCTTATTCACGCGATGTCGCACACCATTCGGCCCCAGAACAAAGATGCTTCCCTCCCTCGTCCAACATTTTGTGATGCCAAAACGTCGACGAGCCGCCATGAACAAGTCATGCCACGTCTTCGTTAGGAACTCAGAAACTCCTGAGTTACTAAGATAACTTTTAGCCGACCATATTCTATCATGAAGGTTAACATCTTTTAATTTACTCAACACATGCCTCGATTTGCCTTCCGCTGCACGTCCCATCCGATGGCATCTGGTTATATTTGATGATGTAAAATTTGCCATTTTCAATCTGTCAGACACTACTACTACGGTCACCAATTCGTCTGATTTCTCTTCTTGTTTTTCAGGGAGCCCGTGTAATACAAAGATCTTTCTTCGTGACCTCATCTCTTGATGATCAATTTGCTGTGCCAGCATAGCTAATTGTTTTGTAGCGCTCGAAATGTGGTAACAACAAAGGCCTTTAATGAAGTGAACTCAGCTGTCAAACTGTCTGAGCTGTATGGAGACTTGGTACCAGGGAGCTGAACTTCGATAGTGTCAAGCCTCTGATGAAAAGTGGCTATCATCTGTTGAAATGACTGCTGGATGGCATCTATTTGGTTGTTGTTGCACAGAGGTTATGTAAACAATGACAAATATTTTAAAATACAGTGATTTGAAAGCGAAGATAACAAACACTCAGTGGTAGGCAATAGGCACAGATCAGAAAATAGTTACTTCGGAACAGATGAACTTACTTTCTTAGTAGTGGTAGGACTCTAAGCAGAGTCCGCCTGGGGAAGTACCACACCTTTGCCAAATATTCTACCGCCAAGCAGTAATGTGCAAACATTACTGTGTTCCGGTTTGAAGGGCAATGATTCCAGAGAAATTACAGGGCTTAGAGACATAATATCTTAGATCTCTGGGTGACGAGCGCAGTGCAGTGCTAGGTAACGATTTGGACTATCATGTTCCAATAGCTGCGTATTACTGTGCTGTTATGTGGCAGGCATGTTGCTTACCATAAGGCACATGACCTGCTCGTCTCGTCACTCTATGCTATAAAAAAAAAAAAAAAAAAAGATGCATCACTGCCAAACAAAAGTGCAAATACCTACACGATAATCACCTAAACTGTCGTATACTACTTACCTACTGTTACTTGGAAGCAAAAATACACCTTTGCACACGCACGCAGAGTTGTAAATACCGTGCGCACCGTGTGACTTGTCGTCTGCTTACGTCACTGAACAAACGTGCTAGGGTTGTACAAAACATGATAAGATGATAAAAAAACTGCAGATTGTAATGTTATTAAGTTAAATGAAATAAAAATGAAAAAAAAATGTTGAAAAAATTATTGTAGAAGATAAAACTTTATCTTCTACAATAATTTTTTTCATTTCTTGTTACAAGTACCTAATTTTTTTTGGTAAAACTCACCGTTTCCGATGTATGGAAACCTTTCAATGAATGAAGCGTCTATTTCAATTATTGTCTTACGAAAAGCGAACTACCCACACCATCTTTTTTTAGTCTTTAGCACTAAAAGTACAAAAAGTCATCAATAGTTGTCACAACAGAGCTCTTTTTTTTATTGTCCGCCTATGTTATCTTAAATTTTTCGTTATTTCTCGACCCTTCTTGTGTGACGACACGTGAATTTAAATCTTTTGTAACCTAAGTTCTTTTTTATTGAATCGATGTTTTTATATCGTAAGTACTTTTATTGTTTTATTGCTAACATGTTATTTTCATTAATTAACAAAATTCGCTTAAGATCTTCAGACAACATGCAATTTAAAATTTGTAGATTATGTTTTTGTTTTGAGGCTATTGCGTCTGCCCTGTTGGGGTGATTGCGTCTATTGTAACGCAATAACCCCATTATCAGTTCTCCTAAACCTTTTCATTTTAGGATAATAATGGTAAATCTATCTATACCTACATATAACAAAGAAATAATGAAACATCTGTACCTACATTGTACCTATACTAACTTACTTTTTTAAAGTTTGATTGATATACTACTGAACCCAAAACTATAGATTTCAGAATTTGTGTCTGTTTGTCGGTTTGTTTGTATTAGTATAAATCTATGAATTGATGTCGATGAAACTTAGTACGATCTTAATTATCCGGATCCTAACGATACTTTTAATGTGGGATAACTCCTCACTTATAGTAGGGTAGGTGCTTTTTCCTTTGGCAGGCATAATTTTTTTTTTTCAATTTATATTATAGTAATTTGTGTTAAATCTGTTTTTTTTTTATTTTAAGATTTCCAATATGGTGCGGCACTACAAAAGAAAAACAACAACTACATACGACCGTTGTAGCGTTCCGTGGTGAAGTTCCTAATAATATAATACTTGATTGATATTGTAAAAACTACCGTGATTTATCGATTATTACATGATTATTAATGTTGGTAACGTAATATAATATGTTACATAGATATTAAACTAAAAGATCTCACGCGTTTTTATGAAACTCTATTTTTGTAATGGTTGTAAGACGGGCAAAATGCCGTCATACTCCGTTGTTCTAATAAATGATACATCATTTAGAACTTGTAGTTTAATTCCAATCTAAAAAAAATGTTTTGCACCCCTAGAATCTAGGATGAAGCGAATGCGTCTACTAGAAACGAAGAAAATTAGACGCCATAGCCCCGAATATTTTTGTTCGACTACTTTCCCTAAACTAAGGCCAGAATTTGGTGTTCAAGATAATAATGTACTACAAAACTAATATTTTTACGAATTATTGTGATTATAAAGTATTGTGACGCATTAGCCCCGGTTGACCTTAACGGTAATAAGGTCAACCGGGGCTAATGCGTCACAATACTTTGAATGGAAACTTACTTACTTAGCTTACAACCATTACATCTAAGTTCGGTACATACCAACTGTAAAGTATTCTGTGACACTGTAAACACTAGGGATGAACGAAGGTCATTTTATCGGAACCGAAGGCGGAGTCGGAGTTTTAAAATTTGATTTATCGGAGTCGGAACCGAAGTCGGAGGCATAGGCAAGATTAGAAGTGGTGGCAGGAGAGACATTTTTATCTATCTATAATAATATTATAAAGCTGAAGAGTTTGTTTGTTTGAACGCAAGGATCTCGGGAACTACTGGTCCGACTTCAAAGGTTCTTTCTCTGTTGGATAGACCATTTATCGAGGAAGGCTATAGGCTGTTTAACATTACGCTACTATCAAGAGGAACGAAGCAGGAATGAAAAATGTAACAAAAACGAGAAATAATTTTGCTTTTTGAGAGTTTTCGTTGCGTGACAGCATGTGTCATTCGTCAAAGGTTCGTGAAAGGTTGCGTCATTAAAACCTAAGGTACTAACCGAATTTGTTCAAAATTTGAATTGGTACGATGAATTTTAGGTAGATGGCGTAGCAACGCGCGCGCGATTCAGCTAGTATTATTATATTATATATATATACTAGCGGCCCGTTCCGGCTTCGCTCGGACATAACCTAGACACTGTCTGCAGCGCCATCTGCCGGGCTTATTTGTGAATTTAAACCATCTTTGAATACACACACAAAAAAAAAACATTCAAATTGGTCCCGTCGTTTAGGAGTTCACTGTCAAATGATTAAATTACTAAAATGGCTATAAAAAACAGGGGTTAGTGATAAAAGGGTAAAAGTTTAGGGTTGTATGTATTTTTTAACGCCACATTATAAAAAAATAAAAACAAAAAAAATTCACAAAAATTAAAAAAAAAATGTTTAGGGTGAACAACCCCTAACACTTAAGGATATGAAAAATAGCTAGTAGCTGATTCTCAGACCTACTGAATATGCATATAAAATTTGGTAAAAATCAGTAAAGCCGTTTCGGAGGAGTAAGGAAACATACACTGTGACACGAGAATTTTATATATAAGATTATATAAAAGCGAAAGATTGATGAGTGATCAAGGTATCTCAGAAACTACAAATGCTAGAAATCTGAAATTTTGCATGGAAGTCCCTTTTAGCACGTAAGCGCTCGCTAAGACGGGGTTTTGCGTAATTCAACCCCTAAGAGGGTGAAACAACGGATGAACGGTTGTATGAAAATTCGTGATTTTCAAAGTTATCAAATTTTGTATCTAGACACTTGACACGAAGCAATGAAATGTTTGTTCTATCAATTTTGTAATTTGGAACTCTACGGGGGTGAAAATGGAGTTGAAATGGGGGATGAATGTCAATATGAAAGTTCCCAACCGTTGAAGGTAAAACCATGAAACTCTGTATGTAGCCACTTGACACGAAGCAAACGAATGTTGGTTCTAGCAATTTTGTAATTTCGAACTGTACGGGGGTGAAATTGGGGTTGAAATGGGGGATGGATGTCAACACGGAAGATCCCAACCGTTGGAAGATAAAACCAAGAAACTCTGAATATAGACAATTGACACGAAGCAAGCGAATATTTGTTCTAGCCATTATGTATTTTCGAACTGTATAAGGATGAAATTGGGATTGAAATGGGGGATGAAAGTATACATGGAAGCTCCCAATCATTGTAGATACACCATGAAACTCTGTATAGCCACTTGATACGAAGCAAATAAATGTTTGTTCGAACTGTATGGGGATGAAATTGGAGTTGGAATGGGGGACGAATGTCTTTTACGCTTTCACTCCTAAACAACTGAACCGATTTTGATGAAATTGTATAAAATTGTTTAATTTTATAAGCTGTTTTTAGTAACCGTAAATGTGTCTGGGTATACAAATAGGTACTGCCGAGTTACCTTAGTCTTTATTTCGCGCGGACGAAGTCGCGGGTAACAGCTAGTTTAGTAATAAGCCAGACGATTCAGTCGGTGTTTTAACATTGCTAGACGCGAGCGAAAATATTTTGCACATAGATAAAAAAAAATTGGTGGGACTTTTTTTTCACTTATATAGGTTTACACTTGACTGCCATCTCGCCTGATGTTAAGCGACGATGCGGTCTATGATAGAGCGTGTTTACCTAGAAGAAACCGATTCACTCTCGATTTGAAGACACAAAGATTGTAACCAACAGGGAAAACCCACTCAGGCAACGCATTCTAAAGCCTAGACGTTCTTATCACAAAAGTAAGTCAAATCTCTTCGTTCGTGTCTTTGCAACATCAACCATGAAACGATGTCGCTTTTTCGAGTTACGAGCATTCCGATAGAAAAAAGGGCAAGGTGGTATTAGATCATGTAAATCAGTCGCACACTCTCCGATGTTCGGCGATGTTCAAGACTTTGATGATTTTTTCGCACTTGAGTATCGTTGCCTATGAGACTTGAAGTACCTTCGCACCTTTGAGAGGACACTTGGTTTTTTGGCAGCTAATTTGGCCTTGGACTCGATATACGTTCTAAATGGAGGGAGTCATTTTGCCCCTTTACTCACCAGTCACCCTTGCACCTCCGTGTTGGAGTATTATAGGAGAGCTAAAGTTTTCAGCTTGCCTCAAAATTACTACCCAATCTACCCAATATTACCTACCAGCTCTAGGAATATTTCAGGTAAATCGATAAACGGGAAGTGGAATTTAAATGTAATTTGCTAGATTCGATGACGACCATCGGGACAGGTTAAACTAAATAAAAGATTGTAAACAAATTATGCTGTGAAATCGATTAAATAATAGCAGCAAATTGATGTACAAAAAGTTTCGGGTTTACAAAAAACAAGCTCAGGCTTTAATCAAATTACACACGGACATAACAATGTTACACAATCCACTTTTCCATTAAATTGATCAACTATTGTAACAATACACCACTAATCACAAAACCCTTGCCGAACGGCGCTACTATCGTTTTACAATGAAACTCAACAGCGTATGACACAGGAGCGTAGTCCGACACCTTAATTACCTCGGGCATGATTGGTAAACCGAGCTGAGTGCATAATTGAGCCTGCCAGCGCTGACAATACCAGATACGTCGCTTCATTTCATACATGTATTCTGTCTGGATATACCGAAAACAGGCGAACTAAGCTATCCAGCTATATAGAGTTCTGAATTTCTGAAATGTAGTGAAACGTATGAGACAGGCGAAACGTCTTCTTGTCGTGAAAAACTGAATTAAATTTTACTAAACCATTTGCAAAAGAAACTTACTAAGTGCTTTATAAACGGCATTATTTCCAGTGAAACTACCGGGCATAGAGATAATAGTTATTTTTTTTATAATTTTTTTTTTATTTTTTTTATAAGATTTTTCACCTTGTGCCCTTTTGATGAAAATTGAGCACGCGGTTAAAAAGCCACTTTGCACTCTTGTACAACACGTAATTTTTCATCCCTTACCTTAGCGAGGAAATTACTAAACGCTTTGCGCATTTTCAGTTTCAGTCAATTCTGTTGGCGTCAAATAAACTTCTTGGTCGCTAGAATCACTTATTATTATGGTATTTCGGTTTTTCACTTGTATTCAATTTTACTGTTGTTAACCTAAGTTTTAAACTTTAACTTTATTTAGCCATGGTTTAAACAATAACAATACGACGTGAAAATACGGAGAGTTGACCGATTGAGGTAAGGAGTTTCATATGTGTACATGAAAAAGTGTCCGCCCAATTGCATTAAATTATAGTAGCGCTAAATTTGCATCAGGGTACATTTTCAAGGAAATAAAAAAACATACTATTCAGAATTCATGAAAAAAAAATTGACAGTCATAGACACTGCCGATAGAAGTGGTAACTTATAACTCAGAATTTGATTGCTTACGTTGGAAACTACGCGTGTGAAACCGGAGGGCGTGGCTATGAGCATGGCCATATAGAAATGCTGACGCATTTTAAATGGCCAATGGGAAAGGCTGAGGCATTTCTAGATGGCCAATGTCTACGGTCCCGAGTTTACCCGAAGATTTCTTATCATTCCCGAGCGTGACGCTAGAATTCAATCGATAGCCCACGAAAAATCTGTCTTTGGCGTGCCAAAATAAGTTTTAACTTCAAAATATTTTGTACCTACAAGTTTTCTCAAAATAGTAATTATGTATTTGATGTTATATTTAGGTACTACATTACTTTGTACTGCACAAGTAGTTGAAATTATCTATTAGTTACTATTTTAGTAGTCAATAATATTTAATTATTTAACTCGGCAACTCGGCATACTTCAATTCGATTACAATTGATTCATTCATAGCATTTTAAAATGTTCTGCCATTTGAAATAACATTCTTTACCTCTATCCTCCATACGTGAAAAGAAAATTGCGCGCAAAGCATTAAAAAAATATACCAAGGAGGTTCCGAGTATGAGTTTTTAACAAATTAAAAATAAATGTATGATGAATTCGGCACCAAGGAGGTAGAAATTAATAGGTTAAATTATGTTTTGAATTCAAAACCTCAGTACACACGATGTTCTAAATTCAAATTTACTTTACCCTCTAGAGGGTAAAAACGACTTTTGCGCCCTGATATCGAGGAGCAAAAGTACTCTTTCCGAGCTGGTGGGATGAAAAATATCTTATATCTCAGAGGGACGAGCGCAGTGCAGTGCTAGTGGTTCAAGTTATTCTTTTTTTTTTTGACGAGCAGGACATGTGCCTGATGGTAAGCAACATGCCTGCCACATAACAGCACAGTGACACGCAGCTATTGGAACATGAAGAGTCCAAATCATTACCTAGCACTGCACTGCGCTCGTCACCCAGAGATAGAAGATCTTTTATCTCTATGCCCTGTAATTTCACTGGAAACATTGCTCTTCAAACCGGAACACAGTTACGTTTGCACATTACCGCTTGGCGGTAGAATAACTGGCAAAGGTGTGGTACTTTCCCAGACGGACTCTGCAAAGAGTCCTTTCCTCCCAACGAACTTTTACACACGACCCTCGAGAGGCCGAATTCGCACATTTACGTCCATTCGTTCCGGCCGAAAATAGCCATAACACTGACTACTAGATACCACCGAAGTGAGTAGTTGTCGGATGCCCAGGGTGCATTGCATTGAGGTTCCAGGGAACCCGCATCTTTTGGTAGAGATCCTGAACTTAACTCGATTAACAATGTTGCCTATATTAATTCACTAGCCGCGCCTCGCTGTTTTTCCCGCGTAGTTCCCATTCTCATTACATTCCCGTGATAAAAAGTAGCCTATTCCAGCCTACGTTCTAAAAGTGTTTCAAATTTCAGCCCGATCCGTGCCGTCGTTTCAACGTGATTGAGCAGCACACATCCAAACTTTCGCTTTTATAATATTAGTAGGAAGTAGAATGTAGCACTCTGTTGGTAAAGAGTTTTTATAATAATTGGTCTAGTCGTTTTTCAAAGTACCTACCTGCCACCGCGAAATTGTAAATACCATCAGATTGTAATACAACCATGTCAGATTATAAACTAACCTAGCCTACCGTAGGGTTCTAATCTCACGCGTTAAATTATAATATGACGGAGTTTACAAATTTACGGTGACATATTCACTAAAAACAAAAATACAAATCATCTCTCTCTCTCTATAAAAGTATAGGATAGTATACAGCAGGGGTATTCAAATGTTGGACCAGAACACGGTCCTGCTACGCATCGCCGCCGCCGCGTCAATCCGTTTTGTGTGGACCTAAATGGTATTTAATTGGTATTGGTACTCTGAAGTCTGAGCACCTTTGTAGTTGGTCTGAGCTGAGCACAGAAGCTCTATAAAACGAATACGCCGGTTTATTGTAACTAATATGAAATCCACAACAGCAATATGTAAATCCATAATATGGATGTATGGAACCAATGCCGAACATAATCAAATTTACCCTGAAAATTGCCGGAAAATCAAAACATTTTTCCGACAGTAAAAATAATTTAAAAAATCAAATTTTCAATTTTTACAGTTGCCGCAACGCCGCACAAAAATCATGCGACTAGGGTAAACGATCAACGATCGAGGGTTGCTACTCCCTCTCTTCACCTGCATTCAGTTTGACAGCTAAAAAATGCCCGCATAATATTGAATCTTATTATTTTTAACCCTTCTATATTTCTAAATATAAGTTACGGCTGGTCTAGTCGGGAGAACGGCGCCTGCCGATCCGGAGACCCTGGGTACAAACCCCACACGCACCACTGTCTTTTCGAAGTCATGTGCGTAATGCCGCTGACTTAAAATGGTGAAGGAAAACATCGTGAGGATACCGACATGTACCTAGAGTCTTTCGAAGTCATGTGTTATCCACCAACCCGCACTGGGCCAGCGTGGTGGATTATGGCCATAACTCTCTCCTAGCGAGAGAAGGCCCGAGTCCCAGCAGTGGGAACATTTAGTGGGCTGTTTGATGATGATATTTCTACAAAGGACTCCTGGTGGCTCAAATGACCCAAATTCTGTACACGGGCCTGTAATCTAGTACTTATAAGTAAACATAAAAACTTAGTATATCATTGGCGTTTGTATTTTTGTAAATGATCGGTTCACCCAGTCGAAAGTTCTAAGACATAAAAACAGTCAAATTGAAATCCTCCGCCTTTTTTTGAAGTCGCTTAAAAATGAATAAATCCGAATATACTGCAAAAAGTGGCCAAGTGCGAGTTGAACTCGCCCATGATTTTTTTTTAGTGTTGTCGTTATGTTATTTTAGAAGTTACACGGGCCGCTCATTTTAACAAATTGGAAGAGCTTCTCGCGCAAAAAAAAAACTTCCGAAAATAAAAAAATTGGTAATCTCAATATATTTTTAAAAATCTATCCATAAAAGTTTTGGTGAAAATGAATTTTCCGAAGTATGGGCCACCCCCAAAATATATTGTTTTTTTTTCTATTTGTGTGAAAATCTTAAGGCGGTTCACAGAATACATATACTTACCAAGTTTCAACAATGTAGTTCTTATAGTTTCGGAAAAAAGCGGCTGTGACATACGGACAGATAAACAGACATATAAGACGAATCTATAAGGATCCCGTTTTTTTAATTTGGCTACGGAACCCTAATTACTAGCAAAAATTAGAGATCCTCAGAAATTCTTACTAAAACCAACCCAAGCTGTCAAAAAATAGCCATAAAATATCTTTCATCGCATGCGCTGCGGAAAGTATTGATGATAGAATAAAAAATAAAGTGGCCAAGTGCGAGTTGGACTCGCCCATGAAGGGTTCCGTTGCAGCAAGTAACATAATATACATAGTACACATAGTTCTTGTAGTTCGTTGTAACTTTGATCGAAGTTTCAATAATAGTGTATTTATGACGTACTAAAAAAAAACTACTCATCAGATCGAGTTCAAACTAACTTTCGTTGGTAGTTTACATAGTAGTGTACATCATATATTTTTTTTAGATTTTTCATTCTCTTAATTTAGAAGTTAGAGGGGGGGGGGGACACACATTTTACCACTTTGGAAGTGTCTCTCGCGCAAATTATGCAGTGTAGACACAAGCTATATTAGAAACCTCAACATCATTTTTGAAGACCTATCGATAGACATCCCACACGTGTAGGTTTGATGGAAAAAACATTTTTGAGTTTCAGTTCTCAGTATGGGGGGCAACCCTAATTTTACTTTTTTTTAATTTTTTTGTTCAAATCTTAAAGCGGTTCACAGAATACATCTACTTACCAAGTTTCAACAGTGTAGTTCTCATAGTTTCTACAAAAAGTGGCTGTGACATACGGACGGACAGACAGACAGACAGACATGACGAATCTATAAGGGTTCCGTTTTTACGTTTTACGGAACCCTAATAATGCACAATATTATAGAAAGTATTAATAAATATCTACCAAAAACTCTGTTTTAACCTCGGCTTCAGTCATGTCATTAAGGGTGCGATGAGGTCGAGAAGGCCACTCAGAAGTGTATTTTATTAAGGGCGGACCTTCCTACCATAACAAAAATGAGTGTAAGTGTTGAGGTTCAGTACTTCTCAATCCTCAATCCACTGAGTTCAAATCAGCGGGAATGTGGTTCCATTGAAATCACATAATATACTATAATTTTAAACATCTATTACCTAAAAACGTGGTGGTTGGTCCCTCCACAATATTAGTTGCAGATGATGGTGAGTTTTTTTTTAATGTGAAAGCTTCTTTAGGCGCGCCTAGATACATTTTTCGTGGGGAGTAAATTGAATTCTACCGTCACGCTCGGGTATGATAAGAAACCTTCGGGTAAACTCGGGACCTTGGCGATTGGGCATCTAGAAATGCGTCAGCCAATGGGAAATGCTGAAAGGGCGTGGCCTCGCCATCATGGCATGGCCATCTAGAAAAGCGTGAGTCAATGGAAAATGCTGACGCATTTCTAGATGGCCATGCCATGATGGTGAGGCCACGCCCTTCGTTTACACCCGTGTAGTTTCCAAGGTAAGCTATCAAATTCTGAGTTATAAGTTTTCACTTCTATCGGCAGTGCCTAATTTTTTTTGAAGTGAAAACTTCTTTAGGCGCTCTATAGACAGAATTTTCGTGAGCTGTGAAATGGATTCATCAATCGTCACGCTCGGATATGATAAGAAATCTTCGGGTAAACTCGGTAAAAACGGCCAGGTACCAGGGCAACAGAAACAGTAAAGAGTTTCGATTACCTACCTCCAACAGCCCAGCGTTTATCTCCAGATACCAGGACAACAGAAATGTAAAAGAGTTGCGTTTGCCCCCAGGTACCAGTACCAGGGCAAAAGAGTAAAGAGTTAGAGACGCTAGAATTCAATTCACAGCCCACGATAAATCTGTCTGTGTTGCGCCAAAAGCAGTTTTCACTTCAAAAAACAAGGGCGCAGTTTACAAGCTCGCAGAAGGTACAGAAAAGACTTTTTACGGCACTAGTGGACAAGTGATCAGAGCGCAGAAGAAAACTGACCTGCCAGGGTGGTATGGTCGTGAGGCGTGTAGCACGGAGGGGCCACGCTGGCTTCCGTAGGACTGCAGGGCGGGGTTCCTCCCAACGGCGAAGGATCTTTCTTCACCATATAGCACCGCGGCATTCTCTCTCCCTCTGAAACAAGCACATGCTGCAGTGTTGTGACTCCTTTGCAGAGTTTGCGTGGGAAAAACACATAAAATAACTACTAAATTTAAATTGTCGGTTGTCTGGAAGCAATCGCTTTTAGCGATAAGTGCGTCAGTTGTTTCAATTGCCCTACTGTTTTCCTATGATGTGTGCCTCCTATTCCCCCTCGGATCAATCGTTGTTGTTAAGACGTGTCCATATAACTCAGCGTTTCATTGTAAATATTCATTGTAAAACAGAAGTTTAAAAAATAAAAAATAATAGGGCAACATAAACGTAGAAGATCTAGCAACCCTTGCGCTGGCAGCCTGGTACTGTGTACCCTATATCAAGTGAGTGACGTCTTGCAAAACTTCGTGACAAATAATACAAAGGCAATTAGCCGGTTATCAGTTATTTCGGCTGTTATTGGCGTGCTGCTACATGCGTAGTGGAATCGTAACGCACACGTCTACAAATTGCATAGGTATAGAATTGCAGTCGCCACAGCCCCACTCGCCGCTCAAGTTACACGATCGGAACGCTAGTGTGAGTGTCCCATTCGGCACACATTTAAATTAACAGCCACGGTGCGGAGCTCCGGTAAATTAATCGGCCCGACGGAAGAACGCTTAGTGCGCGAGTTTAGTCCTACTTTGCGCTTAGTATTTTTAATATGTCTAAAATACTACATTCACCGCAGAAAAACATGAGCCCATCTGTGTCGGGTAAGGTAGTATCGCCTCCGCTAGACAAAAGAAGCCAGATAATCATGGCACAAAAGCGGAACAAGCAGGATGATGGTATTGACGACATAGAAAATTTAAAAGTCGAGATGAGAGATATGCTTAGTATGTTTCGAACATTATCACAAAATCAAAACAAACGCTAATCAACTATAGAAAAACATATCACGGAGATAAAATCCTTATCCTCACCTATAGCTGACATTAAAAAATCCACAGAACAGATATCAAGAAGAAGTAGCAAGTAGGCGGGGCAAACGTAGTACTAAGTAAGCGTAGCTCCGCATAGTTAGAGATTACGCCCACTTCCAAATACTTAGTCATGCTCTGCCACTACTGCCGAACTCCCATCCGCGATTTGGAATAAAAAGTAACCACATATGCCATATTGCGCAGTTCTTGAATGTAAAAACGATAGCTGGTACAAAACTTTATCCAAAGGAGGCATATCGTACCTTCGGTAAGTCCTATTTTAATTTATTTCGATAACATTTTAAAAATTAATTAATTTTAGCATAAAGGTAGAAATGATCTAATGGAAGTCAACTTTAAAGTCATTGTGAAAGAAAGATATCTAAGTCGACGGCTAACATTTACTTTTTTAATTTGTTTGGGATTCATTTTACCGTAAGAATTAATTGCAGCTATATTTTTAACCACACACTATTAACACTAAGAAAAAAACATATACACAGTAATGGTAACATACACACTAAAATATACTCTTTTATTTGTACAATTCACATAATCTACATAAAAAACTATACGGGAAATACATTTCAGTTACTTTTTCCAGATTGACTGATTACGATTGTTAAACTCACACCTCAACTATCACACTGATTAAAATAATATTAACAAATAAGTTCACACACATGGATAAGACCTCCTGTAATTCACCCATCGTGTCTAATTGGATTTTTTTCACTTTGTGTATAAAAAAGTAATTATTAATTCGCCTTACTAAATTTTCGAAGATAATAAATTCAACCCTAGCAGCTGTCTATGGATAACTTGACCAATTAAATGCAACAACATTTCACAAACCAAATTCTTCCATATAAAATTAAGAAAAAGAAAATTATCTAAAAATCACAAAATTACACGATTACCAACTTACCTTGACAACAATAACAACAATACTCAAACAAAGTATGATCCATGTGTGTTTACGTTTAGTCCGCACAACACTATTACAACAATGATTTTTACTTTCGACAGCTCCAGAGAACACCGAAACAAAGACTAACTAAAAAATCCGACGAAAATAATATGTGTCACACATTAAACTACAATATTGATGCGCGTGCGTCCTGCCGCGGCCATGGATAAACCTGGAACTAAAAATAACCTTTTCTTGCATTATTTATCTATCGTATCTATGGCAAAAGTGCGGTGATAAGAAATTGCATTTATATTAGGTTACATTGAGGTTGCATTTCATACGTAACATAAAGAGCGATGTTGATACTGGAATTTATTTTAACTTTATGTAATGGATAGTAGGCAAATATTACGAGATGTGGATAATCTGGAGGTATCAACTTTAGTTTTACATCAGAAACATGTAGGGATTACTTAGGCATTAACAGCGGAGATGAGAAATGTACAGTTCTCACACAAATATACGAAGTATACGCGCGAATTTTAAACACTTGCAAGCATTGAACTCTTAAAACACTATTAGAAACGGCACGCGCCCTTCTACGATGACAATGCAAAATCAGGTGACGTCTCCTGATTGAGTCTCAGTCACAACAGGAGCCACAAGTTGAGTGGACATTCGCTAACAATTCAAAAAAATCCGATATTAGCCGTAATAACGCCTTATCGATCTTTTTACTTTCTGCAGCAATGCCCACGCTCGGCCTCTTCGATCGAAAAACAATTTGTTGCTGCAAATACCATCCGCACGTAGTGAAATGTTCTACGGCAAGTCGTTTGCATTTCAGGCAGCTCAGCTGTGGAACGCTTTGCCTGTGACCACTAGACAAGCTCAATCACACGTTGTCTTTAAGAACCAACTGAAAGAAATATACTTATCGCAATCATCGCCCAATTGAAGCTGATATTCTAGTTCAAATCACAATATTTAATATTTATTTGTATGTCCTAACAAGTTGTTTTTATGTATTAGTATATTATTATGTTCGTATTTATGTATTAGGATGTATATTTACTGTGTAAGTGTCTATTTATTAAACAGTATTCTAGTTTTTAATTTTTAGTTTTCGATTTTAATGTTTAATTGTAGTAGTATTAACCACTCCTTTTGTACTTCCCTCCTCCTTATTCTCAAATCTCTCTTTCCATCCTATGGTTGCCTGGAAGAGATCGCTTTTAGTGATAAGGTCGCCAATTGCTACTTTATTTGGTTCTATTATAAGTAACATTTGTTTTATTTTTAAATTAAGTGCAATAAAGAGTTAATCTATCTATCTATCTATCTATCTATCTATTGTGCTTTTACAAGGTGCACAAACAATTCAAAGACCAGGAACAAGTTCCATGGTATCACTTTTCATGCGTAAGTACACAAAATCTTTAATTATTTCCATAACAGTTCAATAATTATTTTATCTAAAATCATTTTTCTGCTGTAAACAATTTTATAACATATTTGCTCGTAAAGGGTCTCTTATTGCACCAATTTCTGTATCGTAATGTTTCTTATTACGTACTAGTGCGGTAATGTAATGTAAAACGCACGGTTTCAAAATGCTCCGTCTAAAACGAACGGTACCTTTTTAAATCTTAGTAAAGAGTTTTTATGTCAGAAAAGTTGTAAACATTTTGTGAATAAAATTAACTATGAGAGATAAAATATAATGAGAAATATTTAATTTGTTAATTTAATTAATTTTGACCATAACTTACAACAATTTATCCATAACAAAACACAAAAATATTAATTTACTTTATTACTAATGTCGTAATGTCATACTGGCTGAATCTGTGCCCTTGCTTTAAAAAAATGCTGATGAAATGCGCGCATTTTTAATCTGTGAACAAGAAATACGTCAGCCAATGGGAAATGCTGAAAGGGCGTAGCCTAACCATCATGGCATAGCCATCTAGAAATGCGTGAGCCAATGGGAAATGCTGACGCATTTCTAGATGGCCATACCATGATGGATCAAATTCCGAGTAATAAGTTTTCCCTTCTATCGGCAGTTCCTATGACTGCAAGTTTTTTTTATTTGAAAATCCCATCACAATTTATTTCCTCGCAAATATGTTATAAAACGTCGTATGACATACCTACGTGCGCTTTGATAATTACAACCTCTGCTAATTATAGCAATATCGCCTCGGCTGTAATTATCAACTTAGCGCACTTATATTTTATCATAATGTACTATTACAATTTGCCATTTCTAAAAAGAGACAGATATACATGCAGCGTAAGAGTGCAACACGACCGGCGATATGTTAGTTCCCGCTATTTTGTCTCTTTCACGCCAGTGCATTCGTATGTCTTTCTATTCTTGTCGAAAAAAATATCTAAACAAATGAAGTATAGCTATCTCATTTGCACCTACTGCCTACTTGTCATGCGTGATGTCTGTCTTTCATTCAAACGTGTCGCACGATGGAAGTGAAGTTGTCTACAGATAGTAGGTATGCTTGTGTGAAATTTTTGCCACATTATGCTATCTTTATATTAGAGCGTACCTCATCTTCCTTTACTTAGTTATATATATCAATGCTTGCAAGTGTTTCTGTTGAGAATTAATTTTCTACCTAGTAGGTACCATAATTATGACAGAGTGCTGGACTGCTCTTCACAGACTAAGTAGAGAGATACTCTCTGCTCTTTTATTGAAATGTGTTTGGAGAATAAATTACTCGTGTCAATCTTAAAAATAATAATAAATCAAAAATATGCGGCATAGAGTGCGCGCAATTTAACTCTGCGCGTAGCAAAATATGGAACTAATTGACGCACCGTCATCTTGTTTACGTCAGAGTTTGTTTATATTTGGTGTTCTTATTCATTTCTAAAGTAATTAATTGCTAAAAGTGCTGGCCGTGGCTGGTTCTTGAAAATCAATCGTGGTTGTGAAGAAGAACGAGACAATAACGGACTAAAAGTGCAGTTTTCCAAAAGCAGAGTTATTTGACAGCTAATATGTAGGGATACCATAGCAATCAAATCTCCACCTATTATCGGCATATTTTTAAGCTGAGGCTTTATTTTTGAGGTTTGATTGTTTTATCGCCAATATCAATACCCGTGGGAAAAAATATGAGTGCTTAAGACCGAATGTGAGAAACTAGTTTTAAATGTTTTTTTTTTTCATAACACATAAATCAAAATAGGAAACACAGTGACACAACAGTGAAGATCAGCTGATTGTATCTTTCTCGTCACCATCGTGATTTTAACCCTATCGAAAAGAGAAGATGACCCTATGGAAGCCATTGACCCATTAAAAGAGCATTCATGCGCCAAATTTTCAAATAGTGTTATTTATGGTCTCAATAAAATATTTACAAGTGTAAATTAAATTCTTGTTATTTTGCTGTTTGTGCAGGTTGAAAATGGCAGATTTTTTTATAATGTAATAAACTATAATAAAGTTTTCCTGGTGGTAAGAGACTCAGACAGCCTGTACCAATTACCAATGACACTTGGTCATACTGAACTAAACCAGCACTGCAACGACGTTCATTACTTCGAGACATTCGTTCTTGAGTCTTCGTTGTCGCGTAACTTACTTATATTGCTTCCCCGATAAATCCCTTCCTGCACCTGTTTTATAAAGTTGTAAGTTCTCAATGAACGGGAAGGGAACCTATTAGCTTGACCTGGGAACATTAAGTACGCCACCAGTCGCGCGCAGAGTTATATTGCGAGCACTATAGTTGTATTTTCTAGAGTGGGTTTAGACGTAAGGGTGACTGAGCCACCTTTCAAAGATGCTAACTGCCTGATAATCGAAGTAGATAAAAAGTTTTCTATAGTAGCTATTTATAGATCACCATCTATATATAGCATAAGAGATTTTAATAGTTCGCTAGATGCAATCATTAGCTCCCTCTCAGGAAGCACAGCTGTACATAATTACAGGTGATATGAATATTGATTGATATTGCGCCTATATCAACTGACAAGCGAGCGGAAGACTATTTGGAAATAATTACGATCCATGGTTTTTTGCCCTCTCTTCAGCACCCAACTCGTCATAACAGCTGTATAAACCATGCGTTTATCACGTCATCGTTCCCATCATCGGCAGTAGTTTGTGCGTCTGGCGACCACGATGCGGTTCTCCTGAGTATCCAGACAAACCCTCCGTTAAGCAGTCGAGACACAAAAACTAAAATTAATTATAGTCTGGTCACTAGAGACCTAAAACGAGTGGACTGGACAGAGTTCTTTAACATCCACAATGTCACGATGGTTGTCGACAAATTCCAGTTTTTAGTAAATACTTCAATCGATAGACATAAATCTGTAGTGCAAATTCCTAATTCAAAATACATTAGGAAAGAGTGGATCACCCCGGGTCTATTGAAATGTATGAAAAAAAAGGGATGACCTAAATAAGCTGTCCAAGATAAACCATAATGACATACGTGCCCAAGTTGATTACAGAATTTTTTATTTAGTGTAATTGTGTTTATCGTATGACTTAAATATAATTTGATTCTTATTGTATGATTTTAGGTTGTTGTAATTTGATTTTCACTGTGTGATTTTAGTTTAATATAATTTGATTTTAAATGTATGATTCATTGCATTTAACGTGATTTAGTTTGTATTGTACGAATTTAATTTAGTGTAATTTGATTTTTAGTGAATGATTTTAAGTATTGTTGTGGAATTTTAAATTGACATATTTATAAGTAACTTGTATTTCCTATTGACATATACTTGTATTAATTTGAATATCTTTAATATGACATGTAACTACTCGTTATCAATAAAAGAGTATGAGTATGAAACCACCGGAATATTTGTAATAATATCTTACAGAACTTAAAAGATGTTCATGAATGCTATAAAATTGAGACCTGCAATGGCGATTTCTAACTATAAACCAATTTCTCTTCGATCAAGACCGATTCGACCAAGTTCGATTTCGAAAATAATTGAGAACGTAATAGCAGGCTCGTTCCATTTCTTGAAAAACATAACATTCTTTTTGAGAATCAATTTGGCTATAGACCATGTAGGTCAACTGAGGACGCCGTTGTGAGTCTCATTGATCACGTGTCAGGGATCCTGGATTCTGGTCGCAAGTGCATTGGGGTTTTTCTTGACTTGGTTGAGGCTTTTGACACCATTTCAAGAAGGATTCTCATCAAGAAGCTTGATGGCATTAGTGTACATGGAATAACACTAAACTGGTTCGAGTCCTATCTAAATGATCGCAAACAAAAATTAAAAGTTGGAGATTACAGCAGTGATTTGATGGAAGTGTCATACGAAGTGGCTCAAGACAGCGTTTTGCGCCCAATTCTCTACTTAAGATATATCAATGACCAATGAAACATTTCAATTAGTCAGTCCACACTTTTCGCTTTTGCTGATGACACAGCGATCATATTTGATGGGTATGACTGGAATGATGTGAATTCCCAAGTAAACAAGGGTATTCGACAAAATGTTAAATGGCTGCAAAATAATCTACTCACCGTTAATACATAATACAACAAAAATAATAGCTTTCCGGGTATCCGCTAAAACTAAACCCAACATAACACTTTCTATAAAACTCCACACATGTGAAAACACAAGTGAGACACAGTGCACATGCCCGGAACTAGGACAAGAGCAACATCTGAAATACCTGGGCATTTATATAGATGAGCTCTTGTCATGAACAAAGCAAATTGATGCTGTTAGTGGTCGCAGAAGGAAACTACATTTCGTCTTCAAAAGACTCAGAGCCATTACCAATAAGAAAATCATTATTATAGTGTACACTTCCCTCTGCGTGTCCATACTGAGTTATTGTATTGTTTCTTGGGGCTCAGCCGGTACACATAATTTTATGAAGCTCGAACGAGCACAAAGGGCTGTCTTAAAAGTCGCCTTTGGTAGATCTTATAGGTATCCGACTACAACTATATTTAAGGAAACAAAGCAAATGACGGTGAGACAGATTTACATAATGGCGATAGCGCTGCGATTTCACCGAGCCGCCCTCACTTCGCAGATTGGTGGATCGGAAACCTCTAAAAACAGACTAATCAATCGTTGGTCAGTTTTGAAAACAAAAACACTAATAGGTCAAAGAAGCTACAGTTTTAGCGGTTGCCTAATCTACACAAAATGAAATAAAAATCTTGACATAATCCAAACACAACAACTCCAAACACATCTGCAGAAATAAAATAAAAACATAAAAATATTTGTAGTGGTAGGGCTCTTGGCAGAGTCCGCCTGGGGAAGTACCACACCTTTGCCAGTCATTCTATCGCCAAGCAGTTATGTGTAAGCATTACTGTGTTCCGGTTTGAAGGGCAATGTTTCCAGAGAAATTACTGGGTTTAGAGATATAACACCTTAGATCTCTGGGTGACGAGCGCAGCGCAGTGCTAGGTAATGATTTGGACTCTTCATGTTGCAATAGCTGAGTGTCACTGCATGTTGCTTACCAACAGACACATGGCCTGCTCGTCTCGTCACTCTTTAATATATAAAAAAACATACCTTAATGGGCTTGAGTATAGGGAAACTGAGGATTTAGTATGAATTGTCAGCCAAATTCAAAGCCTAATTTGACATTGATTTCCCCAAATAATTTTAACTCATATAATAAAATATAATCCACAGCCTACTTTTATTTATTTGCGCAACGTTCTCATGAAAACTCATTATAGGTGCCCCCGTCTACACACACATAACACGACAATTTCCCACAATCAAACCCACTCATATACGAATACACTCAACACTGATTTCCTACTACCACATACAAACATGAAACACACTAATGTTTATGTTGTATCCACAGAAATCTAAATAATATTTAGATTTCTGTGGTTGTATCAATATTTAAATAAACACCCAACTATTATGGTAGCATTAGAAGAGCACTAGTCATTGCAACACAGCGTATCCTTCAGCGATGAGTAGTGTCTGAACTTTGAATATGGAATAATATGTCTGAATGTAGAAGAATGTACATAGAATTTAGTCGATGAAACATCTATCTAGAAACTTCACAAATAATTATGATGGCGTATGTATTATTATTAATTTAGTTGATGTAACATTTCATGTAATTTGGTCATATGTAATGTCTTTTGTTACAAATAAATTATTTTATTTTATTTTATGTATCATTTAATCGTGAGAATAATGAATAATTTTCATTAATTCATACGCAAATTCCTCAAGGATTCGGGGCCTTCTCTCACAAAGAGAGAATCAAGGTCATACATAATCTATTACGCTGCTAAGTGCGGATTCGCAGTTCACGAATATCTTCGAAAGTTTTCTTTTTTTAATTGTGATTTCTTCGCGATGTTTTCTTTCGCCGTTGGAACCAGTTGTGATAACAAACATGTGCGTGTGCACTTATTAGCAAAATAATTAGAGGTACAGAACTGCAAGTGCAGGTTAAGCCGCCACAGCTATTACAAGGCCACCACGGCTTCTAAACAATAGTAGGGACACAAAGATTAATCATAGCGGCCCCATAGGTATATTTGGTTTTGCATTTAGACGAATTCTGTATGTAAGCTTAGGACAAATCGTTTACTAAGGGTCCCGCGTTGTCGAGTTCTATTATTTACAATGTCGGGAATGCTAATACGTTACAAACTTTCTAGACAAAACGGAAATACAACGTGGGCCATACAATCTTGGCCATTGCCTGTTCGAAATTATAATGTTATGCAACTTCACATCAAACATAGTTCATTTGACGAATTTACATTAACTTTATTTACCTGTGGCGGGTTTACAGGACAGGTACCTTGGCAAAGTCCGACAAACTAACATATGTAATGGGGCCGACAGTATTTAATAAGTTTCCAAATTGTGGCACCACTGCGCCAAGTCTGGCTTGTTTCAAGTCTCGTCTGACGCGTTGGATGGTCGATCGGACGTTCTACTCGTATAGCTTGACAGAGTTTTATGATGTTGGCCTAATGATTCATCCAAGTTTGTGACCTCGAGGGCTGAACGCAACTTAGTCAAAAATCGAAAAAACCGCGAAAAAATCGTTTATTTTTCAAATTTGGCGATTATAACCCTAAACGAATAGTTTTTTAAAAACTTTCTTACGGCGTTTATAAAGTAGGCTAAATTTGCTACCATATGATACTAGAGTTGTCACTGTACACCCAATAGTTTCTGAGAATAAGTCATTTAAAGTTAATAATTTTTTTCGAACTTCGCAATTTTTTGCAATATTTTAACTCCTACTTGACCACTTTATGGCAAAGTTACTGCAGTTTTTAACCCCCGACCAAAAAAAAAGGTGTTATAAGTTTGACGTTGAAGTCTGTCTGTCTATCAGACAAACACACATACAGGTCTGTCTCTCTGTGTATCTGTCTGTGTGTGTATCTGTCTATGGCACCGTAGAGCTCAAACGGATGGGCCGATTTCGATGCGGTTTTTTTATTTGAAGATTAATTTGTGTGTTGATGTTTGAGCTATTTTTGGTTAATATCGATTCAAGATGGCCGCCTCCACCAAATGGTGGACCAAATATTTGATCACAATCTACCTCAATATAGGTATCAAATGAAAGGGCTTGACTAGTAGAGTACTATACAGTATAAAGACCTAAAGACCAAGTCAAACAGTTCTATTTGTTGCAGTCATCAGCAAGTTGAATTCATTATTTATAATATTTTCCTTATTGTTTAATTTGATTGTAGTAAGTAATTGTTTTTTTTTTTCTTTATGCATATATTATTTTTCGTTATATATTAGTTTATTTTATATTTATTTGTGTATTTGGATGTACAATTATTCATATGTAATATTGGTATATTATTGTATAGAATTAAATTAGATATGTAACTATTTGTTGGTATGCTGTATAAATAAGTATAAGTATCGTTATACTCCCAATTGTACCCCCGTCTTCCATTACTCAAATCTTCACCATCCTACGGTTGCCTGGAAGAAATCGCTCTTAGCGATAAGGTCGCCTAT
Organism: Ectropis crepuscularia; assembly: GCA_963693475.1. Taxonomy (NCBI): domain Eukaryota; kingdom Metazoa; phylum Arthropoda; class Insecta; order Lepidoptera; family Geometridae; genus Ectropis; species Ectropis crepuscularia. The sequence continues at coordinate 21,173,231 of OY856338.1, forward strand.
TGTTACTTTGTTTTAAGGTGTTTCTGTATTTTGTCTTATTATTTAAGTGCAATAAAGAGTTTATCTATCTATCTATCTATCTATAACAAATTTCAAATCACAAAATAGCGAATTAATTATTTTTTTTCACTAATGCCTTAAGGTTATCAAATGAAAGGGCTTGACTAGTAGACGACTATAATACACTATTAATTTTAACAAGATTGTGTATCGAGATAATGTCGGGGAGAAATTATTTAGCTTGGAATCGACGGAAACGACGCGATCAAGGAAATTTTCAAGCAAGCATGAGAACAAAACTTGCAGAACCACTTTCACATACTTATTAGTGAAAATAATTTCATTAAAGAATATAGGCTTAGTAAGGAAGCTTTCGAAGATTTATGTGGATTACTAAAGGATCATACTTGTAATCCACACAAAGAGTATCACTTGAATCAAAGATAGGTGCACCTACTTGCATAAATTCAAAATATTCATAGTTTGTATAGGTTACTTAACTACATATGTATAAAATTTAACTCTTAAATACGGCACGCGCCTTTCTACGATGGCAATGCAGAATCAGGTGACGTCTCCTGATTGAGTCTCAGTCGCAACGTAGGTACCTATTTACATTTTCTTTGGTCACAACAGGAGCCACAAGTTGAGCGGACGTTCGCTGACAATTCAAAAAAATCCGATGTAAGCCGTAATAACGCCTTATTGTGCTTTTACAAGGTGAACAAACAGTTCAAAGACCAAGAACAAGTTCCATGGTATCACTTTTCATGCGTAAGTACACAAAATCATTAATTATTTCCCTAACAGTTCAATAATTATTTTATCTAAAATTATATTTCTGTTGTAAACAATTTTACAATTTGCCATTTCCAAAAAGAGACCGATATACATACAGCGTAAGAGTGCAACACGACCGGCGATATGTTAGTTCCGGCTATTTTGTCTCTTTTACGCCAGTGCATTCGTATGTCCTTTCTATTCTTGTCGAAAAAAATATCTAAACAATTGTGATGTATAGCTATCTCATTTGCACCTACTGCCTACTTGTTATGATGTCTTTGTCATTCATTCAAACGTGTCTCACTCACGAAGCTGCTGCATAATGCGTATGCTTGTGTGAAATTTTCGCCACATTATGCTGTCTTTATATGAGAGCTTGAGAGCGTGCCTCATCTTTCTTTGCTTAGTTATCAATGATATATTACTCTTACATTATAAATAGTTAAGTATTTACATTTATTAATATGATAATATGACCTTTCAGGTTTTATGTCCATTATTATTCTACGCCAACGGTAGCTATCAGTGTGTAACTGGGAAAGCGAACCATTTTTGCATTTTTCCTAAGAAGCTATGAGTGTGTATATTAGAAGTCACAACAACAAAATTGACATTGAAACATCGTTTGTCTATAGTCATTCACACATATTTAGAAACACATATAGGTAAGCCTTTGATTATCCGCTACTTTAAGACGCTTTTAACTGGTAGGGATTATTGGAATGACCTGCCTTCTCTTTCCTTTTAATGTAGCTAGAAAGAGGCAGCTTTATCATGTGTGAAGTTAGAAACAAACCAGGGTAGCGATTCTGAAACCATTCGGTTGCTTCCGACACGGAATCTCATCTCTTGGTCTTTGTCTTATCTGTTTAGCATGACAAAGACCGAGAGATGAGATTCCGTGTCGGATGCAACCGAATGGTTTCAGAATCGCTACCCTGATAAACGATCAAGTTGTCGCTATCGAGTCATTCGAGTCAATTTAGCTCATGGTACGTGATTGTTAGAAGTCTATTCGATGTTCGGTTTCGTCGTCTTCGACGTACCGAAGAAACGCAAACATCGATAAACGTCGTGAATGTTTTAATAATTCGTTTATACGGTACGATTTACTATGGGCAAAAGACGATGTAAGGGCCAGAGCAGACTATCTACTTTTAGCATGGCGATTTCGTGACTTCCTCCGTTCGATCACGGTAGGGTTCAGTCGCTGTGTCCTGTGTCACACTTCCGAAAAGGGACCCAGTCGCCGCGGTCGGCGTTTTAAGGTATGCGGTGAGAAGCGTTTGGTTACCATTTTTAACCCCCGACCAAAAAAAGGATGTTATACGTTTGACATCGATGCCTGTCTATCTGTCTGTCTGTGTGTGTTTGTCAGTGGCATCGTAGGGCTCAACTGGATGCGTTGATTTCAATGCGTTTTTTTTATTTGAATATTAGTTTCCGTGCTATGGTTCTTAGCTACATATAATTCTATTGTCGGAACTCTATTCGGATTCTATTCTTGTTGTCTATATTATATTGTTGTTGGTAGGACTCTTAGCAGAGTCCGCCTGGGGAAGTACCACACCTTTGCCAAATATTCTACCGCCAAGCAGTAATGTGCAAACATTACTGTGCTCCGGTTTGAAGGGCAATGATTCCAGAGAAATTACAGGGCTTAGAGACATAATATCTTAGATCTCTGGGTGACGATCGCAGTGCAGTGCTAGGTAATGATTTGGACTATCATGTTCCAATAGCTGCGTGTTACTGTGCTGTTATGTGGCAGGCATGTTGCTTACCATCAGGCACATGACCTGCTCGTCTCGTCACTCTATGCTATTATAAAAAAAAAAACGTTAATATCGATTAAAGATGGCCGTCACCACCCACAAAATTGCGAATTCATTTTTTTTCACTACTACCTCAGTATAGATACTAAATAAAATGGCTTGACTTGTAGAATGGTATACAAATTACAAATCCGAGATAAACGGTGGTACAACAGTTTTTAAAATTGTGTTCTTGTTACAACTAGCCGCTGATCACCGATGCTAAAAGTAGTTAAAACAAAGGAAGTAAAGAGGCGAGTTTCGTCGTAATTACAAAGACTTACGAGTATAAATATAAAATCAGAGACGAAACCCAAACAAATTCTTTAAATACACTAAAATTTCTGTGGTAACATTTGATTATTTTCTAGATAGTATTAATTTATAGCTATAATCATTTATTATTTAAATTAGCTATAATCACGAACGTATAATAATTTAATAAGATATATAAAAATCAATGCCACTTTTCGTTGTTATTGAACTCCTCCTAAACGGCTGGACCGATTTGAATGATTTTTTTTGTATACGTTTGGGTAGGGCCCTGGAAGGTTTAGATTTACAAACCATCCCGGCAGATGGCGCTGTAGTTGATATCTAGGTTAATATTCGAGCGAAGCCGGAGCGGGCCGCTAGTAATAATATATAATATCTTCAGCAGATTTTTTTACTTAGGGTAAATCGTATAATATTTTCGTTACCACTGTTTTGGGTTCCCACAAAGAGCAGATGTGTGTATGGTTAACATTTTATTTGGTTATGTGTCAAGTTTGATGGGCAGCAGAAAACATTAAAGCCAAGGTAGCGCGTTCGCCGCTAAACTGGCGCGTGAGCGTGACGCTCTTTGCTAGTGTCAGTAGTCCGGTTGTTAGTTCGGTTAACCGAATTACTGCAACCTTTTAGTGTCAGTAGTCCGGTTGTTAGTTCGGTTAACCGAATTACTGCAACCTTTTAGTGTCAGTAGTCCGGTTGTTAGTTTGGTTAACCGAATTACTGCAACCTTGTAGTGTCAGTAGTCCAGTTGTTAGTTCGGTTAACCGAATTACTGCAACCTTTTAGTGTCAGTAGTCCGGTTGTTAGTTCGGTTAACCGAATTACTGCAACCTTTTAGTGTCAGTAGTCCGGTTGTTAGTTCGGTTAACCGAATTACTGCAACCTTTTAGTGTCAGTAGTCCGGTTGTTAGTTCGGTTAACCGAATTACTGGAACTTTTTAGTGTCAGTAGTCCGGTTGCACGTCATTACCGACGCCCACTCTGCGGCTGCCCAGAACGGTTAATATAACCATGCTCTTCTGCCTGGCAAACCACCATACTACGTGGTGGACAACGAACTAACTATTACATATCTCAGCCACCGCATAACGGCCTTCATACTGGTCCAATGTTTTCTCGGCATTCGTTTACGACTAGATTTTTGAGGTGAAAACTTCTTTTGGCGCGCCAGAATTCTTACAGATTTTTCTTGGGCTGTGAATTGAATTCTAGCGTCATGCTCGGGTATGATAAGAAATCTTCGGGTAAACTCAGGACCATAGCCATTGGTCTTCTAGAAATGCGTCAGCCAATGGGAAATGCTGAAAGGGCGTGGCCTGGTCATCATGGCATGGCCATCTAGAAATGCGTCAGCCAATGAGGAAATGCTGACGCATTTCTAGATGGTAATGCCATTATGACCAGGCCAAGCCCTCCGGTTACACCCGTGTAGTTTCCAAAGTAAGCTATCAAATTCTGAGTTATAAGTTTTCACTTCTATCGGGAGTTCCTCTGACTGCCATTTTTTTTTTAAATAGGTATTCACATTAAAGAATTTTCCATCTAATAAGACATTTTGATGACTCTCTTCTCGCACTTGTTGCATTTATTTCGCAACGCGAGCCGCTTGTGGCACTGCAGTTTACTCACCATTTACTCACGTTATCGTGCCAAAAGGCTCATGGGCAACGACACTCTTGTGCGAAAAAGACTTCAAAGTCTTGAGTATCGACGAAAAATTACTAGCCTATCGGTTTTTATCGGATACATTTCGGAGAGTGTGCAACTGATTTGCATGATCTTATACCAACTAATCACTAAACAAGGAATATCATAGATTGTTTAAAATATGTAAGATATTGCCAGTTAAAACTAAAGTTGAATATTTAATAATGTTGGAGCAATTTCAAAATGAATCATATAAGCAATTAAATTCATATTATAATGAACCACGAGCGGTTAGGCCTAGACTGAAAGTGTTGTATAAGCATAGGAGGTACTATGGAACACGTACTAGGAAATGGATTGTACCTAGATTATTTAATGATTTGCCTGCGGGGTTCGAGGACCAATTTAAAAATAAGGTATGTTTCAAAATAGCATTAAAAAAGGTTATGTTGGAAAGAATGAGCTAAGGGGATTGCTTAATTCTGATTCACGGTAGTTTTAACATACCACAGCCCCACAATATAACAATGTCTATAATAAAATCATTAAATTAAAATATTTGTATGCAAAGATAGATGTTACTTTAATTAAACAAATGAACAAAATTGAAATGAGACAACGTCTAAAGTATGATCTATCAAACAAAAAAATCATCACAATCGATTCAATTGATGCACCTATCGCGTGCATACAAAAAAAAACATTAAACCGAATTGAGAACCGCCTCTTTTTTTGAAATGGGAAAATTAATGTAAGTAATTACGTGGTTTACAACTATTTTTCTGAGAACGGTTAAAGTTCAAGATTGAGAAAGTGCATCTATTCAGTTACAGGTACAGGCTTGTCGAAACTACTCGTCTTTTCCGTTTAAACAAGATTCTCTTGATGTTATTTACTTAGATATGTAAACGGAATCAACAAAAAATTGGCCGCCATAGAGACTGCCGATAGAACTCAAAACTCAGAATTTGATAGCTCACTTTGGAAACTACGCGGTTGAAGCCGGAGGGCGGTGCTAGTCTGGAATAAATCTTCAAAGCGTAGTCGTCTAGATAAATGTTGTAAGCATGGCCATATAGATTACTCTTCTAAGCATGGCCATCTAGAAACGCGTTAGGTCCCGAGTTTACCCAAACATTTATTTCATTTACGAGCGTGATGCTGAGTTTCATTCACAGCCCACGAAAAATTTGTGTGTGGTGCGCGAAATGAAGTTTTCACTTTAAAAAACTGTTACATTACATTTTAAGGGGTTCTTTGTACTCATTGGTCAAGTTTTATCAAAAAAACAATTCATAAAACCCGAAAGAATATCAGCAATACTTAGGTGTGTAGTAGGTACAGTGTAGTGTTTTCGTAGTACCATAATTAAAGAGTGCGATGGGTAAGTAATTTCGTGCAGATACTTAGAACCTTTTCATGATTGGTGTACTCAGCAATATACAAATACAAAATACAAATCTTTATTACCTAGAAACATCAATCGGAACAGATTACAAAAATGCTTATTTAGATTTACATGAAAATACATAACATGTTCCCAGACGTAGCCTTCGGCCCCACACTAGGCTCGGTGGCCCGTGCTGTGGCAGCCAGAGAACGAAAGCAAAAACACAGTAAAACAGGGTATCAAAAATGTTAATTTTGGTCTAATCCCAGTTCCAGAAGTAGATATAGTGTAGTGTGAGGGAGGATGTGTGTTAGTGTGAGAGGGTGTGTATGTCTGTGTATGTGTGCGTGTGTGAGTATGAGGGTGAGTTCGTAAAAAGGAAGTGATAGAAAGGTAGACGATAAAAAGTACAACTAATTCGAGATCAAACGTGTGCTAGCCTGTTTTCAATCACAAAACGACTGAGGCCCCAAACAGTGCCAGATTACAATGGTGACCACTCACAACACTGAACGTATTCGAGTGATAAAGTTTTCAGTATCCTCATACGACAAAGAGTTTAGCCATAATATGCGAACCATTCGCTTTACTTTCGTGAACCGTTCACACTTGATGAATGGGAGAGCCTTTTGACACTGTTTCATTATAGATTCGTGGAAGCAGATATTTAGGATGTCTGGCAGCAAAAGTAGATCTTACATTGCAAAAAGGTAGTCTAAAAACCCTTCTCGAAGCCACCTCAGCGAGCTGACTTGACTCCTTCAGATGCTTGTGAATTGTTAGTACTGCTTTATGGATAAACAACTGTCTTACCGAAGGAACAGCAGCCTCCTTATACAACTCACGGGTGGGGAACCTGAAGGGTTTCCTCAGCATGGTTTTCAATACTGCACGTTGGGAAAGATGATATATGATATGGTATGATACGCATCTTTCCCTTTCGATTCGTGACTTTGCTAATATTGCATTGAATTTTTAAAAAAATCAACTAGGTATTATCTTATTAACTATGATTGTGGTGGACACACGACTCTTCTACCGCCTAACTTAAATAGTTAAAACTTTGCGATCAAGTAAAAGAAAGAGCAATAGTAAAGTCGTAACCATTTTAATTGGACTTCAGTCTCTTCAACTAGCCCTGTGTTAGTGTTTAAGTCAAAGTAACATTCGTTGTCTAATGACAACACCGTAAACTGTAGCCTACTTCGAAATAAGTATAACTGACAGTCCTGACAGATCCTTGAAGGTTAACATTAAATTAATTACTCCATTAGGAGCGTGCTCCGAGAAATCCCGGCCGTTCTTAAAGGCTAAAGGTTAACAGCTGATTTTATTCGGCTTATGTAATTATGAGAAAATATTTACTTACCTTGAAAAGTTTACAACAAAATTCTGAAGCTTTTTTTTTTCACTCAAGGTGTTTCTGTTTCAAGGATTGTTATGTTTGTTTTGTGCGATAGTTGGTATCTTGGGTTGTTATGACTTATTTTGATGTAAATGATATTATAAATAGTAGAATGTAAAACCAATACCTACTAATTAATAATACTAATTTAGTTTAATATGAATTTAGTTTAAGATGGAGTTATAAAGTATATCCTAGCAAACAACCCAGGGCCGAGAAGAGGTATTATTTATGCTCTTAATCTGCCTACACCTTTAAATATTTTTTTCAAGAGGTTTGTCATTAGCGCAAGATTCAATAATGAAATAAAATATCGTCAAGAAATAAACATCTATCGAGATCTGTATACCTAGTTATTACGTGGTATAAAGACGCAATTAATTGAATAAAACGTATTAATACGTTATATATACGTATATCACCACGTAGGAACAAAATTCCTTCGGATAACATGCAGTTTTCATTGCAAACAAAGTTTATTGAAATTAATTAGATTCTTATGATTATTACTTTTTTATTATATTTAACACCTAAATTAAGCTAAAGACATCATTGCTAACAACGCTGAATTGCGAGCGCTAACTCTGCATTCCTGAGTATAGTGCAATTTTAATAGTATATTACCGGGAGCCCAAAATACAGGCGCAGCCTAGTTTGGGTCCCAATGGACAAATTGCTGAGTTAACTACCATAGGATAAGACTACTTGTAAAATGTACTTATAGCTTTAATAATGTTCTTTTGGTAAATAAATGATTATGATATTATGATATGATATTAAGTTTGATCTGTTTCAGCGATTTGTACTATTAAGTAGAAAATTTATTTAACTCTTAGTTTTATTTTATGCTCGCAAAGGGCACACTGTTAAGTACTGGAAATATTGTAACTTATCTACAAGTTTGTACACAGTTCAACAATAAATTATTGTGAATATAGCAGCAACACAATTTGCAAAAAAAACATAATTTTATTATGTATGGTGCAATCATCTGAAAAATAAAATTGGCACCCGCATGGGCAGTTTTAACGTGTCACCTACGTTGTATATTTTTCTTACGGTTTTAGTCTCACATTTTAATAAAAAATACTTTTGGATAAAAAATCTGTCTAGTTAATTTCCTATAATGCTTAAATAGGTACTATGGCATACATTTTTCCTCCGCTTCATCTATAATGGAAGCGATAAAAAAATCTACTATAAATAATCTTTCTGCCATCATATCTCCTGACTACTCTCTATTTACATTCAATCGATTCACTGAAAGTGATGTTAAGAAGAGTGTTGTGTCGATCTCTTCCAACGCTGTTGGCGGTCATCGGTATCAGTAGGAACATGTTATTGGCCATCCTTGACCCCATCCTTCCCGTCCTTTGTGCAATTTTCAATAAATCCATCACCTGTGGTGTTTTTCCGACATTCTGGAAAGGTGGTCATTTAATTCCTTTGCCGAAGAAACCTAATCCTGCCTCCTTTTCCAAATACCGTCCCATTTCTATTCTTCCTTTTCCTACCACCTTTACGCAGACGATCTCCAAATTTATTCCCAAGCCCGACTCTCAGATCTGATAGTTGCCATTGAAATGGTGAACGCTGATCTTCAACAAATTGTTAACTGGAGCAACACTTTTGGATTAAATGTCAACCCCACCAAAACGCAAATAATAGTAATTGGGAGTCCCTACATGATCTCTAGAGTCGACTGGGCTTCCATTCCAAAAGTGGTTTTTGACGGAATAGGAATTCTGTACAGCGAATCAGTCAAAAACCTTGGCGTGATTTTCGATCGCACGTTAAGCTGGGAATATCACCTGAAAGCAGTCAGTAGTAAATTATTTGCTTCTGGTGGATCGTTGACACGACTACAAAACTTTTTACCCACAGCTACTAAAATTGCGCTTCCACAATCTCTTCTTCTTCCCATGGACTACGCAGATACCTGCTATCTCGACATCAATGAAGAGCAGCTAAATAAACTTGAGCGTCTCCAAAATTATTGTGTAAGATTCATATTTGGCTTGCGCAAATATGATCACGTATCTCAGTTCCGTATGCAGTTCAAGTAGCTTCCCATTCGCCTTCGTCGGAATGCTCATATTTTATCTCTACTCTATAATATTTTATTTAACTCCTCATCACCGCGTTATTTGAAAGATGTGTTTACCTTCTGGAGCGATGCGCACTCTCTGCCTCTCCGGTCTAAGAACAACTTGTCACTGCAATCGCCATTAGCACGGAGCGAAAACTTCTACTGCAAGTTCGCTTTTCGGGCAGATTAGCTTTGGAACGCTTTGACTGTAACTACTAGACAAGCTCCGTCAGTTGCTGTTTTCAAACAACTCTTAAATCAATTCTATCTGTCTACGTTATAATTTAGTTAAAGTTATAACTCTGATTTAAATCGTAAATTTATATCAATTTCATATTTCATCACCTATAGTAAAACATGATATTTATAAATTAGTTTATGTTAAATTGTATTTATGTATTAGGATGTACTGTTATTAATATGTAGTTGTAGGTGTATGTTTTTTTTTTAATGAAGGTTTTTTTAGGTTTAAGGAAGGCCTTTATTAACAAAACTAAAATACAATGAGAACTACACTACGCTACATAAATAACTAACTACTTACACTAAGCACACCTGTATTATCCATAGACCAATGAAGGTCTACAAATAATCAAGATGTTCAAGCCCACTACCAGTCGGAAGCGTACCCAGCATGCTGGTGGCATTACCACGCTGAATGTCAATGCTTATGCGTTGGGCCAAATAAACGCCGGCATTTTGTTCACGCGTCGCGTCGACCAAGCGCTCGGAAAGGCTTTTGAAGATGAGGTGAGCTCTCGGCCCCCACGGTATGTACATATGTTAATAGTATTGCAGTGTATTCATATCATATTAGTATACTTACTTAAAAGTAAATTTTCATTTTTACAGACTTCTAAATATCTCTCACTTATTGTTTGTACTTCCCCGTCTTCTCATTCTTCTTTTCTCCTTCTCCATCCAGCGGTTGCCTGGGAGAGATCGCTTTTAGCGATAGGGTCGCCAATTGTAACTTTTTTTTTTTTTAAATTTTTTATGTTTTTGTAACTTTGTTTACTTGTGAAGTGCAATATCTATCTATGGCTGGCCACACTGCCTTGTGTCTAGATTGTATGTACATTCCAGAGTAAATTACACAATAACAGTGTGGGACAACGGTGTAGAATGTATTCAAAAATACTAAAACAAAAAAAAACGGTGTTAACACACTAAACATATTTTTCCCCGTTTTCTTTACATTCTTCACTCATACTCCTTACCTATTGATAGTAGCGTAATGTTATATACCCTATAGACTTCCTCGATAAATGGAGTATCCAACAAAAAAAGAATCTTTCCTATCGGTCCAGTAGTTTCCGAGATCCTAGCGTTCAAACAAACAAACTCTTTAGCTTTATAATATTAGTATAGATAAAAGAGTCATACAAATATTTAGGTTATATGATATTATATAAATAAGAGGGATTCTAGGGTAGCAATAGCTTCTCCTGTAAAAACTGAAGTTAGAGGGATATTGAAAACTCAATATTATATTAGTGAAAGGGATCTATTTAGCACCAACAGAACAAAAGAGGAACTTTGAATCATTAGCAAATATTTTGATCCAATGTTAGTATTCCATGTGAATGTTATGACAGAAAATCCTGTTGGCTTTTGCGGGATTGTGGGGTTGGAAGGTAAGCCCGTCAAAGGGCGTAGAATATAAGGGTAACATGGAAGCCTTAAAAAGTGGGTAAGGAAAAGAAAATATAAATAAAGTAGCCAAGTGCGAGTTGGACTCGCCCATGAAGGGTTCCGTTCCAGCAAGTAACATAATATACATAGTACACATAGTGCTTGTAGTTCGTTGTAACTTTGATCGAAGTTTTAATAATAGTGTATTTATGACGTACTAAAAAAAAACTACACATCAGATCGAGTTCAAACTAATTTTCGTTGGTAGTTTTCATGGTAATGTACATCATATATTTTTTTTAGTTTTTTCATTCTCTTACTTTAGAAGTTAGAGGGAAACTTTGGAAGCGTCTCTCGCTCAAGTTATTCAGTGTAGACAAAAATTATCTTAGAAACCTCAACATCATTTTTTAAGACCTATCGATAGACACCCCACACGTGTAGGTTTGATGAAAAAAAAATGTTTGAGCTTCAGTTCTCAGTATGGGGGGCACCCCTAATTTTTATTTTTTTGTAACTGTTGTAAAAATCTTAATGCGGTTAACAGAATACATCTACTTACCAAGTTTCAACAGTGTAGTTCTCATAGTTTCGGCAAAAAGTGGCTGTGACATACGGACGGACAGACAGACAGACAGACATGACGAATCTATAAGGGTTCCGTTTTTACGTTTTACGGAACCCTAAAAAGGAAGTTATGAAGCAGACATGATACGTCATTATTGAGAACGGCGCTTTAATGCCCGCGGCTCTATTGTAGCGTAGAGCGCGTAGGCGCCGCCTCCGTTGTGCGGACCGGTGAAGACGGATACCACGGTGGTGTGAGATCCGTCCGTTCAGGGCTGGTGCCGGTCCGCCCGGTAGCGTCAAGTTTACGGGGTGCCGTAGATAGCCGCTTCAAAAGGTGTTCGGTGAAACGATGCACGCCGTAGGAGTAAGTCGTAGGTAGAGTGTGAAGAGGAGGCAAGTAAAACACGTCAGCTCGGACTCACTAAAGAGCTATGGAGACGTTCTACGTTGCCAAGTCGAAGTCTGAGAGGAGGTCTGTTCGGTGTCGAAGATGAAATTATTCTAGTTTTAAAATTACTCAATTTCTCAGACATCGACTGGCATCGCGGAAGCGCGTCCTGACCCTCGCGGCGGGCGGTCCGTGCCTGACCGCCCGGCCGCGGAACGATCTCCATAGCTCTATCTTTATTTATTATATTAAAACTACGCTAAGAGAAAAAGGGATAGCAAAATCTATTGTCTCAAAAGGGTCAAGTTGCACACATTCCTGACGCAAATCTTAACTTTCTAATTTCGGACGAATAAACTTATTTTAAGACAAAGTGATCGCTAACATCCTCCCCCTCGTGCAATGCACCGACTATCAGCCTAGCGATCTCTTCGGCCCGCTGATTTGGTGAATGCAGACTGGTCGACGTCTTCTCGTTGCACGGTGTCTTCAGCCGGGACCAGCAGCACAATCTTCGATGTCGGACGTCTCATGATGCCTCCGTTCGTTCGAACATCAACGATTCTTGTCCTTCCGTCTGGACCGGGATACGTTTGGCATATCTCTCCTCGTGGCCAAGTGTTTCGCGGCAGCGTGGAGTCAACTATGAGGACTGTGTCTCCACACCGCAGCTGTCTGGTCTCTTTAGCCTCTCCACGAATTCTCCTGGGTATCAGAGTAGGGAGATACTCCTTTACCCATCTACTCCAAAAGTGATCGGTTAGTCTCTGTGAAATCTTCCATGTTCGTTGACTTTTCAGGTCACCGTCGGTACAATTTCCCAGTCTTGGTAAGCCGCAAGATCTTCCTATAAGGAAGTGGTTGGGCGTGAGGGCCACTTCTCCTTCGTCAGCGGCATCAACCAGTGGTCTGGAGTTAACAATGTGCTCAGCTTCCAACAGTACAGTGTGCAGAACTTCTTCTTTGGGAAATCTTTCTCGCAAAGTCACGGCTAACGCTGCTTTCACAGAGCGGACGAGACGTTCCCAGGCTCCGCCCATGTTTGGTGCTCCAGGTGCGATGAATTTCCACCGGACTCCAAGTTTTTCGGCTTCGGTAACAACATCGGTCTTCATCTCTTCCAAGGCCTTTTGGAGTTCCTTATTTGCCTTAACAAAATTTGTTCCGTTGTCGCTAAATAGACCTTTAGGCATTCCCCTCCTTGCTGCCATTCTCCGAAGCGCCATTATTGTGGAGTCAGCTGAGAGTGAAGAAACCAACTCTAAGCTAACGGCTCTCGTTGATAAGCAGGTGAATAAAGCTCCCCATCTCTTTTCGTGTCGTCGGCCTACGGTGACTATCATGGGACCAAAAAGATCCACACCGGTAAAAGAGAATGGGGGTTGGCCGTATTGCAGTCTCTCTTTCGGAAGATCTCCAGTTGGTGGCAGGTTTGGAATATTTCTGCGGACTCGGCACCATTGACATTGGTAAGCGACTGATCGCACTAAAGATCGCAGTCCCAGAATCCAGTAGCGTTGCCTCAATTCATTCATAACTGTCCCATGATTTCCATGGTTGAAAATCGCATGATAGTGTTGTACAATTAGTCTCGTAGTATGATTTTTGCCGTCTAAGACTACTGGTCTCTTGAAGTCTTTTTCAAAACTTGTAGCTACGTCGATTCTCCCGCGGATGCGTAAAAGATCTTCGTCGATTTCCAATAACAGTTTTTTCAGCTTGGATCTTCGGCTCAGTGCTTTTTTCTTTCGTATGAGGTTGATGTCTTCTCCGAAACTTTCTTCCTGGCACCTTTTCAGTAATAATTTTTCCGCTTTCTCTAAATGGAAAGGTTCTAGCGGTATCAATTCTCGGTCTTGAGTTTTGATTTCCATTGCCTTAAACGACTTCTTTTTCGATTTTTGCGTCACGTTTTTCCACGTCGGGTCTTCATTTTCTTGTTTCCTGGTTACATTTGCAGTTTCATTTCGCCTACGACATGCGTCAATGAATTGAAGTACTCTCGCAGATGCCCTCAGCAACCGAACCCATTGTGAAAATAGTCTCGAATCTGGAGTTAGGTTTTTATCTGTGATCGTAACAGAAGCGACTATAAACTTCTCTTTTTCTTCTCCCGTTGGTGTTTGTTTGAAGCTACGATCTTCGGGCCAGAAATCTTCGGTTTTGCTTAAAAATGCTGGACCCTCGAACCACCTGTGATTTTTGTCGAAGTCTTCGGGAATATCTCTCGTCGCGTCGTCTGCTGGATTTTGACTAGTAGGCACCCATCGCCAGTCTCGGGGCTTTGTCGTGTCTTCGATTTCAGCCAAGCGATGCGCTACAAATGGTTTAAAGGTCCTGGGGTCAGACTTAATCCAGGACAAAACCGTGCTTGAGTCCGTCCAATAGATCTTCTTCTTCGGCTTGATGTCGAGTTCTTCTTCTACTGATCTTGCCAATCTTGCCCCCAACAGAGCGGCTTGAAGTTCTAGCCGCGGTATGGAGACCGGTTTCAGCGGCGTAACTCTCGCCTTCGCAGCAAGAAGCGTGACTCGATACTGCTTTTCATCGACACGTTGCCTCCAGTAGACAGCGCAAGCGTATGCTATCTCACTAGCATCTGTGAATATGTGCATCTCTCCCCCAGTGCCGAAGTTGGAGATTGGTCTCGGAATGCGAAGACGTTTCAGCTGTTGCACGTTTTGAAGATATTTTCCCCAAGACTCCAGGTTCTCCTGCGTGATCTCTTCATCCCATTCTATTCCACTTCTCCAGATGTCTTGAAGAAGCCTTTTTCCTTGAATTAGTACGGGCGCTACGAGCCCCATGGGATCAAACGTAGACATTACAGCGCTCAAGACCATCCTTTTGCTGGGAATGTTCCTTTGTTTCGAACATTCCTCCTCCGAGTTGAGTATGGACGTCCTGAATCCCATTTCATCATCTTTGGTGAACCATCGTAAGCCCAGTGTTTTCTCTTCTTTGGACCCCAGTTCAATGCCTTCATCGAAAATAGTTTCGTCAGTAAGGCATTTCACAACTTCTAGTTTGTTGGCAACCCAGCCTCGCAGCTGGAACCCTGCTTTCTTTTGGATTATATCCACCTGGCTGGCTATTCTAACGGCTTCGTCCTCGTTTTCAAAGCTTTGCAAGTAATCATCCATGTAGTGATTACGGACGATGGCATGCGCAGCTTCGGGCCACTGATCTTGAAACTCAGAGGCATTCTTGTTCATGACGAAGATAGCCGTACTTGGTGAACAAGCGGCTCCGAAAATAACCGATGTCATCCGATACTCTTTGGGTGTTCCAGTGCGCTGACTTCCTCTCCATAAGAATCTTAAACTATCGCGGTCTTCTGCCCGTATCTTCACTTGTAAGAACATCTCTTTAATGTCAGCAACCACAGCGACTGGATGCTGGCGAAAGAGGAGAAGTACGCCGAATAATGACTGAAGTAGGTCTGGTCCAGTCAAAAGGGCGTCGTTCAGACTCTTTCCTTCGAACTTTGCGGCTGCGTCGAAGACCACCCTCATCTTGTTTTTCGTTGGGTGTGTTATGGCGAAGTGCGGGAGATACCACTTCCGTTGCGACACTGATTCATGCTCCACCTCTTCCGCGTATTTCTTGTCAAAAAGATTTTGTATTTGTTTAGAGTATTCGACCTTCATGTTTTCGTTTCGGTCTATCCTTTTTTCTATGTTCTTAAGCCTGTTGATCGCGTGTTTAAAGTTGTTAGGCATTTTATCATCGTTCGTTTTCCATAGGAGGCCCGCCTCGAACTGACCGCTTTCGAGCCGCTTGACGGTCTTTTCCAAGAGATCCTTTGCCTTTTCATCGACGTCGGTACTCGGACGCCGTGGCAAAACCCCCAGGGACTCTAAGGCAAAATGATCGTTTATCAATTTTTCTACGTTGTTTTCTCGCGTTGAAACATGTGCACAGGAGAGGAAATTTACTTGTGCCAGCGCTCTGCCGTCTGAGCCATGTAGCACCCATCCCAGTTGTGTTAGGGACGCAACTGGCTGGTCCTTTTTTCCTTTTCGTATCGAACGCGACACAATGAGGTTCCAATTGTCTTGGCCAATCAGCAGTTGCGGCCGTCCTCCCTTGTAGTATAATTGTTCCACGAGTTTTCTCAGATGATTTCATTCCTCTATCCGAGCTCTGTCTAGCACTTGAGGCGTAAGATTCAAGTCGTCGATGGTGCGCACCCCGGTAACGTCTCTTTTTGTGCGTTGATGGATACCTCGTATCTTCATGTTGACTCTCATTGAATTTTCCTTCGAAATCATTTTACCGCCTACAGTCTCTAGTGACAAGTATTCTGTAGGCCCGATGAGTCCTACTTCTTTCGCGATCGAAGATTCCAGAAGTGTTACCGTTGATCCTTCGTCTAGAAGGGCCAGCACCTTGGTCGATCCTTTTGGTCCGTGGATCTCCACAGGCATCATTTTTAGGTAAGCTCTACCCATCTTGGTAGAGTTTACAGCGAGCCTTACGTTGTTGGCTACTTCCTTCTTCTCAATTTGCTTCTCCTCCTGCTTCGATGCATTCTGTTCTGGCGATTTCTGTTTGTGAAGCAAGAGGTGATGCGAACGCTTGCACAGCTTACACGGCGGCTTCTTGCAGCTTTCCTTGCGGTGCCCGCTTCGAAGACATTTAAAGCAGATTTTTATCTTTACTGCTATTTCCCATCTCCCCTGGACCGAGGTCTTCTTAAATTGATCACACTCAAAGAGTCGGTGGTCTTCTTGGCACAGAAGGCATGCTATTTCTTCGGTATTGTTGAGTGGATAGGTTGTTGTATGTACTGCTTGTCTCGGCGGGGGCTGTCTCCTCGTGACTTCTAGAGGCTGTGCATATGGGGCACATCTATCGGCCTCGCGATCGAGGAACTTGGACATCAACAGCAGGTTTGTGTCATCTTCAGTGGGGGCAAAATCGTACCATCTGAACCGAAGTATCGCTGGCATCTTATCCACGATACTCTTCAGCATCTCTGGCGAGTACAAGTATTGCGTCTTCTTTAGCCCTCGGACCGTTGCAACGGCGTTTGCTATGGTGCTCGCGAACACGCAGATGTCATGTGCGTTTTCACTAACTCTTGGCAAACGTTTAATTTTGTCGAGCTCAGCGAGGATCAGGGCGTCTGGTCTTCCAAAGCGACGTTGTAGAGCTACTATTATTTCTCCGGGTAACGCGTCCGAATAAAGGTGGCTTTTGACTGCCTCTCTTGCATTGCCGATGATTGCCTTTCTCAACCGCGCCATATTTTGTATGTTCGAGAAAAACGGCGCAGTGTCTTCGTACCGTCTTGAAGGCCAACCACTCTTCGCCAGTGCCATCGAACAAAGGCAACTCATGTAGGAAGGCCGGTGCAGCTGCAATCGCATGTGCCCCTGCGTTGAAGGCTTTTGGGTTGGCACTCAGATAACTTCTTCGTCCGTCGTGAGGTTCCTTATCACATTCTCTCTCGGGCTTGCGTACTGGAGAGTGTTCTGGAATGTGTCCCTTTCCGGACGTCTGCCTCGTCTGCCCTTGTGACTGCTCTCTGTGTCCCTCATAGGACATTCTGCTTACCGTCGAGTTAACCCGTTCGCGGACATCTTCTTCGTATGACTCCTCTACCGAAAGCTCTTTCGTAATCTGTCCTTCGTGTGATTCTTTATCATCTCTATGAGAGTGACCTGGTGGAGAACGTTCTGGAATT
Organism: Ectropis crepuscularia; assembly: GCA_963693475.1. Classification (NCBI taxonomy): domain Eukaryota; kingdom Metazoa; phylum Arthropoda; class Insecta; order Lepidoptera; family Geometridae; genus Ectropis; species Ectropis crepuscularia. The sequence continues at coordinate 21,190,917 of OY856338.1, forward strand.
TGTCCCTTCTTGGACTCCTTCCCCGTTTGTCTTTCGCTAGACAGTTCTCCGTGTCCATTATCGGATATTCTGGCCACACTATAATTATCACATTTGTGGACATCTTCTAAAATTTTCCCCTTTGATGACTTCTTCGTCTGTACTTCACACGATTCCGCCTCTTCTACCGACAGTTCATCTTCTTCGTCTAGCTGAAGCAAAGCCAGTTTGATTTGCGCTAGCTCCAGCTTTTGGCGATGAATCTCGGCGCGTGCTTGTAGCTCTCGACGTTTGCTCCCATACGTTGATGAAACGGAACGGCCAACTTTCTCGCTAGTTGCGCGGTGTGTCGAAGCTCTGTTCTTCGCTGAAAGCCCGGAATGTTCTGAAGTACGCCCCTTCGCGGACGCCATCCTTCTCACAGTACTCACTGTGGGTTCCGTAGCTTCATCAGCTTCATTTCTTCGCAGCGTGTTGTCGTTGGTCGCACGGGAAGCGGGTCGACTAGTCTTGGAACTCGTCAAGCTTTGCACATCTGTTGCGGTGGTAAACGGCGCGTCAGGTGTAGATTCACGACGCGCTTCTTGTGGTTTCACACTCTTCTTACTCCTGGTGAGTGGCATCGTGGTCCTCTTGATGCGGTAGTCGGCGACCGGATTCTCGCAAACTGCACGCGAAGATCCGGCTCTCGAAGGACCAGCTATTGAGAACGGCGCTTTAATGCCCGCGGCTCTATTGTAGCGTAGAGCGCGTAGGCGCCGCCTCCGTTGTGCGGACCGGTGAAGACGGATACCACGGTGGTGTGAGATCCGTCCGTTCAGGGCTGGTGCCGGTCCGCCCGGTAGCGTCAAGTTTACGGGGTGCCGTAGATAGCCGCTTCAAAAGGTGTTCGGTGAAACGATGCACGCCGTAGGAGTAAGTCGTAGGTAGAGTGTGAAGAGGAGGCAAGTAAAACACGTCAGCTCGGACTCACTAAAGAGCTATGGAGACGTTCTACGTTGCCAAGTCGAAGTCTGAGAGGAGGTCTGTTCGGTGTCGAAGATGAAATTATTCTAGTTTTAAAATTACTCAATTTCTCAGACATCGACTGGCATCGCGGAAGCGCGTCCTGACCCTCGCGGCGGGCGGTCCGTGCCTGACCGCCCGGCCGCGGAACGATCTCCATAGCTCTATCTTTATTTATTATATTAAAACTACGCTAAGAGAAAAAGGGATAGCAAAATCTATTGTCTCAAAAGGGTCAAGTTGCACACATTCCTGACGCAAATCTTAACTTTCTAATTTCGGACGAATAAACTTATTTTAAGACAAAGTGATCGCTAACAGTCATCGTCGAATAACCGATGGGAGTTATTAAGATCATCGAATCTAGTCTAGCCCATCAGGGCTAGGTATGCATTTGAGCAGTGGGCATATTGTTTTTGTAAGAAATCTGTCTATAGAAGATTTTCAGAACATTCAACCTTCACGACGTTTGTAATTGACAATTTCATATCACCTATATAAACATACTAGCTGAACACGCGCGCGTTGCTACGCCATCCGCCATCTATCGAAAATTGGTCGTACCAATTCAAATTTTGTTCAAATTCGGTTACTTTAGGTTCTAATGACGCAACCTTTAACAATATGTATGACAAATGCTGTCACGCAACGAAAGCTCTCTAAAAGCAATATTTTTCCCCCGTTTTTGTTACATTTTTCATTCATGCTCGGCTCCTGTTGATAGTAGCGTAATGTTAAATACCCTATAGCCTTCCTCGATAAATGGACTATCCTACAAAGAAATAATCTTTCAATTCGGGCCAGTAGTTCCAGAGATCCTTGCGTTCAAACAAACAAACTCTTCAGCTTTATAATATTAGTAAATATTAGTATATATATACAGGGTTACTGGTAATCAGCCTGCATCCGTTTAAGGGCATGTTCTGTATATTTAAACAAACAACTTTTGTTCTACAACTTTCGTTAAAACTTAACAGATAACCCAAAAAAAATTGTATTTGTTGCCCTTTTTTGTACTGTTTAGCGACTTTTTAGTGTTTATTCACTTCGGTACATCATTTTTTGCGCGTTAAAGAGCGTACGCGCTCTCGTTACGAATTGTTACGAAGAGTTCGATACTTTTAGACCGTGCAAATGCTCTTTTTATTTATTTTGTAAAAGAAAAAAAAAACATATTTTTTTTAAACTTTAGAACAAAAGTTGATGTATTGAATGTATATAACATCCCCTTAAAAGGATGCAGGCTGATTACCAATAACCCTGTATATATATAATTATATATATGATACAAATAGCATAATTCAGAACCCTCGGTGCGCGAGTATGACTCGCGCTTGGTTATTTTTTTTAATAATAGAAGTACGGATGTCCTGAGTCCGTATTTCAGCAAGACGATTGCGATGCTCTTAAATCCATTCTAATCTATTTTTCATCAAATGCTCGGTAATTTTAGCTAGGGCCAAAGATAGAGCTATTCGTCTATAGTTAGGTGTCATAAGAGATGAGAGTCCTCCTCCGACTCCTTCCCAGACATTCCAATAAAATATTCAAAGTGTAAGTACATTTTAAAGTTAGTATGTCTAAAAATAGTTCCTTATAAAATAATATAACGCGTTTCTTTTGAGTCAGTTCAGTTCAGGCCAAGTTTTGATTAATTGTAACAAAATCATTGGGTATTGTAACAATTGTAACACGCCAACTTTTGAAGAAGCATGTTATAACAACGTTTATTTCAGAGAGTACAGTATTTAACTCCATATTACACGTGCTAGCTAGGACTATTTGCAATTTCCGTTCAATTTTGTGTGTTTATCGGAGCATCAACGCTCCACATCCGGCCACTCACCGGCGTCACCCCGCTTGTTTCGAATCTGGGGTGTTATTCCGTTATACTGTAATCCGAAACGCAAACCCAAGCACTATATAGGTACGATAGTGATTCTACGCAACCATAGATAGATCTTCCTATTCTTGTCAATATTTGTAACTAGTCCCGATAATTATGTTTAGAAAATCATGATAATCATAACCTTAAGCACCAATTCCGACAAATCCTACAGAGACCTGACGCCAAATTATATTGGCGTAGGTTAGGCTTTCAGTTGTGACCTTTGGGGAATAGGTACATCCCCTATAGACGGGTTCAGTAATCTAATTATGATCGGCAATCAGTGTGCGGCCATGGCACTGCGTTTGTAATTACAAAGGCCTTTGATGCAGCGCTGAAGGCACTTTGATAGCTCTATGCCTGTAAACGTAGATCTACAAGGGTCAGCTACCGCCATATCACTAATAGGTTCGAGCCCCCGGGTTACAGAGTAACGTGTGTAGGTAGCAATTCATTTATAAATTTCATTTGGACACCCCAACTAATTTTGCGCTTTGTGCGCTAACCACTGTTTCAAAGACTCATAAACAGACTGTCTTAACTAGGCGACGGAGGAGCACAAACTTATAAAAATGCATCGGTTCCCATGGCCCGTCTCTATAATTTTGCAAGCGAAAGGAAAATGAGGGAGCTGAATCAGTCTTAGTAAAGGTACAAGTTCGCGCGGAGACCGCGACACGAGACCGCGACAGGAGACCGCGACAGGCACTTGGCACTATGGAATTGTATGGGCGCCAGTTCGCGCCGAGACCGCGACAGGAGACAGAGACAGGTCGCGGTAACTTGTACCTTAAGGCGGTAGATCCTCCGTTCGCTAGTCTCCACAATTTGGTTGCGTATGAAGGTATGCCGTTAGACTACAATAAAAAAAATCGTATTAATCTAATTTCACAAGCCGAGACTTATTTCAACCCTATTTTTAAAACACGTTGAACATCCAAATCGAATTGAAAAATAGCGCAATAAGGGTCGGTACATATCTGACGGAAAACGCGTCGAGCGTATCATCGATCGTACTAACGCACGATCGGTTGAGTGTGAAAGGTTGGATGTTTTATTATATACTAGCGGGCCATTCCGGCTGCGCTCGGATATTGTCATTTAAAGACTATTAATCGAAATAAAAACTATCCTATCTCTCAAGTTGGACCAGACTGCTTGCGGTGTGCCAATTTAATTTAAAATTGGTCTCCTGTCGCGGTCTCGCGTCGCGGTCTCAGCGCGAACTTGTACCTTTATACATTATCTAGTAATCCTACTTATACCTATTATAAATGTCAGTGTATAGATGTTTGGATGTTTGTTGCTCAATCACGTCGCAACATATGAACGGATTGGGCTGAAATTTGGAATACAGGTAGATTATAGTATGGAAGAACACATATGCTCTCTTATCTAGGCAAAATAACGAGAACGGAAACCTTGGAAACGGAAAGTTGGGTAAAACCGCGAGTCGCTGCTAGTACATTAATACAAGCCAAATGAAAATAACATAAATATACAGGACAATTAGTAGAACTAGTTTTTAATTATTTGAATACATCTTTAAGCTTCTGTTCCCCCTTAATAATTAAACTCATTCACTGACGTAACACATTTATACCCCGTTTACATTATTCCAGTCCAGCGACCGAATCCAGCGCTGGATTGCTTACTGGAATAATGTAAACCGGCACTGGAATGCATTGGCTTTAGATTGATACATTCCAGTGCCGGTTTCCATTATTCCAGTAAGCAATCCAGTGTTGGATTCGGTCGCTGGATTGGAATCATGTAAACGGGGTATTATACTTGGGTCATATAAATGTATAAGTAGAGCGAATTTCGAACTAATTCATCTAGTAGATAAGTACGAGCCAGTTTGCTTTGCCAAACAAATGTGCACTGAATGATTTATTTCCTTTCCACGTCCGAAATCCGAGAAAAGAATTCACGACTGACAATCCAAGCATCGAAGAATCGACTTTAAAAATGGTATAATATCCGGTTTACATTATTCCAGTCCAGCGGTCAAATCCAGCGCTCGATTGCTTACTGGAATAATGTAAACCGGCACTGGAATGCATTGGCACCATAGATGAAGAATTTTTTTGCTACGCAAAAAGATCAACAAAGCGAGTGAGCGAGAAATCATTTTCAAGTGGAAATCGCTCGAGAGAAGAAGAGAAAGTGAATGAAGTAACGTCATTATAATATTTTAGTATACCCGAACGTAACAGTCTGATTTCGTCGCGGTGAAAATCGTGTATTTTTTAATTAATCCTTGGATTGCAGACGATTTTATTAAATTATTTATATTATGGCATGTTCTGTGCGTGAATGTGATATAAGACGATATTATAATCCGAATCATTACACTAGTCACCAACCCATGTAAATATGATTTTTTATCAGGTCACCGAGCAGCCTTTGTGTGTCTTTTACATTTGACGTCTTTGATTGGCACTTGACTGATGCTTTCCAGTGCCGGTTTACATTATTCCAGTAAGCAATCCAGCGCTGGATTCGATCGCTGGACTGGAATGATGTAAACGGGGTATAAATAACATGCAGTACGGGTACAGTAATGGTACAGCATAACCAATTGTGGAAGTTCTTCGATCGACAACTAGCAATTACGAGAATACCAATATAATTGGATTACATTTCACAGATAAGTATTTTTGAAGTGAGTGAGTCTTCTTTTGGCGCGCCACAGACAGATATTTCGTGGACTGTGAATTGAATTCTAGTGTCACGCTCGGGAATGATAAGAAACCTTCGGGTAAACTCGGGACCATGGCCATTGGTCATATAGAAATACGTGAGCATTTCCCATTGATAAAATAAACGGAGCCCAATGATTTACTATGATAATTATTCATTATGGGTTTTATAGTAATTTTGCATACCACTGCTGCGTAAGTTAATTAAAACTATAGTGGTACAAGCATAAACAACAATGTAATATAAAATTAACGAAGTCGTCATACCCTCAAATCTTACATGGTACGGCCGCAGTTAGCGTTCGTAAGCCAACACTGTGACGGCGCAGTTTTACTTAGCCAAAAATTATTGATTAAATTTTAATTTTTACAATTTTTAATGATATATGTTAAATATCGAACGGTTACTCTTAACGGTTAACATCCATAAGTAATATCTTTTAATTTTCGAAAAACATTAGGTACTTCCTTATTTATAAATTATTAACAAAAGTATATAGGCACATTCAAATTTATCGTTCTGGTTTCTCTCAAGATCCTGATATAAAAGATAAATAAACATCTGCGACAGGAAAAAACAAGTGCGTTTCCCACAAATTACAGTAGAATTTGTTCGATCAATTTTAAAGGGGAAATTTAAAACCTGCCACAAAAAGACGAAAGAAAAAAGAAAGTAAGTAAGTAGATAAAGAAAGAAAGAAAGTATTTTTGTTATTATGGAAACTTATCACCAGCAAATGTAAGGTTTTACAATTTAGTGGATTTTGATAGCGGAAATTATGTAGCTTTGGAAAATATATCATTAGTTAGTTGTTATTCGGCTGTACACCAAATAGATGTAACCAACAGTGGCCCCATATCATACTAACGACGATGAAGAACCAAATCGAAAAATAAATTTCTAAAAGTCAAGGGTCGGATTTTCGGGATTAAAGATCCCGGAAATCCAAGAAGCCATTCAAGATCCGCTTTGCAAACAATTGTGAACGACTGCTCTCTCAATCCTCTCGCGGTCGACATAAAACATATATTAAATTCAACAAAAGAACAGGATAAGGATGTGTAATTTAATTGGGTGAAAGCCCACACAGGATTAAAGGGAAATGGGAGAGCAGACGAACTTGCGAAGCAGGCGGCACTGTCGTTAAAAACAAATCCACTGTATGATAGATGCCCTTTTTCATTCGTCAAACGACAAATACGAATGGGTATACCTTCAACTACAATAGATAATCAAAGATGAGTACATATGTACTCATCTATAGTATCTATAGTAATTTGACAATATATATTGTCAAATATATATAGGTACATCAGCGTATTAATTCACATGTAAACAAAACCTGAGAATTAAACTAGCACAATATTATTTGGTAAAGTTATGATACAACTAATGTGTCTGAGTTTGGTCGACAAGTGGTAGTTTACGTAGCCGTTGTTCACTACTTATTAAATAAAGTAGCCAAGTGCGAGTTGGACTCGCCCATGAAGGGTTCCGTTGCAGCAAGTAACATAATATACATAGTACACATAGTACACATAGTTCTTGTAGTTCGTTGTAACTTTGATCGAAGTTTTAATAATAGTGTATTTATGACGTACTAAAAAAACGACTCATCAGATTGAGTTCAAACTAATTTTCGTTGGTAGTTTTCATGGTAATGTACATCATATTTTTTTTTTAGTTTTTTCATTACCTTACTTTAGAAGTTAGAGGGGGGGGGGGGGGACACATTTTACCACTTTGGAAGCGTCTCTCGCGCAAATTATTCAGTGTAGACAAAAAATATATTGGAAACCTCAATATCATTTTTGAAGACCTATCGATAGACACCCCACACGTGTAGGTTTGATGAAAAAACAATTTTTGAGTTTCAGTTCTCAGTATGGGGGGCACCCCTAATTTTTGTTTTTTTTAAAAACTTTCATAAAAATCTTAATGCGGTTCACAGAATACATCTACTTACCAAGTTTAAACAGTGTAGTTCTCATAGTTTCGGCAAAAAGTGGCTGTGACATACGGACGGACAGACAGACAGACAGACATGACGAATCTATAAGGGTTCCGTTTTTACGTTTTACGGAACCCTAAAAAGACGTGTATCGCAGCAATGTTAAGGTCGAATAATGACAACGATGACATAGAATTCATAAATTTGAAAGGTAATGGAGATCTTATTGTTCCCAGTGTAGATCTTATCACCATTTGTAAAATAACTGAATCTTTACTCAGAAAATCTAAAACCTAACGCATTTTTTACAAAACCTATGGGAAATTTCTTTGGCCTTCAAATGTTTGAAGATATTAATTTTCATCAGTATGATCAGCCCCCACTAGATAATCATGCTATTCAGTTAATAAATTGTGTTTTGGAGAAGTACATTGAGTCTTAAAAAAAGAATGTGCAAAATGATGTGCAACTTTGCAAAAAATGATGTGCAAAATGATCAGAAAAGGCCACTTTTAAACATTTTTTTCTTTTTACGGGGCTGTTAAGTTTGAAATTGTGATCGCCTCAAATCTGAAATCACCAACATTCATTACTAATATTAATTTAGTGTTATTTAATAAAAAGTAAAGCAGGGAATTTAGTCTGGATTGAACAAAATATGATTTTAAACGAACCTACGAGTTTTATTTTATTATTTACTAAATAAGCAACACATTTTAATTCCTTTGTTATAATAATATTCCACTCTCTTATTTGTACGTAGAAGTATATTTTAAAGACACTTTTCAAATAAACGAATGTGTTATTAGCCGTGGATGATGTTTTTCCCCCTTTTTGGCATGGACCTCAAAAATAGTATAGCATAATAGTACATTATGATATAAGTGCGGTAAGTTGAAAATTACAGCCGCGGCGATATTGCTAGCTCGAGCCGAAGCCGAGAGCTACAATAAAGTTGACGCTGTCATTTTCAAGCCGCACATACTCGGACGTCATACGACGTTTTATAACATATTTGCGAGGAAATAAATAAAACTGACGAAATTTTCTAACAAAAACAATACAGGGAAAAGCAAAAGCGCGCTGATTAATTTTTACTTGTTCCCAAATTAGCGATGCGCGCTCATCACCAACCAGTATTGCTAATAAAATAAAATACTATTTTTGTGTTTTGTTACAGATACATTGTTGTAATTTATATTCAAAATTAATTAAATTTTGACCATAAATTACAACAATAAACAAAAATACAACAACAACAAAACGAATTAAATGTTTATTTATTACATATTTTTTTTACGAATCGAATTGTTTTTTATTACATTATCAACTTAAAGTAAATATTTATTGTCATGAAAACAAATAAAATTAAATCATGCAAAACTACACGTCACGCAAAAAGTCATAAATATAATAATAAATAAATATTTATTATATTTTATCTACCAAAGTTAATTTTATTCATACAATATTGACCACTTTTCTGACATAAAAACTCTTTGCCAAGATTTAAAAAAGTACCGTTCGTTTTAGATGGACCGTTTTACATTACATTACCGCACAAGTATCTGATGAAATACATTACAATATTGAAATTGCTGAAATAAGGGTCCCTTTACGAGCAAATGTGTTATCAAAGTTATTACTAATGACTTAGGTCTAACCTTGTGGAGACCTATGTTATCAACAATTATTATTGGTATAAAATGTGTATAAAGTGTACATTTTGATGTAGTTTTACCATCACCAGACTGCTAGGTAAGCCGCATTAGAGTAGGTATTATTTTTTCAGAAACTTTGTAATTCTAAAACCAATATTTTTTCACCCAAAGCCGATAGTGTCAAACTTACACAGTACTATCTTTTTTCAACAACTTTGTAATGCTTTCACTATCAGGTTTAGGCGAAATTTGAAATTTGAAAATATTGTGCAGAGATTTAGCTATTTTAAGACTTTATTAGTCTACATACAAAATACATATACAACAACCTTTGTTCTTCAACTATACCAAAGCCCATGTGATGTCAAAATTACGAAGTTCAGTTTTCGAAACATAGCATACTCTGATTGACTGGAAGAGATCGTTTTAAGCGATAAGATCGCCTTTTGTGTCCATTACATTCTGTTATTTTATGTTGTGTTACTTATTGTCAACTTTGTTTGTGGTGCCAATAAAGTGTTTTTGTATTGTATTGTATTGACTCAGTTTTTATGGACAATGGACATATTGACTTTGTTGTGGTGAATGAATGAAAAAAAATATAAACTTTATTGGAAATTTAAATTAGACCGTACATTCAAATATAGGAATATTTTATATTTTGTAGCACTAGCGTATACATATATGAAAAATTGTGTATTTTTCAATATATTAGTAGGTCCACTGACAAGCATTTGTGGATGTGTGAGATGCAATCAGGGTTCAGGATTCTTAATGTGCAACTCTTCGTGTGTGAGTGGATCTGCATTCGAATATTCGGAGAACTGTGGCGACATACGTTTTATAAGTAATTTGGGAGTTAAATCATTTCTAGTACCTTATTATTTAAATTTCTGTGTACGTTTCAAACTACCACCAGCCACCTTTCGTTTATCGTCACTCCATCAAGTCTCAGGGCGAACCAAATATATCGACTGAAAAGTTTGACTACTCTTTCGTGGTAAGAACTTGCGTGCTATGGAATGCGTTGCCTGAGTGGTTATTCCCGGTAGATATAATCCGGATGTCTTCAAATTGAAAGAGAATCGATTTCTTCTAGATAAGGGCTCCCATCGTACTCAGCATCGTCGTTTAACATCTGGCAAGATGGCGGTCAAGCGGAAACCTTCTATCGATAAAATAAATGAGCGAACATTATAGATCATTCCCGCCAATTCATTTTATGGCGTGGCATTATACGGCGCCAGTGACAACGTAACATAAATCGATAGTAACACGTTTAGTATGTATTATTAATAATCTACGTATCCGTCTCGAGTGCTACGACGCGGCGCTACGTAGCGTTACGTTGTCTACACATTTACCTACGTAGTCTGATTTGTGACTTGTTCTGTAGTAGCAGTCGCGAGCGCGCTCATTTTACTCACTTGAGAATCTCATAATGAGATAGAGTTTCAAACATAACACAAGCTAAAAAGTTTATTGGTTTGATAGCGCTAATACTGTCTGATTTTTTTTTTATTGATCGTGAATGGAATAAACGAACGAGTCAAATTTTTACATTATTATTTGCATTTGATAGCTACATTGAATTTGAAAAACTTTGAGCATTGAAATACACGCCGACGTTTCTGTGACATCTATAACACCACTATCTGAATTTCAAAAAATGAGTAGTTTTTAAACGGTTTTATTTAGCTCACCCCGTTTGTTTTATTTTTAAACGGTTTTATTAAACGGTTTTATTTAGCTCACCCCGTTTGTTTTATTTATTATTTATTCTTGGGTCAAATTTAGTAATTCAAATTTCACCCTCTTTCTGTCAACCGATTAATCTGAAATTTTGTACACACTTTGGATTTTGGTGACAATACAATTATGTTTATTCATTATCATTATAAATTCAAGATGGCCGGCGCTACAAAATGGCGGATAATTTATGTTTTATTAATCCCATCAATATGGGCATCAAATGAAAGGGCTTAACAAGCAGAATACAATATACTATAAAATATTGAAATCCAAGATGGCGGCCGCTACAAAATGGCGGATAACGTAGGTTTCATCAATCCCATCAACATGGATATCAAATGAAAGGGCTCAACAAGCAGAATACAATATACTATAAAAAAATTAAATCCAAGATGGCGGACGCTACAAAATGGCGGATAACGTAGGTTTTATCAATCCCATCAATATGGGTATCAAATGAAAGTGCTCAACCAGTAGAAAACAATGTACTATATTGTATTGTAGTGGTAGGACTCTTAGCAGAGTCCGCCTGGGGAAGTACCACACCTTTGCCAATTATTCTACCGCCAAGCAGTAATGTGCAAACATTACTGTGTTCCGGTTTGAAGGGCAATGTTTCCAGAGAAATTACAGGGCTTAGAGATATAACAACTTAGATCTCTGGGTGACAAGCGCAGTGCAGTGCTAGGTAATGATTTGGACTCTTCATGTTCCAATATCTGTGTGTCACTGTGCTGTTATGTGGCAGGCATGTTGCTTACCATCAGGCACATGTCATGCTCGTCTCGTCACTCTTTATTTAAAAAAAAAATATATATAAAATTAAAATCCAAGATGGCAGCCTCTACAAAATGGCGGATAACTAAGGTTTTATCAATCCCATCAACATGGGTATCAAATAAAAGGGCTTGACAAGAAGAATACAGCTGATATCAACAAAACTGGGGGTTTACCAGCGGAACTGGAAATATTTGTGGGGGCAAAAGTCATGCTACGGTCCAATATTGACGTTTCAAAGGGATTAGTAAATGGCCCTATAGGCTACATCAACGAAATCGTTTGGCCTCAATTTCGTCGAACTCAGATGTATGCAACAGATGTACTTTCCGTCCGAATTGATTTCGCAAGAGACGGAGTACATCTTATACACCCGAAAGCTAAACAGTTTCCAGCTAAGCACTATTACGGAACGGCTAAAAGAAGAATGTTTTAAAACCTTTAATACTATCATGGGCTTCTACAATACATAAAATGCAGGGCAGCACTGTGGATCACGCAGTCGTATACTTAGGTGCAAAACTGTTTGAAGAAGGTCAAGCCTACGTGGCTCTTAGTAGAGTAAGATCTTTGCAGGGACTACGTATAGAGGAGTTGGACTGCAATAAACTAACGGGCAAGAAACCTTGCAATAATGAAGCACTAAATGAAATGCGAAATAAAAACTAAAAACTAGAAAATAAATATAGGTAAAAAAACTTTTTAAGTTAAACGGTTTTATGTTAAACATACATTGCAATGTTTAAGATAAATGTACTAAAAACCAAAAAATAATAAAATAGATACAGTCGTGGGAATTATAAACATATGCATAGACTAGACTAAAATAAAACCGTGGGGCACGTCAATTGTCTACAATCGTTGATTAAAATGTTTGTTTTGTAATGTTACACTATAATTAGGCAGTTGTTCAACCGACAACGATGGACGTGTGATAAGTAGGGCTAGAATGTGGAAACAAGCTAGCAAGCTCGATTATAAGCGAGTTTTAGGGTTTCATAGTGGTGAGCGAGTAGTACTTTTATCTTATGTTTTGTCGATTAAAGACACACTACGAGCAGTGAAACGATTCCTCGCCAGCCAGCAGTGTGAATGTCCAACGATAAACTAGTTGAAACATCTCTTTTATTTACATGGAGTGTATAACTATTGGAATTTCCATGAGCAAGAAAATAGTAAGTAATTTCCTCACCGTCTGCGGGCCGACTGCCTAACGACGAATTAAACGATTCTTCTATCGCACATTAAGTCGATAATTTGTAGACAATTGACGTGCCCCACGGTTTTATTTTAGTCTAGTCTATGCATATGTTTATAATTCCCACGACTGTATCTATTTTATTATTTTTTGGTTTTTAGTACATTTATCTTAAACATTGCAATGTATGTTTAACATAAAACCGTTTAACTTAAAAAGTTTTTTTACCTATTTTTATTAGAAGTTACATCAATTTAAACGAGATACTTTAAGCCATTCGCTAATATTTCGAACTGTTGAATTCATCTGACTGCTGAATTCTAATTAACTACTATTAATATTTGAATAGTTTTAAATCCGACTGGAAATAGACTCAAAGCAAGAGTTTTATAGTTGAATGAGTTCCGTCGCAGTGTTAGGCATTAATGGATGGACTATAGTTGATAATGTATTATCATAAATATAGATATAATATGCTAGTTGGCTCGGCAAGCGCAATACTTTAGGACTTTTTCTCTACCAAAACGATATAGAATTATTTGTAAGTTAATTCTTCTTGTCTTTATTTCTCATGCTAAGAAGTCTAACTTCAGCCATAGAACAGATAATAATCTTAGTGTCTGCAACACATGAAGTTTTAAACTCAAGTTACACAATGTTTACTATATAAATGACTACCCAACTTCAAGGTGTCGATGTTTCGTGACAGTGCATGCGCATCGTAAAAATTTACTTTTTTACTTTCCCCAACGCGCCAAAAGAATCTTAATTTTATTTGGACTTTTCATGATCCAATAGCTGCGTGTCACTGTACGGCTATGGGTATGCGTGTTGCTTACTATCAAACACATGTCCTGCTCTATACTTATCACAAAGAAAAACTTCCAACTTTTCTGTAGCGTTACGACGACCACGAAAACACTACCTGTATATTTTCAATTTGAGTTCTAATCGCGAAAGTTAGTATAAATTACAAGTAGTGTCCCGCGGTTTTACCCGCGTCGTTCCCATTTTTTCGGGATAAAAAGTAGCCTGCCTATGTGTCCTTCCAGACTATAATCTAAGTTCCAAATTTCAGCCTGATCCGTTCAGCAGTTTTTACGTGTAAAGGCCGATTTACATCAGACGAGCGAATGCTCATTCTATCCCCATTGTATCAAATTAATTTGGTGTAAACAAACGTAGAGCATTCTTTCGTTGTTTTGTTTGCGTTCGCAAATATTCTATGAAATATATAATATGGAAAACGGTAACAACGATCTTTCGTTTACACTAAAAGATCGAGAAAGAATGCTCTTGATCCAGCTCTAGCTCTATGTTCGTTCAGTTTAAATCGGCCTTAACAGTAACAAACATCCTTCCATCCATACTCACAAACTTTCACGTTTATAATATTAGTAGGTATATGGGTGAAAAATACCTTTCAACCTATTGACAAACATAAAATGTACACAAAAAATCGAGCGCCCCGTTTCAAAGGATTACAAACACCAACAACGAGACAGAATATTTTTAAATTCAAGTTTTTAATTTTTAGTCTAGTCGACAAGTGCTTTTTAGGTCAACATTTTTTCGCCTTTTCCTATCATTATGATTGAGGTGTCATTCGATTTGGAATTGAATCTATATATTTTTTGAGAAAATTCGAAGCCCGCTCTCAAAAATTGCAATAGTTATAAACAATTTTGTGAAAATAAAAAATCGTGTTTCGTTATTTGCCAATATGTCAAAAACTATTTTAGGTACTTCTAATTTAATAAAAGATTCAACAAGAAGATGACATTATTATGTTTGTGTGTACTATGTTGTATGTACTGTTTTAAGGTGTGAACAATTAAGAGTTTTCATTCATTCATTCAGATCAATCATCTTATATCTCTGGGTGACGAGCGCTGTACAGTGGCTAGGTACACATTTGGACTCTTCATGTTCAATAGCTGTTTACTATGGGCAGGCGTGTTGTTTACCATCAGACACATATCCTGCTCAAACCGTCACTCTTTACTATAAATAAAAATATCGATCAAAACTTGGTCTTAAATTACAAACTTTAGAAAAATTAAATACGTAGGTATGTACAAATATGTGTCAAATTTTTGTAAAGTCCAATTTCTATCTTGGTCTCACGGATATATCGTGGTTCCAACGTAATGCTTCTAAAGGCCACAAGGTTCAGTTTGATGAACGAAAATGTTAAACAACAATAAGAGCAAAAAACGTCAGTGAGTACGTTACATTCCGATTCAGCAATATCGTTCGTCGAGTGGAAAACGGAAACCGTTTTGTAAAGCACGGTTTTCATGCATGAACATTCTCTGAATAGCTTGATCCAACACATGATCTCGGTTTAACCTTAGCATATAGTTACATAAGTGTTCCTCTTTCTGGGAGTGGATATATGTAGTCTACACCGAGATGTAATACGTTTGTAAGTTCATATTTCTTTTAACGTGTTAAGGATAAATGATGAGAGTGCTTAACTCTTACGATTCCCGCCTCACCGTTAAGGCCGGTTTGCATTTTGATTATTGCGAGTGCGGGTGTCCACACGTGTTTGCTACCAATCACTCAACACCTGCACTACTCACTCGCACGCGTACTAATCAAAATGAAAACAGGCCTTTACGTAAAACCGACACCCTGAAGTTAGCCTGAAGTTTAGACTCTCTGTCCAAACTGGGCGAGTACCGAAATCGTGCAAGCTTGCTAACGTGCAACCTATGCCTAAAAAAGGTAGTCGTGCTGACCCTGCCAACTACAGCCCCATCTCGGTCACGTCCATACTCTGCAAGACTATGGAACGTGTCTTAAACTGTTCTTCTCAGTCCATCTATAGCAGCACTCGGAAGGTTAATTGCAGTATGTGAGGAATATGTGAAAGCGCACGGCCTCCTGTACAATGTAAAAAAAAGTGCGCTGTTAATATTTAAGGCCAAGGGTCGTAAATTGTTAAATGTAGCACCTGTGTTACTAAACGGCAAGAGGCCTCTTGCTAGGGTTCAAGTGTTTAAATATTTGGGACATATCATTACAGAAGACTTGAATGACGACAAGGACATTGAAAGGGAACGGAGGGCGTTGGCGGTCCGCTGTAATATGTTAGCATGTAGATTTGCAAAGTGTAGCAATGAGGTAAAAATAATTTTGTTTAAAGCCTATTGCCAAAATATGTACACATGCAGTCTGTGGGTCAACTATACCCAGCGGGCTTTCAATGCCCTGCGAGTACAGTACAACAATGCTTTCAGGGTGTTGTTGGGACTGCCGCGCTACTGCAGTTCGTCGGCAATGTTTGCACACGCGCGCACCGACGGTTTCCATACGGTGGTGAGGCGTCGTATTGCCTCGTTGATGCATAGAGTGAGGGGGGGTTCTAGCATCATTCCTTGAACAATTCAACATTCCTGAAAGTTGTCAGTGACAAACCTGATTGTCATATTAGGAGACACTGGGTTCAATGTCATTGTCGCATTCCGAATGTCCCTATAAAAATATTTTTAAACTAAAATAATAGTGTCTGTCTTGTGTATGTTTTTATTTGAGTATTTAGTGAGATCAATATAAGTTTATTAATTAATTTCAAATTTCAAATTCAAAAGTATTTATTTAATGTTTAATGTGTTTTTCAGTCGTTTATTAATTTATTAAGCGTTGACATTTTATTTAGAAATTCATCCTAACATAGCCTTAAGTTTTTACTAACAACATAATATGAGTCCTGTGACTTGAAATAAAATGATTTTATTTTATTTATTTATTTATTTATTAAACCGCAGGCTCCTGGCATACCTAAAATCTGCTCAGTGACCGACAATACGGGTTTCGCCAAAACCGGTCCACTGGGGATATTCTGGCGTATGTCACTCACATTTGGAGTGAAGATATCGAAAAACACGGGGAAGCACTTGCAGTCTCCCTGGATATCTCGAAGGCTTTTGATAGGGTTTGGCATGATGACCTCATTAGCAAGCTTTCAAGTTATGGTTTGTCTCCTGGGATCTTGAAGGCCCAAGTTCAAACGCTCGATCATACCTTTTCTCAGTACCTTAGTTTGTCGACCACTGGCTCTCCCCTAGATATGTAACTCTCTACAACGATGCTACCATCTGCGTACCCAAAGATACTGGGCTTCAGGGCTTCATAAGAAGTCAGATATCTACGCAATAAATTGATTGCGTGGATATCTGACTTCTTGAGGGATCGATCCATACGAGTTGTCATTGATGGCTGCTCGTCGGATCAAATGGCTATCAATGCCGGAGTCCCTCAAGTTTGTATGCAACGCTTTTTCTGCTACATATCAACGATCTGCTGAAGCCCAGTATCTTTGGGTACGCAAATGGTAGCATCGTTGTAGAGAGTTACATATCTAGCGGGAGAGCCAGTGGTCGACAAACTAAGGTACTGAGAAAAGGTATGATCGAGCGTTTGAACTTGGGCCTTGAGGCAGTTTCTGAATGGGGCGAAACCAATCTGGCCAAGTTTAATGAGGCAAAGACGCAGGCGTGTCTTTTCTCCGCAAAAAGGAGTCAATTTCTACAGACTCCGACTTTTAGAGGTGTATCCGTGCCGGTTTCTGACCGTCTTGAGCTTTTGGGCGTTAATTTAACCTCTACGCTTAACTTTGGCTCGTATATCGAGTCCAAGACTAAATTAGCTGCAAAAAACTAGGCGTCCACTCAAAGGTGCAAAAGTACTTCAAGTCTGAACAATTGCTTTTGTTATATAAAACACAGATTCGCTCATGTATGGAGTGCTGTTCGCACCTTTGGGATGGATCGCCTAAGTATCAGCTTGAGGCTCTGGAATCGATCGAGAGGCGTGTTAAAAGGCTCATAGACAATAACACTCTTGTGCGAAAAAGACTGCAAAGTCTTGAACATCGCCGAAAAATTGCTAGCTTATCGGTTTTTTATCGGATACACTTCGGAGAGTGTGCAACTGATCTGCATGATCTAACACCACCTTGCCCTTTTTTCTATCGGACTTCTCGTAGCTCGAAGAAGCGTCATCGTTTCATGGTTGATGTTCCAAAGACACGAACGAAGAGGTTTGACTCTACTTTTGTGATAAGAACGTCTAGACTGTGGAATGAGTTGCCTGACTGGGTTTTTTCCGATTGTTATAATCTTGGTGTCTTCAAATCGAGAGTGAATCGGTTTCTTCTAGGTAAGCAAGCTCCATTGTAGACCACATCGTCGCTTAACGTCAGGCGAGATGGCGGTCAAGTGTAAACCTATAAATGTTAAAAAAACCTTTCAAGCATTGTAATTAAATTCAAGTAAAAACTTTTTGCGTCAAGTGTAAACCTATAAATGTAAAAAAAAAGCTTTCAAACATCGTAACTAAATTCAAGTTAAAACTTTTTGCGTTGAAGAAATATATGTTATGGTTAAAGTTAAGTTCAAATCGATGGCTAGTACTGCACTACCACTCGTCAGCCCGAGATAAAAATGAATTACACATTTGCCCTGAAATTTCTCAGGAAACATTGCCATCCAATCCGAAACACAGTAACGGTTGCATTTTACAGCTTGATGCGAGAATGACTGGCAAAAGTGCGAAATAAATGGAATCGGGAGTCCACAAGTCCTACAACCTACAACGAAGTACCTACTTAAGTAAATTTTCTAAATACCCAAGATTACAATTAGATTGATTGAAGTGAAAACTTATTTTGGCGTGCCACAGACCGATATTTCGTGGGCTGTGAATTGAATTCTAGCATCACGCTCGGGAATAATAAGAAATCTTCGGGTAAACTCGGGACTTACTATTTGTGTCAGTAATATCCCAATATCCGTGTCTCCGGACGGCCACTTCACCTTTTATGGAACCCACTACTGAATGGTTCTTGAAACGGAATTTAGCTTAAAAAATATCCCAGGTTTCAAGGTTAGACTCAAAATATGCAAAATTGACAAAAATATGCCTAAAATGTCTATGTGTAAAAATCTGGACAAATTATCTCGCTATAATCGTATTGTCCAAGTCACTCCATAATACACCCCACTTCAGATAGGAGGCAGGCGCTGTTACTGAATAAGTAAAACTTCATCAACAGGTAGGTCGTAACCAGCGACTGTTCTGAGCCCACTGACACCGTTCTTGACTTGTGGTTTTCTCTTACAAAAATAAATATATAAAATCTATTGGCAGTATCCATTAACAGTTTATTTACTGTTTGCAGACTCCGTTGGGCATACTACCACAACTTTGCTAGTCATTGTTCTGTCAAGCAATAACGCCCACCCAATACTGTGTTCCGGTTTAAAGGTCAATATTTCCAGAGACCATAAGGCAGAGATAAAAAAGAACGTTGAATACAGGCTGATTGACGACAAGGATGTGTTGGCGATCAAATATGAATAAACAAATAACTTCTATTGGTAGGTATACCCTCTACATATTAATGCGTAAAACCAAAACTTTTTACCCCTTTTTACGAAAATTGTGTTTTGAAATGTCGTACACTTGTAGTTTATACTAGCTGAATCCACTACTTCATTCGCGTGCGCATAAAAAAATGCAGTTTTGGTATGAGTATCGATTAAAAATTTATACAGTGTAAAAAAATCTAAATATCTTCGATGTACAGAATTCGGCCCATTACAGTTTTAATATAAGTAGGTAGGTAGGTATATATATAGAGAAGGAGTGCAAAATAATATCATTTTTTTTTGTAACCGACTTCCATAAACGAGGTGGTTATCAATCCAACTACCAAATTCTTTTTATTTTGTTATTTCTGTGTTTTCTGATTTCTCTAGAACTCCTGAACTGTTTTTAGTATAAAATTTTTGTTTGAAAGGGTATGCTTCCCGAATGGTCCCATTTAAATTTAATCAAAATCGGTGTGGCGGCTTTTGGAATTTGAATAAAAAACTAAAATTTTCTTACATTTATCTGGATGACATATTTTATGTAGTATAATAGTAGATTTATTTCACAAAGCGGATACGGAACGGATCGGGTTGAAAATTAGAACACAGTTAGATTATACTCGTAGTCTGGAAGTACGCATAGACTACTTTTAACAACGGGAACGCACACATATACGCATAAATACAGTTTTGTATATTGTTATAGTCTGTCGTCAAATTGAGAGTAGATTAACATTGTTTTACTGGCAGTGCCCGCGATTTTACCCGGGGAGTTCCCGCTATTTTCCCGGGATAAAAAGTAGCCTATGTGTTCTTCCAGACTATAATCTAACTGGGTTCTAAATTTCATCCCGGTCCGTTCATACGTTACGACGTGATTGGGCAACAAACATCCATACATTGACGTTTATAATACGAGAGGATGGTTAACAATAGTATTGATTGACTAAATAACTTAACCAAATCTTGTGAAATTAACGCATGGATAGCACCCGACCCTGCACTACGCCTGCGCTATAAACTAATTGTACGGGATGAATGCTATTGTGTACCTAAACGTGTTACGTCGCTATGCTATGTCCTAACTACGTTTCAACGCCACCGTAGCTGGCTAATAAACTGTACAATGCAGCTGTATTCAGATCCTCTCGCTTCACGGTAACGGGGATTCTAAGGTGACCAATGATGTGCTTAACTAATTAATCTTCGGTTAACATCTCAACCGCGTAGGTATTGATTATGGGAGATAGTATATGTTACATTATCAACACAAACACGTATTATAACGTTACGTTCAATTACTTATGCCAATTAAGGATTAGTGATATAGAAATGTAGCAGTCTAGAATAAAGCACGCTTAATTAGATGAAAATTATTTATTTACTCAAAAGAAAAGCAGACTCGGTTTGTCTTCCACAGATTAAACGTGTGATAAACGTGAAATAAAACCGCTTAGTTCGAATTGTGAGTATTTCCATCATGTATTTTTGTCGCTTGGGTCTATGTCAATTATATTTTAAGTACCTTTCTTATTGATGTAAAAGTGAAAATTCCCATAAAATGTCAGTGGATCAAGGAAATTTTTCCTCTTTGACTGATATAATAAATATGAAATTTCTTTGGTGCACAATCAATGCGGATTTTTTAATCCTACTGGTATTACTGTGTAAGCTGTGTGGTTTGGTCTGGTTCTAAGATAGACGTACATACTAGTACGTTGAGTTAAAATCAAAGATTGAATTTGTCTTTGGTATTACACCTTTTTATTGCCACCACAGAATATACCTACCTACGTGCGTACCGCTCACAGACAATTTGTTTTTCCTTAGTCTGAGGTACCGCTACGTAAGAAAATAACAGTGATAAAGACACAGACTAAGTAGAGAGATAAACTTGAGATAAAGAATAAAGACTGAAAATATTGTACATTGGTAATGCACTGTTAGAACAATAAAACTGTTAGAACTTCATTTATATGATAACACCTTTACGCATACATTTTCTATTATATTTTAACATTCTACTAATGTTATAAGTGCGAATATTTGTATTAGTATTTTTGTTACTCTTTTACGTAAAAACTACTGAAACCTGAGCTTGGATAAAATTTGGTAAATAGATAAATAATAGTCTGAAATAACAAATAAGCTATTTGTATCCCGGGAAAATACGGGAAATATCTCTACTATATTTTAAGGTTGTTTTTAATGTTCTACCATGAATGAAGTGCTAAAAGTACCAGTTCATAATTGTACTTGTAATTTGCACAAAATAAGATCATTTAGATTAGATAAAAATAAGTGTAATCTTATCGTAGCTGATTAAACTATGTTTAGGTAAGTAAAAAAAAAAGAAATTTCCATTTACGAGCTTGTGACATTGGATACCTAATAAGCTATTTTTATCCCGGGAAAATACGGGAAATATCCCTACTATATTTTAAGGTTGTTTTTAGGGTTCCGTAAAACGTAAAAACGGAACCCTTATAGATTCGTCATGTCTGTCTGTCTGTCTGTCCGTCCGTATGTCACAGCCACTTTTTGCCGAAACTATGAGAACTACACTGTTGAAACTTGGTAAGTATTCTTGGTTTGTATTCTGTGAACCGCATTAAGATTTTTACAAAAGTTTTTAAAAAAAAACAAAAATTAGGGGTGCCCGCCATACTGAGAACTGAAGCCCAAAAATTTTTTTTTCATCAAACCTACACGTGTGGGGTGTCTATCGATAGGTCTTAAAAAATGATGTTGAGGTTTTTAATATAATTTTTGTCTACAATGAATAACTTGCGCGAGAGACGCTTCCAAAGTGGTAAAATGTGTGTCCTCCCCCCTCTAACTTCTAAAGTAAGAGAATGAAAAAACTAAAAAAAATATATGATGTACATTACCATGAAAACTACCAACGAAAATTAGTTTGAACTCGATCTGATGAGTAGTTTTTTTTTAGTACGTCATAAATACACTATTATTAAAACTTCGATCAAAGTTACAACGAACTACAAGAACTATATTGTGTACTATGTATATTATGTTACTTGCTGGAACGGAACCCTTCATGGGCGAGTCCAACTCGCACTTGGTTACTTTATTAATGTTCTACCATGAATGAAGTGCTAAAAGTACCAGTTCATAATTGTACTTGTAATTTGCACAAAATAAGATCATTTAGATTAGATAAAAATAAGTGTAATCATAATTATCGTAGCTGATTATACTAAGTAAAAAAAAAAGGAATTTCCATTTACGAGCTTGTGACATTGGATACCTACGTTTTAAATGGGTAATTCTCTTTTGCAATATGTACCTGACTACCTAGTCGTAAAATCGTAATCTTCTCATCTAATTCAAAATCTAAACAAACAGATAATAAACATCTTTAATCAGTTTTATTCCGAGAGTGTAATTAATTTGTCCGATAAATTCAAGTGTCACGCTCCAATTAAATTAACCCAATCAATGATAATTACAACAATGGAAATATTTTAAATGTTGTTTTTTATATTATAGAGAGACGAGACAAGCAGGACATGTGCCTGATGGTAAGCAACATGCCGGCTTAGAACAGCATAGTGTCACGCAGGCCACGCAGCTATTGGAACATATCCAAATCATTACCTAGTAGATACCTACTGTACTGCACGGTGCTCGTCACCAGAATTATAAGATCTAATAGATATGCCCTGTTATTAAACTGGACACACTGTTGTTTCTATTGTTGAACCACAGTTCAAGCAAAAGTTATAAATAAAACGTCGATAAGCAGGTACCTACAACTACATCTAATATTATCTTATATATAAAATTCTCGTCTTATATATAAAATTCTCGTGTCACAGTGTTTGTTTCCTTACTCCTCCGAAACGGCTCTACTGATTTTTACCAAATTTTGTATGCATATTCAGTAGATCTGAGAATCGGCTACTAGCTATTTTTCATACCCCTAAGTGATAAGGGTTGTTCAGTGTTCACCCCAATATTTTTTTTTAATTTTCGGTAATTTTTTTTGTTTTTATGTTTTTATAATGTGGCGTTAACAAATACATACAACCCTAAGTTTTTACCCTTTTATCACGAACCCCTATTTTTTAATAGCCATTTTAGTAATTTAATAATTTGAGAGTGAACGCCTCCTAAACGGCGGGACCAATTTGAATGATTTTTTTTGTGTGTGTACATAGATTGTTTGTGTGTGGATTCGAGGATGGTTTAGATTCACAAATAAGCCCGGCAGAAGGCGCTGCAGACAGTGTCTAGATTATGATCCGAGCGAAGCCGGAACGGGCCGCTAGTATTAACATACATTAAACCTAACATCATCAAACAACCCAAAATTAAATAAAAAAATCAATATATGCGAACTTTTTTATAGTAATTAATAAAACAGGATCATTCTAGGTACATACACTACCTGGGTATATAGTGAAACCCGACCACCACAAATTGCAATAACTGCTAGAAGCAACTATGTAATTACCTCTATCGATTAAAAAATAAATCAATATAGGTACTTCAAGAGGTATAAAGAGTTTTCGTTTCCCACGTTTATAATTTTAATACCTAGGGATTCCCTTGAGACTTCCGTGAGTTAGCTGTACAGAAGCAGTAAAAGTGCCAAATCTTGTTTAGCTCGCCATCAATGATAGTACCTAAGTAACACCTAAACAAATTACCATAAAGCCAGCTACAGACATGATTCCAAACATAAAATAATATAAATTCGCATTGGAACTCACAATATTTAAGTTACTTACTTGATTCTCAGTGACTGTGTTCCCTTCACATTGTTTGCGCCAAAAACTACAACACAAGCCAATAATCTCAGGTTCAAAGCGCTCAAAGTAACATTATAAAATCCTGTAGGCTCGTTCTAGTGCGGAAGTAGACCGGGCTACGTCGCTGCCGATTGAAGTACAGCGCGTTTTTTTTTAATAGAGATAGTAGGTTTGGTAGCCGGGCCAGCTGAATCGAGTTGAAAATGAGAGTCTAAAGAAGTAGGCGGCACTGGCAACAAGTTTCGTTTGAGGTTATGCACGCGGATGGGAGCGCGTAGCGCGGCCGTGCAGTCTGGCCGACGGCTCGGATGCGACACGGCGCGGCGCGGTGGGAC
The DNA here is from genome assembly GCA_963693475.1 of Ectropis crepuscularia. Lineage (NCBI taxonomy): Eukaryota > Metazoa > Arthropoda > Insecta > Lepidoptera > Geometridae > Ectropis > Ectropis crepuscularia. The sequence goes on from OY856338.1 coordinate 21,215,327, forward strand.
GCAGGCGCCCTCCTTCCCTCCCCATCGATTTCCGAAAGTACCTACTCCACCCCGCCTTAGGCGCGGTTCTAATGCAGAGAACTGCCGAGTCGGCTCGGCTTCCCCTCGATACTTTTCCCAAATTATGAAGCGGCCGTGACGCGGTGGGACCGGTGCGATAGCATGACGCGCCGCTGTCGCGCCGTCACCGTCACGACGAGGCATGCGCGCCGCCATGCGCCACCCCTCTCGCCAGCACATGCCAGCTCACATCACCTGTAGGAGTAGCCCATTTACCTAAACAGTTGCTGTTTACATCCTACTTCTTACTTGGAACTCTTAAAGTGTTACTCGACTAGCCGTTTCAAATTCATCGCCGATGTCAAACATCCAACGTCATAGTAGACAAGATTAATTTTAGAACACCATGGTTAACAATCATTATATTGCAAATACGAGTATTACTGACTGTTCAGGGATATAAAGCGTGTTCAACATAAATACTTGGTAAAAAGAGCATATTCGTGATTATCGATCGTACGTTAAGCTGAGAACATCACCTGAAAGCAGTTAGTTGCAAACTATTCGCTTCTAGTGGATCGTTGAGACGACTACGAAACTTTTTACTCACTGCTACTAAAATTGCGCTTGTACAATCTCTTCTTCTTCCCATCTTAGACTATGCAGATATCTGCTATCTCGACCTCAATCAAGATCAGCTAAATTAACTTGAGCGTCTCCAAAATTTTGTATATGATTTGGCTGGCGCAAATAATGATCACGTATCTCAGTTTCGTATGCAGCTTAAGTGGTTCCTCATTCGCCTTCATCGGAATGCTCGTCACACTTTGTCTCTACTCTATAATATATTATTTAACCCTTCATCACCGCGTTATTTGAAAGATAATTTTACTTTCTGGAGAGATGCGTACTCTTTGCATCTTCGATCTAAGAACAATTTGGTACTCCAAATGCCTTCGGCACACAGCGAAAATTTCTACGGCAAGTCTTTTGCTTTTCGGGCTGGTGAACTGTGGAACGCTCTGCCTGGATCTACTAGAAAAACTCCATCATATGCTGTTTTTAAAATACTGGTGAATGAGATTTATTTGTCTATGTGATCCTTTAATTGAAGTCGTCACTCTTATTTAAATCGTAAATAATAAGTTGTATCTATTTCATAAATCTTCATTAGTAAAACGTGATATTGTTTATGTTTTAGTGGATATATATTATCCCATCAAAAACATAAATGTAAAATGAGAGCCAAGTTCAATACTATGATATATGGCTTAATTGTTGACTTCAACAACAAAATAAGTGAGATGTAAATGGGTGCCAAGCTCAATGATCAGTCACATAGAAAGCCACATAGAATATTTTGTAAGAACTTAACATTTGTTGTTTTCTTATAACTTAACATACATAACATACTAAAGCCTCAGATTTTACTTGGCTAGTTCTCATATACGTATTTTTCTTAAGTACGTACTAAAACAGTAAGAGCCTTATTTTCGATGGGTACCTCCTATCTATCAGCAAACTAAATGAACGAAGAATGAAATAACAGCTTTAGAATGTACGAAAACTGCTAATCCTACTAATATTATGAATGTCAATGTATGGATGTTTGTTGCTCAATCACGTCCTAACGTATGAACGGATCGGGCTGAAATTTGGAACACAGATAGATTATAGTCTGGAAGAACACACAGGCTACGGGAAAACAACGGGAACGGGAACTTCGCGGGTAACACCGCGGGGCGCTGCTAGTAACTCATATGCGACAACTAGCCAAGTAAGATCTGAAGCTTTAACATGTTATGTTAAGTTATAAGAAAACAACAAATGTTAAGTTCTTACAAAATATTCTATGTGACTATAATCAATTACAGGACTGATCATTGAACTTGGCACCCAATTACATCTCACTTCTTTTGTTGTTGAAGTCAACAATCAAGCCATATGTCATATCTAGTATTGAACTTGGCTCTCATTTTACATTTATGTTTTTGATGGGATATCGCTTTTTGTACTGGAATGATTAGTTATCAAACTAAAATTAAAGTTTAGATATTTACCTAGGTGTGTGTTGCTCAATCACGGCGGATCAGCTATATGATGAATAAGTTTCGATTAGATTACATTCAGAAATATTACATATATAAGGAACTCACTAATTGTTCCCATTACTGAAACTCAAGGCCTCTTCTCACAAAGATAGAAAATCAAGGCCATAATCCAGCGCATTGGCACAACTGGTCCAAAATGGATTGCTAGATGACACAAGACCTTGAAAGATTATGGGTACATGCAGGTTTTCTCACTATATTTTACTTCACCTTATTTTAAGTTAGCGGCATTACGCACATGACTCCGAAAAAACAGTGGTGCACGTGTGGGATCCGAACCAAGAACTCCGGATCGGCAGTCACCATTCTCCCGACTACACCAGCCTTAACTTTAGAGCTTAACTTTAGAATAGCGCAGCGGCTCCTTTTATTGCTGGAAAATAACGGGAACAGGAACTACGCAGGTAAAATCATGGAGTACTGTAGTAAGTAATATGATCTTACACTTTCGATTTTACGGCTGATATAGATAGTTGCGGCTGGTTTAACCAGGCGAATGGCGACTGCCGATTCGGAGCCCCAGGTTCAGATCCCACGCGCACCACTGTCTTTTCGATGTCATGTGCGTAATGCCACTAACTTGCAAACAGTGAAGGAAAACATCGTGAGGAAACCGACATATACCTATTATCTTTCGAAGTCATGTATCATCCACCGACCCGCACTGGGCCAGCGTCGAGGATTATCACCTTGACTCTCGAGATAAGGGCCTAAGGGCCCGAGTCCCAACTGTGGGAACATAAAAATTTAGTGGGTTCCTTTTTCTATCCTTACTTACACATTTGCTGTACGATTAATATTGAAATAATAAAAATTAATCGCATTTAAGAAATTCACAATTAAAGTCAAAGTCAAAGTTCTTTTTTCATAAATGTACAATTTACATGTCAATTAAGAGTTGCTCGAACAGGGCTAACCACTGACTTTATGCCCAAGAGTTGCCCGAACAGGGCTAACCGCTGACATTATGCCCAAGAGTTGCCCAAACCGGGCTAACCGCCGACATCATGCCCAAAAGAGTTGCCGGAACAGGGCTAACCGCCGCTGACATTATGCCCAAGAGTTGCCCGAACAGGGCTAACCGCCGCTGACATTATACCCAAGAGTTGCCCGAACAGGGCTAACCGCCGACATCATGCCCAAGAGTTGCCCGAACAGGCCTAATCACCGCTGACATTATGCCCAAGAGTTGCCCGAACCGGGCTAACCGCCACTGACATTATGCCCAAGAGTTGCCCGAACAACGCTAACCACCGACATCATGCCTAAGAGTTGCCCGAACAGGGCTAACTGCCACTGACATCATGCCTAAGAGTTGCCCGAACAGGGCTAACCGCCGACATCATGCCCAAGAGTTGTAAGTTTGGTGTCGTGAAACTTAAGCGGTCAAGCGCTAACCGCTAACGTTGTGTCTTTTTTTAACGAAAATAAAAAACAAGTTTTTGTTATAAATATGTAATGTTATGATGTATCTAGACTGATCAAAATGAATTTAGAGGGCCCGGTAGTATAGCTCCAATAGTGCGACCCAGTTTGCTCTGGAAAACGTGCCGATGGCCTTTGCCTGGTAAGCCGCACTGGTTGTCGCCCGGCGAGTAGCGACCGACTCCGGGCCACACAACCACACGCTGGTAACCTGGCCCTTTGTCGTACGAACTGTTGAAAGGACGCTTGTTCTTTTTAAATGCAACAGCAGGTTTATCCTCAGGGTAGTGTGCAGGACCAGGATCGGCCGGCTTCCGCTTGCACATAGCTATGTCCACCAACGCGGTCCGACCCACATACGGTAACTCTCTTCCAGTTTTATTCATCGTGCCAAAATGTGACTTATCATATTTATCTAAGGTTCCCTTCAGAGCAATGGGCCACGTCGTAGGCATTATTTTCAAGGAAGTGTTAAAATGATTTTTAATAGTACTGCCATCTCGTTTCCCAGTGAATAATTTGTAAGGCCCGCGTTTCGAAACCGCTCTGTTTGGTTTATTCTCTATAGAATATTTGTCTACTATTACGTAACGATTTGGAGCGATAGACCAATTCGGGGTGAGGTCCTTAAATCTACATGGCTCTTCTCTCTCCATAGTAGGCCTGGTAGAATGCGGACCATATGGTGCCTTATAGGGAAACTCTTGATAGTAAGTCCCGGGACCAGGAATCTTGTTTTTCGAGCGGAAAAAGCGAGGTGTTCTTCCGAATCCGACATTCTTGCAAGCAGGTTCATAGGTCATGGTCCAATCTATTTCATGCCATGCCGGGCCCAAGATCGATCTCATATACGTTTTGTGTTCGAGGACCTTTTGATTTCTATAGCCCAAATTTTGAGCCCATTCTTCTAGTTCCGCTTTGTACCTCCATGGGTCCTTATCAATTTTCTTGAATCTGTTGACTCTGAAGATTTCGTTGAGTGCCTGAGGACTATACAGAGCGGGATCGCAGGCAGCAGGCCTCGTGGAGTACAACCCGCTGGGGTCGAGTGATGGGTGTGCTCTATTCTTGCCAAATCGTGGCATGCTCGTACCGAACGCCACTACGGGCTTAGGCCTCGCCATTTAACCGAAGAAAAAATAAGTTTTTCCAAAATCCACAACTTCCTTCGAAATATCTGAGATTAAATGTAATATTATCATAATAATAATACGTAGGTATATAAAGGCTTATTTGGCATTTGGATGATGTTGTCAAGGAGGCGTGGGTGTCGATCAGGGTTACCCGACAACAAAATCTCCTTTGGTTTGGAGGAGTTTACATAAACTCTATGACTACAATAGTATATAGAATTACAATAATTGCATGAAAATAAACATAAAGTAATGCTAAAAAACTAAAATAATTCTTGAAATCTTATTGCTGTAATTATGTTCTCCGTAAATTTTGTCGAGAGGTTGAAAATGATGAAAGTGCTCATCATCGTCACATAGAGAATCATCCTCGTCGTTGCTTTTTTCACTCTCGGAGCATAATTAAACTATGAGAGGTTCATCCAAATCCCCGTTTTTTCTTCCATATTCTTCTTCCAGTCGATTTGAATTTGTGGGAAATTGGGCATTAATTTTTCCTTAAAAATTTGGGGAATTTGGAAATGGGGTATGGGCAATCCTTTGTGGCTTGGCGGCGGCGTTAGTTTCCATTTCGGTCATGAGCTAAAACACCTTGGTAGCACAATAACAAATGTACCTTTACATTCTCTTTGAATGTACCCAAGACTATGGTCTGTGAGTGTGTGACTTTTATTGAACATTTTTTTTCTATTACAACTCATAGCTAACTATAGGGGTACAAGAATCTAATGGCACGTGGCCAAAATGGGAACTTACGCTGACGTTAAGCCAACCAGGGTTGGCGATGCCGGATTTCCCCAAATTTCCCAAAATATGAAGTAAAACTCCCAATTTTGGGAGAAATTAATCCCAACTGCAGCGTGTCGCTACTGCAACAGGTAAGTGATAGTGATATATTGTAAACTAAGACTAAATATTTTTTCTGTAAAGATAATTTTGATGAAACCATGAATCATAATAACTCTTTCACACAGACGAAATTAAATTATTAATATAAAAAACAGTATTTTAATATTTTTATGTTATGTGTGTTTGAAAATTACTTCACATTTTAGCCCTCTTCCATAATGAAACTTTATTCTCTATTGCTGTTGCAGAATATCGAAAGCTTTGTAACAATAAATAGAAAAATTAAAAATATCAATAGAAAAGAATAACCAAACTTTTTTGTTTACATGAGCCGGTGACGTCGTCCAGCGTTTTAGACATTCGAAGAATAGATTTAAACAAGAATTTTGTAAAATACTACCGAGTTGGAAACGCATTTTACATTTTTATTAATGACTCACATGTTTTATTGGTAAATTTATCACAGATACATCATTTAAAAAAAATATTAGCATAGGTGTAAACCCCTAGTTATGTAAATCCAAATATATCTGTGGTAATATGTTTATTTAAACTCCCAAATTATTTGTGTAGGTAGTCAGGGTAACCCTCAGTCCGCATCCACGCCCTTCGGACAATATCATCCAATTGCCTTTAGATTCATGAACGTCTATATTGCTTTATGCCAGTCAAATCAAAGACAATGGAGGCAGGACTTTGAGTATTTAACAATTGGAGGAGGTAAGAGATTTCGCTGCCTACAAACTTTTTACACTTTTTTTCAATGCTAATTAACTAATCTTTTTCCGGTATCAAAATAAAATCCGGTATAAATTACGGCATAAAAGTTTAAATAATTAGTCGATAAATGTTTCGCTTCGTGGAGCTCTGCTCATTTAAATACTTCATAAAATAATGCAAAATAAATATTACAGTTTATCATTTTCATCATAACTATAATTTATTTTGTATCAACAAAAAATTACATTTATAAAAATGGAGATCGCTTTTAGCGATAAGGTCGCCACTTGATTCACTTGTTCTAGGCTAAGTCTCTTTGTTTTGTAAGTTTTATATTGTGGACAATAAAGACTTTTTATCTATCTATCTATCTTTTTTTTTTTTGTTTGGTAATGTCTTGTTATTGTTGTTTTTGCATTTAATATCTTATACATTTAAACGAGCAATTCTTGTTTGTATATATATATAGAATCTGAATCGCGGAAACGGCTCGAACGATTTTCATGAAATTATGTATGCAGGGGGTTTCGGGGACGATAAATCGATCTAGTTAGATTGCATTTTTTTTAAAATACATTTTATGTGCTTTTTCAGACAATGAAAAACTCCTACAATATCATTAGAATACGATACCAAATTTCGCCACCATCTGCTATTGCTAAATAGCTCAGACGGTAGAAGAGCACCCTTGGGTTCATGAGACCTCGGTTCGAATCCGAGTGATTACAGTACATTATTATTATCGTTTTTATTTATGTAGTTAATTTATACGCTGTAGAAGTAGGAGCGAGATGTATACCAGCATAATCTCTCTATAACCTGCTGAAAGACCTTGACTTGTCCAGAAGTGCAGTAAGTTCTATACTAGAACGAGTATCTAAAGCTGCACTAGTAGGATCATATCGGATTTGGCTGGGCAGGGAGAGAAATACGAGTAGTGAAGGTGAGTGTTGACGTACGTCAAAAAGGGGCCCCTTTTAAACCTACGCCCAAGTTACAAATCTTGTGGTCTACTGCCACACGATGGACCCGGCACCCGCACGGTGAATCCATGGAATGCTAAGAAGTTCGTCTCTACAAAAAACAGACTATCTTGGGATTTAAACAATTTTTTTTTACCATCTTATTGCATAGGTGAAATAATTGATTTTTGTAAAGCAAACTATTTTTTTTTTATTGATTTTAATCGTTTTTTTTATATTTCAGGTGTGTAAATCATTACTTAAGAAATTATTGTATTCTTAAAAGCATCATTGACCCTATTCAATAGATTAACACAGAAATATTTTTTTATAAACAATTTCTTTGTTTATCAACTTTAACAATTTGGTAAAGGTAAATAAATGATATTAACCGTGATATTTCTTCGAAAATTTGAAAATAATACAAAAACAACCATAAATAATTAATACTTAATAACAATAATTGATATTAAAAAAAACAAGTAAAATAAAAAAAAACAATATTCAATATTTTTTTACAGAAAAAAACATTATTTCACCCATCCAACAAGATGGTAAAAAAATTATTGTTAAATCCCAAGATAGCCTGGTTTGTCCATAAAAAAATACTTAACAAATGACGTAATTTTTTTCTTCTTCTAATGTTAACTAATTCCTATATTAGATACAAAAACAGCAATAGCAAGATATTACTAAAAAAATAATTTATGATACCAATTTTTCTAAATAACATTTTTTTTTATATAAAACAAATCATAACTACAAATATAATATTTTTTATTGTATTTTTTTTGCATTGTCCACGAAGCTAAAAATTTACAGACCAAATATTTAAACTTTTATGCCGTGATTTATAAAAACAGATACCGGAAAAAGATTAGTTAATTACCATTGGTATAACTTTGTGAAAAATCGTGTTTTTTTCTTTTACCGACATTTTGTTTATTTAAGAGTCTAGATTACACTATATTTTTTTCAAATTTTTAAATAGTTGTTCAATACTGGGAAATCAATATTTTAGATGATATTATGCTGGCTTTTTAGACGGCGCGTCAATGCTGTAACGACCTCGCGGAGCTCTACTTTCAGCGTTAAAAAAGTGTATACATATTAAAGATAGAGTTCTAAAAGCCGGGTCACACAGAAGCGATCCGATAGCGATAGCGATCCGATAGCGAGACGATATTTTTGACGTGATAACGTCTTATAATTCGATGAAGCCGGCTGCACGCCCACAAAACATGACGTCATGTACCGTTACCGTCGGTCGTTACCTCGCCGCATGTTTGTTACAGTTGTATTAATTATTTCGACCAGTAGTTCAAGCGGGGATGTAGCTCAGTGGTAGAGCGTTCGCTTTGCATGTGAAATGCCCCGGGTTCGATCCCCGGCATCTAAAAGCTTTTTTGCATTGTTTTTTGCATTGTTTTGATTGAAAATGACTAAATTCTACTGATTACTTTTTACATACAAATCTATTAAACAAATGAAATTAAAATTTTCTTTTGAAAAATGCTACCATTCCATCAGTATTTTCTTAAGACGTTGTCACGTTCTATCGTCAGTAAACCGACTTTACAGACAATCATTTTTTGTAATGTTCGAATTTGTATGCAACCTGACACACAGCAAGCGGGCGCGATCCCATACTCGGTATCCGATCGCTATCGCTATCGCTACCGGATCGCCTCTGTGTGACCCGGCCTTTGGAGTTAGCATTTTGGAATTAAAATCCGTTGGAGTTGGAATATAAAATCCTCCTCTTTCAGGATCTTCTTTCAAAATTTCTTAAGTATCGTTAGTTAAGAAATTATTAAGGAATAACTAAATACCTTCTTTTGCTAATCTAATTTTGTTATTAACTATCGCAATTTTTTATGTGCTAATAAACCCTTTAAAACATTTTTCTAGACGTATTTCCGAATCGATGCGGTATCGCACATGTTTCTAGGAGCTTTATTTCTATTTAGCACGTTTTTGGACTTGTTGACAAGACTATATGAAAAAAATGTTAAGAGAACAATATAAAGTTGTAGAGAACTTAATTTTCTACAATATTGAAAAACATACAATTAGAGAAAACCCCATAGAAACCGAGGTATTTGCATATAAATAGTTATAGTCGATTTTTGGACACTTTGACCCCTGATTTTAAAACTTGCGGACATCCAATATGTGAGTTTTGACACAAGTTTTAGGAAGGTATTGTATTAATTAATTAAAATTAATGATTAAAGGGGTTCCCATACAATGAAAGAAGTTTTCGCCGTTTATTTGCTAATGGTACGGAACCCTTCGTGCGCGAGTCCCACTCGCACTTGGCCAGTTTTTTTATACCTAATTTAGAATTTATGTCATATACCTAGGTTACTTACCAACGTGATTTTATTCGCTACAAAATTCAGTGGGTAAATAGCATTCAGTAATAAACTTAATTAAGAAGCAAGGATTGCATCCACAAACACCAACCGCTAAATTTTAAATGTCGTTCGACTTTGGTTGATAACATTACATTACACATTTTCTAATAAATCTCAGATCGTGTTTCGTATCATGAGCTGCCATCTGTAGTTAAGGGGAACTGGCCCTAATTTTGAATTTTTAAAACAATTTTAAGACCTATAAAATAGTATATTAAACTCTGAAAAAAATATATGTATTAGTTAAAGATTGAATCTAGGTCATATCGCAGTTAGTAACACGATTTAAAGAATTTCACTCGATAGAAAAAAATCCCAAAGTTACCTCTTTTCATAAAGTTTTTTCAATTTAATGACTAAACTATTGGATTTTTAAACTAAATTTTTGTACTAAACTAAAGCCACTAAAAAGTTGTAGGTAAATTCGCAGAGTTTGACTTGATAAAATGTATCAGTTATTTATCATGTTTAAATCACTACAATATATATAGCGCGCCGTTCGCCAGGCCCGATCAGTCGCGTTTTGGCGCTCGCGGACAACGGACCTGTGCTTGATTTTGCAATAAGGAAGATTCAATTTTTTTTGTTGTATTTTTAAAATATCACACTAAGGCTACAATAAAACCCAGTGTTTTTATATTTTAAATATCTCAACAAGTGACGAAGTTATGAAGCTTTTCCTTACCATTTAAAAAATAAATCGCGCAGCCGGCCAAGCACCGCGATGACGTTACAAAGCACGGTCGGCTCGCGAACGACGCAGCGCCCGGGCGGTTGTTTGCTGCAGCTTGTAGTTAGTACTCGTTAGCTCAACATAACAGCAAGCATTATCATGTCAAATTAAATTATAATACGTTATAAGTACTGCGTCGTGCCTAAATGTACATGCTAATCAGCGACAACGTACGAAAACTATTCTTTTACGTCGTCAAAACAGAAAAATATGAGATACATAAGTCGGAAATATCAGTAAGTAGGTACCTAGGTACGGTACTCATACGAATAGCAATTAGATGTAAGTATTTATCTAAATCTACCGATAGTAATAATTTATCAATATGGTGAAAATGTAATTATATTCCGTGTTTATTTATTTGTTTGACCTTGCTCCTACTTGCTTGAGCAGTTGGTATTTAAAAGTCATATGAATTTATTTATAAATATTTATTTTACCCAAATGTCAACTGCTAGCTTTTACTTATAAAGGCTTACTTTAGGTTTTGGTGTTTTTTTTCATCATCATCATCATCAACAGCCCACTAAACGTTCCCACTGCTGGGACTCGGGGCCTTCTCTCGCAAGGAGAGAGTTAAGGCCATAATCCACCACGCTGGCCCAGTGCGGGTTGGTGGATGACACATGACTTCGAAAGATTCTAGGTACATGTTGGTTTCCTCACGATGTTTTCCTTCACCGTTTTAAGTTAGCGGCATTACGCACATGACTTCGAAAAGACAGTGGTGCGGTTTGAATCCGGGCTCTCCGGATCGGCAGTCGCCGTTCTCCCGACTAGACCAGCCGTAACTTTAACTTTTTTTTTTTTAAAGACTAAGTACGTATTGTTTCTGAAAAAAGATAAGTTTGTGTGATTGCCAAATAACCGAAGTAGATACATAAGAACGCTCTACTTCAATTCAATTCAATTTATTTATTCGAACCATTAATTCAAGAGAACACTTGGTAACGTCACTTACAAAAAAAAATATACATAAATAATCTGTGTACATGATAAAATAATACCAAAAAATGATGTCAAATAAAAAATAATCAGCTGTAAAGGGGCCTTGTCATTTAAGTGCAGCTGTAAAAATGCTTTGTCATTGTGAAAAATCAAATTATCCAAATAATGAATACATACAGTACATAAACAAATTTACATTAATGTTTAGTATCATTTTACCTTACTCAATAGTTCTAATTTTGACATATTCCTTTTCCAAACATTGCTGTCCTTTACAAAAGCATCTACAGTGTAATATGCTTTGCTCATTATGTAGTTTTTTATTTCAGTTTTAAACCTAGTTTCATTAAGACCTTCCACTTGTGTAGGGATTAAATTATAGAAGCGAATACCATTACATTTGAAAGAGTTAATGGTCTTGTGTAGTCTGCATTTAGGAAATACAATTTTATGTTTGTGATGTGCTTTTGGATTCAAATCAGACATTTTCTTCAGTCGAGTACGATTTTTTCTCACATACATTATACTTTCATAAATGTATAATGACGGGACTGTTAGAATATTTATAGTTTTAAAAATCTCCCGTAATGATTCTCTAGCTGATAGATTGTACAGAGCACGGATTGCTCTCTTTTGTAATATAAAAATTGAATTTCTATCCGCGGCTGATCCCCACAATAAAATCCCGTAGGACATAATGCTATGAAAGTAACCAAAATAAACAAGTCTAGCCGTTGCAACGTCAGATATTTTCTTAATTTGTCGAACTGCATGAGCAGCTGAACTGAGTCTCTCAGCCAGCCTCTCTATGTGAGGACCCACTGTAGCTTTGAATCCACTGAAATACCCAGAAAAAGAGTAGATTGTACGGATTCGGTGACTTCATCTTTCAGTCTAATATCAAGTTTACATCCCAGTACATTGCAGAGCGTAAAATTTATACATTTAGTTTTATTTGGATTTAGAACTAGATTATTTGCATCGAACCATTTGTATGTAATGCCCAAAATTGCGTTTATTTCTGTGAAATTATTTATTCCTCTTTTAACCTTAAATAAAAGTGACGTATCATCAGCGAACATAACTACTTCTACGTTCTTATGTTTTTTTATCATAAAAGGTAGATCATTAACATATATAAGAAACAATAAGGGTCCAAGAATGGAACCTTGAGGTACACCCATTTTTAAAGGGGACTCATTTGATTGCACACCGTCCATTTCAACTATCTGTACACGATCTTTAAGATAAGAAGAAATAAAATTTAGAGCTGGCTTCGACAGCCCATAGAACTGAAGTTTCTTCAAAAGAGTATCATGATGAACACAGTCGAAAGCTTTGGACAAGTCACAAAACACACCCAAAACATCATAATGGTCTTCCCAGGCACTTAATATATAATTAGTCAGTTCAACGCCTGCATCAGTAGTGGAACGTCCCTTTGTTACTAGTGCAAAGAGTCTTCAAACAGAGTATTTTGAAAAAGTATTTAAGTTACTCTGTTGCCCAACATCCCGTACATAGGTACGGTAATTTATTAAATGTGTCAGAGTTATGAAGAAATCTAAGATCCTAAAAGTCTATGTATTTCGGTATCAATGGACTGTATCTACACATGTAGGTATCTAGAATAAATAATGGCTGGTCTCACACGCCACACGTACCACTTTATTTTTGAAGCCATGTGTGTAGTGCCACTAACTTTCAAAAAGTGTTGAAGGAAAACATCGTGAGGAAACCGCCATATGCCTAGAATGTTTCGTGGTCATGTGCCATCCACCATACCGCACTGGATCCGCGTGGTGGATTAAGGCCTGGAATCTCCTTGCGAGATAAGGCCACGAGTCCCAACTGTGGGAAAATTTAGTGGGATGCATATACTATGTTATGGTCTAGTCATAAGTGTTACGGTTAGTCGAGATAACGCCAACTACTAATTCAGAACCCCTCGTTCGAATCCCACGCCCACCACTATCTTTCAAATAACCGAGGCAGAGAGACACAAGAACAGTCTACTGGTACAAAGCATGTGCGTACGGCTCGTCTAGTCGTACACGCCACACGCACCACTGTAAAAAAGGGTGAAAACATCGTGAGGAAACCGACATATGCCTAGAATCTTTCGAGGTCATCCACCAACCCGCACTGGGCCCGCGTGCTGGATTAAGACCTGGACTCTCTGTGTGAGAGAAGGCCCCGAGTCCTAACTGTGGGAAAATTTTGTGTTATCTATTCTATAGTTGCATGAGAGTGTTACGGCTAGTCGGAATAACGGCAACTACTGATTCGGAGCCCCTCGTTCGAATCCAACGCGCACCACTGTCTTTACGAAGTTATGTGCGTAATGCCGTTAATTTAAAAACAAAAAATTATAATAATAATAGAATGGTTGATAAAATAGGTATGTAAAAAAATATTAATTTAAGCTTGCCACTTCTTATATTGCACTTGTATACCACGGATTATTACCTAGTTTAAAAGTCCAAAACATTCCCCTGTCGACTTTTGATAAATTTCATTAGACTGTCCGCGCACTAATCCCCGGTCATAGTCTAAACTTAACGTCAATAGCTTATTACCAGTATAATATAAAAAATGATAATAGTCGCAATGCTACAATACATCACCACATTCAAGATAGTATTAGCACGAAATTCTAGTTTCTCTGCCGCGAAATCAGATTCTATTGCGCCCTTTCTAACCTACAGCGCGACCGCGTCGTAACGCTTGACGTCACACGGCTTTTTGATTTTGACGTGATAACGTCTTATAATTCGATGAAGCCGGCTGCACGCCCGCAAAACATGACGTCATATGCCGTTACCGCCGTTACCTGAGTCAGTACCATTCTTTACTACTTTTCGCACCATCTAGTGAGTGAAATGTGTATTACGTTCAAGGAGTCTGTCCATGTTTTAGAAAAGCGACGATATGAAGTTAAGAACTTGTGCTAGTACAATGATGTACCCAGAGATGGCGCTTTGAACAGCTTTTCAAAAAGCTTCAGAATGTTTAACCTAGATGGTGCTTAACACAAATACTATGACCGCATAAAAAGGAAACGCAATTTCAACCGCGAAAATTTTCTTTTGAAAAAGGCTACCATTCCATCAGTATTTTCTTAAGACGTTGTCACGTTCAACTATCGTCAGTAAACCGACTTTACAGACAACCATTTTTTAGTTAGTAATTTTAAAATGTTCACAGATTCGTCATTTATTGAGATATCCAAGTATTTTTTTCAGTACCTATGTATAATTTATTTCTATTATCTTTAAATCTATGTAATATTTTTTTTGATTTTATGCAATTGGAAATTTCCTTATTTTGACAACCGATAAATCTTAACTATTACGATCATAGTACCACAGTATAATAATATCAGTAGGTATTACTACTGTAGAACGCTATGATCTTGATTTTTGATACCGTTTCCATTGGAATTGCAAATAGGCACTAATTCTGATTAGTACGATATTTACTTTATGTTGTAGGGCAACATGGCAGCCCCAAAAAACTGACGTCGATTCCGCCTCAGTAATACATTCTCTTACCACCGGATTCAATGGCAAATAGATAAGTTTGGGTTAAAATGTTCGTCCGTCAAAGTTGAGAGAGGGGAATAATAAGAGGGGAGGAATCCCCTGCGTAATGTTCGGAAACATTTATATAAATAATACCTAACTTGCATTTATATGTCAGTTAGGTAAATTCTTTAGTAGTAAGGTACCTACTTACTTAGAATAAAGCTGACAGGCGCCGCTCAGGGCTTCCCAAATAAGGAAACTGGGCGCCCCGAGCAAGGCGGCTGTTGTTGACTACGCCGGCAGGCGGGGGGAGCGCGGGGCGAAGCCCGGCGGCGTTGTTGGCGGCCTCGGTCCTCGGCGGCGTCTCGGCGCTCGGTGGTGGCGGGGGACCCACCCTCCTGCGTCCCGATTCCCAGCTCGAGTTGGAGCCTGAGGCCTGAGTGTCGGGCGCGGTCGAGGGGCCCAAACTTGTGGTGTGAGTGGTGAGCGGCGCATGTGATCGGGTGCGAGAACGCACCCCGACCGCGGCTGGACCTCGCGCCTCTAGCCTCGGTCCCATACGCCTGTCGTTCGCGCATCTTGCGCGCTGCGGTACGCGGGTCGCGCGAGTGGGCGCCGGCCGCACCCCGCCGGTCGGTCGGCCCGCAGGTCTGCAGTACCTATGTTGCCGGGAAACCTAGGTCCTTCAGAGCTCTGACGACCTGGTCCGGCTCAGCTGCGTCAGGCAGCCCCCACAGGGCTACCTTGGTAGGTTTCTCCCGGTCGAGGGCGTAGCAATAGAACTCGATGCTCGGGTCCTTTGCTCGCTCCTCGACCAGGTAGTGTTGTACCGCCCGAAAATCGGTGTCGGTTTTCGGGCGGAATCGAAAGCCTTTGGAATAAGGCCTGACGTCACAGGCCATGCCGAACATCAAACCCGACAGTCCTAACGCGCGCTGCTCCGCGAAAGGGAAGAAGAGGCCTGCCCAGCGAGGGGGTGGGCCCCGCAAACCCCCAGGAGTCACGAGTACTCCTGAGCCCTGCACCGGTAATGAGGTTCGCCTCGAGGCCGGACCCGACTACTAGGCACTAATTATGGCTCATTCGCATAATATCAGATTCTCGAAATATCAGATTCTCGAAATAGCAGATTCTCGAAATAGCAGATTCTCGAAATATCAGATTCTCGAAATAGCAGATTCTCAATATAGCAGAAGTACAATCAAGAAAAAAAACCTTATGTGCATCATTCAATTCTTGCAAAGCGGTACTTTTTTGCTGGGCGAACCCACACTGATGTGCAAACTAATCTGCAAACATCACTGTGTTCCGGTTTGAAGACCAAATGTTTTATGAAGCGGTAGAAATACCGAACTGGCTGCTGCTCACTCAGCGCGGCAACATAGCACATCATTATTAACCTACCACGGGAGTAAATAAATAAAATAAAAACATTTTTAAATTGTTTAATGGCTATTTCCATTGAGGAACAAATCTAACCAATTTCATTGAAGACTTTTTACTTATTTTTGGTCATTTTTTTTATGATAATGAAATTCAAGGCGCAACTTGTCTATACAACAGGATATATTAGTTTTGCTCCCCAATCATCCATTACACATTTATTTAAAATAATAGTCCTTTTACATGAGTACCATATTATTTTTTATTTTACATTTAGATGACTATGTGAAGTGCGCATTTGGATGCCTCTCTTGTTAAGCTCGAATATGATTTTACAGTCACAATAATAATAATAAGAGTATTTTACTAACAAACTCGCACTTAAACATATCTAGTTCCAAATGCGTCTACACATCTCTGAATGAAAATATTTACAATCTTAATTATTTTACTAAAATAACATTTTAATGACACTATGATACTAGAATTTTCAGTAGTTTTACAACGTACAGAGTAAAGCATCTGAAAATTATTTTTTTAGCTTTACACTACCTATGAGCTGAAAGTAATTTAAACTTAACATAATATCCGATTTAAAAAAAGGACAAAATCCTTACCTATAACAGTTTTGCAATAAACGACAATTATATAAAGAGTGGAGTGTCGGTGGAGGGTAGGTACGCAAAAGGTAGCAAAACTAGATAAAATGAGTTACTTACTGAGCATGTTTTTTTAGTAGTTTACATCCAGGAATTAACTTAATGGATGATAATGGTAATGTATGAAAAAGTGATAAATTAAGTTACGTTGGCCATTGATCACAAGAGTCATTTTAAAAAATTACTCGTCACTCATACGAAGACGATACGTTATTTGTCAAAGGCTTATTTTGCGGCACATAACTTCGTATTATTTTAAAAAAGGAAATTAAATTTACGATTCAATGTTTCGTGTTGGTAAAGTAGGGCTAATATTTTATTTCGCTACAATTATAATATGTATTTGTACCAAACACATTTGTAATAGTTGCTAAAGACCTTGAAAATTGTCAATTTAACTATATAGATATTTAGTCAATTACAAAATTGTATGTCTGCAAATATACATTAAACACTCAAGTGTCACGTCAATATTTTTAGATAGATTATTACATAGGAATTTATACAGATAGTATGCACAATAAGATTGTACTAATTCTTAATTATACGTTATCGCCAACATTTACTGGGAACTTTTAATGAATTAATTGGATACACTAAGTGTGGTATGGTCGGGCCAGCCGGTATTCACTTTTAATCGCATTTAGCGACATTTTACTACGAAATTATCACTGAACCCTCCAAACAAAATTTGGTGTTTTTAATAGCATTTTGGATACAAATATAAACATTATCGCAAGTAACATTATTTTTTATTGTTAATGTGTATATATGTTAATATATTATGTATATGTATTTGATACCTAAAGCGCACTACACATTGAGCCCGCCGGGCCGCCGACATTATTATGTCGGCAACTTTTTGTCGGCGGTCTAGTTGGCGGCTTCACTTATTACATGTCGGAAAATTTCGAGCGTCGCCGGGCAACTGAGCGCAGGCGTGCCCAAGCCGCCAACATGTCGGCAGGTAACACGCGCAGGCGCATGTTGCAGACATGATTCTTTTCATACAGGCCGCCGGGTTGTGTCGTCGGGCTTTGTCGGCGGCCCGGCGGTCTCAGTGGGTACCTATTGCGCTTTACGGCACATTGTCCCTTATCCCGTTTTTTTTTCTATTTATATTGTCTCTCCATAATCTGGTTGTCTGGAATAGATCGCTCTTAACGATAAGGTCACCATTTGTTTCGATAATTTTAAGAATGTTTCTTTTTGTTTAGTTATTCTTGTGTTGTGAACAGTAAAGTGTCTCTACCTAAATATGTATATCGCAAACTCAGGGTTGGTCTAATTGTAATAAATATTCACAGTACGCCACATAACTTTATACCTTGGATCCTTTCCACACAATCCTATTTAATTTAAGAAATGTTATTAGTTTTACCAAGGACGGAAAAAAGGTTCAAAAATTACGAAATTAAAAAACAACGCCCTGAAAATAAGTAGGAAAGGGTAAGTTTTACTGACCGCTGTATTAAAAAAAAACTTTGACTTATGCTCTATTATCTCTTTAGAGTTAATTTTGAGGTCATAAAGTTTCTAGACTTGACACATAAAATTTGACAGCTTTTTGGCTTGCCTAAGCCGTAAATACGACGGGTTTAATTCAGGGTTGGAACACGGCGGTGAAAGTTTTCAAAGGTTTTATTTTTACGTATTCTTCTTATTAGTGCAATACTTGGTAGAATGAGTCTCGTCAACTAAGTTGTATAACTATAACCCTTGATTCAGTAGTACTAGTGGTCATCAGGAACTGCTGGGCACTTTGTGTTTTCAGTCCCCTTTTACACTCGCCCTTTTTTAAAATAAATTTATATTTATAGTTAATCGTTTTCGCCATATTTTTTTATTCTAAATGAAAATCCTCAATGACATGACATTTACACATTTCTTTTTTATTGCAAAGCTTTTTGTGTAAGCTGAAATGTAATATTGTACATTGTTTTGAAGAATAAAAAATATCGTAATTTGATTGAGTGACCCCGGGAATATTTAAATTCTTGTCAGAGAAGAAAGCAATACTTTAGATTGGATTTTAAATTAAAACTTGTAATTTGGGAGTCCACGATACAAAATATACGGATTATATTATATATACCCATTATTTTTATTAATGTTTTTCCTAACTTTAGCTAATGGAAAATAGCAAACTATTGCACATTTTGCTTCGGTGTATTACTTCAATTAATTCCTTAACAATAAAAAAAATCGAAGGCACTTACTTGAGAAGAGAGTATGCAACGGCAGAGCATGGGTGATTTTTTCAAGTTTGTATCTTCCTCTCATAACTAACTCGTTTACCTTTACATGTTCAAATCAGCTGATGATTGAAATGCACTGCCATACAATTAACTCAATATAATGCGTTCAATTGTTTTTTTTTATTACATTTACATATACATGTGATCGGCCGCTGTAGGCGTTCTCGGCCTTTAAATTGAAAGTATATAAAATATGTAGTAGGTGGTTAAAACACAGATAGTATGTTTTTTTTATCGCGCAAAGGTCCTCGTTTGACCACCAACTCGCCTGATGGTAAGCGAGGTACAAGTAGCCCACCTTATTCTATGCGTTCGAGTAAATTTTTAAATCGTCTACTGGGCTCGCACTACTGGTATAATATAGTCAAAACGATCAATGTATGATAATGGTCCGCGTACACAACGTCTTAAACGGCAGCTTATGTTTCAAATCACGTAAGCAAATATGGTAAACAAGATTTAAAAAAAATGGAAACTAATGTAACATTTAAGTTTATCATGTGTCAAATTATTTTCTCCTAGCAAAATGATCAAGTAAGATCCACTCAGATTAGCTACGAAATTTTCGTAATACTGGTTTACAATTCAACTCTTGTACACTAAATCAATAATTTGTCTTTTAAACCTAACATTTATAATTTCAAAAATTACGACATCAACTAACTGTATTTGTTTTTAGTATTATGCAACTTGGAACAAGTGATAATATTTTGATTCAGTTTTGTTTTAACTAAGCAACATTTAGCATTTGAGCGATTGAATTCAGTCAAGTATTAAGCCTAAAAGGCGACGTAGAGTCTCACGACAAGTCATGAATAGGTACAAAACTTATCACCATCAATCAATACAAGCGTATGTATATCGTGGCGTGGAAAGATTTCTACGTAGCTACTGCCCTTATAATCAACACAGATTGCACATCTTTATCATTTCTCATTTCAATTAAATAAGTGTCAAGTCTAACAATCTTCTGCCCGCTATGTATCTTGTGATTCTAAGAGAAGTGTGATAATAGTGGATGCCTTGATCAAATGCTCACCTAGGGCTCCGTAGACCATAAAATAAAGTAGATGGTATTTATATGCTATAATACTATTTTTAAACTCCTGACAATCATTATTTTGCTAGTTTCTAGAACAATAAGGACACGCAAAAGTATTATTATGGAAGTTGTTGACATGTCTACAGCATCTAGACTTGCAGTTAAATGAAGAAACAACAGAAACCATCTTATTGACATTAGAGGGGTTTACGCTTGACCGATTCCTCAAATTCATGACTTCTTGGCTCAAATCAATCTCTCAAATAATTTTGTTATCAGACACAACACTAAATCAAAGAACAGCAAAGCCTCGATATCCGTACCCCGGCTAATTCGAATATCGTTAATGCGAACTATCGAGTGAACTCTCTCCATACGCCGCCCGTGATCGCATACGTTATGTAGAAACATGTTTGTATTAATTTGTATCTATAGTTACTAACTAGTCATCTCTAGAAAAAGATTTTCGAAGTCAAAGAATAAAACTCACTATTAACACATAAGATTATTATGTTGCTTTTTTGTGTTTCCCGTAATTGAATTATAGTTAGCTGACTACGTATGGTTCCGACTTACTCTAAAATATTATATTCCGAAAGCGCAACCAGGAATTGATTTTTTGAAGTTCGAATTATCGAGACTTTGCCTTAATTTAACCGCTTGGGAGTTACGACGACATGGACATAGAGACACAGATAATTCTATTTTTCTCATGCAACCTCAACAGCAAAGTGTAAATAAAATAAAATAATCTATCCTATTAATTTCATATGCAACATTTAATAATTTTTTTTTATTACGATTGGAAACACTGCGGAAACTCCAGGCCACACAAAAGACACATACCAACAAAAGCCCATACATGACTTATTTTCTTTGCAAATTATTTTAGGGTCAAAATGTTAATATAATAATTAAAATACTTGTTTCAGGAACTTGATCGAAAAATACAATTTTTACATGTTTTCTTTAAAACACCAGTAAATCTGAAAAATAATGTATTTTCCGATCTAGTTTTCGTAACTATTTTTTGCTGCATCAACAAAGTACATCAATAAATTTTTACTAAAATATTTTAACTAAAAGAATAACAGGTAAGGATAAAAATTATTATCAAATATTAAAATTATGTCATCGTTGAAATCAATTTCTTTGTTTTGTTGTGCGAAAATAATGTCATATTTGAACCCCGCGTTGACGCAGCAACGTAACATGTTCTTATAAAACGTATTCTATACTAATTATCACATAAAAACAAAATTGTTACTAAGACTGATACAGTGCAACTAAAGGCAAAAACTTCATAAAAGTTTGAATAAATAATTGCCTAAAAAGCCACACGACTCGTCATCGTACCGTCGTTTTGCGACAGTGAATAAAAAAAACAATGTTCACAAAAGTACACGTATAGTAATAAAAATACATGAGTTAAAAGTTGGTAAAAAGTAAAAATGTGTCAACTTATAAATAAATTCACGTTTTAGTAAACCGCGCGTTTGCAGAGCGCGGACGGTGATGCAGCAGTTGTCGTTTAAATGTTTCATCGCGGTTGGTTGCGACGGACAGCTTTGCGCACGCGCCGCATCGACGCCGCGTTGCCCGGAGCGGGCGAACTGCCCATCGTAAACTGCACGCCACCCGGTCCCAAGCCCCCGTCCATTGGCTGTGACATCATGCCGCTCATTGTGTTCCCACTGCCAAAACTGTATACGCCTAATGGCTGCGGCGCCTGTTGTGACGTTTGCTGAAAACAAAATATTAACACATATTGGTGGATATTTCAAACACAACACTATCAAGGCACAGACTAAGCAAAACTTGTACTATGGGAGGCAGATAGCTGATATATATCATTGTAAATGTGTGTACATTAGGGTGTCCCAGACTATAAGGGCAATTTTTTTTTCGAATTTAAGTATGCATAGCATGGATGTAACGGAGGTGATTTTATCGGAACCGAAGTCGGAGTCGGAGTTTTTAAATTTGAGTTATCGGAGTCGGAGTCGGAACCGGGATCGGAGGCGGAGGTAGGGTCAGAAGTAGAGGTAGGAGAGAGATCTTTATTTTAGGACAAATAAAACATTCATTCAAACTTTTCATTGTTTGTGTTTCATGAAATATCACAAAATTTTAAAAAAAAATTGGAATATTCAAAAATAAACAAAAAAATCAATTAATTGAATCCCAAAGTGCCATATAACGTATGTAAATGAACAAAAGCTTTCAAACAAATTAAATACATTGACACCAACAGTGTGTATATGTACTTCATGAACATAAGCTTTGAAGCTGTCTCAGTCTAAGATTTAATCTTAATGATATAATCTTAAGATCTTAATGAGTTGTAGGTCGTAGATTAAATCGACGCCACCAAAAAGGTATTCGCTCGCTACCGAGCCTGGTGGACACGATAATATTGGCGGAAATTTAATATAAGGTGCTGGAATTTTGCGTTTTTCTATGTTGTGCTCATTTAGTATACTTTTCATTACACTCGTGCGCGGAAGATTCCCTGCGCGAAACTGTTCGTTACTGTCGGCTAAGTTATGCTTCGACATCCGATTAAAACCTCCGATTCAAAAGTTTCGGAACCGGAGTCGGAACCGGAGGTGTAAAACTAATCGGAACTTCCGACATAACGGAGTCGGAGTCGAAGCTCCGTAACATCCCTGATGCATAGCATACCTTTTATATTTTTGCTAACTGGCTCTACCTAATAATTAAAATAAATAATATCATTGGGATCGGATAATGATAACCCGTGGCGACTTGATGTCAAACTTTTAACAAACTGTTTGTATGAAAACTGTAAAGGACATTTTAAATTTTATTTTTTATTTAGTAAACAAAACACTATTTAACCTCAATAGTTTATTTACTTAAAACTAATAACAAGAACGTTATTTATAAAAATTTATTTTCAAGGTTTTTTTATAGTCAGGGTAGGGTAGGGTATAACCACTGTGTTCCTTTACGCAACATAACAAACATTTATTTTGTTCCTTTTCGACAGTTTTATTATCATGGAAGTCTTGCATTAGTTAACTGCTCTCTCTCTCTCTCTCTCTGCTGTATCATTAACGGCCCTTAGTGTCAACATCTATTTCTTCGATTGTAAACATGTAGTATTATTTTTCCATAAAGTCCTTACACTCTTTCAGAAAACTTATAAATTTTCAAGCTATTCAACAAGCCCTTGTTTTTGATAGAAACGAAGTCGTCGATAGTTTTTTCGTAAAGTTATAGTAGTAGGATATTTTTTTGTTGATTGTAACGTCATGGTCTTCAAAAAGCACAAATCCTGGTGAGGTGATTTAACTGCTAAAATGCATTGCAGCCAAGGTTTGACCTAGCATGTAACAATTAACAAGCAGACATCTAATAGTTCCGCAATGTCTTTTGTTAGATATCCTAAATTGAGAGCTAAGTAATGCATTTTTTAGGGTTCCGTAAAACGTAAAAACGGAACCCTTATAGATTCGTCATGTCTGTCTGTCTGTCTGTCTGTCTGTCTGTCTGTCCGTCCGTATGTCACAGCCACTTTTTGCCGAAACTATGAGAACTACACTGTTGAAACTTGGTAAGTAGATGTATTCTGTGAACCGCATAAAGATTTTTACAAAAGTTTTTAAAAAAAAAACAAAATTAGGGGTGCCCCCCATACTGAGAACTGAAGCTCAAAAATTTTTTTTTCATCAATCCTACACGTGTGGGGTGTCTATCGATAGGTCTTCAAAAATGATGTTGAGGTTTCTAATATAATTTTTGTCTATACTGAATAACTTGCGCAGACAGTGGTTTCCTGACTGTCACGCCTTCTGGCCATAACGCTGCTACTAAAAACAATGACAACTTTGCATTAGGCACGAGTATCTTATACGCGTTGTATTGTCTTTGTATCTTTGAATTTATTTTTTGTAAAGTGATACAGACTTGCGTTTTTCTTTGTATGTAGTCAATGATATCTTTTTCTGATGTGTTTTGTCAACATTGTTGATAAACAAAGGTACTTTAATGTTCTCGGATTTAAATTTGTCATCTGAGTTCATTCGTGCCTTGCCTTCCAAAGTAGGTACTAAACCGATTTCTAATTCTTTTTCGTTGTGCCAAAATCCACCCGTCGTTCGGTTTTTCTGACTTCCAATTGCCTTCCGTGCTTGTTATATTCGCTAGTGTTTTGTTAGCCGCAGCGGCTGGCGTAGATGTCACCTGTTGATTCACCTGTTGCTTCATTCACGATCCGCATTCTCGCTGCGCGGACGCAGGCGCAGGCGAGGTATTAATGTTCGAAACCACGGTACTATTCCCGCAGGCCTTAACCTCATCACAGTCACCTAATAGCTGTGATTCACCTAGGGTGTCCGCTGAGTCAGGGATGCGCGCGGGGGACGTAGTTGCCGTGACGCATCTAGCTTGCGAGGTGAGAGCGCTCGGGGCCAACTGACTGTGAGTAATGTTTTGGTCGCCGTTCGAAATATGAGGTAGTCCGATCGGACCGCTGTCTAAAAAACAACTGTTTGTCGTTATTCCCCCGCCTCTCTTTCTGTTTATATTATTTTCAAAATTATTGTTCAAAATGGATGAATTTTTCAGATTATATAGATCATATTTAATTTCATTAAATTTATCAACAGAAACATACAACTCTTTTATCGATTGCAGTTCCTTTTGGATCACCAGTATGTCCTTCAATAACTTAGTCGGATCGAGATGATCAAAATGCACTGGGGGTAGTTTCTGCAAATCCCTTGCTACAAATGTTGGTGTTAAATCTGGATTGGTCTCTTTGAAAAGACTAATCACGTCATACAAATCTCGTTCTAATCATCCTTCCTTCTTCCGAGCTATTTTTCGTTTCGAAGTCGTTACGGATTCGAACAACAAACTTTTGGCACATTCGATTTCTTCTGATGAAAATGATGTGGTGCAAATACGCACTAAACTATCTTCACTCATGACGTCTATTTTATTTTGAATAAACTAGGACTTCACATATAACTATATTGCAATGACTACATTTTACAACATGGGCCGTCATCTTTAGGCGATGAGACACCGACCATACGTATGTTTGTTACGGCTTGCGGACGCCGACTGGATAATAACAATAAAATTAATAGAAGCTACTAACCACTTTAGCTGCAGGAGAGCAACCTGCAAGAAGCCGCAGCACGTGAATTGGGCTGTATAAACGGGTGTATCTATGGATAGATCTAACATACGTAATTTATATTAGAACTCTGGTGTGATCCAAGAAAAAGTCCCAGTTCTTTCTCATTTTAGCTCAATAACAAAATCTGCAATAGCAAAATCTCCGTTTCTCCTCAGCGCGACCACACTTCGACCTTCCATTTATTTTAGAATCCCAAACTACTTCTCCTATAGAATATACAGAGACCACCTAGAGACCAGGCCTACAAGCGAACAGCTCCTTTGGTCAGAAGAGGTTCATAGTACATGAAGATAACGATCACCTCCCTTTAGATTACATTTGCACTACAGGTGACAGGTTCACCTGTAGTGCAAATGTAATCTGCAGCCGACAGGGAAGGTTTTTTAGATCTCTTTGCCGTCAGAGGCCTTAGCCTACCATTTCTTTCAAATAGAGAGAGGATGTCAATGAACTAAAAAAAATGATACAGAAACATATGAAAAAAAAACAATTACCTGTCCGAAGCTGAAGACTCCTGATCCGAAATTGAATGCAGCTCCTGCAGCAGCTGTGGGTTGCGTAGGTGTTCCAAAAGGTGGCGGCTGACTCGAAGCAGATGCACCGAATACAGATGACTGGTTCTGTGCAGGCACGCCGAAGGTAGATGACTGGTTCTGTACAGGAGCACCGAACGTAGTCTGCTGGTTCTGCGTAGGAATGCCAAAAGCTGGCGTTTGACTGCTGGGTGCTGGCGCGCCAAAGGCAGATGGCGGGCTTTGTGCAGCAGAGCCAAAAGCAGGCGATTGGGTTGCCGTGTGTGCACCGAACGCAGGTGTCTGGGTGGGTGTAGGCACGCCGAATGTAGATGAAGCCTGGTTCTGTGCACCAAACACGTTGGATGTGTGTTGCTGCGCACCGAAGATAGTTGCCGGCTGCGCAGGCTGAGTTGTGTTTCCAAACAATCCGCCCCCAGCTGGTGGGCTTGCAATTGCAAATACATTCTGCGTGGCACTAGACGGTTGGGCGCCAAACACACTGGTTCCGGTCCCAGCTCCGCTGGACCCGAACTGATTGCCGATGCCGCCAAATGTGAATTGTGTAGAGTCCCGCGCTGTGGCTCCGCCCGTAGCACCAAATGACGTTTCACTCTTTGCTGGCCACGCAGCCTCTTGCGTACTCGGTCTGAATCCTGCGCTGGAAGCCCCGCTCCTAGATTCATTAAGGCCGCTCATCGAAGAAGCCATACTGCCAACAGTTCCACCCAACGTTGGTGCCGCGCTTATCGAAAACCCACTAGGCGCCGTGAATCCACCGAAAGGCGACGCTTTGTTTTCGTTGCTGCCTGCCGAGCCGAAAGGAGACGCTTTATTTTCAGTGTTGGTTGGTGCACCAAAACCTAAAGCTTTGTTTTCATTGTTAGTTACTGTACCGAAAGGAGACGCCTTGCTTTCAATATTCTTTACGGAACCAAAAGGAGAGCCTTTATCACTTTGTGCTGCAGAAGCGAATGGAGAAACTTTGTTTTCATTTGGATTTGTAGATCCAAACGACACTTTGTTGTCGTTGTTGTTTGCGAGCGCAAAAAGAGACGCTTTGTTTTCATTTTGATTACCAGTGCCAAAAGGAGACGCTTTAATATCATTTGAAGCGATGGAGCCGAATGAAGTCGATTTTATGTCACTGTTGTTTGTACTTCCGAATGAGAAAGGTTTAGATTCGGGTGTTGTACTCGGTGCATCATTTCTAAAGGTGAACAGTGGAGCGGCAGCGGTGGCCGTAGCTGATGTAGTCTCTGTGGTGCTGAATAAGGTTACAGTGGGCGGTTTAGTGGCAGCGGTGGCTACTTGTGGACCCGGGAAGAGTGAAGTGGCAGGCGATGCCGATGTGGAGACGGCCTGGTTCTGCAGCGAAGCCCCGAATGAGAATGTGGGAGCACCGTTCGTGGAGGACAAAGAAACCGCATTCACGCCCGCGCCCGCTCTACCTGACTCACCATCGAACGAGAACTGTTTCGGTTTACCAGCTGTTGTATCTCCGAAACGAAAAGTAGGATTTGTTGACTTAATTTCAGTCAGCGGATTCTTATTCACCAAAGATGAGACAGTAGGAGCATCAGTGCTCTGAGTCTTAGCACACGTCATTGGGGTGGAAGTAGCGAGAAATGTAGGAAAAGCCTTAATAGGAGTCGAGTTTTCTGTTTTCGGCGGTTCTATGATGCCAAATGTTAATTTAGTTTTATCTTGATTATCAGTTTTAGGTTTGTCAACAGAAGGCACAGTAGCTGGTTTCAATGTTTCTTCTTGCGTCTTCTTCGGTATGCCGAATGTAAATGATGCTTTAGGCCCTTCAGGTACCACACTATAGCCTTTGTCATCAGACTGTGCATCATTGAACTTTGTTTCTTTGAATTTTCCGTCATTAGACGAAAATTTCACATAATTATTATTATTTGCTTCTGTTTGCTCTAGCAACTTAAACCCAGGTTTAGGTACTTCTTCTACTTTTTTAGCAATATTTTTTTCTTGTTCTTTCGGATCAATGCCGAATTTGAAATTGATGTTACTTTCTTTGGGGAATGTGAACGGTTTCGGTGTTATCTCCTTAGAGGGTCCTTCTCTCTCCATATCACAGCATTGGCACCTTGTTTTATCTGGTTCGTTTCGGATAAGACATCCAGGACACTCCCACTTGTCTTTCTGAGCACGCATTATCTCTTGGAGTTTTCCGTCTGGCGGCTTGAAAGACGACAAGTTTGATCCGGTGGAAGGTGCATAGTCTGATTGCTCCTTCCCTACTGTTTTTGATACACTGCATGCTATACATTTTAATGCGGCACTTTTATTTTTTACATAGCAAGTTTCGCATGTCCAGTCTTTCTCACTCTTTGCATCAGGATTAGGGGCCAGGGTTGGCATCGATTCTATTCCACCTGGTTTGGAACCGCCACATGCAGCACATTTTTTCACACTATTTTTATTTTTTATCCAGCAATTATCGCAGGTCCATTCCTGTTGAACGGCAATTGGACCGGACATGGACGACGATGTGGAGAATGGTACAAAAGCCGAAGTCGCTGGCATGCAGAGTCCTATAGACGGTGTCGATGAGTCCTGTCCTTGGGTGTTTTTATCTTTGCTCAACGGTCGTTTTGCACTACAGCACACACAACGATCCGCATCGCTCTTGTTACTCACCCAGCAGTCTGGACAATTCCAACCTTTAGAACTTTCTAAAGTGGCTGTGTTCTTTGGCGTCTCCGATTTCTTTGAAGATGTATTAAGCTGTACAACCTCTTCCGTAGCCACCTTTTCATTGGTGTTCTGTTTCTCCATTTCGGTAATTTTGTTCATTATTTTTAAATCTTGCGATATATGTACGGGACTGGCAGCCGGATTTGCAAATTTGAACATAGTGTTGCCGCTCCATGACGGTGGGGTTTTTGAGGCAGCTGTATTTGAAAATATGCTGGGAGGTGTCTTAATTTCACTCATAGGTTGGGGTTTGTAATTTGAATCAAACACTGACTTAGTGGGCAGTGAACTAAGTGAAGTTGTACTAGTTGTTGGTGTAATAGAAAACTTAGGCAAATTGTCCTTGTCAATCTGTAGGACTGCTGTAGGTAATTGCACTGGTACTGGCATGGTTAATCCATCTATACCTCGGTCGATTCTAGTCACACGTGTTTTCAATTTGTGTGTTCTTTCTTTCTCTGGAGGTTTGCTTGTATTGCTGCAAAAGAACGATTAGTTAATTAATTTTATTTCTGGAACATTTCATGTTTCTCATCTGTAGCATTTTCTTAACATTATTCTAGATATGGGTCACCAAAGTGATTTTGTTCAAATTAGTTACATTTTTATTATTACATTTTAGAACTGGTTGTAAACTGGTAAACAGCAAATGCCATGTCAGAGGACCTACAGAGTGGGACATGACTTTGATACCGCGGTAGTTTTCACACCCCTGCACTGAACCCCCCTTGAAAACTGGAGTAATAATACTCAGTCTCCACTGCCTGGAGACTGACCCTATATCTCTATGTATGCTTAAATCTTTAAAACTACGCAACGGCTTTTGATGCGGTTTTCTTTAATATATAGAGTGATTGAAGAGGAAGGTTTTTATATATAAAAACATCAATTAAATAGTGGAGAAATACTGTTATTTTTGAGGTTTCTATTGTGATGTCGTAAATAATTACATTATTTCCGCTTAGATTGCAAACTCAGGCTGAACCCTTCGAGATTTATCAAAATAATGTACTAAGTATTGTACACATTGAAAAGGTCTACAGAAAACTCCGCTATGGTATATTATGTCTGTCACAGTCATCTGGTTCAATCTGCTTGTTGATTGTATTGAGTAGCGGGTTCATTGAATGACGATATTTAATTGAATGAGTAAAGGATAACTCGTCGAGTTGTTTAATGTAACGTCCAACGTCTTGACTGAACGTCATTTAGCATAGTGGTTGAATGGGATATAGCCGACTTTGTAATGTTTGGTTAGGGTGACCATAACGTAACCTAACCCACTAACCTAACTAACTTAAATTATAATCACCTGACTGATTTTACGTCCGCTGTTCAAAGGGCTATGTTACAATACGCTAATTAGTTGGACGTTGAACGACGCTTGTTCAATCAACGTTCGGCCTAGTCATTCAATTAAATGTCGTCATTCAATGAACGCGCAAGTCATTCAATCAAATAGGAGATTCAACCAGATGACCGCGACATGTCTATCTCTTATGGAAATCCCACAATAACATTTTTTTGTCATTTACTTTTTACGACAAATAATAGCTAATTTTCGAAGCGATTTTAACCAATACAGCATTAATCGTTATCCAATTAAACACCTTAAATACATTGTTGATTACGACTTTGTTTTATACTATGTAGTGATACCCGTGCGAAGCCGGAGCGGGGCGCTAGTATATTATATTAATATCGATTCAAACAAATATTATTGTGCTTTTGTGATTATATTTTAGTACCATACACACCTTTCTGAGTTGTCTGCTAAATAATGTTGGAAGTTTGGTAATGTACTACTGTGTGACGCGATGATTTGCCGAACTGCTTTTGTAGTATCCATCAAACGTGAGTGTTGCTTCAAACGTAAAATCGATGCAATGCTTGGTATAGTCAACTCTTGCTTCTTGTATGCTGTTAAATAAAGAAACTTGTTAAATGATCATCAAATTATTTAAATAAACAAATAGTTTCATTATATACATATATCGCAAGTTAAGCATATCGTCAAGACTAAAAAAATTCAGCAAGGGTATTCAAAAATTCCAAAGAAAACTAATTAATATGTATATGTTACAGTCATAGTGATTAAATAGTTATTATACATAATGACTGGCCATTATATATAAAAGCCAAATTCACTAGACAATGTAATTAATTAATCACTTTATCTGGACATTATTCATAATAGCGTGTCAAAGTTAGCTAAAGTAATAATACGGTCTAGCCGACTTCGAAAATCGTTTTCCTCCCTTCAATACTTAACAAATTACCCACCCAGAGACCAACTCAAACCGGTTAGGTTGAAATTAGTCACAAAACCGACACAGAGCACCCCGACTCCACCTAGTCTTGTGGCTACTACCCCTAGAGTGTTTATAAAAAATGCGGGAGCCAGAAGCTCAAGGGAGGTCCTGAAGAGCGCGCCTAAAGGCAGAAAACGCAAAAAAGGTCATTTTCGACGCCCCTCACCGTCGTTAAGAAAGATAAAACTATAACAATAAAAATATTGACGTGTGGGTACAACCAAGGAGAAGCACAATGACCGAATAGAATTTTAAAAATAGATCAGATTTTTTTAAAATAAAAAAATAAAAATGACACCGAAAAAACCCATTTTAGTTCGAGTACTCGAAATTATCAGCGATGACCCCACATTATTTTTCCCTAATAAAATGTCTAATTTTACGCTCTACTTAAGTAACCGAATAGTTTTTTGAATTTATGTTCAATTTTTGCGTAATTAAATAAAACTTGGTCAAAAACTGACTCCCGAATTCAAATTAATTTCCACTCTAAACTGTGTCATGCTATTCTCGACTTTATGCGTACCAGGTTAGATATTAAATAGACCTTTGGGTCCTGGTCAGTTGTCGGGCAACGCTCGATGTGGAAGGTTGTTTACGGACGCTCTGTCAGGCAAATGCGTGCGTGAATTTAAAAAATGGGATGAAAGGATAATGCGATAAATAAGTTTTCTGCGAAAAAAGAGAACTAAACGTAAACATTTTGGAATTTTAGTCCGGTACTTAATGTATGTTTTAGTTAGGTAAGTCAAATTTTGTTTTGGAATAGGTTCGTAGTATGTACAATAATAGGTAAAAAAGTAGGTAGGTATCTATTATTGTTAAAAAGATAAGTTTACCAACATTGTTTTTAATAAATTTAATAAATTTTAAAAATTCAATTTAATAAAAGAGCAATCTGTGGTAGTACATGCAAAAACCCAAACAAGTCATTGTGTACATAATAAATTTTGTATGATGAATTAAATAACTTTTTTAGGTCTCCGGGGCTAATTAAGTACCTAAACTTGAAACGACGTGGGGCAAAAATGAGTCGTCTCCTTTATTTCTATTGTAATAGTGGTAAATTTCGCGTAATTGAAATTCCGAACAGGCTAGTACCAACATTATAACGTGTTAAAACGTACCTATACATGTCACAATCCGTCTTCTAATAGAGAGCTTTGCTTACGCAACTATGCTTTGCGTAAAGCACGTGAAGGGCTAATGGTGCTACGGTAATTAAGAATAACGTAGTAATATAATGAAGAAAGAAATAAGTCTAGTAGTTTTGAAGGTTACTCCTTACAAAGAATGTGATCTTTCTTGTTTATAAAATTGTTGGTTTAAAATTATAAATAATACTAGCAAGCTGTTGCCTGTGAATTTGTTCACTTTCTGATTGGTTTTATTTTCTCTTAGACATATTTGTATTTTTCGATATCAACAATGGGTAGTTAAGTTATACATAACATTATCTATCTGGAAATTAAAATCATGTTAAGAATCCTTTCCTAAATCGAGATTGTTTGAAAAGTGTTTTCTGACACGTGACGTTTATACTTTTACAGATGTTTTCTATTTACATATATAATGTTATCACTATAGTGGGCTTCTAGTTTTACTTATTTTTGATGACATGGGGTCGGTGTGTCTTGATGGTAATTACTTCAGCAATACTTTTTTAGGGTTCCGTAAAACGTAAAAACGGAACCCTTATAGATTCGTCATGACTGTCTGTCTGTCTGTCCGTCCGTATGTCACAGCCACTTTTTGCCGAAACTATGAGAACTACACTATTGAAACTTGGTAAGTAGATGTATTCTGTAAACCGCATTAAGATTTGAACAAAAAAATTAAAAAAAATTTGGCAGTCATAGGAACTGCCGATAGAAGTGAAAACTTGTGACCCAAATGTTTCCTCTTTTAATTGAATTGTCTAATCTACTTGTCACCTTTTCAGACGACAAATTATTTGTTAAACCATCGTAGGTCTATGTACATTCGCATAATTTCAACACCGCCAGCTAAATCGATGGTTGCGCCATCTAGTTTTATATCAACGTAATTATACAGAATATTGCAACTTTTTACTGTTTCTGTTGCCCTAGGGGCAAACGCAACTCTTTTATATTTCTGTTGTCCTGGTATCTGGAGATAAACGCTGGGCTGTTGGAGGTAGGTAATCGAAACTCTTAACTGTTTCTGTTACCCTGGTACCTGGCCGTTTTTACCAAGTTTACCCGAAGATTTCATATCCGATCCGATCCGATCCATTATCATATCCAAGCGTGACGATTGATGAATCCATTTCACAGCCCACGAAAATTCTGTCTATAGCGCGCCTAAAGAAGTTTTCACTTCAAAAAGAAAAATTAGGGTTGCCCCCTATATTGAGAATTGAAACTCAACAACTTTTTTTCATCAAACCTACACGTGTGGGGTGTCTATCGGTAGGTCTTCAAAAATGATGTTGAGGTTTTGAAAATCATTTTCGTCTACACTGAATAATTTGCGCGAGATACACTTCCAAAGTGGTAAAATGTGTGTCCCCCCCCTCTAACTTCTAAAGAGAATGATAAATCTAAAAAAAATATATGATGTAAATTACCATGTAAACTACCAACGAAAATTAGTTTGAACTCGATCTGATGAGTAGTTTTTTTTAGTACGTCATAAATACACTATTATTGAAATTTCGATCAAAGTTACAACGAACTACAATAACTATATGTACTATGTATATTATGTTACTTGCTGCAATGGAACCCTTCATGGGCGAGTCCAACTCGCACTTGGCCACTTTATTTTATTTTTTACACAGATGGAAACCGACACAACCACACATTGTCTATACTTGAAAACGAAACGTATTTTCGGGTAAATAGATTGGTAAATAATCTACATGTTTGTGCTTTTAAAAAACAACAAAATAGTATGTACAATGATTACAAATACTAAAACTTACCTAGTTTAAATATATTTAAACCAATAACAACAACATTAAGTGAAACAACCATTAGGTAATTTGATTTCTGGTATTTTGAACTGAGGTGTTTGTTTGTTTGGCGGTTGTTAAATAGAAAAATATTACTTACATTTTTTTATGTAAATTTCATTATTATTAAATATTTATCTACCTAATAATTATAAGTTCTAGCATCCACATACAATGTTACCTGAATTATCCAAAAATAAATGCAGAGTACAGGTTAATCAGAAACCTAGTATACATATTTATCTAAACTCATAAATATCAGTCCACCCGTTCTTTCTTTCAACATCTTTCGTTCTTTGTTCTCAATTTAGATACTATGTAAAAATAGAAACTTAATAATTTTACCCACACGCGCATTCATTAGTAACTCTTACAGTATCTGTAATTTATCGTAATGTTACGTGTACTTACTGTACTTAGTTATATTATAACCTAAGGTGAGCTTAGCTCGTATCTTTCTATTAGCGCTAACGCGGCGGAAGAAGAGTGACGTGGGGATGAAATCTATTCCTTTTTTCGGAATAAAAACTACTTTTGGCGGTGCGCCAGATTTTTTTCCGGGAGCTGTAAGTGAAGCTGACCTATTGCGATTCAAGATGAAAGGCTCCATCGGGTGAACTAGGGACCGCCAAGGGTACCCGAATGAAAAAGATACAGCTGCTCTTCACTGCAGTGTCGCTGTGCTATTTTGATTTATATTTAATTTTAAAAATACAAAGTTTGATTAATGTCTTTTTTCTATTTATCCTACTAACATGGTCATGCTATTTAGTATTACAAAATATATCAAAGTTGCGGTTACATATTATATTATTACAGAATAAATAAATAAAACTCCTAATAAAGACTTAGTGAAGTAGAAGTAGAAGTTCACTTCTACTGTGCGGTCTAAGTGCACACATTTTTTTAAAGCAATAGACTGATGCCCTTTTTATACATGATATCGTAAACCACGCATTTATTTAATTATAAAACATGACTACATATTAAATAAATAAATGACTAAATCTTGTGATTCAGTAATATTTAGTTTTCATTTCTTTCATTCGACTGTTTTTCAATAAATGGTTTATTGTGTGTATATAGACAATAAAAAACAAATTGATGTATTTTTTTAAAAACATCTATGATTAATCTGAATGTTTTCATATACTGGATTTCGGGGAACGATGACCTTGAGTGATCGTAGCTTCTATCTTACTCGCGGTGACGCGATGTATTGGAGAGGGGAAGGGCGACGCGCGGGTGAAATTTGATTTTTTCCTGGCACTAGGCCCACTCTGAATGTTGCTTCGTCGCATGAAGTCGAGTTGAGCGAAGGGGGGAGGTGGCGAGCGAAGCGAGCCGGCGACCTCCGTAGCGAAACGAAGGCTGAGTGTGGCGAAGCAACATTCAGGGGCGACCGCAAGAGCTTCTGGCGGGAGGCCACCCAGAGTCCAAGTTAGGCCGGTTAGGTTAATTACTTTATAATAATGTTAATTGAGGCATGCTTAAGGCAAATTGAAATACAAATTTATTCATAAACGAATATCTACTTGTTTTATTACATTATCCAAGTCTTCGAAGATATTATATAAAATAGCTAGTTAATGTGATTAATTTTGTGTCAATTATCACTTTATCTAAATTGAGTAGATATTATATATAATGGCTAGACAGTATATATAATATCCAGATTTATTACTTTGGCTGTAACATATACACTTGTAGTGGTAGGACTCTTAGCAGAGTTCGCCTGGGGAAGTACCACACCTTTGTCAATTAATTAATTCGCTAAAGTCGATTTTCATTATTATAAAGTTTCCAATTATAAAGTATTTCTTGGTTGCGTTTACATATTTTAGTTATGTTATAGTTTTAGTTGCATGTAGGTATGAGTTAAGTTAAAGTTATTGATTTATATTGTATGTATTTAATTTAGTGACTGCCTCAATATTCTAGTTAAGTTGTGTGTGCATGCTTTGGATAACAGTTTAGAACATCACAATATTATAATTTATCTGATAATTAACATTAACTGTAATCTGTTATGTACGCCTAATTAAATAAATAAATAAATTATTCTACCGCCAAGCAGTAATGTGCAAACATTACTGTGTTCCGGTTTGAAGGGCAATGTTTCCAGAGAAATTACAGGGCTTAGAGATATAACAACTTAGATCTCTGGGTGACGAGCGCAGTGCGGTGCTAGGTAATGATTTGGCTCTTCATGTTCCAATAGCTGCGTGTCACTGTGCTGTTATGTGGCAGGCATGTTGCTTACCATCAGGCACATGTCCTGCTCGTCTCGTCACTCTTTATTTAAAAAAAAAAAACATTAAGAGTGCTACTACATTTTATACGTATTTTTGCATAAATCTATCAACTTTAATTATTCTGAGAAAGTAAACCATTTTGGCATCTGTTTTTTTTTATGACGTTTTTTATTATTATAAGTCATATAATAGCGGCTTTAACCATTTCTTTACACATCATATTGTTTAATCTTTACTGTCCGTTCACTATAACTTGTCTCTTTGTCGTAATGTTGGCACTAATTCTTGTCTATTATTTTGTCAGTTCGGTTGTCAAAGAACAATGGCAAAATAATAGTTAATTCATGGTAGCGTCTAGAAATAACGTTTATTATACGAAATGAATTTATTGTTTTTTCTAAGATTTTTCAAATAAATATTGTGGTAGGTAGAAGCCACAAAAAATATTCCGATTTAGTGGGTTATCAAATGATTTAAATAACTTAGTACACAGTTTAAATATGACCATTTACTATAATCATGCTATTTTGGAAGTAATTGTAAAACAATGATGACTGCAAAAATATATTTTATTTAAAGTTGGTTATCATTAGCAGATAAAATATCAGTAGTACTAAAAAATAAAAGATAGATGATGGATCTAAGTCTCATTATAGCATCTTTCCGTAATATTAATAATCTTTATGTTAAAACTATTAGTATTCATTCTATT
The DNA here is from genome assembly GCA_963693475.1 of Ectropis crepuscularia. Classification (NCBI taxonomy): domain Eukaryota; kingdom Metazoa; phylum Arthropoda; class Insecta; order Lepidoptera; family Geometridae; genus Ectropis; species Ectropis crepuscularia. The sequence goes on from OY856338.1 coordinate 21,252,156, forward strand.
TTAATGTTATGTTATGTCTATTTTCCTATGTCACTGCAGCTGAAGAACTAGTGTCAATAGCCAAAAAATAAAAAAAGAAACTAAAAAGCAGTGCAAGAGAGATTGTTTTAAACAGGGGGGCACAATAAGTGACGTCACGACTTGCGGAAATGAGATAGTCTAATTATCTATCACTTGTGAAAAAAAGAGAAAGAGATACTGATTTTCCGTCCTTATCACCGTGGTCGGCTTTTTCTCTGGCTAAATTACAAATCTGACATGGCGTTGCCAAACAAAAGTCTGTTCAAAGCTCAGACTCGGATTTTTTATGTTTTATTAAATATTGTGTGTATTTAAAGAAGATTCAAAGCTTGTTTGTGAAAGACTGTTAAAAGATTGGTGATATTTGTGTTAAACAATGTGCGTTGTGTAGTATTATAAGCTGCAATAGCCTCTGGAAAAGAAAAATCAATGGAATCTCATTTTACACGTAAGTAGACAATATTTGTTATGACGACTTGATAGAAATTCATATTAATGCCTTCTAGACATCTACATGAATTAAATTTATACAATAACGGCAGTATCTAATCCAAAATTTGCAAAATATGTAAAATGTAAACATAACCTAAATAACAAAACAAACAAAAAAGTGTGACCAGTTATTTCTTACAAATTTACCCATGAAATATACAAGTCGGTACATAATTGACAGTTTATTTACTGAACGTTTACTAATAATAGGTACTAGATTTTGCCTGCGGATTCGCATTTGTTAGTTTTTTAAGTGAAAACTTCCTTTGGCGCACTACATACAGATTTTTCGTGAGCCGTGAATTGAACTCAAACATCATGCTTGGGAATGAAATAAATCTTCGGGTGAACTCGGAGCTATGGCCACAAATGCGTAAACGTTTTTAGATGGTCATGGCGTGTTACCATGGTTACCATTACCTATACATATCTAGTCTAGATGGCCATGACGCTTCAATTTCTGTTTCTACTCCTACTGCCATTCCAACTCTTGTTTTCTGGAGTAGGAATTGCATCAAACTCCCATTAACTTACACTATCTCATCTCGCTAACAAGATAACATGATGCTTTTAGTAGGTATAAACCCTACTCACTACACCTACTTCATACCCACTCACACAAGAGACCTATCAATTGTGTGAGTAGATATGAAGCTCTAAGCTTTCAAAATAAAAGATTATTCATACACATTTTCACCTCTGATTTAACCCTTTTGTTTGAACTTTTACAGAAATAATTATGCAACTTAAATGTATCACTAGATTTCTGGTAATAATTTGGGTTGTTTTATTTATTCAAATTAATTATTATTTCGCAGATGTGCCGTTCCGAAGAAGAGGATAAAATATTGTGTGAATAATAAAGCAATATTTTTCATGAAGTACAGATTATCAAATAAATCAATCATTCTGAATTACCACAACATCTAAATTATAGTAGCCTGTCTACTACAACAAGTTCTACTAACATTGAAATGTTCTATACCTAAGTTCCGAGTTGCCCCGTGCGAAGCCTGGGCGAGCTGCTACTATGATATAAATATGACAGGCAAACTATATTCTTATAACGGTGAATGTAAAGTACCATTTGAAATAAATGTTTTATTGCCCTGTTTTTGATTATTTAATTAAGTACCTCCTATTTTAGTTATGTTATTACATAAACCCTCTTTTTAAAATGTAATTTTAGAATGCACAGAACACGGGGTGAATTCATCAGACTATCGCTGCACTACCCATATCTAGTGGAATATTTTCTTTATGGCAATACTTTTTGAGTATTGAATTGAAAATTGAATTGAAATTGAATTGTAATTGAAAGAAGGAGAAGCACTTAGTAGTCATGAACTCTATAAATCTTGAGGTTAAAAATCTTTGGTTTTAAAGGTGTGTATGTTTTGTTATAGAGAAAAGACAAACAAAGAACTGTTAATCCAAAGTGCGGGGTTAGTAAGATAGGGATACCAGCTTCAAATACAATGCCAATAATATTGGTCATAACAATATACTGTAGTAACGATACATAATTTTCTATAAAGTACATTATATTAGTGGATTAAATTTAATTTCTTACAATAATATCAGTTACTGTTTTTATAAAAAAAATAGATATGTATGTATTTGAGGCATATCCGTAAGTAGAATATGTAAAGAAGATGAAACTTCTACAATTCTACATCTAAAAACTCATGTTTCCTGGATATCATCATAGATGTAACACGGTGAATTTTAATGATTTGTATTTATGCGCAATTATAAGTAACATCCATGAAATGTATTATACTCTCGGAAAAGTAGTTCCTACCTCGAATAAACTACTTGTAGAATTGAAAAATAGTCATAAGCTTCAGTGGAGGTGGAACAACTTACTGATTTTTTAAAGCAAATTGGATTTAAATAGAACTTGTGTGGTTCGAAGCGAAAATGTTCGATGAAAAGAACATTGCATGGAGACGTAAGTATAGCGGCATAAATGAAGCTGGTCATATTGTGAAGTTAACTGAAGAAGCTTTTGCATCTATAACCTCTGAGGATAGGCAAAAAACAAATTATACATGTAAAAAATATACATGATATTTTTTTTTACTGTGATGGAATACTATTACTGAGACATTGATTCCGATACGACAAATAATGATGATGTTTATTCATCCGACTGATGTTATGGAATCGTTGTATATTTATCTTTCAACCATAATTACAGTCACGAAAATTATTCCCTGACCAAATTTATTGTAATAATATTTTTTTTATTTTTTTATTGTCTTGTCATTCACAACCTTACAAATCTTCCAGTAGGTATATTTTTTTTAAAATAAACTTGTAAATCTTACTACATAATCTGTAGTGGATGCAGAGAAAAATAGGTTTAAATATTGGTGCTGGTAACCACTAATAACCATGTGAGATAAATGCTATGTACATTTTTGGCCACACTATAAGCTATGCTACCAACTTTTAAGGCAAGGGACAACTTATGATGAATGGTCTGTAGAAATTAAAAGTTTTTGCATTATATCTGTCATAAATTATGAAGTAGATGGCAGTAATATGTTCCCCTTTTTTTTAGTGACAGTTTGATCATCAAACATGTGATATGTAATTTTAATTGTAAATAAATACTATTACATAAAATACACTCACGATGTGATCCAGATTTAGGAGACGAGTTTTCTTGGGCAACAGAACGATCCCAATTTTGCAAGACTGGTATCCTTCTGGCTTCTATCAATGGTGAAGGAAAGTCTTCCAGAAGGTCCAAAACCCTTCTGGTTGACACACTCAATGTGTCAGACGCCGTTTTATTAGACTCTCTCACTTTCACTACCTGGGAAATACGAAAAATTAAATTATTCATAACGGCATGGGACACTTTTTAATAGTAATACCTACCTCGGTATGATATACATTTTGTTACCTAAATGAATTAATTAAAGTACATTGATTTTACAATACTATGCTAGTTTACAAAATTCAAAATTGTATCAAATATTTTTAATAGGTGCTTATCAGGAAACATACAGACCATGCAAGCATGCTACATAACCCTAAATTTGAACCATAAAGCAAGATAACTGTTTGAAATCTGAAATCAAGCTATTACTTACCTTGTGATGGTTCACAATGGGTTTATTAATGTATGTCGAAGCAGATGCTCCTCCATACATGGTTGGGCCTGGGTAGAATGGAGAACCATACAACGAAGGCCTGAACCTTGGCTTTCCGTCACCTAACAAGCCATCGGTAACAGCTAGGACAAAATTAAAATACAAATTAGTAATTTGATATGGTAAATATTTTCAGAAGACACATGACTATACTTTATGGCATTAAATTAGTGCTCTTCAGCAAAAACTTACCAGTTGGTGTCTTTATTTTCTTAGCAGAGTCCTTAATTTTTGAAACATCAAATATTGTGTTCCTCTTCATAGCTACCGATTGCCCTGAAGTTGAAGGCATATGTTTGTTGGAGACATTAGTGTCTGTAGTATCAAAGCTAGCAGACTCGACATTGGACTCTTCTTGAGTTGACGAATATTTGAGATCCCGAGTAAAAGGTTTTCGCCCTGGTGGAGACTGTATGCTAGAGTACAGGATGTTGTGGCTGTTTGATAAATTGTCTGCTTGGAATGGCGTAGACTGAAAATAAAATAAATACATATATATCTTACAGTTAATAGAACACAACACGCAACAAGGTTAGTAAATTTCGCTGAAGCCGTGTCAGGCCATATACAGTTGATATCTTGTAATTAATAATAATTCATTCTTTTGTGAATTTGAATGTGCTCGTAAGTATGTACCTAAATGAAGTAACCAATTCTAATAATATTAACACTACTCAAATGTCATAGGTTAGATTGAAAAATACTAAAATATTATTACAGGAGGGTGAAAAATACTCAAAAGCCTCTTCATATACCTATAAAATACAAATAAAAAATTTACCCGGTCCAAATTGAAAAAATATTTTTCTGTTGGATAGGCCATTAATCGAGGAAGGTTATATAGCACTACGCTACTATCAATAGGAGCGGAGCATAAACGAAAAATGTAACGAAAATGGGAAAGATATTCCTTTTTTAGAGCTTTCGTTGCGCGCGCTGTCGTGCGCTGAAGTAAATGCCAGTATGTATCTATTTTTTAAGGTTGCGTCATCATAACCTAAGGTAACAAAATGTATTCTGAATTTGAGTTGGTGGCGTAGCAACGCGCGCAGGGTTCAGCTAGTAATACAAATAACATTAGTTATTTTCTACATTTTAGTGCCTATCTGTAAAGTCTGGTTTTTTTTTTTGGTACAAGATTTCATATGACAACTTTATTACCACAATAATAGCACAGTATAAAGAAATACTACCATACTACCAGTCAACGATATTAGAAACTATGGATTTTAGGTCAGCATGCAAAAACTGCCTCACTCAACAAAAGACAAAACGCCAGAAGCCAGCTAACTTTACGTCAGTCGTTGTATGACTTAGCAGCTTACCGGCCGCATTGCGTACTCCCCTATGATGGTGTTTTGCATCGTAATATCTTGCAAAAATTATAACAAAAAAGTGAAAAAGAGAGATGGTATATCATATTTTCAGTAAGTACATCATTATTCTGTCAATTTAGGTGCGTTAATACTCGAAAATGCAATTTATAAACAATTCTTTAGTATACTTCATTTCCAAGTACCTACGTAACGTGTCCAATAGGGATTGCCATCCGGAAAAACGAATTTGATATTCTGGTGGATCCGGCATAAGGTGTTACGGTCTACGTAACGTGTCCAATAGGGATTGCCATCCGGAAAAACGACTTTGATATTCTGGTGGATCCGGCATAAGGTGTTACGGTCTACGTAACGTGTCCAATAGGGATTGCCATCCGGAAAAACGAATTTGATATTCTGGTGGATCCGGCATAAGGTGTTACGGTTGAATCGATTTTATTTTTGAAGTGAACATTTCTTTGGGCTCCCCACGCAATGAAACTTCTCAATCTTTGTTTTATCCGTTTAGAACAATAGAAACAAGAATCGTCATTCCAAATTTCAATCGTTCGGATTGAGTTGCAATTAGTACCCAGATTTTTTGTCCATAAATTGTAATGTAATGTCGATTGGTGAGATTGACGCATATTTCGACCAATTTCATCCGTAAAACTAATATTTTTAACTTCTGCAATAAAATGATTCTAAACGCAATCCGAATGGCTAAAATTTATTTTATTTATTCGGAATGATAATAATTAATCATTCATTCAGTTTCTTTCATTCTAAAAGGGGAAGAGGTTTGATCCGTGTCGAAATTAATCCGACTGGGCTCAGAATCGCTACGCTGGTGTTCACGTAGTTTAAATTTAAAAGCAATAAATATTAATTATACGATCAAAATCAAAATTAATATAGTCGTGATTCTTCCTTTTTATAACCCACTTTTAATATACCTTATATACTTACACTTGACTAACTTACGACTAACAGTTCGTTTTGAACCGAAAAACGAAAATCAAAGTTTAACAAGGAGAATTGATAAACAAGCAGAGCTGATAAGTGATAGACGGGAATTCAGTCAGATACGGTCGAACTGAAAATTACGTCGGACTGCAATCACTAGTGCGATATTACGAGTCAGTTGTCAAAGTCATTTGACTTTACTTATGTCAATGCTGCCAGTAGTTCATCGCCTTTGATCTTGGAAGAAACACCGATGTCTAGACACTAGATCATCATCATCATCATCAGCCCGTGTTCGTCCACTGCTGGACATAGGCCTCTCCTATAATACGCCACTCAGCCCGATCCTCGGTCTTACGTTTCCAACTGCCACCAGCTATCTTTCGTATATCATCACTCCATCTGGTCTCTGGGCGTCCTACACTACGTTTGCCGATTCGCGGTCTCCACTCCAAAACCCGTCTACCCCAACGGTTATCGGGTCTGCGACAGATGTGACCGGCCCATTGCCACTTCAGTTTGCTAATACGCTGAGCTATGTCGGTGACTTTAGTTCTCTGACGAAGACACTAGATAAAAACATAAAAACGAAAACTGAACCGCGCTCACGAAATACTATACATTGTAAGGTTGGCCATGGTGGGAGCGAACGCGCTTCCCGCGTCTCATCCCACACGCCCCCCACGATTGCCCTTTCTAGACGGCTTCGTTAAATGACTGTATGATTTAAAAGACTGTGATAATACTATTAACCAAGAGTTCACAATATTTATTACACGCCAGGTAAAACTAAACTAATTAAAATATTATTTTACCTCCACATCGAATTGTTGGTTGTGTTGCGACTCCTGGGAGTTCAAACACTTGCGTTTAGCGGGCGGAGTCAACTCCAGCTCATCTTCTGAAGAGTCTGTACCGTCATTCATTTGTGTGGATCCATTGCCAACTACACTTGATCCACTTGAACTAAACCATAGAGAAATTCGAGCTGGCATCAACCCTGACACTTTAGATTTCATATTCTTCACAAACGACTGGAACAATAAAATTATGCATTAAAGAAGATTAATAGAGAGAAATGAAGCATAATAAACTAAAATGATCAAAGTCAAAGTACTTTATTCATAAATGTACAATTTAGGTACACGTCAATTAATAAAAAATAAAAACAAAAGAAAGAGCATACAAATTATATACATTTTCAAAGTTTAAATTACTACTTTACTGTATTATAATAATTATTGTACAGATAACTGTCAAGCATTATACAAGTATAATATGTTTTTATTACAACTGTACTGACCCATGTCAAATTTTTGTATACATTTTTATAGGATCACCCCAACTACTAGACCAATTTCAATAATAAGGAAGTTTCCATTTTTTTAGTTATATTTTTAAATATCTCAACAAATGAAGTTATGAAGCTTTTCCTTCCCATCCTTACTAATCCTTACTATAGTAGATCCAACCGTTTATCCTCTTTTTGATAGCACCAATAGAACGTAATTGCGTCATGTTACGCAAAAGTTTACTTTTAAATGCGAGGTTTTAAAAATATGACAACTGCTTAAATTTGCTCCTTGATCCCGTATAATAATCATCTTTCACAAAATGAGTCCATAAGTGCAGTAGTTTTTTTATAAATTCCATAAAATAACAAACGTTTTTAAAAAATTACGTTCTATGGCTATCAACATAGTGATGTTACGAAGTTACGATTGAGATATCGATATTGTTTATGAACTATTTTTACACGGGTGTTTTCCGTTCTCGGCACATAATATCGGATTTATTTTTATGTAAAACCGTTATATTGATGCGCCTCAGGAAAACATACAGCATTATTTGAAGACGTGTTTATCTCCTGGTGTATATCCAAAAAAGAACAAGGTTATGATGTGTTCCGTATAATCGGGCAACATTATATCGGCCATCGAAAATATAGCGGATCTATGTTTTGACAGCCGGCATTCAAGTGACGTTGTCTCGTTTCGCCGGTACGTTCGAGAGACTCCTGGTTTGCTTTTCTGGATAAAAGTGTTATAGTTCGCGGGAACGACGAGTTTTTCGGGATAAAAGCTTTAGTATTGTGCGGGAACACATTATTAACGTTAAGTGTGACTACTGGATTAGTGCTGGACTATTAATTGTGAAGTGGCTGTTGGATTGGCCGCTTCTACAACGCAGGATCGTTCTGGAACGGGAAGTCTACGGAACTACTGTCTGGTTTGGTATTCCAAATTCTTTCCAACCCTGTTCCCTTTATCCTTGACGACCAAACTGGACTTTGGACGACGCCGGGAACCCTATGTAAGTAATTTCTTTTCGGTACCTTGTTTGCAATTAGGGGGTAAATATTAAAATCGGTATAAACGCAAAATAATAATGTTTAATTCTCGCTTATGGGCCCCGAGACGGTAATTTCTGGATAAAATACTGTACATGATGACTGAAACATTTGAATATTTATTAAAATAAAGTGTTAAATAACATTTTGTAGTTAGGTAAATTAACAAAGTTTATTTATGTCTGATGTAAACTTTGAAGAACATGATGTACCATTTTCGTTAATTTCTAAATAAATTAACCTGATATGCTTAATGTGTTAAAATATTTCCATATTTGGCTTAATAATGTCTCATCAGTCGGTCACCCAAAGGTTACTGCTGTACCTGATCTACGTCTACTAGTTGTGCGTCTATAGCACTGTTTCAATAGACTGGACATATCTAATTTTTCAGTAACAGGATGTTAAGCAACTGCTATAAGTAAAATTTATTTAAAATGACTCGAAATTTATTCGGGTTTTCTTAGATAGGGACTAGTAATATGTGATAGCACACAAATTATCTTCGTTTTCTATGATTATACTACCACCGCAACAATACTTATGTGTATTCGGTCTGTAACATTTAAAAAAGGTAACAAATCTACCCTTATTCTCGGAAATGTATAGGGTATTATCAATACTCGTGAAGATGTTAATGTGATGACATCTTTCAGCGACATGTACAGCGGACCAGCACGGCGGGCCACGGCCTTTCCTTGAGTTCTAGTGGTGGGAACGAGCCAGAAGGCTGAGTATGGGCATTTTTCGCCATTTATGGCATATCCTGGGGTTTGTGCTAGACATAACATGGTATTTACTCATAGTATTTCGGTTGCCTGGAAGAGATCGCTATTAGCGATAATGTCGCCACTTGGTTCACTAGTTCTAGGATAAGTCCCTGTTGTTTAAGTATTATATTGTGGATAATAAAGAGTTTCTATCTTTTTATAGTCTTTTATAATATTAGTTGGCTAGTAGAGAGCCACCACTTTAAACGGCATTGTTGTATAGTTCAAATGTATAGTATGTATTTGTATAGTTTGAAATGGATATTTTGAATCCGTTAATTATTTATCTTCTAGTTTGCTTTCTATTCTTTCTCGCTTCGTCTAATGCTGGCTTTCATTAGACTCAGTATCTGTTTTTTCTTACAAGTACAGAGTTTTTGTCGTCTAACATAACCACAAATAAAACAATTGTTCATTTTAATACAATTCATTAATTTATAATGTTTTTGGCAGAATAACTGAATTTAAGCTTCTTCTAACTCAAAACGTATGAACATAAGAAAAAAAAATTAAACGAAAGTTGTAGGAAATAAACTAGTCTTTAAAAAAGGTCTGATGCGTTTTATTGATTAATCTAATATTTCAAGAGTTATCGGCTGCAATAGAAAAACTGGTTAATTAAATGGGCCATAAATCGTAAACGCTACATGTCACAGAAAAGTTTTCCGGCCACAAAAGATGCAAAATATTATTTTCTACAATAACGACCTCAACAATTTTTGCCCTAAAGTTTATAGTTTCCGAGATATTAGCCAAGCTCGCAGCAATGTTTTACTTTTAAAAATTCGGCAACCGGACTTTGGGACTGATTTTTCGCAGGCAACCCGACAAAATGTCATGTTCTTATTTGCCAAAATAATCTTTAATTTTATTTAATTTCAATTTAATAACCAGACTGTTGCAAAATGCTAGTATCGATGTACCTGTTTATACTTGGTCACAACACTATAACTGACAAATTATCTGCCAAAAAGATAATAAATGGTTGGATTCACTATAATATTACTTATTACTAATTACTAATATTATAAATGCGAAAGTAACTGTCTGTCTGTCTGTCTGTCTGTCTGTTACTGGACGAAGTCGCGGGTAACAGCTAGTATGTCAATATAGCTATGTTTATTGATTGAAGAATGTATTTATTATTATTTTCTATGGTTTTTCGACAGCTTTATAACGCCACCATCAAAAATCAGCTTTTTTTAAGCTATTGCATAGCTTTTATCGCGGGCCTGGAGACCGAATCTAAGAGATGCGTGAGACCACAAGAAAGAGGGATGGAAGACCGTAACGCCTGCCATCCCCACTCCAAATTCGTTCGCTCGGTCATTCGACTTTAAATCTTATTTTTACTAAGACTTACAGACTATATATTTGTAATTATGATATTATCAGTCTCAACAGAGGTCAAATTAAAGTGGACGGATAGCAGTTTCATATGAAATCGTCGATACCGGCAAACTTAAGTTGAACCCTGCAGTCGTAGCTCTATCTATATTAGACGGAAAACAAATTTGTATGAAATCATCGATACTGGCCACCCGGCCAGTATTATGTGAGCCCACTAAGTGTGAAAGCAAATATTTCTGCTTCGGAACTTCGTATACCTACAAATGATAATGTCACTGAAGTGCACGCCGCCTTCTAATAAAGACAACAAAAAAATGCAGGTATGGTTAAACAGCTGTTCGCTACATAGCATTCACAACAATGTAATCGATCGATGTCAGATTCTCAACTAAGTGAGTTTGATGATAATAGATTACAGGCCCGTGAACAAAAATTAAAATTATAATTAAAATTTAATGGTAGTTTGCACGACCATCATAGTCGTGGAAACTACCATCAGTGCAATCAGTCCACCGAACAATGGCGGTAAAACCATTGCGGAATGGTCGGAAGTTATAAACACCAATAACACAAGATGGGCAGCAGCATCTTGTAGAAAACTTCCGACCAACTGCGATCGCCAACCCGCCTGCCAAGCGTGGCGATTATGGCAAAACCCCCTCATTATGAAAGCAAAAAGAAAGCCACGGCCCCTAGTCTCCGGCAGCTCTGCTAGTCATGGCTGTGGTAGCGGCCACGACAGTAGCAGAGCAGGGGGTGCTAAGAATCCCCGGACGGCCCCCTTAAGCTACCGTAAAAGACCCTTGGCCCTGGCAACATTCAACACGCGAACACTGCGGGCTGACGAGAAGGTTATCGAACTGGAGGAAGAATTGAGCAAATTGCGCTGGAGTATTATAGGTTTATCTGAAGTCCGAAGAGAGGGCGAGGACTCGATAATACTTAAATCCGGCAATTTGCTCTATTTCCGGGAGGGCGACCAACAGTCCCAAGGTGGTGTCGGGTTCATCGTCCACGAGTCCCTCGTGAACAGTGTTACTCAAATCGGTTGTCGTGTCGTGAGTGTGTCGACGAGGGTAGCGTACCTTATACTCAGAATTACCAAACGGTATTCGCTGAAGGTCATACAGGTATACGCGCCAACGTCGACACATTCCGATATTGAGGTAGAGGCTATGTATGAGGATATCTCGAAAGCCATGCATGCCTCCAAGACCTATTACACTGTCGTCATGGGGGACTTCAACGCGAAACTGGGCAGGCGGGGCGATGATGAGGTTAGAGTCGGGAATTACGGATTTGGTAATCGGAATTCACGGGGCCAGATGCTGGCCGACTTCTTGGAGAAAGAGGGACTCTATATGATGAACTCTTTCTATAAGAAGCCGGTACAACGCAAATGGACCTGGATTAGTCCCGATGGTGCAACCAAAAATGAGATAGACTTCATCATGTCGTCAAGGAGAGAAATATTCAGTGATGTCTCTGTGATCAATGCGGTAAAAGCCGGGAGTGATCATCGAATGGTAAGAGGCATGCTGAATCTTAATATAAAACTCGAACGGTCGCGACTGATGAAGTCTACGCTCCGGCCAGCGCCTATCCAAATCCAGAATTCCGAGAACTTCCAACTCGAGCTTCAGAATCGCTACGAGTGCCTAGGTGACTGCGTAGACGTGGATGTTTATAATGACAGGGTCGTGGAAGCTGTCCATACGATCGGATCTAAACACTTTTAAAATCCGTCGTACGAAAGGAACCCAAAAACTCTCTAACCCTACCCTAGAGCTCATGGAAGAAAGGCGCAAGATGGTTTTACAATCCTCAGGTGATGCTTCTAAGTATCGAAGGATCAATAGACAGATCTCAAAGTCACTGACTCGCGATATACGGCAATTCAATACGAAGTGTATTGAAAAGGCCATTGAGCAGAACAAAGGCTCTAAAGTATTCGCCCGAGATTTGTCTATTGGCCAGAGCCAACTGATGAAGCTGAAGACCGAGGATGGGAAGATCATATCGTCCAAATCCGAGCTCATGGGAGAGGTTGAGAAGTTCTACGGACAGCTATACACGACGACACAGCAACCTGTCGTAAACCTGACCAGCGATCCTAGAGCCAGGTTAACCCGACATTACACCGAAGATATCCCGGACGTTAGCCTGTACGAGATTAGAATGGCTCTCAAACAGCTAAAGAATAACAAGGCACCGGGTGATGACGGCATTACAGCTGAGCTCCTGAAAGCGGCAGGTTCGCCTATGCTAAGGACTCTACAAAAGCTATTTAATTCCGTCATTCTCGAAGGCAAAACGCCGAAGGCATGGCACAGAGGCGTGGTGATACTCTTCTTTAAGAAGGGTGACAAGACCCTTTTGAAGAACTACAGGCCCATCACGCTTCTGAGTCACGTTTATAAACTATTCTCGAGAGTCATATCGAACCGTCTCGCACGCAGGTTTGACGACTTCCAACCGCCCGAACAAGCCAGTTTCCGAAAAGGCTTTAGCACCATAGACCACATACATACGCTACGGCAGGTTATACAGAAGACCGAAGAGTATAACCAGCCCCTATGTTTGGCGTTTGTGGACTATGAGAAAGCCTTCGATTCGATCGAGACCTGGGCTATGCTTCAGTCGCTCCAGCGCTGCCAAATTGACTATCGGTATATTGAGGTGCTAAGGTACGAAAACGCCACCATGTCAGTTCGTCTTCAGGACCAGAATTCGAAACCGATCCAGCTGCAACGAGGTGTGAGACAGGGGGATGTCATATCCCCGAAACTGTTTACCGCCGCACTGGAAGACGTCTTCAAACTTCTGGACTGGAACGGACTCGGCATTAACATAAATGGTGAGTACATGACCAACCTCCGTTTTGCCGATGATATCGTGGTCATGGCTGAAACCCTGGACGACCTCGGCAGAATGCTAAATGACCTCAGTAGAGCCTCTGAAAAAGTGGGTCTTAAAATGAACATGGATAAGACAAAAATCATGTCAAATAACCATGTTGTACCCACTCCTCTTAAAGTAGGACTCTCTACGCTCGAGGTTGTTGACGAATACGTTTACCTAGGACAAACAGTCCAATTAGGTAGATCCAACTTCGAGAAAGAGGTCACTCGTCGAATCCAACTCGGCTGGGCAGCGTTCGGGAAACTACGTAATATCTTCTCGTCCAAACTACCGCAGTGTCTCAAGACGAAAGTCTTTGACCAGTGTGTGTTGCCAGCGATGACATACGGAACAGAGACGTGGTCGCTTACTATGGGCCTCATAAGAAGGCTCAAAGTCACCCAAAGGGCAATGGAAAGAGCTATGCTCGGAGTTTCCCTGCGCGATAGAATCAGAAATGAGGAAATCCGCAGGAGAACCAAGGTAACCGACATAGCTCAACGAGTTGCTAAACTTAAGTGGCAGTGGGCAGGGCACATAGCTCGCAGAACCGATGGCCGTTGGGGCGGAAAGGTTTTCGAGTGGCGACCGCGTACCGGAAGACGCAGCGTTGGCAGGCCCCCCACAAGATGGACCGATGATCTGGTAAAGGTCGCCGGAAATCGTTGGATGCGGGCAGCGCAGGACAGATCTTTGTGGAAATCTTTGGGGGAGGCCTTTGTCCTGCAGTGGACGTCTTTCGGCTGATATGATGATGATGATGATGATGAACAAATTTACGTAGTAAATGAACCACCAATTGAGAGGTCAGTCAAATTTAATAATCCTGACTAATATTATAAATGCGAAAGTAACTCTGTCTGTCTGTCTGTCTGTCTGTCTGTTATGATTTACCATCTAAACCAATCCTGACTAATATTATAAATGCGAAAGTAACTCTGTCTGTCTGTCTGTTATGATTTACCATCTAAACCAATGAACTGATTTTAATAAAATTTGGTACACAGATAGACTAGACCCCGAGAAAGGATATAGGCTACTTTTTATTGCAGAAAAAGGGCTGGGAGTTGAAGAATGTATCAAAAACGGGGAAAAATATTTCTCTTCGAGAGCTTTAGCTGCGTGTGCCATTCTCCTTGGTATGCGCTGAAGTCTGATGACAGATGACAGGAGACATGTCGGTCTATATTTGAAGGTTACGTCATTTTAGGTAATCAAATTTTCAATTATGCATTGTTTACATTCTTAGAGTAAGGAATACAATATAGAGTTACAAAGTTCCTGACTACTATAGTGTTTCTCGTTCTTTCAATTTCAATTCAATTTTCAATTCAATACTCAAAAGGTATTGCCATAAAGAAAATATTCCACTGGATAAGGGTAGTGCTACGATAGTTGTACGAATTCAGCTCGTGTTCTATCCATTCTAAAATTACATTTCAAAAAGAGGTTTCATGTAATATAAATAAAATAGGAGGGGAATAATCAAAAACTGGACAATAAAACATTTAATTCAAATTGTACTTTACATTCAATAAAATAATATAGTTTGATTGGCCATTTAGTAGCAGCTAGCCCAGACTTGACACAGGTAACTCGGAATTTACGTATAGAACAAACATTTTACTTTTTCAATATGCGAAGCCCTTGTTTTAGTAGAGATACTACTATTAGATGTTGTGGTAATTCAGGATAATTGATTTATTTTGTACTTCATGAAAAATATTGCGTTATTATTCACACAATGTTTATCCTATTCTTCAGAGTGTCACATCTGAAAAATGATAATTAATTTGGATGAATAAAACAATCAAAATTATTACTAGAAATGTGATAAATTCAAGTTGTGTAATTGGAATTGCAAAAGGGTTATATCAGAGGTGAAAATTTGTATGAATAATCTTTTTTTAGAGCTTCATCATCAACAGCCCCACTAAATGTTCCCACTGCTGGGTCTCGGGGCCTTCTCTCGCAAGGAGAGAGTTAAGGCCATAATCCACCACGCTGGCCCAGTGCGGGTTGGTGAATGACACACGACTTCGAAAGATTCTAGGTACATGTCGGTGTCCTCGCGATGTTTTCCTTCACCGTTTTAGGTTAGCGACATTAAGCCGCATTATGCACATTACTTTGAAAAGAGTAGTGCATGTCGGGTTTGAACCTGGGGTATCCGGATCGACAGGCGCTGTTCTCCGGACTAGACCAGCCGTAACTTTTAGAGCTTAGTACTTCATAATCTACTCACACAATGGACCTACTTTTCACTAAAAGCATCATTCGTTCTCATTAGAATGGGACAGGGTCTGTATAGGATAGTGTAAGTTAATTGGAGTTTGATGCAATTGCCACTTCAGAAAACAAGAGTTGCAATGTCAGTAGGAGAAGAAACAGAAATTGAAGCGTAGGGATTGGTAACGGAAAAAAAACTGGCAGTCATAGAGACTGACGATAGAACTGAAAATGTATAACTCAGTACTTGACAGCACACTTTGGAAACTACGCAGGTGAAACCGGAGGGCGCTTCTAGTTTGGAATAAATCTTTAAAGCATTGTCATCTAAATAAGCCTGCTCTCAAGTCAAGGCCATTGGCTATCTAGACTAAAGATGTGTAATGGTAACCATGGTAACAGGCCATGACCATCTAAAAATGTTTACGCATTTGTGGCCATAGCTCCGAGTTCACCCGAAGATTTATTTCATTCCCAAGCATGATGTTTGACCTCAATTCACGGCCCACGAAAAATCTGTATGTAATGCGCCAAAGGAAGTTTCCACTTCAAAAACTAACGAATGCGAATCCGCAGGCAAAATCTAGTACCTATTATTAGTAAACGGCCAGTAAATAAACTGTCAATTATGTACCGACTTGTATATTTCATGGGTAAATTTGTAAGAAATAACTGGTAACACTTTTTTTGTTTGTTTTGTTATATAGGTTATGTTTACATTTTACATATTTTGCAAATTTTGGACTAGATGTAGCCGTTATGGTATAAATTTAAGTCATGTTGATATCTAGAATGCATCATTATCAATTTTTATCAAGTGGGCATTTGAAAATATTGTCTACTTACGAGTAAAATGAGATTCCATTGATTTTTCTTCACTTTCACATTTCACTGCGGATATTTTAGCTCAAAACACAGCAAACACACATTGTTAATATACAAAAACACAAATGACTTACAAGTCTTTCACAAACACGTTTCAAATATTATTATAATAAACATAGATGAATTAAATCAATAAAAATCAGAGTTCAAGCTTTGAACAGACTTTTGTTTGGGAACCGGGTGTCAGATTTGAAAGCTTAGCCAGAGAAAAACCCGGCCACGGTGATAAGGACGTAAAATCAGTATCTCTTTCTCTCTTTTTCACAAGTAATAGGTAATTAGAGTGTCTCGTTCCCGCAAGTTGTGACGTCACTTATTGTGCCCCCCTGTTTACATTAAAGTATTATCAAATTAAAAATCTCTCTAATCTTATATTGTAATGTTGTGTATGTAAAATTTGTCCGTTGATTTTTATACCTCTACACTAAACATTACTATTTTACCATACTATTCACATACAATCGTATATTGGAAGTACTTGAAGGAAGAACCCTGCTGCCTCGATTTCATACTAAAGAGGTTTTTGAAAATTAAGCTCAAGATTATCTGAAGAAGACTGATCACCTGAATGAAGCATCATACTCCAATGAAAAACATACAGAACATGGATTAACGACGCTCTCAATGTTCAAACGCTGGACGTTGGCGAAATTGCGGTGGTACCCATTACCGACTGGTAGCCATAAGAAAAAAGAAGAAGAAAAATGCATCGTTTGCGGAGGTATTTTTATAAACACGATGTTCGGATAAACATTTATCCGAACGAGTACATTATTTATCACAAATATATAATTTTGAGCAAAATTGCCCTTGGTATTATTTGATTTTAATGAATATCTTAGTTTTAAAATAACTCTGCAACAAAATAATACATCACTTTATTACGACTACGAGTAGCCGTGGCCTGATCATCCACAGTGAAGCTAAGAGAAACCCGCAGTGGTACTGCTAAACAGGGCTATGAGCTCCAAGCCTTGCGTTCCTAGCAATGCGGTCAGGAGGGAGCTGCGCGGCGTAGACGGTGTCGGCGCGAATGAGACGTGCCGCGATGTTTGGTGGTATGCATCGTGACCGTAGAGAAGAGGATGAATGATAAGAGAGGCTGAAGAGGAATACCGGTATAACGGTGCACCACTCTCCCTGCCCACTGTGGCCTTGCGTGGTTGCCAACGTATGATGGCGAACGCGGTGGGAGTGTAGAGGAAGAAGAGTGCCGGTATATCGGTGAGCTGCTGTCCCCGCCCTCTTCAGTCGGATGGTGGTAGGTGACGAGGCCGACCATTTTCCCGCCGTGAGAGACAAAGGGTGTCTAGACGTGAAAATGTCACTCTGGTGACCACGGTGTGCATTGTCCCGCGGCGGGTTCACAGAAGAGTGCGAGAACATCCCGGTGTTTGCGCGGTTTGTGGCAAAGATGAATTAATACTGCCGAGGTTTTAGCCGGTAGGGTAGGGCCGGTAGGGCATGGTGTCGAATCCGACACAAATCGACTATTCCCTTCAACCGCAATGGTATGTTAATGCATTACCTCCACATAAAATGGTACCATTTGCCTTTTAATTTCAAAATAATACAGTTTCCCGTTAAGTAGTCGTATGCTGAAACTATTATTGAAGCACAGGGGCAAACATTTAACCCTTAATTTGATTATGTAAAGTATGCTTAACAGTCTGGTTGAAAAAAAAAATACAAGTTATGTGTGCGTTCAAACAGTTATTTTTCAATTGTTTGTGATTTCTTATGTAATCTTTTTTCGGGTAATTTTTAATATTACCGTGTAGTAAGAATATTTTTGAAATTTGAGCGTCAAGATGACGAGCAAACGACGAGCTCTTCGAACTATTCAAGTAAATATAACTTTTAAAATAAAGGAATGTGCATAAAATATAAAAGTAACGGTTTAAATCGGTTGATGTGTGTTTAAACTTTGTTTCTATTAATTTTTCAAGCGTTTGACTCATGAAGCAAGGATATGGTAGGCCTCGGACAAATGTGTTAAGTCCACTCAACAAAGTTCGATGATAGGTAAACGGCGCTTAGTTTTTTGTGTTGGGTATTCTCAACAAAAATAAGAAAAAGTACAATGTACCATATGGTAAATTGTACTTTTTCTTATTTTATTAGATCAGGAATCACAAAATCCTGCTTGCTTAACCTACTTGGCTAGTTTTGCACTTGACCAGTTAATTTATGTTACTGGCCAGCTGTTTATTGCCTTATTAAGTAACTACCTTCTTACCAGCAGTATGGAAACCTCACCAACACTTTCTACGTTCTACAGTTACGGTAAACCTACCTACACGTTATTATCCCGTAGATAATGTCACATTTGACAAAATCCACAATTTTATATGGGTATGGTCGATGTTCATACTGCAAAAAAGGTTTCACGACTGTGTATTGCCTGAAATGCAACGTAAGCCTTTGCTTTCTCAAAGAACGTAACTGTAATTTTAATTATCATTACAAAACGAATAAAATTTGCTACCTTTATCTACATTATTGAACAAATATTTGAATATAACACTAAGTGGTTTTGATTTCAAACTATCATTTTATGCATCTTGTTAAGCCAGCTTAACATAATTAACAGTAAGTCCATATTTCAATATCCGTTTTTGTTGAGTATAATTAACACGCATTTTCCGGAAAACCTTTATAGGGAGATTTTTTTTCACATTTTTTCTTTATTATTTAGGGTACCAAAAACAGGTCTATTGAAAAATTATTTCGTTTTTTCATGTTTTTTTTTTGCCAAATTAAGGGTTAAGCACCTATAAATCGATTCTTTGCGCTAAGACTGGTTTTCTTACGGACAACTACTTAGGTATCTGAAGCGTTATCAAGATCATCAGGTTACAGAGATAACCAATTTGTTCTTCTACCCCAAGAATTAAAAAACTAAAAATTTTGTATATACAGAAGTACTCTAAAATACCTGTAGGTACTATAAAACACATTTTACTAGAACCCAGTACTTTTACGTAGCGTTTCTTTATTCTTTTGGTATAGTTCTCTTACTGATCATAGCTTTTTATAGCAATGGATATTTTAGTAGAGATTTTCCTCAAATAGGCGCGGGTGAAACTGCGGGTCACAGCTAGTTGGATATAATTATTATTTTAAATTACAGGCAAGATTGTTAATACTTATAAATACATACTACATTAAATAATTTAAAATATTTGTTTGAATGAATATTATATTTACTGTAAGAGATATGTTGTAATGACACAACATATTTATCTCTTATTTCTTAAGCTCTTTGTCTTCTTGTTAATATATTTTTTTCTATGTTTTTAGGTAAATGATGTGTAAAATTATTAAAACTTAAAAATTATGTGCTCTGTGTACAATTAAATGATTAAATTATGTTGTACCTTTAAATTATGTTGTGTTCTAATATAGCATTATCTACCTTTCCAGCATTATGATAAAAACAAATGTGACTCAGACTCAACATTATGCCAAAAATACTGCATAAATAAAAACATATTACAATTGCTTACGTTGATAAAAATGCATGCAACATGCAATAGCTTTACCGCAGCAGTCCCCGAGTGCCACACTTATTTTTTTTATTTAAGATATTTATTGAAATGTCAAACTAATTTGTTAAATGTGAAAATTAAGTAAAAAAATATTTTATTTGAACGAAACAGAGTATACATTATATGTATGAGTAGATATGTAAAAAAAGGTTTTTTTATTTTTTATTATTACTACCTTTTTTAAAGAAGTTTGTGATTTAGCAGTAATGTTACAGAAGACTTTTAGTAGCGACGTATATTTGCCCTTGCCCTTTTAAAACAAAAAATGTTTTGATAACTCAGAATTCATTGTTTTGTATTTATTTTTTGTACTCAGAATTCTTTATTTGTATTTTTTTTGTTTTGTGGTACCTAGAGACATCATGTAAAGTATTAATTTTTGTACTCGTAAAACCATAAACGAAATCGCGGTAAGACCCAAACAAAGCAAATTACAAAAGAAAATATAGTGAAACGTTATTTGTGAAAACGTTTATGTGATATATGGTTAGTAAATATTATACTTTTGCAGGCCTGAAAGATTTAGGAATGGTTACCTAAGAAAATTCGCAGATTTTTCAACAAATATATTACAATAATATAGAGAGACGAACTTCTTAGCATTCCATGGATTCACCGCGCGGGTGCGTGCGGGTAGCTGGAGCCCAAAAGGGATTGACGATAAACAAAGACAAATTAACTTTGTAAAAGAGGCCTCAACTTCAAACTCCAAGAACAAGCCTTACTCAATCCTGGGTTCAGCACCTGATTGGACTATTTTAATGGACACTTATGAAAAGCACTACAAAATCCCAGAGGATGTGGGTGTTTCGTCATCCAGACTGGACATTTTCCTTTTTTCTAGGGCTACGAAACGCATAGTCCTTGTAGAACTTACCGTACCTACCGTGGGAAACTAATTTACCTAAAGACCACGCGATGAAACAAAATAAGTATTACGACCTTCAAAACGAATTAACAAAAAATGGCTATGTAGTTAATTTATATGCTGTAAAAGTAGGAACGAGAGGTATACGGTATACCAGCAAAATCTCTCTATAACCTGCTTAAAGACATTGGCTTGTCCAGAAGTGCAGTAAGTTCCATACTAGAACGAGTATCTAAAGCTGCACTAGTAGGATCATATCGGATTTGGCTGGGCAGGGAAAGAAATACGAGTACTAAAGGCGAGTGTTGACGTACGTCACCAAAAGGGGCCCTTTTAAACCTACGCCCGAGTCACAAGTCTTGGGGTCTATTCGAGAATTCTCTCTCTGCCACACGATGGACCCGGCACCCGCACGGTGAATCCATGGAATGCTAAGAAGTTCGTCTCAAAATACTCAGAACATAGAGAAAAATCGTGTAACACCCGAAACCCACAGCACTTTTCGACTTATAAAGCCATGTTTCGATTTGCTAAGCTATAAGCATTTTACAATTTAGATAAAACAACTAAAAACGCAAAGATTTGAACACTTTAATTGTTAAAATATTATTGAAAAGTACAATCTATATGTATAAAAGCGAAAGGTCACTCATCAAGGAATCTCAGAAACTACAAATGCTAGGAATCTGAAATTTTGCATGGAGGTCCCTTTTAGCACGTAGGCGCTCGCTAAGACGGGGTTTTGTGAAATTCAACCCCTGAGGGTGAAACAAGGGATGAACAGTTGTATGAAAATTCGTCATTTTCAAAGTTATCAAATGTTGTATCTAGACACTTGACACAAAGCAATTAAATGTTTGTTCCATCAATTTTGTAATTTCGAACTGTACGGGGGTGATATTGGGGTTGAAATGGGGGATGAATGTCAATATCAAAGTTCCTAACCGTTGAAGATAAAACCCTGTTTATAGACAATTGACATGAAGCAAACAAATGTTTGTTCTAGCAATGTTGTAACTTCGAACTGTACAAGGATGAAATCGGGTTGAAATGGGGGATGAATGTCAATATGGAAGTTACCAACCGTTGAAGATTAAAACCATGAAACTTTGTAAATACACACTTGATACGAAGCAAACAAATGTTTGTTCTGGCAATTTTTATGGGGATGAAATAGGAATTGAAATGGGGGATGAAAGTATATAATGGAAGCTCCCAATCGTTGAAGATAAAACCATGAAACTCTGTTTATAGACACTTGACACGAAGCAAATGAATGTTTATCTAGCAATTTTGGAATTTTCGAACTGTACAGGGATAAAATTGGGGTTGAAATGGGGGATGAATGTCAATATGGAAGTTCCACACTGCTGAAGATAAAACCATGAAACTTTGTTTATAGGCACTTCACATGAAGCAAATAAATGTTTGTTCTAGCAATTTTGTAATTTTGAACTGTATGGGGATGAGATTGGCGTTGAAATGGGAGACGAATGTATCTTAGGCTTTCAAACCTAAGCAACTGAACCGATTGTGATGAAATTGTTTTATTATAAACTGGTTTTAGTAACCGTAAACGTGTCTGGGTATACAAATAAGTACTGCCTGAGTAACCTTAGTATTTATTTCGCGCGGTCTAAGTCGCGGGTAACAGCTAGTTATAAATAAACTCTTGTCGTACAAATGTTAACACCTGAAACGATGGAATGACCCAAAAGATAATTAAAATTGATTAAAATAAAATTATTTAAAAGGTAATTTCACTGTAACCATAACTCTTCAAAACGGAACACAGTATTGTTTGCATCTTACTGCTTGGCTATAAAATAACTGGCGAAGACAAACAGACCTACCACTACAAAATTCTAAAGAGTCAAAAAGTAAAAGCTCAAAGAGTCCTACCACTACAAAATGAAAACGTTTATTGTGCCAAAATAAAACATTCATAAGATAAAAACACATGAAAATATGGATATGCAACAAAAACAGTAGGTGGTACGGATACATAGTGTTGGTGTGCACTGGACCCCACACTAGGGTGACCTGTGTTGTGGGAGACCAGGCTCTTTCCTATTACAATTTGTACATATTAGAGAATAAATGAAATAAAAGAAAATAAGATGAAAACAAAATAAACAATTTTCTAGAATAATGAGGGTAATCTAAAAAAATATAATTGCTCATACAGAAGGGGTGTTAAAGAGACAGAAGCGTAAACTAGATTACAAAACTAATCTTAACTCAAGCAAAATAAGTGAAAACCAACAATAAAACATGTTGTTGAGACCCAACATTCACATTTACATCAGAAACTAGAATACATTTTTAGATACATAAATTCTTTTTCAAAGGAGTAAAAATATATATATCAATTATTTTATTTATTTATTGAATAACAGGCAGGGTTGGCATGATTAAAACAAGTTGTTTTAAAACACATGTTTAAATCAGTGTTTAAAACAGTTTGAATTTAAACAGTGTTTTTAATCACATGTTTAAAAACAAAGATTAAAACAAGTATTAAACAGTGTTTAAAACATAAAGAAAAAAACATAAAGAAAACAACAATTTAAAACTACTTTTTGAATGAAAATAAATTAATCTTTAGGGCTCGAAATAGATTGACATAAAACCAGTTGAGTCTATGCTATTTATTTTATTTTTTTGTACCTACTCACAAAAGGAATAATAAGTTTTTGAAAAGAAACATTACAAAGAAAGGCACTTCTATGTATACCTCTAGAATTAATAGGTAATTCCCTGTTGGTCCTCCTAGGAAAGTCCCTAATGTCGACCGTCGAAACAAAGTAATTCAATGGACTAGTAGGGTATTTCCTACATTAAAATAGAAATATTGTAGTTTCCCCATTGAACTCTTAAAAACGGTATTTATAACAATGGGTTTACCCTGTTAAAAATGAACATTAGTTAGAAGACACAGGTGAATCTAAACCGTTTAGTACAGATTAGAAATAGGTATGCTCGCAACATAAAAGTGTAACCAATAACCATTTTGCAAATTTGAAAGTAGCCTGTAAACCTATAAATTAATAAATATGACGTCTATTTTAAATGAAATGAATGGACAAAACTAAAATGAATAAAAAAAAACATAAAAAACAAAAAAAACACTTGACTAAAACATTTTGAACTGTTTTTTTTATAAAAAATTTAAAAACTGTTTTTTTTTCCAACCCTGATAACAGGCGAGCACCATTAGCTAATATGCCTACATCTCAGTGTTGAAATAATAAATTATAGGTAATTGTCAGTAAAATGATTTTCTTTCACTATCCATTTGTCCAGTCTGATCTTGAGAGAGTTTAATGACTTTGCTGAAATAACATCCTCAGGCAACCTGTTCCAGTTGTAAACCACACTGTATAGAAAGAATAGCAGCAATAGAAATACATCATCTGTGAAAATGTCAACTGTCTAGCTATCACCATTCTTGAGATACAGCTTGGTGACAGACGGACAGACGGACGGACAGCCAAGTCTCAGTAATAGGGTTCCTTTTTTACCCTTTGAGTACGGAACCCTAAAAAGGAGTTAGGCAAGGAGACCCCCTATTGCCGAAATTATTCACTGCAGTACTGGAACAAGTATTCAGAACTCTCAATTGGGAAACTAAGGGTCTAAACGTAAATGGAGTACCACCTACATCACCTAAGATTCACAATCTCCAACTCTTGGAAACGCTTCTGGCAAATTAAAGAAATCATAAAAAATAAAGATGTGCCAACAGCAGACAAAAATATGAAAAAGCTAGAAGTGTGACAGAACTCTATGCAGAGGAGTACTCTCCAAATTAAAATAAGACAAAATAAGAGAAGTTATAAAGAGAAAGAACGAAGGTAGCAGGAAGGTTCCGATAGCAAAGACCATTAGATAATTAAAATGGAGATGAACAGGCCATATGGTAAGAGGCATACAGAAGTGGTCTCAAAAGGTGACTCACTGGTATCCTTGAGGAGAAAAGAGGAAAAGAGGGAGTGAAATATGCAGATGGGAGGATGATGTGAAGAAGACAGCAGGAACCAAATGGACGAGGAAGGCGGGTAACAGAGAGGAATGGAAAAACTTGGAGGAGGCCTATGTCGAAAGACAAACTGGGTTGTAAATTATAAAAATTAGATTAAATATATACTTACTTGTAAAAATGTCATCAATACCCTAGAAATAAAGCCTATCTTTATCTTAAAAATTGATTCGCAAAAACAACAAGATTAAGTATTTTTTTCACTGGGATAAGTTGTAATGTAATGTGAACGAGTTGTACGATTTTATTGTACCATATTGGCATCACTGTTGTTCACTATTTTGATTAACATTTTCAATCAAACATTATTGGAGAGTGATAAGAATCTCTTTAATTTTAATTTGGGCTAAAAAGATAGCGGAAAAGGTAAGACTTTTGCTCTAAAACCTGTAAATACAAAGACCATGTAGCAATGTCCCACCAGTCACATGAAAACATACAAAAGTTGTATTTGTAGCCTCAAAATGCATTGTACTAATGGGAGCTTTTTGGAAAGTAAGAATTGGCCGATTGTTAGACTGTTTAGCTAAATTTTCTAGTACAATGTGTTGAAGGGTGGAAAACAGAACTCTGCAGGGACAGACAGACAGACTAAGGAAAAAACAACAAAGAGACAAAAAAAAAGTTAAAGGATATTGGGAAGACATTATTACTAAAAACTATTGTGGTGATTTAGAATAAGACCATAGTATGTTGATTTTCTTAAAGATTTTAATAGTTTTTGTAAATTCTATATTATAATGAATAAACAATTTGGATTTAAAAGTGAGTAATTTTTTTACTGATTTCGTACTTGTCTTGCCAATCACAAAACTGTGTCCCACTTGACTGAGGTCACAATTTCAAGTTTCTATATTTAATTGTAAAAACTAAACTTGGTGCTAGTGTTTAGTTTTTATTGAAAAGCACAATAGCCCAATTAATACGCTAGGTGCGGAAAAGGCCCCGACTAACTAACTAGTTTTTATTGAAGTATATTTGATAATTTCATAGCATAGTAAAGGATAGGCTACGTATAGTATTTGGGCTAAAATCACAATTGACAGACAGTGAAGGCGGAAGTGAGGTATTTTTTACTGTCCCACCAGTCACACCGATTGTATCGGACATTGAAATATTACTTAGTATACGCATATGAGTTACTTTTTTCAGTAAAAGTTTGATAAGCCAGTTCAAAATGTATTGTCTATTTGATAATTGTATCAAATTACAAAGTTATAGGTCTAAACATTAGAGATTCTGCAGTCAAATGTCCCACCAAACACTATGGAATGTCCCAATAATAAAATCTAACTAATCTAGTGCAGCAGCTATTAAAGCTTTAGTATATTCACTTCGAAGTTCCAAATCAATCAATAATAGAAAATATATTTGCCTTACAAACATATACATTAGCTGTAATATGAAAGCTTTTCTTGGTCATTTGCTACAAATCCTTAGGAACTGACTGGTGTAGCGTACAATTAATTGACGTATTGACTTTACCCTATTTAATAATTCAGGAGCTGCAATTACGTAGGAAACGTTCGTAAATCCTCGAACGTTGAAGAATCGCATTTCAGGAAATGACATATTCACGACGCGACGCTCAATTTCCATTTTAGTGTTTTTTATCCAATGGGCATTACAATGTTTTAACGGCAATGATAAAAATATACATCTCTACGTGAGGTCTTAGTACTAAAATATTTTCATTATCAAGATTTCTTTCAAGAGCGGGAACTGCATATTATGCATGAAAAACTTACATGATTAGTTTCGCTTTGATCAGTAGTAGGTGTCCTCGGCCGTTTCTTCTTATTCTTCATAAATATATCCCGAAAACTCATTTTGTTGTATACTTCGACGCGGTTAACAAGAAATATAACACAATTTTGTAAATTTATTCACAACTGGCAAAAACGTGACAAATATGGCGGGCATGAAGCGACATGAAACTGAAAATGTCGTTGAACAGAATGTGATCAGCACTAGACATTATTTGTACATTTCTAATATAACATTATTTAGACAGTTTGATTGAAGTTACAGGATTTTAGTCTCCTTTTGCAAATATATTACACGATCAAAAACGCAGTCAACCAGACACCGTATATAATATAATGTATGTATGTGTTGTGCTGTAATGCTGTTGTGCAGGTTGCCAGGTTGTGCCAGTGTTACCAACTCCTGAAAATGTTTATCCCTAAACCCAAGTTAAAACCCCCTAAAATTGGCACATTTACTTGAAAATCCCCCTAAATGTTTTTTTAGGATTATAGAAAAATTATCACTTTTACTGCAAAAATATACACCATTAGGAAATCCCAACAAATAGGAAATACTAGTCGGTTGTGTTCCTGAATTTATTAAAAAAAAAATTTTGTTATTTTTAAAGTACTTTTGTATAAAAGGATTATAAAAAAAAAAACTTAAAAAATTATGCAAATTATCTTACTAATTTATACATACCCATTCCAAAAAATGCTACAAAATTACTTCACTTTGCAATCTGGGTAGCGATTCTGAAACCATTCGGTTGCATCCGACACGGAATCTCATCTCTCGGTCTTTGTCTTATCTGTTTAGCATGATAAAGACCGAGAGATGAGATTCCGTGTCGGATGCAACCGAATGGTTTCAGAATCGCTACCCTGGACTTGTTTATTCTTGTCCTTACTTAATAATGAAATATTAAAAAAAAAAAAATTGGCAGTCATAGGAACTGCCGATAGAAGTGAAAACTTGTGACTCAAATGTTTTCACTTTTAATTGAATTGTCTAAATTAATTATCACCTTGTCGGAGGACAAATTATTTGTTAAACTATCGTAGGTCTATGTACATTCGCATAATTTCAACACCGCCAGCTAAATCGATGGTTGCGCCATCTAGTTTTATATCAACGTAATTATACAGAATATTGCAACTCTTTACTGTTTCTGTTGCCCTGGTACTGGTACCTAGGGGCAAACGCAACTCTTTTATATTTCTGTTGTCCTGGTATCTGGAGGTCAACGCTGGGCTGTTGGAGGTAAGTAATCGAAACTCTTAACTGTTTATGTTACCCTGGTACCTACCTGGCCATTTTTACCGAGTTTACCCGAAGATTTCATATCCGATCCGATCCATTATCATATCCAAGCGTGACGATTGATTAATCCATTTCCCAGCCCACGAACATTCTGTCTATAGCGCGCCTAAAGAAGTTTTCACTTCAAAAAATGGCAGTCATAGAACTGCCGATAGAAGTGAAAACTTATAAGTAACTCAGAACTTGATAGCTTATTTTGGAAACTACACGGGTGTAACCGGAGGGCGTGCCCTGGCCATAATGGCATGGCCATCTAGAAATGCGTCAGCATTTTCCATTGGCTTACGCATTTCTAGATGGCCATGTAATGACGCCTTTTCAGCACTTCCCATTGGCTGACGTATTTCTAGACGCCCAATTGCCGTGGTCCCGAGTTTACCCGAAGATTTCTTATCATACCCAATCGTGACGCTAGAATTCAATTCACACCCCACGCATAATCTGTCTAGTCGCACCAAAATAACTTTTCACTTCAAAAACAAAGAAATATTATAGGAAAAACATCCCTAAAAATAACCCCAAAAATAAAATGCCCCTAAAAAAATCCCAACCCCATCCCAATCTCATTTACCCCCTAAATTTGGGGGGAAACCCCCTAAGCTAGTAAGACTGGGTTGTGCTTGTGTGTATTCCTGTACCCTGTACCACATTCGTACAAGAAGAATCGAATCGAATTTTTTGAATCGATAAATATTTGATCGAACTTTTCAAGGGGTATACCTAGGAAAGCTAGGAAAGTTATTCTTTGGAAATTTTATTACATGGATTCCGTCGTCACAACTGATAACTGTCACGCGGTAGTCGCGAATTTTAGTAAAACGAACGGGTTAATTATTTATTACATTGTAGGTAAAATAGTACTATGAAATAGTGTTGCACTGTTATAGATATATTTATGGGTATGTATAAGTATGTATTGTATTAGGGAGTACTGGGTTTTTATCGTTTTGTGTCCATCTCTGGGTAGCGATTCTAAATGCAATCCGAATAGTTCGGAAATCGGAATGACAATCGCTGTCTCTGTCATGCTAAACAGATAAGACAAAGACCGAGAGATACGATTCAGTGTCAGATGCAACCGAATGGATTTAGAATCGCTACCCTGAACGTTCTTCATGGACGTTTTAGAGCTCGAGCCGCCTGACCCCCCAATTGTTCGGTCTACTCCCTCGGCAGGTTCAAAACGCCGTACACCAGATGACCTGTTACGAAAAAAACAATTGTGAATCAAGAACCGGCTTCTGCCTCCATTCAAAATATATTAATCAACCCGTCGTTGGTGACTGGTATCAATACACGGCACTCGGTCCCAAGAAACATAGTCTTGTCCATTTAATTAATAAGTTCCAACCATTGCCATCTCGGAGACATGGGTAGCGATTCTGAAACCATTCGGTTGCATCCGACACGGAATCTCATCTCTCGGTCTTTGTCTTATCTGTTTAGCATGACAAAGACCGAGAGATGAGATTCCGTGTCGGATGCAACCGAATGGTTTCAGAATCGCTACCATGGTCAGTGCCGAGCTCGCGTTTCAGGTTACTTGTGTCTCCAGGATGACTGAGCTGATGGATACTCTGGTAGCGCCTTACTTATAAGACGCTCACTCCCCTTCTCCCAAATATCCCTGCCGCCTCTCCCTTCTGGTATCAAAATTGTAGCTGCTAAGATTCTGGACATCACTTATGTGTCAGTCTATGTACCTCATCTCCACTCTTCCATGATCTCCTCTGATATCCTCTTCCTTCTCATGTCAAATCAGCCCCCTATGGTCGAACAAAACATAATAACCTTACAACAAAACAAAACATAACAAAACATTATTACCTTCTACTCTCCTTCCCAGCTTCCCTTGCTCTTCCTCTTTCCTGGCAAGTTTTAACTCACTCATGCGGCAGTAACCACTTTCCAATTTCTATCTCCTTATCCAACCGTCCTGACCGTAACTTTAATCCCCTTCTAAAATATAGACTCTCGAAGCTTGCTTAACGAAACTACAAATAATACATGCCAGGTTGCGCTTGTGTGTATTCCTGTACCACATTCATACAAGAAGATTTGGCCCAACGCATAAGCATTGCCATTCAGCGTGGTAATGCCGCCAGCATGCTGGGTACGCTTCCGATTGGTAGTGGGCTTGAACATCTTGATTATCTGTAGACCTTCATCGGTCTATGGATAATTCAGGTGTGCTTAGTGTAAGTAGTTAGTTAGGTATGTAGCGTAGTGTAAGTTCTCATTGTATTTTAGTTTTGTTAATAAAGGCTCTGCCCCTTTTAAAAAAATTAGATTCCATACTTATATCAAGAGTTAAAGTCGGTCTACATATATATAACTTCACTAGGGTTAGGAAGAGATGTTATGTTCTGTTCAAGATATGTGGAATAGATGTCCCATTTAGCTCCAGTTAGTCTGTATTTTAGATGAGGAGAGGAAATGTGGAGGGGTATGGGAGACCCTGAGACTTAGATTTAATAGTATTGGGAAGTGATCACTGCCTCTACTAAAAGGGAGGACCTGCCAGGATAAGGAGGGATGGAGACCAGGGGAACAGAGAGTGAGGTCAACTGCGGATCGCGGGTTTTGGGTGGGTGACACTCGTCGAGTGGGAGTGCCATCATTTCCAATGCAAATATTGACGTCTTCCAGTGCTTCCAATAGTAAGCGGCCAAAAGTGTCACTGTGATAGCATCCCCAAGCGGTGTGGTGGGCATTGAAGTCTCCCATCACTATGAGTGGGGAAGGAACAGAGGAAATGATTAAAAGGATGTGTGGAATGAGATGTGGGGAAGGATGTGGGATAAATAAGGATATGAAGGAGGTGTTGAATGTACGTACAGCTACGGCATTTATTTCTGAGCTGTGTGGTGGGAGGGGAATTTGGGAGAATGTCTGGGACTGTTTGATAAAAATAGCACAGCCAGCTGTTCCATCTTGACGGTCACGGTCATCCCGAAGACACGAAAATCTCGAGACCCGATATCGCGCCCCTGTGGCAAACCATGTCTCCGAGATAGCCACCAAGCTCCAGTCCGCTATGTGACGGCAACGTAATCCTAGGAACTAGGAACCCAGAGCATAATCCTAGGAAACCAGAGCATTAGAGTCTAAAGCCACCTATAGCCACCTATACACACTGGCCCAGTGGAGGCCAACGTCAGTGGGTGGAGGGTCGTTTTGTGATCACTCGCGTCGCTCGCCTAGCTAGCCGAGTGACGGCAAGTGACCAGTGTGTATAGGGCTGTTTTGCCTTTCTCCTTCTCCTATTGGCCTACCTCGCTTTTGCCTGCGCTCGGTCAGTGTGTGGTGTGGATGCTACGTTTTGTCTCGTGCCGTTTTGTTGGCGCTCGCGTTGGCCTCCACTGTGTAACGTTACGTATTGACTACAATATGTAAACGTACATTTTAACCTTATTTTCATTCTAAAAGCACCACTTTTCATAGGAGAGATACGTATACTTACATACCAAATTTTCATATAACTAATATCTTTTTAATCGTGTCCATACGATAAAACATAATTTTCTCATCATGATACTAGTAATCTTTATGTATTTATTGCATTTTAAACCTGTAAAAATGTAGTTTTTCCAAAAATTTATTTGTTTACATCATGTCATCATGTCATACTTCAAACATCATTCGTCGCTTAGCAACCTCTACCATCTTCATAAGGTTTTATAGTTTTGAGGTCGAATTATATCTGGCCATTCATTATAAAAATGAATTATTCTCTCATTCCAGACTTGAATCACTAAAAGTTTACATTTTTAAATCGAATTGATTGAGTTGGGCAGTTGAGATTTGGCTTCCGAGAGAAGAACACCAAGATGCCTTGAAGAAGTGGGCACTTGAAATGACTGCTGAACGCTGAAGACTGCTGAACGCTGAACGCTGAAGACTGCTGAACGCTGAACGCTGAACCTACCGCTCATGGATAATACTACTGTGACATTCCCTGCTGTGGGATGCTGAACGCTGAACCTGCTCCAGGCTGCTGAACCTGCGAGCCATTCCCTGCTGTGGGATACTGAACGCTGAACCTGCTCCAGGCTGCTGAATCTGCGAGCCATTCCCTGCTGTGGGATGCTGAACGCTGAACCTGCTCCAGGCTACTGAACCTGCGAGCCATTCCCTGCTGTGGGATGCTGAACGCTGAACCTGCTCCAGGCTGCTGAACCTGCGAGCCATTCCCTGCTGCGGACTACTAATCCTGCTGCGGACTACTGAACCTGCTGCGGGCTACTGAACCCGCGAGCCTTTCCCTGCTGCAAGACTCTGAACCCTCTCAGTCACTCTCTCTTAGTTCTTTTTATTCTTCTACACTCTTTTCTTAATTTCACTTTAGTTTTTCTTACTCCATTTTCTCATTTTTCTTAAATATACTTGTATTTATAACTGTTTATTATTCCACCTTTTACCTCTCTCCTCCCAACTAAATTCCTTTTTGTTCACTAACGTGACAACTGGGCCAGTGTGTATGGGGGGCTTAAGACAGTCTGCATAACGAGTGCTGAATAACGCGTAGTGTAATAGGCGCTTTACTCTGTGGATACACTCAACACCAACTCAACGTGAACTCAACACTCATAGTGATTAGGTACTGACTGTGGATACTGGATAGTGGATACAGAGTATCTCTCTACTTAGTCTGTGGTGGATACACTCACGATACACTGTTTGTGATTTGTGACGTAATGAGTGTTTGTGTGTTTGATGCTTTGATGTGATAAAAACTTTGGTTACTGTGTTTGTGGAACCCCCTGTTTGTATATTTCCAAGTAAGTTTTTGCAATATCAACTTTTTTGTTTAGTGGATGAACACAATTAATGTGATATTGTAATAATTATTTATTTTGGAAACCCATTTCACACATCAAGATGGCGACCATAGGTCTAATAAGTTTTATAGGCGTATCACGAATCCACTAAATAATGGCACTTAGATGACTTTGTCAGGAGGGCGTGGTGGGCATCGGGAAATCGGGCATCGGCAACCCTGGTTGGCTTGACGACGACGTTCGTTCCCATTTTAGGCCACGTGACAATATTTTCATGTAAGGGTAAATCAAGGTCTCACGTCATCATGTTTTTATTCCGCTTAACTTTATCAGTGACTCTTCGGTTGTTCGGGATAGTCTTTCTAGATTGGCTTGACGACGGCGATAGTTCCCATTTTAGGTGACGTGCCCATATTTCCATGTAAGGTCTCACGTCATCATGATTTTATTCCGCATAACTTCATCAGTGACTCTTCGGTTGTTCGGGATAGTCTTTGGGTAAGGTCTTGAATCGAGTCGCCTGAATTTAGGGGGGGGGGGAGGGGAGGGGAATACCCCCCCACCATTTTCGCCTGCCGGAACCGCGTAGTTTTTTTAAAATTTAATGTCAAACATCATTTTATCTACTCTATTTAAACACTTTTACACCTAACTTTGGGGGAGGGGGAGTAGGTAGGAGGGGGGGGGGGTAGGGGGTTAGGGGTAGGAAACCCCCCACTACCATTTTCCCCTGCCGGAACTGCATAGTTTTTTTTTAATTTAATATCAAATATCATTTCGTCTACTCTACTAAAACACTTTTACACATAAATTTTAGGGGGTGGGGCTAGTTGTATCTGTCATTGATCTGGACCTATAAACACTAGTACTCTGCACCTTAATCATACGTGAAGCCGTAAGCCTTTCGGTAGCTAGAGCCCAAAAGGGATTGACGAGAAACAAAACACAAATTAACTTTGTAAAAGAGGGCTCAACTTCAAACTCCAAGAACAAGCCTTACTCAATCCTGGGTTCAGCACCTGATTGGACTATTTTAATGGACACGTATGAAAAGCACTACAAAATCCCAGAGGATGTGGGTGTTTCGTCATCCAGACCGGACATTTTCCTTTTTTCTAGGGCTATGAAACGCATAGTCCTGGTAGAACTTACCGTACCGTGGGAAACTAATAGGTATACCTAAAGACCACGCGATGAAACAAAATAAGTATTACAACCTACAAAATGAATTAATAAAAAATGGCTATGTAGTTAATTTATACGCTGTAGAAGTAGGAGCGAGATTCCATGGATTCACCGTGCGGGTGCCGGGTCCATCGTGTGACAGAGAGAGAAATCTCGAGTAGACCCCAAGACTTGTGACTCGGGCGTAGGTTTAAAAGGGGCCCCTTATATTGACGTACGTCAACACTCACCTTCACTACTCGTATTTCTCTCCCTGCCCAGCCAAATCCGATATGATCCTACTAGTGCAGCTTTAGATACTCGTTCTAGTATAGAACTTACTGCACTTCTTCTTCTTTCAATCCAAGGTCTTTAAGCAGGTTATAGAGAGATTTTGCTGGTATACCTCTCGCTCCTACTTCTACAGCGTATAAATTAACTACATAGCCATTTTTTGTTAATTCATTTTGTAGGTCGTAATACTTATTTTGTTTCATCGCGTGGTCTTTAGGTATACCTATTAGTTTCCCACGGTACGGTAAGTTCTACCAGGACTATGCGTTTCGTAGCCCTAGAAAAAAGGAAAATGTCCGGTCTGGATGACGAAACACCCACATCCTCTGGGATTTTGTAGTGCTTTTCATACGTGTCCATTAAAATAGTCCAATCAGGTGCTGAACCCAGGATTGAGTAAGGCTTGTTCTTGGAGTTTGAAGTTGAGCCCTCTTTTACAAAGTTAATTTGTCTTTTGTTTATCGTCAATCCCTTTTGGGCTCTAGCTACCGAAAGGCTTACGGCTTCACATATGATTTCAAGTACTCTGTCATGGCGCTGTGAGTAATGCCCCCTATTAAGGAGCACCTTGCATCCCACCAATATGTGCCTTGCTGTACATATCGCCTCACCACAAGTATAGCAACATTTTTCAGAGGCTTTTCCCCCACCTTACCAAGTTACTCTGGTCAGGGAGGGTCATTTGGAAAGCGTTCAGATAAAATTTTAATAAGGCAGGAGACCAGTCATATAGCAAGGTGCGCCACTTTAGAGCTAATGGGATACAAAACTCACCTATGGTTAACCACTCACTTTGAATTTCTAAATTCATAGCATGCACTTTGTAACTATCATGTCTCGGTCTTCCCTTTTCTTTCTCGCACCCAACGCACCTGCCATAAATTGTTTGTGGAATTGAAGTCTAGATTCAAGGTCCGAAGCGCTTTTGTCTTTTGGGAGAGATGCAATTAATTCGTCTTTCGACTTTCCCAAAACATGCGTTTTTGTAACTCTTAGGTGTTTGTAGAGTTCGGATGGTTTTTTTAGTTTCAGGCCAAAACTATTGTGATCCCTAAATAGAGTAGAGGGATCAGCCGGATGTGCCAATCCAAACCATGACTTCAATATCTTGATGACATTAGCATCTAGTTTTGCGAGGAGGGTTTTACCGATGTCATATACTAGGAAAGGCCAAGTGAGACGTGATGTGAGATAGTTGTCATATATCCATGCTTTTTTGATATTGCTGATAGGCTGTTGGTCTACCTTATTGAGGTCATTCATGAAATTTCCAACAACTACCTCTAATGATGGTGTACGTCATTTATTTACTTAGATGTTCAGCGAGCTTTTGATAGAGTCCCTCATCAGCGTCTCCTGATGAAATTAGACCATTATGGTATACGTGGGAGGCTGCTCAAATGGATAGAGCATTACTTGACTGGCAGAACTTTTCAAGTTCGAGTCGGAAATTCCCTGTCACAGCACAGGAACGTGTTCAGTGGTGTGCCTCAAGGATCGGTGACTGCTCCTTAACTCTTTGGGATCTACATAACTGATTTACCTAATTGAAACAATTGAAAGTCAATCTGCCTTCTTCGCTGATGATAGTAAATTTTTTGCAAACCCATTGGTTAGTTCTGGACGGCTCCAAAAGGATCTAGATCAAGTGTAAGTATGGACCATGGATTGGGTTGTCAGTTTGAATGTTGCAAAGTGTGGGGTCTTACATCTCGGCAAGAATAACCCACTAATAACCTATTTTATCTCAATGGTGTTGCTTTATCCTCAGTGAATCAGCAAAAAGACCTTGGTGTTATAATTACATCAAATTTAAAATGGGAAGAACATATTTCTGCAATAGTTAAGAAAGCAAAATCTTTTCTTTATGTCATTTGTGGATCCTTTCAATCTATAACTGTAGAGATGTTTCTTAAAATATATAAAACTTATGTGAGGCTGCTACTAGAATATGGTCATCAAGTCTGGAACCCCTACTTCAAAAAAGATATTGATTTGCTTGAAAGTGTGCAAAGAAAAGCGACAAAATGGCCATATGCCCTTCGACGTAAATCCTACACGGACAGATTAAAAGCCCTACACCTCACTACATTGGAAGAGAGATGGTTACAGTCCGCGAGGTATAAGCTGAGCTTTGCATTAGTGTGAGTGATCACCAAAAGTACAGTCAGACGCAGGACGCTGTGACCATGTTCTCTTAATAAGGTGTCAATTTTATATTCAATAAATCGTTGTTTATTATGCGGTATCAATTGTATATTGGTATAAACGATAGGCCTGCCCTGAATACGGTATTCGGAAATTTTAAGTAAATAAGTTATACGTAGGTGACGGATCTCATGCTTTTCCATTAAAATTTTTCTGTTATTCTCTGTTCTTGACCATTTGAATCCTAAAAGAGATACTTCTTTTCGCAATGACCATATTGATCCTGGATAGTTAATGTCAGCTTGTTGTTTAAGAGTTTGTTGTCTGACTGTACTTTTGGTAATAGATGCGTATGCATGTGATCACTCACACTAATGCAAAGCTCAGCTTATACCTCGCGGACTGTACCAGGAGACTTGATCGAAACATTTAAAATACTGAATGGATTTTATAACCTCCCTCACATAAAGAACCTGTACAGATTAAAGGAGCATAAGAGAGACAGTCGGCGTCATAAGTCCCAGTTGTCCCATGCACAATCACTGACAAACACTGCACATCACATCCTCAGCAACAGAGTGGCTTACAACTGGAACAGGTTGCCTGAGGATGTTATTTCAGCAAAGTCATTAAACTCTTTCAAGAACAGATTGGACAAATGGATAGTTAAAGACAAAATCATTTTAACAGACAATTACCTATAATTTGTTATTTCAACACTGAGATATAGGCATATCAGCTAAAGCTGCTCGCCTATTATTCAATTAATAAAAATATATATATATATATGTCGGAGACTCGCCAGGGTTTCCATGTTCAGGCTCCATCAGAATAAAAACTCAAAGTAAATGAGATAGTTTTATTTCTCGCCGTTGGTATCGAAATGACCCTCTTTTACAAAATCAACCGCTTTTATATCATTCTTAGAATACACTACATAACCAGTGCATCATCACTCGAAGGTCGCGCGGTTTTAGCCCACAGCTAGACCGTGCCTCCCAGGGGACAAGTGCCAGTCGGTTGTCGGACGCACGGCTGAGCGCTCGCACAACACGTTTCCCGCGCATATTGTTATTAGATATGTCGACAACCCTCCGTACTAGACAGGGACAGAGTTACGCGTTTGTAGAGAGAGTTGAAAATCGCGACAGTTATTGAGCGCTAATGCGAGCTGAATTGAACTTTGTTGTGTCCCAGCAAGAGTCGCTATTTATAAATAAATAAATAAAAAAAATAAAAAAATTGTAAATAAATAAATAAAATATGAAATACTTTCATAACAGGTACAGAAATACAGTCTAATATTCCAGAGAATTTAATAGTATAATGAATTTTACAACAACTATTAATGATTTAATTTACCTAAAATGCATTATTAATTTAATATTATCAAATGTTACCACTAAATAGATGGCGCTACTAACAAACATAAAACAACAAGAAGTTTTATTTATGCTTAAACATATCAAATACTATTCAGAATATCAATAATTACAATAGAAAACAATCTTTAAACATTTACAGAGTATATTAGATATCTAATCTAATAATTACATGCAACAAAAATATCGAAATAGTAAGAACAAGTAAATAATCAATACAACATCCATTAAATTCTAAAGAAGGCTTTGTATTTACTAATACCCATATGGACATCAATTTAAAGAGTTTTAGATATTTTTGTTACAGTTTATTGAAATAAAAACAATATTAGATAATTATTGGCAATACATAACAATTTGCGCGTATACGGCCATTCTGATTCCAGCGCGTCTCTTGCGCTGTTCTAAATTATCATACAATTTCAAATTGTCAATACACAAGGCATCACCCATATAGGGATCTAGCCACATCACAAGGCATCACCCATATAGGGATCTAGCCACATTACAAGGCATCACCCATGCTGGGATCTAGCCACATCATAAGGCATCACCCATACTGGGATCTAGCCACAACACAAGGCATCACCACTCGGATCTAGCCACAACATAAGGCATCACCCATCCTGGGATCTAGCCAACAAGACCAGGTCTAAGGATACGCATGGTGTCCAGCCAGCATTATTCATTAATAATCTGTTAGTAGGTCAATTACAACAATAACAAGGTAATTTTTTGTAATCTTTTCATCAATATAAACCAAAAGATGTGCCCTGAGCACCTTGAAATTGGTAATTAACTGCGTCTCTATGTGTATCGTAAGTAGAAGTAGTCGTTTACACACAACCAATCTACTTGACTCCTAAAATCGCTAGCGGCGCGACATGCTGTGGTTCTACAACTTATTTTGGTTGTCAACAACGAATAGTGATAGGTAAAAACGTCCGGCGTTCACCGCTTCCTGCAACTGACTAGAAAGGAAAGTGTGAGCTCACTCTTCCCAACGATGGCATGACTCCATACGCCCTGAAGTTTGGGACATATCTGTGTTTTGAGATTATTATTATTTTTTTTTTTTTTAATGTATAGTTTTATCATGCAATCAGTCCTTCCGACTATGAGCAGATGTGTTGTTGAGACTTTCCTCGTGAGGCGATGTTCCCCTATAGGAGTATCTACCATATTAATATATTGGCTCAGTCAGCGCCGCCGAGATCTAACGTTCTGTGCCGTTTCAGGCGATTTAGACAGTCTGGCAATGTGAGCTGGACAGCAAGTTGGTTCGGGTGATTTTCCAGCCTGGTTTTATATTTACTTGAGCATGCCTTTATTTCTTCCTTCACTGTTGTAATACTCAGGTATTCGTGTACTTCGCTGTTTCTAATGAACCAGGGAGCGTTACTGATTTGCTTTAAGATGTAGTTTTGGGCTCTTTGGATTTTATTTTTGTTGGAGTCGCTGCAAGCTCCCCATAACTGGATCCCATAGGTCCATACTGGTTTTATGACAGCCTTGTATATTAGTAGCTTATTATTGAGTGACAATTTTGAATTTCTGCCCAGGAGCCAGTAGAGGTTCTTGTATTTGAGGTTGATCTCTTTGCGTTTTGTATCAATGTGTTTTTGCCATGTCAATCTACGGTCCAAGTGTAATCCGAGATATTTAACAGTATCACTCTGGGGCAACTCCCTACCACCAAGGTTGACAACAGGACAAGTTTCTCGTCTCAGTATTCATACTGAGTTCATACTTCTTACATTCATACTGGTCACCTTCAGGTGACCTGCACTGATTTATTGGTACTCACTTTTATACGCCATTTGTCAAACCAGTAGCTCATTTCGTCAAGGCCCCGTTGAAGTTTCGCAGTGGCATCTGCAGGGTCTTTACTAGAGGCTAAAATTGCCGTGTCATCTGCATAAGTAGCGATGGTGACGCCTGGTGTTAGTGGGAGGTCTGCTGTATATATGGTGTACAAGACTGGGCCAAGAACGGAGCCCTGTGGCACTCCAGCAAGTATCTCATGAAAACCTGACAAGTAGTTGTCCTCTCTGACTTGGAAAATTCTATCGCTCAGATATAACTCTATTATTTGATAGAAGCTGTGAGGAAGAAGTAATTTGATCTTACAGTGCAAACCCTTATGCCACACCCGGTCGAAGGCCTGTTGAACGTCAAGGAACACCGAAGAGCAATATTCTTTCTTCTCAAGACTTTCACTAATGTGTCTGCACACTCTATGTACCTGTTCAGTGGTGCCGTGCTCAGGTCTGAACCCAAATTGGTGGTCTGGGGTTACGGAGTTTTCATGCATAGCACATGATAGACGATGGAGTAATATCTTCTCTAGAACCTTGGATATTATGGGTAGTAGGCTAATTGGTCTGTAGGATGATAGTTCATGTGGTGACTTCCCAGGTTTATGGACCATGATCACCTGTGACACTTTCCACAGAGCAGGATAGTAAGATGTTCTGATTATACAATTGAATAAGGTAGTCAGATATACTATTGCTTTACGCGGCAATTCAGATAGAACCTTTTTATCTATGAGGTCGAATCCTGGAGATTTTTTATTGTCTAGTTGGCGGATGGTTCTTGTTACTTCTCCTGGCGTCACTACTTTCAGGGGCAAATCAAGTTGGAAATCTTGCTGGAGTACATTGTCTATGTCAGCTTCGTTAGATCCAGAGGTGGCTTCATTAGGAACAAATACTTTGGCAAGATGATCAGCAAAAGCATTCGCCTTTTCTTGTTTAGTTCTAGCCCACTTGTTTACCTCTACTCGTTTTATTGGTGGCTTTGGGTTGATAGGCTGGTTCATGCTTTTACATGTCTTCCACAGAGAGTAGTCAGTGTGAGCAGTAGCAGTCAGCGACAATAGGTTAGCTTCCATTTTAGCATTTTCTTTTTCTTTTATGGTTTGTTTCAGGATTTTACTGTAATTATTGAACGCCCTTTTATCCTGCGGGTGCCGGCTAGAGTGCCACACTCTGCGTAGTCTCCTTTTCTCGAGGATCATTTCCCTAATGAGGTACATAAGTATGTCTTACATTCTTACGATTAATCTCTTCTGTGTTGTTCCAGCAGGCCTTCTGGA
This sequence comes from Ectropis crepuscularia, assembly GCA_963693475.1. Lineage (NCBI taxonomy): Eukaryota > Metazoa > Arthropoda > Insecta > Lepidoptera > Geometridae > Ectropis > Ectropis crepuscularia. The sequence goes on from OY856338.1 coordinate 21,293,005, forward strand.
TTGCAACTGTGAACGCTAGGACAGCATCATCAATTTCATCCTCGTTCTTTAGGGACACCCGTAACTGCAAGGAATCCTCGACTGAGGATCGGAAAAGTTTCCAGTTTGTTTGATTTTTGTACAGCCAAGGTTTACTCTGGTTCTTTAGGATGTCTGCACTAATTGTTAGTATAACGGGGATATGGTTCGAGTCTCCATCCAGACAAGATTCAATTTGGTAAAAAAGTCTCGATAGCCCCTTCATCAATAAAAAGTCTAAGAGATCAGGCAATTTGTTTGGGTCAGTCGGCCAGTGGGTCGGCTCAGGTGTGGCTATTGTTGTAAGATTATTAGTATTGTTGACGTCAACACTCACCTTCACTACTCGTATTCGATTGTTCAATGGATCCCGACTCTTCAGTTGTAATGTTCTTTTATTAGAAAATATTGTATATATTTCAATAGTATTAATACAATAACATATTATAGAATTCTAGACCACCAGAAATCTAAATGCTTGTTTTATTCTTTTCATTTTTTTTAGTATGCGAGTACGTAGTTTGGTTCACTTTTTACACACTTTTATACAGTCGGGTTTTTGAGTTTTTAAATTATATTTTTTTATTTGATGTTATATTTACTTACTACATTATTTTGTACCTACTGCACGAGTTGTTGAAATTACGGCTACGGTTACGGCGGAAAGCTACGGCTGGTCTAGTCGGGAGAACGGCGGCTGCCGATCCGGAGACCCCGGGTTCAAACCCCACACGCACCACTGTCTTTTCGAAGTCATGTGCGTAATGCCGCTAACTTAAAACGGTGAAGGAAAACATCGTGAGGAAACCGACATGTACCTAGAATCTTTCGAAGTCATGTGTCATCCGCCAACCCGCACTGGGCCAGCGTGGTGGATTATGGCCTTAACTCTCTCCTTGCAAGAGAAGGCCCCGAGTCCCAGCAGTGGGAACGTTTAGTGGGCTGTTGATGTTGTTGATGTTGATGTTGTTGATGTTGATGTTGCACAAGTTGTTGAAATTATCTATTACTTAGTTAATATTTTAGTCGTCAATAATATTTAATTATTAATTAAATCAGCATACTTCAATTTGATTCATGGGCCCTAACGAAACAAATATTAACGACAGAACGACATTACCAATTAGATTGACATTTGAAACACACATGGCTTAGAGTCTAAAATATCACATCGGCTAATATGTAAGTCTATCACCTACTTAGGTTATCATCCTGTAAAAATATATAAGTGGGTAAGTATCAGATCACGCACATCAGCTACAGACTCTTCGTAATGTATCCTATAAAAATCCTACGAACTTAATAGTCCATTGAAATGTTACATTTTTTAGGCCTTACCTTGCGTTTTTTAGAGGACGCAATTTTATTTATTTGATGTGTAAAGCTAAAAACAAGTTTGTGGGGTCGCAACCCTTGTCCCACGGCCGCCATCTTGAAAATAGGGGTTGAAATGGTTTCTACGGTATGTATATCTCTTAAACTATTCATTTGATAAAAAAAATTGTTAACATTTTTGTTGCAAATTAAATTCTCTACAAATTTGGTCCAGTAACTTTTTGTCGTAGAACTATAAATAAAAAAGTTATAAGCGAATAGCTAATAATAAGAATATAGTTATCACTGAAGCTTAAATCGTATCTAAAATTATTCGAAATCGTCTCCACAATTAAAAACAGAATAAAATACATCCGCACGTGGATAAATATGTAGCACAACTAAAAGACATAGGTGAAACGACAACTTCAACACAAACACATCAAAAAAATAAAATTGCGTCCTCTAAAAAACGCAACTCCAAATGTAACTTTTCAATGGACTATAACACTGCGGCTATGTTTAATACTCCACAACCTTATTACGAGTATGTTTGATGTTGCTAAAAAAATAAAATATGAAGTTGCTAAACTGGAATAAATATATTTTTGTATGGAAAAACAAATTCACTCGGTTTGTGTAATGGCCAACCATCCAAATATATTTACGTAAGTACTACTATTGTACTAATAAGGTCGCAAGATCAACATATGCGAACGAAGTAGCGGGTTCAGCTAGTATAGAATAAATTACGTACTTAACACTTGTGAAATCTACTATTTCATCCCTCTTGGAACGGGTAAACAAGCCTCTATGTTGACCGGCTTCTTTAAAACAAGCGAGGAAATTTGTTTGATGAAAGTTTTTTCCTGAACAATACAACATTTTTGAACAATAGAAAAAACAATTTCTAACCCTCGCTCGAAATTTTCTTGGAAATGGCAGCCATATAAATAAAAGCAAAAACTTTATAAAGGGCTATTGTATGTAACGTGACTGAAATGGCGGGGCATAATTTACCTTCATTCGCAATATGTACCTACTGAAAAATGTGATCTCTAAATATTGAATTAAAATATTTCAACCTAGCGATGAGAGCCATTTTTTAAGGCCAAAATTCTTAAATATTCAATGCACAGCGATAACAAGCATTTGTCTATAGTTTACTAAACAAATGACACAGGCATCTTAATATGAACCACTAAATGCAGTATTATACTACAGTATTTTAGCTTTTATTCATCTATACAATCTTAATATATATAAATCTCCTGTCACGATGTTTGTCCGCGATGGATTCCTAAACTACTTAACCGATTTTAATTTTAATTGGCACACCGTGAGCAGTCTGGCCCAACTTGAGAGATAGGATAGATTTTTTTTCGATTAATAGTCCTTATATGACGAAATCTTAATATATATAAATCTCCTGTCACGATGTTTGTCCGCGATGGATTCCTAAACTACTTAACCGATTTTAATTTTAATTGGCACACCGTGAGCAGTCTGGTCCATTTTGAGAGATAGGATAGTTTTTTAGGGTTCCGTAAAACGTAAAAACGGAACCCTTATAGATTCGTCATGTCTGTCTGTCCGTCTGTCTGTCTGTCCGTCCGTATGTCACAGCCACTTTTTGCCGAAACTATGAGAACTACACTGTTATACACTGCCCTGAATACGGTATTCGGAAATTTTAAGTAAATAAGTTATACATAGGTGACGGATCTCATGCTTTTCCATTAACATTTTTCTGTTATTCTCTGTCCTTGACCATTTGAATCCTAAAAGAGATACTTCTTTTCGCAATGACCATATTGATCCTGGATAGTTAATGTCAGCTTGTTGTTTAAGAGTTTGTTGTCTGACTGTACTTTTGGTAATAGATGCGTATGCATGTGATCACTCACACTAATGCAAAGCTCAGCTTATACCTCGCGGACTGTACGGGGCTGGTTTGGTTCAGTATGACCAAGTATCGTTGGTACAGGTTAATGGCTGTCTGAGTCTCTTACAACCAAGAGAACTTATTTTAGTTTATTACATTATAATAAAAAACAATATTTAAAAACTCAAAAACCCGACTGCGTAAAAAGTGAACCAAACTACGTACTCGCATACTTAAAAAAAACTGAAAAGAATAAAACAAGCATTTAGATTTCTGGTGGTCTAGAATTCTATAATATGTTATTGTATTGATACTATTATTCGACATACAATCTAATTGTTCAATGGATTCGATATTATTATTCGACATACAATAATAATAAATAATAAATAAATATTGGTGGACAATTCACACACAACACCATCCGACCCCAAACTAAGCAAAGCTTGTGTGATGGCGGCCAGATAGCTGATATAATACTTATATAGTTTTAAATACATACTTAATCCATTGAACAATGTAATTGTTCAATGGATCCTGACTCTCGGGATCCATTGAACAATCGATTTTATTATTCGACATACAATGTTATTCAATGGATCCTGCCTCTTCAGTTGTAATGTTCTTTTATTAGAAAATATTGTATATATTTCAATAGTATCAATACAATAACATCTTACACCTTTAAACGAGCAATTCTTGTACCTATATATGTATATATATATATATATATATATATATATAGAATCTGAATCTCGGAAACGGCTCGAACGATTCTCATGAAATTTTGTATGCAGGGGGTTTCGGGGACGATAAATCGATCCAGCTAGGTTTTATTAAAAGAAAACGTCATTTTAGGGGCTTTTTCAGGCAATGAAAAACTCATACAATGCCATTAGAATACGATAACAAATTTCGCCGCTCTGAACAACGTCTGATTAGCGCAAAGCGGGGAAGGGTCGCCATCGAAATTAGGAGGCCCCGGTTCGAATCCTGTCGACAGGCTTTTATTTTGTGCTTTTTTTTTTGAGAAAAGCTATTATATAAGGGCTCCCTCTTTATCAACGTCTTAATATCGTCGTATTTAGTTTGTAGCTAAGTATTTTCTAACAAAAAACGAAAAAAAAGCCCACTGGTGATTTATCTGCACAAACTGACTGCTGTACTTAACAATAGATGGCGTGGCACAACTAAGCCTATGAGTATTTGGTTTGAGGCTAGACCAACAATTATTATCAATTATTCGCTTATGTGACAAAATATTTATCTTTTTAACCGACTTTAAAATAGGAGGAGGTTCTTAATTCCGTTGTAAGTATATTCTGGTACGTATCTTACGCGATAGCTCCGCTATTTTCATTTTTTGGTACAAAATACTTGAGAGGTGGCCCCAAATAAATTTTATGGAAATCGGTGTGGCGGTTTCCTAATAGTCCACGTAGTCATTCATAGCTTCTTATAAAATTTAGTCGTGTTTCTGAATTTAATTTCAAATTGAAGTCGGTTTTGTTGTCTTCATAGAATATCCTATCCCATTATTTGTAAACCTTTAAACGAGCAATTCCTGGATGTATGTATTTAGTATCAACATCGACAGTCACGCTTCATCGTAGACCGCATCGTCGCTTTTCATCAGGCGAGATGGCGGTCAAGTGTAAACCTATAAAAGGTAAAAAAAAAAAAAAAAAAAGCCCACTATACGTTCCCACTGTTCGGACTCGGGGCCTTCTCTCGCAAGGAGAGAGTTAAGGCCATAATCCACCACGCTGACCCAGTGTGGGTTGGCGGATGACACATGACTTCGAAAGATTCTAGGTACATGTCGGTGTTCCTCACGATGTTTTCCTTCACCGTTTTAAGTTAGCGGTATTACGCACATGACCCGGGGTCTCCGGATCGGCAGGCGCCGTTCTCCCGACTAGACCAGCCGTAACTTACCGTACCCGTTAGCCGTAAACAATCATTGGCCGTAAATGACTTCTACCACTACAAATATGGATATGAGCAAAATCGTGAAACCTAAAGCTTAACTAAATGTATTTAGAATCTGAATCTCGGAAACGGCTTCAACGATTTTGATGAAATTTAGTATCTGATATTAGTATGGTTTCGGGGGCGATAAATCGATCTGGCTAGGTTTTATTTAAAAAAAACGGCAATAAGCGCATTTTCAAGCAATTAAGAATTGCTACAATATCATTAGAATACTAATGCATATTCATGTGTTCAGTGTCGTTATATCACAGCTGAGAAATTGGGCGGTTTCAAAATCCGAAAACCAGATCATACCTTTTTTTTTAAATTCCTCATTTTCTGAGAAAACCTTTTACTGAGAGCCCTTTACCAACCCATCTAATTTAATAGAATCTAAAATAGCACGAACAAATTTAATCTAAGTATTGGCATTTTTTTTTTTTTACTTCAATAGGTTTGCAGTTGACCGCCATCTCGCCTGATGTTAAGCGACGATGTGGTCTACGGTGGAGCGTGTTTACCAAGAAAAAAAATTGTCAGTCATAGGAACTCCCGATAGAAGTGAAAATGTATAACTCAGAATTTGATAGCTTACCTTGGAAACTGCACGGGTGTAACCGGAGGGCGTGGCCTCGCCATCTTGGTATGGCCATCTAGAAATGCGTCAGCATTTCCCATTGGCTGATGCGTTTCTAGATGGCCATGCCATGATGGCCTGTCCACGCCCTTTCAGCATTTCCCATTGGCTGACGTATTTTTAGATGGCCAATAGCCATGATCCCGAGTTTACCCGAAGCGTTCTTATCATACCCGAGCGTGACGAATGAATTCAATACACAGCCCACGAAAAATTTGTCTAGTCGCGCCTAAAGAAGTTTTCACTTGAAAAAAAACGATTCACACTGGATTTGAAGACACAAAAGTTGTAGCCATCGGGAAAAACCTACTGAGGCAACGTATTCCACAGCCTAGACGTTTTTATCACAAAAGTAGAGTCAAATCTCTTCGTTCGTGTCTTTATAACATCAATCATGAAACAATGTCGCTTTATCAAGCTACGAGCATTCCGATAGAAAAAAGGACAATGTGGGATAAGATCATGCAAATCAGTTGCACTCTCACCGAAGTGTATCCGATAAAAAACCGATAGTTATTTCATGGATAGTTAATTCTATAATATGTTATTGTATTAATACTATTGAAATATATTATACAATATTTTCTAATAAAAGAACATTACAACTGAAGAGTCAGGATCCATTGAATAATTACATTGTATGTCGAATAATAATATCGATTGTTCAATGAATCCCGACTGTTCAGTTGTAATGTTCTTTTATTAGAAAATATTGTATATATTTCAATAGTATTAATACAATAACATATTATAGAATTCTAGACCACCAGAAATCTAAATGCTTGTTTTATTCTTTTCAGTTTTTTTTAGTATGCGAGTACGTAGTTTGGTTCACTTTTTACGCAGTCGGGTTTTTTGAGTTTTTAAATTATATTTTTTTATTTTATACTTTTTAGTTATGAACAATGTTGTGAATATGCTCAACATAATAATATGCATCTTTTGGTTGTTGAGCAAATGTCTTCGTTTCTACTGATATAATATGTAGGATTTTCTACTGCATGTAATTCATATTTATAGTTTTGTGTTAGTACCTATAGGTTTTCGATTGACGTCGAGTACCTACTAAATCGTTTGAAGTTGGAGATGGGCGGAGCAATCCGAGAGCGGTTCCGTGTTCCCACTATCAGCGGCAGAGTTGAAACCCCATAGAGGTTTATTAGTAGATAGGGGGGGGGCACCATATCCATACATGATATAGAGTGCATAACCCGGCTGTGTCTCCCAGGCGGGGCAGTAGGGTATACGTAAATACATTTCCTGAACGTACGAAAAAAAGGTAGTATTTTATACCTACTAGCATAGATCGTAGAACCCAAGATGGGCCCCATCCCAAACTTCACGGCGCACGCAATCATCTCAACGTTGGGAAGAGCGAGCTCACTCTTTCCGTTCTAGTCGGTTGCAGAACGCGGTGGACGCCGGACGTTTTTACCTATCATTATTCGGTGTCAACAACCAAAATAAGTAGAACCACAGCAAATCTCGCCGCTAGCGATTATAGGGGTCAAGTAGATTGGTTGTTTGTAAACCACTTACGATACATACAGAGACGCAGTTTATTACCAATTTCAAGGTGCTCAGGGCACATCTATTGATTTATATTGATGCCTACTAGATACATTAGTATATTAAGTCCATCCACATTCACACGTATAGTTAGTTATACGAAGTTTTCTGCTACCTAAAAACCTATAAATGTGACAATGGTTGTTACTCAACTTTAAATCGATATACATCCTAAACGGTCAGTCAAATCGAAAAACATTGAGAGAAAGCTAAACATTATTTTGAAATACCTATTCAACGATACCCCTCTTGACATATTTTGGTGATTTTTATTTTTTTAATGTGGACAAAATGGCATCATGAATCCGCCATATTGGATTTACACTAATGTCATGTCTAGTGTCACTCGCCAGATTAAGAGGAATCGATTGACGTGTGAATCATAAAAATCGGCCCAGGCGTTTGGTCTGTATAGTGCTTCAAAGGAACATACAGACAGACAGACAGACAGACAGAAACTCTTTATTATGCACACTATATAGTAAAAACAAAGACTTAAACAATAAAACAATTACTTACTATCTAGTGCCATAAATGGCGGCTTTATCGCTAAAAGCGATCTCTTCCAAGCAACCATTAACAGCAGGAAAACATGTCAAAAAGAGTACAGTGAGGATAGAGTGCAGAAGTAAGGACATGAGAAAAATAGTAATAAAGTGACGTCACTTAATAACATATAACAAACTGATAGTTTAAATAATAATAATAAACTACTTAACAAAATTTTACACATACAATTTAGATATTAAAATAAAAATACATAATAATAAATAAATAAAATAAACATACATAAATATACATAGCCAATGATAGTGATAATTCAGGAACAATAAGAAGTAAGATAAGTCAAGCGATTAATTCAGAGAGATAGTGTTTCTTAATCTGAGCCTTGAAGGAGTCTAAGCTCTGCGCACGCCTAATACCCACCGGAAGTGCATTCCAGAGAGCAACCGCTCTCACGCAGAACGAAGACCCACAGAAGGAACTAGTGTGAGACGGAGTGGACAGAAGAAGATTATTAGATGACCTAAGATTGCTAGAGTGAGTATCACAAAGAAATATGAAACGAGAACTAAGATAGGTGGGTGACATGGGATTAAATAGTGTATTATAGAAAAGAGAGAGTATATGTGTATCCCGGCGAAGCCTGATAGGGAGCCACTCGAGTTTTTTACGGAACTGCGAAACATGGTCGTATTTTCGAAGGCCGAAAATAAACCTGATACAAAAATTCTGGAGACGCTCGAGTCTTTCAAATTGCTCCTGGGTCAAGTCGAGGTAACAGGCATCCGCATAGTCCAAAATAGGTAGTAAAAGAGAATGTGCTAACGCAACTTTAGTAGCCGTTGGTAAAAAGTTTCTTATTCTTCTCAATGACGCGGCAGAGGCAAACAACTTGCGTTTGACAGGTTGCAATTGTGGGTCCCACGTCATACAACTATCAAAAATAACCCCTAGGTTTTTAATTTGGGAACTATATGGAATAATAACACTGCCAAACATGAGTCGGGGCAGAACAGCCCAGTCTATCCGCGAGATCAGCCTTTTACTTCCAATAATAATGGCTTGAGTCTTCGAGGGATTGACTGCAAGTCCAAACGATCGACTCCAGGCCTCGATACGACGCAAGTCATCATTAATATACCCCACAGCTACACTCAGACGGTCTAGTGATGCCTGCGAATAAATTTGAAAATCATCAGCATATAGGTGGTAGGAAGAAGTAACATGGGATGTAATTGAGTTAATAAAGATTGCGAAAAGAAGAGGAGAAAGAACGCCACCTTGGGGAACACCAGCACTCGTATCGCACCAAGTAGAGAAAGACTCGCCCAGGCGTACACGTTGCCGACGTCCAAGCAGATAACTGCGAAACCAGTCAATTGCCGTCGGAGATATGTTAATAGAGCGGAGTATAGCGAGTAGGACATCGAAATCGATCGTGTTAAATGCATTGCTGAAGTCAAGCAGAGTAAGGATTGTAAGTTTCCTGTCGTCCATTCCCATCCTGATATCATCCGTGATTTTTACAAGAGCAGTTACGGTGCTATGACCAGAACGAAAGCCGGACTGTAAAGGACTAAGGAGATCATTACGATTAAGAAAGGAGTTGAGCTGGGAGTGAATGAGGTGTTCTAGAACTTTGGAAAGGAACGGGAGAATAGAGATAGGACGGTACTCGGAGAACGATTTAGGATTAGGTTTCTTTGGGATAGGAACAATGTTTGCTTCTTTCCAGCAAGAGGGCACCGTACCCTGCTCAATAGAGGAATTTAAAAGATGACACAAGACAGGAAGGATTTCCTCCAGGATAGGCACAATCATGCAACGACCGATACTGTCACTACCAACAGCATTAGATGATATGGATAAAATGCTCTTCTTAACATCACAATCGGCAAACTGACTTATGACAAAAGGAGCGTGGTTGGGTGTAGGAAGAGACGATAGATAATTTAAAGTAGCTAATTTGTCATTCTGATTAATGTTTGATGACGAAGAAAAGTGAAGATTACAAACATACATAGACATACAAACATACATAGACTGTTAAACACATTATCACTCCTTTGCGTCGCGCAGTCGGGTAAAAATGAAACCTAGCTAGATCGACTTATCATCCCCGAAACCCCCTGCATACATTAATTCATGAAAATCGTTCGAGCCGTTTCCGAGGTTCAGATTATATATATATATATATATAAGAATTGCTCGTTTAAAGGTATAAGATGAAAGTAACTTTGTCTGTATGTCTGTTACGCTTGCAAGTCTACGCCATTAAAGCGAGTTTGATGGAATTCGGAATTTTCAGGTATCTACATAAATTCTAACAGCAAATCCTCGAAATAAAGTTGACTATAATGTATTTATTTCACAGAATGGTTGACAGCACTTTAACAAGCTTGTCCGATTTCCACGACTATGAACCTGATCTGGAGTTTGATGACTCCTGGATGGTGGAAGCAGCTAACAGTGAGTTCTTACCTTCTAATTTTAATAAGTGGTAGACTTGTGTCAATAAAAAGATTTGATTACATTCTTTATATTTATAAAACTGAATAAAAGTAAATATTACTTCACATTCTAAAGTTGTGTTTTATATGATGTAGGCCCAGCACCAACTGTACTGGAAGCTTTTGCTGAAACAGAGACCGTCATGCCACATTCTGCCAGTGATGGTACTATTGAAGAGAATTTTGAAGAGGAGTTGGCATTGCCTCGCTCCTATGAAGAGGTATGTTACACATGGCATGAACTCTACAAATGATTAACGATGATCAATTGTTACACCTTAAAGTTATGGCTGGTCTAGATGAAGAAGATGGCAACTGCACACCCGAAACCCCCCTGTTTCGAATCCCACGTGCACCACTGTATTTGCCAAGTCATGGGCCTTTAAATGGGCATTTAAAAACTGTGAAGGAAAACATGAGGAAACTGACATGTTTCTATAATCTTTCGAGGTCATGTGGTATCCACCAACCTGCACTGGGCCAGTGTGGTGGATTATGGCATTGACTCTCCCCCTGCTAGAGAAGGCCCCGAGTGCCAGCAGTGGGAACACTTAGCGGGCTGCTTATGTGTTCATGTCATCATTACACATAGTATTAATAATGTTTATGGCATGCTAATATAACCTCTGCTATGCTAATGTAACCTCTAGTGTAGAACATACTTAGCAAAATGGTGTTGGCTGGAAAATAAAATGTTACGAAAAATGACAATGCAAGAAAATAACAGAGTACAACAAGTAACAAATAACATAAATTTAACAGAGTGACAAAAATCCATATTAGTAGTACAATCCACGCTATAGTGGGAGTCATGTCCATTGCCATATTATATTTCTCGCACAGGCAGGTGTATTCAGTAAGTCCTATCTTATGTAAATAAACTGATATGGTTGTTGCAAAATAAGAATGCACGTGGCCTTTAAGGTGCGTACAGACTAGAGGCATCCTCAGGGTGAGCATCCTCGGCACGCACGGCTCGTGTTGAGGCTGCCTCGGCAGGTAATTTAAACAACATGAGGCAGCAGACTGAGGCAACCTGCCTCGGGTCGAGCCACGAACGACGAACAAAATGGCGCCGTATCGTCAGCTGATTTATTTCTGCGTCTGCCCTGTCCGCCATTCATACGCACCTTGCATAGTGCCTTTCATAGCGGGGCTCCCACAAAACCCTATATTTTTCATATAAACTTATAAGCTCAATTCATGTTTCATTGGTCCACTTCGCCAGTTTCAGAAATTTTAATGAAATATTACATGTGTTGAGACCGTGTTTGTGTGCGTAGGGGCTAATGCAGTAAGGTTTTTGTGAAACTCTGTCTGTCTGTTATGCTTTATCGCGTAAGCTGCTGAACCGATTTTGATGAAATTGTATGAACTGTGTAATTATTGTTTTTTGTAAACGTAATTTGGTATTTTGTACAAATACTGCCTGAGTTACCTTAACATTTATTTTGCGCGGACGAAGTCGCGGGTAAAAGCTAGTAATCTATAAATGTATTTATGATGGGTTTTGTGCAAATGAGTGTACCTACTATCCTCACTATGAATTACTTTTAGTTTATTTCTTTTGCGATTTGAGATTTTGACGGTTAGTCGTAATCACAAGCGACGTAGAAACAATTTGCAGGGGTGTCCCGAGTGTGAGTGTCTGCTCGCAACTGATCGCGCATCGACCACACTCACGCAATACACATATGCACGGATACTACATGTAAAAGTTCGTGTGCGCTCGTTATTTGCAACAACTATATCAATTATGTTAGTGTAAAAAATGCGGGTCCAGGCTTATAGCAAAACGGTGGTACCTACAAAAATCCAGTAATTTTCTTGCCTCACCGGCCTTCACCATTTTGCAGTGCCTGATGGGTTTAGGGCCCAGTCACACTGAACCCTACCTACAGATCGCCACTGGAGAGGTGGAGCGTTACTCGCGGCTAGTTCGCGCTGGCTTCCTGGAGGTAGCTGGAGAAGACCAATCCGGTTGTCTCATTGTTATCATAAGGGCGTGCAATCTACCCCCCACAAATGAGGTCGCACCAGATATCGTGTTGAAGTACGTACCTAACTTAATAATCAGTTACAGCTTTGCTAAGCCCTACTTAAATATTACAAGAGTACATATTTTATTGTAATTAGAAAGTATACATAACTTAATAATAACAAAATATTACAGATATTTAGTATTCACGCTGGACAAATTTGTGGAGTCGGATTACTCCATTATATATTTACATCATGGTCTGCGCAACGAAAGTCGCCCCCCATTTGTATGGTTCTGGGGAGCCTACAAGTTGTTGGAACGCAAATTCAAGAAGAACCTTAAAGGGCTATATCTAGTCCATCCGACACAGATGGTGAAGATAATTTGGAAAATGTTGCGGCCCCTAATTTCAGCGAAATTTGGAAAGAAATTGAAGCCATGTTATCATCTTCATGAACTGCGGTCTAATTTCCGGCTGGATCAATTACCGATACCAGAGAGCGTTTTAGAGTATGTATTATTTTATCATATTTTGTTTAGTATAGTATTATTTATGTCTTGGCACATTTTTAAGCTCAATTCAAAGACTTAGTTTGCACTTAGCTACAGTAATTATTTTCTGAAATCTATATGTTATCGGCAATCTGTATAATTCAGGTATTGTATACAATGACTAGGTAAATTCGTAGAATACCTGGGCGTCCGGGAATGTATTAAATATGAATATTATTGTCCATTACATACTTTACCTAGTTAATGTATACAAATCCTAGGGATTGTATAGAGTACCTGGTGTTCCACCGGGAATGTGTAAGTAAATAGATCTTGGTTTATATTTATCAATGTTATGTATAGCCCAACTCGGAGCAACCCGACTCCACCTAGTCTTGTCGCTACTACCGCTAGAGTGTATTAAAAAAATGCGGGAGCCAGAAGCTCAAGGGAGGTCCTGAGTGGAGCAAGCCATGCGAGGCCAAGCGTAACGAAGGGGGGAAAGTGGCGAGCGAAGTGAACCGGCGACCTCCGTAGTGAAGCGCAGGCCGAGTATGGAGAAGCAACACTGAAGGCTGACCGCAGAACTTTTGGCGGGAGCCACCCGGAGTCAAATCTCAGTGATAGACTCTTACGTCTTTTACATACATTGTACATTCCCGGCTGAGCAATCGGTATTGTATAGGCAATGTATAAAATAAATAATATTTCATTCATTACCCACTGTTTTAGATATTCTATACATTTCCTAGGTATTGTATAGAATACCAGATTATACAAATTGCCGGTAAATAAATAAAATTGGAGTATCTGTATGTAATATCAAATTAACAGTTTTTTTACCAAGTTTAAATGAAAGTGTACATGTATGGTACCCATATCTAAAACACTATTTTTATTTTTTTTAAGTCTTTTTTTTAACTTTTATAGGTTTACACTTGACCGCCATCTCACCTGATGTTAAGCGACGATGCGATCCACGATCGAGCGTGTTTGTCTGTTTGTTCTGGCTAATCTATAGTAGTGGTAGGACTCTTAGCAGAGTCCGCCTGGGGAAGTACCACACCTTTGCCAAATATTCTGCCGCCAAGCAGTAATGTGCAAACATTACTGTGTTCCGGTTTGAAGGGCAATGATTCCAGAGAAATTACAGGGCTTAGAGACATACTATCTTAGATCTCTGGGTGACGAGCGCAGTGCAGTGCTAGGTGATGATTTGGACTATCATGTTCCAATAGCTGCGTGTTACTGTGCTGTTATGTGGCAGGCATGTTGCTTACCATCAGGCACATGATCTGCTCGTCTAGTCACTCTAAGCTATAAAAAAAAAAAAAATCTCCGAAACGACTGGACCGATTAACAGTGGCGGGATTTTCACTACAAGATAGCTGATGTTCTAAGGCATAACGTAGGCTACTCGTACTTGAGGAAAATAAATATAATTAATTAGGCTTTCGTGATAAAAAAGAAAGTCCTTCATGTTACATAATCCCTGCTAATGTTATAAATGTGACAGTAGCTCGTGTCTGTTACGCTTTAACGCCTCAACTTTAAACCACTACTACAACTTCAGCATAATATTAGTATAGATATGACATTCAAATATTGTATATCTAAGTTTATCTCTTGAATCGTATTTCGAAATTAAATTATTGTGAAAGACCAAGGGTTACGGTTAAGGACCTTGGGGCGTTGCTAGTAATAAATACATTGCTTTTCAATAAAAACACATTACTGTGAAGTTTAAAAATGTTAAAATAAACATCTACAACCTTCTGCTTGTTACAACATACAATCACATTCTATCTTTACTTAATACTTTTAAACGAGTAATTATTATATATATGTATATGTATTGTATATATAGATTTATAGAATCTGAATCTTGGAAACGGCTCGAAATTTTGAAAAGGCATGAAATTTAGTATGCAGTGGTTATCGGGGGCGATAAATCGATCTAGCTAGATTTCATTTTTAGAAAACGTCGTTTTATCCGTGTTTTTAACCGAGTTCAATGGGTCGAGGTTATCAATTCGGCCGGTATTTTTTTAAATAGTGATCCGATTTACGTAATTCTTTTTTTTTTGGTGATGCAGAATAGTTGCCATTTGGTCCCATATGCATAAGTCCCATTTTGTACAGTCTGGAGTTTTCGTTTTATGAACATTTTTTATGAAAATTTTTGTTTGTCCGGATCGAAAAAAATCATTCATCATCTACCTAATGGAACCTAGAAAAAACCTACTGCTTGTAACAGAACAACCTATTACAGACACTAAAAAGTACTATACATATATCTAGTAAAAAACTACGTTTAAAAAAAACAGACTTCAAAACAACAAACAGGCACTTATAAGCGAAAAATAAATTAATATAATAATTGTTGTAAGCGCTTCCCGCTCTTCTATTTGAAAGTTTGTCAAATAGCTACTTTGAGATATAACCAATTTGTATGTTTTTGTGTAATAAGCATTTGACGATCTGTGAGTTTATCGAAAACGGATAGGTACCATAGGTATCTATCGACTACCTATTTGACTTGGCTGGTCCGACTTCAAATAGATGAGGGGGTAGCGCTTACAACAATAATTAAATTAATTAACGTTCCATCGTAATCCGCATCTTCGCTTAACATCAGGCGAGACGGCGGTCAAGTGTAAACCAATACAAGTAAAAAAAAAAACGCTTTTGAGTGCCTACTTGTAGTTTTGAAGTCGGTTTTTTAACAAGCCACGTCAAAACGAGCAACGTTCTTTCGTCTACTGTATGACTGTATTATTAAAATATATATTATTATTAAAAACATCCAATAAATCTATACTAATATTATAAAGCTGAAGAGTTTGTTTGTTTGTTTGATTGATCGATTGATTGAAGGCAAGGATCTCGGGAACTACTAGACCGAATTAAAAGATTATTTCTCTATTGGATAGTCCGTTTATCGAGAAAGGCTATAGGCTATTTAACATTACGCTACTATCAACAGGAGCGGAGCATGAATGAAAAATGTAACAAGAAAAAAATATTGCTTTTTGAGAGCTTTCGTTGCGTGACAGCATGTGTCTATATTTTAAAGATTGCGTCATTAGGACTACTAAGGTAACCGAATTTGTTCAAGATTAGAATTGGTACGACTAACTTTCGATAGATGGCGTATCAACGCGCGCACGGTTTAGCTAGTGGTTATATAATTATGATTTTGACTGTTTTTAGGTACGATCGGCAGCTGTTAGCGAACGATCCAAAAGCTGCTTCAGCGGCGGCAGCGGCGTTGTCCGCGGAGGCGTCACGTTCCAATGCATCGGCTAGTACGACCGCTCCGCCGCCTACCAAGGGACCCGCCCCGGTGCCAACACAGCAAATAGGAGTCTCATTGGAGTTTATCCGTGAACATAACCCTGATATGCAAGATAGCATACCACCTATAGTCCGTTATTGCGTGGAGTTCCTGTCGAAACCTGAAAGTTAGTAGCTATAAAAAACAGTATTAAAATTATTTACTCAAACCTCTTCAACTAATTCGCCGCGTATGTTCCCAAGGCTTAAGGTCCCAATGTTCTGTGGAACATGACATTTCAGAAAATATTGCCCCTATTTGTACAGATCAGTTTGTACTTTTTGCCTTAAATTGTTCCATAGAACTAACTAAGTAGGTAAATAAACTTCTTGAAGTTGATATTAACGAAAACGAATCAGTTAATAAGTTAATATATAGGTACCTGCCTACCGCCCGCAAGCAAACCGCGCGCGCCGCGGGCGTAAAACGCGTCGTGGTTTGTTTTTTACAAATTATATATCTGCATTCTAAAGAAGCTGAGGGCTCGCCACCGCGGCGGTCTCGGGTGAAAATCGCTCCATGAGTTCCTAGCCTAAACCTCTGGCATGATAGCTGTATAATTGTACATGTAGAACAGCCGTCACGAATTGCAACTTTGTAAAATTATGCATGTTTACTAATTTTTTTTTGTTATAGTATAGAGTGACGACACGAACAGGAAATGTGCCTGATGGTAAGCGACATGCCTACCACATGAACAACAGCACAGTGACACGCAGCTATTGGAACATGAATAATCCAAATCATTACCTAGCACTGCACTGCGCTCGTCATCCAGAGATCTTAGATATTCTATTTCTAAGCCCTGTAATTTCTCTGGAAACATTGCCCTTCAAACCGGAACACAGTAATGTTTGCACTTTACTGCTTGGCGGTAGAATGACTGGCAAAGGTGTACTTCCCCAGGCGGACTCTGCTAAGAGTCCTACCACTAATATTATTACTACTACACTACAATTTGTAAAATGAAATGTCTACATATTCAGTGAAACAGCCAACTAATATCCCGTTACCATATATTCCAGGCTTAGCAACGGAAGGGATCTTCCGTCGGTCAATGGCGGTGACAACCTTGACCCGTATGGTAGCTGAATGTAATCGTGGAGAAGAGGTGAACTTTAACAATGATCCACACTGTGCGGCTATGCTGCTCAAAGCATTCCTGAGGGAATTGGAAGAACCTATATTGACACACCAACTCTTTGATGAGATTTTCAGATTCAATTGTAAGTGATAAAATTATTATTCTTGATAATACTCACAATACTATAGACAGACATAGAATCAGTTGCTAAAAAATGTCAGGTTGAAATAACAATCATCTAACCACTACTAAAGAAACTGATCTGTTGAGGTAGAACAGTTATATAACCATATGACTGGCCTCGTGGCTTAGTTGGTAGTAGCTCTGCCTGCGAAGCCAAGGGTCGTGGGTTCGATTCCCACCCAGTGCAAATATTTGTGTGATGAATTCAAATGTTTGCACTGTGTCTGGGTGTTTCTATGTATAATAAGTATGTATTTAAAACTATACAAGTATTATATCAGCTATCTGGCCGCCATCATACAAGCTTTGCTTAGTTTGGGGTCAGATGGTGTTGTGTGTGAATTGTCCACCAATATTTATTTATTTATTTATTTATATTATTAGAATACCGTTGAAAGATTCTGAATGTGAGAAAAAAGGGGGTGATCCATCTCGGTTGCATTATTTATTTCACAAGTTGTTGTGCAGCAGACTGCTAATATTGTAGTACGCTGGAGCTGACAATTGTAAAATTAAATTATGTATTTAACACATTTGTTGCTTTAACATATCCTAGTAGATTAGTAGAAGTAGGGAAATAATAAACACATAGGTACTCATACCTATGTGTTTATTATTTCCCTACTTCTCAAACTCCTTTGTGTCCATTCTAGTTTTGAGAGTCTTGTGTATTCAAGTGATTTTATTGTTTCAGCATGGCCCATACCTCAGCGACCCAGAATGACCAAAATTTTACTGCTGGAAAGGCTTCCGTTAGAAAATTATAAACTATTAAAGTATATAATCCAATTTTTATGGCGGGTGAGTAGCTAAGTTACTGTTTTTACATATATATTTTTTATAATATTATAGTGGTGAGATGCAAGGTGCTCCTTAATAGGGGTCATTACTCACAGCGCCATGACAGAGTACTTGAAATCATACGTCAAGCCTTTCAGTAGCTAGAGCCCAAAAAGGATTGACGACAAACAAAAGACAAATTCACTTTGTAAAAGAAGGCTCAACTTCAAACTCCACGAACAAGCCTTACTCAATCCTGGGTACAGCACCTGATTGGGCTATTTTAATGGACAAGTATGAAAAGCACTATAAAATCCCAGAGGATGTGGGTATTTCGTCATCCAGACCGGACATTTTCCGTTTTTCTAGAGCTACGAAACGCATAGTCCTTGTAGAACTTACCGTACCGTGGGAAACTAATTTACCTAAAGACCACGCGATGAAACAAAATAAGTATTACGACCTTCTAAACGAATTAACAAAAAACGGTTATGTAGTTAATTTATACGCTGTAGAAGTAGGAGCGAGAGGTATACCAGCAAAATCTCTATAACCTGTTGAAAAACCTTGGCTTGTCCAGAAGTGCAGTAAGTTTTATACTAGAACGTGTATCTAAAGCTGCACTAGTAGGTTCATTTCGGATTTGGCTGGGCAGGGAGAGAAACACGAGTAGTGAAGGTGAGTGTTGATGTACGTCGGAAAGGGACCCCTTAAACCTACACCCGTGTCAGTCTCGGGATTTCTCTCTCTGCCACACGATGGACGACTCCCGACTCACGACTCCGGCACCCGCACGGTGAATCCATGGAATGCTAAGAAGTTCGTCTCTCTATGAGATGCAAATGTCCAAGTTTTCGTCAATCATAACTCTCAGATATTTTATTGATTTAACTCAATCACACAATCAATGCATCACAAGAGCAATAATAGTCCAAGACCTCAGAGCCGCCAGATGTCACGTATTTTCTGACGAACGAAATGTGGATGATTGAGTAGTGTTAGTATGTACTAAGAACACATGCTTATTACCCGTTAGCTTGCTTAGATGGCCAATTTTGAGATATGGGGTAACGAAAGTACATAAAAACATTACTTACCTCACTTTTTTTGCTGATACCTGATTTTCAGATATGTCATAGGCAATAAATATCCTTAAAAATAAAGCCCCAATACTCCCAGACAATTTGCGTCGGCCGTTTTGCTTCACAGACGCTTTAAAACTACGAAAATAATGACTTAACGTTTGAACTTGTCCCTTGAGCCAGTCTCTAAATAAGGCGATGCTTAACGATGAAAAGACGTAGGCTTGTCTGTTCTATGCCAAATGGAAAATATGATACACCCGATATATCCTGCTATATACGTGCATGGTGGTAAATGGTCAGCGTTTTCCCCACATAGAATAATAAATAAAAAACAGCAATGGATGTATTACTTCCGGAATAATTATTTCGAAATGTAAATAAATTAGAGAACATTTTGGAACACTCGTCTTACTATTTTGACTTTGTTAACATCTTGGTTGTAGGTGAATCGTATTTTTTTAATTTTCTTAGTTACCTCGCTGGTGTTACCTAGGTGCATTTATTTTGCGATATGTTCCAAAGAAGCTTTTCTCAAATATCAATTTCGGTAGTTATTATCGAAACAAGTACATAGGTTTTCATGCTCTCCGTATAGTTTCATGAATAAAATATTATTATCAGAAGACCATCTATCCGCCATTTCGAATTCGATAAACACAGTATACAGGCGCAGCACAAATTACGGACGCTCACGACGACTGCCCGCTCGGACTGGCGAGCTACCGCCGAACGCGTCTAAACGATGCGAGCGACAGCCGAGCTGCTGTCATGCACGAGTTGCTGGCGGGCGAGCATACGAGTGAAAACAAAAAATCTTGAAGTAACTTGGATGCCAGCTACTGTCCAACTCGCACGTACAAGTTACTCGTGAGTGACGTCCAAACAGTGCGAGTCACTGCAGTGCAGCTACTCGGCAGGCTGCCTCGTACGCTAGCTCGCACTATGTAAACTAGGCGTAATACTCACATAGTATAGCTCTACCCTGCGCGCGTCTGTACGCCACCTGTCGAAAATTGGTAGTACCAACTCAGAAACCGGCATTGGCTTATGCACAACAACTTTGCTAAAGATCATCACATGATCAAATGCATAGTGTACAATTCTATAAGTTACATATAGACAAACATTCATTTAAAAATATGTAAATATATTATGATTACAACTATTTATGAATATTATGTCAGCTGTCTGGCTTCCTTGGTACAAGCTTTATTAGTTTGGGGTCAGATGGTCTTGTGTGTGAAATGTCTGCCAATATTTGTTTATTTATTTAATAAATATAGATTGTTTTGTTTTCTAGGTTGCAGACATGAGTTGTCTAAATAAAATGACTGCCAGCAATTTGGCAGTGGTGTTCGGCCCCAACTTGTTGTGGCCATCAGAAGGAGGCCAATTTTCTCTGAATTTCGTAATACCTATAAATCAATTCACGGAATATATTCTACAGCACCAAGAAGATCTGTTCATAATATGACTTGACTTAAAAGTAAAACAAGTATTAGTAAGTTTTTTTAAAGTATTTTTGTCCCATTTTTTTAAAAAAGGACTTGATGTATGCTTTTGTATAATGTTGAGGTACATGCTAGATGAGAATATGTCAATGATCTGTGATGGCTTCGAATGCTGAATCCGCTATCTCACTCGCTAACATCAACTTATTTGGATTATGTCTCATTTCTTACACTATTAACTTAATGTAAATAACAACTAACAAAAACTCCATTCGAGTCTTTATAAATGGACGTGAGACACAAAACAATATACAACATATCACAGAACATTTTTCCAATTATTTGTTTACTACTTGTTTTATTACTTTAATAAATTTTAGATGTAAGAGTGAGATAGAGAATTAAACCGCACGGAACCTTATCCACATAATTATTTAGATCTGTGCCAAAAAGATGCTTCTAACCAAATATTTTGCATTCCAATAAAAAATATATTATCGATTTATTTTTTTATTTTAATCAAACTGTAAATTAAAAATTAAACTGTAACTTATAATGTAAGTAAATACTATATGATTAAACATAAAAAAAATATTAATACATACTAAAACTATTTATAAAAGCCTCATGGAGGCTTAGTTCTTTTGTCTACTACGCTTCGCAAGTATCTGACACTGGACATTTTTTTTTAAAGTACAACCTTTTTATATTTAGCTATCTAGCATCGCAAGGTCAAGTTGGAGATTTTTTTACAGTAATTTCCCCACCTAGTCCAAAAAAAAAAACTTGTCGTTGTCAGAAACTGGAAGCGTTGTGGATGGAAGAGCTCTAAATATATCCAATGATAGATGTTATTTGTAAGATGTTAATAATGATAATAATTATGTGTTATTAGATTTAAGATATTATTTTTATTTACTTTAATTTATATTATTAAATTGTTATTTAAATGATCGTTATCTTTGATCTGTAATTGCAAATGTAACAAAGACTGGAAACTGGTGGAGTGAAAGAGGTGTGGCTTGAGGCCCTCACCACTAGTAAAATTATTATACTGTACCTAACTGAATTATTAGATTTAAGACAGTTTTATTTTGTATTAATTTCTACTATTTGATTTGTTTCAACCAATTCACAGTATTTGCTAATGAAATCACGCATCAGAAATTAGTTCTTTAGGATCCAGAGTGCAAAATCGAATATTTATACTTTATAGTTTATAAATAGATTTATTGAAAAATCTTAAGTTTTACAAAATCATATATTTATACTTTATAGTTTACCTAGGTAATTAGATTTATTGAAAATCTTAAGTTTTATTACGTTAATAAAATAAATGTACTATTTACGGCCAGCGCAAGAGATGGCGTTTTAATGCGATCTTTTGACAAACAAATTCCAAAAAAATGTTTTAGTACTTACATGTAATATCAGTTTGAGTTATTTATGTGAGTCAGTGGTCTCACCGGCAACGATGAACGAGTAACGAGTAGAACTAGAATTAGAAACGTGTTGGCGAGCCGCGGGGAGCGAGTGCGTAGTTCCGATAGTTGTGTAGCTCAGCTCTATGCGAGTGTGGCGAATGATTACTCGCATCTTTCAGATCCGCACTGTAGATAAATGACCGCTAGTTGCTCTCTCTGCGTGTTCTAATCGCTTAGTGAGTATCGCTGAGCGAGTGTTATCTTTCATAGCTCTTGTCGCTCAGCAACAAAATAGTAAAGCGAGTGCTCGCCGGCAGTGTCAACAGTCAGCGATCAACTGTTTGTATATGCATATCTTTTATTTACACGGAATGTATATCTATTGTACGTTTCTTGAGTGAGAAAATAGTCGGATAGTTACTCATTTTCTCGTCGGCGGTGGGACAACTGCCTAATACGGTATTTGGTCCATAATATATTCATGTTTTGTAGCGCAACATTATTTCCAAAATGTTTGTTATGATCCTAGAACACGGACTTACTAAAATTTAGAACACGGACTTACTAAAATTCGTAGATATTGCATAAACAATTATGCTAAGTTTCCTGATATTTGTCTTTGGGGGACGAGAGCCGTAAACACAGATAAACCACAGTCATTGCAGTAACGAGTACTTATTTTCTCTCAATGCAATCAGTTTCACCAACGATATATCTTCAGTGTTAAATAGATTTGAGAAACTAAATACCTTAAAACACAACCATACTGTTCAAAACTGAATTACCTATCTACGGGATACCTCATGCATTTATAAACATCTCCAATTGATGATTTCAAAAATAAACTATACTTGGAACCGCCTGCTTACTCGCAAATTCTTCTACATGTCTGCCTTATCTCTGTATTATTAATTCTCAAAAAATATTTTATTGATTACGTACAAATCACACAGAATAAACAATTATCATAAAGATATCATAATCATAAAGATATTGAAGTCATAATTATCATAAAGATATTGAAGTCATGGTTTGGATTGGCACATCCGGCTGATCCCTCTACTCTATTTAGGGATCACAATAGTTTTGGCCTGAAACTAAAAAAACCATCCGAACTCTACAAACACCTAAGAGTTACAAAAACGCATGTTTTGGGAAAGTCGAAAGACGAATTAATCGCATCTCTCCCAAAAGACAAAAGCGCTTCGGACCTTGAATCTAGACTTCAATTCCACAAACAATTTATGGCAGGCGCGCAAGTAAATACAGCTGGGTTGGGTGCGAGAAAGAAAAGGGAAGACCGAGACATGGTAAAAACCTTTCTACAACAAGACGAAAATGATAGTTACAAAGTGCACGCTATGAATTTAGAAATGCAAAGTGAGTGGTTAACCATAGGTGAGTTTTGTATCCCATTAGCTCTAAAGTGGCGCACCTTGCTATATGACTGGTCTCCTGCCTTATTAAAATTTTATCTGAACGCTTTCCAAATGACCCTCCCTGACCAGAGTAACTTGGTAAGGTGGGGAAAAGCCTCTGAAAAATGTTGCTATACTTGTAGTGAGGCGATATGTACAGCAAGGCACATATTGGTGGGTTGCAAGGTGCTCCTTAATAGGGGTCATTACTCTCAGCGCCATGACAGAGTACTTGAAATCATACGTGAAGCCGTAAGCCTTTCGGTAGCTAGAGCCCAAAAGGGATTGACGATAAACAAAAGACAAATTAACTTTGTAAAAGAGGGCTCAACTTCAAACTCCAAGAACAAGCCTTACTCAATCCTGGGTTCAGCACCTGATTGGACTATTTTAATGGACACGTATGTAAAGCACTACAAAATCCCAGAGGATGTGGGTGTTTCGTCATCCAGACCGGACATTTTCCTTTTTTCTAGGGCTACGAAACGCATAGTCCTGGTAGAACTTACCGTACCGTGGGAAACTAATATACCTAAAGACCACGTGATGAAACAAAATAAGTATTACGACCTACAAAATGAATTAACAAAAAATGGCTATGTAGTTAATTTATACGCTGTAGAAGTAGGAGCGAGAGGTATACCAGCAAAATCTCTCTATAACCTGCTTAAAGACCTTGGATTGTCCAGAAGTGCAGTAAGTTCTATACTAGAACGAGTATCTAAAGCTGCACTAGTAGGATCATATCGGATTTGGCTGGGCAGGGAGAGAAATACGAGTAGTGAAGGTGAGTGTTGACGTACGTCAATATATAAGGGGCCCCTTTTAAACCTACGCCCGAGTCACAAGTCTCGGGGTCTACTCGAGATTTCTCTCTCTGCCACACGATGGACCCGGCACCCGCACGGTGAATCCATGGAATGCTAAGAAGTACGTCTCTATTAAAACTCAAAATTCCATGTGCAATACGCGACAATGATTACAAAAGATCCCTGCACGCATACGGAAGGTTGCGATTAATAAACTATCGTTCAGGCGCTGGCCAGATGTAGGTAGGTATAGTCTGATTTCAACTTTATGGTGACTGTATAGTTAAACACTGCACAATAACCAAGACAAAGTTCACCGGCGCGGCGGGGCGGGTCTACCGCCTAACTAAATGTTGCCTGTTGCTGTCTCTGCTCCCTCTTTTCTTTTCGCTTTAAATTATACAATGTCAAAGCTAAGACAGTTTTAGTTAGGCGGTATACTCTCCAGTGTTGACGAAGTAAGAAACAACTGCGCTATGTAGCTTAAGTTTCCATTTGGTAAATGTGAATCGGACTAGTTAAGTGTAATAATATATGTCTATTAATAACGAAGTCTCCTTGACAGGGGCTATCTTGCTCGCACATTTCTAAAAATTCGTAATTTTAATATCGATACTCCATCGCCGCCAAAACGATTTTAAGTAATATTAAAATGAAATAATTTCTGATTATTCGGAAAAATCGCGAAATGCGAGAGCGAGATAGCTATGAATTTTAATCCGAGTTTAATACCTATACTACTACATTTCTGTGCTCATAAATAAATATGACAAAAATATCTATAAATTCGTTATTTTTTTTTACTATTTAGTACCGATTTTAATGATAAGATATGACAGCGCAAGCGACAGGCCATTCGACCGCCTAACTTTAAAACAGTAAGAGCCGGTTTTCACGGCGCGGTTGCTAACCGCGGGCGCGGCAGATTTCCATATAAAATTGAATTCAAAACACACGACGCTGTTTACGGCCGCGCGGCGCCCGCGTGGCTGCGCGCGATTCTTGCGCAGTAGCTTTCCGGAGCAGAAACCGCGAAAACCTGCGGTCTCGTGAGTATTGAAACAAAACCGTCGCGCGGCGCGGCGCCGCGCCCCCGCGCGGGCGCGATTTGAAACCGCGTCGTGAAAACCTGCTCTTATGGCTTTGTTGTTATCAAGCGAACAATATCAAAGCCTTTTTACATTAGTTTTATCTCACTCACGAAGCGACGCGGGTCTTACTTGTGATCTTCTAGTGTGAAAACACGCTAAGCATGTTTGAGGGAAATCCTTGCCCGCGTCTCGGGCGGTAGGTACCACAGAACAAAAATCCTCAAGAGTTGTAACGCCTCTAAATTCTGACACAATAACGTAATTTCGGCCAATATATTGCGATGCTCGGGCGAACGAATACTAGTTGCAACCTGAAACTTCGACCTGTGCACATTCGATGTCTAGACTTTCTCCTTTCTCCTTGTCTTTACTATATTCTAGGGTTTATTAGGTTTATTGGGTTTATTGGTAAAGGTTCACGTGACGCGGGGCAGAACCAATTAGACCCAGCTAGGCAGCTCCGCGTCGGGCGGAATTGATTGGCGGAACTGTTGATGATGATAACTTTTCGTTTATTGACAACAAAGGAATAAATATTAAATGGAAATCGTGATGTTTCGCATCAATATAAAACATGGGATGTGCCCTCCCAAACTTCAGGAGCACGGAATTATGTCATCGTTGGGAAAAGTGAGCTCACTCTTTCCGTTTTAGTCGGTTGCAGGAAACGGTGAACGCTAGACGTTTTTACCTATCAGCTATCACTATTCGTTGTCAACAACCAAAATAAGTAGAAACACAACATACCACGCCCCTAGCGAGTCTAGGGGTCCAAGTAGATTGGTGGTGTGTAAACAACTTACGCAATTTATCACCGATTTCTTCAAAGTGGTCAGGGCACATTCAATGGTGTATATCGATGATGTTTAGTATTTATAAAGAAAATACAATGTCAATAACAACAGATTCCTTACCACACTATATCTATAGGTACCTATCACAGGAAAGATAGGAAGTTAAAGGAAAACAAAATAAGGAATTTGCCTCAGAATTCAAATGCTTTAACTTGGAGATTAACTATGAATAATACATATTTCCATAATATATGTTAAGCACTTTTTGGATGAACAAAAATCATTGAACGCACGTCATCGTCACCTAACGCTTTCCGATATCATCGTCATTATCAGCCTATATTCGTCCACTGCTGGGCATAGGCCTCTCCCATAAGACGCCACTCAGTCCGATCCTCGGTCTTACGTTTCCAACCGCCACTAGCTCTATCTAGTCTCAGGGTATAGTCGTTCCGATATGGGTGAACAAAAATCATGGAACTCGCGTCACTGTCACATAACGCTTTCCGAAAATATTTTTTCTTTCATTACAGCGCCATCTTCGGTTTTAGCAAATAACTACGTTATGTGAGCTGTCAAATTCACGTCTATCGGCAGTCCCTGTGACTGGATTTTTTTTATAGTACCTAAAGAGCGACGAGACCACCATGACATGTGCCTGATGGTAAGCAACATGTCTGCCCAGAACAGCTCAATTGTCACACAGATATTGGAAGAAGAAGAGTCCAAATCCTTACCTAGAACGAATATAAAATGATTTATATCTATGCTCTGTAATTTCTGTGGAACGTTGCTTATCAAACTGGAACACAGTGATGTTTGCACATTAGGTACTTGCGAGTCTTGGCTTGTATTATTAAAGCCGTTGTGCCATTGAAAGTCTTAACATCCATTAGAACCGATACCTGCTTGGTACTTCATACCATCTAGGTTTTTTATAACTTTTCGTAATAGTGCCAGTAGAATAGCAAATGCAATTTTTCAATTTAGTTGACGATTGCTTTCTATTTTGACATCGAATGGGCATACTTGAGACTCCTCTAACGTCATATTTTGATGATCTTCTTGTATTTGTTGATGCATCTTTGTATTTTATATTTTGTGCACCACAGAATACACAACTGTTTCTAGTGCTACTAGTCGTCCGTTTTCTATTCGACATATTAACAGAGCTCAATGATTTTGCTGTTTGAGCTACATCGCTTCTGATGTCGTCATCATCATCTAACTTCAAGGATTTAAACGATCTTGATATCTGCTCCAAATTACCACCCACTACTCTATTTGTCGTAAGTATGATTTTGCATGATGTGATGTTTATAGGTCCACAAGAATCACAATGGTTTATTTCAATCTCTTCATCAGATTCTGCGTTCGCTTGACATTCGACGGATTTCGTCGATCCTTCAAAAGATCCTGTGGATTCTACTTCGTGTGGTAATTTTGGCAAACGAATATTTTTGTTCAAACCCTCAACAACATTGGAATTCAATCCATTTTTTTTGTGAGAGTCTACATCATTTGAACAACATTTTCGAGGATTTTTATTTAAGCGTGGTGGTGTTGAAACATTTGGACAGCTTAAGCGGAAATTTGGACCATAAGTTGCAAAACTGGTTTTTTTCAATTTGTTCGGTCTTCGTACCAGATTAGATGTGTTAGTTGCAGCATCTCTAGTAGCAGCATTTGTGGAAACTGTTTTTGACTTGGCGTGCCAACAGTCATTGCAGCTACATAAATCGTCTTTTGAATAGTTTACAGAGGACGTACCGGCTCCACAATTGCTGGCAACCTTTGTAGCTTTATTAACGCGTGTGCAACTTGATGGCGAGGAAAGGCCAGTACTTGAAATTTTATTTCTCTCAGTATTTTTATCGGTCATATTACCTCGATTTCTCGTATCTGTGTAACTTGAACCACAAGACCGTGTACTAGTTGATGAAACATCATGATAGCTGCCACTACACGGTGTCCTATGTCTGTTAGCATTGTTTCTGTCAGGATACGCACATGAAGGTACTTTTGCCATTCCTATTTGAGCTATACAATTATTCTGTTCAGATTTTGTTACCTTGGGTTCAATATAGTGGTCACTAGTACTGCCACACGGTGTCCTATGTATATTAGCATTGTTCCTGTCAGGACACACACATGAATGTACTTTTGCCATTCCTATTCGAGCTTTACAACTATTCTGTTCAGGATTTGTTACCCTGGGTTCGATATAGTGGTCACTAGTACTGCCACACGGTGTCCTATATATATTAGCATTGTTTCTGTCAGGACACACACATGAAGGTACTTTTGTCATTCCTATACGAGCTTTATAACTATTCTGTTCAGATTTTGTTACCTTGGGTTCAATATAGGTGTCACTAGTACTGCCACACGGTGTCCTATGTATATTAGCATTGTTTCTGTCAGGACACACACATGAAGGTACTTTTGTCATTCCTATACGAGCTTTATAACTATTCTGTTCAGGTTTTGTTACCTTGGGTTCAATGTAGTGGTCACTTGTACTGCCACACGGTGTCCTATGTATATTAGCATTGTTTCTGTCAGGACACACACATGAAGGTACTTTTGTCATTCCTATACGAGCTTTACAACTATTCTGTTCAGATTTTGTTACCCTGGGTTCAATATAGTGGTCACTAGTACTACCACAGACATTTTCATGCTTTTGAGTATCACAAGTAAGTTTTCGTATCTCGGTACGAATAGTAATCACATTCTTCTCTTCACATATAGTGCCATCACTATTTTGATGTCTAGATAGTTTGATGATCTCTTTGAATTTATTTTCGGAAATATCAGGATCGTCTCCATGAATAGATTTCGAAGTTGATCTCTGACAATGTTGTTTGGATTCTGATTTCATACAAGTATTAGAGGCAGTTGCAACAGATTGCGTCATAACATCATTCATATCCATTTTTACGGTGGATATTTTATGTGGAGTTCTAAAGCATGATGGAAATTGGTGAGTAATTGATGGTTCAGATGATACCTGTGGAGTATTAAAAGCACACGACGTAGTCTTCGGAACAGTCTTCGATTCTAACGTTTGTTCAGTTGGGGTTTTACTACATAAACATGATGTAATCTTGGGGACAGTCTTCGATGCTATCGTTTGTTCAGATGGTACTTTATTACATAAACATGATGTAATCTTGGGGACAGTCTTCGATGCTATCGTTTGTTCAGATGGTACTTTATTACATAAACATGATGGAATCTCCGGAACAGTATTCGATTCTAACATTTGTTCAGGAAGGTTTTTATTACATACACATGATGAAATCTTGGGGACAGTCGTCGATTCTAACGTTTGTTGAGTTGGTATTTTACTACATAACCACGATGGAATCTTGGGAACAATCTTCGATTCTAACGTTTGTTCAGATGTTAGTTTATTACATACACATGATGAAATCTTGGGGTCAGTTTTTAACGTTTGTTGAGTTGGTATTTTACTATATAACCATGATAGAATCTTGGGAACAGTCTTCCATGCTAACGTTTGTTCAGAAGATGTTTTATTACATAAACATGATGGAATCGTCTCGGGGACAGTTTTCGATTCTAACGTTTGCTCAGGTGGTATTTTACTAAATAACCACGAAGGAATCTTGGGAACAGTCTTCGCTTCTAACGTTTGTTGAGTTGGTATTTTACTAAATAACCACGATGGAATCTTGGGATCAATCTTTGATTCTAACGTTTGTAAAGATGGTAGTTTATTACATACGCATGATGATGAAATTTTGGGGTCAGTCTTCGATTCTAACGTTTGTTGAGTTGGTATTTTACTAAATAACCACGATGGAATCTTGGGAACAATCTTCGATTCTAAAGTTTGTTCAGATGGTAGTTTATTACATACACATGATGATGAAATCTTGGGGTCAGTCTTCGATTGTAACGTTTGTTGAGTTGGTATATTACTAAATAACCACGATGGAATCTTGGGAACAATCTTCAGTTCTAACGTTTGTTGAGTTGGTATTTTACTACATAAACATGATGGAATCTCGAGACCAGTTTTCGATTCTAACGTTTGCTCAGGTGGTATTTTACTAAATAACCACGAAGGAATCTTGGGAACAATCTTCGATTCTAACGTATGTTCAGATGGTTGTTTATTACATACACATGATGAAATCTTGGGGACAGTCTTCGATTGTAACGTTTGATGAGTTGGCATTTTACTACATAAGCATGATGGAATCTTGGGGACAGTATTCGATTCTAACGTTTGTTCAGGTAGTATTTTACTACATAAACATGATGGAATATTGGGAACAGCGTTCGATTCTAACGTTTCTTGTCCTGGCGGCTTTTTACATACACACGATAGAATATTGGGATTCATGGATTCTAATGTTTGTTGAGCTGTTGTTGCAATAGACACACACGAAGAAACTTTGGAAACAATCTTCGATTCTAACATCTGTTGAGGTGGTGTTTTCATACATACACAAGGAGTCTTCGATTCTAACGTCTGTTGAGGTGGTGTTTTCATACATACACAAGGAGTCTTCGATTCTAACGTCTGTTGTTGAGGTGGTGTTTTCATACAAACACAAGAAGGAGTCTTCGATTCTAACGTCTGTTGTTGAGGTGGTGTTTTCATACATACACAAGGAGTCTTCGATTCTAACGTCTGTTGAGGTGGTGTTTTCATACATACACAAGAAGGAGTATTCGATTCTAACGTCTGTTGAGGTGGTGTTGTCATACGTACACAAGAAGAAGTCTTCGATTCTAACGTCTGTTGAGGTGGTGTTTTTATACATACACAAGAAGGAGTCTTCGATTCTAACGTCTGTTGAGGTGGTGTTTTCATACAAACACAAGAAGGAGTCTTCGATTCTAACGTCTGTTGTTGAGGTGGTGTTTTCATACATACACAAGGAGTCTTCGATTCTAACGTCTGTTGAGGTGGTGTTTTCATACATACACAAGAAGGAGTATTCGATTCTAACGTCTGTTGAGGTGGTGTTGTCATACGTACACAAGAAGAAGTCTTCGATTCTAACGTCTGTTGAGGTGGTGTTTTCATACATACACAAGGAGTCTTCGATTCTAACGTCTGTTGAGGTGGTGTTTTCATACATACACAAGAAGGAGTCTTCGATTCTAACGTCTGTTGAGGTGGTGTTGTCATACGTACACAAGAAGAAGTCTTCGATTCTAACGTCTGTTGAGGTGGTGTTTTCATACATACACAAGGAGTCTTCGATTCTAACGTCTGTTGAGGTGGTGTTTTCATACATACACAAGAAGGAGTCTTCGATTCTAACGTCTGTTGAGGTGGTGTTTTCATACATACACAAGAAGGAGTCTTCGATTCTAACGTCTGTTGAGGTGGTGTTTTCATACATACACAAGAAGGAGTCTTCGATTCTAACGTCTGTTGAGGTGGTCTTTTCATACATACACAAGAAGGAGTCTTCGATTCTAACGTCTGTTGAGGTGGTGTTTTCATACAAACACAAGAAGGAGTCTTCGATTCTAACGTCTGTTGTTGAGGTGGTGTTTTCATACATACACAAGGAGTCTTCGATTCTAACGTCTGTTGAGGTGGTGTTTTCATACAAACACAAGAAAGAGTCTTCGATTCTAGCGTCTGTTGAGGTGGTGTTGTCAAAAATACACAAGAAGAAGTCTTCGATTCTAACGTCTGTTGAGGTGGTGTTTTCACACATACACAAGAAGGAGTCTTCGATTCTAACGTCTGTTGAGGTGGTCCTTTCATACATACGCAAGAAGGAGTCTTCGATTGTAACGTCTGATGAGGTGGTGTTTTCATACATACACAAGAAGGAGTCTTCGATTCCAACGTCTGTTCAGGTGGTATATTTATACATACACAAGAAGTAGTTTTTGAATCCAACGTCTGTTGATGTGGTATTATTATACATCCACACGAAGGTGTTAGGCATACACAGGGTGATGTGCCGATACTAACACAAGGATCTTTTTTTAGTAATGAGGTGTTTACAGGCGTATAATAAGAAATGTTGGGTCCCAACATATCTATACATACACAAGAAGTAGTTTTCGATTCTAACGTCTGTTCAGGTGGTATATTTATACATACACAAGAAGCAGTCTTCGATTCTAATGTCTGTAGAGGTTGTGTTTGTATATGTACACAAGAAGTAGTTTTCGATTCCAACGTCTGTTGATGTGGTGTTTTTATACATGCACACGAAGGTGTTAGGCATACACAGGGTGATGTGCCAATACTAACACAAGATGATTTTTTTAGTAATGAGGTATTTACGGGCGTATAATATGAAATTTTGGGTCCTAACTCTTTTTGCGGCAAGGCATTTTGTGTGCAAGGGCACACACAAGGTGTATCATATGCACTCGCAGAAGATGGAGTTTTGACAACAATTTGTAATTTCAAAAGATTTTGCGATGAGCTATTTTTGCAAACACAACTTGGAGTATCCTTTCCTGTATCAAATGGAATTGCTTTTGACTCAAACTGTTTCTGAGGTGATGCTTTTTTGCATGCTTCAGTTTTATTTTGTGGTGGGTTATCTTTGCTGCTAATAGAATCACACGGACAGGTTTTCTCATCAATATCTTTATGTTTACTCGTATTGTTTTCCTTGGATTCATAATTTTCGTTAGATTCATTATTTCCTTCAAATACATTATTTTCCTTAGAATCATTCATCGTCTTAAGTTCATTCATCGTAGAGTCATTCATTTCGTTTGGTTCATAATTTTCCTTAAATTCATTATTTTCTTCAGACTCATTTTTTTCTTTCGAGTTATTCGTTTCCTTAGGTTCATTTGAAGTAATAGCTGGACCGTCGCCTTTATGCTTTTCTTTGGAGGGTTCTTTTTTCGGAAGTTCTTTTTTTGGTGGTTCTTCTGGAGTAAGAGGAGGAAGATAAGAAGCTGGGCAGTCATGATATTCTTTTGGATTATATTTATAGAAGCATTTTTCGCAAACCGATAATGTAGGTGTAACAACTTTATTTTTCTCAGCCTTTCTAGTTTTTAGTTGTTTGAATCGTTTTAATCTGAATGTATCTTCTCGTTCCTTTTCTTCCAACTCTGATAATATGTAGGTTTCGGATGCCTTTAACCTTGGTATTACTACCTTCGTAATCAACTGCATTTTCCTGAAGACAGAAAAATCTTACGTAGTTAAATTTTAATAGGTAAGAAGATGTATTGTGTTGTCACTGTTGATACTTCTTATAAACCATTACTAAATTGTATTATAACATCACCTTTATTTGAAACTAGCGGTCCGCCCCGGCTTCGCCCGTGGTACATATATAGCCCATGGCACTTAGGGATTACGTACATAACCAACGGTGAATGAATTTATAAAATCGGTTTAGTAGATCCAGATATTAGCCCCTACATACACACAAACATCCAAACTTTACCTCTTTATAATATTAGTATAGATAAAACGCTCGTTTTTCATACAGCTGTGAAATGAACTCACCCAAAATCAACAAATAAATGCTGTGTGGCAAAATCATGCAGGTATGATTACTTGTAAGAAGAGTAATAGTATTATTCCGATTGCTAAAACATATAATTAAATCATGTTCGTACTATCTACCATACAAATTACAATTTAGGCACTAGGACAGAAATTGCGAAATAGAATTATCGCAATTCCTTTTTTGCTGAATGTCTTAGGTAAAAATATCTTTCCATCTCTTAATAAAATTATCAGTAAATAATTACAAATCATATAATACTTTACAATTTATTATTTGCTGATTCTACATGTCTGATTCTAATTCACCGGAACTGTTTTAAATACACGTAAGTACTTTTTATCTTTTTTTTTTCTCTACGAAACAGGTCAACATAGCTAAGAGTTCAACTATCGGCTAAATATTGAACGTACTTAGTACACGGCATATTATGTAACGCTAAACAATATTTAAGATTACTCTAAGGGTCCCCGCAGACTACAGGCTTTCTATCGGCCAATAGTTAAGTCGAGTTGCACTGATCGTGCGCACACTGGACCAATAAAACAGTTGGGTTGGACGTGAGTGCGCAAACCAGCCAAACAACAGTCGTCCGATTGATTACATTCGCTAGAGTTGGTGAAGACATCAATCGCGTAGAATGTTGCCCAGAAATATTATCATTGCTTTATACTTGATACACAGGAGAAGAAGGATGGTGAAGAGAAATCGAGAATATTAGGTACCTACATCCCATCAACAGTTATAGTATTTATTGCAAGGGCAATTTTACACGATTCATTCTAAATTACTAGATTACCCGAATGCTTTTCTCATATTATAGATTGGGTATAAGCAGTTTCAATGAACTTATCAAATTAATTGGATCTTCAATGGCGAAGGAGGATATATATTTAAAAGACTTTATGTGCCGGCACAGGAGAGATTGAGGGTTACAAAACGGTATTTTAAAAAAACTAGAACTATCCTAAACTAAAGCCTAAACTAGTATTGCCGCTTAATATGCATTTTTTTATTAATTTGTCGTGGTGAATTGCCATAATCCTAGATACGGAAATGAATAGCCTGCCGTATAATCTAAAAAAATCGTGAATTGTCGTATATTACGAAAACAAACACAGGAGCTATCGGCCGAGTCAGCCGATGAAACGATCGGTAGTTGTGCGGACGGTGAAGAACGCCATACTGATCAAGCGGTCGACCGATAGTTCACCGATAGTTTAGTTTGAAGGCAATTGTGGAAATGCCCATTAAACTTTTTTGTCGGCCGATACGGAATCACTGCAATATGCGTATTTGCATACATTTTCATACTGATTAAGACTATCGGTCGGTGGAAAGTCTGTAGTCTGCGGGGAGTCTAATAGTCCAAGATCCCAGAGCCGCCAGACGTTACGTATTTTCTGACGAACGAAATGTGGACGATTCAGTAGTGTTAGTATGTACTAAAAACGCATGCCTACCTTGCTTAGACGGCCAATTTTGACATGTCATGTAGGTAATGGTCTGTCTTCTTGTTAACGGTTTTGAAATATTTGTTGGGCGGACATATATAAAAATGGAGTATCAGAATGTATAGATAGTGCAATCCACGAAGACGCGCCCCACCAATTTTTTTCTCCACCAATCGCGTTTGCTCCGAGCGTCAGTCGCGAACCATTCACCAGTCATTGTAGTGTGCGTGTGCATTCATAGGTAATTAGTGTGTACCGATAACACTCAACATTGACGGAAGCTTGCATACATATACTATAAACTGTTAGGAGGAATAGTGGGGCGCGTCTTCGTGGATTGCACTATCTGTAAGTGAAGTTAAGTCATTATTTTGGGACTTTTAAAGCGTCTGCCATGTAAAACAGCACATGTTATGCGTCTGGGAGTATTGTGCGACTTCTTTTTAAGGATATTGCCTATAATATACATGTAAAAATCAGTTAGGAGAATTTCCGTGAAGTAATTAAATTTTTATGTACCTTCAGTACCTCAAATTCTCAAAATTGGCCGTCTAAACAAGGAAGAGTGGATATGTGCATTGTGCATGCATAGCAGGGCCGCATTTAGATTCGTTGGGGACGTTGAAATACATTTCCCTCCCATTTCTCAAGCAAAAACCCAGACTACAAATGGTTTAAAGTTAACGTAAAAGATGTTTACTGTCGAAATTTGTTTTTTTTCGAAATGTCTGTTGTGTAGGCCTCTCATTTTTGGTTTATGGAAGCCTCCCGTTTGTGGGGGCCCCGGGGCATATGCCTCGTTTGCACTCCCCTAAATCCGGCCCTGGTTCTTAGTGCATACTAACACTTCTCAATCGGCCACAATTTCGTATGTCAGAAAATATGTGACGTCTGGCGGTCTGATGTCTGGCGGTGGGATTTTACTCTATAAACATTTAGGAATATTCATATTATGATGCCAACTCCTCATTTGCCGAATCCGAACTTTTCGAAGTGCCTAAAATAATCGCAGAATAATTAGGTTCATTACCATTATTTAAATTAGAATTGTGTGTTACACTATGTTGAATATCATGTAATTCAATAAATTCCTCAGAGTCAGAGTTTGATAACAAACTATTTTCTTGTGCTTTTTGACTTTTCAAATAGTTTAAATCAATAAAAAAGTTTGAACTCTTACACTTTCTAAACCCAATTAGAGCTAAACGTTTTTTAATGATTTGATAACTGTTTGGGTGATGCAAAGATAATGATTTTGCTTTTCGTAGATTTAGCTGTAGCATGGGTGTACGCAAATTTAGAAACCCAATAGTTCTAACATTCTTTGATTTTCCCGTTTCATTGGATTTAGTCGATGAATATATACTAGCGGCTGGAATTAAATTACTACTTTCTGATTCTATGAGAGGTGCTCGTCGTTCTTGCTTTCTTTTTATAATTTTTTTCTGTTCTGTCACTGTACCATCTAAGTTTCTAGTTCTTACTATTTTAATTATTTCTTCATATTCAATTTCAATTAATCCTAATCCTAATTCTTCCCATTTTTTTCCTGAAGGTTTTACTGACGGAATGGATTCTGTGTCCTGGATTTGCGCTGATGGTCCCTCATAGTAATCTGTTACTATATCAGTATCAGGTATTTCTTCTATTTTTAATGGCTGGTATTCTTGTGCTGAAGTAATTAATTCTTCTACGATTTCTTCTGTAACCATATTCGATATTGATTCTACGATTGTAGTATCTTTTTCCGTGCTTAGTATTGCAATACAATGTTCACACATGGGCCCTGTCTTTATATTATCTATTTCGATCACTCCATCATCGTAATCTACATAAAGTTCTTGAGATATAACTTTTCCACAGACCACACATATAGACTTTTCTATTAAAACATAATTTTTTTCGGTTTCTTGAATTTTTTCGGTTTCTTGCAGTTGTGGCTTTGGACAATTTGGACAAGTAACGTCTACCCCATGACTGCACTTCTGCTTCTGTTGCTTATGCTTAAATTTGTTAGCTAAAATCTTTTTTATTCTAAAGAATTCTTCTCTGTCAATTTCTTCTAGCTCACCTAGAATATAACCCATAGAAGCCAAGGTTCTTGGTATCACCACTCTGGATAGAACATTTTGTCTCCTGTAGAAATGTTTATATATTTATATATTATATACTTCTTAGATTTATTTCAATATACTGCCGATGAGTCTCCTCCCACTGGACTAGGACTGTGCGGGTTAGTTTTATAATATTTCCCGTGGTAGTATCTTCATCGTGATTTTAGTTTCTTCGAGTGTGATTTAACGGAAATGTTTTAATCGACCCTGAATTGAAACACTGGCGATGAACTCTATATGGTACTTAATTGTACAATTATTAATTTATAATGGAAACATGTATATAACTATTTCGTATAATTACTTAAAATTCTACAAGCATATATGTTCTTTTTGTAATGGGTTTTTGTAACTTATGACAAACTTTGAATGCTTAAATAACTTAAAGAGATGAGAATCTCTATAAAAATGTATATTTTATACTTTTTTTAAACACTTAAAAATCGAAATAGGACCTTAATCTGAGAATATACGTACGGGAGGAGACACTGGCAGGTTTTTTCCTTACAATCCCTCTGGTTTATCAATAGTAATTGATAGAATATGATTTTATGTTGGTTGTACAGATAATAAATCGAGGTTTTACCAAAATTGACGAACTAATTAAAATGGTGTATTTTTGACCCTGTCGTTATCCCAATTGTTGACTCCTCAACAATGATCCTAACAAAGTAATGTGCCGTATATGGTAGGTTGGCTTATATATGGGCCGGAGTTGTGTGGACTGTAGAGTATTAAAATGTAATTAATCCAGATACGTCCGTTTATTGGTACTGCACCTTAATACTAACTGTAATACTGCACAGTAACTAAATGGTGAGAGGCGAATGGGAGAGGGCGACTAGAGAAATGCCACTATATCTCTACACTAGGTTATAGTTGGACGACACTGAAACTTTTCCAAGAGCATTTACGAATATTTTTCGTTTTGAGGTAATGTCAAATTTAGAATAGTCTATATTTTATTTTTGTTTCCCGTCCAGTCCTAATTACAGAAGGGTGAGTTCATCGGCAGCTACGCCTAAAGGAGCTTAAATTCTACTGAGCAATAAATTGCGTAAATGTATGCAATTCTGATTTTTTTTTCAGATGCAAACAAACAGGGTCTTGAGGTACAGGAAAACAAACCGAAACGCCGCGCATCGGCATACGACTGATAGGTATAAATTTGATAATAAAAATCAACTATTTTCCAAATATGGTGAATTTGATTGTTTCTATGAAACCCTGTTTGTTGAAACGTGAAACGCAATTTCAATAATAAATCAATGATTGGCTAAATTAAAAGAGCCACATTTTTGGAGAAAAATCACACCGGTATCTACTACTTCAAACGTTAGGTCGTACTGGCCACTTTGCATCAAATATCTCCTCTTTTGAAGACCGTAATTAATTTGATTTTACCACTTTTAGTTTTTTGTACAGGATCCACTATTTATCACAAGTGATGATTGGATTTCAAATCCCTTAATTATTGTGTCGGTTGAATAAGTGTTGAAAAAAGTTGATTGATTTGCATGATCTGATACCACCTTGTCCTTTTTTCTATCGAGCTACGAACAGCTCGAAAAAGCGACATCGTTTCATGGTTGATGTTCCAAAGACACGAACGAAGAGAACGAGAAAGAGACTCTACTTTTGTGATAAGAACGTCTAGGCGGTGGAATACGTTGCCTGAGTGGGTTTTCCCCGATGGTTACAATAGGTAAACACGCTCCATCGTAGACCGCATCGTCGCTTAACATCAGGCGAGATGGCGGTCAAGTGTAAACCTCTAGAAGTTAAAAAAAAAATGGTTGTCTGTAAAGTCGGTTTACTGACGATAGTTGAACGTGACAACTTCAACTACACCTTAGAGCGAGGTAACGCCGCATGACGTCATCCGGCGAGGTAACGGCGCATGACGTCATGCGGCGAGGTAACGGCGCATGACGTCATGTTTTTTCGTGCGTGCAGCCGGCGAAATCATCAATCATCGAATTATAAGACGTTGTCACGTCAAAAAAGTAACACTAACACAGCAGTCGAAGCTCGTTTGTGTGTTTGTGGGAAGAAAACACAGTGCATTTTTAGTTCCAACGTTTTCGTTCTGGAAATTACGACCTGCAGAACAAGCCCCGTGGGCAGCCGGAGACCAAAGTTGATAATAAAGAATTGAAGGCTATCGTGGAATCGGATCCATCGCAAACAACGTCTGAGGTAACTGCAGGCTGTGGTGTTAGTGATAAAACTGTTTTAAACCAAATGAAGCAAATTGGGAAGGTGAAAAAACTTGAAAAGTGGGTACCTCGTGAATTGAGTGCAGCAAACCCACAAACGCGCTTCGACTGCTGTGTTAGTTTATTCAACCGGCACAATAATAATTTAAATCGCATCATTACCTACCTATTACAAAAAGCGGATCCTGTACAACAATTGGAAATGCTCATCGCAATGGTTGAACCCTGGCAAACCAGCCAAATTCTGGCCCAAGCTCGAGTATTTACGAGTGAACGCGATGTTTGAAGTTTTCTATTTTGTAAACCGAGTGACCGAAACAAAAAACCAATAACTATTAATTAATGTATGTTTAACATCACTGTAAAACACGCGGAATTTGTGCAAATCTAACTTAGGAATACCAAGATACCGGCTTGGCCGAGTTTGGGTTCCACTTCCTATTTGTTAAATTGTCATTGTCAAACATGTACTTAAACTGAATAAAAATGTATCTTATCTTAATAGAGGAAAAAGCTAATTAATTACGATTTTCAAAACACAAAAACATGAGTAAATATCAGTATAAATTTGAAATTGGTATTCCTAATCAAAGAGGAGATATTTGAGATCAAAGTAGCCAGTACGACAAAACACCAATTTCATATGTAAGGACCTAATACTTAAACCCTAGTAAGTAAAACATACCTAGCAGGAAGTGAATTGAATAGTCAGCAAACCAAACAACTTACTTGGTAGCGTTCTTGTGAGCAATCTCAAATGTTATAAAGGTGAGTCTCTGTTGACACATGTATATCATCTTCTTGACTAGCTCATGCCAATGTTCTTTAGCTTGTAAGATGTTTTCACCTCCCCTCCCTATACCCAGATGGGCATAGGTGGCCAAATCACGCTGTTAAAAAAAAACTACCGACAGTCGAACGATCAAATTTTTACTAACATGTAATAGAGTAAGATCGCAGGGCCGCCTGTATTTTCTCATGAATGAAATGTGGACAATTAAGTAGAGTTAGTAAGTAATAAGCACAGCAACACAAGCACAAGCTTACTCGATAACTTGCTTAGACGGCCAATTTTGAGATATGGGGTAATGAAGGTACATACAAACATTACTTACTTCACGTATTTTCTAATAACTGATTTTCACGTATTTTGTAGGCAATATCCTTAAAAATAAGGCCTCATTACGCCCAAACACTTTCCTTCGGCCGTTTTGCTTAACAGACGCTTTAAAACTCCCCAAAATAATGACTTACTTCACTTAAATTGTCTTTCCCATTTGTATATATTATGTTCGTCAGACAAAAAATATTTTTAAGCCTTTTTTAAAAAGGCAGACCAATGTAAGGGGCCAATCATCCCCTAAACTCAATTTAAAGTTAATATTTCCTAATACATGTCTCACTCAGTCTCGCGCTCTTACCCATAGCGGCATTAAAATTGAGTTTAGGGAATGATTTGCCACTTATATTGGTATGTCTTATTGGAAAGAGTTTTAAAACAATTGTCTGACGAACATATTTACAAATGGGGCATGAGAAATGAAGTGAAGTTAAATTATTATTTTGGAGCTGTTAAGCAAAACGGCTGACGGAAAGTGTCTGGGAGTATTCGGGCCTTATTTTTAAGGATATTGCCAGTGGCGTAGCGTGCCTTGTCGGGGCCCCGTATAAAAATTTTTTTGGAGGCCCTTATATGGAGGTAAAGATTTTTCACAAAAGAAAAAAAATATTGTGAAAAGAAATATTTATTTAGCACATAATTTACCCATTTTACAAATAAAAATCGAATTTTCAATATTCATTCAGGGTAGCGATTCTGAAACCATTCGGTTGCATCCGACACGGAATCTCATCTCTCGGTCTTTGTCATGCTAAACAGATAAGACAAAGACCGAGAGATGAGATTCCGTGTCGGATGCAACCGAATGGTTTCAGAATCGCTACCCAGGCAATTTTATTGCCTTTTTTTCGGCAAACTGATTTATTCAATCATTTATGGCTGATGATGATTTTAGTTTTTCTAAAGTTTCTGCCTCTATGGACAATAGTGAGATGTCTGACAGCCGTTCTTGTCCCATCGAAGTTCTTAAGTAATTTTTTATTAGTTTTAATTTTGAAAAACTTCTTTCTGCCGTTGCGGTTGTAACTGGAAGGGTCAAGAATAAAAAGCATGCTGTGATTACCTCGGGAAAACTGGATGCAAGACTATTGAATTTTACTAGCAATAATTCAATGAGTTCTTTAATGGAATATTTTTTTTTAATTTCAGAATTTAAGCATGTTTTTAGAGCCTTTAATTGGTCACAAAGATTAAGTGAGATGTCTTTACTGTATTTAGCAGACAGTTTTCCGGAAGCGTTTAATATCTCTTCGCTTGAAGAAGATAAGAGTTTCTCCGGTTGCGGTTGTAATATTTCGAATATACTAATCAGGTTGCAAAGGCTCTGAAATCTTTCTTTAGTTTGAGAAATTAATATATCTAAACAGCAATAGTATACATTGACTTTGAAATAGGATTCCGGGTCGAAAATTCTCTCATCTTGTGATAACTCATAAAAAAACGCTTCGTTATCTTTCGCCTACTATTTTTAAAAACAGTTTTTACCCCCCACTCTTTTGCTAAATCTTTGGATTCATTTAGCAAACTATTAAATGAATTCTGATTTCTTAATTGGCACAGTCTATTTATAAGATTACTTAATAAAATACTAGATTTCTGTAAGTCATTATTTTCATGCTGTAGAGCTTTAGAAACGGGATTAATAATTTCAAATAGTGAAGAAAAAAATGTAACGAGCACTAAGAAATCAAAACTCTCAAAAATATTAATTGTACTTTTACATTCTTCACGTTCATCTTTTTTATTTGAAATTAAATTTAGTTGGTACAAAGTTATCATGATTAGTAAAAAAATTTCTTTACTGCTAATAAAGCGTCGTTCCTAGAAGACCATCTGGTAGGACATCCCTTTTTAAGGGTAATCAAATATTTTTCAGATGAATCGTCACTTAGCATAGCCCAGCGTTTTATACTATTGCCAAAAAAAGTATATATTTTTTCTAAATTATCGAAAAAAGTCGATACTTCACGAACATGTCTCGCAGCATCGTTCAAAACCAAGTTTCAAGCGTGCGCAGCACAATGAACATAATCGGCATTTGGAGCATGCTCTTTTATTAGGGTTTGTAATCCTCCATACACACCCGACATAACATTTGCTCCATCGTACCTATCCCTGTCCTCTACATTTAGTCAAATCAATTCCATATTATTTAGTCAAATTTAAAATGACAGTTTTCAGACCTGCAGCACTGCAATCGGTTACTGCTATAAATCCTAAAAAGGACTCACAGATTTTTATTTCTTTAGGCACATTATCATCATTTTCTGTAACCGAGATATATCGAAAAACTACAGATAGTTGGTCAATTTTTGACAAGTCTTGTGTTGTATCCAGAATTATTGTCATAAATGGAGCTTTTTTAATTTCTGAGATAATATTGTTCCTAACGGTGGTACCAAGCAAACTAATAATTTCGTTTTGAATCGTAGGGCTTAAATAATTTATTTCACCTTTCGGTTTTAGAAGAAGTTCTTTTAAAGTTGCATCATAGTTAGATAGCAGACGTGAAATTGCCATAAAATTGCCAGAATCAGAATCATGCCCCCTCAAAGGTAGATTACAAGATACTAAAGTAATTATAACATTAATTATACGATGCAGTACATCTCTCCTGAATGTAATTTTACTATCGATTTCACTTTTCAATAGAGTATCGATGGTATTTCCTTGCAACCAATTATTATAAGAGAGTGAGGCACTAATATGCTGCTGTGACTTTTCATGGTCAAGAATAGTTTGTGTGAAATTGCTTCTAACCGAAACACCGTTAACCCAAGCAGAGGAGTACGATTTGTTTTGACGATCTGTTAATAACCGACAGAAGTGACAGTACGGTTTGTTTAAAATGTTAGAATAACATAACCATGGTCTTATAATTTTTATGCCTGCCTGATTGAAATATGAATAATAATAAGCCGAAAAAGGTCGGTTATTTTCTGAAATTTTTGAAAATGGTCCTAGTGGTTTAACTGGACCCAATTTAAAAATTATTTTTCGTTCGCATTCAGTTAAATTGTCACCAAAATTTCCTCTATCTGATGAAATTATATTACAATCTGCAGATATATCAGAATCGTTGACTTGGGGTTCCTCGATTTCTGGATGGACATCCGATAAAGTATGTGCTTGGCTTTCTTCTATTATCCATCCGGATGGATATGTGACGAAGAATATGCTTCAGAAGAATCTAAAAATAAACGAGTAATTGTTAAAAAATAAATACGAATGTTTTGATACTAAACTAAAAAGAGTTATATATAAATAAATAACGTTACTAAGGGTCACAGTTAGAGAGTGTTCAGTTCAGACGCACACAGACTCTACGCGGATTGTCCTCGTACCTATTAGTAGATACAAAATCACCTGCAGCCCGTCCGTGCATTACTATACACTTGCGTGCTATTTAAACGCATCGCGTAGTGTAGTGGCCATACAAAACGAGAACCCGAAAGCGAGTCTGCAGATCTGAAGTTCTCAACACGCAATTAACGATACGATACGGACTGATAGACAAACAACAAAACAAATCGATCCTATAGATAAGTTAGAATTTTGTTCTTTTTTAATCAAGGCACGGAACCCTAAAAACAGTATAATTGTGAAAATCGAGGGGGGAGACAACTTTTTGTGACGGACAGATGGACAGACCGAAATTAAAAGATTTCC
The DNA here is from genome assembly GCA_963693475.1 of Ectropis crepuscularia. NCBI lineage: Eukaryota > Metazoa > Arthropoda > Insecta > Lepidoptera > Geometridae > Ectropis > Ectropis crepuscularia. Next base: position 21,337,411 of record OY856338.1, read on the forward strand.
TTGTTTATCACTACGGGCCCCTAATAAATGGGTTGGGTAGTACTTACCTTTCCAATCTAAATCACTCACAGTATCTTGTCTCTGAAAAAATGAAGACATTTTGGGCACTTTTTTTATAACCTCGTCCCTTTTCTGTTTAATTTTTCTTTTCTCAGCGCCGGCGCCGCTGGGATAATCTCTTTTCCTTTCACTCATTTCTTTTACAAATCGCTACTAATACTGCTAAACCAGCAGAACAATATTGTTTGTACTGAATTACAATGTAATGCACATTTATATAAAGCGCGTAAATAAACAGTGCACTGCACTCCGTGGCTTAACATCCAATGCAAAGTACAACAACGTACACGTACATCGCGATATCGATGAAGGATTCCCGGGGATTCCCCGCTGAGTTGAAGATGAAGTAAGTAAAACGGGGAAGTCCCGCAGCCCGCCATAACGATGTAGAGTGTTGCCAACTTTTGAACGCACGCTTAAGGCGGGAAAAAAAGGAATTGCTTTATAGAATTTTGTCATTTGTAAAATAAAATAAATTAGAAAGTTTTTTTTATTTTTCCTTACACACTTTGGGGGCCCCCGTGGCCCGGGGGCCCCGTATAATTGATACGGCAAATACGGCGGTAGCTACGCCCCTGGATATTGCCTATAACATACGTGAAAATCAGTTATTAGAAAATACATGAAGTAAATAATGTTTTTATGTACCTTCGTTACCCCATTAAAAATTGGCCGTTTAAGTAAGTTAGCGAGTAAGCATGTGTTCTTATAGACTACAGGCCCGTGAACAAAATTTACGGGTCAAATGAACCACCAGGAGACCTATGTAGGATGATAGAAGAGTATAAAGTAATAAGATTCAGCACTATGCCGTCACTTGTAAGCTGTCCAACTGAGTGCAGTCGAAGAGGGGGGGTTGCAATCCTCGATTATTTCTCCTTGTCGCATTATTTTTGTACGGCGTTGCGGAATAATAGATTAAAAGAGGTATTGAAATTATAAAAATCATAAATTTTAACTTTTTAATTATTAGTTTGCCGGAAAAAATTACAGAGTACGAGTAATTTACAGAGCGAATTTGGTCATTTGATTAAGTACGGCATTGGTTCCATACAGTTTCAATACCTCTTCTAATCCATTATTTCGCAATGCCGTACAAAAATCATGCGACAAGGAGAAATGGTAGAGGGTTGCAACCCCCCCTCTTCAATCACACTCAGTTGGACAGCTTACAAGTGACGGCATAGTGCTGAATCCTAATACTTTACACCCTTCTATCATCCTACATAGGTCTCCTGGTGGTTCATTTGACCCGTAAATTTTGTTCACGGGCCTGTAGTCTATTAGTACGTACTAACTCTACTCAATTTTCCACATTTTGTTCATCAGAAAATACGTGACGTCTGGCAGCTCTGGGATCTTGGGCTATAACTATTGTAATAAGTATAATATAAATGTTAGAAGGTAGGTAGGTACATGTTTACACATTATTTTGTTGGGGAATTATTGTTCTATAGGTAAGTATTATCTTCCGGAGCACCAGCCCCAAACATAGAAAACTCAGTTATAGGAATGAACTCGTCATGTACCAACAGCTGTGTGACACTGCTGTTATGGGCAGGCGTGTTGTTTACCATCAAGCAAATATCCTGAGTTACAATTAACAAACAATAACACTAAGTCTACCTACTTACTCATTATCTACTTTAAGTACTTACTTACATCTATAATTCTCAACCGGCGGCTCTTCACGCCAGACATCGATTTATACACAGCATCAACTGTGATTTGAGCCTGAAAATTAAAATACAGGTAATGATAAATAACAATGTTTATTTTATTAATTTTGTGCAGCCAGCACATTTTTTTTTATTTATTTAATTTAAACACTCCACAGACTCCGGGGTCCGTGACTTTTGTCATTACAATAATCTTTTTTTATTTACATAGTTCTTAGATTAGGAGAAGAAGAGGAAAATAAGGGGGGGGGGGGGAGTATGGGGGTGGTGAACATTTTAAACGTAATTCTAGTGCTAGTCAAGTCTGATTTCGTCTGTTGAGCCGATCACTACCGGTTGGGATTCCGATAGTAATCGACTTGACATCGTCTTTTGCCTAAGCCGCCTCCTCCTGGCCCAGAGCCTCCACTACAGCCGCATTTCTGTCTCTAATGGCCATCTGCAGGTTGAAATCTTGAATGGTCTTTGGTGATGCAGCCAACGCTCGCCGCACGAACCGACCGATGGTTCACTCACAGCCAGCCAGCACACTCAGACTACGACCTAAGTACCAATCCAGGTATCTATTCTAATAATTTAGAGAGAGGTTTGATAATACATTTTTAATTAATGAATTATGAGTTTTGAATTAATTCAAGAACTAGTAGACTTTTAAATCCTTATATCACAGAACGTTCTACAATTGTCTAAACACACAACTTTCTCTAATTGTCTAGTAACTTGTGAAAATGTATGACGGAAGCAACATGCCTGCCGCATAAGAGCACAGTGACACGCAGCTATTGGAACATGAAGAGTCCCAAACATTACCTAGTACTGCAGAGCGCTCGTCGCCCCGAGATATAAGATGTTCTATCTCTATGCCCTGTAATTTCTCTGGAAAAATTAACCTTCAAATCGGCATGCAATACATTTTCACGAGTCACGAGTAACATAGACAACAGTGTTAGTTGTTGTCCAGTTAAGCTACGGATGATTACGAGGACATGGGTCGTACTAATGTAGATTCTTTCTTAGGTCTTAGGGCATTTACTGATAGCGGCTTTAAAGTAATTCATCTGAGTTTAGCAGCACTTGGCAAGATTCGTCATGTCTTCACTTCGTCCATAAGACGAAAGAAAGTCTTTAATCAGTGTGTTTAACCTATCATGACCTACGGAGCCGAAACGTAGACCCTCACAGCAAAAGTGATCTATTTGCTTAAAGTGACTCAACGCGCAATGGAAAGAGCTATGCTCGGAATGACTCTGCTTGATAAAATTCGGAATCAAGTTATCCGACACAAAACCAAAGCCATAGCACAACGAATCTTAAAAGAGCTTAGCGGCATTGGGCTGCTACGTCCATATTATCCAATGCCTACGTCTAGCAGTGGACAAATATGGGCTGATGATGATGAAGGTAATCTCTAATTTATGAAATGGAGCAATGTAGGTACATAGTTGGACCAATGTAATGGCTCATTTGGATGAATAGTGTTTTAAAAATGAAACTTTGTTTTTAACCTAACGAACGTGACGATTCCTTGAATGGACAAAATTATTGTCTCATTTAGGTCACAAGCAGCGCGACAGCAGCGGATGCTTCTCATTACAAGTCCAGCTTACAGCGTTTGCATCACTGTCGCGCGGCTGTCGCGCTGCTCTTTTTAGTATAGAAGTTTGCCGCGTGTTAACAGCGCGATTGTCGCGCTGCGACTACCGCGCTGCTTGCGACCTAATGTGAAGGCGCTCTTAGGGGTATTTAACAAAGGTGAAACTTCTTAGAACCTTAGCATATTATCGATAGATATCCTTAAGACCATTTTAATAAAACTCACTTCTTTTCCAACATTCTCCAAAACCATAGGATTGAAGTGAGGGTTTGCATAGCGTACCCGAGCAAGGAGCATGAAAGATAGTTCCATTTCTTCGCGGAAGCTGTAATACGACCTGAGAAACAAATACTTGTTAAATTAAGGTTCAATACTGAATTTGTTTGTCATAATTGGGGCAGTATCTTCAAAACAATAATGAATAGGTACTATCAAGGCAACGAATTTGTGTGACCGTCACCATTACCACCATTGAGCGCAAAATTGTTACAGGTTTGTAGTCTTTACAGATTTGTATCGGCCTAATTGATATATTTTAAACGTAGTAGGTAGGTACAAACTCAGTCAGGGGTAGAACAATTCATTTATGTCGAGCATGATCTAGGAAATTCGACTAGATATTAAGACAAATTGTTATGTCACGTTATACTATCGTCCGTAAACCAACCGACAACCATTTTTTTGTAAAATAGTTTATCAGTTGCATGACTATTACTTTAAATGCGTTGCGCGCGGTGATAACGCGTCGCCGTTGACACACACTTCTCCTATTTTATCCCAACACGGAAGTGTAGACATGGCTGGTGAGCAGCGTAGTCAAAATAAATCCCTCAATTTAAATCATCTGGGAGGTAGAAAGTCCTATCAAAATAATCTGTATTTTTCGAAATCCCTATTTTTTGACGTGATAACGTCTTATAATTCGATGAAGCCGGCTGCACGCCCACAAAACATGACGTCATGTACCGTTACCGCGTTACCGTCGGTCGTTACCTCGCCGCATGTTTGTTACAGTTGTATTAATTATTTCGACCAGTAGTTCAAGCGGGGATGTAGCTCAGTGGTAGAGCGTTCGCTTTGCATGTGAAATGCCCCGGGTTCGATCCCCGGCATCTAAAAGCTTTTTTGCATTGTTTTGATTGAAAATGACTAAATTCTACTGATTACTTTTTACATACAAATCTATTAAACAAATGAAATTAAAATTTTCTTTTGAAAAATGCTACCATTCCATCAGTATTTTCTTAAGACGTTGTCACGTTCTATCGTCAGTAAACCGACTTTACAGACAAACATTTTTTTAAGCGAAAATTTCTTTTGGCACGCCACAGTCAAATTTTGAGGCTTCGCCCCGGGGCCTCCACACCTCTAATTTTTTTTCCGCATTTCCCATTGAGCATTTAGAAATGCGTTATCATTTTTAGTTATAAGTAATATCCAATTTAAATTTCACATTGCCTAAAATACATGTTTTATACTTTTTTGAATACGCCTGACAATGTTAAAGCCCCGGTTAAATCACATTCCATATGTATAATATTATCAGCTTATTATTTTTTATTCTTTAAACATTCAACTATAACATTTAAAAATTGTGTATTGCCTCAAACATTTGTATTGAATCCAAAAATAAAATAAAATTTTAGTAAATCATTTTACCCCGCTACTCAGATATGTAACTCCGTTTCGGGGTATAACAATATGTGACAAGTTTTCAGCTTCCCTCAAATACCTACCCAAAATTTGCTACCAGATCTCGGACTATATGTACAATGACAATGATTAACTTACTATTATTTTTCCGGCCGGCAGAATCCGGCCGGATCCAGTCGGATCCGGTGAAAATTACACCGGATTGCAATCGCTAGTTATAACCGGTTAAGTACCTCAACCAACAAATATGAGCCCCAAAAATAACGCGGACACAGGTTAAAATAAAGTGGCCAAGTGCGAGTTGGACTCGCCCATGAAGGGTTCCGTTGCAGCAAGTTACATAATATATATAGTACACATTGTTTTTAGTTCGTTGTAACTTTGATCGAAGTTTTAATAATAATGTATTTATGACGTACTTAAAAAAAACTACTCATCAGATCGAGTTCAAACCAATTTTCGTTGGTAGTTTGCATGGTAATGTACATCATATATTTTTTCAAACTCTTACTTTAGAAGTTAGAGGGGGGGGGGGGGGAGGACACACATTTTACCACTTTGGAAGTGTCTCTCGCGCAAATTATTCAGTGTAGACAAAAATTATATTAGAAACCTCAACATCATTTTTGAAGACCTATCGATAGACACCCCACACGTGGAGGTTTGATGAAAAAAAATACTTTGAGTTTCAGTTCTCAGTATGGGGAGCAACCCTAATTTTTAATTTTTTTGTAAAAATCTTAAATGCGGTTCACAGAATACATCTACTTACCAAGTTTCAACAGTGTAGTTCTCATAGTTTCGGCAAAAAGTGGCTGTGACATACGGACGGACAGACAGACATGACGAATCTATAAGGGTTCCGTTTTTACGTTTTACGGAACCCTAAAAACGCATGTTATGCTCGTTTTTAGACAATGAAAAACTGTCACATCAGACATTAGTATGCGAAGGAATATTTTGCCGCGTGGCGCGACAGCATAATAGCTCGGACGGACGGTCATGGCGGTCACGAATTAGTAGCTCCGGGTTCGAATCCAGACGACTTCTCTTTTTTTCAAGATTTTTTTTAATGCAAATCTGTTACTTTGAACCTTTTATCTGTAGGTATATTATTTTTAGTACTTAAACCGAGCAAAGCTCAGTCACCCACCTACTGGGAATTTAATCGAGCGTCATAGAGACCTATTTGTTAAAAAAAAAAAACTATTAAGACTCTTTTGTGTATTATTTTGGACTGCGTTTGCATTTAAATATTTTTTTATTCCGGTATTTTAGTTGTCCATAGTATTTGTACAGAAAAAACATATATTTTCCTTGCTGTAGATACAGTGTACACAAAGGTAATTTTGCTAATAGGTCGTTTTGCTGTCAGGCCGTTTTAACTGTGTCATTCCGATATTACGACGTTTTGCTACTAGGTCATTTAGATCTTGTGTTGTTTTAATATGATGTAGGTCATTCTGCTTTCAGGGCGTGTTACTCTCTTTCTACGAAAAACGTAATTTCGAAATAAACTCGCGACTTTCCTACTCCGATTCTACTTCGTTTCGTCCGATCAAACATTGTCTAACGTTTAAATGTTCTAAACCTTACTCTAAGTCTAGTTCGAGTCGGAAATTTCCTATCACAGCACTGGAATGTGTCCAGTGGTGAGCCACAAGGATCGGTGACTGCTCCTCAACTTTTTGGGATCTAATTGATCTGCCTTCTTCGCTGATGATGGTAATTTTTTTGCAAACCCTTTGGTTAGTTCTGGGCGGCTCCAAAAGGATCTAGATCAAGTGCAAGACTGGACCATGGACTGGGTTATAAATCTGAGTGTTGCAAAGTGTGGGATCTTAAATCTTGACGAGAAGAACCCACTAATAACCTATTATCTCAATGGTGTCGCTTTATCCTCAGTGAATCAGCAAAAATACTTCGATGTTCTAATTACATCAAATTTAAAATGGGAAGAACACATTTCTGCAATTGTAAAGAAAGCAAACTCTTTTCTTTATGGCATTCGTGGATCCTTTCAATCTCTAACTGAAAACTCTGAAAAATCTAAAAAAAATATATGATGTAAACTACCAACGAAAATTGGTTTGAACTCGATCTGATGAGTAATTTTTTTTTAGTTCGTCCTAAATACACTATTATTGAAACTTCGATCAAAGTTACAACGAACTACAAGAACTATGTGTACTATGTATATTATGTTATTTGCTGCAACGGAACCCTTCATGGGCGAGTCCAACTCGCACTTGGCCACTTTATTTACAAATGAAACCTAGTTAAATCGATTTACCGTCCCTAAAACCCTCTGCATCCATCATTTCATGATAATCGTTCGAGCCGTTTCCGAGATTCTGATTCTATATATAAATACAATAATTGCTCGTTTAAAGGTATAAGATTTAGCATCGTAGGCTCGCCTAACATATAATCCAAAAAAAAATCAACCTCTCTCGGTTATTTTATCAATATTTTTAACCGAATTCAAACCAAAAACCCTGGTCCTGACTAGGGTAGCGATTCTAAATTCAATACGAATGTTTCAAAATCGGAATGACAATCCCTGTGTCCGTCATGCTAAACAGATAAGACAAAGACCGAGAGATGAGATTCCGTGTAGGACGCAACCGAATGGATTTAGAATCGCTACCCAGGTTATCGATTCGGTCGGTATTTTTTTAATGTAGTATATTGATTTTTACTAACTCTTGTAAAGTTTTGGATAGCTTCCTCAGTTTCCGTCCAGTAGCCAAGGCGGTCCATTTCATCAGCTTCTTGCCGGTATGCGCAAGATGGAGACGGTTTCGCATCTGTTGGAGCGCCACCAGCGAAGGCATACAAGGATACCTGGTGGCGTTAAGATCCTTTTCGTCTTCATCTGGTATCAACAAAAACTCACGTTAAGAAATAGCCGAAATATAAAGCATTGAGATAGGTAAATGTTTTCCGGTACTTTTTAACCAACTTCAAAAAAGGAGGAGGTTAACATTCGGTTGTTAAGTTACGGCTGGTCTAGTCGGGAGAACGGCGGCTGCCGATCCGGAGACCCCGGGTTCAAACCCCACACGCACCACTGTCTTTTCGAAGTCATGAGCGTAATGCCGCTAACTTAAAACGGTGAAGGAAAACATCGTGAGGAAACCGACATGTACCTAGAATCTTTCGAAGTCATGTGTCAACCCGCCAACCCGCACTGGGCCAGCGTGGTGGATTATGGCCTTAACTCTCTCCTTGCGAGAGAAGGCCCCGAGTCCCAGCAGTGGGAACGTTTAGTGGGCTGTTGATGATGATGATGAACATTAGGTTGTATTTTTTGTATGTATTTTACGCGAAAGCGCCGCTAAGTGTGAATCAATTTTGATAGTTGTTTTTTATTTGGTAGACAATAGTTCAGAGGTGGTCCCATATACATTTTATGAAAATCGGTGAAGTGGTTTTTGAAATATTAACAAATAACAGTTTATAAAACACGCTTTTAGCACACACTAAAAATTACAAAAAGGTTACGTGATAATTTTTTTCGTATCCATTCAAGCCCTTACATTTAATACCCATACATGGGGGTGCATTTCAGATAGCCAATCCGCCATCTTGGATGTACGCCATGTTGGATTTAATGCCCAGTTTACATTATTCCAGCCCAGCGATCGAGTGTGTGTACTTATGTACGCACGCAAAAAGTAACAAACATACTTCTTATCTTCGATCCTCGTGCTAAGAAGTCTAACTTTTTTTTTTTTTTACTTTTATAGGTTTACACTTGACCGCCATCTCACCTGATGTTAAGCGACGATGCGGTCTACGATGGAGCGTGTTTACCTAGAAAAAACCGATTCACTCTCGATTTTAATAACTCTAACTTCATCTATGTTTGAATAATTATAATTTGATAAATAAATAAATAAAATAAACATTGGCGGACACTTCACAAACATCCAACACCATCTAGCCTTGATTTTAATGCAAACTGGTATAGTCCCATATAATTTCTAAAATGTTAACGTGAACCTTAATGTGTGAATGATACTTAACGTACATATTAATTGTTGTACAGTGTACACATCACTTAGTTTTATTTTTCCTATTCTATTGTAATAACCTATTGTATTGTATTGTATTGCCTTTAACATAAGTAATTTTTGTGGTTTAGGTTATAACTTTCATTCTAAAATTCCTTAGATATAAATACTGTTATTGTAAATTAAGATGTTTTGAAAATTTTATAAATGTGTAACAGTTTTTTAAACTTTCGCATGCCATTTAGGCTGAAATTGTGCATCACCAAACCGTAGTATTTTAAGACCTTATTTGTAACCACAATTTTTGGCGAATAAATAACTTTGACTTTGACTTTTTGAACTATGCAAAGCTTGTACTGTGGAAGCCAGATAGCTAATATTATACGAAAGTATATTTAAGAATAGTTAATACCTTCAACACAAGAACCTGGAGTTAGGTTTGTACCTAACTGTTTACTAAAACTAGCTAACTTAACTGTGTCGGTTTTTAATCGAGTTTAAACGGACGAGGTTATCAATGCGGCCGTTATTTTTAGGGTTCCGTAAAACGTGAAAACGGAACCCTTATAGATTCGTCATGTCTGTCTGTCTGTCTGTCCGTCCGTATGTCACAGCCACTTTTTGCCGAAACTATGAGAACTACACTGTTGAAACTTGGTAAGTAGACGTATTCTGTGAACCGCATTAAGATTTGAACAAAAAAAAATTTAAAAAAAGAAGAAAAAAAAGGTGTGTGCTTAAGACCACACGGCAGAAGTGAAAACTTCATTAGCAGATTTTTGTATTAGGCAGATATGTCGTATTATAATAAAATATTATGGATCGTATTAGTAGAATAAACGAGTAAAACAAGCCAGAAATTAAAGTAAATATTTATTGACATTTTATTTATATACAAAGTAGCTGTTACCCGCGACTAAGTCCGCGCGAAATAAATACTAAGGTTACTCAGGCAGTACCTACTTATTTGTATACCCAGATTGTATACACATTTATGGTTAGTAAAAAAAGTGTCCATGTTCAAAAAGTTGTTGGCCGGGGCCGGCTTTTTAAAAGTTACTCCAACTTTGTATGCATTCACATGGTGCACCCCTATGATGCCCTTAACATTGTCCGCAAAAAGGTTGGTGAGTGTAATAGGATTTTTGTTACCGACTTTCTCCTGTTCCGTCGATTCCACATACACTACACAGTCTCCACTACGATTTTCTGGGAATAGTCTCTTATAAAGGGGTTTTCTAAATAGTTTGTAAGAAACATTTTCACTTGGATTTGGCTTCAATAGTTTTCTTTTTCTGTTCTGTTCACCCCCGTCGCTAGCGACGTTAATTGACTATATACAAAACTAAATATTTACACGAAAGAAACGAAATATTTACACAACAAAACTAATTATTTTGATTGTGAAAATTTTAAAGCACCCGCGTCGTGTTTTCCCGCCCAAAGAAAAGTCTTTTGGATTTGGAGTTGGTAGCCGTCAGTGTTGCCACTATGATTTTGAGCTTGTCGCCAAATAGTTATGAAACAAAGTTGCCGGTTTTGGTTGAATTATTAAGGGAATAACAGTCTGGAAGAATACATAAGCTATTTTTATCCCGGAAATATAGCTGCTAGTAAGAATATAAAATGGCACTGGTCTAAGTACCTACAATGTTAAGCAATAAAACGGAAAATAGGGAAAAGGAATAATTTAAGGCAATAATTAACATTATTATCATGTAAGATTCAAACGAAAATACAAATGATTGAATAAAATGGTAATAATATAATTGGGAAAGTTCCTGCTATAATGTGCGTATATTTATCTGTATGTATAGAAATTGGAAGTTGAGTTAATGGTAGACTTCCATGTTCTTTATGTTTGAGAAAATGAGTTAATTTCCTTAAAAAATATGATCTGACTCCCAATGACCTTGTGTTTTTCCTTCTCCAACCTTCTACACTACACTAGTATATTCCCCTTTGTCGGTAACAGGTCGTCTAAAACCGCTAAAAGATTTTAAAAATTCGACAGTTTCAGCGACAAAGTCGCTAAGGTGTCAACACTGGTAACGGGTAGCGAGCAGCGAGAGAGAGAGAATCTATTGTCCCATGTCCTCCTCTAACAATTATCTTTCTCGGTCTGGCACGTTTGTTGACCACATTATCTTTCTCGCTCTAGCACCCCGAGTTTACCCGAAATCTCTTATCATATCCGAGCGTGATGATCACGTGATCATGAATCCATTTCACAGCCCAAGAAAATTCTGACTATAGCGCGCCTAAAGAAGTTTTCACTTCAATTAGGGTTGCCCCCCATACTGAGAACTGAAACTCAAACATTTTTCTTCATCATAGCTACACGTGTGGGGTGTCTATCGATAGGTCTTCAAAAATGATGCTGAGGTTTCTATCATCATTTCCGTATACAATGAATAGTTTGCGCGAGACACACTTTCAAAGTGGTAAAATGTGTGTCCCCCCTCTAACTTCTAAAGTAAGATAATGAAAAATCTAAAAAATATATATGATGTACATTACCATGTAAACTACCAACGAAAATTAGTTTGCACTCGATCTGATTAGTAGTTTTTTTTAGTCCGTCATAAATACACTATTTTTGAAACTTCGATCAAAGCTACAACGAACTACAAGAACTATGTGTACTATGTATATTATGTTACTTGCTGCAACGGAACCCTTCATGGGCGAGTGCAACTCGCACTTGCCCACTTTATTTATGTATGTACATTGTACATCGGTTAATCCGATATTAATTATCCAATTTACGTGATTTTTTAGGGTTCCGTAAAACGTAAAAACGGAACCCTTATAGATTCGTCATGTCTGTCTGTCTGTCTGTCTGTCTGTCCGTCCGTATGTCACAGCCACTTTTTGCCGAAACTATGAGAACTACACTGTTGAAACTTGGTAAGTAGATGTATTCTGTGAACCGCATTAAGATTTTTACAAAAGTTTTTTAAAAAAACAAAAATTAGGGGTGCCCCCCATACTGAGAACTTAACCTCAAAACATTTTTTTTCATCAAACCTACACGTGTTGGGTGTTTATCGATAGGTCTTAAAAAATTATGTTAAGGTTTCTAATATAATTTTCGTCTACACTGAATAACTTGCGCGAGAGACGCTTCCAAAGTGGTAAAATGTGTGTACTTTAGAAGTTAGAGGGGGGGCCCTCTAACTTCTAAAGTAAGAGAATGAAAAAACTAAAAAAATATATATGATGTACATTACCATGAAAACTACCAACGAAAATTAGTTTGAACTCGATCTGATGAGTAGTTTTTTTTTAGTACGTCATAAATACACTATTATTAAAACTTCGATCAAAGTTACAACGAACTACAAGAACTATGTGTACTATGTATATATAGGGGCTAAGAGCACGTACTTATGTGGTAAGATTTAGTATATAAGCAGATGACAGCGGTAGAGCGATTAGTCTCTCGCCCCGCGTCACTTGAGTATTAAGAACAATATAGTCAGCAGTTTACACAGTGACGTGGTTTCATTTCCTCTCCAGTACCAGTAACACCTACAGTGGTGACCCCGACGTGATCCAGCCCGACGTGATACAGCCCGACGTGATCCAGTGGTGGTTACAGTGGTGACCCCGACAATAAATTGAACAGTGAGTTAAAGAGAAGATTCAGAAGATATTTTTTGGTGTTACTGCGTTAGTAAATTGTTTTTCAACAATGTTTCCGCACGCTGCACCAGTAAGTGGGCAAGTGGGTCAGCAGGGCATGAAAGACGAGCGAATGAATTCCGCTGATTGTGCCCTGGCCGCTATAGGTGTGTCAACGAGACTTCCAGATTTTTGGGTTGACAGGCCGCGGTTATGGTTGGCCCAGTTTGAAGCAGTGATGGCATCGCAGAAACAAGGGGATGGAGGAAAGTTCAACATGGTTACATCAAAATTGGGGAGAGACTCATTCCAGACGCCGGTGAACAACAAGTATACGGCGCTGAAGGACCGACTGCTGCAGGTCTATGAGGATAGTGCTGAGCGACAAGAACTTAGCAACAAGAACAAAATTTTAGAGAACACCACGTGCTACGACATCGCTGCTGTGTCCGGGAGTAGCGAACAGGTACCCCATTTACCTCTCACGGAGCTAGTCGAGCAGATCAGGAAGCTGGAGTTAGAAGTAGCTTCACTACGCAGTAAGGTTCAAGGCCAAGAACGCGGAAGAAGCCGAAGCAGCCAAAAATGGAGCAAAAATAGGACTGGTTCGCGGAAGAAAAGGACACCAGGTGATCCAGAGTGGCTGTGCAGATCCCATTTCCGGTTTAAGAAAATTGCTATGCGATGTTAAACAGCCGATAATTGGTGCCGATTGTTCAAGGAATTTTAAGCTGGCAGTAGAAAATTAGGACAGAGGATATAGAAAAACAGCAAATTATTACGCGTTTGGTATTTTAGAAATTACGAGATTGACCTTTGGGTTACGAAATGCAGCGCAGACGTTTCAGAGATTTATAAACACGAACGTTTTAGCTGGCATAGAACAAATACATAATGGGGTCAATGGCAGCGGTAGTAATGTTGAATAATTAGTTTTGTATGCGTACTTAGAAACTTAGATAACATAACAAATTGGCTCGGAAAATGCAACCTGGCATAAAGAGCATTTGCGTAGGTTATTTGAACGTTTACAGATATATTAAATGGAAGTTGAATTAGGTAAATGTATGTTGAGAAAAGTAAAATAGATTTTTTGTTAGATTATGAGGTCTCGCAAAATGGAGTAAGTCCTTTGCCTGACAAAGTCAAGGTTATTCAGGACTCTCTCAAACCGGAGACAGTAGAGTAGTTACGCAGGTTTTTTGGGAATGTAAAATGTTTATAGAGCATACTTACCAAACGCTGCAAGAGTACAAAGAATTTTTGATAGATATTGACAGACAATGTGCAAGGAAAAGGGACAATATGGGCTATAGAGGCAATTAGAGCGTTGAAAAGTAAGGAAAGCTTACAAAATGCTGCCAAGTTATAGGACCCGGGTCCAGGGGCAAGGTTAATCCTTATGACAGACGCGTCAGACATTAGTATAGGCGCGGTATTGCACAGAAGGAAAAGGGTATTTGGAGAACCCTCGATTATTTTTGCAAAGAAGCCCACGGAATCCCAGGAAAAGTACTGTGTATACGACAAGGAACTTCTGGCGATTTATTCGGGTATTGTGTATTTTACAGATTGGATTGCAAGTGATATGCGTCATGTAATAGGAAATATAAGTCAATAGTCAATAGTGCAAACTAGAACGCTGAGTAAGCAAAGCGGTTCGATGTCAATAGGGCAAGGTTAGCACGGAAGGAAAAATGTGCTAGCTAAACAAGTGGAAGAAACATGTGACGAGTTGATCGTAATTTTATAATGTAAACAATTTGTGATATAAGTAATTTTTTTTGGGTTGTTATCTTATGTTATTAGCTTATGTTTTTCTCCTTTTTAAGAAAGGGGTGTATATAGGGGCTAAGAGCACGTACTTATGTGGTAAGATTTAGTATATAAGCAGATGACAGCGGTAGAGCGATTAGTCTCTCGCCCCGCGTCACTTGTGTATAATTAACATCAATATAGTCAGCAGTTTATACAGTGACGTGGTTTCATTTCCTCTCCAGTACCAGTAACATCTACATATATTATGTTACTTGCTGGAACGGAACCCTTCATGGGCGAGTCCAACTCGCACTTGGCTACTTTATTTTTGTTTGATGCAATGCAGCATAGTTGCCATTTTGGTCTCATAGAAATTTTGTAAAGTTAGTAGTACAGCTTAGTAATTTTCTTTAATTTATGAACATTTTTATGAAAATCTTTGTATGTCCGGACGCTGAAACTATAGTTTGTGTACGGCTTTTTCGAAGTGTTCTGACTATATATTAGACAACATTCACGGTTTTACCCACGCCCCACGCAGATCCGATTATTTTCCTGTGATAAAAGTAGCCTATACAAAATCTATTATCTGCAATAAAACATCATGATCCTGAAGTAGGTAATCTAGAAAAATCTACTGTACCTAGTTAACACAACAACCTATTACAGACACTAGAAAGTATAATAAAAACTACGTTTAAAAAAACAGGCTTCAAAAAAACAAATAGGCACTCAGCGTTTTCCCATTCTATACAACGGCAGAACACAGCCATAAGAAACTGCTCGCGTATATATTGTTCTCTTGTTAGAATATTAGAATTGGTGAACACCGACTTCAAATAGATGAGCGGGTAGCGCAAACACAATGAATTCAGATGACTAAACGTACCGCTTCCCCCTCCAACGCTATTTAGTAGGGATGTTATGGAATATCATATTTCGGATCTAAATATGGATATGGATATAGGAATAAAATTATATCGGTTTCGGATACGGTTACGGAAATGTAGTTATTCCGGATTACCCGTTAGTTTCGGTTACGGATATGTAATAACACAAACATTTTAATTTTTTTCAAAAAAACCTTAATTCTAAGCAAATGTTAAGAATGACTAAGTCTTTTGTTGGAATTATAAATCATTTAGTAGATAGGTAGATACGACGTTGTTTGAAATCTCGCAACAAGCTTTTATTTATATCAATATAAATTATAAAATTTAGTAAAATGATGGGTTTGGCGTTCATAATAGTTCATAATGAGTAGTGGTAGGACTCTTAGCAGAGTCCGCCTGGGGAAGTACCACACCTTTGCCAAATATTCTACCGCCAAGCAGTAGTGTGCAAACATTACTGTGTTCCGGTTTGAAGGGCAATGATTCCAGAGAAATTACAGGGCTTAGAGACATAATAACTTAGATCTCTGGGTGACGAGCGCAGTGCAGTCCTAGGTAAGGATTTGGACTATCATGTTTCAATAGCTGCGTGTTACTGTGCTGTTATGTGGCAGGCATGTTGCTTACCATCAGGCACATGACCTGCTCGTCTCGTCACTCAATGCTATAAAAAAAAAAAAAAAAAAAAAAAATAATATTATTTTCTTCGTTTTAGAGCATTTAAATAAAAGCTTGTTTTTAAAAATATTTTAAAAGTTTTTAAGTATTTATTATTCGAGTACACGTTTGATTATGGAGTTTTCCTTCTCCTAGACAGGTCGCAGACCAACGCTATCGACGCCCATCTCACCGATCTCTACAAAACTCTTTAACTCCAAAAGAGTTCATGGGACTTCGTCTTTAGATCCTGGATATCACGTAGCACAAGACTATTCAAACGAGTCCAAACTCGACGGTTTTATCATGTTTAGTTTAGGAGTTCCTATGGCCACCTTCCGACGTCATCTTGAGACCCTGGCTGTCATGTAGCACAAGAGTGCTCGTCAAGACTATTCAAACGAGTCGAAACTTGACGGTTTTATCATGTTTAGTTTAGGAGTTCCTATGGCCACCTTCCGACGTCGTCTTGAGACCCTGGCTGTCATGTGGCATAAGAGTTCTCGTCAAGACTATTCAAACGAGTCGAAACTTGACGGTTTTATCTCGCTTAGTTTAGGAGTTCCTATGGCCACCTTCCGACTCCATCTTGAGATCAGCTTCCTGGTACCATATTATTGCATTGTCATCGAAGTTACGTAAGTATCCCAAATTTCAACCTAATCTAACGACAGGAAGTGGTTCTAATTTAACTCGCAAGATTTGCCCCACACTAACATACTAACAGGGCAAGTAGAATAAAAGCGTATAAGTAGAACCACAGCATTTTTTATATCATGTTACTATTAATTTTATTATCATTATTATTGCTATCTTAAAATAATCAGTTAAAATGTTCTTCATACTTAGTCTAGCTTAACTCTCATTAGTGTAAGTCGTTGTTTGTAACGGTGCTAATTGATACAAATAAATAAATATCTCGCCGCTAGCGATTTTGGTTGTGTGTACTTACGATACACACAGAGACGCAGTTTATTACCAATTTCAAGGTGCTCAGGGCACATCCATTGGTTTATATATCGATGGCGTTTATGTGTCTCGGTTGCGATTGGCCGGTCCAGGCCCACGCAGCTTTTAGGCAAATTTAATTACATGTTCCTAAAGACATCTTAAGCCCAATAAAGACATAAATAGAGTATTTCGTTCAACACAGTAAAATAATGCCATGGTTCACAGTAGAAGCACTTTTAACACAGTTACCCAAATATTTTATAGCCTATATCTATACTAATATTATAAAGCTGAAGAGTTTGTTTGTTTGTTTGAACGCAAGGATCTCTGGAACTACTAGTTCGAATTGAAAGATTATTTCTGTGTAGGATAGTTCATTTATCGAGGAAGGCTATAAGGCTATTAAACATTACGCTACTATCAACAGGAGCCGAGCATGAATGAAAAATGGTAACAAAAACGGGAAAAAATATTGCTTTTTGAGAGCTTTCGTTGTGTGACAGCATATGTCATATTTTAAAGGCTGCGTCAATAGAACCTTTTTTTTTTGTGTGGGAAATGCATTGACGCACCTTCCACCGTGTAGGGACACGGCAGGTGTGTCGGGCTCGACACCACTAAAAGTGGTGCCCCTACCGACTAAAACCCCCACAGGTTTCTTCGACATGGCAGCAGGTCAGTGTCGCGGGGTCACTCTGCGCACTCCCTTCAACGACTCCAACCCAACGCCAACACCCTTGCGGGCCCGCCTCGCGAGGGGACGGAACCCCCGCTTTTGGCTCCAGTGACGCACCGGAAACCAGCGGCGCGTCAACGCCTCGGGAGAGCCTATCCCTAGGTGGGGTACCGAGTGGCCCTAAACACTCGACGCCCCAGGAGTCTCCAAGAGGAGACGGGGTACGAGCCCGAGTGGCTCGCCCCCGTGTCCGCTTGCTCCTCCGCGGAGGAGCGAGAGGATCCATCTCTCTCTCTCGCTCCTCGGTCTCCCTCCGCGACATGACTGTCTCGCAGAAGGAGACCACCGCCTCCCACGACCTCTCGTTGTCCAGCATCTTAGCTAAGATTATCGGCAGCGAGAGGTCCGCCCCCACGACCGCGGCTAGGGATAGCCGCGGTTCCTCCTCCCCCGGGCGTCAATAGAACCTAAAGTAACCGAATTTGTTCAAAATTGGTACAACCAATTTTCGATAGATGGCGTAGCAACGAATAGGAGAGGCCTATGTCCAGCAGTGGTCGATTACGGGCTGATGATGATGATGATGAAGATAGGTATAATAACCAGGGCCGGATTTGGAGGTGTGTGGAGGCGCCGGGGCGGAGATTTTGTTGGGAACTTTGAAATACACCCCCTCCCCTAGGTTAAGATTTCTCAAGAAAAAATCCGTACTACAAATGATTTAAAGTTAACGTAAAAGATGTTTAATGTCGAAAAAAAAATATTTTTCCCGAAGTGTCTGTTGTGGAGGCCCCGGCGTGTGCCCCGTTTGCCCTCCCCTAAATCCGGCCCTGATAATAACAGCGACATCAAAATTACAATTATGACATTCGAACTCCGAATACCCAAAACACAAAAATAGAAATTACCGCGAATACCAATGAACCAGGGGGGCACAATAAGTGACGTCACGACTTGCGGAAATGAGATAGTCTAATTATCTATCACTTGTGAAATAAAGAGAAAGAGATACTGATTTTCCGTCCTTATCACCGTGGCCGGCTTTTTCTCTGGCTAAATTACAAATCTGACACCGCGTTGCCAAACAAAAGTCTGTTCAAAGCTCAGACTCGGATTTTTTATGTTTTATTAAATATTGTGTGCATTTAAAGAAGATTCAAAGCTTGTTTGTGAAAGACTGTTAAGAGATTGGTGATATTTATGTTAAACAATGTGCGTTGTGTAGTATTATAAGCTGCAATAGCCTCTGCAAAAGAAAAATCAATGGAATCTCATTTTAAACGTAAGTAGACAATATTTGTTATGACGACTTGATAGAAATTCATATTAATGCCTTCTAGATATCTACGTAAATTAAATTTATACAATAACGGCAGTATCTAATCCAAAATTTGCATAATATGTAAAATGTAAACATAACCTAAATAACAAAACAAACAAAAAAGTGTGACCAGTTATTTCTTACAAATTTACCCATGAAATATACAAGTCGGTACATAATTGACAGTTTATTTACTGAGCGTTTACTAATAATAGGTACTAGATTTTGCCTGCGGATTCGCATTTGTTAGTTTTTTAAGTGAAAACTTCCTTTGCGCACTACAAACAGATTTTTCGTGAGCCGTGAATTGAACTCAAACATCATGCTTGGGAATGAAATAAATCTTCGGGTGAACTCGGAGCTATGGCCACAAATGCGTAAACATTTTTAGATGGTCATGGCGTGTTACCATGGTTGCCATTATCTATAGTATTAGATGTTGACATTATATATTAGATGGCCATGACGCTTCAATTTCTGTTTCTACTCCCACTGCCATTCCAACTCTTGTTTTCTGGAGTAGGAATTGCATCAAACTCCCATTAACTTACACTATCTCATCTCGCTAACAAGATAACATGATGCTTTTAGTATAAACCCTACTCACTACACCTACTTCATACCCACTCACACAAGAGCCCTATCAATTGTGTGAGTAGATATGAAGCTCTAAGCTTTCAAAATACAAGATTATTCATACACATTTTCACCTTTGATTTAACCCTTTTGTTTGAACTTTTACAGAAATAATTATGCAACTTGAATGTATCACTAGATTTCTGGTAATAATTTGGATTGTTTTATTTATTCAAATTAATTATTATTTCGCAGATGTGCCGTTCCGAAGAAGAGGATAAAATATTGTGTGTATAATAAAGCAATATTTTTCATGAAGAACAGATTATCAAATAAATCAATCATTCTGAATTACCACAACATCTAAATAATAGTAGCCTGTCTACTACAACAAGGTCTACTAACATTGAAATGTTCTATACCTAAGTTCCGAGTTGCCCCGTGCGAAGCCTGGGCGAGCTGCTACTATGATATAAATATGACAGGCAAACTACATTCTTATAACGTTGAATGTAAAGTACCATTTGAAATAAATGTTTTATTGCCCTGTTTTTGATTATTTATTTAAGTACCTCCTATTTTAGTTATATTACAAAAAACCTCTTTTTAAAATGTAATTTTAGAATGCACAGAACACGGGGTGAATTCATCAGACTATCGCAGCGCTGCACTACCCATATCTAGTGGAATATTTTCTTTATGGCAATACTTTTTGAGTATTGAACTGAAAATTGAATTGAAATTGAATTGTAATTGAAAGAACGAGAAGCACTTAGTAGTCATGAACTCCATAAATCTTGAGGTAAAAAATCTTTGCAATGAACCAACTTCAACTTCTTTTGTGTTTGGCTTCTCTATACCAATGAACCAATCACGAATCAATGAAATTTTATTTTAAGACTAATAAGTATGTCAGTGTCATGTATTTGTCGGTCTAACAGTCTTTGTCTTAAAGTTCAGAAGACTATCTTAACGAAGAAACGCTAGACACTGGCGAAATTCCGGTGAAATTACCGAACGGAAGCCATACGAAAAAGTTGAAGTTGAAGTCTTTGTCTTATTACACTACTCGTTAATCAGACTGTAAGCCAGTAAGACTCGCCGAACCCGATCTTGCTGTCTGAATTCAGTCTAACAGTCTGACACTTATTACACCACGCTACTTAGACTAAGACTGTCTGAATAACGAGTGGTGTAATAACGTCTTAAGTCGTGTATCTTTGCAGCCTACCGGCGGCAGTTTGTGGCCGCCCGAATTTAGGACCAAAAAGGAAAGTAAACGGTTTGTAATCCGCTTTATTAATAATAAAATGGCGGACATACAAATATTGACGGTGTTTTGTGATGCCATGTTTTATACTCAGAGGTTCTTTGTCCAGCGTCCAGTCTATATGAGCGCTCGGCCGTGTTCAACGTGCGCGACGCGAAACAGATAGGACGTTCATCGCAGTTCAGAAAATCGTGTGCGATCATACTTCCAGTGCAATTCCAACTGCTATCGATAGCCTGCACCAAAGGTAATTCTGGGTTGTAGAGAACCAACACATCACTACCCGCTATATCCTCTTTTTCTATTTTATACTAGCTGTGACCCGCGGTTTCACCCGCGTCTATTTGAGAAAAATATCCATTGCTTTATAATGCTATCATCATTAAGGCCTACTGTCCACGCGCGCGTCTTTTGTCGAATGCATGCATCCTACAATTGTCGATATGCAATTTTTTCACCTTTGCTATGTCCACGCTGCTGCATGCAAGTGATGCAAATAGTCAACAAATAGTCAGCCACGCTCAGTACTGTCGTTTTAGTGGCTTTGTCGCTAGATCTAGTGCGTTTTTGATGTCTTTGGTGTTTTTATTTTTTATTTTTTTTCTTGGTTTATGGCGTGTACGACTTCGTCGTTATTCTGCCAGTGTCCGTTTCATGAAAGTTTCGTTGATAAAAAAAATCTGGTGATTTCAAGTGACTTTTTCATGACCAACACATCAGTTATGTAATATCTTACTGAAACGTGCAAAACTTATGCTTCTTCTCTTGAATTTTTCGCCGCAACCACAAAAATTTATACAACCGCAAGTTTCTACTTCTACTGGTATAATAAGATATTACGTAACTGATGCGTTAGTCACGAAAAAGTCACTAAAATCACCACATTTTTTCGTCACTAAATCACAAACAAAGTAGCCAAGTGCGAGTTGCACTCGCCCTTGAAGGGTCCCGTAGCAGCAAGTAACATAATATAAAAATTCTTGTATTTAATTTGAACTTTGATCGACGTTTTAATAACAGTGTAAGAAGTAGATTACAATAAAACTACTAACCAATACTACCATCAGAAGGTAGAAGTTTGCATAGATCATTTGCGTACATCATATTTTTTTTAGTTTTGTTATTCTCACATTTTAAAAATACAGTGCAGGGTGAGGCACATTTTACCACTCTGGCGCAAACTATTCAGTTTAGAAAAAAAAATGAGAAACCTCACTATCATATTTAAAGAAGAGAAGAAAAAAAATAGATATTCCGTACGGATGATTTTGATGAAATCAAACATTTTTGAGTTTCAGTTCTTAGTATGGGGCACCCCCAAAATTTATTGTTTTTAGGGTTTCGTAGCCAAATGGCAAAAAACGGAACCCTTTAGAATTCTGTCTGTCATGTCTGTCTTTCTGTTTGTCTGTTCATCCGTATATTTTCTCTGAAACTATAAGAACTATTTTTGTTCTTAATAGTTTAGTTTGCGGGAGAGACTCTTCCAAAGTGGTAAAATGTGTGCCCCCCCCCCCCTGGAACTTCTAAAATATAGGAATGGCAAAAATATAGAAAATGTATGATGTACATTTTCAACGAAAATTGGTTTGAATGAGATCTATAGTGCTCGCAATATAAGTCTGCGCGCGACTGGTGGCGTACTTAATGTTGCCAGGTCAAGCTAATAGGTTCCCTCCCCTTTCATTGCAAACTTTCCACTTCATAAAACAGGTACGGGAAGGGATTTTTCAGGGAAGCAATATAACTAACTATTTATCAATTATAGGACAACTGAGATTAGAACGAATGTCTCGAAATAATGAACGCCGTTACAGTACTGGTTCAGTGCAGTTTGGTTCAGTATGACCAAGTATCATTGGTACAGGTTAATGACTGTCTGAGACTCTTACCAGTTACCACCAAGAGAACTTTTTAAAAAATCTGTCATTTTCAACCTACACCAACAACGAAATAATGATAATTTAATTTAAACTTGGAAATCTTTTATTGAGACCATAAATAACACTATTAGAAAATTTGGCGTATGAATGCTCTTTGAAGGATCATCTTATTTTTCAATAGGGTTTAGATCACGATGGATCACAGCGGTAACCGCAAAACTTCTTGTCCATGTCCTTTTAACAGTCATTCTACTTAGTATTGTGGGTCTTCTTTGTGCCTCTTTATTAGATACATTGTAGCCTCTTTAGTCTGAGTGCAGTGGTATGATGCGTTGTCCATTACCACGTAATTGTACGTTCTGAACCGCCTATAATAAAACATATAGTAATTAATACGGAGTAAATGATTACAGAACATCCAAGCTAAAAAAATAAGTGAAATTTATTTTGGCGCACCGCCCACTTATTTTCGCTTCGGTGGTAAATGAAGCTGACGCTGTTAGGTGAAAGGGTCGATCGGGTGAACGTAGGACCGCCGAGTGTACCCGAGCGAGAAAGATACAATCAGCTGATCTTTACTGCTGTGTCACTGTGTTTCCTATTTTGATTTGTATGTTATGAAAAAAATAATTAAATATAACTTGTTTCTCACATTCGATCTTAAGCACTCACATTTTTTCCCACGGTTATTGATTGACATTGGCGATAAAACAATCAAACCTCAAAAATAAAGCCTCAGCTTAAAAACACGCCGATAATAGGTGGAGATTTGATTGCTATGGTATCCCTACATATTAGTTGTCAAATAACTCTGCTTTTAGAAAACTGCACTTTTGGCCTGTTATTGTATCGTTCTTCTTCACAACCACGATTGATTTTCGAGAACCAGCCACGGCCAGCTCTTTTAATCACTTTCGGCATAATAAAAGCTAATAATTACTTTGGAAATTAATAAATACACCAAACGTAAACAAACTTTTGTCAACTGACGTAAACAACAAGTTGACGACCTGTCAATTAATTCCATATTTTGCTACGCGCAGAGTTATATTGCGAGCACACTAGTGAGTAGTTTTATGAAGTTCCGACTTATCGGAGTCGGAGTCGAAGCTCCGTAACATCCCTGGTGTACACCATCAAACATCGCGGCACGTCTCAGTCGCACCGGCACCGTCTACACCGCGCAACTCCCTCCTGACCGCATCACTTGGACCGCAAGGTGTGGAGCGCATAACCCTGGCAAGCAGTCCTACTGCGGGTTTCTCTTAGCTTTTCCGTGGCTGATCAGGCCACGGCTACTGAACCCCTCGCCTCTTCAATGCGGAACGCCTCAGGTAGGAAGCAAATGGTATTATGTAATGTTTTAAAACTACGATATTTAAAAAAAAAACATTAAAATCAAATAATATCAAGGGTAATTTTGCTCAAAATTAGATATTTGTGATGAATAGATAATGTATTCGGTGTTTATAAAAATATCTGAGCAAATAATGCATTTTTCTTCTTCTTTTTTCTTATGGCTTTATAATATATATTAAATATTATAGTTCATGTATTTAGTACATTATGATATAAGTGCGCTAAGTTGATAATTACAGCCGAGGCGATATAGCTAGCTCGAGCCGTAGGCGAGAGCTATAATTAGCAGAGGCTGTAATTATCAAAGCGCACGTATGTCATCCGACGTTTTATAACATATTTGCGAGGAAATAAATCAAAGTTCTGATGACATTTTCAAATAAAAAAATTGGCAGTCATAGGAACTGCCGATAGAAGGGAAAACTTATTACTCGGAATTTGAGCCATCATGGCATGGCCATCTAGAAATGCGTTAGCATTTCCCATTGGCTCACGCATTTCTAGATGGCTATGCCATGATGGTTAGGCTACGCCCCTTCAGCATTTCCCATTGGCTGACGTATTTTTTGTTCACAGATTAACAATGCGCGCGCATCAGCGCTTTTTTTAAAGCAAGGGCACAGATCCAGCCTGTATGACATTACGACATTAGTAATAAAGTAAATTAATATTTTTGTGTTTTGTTACAGATAAATTGTTGTAAGTTATGGTCAAAATTAATTAAATTAACAAATTAAATAATTCTCATTATATTTTATCTCTCATAGTTAACTTTATTCATAAAATGTTTACAATTTTTCTGACATAAAAACTCTTCACCTACTAAGATATAAAAAAAATATAATTTAAAAACTCAAAAACCCGACTGCGTAAAAAGTGAACAAAACTACGTACTCGCATACAAAAAAAACCGAAAAGAATAAAACAAGCATTTAGATTTCTGGTGGTCTAGAATTCTATAATATGTCATTGTATTAATACTATTGAAATATATACAATATTTTCTAATAAAAGAACATTACAACTGAACAGTCGGGATCCATTATTATTCGACATACAATGTAATTGTTCAATGGATCCCGACTGTTCAGTTGTAATGTTCTTTTATTAGAAAATATTGTATATATTTCAATAGTATTAATACAATGACATATTATAGAATTCTAGACCACCAGAAATCTAAATGCTTGTTTTATTCTTTTCAGTTTTTTTTTGTATGCGAGTACGTAGTTTGGTTCACTTTTTACGCAGTCGGGTTTTTGAGTTTTTAAATTATATTTTTTTATTTTATACTTTTTAGTTATGAACAATGTTGTGAATGTTAATATGCTCAACATAATAATATGCATCTTTTGGTTGTTGACCAAATGTCTTCGTTTCTACTGATATAATATGTAGGATTTTCTACTGCATGTAATTCATACTTATAGTTTTGTGTTAGTATAGGTTTTCAATTGACGTTGAGTACCTACTAAATCGTTTGAAGTTGGAGATGGCCGACCGAGGCGGAGCAATCCAAGAGCGGTTCCGTGTTCCCACTATCAGCGGCAGAGTTGAAACCCCATGGAGGTTTATTAGTAGATAGGGGCACCATATCCATACACGATATAGAGTGCAACATAACCCGGCTGTGTTTCCCGGGCGGGGCAGTAGGGTATGCGTAAATACATTTCCTGCACGTACGAAAAAAAGGTAGTCCAATATACCTACTAGCATATATCGTAGAACCCAAGATGGGCCCCGTCCCAAACTTCACGGCGCACGCAATCATGTCAACGTTGGAAAGAGTGAGCTCACTCTTTCCGTTCTAGTCGGTTGAAGGACGCGGTGGACGCCGGACGTTTTTACCTGTCATTATTCGGTGTCAACAACCAAAATAAGTAGAACCACAGCAAATCTCGCCGCTAGCGATTATAGGGGTCAAGTAGATTGGTTGTTTGTAAACCACTTACGATACATACAGAGACGCAACTTATTACCAATTTCAAGGTGCTCAGGGCACATCTATTGATTTATATCGATGCCTACTAGATACATTAGTATATAATGTCCATCCACATTCACACGTACAGTTAGTTGTACGAAGTTTTCTGTTACCTAAAAACCTATAAATGTGAGAATGGTTGTTACTCAACTTTAAGTCCATATACATCCTAAACGGTCAGTCAAATCGAAAAACATTGAGAGAAAGCTAAACATTATTTTTAAATACCTATTCAACGATACCCCTCTTGACATATTTTGGTGATTTTAATTTTTTTAATTTGGACAATATGGCGTCCTGAATCCGCCATATTGGTATTACTAATGTCATGTCTTTAGTGTCACTCGCCAGGTTAAGAGGAATCGATTGACGTGTGAATCATAAAAATCGGCCCAGGCGTTAGGTCTGTATAGTGCTTAAAAGGAACATACAAACATACGTACATAGACTGTTAAACACATTACCACTCCTTTGCGTCGCGCAGTCGGGTAAAAAGGTACCGTTCGTTTTAGACGGAGCATTTTGAAACCGTGTGTTTTACAATACATTACCGCACAAGTACGTAATAAGATACATTACGATACAGAAATTGGTCCAATAAGAAACCCTTTACGAGTAAATAAATAAATATGTTATAAAATATATTATATTACTAGCGGCCCGTTCCGGCTTCGCTCGGATAATAACCTAGATACCAGCTGCAGCGCCATCTGCCGGGCTGGTTTGTGAATCTAAACCATCCATGGCAACCCTAAACTTTAATAATAAAAATAAATATTTATTTTTAGAGAACAATTTTAGATTTGCCATAAGCTCCGGAAAACTTTAATCGAAATAGAGTGAAAACATTTACAAAAAAGACGATAATACATCAGTTATCGAGCGGGATTAAAAATGATTAAATTACTAAAAATTGGACTAACAAAACTGGATTGATGCGTCTTATTTATCTAAATATCTCAAGAGTTATCGGCAGCGATAGAAAACCCGGTTCATTAAATGGGCCGTAAACGGTAATTTAACAAAAAAGTTTTGGGCAACAAAAGGTGTTAAATTATATTTTCTACAATAATTACCTCAATAATTTTTGCCCTAAAGTACATAGTTCCCGAGATATTGGCCAGAATCAGTTTTTCAAGATGACGCTTAAAGATCCACCTGAATCGGTCAACATTTTGTGATTTTGATTTTATGCTCAGTAAGTGATCCTACACCTTATAAAAAATAAATTTGGATCGAAAATTTATAAGTTAAATTCTATTTTTACTGGCCTTTAATATGAACTTTCAGATTTGTACGGCATTGACTTTTATTTACATATATTAAATTCAAATAAATTATCAGAATGCTGTTAAAACGTAGAAACAATTACCCTAAAGTACATTTCGTCAAATGGAATGTTCTGGAGGTTTCTTACCATTTACTGACTTTTGGACTAACAAAACTGTACGGCACGTTTAAAATTTGTATCTATGCTCAAAATACTTTGGGAATAAATTAATTTTACGTTGTGTCAATTCACCTCACAGGATCACTGAAAAGAGGAAGTTGAACCCTCGATCATTTCCTCTTGGACCATTATTTTTGTACGGCGTTGCGGAATAATGGGTTAGAAGAGGTATTGCAACTGTATGGAACCGATGCCGTAGCACGGAAAATTTTGTCATCTGCTAATGATCAGATGACAAAATTTTCCCTGAAAATTGCCGGAAAATCTAAAATGTTTCCGACTTTGTTGACCACTATTTTCGTACGGCACTACGCGATTTCTCATTTTTTTTCATGGATCTATGGGATGGTAAGAATGCCGTACAGAAACATATGACCAAAATTAACCCACTCTACTTGCTCTTTTGAATTCTCACCTGCACTCAGTTGGACAGCTTACAAGTGACGGCATAGTGCTGAATCTTATTATTTTGTACCCGTCTATCATCCTACATAGGTCTCCTGCTGGTTCATTTGACCCGTAAATTTCGTTCACGGGCCTGTAGTCTATAACAATCGATGAAAGGAATATACCTAGTAACGTACTGAGGCGCGGGATGAATTTCGCGTAACAATTTACCAAACCGAGAAACGAGCGCAGCGGATGTAAGTCGGCGGAGGAGCCTCAGTTATAGCCATAATTTTGCTGGGATCTGGGTATAAGCCAATAATAAAACCAACATAGGAAGCACTTTTCGAGAGTTTGATTCTCAAACCGACCTCGCGTAAACGACGTAATAACATTTGTTTTTCGTTTTTTTTCATTTTCAAGTGAAAATGTCTTCTTTTGAAAAAAAATATTTATCAAAGGAAGAAATACTCTCGATTAAAAATGGTCAGGTTTTGTGAATCGTACCTACATCGACTCGGTTTCACTATCCAAATAATTTTACTGCCTGTTTTGGGCACCTCCTTGTTTTTTCCCCGCTGTTAGGGACCTTTGCACATCACTTGAAGATGATTAAATAAACGCACGATGATCCCTGCCCTGCCGCATCGCCAGCACCGCCGCGCGCGAGATGCGAGCGGTGCATTTATTCGTGAACTCGAGCTCCACGCCGAGGCATTATTGAACACGTACCTATTTAGAAGAACAATTTACGTGCTTGATTAGGACGCGCTCCTCGTATTAGCATTAGAATTATATTAACAAACCCCTGCGCGTTTCAAGACAATGTTGCCTGCTATTGTACACGGGAAAGGAAATACGGCACCCCGGTGGAGCGGCTCGGCCAGATGGCGTGCCCGCCGGCGCCGGCGCAACTCAGCCCAAACTACTCATCGATACAAACCAAAAGATGTGCCTGAGCACCTTGAAATTGATAATAAACTGCGTGAATAGTAAGTGGTTTGACCCCTAGAATCGCTAGCGGCGAGATTTGCTGTGGTTCTACTTATTTTGGTTGTTGACAACGAATAGTGATAGTTTGAAACGTGCGGCGTCCACCGCTTCCTGCAACCGACTAGAACGGAAAGAGTGAGCTCACTCTTCCCAACGATGACATGATTCCGTGCGCCCTGAAGTTTGGGAGGGGGGACATCTGTGTATTGAGATCGTTGAAACTGCCTCTCCTGGAATGATGCTCAGCCACTTCGAGGGCGAATCCTAACTCCACCGCTCTTTTGTATGTCAACCTTGCGATGGAAAACGATTTTGCACATGAGATCATAGGTTGCCTCTTCAACCAAAGTCACTAAAGTAGCCTCATGTAACGCCGCTTTAATTTCGTTCCACTACATAGTATAAAACAAAGTCGTTTCCCGCGTTTGTATGTCCCTATGTATGCTTAGATCTTTAAAACTACGAAACAGATATGTTATACAACGATAGATGCGATATACGAAACAGATAGATGCGGGGTTTTTAATAGATAGATCAATTCAAGAGGCAGGTTTAGATGTATAATACGTGCATAACACAGTAGAGAAACACTGATCATTTTCAAGATTTCTAATGTTGTGATGTCATAAGTAAACACATTTTTAGCGTTTAAATTGCAAACGCTGGCTGAACCCTACGCGATAAACCAAAATAATGTACCGCAGTATTGTACTCCTTAAAAAGGTTTACAAAAAAGTCCACGACGGTATATATCTATCTCTTAGGGATCACCCACAATAACTAAACTTATTAGTAAATTAAGTATCAGCATTGCACCCGGGCGGGTCGCTAGTAAGCCTATAAATTAATTATTCTACGCGCCTAATGTTCGCCGACCCCTTTTTACTTGATAGATCGAAAATGCTAGACTTTTCCGATCGGCACTTCTGTCACAGTAAAACTGTGCTTCTGTCTACGTGTAGGTAAAACACGTTGACACAAACATTCCGACTGATTTTCCTCATCGCGATTAGAATATTTAGATATTTTAAACTGAAACAGTTATTGAAACGCCCGAGTCGGTGACACAACAATATTTATTCAAGTACCCACATATACAGTATTAGATAATCACTAGCCTACCTACATCACAGGACACACCTGGTGATAATGCGGAGTTACGGAACATCAGTTATGGCATAATTCCACCTAAACTAACAAAATCAACGTTGTACCAATAACCATTGTTTTTTTTTTTCATCAGTGATGTATGACGAAACGAACAGGAGATCTGCCTGATGGTAAGCAACGCGCCTGCCCATAACAGCACAGTGACACGCAGTTATAAAGAGTCTAAACTCTAAATCATTATCTAGCACTGCACTGCGCTCGTCACCTGGAAATATATATATTTATGCCCTGTAATTTCTCGGAAACATTGGCCTTCAAACTGGAGCACAGTGATGTTTGTATATTACTGATTGGCACTAGAATAACTGGCAAAGGTGTGATACTTCACCAGGTGGACTCTGATAAATATGAAGCTAGAAGCACTAAGGGCTCCCACACAAAACTGCGATGCGATGCGACGCCGCATCGGAGCAATTCGCCATCGCAAGTCCCTCCGATGCGGCGTCGCATCGCATCTCATCGCAGTTTTGTGTGGGAGCCCTTAGTACTTCAACCTTCATATTTATCAGAGTCCACCTGGTGAAGAATCACACCTTTGCCAGAATATAAGCCTAATACCCCGTTTACATTATTCCAGTCCAGCGACCGAATCCAGCGCTGGATTGCTTACTGGAATTGTAAACCGGTACTGGAATGCATTGGCACTGGATTGATGCATTCCAGTGCCGGTTTCCATTATTCCAGTAAGCAACCCAGCGCTGGATTCGGCCGCTGGACTGGAATCATGTAAACGGGGTATTAGGATAGAAAAAAAAATTATTTGGATTTCTTACGGCTAATTCTGTCTTTTACATGGCCTAATATTCTGAGAGCTATGAGCTAGCACTAAATTTTGGAAAGGTATTTTAGGCACGCTGAATACTTGTCACATAACTCTCATATTATACAACACATGCTGTAGACATGTTTGGTGAGTCGCGAGGCAATATAACTTGTATGGATTCATTTTTGAAAATATATATTTTTTTTATTCAATATATTTTATTCAATATAATACGTTGAGGCAATATGCAATTTTTATGTTGTGGTTTAATGTCTAAAGAATAAAAAAATAAGCCAGCCCGTTTAAGAGTGCGCCTAAAGCCAGGAAAAAATCAGATTTCACCCGCGCGACGCGTTTCTTAATGTGATGTCCATAAAGTCGAGAATAGCATGACACAGTTTGGAGGAAAAATCAATATTTAATCAGGAGCATCTGTATTATCTATTCTATGTCAGGAGTCCATTTTTGCCCAAGTTTTATTTAATTACTAAATAACTAGACATAAATTTAAAAAAGTGTTCGGTTACTTTACTAGAACGTACTAATAGGAATTTTATTACCAAAAAATAATGTGGGGTCATCGTTGATAATTTCGAGTACTCGAATTAAAACGGGTTTTTTTGTGAATGGGACTAGTGGCAACGAACCGCTATTTCGTGCATTTTCATTCGAACTTACTTCACTTGGTTCCAACGCGGCGTTGAGAGAACATTTTTTTTCTCAGTATCCGCGCGGACGCGAAGTAATTGTGCTAAGATTTGATTGTTTGTGTATTTTTTTTGTGTGAGCCTTTGTTTGGTGTGGTCACCAACCTTTTTTATAATTTAGTGATACATCTTTTAGATTACCTATAAAAACAATATTGTTTTTTTTTGTATACAAAGGACAATGCCCACGTCCCATACATTGAAAAACCTGTCAAACTTTTTTTGATACTGAAAGTGCGTAGAGATGAATAGTGTCTAATTAGAATTGTTAATGGTTCCAAAAACGTCTGGTGTTGGTGTTTTTCATTTCCTAAATACCAAAAATGAGTTTGTGATTTTGTGATTTTGATTTTATGCTCAGTAAGTGATCCTACACCTTATAAAAAATAAATTTGGATCGAAAATTTATAAGTTAAATTCTATTTTTAAACGGCTAACGCCCGGCGCTCGCAGGTGCCCGGGCCTGCGGGTGAGAAATATGTCACCGAAGACTGCGCGGGAGCGGCTGACCAGGCCCCCGTGTCGGTAAATGCTACTGGCAGCACGTGTAAAAAATTAATTCAGCAGGCATTCCATCCAAGCCTGTTTAATACAAGACCAAGATCATCTTCTTTAGGAAACATAATAGTTGTTGATTCAAACGACTCGCCTACAACCAACACTAATGATGATGCCCACAATGTTTGCCCCCCACCATGGCAAAGAGTACCTACAGACCGCAACCCAAAAAGGAAGAAAATGTCTGACAGTCCACCATACTCACAAAACCATAACCAAAAACCACAAGTAGAAACCAGTACGTCAAATAGATACACTGGATTACCAGTAGATCTGACTGAGGAATCCATAGAAGACTTGTCCACAAAAACAAAAAAGATAAATAAACCACCACCTATTATCCTATATGGTATAGAAGATCTGTCTAAACTTACAGAACTACTAAGTAAGACTGCTCCCACTGATAGTTTTTTGTATAAGATAATCAATAGGGATCAGCTAAGATTGATGACAAAAACACCTGAAATATACAAAAAACTATTAGAAATAATTCGAACCAATGGCCTTATTGGAAATACTTTCACACCGAAGCAAAACAAATGCTACAGAGTTGTTATTAAAAACCTACACCACACCACCCCAAAGATGGCTATTGTAGAAGAAATAGAGAAAACTGGTAACAGGGTCAGAGGAGAAATAATATGTGCAATTTCCAGAAAAAACAAAAAGCCACTGAACATGTTCTTTGTGAACATTGAGCCAGGTCCCAACAACCCAGAAATAAAGAGCATAGATTATATATACCACACTAGAGTCAAGATCGAAGATCCAAGAAAATCTACTGAAATACCTCAATGTACCAGGTGCCAACAATACGGGCACACTAAAAATAACTGCATGCGCCCTTACAGATGTGTCAAATGTGCTAAGGGGCACAAAACAACAGACTGCCCCAAAACTGATAAAAGTACGCCTGCTACTTGCACTTTGTGTCATGGTGATCATCCAGCCAACTACAAGGGCTGCCAAGTGTACAAAGAAATCAGAGCACGAAAACTAGCACATATTGTGAGCAAGAAACCAACAAGCACTAAGCAGTCTATGAAACTAACACCACCCTCCCTGTCTCAAGACAATTTCCCTCCACTAAAACCCAGCAGATACACTAGACAACAGTCATCAAACAATGAGGAAAGAAACACACTCAACAAACCTGAAAGCATGCACTACCTATCAGATAATGGACGCTGGAGCAGAAAAACAGAGAATATAATATATTCTCAGCCAACAAGCTCATTAGAGCAAGTGATAATTAAACAATCAGAAAAGATAGATATACTTATACAACAAATGGGTACCCTAATAGGCCTTTTAACAACACTCATAGCCCAGCAGAAAAAATGAAATTCCTACGAATAGCTACATGGAATATAAACGGCTTAACACCGAATAAGCATGTAGTCGAACTGTTTCTAAATTATAATAGAGTAGATATTCTTTTAGTCTCTGAAACACACATGATTGACCAGAGAGTGGTTAAAATAAAAGGCTATAATATATACTATGCTAACCATCCGGATGGAACATCACATGCTGGTGCAGCTGTAATAATCAAAGAAAATATAAAGCACCATGCACTAGCACATGTTAATAAAGAATATATGCAGGCTGCCATAGTATCAATCGATGATTGGCAGGGATCCTTAAATGTGGCCGCAGTTTATTGCCCCCCACGTCATAGAGTAGATGAACAAATGTTCAACAATTTCTTTCTCACTCTTGGAAATAGATATGTAGCAGGAGGCGACTGGAACTCTAAAAACACTTCCTGGGGTTCACGACTCACAACAACAAGAGGCAGAGAATTGAAAAAAGCCCTCCGAAGTCATAACCTCGAAGTGATATCAACAGGAGAACCAACTTACTGGCCTACAGACCCCAATAAAATCCCAGATCTTTTAGATTTTTTCATCGCTAAGGGGATCTCGGGACTTTACACAAAAGTGGAATCATGTCTGAACGGCTCCTCCGACCACACGCCCGTGATATGCACCCTAAGCATCAATTTAATTCTAAAGGCCCCACAGGAGTCACTGTATAACCACAAAACTGACTGGGAATCCTTCCGAGACTATATTGAGGAGAATGCTAAACTAGCTATTCCACTCAAAACCGAAAACGATGTGGAAGATGCGGCCTGGTGTGCCACTACTCTAATCCAAAAAGCAGCATGGCTATCAACTCCCTACATTGAAATTAAATCTCAACACCAAGACACTACCTTAGAATTAATGCAGCAGATGATATCTACAAAAAGAAGACTTAGATGTCAGTGGCATACTAGTCGAAATCGACAAGACAAAATGGCTCTGAACAAGGCGCAGAAAGAGTTAAAGAAAATGCTTAGAGAAAACGAAAACAAAACATTGCAAGATAAATTACAGACATTATCCCCATACAGAGCAGAAGATTACTCGCTCTGGAAAATGACCAAAACACTAAAAAGGCCGACAGAACATAAAGCTCCACTCAGAAAATCCGATGGCAATTGGTCCAAAAAACCTGAGGAAAAGGCTGAATTGTTTGCTGAGTTCTTAAAAGATGTGTTTAAACCTAACGAACCTGATACTATGAACACAGAAGAAGAGATCGATAAAATCTTATGCAGCGACCAACAAATGTCCCTGCCACTAAAACTAGTCACTCCATCAGAAGTCAGGAGAACCATAACACATCTAAAGCTAAAAAAGGCCCCGGGTTTTGATCTAATAACAGCAGAAGTTCTAAGACAGCTTCCAAAAAAAGGAGTAGTTTTGCTGACGATTCTCTTCAATGCCATACAGAGACTCCAATATTTTCCGAACCTGTGGAAAGTGTCCACTATCCATATGATTCCCAAACCGGGGAAACCGCCCACAGAAGTGTCATCATACAGGCCTATAAGTCTACTGCCGTTACTATCAAAAGCCTTTGAGAAACTGTTACTTAAACGTCTGATATCAGTGCTTGAAGAACAAAAAGTAATACCAGATCACCAATTTGGCTTTCGTGCTCACCATGGAACGACAGAACAAATACACAGAGTAGCCCACACAATACGACAGACATTGGAGAAGAAAGAATATTGCTCGGCTGTGTTCCTTGACATCCAACAGGCCTTTGACCGGGTTTGGCACAAAGGTCTCTTGTACAAGCTTAAAATGCACCTTCCAAATACTGCGTATATGCTTTTAAAGTCCTATTTAGAATACCGAGTATTCCGAGTCAAATATGGTGACTGTTGCTCTTCCATTTACCAAATAGAAGCAGGAGTGCCCCAGGGTTCTGTGCTTGGTCCTGTTCTATACACAATATTTTCCGCTGATCTACCCATTGCTGAAGAAGTGACAACCGCAACCTATGCAGATGATACTGCTATTCTCTCCTGTAATAAAGACCCTAACATAGCTTCTACACAGCTACAGCAACACCTCAATAGAGTTGAAATATGGCTGAAAAAATGGAGAACAAGAGCCAGTCCCTCAAAATCAGTACATATAACCTTTACTCTAAAGAAAGGCGATTGTCCTCCTGTGACACTTAATGGAGTTGTGTTGCCACAAAGCTCTATGGTCAAATATCTGGGTATGCATCTGGATAGAAGACTTACCTGGCGTGATCATATAAAATCCAAAAGGGAACAGGCCAATAGAAAGCTCACAGATATGTACTGGCTACTGGGTAGACAATCGTCATTGAGCTTGGAAAACAAACTTCTCTTATACAAATGCATCATAAAACCTATATGGACATATGGCATAGAGCTGTGGGGATCAACAAGTCACTCCAACACAGAAATCCTCCAGCGCTTCCAAAATAAAGTATTAAAGACTCTGATCAATGCCCCATGGTTTACTCGGAATTCCGAAGTACAAGAGTATTTGCAAATTCCTACAATCAAAGAGGAAATAGAGAGGTCTTCAATGACTTATAAACAGAGACTAATGACACATAGAAATCATTTAGCTGCAACACTGTTAAATACAAATGACAGCGTATTCCGGCTGAAACGATCAAGATTAGCTTCAATCTAATCAGTTGAAAATAGGAGATGACGTGTCAAAGGATGCGCATATCTCGATATTCATACTACAATACCATAAAATTTGATTATAGCCTCAGGGCTGATTGCAAATGGAAGAAAAGAAAAAAAAGAAGAAAAAAAAAATCTATTTTTACTGGCCTTTAATATGAACTTTCAGATTTGTACGGCATTGACTTTTATATTTACATATATTAAAATCAAATAAATTATCAGAATGCTGTTAAAACGTAGAAACAATTACCCTAAAGTACATTTCGTCAAATGGAATGTTCTGGAGGTTTCTTACCATTTACTGACTTTTGGACTAACAAAAATGTACGGCACGTTTAAAATTATTTGTATCTATGCTCAAAATACTTTCGGAATAAATTAATTTTACGTTGTGTCAATTCACCTCCCAGGATCACTGAAAAGAGGAAGTTGAACCCTCGATCATTTCCTCTTGGACCATTATTTTTGTACGGCGTTGCGGAATAATGGGTTAGAAGAGGTATTGCAACTGTATGGAACCGATGCCGTAGCACGGAAAATATTGTCATCTGATAATGATCAGATGACAAAATTTTCCCTGAAAATTGCAGGAAAATCAAAAATGTTTCCTACTTTTTTGACCACTATTTTCGTACGGCACTTCGCGATTTCTCATTTTTTTTCATGGATCTATGGGATGGTAAGAATGCCGTACAGAAACATATGACCAAAATTAACCCACTCTACTTGCTCTTTTGAATTCTCACCTGCACTCAGTTGGACAGCTTACAAGTGACGGCATAGTACTGAATCTTATTATTTTGTACCCGTCTATCATCCTACATAGGTCTCCTGCTGGTTCATTTGACCCGTAAATTTCGTTCACGGGCCTGTAGTCTATAACAATCGATGAAAGGAATATACCTAGTAACGTACTGAGGCGCGGGATGAATTTCGCGTAACAATTTACCAAACCGAGAAACGAGCGCAGCGGATGTAAGTCGGCGGAGGAGCCTCAGTTATAGCCACAATTTTGCTGGGATCTGGGTATAAGCCAATAATAAAGCCAACATAGGAAGCACTTTTCGAGAGTTTGATTCTCAAACCGACCTCGCGTAAACGACGTAATAACATTTGTTTTTCGTATTTTTTCATTTTCAAGTAAAATGTCTTCTTTTGAAAAAAAATATTTTTCAAAGGAAGAAATACTCTCGATTAAAAATGTTCAGGTTTTGTGAAATGTACCTACATCGACTCGGTTTCACTATCCAAATAATTTTACTGCTTGTTTTGGGCACCTCCTTGTTTTTTCTTTTTTCCCCGCTGTTAGGGACCTTTGCACATCACTTGAAGATGATTAAATAAACGCACGATGATCCCTGCCCTGCCGCATCGCCAGCACGAGCGAGCGAGCGAGCGAGCGAGATGCGAGCGGTGCATTTATTCGTGAACTCGAGCTCCACGCCGAGGCATTATTGAACACGTACCTATTTAGAAGAACAAT
The DNA here is from genome assembly GCA_963693475.1 of Ectropis crepuscularia. Lineage (NCBI taxonomy): Eukaryota > Metazoa > Arthropoda > Insecta > Lepidoptera > Geometridae > Ectropis > Ectropis crepuscularia. The sequence goes on from OY856338.1 coordinate 21,374,897, forward strand.
TTACGCTGCAAACACGTGCGTGATTAGGACGCGCTCCTCGTATTAGCATTAGAATTATATTAACAAACCCCTGCGCGTTTCAAGACAATGTTGCCTGCTATTGTACACGGGAAAGGAAATACGGCACCCCGGTGGAGCGGCTCGGCCAGATGGCGTGCCCGCCGGCGCCGGCGCAACTCAGCCCAAACTACCCATCGATACAAACCAAAAGATGTGCCTGAGCACCTTGAAATTGATAATAAACTGCGTGTATAGTAAGTGGTTTACAAACAACCAATCTACTTGACCCCTAGAATCGCTAGCGGCGAGATTTGCTGTGGTTCTACTTATTTTGGTTGTTGACAACGTATAGTGATAGTTTGAAACGTGCGTCGTCCACCACTTCCTGCAACCGACTAGAACGGAAAGATTGAGCTCACTCTTCCCAACGATGACATGATTCCGTGCGCCCTGAAGTTTGGGAGGGAGGACATCTGTGTATTGAGATCGTTGAAACTGCCTCTTCTGGAATGATGCTCAGCCACTTCGAGGGCGAATCCTAACTCCACCGCTCTTTTGTATGTCAACCTTGCGATGGAAAACGATTTTGCACATGAGATCATAGGTTGATCAAAAATTAAAAAAAAAGAAAAATTAGGGTTGCCCCCCAAGGACGTTTATTTTAAACGTCCTTGGTTGCCCCCCATACTGAGAACTGAAACTCAAAAAATTTTTTTTCATCAAACCTACACGTGTGGGGTGTCTATCGATAGGTCTTCCAAAATGATGTTGAGGTTTCTAAAATCATTTTCGTATACACTGAATAGTTTGCGCGAGACACACTTCCAAAGTGGTAAAATGTGTGTCCCCCCCCCTCTAACTTCTAAAGTTAGGGAATGAAAAATCTAAAAAAAATATATGATGTACATTGCCATGTAAACTACCAACGAAAATTAGTTTGAACTCGATCTGATGGGTAGTTTTTGTTTAGTACGTCATAAATACACTATTATTGAAACTTCGATCAAAGTTACAACGAACTACATGAACTATGTGTACTATGTATATTATTACTTGCTGCAACGGAACCCTTCATGGGCGAGTCCAACTCGCACTTGGCCACTTTATTAATAGATAGAGCAATTCAAGAGGCAGGTTTATATGTATAATACGTGCATAACACAGTAGAGAAACACTGATCATTTTCAAGATTTCTATTGTGATGTCATAAGTAAACACATTTTTAGCGTTTAAATTGCAAACGCTGGACCCTACGAGATAAACCAAAATAATGTACCGCAGTATTGTACTCCTTAAAAAGGTTTACAAAAAAGTCCACGACGGTATATATCTATCTCTTAGGGATCACCCACAATAACTAAACTTATTAGTAAATTAAGTATCAGCATTGCACCCGGGCGGGTCGCTAGTAAGCCTATAAATTAATTATTCTACGCGCCTAATGTTCGCCGACCCCTTTTTACTTGATAGATCGAAAATGCTAGACTTTTCCGATCGGCACTTCTGTCACAGTAAAACTGTGCTTCTGTCTACGTGTAGGTAAAACACGTTGACACAAACATTCCGACTGATTTTCCTCATCGCGATTAGAATATTTAGATATTTTAAACTGAAACAGTTATTGAAACGCCCGAGTCGGTGACACAACAATATTTATTCAAGTACCCACATATACAGTATTAGATAATCACTAGCCTACCTACATCACAGGACACACCTGGTGATAATGCGGAGTTACGGAACATCAGTTATGGCATAATTCCACCTAAACTAACAAAATCAACGTTGTACCAATAACCATTGATTTTTTTTTCATCAGTGATGTATGACGAAACGAACAGGAGATCTGCCTGATGGTAAGCAACGCGCCTGCCCATAACAGCACAGTGACACGCAGTTATAAAGAGTCTAAACTCTAAATCATTATTTAGCACTGCACTGCGCTCGTCACCCGGAAATATATATATTTATGCCCTGTAATTTCTCGGAAACATTGGCCTTCAAACTGGAGCACAGTGATGTTTGTATATTACTGATTGGCACTAGAATAACTGGCAAAGGTGTGATACTTCACCAGGTGGACTCTGATAAATATGAAGCTAGAAGCACTAAGGGCTCCCACACAAAACTGCGATGCGATGCGACGCCGCGCCGCATCGGAGCAATTCGCCATCGCAAGTCCCTCCGATGCGGCGTCGCATCGCATCTCATCGCAGTTTTGTGTGGTAGCCCTTAGTACTTCAAGCTTCATATTTATCAGAGTCCACCTGGTGAAGAATCACACCTTTGCCAGAATATAAGCCTAAGGATAGAAAAAAAAATGATTTGGATTTCTTACGGCTAATTCTGTCTTTTACAAACATGGCCTAATATTCTGAGAGCTATGAGCTAGCACTAAATTTTGGAAAGGTATTTTAGGCACGCTGAATACTTGTCACATAACTCATATTATACAACACATGTTGTAGACATGTTTGGTGAGTCGCGAGGCAATATGACTTGTATGGATTCATTTTTGAAAATATATTATTATTTTTTATTCAATATAATACGTTGAGGCAATATGCAATTTTTAGGGTTCCGTAAAACGTAAAAACGGAACCCTTATAGATTCGTCATGTCTGTCTGTCTGTCTGTCTGTCTGTCCGTCCGTATGTCACAGCCACTTTTTGCCGAAACTATGAGAACTACACTGTTGAAACTTGGTAAGTAGATGTATTCTGTGAACCGCATTAAGATTTTTACAATTTTTTTTTTTTAAAACAAAAATTAGGGGTGCCCCCCATACTGAGAACTGAAGCTCAAAAATTTTTTTTCATCAAACCTACACGTGTGGGTTGTCTATCGATAGGTCTTCAAAAATGATGTTAAGGTTTCTAATAAAATTTTTGTCTACACTGAATAACTTGCGCGAGAGACGCTTCCAAAGTGGTAAAATGTGTGTCCCCCCCCCCTCTCTAACTTCTAAAGTAAGAGAATGAAAAAACTAAAAAAAATATATGATGTACATTACCATGAAAACTACCAACGAAAATTAGTTTGAACTCGATCTGATGAGTAGTTTTTTTTTAGTACGTCATAAATACACTATTATTAAAACTTCGATCAAAGTTACAACGAACTACAAGAACTATGTGTACTATGTATATTATGTTACTTGCTGGAACGGAACCCTTCATGGGCGAGTCCAACTCGCACTTGGCTACTTTATTATGTTGTGGTTTAAAGTCTAAAGAATAAAAAAATAAGCCAGCCCGTTTAAGACGCATGCAAAATTTTTGCACAACATGTAATAAAAGTGGTCAAGTGCGAGTGGGACTTCCGCACTATTATTTATTATCCGTAGTTCCATCACGGAACTGTGAATGGGACTAGTGGCAACGAACCGCTATTTCGTGCATTTTCATTCGAACTTACTTCACTTGGTTCCAACGCGGCGTTGAGAGAACATTTTTTTTCTTAGTATCCGCGCGGACGCGAAATAATTGTGGTTTAACTAAGATTTGATTGTTTGTGTATTTTTTTTGTGTGAGCCTTTGTTTGGTGCGGTCACCAACCTTTTTTATAATTTAGTGATAAATCTTTTAGATTACTTATAAAAACAATATTGTTTTTTTTGTATACAAAGGACAATGCCCACGTCCCATACATTGAAAAACCTGTCAAACTTTTTTTGATACTGAAAGTGCGTAGAGATGAATAGTGTCTAATTAGAATTGTTAATGGTTCTAAAAACGTCTGGTGTTGGTGTTTTTCATTTCCTAAATACCAAAAATGAGTTACAGTTAAACCAAAAGTAAGGTTATGTTAATAGTCAAGCCCCAAGGGGCCAAATTTGGGCAAAACCGGTTTTGGGACTTTAAAACCTTATTTTTTCATGATATACATACTCGATTATTAGTTTATTTTGATGCCTAAGAGATAGACGATAATATTAATTAGTACATAGTCGTTTACAGACACACAAAATTTGGATTCATTTTTAGTAATGATTTTTTTGTGTGACGTCACGACGCCGGCCGCGTCGCGAGTCGGGCTTAATAGGTTAACTGTCAAAATACATTAGAATTATCTTTTCTTTCGGATTAGAACAGAAAAGAAAAGAAAGAACTATGGTATTATCTTTCAAAATATATTTCTTATCACTTATCACTGATTACTATAAAATAGTTCTCGGATAGAATTATCGTAGGCTACACAAGGCTTAAACTAAGTGCAGGGCTAGGTCTGATGAGTTGGACTTGTCTTCATGTTCCAATAATGTATGATACTGTCTTGTTATAGGCAAGCATGTTTTCTTGCTTACCATCAGGCACATGTATCGCTCATCCTATCATTGTTTACTAAAAATTACTTAAATCAGTGAAGATAACAGAATCCGTTTGTGGAATGTTTTGCCGGCCTCTTTGAGACAGTCCCATAGTCACAGTTAATAAGGAGCACTGAATCATATAATTTTCAGATTTGTTAAAACCAATATAAATTCCGTCATTGAAACATTTGATCTGGAATTCGGAGTTTGTTGTGGTGAATAAAACATAAATATTACACCGCTTAGAAAACAAGAAGAAAACCAGTCATTTTGCTTGTTAACTTTTTTTTGATTTGACAATTTGACAATGCCAAATTCTATTATTCTTAATCTTTGACCCAGGGGGGCACAATAAGTGACGTCACGACTTGCGGAAATGAGATAGTCTAATTATCTATCACTTGTGAAAAAAAGAGAAAGAGATACTGATTTTCCGTCCTTATCACCGTGGCCGGCTTTTTCTCTGGCTAAATTACAAATCTGACATGGCGTTGCCAAACTAAAGTCTGTTCAAAGCTCAGACTCGGATTTTTTATGTTTTATTAAATATTGTGTGTATTTAAAGAAGATTTAAAGCTTGTTTGTGAAAGACTGTTAAGAGATTGGTGATATTCATGCTAAACAATGTGCGTTGTGTAGTGTTATAAGCTGCAATAGCCTCTGTGAAAGAAAAATCAGTGGAATCTCATTTTACACGTAAGTAGACAATATTTGTTATGACGACTTGATAGAAATTCATATTAATGCCTTCTAGATATCTACGTGAATTAAATTTATACAATAACGGCAGTATCTAATCCAAAATTTGCAAAATATGTAAAATGTAAACATAACCTAAATAACAAAACAAACAAAAAAGTGTGACCAGTTATTTCTTACAAAATTACCCATGAAATATACAAGTCGGTACATAATTGACAGTTTATTTACTGACACCGTTTACTAATAATACGTACTAGATTTTGCCTGCGGATTCGCATTTGTTAGTTTTTTAAGTGAAAACTTTCTATGGCGCACTACATACAGATTTCTCGTGAGCCGTGAATTGAACTCAAACATCACGCTTATTATTATATTATTTCATTCCCATGAAATAAATCTTCGGGTGAACTGTCGGGTTGGCCACAAATGCGTAAACATTTTTAGATGGTCATGGCGTGTTACCATGGTTACCATTATACATATCTAGTCTAGATGGTCATGACGCTTCTGTTTCTACTCTACCACTGCCATTCCAACTCTTGTTTTCTGGAGTAGGAATTGCATCAAACTCCCATTAACTTACACTATCTCATCTCGCTAACAAGATAACATCATGCTTTTAGTATAAACCCTACTCACTACACCTACTTCATACCCACTCACACAAGAGACCTATCTATTGTGTGAGTAGATATGAAGCTCTAAGCTTTCAAAATAAAAGATTATTCATACACATTTTCACCTCTGATTTAACCCTTTTGTTTGAACTTTTACAGAAATAATTATGCAACTTAAATGTATCACTAGATTTCTGGTAATAATTTGGGTTGTTTTATTTATTTAAATTAATTATTATTTCGCAGATGTGCCGTTCCGAAGAAGAGGATAAAATATTGTGTGAATAATAAAGCAATATTTTTCATGAAGTACAGATTATCAAATAAATCAATCATTCTGAATTACCACAACATCTAAATAATAGTAGCCTGTCTACTACAACAAGGTCTACTAACATTGAAATGTTTTATATCTAAGTTCCGAGTTGCCCCGTGCGAAGCCTGGGCGAGCTGCTACTATGATATAAATATGACAGGCAAACTATATTTTTATAACGTTGAATGTAAAGTACAATTTGAAATAAATGTTTTATTGCCCTGTTTTTGATTAGGTATTTATTTAAGTACCTCCTATTTTAGTTATATTATATTAAACCCCTTTTTAAAATGTAATTTTAGAATGCATAGAACACAGGCTGAATTCATCAAACTATCGCAGCACTAACCTAACCTAACCTAACCTAACCTAGTGGAATATTTTCTTTATGGCAATACTTTTTGAGTATTGAATTGAAAATTGAATTGAAATTGAATTGTAATTGAGAGAACGAGAAGCACTATAGTAGTCAGGAACTTTGTAACTCTATATTGTATTCCTTACTCTAAGCTTTGACCTATTTGGATTTGGTGAAAACGTTTCGTTTCACAATTGCATGCCAACTTCTTCCTCGTTTACATTGCTATAAAAAGCTTTGATAGTTTCTTTGTCGCCGTATTTATACATATCGTTATTTAAATATGTAAAAGTAGTAAATAAACGACATTGTGAAAGAATTTGACATACATAAAATCCATATTCAATTCCAATCTAACGCGGATTACTAAAACGAAACGCAAGTACCGTTTAGAAGTAAACGTAGTAAGTAAGTGTAAAGTTTCCAAATGACCCTCCCTGACCAGAGTAACTTGGTAAGGTGGGGAAAAGCCTCTGAAAAATGTTGCTATACTTGTGGTGAGGCGATATGTACAGCAAGGCACATATTGGTGGGATGCAAGGTGCTCCTTAATAGGGGTCATTACTCACAGCGCCATGACAGAGTACTTGAAATCATACGTGAAGCCGTAAGCCTTTCGGTAGCTAGAGCCCAAAAGGGATTGACGATGAACAAAAGACAAATTAACTTTGTAAAAGAGGGCTCAACTTCAAACTCCAAGAACAAGCCTTACTCAATCCTGGGTTCAGCACCTGATTGGACAATTTTAATGGACACGTATGAAAAGCACTACAAAATCCCAGAGGATGTGGGTGTTTCGTCATCCAGACCGGACATTTTCCTTTTTTCTAGGGCTACGAAACGCATAGTCCTGGTAGAACTTACCGTACCGTGGGAAACTAATATACCTAAAGACCACGTGTTGAAACAAAATAAGTATTACGACCTACAAAATGAATTAACAAAAAATGGCTATGTACTTAGTTAATTTATACGCTGTAGAAGTAGGAGCGAGAGGTATACCAGCAAAATCTCTCTATAACCTGCTTAAAGACCTTGGATTGTCCAGAAGTGCAGTAAGTTCTATACTAGAACGAGTATCTAAAGCTGCACTAGTAGGATCATATCGGATTTGGCTGGGCAGGGAGAGAAATACGAGTAGTGAAGGTGAGTGTTGACGTACGTCAATGTAAGGGGCCCCTTTTAAACCTACAGCCCGAGTCACAAGTCTTGGGGTCTATTCGAGATTTCTCTCTCTGCCACACGATGGACCCGGCACCCGCACGGTGAATCCATGGAATGCTAAGAAGTACGTCTCTCTCGTTAATGCAATATTTTCCAAGTCATCTTTGTTGGTAAATGGTAGGTTTAATTTAAACAAATGCAAATTATTTTATTATCCACCACACGGCCGATTTCGATAAACTTTATATGGGACCATTAAAAAAGCATACCAATCCGAACAAGAAAAGAAACATTGAAATAAAGTAATAAGTATGTATTTAAAATGATATAAGTATTATATCAGCTATCTGGCCGCCATAGTACAAGCTTTGCTTAGTTTGGGCATAGAATAGATAATACAGATAGAACGGACACTCCCCACCCCCCGCCAATTCCAAGCTTCCTCCCCCTCGCCACGCCAAGCGGACGCGAGGCGGACTCAACGACGGGTTATTATATCGGACGATAATTTTCTATGAGAATACGACCATGATGCTGTATTATTTAACAAAATGGTACAAAATTTTTCGTCTATTATACGAAACAAGAATAAGAGATTTTTCGTTTCATAAGAATTTCTACAAAGATTGAATCATTTTTATAAACTGTGTTAAGCTATTCTGGTTAGAAGTACGCGCCAACACTGAAGTCCTGTGACGAAATTATTAAACTCGTTGTTTTTAACTGAACTGTGATAACGCCTTTTAAATGCAACTTTTGAACGTTGTTGTACCTAATCTAATGTTCTGTAACTAGGCTACCTATAATGAAATACGTGATATGTGGAGTGATTAATTAATATATTGTCAGAATAAAGTTTTCTCTTTGGGTAAGTGTACTTAACTAAAAATCAATTCGTCCATGGTACCTTTATTATCTCCTATTTTGTTTTAAATCTTCTCCCTTCTGATTGTTGATGAAAGTTATATTTACCTACATTAAAGATCGAACACTAACTACTTAGGTAAGATTATAGGCCACTTAACACAGGCAGGTGAACTCACGGGTCATAGCTATTCCATAAAATAATTTAGTAACCCTAGATGACACGCACACATGCGTAAATGTGTTCGAACGACATATGCGTAGTTGTGTGAGTGTAGGTATGTCAACTGCACCGTCTGTATAGATTATAGGCTGAGTGTCCGGGGTGTGGTTTGGGGTCTGATGGTGTTGTGTGTGATGTCCACCAATATTTATTTATTTATTTTTATAAATCGGTTCGGTCGTAAAAAATATGTTGGTCGAATTGATAACCTCCTCCTTTTTGGAAGTCGGTTAATAAACAGCTTATATTAAGACATATTTTTAAAGTTTCATCAAATCAGACATATAGTTACTTTCATATTTATAATATTTCATCTCACATTTTATCCCCGTACAGTTTGAATTCCAAAATTGCTGTAATAAACATTCATTTGCTTCGCGTCAAGTGCCTAGAAACGAAGTTTCATGGTTTTATCTTCAACAATGACGTCTCTTCCACATAAAAAATTCATCCCCCATATGAACCCCTTTGAATTGAATTGAATTTCATTAAAATTGGTCCAGTGGATTTCATGCTTATAACTTTGAAAATGATGGAATTTTCATACAATTATTCATCCCTTGTTTCACCGTCTTAGGGGTTGAATATCGCAAACCCCCGTCTTAGCGAGCGCCTACTTGCTAAAAGGCACCTCCGTGCAAAATTGATAAGTTGAGATAGTAAGAGTAAATTGATCGTGAGACTCCTAGCATTTGTAGTTTGTGAGATTCTTTTTTTTTTTTTTTATATGTCCCGATATAAAGGACTGGGCTCTCTGACTTATCCCTAACATATGGTGGGTCAGGGGTTTCTTATCTTACTAATTTTACTGTCTATCTTATGGCTAGCTCGTAACATAGACTACATCATCAACAGCCCACTAAACGTTCCCACTGCTGGTACTCGGGGCCTTCTCTCGCAAGGAGAGAGTTAAGGCCTTAATCCACCACGCTGGCCCAGTGCGGGTTGGCGGATGACACATGACTTCGAAAGATTCTAGGTACATGTCGGTTTCCTCACGATGTTTTCCTTCACCGTTTTAAGTTAGCGGCATTACGCACATGACTTCGAAAAGACAGTGGTGCGTGTGGGGTTTGAACCCGGGGTCTCCGGATCGGCAGCCGCCGTTCTGCCGACTAGACCACCGTAACTTATAACTTTATTAACATAGACTAATGATATTTATTACTAGTTCTTAGATCTAAGTTTTGTGAACAGTTCAGTTTCTGAGATTCGGTGATGAGTGACCTTTCGCTTTTATTCATATACATAATATATCAGCATACACAAAATATAATAGATATCAGCTATCTGGTTTCATTCTTTTTTTATGGGGGAAATGCCTTAACGCTCCTTACACCGTGAAAGGACATGGCAGGTGGCAGGTGTCGGGCTCGACACCATGACGACGACAGACATAGTACCCCTGCCGAGCCGGTTCACACGGCGCGGCTGCCAACAGCGCCCGCGCGCGGGCGCTGCAGACTTCCATATAAAATTGCATTCAATACACACGACGCGGTTTACGGCCGCGGCGGCTGCGCGCGATTCTTGCGCAATAGCTTTAAAACCCCCACAGATTTCTCCTGCATGGCTAGATTTCAGCTATCTGGCTTCCATAGTACAAGGCACAAGCTTTGCTTAGTTTGGGGTTAGAGGGTGTTGTGTGTGAAATGTCCACCAATATTTATTTGTTGATAAGTTAACATACAAGGTTGCGACCATGCAGTAGCTAATGATGGTAACTAAATGAGAATGAGAAACGCTTACCATCGTCACCACCAAACATTTCGAAGGCTTTTCGGTTTCACCAATTTAGGCAATAGAAAGATATTGTTATCCAGCGAAATTGTATTATGACACGTTTAAATTTCTCATCATTAGAACGTTTTATAAAGTTACGGTAACACTACATATTTGGATAATTTGAATGTTTTTAATTTTTTTATATAAAATATTTGTAGAAAACTTCACATTGTTAATTTTTTTTAAAAATGCTTAGGATTAAAAACGCGAAATAAGTTGTTGTGTTATTATTTACTTGTGACGTGCATCATTTGAAGTTTGAACGTTCCTTGTCTCCATGGTCCATGGATTATTCTGTAGCTGTATATACCTTTATTTTATCTTTGGTTTTCACCAAAGAGTAATTAGGTTTCAGCAAAGAGTTATATCAAGATCCTGATTTCTTGAATTTGCTACCTGACTTCGTCCAGGTTGAACAATCAATAAATTTTGTACATTGAGGATAAGAATAGTTGGTCTGAGATTTTGTACCAAATTTATAATCACAAAATAAACACAGAACCGCTGCATAGAGTCCGTGCAGCTGATCTGAGTGATTTAGTATCACCTTGTTTTTTTCTATCGAACTGTTCATAGTTCGAATGTGACAGAGATTCATGGTTGACCTTAGAGCATTTAGCCATATACACCTGGTTGACCTTAGAGCATTTAGCCATATACACCTGGTTGACCTAGCTTTGCTCGGTTTAAACACTGAGTATACTTACATACCTACAGATAAAGGGTTCCCAGTAATAGATTTAAAAAAAGACAGAAAGCAAAAAGAACCTGAAATAAAAAAGAAGCCATCTGGATTTGAAGCCGGGGTCTACTGCTTCATGACCGCCCATCTAATCGACTAATAGTTGGAGAACCCGCTATACAACGACCTTCAACGAGCTGCTTATTTGATAAAACGTATTTTATATTTAATTTAATTGGTCAATAAATATATTGCATATGGGTTGCCTAACAAATTTTAGTCCAGAGTATGATTAATTTAAAAAAAAAATTTTTTTTTCACCGTTTTGATTATTAGACAAATTCTATACCAATCGAAAGTATGAAAGTATGAAGCCCATATAAAATATGTATATATATATATAGAATATGCAAACGTTAGGTTGCCTGGTTTTTTCCTGTCACAACTCTCGGGTTGCCAGGTATAAACGGGTACATCGACACTGCATTTTGCAACGGTCTGATTATTGAATTGAAATTAAATAAAATGAAAGATAATTTTATTATGAACACGGTGGTTTAGGGTTGCCTTCGAAAAATCAGTCCGGAAGTCCGGTTGGCTAATTTATAAAAGTAAAATATTGCTGCAACCTTGGCCAATATCTCGGAAACTATCAACTTTAGGGCAAACAATGTTGAGGTCGTTAATGTAGATAAAAAATATAGGTAATTTAAAAACTCAAAAACCCGACTGCGTAAAAAGTGAACCAAACTACGTACTCGCATACTAAAAATAAAGTAGCCAAGTGCGAGTTGGACTCGCCCATGAAGGGTTCCGTTCCAGCAAGTAACATAATATACATAGTACACATAGTTCTTGTAGTTCGTTGTAACTTTGATCGAAGTTTTAATAATAGTGTATTTATGACGTACTAAAAAAAAAACTACTCATCAGATCGAGTTCAAACTAATTTTCGTTGGTAGTTTTTATGGTAATGTACATCATATATTTTTTTTAGTTTTTTCATTCTCTTACTTTAGAAGTTAGAGGGGGGGGGGACACACATTTTACCACTTTGGAAGCGTCTCTCGCGCAAGTTATTCAGTGTAGACAACAATTATATTAGAAACCTCAACATCATTTTTTAAGACCTATTGATAGACACCCCACACGTGTAGGTTTGATGAAAAAAATTTTTTTGAGCTTCAGTTCTCAGTATGGGGGGCACCCCTAATTTTTGTTTTTTTAAAAAACTTTTGTAAAAATCTTAATGCGGTTTACAGAATACACCTACTTATCAAGTTTCATCAGTGTAGTTCTCATAGTTTCGGCAAAAAGTGGCTGTGACATACGGACGGACAGACAGACAGACAGACAGACAGACAGACAGACATGACGAATCTATAAGGGTTCCGTTTTTACGTTTTACGGAACCCTAAAAACTGAAAAGAATAAAACAAGCATTTAGATTTCTGGTGGTCTAGAATTCTATGATATGTTATTGTATTAATCCTATTGAAATAAACACAATATTTTCTAATAAAAGAACATTACAACTGAACAGTCGGGATCCATTGAACAATTACATTGTATTTCGAATAATAATGGATCCCGACTGTTCAGTTGTAATGTTCTTTTATTAGAAAATATTGTATTTATTTCAATAGTATTAATACAATAACATATTATAGAATTCTAGACCACCAGAAATCTAAATGCTTGTTTTATTCTTTTCAGTTTTTTTTAGTATGCGAGTACGTAGTTTGGTTCACTTTTTACGCAGTCGGGTTTTTGAGTTTTTAAATTACCTATATTTTTTATTTCATACTTTTTAGTTATGAACAATGTTGTGAATGTTAATATGCTCAACATAATAATATGCATCTTTTGGTTGTTGACCAAATGTCTTCGTTTCTACTGATATAATATGTAGGATTTTCTACTGCATGTAATTCATATTTATAGTTTTGTGTTAGTACTATAGGCTTTCGATTGACGTTGAGTACCTACTAAATCGTTTGAAGTTGGAGATGGGCGACCGAGGCAGAGCAATCCGAGAGCGGTTCCGTGTTCCCACTATTACGTACCTGCACGTACGAAAAAAAGGTAGTCCAATATACCTACTAGCATAGATCGTAGAACCCAAGATGGGCCCCATCCCAAACTTCACGGCGCACGCAATCATGTCAACGTTGGGAAGAGTGAGCTCACTCTTTCCGTTCTAGTCGGTTGCAGGACGCGGTGGACGCCGGACGTTTTTACCTGTCATTATTCGGTGTCAACAACCAAAATAAGTAGAACCACAGCAAATCTCGCCGCTAGCGATTATAGGGGTCAAGTAGATTGGTTGTTTGTAAACCACTTACGATACATACAGAGACGCAGTTTATTACCAATTTCAAGATTCTCAGGGCACATCTATTGATTTATATCGATGCCTACTAGATACATTAGTATATAATGTCCATCCACATTCACACGTACAGTTAGTTATACGAAGTTTTCTGCTACCTAAAAACCTATAAATGTAAGAATGGTTGTTACTCAACTTTAAATCGATATACATCCTAAACGGTCAGTCAAATCGAAAAACATTGAGAGAAAGCTAAACAATATTTTCAAATACCTATTCAACGATACCCCTCTTGACATATTTTGGTGATTTTCATTTTTTTAATTTGGACAATATGGCGTCCTGAATCCGCCATATTGGATTTACACTAATGTCATGTCTTTAGTGTCACTCGCCAGATTAAGAGGAATCGATTGACGTGTGAATCATAAAAATCGGCCCAGGCGTTTGGTCTGTATAGTGCCTCAAAGGAACATACAAACATACATACATACATAGACTGTTAAACACATTACCACTCCTTTGCGTCGCGCAGTCGGGTAAAAATACAATTTTGCATCTTTTGTGGCATGAAAACTTTTCTGTTACATGTACCGTTCACGATTTATGGCCCATTTAATGAACCATTTATATAGCAGCCGATAACTCTTGAAATATTAGACTAATTAATAAAACGCACCAGATCTTTTTTAAAGACCAGTTTATCTTCTAGTTTGCTTTCATGTTGACTCTCTTGTCGTCTAATGCTGGCTTTCATTAGACTCAGTATCCGTTTCTTTCTTACAAATACAGAGTTTTTGTCGTCTAATGTAACAATTGTTCATTTTAATACAATTAATTAATGTATAATATTTTTGGTAGAATAACAGCATTTAAAGTTCTTCTAACTCAAAACCGTTTCTGAGCTCAAAACGTATGATCATAAGAAAAAAAATTGCGACAAAAGTTGTAGAAAATAAACTGATGTTTAAAAAAGGTCTGATGCGTTTTATTGATTAATCTAATATTTCAACAGTTATCGGCTGCAATCTTCGATCAAATATACCTATTACGGTATAATTGGTCGAAGGCTGTTTAAGAAAACCCGGTTCATTAAATGGGCTATAAATCGTAAACGGTACATGTCACAGAAAAGTTTACAGGACACAAAAGATGCAAAATTTTATTTTCTACAATAATGACCTCAATAATGTTTGCCCTAAAGTTTATAGTTTCCGAGATATTGGCCAAGGTTGCAGAAATATTTTACTTTTAAAAATTAGGCAACCGGACTTCCGACAAGAGACGAAGCGGGAGGGAGGGTGATGCGCTGCGTTGTCGAAGCTCCGCTGCTACGACGGACAGAGGCAGTACCTATCCATTGCAAAGGCTGAACTGAGACACAGCTGCGATGGGGTGCATAGTGCATACCCTCTTGCGTTGCGTTGGCGCAGCGTCAACGCAACGCAGGTGTGGCATACAATGCGTTGTTTCGTTGCGACGCCGCGGCGGCGCGCCGCGACGCAACTCAGCGCAACGCACTAATGGGGCATCAGTCTTAGACCGTTGCGTCGGTCGTCACGCGCGGCGTTTCAACTGATCGACGGACAGGAGACGAAGCGGGAAGGAGGGTGATGCGCTACGTTGTCGGAGTTCCGCTGCGACATCGGGCAGTGGCAGTACCTATCTATCCATTGCTAAGGCTGAACTGCGACGCAGCTGCGATGGCGTGCATACCCTCTTGGGTTGCGTTGGCGCAGTATCAACGCAACACAGATGTGACATACAATGCGTTGTTCCGCTGTGACGACGCGATCCAACGCAGCGTAACGCGCTAATGGGGCTTCACCCTTACCACCTTGAAATGAATATCTTCGAATATTCTGACAACTTTGGGATGACACTCGATGTTATGTGATATTTTTTAGATATAATATGTATATCATAATATTTTTTAATAAACATTGACAAAGTGGAACATGTTGTATGCCCGCGAGGACAAAACTGTCTTTGAGTAGGTACTGGCGTATATTTGTAACATCCTAATAGGTATGTACCCAGTTTTCTACAATAGTTCAATTATTTTATTTCTCGCCCTTTTTAGTGCGTTTCCGTAAAATGTAATAAAGTGGCCAAGTGCGAGTTGGACTCGCATGAAGGGTTCCGTTGCAGCAAGTAACATAATATACAGTACCTGGGTGACCGAGCTTTGCTCGGTTTAAATACTAAATATACTTAGATACCTACAGATAAAAGACTCCAAGAAATAGATTTTCTTAAAAAAAACGAATTGAAAAAAAAGAGAACCCGTCTGGATTCGAACCCGGAGCTACTAATTCGTGACCGCTATGAGCGCCCGACTTCCCGTCTGAGCTAATTATGCTGTCGCGTCACGCGGTGAAATTTTCCTTCACATTCTAATGTCTAATGTGACAGTTTTTCATTGTCTAAAAACGCGCATAATATGCGTTTTTTTAAATAAGACCTAGTTAGATCGATTTATCGTCCCCGAAATCCCCTGCATACATAATTTCATGAGAATCCGTCGAGCCGTTTCCGAGATTCAGATTCTATATATATATACATATTTATATAGATACAAGAATTGCTCGTTTAAAGGTATAATAATAGTACACATAGTTCTTGTAGTTCGTTGTAACTTTGATTGAAGTTTCAATAATAGTGTATTTATGACGTACTAAAAAAAAACTACTCATCAGATCGAGTTCAAACTAATTTTCGTTGGTAGTTTACATGGTAATGTACATCATATATTTTTTTTAGATTTTTCATTTTCTTACTTTAGAAGTTAGAGGGGGGGGGGGGACACACATTTTACCACTTTGGAAGTGTCTCTCGCGCAAATTATTCAGTGTAGACGAAAATGATTGTAGAAACCTCAACATCATTTTTGAAGACCTATCTATAGATACCCCACACGTGTAGTATTGATGAAAAAAAATTTTTGAGTTTTAGTTCCTAGTATGGGGGGCAACCCTAATTTTTCTTTTTTTTTAATTTTTTTGTTCAAATCTTAATGCAGTTCACAGAATACATCTACTTACCAAGTTTCAACAGTGTAGTTCTCATAGTTTCGGCAAAAAGTGGCTGTGACATACGGACGGACAGACAGACAGACAGACATGACGAATCTATAAGGGTTCCGTTTTTACGTTTTACGGAACCCTAAAAACGGAACCCTTATAGATTAGTCATGTCTGTTTGTCTGTCCGTCCGTATGTCACGACACTTTTTTCCGAAACTATAAGTAGTACTATACCGTTGAAACTTAGCAAGTAGATGTATTCCGTGAACCGCATTAAATTTTTTACACACAAATTAAAAAAAATACTATATATTTTGGGGGTGCCCCTTAATTAGAACTGAAACTAAAAAAAATTTTTCATTAAACTTTTACGTGTGCTTTTTCTATAGATAGGTCTTTAAAAATTATATTGAAGTCTGTAAAAATACGGCAATGTACTCATTTAAATAAATTATATTAATGGATAATTCACACACAAGACCATCTGACCCCAAACTAAGCAAAGCTTGTACTATGGCGGTCAGATAGCTGATATACATAATACTTGAATAAACAGATGCTTTTTAGGGTTCCGTAAAACGTAAAACGTAACCAATGCGGCAAAATGTGTGCCCCCCACATTTTACCGCATTGGAAGTGTCTCTCGCAGCGACTGATTAAGAGTTCCTACCGCTCTAGGCTAACTATCAGGACGCGCCCCCAGGTTATAGGTTTACACTTGACCACTGCGCAGTTTGGCCTGCAATTAAGCTACGATGTGGTCTACGATGCTGATGGAGCGTGTTTACTGTTTACCTAAAAGAAACCGATTACTCTCAATTTGAAGACACTAAGATTGTAACTATCGGGAAAACCCCACTCAGGCTACGCAATCCTCAGACTAGACGTTATTATCACAAAAATAGAGCCAAATCTCGTCGTTCGAGTCCTTGAAATGTCAACCATGAAACAATGGCGCTTTTTCGAGCTACGAGTAAGATAAGATAAGATAAGAAAACTCTTTATTAAAAGCCACAAAATAAAAATTACAAAAGAAACAAAGAACACAAGCTTGACATTTTAAATGGCGGCCTTATTGCTCAGAGCAATCTCTTCCAGACAACCGTGCACGGATAGGATTATATACAATAACGCGGCCCTTAATATTTTAGGTAAATTATAGACAACAAATTATAACAACTATGCTTAAAATATTTTACCTACACTAAGAATACATACAAAATATATACACATCAATTTAAATATAATAAAAGTAAATACATAACACACCGTTGAAATATTGCATAAACCTACTTATATTATTTAATTTAAGACAATAAACGAGCAATTCTTGTACCTATATAAATATGTATATATATATAGAATCTGAATCTCGGAAACGGCTCGACGGATTTTCATGAAATTATGTATGCAGGGGATTTCGGGGACGATAAATCGATCTAACTAGGTCTTATTTAAAAAAGAAATTAAATTTAGAATGTGAAGGTAAATTTCGCCGCGTGACGCGACAGCATAATTAGCTCAGACGGGAAGTCGGGCGCTCATAGCGGTCGAGAATTAGTAGCTCCGGGTTCGAATCCAGAGGGGTTCTCTTTTTTTTTCAATTCGTTTTTTTAAGAAAATCTATTTCTTGGAGTCTTTTATCTGTAGGTATCTATAAGTATATTTAGTATTTAAACCGAGCAAAGCTCGGTCACCCAGGTACTATTATTTAAGATAATAAATAAGTACCAGAACTTGTACAGTACACACTTCACAACTAAAGGATAGATACCTAAATACTACGGCTCTGTTCGATACTCCACAACCTTACTACGAGTATGTTTGATGTTGCTAAAATAATATAAAATCTGAAGTTGCTAAACTCGAATAAATATATTTTTGTGTGGAAAAACAAATTCACACGGTTTGTGTAATGGCCACCCATCCAAATATTTTTACGTAAGTACTACTAATGTACTAATAAGGTCGCAAGATCAACGTACGCGAACGAAGGAGCGGGTTCAGCTAGTAAGAAATATGATCATATTTACGCAAGCCAAATATGAATCTGATGCAGTAATTTTGAAGGCGCTCAAGATTAGATAGCTGCTCTTCGGTGAGATCAAGGTAGCAGACATCAGCATAATCTAAAATAGGAAGTCATAGTGATTGTACAAGCGCAATCTTAGTAGTAGTTGGCAGAAAATTACGCAATCTACGTAAAGATCCTCCGGACGCAAATAATCTGCGGCTTGTTTCAGCAATTTAAGGCCCCCATGACAGATTCTGATCAAAGATAACTCCTAGATTGCGAACAGTTTTACTCATGGTGATTATGACCCCATCAAAAACAAACGTGGAAGCAAACTCCAGTCAATTCGATTGATATTACGTGAGCTTCCCATGACGATGACTTGGGTTTTTGTAGGATTCACCTTAAAGCCAAACGAAACACTCCATTGTAGAATGTGACGCAAGTCATCGTTTAGAGTCTCGATAGCTTCTGACAGCCAGCCCAACGGAGCTTGGCAGTACAATCGCAGGTCATCTGCGTAAAGGTGGTAGGATGACGAAAGCTTACGAGAGATTGCATCAATAAATAGAGCGAAAAGCAAGGGAGATAAGACGCCACCCTGCGGTACACCAGCCGAAGTAGTACACCAAGAAGAGAATTTGTCTTCAAGGCGGACTCTCTGACGACGCCCATACAGGTAACTTTGAAACCAGTCAACTACTGCAGGAGATATGTTGGAAGAGCGAAGTATTGCAAGGAGAACATCAAAATCTACGGAACAAAAGGCGTTGCTGAAGTTACCATTTTCCACACCCAGGCGAATGTCAATGTCATCGGTGATTTTGACAAGAGCTGTAGCCGTACTGTGCCCTGGGCGAAAACCTGACTGAAAAGGGTTGAGAAGGTTATTTTTAGTGAGATAGGAATTTAGCTGGTTGTGAACTAGACGCTCTAAGACCTTGGATATGAAAGGGAGAATAGAAATGGGCCGGTATTCAGAAAAAGATTGTGGATTTGCTTTTTTCGGCAATGGGATGATTTGTGCTTCTTTCCAGGAGGAAGGAAAAGCACCATTGGAAATTGAGAAATTGAAAATGTGACTTGAGATAGGAAGCAAGGGATCAAGGATAGCGATGATCATGTTACGGCTTATTGAATCTAGTCCAACAGCATTTGAGGATATAGAGAGTATGCTCTTCCTGACATCACTGTTAGCAAATTGACGAAAGTTGAAAATGGGTAAATCCGGAAGTGCAATGTTGGAAATACAATAAAGGGCTGTTTTTAAAAGCAAGATCCATAATGGGAGACACAGTGAAATATTTATTTAACGCATGTATATCTAAATTGTTAGGCATGGATTCTTGTCTTGATTTTCCAACTCCCAATGTCCTAAGGAACTTCCAAACTTTGGCCGGGTCTTTATCTTGAACTGATTCGAAAATATGGCGTCGTTTAGCATCTCTACACTCCTTGTTACAGTGATTCCGCAATTCCACATACTTGTTTTTATTAACATCATTCGGATGAGTTTTAAACTTAGTCCTTGCCTTGTCCAGGAACATGCTTGATTTTAATAATTCTTAACGGTGCATGTACGTCGTACAGTTGTGTAAGCAGGGAGTTAAAAGTTGCTACTTTTTCATCCACCGTGTTAGCATTTGTTACCGGCGACCTGTCAATATTGCATACGTCATTTATGATGTTTTCTTGGACTATACTAAAAAAATTGCGCTGCACAACAACTGACGGTTTGGCTTTGGGGGGACGTATGTTATAAGTTAAGAAAATGAGGTCATGATAAAAGAAATTGGCAGAAAGTTGCCCGTGCTTTACAACATGCTGAGGGGAAGATACTAAAACAACTAAAACAAGATCAAGAAGGGAAGGAGAAGAGTTAGGGAAATGGTGAGTAGCCTCAAGGGGGAGGATGTGCATGTTGCAAGACTGGACTAAACTCAGTAATTTTGAAGAAAGAATGTCGCATTTAGGAGGCCGGTGTTAAAGTCGCCCATGATGATTGTATGACTATAAGATGGAATGATATTTTCTAAAATAGTTTCGACTGATGAGAAATAGTTATTGGAAGAAGAGTTACTGTAGTAAACACCAAGAAGAATTTTGGTGTGAGAAAGTATAATTTCCAAAAAAAGATGCTCACCGATAAGATCAGGTGGAGGTTGAGGGGATGTGCTAACAAGTGTGTAGACAATGTGACTGCGAAGATAAATGGCAACGCCCCCGCCAACGCGTCCAACTCGGTCATTACGAATGTGATTGAAACCGGGTAAAGAGAAAGCGGTAGATGGCAGACAAGAATGAAGCCAGGTTTCAGAAACTAAGATTCCATGAATATTTTTGTTATCAAGGGTTGCTTGTATGTCATCACATTGAGTAGTCCAATAGAAAAAAAACAAAGTGGTATTATTGGATCATGCAGATCAGTAGCACACTCTCCGAATAAAAACCCGAGAAGCAAGCAATTTTGCAGTGATGTTCAGATTTTAGTGTAGGCCTACGACCTACGAGCCTTTTGGGTAGGTCTCTCGATCAATTCTAAGGCCTCAAGCTGGTACTTAGTCGAGCCATCGCAAGGATGCGAATAGTTTTCCATACTAGAGCTCTGCTTGGTACAACATGAGCAACTGTTCAGACGTTCAGAGTTGAAGAACCTTCACACCTTTGAGAGCACACTTGGATTCTGGCAGCTAATATAGCCTTGGACTCGATGAAATAGTCAAAGTTAAGCATAGATGTCAAAGTAACGCTAAAAGCAGATGGTCAGCAACCGAAACAGATACACCTCGACAAATAGGAGTCAAATGAAGTGGACTTCTTTATGCGGAAAATACACACGCCTACTTTTTCCCTCGTTAAACTTGGCCAGAGTGGCATTACCTCATTCAAAGACTGCCGCAAGAGCCAAGTTCAGATGCTCGGTCATACTCTCTTTCTGTGCCTGAGTTTGTTGACCATCAGCTCTCGCGCTAGATATGTGACTTTTTACAACAAGCCGCCATCAACGAGCCTTCGTATGGATTGATCCCTTAAAAAGTGGTAGGACTCTCAGCAGAGTCCGCCTGGAGAAGTACCTCAACTTTGCCAGTTATTCTACCACCAAGGAGTAATGTGTAAGCGTTACTGTGTTCTGGTTTGAAGGGCAATGTTTCCAGCGAAATTACAGGGCTTAGAGATACAACATCTTAGATATCTGGGTGACGAGCTCAGTGCAGTGCTAGGTAATGATTTGGACTCTTCATGTTCCAATAGCTGCATGTCACTGTGCTGTTATGTGGCAGGCATGTTGCTTACCATCAGGCACATGACCGGCTCGTCTCGGCAGTCTTTATTAAAAAAAAAATCCGTTGGAGCGGATCCATACACTGGGAGACAAAGCATAAGCAGAAATCATGCTTGTAAGGCTGTCGTGCCATACCCTGTCGAAAGCCTTCGAGATATCCAGGGTTTCCCCGTGTTTCTCGATAGTGTTGCTGCAGATATGAGTTATGTATGCTAGAATATCCCTGATAGACCGGTTCCGGCGTAACCTGAACGGTATGAAGGATGAAAATCAGTGAAAAGGGCGTTAGATTCTAGGCACATTAAGAGCCTGTGGTTTAGATACGTTCCATAGTGTTGTAGAGTATGGACGTGGCCGAGATGGTCCTGTAATTGGAGGGTCAGCACGACTACCTTTTTTGGGCACTGGTTGCACGTTAGCAAGCTCCCACGACTTTGGTCCTTGCCCAGTTTAGGAAGAGAGTCTAAACAAACGCATCAGTACTAGCGACAAATTAGACACACAAGCCTTCAATACTAGCAAAAATACAAACTGAGCCACTCGCTTTATTCACATCTAATTAGCTCTTGCGGCCATTTTACATGAGCGTGGCGTGGGAAAACTCAAAATCAGGGACTCCAAAGCTTTTTAAGTTGACAACGCATTTAGTTACAGTGTTTTGTCTCGTATAATATTTAATCGCGTTTAATATTTAGTTACAGTGTGTTGTACAGATTCGCTCCTGTATAGAGTACTGTTCGCACCTTTGGGATGGGTCGGCTAAGAATCAGCTTGAGGCTCTGGAATCGATCGAAAGGCGTGCCAAAAGGCTCATAGGCAAAAACACTATAGTGCGGAAAAGACTTCAAAGTCTTGAACATCGCCGCAAAATTGCTTATCGGTTTTTTATCGGATACACTTCGGAGAGTGTGCAGCTGATATGCATGATCTAATTCCACCTTGCCCTTTTTTCTATCGGACTTCTCGTAGCTCGAAGAGGCGGCACCGGTTCATGGTTGATGTTCCAAAGACACGAACGACGAGATTTCACTCTACTTTTGTGAGAACGTCTAGGCTGTGGAATGAGTTGCATGAGTGGGTTTTTCCTGATAGTTATAATCTTGGTGTCTTCAAATCGAGAGTGAATCGGTTTCTTCTAGGTAAACACGCTCCATCGTAGACCGTCCGTCGCTTTTCATCAGGCGAGATGGCGGTCAAGTGTAAACCTATATGAAATGAAATGAAATGAAAAAAAATTCATTTAATTTCATATAAGTTAGGCTTAGTTAATCTAGGCTGCAGCCAAATTTTTTTTTTATAAATTCATTTTCAAGGTGCTCTGGGCACGTCTAGTGGCTTCAATATAAATCAATGGATGTGCCCATGTGCCCTCCCAAACGTCAGGCGCACGGAATTATGTTATTGTTGGGAAGAGTGAGCTCACTTTTTCCGTTTTAGTCTATTGTAGGAAGCGGTGAACGCCGGACGTTTATACCTATCGCTATTCGATGTCAACAACCAAAATAAGTAGAACCGCAACATACATCGCCGCAAGCGATTCTAGGGGTCAAGCATATTAGTAGTTGTAAACCACTCACACTGCACACAGAGAGTAGAGACGCAGTTTATTACATTTTGACCCACTAACCATTCATCATCACTACGTTAATCAGGATTAATAATTTTGTTTACATTTGATTTAGTTCTTGTACCAAGTACCTACCTAGTTACGGACCGATATTGATAACGCCCGTTCAAAAATTCACGAAAGATACAGTACGGCAATTTGTTCTATCCATAATTTATTTTTCTGAGAATGTAAAACAGCCGATGACGTCATCCACTTTTCTTGTTTGTTGAATAACTAATATGGATACATTTCTTTTTAGCCGAGTTATTATTTCTATCATTCGGATTCAGATTTAGTGTGACGGAACAGTAGTGATTTTATTTTTACACAATTGCATTAACTTGGTATCGTTTATGTATCTATGTAACGGAATCTTTGAAAGTGATTTTCGTCACTTTCTAAACAACAAATTGGTTTGAGACTTTCCACACTTATCATCTTATCAAGGACCGATGACAATGCAATGATTTGTACAGTTTCACCCAATATAACCATTCATCCTCACCACGATCATCAGGATTAATAATTTGATTTCCATTATTTTGATTTTCTTTATTTGATTTTATATGATTCTGTCTCGCGGCTACCGCGCTGCTTGCGATCTAATGTGAAGGCACTCTTAACCTGTTCTTCGGATGTCTAAAAACTGAATGACGTCACTAGATCATGTAAACAAAACAGTTGGTTACTGTTTTCGATTGATATTTTGAATGTTTTCAGTTATTATTACCCAATTTTCGACATTATGTAACAGTAATAGAATATAGAGTTTCATTAGTGAAGACGGCTAAAACATAGAATATTTTTTTAACATTATTAATTATATACCCATAGAAATATTTAAATTAAAGTAATTAATGTATTTTTGTAATGTTCATTACATTATTTCGTATGTTTGAAAGAGTTATTATGATTTTAGTATTAAAGTAGTTATTATGATTCATACTTACCTCAAAATTATTTTCACAGATAAAGTATTTAGTCTTTGTGGACTATAACTTCGGATCTCTGCTATAATAATTTCAACATGAAATTATCATTTAATACCAGAGTAGCGATTCTAAATCCATTCGACTGCATCCGACACGGAATCTCATCTCTAGGTCTTTGTCTTATCTGTTTAGCATGACAGAGACCGGAATTGTCATTCCGTTTTGGAACCATTCGGATTGCATTTAGAATCGCTACCCAGTTCCCGGAGTTTTAACACTAAGCTTAATTTTTTAATTTGCGTTGACAGTCCATCACAAAACCAATGATATAAACTATAACCAACTCATTATTTATTTGCAAAAATATATAATTATTTACATAGATAACCGTATTGTTTACACCGCTAGCTAGTGACGCCACAAATGTGGCGGTGCATTCAGCAGTGTTTTCCTTGGAAATGTAAAATATAATATTTATGTACATTGGAGAAATATTTGGTCTAAAATATGTTTATTACATTTTTATGTCTTTTTATAAATAAAAATTAAATTAAAACAGAATGTAGATAGACAGCGTACTAGCCCATTGCGGAAAAAATACGTTTCATAGGCTTATAAAGTGTACATCAGTTTGGTAATATTTTTATACTGACTAAGTATGCTATCACTTAGCGACACGCTACAGTTGCGATTCATTTCTCCCCAAACATTGCAATTTTTACTTCACGTTATGGGTGATTTGGAAATAGGGCATCGGAAACCCTGGGTGGATTGACGCCAGTGTTAGGTCCCATT
Source organism: Ectropis crepuscularia (assembly GCA_963693475.1). Lineage (NCBI taxonomy): Eukaryota > Metazoa > Arthropoda > Insecta > Lepidoptera > Geometridae > Ectropis > Ectropis crepuscularia. The sequence goes on from OY856338.1 coordinate 21,399,910, forward strand.
TCTGGCCGCGTGCCACTAGATCCTTGTATACGTTTCGTTACCTCGTAATCAATCGATTTATTTAAATAAGTCAATATAAAAATACATAATACTCTTTCGAAGATAACTAAACTAATTAATAGAACAAAATTTAAATTTTACAAATTAAAAAAAAAAAAATTTGTAGAAGATCCCGCTGTATAACGACCATCAATGAGGTGGTTATTGGATGAAAAGTATTTTATATTCAATGTAATATGTTAACAAATGTATAGCAAACGGGTTGTCCAAAAAAATTTCAGTCCAGTATAATATGACTAATTCAATTCAATTATTATTTTTGAAACATTTCACTTAAAATGATTGTATTTTTGAAAAAACTGTATGACATAACTTATTATTTTGGCTTTACTCAATGCTAACGAAATCTCATGCTCAATAATATGTTCAAAGAATAAAATAAATAGTTTCACACAAACTTTAGCTAGCGGGATCTTATACGATAAGATATATATTTAAAGTAAAAGTTTGTGTGAGGTGATTTTTAAGAAAATTTCTTAATGTTTACTTATCTCAATATCTGCCTAAGAAGTATTCATAATAAATGAAATCGAGCACCCCATGCCTTTTGAAGGTTCCGTACCCAAAGAGTAAAAACGGAACCCTATTACTGTGACTTGGCTATCCGTTCGTCCGTACGTCCGTCCGTCCGTCTGTCACCAGGCTGTATCGCAAGAACCATGATAGCTAGACAGTTGAAATTTTCACAGATTATGTATTTCTATTGCCGCTATAACAACAAATACTAATAATGAAATAAAATTAATATTTAAGGTGGGCTCCCATACAACAAACTTGATTTTTACACTTTCTTGCTCGATTAGTCCGTCCCAAGCAAACTAGATGGCGCCACTAGAAGACTAAAACGCGGTATCAAATTCGTCGTTACAACCACAAGGAAAAAAAAAATTGGCAGCCATAGGAACTGCCGATAGAAGTGAAAACTTATAACTCAGAATTTGATAGCTTACTTTGGAAAGTACACGGGTGTAACTGGAGGGTGTGGTCTGGTCGTCATGGCATGGCCATCTAGAAATGTGTTAGCATTTCCCATTGGCTGACGCATTTCTAGATGACCATGCCATGATGGCCAGGCCACACCCTTTCAGCATTTCCCATTGACTGACGCTGGCCAATGGCTATGGTCCCGAGTTTACCCGAAGATTTCTTATCATACCCGAGCGTGACGCTAGAATTCAATTCACAGCCCACGAAAAATCGGTCCAGGCACGCCTAAGGAAGTTTTCACTTCAATTAAAACTCTAATAAAGCTTTTTGGATGAATGCCTGTCTGCGGGAACTGCGATAGATGTATACGGAATTGCGAAGATCCAGAACCAAATCACTTTTGTTTCAGTACGCAGAGCACTTGAATAAGTGCTACATTAGAAAAATAATTATGGAAAAAAAATTGGCAGTCATAGGAACTGCCAATAGAAGTGAAAACTTATAACTTAGAATTTGAAAGCTTACCTTGGAAACTACACGGGTGTAAACGGAGGGCGTGGTCTCGCCATAATGGCATGGCAAGAAATACGCCAGGATCTCCCATTGGCTCACGCATTTCTAGATGGCCATGCCATGATGTCGAGGCCACGCCCTTTCAGCATTTCCCATTGGCTGAAACATTTCTAGATGCCCAATCGCCAAGGTTCCGAGTTTACCCGAAGATTTCTTATCATACCCGAGCGTGACGCTAGAAATCAAGTTACACCCCACGAAAAATCAGTCTAGGCGAGCCTAAAGAAGTTTTCATTTCAAAATATTCCAATAAAAACATCAACCTTCATATACATACATAATTTATCCCAAATGAAAGTGGCATCCTTCTAAATAAATTTCTTATTTTTTTTATCAACGACTCATTATAGCAGCTTTTTCGAAATCTGACACACGTCCTTACCAACACTTTACAACTAAATAAATGTTACTCTAACTGAAACATTCGGCACATGAAAGTTGACCTTTTGAAAAGTGTCATTATAAGAGGCAGACCAAACGTACAGTTGACAAATTTTAGTTTGGGAAATAAAACAAAATTATGTGATAAGTTTGGCAAATGATTATTTGGAGAAATAAAATTCTGCGAAACGTTAGGTGGCAAGTGATAATCGGTCAAATAATTTTCTGCGAAAAGTCAGATAACCATTTTCTTACATTTTAGCTGGATCTTCTGTATAAGCGTGTTTTTAAATATTCATTTATTTTTTGACGAGCTATGCTGGATTAAAACGTCAGATTATGGAATGAAACATTTCATAGCCATTCGTATCACATCAGCCACAGCCACTGTTGCTAGATTGGGGGGAATCCTCGTAAAAATTAGGATTTTAAAAGTCAGAGGGAAAAATTTTGGGGGATTTTACGGTGGTAAAAATGGTTTGGGGGAAATGGAGGTTTTTGATTACCGTGTTTCGCAGTTATTTTTTACTTTTTACCGAATATGGCACATGGCACAGTGAACTTGATACATTGAATCGCCGTTTCTTGTGTGAAGCTCCACTAATGGAATAATGGAAGCTATTTCTCAAGTAGTGTTAATTTGTGTTTTATGAGTGGATTAATTTTAATCTGCTTTGGTTTTTTTTTGATAATCTGTTTTTTGGGGGGATTTCGAGACCATTTTGGAAAGAAATTGTGATAAATCTCATCGTAAAATTGTGTCCCAGTAAATAAATATTTAATTTATTTTGGGGTTTGATTTCTTCAAACCTCGTTTTTTTGGGATTTTGAGAACATTTTGGGGGAAATGGGGATCTGGCAGTACTAGCGTTAAATCAGATAGACACAACCACACAACGTCTAAGACAAAACTTACAAAGGAGACGGCTCATTTCTGCCCAAGTCGTTTCAAGTTTATGTACTGAATTAGCCCCGGAGACCTAAACAAGTTATTTAATTAAAATAACATATAATTAAATAATTCAAACTGTACATTCAATACTAACCTGCTAAGCGGGGATTGCAAATTGGTGATTAAAAAGTACCTTAATGACTACGTATAAGTAATTTTGTATTAAGGTACTGTAGTTCCATAAAACCAAACTAGATGGCGTTGTACGGCGTTAAAACACGCTAGCGAAGTTTTTGTGAATTTAGATAAGCCTGTTATGGTTTTGTTCGTGATTTGGATTTGTCTTCGGGACAGTACCCAATAAATGAGTACTATGGCGAACTTACTTGTCATGATGTGTACTTTGTACTTCCGTGTACAGACTAATGTCAAAGTCAGCCAATCAGTCATGTTTTTTCTCTTGTTTTCTTCGGTAGAGGTTTACGTAATGTAAAAATTTGTTCGAAAATCGATTCGTCCGGTAATCGATTCGTTCGAAACTTCCACAATACAAGGAAGGAATTTCTTTATTTTTCCAAAGGTTTCGTTAATTTTTGTGGTTTTGCCGAATCTTTCAATGTTTTAGTTGATATCTTTTAAACCCCGCTATACAGGATAAAAACATTAACGGTTCCTCAATATATATTAAAAATCCTATACAATGATCCAGTTTTGGTCAAGTCTCTCGCACTTTTTCTGTGGGGCAAATGCCCATGAAAAATGGGCCGTCTCCTTTAGCTGATTATTATGATCTCAACAGTTTAAAATACAGCTCTATTTCCAGACAGTAAAGCTTAATTTGGATTGACGAGTGTAGACATTTAAACAAGAAGTCTAAAAATGAGATACTTTTTGAATTAGTCGGGTTAATTTTGTGTTTTTGTTCAGAATTGTTTATGATTGATTGATTGTCTTTAAACAATAATAACGATTTGAATTGGCAAAATGATGATAAATGACTTCCTGAAAATAAATATGATGCACCATCCGTCATTTTCACTTTTCTAGAGTAGTTATTCCATGCAAATATTATTTTCAGGAGTACGAAATATACCCGGAGCAGCGCTAGATCAAACAACGACTATCGCAAAAGTAATAAATTTAAAATGCTAAACTTGCGTTTTGGCCGTATGGCAAAAATTTCGGTTGCCCCCCATATTGAGAACTTAAACTTAAAAAAAAATTTTCATCATACCTACACGAGAGGTTTCTAATATAGTTTTTGTCTACACTGAATAATTTGCGCGAGAGAAACTTCCAAAGTGGTAAAATATGTGTCCCGCCCCCCTCTAACTTCTAAAGTAAGAGAATGCAAAAACTATAAAAATATATGATGTAGGTACATTACCATGCAAACTACCAACGAAAATTCGTTTGAACTCGATCTAATGAGTAGTTTTTTTTAGTACGTCATAAATACACTAATAATAAAACTTCGATCAAAGTTACAACGAACTACAAGAACTACGTGTGCTATGTATAATTTATTATGTTACTTGTGCAACGGAACCCTTCATGGGCGAGTCCAACTCACACTTGGCCACTTTATTTAACTCCTTTGAAGATGGCCCATTACTTTGGTTGAGTTGCGATTTAGTTGTAATTTAGTAAATTTTGTAGTATTTAATTATTTGCTACTTTTTAGAAATCTAGAACAATACAAAGTTTGACGCTAATTTTCTTTTGAAACCTTTATGATTTTGCGTTCCCGCCAAAACACCTGACAAATTAAATAGTCGGACATGACGATACGTGTGCATTTAACAAATTGTATTTTCATTTCGAACACATAATACACATGTTATTGATATTTTACACCATTAAATTGGCAAAATATTATATAATTATAAATAGAGTAAGTTTTATTCCGAAAAGAATAGAGCCAACGGTAAATTGAACAGAAAAACAGTATCTTACGTGACACATTTTTGATCATGGCAATAATTTTAACTTTTTTTTTTTGTTCAGCGATGACAGCGCCAGCTGCTGGCTATTTTGCAAAATTGCCTATTGATATCTTGGGCTCTGTCCGACAATTTTTTAGAAATTGTGCCACTTGCTAATATAAAAGTGTATTTAGAAGTGTTTGTGTCCAAGTTACTCTCGGCAACTAAGAATTGAAAATCACGTCTCGATGTATAATCTAATTCACAAGTTCCTTTCAATACAAATGACATTAGTACTCGATGTGCGTTTTGGCCATCTTACTTGGCTTGCGTTGGTGATTCGTACGTAGTCACGTGACCACCTAAAGTATAAGAATCAATGGCGCCAAATGACTTTTACAGAAAATGTATGTATTCTGCTAAGTATTACAATCTGCTAATATTCCAGAGAAATGGTATTGTGTGTTCATTTACTTGATAAAGAGAATTCACGGTGAAGTGCTTCCAAAAATGATGCGACGACTTATGTCAATCTGGCATTCTGGCAACAAAACAGTGCTGCTATCTATGTTGTCAATTTTGTTATGTAGTCTACAATGGAGACAGTGAGATAAATATTTACGGATATTCTAAGTAATAACGCAAGTTACAACTTAAGCTACCTTAGCCGAAGAGTTCCCTGGGAACTTATGGATTTTCTGCCATCTATAAGCGCTGGCAAGACGCGGGCACGAGTCCCACGGCCGTATTCTAGTTAGTTGTCCTCTGGCCCGCCATACATTTCGTGCAGTAAAGTGAAACGTCAAATGGATTTTTGTGCAAATTGTCTTTTGGAGACGATAATAATGTGTGTAATAACCTATTCGATGCATTTATGCAAAAATGTTGAGGTAAATGTAGATCACTATGCAGATATCACTTGTGGAACATTAGTGACTGTCGACGGTTTTGTTATTTGTCGTCCACTTTTTGTGTGAATCTAGTGTTTAGATGTGTTTATGTTGGGAATTAACATGCGCTACCTCTTTCCGTAAATACGTTTAGGTCGCAACATGGTTTGTTATTCTGTTGTTTTAAGAGAATGTGAGGGCTAAAGATCTGTCAAGAGTGCAAAAACATAATAACTGTGCTTCGTAACGCCGGTTTTCGTATGTCTTCAACACTATCACTAAACTTGGATTTGTATCTATTTCAGGTATTATAAACGTATAAAGTGGAATCATGTAGTGAACGATGTGACATATACAATGTTGCTGCCACGATCCAAGTGCAAAGATTTAATAGAATCCTAAACATGTAGATTGTGCAAAAGACAGTACACAGGATGTCGATGAGGGGCACTAAGCGGGCAACTGTGGTGCGTGATGGTGAGCAGCCCAGTACGAGTACAGCAGGGCCCAGCACTAGCAGCACCAGCTCGTCTAAGCGTCGGCGAGCCGACCCAGACGATCCACTCTGGCAGTTACGCCCAGTCAGTGACCTCAAGATGTCGTCAATATACAATAGAAGTGCCTCAGAGGCACCAGCCGAACTATTCAGGTTTGTGTGATTCATGTTTGTTTTAAAATTATTATAAGTAATATCATATATATACCATATATTTTGCTAATTATTTACTGTAATAGTAAAAGCTATGTATATGCACATTTCAACACTAGATGTAATGATAAAATTTCCACATTCTTATCATTGTCATAGGTCTAAGAGATAACGTAAAAAAATCTCAACTTTTATTTTACAGCACAATTCTGTTAGTTGTGTGACCTTCTCAAAGCATGTGGTCAACCATATCAGTTCTAGTTTCAATAATCTTGATTGGTTGCTTTTCACTAAGTTATTTTGCCATCAATGGTGTTTTCATACAAGTAAATTGGTTGAACTTGCTCTTAATATACAAAACAACCAATCAAATCTAGTTGCAATTACCAAATGAAATTCTAATCAACAGATATTGTATATTAACAGTTATTGTCTGTAATTTACTGAATTATTTCCTATTACATACCTATTACTAAGGCTCTTACCTCCCATATCCATTGATTTACATAAATCTTACACAACCCATAAATCCATTTAATTAGTTGACATAGTCGAAGCAAAAAAGATATTATGTTCAGTGTTAGGGCATCTTCTCAACTCGAAAGAGACCAAAATGAACTTAAGCTTAAATATTTAAAACTTATTGGAAAATTTATATGAACTTATAATAATACTCATTGAATCTATACTAAAATTATAAAGCTGAAGAGTTTATTTGTTTGAACATCCTGATTTCAGGAGCTACTGAACTGATTTCAAAAATTATTTCACCGTTGGTTTTGTACATGATTTCTGAGTGCTATAAGCTACATACATATGTACCACGAGCAAAGCTGGGGCAAACCGCTAGTTATTATGATCTGGCTTAATATTTGTATATTAAATGCAGATAATTTGAACACATACATAAATCAATCTTATTTGTTTTGTTAAATGAAAAAAAAACTTAACTTTGGTCCAATAAAACAGAAAAAGTTACTGAACTACTTTTGTTATTTTAGAATTAAATTGAGTTCTGCGAAAACACCTTATTTTAAACAATTAGAGTTAAGTAGTAATCTGTTTTAAAAGGACCTATGGCAAGGTCTCAAGTGACCTCTACTGCCTACTAAACTTTGTGCTATTGCAGAAGGCACATGGCTAATTTAACCTAATCTTACCAACTACTTATCCATATTCATAGAGCATATCTGAAAACTATCCAGATCAGTAGTAATATTAACTTCGCAACAATGTCAGGGACTGTTCTCTTAATTTATTTGTGTATTTCAGTTGTCATTCTTACAAATTGTAATATTTAAGCCCTTTGTAAATAAATTTAGAGTAAAATTCCTAAATATTTGTCAGTAATTGAATAAGAATGTCCTAAACTAATCTAGACAGTATGTTTATGTCACATTGACAATCCGTATAGAGAAACCCACTAATTAAGTGAGGCCTCAATTACCTCACATAAAAGGTAAAGAAAGGGTCAGGAGGTCTTGACAAATATATATTTTTTTAAACAGTACATAAATTTGATAAAACTTGGTTAAATTAAGTTAAATAATTAATTTAGTCTTAGAGTGATCCATGTTCAAAGTAGTCTTAAAATTCAAATAAGATTGTAATTAAAAATAAATAAATTATGTCTTCTTAATATAAATTCAACATAATCAGACACAGCAAGCAATTAACATAATTGCAATAAAAACGCAATTTTGGAAAGTCATGTATGGTAGATAGAGCTACTCTTGGTGGACATTTTTCACAGAACATTATCTTAACTCAAACCATATATGCACATGCACATTGTGGTTTATGATACAATACTCAGTATAGCAAACTCATACTTATGATACATAGGAACCACTGAGGCACAAAGCAAATATATATATTCAATAGACAAATGTGTGTTCTAAATGGGAATCAAACCCAAACCACTTATTAACACAACATACTCAGTACAGATTGACCATCTCATGAAATCTCACCAAGGAGAGATGATATGGGGTTAAAACATGCCAATATTGCCTCATGCAATTTTTGAATGTTTATAACTTTTATTATACATTTTTTTAGTATTGTAAATTTATTAATTGTAACCAAAGAAAAACATTTTTTTCAAATTATTAATGGCAATATTCTATGTTGAATATTGATATATAATATTTATAGAGTACACTATTAACACGAGCCTGAAAACAAAAGTATTATACAAAAACTGCAATTATAACTGAATTACTCTTTGTAAAATTGTAATTAACTAACTGTTAACTAATTATAACTAACTAATTTTTGAAGAAATAAACAAACTACATAATATTGTGAGAAGAATTAGATTCACTTTCACTTTTTCACTCCACTTCACTTCCAGACCAAAGAGGATCTAGATATAATCCAGATGCTCAAGTCCAATACTGATTGGAAACCTAAACTGCTGGCGTCATTGCTTTGTTGACATGAAAACTATTTGACATTTGACTATTTGACATTTAAAAAAAATTACCAACTCTAATAACTTAGTAATGAATAAAATCAAAAATATCATAATCCTCTCAGAAATCAGTAACATTACAGAGAAGTTATCTAAAATAACAATGGAATTATTGTCACGGCATTCAAATTAGTTGATCTATTTAAATGCTCAAATTTCTCCGAAAGTTAAACATAAACTGAATACCATAACAATGAATCCTGTGCAGTGGTTATTAGATTCAAATAGACATTTGCCAAATTAGCAAACCAATCACATTTATCATATCCTTTCATTATTTCTAAACAAAACTGCTCGAAACTTGATAATACTTGTTGATCATTCTGAAAAATATTAAAAGCTGGCCAGATCTTTCTTTTTATTTTGCTCTGAATCAATACAAAGTTCTTTTTTTTTTTAAAGAAAAATAGTCCTCCAAGTTGTTATCATATTAACAAAGTTGTCTGCTTCGGAGAAAACATAAAAGGAATTGATTGTGTGTAAGGTTTCTAGCCATTGGCTCAGGAGGCTTAGATCTATAAAACATCTGTTTGATTTGTAAATTATTTTAATTTAAATTACCATTTGAAAATACTGACAGTTATTGCACTGTAGCAGGATCAACATACATGATAGTATATAATTATTTATAAGGTTAGTAAAGTTTTTAATTTAATCTAGATATAAGATTACAAAATAATACAAAAGTGGAAAATTTGTGTTTCCACTTTGCTATGGTGTGATTCTCACTCAGTATTTTCAGAATTTCACTGAATTGATTCAAAATATGACTATGTTTGTACTATATTAAGTTTCAAATGTATTATGTTATATTTACTTAGTGTGTATTGAGTGAGTATTGGAGTGTTGGTGTCTACTCTGATGGTGTGGGGTTTGGATAAAGGGATTTTAATCAGACCGTGGGATTTGGTGGATCGCTCAAAATAGGCAAAGGTTTTATTATTAAACTTCACTTTCAAAGAAAAGACTGCTTTGCGCGCTATGCCGCACATGCTAATTATGATTTTTCGTTTTTTTTGTTTAACGCCTTATTGCGAATTTCATATTTTTATAGCATTTCCTTAAAAATTGAAACTGTGATTTAGGAATAATTTTACTATTTAGTAAAGTTAGTAATTGTCCTGACTAACAATAATATATGAAACAAACTTCCACTTATAAATTCAAAATATAATGTGTTTCAGAAGCACATTTCTCATCATTATGGGAGGTGTAGCTTAAAAAAAAAGCTAAACATTACTAATTTAAATTATTTAAATGTGATTAGAGTTATAACCACAATCTCAAACTGGATCTCACATGCCAATGATAGGTAACTGTGGTCAAATGAACATTTTTTGAATATAAGTGTTTAGCACAATCTTTCACAGATATACTTAGTAAATTAGTTTATGACTTATATTACTTATACCTGATTGATGGTGAACCTTCAGATTGAGAAGAAATTTTCATCAAAAACTAGCTTTATCAGCAAACTTCAATAAGTCAAATTTCAATTGTAAGTAGTATATGGTTAATATAGCCCCTCAATACAAAATTATTTTACATTGCACTTCACATATAAGTATAAGCTTGCGTTGTGAAATCTTTGCGAAATTATTATGTGTATTATAAGTATGTATGCGATATATTATTATTTATAACAGATATGTACCATATAAAAATCATCATACTTCATCAAGGTATGTGTACACATATAATCACAGCCTTAATTTTCTGTGATTATGTATGTATGCATTATTCTTTAATATTTTTTGCTTATTCTGTATGTGTATAATTCTTAGTCAAGTATTACTCTATTGTAATAAACAGATAAAAACAAACAATAATTTAAAAATCCCGTCAAGACTGTCATCAGTTCTCGATAGATAGGATTAAATAGAAAGTGATGATAATCGTCATCATTATAAGGAAAAGGCATAACTATCATGATTACATTACAAATACAAATACAATACAAATTTATTTATTGATTAAAAACTTCTTACAAATCATCAAAATTCTTACTTACTAAATTCAAAGAAATACTTAATAAATTAAAATGTTAGTAGTCGATTGCAGCCATAACATTGGATCACGGGACTCCTTCAATAGCTATAACATGTCCTTAGTCAATCAATCATTTTATTTTAATACTATAAACTCCATTGACACCACTATACTTTACTTCTTCGTTAACTAGACACATTTACCAGTAAATTAAAAAAACGAAGGGTAAATTCGTGACAAACTCTACTTTGAACTGCAAATTCTGAACAACCGCCCGCTACGCCTGCTACTTTTGCTTGTATATCCTTTGATGTTGAAAACATGGGTGCGAAGATTACGGAGACGTCCACATTACTCGGGCTGATACGACTTCTAAGCTCAGTGCGAGCTACGCGATCTTCAGCACATGATACGTTCACCTCGGTCCTATTCGGCTTGGTGAAATCTTCTCCTTTTCCGCCGTCTCATGCAGCTAATCTTGCCTTCATGATATTAACAGTAGATCTTGAGGGAGACGACAGGTACTTAGGTCAGGGCGACGTACGTGTTATAGAGCAATGTTCTGCGGATATGCCTATTGTTGGCGTATTCGAATTTATTGTGCACTAGCTGAACCCGCTGCTTCGTTCACGTAGACTTGCAGGTAATTTTCAAGCCAAAAGTATCTCTATTAGAAAGTGTTTAAACAAAAGTGCGAGGTTGAAGGTACACGTTTGGTCTGTTTATATATTGTAGTAAATTGTAAACCAGTTGCAATATTTTTTAATTGGTGTTTAATAAGGTTTTACTCCTCATTGTTTGTCTCATGTTAATTTGAAGAAAATAGATAGATAGATAGATAGATAAACTCTTTATTGCACTTAAATAATAATAAGACAAAATACAGAAACATCTTATAACAAAGTAACAATAGGCGACCTTATCGCTAAGAGCGATTTCTTCCAGGCAACCGTAGGATGGTGAAGAAGATTTGATTAATGGAAGACGGGGGAACAATTGGGAGTATAAAGATACTTACACTTATTTATAATAGCATACCAACAAATAGTTACATATTTATCTAATTTAATTCTATACCATACTATATATACAGGGTTATTGGTAACCAGCCTGCATCCGTTTAAGGGCATGTTCTGTACATTTAAACAAACAACTTTTGTTCTACAACTTTCGTTAAAACTCAATAGATAACCCAAAAAAAATTAGTGTTTGTTACCCTTTTTTGTAATGTTTAGCGACTTTTTAGTGTTTATTCTCTTCGGCACATCATTTTTTGCGCGTTAAATAGCGTACGCGCTCTTGTTACTAATTGTTACGAAGAGTTCGATGCTTTTAGACCGTGCAAAACTTTTTTATTTTTTTTTGTAAAAGAAAAAAAACACATTTTTTTAAAACTGTAGAACAAAAGTTGACGTATTGAACGTACCTAACATCCCCCCCAAAAGGATGCAGGCCGATTACCAGTAACCCTGTATATATACCAATACTACATATTAATAACTGTACATCCTAATACACAAATAAATGTAAAATAAACTAATATATAACGAAAAATAATATATGCATAAAGAAAAAAAAAGAACAATTACTTACGACAATCAAATTAAACAGTAAGGAATATAACATAAATAATGAATTCAACTTGCTGATAACTGCAACAAATAGAACTGTTTGACTTGGTCTTTAAAGACAGCAAGAGATGGAGCTTGCCTAATGTTGACCGGCAAAGCGTTCCATAGCTGGACAGCTTGAAAACCAAATGACTTGCCATAAAAAGTTTCACTACGCGCCGACGGTGTTTGAAGGAACAAGTTATATTTTGACCTGAGCGGTAGATTATTTGCTTTGCTCCAATATGTAAAAAGTTTCTTCAAATACCGCGGAAAAGTGGGATTTAATAACACGCTATAGAGAAGTGACATAATATGAGCATTCCGACGAAAGCGAATGGGGAATATTCAAGTGATTCCGTTCCGTTCTTACCACTCCGGGAGTTGGGTGAAAACTATTAAAAACACAACTAATAGTAGTGAATTGCACTAATATATGCACTGTAGAATGGTACCTATTCTCACTTACTTTGGTATTAAACTATGGCTTAAATTCTGTGCATCACTGAAGTTCATAAAATATGTTTTTTTTATATTTTTACCAATTTTATTGTTAAACAGCTCAGTAGAATTTTCGTATCTGTACTAATATTATAAAGCTGAAAAGTTTATTTGTTTGTACGCGCTAATCTCAGGAACTACTAGAGTGATTTCAAAACTTCTTTCAACGTTTGATATTTACGTGATCCCTGAGTGATATAAGCTAAATATGCACCACAGGCGAAGCCGGGGCGGACCGTTAATAGTTTATAAAAATCAAACATTTACTTATACATATTGTAAAGTAACAAACACTATGAATGGTGAAAATGCATGAAAAATTTAAGTAACTTTCAAAATAAAAATAATAATTAAACCTTAGAAATAACTAAGTAATACTATAAAATTATATTCAGAATATTCACTAGCTGTTATTTATCTATTTGGTGGTTACTTGGATTCATAGTTTTTACTCACCGTAAGTTTTTAGACATAAATAAAAGGATATATTATGAAGTTAAATAATTAAATCCAGATAAAAAAATCCATATCACATATTAATTAGATTAAACTGCATTGAAACCGAATAAAAATGTAGACATAAAATCAAAATTAATAATAGTCAATAAAATTTTATTACATAATTGTTAAATGATAATAAATTAATGTTATCATTTATCAAGTTAAGTAATAGGCGCTTGATACTATATTATAGTCACCAAAGTTAATGAACATTTTACTCATGCAGTATTTAGATGGGTAACCGCTTAGAAATACCATGTTGTACAACAACATTGTTTTTTTGTAAACATATATTTATTTCTATACATCAATAAACGGAACCCATTAATGCTACCAACTTTCAAGCTCAACTGAATGAAGCAAGAAACTTAACAAAAGTACTTATCTTAATAAATATTGGTGGACAATTCACACACAACACCATCTGACCCCAAACTAAGCAAATGTTCTACTATGGCGGCCAGAAAGCTGATATAATACTTATATAGTTTTAAATAAATACATATTATACATAGAAACGCCCAGACACAGTGCGAACATTTGAATTCATCACACAAATATTTGCACTGCGTGGGAATCGAACCCACAACCCTCGGCTTTGCAGGCAGAGCTACTACCCACTAAGCCACGAGGCCAGTCGAGCGAGAGAATATTTTTTATTATTTCTATTTTGCTGCTACCAACGCGTATTCTGAAATAGTCTTACACTTACTTCTTTAAATTTGAAAGATACACAGGCCTAATGTACCGACAGACACGGCAGGGTTAGTAACAAGGTTCGGTTTTTAACCCCCGATACAAATGCGACGGGGTGTTATATGTTTGAAGTGTCTGTATGTGTGTCTGTCCGTGGCATCGTAGCTCCGGAATGGATGAACTGGTTTCGTTTTTTTTTTGTTGTTTGATAGATTAGGTAGTTGGGAGTTATGTTTGATGACAATCGGTCGAAGATTGCCGCCGCCACAAAATGACGGATAATATATTTTTTCGCAACTTCTCTATAATATATGATTATCAAATGAAGGGCTTAATTAGTATAATACACTATGACAAATTTCAAATCCAAGATGGTCGTAGTACCTCATTTTTTTTTATTTTGTTGTACGGTACCCTAAACCATAATGCAATACCAAACCACGTACATAGTAATTGTAGAAAAGAGTCACAAAACACCAACTATTAAATAATTGTTGGAAAGTAACGCCGCTTGTTGCTATCGAACCTAGTTATGTTAAATAATATTATTGTCTACTGAAAACTAAGACACAGCCTGTAAGTTTTTATAAATAATGTAATATCCTGGGATAGTACTTGACTCTATAACAGGTACGTACAAATACCTGTCAAACATTACTTTCTGTAATAAAAAAAAACTAACTACTAAGCACTAAAATTTTGTCCACCAAGAAAACTAAAAGATATACATATAGTACATTTTAAATCCGTTAATTTATCTTCAAGATCGCGACCAAGTTGAGTACATTTCGTGCGTACACAGAACACTCAGCACATAGACTCCAAAGAATGCGTCCCGCGCGTTGCTTTATTTTTAATGTGCATTATATCCGAACTACCGAACTAATGCCCCAGAAATATTGCCCGGAAAATCGTTAACGTTGTTCTTTCGTCTTTTCATAAAAAAAAATTGTGCGTTACAACCGAATAATTAGTTACAACCGAAAACACATTTAAACTTTCACCCCGCTTGCAAGAAAACCGTGCCGGATTCGGAAATAAAGTCTCCAATGACTTCGAAGTATGAGCTCAAATCTTGGCAAGTTCCATACAGACAGACAGACATGAATCAAAATAAATTGCAGTTTTTAGTATATTAAAGTGTATCGAAAACAAATACGAATGGAGGAAACGTACATATACAATATTATACATATATATGTTGTACAGACCCCACCTAAAATGGGATAAGGGTAGGAGAATTATTATGACCCTCGAAAACAAATTATTTAAATTTATTCTATGTACAGAAATCGACGCGTTCCAATAGCATTAAAACTATAGTATTATTATTAGTATTTTTCCAGATAAGCACGCTCCATCGCAGGCCCCATCGTTGGTTAACATCAGGCGAGATGGCGGTTAAGTGCAAACCTAATTGTCAGGGTTACCAACACATTCGAATATTCCACTAAAACCTACTTAACAGTAAAGTATACATTTTTTAAATTATATAAGTCTTTGTATTATTATATTATCTCAGTATTACGGGAATTATGCCGTGAGAAGTTTTGAGCACTTTTTAAATTTCCAAGATAACGCATGGCGTGTGACGTCACTGGTCCCCTCGCTCCGTTTCGCTCGTCCCGCCGCGCTTCGATGAAACTCGTTGAAGTGGTGTCTTGCGCGCGCGCTGTACTTTTTCTTTATTTAATAGTTTGTCAATCAATCTATTAAGTTGCAAGATATATTTACGTAATGGAAGAGGGTTATCAAAAAGGTTAGCCGGATAATTTGCCGAGAGTTAATAGCTGGATGTTGGTTCGATATTTAAACAAAAAAGATTTTACGGCTGCCAAAATGCATGGAATAGAAATGTTTTCGTTTCTATTCCATGTAATCAAGTACCTATTTAGTATCTTTGTATTAAACTAGCTGATCCGTGCGCGCGTTGCTACGCCATCTGTCGAAAATTGGTCGTACCAATTCAAATTTTGAACAAATTCGGTTACCTTAGTTTCTAATGACGCAAACTTTAAGTTAGACACAAGCTGTCACGCAACGAAAACTCTCAAAAAGAAATATTTTCCCCCGTTTTTGTTACATTTTGTATTCATGCTCCGCTCCTGTTGATAGTAGCGTAATGTTAAATAGCCTATAGCCTTCCTCGATAAATGGACTATCCAACAGAGAAAGAATCTTTCAATTTGGACCAGTAGTTCCCGAGATCCTAGCGTTCGAACAAACAAACATACAAACAAACAAACTCATCAGCTTTATAATATTAGTATAGATATATTTGTATGGGTTAGATAAATAGGAACCTCATAGCCGTTTTTATAGAAAGCTTTACCCTCGTTGAGCGTTTTTTTGTAGGGCAAAGTCTTGTGAGTTCGCGTCAACGAAATGCGTAATACCGGTATATCTGTAGCTTCAGAGGTGACGTATTGTGCAACATTAGTGCTATTTAATACTTACAATTCCAAGTTTATAAGTTTTGGCTTCTATCTGCCCTATGACTGCCATTTTTTGTGTACGGAGAAATGCATTTACGTGTCGTCCACCATACATTGTAGTTATGCCCCTTCCGACTAAAACCTTCAAAGGTTTCTCCAGCTGTGGCTTGGCGGCAGAGTTGCGACCGGTCTCGCATTCAACCGCCACCCTGCTACTGCCACCGCTCGTCGAATGAGTGACCCTTTAACTATTGAATCCTGTTGCTCATCTGCCTCAAACGACTCTCTCACTATTAGTTCAGTGCAATTGCGAAAAAATTTAAAATATATATTAAATATATATATATATAAATAAATATATATATATTTGAGTGTTGACGTACGTCAATATAAGGGGCCCCTTTTAAACCTACGCCCGAGTCACAAGTCTTGGGGTCTACTCGAGATTTCTCTCTCTGTCACACGATGGACCCGGCACCCGCACGGTGAATCCATGGAATGCTAAGAAGTACGTCTCTTTTTAATACTTTGAACATTAAACTACAACACAAAAAAAATTGCATGTAGCCTCAAACATATTTACTGAATATTTTTTTTTTTTAAATGTGAGTCCATTTTGCCCCACCTCTCACCAGCTAGGCCTGCATCTCCGTGTTGGTGAATAATAGGAGAGCTATGTGATAAGTTTTCATCTCGCCTCAAATACCTACCCAAATTTTGCTAGCAGCTCTCGGACTATTATTTTCCAATGATAAAAAAATAAACATCCAAAGTTTCGCATTTATAATATAACTAGCGGACCGTTCCGGCTTCGCTCGGATCATAACCTAGACACTTGTCTGCAGCCGCCATCTACCGGGCTTTTTTTTAAATCTAAACCATCCTCGAATCCACTTGTACACACACAAAAAAAATCATTCAAATCGGTCCCGCCGTTTATAAGGAGTTCACTGTCAAATAATTAAATTACTAAAATGGCTATTAAAAAATAGGGGTTGGTGATAAAATGGTAAAAATTTAGGGTTGTATGTATTTTTAACGCCACATTATGAAAAAATAAAGACAATAAATTTTGCCCGAAAAATAAAAAATAAAAATTGGGGTGAACATCCCTTATCACTTAGGGGTATGAAAAATATGAATATGCATATAAAATTTGGTAAAAATCAGTAAAGCCGTTTCGGAGGAGTAAGGTAACTTTGCCAATTATTCTACCGCCAAGCAGTAATGTGCAAACATTACTGTGTTCCGGTTGAAGGGCAATGTTTCCAGATAAATTACAGGGCTTAGAGATATAACATCTTAGACCTCTGGGTGACGAGCGCAGTGCAGTGCTAGGTAATGATTTGGACTCTTCATGTTCCAATAGCTGCGTGTTACTGTGCTGTTATGTGGCAGGCATCTTGCTTACCATCAGGCACATGAACTGCTCGTCTCGTCATTCTTTATTAAAAAAAAAAAAAAAAAACTAACACTGACACGAGAATTTTATATAGAAGATAATATTAGTTGAACTCTTGATTTTGCATATTACGGTGCTAAAATTTACCGTTAGAAATAAATGTAGAATATGCACTGCCATGTATTCGAGAAAAACAAAACAATAATAGAAAATGAAATAAAACCATTAAAAAGAAGAAAATGCCCATTTACTCGTAGATTTGTAATATCTACCTTTTTCAATAGCCACATTAAAGTATACTCGTATGGGGAAATACTGCAATTACACTTCGATTGAGCTGTCTCGAGGCCAGCAATTTTACTACTGTTGCATTATTTAACTGTAAATCGTTCTGATATCCAATGATTTCAAAAAATCAATGACTTCAAATGACGTTAGTATCATAATAACTAAAATAATATTATTCCACACCCAAATTATCAATTGAAGAGAATGTCTACATGATATTTAACAAATATTTTCTTTATTTTTACTTGGCACCAAAAATGTGCTATCGTAGCTGTGGATTGTAGTAGAACTTAAAAAAAAACATTAAAAAAATCAATAAAATAAACATCACTTTAAATAATATTTATTGAGCCTTATTTTTGCCCAAAAATTGTATGTTTGTTATAAGTAAAGAACTTAAGAACACTTCCTCTTTTGTGAAAATCTTCTTACAGTTCAGTTTTATTTTTGCCCTTAATAAATGTTTTTTGTTTGGGAGTTCTTTCTTTTGGGGGTGAATTTTCTCTTCCAATTGAAATCGGTTCACAATGTGTATTCGGTTGATTGACTTATATTTTGAAAAATTACATTCTATACAGTGACTAGTTTTTCGTCTGGATATGTTTTTGATTCTCTCTTTATACCCGTTTACATTATTCCAGTCCAGCGGCCGAATCCAGCGCTGGATTGCCAGCGATGCATTGGCACTGGGTTGATGCATTCCAGTGCCGGTTTCCATTATTCCAGTAAGCAATCCAGCGCTGGATTCGGTCGCTGGACTGGAATAATGTAAACGGGGTCTTACTTTTACGCAGAATTAAACTTAAATACGCCGGTCATGAATAAACAGTTGTTTCCTTGAAATTGACGTATTTTACTCAAAATTAAATAATTAAATACGGGTTGTGTAAATGTGGTACTAAAATACCAACTACCGCCATCTAGTATGTAGTTCGGAATTACATAGTATAAATATATATTTTTTTAAACAGTTCGCATATTGGCGGACATACTAAACTAGTACATACAGTCGAACATTAACATATTTTTCCTTTGCCAAAGTCGTTTTTTTTAGTAATAAATAATGGTAGAATGGAAAATTAAATAGAGATAATAGTCAATTTATTTGCGAGCATTACGCGACACAAACGAAGACGCTGCTTAGATACTTTTCGTCTACAGAGCCTTTTTGATAACATAAATTTATAGGATAACTTGATGCATAATCATCATCAGCAGCCTATATTATATCACTTTTAGATCTTTTTGTAGGCCTATAGTTTAATTAGCGTAATCCGACGAAGATATCACAGAACATACTTCTCTATGTACAGAAGTTTGAGAACATGTTTTTGTATTATGATAACTAAACGTCTTGTGTTACGTGTATGTATTATGCGGGTGCAGTTGACCTCGACGGTAGGTGAATAGAATAGAATAGGACGGAATACGGGACGGAAAACGCTGCAGGTTATTACGTTTAACGATTGCACGCAGTTAGTGGTACGGGGAGCCCACGATGCTAATGGGGAACTAACTCGAGCGTCATTAGATACATATTGGGTTGCAAAGCTTACACGAAAATAAGAACTTCTTTTATATATTTTTATTTTCCGTTATTACGCGTATTTTTATTTTTAAACTAGAGTGGGCATAGAGTGAGAGAGTATTAGATAGAGAAAGAGTCGAAGATGAATAGAAACGCGGAGAGGGGAATATAGACATCACGCAGCTGCACGCATTAAAGTTTATCGATGAATTTTCGTTACTTCTGCTTGTGGATATTGTCAGATTATATATTTTTCGTTATCATTGAATTATTTCCTTCGGAATAAAATAAAAAATAGTTGCGCTCGAGAATGTCGTGTTGAATGATGAATTTTTGACAGCTTTAAAATAGCCCTTCCCCTCGCTTTACGTCACTCTCAAATTGTCAAATTAGTGAAAAAATAAAACACTTATGTAAATAACTCAACGTAACTTCAATCTGACTCTTTCTATAATTTCTAATGATTTTTTTTCTAATATGATCCTTTACCCTTGACAGGAAGCCTTATATTATATGAGACTCATATTTGGTGGAGGTACTTAACCGGGTACAAGGTATTCCCCTGTATATTAATCTGCCGCGCTGGAGTAAATTGCAAAATCCATGCTTGAGCTCCTTTACTATAGTATTAGATTCCACTGGCTTCTCCGATTCTAGTATGCATCTAATAAATATCTATTTTTATGTGCAGTTATTATATCTGTGAAGTTACGGCTGGTCTAGTCGGGAGAACAGCGACTGCCGATCCAGAGTCCCCAGGTTCAAATCCCATCCGTACCGCTGTCTTTTCGAAGTCATGTGCGCAATGCCGCGAACTTAAAACCCTGAAGGAAAACTTCGTGAAAAAACCGACATGTACCTAGATTCTAGAATCTTTCTTGGTCATTTGTCATCCACCAACCCGCACTGGGCCAGCGTGGTGGCCTTGACTCTGTCCTTGCGAGAGAAGGCCTGGACTCCCAGCTTTGGAAACATTTAGTGGGCTGCTTATATTATATGTGTAGGAATATGTTTTTGCTACGGAGCCGATCAAAATATCAATTTAGTATTTCAAAATGTGTACAAACAAGTAGTTTGAAAACAAAATATAATGCACTTAACAAAAATAGAATTTTCGTACATTTGAAAGGTATGTTTCCTGTAACGTACTTAGCCCCAACCAACGACAGCCCCATCAACGTCGCCGGTGAGGTTGTCGAGCTAGCTCAGGATCTGTAAGCAGAGATTCGGTAACGGGCGCAGTGCAGTGCTAGGTAATTATTTGGACTCTTGTGCTGTTATGGGCAAGTATGTTGCTTACGATCAAGGACATTTCTTGCTCTGCCCAATGCTCGTCTCGCCACTCTATTCTTAAAAAAAAGTTTTTCGCCAATAACAATAAATCAGCCGACACTAGCACAAGTCCTTCAAGAAAGACACCTTTCGATATTCTCTCGACAATAATAAGTCAACCGATAACAGGTATCCCCTTACCAACAATCAGCCAATACAAGATTTTCCCAAACTTATCCCATAATTTTGTTTTATTTCCCAACCTAACAGTTGCCAACTGTACGTTTCGTCTGCTTTTTATAATGACACTTTTCAAAAGGCCAACTTTCAAGTAGCGAATGTTTCAGTTGGAGTAATATTCATTTTGTAATATATTGTTTGTAAGTTTGTGTGTTAGATTTCGAAAAAGCTGCTATACTGAGTCTTCGATCAAATTTTGAAGTTTATTTACAAGGATGCCATTTTCATTTGGGACATATTATACACAAGTTGTTATTATTATGGGAGTATTTTTTTCCATAATAATTTTTCTAACTTAGCACATATTCAAGTGCCCTGCGTAGTGAAACAAAAACGATTTGGTTCTGGCACTTCGCTGGCCGCTACCGCGGCACGCTTGCTTCGCTCGCTCGGCTCGTGCAGTGTTGGTCACAGTTCTAACCTAACCCAAGAGATTCCTTTCGATTTCACCTAAACTTCGGTCTGCACTTTGAATTTTTGCAAATCTGTTTGTATATTTATGTTGCTATAAAATTGCATGTAAAATTAGTTTATTTTTTATCATAATATACATAAATGTACGAAAAGGAACCTGTTACACAGACAAACGCTATTCGTCTAAAAGTTGTCTGGCCTGAAGGATTTGGCAAATGATAACGTGCACTTCACGTGTTGTGTCATTATAATAATCAGCTTAACAATAATTCTACTAAGTGAAACGTTGTCATACAAAAATTTGACAATCGTTAGTTGTCAAAGTGAAAAATAGCCGAACCGTTGGTTGGCAAGTGATAATCGGCTTAATAATTTTCTAATAACTCTTTTTTCTTAATAAATGGCGAAAAGGCAGGATCCCACCGTTGACTCCCTGCAAGCTCTTCGCTGGTGGCTCCAAGTAGCTGTTGTGTGCGCAGCAGCCACACCCCGGTAACCACGTCGAATTAATCAATACAACAGGTACCAGCCAGTAAATCATACAATTCGCCTTCAATTTCTATAAATGATATATTTAATACGCCCGCTCAAAAATTATTTATAAAATAGTTATTTTGCTCCCACTCATAGAGGGACAAAGCGATACTTTTCGAATAGAAGGGAAGAAAAATAAATTCAATAATTGTTATAAGCACTACCTACACTCATCTATTTGAAGTCGATGCCAGTTAGGCTGTAGGCAGATATTTATATAGATCTACAAATATCTGCCTACGTACTAAGCCGTACACAAACTATCATTACTAAGTCCAGATAAACAAAAATTTTCCTAAAAAAAATCATAAAATGAAAACTACTGGACCAAACTAAGTAATTTTTTTAGGGGACCAAATGGCTACTATTTTGCTCCAAACTAAAGAAGAATCACGTGAATCGGATTATAAATCTCAGAGTAATCGGTGAACTTACATAAAAAACAAACGGATTGATAACCTCGTCCTTTCTGAACTCGGTTAAAAAGTTAAAAAGTCATGTATGTCTGTCTGTCCGTCCGTATGTCACAGCCACTTTTTCCGAAACTGTAAGATCTATATATACTGTTGAAACTTGGTAAGTAGATGTATTATGTGAACCGTTTTTTTAACCTGAGTAATTTGCGCGAGAGACTCTTTCCAAAGTGGTAAAATGTCCCCCCTGTAACTTCTAAAATAAGATAATGTCAAAACTAAAAAAAAATTATGATGTGAAAACCATGAAAACTTCCACCGAAAATTGGTTTGAACAAGATCTAGTAAGCAGTCTTGTTTATGATTGTCATAAATACAGTATTATTAAAACATCGATCAAAGTTACAAAGAACTACAAGAATTTTTATATTATGCTACTTGCTGCTAAGGAACCCTTCATGGGCGAATCCCACTCGCGCTTGGCCACTTTGCTTTCAATAAAGTCAAGCTGATTTACTGCGCACAATGCCACAGAATACGTAGTAGTTTGAAGGTAGTAGTCTGCCGTGGCCCGTCTCAAAAATCTTCAAAGTGTACGTTAAAGACATTTTTATATAGTTGCACTTAGTTCGAAAATTGCGGATTAGAACACCTAATTCTTACGTGTGTTTTCAAGATCTTTGTCTAGTAAGACCATCCAGCATAACCTTGTTATTTACATGATAATGCCGAACAACACGATGTGGTCTTCTATGAGTGTGTTTACATATAAATTACTTATTTTTTATTAGAAAAAAAAGTTAAATCTTGTAATAATACTTTATTTTAACTCTTAAGAAATTTTAAATTACATAGCAGAACATTTAATAAATTAACGGTTCTATGATTTCATGAGTTCTAAATGATTTGGTTCCATAGTTTGATGAGTATTTTCGAGGTCCTGTAGTCGGAATAACTTTTCTGTATCAATTAATCCTACTAGTAGTATTATAAATGCGAAAGTTAGGATGTTTGATATTTGTTGCTCTATTGCGTTGGAAGCTGAACGTCGGTTGAACGGATCGAGTAAAAGTTGTAACTCAGATCAAATCTGATGTCGCACCACTATGTCATTGGTAATAATGAACCACGCACTGTAGGTCTCGAAGACTTATTGAAAACCATATATATGCAACGGTCATGAACATGCACCAATCAATCTACGAGCTAGATTGACTGAGCGCGACCGTGCTAACCAATCACTCGATTAACTTATTTATGGTCTGCGTTAGGGTTTTCACAAGTGTTTTTGAACTTATACTTTTGGCGGGCGTTTTAAAATGATCAGATGATCAGAGTAAATTTTTACTATGCGCACGCACACAGTAAAGTACTCGTAAAACCGAAACCTATACCCTGAAGTTAGCTAGTCAACATTTTAGTAAACATTGTAACTAAGTTCAGGTTACGTATATATATATATATATATATATACTTCTTACGTTGAATATATTATTATCTATTATATGCTTGAAGTTAGACTTGTTAGCAATGAGAAGAAGTATTAACCTCTTGCGTACATACATTAGAGCTTACATTAGAGCTTTTAATAACTCTTTTTTTGTACGTTTTAGAAAATATTCTCCACTATTAAGTTGGGTGACACTACAATGCACAGCACACAACATTGGACAGCTAGTAACAAAAAATACAAAACTACCGAACTCGTTTTTTTTTTTTTTTTTGATGAAACTATCGTGCATCGCCTGAGCATACTTGTCAAACTGCTGTCTGCATCCCTGCAACAGGATAATTCGTCTGTTCTCTGGCCTGTGCCATTTATTTCATAGTAGTGCGAAGTAATGTTTCGGTGTGCTTTCGTCCGATCTAAATCAATTAACAGTTAAATTATTAATACGTTTATAAATGCAACATCACACGAGAATTACTTCGACATCTTCTCTTATTGAAACATCGATTTTCTGAATCAGATACATCATTCGGCCGTTTTGGAAGGTACTTTCTGAAGTACCTTAGTACTTAAGTTTAAAACCTTTCAATGCCCATTTGCAAATTTGTGGTAAACATTTATTTTTGCCAAACCAAATTGTATTTTTTGCTGTATTTCCATTTGTCAGCCCTAGTTTAAGTTCAGAAGTCACTTATAAGAACCCTGCCACCGGATGCGCTTGTTGCAAGATAATTTTTACCAACACTACCATCAAGGTTGACTGTACAGTCTGGGGCTGCCATTACGTATATAGTACTTGTATCAGACACAGATTTATAAAAAATCTCTGGTTATCGTTGCGTTGATTGGTTATATAATTATATTATTGATATTATTGTATGATATTATATTGTTGATTATTTATTAAAAGACGAATTATATTGGTTAGAGGTTAGTCTCGCCAGGACGTATTGCGGACGTCTTCTATTAGAATAAGTCCGGAAAAATTCAGTTGCATGTCAGCCCTAATGTACGGTTAGTTCTGTTGTCAGAAGCGTCTATGCGTAGAAATCATCCCGATTCTTGGATTCTTCATTCACAAGAAGAGAAAGGAATTTCCTTTCTATTCTTTCTTGTGTCTTAATTAGGTGTATTAAAAATCATTCAATTAGTAGCAAGGGCTCTCGAGTGACTCCAAATAAAATATTGTAAAAGGAGAGTAAGAAAAAAAAACTATGTTTGGATTATATACAACTAGCGGTCCGCCCCGGCTTCCCCCGTGGTACGTAATGTATATACCACTCAGGGATCCCGGATCTCAGGATTAAAGCAAAAAGTAAAAAAATAATTAAATAATGAAAAATAAATGTAGCTAGTTATGTGCTAGTTTTTTCTACACGAAGCTAGAAGCTACTAGCTTGCCAGCTTACTAACATTAGCTTGCTATCCTAGATTGAAAAACTATCCTCGTGTAGCTCGGGCATTGGTGTTGGTCGATGCACCATGTTGTTACATCATATGAAGTGAAGTGTGACGTACCCAGTTCAAGTGCTAACTTGCCATGACCATTAAATTCAAAAGTGCGTCTACTTCTTCTACATCGGTTGGGAGTAACTTCATCATCATCGTCATATCAGCCGAAGGACGTCCACTGCTGGACGAAGGCCTACCCCAAAGATCTCCACAAATACCGGTCTTGCGCCGCCCGCGTCCTACGATTTCCGGCGACCTTCACCAGATCGTCGGTCCATCCTGCCAACCAACGCTGCATTTTTCGGTGCTTGATCGCCACTCAAGAACCTTTCCACCCCAACGGCCGTCAGTTCTGCGAGCTATGTGCCCGCCCACTGCCACTGAAGCTTGGCAACTCGGTGAGCTATGTCGGTTACTTTGGTTCTCCTGCAGTTTTCTCATTTCTGATTCTATCACGCAGGGAAACTCCGGGCATGGCTCTTTCCATTGCCCTTTGGGGGGTAACTTTGAGCTTTCTTATGAGACCTATAGTAAGCGACCACGTCTCTGTTCCATACGTCATCATTGACAATACGCACTGGTCAAAGACTTTCCGTCTTGACACACTGTGGTAGTTTGGATGAGAAGATATTACGTAACTTCCCGGACGCTGCCCAACCAAGTTGGATTCGACGAGTGACTTCTTTCTCAAAGTTGGATCTACCCTACTGGACCGTTTGTCCGAAGTAGACGTATTCATCCACAACTTAGTCTCCTACTTTTAAAGGAGTGGGTGTAACATGGTTGTTCAACATGATTTTCGGTTTGTCCATGTTAATTTTCAGACCCACTTTTTCGGAGGCTCTACTGAGGTCATTCAGCATCCTGCTGAAGTCGCCCATGGTTTCAGTTATGACTACATGCATGCATATCATCGGCAAACCGGAGGTTGGTGATGTACTCGCCATTGATGTTGATCCCGAGTCCGTTCCATTCCACAAGTTTGAAGACGTCTTCCAGAACAGTTTCGGGGATATGTCATCCCCCTGTCTCACACCTCGCTGCAGTTGGATCGGTTTCGAGTTCCGGTTCTGGAGATGTACTGACATGGCGTTTTCGACACCTTAACACTTCGACGTACCGATGGTCAATTTGGCACCGCTAGAGCCACTGCAGCATAGCCCAGGTCTCGATCGAATTAAAGGCTATCTCATAGTCCACAAACACTACACATAGGGACTGGTTATACTCTTCGGTCTTCGGTATAACTTGCCGCAGCGTATGTGTGTGGTCTATGGTGCCGAAGCCTTTACGAAATCTGGCTTGTTCGGGCGGTTGAAAATCGTCAAACTTGCGGGCGAGACGGTTCTAAATAACTCACGAAAACAGCTTATAAACATGGCACAGAAGCGTGATGGGCCTGTAGTTGTTTAACAAGGTCTTATCGCACTTCTTAAAAAAAGAGTATGACCATACCTCTGTGCCGTTACCTGCTTTTGGCGTTTTGCCTTCGAGAATGACGGAATTGAAAAGCTTTTGCAGAGTCCTTAGCATAGGTAACCCCGCTGCTTTAAGGAGTTCAGCTGTAATTCCGTCATCACCCGGCGCCTTGTTATTTTTGAGCTGTTTCAGGGCCATTCGAATCTCGTACAGGCTAACGTCCCGGATATCTTCGGTGTAATGTCGGGTCAATTTGGTTTGGGTCATGGGCCAGACTTACGACAGGCTGCTGTGTTGTCGTGTATAACTGTCCGTAGAACTTCTCCATCTCTCCCATCAGCTCGTATTTGGACGATACGATCCTTCCATCCTCGGTTTTCAGCTTCATCAGTTGACTTTGACCAATAGATAGATCCTTCGCAAACACTTTCGAGCCTTTGTTTTGCTCAATAGCCTTTCCTACACATGTTGTGTCGAATCGGCGAATGTCCCGAGTTAATGATCTTGAGATCTACTTATTGATTTCGCGATACTGAGAAGCGTCACCTGCGGATTGCAAGACTATCGCGCGCCTTTCTTTTCCTCCATTAGCTTTAGGGTAGAGTCTGAGATCTTAGTTCTTTTTGCACGACGGATCTTGTAGTGTTTGGATCCAATCGTGTGGACAGCTTCCACGACCCTAGGCACTCGAAGCGGTTCTGGAGTTCAAGCTGGAAGATCTCTAAATTTTGGATCTGGATAGATGCTGGTCGGAGCGTAGACTTCATCAGTCGTCATCATTCGAGTTTTACATTCAGATTCAATGTGCCTCTTACAATTCGGTGATCACTCCCGGTTCTCAAAGCATTGATCACGGAGACATCATTGAATATATCTCTCCTGGTGGACATGATGAAGTCTATCTCGTTTTTAGTTACATCATCGGGACTATTCCAGGTCCATTTGCGATGCACCGGTTTCTTGTAGAAGGAGCTCATCATATAGATATCTTTCTCCAAAAAGTCGGCTAACATCAGACCCCGTGGATTCCGATGCCCGATTCCGTAATTTCCCAATTTACTCTCATTGCCGCTTCGCTTGCCCAGTTTCGCGTTGCAGTCCCCTATAACAACAGTGTTGTGAGTCTTAGAAGTATGTATGGCTTTAAGTATGTATGTACCTTCAACGAATACCGTTTAGTGATTCTGAGTATCAGGTATGCTATCCTCGTTGACACACTCTCAATCTGGGTTACACTGTTCACAAGGGACTCGTGGACTATAAACCCGATACCACCTTGGGACTGTTGGTCGCCCTCCTGGTATTAGAGCGGATTGTCGGATTTAAGTATTGTCTTGTCCTCACCCTCACTCTCTTCGGACTTTAGATAAACCTACTATACTCCAGCGCAATTTGCTCAATTCATCCTCGAGTTCAAATAACGTCTCATCGGTCCGCAGTGTACGCGTGTAATATGTTGCCAGAACCAATAGTCCTCGGTTATGGTTGCACGGCATCTGACTGAGATTCTTAGCTCCCCATGCCCCGTTGTTACCATGGCCGCTACCATGACCAGGAATAAAGGGCCGCCGGGGACTGGGGGCCGGAGTAAAGTTATGTGTTTCATAATTCGGGGGAGTTTGCCGTAATCGCTACGCCTGGCAAGCGGGTTGGCGATCGCAGTTGGTCGAAAGTTTTCTACAGAGACGCTGCTGCCCGTTCTGTGATTATATTTAGACTTCCGACCTATGCAATGGTTTTTCCGCCGTTGTTCGAAGGACTGATTGCACTTGATGGTAGTTTTTACCACTATTGTAGTCGTAGAAAACTACTACAAGTGGGCGGTGGGGTCGTCAGTTCTCGACGCCTTATCTTACTTATTGGCGAGTTACTTATCTATACTAATACTAGCGGCCCGTTCCAGCTTCGCTCGGATAATAACCTAGATACCAACTGCAGCGCCATCTGCCGGGCTGATTTGTGAATCTAAACCATGGAGGGCCCTACCCAAACGCATACAGAAAAAATCATTCAAATTGGTTCAGCCGTTTAGAAGGAGTTCACTAACAACGAAAAGTGGCATTGATTTTTATATATATAGATTATAAATCTGAAGAGTTTGTTTGTTTGAACGCAAGGATCTCAGGAACTACTGGTCCGAATTTAAAGATTCTTTCTCTCTTGGCTCTGTTCTCTGTTATAATCCATTTATCGAGGAAGGCTATAGGTTCTTTAACATTACGCTACTATCAACAGGAGCGGAGTATGACTGAAAAATGTAACAAAAACAGGAAAAAATATTGCTTTTTGAGAGCTTTCGTTGCGTGACAGCGTGTCTATCTTTTAAATTGCTTCATTAGAATCCTAAGGTAACCTAATTTGTTCTAGATTTGAATTGGTACGACCAATTTTCGATAGATGGCGCAGCAACGCGCGCACGGATCAGATAGTCCTTATATAATCGCATAAGTGGTTGCTTGGGGTCAGCGCTGTAGAGAGCAGGGACAAGTGCGTATGCGTCAATGTTCTCGATATTGGCTAATTTGCCTACGCCACGAAGAGTTACGAATCTAAACAGAGGGACGCGTCGATCTGTTTAACTAGCGAATATCTGATTTCTTACGCAATACGTACCTACTATATTTATTTGTTGCCATTCTGTTCAAGTTCCTCCATTTTATTTGGGATTCGCATATTTATAAAATACCTTATTTATAAATATGCGAAGCCCCGAACATTTCTGGTTTTCATTATTACAACCTGAAACTCAATTTAACATATAGGCGTACATGAATATATTAGCACTTGGGATGACATTGTCAGGAGGGCCTGGGTGCGGACTGCCGGTTACCTGACTACAAAAACTCACTAATTTTTGGGAGAGTTTAAATAAACTATTACTATATAAATATTTGGATTTATATTAATAGAATTTTACTATGCTAATAAAAATACTAAATTATGTATCGTTGATAGATTTACGAAAAAGCAAATCATTAGTAAAAATAAATAGGATTCTATAATATTTTATTGAATAAAAATAAATAAATTAAATAAATAAATTAATAAAAATAAATTAAATAAATGAAATATATATATGTTTTTTTAAATGAATTTTGAAATTGAAATATTTACCTGTTCTTCGAATGTCTAAAACGCTATACGACGTCACTGGCTCATGTAATCAAAACACTTGGTTACTGTTTCTAGTGATATTTTGATTTTTTATTTTTAAGCAAAGGCACACAACCAGGTAGAATATTGTTGATAATAAGTAAATTAATATTTTTGTGTTTTACCAGCCAGTATTACTAAAAAGTAAATAATGTTTTTGTGTTTTGTTACTGATACATCGTTGTAATTTATGGTCAAAATTATTTAAATGAACGAATTAAATATTTCTTTATTATATGCTATCTTCCAAAGTTAATTTTATTTATAAAATGTTTACCACTTTTCTGACATAAAACTTTTTGCCAAGATTTAAAAAAGTACCGTTCGTTTTAGACGGAGCGTTTTGATAAACCGTGCGTTTTACATTACATTACCGCACTAATACGTAATGAAATACATTACGATATTGAAATCGGTGAAATAAGATACCCTTTACGAGCAAATTGGTTATAAAGGTTCATTATGGAAGACGGCTGAAATCTATACTTCTATACTAATATTATAAAGCTGAAGAGTTTGTTTATTTGTTTGAACGCAAGGATCTCGGGAACTACTGGTACGAATTGAAAGATATTTTTTCAGTTGGATAGTCCATTTATCGAGGAAGGCTATAGGCTATATAACATTACGATACTATCAACAGGAGCGGAGTATAAATGAAAAATGTAACAAAAACGGGAATAAATATTGCTTTTTGAGAGCTTTCGTTGCGTGACAGCATGTGTCTATCTGTTAAAAGGCTGCGTCATTAGAATCTAAGGTAACCAAATTTGTTCTAGATTTGAATTGGTATGACCATTTTTCGATAGACGGCGTAGCAACGCGCGCACGATTCAGCTAGTATGAAATAATTTCAAACACAATTAATACATAACCTATAAAAATATTACAATGTAGCTTTGTATGTTAATAATATACTTTCGTCTGTGTGAAAGAGTTATTATGATACATACTTACCTCAAAATGATCTTCATAAAAATACTATTTAGTGTCAGTGGATACTAACTTCGGATCTCTTCTTGATAACCATGGAATTCTCATGTTTATACCAGTTTGCACTTGAAGACAATGTTCCCGGAGTTTTAATATTTGTGTTCTTACAGTCCATCACAAAATTAGTGATAAGGACAACAAATCTCACATTATTTATTTGCAAAAATCTGTTCATTCCTTTAAAGAACCAATACGGTTCTTTAAAAGAATGATCTTAGGCTTACACCGCTAGTGACGTCACAAATATGATCTATACTAATATTATAAAGCTGAAGAGTTTGTTTGTTTGAACAATATTATGCAATTAAATTACACTAAATAAAACCTTTTAGTAAACTACAGTTTCTACCTTTTAGTAGACTCACTCACACGTCGTTTTGACATTACTTGCTTCTTTTGACATTATTTATATTACTAAAGGTCTCGTATAAGTTTTTTGGGATTTTGCAATTACTTCAATTCTCATTTTATCTAAATCTGAAATATCTAACATTTCGAGAATGCTGATACTGGGTAGGCAATAGAGGCCATGTTATACCAATTGCTAGTACACCCATTCAAAAATACCATTCTGATACGAGTAGTATGATGATAGGCAGCGCTGATATATATGAATTGAATTGAATGTGGCCAACCCGCCACACACGGTGTGTATCCAACTGACGACGAAGGTTCGTTCTTGCTCTGAAGAATCGCACTAATCTTCCGAGAGCTACTAGCAAATTTTTGGTAGGTATTTGAAGCAAGCTGAAAACTTCACATAACTCTCCTATTGTATCCCAACACGGAGGTGCAAACCTGGCAGGTGAGAGGTGGGGCAAAAAATCCAAATATAAAAAAAAACAGTTAAAATGTTTGAGGCAATATGCAATTTTTATTTGTTGTAGTTTAAGGTTTAAATAATTAAATAAGAATAATCCAGATGATTTAGTCGGGGTTTTAACATTTCCAGGCGCGTGCAAATATATTTCGCAAAAAATACAAAAAATGGGTTTGAGGCAATTTGTATTTTAAATTAGCAGCGCCCCGCGTAGTTCCCGTTCCCGTTGTTTTTCCGGGATTAAAAATAGCCTATGTGTTCTTCCAGACTATAATCTATCTGTGTTCCAAATTTCAGCCCGATCCGTTCATACGTTAGGACGTGATTGAGCAACAAACATCCAAACATCTATACATTGACATTTATAATATTATAGTCCGGTCAAATTAGACCAAAAAATAAGAGTAAAGTTACCTAAATTCCCACCAAGCTGAAAATCGGTAATATTGTTTGAAATATCATTAAAAACAAAATATGAAAGTTCCCCATCTTTCCCCTGTAAGGAAAAAAATGTATTCAAAGTCAAAGGTAAAAAAATGAGTTTATCGGGGTTTTCAGCAAAACCGTAAGTTTTATCATAAAAATACCTCATATAAAAATTGTAGATCATAAAATTATCTACAAAAAATGTGTTAATACTTTTTTTTTCTACGAGCCACCGTTTTTGAGATATAACCATTTTTATGATTTTAAGTACTAACAATTTGATCTGTATTTCTCAAACTCTCAATGTTGCATTCAAGGCATTTATACTTTTTTTCATCAAATTATTCTTATTAAGGACGCGCCTATTTTTCTAACATACCCTCTCATGCCCATATTGTGAAAATGCCCATTTCCATTCGTGATTTCCAATAGTAACTCTACTCGACAAGAAATTATTACTAACGGCATTCGCTTTCTTGACAACGGAAACGTGTGCATATTATGACGATTACAACTTTGTGAATCGTTATATCTCAAAAACGGTGGCTCGTAGAAAAAAAAGTATTAAGACATTTTTTGTAGATAATTTTATGATCTACAATTTTTTCTGAGGTATTTTTGTGATAAAACTTACCGTTTTGCTGAAAACCGCGATAAACTCTTTTTTTTACCTTTGACCTTGAATAAATTTTTTTCCTCACAGGGGAAAGATGGGGAACTTTCAAATTTTGTTTTTAATTACATTTTAAACAATTTTACCGATTTTCAGCTTGGTGGGAATTTAGGTAACTTCGAATGTCTAAATTGACCGGACTATTAGTAGGATTGGATGTCATTTAAAACTAAAAAACAGGGATTCGCAAAAAAGAGATAATTTTGGAGTGACTACTTACCAGGTGATCTAAATTAAGGGATTCATTTTGCCCCGTTGCTCACCAGCGAGGTCGGCACCTCCGTATAGAAATAAATATAACAGGAGAACTAACATGTGGCTGTATGTGCGTGTTGGCTATGCTGTAAGTACATATCAGCAATTGAAATAAATAAATAAATAAACTATGTGACAAGTTTCCAGCTTGCCTAATATCTACCCAAATTTTGCTACCAGCTCTCGGAATAACACCTTTGACGATCATACGCAACGTGTTTCGGTGTAATAAACTATTAATTTTCCTTTATTTTTCTTTTCTTACTTTATTTCAAATAACCAAGTTCGACACGTAGTAGATAAAATTAACGTTATTCTCAGGTATTCATTTCAATTTATATTATCGTCCTTTACCCCTATAGGTTACCTGAAACGGACAGAATCTCGTTTAATTATTTGGTTGCACTGCGACCGCACCCTGATTGGTTATTGCGGAAGCATCGATCCGTTTGGCAATTAATCCATAACCACGAGAGTATTGTGGTTCTCTTCGACACAGTAAGCATAGCAAAAACATATGTTATACATATACATAACATATATTGCATAGTAATGTGCAAACATTACTGTGTTCCGGATTGAAGGCTAAGTTTCCAGAAAAATTACATCATTAGGTACATACATTACATATCATTACATTGGCTTAAAGATATAACATCTTAGATCTCTGGGTGACGAGCGCAGTGCAGTGCTTACTAATGATTTAGACTCTGCATGTTCCATTAGCTGCGTGTCACTATGCTGTTATGTGGCAGGCATGTTACTTACCATCAGGCACATTACTGCTCGTCTCGTCACTCTTTATTTAAAAAAAACCCTACAAATGTTTCCACTGCTGGGACTCGGGGCCTTCTCTCGCAAGGAAGGTGAAGGGCATAATCCACCACGCTGGCCCAGTGCGGGTTGGTGGATGACACATGCCCTCGAAAGATTGTAGGTAAATGTCGGTTTCTTTACGGTGTTTTCCTTCATCGTTTTTAAGTTAGCGGCATTACGCACATGACTTCGAAAAGACAGTGGTGCGTGTGGGGTTTGAACCCGGGGTCTCCGGATCGGCAGTCGCCGTTCTCCCGACTAGACCAGTCGTAACTTAGCCACAGTAAGCAATCCAGCAAGATCGATAGCTAGCGGTACGCAAAAATCAACAATGACATAGTCGTGTGACTTAAGATTTTCCGACCTTTGGAAAACCGGTTCCGCATTTATTGATTCCCTTTTGTAGTGTTTTGATCTATGGCATTATTAGATTGTAGGAAGACAAATATTACAATGGGACAATTTCTCATGGGGGAGAGTCCACATGATATCGATGAGACTGAAGTCACGGGCTTGGTATTATGAGACCCAAATAATATTATTTTTGTAAAGGGCAGAGCTTTTATTAGCAAAACTAAAATACGCTACATACCTAACTACTTACACTAAGCACATCTAAATTATCCATAGACCAATGATGGAGGTCCATAAAACAATGAAACTTATCCAAGCGTAAATCCTTTAGCCTTTTGATATCACCAATGATTTGAAGTAGATTATTGTTTTTTTTTTCGAAAATGTAAGTCCAAGACTTAAATAATAATCAATCTTAATCATACTGTATAATAACTTCGGAACACCAAGATTCCAACAATAGATACCCCATTTTCATCAGGCACCAAAATCTTTCGTACTTTTGACCATCAATCCTCCGGATTACCTGGATGATTTAAAATATTTTTTTTGTTTAGTTTAATTAAAAAATATAGACTATTGAACCGGTACAAAGTACTCGTAGTTTTCCAATAATTTAAAAAAAATTGAAATGATAGAAAAAAATTGACAACAACATATACGAAATTTTCTTGCGACGCGTAGTTAGTTGGCGTGGTAAGTCCGTCACACGTAGCTATAATATATATGTTTTCATATTTTCGTGTCGTCAGCAAACTATACCGTGATATATTCATATTATTGCATATTAATATAACAAGGCATATTTTGAATGTACAGCATGTTTCAACATTGTCTAAGAGCACATCACGAGTCTTTTAGCTTCTTAACACCCGCTTCTTAACGATGCCGACGGGGTATTATAAGTCTGGCGTACCTGTATGTGTGTTTGTCTGTCTGTGGCATCGCAGCTCCCAACGGATGAACAGATTTTGTTTTTTGTTTTTGAAGGGTGAATTAGTCGAAAGTGTTCTAAGCATGTTTGATATAAAACTGCTCAAGATGGCCGCCACCTCAAAATGGTGGACAACATTTTTTCACAACCCTTCTCAAAATAGATATCAAATGAAAGGGCTTGTCTAGTAGAATACGAACGTTTCAACGAAAACCAGGCCCTGACGGTGGATTTGGAACATCGTTATGTAATGTGATGTTTATGATAACTTCGGAATAAAACAAGCCCAAATGCGATGGGGTTATTTTTCTTAATAACGGAGTACTTATGGCCATCTTCCAGCATCATCATCAGACCTTGGCTCCCATCTAACAACTAATTACTCGTTAAGACGAATAAAACGAGGCCAAACTCGATAGGGTTACATCGTATAATTACTAAATTGCTATGGATCAAGCTTCATCAACCCTGGTCACCATCTAGCACCAAAGAACTCGTCCAGACTAATGAATTAAACCCAAACTCGATGGGTTTATGTCGGTTAATGACTGAGTTGCTATGGCCATCTTCCAGCTCCATCATCAGACCCTGGTTACGATTTAACACCAAAGTACTCGTCGAAACGAATAAAATGGGACCCAAACTCGGTGGAGTCTCATGTCGTTTAATTATTAAATTGCAATGAATATCTTCCAGCTTCAGCATCAGGCCCTGGTCACCACCTTAGCACCAAAGTACACGTCAAGACGAATGAAATGAGCTCAAACTCGATGGGGTAATGTCGTTTAATTACAAAGTTCCTATCGCCATTTTCCAGCTTCATCATCAGACCCTGGTTTCCATCTAGTATCAAAATACCCATTGATGAACCCACATTTGACGGAGTTTCGTCGTTTCGTTACAGACTTCCTATGATCACATTCCAGATCCATCGTCAGACCTTGGTTAATTTCGGGATAGGCAAAACAAATATATAAAAGCTTATAAAACAACACGTGATTTGTGCTCGGACAATGTTGAAACATGCTGAACATTAAAAAATGTCTTGCTATACCAAAATTTATATTAATTTATGAATTACGCCTTAATATAAATTACGGTATAGGTTGGTGACGTCACCAAAATATATATAGCTGCATGTGTGGACACTCGAACATTGTTATAGAAAGTATACGAAAAATGTCCAGCTACGAAATTTGAAAAATATGTATATTATAGCTACGTCTGTGATGCCCTTTAGTAAATAAATTAGGCGTCACGTTGTTTGTCCGCTATGGGTTCCTAAGCTACTTAACCGATTTTAATCAAATTTACATAACGTGTGCAGTTTGATCCAACTTGAAACAGGATAGTCTTTATATGACGACTAGCGACCCGCCTCGGCTTCTGCTGATACTAAATGTACTAATAAAAATGGTTATTGTGGGTTACCCCTAAGATATAGACATATACCATCACGCACTTTTTATAGACTTTTTTAAGGGGTTCAGTAGTGCGGTACATTATTTTGATCTGTGTCGTACGGTTCAGCCAGCGGTTTGCAAAGTAAGCGCAAAAATGCGTTTATTTATGACATCACGTTAAAAAACCTTTAAAATTATCGCTGTTTCTCTACTATTTTATGCACGTATTATTATACATCTATACTAATTATAAAGCTGAAGAGTTTGTTTGTTTGAACGCCAGGATCTCGGGAACTACTGGTCCGAACTGAAAGATTCTTTCTCTGTTGGATAGTTCATTTATCGAGGAAAGCCATAGGATATTTAACATTACGCTACTGTCAACAGGAGCGGAGCATGAACGAATAATATTTAATAGTTTAAAAAACTAAAAAAACATGCTTTAGCAAACCCTTTCGTTTGATACCCATATCATGGGGGTGCATTTCAAATAGCCTGTCCGCCATTTTGGACGTCCGTTATATTGGATTTAAGCCACGTGACTATTTTTTTCGTATGCCTGACAGCAAACCCTTTTATCTGATACCTATATCATGAGCGTGGATTACCAGTCCGCCATCTTGGGGAGGCCGCCATATTGGATTTGTAATGGCGTTTCTTAGCTAGTCATGTATTGTCATCAGAACTCAGAGCGTGTGCAAAATTTCATCTTAATCGAAGACCGGGCAGTGGGTTAAATTAAGATTACATGATTTTTATACATACATAGTTTTACAAGTGAAGCTAATAATAAAAGCGTGTTAAAAATGTAACAAAAACGGGAAAAGATTGCTTTTTGAGAGCTTTTGTTGTTTGACTGTATATGTCTATTTATTAAAGGTTGCTTTATTAGAACCGAAACCTAAGGTAACCGAATTTGTTCAAAATTTGAATTGGTACGACCAATTTTCAATAGATAGATCAGCGATCACGGATCAGCTAGTATAAATATAAAACCATCTCTTGAATCACTTTCTATTAAAAAAAACCGTATCAAGTTCTGTTCGGTAGATTAAGGATTTTGTTTTATACTATGTAGTGATATTCGAGCGAAGCCGGAACGGGTCGCTAGTCTTTATATATATTTTCCTCGAATACAATGCACTTGACATCAATAAAAAAAAAGTACTAACATGATTTTGTGGGACCAATCCGATAGAGGCAGCATATTTTGTGTTCGTAATTTATACGTCTGAGCTAATTTCTGGAACTACTACTATTACGTACTTACGTAGTACTTGAAAAAACTTTGAATAATTTGAAAAGTACATTATTCATGATTACTGTTATGGATTATATATTTTTAGTATTTTAACCTTTATTATGTTATGTGGAGGAAATGCATTTACGTGTACCCTTTCACCTAAAAAGGACGATCGATTTATACCGATCTCGACACCACGATTGGTGCCCGAGCCGCCGCGTCTAGACTTTTACACGGGCAGATAGAACAATCAGCCGAGTATCTTTAAATTGTTCCAAATCAACGTTCCAACTACTTGATGTCCTTTCAACGAACCTCTATACGCGACCCTCAGGTTCGCGCATGGAATTCGTCTTCCCCGGCCATAATATACATATTTATATATATAACATAATAAAACAAGCGAAGTGAGTTTCCCCATACATACAGCTAAAATTTTTATGTGAGGTTTTCTATTTTAGGTAAAACGGTAAATACACAACCTTAAAATTAAGTAACGTTATTGGACTTCATTTTACGTGTACAATAAATAGAAAGTGGACAAGTGCGAGTCGCCCGACTCGCACAGTACAAATTTTAAACTAAACGAAGTACAAACTCTATCAGAATTTTTGTTCTGCTAAGGAACCTTCAAAGAGAGAGTTCAATTCACATTTAATCAGTTTATTGATAAACTCCATCTTCGATCTTCATCATTTATATTGCTAAATGTTGTTATGCTTGAGTAAATCTGCAGACTACATATCTATTACA
Source organism: Ectropis crepuscularia (assembly GCA_963693475.1). Lineage (NCBI taxonomy): Eukaryota > Metazoa > Arthropoda > Insecta > Lepidoptera > Geometridae > Ectropis > Ectropis crepuscularia. The sequence goes on from OY856338.1 coordinate 21,438,650, forward strand.
AAAAAGTTATTTTTTCGTGCACAAATGAAGTTACATTTTTTTAAACTTGTAAATGTACCTTTAGTCGTGCCAAAAATAAACAATTTGTTGTAAGTCGCATGATTAGCGGACATCAGTTAAATTTTTAAGAAACCTTAAATGGCAACCTTGTCAGCTCGTGTACGTCCCATGGTTGGGTTGTACTACGCCTAGAAATTGCGGGTTAAAGGAATTTAAATTAAAAGTTATTTATCTTCGACCACCTGAGCAGATTCTTTCGTTTTTACCTAAAATAAAGGAGAGAGTAACGTCATTCGCATCAGTGATTTATTTTAGAGGTAGACTCCGGCTTTCCACACGTTGTTTTCCTTCCCTTCTAAGGAAAGAGATTCTGGCCTGAACGATTTGCAATCTAGTTGAGATTGCAAATCGAGGGGTTTCACAGATTTTTTTTATTTTGGCTTTGGATACCTCAATGAAATATGTGATTTAATCGATGTCCTACGCAACATTGTCGTAAATCGATGGTTTTACTATCCGGCATCACGTACCGTGATGAAACATGATAGTTGTCATTTTGAGTTGTTCCTCTATCTTTGCATATGGTGTTTGTAAGCTAGCTGACGAATGTCGTTTTTAATGACCGCATCGTCAGTGTGTATACTGAGTTTATTTCGATATACATAAATACAAATAAACTTCTCTACGTAAGCCTGTCTGTATCGATACAAAGGCGAGTGAAATGCGTTTCATGCTGCCAAAGCGACGGAGAAAGGGGCGTGCAGTAGGGAGGACGTATGTAGCTAAACAATCGCGTGTGTAGTTTACAGACCCCGTGATGGTGATCGAAGGTCCACTTGCCGGTTAAATTGCGTTTGTCGAGCGCCGTAATTGCGATCAAAACGCGCTTTGTTAGTTAGGGACTTTCAGTCTCATTACAAATGATGCAAAGAGTATATTCATTTGATTGTGATCAAAATTTTATTTCTAAAATGAGAATTTAAATAAAAGTAATGTTTTGATAAAGGGATAAATAATTTAATTTAGCACAGGTTATGATTTTCGGGCTCAAATTTTATGATTTTTAAAACATATCCTATGGTCAGTGAGAAATCCTGTAAACAAAATTAAATAACTACCTAATAATAATTATTAGCTGAAATATGCTGCCTAATAATTACCTGCAGTTAGTTGGTCCTGAACTTATATGAATCTATGAATTTAGTATAGCACGGATTTCTCACAGGTCACTAGCAGATGTAATCATTTCGGACAAGTACGAGAAACACTTCATTAAAAATGTAAAAACCTCCAACGCAATTTATGTTCCAAATTTTAGGTACCTACACTTAAGTGTAAGCAAGGGCTCTCACACAAAACTGTTATTGTCAATTAGATATGAAAGAAAAAAAGATTTTGGTTTCATACACATATTACGATTATGATTGCTGATGGGAAATATTTTACTCGCAAGTATTATGGGTCGAGAATAGAAGAAGTTTTTTTTTTAAATTATTTTGAAGTAGCATATCTTCATTTAAAGATAAAAGATAAAGTAGCTTGTCGTCATGTTTTGCCTGATATGGTAGGCATACAAATATTTTTTCCAATTCTTAAATGATTGATGACATAGTTATTAAGTCTAGTCACAAAATTAGCTGAACAACTCTCTCCTTATATTAAAATCACCTTTCAACTATATAGATACAAAAAATAGAAAACTTTACAAAGTCATGTCATCAAATTAAGTTACAAAATTACAAATATGTATTTATTACTAAATGTCTAAAATAATACCTCATTAAATCTGTCATCGTCTTTCTCTTCTTCTGTCTCAGAACTGACTAAAATGGTGGTGACACCGTTATGACCAGTATGACATAAGATCGGAAAAATGCACGATGCAAATCACGTCGGAAGTTCTTGCGATGCATTCCTGCGAATTCGGAGATATTTGCGATGCGACGCGAATTCGTGGTTTTGTACGGGAGCCCTTAGCAAAAAATACCGATTATTTGTCTAAGATACCTGCCGCAGTTAATACAAGAGCTCTGATGAAACATAGCTACAAAGATTTCCGACTAACTTACCTTTCATATACAGAAAAAAAAACAAAATCAAAATCACTGCATCCGTTCGAGAGTTCCGATGCCACAGACAGACAACATACCTCACACAAAGAGACACGTCAAATTTAACAAGTCTCGTTTTTACGACGGGAGGAAAAAGAATCGAAATCGGTACACGATTGACGGAATTATCGCTCATGCATAAAAATACATACAGTTGAAGATTTAACCTCATTTTTTGAAGTCGATTATAAAGAAAAAAACACGAATTAAAACTACGATCCTGTTGACTTTAAACGTTCTTATTGGTATTTAATGTGTAATAATTCAAATGATGTGTAAATCATAAACATAGTTAAAACTTTAATTTTATTAATTAAATAGTTGCGTAATACCAGAACGATGCGCAGAAATAATAAATATATCTGTGGACTTAGTTCTTAGAATATAGGGGTGGGTGGGAAGGCGCGAAGCGCATGAGCGGAAGCATTTTAGGTCCATGTCATGTAAGCTTCATTCCACTGTGAACCGGCACACAGATCGGTCGACCCGTGTTGCTGATTAAAAAATCGTGACAAATTTAAATTCGTGTTCGCGAATAATTTAAAAATAATTATTTTCCGTAACAACTACTCCTTTTATTACTTTTGTGACTTTTTTTTACTGTGATGTGCTAATGTGTTGACATTTATACCTATTCTAATATCTCGGGACGCGTATCGGACCGAGCCTTGAATAAATCAATAATAATAGTGTGCTCACAGTTTATGAGACGGAGCGATTAAAATGTTTAAAAATGTCTGATATCCAAAAGGATGGCAAAAGTGGCAGGAGCAGATCGCGGGGTGGTGGCGTTAGACGGCGTGGTGGTGGCGTTAGACCGCGCAGCAGTAGATCTGTTACTTTGGAATTTTCTGAATTCGGTTTGCAACTTCCAAGTGATCGCGGATCGAGGCATAAACGTAAAGGCAATCACAGGAGGGCCACTCGTGCAAGAAGAAACACTAAGAGACCATGTAGATCTTCTGCTAAACCTTTGACATCTTCACCAGACTCCTCTTCAGAGAGCTCAAGTTCCATTCAACGACCTCCGCCACGAGAAGAAGAAACTGAGTACGATTTTCAGTCATGGCATTGGCGTAACGTCGCATGGCAATTGTATTTACGTCAACTTCATTGTCCCGAAATTACAACAGGGTTTTCTATTTTCGATTTCATAGAGGAATTGAAGTCTCCCAGATTCGAATCTCAAACACGAGAATTATTTATTGTAGATGATACCCCTCTTAAAAGTCCTTCGCCTTTGAACATAAAAGAGATAATAAGCTTTGTTGTAAAAAATGGATTTAAAAAGGTAGACAATTTTATTCGGACGTAGTTTGTTTAACAATCCAGTAGGTTAGGGATGGTAACGTTACGTGTTTCTTAAGGATACTCCGGAACTCCACAGAAAAGACCTGATCAGCGCAATGAAGTTGCCTGACAACGAGCCGCTGACGTCGAGCGAGTATTGGGTGATCACGGACCCCTGGAAGCAAGACTGGGAGCGAGGTGTGCAGGTGCCTGTCAACCCCGACTCTCTGCCCGCGCCGAAGGTGAAGATCATTGAAAACCCGCACCCGCCTGGACATACGGACTTCAAATTGTGAGTACCTACCTGCCTTACATTGTTTAATATCCTTTTTTTAACTCACACATAATATTTTCCAAATAATCCATATGTGTTCCACTGCAGGGCTTGCTTCTCTCTTACTTCAGTTACTTATTTCAGTTTTTATTAACGGTAACCGCAAGTTGTAGGACTTCAATTGTATTTCGAACACTTCTTACACTTCTCTACCATCTATGTATAATCATGTTTCCTTAAATTTTGTGTTTATTGTTAAATCAAGTGATAATGCCTTTGCCCATGGCGGATTTTCTCTCGGTAATCTTATCTCTGCTTTCCTGAATAATTATCTATTCGAGTATTTTCTTTATGAATATTGGAAAATAATGAAGCTGAGGATTACATTTTTTTATCCGATAATCTTTAGAACTACCAGCCTAATTTAAGAAATTCTTTATACATTTAATATCCCTTTGAACTTTCGAACCTACCAGCTTGATTTAGGAAATTCTTCATACTTTTAATGCCCCTTTTTTGTGAAAGAGTATATAATATAACATTAATGTGAGACGGTTTTAATTTTGGTTTAAATTGAGCACTCAAATTAAATTGTTATATATTTTTTTTTTTTTAAATATACAGTTTAAAATATCACAATTGTTTGTTCATAATAAAATATTACTAATAAATATGTGTAAAAATAAGTTGATTGACAGACAACGCTCTGTGTAAACCGACAGATCTAGGTGATATATTACTAATGGGATTTTTTTACGTATTGTTGTGTACATAATTATGTTGACACGGTTTGTGTTAGAATTTAGCGGCCTTTACAGTTTGTTATTAAGACGCTCGGACGCTTGTTATTTATTGCGATGCAGAAAATCGCGTCGCTTGTTGCTTCTCTCATCCCCTATTTTGTATCTAGGTCGTCCAGGGCTCCAGGTCGCCTACATGCACAGACTGCACTTGCGCCGACCGTTCACCTTTGGAGGTGGAGAAGGGAGAAGGGCATTACGGGTGGCAACAGGGTGTTGAGGGGGATGTTAACTCCCTGTACCATCAAAGGATTTCGCTATTCAGATTAAACAGTTCGTCAATATTTGACATTCAAATGTAAATGCAGCGAACATTTTAGAACGGTGATACTATTTGTAATGCGGAGTTTTATGATCGCCCGTACTGATTAGGTTTTTCCTTATGATGAAACGAATTCACAATTTCAGATAACACTAGACTCAGATGTGACTGAGTTCGTATATCTAAACTAATATTAAAAAGCTGAAGAGGTTTTTTGTTTGAACGTGTTAATCTCAAGAACAAGTGGACCGATTTCAAAAATTCTTTCACCGTTGGATATTTACGTGATCCCTGAGTGCTATAGGCTATATTATGTACCAAGGGCGAATCCGGGTCGGACCGTTAGTTCCTGGATAATATATTCAGAATGCGGGCGATGTTGAACAAAATATAAATGACAGACTTAAATGTACAATAGTAATCTGATGTATTTCAACAATTCCATAACATACGCCATTTTGTTATATTTATTTAATTTTATTCTTTCTTGGATAATGAGATATTTGTAGTAATCGTGTTGCTAAGTTCCTCGTTGTTTGTTGGCAAAATACACTCCAAATAGATGGATTCGATATGTTTATAATAACAATATCGATTAATAGTGGGTGTACCTGTATCGTATATATGTGAGACGTGATATAGTGTATTAATTACATAATTGATCATTAGTCTTAATAAATGTTATTTTCTTTCTAGCTGTCTCTAACCTTACCTGTCGATATCATATTCTACGCGTGGGTGACGCAGTAACAAAACAAGCGTCGGAACAAAGAAATTACTTATAGATATATTTTCATGGCGACACGTCGTTGTTCTTGTGCTGTTTACTAACCTACTTTTATCTAGTCTAGAGAGTTCGACCACCGTATAGCCTAACAGGAGCAAGCTGTCTCTTGATTCTTGTCAAATTTGAATGCATTTGATAGTCAGAACGGGAATGAAAGCGCAGCTTGTTTATACTTTGAAATTCTAGTTCAGATACGGTATCTCATCGAAAATCGCACTAAAGGGATACCTCCAGATTATGACGTCTTTTAAAAGTGGACGATAATTAAAAATATTAGAAAGAAAAATAAATTTGTACATTTTGAAACAAAAAAACAATGGATTTCTTAACTGGTCTAGTAGTAATCAAGCAACATTATTCATGCAACGGAAACATTATGGCCACTGAAAAACGTACTACGTTTAAATTTGGCTTACAAATGTGGTGATGAACGAGTACGAGAAAGTTCTACGAGTAGCTACGTTGTTGATTATTTCTAAAATGGTTGAGCCGTTTTTGATGAAGGTTGCACTGTTTCCCAAGTTTCAACGAAATGTTGTTTTATTTAGAGACTATAGTAAAAGTGTAATAGAACAGTATTATGCAGAGCAAGTTAGCAATCAAATTTCAGAGAGAAATATTCTGATGAACATCAAACATTTGAAAATATCGGCGAAATTATGGTTCATGTTATATATAGTTTCTACTACATTACTCTATTTCTTTAACTAAGATCCTGCAAAACGAATTATAGACTCTAGAGTCCTAAATAGAAAAAAAGAGGACAAAATAAAATAGAATAGTATAAATAAAATACTTTGTCAATTACATATCACTCAGGTAACCGATCTGAAGTAGAAATAGAAAAAAAAACAATGATCTACGAACCTATGATTTATGATCAGTAATTATAAATAATATCATTACTGATATTCTATAAAAAATATGTACTGCCTGAAGTTTTTGCGTATGAAAATGTATAATGATGATATTGATGGACATTATACACAAACACCATCTAACCCCAAACTAAGCAAAGCTTGTATTATGGGCGCCAGATAGCCGATATAATATGTACTTGTATAATTGTAAATAAGTACTTATTATACACTAGCAGCGCCCCGCGGTGTTACCCGCATAATTCCCGTTCCCGTTGTTTTTCCGGGATAAAAAGTAGCCACATAGGCTACTTTTCTTTTCTTTTTTTTAACATTTATAGGTTTACACTTGACCACCATCTCGCCTGATGTTAAGCGACGATGCGGTCTAAGATGGAGCGTGCTTACCTAGAAGAAACCGATTCACTCTCGATTTGAAGACACTAAGATTATAACCATCGGGTAAAACCCACTCAGGCAACTCATTCCACAGTCTAGACGTTCTTATCACAAAAGTAGAGTCAAACCTCTTTGTTCTTCCAGACTATAATCTATATGTGTTCCAAATTTCAGCCCGATCCGTTCATACGTTAGGACGTGATTGAGCAACAAACATCCATACATTGACATTTATAATAATAGTAGGATATAAACACCCAGACACAGAACTAATAATTGTATTAATCACACAAATAATTGCACTGGGTGGGAATCGAATCCACGACCCACGACCACGGCAGACTACAGACGAAGTATGCCATGAAGCCAGAATAAGCAAACACTAGCAAAATACAAACTCACTTCATTTCCATGTAATGTAACATCAAATATAAACAAAAAAATCGTTGCCAAAAAATCGTTGGCAAAAATTAATTACTTTTACCAGGAACCATCTCTGGGAATCATTGGAAATATATCCATCTAACCATATCCATATTTTTAAAAATGAATTGCTGTTCGTGGGTCTCGCTAAAACTCGCCAACGGCGGGGTCGATTTGGCTGATTTTAGTTTTGAAATATTTGTCGTAGCTCGGGGAAGGTTTAAACGGTGAGAAAATATTGAAAAGTTGCGAAGAAGATAGTAAAAACGATAATTTCATTTCCTCATATATATAAATTGTTCTACGAGTACATTATTTCCAGTCAAACATATGACGTTACCTATCAATTTTTTTTTTGTTTTAGAGAGTTTTAAACAAAGAGTATAATAATACAAAGAGTGGGCTGTGAATTGAATTCTAACGTCACGCTCGGGTATGATAAGAAATTTTCGGGTGAACTCGGGATGCGAGAAAGATAATACCTATAAGTGCGCCGAAGCGAGAAAGATAATATAGTCAACTGCTCTTCGCTGTTGTGTCTCTGTGTTATTTAATTATGTTTTTTTATCGTGACATTAACGGGTGCCATTTAAAACACATTTTTTTTGTCCTAATTTACTTTGTCATATTGAATGTAGCCTAATGTATGGTGTCTATAGTGCAACTTTTGCATTACAGTTTTTTGGCATAATCTTATACCTTTAAACGAGCAGGTCTTGTATATAAGTATAAATATATAGAATCTGAATCTCGGAAACGGCTCGACCGATTTTAATGAAATCATGTATGCAGGGGGTATCGGGGACGATAGATCGATCTAGCTACGTTTTATGTCAAGAAAACGTCATTTTATGGGATTTTCAGGCAATAAAAAACTCATACAATGTCATTAGAATACGATAACAAATTTTACCATTTTGAAGAATTATCCCAAGCGGGAAGGGGTCGCCTATGAAATTAGGAAGCCCCGGTTCGAATCCTGACGACTGTTACTCTCAACTCTCTTTTTGTTATTTTTTTCCTGAGAATAATAGTTTTTAAAAGGGCTCCCTCTTTATCAACTCATTTAATTTGTATCTAAGTCATCATCATCATCATCAGCCGCAAGACGTCCACTGCTGAACATAGGCCTCCCCCCTAGATTTCCACAACGAACGGTCCTGCGCAACCTGCAACCAGTGGTTTCCAGCGACCTTTGTGAGGTCATCTGTCCATCTTGTGTGAGGCCGTCCAAGACTGCTTCTTCCGGTTCGTGGTCGCCACTCGAGAACCTTTCTTCCCCATCGGTTGTCAGTTCTGCGAGCGATGTGGCCTGCTCATTGCCACTTCAGCTTGCTTACTCTTTGTGCTATGTCGACCACTTTCGTTCTTTTGCGAATATCCTCATTACGGATTCTGTTGCGCAAAGAGACTCCGAGCATAGCTCTCTCCATATCTCGCTGTGTGACTTTGAGCTTTGTTATGAGGCCCACAGTTGAGGACCACGTCTCAGTTCCATAAGCCATCTCTGGCAACACGCACTGGTTAAAGACTTTTGTCTTTAGGCGTTGGGGTATTTTGGACTCAAAGATGTGCCGAAGTTTCCCGAACGCTGCCCATCCGAGTTGGATTCTTCGCTGGATCTCTTTGTCGAAGTTGGATCTACCTAATTGGATCTTTTAACCCAGGTAGATGTATTCGTCAACAACTTCGAGTGTGGTATTCCCAACATTAACCTTTGAACATTTGACATGACCTTCGTCTTGTCCATATTCATCCTCAAACCTACCTGCCGGGATACTCTACTAAGATCCTTGAGCATAGCACCTAGGTCCTCCAGCGACTCCGGCACAATGACTATGTCGTCGGCAAACCCAAGGTGAGTGATGCATTCGCCGTTGATATTGATGTCGTATCCGTTCCAGTCCAGTAGCTTGAAAACATCTTCCAGCGCGGCAGTGAACAGTTTCGGAGATATAACATCTCCCTGTCTCACGCCTTTCTGTAGCTGGATATGTTTTGTGCACCGGTCCTGTAATCGCACAGACATTGTGGTTTTGCTGTAGATACACTTCAACACTTCGATATAGCGATAGTCGATGCGGCATCGCTGGAGAGACTGAAGCACTGCCCAGGTCTCGATGGAATCGAAGGCTTTCTCATAGTCCACATACGCTATACATAGTGGCCTCCTATACTCCTCGGTTTTCTGTATAATCTGCCGAAGCGTATGGATGTGGTCTACGGTACTATAGCCTTTTCAGAAACCGGCTTGTTCGGGTGGCTGGAAGTCATCAAACCTGCGTGCGAGACGATTCGTGATTACCCTCGAAAACTACTTATAAACGTGGCTCAGAAGTGAGATGGGTCTGTAGTTCTTCAACAAGGTGTTGTCACCTTTCTTGAAGAAGAGCACCACCACACTTCTGCTCCACGCTTCTGGCGTATTACCGTCAAGTATGACGGAGTCGAACAGCTTCTGGAGGACTTAAAGTACCGGTTTTCCACTCGCTCTCAGAAGCTCAGTCGTAATTCCGTCCAGGTGCCTTGTTGTTCTTAAGTTGTTTGAGGGCCATCCTAATCTCATACAGGCTGAATTCCGGGATGTCTTCGGTAAAGTGTCGGGTCAGCTTAGCTCTGGGGTCTTTTGCCATGCTAACGACAGGTGCTTTGTGCTTGCATAGAGGTGTATAACATAATGGTGTTCATAGAACCTCTCAATCTCCTCCAAAATCTCGGGCTTCGACGAGACGACGTTACCACTGTCGGTCTTCAGTTTGGTCAATTGACTTTGCCCAAGAGACAGATTTCTTGCGAACACTTTCGAGCCTTTGTTCCGCTTACACGAATACACGAAGTATTGAAGCAGTGTATGTCGCGTCGCACACAAGTAGATATCTGTCTATTGAGCCGTCTGTATACCGTCACGTCGACCGAAGACTGCAATCGCATATCTCGCCTAACCGCCATGAGATTCAGAGTATGATCGGAGAGCTTTTGGGTTCTATTCTGGCGTCGGCTCTTATAAAATTTCCTGTCGCAGTCGACAGGAAATTGAACAGTTTCCATCAGCCTGTCGTTTATATCGTTCGTTTATTACGCATTCATCTAAGGCTTCAAAGCGATTTTGAAGTTCGAGTTGAAAGTTATCGGGATCTTCGATTTGAGCATAATTTGGTCGGAGCGTAGACTTCATTAGACGTGATTTCGAACTTAATGCTTAGATTCAGCGTGCCTCTTACAATACGGTGATCGCTGCCGGTCTTAACCCTACTGATCACAGAGACATCGCTGAACATTTGCCGTTTAGTCGTCATAATGAAGTCGATCTCATTTTTTGTGGAACCATCTGGGCTAATCCAGGTCCATGTTCGTTGTGGCAGTTTCTTGAAAAAGGAGTTCATCATAAAGAGGCTCTCCCTTTCCAAGAAATCAGCTAGACGTTGCCCTCTTCCGCTGCCCATATCCGAATTGTCCCACTCTCAACTCATCACCGCTACGTTTTCCTAGTTTCGCGTTGAAGTCTCCCGTCACAACTGTGAAATGTGTTGGCGAGACATGTATGGCTTTGGAGATGTCTTCATACATGGTCTCAACCTCTTTGCCGGGATGTGTCGAGGTCGGTGCGTATACCTGTATGACCTTCAATGAATACCGGTCGGTTATTTTAAGTACAAGGTATACAACACTGCTCGACACACTCTCGATCATTAACACGTTGTTGACGAGATACTTACGGACGATAAACCCGACACCCCCTTGGGATTGTTGATCTCCCTCCCGGTAGTAGAACAAGTTGCTGGATTCGAGGGTTATTCTGTCCTCGCCCTGTCTACGGACTTCGGATAACCCTATGATATCCCAGCGCAACTTGTCTACTTCTTCTTCCAGCTCCACAATCTTTTCGTCAGCCCTCAGCGTCCGTGCGTTGTACGTTGCCAGGTTGCATCGTTGGGTTTGGTGGCGGGGCGTCTGCCGGGGATTCTTAGCACCCCATGCTCCGTTGAAACCAAGGCTGCCACCAACGCCTGGAATAACGGAGCCGCAGGGGACTAGGGGCCGTTTCTTTTTTGTGACCATCATATGGGGGGGGGGGGGGGGGGGGCTTTGCCATAGTCACCACGCTTGGCAGGCGGGTTGGTGACCGCGGAGCCAGTCCTTTGCACCGATGACGCCGCTGCCCGTCACCGGCCAGGTCTATTTAGGACTGGCTTTTAAATGGATATACCGCCCTTGGTTCGGTCGTCAGAGCCTCGTTAGTTGGCAGCAGGGTGTACCGCGCGCAGGAGAGGTTGACATTTGGGGAAACTAGATGTTTAGCGCTTCCCCCTTACACCCCTATGTATGGGTATCTATGTATCTAAGTATGTTCTAACAAAAAAAATGAAAATAAAATCTTATTGGCGATTTGTCTGCACAAACTGATTCTTGTACTTAACAATAGATGGCATTGCACAACTAAGCCTATGAGTATTTGGTTTAAGGCTATACCAACTTTAATTATATTATCAATTATTCGATTTTATGTGACAATATATTTAATTTTTTAACCGACTTTAAAATAGGCGGAGGTTCTCAATGCCGTTGTATATTTTGGTACGTATTTTACGCGATAACCCCGCTAATTGAGAATCGATTTTGATGATGGTTTTTCATTTGTTTGGTACAAAATACTTGAGATATTTCCATATACATTTTATAGAAATCGGTGTGGTGATTTCCTAATAGGCGACGTAGTCACAGCTTCTTTTATAATATAGTCGTGTGTCTGAATTTAATTTTAAATTGAAGTCGGTTTTGGTATCTTCATAGAAAATCCTTTCCTATATAATTATTTGTCTGCCTTTAAATGAGCAGTTCCTGGATGTATGTTTATATGTATTTAGTTTATAGAATCTGAATCTCGGAAACGGTTTCAACGATTTTGATGAAATTTAAAAAAAAAACGGCGGTTTATGTGCATTTTCAGGCAATGAAGAATTTTACAATATCTTTAGAATACAAATGGATATTTCGTACATGTGTTCAGTATCGTTATATCACAGCCGAGAAATTGGGCGGTTTCAAAATCAGAAAGTGCCCGGTCCGAACCCAGATCATAGCCTTTTTTTTTTTTGAAATTCCTCATTTTCTGATAAAACTTTTTACTGGGAACCCCACCACACACTTTTACCAACGCGTCTGATTTAATAGAATCTAAAATAGCATGAACAAATTTTATCTATTGGCAATGTTTCTATACAAAGTAAATTACACAGCAACATTATAGCTACTTAACAATAGATGGCACTGTTAAGCAAGACTAATGTAAGCTATAATTAATTGAACTCGTGATGTTTTATTGAAAAAATACAGTACAGTACGATAATTTCACAAAAAAAAACGAGCTATGCTCGGTCAACCAGGTACTGTATTTTAAGCATATCAATCTATTGTACTACATTCGATTCGACTATTGATGAGACGCATAATGGTCTTTAGGCATATTGATGAGACGCATAATAGTCCTTAGGCATTTTTATTTATTTGTTGTGCTACTAAACATAGACCCAGGTTACATAGGACCCAGATCCGACTCGGAGCACCCCGACTCCACTTAGTCTTGTCACTACTATCCCCAGAGTGTGTATACAAATGTGAGAGTTAGAAGCTTAAGGGAGGTCCTGAGTGGAACGAGCCATGCGGGGCCAAGCGTAGCGAAGCGATTGCCTCGTAGTCTCCTGCACACTCTCACTGATAGCAGCGATGTTCTCGGCCTATCTGGCTTTCCTTTGACATAAGGGTGTTGGTTGGTTGTTTACCGAACCAGTCGTCTCGAATTTGGTCACTAAACATTGGAGAATCGACTTTGAAGGGCCACTGCGTCTGCCGTAAAATGGACGTAATGCCCGCAATGTTTGCGCTAAAGAACACTCATTTTGATAATAAAGTTATATCAGTTGGACGTGATGCACTCAATCGTGTAACTTGCCACGGTGATTTGGCATCAGTAACTGAAGAAATAACGCATTCGACAGGTGCCGCCAAAACGACATGGCCGCCACACATTGTCAACATCGACCCGCCCTGTTTGAAAGATCCTTTATAACGCTGACGCTAATGTTATATAAAAATATATTAATAAAGATAGTCGTTGCATTTTTATCTTCAAATTGACGCGGATGACACCGCTGGGCAACACCTAGTTTATTATACAACTTAGAATAAAATAAACGATAAAAATATTATTACTACGTATTAGGAAATGATTTAATTTCAGAGATTTATTAGTTTTACTTATTACAAAGGTTTATTTTTCACTTTTATTGAATTCCGATATTTTGTTTGTGACAGGCCCAAGGACAAGTATATCCATCTATCTCGAGACGCCAACTACTCTCCCGAACAACATCAGTTGAGTTCGACTCCTGCTTGCGCTGAAGCTGCCTGTGCGTATGACCTGGATGCCACCGATACCTGCTGGCTTCGTCTACTCAACGCAGAGAGAGCGCGAGCCGGCGTCTCAGCCGTCAGCGACAACCAGTTCGAAAAGGTCATCGAGGAGCTGGAGGTGAGACACATTTAACTAGACCCTTTAGACTATTCATGTAGATACTTGATTTACGGTTCATACTAAGCTTTATGGCATTAGGAGCGTGTTGTATGTTAAGGGAAGCTTACGTTCATCAGTGGACTATAGGCTGATGATAATGACAGCAGCAAGCCTTCGCCATCTACGAGGAGTATCATTCATATCACCTATCGAGGAATTTGTTGCATCTCCGCTAGATCTTCGTGAGTCAAGGTCGCTCGAAATGCCTGCCTGCTTGCCGTAAACACGGAATTTTACAAACAGTCTTTAATTATGTTTCGTTGTAATACTTGATGAAAAATGAGTGTGATTTTGCGAAGTTATTACTATTTTTTATATGGTCTAATCTTTTGGGATTCTGTAGAAACTGTAGGGCCCAACTAATTCATAAAATACTGACGAATTATGTAATGGTGCATTTAGCATTTGATAAATTACCCCTTAATTAAACAAAAAGTATCAATAATAACATATATTGGACTATATGAGGACATTATCATCATAAAACTGTGAAACGCAAACCTATAAAGTATAAAAAACTCTGAATATATGTATTTAAGAAACACTTATTTTTCAAAATATTAGTTAGTACTAGCGGGCCCGCTCCGGCTTCCCGAGGATATACTATATATAGTTATATAGCCTATGTCATTCACTGAAAAAATTATTAAAATCGATCCAGTAGTTTTGTTTTATTCATTACTATCCGTGGCCCGCACGCGTTAAATTTGGAGTAAAACAATTCCCCTTTCCCTATACCATGAAGATTTTCTGCTATCTTTGGAATATCTAAATTCATACGCTACATTTTTAGGGTTCCGTAAAACGTAAAAACGGAACCCTTATAGATTCGTCATGTCTGTCTGTCTGTCTGTCTGTCTGTCTGTCTGTCTGTCTGTCCGTCCGTATGTCACAGCCATTTTTTGCCGAAACTATGAGAACTACACTGTTGAAACTTGGTAAGTAGATGTATTCTGTGAACCGCATTAAGATTTGAACAAAAAAAATTAAAAAAAAGAAAAATTAGGGTCGCCCCCCATACTGAGAACTGAAACTCAAAAAATTTTTTTTCATCAAACCTAGACGTGTGGGGTGTTTATCGATAGGTCTTCAAAAATGATGTTGAGGTTTCTAAAGTCATTTTCGTCTACACTGAATAATTTGCGCGAGAGACACTTCTAAAGTGGGAAAATGTGTGTCCCCCCCCCTCTAACTTCTAAAGTAAGAAAATTAAAAATCTAAAAAAAATATATGATGTACATTACCATGTAAACTACCAACGAAAATTAGTTTGAACTCGATCTGATGAGTAGTTTTTTTTTAGTACGTCATAAATACACTATTCGATCAAAGTTACAACGAACTACAAGAACTATGTGTACTATGTATAATATTATGTTACTTGCTGCAACGGAACCCTTCATGGGCGAGGCCAACTCGCACTTGGCCACTTTATTACTTATTTACTTTTACAATTTTTAGCTATTTCTTTTATTTTGTACAACAATTAATATATTACAGAAAATCTTTATATGCAACGTTCACAGCTTTCTTGTCAGTAGCCAATACAAACATGTTTTCTCTAGAGCTTACTCTTGACCTTGCGATTTATTAATGGTCATTGCAAAATATGTCTTTACCGGAAACTGTAAACATTTAAATTGGAAGGGTAAATCCAATGGTAACAGAGGGATTCGGGAAATCAATACATCTTCTCCGGTACCACATCCTGTGAGTATTATGCACTCTGTTATGAACGTTTTCAGTGATATTACCAGCAAACGCGTGCCATTGTAAAATTCAGGTTTCTTAATAAAATACCAGGACAACCTTCTTTCAACACCATTTTGTAAGGAGGGAGAGTCCAGACGGGTTCATCAGATTCTATTTTCGCATATTGATCGACCAAGGATTGGTTTGTTAACATTCCGTATCTAAGCAAAGTGTTGAAATTGTTACGTCTTGTCATTATACGGTAGCAATAGTAGTTCATACATGACACTGTTTTACACAGAGGTGTACCACCGATTGGGTCAACTTGAGAAATATTAATGGCATAACCATTTTCTCCACGACATAGCATCAAAGGATATTGTAAGTTGTCGTAAGATCTGTGTAACTCTGAAATTTTTGCAAATTATTATCACGACTATGTAATACAATATCTCTTTTGTTAAATTGCTGCATTCAGTAATATGCTGTAAAGGGCCATATATGTAGATCTATATTAAATCAACAATGCATTTAATTGGTTAAGGATTAATGCTGTATTGGTTAAAATTGCTTCGAAAATTAGCCATTATTTGTCTTAAAAAGTAAATGAGAAAAAAATGTTATTGTGGGATATCCATAAGAGAGACATACCATAGCGGAATTTTCTGTAGACTTTTTCAATGTGTACAATACTTACTTAAATACTTACTACATCACATTAGAAACCTCAAAAATAACAGTATTTCTCCACTATTTGCTGGATGTTATTATACATAAAAACCTTCCTCTTCAATCACTCGTATCTATTAAAAAAAGACAGCATCAAAATCCGTTGCGTAGCTTTAAACATGTAGCATACATAGGGATATAGGGACAGAGAAGGCGACTTTGGTTTATACTATATAGGGATTTAAGATTGCACGGATTTTTCAATTAACGCAATAAAATAAAGCTTAATCCGTAGTGAATGCAATCTCGACGTCAGGGAAAAGGGTAGTAGAAATAGGGGAAGGTAGTAAGCAATGTAATAAAAGCAACTTCTCATTCTATGTTGAGGTCACGCTAAAATTAATATAGCGCCTCGGCTATCTGGAAAGTTTAATATGTGAAGGTTTCGAGAAAATTGAAAGATCGAACATGCTATTTCTATTCTTGGCTATTTCGCTCTACGTATATTTTATCAATTCGATACCGATACGATAGCGCCGCCAATTATGACTCGATTTTGATGGTTATTTTTTTGTTTGGTAGATCATAGTCCTATATAAATTTTGTCGAAATTGGTGAAATCGATCGAAAACGGTCTTTGAAATATGAACAAAAAACTAATATTTGCTTTCATGTATTTTATTTAGACGACGCGACGTAGTGATAAAATCTTATGAAATTTGATTGAGAATCCGAATTTAATTTTAAATTGAAATCGGTTTTTTTTTTCCGAGAAAATAAATTATTAATTTGAATGTATGAATTAGTGGATTAGTAGTGGTAGAACTCTTTGCAGAGTCCGCCTGGGGAAGTACCACACCTTTGCCTATTATTCTGCCGCCAAGCAATAGTGTGCAAATATTACTGTGTTTCGGTTTGAAGGGCAATGTTTCCAGAGAAATCACTGGGCTAAGAGATAAAACACCTTGATACGAGTATCTCTGGGTGACGAGCGCAGCGCGGTGCTAGATTTGGATTCTTTGTATCCCTTTAGCTGCGTGTCACTGTGCTGTTATGGGGAGTCATGTTGCTTACCACCAGGCGCATGTCCCGCTCGTCTTGTCACTCAATGCCGTCTACATCTTAATCATATACGAAAACAGAACAGAACGAACTTTACAAACCGAGATAGCCGGATTCTTTGGGCCCATTTTAATTCCAATTTTGATATAAATAGTACATGATAACAGTTTAAAGCGATTTTAAAAATAATATGTAATTATTTTCTTAGTCGAACGTGTTAATTGAGTCGTGACTGCTAAATAAACAAAAAGTGAAAATTTTATTAGTGTCCGACAGTGAACCAACGCAGCCAACTATATTCAATTTCCCTCAAAGTAAACAGGAAAGCATAGGGAAATGGCGAGTTAGAAAATGTTGGGAGTACTATTTAATATACTGACTCCAATATGTTTACAATTAAATGTAGGTAGGTTGAAAAGCTACTGTGAAGCTACTGTGTGAAGAGTATCACACTGAGAAAATAGCATGAATATGATGAGCGTCCTGACCTTTGTTATCCAGTATGGAAAGAAAAATTTAAATTATGCTAATTTCAATGCTGCAGAGGAGCAGAATCGTCATAAACAGACTTGAGTTTTTTTTGTATAAATTTACAGTTATTGCGTATGTGCATCCAGTACTAATACTCGTCTCAAGGCTTCTTGAGATGGCCGGTCGATGCGCCGGTTCGCCTCTTCGTCGAATTTCCATTTTCAACTTTACCTTAGACCCATCGAAATATTAAAAAATGTAAATTCTGAGTAAGAGCACGGACCCTTGTGTTTGTGGGTTGGTAGGCTGTGTGGGTGGGGATTAAATACTGACTAAAACAAAAATCGAGCAGGTTAAAAAAAAAATATAGGTATGCGTCTTATTATTTAGTTTTGCAGGTTATCCAAAATTCTGAAATAGATCTTGAACTCCGATTTCGCTAAAATGCTATCCTTTTATAGTCCAAGATCCCAGAGCCGCCAGACGTCCACGTATTTCCTGATGAACGAAATGTGGACGATTGAGTAGAGTTAACTCGCTAACTAGCTTAGACGGCCATTTTGAGATATGGCGCAATGAAGGTACATAAACACATTGCTTACTTCACTTATTTTCTTACAACTGATTTTTACGTATTTTGTAGGCAACATCCTAACAAATAAGGCCCCAATACTCCCAGACACTTTCCGCCGTTTTGCTTAACAGACGCTTTGAGATCATTGAACTCTTAAAACACTAAGAAGCGGCACGCGCTCTTCTACGATGGCAATGCAAGGCTGCAGTTGCAACAGGAGCCTCAAGTTGAGTTTGCCATTTCAATTTGCCATTTGTAAAAAGGGACAGATATACATAGGTACAGCGTAAGAGTGCAACACGACCGGCGATATGTTAGTTCCGGCTATTTTGTCTCTTTCACGCCAGTACATTCGTATGTCTTTCTATTCTTGTCGATAAAATATCTAAACAATTGTGATGTATAGCTATCTCATTTGCGTCTACTGCCTACTATAGGTTCAGCGTAAGAGTGCAACACGACCGGCGATATGTTAGTTCCAGATATTTTGTCTCTTTCACGCTAGTACATTCGTATGTCTTTCTATTTTTTTTTTTTTTTTTTAAATAAAGAATGACGGGACGAGCAGGACATGTGCCTGATGGTAAGCAACATGCCTGCCACATAACAGCACAGTGACACGCAGCTATTGGAACATGAAGAGTCCAAATCATTACCTAGCACTGCACTGCGCTCGTCACCCAGAGATATAAGTTGTTATATCTCTAAGCCCTGTAATTTCTCTGGAAACATTGCCCTTCAAACCGGAACACAGTAATGTTTGCACATTACTGCTTGGCGGTAGAATAATTGGCAAAGGTGTGGTCCTTCCCCAGGCGGACTCTGCCAAGAGTCCTACCACTACTAATTCTTGTCGAAAAAAGATCTAAACAAATGTGATGTATAGCTATCTCATTTGCGTCTACTGCCTACTATAGGTTCAGCGTAAGAGTGCAACACGACCGGCGATATGTTAGTTCCAGATATTTTGTCTCTTTCACGCTAGTACATTCGTATGTCTTTCTATTCTTGTCGAAAAAAGATCTAAACAAATGTGATGTATAGCTATCTCATTTGCGTCTACTGCCTACTATAGGTTCAGCGTAAGAGTGCAACACGACCGGCGATATGTTAGTTCCAGATATTTTGTCTCTTTCACGCCAGTACATTCGTATGTCTTTCTATTCTTGTCGAAAAATATCTAAACAAATGTGATGTATAGCTATCTCATTTGCGTCTACTGCCTACTTGTAATGATGTCATTGTCGTTCATTCAAACGTATCTCACGATTGAAGTGAAGCTGTCTACACATTGCGTATGCTTGTGTGAAATTTTCGCCACATTATGCTGTCTTTATATTAGCGCGTACCTCATCTTCCTTTACTTAGTTATATCAATGTTTAAGACTCCCAAAATAATGACTTAACTTCACTTAAATTATCATACTCCATTAAAACGTAAACGTAACATAACAGTTCCGTAAAACGTAAAAACCCCTTGTGGGTTCGTCATGTGTGTCTGTCAGAATGTCTGTCTGTCCGTCCGTATGGAGTCCGTATTTTGGAGTGTGGTCTTGACCTGTAACGAGAGTGGATGTGTTTTTGTTTCGCTAATACTTTTAGAAGAAATCTGGATCGCATTCTGTTCACGAGTGTAACAGTGCATTCGTGTAATTTTGGTGTGCTGCTGAACCTCTTTCTCCTGGTGCCACAAGGTTCCAACGTCGATCACCGAACCGCCGCGCGCTGAGGCCGGCTCCGCAACCTTCCCGCGGAAACGAGACGGGCTGAGCTGCATACATATCTTTCGTATGCTGTTTACGCATTTCTAGCTACGCTTTCTGGGTACGTCGCTTCGTCGTGAGATAATAATCTTGCTACGAGAAGAGGAACGGACGGCTTCGCGACACATATTTTGTCTCTGTCGGGCTGTTGTAGCCGTGAGTTCCGGTGCTACTGCTTTCTACGCATTCGAGCTACGTCTCCTGCGCACGTAATAGTATATCGGCTATGCCGTGGGAGATAATTTATTCTGCCACCTTCAAATTGTATTGCCGGTGCGCACTTTTCAGCTATTAAAATGCGCCAAGTGCGTGAACTATTTTCACTGTGCGTCAATATAGGTACGGGAGGGGGGGGGGGGTCTACCGCCGAACGAAAAATGTCATCGCTGTGATGTATCTCTCTCTTTTCTTTTCGCTTGAAATGATAGAGACAGCATTAGCAAAGCGATAGCCGATTTAGTTAGGCGGTAGAAGCGCGGGCATTCGTGGCATGGCCGAAGCAGTCAGGGCTAAATGGCCGCCGCCGCGGCGCACTCACCCCGGCGTGCTCGCCGTGCGTCACGCCCGACCCTGATCCGTTGGATGTTCTTGTTGTGGAAATGAAACTTATACTTATAACTTATACTTATTATGAAAGGTCTGCGATATCAAATCTCAGATTAAACTCCTGTCCGATCACCCTAACTTCCAGACTGGACGATTTTGGCACAGCTTCGTGAGCTGGAGGCACGGGAAGCCCTGCGAGAAACAGAACTTTGTTCTTTGCTACAAACCGTGACTGTACTTCAGGAACAACTGCAAGAACGTCTAGGCTGTGGAATACGTTGCCTGAGTGGGTTTCCCCCGATGGTCACAATCTTTGTGCCTTCAAATCGAGAGTGAATCGGTTTCGGTCTCTCCTACCCAGAGCGGCATTAAAATTGACTTTAGGGAAAAATTGGCTCCTTAGATCGGTCTGTCTTTTTAGAAAAGGCTTTAAAATAGTTGTCTGGCGAACTTATCTATATATAAAAAGGAATTGCTGTTCGTGGGTCCGATAAAGTCGACAACGGTTGGGCTGATTTGGCTGATTTTGGTTTTGAAATGTTTGTGGTAGTTAACGGAAGGTTTAAACGGTGAGAAAATATTGAAAAGTCGCGAAAAAGATAGTAAAAAACAACAATTTCATTTTCTCATATAAACCCGAAGCCGACCGATCAAACATTTGACGTTGCCGATCAAGTATTATTTTTTTCGAGAGTTTTAATCAAAGATTTTAATAGTATAGTTTTAATCAAAGAGTATATTTTATACGTTTTTAAAGTGAAAACTTCTTTTGGCGCGCCTAGACAGATTTTTTGTGGGCTGTGAATTTAATTCTAGCGTCACGCTCGGGTATAAGAAATTTTCGGGTGAACTCGGGATGCTAGAGCGAGGAAGATAATACCTATAAATGCACCAGAGCGAGAAAGATAATAGTTAACTACTCTTCGCTGTTGTGTTCCTGTGTTTAGTATATTTAATTGTATTTTTTTTTATCGCGACATTAACTTCTAGGTACTTAACACATTAATCGAACCTGTCACGAAATATTAAATTTGCATTTCACATCCATTGCAAAGAGATTTGGTTTTAAATACCTATAAAATAAATAAATACTTACGCAAATACTAAATTTGCGAGTCATTTTCGCATTATTTCACGCATTATATCACATTATTCTTGAGCATGGATACTAAGTCATTCAGTCGCATGTTTATCTTGCTCTAACATTTTTTTTTTCGAGAGTTTTAATCAATTATTCTAATATATGGTTTAATCAAAGAGTATAACAGAAAGAACATATAAGTTTTTATGCTGTGTCCATATCGTTGAGAAATCAAATTTAAAGAATAGTTTAAAATTAATAAGCAATCCAACCTCTTTATATAATGTTTAACAACCAAGTACCTAATGACCATGCTCTATGTCGATCGATACCTCAGACACTGAGTGCATTCTTCTTTGTGAGTGACGATTACTGCTTTATCATCACTATCACACTACATAGTACAAAAACAAAGTCACACTCATCTAAAACCACCAAACAGATTTTGATGCGGTGGTTTTTAATAGATAGAGTAATACAAGAGGAAGGTTTACATGTACATATAATAGCAGAGAAACACGGATTTTTATTAAGATTTCTAATGAAATGACATAAATAAATGTTATGCGGTTACACTGCAAACGCTGAGTGAACCCTATGAGCTAGATCAAAATAATGTAAGTACAGCGGTATTGTATCCCTTCAAAAGGTCTACAAAAATTCTGCAATGTTAAATGTCTATCTATCTCTTAGGAATAACCCACAGTAACAATTTTTATTAGTATATTTAGTATCAGTATTGCACCCGTGCGAAGCCGGGGCGGTTGCTAGTAAGGTATAAAAATGGAGTATGAGAATTTAAGTTAAGTCATTATTTTGGGAGTTTTAAAGCGCCTGTGAAGCAAAACGGACGACGGAAAATGTATGGGAGTATTGGGGCCCTATTTGTAAGTATATTGCCTACAACATACGTAAAAATCAGTTGTCAGAAAATAAGTGAAGTAAGCAATGTTTATATGTACCTTCATTGGCCCATAACTCAAATCAATTGGCCGTCTAAGCAAGTTAGCGGGTAAGCATGTGTACTTAGTACATACTAACTCTACTCAATCGTCCAAACTTCGTTCATCAGAAAATACGTGACGTCTGGCGGCCCTGGAATCTTACTCTATTATGCTTTACTAACAGCGCGCCGCGGTGTTACCCGCGTAGTTCCCGTTCCCGTTGTTTTCCGGGATAAAAAGTAGCCTATGTGTTCTTCCAGACTATAATCTATATGTGTTCCAAATTGCAGCCCGATCCGTTCATACGTTAGGACGTGATTGAGCAACATACATCCATACATTGACATTTATAATATTAGTTGGATAGTAGGATGTGCACTCCATCCCTTTGTTCTTTCGCTTTAAAACCGACTTTGCCCCGCATATCAGAATCTCCATTGCAAGGCTATTGTTTGTGCTATTTTTATCTTGGAATTTTCTGTATTCGCTTTATTGCATTGCCGTTTAGATCGAATAATTCATTTTTCAATTCATTGTGTAATAGCAGTAACTATCTCAAATGTGGAGCACAATAATGGCGGACGTTTCGATTTAAAAATTAATACAATTGATTGGCTGTATTTTGTTTTGACTCCGGATGGGCCAGAAGCTCCCGCATTTTTTAAATACACTCTAGGGGTAGTAGCGACAAGACTAGGTGGAGTCGGGGTGCTCCGATTCGGATCTGGGTCCTGTGTAACCCGGTTATATATTACGTAGCACAACAAATAATTAAAAAATGCTTAAATGCAACAGTCGAATCAAATGTAGCACAATAGATTTTTATATTAAAACACATTACGCCAAAAACGATTATGAAAAAGTACATTATGACACTATACACCTTACAAAAATTAGAACAAGTAAAAAAATGCCTTAAAACTATTATGCGTCTCATCAATAGTCGAATTAAATGTAGTACAATAGATTATTATGCTTAAAACACATAACGCCACAAAAAGATTATGCAAAAGTTGCATTATGACACCATACATTTTGCTACATTCATTATGACAAAGTAAATTAGGAACAAAGAATTATACGTTTTAATAGGCACCCGTCGGCTTTCTGTCTTCGTTGTGATTATATACCTACTCGATCATAATAAAATAAGGTTGAATTGAAAATTATTTAATGAAGTAGCCGAGGCATGTGAACAAGGTTACCTAGTTTATCCATCCTTCAGGGTGAAATAATATATCTATGTATATGCATACATATATTGATATGTAATATAAATATAAATATGTTCACTGGCTGTGTGGCTCAACTGTTAGTGACTTTTTGAAGTGAACACTTCTTTAGGAGCGTTGATAACTTTTGGGGTGAAGAAAAAGCATCGATTTCGCGTCATCGTCACCTAACGCATTCCAAAAATAACTTTGACAATAACTTGTCAAATAATTCGCATAATTTACAGAAGACGGCGCTAGTGTACATATAAAAGAACCAGTTTAATAGCTATAACCTATATTTTTTTTCGGTAAAAGTTAAATGAGTTATGTAGAGATACATTATATCAACAAATTACAGGGGGTAATAACAATATATGTCTAAGCCCTGAAATATCTCTGGAAACATTATCCCTTCATACCGGAACACAATTTTTGCACATTACTGCTTGGCGGTAGAATAACTGGCAAAGGAGTTGTACGTCCTCAGACGGACTCTGCCAAGAGTCCTACCACTATATTACTAATTTAAGTTTACCGAAAGAATAAAATAAAATTAATAGGTTAAAGCTATTAAGATGATTCTTAGATTTCTGGGTGATGAGCGCAGTGCAGTGCTAGGTAATGATTTGGACTCGTCATGTTCCAATAGCTGCGTGTCACTGTGCTGTTATGTTGCCACATATGCATGCATGTTGCTTACCATCGGCACATGTGCTGCTCGTCTCGTCCCTCTATATTATAAAATAAAATAAAAAAGAAATGAGATAAACAATATTCTGACAAATAAACTGATTTTGATTTGATTTTTGTTTTGAGATATACTGCCCATGGTAAACGTATACGTGTAGCTTCAAATGATAAATACTGTCAATTTTAGAAAAAATGTTTATCGCTGCTATTATTCACATAATGTATGTATGCATGTATGCACTTGAAGGTAGACATATAATGATAAATTTCAGCAGTCTCGAGAAATGATGTAGAGCGCCTGGTATTTGCTTTCAAATCCACAAACAGCAAGCGTTGTTATATTTGAAATGTTATAGCGTACATTTGAAATGTTGATTCGATGAATCTCTTTTTATTTTTTTATTTTATAGGTTTACATTTGATCGCCATCTCGCCTGATGTTAAGCGAAGATGCGATCCAAGTTGGAGCGTGCGTATCTAGAAAAAACCGATTCACCCTCAATTTGAAGACACCGAGATTGTAATCATCGGGAAAAACCCACTCCGGCAACTCATTCCACAATTACGATTTCGGTTATTTGTATTCAAGTAAAAATAAGAAAACACATAAACTGGGGCATAGAAACAGTCATGAATCGCGACAAATGTTTTGCGGTTTGTGACGTTATGTCGGTCGTTAGTGTTTTAGTGGGGAAATTTAAAATTACATATTATTGTACCCATCGAAAAACACTACTATCCCATCCCACTAATATTATAAATGTCAAAGTATGGACGTTTGGATATTTGGATGTTTGTTGCTCAATTACGCCGTAACGTATGAACGGATCAGGCTGAAATTTGGAATACAGTTAGATTATAAACACCTGGAAGAACACATAGGCTACTTTTTATCCCGGGAAAACAAAGGGAACGACGGGAACGGGAACTACGCGGGTAAAAGCGCGGGTCACTGCTAGTTTTTAATATAAATAAATAAATAAATATTGGTGGACAATTCACACACAACACCATCTGACCCCAAACTAAGCAAAGCTTGTATGATGGCGACCAGATAGCTGATATAATACTTATGTAGTTTTAAATACATACTTATTATACATAGAAACACCCAGACACAGTGCAAACATTTGAATTCATCACACAAATATTTGCACTGGGTGGGGATCGAACCCACGACCCTCGGTTTCGCAGGCACAGTTACTACCCACTAAGCCACGAGGGCAGTCAATATATAGTAATATATATTTTATTATGGTTAACAAGCGTCAATCTTCAAAATAAAACCAATTCCGAAAAATTGTTAACATCCCTATTCCCTCCACTTTATCCGGTCCTGAGCTTCTGACCGTCAGTCTGTAACGGGCCAGGTATAGCCTCGTTTAGAAAGCAAAGCACAACTGTCTAACAAAATTTTCAGTTTTAAATATTGGCACCTTTGGAGTTCTTTTTTTTGTTTGACGGAAGGAAAAAACTTGATGTCAAATATGTATTTCATGTTGTTGAAAAATAAAATATATATATAATATATATGGAAATAAAGGAAGTTCAAGGAGAAAGTTGCTCCCTTATATAACTACCGCATGTGATTTTACAATATGTTAATCACGGAATCACAAAGGAAAATTGTAAAAAAAAAACTAAAATACAGAAAAGGTATTTACCCTTCAAATGTAAGTTTTTTCGTTGTACCTACATAATAATTGAATTTATTTTGTAGCGTATTTTGACGAAATCTTGAATCGATTCCAGACATGTTTATGTCTCGGGAGACACAACAACGGACAGACGGGTGAAATTACAGAGGTTTTATTCCAAGACCCAGGTCTTTGTATTTCGAAAGAGAATCGGTGAGTTATTATTTCATGTAAGATTTATTTTCTGAAGAGGGGATTATAAAATTCTTAGTTCTTTAGCTCTAATGGAATGAGTTTTTTGGTCTGGAAGGCTTGGAAGTCAGTCCATGAGCGAGGCAACGCAGTGCTCGTCGGATATCTGTTTCTTATACCGAACAAGAATCTGACAGAGACTTTTCTTCCGGACTTTCGGGGCAAAATCTTGATTTTATTACTGTTGAAGTAGACGTAGATTTAGTCTATAATCTCTAAAGAATACGCAATTAAACAAAATAAGTATTACAACCTTCTAAACCAATTAACGTAGATTTAGTCAATAATCTCTAAAGAATACGCTACGAGACAGAATAAGTATTACAACTTTCTAAACAAAAACGTAGATTTAGACTAAAATCTCTAAAGAATACACGATGAAACAAAATAAGTATTACATATAACCTTCTACAAAAATTTACAAAAAACGGGTATGTAGTTAATTTCTACATAGAAAGTTGCTGTAGAAGTAGGAGCGAGAGGTGAACCAGCAAAATCTCTCTATAACCTGCTGAAAGAAGCTTAGCTTGTCCAGAAATGCAGTAAGTTATATACTAGAACGAATGTATATCTAAAGCTGCATTGGTGGGTTCTTAACAGATTTGGCTGAGCAGGGACAGGATTGTACGAGTAGTGAAGTCGAGTGTGGAAGTACTTCACAAAGGTATCCCTTAAACCTATGCCCGAGTCACAAATCTTGGGGTCTACCCGAGTTTTATGTTTTCTCTCTCTGTTACACGATGGACACCTGGCTACCGCACGGTGAATCCATGAAGTGCTAAGAAGTTCGCCTCTCTTCTCGTGCCTCTAGGATTCCAAAATAGTGATGAAGCGTGGGCAACCTCGTGGAGTCCGTCTAATGCGGTTTAAGAAAAATAATAAACTAAACTAAAATGCATATACAAGCTTTTCGTTTGTAGTAGAAAGAAGTTCGCTATTTAATTATATAGGCAAGCAGACTAGTTAAAACTAATCAGTTTGTATTTATGGTAAACTGTGATTTTCATTTTAAGAAATCTATTAATCTCAAACCTCTTGTTTCGTGAACTTGATTTATAATCCAAATAACTACATTCTTTATAGGTACTCTCTTTGTAGATAGCATTATCATCTTCTTTTCAGGATCCTAGGTATTTATCAAAGTTATCACTAACTGCATTTTAGAAAATTATAAGATCTGTCTCAATTATTTATTTCTTAGGTACATATAGATAATCCGGTCCTTTCGTAGATCCTCGGGTAAAGCGGATACAACGTGGGTCCTTTAGGTCCCACTAGACGACATGTTTACTTTGGCCAATCTATCAATCCAACAATCTTTATTAAATTCAACTCTTTTAATTAACTTCTTTTAACTGGGCTCATTAACTTAATTAACTATATTCAATGTATATTTATTAAATTCAATGTTTATTGCCTTATTTTCTTTAAAGCCTTCAGCTTATCAATGTTTGGTTACGGCCTTCAGCCAGAGTACTTTTACTCAAAAAAATTCAATTTGGTGCCTTCGACCAGGATTAAAAAGCACATAACATTTTAGCATTAAACCATTAATTTTTATTTAGGAAAAGAGAGTTCTAATCTAGGTCTCGAATCACTACAAGTACTGGATTTGTTAATAAGCCGTATAGGCCGCGCCCTAGTAGGGGCGAAGGCACTTGTAGGGGTGGCAGATTCCAGAGGATAAAAATCAAATTCATGTAGAAGGGTTCCAGGGGGTTGAAGAACTGAACGAACGGCTGATAGCCAACGACAGCAACGGTAGATGCCTGATGGTAGACAACATGGTTCGTCTCATCAGTCAATACTATTAAAAAAAAAGTTTCGAAAGACTTGAAATATTTATTGTTTTATTTTGTCTTAAAGGTACGAACATGGGACAAGATTCAGGCGATAATGAAGTCTGAAGAGGGTCTCGGGATAGAATACGACGAGAATGTGATATGCGACGTGTGTCGATCGCCAGACTCCGAAGACGGCAACGAGATGGTGTTCTGCGATTCCTGCAACATTTGCGTACATCAAGCTTGTTACGGCATCACCGTAATTCCTGAAGGTAACAAATGTTTCCTTTACTCTCAAGGAAAATAGAAGACAATGCTGAATACAATCTGCTTTCTTTTAATTAACCGCGGGTCTACCGCCTAACTAAATCTGCTTTGGGTTTGCTGTGGCTGCGAAATTCAAGCGAAAATAATAGTGAGAGCAATGTAAAAGCTAATACAGTTTTAGTAAGGCGGTTGACTTTCCGGTCAATGTTGATGCAGTGCATATAAAATATACTTGAGTGGGCGACATGGAATAATACGAAGCTCTTGAGATGTCTATGAAGTATGAAGATCATTTATCAGTTTGCGGTTTTGAACTATGTGAAAGTAAACCTTATAATCGGTTTAAAACTGAAACAGTATTAAAACGAATATTAGATGGCTATCGCCAATTTTGTATTTAAGCTAAACCGAGTTTCTTATATTTCCAGGTCAATGGTTGTGCCGGCCGTGTGGGGATGGCGTTAGGCCCACTTGTGTCCTCTGTCCAAATCAAGGTGGCGCCATGAAGTGTACCCCTTCGGGCCATAAGTGGGCCCACGTCAGCTGTGTTCTTTGGATCCCCGAGGTGTCTATCGGGTGCGCGGAAAAAATGGAACCCATCACCAAGATTTCAGCGATTCCCGCCTCGCGCTGGTCATTAGTGTGTGTTTTGTGTCGTGAGCGCAAAGGCGCCTGTATTCAGTGTTCTGTAAAAAGTTGTAAGACAGCATACCACGTCACGTGCGCGTTTAAACATGGACTCGAAATGCGAGCTATCATCGAAGATGAAAACGCGGACGACGGTGTTAAACTGCGGTCGTATTGCCAAAAACATAGTGTGAACTCTAAGAAGGAAAAATCTGGTTCCGGTTCCGAAGAGGAAGAAGTAAAAAGAAAGCGTAGGAAGGACATGACTTCCGAGGAGAAGACCCAAGCGCGTGCTGCACGCTTGCACGAGATAGAGAAGGAGTTCGACAAGCATGTTAGCGTAAAGGACATTAGTTCTCATCTTCTCGACGTCGATCAGGATGCTATTAACTATATCTACAATTACTGGAAAATAAAGAGACGGGCGGGAAACAATCGGCCGCTACTGCCACCAAAGTCGGATGATAGCGAACTGGTTTCACACCGGCAAGAGCAAGCCGACCTCGATAAGATGAAAATGTTCGTGCAGCTCAGGCAAGATCTAGAGCGCGTCCGCAACCTATGCTACATGGTAAGCAGGCGGGAGAAACTATCGAGGTCCTTTTTCCGCCTGCGCGAACAAACTTTCCATAAGCAGATGGCAGTGCTATCTGCCGGAGCGGAAATACCGCAAGATGAACTTGCCGCGATATATGAAGCTAATCACGGTCCCTCAATTTATGATACACTCTATTCTCATCCTAATGTGCCAGAGCGTAAGATCGAGTTCGAAGAACTTCTTGCGAAAATCGCACCCCCCGATTCGAATGACGATAAGAAGAAGGATCGTAATGGTTTGCGCCGCTCAAAATCGTCCAATCCGTATCGAAAGCATTACGTTAACGGATCGCGGCGCAGTGGCAGCATGTACAGTGGGCTCTCTAGCGAAGAGAGTGACGCGGAGATTGCGCGTTCTTCTAAGTACCGAGCACGCGCTATCGGCTCTACTACGGATGAGGACGACTCTAGGAAAAAACCCTCCACGTCTTCGCCCAAGAAAAAGATCTCCCCTAAATCGAAAAATGTTAAGAAATCTTCTAGACAGAGTGACAAAAAGAAAAAGAAAGTGCCGCAATCTAAAGCGGTTGTCGAGAGTAGTAGTGAGGAAGATTTAACCGTCTCTCGCCCAAAGAGAGATAAGAACTCCACCAGCAAGACCTCCGCCAGCAAAAGCTCCACCAGCAAAACCTCCACCAGCAAGACTCTACGGCAGATGGAGAAAGAGATGACGGCGGGCAAGATAGATCAATCCGCCAGCGACAGTGACGATCTGATGCCTATGCGTTCTACCAGAAGTATGAAGTTTCCAGTCGACATTTACTCGGACAGTAGTGAGGATTCGGCCAATGAAAAGGTAAAAGTCACCAAAGATGTAGACAAAACCAAACATGATAAAGACGACAAATTGAAGTCTGAAAAATCACCAAATGCGAGTGGTGATCCACAGCAGTCGCTGCCAAGAACAAAAGCGGCAATGAAGGAATTCATACCTAGTCATGCTGAAAAGAAAGAAGCTATTTCGAATGAGGAGAAGCCGGCTCCGAAGAAGAGAGGTAGAAAACCATCCAATAAGGAGAAAAAGCCACCAGTGAAAACTCAAGAATCTGATGATGAAGCTAAGAATAAAGAAAATAAGTTCTCTAAACCTAAAGATAACCCAACAGATTTAATAGTCCCTCAAAGACAAGCAGCTAAAAAGGCTTCAGAAAATATGCGTTCTACTTCCACTGGTAAAAAGGAAGAGAATGCGCTTGAAAAGTCACCAGAAGAGGTCAAGATTAAACCGAGCAAAGGTAAAGGAAAAGGGAAAGAAATTAAAAGCCCTCCAGCCAAACTAAGTAGTCAAACATCCAAAGACGCGGACAAAGAGACTATAGCATATGTTCCGCAACGACAAGCTGCAAAGAAAGCTGCCGCGCACATCAAGAATATCGGTAGTAAAGTGCCCGCGCCGGAGACGTCTGACATTACTAAGAAAAAAGAGGATAAGCAAGAGTCGCCTAAGTCACCCAAGTCGTCAGACGAGTCGCCGACCAAAAAGAAGGAAGAAGAGGTCAAAGAGAGCTCGTCTTCATCATCAGGGTCGAGCAGCAGCAGCTATTCATCATCATCTAGCTCAGAGTACGAGGAACTTGAGGAGAAAGCTGGGCCAAAACCGGCTACTAAAGCACGCGAAATCAAGCCTGTGATCACTGCAAAACCTCCCTCACTGTTTTCGCCGCCGAGCGCTCGCCCCACTGTGGACTTGCCCTTTCTCGACAAGGTGTCAAGGCCGCTTTCGTCGACTAGCGCCTCGAGTGACTCGGACAGTCGTTCTGATGCCTCGGGTTCCTCCGGCCCCGTTCATAAACGGCCGCGCCGCCGGAGGAAGCACACCTCCGATGGCTCTCCACGCAAGGCCCCGGACACGAAGCTTAAAACTTCCGAACGGGAGTCCGAGCGCAGGGGGTCACCGCCGGCTGCTGAAGGAACGGAACCGGCTGGAGCCGGTGCGCGCGCGGCCGCATGTGCTCGGCCCAGAAGCACTGCTGCAAGCGGAGGTCTGCCTGAACTGCTTGATGCCGGATCAAGAAAATCGTCTAAAGACGACAACGCCCATACCGCTGCTCCCGATAAAATCCCAAAAGAGAGCAGCCAGTCCGGTGAACTTCCACCTCCGGAACGGAAAACGCACGAGACACTGAAGGATTCACCAAGTGAGCCTCGGAAACGATCACCTTTTAAAGCCAGGAGACGGTCCAGCATAGCCGTAGACCGCACACCTGACCGCTCGCCGGATATTAAACCGAAGACTAGTTTACCGAGCGTATCCAAAGAAATAGATAAACCTGTGGAAAAGCAGCCCTCGCCTCTAGCGGATAAACCCAGCCCACGTAAGAGTGTTGAACACAGACGAAAGAGTATATCGACCAGACGAATGAGTGTCAAAGAACCTTCACAAAAAGATACTAAAGACCAAGTCGTTCCCACGGCAGAGGAGGTTATCGAGCCCATCAAACAAAGGCGACAGAGTCGTTACGAATCTCGCGACAGTAAGACGGTTCGCGAGAGCGTGTCACCAGGCAAGAAAACAGTTTCCGATAAACCTCAAGCAGAGGTGCCAGATAAAAAGACACCTATACGTTTGAATGACGATTACAACGACAGTGAGAAGTGGCTGCCGAAAGCGCCGAGTCCAACGCACGTCCTCACGCCTATAGAGCGTCCCGGAGGCAACGAGAAATACATTACTGACGACAAATCATTCGACTCCGCGGATGTATCTACAGAGAAATCGAGCGTGAAAATGATCGCAAAGATACAGGCAAATCTGAACGAAAACACGATGATAAAGTCGCCAAGAACACCTATGGACGCGCGCAGCCTGGTTCCCGAAGAGGACAACCCCGTAAAGAGCTTGCGTAAACGGCCTACACTAGAGGCTGTTACACAACAGGACGCGAGCCATGTGCAGGGTGTAGAGATCTCCAAGAGCGCCAAGATACCGGCGACTGCGAACCACGACCGGCCGCCCACGTCGCCGCAGCAGAAAGACAACGAACTTTTTGCTTTCGATATGCTTGCTGTCGACGACGGCTTCAATCATGACGAAATAATGAAACCTTTCTCCTCCTTCCCTGAGTTCTTCTTCAAGGAGGATTCCAAGGAACAAGGCCGACAAGAAACATTGAATCTGGTGGATCGGTTAAGAATACAACTCAGTGCTAAGAAAGCTCCAGAGAATAGTCAACCGGAGACGTCAGCCGATGATAAAGACCACTTGGGAGAGGAACACACAGTACAAGATGTCGATGGTTACAGAGACGACTACAGAGAAGATTGTAGGGTAGACACACAAAAGGCCAATGATCTCAGAGTGCAGGATGTAAGCGACCGCGACAACAATAAGCACGAACGACAACTGTCTCCTGTGAGCGTGATCAGACAAGAAATGGAAGCTCAGGTCCTGTCATCGCCGCCACATCACAATGCCATGAATCACATTCAACATTCGATCGCGCCCGCGGAGATGCCCAGACGGAAATCTATTCTGGACGAGAACGAGTACCATCCGATGGCGATGACGAGTAATGACGCATGGCACGGTAGCGCAGCTGAACATCACATGCCAAACGAGCCGAAAAATTACGATCACAAGAGATACAATGATGACAGTAAGGACGATGCCGTGGGATCATACGAGCCGCCTGTTTCGGAGGCGGGTGATCTGAGCACCGGGCTTTCTAAACAGAGCGAGGATTCGCAGCCGTCCGTCGTGGAGAATTCTAACGGGGCCATCGACGTGGAGAGCATTCGCGACTACGAGAGCAAGGAACCGGAGTGCGGCGTCAGCTCGCCGTACGGGGAGCACGAGCCGTGGCGCGAGAGCCGCATATCGCGGCGGCGCTCGTCCGCCTCCAGCTCTGGCTCGGAGGCGGCCGCCGGCGGCATGCCCGAGATCGACTCCTACCCGCCCATCCCCGCCTACTCCTGCCCCGTCGAGCCCTCCATGCCGCTCAACCAATACACCACCTACGCGCCAGATGCGTCGCCTTTCATCGCCACCATGAGCTCTCTGTTCGGTGGCGGCGGCGCCTGCTCGCAGCTGCCCCTGCCCTCGCCCGGCCCGCTCTATGCGCCGCAGCTCTCATACTCGTCCGCCCTACTACCTCCCAAACCGCCGTTCCGACGTCTCTGCGCCGCTTTCACCTCCTCGACGCAGAACATCGCGCTCACCACCGCCATGATCGCGCCGTCCACGCCCAAGCCGCACGACTCGCCCCCGAGAGACGATCACGTCGACCTCACCAGTGACAAGTACTCCGTGCAAGAATCAAGTCCCAGCATTTGCGTCGACGACTCCACGTACGAAACGAGCCAGAGCAGAATCAAAATGTCTAACGATAGCGACGAAACCGTCACGAGCGTATCGCAACAGGAATGCAAATCGCCATTGCAATCGCAATCGACCAAACCGACTCCGCCTCTGAAGACGCCGATAAAGTTCCCCGGAAAATCGCCCGGCAAAAGTCCTGGTATGTCGCCGAAACGCAGCGACGCTTCAAAAGGATCGAAGCGATCGAGCAACAGGAGCAACAGAGGAAACCGCGGTCGTGGGCGGTCCAAGAGTCGCGGTCACGCCGTACATCCTTACCAGCCGGATTACCTCGGCGACTCGATACGGAACAATCTAGTCGGGACCGTGTACGACTTCGAGGAGGAGAGCGCCAACGACGGCGTCGACTTGAAGGCACTACGCGAGCGGAGAAAGTCGATCGACCTCCGCGACGACCGCAGATCGGAGCACTCGTACAAAGAAATGTCGGACTCGCCGCGCATGCACAGCCCTCACCGGGGCTCAAAAAGGACGCCCACGAGCGAGGGGAAAGATTACCGATCCGAGGCGGAGGAGCGGGTCGCCGAGCTGGACGTGGGCGAGGGCGAGGCGCGCGGGTTCGTGCACGTGCCGCCGCTGCTGCCGGGCCCGGTGGACATGCGCACCTACCAGCCGGAGCTGGCGCCGGCCGCCGAGTACGCGCGCCCGGCGCTCGCGTACGCGGCCGCCGAGCGCCGCCTGGCCGAGCTGGACGAGGAGCCCGCGCCGCCGCCGCACGCGCCCGCGCCCGCCATCGACACCTACGTGCCGATGCCCAAGGTCTCGCTCTCCGACTCGCGCAACCAACTCAAAGTCAAGATCAAGGGACCCTTCCTCGACGCGAACTACTCGGCGAGCTCTGTGGCGCCGCCCGCGCCCCCGCCCGCGCCGCCGCTTGACCCGCCGGCGGCCTTCAACGCGGTCGTCGCCTCGTCTGCGATCGCGGGCTCGACGAGCCTGCGACGCATGCGAAAGAAGGAACTCCTACGCCAGTATTGGACGCAGGACATGAACATGGATGACCCGACGTGCGCCGCAGCCATGGGCGCCCCGCCGCCCATCGCTGCGCCTCCGCCGCCGCGAGCCGTCATCACCATTCCGAAGGCGGTCGCGTCCATGACGAGCATACCTACGCGCGAAGACTATAAGATACTCGAGCCGCCCATCATTGAGACTAAGAAGAAGCGGAAAGTCAGCAGCGGTCTGTCCCGTGAGCTGCGGCACCTGAAAGTGACGATGAACGACGACGTGGAGCCGGGCGACGAAGTGAAACTGTCGTCGCTGGCGGCGGCCGGCGCGCACAAGCGACGCGCGCGGATCTCCACGAAGCCGCCCAAGACGGTGCCCACGATGTCCCCGCTCACACCGAAGCTCAAAATTAAGATCGGCTCCGATACCGTCCCTCACGTCACCGAGGAACCTTCCGATTTTCGCCCGCCCAAGAAGCGGCTCATCCACAAACCTAGCCTCGAGGACCTGCGCCGCGAGAGCATGAAGTACCGCAAAATGGTGATGGCCGATTTCGAGGAGAACGAGAAGACGACCAAGCACAAATCGAGTAAGAGTGAGAAACGTAAGAAGAAGAAGGACAAAAAAACGGACAAATTAGAAGTTATGAACAATGAAAGTGAAAGTGCTCCTAAGTTGATAATAAAGATAAAGCGTCCGGCTACGGAGGGGGGTAAAGGGGTAGCGAGGACGGCGGCGGCTGGGTCCGAATCCGCCGTGGACCCGTTTGACTATGATCCTACGGCTCCGGACCCGCTAGCGTTGGACGCGCCCTCTAGTTCGGAAGGTCTGTCCGCTATGAGGAAGGTGCGCGCCGCGAAGGTGACCCCTATTCGGTTAAAACTGGCTCGAACTCAAGGCTCGAGCTACGTGATGAAGGGCGGGGCGTCCCCCGCGCCCGGCGCCCCCCCGACGCCCGCGCCGCCCGCGCCGCCGCTCGACGACCACGCCGACGTCAGGTGATACACGCGCGCGGACACCCACAGGACTCTCAATCGCCCCTTCACTGTGAAATCTCTCACCTAGTGGAAATAATTACGTACTGATTGTGACTGTATATTTTTTAATGTATGATAAATAATAGCTATAGAATTTGTGTTAGTCCTATCATATTATTTATTTGTATAAATCGGAAGCTCAATGGTTAACTTAAAGTTACTCTAAGATGTCTAATTTTGTGCATTATGTGATGTACAAGTAAATCTTAATATAGTATAGCATATATTTTTGTTAATGTTACTGTTTTATTTTGTGCCTCATTTTGAATCTCATATAACTTTTTGTCGGGCAATGATTGCAATGAAATCGCAGTTTGGTAATTCGGAATATTCGTATATCACAAAGATCATCACAGCGTCGCCGGTCGCTTCGCCGTGACCCGTTCGTAGCCGCTATCGTGACCACTCGTTTGTTTATTCACTGTATGCATTTATATTTTAGTTAATAATCGTAAAGTGCGTTTTTATAACTCAAAAAAATAGTGCTACCAGAACTAAACTGAAGTTCTGCAGATAAACCTACTCTTACTTGACTGCGAATTCTATTGCCATTACTAAGAAAAGTTAAAAATATTTTCTAGGCACGATTTTACTATTATTTTGAGTAATTCTAAAGAAATTCAAAATTATGATCTTTGTTTTTAATAGTTTTATTAAGATTTATTTAGAGACATTTTACGTGTATGAAGCTGGGCTTCATTAATTTCGTGATTTCAATTATGCTTTACACATTTTTATACTGTGTTGTTTTGATAATTAATTGATGTTTACAAATGCAATATTTATTAAATTGTAAATTGGTATACATAAATGAAAAAAAAAAACTTTGTTATTTAAGCGACTATTCTGTATACTAACAGAAAGCTGTACATTCGCAAGAGCTGTGTGAGGGAATTGCGGGTTGGGTAAATCAACAAGTATTGAGAGTGTGATTTTGTGAAAATGAAGTGACAAGTGCCTCGCACAACTCTTGTCTATGCTCAGTATTCCTCAGTCTGTTTGCTAAGGCTATGAGGCACAAAACATCTCGGGTTCAGAATAATTACTACAATATATTTCTAAATATTATGACCACACCATAGAGCCACAGTTTTAAATTTTCAAGACTTCTTATTTCAACTATATAATTAACTTTTTTTTTTAAACAAATTCACACAGTACCACAGTTGAAATTTTCAAGATATATTTGTTTGATATCAAGTTTGAGTTTAAATAGATTTTAAATTAAATGAAATATATTTTAAGAAATATTTTTAAGGTGTATAAAATGCGAAACATTTTTATTGCTAACCTGAATACAAAGTAAAATAAGCTAAATATTATAAATATGAAGTGAGAATTCTCTCTCTCACTATTACAATAGTCATCATGAAATTGATTAATTTTTGCACTCCACTCTTCAAACTTTTTTGACAACAATGGTATGCTATTATTTGCCACTATGAAAAAATAATACAGTTCATGTAGTAGAACAGAAACTTAATATAAATTAAATTTAAATTCACGTCATTCAAAATTAGGACTGGATAAAGCGCAAAAAGACGCAAAAGAGCATTTTCAATTTGTCCATTTCTATTTTATAATCCTACTGACAAAAATGTAAGTTTCACAGGGCAGAGATAACGCGCGGTGAAATTCTTCGTGATTAACAATAGTCGCTCCACACTTCAGACAATCTTAGAATACGGGAGACCAAGTGTTACAATGAACTACTATTTCTCCCACCCTTACAATGATCTACCTTTTCTCTCGTGGACCTTCTGCATAATAAAAACGACATGATTGAGTACTAACTTATCCTGCATTCTGCAGCTTCGTAGTTCATTTTAAACTCATGCTCTTTCGGGATTATGTAGCTTTCTAATGGTAACATAAACACTAAATCAATTTGTGGTATCAAAGTAAGCAAACGAAATTAAAAGCAGTATAATATAATGTAGTTCATCTAGTACACTTGAAGGAAATAAAGAAATTTGTTGCATTATTTTGGCAAATAAGGCAAAGCGTGACATATGGCTTAGCTTATAGCTTAACTTAGCTGTCTCAGCAGTAGTTACTTAAGTTCTATCAAATGCATGTATCATGGTTTAAAATGAATTAATTATCCCAGACTTTATTAATATTGAAACGAAAGTTTCTAAACGCGAAAAGAAGCTTTAATTTATGCAAGGTGGGCATTACTATGGATATATACGTCGCGTCGTTACGCAAAACAATCAAGATACAAAAGATTTGTATATATTGGTTGTGTAAAATAAACGTGTGATGAATAGTTGTCTTGTGCAATATTTGGGAATACTCAGTTTATAGTCAACGTTGTGTCGGGTGATCCACTGCTACAGGACAGATTAAAAGCGCCTAGTATTAGGTGCCTGCTTATTTTGTCCGTTAATAATAACTGACCTTAGACCATTGAGATAACATCCCAAGTTTTCTTACGGATTTCAGCTTTTTGATAACGAATTAAAATGTCCGGGATTGTACAAATAACTTACGTGGCCACTGGCCAGATTTTACACTGTATGTAGTTTGTATTGATATATTATAGTCTTCTTACTTCATTGAATGTATTATTATGCCATTCAATTAATTTATTAATTTATTAATCTAACTACTGTTGCTTGAATAGATAAGACACTGAATATTTTTCTAAGGGCAAATAATGTTTTTACAGTGTCAGCGAACTGTGTAGATGTTCTATTAAGTGAAATGAACAAATACTTATGTTTATCATTGCATACCACTGGTCTAGTTTGTCAAAATTAATAGCTCTAACAAATTCTTTGTTTAAAAACATTTTTTTGATCACCCAAAAAATATATTTTCTATAGCTGTGGTTTTAGCCAAGCCTTTGAGTTTCAATATGTTTGATGGAGATATCATCATGTGTAGTTGGATTTACCCATCTCTTATTTATAACTTTTCTAAAATCCTTCTACAACCATGGCAAAAAAAGTAATTTTAACTGAGAAAAAATCTAGATTTTATTATTTTAAATAATTCGTCACATTCACTGATACGCATTTATTGTTTTTAAGTTTTATTTAGCAATATACACTAGTTTTCTGATTATTCTAATTTTCATGCCGGTTTTTTTCTACTTCTGATTGACCAAAATGACGTTATTATTATAGTCCATAATGGTACAATGTCACTGAGTGTATATCGATGTAAAATGTTACCATAAAATATAATTAAATAATATATAATTGTAATGATGAATTTAATTATTAAGGAATGTAATATTGCAATTCTTGTATATAGCTAAGATTAATACCTATATAAAAATACAGTTTTATTAATAATAATGTAAAATAGAATAAAATCACAGTAAAATGTTATAGAAGTAAACAATATTAGACACAGTATCGATTAAATGTGCTAGTTTATAAATAATTATAGAAATACATGTTACAATAATTCTTTGGTGTCTGCTAAATATGTTAAAGTAATAATTTGTGAATTCAAGTACATTGTCGTCAGCAGATAAATAGTGTTGTAATTAAATTTGTAATGATCGTAACTAAATATCAATCTGTGTCTAATAATACCCATAGTGAAGTTTCTCTCAAATACGGTTAATAATAAAAAATCTGCAATATTTGTGTGAACTGGTAACATTTTTTCTTCTAGAGAGGTTTGCGACTAATCGCGAATCGTTTGATGACAATTTTGGTTCTATCTATCTGTAAATAGCCAACGCGCACAGTTTACAGTTTCGCAGTTCATATATATTCCACAATATTGTCACATGAATGCAATGGGACATTCGTCTTAGCAGGCTTTGGATTAATAACAATATCGAATAAAATTTAATTCAAATAGACTACACTAATAGGATAATTTATGTAACACTTATACATATGTGCATGGAATTGTACAGATAGTAAGGGTGTTTTCATTTAACAGTGAAGCATTATTTTTTTCAATGAAGAATAATCAAATGTATTAGTGGACATTGTTTAATTTTAATATATATTGTGATTGAATAAGAAATTTTCCTAGAAATCAATTATATACTACAGTGAAATCTATAATTTTTATTGGTTTCCCCTACATTGAAAAAAAGGGGAAATAAAATATTGCATAATCATGAAATTTTATTTTTTTGGCTGGCCATGTAGACTACGATGGAACGATTTTGCTTATTGTTCTTGTGTATTCACTGAGAAACTTCAGAGGTTTATGATATCTCAAAATTTGGATATGAGTCATTCATGAGTCACCATTTTCACCCAAACTGTCAATTATTTCCATCCGTGGTCTATGGTCAAAAATACTTTTAAAACCTCGTATAGAGCTTAATTGTTACGTAATATAACATTTTGAATCTTTTAGTAAATTAAATATCTATGTAATAAGAATATTGTAAGGTATTTTAGTGTATTTTATCATGGACCACGACTCATTTTCCATTTTATTTAAACATTTGCAAATAATTTATAAAAAAAATGCTTCAATCTATAATTTAGCTGTAGAGAGGTCTTTCAGAGTCTGCTATGGCGTTTTGTTTTTCAAAACGCATCATTTAAAAATATGTAAACAGTATATAGTAATATAAATTATAGGTTAAATACTTTTGACTTCTTTACACACAATATTTAAATTAAAGTAAGTTTCATAACGACATTAGCAGAGTGAACTAAACAATAGCAAGTATCCTATTGTTGTATTAATTTAAAAAAATCAGCTCATTAGAAATAAATTGCAAATAAGCAAGTTGTAAGGTTGCCAAATCGAGACAATGAGATTATTTTACACTGATCTTGGGATAAGTAAACGAAACAATTTTTATTTTTTCCAACCAGAGTTTTGACCAAACCCTTTTTACAAAAACAACCAATCTTGAATACTAAAGCGAAGTTTGAACTCTTGTGACTTAATTGAAATGTTATTAATTCATATTGTTTGATTTAATTTTTTTTATCAATTTTTTTTTGTCTATTAATTGAAATGTTATTAATTCATATTGTTTGATTTACTTCTTTTTTATCAAAAATTTTTGACTATTACCCAATCTCAAAATATTCAAATTACATAATTGTTGCAGTTTATTTCCAATGTACTGATACACTTAGAAAGTACAGTAATCCTTTCCTAAGAAACAGTTGTGACATAGCAAACATATGAATTTAATACAGTTCATTACAGAGAATTTCACTAAACAGCTTAATGTAGCTATTGACAAGCAGTTTAGTGTTATAAATTATGCGTTATAACAGATTGTAATTTAGAAATAGATATAGTCTACAACCTAGAATGTTTTCAAAATGGAATGTATACCCTACATGTAAATAATTCCGTATATAGATGTAGGCTGTCTGGTTGTAAGTTTATCTGGTTTGTAAAGTAGTTGTAATGATTCTTTGAAGTTTTGAGATCTTTCAAGCTTATACTAACGATACCATAATTAGTAATTACGGGATATTTACCGTGGGTACAGGACGAGTTCCCGATATTTTGTTGCAATTTCATGCACCAGGGCAAACAGCGGTAAATTTCCCGTAATAAGTAATTGTAGTGTCGTCAACAAAAGTGATATCTTGAACAATGTTGTACCTACCGTGTATGTTCTAAATTCAGCGATACTAAGGGGCCATCCATATATTACGGCACTCATTAACAAGGAGGGAGAGGGTCGATAAAGTGTGAAAAGAGGCGGGGAGGGGCCTCAAATTTTAAAATGTCCTTTTTCCAAAATATTATATTTTGTATTTAAGACAACCAATGACTTCAAAGGAAGGACGTGGCTTACTGAACATTTT
Organism: Ectropis crepuscularia; assembly: GCA_963693475.1. Classification (NCBI taxonomy): domain Eukaryota; kingdom Metazoa; phylum Arthropoda; class Insecta; order Lepidoptera; family Geometridae; genus Ectropis; species Ectropis crepuscularia. The sequence continues at coordinate 21,480,362 of OY856338.1, forward strand.
GTAGAAAAAATCTTAATACAAGCAAAAAAAGCGACATCTGTTATAAACTGACCGCGCACTGACCGCTGTGAACTTAGTCGCACTGGGCCTAAAAATGCAATTTTAAGCCCAGTGCGGTTGTGCCATTTTGTCGCACCTTTGGCCATGTCCTTAAAGTCTATGATTACAACACTTTAAAACTAAAATTACAAAATATGTGACGTCACACTAGGTAGGGGGGGGAAGGTCTCATAACTGTGACCAGCTGGAACAAGGACGGGGGAGGGGTCTAAATCATAAAATGCGTGCGGCTTAATTTATGGATGGCCCAACGTAATATTCTGTTCAATTAATGTGCAAAATTACCTTGTCGTAAACAGAAACTGTTCTGTTTAATTCTTTTTTTTTGGTATTAAGCTTGAAAGACATTCTCAACTTTAATAGTTGAGAGACATTGCTGCTACGATGCAGTTTAGTTTGAGCTTACCTAGGACATTATAAATATTTAATCTGAATCACGTATTGTGTAAACTGAAAGATAATATTTGATATTTGCAATAGTTTCAAATAAAGTGACACAATAACAAAATCAAAACGTATCGTTTAAGCGCATGAACTGTACCTACTGTCTCAGTTACGATGATTTAAAATACCACTGTGCTTGCGCCGCCTATTACGTATTGCGTTGTCACAGACATATTGCACAAGCACACAGATTTTCTTTACATCACAATCTAACAGATTAATGGGTCTATCATTACCTTGTTACTGTGATTTGTTTATTTATTGTGTATATTAAATCATAATATTTTAGAATAATGTCGTATTCGATGTTCCGATTGCAGGGAATAAAAAGAAACACTGTACATAAAGTCAAATCATTAAATTATGTTGAGGGAATATTTTTTTAATGCTATTAGACGTACTTTTATTTTTTCATAGTTTTGGTATTGAGAAAATAATGTAATGATTTTATGAATGCGTTGTTTATGTGTATATGTTCGTGCTCTAAGCGCTCTAAATTGAGTATTTAAATTGGGAAGTGTTAAATCGATACTGAAATAATTGTATTTGTATTCGTATAGTTAACCGGCATAATGCGTGCGTGTTGTTGATATGTTTTCTCGTATAATGAAGTCTGAGGAGTGCGGGTGACTTCTACCCGCGTTTCTCTTTTAGATGTAAAGCTATGGCTGACCGTCTCGTACCAGTCATTAGAGATAACAAAAATATTACATGAATATATTATTTATGCTGTAGAAGATATAATCAATTTTAAGTATTAGAGTTAAAAGATTAACATCTTATACCATTATCTGTATAAGTATTATGATCAACACTTTTTCCATTGTTTTAAAATTAAATCGTTAGATTACCTACGGGTGTTTAAGTATAATTTGTACAAACTACATAAATATTGTACAGAATGTAACATTATGTGGATGAGGGTAGGTGCGCAAGCGACGTGGGCACCTCTAGTGGTAGCGCGTGGTGTAATGATACCGCGATGCTGATTTTGTAAATATTGTACAAGTGATTCTGTAAAATAACAAGTGTTTTCAATGTGCACATAGTCGCCTCATTCATTAATAAATTTTTTAGATCAAATTAATCTTTCCTTTTGTTTTTATTTTAATTTTTACCTTTTTGTAGGGAACTGGCGTAGAGCCCTTAAGGTATGAGTGATCTCGCCTGTCATTGCAGGCTTTTATATGAATGATTGAAGTGTATGGCAACATAATTAAAGTTGAATTAAATAATTTATTTATTGATGACTTGCTCTACCTTTAGCTCTACGGTACTTCTCTATTAGTTTGTCGATGTAGATGTTGTTTTGATCCGATCTGTAATGTGTAATCATTCAATAAAGTGAATGAAAACTAAGTTTAGTTTAATTTAGATCGGGTCCTCGTCCTTACTAAAAAAGTATTGCACACTTAGCAGCAGAAACTAATAGGTAGGCCATTTTCAAGTCGGTTTCGAAAATACCTACATTTTTTACTCTTCGATATATATCTATAGGTAGAACCATTCTAAAAATGCACGCCCCTCCACCGCAATTACATTTAGTAGCAAAATCGTATAAATACACAACGTACAGCAATTGGACTTTTCATCGGAATTGCCCTAGAAGATGATTCTCGCCTGATTGATTGGCTGAAAATGGTACATAACATTTTTTTTTGACATCTTAGTGACTAAACAATGATAATAAGAAAACAAGTGGTATAGAGATGCCCGATAATATGATCATGTTGAAAGTAATTAACCGAAATATAGATAGATACCTTTTACAAAAATTGGAGTTGGAAGTTACGGGTGGTCTACTCGGGAGAAAGGCGACTGCCGGTTCGGAGACCCCGGGTGCAAAACCACGCGCACCACCATCTTTTCGATGTCATGTGCGTAATGCCGGTAACGTAAATATCGTGAGGAGACCGACATGTACCTAGAATCTTTCATCATGTGTCATCTACCAACGCGCACTGGGCAAGCGTAGTGGAGAATGGCCTAGACTTGGGGCTCAGGGCCTTTGAAGAGAAAACTTTAACATAATTATTAGTAGCATATTGAGCAGTCCCGCGTTCCCACCATAAGCGTCAAAGGTGGAATTTTGTGCAGGTTTTAGTCGGTAGGGGCTTATTTTACCTTATTGGATACCTACAGCATACAGCTCCTAAATATAGAAAAAATATAAAAAAACAGTCATAGGAACTGCCGATAGAAGTGAAATCTTTTAACTCAGAATTTGATAGCTTACTTAGGGAACTACGCGGGTAAAACCGGACGCAATTCTAGATGGCCAATGGCCATGGTCCTGGGTTTACCCGAAGATTTCTTATTATTCCCGACCGTTACGCTAATCCCCTATTTCATCCCCCGTACATATAGCTAGAAATTACAAAATTGCTAGAATAAACCTTTACTTGTTTCGCGTCAACTGTCTAGATATAGGTACCTACTAAGTTTCATGGTTTTATCTTCAAAAAATGCGAACTTCTAAAAAATTTTTCATCCCCCATTGCAACCATTCCTATGGCCTATTTCCTTTCTAAACAGGATCTACATCTAGACTATCTGTGTACCAAATTTCATAAAAATCGGTTGATGGGATTTCATGGTTACAACTTTGAAAATGACGAAATTTTTATACAACGGTCCATCCCCTGTTTCACCCTCTTAGGGGTTGAATTTCGGAACACCCCGTATTAGTGAGCGCCTACGTGCTAAAAGATACATCCATGCAAAATTTTAGACTCCTAGCATTAAATTTGTACACCCTACATATTCTACGGTGAAAGAATTTTTGAAATCGGGTAAGTAATTATCTAATTATAGTAAGTTTTCTCAGGATAATATCGCGTTCCAACAATAAAACGACAAATTAAACGTTTTTAAAAACCCTACGATCATTAAAATTTATTTGAAAAGGATAAAATAATTAGTCAGATAATTTAACAACATAATGTAGCGCGAGATCCCTAATTAACGCAAAGCTTTAAAAAAACCCGTCGGGGGCTGCCATTAAATGAACTAGTTTTGCAGTTCCATATTATCGTGAATAATTCGAGATTTTTAGAGCAATACTTACACCCTTAATGGGCAAGCCGTGCCCCTATAGTGGGACCTTTGGAAGTTGATGTAATAATTATTTTAACGATGAAATTTACAAAAGTGATGGCAGTCCCCGGCGGATTTTTGTTTTTTAAGTTTTCCGTTAAATAAGGATCTCGCACTACATTTGTTGTTTAAGTTAGGGATTTTTTAAAATTACTTTTTCCTTTTTAATTTTATTTCTACTTTTGTTGTTGTTCTATTTACCTGCCAAGCTCTATCGAGTTTCCTTACTGCATAGTAGCTACGACAAATTTAATGTAGTGCCCCCTAGTGACTTAATATTGTAACTACAAACACACCACTGAAAACATCATCAAAATCGGCCTTTTAGTTTTGGAGAAAATTTATAACATTGATTTGCACAAAAATTTAATAATCACCGTGAACCTATCTAAGAACATGCACGGATTAAACTTTCACCGATCACTGACAATTGCATCAAAATTGGACCATTAGTTTTGGAGAAAATTGGCTACATTGATTTGTACAAACAATACTATTCCAGCGCCTCCTGGTGAGTTGTCACCGTAATATCTATCTTACAACATGCACCAATCAAACCTTAACCTATAATTGAAAACTGCATCAAAATCGGACAAGCAGTTTTGGAGAAAATGCCAATGTGAGTTTGCACAAACATGTCTCACCCCAAGCGCATATAAGTTCTCCGTTCCGTCGCGGGTAAAAACCTCTTCAGCTGCATGCTACGCCACCTATCGGAAACTGGTGGTACCAACACAGATTTAGAACAAATTTGATTAGCATTAATCAAGGTTTACCTATAATAACGAAGCAAACTTAGACACTTGCTGTCACGTCAATGCACGATACCAAAGCTCTCAATACTCGTAAACTCCGAAACCTCAAATAGATGTGTGAATAGCGCTTACAATAATTTAAGCTTATTTTTCGCTTTTGAGCCCCTATTTGTAGTTTTGAAGTCGGTTGAATTTTTTGTATCAAAAGACTTTATTTTACCCTTTTCAGTGCAAAACAAGTTTTCATTAATGTATTTAAGTAGGTACACAATTTCATCTTGATAGGATCGAAAGTCATTTAACTTTTGTGAAATCTACGAGTATAAAGAACTAGCGGCCCGTTCCGGCTTTGCTCGGAGCCTATGACACTCAGCAATAATGTGGCTTTCTATTGGTGAAAGAATTTTTTAAATCGGTTCAGTAGATCCCCAGATTACCTACCCCTTACAATTCAAACAAACACACAAACTTTACTTCTTTATAATATTAGTATAGAAAACCATATCATCCAGGGAAAATTGTAGGCAAATTTTAGTTAGCCAAAACCACCCAGTCGATTTCGATAAAATGTACCTATATATGGGACCATTCGGGAAATATACCCATCCGAACAAAAAAAATAACATTGAAATTAGTTTGGTGGTCAATGGTGGTCGAATTGATAACCTCCTCCTTTTTGGAAGTCGTATTGGTTTCACCATTGCCTGTTCAACATTTTTCAATATATTATGTACAGATAACTATGAATAGGCTTTATTTATTTTAATCACAGATTTATAGATTGTACTCGTATAAAGCTTTAATGTCGTGCATTTGAAAAAAATGTCAAGATGGCAACAACGTTAGCGACACCTATTGACATAAGCCGGAATGTTTTCAGTAGACGCCTACGGAAAAAGAAGCTCTCTGAAGCTAACTTCAAATTCGGAATAGGTGGTCCGTATTTTAATGACGAGGTAGTTCCAAAAACTAAAGTTAGAGGTCATCAGTCAACCAGTACGAAAATGTCTTACAAATATGTAGAATTAAATTTTCATCCCACCATCTCGGAATAGTTATTTGTTGTAGGTACAAGCGTGCAAAGTGGCTTTTTAACCGCGTGCTCAATTTTGATGACCGAGCAAGCGAAAGATTCTGGATTCAAAATTAGAATCCTGAGCGTAGCAAGGGAATCAAAAGTGCACAAGGTGAAAAATCTTTGCACTCAAGTGCAACACGTAATTTTTCATTCCACCTTAGGGAGGAAATTACTAGGTAGGTAAATAAGTTTTCACTTCAAAATATATTGTAGCTACATGTTTTGTCAAAATGGTAATTATTTATTTGATGTTATTTTACTACATTATTTTGTACTCCACAAGTAGTTGAAAATATCTTTTAGTTAATATTTTAGTCGTCAATAATATTTAATTACTAGCTGACCCGGTGAACTTCGTACCACCATATATTTTTCATCCCACCAGCTCGGAAAGAGTACTTTTGCTCCTCGATATCAGGGCGCAAAAGTCGTTTTTACCCTCTAGAGGTTAAAGTAAATTTGAATTTAGAACATCGTGTGGACTGATGTTTTGAATTCAAAACATTATTTAACCTGATTATTTCTACCTCCTTGGTGCCGAATTCACCATACATTTATTTTTAATTTGTTTAAAACTCATACTTCGAAACCTACTTGGTGTACTTTTTTGACGTGATAACGTCTTATAATTCGATGAAGCCGGCTGCACGCCCGCAAAACATGACGTCATGAGCCGTTACCGCCGTTACCTCAGTCAGTACCATTCCATCAGTATTTTTATTACTTTTCGCACCATCTAGTGAGTGAAATGTGTATTACGTTCAAGGAGTCTGTCCATGTTTTAGAAAAGCGAAGATATGAAGTTAAGAACATTTAAAAAAAATTGTCCAAATTGGTGCAGTCGTTGTTGAGTGATGCGCTTACCAACACATTTTGCGATTCATTTTTAGGGTTCCGTAAAACGTAAAAACGGAACCCTTATAGATTCGTTATGTCTGTCTGTCTGTCTGTCATTTGACCCGTAAATTTTGTTCACGGGCCTGTAGTCTATATGACACTGCACAGTTATTCAAAGACCCGTTCAATTCCTTTTTATGTTGTTTTAGGTACTATTCTGCGCACACGTCCGATACACGATACGTTCGCGAATCAATGAAAAAGAAACTTAAATTAAAAAAAAACGAACCTATTATCTGTAATAGGTAGCCAATGGAAATAAATCTGAGGGCTATTAATACGTGGTAAATTATCTATTATATACGTGTTCCAAAATTTGTATAGGTTTGTATAGGTTATTAATCTCCGTTATCGGCCTTTAAGGCCCTTGAACGATACGATTTAATTCGCATTGCACATACGTACCTATTATCAAAGTGTTAAATGTTAACCTGATTGATCATCTTATCAATCGGCTCAATAATGGAACGCTGATAAACAAACATCCAATATAACAATTATTATTGATTACAACACATAACGCCATAATCTATAAGCGAGCACGCGCGATATGCACTGGAGAATGATTTTAAATTAACAATTTGTGTAAAAATATATTTCTATAGTTAATAATAACTATAGAAATATAAAATAATACGCAAATAAAACTAAATCAGATTAAATTTAAAACATTTTTTTTGTAATCAAATGCGTACAATAGTTGTGTAAATAAATAAATAATTTAATCAGTTAAGTACAGTGTAAATTGCTAGTGTACGTAATTTATTCCCGGTACCCGTGTGATTTTCTACTGGTTCTAAATGACGTAACAATATCTATTATAAACCACGGCTGTCGGAAGTTAAGTGAAGCCTCGCAGAAATGGAAGACGCTGGAAGTTTTTTCGAGAGAAAATATGGAACAGCTAGGAAGGCACGTGTTTTGGTGAGGTTTTTATGATTTTTAAATACGTATTTGATATACTCTAAATTAATTTTAGTCAAACAAATATGTCTGGGATTTTATGTATAGTGTGTATGTAGGGGAAAATCAGCTAAAAAATCATTGTACTTGCCCCAGAATTATACTAGCTTTCACTTTATTAAGTTACTATGACAACAACTATACAACCCAACTAAACAACAATAATATCCCGGGGTACAATGTTGTGATTGAAACACAAACGCAGTTACGATACTAATATAAATAAAAGCTTATAAAAAGTGAAATGTTTTATGTTGGAATGCGATAATCAAATAAATTATCCACCTACCAGATACTTTTAATACTTATTAATATTTTTAAAACAGATACGCTGGTGCAATATTAAATTATAATTAAATGGAACGTATCAAGATTTATCCGTTTGTATTTTGTTAGTTATTAGTGTGCCAACGTTGCCTTAGCGCCAGTGGTCCGATTCACAATAGCCAATAGGATAGACAAAGACGCCGCCGCCGCCGTCGGTACAACTTTAATTTAATTGCCGAATTCCAAAACATTACTTGACAACAATTTTAACGTCAGATTTCAGTCTTGATCTCACATTCGTCAAAGCGGTAAAGTTAGACACGGTCCACACAACCATATGCCTTCAGCCATGCCAACTATTAATATGCACAAGGATTCACGGTGATTCACCTAGTAAAATAGGTGTTTCTTTAGGGCTTTAAAGAAAAAAAAGTGGCAGCCGTAGAGACTGCCGATAGAAGTGAAAACTTAGATAAAACTCAGAATTTGATATAACACTTTGGAAACTCCGCGAAACCGGAGGGGGCTGCTAGTCTGGAATAAGTCTTCAAAGCATTGTCACGGCCACGGTTAGATGTCTGTGTAAAGGTAACCATAGTCCCAAGTTCACCCGAAGATCTTTATCGTTTAGGAGCTTGACGCTTGAGCTCAATTTATAGCCCACGAAAACACTGTGTGTGGTGCACCTTTTAAGAAGTTTTAGTTAAAAATATCGGTGATCCTACCTTTTACACTCAAATCTCATATGTACGGCATAAATAAATATATCGTAATAATATATCACTTTTATAAAAAAACTGATGGATGACAGTTTAATTTACCCAGAGCTTTAATTGTGAGCTTTCGTAATAGGTACCTACGTATCAGAACCCGAATTGCGACTCAAGAGACGTCAGTTAGATTGCTAAAAATATTGTACAAGTATTATTTCTTTTGTTTCACTAACAAAAAATGACGCAGATGAATGATGCTTCGAAGTTTCGCGTGACGTCAGTCGTACGATTTTTACCCACGAGTGACGTCGCGACCCCCCACTCTCGAAGTTGTTATATATTATATGTTGATGCTCTATATCTCTGTAGATTTTTAAATATTTTGAAAAAAACAAAAAATACATATCCCTAATTTTAGCTGACGGCTTTCCATCTAGCTGACGGACTAATTACATAGAATGGTGTAAGTATTATTGACCCAGTCCGATGCCCTATTGTGCTAAAGTCCGTAACATGAAACCTCGCCGTGTCCTTTGCAATCGTAAGTAAAGGTATACTAGCATATATCGTAGTTTTGGTGTTATAAAAAACACAGTGAATCCACATTTGTACTTTGCCATGACAAATCACAATTGTGTTCCGAAACAAACTCGTAGGTCTAACACACTTTCAGGGTAGCGACTCTGAAACCATTCGGTTGCATCCGACACGGAATTTCATCTCTCGGTCTTTGTCTTATCTGTTTAGCATGACAAAGACCGAGAGATGAGATTCCGTGTCGGATGCAACCGAATGGTTTCAGAATCGCTACCCAGATGCAAACAGCGATTGCATTTTTTTCTTTTTACCAATAGTGATGGGGTGGAAGAAGTTTAAGGAAACAGTATTTTTATCGAATCTAGTGTACGTGATGTTTGAGACACATAAAATAACGACACAATCACTCGATATTATAATGATATTAAATCATTGTATTTATTATAGACTATGAATTAGATAAATGAGTTGAACATAACAATCCTTCAAAAATAGCTTTGAAATGAGTTTGAATCGTCATTACCTACCTGGCCTGAATTGGTAGATAACATTATGGTGAGTTAAGGTGTCTTTGGACAGATATACCTACATTTTTAGATTTCTTCAAATTATAGGGCAAATAAATAAACCATCTCATATTTCTAGGTGACAAGTATAGTGCAATACTAGGAAGTGAAATTAACTCTTCATTTTCTTCAAACTGCGTGGCGAAAATAGGGGCTGGTTATGAGCAGGCCTGTGTTTTCATCAGATGGATGTCTCGATAGTCACGTCAATCTTTCTGATAAAAAAAAAAACAGTAAAGTGTATGTCTAATGTTTGGCTTGGTGTGGGGCACGCATGCGCGGGTAGTGAGTGCGGGGTCGGGCAGAGAGCGGCGGTTCGGGCGACGAGGGCGGGCGGTATTCGAGCTCGTGACTCCATCGAATAAAGTCGCTCGCGTCGCGCGGAAGTAACGTGAACACGCGCGAACGCTGCAACCATGCAACCCCCGCCAAGGAAGGTAAGTACACCACGCCATCACCATGACACCTCCACCAAACCTTCCATCCCTTTCCCTTCTCAACACTCCCAACACCAACCACAAGAACCTGAATGAACCCTGCGTTACCCACGATCCAGCGTGCTTTTCGTGTTGTTGTACCAAAATTATATAATGAGGTAAACGGGTCACTGGCGCATTTGCAAAGTCCAGCCGTCGTGCTTCGAGCGTCATTTTCATCCCGACGACGTCCTGTCTGTATGTACGGGCTAGTGGTTTTGGTGACGGTTAAATCGATAAAAGGTTAATCAGGAACTGGCCTGTTCTGAGGACCGAGTACTGTTTTGTGTCAAAGAAATGCTGTTTACATGACATTGAACGTGAATTCATTGTTTCAAAATATCCACAACAAGCGTTTCATCCCTGAACTATTACTATGTTATGGATATGTAGATTTATGTAGTTACCGTCAACTTCATCAACAACGAAGTGATTGTTATGATTTTTACAAATGTTCTTAAATTCGTAGGGATCTCAAGTATAGTAATTATTTGAAGATGTAGTATCAGTGCATTAACACATCTATTGAAAGAATTCTTCGTAGCCTTACGCTACGTCGAAAATGATTCTACGGAGCTACGATTTTGCCGCATTTCGCGAGATTTGTTTTATCTTCATTTCACTGAATATTTATTTTAATGTGAAATTGTTTTAGACCTCAAAATCCTTTTTTTTCTCTGCCAACTTTTTATTTGTTTATATATTATTTAGATACATTTACTAAACAAATTGATCATCATTCATTCTATTTCAAAATTTATTCGTACAAAATTACTTAACTTATCTTTTCATAACTTAACTTAAAAAAATATTGTGGCCAAAGCAATGTTTTTTTTGCTTTTGTAGTCTATTACTTGACCGTCGTCTCACCTGATTGCGTTGGAACGGGAACGTGCCTACCTAGAAGATACCGATTCACACTCGATTAGAAGACCAAGATTGTAACCGTCGGGAAAAACTCACTCAGGCATTCCACAGCCTAGACGCTTATATCACAAAAGTAATAATAAATGAATATTGGTGGACAATTAACACACAACACCATCTGACCCCAAACTAAGCAAAGCTTGTATGATGAGGAGAGTCAAACCTCTTCGTTCAAGTCTTTTGAACGACAATCATAAAAAGATGTCGCTTTATCCAGCCGCTTTATTAGCCGTTCGATAGAAAAATGGGCAACGTAGTATCAGATCATGCAGATCAGTTGCACACTCTCCGAAGTGTATCCAATAAAAACCCGATAAAGCTAGCATAATTTTAGTAACATGATTAGTCGAAAAATGCGTAGATTTTTAAAGTTAGGCTGCAGTGTACTGATATATATTTACAATTCAGCCAGATTGTTCTATCAGTTTTTCTCTCTCTCATCTTTTTGTATGTATCCCTCCTTTTTGAAATACTTATCTTTATTCACAAATTTATTTTTGTGATATAAACGTGTCCATATTTTAATTTTTATTATTAACAGTATTTACACGTAAACACATTAACCTTATATAGTATTATAGTAACCTACTTATCATAGTTATAGCCATAGCAGCATGTAGGAATTATAACTTGTAGGCGTTATCGAAATGCCGATGTAATATTAAATTATTATTAAAAAAAACATTAATTTTCTTCTAAAATGCTTCTAGACATGAGAATAGGGCGGATAATGGCTAGATACTGTTCTACATCTTACTTCGTAATGACTAATATTCTGCGGACTATCTACATGATAAAGTGAATCTTTACATCACAATTAATTTTTAAATAGTATTTAAAATTCCATAATTATGTCTACTGACATGTACAGTATACACCAATAAAACTATCTCCAACAATTAAAATATAAAAACATATTTTATCTATAAAACATACCAATTATATTAATGAACTCACTATAAAAATCGCTTCGTAAACACGAGTAATACATTAATATTCATAGTAAAAGTAAAGGATATGGTTGTGGAATGCGTTGCCCGAGTGGGTTTTCCCCGATAGTTACCAATTTTGGTGTCTTCAAATCGAGTGGAGTGAATTGGTTCCGTTTCTGCTAGGTAAGCACGCTCCATCGTAGATCGCATCGTCGCTTAACGACACCTTTTATCGATTTGTAATTGTCACCGACATTGTGTAATTTGTGCTTAAATATCGCAATAAATACGTAGGTACCTTTAAATAAGCCCTTTGAGGATAGGAATATTTTTTCTGAGAGTTGAGACAGATTAATTTACGATTCCAATTCAATTTAGGAATGGTGAATTTTTCAGCTACGTTTATCATATTTTTTGTGTATGATAAACGTAGCAAAACCTCAGTTTGAATTAAAATGATTATTGCTCTTCAAGTAGTTAGGTAAATATTTCAGTGACACAAAGCTAACTTCCGTCGAAAGTCAGCAAGGCGATCCGCTTGGCCGAGAGTATCTCTCTACTTAGTCTGTGCTTGGCCGTCATCTTCGTTGAGATCACGCGTTAGGTTATAATCTGATGGTCAACTGATGGTTTTTACAATCTTACGGTGACATCTTAATATTTATAAATCTCCAGTCACGATGTTTGTCCGCGCTGGATTCCTACTTAACCGATTTAAAATTAAATTGGCACACCGTGAGCAGTCTGGTCCAACTTGAGAGATAGGATAGTTTTTATTTCGATTAATAGTCTTTAAATAACAATATCCGAGCGCAGCCGGAATGGACCGATGGTATGTATATATACCTTAAAATTACATGTTCGGCCTTATTAGAATAAGCTGATGATGAAACGGAGCGAGCTTGTCACCTTGCAGAGGCTGAGTCAGGTCATTTGCTTCATCTTGACTTGGCTTCGTCTTCGTCTTCATTCCGAAAATGTAGGATCTATCCCTAGCATTCTACGAGTAGTAACGGAGCTCCGCGTAGAAGCTTGTAGTTTGAAGCCTGCCCTTTCGGGCCAGCCGTGGATTAATTTGGACGTCACGGGCTGTTGTGTGTAAAGAGTGCCAGCCGACAATTCCGTAATTGGACAAATAACGACTTAGTCCGACGGGCACTCCCAATAGCACTAATAATACCTTCAACATTGGAACAGAGCGTAATTTCGACGATGGCAAATGTCCTGACAGTCCCAGTTTAGTACCTCGGCCTCTAGGCAAGACGTTGGTTTGGGCTCGTGCTAGCTATTCTGCTTGCAATGTAAGTGACAGCAGAAAAGGCTCAATTAAATAAATTAAGAAAATACTCTCAGTTAAGACCCCACTATACATTTTTGCGCTGGCTGTGGAGGTCATGGACGCGTGGTCATCCGATGCAAAACAATCTGCAAAGGACCTTTCGAAGCATTTGGTTCTTGTCTCAAGGCCGATTTACATCAGACGAGCGAATGCTCATTCTGTCCCCACTGTATCAAATTCATTTGGTGTAAACAAACGTAGAGCATTATTTCGTTGTTTTGTTTGCGTTCGCAAAGATTCTATGGAATATTCTAAGAATGCTCGCTCGCTTGATGTAAACTGTACTAAAGCGTGCGAACAGATTCTTAGAGCGTTCTTGCGTGTTCGGGCGTGCTCGCTCCCCGGAGCGGTCTCTTCAAAGTGTTGTTGTGTTCGTGCGATCTGAATCGCATCGATTTAACTATGGATTGGTCTCAAGAAAAATGCCTATTTATTATAGAAGCCTACCGAAATTCCTGATGTCTGTGGGATCTTCTTGTTCTTGCATATCAATGTTAAATCTATCTAATAACTAAAATTCTCGTGTCAAACAGTGTTAGTCGGGAAACTCATCCGAAACGGCTTGACCGATTTTTATAAATTTTTAAGCAATATACTTTTGATAGGTATGAGAATCGGTAGGACTCTTGCCAGAGTCCACCTGGGGAAGGACCACACCTTTGCCAGTTATTCTACCGCCATACAATATGTGCAAACATTACTGTGTTCCGGTTTGAAGCGCAATGTTTCCAGAGAAATTACTGGGCTTAGAGTTACAACGTCTTAGGTCTCTGGGTGACGAGCGCAGTGCAGTGCTAGGTAATAATTTTGGACTTTTCATGTTCCAATAGCTGCGTGTCACTGCGCTGTTATGTGGTAGGCATGTTGCTTACCATCAGGCACATGTCCTGCTCGTCTCGTCACTCTTTATTTAAAAAAAATAAAAATATTTTGAACAAAGTCTTTTACTTTTTATTATTTGGCGTTATTGCAGCTCTTTTTTAAGGTTCCATAGCCAAATGGTAAAAAACGGAACCCTTATTTATGGATTCGTTATGTATGTCTGTCTGTCTGTATGTCACAGCCACCACTACTTCGAATAAGCTTTTTATATTTTATATTTCTGTATTAAACTAATACACTGTAAAAGTAATAAATGTTTCTTGCCATAGAAAAAAACTTTTTCTTTTTTGTTTCAGTATTTATGGCAAGACTAGGTATATTAAAGCAATTTTTTTGCAATATTTTTTACGAAAATTGCGTGAACGGAGGAGTATGAAACTTTGCACACTTACAGTGTATGTAAAGAAAGAATACAGAATGCTAATTTTTTTTAAAGATCTACTCATCTTATCTTATCTTATATATGTATAAAAATCAATGCCACTTTTCGTTGTTATTGAACTCCTCCTAAACGGCTGGACCGATTTGAATGATTTTTTTTTGTATACGTTTGGGTAGGGCCCGGTAAGGTTTAGATTACAAATCAGCCCGGCAGATATCGCTGCAGTTGATATCTAGGTTATTATTCGAGCGAAGCCGGAGCGGGCCGCTAGTTGTTTCATACTTCTTTGACAACAATGTTTTTGGAGCTTATCCTCTGTTGTTTTGTCATAAAAAAAAACAAAACAAAATTAAAAAAAGGTGATCCATGTTCATAATGAGCTGTTTCATGTTGAAATAAACTGTTCCATATTTGAAAAGAGCTGTTCCACGGTTAAATAAGTTTGTCATGTTGAAAAAGAGCTGTTCTATGTTCAAATAAATTGATTCATGTTGAATAAGAGCTCTTCCATGTTGAAATAAGCTGGTCTTTTTTTTAAAAGATTTGTTCCATGTTTAAATCAGCTGTTTCATGTTCAAAAATAACTGTTTTAAATAATAAAATAAGTACATGTTTTAAAATCAGCTGTTTTATGTTTTAAAAAAGCCGTTCCATGTTAGAAAGTTCTTTAAGAAGTCCTTTGCGTTAGAAAAACATGTGGAACAATACTTTTGTGAACTCAGGGTTGAATCCATGATAAACATTTTTTGGTGATAGGGGTCTTTGCAGAGTCCGCCTGGGGAAGTACCACATCTTTGCCAGTAGAGTGAAATATTATTGTATTCGGGTTTGAAGGGCAATGTTTCCAGGTAAAATATTGGGCTAAAAGATTAAACACCTAATATATGCGGGTGCGCCCGGAGAGTAGAGTACGGTGCTTGGTAATGATCTGGACTCTTCGTGTTCCAATAGCTGCGTGTTACAGTGTTGTTATGGACAGGCGTGTTGTTTACTATCAGGCAATTGTCCTGCTCGTCTTGTCACTCACTCATTACTATAAAAAAAAAAGAAACACATTGTTGTTGTGAAACGTGAGCTGTTTAATACCGGTACGTAATTCAGAATACCAGGCCGTCTACTCTCTTTCAACGAAAACGTAATTTCGAAAAAAAACTCACGAGATTCCTACTCTCGTTCTACTTCGTTTCGTCCGATAGAACATTGTTTGACGTTTAAATGTTAAAGTATGGCACAAGTGTACTCCCTTTACGTGTGAGTTCCTCTAGCACTACTCGAATTTATTCGGCCTTTGTAAATATTGTATAAGATCAGAAGTGAACAATAGGTTTACCTATCTGTGATTGACGTTCGTCACATATTGTATTCAAAGAATCCTTGTTACGAGTGGATTGGTAACCTTCATTATTATTTCGCATTGCATTAAACTTAATATAGTTATACCACTAAAAGTATTGAGAATTCAATAGATACTTTGTAATTGTAATCTTCTTATATATAAAATTCTCGTGTCACAGTGTTTGTTTCCTTACTCCTCCGAAACGGCTTTACTGATTTTTACCAAATTTTATACACATTTTAGGAATTTTATCATTTGACAGTGAACTCCTAAACGACGGGACCGATTTGAATGTTTTTTTTTGTGTGTATTCGAAGATGGTTTAAATTCACAAATAAGCCCGCCAGATGGCGCTGCAGACAGTGTCTAGGTTATGTTCGGAAGCCGGAACGGGCCGCTAGTTTACTGTAAATTAATACAAATTCAAATCAAAAATTACAAAAAGTATTCGACTAAAACTAAAAGTATTGGTTAATCTTACTTGGTTTTTACATACATATTTGAATTTAATCTAAAGCTGCATTTAAAATCTACAAACGTATTTTAAAAATGCTATCTTTTTGTTGATGTTATGTGTCTGAGGATTCTTTATATCTTGCCAGGGAAATTACAACACTTTTTAATTAATTAACTGACTACTTATCAAGTCTTGCAAGTAGAAATACTCTAGGTAGTATTTTATTTAAGTGCGAAAGGAAATTGAAGGGCTTGTGAATGTATAATATGTTGTTTTGCATGCATTCTCATAGAGTTATTTCGAATATGAAATTGATTATCTTTAGAATGCCATTCCTAACCATTGCCCATAAAGCACTTAGGTAAATTGAAAAAGACAAATAATTTAAAATGAAAAATGTTTCTAATAAACTTTTCTACATTTTAAGTCTAATTTATGAAAATCTTGGATTAACATTAAATAATATCATATAAATACTGAACTAACTTTAGCTTCTTTTTTATATATATAGAGTGACGAGACGAACAGGACATATGCTTGATGGTAAGCAACATGCCTGCTACATAACAGCACAGTCACACGCAGCTATTGGAACATAAAGAGTCCAAATCATTACCTAGCACTGCACTGCGCTCGTCACCCTGAGATCTAATATATTACATGTCTATTGCTGAAATCCAAACATGTATAAGTAATAACTATAAATATACATATATATATATATAATTATATATGTATTATTTATCATGGTTAACGAGAACGTAACTCCGGGACCGGTTGCTATAAATAGTGTCACTCTAGAAATTGCTCATAAGTATTTGTACTTAGGGCAGACGTACACACTTCGAAAGAAAATTTTCTAAAATGAAATCATGATATGAATTCAGCTAGACTGCGCTGCATTCGACAAACTGCCCTGTGCCTTTCACCACTTATATCACTATATTAAAAGGCAACAAAGTATTACGATCCGCCACGACCTACGGAGCCGAAATGTGGACACTAACAGTAAGGCGGTCTGGGCGGTCATCAAATTAAAAGTCGCACAGCAAGCTTTATAAAGAGCTATGCTTGGAATTTCTCTGAGGGATCGTATTCGGAATAAAGTGATCCGGCAGAGGAGTCGGTAACCTTGTTACATGGTAACATCGCTCAACGCGTAAGGAAACTGAAATGGCAGTGGACCGATCATATCTGTCGCAGAACCGATAACCATTAAGGTATTAGGGTATATAGGGTACGTGTTGTCGAGTGGAAAACTTCTATTATAGATAGAGTACGTAAAGCTGAGGAGCGGACTGAGTGGCAACCTATGGTCTAGTAGTGGCCTAGGCCATAGGCTGATCATGATTATCTAACAATAAATAACTAAATAGATAGATAGATAGATAGAAACTCTTTATTGTGATACAAATAAAATTACAGTGAAATACTTATGAACTAGTACCACAAGTGGCGGCCTTATTGCTAAGAGCAATCTCTTCCAGGCAACCATCAATATTATATCAAGTATGTATTTACCATTTTATAGATCAGGTATTTTCTTCTAATAATACACGCTTTGAATAGTTTGGCTCTAGATGGCATTGTGTAAGGAATGTCTTACAGCATTTATTTATACTTCAGTAAAATTTTGATGATGTCCGTCATGTTATGGAATAAATGGGACACGTATTTATTGTTTTAGCAAATTATTAATGATTTACAGAGATATAGATCCTCCATCTTTTGGAAGTAGGGGTTTGTAACGTAATACCCCGTTTACATTATTCCAGTCCAGCAGTTGAATCCAGCGCTGGATTACTTACTGGAATAATGTAAACCGGCACTAGAAAGCATCAATCCAGTGCCAATGCATTCCAGTGCCGGTTTACATGATTCCAGTAAGCAATCCAGCGCTGGATTCGACCGCTGGACTGGAATAATGTAAACCGGGTATAATGTCACGTAAAGCAACGTGAAACTCACTGTGGAAACTTCTGAACAAACAGCTTTGAAAAAATGACATATTTCGATTTCGACATTTTCATAAATTAAACTTGAAATTAAACTTATCATAAATATTATAAAATATTAAATTCTATTCTCACATTAGTAGATAAATTACAGGACAACGAGATAAATTATCTATAAACTATCTTATATCTCTGGGTGAAGAGCTCTGAGAAGCGCTAGGGAGAGATTTAGATTCTTCATATTAGAATATCTCTTTGGTACTGTGCTGTTATGGACAGACGTCATGCTTACAATCACGTGATAGTCTTGCTCGTTCCTTCACTTTACACTATAAAAATACAGTAATTATCAATGGTTCTAAATGTTCTTTCCGTACAAACAATTTGAATTTTGAAACAAATAAAAGAATTATTTAAAAGTAGTGCTCAATTTGTCCGACTAAAATCATGATGTGTATGGGGAAACCACCCTGAAAATGACGGTATTACGTCAGTGTGACTCCAAGTATTTACAAGTTTAATTTATGAAAATGTCGAAATAGCGACATTTTCAAAGCTGTTTGTTCAGAAGTTTCCACAGTGAGTTTCACGTTGCTTTACGTGACATTATACCCGGTTTACATTATTCCAGTCCAGCGGTCGAATCCAGCGCTGGATTGCTTACTGGAATCATGTAAACCGGCACTGGAATGCATTGGCACTGGATTGATGCTTTCTAGTGCCGGTTTACATTATTCCAGTAAGCAATCCAGCGCTGGATTCAACTGCTGGAATGGAATAATGTAAACGGGGTATTATACACCGTTTACATGATTCCAGTCCAGCGACCGAATCCAGCGCTGGATTGCTTACTAGAATAATTGAAACCGGCACTGGAATGCATCAATCCAGTGACAATGCATTCCAGTGCCGGTTTACATTATTCCAGTAAGCAATCCAGCGCTGGATTCAACTGCTGGACTGGAATAATGTAAACGGGGTATTACGTTACAAACCCCTACTTCCAAAAGTTGGAGGATCTATATCTCTGTAAATCATTAATAATTTGCTAAAACAAAAAATACGTGTCCCATTTATTCCATAACAAGACGGACATCATCAAAATTTTACTGAAGTATAAATAAATGCTTCATAGACATTCCTTACACAATGCCATCTAGAGCCAAACTATTCAAAGCGTGTATTATTAGAAGAAAATACCTGATCTATAAAATGGTAAATACATATTTGTGATAAATGGATACATTCAAACACAGTAGAAATTCCGCCAGCGACGACGACCGAAAGACATACTGAGTGACTGAGACTACCTCATCGCCGCAAAATAACAATCAGCTAACATCTAAATCTAAATATATAAAAGCGAAAGGTCACTCATCACCGAATCTCAGAAACTACAAATGCTAGGAATCTCAAATTTTGCATGTAGGTGCTGTTTAGCACGTAGACGCTCGCTAAAGCGGTATTTTGCGAAATTCAACCCCTAAGAGGATAAAATAGGGGATGAAAGTTTGACATCGACGCTCAGGGCCAACCCTTAGGGCTAGACACTCAAAATTGCACATACGTATGATGTAGGGAATTAGGGAAAGATTTATCAAAATTTCATCCCCAAAAGGGGTGAAATAGGGGATAAAAACTTGTATATATAGGGGATGAAAATGTCATATAAACGCTTAGGCTTTACGGCCAACGACTTAAAAGACGCGAGCGAAGCCGCGGGCAAAAGCTAGTAGGTATATATTTTGCAACGTAATCCCAATCAATCAATTTTGCAATTAATAAGTCAGTCGACAGCAGACTTATTACATTGTCGGCTGATTTATATATATTACAAAAGGTAAATAGGATATTAGCCCTACGTACCGGCAGGTGCTCTTCGCCGCCAGGTCGCTACTTGATTTTTCCTTGTTTTTTTTTTTCTTTATTTTCGCCGCGACACCACATAGGAGTATTTGCATGAAAAATCATTTAAATCATGAAAAAATATTTAGAGGTTTAAAGTTAAAAACTGATTTTCTTCATATTTGATAGTGTTTATTTATTAAAAATACTATTTTCATTTCATTTTACAAACACACATTTTTTTTATAGCATAGAGTGACGAAGCAACATGCCTGCCACATAACAGCACAGTAACACGCAGCTATTGGAACATGATAGCATAGAATAGATAATATAATATGATAGTCAAAATCATTACCTATATTTGAACAAGAAAAGCATTAATTTTAATCTGAACCTTCGTCATCCTCGTCGTCTTCGTTTTTATTACCCTGTGTATATTTTCGTATCCTTTTTTCCTTCCTTGACGATGACGATGATTTCTTTGTTTGATGGCAAAGGCAAAGGTGGCGGCACAAGCTCAAAATCAACCTCAAAATAATTTAAATGATAAATGTTTCACTTGTAACTCTAGTAATCTTTAAAACATCGAAAAACAAAATGGCATGCATAGGCGCACGATTTTTCTTTTTTAATTATTATACGGATAATCTTAATAACAATTTTACGAAAAAAGAATGCCTTGACAAGCTTTGAAGAGTATATAAAAACACTATTTTTAAATATTACATACTTTATAAACATGTTATGGTTTATTTTTTTACAACTCATTTAAACCGAACCTAAATAAAATGAATTGCATTAAAATAATCTTCTTACCTTTTATTTCCATATTTATAATAGTTTTTTTCTACACTCTTCCACACAATATCCCAATCTTAATAGAATTGAGTAATTAAATTAAGCGCCGAGAACTAAAGGTACAAGTTCGCGCCGCGACCGCGACGCGAGACCGAGACCGGAGACCGCGACCGGAGACCAAGACAGGCACTTGACACTATGGAATCGTATTGGCGCCAGTTCGCGCCGCGACCGCGACCGCGACCTGTCTCGGTCTCCTGTCGCGGTCTCGGCGCGAACTGGCGTCCATACAATTCCATAACGTCAAGTGCCTGTCGCGGTCTCCGGTCTCGGTCTCCTGTCGCGGTCTCGCGTCGCGGTCGCGGCGCGAACTTGTACCTTAAGACGTGCAATTCAGATAGACTGGGTTCCGGCATATCGTCGGGGACCCCTCCCCTACCCTCCGCTACCTCTCGGTAGCGGCTGAGTGACATTTTTTACTCCCGTTTGATGGGCTGGTTATCGAACTTCAAAAATAAGACGATTCAGAGAGTATAACGATTTCATAATACGTTCGACTCATGACCGGAGTGTTCATGAAAAATACTCCTATGTGCGACGGCATAAGCTAAGGTCGTATCGTCTGAGGTTACCTAGACCGTTGGCTAGGGCGTTGTCCACAGAAATCTAAATAATAAGATTTATTATTTAGATTTCTGTGGCGTTGCCCTAGGCGTCGTACGAGATGTAGTACAGGTTGAGTATGGTAAGTGAGGATGGTAAGCATATCCAAATAGGAATATTTAGGTACTCTCTACGTATGTGTCCATGTATAAGTGAGATAGTAAGATTAGATTAGAGTCCTGAATTTTCTGCGTTAGCCCAAGAAGCCAGTTGAGGATCCTCTGTAACGAAATAAAAAACACAGAATATTTACAAACAAAATATTTTTGTTTCAGAGTAACTACACGAAGTTCTTAAAGAACCTCCACACGGAGCAAATAGCCAAGCTCCACGCAAAGAACCAACATGAGTGTGATTTGCTGGAGGATCTGCGCTCTTATACCATCAAGCGCTCGGCCATCGAGAAATCTTACTCCGAGGTAAGTAGTTTAGTTTTCTAAAAGTTTAATTTTAGAAGAAGTTAAGTTTAAAAAAATATGAATACAAAACACAATAAAATTCCAAACCAAGAGTGACACTGGCATCGGAGCAGGGCATAGGAAGGGAAAAGAGATGCTCCCGATGGAATGGCTACCGGTGATGAAGGTTGTAGAGTAAGGCCGAGACAAGAGGTGGTGGTTTGGTGGATACAACGTTGTGAGTGATTCTCAGTCATGAAGGTCGAATCTCATTTTGCACCACTGAGTTTTTTTCCAAATCCAGATGAGCGGGTTTGTCTTCACTATTTGTTTTAATTATGAAGGAATTAATCGAGAGAAAACTGGTGTATACCAAGAAAAACATGTGTCCTAGAGCGGTGGAGGTGACTCGCTCCTTGTGAGAAAAGAACACGATCACAAGTCACAGATCTAACAATCTCTGTACATTTAATCATATAACATAACTTAGATATTTATGAGCAATTTTCTTTACTATACGCAACACCATTTGTACAGGGTATAATGTGTATCGCATTGTCACACCAATGTACCTACTTATTTTAAAGCGTTGTAATCTTAAATAAATAAATAAATATGTAGGCTGCGTAAGTGATCAACTAAAGTTAGTTTCAAATTCAACATTAACAAAAAGTCAACAATTATACGGTGGGTTCGTGTATTTTAAATTACATGTGCAGAAACTCCTACGTTTCACAAATTGCCCTCGATATCTACTTAATAAACTGTCACCGACGTATCACAAACCTACCATTTGCCACTTTGATAATAAATTCTGTTTCGTCGGTTTAAGCTAATTTGAGTAGTCTATTTCTTATGCAAAGTCCGGCAATTTTCAGAATCGATACATATAGCAAACAAAGACATAGAAACAGAGAATCCAACTGGGTACGTAGAGCTATTACGTTTTTGAAACTACAAAGAAGAACTAATTCCACTTACGAATGATAAGTAACAGTTCCGTAGAAATGCCTTATCCTTCAAATGAAAACTACGACTGAAGTTTCGAAGTTTTTTATGAAAGGTTTCTGATGAAATACTGTACGTTGGCTTTTGAAATAAATGCTATGTAGAGAATAACAAAACAGCATTGAATATTTTGATTTTGTTACTTGGGGATGTACTGAACTTTTATCAGTTATTACCGCAGAGCACTAGTGTCGAAATATTACCATGTTCCAATTTGAATGGAAATGTTTCAATGAAATTACGGGTTTTTAAGATAAATCTTCTAATACGTCCGGGTGATGAGCACAAGCCAGTGATTTGGACTCTTATTATTTGGCACTGTGCTGTTATGGGCAAGATTATTACTGACCATCAGGCTCGACTCTTGCGCGTCTCGTCACTCTATTTTTCTCTTTTTGTATATTGTGTATTTTTTTGAAATATTTAGTGTATATAAATGAGACGAACAAGACATGCGTCTGATAATAAGTAACGCGCTTGCCATACCTATCATATACAGCCACAAACCCAGCACCTACTTCAGCATGAAGAGTACATAGTACTGCAATCCACTCGTCACCCAGAGATATTAGATATCATCATCATCATCCACAAGACGTCCGTGCTGAACATAGGCATCTCCCCTAGATTTCCACAAATAACGGTTCTGCGCAACCTGCTACCAGCGATTTCCAGTGACCTATCTGAGGTAATCTGTCCATCTAGTGGGAGGCCGTCTGACACTGCGTCTTCCGGTTTGTGGTCCTCACTCGAGAACCTTTCTTCCCCATTGGTTGTCCGTTCTGCGAGCGATGTAGCCTGCCAATTGCCATTTCAGCTTGCTGACTCTTTGAGCTATGTCGGCTACTTTGTTCTTTAGCGAACATCCTCATTTCGGATTCTATCGTGCAAAGAGACTACGGGCATAGCTCTCCATAGTTTGCTGTGCGACTTTGAGCTTGTGAGCCAACTTTGGGATAGCGCAAAAGGAACGTTAGTTGCATGTTAGCTTTAGTCATACCTACTTCTTAAAAAGTTAAAAGGCATCACTTCTTGCGTGCGTATGCATATCAATACACTTTTTTATACATCTTTATTTGTTACTTAAAAATATGCAACACATAATATCTTGGGTAAAAACATATCGTGTCCCGGTGTTTGTGGCCGTACTCCTGCAAAACGACTCATTTTTTCGTATATTTCGTGGGTTTGAAAAGTATTTTTAACCATCGTGCTTCCACTCTCAATTTTTTAATTCCAATTTGATTATTATCGTTTTCTTTAGTTAATCATTTAACCAATGTTCATTGACATGAAGTGTCGCATTGCGTGGCCTGGCGTGATCGTGTATGACTCGAACTTGGTGAATCGAACGGGAACCCAAGATGGGGCCGGTCTTTTAAGCTTTGCCTCCAAGCCGACAACCATTCGGGCATGTAGGTTGCGTGGTGAATGGACACTGGTGCAATTGAGGTGGACTGCGATGTTGGGTGGTGGGCATCCCAGCTGTAAGATGGAGGCTGCAGCGGGAGAGGACCGCCGCTATTACGGTGCGTCGCTCTACCTGTCCTCTGCAGCCGAAAAGTCATAGGCGGCAAGCCCACATAATTGGCACATCGCGGATGATCAAGGATGTCCAGACGCGGGGGCGTCTGTTACCTAGCTTTTTAGTTCCCGAGGTGATCACAGCGTGCTTTGATTTCGGGGGCGCCGGTGAGAACCCTGTAGAGGTTTTAGTCGGTAGGGTTTAGTCGTATTACAAAAACTAACATGATTTAAGTAAGCCCAATTTTGTCTCTTTGAGTTTGTCCGACGTCACAAATGTCGTAAATTATTTTTGTTTTGTATTGTAAATAAATAAATAAATATTGGTGGACAATTCACACACAACACCATCTGACCCCATCTGTGTGTGAATTGTCCACCAATTTTTTTTTTTTTTTTTTTGTGTGATGGCGGCCAGATAGCTGATATAATACTTATATAGTTTTAAATACATACTTATTATACATAGAAACACCCAGACACAGTGCAAACATTTGAATTCATCACACAAATATTTGCACTGGGTGGGGATCAAACCCACGACCCTCGGCTTCGCAGGCAGTGCTACTACCAACTAAGCCACGAGGTCAGTCAAGTTATTGTGTTTTATTAATCTTTAAAGATAGAACTCTTCGCAGAGTCTGCCTAGGGAAGTACCACTTTTTTATATGTTATTCTACTTCTAAGTAACAATGTCTAAACATAACTGTGTTACGGTTTGAAAGACAATAATTTTAGATAAATTACAGGGCAAAGTGATAAATTACTTTATATCTCGGGTGACGAGTACAGCGCAGTGCTAGGTGATGTGGTTTCTTCAATTTCCAATAGCTGTGTGACACTGTGATATTATGGGCAGGCACGTTGCTCACTACCAGGCACATGTCCTGCTCCCATCACTGTATACTATAAATAAAGTGGCCAAGTGCGAGTTGGACTCGCCCATGAAGGGTTACATTGCAGCAAGTAACATAATATACAGTACACATAGTTGTTTTAGTTCGTTGTAACTTTGATCGAAGTTTTATTAATTACTTAAAATTAAAATTATTTATGACGTATTAAAAAAGAGCTACTCATCAGATCGAGCTCAAACTAATTTTCGTTGGTAGTTTGCACGGTAATGTACATCATATATTTTTTTTAGATTTTTCATTCTCTTACTTTAGAAGTTAGAGGGGGGGGGGACACACAGTTTACGACTTTGGAAGTGTCTCTCGCGCAACTTATTCAGTGTAGACAAAAATTATAGTAGAAACCTCAATATCATTTTTGAAGACCTATCGATAGAAACTCCACACGTGTAGGTTAGATGAAAAAAAAAATTTGAGTTTCAGTTCTCAGTATGGGGGGCAACCCTAATTTTTATTTTTTATTGTAAAAATCTTAATGCGGTTCACAGAATACATCTACTTACCAAGTTTCAACAGTGTAGTTCTCATAGTTTCGGCAAAAAGTGGCTGTGACATACGGACGGACAGACAGACAGACAGACAGACAGACAGACATGACGAATCTATAAGGGTTCCATTTTTACGTTTTACGGAATCCTAAAAAGCGCTTCTGCAACGCGATATTGCAGGTATTGTAAAGGTCTATTAACTGATTATCGTTCGAAGTATCCGGTTAACTTCACAACAACTGCTGGTAAAGTTCAGTAATGAATTGGTTACAACACTAATAATAAATAAAGTAGCCAAGTGCGAGTTGGACTCGCCCATGAAGGGTTCCGTTCCAGCAAGTAACATAATATACATAGTACACATAGTTCTTGTAGTTCGTTGTAACTTTGATCGAAGTTTTAACAATAGTGTATTTATGAAGTACTAAAAAAAAAACTACTCATCAGATCGAGTTCAAACTAATTTTCGTTGGTAGTTTTCATGGTAATGTACATCATATATTTTTTTTAGTTTTTTCTTTCTCTTACTTTAGAAGTTAGAGGGGGGGGGGACACACATTTTACCACTTTGGAAGCGTCTCTCGCGCAAGTTATTCAGTTTAGACAAAAATTATATTAGAAACCTCAACATCATTTTTTAAGACCTATCGACAGACACCCCACACGTGTAGGTTTGATGAAAAAAATATTTTTGAGCTTCAGTTCTCAGTATGGGGGCACCCCTAATTTTTGTTTTTTTTTTAAACTTTTGTAAAAATCTTAATGCGGTTTACAGAATACATCTACTTACCAAATTTCAACAGTGTAGTTCTCATAGTTTCGGCAAAAAGTGGCTGTGACATACGGACGGACAGACAGACAGACAGATAGACAGACAGACATGACGAATCTATAAGGGTTCCGTTTTTACGTTTTACGGAACCCTAAAAAAACGTTAGCGAACGAATGTGACTGTAACGTTTCGTAATAATTTTGAAGTTGCAAACTACTATTTAGAAAGACTCGCAACATATTCTGAATTATTCTTTAACGCGTCAAATATTTCTTTTATTTTCGTTCCAAGTTGTTCTAAGATCTTTTTATAATGCCAAAACGGGGCTTTTATTTCTTGACAACTTTGTAGATGTTGAATTAATTGGACCAAGTTTATTGCATGATTGACTTCATTCGCATAAAAAAACTTTTATAAAATTAAGATGATTTTACTTTCATTTTACTTTCTTTCTTAGTTTTCGTTTCTTCTCTTTATGGTTGGTATGAAAAACTAATATTGTAAGTTATAATCATGTCTCCGTGTGTCTAAATCTGTATTTCTGTCGTGTAAATCTAGGAAAACACCTACATTTTATTTCAATGGCTCAGGATGTTGAAATGATGGATTTTGTGTAACAGAGTAAAAATTGATTCTGCTGGAACTGTTAAGGCCTCGCTAAAGTCAGAATTTCACCATTCGGACTATTGAAATGAAAACTTTTATGGCGTGTTATTTTTTCTTGTTAATTTTACTTATTTTGAAAGGAGTGCTTACGACAACGAAGTTTCTATAATTGGCTCTCTTCACTCTAATTTTATTGCCTAATCTTAATTGTTAAGGCCTCTCTAAAGTCAGAATTTCGCCATTCGGCCTTTTGAAATGAAAACTTTTATGGCATGTTATTTTTTCTTGTAAATTTTACTTATTTTGAAAGGAGTGCTTACGACAACGACGTTTCTATAATTAGCTCCCTTCACTCTAATTTTATTGCCTAATCTTTGTTTGTGATATTTGAAGTTGATGCGTCATTACCAGTTCGTGCTACTATTATTATGATACTACTTACTTTTTGGAATCTATTACTATAATTCATAGCATTCATTCATTTGTCTATTGCTCAATACTACCTGGTTGAAAAGATCGGTTCATTTATTTTAACACTAGCTGAACCCGCTACTTCGTTCGCGTACGTTGATCTTGCGACCTTATTGGTACATTAGTAGTACTTACGTAAAAATATTTAGATGGGTGACCATAACACAAACCGAGTCAATTTGTTTTTCCACACAAAAATATATTTATTCGAATTTAGCAACTTCATTTTTTATATTTTTAGCAACATCAAACATACTCGTAGTAAGGTTGTAGAGTATCGAACATAGCCGCAGTGTTAAGTTTGTAGGATTTTTATAGGATACATTACGAAGTAGCTGATGTGCGTGATCTGATACTTTTTTTTTTTTTTTTTTTTTAACTGTGATAGGTTCGCACTTGACCACCATCTCGCCTGATGTTAAGCGACGATGCGATCTACGATGGAACGTGCTTACCTAGAAGAAACCGATTCACTCTCGATTTGAAGACACCCAGATTGTAACCATCGGGGAAAACCCACTCCGGCAACGCATTCCACAACCTTGACGTTCTTATCACAAACGTGGAGTCAAATCTCTTCGTTCGTGTTTTTGGAACATCAACCATGAAACGATGTCGCTTTTTTGAGATACGAGAATTCCGATAGAAGAAAGGGCAAGGTGGTATTAGATCATGCAGATCAGTTGCACACTCTCCGAAGTGTATCCGATAAAAAACCGATCAGCTAGCAATCTTGCGGCGATGATCAAGACTTTGAAGTCTTTTACGCACAAGAGTGTCATTGCCTATGAGCCTTTTGGCACGTCTCTCAATAGATTCCAGAGTCTCCAGCTGATACTTGGCCGATCCATCCCAAAAGTGCGAACAGTACTCCATACAGGATCGAATCTGTGCTTTGTACAACGTGAGCAACTGCTCAGAGTTGAAGTATCTTCGCACCTTTGAGAGGACACCCAGTTTTTTGGCGGCTAATTTAGCCTTAGACTCAATATACGTGCCAAAGTTGAGCGTCGATGACAAAGAAACGCCCAAAAGCTCGAGATGGTCAGTAACCGGCACGGACACGCCTCGAAAAGTAGGAGCCAGTTCGAATGGACTCCTTTTAGCTGAGAATAAACATGCCTGTGTTTTTCCTTCGTTAAACTTGGCCAAATTGGCATCGCCCCATGTAGAGACTGCCTCAAGGGCCAAGTTCAAACGCTCGACCATACCTTCTCTCAGGAGCTGAGTTTGTTGTCCACTGGCTCTTGCGCTGGATATATAACTCTCTACGACGGTGCTATCATCTGCGTACCCAACGATACCGGGCTTCAACAGATCATTGATATGTAGCAGGAAGAGAGTCGCAGAGAGTACCGACCCCTGAGGAACTCCGGCATTGATAGCCATTTGATCCGACGAGCAGCCATCAATGACGACTCGTATGGATCGATCCCTCAAGAAGTCCGATATCCACGCAATAAACCCAGGTGACAAACCATAGCCCGAAAGCTTGCTTATAAGGCCATCATGCCAAACCCTGTCGAAAGCCTTCGAGATGTCCAGGGAGACTGCAAGTGCTTCCCCGTGTTCCTCGATAGCTTCACTCCAGATGTGGGTGACATACCTACGCTAGAATGTCCCCGGTGGACCGGTTCCGGCGAAACCCGTATTGCCGGTCACTGAGGAGGTCGTTCGATTCTAGGTATGCCAGGAGCCTGTGGTTTAAGACACGTTCCATAGTCTTACAGAGTATGGACGTGACTGAGATGGGCCTGTAGTTGACAGGGTCAGTACGACTGCCTTTTTTGGGCACAGGTTGAAAACTTACCCACTTATACATTTTTACAGGTTGATAGCCTAAGTAGGTGATAGACTTATTAGCCGATGTGATATTTTAGACTCTAAGCCATGTGTGTTTCAAATGTCAATCTAATTGGTAATGTCGTTCTGTCGTTAATATTTGTTTTGTTAGGCCCTTGCTTTTTCCGAGATGATAGGTAGTTTGAGACTATAAACTCTCTATATTTAAAATTTCAACCAAATCAAACCTTTACATAATATACATAGATATAATACTTAGTAGTAAGATAACATTTTGTTCAATTTTAGAAAAACAACGGTCTGCTTTGGTCACCGAAGCTTGTTGAACACTAAATTTAGTACAGTACCTGGATTTAAATAATATCCGAAAGATCAAAAACCGACTTCAATTTTCATTTCACGTCAACTAACTTCTAGTCAAGTAAAAAGTTCACTCGACTAATTTAAGAAGCTATGACTACGTCGCGTCGTCCAGATAAATAGATACTGGTGGACAATTCACACACAAAACTTTGGCTTTTTCCACCGCCAATGTCCCAGCCATACTTAAACCGGAGTGGGTTTAGGCGTGACGATGGCAAAATACCTAACGGCATGACTTTTGTGCCTTGGAAGTTGAGTCGGCCCCTAGTGTGGGGCGCAGCTTGCGTCGATACTCTGGCACCATCACATCTTCCAGAGACACATAGTAGGGCCAGTGCAGCGGCTAATTCAGCTGAGCGTCTCAAAAGGTTGAAACAGTATACTTAATAGTTAGTATGTACCGAACTTTTTATTACCGTTATTATTTAATTTCTATGTAATTTCCGAACCACACAACCAATAATGTTAAAATTTTGATGGGACTATATTAAAAATGTGTTCTAATCTATTCTAACAAAATAAGAATTAACGAAATTGAACAACGCAAATATGATTTACAACCAAATTCACATTCTGACTTCAACCCTTTCTGCAAGAAAACCGTGCAGAATTTGTGGATCAAAAGTAGACAGCTACCATCTCCTTAGTATGATCTTAAATCATGTCAAGTTTCATTTGAATTGAATCAGTAGTTTCGACATGATGAGAGTTCCCTATGCAGAAAGACAGACATATAGACAGACGGACAGACATGAAAGAAAACAAATGCAGTTTCGCCATCAGTATCGACTATGGAGTGCACCCAATTTTTTTTCAAAATATCTTCAATGTACAGAATTCGACCCGCTACAGTTTTATTATAAGTATAGATAAAGATATAGATTTATTCTACTCGATGCCTCAGCCTACCCCACTGACGACTATCCTTTTTGACGACGATTTTTTTTTTTACTCTCCCGATATAATGACTGGGCTCTCGGGCTTATCCCTAACATGTGGGTCAGGGGTTTCCTATCCTTCTAATTTTAAAGTCTATCTTATAACTATCTCTTAACATTAACTTATAATGTTTTATTTCTAGTTGTTAGATCTAAGTTTTGTTTACAGTTTACTTTAAAAATATTTTATTTACACTACATTGTACCTTAATGTCTATTGGGTCCCAATAGACGACTATCCTATTACAGCTAAGCCTATATAAATAGAGTTAACGTGTTGAGCATGCAACATTAACAACATTTTAATACGAGAGTCTTAATGAACCAACTGTTCCGTACACGTTAGTTTTTTACTCATTCTACTAATTTAAATAATAATAATATTACTTTGTTGCCATTTGCTTACACTTGACAAGGTTAGCTAGTGAGTCTGAGAAATCCTTAGAAAACCTTAAAGAGTAATTCACCAAATGCCGATCCCTTTCGCCATCCTTCCTGTTAGCTCAGGCAAGCTGGTTTTATACTAAAACTATTACCTCAGTTTCGAAGTTTTGTCTAATCATAAACGTTCAAGCCTTAAAAAATAAAAAAATGGTTGTCTGTAAATTCGGGTTACTGACTTTAGTTGAACGTGACAACTTCAACTACGCCTTAGAGAGAGGTAACGCCGGCGGCGAGGTAACGGCGTTAACGGCACATGACCTCATGTTTTGCGGGCGTGCAGCCGGCTTCATCGAATTATAAGACGTAGTCACGTCAAAAATCAAAGCTATCGAAAGATTTCCAGTACCGGAAAACCACTACCATGCCCGGTAGTTCTTGAAAATCGCTTGATCGATTTATTCCAAAATGTTCTGTCTTTACTAAACCATTCACATAACTTCAAGATAAAGATTGTAATGTATGGGGCAAGGATCAGGAGAAACATTTTCGCTTACACCAGAAATCTCTTTGGCATCTACCAAACGTAACTACATAGCCCACTGACTTTTTATATTAGATATAGAAAGTAAAAAATTGAATTACAAAATCATATAAAATGAGACCAAAATAAATGTTGAGTGAACCTATAGGAAATTAATCAGAAAGTGTTGCAACGTACAATGATGAAATATATTTCTCCAGATATAACTTAACAATTTCTGTTATTATTTTCTGTCTGTACCAACCATTGGGTCAAGGGTTCCTTTTCAATATGATTTTAATATCAAATGAGCTTCTTTTTTAACCAAAAAAAAATAGTAGGATGAAACCCATGATGAAAAAATGTAACAAAAATAAAAAGGAAAAATAATTTGCAGATTTGCAAGTGGTCTGAGGTTTGGAAATAGACCCCGTTTTTACGGGTAAAAAACGGCTTGTCTTGACTTTCGGAAAAAAATATAACATATAGGTAAGGTTATAAGTCCCGTGGAAAAAATGATAATGTCAAAGTTGTTAACAAAAAGATCTAAAATCAACGAAAAGAATCATTTAAATTGTTAGGAAGCTTAAATATTAAAAAATAAAACAATTTACGCTATTGAATGCAGTTTCGTTGTTTTTTCGTGATTACAGTGTAAGACTGTTTACTTTATATCTTTTTTTAAATGTATGATGTAGAAGTTCCTAAAGTGAAGGTGCGAGAGTTTTCAACTCTCATTCCTCACACGACCTCTCATTGTCGAGCATCTTGGCTAAGATGGTCGGCAGAGAGAGGTCCTCACCACTAGGGATAGCGGCAGTTCCGCCTCTGTGGCCGCATCGCGGTCCGTGTACTTACTTCCACTGAGCACTCTGATTAGCTGAGTGCTCAGTGGAAGTACAAGGACCGTTCAAGTACCGTTCCTTTCGTGGACCTTGTTTTCAAAGGTCTTAGAATAGACACCTGTTGTAAAAAAAAACGTTTTCGAGCGTATTTTCACCGCTCTGGGAAAATTATAAATATGTGTTTTACAGTTCCGAAAGTTAAAAGGGTTTTTAGAAAATTTCCTCTTCTAGTTAAATCTTCTTTTAAATTAGAAATATTTCATTTAGTTTTTGAAATAAATATAGGTAGTTAACGAAACCCCCTTATTAATTTCACTTAATTAATTACACTTCTAACTATTGCAATTTTTGCGAGTGAGCTTAGCATTTTATCAAAAACTATCTAGATGTTATTCCGAAACGAATGACACCTCGATCATAATGTTAGGAGAATTAAAAAAAAGACGTAAAAGGACTTGTTGACCAGATTAACCTACATGTTAATCTGGTCATCAAGTTTTCTTAACTATTATTGTTATACCCACGGGATCCGTGGTTACATGTGACCGCAATTTTGCCTGATGCGCAGTCCAGGATGGAGCGTTGCCCTGGTACCTACCTGGCCGTTTTTACCGAGTTTACCCTAAGATTTCATATCCGATCCGATCCATTATCATATCCAAGCGTGACGATTGATGAATCCATTTCACAGCCCACGAAAATTCTGTCTATAGCGCGCCTAAAGAAGTTTTCACTTCAAAAATCGCCATTTGTGACGTCAAATGAATAAAAAAAGATAAAATGAAACGTAAATCAGTTTTTGTATTAAATTTTTATAGCTTGTCTCTAAAATAAATTTGTTTATTTTCATTAGAAAATCTTGTTCTCTTCTACAAAATTCAAATGCCAAAACAAGAGGGTTGTACATAAATAGAACCAATTTAAATTTCCTTTCCTTCCTGTTCAGGAGAGATACTTGATTTTCGATTAACTTATTTTTATCGGAATTTATCCGATAATTAGAATCTTTTAATGTTGTCAAGCCCAAGCTCACCGTGATTTCCAGCTTCATGTTTTTTTAAAAAGTGAACGTAAAAGTTATTAAGCTTCGCATTTTGTCCACACGTTTGGAAAACTTAATATAAAAAATAGCTTTTAAACTCTCGCAGTTATAACTCATTTTGTAACCATAACACAGGACTTAAGCTGTTTTTCCACCAGAGATGTGCGAGGGATGTATTTGTAAAGAACCAATACTATCGCTTCATTTACCTCGCTTCGGTCAGTACAGCTTCGGTGGAAACTCGTGGCCTAGTGGGTAGTAGCTCTGCCTGCGAAGCCGAGGGTCGTGGGTTCGATTCCCACCGAGTGCAAATGTTTGTGTGATGAATTCAAATGTTTGCACA
Organism: Ectropis crepuscularia; assembly: GCA_963693475.1. Taxonomy (NCBI): domain Eukaryota; kingdom Metazoa; phylum Arthropoda; class Insecta; order Lepidoptera; family Geometridae; genus Ectropis; species Ectropis crepuscularia. The sequence continues at coordinate 21,514,152 of OY856338.1, forward strand.
GTGCAAACATTTGAAGTGTCTGGGTGTTTCTATGTATAATAAGTATGTATTTAAAACTATATAATTAATTATATCAGATATCTGGCCGCCATCATACAAGCTTTGCTTAGTTTGGGGTCAGATGGTGTTGTGTGCGAATTGTCCACCAATATTTTTTTTAAATTATTTATTCACAGCTCCGTTACACATTTTCATACGACACATTATCCTCGCACAGCTTTGGTGGAAACCTCCACACATTTGCACAGCTAGACATCCTCGCACGACACATTTCCCTCACATTTCATCTCTGGTGGAAACGCAGCCCATATCTCAGTCTTCTCGTGAGTTTGTTTTCCCCGATGATTACAATATTTGTGTCTTCAAATCGAGAGTGAATCGGTTTTTTTTTTTTCTAGGTAAACACGCTCCATCGTAGACCGCATCGTCGCTTAACATCAGGCGAGATGGCGGTCAAGTGAAAACCTATAAAAGTTAAAAAAAAAATTCGTTTACCGTCAATGTATGTAACATTGACGATAAACGAAAAAATTGCAACGAAATTTTACGTTTTTTAAGTTTTTAAAGTGTAATTTTAATAAATAGCTGAAAATTGTACATAATGATTTAAAAAAACGAATTTGAGTTTTTTCAGTTTTTTGCATTTTTCATTTTACACAATCAGAAAGTAGAGATTGAAACGAACAAAAAGCCTTTTTGGAAAAAGCTGATATTTTGACGCGAGAATTTTCGATTGAAAATTAAGATGCTTTTTGATAATAAGTTAAATAAGGCGAAAAAATAAATATTTTAAATCAAATAAATTACAGTGTTTTGGGACAAAATAAGGTAAGTTTTTACAAAATTTCGTAGTTTTTTTAATATAAAAATAAAAAACCGAAAACTTAGTTATTTGAATTTTTCACTTAAATTTTGAAGTTATGTGAAAAAATTGTGTGTCCAAAAGTTTTAGATCTTTTTATGATCTACATTTAAGCCATTTTTTTTTCCATAGGACTTGTAGTTTTGCCGGAAATCAAGATAAACCATTTTTACCCTTAAAACTCACCCCCTCCCACTTCCCGAACTCGGATCGACCGTAATTTATTTTTCCTTTAATTTTTATCATATTCCCCTCCTTTTCTAATGGGTTTCATCCTACTGTATGTTTTTTTCATTTTAACATTTTTGAATGCTTCGGCCCTGGTCTAGAAGCTTGATATCTTCGTTCGATTTTTAAACTTGAAACCAGATATCAGGAAATCGATTAGAAATGCACATGAGCTTGCTGTAGGTGAAGCGTACTTAAGTGTAGCTCACTTATATCGTATACTTACTTACGTCCGGATCCTTACTCTGTCGGTTTGTTAATGCCACGTAAACTACATCGAAACGGAAAATATAACCATTTCTTATCCTGGCTCTATTTTTTTGTATCATAGACATGTTATTTTGTATACCAAAACTACGTTCGCAGATGCAGATAACCTGTGCTACGTGTTCACAGGTTCGAACTATGTTCAGGGCCGTAGTATATACTCTCTTTTTTTAGACAGTGTTTTTGATAGCGTAACAATTTAATGAGATACTGGATGACAAAACTAAGTTATACTAAAGAATTAACTAAAAGCAGATGTAGGTACGAGTACTACTTTTTGTCCTCACCTTTCGATCTTTCCGTCCTTACCTTTGATTAAAAACATCGTGCGAAAACCAACAATTACTAAAAAACGTCTTTCGAGGACACCAGAATTTTCCAACCGGCACTTAACTAACGTAGTGAATCTTGGCGTGGACTCTAGTCTTCTATGATAAGGCTTCTTGTCCCAGCAGTATATGTATACTATTTGTTTGTAATTAACATTGATAATGTTGTATCAAATATGAATAATAATAATTTACGAGTAAATTAAACATGGCAATGAATGTAAAATATTTGTTTCTAAGTAATTATGATAATTTTGTATCAACTATCAATAGTAATAATATACAAGTAAATTAAACATATTTCAAAATTGGGATGTGTGGGGCAAGGTTTCTGCTTCGAACACTCAGTTAATAGCCAAGCTTTAATTCTTGTAATTTAAAATTCTCAACCTAATATTATAAATGCGAAAGTCTGTCTTTCTATCTGTTACGCTTTCACTTCTAAACTACTGAAATGATTTCAATGGAGTTCGCCGTTCGGTAGAAAACAGTCTATAGCCTAAGAAAGGACGTACTTTTTAATGCGAAAACAGGTTCCTAAGAGGTTGAAAATAGTAGATGAAAGTTAGTATAGAAGTTTTATTATTTGTGAGGCTAGAATGTTGCCAGCATGGTACCATTCCGACTGGTAACGAGCTTGATCATCTTCATTAGCTTTAGACCTTCATTGGTCTATGAATAATTCAGGCAAGCTTAGTGATAGTAGTTAGTTGGGTATGTATGTATGGTATAGTTCTCATTGTAGGCAATTTATTTTTGTAATGAAGGCTCTGCCCGTAATAAAATATACAATTAAATAAGACAACTATATATAATAACTTCGCAGTTAGTAAAAATAAGCAGTAATGTAAACATTACTGTGTTCCGGTTTTGATATGTAATGTTGTTGTAATTTACTAATGTTGACTGATGTTATTGATCGTAAGTTTTATAAATCTCGAACAGATGGAGTCTCAATAGACTGTATATCAATGACTTCAAAGGAAGGATGTTTTTTGGCATTTTTATGGACAGCAAAAACTCGTTCACTTCCTCCCGCGCCCTGACCTCTGTGAACTGAGTCGCATGTGACATGGCCCTAAATATGCAATTTTAGGCCCAATGCGGTTTTGCCATTTTGTTGCACCTTTTGCCAGGTCTTTATATATGTATAAGTCTATTTTATTAATGTATGTATATTCGTTTTTCAATCCAAGCGAAGCGAGGTCTAACCGCTAGTTTAATTTAAATATCAAATATAAAATATTTCCAGATATATTTCTAGGGCCGCATAGATACGAAACTGCGTTTTCGTTCTGACTCGCGATCTTTCGTCGACGAAATCGGATTGTGGAATTTACTTACTGAAGCATTTTCCGTATTTGGGATTGTAGGAAATGTTCTTAATATCCGAGGAAAGTGCTTTCAACTTGGTTAGGTGGGATAGAATGATATCTTGAAATTTGAAATTGTAAGATGAAAAGGTTAACTCGGTTTAAAGGCACACGTCGCGCGAACACACTTTTCGTGCTCATCTGCATCTCTAATGCCTAGTAATTTCACTGGCATTTCAAACCAGAACACAGTAATGTTTGCACATCACTGTTTGGCGGTATAGAATAACTGGCAAAGGTGTGGTACTTCCCCAGGCGGACTCTGCTAAGAGACCTACCATTACTAAATGAACAGATCTGGTAAATTAGCAACATTCCAGGCAACGCCAACGTTAAACATTGTGAATCGTTTTTGATGAGTTTTTTATTTGTTTGGATACATTTTATCGAAATTGGTGAAACGATAATGGAAATATCAACAAAAATGTTAAATTTGCATACCTTCTTAATATGTAGTATTTACGCTTAGATACTTTGAAACCTAGCTATATCATTAAAAAACTGTGTTTTAAGTTAATTGTAATAATGTATGAGATTTGGTCGAGTATAACTCAGACAGAGTTAAATTTGAAGTCGGTGTTTGTTTATGCGAAGAAAAATAATTATTCAATAGCCTGGACCAGAGAGTTTCCCGATTCATGTATGGCTATTACACAATACAGGCTAAGTTGTTTGTTTCATAACAAATAATTACTTCTACGAGTAAACAACAAACTTTAACAATGGGGCAGTAAAGTGCAAATATTACTGTGTTCCGGTTTGAAGGGCAATGTTCCCAGTGAAATTACAGGGCTTAGAGATATAATACCTTAGATCTCTGGGTAACGAGCGCAGTGCAGTGCTAGGTAATGATTTGGACTCTTCATGATCCAATAGCGTGTCACTGTGCTGTTATGTGGCAGGCATGCTGTTTACCACCAGGCACATGTCCTACTCGTCTCGCCACTATCTTCTTCTTATACATAAAATTCTCGTGTCACAGTGTTTGTTTCCTTACTCCTCCGAAACGGCTCTACTGATTTTTACCAAATGTTATATGCATATTCAGTAAGTCTGAGAATCGGCTACTAGCTATTTTTCATACCCCGAAGTGATAAGGGTTGTTCACCACAAAAAATTTTTTTTTAATTTTCGGGCAATTTTTTTTGTTTTTATTTTTTTATAATGTGGCGTTAACATACAACCCTAAACTTTTACCCTTTTATCACGAACCCCTATTTTTTAATAGCCATTTTAGTAATTTAATCATTTGACAGTGAACGCCTTCTAAATGGCGGGACCAATTTGAATGTTTTTTTTTGTGTGTGTACATTGATTGTTTGTGTGTAGATTCGAGGATGGTTTAGATTCACAAATAAGCCCGGCAGATGGCGCTGCAGACAGTGTCTAGATTATGATCCGAGCGAAGCCGGAACGGGCCGCTAGTTTACTAGAAAAAAATTTAATCCATTTCGCTCACGTACTTATTTTTTAAGGTTACGAGGACTTGTATTTTTATTGTCTCCATCATCTCATGTTTAGAGACGGGGATGGGTAAAATCAATGCTAAGTTTAACCTCGTGTGATAAACTTTTAGGTCACCCGGCCAACGCCTTGACTGTCTGGGGTTAGTGAGCCTTCATACGGCTCATTTGAGATGCAGAGATGTAGTTATGACACTGTTAATAACGCCAGGAAAACAAACAAATAACTACTGTGGTGGCATGAGACCCAAACTTGGCCATCGACTGTTAAAAAGTTCCACAAGTTTAAAATAGTAAAGCGCGCTATGGAACAAATAGCTCGAAGTTTTCTGAGGTATCATGTTTAAAATGAAGCTTTTCATTAGCTTACTAAAGCTCATTAGCTCTTAGCTTATCGACAAAGCTCAATACATAAGAAAGTTAGAAACCTTAAAATAGGCCAGATATCGTAACTACTGGGGCAGACATATCTGGAGTGAATACCGCAAAACACAGCAAATACAGCTTACATCACCCTGAAATTGATTGAGTGACAATATATGCAAGAGAGTAAGGAATAAGTTCTCTACTCTCTTTCTACGAAAACGTAATTTCGAAAAAAAAACTCGCGACTTTCCTACTCTCGTTCTACTTCGTTTTGTCCGATATAACATTGTGTGACGTTTAAAAGTTCTAAGCCTACTCTAATTAGAGTAGACTTAGAACATATAAACGGACAAAACGACGGATCGCAGTGGAATCGGAGTTGGAAAGTCGCGAGATTATTTCGAAATTACGTTTTCGTAGAAAGAGAGTAGAAATCTTATTCCTTTCTCTCTTGCATATATTGTCACTCAATCGAATTTCAGGGTGATGTAAGCTGTATTTTCTGTGTTTTGCGTAGCCAGACGTCCTGAATTCGCATTTGGAGATACTTCAGAGGTTGACGAGTTCAACAGATAGAAACCATATATTAAAACTAGTAGCGTGAGCTTACGATGCTGTAGCTGCTCGTAGTAAAAAATAATCACATCTACGAGTATTTGCTACGCTTTGACTAAGACCTACATCAACCTTTTAATATTACTTAAGCAAGTACAATGCTACTTTTACTTGGTGTGAATTTCGTCTATTTGTGAGTTTTGAAGTGCAAATGACACGTTTTCAGATTGCAAATATACCTGTAATAATAGTTCAAAAAAGTCAAAAAACACGCTTCAGCAAACCCTTTCATTTAATACCCATATCATGGGGGTGCATTTTAAATAGCCAATCCTCCATCTTGGATGTCCACTATGCTGAATTTATGTCAGGTGACTATTTTTTTCGTATTCCTGACAGCAAATCCTTTCATTTGATACCCATATCATGGGGGTGGATTTCAAAGAGCCAGTCCGCTATCTTAGGGAGGCCTCCATATTGGATTTGTTATGACGTTTCTTAGCTAGTCATGTATTGTCATCAGAACTCAGAGCGTGTGCAAAATTTCATCCTAATCGAAGATCGGGAAGTGGGTCAAATTAAGATTCAAAGATTTTCTTAAATGCATAGTTACAAGTGAAGCTAATAATAGTTTAAAAACACTCTTTTAGCACGCACTAAAAATTACAAAAATATCATGAGGATTTCAAATAGCCAATCCCTCATCTTGGATGTCCGTCATGTTGGATTTAAGTCACGTGGCTATTTTTTTCGTATTCCTGACAGTAAACCTTTTCATTTGATTTACAAATTAAGGTTCCAAGATTTCCTTACATACATAGTTAGTTAAAAGTGAAGCTAATAAAAGCGTGCTAAAAATAATTCTTAATTTCGCCAATGTTTCATTTTGTTATGCTGGGGCCACACTAACGAGAAATGCCATTAATTATCGCGATAATGGACGTTAACCGTAGGTGTATTTTACACTTACGGCTTATGTCCATTTGGTGTATTTTACACCTACGGTTAACGTCCATTATCGCGATAATTAAGGGCATTTCTCGTTAGTGTGGCCCCAGCATTAGAGATAAATAAGTGGTTTCAATTATTTTTTTGCAATTTCTCAAATTGGTCAAATTGGTTCATGTCAATGTAAATTTTCTGATACACCCCACAAATTAGACAACAACTTAGTAAACCACTTGAATCCGTACTGAACGAATTGTTATATAGCATCTGGCTTTGACGATTTTCTTATCTATCGAATTGTATGACGTGATTACAGTTGAGGTACTATTGTGTGCAATTGAAATGTCAGATTCAAACAAGGTTGTCAATTACACGTTTCTTATGCCGTCAATACTATAAAAATTCTGAGCATCTATAGAACCAACAACATTGTGCAAGAACCTTTCGCAAGATATCATTACCAATTTTATAAATGCGAAAGTAGCTGTCTGTTTTTTTTTTGAAGTGAAAACTTCTTTTGGCTCACCATAGACAGATTTTTCGTGGGGTGTGAATTGAATTCAAGCGTCACGCTCGGGAATGATAAAAAAAATCTTCGGGTAAACTCGGGACCATGGCCATTGGTCATCTAGAATTGCGTCAGCATTTCCCATTGGCTGACGCATATCTAGATGGCCATGCTCATTGCCACGCCCTCCGGTTTCACCCGCGTAGTTTCCAAAGTAAGCTATCAGATTCCGAGTTATAAGTTTTCACTTTTATTTTTTCTATTAATTCAATAAAAAATTGTAGGTTTAGAGTGACGAGACGAGCAGGACATGTGTCCTGATGGTAAGCAACATGCCTGCCACATAACAGGACAGTGACACGCAGCTATTGGAACATGAAGAGTCCAAATCATTACCTGCAGCACTGCACTGCGCTCGTCACCCAGAGATATAAGATGTTTTATCTCTATGCCTAGTAATTTCACTGGAAACATTGCATTTCAAACCAGAACACAGTAATGTTTGCACATTACTATTTTAAAATGTATCGAATTTCTTCATTGTTCGTACTGAACTTTTTTTCTATACTAAATGTCAAAAATTTAATTACGTGGAATATCTTTACTTTTCTTTAATGGTACTAAAGATACAAAGTTGTATCACTAGTTCCATAAGTATCGGTTGACAATTACGGGGGAATATCTTCATTTTTCTTTAATGGTACTAAGGATACAAAGTTGTGTCATTTGTACCATCAATGGTACAAATCAATGGTACTACTGACATTAAGGCTTATATTCACTCATCTTGACAGTACAAAAAACAAATAGAAATCACACATTTTCCTAATATCAGTATGGACTTATGTTCTTCAAAATTTCAACTTTAAATGATACCAAAAGCAGCCAGATACAAATAGTATAGCCAAAGAGATTTTATTGTTCACAATACATACTATAATGCGAAAAGACTTTTTCCCCAACCTAAATATTTGGAAGATTTACATACATATATTACAAGCCAATTTATTTTCGCCAAATTTGTATTTAAAAAATTATATATGAAATAATACTTATGTAAAAATTTGATGAAAATAAGTTGTCATGTAAAAGTAAGGTCAAGTAACGTCTTCCAAGGTTTAACGTGGAGTGGTGCCTATTATTAAATGCTACCTATGACAATTATTTATGCATTTGATTGCAAGGCGATAATAGTTGAAGCACTATTAAGAGCAATTTAAATGCCATTTTGAAATATTAGATATTCCATTTCAGTGTTTGTTAAACCACCCACAAATTGTGTATAAAACCTTGAGCCACAAATATAACGTAAATGGGAACGAACATATGCTAGCTTCGACGACAGTATTAGGTATAAATAATAATAATAAGCCTTTTATTACTCCATGATTAATTTTTACAATTCAAATGATTTAAATGACGTTAGTATTGTTAGTATGCTTTAACTTATTTTATGTTAGTTGTGTTAAGTATCATGCATCCCTCTTTGGGTGAAGGCCTCCTCCAATTTCAACCATTCCTCTCTGTCTTTTCCTATATTTTGCCAATGTCTGCCTGTTACTTGTATTATGTCATCTACCCATTGCTTGTAAGGTCTTCCAACATTTATTTTGCCGTCTGGCCCTCGCCTAGTAGTAGTTAGTTCTTTTTGTCCATCTATTGTCTGACATCCGAGCAACATGGCCAGCCCATTTCCACTTTTGATTGAGTATGTGTGTGAGAGCATCAATTATATTAGTTTTTCCCTAATTTTTAAGTGTCTTATTTTATCTTGTTTTTTTAGTATTAGGTATATCATTGTATAGTCAAATGATAGATAAGTATATTCGGTGCAATTTCTATTGTCGGTTTCCAAGTACGCTTGGTAGAACATAATTATTAAGCTTCTTAACACCAATTTCTCAAAAATATAGATAAATAAAGAATTCCTCGCGGCCTTTTCCGCGTATCAATTGAACGTTATTAAGGAAGCTTTTTCAAAAAGTCTGATGAATGCAAGGAAACTATTTTTTTTTTAAAACTTTTATAGGGTTACACTTGACCGCCATCTCGCCTGATGTTAAGCGACGATGCGGTCTACGTTGGAGCGTGTTTACCTAGAAGAAACCGATTCACTCTCGATTTGAAGACACAAAGATTGCAACCAACAGGGAAAACCCATTCAGGCAACGCATTCTAAAGCCGTTCTTATCACAGAAGTAGAGTTAAATCTCTTCCTTCGTGTCTTTGGAACATCAACCATGAAACGATGTCGCTTTTTCGAGCTACGAGCATTCCGATAGAAAAAAGGGCAAGGTGGTATTAGATCATGTAGATCAGTCGCACACTCTCCGAAGTGTATTCGATAAAAAACCGAAAGGCTAGCAACTTTTCGGCGATGTTCAAGACTTGGTAGTTTTTTTCGCACAAGAGTGTCGTTGCCTATGAGCCTTTTGGCACGTCTTTCGATGCCTCAAGGCCTCCAGCTGATACTTAGCCGAACCAAGATGCAAACTGTACTCCATACAAGAACGAATTTGAGCTTGATATAACGTAAGCAACTGCTCAGACTTGAAGTACCTTTGCACTTTTGAGAGGATGCCTAGCTTTTTGGCAGGTAATTTGGCCTTGAACTCGATATACGAACTAAAGTTGAGCGTAGATGTCAATGTAACGCCCAAAAGCTCAAGACGGTCAGAAATCGGCACGGATACACCTTTAAAAGTTGGAGTCAGTTGGAAAGGACTCCTTTTAGCGGAGAACAGACACGCCTGCGTCTTACTCTCGTTGAACTTAACCAGATTGGCATCGCCCCATGTAGACACCGCCTCAAGGGTCAAGCTCAAACGCTCGATCAGACTCTCTCTCAATACCTCAGTTTGCTGCCCACTGGCTATCGCACTAGATATGTAACTCTCTACAACGGTGCTATCATCTGCGTACCCAAAGATACCGGGCTTCAACAGATCGTTGATATGTATGTATGGAGCTACATTCATTATGACAAAGTAAGTTAGGATCAAAAAATTATGCGTTTTAAATGGCACCCGTAAGTAAGTTGTATCTTCTGACAGTATTTTGATATTTTTGTATGCTCAAACTGATGATACATAGTAGATCAATAATAATTTGCGAAACATACAACATACCTTGCGAACTGTAAAGATATGCAACGTTTTGCTAGCAGATGAGTTTTCGCGCTACAACAATCGGGAGCTTTAAAATATGAAGTGAACACGTATCTTCTGCGCAAACGTGTTGTACCTTACGTACACTTTGTTCCTAGGTAAGCATGGTGAAACGTAGGCTCATTCGGTATAATAAAGTGGCCAAGTGCGAGTTGGACTCGCCCATGAAGGGTTCCGTTGCAGCAAGTAATGTAATATACATAGTATACATAGTTTTTTTAGTTCGTTGTAACTTTGATCGAAGTTTTAATAATAATGTATGTATTTATAACGTACTAAAAAAACTACTCATCAGATCGAGTTCAAATCAATTTACGTTGGTTGTTTGCATGGTAATGTACATCATATATTTTTTTTAGTTTTTTCATTTTCTTATTTTAGAAGTTAGAGGGGGGGGGGGACACACACATTTTACCACTTTGGAAGTGTCTCTCGCGCAAATTATTCAGTGTAGACAAAAATTATATTAGAAACCTCAACATCATTTTTTAAGACCTATCGATAGACATTCCACTCGTGTAGGTTTGATAAAAAAAATTAGTTTCAGTTCTATGTATGGGGGGCAAACCTAATTTTTTTTTTTTGTAAACATCTTAATGCTCTTCACGGAATACATCTACTTACCAAGTTTCAATAGTGTAATTCTCATAGTTTCGGCAAAAAGTGGCTGTGACATACGGACGGACAGACAGACAGACATGACGAATCTATAAGGGTTCCGTTTTTACGTTTTACGGAACCCTAAAAAAGATTTCCGCAATAAATTCAGGTTCAAAAGACATTTAAAATTTAAAATCTGTCTAGTCGGAAATCAAACCCACATTTCACTTGCAAAGCAAGTATACAACAGGTAGTCTAAAATCAACATTGACTTATTTGCTGTCTGTCCTTCGTTATCCTTAGGAAAATACTGTGTGACCTTTCAGTGGTTTTAAGGTTTAAATATTATATCAGAGCCGGCCAAACGGCTTTAGTCCAATAATTGTAAAATCCTGTAAGCTGGGACAGTTTGAGGAAACGTATTCTACGGAGGGTTTGCATGATAAAAGGATCAATAGTCTATACATTATCTGTACTCTTTATAGAGCGTAATCTTATTAATTTTAAAATGATATTGTACTTTTGTGAGTTTGGATGTTAATAGGTAATCATCGACGCTACTAATACGACTCGAGAAACTATTTTGCTGATGACATTTAACTTAAAAATAGTTAAAATATTCGACTGCTTACCCTCAAATAGCATATATTTAAATGCAACTTTCACACACGACCCACGACTCTCTGGAAATAAAATAAATACAAAGAAAAACAATAATCAGCTGCACTCACTGCGCTCTAGAATTTCATGCAAAAAAAATACCTTGTAAATTTTATTATGTCAAACGCTGTCAACATTTAGCTGAGATATTCAAATAGGCGCGTTCCGCAAAATTATCTACTGAATACATACAAAGATGTGGCACAATTACGTTGAATATTTCGCTTGTATATGAATCTTCGCCGAATTCATCTCGGGTGAGTGATCCCAAAATTTGGTTCTATTCTATACTGCTTTCATTATAACCACAAAGTAGGCAAATAATGTCCGTGAAAATGTTACTCCATGGTTGCTTAGGAATTTTGGAACAAAGTTTATTTTCTACCGCTTTTGTGCCCTACACCGGATTGGAATCGGTAGTACTGATTAAATTGTTTTGTTCACCTGTTCAAGTAGAAGTTTGTGGATGTATTTTGGGGACCAATGTTAACTTTTCACGACTTCCCTTCAAGAAGAAAAGGTCAAACTTTTCAAGAGGGGCTCTATTTGTTGAAAGTTGCGGTGAAGCTATGCTGAGTAGAAGTTTCTGGATTGCAGTCTCTAAATGGGGCGATATCAATCTGGTTTAACGACGGAAATACGCAGGCGTGTCTGTTTTCTTTAAAAAGGAGTCCATTCCAATAGACTCCTACTTTTCGCGGTGTATCCGTGCCGGTATCCGACTATCTCGAGCTTTTGGGCGTTACTTTGTCATCTACGCTCAACTTTGGCTCGTATATCGAGTCTAAGGCTAAATTAGCTGCCAAAAAACTAGGTGTCCTCTCAAAGGTGCAAAGGTACTTCAAGTCTGAACAGCTGCTCACGTTATACCAAGCACAGATTCGCTCCTGTATGGAGTACTGTTCGCACCTTTAGCTAAGATTAGCTAAGTATCAGCTGGAGGCTCTGGAATATATCGAGAGACGTGCCAAAAGACACATAGGCAATGACACTCGTGCGAAAAAGTCTGCAAAGTCTCGAACATTGCCAAAAAATTGCTAGCTTATCGGTTTTTTATCGGATACACTTCGGAGAGTGTGTGACTGATTTGCTGGATCTAATACCACCTTGCCCTTTTTTCTATCGGAATGCTCGCAGTTCGAAAAAGCAGCATCGTTTCATGGTTGATGTTCCAAAGACACGAACGAAGAGATTTGACTCTGCTTTTGTGATAAGAACGTCAAGGCTGTGGAATACGTTGCCTGAGTGGGGTTTTCCCGAAAGTTAAAATCTTTGTGTCTTCAAATCGAGAGTGAATCGGTTTTTTTTCTAGGTAAACACGCTCCATCGTAGACCGCATCGCGAGATGGCGGTCAAGTGTAAAACTATAAAAGTTAAAAAATACTGTTTTGCTACTTCAAAACAGTATAATGATTTAACAAAAATAATTTTGTAAGCAAAATTGATTGAATTTTGCAGGTTTTTTAGAGACCGTTTACTCGTATTTTTAAATGATTATTTGAACAACAAAGGAAATTACTAGAATCGTGGCTAGGCTGTATAGCGGTGCACCGCTATACAGCCTAGCACACCATCTTGTCCTGCCACCATCTGGCTTTGCCAGGTCAACGGTGCGGTTGCCGTGCCAGCCAAGTCAAATAACTAGTCGATATATTATTTATTATCGACGCTATGTACTCGTATGTCGATCACATCACTTCGCACACCTTCGCTTACCATCAGCAGAGTTGATAAACGGACGGTTATTTAAGTAAGATAAAAAATGGAAGAAACATGAAGAAACATGGAAGAAATCTTCGAGGAAACCAAGGAATAAAAAAATTCATACAAAGTTTTATCCCTCATTTTACCCTCTTGGGGGTTGAATTTGGAAAAACGCTGTAAAAAGGTATTTATTAATTTAACCGAACTCAATACATACAAAGTTTCATGCAAATATATTCATGGAATAAAAAGTTTCATACAAACTTTCATCCCTTATTTCACCCCCTTGAAGGTTGAATAATGAAAAACGCTTTAATACGTACTACTTGATTTTAGTTGCACTCTATTTATACGAAACTTCATGCAAATATGTCCAAGGAATAAAAAGGTTCATACAATCGTACATCCTCTATTTCACGCCCTTGAGGTTCGAATTTCGAAACATCCTTCCTTAGTGGATGCCTAGATAAGTCGTCATAAGAAGAATACGTGTGCGAAATTTCAAGTTTCTGGGTCTTTGCCCGCCATACACGCTACGGTCTGCCGGAGAGGTCTACCTGTGCAGTTATGCCTGCGCAGTCCAACCGAACAGAATTGATTTTCGATCTTGCTCCGGTCGCCTGTGCAGGCTTCCCACACACACTCAGGTCTACCTGCGCAGGCATAACTGCAAAGGTAGACCACTCCGGCATGGCGGGCATTACCTACGGTTTGGGCTGTGCGTTGATATATCAGTCAATCAACTTTGCCTTTTATATATACATAGATTAGATAGGTGGTTTGGATGTTTGTTGCTGAATCTTTGCCTTTTGTAAACAAAGTTACCAATTATTCTACTGTTTTATAGTTCGAATGAATTAATTTAATCGAAAAATTGAATCGAATCAAGTCGGACTGGCTGGATGTATTGGGTTGAAATATGGGACACAAAATACAGTCTGGAGTAGCCTGGAGGCTATTCTAGGCTTACTATATACTTTTAATCGCGGGAAAATAACAGCAACGGGAATTACGCCGATAAACCCGCGGTACGATGCTAGTATTGTATAAATTGCGTCACTTGATACCTTTTCACGTAATTGATGCAACCAATATTGGCAGAAAATGTATGGCGACAGCTGCTACATGTGAGGACGCAATTTACATACTAGTACATTATATTCGCACCCCTTTTCTTTTCTGGTGATCTCTTGAAGCATCGTAATTTCACTTATTTTTCGCGTAAGTGTCTCTCGCAACCGATTGCGAGAGACACATACGCAAAAAATAAGTGAAATTGCATTCAATGAAGCACCCTACGCGTTGGTAGAACGTAGTAATGAATACAGAAGCCGGTGAACTATTTCACGAAATAGCAAACAGATTTTTGATCAAAGGACTCAATAGAATTTTTGATGGATAAAAGCCACACAATTACTCACAAGGATAAAAGTGAAAATATTTTTGATATTTCTATCGACAAGTAAAATCAATGACCGATTAATAAATACTCTGTTAAATATAAGAGTTCCGTACTTCGATTCTTTATGACACTTTTTAAGGAATGAATAAATGTAGATTCACTTGGCAGTCTAGGCAGCATATTATGATTTTTCCCCAAGGGATCGTTTCAACAAAAGTTACAGTTGGACAATTAAGAATTGAACTCTGCAAAGGAAGTTGGATCTCCGACCTGCGACTGCTATAGTCGGTACTTTGTTACAAAGGCATACTTTGTTACGTCACAGCTATACTTCGCCACATTGTTATAAAGACATACATTGTTATGCCAGGTATAATTCGGTACTTTGTTGTAAAGGTATACCTTGTTCCGTCATGGGGATACTTCTGCACTTTGTTATGAAAGCATACGTTGTTACATCACAGAAGATATACTTCGCCACGTTGTTGTAAAGACATACATTGTCATGCCACAGGTATACTTCGGTACTTTGCTGTGAAGGCATATCTTGTTCCGTCATGGGAATACGTCTGCAATTTGTTGTGAAGGCATACTTTGTTATGCCACAGGCACAGGTATACTTCGGTATTTTGTTACGTCACAGATATAATTCAGTACGTTTTACGTTAAAAGATAAAAAACATCTACCTTCCACTTTCTAACGCATAGTTTGATACGTTCATCTGCAAACGACCGCACCTACCTCCATATTGTAATTTTAAGGACTAGAACCCCAATCAAACAGTTTCAAATTTAATTGTTTCCAACTAGTAGTGAGCTCTCTTCATTATGTTTAGACTTCTTCTTCTTATCATTCATCATTCCATGTATAATACAGATGTAGTTAATGTTAGGTATGTAGTGTAGTTATCTTTGTCATTTAGTTTTGTTAAAAAGTCTTTTATTTTTACATATTGTAGCATAAGAAATGTTCGAATGGGTGAAATGCCACCTCTTCGATACTTGGAAATCGTAAATGGACGTTAAAATAAGGAAATTCCAATGACTCCCACCATGAAATACTAATGTCTAGTGTTTTGTCGCTTTGTTGATAATGTTTGTCTGTCGGTTACAAAGTCACTGAAGATAATTATAAAAGATATAATACGATAAATCATTTTATATATCTGGGTAACGAGCGCAGTGTAGTGCTAGGTAATGATTTGGACTCTTCATTTAATTAAATAACTGCGTGACAATGTACCTACTGTTATGGGCAGGCGTGTTGCTTACCATCAGGCACATGTCCTGCTCGTCCTGTCACTATGTAGGTACAAAAAAAAGTAATCTCGAATATCACTCTACATTTAGACGTTGGTCTCTAGGGGTGTATTAACTCCAAGCAAGTGAAATATTGCTTTCCCGTCAAACGAAGTTCTGATAGAAATTTCCGGCGGAGCGAAATCATTCGATAACAACCAGCATCTCGCTTACTTTCGTAATACTTTTATAAGTAGTGACCGATTACTGTCCATAGAGACCCTAAACTGTACTAATCGTGGGACTTAACTACTTTGGAGCTCTAAATTGGGCGTGGAATAACGGACGAATAAAAAACATACATAATAACATAAACTGACCACTAAATGTTCCCACTGCTGGGAACACTGTTCCTTTTTTCGGTTCCTCTGGGTTAGACAGCTTTTTAGCCTTGAGTAAATGAACGTGACTTTACGGAAATCACAGTTTAGTTTTTTTTTAAGACCTACTTGAAAAACCGTTATAGCCTAATGGCGAGAACATTGAATTACAAATCGTAGATTCGAATCTCACCTGCACCTCTGACTACTTTTTGTTAGTGTAAATATACAAGTTTGTCATCTCCATAGATTTAGTGATGTAAACTCTTTGATCATCACCACTGGATTTCACGGTACAAAAACAACATGTTCCTTGAAAAACACCCTTCGTCGAGGACATGTGATTTAAGTAAAATACTCGTAGTAAGACCGTAAAGTAGACTGATAATGCTTATTTTACCTAAAAGTTTAATAATATAAGTCATAAGTACGTAAGTACACACAAGTCATTTCTGCTTCTGTTTGCTTCAAGAAATAAAACCTGAAATTTGTCTCTACGTTGGAGAATATAAGTTATGAGAATAAATCCGAACGATGAAGTGACTTCCTCGCCTATATCGAGTTCTAGCGGAAGTCTGTATCGAAACGGAGACGCTCGAGGGTGCGCTACGGTACGTACCCGCCGCCTCTCGATGTTAAAGAGGAAATCAGTGCATGCAGTGAGATATCTCTGCACTGACAGAGCAATACCTAACGAGACTTCTTTAAAAATATATGAGAATTCGTTTAAGTAAGTACTATAAGGGTACTACGTCTAAAATGACGAGATAAAATGCTTGTCATTTTCTTGACCTCATGCCTTGCTGGATTTACAAGAGGTTTTGTAAACTGAATTCACTTTACTTGAGGAATAGTTGATCTAAGCTTTTAATAGTCTTAGGCCTACTGTCCACGCACGCGTCTGTTGTCGAATGCATGCATCCTACGAACAAACGCAAGACGTGCGGCTGTCGTGTCGTTGTCGTTTCGTGGACACAGACTTCATTATTTGTACGCAAGATGCAAGCATTCGTCTTGCATACGACAAATGTCGAAATCGTGCGTGGTACGTGGACAATTGGCCTTATTTATAAAGTCAGTTGTGTTTCAGTCCAATTACTCTTTCTGACGCACTGCATTCTGGTGACTACGTATACATATTTGAACCTCCATCCTATCTCTATCCTGCTTCTCCTGTCTCTATCTATATCTTCAGATATGTTCATACATATCTGCAGACATTTAAATGTAATAGACATGAACCTGTTACATTTAAATGTTCCTTTGATGACTCTACAGACATCTGATCGTTCCACTTTAATTAATATGGTTTAAAAGAAGAGATAGTCCATGACATTGTTGCTACTGGACAAACACGGACTGATTAGGCTTTTTTTTGTAGTAGCATTTAATATATTTCATGAAATTACAGCAAGAAATTGAGAAATGTATTTTAAAATTCTACACTTTCTAAAACGAGCTAAACTTCAGCGAAACGGAAGCTCACTTCGTTTCGTGGTCTCGGTGTTGCAACGGAGCTGTAAATGCCTGTCCAAATTGCAGAAAACTGACAATTCAATTACATTTTTGAAATACTATTTCATTTTAAATTCTCCGTTTCTCCGACACTACTACAACAGCTTTGAAGGGATTATATTCCTACTTCTGTGGATTTGTTTTATTGTTTGTTCTATAAATGTTGCCATTGTTGTTACCATTTATAATTCTGTTTTTACTGGAACAGTACTTATCTACTTATATTTATTAACGAAATCACATTACTACCTATACTACTACCTAAAGGGGAAAGATTATAGATTTGTGTGTCCATTTTTTCCTTCAAATCTCAGTAATGGCTGAAAAGATTTGCATGAAATGAAATACGTAATAAGTACATTACCTATATGGAAAAATAAAAAGTCACTTTTGACTCCATTAAAGAGAAAGGTCTCCGGTCCTCTAAATAAACAATGTTTACTTACAGCTTGAAATGCTTGGGTAGATGAATGGCTCCCTCCATCTACCCACGTTACAGTGTTATTGTGAGATTATTTTTGTGTAAAATATAATCGGATTTAGCACTACAGAAGAAGAAAATGTTTACGCTGGAGCCAAAAATAAAACAATATTAAATATGCCTAATGTATCTGTATTTAAGCAATGGTAGTAAGTGATTAGATCAAGCTGATGATGACACGGAGCGAGCTCGTCTTCTAGCTGTAGCCGAAGCTGAGTCAGGACATTGGTTCCATATTTTACCGTCTAAAACTTTAGGATCTATCCTAGACCCTAACAGTCTACGCGTATTGACGGGGCTTCGCGTAGGAACTACGTTGTGCGAGCCTCATCGCTGCCTGTGCGGGCGAGCCGTGGACTAATTCGGACGTCACGGGCTTTCGTGTGTAAAGAGTGCCGGTCGGCAATTTCGTCATTGGTCAATTAATGACTTAGTCAGACGGGCACCCTCTACAGCACTAATATCTTCGACATTGGAACCGAGAGGAATATTGACGGATGGTAAGCGACCTGACAGTGCAACTCTAGTACCTTGGTCTCTAGGCAAGGTGTTGGTATGGGACGCTACTTGCGTATAATATACCTTAGCACCGTCTCATGTCAGTAATTATTCCACTCGTAATGTCGAAGTTACAGACGAACAGGCACAATTAATGAAATCTAACAAATACTCCCAGCTCAGCGCAGCTTACGCTGGCTGTGGAGACCAAGAGCCCGTGGTCGTCCGATACTAAAAAAATCATTAAAGATCTATCGAAACGTTTGGTCCTCGCCTCAGGTGATCCCAGGGCTGGCACTTACTTTGCCGAAAAGCTGAGTTTAGCTGTCCAAAAGGGCAACGCTGCCAGCATTCTGGGTACCCTGCCGCGCTGTGGCGATCTCAATGGCGTGTTTGACTTGTAAATTTGTATATATATTTATACTTATTTCTTTTGTATTCATTTGCTTTTTAAATATTTGTAAATTATACTGTATATAGGTCTTTATTGAATTTAATAAAACACTTCAATTGTTTGTAATAAATAATCAATTTATTTGGAGAAGTATGGTGCGAGTTGGACTCGCCCATGAAGAGTTCTGTTGCAGCAAGTAACATAATATACATAGTACACTTATCTTGTAGTTCGTTGTAACTTTGATCGAAGTTTTAATAATAGTGTATTTATGACGTACTAAAAAAAAACTACTCATCAGATCGAGTTCAAACCAATTTTCGTTGGTAGTTTGCATGGTAATGTACATCATATATTTTTTTTAGTTTTTTATTCTCTTACTTTAGAAGTTAGAGGCCCCCCTCTAACATTTTAGCACTATGGAAGTGTCTCTCGCGCAACCCTACCCTGGGAGGCAACCCTGTTTCTTTTTTACCCGACTGCGCGACGCAAAGGAGTGGTAATGTGTTTAACAGTCTATGTATGTATGTATGTATGTATGTTTGTATGTTCCTTTGAGGCACTATACAGACCAAACGCCTGGGCCGATTTTTATGATTCACACGTCAATCGATTCCTCTTAATCTAGCGAGTGACACTAAAGACATGTCATTAGTGTAAGTCCAATATGGCGGATTCAGGACGCCATATTGTCCAAATAAAAAAAATGAAAATCACCAAAATATGTCAAGAGGGGTATCGTTGAATAGGTATTTAAAAATAATGTTTAGCTTTCTCTCAATGTTTTTCGATTTGACTGATCGTTTAGGATGTATATCGATTTAAAGTTGAGTAACAACCATTCTCACATTTATAGGTTTTTAGGTAGCAGAAAACTTCGTATAACTAAGTGTACGTGTGAATGTGGATGGACATTATATACTAATGTATCTAGTAGGCATCGATATAAATCAATAGATGTGCCCTGAGCACCTTGAAATTGGTAATACACTGCGTCTCTGTATGTATCGTAAGTGGGTTACAATCAACCAATCTACTTGACCTCTATAATCGCTAGCGGCGAGATTTGCTGTGGTTCTACTTATTTTGGTTGTTGATACCGAATAATGATAGGTAAAAACGTCCGGCGTCCACCGCGTCCTGCAAACGACTAGAACGGAAAGAGTGAGCTCACTCTTCCCAAAGTTGACATGATTGCGTGCGCCGTGAAGTTTGGGATGGGGCCCATCTTGGGTTCTACGATCTATGCTAGTAGGTATATTGGACTACCTTTTTTTCGTACGTGCAGGAAATGTATTTACGCATAGGTACCCTACTGCCCCGCCCGGGAGACAGCCGGGTTATGTTGCACTCTATATCATGTATGGAAAATGGTGCCCCTATCTACTAATAAACCTCCATGGGGTTTCAACTCTGCCGCTGATAGTGGGAACATGGAACCGCTCTCGGATTGCTCCGCCTCGGTCGCCCATCTCCAACTTCAAACGATTTAGTAGGTACTCAACGTCAATCGAAAACCTATACTATCACAAAACTATAAATATGAATTACATGCAGTAGAAAATCCTACACATTACCTATATCAGTAGAAACGAAAACATTTGGTCAACAACCAAAAGATGCATATTATTATGTTGAGCATATTAACATTCACAACATTGTTCATAACTAAAAAGTATAAAAAAAAAAAAAAATTTAAAAACTCAAAAACCCGACTGCGTAAAAAGTGAACCAAACTACGTACTTGCATACTAAAAAAACTGAAAAGAATAAAACAAGCATTTAGATTTCTGGTGGTCTAGAATTCTATAATATGTTATTGTATTAATACTATTGAAATATATACAATATTTTGTAATAAAAGAACATTACAACTGAACAGTCGGGATCCATTGAACAATTACATTGTATGTCCACTAATAATATCGAATCCATTGAACAATTAGATTGTATGTCGAATAATAATGGATCCCGACTCTTCAGTTGTAATGTTCTTTTATTACAAAATATTGTATATATTTCAATAGTATTAATACAATAACATATTATAGAATTCTAGACCACCAGAAATCTAAATGCTTGTTTTATTCTTTTCAGTTTTTTTAGTATGCAAGTACGTAGTTTGGTTCACTTTTTACGCAGTCGGGTTTTTGAGTTTTTAAATTATATTTTTTTTTGTAAAAACCTTAAAGCGCTTCACAGAATACATCTACTTACCAAGTTTCGATAGTGTAGTTCTCATAGTTTCGGCAAAAAGTGGCTGTGGCATACGGACGGGCAGACAGACAGACAGACATGACGAATCTATAAGGGTTCCATTTTTACGTTTTACGGAACCCTAAAAATGGTACCTAGTAGCACAGTGGTAAGAACTTCCAATTACAAAGTGTGACGTCGTTCGTTTTTTTTTAATTTTTAGCTTATTCTTGACCGCCATCTCGCCCTATGTTAAGCGACGATGGAACGTGCTTACCTAGAAGACACCGATTCACTCGCCTTCCGATTTCAATCGAAACACCTAGATTGTAATCATCGGGAAAACCCCACCCAGGCAACGCAGTCCACGCGCTCTACAGCCTAGACGTTCTTATCACAAAAGTACAGTCAATTCTCTTCGTTCGAGTCTTTGGAACGTCAACTATGAAACGATGTTACTTTTTCGAGTTACGATCAGTCCGTTAGGAAAAAGGGTAAGGTGTTATTCGTTGCACACTCTCCGAAGTGTATCCAATAAGAAAATTGAAAAGCTAGCTATTTTGCAGGTATGTTCAAGGCATTGAAGCCTTTTTCAAACAAGGGTGTCATTGCCTATATATAACATATAAGCCTTTTGGTATCATCTTGCCTGCATTTTTCAGAAATATTCCAAGTGCTACCTTTTAAGTTTATCGTTATGTCACTTACCAAAGAAGAAAAATACCGCGAAAATACTCACTTGAAAAAAAAAACTCAGTTGAAAAAATTTAATGTAAAAAAACACGTAGCATCTGCCGACCCTCGCTTGGCCAGCGTAATGAATACTTTGCCTGGACTCCGTGTTTGTGTGAGAAGGCTCCTTTGGTAGTATAGGCTTCCCTTTGTTCCATCATTCGCGATGAATATGATCAGACCGGCCCGCCCCGCCGTTCGCCATGCGCTTTGTTTCATTGATGTATACTATCCTGTTAATATTCAACAAAAGAAGGAAAAAAACAAAAGAAAGGTCAACACACTTCATTGCCAATCCATCTGGCACGGACTAACTAACAGGGTGTCGGCTTTTCGTGGTCGCTCATCGTAAATTAGTTTATTTTCTCTTATCGTTTTTCCCTATAACGCGCCAAAAGAAGTATAATTTCAAAAAAACGTCAATTGTCTATGAATTTTCATAGAGTAGAGAGATACTTCTCTACTTAGTCTGTGATTTCCATCAAAATATCAGGAAGTCACTTCATTATATTATATAGGCACAGATTACAGATTTTTTTGTAATCTGTGTATATAGGTAATACACACAAAATTTTGTGAGAATGTTTGGATGTATGTTTGTTAATCTTTCACGCACAAACTACCTACTAAAGGGATTTAGATAAAATTTAGTACATACCCACCCACATAGATAATGGTCTGGGATAACACGTAAACAATTTTTTATCCCGGGAAAATAACGGGATTGGGATTTACGTGGTGAATCCGGGAAGCGCTGCTAGTTAGCGATATTTCCCGCGTCTAATAATTTCTAAATTTGCTTAAATTTTACCTAAAATCGATTTTCTTTGCTACAGGCTCTGCTGAAGATCTCGTCAGCCTACCTGAACAAAAAGATACCAAACATCCCCGACATCAAAGTGGACGGCGCTGAAGAAAAATGGTGAGTTCTCAAAGTGTAATTCAAAAAGACAATACTTCATTAGAGGTAATTAATGCGCGCGTAATCAAGGGACGCTCTCTCATTTTTCAACCAGGACAAGCGTTTGTGTGATGGATACAGATGATTATTCTATGTCTGTCTGTGTATTGCGTTGTATAAATGATATCTATATTCATAAATGTAAAGTCTTATCAATATATCGCTTGCTCGCAAGAATACTGTATTAACTCAAAAAACGTAAATTTTCAGGGGAAGCGATTAAAGGTTTTAGGGTAAAAAATTGCAAGATTTTCATTGAATATAGTGTTGTTTTTTTGTTTATTATTATTTAATAGTCTGTTACTTATAAATATACCTGAAGATGGTGGACTTAACAAGGTTTTTTAATGTAAAAAATATGCTTTTTACCGAGGGTGGTACCACTTGTGACTGTATTCTTTTGAGTTTTTCGTTACATAGAATATTTAGTTTCAAATGAAAAACGTATTTAGATTTTTTCAAATTGCAATTAATGATCCAAAAAAGTAATAAAATCGAATCAAATGTCAACTATTTCATAGAAAAATATATTAACGTTACTTTTACAGAAAAAAAAAATGGATGATAAACTGTTATTAGTATGCAAATATTAGGATAATACGAAATCAATCAAATCAAATAATCAAAACACTTAGAAAAAATATATATATTATCATCCATATATTAACTACACTATAGTAAAGTAATAATCAAACAAAATAATGTGTGGTGTATATAAAAACAGCAATGATAATTTATCAAAAACTAGCGGCCCGCTCCGGTTTCGCTAGAATAATAACCTAGATATCAACTGCAGCGCCATCTGCCGGGCTGATTTGTGAATCTAAACCTTTCAGGGCCCTACCCAAACGCATACAAAAAAAATCATTCAAATCGGTCCAGCCGTTTAGGAGGAGTTCAATAACAACGAAAAGTGGCATTGATTTTTATGTATATAGATTGTTTGTAGAACATGTTTCAAATCTATGTTAAAGCCACGTATTCATTAGTAAACATTTGTTGATAAACTGTTTATGACTAGCGTTAAACAAGTTTACAATAAACACATGTTTCTGAAACTTGGCCGTCCACACTTGTCAGTTGTTTACAGGATGTCACCCGAGGAGATAGTGATGCTCTCTGCTGCTTACATAATAATTCACGATTTTCGATTCGCGATTCAAACCACTGCATTTGCTTTTGATCACTTCCTCAGAACCGCTTCCAGTCCTTTTTGACGTTTTAATTTTTTTCTTTTCACGACTAAATTGTGAGCGTAGTATATGCATCTTTGTTTCCACTTCTTTTTGCGATATATGCAATTCTGCAGCAATGTTGGTCGAAACATCATTTTTTTAATTTATCTTTATAGTTTTTATTTGAGGCGTCCCAAAGAATACTATGTTGGTGATAAAGCTCTATGAGCATCGAAATTTGGTTGTTGGACCACACTACCTCCATGTTTATAAACTCGCGCAAAACTCGTCTACACCTGTTGACTTTTGTTTATAAACTAGATGTTTCGTCTTGCTCTCCACTCGTAGTGGGGAGCACGGCAACATGTATCATAAACAATGTTTCATCACCTATGTTTACAAACTGTTTACAGAGATGATGAAACATTGCTTATGAACAGTTTATAAACAGTGTTTATAAACCGTTCATAAACAATGTTTCATCACCTCTGTAAACAGTTTATAAACAGTTCATAAACATAGGTGATGAAACATTGTTTATGATACGTGTTGCCGTGCTCCCCACTACGAGTGGAGAGCAAGACGAAACATCTAGTTTATAAACAAAAGTCAACAGGTGTGGACGAATTTTGCGCGAGTTTATAAACATGGAGGTAGTGTGGTCCAACAACCAAATTTCGATGCTCCTAGAACTTTATCACCAACATAGTATTCTTTGGGACGCCTCAAATAAAGACTATAAAGATAAATTAAAAAAATGATGTTTCGACCAACATTGCTGCAGAATTGCATATATCGCAAAAAGAAGTGGAAACAAAGATGCATATACTACGCTCACAATTTAGTCGTGAAAAGAAAAAAATTAAAACGTCAAAAAGGACTGGAAGCGGTTCTGAGGAAGTGATCAAAAGCAAATGCAGTGGTTTGAATCGCGAATCGAAAATCGTGAATTATTATGTAAGCAGCAGAGAGCATCACTATCTCCTCGGGTGACATCCTGTAAACAACTGACAAGTGTGGACGGCCAAGTTTCAGAAACATGTGTTTATTGTAAACTTGTTTAACGCTAGTCATAAACAGTTTATCAACAAATGTTTACTAATGAATACGTGGCTTTAACATAGATTTGAAACATGTTCTACAAACAATCTATATACATAAGGTACTTTTAATAGTAGCTGCAGATTGCAGAGAGAAGCTTGAAAACCATGCATACTGGACATTATTTAAACTTTAAATAAAGAAGCACATACAGTCTATTCCCGCAACGCATAGCCTATAAAAATACTATCGTGGTGCTGTTATTTTATTTATTTAATAATAGGCGAGCAGCATTGGCTGATATGCTTATATCTCAGTGTTAAAAAAATAAAATAATAGGTAGTTGTCTGTTCAAATAATATTGTCTTTTGCGATCCATTTGTGCAATTTCCTCTCGAAAGAGTGTAATGACTTTGTTGAAATATCATCCTCAGGCAACCTGTTCCATTTCTAACCCATTTTGTTGCTGAGAGTGGGATGTGCAGTGTTTTTCAGTGATAGTGCGTGGGATAACCGGAACATACGACGCCGACTTTAATCTGTAGAGGTTCCTTATATGATAGAGGCTATAAAATCCATTCAGTATTTTAAATATTATTATACTTTAAATGTAAATTGAGAAATAAAAAACATTGTGGATTTGCGTAAAGCTTTCTGCATTCAACTTAATTATAATAGTGATAGTACGTTGCATTTTAAGGGGTGTAATACGGGTGAAAAGTTTTCGGCGTGGGAAGATTGTGAACGCGCACAATCTTCTCACGTGAAGTTGATGATGATTAACTACCGGAGTTGGAAGACGAAGTTGAATCCGTTTATGAATTCTAATTCATTTAGGTGGTATATGTTGACCTAGGTCAGTCTTTTATGAGATTCACTGTGATCTTCTATGGTAGATGTTATGTTTTTTTTTATATCAGTAAATGTAGCTTCATTTTCTAAACAATAAATGACATTTTCCTTAGCACAGATTGTTAGTATACTATGATCTGAAGCATTTACTTTATTTTTATTGAAAAAATTAGTTTGTACATTAACACAAAGAACTGATTCATATGCTATATCAATAATTTTATAGCATCCAATGAAGCCAGATCTCTGTTCACCTAAATTTGTATCTGAATTGAACGTATTTTGATTGCTAGGCGATGTCTCGTTATGTTCTGCTAATAGATTTCTGAATATAGACTAGTCTTCTTTGAGGTAATGTTCTGTAAAAGTTTTAAGGCAATGGAAAATCAATCACTGAATTACACATACTACTATTTGATTATATTGATTACCAACAGAACATAGTAGTCTTTAGGTTTGATACTTCGATAATAAGCTAAATTCAAAGGAACATAGACATATTTCGTAATAATACTAAAATAAATTCTAATTTATGACGAATAAAGTAATAAATCAATAAACACACAAACTTTTTAATGGAATATGGGCATAACTCAAAATGATACTTTGTTCATTTATATGCCAGGCATTGCTTGTTTTATGTCATTGCATAGAATACAGGTTAAATTTTTCTTAAAACTATATTCTAGTTAATATTTATGGAAAGAAATACTAACTTTTTGAACAATATAGCAACAAATCATAGAACTACACTTTTCTTCTTCTGAAAAATCAAAACTAATGTATTGTTAGGATATAATACTTTATTATCCAAACAAACTAAGCCAAGTTTGGGACCAACACTGAAAACGACGCTCTTCCTTTTACTAATGGATAAAAATGGCAAGAGGGATAGAGATGCAACTTTTGTAATTGGCTTGTTTAAAGTGCAAACAATTTGAGATCTTATTCAAAAGATAAAATGTGCCATTTTAAATCGAACTGTATCATTAAGTCAATAAGCGTAAATTGACAAAAAGTTATTTACAGAATTTCTACTTTTTTTTTATTACTCACTCCTCAGACTCCGGGTTCCGTGACCCAAGTCATTTGGGTTATTTTTTAAGAAATATATGGAATAGAAGAGGAAACGGAAAATATGGGGGAGTCGGGAACATTTCAACCTTACGCTACTTTTTGTAAGCTTTTATTCTACTTGCCCTGTTTGTTGGTTAGTGTGGGACAAATCTTGCGAGTTAAATTATTATTTTTAACCGACTTCAAAAAAAGTAGGTTTCTCAATTCGACCGTATATATATATTTTTTTTATAAGATGCCTTCTCCCGGCTCATCCTCTCCAAGGCTGCATTTCAGTCCCTGATGGCCATCTGTAAGTTGTACTCACGGACGGTCTTCGAAGAAGGCAGCTGACGCTCGCCATACGAACTGACTGATGGCGTCGTTATTGATTTAAATACATAAATAAATATTTAAACTGACAAAGGTTGTCTTAAAATCTAATCGATTTATCTAGACAACTAATTCTCGCTACATAATAATTGGTCTACCTTCAAATATAAGTATTAAATAGCTTTCTTCAACAAAGTCAAAAACTATTTATAAGAACACTTTAAACAATTTTGCACGTAGTGATGACGGTCACTCAAAACCTTCGCTGAAGGCAAATTATGCAATTATGCAAAACCTGTTTACTACATCAATACGCCCATTGCAATAGATGCATAGGTATTGTCAGAGTATCTCTCTACCTAGTCTGTGGTATTGTCTAATTAAATCGTCTATTCATAGACTTTATGGATAGCTTCAATGACATGAAGCAAGAATGTACGTAGTTATTCAGTACTTTGTCATCAGTGGTTGTAAAATACAGATAAGAAAAACATATCTAAATAAGTAGTACATGTGTAAACTGTAAACATTTTTCATTCTTTTTTTTTTGTATCCTACCTTGGTTATTTTTTCTAAATGTTCAGTGACAGAGCGTTCCTTGTTTGGCGTATCTTCTTGATTTGAGTGCTGATTACGAACTTCTTTTGGCATAGTACTTCTCCTGCGTAACCTAGCAAAGATTCGGGTTGCTTTGCGAGTGTTTTTTATAATTTTGTTAACTGTATTTCTTTTACATCAACTTTTAGTATATTCTCGGGAGTATCTTATACAAATAGTTTTGAGAAACAATCTCAGAATACTTAATTTCAAGGAGTAACACCTTAAGTATCGTCTAGCGCAATCAGATGATATACCTCGGGTTAGGTACGCAGGTTCGAAAAATCAAAGATCGACTTGCCATCCCAATTTAATATCTAACTTTACTTACTCGTAAATATATTTTAGTTTTTCATTAGGGATGCCGAGTTGTTAGGACAGCCATATCTTAAACATCGACATCATTGGTGATGTTTTGAGCGAGCCTGAATGTGGCTCTTTTCGGTTTGAATGATTCCACCAACACCATTGCGCACACTCTAGGATATTTATCAGCTAATGCTCTATACACATTTGTATATATACTTACCTACTAGCGGCCCGGTCCGGCTTCGCTAGGATAATAACCTCGATACCAACTCCAACGCCACCTGCCGGGCTGGTTTGTGAATCTAAACCATCCATGACAACCCTAAACTTTACTCATAAAAATAAATGTTTATTTTTATAAAACAATTTTAGATTTGCCATAAGCTCCGGGAAATTGTAATCGAAATATTTACAAAAAGACGATAGTTGATCAGTTACCGAGCGGGATGAAAAATGATTAAATTACTAAAATGGCTATTAAAAATAGGGGTTGGTGATAAAAGGGTAAAAATGTAGGGTTGTATGTATTTTTGAATGCCACATTATAAAAAAAAAAAATATATTATCCAAAAATTTTAAAAAAATATATTGGTGAACAACCCTTATCACTTAAGAGTATGAAAAATAGATAGTAGCCGATTTTCAGACCTACTGAATATGCACATAAAATTTGGTAAAAATCAGTAAAGCCGTTTCGGAGGAGTAAGGTAACTAACATTGTGACACGAGAATTTTATATATAAGATTACTTTGTTAGTAAAAATGTATGGTAGGAATTCATAATATTATATACATATTTATAATACATATAATTGATGCCCTCAAAACCTTCCTGCGCGAGGTAGCGGTTAAGAGAGGAAAAGTTTTACGTAATTTCCGAACAACGACAACAGTTCAAAATGTGACCTATAACTTTTACAAACCTAGACCTTGTCCGTAGGTAGCATCTGCAATTTTCATCCAACCATTCATGAGGGAGGAAGTAGATTGGTTCTTGAACGCGGCCTAATTAGGCCTCCACATGACCTAAAGCGACTGAATCTGCGTTTGAAGTCTCAACCTTAGCAATCGAGCTTCACGTTTATTTTAAGATTTACCTTTTTTAACCGACTTAAAAAAGGAAGAGGTTCTGAATTCGATTGTATATATTTTTTATGTATGTTACGCGATAGTTCCGTCATCGTGATTTGATTTTTATGGAAAAAAATTTTGTACATCGTAGGTCAGAGATGGTCCCATTTAAAATTTATCGATATCGATGTCGCGGTTAGTAAATTATTAACAAAAAACTAAAACTTGCATTCATTTATCTAGACGAGGACGACGTAGTGATAGCTTCTTATGAAATTTGGCGGAGTGAATTCAATTTAAAATTTTATTGGAAATGGTTTTTGTCTTTTCTGAGATAATATTAATCAATGTTGCAGTTTGATCGTATTTTTATTTTAACAATTTTTTGTAACAAGAATCCGTAAAAACACTACTGGTAACTATGGAGTAAGGGAAATATGTTTTAAATTTTGATTGGAACAAACTTTTTCTTAATGCGAATCTATTGATTGTGACGCATATTCTGATAAAGGTTCGATAATAAAGAAATTGAATGACCTGGCCCTCGACATTGAATCAGTTGACAAAAGTTCAGTACATCTCCTGGGTTCACCGATACTAGGTGAGTCGTTACTACCTTTTGTCGAGAAAAAAAAAACTAAATTATACGAAAGCTACGACAGGTTAGGGCTCCCACACAAAACTGCGCTGCGAAGCGATGCAACGCCGCATCGGAGGAACTTGTTACGCAATTGCTGCATCTCATCGCAGTATGTGTGGGAGCTACAAGCCCTTTCTCAAGATTAACGCCCACAAGACTCTCCTAAAATAATTATTCGCTGTCGTCTCTTTGTGCCGAAATTCAACGAAATGATTTAAGATTTAGTCAATTATAGAAACATGGTGAGTTCCTTTGGAGCTTCGACAATGTCGTAAAGGAATTTCTAATATCAAATGTTAATGTGGACATGAGTCTTCTATAGGGTTGAGAGGTATATTTTATGAAGTCAATATAATCATACATATACATAACGGTCTTTGTCCACCAAATCGGCCAACCTTTTAAAAGCTTCCAAGGATATGTAATTCAATCCAAGAAAAGGGACCGGCAGCTGCTTCTTTTTATACAAAGAGTACTCGTACAAAGAGATTTAACTTCCCAGTATTCCATAGTCTTAAACGCTACCTTTTACATTAAAAACTCGTGAAACAGCGAGGTGGCCTACTTTCGAAGCGGTCAAGTGCATTCGTACACACCTTCATTATACCTATGTGACTCGAACTCGTTCAAGGATACAAGAGTGTGAGAGCAAAGTTGTAAAGGCGTACGTTGAATCTTTTAAAGGTAAACATTGGTTATGCTACTTATAATTATATTAACTCCACCCCTCAGTGTAATCCGTGGTTTGCCTAAACTATTATATTAGTAGGGATCTTACCTCCTTAAAGGTACTTAATCTTTTTACAAACTTTGAATGTCATATTTATTTATGTAACCAAAGGCCTAAAAAGTAAGTTTCTAGGTTTAAAAGTGATGAAACTTTCTTATAGACTTTTACCCTCTTATTCAAGCATTGACAACCATTAAGGTGTATTATATGTATTTTCTCAGACTATGGACTATCTAAGTACCAAATTTAATTTAGGTTTGTTCAGTCGTTTAGGCGCGAAAGTGTTACAGACAGACATAATAAAATTAATTACACATATATAATATTAGTAGGGATAATCTCAAAAATAAAACATAATACAAATATATAGCTCACTAGACTTTACTTTTGAGCTAAGTAAGTGCCAGCTCTGTGATACACCGAGGCTGAAGACCAAGGCCTGTTAGGTCAGCCAGCGCAATAAAATCTTTTATTTTTTTGAGTATATGAGATTTTGAGAATTTGAAAAAATCTGAGAGAAGCTCTCTTCTAAGATCTGAGAGAAGAGAGAGAAAAAGTTTGAGAAAAGGGAACTTGTTTTTTTCTGACACAAATGTAAAATATGTCATTAGTAACGAGAACATTGTAAGGAAATCGACGCGTATCAAGAACGAAACATTTTCAAAGGCACGATTGTGGTCTTAATTCTCTTCTTGTGTGGGAAAGCACCGAGTTTCAGTATGTCGAGATTACAAGGGTGTGTCAATAACGTTAAATGTTACGTTAAGGTATCATTTGGTTTTTAAGGTAGTACCTACGTACTACCTTGGAAACCAAAATACTCACTACCTCCAATGCTGAAACCTGATGGGACACTGGCTCACACTGCAACGAAGAAAGCAAACTTGTTTGCAACTCCGTTTGCGGAATCTTCGCGTCTAGATGCTGGTAGCGCGACACCTCCTACTCCACCTGGCTGTTCGACTTTTATGTCAGAGATACGCATTCGCCAAAAGGAGGTTCGCAAAGTGATACGCAATCTGGACGTGAATAAAGTCAGCGGCTGAGATGGTATTCCTGCTCTAGAATTAAAGGCTTGTAAGCGCCTGAGTTGTCACCGATACTGACGCGCCTATTTAGACTCTCTCTCCAAACTGGGCTAGTACCGAAGTCTTGGAAGCTTGCCAATGTGCAACCAGTGCCCAAAAAAGGTAGTCGTGCTGACCCTGCCAACTACAGGCCCATCTCGGTCACGTCCATACTCTGCAAGACTATGGAACGTGTCTTAAACCACAGGCTCCTGACATACCTAGAATTGAACGACCTCCTCAGTGACCAGCAATACGGGTTTCGCCGAAACCGGTCCACCGGGAATATTCTAGCGTACGTCACTTACATCTAGAGTGAAGCTATTGAGAAACACGGGTAAGCACTTGCAGTCTCCCTGGATATCTCGAAGGCTTTCGACAGGGTTTGGCATGATGGCCTTATAAGCAAGCTTTCTAGTTATGGTTTGTCTGCTGGGTTTATTGCGTGGATATCGGACTTTTTGAGGGATCGATTCATACGAGTCGTCATTGATGGCTGCTCGTCGGATTGAATGGCTATCAATGCCGGAGTCCCTCAAGGGTCGGTACTCTCTGCGACGCTCTTCCTGCTACATATCAACGATCTGTTGAACCCGGTATCTTTGGGTACGCAGACGATAGCACCGTTGTAGAGAGTTACATCTAGCGTGAGAGCCACGAGGCAGCAAACTCAGGTACTGAGAGAGAGTCTGATCGAACGTTTGAGCTTGACCCTTGAGGCGGTGTCTAAATGGGGCGATGCCAATCTGGTCAATTTCAACGAGAATAAGACGCAAGCGTGTCTGTTCTCTGCTAAAAGGAGTCCTTTCCAACTTACTCCAACTCTTGTCTTGTCGGTTTTGTGGAAGTGTCATACTTTGGTCGCGGTATCACTACGTCGCCATAGCTAACATACACCTCATCTGTTTACGATTGGTACAAAGGAACCGTGCGAACAAAACCTGATCTATATACTTATTCTTTAACTAGGGGCAGTGCAGTGCTAGGTAGTGATTTGGAATTCCAAGTTCAAGTATCTGCGTGGTGCTGTTAGGGGCAGAAGCATGTCTTGCTCGTCCAAGACATATATATTTTAAAAAATATGTCCGTGGGACACCAGGTGGGAATGAAGTTCCTTCGGATAATATAGCAGCAAAACAATATGCAAAAAAAAAATTGGCAGTCATAGGAACTGCCGATAGAAGTGAAAACTTGATAGCTTACCTTGGAAACACTCGTGTAGAGTGTAACCGGAGGGCGTGGCCTCGCCATCTTGGCATGGCCATCTAGAAATGCGTCAGCATTTCCCATTGGCTGATGCGTTTCTAGATGGCCATGCCATGATGGCCTGTCCACGCTCTTTCAGCATTTCCCATTGGCTGACGTATTTTTAGATGGCCAATAGCCATGATCCCGGGTTTACCCGAAGCGTTCTTATCATACCCGAGCGTGACGAATGAATTCAATTCACAGCTCACGAATAATCTGTCTAGGCGCGCCTAAAGAAGTTTTCACTTCAATAATTGCTTAATTTTATAATTTATGGTACGATCATCTGAAAAATATAGCTGACAACTTGGTTACAGGCAATATTTACCCGTCATTTCCGTTACATATTTTTCTTACGGTTTTAGTCTCACATTTTTTTTTCAATTCGGTGGCTCAGCAAAATCCCTATCTCCTCCAAGCCAGCTGTAAGAAACTTCGTTCAAAAATAAGGAAATATTTATTAATATCCGTATCCGACTGACCTACTATCAGCCGCAACGTTTTCAAAAGGTCTAGTGTTAAATCTCCTCCCACCTGGAAAAATCCTATTTGATTCATTGTCTAACTATTCGTCCACTTCTGGTCCGGCCTCTTTATATTGAAATACTTAAATGTTCGAACGTTTCAAACTTGAATGTCGGATTTTATGCTTATTTTGCTTCTTCACAAACAACTTAAGACTACTTACTCGAATAATACATTTTCCGAGAAATAAGCTTAGATGTGCTCGTTATTGTGAACAGAATACAATACTTGTTTATTTACGTGTTACCGGGAATTTTTTATACAACCTTTATTCAGCGAAATGATATTCGTTTGATAAATAATGTTTTATTATATTTAATAGTCTATTGTTCCTGTAGGTGAAATTTGGATGAAATAAATTAAATTTGGATCGTGATAAGCCTTGAATAGTGTTTACATTGTGTGTTCAAATCGCGAAAGTTTAAAAACAATATCTGTAGCTGAACTACTTAATCTTATTTTAACTGTTTTTTTAACTGCCATCTTGATTGATGTTAAGAGATGATGCAGTTTACGACGGATTGTGCTTATCCAGAAGAAACAAATTCACTCTCGATTTGAAAACATCCATACAACTCGTTGTTATTACCACAAATAAATAAATTAGAAAATAAAATGTATGTAAAATAATCATACTGAGAGGTTTAATTTTACTCTCGTAATAATAAAATCTAGGGCGTGAATTGCCTAAGTAGATGTTTCCTGATGAATACAATCTTGTTGTCTTCAAATCGAGGGTGAATCGGTTTCTTCTAGATGTTCACGCTGCATCCTAGACCACATCGTCGTTTCACATCACGACATGGTGCTCAAATGCAAACTCATTATCGATAAAATCGTGATTTCTCTGCTTTTTTGGATCCGTACCCACTACCCAAAGGGTAAAAACGGGCCCCTATTACTGAGACTTCACTGACCGTCCGTACGTCCGTTAATCACCAGGGTTCCCACGGCGCGGCTGCCAAGCGCGCCCGCGCGCGGGCGCGGCAGGTTTCCATATAAAATTGGATTCAATACACACGACGCGGTTTACAGCCGCGGCGGATGCGGTAGCCGCGCGGCGCCCGCGTGGCTGCGCAGTAGCTTTCTGGAGCAGAAACCGCGAAAACCTGCGGTGTCGTGAGTATTGAAACAAAACCGTCGCAAGGCGCGGCGCCGCGCCCGCATGCGGGCGCGGTTGGCAGCCGCGCCATGTGAACCGGCTCTGACTGTATCTCAATAACAGTGAAAGCTAGACAGTTGAAATTTTCACAGATGATGTATTTCTATTGCAGCTATAAGAATAAATTAATATAAATATAAATAAATAGCTATAACTAAAAATAAAATAATAAATATAAATATTTAAGGGGGTCTCCTATACAACAAACCTGAGTTTAGTACCGTTTCTTGTTCGATACTCGATGCTAATGACGTTTAACTATTCACAGAATATTTAGTTTTATGTTATCCCACACAATAGAAGAGGTTTTCCCCGTTTATTTGCTAATGGTACGGAACCCTTCGTGCGCGAGTCCCACTCGCACTTGGCTGGTTTATTATACGTCCGTGTCAAAAATGTAGATACTAAATTCGCATTCCGCTTATTTATAGGCTGTGTTGAGGGAGAATCTGTATTTGATACCATTTGGTGTCTGAATTTTGTTTTTGTATGTGTTATGGCATGTCCAATACAAGTTTTACTAAAATAGTCTATTCAATAGATTATATTATCGATTGGTCGATTTGTATAGTGACCCATGAGTTGAACACGTTATTTGTGTGTACTTAGCTTATTTTGGTGTATGTTTGCTAAATGATTCAATAAATATATTGATTAACTGATTTAACAACTTGCAAGCGTCGACAACATTTTACGCAGCAAAGAAACAGTATCGAGAACTAAGATTGTCGAGCATCAGTAGAATTTAATTAAAACCCTGTTTAAATTCAATAAAGAATAAAAAAATATAAAATTTAAAAACTCAAAAACCCGACTGCGTAAAAAGTGAACCAAACTACGTACTCGCATACTAAAAAAACTGAAAAGAATAAAACAAGCATTTAGATTTCTGGTGGTCTAGAATTCTATAATATGTTATTGTATTAATACTATTGAAAAATATACAATATTTTCTAATAAAAGAACATTACAACTGAAGAGTCGGGATCCATTATTATTCGACATACAATGTAATTGTTCAATGGATCCCGACTGTTCAGTTGTAATGTTCTTTTATTAGAAAATATTGTATATATTTCAATAGTATGAATACAATAACATATTATAGAATTCTAGACCACCAGAAATCTAAATGCTTGTTTTATTCTTTTCAGTTTTTTTAGTATGCGAGTACGTAGTTTGGTTCACTTTTTATGCAGTCGGGTTTTTGAGTTTTTAAATTATATTTTTTTATTTTATACTTTTTAAGTTATGAACAATGTTGTGAATGTTAATATGCTCAACATAATAATAAGCATCTTTTGGTTTTTTTTTTTTTATCGTGGGCAGAGCCTTTATAAACAAAACTAAAATACAATGAGAACTACACTACGCTACATACCTAACAACTACTTACACTAAGCACACCTGAATTATCCATAGACCAATGAAGGTCTACAGATAATCAAGATGTTCAAGCCCACTACCCATCGGAAGCGTACCCAGCATGCTGGCGGCATTACCACGCTGAATGGCAATGCTTATGCGTTGGGCCAAATAAACGCCAGCATTTTGGTCACGCGTCGCGTCGACCAAGCGTTCGGAAAGGCTTTTGAAAATGAGGTGAGCTCCCGGCCCCCACGGGAGCTAAAATTGTTGACCAAATGTCTTCGTTTCTACTGATATAATATGTAGGATTTTCTACTGCATGTAATTCATATTTATAACTATAAATAATTTATTATTATTAAATATATAATTTGTGTTAGTATAGGTTTTCGATTGACGTTGAGTACCTACTAAATCGTTTGAAGTTGGAGATGGGCGACCGAGGCGGAGCAATCCGAGAGCGGTTCCGTGTTCCCACTATCAGCGGCAGAGTTGAAACCCCATGGAGGTTTATTAGTAGATAGGGGCACCATATCCATACATGATATAGAGTGCAACATAACCCGGCAGTGTTTCCCGGGCGGGGCAGTAGGGTATGTGCATTTCCTGCACGTACGAAAAAAAGGTAGTCCAATATACCTACTAGCATAGATCGTAGAACCCAAGATGGGCCCCATCCCAAACTTCACGGCGCACGCAATCATGTCAACGTTGGGAAGAGTGAGCTCACTTTTTCCGTTCTAGTCGGTTGCAGGACGCGGTGGACGCCGGACGTTTCTACCTATCATTATTCGTTGTCAACAACAAAAATAAGTAGAACCACAGCAAATCTCGCCGCTAGCGATTATAGGGGTCAAGTAGATTGGTTGTTTGTAAACCACTTACGATACATACAGAGACGCAGTTTATTACCAATTTCAAGGTGCTCAGGGCACATCTATTGATTTTTATCGATGCCTACTAGATACATTAGTATTATAATGTCCATCCACATTCACACGTACAGTTAGTTATACGAAGTTTTCTGCTACCTAAAAACCTATAAATGTGAGAATGGTTGTTACTCAACTTTAAATCGATATACATCCTAAACGGTCAGTCAAATCGAAAAACATTGAGAGAAAGCTAATTATTTTTAAACTAGCTGTGCCCCGCGGTTTCACCCGCGTCTATTTAAGGAAAATCCATACTAAAATATCCATTGCTGGCCACTTTATTACGTTTTACGGAACCCTAAAAATACGTAAATAAGCAACAATGCATTGTTGTAGAACAAATTTGATTACTTCAAATGACACAAACTTCAAATATAAACACGCGCCGTCACAGATTTCAACGACCAAAGAGAATTTAAATTCACGGAACTAAAGCTCTCGAAGAGAAATATTTTTCCCCGTCTTCTTTACATTCTTCACTCATACTCCGTACCTATTGATAGTAGCGTAATGTTATATACCCTATAGCCTTCCTCGATAAATGGAGTATCCAACAAAAAAAGAATCTTTCCTATCGGTCCAGTAGTTTCCGAGATCCTAGCGTTCAAACAAACAAACAAACTCTTCAGCTTTATAATATTAGTATAGATAGTATAGATACCTATTCAACGATACCCCTCTTGACATATTTTGGTGATTTTAATTTTTTTAATTTGGACAATATGGCGTCCTGAATCCGCCATAGTGGACTTACACTAATGTCATGTCTTTAGTGTCACTCGCCAGGTTAAGAGGAATCGATTGACGTGTGAATCATAAAAATCGGCCCAGGCGTTAGGTCTGTATAGTGCTTCAAAGGAACATATATACATACATACATACATAGACTGTTAAACACATTACCACTCCTTTGCGTCGCGCAGTCGGGTAAAAAAAACAGCAGAATTGACTACGTTTTCGTCAAACACATGAACTAACTTGTCAAGGGTACAATATGCACTAGCCGCTACTATAAACAATTAAAATAAATATAATATTTATTGTACATACCTACTTATAATACAAAGAAACATTTGCGAAATGCTTTGATTATTTACTTGTATAGATGAAGCGTTACGCTGTAATTGCAACAAAAGTAACGGGCCAGGTTTAACACACGTTTAACAATTATCTGTCACTGTTACTGCTATAATTGTTCTTATGTCAGGGTTATGATGCTGAGTGATACAAGCTCCCCGAGTATTTCCCGTTAAATTGGATAAAATTTATATACATTGTTCGGGGTTAGAGACACCTATAATTCGTTTTAATGTTGAATTCACTTAAATTAGATATAACTCAATATATCAATGTTTTGCAAATGAAAACATTACTGTTGTAGAAAAAGATTTATTGTCAATGTTAGAAAATTTAGAATTATAAGATTTTTTTAACAAATAAAGACAACGAAACCATTATTTTATTTAGTTATTTAGCAGCGCCTTGCGGCTTTACCTGCGTAGTTTCCGTAATATTAACGTTTGTATGTTTGTTACTCAATCACGTCGTAACGTCTGAACGGATTGGGCTGACATTTGGAGCACAGATTGTAGTCTAGAATAACATATGCTATTTTTTGTCTCGGAATAATATTGAGGATAATGGGAACGGCAACTACCCGGCTAAAAACTTGGAGCACTGCTAGTAATATTCTACATGTCAATGTTTGTTCCTCCATTACGTCGTGACGTCTGATCGGATTGGACTGAAATTTGAAAGATAGGTAGGCTTACGCTTAAGCATAGGCACATCTTTTAGCGGGCAATATTTGTAACCCGGAAAAATAACGGGAACGGAATCTACGCGGGTAAAATTGCAGGTGCTAGTTGTAATATTAATAGGATGTCAATTTTTGTATATTTGGATGTTTGTTGCTCAATCTGGTCGTAAAATATTAACGGATCTGACTGAAATTTGAAACACTTATAATCAGTGTCAGTCTGGAAGAACGCATAGGCTATTTTTATTCCGGGAAAATGAAGAAATCAAGCTACTAGAAGGAAGGAAAATACCCGGGCAGAGCTGCGGGAAGCTAGTAGTATATTATTGTCATAAATAAATACCAATCGAAATAAAACCTATCCTATCTTTCAAGTTGACTCAAATAGCACACGGTGTGGAAATTTGATTAAAAACTGTTAAATAGTTTAAGAGTACATTGTGGACAAACAACGCGACCCGTGATTTATATATACATATTAAGATTAAGATGTACTTTTTGGTCGTGACTAAAAACCTATTTTGCCAGAACTATAAAAAAAAATGATTTACCCCTGACTACCCCTGACCCTGGATTTGAAATGTGTACAGTAATCTACTAAATGAAAGGGCTTGATCTTTTGATTCCCATATTGGAGGTAGTTATGTGAAAGAAAAGTAATTCACCATTGTGTGATGATGGTCATCTTGGATTTGAAACTTACTCTAGATTTTAATACTTTGCTAGTCAAACCCTTTCATTTGATATCCGTATTGAGGGAGGTTGTGAAAAAATATTTAGTCCGTCATTTTGTGGCGGCGGCCATCTTGGATTTGAAATTTATTTGTAGTGTATAGTATTTTTACTAGTGAAGTCCTTTCATTTGATACCCATATTGAGAGAGTAGTGAAAAAAGATATGTTAATCGCCATTTTGTGGTGGCAGCTATTTTGGCTTTGAATTTTGTCATAATTATAATTTATAGTATTTTACTAGTCCTTTCATTTGATAACCATTTATCATTACTGAGGGTGGTTGTGATAATATTTTGGTCGACATTTTGTGGAGGCCGCCATCTTGAATCGATATTAACGAAACGTAACTAAGAACCACCGTACAAAAAATAACTTTCAAATAAAAAAATTGCATTGCAATCGGTCTACTCATTTGAGCTCTGCGGTGCCACAGAGAGACACACACACATACACCCTGATAGAGAGACATACAGACAAACATACAGACATCGACGTCTAACTTATAATACCGATTTTGTTGGTCGGGAGTTAAAAATTAACAGTGCACTAACGGAAAATTAAAACTCAAGAACAGGCAACCCTGTAAATTTGGCGGCAAACAACGCCGTCCTGAGACGAAATTACATTTATTAAAAATCTATCGTTTCTTTGACTTAATGGTAATGTAAAGGTTACTTACCGATGATAGCTAACATTTTTAGTTGTTTTCAATCGTCCTTTGTAATTTCTGCAGACTTTTATAACGCAAATCGTCATATTCAAATATCACAAAACATGTGTTTATCACGCAACGTCATTGTCGTGACTAAACCGACAGGGAGAGCAAAAAATATATCAGCCAACTGTTAGCTGATATATTTTTTGTGTTTTTACGCTCGAGCGGTCTATCTAGACCAGTAAATAATCAAAGGCTAAATGCTTAAAATGTAAAAAAGGATACTATTCCTGTAAAATATGAACATTAAGAGAAAACACTTACAAGTGAAAAAGATTTGAAAGATACAGAAGTGAATAAATAGTAACAATGCACTCGCGATAAATACACCCGAGGAATGGAATATCAATGAAACAAAATCAAATTCTCCAAGAAACTCTTTAATAACCACTATCACAGTCTATTGTAGTATTTCTTAATACTGTGCTACTATTGTGAGTGAAAACTGAATAACAAAATATTACTTTTTTATATTTCATTCATTTAAAGTACTAATAATAAGTACTAATAAAAACTTAGATTTAAGAAAAGAAATAAATACGTGAAGTATAATAATAAAGTACCTAATTATTTTTCATCAAATTAAAGTAAAAAAATTAAAAGTCACTTCATAATTACTTTATTTTCGAAAATAGGTAGTTCACTAAAATCTTAAATGTTTAAATTGAGAGCTGCGTAATCAACCTTGCGGCATGCAAACATTTAGTTGTCTATGACAAATTGACAACAAAAAATGGCATCTTTCCTAAAATTACGTAGGTATATAAGTATGTTACTGACAAAGACGTCAAATGTAAAAGACACACAAAGGCTGCTCGGAGACCTGATAAAAAATCATATTTACATGTGTTGGTGACTAGTGTAATGATTCGGATTATAATATCGTCTTGTATCACATTCACGCACAGAACATGCCATAATATAAATTATTTAATAAAATCGTCTGCAATCCAAGGATTAATAAAAAAAATACACGATTTTCACCGCGACGAAATCAGACTGTTACGTTCGGGTATACTAAAATATTGTAATGACGTTACTTCATTCACTTTCGCTTCTTCTCTCGAGCGATTTCCACTTGAAAATGATTTCTCGCTCACTCGCTTTGTTGATCTTTTTGCGTAGCAAAAAAAATTCTTCATCTATGGTTACTGAGATCTCACTTAGGTATAAACTAAATCCTACAAACAGGCAAGAAAAGATTCGCACGAGTTTAGTTTTTAATCCCTTCTAAGTACAGGCTACAGCAGAATGCGCATCGCTGCGCAGCGCTATGACCGAAAACCACCCGCGAGACCGAGAGCTGGCAATATTTTCGCGAGGTCAATAACCCTTCGCGAGTTAGTACCCCTACCTGCACTGTGCACAGGGGACGAAACTGCGGAGCCACAGCTACTGACACCGGGCCCAGATGGGCTTTGCTTTTCAAGATTATTATACAACAGTTACTTGATATAAATGATCTAGTGTAACGATAAAACGTTACAAATAATTAATAAGTACCTAATTATATACAAATAACAAATCTAAATTTCCTTTTCTATTTGTAGGTAGGTATACGTGTACACGTATAGTTTAGAATGTGTCCAACTAATATTCCGACTAATATCATAAATGTGAGAGTTCGGATGTTTGGAGGTTAGTTACTCAATCACGTCAAAACGTCTGAACGGATCGGGTATAAAATTAGAACACAGTTAGATCTTAGTCTAGAACAGCCTTTCCCAAAGTGGGCGATAACGCCCCCTTGTGGGCGCTGCAGGCTAATAAGGGGGCGGTAAGAGACCCAGAAAAAGAAATGGGAAAGTTGTGTAGAGGCTTGGTGTCCGTCGTGTAGGTACTACATACTGGGCTCAGGTCTCAAATTAACTCTTGCGGGTTATAATAAAAGTCTATATTATCTATTCTGTGGTAAAAGTCTCGTTTAGAATAAATGTAATCTACGCTAATACAGCTCATAATAATTAACTAATCTAATTTGAAGTTATAGTGTTTTTTAAGTATGTGAACTCAGGGGGCGGGTGGGTACTAAAGAATAATTTGTTCTCAAAGTGGGCAGCAGACAAAACAAGTTTGGGAACCCCTGGTCCGGAATAACAGTACGCATGCTACTTATTGTCTCGGGAAGGGGAACTGTGCGGATTAAGCCGCGAGGCGCTACTGATTACTATAGATATTTGATTCATGTAACGAATGCATTTGTCATTATTTAGAGGGTGGTCCATTCAGATTGTGGATGACAGATGACAGCTAAGTGGGGCGCAGATTTAATAATTATAGTCATCGATAGAACAATTATATTTCTCTAGTCTTATCGAGCTACGAGTATTAGTTGATATAGTCCTACCAAACTGTTTTGCTTCTTTTCACATCCCAAGTTAAGTCTCAGCTTAATGTAGACCATTTTCTTATAGATTTTACACTGCGCTTAATACGTTCACATATTATTTCTAGTTCATTTACATACCAAATAAATTGAATAAGTTAAACATCATATAATAGTCCGAATTTTATTACACTTTAAGCACTATTGGGTTCGTGATTTTCGTTTACAAATAGGTAGGTACAAAAAAATTAAAAAATAAGTAAAAATAAAAAATTACCTGATGAACATTGTAGTTTTCCTAATTAAATGCATTATAATGAATTCTGCGAAGCTAAGTATGTTGTCTAATATTTATTAACATCTATTAATTACGAAAAATTATACCACCATCTCTTATTGAATTAATTTCGAAATAAGATCTATACAGTCCGCGAGGTATAAGCTGAGCTTTGCATTAGTGTGAGTGATCACCAAAAGTACAGTCAGACGCAGGACGCTGTGACCATGTTTAATAAGGTGTTTCTTCAAACCAGAAGTGCTGCCATCTGAATATGATTTTGATGAAGTGTGAGTGGTGTCAATATATGTTTCATCGGTATAAACGATAGGCCTGCCCTGAATACGGTATTCGGAAATTTTAAGTAAGTAAGTTATACGTAGGTGACGGATCTCATGCTTTTCCATTAAAATTTTTCTGTTATTCTCTGTCCTTGACCATTTGAATCCTAAAAGAGATACTTCTTTTCGCAATGACCATATTGATCCTGGATAGTTAATGTCAGCTTGATGTTTAAGAGTTTGTTGTCTGACTGTACTTTTGGTAATAGATGCGTATGCATGTGATCACTCACACTAATGCAAAGCTCAGCTTATACCTCGCGGACTGTACCTAAGTATGTAATCGAAATATTAGCGACGGAGGGTAGATAATATTACTTAGTTCTAACTTAACCGACTACCGTCATCTTAATTGGGGTAACTGTTGGTAACTAAAAATTTACTGTTTACATGACAGTTTCTCTGGAAACACCTATGGATAAATCTTTTTTTATTGATTGTTTACTCTCCTTTTTTTATGTGGGGGATTTCCCCCATTTCCCCCCGGGCTTTGACGCACCGTCCACCGTGTAGGGACACGGCAGGTGTGTCGGGCTCGACACCACTAAAAGGGGTGTCCCCTACCGACTAAAACCCCCACAGTTGTCTACGGCATAGCTCTGTGGGTCAAAGTCGCGGGGTCACTCTTCGCAAGCCCTCTACGAAATTGTTTAGTCTCCTGTGAAATGGTCACTCAAGTGATGACTTAAGTTTTACCTTAGGAAGGCTGCCGAAATTTAAGTGGGAGTGCTCTTCATATAATTTTTATTTATTATTTATTTTTGCATTGTTTGTATTTTGTAAACGAAAATCACGAACCCTTGAACGTCTTTGAAGTGTACCACAATTCGGATTTTTACACGTGATTAGTTCATTATTCATTAAAAATTGTGTTACAACTACATATTTTGCAAATAATGTAAATGAATGTGTAATTTTTTAGTACAATTGCCCTCACAAGCAGAATTACATTTAACGTGTAAGATTTACCTATAAGACAGACACCGAGACAGGCAAAATTAAATTACAGCTGGAAAAAGACATCACATTGTAAGCTGTTGACCATGTTAAGCTGTTAAATTGAATTTTACACGGCAAACTGCTACTTTTATTAAACATCTTGCAAAGGTTATTCCAGGTAGGTGACTTGCCTCGGTAACTTTAGCCTTGTGGTCTAATACTACCTAACTACCTATTTTATGCTTTTGGTGAAATTACCGATT
This sequence comes from Ectropis crepuscularia, assembly GCA_963693475.1. Taxonomy (NCBI): domain Eukaryota; kingdom Metazoa; phylum Arthropoda; class Insecta; order Lepidoptera; family Geometridae; genus Ectropis; species Ectropis crepuscularia. Next base: position 21,558,443 of record OY856338.1, read on the forward strand.
ACGTACATTTTGTTTTAAATGTTATTAGCAGAGCAGTCACAACTAAATTAAAATTAAAACTACACTAACTAACAATTTATCCCAAGTACAACCATTTTTTTAAATCTTTATATTACGAGTAAGTTCTAGCAGTACGCCCGGCTTCACCCGTGGTACATAATATAATAGCCCATAGCGCTCAGGGATCACGTACATTTTTCCAAGGGTGAAAGAATTTTTGAAAACGGTCTAGTATTTCCTGAATTTAGCGCGTTCAAACAAAATACTTCTTCAGCTTTATAATATTAGCATAGATTAACATATTTCTACAGCGTCTGGCAGGATGGGAATTTGGGAATATGGATGGTAGGACAGATAGACAGAGTAAATGTTTCTACTCTTTCACAGAAAAAAAACACGGATTAGATTTAGATGACTTACAGTAGGTAATTTAGCTCATATTTTAACGAGCATTGGGACTTTTTATCGTGACCAATTCAACCAATATTTTAGAACACTAGGTGAAGCCGTATCTTACACGACATACAACGAGGCTGTAAGGCTCCTCCCTACAGCTATTCTTTCTGAAGTAGACTCTGTCAGAGCGACATACATACACTTGTCATATTATGCTTCGGCTACATTAGCGGGCTACGGCGAATATTCGTGTTAACGCGATGAATGTGGCCGGATACATCGTGTCATCGCTTAGTATTCGGGCGAAGACGATGTAGCAGATGTATTCTCCCGCCTTAATGTAGACAAGAACATCGCCAATGCCCGAACACGAAGTTTTTGTCGCGCCGACACGATATGAATCTTCGCCCGCTAATGTAGCCGAAGCATAAAAGGAATAACATTTTTTTATTATTTTTTTTAGTTTAACCTGAGTTGTCCCACTGCTGGGCAAAGGTCTCCCCCAATTCCCTCCGCTTAATCCGGTCCTGAGCTACCATCGTCCAATCATTTTTAAACGCTCCGAGCTCGTCCTTCCATCGTGTTGGAGGACGACCCTGGGGTCGACTGGCCGATGGTGTCCACTCTGTAGAAACCCGGGCCCACCGATCGGGGTGCATTCTGGTCACATGACCCGCCCACTCCCATTTAAGCTTGGCAGATCTAAATCCTACATCTGTTACACCTGTAATGGAACGCAGTATAGTGTTGCGAACACGGTCTTGTCTTTTAATTCCTAAAATACTGCGTTCCATTGCTCGTTGGCAAACGCCGAGGCGGAACTTCTGAGCTTTAGTTAACGACCAAGTCTGCGCACCGTAGGTTAGGATGGGCAAGATACATGTGTCGAGCAGTTTGCGCTTCAGGGAGATCGGAAGTTCTCCCTTCATTAGCTCTTTCATGGACCAGTAGCTCTTCCAGGCGTTGATATTTAAAAGTCTAATTTGATTATTTGTTTTTTTTTTGTAGGAAAAATATTAATTATTAGAATTGTATTTTTCCTACCTAGTTTTTAAGATGTTACCTTTTTAAATGATATAAATAATATACAGTTAGTACAGTATAATTATTTCGGAATTAATAAACATAACGAAGTTTTACTGTCTCTTTTTATGTTCTTTAACGACAAAAATTTTGAAACCCACACAAACAAAGGTTTTGTGGTCTCTCTACTTAGCCTGTGGTTGAAGGCATTGCGAAATAAGGTTAGAAGCATTTTCTTGACGAAGTTTTATCTATAGCCATTTGTAACACTTTGCGACGGTGAAGGTAAACGAGTCACGTGTAGAATAGACACCACTTTCTGTCTGTCTGGCACAATTTTTAGGTTTTTTTAAATGTTTTTACGATTCACTAATGATTCACAAACATTTTTTGGCAAAACATCCCTTTAAAACCAACTATTCGTATAAAATTAATCCCAAAAACGATTTAGAAATGTTGCGACTTAAAAATGTTTCATTTTACAAACAAAGTGTCGCATATTATTTTTAAAATATCGACAAAAAAAAAATAGTTTGCAAACCATAATTTTATAACCAATTAGACGGCAAACGTTTCACTTAGACAAAATATCAAATGCTATTTTACATAATAATTTCTGATCTAACTGGTCCTATTAGGTCCTATCATTCAGGTTTGACTCCGGGTGGAGTATGGCAAAGCGACACTCATAGGCTGCTCGCAGAGCTTCTGTCTCTCGCCTCTCGTGTCTTTTTATATATTTTGTGTACACTGTAGAGGTACTCGTAGTAGCGACCAGATTATGTAGAGGTGTGGTATTCTGAGTCGGATCCGAGTCATTAGTAATGTAATCGAACCGATTAGCTTACTTGCGTAGGGTTTGTTTTAAACATATTATACGAGTATTAGTTGACAAAAATATTAAAAGAATCATTTGTCAGTCATAAGAATAATACGTTAATAATAACAATTACCGAAAAAACATAATGACGGACGGTACGGTCGACATTTGTCGGGCATGCCGCCGTCCAGGCGAATCACTTCGTCATGCTATTTCCGGTTGTTCGCATCTTGCTAACGGCGAGTACTTGCACAGACATAACCTAGTAGCCAGGATCATCCACCAGCAACTTACTGTTCGATACAGCCTTGTCGAGTCCGAGGTGCCGTACTATAAGTAAGCACCTCTGCCAGTTCTCGAGAATGGTCGTGCGTTGCTCTACTGGGACCGCTCTATCATCACGGACAGGACTATTGTCGCCAATAAGCCTGATATTGTGCTGGTAGACTGGTCTCAGCACCGGGCTGTGATCGTCGATATCACCGTACCACATGACGAGAACCTCAAAGCCAAGAAGGACAAGCTTAGCAAGTACTTTGACTTGGCTCATGAGGTTACCGCCATGTGGGATGTTGATTCGACGATCATAGTCCCAATAGTCGTGTCGGCAAACGGCCTTGTAGCGAAAAGTCTCGACCAACATCTTAAGAGATATCGCTAGATGGTTGGATTAAGGGTCAGATACAGAAAGCGGTCATCTTCGACACAGTGCGCATCGTCAGGAGGTTCCTCCCTTTGCAGCCCTAACCACCGGTAGCTTGGGCCCTGCCCCGCTGCAGGCGGCACTTTAGTTTTTAAGTGTTTTATAATGTTTATATGTTTTTTTATGTATTGTAAAAAAATTAAGAAAGGAAATAAATGAGTGTATAATACGTTATAGAATGAAATTTTATCAAATAATTACTTTAAGATATTGTATTAATAACAAATATACTGATTATTATAATGATCAATTTTTAAAAACATTTTATTGTTTTAAATATTTTTTTGTCAATAATTTGATAATCCGTAAGTTTGTCTAACGTTGGTCGGTATCACACGCCGTGTTTAGGGTTCCGTAGCCAAATAGCAAAAAACCCTTAATTTGGATTCGTCATGTCTGTTTGTCTGTCGGTCCGTCCGTATGTACTGTCACTTATTTTTGAAACTATAGGCACTATTGAAACTTGGTGACTAGATGTAAGTATTATGTGAACACCATTAAGATAGAAGAAAAAAAAAAACAATACGTTTTGGGGGTTCCTCTTACTTAGAACTGAAACTCTTTTTTGTCATCAAAGCCCATACGTGTCTGATATCTATAGATAGGTCTTAAAAAATGCGGTTTCTACATCATTTTTTTTCAAACTGAATAAATAGTTTGCGTAAGAGACACTTCCAAAATGGTAAAATGTGTGACCCCTGCAACTTCTAAAATTAAAGATATAACTAAAAAAATATATGATGTACATTAATTACCATGCAAACTTTCACCGAAAATTGGTTTGAACGAGATCTAGTAAGTAAACTCCTGCTCCTAATACGTCATAAATCGTGAACCGCAATTAACCATTCATTCAATCAACTCAAACATAAAAATAACAAATAAAATATTTTTCCTACTACGGAACCCTTTCAAAGTAATCTCTAATCAGAAAAGGGGCTTCAAAAGATCGTAGGTACATTAATTTTGTAGCAACGATGCAAGAATTATTCTTTAAAGTGTAGTGTAATGAAAGCGAAACTTTTTTGGCTATGACAGATAAACATAAAGCGATCGCCTAGAAACAGGACTTCTACCGCCTAACTAAATCGGCTTTGGCTTTGTTATTGCTGTCTCTATAATTTCAAATGAAAAGAAAAGAAAAGAGAGAGAACAATTTCAAATCTATTACCATTTTAATTAGGCAGTACAGCCCCGCAGAGTGTTAGTGCACTTACCTACATAGTAGACACTGCTACTGCTATAGCTATCCCGGAATATCGATCGATAAAAGCAGATATTTACACAAAATGTGCAAACAAGTTCATCGAAGCAGGCCTACAGTTTATACTAGCCTAACTGGATACTAGAATCAGAGCGATGCGACATGTGCTAGTTGGCAAACGCGAGATAATTTGTCTACCCTAGATTGATACTGTTGTTTGTGGAAGCAATATTGCTAGTAGATTTGCATGTTAATATAATTAAGTTACATATTCCGTTCTCTGCTGAGCGTCTGTTGACAGTCTACCCAACATCATTACAGAGCCTTTTGTTTCTGTAAGTTAAAGCTAAAAATATACGACTAACGTAATGACCCCAGTAAACGTGGTACCACTCTATACATATTACGTTTGTCACTGCTTTGTGACAGCTCTTATCGTAATGATGGTATTTCGCGGAATCTATCGCGTCGTGACGATTTATATAAGGGATTGCCCCATAGGTTTTTATTTATACCTACGAATGCTCTGGATTTGCTCAATTTGTCTTGTTTACCTTTGATATAGAGTGATGGGATAAGCAACACATATGCTTGATGGTAAGCAACACCAACCCATAATAACACAGTGTCACGTGGCTATTGCAATTTGGAAAACCCAAATCATTACATAGCACTGCACTGCGCTCGTCACCGAGATATGTGTTATGTCTCCATGCCCTTTAATTTTTCTGGAAACATTGCCGATCATCGGAACACAGTGATGTTCATTCGTTACTGCTTGGCGGTAAAATTAAGTACTAGAAAAGGTGACATTTTTCCAGGTGGACTCTACAAAGAGAACATTACAAAAAAGCGAAGTATAAAACCTTTATCTAATTTGCGCGTCAACGCTACAAAATTAGAGAAAAAATACGGTTGTTTTAACATACGTCAAAGACTTTTTAAAGGTTTAAAGACGTGAAGAAAAAATACTAAGAGATGCAACCGGGTTCGAACCGACGACCTGGCGATTGATTTCGGAACTATTGCCATTAGGCCTTCAGAGTTTTAGTTAGTTAGTGTGACTGGGTATTTTCCGCTCTTAGCCTCTCCATTAGGCCATTGTACGTGGCTCATACTTCCCTTCTACTACAACCATCCCAGGCTATCCCAGAAGGCAACAAGCCTATACAGTTCGTTGAAGGCCTCCGGGACAGCTGCTGGGGAGTAGAGGAATCCTCCACGTTGATCAACCATGCTCCTGCATTCCACAATCTCATACTGTGGCGTTTCTTCCTCCTCCATGCATCCCCTGCATAGAGGGCTGTCTGTCACACCTATAGTAAATATTTAGAGTGGCCAGTCATACTCGTAGTACCTATAACTTTACGGAGTTTATCCCTGTTTAATCTGATAAGGTTACGAGCAAGTTTTTTACTACTACTACCGAAACAGCATTTTTGGTTTACCTTCAGGGTTTTTTTTATTATTAAACTCGAAGTTAATTGACACGATAGTTTATACCCTACCTACGGTTTGATGACAATGTTAAGGTCTAAATTGTCTTTGATGTTATTATGAACAGCTAATGCGAATCTCATTTATTTATGTTTGTGTGCATGGTATTGTACTTAAATACGAATAAGGTGTACTATATAACCTCATTTTTATCGATGCCGTGTTTGTTTTGTTTTATTTGTAGGAGCCGCTAATTGTGTGCAATCCTATCGCGTCCGGATTTTTAATGTAACCTTGAATCTTGATTACAGTGCAAAAAATATTGTTTTTAATCAATTTATAAATAACAAGCTTACATCGTCTAATTTTTAGAAGATCTCAGACTAGTATTCTTTGAGAAAAACAGAACAGTGTCAAATTTGTAGATAAAATCTAAACTAATGTTACAAAGGTGAAGAGTTTGTTTGTTTGAACGCAAGGATATCGGGAACTACTGGTCCGAATTCAAAGATTTTTTCTCTGTTGGATAGTCCATTTACCGAGAAAAGCTATAGGCTATTTAACATTACGCTATTATCGACAAGAGCGGAGCATGAATAAAAAATGTAGCAAAATCGGGAAAAATATTGCTTTTTGAGAGCTTTTGTTGCGTGACAGCATGTGTCTATCTTTTAAAGGTTGCGTCATTAGAACCTAAGGTAACCGAATTTGTTCATAATTTGAATTGGTACGAACAATTTTCGATAGATAGCGTAGCAACGCGGGCACGGTTCAGGTATAGGTATATAAACTTATTGGATTAAATCAACCAAACAAAATCATCATCTTGTTCAACAAAATGTTAGGTTGTCATTTTGTTATCAGTTGTGTTTCAGCGTATCAGTGGTTGTCAGTTTCATTTTCCGTGTTTACGGGTTTGCTAAGCTAACTTCTCGAACTCATTTGGGGTCTTTTAAAGATGTCTTATCTGTAATTGCAATTTAATTACAGTTATTTATCCATTCGGTTACAATATTAGCATAAACTTTCTAAGACACCGGTACCTATGGGAGTCGTGCTCAAAATGCCGGCCTCATTGCTGTAATTTAATTTGTTTACGGGTAAAATACTAACCGTTGATAAAATGTGAGCGATTGTTGACATTCATCACATCAACAGCCCACTAAACGTTCCCACTGCTGGGACTCGGGGCCTTCTCTCGCAAGGAACGAGTTAAGGCCATAATCCACCACGCTGGCCCAGTGCGGGTTGGCGGATGAATATATATCCGTGGCGGTATTACATTAAATCCTATTACTAACTTTATTACGATATTGTCATTCCTGTAAGCAGATATCCACAATAATAATAACAGATACTGATTTCGGAGCGATCGAAGGCGATATAGATTTTCCTTTAGCTCAAGTTTCGGTCGTCGTCGCCCGTTCATTTACAATAGTTTACATCAGGTCTCAAAATAAAAATCGTATGCTAATATTATACATTTAAAAAGTTAGTTTGTTTGAAAGCGCCTGAGGAACTGGTTAGGAACTGAAAAAATATTTTTTGCGTTGGATAGTCCGTTTATCGAGGAAGAATAAATATCATTACGCTACTATCAATAAGCGGGGAGTATGAAGGAAGAATGTAGCAATAACGGGAAAAAATATTGTTTTTTGAGAGGTTTCGTTGCATGCGCTGCGTAAACCGTTAAAATTACGAAAAAAATATGGGTTACATTTTAGGACGTTTTCTCCTCTCATTGAAAATTTATTTTAGAACCAACAACCATTCAAATATAATAATACATCTCGATATGATTCACAACTTACTGAGTTTTCACTTCTATCGGCAGTCCCCAAAGTTGGCCATGTTATTTTATCTATGCGGCGTAGGAGCGTACCTTCGTTCGTTGATGTGTACTTGGGTTTTCAATGTTCGTTGACTAATGTGTACTTGATGTTTCAATGTTCTTTGGTTAATGTATACTTGGTTTTTCAACGTTCGTTAACGTGTACTTGGTGCTTCAATGTTTGTTGACTAATGTGTAGGTACTTAGTTTTTCAATGTTCGTTGACTAACGTGTACTTGGTTTTTCAACGTTCCTTGATAAATGTGTACTTGGTTTTTCAATGTTCGTTGATTAATGTGTACTTGATGTTTCAATGTTCGTTGGTTAATGTATACTTGGTTTTTCAACGTTCGTTAACGTGTACTTGGTGCTTCAATGTTCGTTGACTAATGTGTACTTAGTTTTTCAATGTTCGTTGACTAACGTGTACTTGGGTTTTCAACGTTCCTTGGTAAATGTGTACCTGGTTTTTCAATGTTCGTTGATTAATGTGTACTTGGTGTTTCAATGTTCGTTGACTAATGTGTACTTGGTTTTTCAATGTTCGTTGACTAATGTGTTCTTGGTGTTTCAATGTTCGTTGACTAATATGTACCTACTTGGTGTTTCAATGTTCGTTGGTTAATGTGTACTTACTTGGTTTTTCAATGTTTTAATGTGTTCTTGGTTTTTCAATGTTCGTTGACTAATGTGTACTTGGTGTTTCAATGTATGATGGTTAATGTGTACTTAGTTTTTTAATGTTCAATGGTTAATGCGTACTTGTGTACTTACTTTTTCAATATTCTTTGGTTAATGTACGGTGTAATGACAGGAACATGTGGAACGTGTGGCGCACCGTGTTGGAGGAGAACGAGAAGCTGGCGCGCGCGCGGCTCGCCGCCGTCGAGGTGTTCCAGCAGCAGATCGCAGACGAAGCCAAGTTCCTGCGACAGCATAAGCTCAATGTCGCTAAGAAGGTACGAACACTTATTAACATGACATGGTTGTTACACATATACATTATAAGCAGCCCACTAAATATTCCCACTGCTGGTACTCGGGGCCTTCTTCGGATGTTTGTAGCTCCATCATGTCGCAACATGTGAACGAATCGGGTTGAAATTTGGAACATGGTTAGATTACAGTCTAGAAAAACACGTAGGCTACTTCTTTTACCGGAAAAATAAACGGGAACGGGAACAACACGGGTAAACCCGTGAGGTGCTACTAGTAATATTTTAAACACGAAAGTAAGTTTCGTTTGTTACGCTTTTACGCGGAGACTATCGATACTCATGCTCATCGACTACCGATCGTCATGAAAATGTGTATACATTTTCTTGGAGGTTTTAGAAGTAACATATCCTTTACTACTACTTTTTATTTCGGGAAAATAACAGGATCGGCGAAACCGCGTAGTACCGAACTAGTACCGAGCTGGGCTAGTATTGAACAAATGCACGGATTACACGTGTGAAATGGTTCAGTCAAACTTACATTTCGGCTGCGTCCGGCGGCCTTTTTCAAGGATAGTGATCACGTATCACGTGATCACGTGATCACTGCCCTGTTGGTTAGTATGATTGCTGTCCGTACCTCTAGTATCATTTCAATTTATGGAAACTACATGTGTAGACTATTACATAAAACACAAATCCACACGATAAATGGTTTATAGACTGCTACGCCTAATTACATATCATTATGGATTCAAACGACGAATGTTGTCGACAAGTAAACTCACGTAAATTAAATAATTGCTTGACAGTCTTATGTTGTTTTCCTGTCTTATTAGAATTACCACATTGTGGAGGATTATAGTAAAACCGAGGTGTTTTATTATTCATAAAATAATACTCTATTTTCCCTTCAAAATATTGATTTACTGATTTAAACGTAGACCTTAAGTACGTAGCAATAGCTTGTGAACCGATGGGTGAACTCAATACAAGCGGTTTTTGGACAAATATCAAACACCGTTACATGAAATTTCAGTAGACAACTGCTCAGATCGTAATAAACAACATTGTTTTGTCAGTTATTTGGTAAATTGAAGTTATGTTAAACTCCAGTGAAATTACATAGCAGAGAGAAAAGTCATCTTTAATGTCGAATGCAGTGTTAGGCAGGAATTTGGACTCTCCGCAATCAAATATCTGCTTGGCACTGTGCTGTGTTGTTATGGGTACGTGTGTTGTTTACCCTCAGATGCATATTTATCTTACTCGCCCTATCACTGTAAAATTTCTACCATATAATATTATACTTAAATGCGAAACTATTTTTGTCTGTCTGCACTCTGTAGCCGTCCGCCTGAAGAAGTACCATCTTTGCTAGTTATACTATCGCCAAACAGTAATGTACAAACATTACTATGTTCCGAGTTGAATGATTCCAGAAAAAATACAAGGCATAGAGATTAAACATATTGCATCTCTAGGTCACAAGCGCAAAGCGCAGTGCAGTGATAGGTAATGATTTGGACTATTCAAGTTCCATAAGCTGCAGCACTATATAGTTATGGACAGCGTCTTGCTCACTATCAGACACGTGTCCGGTTCATCTAGTCCTTTTTTGTTATAAAAAGTAAGTTGACTCCACTTGTAACCTTGAATCCACTGCAGTTCATAGTATCCAGGTTCATACAATCTAAGATCTCTAGGTTTACTTAGCTAAAAATATATATATCTCTATCTGCAAATGCTTTCTCTGTATATATCTGTGTATCTGTATATATATATTTTAAGTAATAGGGGGGTTAAAAAAATATCAAATTATTAGCACCGGGTGTATACTTATCAAGTCTATGTAACAAAATGAGACATAAAGCATAAACATTGAGAAATTGGTTTTTAGAAGCTTAATAATTATGTTCTTCAAGGATACCTTTAAACCGATATTAGAAATTGTACCGAATATGCTTATCTATAATTTGACTATACAATGAACCTACTACTGTTGTCAAAGCTAACATATGTTCGTTCCCTTTTGTGGCTCAAGGTTTTACCTATACCCCTTTTGTGGAACGCTGAAATGAAATAATGTTTCAAAATTACATTTTAATTGCACGTATTAGTGCTTCAACTAATTACGCCTTGCAATCAAATGCACAAATAATTGTCTTATGTAGTTTACAACTGGTGGTTAAAATAACTTAATAATAGGGTGCGCTCCACGGTGGCGGTGTTACGTGGAGTTCCTTACCTTGCTTTACTTTTACATGGCAATTTATAATCCAATTTGTAATCAAAAGCAAATTTGAACAAAACTTTACATGTTTATTTATAACTAATCAAATGCATAAAAATAATAGATTTACGAGAACTTTGAAAACGAAACATTTTCAAAAGCATTTTTCTATTTGGCGAGCGTGGAAGATTCTCCTTCCACCAGGACGTCATTGGTTCATCGGGATATCAGATGAGATCTCCCGTTCGCGCTCGACTGTTTCCTTCTGGAACATAACTTCTTCTCAGAAGGAATCAGTCACCTCTCATGACCTCTCGCATCCAAGCATTGAGGTGATCAATGCTGGAATCGACAAATCATTTCTTCCCGCTGCGACGAGTACTCGGCGCTCTACTGCCCATTATGTGAATTCCTAAAAGTTTTATCCCCATTTTCAAGAAAATTAAATAAAACTTCAAACTCTGTTTTCGCATTAAAAGTAGCCTCATGTTTTAGTTTTTCGCTATACATTTTTTTTTAAATCGGTTCAGTATTGTAGTAATGAAAGCGTAACAGACAGGCAGCAACTTTCACATTTAAAAATAATTCAGGAGTTGTGGCGCAAACTTTTTACAAAATATTTTCTTTCTATACACGGCCTAAGAAACGTGGAATGGACAACTTTGTTTGAATATCACATTTCAATTGCACACAATGTTACCTCCCCGGCAATCACGCTATGCAATCAGATAAATAATAAAATCGTTAAGCCTGCTGTTATAAACTACTCTTTCATTACGGATTTAAGTGGTTTACCAAGTTGTGGGGTGTATTAGTAAAGCTACATTTACATCAACCACTTTAAGCAGTTAGAAAAAATAACCATTTCGTAACTACGTATTTTATCTCTAACAAAATATTACATAGGATAAATTAAGAACTATCTTTTACAAGTATATTTGCAATCTGAAAACGTTTCATCTGCACATTACAACTCATAAATAGACGAAATTCACACCAAGTAAAAGTAACATTGTACTTGCCTAAGTAATATTTAAAGTTTGACATGGTATCAATATGGAATGCAGTGTGGCAGCTCAACGGGCAGAAATCCAATCACCAGCATCTGTCTCGGAGGCCTTTTACAACCTGAAAAGTACACGCTTTCTGGGACAGCCTAGGCTTGTTGGAGTAGAAAAAGGGAAGAATGAGCCACGTATAATGGCCCAATTATGAAACTAAGTGCGGAAAAGGCCCCGAAAAACTAACTAACTCAGTAAAATCATAGTAAATAGACGTGATTGCTACGAGCAGCTACAGCTTCGTAGGCTCACGCTACTAAAACAAATTAAATGAATGACTTTTCAGTTTACGTTTATTAAATGTTTTTAGATCTCAAAATCAGTTTATTTACCGACGATTGACCAACTTTTGGGTTAGCGTTTGATTTGGTTTGTAATAAACTACTTCTTTTATATTGCATTGAATAAATTTAGGTAACTCAATAAATCTCAACTTATATACTTACAAAAGCACGATGAACTTACCGTTGTATCATAAAACAAGCACTTCAGTTAATACTCAGCTGCACATGACATCAGCGGATAGGAGAAGGGTCACAGCAAAAACTAACGAGATGCTTTATGCTTTTAAAAGTACAAAGTACCTACTTGAGCTACAGCACTTAATTTCCGTACGAATAAATCAAATTAAAAAGTCGAATTGAGATGGCAGTACATTTTCGTTTATTGGCAAATATATGTCTACGAAACATTATAATCCTAATATTTTCGCAAACAGCATCATTGCTTTATATCGGGCGAAACTGTGATCATGCATCATCAACAGCCCGCTAAATGTTTCCACTGCTGGGATTCGGGGCCTTCTCTCGCAAGGAGAGAGTTAAGGGCATAATCCACCACGCTGGCCTAGTGCGGGTTGGTGGATGACACATGACTTCCAAAGATTTTAGGTACATGTCGGTTTCCTTCATCGTTTTTTAAGTTAGCGGCATTACGCACATGACTTCGAAAAGACAGTGGTGCGTGTGGGGCTTGAACCCGTGGTTTCAAGTTACGGCTGGTCTAGTTGGGAGAACCGCTCCTGCCGATGCATAAGGCTATCATACCTGAAAATAAAGGTTAACTCGTGACAAAACAGAATTTTAATATGAAACGAAGAGGAATATATATGAAACTTTTAAACTGGACTACTTAATACAAGATATGACGGTTTCAACTACTTAATCTAAAAAAAACAACCCAGCATTACGTGGTAGCCATCTTGGATTTGAAATTCGTCAACGTGTAGGTATACTAGTATTCTACTAGTCAAGCCTTCTCATTTGATACCTACCCATTGTGAGACTTGTGAAAAAATATTTTGTAGTGGTTCTCCATTTTGTAGTGGCCATTTTGGATTTGAAACTTCAAAAGTGTTTAAGTCAAGCTTTTTAATTTGATACCCATATTGAGGGAGTTGTGTAAAACAAGGTAATCCGCCATTTTGTAGCGGTGGCCATCTTGGAACGATTTTCATCAAACATAGCTAAGAATGTTCTCGACTGACCTCAATCGATCTATCCGTTCGGGAGCTACGATGCAACAAACAGACACATACACACACACACACACACATACACGTAACACTTATAACACTACGTTGTTTTTGCGTCGGGAGTTAATAAGGAGAAAATAGGTAAAAGTGAAACTGTACCGTCTCGCGAAGATGGAATTCAATTAGTGTAGAGCGACACGTGGACTACCAAGCTGTGTCTTTATCGGGATAATCCTGACTAATATCTCATTTGCAGAACGGGACACGGCAACTTTATACAAAGCCCATTTTATTCATGCCGATTTCACTTATAAAGCTCTTCACGTGTGGATTAACTGAAGCTTCCATTAAAATATAATTCCTACTTTTAATAAAGTTCACAATTTGTGACAAACATTGAAAATATATATTTTTTAAATACTTTATTGCAGATCTAAGTATTTATACGTACGTGACTGTTTTATATAGTTCCATACGTTTTTATTTTGAAGGTGCATATTCTTTTTAAATTTTAAGAGAAGGAAAAACAATTAAATGTAATAGAAAAATATTGAGTACGTACACATAATAGTGTCCTGTCTGCCTGATTCTTGTAGATCACACTTTTTATTTTTACTTGTATACATTCGAATTATTTGTATACATTTCATCATGAACAACTTTTGCTATATCTTCTGGTGCCTCTTCTGCCAATCCGCAGGTGTACCGCCTAACTCAACTGCTCTCCGTATGCAGCGGATCTGAAAGCAGATGTAGGGAGTTGTCTGCTTTCATCGGCGAAAGCCGAAAGCAGAAAGCAGGAGAGTTAGCCGGTAGACCTGCTTCACTGGGGTTGCGTGGTGGATGCCTTGATCCTCTCCTTACGAGAGAAAGCCCCTAGTCCCAGCCTTGGGTACATATAGTGGTATTTATTACATACATAGGTACTACATTTATACTAATAAAACCTTTGTTTCTTCAGTGTACGGACTCCCTCGCCCAGGCTCACAAGGAGCTGCAGTTGACCGTCTCCGACGTGGACAAGACCAAGAAACTTTACTTTGACGAGGAACACACCGCCCACGACGTGCGAGACAAGGCCAAGGATATTGAGGAGAAGTAAGGCTTTTTACGAATTCTCTATATAACATTCGTTTATTGAACTTATGACCCTACATGTGTACACCCTGACGAACCATCTCTAGCGTATCTAACATTTTTATTAATCCATGATACACGAAATCGTTATTATTCATTCTTTTCTCTTTAAGGAAGGGCCATCTTTCCAGATAGATTAATGAAGTATGGAGATGTGAGATGTGACGGTATTCGCCGATGGTCCAATATAAATCCAATGCGTTGTTCAGTATAATTTTTATATCATCAAGCACAAAATCCTAATTAATTAATAGATTAATACCATAGTCGTAGACATAATATATAAGATTTTCTGACGTTAAACTTCAAACGATACCTATTTACAAGTGGCCAGAGCGGCGCGTGAATAAAAACTTATTAGGTAAATGTAAAGTATACGCCACAAAAGGACAAGGAGTGACCGTCATCTTATATCTCCGGGTGAGGTGTGTAGTGGAGTGCTAGGCGGTGATTTTGACTCTTCGTGTTCAAATATCTGCGTGGCACTACGCTGCTATGGTCGATCACGTTGTTTACTATCTCAATCATTAATCAAATCATTCATTTTTTTGTGAGCCGCAGATTTAAAACTTAGTTTTATCTAACTTAAAATTTAGAAAGATTGGCGGTCCTTCGCGGCTTCGGTGCGTGGTACATAATAATAATATATAGCCCATAGCACTCGAAGATCACGTACATATCCAACAGTGAAAGAATTGTTTAAATCGTTCCAATAGTTCCTGCGATTAGCGCGTTCAAAGAAAACCCTTATTCCACTTTATAATATTAGCATAAATAGGCTGTATTAACCGAAGATTTATCTACCGGTTTTTTCTGTTTTGAAACGAACAAAACGAGTTAATTATTTCAACAACTAAGTGTAGGTATAATAGTTCTGAGTACCTATAATACTCAATCTGGGTCATATTTATCATTTAGAAAACTATTTCATGTTAAAATAAGACCAATAAATGTATCTACCACAACGCTACCAATAAATTTATTGACTTGGTAAATATTAAGGATTTATACCGTGGAAATGAACGACAAGCATTATGCACTGTAAATAATTAAAATGCTCTCGGTAACAGCGTCAGCGTTTCGGAAATAGCCAGTTACTGAATTAATGGTTTTCATCCGGTCAGTGCGCGGATCGATGGTGACTGGACGAAACGTGGCATTAACTTTGTTACACCGTTAATGCCACTAACCGGAGTCTTTAATAAAATTACGCTACGAGCGATGCACCTGCCAAATATTACTGAGTTGAAACTCAACGAAAATGTTAAACATGTTTGACCAGATTACATTTTGTTTTTTATGACACGTAATAACAGTGACAGTGGTTTGCCTGATGTTAAGCAACATCAAAGCTGTAGTGGCCTAGTGGCGAGAGCGTCCGGCTCATTATCGTAGTCTGGTAGGTTCAAATCCCATCGGCATCTTTGAGTATTTTCCTAAGTGCAGATGTAAAAGTTTGTCATCACGGTTGACTCTAAGGCCTACTGTCCACGCACGCGTCTTTTGTCGAATGCATGCATCCTATGAACAAACGCAAGACGTCCGGCTGTCGTGTCGTTGTCGTTTCGTGGACACAGACTTCATTATTTGTACGCAAGATGCAAGCATTCGTCTTGCATCCGACAATTGTCGAAATCGTGCGGATGTCGTGCAGGTACGTGGACAATTGGCCTAACGGTAAAAAAAAATGTCGTGAAGAAACGAGCTTGTTCCAAAAAATACATTTTTCAAGGACGAGCGTTATACATCAATCCGCACTTGGCCAGCGAGGTGGTTGGCAAGTCTTGACTCTCTCATTGACGGCAGCAGTGGGAACATACATTGAGATGCTTATGATGGTGAAGCAATATCACGACCTAACACGTAACACGTTTACCTAGAAAGTACATGCTAACTCTAGATTTGACGACACTTAGGTTGTATGATAACAAGTAGTACGTACCCACAGCATGTTAATAATTACCCACAAATAAATACATGTGACTGCTTGTAATCTAAAAAGTAGTAGGGATAAATGGTAGACGATTAAATTTGCTACAAATAACGTATTTTACACAGAACGAAAATCTTTTACACACCTTTTTCCAAGGTAGCGGCTCGGGACAATGGTGGCGACCCCACAAATCGGAACTAAGCCTAAGCCTGCTAAATATAAAAAGAAATGCATTCTCTGAAACAAGCAACCCTAAATGTAATTTTCCAATGGACTAACATTAAATGCGAAAGTGATATCCACGATCAAAGTTATACAGCAAACTGATGATTTGTAATAAATAATCGACGTTAACCATGTCTAGTAGAACTGTATTGAGTACTAATGCACTATAATCGGATTTAAGTGCTGTCAGCTTGTCAGTCGCTTCGTGTTTCTGTGGCGATGTATCATGAATGAGCAATAACGTATTCTACTTGTGGGCGCGCGGAAGCTAACCTACGCCACTGAACTTTATAGTCTTGTTCAGTTGTTATTATGATTATGTTAATTCCTTAACATAATATGAAGGGCTTCGATTAATTATTCACAGCCAAGAAAATGATAAACTAAGGTTAATAACCGACTGTTTATAGCACAAAGCGATATCTTTAAGGTAAACAAGTTACTAAGTATTATTTAGGTTTGTCGAAGTTATATGGGTGGAATTTATATTATGTAGTAGGGTTTGATAGGGAACCATTTTACTTTGAAAAATGAAGAAATGAAAATGCTTCCACGATTATTTTTTAAAACCTGCTACGGTTTTGATACCGAAGGGCATAGAGGTAGAACCGAGGTCGTGTTACCTTTCATGCTCTTAAGTGAAGGGAGCTATATATCATTTGCACCAAATTTGACCACTGTCATAGATGACCATGGTGGCAAAAAAACACGGGGCTGGTTTCGCAATATAACTAAGAAAAAACAAGCAGTCCTTAATCTGTCTAAAACCGTCGTGACGTGAGGTTTGATTTTAGATTTGAGCGAGCCAAAAAAATGTAATTTAAAAAAAACTGTCTGTAGAGCACCAAAATAAATTTTCACTTTAAAAATCTAAATAGTAACGTTCGACGTGCAAAACACAGACTACCTAAGTAGAGATGGTGGAAAACTCCAACATTGCCATGGGCGATAATTAGTCCATTTGTAACAGACTTATTCGTTTCTTTTTTGTATCCACGTTTTACGTGATATAGCTCTCCCAATGGTGACTCAATTTTGTTGGGTCTTTTTTTGTTTGATAGATCATATGTTATTGTGGTCCCATACAATTTTATCGAAATGGGTGTTGCGATTTTTGAAATATAAACAAATAACTATTTACTTATAAAATTTACTTTCATTCATCTGGACGACGCGACGTAGTGATAGCTTCTAATGAAATTTCGTCGAGTGTCTGAATTTCAATTGAAATCGGTTTATGTTGTTTCGGAGAAAATTAAATTAAGTGCTTCCATTGTTGGAGTCCGGGGTCTTCTTTCATATGGCGCACGTCCACAAAACATGTATTTATAACTATTATAGATTTACAGTTGACCGCCATCTTGCCTAATGTTAATCTGCACTTGGAGAACACACAAAGGTGCTGGTGCGGGTGGGATTCAAACCTTCGATTGCGCGTTTATGAAAGCACAATTTTTTGCCTCTAGTCCACCATGACTGTAGGTCTAAAAACGTTTGTCACCTCAAACGAACACAAAGAGACGAGATTAAGCTAAACTCAACTTTTATAATACTAGCTGCGCCCCGCAGTTTTACCCGCGTAATTCTCGTTCCCATTTATATTTAGTGATAAAAACTAGCCTATGTGCTATTCCAGTCCATATTCAGAGTTATAAATGTCAACAGGATCCGTTTATGTGTTCTGACGGGATTGAGCAACAAACATAAAAACATCTAGACATCCAAACATTGACATTTATAATATTAGTGGAATAGTAGAACTGCTACTTTGAAATTGATAAGAAAATGTAGAGTAGGTCGCTGTATATTAATAAGTCAACGAGTAATTCGCACAACGGGAGAGATTATCAATTCACAGAACTACTCTACATGTTGGAATTTCTAGTATTATTTAATCTAAGTTGAAGTGAAGTTCATTAATAGTTGAGTTAATACCTTTTCGAGATCTACTTGTGTGTTTTGTTCGCTATTGTTAATTTCGAGATATTTACTATTTTATTATTTTGGTTATACGTGCGTTTATTTTATTTATTTTTAATGCAATTTAAATATAGACCTGTGTTTGTCCAGCAAATTCTCTTGACGGTAGTCAATTGTGTTGTCAAATAGGTAGATACTGCTAGTACTACTAGTTTTAGAGCAGCACTATCGTATACACCATACATGCTGGCGTTACGCGATATTGCGCATCGTTTAAAACTTGTCCTAACAGCATATTAAATATGCATATTAAATATGCATATTCCGCCAACCAGCGTTTGGTCAGCTTTATGAATTATGCTCTTGACTATCTTTGTGATCGAGGATCCGAGTACTTTGTGGTAGTAACATAAAGTGAGTTGCTTTTGCAGTCTGCTTGAGAAGTTCAAATTGTTTGTTCATCTGTACAGATTAAAGAAGAAGAAGGGCTCGTTCTTTCAATCCATCACATCGCTGCAGAAGAACAGTGCTAAAGTATCATCACGGCGTGACCAGTTGGAAGAAAAATCCACTGGAGCTAGGAACGATTATCTGCTTAGCATCGCAGCTGCAAATGCACACCAGGTAAACATTTTACGATATATACGTCATTTTTTTATCTTGAACATACGACAAAGACCTCAGTTTTGTTCTGAGATATGAAATATAAGACGATGTTGATTTCCCACGATGCAATTTTTACCGTTCCTTGTACATCGACGACTTTGTATTTTACGACTTGAAATAAAAGCTAGAATAATAAATGCGACGTGTAAGTGAGCGGCGTTCAAACAAAGCGTTTTGTAGTAAATAATAAATGATGACAGTTTACAGTTAAAACAGGCTTCTGGTGTTAATATTAGATAGAAAATAGTGTTTGATAAATAAATTGTAACGCAAGTTTATTTATGCTTTGGTACGAGTATTAGTGAATTAATAAGTAAATGTAGTAGGGAATGAGAAAGTAAATTTTATACCAAATCATTGTGTGATAAAGTCATTTGCTTACCTTTTGAAAAGTTATAGCCCAAACTAAGTTCAACAGACAGATAAACATACTATCAGACGCAGATGAAACCACTTTTTTTTTAATTAAGATTGACGAGACGAGCAGTACATTTGCCTGATGGTAAGCAACGTGCCTGCCACATAACAACACAGTGACACGCAGTTATTGGAACACGAAAGAGTCCAAATCATTACCTAGCACTGCACTGCGCTCATCACCCAGAAATCTAAGATGTTATTCCTCTAAGTCATGTAATTTCTCTGGAAACATTGCCGATCAAACCGGAACACGGTAATGTTTGCACATTACTGCTTGGCGGTAGAATATCTGGCAAATGTGTAGTACTTCCCCAGGTGGACTCTGCTAAGAGTCCTACCACTACTAATAAGCAAATGTCATAATTTTCAGCCCATTATCGCCCACTACTGAGCACGGAGCTTTCTACGTGTACGCTACTTGTTTCGATTATGTGCCATTCTCATCCTTTGACTTTTTGAATTTCATCGAGCATCCCATCAAGCGGGCACCGGACGATTTTCTTGCCATCTAATGGCCACCAACTCTCAACAATAATTGGACCACCTATCTTCACCTCACCGGGCAACGTGTTCAGTCCAATTCCATTTGAGGGGAGTGATTGCTTTGCCGATGTCTCGCACCTTCATCCGACGTCGAATATCACCATTCCTCACACGGAAATTTGATACCGAGCAAGCCTTGCTGGCTTTCTGCGCAATTCGGATTTTGTACACAGCTCCATCAGTCAGAAGACGATTGTAGACTTGAGTTTCTAGGTTTTGTGGTAAGTCAACAGGTTTGAGAATGCAATTGAATATGTTTAATCCTTTAAGCTATGTTATAATATTTTCAATGGAATAGGTTATGAAACAAATATGTTTTTCTTAGAACCGCTACTTTTTGGTGGAACTGCAAAGCTGCATGCAGCACATGGAGTCAGCAGTCTACGAGAAGATGTCAGAGTTCCTGACGCTGATGGGGCGGACGGAGTTGCTGACTTGCTCAGCCACTCAGCACTCCTTTGGCAAGATCCGAGACCAAGCGCAACAACTCACTCGGGAGTACAATTTGCAGTGCGTCTATCTCTACTACCCGGTGCTCAAACAGCACATCCAGGTAACGTTCGATCTATAACTTATGTTTTATGGGTTTTGAATAATACATTTCTATAATATTCTTTATCACTCTCTAAAATCGACAGCTGAGAGACTACAGTAGTAAGTACAATAGGTTACGATTTATAAATACTGCCATAAGAGCCGACAATCTAATATCTTTAAACGAGCAATTCTTGTATATGTACCGTAAGATTGTAAACACCGTTAGAATACAATCTATCTAGCGAAATTGTAATATGTCGAAATATAGTGACCCGTCACTACTCCTTACAATATAACGCATTATTTTTTATAGATCATAATCTGTCAAAGTGAAACCTTACGGTGACATATATATGTATATACTCGTATAATCTGAATCTAGAAAATGCCTCCAACGATTTTGACGAAACTTAATATTCAGGGGGTCTAGTTAGGTTTAATTATTTAATAATGTCGTTTTATCAGTCTTTTCAGGCAATAATATTCGTATACCGAGCAAAGCTGTCCAAATTAACTGATTTTTTTTTTACAGAGAGCACAATTGTATTATTTGAATTCATTTATTACCCGATTTGAAAAAATCGTATTGATGCGATTGAGATTTATCCAATTAAACATTGTTGGATTATTTTTCAGCGTCTGGTTTGGCACTGTTATTTTTACTATTGGTCACCAATTGTTTGATATTCGACCATAAACGAATATTAATCTATTCTCAATTTGGACACAGGCTTTGACAATAAACAAAAGAGTATTTATGTGTGTGTGTGTCAATTATAGTGTGTGTTTTTTGTTTTAATGCATTTTATAAAATGCATTAAAACAAAAGCGCAGAATTCTGTACATAAAAACTATAAGTCAACGAAATTTCATACTCCTCATAATTTTCGTAAATCGGGGTTCAAAGTTTTCGCTTCACGGTTTAATAATATCAAGATAACCTGTACGCGTGTACGTACCTACTGTTGAGCACAGGTCATAGAATAGGTTGCAGCTCGTTAAATACAGCCAACGTTAGGTAACGTTATATCACAGCTTCACAGCGAAAACACAAACAAGATGGACCATTCTGCATCGTACTACCAATTTCCTGGTACAAATTAATCAAAGGTTGTCAAAGAGCTATCCCCTCGCACAACATCTACATATTATATGTAGGTGCATGTGGTGACCTCCTTTGTGAACTGGAAGACCACATCGTCTCATCCAGCATGCTATACAGCTCCGCTAACTGTGAATCAATTTTGAGATTATTAAATTGTTCGTTAGATTATACTTTAGAGGTGATTCCATTTAATTTTATAGAATTAAATAAAGTTTGTAAGTAAAGACTAAAATTTGCAAATTGATAAAATTTTCTTTACTCCGAAACCTACGTTTCTTTGAAACAGTATAATTAGTTGGTTTCATAAAAAAAAAATTTAGTTCAGTTTAATTTTTAAATTAATTAAATCTAATTGCATCACTGTCAATGATAATATTACATAAATGTATTTCTTCACCCATATCTGTCATTCTGAAGACGCCAGACTCACCAAAATCCTTTAATTTTTGTACTGACTTTTACGAATTGACGAAAGATAACATTATCTTCTTAATACCAGAGCCCCGTGGTTCTGCGTCCGTAGTTCCCATTCCCGTTAATTTCCTGCAATAAAAAGTCTTATGTAAACGCCTAGGTATTATTCCAGACTGTATAATAGATATGTCTGTGTACCAAATTTTAGCTCGATCCGTTCAAGCGTTCCTTCGTGATTGGGTAACATATATCCAAACATTCCAAACCTCGAAACACCCACACACGATATTAATGAGAAGTACGCTGAATCTTTTCATTCCTTCGACAAAAGGAAGTTAAACTAAATAAAAATAAATATACACTACGTACAGTCTAAGCAAGAGTGTTTTCAGTCGCTACATTTTTATCGTAGTAAATTCAGAGCGCGTGTCAAGGTTTTCTTTAATGATGGCCTTTACAAACCAAACACAGCTTGAGTATTACATTTAAAATGTCACAAATCATATGGCTTTACAAATTCTTCCAAATAAAAGAAACTTTTACCGTATTTTTTATATAATTAAGAGAAACGGGTATGTTAAAGAGTAAAGACTTGGCATATAGTAGACATTTTTCATGAAGATGAGTACATCACGTCCGTGCCCGTTAGGCTTTATAGTGGTAGGGCTTTTTGCGGAGTCCACTTGGGGAAGTACCAAACCATTGCTTTTTCCGCCAAGCAGTAAAGTGCAAACATTTCTGCGTTTCAATTTGAAGGAAAATGTGTCCAGAGAACTGAGAACCGAGAACGGAGACTGGAATTGTGTACAAAAAAGAATGTAGGTATACAATAAGATAGGATAACAATTATAAAACTAAAGTGGCCAAGTGCGAGTTGGGCTCACCCTTGAAGGGTTCCGTTGCAGCAAGTAACATAATATACATAGTACACATAGTTCTTGTAGTTCGTTGTAACTTTGATCGAAGTTTTAATAATAGTGTATTTGTGACGTATTAAAAAAAAAATCTCATCAAATCGAGTTCAAACCAATTTTTGTTGGTAGTTTGCATGGTAATGTACATCATATATTTTTTTTAGTTTTTTCATTCTCTTACTTTAGAAGTTAGAGGGGGGGGGCACATTTTACCACTTTGGAAGTGTCTTTCGCGCAAATTATTCAGTGTAGACAAAAACTATGTTAAAAATCTTAACATCATTTTTAAAGACCTATCGATAGAATTCCCACACGTGTAGGTTTGATGAAAAAAAATTTTTGAGTTTCAGTTCTCAGTATGGGGGACAACCCTTTTTTTTCTTTTTTTTTGTAAAAATCTTAATGCGTTTCACAGAATACATCTACTTACCAAGTTTCAACAGTGTAGTTCTCATAGTTTCGCCAAAAAGTGGCTGTGACATACGGACGGACAGACCGACAGACATGACGAATCTATAAGGGTTCCGTTTTTACGTTTTACGGAACCCTAAAAAGGCTTGGACCCTGGAGTCTGTAGAGTTCATTTATTAAAATTAAAATTGCCAATGCAAAACATTGGCTATGCATTTCGAGCGCCCCGTCAACATCTACAATGTATCCATAGTAATCTGTTCTGCGCCTTCATTTTATCTTGTTCGTGCTAAAAGCGAATGAAAGAGATCGCATCTTTGTGATTGGGTTGCCATTTATTTCACTGGATATTAAACCATAGACGGGTCAAATTAATTAAAAGGAATTTCATATCTTGATACGGCTTCGCTTTTCATAATATGTACACTATGAGATTTTAAAAACTCAGTTGACAAGTTTTAGTACAGTTATTTTAGAAAAATGTTTAAAAACAAGTTCTACATGTAAATACGTACCTACAGTATAAAGCCCAAAAGGGATTGACGATAAACAAACGACAAATTAACTTTGTAAAAGAGGGCTCAACTTCAAACTCCATGAACAAGCCTTACTCAATCCTGGGTTCAGCACCTGATTGGACTATTTTAATGGACACGTATGAAAAGCACTACAAAATCTCAGGGCTAAACCCTGCTCCTCACCGACCAGGTCTGCATCTACGTGTTGGGTTACCTATGATAGGACAGGTATGTGACAAGTTTTCAACTACATATCTTGACATATATATATATCCAAATTTAGTTGTTAAAACAAACATAAATCTAAAGAATGTATGTATTTATATTAGTAACGCGGTGACTCTTCTTTGTACTTGATGTAAACATTGTTGAGCACCCTTCAGCAGGCAACGCTGCGAGTACAATGGGTGCCTGGTGCAGTTAGGGGCGGGTCGTTTCAATAAGGCATTTATTTTAGGTTTAATCGTATCTTTAACTTACTTTTATTAAAGAAATAAAAAAAGGCAGTCAAATTTATCCATACCTATGTTAAAACGTGAAGCAAAAACTTTGTACCACTTATTACGAAAATTGCCCGAACAGAGGAGTATGAATTTCCCCATACAAGGCCCGTTCCGGCTTCGCTCTGATATCTTCTTCTTCTCTTATATAAAATTCTCGTGTCACAATGTTAGTTACTCCTCCGAAACAGCTTTACTGATTTTTACCAAATTTTATATGCATATTCAGTGGGTCTGAGAATCGGCTACTATCTATAAGTGATAAGGGACACCTAAAAATTTTTTTTTTAATATTTGGACATTTTTTTTTGTTTTTTATTTTTTTTATAATGTGGCATTAAAAATTACATACAACCCTAAATTTTTATTTGGTGAGGCCTTACGCCACCAACTTGAAAACCGCGAGCGAAGCCGCGGGCAAAAGCTAGTTCTCATATAAAAACTATTAATCGAAATAAAAACTATCCTATCTTTCAAGTTTGATCAAACTGCACACGGTGTGCAAATTTGATTAAAATCTGTTAGGAATCCATCGCGGACAAATAACTTTTGACGCGTTATTTATAAATGTCACCGTAAAATTGTCAACACCGTTAGATTATATAATCTTACGCGGAAGATTATGAAGAGGTGTTTTGCTAATCTCAGGAACTATTGGACAGATTTCAAAAAATCTTTCACTTTTGGATATTTACTTGAGTGCTATATATATGTATATTTTATTATGTAGGTACCACAGGCAAAGCCGGGCGGACCGCTAGTAGGTAGTTTATATAGAGCTGGAGCGCAGAATGCATTTTTTTTTAATTGTTCATAAAAATACATTACCTATATCAATAAAAAAGCATGTGTATACAAAGTATGTGACACACACAAACGCATACTTACTCTTTTGTTGATATATAGTATGGTCGAATTTGGACCACAGGGTGACGTGGGGCGACCACTAGTAATCATATTCGTGTCATAATTCTAAATAAATAAATATTAAATTATATATCGTGCAACGATTTTTTCTTTCAAAATCATAGTACGATTTCGAGCCTTGCGACAACGATCCCGTGGAGATCGTGACTATTGAGCACGACACCGTAGCCACCACCCTGGCCCAGGAGGCACGACGATGGGCCACTCGCGTCGTGCGTGAAACCGCACTAGTGCGGGACGCCACCCGCAAAATCTACGTCTACCAGGCCATGCGTGAAGGAGGACAAAAGGTACTCAAAGTACGGGCCATGACATTATTCATTTTTACCACCAACTATCCACCTACGCTCTTTTTTCCTTTTTCACTCTCTTGCTAACTCTTCTTTTCTTGTGATATGTTGTCTAATATATGTCCAGTAAGACTTGTTTAGAAAGAAGTGCGTACAATCGAACCACTTTCTATTTGAAGAGCATGCTGTCAGCTGTGTATACTTGTAATAAAACAACACGTCAGTCTTTGAAATTATTTTTGTTTTAGCAGTCATATCGGAAAAAAACTTGTGTATAAACGATTTGACTTCAATACTGGACCAAACGTTGTTCAAATATTGCAGAGTCAACTACAACTGTAAATATCGAAATGTGGTGGTGATGGAGGCTTTGAGTTTTCAAGAAAAAATGTAATATTGAAGTCTTTTTGCATTTCAAATGAAAAATGAAACGTATAATTAAAAAAAAACATTGTCAGCACATGGTCTCATTCGAGTTGATTCAATAGAAAGTAGCGTGTAGAACATGTTACCCGTAGCAGAAGCTTTCCTTTCACACCCAACCGAAATGTACTAAAGAAAACAGATTAAAAACCGCCAGAACACACGCACTGTGCATGTTTCTGGTGAAACAAGTGTACATAGCCGATGGTAACTTACAAAAAGTGCGCACCATTAGCCTTCTTATTACAGAAATAAAATCCCAGTTGACAGGCTAAACTAAACTTTTTGATCTTTGTTTCTCGATGTTCATTGTATTTTTTTCTTAGACAATAATATTGATTATTGTTAATATGTACTAGGTGGACCCCAATGATCCAAATGGGCCCGACCTGGATACCCGCATTGAAGAACTGCGGGCAACTCTGCGACGCTCGGAGACTTCTAAGATGAAATATGAGGCTCGGTTGGAGTGCCTGAAGACCAGTGGAGCCCCTGTGGACGAGTGGCTCAAGGAGATTGACCTCCTAGCCGTCCAGGAGACCCTCCCGAGGAGCAGCAGTCTGCTGAGTGTCAGGACTGATGCCTCGGGTGCTGCTGTAAGTATAACTTCCTTACTATACATAATTTATTTGCTTCGAAAAACCGAGAACCGACTTCAATTCTTCAAAGACTTCAAAACACGTTCATACAAAAGATCCACCTAAAAAGTATGAAAAGTTTTTAGTTGGAAACGTGTTTTCAATTGATTGATTATGTAGTAACGAAACGTATTCTTGACTGCATAAATTATGTCAGTAGTAGTCAGTATGACACTAATATATTACAGTACGTGGAAATGAAATGTAAACAAAATTATGAATCCTGATCGTTGTGGTGAGGATGAATGGTTAGTGGGATAAACTGTACAAATAATTGTATTGTCATCGGTTCTTGATAAGTGTGCAAAGTTTCAAACCAATCCGTTGCTTAGAAGAAATAATAATCACGTTCCAAGATTCCGTTACATAGATTCATAGATACACACATACCAAGTTGATAGAGGCGTGTTAAAAAAATTACAAGGTTTGTTTATGTTACGCGATAGCTCCTAAGATCCGCCAATTGTAAATCGATTTTCATGATTTTTGTTTGTTTGGTAGATAATACTTTAGACGTGGTGTAAGTGGTGTTATATAAATTTTATCGAAATCCGTGTGGCTGTGTTTGAAAACTAAAATGTAAATGAATCGTAGACCGTATCGTCGCATATTTCACAAATATTATGAAATTTTGTCGAGTGGCCGAGTTCAATCTTAAATTAGTCAGTTTTTATTTCTTCGGAGAAAATGCAATTATGATCACAAAATAAGAATTAAACTCAGACTACTAGAATACTTTGAATTTGGTATCCATTCAAATGTAGGTAATTGCAATGATATAAGAGTTACTTGATCAAATTGAATAAAAAGATCTGTGCAATTGTTAAATAGTTAATAGAATAGAAAGTGAACTAATACAGGTTTCAACAGCACGCAGCCGTTATAACACCTAACATCTCTAAGAGCCCGAACTCGTCTATTCATGATACTGCTTATAATACACCACACTCTGACTCGAGATTGTATATTGTTCCTATACTCTTACCTATTTTCACACTCTAATTTTCATACATGGTCATTCTAATACTCAGTCATTCGATTACTAATACAAACGCACACAGACACACGTTTAGGTACACATACACAACTAATACACTTACTAAACTACACTCAAGCTCACGCACTAGTAGTGGTAGGCACTGTATTTCACCTCACAATGCTACTGGTTATGTAAGCAAGTTTAAAGTAAATACACATCAGTTAAGACCAGAATCAGAAGTCAAGCTAAAGATAAATAAATATATCCTAATGCAAAGCTAATTAACCTGTTTCGTTACATTGTATTTTTTTTTAATTGACTCGATGGCCAAACATTATTAATTTACTCTCTCAGATACTACAGTGCAGTAACTTTATACATTACCGTATGCTTTAAATCCGGTAGATCTGATTTTTTGCAGACTTGTTTATGATGTTGGCCTAATGATTGTCCCAAGTTTGTGACCTCGAGCGACGAACGCAACTTGTCAAAAATCGAAAAAACCGCGAAAAAATCGTTTAATGTTTTAGCTCTACGGTGCCATAGACAGATACACACACAGCCAGATACACATAGAGACAGACCTGTACGTGTGTCTATCTGATAGACAGACAGACTTCGACGTCAAATTTATAACACCTCTTTTTTTGGTCGGGGGTTAAAAATCGCAGTAACTGTGCCATAAAGTGGTCAAGTAGGAGATAAAATATTGCCAAAAATTGCGAAGTACGAAAAAAATTATAAACTTTGAAAGACTTATTCTCAGAAACTATTGGGTGTACAGAGACAATTCTAGTATCGTATTGTAGCAAATTTAGTCTACTTTATAAATGCTAGAAGAAAGTTTTTACAAAAACTAGTCGTTCAGAGTTATAATCGCCAATATTTGAAAAATAAACGATTTTTTCGCGGTTTTTTCGATTTTTGACAAAGTTGCGTTCGTCGCTCGAGGTCACAAACTTAGGATAATCATTAGGCCAACA
The DNA here is from genome assembly GCA_963693475.1 of Ectropis crepuscularia. Lineage (NCBI taxonomy): Eukaryota > Metazoa > Arthropoda > Insecta > Lepidoptera > Geometridae > Ectropis > Ectropis crepuscularia. The sequence continues at coordinate 21,587,046 of OY856338.1, forward strand.
TCATAAACAAGTCTGCAAAAAATCAGATCTACCGGATTTAACGCATCCTACTCCATACTTTCAGGCGACAAAATTACTGGACTACTAACTTTAATCCAATTGTTTTCACAAAATAGACATTAAATAATCAGCATATACGAAAGTTTTGGATAGCTTGTCGATTGAATAAAACGGGAAGTGGATTTTCATGTTTTAACGAACTGAAGCCTCTGAATTAGTGAGTTTTGCAAGTAAATTCGAGCCGATGTTTGTCGAAAGATGTCTTGTGCAATTTACAGACTGCATTAACTTTAGTAAATAAATAGTTAAATATTGATGGACGTTTCTCGCACAACACCATCCAGCCCCAAACTAAGCAAAGCGATGGAAAGTAAGTTTTACGTAGTTTTTTCGCCCAGTAAATTCTTTAAAATGCACGTTTACTATGTGATATCTGTACAATTTATACTACGCTAGCAGCGTCCGCGATTTTACCTGCGTAGGTACCGTTTTAGTTTTTTCTTGCGATAAAAAATAGCCTAATGTGCTTTTGCCAATGGTAATCTGTGTTCCAAATTTCAATTCGATTTGTTCAGCCGTTCCGACGTGATTGAGCAACAAACATCCAAACTTTGACATTATAATATTGGTAGAATTAGTATTTTATTTCATTGCAACGCACGCAACGTTTTGACTTTTTATGATGGCGGACTGGCTGTTTGAAATCCGCCCCCATGATATGGGTATCAAATTAAAGCGTTTGCTGCCAGGAATACGAAAAAATAGTCACGTGACTTAAATCAACTATGGTGGACGTCCAAGACGGCGGACAGGCTATTTGAAATGCACCCCCATGATATGGGTATTAAATGAAAGTGTTTGCTGAATGGGATACGAAAAAAATAATCACGTAACCTAAATCCAACAGCCGTTTCAAGGTGGCGGATAGGCTATTTGAAATGCAAAAGCGTGTTTTATAGTTTTTTTAACTAGTATAATAATTATTTTAATTTGTATGTATATTTTTAACCGACTTAAGAAATGGAGGAGGTTTTCAATTCGGTTGTGTGTTTTTTTTATACTTATGTTACGCGATGGCTCCGCCAATTGTGTATCTATTTTGATGATTCTAGTTTTGTTTGGTAGATAATACTTTAGAAGCCTATACAAATTTTATTGAAATTGTTTTGTCAGTTTTGTCTTTGAAACTAATATTTGCTCAACCTTAGGATATCTCACAAAAAATATGAAATATCGACCATATTTTATTTCTACAAATATTGTTTCTGAATTGTTGAAATTGAAATCGGTTATTGTAATAAATAATAATTATTATTATGAGCCCGGTTTTGCCCCAATGTTGGGAAAAGGCAATGAATAATAAACAGTTCTTTTTATCTGGCATTTTAATAGGATCAACCGAGCTCTGATTCGTTCTACGACAGCGACAATACAGAGGGCGAAGCAGGCACGTCGGCAGCCGGCGCAGCGGTCTCTGGCCACCAGAGAACCACCTCGGGCTCCCAGGCCGATGACGATGTTGAAGACGAAGACGTTGATGGTAAGGTTTGAAGAGCAATGGTTTTTATTAGGATCAACCGAGCTCTGATTCATTCTACGACGGCGACAATACAGAGGGCCAAGCAGGCACGTCGCCGGCCGGTGGAGCGGTCTCCGGCCACCAAAGAACCACCTCTGGCTCCCAAGCCGATGACGATGCTGAAGACGAAGACGTTGATGGTAAGGTTTGAAGAGCAATGGTTTTTAACAGGACCAACCAAGCTCTGATTCGTTCTACGACAGCGACAATACAGAGGGCGAAGCTGACGTGCCGTCAGCGGCCGGTGGAGCGGTCTCCGGCCATCAGATTCCTCGTATCGTGTTGTGTATTGTGTTGACCTCTGGCTCCCACGCCGATGACGATGTTGAAGACGAAGACGTTGATGGTCAGTCCTTTATGGTTTGAAAAGTAATTGTATTTGTTTTCTTTTGTGTAGGTAACGTTTAATAGATAAATTTAGCAATGTATAAATAAACACAGATTGCTGAACATTTTGTTTCAGTAATCTGTGTGTATAAAATATTCGCCGAATGACAAAGAATGTACGACTCGGTATGCTAGTGCCTAAAAAATAAGTGACATCTGACTGTTGAGATTCGACATGATATTAATTACTTCGCTTTTGTGTTTTTGATATTGAGGGAATTAGAGTAAGATCCCTGAGCTCCCAGACGTCACCTATTTTCTAATGAATGAAATGTGGACGATTGAGCCATTGACCATCCCCAAGATGATTGCCCCCTTAGATTGGTCTATCTTATTGTAAAAAGCAACAAAATAGTTGTCTGACGAACATATTTACAAATGGAGCATGAGAATTTAAGTGAAGTTAATTTATTATTTTGGAGTTGTTAAGCAACGGCTGACGGAAAGTGTCTGGGAGTATTGGGATCTCGTTTTTAAGGATGTTGCCTACAACATACGTGAAAATCACTTATTAGAAAATACGTGAAGTAAGTAATGTTTGTATGTACCTTCATTACCCCATATCTCAAAATTGGCCGTCTAAGCAAGTTAGCGAGTAAGCATGTGTTCTTAGTACTTACTAACTCTATGCAATCGTCCACATTTCATTCATCAGAAAATAGGTGACGTCTGGGAGCTCTGGGATCTCGGACTAAATGTCCTTGATGACAAAACCAAAATCGCAGTTCGAATTATTTAAGACGGCGTTGTTTAATATTGAGAGACCTGCGTTTTTGTGTAGTCGTAGCGACTCCCGAGTTCAAGTTGTGCCAGAGCTTACACAGACTTACTGTATCTTGCACTTTGTATATGTACCTAACCGTACAATTGTAAATACCGTTAGATTATAATCGAACGATGTTGGATTATAAACTATCCTAACCTAACGCAGGAGTATAATCTCACGCGTTAGATTATAATCTGACTACAACTGACTGTGTTTACAATTTTACGGTAACTTATACACTCCAGATTTGAATTCCGTGAGCTTACACAACATTTTGGGTAGGTTTTGGTATTCAGGCAAGCTGAAAACTTGTCATATAACTCTAACTATTCTAACTCTAACTATTATACCCCAACATGGAGCTGCAGACCTGGCTGGGTAGAAGAGGGGCAAATATAATACCTAAGACATTTTAAAAAAACTTCATTACCAAGTAAGCTATTACAATTTTTGTTAGGTTCCCTGCTTTGCTGTAGTGCCTCAAAATGAATCCATGCATTTTTAAATATTTTTTGTTCAATAAGTACTTTATAATATTTATGTAATTTTTATATGTTGTAGTTTATTGTTTAAATAATCTAAAAAAGCCAGACAATTTAGTCAGAGTTTTATCATTGCCAGGCATGTGCAATAATGTTTAGCAAAACATTAAAAAAATTATTTTAGGCAATCTGAAACTTTAATTGGCTATTATTTATGACTAAAAAATAGGGATTCTCAAAAAGACAGATTGTTTTGGTGGGAATCTCTACCTGCGAGGTGATCTAATTTGGGGGATTCATTTTGTCACGCTACTCACCAGCAAGGTCTGCACCTCCGTGTTGGGGTTTTAGTAGGAGAAATATGTGGCAAATTTTCAGCTCGGAATATTCTGTGTACTCGTATATCTTCATCATTTGTATGTTGATTTGCCAGCGTCATTGGAAGAAGAGCGTAAGCGCATCGAGCAGCTGACGGCCGGTTGGGATGACCCGACACAAGTGAGCTGGGGCGAAGTCGAGACAGAGACTTCAGCCGCGACCGAACCCCCCGAAGCTCCCGCTGCACCTCTTTACAAGTGCACAGCGCTATACTCTTACACGGTCAGTGATTTCAGAGTCATATTATCACTAATCAGGAGCGTTATTTCGCAAATAAATATCTTGAGTCTCTAAAACGTTAAAAGTCAATTACCATGTCATTTACACTGACTCGTATTTTATTCATATTTTTTATTACTACTTAATCTCGGCTCTTATCTACATAAGTCAAAAAGCTCCCGTTTTCTATGCAGGCTCAGAATCCAGACGAGCTGTCAATCATTGAGAACGAACAACTGGAAGTGGTAGGCGAGGGTGACGGTGATGGGTGGCTCAAAGCCCGGAACTACCGCGGTGAGGAGGGCTACGTACCTCATAACTACCTCGACGTCGAGAGGGAACAGGTGAGCAAGGTCAGCTATCTGTAGAACAGAGTAGAACAGCTTACTGCGACAGGGGCCTGTGGTTGAAAGTTATGAAATTTTTATTTGCTTAAGGTGACTACCTTTTTTTAATGGGCTTATAGCACTTTTGGGTTACCGCAAAAAGTGCAGGAACGGCATAATGTTTTTACTTTTACCAGTATTTCTTTGTCACTCGTGAAACCAAAGCAATAAGTGTAAAGCTTTGCCTCAGTTATAATAAGACCATCGACCAACGACGACATTGAAAAATTGTTTTCTCATCGCACAGGCATCCAGCACCCCTGGCCTGGTCTCCCAAATCTCGTTCTCCTCCGTGGATTACACAGTTGAAGGTGAAGATGCTGACGTGGTCCAGTCCCCTGACCAGATATCCGTGATCTCCGCTCCGGTCGCCAAATCAGAAGAAGTGAAGCAAGATAAGACCCTAGACGGAAGTGAAGAGCAGTTGCCCACTCTTGGATACTGTTTTGCTTTGTACGAGTATGATTCCGAAACTGCAGATGAACTAAACCTCGAGGAAGGACAGGTAATTGAAGTTCGACAAATAGGTACAAGACAGTTCACATGTACAGCGAATTTACTGGGCAAAAAAAACAACGATAGTACGCAACTGGAATAGGTTGTCCGAGGACGTTCAATTGTTCAAACAAACTGGATCGAAAAACAATACCAGTTTAATAGACAATTACTTTTTTTTTAAGATTGAATGATGTAGGGAGGTAACGCTGCTCGTCTATCGATACTAGTATTATAAAACTGAAGAGGTAATTTCAAAAATTAGACCCATATCAAAAATTATTTCACCGTTGGAAATGTACATAATCCCTGAGTGCCATAGGCTATATAGGTATGTACCACGGGCGAAGCCGGGGCGGACCACTAGTCGTTAGATAAATAAATAAAAATAATTATGTCTCTGGGTCACGAACAACGCTGGGCATTGATGATTTGGCCCTCAAAAGTACCTCAAAACATTTTACGTTACCTACATGTTTTACGTTTCATCAACTTTTATTCATCATCAACAGCCCACTAAATGTTCTCACTGCTGGGACTCGGGGCCTTCTCTCACAAGGAGAGAGTTAAGGCCATAATCCACCACGCTGGCCCAGTGCGCGTTGGTGGATGACACATGACTTCAAAAGATTCTAGGTACATGTCGGTTTCCTCACGATGTTTTTCCTTCACCGTTTTAAATTAGTGGCATTACGCACATGACTTTGAAAAGACAGTGGTGCGTCTGGGGTTTGAGCCCGGGGTCTCTGGATCAGCACGCGCCGTTCTCCCGACTAGACCAGCCGTAACTTAACAACTTTTATTAACCGAAACTAATTCACAGCTATTGTGTATTGTGTTGACAGGATAACAATTGTCCATAATAATCTTTGAGTATTTAACCATTGGATGAGGTAAGAGATTTTGTTACCTGCCTTTGCTGCTATAAATTTCAAATGACTAACAAATGACAATATCTGAAATTAAAAAGATAAAAATCGTTTAATGTTTGAATATAACATCACTGTCAAGAAAGTGTCAAGACAAGCTTTTGGTATGATTTCGAAGCTAATCTATTTAGTACCTACATCTGCAGTTGCCATCCAATTAAGTTTAGATCAGTTTTCCTAAAAAGGTATTTAAGAGCAAACAAAAATAGTATTACCTACATTATTATAATTAATTACGTCAAAATATAAAGTATGTCAATTGCTACCTTAAAAGTACTCCCCGAATAACCCACCCCGAACTGCTCCCGGCGCAAAGCCCATGGCGTTCACTCGGCGGCGTTCCCAAGGTGAATGACAATGGGCAACCTTTGCTCCAGGAACGAGCTAGTGCGAGAGTCACCCATATTCCCCATGAATAGAATAGAATAGAATAGAATAATCTTTATTGACATACTTAAACATTCCAGTAACATTTTTCACATAAATAAATTGTAAAATAATGAATAACAGGGCTTAGAATATGTCTCGTCAGAATATGCAGTGATGAGCCTGAGCCTGCGTCCTTACTCTAAAAAAGCTCTTTAGTCTCTGCTCCCCAACAACACAAGGTCTTCAAGGCGACAGGTACAAATTCGTACAGCGAGCACGATAATTAAGAGCATGATCATTTAATATACTCAAAAAAAAAACCGACTTCAATTAAAAAATAAACTAAACACTTGACTAAATATCATTATTTTGTGAAATAGTTCGAAATTAACTGTTCCAATGAAACAGCGAGGTAGTAAGATAACGTCGTCCAGGTAATCAAATTTTAGATTTTTTATGAATAAATCAAAAACTTTACATCTATTTCGATCAAATTTATATGGGAACATATCTGTACGTAGACTACCGAACAAAAAAGAATTACCAAAATCAATAAACAATAGGCGGAGCTATCGCGTAACATACATTCCAAAAAAACATACAACAGAATTAGAACCGCTTTTTTTAAGTTTCTACTTTACTTATATATTTCATAGTTTAAAAACTCGGGCCTGAATTAGTTGCCGAGCACAATGGAATGATCTGCCACTATTCTAAAATATCTGATATTTCTATTTCTTCCATTGACGGTGTGTCTACTTCTTGTATTTACAATACATAGAAGAATAATTGTTTGAATATAATATAAAACACGTGATGAAAATGGTTGATACAAAGAAGTAAATAAAACTGAAGTCCCAGTGTAATTTAAAATTAATAGTTTTTATAAAAGCTAATAGAAGTATACGAGTAGGTAGGTACCTATGTACTCGTATATATACGGTACCTTCGTCAAATAAAAACAATTTTACAAATACTTATGTCTTCTCTGTGCTGTGCCAGGAAAAGTCTGGACTGATTTTGACCGAATATTTACTGACAGAGAGCAGAAGTTAAAAATAAAGCCTACCTTGTAACCTAAATTTTAGGCTACCTTTTGTTCAGAAAAATAATGAGGATTCTGCCCCAAAACATGAAGAAGTCTGAAAATTAGTGAAAAATAAAAAGGAAAAATGGGTGAAACGGATATTTGTTGTTTAATCACGTCGTAATGTATGAACGAATCAGGCTAAAATTTGTAACACAATTAGGTTATAGTCTGGAAGATCACATACTATTCTACTTTTTATCCCTGAAAAAAAAACGGGAACGGGAACTAAGCAGGTAAAACCGCGGGGCGCTGCTAGTGTTAAATAAAAACTGACACTAGGACCAATAACTTACAAAAGTATTTAAACAGTTTTGTTTTGCGAATACGTTTATTTTAGTTTTAACGTTAATTCAACCTCGTTCAACTTGGTCTCGCACAACCCCAAAACTGATCATAGCACTATGACGTATATTAGGAAAACATTGAAATTTTTCGAAATAACACAAAATTCATGGGATTTCGGAGTGAAATTATACATGCTTTTGATAATAAACACTGTGATTTGTAATAATTAGAGGTTTGAGATTTTTCTCTCGCCTTTTGTTATGACACAAGAAACCTTTTTCTAGGAGCTCTTTACATTAACAAGAGCTGTGCAAAATGGCCGCGACTAGCTTTCTTTATAGAACGTTTTTTATTGCCTGGATATCGGACTTCTTGAGAGATCGGTCCATACGAGTTGTCATTGATGGCTGCTCATCGGACCAAATGGGTATCAATGCCGGAGTCCCTCAAGGGTCGGTACTCTCTGCGACGCTTTTTCTGCTACATATCAACGATCTGCTGAAGCCTCTCAAGGTATCTTTGGGTACGCAGATGATAGCACCGTTGTGGAGAGTTACATGTCTAGCGCGAGAGCCAGCGGTCAACAAACTAAGGTATTGAGAGAGAGTATGGTCGAGCGTTTGAACTTGGCCCTTGAGGCAGTCTCTGAATGGGGCGAAACCAATCTGGCCAAGTTTAATGAAGGAAAGACGCAGGCGTGTCTGTTCTCCGCAAAAAGGAGTCAATTTCTACAGACTCCTACTTTTCGAGGTGTATCCGTGCCGGTTACTGATCATCTTGAGCTTTTGGGTGTTACCCTGACATCTACACTCAACTTTGGCTCATATATCGAGTCCAAGGCTAAATTAGCTGCCAAAAAACTAGGTGTCCTCTCAAAGGTGCGAAAGTACTTCAAGTCTGAACAATTGCTTTTATTATATAAAGCACAGATTCGCTATTGTATGGAGTACTGTTCGCACCTTTGGGATGGATCGGCTAAGTATCAGCTTGAGGCTCTGGAATCGATCGAGAGGCGGGCTAACAGGCTCATAGGCAATAATTCTCTTGTGCGAAAAAGACTGCAAACTCTTGAACATCGCCGGAAAATTGCTAGCTTATCGGTTTATTATCGGATACACTTCGGAGAGTGTGCATCTGATCTGCATGATCTAATACCACCTAGCCCTTTTTTCTATCGGACTTCTCGTAACTCGAAGAAGCGGCATCGTTTCATGGTTGATGTTCCAAAGACACGAACAAAGAGGTTTGACTCTACTTTTGTGATAAGAACGTCTCGACTGTGGAATGAGTTGCCTGAGTGGGTTTTTCCCGATGGTTATAATCTTGGTGTCTTCAAATCGAGAGTGAATCGGTTTCTTCTAGGTAAGCACGCTCCATCTTAGACCGCATCGTCGCTTAACATCAGGCGAGATGGTGGTCAAGTGTAAACCTATAAATGTTAAAAAAAAAAAAAAAAAAAAAAACGTAAATGAGCATTTTTGAAAATAAATACAATATGGGCACGAGAGCGGTATGAACTAGGCACGTCCTTAGTAACAATAATATGTCTAAAATAATAATAGTCTATAATAATATGGAGAATAATTATTGATATCCTGCTATGCGCTGAAGATTAGATATTAGTTACAAAAACTGAAATATTGTTTAAGCAAATTACCTATTGGTTTAGTTATTTTTTCGTTGACTTCTTTGAAAGAAATTCTACTTTAGACATTTCCTTAGCTAGTGTCTTCGGCACCGATGTTTAATTAAACATATTTTATGCCAGATCATATCACAACCTACAGCGAATAAACTGAACCGGCACTACACATAGTAAACATTACATCTAAGCATTTTAATCTAATTAGTATATTTTTAGGAACCAAAGGTGGTTTTCATATTTTTAAAACAACAATTTAACAATCACACTAGTTTCTATTATCAAAATATGAATTGTTACACAAAAATCACAGTATTTACTAAAAAATCTTTATGTCTATATGCACGTCCAACCCACAGAGTAAGTAAGGAGGCGTCCATAAATTACGTGAGGTGTTCGGGGGGGGAGGGGGTCGAGTCAAATCTCATCTAATCTTACGTTGGAAAATTATATAAGTTGGGTCTCGGAAATTACACGCAATTTATTTTCCTTGAAACAACAAAATGTATAGGTACTATTTTGGCCCATTTAATCCAGATTGTACAAGCTTAAGATTTAACCTTAAACATAATCGTAATACGAACGCCCCTCGGGCTGAATCGACGCCGTCGGCGTCGCGACGTCGCACAAAAAAAACATTACCTACTCAACAACGAAACCATATTTTATGTGAATGTAAACAACAATATACTAATTGATATATCTCCTATATCTCAGGCATCAAAATAAACTAATTATTGAGTATTTTTATTTGTTTCATATGTTCAGACTTTGAAATCCATTTTGTGGGTCGAGAAACAAAAAAATAAATGAGTACTCAAATAGAACACAAAGAATAAAACAATCTAACGTGTTTACGTAAGAACCCACATCTTAAAAAATCTCACGTGAGATTAGGGGATGGGGGAGGGGGGGTTGCATAAAATCTCACGACATCTCACCAGGGGGGGAGAGAGGGACAGAAAATTTAAAAAAAGACCTCACGTAATTTGTGGACGCCCCCTAATCACAACGTTATACGTGGTTGGACCCTACAGGTTCTAGGTTCCAAGGAGGCGGCAGCTATCCTCATTAAACCGCTTTAGTTGTGTCACATAATGTTTGGCTCCGCCCTCTGCTGCTTAGGTGATATCTTATACCTGTAAACGAGCAATTATCTGCAATAGCAAGTAAATCTGAATCTCGGAACGTTTGAAACGATTTTCATGAAATTATGTATGCAGGGGGGTTTCGAGGATGATAAATCGATTTAGCTATGTTTTATTTTTTTTAAATGTCAGTTATTGCGCGTTTTTCGACAATGAAAAATTGTCACATTAAACATTGGTATGCGAAGGTAAATTTTGCCGCGTTGCGAGATAGTTTAGCTCAAGCGGGAAGTCGGGCGGTCACGAATTACTAGATCGGGGTTCGAATCTAGATGGCTAATATTTTTTTTTTCAAGTTCTTTTTTTTTTGTTAATTCTCGATCACCCAGGTACTTCCTAATAATATGTTATTGCGCGTCAGATAATTCGCATCGTATCCCGCAACGCACACGGCTTCGACGACGGATGGTGGCGTGGAGAAGCAAACGGCCTCGTTGGGAACTTCCCGTCTCTCATCGTGGAGGAGTGTGACGAGGTAAGCCAGGAGAACATATCACTGCACAATAAATGCACGTATATAAAAGAAAGTCGTGTCAGTTCCACCATTTATAGCTCAAGTACGGTTGGACCAATTTTATGATTTTTGTGTTTTGGATTTTTCGACGACCGGATAATAAGCTTTTAAAATATAGCTTATCATAAGCTGCACAGTAAAGGTTCCCACTGCTGGGATCCGGGGCCGTCTTTCGCAAGAACACGAGCCATGGCTGTAATCCACCACGCTGGCCCAGTGCAGGTTGGTGAATGACACATGACCTCCAAGTCCTCGAATGATTCTAGAAGCATGTCGGATTCCTCAGATGTTTTCCTTCACCGTTTTAAGTTACGCAGATGACTTCGAAATGACAGTGGTGTACGTGGTATTCGATTCAGGGGTTCTGGATCGGCAGTTGCCTTTCTCCCGACTAGACCAGCCGTAACTTAAGCATTAAAAATTTTAATTCAACAATAAAAAAAATATCTGTCAAGGCGGAACAAAGTTTTGTTCAGCTAGTTTTGTAAATACACGCTTCATATTCCCAAAGGAAAGTGCCTTTTCTTCATGAAATTAACGTTCTTGTTCCACACATGTAAAAGCAGATAATATGGTTAAACAGAGGTAAAACTGTGTAATTAGTGACTATTATGAATGAAATGTGACCTATTTTGAAAAATAGTAGTAAACTACTTAATAGATACTCATGAATACTAAAATTGTTTGTAATATTCCGAGAGCTGGTAGCAATTTTTGGGTACGAATAAGTATTTGAGGCAAGCTCAAAACTTGTCATGTACCTACCTCTGCTATTGTACCCCAACACGGAGGTGCAGACCTGGCTGGTGAGTAGCGATACTTCAAAGTCTGGAACATCACCCAAGGTGCACCACGTGGAGGTTCCCGTGCCACGCATCCCACGCGCAAACTAATCCCTAGCATTTACGAGTCAAGTTTGAACAACAGTGACATCATAATTTATCACGTCGATTGTAGATTTTCCGCAATATCTTTTTTATAAGATAATCTTTATACATAAAAATGAATTCCTGTTCGTGGGTCTCGCTAAAACTGGACAACGGCGGGGCCGATTTGGCTGATTTTGGTTTTGAAATGACAAACATTTCAAAACGTAGCTCAGGGAAGGTTTAAACGGTGAGAAAATATTGAAAAGTTGCGAAGAAGATAGTAAAAACAACAATTTCTTTTTCTCAAATAAACTGTTCTACATAATTTTCAGTTAAACATTAGATACCGATAAAATAATTTTTTTTTGGGAGTTTTAATCAAAGAGTATATGTATATAGTTTTAATCAAAGAGTTATAATACAAAGAGTATATAAGTTTTTGAAGTGAAAACCTCTTTTGGCGCGCCTAAACAGATTTTTTGTGGGCTGTGAATTTAATTCTAGCGTCACGCTCGGGTTGATAAGAAATTTTCGGGTGAACTCTTGATGCTAGAGCGAGAAAGATAATATAGTCAACTGCTCTTCGCTGTTGTGTCCTTGTGTTTAGTTTATTTAGTTATGTTTTTTTTATCGCGACATTAACTTCTAGGTACTTACCATATTAATTGAACCTGTCACGAAATATTAAATTTGCATTTCACATGCATTGCAAAAAAGTTCAAGACAATAATTAAATAAGACAGACCAATCTAAGGGGCCAATCATCCCCTAAACTCAACTATGCCTCTATGGGTAAGAGCGCGAGACTGAGTGAGACATGTATTAGGAAATATTGACTTAAAATCGAGTTTAGGGGATGATTGGTCCCATAGATTGGTCTGTCTTATTGAAAAAAGCTTTAAAATAGTTGTCTGACGAACATATTGACAAATGGAGTATGAGCACTTAAGTGAAGTTAAGTTATTTATTTGGAGTTTAGCGTGTGCTAAGCAAAACGGCCGACAGAAAGTGTCTGGAAGTTTTGGGGCCTTATTTTCAAGGATATTTCCTACAACATACGTGAAAATCACTTAATAGAAAATACGTGAAGTAAGTAATGTTTGTATGTACCTTCATTATCTCATATCTCAAAATAGGCCGTCTAAGCAAGTTAGCGAGTAAGCATGTCTTCTTAGTAGGTAGGTACGTACTAACTCTACTCAATCGTCCACATTTCATTCATGAGAAAATACGTGACGTCTGGCGCCTCTGGGATCTTACTCTAATTGGGTTTCATCTTACTATTACTTATTTTGTTTTTAAAAGCTATCGAGACTGGTCTGTAATGTAACCGAATTTGTTCAAAATTTGAATTGGTACGACCAATTTTCGATAGATGACGTAGCAACGCGCGCACCGTTCAGCTAAGTAATTAATAAGTTTTCTGTGCCTTTTTCTCTGTGACTAACGTATACATAGATGTAATAGTGTAATCTGTAGTGGTAGGACTCTTAGCAGAGTCCGCCTCGGGAAGTACCACATCTTTGCCAGTTATTCTACCACCAAGCAGTAATGTGCAAACATTTCTGTGTTCCGGTTTGAAGGGCAATGTTTCCAGTGAAATTACAGGGCTTAGAGATATAACATCTTAGATATCTGGGTGACAAGCGCAGTGCAGTGCTAGGTAATGATTTGGGCTCTTCATATTCCAATAGCTGCGTGTCACTGTGCTGTTGTGTGGCAGGCATGTTGCTTATCATCAGCCAAATGGACTGCTCGTCACTCTTTATTTTAAAATATATAAATATATATATACAAATACCGCCGTGTGTTACAATCCATTTGTTTTTGCTTAACCATGTCAAAGACAGCTTAAAAAATCGGACATATCATAAATAGATCATGTAGGTACCTATATATACTAGGTAAGGTGCGGAATTTATAATGATAATAAACAAAGTGTCTTATTTATTCAAGGTAAAATTAACAAACTTACCAAGACATCACAATTCATCGTAGGTACTCACTGAATGATATTTCGCGATTTTATTCAACATCTGCCTAGCGATTCTGAACCCAATGGGATTGATCCGACACGGAATCTCATCTCTCGGTCTTTGTCTTATCTGTTTAGAATGATAGAGACAAGGATTGTTATTCCGAATTTGAGCCGATCGGATTGCGTTTAGAAGGCCATTAAGGCCATTAAGGCCAGAATTTAATATCATATGTATATATCATTTCATATACCTATCATAATTTAATAACCGCATGAAGATTTATGAAGCTGAATAATTACTAAAACGCTGATATAATACATACTGTAAATACATACCTACCTACTTTAAATACATAGTTGATGTTGTTATTGAATTTAAATATTAAAATTTATGTTACTAGTATGGAGTCCCGCTGAGTACCGGGGACGCTGATGACTGGACTCCGCCAAATTCGACAGCGCCGGTGTTTTCATCGCCTCCTGGTACACCACCTAATGAATTCGAAGAACCACGTAAGATCTTTATCAATTCATCTTTCTCGATGTCAATTATAAAGCTTTGGGTGTTTTTGACATATAAACGTATATATCATAGTCTTGTTTTACCGTGCACGATGTTACTAATTGACCTTTACCTATTACCTAATGAAATTATATATATTCTGTGTTATGCTTCGGTTCTCTGATTGGATCTTTTTGCATTGTGATGGATTTATCAAATTAACTTATATCAAAGAAATAGAGATATGATGCTTTTATTGACTTAAATACTTTGACAAAAGAATAAATAATTTGTCTGAGCTTAAATATGACTACGCTAAGACGGATACGACCTTTTCATGATAAAAATATTAGTCATTTTAGATTAAAACTAATTTCTAATTCAGGATATAGAAATAGAGTATGAAGTTGTATGGCTTTTGATACCTTAGCATCATTTCTAATGAATAAACGAATAACTCACGAGTTATAAGATCGGTGACGCCAGATTTAATGGGTAACAACCACGATATACTTATATCATTTTGAAAACTTAAATTGATCAATATTTTATTCATTTTTGTAATAAATGGACGTGTTGTAGTGAAAACACATGAAGTGTTTCGCAGTTATAGGCAACATTTCTCATCTCAGTAATGTTGATGCATGGTTTTGCACGCGATTAGTAACAGCCTAAATGCAAAATCGCTATCATTAAAATTCTTCAGTCCAACTTCTGTCTAAAGTCTCACGCTTTGTGTTTAACATATTATCGAAAACTACTTCTTACCCTTATTACATTTATAATATCACCAAAATAATAAAAAATATTTTAATTAAACAATATAAATTCTTAATCATAATGTTTTGTTCGGGATCTACATATTACCTATTTAATTAATTTTCATGTTTACAGTGCATAGAATAAAAAGTGTTACATAACTTTTTCTACTACGAATACCTTGTAAGATGTCAATTATAAAGAAAGTCTTCAAAATTAATACTATGTACTATATTTATTATCTATGTAAAGATAAATAACCCCTGATAGGTACATATTTTACATTTGGGCTGTATAATTATCATTTAACTTGCTTCTCCGATTGTTTTCTTCTAATTGTGAATTTATCAAGTTTTATTTTAACGGTAATAAGCGTACTTATATAATGTATAACACATGTGTGTGTATGTTCTTTATCAATATTAGTGTATATAATTCTGGTTAGTCTCTTCAAAGTTGAAAGTGGAAAAGGGGAGGCCAATTAATTGTTTATTCAGTCAATATTTCAACGTCTATAGACATTAGACACATGTTTGTGTCGTCGCTTTTTCTCAGTTCATTAATTTTATTTATAAAAGTACCTTTTTGTTTCACTCAATCTAATTATTCATTTATCTAAAAGTGCTACGAGAAATGTCACTTTACTAGTACCTATCTACGTCAAAAGTTAGTCCGAAATTTATTTTATAATATCTTGAACAATAAACAAAATATTCAGACAAACGTATCTCTATACTTACTATCTATACTTTTATACTAATATTATAAAGCTGAAGAACATATTTTTTTGAACGCGCTAATCTCGGGAACTACTGGGCCGGTTTCAAAGATTCTTTCACCGTTGTATATTTACGTGATCCTTGAATGCTATAGACTATGTATGTACCACGGGCGAACCCGAAGCGGACCGCTAGTGTATCTACTAATAAATACGTTTGTTACGAGGGAATTTATAATTGCTAATTTTCTTAGAGCAGAAATGATGACATCCAACGATAATGTTGTCTTGATGGACAATTACATCTTAAATGTCGCAGCAAAGTACGTTTCTCTAATTTAAATATTTACTTGCTTAGATCTGACAAAAACTTTAAAATATTTACTTCCTTAGATCTAACAAAACAAAAAATAAATGCTATAATTGTTTTTATTATTGCTTTATCTATGTAAACAATATCTGTGTTTTCATTCCGTAATCAGCTAGGATCAGAAAAATAACATTTTCCCGATCCTAACGAGATCACAAACAGCTTAATTTTGTTTACTCTTCTTAGAAATAACTTCTGCTTACCTATTATATCGACTAGGTATTATATCATTCGATTTCTACAGAGAGTCACTTAAATTTTATTTTAGGAACTACGCCATTTCTGCATGTTGTTAGTAACGATTACAACAATCTTTAATCAAATAAACTTTGTTTGTCTCGAAAACCGATTAATTGGGATGACGACTGGGGCATATATAATATATTTATAATAGGTAGGTCAATAAATATAATAGGTACCAGAGGTACCTACATTTCTAATTTCTAATTAGTTCGTAAGACAGATTATGGAAAAATAAAGGGCACGTATTTTTATCAAACCACATTAAAAATCGATGAAAATATAGATCATCAAACTTCCGGAGTGGGGGGTTGAGACGTCACTTTAGCTCTTCCGTTCGTCACTTATTGTTTACGAAAAAAAGAAAAGAAACGCGTTCAATATGTTTTCAATAATTAAAAAAATAAATAAACTGACGTTCTAATTAGTTTTTTTAGTCTCGCATATTATACAAAATGGAACTTCAATAGGTACTCTCTTTCCGCAGTACCACATAGTAAATGTATGAGTAGTCGTAAGTTAAAAATAATATTAGGCTAATATTAACTCCTATTGATCGGATGAGTCGTCCCAATTACTAATTCCACTCTATCTGTATTCTTGATAGCAATCAACCAAACTCGCCTGGTTCCCAGTATAACTACCTAACTCGAGACTTGTCGCAAATCTGCACAATCGTAGATCAAGTTATACCGGCATGTGATTGGATTTTGGTCTTAGGGAATCACGCCGTTGATCTATCCACATCGCATTATCCGCTTTAAAAGATAGTTCAGTATGGAAATACTATTTGTCGCGAGAGAACCTCCTAGGCAGTTTGCAGATTTAAACTTTAAAAGTGCATTTGATAAGTGACAAAATAATGTTGTTTGTGACTAAAATTACGTTCAGTTTCTTTGTTCGCTTTTTTTCACTATTATTAAGTAAGTAGAAAACCACATTTTAAGTTAAATATTTCATAATAAATCATGAAACCCCAATATTTTGATCGCGACTATTAACTGTTTTGTACTCTGAAGAAATACCTTTTTGTATTTCTTCTAGATTTTTTAAGATAATCATCGAATCTCGGTTTGATTGCTTACAATTACCCAAAAGAAAAAATGTATTAGTTCAACTCATGTTGATCCATAGGAAATTTGACATTTCTCAAAGCATTACGGGTCAGGGCGTGTGTTGTCCCGGTGTCGGTATCTATTGGTTGTTTTGGACGCTGCTAGGTGTCGTTGAGAACAACAACACAAAGGAAGCTGTGGGGAATAACGCGCCGCCGTCGCAGCCACCGCCGCCTCCGCCGTCGGACACCGAAGAAGACCCCGACTTCGGGTTTAACCTTGAGCTAAGTAGGAATCAGCACGAGCAATACGGCACCCAGTTTGCCGTCGCTTCTTCCTCTGGCCCACCCGTCGTCTACCCTCCGCCAGTCACAATCATCGGTAAGTTCAAATGGGAATTGCTCTGGTTTATGATTCCCAACGTAAAATACGTAAGGTTAAAAAATACGGAATAAATACGTAAAACCAGAAGTTTATTGAAGAATTTTGTAACGAGTTAAAAATTAAGCGCGCAACAATTGAAATGTAACATATGTATTTTGAAAACATTATTCATGTTTTGGTACTGGTAGAGCTTATTGCAGAGTCTTAGGAAATTACACCATTCCTCAGCTCACCTTTGTTAGTTATGCAACCGCCAAGCAGTAATGTGCAAACATCACTGTGTTCCGGTTTGTTTGTGTGTGTTTGTTTCCAGAGAAATTACAGGGCATAGAGATAAATCATCTTATATCTCTCGTTGACGAGCACAGTGCAGTGCTATGTAATGATTTGTACTCTTCCTGTTCCAAAAGCTTCGTGACACTGTGCTGCGCTTCCCGTCGCACAATGATCTATTAAAAAGAAACAATCGTACAAAAAATTAGTTTTTCGAAAAAAAATTGTTTGTATGTTTGTTTACGACGTACCTACCTATATAAAATAGAAGTCAAGCAATGCCCGGATGAATTCGAATAGGCGTGTTCATAGTTTTAAATAATTAGTATACATATGGAGGATGGAACCGATCGAACTCAAATCACAATGCTAATATTTTTTGCAATACTATTTGTTTTGTAAATGGGGTTCTGTGGTAATTGGGCTTAAGTGCATTCTGCTGCCTATCAAACTTTAGCCTAGCGCAGAAGGTTCAGCGCTCTATCAGCCTAATCTTATTTTTAGTTCAAATACACAATTTATGTTTGTTAGAATACTCTAGAAATGTTCATTCAATCGTGCAAAGTTGGATAAAATATCTCAGGTAACGAGGGAAGAAGTTTACGCTTCAAAGCATAGTCTGGAAATGTATACCTAACAAGTTTATTTGCACTCAATGTTTATTAAACTGTGCACTGAAGCGGATTACATAGACTGGTTTTGAAATATGTAAATTTATTTCTTAGCTGTACGTAAGGGGATTGCGTAGGTGCTCATTGTCAGTTATCAGATGATTATGCAATAACACCAGTTTTAATATCATTTCGCTTGTAATCCCCCAGTATAAAGCCAACCGTTAATAACAAAATGAAAATCTTATACCACATTTTTGCATATTTTTGTTCGTATTAAAAACTTTGTAGCTCTACAATAAATCGTACGCAACTTGATAATTGTTATGATTAAACCGGCGAGTTTGATGCAAACCCTACATCAGGTGCATTGTTTGTTCAGGGCTAACATTATGTGAATTTCTTTTCATGCATCAGTTGATGAAGTTTTCGGCGAACAAATCACCGATTCGGATGAGGTTTGTCAAAATATCTTAATATTTATGAGTGAATAGAGCTTTTCATAGCTATGTATTAATGCTTTCACTTTGAGCAATTGGCTCTTGTTCTTTGTTGTATCTTATTGTCTCGTTTAAACTTGCTCTTGTTTCTTCCTAGGATATTTCTCAGCAACGGAAGTCAAGTTTTCTGAAGCATCCCGTAATTGTTATTTTTCCTACGACACTTCACAGCGCATCCGTTGCTGAATGCATTATTAGGAAGATTTCTTTCTTTGAATGATTAGTTATGAACTGTTTCATCATTATATTCAAGTATTTAGTTCACCGCCATAACGGCATGTCGCTTATAGTCGCATGGCACGATTAGATTCTCCTGGACTATTAAACATACATCATTTTCAAATCAAATTCGAACACAGAGCTAAGTTCATGGCTAATTGATTTCGAACTCAGAATAAGATCTGAGTTCAAGTTAAAATATGTAACAATTCTTAGAGTTTGCGTGGTTTTGTATGCAGGAGGAGGTCGCCCCGCCAAGCCAGCCCGCCCCGGCGGCGCCTCCGGCCGTAGTTGAGCCGCCGGCGGACGACGGCGGACTGGGGGTCGCGCAGATCGTGATCACGGCGGCCACGCCCATGGTGGAGGAGCCGGAGCAGCCGTTCCCGCCGCCCGAGCCGGCGGCGGAGGGCGAGGAGGCCGAGGACGAGGAGTCGTCGCTGTCGGAGCAGACGGCGGTGCCGGCCGGCGCGGGCGAGGCGCCGCCGCCCGCATCCAGCTCCACCGCTTCGGAAGGCTCCGGGCCGCCGTCCGCGCCGCACTCGCCGCCCGCCGCGCCGCGCGCCGGCCGCGCCTCCATCCCCGACGAGCTGGAACCCGCGCAGCTCGCCAGGCTCACCGACCTCAAAGAGTCCAACGCCTAGACTCTTCCTTTTCCCACAAAACGGGCGCACCCACTGCGCCCGCTTGCGCAACCAATTTCCACCTAAACCCCGCGCGCCCCGGCTGGCACCAGGGCACGTACTCTGCACCCACGCCGGCGACCCTCGCCCCGGCCCTTGCCCTCGACCGTTTCTCTGCTTCTCCACATTTATTTCACCCTTCAAACTAAACTATCTACGGCCTACGGTCGCTCTACTTAGTCACGTTTACAGATAATTAATTATGCAAGTGTTGCTGCTGTTGTTTACTATTTACATGCTATTTACGTGTCGTTGATCTATGTTTTAGTCTTACCGTGAAGTAGTCGATACAATAAAAAAAATGTAGTGATAACGTGATTTATTGATGTTATATTAGTGTCTATTGTTATATGTGTAGAGAAACGGTCTTCTGTGTAGATTTTATTGTATATAGCTAATATAGTGATGATTAGATAACTTGATGCACGGGTTGGTATCTACTGACAGGCACGGACAGTGGCGTGTGGAGGGTGTGGGACTCGCGTTCGTTGGCTGATATTAAAAAACCAGCTGCCTAAAGTCGAAGGTTCCACACCATATTGTTACTGATGATATAATACTCTCAAACTAATTTTGACGTAACCTACCTACATAGAAAACAAAATTACCTCCAAAGTTCTTT
The DNA here is from genome assembly GCA_963693475.1 of Ectropis crepuscularia. NCBI lineage: Eukaryota > Metazoa > Arthropoda > Insecta > Lepidoptera > Geometridae > Ectropis > Ectropis crepuscularia. The sequence goes on from OY856338.1 coordinate 21,607,495, forward strand.
GCACACAGTCATACTAATATCGAAGTCAAAAATAGTAGGTATTCTGAGGGTCTTACATGGGATCCATTGATAATGGATCCATGGATCCATGGGAAACAGATATTTCGTGATTTTTATTACGTTAAAGTAAACCAGTTCGTTGAAGAAGTTTTACATTTTTCTTAGATTGCCCAATTATTGAGCTATCTGTCACTGTAAATTCTTGACAATAATTAAGATTACAAAATGTTTGCCGTAAAGCTAAATGTTAGTCTTAGTTAATCGGTTTATCAGCCAACGAATGAGTGAAGAGAAATCGGAAATGTAACGTTTCGCATTGAATTTTACTTCACGACATCACGACTCGGCGACGTGTATGTACTACGTGTATAAATAGAAAAATTCAATGCCGAATTTAAGTTTAGGAAGATACAGGGTGTTACTAGCTTCTCATTCTGCACAACTTGCACTTAATTCATTTATTCTCAATTCAATAGTTTCGATTATTATCTATTATCTTTGTGGCGTTTGTAATTTCATTATTTATTAGTTAAACCGGAATAATCTACCTACAAATTTTTGGTCATCAACTCATGTTTCTAATGGCATATTGATTCACTTTTAACTTCTATATTATATACCTATCATAGTGATAAAGACCGCATTCAATGCGTTACATTCACTGAATCTGCGATAACAACTATGGAATAGGTACTTCTCAGGCGTCGTTTTTTACGGGGATTAATTTCACTTTTTTATTCCCCGTGTTATAAATGCACAAATATTTTTGTCTGCACTGTTAAAGTTAACTTTACACGTTGTTGGGGTTACGACAAAAGCTTTAGTTTATGATCTAGAGACATGTGCGTGAACTGTTATTGGTATCTAAAATTGGCACTAAAACTATGATGAGGTTCAAAATTAAATTTTATTCTGATTATATTTTTAAGATACTATGAAGTAGGTACTTAGTTGAATTAGTTAAACATAGTTGGAATTGTGCTGTTACTTCAGAGTTCAGTGTACCGTTCATAGATCAATTGTTAAATAGCTTTTTTATATTAAAAGACATGTCTATGTAATGGTGGTGCGAAAGTCAAATATTTGATTTTATCGCGTAATTCGGAAACAGTTGAATTCGGATTCGCATACACACTATCGAAAATCCCCAGTTAAAATTACTAAACTACAGAAACTGTCTTGTAAAATCCAAAAAAATAGAATCGATATTGTTTTACAAAGTCAATACCTATAATCCTATCATTATTTAAAATTAATTGCTACATGCCACTCACATCGTAAAATAGGTACATATTTTTAAACTTACACACAAAAATTTATAAGTAATATTGTTACCGTAACCAACAGGGACCCTAGCTTATTTTTATAAGAAGGGATATCTGGGTTTTCTTGTTTATTACAAGGTTAAAAGAAGTTTATTCTGAACAATCTTTTACTTTCCTGTTGTACCTAATACTTCTGTACCTAGTGTAATTTAGTCAGTGTAGCGAGGCTATGCTCGATCAGCACGTTTCTTTACGTTCTACGTTGCTACGAACGCCTCTACGCAAGATACATCCGCGCTTCTACCGCCTAACTAAATCGGCTATCGCTTTGCTAATGCTGTCTCTATAATTTCAAGCGAAAAGAAAAGAGAGAGAAACATCAAAGCTATGACATTATTCGTTCGGCGGTAGACCCCCCGTTGCGTACTTCGATTTGTGGTGTTTTTGATGTATTATTTATTTATTAGTTCTGCTTTTACTAATGATTAGGCATCCCGAGAGGGTTGTAGCACTCTGTAGACTAAAATTATCATTGTCACTGTATCAATATGCACAGATACAAATGTCGACTATAACTATTTATATACCTACGAGCGTACGTTTACAAAAACATAGGTACTACCTATTTCTATAACTATGTTGAATAAGCGTTGCTTTCTCTTTAGATGGACCTGGATTATTTAGATCAATTTAAAACATTTGAAGACCGGGTTTATGCTAAATTAAAATATATTGAAATTTATAAATAAGAGATATATTATAGATATCTGTTTCGTTTGTACGAGTTTGAATGATCTTATATACCAGTTTTAAAACTATTTATATTTGGACTATGTACCAGTATTGTAACGCTAAATGAAATTTGAATATCGAACAAGCATTTGAATTGTCAAAAAACAATTTGTTTATTCAAGCGCTCTGTACCTATGATATGTGTACTATAACATCTAAAAATGTTTGTATGATCTCGGAAAACGTATATTACTTAGACGAAATATACCTAGCTAATCGACTAGTTATTCTAATATGTTAATTATCTTTGTATTTATACTATGATCGGGAATCGACTTAATGTTATTAAGTACATTTCAGAAACATTTCACAAACAGTACATATTTAAAATTAGTCAATAACGTTAATTACAGGACTACCACCAAGCCCATATGCCTAATAACAGAAGCTAATAGTAGAAAGCAAAGTTACATAAAATATTTTTTTATTTCTTTGTCCCCCAAAATAACGGAAACATTATAGAAGAAAATGTTTTGTCGACTAATGCAAAAGCAAGGTGAATATCTAGGTAACACAGTTAAAAGAATATGTACCATAACGTAAGCCAATTCCTGAACAAACCGTATATGTAAGTTCTACATTTCAAATCGTAAGATTGTGCCGTATGCAATAAGTACCTTACCTATAAAAAAGTTATTATTGGAAAAAGTTTTTCTACGAACTATTTAAGACTGAAACATTGAAGTGCGAACTCTTTGCGCCTATTGGCTACATTTATTCGATATTTAATTCATTAAATCCTGGTTCACTACAATCATTTGATAAAATACAATTATTGAAATTGAATCGAACTACTCAAAGGATTTTTTTAGCTAGTATAGTATGAACGCAAATTCGTTATAACGAATTACATTAATTATATTCGAAAACGAAATCTGAACTCGCCCGGTCTGAATAAATAATTTATGTAAGTACTAAAAACGATAATCATTTAAAGTAAAAACTGAATTTGACTTTGAAAAATAGGTTTGGTCCCGGTAAACTTATTAATTTAATAACCACAGGAATCTTTATTTCTAATTATTAGTAACATTTTTGGTAGACGTAAAATAGGAAAAGTAATTAGATTCTATTTTAGTAGAAATTACAGAAACTCTTGGGGTTCTTAAATCAATGAAAACGTGTCACACTTTTCGTGAACATCGCCCCAACGTAGAAAGTAAAACAATTGAACATAAGTGTAAGAAGTTTAAACAACGATATATCAATTTCATTTTATTCAAGATATACCTAATAAATATAGGTACCTACCTACACTAATTACGTAAACAATATTATTGGTTACACATATTCTTTAGCCCGCATCTCTACAGAAACCAACAAATTTCAAGGGATAAAACGTAGTCATTGTAAAACTACTTGCAACTATTTATTAAACCCATAAACAACAAAATGAATTCTGGGTGGAACAGGCTCTTTCTATTTTAAACGGACCATCAGACCATTAAGATCGTTGAAACAAAATCATGTAATGGCTTAGGCCTTCATTTAAATTTTATTTGACTCGTGTTAAAAAGCCTGATCATCCACGCTTTCATTAACATTGCATACGGTACCTACTAAAGTATAGTTGAAGGCCTGTCGGCCACAGGTTGATGTAAATTGCTTTAATGTTCCCACCATGCCTTTTCGACCTGCAAAATAAAAGTATCTGAATTAAAATGGTGTTTTATTTTCAACTCTATTGCAGTATTCATATAGTAAAAAATTCGGCATGGACGACAAAAGAAATAGATACCTATCGTAGATACTCTTTTCGTCGGCCTATATATGTCGTGTAGTAGTTACCTATCTACATATTGATATTCGTGTACCTAATTGACTAACGAGAACGTGTTTTATTTCAAATAAAGTAATTATGAACCAGCTTATTTAAACCCTATAAATGACAAAAACGTGCTGTTATTACGTTATTATACGTCAGATTTTTATATCTAAAACATGTTTTCTTAAAGCTTGTGACAATTAAAAACAAATATTATTAATGATTTATTTGATTGAGAGCACATGTTACCCAATGTACTACTAAAGTTCTTGCTGTAATATAGAGGTGCGCTCTATATTACAGCAAGAGCTTTAGTAGATCTGCAAATCTGCAAATAGTCCGCTTCCGAAATACCACAGCTTTACCAGTTATTCTACCGCGAAGCAATAATAAATGTTCTCGTAGGTACAGGCATTAGGTATTGTGTTTCGATCGTTTATTTCCTTTGACACTACCGCTTGGCACTACTGGTAGAGTGATGGGAAACGTTACTTTGCCGTGGCACTACTGCTCTTATTGGCTGATTAAACGCGAACTGTGAAATTTCCTGTGGATTAGCTCATTACCCATGGCACTATACGAAAGTTTTTCAAACATAAATGGCCCGTTCAGACATTATAGAAATACCTACTGCTAGGGAAAGAAACTAAACTGAAAGAAATAATTTTTTTGAAACAAAAAGAAACGAATTGAGAATCTCCTCCTTTCTTGAAGTCGGTTAAAAAGGCAGCAATAACGTAATTTAGCAAATTTTTACTAAGTACTATCGAATTATAAGTGAAATGAAATAAATAAGGTTTTGTGCCCTTCCATTAAATGTCAATTAAAAATAATCACATGTGCCACCAGAAATATTATTTTCACTAGTAGTTTTACGGGAAATAGTATTTCCCTTGACACTACTAGCGACAGTGTAGTGTCACAGGAAATGTACTTTTACACGTAGCACTACCAGTAGTGCCACGGGAAAGTAAAATTTCCCATCACTCTACTAGTCGTGCGAAGCGGTAGTGTCAAAGGAAATAAACGGTTTCGATCTGAAGGACAATGTTTCCAGAGAAATTACAGGCTAAAGAGTCATTTTATCTCCAGGTGACAAAATAGCAAGTAAAAGAGCTCTGTCTGTAGCCCTGTGCTGTTATCCAAGTATGTGCTCAAGCGTATGTATTACAAAAAAAAACAGAAAGCGCACGAATATTTAGCGTAACTATAACGCTTCGCCAGGTGAATTAGATTTAGGTAAGTGTCGTCCACTGCCTCTGGATCCTCAAGGCCATAGACTAAGTAGAGAGGTAACTCTTGAGGAAAAAATCGAGGCTATTGACAGATTATCTCGAAAAACGAGCATAGAAATAAGAGGCAGGGAAAAAAAATAAAACTTATTTTTTATGGTTGAGAACCTACTCACAACGCTCAAGGTAGAATATCTATCCTCAGATTTGCGTGACGCTTATCGCATACCAAATAAAAACATCAGCGCTTCCACAGTATACCTCATTCACAGACTAGGTAGACCTCATTCCAAATCTATGTGAATAAAATCTAAACAAACCAATGTCACTCTCAATCACAGACTAAGTAGAGTGCTCTCAATATGACAGACCAGCATTTCTCAACCATTGTTTTACAAGATAGTTTGTAGTACCTTTCATTGATTGCCCTTTTAAATTTTCGTCGCAAAACAAGGCTAAATGTATATGTATGCATATCATAAACACCCAAATAAATGTTCCCACTGCTGGGACTTGGAACAATCAACACACTGCCGCTGTAAAAAATTGTCAGGCACAAGAATCTGCAATTGCTGAACATTTGATTAATGCTAAAACTGGTCATTCGATCGAGATCCACGACCCGAAGGTTCTATCTACCGAATATCATTACTACGCAAGAATGGTTCGGGAAGCATTGAAAAATAAAAAACATTGATATATATTTCAACTACGACACGATGACCACAATGCCAATAACCGAAAACTACCCGGTTTACGGTTATCGGCGTCGCGGAACCCTCTAATAAATAAATGTGTGCATAGCGCACTGAGTTTGGAGAAACCTGATATTTTTTTTTTTTTTTTTTATTCTTTTTTTTTATAGGGGCTTTTAGACTACAAGTCTATGCCAGCCCCATCGTAACCTAATAAAGCATATTTACAATATTTGGAATAATACTAACTTATGGGGATATAATAAGCCAACTGGGTAAATTAATAGTCGAGCAGGAATGACTTCGAGCCCGGAGAAAACAGTCCGCCAGTTCATAAACCATTCCTGCTTCTTTAGAATTAGGATTAGATAACATTGTTTGAATTACACCTACATTGGACTCGCTGACGTTCATTTCAACAAAAATACGTTCTCTTTCAGTCTGATTCCGGACACACTCCATCAATACATGATAAACGTCTTCAGGCTTGCCACACTCCTCACAGTTGGGTGATGATTCTTTTCCTATCATAAATCCGAAAGCATTTAATGGGATGTGACCGGAACGTAATCTATGCGCAATTACAACTAATTTACGACTGATAGCACCTAAAAACCAAGGCGATCGATGCGGCTGATTTTGCATAGTTTTGTACCAGATTCCAGCAGATTTAGATCGTTCATTAAAATATTCTGTCCAAAGGTCTGTACATACATTTTTATACTGATTTAAATATTCTGTGTAAGTAGGTAGAATGTATAGTTCGGGGCCATTAATAGCTCCAAGTTTTGCAAAGCGATCAGCCGTCTCGTTACCAGCAAGCCCAATGTGTGATGGTATCCATTGTAGTTTAACATTAACTTGCATTGATTTGAGTATTTCTAGTTTTCGAAGAATATCATAAGCAATAGGAATACATCGACTACCCATAACGCTTTTAGAGACGTGTTGTAACCCACTTTTACTGTCTGTCAGTATAACAACATTATCCCGTACAAAATATTCAACGTAGGACAGTGCTGCAGATATGGCGAATAACTCCAAAGTCATTATACATATCGGCGACTCGTTCCTATAAAACTCCACATATTTAGAAGTTGCATCGTAAAATGCTATACCTGAAGAAGACGAAGCAGCACTCTTCGACCCATCTGTATATATTAAATGACAGTTTGTATATTTTCTATTTAACTCATCTAAAACGTTAATCTTTAAAGTCTCCCTATTATAGTCTTTTTTGGCGTTCTGAACACATTCCATATTATCAATTACATACTTGTTTACATCAATGCTGGTTATCCACTCTTTCAATTTGAACATTTCTAATGGATCTGAAGATATAAATTTAAGGTGTTTAATTGTGTCATATGTTGTCAAAAGTAAGGGTTTCTTTTTGTACGACCAATACCTAGCATACTTAATGGGGCAAAGAGCATTGAATTCATCAAGCAGTGCTGTAGTCGAATTATTCCTCCTAGATTTAGACTTCAGACAATATTTGTATGCTAAATATTTTCTACGAATATACAATGGCGGAATACCTACTTCGCTTTCCATAACATGTATAGGTGTTGATTTAATAAATCCGCCGATAATTCTTAATGCTTGATTTTGCACTTTATCAAGCTTACTAACATGACATTTTGCACTGTTATCGAAAAGGAAAGAGCCAAAATCAATTCTACTCCTGATAAGGCTTATGTATAGCCTTCTTAAGTGTTTTGGATGAACACCCCATCCGCTTCCTGCCAAAACCTTCAAAATATTTAGATATCTTTCTGTTTTTTCGCTGACCTCTCGGATGTGCCTGTTCCAGAGAAGTGAACGATCTAACCAGATTCCTAAATACCTTATGTTTTCACTAGATTTTAATAAAGTTTGATTAATTTTGAGTTCTATAACATTTTTCCTACGTCCTCTGCTAAATAAACAAAAGTTCGACTTCGTGGCAGAAACTTGTAAGCCTAATTCGTTAAGAATTTCAACAATAGTGTTCAACGCTAATTGAACCTCAAATGTACTCTTACTTATACTTTTGTCACAGAAATAAATCACAAAATCGTCGGCGTATTGACTTATTTTTGTATTGACAGATTTGCAGATTTCGGACGTCATATAATTAAATAATAAAGGAGAGAATGGATCCCCTTGAGCTAATCCTTTTGAAGTCCACCTGACGAGTTTATCATTATCTTCATCATTACTATTTATCATCAAATGTCTTTCAGAAAGAAACTCCCATATGTAATTGCAAATTATACTTCCTACTTTAAGTCTATCTAATTTCTTAACTAAAGATTCTATCAAGACATTGTTATATGCGTCTTCTATATCAATAAAACAGGCCAATGTTGGTAAATTTTTGGTAAGACCTAATTGAATGGTAGTCACTAGTTGTGTTAATGAATCTAAACAAGATTGTGCTTTGCGAAAACCAGTTGTGTTATTGGAGAGTAAATTATGATGTTCTACATACCATTCAAGTCTTTTGGCAATCATATTGTGAAGAATTTTGCATAAGCAAGAAATTAGTGAAATTGGCCGTAGTTTGAAATCTGTATTTGAGTTACTATTGATTTTTGGTATGGGCACGATTGTGATATCTCTCCATTGGTGAGGTATGCTACCAGTTCTAAATATTATATTATACAATCGCAACAAATGGCATTTACCTATTTCTGGAAGATTAAATATCATGGAGAACGTGATATTATCAGTGCCTGGAGCGGTATCTTTTCTTTTAAGGCAAGCTTCTAATTCTTGGCAGCTAAAATCATTTTCTAATAGATTATTTGAAGACACAAACATAGGTTTAGGCATTCTAGTGTAGTCAGGAGCTAAAGTGGAGAGTAATTCTATTTTCTTAGATTTAGGTGCCATAGTTTGTTGACGGTAACCTTTTATCCACCTCATTTTTCTCCACATATCAGACAGAGACGTATCTTCGTTAATTGAATCACAAAAACAACGAAAGCTGGCTGACTTAGCCTTAGATATTTCAGATCTAGCTAATAAGGTCTTTTCTTCTAGAATATTGTAGTTATTCGGAGTGGGGTTACGTCGAAAAGTACTTAATGCCAATCTCCTTTCAGCTAATAATTTAGAAAGAGCAGTATTCCAGTAAGGCTTGGGAACGAACTTGCTAGCAGGATTATTACTATTTTTAAACCAGGGTATACTCTGTTCAACGGATTTGTTTATTATATTTACAAATGTATCATAAGAATGTTGTATAAGGTCAGTGTCACTAATGGGAGATAAAGATGTCAGAGATTGTTCTATTAAACTTTTATACATAGACCAATCGGCTTTTTTGAAATTACGTTTCCTTGTAAAATGCAACTTATCAACATAATTTACTGAAACTTTTATCATCATGTGATCACTTCCTAGATTCTCATTAAGCACTTCCCACTTTAAATCTACTGATATGTCTGATGAAGCGAAGGTAATATCCGGGGACGATTTTTGTAAATTGCCATTTACAAGTCTCATTCGAGTTAAACTACCTGTATTCAGAGAAATAAAGCCATGATCTAAACTGGAATCGAAAACATTAGCACCTCTCGAATCGTTTTTATAAGACCAATTGGTATGATGTGCATTGAAGTCGCCCCCTATCAATGTTTTGTTACAAAACAAAGAAAACAACTCGTCCCAATCCGCCTGTGAAGTAATAACAGAATTCGGACAGTAAACGGAGATAACATTTTTAATGTACTTACAATTTAAGACTTTCACTGAAACAACTTCAATTCCAGGATTGCTAAGCCTAATCTCGTTCACCTCCGTGTGAAGAGATTTATGTATTAAAATGGCAACTCCTCCCCATGGATCCATTCTATCCTTTCTAAATACTTTATAGTTACTAAGTTTTAAACTAATGTCTTCCGTCAACCAAGTTTCACTTAAGATGGCTATATGTATCTTATTCTGTTGTAAACTACATTCAAAATCCGTAATCTTATTTTTGATGCTCTGCGAATTCCATTGAACTATGTTCACAAAACTGCGCATTTTACGGACTAAATCCATGTCCGAGCATGGCTAACAGTTTTGTAAAATAATCCCCGTTTCTAAGCATTCCAGCTACCAATAAATAACATTCTTCAAATATTAAATTTAAAACATCCGTAATTTTTTCACTCACCGATTTGCTTGACATAATTATTTCTTTGATTTTGATTAAAAAATTGCTACAATTAAACTTCTCGCTTTTAGGCACATTTTCCTTCACAAATTTACTATTGCCCTCTTGATAACACTGTTTCCTGTTAAGTGCGCTTCTCTTCTTTTTCTTCTTCTTCCTGCGATCTTCCTGTTGGACTCCATTTTCTGCTCCCAAATGTTCCAAAGACTCATTGTTTGAATTCATAGTATCACTTAAAATTTCGTCTTCATTTTGTTTTCCAGCTTTCAAAACATCTTTGAAGCTACGGCTATATATAGGTATGCTAAAACCCGACTGCTTCTGAACACAAGTTGTTACAGTATCTTCGCTTTCTATAAGGTCGCAATTTTCTTTTTCCAAGTAAATCGACAATGCTTTTTTGTAGGTGCATTGCTCTTTGCTCATAATTTTCCGGATCTCTTTTTCTTTGCTAAATATCGGACAGAGAGATTTTTGTATTGACATGTGACACCCTTTGCAGTTGACGCACCTGTAGTCTTTAGTCTCACAGTTTTCGTGGTTGAGACCACATTTCGGGCAGATAATCTTTTTTATGGGGCAAAACTTTTTAATATGGCCATATTTCCAGCATCCGGCACACTGTGAGACTGGGAAGGTATATGGTTCCACTGTCAACCTGCAACCGTATGCTGAGACATACGGAGGTAGAGTGGATGACCTGAAACACAAGCGAATGGTTTCGCTGTCCGTCCAGGTTCCTTCACTTGTTTGTCTCTTCAGTCGCTTAATTGTGATAATCGCAACTTGGCTTTCAAAAGTTTTGAGTAGATCTTCTTGGGTCAATTCTAAGTCTATATTTCTGACTATTCCATAAGTCGCGGTCATTTGGTCAGTACGTTGGCAACGGTAGCCTTTTTGCACGAATTCTTCACAATTTAACAAACGATCTGCTTTTTCCTTGTCATCGAATGTCACAACGGCCTTATAACTGCTCTTGTATTTAATCTTAACAATGTTCACGATTTTTAAGCTACTAAGCAATTTTGCAAAGGCAATTTGCTTGGGCAGCGGCTCCATTGATGTGACGCTAACTTCTAAGTTTTCAGCTTCTAAAAACGCAGAACCACTCTTCCTCACCGCAGTTTTAGATATTCTTCTTGCTTTTCTCGTACTCATCTCGGTAAATTCTCCTTCTTCATCATCTTGATCGTTTCTCAAGCGCTTGAGGCGCTGTAATTGCGCGTCAGACAAAAGGTCGTCAGAGGTTATTGACCCCCGCCGCTTGCCGTTTCTTTCAATGTCGCTCGCCATAGCGACGCCGGCGCCGGCGCGCCTTATTTTATTTTGTTGTGGGTAGTCTATAAAATATATCAGATTGATAAACGTGCACTCCTCGTGAAGTGTGGCGTGCGACGGAAACCTGATATGGTTAGTATTGTATGTAGTGTTGGTCACCGTGCGATTTTTGAAGTCCAAATGAGGGTAGATGGAGATCTCCTCTCATTTCATAATGAGAGTATGCGGACATATGTACATTTATTTCCCCCACGTAAAAAAAGGAAAGGTACTTAAAGCATTTGAGTTCGGAGAAGAATGTAACACTAGAACCAGTGACTTAGAAAAGTAGTTTAGATGTTTCCTTAAATGAAAACGTTCCTTTTATTTTTAACAATAATTAAATATCGTTCGAATTGTCCTCGTAGGTACTACCCAAAACTGATACTAACACTATGATGTAATATTCTGGAAACACATACAAAAGTTTCGATTAAAATAACACAAAATTTATCGCGTTTTTGAGTGAAAGTTAAACAAGCTTTTGATAGTAAACAGCGTAATTTGGAACACGTATTTAGAGGATTGCGATTTTCTCTCAACTCGTTACGACACAAGAAACCTTTTTCTCGGAGTTCTTTAGTCATACTCATACTCTTTTATTGATAACGAGTAGTTACATGTCATAATATTCAAGATATTACCAATACAAGTCAATAATTAAAAAAAACAGACGGCAATTTAAAATCCCATTACAATAAAAATCAAATAATACATTACCTACATTAAAATCAAATTACATTACAATAAAAAATTCGAAATAAATGACAAAAATAAATAAAGCAAAATTAATCCATACTTGAATATAATGGAAATGGGTATTTTCACAATATGGGCATGAGAAGGGTATGTTACAAAAATAGGCGCGTCCTTAATAAGAATAATTTGATGAAAAGAGGTACCTATAAATGTCTTGAATGCAACATTGAGAGTTTGAGAAACACAGATCAAATTGCTAGTACTTAAAATCATATTTCTATCAGCCTACCATTGCTTTCTATAACTTTTAAAATAAGATAGAATATAATTATTTGATCAATACAAATCTAAGTATATGGTATTTAAGATCCCAATAAAGTCGAATCCTATTTGTGAAAAATATTTTAAGGCAGTTTCATAAAAGTACTAAGATTAAACGATGTTTATGTTATGGTATCACCTTTTTTGGTTTGTTTTGGTTTTCTACACGCCTTAGGCCTACTGTCCACGCACGCGTCTTTTGTCGAATGCATGCATCCTACGAACAAACGCAAGACGTGCGGCTGTCGTGTCGTTGTCGTTTCGTGGACACAGACTTCATTATTTGTACGCAAGATGCAAGCATTCGTCTTGCATCCGACAATTGTCGAAATCGTGCGGATGTCGTGCAGCTACGTGGACAATTGGGAACGCACTATAGTAGTTGAATTTTCTAGCACTCGTCTCAAAGGAGCAGTCCTTACCAGCGCCAAAAAGTTTAATTTTGGCGTCAACTCGGCGAAACTGAACAACAACTGGGACTGGAAGGACCCCCCCCCCCCCCTAACACTATTTATTTCAGAACATCTCACGCCTAAGGCTAGATATTTATATTACCTAGCCGGAGAACTAGCCCGTACACACAGATACTCCTGCTGTTGGACGTCTAACGGAATTATTTACTTGCGTAAAAGTGAAGGTTCAGCCCACATACTAATAGTAAATAGTATTGCTCAAATTGAAGAATTAAAGAAAAATGCATGACTTTATTGTATGGAAACATGTTCACTCAAAATATATTTCAATTTGTTATCATTTTGTAAACTACTTTTTGAAAAACCCGATCTTTATATAATACGTAAATTCGATTTTATTTGTGTACCTACTTCTATTTTTTATATACTACCTACTATTTGAGTCAGTGCCGGATCTAGGGGTCCGTGCCCCTGGTGGCAAGTCCAGGGGGGCGCCAAAACTCACCTAGGTACGTACATCAGGATGGCATGAATGGTGTGGCGCGATGTTCTGTATGTGTGGATTTGGCCCATAGTCTGCGTAGTCAACCACACCGCGTGCCAGACTAACCAAACCTCCATCGTTTCGATGCTCAAATCTAGGATGATCACAACCTTTCATAAGTACCAGCCGGCTTCTGGAATCATCCTCAGGATGATATTATACTTTACTTAAAGTCTATTTTTGACTGGTTGCACTATAATAGGTAAGACGCGTACAAATGTATACGCCCAGCCTATTGGTAGTGCAGCCATTTTTGCTACAACGCTACAATATTTACAAAGCCGGCGCCGCGACATCTGTCGATCCACCCTGACTGTGAATCGAGAAGCTTCTGTGTTCGATAAGCTCTGTTAGCTGCAATCTGCGTGAGTCTGTATGTATGCGCTTTCATCGGCAAAAAGAGCCAAGGTCTTTGCCAGGTTTTGGTAGTACTATTTACCTTACAAGTGTTTCATATTGAGTGTTTCATTGGCCATTTAAAAATGCATCAGCATATATAGATGGCCATGCTCATAGCCACGCCCTCCGGTTTCACACGCGTAGTTTGGAAAGTAAGCAATCAAATTTTGAGTTATAAGTTACCACTTCTATCGGCAGTGCCTATGACTGCCAATTTTGTTTTTCGTGAATTCTGAATAGTACGTTTATTTATTTCCTTTTAAATGTAATGAAAATTTAGCGCTACTATAATTTAATGCATTTGGGCGGACACTTTTTCATGCACACATGAAACTCCTTACCTCAATCGGTCAACTCTCCATATTTTCACGTCATATTGTTATCGTTAAAACCATGGCTAAATAAACTTAAAGTTTAAAACTTAGGTTAAAAACAGTAAAATTGAAAACAAGTGAAAAACCGAAATACCATATTAATAAGTGATTCTAGCAACCAAGAAGTTTATTTGACGCCAACAAAATTGACTGAAACTGAAAATGCGCAAAGCGTTTAGTAATTTCCTCGCTAAAGGCTGGTTTGCATTTTGATTAGTGCGAGTGCGAGTACGAGTGTGATTGCGAATGCGAGTGAGTAATCGCGACTGATTACTAAGCACTCGCAATAATCAATCGGTGTCCACACGTGTATGCTACTAATCACTCAACACCTGCACTACTCACTCGCACTCGGACTAACCAAAATGAAAACAGACCTTAAAGTGGGATGAAAAATTACGTGTTGCACTCGAGTGCAAAGATTTTTCATCTTGTGCCCTTTTGATTCCCTTGCTACGCTCAGGATTCTAATTTTTGAATCCCTCGCTACGCTCGTGATTCAACTTTAGAATCCTTCGCTTGCTCGGTCATCAAAATTGAGCACGCGGTTAAAAAGCCACTTTGCACTCTTGTACAACAAATAACTATTCTTTCACTGTGTGCCAGAGCCCGAAGGCCGAATGCGTCTTACAACTATTGAAGTTGTACTGCACTCGGGCGACGAAACAGGTAGCAGCGGGCCTATTAAGAACATTTACCAACTTTTTTTTTCATTTGTCAGTTGATAATTTAGATATTAGTTAATGGCCAATATAACCGGCATCCACAACACAGGCAAAATAACAGAAAGGAATGAGCAGGCTAAGTCCGTGCCATGTTTGGCTCATTTCAGTTTAGTAGTGGTCATTTTAGGTGTCTTTGCAGAGTCTGCCCAGGGGTGCAACTACACCTTTGCCAGTTATTCTGCTGAAGTGTACAAACATTACTGTGTTCAGGTTTAAGTAATATTATTTATTCTTTGGTTCAATGGCAATGCAATGGAAATGCCACTGTGCTGTTCTGGGAAGGCGTGTCAGGCATAAGTATGCCAAAAGTGACGAACAGGACACAAAAGTTTGTGTCCTGTTTGTCTTGTCACTCTATACTAAAAAAACACCTTAACCAACCGTAGCCAACATCTTGCAGTTCTTTATTCTGCCTCCTCATGCTAAAAAGCCATTAATCTATTTGAATTGATTCAAAAAGTATATTGTGTTATTAACAAATTGCCATGGTGGCATCTTGTTGTTCCATGGCCGGGAGAGAAAGCTTCTACGCGCGCTACTGTCTCTTTTGAGCGATGTGTGTATTCAAGGGAAGTGGCTAGAAGACTGGTGAAGGTTACTCAGCTAATACTCTAATCGGTCAAGTAAAATTCCTAAGTCTTCCAGACGACAGAGGTGTAACCGCGGCTATCATTAGCAGCGTTCGTGAGAGAGATATCAGCTGTTTGGCTTCCATAGTAGGAACAAGCTTTCAAGCTTTGTTTAGTGTAGAGTCAGTCGGTGTTGTGTGTAAAGTGTCCACCAACATTTATTATTACCAGAGCGTCATTAGAGCCAAATGCGGGGGTTCGAGGGCCCGCAAGGGCGGTACTTGGCAGGGTCGTAGTCAAAATCTGTGGTGGTTTTAGTCAGTAGAGGCACCATGTCCCTCCGTGGTGTCGAGCCCGGAGCCCGACATGTCTCTGCATAGTGGTCATGAGTAGATGCATGGACCCTGGGGTTGCTTTCTTTTCTTTTAACCCCCCCCCCCCAAAAGATGGTGGGTCATTTTTCAGATTTTGCCCCGCCTAAAAAATATTGAAGATCCGCGGCTGATTTGAGTAAACAAGTATATGTAACAAACAACAAAAAAGATGTTATGAGGACAATTTTGTATCTCAAATTAGCTGAACATGTCTTTTTCTGGTCAGAATATTGTATTTTTTAACGTTTATTTGTAATGCAAGTATCAATATTTAAAGTATGTAAATGCAACATAGCAGTCCTTCTAATTCAAATAATGGTTATCTTTAATATTTTCATACGAATATTGTTTACAACCTGCTACTTGCACATAAATAACTTTTCTACGCACCTGCATATTAGTAAATCCCTGGGTATAACGCCATTTCACATGTAACAATTAAAAAACAACACAAATCCACTCACAAACACAATAAAAACATCTATCCTAATTAATGAATACAACACAAAACAAACAAATTCTAGTACCTATATTTTTTCACACGCCGGCGTATGTGAGATCATTACATCGCTATGACGCGATAATTGTTTGTTATAATGCTTTTATAAGCTGCATTACAGAATCTTTAGCGACGACCGGTATTTTCGTACTTATCAACAACTGTGCTGTGATAACGTCTCGACCGCCACAGATCACACGGCAACTAACAGTAAACCCCTTATCTAGCACTCATCGCCCGCTATACACGCGTAGATATACTATTATATTCTACCACCTCAGTTCAATTTATTGTTCAACAACAAATGATAACAGTAACCAATTTATTTATTACTAGCTGAACCCGCTACTTCGTTCGCGTACGTTGAACTTGCGACTTTATTAGTACATTAGTAGTACTTAAGTAAAAATATTTGGATGGGTGGCCAATACACAAACAGAGTGAATTTGTTTTTCCCCACAATAATATTTTATATTTATTCGAGTTGAGCAACTTCATATTTTATATTTTTAGCAACATCAAACATACTTGTCGCGGACCGGCCGTATGTTACCGACCGCTATGCGTTGACGAGCCTGGTCTGCCGGCAGCGAGAGGGGGAGAGACCTGTTGTAAGTAGGTCTCTTGTCCGTCTTGTCTTGTTGTTCCGTGTCAGCCGTAAAGTCAAACCACCGGAACCGTATGACTGCAGGCATTTTGTCCACTATCAACTTCAACATTTCTGGCGACTGGAGATACTGAGGCTTTTTCAAACTCTTCACTGTTGCCACGATGTTGCTCACTCGACATGCAAAATCGCACACGTCTTGAGCGCTCTCCGTCATCTTTGGCAGCCTCTTCAGTTTCTCCATCTCTGCCAGCACTAGCCCATCTGGTCTTCCATATTGCCGACGCAGAGCTTCCATGATGTCTGCAGGTGTATTATCCGAATATAATAGACATTTGACTGACTCTTGCGCTGCACCTCTGATGGACTTTCTCAGCCTTATCATATTCTGGATTGGAGAGAAGTTCTCAGCCGTATCTTCATATGCCCTCTTGAAGGCTAGCCACTCGCTAGCGTTCCCGTCATACTGTGGGAGATCGAACATGTAGCTAGGCGCTGCTACATTCCTCGTTGACAACTTGACGTCCCGTAGCGCTTCAGCGATGTCCTTGATGTCAGCAGAAGCTTCAGTGATTTTCGTGGTTGCCTGTGCTTTGCCGGGCTTCTCCGGTTCTGACACTTTCCTTCCGTCGAATCGCTGATCCAATTCTGCACCATCTCTTCCCGGTTTACTGACACGCTGATCACAGAGTCGTCATCGTCTTCTTCCAGTTGAAGCATCTCCAGTTTTACCTTTGCCAACCCAGCCGCAGCCCGTGCTTCTTCCAGCTTCCGTTGAGCTAATTCCACACGTGCTTCCATCTCTTTCTTTCTCCAGGCTGTTGGCGCTACAGATGGTGCCTTCGTATTCTGTAGTCTCTCGGAGATCTTCGAACTTGGACTTCCCACCAGTGTTCTATCTTCCTCGGTTGTGGCCCCAATCGTAGTCTCGAACGACGTCCCAGATGGGAAAATACCTTCTATTCTGGTACCGGATGTCGTGCCGGACTCCACTGTGATGCCACGTGATGCTCTCTCAGTCGGCGTGCGTTCCAGCCGATCACCTCTCTTCTGGCTTCTTGTAACGGGCATCTTGATCTTCGTTTCTTTCTTGATGATCACCTCGTCCGTTGTGGAAGCGCGGATATCTTCAAGTCTTCACCTCCTCGACGAAATCCCACGATCGTTATTGCGTGAATCCGGCTCGAAGGACCAGCTGTCGCGGACCGGCCGTATGTGACCGACCGCTATGCGTTGACGAGCCTGGTCTGCCGGCAGCGAGAGGGGGAGAGGCCTGTTGTAAGTAGGTCTCTTGAGTACACCCGACGTGCCCTTGGCGACGACTCGGCGCTGACACGACGTGGGCCCGATGACAACTCAAGGCGATCCCGAAGTTCGCTCGACGAGATCCTCTTGGGCGGACCTTGAAGGGGAGTAGGGAGCGGGGTAGTGAAACGCTGGTTGCTTGAGTCTTCCTTATATTTTTCTTCGTTTTCTTTCTTGTACTGGAGCCGCTGAGAAGAGCATGCTCCGAACAAAATCTGGATCGCTAAGGTACCCCCTTACCTTTACCTAAAAGAGAGCCCCGTATTCTGAGCCCTCTTTTCGGTTCATTTTCACTATGGGAAAGTCACTCTTTTGACCATAACTTTTCTATTCCTGGTTGTAGGCTAACAAATGACCACACGAAATGTAGCCTACGACCAGGTCTATCAATTAACATAATTATCTTGGGGTATCTTAGCTTACAATTGAGATATTTAACGTAAAGCAACAAATTTTCTGAAATTTGCCTTATCTAAAGGAAATAAATGGACACCCTGCCTAATATTCGAATAAAACTAAACAACAATCATATTTATTAGGTGTGCTCTACCTATTCCTACCAAAATAAACCATATTTACTTAATATTCATCCATAAATTTTTACTGAATTACAATTTTACCGTACTCATTATAAAACATACTAAAACTAGACTACTTATGTATAATTATATACGTATGTTGATCGCCAACAATACACTCGTAGTAAGGTTGTAAGTTTGTAGGATTTTTATAGGATACATTACGAAGAGTACCTATGTAGCTGATGTGCGTGATCTGATACTTACCTAATTATTTAATAGGTGATAGACTTATTAGCCGATATGATATTTTAGACTCTAATGCTCTGGTTTCCTAGGATTACGTTGCCGTCACATAGCGAACGTAATGTAGCGGTGAATGACGTCACGAGAACGTTGTCTATGTTAACACTATGGCGCGGTTTGTTAGAGGACGGTGATTAACAACGTAACGTAAAGAAGCGGTGACGCTATTTGAAAGACAGCCGTCTTGACGGTGTTGAATAGTTCGTGAACGTTTTTTTCGAACGTAAGATTATAGCGGTGAAGCCATATCGATATATTTTGAGTTTTTTTGACTGGACCGACGTCCATACGACGTACAGAATGGGTTTTAAATCCAACTGGAGCTACGACGACGTACTAAAATTTCTAATGCGCCTTCTATACGGATTGAATTAATTATCTTCTACCCTACGATTATTTTCCTCTTTTAATAGTTCATCCTCCAAGTAACTGATTAAAGCTATATTATACCATTCTTGATTAAATCAAGGTCCTTCTTTTTCTCTCCTGCTTGTTGAGGTTGCTGGCTGACGACGTAATATAGCGGCAGTGGAACTTTCCACATGTATTGTCGTCGCCGTAAAGACGGCCGTAGTTTTACGTCCGTAATATTACGTCCGCTATGAGACGGCAACGTAATCCTAGGAACCCAGAGCATTAGTTTCCGAGATTCAAATTCTATATATTATATATATACATATACTGACTGGCCATATAGAGTGACTGGCCTCGTGGCTTAGTTGGTAGTAGCTCTGCCTGCGAAGCCGAGGGCCGTGGGTTCGATTCCCACCCAGTGCAAATATTTGTGTGATGAATTCAAATGTTTGCACTGTGTCTGGGTGTGTCTATGTATAATAAGTATGTATTTAAAACTATCTAAGTATTATATCAGCTATCTGGCCGCCATCACACAAGCTCTGCTTAGTTTGGGGTCAGATGGTGTTGTGTGTGAATTGTCCACCAATATTTATTTATTATTTATTTAAAATATATACAAGAATTGCTCGTTTAATGGTATAAGATAAGATTTAACTATTTAGATTTTTATGAATATTGTAATTAGCTGGGACAGTTCCGGACAGCCCCGTACGTAGCTGGGACAGTTCAGAATAAAACAGATAATTTAGTAACGCAATTAATGTTTATTCAGTACATATAATTAAATTAGTTAATCTAGTTTGAATGGCCTTCTCTATATTTGACGTATGACTTTCTTCACGACCACGCCCGACTTTTTAACGCAGGTTTTCAAATTTTATACAAAATAAAAGGAAATACATTTAATATGCTGTAGTGGTAGGAAAACCAGTCAAGTTTTATACGGTTTTCTTGATTGTTAATTTCCTGACTGGACATCTGTCAATCAAAATTGACAAAACAAAAAATACAGTCACTGCGTGCTCGCGAAATATATTAAATTTATTACCATCTACAAAAATATTATCTATGATCAGCAGCCCTGGCTATAATTTCACACTCAGCCGTTTTCTAAATGACAGATGAACCTCTCAGAAATATTTGCACCACACGTGGCTTAATGTTTAATTTTTAGAGCAATATAATCAGCATAATTCAAACAATTTACAAATTTTTGCGGCCATCTGTCACTAATATATGTCATACGTATATCTGTGTACGTTTCATTTAGTTGATTGTGTCAATATTAAGTGCTTTTTAAATATCACAACAAAAACTATTATCCAACTCTCAAGACAAACGAGCACCATGTGATTGGACTGTGTAGCTTACATTTCGTTTTTTTCACTAGTAACGACATAATTAGTTGATGTCAATACAAATTTACAGCATAACATACCTTCGCATACTGATAAGAAGATAACATCACATACTTTTTCGAACTTTTTACTTTTTTGTGTAATATTTCTGCCTTAAGGCTCTTATCTGACACTACAGACAACACAAAATTAAAACACAACCTGAATAGCTTATCGATTAGCGACCCACATAAAAATAATTACATTCACTTGCCAATGTTTTTGCGTCTATAAATATTACTTTGCAGCATTGTGATTAGACTCACAGTAAATGTTCTTTATTCATAATCTTCTTTTATAATGAGTATGCCGCGTTACTCCCGATTTATAGTACAGGCGTTTAAGCGTGCCTTGTTAAATAATTATAAATAGAACGAGATAAGGCAGCATTCAAACATAGGCCGCTAATACTGCATTCGTAAGCACGCTATAATCACTTCATAACAAGAATCTTAAATTAGCAATAATTTATTAAAACTAGTTGTCGCCTTGTGGTCGAAGTTCTGCCATAATTTAATCAAACAAAATAATATTAAGCGTATGTGTTAAATATAGTATACATGAATGATAGTATACAATAATATAATAGTGTGCGTAATATTTTTTATTAATTTAATTTATGTTTTATGCATAATTTCAAAATATTTTCCTCTCCACATTAACTATTATAAAGTGTGCGAAATTTCATACTCCTCCATCCACGAAATTTTCGTAAACAGGGATACAAAGTTTTTGTTTCACGTATTAATAAATAGATTAAGTACAATTTCTTGAATCAACAATATTTTAACTCGTATCGTAACATTTAGAACCAAGTTTAAACGCAGACTTTCTAATTGCGTTCTTTAGAAAATTCATTTTTACAAGTTATGCACCCCCGGTTATTTGCTGTCAATGTAAAAACCCATTTAACTTTGGGCCCCCAAATATATACAACGTGGTGAATTTACCCCCAACAATATTTTAACAGTCCATTCTAACACTGATGTAGACTTCATCACCCAAGGTCTCTTTCCCTTCAGCACGGTAGATCACGAGATAATTCGAGTCAAAGTTTGACGTAAAATTCCCAACAAATCACCAACTTCAACCCTAAAGCATGTACAGCAGACAAACGAACTTGCCACCGACGCCGCGACGTCATACAAAAATCCGTGCGAAGATCTGGCCATTAGGGGTATGTCAAATGAAATAACAAACAAAAAATTTAATTATTTTTTTGAATTTTTTTTTTGAGCTTTCATGCTTAATTTTCACATACATGATTCAAAACTTAATGTAGATGAACTACCATAAATATTGTTGCACCTTTCTGCAACACCTTAATTTTTTTTTTCATGCTGGACGAGTGAGTGATTTGCTTTCTCTTGTGTGACTAGATTTTAGTATACCGACACTTGCGTTACCGGTAGTTACTGTTGCTTTAGTATGAGACTGGATTACATGTGATCACAGGAATCGATACGATTCACAAAACTAACTCTACTTGCTAATTTACTAGCCTGTCCTTTGTTAATTTATGACGAAGTTGTTAAACACCAATGGCGTGAATGTAAAAGTTTGCATGTATGTTTGTTGCTCGATCACGGTATAAACATTGAACGGCACAGTTAGTCAAACTCAGTCAGTGTAGTCCAGAATAGCACACAAGTTTTTCATCCCAAACAAATAGAGTTTATAAAGCCCTTTTTTGAAATTTTACGCGGACTAAATAACCAGTAAATACTTGTTTGTTCATAGTTTAAAAAATATATACTATATTTCTTGTTCTATGCTAAGAGGTAGGATGATATCTTATAGGTAAATGTACATTATCTACCGACACAGTAGGACGTCATTTCCCATTCAACTTCTTCCTTTGAACACTGTATACTTCATACATAACCGTAAAATTTTAAAGGCCTGTTCACATCGGAGCGGTATTCGCTGCCGCCTGCGGTAGAGAAAACCGCGTAATTAGGTAAGCGTTAATATTACTGTTCACACCAAAAAATACCGCCTACCCAGGCGTTACGTACAAAATACGTTACCTCTACCAAATAAATTTACCTCTACCCACAGCCGAGCGGTAGCGAATACCGCTCCGGTGTGAACAGGCCTTAAATATCATCGCATTTGATTATAATCTGTCAAGCTTACAGTGACATATAAACATGAGTTCCATACATACTTAACTCTTAACATACACAATAATTAATTGTTGTCGGCAAAATATCCAGAAACACTAAGAACAAATAAAGTGGCCAAGTGCGAGTTGGGCTCGCCCATGAAGGGTTCCGTTGCAGCAAGTAACATAATATACACAGTTTTTTTAGTTCGCTGTAACTTTGATCGAAGTTTTAATAATAATGTAAGTATTTATGACGTACTAAAAAAAACTACTCATCAGATCGAGTTCAAACCAATTTTCGTTGGTAGTTTACATGGTAATGTACATCATATATTTTTTTTAGTTGTTTCATTCTCTTATTTTAGAAGTTAGAGGGGGGGGGGCACACATATTACCACTTTGGAAGTGTCTCTCGCGCAAGTTATTCAGTGTAGACAAAAACTATATTAGAAACCTCAACATCATTTTTGAAGACCTATTCGATAGACATCCACACGTGTAGGTTTGATGAAAAATTTTTTTTTGAGTTTAGTTCTAAGTATGGGCAGTGCACCCTCACTCGCTGAAGGTCGCGCGGTTTTAGCCTACCGCTAGACCGTTCCTTCCAGGAAACAAGTGACAGTCGGTTGTCGGACGCACGGCTGAGCGCTCGCGCAAAACGTTTCCCGCGCATATTGTTATTAGATATGTCGTAAACCCTCCGCGCTAGACAGGGACAGAGTTACGCGTTAGAAAGAGCGCAAATGTTTATTTGAAAATCGCGACAGGTATTGCGAGCTGAATTAAACTTTGTTGTGTCCCAGCAAGAGTCGCTATTTATGTAATTGTTTTTGGTAAGTGTGGCTTCTGTACTAATATTTATTCTGTGGTATGGGGGGCAAACCTAATTTTTCTTTTTTTTTGTAAAAATCTTAATGCGGTTCACAGAATACATCTAACTACTGACCAAGTTTCCATAGTGTAGTTCTCATACTTTCGGCAAAAAGTGGCTGTGACATACGGACGGACAGACAGACAGACAGACAGACATGACGAATCTATAAGGGTTCCGTTTTTACGTTTTACGGAACCCTAAAAACAGTGAAACAAGTTTTGTTGAAATCAATAAAGCTGGTCCGTAGAAAGACTTAATGCATCGCTCCTAATTCAACAAACCCCTGACACATTCGTCGAATTTTAGTTGTTGTTTGGCTGGTAAGAAAAGAAGCTGGCTAACTCTAAAGTCAGAGATACTATTATGCCATCAACACTGCGTTTTAGGAAAGTTATTATTGTAAAATTATTGTAGCTATCAGAACAGACTACTCACGTCACATCAAAACAACGCGTGAAATTGAAATGCAATGTTGAACTTTTATTGATATATTCATTTTGCAGTAAAACAAAATTTGTGTATTCTTAACAAAGTCGTTCATATCTACCGCTGTTATTTCGTTTTTAAGATGACAATATTTTACAATTTATATCCTAAATCTTCATTCATATGTTCTCGGAAGAATAAGGAAACCATTATGCTTACAAAATAACTTGTAATACTGAATTTGTAGGTTTAGGTTAAGTGTTATGAAATCAGACAAAGTTTTACTTCAGGGAGACGCCACTGAAGCCAAACTCCATTATAAAAAAAAATGGAAAATCTAAGTAATATTTTTTATTACATTTATTTATGAATCTTTTACTACGCTTTTTAAAGTATTTTTTCGATAAATTTATTTTTTGTTTTAATTAGTCAAAGTTACAATTTCTTAAGCAATCCTACAGAACTTGTTTGTTACAATTTCTTAAGCAATCCTACAGAACTTGTTTGTTGTGTTTGTTTGGCCAACCAATATATGATAAGTTAATTTTATTTTACTATCTGATAAAATTTCACAATTGTATAATTGTAATAAAATTCTTAATATTATACATTATAATAGATTTAAGGTATTCCGGCATGATCACAACAGTTGAACGGTCGAGATTGATATTTACACTAGGGCATGTCCATTAATCACGTGATGTTTTTAAGATTTTTTAACCCCTCCCTCCCCCTTGGTGATACGTGGTTTAAAACTACCCCCTCCTCCCACCAAAAGTCACGTGTACTTTTTAATACCCACAAAGAATCTTTTAAAAAAAATCATTTTTATAATATTATTTTTAAATACCGGTATAAAGTATAATCTAATCCTATTCCAGGCGTGCGAGGACTTCGTTCGCAACGGCGACTCAAGGATACACTACACGCCGCTTTTCGATTTAAAAATCACGCGTTTGACAAAAAAAAATACACGTGATATCTTAGTATACCCCCTCGCGCCTCGTGATATTTCGTGATTTTTGCCGAACCCCTCCCCCCCCCCTCTTTTGAACCTCGCGTGATTAATGGATATCCCCCTAGTCGTTTTACTTTTGCGTGAAAGCAAGCATTTTTTTTTTAATTTTAGTTAATATTTTTGGTATTACATATTTCGATACAAGCATGTAAAACAAAAAATAATTCAGAGCAGATTAAGTTCGACCGGTCAACCGAAGTGAAATGAACTATCTAAGTAATTGATTCTCGAAACTGAAAAACATTACTTTTGTACTGTGTTACACTAAAGCACATTATAGTATGTGCTGTGTTAAACTGAAGCACATTATAGTCGGTGCTGTGTTACACTGACTCACAATATAGTCGGTGCTGTTGTTACACTAAAGCACATTATAGTATGTGCTGTGTTAAACTGAAGCACATTATAGTCGGTGCTGTGTTACACTGAAGCACATTATAGTCTGTGCTGTGTTACACTAACTGAAGCACATTATAGTTGGTGCTGTGTTACACTGAAGCACATTATAGTCGGTGCTGTGTTACACTGAAGCACATTACAGTATGTGCTGTGTTACACTGAAGCACATTATGGTCGGTGCTGTGTTACACTGACGCACATTATAGTCTGTACTGTGTTACACTAACTGAAGCACATTATAGTCGGTGCTGTGTTACACTGAAGCACATTATAGTTGGTGCTGTGTTACACTGAAGCACATTATGGTCGGTACTGTGTTACACTGAAGCACATTATAGTCTGTGCTGTGTTACACTAACTGAAGCACATTATAGTCGGTGCTGTGTTACATTGAAGCACATTATAGTCGGTGCTGTGTTACACTGAAGCACATTATAGTCGGTGCTGTGTTACACTGAAGCACATTATAGTATGTGCTGTGTTAAACTGAAGCACATTATAGTCGGTGCTGTGTTACACTGACTCACAATATAGTCTGTGCTGTGTTACACTGAAGCACATTATAGTCTGTGCTGTGTTACACTAACTGAAGCACATTACAGTTGGTGCTGTGTTACACTGAAGCACATTATAGACGGTAAGTGTAACACATTACACTGAAGCACATTACAGTATGTGCTGTGTTACACTGAAGCACATTATAGACGGTAAGTGTAACACATTACACTGAAGCACATTACAGTATGTGCTGTGTCACACTGAAGCACAATATAGTCTGTGCTGTGTTACACTGAAGCACAATATAGTCTGTACTGTGTTACACTGAAGCACAATATAGTCGGTGATGTGTTACACTAGAGCACATTATAGTCGGTGCTGTGTTACACAGATGCACATTATAGTGATGTTACAAAAATTTACTACAGCACAGTATCCTGCTATCAGCTCGGAGAATCCATCCTTAAACGTCCATACTGTACAAGACACAAAGATAAAACATTGAATCGAAAGATTTATTTAAAATCATGTGTTAGTTAGCCAAGGTACCATACCCAGTTCCCATGTTAAATGCTATGAGTAATACCATTTTTGTACTGGTCGTAAACTTCGTCGAACATTTCGCGACAGTTCATTTTGATCTTCATCTTAGAACACAACAGGAACACGCCCGATAGTTTCCTATGCAGAGAGTATATTTCCTCTGGCGGCGGACAGAGCCTGTGGTTTAAAATGGTCGGGACGAGGGCTTGGACCTTCTTGGTGGTCTGCTGCGTACTAAAGTCGAACTCTCCGTCTTGTGTGAACACTTCGCCCATGGCCATGACGGTGTCTACGTGAGTCTCTTCCATTAGCTACACAAACAAAACAGAATAGAAATGTTTGAATAATGTGTTGAGAGAGAATTGTATGACTACTCTAAATCTATAAAAATCTCGAGTGCGATGTTAGTCTTTTGCGTTTTCGATTTGCAACAATGGTAAGAAAGTGTTACACGGAGTGTTTATGTTTATAAGTTATCAATATTTTATGTATATCCGTCGAGTTTTAATTTATAATATCAAATAAGTAGTCATCACTCAAACTCAGGTATCAATCATCATCATCATATCAATCGGCAAAACCGAATTCGGCCAAAACCTATATAACGCCTATATTGTCCAGTAGTGTTCGGTCGTTTAACACGCTACAAACAAAGTATACAAAAGTTTAAGCGGGACTGTTGGATTTACTACAATGTATTTACCTTAGATTCGTATCCAGTGAGAAGCTTCATTTGTTTGGAGAGGCGCAGAACCGTCGCGCGGTCACCCAGAGACGCCGCCCTCACTACTTCGATGTATTGATCCATGAACTCTTTCGAATATTGGCGGGTGGCACCGAAGTCCAACAGAACCACCTGCAAACAGATAAATTCCGTAAAGATAAGTATACAAGGTGTTGCAAAAAGGTGCAACAATATTTATGGTAGTTCATCTACATTAAGTTTTGAATCATGAACCTGTGAAAATTAGCTCAAAAAATTTTTTCCTTACAAAAATTTTTTTTTCGGTTGTTATTTCATTTGACATACTCCTAATGGCCAGATCTCCGCACGGATTTTTGTACGACGTCGCGGCGTCGGTGGCAAGGTCTGTCTGCTGTACATGCTTTAGGGTTGAAGCTGGTGATTTGGTGGGAATTTTACGTCAAACTTTGACTCGAATTATCTCGTGATCTACCGTGCTGAGGGGAAAGCGACCTTGGGTGATGAAGTCTACATCAGTGTTAGAATGGACTGTTAAAATATTGTTGGGGGTAAATCACCACGTTGTATAATAAAATATAGTGGTAAGCAGCCCGCTAAATGTTCCAACTACCGGGACTCGAGGCTTTCTCTCACAAAGAGAGAGGCAAGGCCATAACCTACCATGCTGGCCGAGTGAGGGTTGGCAGATGACGCATGACCACGCAAAATTCTTAGAATTTGCTGGTTTCCGACACCGTTGAAGCGATGCAATATACAGCAGCGTATGCAAACATGCAACAACTCTTCCCGCCGAGGTGGTTAACTTCGTCAGGTGGCTTCTACCCAATGACTTGACGAACACTTTTGACCCCCGATTTTGCTCAATTGATTTTTCAATCAAGAGCGTGTTAGCTAATCGGAGGTTACGTCGTACAAGCTTGGCAATTCTCTTGCTAAGAGCCCCTTGTTCTATCGAAGTTAACGTGGGATTCCGTCGTTCTTCCATGAGCTCTAAGGTCTCCCTGGAAAGCTTTGACTTTCTTCCTTTGCGCCGCATTTCGCAAAACTTTGTGCCTTCATCTCGTTCGCATCGACATCCACCACACTTTCGAGCTTCTGGTCAATGCTATTTGTGGTTTCCAAGGCAGCAAATCGGTTCTCCAGTTTTAGCTGGAATGTTTCAGACCCAACTATGGTTTGGAGAAGGTTCGGACGGAATATTGACTTCATCAAACGGACTCGTTCGAGCTTGTAATTGATATTCAGGGTGCTTCGAACAAGCCTGTGGACGCTACCGGTAGCAAACCGACATATCACTAAGACATCCTTGAATATTCGCCGTTTGTCCGCTATTATCGTGACTGGCCTCGTGGCTTAGTTGGTAGTAGCTCTGCCTGCGAAGCCGAGGGTCGTGGGTTCGATTCCCACCCAGTGCAAATATTTGTGTGATGAATTCAAATGTTTGCACTGTGTCTGGGTGTTTCTATGTATAATAAGTATGTATTTAAAATTATATAAGTATTATATCAGCTATCTGGCCGCCATCACACAAGCTTTGCTTAGTTTGGGGTCAGATGGTGTTGTGTGTGAATTGTCCACCAATATTTATTTATTATTATTTATTATGAAGTCAATCTCATTTTTCGTCCGTCTGTCGAGGCTTCGCCATGTCCACCTCCTTTGAGGCTGTTTCTTATGACACGAATTCATCAGAAACAGCCTTTCCTTTTCGAGGAAGTCGATCAGCATTTGGCCCCTGTCATTTCTTCTTCCCAAACCATTTGGCCCTACTACCGATTCACTGCAATCTGTATCCCACTTTGGCGTTAGATCCCCCATAACAACGTTGAAGTGGGCTTTGGATGTGTTATGTAAGGCTTACGATATACCTTCGTACAAAGCCTCCACCTCTGAATCACGGTATACCTCCCAGGGTGCGTACACCATGACTACTTTGAGGGTATACCTCTCGGTCAACTTCAGCACAAGACACGCGACCCTCGGAGACACACTTGCGATTTCCAAAACGTTGTTACGGAGAGTTTTGTGGACCAGAAACCCGACACCACCTTGCGACAGCTGGTGACCTTCACGATAGTACATAAGATGGCCTGATTCCAAGGTTGCGGTCTCCTCTTCCTCTCTTCGGACTTCACATAACCCGAGAATGTGCCATCTTATATGGGTCAGTTCTTCTTCTAGCTCAGCGACCCTCCCGTCTCCACGAACGGTACGTCCGTTATGCAAAGCCAGGGTTAGTTGGGTTTGGCGACCTACTGTAGCCCGGGAATTCTTCGCATCCCCTGCCTTGCCGTTCCTATGATCGCCGCTTTGGCCAGGAAAAACAGGGCGGCCGGGAACTAGGAGCCTTTTATTCGTTGTACTTATCATAAGAGGAAAATTGTTCATAGCTGCCACGCTGGGCATGCGGGCTGTCTTACGCATGTGACACTGCTGCCCGTCACAGCTATATTTATAGAGCAAGAGCCCGTGAACCCCAGACCTTCGTAATTTTATAAAAGCTGAAAGCTTGTCAGCTCATGCTCCTAACACAGGTTTTTTTTTTTTTTTTTTTTACTTTTATAGGTTCACACTTGACCGCCATCTCGCCTGATGTTAAGCGACGATGCGGTCTACGATGGAGCGTGTTTACCTAGAAAAAAACCGATTCACTCTCGATTTGAAGACACAAAGATTGGTAAGAACGATGGACCATTATGAAGTTTGGGTCATCCTGGCTTTGGCAGATAACCGGTACTAAAGGTGTACCTATGAAAAACCGATGTTTTTGAGTTAAGTTTAATACTTTTAGAGAGGGCAAATACATTTTTTTTTGCCCTTCAACCACTTTCGTAACCGACTGATTCGTAACCAGCTACGAAAAAAGATTTTTTTTCAGTGTTTTGTAACCAGTTACTAATAAACACTTATTTTCCGTTTTCATTACCTATATTTGGTAACCAGTTATGAAAAAATACTTCTTGTTCTCTGTTATGTAACCAATGAGAAACCTTAATTCTAAATTCTAGTTAACGGTATTTATCATGTATGAATGATAGATCAAGATAGAGATAGATCAAGATAGGAAAAACACTGAAAAAAATCTTTTTTCGTAGCTGGTTACGAATCAGTCGGTTACGAAAGTGGCTGAAGGGTTTTTTTGTATGGTAAATAAAATATATGAATTTTTGTAAACTGTAGAACAAAAGTTGTCGTATTTAATGCCCTTCAGCCACTTTCGTAACCGACTGATTCGTAACCAGCTACGAAAAAATATTTTTTTTCGTACCTAACATCCCGTAAAAGGATGCAGGCTGATTATCAATAACCCTGTGTATTAAAATATCCGAGCGAAGCCGGGACGGGTCCCTAGTATAATATAGGTCTTGTCGGTCACCTGCTTGGTGGCGGGGTTGTAGAAGAAATTGGCCCAGTTGGGATCGGTCTGCATGCATCGCAGCACGAACATCTCTCGCAAGCAGAGCCGCATGATCTTCCCGGCCGCGTCGACGCGCACCTCGTAATCCATATCGAAGACGCGGTCCAGAGGCACGCCCTCTATCAGTTCCGTTGTTATCACCTCCGGTGCGCACAACTCATCTGGAAATACAATACAACTTTTTTATTTTTTTATTACACAGTTACCAGACGTGCAGGACATATGCTTAAGGGTAAGCAACATGCCTGCCATATAATATTGCTGGTGCCAATAACACTTTATCAGCACCAGCAATATTACAACAAACAATCTAAAATAACAAACAATATATATAAGCTATATATAAAAATCAATGCCACTTTTCATTGTTAATGAACTCCTTCTAAACGGCTGGGCCGATTTGAATGATTTTTTTTGTACACGTTTAGGTAGGGCCCTGGATGGTTTAGATTCACAAATCAGCCCGGCAGATGGCGCTTTAGTTGGTATCTAGGTTATTATCCGAGCGAAGCCGGCACGGGCCGCTAGTATAAGCAATAAAAAGCGAACTTCGATTTCAAAAATTATTTCACCGTTGGATATATCCAACTGGATCCCTGAGTGCTTTAGGCTATATATTATTTATCACGGGCGAAGCTGGTACGGATCGCTAGTAAATAAATATATTTATTAAACACATTCCACTATACATATCCCATACATATTAACTGATACTGACACTGAAATTGACATATTACTTGTAGCCGCCCGCAGCTTTTGTCTGCTTTAAATTGAAGCAAATTACATACCACTAGCAGCGCGTCGCGGTTTTACCCGCGCAGATCCCTTTTCCCGTTATTTCCCCGCGATAAAAATCCATGTGTTATTCCAGACTATAATATGTGTTCCAAATTTCAACCCGATGAGTTCAGACGTTCCGACGTGATTAATTACGTAATTATTATTAATTAATCGTGATAAAATTAGTAGGATCCACACTTACACACTACACACAACTACTATTATAGGAACGTCTGGCCTGTGGAATGCGTTGCCTGAGTAAGTTTTTCCCGTTGATTACGATCTTGGTGTCCCCAAATCGAGAGTGAATCTGTTTCTTCTAGGTAAGCTAGAAGCTCCATTTTAGACCGCATCGTCGCTTAACATCAGGCGAGATGGCGGTCAAGTGTAAACCAATCTATTATAGTATATAAGTAAAAAAACATAGGGACTGCCAATAGAAGTGAAAACTAATAACTCAGAATTTGATAGCCCACTTTGGAAAACACGCAGGTGAAACTGGAGGGCGCGGCCATGACCATGGCCATTTAGATTTTACCCAAAGGTTTCTTTTAATTACGAACGTAACGCTTCAACTCATTTCACAGCCCACGGAAAATCTGTATGTGGTGTGCGAAAAGAAGTTTTCACTTCAAAAAGAACTATGCAACACTAACCAATAACATCAGGCACGTAGTACTCGGGGTAGGGCGCTAGTAGCCGTTTGAACATGCGCGTGCACTCGGCTTCGCGTATATAGTCCACCTCCCATGACAACTCCTTTTTGGCGACCTCCACGATATTGTCCACAAACATGCCTTTCGGAAACATGTTCCAAACCTGAAAATAAATCGAAAAAAGTGTCGTTTTTGTCATAAATATGGAGAGTAGAGGTAAGGAGGCCTATCTTACATAGGGGGGGAAATTGAAAAATTTTCCAGCTGTAAATAAGGTTAAAAAACCTTTGAGAATGGTGCTAACAGTCTTCTGCGTTCACCCAAAGATAATATAGGCCATAGGCCTGGACGTCTACTCTCTTTCTACGAAAAACGTAATTTCGAAATAAACTCGCGACTTTTCTACTCCAGTTCTACTTCGTTTCGTCCGATCGAACATTGTTTGACGTTTAAATGTTCTAAGCCTACAGTAGTTAGAGTAGGCTTAGAACATTTTAACGGATGAAACGACGGATCGAAGTAGAAGCGGAGTAGGAAAGTCGCGAGTTTATTTAAAAATTACGTTTTTCGTGGAAAGAAAGTAGACGTCCAGTTTCTAATAAAAAACTAAATAGTCATATATTCATATTTTTCTGCAACATACCTTCATGACCCCGACAAGGTTATCGATATCACTATTGATTCCCTTCGCCACGCCTGGGTACTGCACCTTGATCGCCACTTCCCTCCCATCAGGCACCGTTGCCAAATGAACCTGACCTGGTCACATAGTCTCAAGATTATACAACTTAAATACACTTT
Organism: Ectropis crepuscularia; assembly: GCA_963693475.1. Lineage (NCBI taxonomy): Eukaryota > Metazoa > Arthropoda > Insecta > Lepidoptera > Geometridae > Ectropis > Ectropis crepuscularia. The sequence goes on from OY856338.1 coordinate 21,640,347, forward strand.
ATTAGGAGATTAGGACAGCATACAAATAAAACAGAAAACTTTGATTAAACTTAAGATCAAAGGATGACTATAAAATTTAATAAAAATAACTCAGTATGTTAGTACGTTAAGTATCTTATATATCTGGGTGACGAGCGCACTGCAGTGCTAGGTTACGATTTGGACTGTTCATGTTCTAATAGCTACATGTCACTGTACTGTAATGGGCAGGTATGTTGCTTACCATCAGGCACATGCCCTACTCGTCTCGTCACTCTATATTATAAAAAAAAGTACAAAATGCAATTTTGTTTTTAATTAGGTATGCTTCAAAAATACGCTAAGGGCTCCCACACAAAACTGCGATGGGATGCGATGCCGCATCGGAGCAATTCGCCATCGCTAGTTCCTGAATAAATAAAAAATACACACACTACACCATGTACATATGTGACATGCACGCATATATTTTCTTTCGTTTATTTGAGGGCTCCCACACAAAACTGCGATGCGATGCGACGCCGCATCGGAGGAACTTGCGATGCAATTGGTGCATCGCATCGTATAGTCGAATTTCGGATAGATAGTTTCGCTAACAGAGCTATTTCGGTATTCGTCACTCACCTATAGAGGCGGCCGCAAAAGGTTTCTCTTCGAAAGTAACGACGCGGCTCCGCCATTCGGCACCGAGTTGGCTCGACATCACACGTTCCACCTAGGTTGATCATAAATTAAACTTGGTTTAAATTGTTATAACTAGGAACTCTAAAAAAGAATTTTGTTTCAAAAATGCAATTAAATTACACACATTTGTCATAAAAGAAAATATCGTCAATCGTATTCCTTACTGCGCTTCCGCATGTTATGGCAAAGATTCGAGAATGTCTATTTAAAATTATTGAATACAGGATTCGTAGCTTTTTTATTAAAATGTCTGATTACATTTTCCCTCTTCCGAAATAAAGAAATAGATAAATATTGGTGGACAATTGACACACAACACCGTCTGAAACTTGTGAGGAAAATTTATAAGTTATAGGAGTGACAAAGTAGGTACCTGGTGTCTTCTTGATGATAGGTACGCTCACTTAGTTGTTTAATTGGAGTCCTTCGAATGTTACTGTAGTCCTTGGCGCTGATATATATTTTCTCACAGTCGATTTGGGTTATAACACACGCGGCCGCGAATTATTAGATTTATTAAATTTGAATATATTTTACACAGAGACGAGTTGATTTAGCGCGAATGCGTTTTATGCGAGGTTCAACGACACACTGATTGTCACAGGTGACTAAAGGGTAGGAAATGAAGGAATGAGTTTTTGAAATGTGTGTGTGTGTGCGTGTATGCGTGTAATCATAGATAAATAATAAATATATTAGAAAGAACGGCGCGTACAACTCCCCCGGCCTAGAGGTTTCCTCTATTGTAAATAGCTAAGCGGAGCTGTAACGTTGATTGAGAGATTTAATTACTAAATTATAATATTTACTACTTAAAAAAACTATTGAAATTTAGCGTTATAGAAAACTAAGCGATTTAGAAATAGAAACTGATGCGAAATTTACTGAAGTGGAAGAGGACAAACTCTAACCACTGGCCGTACGTAACTGCCAGCAGCAGTGCGAACTTTTAAAGTTCGCGTGATACCATCTTTACCGGTATATAGTTCTTCTACTACACCCAGAGGCCAGCAAAGAGGATGCGCATTGTTGTCCTTGATGACCACTACTGAACCCAATTCTACAGGATTGGTCACCGTATTCCACTTTTCGCGTTGTTGTAGCGAGGTTAAGTACTCTTGGCTCCATCGGCGCCAAAAGCTTTGAATTATTTTGTTTACTAATTGATATCTAGTCAAGCGGTTGTCTGAGATGCTCGTTACATCTTCAGATGGTAAAAATTTGAGTGGCGTTATATTTAAAAAATGGTTAGGCGTAAGCGTAGAAAGATTAGACGGGTCGGAGCTGAGTACGCACAGCGGTCGACTATTTAACAATCCTTCTATTTGAACTAGAGTGGAGTTCAATTCCTCATAGGTTAAGATTTGAAGACCTATTACTTTGTACAGATGCGTTTTTACGCAGCGCACATTTATCTCTGCCAGTCCATTAAAATGTGGACCGTAAGGTGGACTTCGGATAAATTTTATGCGTTGATCAGCTAAATGTTGGCCAATATAGTTTTTATGAGATTCAGATTCTAATAGAGTGTAAATCTCATTTAGTTTCCGTTGAGCTCCTAAAAAGTTTGTTCCTCCGTCACTATATATAATAGACACGGGGCCTCTTCTACTTATAAAGCGATTGAATGCCGCGAGAAATAAATCAGTACTTAGGTCTGAGACTAATTCTAGATGAACGGCTTTCGTAGAGAGACAGCAAAAGAGGCATATATATGCCTTTTGACTTTTTATACCACGACGTCGAATGTGTGTTATGAAAAAGGGCCCTGCGTAATCAACTGACGTAAAAACAAAAGCCTTAGCTTCGGAAACGCGAAAATAAGGTAAATCACCCATTAATGGATTAGGAGATTTAGGATTATTTTTAAAACAAATAATACATTGATGGACTCTTTGACGTACTAGATTTCTAGCAGCCAAAATCCAAAATTTTTGTCTGAGTAGGGAGAGCAAGAGCGAAGGACCAGTATGTAGATTACATACATGATAATGGTCAACAATTAGCTGCGTAAGGCGATGTTTCGGAGGTAAAATGATCGGATGTTTCTGTCCGTAATTGAGTTGCGAGTGAGCGAGACGACCACCGACACGTATAATATTGTCGGCGTCAATAAAAGGGTTGAGTTTGAGAAGTTTTTTACTAATGCGTTTGTTATTTTTTATTGCGTGAATATCAATGGCAAAATGTAGGTTTTGTACATGGCGTATGAGATATATTTCTGCGTAATCTAAGTCAGAAGGCGTCACAGTTTTCGTTGTTTTTAAGATTTTAGCGAAACGTAGTACGTAAACAGTAGCGCGTAATAACTTTTTATACGATGATATGCGTTCTATCAGTAGATCAATCGGATGGTTCTCGAGAGTAATAGTTTCGGTTACTAAAGCTACCGTTTTCTCTTCCATACGACTGTCTTCCTTGGAGGAGACTATAAATGGTTGTATAGGCCATCCTGTGATAGGTTGGGATGCCCACTGCGGTGCTTTAAACCAAATAGGTTTGTCTAGTAATAATCTAGGTGTTAGCGGACGCGATATTATATCCGCGGGATTCTGATCACCGCTGACGTGATACCAGTTATGAGCTGAAAGTTTATCGTTAATTTCTGTTATTCTATTTGCGACAAAGGTGTGAAATTTAAAAGCGGGTGAGTGTATCCACGTCAGTGCGACAGTTGAGTCCGAAAATGCATATATTGAATCTATTGGACAGCGTTCATTAATTATATCACGCACAGAAGCTATGACGTTTGCTAAAAGCAGCGCGGCGCATAGTTCTAGGCGTGCGAGTGAGATTTTCTTAAGCGGCGCGACTCGTGACTTTGAGGTGAGTAGGTTCACAGTTCCTGGAGAACCTGCGAAGGAGCTAACTCGAATGTATACGGCAGCGCCGTAGCATTGCTCGCTAGCGTCTGCAAAACCTAAAATAGTCACGTGACGACCTGCGCTTATACCTACATGACGAGGTATTTTTATTTGCATTAAATCTGTTAATTCGCGTCTGAATTGTATCCATTTTTGTTTAATTGGATCAGGTACTGGATCATCCCAGCTTAATTCAAGCTGCCAGCATTCCTGAACCAATAATTTCATAAATGCGGTCACGGGACCTAAAAGACCCAACGGGTCGAACAATCTAGCAGTAGCGGAAAGGATTGTGCGCTTTGTATATTCATTTGAGTCCTTATCATTATGAGTTGTGAATAGAAAAACGTCATCAGTAGGCTGCCATTGCATACCTATAATTTTAGTACTGACGTTTGAATCTGAATCAAAATTAATTAGTTGTGGATTTTTATGCGATTGCGGAATTTTATTCATAAGTTCAGCGCTGTTTGAAACCCACTTTATTAATTTGAAGCCCCCGGCCATGAATAACTTTACCATTTCGTCATAGGTCTGTTCAGCCCTCGATATTCCATCTACAGACGAAACGTAGTCATCCATAAACATTCTATGTTCGGCTTCGAAAGCAGCGATTGGGTAATTGCTTCGCTCGTCAGCAGCAAGCTGCCGTACGGCGCGCATCGCGAGATAAGGAGAACTCGAGACTCCGAACGATACCCGGTTAAACTGATAGACTTCGATTGGGGATTCATAATTAAATCTAAATAGTATGCGCTGAAAGGGTTGATGACAAGGTGCGAGTTTTACACAAAAGTACATTTTCTCGATATCGGCGGACAAAGCAATAGAAAATATACGTAAATTTATTAAAAGGTCAAATATATTTTGTTGTAAGTTAGGTCCAGCGAAAAGTAAATCGTTAAGCGATTTACCTGTAGTTGTTTTGCAACTTGCGTCGAGAACAATGCGTGTTTTAGAGGTGGTTTTATCAGGACGATATACAGCCCTATGCGGTATATAATACGAGCTATCGACGTCACGCGGGTTTTCGACCTTTGATAGAAAACCTCTATCGATGTAATCTTGTATCGTTGCGTTATAGTCTTTACGAATTTCGGGGTTGGCGTTGAGTTTGCGTTCTAGAATAATAAGGCGTCGTTTAGCGATAGAATACGAATCACCTAGCTTTGAGGCGTCTGATTTAAATGGAAGCTGTACAGTGTAGGTACCAGTACCATCGCGCGAGTAGCTCGATTGAAAAATGTTTTCGCACTCTTCATCATCGGGACTGAGGTGTTTTTTATTTGGAACAGTCTCTAATTCCCAAAATCTTTGAGTAAGAGTATCTAATGAAGGCGATTCAACATGGCAAAGAAATGTCTTATTATTAGAGCGCGAGCTGATTAAATTACAGCTCGCCCTCCCCCCCACCACAAAACCAAGGGTCGTTTCCAGCCCTACAACTGACGATTTTGGCGAAGTTACTATTTTACTACGCAATAGCAGGGGGAATAATTCATTGCCTATTAAGCAGTCTATTTCAGCTGGTATGAAGAAGTTTTCATCGGCCATAGGTAAATCATGTAAATGCGTTAATTGAGACAAGTCTATCGGTGCGTTCGGCAGATGATCAGTGATGGAATCAATAACGCAAGCTTGTATTGTGTAAACACATCGATCATCAAATCGCGAATGAATTTTGAACGAAACTGTACCGAACGAGGTACTTTCTGATTTACCTATCCCTTTTATGGTAGTTGTATTAGGATAAACCTTGAGTTTGAGCCGTTCACAGCACTCTCTTGTTATAAAATGGCTCATAGAACCCGTGTCGAGAAATACGCGTAATTTGTTACATTTATTATCTTGACCGTATGTATACACGGACGCGGTAGGTAACAATACAGTAGTATTTTTATTGTAATTTAGAATAGGAGAATCGGAAATAGCTGAGAGCGATAAGTTATTTTGTTCTGTATGCGCTTGCGCCGCTTTGTTTACAAAAGGCGCAGGTAAAAAGGTCGGCTCGGTACCTACGGTAGCCGTCACAGCGCGTGGCGCGGCGTTCATATCGCTCAGCTGATTTTGCGGCGTGAAGTTAGGTCGTATCGACGTATTTTGAGACGAATTATGTTTATTTACGTGATTATTATTAGCGGAATAATGTTGGCGAAAACTATCAATATGAATAAGAGTGTGATGTTTGCGTTGACAGATGGAGCAGTAGTTTTGAGATTTGCAATCGTTTATATTGTGAAATCCCAAACAATTTCGACAAAAGTTGTGTTTATTGACTAATGAGTTGCGTGTATGTGCGTTTTGTGATAAGAAGTAACTGCATTTGTAAAGAGCGTGTTCTGGCTGAGTTTTACACAGCTGACAAGAGCGAGGCGTGAATGCGAGGGATGATGATGATGATGATTTTGGTTGCGTTTGAGATGAGTTGCCGGCAGTGACAGAATTGAAACTGGTGACAAAAGAATGTGTTGATTTTGTGTATTTTGATTGCGGAGCGGTATTTTGTTTGTGATTAGCGTAAGTTGGTTTAGTGTTTGTGTATGATGAGCGTAAGGAATGTATTTTGTTTTGTTCTTTTATAAATTGTTTGAGCTGAGCGAAACTGGGTATTTTTACATGTCTGTGTGATTGTTCGAATAGCGTGAGTGTGTCTTTGTCTAATTTACTGAGCGCGATATGATTGATAATAAAATCCGAGAGGTCATCGACCTCTAATCGGCGTAACGCAGCTTCAGCGGAACAAAATTGTTCGATGAATGCATCTGATGATTGCGATTTGAAATGCAACATCTGTTCAAGGTACATGGAAGCCTGGACTCGTACATCGTGGTATTTCTCTACTAGGTTATTCCACAATATACTATAATTTTCTCCGGTAGGTGGAATACCTGAACAAATGGTTAAGGCTTTGCCTGATAATTTGCCTATTAAATATTGCGCCTTCTCGGTTGTAGAAAGAACGGTATTTTCATGAATGAGGTTCTTAAAATTTTGATAAAATACTGGCCACTTATTAGGGCAACCGTCAAATGAGGCAAGTTCAAGCGGGGGTAGTTTTCTGGTAAATTCAAACTTATTGCGTTCTGAGTTGACCTTGTGTGTCGTAAATGACTTTTCTGCAGCTAATACACTACAATATAAATCATCGAAGGCGTTAATTACGGCGTAGTTAGGTCTGACCTCTTCATCCTGTTTTAGATGTAATAAATTTAAGTCGTCGACGATTTCCAAAAAATCGGTCCTAGTTTTCTCCAACGACTGAACTCGCGATAGGAATTTAATTTGAATCGCGGGATTGGAAACGTCCAGACTGAGGTCGTATAATTCTTGCATTCTTTGAAATAATGCTTCTTTTTTAGATTCCAAAAGAATTATTTTGCGTTTTAATTCCGCCATTATAATTGGGGTTGGTATCCGGTTAAAACGGTTGAGGTTGCGTGAGCGTTGCAAATTTAATAAATCGCGGTACGTGAGGGTAGATATAAGTAAAATTCGATGTTAAGGAACTATCGATAAATTAATTAAATATGCGGATAATGTTGCGCTTATAATATAATAGCGTAGAATAAATACATATATAACGTAGTTTGCGAATACGAGTAGCGAGATTAATTTTTAATTTGGCGTAATTAAAATGAGAGAGAGAGGGTAGAAAATGGCGAGTAAAATATGCGGATTTTTATAAATTGTGCTTATTTTTGTGTGTTTGAGTGTAAAGAGTGTGAGTGTGAGTGGAAAGGAAAGCGAGCGTTTTACGATTCGGCTCGGAATGGAACATGAAACTTGTGAGGAAAATTTATAAGTTATAGGAGTGACAAAGTAGGTACCTGGTGTCTTCTTGATGATAGGTACGCTCACTTAGTTGTTTAATTGGAGTCCTTCGAATGTTACTGTAGTCCTTGGCGCTGATATATATTTTCTCACAGTCGATTTGGGTTATAACACACGCGGCCGCGAATTATTAGATTTATTAAATTTGAATATATTTTACACAGAGACGAGTTGATTTAGCGCGAATGCGTTTTATGCGAGGTTCAACGACACACTGATTGTCACAGGTGACTAAAGGGTAGGAAATGAAGGAATGAGTTTTTGAAATGTGTGTGTGTGTGCGTGTATGCGTGTAATCATAGATAAATAATAAATATATTAGAAAGAACGGCGCGTACACCGTCTGACCCCAAAATAAGCAAAGGTTGTACTGTACTATGGCGGCCCCGATAGTTAATAAATAAATAAATATATTGGTGGACAATTGATATAATACATACTTATATAGTTTTAAATACATGCCTATAATACATAGAAACACCTTTTAAAAATAGAAATAACTTTTTCCGTCTAATAATAACCTAGCACTTGAGGAACACGGGTCCTTCGCATCACCAAGGTAACTCACAGCTATTCCATAAATTATTATCCATTAATATCCAATAATTTAATAACCAATATTTAAAAAAAAAAAATTAATATCCAATAATTCAGTTATCCTAGATGATATGCACACTTTAACACACAACGACATATAACATGTGTTGTATATGTTTATGACACATATGTATATGTCTTTGTGTGAGTAATATATGTTCATAATAACATGATACTTTGAATGTACTGTTTTTTAATGAATGAATAAAGATGGTTTGATTTGAACGTTAGAACGAAGAGTTTGTCGGAGGTGTGCTTCAATGATAATATTGAGCATTACCTGCCAAGTCGGCATGAAGTCGGCAGAATGGCGCACTCGTTCAAATATCCGCTGCAACTCTGGGGAGATCACCCCCTCATCCTGGATGCTTAGAAGCTGACCGAGCTTCAACGCTGCCCCTGAAAACACAAAAAAGAACATGAAAAAGCCTATTAAGTTAAGCAACCAATGGTACGGAGTACTTTTAGGACGGCCATGAGCAGAAGCTCTGATTACTAACCCTAGTCAGTTATAAGTTAGATAAGATCTAAAATTTTGTCAAACCCAAACGTCCTTAAAAAAAATATATTTCATGATTGATACACAAGCAGCATAAACTGGTGTGCCCATTTCGCAAATGATGTGACTGTCGCAAAAATTATAAATAATTGTCCTTCAAATTGTTTTAGCCTAGTGCGTGTGGGTGTGTCTGTCTTTGGCGTAGTAGCTCCTGAACGGATGAACCGATTTTGATTTTGTTATTTCTTTGAAGGGTGACTTAGTCGGAGTAGAGTCTTAGCTATGTTTCATCAAAATCGATTTAGCCCTCCAATGTTATCAGCTCTTTTGTTAGCTACGGTAGGAATCTTAGACGCATAATTGGTATTTGGTTTACTTTTATACTACTCTCTATTATTGCGAATGTGATGGTGCATGCCACAGTAAAGACTTAGGCCTACTGTCCACGCACGCGTCTTTTGTCGAATGCATGCATCCTACGAACAAACGCAAGACGTGCGGCTGTCGTGTCGTTGTCGTTTCGTGGACACAGACTTCATTATTTGTACGCAAGATGCAAGCATTCGTCTTGCATCCGACAATTGTCGAAATCGTGCGGATGTCGTGCAGCTAAGTGGACAATTGGCCTTAGATACTGTGTCTATTTTATTTTCAAATCGTGAAGATTCTTTTATTGAGGGATATATAAAAACCTATTCTATTGTTTGATTTTGTCACTGCATCGATACTGCATTGATTAGATAAGATCAATTCTAGGATACATGAATAACAGTACTTTCTTCAAGGTACAGAGATACCATTATTGCTATTAATTTCTTGGTACACTAAATATTTCTACCATTTTAAAGATAGCATAATTTTTCTATAAAATGACAACAAAAATAATTTGATATCATGGGAGATGATAGTACACAATATATTAAACAGATTTCTATTCAATTCCCACCCAGGACAAATATTTGCATGATGAATACAAATATTTGTTGTCTGCTTTAAGTATCATAGGTATGAATTTACGATTATAATAAGTATTATACTAGATATCTGGTTCGCCTGGTTTGAAAGAAAATGTTTTTGCAGAGAAATTACTGGGCTAAGAGAACAAACACACCACACAATCATATCTCTGGGTGAATAGTGCAGTGCAGGCTTGTAGGTAATGATTTGGACTCTTCATGTTCCAATAGCTGCATGTCTGTGCTGTTATAGACATATTGCTTACCATCAGGCACATGTCCTGCTCTTGTCACCCTATTCTATAAAAAGTATATTCTATAAATTATAGATAGTCTAGATGTCATACCTCGGACTTTACAAAGTGTGTCCACAATTCTTTCTGCATTGGCTGGGGAGAGGAATGTGTTTGTAGGCTCTTCTTTCCCCGTGACGGTCTGCAGCGTGTTCCGAGCATACTGGGCCACCGTACCGATGCCGAGCCCCGCTGCTAGAGAGCCGAATGAAAACATGCGACCGAGCCGAGATGATGGCACCACTCGAGCCTTCGAATTCTCACTTAGCTAAAACAAACATTATTTTAAATCAATATTTCAATACATAAAATAATATTTCAGCTATATTTATATAGCTTATCCTAATAATAACATTTTCATCAGACTCAATCCTTACAAAGGCAAGTCTAATCGAGTCTTACTTTTGCAATTTTAAAATTATACAACTGCTGAATTATACAGTAGATACTTACATGGGTAAACTACCTAAATATCTAATGTACAAAATTAAGATAACATTAATGAATATATTTTTTTGAAAAGAAATCCAGTAATATGGCAAACAATGACATATCATGTTCATGTACAATATCCAGACACACCCTCCTTCAAGCGAATGCGCTAATTATATTCTTTCCTGAAAAATGTTTTCCTAATAATGCAACATTTATTATGTTAAAAAAATAACCCAAATGAAAAAGGTAACAAAACCTCAGAGTTTGTGGAGTTGCTAAATTTTAAATAAAAATAAGGAATAAAAAAAAATTGGCAGTCATAAGAACTGCCGATAGAAGTGAAAACTTAAAACTCAGAATTTGATAGCTTACCTTGGAAACTAGACGGGTGTAACTGGAGGGCGTGGCCTCGCCATCTTGGCATGGCCATCTAGAAATGCGTCAACATTTCCCATTGGCTGATGCGTTTCTAGGTGGCCATGCCATGATGGCCTGTCCACGCCCTTTCAGCATTTCCCATTGGCTGACGTATTTCCGAGTTTACCCGAAGCTTTCTTATCATACCCGAGCGTGACGAATGAATTCAATTCACAGCCCACGAAAAATCTGTCTAGGCGCGCCTTAAGAAGTTTTCACTTCAAAAAGTTTACTAATGAGGCTAGTAGTATTTATGTAAAGAAAAGATACAGATGATTACTGTAACAATACAAAAATACTCACCGCAACCTTCACTTTTTTCTTGGCAGAAGGTTTGGGAGTAGCCCCAGTAGATGCATTGGCCTCCACAATCTTCGACCTTGACACCTCGGCTTCTAATCTTTGTATGTCTGCAGCTGCAGCTTGTTGCTTTATCCCTCTAGAAACTTCATCTGCTTTCAATCTCTGCATTGTCTCCACTTCTTTTATTACATTCTCCAAAGGTGAAATGAACTCCGGATGGTTAGAACTGCCACCAAGATTGGTTTGGAATTGTTCCAAAGACTCGAAAGTCTTATTAAATTCTCTATTTAGCTTCTCTATTTCATCTTTGGTCTCTGGGTCCATTTCTTGTTTAGTTTCTATGTCAGGCTTTAACTTAGGAATGTGCATTACTGCATACTGCCTAAAGCCATGTGCAACGACTAATGCTCTCTGTACGATGTCTTTAGCCAGGTCTGGTGTAGGGGTGGAAGCAGTAGGTACATTAGTAGGCAAGGTTTGTAATACTGTCTTAAAGCTTGAGTTATGCCATACTATTTGAGTAGCCTCCTGCTGTACTTTTAGCCCCGCCTCAGTCACCATTCGGAGCCCCCTTAAGACACCTATCAAGTCGTTAATGTGTGACATCCTGGAATTTTAGTAGTGTTAGTGATTATGAGCAGAAGCGCATATAAATTAAATTGGTAATTATAAATAGGTAAAGATACATTGTTACTGCAGATATTACTTTTTTTTTGTTTCTTAAAGTATAGACAGACCACCAACTCTTAGATCTTCATCTTAGTTTGTTAAAGTATGGACTGAGACATAGATTCAGTAAAAAATAATACTAAGGCATGTATTAAATTTTTGTCAAGGATACAAAATGTAAATCTCTATTTGGTTTTTATAAGTAATAGGACACTCCATTATAAATAGACAAGGAAAATTAATTGTTGAGATATGTGTTTCAGATGGGTTACATCTACACTAGACAATGAATAAAAATGTTATAACAAGCTATCTACAGATTATCAGCTATTTATAAAGCCATTTGCAGCTGTGCCTAATGGTCTTAACATGTGTATTTACATGTATAATTAGAATCAAAGGCCGCAGTGATTTATGTACAATTGTTCCTCAGGGCCATCCATCATTTGTCTTGATGGGTATTCATTTCCTGAAAATGTTTTCCTCCACCAAAACTGAGCTAGCATCACTGCAGGGAAGCAATACGCTATTGAATTTGATCTACTAATGTAGAGTCTGGTCTGATAGATTATTTGGTTAGTGATTAGTGGATTCTCCCCACCTGTAGATATAATGCATTTGTAACAGGTTACTGAATATCTTATTTACCGTGATTTTGTTTAAATCAATAATCTGCATGAATGATCATGCTGAATCCAAATTACTGCCTAGCACTGTACTGTGCTTATCACCCAGTGATAAACCCCGTTATCAAAGAAAAACACATCAATCAAAACAAAACATCCCCTACTACCTCATACAAACTTGCAGTTGTACTAGTTGTTTCTTATTTCTTTGAGTACTTGATTCTGGTTCATTGCAATCCATAGAATTGAATTGATTAAACATCTATAAACTTCACTAATATTGATAAATTTATTGCATAGGTAAGTATGTATTATTTTATTTAATTAATAAGACATTTCATGTATTTTTTTCAAATTCGTTTTTGCTTGAAATAATTTATTTATTTAACAGTGTTCATCCTACTATTTATGAATTATTTAATCATATCATGGTGAAAAGGATTTGATTCAAAATATGATACTTGTTTAAATTTTAACTATTGTGTAATGCTGATTTGGGTTACATCAGTTACATCTTATTTCTCTGAGTACTTGATTCTGGTTCATAGCAATCCAAATATTAGTATAAACATCCAACTACAATTACATCGGAAGAGCACTAGTCATTGCAACATAGGGTATCCTACAGAGATAACTAGTGTCTGAATGTATAAGATTGTCCATAGAATTGAATTAATTAAACATCTATAAACTTCACAAATATTGATAAATTTATTGCATAGCTAAGTATGTATTATTTTATTTAATTGATAAGACATTTCATGTATTTTTTTCAAATTCGTTTTTGCTTGAAATAATTTATTTATTTAACAGTGTTCATTCTACTATTTATGAATTAATCATATCAGGGTGAAAAGGATTTGATTCAAAATATGATACTTGTTTAAATTTAACTATTGTATAATACTGATTTGGGTTACATCAGCCCTTTATTTGTAAATCCTATTTTGGTAGCTTGCTAATTATGGACAGTTGTAAGTCTATAATTATTTTTGGACACACCCAGGAGTTGTCCCCCTTTACCACTGTGTTATGAAAAAACATCTGCATGGACCGGGTTGAAATTTGGAACATAGATAAATTGTAGCTGTGAACCTGGGCTATAACCTAACCCTGGGAAAATAACGGTAAAAGAAACGCCAGTGAAAGTGTGGGGAGCTGCTCGAAGATACAAATTTGGAAATATATATGACCTTTTATTTTAGGCGAGTCACATAATAGAAAAAAGTAACTTTCGTTATTAGTTGATATAGCCTAGAGGCAGGAAGTACATAAGGGAGGTTAGGCTTGGGAACCTCCACATGGTGTATCCTGGGCATCAGACAACAACTTACTTCGGTGGTAGCTTGTCTGATAGCTACCCCAGGTCCGGGATGTAATTTCTATTGAGCACACCACACCCTTCAAGGGTTGCATTTAGAAGCTGTTGGGGGTAATAGAATGAAATGGAATCTAGCCAAGTAATGGTCCAATGTCACCCATTCATTTCAGGAGGCCCGTAAAACACATGATTTACTTAAGTTGATCGCGAGAGAATTCTACTCGAGTCTGATAGCAACGTTGCTGCTGGGGACTCCACGGATACTGTGTAGCGAGACGTCATCGCTACCAGCGATACTGATGAATGAGGGTCCAGTAGCCTGAGCAGTCGAAAGCCTGCTCTGTACAGCCTATACTTATAGGGCAGAGTTTAACGCTCTCCGTGTTGCCAAGGAGGAGGCCAAGTCGGACTGGTAGAGATAGCTGCTAGAGACGGGATCGGCATCTGTGGGCACCCCTAACTACTGCCCAGACAAAAGCTTCGCCCCTATGTGCCCGTCACACAGTAGCCCCCAGTCCTGCAGTGCAGGTGGGAGAAACTGTCCCCCCCTGTAGCTCAACAACCTCAGATTTCCACTGCGATCCCAACATGGAGAGACGAATATGCAGAGAAGAAAGAGGACGAGTTTCCCAACATCACCGAGTGAAAGTTGAAGCAACCGATCTGGTAATCCGATCAGTAAGCCACATGTGGTGTGCCTTTTTTAGGCCTGGTTTTCATAGCATAGCAGTTAATATTAAAATAGTCTTGGCTCCGACTCCATACAAACCCACTTTTAAGACCTTGTTAGTTAATTTATACCTTACATTAGTCCTAGTGTTCATAGTATCATGTATAATTGTTTTTTTATTTTATCTTCTTGATGACAATTTGACAATGAAAGTTTCCTGTTAATATTAAAACTTTCTCACTAGTGAATTTAATAATTATTATAACTAAGTGCCCTATTTAGAATTACGAAATATCTTGACTTTGATTTACGGCTGTAACTGTGGGTGTTGCATGGAAAAAACACATTGATATTTACCTAATTTTATGATGAAATTGATTATGCTGTTAAAATAGACGAATGTAATCAGTAAACCAAGGTTAGATGTCGTTTTTGACTATTGCATAACAATATCAACATCGGCACATGTTATGTTAATTAAAAAATCTTATAAAGCTTCTTGAAATTCAATAAAAAATCAATGTATTTAGACTCAGGAATTTGAAATAAATACGAGCCACATACGAGCGCAGAATTTTATAAGAAAAATAAGCAATAAGCATAGAGTGATCCGCTAGCTAGCGTAAATAGTCTATGCTATCCATACCTTCAAAATTTATTTACACATGCGTTCTAACAACTGACGGAATATTTTTTTATGTAATAAGAAAATTATTTAATTTCTTATAGTTTTTTTCAACTTTTACTCATTGAAACATAAATTAAAATAAGCTAGGTACAAAAAAACGAAAAACATTCAAAGTACATAAAGTAAGGAGTCGAGGACATGAGACATGAGGACTGCGACTGACACTGACAGCTGACACTGAAAGACAAAGTGACAGTGTACAGCGACAAATCCAACTTCAACTTCTTAGTAATGGCTAGCGGTGGGCGATTATGAATGATCGGCATAATCGATTTATTTTGTATTACTAATGTTGATAATCGATTATCGAATTAGTAACTAATATGTTTTCATAATCGAATGATATTAGTAATGAGCCGTTTTCCGACGAGACAAAAAGATATGGTTTAATAAAACGATAATAGGAGGCGCTTGTAGGTCTTTTGGTTTGTTGTCAAAAGCGGTAGGCATAATGGGACTCAATTCATTCAATTTGCGAAAGCACGACTTCTAGTAATAAATAATAAACTACTTTATCCATGTACGCATTTTATTCGAATGAAAACTATATCAAAATAGAGGTGGGCGATTATGAGATATACTAATGAAATCATTCGATTATGAGAATGTCTCGAGATATCTCGATTATGACAGTTTGTAGTTACTAATTAGTAGCCAGTCACGCACGCACAGTCGCTAGTCGCGCGCGACTCGATTTACTCACAGCACAGCCGCGTGGGGTGAGAAAGGAACAACACGATGCGGTCTCTCAGCGGGCCGCTATAAAAGAGGGACAGCTATCGAAAAGCTACCTAAAACTTACAAACAATCAATACAAAAATCGGTAAACTTACCGTTAATTAAATCCACATATTTATAAGTAAAAAGTGTCACGTTTCACACCACCGACCGGCACCGTAATACAAACAAAAGAAACCAAATAAACCTATGTCGATACTACTAAAGTCACGGAAGAACTGTCGTCGACTTCATAAAACACGATTAGTAGTACTAATTACTAATATCATTCGATTATGAAAACATATTAGTTACTAATTCGATAATCGATTATCAACATTAGTTATACAAAATAAATCGATTATGCCGATCATTCATAATCGCCCACCGCTAATTCAAAACATCAAAATTTCAAAACAAATTCGTAATCCTGATGAAAGACAAAATATATGTTTTTTAAATTTATTCTTGGATATGGATACTAATCCTTCAGCCGAGAGAGTATCTCTCTACTTAGTCTGTGGATAAAACATTGTCGTATCAGTGTTGCTATTTATATCTTTGAATTTTCTTTCTACTTTGGCTTAGTTGGTGTCTATTGCCTCGGGAGTTCTAAAGATTTTTACTGAAAAGGGATTGTGATCAGTAACGGTTCCTTATTATATTATCAACCTAATTAGCTATTTTTATTCCCAATATTTTAAAATTAAAAAAAGACACTTTTTACACTATACTTTTCCCCTGAAAACGGGTAGGGTCTCTAAAGGGATTACACTGTTGAGAGTATTTGGTAGAGACAGATCTATCTGCATCTCGAACAATCGCCATCTAGTGCGTCCGTTGGAACTATTTTTGTCTCGTCGGAAACTCCCTCATTAGTACTACTAATTATATTTTATGAAGTAGACGACAGTTCTTCCGTGCCTTTAGTAGTATCGACATAGGTTTATTTGGTTTCTTTTGTTTGTATTACGGTGCCGGTGGTGTGAAACGTGACACTTTTTGACGTGATAACGTCTTATAATTCGATGAAGCCGGCTGCACGCCCGCAAAACATGACGTCATGTAACGTTACCGTTACCGTTAGTTCGTCGTCTTTGCCATGCAGACGAAGCTGAGCGCTGAGGGCGCCACCCGCCGAGTCGAGCGGTATCACTACTCGCGCTATCAGCGTACTGATTTCTTAAGACGTTGTCACGTTCAACTATCGTTAGTAAACCGACTTTACAGACAACCATTTTTTTACTTATAAATATGTGGATTTAATTAACGGTAAGTTTACCGATTTTTGTATTGATACTTTGTAAGTTTTAGGTAGCTTTTTCGCTTGCTGCCCTTATTTTATAGCGGGCCGCTGAGAGACCGCATCGTGTTGTCCTTTTCTCACCCCACGCGGCTGTGCTGTGAGTAAATCGAGTCGCGCGCGACTAGCGACCGTGCGTGCGTGACTGGCTACTAATTAGTTACTACAAACTGTCATAATCGTGCTATCTCGAGACATTCTCATAATCGAATGATTTCATTAGTATATTTCATAATCGCTCACCTCTACTAGCGACCGTGCGTGCGTGACTGACTACTACTAATTAGTAACTACAAACTGTCATAATCGAGATATCTCGAGACATTCTCATAATCGAATGATTTCATTAGTATATCTCATAATCGCCCACCTCTAGTAATGGCCATTGAGATCAGAAACACATGGAGTTGCCGCGTTATTCTATACCTACATTTGCCTATACTAATATGAGTGAAACAAGGGTACAGAATGTGAAACATCGTTATGTCTCATTCTTTCTAATGAAATAATTATATTTGATAAAAGAGACAACAATATTTATGTTGTTGCTCATTTTGGCAACATTTTGATGTGACGTAGAGACAGTTGTAGGTAAGTGCCATAATCGGCCATTTTATGTGGCGAGTTTCGTGGTAGTTTAAATGTCAGATGGTTGTTTACTTTGTGAAATATTGTGATTTTCGAGAAATTTACGAAGATATAACTTTTAAAACTGCGTGTGACTGGTGAAAAACACCAATTCAATATGACTAAGTGTTGTATTGTGAACTGTGGGGCAAGTTAGGGTACCGGACAGTAGTCACAAAAAAATCTGAAATTAAGTTAGTTAGTACATTTATGAAGTGAAATAACCATTTAATTAAAATTTACACGAAGGAATACTGATTTATAATTTTAATTCAATTAATAAAGTTTAATATTTCTAATATTTTTCATCTGTTGGCCGCCGTAAACGAAACACCAATCACAGCGCGTGACGTCAACTGTGTCTAAATAACAGTATTTTGTATAGAGTATTTGCGAATTTTACGATTCTTTGCCGTTTTTAAAGTATTTAAAACTATTACAATTGAGGAACAGTAATTAAAACAACACGTTTTAACTATGGAAGCAGGTTATTTGAAAGCTGACTGCCGAAATCTCCCAAGAGTGGATATGTTCATGGTTGGAAATTTCTTTGCCACAAATTCTGACTTCTGTGCTGCTGAATTTAGAAATGTTAAAACATCTATGTAAGTATTCATGCAAAATGTCCAAGGAATAGAAAGTTTCATATAAACTTTAATCCCTTGTTTCACCTGTTATTTGTTTCCAGTATAAAATAAATGTCAGTCTAACCTAACATATTTATTGTACTCGTAGTTATATTATGTACTTTCTATTACTTCAAGATTTAAAACTTATTGTTTTTACATCTTTTCAGATCGGCGAGAAAGTCTTACGGTGATGACGCGATAGGATACGTACAACTTCGGCGTGATTCTGACATGTGTACTATTAAATGTAAGGTGTGTCCAGAACACAAAGTTCATTCAAAATTGTACGCAGTGACTATGATAGTTGACGAAAAACAAGGTAAAATTGTAAGCGTACAGTGTCATGATTGTGCTGCATCAACTGGGGGCTGCAAACATGCTGTAGCTTTTCTGATGTGGGTCCACAGGAGAAGTGAGGAACCGTCCAGTACTGAAGTGCAGTGTTACTGGAAAAAATCGAAACTGGCTCAAGTTGGCACTAGTCTCAAGTTTATAAATTCGAAGGATCTGTCAAATGAAAGAAATCCATGCTCTACACAGGCTACTCTGCAAAAAAACATGCTGGAACAATTTCTTGAAGCAGCGGCAAATCGAGGTGTTACAAACTGTGAATTATTGAAGTATAAAATAAACAGAATGGAAGATTACGAGAAATTGTCACTTCACTATTTAGTTTTAGAATATGGTGGTGATGGTGATTATGACTTATTTTTAAATAAGATTTCACAGTATTTTATCGAAGAAAATATTAAAAGAATTGAACAAAATACTCGGGCACAATACAAAAACAAGTTGTGGTATGAACTGAGATATGGGCGTGTTACAGCTTCAAGAGCTTACGAAGTAAGCAAATGTCATACCACAGATGGGTCTTTAATCGCAATGATAATGGGAGCCAAAATTCCTGACACAAAAGCCATGATGAGAGGAAGGAATTTAGAAAACAAAGTGAAAATAGCAGTGGAAAAGAGATTAGGTAAGAAAGTGAAGGAATGTGGCTTATTTATTTCCTGTCAATACCCATTCATTGCTGGTTCACCAGATGGTATTTATGATGATAAATTTTGTATTGAAATAAAATGTCCTACCAGTGAAAAAACATACAAAAGTTATTTAAAAGATAATAAAGTGGCAAAAAAATACATGGTACAAATGCAAATCCAAATGTTTGTGACAAATTTGAAAAATTGTTACTTTTGTGTTGCTGATCCTAACTTCGAAATCACCAACCACGTGGAAATGTTGTTAGTTCATTATGATGAAGCTTTAGTTAAGCACTATATATCAAGCATATGCCAATTTTGGAAAAATAATGTATATCCTATTCTGTATGAAAGTAGAAAATAAAATTTGATTTTCATGATCAGCTATGTTTTATTTGCTAAAATTTACAGTAAATACAATATTAAAATAGTTATTGTGGGTTATCCCTACGAGATAGACACATACCATGAGCTTTTTTGTAGACCTTTTTAGGTGTACAATACTGCAGTACATTATTTTTATCTATCTCACAGGGTTCAGCCAGGGTTTGCAATTTAAGCGCAAAAATTGTGTTTATTAATGACATCGTTTAGATTTTTTTTTAATTATCAGTGTCTCTCTACTGTACTATGCATGTATTCTACACAAAAACCTTCCTCTTAAATCACTCGTATCTATTAAAAAAGCCCGCATCAAAATCTGTTAGGTAGTTGTAAAGATCTAAACATACACAGGGACAGAGAGACACGGGAAGTTAATTTGTTTTCTACTATGTAGTGATACAAACATATATATTCAATTAAATTGACAATAGATTTTATTTATAACTAGCTGGTACTCGCGACTTCGTTCGCGTGAAATAAATACTATGGTAACTCAGGCAGTACCTATTGTTATACCCAGACACATTTATGGTTACTTAAAACAGCATATAATAAAACAATTTCATACAATTTTATCAAAATCGGTTCAGTTGTTTAGGTGTGAAAGCGTAAGAGACATTCGTCCCTCTTTTCAACTCCAATTTCATACCCATACAGCTCGAAATTACAAAATTGCTAGAACCAATATTCGTTTGCTTCGTGTCAAGTGTCTATATACAGAGTTTCATGGTTTTATCTGCAACGGTTGGGAACTTCCATATTGACATTCATCCCCCATTTCACCCCCGTACAGTTCGAAATTACAAAATTGATAGAACAAACATTTAATTGCTTCGTGTCTAGTGATATATAGATACAAAATTTGATAACTTTGAAAATCACGAATTTTCATCCCTTGTTTAACCCTCTTAGGGGTTGAATTTCACAAAACCCCGTCTTAGCGAGCGCCTATGTGCTAAAAGGGACCTCCATGCAAAATTTCAGATTTGTAGTTTCTGAGATTCCTTGATGAGTGACCTTTCGCTTTTATATATATATAGATGTAAAAATCACGTGATTAAAATAGTAATTAGGTGTAATAAATATTGGTGGACAATTCACACACAACACCATCTGACCCCAAACTAAGCAAAGCTTGTATGATGGCGGCCAGAGAGCTGATATAATACTTATATAGTTTTAAATACATACTTATTATACATAGAAACACCCAGACACAGTGCAAACATTTGAATTAATCACACAAATATTTGCACTGGGTGGGAATCGAACCCACGACCCTCGGCTTCGCAGGCAGAGCTACTACCAACTAAGCCACGAGGCCAGTCAGTATGAGAAATCATTACAAAAATTGTATGCAAATCTAAGTGGTTTCCTAAGTATTAAAAAACCTTTTATTTAAGATGACACAAGCGAGAAATACAAAGTGAAAAGAAGTACAAAATATTGTTATCAATTGAGTAAAAGTAAATCAATTAAATAAATGTAAGAATTTATATTGACAACTGTTCGATCTTTCTCATATAAAATTTCAAAAAGGAATGCCCGTCAACCCCTTAGCTCCATCTACTTATAGCCACAACCCCTTCAAAACTCTTTTGAGATGGCGGGTAGAAATGGATAGTTTCACACTGGCGCCCTCTGTACTAAATTTTATCAGTCATACCCATTTCTTTAAATAATCAGCTACTTGTTCTTATATATGACACATATTTAGACTCAAATCCCAGAATTAAATATAATACTATAAGTGAAATATACTACAAACATTACAGGTGACAACAATATGTTTCAGTTTCAAAGAAGCCACTGAACAAAAATAGCTATTTAAATCAGTATGTTAACATTAACTTAGTTATAGACATTAAATAGTAAAGTACTAACTAATAGTGTTTAACATAATCTGGTGCCTGTTATTGGGATGTATATAATTTAAAAGACAATGCTACTTTGTAAGTTGATAAGAGCACATGCTATTATCATGCAATAATCTAGCATACTTATCAACTTCGAATTCACAACAGAATGTGGTTTCAACATAGAAAATTCCCGGATTCTACGAATGACCCTTTCAATGTGAATCCTTAAACTTGCAATCTGTTTTGTTTTTATGGCTTCTTGCTTGGATAACTTTTGACCTTGACCTAGACTTGGGGGTCTCAGTAAATGACATTTATTTTCAATTAGCATTTGTTCTATGTGTTTGAAACCACGGTCAGCTAAAACCCAGCTTTCAGGTTTTAATTGTTGTAGAAACCCACACTTTTCTACAAGTAATGTGTCACTTATCCGTCCTCCATACCCTGATGATATATAATTTATTAAGCCGTTAGGTGTACTTGATACTAAATATTTAATGGTATTTGCTTTCTTATATTCAGACCATGTTAGAGCTTGATGTAGTGGCTTTGAGGGTTTCGCTATTTCAATTTCAAAACAGTCTATTAAACAGCTTACTTTATTGTAGCGATGTCTAAATGCTATTGGAAGACATTTTTTAATATTTTTTTTATCTAGGTCTACAATAAATGGTTTGAGAATGCTAGAGATTATTGGGATATTCTTCCGAAATATTTTGCCAGCATATGATTCAGATGTTCCAAATTGATCTGCAAGTTCTGAGAATGTTGTATTCAACCTAATTTTTTTTAAGCATAGTAATATATGCTCTGTAGGTATCATGGTATTTGTATGTATCAAATCAACCAAAAAATAACAATCATTAGGTATGCCGATATATAAACGAGGTTTGGTTTTAATTCTTTTACACATGTCATTTATGGCTTGCTTTGCCTCGCTTTCTTTTTCCATTTTAGAATATTCTTCATTTAAGCTACTGCTATCCGATGGTAATTTAAACTCTAATGACTGGACTGAAGGTGATGATGGCTGATATGATGATGATGATGGGTTGTTCTGTGATATGTCACTATCAGAACGATCAATTAGTTTTCTAATAACACTAGGACCACTAGGCATAGCTGGCTTTGAATGTTGTTCTACTTAGAAGGGAGATGTTGAAACACTTGTGGTCAATGTTTTAAATGGTGACACTGCTATATCTTGAGATTTATGTTTGGTTTGGGTATACTTGCTTCTGAAATATTTACTTTTTACAAAAGCTTGTACACCTTTATCTTGATAGTTTGATTGATGTTCTACTGCTACAACTTCCGTTTGTAAATCTGAAAGAAATGGACAGTTCATTATTTTTCATCAGTAAAAATAGGTATACCGACCTACCCAAGTTCAATATTGAATTAATACTTACTAATAGGCAAAGTGGTGTTTTCATTTTCGTTACTACTGCTCAATTTACTATCTTCTAGGGCTTCTTGTATTAGGGCCAATCTTTGCCTTTTCATAGCAGCGGGTCGAGGTATACTAGTTGATGGGAAACTTCTTTTTCTATTAGTTTGACATTGAAATATTGATGGAAGACATCCTGGTTTCATCATAATTTTATTTACATAACCCATAATTCGGTATCTCATGTAATTTTCCATGTCATTCGGTAGCTAAAACAAAAAATCCAAAGTAAGTACTTACATAATTAATAGCATCTAATATTCCACCGCCTTTAAATATGAAGTGTTCGCAGTGTTATGTACCTATTTACCGTAATGTAAATTTGTGTACTTACATCAAAGTGATCCTCGCAGAAGTAAATCGGTGAAGTTACAGACATTCCATCGAAATTTCGTCTTGCTAGTTTCAACCATTTTTTTCGTATATCTGCTTTTCGTGGCACATCAATGAATAATTTAGCTGGTGTGGTTTTACTGTTATTACTACACTGAGGAACTACACACGTACGATATCTTATGTGATCCATTATAACATTAAAGAAAGAAAACAAAAACAACACTTTCCACTGAATAACTGTGTTTATTTACAGTTTGAAACACGTATGACGTCACACGCTCTGAGATCACGTGACATACCGTTTACGCGGCAATTTAAAACAATTATTTTTTACACACTATTTTAAGTACTTAAAAAGTTATATTTGTTTAAAATAAAAAAATGTAGGGCTATATTTAGCCATTAAGATTAATTTTAAGCACTTTTTGAAAAGTTGTCCGATACCCTATTGTCGTTGCACAGGTTAGTATCCAGTTTTCTAATAAAAGTACTCAAAATCTTACACATCTCATGAGAAAATCGTTTCTCGATCATGAATTCACAAGTAAAGTATTGAGATTTGGGTTCATTTCCGTAAAACAGACCATTATTTTTAGTATTTCATTTGTTTTTGATTACATAGTGGAATAGTGTTGTAGGTACCGTTAACGTAATAGTATATCTAAAACTAGTGCGTGCGTATGTTGAAACAATATCGGTATCGCTAAAACAATTATAACTGTTTTGAATTAAAATTTCGTGCCATGAGCGAAATGTTGACCCTTAATACATATTAGCAGCTGTAACTGGGGTGATTTATCTAAACGTAAATAATAATAACTGCCCTTTTTTTATAGATTTCCTAGAAATGAAAAATTGAAGAAAGAATGGTTAGATGCTATTGGTGAAGAAAATATTAATCCTCGACTTAAAGAATGGTTCCTCTGCTCACTTCACTTTAAAGAAAGCTGTTTCAATAGAACTCTTGATGTGATGAGATTACATGATAACTCTGTTCCCACATTATTTTTGGTAAGTATGAAATGTAATGATTATTCATGGCTTTTTGCCCTTAAATAATTAAAAAAAAATACGTAATAGAAAACATATTGTTTATCACAATAAATAAATATTGGTGGACATTCACACACAACACCATCTGACCCCAAACTAAGCAATGCTTGTGCTATGGTGGCCAGATAGCTGACATATATACTTATATAATTTTAAATACATACTTATTATAGATAGAAACACCCAGACACAGTGCAAACATTTGAATTCATCACACAAATGTTTGCCCTGGGTGGGAATCGAACCCACGACCCTCGGCTTCGCAGGCAGAGTTACTACCCACTAGGCCACGAGGGCAGTCACGGCACAATATTAGTATGCATCTATTTATTTCAGGCACTCGACAAAAAACAACAGCAAAAGTCCTCAGTTTTGTGTGAAACACAAAATCTTGATGTTTCTTGTGCATCCACTGTGGCTTCCTTGCAGTTACCGCAACAAATTGTGGAAACAGTGCACATAGAGGTATGTATCTACTTACAACTGCCACACAATATAGGAATTATTCTATTCGAAAAGAAGAATGGTCATTATATATTAATTCATTTGGGACCCAAGCCCGGTGCAAACGTAACATCTCAGTTTTTTTTTGTTATTTTATGTACTTACATCAATTATTAGATATTTTCATTAACTATTTTTTACTACGTAGGTAAATTGTCTTAGTTGAGTATTATAGGTAGGTATATAGCTTGTTTGGTATTGTATTAATTGTATTTTATTAGATGCTCGACTCTATCGACTAAAGGAAGTTTTCGATAGCAACTCATGGTAAAGGTACAATCTCTGCAGATAGATTATAGCTATAGGTATTATTACCTAGGTACTTAGACAATAGATGGCGCCTGTAGGTTTTTCGATTAGTTGTCAAAAGCGTTTTACATAGTGATGTCATTATGACCGCAGAATTTAGCTTAGAGATCTGTTCGAACTAGTTCTCTCCGATGGTTAGTTCTAATTCAGTAGAAATAATAATTAGACTTCGACTCATTGCAGATAGTGTGTAAACTTTGTTCGAACCCTTGATATTTACTAAATTCGTATTATGTTAAATACACAAATATCACGTAAGTTAACGTGCACGTAAATGTAAGGTATTAAGATGATTGTTCTACGACTTTGATATATTTAGATTGAACATCATATTTTGAAATGTAAGTATGTAGGTACTTAGTCAGAATATTTTAATATGTGCAATTTACTTTAACATTTCGTGGGTCGTTTTCCGAAGAAACAACAAAATGGCCAAATAAAACGGCGATAGAAGGCGCTTGGACGTTTCATGTTTAGTTATGCATAGTGATTCACCATTAGAAGCGATGAATTTTGCTAGTAGACCTGAGCCAAACAAGTTCGGTGAAAGGGTTAAGGTTATAAATTCTAGTTATGATTATTATCAGTGAGTTATGTTATGTGCTTATTACATTAACCCTGCAGTGGTCACGCATCTGAATTAGACAAGAATGGTCGCGCGGCGCGGACTACTCGTGTAGTCCAACTTGAAATCGAAGTAAAAAGATTTAAGTACGTTTTTTTTTCCTTGTGAGCAGTGTTTTCAACAATTTAAAATAAAAAAACTTAATTACAGCGTCTTTAATACTTAATATTAAATTAATATAAATAAAAAACTTCTCTGAATTGGTATAAATTTCACACTTCTTCTTTCACAGGTCTTAGAGTTCTGTCGCGGGAACACGCGAAGTTAAGACATCAGAAAGATGGCCGCCAATGTTCTATAATCGCTTCTTGAACATTTACTGCTTAAGTTTAGTAATGCATAATGAGAGAGTTTCAGACGAGACAAAAACAGTGCACTTAATTGTCAAATATAGTTCCAAATTTTACCTAGTGTGGCACCACTGTTTGTATTTGTGATGTTTTTCTAAGAAAATGAATCACTGGCGTCATCTATTGGTGAAATTGGAAACTGCATTTGACAATTCTTTTCACTACTTTTGTCTCGTCTGAAACTCTCTCATTGACAAAATACTTTAAAATATTTTTTTACTCGCTTTGTTTGTGCATTTATTCGTCTCAACACAGAAACACTTTATCAAAATAAATGTTATGAAAAAAAAATCAGAACCCTTGATTAGCTAAACAAAACTGTAAACACAAATAATATTGTACGTAGAGTACTAATCAAACATTATACTTAAATATCAACAAATCTATGAAAAAATATTGTTATTTCATTTTTACTCCTTTACCCACTCATTTACCCATACTTATTCCCTTTAGCAGTAAACGTTGTAAAGCCTTGGAATAGTTATACAGTGTTTTCTCTTTTTATTTGATATTTTGAAAACGATCGAAAGAGACAAAACACTATTAAACTATTCCGAGGCTATACAACGTTTATATATATACTAGCAGCGCCCGTTCCCGTTTTTCCAGCGAGATGAAATGTAGCCTATGTTTTCTTCCAGACTATAATCTATCTACATTCCAAATTTCAGCCCAATCCGTTCATACGTTAGAGCATGATTAAGGAACAAGAACATCCGAACATCGTGACTCTCACATTTATTATATTAATAGGATCTTGCTTTGGCTATACTTTTTAGACTTTACAAATGAAAGTTGTGCTTTTTCTCAATTTGATCTCGGTTTCCAAATACATTTTTCGATTTGACGTTATTTAGTAAAACATACCTAATTTCTAGTAAGACTTGATATCTAGTATCGATACTCGTTATAGTAACACCTATGACCCTGATAGGGACAACCCTTACAATGGCCGCCATCTTATGTAACGTTTTGCGTTGTAGGTATGCACCTTTTTTTTGTAGGTATTTCTAGTCCTTACTATTAGTACGTCCATGGTAATGGCGCGCTCTGTGACATATGGCTGTCACATCTCTGCCATTTCCGTTTCGTGGCAGCTTCTTGAACGGCAGCGATTGACATTAATGAGAGGGTTTCCGACGAGACAAAAATAGTTCCACCATACGCACTAGATGGCGTAGCTTAGATTTGGCAAGATCTGTCTCTACCATAGACTCTTAAAAGTGTAATCACAACGAAACCCCTCCCCATTTTCAAGGAAAAAATCGAATCTAAATTATTTGTGATAATTTAAAATGTTAGAGTTTTCGTTAACACATCAATTATTTATATACTTAAATTTAGATACTTCTCTTCTTAGCTCAGCTGACTAGTTTGGTATGTCTACCTTCTATAAAAACCCCTAAATACATGAAGGAATTTCACACCGAAACAATTTTTCTTCTTACCTTTTGTGTTAAACTCTTAAAATATTAGGAATTAAATAGCCAATTAAGTTGATAATGTAATAAAAAACCGTTACCGATCACAATCCATTTTCAGTAAAAAATTTTAGAACTCCCGATCCAATAGACACCTACTTAACCAAAGTAGAAGGAAAATTCAAAGATATGAATAGCAACACTGATACGACAATATTTTATCCACCGACTAAATAGAGAGATACTCTCTCGGCTGAAGGATTAGTATCCATAGCCAAGAATAAATTTTAAAAATATATATTTTGTCTTTCATCAGGGTAGCGATTCTGAAACCATTCGGTTGCATCCGACACGGAATCTCATCTCTCGGTCTTCGTCATGCTAAACAGATAAGACAAAGACCGCGAGATGAGATTCCGTGTCGGATGCAAACGAATGGTTTCAGAATCGCTACCCAGGTTTACGAATTTGTTTTAAAATTTGGATGTTTTGATTTAGTTTTCATTCGAATAAAATGCGTACATGGATAAAGTAGTTTATTATTTATTACTAGAAGTCGTGCTTTCGCAAATTGAATGAATTGAGTCCCATTACGCCTACCACTTTTGACAACAAACCGAAAGACCTAAAAGTGCCACCTATTATCGTTTTATTAAACCATATCTTTTTGTCTCGTCGGAAAACGCCTCATTGAAATAGAATTTGGACGGTTAATTCGACGTTGCATTTATATTGATTATCCTATAACAAATACGACAACACAAAAGCTTAGACAATGGGGCGTTTTCCAGATGAAGATAGACTTGTCAAAAATTGTTCTAAATTTTGCCAAGTGTGGCACCACTGTTTGTTTTTGTGAAATTTCTCTAACAAAATGAAACATTGGCGCCACTTATGGTGAAATTGGGAACTGTCTTTGACAAGTCTATCTTCATCTGGAAAACGCCCCATTACATAAACACTTTGTTAGTGGGGAACCACAATATAGGGTTATTACAATCAACATGCATAGGTAGGGTAACCAGTATAGCGATTCTGAAACCATTCGGGTCGGGCTGAGCCACGGAAACTGGCATCTACCGAATGGATCGGGCAATTTGCGATTCTCAACGCCAATTCCGATTACTTTTGACGTTTGCAACCGACTACCAGCTGTTTTCCAACAAAGCCGGAAAATTCAAAGATTTCAAGAGCAACACTGATACGACAATATTTTATCCACAGACTTAGTAGAGAGCATGGACGTAATAATAATGTATGTCCAATTGTCCATGGTAGAGATACTCTCTCGGCTGAAGGACTAGTATCCATAGCCAAGAATTAATTTTAAAAAAATTGGCAGTCTTACGAACTGCCGATAGCAGTGAAAACTTATAACTCAGAATTTAAAAGCTTACCTTGGAAACTACACGGGTGTAACCGGAGGGCGTGGCCTCGCCGTCATGGCATGGCCATCTAGAAATGCGTCAGCATTTCTCATTGGCTCACGCATTTCTAGATGGCCATGCCATGATGGCGAGGCCACGCCTTTTCAGTATTTCTCATTGGCTGACGCATTTCTAGATGCCCAATCGCCAAGGTCCCGAGTTTACCCGAAGATTTCTTGTCATACCCGACCGTGACGGTAGAATCTTTCATTTCAAAAAAAATTGTCAGTCATAGGAACTGCCGATAGAAGTGAAAACTTATAACTCAGAATTTGATAGCTTACCTTGGAAACTACACGGGTGTAAAGCTGCCTATACATACTGGCCGAGTGGAGGCCAACGCCAGTGTGTGGAGGGTCGTTTTGTGATGACTCGCGTCGCTCGCCTCGCTGGCCGAGTGATGGCAAGTGGCCAGTGTGTATAGGGATAGGGCTGTTTTGTCTCGACTCGTCTCTCGTGACCGGTGTCGGTTTTTGTGCACAAAACAAAGGCGCTCGGCGAAAAGCGTCCTGCTCTCCTATTGGCCTACCTCGTTTTTGTCTGCACTGGGCCAGTGTGTGGATGGTACGTTTTGTGTCGTGCCGTTTTTTGAAGTGAAAACTTCTTTAGGCGCGTTATAGACAGAATTTTCGTGGGCTGTGAAATGGATTCATGATCACGTGATCATCACGCTCGAATATGATAAGAAATTTCGGGTAACCTCGGGATGCTAGAGTGAGAAAGATAATGTGGTCAACAAACGTGCCAGACCGAGAAAGATAATTGTTAGAGGAGGACATGGGACAATACATACTCTTACTCTCTCTCGCTGCTCACTACCAGTGTTGACTGACACTTTAGCGACTTTCTCGCTGAAACTGGCGAATTTTAAACTTTTTTATCACGACATTAACTTCTAGGTACTTACCACATCAATTGAACCTGTCACGAAATGTTAAATTTGCATTTCACGTCCATTGCAAAAAAGTTATGGTTGTAATATTTTTTCACAGCACTTACAATACGTAAACACACAAAATGATACCCATTTTCATAAGAAAGTGCTTACACAAATACACTATAACACAACATATTAATGCATTTTTAGCGAAAAACATAAATATGACATAATTAAATAGCAAATACTAAAAACTTGTGAGTTAAACGGCATTTTCGACCCGCGTAATTATTTTTTTAAAATTTATTCTTGGCCATGGATACTAATCATTCAGCCGTAAAAGTTTTAAATTAAAATTATTTAGTAGCCTTTATATAGTTAAGTACCTATTTCTTATTTTAAATTTTCACTTCTGCCGTGCGGTTTTAAGCGCACACATTTTTTTTTTGTCTGCACTGGGCCAGTGTGTGGATGGTTCGTTTTGTCTCGCGCCGTTTTGTCGGCACTCGCGTTGGCTTGGGCTGGGCCAGTGTGTGGATGCTTCGTTTTGCCTCGTGCCGTTTTGTCGACACTCGCGTTGGCTTGCATTGGCCCAGTGTGTATAGGCAGCATAACCGGAGAGCGTGGCCTCGCCATCATGGCATGGCCATCTAGAAATGCGTCAGCATTTCCCATAGGCTCACGCATTTCTCGATGCCCATACCATGATGGCGAGGCCACGTCCATTCAGCATTTCCCACTGGCTGACGCATTTCTAGATGCCCAATCGCCAAGGTCCCGAGTTTACCCGAAGATTTCTTATCATACCCGACCGTGACGGTAGAATCCAATTTACCCCCCACGAAAAATTTGTCTAGGCGTGCATAAAGAAGTTTTCACTTCAAAAATGTATATTTTGACCTTCATCAGGTTTACGAATTTGTTTTTAAATTTGTATGTTTTGATATAGATTTCATTCGAATAAAATGCGTAGATGGATAAAGTAGTTTATTTATTTATTACAATAAGTCGTGCCTTCGCAAATTGAATGAATTGAGTCCCATTATGCCTCCGCTTTTGACAAGACAAGTCAAAGACCTACAAGCGCTGCCTATCATCGTTTTATTGAACCATGGTAGCGATTCTGAAACCAGTCGGTTGCATCCGACACGGAATCTCATCTCTCGGTCTTTGTCTTATCTGTTTAGCATGACAAAGACCGAGAGATGAGATTCCGTGTCGGATGCAACCGAATGGTTTCAGAACCGCTACCCATATCTTTTTGTCTCGTCGGAAAACGCCTCATTAAAAAATGGCAACATTGAGAGTAGTCGAAAACTTTCGTTTATCATCTACATCTATGAATTAATTTTATGACACGAAAATCGTATAAATTAGAATTTTATTTTGTAGCTGAAACCTGAGAAATTGATTTGGTTTATAGTGAACTCTTTACAGAAATTAATTATATCGCTAAAAGCTTACAATATATTAGCACAGCGCAATATCTAAACACACTGAACAGTAATGATACTACTCATGAAATCTGTTTGGAAGTGTCTAACTTCTCCGAGACTTTACAAAATATACCGAGATGGACCTATTGATGTACGTATTATTTTAATAAATCGTATTAGAATTATTATGTTTATCCAATGCAATAACTTTCTCACTTAATTGGGAAATTACCTATTTTAAAGCTATGTTCATTTTTAGGTAATGTATGAGCCTCAAGGTGCTGAAAAATGGGGTGATAAAATGATTATTACGGTAAGTCTTTTGGTATGTGCTCTCCTACTAGCTTTATTTGATGAAACAAAGGTTTTTTTTGCCATGCTTTCTCCTTTAGTACTGTTTCTCTAAAGTCCAGGACGTCCGGGAACTTCCACATTGTGCATTCGGAGCATCACACAACTTGCCTTATTGTGATGACACTGTGACAAGGTGTGGTGTAACCAGGAAAGCCATGGTGGGTTTATATATAGAAGAATGCTGACTCATTCCTCTGTGTTCCCACTGCTAGCATCCAAGGTGGCATACCATAGAGGTTTTTTTGGTAGGCTATCAACATCACCCATAGAACGTAAATTTTAAAAACGTTTGTTATTTTATGTAATTTATAAAAAAACTACTGCACTTATGGACTCAATTTGTCAAAGATGATTATTATACGGGATCAAGGAGCAAATTTAATTGGATTGTCCAGAAGTGCAGTAAGTTCTATACTAGAACGAGTATCTAAAGCTGCACTAGTAGGATCATATCGGATTTGGCTGGGCAGGGAGAGAAATACGAGTAGTGAAGGTGAGTGTTGACGTACGTCAATATAAGGGGCCCCTTTTAAACCTACTACCCGAGTCACAAGTCTTGGGGTCTATTCGATATTTCTCTCTCTGCCACACGATGGACCCGGCACCCGCACGGTGAATCCATGGAATGCTAAGAAGTACGTCTCTAGTTGTCATATTTTAAAGACCTAATGATCCTCTGACAGGCTTTCAAAGCACTCCACCTAATGAAGAGGAAGTAAACTATCAAATTAAGAAGAAAACTACTAAATCAGCTCCAGGCCCTGATGGCATTCCCTACATAGTGTATAAAAAGTGTCCATCAGTTTGTAAACATATCTTAAATATATTCAGTAAGATCTGGTCAGGAAAGCAAATCCCAAAATCATTTGGAAGAGCAATTTTTGTCCTGATTCCTAAAATGCAAGAAGTAACTCATCCAAAAGACACAAGACCGATAGCCCTAACCAATACAATTTCTAAAATTTTTTTCAGTATATTGCAAACAAAAATGACCACATTTATGGCTAGCAATAGGTATTTCAGGCCCAACCACCAGAAAGGCTTCTTGCCTGGTATTTCTGGATGCCTGGAACACAATACATTACTAGCGGAAAGTTTGAAAGATGCCAGAACACATGAGAGACAAATAACAGTCTGCTGGATAGACCTAGAGAACGCATTTGGTTCCGTGCAGCATGAACTTATGTTATTTGCCCTAAAATGGTATAACTTTCCTGCTGTAATTATTGACATAATTAATTCATATTAATATCACTTAAAATTCGTTATAGCAGTAAACAAGGAATACTCAAAACCACTTAAATATAATGTGGGACTATTCCAAGGGTGCTGCTTATCACCAATAGTATTTAATATAGTTATAAATATTCTAGTAGATAAATTAATATCCCGTGAGAAGAAATGGGGCTACCGGTTTAAAATCAACAATAAGTACACTGAGTCAATTTTAGCCTTTGCGGACGACCTTGCAATACTTACACGAAATCCCAAACAGTGTCAAGAATTGTTGAATGATGTTGATGAGTTCTGTACATGGACGGAGGGAATGAGGACAAAACCAAGTAAATGTCATTGTTTATGTCTGGGTAGACGAGATACCAAATATACTTCGTACGATCCGGGACTCTCCATAAGTGGCCAAAGAGTTGCCACAATAGCAGAGGCAGTGCCTTTCAAATTTCTTGGTAGAAAGATAGACTACAAAGGACGTACACCATCATTAGAGGTAGTTGTTGGAAACTTCATGAACGACCTCAATAAGGTAGACCAACAGCCTATCAGCAATATCAAAAAAGCATGGATATATGACAACTATCTCACATCACGTCTCACTTGGCCTTTCCTAGTATATGACATCGGTAAAACCCTCCTGGCAAAACTAGATGCTAATGTCATAAAGATATTGAAGTCATGGTTTGGATTGGCACATCCGGCTGATCCCTCTACTCTCTTTAGGGATCACAATAGTTTTGGGCTGAAACTAAAAAAACCATCCGAACTCTACAAACACCTAAGAGTTACAAAAACGCATGTTTTGGGAAAGTCGAAAGACGAATTAATTGCATCTCTCCCAAAAGACAAAAGTGCTTCGGACCTTGAATCTAGACTTCAATTTCACAAACAATTTATGGCAGGTGCGCAAGTAAATACAGCTGGGTTGGGTGCGAGTAAGAAAAGGGAAGACCGAGACATGGTAAAAACCTTTCTACAACAAGACGAAAATGATAGTTACAAAGTGCACGCTATGAATTTAGAAATGCAAAGTGAGTGGTTAACCATAGGTGAGTTTTGTATCCCATTAGCTCTGAAGTGGCGCACCTTGCTATATGACTGGTCTCCTGCCTTATTAAAATTTTATCTGAACGCTTTCCAAATGACCCTCCCTGACCAGAGTAACTTGGTAAGGTGGGGAAAAGCCTCTGAAAAATGTTGCTATACTTGTGGTGAGGCGATATGTACAGCAAGGCACATATTGGTGGGATGCAAGGTGCTCCTTAATAGGGGTCATTACTCACAGCGCCATGACAGAGTACTTGAAATCATACGTGAAGCCGTAAGCCTTTCGGTAGCTAGAGCCCAAAAGGGATTGACGATAAACAAAAGACAAATTAACTTTGTAAAAGAGGGCTCAACTTCAAACTCCAAGAACAAGCCTTACTCAATCCTGGGTTCAGCTCCTGATTGGACTATTTTAATGGACACGTATGAAAAGCACTACAAAATCCCAGAGGATGTGGGTGTTTCGTCATCCAGACCGGACATTTTCCTTTTTTCTAGGGCTACGAAACGCATAGTCCTGGTAGAACTTACCGTACCGTGGGAAACTAATATACCTAAAGACCACGCGATGAAACAAAATAAGTATTACGACCTTCAAAATGAATTAACAAAAAATGGCTATGTAGTTAATTTATACGCTCTAGAAGTAGGAGCGAGAGGTATACCAGCAAAATCTCTCTATAACCTGCTTAAAGACCTTGGATTGTCCAGAAGTGCAGTAAGTTCTATACTAGAACGAGTATCTAAAGCTGCACTAGTAGGATCATATCGGATTTGGCTGGGCAGGGAGAGAAATACGAGTAGTGAAGGTGAGTGTTGACGTACGTCAATATAAGGGGCCCCTTTTAAACCTACTACCCGAGTCACAAGTCTTGGGGTCTATTCGATATTTCTCTCTCTGCCACACGATGGACCCGGCACCCGCACGGTGAATCCATGGAATGCTAAGAAGTACGTCTCAAACCTCGTATTAAATGAACTTTTGCGTAACATGACCCAGTTACGTTCTATTGGTGCTGTCAAAAAGAAAATAAACGGTTGGATCTACTATAGACATCCTTTATTGTGATTAGTTCCTAGTGTTACTTGTCGGTTTGAGGTATTTTTCATAGATTTATAAAGGGTAAGAAATAATGTGAGATTACAGTCCTATGTTAGGTTAGTTTTTAATGTCACTTTAATTTTTTATTTAGTTTTTGGTGACAGATACACAGATAATGTAAGAAAATTAAAGATCATGTCAAAGAGAGGATCATGTTGAGTTGTAAACCAATAACAGAACATTTAGTTTAGGGGCATGTGGCTAGTGCTAAAGTGTCTTGTCTAATTATTATCAATATTTTCGCAAAATTACTAAAAGATTTTTGCAGAATATTGTTTTATTTACTGTTAAATTATCCTATGACATAATATAAGAACACTAATTCAAAAAAGTTATTTTTTATACATATCTTCTATTTATTCTATGCTTATCTTTTCCAGGCTCATGCCATTTGGAAATTTACAATATACGCTTCTCCACTGATGTGCTTATACATACATAGAAGAGGTCTATTCACAGTTGAAGAATGGAAATCTCTGATGAACTACATGGGGGGCATAAGTTACATCCTCTGTTTTGCTTTTCTACTAAGAGCTTATGGGCGGGCAACTAGCCCCAAATATCTGCAATTCTTAAAAACACTAGAGGGTGCTCCTAATCAGACACCACAGAGTTACCTCTCTGCAGTAAGAACATATGACTTTGAATTTTCGTCGTGGCCAGTTTCATACCAGACGCAACCAATAACAAGGTAACTTATTAAATTTGTTTAATTTAATTTAATTAACTTATTAAATTTAATAAGTTAATTAATTTATTAAATACCTTCTAAACTCTACAATTTAAAAGCATGTAAAAAAATGTGAAGTGGTTTATGACCCAGATCAATAATCTCAACTCTCATTCAGTAAGTAGATTAGTTTTATTTGTAACAAGTTGCACCCCACAGTTTACCTGTGTCTTAACGTTTTTCATAATAATTTATTTGTGTGAATTATTTTCATTTAATACTATTCACACAAATTAATTCATTAAGGATTAAGGAACCTACAGGAACCACTAACTTTGATAGGATATAAAGTTAAATGGATATAAAGTAGCCTAGGTTTATCCAGAATGTACTTACTACATATTTTGGATTATACTTACTACCAACCTGCAATGGGCCGGTGTGGTGGATTATGGCTTTGACTTTCTCCTTGCGAGAGAAGGCCCAGAGTTTCAACAGTGGGCTTCTTATAATATACTTACAACTTATTACATAGTTAATTTCACTCAAATCTCAGTGTTCAGGTGTTATCGAGATATAGGGGAAGAAACATACATACTGTTAAACCCTCTATCTTTTGCTTCTATAATATTACTTTGAATAAAACAACAATAAATTACTGGACAATGAACCCTTCCTGTCTCAGCCTTTTTGCGAAATTCATTTGTACAGGGCTATCTGTACTAAACTCAAATGGCCACATCCTACGAACCATAACAAACAAGTTTTATTGTGGCACAACTCAAAGTTAATGAATCTGCTGTTCCAATCTAAAGTGCATTTTATAATACAACCATAGTCAAAGAATTTTGTTTGTTTTCATACACATAAGCAACATGGAAGAGGAAAAAAATTTTTTTATTTTATTTTTTCAGAACTTCTTGGCTACCTCGTAACCCGTTCCAAACGCAAGCTAATGCAGATCTGCCATTTTATCACCGGTCCATCATTCAAATTCTAGCATTTATTGCTACACACACTTTTGCTCTTCGTCTCATATATCCTGGGTCATTGGGATTTATCCATACTTTCTTGTGTAAGTATCTTCTTAATCAGTAGGCAAATAAGCAATACATTTATTTTTGTAGAGCTCATTACAGAGTCCACTTGGGGTGTCACCATAAATCCTACTAAGTAATATTATAAATGTCAATGTATGGATATTTGGATGTTTGTTGCTCAATCACGTCCTAACGTATGGACGGATCGGGCTGAAATTTGGAACACAGATAGATTATAGTCTGGAAGAAGTAGCATATGTGCTACTTTTATCCAGAAAAAACAACGGGAACGGGAACTTTGCGGTTAATACCGCGGGGCGCTGCCAGTGATAAATAAATATAAGTGGCCCCAAAGTAGTACTATGCATATAGTAAGTTAATTTAGCTTGTTAACTTAAAAACCAGTTGGCAATCATCGGTTTCATCATTACTGGCAATGTTTTGAGAGAAATTACATTATATTGTAGTGTGAGCAACGGAATGCTAGTCAGTGAATGCAATATTTTTATGTTCAGATTACAATGTGGTGCAGTGTTGTGTGCAGGAGTATTTTTTACCGACTGACTCATTGTCCTTTACTTCACTGATAAGGAATAGAGATTTTGGTCAAACATAAATATATTACCAAGACAAGTGTAGCATATATAATTCAATTATTACAGTAGCCATGCTGAAATTTAGTTTTACTACTGGTTGGTTCCTGTTGTTGTTGTGTACCAAAAGGTTCTGACTACAGGATCCAACCAGATACATTTGGCAGCCTTTTAATTTTTAAGTGTTTATGTTGTAAATAATACGAAACACTACGAGTAAAAGCCGGGTCACACAGAGGCGATCCGATAGCGATAGCGATCCGATAGCGAGACGATATTTTTTGTAATGTTCGAATTTGTATGCAACCTGACACACAGCAACTGGGCGTGATTCCATACTCGCATATCGGATCGCTATCGCTATCGAATCGCTATCGCTACCGGATCGCCTCTGTGTGACCCGGCCTTAAGGCTGATTTTATTCTCACGCTGACCGCACGCGTATCTTCGGCGCTGATGGTTGTGTGGCTTACCGAACATTTTGTAGAAAATTCCTTAGTACAAGCAAAAACAGCGACATATGTTATAAACCATACTACGAACTACGTGAGTGCCGCGTTCGCGGGCCAGTAAAAACTCGTTCACTCCCATGCGAGTTCACCGTTGTGAACTGAGTCGCAATTTTAGGCCCAACGCTGTTGTGCCATTTTGTCGCACCTTTGGCCATGTCCTTTATAAATAAGTCTATGGTTTTGAATGACGCGTAGCTATCAAAGCGCGCGGTTGTCGGAGAACTACGCGCTGAGCCATCAGCGACGATGGTGCGCGTGCGGGGTCGGCTTGATACTAAAATCACCCTTACTGTTCGGTTGGTTTGGGTAAAAATAAACAACGGCTTTTAATTTCTTCAGGGACTCCACTGTTCCTGGGCAGAGGAAATCTCGTAGAAGTTTTTAACGGACAGAGAGCAAAGATAAAAACTGCCGATGGCAATTATTTAGATACCATGTTTGTTGATAACCGTTCATCAAACCCCGGTGGTGAGATCCTTGTTATTTGCTGTGAAGGCAACTCGGGATTCTACGAAGTCGGCATTATGACATCTCCCATCAAGACTGGATATTCTGCTCTTGGTTGGAACCATCCTGGATTTGCTGAAAGTACTGTAAGTAATTACTGTACTTAATTGAGTATAAGTCCCATGTTTTTTGGGTTCCATACTCCAAACTTTATAGTTTCGTTTATGATAAATTCTTCACACCACTATATTATATATACACAAGGGAAATATGGAATCTATCAGCTATGCAGGCTATCAGTGCAAGATGCAACCACTGGTGGCTTACCACCAACCACCGTAACAAACGCTATTTATTGCAAAAAACTATGTCTATGTAAAAACTTACTGTGATGTAATGTCATTAAGCAAACAGTATAAATGGTATTTTTGTTTTATTAGGGGTTACCATACCCAGATCAGGAGCACAACGCCATCGATGCTGTGATGCAGTATGCCATCAACAAGCTCGAATTTCCTCCAGAAAACATCATTCTGTTCGGCTGGAGCATCGGCGGCTACTCCGCGGCCTGGGCTTCTGTCAACTATCCCATCAAGGGCTTGGTGAGAATATCAAATACTAATAAGTATAATAAATATTGGTAGACAATTCACACACAACACCATCTGACCCCAAACTAAGCAAAGCTTGTACAGTCCGCGAGGTATAAGCTGAGCTTTGCATTAGTGTGAGTGATCACATGCATACACATCTATTACCAAAAGTACAGTCAGACAACAAACTCTTAAACAACAAGCTGACATTAACTATCCAGGATCAATATGGTCATTGCGAAAAGAAGTATCTCTTTTAGGATTCAAATGGTCAAGGACAGAGAATAACAGAAAATTTTAATGGAAAAGCATGAGATCCGTCACCTATGTATAACTTACTTACTTAAAATTTCCGAATACCGTATTCAGGGCAGGCCTATCGTTTAACCGTATATCATAATAAACAGAAAAAAATGCTTTAATTTGATATATAGAGACGAACTTCTTAGCATTCCATGGATTCAACGTGCGGGTGCCGGGTCCATCCATCTGCGTAGTTTAGTTTAGTTTAGTTTGACGGGGCTGTTTCCGCACTTAGCCTCTCAAAGTGGGCCATTGTGCGTGGCTCATACTTCCCTATCACTCCAACCATCCCAGGCTATCCCAGAAGGCAAGCAACCTATTCAGGTTGTTGAAGGCCTCCGGGACTGCTGCTGGGGAGTGGAGGAATTCTGCCCGTTGATCCGCCACGCTCCTGCATTCCACAATCACATGCTGTGGCGTTTCTTCTTCCTCCATGCATCCTCTGCACAGAGGGCTATCTGTTACACCTAAATTGAATAAGTGTTTGTTAAGGGGACAGTGGCCAGTCATAGTACCTATGACTTTACGGATCCTATCCCTGCTCAGTCTGATAAGGTTGCGGGCAAGTTTTTTTGTTGCTACCGGAACAGCAATTTTTGTTTGCCTGCAACCTTCAATGTTTCTCCATTCCATTGAATGTGCTTTTTCGGTATTTTCCTGCAGCCATGATTTTATTTGGGCCTGAGGTATAGGCATTAAAGGTTCCGGACCGTATGTTATTGCCTTTGCTCCTCTCTTGGCCAGTTCATCTGCTGCATCATTACCTAGTGAGTCACTGTGTCCTTTAATCCATTGCAGGGTTACTCTGTTCGTCCCTGTTATGGATTGGAGTGCATTGTGACATTCCAGTATAAGGACAGAGGTTATAGTGTTGTTTTTTAGGGCTTGAAGCACTGACGCGCTGTCGGAGACAATTTTGATGTTTAAGTCCCCGACATCTCTGGCTGCGATCGCCTGTGCCGCCCTGGTGATACCGATACATTCGGCTTGAAAGATTGTGTTTAACTTACTTAGTGATGTTGATATTTTTATGTTTAAATCATTTGAGAAGACACCGGCTCCTGTACCTTGTGAGGTTTTGGAGCCGTCTGTGTATATCCTTACTTCTCTGCTACCAGAGCTATCTTTTAATTCTGCATTAAGTTGGATATTGTATCTTCGATCAAAGACGTGTTGGCATATTGTTCTATCCATGGGTGCCTCAAGAAGTGGTATTTCTTTCAGCACCCGTTTCAGAACTTTTGTGTGTTCTGTTTCTGTACCCTGTTTCCACAGTCCGTGAGCTCTTAGTCGCAGGGCGGCTGCAGTGGCCTCCTCTTGTATGACTAAGTGTAGAGGTCTCAAATTTAAGAGATACTCCAAAGCGGCTGATGGTGTGGTTTTCATGCATCCAGTGGCTGCTAGGCTTGCCAGGCGTTGCAGACTTTGGAGTTTGGCTTTTATTGTGGTCAGTTGTGTTCTGGGCCACCACACAACTGATCCGTAGGTCAGAGAGGGTCTAATCACTGAAGTGTACAACCACAGTGTAATTTTTGGATTGAGACCCCATTTTTTCCCAATGAGTCTCCGGCATTGCCAAAAAGTTAGACAGGCCCTCTTAATTTTTGTATCTATATGACTCGCCCAGTTCAGTTTATTATCAAGGATGATGCCCAGATACTTCACTTGCGATGATAGGGTGAGTTTGGTATTAAATAATTTTGGGAGTTGTAGTTCTGGTAACTTTCTTTTGTTGGTGAAAAGAATGAGCTCTGTTTTTTTCGGATTTACTGACAATTGATGTTCGCCACACCATTTCTCTACAATCTGAAGAGCCGAGCGCATGGACTTACAAAGCACATTTTCAGCGCTTCCGCTAATCAGTATAGTGAGGTCATCCGCATAACCAATAGTAGTGTACCCTCTGTTATTTAGCGTCTTTAGGAGGCTGTCTACTACTGTGTTCCATAATAGTGGTGATAGGACGCCACCCTGGGGGCATCCTTTTACTACCTTTGCCCTTATGGTAGTGTTCATCACTATCTGGACTGCTCTTTTACTGACCAACTCGGTGATCCAGTTCCTCATCACTGGTTCGACCTTGAGTTTGCATAGAGCATGGTTTATGCTGTTGTGCATTGTTTTATCAAATGCCCCCTCTATGTCTATAAAGGCTGCAAGTGTTGAAAGTTTGTTTGTGAGAGCCGATTCTATCTTGTGCACAACCATATGCAATGCTGACTCTGTTGATCTACCCTTTCTGTATGCGTGCTGCTGAGGATGCAGTTGTTTATGTTTTAGTGCCCCATCTCTTAAGTGTCGGTCCACTAATCTTTCTAACGTTTTTAGAAAGAAAGACGTTAGGCTAATAGGTCTAAACGATTTGGCGTGCGTGTAGTCCTCCTTACCGGGTTTTGGTAGGAAAATTACTTTCGCCTCCCTCCATGTTTTCGGGATATATTTAAAGGCTATACAGGCCCTATAAATTGGTAAAAGGTGCTCTGTTACCTGGTTTGGTTGCCATTGTAGTAACGCTGGGAATATACCATCCAGCCCTGCGGATTTGAAAGGTTTGAAACTTTTAAGTGCCCATTTTATTCTATCCGCGGTTACTACCTTATTTGCTACTTCCCATTCTTGGGTTGTTGGTGTGCAGTGGTTTTCTTCTGGCCACTCTGGTTCTCCTGTGATCTGGCATCCAGGAAAGTGAGTCTCCAGAAGTACTGCACTTGTTTCGTTGTCTGTGTTTGTGTAAGTGCCGTCTTCCTTTTTTAGGGAGCCCAGGAGGTTGAGCTCGCCTTTGGCTAGAACTTTCTTTATTCTTCCGGCTTGGTTTGTTGAATTTATGCTATTACAGAAGTTGTGCCAGGATTCCGTTCTGCGGAACCTGATTCGCCTCTTGTAATGCTTTTGTTCAGCTTTGTAGTTGTCCCAGTCCACCATGGATCTGGTGTTTTTTGCCCTGTTATAGAGCGTCCTTAGTTTATGGCGTAGTCTCTCGAGTTCTGGCCCCCACCAAGAACCCTTACCTACGTTGTTTGATTTTACCACCGGACATGCCAGTTTGTAACTATCCAATAGTGTTTTTGTTAGGAATTGTACGTTCGTTTCTATGTTGTTTGTACAAAGTGTTGTGTCAGTTAGGTGTGTATTTCCTAATGTTTTGTTTAATAATGCTGTGTACCTTGTTATATCGGTTTTACGGGGGTTACGATATGGAACAGGGTCTGTTGACTTATATCGCAGTTGGAAACAAACGCGGCGGTGGTCCGCAAAAGATGGCTCGTTTGATACGTGCCATCCCTCGATTTGGCTAGCCACCGCGTTGGTTGCCAGTGTAATATCTATGATAGTTTGGTACCTAGAGCTTACAAAAGTAGGTTCCGTACCCCTGTTCATAATGTTGAGGTTTGTCTGGAATAAATATTCGGCTAAGGACTCACCCCTTTTGTTGGTATTTCTACTTCCCCACAGCGAGTGGTGAGCGTTGCTGTCCGCGGATGCGATCAGCTCCCAGTGATGTTCTTCGCAGTGTTGTACCAGGTCGGCCAGTTCTTTTGGGGGAATATCCCCCTCACCCGGCAGGTACACTGATGCTAGTACTAAGACGGTTTGGTTTTCTGTAGTAAGTCTCACTGCTGTGAGGTCTCTAGAACAGAATTGGTTAAGCAAAGTGGCTGTTGTTGTTTTAGGCATATAAATACATGTTCTTGGGGTTTCAACAGTAGTGTCTACCATTAACTTACCTCCGATGTTACTGAGACCGCAGATTTTATTATTTTTGATCCAGGGCTCCTGGATCATGGCGACGGTCTTGCTGTTCTTCTCCAGCACTCTGCGTAGAGTGGCCGCCGCTATCTGCTTGTGCTGGAGATTGGTCTGGATGAACTTGAGGGGGCTATGGGCTTCGCAGGACGCCATCTTCGTCACTGCTGCAGCACCCCTCACTCGGCAACGGTGAGACTACTTCCACCTCGCTCAAACTCTGTTTGAGGGCGGAAGCTGAGGGCTCCGGAGTCGACGTCTCCTTTGCTTCAGTCTCACTCGTTGAGGTTGTTTTTACGGGTTGTTTTCCTGCCGTTTTCGCTTCGACTGTGGAGAAGAAGCGGATGTACCCACTCCCCGTAATGTGGGCTACCCGGCGGTCGCGGTCCAGGATCGTCTGCTTCTGGTCTTCAGGTATTCCCAGGGTAAGGTGCACTACCTTATCCTCGGAGCCCATAGCGTCCTGTGGTTGGTCGTCCACGGTCATATCGTAGCACTGCCACGAGTCCACCTTGTACCACGGATTCTGGGCACAAAGGACTCGCTGCAGTATGGCAGGGTCGGTAATGCTGGTATGAATTAGAAGCCCAGCCTTGAGCTTCTTCTTCATGTCCGACTGCCTGATGACCGTGAGGGTGGTGTCAGGAATTGGTGACTCTATGTTTTTCACCTCTTCTTCCAGCCACCTGAGCGAATTCGCGTCCTCGCACCACATCGCTAACGCCCCGTCCAACAGGAAGGGTCGACCGCGGAAAGACGGTGCGGGCGCGCTCGAGGAAGATGGAGACAGTGCGGTTTGGATAACTTTGCCAGCAACAGCTACCCTCACCGCCTCTGCCTGGGTCTGCGAGAGGTCCCTCTGCGGGACGGTAGTAATCACCACCTTCAGGTGGGATTGAGCCGCGTCTGCGTAGCTCACCGTCCGTTTTGCTTTTGGGTCGGTCTTCGCGCGTTTGGCGTCCCCTCTGGGAGATTGGGTCTCGTCCAGGCGAGCGCGCTTCGATGAAGCTCTCTCGTCCGTCGAAGACCCTTTCCCCTGCTGTTCCTTTTCAGGAATGGGAGCCATCGCAGCGGTCCGTCTACCGCGAGCACCTCTCGGTTTCCTTTTCTTCCCCGATTGGCTGGGAATTGGTGGTGGTGGTGGCGGTGGTGGTCCCGCCCCTGTAGAGGTGGATGGTGTGATTTCGCGCTGCGTTTCCGCTGCTGCGATAATTTTGGGTTTGTTTGGCTGAAGTGCTTTCCTTCTCGCGCGCCTGTTATGGCGAACGCGTTCTGGTCTGCTCTTCTGCCCTTGGGTTTGGGTGTCAGCCTTCGCGTCGG
This sequence comes from Ectropis crepuscularia, assembly GCA_963693475.1. Taxonomy (NCBI): domain Eukaryota; kingdom Metazoa; phylum Arthropoda; class Insecta; order Lepidoptera; family Geometridae; genus Ectropis; species Ectropis crepuscularia. Next base: position 21,684,427 of record OY856338.1, read on the forward strand.
TGGACTCCCTTTTGCAGGGACGCTTATGCGTGACTACAGTCCACGGCGACTTGACGGAGGGTTGAGTTGCTGGGATTGCCTTCATGAGGCCTGATAAATCCAGGCTGGAGCCTGGTTGAGAGCACAAGTTGCCCCCCCCAGAATACGAGGGGCAGACCGAGCTGGGCTCGGTGAGGGATTCTCCGCTGGCTGAGCCAGTGGTACCCTCCTGGGGTAAAATCTTTTTACGTTGTGCCGACATTAGGGTTTTTGAGCTGGGTTTTAAAAATCTCACACACAACCTGCCCTTGGTGTGTGTGGCGCAACTTTTTGGGGGTATTTGGTGCCCCAGGGCCTTGCGGGCCGGAGTTGTGGATATAGGCCGCCACGGTTCGGTCGTATGTGTAGGCTTGTATAGTGTGTCTGAGTGTAGTTGAGTGTGGTGGTGTACTTACTAAGTGAGGCGTGATTGTGATCTGTATGTGTGTGTGTGGTTGCGTGCCTAATGAGTGTATGTATGTGGTGTATATGTGGTGTGCTTGTGTAGTGTGTGTGGTATTTTAGCCAATAGCTAGTGATGTACCCGTAGGTACATTACTAACCATTGTTACCGGGGTACACCGTCCTAGTGCATTGCGTTCCTAGGTGATCGAGATCCACCAGGACCGCATTGCAACCAGGCACGCTTGGAGGTACACCACTAAAGCACCCCTTCACTAATCCATCTGCGTAGTCCTCCTGAGTCATCCTGAGTAGATGCCGAGACTTGTGACTCGGGCGTAGGCTGAAGGGGCCCCTTTCTACCGTACATCAACACTCACCTTCACTACTCGTGTTTCTCTCCATGCCCAGCCAAATCCGATATGAACCTACTAGTGCAGCTTTAGATACTCGTTCTAGTGTGGAACTGCAGGTTATAGAGGATTTTGCTGGTATACCTCTCGCTCCTACTTCTATCTATCTAGCGTATAAATTAACTACATAGCCATTTTTTGTTAATTCGTTTAGAAGGTCGTAATACTTATTTTGTTTCATCGCGTGGTCTTTAGGTGTATTAGTTTCTCACGGTACGATAAGTTCTACAAAGACTATGCGTTTTGTAGCTCTAGAAAAAAGGAAAATGTCCGGTCTTGATGACGGAACACCCACAAACCCACATTCTCTGGAATTTTATAGTGCTTTTCATACGTGTCCATTAAAATAGTCCAATCAGGTGCTGTACCCAGGATTGAGTAAGGCTTGTTCTTGTAGTTTGAAGTTGAGCCTTCTTTTACAAAGTTAATTTGTCTTTTGTTTGTCGTCAATCCTTATTGCGCTCTAGATACTGAAAGGCTTATATGGCTTCACGTATGATTTCAAGTACTCTGTCATGGCGCTGTGAGTAATAACCCCTATTTAAGGAGCACCCTGGACCCCACCAATATGTGCCTTGCTGTACATATCGCCTCTCCACAAGTATAGCAACATTTTTCAGAGGTTTTTCCCACCTTACCAAGTTACTTTGGTCAGGGAGGATCATTTGGAAAGCATTTAGATAAAATTTTAATAAGGCAGGAGACCAGTCATAGAGCAAGGTGCGCCACTTTAGAGCTAATGGGATACAAAACTCACCTGTGGTTAACACTCTGCATTTCTAAATTCATAGTGTGCACTTTGTAACTGTCATTTTCGTCTTGTTGTAGAAAGGTTTTTACTATGTCTCGGTCTTCCCTTTTCTTTCTCGCAACCAACCCAGCTGTATTTACTTGTTGCACCTGCCATAAATTGTTTATGGGATTGAAGTCTACATTTAAGGTCTGCACTTTTGTCTTTTGTTAGAGATGCAATTAATTCGTCTTGCGACTTTCCCAAAACATGCGTTTTTGTAACTCTTAGGTGTTTGTAGAGTTGGGATGTTTTTTTTAGTTTCAGCCCAAAACTATTATCATCCCTAAAGAGAGTAGAGGGATCAGCCGGATGTGCCAATCCAAACCATGATTTCAATATCTTTATGACATTAGCATCTAGCTTTGCCAGGAGGGTTTTACCCATGTCATATACTAGGAAAGGCCAAGTGAGACGTGATGTGAGATAGTTAACGTATATCCATGCTTTTTTAATATTGCTGATTGCTGTTGCTTTTGGTCTACCTTATTGAGGTTGTTCATGAAATTTTGAACAACTACCTCTAATGATGGTCTACAACCTTTGTAATCTATCTTTCTACCAAGAAATTTGAAAGGCACTGCCTCTGCAATTGTGGCAACTCTTTGGCCACTTATGGAGAGTCCCGGATCGTAAGAAGTATATTTGGTATTTCGTCTACCCAGACATAGACAATGATATTTACTTGCTTATGCCCTCATTCCCTCCGTCCATGTATAGAACTCATCGACATCATTCAACAATTCCTGACACTGTTTGTGATTGCGTGTAAGTATTGATTGATTGACTCAGTGTACTTATTGTTGATTTTAAACCGGTAGCCCCATTTCTTTTCACGGGATATTAATATGTCTACTAAAATATTTATAACCATATTAAATACTATTGGTGATAAGCATCACCCTTGGAATAGTCCTACATTGTATTTGAGTTGTTTTGAGTATCAGAAATGTACGTTTTGAACGTATTAATACACCAAAATATAACCTGTTTATACCTGGCTGCGAAGTAGTTGCGGCCGAGTGTGCAGCGGCACCCATTGATTTTCGAATTCTTTACATACACAAGCCGTTAATCTCATGATTTGTTTTAAGCTTGAAATTTGGAACGTTGATAGATTATAGCGTGGAAGAAACCATCGGCTATTTTTTATCCCGAAAAAAAAATGTTTATCTGTAAAGTCGGTTTACTGACGATAGAACGTGACCACGTCTTAAGAAAATACTGATGGAATGGTAGCATTTTTCAAAAGAAAATTTTAATTTCATTTGTTTAATAGATTTGTATGTAAAAAGTAATCAGTAGAATTTAGTTATTTTCAATCAAAACAATGCAAAAAAGCTTTTAGATGCCGGGGATCGAACCCGGGGCATTTCACATGCAAAGCGAATGCTCTACCACTGAGCTACATCCCCGCTTGAACTACTGGTCGAAATAATTAATGCAACTGTAACAAACATGCGGCGAGGTAACGACCGACGGTAACGGTACATGACGTCATGTTTTGTGGGCGTGCAGCCGGCTTCATCGAATTATAAGACGTTATCACGTCAAAAAACGGGAACGGGAACTACGCGGGTAAAAGCGCGGGGCACTGCTTGTTTTAAAACTAATTAATATTTGTTTGTTCAGATCTTGGACGCAACCTTCGACGATCTCCTGCCGCTAGCACAGAAGCAGATGCCCGAATCCTGGGCGCTGTTGGTGAAGGAGGTGGTCCGTTCCTACGTCGACCTGAACGTCGCTCAACTCCTCAAGAACTACTCGGGCCCTTTGCAGCTCGTGCGCCGGACTGATGACGAGATCATTTGTTTAACGTGAGCATTTTTTTTAAATTATACGTGTACTATGGCCATGTGGCTGATGGTAAGCAACATGCCTGCTACATAACAGCACAGTTACACGCAGCTATTGGAAAATTAACCAGTCCAAATCATTACCTAGCACTGCACTGCGCTCATCACCCAGAGGTATAAGATGTTTCATCTCTACACCCTGGAATTTCAGTGAAAACATTGCCCTTCAAAGCGGAACACAGTAATGTTGCACGTTACTGCTTGGCGGTAGAATAACTGGCAACGGTGTTGTACTTCCTCAGGCGGACTCTGACTCGGACGGGATAAAATGCATTTATACACAAGTCTTGTTTACAAAACAAAACTGATGATCCAACGAACTTCATATTACTTACGTTACATTTGTGTGAATTGTGTAAATCTCTAAAGCGGCGCACCTTGCTATGTGACTGGTCTCCTGCCTTATTAAAATTTTATCTGAACGCTTTCCAAATGACCCTCCCTGACCAGAGTAACTTGGTAAGGTGGGGAAAAGCCTCTGAAAAATGTTGCTATACTTGTGGTGAGGCGATATGTACAGCAAGGCACATATTGGTGGGATGCAAGGTGCTCCTTAATAGGGGTCATTACTCACAGCGCCATGACAGAGTACTTGAAATCATACGTGAAGCCGTAAGCCTTTCGGTAGCTAGAGCCCAAAAGGGAATGACGATAAACAAAAGACATATTAACTTTGTAAAAGAGGGCTCAACTTCAAACTCCAAGAACAAGCCTTACTCAATCCTGGGTTCAGCACCTGATTGGACTATTTTAATGGACACGTATGAAAAGCACTACAAAATCCCAGAGGATGTGGGTGTTTCGTCATCCAGACCGGACATTTTCCTTTTTTCTAGGGCTACGAAACGCATAGTCCTGGTAGAACTTACCGTACCGTGGGAAACTAATATACCTAAAGACCACGCGATGAAACAAAATAAGTATTACGACCTACAAAATGAATTAACAAAAAATTGCTATGTACTTAATTTATACGCTATAGAAGTAGGAGCGAGAGGTATACCAGCAAAATCTCTCTATAACCTGCTTAAAGACCTTGGATTGTCCAGAAGTGCAGCAAGTTCTATACTAGAACGAGTATTTAAAGCTGCACTAGTAGGATCATATCGGATTTGGCTGGGCAGGGAGAGAAATACGAGTAGTGAAGGTGAGTGTTGACGTACGTCAATATAAGGGGCCCCTTTTAAACCTACGCCCGAGTCACAAGTCTTAGGGTCTATTCGAGATTTCTCTCTCTGCCACACGATGGACCCGGCACCCGCACGGTGAATCCATGGAATGCTAAGAAGTACGTCTCAAAATCAGGTAACTGTTGTATTCACAAATTTGTATGTGATAACCAACTTTGACAAACTCACAGGTTGTCCAATGGTTATTACATAAAAAAATATTTACCAAATTTTCAATGAAATCACAGGGCATACAGATAATAGGTACGTCTTATATCTCTGGGTGACGACTTTACTGCACTACAAGATAATGATTTGGACTCTTCATGTGTCAATAGCTGGGTGTCACTGTACTATTATGGGAGGCATGTTACTTACCATCAGGCACGTGTCTTGCTCATATCCTAGCTCTATGCTGTAAAAAATAATTAGTAGTCTTTTAGAGACTGCCGATAGAAGTGAAAACGAATAACTCAGAATTTGATTCACTTTGAATCTACGCGGGTGAAACTGAAAGGCGTGGCCATGAGCATGGCCATCTAAAAATGTAGACGCATTTCTAGATGGTCAATGGCCATGGTCCCGAGTTTACCCGAAGATGTCTCATTATTCCCGAGCGTGACGCTAGAATTCAATTCACAGCCAACGAAAAATCTGTCTGTGGTGCGCGAATAAAAGTTTTCACTTCAAGAAACAAAATCCACAGTTCTTTAAAACAACAATTTTTTTTATTGATATAAATGGCCTCCACGGACTCCAAGGTCCATGCCTTTTTTAATATTACATATAATTGTCTTATTATGTTATCTTATAACAGTGCTTTTACAATGCTCTCAGGCAAGAATAATTACGAACTTAGGTTTATTACACAATTCCCTTTTTTAGAAAACTTCTCTCGGCCCAGAGCCCCCATCACCGCCACGTTACGATCTTTTATTGCCATCTGGAAGTTATAGTCCCTGATGGCACTAGGTGGCGCAGCCGACGCATGCATCACAAAGCGACTCGATGTCATCATGCTCGATGTCATCGGTATAATAGATGAAAGTCGCAGTATGCCGAGACAGAGCGACAACCGCATGCGGGACACTCTCATGCAGCTTCAACCCAGCTTTTGTCTTGATGACGATTACTGACTCGGACGTCAGTCCCTGAGCCTCATGGATAGTAAGGATGCGGGACCCCACGCCTCCCCCGTAACCCTGGCTGGGTCTCTTTCTCTTCTTGAGTATGAAATAAAAAGAGAGTGTTCGGGAGAGTACGTGGTATGTCGGCTCCAGTATATCCCCTCTGGACCAGGGATCTTATACGTAGTACCGAAGAATATGTATATACAGTCCGCGAGGTATAAGCTGAGCTTTGCATTAGTGTGAGTGATCACCAAAAGTACAGTCAGACGCAGGACGCTGTGACCATGTTCTCTTAATAAGGTGTTTCTTCAAACCAGAAGTGCTGCCATCTGAATATGATTTTGATGAAGTGTGAGTGGTGTCAATATATGTTTCATCGGTATAAACGATAGGCCTGCCCTGAATACGGTATTCGGAAATTTTAAGTAAATAAGTTATACGTAGGTGACGGATCTCATGCTTTTCCATTAAAATTTTTCTGTTATTCTCTGTCCTTGACCATTTGAATCCTAAAAGAGATACTTCTTTTCGCAATGACCATATTGATCCTGGATAGTTAATGTCAGCTTGTTGTTTAAGAGTTTGTTGTCTGACTGTACTTTTATCCTATCAAACACGTACACGTTCAACAACAGCTCCGCAAAAAAAATCAAAACGAGTGGATTTTTTTGAGCTGCGTGCATCTCAGTAGAATCAGTGTAACTAGTAACAGTCCAGCGACCCCGGAGCGGTGTTGACAGCCCCAAGGACCTCAGGAACAACGAGATATCTTAAAAAATATCGGAAATCCAACTGAAAACAAAGGTTAGTTCGGAAGTAACATCAGGGGACCGCATAACTAAGAATCGAACAAAAGTCACGTTCGACGACATACCTAATACCGATAGAGTTATCACCGATATAGAGATATCCGCCGCACGTTCGTTTCGCTGTACAGACCAATCTGCAGCACGTCATCGGTCATCGGCAGGCGCCTACGACACCTCCCCCCGCCAACTGTGACGTCACCCTCTGCACTCTACACCGATCTCAGAGGCGAACTTAGGAGACAACAACATAATCGTCGGCCCCTGCGGAAAAACTGACTGCTGTTTACTGGACTATTGGACAGCCCGAAGAACATCTACGTTGAGTGTGTACGTGAAAAAAAATTGACAAATCCAAGCTTGGAATAGAAGAAGAAGAGGAATACCCGTGAGTAGGATAAGAAGCTAAAAGTTAAATCTGACCGCGTAAATTAAGCCTAATTAGTAATTGCAGGTTAGACCTAGTCAACATAAGCTGTTAAATAATACCTAAATAAGTATTTTGTTCTTCTTAATATACTAAACATGTCCGATACAACCAAAAAATCCGCCCCCTCCACCTCTGCTTGCCTCACATCTGCCCCTGCCATGGCACCCACACGAACAAAGGTGCTTTCAGTAAGGTCAGTGGCATCGACCTTACATAAACGCATTTTGAAAAAAAATATTAAGACCAGCAAGTCGGAGGTGGTGCAGCCGACGCAGCACCCGGGACAATGCCCTGGGGTGCCCACAGAGTTCCCTGAAGTGGGGTCCCGCTGCGCTCAGACACTCGGTCACGCCTCCTCGCCACCGCATTCAAAAACAGCTAGCGAAATCTCGGCTCCGGTGACCTCGGTGCCGGGGACGAGCCCAGAACGTGTGGCCGCGATGGACAGGATCGGGGACTGGGAACAGTGCGGGATCTCACCGCCAAAAGAGTTGAGGACGGATGACGATATGGATAGTGTGTCAGAGACATCTTTCCCGAACTCCGCCCGCTGCAAAAGAGCCAGTATGCTGATCGCACATAGCTCAAAGCGGACGGGGGTCGAGATGGACAGCGCAACTAAAGTGGCAAATGACGCACTACTCCGGGGGAAGGACGCTCTCGAAGAATCCCATAATTTGAGAAAGGATTTAAAGCAAACAGCTATCGAGAGTCTCCAGGCGCTCTACGAGATCGTCCTCTCCCTGGCAGAGTCCAGGCACCGTCACATAGTCTCACTACAACAAGAACGAACTCGACACGCAGTGGAGCTGCTCTCGGTGGAAAGGGCCCACTCAAAGTCCTTACAGACAATTGATCACGACCTAACAAAAGAGGTAGCTCTGGCGCGCGAGACACTTAGCGAACTCCAAATAGAAACTAAAGCTATTAGAGACTGGCAGAGCTTCGAGTCGATAGAGCCCCACCAACAGATCAAAGCAACAGCGGAGGCGGTGAAGAGCATCAACAGTTACCTCAAATCACCAGCGCCGAGCCAAAACCCCACCGTCGATCTGACACCGCTGCGGAATGACTGTCACAGCCTTAAAACTGGGATAGAAATTCTTCAAAGACAGGTAGACGAGATGCGGAGAGACTCAAACGTAGAAAGAGAGAAAACTGTTGAGGCCCTTCGCCAAAACGCTGAAATGCTAAAAGAGCTCGCCTTGATTCCTCCACCTCCAATCCCCTTAAATTATTCGGACAGGTTTTGCAAAATCGAAAAAATGTTGACTGAACAATCACTCCCTCCACCCCCCGCCCCAATTAAAATTAACATCGACGAGCACGTGCTACCAATCACCGAACGGCTCGAGGCTGTATCTTCGGAACTCCGGACTATGCGACAAGATAAATTAACTCTTCCTGCACCAGTTCTGAGCATCGAGGCCGAAATCTCCCAAGCGGAAACCGGCAAGCCACCGAAGCCCGCCTACGCCAAAATCGCGGCTAAGCCCATTGTGCCAAAACCTAATCATACACTGATCGTGACAACGGCAAATCCCACATCATCCACGACATCTGAAAATTTGATAGACAAGATAGCGTTAGCACTGGACACAAAGAAGACTGGAGCAAGAGTTGACCGAGTGCGCAAAGGTCGAAACAGGAAAGTCATCCTGAGTTGTAGCACAGAGGAAGACCTTGGCCTAGTCAGAAATCGTGTGCAGCAAGACAAGTCTCTAAAGGTTGAAACTGCGAAAGCAGGTAACCCACTGATCATCATTCGAGACGTCTTGTCGATTCATAAGGATAACGAAATAGTGGAAAATCTTCTGGCGCAGAATAAACACCTGCTACAGGGGGTTAATTTGCAAGAGAGTGCGATCAGGGTGCGATACAGGAAAAAGGCGCGAAATCCGCACGAGTGTCATCCGGTGATCGAGGTCTCCCCTCGCATTCACAGAGCTTTTTTGAACGCTGAAAAGGTCTACATAGGACTCCAGAGGAGACCTGTGGCAGACCATTCGCCCTTGGTGCAGTGCTCCAAGTGCCTAGGTTTCGGCCATACAAAAGCGATCTGCCGGGAAAGGGATGAGTCCTGCAGTCACTGCGGAAAAACCCACTCCTGGACACAATGCAAGGCAAGAAAAGAAGACCTGCCACCCAAATGCAAGAACTGTGCGATTGCTCATCCCAACAGCCCCAACAGAGAACTCGCTCACAACGCCTTTAGTAGCGAGTGCCCTGAAAGGATAAAATGGGATGGTATAGCGCGGTCTCGTATATCGTATTGCTAAGGGCACTCATGAGGAAAGTGGCTCAGTCTCCCAAAGAGTAGGCGAACCAGGTATGCGTTTCATCCAAGCAAACCTGCAGCGCTCCCAGAATGCAACGACAGAACTCCTGAAGGTCGCGAGAGAAAGGGGAGTTTCAGTTGCCCTTGTTCAAGAACCCTATGTGGGAAACAAAGGCGTAATGAAACAGTATCCTGGAATTCGCGTTATTCAGTGCAGTTTAAATAGGCAAAAACCAGTTAAGGCAGCCATAATAGTCTTCGGTGACAGGCTGGAGGTCATCCATGACCCCCAACTTGTTACCGAAACGGAAGCGGCGGTCCTGTTGGTCGGCACAGGCCTAAAACTGGGAGTGATTTCTGTTTACTTAGAAGGAGACCAAAAAGTCGACCCCTATCTCAGCAGGATTAAAGTATTCAGCGAAAAACTAGCGACTAAAGACCTTATTGTTGCTGGTGACGTGAATGCGTGGTCCCACTGGTGGGGAAGCACATCGCAAAATGAGAGAGGAGAAGCCGTAAACTCTTTCTTCAACGAAATGGACTTATTTATTCTCAACTCCGGCGATACACCAACCTTCGAGATCGTTAGGGAAGGCAAACTCTGCACAAGCATAGTAGATGTAACAACGTGCAGTGGGTCTCTCCTGGGGAAAATCGAGGGATGGAAGGTTGACAAAAGTATTACAACATCAGACCACAACGCAATCACCTTCACTTTGCGTCTAACTAAAGGTCTCGAAAAACAGAGACCAATAACAACTCGTAAATACTACACCAAGATGGCACAGTGGTCAAACTTTATGTCACAGTTCAAATCCTCCCTTGCAGAAGGAAACCTCTCGCCGGAGTCAGTGGAGAAATGTGAAAGTCCATTGGAACTTGAATCGATGATTACGGGCTACACAGCTAGTATACATGAAGCTTGCAAGCAAACCATTCCACTTGTAAGCTCGCCGAAGGGAAATCCAACCCCCCCATGGTATACGAAAACGCTCGATAATCTAAAAAAAGAAGTTCTCAGAAGAAAGAGACGGATCAGGAATGCCGCCCCCGACAGAGTGGAACTTGTAGTCGAACAGTACCAAATTGCTCGGCAAGACTACAAGGATAAAGTCAAAGAAGCTCAGACGATAAGCTGGAAAGAGTTCTGCACGAATCAGGAGAAAGAAAGCATGTGGGACAAGATCTACAGAGTGATGAAAAAAACCTCGACAAGACAGGAAGAAATACTCCTAAGAGACACCGAAGGTAACACTCTATCCCCCCAGCTATCTGCAGAACTACTTGCTAAAACGTTCTATCCCGACGACTCTGAGAGCACAGACCAACCGTGTCATACAGAGCTACGGGAGCGAACGACAGAAACGCCTATGGACTTACCGGAAAATGACCCATTATTCACATCAGCGGAACTGGAATCAGTACTGAGAACTCTGAATCCGAAAAAAGCCCCCGGTGCAGACGGGCTATCCGCTGATATCTGTGCAGCAGCCATTCGATGCGAATGGGAGGTTTTCTTGGCGATAGCAAACAAATGCTTGTCGCTGAAATACTTCCCCAAGCAATGGAAAGAAGCGCACGTGGTCATATTACGCAAACCCGGTAAGACAGATTACACACATCCAAAATCTTACCGCCCCATAGGTCTTCTGTCCGTTCTAGGAAAAATCGTTGAAAAGCTTCTGGTAAACCGACTCCAATGGCATCTCCTCCCAACCATTAGTAGAAAACAGTACGGCTTCATGCCCCAAAGAGGCACCGAGGACGCCCTCTATGACCTGGTAGAGCACATCAAAAAAGGAGTAGACAGTAAAGACACCGTACTCCTAATCTCCCTGGACATAGAAGGTGCCTTCGACAATGCTTGGTGGCCCGCCCTCAAACATCAATTAGCGAAGAAGAGGTGCCCAACAAACCTCTACGACATGGTAAACTCCTACCTCAGCGATCGTAAAATCAAGGTCAACTATGCAAGAGCAGTCTATGAGAAGGAAACAACCAAGGGATGCGTCCAAGGGTCTATCTGTGGACCAACCTTTTGGAATGTGATTCTAGACTCATTACTACGAATGCTAGAAGCCGAGGGAGTATACTGTCAAGCATTCGCGGACGACGTCGTTCTCGTGTTTACAGGCAGCCCGAACATCATCGAACAGCAAGCGAGCAGGGCGTTGAACATGACAGTGAAATGGGGTAAAACTAATAAACTCAACTTTGCAGCGCATAAAACTAACGCGATGCTTTTCACAAATAAGTTGAAGTACGAAACTCCAAACATAGTCATGTCCGGCGTCCGGCTCGATCTAGTCGAGGAAGTCAAACTGCTAGGCCTAATGATCGACCGCCGGCTCAACTTTAAAGCACATGTGAACGCCCAATGTAAAAAAGTGGCGAACATTTATAGACAGCTCGCATGTGCAGCGAAGGTGACCTGGGGATTAAATGGCGAAATCACGAGAACTATCTACGGCGCGGTAGTGGAACCCATCATCATGTACGCCTCAAGTGTATGGGCACAAGCAGTAGACTTCGAGGAAAACAAGTCTCACTTAAACGCGATCCAAAGAGGCTTTGCCCAGAAAATCTGCAAGTCGTACCGTACTGTTTCTCTGAAATCAGCACTTGCCCTTTCAGGTCTGCTCCCCCTGGATCTCAGGATACAGGAAGCAGCAAGTTTGTACAGAGTAAAAAAGAACCTCTCCCAAGATTACCTCCCACCAGAAGTGGAACTCGAGCGGAACGTAAACCACTTGGACAAACCCCATCCGTCCACGCAGACATCCGTAGAGTACGAACTTATAGAAGACACCCCTAATCTTCCAGAAGGACCTCAAATTTATACTGATGGCAGTAAGATTGAGGGTAAGGTTGGAGCTGCTCTAACATGGTGGGAGAATGGCAAAGAGGTCAAGAACTCGACATTCAAGCTCCACTCCGAATGCACAGTCTTTCAATCGGAACTCTATGCTCTTTGCCGGGCAACTCAAATGGTGTTAAAGAGCAAGGACCCAGAAGTCAATGTCCTGAGTGACTCCAGATCTTCACTCGAGCTGCTGAGTAATCCAAAAACGAGTCACCCCTTGGCAAAGTGCATAAAGGAAAACATTGGACAGATAAATGCTGAAGGGAGATCTCTTCGTCTTTTCTGGGTAAGAGCGCATGTGGGCACCGTCGGCAACGAAAGAGCTGACGAACTGGCCAAATCGGCAGCACTCACGGAATCGCCCAGGGACTACGAGGGGATCCCCTTGTCCTACGTCAAACGCAAAATCCGCGAAGAATCGGTCAAGAAGTGGCAGGATCGATATGAGACCTCGGACACCGGAAGAGTCACTCAGACGTTCCTCCCCGATATAGCAAACGCATATCGGTTGATAAGGACTACGAAACTGACTCATTTCCAGGTACAAGCGTTGACGGGACACGGAGGAATAGCAGAATACCTGTACAGATTTAAGCTTAAGAGCAGTCCTGTATGCGAGTGTGACTCTGAAAAATCCGAGAATGTCTGGCACGTGCTGGTAGATTGTCCCCGATTCATGGCTGCAAGACATGATCTCGAATCTATGATTGACAGGAAGCTGGTTGTTTCGGATCTCCACAACGTCTTGGCAGATCCAGATAGTAGACCACGGCTTCTGGCTTTCATGGAGAGTTCATTCCGAATAGCGGCCAAAAGAAACTCCACACTTAAGTCTAATACACACCCCCCTTCACCACCACACCCTACCCCACTGTCAGTGGACGCCACGCCGGGTGCAATCTCCGTCCAAGATAGCTCCTCAAAGAGCATCTCCGTCCAACAACTACTGGAGAACGCAGACCGAGGAGAGGCGGGGATCCGTATCCGCGGGGTGGCTCTCTTCATGGATAGCAACAAAGAGAGATTCGGAATAAGCTTTTGCTTCGCCTGGGAAAGGAAACGCGCCCGTTTGTCGCCGGGATTGTCTTGTCTGCTCAATGGGAGTACCGCAAAAGTCACAATGAAGCGGAAAACCTTCGACGCTATGCCAGTGTGCGAGGTAGACGGCCACCGATTTCGGTTGGTGCGATCGAGAAACAAAACGATTGCACTAATAGAATACTCGGAAGGTCGGACACCTTTCACACAGGCAAGTGCGCTGCTTGCACATCTTAGCAGAAATGCGGGTGAAACACCCCGGGTGATAAGCGTGGATGCGATGGCAATCGAATACTCAAGAGCGAAAGTCGCAGACCGGCTGGGTTGCATTGAAGCTTCTAAACATCATGAGGTTGTCGTATACGAAGATAGGGGAGAAAATCTGAGCTTCCTCAGAGCCCCTTCGCACGACCTAACAAATGCAACTGACAGCTGGGGACACCCCGTTCCTAGTTCGACCAACCAAACCGGTTCCGAAAGAGCACAGCAGAGGGCAGCCGCGGAAAAAGCCGCAGCCAATCAAAGCGGCAGCCGAAGCACCAACACGGCCTTCGTGGCTGCCTTCAACACTGCAGCAGGGAGCGTACTCCGAATCTCATCCCATGCACCACCCCTTTTAACGTCAGGGACCCTCAAAACAGCTTCACAGCAACAAATGAGCCGAACGAGAGCCGACATGGGACAGGTTGAACCGCCCCGCTATGTCACGGCTTCGGAGCCGCGGAGCCATGCACGTAACGCCTTCATCGAATTCATAGCCATACTGAGAGCAACAAGACTAGTTAACCTCAAGACCTGCGAAAACATCATGCAGTTCTATAGGCTAGGTAGTGAAAGCCTTCTAAAGGTGAATCTCGAGGAGGCCGAAGCAGCCATTTATAATAATGTCACATCCCGGGTCATCAAGGGAACCATGACAGGACAGTATATGGCAGCTTACAGTGCAGAAAATGGCTTCGTGACACTGAACGAGAGTGAGACAGAGCGCGCGGGAAGACCCGTTTATGCGACACCACTAAACGACCCAATTGTAGTTACCGCCCGATGCACCAAGATTATGCTGGACGACAGGATTCTCGAGATGGCCAAGTCCATTGAAGGGACCTCAAACGTCAAAGCGTGTTGGGAAAACTGGGAGGTACCAAGCATACAGTGGGTCAACGGAGTTCCAGGATGTGGAAAGACAACGTGGGTGATTAGACACTTCGACGTGGACAAAGACGCTATCATCACCACAACAACTGAGGCAGCAAAAGATCTAAGGGAGAAGCTATCGCACCGTATCGGAAACCTGGTCAAAACCAGGGTGCGAACTATGGCTTCTGCTCTGGTAAATGGTTTCGGAAAAGAGAAATTCAGCCGCCTCCTGGTGGATGAGGCTCTCATGAACCATTTCGGGGCCATTGTGATGGTCTCACGGCTGTCTGGTGTTGGCGAAATTGTCCTCATCGGAGACGTCAATCAGTTGCCTTACATCGACAGGGAAAATCTCTTCGAAATGAGGTATCACCGCCCGAACCTGGTAGCAAAGATCAGCCAGGAGTTGCTCTGCACACATCGCAACCCGATGGATGTTGCATATGCGCTGAGGGAAATATACTCAGGTATGTACTCCTCAGTACCCCGTATAAAGTCCCTGGAGCAGAGAAGGTATAAAGGAGCGCAAATACCCGGCACCCAACCCAACACCCTCTTTTTAGTGCATACTCAAGAGGAAAAGGAGACCCTGACAAACCAGGGTTACGGGTCAGGCACCGGGTCACGCATCCTTACCATTCATGAAGCGCAGGGATTGACATACGAGTCGGTAATCGTAATTAAAACTAAGGCAAACATGAAGCTGCACGAGAGCGTGTCCCATGCGGTTGTTGCAATCTCACGGCACACGGGGACCTTCACATACTACGCTGACGACACCGACGACGCCATCGGTCGGTTCGTGCGGCGAGCGTTGGCTGCATCACCAAAGACCATTCAAGATTTCAACCTGCAGATGGCCATTAGAGACAGAAATGCGGCTGTAGTGGAGGCTCTGGGCCAGGAGGAGGCGGCTTAGGCAAAAGACGATGTCGAGTCGATTACTATCGGAATCCCAACCGGTAGTGATCGGCTCAACAGACGAAATCGGACTGACTAGCTTTAGAATTACGCTTAAAATGTTCACCACCCCCCTACTCCCCCCCTTATTTTCCTCTTCTTCTCCTAATCCAAGAACTATGTAAATAAAAAAAGATTAATGTAATGACAAAAGTCACGGACCCCGGAGTCTGTGGAGTGTTTAAATTAAATAAAAAAAAAAAAAAAAAAAAAAAAAAGACTGTACTTTTGGTAATAGATGCGTATGCATGTGATCACTCACACTAATGCAAAGCTCAGCTTATACCTCGCGGACTGAACCAAAGTATACCTCCCTCAACGCATACGTATCAGTACAGAGATTATCTCTGTCAATATAAGGCAACTGGTTGACATCTCCAACAAGGACAAGTTCACCAGCTTTAGATAGCCGTGAAGCCATTATGATTGCTCCAAAGTGATTCATCAGGGCTTCGTCCACCAGAAGGCGGCTGAAGACCCTGTCGAAACCGTTAACAAGAACTGAGGCCATAGTACGCACCCTGGTTCTCACTAGATCACCGATGCGTCCAGATAGCCTTTCCCTCAGTTCCGCCGCTGCCTCTGTTGTAGTAGTGATGATAGCGTCCCTGTCCACATCAAAGTGACTGGTCACCCATGTTGTCTTGCCGCACCCCGGAACACCGTTGATCTACTGTATTCTAGGTATCTCCCAGCTTTCCCAGTTCGGTACAGCGGCTGAACTCCCCTCAACGGTTTTTGCCGTTTTAAGGATCCCGTCATCGAGCATTGTCCTGGCGACAAGAACAACCGGATCCTTTGATGTCGTCGAGTATTTAGGTCTTCCCGTTAGCCTCGTCACGTCCCTATCCAAAGCTACGAAACCACACTCTGCACTGTAAGCCACCATATATTGTCCCGTCATTGTTCCTCTGATGACCTGGAAAGTGACGTTGTCGTATATGGCAGCCCCAGCCTCCTCAAGTTTATCCTGTAATATTCTATAGCTTCCCAGCCTATTGCAACTATGCTATTGCAATCCTTGAGATGCACTTCTCGTGTACCTCTCACTATAGCTTGGAATTCAAGGAATACATTTCTAATGTGATCCTGCGGCTCCGAACCTGCGACGTACCGAGGCCAATCGACCTGTCCCCCTGTCAGCTCTCGTCCTGGCCGTCCGTAACTGTTTTGAAGTAATCGCTCTCTGAGAGGATTCTGAGATTGTTTGGTTACGGAATAAGCCTCGCGTTGCAGCAGCAAGCGCCGTCGCCAAAGACGCAGAGATACCTTTGCCATCTTTTTTATGATTTTTAACTGAAGTAGCGTCCCTTTCAGCGGCCTCTCTCCGCTGCAGCCTCTCAGAACCAGATTGAGTAGCAGACGGGACGCACGGAGCGATATTTTCTTGGCTGCCTGTTGTGTTTGGGTGGTCACTAGTTGGGGACTTTAGAAAACTTAAGTTTTCGCCGCGGTCCTCATACACAACTACCTCATGATGTTCAGAGGCCTTTATGCAACCTAGCTCGACCTCGACCTCCGCTATCGAATACTCAACCTTCATTGCGTCCACGCTTATCACTCGGGGCGTGCCCTCCTTGGTTTCGCCCAAGTACGAAAGAAACGAGCCGGCCTGCGCGAAAGGCGTCTGTGCCGCTGACTCGAACAGCGCAACCGTTTTGCTCTTCGATCGCACCAATCGAAACCGATGGCCATCCACCTCACACACTGGCATAGCATCATAAGTCTTCCGCTACATGGTAACTTTTGCGGTGCTGCCGTCGAGTAGACGTGTTAAACCGGATGACAAGCGAGCACGCTTCTGGTCCCAGGCGTGGCAAAGACCTATTCCGAATTTCTCTCAAGCGCTTTCCATGAAAAGGGCAATCTCGCTAATCCGGATTTTCGGTTCTCCCCTCTCCGCATTTTCTAAGAGTTGGTGAATGGTGACATTTTTCGAGGAAGAATCAACATTGGTGACATTTTCCGAGGAAAAATCAACAATTCCGCCCCACTCAGCTCCCATGGTAAGTTGGGATGTGTGTATGATTTGCTCTGGTTGTTGTACTTGCTGTTGAAGTGCATCATACTCATACTCTTTTATTGATAACGAGTAGTTACATGTCATATTAAAGATATTCAAATTAATACAAGTATATGTCAATAGGAAATACAAGTTACTTATATGTCAATTTAAAATTCCACAACAATACTTAAAATCATTCACTAAAAATCAAATTACACTAAATTAAATTCGTACAATACAAACCAAATCACGTTAAATGCAATGAATCATACATTTAAAATCAAATTATATTAAACTAAAATCACACAGTGAAAATCAAATTACAACCTAAAATCATACAATAAGAATCAAATTATATTTAAGTCATACAGTAAAACACAATTACATTAAATAAAAATCAAATAATATTACAATTACAATTCTACAACTAGTCGATGCTTCGATAGTATGTAGGTATATTATTTTACATTATCTGGGTATCAGTTCACCAATGCTGTAAAAACTTTTCTCCACGAGCCACTTTTTCATTCGTATTTTGAAAGATGCCCGAGACGGGGCATCTTTTATGTCGTCTGGAGTGCGGTTGTAAACCTCCGTTGCCAGTATGTGCACCTGTCTGGACTCCTTCGTGAGGCGACGCGCGGGCGCGCACAGCACGCGCGCATCTATGGTTGAATTCCGCTTAGCCGCTATGCGAAATGATCTCTCTACAAAGGCCAAAACAACAATTAAATACCTTTAAGGTTTGTTACGGTCTATAATTTGTTTATTCCAGCCCTGGCCAGGTGTCTTCGAACCGGGGCAACTACCTGCTGTTGGAGGTGGTCCGGCAGCGGCACCCGGAGCTGGCGGCGGAGCACGCGGCGTCGCTCGCGCGCTACGCCGCGCTGCCCGCGCACCGGCGGCCCGCCCTCGCCGCCGCGGACGACCTGCCACTCCGACACGTACGTATCTCTCGTGAAACACACTAACTAGTAGTTTAGAATAAATAAAAACTCGTTTTTTTTTGAGGAGGAAATACCTTTACGCACAGTCCACCACACGGCAGGTGTGTCGGGTTCGACACCATGACGACGGCAGACATGGTGCCCCTACCGACTAAGCCCCCCGCAGATTTCTTCCGCATGGCCAGGGTCAGGGTCGGGGGTCACTTTTCGCATTTCCGTCAACGACCCTGACCCACCAGGCACTGCCCTCACGGGGGGCGTTAGTACACTGCCCCGGAAATCAGTGGCGCGTCACCTCGTTGAAAGCCTATCCCTAGGCAGGGTGGCGGACGGCCCTAAACGTCCGACGCCCCCAGGCCTTCCAGTGGCGACGGGATGCGAACCACCAGAATCTCCACGCAGTGGTGTGAGTTAGAGGAGCGCTATTACGCACACGACCTCACACTGTGAAGCATCTTGGCTGTGATGGTCGGCATCAAGAGGTCCGTCCTCACCATCGCGGCTAGGGACAGCCGCGGTTCTGCCTCCGTGGCCACATCGCGGTCCTTGTCCTTCCACTGAGCACTCTGCCATTCAGACTGCTTGTGGACCCTCATCTGGAAGACTTAGGAATTTTACTTGGCCGATATATTAGCCGAGCAACCTTCCCAAGTCTTCCAGTCCCTCTTCCCAATCTGTACACGCACACACAGAACAGATATCAAGTAGAAGGCTCGTAGCGGAATCTCACTAGGAAAACCACCGTATCACGTTTGCACACAAACGTGGTTTTGATATATTTTAAACACATTGAAACAATGCAAGTGATTTGTCCCATAGTGACGAACCTAAAATGATGTATTGCATTTAGTTACGTACTCAAAAATGAACCCTATTGCTAAACACAATAAATCTGTTGTTGTCAACTATTCAAAATGTTGTTACTTACGACTTTCTTGAATAACTCAATTTTATCTAATTACAGGAAAAAGTACCGTATCCTGAATGTGACTAAGTCGCTTATTTTGTACCATTATCAGGACTTTTAGGGCGTATCGAATACATCAGTGCTACGAACTTTCTAAACTCAACCTTAGTAGAATAGAATAAGGTGGTAACTATTATCATCTTTCAAAAATGTAAGTTGTTTTCACTAGTGCGCACTAGATGTCACTAATTGTAAGATTAGTGACATCTAGTGCTCACTAGTTCTGCTATTTCATACTAGATGGCACTTTATGTAATTTATGCAACTATGAACGCTACGTTCTTTATAATAAGGGATCCGTAAATATAAGCCGGTCGTGCTAATAGTGATAAGACAATGCTGTAACATTTTCATTAAATTATCGATATTACGTTATTCAGTTTACGTACCTATCGTATAATTTAATCATAATATTATGATTAAATTTGTTCATGTACCATCTTAATTTTATTTACTATAGAGTGTAGCGTAACAGAGTTTTGTAAAAGAACGTAATTACTAGGAAGAAACTACAAAAATACTCGAAGGAAACTAAATAAATATCTTAAGTAAACAAAGTAATGATGAAATTGGTCTTGGCAAGTAGCACTAAAATTTGCATTTTAGTCTAATGATATTTTTCTTGAGTGAGGTAAAGATAAATAAATATAGTTGAAACATTTACACACAACACCATCTGACGCTAAACTAAGCTAAGCTTGTAATATGGCGGCCAGATAGCTGTTATAAATACTTACTTATTATACATAGAAACACTCAGATACAGTCAAAATATTTGAATCCATCACACCAAAAAATGCACTGGGTGGGAATCAAACCCACAATGTAAGGAAATAGTTATTTTCTTTGAGGGACGACCTTGTCATTTAAGTTGTTGTCAGTAAAAATTCAAGATGTTTTTATAACCATGAATAGAAACTTGAGGAGACAAAAATAAACAAAAGGGATATAGAAAAGGAACAGGGTTTCAGTAAAAACAATACTCGAACTGATAAAAGTTTTTACATAAAAATCAACAGCAAAAACAGGGCAACATAACCGTATAAAAATTATACAAATTTCAATTTCACTGCTGATTTCCTCTCAATTACGCTATAGTTTTAAAAAATAAATACCAGCCAAGTGCGAGTTGTAGGTGCACTCAACTTTTCCATTACCAAAATTCGAACAACAGCAACAGCTGTGATAATTTTGTTACTAAATTCGTATTATGAGCTACAAAGTAACTATTTTCTGATCTCTGCTAGTATTCCAGATTGAGTATGAGAGAATTACACTAATCTTAAGCAAAAACCAACTATGCGTATAATATTCACTGCAAAAACATTATAATATAAAAATGTTGCATTTTAAAAACAACGTTTATCATGATATTTTTTTTCAAAAGTATCTTACATCAAGAAATGGTTTATTTTATACAAACCATCATTTTATAACCAAACGTTTCACTTAGACAACATACTCAATGACATTTTTTTGTACATTTTTTTATTTCATACATTATTTTTTTTACAAATATAGCATTTACCAAAATAGATTTTGCAACAAATATTCTAAAAGTACCCGATAGCTTGTCTGATTAGGGTATACCACTGAGATTTGACTCCGGGTGGGCTCCCGCATTTTTTATATACACTCTAGGGATAGTAGCGACAAGACTAAGTGGAGTCGGGATGCTCCGAGTCGGTTCTGGGTCCTAAGTAACCTAACCGGATTTGGTTGCTTAGAAATCCAAAAATTACAATAAAGTTTTTATGTAATATTTAAATGTTTGTTTTGTAAATCGAGTTGCTTGCCAAACAACACGTTATAAAATGAAAATTTGTCTATGTACCTATTTCCTTTTTTTTTTAATTATAAAATCGCTGTCTAAAAAGTGCTCAGAGCAAATCGTGCTTGTTTTGGAAGGAAACCAATTTTGCCTTCCTGTAGCTTCTATCCATTTCTCCTTAACAACGGGACTTTTAGGAAAAATTAAATGATAAAATGTACTTTTTTCAAATAAAACGTTAAATTATTCAAATACTAAATAATAAAAGATAATATATTTGTTTCACACAACTGTACAAGTTAGAAATATCGATATTAGCAATTTCAACAGCTTGTGTCCCATCCTTGACTGAGTAGCGCTACTCACATGCATAGAATGATCGAGAATATCACATATAGTTTGAATGAAAATGGACCTTATTACAATGACTTTAAAGTTGACTTCCTTTAAATCATTTCTCTCTTTAAGCTAATATTAATTTATTTTCACAATAAAATCAAAATTAAATAAAATTGGACTTACCGATGGTACGATATGCCTCCTTTGGATAAAGTTTTGGCACGGCTATCGTTTTTACACTCAATAACTGCACAATACGGCATGACTGCTTACTTTTTATTCAAAATCGCGGATTCAGGAGTACTGCAGTAGTGGCAGAGCACGACTAAGTATTCGGAAGTAGGCGTACTCTCTAAGTATGCGGAGATTGCGCTTACTTAGTACTACGATTGCCCCGCCTACTTGCTACTTCTTCTTGATATCTGTTCTGTGCACGCACAGCTCAAGCGGATGAGTAGCGCGTGTAGAAGTTCCCATGTAAAAGGGATTCGGCATCACACAACAAAATGCCACCGAGGCAAGTTGTTATGTGATGCCCAGGGTGCACCACGTGGAGGTTCCCGAGCCACGCACTCCGCGTCATTATAGTCTTACCAAATTTGTTCTAAATCTGAGTTGGTACAACCAATTTTTGATAGGTGGCGTAGCACAGGGTTCAGCTAATCTTTAACTATGTTTTAATCATTTTTCCCTAACGCACCAAAAGAAGTATAACTTGAATAATGCTTGGAATAAGTGTCCTGCAGTATATTTCTTTACTTGTGTAATAACAAGAAATGTTGTTTCAGGTGTCAGAGTACATGAAAGACTACAAGTCGACGCACTGCACGCCGCTTCCCGACGATTTCTTTGCTTCGATCATGAACAACGTCTTGAACAAGAAAAGAGATGAATCATCACATTGACTGCTAAACTCTTGACTTGCAATATTTTCTTTTTAATATCTTGACGTAGCTTTGGCTAGAATTTCCTAATTTGCATTTTTATTCTCTGATGTATTCTATGTTGGGTTTCTTTTGCACTCTCATTCATTGCGTAAGATTGTGCGTAACTCGAGCTGTTTCAGACAAATGGTACATGTGAAAAAACGACCAATAGCGAGAGGTGGGTAAGAGAATGATGTTTTACTATTGGTGGATAACTTTCTCGTACGCCGCTTAGCTGCCTCGCAGATCCCAAAAGGAAGGCAGGGCCCTGCGTCTTTTGCGCTAGCCCTAAGTTCGATAGACAGGAGAGGCTGTTTGAAACTTACTGCCGTAGGTCCTTAAAAAAAACAAAAGGAACTGCCATCCTTAAGAGTGCAAGACAGATACCTTTATTTAAATTCCAGCAAGGTACACTATAATGATAATCATTTTACAAGGTACATAATATCTATGATAATAATGACTAGTGATATTAAATCTAATAGTGTTATAATAGTGAATGGTATATGGTATTTATTTGTTTGAGAATTAAATTATTAAGTATGGTTTAAAAAAAATATACATAAACATAAATGTAGGGGTAAACCACAACATTTATAGCGATGACAGTTGCTCATGAACTCACCGAATGGTTCTTTCATAAGTAGTCAAGTCCAATAGAAAACATTATGTTATTGCAGATGTTTGACACCACTATACAAGTGTAAATTAATTTACTTTGTTTCTTGTATCAGGAAACAAAAAAGTATTTTACTATTTTCCTTGCAATTTTAACGTTATTTTTCTCGATAATAACCTTCATTCAGCTTGAACACAAAAGTTAACAAAAATAATCGGTTGCGGTCCGTTTGGGCTGAATGTTATGTTGTACTAAACCCGTAATGAACAAATCTTAAAATGACCTTTTCCCATAATGACTGAATTTCAAAATGTCTTTGATGTGTAATGTCCGATTATCATAATGTCTGACGGGACATGTACAATCAGGCGCAACATCAGTAGTACTTCGTGCTGGATTATGTTGTAATCTTTAGTGGATAGGTCAGAAAACTATCATTGTTTTATCAAAGTACCATCACCAAAAATGTCCTACTCTTGTTCTCAACATATTGTCTGTCAATTATTGTCGTAGCATCTTCTCAGTCGCCATATTTCTCATCTTAGATATCTGGATGACGAGTACAGTGCAGTGCTAGTTATTGCTAGTTAATGATTTTGACTCTTAATGTTCAAATAGATGCGTGTCACTGTGCTGTTATGTGGCATGCTTACCATCAAGCACATGTCCTGCTGTCTCGTCAGTCTGTACCAGGGGTTCCCAAACTTATTTTGTCTGCTGCCCACTTTGAGAATTAAATAATTTTTTGACGTCCACATTTTTTCAAATGCTTATTAACCACTATAATTTCAAATTCAAATATCAATTATTGTGAGGTATATTAGTGGACGTTCAACATTCATACGTATTAATTCATAATACTATTTATATTTGCATTAGATTTAATTGTTATCATTTAATTTTCATCAGCTTTCATCCGGCTCATCATGCTTAAAATATTAAACTTAAGAATAGAAATAGTTTTTTTGCTGAAAAAATATAATATTACTTCATTTTAAGCTTTTAAAATAAAATGTTAAACACTGTACTTCAATTTGACAGTTTTATTTCTGGCATTCTAGAATAAGTACATTTTGAAATTCAGTAATTATGGGAAAAGGTCATTATGAGATTTGTTCATTATAGGTTTAGTACAACATAACATTCAGTCCAAACGGACCGCAACCAAATAATCGTTTTGGACAAGCCATTCTCTGGTTTTGCGCTTAGCAACACAATATTAGAATCAAAATGTACTAAGAACTTTATTAAAATACTTTTTTTGTCACAACTTATGATACAATGATGTTTTGTTAAACTGGTTTCTAGTTTCGACACGGATATTTGTTATTTTTGAATTGTTTTATTTATTTGAATATTCTTGTAATATGAAGAACGGTAGTGTAATATGTTTTCAATGTAGATTTTAACCATAAGATAATCGGTGACTTGCAAATCGTTGTTAGTGATTGAGTATGTATCCGTGAAATTGTAAAAACAGTCAGATTACAAACTAACTTGACTTACCGTGAGATTTTAATCTCACGCTTTAGATTATAATCTGACTGTGCTGACAATTTTACGGTATCATATTTTATATAAATACTAGCGGGCCGTTACGGCTTCGCTCAGATGTTGATCAAAAGATCTAATTTTCATACAACCGTTCATCCCTTGTTTGACCTACTTAGGGGTTGAATTTCGCAAAACCCCGTCTTAGCGAGTGCCTACGTGCTAAAAGGAACCTTCATGCAAAATTTCAGACTCCTAGCACTTGTAGTTTCTGAGATTTCGTGATGAGAGACCTTTCGCTTTTATTTAAATACATAGATTATAGATTACGAACTTTTTAGGCGAAATTCAGAGACCTTTCGCTTTTATTTAAATACATAGATTATAGATTACGAACTTTTTAGGCGAAATTCATTTTCGTAAGATCGTTTCTACTAAATAATTCACGCATTTTGTTTTTTATTGAGAATTTGTTACATCCATTGCTTTATATTTTGAGTTCATCGTCTCAGGACTAGTACATAATATATAATACTATACATGTGCTAAGACTTCGTATAATGCTTGAACTGTGCCGATAGAGATGCATTGTGCATAGGGTCAACCGCAAAATTGAAAAAAAAACTGTTTCTATATGGAAATTGAATTTTTTTGGAAATTTTGTTTTCATAGTAAATGTCATTTGTATTACGTATATTTGTCCTATATCTGGGTGTTAAAGGTATTCATCGTTGTTATTAACATCATCTCGATCAATCATTTTACACTAAGCACGTTCGAAAATGTATGTACCTACGGAAAGTGTAAAAACGGAAGCTCGTAAACGAACAATCCTTTTTGAAGTTTTAATAATTAATACAACTGTTTTGGTAACCTTACCAATTATTTTTATTTTGATCGTCATCTAGGATTCTAGATGATTCTGAAGGGTCCAAAGCACATGGTCGCTTGTATACTATCACCGTCACAAGACGTCGTCTGGTCAGATTTTTAGAAGTTTAAAATCTGTTAATTGAGCAAAGAAAAGTTTAAAGTGTAGAAAACACAGTTGGCGAAACGAGTAGAAATTATTGCCGGCGCAAATAGTGTTTAGTATTATCTGTATTATTAAAAAAAAACATAGGATTTTGTGAAAAAATACTATGCATTACTGATTGAATCATTTACTTGTCATTTCACTGATGATGTAATATTAATTGGATTTGGACCGTCAGATAATTTTTTAGCTAATCTTTAACTATCCTATTTATTTTGTATTATTGTGTTACATTAAACTCCAAAAACACTAAAATTACAAAAAAACATTAGTATAGTTATGATTACTTATACATGAAAAAGATTATAATTTTCATTGTAAATGCTATTTCTAATATAAAGTACGTTGGAATTAGGACGTAATTTGCATAAAAATAAAAGATCGCAAATTACGTCAAAAGTGACGGTAAGAACCAGCTGACCACGTAAATGATACGGTTATGAAGCTGTTTAATAATAAATAAAAATATTGGTGGACATTTCACACACAAACAGTTTACTGTGTATGTTTGAAACTAGCTTGTGCCTTGCAAAATGCGTGTTAAATGTTAAATATGACTTTATTTTTCTGGTGTGGGTGATCTCAGCTATGCAGTTTGGACCAATTTTTATTTCTTTAAAAATGGCTCTTTTGTTCATTAACAAAAAAATAGTTTGTTTTATTGTAAAACAAAAAATGCCCTATAAAGGTGAGCGTCAAGACCGCTGGAACAGGTGTGATTTTTTTACGTTTGAAAACTCAAATTTTAGTACCTTTTTGGTAATATTTAGTACCTTAGTTTATATATTTAGTACCTCGATGAGCAGTGAAAAAACATGAAAAGAAAGTGGCCAACCATTCTGATGTCGAGTTGGCTGGACTAAAATTATTATAAATAGGTATATATATAGTTAGAGACCAAATAACTTAGTTATTTCTTTGTAGATATTTAGTACCGTACCTTATCATTTTATATTATAATGTCCCTGAAAAAAAATACGGATGATTTTTGTTTCAGCATATATACCTATTTTATTTACTAAATACAGTGTACACTCTTTATAAGGAAGCTCAAGGGATCGATCATTTTTTATTGTTATAGAGAGTTATCGTTATATAGAGTAAAAAACACAAACAACTAAATTGACCAAATAGTGTTATTTTCCACGTTATATAAAGTGTATCGTTGTAAAGAAGAACGTTATAAAGAGTGTATACTGTATATATTATATAAGCAAATTTATTTGTACCATACACATACATAGTTGTAAGTTTCCCGTATCTGCTAACATAAAAATCAGTTTTTTATATCTAGACACACGGTTGTGTGGCAAGCCAAGTTCATTCAAGTAAACTGGCGAGCCACACCATTTGTAATATTACACGAACTACGAAGCTACTTTTTGTCCTCCTCTGAAGTCAAAAACTATTTCACAATAACTTGTCAAATTATCAATTTGACTGAACAAAAATCATGGGATTTGCGTTTCCGCCCTCTTAACGATCTCTTAAAAAAAAGTTTTTTCTTTTATTACAGCATCGTCTGCGGTTTTAGCAAAGAACTGCGTTAAGAGAGCTATCAAATTCTAAGGTTTCCATATCTGATTGTAGTGTAGTGGTAGGACTCTTCTGTAGTAGTAGGACTCTTGGCAGAGTCCGCCTAGGGAAGTACCACACCTTTGCCAGTTATTCTACCGCCAAACAGTAATGTGCAAACATTACTGTGTTCTGGTTTGAAGGGCAATGTTTCCAGAGAAATTACAGGGCTTAGAGATGACATCTTAGATCTCTGGGTGACGAGCGCAATGATTTGGACCCTTCATGTTCCAATAGCTGCGTGTCACTGTGCTGTTATGTGGCAGGCATGTTGCTTACCATCAGGCACAAGGCCTGCTCGTCTCGTCACTCCTTATTAAAAAAAAACTGCTATCCTGAAAAATTGTTGTTTTTGTAAATGACACGCGGTAGTGTGGCTAGCCAAGTTTATTCAAGTAAACTGGTGAGCCGCACCATATGCACGAACTACAAAGCGACTTTGTCCTCCTCAGAATTCAAAAACCATTTCACATTAACGTGTCAAATTACCAATTTAAGTAAACAAAAAATCACGGATATCGCGCCATTGTCCCCTAACGCTTACCGAAAAAAAAAACATTTTTTTTCTTCTTTTATTACAGCGTCGTCTGCGGTTTAAGCAAAGAACTGCGTTAAGAGAGCTACCAAATTCTAACTTATAAATTTTCATTTCAGTATGCACTCTCTATGACCGCATTTTTTTTTTATTATTTCTGTATTTTTATTTTGTACTTTACAATTGTAGGAAATCATTGAACATGTCGACCATTACCTGCATTCCTGATACAAATAAAAAAGTCATGTCCGTTGTAATCCACAATATTGTTAATGATGATAAGCAATGAAACCATACCATCAATGTTCAAGAAAATAGTGACTGTTTTAAGAAACACGGGAATACACCTTTCTAATCGATTGATTACTGATTCCGATATACGTGATTATTTTAATGTTTGATGCAAAATAACTACCATTTGGTCTCATATAAATGTTGTACAGTTTGGCTTGGTAGTTTTCATTTGATGAAATTTTTTTATTAAAATCTTTGTCTGTCTGGACGATGTAATTATAGTTTATAAGAAATTTTCATTTAGGGTGATTATATATTATTACTAGCGGCCCGCTCCGGCTTCGCTCGAATAATAACCTAGATATCAACTGCAGCGCCATCTGCCGTAGCCTATGTTACTCGGGAATAATGTAGCTTTCCAAAGGTGAAAGAATTTTTGAAATCGGTCCAGTAGTTTCGGAGCCTATTCATTACAAACAAACAAACAAACAAATATTTCCTCTTTATAATATTAGTATAGACTAGTAGCACCCACGGTTTTACTGTCGCAGTTCCCGTTATTTTCCTGTGATAAAAAGTATTATATTTATGTAATCTATTATCGTCAATAAAACATCATGCTCATAATAGAACAGCCTATGACAGACATTAAAAAGTAAATAATAAAAAACACTACGTTTAAAAAAACCGACTTCAAAACCACGAATAGGCAGTCAAAAGCGAAAATTAAATGAAAAAATGTTGTAAGCGCTACCCACTCATCTATTTGAAGTCGGGGCCAGCCAAGTCAAACAGCTAATTGATGTAGTACAAATATGTACGATATAGCTACACGCAGATATAGGCAGATGCAGTAAGTTTCTCATCGAGGTACTAAATATATAAACTAAGGTACTAAATAGTACCAACAAGGTACTAAAATTTGATAGTTTTCAAACATAAAAATCACACGTGGTTCTGCGGTCCTGACGCTCACAATTAAAGTTCTCTTAGTTATATATATAGCATAAACAGTAATATACATTTACATATAATTACTTTATCGGGACCATTTAGAACAATAATACACAATTGGACAATGAATAATACATTGTATGAACTGTACATATACATACAACACTTTTTTGTTGATAAAACAAATAATTTATGTCAAGGTTTGTGGAATTCTTCATTTAATGCAATTTTAAAATTACCTATTATATTTAACGCTACTTTAATATGGGTGTCTAGTGTCTACTATGCATGCATTGTTGTCCACTTGAATGTATTTATTGAATAGTTTTGGATAAACCTATTTATTGACTTCACTGATGAAAAGGTAATATTAATAAGTAAATAAATGAAACTGATTTGAATTCATATTATTCTATTACTTATTTGAATTGTTGATTTTTGTCAACGCAAATGATACCCCTTGAATAGTAGACTACAGGCCCGTGAACAGAATTTGAAAAAAAGTCCCGTGAAATAAATGATCGAGAGTTGGAACCCCCTCTCTTCACCTGCACTCAATTGGACAGCTTACAAGTGACGCCATAGTGCTGAATCTTATTATTTTATACCCTTCTATCATCCCACATAGGTTACGAAGTAACTATTTTCTGATCTGTGACATAGGTCTCCTAGTGCGTATATTTTTAATATTGCATGCCCAATATAGGGTAATCTGTTGATACTTTTTTAAATGTAACATCTAGTGTACACAGTTTTAGGCAATACAATATTTTGGTTATTGTAGTAGTTACAGTTGTGGGAACAGACAATGAAACAGCCGGTGCACATTTTAGAAGACATTTATGAAGTACCTACATACTAAATTAACAATCTCTGACCTACAACATCTCTCTCCTCTTACAAAGTACGAGTAATAATAAGTAGGTCATTATAAAATATTCTTTAAACATCTTGAACATGTATTTAAATAATATTTAAATAAAAATCAATGTAGGTACATAACATTAAAATCAAATTACATTGCAATTAAAAAATCCAAATTAACGTCAAAAATAAATAGAGTACTATTAGTTATCAGAAGCGAATATTCTTTAAAAAAATATACAAAGTGTTCAACCTAAACTAATTAAATTATTAACACATTACTTATTTAACTCAACATATCAAAAATAGCGACAATCAAAGATTTAACACAATCAATTATTCCGAACGTAAACTGACAAGAGGTCCGCTCCGCACAAAGTCTCAAGCAAGAAGGGGCGATCGGTGCGCTTGCACCGCCTTATATAGATTTTTCATTCGTCAACCCGTCGGTCTTCTAATACGGCTTCTCCTGGCACCCTAGCGTCTCGACAGGTTAGTCGTAGTCTCATCCGAAGATATATGTAGGAATCAATCGGCGTAGTGGTGGGGCCACCTTTTTAACAGCAACTTCGATAGACTCTTCGTCTGCTGCGGACGTAGGAACCAATCGCGGCAAAGGCTCGGCTATCCTATCAGGTACCGAAGACGGCCCAGCCTCGAAGTGAGCCTCGACGTCATCATTGATTTCTGGAATTAAAGACCAAGTTATTCTTGCCCCATAATCACAAGCTAACGAAATTATAGTGATCGTTATAAAACAAGCAAAAGAAAAACAGAATGAATCATTCGAATTATTTAACGTGTGGTCATTACAATGCTCACAAATCAAAAGTTCAGAAGCATGCATACTAAAAATACTGAGCTCTTACAGCCTGTTCACACTAGCTACTTTCAGTAGCTGCGACAGGCGTCTAGCTGCTGTATCCTGCTTCAAAAAGAAGCTGCGACAGGCATCTAGTCGCTGCATCTCGCTTCAAAAAGTAGCTGCGACTCGCGTTTTTCGGAAGCGTGATGCAGCGGCAGCTGCAGGCGACTCAGTCACAGTATAATGAAAAACCCAGTAGGACGACAATATGCCATCAAAAATATAAATATGAAATTAAAATCAAACTAAATATTACTTATAGAATTTATTACAGAACAACAAAAGAAGTGAGATCTAAATGGGTGGTTGAGTGAAAAGTTCAATGGGCGATCCTGAAATATTTTCATAATAAATGAAACTGTACTCTCAGGATAATTGGTTCAAAACTAAGATCTGACTTGGCTAGTTTTCAAATACCTAATTTGCAACTGTTTATTAATTTCTTTTCCTACAGTTCAAGTGGCTCCCCATTTGCTTTCTTCGGGATGCTCATTTTCTTTCACTGCTTTACAGTATTATATTTAACACTGCCACACCACGATATCTGAAAGACTGCTTTACATTCTACAGTAGCGTCCATTCATGTAATCTTATATCAACCTATAATTTGTCTCTGCAAGCGCCCTCTGCACGTTGCAAAACATTCTACGGCAAATCTTTTGCATTCCAAGCAGTTGAGTTGTGGAATGCCATGCCCGTGGAAATAAGACAAGCTCCGTCACTTTCCGTATTTAAAGTTCAAGGCAAAGATTATGTCGAAAGCCTGCTAAAATCTGATTGAAGCTCGTACATCTTTATTATATAACATTTTGAATTCATTGTCTTTGTATTAGTATATGTAAGAAGGTTCATGGACATATGTTAGAATGTATGTTTATTATATTTTAGGCAATAATTGGTACCCTTTTTAAGTCGTTTTTTGCTTCTCTGCATTTTTATTATATTATGCGATCTTAGCCACGACGATTTTGATTGTTTGTATATAAGTAAAAG
Organism: Ectropis crepuscularia; assembly: GCA_963693475.1. Classification (NCBI taxonomy): domain Eukaryota; kingdom Metazoa; phylum Arthropoda; class Insecta; order Lepidoptera; family Geometridae; genus Ectropis; species Ectropis crepuscularia. The sequence goes on from OY856338.1 coordinate 21,715,838, forward strand.
TACCTACGAAAACACATAAACTGGACATGCAATCATAGATCATGGCCAATGTTTTGCTGTTAGTGACGTCATGTCAGCCGGTAATGTTTTAGCGGAAAAAATCAGAATTACATTACTATTGTAATTATATTCATCAAAAATATACACATTTTTAAACTTTATTTTTTTAGTCAACAAGCTATAATCTTTAAGAAATAAAAACAATTCCGAAAAATTGTTAAAATCCCTACTGGGTCAGTAAATTGCTCAATAAATAATTAAATAATAGTTAAAGCTTTAATATAGTAGAGTCAAAAGTAGCTACGAATAGTAGATAGATAGATACTCTTTATTGTACACACCATAAACAAAAAACACGTATACAGGAGATAATAACAATAAAACTAGTGTTACAAGCGGTGGCCTTATCGTTAGTAGATAGCACTGTTAGCATTTCTCCCAAATGAAAAAGCAAGTCGTCCTACTGGTATTGTTTATACTGTGGTTGTTCTAGATTTAAACAAAACTACACTTTCGATTCAGTGTGGCCAACTTTACGTGTTTTTGCTTTTAGCGTATATCTTCAATTATTAATGTCTGTTCTTAACACGGATAAAAATATTCTAGGGAATAAATTAAAAGTTGTTATGCACTTTAGTGGTATTTATTTTCCAGCGTAGGTCCATGATCGTAAAGTTATAAATTTATATAATTGTAAATCATCAATCAATTAGCAAAAAGACCTCGGTGTTATAATTACATTAAATTATAACAGCCGTACTCGAACCGTCTTGGGCGTGACGATGGCAGAAGACCTGACGGCATGACTATTGTGCATGACTATTGCAAGTATGCTGGGTACGCTTCCGATTGGTAGTGGGTTTGAATATCTTGATATCTGTAGTCCTTCATTGGTCTATGGATAATTCAGGTGTGCTTAGTGTAAGTAGTTAGTTAGGTATGTAATGTAGTGTAGTTCTCATTGTATTTAAGTTTTGTTAATAAAGGCTTATTAAAATATTAAATTTAAAATGCGAAGAACATATTTCTGCAATTGTACAGAAAGCAAACTATTTTCTTTACGTTATTCTGATTCCTTTCAATCTATAACTGTGAAAATGTTTCTTAAAATGTATGAAACATATGTGAGGACTACTTCAAAAAAGATATCGATTTACTTGAAAGTCTGCAAAGAAAAGCGACAATATGGCCATATACTCTTCGACGTAAATCCTACACAGACAAGTTAAAACCCTGCACCTAACTACATTGGTACACTACATTTACTACCTTACTACTTCAAAAAAAAGTACGCAGTTCTATAAACTTTACATAATTTAATATTACTCTATGTATTTTTAAACCTGTCTACACTTTTAAAAAATCCAAGTTAGCAACACTGAACGGAACAATTGCTCGGCGGCCGCGACAGACGCAAACAGCCGCAAACAGTCGCTGCATCGCGATGCAGCTTCTTTTTGCAGCTAAATCGCGCGTTTCCGCTTCAGCTGCTAAAGCGCGCGTTTCCGCGTTAGCTGCTAAATCACGCGATTTTGCTGCAAAAAGTAGCATGTGTGGTCAGGGCCTTACACGGCGTAGGCACGGTTAACAAAAACCTGCCCAGCCGCTCAGCAGTTCCTCGGTATGGGCACCTACCGAGGAAATTAACACTACACCGGGGGCAAGGCGCATGTAATCCCCCGGCGACTCTCTGTATCACAGAAAGCTTTCACATCGGGGACGAAGGATTGTACTTTCCCGATGACTCTACGCAAAGCGAAAAGCTTTCACGTTGAGGGAAAAGGAGTATGTACTCCCTCAACGACTCTTCGACAAGCGAAAAGCTTTCACTTCGGGGGCGAAAGCTATTGGACTCCCCCGAAGACTCTTCGCAAAGCGAAAAGCTTTCACTTTGAGGGAAAAAGAGCATGTACTCCCTCAACGACTCTTCGACAAGCGAAAAGCTTTCACATCGGGGGCGAAGGCTATTGGACTCCCCCGAAGAATCTTCGCAAAGCGAAAAGCTTTCACGTTGAGGGAAAAGGAGTATGTACTCCCCTCAAAGACTTCGACAAGCGAAAAGCTTTCACTTCGGGGGCGAAAGCTATTGGACTCCCCCGAAGACTCTTCGCAAAGCGAAAAGCTTTCACGTTGAGGGAAAAGGAGCATGTACTCCCTCAACGACTATTCGCAAAGCGAAAAGCTTTCACAGCAGGGGCGAAGGCGATTATATTCCCCCGAAGACTCTTCGCAATGCGAAAAGCTTTCACACCGGGGGCGAAGGCGATTGTACTCCCCCGAAGACTCTTCGTAAAGCCAAAAGCTTTCAACACGAACAAAAAAATTCAGGTACAAACCTGAAACAGGCAAACAGGTATAAAAAGGGTGAACACGCACCTTCAAAGAACCTCATACACGTTTCAGGGGTCCATTCAACTTTCCGAGGAACCCCGTACTGAGCAGTTGCACAAGTAGTACTCCCACAATGACCAGCAAGTACTTTTAGCTCATACCGGTGGTCAGGTAGAGTTTTTGTCATTCTATAGGGCTCACGCATACTAGGATCCAGATTACCCTAGGATTGAGCGAATTTAATAACAAAGTCCAGGTCATCTTTCAGGAATAAATCAGAAATCAGGCATTCGTGGAGACCTGCGGTATTCACTAACAACCGAGTTTTGATGAATATGATCCATTTTCAACCGTTCGGTCATCCTTTATCTAACCTCTGCGCTTTCGGCGATCGGCGCGCCGTTTGATGTTGGCCAGGTAGGCGGCACCTGTACGCGTTTTTTGCGCGAACTACTCGCGATTTCCGGTTTTGAAATCGTATCCTACCAGAAACGTAGCCGTAGCTTACCAGATTTTGCGGTGCTAGTTTCGAGTTTGTAGCTGCTGCCTTAACCTGCCGGTCCTTAATCTAATTGGGCTATTTTCATTATATGTTGTCTTCTTTATCTTTTCTTTACGAAGTCTAGCAATTTCAGATCTCAGTTCATTCTCTTTTATTTTTCGTGATACTTTCAGGAGTGCATTCACTAACTCATTTTTGTCATTTATCGTCCAACCAGGGACTGAAGTCACTTGCGAAAAGTCATAAATTTCAGCTTGTCTCATCATAATAGTGTCCTCGTTATCAGGAGGGCAACAGTTCGATGAGTTTACCACATCTGAAATAGTTGTAATTTCCTTCATTGCTACTATGAGACTGCTTCAATTCGAGTGCTTTATTATCTTTAAGCCTTTTACGTACTTCTGTGAGCATTCTCGTGAAACAATCTTCAAGTTTCTTATATTTAGCTGCAGTTTCTCTGTTTTTAGCTAAAGCCTCTTTGTATAAAGCGATATCATCCAGTTGCTCGCGAGTAAACACCGGCTCCGGGTATTTTCTAGCCAGTGCCGTTTCCACCCGGGTGTCATTAAGATATTCCGTCACAAGAATATCTGCATTATCGTTTGATTCACTGGTTTCACTATCATTTATGTCTGTCGGCTCCATTGCTCAGAAGAATTTGTTGAGAAGATTGTTATACCAAGGAAAAGCACTGTTTCAAATATTGAAATAATTTGTCCCATTTATGTCGGTACTCAACTTTTTATAACGCTTAGTTTAACGGCGTAGTCGTATTTCGTTGTACGAGCGCTCTTCCAAGTTTTGTGAAACGTTGAAATAATTAAATCAGTTCAGTATGACCTCTACAAGTTGGTAGATCTTAAACAGAAAAACAAACACAACATAATATGTAATACCAACACCAAGTTAGTAGTGTATAATATTTATTATTTATAATAAGTAAGTACTTTTATGGTGTCGGTTAACAGAGCTATGTCTCTGTTTACCTTTTCATAATTTAATCTTATTAATATTTATAACTAGCTGTTGCCCGCGACTTCGTCCGCGAAATAGGAACTCGGGCAGTACCTATTTGTATACCCAGACACATTTACGGTTACTAAAAACGGCTTAAAATCAATTCTATACAATTTCATCAAAATCGGTTCAGTTGTTTAGATCTGAAAGCGTAAGAGACATTCGGCCCCCATTTCCACTCCAATTTCACCCCGTACCTACAGTTTGAAATTACAGAATTGCTAGAACAAACATTTGTTTGCTTCGTGTCAAGTGTCTATACACAGAGTTGTATGGTTTTATCTTCAATGGTTGGAAACTTCCATATTGACATTCATCCCCCATTTCAACCCTAATTACACCCCCGTACAGTTTGAAACTACGAAATTGATTGAACAAACATTTAATTGCTTCGTGTCAAGTGATATAAAATTTGATAACTTTGAAAACCTCGAAATTTTCTTACAACCGTTCATTCCTTGTTTAACCCTCTTAGGGGTTGAATTTCGCAAAACCCCGTCTTAGCGGGCGCCTACGTGCTAAAAGGGACCTCCATGCAAAATTTCAGATTCCTAGCATGTGTAGTTTCTGAGATTCCTTGATGAGTGACCTTTCGCTTTTATATATATAGATTTGACATATTATGCAGTAGATTAAGGGGGTAAAGGTATGGGATAGTAGGCATTTCATAGAGGTAGGACGAGGGACACTGGGAGGGAGGATATCATATAGAGGATATTTAATTTAGGGCACTCAAAGAATACGTGAGCCACAACTTCATCTAACCCACATTCGCATAAGGAGCTATCCCTGGTTCGCAGTTTTGTCAAAAATTCAGGGGTGCAGGTGTAGCCAAGGCGTAATCGGCAAATTACAGACGTGGTTTTGCTTGCATTTAGAATTTTTAAAAACCAGGGTTTATGTGGAACTTCTGGTCGGATATCTGCATAAAATTTGCCTTTAAACTTTTGTGTAGATTTCCAATATCTAGACCACGATGAGTCCAGATGGAATTTAGGTAGTAGACAGAAGTCGTGAGTATATAATCTATAATTGTCCAGACAGCCGGAGTGCGTAGCACCCTTGGCACAAGCGTCTATTGTTTCATTGCCTGGGATTCCTGTGTGACTGGGGATCCAAGCTAGTACCACGTCAACAACAGCTGAGCACAATGACATTCATATAAAATATGCTTGATTTGGAGGATAAGTGGATAGCATAGATACAGATCTTATCAGGGTATTGAAAGACTCCTTAGAGGTATAAATAAATAAATAAATATTGGTGGACAATTCACACACAACACCATCTGACCCCAAACTAAGGAAAGCTTGTGTGATGGCGGCCAGATAGCTGATATAATACTTATATAGTTTTAAATACATACTTATTATACATAGAAACACCCAGACACAGTGCAAACATTTGAATTCATCACACAAATATTTGCACTGGGTGGGTGGTATCTGTAAAGATATGGCGCCATCCATTATATTCCATATTAATGCGATCAGTAAACAATTTCTTATTTATAATTTTTATGAATAAGAATTTATTTATATAAATTTAATATACCTATATATAATATATATTTTTTTTGTATTTTTTTTATTTGAAAAATTTCACCTCCACGGACTCCTGGGTCCATGCCTTTTATTAACGTTTTATACATTGTTCGGGTTCTTAACTCCAAACAATATTTAAATGATTTAAGATTTATTTCTAGACCAGATATAATTTACATTGAGGATAAAATAGATCTAGATCGTAGGTGTAGTTGTGGCCGATTGGATTGCCGCGCGCAGCGAGTGCCGAGGCCGCCTCCGTCGGTCCCCTCTCGGTGTGTGCCCGCCCCGCTGTCGCCTGCGTGCGCTTGGGTACAGGCGTAGACATCCTCCGAGGGGTTGAAGAAATCTTCAAATGTTGATGTTTGTTGTAAGAAGTTGTCAGACGTCCATTGGTAAAGGACATTCTGTTGACGGCTTGTTTTATGACGTCTTTAGAAATGTGCAGATCTTCCACTCTAGTGATGCTATCTTGACCAGGGTGAAGCTGCATTACACGTCCCATTTTCCACTGCGGTGACATCAGGTTGTCATCTTTGATGTTGGTCTTCAAGTTTAAGTGGCTTGTGGCTTGTTATAATTACATTCTCCATTTGGTCCTCTGTTGTATCTCAGTCATATATTCCTGGCGCTATCTTTCCCAATATTGTTGTCTGATCTCCTCGATTAATTAGTATCATCTATTTGGCTTCTCGACGGTGACAGGTAGCGACGGAAGCGACATTAAGGATCGCCCCATCAGAAAGTGCCCTGGAGTGAAAAGGTTCTCGTCGAGGGAATCGGATGAACGTGGGATGAGCAGACGGGAGATGAGGATAGCTTCCAGCTGTGCAAAGTGTGGTTAACTTCTTAAAAGCAAGAAAGACATTGCTAGCAGCGCGTTTTAATATTTTAAAGAACGGACTAGTAGGCCGGGAGAAGTAAATAATTGAAAATGTAATAGCTTTATTCGCAGCGAAGTCAGATATTAACTGACGACCTGATCGCGATGTTTTGCCCAATTCATTGTCGCGCTAACAAAAATGTTGCCATTGTCGCAATAGATGTGGCCTGCCACGACGCGATATGAACCTGCCTAGGCACATTATAAATGATACAGTTGAAATATCGCTAATTTCAAGATACAAGGCTTTGACTGTTAGACTGAGAAAAACGCATAAATTAGCTTTGCGATCCGATTAGTTTTACTATGTTTATTAAAAGGAATCATAAAAAGCCCTGCGAAGTAGATGACATATGAGTTAGAAAAAATAAAATATAATTTTAATTTACCCTAAAAATCGGGTAAATTTACCCATTATAGATTGTATCTGTCTTACTATGCATACGGGTAACAAAATAGAGACCATATTTCTGCCTTCTTAACGGCCAGAAAATTTCGCGAATATCAAAGAAAAATAATAGGGAATTAAAATCAATGTTTAGGTAAAACTATTAAAAATAACTAATTAATAATATAGGTAACCAAAGGTCGATTGTTCAACCTTCAACTCGCATTACACCTTCGTGAAGAAATAGATGTAATGATAAAAGACGATTTTTATTGTGAAGTGGCTTGCCTGATGCAGGCTATTTTATTTGGAAATATAATTTTATTTGGTAACTGCTTTACTTAATAAATATTGTTTATGATGGTTCTAATACATCAATTGTAGAAGCCGCTTAGATTGCTTTTATTTAGTGGTAGATATGTTTTAAATATAATAATTTAAAAAAAATGTTAAAAGAATTGGAATAGTTTTGAATAAGTATATTATTATTATTTCTTTAGGTAATTATTTGAAGACTAATCACTTTACATATGAACTGTTACTTTGGCTTGAGTCATGTCATTAGTATAGTGCGATCAGGTCAAGAAGACCTATCAGAAGTGTTATTTAAGAAGGACGAACCTTCCCACCATAACAAAAATGAGAGTAATGACTGTTGAGATTCAATTATACAAATTATTTCTTTATAAAATAATGTTACTGTTGGGTTTCTATCAAAAAGGGACTAGAAACCGGTTTAAAGCTGTGGATAATAAATCGACCATCTGATGATGATGATGATGATCGTTGGATAGTATTGACAAAATGTTATTCTACTGAAGGAGAATCACTGTATGTATTCTGGGGGTAGATATTTTTTGTACCCCCCAAAATATTGGGTGAAGTCATGAATGTCTTGAAGTGACACTCTGATTTCGATGATTTTTTGGCATGGAGTCAAGAATGTCTTGAAGTGACACTCTGACTCAGATGCTTTTTGGATGCAGTCATGAATGTCTTGTAGTGACATCGACTTAGACGAATTTTAGATGTAGTCATGAATGTCTTGTAGTGACATCGACTTAGACGAATTTTGGATGTAGTCTTGAATGTCTTGTAGTGACATCGACTTAGACGAATTTTGGATTTGCACAAAGTGGCATTGTAATTGTATTTTTTTTTATTATTATTATTTAGATTAGAGTGACGGGATGATCACAATATACACTGCGCTCGTCACCTAAAGATATAAGATGTTAATAAGATTTTATCTTTAAGCCCTGTAATGTATTCTGGAACATTGCCCTTCAAACCGGAAAGCAGTGATGTTTTACTGCTTGGCGGCAGAATAGCTGGCAATGGTGTGGTACTTCCCCAGGCGGACTCTGCAAAAGTCCTACCACTACAATTGTGTTGTAAGTAGGTACCTAGTTGTTGGAAATATGTCCCGTTCGACCTGTTACTAGCCAACCGAACGCACTTTCCATTAGAATAGGCTTGTTTGGACCCAGTGTAATTTTGTTTGGAGAAACAATGTCAAAAAAGTGTTCGGCACCTATTAACATGTCTATCTCAGAAGGGTTGAAAAACGTGGGGTCAGCTAAGGATATATTACGTGGTAGCCCTAACTTCTCCGCATCTATTTGAATATTGGGTAAGTGACCAGTGATTTTAGGAATAACAAAACAATTAATGTCTTTTGTAAATGAGCTAGTACACGACCTTATGTTTAATTGACAATTCTCCTTTATAGGACAGGATATCCCATTAATGCCGGCTACATTCAGCATATCTGTAGATGTTGTCGACAGACCTAATTTATCTTTCAGGTTCTTCGTGATAAATGACGACTGACTACCCGTGTCCAGCAGTGCACGCGCAAGGTAAGTAGGTACTGTTTGTTTGTTTATTAAAAACTTTTATTTTAGCAGTACACAGGAGGACTTGCTCTGAAGAAACCGCAGATAGGCTGACAGGAGGGCTGGGTGAGTCATCACACTCGGTAAGTATTTTATTTGAGTCATTTTTGTGTAATAACGTGTTATGTTTTTTATTACACGAACGACAAGTGCCCTTCAAACCACACTGGGCATTGGTGTGTCCGCCGCGTAAACAATTTGTACACAATTTATATTTTGAAACTTGGCTCAACCTATCGTCAATATTCATCGATTTAAATTTATTACACAGGTACACGAAATGAAACTGACCACAGACGGGACAGTTTTTAAATTGTTGGGAAGTTTGAACCCCATTGGAAAAAGTAGCAAATGATTTAGTAGTTCGATTTTCTTTATAGTTATTATTATAAGTATGTTTATTTTCTAGATTACGGCAGCTTGCAGTCTCCAGAACGTTCGCCCGGTTTTCTAAAAAACGTTTAAAATCATCTAACGAAGGTAGATTAGATAATAGACCTTTGTATTCTTCCCACTTGGAACTCGTAGCCGAATCTAACTTCGACGAAACCAAAAATATTACAAGCGGGTCCCAACCTTCAGTAGAAATATCCAAAGTATTTAAAGCGTTTAAGTTTTTAGATACTAAGTCAATCAAATAACGCAAAGCCTTGAATGATTCCTTTTGTATAATATTACAGTTCACTAAAGCACTCAAATGATTATTAATTAAAATATTTTTATTGTTATATCTATTGCATAACGTATCCCAGGCAAGCTCATAATTCCTCGCGACAAATTCCAAAGATCTAATCACGACACTAGCCCCCGATTGCAAAGAATTTCTTAAATAGTGAAATTTATTAATAGGCGCAATCGAAGCGTTGTCATGAATAAGCGATTTAAATGTGTCTCTAAACTCAAGCCATTTGGTATAATTTCCATCAAAAGTAGGTAGGTTAATGATTGGTAGCCGAACTGAATCCGTGCTATGATCATGACAACAGCTTGACCCTGCAACGTTAGGTTTTGTGGAAAACAAATCGACCAACTCCTGAGCGTATGCAATTTGTGTAAAAAATTCGCTTTCTGTAATATCTCGTTCCGAAATTTGCTCACTTAAATCTTCGGAATATTCTTCGATTTCTAATTGTACTCGATCAAAATTAGCCATTAATTCCTTTAATTGAATCAATCTGAGCGAAATTTCCTTTATTTCCAATCTCGAAATATTTGATACACTAGATTTATCAAATTTTTCTAAGTAATTCTTCAAAACCGTTAAACGACTTCTAAATCCCGCTCGTTTTTTAATCAAAGTTTTAAGATACTCTTTAACGTCGGGTTTAGTAGATTGATCAATTTTTAACAGTGGAAGTGGACTTTTGTTTCTAGAAGTGGTCGGTTCCCTTTCCGCCATTTTATCGAACAATGAATAGGGCAAAACGAGAAGATTTGACTACGATAGACTGCAGTTTGTATGCGCTGCCACTGCCGAGCCTGCCAGCCGCCAGCCGGCGCCGGCGCAGCCGAGCCCGCGGGCCGGGCGATGCGACGCGCCGAGCGTCAGCGCAGGGACCGCGCTCGGGGCTTTGCGCGGTGCTAACCGCTTATACGAATATTGATACTCGCAAACTTTTTAACAAAACTATTAAATATCAAAACGATCACTAATAAATTAATGAGCAAGTAAGTAGTTTAAGTACTCAACAAAGATACGATTACTTAGTACTTAATGTTGTTCAGATGTTTAAAGCCAAAAGGTTTACAGAACTACTTTGTTAAAAATCTTATAGAATATAAAATATATAATGAATAGTTTCGTTCGCATACGGAAGAATGCGACGAAAAGATAAGTTTAATAATGTTTTCGTAATAATGCAAAACTACCTGTAGGTATTATTTATTGATTCTGCAATGAAGGCACAGTGTATCAATATAAATATTAGATTTTAAATGAATTGTGGTGAATCGGCCTTGTTATAATTGGGTATGTGGGTAGTTTTGGTTAACTTTACGAAACGCGATAATAGCCGTTTGACAAATAATGCAAATGACGGTGCTTAGCAATAGTTATAATAGGGAAGATACGCGTCAAGCTAGATACCTTCTAACCATTGGAAGCCAATTCACATTTTGCACAGCAATTAGAAGTTTAAAGGTACAGGATGATAGAAAATAACGGAACGGGCTTACTTCCTTTTTGGGACTCCTCTTTCCGATACAGGTTCTTGAATTTCAACGGTCGCCAGTTGTTCGGGTTCTTAACGCCAAACACAATATTGGAATGATTTAATATTTATTTCTAGACCAGATATAATTTTACATTGAGGATAAAATAGATCTAGATCGTAGGTGTAGTTGTGGCCGATTGGATTGCCGCGCGCAGCGAGTGCCGAGGCCGCCTCCGTCGGTCCCCTCTCGGTGTGTGCCCGCCCCGCTGTCGCCTGCGTGCGCTTGGGTACAGGCGTAGACATACATTATTTTATTTTTTTGTTATTTTCCTTTGTCTAATGCAGGAAGACTTAAATATTAGATCAGACTTCTAAAAAAAACCATGCATCAACATATTTATAACCTAAACTATTTAAACATGTTTTGCAATAAAGCTTCACCTCGACCCAGAGCCTCCATCACCGCTGCATTTCGATCTTTAATGGTCATCTGGAAGTTATAGTCTCTGATGGCACTAGGTGGCGCGGTCGACGTTCGCAACACAAAACGACAAATCGCATCATCCTCGACGTCGTCGGTGTAGTAGACAAAGGTCCCAGTGTGCCGAGATAAAGCCACAACTGCGTGCGGAACACTTTCATGTATCTTAAGCTTTGCCTTGGTCTTAATGGCGACTACTGACTCAAATGTTAGTCCCTGAGCCTCGTGGATTGTCAGTGCGCAGGACCCCGCGCCTTCCCCATAGCCCTGGCCAATGAGGATCTCCTTCTCTTCCTGGGTGTGAACCAAGTAGAGGGTGTTCGGGAGAGTGCGTGAAATGTTAGCACCCGTGTACCGTCTCTGTTCCAGGGACCTCAAACATAGAACTGACGAGTATTTTCCGGAGGACATCTCTCTCAGCGCATACGCGATATCCATTGGGCACCGGTGTGTGCACAACAACTCCTGGCAGACTTCAGTTATCAGGTTAGGGCTACCGTACCTCATATCAAAGAGATTTTCTCTATCGATATAAGGCAACTGGTTTATGTCTCCTATGAGGACAAGCTCGCCAGCATTGGATGGCAGTGCGGCTGGCACTGCCATTATGATGGCTCCAAAATGGTTCATTAGAGTTTCATCCACCAAAAGGCGGCTGAAAACCCTATCGAATCCATTTACGAGGACCGAGGCCATAGTACGCACCCTGGTTTTCACCTGGTTACCAATGCGTCCAGATAGTCTCTCCCTCAGATCTTTTGCTGCCTCTGATGTGGTCGTGATGATAACGTCCTTGTCCACACTGAACTGTTTGATAACCCATGCCGTCTTTCCACACCCTGGAACACCGTTAATCCATTGTATTTTTGGTATCTTCCAGCTTCTCCAATTTGCTGTGGCTTCTGGATTCCTCGCTATAGTTTTAGCCATATCAAGGATCCCGTCATCCAGCATTGTTTTGGTACACCGGGCGATAACTACAATCTGTTGGTGGTGCCGCGTATTTGGGTCTTCCTATTCGCCTCGTCTCAACCCTGTCCAGAGCCACAAAACCACATGCTGCACTGTAAGCCATCATATTATACTCGAATTGTCCCATCATTGTTCCCCTGATTACCTGGGAGGTGACGTTGTTTTATATGGTAGCCTGTGCTTCCTCGATTTATATAAATTTAAGGATGTTGGGTTTGAAGGTAAGGGACTCGTAGAGTGTCATGTACAGGGGACTGGTTGGAATTTGAACTATTGGGAAAGGGATTTTAGTAAATTTTATGTAGCTATAAGCCAAACATGGGCTGTTTTCTGAATACTGAGAGCCGTAAAGTTGGGAAAGATGATTGAGTCGTGGTAGGAGGGGGTGATTAGAATTTTGGATTAATTTAAATAAGAAACGGTCTGAGGGGAATTGTGGGCGGAGAGTCAAGGGAGGTTCCCCACACTCCAGTTGTATGGCATTAATAGGGGACGACTTCATTGCTCCCAGGATTATCCGCAAACATTTGGATTGGATTTTTGACACTGTTTTTTGGCCAGATTTATTGCCATGAAAAAGAAAAGTGCCATGATCAATATGGGTTCTGACAATGGAATTGTATAATAATTTTTGTGAGTAAGGGTGAGAACCCCACCAAACCCTCAAGAGAGCTCTCAGGATATTGATGTTTCTCTCACACTTTCCCACAACATACTCCACATGTTTAGTGCCTGTTAGTCTCAAGCCCAATTCCATTCCCAAGAACTTTGCATGACCTTTCTGTGTAATCACGTCCTACCCAATGCGCAAACTGATCTGTGGAATAACTTTTTTTTTGTGAAAACTACTGCAGAGCTTTTAGGAGCCGAGGGTGCCATGCCCTGTTCGTCTAGGTACTGTTCCAAATAACCCAAGGCAGTGTTCAACTTATTGGTAATTTCCTCGAAACAAACATCACACGCATAAAGAGCTAATTCGTCAGCATATTGGAGAACACTGCAGAATGAGTCTACACATATATCAAGGTCGTAAGTATACAAGCTGTATAGGATAGGCTTCTACTACTGCACCCTGAGGGAGGCCTTTCCACACAGTTTTAGGTGATAGAGAGTCGTTTCCAACTTTAATTGTGACTGTTCTCTCCATGAGCATGTTACATATGAAGCGTACAAGCTTGACTGGGATGCTCAGCTGTTAAATTAGTTTATTCCTGAGAACAAGAAACAGGACGCTGTCGTATGCCGAAGATATGTCAAGAAAGACTACTCCCACAAGGTATCAAGGTATTTTTTTCCTTAAATGCAGCTTGGATATCTGATGTAATGATGCTTAGGCGATCTAAAGTGCTTAGTGCTTAGTTTAAAGTGCTTTCCTGAAGCCAAATTGTGATTTAGGTAAGATGTGTTGGCTTTCTACAAACCACTCTAGTCTATTTTTAACCAGATGTTCGGTTATTTTGGCTAATACTGAATAGTGCTATAGGCCTATAGTTATGAGGTTCTAGAGGGTCTTTCCCATGTTTTTGTGTAGGGATGGTAACCTGAGTCTTCCATTGTTCTGGGATATGGCCAAGATAAAATAATTTATTGATTATAGTTACTAATGTCATTTTGAGGTTACCTGAGGCTTTAGTGAAGAATGAATAAGGGATTCCGTCAATACCTGGGGTAGAATCTGTCAGTCCGTCAAGTACTATGTTAAGTTCATTAAGAGAGAAATGGGAGTCTATGTTCCTGAGGCTGAGAAGGAGCATGGAGGGCCAGGGTAAGAGTCAATAGTTGGGACTGATGGCGGATCCATGATGTCAGAAAAGGGAATAGGCCAAATATGGAAGGATCATTTCCAAGTAGATTTTCTTTTTGAAATGAACACCTGAATCTTTTAATTTGCTTCCATACCAGTGATGCCGGCGTTTTTGGGGCTAGACTCTCACAGAAATTGGACCAACCTCCCCTTTTTATTTTGAGATACCATTTCATGGAATTTAGTAGGTAGCTATTTTTTTATAACTTAAAAAGTTTTTCGTGGACATGTTGATATTTTATCTCTTCAGCTTTTTGCGATCCTTACCAGCCTCTGTACATTCGGAATCCCACCAGGGAGGGGAGATCTTGAACCCTTTAGCGAGTTTTTTAAGGGGAGCTGTTGGTCTGCCGAACTGATTATAGTCTCTATAAGAATATTATATGAGAGAAGGGGATCGGTTGCTATAGGTAGGATTAGGGAGTTGAGTTTATTATCTAATAGGGATGAATACGCAGTCCAATGTGCAATGTGTCCAATAGCAGAAAGTTTATATTTTAAGGAGGGGGGCTATAAGCTGGGGCGGCTCTATTTGTTTTTGGAATAGTTATGGGGAAGTGATCGCTGCTACCTGTCGTTAGCATGGCAAAAAACCCCAGAGCCAAGCTAACCCGGCACTTTACCGAAGATATCCCGGAAGTCAGCCTGTATGAGATTAGGATGGCCCTTAAACAACTTAAAAATAACAAGGCACCTGGCGACGACGGAATTACGACTGAGCTTCTAAGAGCGGGTGGAAAACCGGTACTTAAAGTCCTCCAGAAGCTGTTCGACTCCGTCATACTTGACGGTACGACGCCAGAAGAGTGGAGCAGAAGCGTGGTGGTGCTCGTCTTCAAAAAAGGTGACAACACCTTTTAGAAGAACTTCAGACCCATCTCACTTCTGAGCCACGTTTATAAGTTGTTTTCGAGGGTAATCACGAATCTTCTCGCACGCAGGTTTGACGATTTTCAGCCACCCGAACAAGCCGGTTTCCGAAAAGGCTATAGTACCATAGACCACATCCATACGCTCCGGTAGATTGTACAGAAAACCGAGGAGTATAATCGGGCACTATGTATAGCGTATGTGGACTATGAGAAAGCCTTAGATTCCATCGAGACCTGGGCAGTGCTTCAGTCTCTCCAGCGATGCCGCATCGACCATCGCTATATCGATATCGAAGTACTGAAGTGTATTTACAGCAAAGCCACAATGTCTGTCCGATTACAGGACCAGTGCACAAAACGTGGAGGTCACAGATAACAGAAATAAAACGTTTTATTTCTGTAATCTGTGGTGTAGGTGAACTATTGTTAATCACACATTAATTTAATGCGTTGAAAACGTCAACTAGAGACTGACCTAGATGATCTGAATGGCTAGATCCCTACATTACATTGTGAGCATTAAAGTCTCCCATTACTCAGAGATAAGTAGGATAGTAGGATGAGCTATGTACAGAGAAACAAAGGAGATACCCAGGGATTTAATACCAACTATATTGATAGGTACCGTAGGAATGGAGAGGGATGGAAATTAGGGAGAATGTAACAGGGCGCTTTATAAGTAAAGCAGCTCCTGCATATCCGTCAGACCTGTGTTCATGATAGTTCGCTAAGAACAGTCACGTCGCGAAATCCGCGGGTGAAAAAGAGTCGACTCATCTAAACAAACGCCGCCGCGTCGCGTCGCCGAGTGCTGTACGTAAAGTGTCGACTATGACCTAGATTCCGTACCGCGATGCCCTGTGGCATAGAATAGATCCTGTGGCTAACTTTGCATTTTTATTGTTAAGGCGAAGTCATACTTGACTTCAATAATTAATCATGGCTGGCTCAAGTACCAGTCATATTACATTAAAAACAGAAACTGAGCGCATGCTGTATTCTCGTTACGTAGTATTCTCGTTAGTAACGATCGTACGGAAGAATGTTCTTCTCAGCAAGCAGATTACTGTACGGATGAAGAAGAACTAGCCAAAGAAACTGAGTGGGTAAGAGCATTATCTAGGAAAAAAAAAGAAAATTGAACACCTCACCAATTCCTATTACTCCGTCACCGCAAAAAAAAGATAGCAGCAGTACAGTAGTTGCTCCTAAAAAAGTACCACAACCACCACCTATAATAATAGACGGTGTTAAGGACTATCAAACTTTCTTTGATAACCTCTCACATACACAACCAGGAGACTCCTTCCAGGTTAAAATGTTACATGGAGATAGCATCAAGGTTAACGCTTTTAACGAAAATGCCTATAGAGCTATTATTAACTTCTTAGACGAAAAAAATTTGCTATGGCATTCTTATGAAAACAAGCAAGAGAGACCCATTAGAGTTATGGCTAAACAGTTGCATTCAACTTGCAAGCCAAACAGAATTACTGAAGACTTGAAAGAAAAGGGCTTTAAGATTGAGAATGTAGTGAACAAACTGAGGTGGAAAAATAAAGAACCGCTCAACATGTTTGTGCTTACATTCTCTAAAGATCAAGACAACAAGAAAATTTATGAAATTAAGTTCAAGTTTCAAGTTCAAGTTTCTTTATTTCGCTTTAAATTGTGGTTACATTAAAGGTCTTAGAAATACTTAGCACCTAGACAATTTCGGCCTAAAAGGCATGCGAAAAGATTCACTATGTATTGCAAATCTATGACATAAATAATAATACTACTAAACTGAAAACTAATTATTGAAATATCTCTATATCTCAATATTTATTACACATTTTAACATTCAGAAATTAAGAATTATAATAACACACATAAACAGCCCACAAAATGTTCCCATTGCTGGGACTCGGGGGCCTTCTCTCGCAAGGAGAGAGTCAAGAAGAGTTTAAGAATTACATCGGGCTAAATCTATTTTCATTAAATTCCATGAAGTGTTTGATGTCATAGAAACTGTGTTCCATTAACCAACTTTGAAATTTAGTTTTAAATTGTTGGCACGTAAGAGATTTGAAAGATTCAGGAATTTTGTTATATATTCTTAAAGCCATAATATAACAATTTCTTCGGTAGAGCTCTATATTACATTGTGGAAAAACAAGTCGATTCGAATAACGTGTACAGTAGTTACGATTATCTTTGAGTTTATGGAAAAGTTCTGGGTGTTTTTTAACGAACATGCATACTTCAAAAATGTACATTGATGGCAGCGGAAGTAGTTTCAATTCTTTAAACAACGGTTTACATGAATCCAAAGGACCAGCACCGCAAATTGCACGTATACATCTTTTTTGTACTCTAAAAACTCTGCCAATCTCTACCGAGTTTCCCCATATAATAAGACCATACCTTAGCATTGAAGCTACGTAACCATGATAAGCTATTAAGGATGTACTTCTGGATGCTACTAAAGATAGTCTACGAAGTGCATAGGCAAATTTACTTAATTTGGAACACACTTTTTCAATTTGTGCTTTCCAATTACAGTAGCAATCGACGGTGATCCCGAGAAATGTGGCTGTACTAGTTGCTTTTACTTCGATATCTTGATATTTAATTTTGAGATTTTGGGGCTTAGTTTTAATATTATGAAATTGCATATAGCTTGTTTTATTCATATTCACCTGTAAGTTGTTTTTGGTCATCCAATCAATAATAGTTTTAATGGTTTCATTTATGCTGCGTTCAAAATCTATATTTTTTTGTTGTGGAATCATAATGCATATGTCATCTGCAAAAAGTACTGATTTATGCGTAGTAACGTTAGGTAAATCATTAATATATAGCAAAAATAGCAACGGTCCTAAGATGCTACCTTGAGGGACACCAACTCTGTTATATGCATAATCAGATAAAAAATTACGCATCCAGTTCATTTCATCTATTTTATTTATTTCTACGCGTTGTTTTCTGTTACACAAGTAGCTCTTAATCCAGTCAAGAGGGACGCCTCTAATACCATAATTTTCGAGTTTACCAAGCAACGTCTTATGACAAACAAAATCAAAAGCTTTACTCATATCAAAAAATACAACAGCAACTGGGTTTTTCATATTTATCTGTTCAGTTATATTTTTAACTAACGTAAAGCTCGCTAATGTAGTAGATTTATTCTTTTGAAACCCGTTTTGTTCATTTTTTATTATATTATGTTTGGTTATGAAATTATATAATCTCTGATACATTATTTTCTCAAATATTTTAGATAGAATCGGCAATAGAGCAATAGGTCGATAATTATTGATGTTGAGTTTATCATCCTTTTTATATAGTGGTTTTACTGTTGAGAATTTTAGAGCATCTGGGAATGTACCTTGTTCAAAAGACATATTTATTAGATAACTAATAATATCAGCGCATTCATCACTACAGATCTTTAAAATATGGGTGCTAATTCCATCGTAGCCTACAGATTTTGTATTGCGAAGTGACTTTATTACAGATTTTACTTCGTTTGCACTAGTAGGTGAGAGAAATAAGCTTGAAGTTATTTTGTCCGCATTTGTATTTACTGTCGATGTGCTACTGGATGTGGGAGATGGTTTGTCCTTGTTTTCATTATTGGTTTGAGTAATACTTATGAAATGGTTATTAAATTTATTGGCTATTTTTATAGGGTCTTCTATTACGAGGTTGTTTATTTTTATTTTAGGGATGCTAGACATTTTAATGTTGCTATTGTTTTTTATAATATCCCATGTGGCTTTACATTTATTTTTAGCTGTTGATAGCATGCGTTTATTCATGTTTTTCTGGGATATACGCATGCATTTTTTTAAGCAGTCTGCATATTTTTGATATTGAGCTCTAGTAAGTTCGTTTTTATTCTCATAATACGCATATCTTAAACGTCTTTTTGTAGTACATGATTTTCGGATACCTTTTGTAATCCATTTTATTGTTTTTGGAGTACTTGAAATTCGTACCTTAATCATAGGAAAACACAATTTATAAAGGACTGAGAAAGTATCATGAAATATATCAAATGCTGTGTTTAAATTATTACTATCGTACACATCTTGAAAGGTTATATTACTGAGGTAATTTTGAAATAATTTAATATTGTCTTTTTTATAATCTCTTTTTTCAGTGTAAATAAAATTAGGCTTAGTTTTTATTTCATTAGTTTCAAAACTTAATGTTTGGGCTGTGTGATCAGAAAGACCAGTGAAATGAACTTTAGCTCTTGCATTTGGAATGTTGCTCATTATGTTATCTATACACGAATTTAGCCTTGTAGGTTCATTTATATGTATTTTAAATCCATAATTTCTAAGAATTTCTTCTAATTCCTTTACTTTCTTGTTTATGTTTAAAACATTAATGTTGAAATCACCTAATAATATTATTTTACAGTTAGTTTTACCGCTTTTATATAATTTATGCATTAATGTTTCAATTTTCTCAAAAAGTATATTTATATGTATAGTGCGATATATACAGAAAATAAAACATTTGTGAGCAGGTATCTCTATTCCACAACATTCGAAGCTATGTTCTGTGGAGATTTGTTTAGCATAAGGTACCTCTCTGTATTCCAAATCATTTTTTAGTAAAACACACACACCTCCACGTCTTTTATGCTTTCGAAAGTAGTGAGTAGCAAGGGTATAACCTGGAAGTTTAATGTTATTTTCATCGCCATTTTTAGCTTAGACTTCCGAAATGCATATTACATCTATATGGCTTCCGTTTTTGGCAAAATCTAGCAATGATACTTGTAGCAGATCTAATTTTCCAACGAGGCCTGCAATGTTTTGATGAAATACAGTAAATTGCTTATGATTTTGAATATCGTTATGGTGGTTATTGTGAGATACGAAAAAACGTTGTTTGATTTTTATTGTTATTTGAGTGTTTTACTTCTGACTGAAAGTAAAACGGAATTGTACCGGGTTTTACAACATTGTGTTTTTTTTTCGTCAATTTTATTTATGACATTCGTCGATTTGTCAGAGCCCACGTTAAATGAAAGTTTAGCTTTTTTCATTTTTTCAAACATGGATGGTATTGTGTTTTGTTTTCTATCATATTTAGATGTGTTCTTTGTAGTTTGTGTTATATTTTTATCTAAGTAACAAGAGTTGTAGTCTTTCGTATTAATAATATTGTTCAGTAACTCACAGATTTTATAATCCGTTGAGGAGCGATGTGGAATTTCAAGGAACTGTGCGGTACCTGAGTTGTTAATAAGATTAAGTAGTTCTCTATTTAGTTTTTCTTCATTTAGGTGTTTATTTTGTGCAACTTGTGATACAATTATTTTGGGTGTGGTAATGTTTTTTAAAATAGCCGATATTTCCATAAAAAATCGTATTGGGTTTTTATCATTTGATCCTACAGATAGGAATAACCAATCATTTTTTTGAAAATCAGTGTTATTTAGCTTGCAATGCCGTAAGATATGGTCTGTCGGGGCATGAGGGTAGGTGTAGTTGACAATATTATATTCTTTTGCATTAGTTTTCTTGGAGCGGATTTTAATAAGCTGCGATGCTAGATCTTTGCTACTTTGGTCACCTATAATAAGTATTTTAGGCTTATCATTACATTTAACATTCACTTTTTTACATGTAGTCATGAAATTTTTATTCTCTCTATGATGTGAAATCGTGTAAATGTTATTTTTATCTTTATCTTGATAATGATCCGTAATTTCAGTTGGTAGTGTAGACTGTTTTCGAATCCGGCTGGTAACTTGACTGGTGTTTCCATTTGGAGTTTTCTCTAATTTACTTTTCTCTGTTTTGTTCAGGACAGTTGCGTAGACTCTTGGATCTTGTATGCCTGTGGGCATTTTTTCGCTCACGGATGAAATTAACATCTTTGTTTCTTCACTGTTTTTACTATTGCATCTTTCACAGTCTTTTTTAGTTATTTTTTCAACTTCTTTTTGCAATTTTTGTATCTCTGTTTTTAATTTATTAAACTCACTCTCAAATTTTTCAGTTTGTGTTTGTATTTGTTCATATAGTTTTATATTTTCTATTTGCAATTTTTTCATGTCTTGATTAGCTTTTAGTAAACTATTTGAAATCTCGATTGGGTTTTGCCGCACAATGTGAGATTTTATCTCGTTAAAAATGTCAGGACTGGGACAAAACGTTGTATCGGAGCTGGGGCAAAAAGTCGCGTCGGAGCTGGGACAAGAAGATGGGTCGGGACTGGGACAGGTTATTGCTTCATCAAAATTATCATCCATCGTGTTAATTGATAGCCTTGGGCTAGATAGACTTTCCAGGGAAAGGTGACGTTGTAACCCTTTTTTTCGTTGTTTCGTTAAGTTTTCGATTCTGTCATTTAGTAATAATGTTTCCAAAAGTTTTGGACGACCAGTCGGCGTATTGTCGCCCTTCGGTTTTTTGGAGTAACATGGCTTGCATTTCCAAGTAGTCCTTCTGGTTTTATCCATCATCTGGAATCTTGTGAATGACACATTAGCACATATAAGATCGTAGGTACATTGACAAACTGAGCACGCCATATATTGTCTGCTAGTTATCTTTTCTGGACATCCAGCGCAATCTAGGTTAATAACAGTGGGTATATAGGATTGTGCAGTTATATGAGCCATGTTAATTTCCGTAACCAACAGGATTAGGTATTAAATATCAATAATGTGCCAATGATAATAATAGTAGTATTATAGTAGTACTACTAAGTTATGTGGTTAAGAAAACAATTTCATGATATTATACTAGGCTTCATGAAAGTATCACAGAGTAATCCGTAGTTATTATAATTTTATAGAGTGGTAATCACAGGTGGTAATTAATTAAGATGTGAAATTATCCGCAATCATTTTATTTTCAAGTCGTTATTCAATTTCTTCGGGTTTCCTCATAGGTGATTATGAAGGTAATATTGCTCATTCCAAATAAAATCGTTAAAAACCAATCGCTCATTTAGTAGGTAAATTCATTAATTTCAAGCTAATTTCATCTTTCAGGCATGAATTAAAGCCCTCTCTGGGGGAGTAGAGTAACTAATGTTCCGCGCCAATTAGTGGAAAGTCCTCTAGTCGATTGCGATGTAGTATATCTGTGTGTGTGTGCGTGTGGCTCTTGTATCACGACGTTTCGCGCCAAAAAACATACAGACTTGTAATTTTTTTATGACACCAATAATAACTAATGTTTGAAATTCATAGTTCTCACCAAATAGTCCAGTCCCTTAGGAGTTCACAAGAGTTAGGATCACAGATAAAAATAATCACTAAATTCAAGCACAAAAGTCAATGTTTGGTAGGAAGATTTGAAATTTTTTACCGGTTGTTTTGAAAAATAAAATCTTTTATTTTGCTAAAGCAGCTCTTCCGTCTTTTGAATCTTAGACACTCACATAACTGTATTATGATTTAAAACACATTTTTAAACTGTTTGTAGTGAAGGTTTAGCCAATAAACTATTTTTTAATATTTATTTTCTTTTAGAATCGCGGAACTACTTGTTGACATGGCAGCGTCAGGGTTGCCATCCTTGGGGTGCAAAGTTGAAATTCAGGCTTTGAGAACAACAAAACTTGTTCCACAGTGTAAGAGATGTCAAGCATACGGACATACACAGAAGTACTGTGCAAAGCAGGGGGACACAATAAGTGACGTCACGACTTGCGGAAATGAGATAGTCTAATTATCAATCACTTGTGAAAAAAAGAGAAAGAGATACTCAGATAGATTTTCCGTCCTTATCACCGTGGCCGGCTTTTTCTCTGGCTAAATTACAAATCTGACACCGCGTTGCCAAACAAAAGTCTGTTCAAAGCTCAGACTCGGATTTTTTATGTTTTATTAAATATTGTGTGCATTTAAAGAAGATTCAAAGCTTGTTTGTGAAAGACTGTTAAGAGATTGGTGATATTTATGCTAAACAATGTGCGTTGTGTAGTATTATAAGCTGCAATAGCCTCTGCAAAAGAAAAATCAATGGAATCTCATTTTACACGTAAGTAGACAATATTTGTTATGACGACTTGATAGAAATTCATATTAATGCCTTCTAGATATCTACGTGAATTAAATTTATACAATAACGGCAGTATCTAATCCAAAATTTACAAAATATGTAAAATGTAAACATAACCTAAATAACAAAACAAACAAAAAAGTGTGAAAAAGTTATTTCTAACAAATTTACCCATGAAATATACAAGTCGGTACATAATTGACAGTTTATTTACTGACCGTTTACTAATAATAGGTACTAGATTTTGCCTGCGGATTCGCATTTGTTAGTTTTTTAAGCGAAAACTTCCTTTGGCGCACTACATACAGATTTTTCGTGAGCCGTGAATTGAGCTCAAACATCATGCTTGGGAATGAAATAAATCTTCGGGTGAACTCGGAGCTATGGCCACAAATGCGTAAACATTTTTAGATGGTCATGGCGTGTTACCATGGTTACCATTACCTATACATATCTAGTCTAGATGGCCATGACGCTTCAATTTCTGTTTCTACTCCCACTGCCATTCCAACTCTTGTTTTCTGGAGTAGGAATTGCATCAAACTCCCATTAACTTACACTATCTCATCTCGCTAACAAGATAACATTATGCTTTTAGTAGGTATAAACCCTACTCACTACACCTACTTCATACCCACTCAAACAAAAGACCTATCAATTGTGTGAGTAGATATTAAGCTCTAAGCTTTCGATATAAAAGATTATTCATACACATTTTCACCTTTGATTTAACCCTTTTGTTTGAACTTTTACAGAAATAATTATGCAACTTGAATGTATCACTAGATTTCTGGTAATAATTTGGATTGTTTTATTTATTAAAATTAGTTATTATTTCGCAGATGTGCCGTTCCGAAGAAGAGGATAAAATATTGTGTGAATAATAAAGCAATATTTTTCATGAAGTACAGATTATCAAATAAATCAATCATTCTGAATTACCACAACATCTAAATAATAGTAGCCTGTCTACTACAACAAGGTCTACTAACATTGAAATGTTCTATACCTAAGTTCCGAGTTGCCCCGTGCGAAGCCTGGGCGCGCTGCTACTATGATATAAATATGACAGGCAAACTACACTCTTATAACGTTGAATGTAAAGTACCATTTGAAATAAATGTTTTATTGCCCTGTTTTTGATTATTTATTTAAGTACCTCCTATTTTAGTTATATTACATAAAACCTCTTTTTAAAATGTAATTTTAGAATGCACAGAACACGGGGTGAATTCATCAGACTATCGCTGCACTACCCATATATAGGGGAATATTTTCTTTATGGCAATACTTTTTGAGTATTGAATTGAAAATTGAATTGAAATTGAATTGTAATTGAAAGAACAAGAAGCACTTAGTAGTCATGAACTCTATAAATCTTGAGGTAAAAAATCTTTGGTGCAAAGGAACCAAGATGTGTCAAATGTACTGGCAAACATCTAACTATAGACTGCAAGAAACAAGCAGAAGAAAAACCAAAATGTGTACATTGCGGCGCTCCACATCCTGCTAACTATAGAGGTTGTATAGTAGCCAAAGAATTTCAAAGCATTAAAAATAAAAACATCAAAAAAGTAACTGCCACGGCTCCACGTTCGCAACAACTAACTAATAAAGTTGATAACAACACTAATCCAAGGAACGCAAAGATACTAATAATAAAACTTCATTTGCCCAAGTAGTTTCTACCAATACCCACCATGTAACAGCAAATGATAGTGACAAAAATTAGACCAGATCCTCAAACTAATGAACTCGTTTGATGAACGATTAAAGAAATTAGAAAATAGCAAGAATTGTGCCATATCCAGGAATAAATAATGGCTACTTTAAAGATCATGACTTGGAATTCCAACGGGCTACAATTCAAAACGAGTTCGGCAACATCAAAACGAGTTACAATTAGTCCTAGACACAAAAAACATTGACATAAATATGCTTGATATCAGAAACACATTTCACTAAACAGTGCTATGTAACATTCAGAGGTTACAAAGTTTACCATGCGCTGCATCCTGATAATACTGCAAAAGGTGGAAGTGCAGTCATTCATCATCATCATCAGCCGCAAGACGTCCACTGCTGAACAAAGGCCTCCCCCCTAGATTTCCACAACGAACGGTCCCGCGCAACCTGCAACCAGCGGTTTCCAGCGACATTTGTGAGGTCATCTGTCCATCTAGTGGGAGGCCGTCCAACACTGCGTCTTCCGGTTCGTGGTCGCCACTCGAGAACCTTTCTTCCCCATCGGTTGTCAGTTCTTCGAGCGATGTGGCCTGCCCATTGCCACTTCAGCTTGCTTACTCGTTGAGCTATGTCGGCCACTTTAGTTCTTTTGCGAATATCTTCATTACGGATTCTGTCGCGCAAAGAGACTCCGAGCATAGCTCTCTCCATAGCTCGCTGTGTGACTTTGAGCTTTGTTATGAGGCCCACAGTTAAGGACCACGTCTCAGTTCCATAAGCCATCACTGGCAACACGCACTGGTTAAAGACTTTTGTCTTTAGGCATTGGGGTATTTTGGACTCAAAGATGTGTCGAAGTTTCCCGAACGCTGCCCATCCGAGTTGGATCCTTCGCTGGACCTCTTTGTCGAAGTTGGATCTACCTAATTGGATCTTTTGACCCAGGTAGACGTATTCGTCAACAACTTCGAGTGTGGTATTCCCAACAATAACCGGTACAGGTGAGACATGCACATTTGACATGACCTTCGTCTTTTCCATGTTCATCCTCAAACCAACCTGTTGGGATACTCTACTGAGGTCCCTGAGCATTGCACCGAGGTCCTCCAGCGACTCCGCCACAATGACTATGTCGTCGGCAAACCGAAGGAGAGTGATGCATTCGCCGTTGATATTGATGCCATGTCCGTTCCAGTCCAGTAGCTTGAAAACGTCTTCCAGCGCAGCAGTGAACAGTTTCGGAGATATAACATCTCCCTGTCTCACGCCTTTCTGTAGCTGGATATGTTTTGTGCACTGGTCCTGTAATCGGACAGACATTGTGGCTTTGCTGTAGATACACTTCAACACTTCGATATAGCGATAGTCGATGCGGCATCGCTGGAGAGACTGAAGCACTGCCCAGGTCTCGATGGAATCGAAGGCTTTCTCATAGTCCACATACGCTATTCATAGTGGCCGATTATACTCCTCAGTTTTCTGTATAATCTGCCGGAGCGTATGTATGTGGTACTATAGCCTTTTCGGAAACCGGCTTGTTCGGGTGGCTGAAAGTCGTCAAACCTGCGTGCGAGACGATTCGTGATTACCCTCGAAAACAACTTATAAACGTGGCTCAGAAGTGAGATGGGTCTGTAATTCTTCAACAAGGTGTTGTCACCTTTTTTGAAGAAGAGCACCACCACACTTCTGCTCCACGCTTCTGGCGTATTACCGTCAAATATGACGGAGTCGAACAGCTTCTGGAGGACTTTAAGTACCGGTTTTCCACCCGCTCTCAGAAGCTCAGTCGTAATTCCGTCATCGCCAGGTGCTTTGTTGTTTTTAAGTTGTTTGAGGGCCATCCTAATCTCATACAGGCTGACTTCCGGGATATCTTCGGTAAAGTGCCGGGTCAGCTTGGCTCTGGGGTCTTTTGCCATGATAACGACAGGTTGTGCTTGTGTAGAGGTGTATAACTGTTCATAGAACTTCTCAATCTCCTCCAAAATCTCGGGCTTCGACGAGACTACGTTACCGCTATCGGTCTTCAGTTTGGCCAGCTGACTTTGCCCAAGAGACAGATTTCTTGCGAACACTTTCGAGCCTTGGTTCCGCTTGATCGCTTCTTCAATACACGAAGTATTGAAGCAACGTATGTCGCGTCGCACACAAGTAGAGATCCGTCTATTGAGCCGTCTGTATACCGTCATGTCGACCGAAGACTGCAACCGCATATCTCGCCTAACTGCCATGAGATTTAGAGTATGATCGGAGAGCTTTTGGGTTCTATTTTGGCTTCGGCTCTTATAAAATTTCCTGCCAACTGCTTGAACAGTTTCCACCAGCCTGTCGTTTATTTCGTCGTGCAGTCGTTCGTTTCGTGCAGTCATTATCAAAGAAAATTTATTTCATTATGAAGAATACAGGCATGAAGAAAGAGAAATACAATCCGCAGCCGTCTGTGTGAAAACCAAGCTATACACTCTCACAGTAGCGTCAATCTACTGTCCACCAAAGCATGCATTAAAAAAGGAGCAATATATAAATTAATTAAACCATTTTAATAACCGATATATCATTGGAGGAGATTTCAATGCTAAAAATCTATATTGGGGCTCTTGACTTACGAATACTAAAGGAAAAGAACTTTTGTCTGCAATACAGCTAGTTAATGGTGACACAATTTCCAGTGGCCATCCATCTTACTGGCCTACTGACCCAAAGAAAAAACCTGATTTAATAGATTTTTTCAAATAACAATAATATATCAAGAAACTACATCAATACGGAACATTGCTTTGATTTGAGCTCAGATCATTCTCCTGTAATTTTAACTGTTAGCGATAAATTCGTATATAGAGAAAATAGTCTGAGTCTATAATAAGAATACACACAGGGAAAGCTTCCAAAAAAATTTAGATGAAGTAATAAACTTAAATGTTCCACTCAAAACACCGGAACAATTAGATACAGAAGTCGAAAAGTTTGTGGAAAACATCCAACAAATAGCCTGGAAAAATACACCAACTCTCAAAAAGAGAGCAAATGGTACTAGTTATCCTATGGAAATTAAGCAGTTAATAGCTAAAAAAAGGAAACAAAGAAAAAAATGGCAAATAACACGTTTCCCAGGTGATAAAACCTTATTAAACAAACTAACAAAAGAACTTCAAGCGAGGATTAAAACTTACAAGGATGAATACAGAATACTTACCTTCGACAACTATCCAGTTGTGGGGCTGTACCAAACCAAGCAATATTGAAATTGTACAAAGATTTCAGAACAAAGTGCTAAGAGACATTGTCAACGCTCCCTGGTATATAAGAAATGCTGACATTCATCGAGACCTAAAGATGGATTCTGTTAGTGAAGTGATACGTATATAATATGCAGAAGCTCACGAACAGACTTCATTACCATGTTAATGTCGAGGCAATCCAGCTCCTTGACAACACTGAGTTAGTACGGAGGCTTAAACGGACAAAACCATTTGAGTTGACTTAGTGCAAATTAAATTAATACCCGTGTTCAAAGTGCAGTGTTAGTGCAATTTAGATTTATAAATATTAAATACAAAGTACACATGAACGATGTGACTTCGCCTTAATAGAGACAATAAGAAAAGTGCTTATGGACACAATCTTACAATTATTATTATTTAGCAAACTAAGTCATAATAAAATTACTCATTAGCCTAGACTTTCCGAATTAGGCTAGATTGTAATAAATATATTAGTCACCAAGTTGGTTGGTAAATAATTATTAAATAAAATAAAAATAAAAAAAATATCCGTCAGACCTGTCATTCCGCAGACAGGAATACCCCAGGATCCGGAAGCGGGCACCGGGCCACAACCATGTCTTCGAGCTGGCAATGACTGTCGGGTGTATTGAAGATATGAGAATGGTCAGCTCATGCTTCTTGCGACGCATGCGCTGAGCATTCCATTGTAAAATCTTCAGTGGGCTGCTGTCCATATTGATGTGAAAGGGATACTAGGTGTGTGAGTTTGGAGGCAACGTTGTGCGGTAAAGGTTGAGGCTAATTTAAGAGGATATTGACTAATAGGGACAAGTAGTTCTACCATATTATCTTGAGGTGAAGTCAGGATTGGATTAGGGTTGTTGCCAGATTGCGCACAGCCATTTGGAATTGCGGAGGCTGGGTTAGAAACCAATAACTGGTGGGCATCTGCCCACCAGTTATTGGTTAGATTCGTTGTATGTCTTCCCTGGTGGGGCTTTTGGCCTGGTATTAGCAAATACTGTCCTGACGTAAGCCTGTTCGTTTGATTGTTTGCATTATTTGGGTGTTGGGATGCATTGGAAAGGGGAAGGGAGGGAGGAAAGGGAGGGAAGTAGAAGTTGAGCTACTTCTACTATTCTACTACGAGTATGATCTTACTACTATTGGAAATTGATTGGCAGCTTCAACGTAGGATATTAATTCTTGTCCCATAACAACCTTGATGGATTTCTGTCTTTCAAATTCTGGACACAGTTTGCTGGTGGCAAAGTGTCATCCAGAACAGTGAAGATAGGTAGCCTCTCTCTCAGTAAGTTCGCAGTTGTCTCCTATATGTTCCTGAGAACATCGGTAACATCTACTCTTGGATCTGCATTGACTTTTTCATGTGCGTGTGCCCAAATTTACAACAAGCATAGCACTGAATAGTAGGGTTGTTGTATAATTCTACCGGGAGCGAGGTGTAGAATGAAATTACTCGAGAAGGGAGGGAGCATTTGTCCCTGAAAAGTCACCACCACAGTTTGTGTTGGGACCCAGGAGACTATGCCTTCAGTGCTAATCTTTCTGCTGATTCGTCGTGCTTTTAAAACTTTACCGCAACCAGGAGGGAGATTTAAGGACTTTACAAACTCTGTCATTGTCATAGACTTTGAGGCTATATCATTTTACAGTTTTTGTTATCACGGACATATTTCTTGTGAAAAGTGATTAAAGATATATAATTCTAGCCTAAAGATACATTTTTTTTCATAATAATTCAATGGAAAAAAAATCCTGTTGAAAAGAAAAAAAAATTGGAATTTGTGCCATTTTTGGCCAGATTTACCCCATTTCTGGCCACAGTCATGTGCCAGTTCTGGCCATCAAAATTCATCAAAAATAAAAAGCAGATAATTCAAAGTAATAAAAAGTTTATTCGAAAATCGCATATTTTACGACCAACAGTCTTTATTTAGAGAAAAATAGCTAACATAATATTGACAAAAAATATGAAATATAATATCTCAGCTTGAATTAAAATTACAATTAAGAAGATCAACATTAACCTATACGAGGTAGATATCTATAATATTATAATGACCAGTCTTGATAAGTTTTCTTATAATTATCCCTAGGTATGATGCACAGTCTTTTATTAAAATTAAATAACAATTTTGGCAACCTATCTTTGCAATAAACAATTATACTTCTTATTAATTAGGTACACTTATGATAACACTTTTAGTTGTATATTTGCTTCTTAAATTTAAATGTATGCTTAGATTAATATCAATATAGTTCTAAATCACAAAAAATATATATAATACTTTATCATATTATAGGTAGGTATGCAGTCTTTAATTTAAGTACTTATATTTTAAGATTTTATAAATAAATGTTGGGCAAAAACTTTTCCATCTCAGTAACTTTAAAGAAGCCTCTGTTATTAACTTTAATAGATGACTTTATAATTTCCACAATCTTATTAATTCCATACCAAATTTTATCAGTTTTTTCTGGCCATCGGAATGTATTATTTGTAGATAATACCATTGTGCTAATTTCATAACATCCGTTATCTTTGTTCTCAACTGTTCCAGGAAAATATTCACCTTCATACTTAACAATGACGTTTGATCCTACTTTTAAGTTTTCATCACACATTTTATTGTTTCCTAACTTTGCTAACTGATTTAGAGGCAACTCAAATTCAGAACTTGTGTCATCAGTCTCAGAACATTTTCTTTTTCGTTTGAGATCTTTTTTTGGTCTTTTGTTTTCTTCTATCACTTCTTCAGCAATTGAATCGCTACCATCACCATCATCACTACTTTCTTCAAAAGAGGCGATTATTCTACACACTTTCTCCTTCATCTTTTTATTTCCTGGTTTATTTTTTTTCTTAGATAGTATTTCTGTTTTTTCTTTTTCAGCTGCCTTCATAATATCCCGCCATTTATTCGACGTGACAACGGAAGGGACATACATTGCTTTTCTAGTATTTTTTGGTATTAGTTTTCCTGGGTACAAAACACAATCTTTCACTAAATCTCTAGCTGTTTGAAGGGCAATTATTGCAGGGGCTTTCGCTGTAAGGGAGGTATTGCAGGGGTTGTCTTTGTTTTGTGAGTCTAGAACATCTGTATCAGAATAGCTAGAAGATGGACCTGGTGCTTCTGCTGTGACAACCTTTTGATTACAGATTTTTAAATCCTTTGAAGATGTGGTTTTAATTAGCGTGTTTTTCACTTGAAAGAGTAGTCTTGAGCAAAGACTTGGCCGAAGATAGACCTGGATCTTCTGATGGTTATTTTTCCGCACCCGAAGTTTTGTGAGAGTTGTTTATATTTTCCGAGTCTTGAATGTCGATAGCAGGATAGACGGAAGATGGACCTGGCCCTTCTGACGGCTCTTTTGCTGCAAGAGAAGTACTGGAGGAGCTATCTTCGTTTTCAATGTCAGTTAAGTCATCAATGTACTCTTGGTTCCTTGATATATTATCTTCCTTGATAAGCGATGGTGAAGGAGTTTCTCTGACGGCATTTTCAATATCATGAGATGCGAAGGTGTGCTGTGACATTGTAGCAGTAGTATCATTTTTGGAAGCTAGCCATATATCATATAACATTGATGCCTCTTTGTTGCCTTCCCAGTCTTTACCAGAATTAAATGTAGTATAAAAGTCTTTCAGTATGTGTGGGACGATTTTACTTTCCAGGTATGAAATGTAGCTGGATTCAGAAATAGCAACTTCGTGTCGGTTTTCAAAAGTTTTTGGGTCTCTATCTTTTATAATTCTCTTGTAATTAACAAAGTCAGCACCAAATGGAAATAAACCTGTCTGAAATCCTGCTTGCACATTTTTTGCAAACTTATCTCTGTTATCAAGGAGTAAACTTTGCAGAGCAGATGGCAAAGTAAATTTTGTGATTTCTTGTCCATCGTTTTTAATGCGCCACTTTTTGACCATCTGACGCCAATTCTGTTTCAATGGGTAAAATACAGCAACGCAAAGGTTGCAACATATGCGTTGTATTTGGGACAAGAGCAATAACTATAATGCCATTTTCCCTACACAATTCGCTAAGATGCATAGTCAGATGGGACTTGTGGCCGTCAAGAAACAAAATTATTGGTAATGTAAGTTCTTTTTCTTTCAGGTAAGGAATGAAGACGTTTGCCACATATTCATAGAAAGATTCGCCCGTCATC
Organism: Ectropis crepuscularia; assembly: GCA_963693475.1. NCBI lineage: Eukaryota > Metazoa > Arthropoda > Insecta > Lepidoptera > Geometridae > Ectropis > Ectropis crepuscularia. The sequence goes on from OY856338.1 coordinate 21,747,817, forward strand.
CATCCTTTATCGGTTTTACCAACTCCCCATCCATTTGGTGCATTGTCAAGAACTTCAGAACTCATTCTTTTGTATTTATAAATAGTTAAAGGAGGTGCATATTCACCAGCGGCATTGACAGTAAATAGGGTAGTTAGTATATTTTCTTTATCGCTGTTTTTTGATGTATCGTAAACATGTTGTCCCTTTTCAGCTAACACAAGAGATCCTTTTGGAGCTAGAAAAAAAGATGTTTCATCACAGTTCCACACTCTCGCAGGGTTTTCTAGAATCTTTAAATTTTCTTCACCGAGCAATGAAGAAATTTCTTGGAACCAGTTCCGAATTTTCTCTTCAGTTATTAAGGCACGAGCTTTATTAATATACTCGGCATGTTTTTGGCTCAAATCAGGATGTCTCGCCATAAATCCATCAAACCAGGATCTTGAAGGTCTAGCATTTATAAAAGGTGTAGCAATTTGGCCCTTCACAACAATTTTCTTAACAGAATCCAGTAATCCTTCCTTGTTGATAGGAAATCCAGCGCGAGCGCAATCTTTGATCCATATGACAAGTTCGTTTTCTATTTGTCTTCCAAGAACTGACTGGGGCCCTACATGTCCAGAAGTTTCAGGCGCTTTTCCAGAAATTTTGTGACGCAAAGTCGTTCGAGGTACGTTAAAATCTCTACTAGCAGTGGCAACGGGCATCCCATTCTTTATTGCGTTCAACGCTAATGTTATTTTATGCGGTGAGTACTGGAACAATTTTCTTTTCACGACATCGATCTTTTTAGTATTTGGTTTCGATGGAGGCATTATAATCGTAACTCTGAAAATGAATAGATTACTTATATCAAAATAGCTAAGTAATTAAGTTGAAAAATCACGATAAAAATTAAATGGCCAAAAGTGGGGTCCTACGTGCACCACTTTTGGCCAGTCATATGGCCAAAGATGGGAAAATTCATTCATTTTGCTACCATTAGTGGCCACCTCTCATAACCTCACTTAATAAACAAATAGCGATAAAATATCATTAGTACCACTTAGACAGTGTATTATTTATGAAGGATTAACATAAACATTAAAATAAATAAGAAGGATTTAAAAAATAATGATTGATTACTCACCCGCTCGCCTTAGCCTTTTTGCTAAGACTTAAAACAATTGACGCTCGTCAAAAACTAATGACTTGTTGGATTGAAGTGAAGTTTGACACATCAAAGCTGTTAACGCTATCAGTGTTGCCAATATTTAATATTTCTATTCCCGTAAACCATAGAGTAATATATTTGTCTTTGCCTTAGTTATAACGATTTGAAGTTCTAAATGGCCACAAAGGAGTCGGTGGCCACAACCGGGTCACTTGCCCTACGTGGGAATAATTGCAGAGAATTTATGTGTTGACAGAATAGGGAGGGAAACAAAATCATTTGCTACATTGGCGGTGGTGAGTTGAACAGAAATCTGGTTTTGACCTATTTGTTTAATTCCGCCTGGACATATATTATGAATTTCGTTTCCACTTAAAAATTGGCCAAATTTAAGCCGTAATTACATTGCGAAATTAGTGTCATGCATGTTGAAATCAGTTTCACGAAAGTAGTTTCGATATAAACGAAAGTAATTTCGTGAAATAAAAAGTGTCGTGAAACCCACAGTATCGCAGTAACCATGGCCCCATCAGCATCAAAGCTATATTCAATGTAGTTAAAGAAATGCTTCTAAATAAACTTAAAAAAAGACTATCAAGAAAAAAAGAGTTGGTGGATTCGAGGATGGTTAACAAGAAAGCATTTGGGTGCAATGAAGTTAGTCTCTGAATTAGCAGGTGAAGATCCTGAGAGCTATAAAAACTATTTCGGGTCCCAGGGACACTCTTGTCGCTGATATTCATTGATGAATTGTATATTTTTATCTGTACTCCATGTTTGGTTTGCCATTTTTGACGCTTGAAGCGCGCGCAATGATAAAAATACACACGTCCGCACAGAACAGGCGCTTTCGCGACACCAGTTTTACGTCGCATCTACACTATGAAATTAGTTGCATGACACTAATTTCACCTAAAAATCGCGCAGGGCACGAAACTCATTTGCATTCATGAAATTAATGCATGCATTACGAAAATATTAAATTACATGTGAAACTGTTGTTAAAACTAATGTCACGAAATTAATTTCATGCCACTAATTTCGTAATGTAATTTCGGCTTTAATCGGCTTTATTGTCATGCGTCATGCTATTAGGCGAGGGTTCTGAGTCGATTCGGGAGATGTGAATTACGAATGGTCCCTTGTCTGTTGATCTGTATTGGAAAATTGGAATCCACCGATAGTGCTGGATCGACGTACAACGTCTCAGATGTCGTGATCTGTTGTGTGGTGGTTGTTTTTTTGGGTGGATTAGGGTTAATTTCGTTTTTCATACACCTTTTGGCCGCAGAGGCGAGGTTTACCAATAGAATACTTGCGCGGTCCGAAGGGGGCAGGGGGTCACAGGAGACATGATCCCCAAAACCTTATATGTCACATTAAAATCTAAAAAAAATAAAAATATGTAATAGTACATAGACTATTTTTTAGCACAAGAAAACAACTGGAACGGCAACTACGTGGGTAAGATCGTGGGGCGCTACTAGTTAGTCTTCTTTACTCGATTTATTGTATTTCTACTCGTGACCCCCCTAAAATCTGAGGCTGTGTACTGGTGACCCCCTTCAAATTCCGAAGCTGGGACCGCGCCTGATGGAATATCGGGGGAATTCCGGGATAAGGCGGTTTTGGATCCATATTGCTATACATGTGTACGTAAACTAACTACAACACAAGACAAACAAAGCTTACAGACTACCTGGGTAGCGATTCTGAAACCATTCGGTTGCATCCGACACGGAATCTCATCTCTCGGTCTTTGTCTTATCTGTTTAGCAAGACAAAGACCGAGAGATGAGATTCCGTGTCGGATGCAACCGAATGGTTTCAGAATCGCTACCCTGGACAGATTTACGCATGGCCAGTTATGGAATCCACAAACTATCACTAATACACAATAAAAATTTTGCGATTCCGTTTAGCACACTTTCAATGGCAGACAATTATTAAATCAATACCTATACCTCTTTCCAAATCTCTGTGAATAAAAGGTAAACAAACCAATGTCACTCTCAATATGACAGACCAGCATTTCTCAACCATTGTTTTACAAGATAGTTTGTAGTACCTTTCGTTGCTTGCCCTTTTAAATTTTCGTCGCAAAACAAGGCTAAATATATATGTATGGATATCATAAACACCCAAATATATGTTCCCACTGCTGGGACTTGGAACAATCAACACATTGCCGCTGTAAAAAATCGTCAGACACAAGAATCTGCAATTGCTGAACATCTGATTGATGCTAAAACTGGTCATTGGATCGAGATCCACGACCCGAAGGTTCTATCTACCGAATGTCATTACTACGCAAGAATGGTTCGGGAAGCATTGGAAAATAAAAAACATAGGTATATATTTCAACTACGACGCGATGACCACGATGCCAATAACCAAAAACTACCCGGTTTACGGTTATCGGCGTCGCGGAATCCTCTAATAAATAAATCTGTGCATAGCGCACTGAGTTTGGAGAAACCTGATATGGTTAGTGTTGTGTGTAGTGTTGGTGGCAGCCTGCGATTTTTGATGCCCGAAATGAGGGTAGATGGAGATCTCCTCTCATTTCATAATGAGAGTATGGCGGACATACGTACATTTATTTCCCCCACGTAAAAAAAGGAAAGGCAAAGCATTTGAGTTCGGAGAAGAATGTAACACTAGAACCAGTGACTTAGAAAAGTAATTTAGATGTTTCCTTATATGAAAACGTTCATTTTATTCTTAACAATAATTAAATCTCGTTCAAATTGCCCTCGTATTATAGAGTGAAAATTATACAAGCTTTTGATAGTAAACAGCGTAATTTGGAACACGTATTTAGAGGTTTGCGATTTTCTCTCAACCGTTACGACACAAGAAACCTTTTTCTCGGAGTTCTTTAGTCATACTCTTACTCTTTTATTGATAACGAGTAGTTACATGTCATAATATTCAAATATTACCAATACAAGTCAATAATTTAAATAAAACCAGACGTCAATTTAAGATCCCATTACAATAAAAATCAAATAATACATTACATTAAAATCAAATAACATTACAATTAAAAATTCCAAATTAATGACAAAAATAAATAGAGTAAAATTAATCCATACTTGAATATAATGCAAATGGGCATTTTTACAATATGGACAGGAGATGGGTATGTTAGAAAAATAGGCGCGTCCTTAATAAGAATAATTTGATGAAAAGAAGTATAAATGTCTTGAATGGAACATTGAGAGTTTGAGAAACACAGATCATATTGCTAGTACTTAAAATCATATTTCTATCATCCTACCATTACTTTCTATAACTTTTAAAATAAGATAGTATATAATTATTTGATCAATAAGATTTAAGATCGCAATAAAGTCGAATCCTATTTGTGAAAAATATTTTAAGGCAATTTCATAAAAATACTAAGATTAAACGATGTTAATGTTATGGTATCACCTTTTTTTTGGTTTGTTTTGGTTTTCTACACAGCTTACTGGAACGCACTATAGTTACCACCAACCGAACGAAAATAGTTGCTTCTGCTTGACACAGACCACACCCATTAATCAATATACAGAGTAAGTCAGTGCTGCCAACTCCAAAAAACTAAAGCACAACAACTCGCTAACAAAAAAACAGTAGAAAACATATGACTCGCTTATGTAATTTTTTGCTGAAGAGGATGTTAAATCCTGAAGTTTGTCCTTTTTTCTACGGTGCTTTCCTCTGTGCACTCAAGAAGAAGGATGGCGGTATTAGACCGATAGCGGTTGGCAACTGCTTCCGTCATTTGGTGGCGAAGTTGTGCTGCCGCGCTGTCAGACGGGATGTTACCTCTTATCTCAGTCCCCACCAGGTGGGAGTAGGTACACCTCTTGGGTGCGAGGTAGCCATACATGCCGCTAGATTTTTCGTTATGCGAGAGGGTAACAATGACGTCCTATTGAAATTGGATATCCGAAATGCTTTCAATAGCGTAGATAGAGTACCATTGCTCTCGGAGATCAAAGATCCGATAGCTCCGAGCAATCTTGCCTTTAATGGAGAGTATATCCTGTCCCAAACAGGAGCTCAGCAGGGCGATCCCTTGTGGTCACTCATTTTTAGTTTGGCAATCCACAAGGTAATAAAGTCTCTGGAGTCACCCTTGAATATCTGGTACTTGGATGATGAGACTTTGGGCGGTGAACCAGATATGGTTAAGAGAGACGTGGAGTTGCTTTCCTGCATTGCGTGCATTGGATTTGGAAGTTAACACATCCAAGTGTGAATTTTACCCGTGTTCCGCTATAGCTGCAGAATCAAGCACTGAATTTGCGTCTCTTATACCCGGTCTCCGGATCCTTGATCCGAAGATCCTTGCACTTGTTGGGTGCTCCAATTTTCGCGGACGGTACCGGATACACCATTGTTTCTAAAACTCAGTTACTGGCATCGCTCGGAAGTCATTTTCAGCATCTCCCCGCACACGTTTCATTACTTCTTTTGCGAGCTTGCTTCGCATTGCCCAAAATGACTTACATCATTCAGACTGCCCCGACTTGGAGTTTTGATAGTGAAGTGAAAATGTTTGACGACACTTTAAAAAGGATCGCGGAAGAGATGTTGAATGTCAATGAATGAGACATGGGTGAGATGCAGTGGTGCCAGGCTAGTCTGCCAATCCGTTTTGGAGGTTTGGGGCTGCGGCGGCTGCGCGAGACCGGCCCCATCGCTTTTCTTGCTTCTTCACATGGGGCTGTCGGATTGGTTGCCAGTATACTGCCGAGCTTCGGAGACGCAATGCGCGTACCTTTTCAAGAAGATGCTCTTACCGAGTGGTCCTCGTTGTATCCCGAGGGTGATCTCCCTGAAAAGCCTGAGATACAGAGAAACTGGGATAACCTGTTAGGACCACACATTCCGGCACAGTTGCGAAGCGAAACATCGGGCGTCGGATTGGCTCGGCTCAATGCTGCCTCTCAGCCGGAGTTCGGTGCTTGGTTGCATGCCCTACCTTCCCCACAATAGGGTACGCTCCTTGACGACGACTCTATTAGGGGAGCGACGGGTTTCCGGCTCGGCTGCGCTGTATGCGAAACATATGTATGCATTTGCGGTGCGATGGTGGACGCAACTGGACTGCATAGTCTCAGCTGTTCTCGCTGTGCAGGACGAAGACCGCGACACCACGCCTTAAACGATATTATCCGCAGAGCGCTCGTTTCGGCCGACATACCCTGTGTCCGCGAGCCTCCCGGCCTCTCCCGGTCGGATGGAAAACGACCGGACGGACTCACGTTAATCCATAGGCAACGTGGTCGCTGCCTCATTTGGGAGGCCACGTGCGTCAGCACTTTTGCGTCTTGCCATCTCCCTGCAACTCAGCGGATTGCAGGTGCGGGTGCAGAAGCGGCCGCTAGAGGTAAACACCTAAAGTATTCCGCATTGGAGTCTGCATATGACTTTGTTCCCTTCGCGGTGGAAACGGCGGGCCATGGTGCGCGGAGGCCAAGGATTTTGTGCATGCGTTGGGTCGACTCCTGAGAGATAAGGGGTCTGATCCCAGGTCCGGTCGTTTTCTATTTCAAAATGTCTCCCTGGCAATCCAGCGTGGGAACGCCGCAAGCCTAATGGGCACTTTTGGGCGGGGATCTGACGATCGCGGGACAGATTAAGAATAGTATGTTTTGTCTATACTTCTATACTAATATTATAAAGAGGAAAGATTTGTTTGTTTGTTTGTTTGTAATGAATAGGCTCCGAAACTACTGGACCGATTTCAAAAATTCTTTCACCTTTGGAAAGCTACATTATTCCCGAGTAACATAGGCTACGGCAGATGGCGCTGCAGTTGATATCTAGGTTATTATTCGAGCGAAGCCGGAGCGGGCCGCTAGTAATTTATATTCTGATCTTGTGGCTTTTTTGTAATTTAAACTGAATTTAAATTATAAACATCCTAAAACATAAATACGAATATAATAATAAACTAATACATAAAAAGAATTTGTTAGGACATAAAAATAAATATTAAATATTGTAATTTGAACTAGAATACCTATCAGCTTCAGTTGGGCGATGATTGCGATAAGTATATTTCTTTTACTTGGTTCTTAAAAACAACTTGTGATTGAGCTTGTCTAGCCTTTGGTCTGTGTTGGTATAGGATCCTGACATGCATAGTAGTATGCGTATGTTAAGGATCCTTAACATTGAATAAACCTGTATATTTTTGCGAATATAGCTGTATTCTTAGTACTATAAGGTATGAAATCCTATGAAAAGTTAAAAGATTGAATGACCAATCATAAAAAAGAAAGGTTTTATAAACCTATTCAAATAATTTCGACGAGAAAGAGCTGTCAATGTCACTCATCAACCGTTACGAGTACGTGAGCGTCGCGCTTTGAAATAAAGTGATTATTTTGTGATTATTCATTGAATTGAGCAAGTAAATAAAAAGTAGCCACGTGCGAGTTGGACTCGCCCATGAAGGGTTCCGTTCCAGCAAGTAACATAATATACATAGTACACATAGTTCTTGTAGTTCGTTGTAACTTTGATCGAAGTTTTAATAATAGTGTATTTATGACGTACTAAAAAAAAACTACTCATCAGATCGAGTTCAAACTAATTTTCGTTGGTAGTTTTCATGGTAATGTACATCATATATTTTTTTTAGTTTTTTCATTCTCTTACTTTAGAAGTTAGAGGGGGGGGGGGGGGACACACATTTTACCACTTTGGAAGCGTCTCTCGCGCAAGTTATTCAGTGTAGACAAAAATTATATTAGAAACCTCAACATAATTTTTTAAGACCTATCGATAGACACCCAACACGTGTAGGTTTGATGAAAAAAAAATTTTTGAGCTTCAGTTCTCAGTATGGGGGGCACCCCTAATTTTTGTTTTTTTTTTAAACTTTTGTAAAAATCTTAATGCGGTTCACAGAATACATCTACTTACCAAGTTTCAACAGTGTAGTTCTCATAGTTTTGGTAAAAAGTGGCTGTGACATACGGACGGACAGACAGACAGACAGACAGACAGACAGACATGACGAATCTATAAGGGTTCCGTTTTTACGTTTTACGGAACCCTAAAAATGCTATTTCTATTATATATAGTTGAATTTTTAGTTAAATATTTATGTTTAGAACTCGTAGGTATATTCTAATTATTTGAAGCATAAAGTGATCCATAAGTTTTCAGATAAACTTTTCGTTTTTTTCTCTCAATAGTTTTGTTGTTATAACTTTCTAATATTTTACAGTAGTTCATTTATCTTACAGCCTGTTCACACTAGCTACTTTCAGTAGCTGCGACAGGCGTCTAGCTGCTGCATCTTGCTTCAAAAAGAAGCTGCGACAGGCATCTAGTCGCTGCATCTCGCTTCAAAAAGTAGCTGCGACTCGCGTTTTTCGGAAGCGTGATGCAGCGGCAGCTGCAGGCGACTCAGTCACAGTATAATGAAAAACCCAGTAGGACGACAATATGCCATCAAAAATATAAATATGAAATTAAAATCAAACTAATTATTACTTATAGAATTTATTACAGAACAACAAAAGAAGTGAGATCTAAATGGGTGGTTGAGTGAAAAGTTTATTGGGCGATCCTGAAATATTTTCATAATAAATGAAACTACTCTCAGGATAATTGGTTCAAAACTAAGATCTGACTTGGCTAGTTTTCAAATACCTAATTTGTAACTGTTTATGAATTTCTTTTCCTACAGTTCAAGTGGCTCCCCATTTGCTTTCTTCGGAATGCTCATTTTATTTCACTGCTTTACAGTATTATATTTAACACTGCCACACCACGATATCTGAAAGACTGCTTTACATTCTACAGTAGCGTACACTCATGTTATCTTATATCAACCTATAATTTGTCTCTGCACGTTGCAAAACATTCTACGGCAAATCTTTTGCATTCCAAGCAGTTGAGTTGTGGAATGCCATGCCCGTGGAAATAAGACAAGCTCCGTCACTTTCCGTATTTAAAGTTCAAGGCAAAAATCAGTAGATTAGTAGAGTAGCTTGCTAAAATCTGATTGAAGCTCGTACATCTTTTTTACATAACATTGTGAATTCATTGCCTTCGTATTAGTATATGTAAGAAGGGTCATGGATATATGTTAGAATGTATGTCTATTGTCTATTATATTTTAGGCAATAATTAGTAGCATTTTTAAGTAGTTTTTTACTTCTCTGCATTTTTATTATAGTTTGCGATCTTAGCGACGACGATTTTGATTGTGTGTATTCAAGTAAAAGTACCTACGAAAACAGATAAACTGGACATGCAATCACAGATCATTTCCAATGTTTTGCGGTTAGTGACGTCATGTCAGTCGTTAGTATTTTAGCGGGAAAAATCTGAATTACATTACTATTGTATTTATACTCATCAAAAATACACAAATTTTTAAACATAACTTTTTTAGTGAACAAGCTATAATCTTTAAGAAATAAAAGCAGTTCCGAAAAATTGTTAAAATCCCTATTGGGTCAGTAAATTGCTCAATAAATAATTAAATAGTAATTAAAGCTTTAATATAGTAGAGCCAAAAGTAGCTACGAATAGTAGATAGATAGATACTCTTTATTGTACACCATAAATAAAAAACACGTATACAGGAGATAATAACAATAAAACTAGTGTTACAAGCGGTGGCCTTATCGCTAGTAGATAGCATTGTTAGCATTTCTCCCAAATGAAAAAAACTAGTCGTCCTACTGGTATTTTTGTTATACTGTGGTTGCTCTAGAGTTTGACAAAAGTACACTTTCGATTCAGTGTGGCCAACTTTACGTGTTTTTGCTTTTAGCGTATATCTACAATTATTAATGTCTGTTCTTAACACGGATAAAAATATTCTCGGGAATAAATTAAAAGTTGTTATGCACTTTAGTGGTATTTATTTTCCAGCGTACATCCATGATCGTAAAGTTATAAATTTATATAATTGTAAATCCTCAATCAATTAGCAAAAAGACCTCGGTGTTATAATTACATTTAAATACAACAGCCGTACTCGAACCGTCTTGGCCGTGACGATGGCAGAAGACCTGACGGCATGACTATTGTGCATGACTATTGCAAGTATGCTGGGTACGCTCCCGATTGGTAGTGGGTTTGGATATCTTGATATCTGTAGTCCTTCATTGGTCTATGGATAATTCAGGTGTGCTTAGTGTATGTAGTTACTTAGGTATGTAACGTAGTGTAGTTCTCATTGTATTTAAGTTTTGTTAATAAAGGCTTTTTAAAATATTAAATTTAAAATGCGAAGAACACATTTCTGCAATTGTACAGAAAGCAAACTATTTTCTTTACGTTATTCTGATTCCTTTCAATCTATAACTGTAGAAATGTTTCTTAAAATTTATGAAACATATGTGAGGACTACTTCAAAAAAGATATCGATTTACTTGAAAGTCTGCAAAGAAAAGCGACACTATGGCCACATGAGTATATGGCCATTCGACGTAAATCCTACACAGACAAGTTAAAAACCCTGTACCTAACTACATTGGTACACTACATTTACTACCTTACTACTTCAAAAAAAAGTACGCAGTTCTATAAACTTTACATAATTTAATATTACTCTACGTATTTTTAAACCTGTCTACACTTTTTAAAATCTAAGTTAGCAACACTGAACGGAACAATTGCTCGGCGGCCGCGACAGACGCAAACAGCCGCAAACAGTCGCTGCATCGCGATGCAGCTTCTTTTTGCAGCTAAATCGCGCGTTTCCGCTTCAGCTGCTAAAGCGCGCGTTTCCGCGTTAGCTGCTAAATCGCGCGATTTTGCTGCAAAAAGTAGCATGTGTGGTCAGGGCCTTGGGAAATTTTATGAAGATTCTGGATTTATACTCCATGTTACACAATAATTCCGAAATATTTGTCTAAATGTATATTTTCTGAAACACATACTATTTCAACCGAAAAACTCACACACACATACACAGATTCAAAATGGCGAACTTGTATACGTACATCGACATAGGCATTTTGTAGATTCTTGACGAAGCAATCATTGTCAGGATCCGTATCATACACAGACGAACGTATTTGAAATACACACACACATGCATATATCTATCCTTACGCGAAATAACTACATTCTAATAATGTTTCTTTTTATTTCTTATTTTAGTGGATAAACCGATAAAATTACCGAAAGTATGATGTATCAGTAGAAAGCCCCATTTTTGGAGTTTATGGTTATGTTCTGATATTCGAAAATAGTCTATAGTAGACATCATTGAAGATGATGTGAAACTAAGTATGCCTAAGGGTAGTGTTTTGCCAAAATATGAGTATTCCGGCGAAAGCGAATGGGGAGCCACTTGAGCTGCATACGAAACTGAGATTAAAATTGAATTAGCAGTTTAAAAGCAAAACAAAAACGTAACAAAGTTTAACAACAAACAACAATTAATGTACTTACGGTAAGTAGATTTAGTTAAAACAGCAAGAATTATTTACTAAAGAATTTTATCTCACCCACTAGAACGACTGTTCAGTTATCTAATATTGGGGTAGATGCACTTTGAACAATTACATTCAAATTATCATAGCTCCTAAACTCACCTAACCTCAGAGTTTAAAGATTTAATTGTGCATATATAGCAAATATCCTGTATTATAAAATACAATACAGTTTGGTTTTTTAAAGCTAAGAATCTGAAAAAATACCTACTTCAATTTCTTGTCTAATATATATTTATAAAAATGTTTTTTTCTTACAACAGAAAAATTTAAAAATAATAATTTGTACCTACTTAGTAAAACATTATTTTGCTGCCTTACCAATACCTAGGTAGTTGTTTCTGCAGCGCTTGCAATATAATATGTAGGTACTTTTTGTGATATTTCGATACCTTGAACACGTTGAACTACATTATCGAAGCTCTCATATACGGATCCCTAACTTTGAAGATATAGGTACCTACTACAGCCCTATATATTCATCGCAGATAACTTAGGATTGATGAAATATTTTTTTCGAATAGGTTTAATACTTTAGTTTGCATTTTTTTAAGCATATTAATGCAAGCAACAAATCAAACATTTCCTCTTTTTGGTATAGGTTAGGTTAGTTATTTTTTCTCACGAAGCGATGCCGCAGCTTTACTTGTGGTAACGATGTTAACTACCACGCTGTGAATGTGTGCTTGACCGTGAACCCACATTCATAGATTGAATTCGTGCTGACAGTATTTTTTTTTAGACAAAGAGTGATAAGATGAGCAGGACAGATGTGTCTGATAGTAAGCAACATGCCTGCCACATAACAGCACAGTGACTCGCAGCAATTGGAACATGAAGAGTCCAAACCATTACCTAGCACTGCTTTGCGCTCGTCACCCAGAGATCTAAGATGTTATATCTCTAAGCCCTGTAATTTCTCTGGCAACATTGCCCGTCAAACCGGACACAGTAATGTTTGCACATTACTGCTTGGCGGTAGAATAACTGGCAAAGGTGTGGTACTTCTCCAGGCGGCCTCTGCCAAGAGTCCTACCACTACATTTGTTTCCACGCACACATACCTAGCCTGTATTTATATACACTGGGTCATCACAAGTAAGACACGCGTCGCTTCGTGAGATAAACTATATACTATAGAGCTTATAGTCCAGTGCAATTACGCAAAAAAATTGAAAAAAAACCCATTAAATCATGTAGTTTGGTGACTATAAAGGATCGATAGGAGGGTGCATTCTGAGCATATATTCCAATTTGAGGGATTCTAGCGAGGTCAGCTCAAGGTCATTTCGATGAAAACGCGTTTAATTGTAAATGTTGTTTTGTTTAATTGTGTGTAATTGCACTGGACTATTTATTATATACATACATATATTAGTATAGAAAAGAGCTTAGAAAAGTTTTAATCACGTAGAATGTAAAATGTTGACAGTACTATTTTATATTACCGCGGTCCCCACATCAGCCACTAGAGTAAGTAGTACATCAGACCTTTGTGCATCGAAAAATATTTGGTTGAAATTTTTGGCGAGTCGAGATAGAGTAGAGCAGAGACCAATCGATATAGAAACTTTCGATTTCAGTGACATTCAACATCTGCGTCAGATGCAGTTAATCTTCTCATGTATATGATATCCTGGTAGACCTGCAGCGTCCGAGTCCCGCGACCCGCAACGAAGGTGGCTTGTTTCATGTTTCATCATTCGTTGGGCAGTTGTTAGTTATAAGTTGTTTTTCAAAAATGTTTTCCCTATAAAACTAAAACCAAATTGTAAAAAAAAAACATGCTTTCTGGATAGTATTTCTGAAGTGTTCCTCACGATGTTTTCCTTCACCGTTTTAAGGAAACCGACATGTACCTAGAATCTTTCGAAGTCAGGTGTCATCCGCCAACCCGCATTGGGCCAGCGTGGTGGATTATGGCCTTAACTCTCTCCTTGCGAGAGAAGGCCCCGAGTCCCAGCAGTGGGAACGTTTAGTGGGCTGTTGATGTTGATGTATGTTGTGTAGCATTCTTGTCTTCAGTTTATATTACTCAAAATCTAATAGAAAAATATCTCGCACCCTCTTTAGGCCATTCGGATGTAGTATTAGTAGCTCATTTGTGCGAGGCTAAGAATGCTTGGAGGCTGACTTGTCCAAACAATTACTTCCCCAGACGTCTGTCATCTTAAGGCCGATTTACATCAGACGAGCGAATGCTCATTCTATCCCCACTGTATCAAATTCATTTGGTGTAAACAAATTTAGAGCATTATTTCGTTGTTTTGTTTGCGTTTGCAAAAATTCTATGGAGCTCGCTTGATGTAAACGGTACTAGAGCGTGCGAACAGATTCTTAGAGCGTTCTTGGGTGTTCGGGCGTGCTCGCTCCCCGGAGCGGTCTCTTCAAAGTGTTCTTGTGTTCGCGCGATCTGAATCTCATCGATTTAACTACTTATGGATTGGTCTCAAGAAAAATGCCTATTTATGATAGAAGCCTACCGAAATTCCAGATGTCTGTGGGATCCGATGTATGAAAACTATAAAAATACAACTTGCAAACAGGATGCTTGGCAGGAAATTGCAAATATACTAGAACGTAATGTTGAAGAAGTAAAAAAGAAGATGGGATCGCTTCTTGCATCTTACCGCCGAGAAAGACAAAAAACAATAACTAGGAAATCAGGAAGCGGTGCCGACTGCACTTCGAAATGGTTTGCATTTAAAAGTATGCGCTTCTTGATGGATAAATTTAAACCGAGGAAAACATTTGATTTCGACATTAACCTAAATAAAAACGTGGTAAGTAGGTACTTATATTTATTTATTACACCAAATGGTAAGGGATTTTTTTTTTTTTTTTTTTTTAAATATAGAGTGACGAGACGAGCAGGTCATGTGCCTGATGGTAAGCAACATGCCTGCCACATAACAACACAGTGACACGCAGCTATTGGAACATGAAGATTCCAAATCATTACCTAGCACTGCACTGCGCTCGTCACCCAGAGATCTAAGTTGTTATATCTCTAAGCCCTGTAATTTCACTGGAAACATTGCCCTTCAGACCGGAACACAGTAATGTTTGCACATTACTGCTTTATATAACAATTTAAGAAGATTATTATGCAATTATGCAATATTGTTTTCATCAACAGCCCATTAAACGTTCCCACTGCTGGGACTCGGGGCCTTCTCTCGCAAGGAGAGAGTTAAGGCCATAATCCACCACGCTGGCCCAGTGCGGGTTGGCGGATGACACATGACTTCGAAAGATTCTAGGTACATGTCGGTTTCCTCACGATGTTTTCCTTCACCGTTTTAATTTAGCGGCATTACGCACATGACTTCGAAGAGACTAGAATATTGTTTTGCCATGGCAAAATATCAGTGAAATTAAAATAGTCTGCAAATTCTTGCCGTATATTTTCACATTGTAAAGCATGTCTTCGTCCAGTGTTGGGTAATGGGAGAAATGAGGATAAACTATCCATTTTTCTGGCCTGGAGTAACGATGCCATCTTCAATTCTGTCCATCATGCCCGGTGGATTATGTAGCTTCCTAGAAGCTTTCCTTTTCATCAAATAATTATGTAGATTTACGCAGGCCATTACCTATTATGATGAGAGATGCTTTATCTGGTTGAAGTAACATAGGGTTTCGCAATACACGAAAAACTGCTGAAAGTATGCCGAACGCATTCTCTACTATTCGTCTTGCTCTTGACAAACGATAGTTGTAAATGCGTTTTTCGGATCCCCGGGCATGAGTACCAGGATATGGCTTCATGATGTGTCTTTGTAATGGGAATGCGTCATCTGCTACAAATACGAATGGCACTCTCTTTTGTCTTCCTGGAAGGCTTTGATCATTAGGCAAATTTAATTCATTATTTTGTAGTTTCTGCTAAAAATGTGTGTTTCTCTAAACTCCGCCATCTGATATTCTTCCCTGACAACCAACATTGGCGAATATAAAATTTTAGTTAGCGTCTACAATAGCCATTTATACTACACTGAATATGGATTTATAATTAAAGAAGTCGCTTCCGCTTTTAATAGGTGCTTGTATGATGCAGTGCTTCCCATCTATGTATAGTACCGACACAGTTTGGAAAATTCCACTTCTCATTACATTCCTGAGATAGCCATACACAATAGATAGGCATGCGTCTTCTGTTGACGGTGTCTGGAATGAATAAAAACCTAATTCAGGGTGCATATTAAACTGTTATTTTAGGCTGATGAGCAGGAGAATGAGCGAAATGAACAAGAAGCTGCGGTAGTGGGCCCTAACGGAGGTACACAGTCAGACTCAACAGCACATCCGCAACGTGTACTTCCAGAAGAATCGAGCAACACGACAACAAAATCGAAACCTTCAATTTCCCTGGATCTAGCCACACAACAAGACCACCAAAAACATCTAAACTTGAAGACCCTCGAGTAGACGAAGCCTACCGTATTTTAAAAGATACATATGAGTCGAAGAAAATGGACAGGAGTCAAGCTTTTGGGAATCATGTAGCTTCAAAACATCGAGAATGTTCAAAACAGACGAAAGCATACGTTGAACGTTATATAAATAATATACTGTTCGACGCTGATTTGGGGAAATTTGTATTTCAGCAAAGTTTAGTATCAACTCCGATGTCTTCCTATTCGGAATTGATTGATTGAGTGCAATCTGTTATTATGAATCAACCACCACCCAATCAGGTACATAACAACAGTAATGGAAAACAGTTCAACTGCCCAACAATCACACATTCCGGATGATACTGAAACTGGAGAAACTATTTACTGTATTACGATACATGTCCTAGTATCGGGGATCGTGCTCGTATTTGTGTGTTTGCTTGCTGTGTTTGTGTGGGAATCGGGCCTTTGGTTACAAGCTTTACCATCTTTCAATACCGGTAACCTATTAGATCCAACTGCATTTCGTCTAGCTGTTAGCTTGCACTTGAGTGCGAGATGCTATGAATCGATGCAATTGTGGTAGATACTGCTGTCGACCAACTCGGACTCGGTCACCACGGTCTCTCTTGCTCGAAAAGCGCGGGTCGTATTGGCCGCCACGCCAGCCTGAACGACATTTTGCCTGGGCTTTTTCCACCGCCAATGTCCCAGCCATACTCGAACCCGAACATCGTCACGCGCAAGACTACTGTATTGCGCGTGACGATGGCAAAAGACATGACGGCATGACTGTTGTGCCTTGGAAGTTGGGTCGGCCCCTAGTATGGGACGCAACTTGCGTCGATACTTTGGCACCATCACATCTTCCAGAGACACGTAGTATGGCTGGTGCATCGGCTAATTTAGCTGAGCGACTCAAACGATAAATATACAGTTCATCAAACTTCCGGAGTGAGGTTGTAACGTCACTTTCGGGCTTTCGGCCGCCTAACGTCACTGCATCATAAAAAAAAACCTTAGAATAATTTGTCTGCATAAAAACTTGAAATTTTTAAGCAACTTCGTCATTGTTTGTGAAACAAAAGAAAAATATGTTTAAAAATTGTTTTAATCCTACTGACGAACTTTTTATTTACATTTGTCTAGCTTATCCTAATCATTTTCCATCATATATGTGCACTATTTAGATTTCTGTGTATATGTGGCACTTTTGTGTGATGAATATCTACAAATATTTGTTCTGTGTCTGGGTGTTTCTATGTATAATACGTCTGTACTTATTTAAAACTATATAATTTAGTACTATACCAGCTGTCTGGCTGCCATAGTACAAGCTTTGCTTACTTTGGGGCCAGATCGTGCCGTGTGTGAAAATAAATGTCCACCAATATAAAAAAAGATAGAAGAAAAATTCAAGATCAACGGAATAGATGATGCCGATAGAATCATGTCTTCTGAGTGGCATGCATCTTTAGTGCACTGCGTTATAGTAGGTACCTACTCTGTTTTTGACGTGACAACGTCTTATAATTCGATGAAGCCGGCTGCACGCCCGCAAAACATGACGTCATGTAACGTTACCGCCGTTACCTCGCCGCCGGCGTTACCTCGCTCTAAGGCGTAGTTGAAGTTGTCACGTTCAACTAACGTCAGTAACCCGACTTTACAGACAACCATTTTTTCAATAGAGGGTGGCAAAAAGAGCAGTTTAGACGCTTGCTTATAAGCAACCTCTGTTTGCACTGCACAACGCTTCGTAGCAAAGACTTTAACATTCATTGCCTTATTACGCTACGCTGCGCTCGTCATCCAGTGATACATAATGAAAGAAATGCATCTTGCGATTTGTATAGCAGTATAGCGACATTTGAAATCCAAGTAGGTAATAAGCATAGCCCTGCTGAGCAGAAGACAATTGAAAAGCGAATTATGAAATCCTAGGCGGATTTCATAAAACAATTCTACCCCTACTTGCAGAGGTATTCATTAAATAATCTTATTTTACAGGATAAAATAAATAATTTAATAATACGTGTTGTTTGTTGTTTATATATTATGAACTATTTTCTATTTCTCGCGATCGACGTCGCGTTGCTTTCCGTCGCTTAACATTAGTCGAGGTTAGTTTCAAGCATAAGCCTATCACTTAATGTGCCCTATAAACGTAATTAGCGCTTGCCTTCACTCCGCCAGCTAGGCGAGCGACTACGAGCGATGACAAGTCAAGGCAACTAGGCCGTTTACACGCAGGCGTTGAGCTTCGCTTCGCTCGGCTAGTGTGCATTCGGTGCATCAAATTTGAAATAGCTTTAATTTAAAAATAAAAGCGTGTTAAAAAAAACCTATCTGCAACAAATCAACAGCTAAAAAAACATTATGTAATGCTATCTAAAGACACTTTGTTGGTTGAGACGAATCTAACGATATCTTGATTGCTAATATCCATCCAACCATTTGGAAAACAAAGAAATATCTAAACATAGGTACAAGATACGCGCGAAAAACATAACCCTTCTTTCAGTCGGGTAAAAAGTTGTGTGGATGACAATCAGTGCAGTGCTAAAACCGCGATGCGTAGGGCCATGGTGTCTTAGAAACTGAATTTCGAGAATGCGGTACCTACTGCCAGTTCGATCTCTAAGCGTGATGCTTTAGTTTTTAAGCCTGAATACAAAATAAGTCATTTTCAATTGACTGCGAATTTATATTATATATAGGTACGAGTATCCAATAAAATATATTTATAAGCATAAGCAGTCCACTAATTGTACGCAATGCTGGAACTCAGGGCTTTCTCACGCTAGGCCATAATCCTCGCTGGCTCAGTGCGGGTTGGTTGATGATGCGTGAACTCGAAAGACTTCAGGAACATGTCGGTTTCCTCGCAATGTTTTCCTTCGCCGTTTGTCAATAGGTTTTTGTCTATGGAAGCGCAGTCAAATCATAATGCACATTATAAAGATGAAATTAATGTAAATTATAAGCAGGAAACAAGGTTCAAGAAAAAATCCGAGAACTGAGTTTGTGAGGCCTAGGATACACACTAACGTGTGTGCACTAACGTATTCCTATACAAAATATGTGCATGTTTAAAGCGGTCAATCGAAAAACTACTTTAAAGTATCGCAACAAGACTGCAATTTGCCAGTCCTTTGGCACACAGCTTGGAATCAACCAACTCCTTGAAACCTATGATTCCCTGGTACGAGAATTCAGATTTTTCGCAATGCAGGTGCAGTGCTTGCAGTTAAGCCAGCCAGCCTGCTTTTGCTTGCTGCATGCAGTTGCAGTTTTCACTTTGTTGAGAACATTTAACCCGAGGTTTCCTATTTTCAGCAAAACAAAACTAAGTACATATTCGCTACGGCGCTTCTACCGCCTAACCAAATCGGCTATCGCTTTGCTAATGCTGTCTCTATCATTTCAAGCGAAAAGAAAAGAGAGAAACATCAAAGCGATGACATTTTTCGTTCCGCGGTAGACCCCCGGGTGGAAATTGCATTTTGTGAAATTTCTCTAACAAAATGAAACATTGGCGCCTCCTTTGGTAATTTGGCCACCAAATTGAGGACTATATTTGCAGTCTGAACACGTGTCATTGCTGCAATGTTTATTATCTTTTTTTTTTAATAAAGAGTGGCGAGACGAACAGGACATGTGCCTGATGGTAAGCAACATGCCTGCCACATAACAGCACAGTAACACGCAGCTATTGAAACATGAAGAGTCCAAATCATTACCTAGCACTGCACTGCGCTCGTCACCCAGAGATCTAAGATGTTACATCGCTAAGCCCTGTCATTTCTCTGGAAACATTGCCCTTCAAACCGGAACACAGTAATGTTTGCACATTACTTTGGCGGTAATGTGCAAATCTTCCAATTGTTCTACACCCAAAAAAAAATTAAAGACCAAAACGATGATTATAAAAGCTTTTATTGATATTACCTATTACTATTTATCTTACCTATTATTATATTATTACTAGCGACCCGCCCCGGCTTCGCACGGGTGCAATGCTGATACTAAATTTAAGTTTAATATGCTTATAAAATCGTTATTGCGGATTAGTCCTAAGAGATAGACATTATACTATTTTACAGTTTTCCGTAGACCTATTGAAGCGGTACAATATTGATATACATTATTTTGATCTAGCTCATAGGGTTCAGCCAGCGTTTACAGTGTAAGCGCAAAAATGTGTTTATTTATGGCATTACATTAGAAACCTTTAAAATTATCAGTGTTCTTCTGCTATTTTATAAGTCATAAATAAGTTGTGTCAAATAGACGATTGTTGGCACGGTGAAGCGCAAGTCAGGGTTAAAAAGTGGTTGTTTACGAAAACGTACGAAGAAACAGAACTACTGGTAAAAGTATATGACGACGACTGGGAAAAGCATTAACTAAAGTGGTTTTAATGTCATTGCTAGGCAACTGGGGAACCCTATGAGATACACTGGAGATAGGACATACAGACACTTTTGTCTTACAATTTGAAACCCTTTCAGGCTGAACATGCAAGAAATGGCCCTTCTCACACGGAAATACTCACTGTAAATACTACGCTCTCGAACACACACCCACACACACACACACACACACACCCTCTCTCACACACATACTCACCCACACAATATTATTATTATTATTTAAGAATATCTAATCTTGATCAAAATATATATTTTTATACTGACTTACCTAATGTAACTATTTGTTATAAGGTCAATAAATATTTCTATTCTATTTCACACACACTCACAACCATCCACTCATAAAACTCCATAGATATAATAAAAATGTCTTAAAAGCAAGCTCAGATGTAAGCTCAAATTGTTTTTCTCTTTATTTCATTTACAACGCATCTAATATTCTAGCCTACCCTATTATTAAACACAAATTAAAAAAGTTATTGTTAGGTATTAAAATCTATGTATGTAACATGATTGAATAATTATATATATAAATAATTATGTATATATATATTTTGTGATTTGCTAATTTTGTACTAATTTTTAAATATTAAATTTGTCTACCCTTAATAATAATTAAACCAGTTAGGCTTTTGTTTTTTGTAGTGCAATTTTTTCACGAAGCGCAAAATGGTTTTATGTAAAACAGGTTTCTGGATTCCCAAGATACAGGCTTAGCCCAGTTTGGGGTCCGCTGACAGAAGATTCATATGCAACAACAAAACCTGATTTGTTTTATGTGAAATAGTAATTGTATTGTGAATATTGTTGTAAACTTTGTGTGTGTGCGTGCAAATAAACATGATTTCATTTGATTTTATGCACGTAATTTACATTTAAACCTTTCTCCTGAATCACTCTATCTATTGAAAAAACCCGCATGAAAAACTGTTTGGCGGTTTTAAAGATCTAAGCATATAAAAGGACGGAAAACGCGGGAAGTGAATTTGTTATTTTACTATGTAGCGATGATTATGATTAAATAGAGCACAGCATGAACTAAAGAAGGGATATTCTGCCAGTATTGGATTTTGGTGCGTTTTGGTAGGCTTGTATTATAAGATAACTAGCAGCGCCCCGCGGTGTTACCCGCGTAGTTCCCGTTCCCGTTGTTTTTTTTTTCGGAATAAAAAGTAGCCTATGTGTTCTTCCAGACTATAATCTATCTGTGTTCCAAATTTCAACCCGATCCGTTCATACGTTAGGACGTGATTGAGCAACAAACATCCAAACATCCATACATTGACATTTATAATATTAGTAATCCTACAATCGTACTATCGAATTATCGTGATAATTCATCACTTGTTCGGTATCTCGCCTGATGTCAAGCGTCGGCGTCGATGCAGTTTGCGGTAGAGAGTTACCTACGATAATTAACAGGAATCGATGTTTTTACGTATTGGTTTTATTAAGAACAATTTGCAAAGTCCGCCTGGGGAAGTACCACACCAGTGCCAGTTATTCTACCGCCAAGCAGTAATGTAAAAGCATCACTAGGTTCTGGTTTGAAGGGCAATGTTTCAGGAGAACTTACATGGCATAAAGATAAAACATCGTATACCTCTAGGTGACGAGCGCAGTGCAGTGCTAGGTAAAGATTGGTACTCTTAATATCCCAATAGCTTCGTGTCACTATGCTGTTATGGGTAAGCTTGTTGTTTACCATCAGGCACATGTCCTGCTCGTCTCGTCACTCTAGACCTATACCACAGATCAGAAAATAGTTATATGAAACTAGCAACTTTTGTTTGCCCTATACGGGAAAATGGGTATCAAAAAGTCACACAAAGGGACACGTCTGCTATTTGCCTATGAGACATAGGCAAATAGCAGACGTGTCCCAGTCTAGTCTCATTTCTGCCCTATACTCATATTTTTTTTACCTGATTAGACGATACCTGTATTTTATTATTTCATCTTTTTTTGCTACAACAATTAATTATTAAGTAATATCTACCAAAGGAAATTATTAAACACTAGCGGCCCATTCCGGCTGCGCTCGGATATTGTCATTTAAAGACCATTAAACGAAATAAAACTATCCTATCTCTCAAGTTGGACCAGACTGCTCACGGTGTGCCAATTTTATTTAAAATCGTTTAAGTAGTTTAGGAATCCATCGCGGACAAACATCGTGACAGGAGATTTATATATATTAAGATTTATTTTGATGAGGATTAATACCAAGGTACAAATGAAGAGCCTTTTCAAGAGGCGGCATATGTAAATTAATATTTTAGAATAAAAAACTGCTTACTGTGACATAACTATAATATTTAGACATATGCTGTCGCGACACTTTTTGTAGATAATAATGAGTTCTGCAAAGTCGTAGTACATGATTTTGTTCTATCATCAATAGTTTTCGCAGCGCACGCGACGTAAGGAATTTTTCAGGTCATTTTTTTACACCTTATGTTACATTATTGGAGTTTTAGTAAGGATCCCTATATTTAAAAAAATATAATATAGCCTATGATACTCGGGAATAGTGTAGCTTTCCAAAAGTGAAAGAATTTTTGAAATCGGTCCAGTAGTTTCGGAGCCTATTCATTACAAACAAACAAATCTTTCCTCTTTATAATACAAATATATTATTATTTAGGTATAGACAAATCAGAACGCTCGCTTACATTTTATTAGCGTTCAGGCTGTCGGGACATCACACGTCCAACGTTTTAACTTAAATCAAATAATAAAAATGAAAAAACGTAACTTTAACTTGCTTTCATTATTACATTTTATGAAATATATTTTAAATATTTTATTAAAGTTTTTTATGAAACATATTTTATTAACTGTATGTTTTATTTGAGCGCCGAAAATAAATTAATTGTCACGTCGTCCCGCGTCCCGCTAAAGCCGCGCGTACCATTTTCTAGCCGCATTCGTACCAGGCTCTCAGAAATGACAGGAGCTGATATCTAAAGGGGGGGAAAACAGAGGGGATTGAGCTGCAAGTGGGTGAGACCTGAAAGTGAAAGTGCATTATCCAACTGGGATAGTGCTACGCCTAGGTCCACGTGAATAAGTGAGACAGAGTACGCATAGGGAAGTAGGGTGGCGCTAAGTGGTTTGAGAACTAGGGTGGCTTTATATGAGCTAACTACAAACCTATACCTAACTAACAAAGTTTATACGTTATTCCGCTATACTAAGATCTACACTAGTATTGTAAAGTCACTTGCTGAATCCGCTACGTCATTCGTGTTTTGCGGATAAATTTTATAACACTTCCATGAAGAATTATGTTAGAAGTGGGAGTTTGGAGGTTGTAATATGATAAACTGTTTGTTTTCGTGAATTGTTCTGATTCTGATTTGTTATTTTTCTATTTATTACATCAGGTGCTACTCCATAATAGCATCGTAATAATTTGAACAAACAAACGAATGGTGAAACAAAATAAAAACTACATGAAAAACTAACTGCTGCTGCTATAAATGTATTGAGATATAAAACTTCATATTCTGAAGTTGGGCGAAACTGCACATAGTGTGCAAAATTTGATTAAAATCGTTTTAGTTGTTTAGAAATTCATCGCAGACAAACAACATGACGCGAAATTTTTATATGTAAAGATTGAAGTAACTTTCAGTAGTTAAATGAATACTTAAAACTTAGAAATTATCATGCAATGCTGTTGTGTCCACTTCACGTTAATCTATTTGAATAAAGAGCTAACCCCAATTACTATTACAAAATTACATAAGTAGGGATGGTAGGTTTTGTAGTGGTAGGACTCTTAGCAGAGTCCGCCTGGGGAAGTACCACACCTTTACCAATTATTCTACCGCCAAGCAGTAATGTGCAAACATTACTGTGTTCCGGTTTGAAGGGCAATGTTTCCAGAGAAATTACAGGGCTTAGAGATATAACAACTTAGATCTCTGGGTGACGAGCGCAGTGCAGTGCTAGGTAATGATTTGGGCTCTCCATGTTCCAATAGCTGCGTGTCACTGTGCTGTTATGTGGCAGGCATGTTGCTTACCATCAGGCACATGTCCTGCTCGTCTCGTCACTCTTTATTTAAAAAAAAAAAAAAAAAAAAATGTGCCAAAGTAAAAGCTTGGATTTGGATTGTTAATTTTTTTTTGTTTGTGGTTTGTTAAGTTTTGGTGGCTTGAATGTTTTAGACATAAGCAGAGGACCAGTATAGACTATAAGGTGAAATCAAAGCAAAGCAAAGCTTTTGGACGAAAACCTATCTGCGGAAACTGCAATAGTCTAATATTCTATGTATACGGAATTCGGAATAAACCCAAAGAGGTTTTCGACGTTTATTTGCTAATAGTACGCGGAACCCTTCGTGCGGGAGTCCCGCTCGCACTTGGTCGGTTTTATTATTAGTATATTTAGTATTAACATTGCACCCGTACGAAGCCGGGGCGGGTCGCTAGTATTTACTAAGTTAATTAATGTCTTTGGTTTATGGAGCATTTCAATAATAGTGAAATTTCATAATAATTCTAACATTTTTAACTGACTTCCATATTCAATTCCAATTTCCAATTCGATCACTATATTTTTTGACGTGACAACGTCTTATAAATTGGTTTGCCGGGTGACACTTCAAGAAACTGCGTTACGCTCCGCTCACGTTATGCGCTCACAATGAGAGCGAGTGAGAGGGATGCGTGCCTTTCACTTTTTATGTCTGTCTCTCTCGCTCTTAGGCGGGCTAACCATGCCCGAGTCGCCGATTCGCTTAGGCGCCTGCATACAAGTTTACACGTTGCCAGTTAATTGTAAAACGATTGTGTAGTGATAATGTGACAGACTACGAATGAATATTCACATTAAAATTATTTTACCACTCAAAGTCGTTGTCACGTAAAACTTTCGCCCGTATACCGACTTTACAGGCAACCAATTTTTTTTTAACAAAGTGTGATGGACACTATTGCCCACAACAGTACAGTGCCACGCGGCTATACTAACATGAAGAGTCCAAATATTTGTCTAGCACTGGACTGCACTGTGCTCGTCACGTGGAAATATAAGATAAACAATTATCTCCATGACCTGTAGTTTATCTGGAAACAGTGCCCTTCAAACCAGAATACGGCCATGTGTTCACATTACTACTTGGCTTTATTTAAAAACTTAGGTAATAGTCCAATTTTTAACTAACTTCCAAAAAGTAGGAGGTTATCAATTCGACCACATTTTTTTTATGTATGTATGTAGAGCCTATTACCTGTATGTAGTACCTGATTCTCGAGAACGCCCGCACCGATTTAAAAAAATATTTTTGTGTTCGGATGGATATGCTTCCCGAATGGTCCCATATAAATTTTATCGACCTTTTTTGAAATATAAACAATAAACTAAAATTGGCTACATACAATTTTGTCTGGATGACATGGTTGTAAGATTTCACAAAAGTTATGATACTCGATCCTGTCAACACGAAATTGTGTAAGAAATGCATTAAGTATTGAAAAGTGAAAACTTGTTTTGCACTAAAAAGGGTATCACAGTATCTGTCTACTTGCTTTTTGACTAGACTGGCACCGAATTAAAATAGATAAGCGAGTAGCGTTTGTAATAATTAATTATATCAGTTTATTTTTCGCTTTTGAGTGCCTATTTGTGGTTCTTCTTCTTTTTTCCTCATGGCATCCGTTCGGTAATATTACCGCAATTTCGCCAGTGTATTTGAAGTCGGTTGAATTTTTTGTAGAAAATAGTTTATATTTTAATTCCAGTGCATGTTCATATCCAATACTCATTGATGACTCGATGGCGTCAGAGTCTGCACCCCCACTGAAATCTCCAGGCCAAAATTGTGAAAATCACGTTTGTATACAGAAGCTATCTTGTATCCAAGAGAAATGCGACAGTAACGACATTCAAAAATGATGGCGACAATACGAGTATAGCGGTGAATTTCACTAAGCTTATGAATTCCTGGTAACAGTTGCACTGAGAAATTCAGTTCAGTTCAGAATGGACTGGAAAGTAAGGCATGCCTGAGCCCGATTGCCTGCAGTTTACTTACTACACACCCTTAGTTTTATTTCTATGTCTAAGTTGCATTTATGTTCTCAGACTTTGGAATGCTTTTAACAAATAGTTAAAGAAATTCTTTCCATGTTCGCACAAGACAATTTATTCTCATTATTTTCCCTTATTTTTTTTACTACATATATAGTATAATCAACCAGTTCAAAAACGTGCTAACTAGATATAAAGCTCTTAGAAACATGTGCATTCGATTCGGAATACAACGGTCCAGAAAAAACGTTTTAAGGGTTTTTAGCACATAAAAAATTGCGATAGTTATTAACAAAAAAAAAAAAATATACGGTCGAATTGAGAAACCTACTTTTTTTTTAAAGTCGGTTAAAAATAAGATTACAAAAAGAAGGTATTTAGTTATTCCTTAACAATTTCTTAACTAATGATAAATCTGTTTTCTTTTCTTTTGGAACAATAAAGAGTATCTATCTATCTTGAGATTTAAACAATATTTTTTATCCCATGTTATTGCATAGGTTAAATAATGTATTTCTTGTTAAAAAATATTCTTAAATATTGTTATTTATTGATTTTAATTGTTTTTTTTTTTCATTGCAATTGTTAAAATAATTCGTTAAGAAATAGAGAGAGTTGTTTTTGTAATATCCGGTTTCGCCCGCTTAGTTCCCAAAGTAAGCTATCAAATTCTGAGTTATAAGTTTTCACTTCTATCAGCAGTTCCTATGACTGCCAATTTTTTTTGTATCATCTTCGTTTCCTGAAGGTATTTCAAAGCAAGTAATACCATTAAGCCATTCAGCGTGATAATGCCGCCAGGATACTGGACACGCTTCTGGCTGGTAGTGAGCTTGATCATCTCGATTATCAGTAGACCTTAATTGGTCTATGAATAATTCACTTGTGCTTAGTGTAGGTAAGTAGTTAGGTGTGTAGTGTAGTTCTCATTATAATTATGGTTTTGTTAATAAAGGCTCTGACCGATAAAATAAACATTTGTGATTAAATACTTGTACATCTTCTACTTTCACTTGGAAAATTTAAAAGTCGTGTGTTTAGTAAAGTCGTGAGTTTATTTCGAAATTACGTTTTTCGTAGAAAGAGAGTAGACATCCTGAAGCTTGTGACAACAAACGACATCGCTACAGTCTTGTACAGCAATTGTAAACCGTGTTAAATAAACCGTACCTAAATGAAATACGCATATTTCAGTATACAAATTTCCGTTTTTTTTTTATAAAGTTCGTTTTAAATTCCGTATCCTTGGATTGGAGATAAACGAGTGACCAAATATTCAGTCAGACTCTAGGTAAAAAATTACTAAAAAGCTACTCAATATACAATGGCATCGTTTATTATCGAAAATATGTGAATTTTGAAAGAGGTCAACGGAAAATGTACTTTATAGGAAAGTAATATGACTGCAATTTGTCAATCCTTTGGGAAGCCGTCTGAAATAGCATAACTCTGTGAAACCTATGCTACCCTGGTACAAGTGCATCGGAGTTTCTCGAAAATGCAGCTTTACTGCAAGTTGCAAATGGCCTGTACGCGGCTATTTTAACTTTTATAGGCTTATACTTTAACGTCATCTCGCCTGATGTTAAGCGACGATGCGGTCTGCGATGGAGCGTGTTCCTTCACTCTCGATTTGAAGACACCAAGATTATAACTATCGTGAAAACCCCACCCAGGCAACGCATTCCACAGCCGAACCATATTCCACACATATTCTCCTCAGCAGCTGCTGAGGAATTGCAAAAGAAATGCAAAATAGCTATTTTACATTTATTTTAAATTTACAAATAGAGTTAGCTCCGCGTCCTCAAAGTAGTCAAACGAAAAATTAGAATATTTTTTTTTCTATATTGCTACGGTTACTAAGCAAAAGTTCCACCCAACGCAGCCGACAACAAATGGGAAAAGATGCATACATTTTGCAAACACTGCTAATTAGCTTTCTTTAAAATAAGTTTATCGCCATCTCGCATGATGTTAAACGACGATACGGTCTACGGCGAAGCACGCTTCCCTACCTAAAAGAAACCGATTCCCTCTCGACTTCAAAACAAAGATTTTAACCATCGGGAAACCCCACTCAGCCTACGCAATCCACAGCCTGAACGTACTTGTTACAAACAGGAGTCAAACCTCCTCGTTCGAATCTTCAGAACATCAACCATGAAATGATGTCGCTTTGTAGAGCTACGAGCAGTCAGATAGAAACAGATTAGAGTTCAAGAACAACAATGATGCAGATAGAAGTATGTCCTCTGAGTGACCTGCATCTTTAGTGCACTGCGTTGGACTCATTTTTTTCAATACAGGGTGTCGAAAGGCGCAGTTCAGACGTTTGCTTGTAAGCAACATCTGTTTGCCCCTAACCTAGTTAGTAACTTAGTTATTCTACCGCCAAGCAGTAATGTGCAGACATTACTGTGTTCCGGTTTGAAGGGCAATGTTTCCCGAAAAGTTACAGGGCTTAGAGATATAACAACTTAAATCTCTGGGTGACGAGCGCAGTGCAGTGCTTGGTAATGAATGGACTCTTCATGTTCCAATAGCTGCGTGTCACTGTGCTGTTATGTGGCAGGCATTAATAGTAAGACACCCCAGATTTTATTCCTGTAATCTGTGTAAGACACTTATTGTTTCTGTTTTCAATATTAAAATAAAATAAAAATACATGTATCAATTTTTGACTATAATCATTTAATGTTTATTTTTCGATATTTAATGGGAATGAAATGAAAATCTGGACTTTTCTTAATTTTATCCGAAATATTTATTTTGTCTCTCTGAAAGCTTTCCTCCGACATTTAGGTTTTCCCGATAATGTTACTAGGGAAGCACAAGCACTGAAGATATTTCTCTATGAATAGACTATATTTCAGTCAACACGGAATAAAGCCACACCCCTAGACTAACTGAATTACCTATCTTATTTGAAGAGTCTACCTACCTGCTCACTCATCAATGTCTTTGGTCCAAAATGCGGAGTACACTAGATATCACTCGGGATCTTCTTTGAAATAAAAAAAAAGATATTCATTGATTGATACTTCCTGGATTTTTTTTTCTTTATATTTGTATTTTTTTTAATTATTGATTTTTATTTTTGGACGTATTTCCTCAGATATTGAAGCTTTTCGGGTAAAGTTACCAAGGACACAGGAACGTCAAAGAGGTTAATCTTATGAATACACTAGATATCAGTCAACACGTGTATTACAGGTAAATAAAGCCACACCCCTAGGCTAACTGAATTATGCTACCTGAGGAGCACCTCTCCGCACACCCATCAATGCCATTGGCCCAAAATGCGATGCATTTATAGTCTAGTTTCAGCTGTCATATCACGTTGGTAATTACCTACCTTCGTCTCGCGAAGGCTTTTCACCTCATACGATAAAAAAATATTTGTTTAACACCTATTAAAAACGCGTATGCGAAATTCAATCCAATCATATCTTATGACTCTGTCGAAATTTCTTATTAGAGTAACTTTACATATTATATGAAAATGCAATTCAGCAGATTAACTTAGCTGGTGAAATCGCGAAGAGCTTGTTGTCTGTAAATTAATTCCTCAAATTATTATTAGGTAGGTGCAACCCACATAATAAGGTTACAACGCCACAGCCAAACATAATTTGTCGTATCACAAAAAACGCAAAAGTAAAAATTTTGAAAAAACCTATGCCGGTTAAAACGTAATTGAAAAAGGATAAATTAATTTTAAAAATCCCCACTTAAACAACAGATCCCTAATCAACGCAAAACTTTAAAAAAGAAAATATCCGTCGGGGTCTGCTAATAAATGAACTAGTAGTAGTAATAGTAGTAATGCAGTTCCATGGTATCGTGAACAATTTGACATTTTTAGAGCAATACTTACACCCTTAATGGAGAGGCCGTGACCCTACAGTGGGGTCTTTAGAAGTTGATGATGATACTTGTACTTATTTTTACTTACGATGAAATTTATAAAAGTGATGGCAGCCCCCGGCGAGAATCATTGTTTTTTCTTCAGTTTTGCGTTAATTAGGGATCTCGTGCTACATTTATTGATTAAGTTGGTTTTTTTAAACTATTTTATCTTACTTCAATTATTTTTTAAACGTCTTGAGTTTTTAATTTTTTTAAATTTTGCTTTTTATTTTAAACTTATTAGAGAGCATTGATATTTTTCATTGTATTAAGTACCTACTGTTGTTGTTCTACTTACCTGACGAGTTCTATCGAGTGTTCGTATTGCATAGTAGCTAGGATTATTAAATTAATATAATTTAATGCAGTGCCCCCTAGTGACCTAATACCGTAACTACAAACCCACCACTGAATCATGCATTTAAATTGGACTTTTCGTTTTGGAGAAAAATGGTAACATTGGCATAGCTGCACAAACATGTTTACTCCAGCGCCCCCTGGTGAGTTGTTACCGTAATATCTAGCTAAGAACCAGTCAAAACACCAATCAAATTTTAACCCATCACTGAAAATTGCATCAAAATCGGACTAGTAGTTTTAGGGAAAATTGCCAACATTGATTTGCACAAAAAATGTTTATTGCAGCGCATCCTGCTGAGTTGTCACCGTAATATTTATCTTTCAACATGCACCAATCAAATTTAAACCCATCATTGAAAATTGCATCAAAATCGGACGAGTAGTTTTGGAGAAAATGGCAACAATATGTGTTTGCACAAACATCCTCTCACCCTTAACGCATATACTGCCTTTGAAACTAGGCGTACGCTTACAATGAAAAAATTTGGCCTCATCGAAAACAGACCTCAATATCGCCCATATCTTTCAAATATTAAACGCCACTCAGCCCGATCCTCGGAACTCCAGAACGTTTCCGTTTCGCCACCAGCAGTCTTTCGTATATCATCATTCCATCTAGTTTCGGGGCATCCTAAACTAAGTTTACCGATTCGCGGTCTCCAGTCCAAAACCTGTCTACCCCATCGATTATAAGGTATACATTCTTAACGTATTTTAAAACAAATACATATGTATGTAGGTACATACTTACTTTAATAAAGGTAGTTATTTAGTAGCCGTGCTAGGATGGGTACCAATGTTACGGTTGCTACTGATTACAACCTACGGCGCTAAGCCCTTGCTTCGTAAGGTGACCTTTAGTTTAAGCAGGTTTAAGCACACTCTAATTTAGTTTTTCTTTATCAATGTGGTGGTTTTAGATTAGATGCGTGGCTTGTTCCAGTTTACGAAGACTTTTCAACAACATACTCGTAGATAGCATTATTTTCTCATTCAAGTAGATAGAGACTGCTAATTCACTGGTTTTTTCCTTAGGTTGTATAGGTTGTTAGGTTATAGTCATGACCTGGACGCCTGAAAAGGTACTTTGAGGTTTGAGGTCAATGGAATAATTAAATGTTAACTAACTCACTAGGTACCTACATACTAACTCACTAGGTATGTTGCAATACCAGATACCAACACCAACCAACCAGACTAGAGAACCAGGTAGTAACAGATATAAATCGTAGAATCATCTTAAAACCGGTCTTTTCTAAACGACTATTTCTAAAAAACTTAATTTGTTTACAAGATAATGCCGTCGATCTGAATCCTCAACATTGCCGAGATTAGGTCAAATCTCTTGTAATTATTTCTGGATGATCCTACTTTTTCACGACTATGAACAAATACCGGTGTCGTCTGGGTTGTATTACCTATGCAGTAGAAATTTTGATTCCGCATTTTATGTGAATAATTACTTCACGGTGTAAAAAATTACTTCTATTGAAGCAAGCTTGATTCGCCTTGTAGTATAATAAATGTTTTATTCACCAATTATCAACATTTGTTTCTAACTTATACCGTTTACAAAGTATAGCTGTGTGACCATGAAATTTGAGCAGCGATGAGAAATAGCCTTATAGAAATAATGGATAATAATTATTATGAAGATCATGTAAATAGACAAATAATTATAACTAATGTGTGTTCTTGCACTATGTAGAATTGAAATGAAAATCGATTATAAAATGATGTAGGTACCTACTTGTGATTTTAGCCATACCTACTCTTTTATTTATTAGCGGCTGACAGTGAACGAAGTGCATTGCCAATCTATCTGGCACGGACTTTAATATAAGTAAATATGTGCAACAACCACGTTAATTTTAATACTAAAACACTGTCTTTTTGGTTTCGGGATATTTTCCCTTGGTAATACGACGGAGCGAGATCTCGATATTCAAAAGTCATATCAACCACTGCAAAATGTGCATCGTATTTTGGACCAATGATATTGGGCGTGGCTTTATCTGTTTCAATATACGAGCTGACTGATCTCTAGTCTGTAGTGTATCAGTAGTGGAAACTCTATCATGTTCCTGTTTTCCTAGTAATTTTATCGGAAAAGTCTAGACATCAGAGGAATTCCGGAAAAATCAATTAGTTTCTGGAAAATAAGCAATCAATCAATTACCAAACTACAAAAGTAAAAAAAAAACTTTGATTTCGTTTTGAACTTGAAAAAAAAATTGATTCAACGAATTGATTTTTTTAAGAATTAGTGAGATTTTAGTTTTTATTTATAAATTTACCTATCGCTTGATGTTAGGCGATGATGCAGTCCGTGACAAAGGAACCTATAAAAAAAACAATAATACGCAGAAAGGAATATTTAAAGTGCTCCAACTTATCTGTACAACGGCCAAAAGCGGAACTTCTGACGCCCACTGAACATAGACACAGAAGTTGTCTAATTTTGTGATAGGCAGCGACACTTTTCGATCGTGGCGACATCGCTACGTTCTACAGATAAGTTGGTCGCACTGTACATGGTGAAAACAAAGAAAAATATTTTTTGTGGCTGTTGACCTGTGAAAATATTCCGTGATTAAAAATATAAGTACAGAGAACAGCCGTGATAGCGTAAAACAAATAACATACTTACAAAAATCTCGTCGCTTAACATCGCGCTAGATAATCGTCAAGCTCAAATAAATTAACTATAAAAAAAGGCAGTCATAGGGACTGCCGATAGAAGTTAAAACGTTTAACTTACAATTTTAGTATTAAACAGCGCTAATGTTGCACAATAATGCGTCATCAGTATAGCTACAGATATATTTCTAATACGCATGTCGACGCGAGCAAAAAGTGCTAAGCGCGACTAAAGATCTTAAAAAACAACTTGTTCCTTTTTTAAACACGTTATTTGTCAGGGACTGATCAAGAGTTCTGATTGCCCTAGGCTAATTGTGAGGACGCGCCCCCGTCAGGTGTATTAAAATCAGGGACACCCAAGCTTCTTCAGATCACAACACATTTACATAGTTTTTAACCGACTTCCAAAAAGGAAGATGTTATCAATTCGACCACAATTTTTTTACGTATGTTACCTGATTTCTCTAGAACGCCCACGCTTCCCTCCCATTTACATTGTATCGCATATTACATTCTCTTTTTTGTATCGGAATCGGCTAGGTGGTTTTTGATATATGAACAAAAAACTAAAATATTTGCCTACAATTTTGTCCGGATGACATTGTTGTAGATATCACAAAAGTTATGAAGTTCGATCCTGTCTACATGAAATTGTGTAAATGCATTAATGAATTGTTTAAATAAACCCTTTTTATAATCCGACTTCGAAACCACAAATAGGCACTCAAAAGCGAAAAATAAGTTAATGTAATTATTATGAGCGCTATTTACTCATATATTTGAAGTCGGTGTCAGCCAAGTATTACAAGTAGTAGGTAGATAATACTGCTTACCTTTTTTTTATATGGAAGAAAAACATTTACGTATGCCCACCACGCAGGCACATGGTAGGGTATCTCGGGCTCGACATCATGGGAGTCAACATGATGCCACTGTCGACTAAAACCCCCACAGATTTCTCTGGCATGGCCAGGGGTCAGGGTCGCGGGGTCCTTTTCGCACTCCTATCAACGACTCTGACCCACCTGCCACCGCCGCATTTGGATACTGTGAAGCGTCACCTCATCTGGAAGGCCTATCCTCAGGTGGGGTGTCGGACGGCCCTTAACGTCCGACGCCCCAGGCCCCTCCAGTGGAGACAGGGTGCAAACCTGAGTGGCATTCAGGCTCACTCCCATGTCCACTTTCGCCTCAGTGAAGGAGCGAGAGGTTTTCAAGTCTCGCTCCTCCAACTCACATGACCTTTCACTGTCGAGCATCACGGTGAAGATGATCAGTAGCGAGAAGTCCGCCCTCACTACCGCGGCTAAGGCATACTAAAATTGCCGCGATTCCACCTCTATAGCCGCATTACGGCCCTTATCCTTCCACTGAGCACTCTGCTAATCAGACTGCTCGTGGAGGACCCTCATCTGGAAGACTTGCGAATTTTACTTGGCCGAAATATCAGCCAAGTAACCTTCCCAAATCTTTCAGTCCGTCTCCCCAACCTCTACACGCACTACTCAAGCGAGAAAGGAGCGCGTGCAGAAGTTCCCAGCCCGGGCCGGAATTCGCCATCACACAACAAGGTGCCACCGAGGCAAGTTGTGGTGTGATGCCCAGGGTGTTCTCGAGCCACGCACCCCCACTGTAGCTGCTTACCTGTGCCTACTTACTGCCTACATAGTTTCTATCTACTAGCTTTTTGACTTGACTGGCACCTACTTCGGATAGATGAGTAAATAGCGCTTATAATAATTATGTTAACTTATTTTTCGCTTTTGAGTGCCTATTTGTGGTTTCGAAGTCTGTTTAATCTTTTGTATAAAAAGAGTTTATAGTATTTTGTCTCAGTCTAGTTGAAATATGTAGATCCAATGCTGCCTAGAGTAATAATAGTGTATGAGAAGACGGGATTTCAGCGCGCCCCGTGCAATCCTCGCGCCCTAGTCTGGAGCCTAATTAGGCTAAGGGTTAATCAGGCCCTGGATTGGTTAGCTATTGATTAGACTGCTTCAGCATTACTGTATTGATTGTAATTTGAACGTGGTGGATACTATTTAACCGACTTCCAAAAGGAGGAGATTATCAATTCGACCACTATGTTTTTTTACCGACTTTCAAAGAGGAAGAGGTTATCAATTTGACCACCATTTTTCTGGTACCGAATTCAAATAGATGAGTGAGGAGCGTTTATAATAATTATATCAGTTTATTTTTCGTGCCTGTTTCTGGTTTTGAAGTCGGTTTAATTTGTTGTAGAAAATAGTTTATTGTGCAATAACTAGCGCACCCCGCGAACCTGGTTATCGAACTGTGGGCAAGCAAAGAAGGCACAGGCTGCAACATCATACAAACCTAAACTTAACTACCTATAACTTACGCAGAACATACCTACTTTAAACATGTGGATAGCATTATATATACTTACCATAATCAGTTATCGTACTCGTACTCAACGTCTACTACTTCTCGTACGACGCCTAGCGCAAGGGCACAAAGTTTACACAAGCTGACAAAAACATAGGTTCTTATACGTTTTTCATTTCTCTAGCTCTACAGTACACATGACCGAGAATATTCTAACATTGAAATACGAGTGTGACCCAGCGCAAAGTTCTCAACCGGTATAGTACTATAGTAATACAATCGACAGTGAAACGGAAGTCCTCCCACTAAAATGATATTAAAACAACCCACATTGTTAAATCTCATAACAATAGTAACAGTTAGTTAAATGTTTTATTTAACTGAACTTTTTGTTAAAACATGTAAGTTGGATTGTAGTCGTTGAAATCATTCAGTTCGCAGTCGACGGTTTCAGTAGAATGTCTCTGAAATATGCAGAGTTGTTCTTACTACTAGTTCTGCTGTCTGCAGTCGTAGCAAACAGAGAACAAATTCAAGACGAATATGAAATGAATAGGAAGTCCGATGAAAGAGCTCTCACAACAACAGCCCGGACCGCAGTCGGAGATGCCGTAGTTGAAAGATTTGTTGAAACTTTAATCGCCAGCGAAAGATATTTGAAAATGATTGAAGGCGTAGAACGAAAACTAAACCATTTGGATGCCAATTTCCACGAAAAATCGAACAGCATATTGAAATTCGTTTCGGAGACCTTTAGGGTGGTTAAAACATCATCAGGGGAAAGAGTGGAGAAAGCTCTTACTGCCTTGAAGACTGAGTTAGACCGACTGAAGCAGTCTGTTGCCATACGGTTAGCGGAGCAACCTACTAGGCGTGGTAAGTACATTATGCTAATGACAGTTACTAGATTCATAAGAACCACCTTTTTGTATTTTTTTATTAATTGAATGTTAGCAATCTAAACATTTATAGTGTTGAGAAATTCAAACGGTATTACAAGGTAGCAATAATTTAGGTTTAGATTACAAGAATAACACCACAGTCTAATAATAATTTATACTTTGACAACACGGTAGAGACAATTATGACACGCTCACTTTAGCCGTACTTACTTACACTTATATAACCCGGTTAAATTCCAGTCATCAAATACCGAAAATTTTAAATCTAATACTGATAAGATGTTAAACATTGAGTTAGTTTTGCTAAGTATTATTGCTACTTTACTTTTCTGATCGACTATTTATATTAACTTAGAATTTAATACACAGCCAATGAACAACACCCGACAGAAGCGCTGAGGTCCCATAAGCATAAGACGCACCATGGACATCAGTCAACGGCAAAGGCGTCTGCCATCGGTACTAATATTCGTAAGCCAGCACTGGTGCAGTAATTAAACATCACCATGTTTAAACATCCACAGTAATTAGTTTATATAAATAATACATTGACTAATAAACATATTAGGCATGACAATTATTGATCAGTGATATACTAAAAGTGCTAACATCGATGCATGTTTTGCAGAAAAGGTAGGTAATATATTACAAAGTCGACACCACAGGATTATACTCGTATTTATCTATTTCAACTTGATCGAGTGATCGATGCCCCCTCCAAAATGAACGAAACTAAAGATTTTTATTCGTAACTACGTGAGTTAGCCCTTTCTGTGTACCATTCTCATTACGACATGATTTGCATAACATTAAACATCACGTTTTAACTTGTGCTTTATCCTATTTATAACAATTTTGCCCGGTTCCGGAGTGTGTCTGTGGGAAAGTTCGTAGCTATGACATGATGACGTACCTATAGGTTTGTACCCCCACTGCTAACAAACATAAATATTATTGTACGTCCCTCACTCAACAGGTTCTATTTATATAATATTTATATATAAAATACCCTACCTACCATAATAACGCGTAACACGCATATAAGTGCATTATTTCAATGACTTGAAATTAAAATACGTACTTTAATTGAAATATAAATACGTATTTGGTATTTGTATTTCAATGACTTCGTTAAAATATAATTTGTGATTAGTATTTCAAATACTTGAGAATACATGACTTCAAAATACATTTTACATTTCATGAAAATTAATTAAAATACATACATTTAACTTTTTAAATCGATGTCGGTTGTTTGAATTTGGAACGGCAAAATTGCAAAAACTTTAACTTATTATTTTATAGCATAGAGAGACAACACGGTAAGCAATTTCTGCCTATAACAGTTTTAAATATTTGAACAGCGCTACCTGGCACTGCTCTGCGGTCTGCGGTCCTTACCCAAAGACGTTTTTTGCTCTTATGCTTAGAATTTTTCAGGAAACGTTGCTATTCAACCGGAACCGTAGTAGCACCGTAGTAGTACCGTAGTAACCGAAAAAGCAGTAATGTGCTAATATTACTGTGTTCCAGTAATTTTAGCACATTACAGCTTATTGGTAAAATAAAGGTGGAAAGTGCAAGGTGTGTAGTACTTCCCTAAGCGGACCCTGCACAGAGTCCTACCACAACAAAAAAAAAATCATGGATTTACGCGTAAAATGTATACTAAGCCGTCGGCCCACTCACACCGCTAATAATAATATTCGTTTAACCCCAAAATCAATTAAATGAATAGAGCACATTGATTAATTTCTTGCTGAAATTAAGTCCCATAAAAATCATTTTTATGGGACTGTTTTTGTCGTTACTTTCGGCACACCCCGGACACTCGGCATGCTTTCGGGCTAGCCCTACCTTGTTGGAATAAATATTATGTAATATTAAAAACGTCATGAATTATTATTATTATAACTTATTCATTATTCATAATGATTAAGTTTTTAAAAAAAGTTCAGCTTAGTCATCCCTTGCCACAATCACGTTTTGATTATTATTATTTTTCTTTTTTCGTACCCAAGTCGTTATTCCTAGTGTTTAAACTTGCCATGAGAGAATGAGAAAAACAACAGGCCAGGTCAGAAACAAAGCACTAGGGTAATCGCTGTGTTTCCAATTACTGGGCTTAGAGATATAATATCTTAGATATCTGGGTGACAAGCGCAGTGCAGTGCTAGGTAATGATTTGGTGTCTTCATGTTTCAATAGCTGTGTGTTACTGTGCTGTAATGTGGCAGGTATGTTGCTTACCATCTGGCACATGTTCTGCTCGTCTCGTCACTCTTTAATTTATAAAAAAAATGTCTCCTTCGCGTGGTCCAGTCGACTCGCTCATGTGGGACCACCATACAGCCATGGAGCTCATCACTGCCATGTAAAAGTGGTGGCCGCGCCCCTTATTGAGCAGGAGAAAGCCCAACAACGACGCCATCTGATCAACTTGAGGGTGCGTTGACCCACCCCCCACTTCCATCTGCCTTCAAGCACGACTTCAAGATATTTCAGTGCCAGCTTGATAGGATGGTGACGCCACCCACCACTTTGTTGGTGCCTGCAGGTGGCGCTCATCGGGGCCCGTTAAAACTTATGGCCTCCCACTTGTGGAGTGCCACCTCCAGGCACAAGCTCCTGATCCTGGTCACCACGAGCTCATCATCATCGCCATCGCCGCCTCGCGGAAACTCCTGCCATGCACAGCCGGGCTTATGTCGCTAATAGAGAGGCGCACAAAGCTTTCCGCGTTGCCAGCCAACAGTTGCCTCCACGAGGCCAAGTCAGACTCGTGAAAGCAACTGCTGGAGACACTGGATCGAGATCCGTAGGGACGCCACTATTAATGTTTCGCCTCTTGTCACCAGCACGTTGCAGCCGCAAGTTCTGCGGCGGGTACCCGAAGGACTTTTCCTGGGTTGCCCCAAACCTACTGTATTGGACTGTTAACGACTTAGTCCCTCCCACCGTGGTGGCAACGACGAGAGAAGACTCCGCAGAGGAGGAGGGGGACGAGCCTCCCGACGTATCCGAGGGAGAGTTGGGACAGGTCGTCCTGAAGGTGAGGGTCAAGGACACGGCGCCGGGACCTAACGGCATACCCTGGGCCGTGCATGAGCTCTCGCACAGGACGCCCTGGGCCCTTGCCTCGGGATCTCCTGAGTCACTGTATGCGAGAAGGCAGATTCCCGAGGCGATGACCAGTTTGGGCCCACCCTACCATAGAACGGATAAAATTGCAAAATTTTGTAATTTTCCACGTTGGCGTTGTAGTTGTCTTTCAAAGATTTAAAGTCGGGGAAACTTTGTATTGTTATTTTTTTTATTTACCCGATGGAGCGCGTTTATGTTGAAATAGTAGTAAGAAGGACTCTTTGCAGAGTCCGTCTGGGGAAGTACCACATCTTTGCTAGTTATTCGACCGCCAAGCAGTACTTTGCAAACATTACTGTGTTCCGGTTTGAAGGGCAATGTATCCAGTGAAATTACAGGGCATGGAGATAAAACATCTTATATCTCTGGGTGACGAGAGCAGTGCAGTGCTAGTTAATGATTTGGACGCTTCATGTTCCAATAGCTGCGTGTCACTAAGCTGTTATGTGGCAGGCAGGTTGCTTACCATCAGGCACATGTCCTGCTCGTCTCGTCACTCTATTCTATTAAAAAAAATGTCATAATCATTAGAACATTAAACATGAAACATTGTCGCTTTTTCGAGCTACGAGACTCGTAGTACGAGTGTAAGCTAAGAGTACCTACTAAACAATAACTATTATTATAGTTTAAAAAACAAAAAAATACGCTTTTGCATTTTAAATAGCCAATCCGCCACCTTAGAACGGCCGCCATGTTGGATTTAGGTTACGTGATTATTTTTTTCGTATCCCATTCAGCAAACCCTTTCATTTAATACCCATATAATGGGCTGCATTTCAAATAGCCAATCCGCCATGTTGGATGTCCGCCAAGTTGAATTTAAGTCACGCGACTATATTTTTCGTATTCCTGGCAGCAAACCATTTCATTTGATACCCATATCATGGGGGTGCATTTCAAATAGCCTGTCCGCTATATTGGATTTAAGTCACGTGACTATTTTTTTCGTATTTCTGACAGCAAACCCTTTCATTTGATACCCATATCATGGGGGTGGATTTCAAACAGCCAGTCCACCATCTTGGGAAGGCCGCCATATTGGACTTGTTGACGTTTCTTAGCTAGTCATGTATTGTCATCAGAACTCAGAGCGTGTGCAAAATTTCATCCTAATCGAAGACCGAAAAGTGGGTCAAATTAAGATTCCAAGATTTTCTTACATACATAGTTAGTTACAAGTGAAGCATCATGGGGAGGCCGCCATATTGGATTTCTAGTGACGTTTCTTAGCAAGTCATGTATTGTCATCAGAACTCAGAGCGTGTGCAAAATTTCATCCTAATCGAAGACCGGGAAGTGGGTCAAATTAAGATTCCAAGACTTTCTTACAGACATAGTTAGTTACAAGTGAAGCTAATAAAAGCGTGTTAAAAAAATAGATAAGAAGGAGGTATAAAATCATGCAGATCAGATACACACTCTTCGTAATATATCATATCCTATAAAAACCCTACAAACCTGACTGACACTTGTGGCAATTTTGGAGACTTTGAAGCCGTAGTAAGTAGGTAGGTAAGTATCATTGTTGTTGTAACTTTACAATAAAAATGTAGATACTTGTTACAAATAGTTCTATTTACTGTTTACCTACATCTTTTTCTAACTGGCTATACTTACGCGTATCAAATCTGAGTTATCCATAGATATCGATAAAGATATGAATGGAGATAAAGAAATAAAAAAAATCGATGAAAGTCGAGACTTTCATATTCATGATATAGGATACTTAAAATGATCAAGCATTATTTCGCGTTCCTTTTGCCTAGTCATAATAAATATCATACAAGAAAATTGATATTTTTCTCTAGAAATGTATTTATTGATTATTTATTTCACCCCTCGTCCAAAAAGACGGCTGTTATAAGTTTGGCGTCGATATCTGTCTGTATCTGTGTGTTTATGTATGTGGCGCCGTAGTAGCTCTCAAACGGGTGAACCGATTTCAACACGGTTTTTTTTAATTCTAAAGCTAGTTTCCTTGCGGTGGTGGAGCTATGTTTAGTTAATATCGATTCAAGATGGCCGCCTCAAGATTTTTGTTTTAGCTGGTTGTTTACCAGGAAACACTCGCGATTTGACGAAGCCAATATTTTAATCATCGGGAAAAACACACTCAAGCAACGCATTCAACAGCCTAGACGTTTTTATTACTAATACACTACATTTTTTTTTCTCGACGTAAATAATAAATAATTTAAGCCGCTATTAAGTCCTGGATAAGTAATGCTTTCAAAATGAGTTCATATTGCGAAAATGGAAAAGACGGTTCGTATCTATAGGGAAATATCTTTTTTTTTTTTTTTAATATAAAGTGACGGGACGAGCAGGTCATGTGCCTGATGGTAAGCAACATGCCTGCCACATAACAACACAGTGACACGCAGCTATTGGAACAAGAAGATTCCAAATCATTACCTAGCACTGCACTGCGCTCGTCACCCAGAGATCTAAGTTGTTATATCTCTAAGCCCTGTAATTTCACTGGAAACATTGCCATTCAGACCGGAACACAGTAATGTTTGCACATTACTGCTTGGCGGTAGAATATTTGGCAAAGGTGTGGTCCTTCCCCAGGCGGACTCTGCCAAGAGTCCTACCACTACAATCTATATAATCTAATCAGTTGAGACAGTTGGTCAACGTATAAATGGAATTCACATATTTTTCGATTCGATAATTTTCGCAGTCTAAAGTCTCGTGTCGTTTTGCTTGGAATAATCGTTCTATACTATCTTTGTCAGTTAGTACGTACAAACGCACATTTTAACCTCAGTAAAATGCAAACAATGATATTAAAAATTGTAAATATTATCATTCAAATGTATTCATACAACGTACTGTTCATTATTTGAAGAAATCTGTGTGAATTAAAGACACAGTCACAGCCAAGGCATTCTTCTAGAGTTGTTTTATTTATTAAACTATAGTTTTGTAAACGTTTC
This sequence comes from Ectropis crepuscularia, assembly GCA_963693475.1. Taxonomy (NCBI): domain Eukaryota; kingdom Metazoa; phylum Arthropoda; class Insecta; order Lepidoptera; family Geometridae; genus Ectropis; species Ectropis crepuscularia. The sequence continues at coordinate 21,790,557 of OY856338.1, forward strand.
AACACTCAATGATATGCAAATGAAAAAACAAAATACGTTTCAGTCTCGTTCGGACTAGCTGACAATTAGCATCTCGCTATGTTACGAATGCTTGCAGTTTTCCACATAGTGCTCTTACTATCGATGATATCCTGTGAGATCAATGTAGACAAGAAAGGAAAGAAGAAGAACGATTACTCGGACAAATCCTTGTGGAAGAAGGAATACGAGGACGAGCTAAATGATGCTATACTATCCACTAGAAAGCGGGAGAATATTACGCGGACTGAGCTCTCATCATCTGGAACCGACGAGTATGTCGTCGAGAAACTCATGGAAACGATCACTTCCAGCGAAAAATACCTCAAAAAAGTTGACAGCATAGACTTCAGATTGAATCGATTGGACATAGAAGTCCATGAGAAAACAAACGCGATTTTAAAAAGACTGTCTGACGTTAACAAAGCTGTTCGTGAACAGGGAAGCCCGACCAAGCTGGAGGCGTACCTAGACGGACTCAAGACTGATATTACAAATATAAAGTTCATGTTAGAAAAAAACCCGCGTAAAACTGACTTCGGTAACTTGGCAATTTAATCTGATTTGCAATACAATATCAAAGTTCATATTTTAAGCACAACAATAATACACTTTGTAATATTCTGTAAATAATAATTAATATTTTCGTGTGTAGGGAAAATATATCTTAACCATGTACAACTATTTGTCGTCACAATAATACACCAGTGTTAATGACTGTGGGACTAATAATTAATATGTCGAGAACAACAGCTAAATAGTAAAAAAAATGTCGATCGTGAATACAATGCATATTTTATTTTTCAGTGGAAACGAATGGGTTTCATGGTGACGTCAACATCGAGAGCCGACTGGCCGCTTTGGAGAATGTTGTGAGAGGTGTGATGACAGGCGTCGAATCTATAGTATCCACAATGTCAGAGGTCAAGAATCGGCAATCGTCGAGAACCTATTCTGTAAAGTGAGTTACCCAATTAACGTCAGTTTTACAAGTGTAATAATAGTTATACGTGTTTAATGGTTTTACGTTTAATGTAGAGAACATAGAGTAGAGTTATACGAGTGTAATGTGCAAACATTACTGTGTTCCGGTTTGAAGGGCAATGTTTCCAGAGAAATTGCAGGGCTTAGAGATATACCATCTTAGATCTCTGGGTGACGAGCGCAGTGCAGTGCTAGGTAATGATTTGGACTCTTCATGTTCCAATAGCTGCGTGTTACTGTGCTGTTATGTGGCAGGCATCTTGCTTACCATCAGGCACATGACCTGCTCGTCTCGTCACTCTTTATTTTAAAAAAAAAAGTGTAATAACTACTATCGTATCTGTATCGTGTCCGTTGCTCTGATGATGGTTATAAGCGCTGCGTAGCGAACCTCGAGGTCTTCTTAACACGCACTAATAAAGCAATAAACGACGTCAAGACCATAGCTAAACAAGCTAGGGCCTCGGTAGCGTGACCGCCAGGGCAGTCATTGCGAACCAGGATCTGCACAATCAAATAATAAGAGTAATTTAAAAAAACCTGTTTGACATACTAAGACTATAAAATTTTTATATTTTGTAATATTAATTACATGAAATTTTAAAAGTAAAAAAAAGAAGTACATAGATATTTAATAAATCGCTCCGACCATGATTTAAAATGAAATATAAGCGCTCCTTAATCCTTTTTTTTTTCTTTTATTATTTACCGATTACTTAGTTATGTTAGTTTTTTGGATCTGATTATTATGGACCAAAAAAATTATGAATAAAAAAATATTAAAATAATTGATTTTTAAAGGACTCTCTAAGCCCTTTATATCTCGTGATATTTGGAAAATACGTTCCCAAGAAACGATAATATGATAGTTTAGAATGTGAGGTTTTGAAATAAATAAAGATATAATAATATTATCGTTACTTTTATCACTGGTTTCCTAAAAATAATTTATTTTCTTGACAGATCGGACCAAGGCATAGCTGTGACTATGGACTCCATGGCTGTTATAAGCGAATTTAGAAAGATTCTCCACGACCAACGTGCAAAGAAATGCGACTGCAGGTTAGTAACTTATTCTAGTTTCAGGATTAGCCTCTTAACACAATACTTATTTTGCAACATTTATATTTTGGGGGTTGGTATTTCAAACAGTAATAAAATATTTTAATTTTTTTTAATTTTCCAAAAAACAAGATTATACGAATTAAAATTAATTAATACACCCATGGCTTCGATTTCGTCCTTTGCCCACAACATCGGATTTTGATGTCTCCTAGGTATTTTTTAACATAAACAGCCATTCGCTTTACATTTCTACACGGTACGATTTCCACACGACTTTTTTTTGCTGTTCTTCAGTGTGTTCCGGTTTGTAGGGTAACGTTTCCAGAGAAATTACACGACATAGAGATAAATTATCTTAAATCTCTACAAAATACAAAAAATTCAAATACAAAATACTTGATTTCAACAGAAAACATTTAACAAGATCAATTGGAACCCATTAGTTCCGAACTAGTATGTAATACTGTGTTTCGGAACCGATGGCTTCTCCCTTAACACTAATGACACTAAAATAAACAAACATAAATGAATATTAACAACTACAGCTATGACAAAAATTTTACACACGTATTTATATATTTAGATTTTAAATACAGAAACATTAGAAGTATACATTACAATTGAAATCTGGGTGACGAGCTCAGTGCAGTGCTAGGCAATTATTTAGACTGTTCATGTTCCACTAGCTATGTGACACTGTTACGGACTGGTGTGTTGATCACAACCAGGCACATATACTGGACAACTCATTACTTTTTTACTGTAATAAACTATTTTCTCCAAAAAAAACCGACTTCAATTTAAAATCATATCCAGACATTCGACCAAATTTCGTAAGAATCTATCACTATATCGTCGAAATGTGTGAAAGCAAATTTTAGTTGTTTGTCCATATTTCTAAAACCGACCAATTTCGGTAAAATTTATATGAGAATACCTCTGAACTACCAAACAAAAAAAGAACCATCAAAATTGATTCACAATTGGCGGCGCAATCGCGTAACATACATACAACCGAATTGTTAACCTCCTCTTTTTTGAAGTCGGTTAAAAAGTATTTACAAACTTTTACCTTACAATATTATAATCTAAACATGATATTATAGCCCGCATTCAAACAAGTAGCATAAAAACAATTCTATAGTGGTAGGACTCTTGGCAGAGTCCGCCTGGGGAAGTACCACACCTTTGCCAGTTTTTCAACCGTCAAACAGTAATATGCAAACATTATTGTGTTCCGGTTTGAATGGCAATGTTTCCAGAGAAATTACAGGGCTTAGAGGTATAACATCTTAGATCTGTGGGTGTCGAGCGCAGTGCAGTGCTAGGTAATGATTTGGACTCTTCATGTTCCAATAGCTGCGTGTCACTGTGCTGTTATGTGGCAGGCATATTGCTTACTATCAGGCACATGTCCTGCTCGTCTCGTAACTCTAACTAAAAAAATTAAATAAAAATATCGTTTTTTTTTGTATAACTAGTTCCGAGGGAAGATCAGGTCGAGTGGACCGTGCGGAGCGCTATCCAACCGATTGCCACGAAATACAGATACAAGGATTCAATGTGTCCGGCATTTACAAGATAAAACCAGACGATATGGAGCCTTTCTACATCTTGTGTGACCTCACCACATCCGGAGGCGGATGGACGGTAAACTGAATACTTTTATCAAATTACCAATTATTTTGTATTGATAAACATTCTTTTCAGTTGTTTGTATGCAGGGCCGGACCGTGAGTTTAGCCTGGGTTAATACTACTTAGGAGCTCACCTTTTTCGCATTATCGGCTATTTTCGACTTTGAATGGACTTAGCTGGAATCCACATCCCTGGTCTGAAGCCCAAAAAAGCCATATGGTAGATCCGGCCTTGTGGGTATGTCAATAAAGTTGATAGAATTAAAATCACAAGAGACGGAGTTTGGTTGGACCTGTTAGATCTCAGAAATGGTACTATTTTGGGGGAACCAATAATCATCATATTAATATACAGTATGCACTATCTCCATCATGAAGCATTGGAATGAGAAAGTCATATTTTTAAATACCTATCTACAGTATACAGCTGACATGCCGAAATCTAACACTGAAAACTGCTGTTACAAAAATATTTTAATATCTTTCGGGACATTTTGAAGATTCGTTTGCGGTTTCGTTCATTGTTTTGTATATCATTTATTACTGACTAGTTTTGCCCTAAAGTTTGCCCGTCGATATATATCCCGCCCGTGGATTGGGCTATATTACTGGTAGAGATATGGGGTAGTCTCAAACTCTTCGGATTTCAATTTATTGTAGATGACCACTAGGAACAATTTGTTTTCTTTTTTAGGTGTTCCAAAACCGTTATGACGGCTCTCAAGACTTTTTCAAGACCTGGTCTGACTATAAGTACGGTTTCGGCAATCTCGCCGGGGAATTCTGGCTCGGTTTGGAGAAACTCAACTACCTGACCAATCAGAAGCTGTATGAGCTCAGAGTGGAAGTGGAGACTCAACTTGGTCAAGAGGCGTATGCGGGCTACTCAGTCTTCACTGTGGGACCAGAACATGAAGGATTCCGTATAAGCACTCTTGGGACTTACTACGGAACGGCTGGTAAGTTACTACCGGCCCAATAAATGATTGGTGGACAATTCACACAAAACACCCCAAACTAAGCAAAGCTTGTATGATGGCCGCCAGATAGCTGAAATAGTACTTAGAAGACGTACGTAGAAATAGTAATTTTAAATACATACTTTTTATACATAGAAACACCCAGGCACAGTGCAAACATTAGAATTCATCACACAAATATTTGCGCTGGTTGGGAATCGAACCCACGACCCTCGGCTTCGCAGGTTACTACCAACTAAGCCACGAGGCCAGTCCAGAATAATATCACAAATACATGAAAACGTACACACACATCAAACATAAGCAGCCCACTTTATGTTCCCCTACTGGGACTTGGGGCATACTCTCACAAATAGACAATGAAGGTCATGATCCACCATGATGGTTAAGTTGTGGCTAACAAACGACAATTGTTATTGAAAGATGTATGATGTATTTCTTGTGACATGACGATTTTCTCACGATTCTTTCCTTTCCGTTTAGTCACGTAAGTAGTCACGTAAATAATAAATTTCTGCGCTTGAAAAACACTTTGATGTAGAAGCGGGATTCGAAGCTACGACTTCACGATTTTCGAATCAGACATTATGCCTACTAAGCCACCGATGCATTTTAAAACGTACCTACATAGTGTATCATAAGTACGAAGATTCCTTTAGCGTGACGCTGGTCTAGTTACATGACGATATATTTAAAAAATCTAATACATAAGTACCGCTTACTTTTTTAATTAGTGCGACCATTTCAAATTTAAATTCAAAACTACAGCCTTGAATATTTTAGGTAAACGTAAGCTTATAAGTAGACAATATCATCTGAGCATTTGTAGTTCTTTTTTAGGGGTACTATTACCATAACGGTCAATTTTTAAGTCTGACTAACATCTGGTAATTAAATGAGATGTGTCAGACTTTCAGGCAAAAATTTACAGAAAAATGTGGAATAGTCGATTTTGTTTGGCGACTCCAGGGTTGGCACCATAGTGAAAGTTATTCATAATAGCGATTTTAAGTATAATAATAATTTAAAGCAATAGTCTCGGCCAAATTCTCAAGAGACTTTCGCTGGACGGTTGGATTAAGCGTCAGATGCAGAAGGCGGTCAACCTCGACACAGCGCGCATCGTCAGGAGGTTCCTCACTCTGCAGCCCTAACCAACGATAGCTTAGGCCTTAGGCCCTGCCCCCTGCCGGTGGCGATCTAGATTTAGGTTTTTGTGATGTTTTATGCTATTTTTTTTATAAATATTGTAAAAACCTAGAACTAAGAAAGTAAACAAATGCCTGAATTTGAAGTAATAATATTAGTCGAGTAAGATCCCAGAGCTGCCAGACGTCACCATTTCCATTCTGATGAATTAAATGTGGACGATTGAGTAGAGTGGGTAAGTACTAAGAACACATGCTTATTCGCTAAGTTGCTTAGACGGCCAAATTTGAGATATGAGGAAGGTACATACAAACATTACTTACTTCACGTATTTTCTAATAAGTTTCACGTATGTTGTAGGCAATATCTTTAAAAACAAGGTCCCAATACTCCCAGACATTTTCCGTCGGCCGTTTTGCTTAACAACTCGAAAATAATAAATTAACTTCACTTAAATTCTCATACTCCATTTGTAAATATGTTCGTCAGACAACTATTTTAAAGCTTTTTCCAATAAGACCGGCCAATCTAAGGGGCCAATCATCTCCTAAACTCAATTTTAAGTCAATATTTCCTAATAAATGTCTCACTCAGTCTCATGTGTTCTTAGTACTTACTAACTCTACTCAATCGTTCAAATTTCATTCTTCAGAAAATAGGTGACGTCTGGCAGCTCTGGGATCTTGGACTATAGCGTATACCTACCTACTTTTGATTCACGTAGAGACAAAATAAACTAATAACGGGTCAGAAGTTTCAAGTGGCATACACCCTGTATGTCAAGAAATGAAATCGTTATTGTATGAGATTGTTTATTAGCAGCAATGGCTTTAATCATCGATGTGCCCTGTGGATGTGCGTTTGGATGTGCCCTGAGCACCTTGAAATTGGTAATAAACTGTGTCTGAGTGTGTAGCGTAAGTGTTTACACACCACCAATCTACTTGACCCCTAGAATCGCTAGCGGCGAGGTATGCTGTGTTTGCTGTGGTTCTACTTGTTTTGGTTGTAGACAACGAATAGGCTTTTACCGCTTCCTACAACCGACTAGAACAGAAAGAAGAGCTCACTCTTCCCAACGTTGACATAATTCCGTGCCCCTAAAGTTGGGTCATGGCCATCCAATGGTTTATATCGATGGCTTTAATGGTATAAGGAAACATCGGTAAACAGCATATTCCGAGATTTATTTCGAAGACACAGGACGTCTACTCTCTTTCTACGAAAACGTAATTTCTAAATAAACTCGCGACTTTCCTTCTCCACTCCTACTTCGATCCGTCGTTTTGTCCGTTTAAATGTTCTAAGCTTACTCTAATTCGAGTAGGATTTAAACGTCAAACAATATTCTATCGGACGAAACGATGTAGAACCGGAGTAAGAAAGTCGTGAGTTTTGTTTCGAAATTACGTTTTCGTAGAAAGAGAGTAGACGTCCAGATCATCCGCTAAACCGTACTGTACCATCGTAGTGGATTATGGACTCTTTGTGTGAGAAGGGCCCGCCGAGTACCGACAGCGGTAACGTAATATAATCAAATTGACTACTTACCTATGCTTATGTACGACAATACGGCTGACTAAGTACTTTACAATCTCATATGTTTTGTTTACACTGGATGTAAATATTTCGTGATGTTATTGTGTTGTGTTTACGAATTCCCAGGTGACTCCCTGTCGTACCACGCGGGGCAGAAGTTCTCAACTTTCGATACAGACAATGACGAGTGGAAGGATGGATCATGTGCTACTGAACACGGGGGTGCTTGGTGGTATAAGGAATGTGATAAAAGGTAACTTATCCTGCAATGTTGTAACCGTAGTAGACCAATGGCGTGAACTTCCGGTTTCACAATCGTGATGTACCTGTCGCAGCCGGATTCTATAATCCGCCGTATTACATTACGGCTAGCCGTTTTGAAAAGCAGGGCCGTTTTGTAAAGTGGCGGTTTAACGATTAGCCAGATTAAATGCGGCTGATTAAAAAACAGCCGGAATGTATTCGACGCCATACGTCATTCAAAACGGTTAGCCGTAATGTAATAAAGCGAAAGACGAACCGCTCTTCGCTGGTAGCTCTTCAAGCTAGTAGCTCTTTGACAATTTTCAGTACCGATTTTTGACACTCATTGCGCTTCCTGACATAACAACAACTATGGCGTTGAATACAGTAAGTGTGTTGCTAAATTGCTAAAGTGACTGTGGATTCTGGAGTTCGGAAGAATCGTACACAATATTATTGGGGTGGTTTACCACCGTCCACCTTTTGAGACGGTTCACCTTTGTCCACCTGGGTGTTTCTTACTTGGAAACTGTTTAGTTTCCACCTTGTTAAGACTAAATCGAACCAGGTAGGTTACATAAGACCCAGATCCGAATCTGAGCACTCCGACTACCCCTAGAGTGTATTTAAAAAATGCGGGAGCCAGAAGCTGAAGGGAGGTACGCAGAGCTTCTGACGGGAGCCCACCCGGAGTCAAATCACAATGATAGACCCTTGTCTATGTAAGTGCGCCATGTTTCTTAGGTGTACCATCATATTAACATCACCAATATCAAGTTAGGGGCTTTCAAGCTTTATCTGAGAAGTAAAATGTTGTAAAAAATTAAAAGGAATATCGTAAGAAGTAATCTGTCAGCTTTTTCTAATGAATTAAATTAATTTTCATTTTAAACATTGTTTATTTTGTAAATATGGTCACCCTACAACACGAATGCAGTAATACGAAGCGGCTAAACGTGGGCCGCCTTATTGAAAAACATATCGCAATGGCAATCCGGCTAATCATTGAACCGCCGCATTACAAAAAAGGCCTGTTTTTCAAAACGGCTAGCCGTAATGTAATACGGCGAATCATACAATCCGGCTGCGACATACCTACTACCCCGATCTCTGAGTACAGTTGTATGTATTTACCACTGGGTTTAACAATGAATACATCGCGTGCAAACCAAGGTATTTCAAAAAAGTCATCTCTCGAGGAAATAGCTTTATGGATGTTATCCTTCGCAGCCGCATTTGACCAACTGGGTGGACAATGGTTTTTATTCTGTACTAGCGACACAAGGTCAAGAGTGTCAGCAGTAGAAACTTTAAAAAATATTATTTTTAAAATCAGTCCAGTTCTCGTTATTCGAGTTTCTGAGAGACTAGTTTGAGTTCTCTAAAGAGAGTACATTTTTAATTTGTTACAAACATAAATAAAAATTTACTGTCTTTATGTTACTAATTAACACGTAGAATAAGTTTTATTTTAGTTTGTATTATTGTCTTATTTTTCAGCAACCTGAACGGTAAATACGCATCGGTGGCGGAGGAGAATCGGGGCCAGTCCATTTACTGGATATCGTTCAAAGGGCCGAACTACCCGCTGACGAAAACTAAGTTGATGATTCGCCCGCTGCCCGCAAGCAAACCCGTCGACTTTACCAAGAACAGGGTAATGGGTTTTCCTCATGATGAGTTCGAAAGGCTACGCCGAAAATCTCTAGCAAAACCTTAAAACATGTTAGTAAGATTTGACCCGTTTTCGTCTTAATTTTTGCTAACGCGTACCTGTAACTGCTTGATTTACACGAGCCTTCTTTTGTCCAGAGCTGACTTTTTTGTAATTTAGTTTTTTTTAATTAACAAAAGTTGACGATAAACAGCATTTTGAACGACACATAACACATTACATTTTCGACGGACATTGGCGAAATTGTGAGGATAAATCACAATAAAATCCATAACTCAAGAGTTAAACTTGAACACATCAAAACATGCTATAAAGTATCTAAGGTTTTTTCAACAAATATTTGAGAAACACGACCTCACTACCTCATTTACCTAATTACTATGTAGAGGTCGGTACATATGTAGGTACATATCTAGTTAGAAAGAAACATTTTAAAGGAAAGTTTATAGATAACAAAACATTTGTTAATTTTCTGATTTTGCTGAGGTTGGTGATCATTGGTTTATAATACTTATTCCGAAATACGTTAAAAATGAAAGAAGAAAAAAATGGCTATATTTCCTAATTACAGATTGTAAAATCTCTACGACTAATAAGAATAGAAGGAAATTTATTAAAACCAAAGCAAAAGAGATTAGCTCTGGATCAGTGACTGAAAGGCCACTAAACCAAGCCACTAAATTAAAATGTCTCACTTAGTGAACGTACGGTGCTAACAACGTCGGCAATACAGAGTTCTGCGAAGCGCTTTGTACTAAGTCGAAATCACTAATTAATGTATGACTTCAAAGTATCCTAGATGCTTTTGTTTTTACCCGTATAAAACCCAAACTAAAACAATAGAAACTAAACTACACACCTAACAATAACATGTAACATTGATCACATCTAAATTCTTGCTGGACATGCTTCCAACTGACATTGGGCTTGTGCACCTGAATCTAAAAACTGATAGATAGGTATACTAATATATAAAGATGAAGAGGTTTTTTGTTTGAACGAGCTAATCTCAGGAAACACGAGACCACCAGGCACATGTCCTGCTCGTCTCGTCACTCTTTGCTATAAAAAAATATAAAATAAAAAAAGAGACCGATTCAAAATTCTCTCAGCGTTGGAAATGTACCTACGTGATGCCTGTGTGCTATAGGCTATAATATAATATGTATACTAAGGGCGAAGCAGGGGCGAACCGCTAGTTGTTTATACTCTAATGTACATCCCTAAAATGGCGCGTACAAAATGGTGCGTGTGTACTTACGTATTGTTCACTTCAATCGCATGGCGCGAGTATCGAGCTATTGAATGATTCTACCGTGGTAGATATGTGACGAGATTTTAGCGTGTTTGTACGACGTACCGTACCGTACATCTATAAAGTACTAGCTGACCCCGCAAACGTTGTTTTGCCATATAAATAAAGGTATGAAAAATAGCTAGTAGCCGATTCTCAGACCTACTGAATATGCATATAAATTTTGGTTAAAATCAGTAAAGCCGTTTCGGAGGAGTAAGGAAACAAACACTGTGACACGAGAATTTTATATTTAAGATTTAACTTGACGTACGCAAAGAGTAGGCATGAAGCGTTGATGTAAATAGTTTAATAGCATGTACATAGGTTCCGAGTTCCTAAAAATCGTGGTAAAAATGCATGCTTGACTCTAGAAAATAGTTCAGTTCAGTCTCCCGGAATCTTCTAGATAAGTACGCCCCATCGTAGACCGTATTGATGGCGACCGAGTGCAAACAAACATCATCGAACCACATAACAACTCATCACACAAAAACAACAGCCAAATCGACTTTCCTTGCTTTGATTCAAAGAGTTCGCTCTATTTACAAAATTGCTTTGATATGCAATACCGTCGTCCGTCCGGTTTCTTTTTCAATTGGCATCAAGTAACGCACAACTGCAATTTACCACTCTTCGAATTGACGATCTAAACGATTTTAAAGCGCTACAAGAATACAGTACGAATTTTACGGCTGGTCTAGAAGTTACGGCTGGTCTAGTAAGTTACGGCTGGTCTAGTCGGGAGAACGGCGCCTGCCGATCCGGAGACCCCGGGTTCAAACTCCACACGCACCACTGTCTTTTCGAAGTCATGTGCGTAATGCCGCTAACTTAAAACGGTGAAGGAAAACATCGTGAGGAAAACGACATGTACCTAGAATCTTTCGAAGTCATGTGTCATCCGCCAACCCGCACTGGGCCAGCGTGGTGGATTATGGCCTTAACTCTCTCCTTGCGAGAGAAGGGCCCGAGTCCCAGCAGTGGGAACGTTTAGTGGGCTGTTGATGATGATGATGAGTGCAAACAAACATCATCGAGCCACATAACAACTCATCAACAAAAAAAACAAAAACAACAGCCAAATCGACTTTCCTTGCTTTGATTCAAAGAGTTCGCTCTATTTACAAAATTGCTTTGATATGTAATACCGTCGTCCGTCCGGTTTCTTTTTCAATTGGCATCAAGTAACGCACAACTGCAATTTACCACTCTTCGAATTGACGATCTAAACGATTTTAAAGCGCTACATGAATACAGTACGAATTTTAAAAGTCACATTGCGTCGTAAAATATTGTCGTATTATTATTTCTGATTCGTAGTTTACAAACTTAAAATTGGACTTGGTCAATAAAAAAAACAGTTCTTTAATTTCCTAATGTACACTTAAATGTGATTTTGATACCTTTATAAAGATTAGGTACATAACAAGGTAGATTAGGCACAGAATATGCATAAATCGATTAGGTACCTACCAAGAGCATCCGATTCAAATCCGTTTTGGAAGACCATTTTCCACTACTATTGGGTACTTTCTACTGTTTGTAATAATACCTACCTAACAAATGGAAATTTTACGCGTTATATATTTTGACAACAACTATTTCTACTTTAAGCCCGCCGAGACGTAGGAAGAGTTTTAAGTTAGACGTTTATCTATACTAATATTATAAAGAGGAAATATTTGTTTGTTTGTTTGTAATGAATAGGCTCCGAAACTACTGGACCGATTTCAAAAATTCTTTCACCTTTGGAAAGCTACATTATTCCCGAGTAACATAGGCTACGGCAGATGGCGCTGCAGTTGATATCTAGGTTATTATTCGAGCGAAGCCGGAGCGGGCCGCTAGTCTGTATTATTTTTGTTTGTTTATGAGGCATTGTTTGTACCTAAACGAATGGACACAATTTAATGCGTTTTTTTTGTTTCAAGGGGTCTCAACTGTAGTTCATGTCCGCTGTAACTTACAGAATAATTTTATCGTTAGTTATCGTTAGTTCTCCAAGAGAAAATGTCTGAATTGTATATTATGTAGGTAACTTGTAGATTGGATTCATATTGTCTTTGTAACTTATACATAGCTGTGCAGTGTCAGTTCCTAAGACCTAAAGCAAAGTATCGTGATTAAGTTCTGTCAGTAATAACTGACAAACTTTGCACTAAGGGTTCTCTGGTGAAGGCAAAATGAGGTGACTTCATTAACGCTGGGTAAATAGTACCTAAATTAGGTAACGTTTACGCAGTGCTGGATTATGCAAGGGCAGAGCCTGTGGCAAAAACCATTAGGCATATCGACTTGATAAAATAACTTGACACTTCAATCTAAATAAGTACTTAGATGCTTTTTACGGTTAGATAGCTTTAGTACGAGATCTCCGTCTCGTTTAATTCTCTTCTCTTTGACACGTAAAGGCAAGCCTCGTGGCTTAGTGGGTAGATTTCCATATTTTCCCAATACGCTAAGTTAACAGAGACGATAACCTTCGAACTTCGCCCACATGTTAGTTCTGTTAAATAAGATGGAGTGAGGAGCAGAAGAACGCTTGATGGCGATTGGCGACACCTCCTCAATGCTCATAAACATATAACAGCACATCGTCACTTAGCTATCTGAACATTTTTAAGTTCATATCACTAGCACTAGCCTAGCAATGCACTGGCTTGTCATCCGGAGCTAGGAGATGACCCTTCAAGCCGGAAATAGTAGTTAGTTACACATTACTGATTAGTGGTAAATTAACTGACAAGGATGTGGCACTTCCCCAGGTGGGCTCTGCAAGTCCTACCACTACAAGCACTGAATTTCAACCAGTTAGTTTTGTAGCACTATTTTTTTTCAATTTATGATTTCTCAGTCTAGAGATGTGTTCCCACTGCCTTGGGGACTTCTCCCATACGGAGAGAGGCATGGCCGTATGTTATGTCCTTGAAAGGTGCAGTTTTTGGAACATGTCGGTTTATTCACAGTGATTGCCTTCACCACTAGAACAGAAAACAAACAATGTACAGAAGTCTAGCTCATGCATCTATCTTACCTACCTACGCGTCTATAAAACGCTGGTGAATCGCGAAAAAATATTGTGGTAGTAATACTCGTAGCTACACAAGTTAACACGCTACTGTGTACACAAGTTGTAGCTACAATTTGAGTAATGAATAATACATAACTAAAATATTCGTTGTTATAGCTATATTTGTCTAAGAAAATAATTTAAACATAATATTTGCACAAAAAACATCATAAGACGAATATATGAATAGGACGGCTCTCCCACTCGCACTGTAGGTACCCTTTTGTTCCGAGATATCAGTGAGCTATGTCTGCTTGTTTTGTGGTTAGAACCAGTAGTAATGATATATTTGTGTGTCTGCACCTGGAGAAGTACTTAGTGGTGCAGTATTCAAGCCTACGACTTCACGCTTTTGGTATTGTTACAGAAACTGATAGATTCCACGAAAACTAGGCCTGTTCACGAAAAAGTCAAGAATCTCCATAGCAAAGAAGTGAAAGGCACCTACGACCTGAGCCACCAATCGCAGTTGCGCTACAAGAACGGACCCCGCTCACAAGGCTTTTTCCCTGGCTACGCGTGACAATAACATCAACAAATACACAATATTATACATATATCGTAAGCCGCGTCAAAAATGTTAAAAAATAAATTGTAAAATCACTTTCTCTGACGCGCAATGCGCTCCAAATAACTGGATCTGCCCCGCTTCCGCCTAACTAAATCGGTTTCGGGTTTGTGCTCTCTATAGGTAAATTCAAGCGAAAATAAAGACAGACCGACATAGAGAGAAAGAGAGAGAGCGTAATATCAAGGCCACGACCGTTTTAGTTAGGGGGTAGCTCCCCTGATTTTTTAAATCTATTGTTCTAAATCGCGGGTTATTTTAACCCTTTGTCATATTTCCGTTGCCAAAGCAATTAATCCAAAGCAGTTATAACCAACCATACATATGTATATTATTTTATTCTACTGGTAGAATAGATTAATTATATCGCACTTGCCTAGGATTATTACCACGTATCTATTTGGTACTGTTAGCTACGTATGCACGTAACTTTATAATGAGTACATATATCATATAATTAGAGAAAAAGAGTATTTTGTCAATAAGATCTTCTTTTATTAAAACATGTGTTATTATAAAGTCTTAAAAAGATCTTTAAAATATTGTATGTGTGGTCTTGCAGTAAATTAAACCTGATCTGATATTATGTATTATAAAGCATCTGATGTTTCACAGTGTTGATTTCTGTAATAAAAACTCCACTTAATTATTTTTTGTTTATGGATATGCTGTCGACTTATGTATCTAGTGGTTAACAACCAACATTAAATGTATTATCACTTCTCAAATGTATTATCTCTCTCATCATCTCGCATCGCAGGGTAATAATCCGATATCCGTGGTAATAGTAGAATTAAATTTAATAAGCATACCCAAGTCCTAAAACCGCTAGTCATTTACTAACGTAATTATGAAGAAATCTCATGGGTGTTTCCTTTACTAATATATTGAGGGTATTGTTACCTGACCCTTAGATAAAGAATAAGTAGATCAGGTTTTCCCGTACGTTTCCTTTGTGTCAATCGTAAGCAGATGAGGCGTATGTTAGCTATGGAAACAAAGTGATGTGCCGCGACAAAAGTATGACACTTCCACAAGACCGACAAGGAAAGAGCGATCAGACCCGTGCTTTCGATATAAAGCGTTTGTTCTTACTCTATACGTAGTATATGTAAAATCTTTGTTCTGACCAGAGTTTATATATTTTGTATCTAAGAACCTTCTAGGCAAAACTACGACTGACGAACAAATACAACAATGTTTTTTTAAAACACCCATACCGTAACTGTCATGGAAAATAATTCTACGCAATAGACACAACGTCATTGCGTTGAGATAAGGGTTAAAATTGTACCTATTTACAGTGAGGCAAACTTAACCGGGGAAAATAATTTCACTCTATCTACCCAGTCTACCCTAACATTAAACTAAGTCTGAATTTGAGGGTATTTATTTTTTGTTTTATTTTGGAACCTTGCATTCTCGATTGGACTCGGAAAAAGGCGCTAAGCTTGACTTAAAATACCACGCCTTTAAATTATTTTGACCTAGGACCGAGATTCCCGATAGCCAATAATCAAGAAAGTCCACCGATATTTTTGACCTGTGTGTTTGTACCTACAGAACAGCAGTGAATTCTGGGGACAAGTTGTTCCAAACCTACAAATTTTGTTTTACTAGCTTAGAGACTTCAGGATTAAAGGCTGTAGATGGAGTGAGAACTTATGCAAAACTGACTTGTTGGGTTCATATATTTCTATTCGATAACAAAACGCCTAATTAAAATGTTATATAAGGAGAAGCTTAATGATGTTACCGATCATGTGACATTCATGACGCGTATTCAGAATAACAGAATCAATATGAGTGACAGATGGGTGAATGAATTAATATGGCAAAATTATTAACATTTATGTATGCTTATAACATATTAATACGTCACAAAATTATTGCGTGTACCTATCTATGGCAGTATTTTTCTAATTGTGACAGGTCACTTATAAATGGTCGGTTGGTCTTGCCAGCTTTGCCACTTTCTTGAGTAGCATATGTAAAAAAATTGAAAGCCCCTGTTATACGGCTTAAATCATACCGTTTAGATAATACATTAAAATACCACGTTTAATTGAGTAAATAAAATATTTCCATCAGTCTCATTTGCTTTATTTTCGTAAGTATACATTGAAATTGTTAGCATCTGTATGTAATTAAATTGAGCAAATTTTGTTTTTCATTATCAAAATCAGCATTTACTTTATGAAGTGCGAAGTCACACCGACACCAGATTAAGTTAACAACATAAAACCAAATAAATCAGGCATCATTTACAAAGTTAATTCGTGAACATCCTAAGAACGTACATAACTATATACCGGTAGATTAACGGCGATGTTTAATCTTGCTAATTGGCGTTTTGAGAATACAAAAACCTTTCCAAATAGTTATCAATCGTAACAAAGGTGGGTTTAATGCTTAATTTAGTTTAAAAATGTCTTAAGCACGCGTCTGAAGCAAGCATGTGCATTTCAATAATTGTACAAGTTTTTTAATCATTTATATCTATCACTCTAAAAACGCCATATCGCAGGAGTCTCCAGTGCGATTCAAACAATTTAGTTGGTTGCAAGTTAAAAGGATGCTCATGAATTATTTCTTGCCGTAGAATCTGAGAAAGTAAACTCGACGAAGAGTTCGTCTCTGTTATTACTCTGTCACATTACGACATTGTAACAATCGATTGACAAATATTATTAAGACAGATATAAACCCGCCAATGCCAGGAGTATTGGGTTGAAGTAACAGCAGAGGCAAGCTCCTCATCGAAATCAAACAACCTTTGCGTGCCACTATAATTTAAGCCTAAAATTAGCTGCGATTCCAGGCAATTTTAAGCCAAATTATACCGGCATTAGTTTTTGTTTCGCTTATTCGTCCCCGTCAATACGGTATCTGACGCCATTAACTATGTAAGTTACTTACTATTGTGACATCAGTGTGACTTTATGGCAGTGCTCAATCCACAGTGAAACCGAAATAAATCTACAGAATTATATTTATAGAAAAGAATATGATTTAACTTAGCCTACGTCGTTATATTACCCTAATGGGAATATTACAACTACCCTTAGGATTAGAGCTATACAGAGCAACGCAGAAACTGTAAACAATTTGTATCTTGGAAGTTATTCTACTAAAATAGGTGTTGGCGAAATAAAGTTGTTCCATACATACCTTAAAACACTTGACGTTATGAATGGAAACATAAGATCGTTTTATAATCATTTTAAAAATAGTGCATTGTACGTACGTTTTTTTCAGCTTTACACCAGTTCTGCGTTACTCTATCTACAAGCTTACAAACTAGATATTTCAATACGTAAATTAATGACAACTTTACAAATCCTATATTAAACCTAGCTGTGTAAAGATAGTTCAAATCATGAACACACCACACCACCTTTTCTGACGTATCAAAAAAAATGTCGTTTATCTGTCTGAATGTTAACGGAGAGATTACATTTTTATAATTTTATTTCTACCTTTTAAATTCATATTTGACAGCGAATACACAAAAATATTAAGAAACTAAGCTCGTAGCAATTACGATCGGGGCCAAAAAATAATATTATGCAGTCACGAAGTAATTCGTTTGTCGCGTGACGCTAGCAATATATATGTATGTAGATATAAAGTACCGTTCCAATAAATAAACATATAGATTTTTTTTTTTAATAATTTCAAGCCAAACTGGCCCAAGAAAATACCACAATAAAAACTATGGTTTTATATATTTTTCCTGCCGAATTGTAATCACAAGTAAACGAAACGTAGCGGCTGTAATGAAATGAACTATCTTTAGACTTAAATAAAATACAATCTTTAAAAGTGCAAAACGAAATATTAAATCGGCATTGAACCGTGGCCTAATATTTAACTGACCTTTTTGGTATTTAACTAAACAACAATCGTACCTACTTATTTTTACATTAACTACGGTGGAACCAATTTGGTTCACTATTCAACCAGTTTTTATTTACAGTAGTTTTCAAGCCTAATATGGTAAAACAAAGAGGCGATTTCAGAATGTCAGATACTTTTCAAAACCTGTCATATGTAGTTCTCAATTGTATCACAGCGGCGGGAACGTTCCATGTTGTAAGAGAAGTTTGTTAAGCAAACATGAAAATTAATAATTTGACATATTTTTACACCCATCTGTCACTCATATCTGTCATTCAGAAAACGTCTCGTAAGTTATTGAAAATACTATGTAAATTTAAGGTTACGCAAATTTTAATTGAGCAGAATATGACGTGCTGTAGATATACACGAAATCATCCAATCAAATCGGTGATGAAATCGCGAAAACTAAATGGGTGTTTGATACGAACCTGTTCTACATTCACGTTAAATACAATGTATGGAATCTTTTATTTTTCAGGGCCCTATAATTTAGTCACTAGGTATAGCAAATGGGGACACAGCATGCCACTTCTGGGCCGGTACAACTTTTATGCGTAACCTAATTTATCTTCTTACAAACATCGAAGCCGATAGGAGATCATAGTGGACTCTATCATTATAAAAAACTTTAACGTCGGAACGACAAGTAAAAAGCAAAAGAAATCTGATGTTCTGAAGAAAAATCAAAGAGCTACGCTGAATGTCAGCTATTCTTTTACGAAAATTTCGAAGACTTTACATAATTGCAAAACACGTTAACATTAATACATTTACCAGAAGCTCAAGTCTCGCTCTCACAATTTGTCATTTTTAGACAATTTTATAGCTTGTTTACCTACATAGATATTAATAAAAATTGATTAATTGATATTTAAAAAAATACATTAAACAAATAGTCAAATTATGTACTTTGCCTGACTGAAAACAACATAAAATAAAGTTTACTTACTAAGCATTTGTGTGACCTACTTTCATTGAATTTAATGTGTACTACGCTTTTTTTTTCAAGTGGTAAACCCTCATTTTAAAACCGTCGAATTGCGAAAGCGAAATAGGCGTACATAGTTGAACGTCCCTAATATCTATTTGATCACAAAATCGGTAAATACACTTTAGGTTTATGCAAATATCTACAAATGAAACTCAAAACTGTCTAAAAGAACGAATAGGTATTAACTTAGCACCATACATTAAAAAAATTTAACAGTTCAGTAGGTATTGGGCACAAATGTGCTAGTTGAATCTATGTCGGGATGGACAACATAGAGAAGAGGAAATACGATTCTCTAATGAATATTGAAAAGTAATCGTTTTACACAGACCGTCTTTCATAGAATTCCGTGGATCCATTTTTTTATCAAAAAAAATCTTTACTAAACAACAGTCTGGGCTAAGTTTACGTCATGAACACTAGACGTCCAAACTACAAATTGCGAACTTTGATTTTTCTTTTACGACGCCAATATGACAACACCAAAAAAACGTCGTACGAAGTTGTAGCCAACAACTTAGTATGACGTTTCTTAATAAAATAAAATATCATTTTAAAGGTCTTATATATATACATGTGTAAAAATGTTAGGTATTTGAGATTATTTTTCAGAGTTACATGGAAAAGATTTTTTAGGGTTCCGGACCCCAAACAACTTCTTATATCAAGTTTTCGCTGCTCGTTTCTTTAGCAGATACACAAACAGATAGCGAAGAAAACTATACACAGAACCTAATCACTATATTTTTCATCGATATCCCGAGCTGAATTATCTGGTGCAAATGGCCGAGTAACGTGATCAAAACGTCGAGATGTAATTTAAAAAATAACATTTAGATCGTCGAGTCCCGTAGAACTATTTCACACATTCTTCAACACGAGTTGAAAAAATCGTTAAAGTCTAAAAGTTTACAGGGTTACTGGTAATAATCAGTCCGCATTCTTTTTAAATACATGTTATGTATGTACATTAAGTACGACAACTTTTGTTCTATGGTTTTTGAAAATTCGTATTTATTTTCCCATGAGAAAAAACTGTATTTAACCGGTCTAAACATATCGAACACACTCAATAAAGAGCGAGAGAGAGGCAAGATATCCACTTGGTAGGGAATATCCAGGCCGGTGGATCGGGCGCGGTGCCAATGTGGTTGTCTGAGCACTGGTCTCACACTGAACTTTCATTTGAAGAGTACGTACACGCAATAGTCTACAAAGATGGTGCACCAGCTAACCGGGAATCATTAGTAGAAAATATACGCAGAACGTTTTACCACGATAGGACAGGTGATGTATCATCACGCGTCAATGAACAATTTAATTTTAAATGTAGACTTTGCGTCAGAACTACTTGGGATTATTCTAAACGTTTTGCACTTGATTCACACGACCTCCCGTGGGTTTAGTGGCTTCTAGAAGGTCTTGAAACGTTGTTGAATAAAAGTTGTCTGATTTAGTGTATAGAACAAGCCCTTAAAAGCATAATAATAATTTTAATATAATTTTTTTTTACAAATTTATACAATAAACATTAGAACTTAAGAAAAACATAAATAAATGATATGCAGAGCAAAGGGCAACCTTATCGCTTAAAGCAATTTCTTCCAGGCAACCTATGAATGTATGAATGGATTCGTAGTTAAAGAAATCATGGATCATCAAGGGTGCAGAGTGATTTTGGTAGTTGGTGGCTGGCAATCACCAACAACCCTGTATATAGCGAAGGTTTAGAATAATATCATTTGGGGTCGGAATCCTAAAATGCAAATTCCATTTAACTCTCGCTACATTTCAGCAAGTAAGCATAATTTGTCAAATAAGACAAGTGGAGTCAAACGAAAAAAACACAAGTCACTTAATGTAAAGTAATAAGTACTTCGATGAAGTTCTTAAAATATATCATACCTAGATATAAAAGCTGAATATACTAGGGCTGTTCCTAAGCAATGTAAACACAATCACGATTCTTTGTGACACAACATCAATAAAAATTACGATTCGAAACGGTTAATGTCAAATATAGTCCGTTAAGTATATATTTATCGCCGCATGGCGTCTAAAAATTCGTCTACAATTTTATCTTACACAAAAATCTTATCTAAGTGTTACGGCCAACACGCGTACTAAATAAAAACTGTCAACAAAAATGTGTGTTTTTTAGGAAAGAAAGAGAACAATTTACATATGTCCGGGCTGAGGCAGAGGTGTCTATAGCCTAAGATGGTATTTGCCTTAATGTTGCTCTTTCTTTATTTGAGAATGAGAGAGAGAGAGAGTGCAATATTAGACTTAACAATTTTAGTAAGGCTGTAGTAAATGCGGGGAACATACTCTCTTGGAGGACCTGAAAAGATATCTCGTTGCGTAGATTTTATTTCAAGTCATTCACATACGTCCGTAAATGTGAATACACCATAAGTCTGCCATAGTTGACATTTTTTACCAAGTACGTTCAACCGTAGATATAATAAAGACAATTTAAGACATATATATTTATACATATTACACGTGTAATTGAAAACTAGTGACATTAATCAAGCATATATAGAAAGCGATCTAAACTAATAAGTAAGCTATTCAATATCCTACGACTATTAGGCGGATCTCTCGACTTTTGTCCAGTGCCGGTCATCAAGATCAATTTTAAAATAAGAACGTTAACGTAAGGCTTTTAAACACCAACTAAAGAATTACACAATTAATAACTGTTATTTTGCCATCAGCACTGCGTATATTTGAGAATAACCGAGCTCGAAAACAAAGAACTGATCTAATCACACTTTATTTCACGACACTAAACGATGCCTTACAATTAGATGTTAAAATATTTCGGCCATTTTTTTTTACTTTACCAACAAAGGTAGATCTGGACGTCTACTCTATTTCTACAAAAACGTAATTTCGAAAAAAAAACTCGCGGCTTTCCTGCTCTCGTTATACTTCCTTTCGTCCGATACAACTTTGTTTGACGTGTAAATGTTCTAAGCATACTCTAATTAGAGTAGGCTTAGAACATTTAAACGGACAAAACGACGGATCGAAGTAAAATCGGAGTTAGAAAGTCGCGAGTTTATTCCGAAATTACGTTTTCGTAGAAAGAGAGTAGACGTCCTGATTTGTAGCGAATAGTGACGTAACGTGTACTAGAATTCAAGTGTTGTTCGAAACTCAGAACAGGTTTTGAGTGGTTTCTTTGGAAATTAATCATATTTTCAAGATCGATATGACGTCGTGATTTCGATATTCTGTCAATAAATGACAAACGCACTTTTTATCAAACGATACTTTTAGAATTCGAGAAACAGACGATAAACAAAATAGCATTTTACATAACATCAAAATAATTTTATAAGAAATGAAAAAAATTAGATATTAAATTCATTATTACTAATTACTTAATTGATATTATGTTCAACACTATTATTATTATTTACTAAATATCTGTTAACTTGCTGTCGTAGAAAGGTCCAGCAATATTGAGGTTTTGTAAAAGTACTCATTAATGTTATACAGTAAGCGCGCTAACCTGATCGGACTGAAGGTATATTAAATCATACAGTCGTTCGACGAAGCAGTCTAGACGGGGCGTGCGGGGTGAGACGCGGGAAGCGCGCTCCTGCATTGCCTACATTACAATGTTAGTATTGCAGGAGCGCGGCTCAGGGCTGACGTTTTTCGTATGTTTTAATTTTATTTTGGTGCCACGTTTTTAAAATTGCGACAACCCTACTCGTGTCTAGACATTATCGGCGTCTCTCCCAAGATCAAAGGCGATGAACTACTGGTAGTATTTCTTTATATTGTGGTAGTGCGATTGGCAATGTTAGTAGGGAGTGAAATACGGTGGCGGTGGCAGCGGTCCCGAGACTCTGCAAGCTACGCCATAGAAATCTGTGGGGATTTTACTCGGTAGGGTAAAGTGGTGCCACTTTATGTGGTGTCGAGCCCGATATTCCCCGCCGTGTCTCTGTTCGACGGACGATGCATAAATGCATTTCCACAACAAAAAACATGTGTGTGCTCAAGACCGCACGGCAAAAGTGAAAACTAAAACAAGAAATAACTATTAAAAACTATTCAATAACTAACAATAAAAACGATTACACATAAATTGAATACAGTAAACACAGCGACACGACAGTGACAGATGCGGCTGAAGGAATAGTATCCATGGCCAAGAATTTATAAAAAAAAAAGGCCGTGACACCAGATAGACAGCAGCAGCTGACTATCTTTCTCACTCTGGCACACTCGGCGGTCCCGAGATCCCCCGAACATTTCTTTCATTTCCGAGCGTGACGCTGAGTTTCATTCACAGCCCACGAAAAGTCTGTGTGTGGTGCGCTAAAATAAGTTTTCACTTCAAAAGATAAAATGCGAGGACTCGTCTTTAAGAACTGCCTGCATCACCACTGAAGCGCTCTGGCGAAATTGTTGAACTAAGTTACTTTTACGGTCTTCGTGTATCATAGTAGAACACAAGAGTCATCAATCATCAACGGTCGTGAATACAATCTGTCGGAGAGAGATCTATCAGTCCGATCACATTAGAACGTCCAAGTTGTCAATTAAGAACAAATATTTGCAAAGTCTACGAAATCTTCTTCACTCGATAACGTTAAGTTATGTTAACGTTATGTTACGATACGATACGAAAAAAGATACTAAATGAATATCAACTAAGTGTGTTTTTAAAACGTTATAAATATTTTTTTTTTTATAATTCTAATATACATCAATATAATTGACCAATATACTGTGGTCTACTAGATAACAAAATTTTATACAATTAGTATAAATTTTTTTTAAAAAGCTACGCCAAAAAAGGGGTGATTTATTGAACACGATCTTCGTCGGTCGCGTCTCGAATAACGTGAATTTCCTGAAAACAACAGCTAATGTTACATCTAGATACCAATTAAGTTTTTCTTTTGCCAGGGCAGAAAAAAAATCGCAATCGCCACAGTCTAAGTAAAATTAACCTTAATCTAAACTATGCTACTAATAAGTATACAATTACAATGACAGAAAATGGAAAGAAACTTAAACTTAAATATATCGCTATTTTGAATTAGATTGATTAATGTTGCCTAGATACAAGCTCGCAAATAAATGTAGATGGAGACGGAAAACGATTAATAGCAGCAGCTATTAAGCGTTTTTTTTATTCTAGTTAACCTCAAACGACAAAATCTTATCTATCACACAACACACAAAATTACATGACATGGTAATAGAAACGAGAAGATTATAGAAATAAAATTGTTCAGAAACGAAATCGCTGAAATTGTTCAGAAAAACCTGGTTCCGTACATTTAACGCTTATTTCTAGGTGCAGTCTGTCCATCTTAGCTGAAACTAAAGTCGAATTTCGCGCTCTATTATTCAACAAAATGTCGTCTTCCGGACCATATAGGTACGTATGTAGTCTACATTTCTAGCAAATTCTTCATCTGTTTTAACAAACTAAGTATAATAAATTCTTTATTTGCTACATGAACTATATATTAGTAAGCTTTTATGAAAAGGAAATTAAGTGTCTTAATCATCATTTTAAACTTGACGAGGGCTAAAGTATAAGTACATTTAACTACTAGCGGCCCGTTCCGGCTTCCCGCGGATGTTTTCACATAAAATCAATTGATCAAAATAAAAATAATCATAAAATATTTCCTAAGTTGGACCAAATTACACATAAATGCCAACTTTCGTTGACTTGGTGAATATTTCACTGGGGACAAACATCATAAGATATTTATTCTGATTACCTAACGCAACCATATTACTTGATACTATGATATCTACTACATATAATATTAAAATACTAACATAACGCGTTACTAAATTTATCCTACTTCATACCATTCAAACATCATTCAACAGACATTCAAATTAGTTGAAACTCTTTACGAATGTACTTACTGCTTTAAGGTTTTTCTGAGCATCTTCAAACGATTTTAACACTACCTATAATAGATCGCGAACCACCCAGGAACAGCTGAAACGCTTACGAACTATCGACCAAAAAAAAATACAAGCAATGAATAATAAAAAAATAAAACATTGGTCGCTGTTACAGCGTCTGCTCGATTCTGTGCGATTGGCGATCTTCATTTAAACATTTTACATTCGCGTACAAATTCCAAATAAAAACGAGTAAAACTAGAGCGCGTGTTTCGTTAGTACCTCACTCGTGATCGTTTTGTTGTTCGTTTTCGGGGCGTAGCATGTCGATGCAAGCGACGATCTTAAGCGCCGGTCCCAGCTTCATCGAGAGAGCCATCACGAGGTGCTCAGGCTTGATGAGGAGTAAGGCCTCGCCGTCCACTTCCTGCATGAGAAATTCGTCCGCGTAGTTCGCACATCCAGGGATGTTGCGGATAAAATCGCACACTTCTGTCACCTGAAACAAACATTGATTAATTAATTATTTTATATCGTCATCAGCCGCAAAGACTTCCACTGCTGAATATAGCTGTTTCCAGCGACCTTTGTGATATCATCTGTCCATAAAGTGGGAGGCCGTCCAACACTGCGTCTTCCGGTTCGTGGTTATTATTATATTTATAATAGATCAATTCTGTTTATTCTAAACACTGAATAATGCACACAAAACCTATATAATTATTGTAAACACTACTTAAGAGACATGTCTAATCACGAACTAAATTATTATTTAATTATCTAGACGTTTCGGCAGCGTGGCAACCGCCGTGACGAGAAGACTGATATATATATTAATTTAGTTGATTAAGTCCCGTATGTAAGGTATGTTTAAAATATATGTTTAAATTGCGAAAGTTTAAAATTTTGTTGCTCTGAAAAATAAAACGACTAATTTCAATAAAAAAATCAATTAACCAAAGTTTTAGATTGATTTAAAACTATATAATATATTAGACAAATTAATAGTAAAACACTACTTCTCTTCCAAGCAACGAACATAAAAGAAATTCGCCTACATATATATAACGCGGGAAGTGACTAGTGTGGGTAATTGCAATAAAATTTGTGAGAAAAATTTAAAGAATTTTCCAAAATAACGAAAATACAAGGATTTTCATGTAACAATAAATATACTTAAGATAATTAAAACACTACTGGTCAGATCTTAGGGATATATTAGAAGTCTCAGGCTTCAAATACTGTAAGAATCATCAAAATCGGTTAATCTAGAAACAAGTTCTAAGGTAAGAAATGCAAATAAATATAGTCGAATTGAGAATTTCTCCGTTTTCATGAAGTTGACTTAAATAATAAAAAATGGTGAGACCTTATCGGTAACAAAAACGTCGCGTCGTTCAGGATAATTCAAATGGAAATTGATATACTGAGGAGATATTTAAAATGGCCGTACCTACCGGCTCTGTTCTGTGGAATATCATTTACAAGAACTGTTGTATTTTTGGAATACAGATAGATATGATAATCCGTTGTATAAAAAGTTATCTCCATACCAAATATCATGTGACCCCGTTGCAGCGCTGTTTGATATTCAGAATATGTTAGAGGTACAAACAAGGTACCGAGGCGGAGACAGCTTTGTTGCAAGGTTTATCGATGTTGGTATTTTTATTCTATTTTAAACTACTTGTTGGTAACAATAATAAATTACGTATTTTATATCACATATATACGATACGTATTACGTATAGATACGTATTACGTATCGTATACTTACACAAATAGCACAAAAAAAATAGACTTCGGAATACAAAGAGTTGAAATAAAAAAAAATTACAACTAGCACAATCGGAATTCTACCTTTTTTGTAACAGTTTATTTAACCAAACAATGTGTAATAGTTTATTTCACTTAACTGCGCTTCACCGCTATCTCTGACTACAGATGTAAAGCGACAATACAATCTACGATAACGCTTACCAGATGAAATCGATTCGTTCTATACTTGAGAACACTCAAATTGTTTTTGTTTTTGTATAAAGCAGTGACGAGACTTGCAGTACAAATGCCTATGGTAAACAATGTGCCTGCCCATAACAACACAGTGACACAGCTATATATTGGAGCATGAAGTCTAAAGCATAACCTAGCACTGCACCGCGCTCGTCACCTAGAGATATTTTATATCTATGCCCTATAATTTATCTGGAAACATTGGCCTTCAAACCGGGACACAGTAATGTTTGCACATTACTGCTTGGCGGTAGAATAACTAGCATGAAGCGTCCAAAGTAACATGAAGAGTCCAAATCATTATCTAGCACTGCACTGCGCTCGTCACCCAGAGATCTAAGTTGTAGACTTTGTAGACTATGCGGTCAGTGAGATGGATCAAAGAAGGCAGGTGGACGCTGCATACTTTGATTTAAAAAAAAACTTAACGAGTAGATTATTGCATACTCTTGCAGAAGTTTGCAGCCATGGATTCACTCCTAAACTTCTAACAGCTGTTTCAGAGTTAACATAGTTAACAGAGTTAACGTGCACAGTACGCTCAGACGCTTGGGTTCCGATCGACTCTATACAAAACCAGTTCCGGCGTGAGTCAAGGCAGTACGCTGGGACCCACTGGGACAGTTTGTCGTCATGATAAACGACTTGCCGGAGGCCGTGAGAACCGCTGAATGCCTTATGTGTGCAGACGATGTGAAGTTGTACTTGGCCGTAAATACTGCTGAGGACTGTGACGCTTTGCAAAGAGATATTAATAGTGTGGTGAAATAGGGAAAGGATAATTGTTTGGATTTAAATGAATCCAAGTGTAATGTTATCACCTTTTCTCGATCACGGAGTCCCATCCACTACGATTATCATACGGTGGTGTCACCACTACGAGTGGTGACATATTACAGCGCGTTTCGTAGAAATACGTGACCCTGGACGTGGAGGTGACCTTCAATCGGCATATAGAAAACATTTGTGCGAGAGTATTTAAATCTCTAGGTTTCGTCATGAGGCAGACTGCGAGATTTCATGATAGAAATGCTATCGTAACATTATTCTTCTCATTCGTCCGTAGCCAACTGGAGTATAATGTCATAGTCTGGGATCCGCACGAAGTGAGTTACAGTCTGATGAAATTAAGGAATCAGTTTCCTTAAGAAAGCTCCATCGTAGACCGCATCGTCACCAAACATCAGGCGAGGGGGCGGTTAAGTGTAAACCTATAAAAGTTAATAAAGGTACTCACGGTCCACTTGTTAGCGTTGGGTATCTTGGGCTGGTCTGGGTCCGCCGTCGGTGTGTCGGCCTCTTCAGTGGCCGTCGACTCGGCCTTCACGGCAGCCGCGGCGCCGCCAGTCACCTCGTTCGTCGAGCTGATACGGGACGAGTTACTCGCTTCCATCATAGCTTTCTTACCTGGAAACCAATACATAAACATCAGCATCAAGTCACTTATACTATAAACTGTGTTGCTCTGCGGTGGAGCAGTGATGGTGAAAAGTAGCCGATATGTTAATCCAGGCCATGTATGTGTTACGCGTTTCATGTCATTTAAATGAGTTGAAAATAAAATATGTAATCCGCCTTAACCTTAGCTTGAGAGGTTACAGCGCTGGGTGCGTGGCTTGGGAACCTCCACGTGGTGCACCCTGGACATCTCAGGAAGGCAAGACTTGGGAAGGCTACTCGGCTGATAAATAGGCCAAGTAAAATTCCTAAGTCTTCCAGATGAGGGTCCTCCACGAGAACTCTGATAACAGAGTACTTAGTGAAAGGACGAGGGCCCTCACCATCGCGGTTATCCCTAGCCGCGATGGTGAGGGCAGACCTCTCGCTGCCGACCATTTTTGCTTGACCGTGATGCTCGACAGTGAGACTTCGTGTGAGTTAGAGGAACGACCAGTAGCGCTCCTCCACTGAAGCGGAAGCAGACAAGGAGGCGAGCCTGGAGATTCGCGACTCTGGACCAGCATCCCGACTCCACAGGAGGGCCTAGGGCATCGGACGTTTGGGGCCGTCCGGGACGGACGGATAGGATATACGGATAGGCCTTCAAGGAGGTGACGCTGATTTCCGGCGCGTCATTAAAGCCAAATGTCGGGGTACTGACGCCCCGCGAGGTGGGGCCGCAAGGGCGGAGGCAAGTGGATCAGGGTCGTTGACAGGAGCACGAAAAGTGACCCTGCGACCCTGACCCCTAGCTATGCAGGAGAAATCTGTGGGGGTTTGAGTAGGTAGGGACAACATGTCTGCCACCATGAAGTCAAGTCCGACATACTGAGGTGTCATGCCATGTCCCTGCATGGTGGGGATACATAAGTATATTTCCCTTACATAAAAAAGGGGTTACAGCGTCCTTAGGCAAGGCATTCTATAGTCCAGCCGTTAATATAACAAAAGTGGCAATCTTCTTCGTTACATTAGGAACGTTAACCATTAAACTGTGCCGCCTTTTCGGGTTCCAATACAAAAAACAGTTCGATAGAAAAAGGGTAATCTTGAAAGTATCCGATAAAAATCCGTAATTCAAAGTGAATTCCAAGGGCAATAGAAAGATGGGTATGGTAAGTTTCTCTGAAAAATCTGTCTCGAAAGTCAAGCCGTTGCCGGTGTACTGCTGCACCAAACGCCGGTAATTACAAATTAAGACGGTATAAATAATCATTTAACCTGTTTGTTAACACCAAAAGGCTTATCTTATTTACACACTAGCGGCCCGTTCCAGCTTCGCTCGGATAATAACCTAGATACCAACTGCAGCGCCATCTGCCGGTCTGGTTTATGAATCTAAGCCATCCATGGCAACCCTAAACATTAATAATAAAAATAAATGTTTATTTTTATAAAACAAGCTCCAGGAAATTTAATCGAAATAGAGTGAAAATCATTTACAAAATAGACGATAATTGATCAGTTATCGAGCGGGATGAAACATGATTAAATTACTAAAATGGCTATTAAAAAATAAAGGTTGGTGATAAAAAGGTAAAAATTTAGGGTTGTATGTATTTTTTAATGCCACATTATAAAAAAATAGAAACAAAAAATGTTGTCCAAAAATTAAAAAAAAAATTGGGTTGAACAACCCAATATACACAACAAGCACTTAGGGGTATGAAAAATAGATAGTAGCCGATTCTCAGACCTACTGAATTGACACGAGAATTTTATAAATAAGATGATAAACCGCACATACATGCTGCACAAATAACTTTTTTTTTTTTTAATATAGAGTGTCGAGACGAGTAGGACATGTGCCTGATGGTAAGCAACATGCCTGCCACATGACAGCACACGCAGCTATTGGAACATGAAGAGTCCAAATCATTACCTAGCACTGCACTGCGCTCGTCACCCAGAGATCTAAGTTGTTATATCTCTAAGCCCTGTAATTTCTCTGGAAATATTACCTTTCAAACCGGAACACAATAATGTTTGCACATTACTGCTTGGCGGTAGAATAACTGGCAAAGGTGTGGTACTTCCCCAGGCGGACTCTGCGAAGAGTCCTACCACTACAAAACTTAGGCCTAATGTCCACGCACGCGTCTTTTGTCGAATGCATGCATCCTAAGAACAAACGCAAGACGTGCGGCTGTCGTGTAGTTGTCGTTTCGTGGACACAGACTTCATTATTTGTACGCAAGATGCAAGCATTTGTCTTGCATCCGACAATTGTCGAAATCGTGCGGATGTCGTGCAGCTACGTGGACAATTGGCCTAAGCAATATAAAAAAAAATTAAATTGTGTACTAAAACAAAAGAATAACAAACAAATTTACCTTCATCGCTTGTCGTGTTTTGTATTTCTTGATCACAATTATTATAAAAATAAAAACGAACCGTGTTGGCCATTGCGACGATCGAACTGATGTAGCGTTCACACCATAGTTTTAATAGGTATACACCAGACAGATTTCAGACCAGTCTCTCGCTTTCACCAATTTAAGCTCTATGTCTGTACCCCAAGAAGCGTTTTACTATGGCATTACATTTCAGCGCTCGGCCGAGTAGCAACTAGGAACGTGCCACTACTTTGAAGGACAGCTGAATTCAAAATTGTGAAAATGATTTTACAACCAAATTGAATCCGCTCGATCGAAGTTTGAATAATGTGGCTCCAGAACTGAATTTGATCATTTCTTACATAGGCGAACGTTTGAACCTATCTAGATAAATTGTAATCATTTTCAATTTTAAACAAATAAATTCGTATGTTTATGCTGTCCACGACACTATTTTTACTTTGACTTACAAGTTTTAATTCTAACGATCTGTATTAAATCACATGCTGACTTTTTATGATATGTTGGAACTAATCTTCTTCTATATACCTATACATAAAAATGAATGTCTGTCTGTATGTCTTTTACAGAATCATAATCTGTGCATCTGAACATGTTTGTGATGATCTTTAGAAAAGTTTTTGCGCATGAGGGAAATACGGTTTCTGAGTTAGTACGACCAATTTTCGAGAGGTGGCGTAGGATGGCTATTATTATATTAATTTAACAGCAAAGAAATAATTATAAAATGTCTATAAAAAATCCAGTGTCATGATGTTTGCTCCCAGTGAACTCTTCATTAGTCAATCTCTTTCACAAGTTCATATTCACAAAGTTGGCATTTATGTGTAATTTGGTCCATCTATTGCACGTCGTGTACTTTGGTGAAATAGGATAGTTTTAATTTCGATTAACGGTCTCTAAATTACAATATGCGAACGAATATCTCTACGAGGCACCACTTGGCTCTTAACGTCAAAATAATACAATTTACCGTTAAGGTATCGTCTGCTGTAACTATTGTACTGTGTTTGGGTGTTTCTATGTATAATAAGTATGTATTTACAACAACATAAGTATTATATCAGCTTTCTGGCCGCCATACAAGCTTTGCTTAGTTTGGGGTCAAATGGTGTTGTTTGTGAATTGTTCACCAATATATTACTAAATAACGGAGACAAACATTTAAACACGTAGGAGTTTATTCACGTCAAGACTGTCTTTACACGTTATTACCACGCCACAGCGTTATAATTTTATTATATGTTGCGTTATCAATATCATCAAGTCAAGGAGATAACCAACTTGTTCTACTACCGCAAGAATAGAAAACTAAAACTATAATGTACGCAGAAGTACTTTAAAATAGCTATTACAAATCACATTTTAGTAGACCTCAGTACTTTTAACTAATGTTATTTTATTATTATTTTTCTATAGTTCCACTCTTACTGATCATAGTGTGCCTAACCTAAGATAGATTTTTAAAGTAATGAAATTGATTTTAGTAGTTTTTAGGGTTCCGTAAAACGTAAAAACGGAACCCTTATAGATTCGTCATGTCTGTCTGTCTGTCTGTCCGTCCGTATGTCACAGCCACTTTTTGCCGAAACTATGAAAACTACACTGTTGAAACTTGGTAAGTAGATGTATTCTGTGAACCGTATTAAGATTTTTACAAAAGTTTAAAAAAAAAACAAAAATTAGGGGTGCCCCCCATACTGAGAACTGAAACTCTTATATATATTTATAATATTTTTTTTTCATCAAACCTACACGTGTGGGTTGTCTATCGATAGGTCTTCAAAAATGATGTTGAGGTTTATTAAATCATTTTTGTCTACACTGAATAATTTGCGCGAGAGACGCTTCCAAAGTGGTAAAATGTGTGTGTCCCCCCCTCTAACTTCTAAAGTAAGAGAATGAAAAATCTAAAAAAAATATATGATGTACATTACCATGTAAACTACCAACGAAAATTAGTTTGAACTCGATCTGATGAGTAGTTTTTTTTTAGTACGTCATAAATACACTATTATTAAAACTTCTATCAAAGTTACAACGAACTACAAGAACTATGTGTACAATGTATATTATGTTGCTTGCTGCAACGGAACCCTTCATGGGCGAGTCCAACTCGCACTTGGCTACTTTATTTCCTCAAAACGACGCGGGTTAAGCTGCGGGATACAGCTAGCAAAAGATAAAAGTACTTACGTGGCGGTTCGTCCGACGGCAGTTTATTTTCTTTGTTTTGTTCCTTTTCGGCGGACGAAGTGCCCCATTCACGAAGTGGCCGATTCACCTGAACAAAAGTATATTAATTAGAATAAGACAACATAATAGATCGCTACGTATGGTAGAATAAGGAAATGTAAATGAATATGGTATTTAGATTTAAATAACAATTCTAGATCACCGGCCAAAGAAGCAATATTGTGACTGGGTATTTTGTGACCTACCTTATGGATATAATATAATCTAAGTACATAACCGCCCTCCATTGTAGATCGCATCGTTACTTAGTATTAGACGAGCGGTCAAGCGCAAATCCATTATCGTTAGTAAAGATATTATATCTGACGTGTGGTGGATGACAAACGTGGTGCAGAACTGTGCAGTGATTGGAATTAATCATTTTCAATTTACTGTGCAGCACTGTTAGTTCTCTTACGGGCAAGCGTGTTGCTTATCATCAAGTACCCGACCAGCACGTTTCATCACGCAATGAGCCATCTTCAGATTAGACAAAAAATAATAGATGGCGCCAAATGCTTATGAACTAGCCCTACAAGTGGCGGCTTTATTGATGAGAGCAATCTCTTCCTGGCAACCATCACAAAGGAAAATAGCCTACATACAAATACAAACAGGTTTGAACATTATTTGTCCAAAAATCTAAAGTTCAGCGAAAAAAAATTGAGCTAATTGACTAATGTTTTTACACATTACTTTCCTAAAACTGCTAGCTTTGTTTTTATCCTCCTTCTTTACTTTTATGCCTCGTTATGCAAACAAGCAAAACTAATAAACCACGAAATTTACGTATTTTTTACGGAAAATAGTAAAAGTTAATATTGATAGTGGCAATACAGTTGTAAGTAAAAACCTATTACCGCCATCTAATACGTTTATCGGAACTATTTTTTCTTCTTCTGAAAATGGCTCAAAATACATAATAAACTAGGAAAGCATATTTTTGACATCAAAAGCACAACATTATTTTTAGACAGTCGTAAAAAAAATATCAATAGTTAAATACACAACACATACGGCAAAAGGTTCAGCTGCTTCCTGAATGACGTAACCTTCAATTACGTGCGTTAGAATATTCGGTTTCACCATCGCCTTGGGCAGGCCCTTGTCTGTAAAACGCATAATACCTGTGTGAAATAAATTTGATATAGTTCGTAGCGAATTATGTCATTGATAGGCAGTGTTTTATTTATGAAAGAAAGAATAGTATAACCCGACTCGTACAATACACGGGAAGAGAGATATTCTTGCAACATACGCAACGCTGACAAGATGGTTGGTATTTCGCATTCTCTTTAAGTCAGGGAAGCTGACTAACACTAAAGAACGGAAATTTATAATATGTATGTTTAATAGTGTTGTCAAAAAGGTTCCAAGTTAAGGTAGCTACAAAAACAGATTAAATAAAATAAATTTGTGTATTATGTATTAACCTCCATTAGGTACAAAACGTTCTGTGTTTACGTCTTTTGTACGTCTTTTCAAATTGAAGAATATTGGAACTTATTTATTTATTTTTTTGTATCCCTAAGTTACAGAGTTGTTGTGGAGCGACAAGTCTTGGATAGTGTTTAAGTTAAATAAATTTACAATTACATAACTCAAAAAGGAAACAATTTATAGACTACAAATATCGTAATTATGTACCTCATATTTTTTATTAATTGAAAATGCAAAATTTCAACCAACACGACGTCATTTCATTTTTTTTTTAAATTAAAATATCTAGTTGGGTCATAACTATAAAATAACATTAAAAATCAAGCAATAGGTATGTGAATTCATTTATCACATAAAAATGATGAAGGGAATAGTATGCCTTTGAAAGAAGTAAGTCATGGAGTCTACTTTTAAAACTGTTTAGATCATTGAACGGATAGACTGTTAGAACAAGTTTCCTAAGGAGTATTGTGATTTAGAACAACCACTCCTTATGTATCGTGAATTGGCGAGCTTACCATGTGCCATTTGCTGGCTGATATGGCGTGTTGAGCACTGAGTGCTTTTGAAGAGACCAGACGTTCCAGCTGATATCGACGCAGTGATCGCTGCGGTCATTGTCGATGCGGAGGAACTCGATGCTACTGTCATCACCACCTACACAACATTATTGATGTTATACTTATTTTAGCGCGTTAGGGAGAAATTATGAGACCACATTTATACGATGTAGTACGATGAAAATCTAACAGCCTGGAGTTAGCTAGTCAAAATTTTAGTAAACATTGTAACTAAGTTCAGGTCAAGCTAAGTTCAATTTATAGAGAACGTTATATGCGTATTAAAATTAACGTGGTTGTTACACATATTTAATTAAGTAAACGGGTAACTCACATGTGATATAATCGGTACAATCCCACTCTAGTTTCGGCTGGGTCCTGCGGCCTTTATCAAGGAGAGTGCGCGCGCGTGACGGCTCCCCGTTTGGCACTGCGGATAACGGCGCGGTACGGGGCTCAACGGCGTGAGTTACCCGTTTACCTAATTAAATATTGTTTTGTGCGTGTTAACCTTTTGACCGCCAGAGTCACTATGCTTGACAAGCGCTAGCGAGCTTGCGAGACGTCTGTAGTTGACTAAAAACGCACTATACCAAAATATTGTGTGTTAGATATAGTTGCGTACGCACCTGCGGCGCTACGGGCGTAGTTTGTTGCGCGGTGGACGGCGGCGGCGCAGACGGCGCACTGGGCGCGGGCGACGCGCGCCCGGCAGAGGCCTCGCGCTTCAGAGGACTCTTCTTCACTTCGCTCGATGATGGACCTGCCCACAATTACATTTTAGCACAACCATAGAATAGATAATACAGATAGAACGGACACTCCCCACCCCCCGCCAGTTTCAAGCTTCCTACCCCGCAAGAACGCGAGAAGCACTCAGCGACACGACATAGATGACACGCACACATGCGTAAATGCGTTCGAACGACATATGCGAGATGTGTGAGTGTAGGTATGTCAACTGCACCGTCTGTATAGATTTTAGGCCGAGTGTCCGGGGTGTGGCACAACTTCACTTTCTTATTAAGTCTCCGGCGCAATAATGACGGTTTATACAAAAGTGTAGACGGTGTATATAATAGTGTAGACCATATATGTGTGTGTGCGTGTGTGTGGCATCGTAGGTCCCGATTCTACGTTTCACGAATTTTCTACGAATGACGCACTTGGCTGATTGTACAACGTTCGCCATTTAGAAGCACGATTGCACAGTTCAGCACAATGGGAACCCGTTGATGTCTTTCTTTGCATCCTGCTCTGTCCTTTCAAGTTTGTATAACTCTATCTCGTTTTGTCCGATCATTCGTGGACAATAGAAGCGCGGTATTGTACCTCGTTCTGCGCCCCCGCTGGTGAGTTGTGAAAGTAGGCAAGAGTCGTATCATCGCCGATCAACAAGGTATCTAACCTGTGGTGTGACGTAATCGAAGTGAGATGCTAGCTTAGCTTGGTCGAGTACTTAGGTAACTTTTTTTTTTTAGTAAAGAGTGACGAGACGAGCAGGACATGTGCTTGATGGTAAGCAACATGCCTGCCACGTAACAGCACAGTGACACACAGCTACTGGAACATGAAGAGTCCAAATAATTACCTAGCACTGCACTGCGCTCGCCACCCAGAGATCTAAGATATATCTCTAAGCCCTGTAATTTCCCTGGAAACATTGCCCTCCAAACCGGAACACAGTGATGTTTGCATATTACTTATGTTTTTTTCCCAATTTCAGGGTGTCCCAATTTTAGGGTTTCCCAACAGTTGATTGTTGAACCTGGGCTTGTAATGAAGAATTAGCTCGGTATTTAGGTAACTGACCGACGCCGACGGTGCTGGTGCTAGTAGAGATGGCCGCGTCGGCGGTGGCGGGCGGCGCGGGCGCGGCCACGGGCGGCGGCGGCGCGGGCACGGCGAACGTGGCCTCGGACGCGCTCTCGGAGCTCGGCTGCGGCGCGATCTGAGGCACCACCGGTGCCTGCTGCAAATATACCACTCACATTGACGAGACGACCAAAAAATAACTAATTGTCAACATACTTGCTCATAAAATGCCTCGAACCTTATGATCACCATCATCATCATCATCAACAGCCCACTAAATGTTCCCACTGCTGGGACACGGGGCCTTCTCTCGCAAGGAGAGAGTTAAGGTCATAATCCACCACGCTGGCCCAGTGCGGGTTGGTGGATGACACATGACTTCGAAATATTCTAGGTACATGTCGGTTTCCTCACGATGTTTTCCTTCACCGTTTTAAGTTAGCGGCATTACGCACATGAATTCGAAAAGACAGTGGTGCGTGTGAAGTTTGAACCCGGGGTCTCCGGATCGGCAGTCGCGACTAGACCCGCCGTAACTTATGATCCTTATGATCAGGCATGTAATGAAATCTGAATGGCGCCTCAGCAGTAATCACCAAGTTTACACTATTGTAGCATAAACTACTATAGTCCGTCAGAAAAAATAAAATTAACACGTATTTTTCAAGTGAAAGCCTCTTTTGACGCACCACATACAGATTTTCCGTGGGCTGTGACGATGGAGTGGTCATAAGACCATGAAATTCGTGTGACGTAATTTATGGATGGTCCTTAAGTACGTGTGCGGGAAAACAAATACTATACGTGTAAGTTTGTGTGCGTGAAAATAAATGGCTTCGCCCGCGTCTCGGGCGGTACTGAGAACGTACGTGGTCACCCACACATTCACAGCGTGTTTCTGAGCACCGTTACCACAAGTAAAGCTCGCGTCGCGAGATAAAACTACTATACGTCTATACTCGTAGCCATTGACAGTACATATTCAGAAAAAACGGCGACTGGATTCGTCTAAGTTTGAGCTGTGCCTTCAGAATGAGGTCCACGGGAAGATAAACAGCATACGTGCAAGTTTGTGTGCGTGAAAATAAATGTCTTCGCCCGTGTCTCGGGTGGTACTGAGAACGTCCGCGGTCACGCACACATTCACAGCGTGTTTGTGAGCATCGTTATAGAATACAGGCCCGTGAACAAAATTTACATAGTTAATGAACCTCCAGGAGAACTATGTAGGATGATAGAAGGGTATAAAGCAATAAGATTGAGCAATATGCTGTCACTTGTAAGCTATCCAACTGAGTACAGTTGAAGAGGGGGGGTTGCAACCCTCGATCATTTCTCCTTGTCGCATGATTGTCGCATTTTTGGGCATTGCGAAATAATGGATTAGGAGAGGTATTGAAACTATATGGAACCAATGCTGTACATAATCAAATGCTAAAATTTAATCTGTAAATCGTCGGAAAATCACGACAATCACAAATTTTTCCGAAAATCTAATAATTAAAAACTGAAAATTTATAATTTTTATAGTTTCAATACCATGAGGTATCAATTATTCGGCAACGCCGTAGAAAAATCTTGCGACAAGAAGAAATGATAGAGGGTTGCACAGAACTAAATAACGATTTAAATTATTATCTAACGTTAAAAATTATAATTTACATTTTGATTAAGTCAACGTGTTATGTTTCCAGCATGTGATACAACATTGTGTTTAAAATAGGTGAATAAAAGAAGTTACCGGTGCAATCCTAACTGGCGGCGGCATGGCGGCCTTGTCGTCTTCGGTCTTGACTTGAGCGACGAGCGGCTGAGAGAGAGGGAGCACGGACCCGGGCGCCACCGGCGCGGTCAGCAGCCCCATACCCTGCGCCTGCAGCGTCAGCTGTGGCGAACCCATCGTGTTACCCTGCACCTACACCACACACGGTTATTTATTACTACGACTCTTTATAATATACTAATACTAGCTGAACTAAAGACAATATACCCATTTGACTGATCGTACAACTGCGATCAGCGTTTTATAAGCATGTCACCTATATGACCTATATGTCACCGTAAAATTGAAAAAACCGTTACATTATTATGACATAACTAATAATACAAGTATTACTAGTAATACAATAACCAATACTTCGAGTTTTTTTCCTGGTTTAGCTTCTTAATAATCTTAATAATATTAAAAGTCTTTAGACCCAGAACAAGGACAAGATATGATATTTACGTATATAAAAAGGTAGCAATTATTTTAGGCCTGTCAAATACAGTTTACAAAGAGGGAAGTACAAACATAACTTATGAGGCTGTTTCAAAAAGACAGATGAGTACAAAATCAGTCAGTAATAGTTCTCAATCGTCTTTAATGCTTCATTTTATTAGAAAAAAAATACAAGTATACGTCAATGTGTTAATTTGACATATTTTTTACCTATCACTCAAAACTGTCATCCCGAAAACACTACAATGGCGTGCATTAAAAGGGTCACATACTCAGTCTAATTATTTGTATAGTACAACGAAACGTCACTTATATTCAGATTATCAAACCTTCTCATGCAAAGTACATTATGCAGGCGATAAAATAAAAAAAATAAAAATGGTTGTTTGTAAAGTCGGTTTACTGACGATAGTTAAACGTGACAACGTCTTAAGAAATCAGTACGCTGATAGCGCGAGTAGTGATACCGCTCGACTCGGCGGGTGGCGCCCTCAGCGCTCAGCTTCGTCCGCATGGCACTGACGACGAACTAACGGTAACGTTACATGACGTCATGTTTTGCGGGCGTGCAGCCGGCTCCACCGAATTATAAGACGTTATCACGTCAATAAATAAATATTGGTGGGCAATTCACACACCACACTATCTGACCTCAAACCAAGCAAAGCTTGTACTATGGCAGCCAGATAGCTGATATAATACTTACATGGTTTTGAATACATACTTATTATACATAGACACACCCAGACACAGTACAAATATTAAATGTATCGGTAACCATGCAAAGTTTCTCGCAGCCCATGCAAATTTTCGATTCTGTACTATATGTGCAAAATGCTTTACTTTCCCGTTGTCTGTAATCTTGCTTAACACTACAAATTAACTACAACAATCACAAAGGATGGTCAAAGTAGGCAATGTATTCCGAAATAATAATACGGAAAAAAAACGGTAGATGTAAATAGGTAAATATCATAAGAAATAATTAAAGATATAATAAATAAACACTATGACATAAGCTACAGCTTAGCTATTTTAGGATGTTTTTTAGACTTTTTTATGCTCAGAATTGCGCCGCATTAAGTGTAGTACTAATTTATCTGGCGCACTGAAAGGCTATCGCATTTCCGCGATTGTTTGCGAAATTTAGACTGAGACCAAATGACGGTGATTTTTATCGTTTTCTTACAGTACTATTTGTGCGACGCAGAATGAGTTGAAAATGAGAAGAAATAAAATTATGCAGTCTTTTTTATAGTATAGAGTGACGGGACGAACAGAACATGTGCCTGATGGTAAGCAGCACACCTGCCCATAACAGCATAGTATAATAATGCAGCTATTAGCACATGAATAGTCCCAAATAATTACGTAGGTGTGCGTGCTCTGTTGTAATCACCCTCAGATATAAGATGATTTGTTTCTGAACGATTTATCTTATTTTGAAATTACTCGTTTGGACTTAGCCTGGGCAGTAAACTGATCACAGCTCCCAATGTAGGTACATCCGAAAATGGCCAACTGTTCATATTTTACTCATATATGCGAGACCTGCACTAAGGGTGTGGACAGCAGCGAAGCACCCTCGATGGTTATGCCGGGCTGAGTCATCAAGGGTGCAACAACAACAATACAAATCGTAAATAAATACATACATTATGGACAAATCTTACATTTATATAATAAAATTAAATATTGTATTATAAAGCTAAAGAGGTTTTTTGTTCCAACGCGAAAATCTCAGAAATTACTGGACAGATTTCAAAAATTATTTCACCGTTGGATATGTACGGGATTCCGGAGTGCTATAGACTATAATAAGTACCACGGGCGAAGCCGGGGCGAACGGCTAGTTTATTTAGTAAATCTTTAGTCACTATGTTTATATTCGTACTTCTCCGAAACAGCTCGACCGATTTCTATGAAAGTTCTACTTTCTTTTAAAAATAAATATAAGATAAGCAGAACAAAGTTTACGGGGTCAGCTAGTAATAGGACAA
Organism: Ectropis crepuscularia; assembly: GCA_963693475.1. Classification (NCBI taxonomy): domain Eukaryota; kingdom Metazoa; phylum Arthropoda; class Insecta; order Lepidoptera; family Geometridae; genus Ectropis; species Ectropis crepuscularia. The sequence continues at coordinate 21,831,661 of OY856338.1, forward strand.
TATAATACAATTGTAAATTCTCATGTTTTAACGAGTCTTAGGCCCAATTTTCACGACGCGGTTTCAAACCGCGCCCGCGCGCGGACGTGACTGTTTTGTTTCAATACTCACGAGACCGCAGGTTTTCGCGGTTTCTGCTCCGGAAAGCTACTGCGCAAGAACCGCGCGCAGCCACGCGGGCGCCGCGCGGCTGCCGCAGCCGCCGCGGCCGTAAACCGCGTCGTGTGTATTGAATTCAATTTTATATGGAAATCTGCCGCGCCCGCGCGCGGCAGAGGCGGCAGCCGCGCCGTGAAAACCGGCTCTTAGTATACTATTTAGATGTATCAACGTTTCCCTTGACGCAGCTGTATTACGGAATTCTCACAGTTTTTTTGTTTTTCGTTTGCGTCAGTTGTTGTCAAATAGTTGTCAAAACCTATATTACTTCGCAATAATGAAGGGAATCTACATGTGAAAGAAGGCTACGAAGGAACTTTCAACAGAACTTAGATATCAAATGTACAGTTTAAGATTAATGTCCATCATTATAATATATTTGAGCAGGTTAATAGGATTTTCGACAAAATGAGATCAAACGGATTAAGAGATTTATGGGGAGCATACATGTATACATACTGTATGTATATAGTTATAGATATTACACGGTATAGTAAAATGCTAATAACGATACAATCACTCATCATCATTCATTTTACTGTATAAATAAACAGGATTATGCTACTATTTTGTTATGATCAAACACTCCTTGACATACACAGGCAAACTGTTAATGTTAACATCACTCGTCCTAACTTTGTTACTTCTAAAATTGACACAGAACTGCTTCAAGAACTAACTTTTTTCCAAACGATCATAGTACATCACTTAAATTTGCCAATTTAAAGACGAATAAATGAAGTTTACTGGTATAACGGCGTGTTCAAATAACACTGGATGATTTTTTAACATCAGGGACAACAGAAACTGGTTATGACTTTGGAACGAAGTTGCTTAGGGCAAGCTTGGATGAGATATAAGAGATGTTGCTGCGCAAAGGAACTGAAAAAACTTTGAGACTAAAACCGTAAAAAAAAAATATAACGGAAAAATATATAACGGAAGTGACGCGTAAAAACTGCACGTGACCAGTGTTGCCAACTTTATTTTTCTGATGATCGTACCATAAATAACAAAATAAGCAGTATTTTTTTGCAAATTGTGTTGCTTCTATATTATTCGAAGTAACTTCGTCCCTACCTGGTGGTTCCCGTGACACCACACCTTTTTTCAATTTCGATGTCAACATAAGTGGTCTAGTTCTAATTAATGATGTATTGTGGCTAGCGTTAGCTCGACGTAGTGTTGATGTCTTTAGAAATATGAACGCTTCGTACCGTTTCATATTCATTGAACAATCACTATTATTACATTACTACACCAGTCCTGCCCCGTCGATGAGCATCTTTAGTGTCACTACAATGGCATTCTATAATTAGTATTTTACATAGTTTACATGGTATTTTACATCAGTTCTAGGTTCCACATCTGGTCATAAGACCAGATAAGTTTGTGACGTAACGCAAAACAATTTGCAAAAAATCAGTTTTAAATAAATACACAGGTAACTCACGTTTGATATAGTCAGCCCAGTCCGACTCAAGTTTCGATCGCGTCCGGCGATCTTTTTCAAGGAGAGTGCGAGCGCGTGTGTTTAAAATGTGTAATAACCACGTTAATACTACAAATTTAGTTCTTAAAACATTTCTGTGTGTCCTCAGCGTATAGAGTAAAATAGAATCTGATGTTAAGACTGACCGTTTGGTGTGACATGGCTTGTTGCTGCACTGCCATCCCGACAGAAGTCTGGACTAGTCCACCGCCGACCATCTGAAAAAATATCGTATAAGTTTTTGAAACTAGAAAGCGGCTTTAACTTAAAAAACTATTTTCTCCACTAAAACTGCTCAACGTAGCTAAAAAAGTTTTAACTTCGAAAATAAATGAACGACATTAATTCTACAATCATTGATTACAAAATAGGCAGTTGGAATTATGACTAGGTCAAAAATATAACATTCTAAAAATCCCATCAAGTATATTATGGAACAATATGAGACACATATTTTTTGTTTTATCAAATCTATACTAATATTATAAAGCTGAAGGGTTTTTTTTGTTTGAACACAAGGATCTCGGAAACTAGTGATACGAATTGAAAGATATTTTTTCTGTTGGATACTCCATTTATCGAGGAATGCTATAGGCTATTTAACATTACGCTACTATCAACAGGAGCGGAGTATGAATGTAAAATGTAACAAAAACGGGAAAAAGTATTGCTTTTTGAGAGCCTTCGTTGCGTGACTTTTTATTTATTTATTTATTTAATTAGGCGTACATAACAGATTACAGTTAATGTTAAATAACAGATAAATTATAATATTGTGATGTTCTAAACTGTTATCCAAAGCATGCACACACAACTTAACTAGAATATTGAGGCAGTCACTAAATTAAATACATACAATATAAATCAATAGGTTTTAAAAGGTTGCGTCATTAGAATCTAAGGTAACCAAGTTTGTTCTAGATTTGAATTGATACGACTAATTTTTGATAGATGGCGTAGCAACGCGCGCACGATTCAGCTAGTTATTAATAATAGACAAAAATACAGATCATCATCAAACTTCTGGAGTGGGTGGTTGTGATGTCAGGTCTTCGCAAAAATCCTGTACAATTAAGTGACGTCACTCGAAACTTCTAAGCATTTTATCTCCGTCATTATTTATTTGTGAATCAAAAGTAATACATGTACAATATTTTTTTATAATCTAACTGACGGATTAATTATTTTTTAATGTATAATTGTATATAATGGGCACTTTTTACTCCACTACTACTACTCAAGAGTTTCGTCAATTCGCGTCCAAAATCGATATCCCAAGGCAGAAGTTCACACAACAGGGCATCTCATGAGCGGTTCATTTGGAATTAGAGTAACGAACATAATACTTATGGCACCTTGAGACGCCATGAACATCTTATCTTCTTAATATAAATAAAATACGCATCACTTTGTTTGTCCGCGATGGGCTCCTAAACTGCTTAACTGATTTTAATAAAATTTGTGTGCACACCGTGTGCAGTTTGATCCAACTTCAAAGATAGGATAGTTTTTGTTTAATTTATTGGTCTTTATATGAAAATATCCGAACGAAGGCGGAACGGGCCACCAGTGTGTATCCGGCGGGCGCAGAGCGTGGAGTCCTTCAAGGCTCAGATCAAGAAACACTATCTCTCTATGTTGGTCCCTTAATTTTTTTTTTTTTTTGTTCTATTTAGATTTTCTTTCGTTCTCTTTTTTTTCAATTGTTTCTGTTGGTCACTGTCATTTGGTTATTTGTACTATTTATTATTATGTATGTTTATTTTATCTATGTAAGTATGTATATTTTTTTATTTATCATAAATATCTATAGGTAGGTATATGTTTGTATGATATTGTTATGTAGTATTTTTTATTTATTTATGTTTTGCTAGCATAAATGACGACAGTAGTATTGTTTTATCTTGCTGTTACTTTCGCACCATATCCTCAAATTGTTTTTCGCTTTCTCATATTTTGGCTATTAATGGTTGCCTGGAAGAAATCGCTATAAGCGATAAGGCCGCCATTTATGGCACTAGTTATAAGTTATTTTATTTGCTATTGTTTTTTCACTGTATTAATATGTTAGTGTGCATAATAAAGTATTTCTGTCTGTCTGTCTGTCAGTGTTAGTATAAGTTTTATACCTGCGACTGATGTTGCATAGCTTGCACTTGGGCCAGAGCCGTGGGCGCGGGCTGTGGTGTCGCGCTCAGTTGGCCCACGAGAGCCCCGGCCGGCGCCATACCACCCAACTGAAAATAAGAATAAGCATAAGCCATTAAATGTCCCCACAGCTGGGACTAGGGGCCTTATCTCGCAAGGAGATAGTCAAGGCCATAATCCACAATCTGGTCTAGTGCGGGTAGATGACGCATGACATTGAAAGATTCTAGGAACATGTTGGTTTCCTCACGACGTTTTCATTCAACCGTTTTTAAGTTAGCGGCACGTAACTTTGAACAGATTGGTGCGCGTGGTATTCGAACCAGGAGCTTCTCATCGGCAGTTCCATTCCCGTTCCCGACTAGACCGGCCGTTACTTACGAAAATAATAATAAATCAATGAAAAATGCTGCAACCAAGCTGGTTGATTGCAGTTTCATTATTAAAAAATATTACACACGTATTTTTTATTTTGTTTCACAAACAAAAACTTGACGACAACACAGAGCTTAGAAGTTTCGAGTGACGTCAATTGATAGTTCGATTTTTACGAAGACGTGACGTCAGAATCCCTCACGTCGGAAGTTTGATGATCTCTACATATATGTTAATCTTTGCCAATTATTAATAATTTGATAGAACAAAAGTAAGTGTCCCATATTTTCCACAATTTACCTGACGGACTAATTATTTATTATAATGATCAGTCATCTTCCCAATTGTCTGAACTTACCGGGTGGATCTGTTGTACCATGGAGATAGTTTGGGGCATCCCACCCATGGGCATCGTCTGGGCTACCGAGCCCACGGGAACTCCGCTTTGCTGCATACTAAGCGACATCCCTGACAAAACATGAATAAATAAATAAATAAATATTGGTGGACAATTCACACACAGCTTCTTCTGACCCCATACTAAGCAAAGCTTGCACTATGGCGGCCAGATAGCTTATATAATACTTACATAGTTGTAAATACATACTTATTATACACATAGAAACATCCAGACACAGTACAAATATTTGAATTCATCACACAAATATTTGCACTGGGTGGGAATCGAACCCACGACCCTCGGATTCGCAGGCAGATCTACTACCTTAGTGGGTAGTAGATCTGCCTGCCACGAGGAAAAAATTATTTTTCAAATTCAAATTCTGCGAAAAGCATTTAATCTTTCGATTAATATTTTTTTATTCTTTCTTTCTTTAACAGTGTTGAGGAGTAATCGAAATGTAATAGTAGGATGATTATTTTTATCTCAAAAACGAAACGCCTACAATTCAAAAATTAAACTCAGACAGTTCACTAATATTAATAAATTAAAAATAATAACATAATAATAAAAATGCATACGTCGATAAGATATTAGTATTTCATCGACGTATGCATTTTTTACTATTGTTGATATTACAAAACACACTTCACCGATTTCTACTTTTTTATAGATTGATATATTTTGATGGTGCGCAAAATGCCTGCTCATAACAGCACAGGGACACGCAGTATTGGAACGTTTATTCAATTTCATTCCAGAAACCTACACTTTCGAATAAAAACTAATTATCAAAATCGGTTTATCAAACTAAATCAAAGGTTATAGAGACGAACTTGCGGGTGCGGGTGCCGGGTCCATCGTGTGGCAGAGAGAGATATCCCGAGTAGATCTCGAGACTGTGACACGGGTGTAGGTTTAAGCAGCCCCTTTCCGACGTACATCAACACTCACCTTCACTACTCGTGTTTCTCTCCCTGCCCAGCCAAATCCGATATGAACCTACTAGTGCAGCTTTAGATACACAATCTAGTATAGAACTTACTGCACTTCTGGACAAGCCAAGGTTTTTCAGCAGATTATAGAGAGATTTCGCTGGTATACCTCTCGCTCCTACTTCTACAGCGTATAAATTAACTACATAGCCGTTTTTTGTCAATTCGTTTATAAGGTCGTAATACTTATTTTGTTTCATCGCGTGGTCTTTAGGTATATTAGTTTCCGACGTACGGTAAGTTCTACAAGGACTATGCGTTTCGTAGCTCTAGAAGAAAGGAAAATGTCCGGTCTGGATAACGAAACACCCACATGCTCTGGGATTTTATAGTGTTTTTAATACGTGTCCATTCAAATAGTCCAATCAGGTGCTGTACCCAGGATTGAGTAAGGCTTGTTCTTGGAGTTTGAAGTTGAGCCTTCTTTTCCAAAGTTAATTTGTCTTTTGTTTGTCGTCAGTCCTTTTTGGGCTCTAGCTACTGAAAGGCTTATGGCTTCACGTATGATTTCAAGCACTTTGTCAAGACGCTGTGAGTAATGACCCCTATTAAGGAGCACCTTGCATCCCACCAATATGTGCCTTGCTGTACATATCGCCTCTCCACAAGAATAGCAACATTTTTCAGAGGCTTTTCAAATTACTCTGGTCAGGGAGGGTCATTTGGAAAGCATTTCGATACAATTTAGATATTGCAGGAGACCAGTCATAGAGCAAAGTGCACCACTTCAGAGCTAATGGGATACAAAACTTATCTATGGTTAACCACTCACTTAGCATTTCTAAATTCATAGCGTGCACTTTGTAACTATCATTTTCGTCTTGTTGTAGAAAGGTTCTTACTATGTCTCGGTTTACCCTTTTCTTTCTCGCACCCAACCCAGCTGTATTTACTTGTGCCCCTGCCATAAATTGTTTATGGAATTGAAGTCTAGATTCAAGTTCTGAAGCACTTTTGTCTTTTGGCTCTCCCAAAAGACAAAAGTGCAGTAAACAAGCTAAATAACAAAAGCAGAACTTGAATGCAATTAATTCGTCTTGCAACTTTCCCATAACATGCGTTTTTGTAACTCGTAGAGCTTGGACGGTTTCTTTAGTTTCAGCCCAAAACTATTGTGATCCCTAATGAGAGTAGAGGGGTCAGCCGGATGTGCTAATCCGAACCATGACTTCAATATATTTATGACATTAGCATCTGACTTTGCCAGGAGGGTTTTACCGATGTCATATACTAGGAAAGGCCAAGTGAGACGTGATTTGAGATAGTTGTCATATATCCATACTTTTTTGATATTGCTGATAGGCTGTTGGTCTACCTTATTGAGGTCGTTCATGAAATTTCCAACAACTACCTCTAATGATGGTGTACGTCCTTTGTAGTCTATCTTTCTACCAAGAAATTTGAAAGGCACTGCCTCTGCAATTGTGGCAACTCTTTGGCCACTTATGGAGAGTCCCGGATCGTCAGAAGTATATTTGGTATCTCGTCTACCCAGACATATAACAGACATAATAAAGCCGAATTGAGAATCTTCTCCTTTTCTGAAGTCGGTTAAAAAATGACGCTACCACTATACATATATACATTCTCTTACTTCTCACTCTTATATCTGGCAAGGAAGAGGTAAAGATTCTTTGGTTCATTTTACAAGTAATTTGTTCACCTTGTTGCTGGAAATGTTGCACCATTTGCTGATTTTGCTGTTGTTGAAGCAACTGTTGCTGTTGTTGCTGCTGCTGTTGTTGCTGCTGCTGTTGGTGCTGCTGTTGTTGCTGCTGTTGGTGCTGCTGCTGTTGCTGTTGTTGTTGCTGCTGCTGTTGTTGTTGCTGCTGCTGTTGTTGTTGCTGCTGTTGTTGTTGTTGTTGTTGCTGCTGCTGTTGTTGTTGATGCTGTCAAAATTATTGACATTGATGAAATAATATTGCAACACGTATCAAAAGGTCGATTATCTCAGAATATATTCGTGTATGTACAACAAAGACCAAAACAATTGAATGCCTCCAGCGATCAAAATTTGATTTAACAGTACTATAGTCGCTGTAGCTTATCTATGTTTTGCTCAAATGTTTATCGATTTGATACTACTATCTCGCTTATTTCAAGCAAAAATAATAAGAAAGCTGCAGTACGTAACTATTTTAGTTATACATATGAGGCTGCATTATGGTTTACCAGATATCTACGAATATACCTTTTAAAAATAACGCTGTTATATTATCTTTAATCCATACATAAGCTGCATGAGAATTAGTAAATGAAATCAAGAAAGGTGTCGTTACAGAAAAACTGAACGATATTGAACAGCAGGAAAAGACGTTAATATCTACTAGTTGGCTGAAAGAACGAGCAGCAACTAGCGGTTTAGTTGCTGTTGTATATGTACGAGAATAATATGAAAACAAAGAGCTTTTATTCTCAAGCACTGTACGAGAAGGGACACAAACAAAAATGTATTACTTTGTTTCAAGACAGGATTTACCTACTATTTGTAGTTATTGCGAAGTACGCTGTGCAATACTTTGGTTTTAACTATATAGTAAACTACTCCGACTTCGACCACGTAAAATGTAAAACAGGAATATTTATTCTCTAAGGAACACTACATTTGTTCCGTATAAACATGTCCCTATCCTGTCCATGTGCTGATCATTATATTAATATTATAAATGTCAATGTTTGGATGTACGGATGTTTGAATGTTTGTTGCTCAATCACGTCGTAACGTCTGAACAGATTGGACTGAAATTTGGAACACAGATTATAGTCTGGACGAACACATAAACTACTTTTTTATCCCGGGAAAATAAAATACGCGTGGGATTATAAACCTGCATTCGGTTAAGTTATGTTAGTTTATAATCTAACGTCGATAGATTATAATCTGACGGTATTTACAAGTGGCACATCTAATCTATGTAGATAGATGCGATCTAAGCGGGTAAAGCCGTGGATTGCTGCTAGTTTGATATAATAGGTAGGTCTTAAGTATTTTCATCCTAAAATCTGTAAAATCTTGTGGAAAATCCGATGCTTCCATAGATATACATCCCGGAGTTATTGTAAAATATTAAATAATTAAAAATAACAGTCGTCAAGTGGTCCAAATTCGACAATCAAGCAATATTAATATTAATCTATTCTCAATTTGACAACAGAATTTAACAAAAAACATCATAGTATTGCGTATGTCAAATACATGGTAGTGTGTTCATTCATTATATTTATGTATTTTATGCATCTTTAAAAAAAAAATTAGCTTTATCCACGCTTTCTCTACATAAACCATAAGTGTGCGATATTTCATAGTTCTCGGTCCTCGCAATTTTCGTAAAAAGGTGTACAAAGTTTTGCTTCACATATTAATATTTAGATAGATTATTAAAAATTTCTCACACAATACTACAAGCTTTGATTAAATTAAGGGTCTAGTCTCTAGTTCCAAATATACTCCATTCTCACCTGAATAGCTTGTTGCTGCATCATTTGCTGTTGCATATTCTTGTTGATGGTTTGTTTGTCTTGTACGCTCGTCAGCTGCCCGATCTGGCCAGAAGAGTTCATCACAAGCAACCTGAAATCCCAACCGCTGTTATATCTTACGATGTTTCAGGGCTTTCCAAATAACTGGGATGTCAAAAATATACTTATCTTAATAATTAGTCCGTCAGGGTAGATTGGGGAAAACATATGGGACACGTATTTTTTTATTTTATCAAATTATTTATAATCGACAAACATGTCGATCACCAAACTTTCGGAGTGGGTGGTTATGACGTCACATCTTCGTAAAAATCGTACAATGTTGTGACATCACTCGAAACTTCTATTCAGTCATATTTTGTTTATGAAACAAAAGAAAAAATATTTGTACAATATTTTTTCATAATTTAGCTGACGGATTAATTTAATTTTTTTTATCATCATGCCTGTATTGTCGTGGGTGTTTTAAATTATAGTAACCTATACGTTTACGATGGAAATCAATGTATGTAATCATAGAATTCTTGATTGTAACGAAGCCTTTTTTGTGGTTGCCTTCGAATTAAAATAATTTCATGAAAATCGTTCGAGCCGTTTCCGAGATTCAGATTCTAGATATATACAAGAATTGCTCGTTTAAAGGTACAAGATAAGATTATTGGCCTTGGGGTTTTTACTCACGAGAAGAGAAATATGGGTTATTTCTCCACACTGGCCAAGTCGAAATGGAGGATAACGCATGTCTTGGAAAGATGTTTTTGTTGGATGTGTATTTCTTGAAACATGTTAATTTCCTCACCATTTTTTTCCTTCACCGTTAAAGCCATTGGTGATGACAAACTTGTACATCAGCATGTGGTAAAACATTCTGAAGTATAGAAGCGTTCCAACCAACAACCTGATGATTGTGGAATCGGAAGTTTTTGCCACTAAACCACTACAGCCTCAGAAAAATCAGATTCAAAATAAAAAAAACGATTACATATAACTTGATTACAGTAAATACGGCGACACGACAGATGCGGCTGAAGGACTAGTATTCATAGAGAAGTATAATTTAAAAAAAAAACAGTGACAGTAGACAGCAGCAACTGTGCTGACTATCTATTTCGCTCTGGCGGTTCGGCGGCTCGGCGGTTCCGAGTTCACCCGAATATTTATTTCACTTATGAGCGTGACGCTGAGTTTCATTCACAGCCCACGAAAAATCTGTGTATGGTTCAAAAGAAGATTTTACTCCTATAACATTGGCGCCTCCTATGGTGATATCAAGAACCATCTTTGACAGGTCTATTAGCAGACCGAAAACGCCTGATACTGGTCAGCCGATACACGCAGTACGCCTGCTGCACAAGCCATACTGCGAATACTTTTGTGACTAAACCAAACATTGGCGCCACCTATAGTGTAATTGAGAACTATCTTTGACAGCTATATTTGCATCTTGAAAACGCCCGATTGTGGTCAGCCGGTACTAGCAGTAAGTCTGTATGTTTGTACAAGCCACACTGCGTATACTTGTGCGACTTAACCAAAATCATGAAAAATAAACTTACTGTTGTTTAGGCTGCATTTGATGTTGTATCTTGTTCGTCTGATTCGCTGCATCTTGTTTCGCCGCCGGCGCCGGCGACCGCAGGCTCACCTTGCCACGGTGTTTCACCTGAAAATTTGGTAAATTAATATCTATAAGTGTGGACGATTTGGTAAAAAATTTGGGAATATCAACAATAAATGAATATTGCTGGATACTTCACACACAACACCATCTGACCCCAAAATATGCAAAGATTGTACTATGCAAAGGTTGTACTATGCAAGTACGCAGAAGCAGAGCGGGATGTGCGCTTTAGACACTTTCTAGATAGGTAAAATATTGTAAGTTCCCGTCACCGACATGCGTAATCGAAGTAGCTATACCGACGCGACGATGTATTGAGCAATAGTAATGCTGTTTAGTACTAAAATTCGAAGTTATAAGTTTTCCCTTCTAGCGGCACTTGCTATGGCTGCCAATTTATTTTCTTTAGTCAAGTTCTTCAAAAAAAAAATATGTTATGATTGTAGTAGCATTGTAGTTGTAAAGTTTAGCGCTGCACAGGTCATTCGCCTCAAAGCGTCATAACATCATCAACGTAGATGATCACTTTCTCTTTCAACATAAGGCCGCAATATAAAAGGCCATAAAAAGTAATACATTGCGTGCTTCCAGCTGCTTGCGACTGTCCCACACGTATTCTTTGTTTTATACAGGTATACAGAAAGTAGGATTAGGGTATAGGATGTCCCAGATTTGAGGCGAACTACATTTCGTAAGCATTGGATCTTTATCAATACATACTACGCAAATAAATACTCTAACTTTTTATAGTCACAGCCAGTTTTTACACAGTGAAGGTAGTTTTATCATTACAAGACTTTTCAGACTAACAAATCCCAACACAGCTATTATACGATGTGACATCATGAACTTCCAGTTGATATCTTCCGGCTCCATCATCAGATCAGTCCAACAGTACCATATTATTGTATTGCCATCAGAACTACATATTATGTACAGCTGCTAATTTTTATGACGCTACGATCCTTGGAAGATGGTTAAATTAGCTACCTTAGTTTTCATTACATTCATTATTTTCATTGTTATTGTTGGAAGTTGGTAGATGTCACTGGCTTCCGAAACACAGTTCTAACTAGCTCGGGGCTAATGGACTTGTTTTTGGGCCTGTTTTTGTATAGATTAATTATTTTTAAGTTCCAAATAAATGAATTTTGATTTGATTTGAGCTATTGTTCCAGACCATTATGTGAGCGTAGCGAGCCCCGTTCAGATTTGTAGTTATTTGTAGATCTTATGGTTCTTTAAATTGACAAAGATTGATCGTGCATCGATTCAATTCCCGGCATTTAACAAAATACCTACTCTCGCATGCTATTGGGTCAAGGGGAACTGTGTTTATATTCAACTTCATTTTCAGCTCGTTATCGTCCACTGTTTGAGTGTGGGCCTATTCGTGTACGGTACTTATCTCGAATTTGTGATAGCCTCAGCTCTTGCCTTACATGATTTTTCAAAATTTCATACACCCTAGCCCCTAGCACCTAGCTGGCAGGCGCCCAACGCGTCTCGTGCTATTTATCGGGCACCACTCTGTCTCGAGTTATCTCGGGTACGCCATGTGTTTCACTGCTGTGCGCTAGTCTTATCTATCCATGACCCGTAACTTTTCAAATGTCATAGACCCAACCAAGACAAGCCGGCAGCCATTTAATTATCGCCATCGATCTGTCAATGGTTCATTGCTTTCAGTCTTGTTTGTTTATTTCGTGTTATGATTTAACGCTGTTTCGTAATTCAGGTGTAATGAGAAGCGGAAGCTAAAGTTTACTTAACTAACTTCTAATAGGTAATAAGTAACAATAAACAGGCGAGTTTATGCGATATTAGATTATATGCTCAAGGGTGAATTCTAAAAGTTATCGCTCTCGCAACTTATACAAACACGCAATTTATACGCAAGTCCGACTCGCAGTTGGCCGTTTTTTAGTTTACATTGACAGTGATTTTGAATGTTATTTTTTAAAATGGGTTTTTTTCAACGAAGTGTTCGTTAGATTTCGTGAATTTCGTTCGATAGATTTTTTTATTTACATAATCCATTTCTCAGGTTCGGTCAAAACTTAAATCTATGTAAAGAGTATAAATGATGCTACGTACTTGATTATGCGGTTGATTAGTGTTAGTCTGCGTGGACACCGACGAAGCTGGTCGGATCGGTCCTGATGGCAGGATGTTGGAGAGAGCTCGCGGCGCCTTCGCCATGCCGTCAGAGGATGCTCGGAGCTTCGTTTGCGTCCCAGTGGCACAAGACACGCTTGCATCTAGAATAGAATATATATACTTGGTTACAACACACGCTTGCATCGAGAATAAAATTTAAACTTGGTAACAACGCACGCTTGCATCGAGAATAGAATAAATACTTGGTTACGTTACAACACACGCTTGGATCTAGAATAGAGTATATACTTGGTTACAAACACATGCTTGCATCTACAATAGAATTTAAACTTGGTAACAACGCACGCTTGTATCGAAAAAATAATAAATACTTGGTTACGTTACAACACACGCTTGGATCTAGAATAGAGTATATACTTGGTTACAAACACATGCTTGCATCTACAATAGAATTTAAACTTGGTAACAACGCACGCTTGCATCGAGAATAGAATAAATACTTGGTTACGTTACAACACACGCTTGGATCTAGAATAGAGTATATACTTGGTTACAAACACATGCTTGCATCTACAATAGAATTTAAACTTGGTAACAAAGCACGCTAGCATTGAGAATAGAATAAATACTTGGTTACGTTACAACACACGCTTGGATCTAGAATAGAGTATATACTTGGTTACAAACACATGCTTGCATCTACAATAGAATTTAAACTTGGTAACAACGCACGCTTGCATCGAGAATAGAATAAATACTTGGTTACGTTACAATAACACACACTTGGATCTAGAATAGAGTGTATACTTGGTTACAAACACATGCTTGCATCTACAATAGAATTTAAACTTGGTAACAAAGCACGCTAGCATTGAGAATAGAATAAATACTTGGTTACGTTACAACTTACAACACACGCTTGGATCTAGAATAGAGTATATACTTGGTTACAAACACATGCTTGCATCTACAATAGAATTTAAACTTGGTTACAATACAGTCTTGAATCTAGAATAGAATATATACTTGGTTATAAGACACGCGTGCATCTAGAATAGAACATACTTCGTTGCAGGATGGCTGAAAACCACTGAACAATCAACAAAACAACTAGATGGTAGATACGAGTGCCACTATCACAATAGTATTTATACAAGCCGGAGTTGACAACCGTAGCGCTACTAGCGAGCGTAGGTACAAAAACGAGATAAACGTCGAGTGCTGTACACTATTCTGTTGTATTCAAACGCGGAAAATTCTTCTTTGAAATGGCTTTTTCTTAGAATAATCTTTTGTACTCGATAAGATGTACAGAAGAGAATTTATTCCGTCATTAGTGATACTTTTACATGGTGGAAGTAACAGGCCCGTTTGCGCGTATACCTGGTGTTGTATATAATATGTCAAAAATCAATCCCACTAATATTAGACACGTGATAGCTACACGTGACGGCTGAACGGATCTGGATGAAATTTGGCACAGAGACAGATTATAGTCTGGTATAGCATATTGGATATTTTGATCCCGAAAAAATGCACGGTTCCTGAAGGACGCAGGTGCAACCGCAGGGCGATACTAGTATTTTTTTTGTAAAATAAAGTGACGAGACGAACATCATATGTGCCTGATGGTAAGCAACACGCCTGTCCATAACAGCACAGTGTCACGCAGCTATTGGACCATGAAGAGTCTAAATCAACCTAGCACTGCACTGCGCTCGTACCCCAGAGATAAAATATGCTTTACATCTATGCCGGAGCACAGTGATGTTCGCACACTGCTGCTTGGCAGTAGAATAACTGGCAAAGATGTGGTACTTCCCCAGGCGGACTCTGCAAAGAGTCCTACCACTACAAATTGTATATGTATGTTGTATGTCTAAAATCAACAGCCTTCGCTATGCCTCATACAAACACACACAGGACATAATTCGCTCGCTGCGTATAAGCAGATGTCTGACGGCATCTTCGCAAACAATTGTGAAACAATAACGACAAAAACGAATGATCATGTAAAAATATAACAGAGCCATTAGAATAAGACCTTTTTTTCTTATTTGGGGCGTAGTTGCCATCGGTTTTGTCGATTTCGAAACAATTAATATTTATGGGGCTGGCGGTTTTGAAACGTCAATCACGTACATCAAGGTACCTTGACGGAGATTCAAATGCGACAGTAAATAGATTGGTCAGTGCATTATATAAATAAAGTATTGAGATTGTTGACGTAAGACGTAGAAATCAGTAGTGGGAAAAACAAAGGAACCTCATTTTAAAGGACGTTTTTTAGTGTGGGTACATTGTACGGCTAAGGTATAAATTACGGCTAGTCTAGTCGGGAGAACGGCAACTAACGATGCTGAGCCCCTGGTTCGAATCCCATGCGCGCCACTGTCTTGTCAAAGTTATGTGCATAATAGTGCTAACTTAAAAACGTTGAAGGAAACAGACATGCTTCATTATTTCGAGGTCATGCGTCATCCATGAACCCGCACTGAGCCAGCTTAGTGGATTATGGCATTGACTCTCTACTTGCGAGGGAAGGCCCCGAGTCCCAGCTGTGGGATTATTTAGTGGGTTCCTTGTATTTTTTAACATGTGGTACGGGTCAAACATAGACTGCCAGTGTTCAGAAGCTACATATCAGTCAAGCTACATACAACGACCACTCGATCCATACACATAGAGACATCGCTCACGGACACGAACACGGAATGGGTGGGAACAGTGCGATTGTCAAAAACGCAGATACAAAAAAAGAGTCATAATAACTGTTCAAGCAGCAACGTGCAAACATCACTATGCGCCGGTTTGAAGGGCTATGTCTCCAGATAAATTACAGGGTTTAGAGATAAATCATCTTATATCTCACAGTCCAGTGCTAGGTTATGATTTGCACTCTTCATGCGCCAACAGCTGCGTGTCACTGTGCTGTTATGGGCAGGTGTGTTGCTTACCACCAGTCACATATCCTGCTCGTCCCGTCACTATGCTATAAAAAAAAGAAAAAAAAAGAAAGCGCGCATATTAACTTACGTAACCAAGCTCAGCCTTTGGTGTGAATATTCTATTGTTACGGATTTAGGCCTAGCGCGCACTGCCTTGCGTTTAACGTATACCTAATCTGTGAAGTATGATGTATCATAGAAGTTTTTATTTATAGTAAAGAGTAACGAGACGAGCAGGGCATGTGCCTGATGGTAAGCAACACGCCTGCCCATAACAGCACAGTGTCACGCAGCTATTGGAACATGAAAAAGCTAAATCATAGCCTAGCACTAAACTGCGCTCGTCACCCAGAGGTGTAAGATGCTTTGTCACTATGCTATGTAATTTATCTGGGAAGTGCGCGCATTGCAGTGAAATAAACGCATGCGGAAAAGTTATCGTGGCCTCCCTCTGCAAACTTGCAGCCATCAAGGGATGTACCCAATACTGTTTGGGTGTCCTTTTTTACGTATAATTATAAATATATGCTGATAGCTTCTCTACTATGGTAGTCCATAAAGACGACGTGAGGGCCCGATAGCTGGAGTTGGAATGACAACAAAACGTGCGTTTTCTTCGCAACAGTCCGCGGACCCTTCACAGCGTTTATTTCACCGCTCGGTTGAATAAACGAAGTAGCGTCCACCGCAAGGCAGTGCGCGCGCTCCCTTAAGTAGCTGGTGTGAGGGCAAACAAGGCACAAAACACATGTTTATAATTTAAGCGTACAAATAAGTCGATACGTACTGGTATGCTGTTGAATGTTGTTTTGCGGCGAATGTTGTATGAACATGGAAGGCTGCGCGTCGGGTTGCGCGCCGCGGATGAAGATGGGATTGGGCGCGAGAAGCCCAGCGGTGGGCAAAGTGCCCGCCTGCAGCCCTCCGGCCCACACCTGCCCCAACGGGCCGGATATCTGCCACGGCGCGAACTGCATTGTCCCGCCGCCCGTCTAAACAAGACAAACACAAAATATCTGTATTATTTATTATATCTATAACTAGTCCACAGTTACGGCTGGTTTAGTCGGGAAAACGGTAACCGTTGATCCGGACCTGGTTCGAATCCCACGCGCACCACTATCTTTTCGAAGTCATGCGCGTAAAGGTCTGCGGCTACTTAGACGACACCGCCTCCCATCCGACAAATAAAATACACTAAAATATGGGCTTTATGCCATGCACGTTAAGATACAGATTACATTGGCAACACAAATTAGCACACTGGTCGCTGACAGTCGTCTGCTAATTTATGTTGCCATTGTACTCTATAACTTAATCTGCATGGCATAAAGCTTATATTTGAGTGTATTTTATTTGTCGGATGGTAAGGAAAAAAAGAAAAAAACGGTGAAGGAAAACAACACGTTCCAAGGATCTTTCGAGGTCATACGTCATCCACCATTCCGCACTGGGCCAGCGTTGTGGATCTTTACTTTCTCCTTTTGAGTGAAGGCTCCGAGTCCTTTACAATACAGATCGTAGTAGGTTCGAACCCTGCATTCACCTCTGATTATTTTATTTTTAACTATTATAAATTTACACATGACCGCCATCTCGGCTGATGTTAAGTGACGATGCGGTCTACGATGGAGCTTGCTTAACTTCTGGTGTATAATTCCATTTGTAGATGTATAAGTTTTTCATTACCACTGGCTTAAATTATGAAGAAAAGGAAAGTCGGAAGGTAACAAACATGTGGTGGTGTGGAACATAAAAGATGAGACATTGCTGTGAGCAACGCTAACTAGCCCCTAACGAAGTAAAGGTTCTATTATGGGAGCTGAATAGCTGAGATTATACTTATAGTTATATATATAAATACACTACCGGTCCGTCCCGGGTTCCCCCGTTATACATAATATATAGCCTATAGCACTCAGGGATCACGTACATATCCAACGGTGAAAGAATATTATAAATCTGTCCAGTATTTCCTGAGATTAGCACGTTCAAACAAAAAACCTCTTCAGTTTTATAATATACCAGCGATCCGCCCCGGCTTTGCCCGTAGTACATAATATATAGCTTATATTTAACACTCAGGGATCACGTTTAATTCAACGGAGAAAGAATTCTTGTAATCGGTTCGATAGTTCCTGAGATTATTTCGTTCAAACAAAAAACCTCTTCATCTATACGGAGCCACGAAGTTAAGCCAGTTAAAGTAATCCTTACTTTTCGTTCATTCTAAAATTAAAAGCCTAAAATCGACTGTTGAGCACGCGCTTGTAAACTGATGCCCGTACAAAGTACGCCGAACTTGATATTCGCGTTTATGAATTTATATCGAATAACAATAACTATTCAGAAAAGCTAAGGAAATTTTGTATTGCAGTTGAAATTCGACTCTTATTTACGAACGCAAATATTTTAGGGCTTTCATTATAGCTGGCGTTTTTTAGTTTCAATTACGCAGTAGAAATACTACACTCTGTTGAATTACAAACCCAAAATAAAGTTTGTATCGCACTCAAAAGTAGCATTGCATACATATAAATAACTAGCGATTGCCCGCGATTTCTTCGTGTATAATTTAGAGAATTGAGAACGGAACGGAAGAAAACGGACAGGAAACTACGCGGGTGATAACGCGCGGCGCTAGTAATGTTTTATGTTCATAGGAATAAATAAAGAAATATTGGTGGACACTTCACACACAACACCATCTGACCCCGAACTAAGCAAAGTTTATACTATGGAAGTCAGATAGCTGATATAATACCTATATAGTTTTAAATACATAATTCATCAAGTTAAAACAAATTTTGAAACGAAGCGTCTACAAGGTCTAAATGCAAAACGTCTCATAAATAAGATCGGCCCGAAGCCCGCCTACACTTACACCTACAATTCGAATGGCCTATCCCATTGCGCGCCATGCGATAGAATATTTATAACAAAACTTTTTTTTTTTGTTTTGCGTGTAATGCACGATCTACACGAGGCTAGTTTTTCGAGCTAAGATAGCAAGCTAATGTTAGCTAGCTAGTACTTCTAGCTTCGTGTAGACAAAACTAGCGTTGCGTAGCGTTGTCTATACTCTACACGAAGCTTTTTTTTAAATCATTTATAGGTTTACACTTGACCACCATCTCACCTGATGTTAAGCGACGATGCGGTCTAAGATGAAGCGTGCTTACCTAGAAGAAACCGATTCACTCTCGATTTGAAGACACCAATATTATAACCATCGGGAAAAACCCACTCAGGCAACTCATTCCACAGTCTAGACACGAACAAAGTGGTTTGACTCTACTTTTGTGATAAGAACTCACAAAAGTAGAGTCAAACCACTTTGTTCGTGTCTTTGGAACATCAACCATGAAACGATGCCGCTTCTTCGAGCTACGAGAAGTCCGATAGAAAAAAGGGCTAGGTTGTATTAGATCATGCAAATCAGATGCACACTCTCCGAAGTGTATCCGATAAGTACTAGCCTAGCTACTATAGTAACTAGCCTCGTGTAGCGTTATGTTTGAGCGCACAAACTCTCCCAGCAGGGTTCGCCGTTGACGAATACGTCAAACGGGATGACATAACACATTTAATAATTTGAAATGTAATACATGCGATACATAGAACACCCAGAGTCAATGCCATAAACCACCACGTCTTACCACTTAGACCAAAATGCGTGTTGGCGGAATACCTATTTTTTAATTCGGCAGGGTTTCTGAACATAATTTCCTTTGCCATTAAAACTAGTGGTGAGCACAAACCTTGTACATCTAGACTTGAACAAATCCTTAGAGGTGCAGGTGGAATTCGAATATATGATATGCAAGTTACAATTTTACAATATACCGGTGAGTATCCCGTAATTTAGTGGCGACCACGAACCGGAAGACGCAGTGTTGGACGGCCTCCCACTAAATGAACAGATGACCTCACAAAGGTCGCTGGCAACCGCTGGTTGCAGGTTGCGCAGGACCGTTCGTTGTGGAAATCTAGGGGGAAGGAGGCCTATGTACAGCAGAAGACGCCTTTTATACTATAGAGTGACGAGACGAGCAGGCCATGTGCCTGATGGTAAGCAACATACCTGCCACATATCAGCACAGTGACACGCAGCTATTGGAACACGAAGAATCCAAATCTTTACCTAGCACTGCACTGCACTCGTCACCCAGATATCTCAGATGTTATATCTCTAAACCCTGTAATTTATCTGGAAACATTGCCCTTCAAACCGAAATGTTTGCACATTACTGCTTGGCGGTAGAATAACTGGCAAAGGTGTGTTACTTCCCCGGGCGGAATTTGCCAAGAGTCTTACCGCTACTAAAACGTCTTGCGGCTGATGATGATGATCGCGTAATTGATAAGACCAGTGTAAAGGTTGGTTGGATAGTGTACTGACTTGTAGCGGGCTGATGATCTGCGCCTGCGCCTGTTGCTGGCCGCCGAGCACCGGCTGCGAGACCTGGACGCACTGGGCCTGCACCGGCACCGCCTGGCCGCTGCCACCGCTCGAGTTGCCCACCTTGTTCCCGGACACTTTACCGCCACACTACGACAAACAAACGATTGAGATTTTCGAACGTCAAAAGAAAAAAAAATTGGCAGTCGTATGAACTGCCGATAGACTTATAACTCAGAATTTGATAGCTTACTTTGGAAACTACGCGGGTGAAACCGGCGGGCGTGGCCACGAGCATAGCCATCTAGAAATAAAAAATGCTGACGCATCTCTAGATGGAGTATGGTCATGGTCCCGAGTTTACCTGAAGATTTCTTAGCATTCCCAAGCGCGACGCTAGAATTCAATTCACAGCCCACGAAAAACCTGTCTGTGGCGTGGTAAAAGAAGTTTTCACTTCAAAAAGGATGCGGCGTCATGGGACACCAGGTAGGAAGTTTTGCAAGTGTCGCAAATTTACATGTTTATAAATTAATCAATGTGGAATCTACGATACCTTAAGTTATCGCTATGTGTACTGCTTTTTTTTTTAAATACAGAGTGACGAGACGACCAGGACATGTTTGTGCCTGATGGTAAGCAACATACCTGCCACATAACAGCACAGTGACACGCAGCTATTGGAACATGAAGAGTTCAAATCATTACCTAGCACTGCACTGCGCTCGTCACCCAGAGATCTAAGTTGTTATATCTCTAAGCCCTGTAATTTCTCTGGAAACATTACCCTTCAAACCGGAACACAGTAATGTTTGCACATTACTGCTTGGCGGTAGAATAACTGGCAAAGGTGTGGTCCTCAGTCCCCAGGCGGACGCTGCCAAGAGTCCTACCACTACATAAATAATTAGACTTTATCAACGAATTGCAACTCAAAATCAATCAAACATAAAGTTTTACTTTGACTTATAACTCATTTTGTAAACAACATAACATAAAGGATTACCAACTTATTTTAAAACTTAGTTTTTAAATAATAGCACCGAGATCCCATCTAGAAGGGTGCCAACAGTAAAAAGGAAAAAAAAGTACAATTACAACGCCCCACGGGTAAAAAAAACCACAGCTGAGCAAAAAAGTTGGAAGGCTATAACGAAGGGAGTTTTTGTTGAGGAACCATTGAGGGGGATGTTTTTTTTTTTATAGGGTTCGCTGTCGGGACTCAGGATGCATTGTATACAACGGCCCTCGTCGAGACAAAGCGCCACACGCGGGCGGAAGCTACCTTCACCTCACTAAACATTTACAGACTAGCGTTATTTAATCACAGCAAATTACGATTCAAGGACAATTCATTTCTAGTTAAGGCGCGTCCCCGACTAAAATAAGTTATTTGTATTGTTTTCAGAGCTTCCGACTCTTTATTCAAAACAAATATCAACTGGTAAAAAAATACATTAAACTTCTGCAAAATGGTAGCTTTAAAATGGTAGTTTTATTTTTTGGTTACTGAGAATATTGTTCAATTAATCTCCTCACAACGACACTACATTTAAAAATTCAAATTCTAAATTCTTATATTTTTTTCAAAAGATCAAATTCTGATTTTATAAAGAGTTTATTCTAAAATCTGAGCGTAAACAGTGACAAATTCTACTGTCTCTTCTCTCTTGTTTTTTTCTTGCGGTGTGCGATGAGGTCAGGAACACTCAAGATCATTTGCTCAGGGTAGGTAACCACCTTAAGATAACCACCACCAAAAACCAATATAGAATATAGTATTTACAAAAATGCCGCAACTACTTTATAACATGTAGTTACTTTTGTAATTTCTAGTCACGTAATACTTAGAAACGGCTAAAAGCACTCGATTTTTTTATTAACAAAACCAGGCATTACTTATGTCCAATTACTTTAGTTAATCATAACATTAAATATATCATGATTCTCGTATGCAATAAAGTTTACATAATAGATCACAATGACATAGTAATCTTATACCTTTAAACGAGCAATTCTTGTATATAAATATGTATATATATATATAATCTAAATCTCGGAAACGACTCCAACGATTTTCATGAAATTATGTATGCAGGGGGTTTCGGGGACGATAAGTCGATCTAGCTAGGTTTCATTTTTAAGAAACGTATATTATGCGCGTTTTTAGACAATTAAAAACTGTTACATTAGACATTAGAATGCGACGGTAAATTTCGCCGCCACGCGCGTCAGTATAAATAGCTCAGGTGGGAAGACGGGTGGTCACGAAACGGTAAATCCGGGTTCCAATCCAGACGGCTGCTTGGTTTTTTTTCAAGTTCATTCTTTTTTTTATTTTATATATTTCTGATATTATATTTAAGTTTTTATGAGAATCTTTTATGAGAAATTTTCTCTGTAGGTAACTAAGTATAAGCAGTGTTTAAACCGAGCAAAGCTCGGTCACCCAGGTACTCAAAATTAATTAGGTAATTCTCTAGTTGTTGAATAAAGCGATTGAATATGGTAAATGATTTGAATACAATTCTCGCAAAACCATAAACTAAATACACGCATGTCAAACAATAACACTAAAATGTTATTTATTTATCTATAAGTTTACGTGACTACGCTATCTACATAAATTATGTTGTGTTTACGCCGAATTGTTTTCGCAAAAAAGCAGTCCCGAAAACTTCCACTCTCATTCTCATACAAGAGAGCAAAAAATGACATAACTCAGATCGGGTAACACTCAGTCGACACCAAAATGTTGCTAGCAAGACGATTTGCGCTGCAACATCTGGACGTCAAATCTCTTTCTACGAAAAACGTAATTTCGAAATAAACTCGCGTCTTGCCTACTCCGGTTCTACTTCGTTTCGTCCGATCGAACATTGTTTGACGTAAGTCTAGGTTCGAGGTCTAGTAGTAAGAAAGTCGCGAGTTTATTTCGAAATTACGTTTTTCGTAGAAAGAGAGTAGACGTCCTGATCAATAACTTTTTGTAACGAATGGAGCTGACTTTAGTTTATTTGAATATTTATAAGGGACTGTTAAAAGTAACCTACGATTCTCGTTAAAGGATGAATAACCGACTATAAATTCAGGTAGGTTATAAACAATTTAATTATGAATTGAAGCCTACGGGCTTATATGACGTTTATAAAGGGATTGTAGTTCTTACCTTGTGCATATCATTTTGCTTCTGTTGCTGGCCGATGCCTGAGACGGTGGGCTGGTTATGAGCCGGCAGGATGCTCGCCTGAGAGTTGATTACACTCAACGGACTGAACACGAACGTCTGGTTCTGGGTCGTGGGGATTGTCGTATATCCAGGGAACGGAGCTGACAATGAAAAAACAAAGTTTATACAACTGCAAAAAGCCTGGTTTACCAACAGCTATTTTTCATGCTGGACTAGCATACATCTCTATCCACACTTCCATTTCTATCAAGACTTTGGCCGTTGGATTAGGACAGCAGAATAACGTGCCTCTCTTGAATTTCATCTCAAAGAGCATTATACATATAGAAGGACCGTGAATTCAACTCGTGTTTCATAAAAACAAAGAAATACGCGCTTTATATCTTGCTTCTTAAGGTGTTTTTTTCAACGACCAGTCTTAGGCAATTAAACTCGTGGCTGAGTCCTTTTCTAAAGCGAGTATCGATCCACTTGACTATAATATATCTAAAGATGTTGAGTTTCACGGGGAATCACATTGCGATGAGTTTTTAGGATGTTAGATCAGACTAATGAAGAGTGTCCTAAGCACAGGAGCGAATCTCGTAGCGATTGAACGATCGGGGTAAAACACGACCAAAGTCAGACTAGAGCATACAGGAAACGTTAAGCGACCAACACCGATAACGTTTGGTGGACCCATGTTTCGACAAACGGCATTTCGTCCAATTGAGCTCTGATAATCATCGTGACAAATCCTAGCTAGTTTCTCATCTATATGATTTTTAGTTAGGCTATACTTAAGACCCGTTTTACTCAACTCTTTATAACGATATCGATAATTACACCCACGCGTGACCTATGTTTACCTCATGCAAATCATTGTGCGTCGAGACGCGAAATCCCGAACGACGCGACGCCTCGATGTCGCATCCACGTAGAATCATTATTAAAAGCGACGGATTGAGAACAAATTATTTCACTATTCACCCCAGATTATGCAAAACAGGTAACACTTAATTAATTCATGATTCATCCCAGATTATGCAAAACAGGTAAAATGTTCACACAAATATGTGACAAAGCATTAAAGTCGCTGAGTTTATAGTCTCTTATCTAGCTCGAATATGGGTACTTTTGGAAATTTACTAGGGCCTATTCTAAAGGGACATCATAAAACTAAATACCCGCTTTTTTCTATTCTACCCAGTACTGGTTTTGACTCCTCATCCACGGATAAAAAATAATTGCATCCCAATCGACAACTAAGTCGAGTTAATTATTAACAAAGAACGTCTTATGAATACCAAACATTTAGTATTTAACAAAAAACATATAAATTTGAAAAGATAGCCCATTCGTGCATTTTTTTTTAAACAAGTGCAGATTTTACAAAATATGCGTAATTCAAGTTAAAATAAATTAATTGTAAAATATTAGTATTAATACGCGCATTTTATCGCAGCACGCAAATAATTAACCACCCATAAAAGGCAAATGCTACAAAATACATCATGTACATACGTAAGTTATGAAGTCCTACATAATTATTCAAACATCGGGCAAGGCAATAGAAAAAAGCTGCAAACGGAAACTGTGAACATAAGCTTTAATTTGAATAGCTTCATAAACGGCCAAATGTTTGAGAGAAAAAGCTGAAATTCCATAGAATTTTCGAAAAAAAAACAATGCCAATTAAATGTGAATTCTGCCGAAACAAATAGAACCAACCGTAACTCATTCGAAAATTAAAATTCATACGTTACATAAAAACAGCCAATCACGATACTCGAAACATACACAATTTTGTGGAAAAAATTTAAACCTTGTTCCTGATAAGTAGTGAGACCTGTAAAGTTTACTGTACAACTCAATAGTGTGGTAGTTCACAATGACAATAATGGCAATACTATAATTATTTAGGGTTACACGCATTTACAATAGTACACGTGAAACAATAGTTCACTTGTATAAGACTTCCTGTGAATTTTTTTATTTATTATATACGTATATTTGATTTTTAATGAGGTGTTTTCATAAATAAAATAAATAACCAAACGGCACACTGTCCCCGTTAGAGGGGTTTTAAACTACAGTTGCACCATCAAAGTTAACTTATTTAATTTTATGTGAAAATGCATACATTTTACGAGAACACCATATTGTTTCCTGACTTTGGTTTAAGTGTTACAAAAAAAAATACACCAAAACAAAAATGACAGTGTTACGAATATATTTTGACAAAATATGGGTACGTCAATTGACATTATCAGGACTTTAGATTCATCCATACTATGTTTATGAATCAATATTTGTGTCCTCTGAACACCTCTCATACTTATAATAAATAAATTAGGTAAAGCTAAAAATTGTGACAAGTGAAGCGAACTCATATCTGTGTTAGCTGTACCTTGAAAGCAATTATTTACATCATATACACATCATACTCGTAATACGTGTGCTTAATGGTGATGCTTATGAAGTAAACACGCTGAAAAGGGACTCAAAGCACAAATTTTCATATATTTATAAACTATTTTCATTAAATACGAGATTTACTGATATTTGCTACGGTCATGAATGTGTAAGTTATTATATCCCTACTAATATTATAAACGCGAAAATAGCTCAGTTTGTCTGTCTGTCTGTTACGCATTCACGCCTAAACTGTAATAGAAACAATTTGAATGGATGTGAAAAACGTTGAAAGTTTGTATGGAAGTTTTGTCATGTTTGAGGATAAAGAGCTTGAAAGAGAAGGTTTGAAGTATGTTTGAGAAGTAGAAGGCTTCAAACTTATTTTTAGGCTTATGTTTGGTAAAACTTTGGTCGTTAAGGGGGTTGAATCACTACTAACAGTTTAGAAAAGCGGCGTGTTACTCCGCAAGGCGCAGATAGAGTTAGTAATGTAAAGTAATAATTCAATATTTTTAAAAGACGAGAAACGAGCAGACTTTATGTTTTTAACTTTCAAGTTCTCTCAAGTTCAATATCTTACTAATATTATTATATTTGTAATAATTTTTTCTGTGTATTTTATAATGAATAAATGTTTTTTTTATTTTTTTTTTATTATTAGGCATTGGTACGATATTAATGATTTTAGTATTGATACTCGGTATATGCAGTAGATGCCATCTATTGCCATAGAAACCTTAAAGAAAAGTGTTGATGTTGTTACATAATAGTTGTTCCCTATGTGTGTATTTTGCATCACTTCAAATATAATTAATGAATATGCAGCAAAATATTTTTCATACCACCAGGTCGGAAAAAGTACTTTTTCATCCCACCAGCTCGGAAAGAGTACTTTTGCTCCTCGATATCAGGGCGCAAAAGTCGTTTTTACCCTCTAGAGGTTAAAGTAAATTTGAATTTAGAACATCGTGTGTACTGAGGTTTTGAATTCAAAACATAATTTAACCTATTTATTTCTACCTCCTTGGTGCCGAATTCATCATACATTTATTTTTAATTTGTTAAAAACTCATACTCGGAACCTCTTTGGTGTACTTTTTTTAAATGCTTTGCGCGCAATTTTCTTTTCACGTATGGAGGATAGAGGTAAAGAATGTTATTTCAAATGGCAAAACATTTTGAAATGCTATGAATGAATCAATTGAAATCGAATTGAAGTATGCCGAGTTGCCGAGTTAAATAATTAAATATTATTGACTACTAAAATAGTAACTAATAGATAATTTCAACTACTTGTGCAGTACAAAATAATGTAGTAAATATAACATCAAATAAATAATTACTATTTTGAGAAAACATGTAGGTACAATATATTTTGAAGTCAAAACTTCTTTTGGCGCGCCAAAGACAGATTTTTCGTGGGCTGTCAATTTAATTCTAGCGTCACGCTCGGAAATGATAAGAAATCATCGGGTAAACTCTGGACCATAGCCAATGGCCATCTAGAAATGCATCAGCCTTTCCCATTGGCCATTTAAAAATGTGTCAGCATTTCTAGATGGCCATGCTCATAGCCTCGCCCTCCGGTTTCCCACGCGTAGTTTCCAAAGTAAAAATCAAATCCTGAGTTATAAGTTACCACTTCTATCGGCAGTGCCTATGACTGCCACTATTTTTCTTTGATGAATTCTGAATAGTACGTTTATTAATTTCCCTTAAAATGTACCCTGATGCAAATTTAGCGCTACTATAATTTAATGCATTTGGGCGGACACTTTTTCATGTACACATGAAACTCCTTACCTCAAATTACCTCAACTCTCCATATATTCACGTCATATTGTTATTGTTAAAACCATGGCTAAATAAACTTAAGTTTAAAACTTATAAAATTGAATACAAGTGAAAAACCGTAATACCATATAATAATAAGTGATTCTAGCGACCAATAAGTTTATTTAACGCCAACAGAATCGACTGAAACTGAAAATGAGCAAAGCGTTTAGTAATTTCCTCGCTAGGGGGGGATGAAAAATTACGTGTTACACTCGAGTGCAAAGATTTTTCACCTTGTGCTCTTTTGATTCCCTTGCTACGCTCAGGATTCTAATTTTTGAATCCCTCGCTACGCTCGTGATTCAACTTTAGAATCCTTCGCTTGCTCGGTCATCAAAATTGAGCACGCGGTTAAAAAGCCACTTTGCACTCTTGTATAACAAATAACTATTGCTCCTCGATATCAGGGCGCAAAAGTCGTTTTTACCCTCAAGAGGGTAAAGTAAATTTGAATTTAGAACATCGTGTGTACTGAGGTTTTGAATTTAAAACATAATTTAACCTATTTATTTCTACCTCCTTGGTGCCCAATTCATCATACTATTATTTTTAATTTGTTAAAAACTCATACTCGGAACCTCCTTGGTGTACTTTTTTTTAATGCTTTGCGCGCAATTTTCTTTTCACGTATGGAGGATGGAGGTAAAGAATGTTATTTCAAACGGCAGAACATTTTAAAACGCTATGAATGAATCAATTGTAATCGAATTGAAGTGCCGAGTTGCCGAGTTAAATAATTAAATATTATTGACTACTAAAATAGTAACTAATAGATAATTTCATCTAGGTACTTGTGCCGTACAAAATAATGTAGTAAGTAAATATAACATCAAATAAATAATTACTATTTTGAGAAAGCATGAAGGTACAATATTATCAAAGTAATTCAAAACTTCTTTTGGCGCGCCAAAGACAGATTTTTCGTGGGCTGTCAATTGAATTCTAGCGTCACGCTCGGGAATGATAAGAAATCTTCGGGTACACACGGGACCATAGCCATTGGCCATCTAGAAATGCCTCAGCCTTTCCCATTGGCCATTTAAAAATGCGTCAGCATTTCTAGATGGCCATGCTTATAGCCTCGGCCTCCGGTTTCACACGCGTAGTTTCCAAAGTTATAAGTTACCACTTCTATCGGCAGTGCCTATGACTGCCAATATTTTTTTTCATGAATTCTGAATAGTAAGTACATTTATTTATTTCCTTTAAAATGTACCCTGATTCAAATTTAGCGCTACTTTATTTTAATGCATTTGGGCGGACACTTTTTCATGTACACAGATGAAACTCCTTACTTCAATCGGTCAACTATCCATATTTTCACGTCATATTGTTATTGTTAAAACCATGGCTAAATTAAACTCAAAGTTTAAAACTTAGGTTAAAAACAGTAAAATTGAATACAAGTGAAAAACCGAAATACCATAATAATAAGTGATTCTAGCGACCAAGAAGTTTATTTGACGCCAATAGAATTGACTGAAACTGAAAATGCGCAAAGCATTTAGTTATTTCCTCGCTAAGGTGGGATGAAAAATTACGTGTTGCACTCGAGTGCAAAGATTTTTCACCTTGTGCTCTTTTGATTCCCTTGCTATGCTCAGGATTCTGATTTTTCACCTTGTGCCCTTTTGATTCCCTTGCTATGCTCAGGATTCTAATTTTTGAATTATAGAATCCTTCGCTTGCTCGGTCATCAAAATTGAGCGCACACGGTTAAAAAGCCACTTTGCACTCTTGTACAACAAATAACTATTAACAATCAAGTGTAATTTGAACTGAACTTAAGTTGTGGATTGCTTTGTGAAGTACGTCACATGAGCTCTATAATAAGCAAATTTATTTAAGGTTTAACCGCCGCATTTAAAATATGTTAGACACATTTTAAATACAAGTCTTACGCAAGCGAAAAATCATATAAATTTCCGAGTCAATTCAGTTCGGTACATACCTAAATGTTCGAAATTTCTGACGTGAAACGAGATGGAATTGAAATTAATTCAAGTTTTGTAATACGGCAGTAAGTTTTCAATGAAATATTTTATCTCGAAACTTTGAATAGTACATTGGTTTTTAATATCTTACAAGGACGAGCAAGATATGAGCCTACCGTGTTTTTTTTTACAAATTTAAAAACACTCATCGGCAATATTTAACTTTATTATTAGTATTCCTTGAGTAGATTTTTATTCATTAAGTAGTTTACGATTAAGTTATTTTTTTCGGTATGGTGCATTATAAACCCTGATTTCTGATAGCTCGATTACATAAGACAATTGATAGCTAACATATACATAAAAGTCATAAGTTTGATTTAGAACCAACTTTAACTTTAACAAGTTGTTTATTTTTAATTCAAGTTAAATTACTCTAAAACTGACAACTTTGTAACGTTATTAACGTATTACATTACGGTCCCTAAACACAAAACATTAGTATGATACAAATATAACAGAACCGAACACCATGTACATTTTCAACACACCTGCGCTTCTACCGCCTAACTAAATCGGCTATCGCTTTGCTAATACTGTCTCTATCATTTCAAGCGAAAAGATAAGAGAGAGAGAAACATCAAAGCTATGACATTTTTCGTTCGGCGGTAGTCCCCGATTCAAAAAAAGGGTGAACTAAATCAAAAGCTAAACAGAAACGTATTCAGAAGAAAATACTACACACTTTTATACTACGAAATAGATGGTAGTAGTGAGTTTTAGTACAACATTGACATCCATATTTGCTAATTTACATACGATTCATGTGAACATCAGATTGTTCCATCAATTCAAGGTGTTTAAGAGAGATAAGTGTTTCAGATGGGAGAGATAACAAAAAGTCAACCATATCAAAACAAAAATACAAATGTGATACGTTAAAAAACACAAAAACCACAACATTGGACAACAGTCACGTTAGACCACAAACAGCGCCGTCTCCGTCTACTATATTTTATTAAATACATTTTTGTTCACGTCTGTCGACTATTTATATATGTCGTAAGATACCTAATTTGGTAAACAGCATTTTGCCAAAAAATCTAGGAATTTCGCACAAGGACGGATAATTAGCTTTTTTTACATTGGCTTTGACATCTTTCGACCATCTCGAGTTTTTGCAAAATCCCTTTCTTTTATTTTGCAAAAAACACGAGTTGGCTTAGTAAGATTACGAAAATAATCATTAGCTATTACGCCTTAAGCATACTGATTAGTCGATCTGATCGCATAAAACAACATCTCTGATGATTGGTTGATGAGTTGAAGTTTCACTTGTTAATCCTTTACTTGCGATGTTTTGCTTGTTGTTGTCTTCCGAAAAGTCTTAAGGTCGTTTCTTAGCGAATAGGTATTTTTAATAAGAAGTGAAGTTCCTATTCGTCTAGATAAACACCTTCAAGCCAACAAAATGACATTAGGAATCAAACATAATAAGAGTTTACCTGTAACCCAAAATCAAGCCTATCCCAGGTAATGATATTCAATGTAACTAAACCATCTCGTGTTTTTGCAAACTCCCTGCCTGCCTTATTCAGAGGATCAAGATATGTAAAACCCACAGTTTAATTTATGTTTTTTCGTGAAATCACTAGGATTATTGCGAAAATACAATTTATCAAATTATCCTACGACATACACATATTTTTTTTATAGTAAAGAGTGACGAGCTGAGCAGGACACATTCCTGATAGTAAGCTAAACGCCTGCCCATAACAGCGCAGTGTCACGCAGAGATAAAAGTTTATGTCTATGTTTTGTAATATCTCTGGATAATCCCGCCTCATTGCAGATATCCGACTGACTTAAACAACAGTTATTTTTGCTATATCATAATAGGTATATCAGTGTAATTTATAACGTTCTACTAAGGCTTTTAAAAACTGCGTTACGCCGACTCTCGCGCGTTTCCATGCAAAACTCGAACGCGCGTGTGCACGAGTTTTGTATGGAACCGCGCGGGCGTCCGCCTAACGCAGTTTCAGACCTAAGTGTACTAATAAACCCAGTTTTAAGGTATTAAGTACAAGCTTTGGACAACGTAATGTAAGATAATTGTGTGACTCACCAGCTTGTCCTTGCAACACTTGTTTTCCCTGGGCTGTGAGCATGTGAGGTGCCAGTTGGTTGCCTTGAAAAGGCTTCCCGGCCGCTATAACCTGTTGAGACATAAACAACACCATAAGCAGTCTTGAAGTAAATGAATGCCCGAATGTGTTACCTTTCTTTCTGGCGAGATATCGTATTATCTTTTTTTTTTTTTAAATAAAAATACAGAGTGGCGGGATAATACACGTGGTTTCTTAGCCTTTGTTATACATATCTTTAAACCGGAACACAGTAATGTTGGGGTATTACTGCTTGGCGGTAAAATATATGACCAAACGAACTGCAAATATGTGCTGGTAGAACATTATTAACGAATAGCTTTATTGCAATTTTATTGAGAGACTTGATTATAATCTGCAGTATCTCCATTTAAATTGGCCACTTAGATCATTTTTTTTTAGATTTTTATTTTTAATCCACTAATGGTAAGACATTTTACCCACAACTTAACTTGTTTCCGCCCTGTGTCACATATAACATATACAGTCATTTTCATTCCTCTATTGTGCGCGACGGCTTTCGCACGCTTCCTACTTTACCATGCCAAAACAGAGGCCATGACAAAAAAAAACAATACACAAAGAAAATTAGGAAAATCTAAGAAAAACAGAAAAAACGACACATTACACTAGATTCGTCATCAGACCTGTAAATATGAACTAAGAAACTAGTGATCTTATTAACTATTTCCACTGCACTCAGAGTCGCGTTATAATAAAATCACATTAAAAGCATGAAGCTAAATGAAATGCAATGCTGGCAAAACTAACCCAAGTCGGGCTCTGCAAATAGTCCTATCACTACATCATCTTACTGGGAGCCCAACTAATAACAGTGTTTGGTTCAGTTCATTCATAGGGTTACGATTAACTATTGGTGATGGTGGACAATAATTCACACACAACACCATCTGACCCCAAACTAAGCAAGGCTTGTAATATGGCGGCCAGATAGCTGATATAATATTAACTGTTGTATAACCATTGTCTTGGGAAGCGTTCAAGTATTACGTAATGCAGTTTTTATAGATTTTATACCCACCCTCCACCCCTTGTGTCGCAACGTAACTTTGTTTTCACCGTTTTCTCTCTCCCACAAAACGTTATGTACCACCATATGAACATTTTTACCTAAATATCACCAACAAAAGTTACGAACTTAGGAGAATTCAATAGGGTACCGGACTGGGTCAAAAATACACCATCCTAATTAGTCCGTCAGCTAGATCATGGAAAAATATTGGACACGTATTTTTTGTTTTTTCATAATATTAAAAATCGTCAAAGATATAGACCATCAAACTTCGAGAGTGGGGGGTCGCGACGTCACTCGTGAGTAAAAATCGTACTCACAAGTGACGTCACACGAAACTTCGAAGCGCTGTATCTTCGTCATTTATTGTTTGTGAAACAAAAGAAAAAATACGTGTGCAATATTTCTTGGCAATCTAACTAGCGGACTACTTCGTTTTTTTGAGGATTTGTACCCTAGTACGTAGATTTTTTATACAAAACAGTACTTCCGTAGCTTACCATAGCGTTATACACTTATACAAGACGCCTCCTGCGTTACCCAAACGAGATACCCGAACATCCCCCTGCATGGTGGTAATTTGAACAAAACCTGACTGCTGTTGGTTAGTCATAACATTTTCTAATCAATATCAAGTTTGCGCCTGACCGCCACCTCGCCTGATAATGAGCGACGATGCGGTCGGTGATAGAGCGCGTTTACCGAGAAGAAAGCGATTCACTTTCGATTTGGAGCAGTGTATTTTCAACCTTATCGGGCTACAGTAGCGATACTCTGGAGCATTAAGCAAATACATATGAAATTGACCTTTGGACCAATGGACTATTGGTGTTAACTTCGTTCAACTAAGTATTTGCTTTGAAGTAAGTAGTCAATATTGGTTCTTATACCCCGTTTACATTATTCCAGTCCAGCGACCGAATCCAGCGCTGGATTGCTTACTGGAATAATGGAAACCGGCACTGGAATGCATCAATCCAGTGCCAATGCATTCCAGTGCCGGTTTACATTATTCCAGTAAGCAATCCAGCGCTGGATTCGGTCGCTGGACTGGAATCATGTAAACGGGGTATTATTTTAGTTACTGATCCAGAAATGTATGAAATAAAATTCAAATTTTGACAGAAAATTTAAGAACATCGTTTCAAATGAAACCGAAACCAATATTTTTTTTAAGAAGATTTAGAACGTTACGATCAAGACGTAGACCTCAGTTCTTAATTATAGCTATTTATTGTAAAAAGCCCGATAATGCACATTCTAATTTCATTAAAGTTTATTACAATTCAATTCTTTCTACAATTCAATATTTAAGTCGATGACCGTATTCTGTCTCTGTTTTCATTATAAGACAGAGAGAGATGTAGATACGAATGCTGTTAAATTATTGAACGTGGTCTGATGCAATTTTCATGTTGCATCTAACCGAGTAACGGTCCGAAACACGTCACCAATGCAAATGTGATTAGAATTTAGTGGGCCATGGAAACGATACATCTTTAATTCCTTCAAATTAAGCGCATTCTTTCAAATGTCAACTCTATGTCCGAGTGATAAGGATCTTTAGGGTAATTTCAACAAAACTACCGTTTTGCTTATAAATTAATGAATGTGACTTGGATTAGGTCGTACGTCCGTATGTAAAATTGTATGGATTTTGTTCTCACTCGTCGACGGCTTAAACAGAATGAGCAGACAGAAATTCTGTTTTACGCTGTTTGTAACACAGTCGAAATTCCGGTTCAAAAGCCCATATTTCTTTTGGTTTTTGATGATGAGTGAACGAACAATTATGCGTGATGCAAATGCAGTGCTGTTACATGTTATTACCAAGAAATTTGCGTACTTATTTTTATTTAAAACTACCGACCCGCCCCGACTTCACACAGGTGAAATGTTTTAAATGATATCTTCGAAATTCATTGAAATTACACGCAGTATAATGCCAGATTATAACATAGGTATATATCTACATTAAATGCACAATGTAGTACTCAAATGGATACCGATTCATAGCATGGTTTACGACAGCACACAGACAGAAGTAGAATATAAACCTCTAAAACTATCAGTGTTTCTCTACTATGTTATACATATTTATTATACAAATAAACCTTCCTCTTGAATCTTTGCATCTATGTATTGCGAAAAATCGCATCAAAACACGTTGTGTAGCTTTAAAGATCTAAGCATTCATATGGACGGACAGACAGCGGGAAGCGACTTTGTTTTATACGATGTAGTTATGAAAGTGATAATGATGGCAGTAAGGTGGTCACCTGTATCTGTTGCGAGTTGATGCCCGGATGGAGGGCGATGTTGCTCGGCATCAGCAACGGTCCTTGCGCGTTGTACAACTGTTGCAGGTAAGCGTTGTTCTGAAGCGGTTGCTGGATTACTTGCACCCGGCCGTGCCCCCAATCCGCACTGTACATGATTTCCTCATTTATAATTAAGTACAAAAGATGTGAGAACAATAAAAAAAATACTTGGCAGTCATAGAAGTGAAAAGTTATAACTCAGAATTTGATAACTTACTTTGGAAACTACGCGGGGGAAATGCTAACGCATTTCAAGATGGCCAATGGCCATAGTCCTGTGTTTACCCGAAGATTTCCGATCATTCCCGAGCGTGACTCTAGAATTCAATTCACAGCCCACGAAAAATCTGTCTGTCGCGCGCCAAAAGAAGTTTTCATTTTAAAATTACCTTATTTGTTGCGGGTGTTGGTTGTTAGGAGGCATGTTCTGCAGAGAAGTCATGGTGGAAATGGTTCCGCCTCCTTGCTGTTGCAATGCGCCTCCGGTCTGTTGCTGTTGCACCTACGAAACATTACACATGTAGAATTTTCTGGGTTTATGAGTAGGCTGACGTGTATCGCAGCTGATTGGCAGAAAAAAAATTATGTGGTGTCATGGGACACCAAGTTGGAACGAAGTTCCTTGGGATAATAAAAAAAACAACACAATTTTGCAAAAAAAAAAAACAATTAAACTGGTGTTGCAAATACGTCTTTTTAATTTAATTTAGCTACAAATACACTGCTATTACGCATGTTGGTGACAAGAACTCGCAAGATTTGCTCCGCCAACGATCCGACGCTACGCCACTACATTACACACACAAGCGGACCCGTAAGATTTTAAAAAAGTGCACGAAATTGGAGTTTTCACTTCAAAAGCGCAATACGACAGATAACAATGTCAGAAGGTCATGCATATAGAACGGTATGCAGTCGCTAGACGGTATCTTGTCTAGACGCATTTTCGTTCGATACCGCCGTACAATAGGTACCTAATAAACATTTATATGTTCTCACTATATACCTATACATTATGTAGTAGTGTTGTTACAATACAATACAGCACACTTTATTGGCACCACAAAGTTTACAACAAGTAACTTAAAAAACAAAAAAAACACATGTACTAGTCACAAAAGGCGATCTTATCGCGGAAAACGGTATCTTCCAGATAACCTTTTGACTTATATGGAATCTATTTAATAGTTACCGGAATTATAGTAGTCAGTTAAATAACTTTCAATACCGAGGATGGGTTGCAATACCACGTGATACTGAAGTATAATAACTTACTTCAGGTATCTAAATTGTTTGTCTCAAAGTCAAAGTCAAAGTTCCTTATTGATAAATGTACAATTTACACATCAATTAATACATACAATACTCATCATTGTAAGATAAATTAAAAAAACTCTTTAACAAAGTCACCCTACACGACTTTCTTTACAATAAATATATTCCCCTTGGTTATACAGAACAAATAACTTCAACTAATTAGATACTGTTTTTACGTGCACGAACCCTTCCGACTGTAAAGGGCAAAGAAAAGTATTGCGAATGACCAAGTCAGGTGATTGCATACATAAATATTAATTAATTCATTGAATACATGGCGCAAAATAAGTCAGTTTAGTTACTCTGTTTAGTTCAATTTAAAATGAATTACAGTGTATAGTTTAACTAGCGGTCCGCTCCGGCCTCACCCGTGGTACATAATATACAGGGTTATTGGTAATCAGCCTGCATCCTTTTAAGGGGATGTTAGGTACATTCAATACGTCGGCTTTTGTTTTACAGTTTTAAAAAAATTGTGTTTTTTTTCTTTTACAAAAAAAATAAAAAGTGTATTTGCACAGTCTAAAAGCATCGAGCTCTTCGTACCAATTCGTAACAAGAGCGCGTACGCTCTTTAACGCGCAAAAAATGATGTGCCGAAGTGAATAAACACTAAAAAGTCGCTAAACAGTACAAAAAAAGGGCAACAAATACTATTTTTTTGGGTTATCTATTGAGTATTAACGAAAGTTGTAGAACAAAAGTTGTTTGTTTAAATATACAGAGCATGCCCTTAAACG
Organism: Ectropis crepuscularia; assembly: GCA_963693475.1. Classification (NCBI taxonomy): domain Eukaryota; kingdom Metazoa; phylum Arthropoda; class Insecta; order Lepidoptera; family Geometridae; genus Ectropis; species Ectropis crepuscularia. Next base: position 21,868,738 of record OY856338.1, read on the forward strand.
GATGCTGGCTGATTACCAGTAACCCTGTATAGTCTATAGCAATGATCACGTACATATATACAACGGTGAAAGAATTTTTGAAATCGGTCCAGTATTGCTTGAGATAAGCGCGTACAAACAACAAACCTCTTCAAGTTTATAATATGTATTAGAATTACTGGTGGCCTAGTTCGGGAGAACGGCAACTGCCGGTCCGGAGCCCCTGGTTTGAATCCCAGGCGCACCACTGTCTTTTCAAAGTATAATAATTCCGCTAACTTAAAACGATGAACCTGACTCTCTGCTTTCGAAGCGCCGAGTCCCAGCATTGGGAACAATTAGTGTGAATGCTTATGCTATGCTCAAATGTATGGTAGTGATTAGACCACAAGAATAACGTTGACTTCTCACTGTTTCCTAACCAACATTTTCAAAGTTTGCATTGGTCGATTTGTTTGTTCCGCTTTCGACCTGCTACGGAGCGTCGTCAGATCAACGCGATTTTTCACACAATTAAAAATATGAGATCACAAAGTGACATTGAACATTTTGATGGAATTTTTATCCCACCAAAAATCGTCGCATCAATAAATAGACGAACTAATTGAACACACTGAATAACAATAATTCACAAGTTTAACAATTCATAAACTTGAAAACTAGTGCGATACCAGCCTAATCGATGATAGCGATCTGTTCCAAGCAACGTTAGGGTGCTCGATTTTTTAATAGAATCCTCTTTTTTTGTGGACCTTACCTCAATACAACGGATACGACCGAAACAATATCTAACATGGTCGAAGACAACATTCAATACCATTTGTTTAATCAAATGTAAATGTACCAAGTAAGTACCTATACATGTAGTTTGTTTCTTGTTTGAATGTGCTGAGAAAGAAATTCAAGGATTTTTGACAAATCAATATCATATACTTTTTTTTTAAGTTTGATTTTTAAACTCAATTGTCGAGGAAGTACGACAATTTAATGCCACGACAATACCCTTAAGAGCTGATTCAAAATATAAATAGCTAGTCAAATCACGGACCCGGCTATTATAACTATAAAAACCGAAACAAGTAAAAGGAATTCGAATATCTGTTTAAAACCAATCCGGTTCCGAAGAGCGTATTAAATTAAATAAAGAATAAAAAAAACATTTCAGAACAGACGTCGGGTAGAGGTCGTAAATCTCAAGCGTCGAGTAGCAAAACCATCGAGTTTAACCTTCTGTCCTACAAAAAATATTAGGTGGGCCGACCTCGCGACGCCGCGGACCTTAAGGGCGCCTTCACATTAGGTCACAAGCAGCGCGGCAGCCGATGCCTTTTCATTACAAGTACAGCGAACAGCGTTTGCAACACTGACTCGATGCCGGCTGATCGCGCGCGGCTGCCGCGCAGGCGTCCGCTATGACAAGTCCGCTATGACAATTATGTGTCGCGCTGCTCTTTTTAGTATAGAAGTTTGCCGCCTGTGAACAGCGCGACTCTCGCGCTGCGACTACCGCGCTGCTGCCGCGCTGCTTGCGACCTAATGTGAAGGCGCCCTAAAACCATATTTCTTGTACACTTTTAAAAAACTTGTACAGTCCTCGCCATCAGTAATGACCCAGTGGCGTTACTGTCGCATTACCATCCAACACCAGATAACTTTTGTTTACAAATTCTTAGCTTGAAATTTTCTCCAGTAGAGGTTGAGAAGTAGCTGAGACTACTAAAACATCGCGATCGATCCAAAAAAGTAACTGTTTCATTATTTAATTCTGAATTATGTAAATTATTCGTTTCACTATATTCCTGAACTTAAGTAAATAACTGATGGACTGAAATACTAGACGAGTATTGCAGTCTCTTCATTGTATCAATACGGAACAGCAAAGAATCATCGGATTTGCGTCCTCATCATCAACAGCCCACTAAATGTTCCCACTGCTAGGACTCGAGGCCTTCTCTCGCAAGGAGAGAGTTAAGGCCATAATCCACCACGCTGGCCCGGTGCGGGTTGGTGGATGACACATGACTTCGAAAGATTCTAGGTACATGTCGGTTTTCTCACAATGTTTTCCTTCACCGTTTTAAGTTAGCTGCATTACGCACATGACTTCGAAAAGAGAGTGGTGCGTGTGGGGGTTTGAACCCGGGGTCTCCGGATCGACAGGCTCCGTTTTCCCGACTAGACCAGCCGTAAATGTCTTATTGTAATCGGATATTTGAACTGACCTGGTGCGTGCTCGGCATCGAGGAGACGACGGTGACTGTCTGATGATGCTGCTGGTTCGGCTCGTGCTGCGCCATACTCATTTGTTGCTGGACCACTTGGCCCTGTCCATCCACGATCTAAACAAATACAACACACTTTATACTACCAGACAAACTTTATCATATTTTTTTTAGGGTACATAGTTTTTTAAGGCTTAAGGTCTACGACTTATATGACTCCACTCCCACCTGAAAAATGAAATACACTCGAATGTGGGCTTTATGTCATGCCCATTACGATTTAGATTACATTGGCAACTAAAATTTGCAGACGACTATCAGCGAGCGGTCTGCTAATTGGTGTTGCCAATGTAATATATATCTTAACGGATATGGCATAAAGCTCATATTTGAGTGTATTTTATTTGTCGAGTGGTAGCGGAGTCGCATAAGTGGGCGCAGACCTTTGATACTATTTTTTTATACTATAGACTGCATAGACGAGCAGGTCATGTTGCTTACCAAAGCAACATGCCTGCCACTAAAGGGACAGTGATACGCAGCCATTGGAACATAAAAAGTTCAAATAATTATCTCGCACCACTGCGGCGTCACCCAGAGGTATAACATGTTTTATCTGTATGCCCTGTAATTTAACACGAAACATTACCCTTCAAAACGGAAGACAGTGATGTTTTCACATTACCACTTGGCGGTAGACTAACTTTTAGTTAAAGAAAGTTAGGTTTCTTTTTTTTTATTATTATATCGATATACGAGTAGGTGTTATAACTTAATACGTAATAGCGTATTACACTTTTTTTTTAGTAGATTTAAATACTGTAAATGTAAATCGATGGAAGGACGAGCTCGGAGCGTTTAAAAATGATTGGACGATGGTAGCTCAGGACCGGATAAAGTGGAGGGAATTGGGGGAGACCTTTGCCCAGCAGTGGGACATTTCACATTAATTAAAAAAAAACTAGATAATTATTTTTCTCTCAAGAAGTAAAGATGTAAATTATGAGACCGTGCGGTTTCAGAGTGCACTTATATATAATCGAATCTATAGAATTGTTAGATAATAAGTAAAAATTCATATTTATATAGGTACCTTTTAATTATGTTTTTACTGTATGCGGCGAGGGTAATATTTAATTATCTACTTCAATGGTTTCTTTGTTCGTAATTAGGGTTTGGCTACTAAAATCATTCTACTGCACGGCCTAAGTACAGGCGCTGAATGTACTTTCTATACCTGTCCACCTTAACTCGTAGTTCTAGAAAAGAACGGAATGGTCCATTGACTCGTTTTATCTTTAGTTCATGCGTTTATACGAACTACGCGTCTGATGGCCTGACCCGCGTGTCAGACAGATTTATATCATTCGAGACGACCGACCAAGACGTAAATCTCTCTCTGCCAAAGCAATTAGTATGATGAACAGAAAAATTCACGCACCACGCGGCAAAACTTGATTTCTGTTCCCACAAACGCCTAACTTCGCGATCAAACTCTCTTTCCGCAACGGTAATAATTATTTCTCCATTTAAAACCCAGTTCAAATTTATTTCGAAAAATGTTGCAGCCTACTGCATTTTTATGCCTATTTTATAGCTGGTAAAACCTGAAGGTTAATGTAAACCTGTATTAATACAAAGTTCGCGTGCATGACCGGTTTCGGTGTCCCGTTACTCAACAACATAGCAATAGCTGTAATGTTCAAAGCGATATTAATTGTTTTTTTTTTATGCAATAATTTTATTGCGGACGGTAGTATTATCGTTTGAGAAAATATGTCAACATCAGTCAATTTATCAAATTAATTAATTTTGTGTTCCTATTAAAGGACGAGCGATGCGACGTGAAATGGGAACATATTAGATAGATAGATAGAAACACTTTATTGCAACACAAAGAAATTAAAATATTACACAGAAATATAAATATGTTTTTTCTTTATAGTAGATATAGAGTGATTTGACGAGCAGGTCATGTACCTGATGGTAAGCAAACTGTGCTGTTATGAGCACAGTTTGCTTACCATCATTATGTGCTTACCATCAGGCACATGACCTGCTCGTCTCATCAATCACTCTACCTACATACCTACAGTCTACATGTCTGCACTATAAATAATACGAATGCCTTGGTAAAATCCGAACCAATTCTTTCAACAGTTGGTAGACAAAGACTGTCTGTCCAAGAAATCCCTAAAGAGATCGAATCAAGAAAATTTCCTATACAGGACGTCTGAAAAGACATAAAGGGTTTTTTTTAACTGTTATAGGTATACGCTTGACCGCCTGATGTTGAGCGACGATGCGGTCTACGATGGAGCGATAAAAAAACCGATTCACTCTCGATTTGAAGACACAAAGATTGTAACTATCGGAAAATACCCACTCAGGCAACTTATTCCACAGCCTTGACGTTCTTATCACAAAAGCAGAGTCAAATCTCTTCGTTCGTGTCTTTAGAACATCAACCATGAAATGATTTCGCATTTTCGAGCTGCGAGCATTCCGATAGAAAAAAGGGCAAGGTGGTATCAGATCGTGCCAATCAGTCGCACACTCTCCGAAGTGTATCCGATAATAAACCGATACGCTAGCAATTTGTTTGGCACGTCTCTCGATCGATTCCAGAGCGTCCAGCTGATACTTAGCCGACCCATCCCAAAGGTGCGAACAGTACTCCATACAGGAGCGAATCTGTGCTTGGTATAACGTGAGCAACTGCTCAGACTTAAACTACCTTCGCACCTTAGAGAGGACACCCAGTTTTTGACAGCTAATTTAGCGTTGGACTCGATATACGAGCCAAAGTTGAGCGTAGACGACAAAGTAACGCCCAAAAGCTCGAGATGGTCGGATACCGTACGGATACACCGCGAAAAGTAGGAGTCTGTTGGAATGGACTCCTTTTTGCGGAAAACAGACACGCCTGCGTCTTTCACACTCTTACCAAGAGCTTAGGATTGTATAAAGATACTAGCTGTTACCCGCGACTTCGTCCGCGCGAAAGAAATACTAAGATAATTCAAGCAGTACATATTTTTATTCAGAGTTTCATGGTTTTATCTTCAACGGTTGGTATCTTCCATGTTGACATCCAACTCCCCATTTCAACCCCAATTTCACCCCCGTACAATTTGAAATTACAAAATTGCTAGAACAAACATTCGTTTGCTTCGTGTCAAGTGTCTAGGTATATACAGAGTTTCATGATTTTATCTTCAACGTTTAGGAACTTTCAAATTGACATTCATCCCCGATTTCAACCCCAGTTTCACCCCCGTACAGTTCAAACTACAAAATTGATAGAACAAACATTTAATTGTTTCGTGTTCGTTAAAATCTGTCTAGATACAAAATTTGATAACATTGAAAATCACGAATTTTCATACAACCGTTCATCCCTTGTTTCACCCTCTTAGGGGTTGAATTTCGCAAAACCCCGTCTTAGCGAGCGCCTACGTGCTAAAAGGAACCTCCATGCAAAATTTCAGATTCCTAGCATTTGTAGTTTCTGAGATTTCTTGATGAGTGACCTTTCGCTTTTATATATAGAGATACAAACCATCAATAAACAAATACCTGTATGTAAGTCCTGGAAAAATCGTATAATATTGGAAGAAACGTAGAAATTTAAATGATATAAGACGTGTGTTTAAAATAAATTAAGAAGTAAAAACAATAAGTAGGAATTCTCCTAACTATCTTGTTCGTCAGGGCATCGATCGCGGCTGACGCCTTACGCCCGTACTGTAATACAAAAATAAATAAAAATAAAAACATTTTAGAAGAGTTTTTTGTGTTTGGGGCGAGTTTCTCTTTCGATCACAAAAAAAATACTTTTGTAGGCTAAGGTAGCCAGTCATAAAATTAATATTTTAGTACCTACTAAATTGATCGATTTACTTGATTGGTTGTAATATTGTAAATACGAATTCTAAATAAGTACATAGATTTTTTCGTTCATACGATTTAACTTATTTCGTTAATTACTGATTTTTGTGTTCCGCTAATTATTTTCTTGGATAATAAACGAATGTGCAAATTCTGCACATTTCAATAATAACATTGCCAATAGAAACCGAACCACGCCCTACCCTAATGTAGCTCAACCAACGCTAATAATACTTACGTATCGTGATGCTGGATCGATACCACTCCTTTTCACACATCACGATTACGATCGTCCCGGTTCTAAATAAATTCAACAACGACCTCGCCGGATCGGCTTCTTCAGAGCGATCAGATTTTTGTAAAGACGAAACGTATTCATTCACTTAATTTATATTTTATTTTCATCTTCGCTTTGAACATCGTCGATAATCTGGTCATCCCCAATTTTGTTATCTGAATCTTCCAATGAAGGATCTTTCCTGGTTTAAGATTGCTAAAATGTCATAATTGTCTAATCGTTTAGGCCGTAACATTTTTATATCTGACAGAAAGCCGAAAACAAGCTAAATATACGAAAAACAAAATGACTTGTACCTAGTAAAAAGTTACGCAAAGCCTAAACATACGTCTCGCAGGCGTGCGAGACTTTGATAAATCAAAAATGGCAGGAATTACATTAACGTCACGGACCACATCACCTAGGTCTTGTCATCCACTGAGTGGGCTAAAAAGCACAACGCGCTAGCTTCAACCGTTAAGAAGAGACAAGCGATATTCAGTTGCGTGTACGCTTTGCAGGCGTAGAATAGGCTTAAGAACGTTGTCGTGGAGAAATAATAAGAGATAAATAATGTATTTCAATAATTACATAATAATGAATATGATATAATTATTGAACTACATTATTCTGCTATTTTAAATCGTCCCTACGTTTAGATAATAATCTCTGAAACTATGATATCAACATCCGTGACTACGAACCACATCACACGTACTGAATAGGCTCCGATATTTATTAATGCTAGGAACATATATTTATCTATGTCGTGTCGCAATCGTATCGGACTATGTTAACAAAGGTAACCGCCAGCTGGAGTATTTTCAGATGTGAGATCTTGTATCACGGTTCTTATAAAAGGCGAATATTCTAGCTACATGATATTTATCTATCTGTATAACACACACCAAGCGCGACATGCTTTCATACAGAGTATTTTTCCACGTCATTTGAATATTAATATTTTGAATAAATTTTTTTTTCAAGATAAGGTTGAAATTCCGACAGTACTGTGAAGATTGGTTCTATACTTGTCAGTATTCAAATCTCAATTTGTTTTTATGTACAAATAAACTTAAACAATTTAAACGGTATAAAAGCAAAGTTAAATAACGTCCAAGTTTGCAAAACAAAAAACAGAAATGCAGTACAAAGGGACGGAAAGAAAGCCATATAAAAGCAGTTACAGGGAACTGATACCCGCCGCAGTGATGAAAGACAAAACACATTTTTCAAGCTTTTAATCCTCTACCTGCTTCTACATAAAGGCATTAAAATAACGTAAAGCAACCTTTGCACGTTGTGTTTTGCAATGATTAATTACCAGAATTGGCGTTTCTCCCTAACGATGTGGTTAAGTGAACACGTAATATGTTCATGGCGTGTACGTATTTTGAAGCAAGAAATGGCGTTAAAGTGCCAATACATTATATTCGTTAAAATGCGAAATAATTAAAAATAAAATTTCACGGAGAAGGAACGGACTGACGACAAAAAACGTGGCGCGATGTCGCTTCCCTTCGCGATATTTTTTTTTGTCAAGTTATTCGCAGAATTACAGCGTTTCGTCTATCTGGATGGTAAAAACTCCTCTTACCGATTACACAGCGGCGGCAGTTGAGTTTCTCAAAATTGAAAACGGTTAAAATTGTAACTACTTACATGCAGTCCTTTGGCCTGAATGTCACCAGTAGGTTTTCCGTTTATTTTATAATGACGTTTACTTGGAAGCTTAAGGAAAAGCGTTAGCATTCGTAAAGGTTAACTCACAACGAGGCGAAATTCGTTTGCGTTGCTTCTTTTAGGATAACGATACAATGTAGATAATATTTACCAGTTTACCACACAAGTTTTATAATTATAAAAACAAAAAAACCGACTGCATTCACATCTGCGTGCGTCCACATTATTGCTTCCACGGCACGGCCTTAATGAATCAATTTAATAATGATTTTCTATGGGTAAACTGTCATAATATTTCATGTTGGTGTTTAAATCTTGACGATAATGGTGAACTTAGGTCACTAGAATATTTTTGATTGTACTACTATGGGTACAATAATTTTTATATTAGTAGAATGTTAGTTATATACGCGTGTACAGAGTTGAAAGATACAATATTTTGTAAACACAATATTCAAAATTGATTGTAGGGTAACTAACCTCTAATAAATACATTTAAGTGGCAACATACTCGTACTTATAAAATTTATAGATATTTTATATAATTATTTTTCTTTGAGAAACCGAATGACCACTAACAATTTAAAAAATAAACTAATCATTTTTGTCAAAATTTGTGAAAACAATGAATAAAGTACCTAGCAGTTTTGGGAGTAAAATATCATCGAAGTTTACAATTTTGATATTTTTTTTTCAAAACTAATATTGTAAACATCAGTTTTTTACGAGTAGAAGAAACCAATTCACTCTAAATTTTAAGACATACATGTCATACATATGTGCCTATTACTTAGCTGTACCTACTCGTACGTATAATGAAAGTGAAGTCAAACCGCTTCGCTCGAGTTGTCGGAACGTCAACCATAAATAAATATACCGGTGACGCTTTTTCCAGCTTCGGGATGCCCGATAGAAAAATTACTTCGGTAGTATTCGATAAATTGTATTTTATTTAATTCGGCATGTTATAAGTGTAATTGGCATTTGTCGTGCTTATTGTTATGAATGAATAAATAAATAACGGTTCGGTACGATCGCGTAATTGATGTCAGCGATTGCGCGCTGCGAGTCGCGGTTTTACGACAACGCGACGCCGACCGAAGGGAATGTATTACGTCTTGAGGCACAGTATAGCGAGCGCGGTGAAGGTTTTAAATTCGCAGATATTGCCGAGGTATCATAGGCCACGATTCAATGCACCGAGCGGTGCATCGCTGCGCAGCGAAGCGCAGTTACGCCAACAAATTTATGCTGCCTCAGAATAACCCTCATATCACATAACGCTACGTTACACGGTGCACTGATGTGCAGCTAGAAACAGGTTTCTAATAACATCGTCGTTTAGCGGCTTGGTCAAAACTGATCCTAACGCGTCACAGAGCAAAACGCAGCGTTAGCTGTTTTCGGCAGCTAACTACTCTTTATTCAAAAGAAATATCAACTAATAAAATGTACATTAATTTTTTGCAAAATCTTCGCTCCAAAATTGTATCTTTTTTTGTTACTGAATTTAATGTTTAATTAATCTCGTCACAACGCAACTAAAGAAATTAGAAATTATTTTTGCATCTACTGCATGAAACTAACATGCATCAGATTTGATTAAGAGTTTATTTTAAAATCCGAGCGTTAAACAGCAACAAATGTTACTGTTTCTCTCTTGCTCTCTCTTGGGGTGTGCGAAGAGGGAAGAAATACTAAAGGGCATTTAGTCAGGGGACGGCCTTAACACCAGTACCGGAATAAAAGCAACTTTGTGACAAAGTTTTGATAGCGTAGTGTAAAGTACTAAGGTCGTAGTTCAAAACTTTCTACTTGTTTACCTAGATGCAGGAATACAAAGAAAGCCTCTACTTAATCTAATGGCACTCAATTAACACATCATTCCGAAAAAAAAATGTATTTACAATAACATAATATTAGATCCACTGTCGGGCCTGTCCTATAGGTAAATCAGGCTGTGCTTTGAAGATAGCTAGTGTTATGTGAGAAATATCCACCAATATTTATTTTATAAAATTTCAGAAAGGAACCAAACTCAACATACTTCTTACATTTCCTCGAGCTCAATCGAAGGAAGATCTAGAGGCAACCGCTGATTTTTTTGTCGCGATTCAGATGTATCGTACTTTACCAGTATTCACTATTCAGCTTAATACAGTGTTTTGTGTGACCCTGAATTATCACGACACTGCAGATCTGATGGATCTTGCATCTTGTAGCTCAGAGTGCATTATCTTCGACCACACCGTCGCTTACCAACAGGCGAAATGGCACTGAACTAAGTTCATCAGAGAAATAACTTTTATTCACATACGAGTATAGAAGAACAATTTGGATGTCACAATTTAAGCATTACCATGGTTATATTGTGGAGATAATTCTCGATATATTTTTATGCACGATGTTCACGATTAAACTCCACTATACAATCACGGTAAATATTCCGTAATGAATAATATTGTGATGAAAACGTGTGATAAACACCGCAAGAACTTATAACAATGTTTGGCAAAATGAATAAGTATCAGGCAGTATCCATCTTAAAAGCTGGACGTCACGTCAGTGCAAAACACATCACCCCATCAATTATACATATTACAGCTCCTTGACCTCTCAATGGCGAATCTAGAACTATTTTAAATCCTTTGGTTTCATTTGCAAAATACAATACCCACAATTAAAGAACTGCATAGTGCCATAGTGCTAATCGTGACACGCCCACGTAATAGAGTTCCGTAGATTTTTTTATAAGTAGGTACCTACGGCCTCTGATGACCTCTACTGCTAACCGAATTTCGGGCTACGCGCAGAAGGCGCGGGGCTCTACTAAACTAAACTTACTAAATACTACACTAAGGTGTATCAATACGTAGTGCATACCAGAAAACACACAAATGATTGACATATGATAAATACAAAAGAAATTAGTTTAAAAAGATAATTAATGAAATAAAAATAAAATAATTAGATAACCAGCTAAATCGATTATATTTTACGGCACATTTTATTTAAAAAAAACTATTATTATTTAATGCATGTTAAAAAATCTCTCAAGAATTACGTAGACATTGTTGAGCAATAAAATCCTCGTCAATGTTTTAATAGTCGATAAAAGACCAGAGATAAAAAATGGTTCTCAAATTTAAATATCTTATCTTATTTCAACACTTATTATCCAACGATTAATTTAACGCAGGTAGTGTTTAATTATTGTTTTAATAATATGTAAAAGTTCAAAATATGAACCTGCTCATTAAAATATTTTCCCAAAGCTTAACCGGTATAATTAAATGTTGTATTCAGATGTAGACGGCTACAATAAGATAGTTGATGGTTTCAAATACAAATTTATTTTTTGCATCGAATATATTCGAACCATAAAATATAATGAAAGATTTAAAACGCAAGGTTGAATAAAGAATATTCTACTAATATGTATTATAAAAGTGAAAGTCTGGATGTTTTAGGTCAATCGAATGAATGAACGAATGTAATGAATATGTTGTCTAAAATAGAACACGGACCAATTTCTATCCCGAAAAAAAATCCTTAAAGAATTCTCCTTTTCGAAACAGTAACTACGGAACCCTAAAACGTACTGAAGTGAAGCGGTGATTATGTGAGTAGGTATACAACTTGTGGTTTTGAAAGCTTTAAATGAAAATCGCTCGATATAAAAATAATCCATTTTCTTCAAAAAAAAACAAAAACAGACTTCAATTTAAAGTTTAAACGAAACTTGAATAAAAAGGAATCATCGAAATCGATAGGCGTGATATTGAGCTATTGATTGTCCATTTGTTGAGCACATACTTAATGTAAATTTCAGACTTATTCAGTTTTTTCATGGATGCCACTGTCAGAACTGGACCAAACAGGAAGCTGTTTGGTCCCAAATTGCTATGGGACCAAACAGGAAGCACCAGCTTTCAAATAATAATAAAAACATCCAAATCGGTTCACCCTGGCAAAAGTTCTGAGGTAACAAACATAAAAAAATACAGTCGAATTGAGATCCTCGTCCTTTTTTTTGAAGTCGGTTAAAAATACGTCGCCTTCGGAAATAATTACACCTTTGACATTGTACAAAGAGTGAAGGATGAATGGATCAACTAAATTAAAAAAGCTACAATGAAATGAAATTCATAACCGCCGTATTTCAAACATTACGACCCCAAAACAGTTGTGAAATTTACGAAGTCTGTTACGTCAGGTCAAGTTTTGTAATTAGGATAAGGAAAACAAAACTTTTTTACAAAAGATATATTTCGAATGAATTAGCTAATTCTGAAGCTCCGCGGTTTCAGAGTTACGCCCAGTATTTGAACTGTGTAGTTAATTTAGGTACATGACTTTATTGTTTTTCTTTTTACTTAGTATATCGTTTGTGCTATTTATATATCGAGGTTTAAGGCCATGTATGATGTGTCAAACCATGTATGTCTAGTCTATCGGTGAAATTTCCAAACGCTCTCGTAGTTAGTGTACGAAAGGTTACCATAGGTGAAAAAATGATCGAGAGTCTAGGATGGGCATGTTTAGGCAATCTAAAAAGCCCACTTTAATTGTCATCTTACAGTCATCTGTCAAAATATATCGAAGAAGCTTCACCTTCATGACAATTGCCTGAATAGGTTTTTCCCGATGGTTACTGGTGTCTTCAAATCGAGATTGAATCGTTTCTTTTTTAGGTATCGTACGCACTCCATCGTAGCCCGCATCGTCGCTTAACATCAGGCGGGATGTAGGTCAAGCGTAACTCTTTAAAAGTTAAAAAAAAAAGGAATTGGAGTAAATCTTGGATGGTAAATTTTGACAGATGATTGATTTGACTAGGTGTTTAACCCTCAAAGCGGACTTTTTAGACATAGTGATAATTCGAATGGGGTGACGTGATCTACACTGACCTGTTGCGGTTTGATTTCTCCGCTCATGCCTGTCTTCTGACCCTTGTGCTCTGTGCCCTTTTCAAAGAGAAGGTTGATGCCGTTCTGAGTCAGCAAGCTAAGGTTTATCTCGGCGATGAACTGGTCAGTGGGCACGGACTGCGAGGAATAAGCGCATTTTTCACACCCCACCCAAATTCACAAACTTACCCACTTTCGCATATGTAGCGATCATTTTATGGGGAATGATTAACATCAGTTTCAAATTTCAGACCAATTTGTATATGTCACCGTAAAATTGTAAAAAAAACGTTAGATTACAATCTAACTTAGTCAGTTTATAAACTAACCTAACCTACGGTGATATTATAATCTCACGCGTTATATTGTAAACTGACGGTGATTGCAGTTTTATGGTGACATAGAAATTCAAACGTTACTATTAATTGCAAGTTGAAACATCGATTGTTACATATTTCAATAATTAGAGAAAAACGGTAAATCTCATGTGTATGTAGGGCGACCATCCGCCGGGAATTTTCGGGATTTGCCCTAGTTTAAGAAGCGAACAGTACACGCCCGAGATAGCTTTTTCGATCAACAATATCGTTTGGATGAAAACCGTCAAAAGCTACCAAGACAGTGGGACAAGGTGGTTGGCATAATACGGCGAATCTGTATGGTATAATTTGACGAGGTATGAAAGTATGTACCTATAGTGCATTGTTTTTATATGCAATGGCAACCCGACGTCACGTGACGTGTTACACGACACTAGTATAATATGTCACCGTAAAATCGTAAAAACCGACAGATTGTAATCTAACGACGTTAGATTATAATCCAACCTGACCTACCGTAGTTTTATAATCTCACGCGTTTTGGTATAAACTGACGGTTTACAATTTTATGCTGAAAAATATTGCCATATCTCATAGCAAAAATATATTGTGTTAGTGTGCTGTGGACCCCACAGTAGGGCGACCTGTGTAGTGGGATCTAGATTTCTCCTAATTTTATACATGTCAAAATAGACTGAAGAGACACTAAAAAAAAACTATCATATTTACGATCGAGACGAGGCTCCACGCTGACAAATTATTGTAATTAAAATTAGTTTTAAAGGATATACAGCTATAGAATACCACAAGAGAAAGCCGTCGCTACCTGCGAATTATATTTTAGGGAAAAGGGGGAGACTCCGAGACACGACGTGGACGCAAGAAGTATAGTGAGTGATTTGGCGTAAGTACCTACTTCGAACTCACACACACTTCCTTTCATATTCATAATCAACATTTTTCATTACAGTATAGAGTGCAGGAAGGAGAACTAAGACGCACAAAATAGCACAATGCCAAGTAATTATTTGAGCATTAAGAGACCAAATTACTGCCACCTGGTCACCTGGGGACAGGATGATTTATCTCTTTGCCCCACCTCTCTGGAAACATTGCCCTTTAAATAATACGGAATTGTTTGAACCTTTGAACACTACTACTTACTCAGCGGAGCAATTTCTAACAAAAGTGCAGTAGGTACTTCCACAGGCGGATACAAACATTTTTTTCACTACCAAAATGCGACGTGTAAATTAAACACTAGTATTCTCTAGTTGTTGTTAGGGAAAATTAAACTATGCTAGGAGCAGGTAAACTGTTTTACTGGTAAGAAATAGAGTTAAGTTTTTTTCTTCTAACGTACCTATAGTAGCTGGCTGTGTGTGCCTCTACTACCTAACGGACTTTGGGGTTAGCCCGGAAGCGCAGGGCCAATAGAGTTAAGTAAATGAAAGCAATAACTTGTTGGGTTGTTGGGTATTTTCTAAAATTTAAGATCTTTTTCTCACCTGCAAAAACTTTTGCTGTGTATCAGCTTGTTGCACAACTTGCTGTTGTTGCTGCTGCTGCTGTTGTTGTTGTTGCTGTTGTTGTTGAAACTGTTTCTGCAGCTGTGACGAAAAAAAAAGATTAGAAACGCAACTTATGTAAGGGCTATGTGGTTGGAATTTGATGATTAGTCTTCGAGAGATATATATACCTACATTAATTTAATATTTTAATAGACACAAATTTTTGGCGGCCCAGCAGTAGGCTGCATGCTTTAAAAAAAATAGACATCACATTTTATCTTTAATATTTATTAACAAACCATGTCATCCCAATTAAGTGATTAACGGAATTTTGCACAATAGAGAAACATAGTTAACTTTTCCTAAAAACACCCAAAACGCCCATTTCCAAATTTCGCTCGGCGGTAAGAAATGCCGCAATTCAATTTCTATAAAATTAAAAAATAAACAATAAACGTTAGAATTTTTAAATTAGTTTCGGTATTGTTAGACGCGTAAGATCATTTCCAGAAAATAAATTCCACATAAATAAATCTATATATGAAGGAATTGCGCCCTAATTCAACGCACTTTTTATCGATGTCAAATCTGGCCTGCTGTTAGGCCACGACGCGTTCTAAGATTGATCGCGCTTAGCGACAACAAATCGATTCACTCTCGACTTAAAGAAAACTCTCTAAATTAATTCTTTAGGGATACGCATTTGAGTTCAGTACATCGAAATTAGTGTGTGTTTTCTCGATTTCAGCGTTGACAACACAGTCAATTGTCCGTAAGGATGAACATAGAATGCCTCTTTGGTATACCGCGCGACTACCACCTAACAAAATTGTCTATGTATGTAGCAAGGACCTGAACAATTTTATTTTAAAAAAACCTTGTCTCTCAGTAGTCCCTTATGTATAGTAGAGTAGTGTCATTCATCTTCTGCTTAGCCTTATCTCACTGAAATGGCATCAGTAATCGTAATAACACTCATATCCTTTACCATTCCTTATAATTCAGAAAACAACAGCTGTATTAACAGAGCAAAAGATTAAACAGTTCTCACCAATTCTTGTTGATCTTGTTGATTTTTTATATGCTGTTGGATAGCTTGCTGATGTTGTCTTTGCAATGCTTGCTGCAGTTGCTGTTGCTGCAACTGTTGCTGCTGCAACTGTTGGATCTGCTGCAACTGTTGCTGTTGTTGCTGTTGCTGAATTATTTGCTGCTGAATCTGTATTGACAGAAATTGTATGATATAGTACAAAAGTTTATGAACTCTTATTTTGTTTTGTTAGTGTCAGCTTCATAATAGCTTTGTTAATAGTAATATTTAATAAACCACAGTTTACTATTATAGTCCAGTTCAGATAATTAAATTAGACAGTCAAATATCTAACTGAATATCAAACCCAAGGCACCTTCCAATTATACAGCATATATTTATATAGATCAGAATGATATAAATAGACAAAACTCAAGGTTTTTTTAAGTATGCTCTTGTATATACACAGGCACACTATACATTTATATTCTACCAAAACAATATTAGTTACTAAAACATACAACAACATATTTTTCCGCACAGAATATAGCAATATATTATATTAACTGAAGGGAAAAAATGTTATGAAGTTAGTTAATAATACAGAGTTGATAGGCAATACAAGTTTTTGTTATTTTTAAGGCATTCAATATACAGAAATACTCCACTATATCAGTAAGAGAAATTGGCTTTCTATCTCTGAATTCTTTTCTTGTCCATCAGTTTCATAAAATAAAAACAAATACAATTGTACTACAAATAGATGTAAATAGACAAACCTGTAATTTGTCATCTTCTTCCTTTTGGTTTCTATACCTATAGTCTTCCTGGGTGTGGGTTTCAGGTTCAGTTTTAGATGTTTTTAACTCGGGAGGTCTACGATTGATGGTGTTTTGTTTATCAAGCGCAAGTAGCGTGTTAGCGGCTTCGTACTTATCCTCAAACGTTATTCCAGCTTTCTCTGCAAGGGTCTCAAGATACTGCAGTGGTCTTTTAGTTGATTTCACTAGACCCTTTGGCTTTTCAGCTTGACTGTTCCCAGGCGATTGCTTTGGGAGAGTCTTGGTTATTGTTATACTGTTCTTATTGCTATCATCTTTCTTGTCTACGTTTGTTTCTAATGTGAAATAGTTTTTGGAGTCCTTTACTTTTTCTCCGTTTAGAGTACCGTTTTCTATTAGAGTGATTGTTGTAGAATTGGCAACTTTTATAGTTTTATCTTTGGAGTCTTCCTTGGACACGGGAGGGCCTGAGGTTTTTGAGGGGGACAAGAGTCGCAGGGGTGGTACATGCTGGGAGACAGGTGGAATGAGGTCTTCAGGACTGTGGGGCTTATCTGTGGGCCTGGGTAGCTGTTGAAAGCCAGGACTTTGTGCCTCTTTCTCCTGGTCTTTCTTCCTCTGTGTGTTGTCTACAGTCTCAGATCTGAAAAGAAGAGTGTCCTTTAGAATTATGTCTCTTATTTACATTTCAATTTCATTGAGTCTGACCAATGTTTGGCTAATGTATTATTTTACTGACATACAAATTCACAAATTTCTAAGTAATAATATATTAAAATGTTATCATTTATTTCAAACATAAACATGTACTAAAATAAAATCTTTGAATAATATTAATTTGAATTTTATATACTTATGTCACCAAAGTTAGGACTTGAGGAAACCAAACCAAATATTAGACAAACAAAATTATGGACATCACAAACATAGACACTACAGGCTTACATAATGATAAGACATAGATATAGTATAGGTATAGTATAGTATAGGACAGTAGGATAACCAAACTATGATCATTTTTTCAGTTCAATGCATGCTCGACAATTTCATTTAAATAATGATCTTAGTAAGAATACATCCGAGAGCATTCAGAATCTAACCCCTACTCAATAACAGGAAGTTTCGCATTTACATACAGATATCACAGGGTAAAAGTTTTAAAGTATATAAGCTCTCTATTTGTTTAACTCTTTTTTTTTTCTGCCATCTTTGTAATCATGATAAATCATCAATCAAAAAGTTGTCATAATTACAGAAAAAAAATGGTAAATATCTGTTCTGAATCGTTTTACCAAGATTATTTTTAAACACAAACAAGCATGTTTTTGACCAACAATTCACCTATCAGTATACTTAGTTGCGGCAAAAATGAAGTATGTGGATTTAGTGGGTACCAATTCAATCAAACCTTGAAAAGATTTAGGTTATAACTGAGCAAACAAAGGTAGCCAGCAATTAATTACATTCTTTGGTTGTATGGTTGAGAAACGAGGACTCAAAAGACTTTGTTCTCAAACTTTTCATTTTATAACATCTGCAACTTCATCTGCTTGGAAACCAATAATAAAATCCAACAATGTAGTCCTCAAAGATTATTTAATCAACCAGGAAAAAAAGCTTTAATGCTATCTGTTGATAGTTTAATACTTTAACCTGATTAATTCAACTGTCCTTACGTGATTATGCAACAAACATTCAAACTTTCAAAGTTATTCATTATAGTTCGTACGTCCCTAACTATAACATTAGTAGGAACTAATTAACGTAAGGTAACAATTCCTTAATTCGAACGAAGTTGGGACAGGGTTTCAATATAATTCCGGGAACACTATTTAACTGTACGACATAAGTAATTACAAATTTGTTTAATTGGTTGTCGTCGAAGTTATTAAAATCGTACAGCATCATCTGCTATGATTACAGGAGGAAACGGGAGAGAAACCACATAAATTTTATCTCTCCTCCGTCCATGATTACGGCAAATAGATTAAAAGTGGTCCTTACCTTGAACGAAAGACACAAAACTTATTATTGCTATATGTTTCGTTCATGCTATTTTTACATTTTTAGCCGCGAATTAGTTTAAAAAACAATTTTACCATCATTTAATTTCTGTTATGCACTATGTATTTGCATTTTGCAGTACACATTGCATTGTAAACAATACGACGAATAATTTACGTCAATGTCAATGTCAAATGGATAAAGCCGAGTACAGAAAAAAATAGTTCCTAACGATGTACTAGATGGCGGTACTGGTTTTGTGGGTGGTACTGAATCTGAACCATCAACTATTATTATAGGGATGGACCAGGAATGGATAACCATTTTTTGGAATTGCTTTTATTTTGAAGATTGACGCTTGTTTACCATGAAAATTTTTTGAAGTGAAAACTTCTTTAGGCGCGCCTAGACAAATTTTTCGTGGAGTGCAAATTGAATTCTACCGTCACGCTCGGGTATGAACAGAAATCTTTGGGTAAGCTCGGGACCTTGGCGATTGGGCATCTAGAAATGCGTCAGCCAATGGGAAATGCTGAAAGGGCGTGGCCTCGCCATCATGGCATGGCCATCTAGAAATGCATGAGCCAATGGGAAATGCTAACGCTTTTCTAGATGGCCATGCCATGATGGCGAGGCCACGTCCTCCGGTTACACCCGTAAAGTTTCCAAAGTGTGCTATCAAATTCTGAGTTATAAGTTTTCACTTCTATCGGCAGTTCCTATGACTGCCATTTTTTTCAAATAATAGTATTTTCGAAAGATATACAAGTAGTTTTAAATTTTTCCGCTAAAACACTAACAACTGACATGACGTCACTAACCTCAAAACATTGGTCGCGATTCGTTACTTTATGTCCAGTTTATGTGTTTTCTCATTTTTATTTGATAACAAACAATCGAAATCGTCGTCGCTAAAATCACGAACTATAATTAATAAAAATGCAGAGAAATAAAACAGTCTAGTGTCGACAGTTTGTTTTGCGGTTAGTAACTTAATACGTATAGTATTTTTTGCTGTCAACAGATTCAAAATATCTGTTTAGCGTAATTAACAATGTAATTTATTAAAAAATACCTGGGTACAATAGAGGGTAGAGCAAGGAGTTTCATCTCATGTGGTACAAAATTTCAAAAAGTAGCTAGCAGTGCATAAATAATATGTATAACAGTTCAAAAAGGTATGAATCAATTAATGTAGCGAATTGAAGTACATAAATATATCAAGTAAAAAAAAAATATTGGCGACTAAAACAGATACTTTTAAAAATTTCATCTTCTTGCGTAGTACCTACAAAATAATGAATTGAATAAAACGTAGGTAGATAGAATTATTTTATTTCGTGAGTTGTTTAATGGGTTCCTTTATAATTTACCCTGATGCCAATGTGGCGTCACCCTAATTTAATACATTTTGACGGATAATTTTTCAAGTGCACAGATTAAACTCCTTGCTCTTCCCTACATACTAGATATTTTATACAATTAACATTGACAGATACGGACACAATCATCAAATCAACGTAGTAATTTTAAACCCAATCGGATTGATCTCGACATCTCGGTCTTTGTCGTAACCGTTTAGAATGACAGGGGCAAGCAGGGCTGGCCTTAGCCATCTAGGCGCCCCGGGCGAGCCATGCCTCAGGCACCCTAAAGGACAACAGACGTTCAGGTTAAGAATCATTACCCTGTTACCCTGATTCACAACGCAATCGGATTGATCTCGACACGAAAGCATATCTCTCGGTATTAATATTATCCATTTAGAATGACGGAGACAAGGATTGTCATTCTGAAGTTGAGTCGTTTGGCAGGCTAGGCGTCAGGTAGACACCAGGCGTAGGTGATAAAAAGAAAGAAAGAATTGAGGTGAAAACTTCTTTTGGTGCATCACATACAGATTGTTCATGGGCTGTGAACTGAGCTCAAACACCACGCTCTTTAATGACAGAAATCTTCGGATGAACTGGGGACCATGGCCATAGTTCTTTCCCGTCACCGTTAGAAGCATGGCCGTCTAGTCTAGGTGGCCATGCTTAGAAGACTTATTTAGACGACAATGCTTTGAAGATTTATTCACGACTAGCAGCGATTTCCGGTTTCACCCGCATAGTTTCGAAAGCGAGCTATCAAATTCTGCGTTATAATGAGACAAAGTCTGAGTTATAATAGCTAGTTTTCACTTCTATCGGCAGCCCCTGCCAATGCTATGACTGCCAATTTTTGAAGTGAACATTTCTTTTAGCGCTCCACAAACAGTACTTTTCTTGGGCTGTGAACTGACATCATACGTCACGTTCGTAAGTGAAATATTCGTTCGGGTTACCTCGGGACCGACAAGGGTCCCTGTGATAGCCTATACACCAATAGCACTCAGAGATCACGTACGTATCCTACGGTGAAATAAACGGTGAAATGGTTGCAGTACTAGTTCCTAAGATTAGAACGATCAAACAAAACACTTCTTTAGCTTTAGGTATACGTATATCATCAGTATTAGTATATACTTTTATTGAAGTGAAAACTTCTTTTGAAAACACATATCTTTTGTTTTTGAAGTGAAAACTTCTTTAGGCGCGCCTAGACAGATATTTCGGGGGCTGTGAATTGAATTCTAGCGTCACGCTCGGGTATGATAAGAAATCTTCGGGTAAACTCGGGACGATAGCTATCGGCCATTTAGAAATGCGTCAGCCAATGGCAAATGCTGAAAGGGTGTGGCCTCGGCATCACGCCATGGCCATCTAGAAATGGATCAGCCAATAAGAAATGCTGACGCATTTCTAGATGGCCATGCCATGATGCCCAGGCCACGCCCTCCGGTTACACACGTGTAGTTTCCAAGTTAAGCTATCAAATTCTGAGTTATAAGTTTTCACTTCTAACGGCAGTTCCTATAATTGCCAATTTTTTTAAATTTATTCTTGGCCTTTTCTCCTTCAGCTGCATCTATCACTGGCGTTTCGCTGTGTTGAATTTATAATTTGTAATCGTTTTTATTCATGTTTATTAAGATTATTCAATGGTTTTTAATCGTCATTTCTTATTTTAGTTTTCACTTCTGCCTTGTGATCTTAAGCGCACACACATTTTTTAGAGGAGACGAACTTCTTAGCATTCCGTAGATTCACTGTGCGGGTGCCGAGTCCATCGTGTGCCATAGAGAGAAACCCCAAACAGAATACCCATTACCAAGAGTTGAAGTTGAATATGTAATCGTTTTTATTTTCAATTAGGTAAGGGTTTTTATAGTTATTTCCATAGATGTAAACTCGTAGTAGTGTATGTAAATTCTTTGGTTAATTATTATATTAGTTTTCACTTCTGCCAGGGGTCTTAAGCACACAATTTTTTTTATCTTCTTCGATGTTTAATATTAAACTTAACTGGAAATCGCAAAAGAATATACATTTATGTTCTTTGTCTAGCCTCAAAATAAGCATCATACTACCCCTACTACTGCGTTATTTTTGGAAATTTTTACTAATCATAATACATCTCTCATTCATAATGCAATCATATTTCATCTTTAAAGACATTACATAAAAGTTGAGTTGAAATATGTAATTATTACGTATTTATGTTTTTTTATACACTAGATTAATAAATTTGTAAAACCTATTATTGGAAAAAAATGTTTAGTGTCTGCAAAATAACTGCATGTTTTTTATTGTAGATATGTCACTGTAAAATTAAAAAACGGAAACACCATATCATTTATCGTTATCATTACACTTTATGGAAACAAAGAAGGAGTGAAATGAAATCTTCAAGTTAATTGATAAAAACGTATTTTTAATTATTTTATTAAAGAAGTACATTATTCTTAAGACATTGTAAATCTAAATTCAATGACTCGTAACTAATTTTAGAAACTGGTGTTTAGCTATAAGGTTTACCTATATATATATATCTTATTTTATGAACAAGGTTTCATAGAAATAAACTGTTATCAAATATCTATCATCAATTATATGAATCACTACCTATATTGTTTTAGTCAATTGTAACATAACCTATTATTACTGCACTGTACAATTAGCGTAACGGGACAATGAGTCATCATTTTTCGTGCATGCAGCTAGCGTTATTGAATTATTAGACGCTGTCACGTCAATAAGTTTACGGATACGAATTGGAAAGAACACCCTTTCCTCTCTAGCCTCTAGCTGACGTTTTGTTTGGGTGGATTGTTTTTAGTAATATCCTGAAGGAAGCAAAACTACGCAATTTTATGGTTGCTGATAATAGTGTTTACCACTTCATGTTTTTTCTCAATTGGTATTTATGTGTTACTTTTTGAATGAAACGGGATTTTTTGAAGTGAAAACTTCTTTTAGCGGACCACACAGAGATTTTTTGTGTGCTGTGAATTGAGCTCAAGCGTCACGATCGTGAATGAATGAAATCTTTAGGTAAACTTGGGGCGATGGCCATCTAGAAATGCGTTAGCAATAAGCGTTGAAGTATTAACTTCCTGCGTGCATATACGAGTACCTACACACTTTTTTTTGGAAAACTCTTTCAAGAGTCTAAATAAGTGACCAAAGTTTAAATCAAAGAAACCTTATAGTTATATGCAATAGCCATTTGTCATAAGCTGTTGAGATATGGTTAAGAAATTTATTTTCAAGAGTAAGTTTAGTAATAGCTATTAGAACAGGTCAACTTATTTTAAAAACTTGTGTTTAGTATTATGTTATTTGAGAAAATATTTTAGTTATGAAATACCATCTTTATTGCGATTGTAATTTCTACTTTTAGTAAAGATATGGGTGTCGGTGGCTAAGTCTCGAATGAAAAAATTAACACGCGTTAGGTATTACAGAAATGAAATAGCTAACATTTTGGAATCTCATCATCCCTAAGGGTTGAAACTTGGAGTGAAATTCAAACATACTCCGTTGACATACATAGTTCATTCTACATGGATGATTCTATTTAAAATGTACTACAGACTCCATAAATTAATAGGAAAAAGGAAAAAAGAGGAAGAAAGCGGGGAAAGCGCCATCGTACTCTGGTGTACATCGTACGCCATAGTGTTGATTGATATCTCTTCGATTTAGATTTATTTTACTATACACTTATTAAAACCAAAATATTAACTGTTGCGCAGGTAGGTAAGCAAGCCTTAAATATTCGATAGTCAAGCTACAATGGATTTTTCGTACGTCTGTATACAGACTACTTTACATTCTTACTAGATACGTCACATGGGTAATCAGCCTGCATCATTTTAAGGGCATGTTAAGTACATTAAAATGTCAACTCTTGCTCTACAGTATTTTAAATACTGTAGATCAAGAGTATAATAATAGTAGTATATTTTTTCCATACAAAATAGTGTATAGGTATGTCCAGTCTAAAAACATCGAACTCTTCGTAGCAAGAGCGCGCGCACTCTTTAACGCTTGATAAATGAAATGCCGACGCGAAGAGACCTAAACGGTGCTAGAAAGGACAACAAAAACTAAACACAATGTTTCTGGAAATATATGTAGTGAGTTTTGGCAAAACTTGTAGAACAAGAAGTATTGTTTGTATAAATTTTTAACATAATATGCCCTTAAATGGAACAGGCTAATTATCAGTATTAACTATTAACCCATTATATTGTTTAATAATGGCCCCAGTTTACAATGTTCTCCATTCCCAACTCAGATTGTATTGGTATGTTATAATCTGACCATAAAGTAAAATTTCCAAATAGGTAATCTTTTTGCGTTGGCTTATTACTTTTTGGCTACTATTACGTTGGCTTAAATAAAATAACAAAAAAGTATGTAAAAAATCTATAATAAATAATAGATGAACTGCAAATGCTAAATGATGTCCCTGCATATAGCAGTATCGATAAATATAATGACGGGATGTAAGTGTCCAAACAACAAAATCTTTTGCAAATTTCAAGTTTTTCTCTTCGCTTCTAAACTAGCACATCCTATGTTGGTACATTCATACTTAGATTACTATCAACGTGTAGTCAGTTAAGAGTATTATTTACCTAAAAGGTGGATATCAATAATCACCAATAAATGCGAAGTAGACTTTAAAACTTTTAACCTGTACTTATATTTATCTGTGTCTATTAAAGATAACGAATGTTTGAATTTCGTTTTCTTGAAATTATTTCAAGACAACGAAATTGTTTTGTTCTTTTTTTAAGATTAGGGTAAATTCAGCTGGTTAATGTAATTCCCAGTGCAGGCATGCCATACATTTTAGTACACTTACCATCTGCAACAGACGCATAACTTTATGGTTATACAGAATTCACATATATCTAGGGCCTGGTACCTAAATAAAAACGGTTCGTTCGGTTTTATTTCACAAGGGGAAGCAAAAAAATAATGAAAACGTGCGAGTGAGAGGGTGTTATGCGATCGCGTGTGGCATGACTGAAATAGGTAATCAAAACTCACTAGGGGAGTCAGAGCGCAAACCGGTTCTGCATGTGTGCAGACAGACGGTGTTCTCCCTCCCCTCGACTGCCGACCCTCGAGTGCGACACGAAAGACTTACATTGTCGGCTTTTGCCCGAAGCATTGCAATAATAATACTAAGGTTGTCCAAACCTTTCTAAGTTTGGTTTTTACATATGCCCTTACATACCTCTTTAATAAAAAAAACTTCTGTTTACAAAGTTCTGCTTAAATGTACTCGATAGTTTTGGAGTATAATCCTCTTGCGCTGAAGTATGGTAGCAATATATCATCCACAAAAGTATGGCAGTGAAGTATCCTGTTGGTCACTTTGCTTCAGCCACACGCGGTGCACTCACCCACAGTACGCAATCGTAAAGTAAAAATAACATAAAATACCTTTTGGTGTAAAAACCATAAGAACAACGTTCCATCGTTTCAAAATAAAAGGTTAACTGAAACGTAAGCGCCGTCCCATGCGGCAATGATTATAATTAAAAACAAACAAAAATGTAGGGATCGAGACATTCGCACGGGTGAAAGTAAACACAACACTTATTATCGACGAAAACGACATACAAACACACTTTATCGATAGTCCGAGGCCCGTGTCATTGTAACAATAACCTTCTTTTCGAATGGCGAAACACGACTGTCTTCCCGTACTACTACCGATACCGGCTGCCGCACCTAGGCCCCGCGCTACTCCCCCTCAGAATGCTCTCTCCCTCTCTCTTCTATCGCCAATAGTACGCCCGCTAGGAATCCAAGTGCGGCATTGGTTGGTTCGTTTTACGACCGTTCCACAAACAAAACCGGTTGCCAAGAACGGCACGAAAGGGCACGGGGGACGGAATTAGCGTTGCTGCGATTATTATTATTGTTGATCGTTCTCTCTCTTTCCCCCAGAAAAGATGGAGAGCAGAACATAAAATATTGGCGAAAAAAACCTTGTTTGGCAAAGTATATTTGATTTAAAAATTAAACGTTATATTTTGATTGGTAATGAATATACATAATTTCTAGATTTGATATTTAAAACAAAGTATATGAATGAAACACTATAAATATTATGAACAAGTGTTAATTTTACATTTTTACTGTGTAACAATGCTAAAACCATGTTTTTGAACATTGTGATAGTTTGATTATATTATCTTTTGTTTACTTTATTTAAAATATTAGAAAAATAACAAGAATATGAGACACCCAGGAAGTACCTACCTACCGAGATTAATTTGCTAGGTATAAATAAAATTATTTATAATATGTACAATATAAGAAATATAGGGTCATTAATTTTTTAACTAAATCACTCAATTATTTGTTTAATTAAAAAAAATTAAAGACATGAACTAAGTCCTGAAATAGCAAGAACCGCGAATTTATCACATTTTTCCACAAGTTAAATAATTCTACGCATAGAAAAAATAGTTTTCAGATTTTGTTAAGCAGTAAATAATAGTTATTATTATAGTTAATGACTACGTTCAACGATTCACAATTTTACGGTATTTTTTTATTTTTTGTAACGTCACTATTCCAATAAATATTTAACCAGCGCCATCTATCGTAACTTGTAGACATTTTTGAGAAAAGTTAATATCAACGCCATCTGTTAAAAACTGGTCGTATTACGTATGTTTTACAGTCGATGCCGTCTGTTCTTCACAGAGCAGATCTATTTGAGAAGGTAAATTTTATGAAGTAGTTCTGTTAAAAATCTTGCGTAGGTACAAACAACTGATATTTTATATAGGTACTTTGAATAGAATATACCTATTTACCACGGAAGCATGGAACCCGGGTACTAAGCCCAAAGGGACGCGTTCTGTTCATTACGTGGACGTATAAAAAGTGTACGTCCGTGGTTCATCAAAATAAGTAGGTATTAAAAAGCAAATTACTAAGGGACCACCACAAAGTCCACAACATCGCATTAAAATAAGTAGATTACCATACAAAGATGAACTTTGAGCTCAACACAATGTATGGAAGAGCATGCACGTATTTTTTTATACGACCATGATGGAAGAGCTAATTTTTTCGTGATCCTGGATCCCGCCGTATTGGCAAACTGTTTCGATAGGTACTGAAATCGCACAAAACAATTTTTAGTAGGTACCTAGGTAGGTAGGTGAGTAGGTTTAATAATTAAGTAAGTACTTAGCTTTACCTATTACCTAGGTATCTGCCTATCTTGGCAGGACATCGCAGGACTTGTTATAAGGGTTATCGTAAAAGGTAGGTAAAACCTAGAAGGTTAATAGCTCTGTGATTGCTTACGATCGTGTTGTAAGGAGTCCTAGGGCCAAATCATACCAATCTACCAGTCATATGTCAGCGTAATGAATTTTGCTATTACAGAATAGTGTTAAGTATTAGGTACCTAAGTAAGTATAGGTAAGTAATTAGCAATTAGGTAAGTATTAATTTTCCACCTAAAAACTCCTCCAAAACGGGACGGACTGGAGTTTACATTTATTGTCGAGAAAGCAATCCTTGATTCGTAGGTATCTAGGTAGGTAGGTATACCTACCTACCTATAATGGGAACAGAAAAATCTTGCTTCGTTCAGTTAGGTATTCAAATGTAAATGGTAAGTAGGTACATAACATAAAAAGCATGGCATATCGTTAGTTATCAAATCAGGTTTGTCAAAAGCTTCGTTTTGATCCTCGGACCCTGGTTTACGAAGAGAAGGCGTCAACAGGCCCCTCAATAAACTATGGGACCCTCTTCTACTCGGAATGGCGGCCATGATGAATGTTTCTAATACCTTCGTGTATATTGAAGCCTGCGTGCCACACGATATAAAGTTCTATGTATACGGAATAAAGTTTTAAATGGTCGGTCTTCAGTAAGCAATAGCATCGCTACTGAATTTAATAACTAGTAGGTAACAATCCATTCAAACTTCAGCTTAGTGACAGGTAGTTAAGGTCTATTTTGACGACATAGGTATTGGAAATCAAGAAGATAGGATACTGCTTGTTTTTACGTTGTTGGCACTTATTTTTTCCAAGTCATAATAAAACATTATCACCATTATTTTTAACCGAGTTCAACGAGACGAGGTTATCAATTCGGACAGTTTTTTGCTTTTACATACTAAATACAATTTTAGGTATGGCGATTTCAAAATGCACCATTAAAATATACATAGGTAGTATATTAATAAATATAAATAATAAATATATTATGGTATTGAAAAAGATCTTTCACTAAAAATAAAAATCTCAATCCCAGAGATTTTTTTGTCAGTCTTCACATCCGTCTTTCTCTGTAAGAGATGTTTGGAATTGTTTTATTTGTAAAATCGTAAATAGGTACCTACTGTCAGTTCATTCTACCGAATCTAACAAATAATAATAATAATAGATATGCCGCAGCCGGATTGTATAATTCGCCGTATTACATTACGGCTAGCCGTTTTGAAAACAGGGTCGTTTTGTAATGCGGCGGTTCAACGATTAGCCACATTGTCATTGCGATACGTTATTCATTAAGACGGCCAACGTTTAGCCGCATCGTACTAGTACTTCAATTGTAGAGTGACCATACATACAAAATAAACAATATTTAAAATTAATATTAACTTTATTAATCAGAGAAAGCTGACAAGTTCTTACGATATTCCTTACTTTTTTTTAAAACATATCACCTCTCAGATAAAATTTTAAAGCCCCTATCTATAACTTGATATTAGCGACGGTACATCTAAGAAATACGGTACACTTAGGCAAGGGTATATCATTGAGATTTGACTCCGGGTGGGCTCTCGCCAGAAGCTCTGCGGTCAGCCCTGAGTGTCGCTTCTCCATACTCGGCCTGCGCTCCACTTCGGAGGTCGCCGGCTCGCATCGCTCGCCACCTCTCTCCTTCGCTACGCGCGGTCTCGCATGGCTCCCTCCACTCAGGACCTCCCTTAAGCTTCTGGCTCCCGCATTTTTTAAATACTTTCTAGGGGTAGTAGCGACAAGACTAGGTGGAGTCAGGGTGCTCCGAGTCGGATCTGGGTCATATGTAACCTACCCGGTCTAATTTAGTCTTAACAAGGTGGACGGTGGAAACTAAATATTTTCCAAGTAACACCCAGGCGGACAAAGGTAAGCCGTCTCAAGAGGTGGACGGTGGTAAACCACCCCAATAATATTGTGTAGGATTCCTCCGAACATCAGAATCCATAGTCACCTTAGAGATTTAGCAACACACTTACTGTATTATTCAACGCCATAGTTGTTATATTGTCAGGCAGCGCCATGAGTGTTTAGTATCGGAACTAAAAGTTGTCAAAGAGGCGGCTAATCTGCTAAACTCTCGCTTTATTACATTACGGCTAGCCGTGTTGAATGACGTATGGCGTCTAATACGTTCTGGCATCCGGCTAATCGTTAAACCGCCGCTTTACAAATCGGCCCTGCTTTCCAAAACGGCTAGCCGTAATGTAATACAGCGGATTATACAATCCGGCTGCGACAGATACATTCCATTGGATAATTTGTTAGGTACCTACTTAATGGTAAATTCTCACGCGTTTTATTGTAATCTGATGGTTATTTTAATTTTGCGGTGACATATTCAATTCATTTGAAACTCGTTTGAAAACGTCTCATATATATTATCTCATATTTATAGTTCAGTGTAAATTTTAAAATATTGACTCGCACTTTTTTGTGCTCGTAAGTATTTTTGAACGCGTATTGAACATCACTAGTGATCGCCAGTAAGTTACGGCTGGTTTAGTCGGGAGAACGGCGACTGCCGATCTGGAGCACCCAGGTACAAATCCCACGCGCACCACTGTATTTTAGAAGTCATGTGCGTAAAGCCGTTTTTAAATGGTGAAGGAAAACATCGCGAGAAAACCGACACATAAGTAAGTATCTAGAATCTTTCGAGGTCATGACTGTGTCATCCACCAACCCACACTGGGCCAGCGTGGTGGATTATGGCCTTGACTATCTCCTTGCGCGATAAGGCACCGAGTCCCAGCTGGGAACAGTGAGTTTCTTATTATTTGCATGAATTTAATTCGAAAATTTAAGTTTCAATTATCATGTTGTAAGAACTGTATCGGAACTCTACCAACCTGTGGGACTTGGGATAACATACATTTTCACTAACATCCTACAAATATCACAAAAGTGAAAGTCTGTATGTCTGTTGCCCAAACACGTTGCAAGAACTAAACGAATCAGGGTGAATTATAGAAGTCAGATAGATTATTATGTAAATAAACGTCATAAAATCAATATCAATAAATAATCAAATTTAAATTTAAAACAAATAATACAAAAAGTATTCGTCATTAGGCTAAAATAACCCACCCCGAACAGCACCCGGTGCAAAAGTGCCCATTATACTGGCCGCATTGCCTCGCTGGATTGCTATGGCCTATGGCCACTGGCCAGCCTTTGCCACAGGTACGAGCCGGCGCGGGAGTCCCCCGATTTGTCGCGTAGCTTACGCCCCAACTCGTGCACCAAACTTTTCGATTCTATGCCTCAGTTCCCCAACTGCCCAAAACAATATAAATACAAAGTATAAATAAATATTTTTTTGTGGATATTTTAGGTGAGTTCGCATCCCGCCTACACCTCTAAGTATATTTCCACGAGCAGTTACTTGAACAAAACTGTCATCACCGCTGGGTTTAACGGAGAAGGAAAACATCGTGTGTTCCAAGCAAGATGTGACCGGGGACCTGTATCATCCACATCCCCACTCTTGCTAGCATGGTGGATTATGGCCTCGACTTTCTTCTTATGAGAGAAGACCCAGAGTCCCAGTTGTGGGACCATGACGTCGGCCGCATAATATTCTGGACATTTCTCACACAACACGCTAACTTTCATGTTGAATATGGCATGAAACTATAAAGCTTGTTATGAGAACCAAGTAGGTACATACAAGTAGGTGTACGTTAGTAGATAAGTTAGTGGTAGGACTCTTGGCAGAGTCCGCCTGGGGAAGTACCACACCTTTGCCAGTTATTCTACCGCCAAGCAGCAATAATAATAATAAATATTGGTGGACAATTCACACACAACACCATCTGACCCCAAACTAAGCAAAGCTTGTATGATGGCGGCCAGATAGTAATGTGTAAACATTATTGTGTTCCGGTTTGAAGGGCAATGTTTCCAGAGAAATTACAGGGCTTAGAGAATATAACATCTTAGATCTCTGAGTGACTAGCGCAGTGCAGTGCTAGGTAATGATTTGGACTCTACATGTTTCAATAGCTGCGTGTCACTGTGCTGTTACGTGGCAGGCATGTTGCTTACCATCAGGCACACGTCATACTAGTCATACTCGTCACTCTTTATTTTAAAAAAACCAAGTTGCCGATATTTTAGTTAGATCTGGGTGACCCAGAGACACCACAAACTACAGTAGGTGTTCATCACACAAATATTTTCCTTGCGTGGGAATCGAGCTCCCGACCTATGGTTCTGAGAACAGGCTCACTGAGCCACAAAACCAGTTTGGACTAGCTTTTAACTTACTTTTTATTACGACAAATAGGTACATAATGCCTTAAGGAATTTATCCAGATTTTTAACCCACTTCCAGAAAAGAGGTTTCTCAATACATTGTATGTTTTTTGTATGTAAGTTACGCGAAAGAGCCGCCAAATGTGAATCGATTTAGATGATTATTTTTTATTTGCCCTATAATTTGTCCAGAAACGTTTCAAACTGGAAGATAATTATGTTGGCACATTACTGCTTGACGGTAGAATCACTCAAATAACAAACAAATGTGTCGTACTAGGTACTATAAAAAAGATCAATGAAAGATATATTTGTAACTTTATGGTCAACAAAATCGCGTATGTACCTACCTATGATGTACACCGTAATTCCATGTATCTTGTGTTCATTGTCACTACGCTTAGATTGTTAAGTATCCGAGTATCTTTACTAAACTTTTTGTATTTGTATTCCATCCTTGCTTACAATAGCCATCATCGTTGTCCCTTTTCGAAGTGTTCCCATTCTCGTCTACCTGTCTCTTTCACGACTTTGCTTTGAGCCCCTCGGTCACTGACCTTTCTACAGCTGTTTTGGTCAAAGAATAATTACGAAGGACGAATACGTAACACACACAAAGGGGAAGTGACGTCGCGTTGTGAGATTTGAATTTCAAAATTAGTAAAATAATAAAAATTAACAGCGAGTAGATGCTCCGATTTTCTAAAGGATTATAGGTACTTTCCGATAAAAAAAAAACCATGCAAAAACAGAAAACTAAAACCATGAAGCTCTTTGAAATCTAAAGATTCACACTCAGTCTCTATAGCTCTACATGTAAGGTCTATTTTCGTGTCATGAATTTTATCTCGCAAAATGGTTTTATGATGTTACATTCAGCGTCTCCGGACGAATTTAAACCTTACGGCTTTAATCTTTAAACGCTTTTTAAGTAATTGTGTGGCAGGTACAATTTTTGTTCGACGTTTTTGACATTTCAATGGACATCGTTGTCCGTTGCTTATACGATGTAATAATTGTTATTGTTGCCAATAACAAAAAAAATATGTTATTGTTTTTCTCTGAAAAAACGAAACAACTGACTTCAATTTAAAAACCGCTGCATATACCTATTTCGATAAAATTTATATGGGACCTTTCGGGGAGAAAACTCTTTCAGACAAAAAAATACTAATTAAAATCGGGTGAACCAATCAAAAAGTGAGTTATTCTGATGTGCAAATAATTGTGTTGTTCGGTTTGAAGGGAATGTTCACATAGAAAGTAAAAGGTAGAAATTTTAACTCCGCGTGACATTGCATTTAATGGAACTCTTTGTGTGCAAATAGCTGTGTAGCACTCTGGTGTTTTCACACCAGAATGCCACATCGGAGCCACAGCGAAGATACCGTTGGTCCCATCAACCTTTCTTAAAAAAATGGTTTTTAAGTATAAATTCGTGTTAGGGGAAATAGGTTGTTAGGGGCTGATTCCTTTTCAAACAACAACAAACCAATTCACATATTGAAGTTATATCTAGTTCACTTTTATGGTATTTTTAACCCCCAACGTGTAAAAACGGCGAGAAATTATCTCTAATTATAAATGTGACTAATGATTTGGTGCTAGGTCATTTGGACTCTTCATGTTCCAATAGCTGCGTGTCACTGTGCTGTTATGTGGCAGGCATGTTGCTTACCATCAGGCACATGTCTTGCTCGTCTCGTCACTCTTTATAAAAAAAAAAGTTGGGGCGTGTCATCCACCACACTGGCCCAATGCGGGTTGGCCGATGACGCATGATCTCGAAAGATTCTAGGAATCTAGGAACATCCCAGTTTCCTCACAATATTTTTGTATCCTTGGTGGTCTTATAAATTTATGGGACTCATATTTGGTGGAGGTACTAAACCAGGTACAAGGTATCTTCCTGTATCTGTTAATCTTCCGCGTTGGAGTAAATCCCCAAATCCCCGCTTGCCTATTATAGTAGGGGTACTATTATTAATTCCCCAGAAATTCATAACTCAAATTCAACCGTTCAGTAGGTATTTGATGTTATCGAAATCTCGAATAGAATAGGAAGATACCTAACATTTTAATGACCTCTTCAGCCTCTCGTTAGTACGGCTTATAGCTTATAGCCCTTGTAACAATTATCAAGTCGAACTAAAAGATCCACTTTCTAGGATTATGTTGTCTGAGTGGATTGTACTTAATAAAATAATGATTTCTTCAAGTCGAAAGTGAAGTTTATTTTCTTCGTTTCTTCTAGGAAAACAAGCTCCGCAGTCTAGTCAACAAGTGCTGCTTTTAAGGTCTATTTTTTTTTCGAATTCTCCTATCATTATGATTGAAGTGTTATTCGGAATGGCATCTCGATATTTTCTGAGAAAATGCTAAGAAATTGTAGTAGTATAAACGATAGAGAAAATAAAAAAGAGGCTTTCGTTATTTGCCAATGTATCGAAAACTATTTGAGATATTTCTGATTTGAAAAAAGATTCAAAAAGAAGATAAAATTCCCTACAAACATTTCGACTTCCTGAACTGTAGCATCAGTGTTTATAATTGTCCCAGAGTGTTGAAAATATCCTCGAAAACGGAATTTAACAACATTTTTTTACAACGATAATCTATTCTGAGACCTTTGAAAACAAGCTCAAACAATATCTAGATTCCATTCCGAATCGAATGACACCTCAATCATAATGTTAGGAGAATTCGAAAATATTTCGAACTAAAAAGCAATTGTTGACTCGACTACCATTGTAGACCGCATCATCGTTAAACATCAGGCAAGAGTGCGATAAAAATATCCGACTCATGATATAAGAGAGAGAGAGAGAGACAGTGCGCCTGTTTCGTATGTATCATTACATCTTCTGAACTACACAAGCACTTACTGTTTTTAAAACGGGGAGAGCTTTTATGAACAAAACTAAATAACAATGAAAACCACTACCTACCTAAATACTTATACTAAAGTACTCGTACATATCAATTATACATAGATTTACGAATCCCACTACCAGTTGAAGACGTGCCGACGACATTACTACGCTGAATAATGGGAGTGATGCTTATATGATGTATTTATGTTGAGCCAAATAAATGCCAGCATTTAGTCACGACCTCTCACGATTCAGGACCTGCGACAACCAAGCGCTCGCTTAGCCTTTTGGAAATGCACTTGAAATAGATTCCAGAAATTTAAATAAGTAAGTATATTAGACTATTATTTAGCGGTAGAGCCTATAAATTTACAATACACGGTACAACATATATAACTAACTACTTACACTAAACTCATCTGACATCAATCTATCATGTCTAGAGTGTCTAGACATAATCAAGATGATGCCGATGACGAAGCCCCATACCAGTCGGAAGCGTGGTAAAAACTACTTATGTTTGTCGACAGTCAACAGGGTCGGTAAAATTGTTGCATAGAAAAAGGGTGTCGTTATTGATGAGCCCATATTAATCATATGAATTCTGAATAGGTAGGTCCTTGCTGCTCTACACTTCGATGTTCAAGACTTATAAAAATGCAGAAATCTTTAGGAATAGAGCTTAAATCAACTAAATACTGCGCGAACGAAGGAGCGAGCAAATACCAGTAATAGAATAGCGTAGATACAGTGCCACCAACTTATCTGTAGAACGGCCAAAAGTAGAACTACTGTGTTACGGGTATTAAAGAACAATTTGTCTAATTTTATAAAAGGTAGCAGTTTTCGATCGTGGCGCCATCGCCACATTCTAAAGATACGTTGGCATTGTACATGTCATTATCTATTGCGGCTGTAGATATGAGAGCGTATCCCTTGGCGACGGGCTCCCAGGCCCGGCAAGCTCGGCGGGCGGATCGATTGCAAGGGCGGTTGGTGGGCGCCGCTACCAGGCAGCCTCTATTCAGGTCGGGCAGAGGCCTCGGCAAATAAAACGGAAAAACACCAATCAGTAGATGGTTTTGTAGTTAAGGTTAGAAATTAGAAATTTTCCACACGTATTCTGTTTCGTATTCTTATGTCGTATCCATAAGATTTTTCAAAATATAACCCCCAATGGGGTGAGATATTGGATGAAAGTTTAAATAATAAATAAAATAAATATTTGCGGACATTTCAAACACAACACCATTTGACCCCAAACGAAACAAAGCTTGTACTATGACAGCCAGATAGCTGATATGATATATCAATGATATTGGGTGGGAGGAACATAAAGTCGATTTTTAGTTCGCCTTTGTGATGAGCATTTCCGGTTATTGTACAGGATCCACATTTTCTGCAAGTTTCTTCTAGTGTATTAAAACTATTTTATCTAACACCGCGGCCTGCTAATTTGGATGTGGTTTGAGATGGATAAAAAATATGCTTCCACAATAGCCTTCAATTCTTCATTAGGTATCAACTTTGGTCTCCGCCCGTCCACGGGGCTAGTTAGATCGAAATTTCCAGAGTGAAAACGTTGGAACCAAAAACGCATTGTGTTTTTTTTGCGGCACCGGCGCCATACACATAATTGATTCTTCGAGCCGTTTCTGCAGCACTGGTGCCACCAAAGACGTGTAGCAAAAAAATTTAAATCTGTGGGTGCCACGATGGAACTCGTAGTCGAACGCGATATTTCAAGTTTTCCATTTTGTAAACTGAGTGACCGAAAAAAAAACTAATAGAGAAAAAAAAACAAACGAATTACGGTTTTCAAAACACAAAAACATGAGTAAATAGTGGTATACATTTGAAATTGCAATTCCTAACGAAAGATATTTGAGATCAAAGTGGCCACTACGACAATACAATTTAATAAGTAATGATCTAATACTTATATATTTGGAAATAAAAACTTATCAACTTATTATACATATTCGTGGAAACACCCAGACGTAGACAAATATTTATTATATTCATCACACAAATATTTGCACTGGGTGAGAATCGAACCCACCACGACCCTAGCAGGCAGACTTACTACCAACTAAGCCATGGCACAGGCCACCCTTAGGATTAGGAAATTAAAATTCAAGCTCCAAGGGGTTGAAAGAGGGGATAAAAGTTTGTATTAACACGTTCAATTCCTATTTGTATAGTCAGAGATGGAGCTGCAATAGTAATTTAGTTTCAGTAATATTGGCTGTTTTTGTGCATTTCCCTATGAAAAAATAAAGTAGCCAAGTGCGAGTTGGACTCGGCCATGAAGGGTTCCGTTCCAGCAAGTAACATAATATACATAGTACACATAGTTCTTGTAGTTCGTTGTAACTTTAATCGAAGTTTTAATAATAGTGTATTTATGACGTACTAAAAAAAAACTACTCATCAGATCGAGTTCAAACTAATTTTCGTTGGTAGTTTTCATGGTAATGTACATCATATATTTTTTTTAGATTTTTCATTCTCTTACTTTAGAAGTTAGAGGGGGGGGGGGGGACACACATTTTACCACTTTGGAAGCGTCTCTCGCGCAAGTTATTCAGTGTAGACAAAAATTATACTAGAAACCTCAACTTCATTTTTTAAGACCTATCGATAGACATACCACAAGTGTAGGTTTGATGAAAAAAAAATTTTTGAGCTTCAGTTCTCAGTATGGGGGGCACCCCTAATTTTTGTTTTTTTAAAAAACTTTTGTAAAAATCTTAATGCGGTTTACAGAATACATCTACTTACCAAGTTTCAACAGTGTAGTTCTCATAGTTTCGGCAAAAAGTGGCTGTGACATACGGACGGACAGACAGACAGACAGACAGACATGACGAATCTATAAGGGTTCCGTTTTTACGTTTTACGGAACCCTAAAAAGCGCTGATTTGCGCGCATCGCTAATTTGTGAAAAAGGTGAAATTATTCCACGCGCTTTGTCTTTTTGCTGTATTTTTTTATTTGAAAATGACGTCAAGAATTGATTAATTTATTAATTCGACACCGCCAGAAGTCCTAGAGGCAGTGAAAAAGAGTCTTAAGTCTCTTGCCTGCAGAATCGACCGATAGATATTTAGGTACAAGCGTATCAAAATTTCATCTTACGGAAAACATGCAAAGATGCATATTTATTTATTTATTTCCTCGCAAATGTGTTATAAAACGTCGTATGACATACGTGCGCTTTGATAATTATAGCCTTAGCTTTCCTGTAGCCCTCATCTACGGTAATTTTCAACATACCGCACTTATATCATAATGTAAGTACTATTATGCTGTTCAAATCGCGGTTAAACAACGTGTCGCATAATTTATACATTTTAAGTTATCCGAGCGAAGCCGGAACGGACGACTAGTAATATTATAAAGCTGAAGAGTTTATTTGTTTGAACGCTGTAATCTCAGGAACTACTGGACCGATTTCAGGAATTCTTTCACCGTTGTATATGAACGCGATCCATGAGTACTAGGCTATGTATATACCTCGGGCGAAGCAGGGGCGGACCACTAGTAACTATATAGTATACGTACTAGCTGTTAGCCGCGACTCCGTCCGCGCGAAATAAATACTAAGATAACTCGGCAGTACCTATTTGTACAGCCAGACACATTTACAGTTACTAAAAACAGCTTATAATAAAACAATATTATACAATTTCATCAAACACGGTTCCATTGTTTAGGTGTGAAAGCGTAAGAGACATTCGTCCCCCATTTCAAATCCGATTTCATCACCATACAGTTCGAAATTACAAAATTGCTAGAACAAACATTTATTGGCTTCGTGCCAAGTGCCTATATAAAGAGTTTCATAGTTTTATCTTCAACTTTGGGAACTTCCAAATTGACATTCATCCCCCAATTTCATCACCGTACAGTTAGAAATTACAAAATTGCTAGAACAAACATTTATATGCTTCGTGTCAAGTGCCTAAAAACAGAGTTTCATGGTTTTATCTTCAACGATTGGGAGCTTCCATCTATACTTTCATCCATAATTTCAACCCCAATTTTATCCCCGTACAGTTTGAAATTACGAAACTGATAGAACAAACATTCGTTTGCTTCGTGTCAAGTGTCTTTATACAGAGTTTCATGATTTTATCTGCAACGGTTGGGTTCTTTCATATTGACATTCATCTCCCATTTCAACCCCTATTTCACCCCTGTACTGTTCCAAATTATGAAACTGATAGAACAAACATTCGTTTGCTTCGTGTCAAGTGCCTAGATACAGAGTTTCATGGCTTTATTTTCAACGGTTGGGTACTTTCATATTGACATTCATCCCCATTTCAACCCCAATTTCACCCCCGTACAGTTCGAAATTACAAAACTGATAGAACAAACATTTGTTTGCTTCGTGTAAAGTGTCTATATACAGAGTTTCATGGTTTTATTTTCAACGGTTGGGAACTTCCATATTGACATTCATCCCCCATTTCAACCCCAATTTCTCCCCGTACAGTTCGAAATTACAAAATTTGTAGAACAAACATTTAATTGCTTCGAGTCAAGTGTCTAGATACAAAATTTGATAACTTTGAAAATAACGAATTTTCATACAACCGTTCATCCCTGGTTTCAACCTCTTAGGGGTAGAATTTCGCAAAACCCCGTCTTAGCGAATACCTACGTGCAAAAAGGGACCTCCATGCAAAATTTCCTAGCATTTGTAGTTTCTGAGATTCCTTAATGAGTGACCTTTCGCTTTTATATATATATATAGATGTATATAGACTAACTGACCCGTTCCTACTTCGTTGGGCGTTAAACATTTTGCTTTTAATTTTATATTTTTCCTAAGTCAGCGCTTCCTATTGGACAAAAATAAAAGGAAAAGAAACATCTAATTCTAAATCTAAACCATTCTCGAATCTACTTAAACAAACACAAAAAATAATCAAAATCGGTCCAGCCGTTTAGAAAGCGATTAATTACAAACACACGCACAGATAATGTACACGAGAATTCCAATCACCGTCAGTTTACAATAAAACGTGTGAGATCATAAACCTACTGTAGGTTAGTTTTAAAATCTAACGTTGTCAGATTAAATCTGACGGATTTTTATAATTCTATGCAGACATATAAATAAAAAAAAAAGAAATTGGCAGTCATAGGAACTGCCGATAGAAGTGAAAACTTGCTGTTGCCCTGGTACCTAGCCCTGGCCTGGCCTGGCCTACCTGGCCCTGGTACCTAGGGGCAAACGCAACTCTTTTATATTTCTGTTGTCCTGGTATCTGGAGATAAACGCTGGGCTGTTGGAGGTAGGTAATCGAAACTCTTTACTGTTTCTGTTGCCCTGGTACCTACCTGGACATTTTTACCGAGTTTACCCGAAGATTTCATATCCGATCCGATCCATTATCATATCCAAGCGTGACGATTGATGAATCCATTTCACAGCCCACGAAAATTCTGTCTATAGCGCGCCTAAAGAAGTTTTCACTTCAACTAGCAACGCCTCGCGGTTTTGTTTTCTTGTGATAAAAACTAGTATGTGTGTTATTCCATTCTATAAGGATCTAACTCTTTTTTTTGACCCGACTCATTCAGACGTTCCGACGTGGCAAGAAACACCCAAATTTTACATTCATAATATTTGTAATATTAGTGGGATAAAAAGATAACCAAGTTGAGATGAGTAGGTATTCCTTAGTTTGTTCCTGTGGCAGGGTTCAGTGAACTCCAAAAACCACCCCTCGCCTGCGGCGCATTGAACTAAAATAGATGCACTCTGGAGGGTGCAATATCATTGTCCATCATCATCATCATCATAATCTAATACACTGCTGAGTTGATACTGCGTTCGTACGCTTTGCCTACGCCTATGTTGGAATTTGGAGTATATTGAAAAATTGGCATGGAAATGTCACCGTAAAAATGCAATCACCGTCAGTTTACAATATAATGCGTGAGACTAATAAATTATAAATCTAGGAACATAAAGGTAGAATATAAGGCTAGCCCAAATTATGGTTGTTATGTTTTACTTAGCTCTAGGCATAGAATAGATAATGCTCTAGGTTTATTTTACAACAGTTCGTAGCGGTAAGTACTATTGGAGTCCAGTACCTAACTTTGTCGCCTGCAAGTATGGAGTAGTATGCGTTAAATCCGGTAGATCTGATTTTTTACAGACTTGTTTATGATGTTGGCCTAATGATTAATCCAAGTTTGTGACCTCGAGCATCGAACGCAACTTTGCCAAAAATCGAAAAAACCGCGAAAAAATCGTTTATTCTTAAAATGTTGGTGATTATAACCCTAAACGACTAGTTTTTGAAAAAACTTTTTAAAGATGTTTTTAAAGTTGACTAAATTTGCTACAATATGATACTAGAATTGTCTCCGTACACCCAATAGTTTCTAAGAATAAGTCTTTCGAAGTTAATAATTTTTTTAGAACTTTGCAATTTTTTTGCAATATTTAAACTCCCACTTGACCATTTTTTGGCACAGTTACTGCGTTTTTTAACCCCCGACCAAAAAAAGGGGTGCTATAAGTTTGACGTCGAAGCCTGTCTGTCTGTCAGACAGACAGACATACAGGTCTGTCTCTCTGTCTGTCTGCCTGTGGGTGTGTCAGTCTGTCAGTCTATGGCACCGTAGAGCTCAAAAGGATGTCGGTCGGGGGTTGAAAAACGCAATAACTGTGCCATAAAATAGTCAAGTGGGAGTTAAAATATTGCGAAGTTCTAAAAAAAATTTAATTTTTGAAAGTCTTAAGTATTCTCCGAAACTATTGGGTGTGCAGAGATAATTCTAGTATCATAT
Source organism: Ectropis crepuscularia (assembly GCA_963693475.1). Taxonomy (NCBI): domain Eukaryota; kingdom Metazoa; phylum Arthropoda; class Insecta; order Lepidoptera; family Geometridae; genus Ectropis; species Ectropis crepuscularia. The sequence goes on from OY856338.1 coordinate 21,909,964, forward strand.
TGTAGCAAATTTAGTCTACTTTATAAAGCTACACAAAAACTTTTTCAAAAACTAGTCGTTTAGGGTTTTAATTGCCAAAATTTAAAAAATAAACGATTTTTCGCGGTTTTTTCGATTTTTGACAAAGTTGCGTTCGACGCTCGAGGTCTCAAACCTGGAATAATCATTAGGCCAACACCATAAACAAGTCTGCAAAAAATGAGATCTACCCGATTTAACGCATACAATAGACTAATGACAATAATTTACAATGATGAATATATTAAAAAATAATGTATAAAATTTCTTATTTTTAATAATTAATTTGTATTGACTAAATTTAAAAAATAGTTTGATAACATTAATGTTGCTTGTTCACTTATCTACACGATAATACCTACTACCTACTACTACTACAATGGACTTGTGTTTTCATTTGAATAAATGAATAAAATGGCGGCCGCGCTTCGGGATTCTGGAGTCGGGACTCAAGGTGCCGCATTTCTAGCGTCTGACGTCACAAAATATCCTACGTCATAAAATATTCTATGTTGTTATAAGTAAATAGATTTCAGAATCGACCGTTGAACTTGGCACCTACTTAGATCTAACTTATTTTGTCGTTAAAGTCAATAACTAAAGGATAGTACCTGGGTGACCGAGCTTTGCTCGGTTTAAATACTAAATATACTTAGATACCTACAGATAAAAGACTCCAAGAAATAGATTTTCTTAAAAAAACGAATTGAAAAAAAAGAGAACCTGTCTGGATTCGAACCCAGAGCTACTAATTCGTGACCGCTATGAGCGCCCGACTTCCCGTCTGAGCTAATTTTGCTGTCGCGTCACGCAGCGAAATTTACCTTCACATTCTAATGTGACAGTTTTTCATTGTCTAAAAACGCGCATAATATGCGTTTTTTTTTAATAAGACCTAGTTAGATCGATTTATCGTCCCCGAAATCCCCTGCATACATAATTTCATGAAAATCCGTCGAGCCGTTTCCGAGATTCAGATTCTATATATATATATACATATTTATATAGGTACAAGAATTGCTCGTTTAAAGGTGATAAGATAGGATATAGGTATCATAATATAGAACTTGGCTCTCCTGTTCCATGTTTGTTTTTGATGGGATAACATTACTTTTTATACAGAAATTATTTAATACGTTTTGTTTGTATTTATCTATGGAATTTTTAAGAAAAATATCTTACTAAGATCTATCCTTCTACTAAACAATATTCGAATGGCTGAACCAATTGGATTAAAATTTGGAACAATGCTGCATTATGGTCTAGACTCTAGAAGATAACGTAGTCTACCGCGTGATAACCACATAAAGACCGACTGTAATTAATTCTCATTGCTATTTTTACGGTTCCGTTAAACGTAAAAACGGAACCCTTATAGATTCGTCATGTCTGTCTGTCTGTCTGTCCGTCCGTATGTCACAGCCACTTTTTGCCGAAACTATGAGAACTACACTGTTGAAACTTGGTAAGCATATGTATTGTGTGAACCGCATTAAGATTTTTACAAAAAAAATAAAAAAATAAGTTACTTAATTAAGGTTGCCCCCCATACTTAGAACAGAAACTCAAAAATTTTTTTTCGTCAAACCTACACGTGTGGGTTTTCTATCGATAGGTCTTCAAAAATGATGTTGAGGTTTCTAAAATCATTTTTGTCTACACTGAATAATTCGCGCGAGAGACACTTCCAAAGTGGTAAAATGTGTCCCTCTAACTTAAAGTAAGAGAATGAAAAAACTAAAAAATGTATATGATGTATCTAGGGCATGGATACCGGTATTCGGTATTACCGAAAAACCGGTAATACCGGATTATTTGAGGCAATTCTCAATACCGGTATTGAAATTGCAAATACCGGTTTTTCGGTATTTTGAATAAACAAATTAAATTCCTGAATAAAACCCACAAGGCGCCTCTAGACTACAAAATAACAATCAACTTAATGTATTTTATAATTGTAAACTTGATGAGCGGCAGTCTTACATTTTTTCTCATGGTTTACACGAAATAGTGTAAATGTATTATTGAAAGCTTATTTTGCACTAAAAAGTGATAAACTATTTGTAGCCCCCAAACAAAACAAGAGATGTTATAAGTTTGACGTCGATGTCTGTCTGTCTGTCTGTGGCACCGTAGAGTTTGCCTGACTAGTAGAATGTCGTACAGATTACAAATTCGAGGTAGTCGGGGGTAAATCAAAAATTTTAATTTTGGTCTTGTGATGCATATCAACTATTTTTATTCAAAAAATTAAACCAACTGCAAAATCACAAATAGGCACTCAATAGCGAAACATAAATTATTATGACTATTTTAAGCGTTACTCACTCATCTGTTTGAGGTCGGTACCAGCCATACTAATACATAAATACCTACAAGTATTTGCACTACTTACTATGTACATAACATCGATCTACTAGCTTTTTAACTTGACTGGCTCCGACATCAAATATATGAGTGAGTTGGCCTTATAATAGTTATATTAATTTAGTTTTCGCTTTTGATTGCCTATTTGTGGTTTTGAAGTTGGTTCAATTTTTTGTATAAAACGAACGAGCGTAAACTAGTTTCAAATGCGTATTTATTGACATTTGTTTAGTTTTAGAGCCTGAAATGCTTAATTACGTAGGTACCGGATTTACCGTACCGTATGGATTTTTTTACTGCTATTTAATAGTTTGAAGTATATTACCGAAAAAATACCGAAAAACCGGGATCCCGGTTTTAAAAATATGAATACCGAAAAAATACCGGTTTTGTCAGAAGTCCAATACCGCCATGCCCTAGATGTATCTATGCAAACTACCAAAGAAAATTGGTTTGAGCTCGATCTGATGAGTAGTTTTTTTTAGTACGTCATAAATACACTACTATTATTAAAACTTCGATCAAAGTTACAACGAACTACAAAAACTATGTGTACTATGTATATTATGTTACTTGCTGCAACGGAACCCTTCATGGGCGAGTCCAACTCGCACTTGGCCACTTTATTTTCATTACAGGCATTATAAGTCTTAACTCAATTGATTTAAATTTTAGAGTAAATTACATACCTATCGGTATGCCTAATTTTGGCTTTCTAGGTCATCTGGATTGGATTTGGATTTGGATTTTTGCTTTATGGTCTATACCTCAGTCAGAGATAATAATTTTAAATAACCGTTTGCTTTATCGCTATGAAATTTGGACCACATATTGGTTTCCTGAAAGTCTCAATGTATAAGCAATTTGACACGTTAATATGAAATAGTTTTTGAGTCATGAGGACAAAAGTAGCTCCAAAAGGTTCGTGTAATATTGCACATGGTACGGCTCGCTAGTTTACTTGAACTTGGCTTGCCACACTACTTTGTGTCTAGAATCTAGATGGTAGTGTACCGACAATCAATCTCTTGGATTCTTCTTGGTAAGCGTGCTACACACATCGTGGATAATCTCTAAGCATCACACTAGACGACAATCAAGCACACACCTATTATTGATAATAATAGTTTAAAAACTAAAAAACACCATTTAGCACGCACTAAATTCCTGACAGCAAACCCTTTCATTTGGTACCCATATCATAGGGGTGCATTTCAAATAGCCTATCCGCCATCTTGGACGTCCGCCGTTTTTTCATTCTCTTACTTTAGAAATTAGAGGGGGGGGGGGGGGACACACATTTTACCACTTTGGAAGCGTCTCTCGCGCAAGTTATTCAGTGTAGACAAAAAATATATTAGAAACCTCAACATCATTTTTTAAGACCTGTCGATAGAAACCCCACACGTGTAGGTTTGATGAAAAAAAATTTTTTGAGCTTCAGTTCTCAGTATGGGGGGCACCCCTAATTTTTGTTTTTTTAAAAAACTTTTGTAAAAATCTTAATGCGGTTCACAGAATACATCTACTTACCAAGTTTCAACAGTGTAGTTCTCATAGTTTCGGCAAAAAGTGGCTGTGACATACGGACGGACAGACAGACAGACAGACATGACGAATCTATAAGGGTTCCGTTTTTACGTTTTACGGAACCCTAAAAACGCTAGACATAAACCTTTTGATCCCTCAACCCCGACGTCATAATTGGTTATCGTCACTCCATTGCTTTGGTGGATCATGGCATTGACGCTTTCTTTGTGAGAGAAGACTCTGAGTCCCGACATACTGGGACTGGTTCTTACTGCTGCAGTAGTAGGAACATACTCGTACAGTGGGTTGATTTTGCTATAATTTGACATTAGAACTTAGCCTATAATGTTTATATTATACGGGGCTTAATCTTATATATAAAATTCTCGTGTCACAGTGTTTGTTTCCTTACTCCTCCGAAACGGCTTTACTGATTTTAACCAAAATTTATATGCATATTCAGTAGGTCTGAGAATCGGCTACTAGCTATTTTTCATACCTTTATTTATATGGCAAAACAACGTTTGCGGGGTCAGCTAGTTACGATATAAATCATTGTTTATTTAATCAATCATTACCGCGACGTTTCGGCAGCTTTACAACCGCCGTGATCACGAGAAGACTAATATACGAAGCCCCGTATAATATAAACATTATGTGTTCAAATCGCGAAAGTTTTAAAACAATTTAAAATATAGGGAAGACCCGAGCCTCCATTCAAGGACGTTTACCCGGTTTACCTCAAAGTTTATCATCAACAGCTATACCAGTCCTTTTTAGGGTTCCGTTTTTACGGATATTTTTATAGATTCGTCATGTCTGTCTGCCTGTCTGTCCGTCCGTATGTAAAGGGCACTTTTTGCCGAAACTATGAGAACTACACTGTTGAAACTTGGTAAGTAGATGTATTCTGTGAACCGCTTTAAGATTTTTACAATAAAATAAAAAACATTTTATTTTACCATACCTACTTAGAACTGAAACTCACCATTTTTTTTCTATCAAACCTATACATGTGGGATGTCTATCGATAGGTCTTCAAAAATGATGTTGAGATTTCTAATATCATTTTTGCCTACACTGAATAGTTTGCGCGTGAGACACTTACAAAGTGGTAAAATGTCCCTCCCCCCCCCTCCCTCTAACTTCTAAAGAATGATAAAACTAAAAAAAATATATGATGTACATTACTATGCAAACTTCCAACGAAAATTGGTTTGAACTCGATCTGATGAGTAGTTTTTTTAGTAGGTACGTCAATAATTATACTATTATTAAAACATCGATCAAAGTTACACCGAACTAAAGGGTGTCACAGTAAGAGTGCACTTTTTCATTTTAAAATAAAAACAAGTATTTTATGACAGAGTTGTGATATTTTTATTGTATTGTAAAGAAGACATGTTCCGATTAAGTATGGAATAAAATATCCGGCAAATTACCCCCACGGCTCCGATGACAGCCCATTACTCTTTTCATGAAATTTTCCATGACTTTTGCACAGAGATGTAGCTGTATCTCCCCGATGACGCGTTGGATTTCCGATTTGAGCTCAGGAATTGTTTCGGGTTCATTCGCATAAACCCGAGATATCACAAAACCCCAAAGAACGAAATCGCACGATCTTGGCGGCCACTTGACATCAGAATTTCGTGAGATAATGTGTTCTGGAAATCGTTGCTGCAGCGCTGTGCGGTAGGCGTGTTGCTTACCATCAGACACCTGTCTGCTCGTCCCATCACTTTATGTTAATAAGAAGAAGTATGTAACAATTATTTTTATAAAATTTTCTTTGCTAGCTAAATTTAGCTTACAGCTGAAATATCAACGAAGAGACTGGGACGGAAGACAGAGCCGCGCCGCGCAGTTAGTATCTACATTAGGGGGGGCAAAACAAAAGTAAAAAACATTGTGAACAAACTGACACAAGAGTTCCGATTCTTAGAACCAAAGGGTCTTCAACTTGAGGTTCCACGGGTTAAGAGTTCAGCCCCATTTCACCGTTGAATGCAGAAAAGTAGAGCGTTGAACTGATTTATCTCAAAACGTCAGTAATGCTGTACTAATATTATAAAGGCAAAGAGTTTATTTTTTGAACGCGATAATGTCAGGACTTACTGGACCGACTTCAAAAATTGTTTTCACCGTTGTTTATGTACGTGATACGTGAAAGCTATAGGCTATAATATATGTACAACGGGCATTTTTTGCAGCGCGACCGAACAAAAAAAAAGTGACACTAGAACTGTAAGGCAAATATATGACGGAAGTGACACGTAAAAATTGACCGTGACCTGTATTGCCAATTTTATGTTTCAGATTATGCAAATTGTGTTGCTTCTGTAGAGATATTATCCGAAAAAACTTCGTCCCTATCTGGTGTCCCATGACACCACATCTTTAATAAGTTGCAACGGTTAGATTTAATTTGTATTTTTTGAAATGTATATATACATATTTATGACATTTATTAATGTTTTTAATCTGTATAGACACAGTAAATAAACTGAAATGCTACGTGCATTTCTGTCATCCATCATCCAGATAATTCAGAGAAAAAAAATGTTTTAGTTACTGAAAAGAAAATAACATTTGAATATGCTTATTTAACCGTTAAGTATAATAATTCTTCGTTATAAATAGTATTTAAGTAAAATACAGTTGTTCAGTTTTTCATATCGTTAAGCCAAATTGTAAAAGGACAAAAAGGTTTATGGAACAAAAGGCTCCGAAATATTTGACATTGGATAATTGAAGAAGATGTTAAGCATTCTTATCATAAGTTTAAATTTAAATGTTATACTTAGTATGGTTAATACTTGGTAATTTAATATTCAAAAATGTTTCCTAAATCGATGAATAGATTTTTATTTGCTTAGAGTATGTTAAAAATGCAATACGGTCTTTTGAAATATTTTTTTCCTTACTAGAAGTCTATAAAACTAATGTGACTTTAATTCTATCTGCAAGTCACAACTTTAATTTATCAGTTTGTAGTTTGTTCACAGTACATAATGAACATACCGTCCAACATGTTATGTTGTTGTACAATATACAGGTAACAAAATAGTTTGATTTTGAACTTGAGGATAAAATAAATCAAAGTATCTGACATTTACTTTAAAATTGACAGTTGTCTGTTATATAACTAAAATTAAACTATATATTCCGACTGGTGAAAACGACCCTTAAGCAAGAAAAAAAAAATGTCAGTTTCATAAAGAAAGTAGAAATGAAAATGAGACACCAATACTAGGGTAAGGTCCCAGGGCCGCAAGACGTCACGTATTTTCTGATGAACGAAATGTGGACGAGTGAGTAGAGTTAGGGCGTACTAAGAACACATGCTTACCCGCTAACTTGCTTAGACGGCCAATTTTGAGATATGGGGTAGTGAAGGGACATAAAAACATGACTTACTGCACGTATTAGTAGTGGTAGGACTCTTGGCAGAGTCCGCCTGGGGAAGGACAACACCTTTGCCAGTTATTCTACCGCCAAACAGTAATGGGCAACATTACTGTGTTCCGGTTTGAAGGGCAATGTTTCCAGAGAAATGACTGGGCTTAGAGATATAACAACTTAGATCTCTGGGTGACAAGCGCAGTGCAGTGCTAGGTAATGATTTGGACTCTTCATGTTCCATTAGCTGCGTGTCACTGTTGTGCTGTTATGTGGCAGGCATGTTGCTTACCATCAGGCACATGTCCTGCTCGTCTTGTCACTTTTTATTAAAAAAAAAACGTATTTTCTGATAACTGGTTTTCACGTATGTTATATTGTTATATCCTCAAAAATAAGGCCCCAATATTCCCGGACGCTTTAAAACTCCCGAAATAATGACTTAACTTTACTTAATTTCTCATACTACATCTAAATATATAAAAGCGAAAGGTCACTCATCACGAAATCTCAGAAACTACAAATGGTAGGAGTCTGAAATTTTGCATGGAGGTGTATTTTAGCACGTAGGCGCTCGCTAAGACGGGGTTTTGCGAATTTGTTTTTTTTTTTTTAACTTTTATAGGTTTACACTTGACCGCCATCTCACCTGATGTTAAGCGACGATGCGGTCTACGATGGAGCGTGTTTACCTAGAAGAAACCGATTCACTCTCCATTTGAAGACACCAAGGTTATAACTATCAGGGAAAACCCACTCTGGCAACTCATTCCACAGCCTAGACGTTCTTATCACAAAAGTAGAGTCAAACCTCTTCGTCCGTGTCTTTGGAACATCAACCATGAATGTCAACCCCTAAGAGGGTGAAACAAGGGATGAACGGTTGTATGAAAATTCGTGATTTACAAAGTAATCAAATTTTGTATCTAGACACTAGACACGAAGCAATTAAATGTTTGTTCTATCAATTTTGTAATTTCAAACTGTACGGGGGTGAAATTGGGGTTGAAATGGGAGATGAATGTCAATATGGAAGTTCACAAACGTTGAATATAAAACCATGAAACTCTGTATATAGACACTTGGCACGAAACAAACGAATGTTTGTTCTATCAATTTCGTAATTTCAAACTAGATGGGGGTGAAATTGGGGTTGAAATGTGGAATGAATGTCAACATGGAAGGTCCCAACCGTTGAAGATAAAACCATGAACTCTGTATATAGACACTTGACACGAAGCAAACGAATGCTGGTTCTAGCAATTTTGTAATTTCGAACTGTACGGGGGTGAAGTTGGGGTTGAAATGGGGGATGAATGTCAACATGGAAGATCCCAACCGTTGAAGATAAAACCATGAAACTCTGTATACATCATCACCAACTGTATGGGGATGAAATACGACGAATGCCTCTTACGCTTTCAACCAAAACTACTGAAGCGATTTTGATAAAATTGTTTGATAATAAGCTATTTTTAGTAACCGCAAATGTGTCTGGGTATAAAAATAGTTACTGCCAGAGTTACCTTAGAATTTATTTCGCGCGGACGAAGTCGCGGGTAACAGCTAGTTTGTATATATTTATGTTTGTCAGACAACTATTTTAAAGCCTTTTAAAAAAAAAACAAACTGATCTAAGGGGCCAATCATCCCCTGAACTTAATTTTAAGTCAATATTTCCTAATACATGTCTCACCCAATCTCGCGATCTTACCCATAGACGCATTAACAATGAGTTTAGAGGGTGGTTGCCCCCTTAGATCGGTCTGTCTTATTGGAAACCGCGAAACCGGAATCCAATGATGAACATATACAAGGTGTCGCAGAAAGGTGCAACAATATTTATGGTAGTTCATCTGCATTAAGTTTTGAATCATGTATGTGAAAATTAGGCATGAAAGCTCAAAAATTTTTTCCATGAAAAAAAAACATTTTTTTTGGTTGTTATTTCATTTGACATGCCCCTAATGGCCAGATCTCCACACGGATTTTTGTACAACGTCGCGGCGTCGGTAGCAAGGTCGTTTGTCTGCTGTACATGCTTTAGGGTTGAAGCTGGTGATTTGGTGGGAATTTTACGTCAAACTTTGACTCGAATTATCTCGTGATCTACCGTGCTGAGGGGAAAGAGACCTTGGGTGATGAAGTGTACATCAGTGTTAGAATGGACTGTTAAAATATTGTTGGGGGTAAATCCACCACGTTGTATACAAATGGAGTATGAGAATTTAAGTGACGTTAAGTCATTATTTCGTTTTAAAGCGTCTGTTAAGCAAAACGGCCGATGGAAAGTGTCTAGGAGTATTAGGGCATTATTTATATAGATATTGCCTATAACATAGGTGAAAATCAGTTATCAGAAAATACGTGAAGTAATGCTTTTATGTACCTTCATCACCCCATATCTCAAAATTGGCCGTCTAAGCAAGTAAGCGGGTAAGCATGTGTTCTTAGTACGCCCTAACTCTACTCAATCTTCCACATTTCGTTCAGCAGAAAATAAGTGACGTCTGGCGGCTCTGGGATCTTGAACTATACATATGTCTGATATGTCATACAGATAAAAGTTGTAACTGAAATACTTCCATGTCTTTTTACACGCCTACGAGTAACAGAGAGAAGAGGTTTCTGAGTTCAGTGAAGTGCATTTTTAGGGTTCCGTAAAACGTAAAAACGCAACCCTTATAGATTCGTTATGTCTGTCTGTCTGTCCGTCCGTATGTCACAGCCACTTTTTACCGAAACTATGAGAACTACACTGTTGAAACTTGGTAAGTATATGTATTCTGTGAACCGCATTAAGATTTTTACAATGAAATTAAAAAAAAATAAAAATTAGGGTTGCCCCCATACTGAGAACTGAAACTCAAAAATTTTTTTTTCATCAAACCTCGAGTAGGTTTGATGAAAAAAAAGGGGTGGGGTGTCTATCGATAGGTCTTCAAAAATGATGTTGAGGTTTCTATTTGTCTACACTGAATAATTTGCGCGAGCGACACTTCCAAAGTGGTAAAATGTGTGTCTAACTTCTAAAGTAAGAGAATAAAAAAACTAAAAAAAAAAAAGATGTACTTTACCATGCAAACTACTAACGAAAATTGGTTTGAACTCGATCTGATGGTAATTTACCATTCTAACCTGAACATTGTAGGTACTATTTCCATAACACTATTTGTTGGTAGAATAATAAATGATTAGTAGAGGTGTCTCGGAATATACCTACCTGCAACCATAGATTTAAATAAATCTTTGCATGCAGCACTGTATAAAAACAAATAAAGTGGCCAAGTGCGAGTTGGACTCGCCCATGAAGGGTTCCGTTACAGCAAGTAACATAATATACATAGTACACATAGTTCTTGTAGTTCGCTGTAACTTTGATCGAAGTTTTAATAATAGTGTATTTATGACGTAATAAAAAAAACTACTCATAAGATCGAGTTCAAACATTACCATTGGTAATGTTTCCAGGTTTGCTCATCGTTTGTTGTGTGGCACTATGCTTTTGCTATGCTGTTATGGGCAGGCGTGTTGCTTACCATCATCCGCATGTCTTGCTCGTCACTCAATCCCACTAATGTTACAAATTACAAAGTTAGGATGTTTATTGCTAAATCACGTCGGCAAATCCGATCTGGGTAGCGATTCTGAAACCATTCGGTTGCATCCGACACGGAATCTCATCTCTCGGTCTTTGTCATACTAAACAGATAAGACAAAGACCGAGAGATGAGATTCCGTGTCGGATGCAACCGAATGGTTTCAGAATCGCTACCCTGGTCGGGTTGAAAATTGGAAAACAGTTATATTGTAGTCGGTAGATAGAATAGCACATTTGCTACTTTTTATGGCGGAAAAAATACGCGAACGGAAACTACGCGGGTAAAACCGTAGGGTGCTGTTAGTCTTGTTAACCGACTTCCAAAAAGGAGGACGATCAATTCGACTACCATGTTTTTTATGTGTGTTAGTTACCTAATTTCTCGAGAACGCCCGAACCGATTATAATAGTTCTTTTTTGTACGAAAGAGTATGCAACTCGCATGTTCCCATATCCACTTTATCGAAATCGTTGGTTCAATAACCACCACAACGATTAAATTCAATAAATATGAACAAAAAACTAAAATTTTATCTGGATGACGTAGTTGTAGGTTTCACAAAAAATAGTATATTCGATCCTATGAAAACGAAATTGTAAGACTTGTTACCGCGAACGCAGTTATTTTATAAGAGAGCGCGGGGGCGGGTGCAAATGAATTACAAACTTTTAGAAGTGCGGCGTGCTTTTATCTACTTTTTTGTGTTAATTATGTGACCCATGAGTCCCAAAAGGTTGCCGACCGTTGATTTAGACTCTTCATGTTCAAATAGCTGCGTGTCGCTATGCTGTTATAGGCATGCGTCTTGCATACCATCAGGCACATGTCCTGCTCGTCTGGTCAGGTGATGTTTGCACTAATGTGCAACCATCACCAGACCAGACGTCCTAACGTAACGTAACGTAAGTCTACCGCCGAGCAGTAATCTGCTCGGCGGTAGACTAACTGGCAAAACTGTGGTACTTCCCCAGGCGGACTTTCGAAAGAGTCCTACGTTCACAGAACGTTCCGAACTGTTGCTATGAGCATAGACTTGACAATATTACACAAAATATCCTATGAGGAAGCGCGGTAGATAATTTTAAGAAACAAATTAACCGTTTACATTAATACCATGGACATTGATATAGACAAAACTCCTCGGCAACTTATTGCAGGTAGCTAAGTTGGTAGGTACTCGGAAAACATCCATCATGTTTCATGTATGGGGCTTCAATAAATAACTTGGACAGGTCTACAGGGTTTTAATCTTGATATTTTTTAATGATAGAATAACAATACTAACAAGACGGGTGTCTCGTAAATAACACACCCTCATGACCCTCATAACATTAACACAGTGACAGAGTGACACTCAGTATTCCGAGTACCTACGCTAAGTTTCTCTACACACCACTGCAATGTTCGCATCAGGAATAATACCTACGAAGTAATAGTTATTTGTTGTACAAGAGTGCAAAGTGGCTTTTTACCGGGTGCTCAATTTTGATGACCGAGCAAGCGAAGGATTCTAAAGTTGAATCACGAGCGTAGCGAGGGATTCAAAAATTAGAATCCTGAACGTAGCAAGTGAATCAATAGGGCACAAGGTGAAAAATCTTCGCACTCGAGTGCAACACGTAATTTTTCATCCCACCTTAGCGAGGAAATTACTAAACGCTTTGCGCATTTTCAGTTTCAGTCAATTCTGTTGGCGTCAAATAAACATCTTGGTCGCTAGAATCACTTATTATTATGGTATTTCGGTTTTTCACTTGTATTCAATTTTACTGTTTTAATCCAAGTTTTAAACTTTGAGTTTATTTAGCCGTGGTTTTTTAACAATAACTGACGTGAAAATATGGAGAGTTGACCGATTCAGGTAAGTAGTTTCATATGTGTAGGTAGGTACATGAAAAAGTGTCCGCCCAAACGCATTAAATTATAGTAGCTATAAATTTGCATCAGGGTACATTTTAAAAGAAATAAATAAACCTACTATTCAGAATTTATGAAAAAAAAATTGGCAGTCATAGGCACTACCGATAGAAGTGGTAACTTATAACAGAATTTGATTGCTTACTTTGCAAACTACGCGTGTGAAACCGGAGAGCGTGGCTATGCGCATGGCCATCTAGAAATGCTGACGCATTTTTAAATGGTCAATGGGAAAGGCTGAGGCATTTCTAGATGGCCAATGGCTATGATAACGAGTTTACCCGAAGATTTCTTACCATTCCGGAGCGTGACGCTTGAATTCAATTGACAGCCCACGAAAAATCTGTCTTTGGCGCGCCAAAAGAAGTTTTGACTTCAAAATATATTGTACCTACATGTTTTCTCAAAATAGTAATTATTTATTTGATGTTTTATTTACTTACTACGTTATTTTGTACGGCACAACTACCTAGATGAAATTATCTATTAGTTACTATTTTAGTAGTCAATAATATTTAATTATTTAACTCGGCAACTCGGCATACTTCAATTCGATTACAATTGATTCATTCATAGCATTTTAAAATGTTCTGCCATTTGAAATAACATACCTATAGTGCTCGCAGTATAAGTCTGCGCGCTACTGGTGGCGTACTTAATGTTGCCAGGTCAAGCTAATAGGTTCCCTTCCCGTTCATTGGGGACGTACAACTTCATAAAACAGGTACGGGAAGGGATTTTTCAGGGAAGCTATTTAAGTAACTACACGACAACTGAGACTCAAGAACGAATGTCTCGAAGTAATGAACGCCTTTGCAGTGCTGGTTTGGTTCAGTATGACCAAGTATCATTGGTAATTGGTATAGGCTGTCTGAGTCTCTTACCACCAAGAAAATTTTATTATAGTTTATTAACAAAAGAAATAACAAGAATTTAATTTAAACTTGTAAATCTTTTATTGAGATCATAAATAACACTATTTGAAAATTTGGCGCATGAATGTTCTTTTAATGAGTCATTGGCTTCCATAGAATCATCTTCTTTTTTCAATAGGATTAAAATCACGATGAATCAAGGCGGTAACCGAAAAAGTTCCTGTCCATGTTCCTTTAACAGTTATTCTACTTGGTATTGTGGGTCTTCTTTGTGCCTTTTTATTCGAGTAACTGCGGATTTGTCCTACAATCGTCGAAATCTATTTCATTTTTCTTAAGTCACTTTTGGCTTTCTTCTTTTACATTGCCCATTGTAGCCGCTTGATTTATCTGAGTGCAGTGGTATAATGCGTTGTTCATTACCACGTGACAGTACATTCTGAAATGCCTATAATAAAAATACAGTAATTAATACAGAGTTAAGGATCAAAGAGCATCCAAACTAACTTTGAAAAAAAAATTAAGTAAAATTTCTTTTGGCGCACCGCCCACAAATTTTCCTTTAAGTGGTAAATAAAGCTTACGCTGTTAGGTGAAAGGGTCGATCGGGTGAACATGGAACCGCCGAGTGTACCCGAGCGAGAAAGATACAATCAGCTGATCTTCACTGCAAAAAAAAACATTTATAACTAGTTTCTCACATTTGGTCTTAAGCACTCACATTTTTTCCCACGGGTAAATTGGCGATAAAACAAACAAATTAAACCCTAAGGCGCAGCTCAACCTAAAGCCTCAGCTTTAAAATATGCCGATAATAAGTGGAGATTTGATTGCTATGGTATCCCCACATATTAGTTGTCAAATAGCTCTGCGTTTGGAAAACTGCACTTTTGGCCCGTTATTGTATCGTTCTTCTTCACAACCGCGATTGATTTTCAAGAACCAGCCACGGCCAGCATTTTAATCACTTTCGGCATAATAAAAGCTATTAATTACTTTGGAAATTAATAAATATACCAAACGTAAACAAACTTACGTCAACTGACGTAGACAAGAAGTTGACGGCCTGTCAATTAGTTCCATATTTTGCTACGCGCAGAGTTATATTGCGAGCACTCTACTTATCCTCCATACGGGAAAAGAAAATTGCGCGCAAAGCATTTAAAAAAAAGTACACCAAGGAGGTTCCGAGTAGGTATGAGTTTTTAACAAATTAAAAATAAATGTACCTACCTACTTATCACAGACTAAGTAGAGAGATACTCTATACTCTCTACTTATGATGAATTCGGCACCAAGGAGGTAGAAATAATTAGGTAGGTTAAATTATGTTTTGAATTCAAAACCTCAGTACCTACACACGATTCTATATTATCTGTTCTATGACACGATGTTCTTAATTCAAATTTACTTTAACCTCTAGAGGGTAAAAACGAATTTTGCACGCTGATATCGAGGAGCAAAAGTACTCTTTCCGAGCTGGTGGGATGAAAAAGTTTATAACTTTGTAGTACCTAGTTTATGTTTTAGCACTCGATTTCTCTGGAAACATTGGCCTTCGTAGTTCAACGAATAACTAAAACGTTTCTAAGACAATCTTTACGAAGATTACGGACCCAAAACCGGTACCGAGAAAGGTCTAATATTGAGGCTAACAATAGTAGGGAACCTCGAGAGCAGGTAGAAAATGCCATAAATAAAATCTAGCCACTCGGTTTCGGGCAGCGATTTGGCAACGTCGCGTCGCCTAAGGGCTACGGGGTGTGTGATGGGACAAACGGCAACGTCGCATCTCGACACATTGTAGCTTACTTTCTATGGGTTTGTAGCATCACAACACAACGCACCCTCTTTTTCATCATAATGTTTGGATTTGTCGTTTGTACGAATACCAGACTTTAAATAAGTAGTGACAGAGAGCAGGACATGTGCCTGATGGTAAGCAACATGCCTGCCACATAACAGCACAGTGTCACGCAGCTATTGGAACATGAAGAGTCCGAATCATTACCTAGCACGGTACTGCGCTCGTCACCCAGAGATTTAAGAACCAAGTTATATCTCGAAGCCCAGTAATTTCTCTGGAAACATTGCCCTTCAAACCGGAACACAATAATGTTTGCACATTACTGCTTGGCGGTAGAATAACTGGAAAAGGTGTGGTACTTCCCCAGGCGGACTCTGCCAAGAGTCCAACCACTACAAAAAAACAGACTAATATAAAGTACTATCTATATCCTTATATAGTATATAAGGCCATTGATATAAGTAATTTAAGAGTTCAATGGTACTAGCAGCGCCCCGCGATTTTACCCGTGTAGTTCTCGATCCCTTTATCTTCCCGAGAAAAAAAATAGCCTATGTATTATTTATTCCAGACCACTATCTATCTGAGTACCAAATTTCATTAAAATCCCCTCAGCAGTTCTTGAATGAGTAACAAACGTACATTCATAGATTTCTACATACTTTCGCGTTATCGAAAAAGAGGTCCAGCGAAGGATCCAACTCGGATGGGCAGCGTTCGGAAAACTTCGGCACATCTTTGAGTCCAAAATACCCCAATGCTTAAAGACAAAAGTCTTTAACCAGTGCGTGTTGCCAGTTGCCAGTGATGGCTTATGGAACTGAGACGTGGTCCTTAACTGTGGGCCTCATAACAAAGCTCAAAGTCACACAGCGAGCTATGGAGAGAGCTATGCTCGGAGTCTCTTTGTGCGACAGAATCCGTAATGAGGATATTCGCAAAAAACGAAAGTGGCCGACATAGCTCAAAGAGTAAGCAAGCTGAAGTGGCAATGGGCAGGCCACATCGCTCGCAGAACTGACAACCGATGGGGAAGAAAGGTTCTCGAGTGGCGACCACGAACCGGAAGACGCAGTGTTGGACGGCCTCCCACTAGATGGACAGATGACCTCACAAAGGTCGCTGGAAACCGCTGGTTGCAGGTTGCGCAGGACCGTTCGTTGTGGAAATCTAGGGGGGAGGCCTATGTTCAGCAGTGGACGTCTTGCGGCTGATGATGATGATGAATCTTAATTAGTTAATCTGATAGAGTTACAAACATCCAACCTTCCACATTTATAACGGCAACGTCGCTTCTCGACACATTGTTTCTTACTTTGTGCCAGTTAAAACATTATCACATGCATCCACTTTTTCATCTGTTTGTTCTGTTGTTTGTCTGTACATATAGAAAGGAACCAGTCCAGGAATCCATTATTTATTCGGGATAAAAAAAATTTGCTGTTGCTGTCCTATACTAGACTAAAATACGTCCCAAACTAGGTACGTCCCAAATTTGAGACAGATATTTTTAGTTCATCCAACGTGATAGAGCAACAAACTTCCACATTTTTTAACGGCAACATCGCATCTCGACACATTGTTTCTTACTTTCTGCGAGTTTGTTTTATCACACGCCTCCACTTTTTCATCTTTTTGTTTGTGTCAGTCGTCTATATGAAGTCTGGACTAATGTAAAGTATCTACTAGAATCTAGTAGATACTTTACATTAGTCTAGTAACTAGATGCTCGTGATACATATAGTACATATACAAGAAAGGAACCAGTCCCTAAGGAATCCATTATTTTTTCGGGATAAAAATATTCCCTGTTGCTGTCCTATACTAGACTAAAATACGTCCCAAACTAGGTACGTCCCAAATTTGAGACAGATATTTTTAGTTCATCCAACGTGGTAGAGCAACAAACTTCCACATTTATAACGGCAACGTCGCACCTCGAGACATTGTTGCTTAGTTTCTACGGGTTTGTATTATCACAGGCTCAGACAAATTATTCTAAATATTCAAATTACACACGACATTCTGTTGTTTTGTTCATGTGTGTTATCCAGGCAATATAAAATGCTTCTATAAAGAATATCTCTCCTGCTTTCTGCTATGCTTTGATTTGTGACGTCATCTATCAATTTGAGAACGCCGTTGAAAGCAGACAACTACATCTGCTTTCCGTTTGCAGCGGAACTGAAAGAAGATGTAGTTTTCTGCTTTCATCGGCGAAAGCAGAAAGCAGGAGAAGTTAGCCGGTAGAGCTGCTGGTTCCTAAAGAATTTTCTATCTTTTCGAGATAAAAAATATACGCTATTCATTGACGTTTTATATAACATAGTTTCTAATAGAGCAAGCTCCCAGGGCCGCCAGACGTCAAGTATTTTCTGACGAACGAAATGTGGACGATTGAGTAGAGTTAGTGCGTACTAAGGACACATGCTTACCCGCTAACTTGCTTAGACGGCCAATTTTGAGATATGGGGCAATAAAGGTACATAAAAAACACAGCTTACTTCACTTATTTTCTGACAACTGATTTTTACGTATGTTATAGGCAATATCCTTACAAATAAGGCCCCAATACTCCCACACACATTCCGTCGGCCGTTTTCCTTAACAGACGCTTTAAAACTCCCAAAATATGTGGCACTGCACAATGTGGCACCGTACAGGTCAAACGAATGGGCCGATTTCGATGCGGTTTTCTTTATTAGAAGGTTGATTTCCGTGCGAGTGTTTTTAGCTATGTTTGGTTGATATCGATTCAAAATGGCCGCCTCCACAAAATGACGGACAAAATATTTCTTCACAGCTTACCTTAATATGGGTATCAAATTAAAGGATTTGACTAGTAGAACACTATGCATTATGACAAATTTCAAATCCAAGATGGCCGCTACCGCAAAATTGTGAAATTTATTTCTTTTTTCACAAGTCTCTCAATATGGGTATCAAAGGAAAAGGCCTTCAAGACATTCTACTAGTCAAACCTTTTCATTTGATAGCCATATTGAGGGAGTTGTGAAAAAAGAAATAAATTTCACCATTTTGCGGTAGCGGCCATCTTGGATTTGAAATTTGTCATAATGCATAGTGTTCTACTAGTCAAATCCTTTCATTTGATACCCATATAACTACAAAATATTTCTTCACAGCTAACCTTAATATGGGTATCAAATGAAAGGATTTGACTAGTAGAACACTATGCACTATGACAAATTTCAAATACAAGATGGCCGCTACCGCAAAATGGTGAAATGTATTTCTGTTTTCACAACTCCCTCAATATGGGTATCAAATGAAAAGGCTTGACTGGTAGAATGTCTTGAAGGCCTTTTCCTTTGATACCCATATTGAGGGACTTGTGAAAAAAGAAATAAATTTCACCATTTTGCGGTAACAGCCAACTTGGTTTTGAAATTTGTCATAGTGCATAGTGTTCTACTAGTCAAATCCTTTCATTTGTTACCCATATTAAGGTAAGCTGTGAAGAAATATTTTGTCCGTCATTTTGTGGAGGCGGCCATTTTGAATCGATATCAACCAAACATAGCTAAAACACTCCCACGAAATCGGCCCATTCGTTTGACCTGTACGGTGCCACATTGTGCAGTGCCACATATTTTGGGAGTTTTAAAGCGTCTGTTAAGGAAAACGGCCGACGGAAAGTGTCTGGGAGTATTGGGGCCTTATTTGTAAGGATATTGCCTATAACATACTTAAAAATTAGTTGTCAGAAAATAAGTGAAGTAAGTTGTGTTTTTATGTACCTTTATTACCCCATATCTCAAAATTGGCCGTCTAAGCAAGTTAGCGAGTAAGCATGTGTTCTTAGTACTTACTAACTCTACTCAATCGTCCACATTTCATTCATCAGAAAATAGGTGACGTCTGGGAGCTCTGGGATCTCGGACTATAATATCATTGACGCTATTGCATTGCTATGTGCTATTCCAAATCTATCTACGTTCTGAATTATACAGCCGTAACTTCTTAATACTTTTATTAACCGCCTTCAAAAGAGGAGGAGGATCTCAATTCGGTGGTTTGTTTTTTTAGGGTTCCGTACCCAAAGGGTAAAAACGGGAACCCATTACTGAGACTTAGCTGTCCTTCCGTCCGTCTGTCACCAGGCTGTATCTCAAAAACGGTGATAGCTCAACAGTTGAAATTTTCACAGATGATGTAGGTATTTCTATTGCCGCTATAACAACAAATACCAAAAATAAAATAAAATAAAACATAATATTTATACTAAGTAAATATGTTCCCATGCAACAAACTTGATTTTTACCGTTTCTTGCCAAGCAAACTAGATGGCGCCACTAGTAGAATAAAACGCGTTATCGAAGTTGTACGGTAGTTATTTCCACCTCGTTTGGACAATGTACTTGACCTTGGCAAAGATACACATTTCTGCCGCCAGATGGCACTCCGGTAGATTCCTTAGTGAAACTACAGTGAGTTGCCAAATTATTAGGAACAGTCACATTTTTTACACTTTTTTTCCTTTAGCCACACTTGGCTGCAGTTTGAAGTGGCTTGAGCGTTGCAGGATTGCATTTTCAAGTTTGTTACATGTCTGTAAGTCAACTTTGAAGTGGATGTTGAAAGTTGAATGGTTTATTTGTTTGTTATAAATAATTTTGTAATAATAGAGCTATACAGAGTTATTTAGCCGTGAAACTTGGGTTATTTTAAACAGGGTTATTTTTATATTTGTTGCGCAAATATTAGCACAAAGTAAGTAACTACGTTCGCTATTATTGTTCAAATTATTTTTGACAAGTTTTTAGTTAAAATATTTATTATTTTTTATTAATTTTAGCCTCAAGCTTGGGCCGGGGGTGCGATTTATCCCCTAGAAAAAAAATAGTTTAAAGGTTTAAACCCCCTCTACAGCATACAAGCCTTTCCCAAAGGAAAAAAGGAGAACTTGCTGCAGTTTCCAAAACAGATATTAATAAAATAAAAGGTAGTTTGGAAATCTATCACTTTTACGGAAAAAATTGGTAACAGTGGAAGAAAACGCATTACAACACCACGAACAAATAGAAACATTTTTGACATCTCTTTGTAAAACAGAAAGAAACGTGCTGGAATCTTAACTCAGATGGTTCAAGAGTAAGGTATTGCAGTTTCAAAAAGGATTGTGCAGCGGAGATTAGCAGAGGAAGGTTTGACAGGTCATCGCCATGTTGGAAAACTTCGTTTAGACTGATGCCATGGCTTCATGAAGAAGAAACGGCTTGCCTGGGCTCGTGAACACTGCTAGAAGCCTTTTGTGGACTGGAATAAGGTAAGTTTTGATTAATACTGGTAATTTATACCATCTGAACTTATATTTTTCAATCTTGAATACCTCATTTCCTTTTTTTGAGTAGTGTTCTTCAGTCAACGTTTGAAATTTTAGCAGACAAGAGCACGTTTGTTAGACGACGATCAGGTGAAAAGTACCGGCCGGGCTGTATCGTGGAGAGGGTGAAACACCCCTTTAAAATTATGGCGTGGTTTGTCATAAGCTCTAGACATCTAGAGGGGTCGAACACCTCTACATTGTCTAGGAGTCTAGGGCACCATGAAACACGACCAATACAGACATGTTTTACTAACTCGCCTATCGCCTCAATTTCAGGAATGGTTCCCAGGTTGTGAAGAATTTATGTTTATGCATGATTGAGCACCATGTCATAAAGCCAGAAAGATACCAAGTTCTTCGCCGACCAACTGGACTGGTATTCTGGAATTCCCCGGACATGAACCCAATAGAAAACTTGTCTAAGGCAGAAGTTTCGAAAAAAAAAAATGATTTCGACCAAGGTAAACTGACAATAAGATTTATAAATGCGTGGCATCATGTTCCCAACATTGAAGATAGTGCTAAACAATCCATAAAAAGCTTGCCTAGACGTATTCTGGCACTCCTTGAGTCAAAAGGAAATGTCACTAATTACTGAACATTACCACAAATATTTCACATATCTTTTTAAAGTTTTATTTGTATATACCTAATGTATTTTTTATTCTTAAATTATTATAAAAACTTAAATTTTGTTTCAATAAACGTTATTATAACCAAAAACGGTGTTTTTCTGGTTAATTTCATGATAAAACTTCATTTATACGATTTTTCGTGACTGTCCCTAATAATTAGGCAACCCACTGTATATGGATGAAAGCATATGTGGTAGTATATGTACACGGAATTCGTAATAAAGTGTTAACTTGGTACTACCAGTTCTCACGTAACGTTGTTCTCTCTTTTGAAATCTCATCCCGAAGATTCCCGTTTTAAAAGAAATAATTAAGGGGTCTCCCATACAATAAAAGAGGTTTTCGCCGTTTATTTCCTAATGGTACGGAACCCTTCGAACCCCGGAAAATCGGCCCTGCCGTTGTCGAGTTTTAGCGAGACCCACGACAGCAATTTATTTTTCTATATATAGATTAGTATATCAAGATCAATACCGTGTCTTTGTCCTTGTACGCAAATACACAATGTAGTACCTACACGGACGTGTCGTTCGTAACTTTTTGTTGGATCGTTTGTTTCTAGGAAAAAACACGTAAGTTTTTTCAATTACCATTACAAACTTTTTAATTTTACTTTTTATTCTATTGTACAACAACAACAATAAAACAAACAAGTACAACAACACAATAAAACAACAATAAACTTACAACTACATACAACAACAACAACTAACACAACTTACAACAACAACTTAACAACTAAAACAGCAATAACTAAAGTACAACAACAACAAAATTAAAACACCAACTAAAACTACAACAATAACCACTTATACCAACAACAATTAAACTAAAACTACAACAACACAACTAATAACAACAACTAATCTTAGTTAAATACAATAACAACTACAATAACAAAACTAACTAAAACAATAACTACAACTTACAAAAACAACTGCACTACAACAACAACACATCTAATAACCACTTACACCAACAACAACTAAACTAAAACTACAACAACATAACTAATAACAACTTACACCAACAACAACTAAGAACAACTTAAATACAATAACAAAACTAACTACAACTTACAACAACAACTACACTACACCTTACAAATAAAACTTTTTATGAATAAGTATAAGAAAAAAATGTTTTCATCATAAGAATTCATTACAAGAATACCTGTGTTTATTTCGTTGAATACTAATATGTTTGTATGACATGTCCATTCGTTATATTGTAGTTCTATATCTCAATGACTAGTTTCGTTGTTTTTTGGAAATAATAACCGTAAATTATACATACAAATTTACTTGGAATAAAAGAAAATCAGTGTACGTACAATATGTATGTATATGCAGAGTACACGGACTTGCCGGAACCCATCCGCGTGTACAGGATAGCATACGAATACACTGGACTGGGAAAGTATTAAACACGGAGAAAACGACTTTTTCCAGAAATAAAAACTAGCTAGATCGATTTATCGTCCTCGAAACCTCCACCCAGCGTACAAAATTTCATGAAAATCATTGGAGCCATCTCCGAGATTCAAATTATTTATTTTCTTACATATTTTCTTATATATTTCTTACCTCATCGCACACCCCAAGAGAGAGCAAGAGAGAAACAGTAGGATTTGTTACTCACACTTTGATTGTTACTTTTGTTAAAGTCAAATCATGTTTATTTGCACACACACAAAGTTTACAACAATTTCACATTACAATTACTATTTCACATAAAACAAAGTAAGTAGGTCTTGTCAGCGGACCCCAAACTAGGCTAAGCCTGTATCTTGGGAATCCAGAAACCTGTTTTCCATGAATCCATTTTGCGCTTCGTGTAAGAATTGCACTACAAAAAACAATAATAGCCTAACTGGTTTAATTATTATTACGGGTAGACAAATTTAATATTTAAAAATTAGAAGTAGGTTTAACGCTTGTCTTTATAAAATCAGATTTTAGTCTTTTGAATAGATATTTCTACCATTATGTTCGTAATCAAGTTGCCTATCAGTTGGTGTAAGTACTGAATCCAAATAATGACGACTTTTTTTTTACTATAATAGGTTCGCACTTGACCACCATCTCGCTTGATGTTAAGCGACGATGCGATCTACGATGGAACGTGCTTACCTAGAAGAAACCGATTCACTCCCGATTTGAAGACACCGAGATTGTAACTATCGGGAAAACCCACTCAGGCAACGCAGTCCATAACCTAGATTTTCTTATCACGAACGTGGAGTTAAATCTCTTCGTTCGTGTTTTTGGAACATCAACCATGAAACGATGTTGCTTTTTTGAGATACGAGAATTCCGATAGAAGAAAGGGCAAGGTGGTATTAGATCATGCAGATCAGTTGCACACTCTCGGAAGCGTATCCGATAAAAACCGCTAGGCTAGCAATTTTGCGGCGATGATCAAGACTTTGAAGTCTTTTACGCACAAGAATGGCATTGCCTATGAGCCTTTTGGCACGTCTCTCAGTCGATTCCAGAGCCTCCAGCCTCCAGCTGATATTTAGCCGATCCTTTCCAAAGGCGCGAACAGTAGGTAGGTACTCCATACAGGAGCGAATCTGTGCTTGGTATAACGTGAGCAACTGCTCAGAATTGAAGTATCTTCGCACCTTTGAGAGGACACCCAGTTTTTTGGCGGCTAATTCGGCCTTAGACTCAATATACGTGCCAAAGTTGAGCGTCGATGACAAAGAAGCGCCCAAAAGCTCGAGATGGTCAGTAACCGGCACGCATACGCCTCGAAAAGTAGGAGCCAGTTCGAATGGACTCCTTTTAGCGGAGAATAAACACGCCTGTGTTTTTCCTTCGTTAAAGTTGACCAAATTGGCATCGCCCCATTTAGAGACTGCCTCAAGGGCCAAGTTCAAACGCTCGATCATATTCTATCTCAGAACTTCTTTTCGAGTAGATGCATGTAAATGAAAATCATTTCTAATTTGTATGGTTTCATTGTGAGGAGATTAATTAAAAAATATTATGTTCAATAACAAAAAAATAAACTACCATTTTGAAGCCAAGTCTTTACAGAAGCTTAAAATGTGTTTTTTACAGTTGATATACGATTTGAATAACGAGTAGATAGCTCCGAAAACTATACAAAATAAAGTGGCCAAGTGCGAGTTGGACTCGCCCATGAAGGGTTCCGTTGCAGCAAGCAACATAATATACATAGTACACATAGTTCTTGTAGTTCGTTGTAACTTTGATCGAAGTTTCAATAATAGTGTGTTTATGACGTACTAAAAAAAACTACTCATCAGATCGAGTTCAAACTAATTTTCGTTGGTAGTTTACATGGTAATGTACATCATATATTTTTTTTAGATTTTTCATTCTCTTACTTTAGAAATTAGAGGGGGGGGACACACATTTTACCACTTTGGAAGTGTCTCTCGCGCAAATTATTCAGTGTAGACGAAAATGATTTTAGAAACCTCAACATCATTTTTGAAGACCTATCGATAGACACCCCACACGTGTAGGTTTTATGAAAAAAAAATTTTTGAGTTTCAGTTCTCAGTATGGGGGGCAACCCTAATTTTTCTTTTTTTTTAATGTTTTTGTTCAATTCTTAATGCGGTTCACAGAATACATCTACTTACCAAGTTTCAACAGTGTAGTTCTCATAGTTTCGGCAAAAAGTGGCTGTGACATACGGACGGACAGACAGACAGACAGACAGACAGACATGACGAATCTATAAGGGTTCCGTTTTTACGTTTTACGGAACCCTAAAAACTAGTTTTGCTCGGGGACGCGTCCTAATGTCAAATACTTTTTTAGATTTACTCTGGACCACCATCTCACCTGATGTTAAGCGATGATGCTGTCTACGATGGAATAGAAGAAACCGATTCACTCTCGGTTTGAAGACACCAAGATTATAACTATCGGGAAAACCCCACTCAGGCAACTCATTCCACAGCTTAGAGGTAGGCCTCTTAAAAGTAGAGTCAAACCTTTTTATCCGTGTCATTATAACATCAACCATGAAACGATGCCGCTTTTACGAGCTACGAGAAGTCCTATAGAAAAATGAGCAAGATGGTATTAGATCATACAGGTCAATTGCACACTATCCGAAGTGTATCCGATAAAAAACCGTAAGCTAGCAATTTTGCGGCAATGTTCAAGACTTGGAAATCTTTTTTGCACTAGAGTATCTTTGCCTATGACCCTTTTGGCACGCCTCTCGATCGATTACAGAGCCTCAACTGTTACTAAACCGATCCATCTCAAAGGTGCGAACAGTACTCTAAATAAAACAGTATGAAAAAAAATTGGCAGTCATAGGAACTGCCGATAGAAGTGAAAACTTTATGTTGCCCTGGTACTGGTACCTAGGGGCAAACGCAACTCTTTTATATTTCTGTTGTCCTGGTATCTGGAGATAAACGCTGGGCTGTTGGAGGTAGGTAATCGAAACTCTTTACTGTTTCTGTTGCCCTGGTACCTACCTGGCCGTTTTTACCGAGTTTACCCGAAGATTTCATATCCGATCCGATCCATTATCATATCCAAGCGTGACGATTGATGAATCCATTTCACAGCCCACGAAAATTCTGTCTATAGCGCGCCTAAAGAAGTTTTCACTTCAAAAAACTAGCTGTACCCTGCACGCATTGCTACGCCACCTGTCGAAAATTGGTCGTACCAACTCAGAAACCTTCGTTGGCTCATGCACAACAACTTTGCTAAAGGCCATCACATGATCAAATGCATAGTTTTCGATTCTATAAAGGACATAATACAAACAAACGTGCATTTTTATGTATACCAGTATTTTTTTAAGCAATTGATCACTCAAATATTTCTCTAAAATTCTCAAAATCGCCTCATTCAAACAGCGACAAATAGAATAGAAATCAGGAAATTCATAGATGCGAATTACAGACTACCAGCAGACTAGGTAGAGTAGGTATCTCTCTACCTACGTGTACAATACCTTAAACTTAATCATTTAGATGATAATGAAACAAAATTATATTGCCAAGAAATGTTCCGAACCATTGCGGGTTAATAATAAAAACCAGCCAAGTGCAAGTGGGACTCACGCACGAAGGGTTCCGTGCCATTATCTGTTACCGTTATTAGTATCGAGGAAGAAACGGTAAAAATCAAGATTATTGTATGGAGGCTTCCATAAAACATTTCTTTTATTTTTAGTATTTGTTGTTATAGCGGTAATAGAAATACATCAGCTGTGAAAATTTCAACTGTATAGCTATCACCGTTCTTTAGATACAGCCTGGTGACAGACGGACGGACAGCGATGTGTCAGTAATAGGGTCCCGTTTTTACCCTTTGGGTACGAAACCCTAAAAAAGGCTCCCAGTTAATAAAAAAATGCACAGCTGATACGTTAGTTGTATTTTGTACTAGCAGCGCCTCTTGGTTTCACCCGTATTATTCTAGTTCCCGTTAGTATCCCGGGAGTTAGCCGATGTGTTACTCCAGAGATAATATATTATTCTGTGTTCGAAATTTCACCCAGACCCATTCAGGCGTTATCCGAACGAATGCAAACTTTCGCATTTATAATTTTAATATTGAAAGACTTATGTAGTAATTATTTTCCAAAGAATAAACACTAAATTATTATTTCAAAATGTTAAAGTTTTGCGTTGGTTAAAAATATAAATAACTGTAGACAGTTTGTTCCTAATTTTTATCAAATTGAAAATTGCATAATTTTCGTGCAGTGTTTTTGCACTGATCTTAATTCCTGTTTACCTTATTGGACTAAGGTAAAAACTTAACTGTATTAACCACATTTTTTTACTTTTATAGGTTTGCACTTGACCGCCATCTCGCCTGATGTTATGTATAGAGTAAGAGTATAGAGTAAGATCCCAGTGCTCCCAGACGTCACCTATTTTCTGATGAATGAAATGGGGACGATTGAGTAGAGTTAGTAAGTACTAAGAACACATGCTTACTCGCTAACTTGCTTAGACGGCCAATTTTGAGATATGGGGTAATGAAGGTAGGTACATACAAACATTACTTCACGTATTTTCTAATAAGTGATTTTCACGTATGTTGTAGACAATATCCTTAAAAACAAGGTCCCATTACTCCCAGACACTTTCCTTCGGCTGTTTTGCTTAACAGCTCCAAAATAATAATTTAACTTCACTTAGATTCTCATGCTCCATTTGTAAATATGTTCGTCAGGCAACTATTTTAAAGCCTTTTCCAATAAGACATACCAATCTAAGGGGCCAATCATCACCTAAACTAATTTTTAAATCAATATTTCTTAATAAATGTCTCACTCAGTCTCCTGCTCTTACCCATAGGACATAGTTGAGTTTAGGGGATGATTGCCCCCTTAGATTGGTCTATCTGATTGGAAAAAGCAACAAAATAATTGTCTGACGAACATATTTACAAATGGAGCATGAGAATTTAAGCGAAGTTAAATTATTATTTTGGAGTTGTTAAGCAAAACGGCTGACGGAAAGTGTCTGGCAGTATTGGGATCTTGTTTTTAAGGATATTGTCTACAACATACGTGAAAATCACTTATTAGAAAATACGTGAAGTAATGTTTGTATGTACCTTCATAACCCCATATCTCAAAATTGGCCGTTTAAGCAAGTTAGCGAGTAAGCATGTGTTCTTAGTACATACTAACTCTATTCAATCGTCCACATTACATTCATCAGAAAATAGGTGACGTCTGGGAGCTCTGGGATTTCGGACTGTATGCGACGATGCGGTCTACCATAGGGCGTGCTTATGCTTACCTAGACGAAACCGATTCACTCTCTATTTGATGACCAAGATTGTAATCATCGGGAAAACACACTCAGGCAACGCGTTCCACAGCCTAGACGTTTTTTTCACAAATGTGAATTCAAACCCGAGCGAACGTCAACTATGAAATGATGTCACTTTTTCGAGTTACGAGCTACCCATTTGATTAACGCTATGGTCTTGGCACCATTGGAATACTATGATAATATTATCAATTCGTAATTGTGTTAAGATTCGTGACATTTCTTTCAAGCACACATACTCTACATAAGTGTATTCTGGCACAACATAGTTAAGACAAACACTAAGAGCGTTTGTGCACTACACGGAATTTTACCGTCCGACAGCCCGATTTTTTACCGTCCGATGTAGCGTTCCGTGCATGTGTGTACTGGCTTGTACACTACACGTAATTTGCTTTTTCGGCCACCGTTGTACTTTTTCCTACTTTTTTAGTTTTACTGATTCCGGGTCGGTTTTTTAAGATCCGAGATGGCCGCAAAGATAAACGTGTCTAAGCTTGTGCACTGCATCCGGAATCCGTAATAATCAATATTATTTGGGAGCGGGCGGATAGGGTATCTCTCGCACACGCTGTTTTTAGGGTTCCGTAAAACGTAAAAACCCTTGGAGCCCTTATAGATTCGTCATGTCTGTCTGTCTGTCCGTCCGTATGTCACAGCCACTTTTTGCCGAAACTATGAGAACTACACTGTTGAAACTTGGTAAGTAGATGTATTCTGTGAACCGCATTAAGATTTGAACAATAAAATTAAAAAAAAAGAAAAATTAGGGTTGCCCCCCATACTGAGAACTGAAACTCAAAAAATTTTTTTTCATCAAACCTACACGTTTGGGGTGTCTATCGATAGGTCTTCAAAAATGATTTTGAGGTTTCTGATCTAATTTTCGTCTACACTGAATAATTTGCGCGAGAGACACTTTCAAAGTGGTAAAATGTGTGTCCCCCCCTCTAACTTCTAATGTAAGAGAATGAAAAATCTAAAAAAAATATATGATGTACATTACCATGTAAACTACCAACGAAAATTAGTTTGAACTCGATCTGATGAGTACTTTTTTTTAATACGTCATAAATACACTATTATTGAAACTTCGATCAAGTTACAACGAACTACAAGAACTATGTGTACTATGTATATTATGTTACTTGCTGCAACCGAACCCTTCATGGGCGACTCCAACTCGCACTTGGCTACTTTATTTTTAAATTTATTCTTGGCCATGCTTACTAGTCCTCCAGCCGAGGTATTCCCTACGACTACCAATTTTATTAATGTATATTTTATATTTTACAAAAGATCGTACCATAGGCTTAAAAAGATAGTATTTTGCCAAGAATTTAAAATAAATAATAGTATGCAATGTCATTTCAACAAAATTACTCAAATCAATTAAAAACGCAACGTGCTTCTAAGGTTCAATTAATATTTATCGTCAATTCCGTCTGTCTTCCGGGTTGAAGAGCAATTTTTCCATAGAACTTACTGAGTATGGGTAGAAATAAATCATCTTAGATCTCTGGGTGAGATAGTGTAGTGCTAGGTAATGATTTAGACTCATTATGTTCCAATAGTTGCGTGACACTTTACTGTTATGAGCAGGCGTGTTGCTGATCATCAGGTACATGTCCTGATCCTCCCGTCACTATACTATAAAAACATTTGCATTAAGATGCAGAGAAAGCGGAATTCAATCTTCGTGCAATTACGCCTGCGTGGCATGTGGTTTCGAAGAGAGCTCTACCTAGATTGCGCCCTGCGCCGCTCCGATCCGGAAAAAGACGGATAAGTGCACTAGCCAATCATCCGTTATTTTCATGCTACATCGGACCGTAAAAAACCGGATTGCCGGACCGTAAAATTCGTTGTAGTGTAAAAACGCCCTAAGCCTTCGCTTTGTGCAGTCATTACAAAAATGTCAATGTCATTATATCAGTCGTGTTATAAAAATGTTAGTCACACCAGAACCATAAGGTTGGTACATGCTACTTATCCTTCTAATTTTACGAATGTCTAGGTTTAGATGTTTGTTGCTCAATCATGTCGGAATCACTGTACGGTTTGGGTTTAAATTAGGAACACACTAAGATTATAGTCATGAATATCATATAGGCTTCTTTTTGTCGCGAGAAAATAATGGGAACTACCTACGCGTATAAAATCGCGGGGCGCTGATAGCTCTATGCCAGGACCACTTTACCACAGCCTATTAAATCATACCGTTGTTCGACGAAGTCGTCTAGATGGGGCTATCGTCCGGGGCGTGCGGGGTGAGACGCGGGAAGCGCGCACCTGCATTGCCTACATTACAATGTTAGTATTGCAGGAGCGCGGCTCAGGCCTGACGTCTTCCGTATGTTTTAATTTTATTTTGGTGCCACGTTTTTAAAATTGCGACAACTCTACCAGTGTCTGGGCATTATCGGCGTTTCTCCCAAGATCAAAGGCGATGAACTACTGGTAGTTTCTCTTTATACTGAGACTTTACCGTGAACATTCCGTACAAAAATACTACAGAATTGCATGACCGCATCGCGCATCTAGACCAGAAATTTGAAAATTAGAAGACGAACGCCATAGAATAGTGTCACTGTATCTTCGGTTGGCGGTGTAGAATGTACCTAAACAATATTAACTAGGTAATAACTTAGAAGATCTGATCCGCCAGATGAAATGGATCTTACCAAGGGGGAAAAAATCTTTCCAGTAGAAATAAACGTTTTCTGATTTGTTGCAATCAGGTAGTTTTGCTCGTAATTAATTACTTAAATATTGTTTTATAATATTCTAGTTCGTAGAATGAGCATGCACTCATTGCGACTTTGATTCGATTCAATTCACATTCATAATTTCTTGCACCGCTACAAAATGTGGACTAGTTACGAGAGATAACGTTCTATCTCACAGTAAACATGAAATATGTATTTACTCTCTAACACATGACAATAAGAGCTACATCCGAGCTATAATACAACTGGACATGCATTCTGCGAGTCTATTTATAAAGTCCCAACGCGCAGCAAATTTGTTATCACATTACAATGAAATCTGAGCGTGTTTTGTCGTGGCCCGTTTCCTGTACGAACGGTAACATTGTCAATTCCTTCTCCATTGCTGCTTGGCTACTATCCAACTAATAAAAACCACGTTGGAGCTGCAATGTAGACAAAATGAACCGAAGAATCGAGGAATTCGTTGTCGTGGTAAGGACCACTGTATTCACTTGATACAGTGACATCGTTTCCTGTTGTAGAGCTCGTATAAATCAACAGTAGAGCTTATCCATTAAATCATTAAATACCTAGGTAGGTAGGTATACTTTAAAGTAATTGAGCCTACATTGCTGCCCACCTACCTATTTAATGGATAAGCAGCATCAACATTTAGTTTGGGAACAGCCACCACTGCAATTAAACATAAATACCTACGTTGGTAATTGTAATCAATAATAACTGTGCAATAAGTTATTTGAACGGTCTGGTGCATAATTAACTAAATTTGATTTTGTTTGGGTTAAGATACATAATGAGTTTTTGTAGAGTTCCCTATCATAACTCGATTAATGATATAGGTACCTACTGCTCTACCTATGATACACAGCGTTAATGTGATATTCTATTGACAAAATAATGTTTTAAACTTGTTTTACGATTGTAATGTGCTCTTTATAATTCCAAAATAATACAATTTATTTTAATATATTAAAATAAATTGTATTATTTTGGAAACGCCTACTACATTCAGACACACGGTATAAAGGTAATTCTGCATAATAGGTTCCTTCACCGAAACCATTAAATATTGAACAAGAATCTGGTTGGTGGAAACTGAATCTTATTGGATTGTGTTAGAGTCTGTAATATCGTATAGTTATTAAATAGTTGAGGCTTAGTAGGTGTTTAGCTATTTACATAATTTAGCACAGCAGCGCCAGCGTGAACAATAATGTTGAAACAATGGAAATAGGTACGGACCCAATAGCAAAGCAAATAGAGGAGTGTACCCTGTGTACTGTAGTTGTAAGATTAAGTTGATTTACTAAGAGAGAAGCCACGACTCTACTAGGTATAGTCTATGACAAGATTTGGTATAAAAATGCAGATTTAGTTTTGTTTGCCATTACCTATCATTATGCAAATAGTGAGAGAGATAGGACCTGTCAAGTGGTGGTTCCTATCGCAACAGCAGCGAGTTATCGCGAGGGCCACTCGATACGAGCGCGGTTCGTACTACTCTTCAATGAAATTGATTCCAAATAACAAAAGTGAGACTGCGCTCGATAAAGGTTCACGCACACTGTTTCATCCAATACGAGTATTCAATGCCCCCGGCCGGTTCGTTGACACGGGGGTCGGCGTCCCTATCGACACCCAGCGCCATCTCTTATAGCTGCGAGGAAACATATAAATCCTCATTTTCGGTGTTACTCACGTGAATTATCCTCCGCCGTCGCAGGATCTACAAAGACGGCTGAGGCATCCATGCGAATGTAATGACACGCGAATGCACAACTAAGCACATTTGTTGACAAACAACTCGCGGAGCGCGTCGCGTGCGAATCGCGCCGACGACACAATCCTTAACAAGGGCCCGTGTCGGACTGTCCGGGCGTCAAGCGCCGTCGCTACGGGCCTCGGTCCCTTTCGTGCCTAGGGCAGAAGCAGACGAGTCACGAACGCACACATTGGCTGCGCGGCGGACCAATCGCGTCGCCCGCCGTGCCACTTCGGTACTAGCTTATCGTCGTCACGCTGGAAAAAGCGGAGGGGAAAATGTCTGACGAATTCGCCTGCGCCACTAACTCATCTCCCGCCATTCGTTTCATGCAAAAATTGGCTTCTAAGAGGCCGTGCCGCTCTCGCCGAAAACACAAATGGGCCGGGCCAAGGCCGATTAGCTCGTCACGATCCACACGCGATGTCGCCGATTAGCGGAATGGAGCATTAGATGGCGATTCGTAGTCGGGCGAAGTTATTTTTGAAGCCTAAATGACGGTCGGCGTAATCTCGCTATTTCTGGGAATGGACAGTAGTATGCGTAAGCGGCGGAGGCCGGCGGTACATGTAAACCACAAATAGCGGCCACTTGACGAGCGGACTCGATAAACATACCAATGAGGCGACTGACGACGCGTGACGCCATCGCACCGGTCGACCGACCAGCTAATTAGTCAAGCGATACGTCACACCACG
Organism: Ectropis crepuscularia; assembly: GCA_963693475.1. Taxonomy (NCBI): domain Eukaryota; kingdom Metazoa; phylum Arthropoda; class Insecta; order Lepidoptera; family Geometridae; genus Ectropis; species Ectropis crepuscularia. The sequence continues at coordinate 21,943,464 of OY856338.1, forward strand.
CACACTCGTCGGACCTGTACATCAAGAGTTCTGAGACATTAGTATCCCATTATTAACATCATCTTTCATCACCTCAAAAATGCCCGAAAATCAGTCCATAGGTATAAATATAAACATTTGGCAAAAAATAATTTTAATAGTTTATTTAACAATATCAAATGGGCTGTCAAGGTTTATTAATATGAGTAAGAAATTTCGTTCCTGTACTAGTGATACCCTAGGGGCTCTATGATTTGGAGTAATTATTGTGTGAAGAATCAGTCTATGGCAGTTTTGGCCTCAAGAGGCCTCTACGGTCTCTCGAACTTTGGGCTACCGCGCAAGGCGTTGGACCTTACTAAGACTCTTTTTTTATGTAGGGGAAATACATTTATGTATCCTCACCATGCAGGGACATGGTGAGGTATGTCAGGCTCGACACCATGGCGACGACAGACATGGTGCCCCTGCCGACTAAAACCCCCACAGATTTCTCCTGCATGGTCAGGGGTCAGGGTCGCTTTTTGTATTTCCGTCAACGGCCCTGACCCTTGCCACCGTCCTTGCGGACCCGCCTCGCGAGGGGCGTTAGCATTAGCACCCCCGCATTTAGCCGTAGTGACGCGCCAGAAATCAACGGCGCGTCACCTCCTCGAAGGCCTAAGGTGGGGTGCCGGACGGCCCTAAACGTCCGACGCCTCAGGCCCTTCAGTGGAGATAAGATGCGAGTCTGGAGTCGCAATCTCCAGGCTCACCCCCGTGTCCACTTTAGCCTAAGCAGAGGAGCGAGAGGCTTCCAACTCTCGCTCCTCTAACTCGTACGACCTTTCACTGTCAAGCATCACGGCGAAGATGATCGACAGCGAGAGGTCCACCCTCACCACTGCGGCTAGGGATAGCCGCGGTTTCGCCTCTATGGCCGCACCGCGGCCCTTGTCCTTCCCCGGATCATTCTGCTAATCAGAATTCTCGTGGAGGACCTTCATCTGGAAGACTTAGGAATTTTACTTGGCCGATATGTCAGCCCAGTAACCTTCCCAAGTATGACCAGGTAAACACAAGGGCGTATTCACTAGGTATGAGGAGAAATCTAAATAGGTACAAACACTTGCCATGAAAAACACGACATTTAAAAGGGTAGAATCACAGTTATTATAGGTACCACCAAGCAGTAACGTGCTAATATTCCTATGTCCATTTTGAAGGCCTATGTTTACAGATAAATTACAGGGCTAAGAGACATATTATTTTATACCTCTGGGAGACGAGCGCAGTGCTGTGTCAGGTAGTCGTTTGGGCTCTTAATTCGCAAATAGTTACCTGGTACCTACTGTGCTCAACCTCTACCGTCTGCATCCTGCGTCTTACTCATTCGTGCACTCTACATTTTTTAAAAATGTGTGTGTACTTAGATGTACAATACTTATGTACATAGGTACGCAAGAAGACATATGTAGGTATCTTTTAGTTTTAAGAAGTATTGATCACATTAATGTCTAACGTGCAACCAACGCTCCTGGCTCCTGGGCTATCTCGAAGTTGGCTAGGCAACAAAGGCCACTATCCACTACCTTAAATTCCTTTAAAAGAAAATGCGTTACTACAATGTTATGCTGTTACCTGTTACCTTTGGCCAGGCGTGCTGCTTACCATCAGGCGCACGTTTTCTTCGTTTTGTCATTCGAGTTGCACAAATACAAAGTACAAACTTCATGTAACAATATTAGGCATTTGTGTACAACCCATGTTTTGCAAATTAAATGAATCGAATCGGAATCAGACACTTTGCGGCGGCGCTCATAATGGATCGATTTTCATTAAACATAGCTAAGAACACTGTCAACCGAGAGCCCATTAAAAAAATTGTTCATCCATTCAGGCTAGCGATACTGAACCTAGTCGGATTGATCCGACACAGAATATCATCTCTCGGTCTTTGTCTAATGTGTTTAGAATGACAGAGACAAGAATTGTCATTCCGAATTTGAGCCGTTCGGATTGCGTTTAGAATCACTACGGTGGAGCTACGATGCCACAAACAGACACACACAGACACGTCAAACTTACAACAGCCCGTCGTTTTTGCGTCGGGGGTTAACAAAATAAAATTTAACGCGACCTTTAGAGCTATTGACATCTTTTCACAAACATGTCATTCCAAACACACCTTTTCAGTTATCGTGAATAGGAAGGCTGATAAATTAGTACACCAACATATAATTATTTACAAACTTTAATAGAATTTACTTTACGGTACTGAAACTAGTGAGTACTCAACGAACGTAATTAATACTAACTAAATATTAAGCATTTGTCATACACGACGAATAGGTAAATATTTTCGCGGGCCACCGTTTAAATCGTTCCAACTGAAATAATATCGAATATGTTAATATTTGTGTAAATATAGCGATATTGTAACTACTGAGATATGATAGTGAGATATATTGCAGCGGATAATGAATTTTATCGGCCTGTCGCAATTATTATTTGACTCGAATTTCGTTTTACGAACCATTGACATTTTGACCTTCTACCGTTTTCAATCAGATGCTAATGGGCCCCAATTCTAAAAATCAAAATCTGCAAGTGTGTGATACTTGATATAACACTTTATGACTATAAAAGTCATAAAGTGTTAAATCAAGTAGGTATATATCTAGTCTATCTACCATCTACTAGTTCCCGTAGCCCGTAGTACAAGCTTTATTTAGTTTGGGACCATATACGAGTAGTATTGTCCACCAACTCATGAAAATGGGGCTATATACGAGTAGTAGGTACCTATTGTCCACCAACTCATGAAATTAGGCCTAGCAAGGAAGTATTAGATATTAGATTCAGCTGCGAACTCACAAGGGCTACAGAAATGACGACGGTATATCGCTTTCCGAAGTCTCTTGGTCTTCGGTAGGAGAACAAGTGCACTTCTCTCTTCGTCTCTCGGCCTTCGTGACTGCCTGGTCAGCGGTGTCGTTCATCTCCCACCATATCGCCCCCCCAAGTACATTCCTGAAGTAAGGGGGTACGCTGCCTTCGCGGAGTAGGTACCTTTACAACATACCATAAGTTAAAATTTAAACTGTAAAGTAAATTTCGAGTAATGTCTAAACATTATTAATGCGGTTGTAACTCAAGCCTGTCTGTCACGTCTAAAATTCTAAATTACAGAATCGATTAAAATTAAATTTGCCATAAAGATGATGTGGAGGAGTCTGTGAAAGGACATAGGTTACTTTTTAATGCCAAAAAGGAGGGGTAAGGGATTTAAATTGTACTTGGAAGTTTTGTTATGTTTGAAGCGAGAAACATGAAACTTAGGTTTCAGGGTTTTGATAACATATAAATAAATATGTCATTTAAAGCATCTATGTAAAAAATCACCCTTGGTTCGTAAGTTCGTATTTGGCGAAAAAAAATATAATAGCCGGTGTGAATACAAAAAAAAATTAGGTATACGTATATAGGTACCAAAGGACTTTTCACTGAAAAATCAAATCTCACTTCTTAACAATAATCTCAACTGGACTCAAAAATCTATAAAAATAATTTTGCGGTGGAAGTTTTCGCCTTCGCGCAAAGAGATTTCAAAGATCATTTTAAGCCATTTAGTACCTAGGTAGGTACTCGTTAAGTATAAGTTAGGTCAGTAAGTGAGTATGGTAAGTAGATGGAATTATTTCAGGTGTGCTGCGAGTGTGCTCTACATCTTACTAATGTTATAAATGCGAAAGTTTGATGTTCAGATGTTTGGATGTTTGTTGCTCAATCACATCCGAACGGCTGAACGGATCGGGCTGAAATTTGGAATACTGTTAGAATATAGGCAGGAATAGTACATAGCATACGTTTTCTCTCGGGAAGATAACGGAAACGGGAACTATGCGTATTAAGAGGGCGCTGCTAGTACGCGTAAATGTTTGTTTGGGTAAGTGTAGTAAGCTAAAGTTAGTAGTGCCCTAAGCCTGCCCTAGCCAATAGATCGCCACCTGAGGCCAACTGCCATGGGTCACAGATACACAGGTAATTTTTGAAGTTAGTAGCCTTAAGTAGCCTTCTAACATTATAAAATACGTAAATTGTGAAAAAAATGTTGAGCGTTTGTTGCTCAGTCACGTCGGAATAGCAGGTCTACCGCTTAACTCTCCTACTTTCTGCTATGCTTTCATCGGCCATTTTGATGAACGCAGACAACTACCTACATCTGCTTTCCGTAAGCAGCGGAACGGGGCTTCTACCGCCTAACGAAAAACGCTTTGACGCTTTGAAGCTTTGACGTTGCTGTCTCTTTTCTTCTCGCTTGAAATGAAAGAGACGGCAATGCCAAAGCGTCAAAGCGTTTTTCGTTAGGCGGTAGACCCCCGGAAAGCAGATGTAGTTGTCTGCTTTCAGCTGCGTCACAAATCAAAGCGTTGCAGAAAGCTGGAGAGTTAGGGGGTAGACCTGAGGGTCGGGATGAAATTTGGAACACAGAAAATACATATAGGTATGGTCTGGAAAAGCACATTGGCTACTTTTTATCGCGGGAAAATAACGGGAACGGGAACTACACGGTTAAACCGCGGGGGGGGGGGGGGGCTGCTAGTATTTCATTTCTGAACCCTGTGTCACTTGGTAAGGTAACCCAAAGGTTTATCCACTAAAATAAAGAAGCTACTTTGTCGAGGCAAAATAACGTTGATACTTTATACGTAAATGATAGGACGTCTACTCTCTTTCTATGAAAAACGTAATTTCAAAATAAACTCGCGACTTTTCTACTTTGGTTTTACTTCGATCCGTTTAAATATTCTAAAGGCCGATTTACATCAGACGAGCGAATGCTCATTCTATCCCCACTGTATCAAATTCATTTGGTGTAAACAAACGGCTTAGAAATTTAAACGTCAATGTTTGATCGGACAAAACGAAGTAGAACCGGAGTAGGAAAGTCGCGAGTTTATTATGAAATCACGTTTTCGTAGAAAGAGAGTAGACGTTCAGGGTAGCGATTCTGAAACCATTCGGTTGCATCCGACACGGAATCTCATCTCTCGGTCTTTGTCATGCTAAACAGATAAGACAAAGACCGAGAGATAAGATTCCGTGTCGGATGCAACCGAATGGTTTCAGAATCGCTACCCTGGACGTCTACTCTAATTCAACGAAAACGTAATTTCTAAATAAACTCGCGATTTTCCAACTCCGATTCTACTTTGATCCGTCGTTTTGTCCGTTTAAATGTTCTAAGCCTACTCTGATGAGAGTATGCTTAGAACATTTAAACGTCAAACAATGTTGTATCGGACGTAACGAAGTAGAACGAGAGTAGGAAAGTCGCGAGTTTTTTTTCGAAATTTTGTTTTCGTAGAAACAGAGTAGACGTCCAGTTCAGTTAGTGTACAAAAAAACTTGCGTATAAAACTGTTCTTCCATAAACTCCTCAGTACGTCGTCGCCAATAGCGACGCAGCTGTGGGCTCATCGCGTCCTCGTCTTCCATTTGTTTGAGTTGACTGCTCCGCTCTTCCTCCAATTGCTTTAGCGGGTCGACCATTTCTAAGATAATTTAAAATTCGTAAAAAAATATGTAAAATGTCTGTTAAATAGAATTTTTTTTCACCATTTTTAACGACATTGGGCACATGACTTCGAAGAGACTGGTGCGCGTGGGATTCGAACCAGGGGTTTCGGATCGTCGTGCTCCCGATTAGACTAGCCGCAACTTGGTTGTCTTTGCAAAGACAAGTTGCAAAATGGTGAAGAAAATGTCCGTTAACTGTTTATTACAGACATTTCGCGAACCGCGGGTTGACCACTAAACTAAATCTGCTTTGGCTTTGCTATTGCTGTCTCTACTTATAATTTCTAGCGAAAAGAAACGAGAGAGAAACATCAAACCGATGACATTTTTCGAGTTTCAGAGCTAAGACAGTTTTGTTAGGCGGTAGACCCACCGCACGCTTTCGTGGTGTTGCTAAGCTCTACATTTCACCACGTGTTACGGTAACCGTATTGTTGCTAAGTATTATACCTACCCTTATAAATACCAATCCTTAGGTACATACTAATCCTTATAAATTAAGATGTTAGTGGCTCAATCACGTCGTAACGTTTGGACGGATCGGGTTGAAATTTGAAACATAGAATAAAGTCAGAAATAGAGATAACACATAATATGCTTTTTATGTCAGGAAAGTAACGGGAACGACAACTAAGCGGGTAAAACCGCTGGGCACTGCAAGTTTTACAATGTTTAAACACTCGGTATAAATATTCAGGCATTTCGCGAACCGGACACCCTCGAACTGTTGCTAAGCTCCACATTGCATCACGTGTTGCGGTAACCGTATTGTTGCTAAGTAGGTATTTTACCCACAGAAAGTCCTACTAATGTTTGTTTCGCAAACGAAGTGCAGGACGCCCTGAGACTAGGTGGAGTGACGATTTACGAAAGGCAGCTGGTGGCGGTTGGAAAAGCCGAGGATCGGGCTGAGTGGCGTATTATTGGAGAGGCCTATGTCCAGCAGTGGACGAATGTAGGCTGATTATGATGATGATGGAAGTTTGTTACTCAATCACGTCGGAATGGTTGCACGGATTTGGTTGAAATTTGGAACACAGTTAAAATATACTTTGGAATACACACATCAGCTCGTATTATTTTTATCCTGGGAAAGTAATGGGAACGGGAATTGCGCAGGCCGCTGCAAATTTTACAATAATTATATAAATACTACATCTATACTAATATTATAAAGCTGAAGAGTTTGTTTGTTTGTTTGTATGTTTGTTTGAACGCAAGGATCTCTGGAACTACTGGTCGGAATTGAAAGATTATTTTTTTGTAGGATAGTCCATTTATCGAGGAAGGCTATAGGGTATTTAACATTACGCTACTATCAACAGGAGCCGAGCATGAATGAAAAATGTAACAAAAACGGGGAAAAAATATTGCTTTTAGAGAGCTTTCGTTGCGTGACAGCATTTGTCATACGTTAAAGGTTGCGTCATTAGAACCTAAAGTAACCGAATTTGAACAAAATTTGAATTGGTACGACCAATTTTCGATAGATGGCGTAGCAACGCGCGCACGTTCAGCTAGTCTACAATAAACATACATTTTGCGAATCGGACACCTTCGAACTGTATCTATTCTATGCTGTCGCTAAGCCATAGAATAGATAATACTGCTAACCAATATTAATATGGCTGGGCTCCACATTACATCACGTGTCACAGTAACCTTATTACCTATTTCCACGGAAAATATATTTTTATCATACCTTCCTCATGTTCTCCTTCAACGGAGATTTCTTCCGGTACGGGAGGCGGTTTGGTGGTGATATCAGCTTTAGCGCGACTTTGGACGTCGTCAGCTAGACGAATCCTTAAGTCTTCGTAAATCCTAGAAGAAAAAAAACGCCGTAATCCAGACTACCTAAAATACAATATTTTTTAACTACCTCTATTATCTCGCGATGATGCGATCTACGATGGAGCGTGGTTACCTGGAAGAAACCGATCCACTCGCGAATTGAATACCTACACCAAGATCCACCACTCAGACAACGCATTTCACAGCCTAGACGTCCTCATCACAAAAATAGAGTCAAACCTCTTGGTTTCTTAGAAAGGTCAACCATGGATGGATATCGCTTTTTCGAGCTACGAGCAGTCTGATAAAAAAGGGCAAGGTGGTATTAGATCATGCAGATCAGTTAATTGCGTATTTAATTGCTACTAAACTGAAAGGATGTAGGTAGACAACCATGATTAAACATGGACAAACATTAATTCAGCTCAAAAATGGTTTTAGTGCTTAACTTAGGTAGATACATAACAGAGATACCATGTTTGCTGCGCTTATGTTCTTCCTCCTCCCCCTCGAGTCGTATTCCACATGCCTGAGGGTCGTCACCACCACGTCTCAACCAACTTCTCAACGTTGAAACTACGCTATCTCCCTCTATCACCGGCGACCTGTAGGGCATCGTAGACTGATGTGTGTAGAGTAGTGCGAACCCTGATCTCACCAACGCATCAGACTACGGCCTCTTGTTCTTTTGCCGTCAACTTTCCCAGTAACTATCAGCTTCTCCAGGTTGTGACCTTCCTTCCTGACTAATGTTATTACGTACCCCAAAAAGGAACTTACTGTTGATAATGTTCGACAAAGTCCCGTATGATGTGGAACATCTACAAAATTTATATTGTAACTAAAGGGCAAAGTTGTCACCTATGAGCTATCGCTTGAATGACGTCATCGATACGTCGTTCATCTTCTGGTCTCATGTCGATCAGAGGCACGTGGAGAAGGGTTTCACAGTCAGCTTCTACGATGTGGCGGTATTTTAGTATTGCTCTGAGCAGCTCTTTTGCTCCCTTGTACGTGTCACGGTCTGATTCTTTCCACTGTTGCTCTAGAGTCCTGAGAGAAACATTAAGGTAATATAGGTAATTGGATATACCACCAGCGCCGACGATGAGAGTAAGTACCTACATACAAATTACTTATAAGCGATTTTAAGTAGATGATATATATAATAAGAGTTACAATCGTAAGCCAGGGCGTAGCTACCGCCGTATCAACTGTACCTATAAATGTTACAGGGCCCGGGCTACAGAGACCCCTCAGTAAACGTGTGTAAGCAAAAATTAGCAAATGTTGACCACAACCCTTCATTTCGGCCCCCCTAATTTTGATCCAGAGCACGCTACGCCATTGACCGTGATGTCGTTGATTCAAATCCCACCTACACCCTACCTATGCAACCTAAGTATTTTTCCAATTGCAGTTGGAAACATTTGTCATCACCGCACCGCTGCCTTCAACAGTTAAAATATGTGTCATCTGCCTACCGGCACTTGACCAGCTCAGTGGATTATGACCTTTACCCCCTTTGCAAGAAAGCACTCATCGCTGGCGAGAAAGTAAAGCGGACTGCTTTTTTGTTTTTCCACATTGGTATAAATAAGAAAAGGATTTTTTAATACAATGGTTTTTCGTGTTGGTAGTAGGTAGGTACTCGGTACTCAACATCTCGAAACTGTCTGTCTGGCGACAACAAAGCCCGTAATGCATAGGTAGGCACTTCGAAAGGCGTATCATCTTTCTTGTGAAAGATAACACGCCATTCTTATAAAATAACACGTGAAAGGTCGATACCTGATACCTACATAATAACCGGCACACCTACATAGGTACCTACACGTGTGATTCAACATAAGTACTTGTGGAGCATGGAGAATAAGTAGGCGCATACTTAAGTAATAAGTATATGTATTGCCCAAGTCAAATATAACAATCCCTACTTTCCCAATTTTATGGTATCCCTTTATCTATACCTACTAATATTTATTATATAGCTGAATAGGGTTTATGTTCGAACGCGCTAATCTCAGGAACTACCGGACCAATTTCAAAATTTATTTCACTGTTGGATATGTGCGTGATGACTGAGTGTTCTATGATATATATATTATGTAGGTAACGCCGGCGAAGCCGGGACGGACCGCTAGTACTTTTTAATTTTTTTTCTTGGGGACCCTAAAAAATAATACATATTTACCGTAGCACAAATGCCCTAGGCAGCCTCGGTGGTAGCGCGTTTTCAGGTTTCAGCATTCGTGGTTCAAACCTCTTGTAGGGTCGCATCCAGTGATAAAACCCTTTTCCACAGTCCTTCTTTAGGTCTTTGTAAGTCAAATACTTCGGTTTCGACGCCAGCTTCGAATCCATTAACCATTTCTATTATACAGATAACACATTTAAATATATTACCTACGTCTACAAAAGCTATTCGTACGGGATGAAAAAAATTGGCTTAAGTTGAATCTTAATACTATACCTACCTATCTACTAACTACCGTTTAAGTAGAAGAAGTGCAATGTTTCCATAGAACTTACAGGGCTGATCTTATATCTTTGGGTGACGAGCATAGCTAAATATGTATAAGCCTGCGTCGGTAACCTACATACATATATGTATGTAGGTACCTACACGACAAACGCTTGGGAGTCAAACGACGTCTTTATATGACAGACATGGTGGCGCCCCTACAAAATACTCATGACTTATTATTTATAGAATTAAAGTAATTACTGAATTCTCACAACTCCTCAAAACAGAATATTCGAGGATGAGCAACTGTTTAAATAACAATCTTCTCAGAAATACTGAAATTAAGTTTATTCGTACATTTTGCTCCACAAGACGAGCGTTTTTAGATCGGCTCTCAAAAGATAAACTATTCAATGATCATAAATCTAAAATGTGAAATGACGTTACTGCGAGTGGTTAATGCTTTAATTCAAACCTCAGTTTCCGTAAAATGCACTGGCGTCAATACAGAGAGCAGACTCCTCCGGTCACCAAACGTGTCGTGTTGGCTGATGGAGCACCAAGGTTGCCACCTGCAGTCGTGATTGTACTGCTCTAGCAACGATCGATGTACCAATTCAGAACACGATAGTTCGCTGAAAAAGCCCACAAACTTTTAAGCCTACATAGCTACGTAGCTCCGAAAATAACTTCGTTTCATGGTTTCTCTTGCAGACTAGAACGAGGTTTGAATCCTCTTCCGTTATAAGAACATCGAAACTTTCTAATACATTGCCTGAGGGGGTATTTCCTTATGGATATAATCTGGGTGTCTAAGTCTAAGAACGACATCATTGCTATAAACACATCAAGACGAGAAGGCGGTTAAGCGAAAACCTATTATTCGACCGTCCTTGTGTCACAGTTCATAGCAAGTCTGCCAGCAGAGCTATAGGTCGTGAGTTTGATTCCCACCTAGGAACTGATAAAAGTAACAATTTAAGAAAAACTTTAACTAAGAGAATAAGTAATTAAATAAAGAGATAATAACAATAAACATTTAAGTTTTGCCCATTTTTTGTTAAGTTTTGGATCTTGTTTTGTCAATTTTTTATGTCATATAGATCTTGACGGGAGTTCTTCTAAACTGTACATTCACTTTTGAATTTAATTTTTTTTTGATATGAAGGCCTGCCTAGGCCTACAATTGCTCCTGCTCTATATAGAGGTATACCTACTCTGGATCTATAGATTGTACCCAACGGGAAACACATACTCAGGCAAAACGTTACACCGTATCACAAAGCGCATGATAAACGTGGATTCAACGAGCTTTATTCGAATTTTCAGAATTTGCAGCACGAACCGGTAGCGCTTGGGTATTTATTGTGCGTCTGTCTGGCTGTCCAAGTATATACAGAATTAACTTAGGTTTTCAAGCTTTGGGATAGTTTTAAGCGTAGGTAATATTTCGCTATTTACGATAAGTCACGCTTTTCTAGAAGAAGGGTAAATAAATAGATAAAAATCATATTGTGCAAATCGGTTATTACCGTCGGAGTATCAAAAATCGAATAGTCTTCGCGAGGTACATTTCTCGACATTTCCCATGGGATATCACGGAGTTCTCAGACTTTCGATCCGCCTGATGTTCATCACCATTGTCAGCAGTCTCCTCACTAACTACAGTTTCAGCTTCCTCAGAATGCATATTCTCATCGGAAAACGGTTCTTCCACTAATATTATACTCCCCTCTTCGTTCACTACAATGCGTTTAGTATAAGAATCTTTCATTTTCAACCAGTTCTGATGAAGCTTAGTCACACTGCTCAATTCATCTGGTGTTATCTTTACGTCGCAAGTTGTATACGACCGACACGCTGGACATGCCTCATAAGATATATGTAGATTTTCACCGTTAAAGGACGCTTTGGTCGCGCTGTCCAATGTTATGTCGTAGTTATTTTTTGAATCAATAACCACTGTGGTGTTGTTCGGTGATTCAACCGTAATTTCATTATTGGATTTGTTTATAGACACAGTAGTAAAATTTGTGTGTTCGATCGTAAAAATGATTTGTACAGATACGTAACCGTCGATTCGTTTCACAACTTCGGCTTGCGTATGTTCTTCTTCTACTTCCATCTCTTTTATCGCAACTTTTTTTCCAGAAACAGAACTAGAAACACTAGCTTGTGATCCAACATAGCTTTTTTGGGACATTGATGGTCTGGATTTATTAGAATCAGAGTCGTTATTACCTGAACTTTTCATTTCAAACAAGTACATTTCATCTTTGGTCCACTCAGGATAAATTTCTTCGTCTTCTATAATAAATTTAGATATAATTCGTGTCTTATTTGGGAAGGTTACAATCTGGACCCCATCTTTATTTAATAATATATGAGTACCATCCATTCGTCTTGAAAATACTTCGCCCAAACAAAAATCAGTAGCTGTGCGGACGAGAATATTTTCTATAAAAGACGGTACATCATGTGTCCATCTCTGTCTAAGGCCGGTCGTTTCTATACATTCAAAGTCTTCTATAACTAATTCATATTCAGGTGGTTTCATTTCTTTTTGTTCTTTTTCGTGTTCCTTATGCGATGTTTTGCTTTCTTTACCTTTGAGTTTACCTTTACTTTTCTTACTTTTTTCAGAACTGTGATCACTTAAGATCTCTTCATTAACTTCGGGAACCACAAGTTGCTCATAATATTTAGAAATTTTTATAACAGATCCATCTGGTTTTAGAACTTCTATTATCCCAGATTTTTTATAAATTAGGACTTCTCCGTTTAAACTAATACAACGTGCAATTTCATCGAGTCCTAGCACATTTACAGTGTGATATTGTTTGATATGTGACAAAACAGGCGAATTCTTTTCATATATGCTTTCTGTTATGAGTCCATTAGGCCAAGTAACAAACAGGGAATGATATGTGTTAGTCTCAAATAAGTCTTCAGCTTTAAAGTCAGTACTCAGTGGAGCTGATACAGGAATTTGTACTTTATACGTTTGTTTCTTGATATTCATCATTACTTGGTCCTTACTGACTATACGAAACGATTGACAAGAATTTGCAACTTCTGGAGACACATTATCTCCTAAAGCTCGTTGTAGCCAAAATTCGTTACAGTTGTTTCCTAGAACTACACTCATTACTATATATTCTACATTTGTGGGTATAATCAATGTGTAAGAGCTATTAACTCGAGTTCCATCTCGAGAAAAATATGTGGCATCCTTTCCGAATACTTCAACTCTTCTGTCTCCTAAATTGTATCCTAAAAACTCTTTGGGAGGAATTTCCTCGTTAAAATCAGATGCAGCGCGGCTAGTCATAAAAGATTGTCGATGTCGATTTTTAGGAGTTGATGTCGGTTTTGTTTTCTTACTAATTTTTGAGTCAAGGTCGGTTGTTGTTGATGATGACAAATGAGAAATCTCTGGATTGGAAATTTCATTAGGGTCTTCCACTTCCCGAAATTCTAGATATTTCAGAGAGCCTTCCATCAAAAGATCTGTTGCTACTTCTGTATCACCAACACAGGATTTAATGGCATTAGGATCTATGATAACTTTATACTCCGATTGTGTTTTCATCTGCATTGCTTCGTCGTAAATTTTCTCCTCTGTCTGAATCCAATCGTAATTTTCCTCAAGAACAAAGTCAAAAAAATCTTGTAAACATAAAGGTGTTGGGAGATGAAAACGCCAATCATAACGTGATATACCATCATTATCATGACTGTTGAAGAACATCAACACAAAACAATCAGTCACTTCGCAATATTTGTAATCAACACAGTTAAACTTATTAAAAGCATCTATCATTATTTGAAACGCACTTGGTCCAGAAAAATCTTCAAAATATTCAAAATCATCAATCATATGGTTGATAGGAGCTCCATTTGTCAATTCAGCGGCAGAAACAAGTTCGCTAATATCTGGGCAGTCAAAAAGAAATTTTATTCGAGAAGTTTCGTCATGTTTTCCATAGCAATCATCGGTCACATTATTTTCCGTTTTCATCATAGCAGGAAACGATGGCGTCCTCGAGCTCAAATTGCTGTGTAGAGAAGAGTTTCTTGCGAGGGGTTCGGCGAGAATGCTACGCTTCAAGAATATTTTTTTAAAATCTGAAATTGTCCTACACTCTAGATGTTTCTTTTTTAAAGAACTCCTGTTGTTGTACAGCTTGCGGCAAGCTAATACATGTATCAGCCTATTGAGCTCAGCCGTTTCTACATCCTCTCTCTCAAAACAGGATAGAAGTATGTTGACATGAAAATTAATTTTCGCTTCTAGCTCACCGTGAGGTTTAAATTGCATGTCCCACAATTTATTGAGTGGCATACGATGAAGAGACGACATTACTATATTTTCCAAATTCATGTTTCCTAATTGAAAAGTAGGGTATTTAACGAAATCACCATAATTTATGACTATTGGTGGTTTAAGATTTTCATATTCTTCGCCATACGTTAGGCGATACACCTTCCTGTTAGCCTCAGTTTTACAAAGAGTATTAAAAACTTCTTTAACAAAATTTTCAGCTCTTTCTCCTTTTCCATCTTCTGCGTAGTGTTTGGCAGGATGAGTCATAGTCACTACACTTGACAAGGATGATCTACTACTGCTTTCTTTTATTTCTTGACTTCCACACACTGTGTGAAGGATACTATCTATAACTGAGTAACAAGTGACACATTCTAGAGGAATATCTTCAAGTTGCTGTTGATAGTGTTTAGCATACCGCTCATCTATTACGTCTGACGAAATGTTTAGAACATCCATATTATTAAGATAATGTCTATGTTGCCTTGTTAAATCTTGTACGTCATACATTAGGAAACAGATCTCATCGTATATTTTTTCCGCACTGCCCGACAAACTTTCTGAATCCCAATAGGGAGGAGAAAATATGACAAAAGCCGTATTTTTGTAATCATCTGCATCGGTTTTATTAATACGAAGCGATTGAAGGTCTTCCCAAAAAGTTAAGGATATTTCTGCTAGCATATCAGTTTTACTTTGTCCTCTTTTTGTAGGCCTTAATAAGGCAGAAGGGACTTTGGTTGTGTTAGGATCAATTCTGATCTGTACTATTGCTGAAAGTGGTATTCCAATTTTCATAAGGTTGCTGGGTAGGAGAGGGTCTACAAAGCCCGTTATAGCTACGTACAGATTAGGTCCATCGGTTGGATAATCGTCAACATAAACTTTGTCTCTCCATTCTTCGCCCCTCAATCTAAGATTAGTATTATATTTTTTACCTTCTACAGGTTCTGGTATTGCAGAATCAGGCTCTCCTGAACCCTTCTTGCTTTTTCCTTTTGGGGTTGAGGGAGGTTCGATAATTTCTGGAGGTTTTACATTCACGCTTCCTCTGACTTCACTTTTATCAATCATAGTAGTAGATTCTCGTCGCATACCTTCTTTTACTTCCAATTTTTGGCGCCTAATAAAGAGATATTCTTCTTTCATTTTTAATATCAAATGTTTGATGATTAGAGCTAAAATATCGGCCGGTATATCAAGTTTTTCTTTAAGAAAAGCTTGTCCTTCTTCAAACACCCGCAGATTATCATCTTTGACTTTCTTTTCACAACCGAGCTGATTTACCATGAAAATAGTTTCTGTTTTACATATGTTCTTAATAACGAACCTTTTTTCTTCGGTTGCAAAAACTTCGAACTTGTTTAGATATATTCTATCCTGATCGCTACCTGCAGCTTCAAACATCACAACTTTAACTTTCCAAGTTTCTTCGTCTAGTACAGCATTCACGATTTGCGTTCGCCACCCTAACTCTGGTTCCTTTTTCTCCTTTTTTGGAGCCATTTCAATAACAGCTCGTCTATTATTGTAGGTGTTAACCGATACAGTACCTGTACAGGTACAGGTAAAGCTACGGGTACCTGTAAAAATTGTCTACATAAAATTCTAATATGTATGACTGTTTTATGGAATCATTTTCACATAACTGGAGCACTGTGTTGGATCTCAAAGATGGCTAATTCAAAGAAAATGTAGGTAAATTACTTGGGCTACGGACTAGAATAATAATATTACACCACAACTGAATGAAACTAAGTTTTACACTGTGTACGTAGTATTTACATTATCTTTGATTGTGATTTGTTTTTCAATGACATGTGAAGTGACATATAAAAAATTGACATAATTATGCCTATGATTGAAATGCAAAGAGAATGTAAGTATTTTAAATGAATACAAAGATAAGTCACGTTATGTTTTTTTTGCCAAAGGATTGATGTTTTTTATGGGATCTCAATTTTTTTTGTAGATAGTCCTACTTATCCTTATTACTCACCTCTTATTCCATTATATTACACATATATTATACCTCAGACCAACGTCCTCAATGATATATACAGGTACAGTGATAAATTAAATGCAAATGTAATAACTTTGTAATATTATACACTAATATGGGATTACAAAGTTATTTACGCAGTTAACGTATCTTGAAAACTGGACCGAAATTGCAAAATATTGTAGTTTTTCCTTGATTACTTACTTATATTCTAAATTTGAAGCTTCTATGTACGCTAGAAGTGCCTCAGAATTTTGATGATCGGTATGTCAGTGAGTGACAAAAGTAGGAAACTTTGACTCGTTATAATTCTTAAGCTTCTGGATACAATTGTCTAAAAATTAATAAATAGACGATATCTTTACAATGCCTGCTTGGTTACTGATAACTCAGGATTCTGGTTTTATCCACAAAGAATTTATAGGGGGGCGAAAATGGCCTGAATTGCTTCAAGAATAGGATGTGCCGCTTTTTTGCTCGACTTGGCGAGGGCACTGCCGTACCCCCAGATAAATAAATCACAAATATTGTTTCTAAAAACCATGTTTAGCCCTATTAGTAGGAGGCGTTCATAATAAGGGTCGTTTCTTTTCTGATGACAGAAATTTAATGTACCTACTTCAAAAACCACGTGGTTTTATAATTTTATTTTAACTAGCTTTTACCCGCGACTTCGACCACGCAAAATACATATTAACGTAACTGAGGCAGTATTTGTAAACCAATACCAAATTACGGGTACAAAAATCAGCTTACATTATAACATTTTTAAACAATTTCATCAAAATCAGTTCAATGGAGCTGGGCCGTGTGCATTGTCCTTTTAGTATTTTCTTCATATTTCAAAAACCACCACACCTCAAACACCTCCTTTCGGCTTTGCCGTAGTCGGGTAAAGAATGGTTTGTAGTTTTCACACACTTTATGAGGTCTGGTCCTTATTTGGTGTCATGAAAGTGGACTTTATTAGGTACCTACTTCAGCATTCCCATAGAAAAACTATTTAGATTTTCATAAACTCTGTGTTTCTATAACAATTTTTTACAAAAACAAAACAGAAACTTTTAAATCACTCACTTTATAAATGAGGGGGGGGGGGGAAGTTTCCGACGAGACAAAAATAGTTCCACCGTACGCACTAGACGGCGATAGTGTAGATTCAACAAGATCTGTCTCTACCATAGACTCTCAAAAGTGTAATTACAATGAAACCCCTCCCCATTTTCAATGAAAAAGTCTAATCTAAATTATTTGTGATAATTTAAAATTTTAGAGGTTTCGTAAACACATCAATTATTTATTTTAGATACTTAAATTAGAATTTTCTTCATAGCTCAGCTGATTAGTTTGGCATGTCTACCTTCTATAAAAGCCCTAAATAGGTACATGAAGGAATTTCATACTAAAACAATTTTTCTTCTTATCTTTTGTGTTAAACTCTTCAAATAATGGGAATAAAAATAGCCAATTAAGTTGATAATGTAATAAAAAACCGTTATACCCCGTTTACATGATTCCAGTCCAGCGACCGAATCCAGCGCTGGATTGCTTACTGGAATAATGGAAACCGGCACTGGAATGCATTGGCACTGGATTGATGCTTTCCAGTGCTGATTTACATTATACCCTGTTTACATTATTCCAGTCCAGCGACCGAATCCAGCGCTGGATTGCTTACTGGAATAATGTAAACCGGCACTGGAATGCATTGGCACTGGATTTGATTGATGCGTTCCAGTGCCGGTTTCCATTATTCTAGTAAGCAATCCAGCGCTGGATTCGGTCGCTGGACTGGAATCATGTAAACGGGGTATTATTCCAGTAAGCAATCCAGCGCTGGATTCGACCGCTGGACTGGAATAATATAAACGGGGTATTAATGTCCATTTTCAGTAAAAATCTTTAGAACTCCCGATGCAAAAAGACACCAACAAAGCCAACGTAGAAGGGAAATTCAAAGATATAAAGTAGCAACACTGATACGACAATATTTTATCCAGACTAAGTAGAGAGAAGATACTCTCTCGGCTGAAGGACTAGTATCCATAGCCAAGAATAAATTTTAAAAATATATATTTTGTCGTTCATCCGGTTTACGAATTTTAAAAAGGGGTTTGGGTAAAGTTGGCGTCGTTTTTTTTAGCGGCCAACGATCCGTTATCACTTTCTTGTAACAATAAAATACCCTGATGCTATCTGTGCAATCAGATTTGTTGTAAGTAATATCGGAGCTGAGTTATGGACTTTCAAAGTTTCTTTTTGGGTATTTTTATAAAGACTAGTGGCGCCATGTTCGTTAGCGGATAAAGATCTGTTGTCACTTTTTTGAAACACTAGCTTAACACAATGGTATTCGTGCTATCAGATTAGCTGTAGGTCAAATCGGAGCTGAGTTATGGCCTTTCAAAGCTTTTTTTGGGTTTTTCTAAAATTTACTAGTGGCGCCATTTCTTATAGCGGCCAAACATCCGTTATCACTTTTATGAAACATTATTTTTACTTAAAGGTACCTGTGCAATTAGATTTGCTGCAAACTATATCAGAGCTGAGTTATGGCCTTTCAAAGTTTTTTTTTGCATTTTTCTTATGTGATATAACTTTTTTGAAGCATTACTTTTTTCCAAGGGTACTTGTGCAATTAGATTTGCTATAAGTCTTAAGTCGTATCGGAGTTGAGTGATGGCCTTTCAAAGTTTTTTTTGGGTATTTCTTAAATGGACTAGTGGCGCCATTTCCTATAGCGGCCAAACATCCGTTATCACTTTTATGAACAGTAGGTAGGTACTGACAAAATGGCGGATGGAAGACACGCACCACGCACTGTAAGCTATTGCTCTATTATGATTGGTCAATGAGGAGCGTTGGCGCGAGTTTTGACTTGGAGTTTTTGTCAATTTAGTGTTTAGTGTATAACCACATTTTCGTCATATTAATCTCCGTAGAACAGATGTAGGTACTTATTTTAAATTGAGATGTACATTAAAAATTAGTTAGGTATATGAAGTGGCTACATTCCCATTATAATGCAAAATCTCACTTGTATCAATAACAATCGAACTGAAACATGCGAGAAACTACTTACATACATTTTGACTGTCGCTGGTTGGTGTACCTTACTTGCCCGCGGCATGTAGCTGACGGCTCGCGATTTAGTAATGATTTAGGCCAATTATCCACCTAGCTGCACGACATCCGCACGATTTCGACAATTGTCGGATGCAAGACGAATGCTTGCATCTTGCGTACAAATAATGAAGTCTGTGTCCACGAAACGACAACGACACGACAGCCGCACGTCTTGCGTTTGTTCGTAGGACGCATGCATTCGACAAAAGACGCGTGCGTGGACACTGGACAGTAGACCTAACCCACGAGCTAACCGAAACTACATTTTGAATGCCCCATTATTACAGGACTTTAAGTTTATTTTATCTCTTTCAGTCTGTTTGACGTCACACGTTGAAATATAAAATAATAATTGTTGCTTAATGCCAGTGGATAAACAATTTCACAGGTTTTTCGCGTATGTCAATGATTGGTTTCCGGCAGTAGGCACCTACCTAAGTTTGGTAGGATCACCGACCTCGAGCTAATTCGTTAGTTGTATACACATCACTTAGATACTCTATTACCGAGTAAGTAAATAGTATCAGTATTTTTCTAAATGCAGATATACTTACAAGTTTCTCATCACCACTGGCTTTAGCGGTCTAGTAGCAGTAGTCCGCTTGACTGAACTACTGAAACTTCTCAATTGCAATCAAAAAGTTTACATATACTACGTATAGAGTTAGAACAAACGCTTTACACCGAAAGCACGAGTCTGATCGCTCTTGTGGAAGTGTCATACTGTTGTCGCGCACATCACTATGTCGCCATAGCCAGCATATACCTCATCTGCTTACGATTGGTACAAAGGAACTGTGCGGAAAAACATGATCTATTTACTTATTCTTTATCTAGGATTGCAATAGTTCGGTTTTACGTAAGCTCTGGACCACCGATACGCTCTACTAGCACAGTAGTCCGGTTGATCGAACTACTGAAACTTTTCAGTTAAAAGTTATCATGTAATTCGGGTTTAAAACTAAGCGCCGAACTAGTGATACCGCTTCAGTAGTAAACGTTCGGCAAATAAGCTATAAAAGGATAATTTACTGAGCTTAGCACAGACTTCAAATACATGAGTAGATAGCGCTTAGAAATCTTTATGGTTTGCTTCCGAGTGCCAATTTGTGGTTTTGAAGTCGATTAACTTTTTTAAAGAAAATAATTCATCTTTTCAGTGCAAAGCAAGTTTTAATAACTATAAAAAACTACGTTTAAAAAAACCGACTTCAGAACCACAAATAGGCACTCAAACGCGAAAAATAAATTAGTATAAAATTCTTGTAAGCGCATCTCATTCACTCATCTATTTGAAGTCGGTGCCAACCAGTCTAATAGGTACTAGTAGACCACTAGTCCTATAGGTATAGATAAATATCTGCCTACTTACCGCATAGCCGCATACCTACATATAATATGTAGTATCTGTCGACTCGCTGTTTGTACATACAAAGTCGCAAAAAGTCGCTCTATGTAGGTATGTACTATGTACGTCACTTAACGTGTTGTTTTTAAAATAGAAAACCGTTTATTCATATGAGTATCGTATCCTTTTGTAGTTTACTAGCAGCTCCCTGCGTAGTTCCCGTTATTTTTCCGGGATAAAAAGTAGCCTACATGTTCTTTCAGACTATAAACTGTGTTCCAAATTTCAACCAGATCCTTTCCAACGTTACGACGTGGTTGAGCAACAAACATCGAAAATTTATAATATTAGTGAGATTTTCCGAACTTTTGCTACTGAAGCGGTATCGCTAGTTCGGTGCTTAGAATGTATATAACTTATAACTGAAAAGTTTCAGTAGTTTGATCAACCGGACTACTGCTGGTAGAGCGTATCGGTAGTCCGGTGCTTACGTAAAACCGAACTTTTTCAACTGAAAAGCAGTAGTTCGGTCAACCGGACTACTGCTACTAGATCGCTTTAGCGGTGAAGGCAAACAGCGCAAGGAAACCGGTATGTTCCAAATCTTACGAGCTTATGTGTCATGCACCAACCCGCACTAGGCATTATGGCCTTGACTGTTTCCTTGCGAAATAAGGCCTAGTCTCAGTGGTGGGGACATTAAGTGGGCTTATGATGATTATGATTAGTTATATTAAATTTATTACACCCACGGACATATAAAAAAGTCTGATGTAGTCTCGCTAAAACAAAAACTGTGTCTATAGTGTCGGCCAGTGCGCTGCCACATACAGGTTGACACGCACACATACACACATCAGTCGGTCTTAACGCGCGCAAACTTGTATGTACGTGTGCATGTCAACCTGTCACATACAGGCTGACACGCACATATACACAGCGCACTGGCCGACTCTATAGACACAGTTTCAGTTTTAGCGACACTAAGTCCGACTTTTTTTTATAAGTCCATGGTTACACACTAAATATAGGTTTACAAATACAGTCCACTTTATGTCACCACAGCTGGGACTCGGGAACTAAAAGAACTAACCTTGTAACCTATTACAAGGTAAGGATACACAGCACTAGTTTATACCTCACTAAAAAGAATAGACCATCGCCACTAATATCAGATAGCGGTATAATTGGGGTCAACAGAATCTGAAAACGCTCAGTTGTTACAAATAAATTAAACAATTTTATTTGTGCTATATATTTTCAAGGCCAGTTGGGAAAAAAAAATTTGAAAGCGAGTTAAGGTGTCTCTTCTACCTTTATTGTATAACCCAGTTTCAAACATAACAAATGAAGTTACATAAAATAAAAATTAATTCGCATTATCACAAAATACATAAATGGTAAAAATTGCGCAATAATATTTCTAAATATATAATATTTCCATTTCAACAAGTTAGCCTTAATGACTACCTATTCGCTACGATTTTATCAGCATTCAATTTTTTTACTTATTCTATTTAGTAGAAAGCTACTACAGTAGTACTAAAATGCGCCACAGCGTAATAAATTTTACCTAGTCTTTTCAGCTCTCAAATTACATTGAAAATTAAAAATCTCTTCTTGAACATTTTCTTCGTATTTTGAGTTAAGACTGAAACGGTCTGCTGAGTATGAAGAGAGTACTTCATGTTTACACATACAAACTTTTCTAAAATCGGCTACTCTATACATTTTCATTTCTGGTATAGAGCAGTAGACTTTTTTGCAATTCCTAAATTGATTCCATTACAATACTCATAGTTACTTGATCTTAGTAGAACCCCTTATCATTCTCAGTTATTATGTGTTCTGTCTAACTCAAGAGATAAACCTCCCATTCTCACAACACCAAAAGATGATAACATTTATCACAGCCTGTGTGCATACTACTATTTATCTACACTAGTTTATGTACAATTTGTCCCATTCATACTTCCGGTAGATGTTTTTCAACAAATTCTTTAATAAGCATTGTACCACGTTTGTTGATGGAGTGCCCCAACCGAGGCATCACATGAAATTCCCCTTGGACGCCTAAGGCTTTGAGTTCGTTGAATGTGGACTGGCCCCATGACAGACCAACCATGTCATCGCTGTCTCCGTGTATTTGCAGTAAAGGTGGCACTGAAAAATTAAACAAATAAAAAAATATTATATCCAGTCAGGTGTATGTTTCCATTTTAAATATTTGAAGTACCTGGATGACCAAGCTTTGCTCGGTTTAAACACAGATCAGCATTAAGTTACGGCCGATCCGGAGCTCCTGATTCAAATGCCACGCACACTACTGTGTTTTCGAAGTTATGTGCGTAATGCTGATAACTTAAAAAAAGATGAAGGAAAACATCGTGAGTAAACCGACATGTTCCTAATTTCAGTTCCATTATAATCTTTTGAGGTCATGCGTCATGACCAACCTGCATAGCCATCATGGTCAGCGTGGGTCATTGTGGTGGATTTTGGACCTTAACTATCCCCTTGCGAAACAATCCCCGAGTCCAGGCAGTGGGAATATTTAGTGCGCTGCTTATACTTATTCTAAGTACGGATAAAATAACGTTATATAAAAATGTAACTTAGCTAGATGGATTTCACACCCCCAAAACTGCCTACATACTAAATTTCATGAAAATTGTTGGAGCCTATTTCGAGATTCACATTGTATTTACACATACATACATATTATACACAAATTGCATTCTATACCTTTGTATTGCTTAATCCAGCTTATATTGATGTCAATGAAGAAAATGAGAAGGTCACAAACAAGAGAGTGGAAATTCGTATCCTAGGATTCCTAGGCTAGCTCATGACTAACAAAGCATGATACATTCGCCATAATATGTTTTATGCATCTGCTATAAATGTTGCAAGGCAATAAGATGTGCTAGGGACAAAATCTGTTAAGTTATAGGTACTTACTATGATTGGCCACCACTGTCCTCTAAACAAGCACCTATTCACTATAGGTGTGACAGACAGCCCTCTATGCAGGGGATGCATGGAGGAGGAAGAAATGCCAAAGCATGTTGTTGTGGAATGCAGGACCATGGCGGATCAACGGACAGAATTTCTCCACTCCCCAGCAGCTGTCCCAGAGCCATTCAACAACCTGAGTAGGCTTCTTGCCTTCTAGGATAGCTTGGGATCTGGGATGGTTGGAGTAGAAGGGACGTATGAGCCACGCACAGGGGCCTAAATTGAGAGACTACATTTGGAAAAGGCCCCGTCAAACTAACTAAGATTTGCTATTAAAACTCACATGGTGTATTTGTAGCTTTCTTCAGTTCTTCATATACAATTGAGTTATTGTTTAGGAAAGAGCTGAAGACAAAGAAACCAGCCACGTTACGCTGCCAACGTAATCCAATGTGGAAAGAAAGAGCACCACCCATTGAGAATCCACCTGAAATTTAAACACCACATGATTTTTATTAGGGTATAATTTAAGCACTTCCACCCTGAAACAAATTATGTATACATAACAAACAATTTTGTTCAAGCCACCTTCCAATAAAAACTGCATCACAATTGGTCCAAATTCAGACAAGTCATCAAGAAGCTTCAATACCACACAGTTACAATACCCCTCTTTTACACAAATCGCATTCCATTCACGTACACCCGCCACCTAAGGGACTATCAAGTTATGTTGGTCTCGACACCACAAGTGGTGCCGCTACTGAGTAAAACTTCCACATGGTTTTCACCTTTGCTATCTATGGCAGTAATGGCAGTAGGCAGGATGCTCTGGCATTCTTTCTCATATTGGTAAAGATTCCTAACAACCCAATCTAGCCCAAAATTTAGCAAAGATTACTTTATACTAAATTGTAATTTTAAATGTTTACACATACTTATGATAAATAGAAATACCAAAACACAGAATGAACATTTGTCCGCATCATTAAAATATTTATCCCGTACGGGAATGAAACCTACAACCTACATTTATGAACAAACAAAGTATACTATACCGGCCAATATCAGGTAAGCAAACCAACACTTGCCTATTGATAGCTCATTCTTCCCAGACAGGAATAGTTCAATGTTCAATAAGATGTGGACATTAAGGCTGAGCTTCCACACACAAGCAGAAGCACAATGTGAAAGAGAACCACAAGCCCTGATTATTGGGAAAATAAAGTGTTACTTTTACTGGATGTTTTCTTCACAAAAGCTCTATCTTCTAACTCATGTGCGGTCTCAAGGGGGGGTTACAGGGGACATGACCCCTCTCCAAAATCATATACGTTACATTAAAATTGGGTACTACTAGTAGTCTTTTTAACTCAATTTATTGTATTTCTACTCGTGACCCCCGGGCCCCAAAACTGAGACTCTGAAAATTCGAAGCTGGGACCGTGCCTGATCTAACTTGCACAAATACCTCTCAGATAGCTTCGACTGTTTATTTATGACAGAAAAATTTGTCAAGAGGATTTACATTATGCCAAGATATATAAATATGTATTATATATACAAAACTAACCCGTTTTAAGTTCCATTCGGTGATTAAAGACAATTATATTAAAATGATTTGATAGTTTTAATCCATTACTGAACAGTTTACTCACCAACAATAATTCTATTAGTAGGAATTCCAGCGTCATTTTCTTGTTTAATAAGATTTTGAACCTCAGCATTGATCTTGGAAATAGATTCAAGCTTCTCTGGAACTGACTGAGATATACCTGCCCGATCGAACCACACATTGCTCATACCTCCTGCAGCAGGTGTGTAAGGCTGTAGGGGAGCGGTCGGGTATAGCACTTTAATGTGGGGAAACGAAAAATTCTTCACCATTAATCTAACCCATTCTTTCATATCGGCGCCATTCGAACCTGAAATTTCACGAGAATTACCGAATTGGTCTGATAAAATACTTGCAAACGTTAAATTGTTAAAAAGTTCAGAATTCTAATCACGTTTGCATAAATTATTAAGCTACATCGGTAGGTACGTCAAATCTTTTGAGTATTGAAACAAAATAAAAGATTGCTTACCAGAACCATGAAAAAATATCACAGTTGCAGTGTGCTTTACGCCCGTGTGCTTAGTTAGATGAAGTGTCCCTAGCTTAGACATTTCGGAGTCTCTTGAATAAATCTTGCCAATAACCAGCCTTTATTTTCTTCTACTTTATAACTTCAACTTTACCTTAGGTTTATAGAACTAACCTAGAAAATTGAAAATAACCAAAATGAATCAGATAACTTCAGCGGAGCTAGTGAAAGAATAAGACTAAGTAATTTTGTCAGTGCCTTTTATAATAATATCGATGGCTTCGATGGCTGGAAAAGAAGTAAGGAAATTATAGTCGTGGAATGTGTAGTAATATTTTCCATAATATTTTTTTTAATTCGCTCAAACAAAAATGTAAACAAAGGGGTTATCAGTGCAAGGAAATTTTGCAATTTTTCTTATACCTATTTAGAAATAATTAAAATATAATTAGATTACACAATTAGCTACACATTTACGATTAAAAATAATAATTTAGCGATTAACTTTTTTACCATTAATAAATAAAATTATTATGTAATCGAAGAAATGGTTTAGTACATTTCTAATGTTTTGTTGTGTAGTTTTTTTTTGTACCCTGGTATCATCGCTCGCTGTTTAACCCTACAATGCATGATTTTTTTAAATCGTGTCAGAAAAATATAATGTGAATGTGGTTCTATATGGTGTTAAGACATAATAAATAATATTTATACAATTTAAAATACACGGAGTTTTAAGTTATTCATTTTTTAAATTCTGTTCCATGTGTGGTACAGTTTGCAATTAGTCTAGAATTTGGCTTATAATCAGGGTAGCGATTCTGAAACCATTCGGTTACATCCGACACGGAATCTCATCTCTCGGTCTTTGTCATGCTAAACAGATAAGACAAAGACCGAGAGATGAGATTCCGTGTCGGATGCAACCGAATGGTTTCAGAATCGCTACCCAGGAACAATGAACATGTTCGTAAATTCAGTTTTCTATTTAAAATACCTCTGTTTACAAATGAAATATTTTAAAACACTAGTTGTCTTTGTTCTTTTTTTTTTTTGACGTGACAACGTCTTATAAATTGGTTTGCCGGGTGACACTTCAAGAAACAGCGTTACGCTCCGCTCACGTTATGCGCTCACAATGAGAGCGAGTGAGAGGGACGCGTGCCTTTCACTTTTTATGTCTGTCTCTCTCGCTCTTAGGCGGGCTAACCATGCCCGAGTCGCCGATTCGCTTTTACTCAAAGTCGTTGTCACGTAAAACTTTCGCCCGTATACCGACTTTACAGGCAACCAATTTTTTTTTTTTATAATCTTTATTTATTTATTTTAGAGGCTTATGTCGCCTAACGACAATGCCAGCCTCGTGAAAACACAATCATTTTCTACACATAGATAGGTATCGCACAACAATTTAAATAGTGTCCTTGCAGTGTCACTCGCAGGTGTACACAGGACACTTTGGATTATACCAATATCACAAAAATTCACACCGTACTGAGTGAGCATGGCTGACCGTACAGACTGTGTTCGTAAACATTCTACTAGAATATGATGCACGTCCTCGATCTGTCCACACATGTCGCAGGAGCTGGATTCTGCTAATCGCATGAGAAACTTAAATTTATTTAGGGGTATATGTCCAGAGCGGAGTCTATGAGCCATCACTATCCATTGTCTCTTCATTCGACAATTGGTAAACCATGGTATTTTAGTTCAAACACAACTTAACATGACACTTTTCGCAAAATATCCTTTACACTGTGGATACTTTCAATGTTGTCTTTCTTCGTTCCATATAGTAAGATGATCAAGTTTATTCAGTCTTACATCTCGAGGAGAAGAGTTGCTGCATTTTTATTTCTACTTCTTATTTATGTAATCTGCTGCAGAAGACGGTCTTCTTCCTTTTCTTTGTAACGATGGACCACACATACTTAAACTTTTAGCAATTTCTAGTTTAAATCGTTTAATGTAGTCTGAGTTGGCTCATTCTGCTGTTATTCTACCCTCTTGTATGTTGTCATATAGTCATTTAAAAAAGGCTAGACGGAGAAGAATGTATGCGAATTACGGCGTTTGAGCCAACATTATTGCTGAATTTAGCCTCTCGTTCAGGGACGGTCCCACCGGTCCCACGCGACTCTGCCGATTCTACGGTCATTGCGAAAGGAAATTGAACTCAAACCAATCATATCACCATATACCAATCAGTACAGAATTCGATCGATTCGATTCAAGAATTTTGAGTCTTATTATCGACCATTATCACACTTGGACAATTAATAACTACTGTTATAGGTACAAGCTTGTTGAGTCCTTTAGAAAAGTGTGAAGGCTAACAACACCATCTAATAAGCTCTCTTGAATTTCTGAAGTGAAAACTTCTTTAGGCGCGCCTAGATAGATTTTTCATGGGCTCTGAATTGAATTCATTCGTCACGCTCGGGTATGATAAGAAAGCTTCGGGTAAACTCGGATTGCAATTTCTAGATGGCCATGCCATGATGGCCTGTCCAGGCGCGCCTAAAGAAGTTTTCACTTCAATAAATAAGCGATTTCGATGACAGTCATAAGCCTGTCACAGTATTAAGACTTTAATGCTACATGCCTTAAAGTCTTTAAGTCTTAATTCTATTAATACAGATATACAAAGTATTCCAATAACGGCTAAATATTGTGTAAACAGGAATATAAACGGTGACTATTAGGTACCCAGTAATAGGTACGACACCCTATTATTCTCACGCAATTTCGTCAACGTTTGAACATTGAGCGTGTCGTTCTATATGTATATTCTTTATTGGAGTTGATGATTATTTATTCAGGTGATCAGTCTTCTTCAGATAATCTTGAGCTATATTCTCGGAAAACCCTTTAGTGTAAAAAGACTCAATAATAATAGTAATACATGGCAAGTACGAATAGAACGGCGTATCAGCATATTCAGGGCTCTTATTGCAAAGCTAATCTGCTTCAGTCAGGGGAACAGTCGTCCCCGAGTCATGCGTTTCGTAACACAGGCATTTGCTGGGACGGGTATCAGTCCCCAGCACTATCTAGCCAATGTTACGGAACGTATTGACTATCTGAAGCAGAAAGTTTATGCGTGGGCAAACCGTATTCGCCGCTACAGAGAGCGTGTGAATCGATATCGACAAAATCGCGACTTCCAGAGTGATCAAAGGAAGGTGTACCGAAGCTGGGAAGAGAATAGTCCACGTGTGAACGATGGGCAACTACCGGATGCCAACGCTATGAAAAACTTCTGGCGCGGCATCTGGTCGGTGTCTGTCGAGCACACGGAGGGAGCTTGGATGCGTGTTATCGAACGTGCATGTGAACATATCGAACCCATGGAGTCTGTTTCGGTAGACTCTATGGACGTTAGTTGTGCCATCCGGACGGCTCAGAACTGGAAAAGTCCTGGGCCGGACGGATTGCACAACTTTTGGATAAAGTGGTTTCGATGCTCACATGAACGTTTGGCAACACAATTCCAAGAAGCCCTCGAGACAGGTTCTCTTCCTAGTTTCTTGACCACCGGAGTCACCTTCCTGCTCCATAAGTCTGGTAGTACCACGGAACCAAAGAACTACAGACCCATTACGTGCTTACCTACCATCTATAAGCTGCTTACATCCATTCTGAGAGCAAAAATTTACACGCATATTGTCGCGAATAACGTTTTGGCCTCCTCTCAGAATGGATGTAAGATTGGGTCCCGTGGTACTAAGGAGCTGCTCCTTATTGACACGACCATTTGCCACCAAGTCAAACGAAACAAAGCCGCCCTCTCCACTGCCTGGATTGACTATAAGAAGACCTATGATGCAATGCCCCATTCGTGGTTGGAAAAGGTTTTAGGGTTATACAAAATAGATCCAACCTTAAAATCTTTTCTACGCAAATGCATGGGACAGTGGGTCACAGTCCTTCGTCAACCAGGTAGCGTAGACAGCTTGTTTGTTTCGGAGGACTTGATAAAGATTGAAAGGGGAATATTTCAGGGAGACAGTCTGAGTTCCCTATGGTGGTGCCTAAGTCTGAATCCTCTCAGCACTCTGCTGAAAGATTCAGAGTTAGGCTATCGTCTTCGTAGAGGAGGTGAGGTTATATCTCATTTGCTGTACATGGACGACCTCAAACTTTTTGCACCGAAACGCCAAGACTTGTTGGAGCTATTAAAAACCACAGAGGTTTTTAGTAACGCCATCAAGATGGAGTTCGGTGTCGACAAGTGTGCGGTCATGCATGTACAGCGAGGGAAAGTAGTAAGTTCAGAGAATTTACAACTTTCCGAGACTATAACTCTCAGATCCCTCTCCGAAGACGAGACCTACAAATATCTCGGTATGTCACAGTCGTTGGGTATATTAGCAGATGACATTAAGAAATCGGTGAAGGAGCGCTTCTTTTGCCGGCTGACAAAAGTACTTAAAAGTCTTTTGTCAGGCGGTAACAAGGCACGAGCCTTCAACGGTTGGGTAATGCCTCTGCTGATGTACTCCTTTGGCATACTGAGATGGACTCAGACTGAGCTCGACGCCCTGGATAGAAAGGTCCGTCAACTGCTCACAACACACCGCATGCTACACCCGCGCTCGTCTGTTATGAGACTGTATATCCCGCGGAAATGGGGGGGTCGAGGCTTTTTAAATGCCAAGAACCTTCACAACCGCGAGGTATGCAGTCTCAGGGACTATTTCCGCAACAGCGAGTCCGGGATGCATCGCGATGTTGTGGCAGTTGACAGGAGCCTCACGCCTCTTTCAATGGCAAACGAGAACTGGCGCAAACCATCGGTGCTCAGCACTGATGATCGCAAGGAAGTGTGGAAGAGCAAGGAGCTGCACGGGCGATTCTATCGGGCCCTGACGGGACCTGATGTGAATCTGCTCGCGTCGGTGAACTGGCTGCGCTTCGGGGACCTCTTTGGAGAAACCGAGGGTTTTGCCTGTGCAATTGCGGACGAAGTTATCAAGACGAACAACTACCGGAAATACATAATGAAGGACGGTACGGTCGACATTTGTCGGGCATGCCGCCGTCCAGGCGAATCGCTACGTCATGTTATTTCCGGTTGTTCGCATCTTGCTAACGGCGAGTACTTGCACAGACATAACCTAGTAGCCAGGATCATCCACCAGCAACTTGCTCTTCGACACGATCTTGTCGAGTCCGAGGTGCCGTACTATAAGTACGCACCTCTGCCAGTTCTCGAAAATGGTCGTGCGTTGCTCTACTGGGACCGCTCTATCATCACGGACAGGACTATTGTCGCCAATAAGCCTGATATCGTGCTGATAGACCGGTCTCAGCGCAGGGCTATGATCGTCGATATCACCATACCACATGACGAGAACCTCGTGAAAGCCGAGAAGGACAAGCTGAGCAAGTACCTTGACTTGGCGCACGAGGTTACCGCCATGTGGGATGTTGATTCGACGATCATAGTCCCAATAGTCGTGTCGGCAAACGGCCTTATAGCGAAAAGTCTCGACCAACACCTTAAGAGACTTTCGCTAGACGGTTGGATTAAGGGTCAGATGCAGAAGGCGGTCATCCTCGACACAGCGCGCATCGTCAGGAGGTTCCTCACTCTGCAGCCCTAACCACCGGTAGCTTGGGCCCTGCCCCGCTGCTGGCGGCTATCTAGATTTAAGTTTTTATAATGTTTTTATGTTATTTTATATAAATATTGTAAAAACTTAGATTTAAGAAAATAAATAAATACGTGAATAGTAATACAATCATAACAGATGTGATCGGTGAAGCCATCTGCTAAGCCGCATGCACGGTTTTAGCCTACAGCTACACCGTTCCTCCCAGGGCCCAGGGAACAAGTGCCAGTCGGTTGTCGGACGCACGGCTGAGCGCTCGCGCAACACGTTTCCCGCGCATATTGTTATTAGAAGATATGTCGATAACCCTCCGCGCTCGACAGGGACAGAGTTATGCGTTAGAAAGAGCGCAAATGTTTATTTGAAAATCGCGACAGGTATTGCGAGCTGAATTGAACTTTGTTGTGTCCCAGCAAGAGTCGCTATTTAAATAATTGTTTTCAGTAAGTGAGGCTTCTGTACTTGTACTAATATTTATTCTGTGGTACAAGGGTTGCACTTTTTTATGCTATTCAAATTGCTGATAAACAACGTGTCGCGTAATTTATACATATATTATATTAAGATATCCGAGCGAAGCCGGAACGGGCCGCTAGTATCTAATACCTACATTAAAATAATCAATCATGGAAAACCTTAATTTAAAATAAAAAAATAAAAATAAATAAACTTCATAAAAATAATGAAATTTTTTAACTTCTTGGGTCATCATAATTGTCGAATTTAATTCACGGCTGTCCAAATAAACCAATCACATAATTGTTAAGTAAAATTTTGTAATAATTTATTTAATCACAATAAGGAGTACCTACAGTGTAAACATTTCAAAAACTAAAATTTAAATTTTATGTAAAATACATTAATTTACATTTTGTGTAAACGAAAACTGATAAAGTGTTTTCAAAATACAAAATAAATATCCTGTCCAAGGCAGTTCTCAATCGCCATAGGTGGCACTAACTTTTAATTTTAATAAGCATAATATTAAATCAATGTCATTAATTACACATTATATTGACTCATAAATATGAATTCAGTCAACTAACCTTGCTTCTTGCTTATAAATTCAGTCGACTAAATTTAGCCAAGTGCCAAGTGATTAAAATGTTTAAAATCATAAAATACCAATTCAACGCTATCTAAAATACAAGTATTTTACTATTTATTAGAGAAATTTTTTTGAAAACGCCCTTTTGACTGTTCCCATTGGCTGACGCATTTCTAGATGGCCAATGGCTATGGTCCCGAGTTTACCCGAAGATTTCTTATCATACCCGAGCGTGACGCTAGAATTCAATACACAGCCCACGAAAAATCTGTCTAGGCGCGCCAAAAGACGTTTTCACTAAAAAAATATAATTATATACATATTTCAAATAGGGCGTGTCTATGTTGACATTTGCGTTGTTATTGCTTCACCTGCAAAGAGAATGTTAATTACTACGTATTCAGCTACTGAATCTACTGATGCCAAATCACCATGGCAAGTTACAGTCCGCGAGGTATAAGCTGAGCTTTGCATTAGTGTGAGTGATCACATGCATACGCATCTACTACCAAAACTACAGTCAGACAACAAACTCTTAAACAACAAGCTTACATTAACTATCCAGGATCAATATGGTCATTGCGAAAAGAAGTATCTCTTTTAGGATTCAAATGGTCAAGGACACAGAATAACAGAATTTTTTTAATGGAAAAGCATGAGATCCGTCACCTACGTATAACGTATTTACTTAAAATTTCCGAATACCGTATTCAGGGCAGGCCTATCGTTTATACCGATGAAACATATATTGACACCACTCACACTTCATCAAAATCATATTCAGATGGCAGCACTTCTGGTTTGAAGAAACTACTTATTAAGAGAACTTGGTCACAGCGTCCTGCGTCTGACTGTACTTTTGGTGATCACTCACATTAATGCAAAGCTCAGCTTATGACCTCGCGGACTGTACACGATTGAGCAGCACGTCCAAGTGATAATAACGTTATCATCAAAATTAGTGTTCGTTAGAGCAAACGTTGCACGCATTACATCTATTTTACGGCAGACGCAGTGCAAAGTCGACTCTTCAACGTTTGGTGACCAAATTCGAAACGACTGGTTCGGTAAACAACCAACCAACACCCTTACGTCAAAAATACGATAGATTGGCCGAGAACATCGCTACTGTCCGTGAGAGTGTGCAGGAGACTCTGAGATAGTCAATTTCTCGCCGTGCACATGAACTCGGCCTTTCGCAGACTTCAACTTGGTGATTTTGCGACAGGATTTAGACCTATACCCATACAAAATCCAACTGAGCCAGGAGCTCAAAGTGAATGACCATAGACAACGCCGTTTGTTTGCTGATTGGGTGATTGGGCTACAGAACGTTTGGAAGAGGACCTCGATTTTGGCCGAAACATTATTATTTGTGACGAGGCGCATTTTTGGATGAATAGTTTTGCAAAACTGTCGAATTTGATGATGATGACGATGTTGTATACGGGACGACCACGACCCACATGAAGTTCATCAGCTGGTAATTCATCCACATAATCATTCTGTTTGGTACGAATTTTGGTCTCACTTTTGTTTTCGGGTCTCAGTTCTCCACTCTCACTTCACTTCTATCACGACCTCTCACTGACAAGCATCACGGCGAAGATGGTCGGCAGCGAGAGATCCACCCTCACCACCGCGGCTAGGGATAGCCACGGTTCCGCCTCTATGGCTGCATCGCGGATCGCAACCCTCGTCCTTCCACTGAGCACTCTGCTATCAGAGTGCTCGTGGAGGACCCTCATCTGGAAGCCTTAGGACTTTTACTTGACCGAAATATCATCTAAGTAACCTTCCCAAGTATTCTAGTTCCTTTCCCCAACCTCTACGTGCACTGCTCAAGTGGGAGAGGAGTGCGTGCAGAAGTTCCCAGCCCCGGCCGGGATTCACCATCACACAACAAGATGTCACCGAGGCAATTTGTTGTGTGATGCCCAGGTTGCACCACGTGGAAGTTCACGACCCACGCACCCCGCTTCATTACAACCTAAGGTAACCGAATTTGTTCAAAATTTCAATTGGTACGACCAATTTTCGATAGATGGCGTAGCAACGCACGCACGTTTCAGCTAGTTACGTATAAAGTTGAAGAGGTTTTTTGTTTGAACGTCATAATCTCAGGAATTACTGGACCGATTTTAAAAATTCGTCCGACGCCGGCGTTGGATATGTACGGGATCCTTGAGTGCCATAAGCTATGTACCATGAGTGAAGCTGGGACGGACCGCTAGTTTCATATAAAGCTTTAATTACTTCATTAGTGTATCGTCAACTTCACGTAGGTAACAAAGTATTTTTTTGGTATTTATTGGTCTATAGTTGCCAATGTTATCCGTATCTCCTTTTTTATGGAGGAGAATTATATGGGATTCCCTCCATTGTCTCGGGACCGTGTCAGTTGTTAAAATATCATTAAATAGCTTCGTTAGAATTGGGGTTATTTCTTCTAATGTGCCTCTCATCAGCTCGTTTGTTATATTGTCAGGTCCTGGAGCTTTTTCTAGTTTTTGTGACATGATGGCTTTTTGAACTTCTTGCACAAGTATAGGTGGGACCAGGGATGTAACGGAGGTGATCTTATCGGAACCGAAGTCGGAGTCGGAGTTTTTAAATTTGATTTATCGGAGTCGGAGTCGGAGTCGGAACCGGAGTCGGAGGTAGGGTCAGAAGTAGTGGTAGGAGAGAGATTTTTATTTTAGGACAAATAAAACATTCATTCAAACTTTTCATTATTTTGTTGCATGAAATATCACAAAAAATGGAATATTAAAAAAAAAACTACCATTCAATTCATTGAATCCCAAAGTGCCATATAAAGTATGTAAATGAACAAAGGCTTTCAAACAAATTAAATTAAATACATTGACACCAAAAGTGTGTATATGTACTTCATGAACATAAGCTTTGAAGCTGTCTCAGTCTAAGATATTTGTTAAGAGTGCGCCTAATGCCAGGAAAAAATCTGATTTCACCCGCGCGAGGCCCTTCTTAACATGATATGCATAAAGTCGAGAATAGCATGACACAGTTTGGAGGGGAAATCAATATTAAATCAGGAGCCAATTTTTGACCAAGTTTTATTTAATTACTCAATAATTAAACATAAATTTAAAAAGTGTTCGGTCTAATATTTATTCTGTGGTTCGGTTACTTTAATAGAACGTAAAATTAGAAATTTTATTATCAAAAAATAATGTGGGGTCATCGCTGATAATTTCGAGTACATGAATTAAAATAGTTTTTTCAGGTGCCATTTTATTTTTTTTCTGTAAAAAAATCTAATCTATTTTTAAAATTCTATTCGGTTATTGTGCTTTTTCTTGATTGTACCCCCCACACGTCAATATTTTTTTTGTTATAGTTGTTAGTTTCTTAACATCAGTGAGCGGCGTCGAATATGTCCTTTTTTCGTTTTCTGGCACTAGGCGCCCCCTTGTAGATTAAATCAACGCCACCAAAAAGGTATTCGCTCGCTACCGAGCCTGGTGGACACGATAATATTGGCGGAAATTTAATATAAGGTGCTGGAATTTTGCGTTTTTCTATGTTGTGCTCATTTAGTATACTTTTCATTACACTCGTGCGCGGGATATTCCCTGCGCGACATGTTCCTGCGAAACTGTTCGTTACTGTCGGCGCAGGGCGCCGCCGCTAAGTTATGCTTCGACATCCGATTAAAACCTCCGATTCAAAAGTTTCGGAACCGGAGTCGGAACCGGAGGTGTAAAACTAATTGGAACTTCCGACATAACGGAGTCGGAGTCGGAGTCGAAGCTCCGTAACATCCCTGGGTGGGACATCTCTATATCTCGAGGCTGAATTGTTATAGGTGTTATTTTTTTGTTCAGTGTTATTGCAGGAGTAAAGTGTTTTGTAGTAGTCTGTAGCCAGTTTCTGGATTTCTCTACGGTTTGTTGCTTGTTTCGATCTGTTACTTTTTACCCGACTGCGCGACGCAAAGGAGTGGTAATGTGTTTAACAGTCTATGTATGTATGTATGTATGTATGTATGTATGTTTGTATGTTCCTTTGAGGCACTATACAGACCAAACGCCTAGGCCGAGTTTTATGATTCACACGTCAATCGATTCCTCTTAATCTGGCGAGTGACACTAAAGACATGACATTAGTGTAAGTCCAATATGGCGGCTTCAGGACGCCATATTGTCCAAATAAAAAAAATGAAAATCACCAAAATATGTCAAGAGGGGTATCGTTGAATAGGTATTTCAAAATAATGTTTAGCTTTCTCTCAATGTTTTTCGATTCGACTGACCGTTTAGGATGTATATCGATTTAAAGTTGAGTAACAACCATTCTCACATTTATAGGTTTTTAGGTAGCAGAAAACTTCGTATAACTAACTGTACGTGTGAATGTGGATGGACATTATATACTAATGTATCTAGTAGGCATCGATATAAATCAATAGATGTGCCCTGAGCACCTTGAAATTGGTAATAAACTGCGTCTCTGTATGTATCGTAAGTGGTTTACAAACAACCAATGTACTTGACCCCTATAATCGCTAGCGGCGAGATTTGCTGTGGTTCTACTTATTTTGGTTGTTGACACCGAATAATGATAGGTAAAAACGTCCGGCGTCCACCGCGTCCTGCAACCGACTAGAACGGAAAGAGTGAGCTCACTCTTCCAACGTTGACATGATTGCGTGCGCCGTGAAGTTTGGGATGGGGCCCATCTTGCGTTCTACGATCTATGCTAGTAGGTATATTGGACTACCTTTTTTTCGTACGTGCAGGAAATGTATTTACGCATACCCTACTGCCCCGCCCGGGAGACACAGCCAGGTTATGTTGCACTCTATATCATGTATGGATATGGTGCCCCTATCTCCTAATAAACCTCTATGGGGTTTCAACTCTGCCGCTGATAGTGGGACCACGGAACCGCTCTCGGATTGCTCCGCCTCGGTCACCCATCTCCAACTTCAAACGATTTAGTAGGTACTCAACATCAATCGAAAACCTAAACTAACACAAAACTATAAATATGAATTACATGCAGTAGAAAATCCTACATATTATATCAGTAGAAACGAAGACATTTGGTCAACAACCAAAAGATGCATATTATTATGTTGAGCATATTAACATTCACAACATTGTTCATAACTAAAAAGTATTAAAAAAATATATAATTTAAAAACTCAAAAACCCGACTGCGTAAAAAGTGAACCAAACTACGTTATCGCATACTAAAAAAAACTGAAAAGAATAAAACAAGCATTTAGATTTCTGGTGGTCTAGAATTCTATAATATGTTATTGTATTAATACTATTGAAATATATACAATATTTTCTAATAAAAGAACATTACAACTGAACAGTCGGGATCCATTGAACAATTACATTGTATGTCGAATAATAATGGATCCCGACTCTTCAGTTGTAATGTTCTTTTATTAGAAAATATTGTATATATTTCAATAGTATTAATACAATAACATATTATAGAATTCTAGACCACCAGAAATCTAAATGCTTGTTTTATTCTTTTCAGTTTTTTTTAGTATGCGAGAACGTAGTTTGGTTCACTTTTTACGCAGTCGGGTTTTTGAGTTTTTAAATTATATATTTTTTAATTTAGGTATCCATTCTATTCCGTACTCCTTTAATTCTTTAAAAGCTTTTCTTGCTCCTGTTTTTTGGATTTCGACTTCTAGTTTTTTCAGTCTCCTTATTTTCCTATCATCTATCTATATATATAAAAGCGAAAGGTCACTCATCAAGGAATCTCGGAAACTACAAATGCTAAGCAGCTGAAATTTTGCATGGAGGTCCTTTTTAGCACGTAGGCGCTCGCTAAGACGGGGTTTTGCGAAATTCAACCCCTAAGAGGGTGAAACAAGGGATGAACGGTTGTATGAAAATTCGTCAGTTTCAAAGTTATCAAATTTTTACCTAGACACTTGACATGAAGCAATTAAATGTTTGTTATATCAATTTTGTAATTTCGAACTGTACAAGAGTGAAATTGGGGTTGAAATGGGGGATGAATGTTAATATGGAAATACCCAACAATTGAAGATAAAACCATGAAACTCGGCATATAGACACTTGACACGAAGTAAACGAATGTTTGTTCTGGCAGTTTTGTAATTTCGAACTGTACGGGGTTGAAATGGGGTATGAATGTCAATATGGAAGTTCCCAATCGTTGAACATAAAACCATGAAACTCTGTATATAGGCACTTGACACGAAGCAAATAAATGTTTGTTCTAGCAATTTTATACTTTCGAACTGTATGGGATTGATTCGGATTGAAATGGGGGACGAATGTTTCTTTTCGCTTTCACACCTAAACAACTGAACCGGTAACCGTTAATGTGTCTGGGTATAGAAATAGGTACTGCCTGAGTTACCTTAGTATATTTATTTCGCGCGGACGAAGTCGCGGGTAACAGCTAGTTTCTTATATTTTCCCTAATCAGTTTGCTCAGTCTGGATATTGTGTGACGGTTTTCTTTTCTTTTTGACTTATCGATTATTAACGCTTTTCTTTCTTCTAGAAGCGTTATTGTTTTTTTGCTAAACTTTGTGTCTGTAAATGTAATTGCGTTTATTGGTCTTATTTGTAATAGTTGTTTGTTCAAAAAGTCGTATTTTTCCATGACACCTCACAAAGAATCAACATTTTTTAAATATTTTTCTGATGTCAATGGTTTATTGTTTGTTTTGTTTGTACATCTTTGAGTTGGGAACTTTTTTAAACAGGAGCGCACCATACGGTGGTCCGTATTAAAATTTAATTGTTGTATTACGTGTGTATCATTGAAATACTTGGGTTTGTTTGTTATTATGTAGACATGTAAGACATCTAAGCAATTTAAAAATATATACACGGGTAGCTCACGTATCATACAGTAACTTGCGTGCGCGCCGAGCTGCTGCCCGCAGTGCTAAACGAGCTGCGAACACACGCACGCACTCGCCTTGAAGAAGATCGCCGGACGCGATCGAAACTCGAGTCAGACTGTTCTGACTATATGATACGTGAGTTACCCGTTACAAATTTTAAAATGTCTAATATCCACGTTAGTTTTCATTCTAAAACATCTAAGCAACATGACAGCCACTACCACATAACAGCACAGTGATACGCAGCTATTGGTACATGAAGTGAAAAGTGAAACATTGCCCTACAAACCGGAACATAGTTATGCTTGCACATTACTGTTTAGCAGTAGATTAACTGGCAAAGATAAGGTACCTACTTCCCCCGACAGACTCTGCAAAAAGTCTTACCACTGTCTTCTAAACACAAAAAGATACCTCCTACCGTCCTACCTACTTAGTACTAGAGTAGTACTAACTACCTCTTGTAGTAGTAGGACTCTTAGCAGAGTCCGCCTGGGGAAGTACCACACCTTTGTCAATTATTCTACCGCCAAGCAGTAATATGCAAACATTACTGTGTTCCGGTTTGTAGGGCAATACTGCCAGAGAAATTACCGGGCTTAGAGATACAACATCTTAGATCTCTGGCTGACGAGCGCAGTGCAGTGCTAGTTAATGATTTGGACTCTTCATGTTCCAATAGCTGCATGTCACTGTGCTGTTATGTGGCAGGCATGTTGCTTACCATCAGGCACATGACCTGCTTGTCTCGTCACTCTTTATTTAAAAAAAACTCTTTAATGAAACTCACATGGAACGAAACACACCACCCTGTATTTACAATAAAATTATACTCAATCAGGTCTTTTTCATGTTATTAATTATTATTGTACAACGACAAAAACATAATAAAAAAATAAATAACTATAATTAAAAAAACCTGTCTGAAAAAAAACCAGCTTAAAAACACTATATAATACAACTAGCTGTTACCCGCGACTTCGTCCGCGCGAAATAAATACTAAGGTGACTCAGGCAGTACCTATTTGGATATTCAGACACATTTACGGTTACTAAAAACAGCTTATAATAAAACAATTATTGTAAACAATTTAATCAAAATCGGTCCAGTTGTTTAGATCTGAAAGCGTAAGAGACATTCATCCCCCATTTCAACCCCAATTTCATCCCCATACAATTCGAAATTACAAAATTGCTAGAACAAACATTCGTTTGGTTCGTGTCAAGTGTCTATACACAGAGTTTCATGGTTTTATCTACAACGGTTGAGAATGTCCATATTGATATTCATCCCCAATTTCACCCCCGTAAAGTTTGAAATTACAAAATTGCTAGAACACACATTCGTTTGCTTCGTGTCAAGTGTCTATACATAGAGTTTCATGGTTTTATCTTCAACGGTTGGGAATTTCCATATATTATTGACATTCATCTCCCATTTCAACCCCCATTTCACCCCCGTAAAGTTTGAAATTACCAAATTGCTAGAACAAACATTCGTTTGCTTCGTTTCAAGTGTTTATACACAGAGTTTCATGGTTTTATCTTCAACGTTTGGGAATTTCCAAATTGACATTCAGCGTTTTCCAGGTGGAAATTGATTTGTCAAAAATAGTTCTAAATTTTGCCAAGTGTGGCACCACTGTTTGTTTTTGTTTAATTTCTCTAACCTAGCGGCAAAATGTAGAAACT
Organism: Ectropis crepuscularia; assembly: GCA_963693475.1. NCBI lineage: Eukaryota > Metazoa > Arthropoda > Insecta > Lepidoptera > Geometridae > Ectropis > Ectropis crepuscularia. The sequence goes on from OY856338.1 coordinate 21,984,361, forward strand.
ATCAACGCCTTTTAAAGGTAGAATGTTGAAACTTTTAACGCCCTCAAGCGCCCCCTAGCGGCAGAATGTTGAAACTATTTGCGCCCTCTAGCGCCACCAAGCGTCAGAATGTTGAAACTTTTAACACCCTCAAGCGCACCCTAGTGGCAAAATGTAGAAACCATCAACGCCTTCAAACGCCCCCTAGCTGCATAATGTTGAAACTTTTAACGCCCCCTAGCGGCAGCATGTTGAAACTTTTACGCCCTCAAGCGCCCCATAGTGGCAGCATGTTGAACCTTTTAACGCCCTCTAGCGCCCCCAAGCGGCAGAATGTTGAAACTTTTAACGCCTTCAAGCGCCCCCTAGCGGCAGAAGGTTCAAACTTTTAACGCCCTCTAGCGCCCTCTAGCGGCAGCATGTTGAAAAACCTTTAACGCCCTCTAGCGCCATCTAGTGTCTATAGAGGTGAAGTTTTTAACGCCTCCTAGCGCCATCCAGCGGCAAAATGTAGAAACTTTTAATGCCATCTAGCGCCACCTAGCGACAAAATGTAAAAATGTAGAAACTTAACCATCCTCTGGCGCCATCTATCGGCTATAGAGGTGAAGTTTTTAACGCTATCTAGCGCCATCTAGCGGTAAATTGTTGAAACTTTTAACGCCCTCAAGCGCCCCCTAGCGGCAAAATGTTGAAACTTTTAACGCCCTCAATCGCCCATAGTGGCAGCATGTTGAAGCTTTTAACGCTCTCTAGCGCCCTCTAGCGAAAGAATGTTCAAACTTTTAACGCCCTTAAGCGCCCTCTGGCGGCAGAATGTTCAAACTTTTAACGCCCTCAAGCGCCCTCTGGCGGCAGCATGTTGAGACTTTTAACGCCCTCTAGCGCCATCTAGTGGCTATACAAGTCAAGTATTTAATGGCTTCTAATGCCATCTAGCGGTAAAATGTTGAACCTTTTAACCCCTTTTAGTGCCATCTAGTGGCTATAGAGGTGAAGTTTTTAACACCTAGCGCCATCCAGCGGCAAAATGTAGAAACTTTTAATGGCATCTAGCGCCAGCTAGCGGCAAAATGTAGAAACTTGACCATCCTCTAGCGCCATCTATCCGCTATAGAGGTGAAATTTTTAAAGCCCTCAACCGCCCCCTAGCGACAAAATGTTGAAACTTTTAACGCCCTCAAGCGCCCCATAGTGGCAGCATGTTGAACCTTTTAACGCCCTCAAGCGCCCCCTAGTGGCAGCATGTTGAACTTTTTAACGCCCTCTAGCGCCCTCTAGCGGCAGCATGTTGAAAAACCTTTAACGCCCTCTAGCGCCATCTAGTGTCTATAGAGGTGAAGTTTTTAACGCCTCCTAGCGCCATCCAGCGGCAAAATGTAGAAACTTTTAATGCCATCTAGCGCCACCTAGCGACAAAATGTAAAAATGTAGAAACTTAACCATCCTCTGGCGCCATCTAGTGGCTATAGAGGTCAAGTATTTAATGGCTTCTAGTGCCATCTAGCGGTAAAATGTTGAAACTTTTGACGCCCTCAAGCGGCAAAATGTTAAAACTTTTAACGCCCTCAAGCGCCCCCTAGCGGCAGAATGTTGAAACTTTTAACGTCCTCAAGCGCCCTCTAGCGGCAGCATGTTGAAACTTTTAACGTCCTCCAGCGCCATCTAGTGGCTATAGAGGTCAAGTATTTAATGGCTTCTAGTGCCATCTAGCGGTAAAATGTTGAAACTTTTAACCCCTTTTAGTGCCATCTAGTGGCTATAGAGGTAAAGTTTTTAACACCTCCTAGCGCCATCCAGCGGTAAAATGGTGAAACTTTTAACGCCCTCAAGCGCCCCCTAGCGGCAAAATGTTGAAACTTTTTACGCCCTCAAGCGCCCCCTAGTGGCAGCATGTTGAACTTTTTAACGCCCTCTAGCGCCCCCAAGCGGCAGAATGTTCAAACTTTTAACGCCCTCAAGCGCCCTCTAGCGGCATCATGTTGAAACTTTTGACGCCCTCTAGCGCCATCTAGTGGCTATAGAGGTCAAGTATTTAATGGCTTCTAGTGCCATCTAGCGGTAAAATGTTGAAACTTTTAACGCCCTCAAGCGCACCCTAGCGGCAAAATGATGAACCTTTTAACGCCTTCAAGCTCCCCCTAGCGGCAAAATGTTGAAACTTTTAACGCCTTTTAGTGCCATCTAGTGGCTATAGAGGTAAAGTTTTTAACACCTCCTAGCGCCATCCAGCGGTAAAATGGTGAAACTTTTAACGCCCTCAAGCGCCCCCTAGCGGCAAAATGTTGAAACTTTTTACGCCCTCAAGCGCCCCCTAGTGGCAGCATGTTGAACTTTTTAACGCCCTCTAGCGCCCCCAAGCGGCAGAATGTTCAAACTTTTAACGCCCTCAAGCGCCCTCTAGCGGCATCATGTTGAAACTTTTGACGCCCTCTAGCGCCATCTAGTGGCTATAGAGGTCAAGTATTTAATGGCTTCTAGTGCCATCTAGCGGTAAAATGTTGAAACTTTTAACGCCCTCAAGCGCACCCTAGCGGCAAAATGTTGAAACTTTTAACGTCCTCAAGCGCCCTCTAGCGGCAGCATGTTGAAACTTTTAACGTCCTCCAGCGCCATCTAGTGGCTATAGAGGTCAAGTATTTAATGGCTTCTAGTGCCATCTAGCGGTAAAATGTTGAAACTTTTGACGCCCTCAAGCGCCCTCTAGCGGCAAAATGTTGAAACTTTTAACGCCCTCAAGCGCCCCTAGCGGCAGAATGTTGAAACTTTTAACGCCTTCAAGCGCCCCCTAGCGGCAGCATGTTGAACCTTTTAACGCCCTCAAGCGACCCCTAGCGGCAGCATGTTGAAACTTTTAACGTCCTCCAGCGCCATCTAGTGGCTATAGAGGTCAAGTATTTAATGGCTTCTAGTGCCATCTAGCGGTAAAATGTTGAAACTTTTAACCCCTTTTAGTGCCATCTAGTGGCTATAGAGGTAAAGTTTTTAACACCTCCTAGCGCCATCCAGCGGTAAAATGTTGAAACTTTTAACGCCCTCAAGCGCCCCCTAGTGGCAAAATGTTGAAACTTTTAACGCCCTCAAGCGCCCCCTAGCGGCAGAATGTTGAAACTTTTAACGCCTTCAAGCGCCCCCTAGCGGCAGAATGTTGAAACTTTTAACGCCTTCAAGCGCCCCCTAGCGGCAGAAGGTTCAAACTTTTAACGTCCTCAAGCGCCCTCTAGCGGCAGCATGTTGAAACTTTTAACGTCCTCCAGCGCCATCTAGTGGCTATAAAGGTGCAGTTTTTAAAGCCCTATAGCGCCATCTAGCGGTAAAATGTTGAAACTTTTGACGCCCTCAAGCGCCCTCTAGCGGCAAAATGTTGAAACTTTTAACGCCTTCAAGCGCCCCCTAGCGGCAGCATGTTGAACCTTTTAACGCCCTCAAGCGCCCCCTAGCGGCAGCATGTTGAAACTTTTAACGTCCTCCAGCGCCATCTAGTGGCTATAGAGGTCAAGTATTTAATGGCTTCTAGTGCCATCTAGCGGTAAAATGTTGAAACTTTTAACGCCCTCAAGCGCACCCTAGCGGCAAAATGATGAACCTTTTAACGCCTTCAAGCTCCCCTAGCGGCAAAATGTTGAAACTTTTAACGCCTTTCAAGCGCCCCCTAGCGGCAGAAGGTTCAAACTTTTAACGTCCTCAAGCGCCCTCTAGCGGCAGCATGTTGAAACTTTTAACGTCCTCCAGCGCCATCTAGTGGCTATAGAGGTCAAGTATTTAATGGCTTCTAGTGCCATCTAGCGGTAAAATGTTGAAACTTTTAACGCCCTCAAGCGCACCCTAGCGGCAAAATGATGAACTTTTAAACGCCTTCAAGCTCCCCCAAGCGGCAAAATGTTGAAACTTTTAACGCCTTCAAGCGTTTTATCTTCAACGTTTGGGAATTTCCAAATTGACATTCAGCGTTTTCCAGGTGGAAATTGATTTGTCAAAAATAGTTCTAAATTTTGCCAAGTGTGGCACCACTGTTTGTTTTTGTTTAATTTCTCTAACCTAGCGGCAAAATGTAGAAACTATCAACGCCTTTTAAAGGTAGAATGTTGAAACTTTTAACGCCCTCAAGCGCCCCCTAGCGGCAGAATGTTGAAACTATTTGCGCCCTCTAGCGCCACCAAGCGTCAGAATGTTGAAACTTTTAACACCCTCAAGCGCACCCTAGTGGCAAAATGTAGAAACCATCAACGCCTTCAAACGCCCCCTAGCTGCATAATGTTGAAACTTTTAACGCCCCCTAGCGGCAGCATGTTGAAACTTTTACGCCCTCAAGCGCCCCATAGTGGCAGCATGTTGAACCTTTTAACGCCCTCTAGCGCCCCCAAGCGGCAGAATGTTGAAACTTTTAACGCCTTCAAGCGCCCCCTAGCGGCAGAAGGTTCAAACTTTTAACGCCCTCTAGCGCCCTCTAGCGGCAGCATGTTGAAAAACCTTTAACGCCCTCTAGCGCCATCTAGTGTCTATAGAGGTGAAGTTTTTAACGCCTCCTAGCGCCATCCAGCGGCAAAATGTAGAAACTTTTAATGCCATCTAGCGCCACCTAGCGACAAAATGTAAAAATGTAGAAACTTAACCATCCTCTGGCGCCATCTATCGGCTATAGAGGTGAAGTTTTTAACGCTATCTAGCGCCATCTAGCGGTAAATTGTTGAAACTTTTAACGCCCTCAAGCGCCCCCTAGCGGCAAAATGTTGAAACTTTTAACGCCCTCAATCGCCCATAGTGGCAGCATGTTGAAGCTTTTAACGCTCTCTAGCGCCCTCTAGCGAAAGAATGTTCAAACTTTTAACGCCCTTAAGCGCCCTCTGGCGGCAGAATGTTCAAACTTTTAACGCCCTCAAGCGCCCTCTGGCGGCAGCATGTTGAGACTTTTAACGCCCTCTAGCGCCATCTAGTGGCTATACAAGTCAAGTATTTAATGGCTTCTAATGCCATCTAGCGGTAAAATGTTGAACCTTTTAACCCCTTTTAGTGCCATCTAGTGGCTATAGAGGTGAAGTTTTTAACACCTAGCGCCATCCAGCGGCAAAATGTAGAAACTTTTAATGGCATCTAGCGCCAGCTAGCGGCAAAATGTAGAAACTTGACCATCCTCTAGCGCCATCTATCCGCTATAGAGGTGAAATTTTTAAAGCCCTCAACCGCCCCCTAGCGACAAAATGTTGAAACTTTTAACGCCCTCAAGCGCCCCATAGTGGCAGCATGTTGAACCTTTTAACGCCCTCAAGCGCCCCCTAGTGGCAGCATGTTGAACTTTTTAACGCCCTCTAGCGCCCTCTAGCGGCAGCATGTTGAAAAACCTTTAACGCCCTCTAGCGCCATCTAGTGTCTATAGAGGTGAAGTTTTTAACGCCTCCTAGCGCCATCCAGCGGCAAAATGTAGAAACTTTTAATGCCATCTAGCGCCACCTAGCGACAAAATGTAAAAATGTAGAAACTTAACCATCCTCTGGCGCCATCTAGTGGCTATAGAGGTCAAGTATTTAATGGCTTCTAGTGCCATCTAGCGGTAAAATGTTGAAACTTTTGACGCCCTCAAGCGGCAAAATGTTAAAACTTTTAACGCCCTCAAGCGCCCCCTAGCGGCAGAATGTTGAAACTTTTAACGTCCTCAAGCGCCCTCTAGCGGCAGCATGTTGAAACTTTTAACGTCCTCCAGCGCCATCTAGTGGCTATAGAGGTCAAGTATTTAATGGCTTCTAGTGCCATCTAGCGGTAAAATGTTGAAACTTTTAACCCCTTTTAGTGCCATCTAGTGGCTATAGAGGTAAAGTTTTTAACACCTCCTAGCGCCATCCAGCGGTAAAATGGTGAAACTTTTAACGCCCTCAAGCGCCCCCTAGCGGCAAAATGTTGAAACTTTTTACGCCCTCAAGCGCCCCCTAGTGGCAGCATGTTGAACTTTTTAACGCCCTCTAGCGCCCCCAAGCGGCAGAATGTTCAAACTTTTAACGCCCTCAAGCGCCCTCTAGCGGCATCATGTTGAAACTTTTGACGCCCTCTAGCGCCATCTAGTGGCTATAGAGGTCAAGTATTTAATGGCTTCTAGTGCCATCTAGCGGTAAAATGTTGAAACTTTTAACGCCCTCAAGCGCACCCTAGCGGCAAAATGATGAACCTTTTAACGCCTTCAAGCTCCCCCTAGCGGCAAAATGTTGAAACTTTTAACGCCTTTTAGTGCCATCTAGTGGCTATAGAGGTAAAGTTTTTAACACCTCCTAGCGCCATCCAGCGGTAAAATGGTGAAACTTTTAACGCCCTCAAGCGCCCCCTAGCGGCAAAATGTTGAAACTTTTTACGCCCTCAAGCGCCCCCTAGTGGCAGCATGTTGAACTTTTTAACGCCCTCTAGCGCCCCCAAGCGGCAGAATGTTCAAACTTTTAACGCCCTCAAGCGCCCTCTAGCGGCATCATGTTGAAACTTTTGACGCCCTCTAGCGCCATCTAGTGGCTATAGAGGTCAAGTATTTAATGGCTTCTAGTGCCATCTAGCGGTAAAATGTTGAAACTTTTAACGCCCTCAAGCGCACCCTAGCGGCAAAATGTTGAAACTTTTAACGTCCTCAAGCGCCCTCTAGCGGCAGCATGTTGAAACTTTTAACGTCCTCCAGCGCCATCTAGTGGCTATAGAGGTCAAGTATTTAATGGCTTCTAGTGCCATCTAGCGGTAAAATGTTGAAACTTTTGACGCCCTCAAGCGCCCTCTAGCGGCAAAATGTTGAAACTTTTAACGCCCTCAAGCGCCCCTAGCGGCAGAATGTTGAAACTTTTAACGCCTTCAAGCGCCCCCTAGCGGCAGCATGTTGAACCTTTTAACGCCCTCAAGCGACCCCTAGCGGCAGCATGTTGAAACTTTTAACGTCCTCCAGCGCCATCTAGTGGCTATAGAGGTCAAGTATTTAATGGCTTCTAGTGCCATCTAGCGGTAAAATGTTGAAACTTTTAACCCCTTTTAGTGCCATCTAGTGGCTATAGAGGTAAAGTTTTTAACACCTCCTAGCGCCATCCAGCGGTAAAATGTTGAAACTTTTAACGCCCTCAAGCGCCCCCTAGTGGCAAAATGTTGAAACTTTTAACGCCCTCAAGCGCCCCCTAGCGGCAGAATGTTGAAACTTTTAACGCCTTCAAGCGCCCCCTAGCGGCAGAATGTTGAAACTTTTAACGCCTTCAAGCGCCCCCTAGCGGCAGAAGGTTCAAACTTTTAACGTCCTCAAGCGCCCTCTAGCGGCAGCATGTTGAAACTTTTAACGTCCTCCAGCGCCATCTAGTGGCTATAAAGGTGCAGTTTTTAAAGCCCTATAGCGCCATCTAGCGGTAAAATGTTGAAACTTTTGACGCCCTCAAGCGCCCTCTAGCGGCAAAATGTTGAAACTTTTAACGCCTTCAAGCGCCCCCTAGCGGCAGCATGTTGAACCTTTTAACGCCCTCAAGCGCCCCCTAGCGGCAGCATGTTGAAACTTTTAACGTCCTCCAGCGCCATCTAGTGGCTATAGAGGTCAAGTATTTAATGGCTTCTAGTGCCATCTAGCGGTAAAATGTTGAAACTTTTAACGCCCTCAAGCGCACCCTAGCGGCAAAATGATGAACCTTTTAACGCCTTCAAGCTCCCCTAGCGGCAAAATGTTGAAACTTTTAACGCCTTTCAAGCGCCCCCTAGCGGCAGAAGGTTCAAACTTTTAACGTCCTCAAGCGCCCTCTAGCGGCAGCATGTTGAAACTTTTAACGTCCTCCAGCGCCATCTAGTGGCTATAGAGGTCAAGTATTTAATGGCTTCTAGTGCCATCTAGCGGTAAAATGTTGAAACTTTTAACGCCCTCAAGCGCACCCTAGCGGCAAAATGATGAACTTTTAAACGCCTTCAAGCTCCCCCAAGCGGCAAAATGTTGAAACTTTTAACGCCTTCAAGCGCCCCCTAGCGGCAGAAGGTTCAAACTTTTAACGTCCTCAAGCGCCCTCTAGCGGCAGCATGTTGAAACTTTTAACGTCCTCCAGCGCCATCTAGTGGCTATAGAGGTCAAGTATTTAATGGCTTCTAGTGCCATCTAGCGGTAAAATGTTGAAACTTTTAACCCCTTTTAGTGCCATCTAGTGGCTATAGAGGTGAAGTTTTTAACACCTCCTAGCGCCATCCAGCGGTAAAATGTTGAAACTTTTAACGCCCTCAAGCGCCCCCTAGCGGCAAAATGTTGAAACTTTTAACGCCCTCAAGCGCCCTCTAGCGGCATCATGTTGAAACTTTTGACGCCCTCAAGCGCCATCCAGCGGCAAAATGTAGAAACTTTTAATGGCATCTAGCGCCAGCTAGCGGCAAAATGTAGAAACTTGAACATCCTCTAGCGCCATCTATCCGCTATAGAGGTGAAATTTTTAAAGCCCTCAACCGCCCCCTAGCGACAAAATGTTGAAACTTTTAACGCCCTCAAGCGCCCCATAGTGGCAGCATGTTGAACCTTTTAACGCCCTCAAGCGCCCCCTAGCGGCAGAATGTTGAAACTTTTAACGCCTTCAAGCGCCCCCTAGCGGCAGAAGGTTCAAACTTTTAACGTCCTCAAGCGCCCTCTAGCGGCAGCATGTTGAAACTTTTAACGTCCTCCAGCGCCATCTAGTGGCTATAAAGGTGAAGTTTTTAAAGCCCTCTAGCGCCATCTAGCGGTAAAATGTTGAAACTTTTGACGCCCTCAAGCGCCCTCTAGCGGCAAAATGTTGAAACTTTTAACGCCTTCAAGCGCCCCCTAGCGGCAGCATGTTGAACCTTTTAACGCCCTCAAGCGCCCCCTAGCGGCAGCATGTTGAAACTTTTAACGCCCTCAAGCGCCCTCTAGCGGCAGCATGTTGAACCTTTTAACGCCCTCAAGCGCCCTCTAGCGGGAGAATGTTGAAACTTTTAACGCCCTCAAGCGCCCTCTAGCGGCAGAATGTTCAAACTTTTAACGCCCTTAAGCGCCCTCTGGCGGCAGAATGTTCAAACTTTTAACGCCCTCAAGCGCCCTCTGGCGGCAGCATGTTGAGACTTTTAACGCCCTCTAGCGCCATCTAGTGGCTATACAAGTCAAGTATTTAATGGCTTCTAATGCCATCTAGCGGTAAAATGTTGAACCTTTTAACCCCTTTTAGTGCCATCTAGTGGCTATAGAGGTGAAGTTTTTAACACCTAGCGCCATCCAGCGGCAAAATGTAGAAACTTTTAATGGCATCTAGCGCCAGCTAGCGGCAAAATGTAGAAACTTGACCATCCTCTAGCGCCATCTATCCGCTATAGAGGTGAAATTTTTAAAGCCCTCAACCGCCCCCTAGCGACAAAATGTTGAAACTTTTAACGCCCTCAAGCGCCCCATAGTGGCAGCATGTTGAACGTTTTAACGCCCTCAAGCGCCCCCTAGCGGCAGAATGTTGAAACTTTTAACGCCTTCAAGCGCCCCCTAGCGGCAGCATGTTGAAACTTTTAACGCCCTCAAGCGCCCTCTAGCGGCAGCATGTTGAACCTTTTAACGCCCTCAAGCGCCCTCTAGCGGGAGAATGTTGAAACTTTTAACGCTCTCAAGCGCCCTCTAGCGGCAGAATGTTTAAACTTTTAACGCCCTTAAGCGCCCTCTGGCGGCAGAATGTTCAAACTTTTAACGCCCTCAAGCGCCCTCTGGCGGCAGCATGTTGAGACTTTTAACGCCCTCTAGCGCCATCTAGTGGCTATACAAGTCAAGTATTTAATGGCTTCTAATGCCATCTAGCGGTAAAATGTTGAACCTTTTAACCCCTTTTAGTGCCATCTAGTGGCTATAGAGGTGAAGTTTTTAACAACTAGCGCCATCCAGCGGCAAAATGTAGAAACTTTTAATGGCATCTAGCGCCAGCTAGCGGCAAAATGTAGAAACTTGACCATCCTCTAGCGCCATCTATCCGCTATAGAGGTGAAATTTTTAAAGCCCTCAACCGCCCCCTAGCGACAAAATGTTGAAACTTTTAACGCCCTCAAGCGCCCCATAGTGGCAGCATGTTGAACCTTTTAACGCCCTCAAGCGCCCCCTAGCGGCAGAATGTTGAAACTTTTAACGCCTTCAAGCGCCCCCTAGCGGCAGAAGGTTCAAACTTTTAACGTCCTCAAGCGCCCTCTAGCGGCAGCATGTTGAAACTTTTAACGTCCTCCAGCGCCATCTAGTGGCTATAAAGGTGAAGTTTTTAAAGCCCTCTAGCGCCATCTAGCGGTAAAATGTTGAAACTTTTGACGCCCTCAAGCGCCCTCTAGCGGCAAAATGTTGAAACTTTTAACGCCTTCAAGCGCCCCCTAGCGGCAGCATGTTGAACCTTTTAACGCCCTCAAGCGCCCCCTAGCGGCAGCATGTTGAAACTTTTAACGTCCTCCAGCGCCATCTAGTGGCTATAGAGGTCAAGTATTTAATGGCTTCTAGTGCCATCTAGCGGTAAAATGTTGAAACTTTTAACGCCCTCAAGCGCACCCTAGCGGCAAAATGATGAACCTTTTAACGCCTTCAAGCTCCCCTAGCGGCAAAATGTTGAAACTTTTAACGCCTTCAAGCGCCCCCTAGCGGCAGAAGGTTCAAACTTTTAACGTCCTCAAGCGCCCTCTAGCGGCAGCATGTTGAAACTTTTAACGTCCTCCAGCGCCATCTAGTGGCTATAGAGGTCAAGTATTTAATGGCTTCTAGTGCCATCTAGCGGTAAAATGTTGAAACTTTTAACGCCCTCAAGCGCACCCTAGCGGCAAAATGATGAACTTTTTAACGCCTTCAAGCTCCCCCTAGCGGCAAAATGTTGAAACTTTTAACGCCTTCAAGCGCCCCCTAGCGGCAGAAGGTTCAAACTTTTAACGTCCTCAAGCGCCCTCTAGCGGCAGCATGTTGAAACTTTTAACGTCCTCCAGCGCCATCTAGTGGCTATAGAGGTCAAGTATTTAATGGCTTCTAGTGCCATCTAGCGGTAAAATGTTGAAACTTTTAACCCCTTTTAGTGCCATCTAGTGGCTATAGAGGTGAAGTTTTTAACACCTCCTAGCGCCATCCAGCGGTAAAATGTTGAAACTTTTAACGCCCTCAAGCGCCCCCTAGCGGCAAAATGTTGAAACTTTTAACGCCCTCAAGCGCCCTCTAGCGGCATCATGTTGAAACTTTTGACGCCCTCTAGTGGCTATAGAGGTCAAGTGTTTATTGGCTTCTAGTGCCATCTAGCGGTAAAATGTTGAAACTTTTATCGCCCTCAAGCGCACCCTATCGGCAAAATGATGAACCTTTTAACGCCTTCAAGCTCCCCCTAGCGGCAAAATGTTGAACCTTTTAACGCCCTCTAGCGCTTCCTAGCGGCAAAATGTTGAAACTATGAACGCCCTCAAGCTCCCCCTAGCGGCAGCGTGTTGAACCTTTTTTAACGTCCTTTAGCGCCCCTAGTTGCAAAATGTTGAAACTATTAACGCCCTCAAGCGCTATCTAGCTGCAAAATGTTGTAACTTTCAATGGCCAGTTCAGTCTTCAGAGTCTCAGTTGTCCTGTAATTTATATGTGTAGCTAGTTATATTGCTTCCCTGAAAAATCCCTTCTCGTACCCGTTTTATAAAGTTGACTGTTCTCAAAGAACGTAACCTTTTAGTTTGACCTGGCAACATTAAGTACGCCACCAGTCGCGCGCAGAGTTATATTGCGCGCAATATAGTTTAAGAAACTAATTGAAACTGAAGGGCGCTAGAAGTTTACAAAATAAAAAGCGAACACGAACGATTCTAAAATCGCTCTGTATCTTTTTTAAATTGCATCTTCTAAGATTTAACGTTAGAGGCAAAGAAAAACTAAACGGTCTAATATCGTAATCGTAATAATTTTGAGGATTAAAATTAAAGACACGTGTAATAACTAGAGATGCGCCGAATAGTGGTTTCACCGAGTATGCGAATGTTATTCAGTTTAACTTTTACCGAACCGAATTTTCGGCCGAACTATTCGGTTTACCATTACATTGATTTGCTGCGTATTAAACCGGTCCTAACCAGGCGCGCATCCAGGGGGACAGGGTCATGGGCAGTCATGAACCTACCTGGGCAGGGTCCTACCTAGGTGGACCACTAATTAAAAGCATGCATACTTATCTCACAATTATGTGGCTTGACCACGACTATGTGACGCCCCTTGGAGACATGAGATTCACCTCCCCTGGAGCCAAAGCTGGATCCGCCCTTGGTTCTAATACATACGGTACATTGGTATAGGTGCCGGCAAACAAGTTGACCCAATGAAGTTAGCTGCGCATGGCTGCGCTCAAAATGTTGGCCTCTTTGGTGGAAGTGTACCTACTTTCCCCAACCACGTCAATTTTTGGGTCAACTTCTTTGCCAGCCCACTATACGTACGTTACGCGTAGTTCTGCTGTTACAGTTCTACATACTCGTCAATTTCTGAAGTGATTCCCCACAGTAACACTCTGATCAAATATTTAACAACGCGCCAAATTTCAGACGTCAACATGTACCAGAAATAGTACAGAAACTACGAGTATATAAAGTAAGTACTTATTTCAAAATCATTTTCGAAATTTGGCAGAAGACAAATACGAAATGCCAGTCCACATTATTGGACTGAGATGAATGAGAATGATATATTTTGCTCTCGAAAATTGGGAACTGGTAACAAGAAGGCTTTTTCCAGAAGCCTTTCAAAGCCACCTTGTTGCTGATGCTCAAGTGAAGATGACACTACTACAAATAAGGAATGACCTACAATAAAATATTTCAATTTTTGTAGAGGAATCTTGTCATTTCGGATAATCTTAAAAGCCTTATTGCTGTGGAATTAGACAGGTATGCTAAGAAGTTTTGTCTTTTAGCCTACAACTTGGCTTCATGAGCCAAGAAATTAGAAATGCTTGAATCGAATATATTTGGCAAAAAAAAAACAATAATTTGGCCGAATCCAAATAGTAGAAAATATACAGAATACACCGAATACCAAACGAATGGTATTGTGTGTGAATTATCTACCAATATTTATTTATATTTTATTTATTTATTTAAAATATTCGGCGCACCTCTAGTAATAAGTATATATTTATTCAATAATCAACTTAGCCACTTTGTCTTAACTCTTAAAACCAATTAGCAAGTATTATAATTGTATGAGGATGTTGTAATATTCTAAAATCTAATAACAATATAATAATCATTATCTCATAACAAAAATGTGTCTTCAAAAAATGTGTAACGTAATAACTAGAACGGCCCCTAAGAAAAACAACAAACAACGTCAAATACGAGCAATGTAGCTGTAAAGGGGCCTCGTCAATTAAATGCAGCTGTAAAAAGGCTTTGTCAAAGTCAACCTAACAAATAATTAAAACACACTGTCTACAGATACTACATGAGTACAAACGACAGTAGTACATTAGTAGATTTGTCTACTTATTATTTTACCTTATACAATTTTTATTTCGCCACATTTATCTTCCATACATTACTATCTTTAATAAATACAAATACAAAAATCTTTATTGCTGTTTGTAGGTAAGATTACAAAACACTTTAAAAGTTGACCCATACAAACTGAGCAATATGTGTCTGACAAAACAATTTGTATGGGTCTGAATTTATACAATAATAATAATAATAGTCAGCTGATAAAAGTATTCTTCTTATATATGGTCAAGGTACTTGCTGCCGAGCTTGTCCTTCTCGGCTTTCACGAGGTTCTCGTCATGTGGTATGGTGATATCGACGAATTCGACGATCACAGCGCCCGTTTAATGTTAAGCTGCCTATACACACTGGGCCAGTGCAGGCCAACGCCAGTGTGTGGAGGGTCGTTTTGTGATGACTCGCGTCGCTCGCCTCGCTGGCCAAGTGACGGCAAGTGGCCAGTGTGTATAGGGCTGTTTTGTCTCGACTCCTCTCTCGTGACCGGTGTCGGTTTTTGTGCACAATACAAAGACGCTCGGCGAGTAGCATCCTGGGTAGCGATTCTGAAACCAGCTGGCGGCTTTTTGATGTTTCTTTCTCTTTTCTTTTCGCTTGATGCTGCCTATACATACTGGCCGAGTGGAGGCCAACGCCAGTGTGTGGAGGGTCGTTTTGTGATGACTCGCGTCGCTCGCCTCGCTGGCCGAGTGACGGCAAGTGGCCAGTGTGTACAGGGCTGTTTTGTCTCGACTCGTCTCTCGTGACCGGTGTCGGTTTTTGTGCACAAAACAAAGGCGCTCGGCGAAAAGCGTCCTGCTCTCCTATTGGCATACCTCGTTTTTGTCTGCACTGGGCCAGTGTGTGGATGCTACGTTTTGTCTCGTGCCCTTTTTTTGTCTGCACTGGGCCAGTGTGTGGATGGTTCGTTTTGTCTCGTGCCGTTTTGTCGACACTCGCGTTGGCTTGCATTGGCCCAGTGTGTATAGGCAGCATGAAATGATAGCTGAGACAGCATCAGCAAAGCGATAGCCGATTTAGTTAGGCGGTAGAGGTGCAGGGTGAAGGTTGCAAGGCCGAATCAAATCAAATCAAAATATTTATTGCGTAGAACTGTGTACACCAGATGTTAAATTATTAAAAAGTTTCAACAGTTTACCCTTTGTATCGGCCGTGCAATATTATACACAAACAAAACAAAATAATCTAGAAGTGTTAAGTAGGTAAGTACAACAACTTTTTAAAAAATGCAAGATTCAAATGCATTCAAATTATATTTTTAACATACTTCCATGTAACACAAATGCAATATCTTAATAATATGATGTACTATGTGAGATCAAAAGAGTTATTTATACTTAATTTCTTAGCACTATTCCAAATACCGTTTTTTTTAATAAATGTTTGAGGATTCATAATATTCCTTAATACTATAGAACGATTTAATAATTAGCCATGTTTTAATGTATTTTTGAAACACATTAATTCTAAGGATTTAATGTCGAAATCACACCCCGGACACTCGGCCTAAAATCTATACAGACGGTGCAGTTGACATACCTACACTCACACATCTCGCATATGTCGTTCGAACGCATTTACGCATGTGTGCGTGTCATCTATGTCGTGTCGCTGAGTGCTTCTCGCGTTCTTGCGGGGTAGGAAGCTTGAAACTGGCGGGGGGTGGGGAGTGTCCGTTCTATCTGTATTATCTATTCTATGGTCGAAATGTAAACTAATAAAAATGTTGTTGCTGTGTTTAGTAGACTTTTATAATACACTAGCTGAATGACGCGCGCGTTGCTACGCCATCTATCTAAAATTCATCGTACCAATTCAAATTTTGAACAAATTCAGTTACCTTAGGTTCTAATGACGCAACCTTTCACGAACCTTTGACGAATGACACGTGCTGTCACGCAAGGAAAACTCTCAAAAAGCAAAATTAATTCCCGTTTTTGTTACATTTTTCATTCAGGCTTCGTTCCTGTTGATAGTAGCGTAATGTTAAATAGCCTATAGCCTTCCTCGATAAATGGACTATCCAACAAAGAAAGAACCTTTCAATTCGGACCAGCAGTTCCCGAGATCCAAACAAACAATCAAACAAACAAACTCTTCAGCTTTATAATATGAGTATAGATGGGATACATGGCATTATTAACTTGCAATACCTGGAAATCAAATTTGTGTTTTTGACGTAAGCTATTCTACTCGTAAAAATTTATTTTCAAAAAAGTAAGTCTATTTATTTTTTACAAACAAGCAAATTTCTAGTATAAAATATGTAAAATTAGCGTGGGTATACATGTCGCAGCCGGATTGTATAATCCGCCGTATTACATTACGGCGAGCTGTTTTGAAAAGCAGGGCCGTTTTGTAAAGCGGCGGTTTAATGATTTAACGATTAGTCGGATTGAATGCGGCTGATTAAAAAAAAGCCGGAATGTATTTGACGACATACGTCATTCAAAACGGCTAGCCGTAATGTAATAAAGCGAGAGATTATCCGCCTCTTTGACAATTTTAGTTCCGATTCTTAACACTCATGGCGGTGCCTGACATAGTGACATAACAACAACTATGGCGTTGAATCAGTGGCGTAGCGTGCCTTGGCGGGGCCCCGTATAATAATTTGTTTGGGGGCCCTTATCAAGGGTAAAGATGTCTCTTCTCACAAAAGAATAAAAAATGTTTGCATAACATTAATAATAGTGTAGTCAACAAGTTCAAAAATATGTTAAATAGAAATAAAGCTCCTGGCGACATGTGCGATACCTCGTTCGATCCGAAGTGATATTATTAGCACATAAAAAATTGCGATAGTTATTAACAAAATAAGATAACAAAAAGAAGGTATTTAGTTATTCCACAATAATTTCTTAACTAATAATACTTAAGACATTTTGAAAGAAGATGCTGAAATAAGAGGTCATTTCCAATTTAAAGTCTTAACTCTTAAGCTCTATCTGTGTTATTTATGCACATTTTTTAACGCTGAAAGTAGAGCTCTGCGAAGTCGCTACAGCATAGACGTGCCGTGCCGTCTAAAAAAACCGGCATGGAAATGAAAGAAAAAACTATTAAAATCAATTAACATCAAAGATTTTTCTACAAAGAAAAACATTATAAGTTATAATGTTCACTAAGAGTATGTTTATAAAAAAACAGGCTACTTTGCGTTTTAAACAATATATTTTTATCATCTTATTGATATCTTATTTTATGCTACTGGGGGCGTAATATCCTCTCGTGTGCCTCCTCAAAAAAGCCCTGGTATGAATCTTATTGTTGAAATGTTAATATTTTCAGGCCGACCGTAACAAACCTGCCCTTCTACTGCCTAACTATAATTTCAAACGAAAAAAAAAAGAGAGAGCAATTTCCTCCCCTGAGACTCCTCTCTGGAGGGGGCGCATCCTCATAATTAGGCTAGGGGGGTCAGAAGTCATAATCAGTCGCTGCTGCCACCTAGTGCCGAAATTCCTTAATATGTCAAGATGACGACAGCAAACAACAAATTTGAGGTTTCTTTTTTCAATATTATCCTTTTTTTGTACGTGGAGGAAATGCATTTACGTATAGGTACCCATCCGCCTGGTGGAGACGGTCGGATTACGGATTATGTCGGACTTGATACCATGGGTGGACATGGTGTCTCTACCGACTATTTTACCGACTATTTACCGCCCACCTCAACATTGCGGGCCACATCAGCTGCGCTGGTGAGCATACACCGTACAACTTACATGGCGGCATCGTCGTCGGCTTGGAGGCAAGACCTAGACGAGCGGCTCCACCTCGAATTTTCTCTTAGCTTCATTGTAGATGACCAAGCCACGGCTACTGAGCCCTCCACTTCGTCAATGCCGGGAACCTTTCGGGAGTGTTTTGAAATTAACTTAACCTAATTAGCGGGGTCCAAGTCGCGGGGTCACGTCTCGCATTTGATCAACTACCCCGGACTACTGCCAGTGACCTTGCGGGCATGCTTCGCTGGGGGACGGAATCCCTGCATTTAGCTCTCGTGATGCGCCGGAAACCAGCAGTGTCACTGCCCCGTCACCGATGACCAGATGTCACCTGAACCCAAGACACAGATAAGAAAACAGTTATGCCCAAGATATGCCGTGACCGCAATGCGTCCAGTCTGTAGTCCGGCCCCTTACCATTTTTTGGTTGCAGAGGATAAGAACAGAGGTCCGCCGCAAACCGCAATACTGACAGTCCTCTTCTCCGGCAGTCCCACCACGTTCGCTTTCCAACGGTGGCGGCCCTCAAGGCCATGGCAGGCAGGGAGAGCGGTGCATCGTAATACTGAATGTCTTCTCCCGCCGCGGCCTCCACCCCACAGCCGCGATGCCCACCCCCCTACATTGCAGCCCACCTCAGTTGCATCGGTGCCCATACACCATGTAACCTAGGACCACATCGTATCTCTCAAACGATTGTACCGATTTTGATGCGGTTTTTTTCATTTGAAAGCCTTCTTGTCTCCTTGCGCCACCGTCAGCTATGTTCTTAGCTATGTTTGGTTAATATCGATTGAAAATGGCCGCTTCCATGAAATGGCGAATTATATTCATTTTTCACTACTCTCTCAATATGGGTAGCAAAGGAAAGGGCTTGACTAGTAGAATACTGTACAAATTTCAAAGCCAAGGTAGTCGGGGGTAAATCAAAATTTTTAATTTTGTTCTTGTTATTGACAAAACTCCCCTAAGTAGTGGGGGCGGCATAATCAGTATTGCGCGCGGGTGACCAAACAGCCAGCGGCGTCCCTGCAAACAGACAAGAAATTGATTCTATAGGTAAGTAAGAGTTTAGTTTTTTTCATTTTGAGGTACGGAACCCTAAAAATAAAATTTTCCATTCGCTACAGGTAGATAAGATAAATGGGTTGGGTACCTAGAACTTACTAAAGCAATCACTTTCTAAATCATAGGCTTGTTTCTGAAAAAAAAAGAAATTTAGGGCATTTCTTTCAAGACTTCTTCTAGACTACAGGCCCGTGAACAAAATTTACGTAGTAAATGAACCACCAGGAGACCTATGTAGGATGATAGAAGGGTATAAAGTTATAAGATTTAGCACTATGCCGTCACTTGTAAGCTGTCCAACTGAGTACAGTCGAAGAGGGGGGGTTGCAACCCTCGATCATTTCTCCTCGTCGCATGATTTTTGTACGGCGTTGCAGAATAATAGATTAGAAGAGGTATTGAAACTTTAAAAATTTAAAATTTTAAGTTTTTAATTATTAGTTTGTCGGAAAAAATTGTAATTTTCCGACGATTTACAGACTTAATTTGGGCATTTGATTGTGTACATACAAACTTCTAAGTATTCTGTGACAATGTAAACAACAGCAGGTCTACTACGAAGTCCGACAAACGATATATCGGCCGAACTTATGAAGTTTCCGACCACGAAAGACAATCGGTCGGTTGATCAGATCGGCCGTTTCGTTCGATCCGACCCTCATCCGACCTAAGTCTATAAACTTATAATAAAACTGTAGCGGGTCGAATTCTGTACATTAAAGATATTTTGAAAAAAATATTTTGGGTGCACTCCATAGTCGATACTGATGACGAAACTGCATTTTTTTCTTTCATGTCTGTCTGTGTGTATGGGGAACTCACATCACGCCGAAACTACTGATTCAATTCAAATGAAACTTGACATGATTTAAGATCATTTTGGGCATTTGATTGTGTACATACAAACTTCTAAGTATTCTGTGACAATGTAAACAACAGCAGGTCCACTACGAAGTCCGACAAACGATATATCGGCCGAACTTATGAAGTTTCCGACCACGAAAGACAATCGGTCGGTTGATCAGATCGGCCGTTTCGTTCGATCCGACCCTCATCCGACCTAAGTCTATATACTTATAATAAAACTGTAGCGGATCAAATTCTGTACATTGAAGATATTTTGAAAAAAAAAATTTGGGGGCACTCCATAGTCGATACTGATGACGAAACTGCATTTTTTTCTTTCATGTCTGTCTGTCTGTCTGTCTTTCTGCATAGGCAACTCTCATCACACCGAAACTACTGTTTCATTTCAAATGAAACTTGACATGATTTAAGATCATACTAAGTAGATGGTAGCTGTCTACTTTTTATCCCCAAATTCTGCACGGTTTTCTTGCAGAAAGGGATTAAAGTCAGAATGTGTTTTTGGTTGTAACTCATGTTTGCGTTGTTCAATTTCGTTAATTTTGTTAGAAAGAACACATTTCTAATATAGTATCATCAAAATTTTAGCATTATTGATTGTGTGGTTCGGAAATGCCATAGAAATTAAATAATAACGCAATTAATAATTTAGGTACATACTAACTTCTAAGTATTCTGTGACAATGTAAACAACAGCAGGTCTACTACGAAGTCCGATAAACGATACATCGGCCGAACTAATGAAGTTTCCGACCACAAAGACAATCGGTCGGTTGATCAGATCGGCCGTTTCGTTCGAACCGACCCTCATCCGACCTAAGTCTATAACTTCCGACCCAAAATGTATCGATCCGAATGTTTTTCGTGGTAGGCTACAATCCGATTCAGCTGTCGGTCGGACCTGCTGGGATGTAACGGAGGTCATTTTATCGGATTCGAAGGCGGAGTCGGAGTTTTAAAATTTGATTTATCGGAGTCGGAACCGAAGTCGGAGGCATAGGCCGGATTAAAAGTGGTGGCAGGAGATACATTTTTATTGGGTAATTTTTTTTTGCCAAACAAGTGGACACGATCGACATTGACGAGCAATTGATTTAGGAAGTTGGGATTTTGTATTTTAATTTACTATCCACCACAATAAAGAATTATCTGCAATATTTATACACATTACCTCCGATTAAAACCTCCGTTTTAAAAGTTTCGGAGCCAAAGTCGGAACCGAAGGTCTAATAGTAATCGGAAGTTCCGACTTATCGGAGTCGGATTCGAAGCTCTTTCCTGGTACACACACAGTACTCAAATCCGTCATCCGTCATCTATCGTCAGGTAATAATATGACAGTACCTGTCTTATGTTTTTCCACAAAATGGCAGCTCATGGTACGAAACACAATCTGATATTTATTAGAAAATGTGTAATGTAGTATTTGTTGTTGTAGTGACAATATGAATACATCATCTGTGAAAATTACAACTCTCTAGCTCCATCACCGTTCTTCAGATACAGTCTGGTGACAGACGAACGGACGAACAGCGAAGTCTCAGTAATAGGGTCCCGTTTTTACCATGTACATATATTATATGGAAAACAGGGAGGCGGTTCTTTGAATATCAACAAAAACTGGATGACAAGATGTTCAAGCCCACTACCAGTCGGAAGCGTGCCCAGCATGCTGGCGGTAGTACCATGCTGAATAGCGATGTATATGTGTTGGGTCAAATAAACGCTAGCATTTTGGTCACGCGTTGCGTCGGCCAAGCTCTCGGAAAGGCTTTTGAAGGCGAAGTCAGCTCCCGGCCTTCACAGGCACAGGGTCTCAACTCTCAACCCCAAAAGGCTTAAATATAAAACCACTACCGAGGGTTGCATATTTCCGCCGTTTGAGACGCTCAGCTGAATTAGCCGCTGCACTGGCCCTACCATATGTCTCTGGAAGAAGTGATGGTGCCAGAGTATCGACACAAGCTGCGTCCCACACTAGGGGCCGACTCAACTTCCAAGGCAAAAAACTCATGCCGTCAGGTCTTTTGCCATCGTCACGCGTAAGACCACTCCGGTTTGAGTAGGGCTGGAACATTGGCGGTGGAAAAAGCCAAAGTTTTGTGTGTGAATTGTTCACCAGTATCTATTTATCTGGACGACGTAGTCATAGCTGTCGAGAGAACTTTTTACTTGACTAGAAATTAGTTAGTTGACGTGAAATGATAATAATTGAAGTCGGTTTTTGTTTTTTCGGATATTATTTCAATCCAAATACTGTACTAAATTTAGTGTTCAACATACTTCGGTGACCAAAGCAGAACGTTGTTTTTCTAAAATTGAATAAAATGTTATCTTACTAAGTATTATCTATACTAATATTATAAAGAGGAAATATTTGTTTGTTTGTTTGTAATGAATAGGCTCCGAAACTACTGGACCGATTTCAAAAAATCTTTCACCTTTGGAAAGCTACATTATTCCCGAGTAACATAGGCTACGGCAGATGACGCTGCAGTTGATATCTAGGTTATTATTCGAGCGAAGCCGGAGCGGGCCGCTAGTTATGTATATATTGTGTAAAGGTTTGATTTGGTTGAAATTTTAAACACAGATAGTTTATATAGTCTCATATACTACCTATCATCTCGGAAAAAGCATGGGCCCTAATGAAACAAATATTAACGACAGAATGACATTACCAATTAGATTGGCATTTGAAACACACATGGTTTAGAGTCTTAAATATGACATCGGCTAATAAGTCTATCACCTACTACTTAGGATATCATCCTGTAAAAATGTACAAGTGGGTAAGTATCAGATCACGCACATCAGCTACAGACTCTTCGTAATGTATATCCTATAAAAATCCTACAAACTTAACACTGCGGCTATGTTCGATACTCCACAACCTTACTACGAGTGTGTTTGATGGTGCTTAAAATATAAAATATGAAGTTGCTAAACTTGAATAAATATATTTTTGTGTGGAAAAACAAATTCACTCGGTTTGTGTAATGGCCGCCCATCCAAATATTTTTACGTAAGTACTACGAATGCACTAATAAGGTCGCAAGATCAACGTACGCGAACGAAGTAGCGGGTTCAGCTAGTAAATAATAAAGATAGAGTTCTAGTAGTTAAGATTTTATATTGGAAAATTCCTGCTTTGCAGGATGTTTTTTCAAAATTTATTAAGATAACATGTATTAATTAATATATTTATTTAGTTACGAAATTATTAAGGAATAACTAAATACCTTCTCTTCGTGAGCTTATATTGTTAATAACTATCGCAATTTTTTATGTGCTAAAATACCCTTAAAAACATTTTTTCTAGACGTCGCGTCGTTCCGAATTGAATGAGGTATCGCACATGTTTCTAGGACCTTTATTTCTATTTAACACGATATGATATGATACATTTCTTTTAATTGGCATTTAAAACACAATATTTATACCGTCTTTTGTGAATTCATAACTTGTTTTAATTTTATACTACTCTGTCCTTATCCTAACGAATAAGAGTCGTTTTCCTAACGCGATTTAGCTGGCCGATAACCAGTACCTACATTGGGGCACGATTACTGACAATAATAAGCTAACCCGGAGAAGCTGACCGGGCAAAATTAGTGCCACCATATTTTTATCGTCAAAATTTTCTGCCGTGTACAAACATTGTCCCGATAATAATAATCCATTTTGGTTCAGTCATTCGAAAATTATGAGCGTACATACATTTTGAAGATCCATTTTTATATTCATAGATAAAAATATAGATAGGTAGGTTAATAAGATTAGAATAAACTAACCTTTACTGGAGCAATAGCTGAAAATTTACTTGTATCTGGAATTAAATCAACTTGTATGTTTTCAGCTGCTTGGATAATAACAAAAATACATTTCACATCATTAGCATCAACACATTTTATGCGATATTTATTTATTTACGTCACGAGAGTTATTTGTTTAATATCACGATCTGAAAGTATTTAAGTCTATTAATACGTAAATAATGTAAAAATACAACGAAATAATTATCCACCTCTAGTTGCGCCTGGTCCTGCGTCGGTCGTAATTGACCGAATCAATAATAGTTGCGGACATGCGGAGTTGCGGAGTTGCGCAGTGTGAGAGGTGAGAGTGTGGTCACAGAAACGGAACCCTTATGGATTCGTCATGTCTGTCAGTCATTCTGTGTATCAAAATGATAAAATATATATGATGTACTATGAAAACTTCCACCGAACATTGGTTTGAACTCGATCTAGTAATAGTTTCTTTAGTATGAACGTCATAAATACTATTATTAACTACAAGAATATATTACGTTACTTGCTGCTACGGAACCCGTCAGGAGCGAGTCCAGCTCGCACTTGGCCGTTTTTATTAATATTTGGTATGTTTAGCATTTTAGCAACGTGTAGTGCAAGTGCAACATGTGCTAGCTAAAAAGTATTCCAAAGACAAAGCCAGATTTGTTTGGACTAGTGGCGCCTTTTTTTGCTGTTACATCGACCGAACCTTATTACTTTCGTTAGAAGTGATGTAACCAACACAATGATCTCTGAAAGCTCTGGAGCTTCCAGCTGATACTTAGCCGAACCATCCCAAAGGTGCAAACAGTACTCCATACAGGAGCGAATCTGTGCTTGATATAATGTAAGCAACTGTTCAGATTTGAAGTACCTTCGCACATTTGAGAGGACACCTAGTTTGTTGGCAGCTAGTTTAGCCTTGGACTCGATATACGAGCCAAAATTGAGCGTAAAGGTCAAAGTAACGCCCAAAAGCTCAAGACGGTCAGAAATCGGCACGGATACACCTCTAAAAGTTGGAGTCAGTTGGAATAGACTCTTTTTAGCGGAGAATAGACACGCCTGCGTCTTAGTCTCGTTGAACTTCACCAGATTGGCATCGCCACATTTAGACACCGCCTCAAGGGTCAAGCTTAAACGTTCGATCAGACTCTCTCTCAGTACCTGAGTTTGCTGCCTACTGGCTCTCGCGCTAGAAATGTAACTCTCTACAACGGTGCTATCATCTGCGTACCCAAAGATACCGGGCTTTAACAGATCGTTGATATGTAGCAGAAAGAGCGTTGCAGAGAGTACCGACCCTTGAGGGACTCCGGCATTGATAGCCATTTGATCCGACGAGCAGCCATCAATGACGACTCGTATGGACCGATCCCTCAAAAAGTCCGATATCCACACAATAAACCCAGGAGACAAACCATAACTAGAAAGCTTGCTTATAAGGCCATCATGCCAAACCCTGTCGAAAGCCTTCGAGATATCCAGAGAGACTGCAATAGCTTCACTCCAGATGTGAGTGACGTACGCTAGAATATCCCCGGTGGACCGGTTTCGGCGAAATCCGTATTACCGGTCACTGAGGAGGTCGTTTGATTCTAGGTACGTCATGAACCTGTGGTTTAAGACACGTTCCATAGTATTGCAGAGCTTGGACGTGACCGAGATGGGCCTGTAGGTGGCAGGGTCAACACGACTACCCTTTTTGGACACTGATTGCACATTGGCAAGCTTCCAAGACTTCGGTACTAGCCCAGTTTGGAAAGAGAGTCTAAATAGGCGCGTCAGTATCGGAGACAACTCAGGCGCACAAGCCTTCAACACTAGGGCAGGAATACCATCTGGGCCACTGACTTTATTCACGTCCAGGTTGCGTAGCACTTTGCGAATCTCTATTTGGCAATTACGTATCTCTGACATAAAAGTCGGACAGCCAGGTGGAGTAGGAGGTGTCGCGTTACCAGCATCTAGACGCGAAGATAGCGCAAACTGAGTTGCAAACAAGTTTACTTTCTCCGTTGCAGTGTGAGCCAGTGTTCCGTCAGGTTTCAGCATTGGAGGTAGTGAGGGGCGGCAGAAGTTCGATTCGACCGATTTAGCTAAGGACCAAAACGCTTTGCTGCCCGCAGGGTATGAAGCCAGTTTGTTCCCTATTCGACTAATGTGATCAAAACGAGCCCTCTGAAGAACTTTTTTGCATGCCTTATGTCCCTTGCCTTACGCTGTCTCTCAATCACGCCGTAACCTATGAACGGATAAAGCTGAAGTTTGGAACACAGATTGTAATCTAGAAGAACATATAGGCACGTAAATACTTAACATCCATAAATATATACGTTGTATCTTAAAAATAAATAACCTCTACTGTCTAATTTATTTGCTCATAACAAAATAATTCGTATTAAAAGACCTACGCAAGGCGCATGGCCTGCACGAAGCATTTGCATGGCTTTCGTAGGTGTATATTTGTATGTAGGTGTTCCGCAGGTCGTAGCAAATTTCGAAGCTAAGAATAAAAATTACCAAATCCGATTTGGCTAGGTAGTATTTGACCTTTCTTTCTTATATTTTTCGCTTAAACCCCTTTTTTGAAATTATTTTATTTTCTGTAAAAGGAATTTTATCCTTAAATCAAGGATTTAATTGTTAAAAATAAACCAATTAAAAGTGGATTTACCAAATCCGATTTGGCAAGGTAGTATTTGATTTTTCTTTTTTATATTTTTCTTTTGAACCTATTTTTGATATTGTTTTTATTTTTTATTTTCTGTATAAGAAATATTTATACTTAAAACAAGGATTTAATTGTTAAAAATAAACCAATTAAAAGTGGATTTGCCAAATCCTATTTGGAAAGGTACTCTATTTGGCTTTTCTTGTAAAAAAATTAAACCCAATTTTAAATTATTTTATTTAGAACTGTTAAATTGCTGCTATAAGAGAAATAATCCGTATTATCGAGCTCCGCTATTCCCTGGGACTAATGGGATTATGAACTTAATCCGAACTACGTTATTTTTTTATCATCAAAAATGTCACTATCCAATTATTGCAAAAAAAAACTTGAAAATAACTTCTATTCAGCCTCCTCACTCATATCTGTTCATTGATTAATTAAGATTGAAACAAAGTTAGTTAGTTACTACCAAAAATAAACTCGGCGGAGTGGTAAGGTTTCATTTTTTTTATTAATCTTCTTCGTTCCGGACCCAAGGCACAACTACTAGACTCAACTGGTTGTGCCGTGGGTACTTTTGATTCCCTTCTACACAACTAGTTGGTCCGTTCCGGAAAAAAATGTACCCACGACACAAATGACGAAAACTCGAATCCATGTCTTTGATGAAACTAAGTAAACGTGTTTACTGTACAGTGTTTTAAGAGCTCAATGTTAATCTTGGTTTACGTTTGACCACGAACTCGTTTGCTTTCGCGCACTTTAAAACTTAATTGTGTTAGCTGTATTTTTTAAAAGGCACTTTCCAAATTGTATTATTATACCAGCTGTAACGGTTGTTACTGTCTATATTATTAGAGCTTACAGCCGGTCTCTGTAGTGTTAGAAGATGAGATGCATAGTTATAAAAAAGATATAGTTTCTAAGATCAGCAGAATAAGGGTCTAAAAACAATATCAACAGTTTTCTACTTTCTTATGAAATAAAACAGTAAATATACGTATACTAGCAACAGCCTGTTTCTACTAAACAACCCCTGTTCAACAAGTTCCTCTCATTTTCTCATGCTGAATAGTAGCCTATGTGATATTCCAGACTTTACTACAACTGTTTGCTAACTGTATTCCAACACGATCCGTTGTGTTGTTTCGATCTTTTTGAACAGTAAACATCTCAATATTCGAACACCTATTTTTTTTTACCTATAATAGGTTCGCACTTGACCACTATCTCGCCTGATGTTAAGCGACGATGCGGTCTACGACGGAGAGTGCTTACCTAGAAGAAACTGCTTTACTCTTGATTTCAAGCCACCAAGATTGTAACTATCAGGGAAAACCCACTGTGGCAAAGCATTCCACAACCTCGACGTTCTTATTAGAAACAAAGCTCTTCGTTCATGTCTTTGGAACATCAACCATGAAACGATGTCATTTTTCCGAGATACGAGAAGTCCGATGGGAGAAAGTCCCTACATATTAGTAGTTTATAATATTAGTATTTACAGATTTATAATATTAGTAGGATAAATATAAAATCTTCGGAAATGAATCCTTTTATCCGTGGCATTTTTAGCTTCTAATTTTGTACAAAAATGTAGTATGTTTTGCAAGCGACTATTTTATTTTCCTGCAATGACGACTGTTATTTATAAGTCAGGTCGAACCTCTCTGTATTCGTTGACGCAATCCGTTTATAGTCTCGGAGGCGGGACGACAAGCGCTCTGATTTAAGCAGAGGAGTAAATTTAATGAATATAATGCACTAGCCGTATTCCACTGGTTTAATTTTTTGAACTCCACAGAAATTACTTCAGAGAAATATGGTACAAACCTTAATAGATTAGAAAAAACTAGCAGCGCTCCTCAGCTTTACCCGCGTAATTTTCCTTCGCTTTCATTTCTCGTTCGCTTTTTCGAGCTACGAGCATTCCGATAGAAATAAAAACATATAATTTAAAAACTCAAAAACCCGACTGCGTAAAAAGTGAACCAAACTACGTACTCGCATACTTAAAAAACTGAAAAGACTAAAACAAGCATTTAGATTTCTGGTGGTCTAGAATTCTATAATATGTAATTGGATTAATACTATTGAAATATATACAATATTTTCTAATAAAAGAACATTACAACTGAACAGTCGGGATCCATTGAACAATTACATTGTACCTATGTCGAATAATAATGGATCCCGACTGTTCAGTTGTAATGTTCTTTTATTAGAAAATATTGTATATATTTCAATAGTATTAATCCAATTACATATTATAGAATTCTAGACCACCAGAAATCTAAATGCTTGTTTTAGTCTTTTCAGTTTTTTAAGTATGCGAGTACGTAGTTTGGTTCACTTTTTACGCAGTCGGGTTTTTGAGTTTTTAAATTATATGTTTTTATTTTATACTTTTTAGTTATGAACAATGTTGTGAATGTTAATATGCTCAACATAATAATATGCATCTTTTGGTTGTTGACCAAATGTCTTCGTTTCTACTGATATAATATGTAGGATTTTCTATTGCATGTAATTCAGATATATAGTTTTGTGTTAGTATAGGTTTTTGATTGACGTTGAGTACCTACTAAATCGTTTGAAGATGGAGATGGGCGACCGAGGCGGAGCAATCCGAGAGCGGTTCCGTGTTCCCACTATCACGTACCTGCACGTACGAAAAAAAGGTAGTCCAATATACCTACTAGCATAGATCGTAGAACCCAAGATGGGCCCCATCCCAAACTTCACGGCGCACGCAATCATGTCAACGTTGGGAAGAGTGAGCTCACTCTTTCCGTTCTAGTCGGTTGCAGGACGCGGTGGACGCCGGACGTTTTTACCTATCATTATTCGGTGTCAACAACCAAAATAAGTAGAACCACAGCAAATCTCGCCGCTAGCGATTATAGGGGTCAAGTAGATTGGTTGTTTGTAAACTACTTACGATACATACAGAGACGCAGTTTATTACCAATTTCAAGATTCTCAGGGCACATCAATTGATTTATATCGATGCCTACTAGATACATTAGTATATAATGTCCATCCACATTCACACGTACAGTTAGTTTTACGAAGTTTTCTGCTACCTAAAAACCTATAAATGTGAGAATGGTTGTTACTCAACTTTAAATCGATATACATCCTAAACGGTTAGTCAAATCGAAAAACAGTGAGAGAAAGCTAAACATTATTTTCAAATACCTATTCAACGATACCTCTCTTGACATATTTTGGTGATTTTCATTTTTTTTATTTGGACAATATGGCGTCCTGAGTCCGCCATATTGGATTCACAGTAATGTCATGTCTTTAGTGTCACTCGCCAGATTAAGAGGAATCGATTGACGTGTGAATCATAAAAATCGGCCCAGGCGTTTGGTCTGTATAGTGCCTCAAAGGAACATACAAACATACATACATACATACATACATAGACTGTTAAACACATTACCACTCCTTTGCGTCGCGCAGTCGGGTAAAAAGGACAAGGTGGTATCAGATCATATCCGATAAAAACCCGAAAGGCTAGTAATTTAATTGTCCACCAATATTTATTTATTTATTTTTCGGCGATGTTCAAGACTTTGAAGTCTTTTTCGCACAAGAGTGTCGTTGCCTATAAGCTTTTTGGCACGTCTCTCGATCGATTCCAGAGCCTCCAGCTGATACTTAGCCGATCCATCCCAAAAGTGCGAACAGTACTGCATACAGGAGCGAATCTGTGCTTGATATAATGTAAGCAACTGTTCAGACTTGAAGTACCTTCGCATCTTTGAGAGGACACCTAGTTTTTTGGCAGTTAGCTTAGCCTTAAAACGACCACACACGTACCCTATATCAGAAGGAAGTGACGTAGAAGCGGTAGGGAATAGAAATCAGCATTACTCTACACACGTACAAATCGGTCAGTACGATTCCGACCGTGCAACGGAGCGGTCGTTGATCAGAGCAAAGATAATATAATTACTACGTAGAAGTCGGCACTCAGTACAAACTAACAAGAGCAGTTAACATGTCTGTTCAATACCAACCATATGGCAACGACTTTGTGGAAACGGTTATCTTCGTGAAAACAAGACGATTACCAACCTAACAGATTATTGAAAGAGATAGAAGACATGGACCTGGTAAATTTCATACATTTATTTAAGTACTGGTAAGTTTCAGTTTCAATAGACTAAAAACTTTCAAAACTGGGGCATGTATTCCGGAATTCCGAAATCTTGGAGAAACTTTTTCGAAATCTCAATTTCGAAATTGAAACACTTTAATATCGTTACTCCAATGTCGGTATTTTGACCACTAACTTTTTTTAAACACAGCCATGATGTACAGATATACATACACACAATAAGTTATTAAAGATTCAATAAATAAATCAATCGGTGGAGTAATTCATTTGGCTTGAAAGTGACGAGCGCAGTGCAGTGCTAGGTAATGATTTGCCGCCCACTGTTGTAGAACTTTAGAATGTTTTATTAATTTTAAAAATAAAAAGTATATATGTATATAAATAGATAAGTACCTGGGTCACCGAGCTTTGCTCGGTATAAATACTAAAAATACTTAGATACTCTAAGATTTTCTTAAAAAGAGAATACTTGAAAAAAAAGAGAAGCCGTCTGGATTCGTACCCGCAGCTATTAATTCGAGACCGCCACGAACGCCCGACTTCCCGCCTGAGCCAATTATGCTGTCGCGTCACGCGGCGAAATTTACCTTCGCATTCTAATGTCTAATGTGACGGTTTTTCATTGTCTAAAAACGCGCATAATATGCGTTTTTTTAAATGAAACCTAGTTAGATCGATTTATCGTCCCCGAAACCCCCTGCATACATAATTTCATGAAAATCATTCGAGCCGTTTCCGAGATTCAGATTCTATATATATAAATTCTTGTATATATATATATATATATATATACAAGAATTGCTCGTTTAATGGTATAAGATAATCAATTTTACTTTTCTGTACTATCCAAATATTTTTCCAGTTACGGAGCTGTTCCGGAATTCCGATATTGGATATTTAGAATCGTGACTCAGTTCCGGAATTGATAATCTTTCGATATTACATACCCTAGTTACGCCCTACTCAGAACAAAAAACATAGGTGTTGCCATGGGACTTACTTCTGAGAAAAGGTTGAAGACATAATTAATTAACTTACATACGAAATCATTTGAGATGTTTTTTGAAGTGAAAACTTCTTATAGCGCACGTGCACAGCATTTTCATGGGCTGTGAATGTAAATGAAATGAAGGAAATATAAAGATGAACTAAGTACCGTCTGGATCAGGGATGATCGATATTCATCGATGGTGATGGATCTCGAATTTATATTGGAGATAAAAGTAGTACTGGGTAGTGATTTAAACGCAATCCGAACGGCGCATAATCCTTGCCTTTGTCATTCTAAACAGATAAAACAAAAAACGAGATGTGAGATTCCGTGTCGGAGAGTTTAGAATCGGTACGCTCTGGTTTGATTTAATTTCTACAATAAAATAGACCTAACTTAAATAAATTTCAACGATTAAAAATAAAACATACCTACGCCTTTATTACAGAATTGGGTTACAATAAGACAAAGACATGTAAGCACATGACTGCCACATAATAACACAGTGACACACAGCTATTGGTACCTACATGAAGAGTCAAAATCCAAAAAAACCTAGTTCCTACTGCACTGCGCTCGTCACCCAGAGATATGAGATGTTTTATCTCTATGCCCGGTAATTTTACTGGAAACATTGCCCTACAAACCGCAACTTAGTAATGTTTGCACATTACTGCTTAGCGGTAGAATAACCGACGAAGGTACTTCCCCAAAAAGTCTTACCACTGTCTTCTTAACACAAAAAGATACCTCCTGCCGTGCTACCTACCATAGTCCTTAATGAAACCCACATGGAACAAAACACACCAACACGTATTTACAATAAAATTATACTCATTCAGGTCTTCTCCATGTTGTTAATTATTGTTTAATGACAAAAAAGTGTTTATTCATTTCAAGATAAATAAATAACTATAATTTTAAAAACCCGACTGAATAAAAACAGCTTTAAAAACATTATTTAATACAATGTACTATCTAAGGAGACACTTGAGTGATTGAGACAAATCTAACGATACCTTAATTGTCATCCAGCCGTTTGGAAGATAGGTGGGGGTAAAAAAAATTACAAACATATAAGAAACCATAACCCTTCATTCAGTCGGGTAATTAAAATAATATTTTGTGTACAATTTCGATTACTCGATCGTATATCGTACCATAGCCAAAAAGTCGT
The DNA here is from genome assembly GCA_963693475.1 of Ectropis crepuscularia. NCBI lineage: Eukaryota > Metazoa > Arthropoda > Insecta > Lepidoptera > Geometridae > Ectropis > Ectropis crepuscularia. Next base: position 22,016,223 of record OY856338.1, read on the forward strand.
AGAAATACGATTTAAATCATACTGTTGGCAATTATTCGGTCTCATTTTTTGGAGACAGGGAATTGAGTAAAAGTTGGTGGGACCTGATAAATTTATCAGGTTCCACCCACTTTTTTATCAGGTCCTGCCCACTTTTACGTCATTTCTTCGCAACTTCCTCTGATAAAAGGATTCGTCTGTAGAGCCTATTAGACTCGATATACGAGCCAAAGTTGAGCGTAGATGTCAAAGTAACGCCTAAAAGCTCAAGACGGTCAGAAACCGGCACGGATACACCTGTAAAATTTGAAGTCAGTTGGAAAGGACTCGTTACTCAATCGATGATGCCGCTTCGCAAACTTTAGCATGTCCATAACGCGAACCCATAAGATCCCCCCCACAAAAAGTAGAAGGGATACCAAAAGTACTCAACGCGGATGATAAAGTTTTCAATCCAAAAATACTTCCGATAATATCTTTATTAGCACAACCTTTTCCTTGAGTAAGCAGTCAATAAAAATGATCGGAACCGATGTAGGTAACCTACCTTTTTAGTTTTAGTACAAACATTGCATGAAAAAATTGATTACGTTAGTCATATGATCGTCCAAAAATATAAACACACTAATTATAATAATAAATTAAGAAGGTATATAATTTATTTATTATTTACGCAGTAAAGCTATAAAACATATTTTTATTTTTATTCTCTGCGTGACGTGCGCAGTTTAAACTTTGCATTGTATTTACAATAAAATTAACATCCATATTTATGTAGTTGCGTGAAACTGTGCTGTTACGGTCAAGCATGTTGATCAGCATCAGGCCCATCTTGGGCCTGAGCGCCCAAGTCTACCTGGTCTGATCACTCTATTTCATCCTGCTAATATTGTAAACGCGAAAATCTGGATGAATTTGGTAGCTTTAAACATTAAACACAGATAGATCATAGTTTGGAATAACACATTCCAGATGCCAGATGGCTATTTTTCATTACGAGAAAATAACGGAAACGGGAATTACGCGGTCAGCTGAAGAGTTTTTTCTTTGAACGCGCTAATCTCAGGAACTACTGGATTAATTAACTTTACTTAATTAACTGAACTACCGATTCCAAATTTTTTTTTACTATTCTATTAGTTAAAAGTTATATTAATTTGTATCCACACTGTTCCTTTATATTTATTAGAAGTAATTAATTATTTGGATGGCGATACTTACTTTTTGGGCGAAATAAGTGCCAGCTCTGAGATCCCCTGAGGCGAGAACCAACCGCTTCGACAGTTGTTTGGAGAACTTTTTCATGTCGGACGACCACGGGCCCATAGTGACCCTCAGCCAACGCAAAAAAATCATAATTTGCGCTGAGCTGGGAGTATTTCCGTTGTTTAAGGAGCTGTGCCTGTTCGGCCGCAGCTCCGACGGTTTGAACCGAACTACCGACATGAGACGGAGCCAGGGTGTCCATACGAGTGGCATCCCAGACTACTACCGAGACACCACGGTACTAACGTGGCATGTCTGGCCGCTTTCCATCTGTCGACATTCCGGTTGGTTCTAGCGTCGCTGGTATTGACGCTGTGAAGAGTGCCCGTTTCACTAAGTCGTTGATTGCCAATTGCCTGCAAGGTCGACCGGCACTCTTCACACAGGAAAGTTCGTGACGTCCTAAATGGTCAACAGCTCTACCGCACTGGCAGCGATGAGACTCGCAAAACTTAACACGAAGATCTGACGCTATGCTTAGACTATGCTAAACTCGGGTCGAGGATAGTACCTGAATTTTTTGATGGTTAAGCGTGAAGTCAGTAACCTGATTCAGGTTCTGCAACCGCAAGGAGACGAGGTCGTTCTGAAATATAGAGTGCGTGCTCTAATAAAGCCTAATAAGTAATTTTAGTGAGCGGAAGGCTCCAGTTACACTACACATTGGTTTATGTGGGTGAACTAAGACCAGGACACAACGCGCACCAGGCTGCCATAGCCTCAGTCTGGCAAGCAACTCGAACATCAGCCATTGAAATGTGGAGTATCATGCCGATTAGAGATTGCGAGCCGTGACGTGAGGCCAAGAAAGTTGGAAGTGCGATGCTCGATCTGCGGCGGATGCTCAGCCCACCGAAAGCAATGGGAAGTGTAACTTGTGCCTACGAATCATTATCAAACTGTAAATTATTATTTTTTGCTATTGTTTCATTCATAATCGAATCGATTATAACAGTTATTGATAAAAAATACCACAACGGAAAGCAACGCATCAAAAACATGAATTTTGGCGCAAAAAGGCAAAGCCGAAGTATGTAAATTGCCATGTGTGGTTTAATTTTAATTTCACTGTTTGATATGAACGTAATCCCTGACTGCTACAGGCCATGAGCGAGGCCCGAAGCGGACTGCTACTAATATAATTAAACTTCTTTGTCGTTTGTGAACATATGATACAATTTTATTGGAAACCAGACTGCAACGATGATAATAAAATAAAATAAAAAACCGTTTATTTGAGCAAATGCTTAAGATAAAAAATAAAAAAACATGAAATACTTACGCTAAAAACAGATTTGTTGTTAGTCCTTTTAACATTTTACAGCAGTATCTAAGATCGTAGGTAGGTAGGACTACTTATTTATCTCAGCAAAAATCAATTGCACAATTAAAGAGTGCCCTGTATCCCACACTAGGGTGGTCCTGTGTCGTGGGATACAGTGCCTTTCCTTCTACATAGGATTTATTACATTTATCCCAATATATATATTTTTTCTTTTTTTAATTACAAGGAGGTACTTACTGACTAAAACAAATAAGACGTATGTATGAAATGTTGTGGGTAGTTTAGTGTGATTGTATGATGAAGATAATTGTGAAATGAGAAAGAGTGTGTTAATATACATATATTTAGCCAAAGAATAACCATAATAAATACATATTATATTACTTTTTGATTATAGATTTCTACATGTAGGGTACAAGCTTGCAAGTGCAAAAGAGTGACTATTACGATAGTTGTCCAATACACATTAAGCGAGTATGATCATATTATTACATCAAAACAGGTTCTTAGGTTAATATTTGTTTTTGGACACGGATAGTGTTTGATGTGTCTAAATATTTTGAAATTAATCTGATGGCAGTATTACGTAACAAATGTAACAATGGTGGTAATATATATGCATAGGTAATAGGTGTAGGTATGTGTAGATATTTATATGTAAATGAGGGTGTGAGAGTGTGTGTGTATGTGCGCGTGTTGTTTATGTTAGAATGTGTAAATGTGTGTGTGTGTGTGTGTGTGTGTATGTGTCAATTCAACCAATATTGATATTACAAACGAGAAGAAAATAATTTGTGTTGGAATAAGTGAGTGAGTGAATGGATATTTTGTAAAGAGACAGCGTATGGTCTAAAGCAACATCCAACACTTTCTATCGCGGAAAACATATGGGCACAAGACTAGGCAGATGAAATCGGTTTAACATGATAATGGCGCCAATAATATGGATGATTCGCCATTTCGCTCCTGTAGGGGCCTGTCCTCTCCCAGTTTGAGTTCAAAAAACATTAAGCCTTGAACTTTGACCAATTTTGCTAGGAAAGGGGACAGGCCCCTTAGGGTTATATGATCGTGGCTAGTACTTCTTCTGTTTCCGTGTAATTTAGAGAAAGGAGCCAATTTTCAAGTTTAGTCTTACAAACGTAGCGAGATGTTTCAAGTATGCTGAGAGAACTATCTATTTTTTGGTAAAGGAATGGACCCTTAAATTGGAAACTTCGTTGGGAAAATGAACTTCTCGTACGAGGGCACTTCCATATTTTTCTTCTCTTCCTAATTTCAACTGTACTGTGAGCTGTTTTATGAAAGCGCATTATCACTGCTTGGATATAGATCTGTCGAGTCGTAAGTAGTTTTGTGTCGTTGTAAAGTTGAGCTGTAGGATAACGAATTGGCTTTTTGTACGCGATTTTTAGAATAAGCCGCTGAGCTCGTTCCAGCTTCAATAGAGAAGTTTTTGGTGCGGACCCCCAGCACACTATGCAGTAATTCAGGACGGATTGACAAAGAGCGTTGTACACCATTTTAATCGTTTTTGGATCAGATACCACGCTCATTTTCTTAAAGATATGGCACATTTTTCGTAGACGAGCACATAAATTGCTTATTTGACCTTCCCAGCTCAATCTGTTGTCTATTTGTACACCCAAGTATTTAACTGAACCGACCCGCTCCAGATCAGGACAGGCACATGGCGCATTGAGCGATGAGTTACAAATATGAAGCTTTAAGTTTATAGATTTGGGCTGAGTACGTCGAGTGATGGTCAGAGTCATGTATTTGGTTTTAGCTGTGTTCAACGTCAATAGGTTGGTTTGCAGCCATTGAGCTATTGTTGAAAGACCTTTCTGAGCCACATGAACGGCCTCCGCCCATGTTTTAGCATTAAAAACTATAGCAGTGTCGTCAGCGAATGTGAATATTTCGGCTTGATCAACCTTGAGGTGACAAAGGCCATTTATATACATAAGAAAAAGCGTAGGTCCAAGGACGCTGCCTTGAGGGACTCCGAAAGAGACAGTTGCATAATCACTGCAGAGACTTAACACACGAACCCTTTGCTTACGTTCAGACAGATATGAGCGAAACCATTCTAAAGTTATTCCTCGCACTCCATGGAGTTCGAGTTTTCTCAAAAGTATTGTCCTGCTGATTGTGTCGAACGCTTTGGCCATGTCAAGAAACACTGCAATACACTTCTGGTTCTGGTCAAGCTTACTGGTCACGTGGTCTACTAAAGCGACTACAGCGTCCTCGGTAGATTTTTTGGCTCTAAAACCATACTGGTGGGATGAAAGTAACGTATTGTCTTCCAAGAAACTCGTTAAACGTTTGTTGACAACTTTTTCCAATATTTTCGATAGTGATGGAAGTAGGGAAATTGGGCGATAATTAGATATAGTCGACTTGTTTCCTGCTTTATAGATAGGACATATATCTGCAACCTTAAAACAGTTGGGGACAACTCCTTGTGACATGCTAAGATTGCAAATGTGTGCAATTGGACGTGCTAGGATATGGCTTGCATATTTGAGCAATTCATTACTGATCTGGTCACTGCCAGGAGCGGATGCCAGTTTTAAAGACGATATAATTTTATTTATTTCGCTTTCATCGGTAGGTGCTAAAAACAGTGAGTCTACTGGAGAGTTTACTTCTACTGCAGATTTCATTAAAATAGTTTCTGTTGTATTTAGTTCTGATAGTATATTTTGGGCAAGGTTTTGTCCAACCGATGTAAAGAAACCATTGACTGAATTTAATGATTCCAAAGGTGTTGGTGCTATATTTAAAAGGTCATTTGAATTGGATTTCGATTGTTTCAAGTTGCAAATAGTTTTAACTGTATTCCATAGCTTCTTGGTATTGTTTCTATTTGTAGCGATGAGATCAGATTCGTATTGACTTTTCTGTGCTTTAAGTATAAGATTACAATAGTTTCGATTTTTTTTGTATTTGTCTTGAAGAGCCTGGTCATTGGGTGCTTGTTTAAGCTTTAAATGTAAGGAGTCCCTTTTCCTGACGCTATCGATTAACTTAGGTGTCATCCAGGGCTTAGAAATTACTTCAGAGCTTTTGAGTTTTGCGTAACATGTGTTAGTTGTGAGCGAAAGACCTATCTGTTCAATCAAAAAATTTGTTGCGTGAGTCACATTTGTTTCCATGTAAAATTTGTTCCAATCTATATCCTCCAAAAAAGAAATTATTCCGGAATAATTAGACTTTGTTTTGAATTTGGGGTTAACAGATTTTTGTTCTATGGTTTCGCTGATACCTATCAAAACAGTATCATGGTCAGTGACCGTAGCATTACATACTACGACAGATGACATTTGTTTGGTTCTGATAAATGCGTGATCGAGACAATTCTTATAGCGTGTTGGATAGGTATGTCCTGGTATAAATCCATAATAGGTGGTAAGCTCAAGATAGTCACATGTCTTCGGGTCAGTGTTACCAGGTTTTATATCTATGTTAATATCTCCAGTTATTATGCAAGTATTGTTATTAGTCCCTATTATGACACTTTCCAAAGATGTAAGAAAATTACTTATGTTGTCTATAGATGGGGAACGATATATTGCTATAATGGTTATTTCTGACTCCACATTAATTGTCAAACAACTAGCGTCATTGAATGGGGGTTCTTTGATTTCCACATTAATACCAGTTTTATAGTAGACCATTACACCATCATTTTGGTTTCTAAAAACTGCACTAGAATGACACTGGTAGTTGGGTATATTAAATGATTCAGTTACATCTCTACCCCAGCATTCTGTAAGAATAATAATTTTAGGAAGTAACTTAAGTCTTGATAAAAAAATTATAAAAGCGTCAAAATTTTTGCGGATGCTTCTAATATTTTGAGTAATTATTATTGTTTGATCCAGATATTGGGTTAAAAAAGGCTTGCATTCTTCGGCGGAGCCAACACTACAACTTTCTATCAACTCAGTGTCATCAATGTTTTCAATTAATTCTTTGTGATGATTCATCATATTGAAATCAATTTGCTTACGTACAACACAGGACTTCCTGGTTGCACAAACTTAAATTCTAATTTAAAACACCGATGACAATTTTTATGTTGATAGTTATCGCAATAGGGTCGCGCCGAACATTTTTTAAAGTAGTGACGATTCATTATACATTCGTAGACCGCTGTGTGCCTGTTATCGGTACGAGTCCCGTGTAAATCCCTTTCACTAATAGACAGGTACAGTCGCACATATAAATCTGACCGCGGAGAAACGAGCGGCCCGGCAACGCTTCCAGTTGCAATACAAACACCGGCGAGTGCGCACCAGTAAAGGAATGTTTCGCAAGAATTTGTTGCCGAGAGATTCGAGTTGCACATTTTGTTTGGTTTCGAGTATTTTCCATGGCTTACATAGTTAACATAGCTAAATACGATTGAGTAAAATTTGAACTTGTTTGTTAGGAGTAAATTTTGATCAGTTTTCTGGTAAATGAGCACGGGATATTGAAAGTGGTGAATGTTGGGTGGTTGCACGGATTTCTTTTTTTCGTCTATTTGGATCTGCGTAATAGTGTTTTTAAGAATATTAGGTCGGCTACATGTACATAAAAGTATTGTTGTTGCTAAGAGAATGCAGGTTTTACAAAGGCGATATGACGGATTGTTTGTGTAGTGTGTTGGATGTGAAGTTTGTTTTGTACCGTGTAATGAGAAATGGGTGATTGTTCTGTGTATGAATAAGATTTGTTTTACATGTTTATCAGACATACACATAGTTTTAAGAAAATCTTTAAATATTAAATCAAGTAAATAGTAAACACATACAAAAAGTACATAACAATATATTGACAAATTCAACCTTTTTTGTTTCTTTATCGCTGGTTTTATACACAAAAGAAAGGTATTAATGTGAAAAGGTTGTCGGAAAAGTACTAGTCAATCCTGCACGAGGTTTTCAAAATCAAGTTCGGAGAAAATTCGGATTTGCGGCGAACCCTCTTCTTTGCGTAGGTAAATACGGCCGAGAGACGTCCAGCAGTACGCGAAGTTATGCTGTTTTGCAAATACCCGAGCTGAATAAAAAAGATTTCGCTCTCGAGGTGTCATATTTTCGGAGATGTAAAGTGGTCTATTATTTCCGTCAAGTTCGATATGGGAAGTGTTCAGTTTCTTTTCTCTATTCTCTTTATTATATTTTTTATATGAGATAAGAAAGTTATCCCTCATTTCGACTGTGTGGAAGTCTGCTATAATAGGTTGCGTTGCGGATTTACTATTCACACGGTAGATGTTCTTTATATCGTATTTCTGCGCTGGGATGTTCAGGTAATTTCCAATTTTTGTGACATACTGTTTTAGGACTACCTTCGTTTCGTTACCGGTGCGCGGGATATTTCTGAGCTCAATGCTCGTGGAGCGAACATGATGCTGTAAATTTTCTACTTGTTTTTGTAATTCCTGTATTTGTGCTTTATGTGTCTTTCTTTCCTTCTCCAGCCAATCAATTTTTGAAACCGCTTCTTCGTATTTTGCCGATATGTGATTAACGGAGTTTTTGACTTCATTAATAGATGACAAAATACTGTCAAACTTTTCGTCTTGACGGTTTTGCAAAGTGGTAAACAAGCTCATGATTTCGGACTTTGTGATGTCATCGTCCCGTTTTCGCTTATGACGAGAGGTTAAATTACTGAATGATGATGCTGCACTCAGTCCAGGTTCCTCACTCGCATCCGAGATGTTGGAGTCGGATGGGTAGTTTTTAAGTAGGTGCAAAGGGGTAGCAAATGATGCGGTAGGCATAGGGGACATTGGTGGCGTGCGTTGCAGCGACATGGCTCGAATCACAAATACAATCAAATCTCTTTATAGTAGGCGCGCCGCACGAAATAGATTATAGTATCGTATGCCGCCGAACAGGGGCTTAAAGGTTGTGTAGGCTTACTTGCGTAGACAGTCGTCGGAGCCCGTAGCACTTGTAAACGACGCTACGTGCGGTCGTGTGCGAAATGTTGCTTGTAGATGAAGTCCGCTGCTCGAGTCACCTGTTTCACTATTTTATGACTAATACGTTCGTGTTTTAAGGTCACTTTTGCTTTAGTGTCGTGCAATATTTTTTTGAGAAATGCAATTAAAGTTGGTCTTGTGCACGTCTTCCTTGTACGGAGGTCCGAAGGAGAAGGAGGATGATGTTTTGGAAGTTCTAATTTATTTCTGTGCTCATGGAGATAGATATGAACTAAATCAAGTGTCTAATAAATGCTAAGCACACAACTTCTTAGATCGATCCATCCAGAAATAACGCGTGCACACGACATCGTCTTCAGGGTATGTAGATCTCCGTAGGTAAACTTTACTTACCTACCGACTCGAGCCAAACTTTGGAAATTAAGCCTCGATGCGATGCCACCACGACATCGAATTGCTTACCGTCAATATTCGTTATTAGGCAATCAATTTCAACAAATAATCCAATCTTTTCTATAATTTGTCGCGGAGTTACTGTTACGTTTGTGTTTCAGTAATTTAACTGAACCAGCAGCAATCGCCTAAGGTCTCCAATAATAATTACTTATAACTGCTATTATGTGAATTATCGCAAAATTATCAATAAGTAGTTTGAAATCTATTGGATCGATAATTCTATATATTGAATATGTTTTAGGTATGACCTGTAAATAATTGTTAATTGTATGTATTTTTATAGCGCATTATTTATTAATTTATTAATCCAACTAATATAATAAATGCGAAAGATTGGATCTTTAGATGTTTAAATGCGTATTACTCTATCACGTCGGCAGGTATGAACGGATCGAGTTAAAATTTGGAACTACTTTTAATCGTGGGTAAATACAGGATCGGAAACTACGCGGGCGAAACCACGGCGAAGCTAGTTACTTATAATTTCGATTTTTAATTAATAAAAATAATATCTGCAAGTAAAAGATCATCATCATCATCATCCGCCGAAAATTCTAGTGCAGTAGTTAATCCTTAACCTGCTCGGTGACTTGCGAAACAAACGGTTTAGAAGCGATCCCAAGCGGTACGCAATTAATTAATGATTAAAAATCAAACGGTCGTCAAATAACTCAAATCAAATCGTCAAATAACTGTATTTCGGGTTTATTTTGCGGTTCTGAATGATTACTTTACATAAATTAAACAAAAAATAAAGTGGCCAAGTGCGAGTTGGACTCGCCCATGAAGGGTTCCGTTGCAGCAAGTAATATAATATACATAGTACACATAGTTCTTGTAGTTCGTTGTAACTTTGATCGAAGTTTCAATAATAGTGTATTTATGACGTACTAAAAAAAACTACTCATCAGATCGAGTTCAAACTAATTTTCGTTGGTAGTTTACATGGTAATGTACATCATATATTTTTTTTAGATTTTTCATTCTCTTACTTTAGAAGTTAGAGGGGGGGGGACACACATTTTACGACTTTGGAAGTGTCTCTCGCGCAAATTATTCAGTGTAGACGAAAATGATTTTAGAAACCTCAACATCATTTTTGAAGACCTATCGATAGACACCCCACACGTGTAGGTTTGACGAAAAAAATTTTTTTGAGTTTCAGTTCTCAGTATGGGGGGCAACCCTAATTTATCTTTTTTTTTATTTTTTTTGTTCAAATCTTAATGCGGTTTACAGAATACATCTACCTACTAAGTTTCAACAGTGTAGTTCTCATAGTTTCGGAGAAAAGTGGCTGTGACATACGGACGGACAGACAGACAGACAGACAGACAGACAGACAGACAGACAGACAGACAGACATGACGAATCTATAAGGGTTCCGTTTTTACGTTTTACGGAACCCTAACAAAGAAAACAAAGAACAAAATTATCGTACCGGTAGTGAGTAGTGACCTCTCCAGATTTTCTATGACACTAGAGTAGGATACAATCCACAGCTGAATTTAAATTTGCGTTCTGAGCCACCTATTGGTGATTGTAGGAACTTCGATGTGCAAGTCGTTTCGGGCAGTGGTCGTGTGGTACTTCAATTTAAAATTAAATTCAGATACACGACTAAATTTTATAAGAAGCTATGACTACGTCGACTATTAGGAAACCGCCACACCGATTTCCATAAAATTTAAATTAAATGCGTTGATAAAGAGGGATCCTTTATAAAAACTATTATTATCAGGAAAAAAAAGAACAAAAAGAGTGTTGAGAGAAAAAAAAAACAAAAAGAGTTTTGCGGTAACCATCGGGATTCGATCCAGATTATCCCAACTTCACAGGCGACACCTTACCATTTTCACCAATCGGTCATTGATCACAATGGTGAAATTTGTTATCGTATTCTAATTCTGTCACGTTACAAAACGTTACAACTTTTTCGTGAGAATTTTTTCCGTCTAGCTCCCTTTCATAACGCGCGATAAGGAACTTCGTTCCAAAAATTAGATTTTAGCACAAGAGCCATTAACGTTCTTTTCATAATCAGCTAAAAGAAAATTTTCTCAAATTACGCAAAAAAATATTTTAAACATCAAAAAACTTGGATGAATCTATACTTAATATTATAAAGCTGAAGAGTTTGTTTCTTTGTTTGTTTGAACGCTAGGATCTCGGGAACTACTGGTCCGAATTGAAAGATTATTTCTCTGTTGAATAGACTATTTATCGAGAAAGGCTATAGGCTATTTAACATTACGCTACTATCAACAGGAGCGGAGCATGAATGAAAGATGTAACAAAAACGGGGGAAAATATTGCTTTTTGAGAGCTTTCGTTGCGTGACAGCATGTGTCTTACTTAAAGTTCGCGTCATTATAACCTAAGGTAACCGAATTTGTTCAAAATTTGAATTGGTGCGACCAATTTTCGTCAGATGGCGTAGCAACGCGCGCACGGATCAGCTAGTAACTCTATATAGAGTAGTCACGGAGCTTCACGTCCTTGATTCACCTTCTTACCTCAAATGAAGTATGATTTTTTTAAACGGGAAATTGTCTATGTTTTCATAGAGCTTAGATCGTGAAATTTTTAATCAAAAATTAGGGTTCCGTAAAACGTAAAAACGGAACCCTTATAGATTCGTCATGTCTGTCTGTCTGTCTGTCTGTCTGTCCGTCCGTATGTCACAGCCACTTTTTGCCGAAACTATGAGAACTACACTATTGAAACTTGGTAAGTAGGTGTATTCTGTGAACCGCATTAAGATTTCAACAGAAAAAATTAAAAAAAAGAAAAATTAGGGTTGCCTCCCATACTGAGAACTGAAACTCAATTTTTTTTTTCATCAAACCTACACTTGTGGGGTGTCTATCGATAGGTCTTCAAAAATGATGTTGAGGTTTCTAAAATCATTTTCGTCTACACTGAATAATTTGCGCGACAGACACTTCCAAAGTCGTAAAATGTGTGTCCCCCCCCCTCTAACTTCTAAAGTAAGAGAATGAAAAAGCTAAAAAAAATATATGATGTACATTACCATGTAAACTACCAACGAAAATTAGTTTGAACTCGATCTGATGAGTAGTTTTTTTTTAGTATGTTTTGTTTATTGAAACTTCGATCAAAGTTACAACGAACTACAAGATAGAACTATGTGTACTATGTATATTATGTTACTTGCTGCAACGGAACCCTTCATGGGCGAGTGCAACTCGCACTTGGCCACTTTATTTCTCCATAGCAAAGCACAGGAAGCTAAATTCATCTGTACAGTGTTACAATAAGGTTCCAAAAGGAGTTCTTGAACTAAGCGAGTCAGATTTTAAAAATTATGTTAAAAACTACCTGGCCCAAAAAGCATTTTATGGATTTAAGCAGTTTATAGAGGACAAACGGGTGTGGAAATTGTCCAGCTCTGAGAGGGATGAGTTGTATAGCATGAAGACATCGAACATGAGACGTGACCTAATATCTTAAGAGTTCAATATAAGTTATTTTAATTTAAGAGTTAACTTAACCAAACCGTTGACAAGGCCTTTTTACAGCTGCATAATTTTGAAGCATTTTAAAGTTTATTCGCTGCATAGTATTGTTATACATTAGTTTGTTTTTATCGTGGGCAGAGCCTTTATTAACAAAACTAAAATACAATGAGAACTAGGTACACTACGCTACATACCTAACAACTACTTACACTAAGCACACCTGTATTATCCATAGACCAATGAAGGTCTACAGATAATCAATATGTTCAAGCCCACTACCAATCGGAAGCGTACCCAGCATGCTGGCGGCATTACCACGCTGAATGGCAATGCTTATGCGTTGGGCCAAATAAACGCCATCATTTTGGTCACGCGTCGCGTCGACCAAGCGCTCGGAAAGGCTTTTGAAAATGAGGTGAGCTCCCGGCCCCCACGGACCCAATGTCTCAACCCCAAAGAGCTCAAATATGTAACCTCTTCCGAGGGTTGCACATTTGCGCCGTTTGAGTGGCTCAGCTGAATTAGCCGCTGCACCAGCCCTACCATGTGTCTCTGGAAGATGTGATGGTGCCAGAGTATCAACGCAAGTTGCGTCCCACACTAGGGGCCGACCCAACTTCCAAGGCACAACAGTCATGCCCTCAGGTCTTTTGCCATCGTCACGCGCAAGCCCACAGTAATGGTAAAGATGTATTCTATTTAGGCCTGTTCGTAGTGCAGTTCGTTTTTCTTTCAACGCTACAACATTTACAACGCTGTGTCATCTGTCGATCCATCCTGGCTGTGAATCGAGAAGCTTCTGTGTTCGAGAAGCTCTGTTAGCTGCAATCTGTAGGTTGCGTGAGTATATATCTACGCGTTTTCAGCGGCAAAAAGAGCCAGGATATTTGCCAGGTTTTGGTACTAAGTGCTATTTACCTTGCAAGTGTTCCATTTTGAGGGAAAACGTCCGGTATTGAAGAATGCATTGAATAGCCGGGCCAGACACACCAAGCTTTAGGTATATCGGCATCCTTTTACTAAAAGCATTAGGTATTCCGTCGTGGACTTTTTCATCTCAGACTCGTCCTATCGCTGATGACTTCTATGGGGGCGATTAAATTATTTCCTTTCAATGGTGGTACCAGAGCCCGAAGGTCGAATGCGTCTTACAACTATTGACGTTGTACTGCACTCGTCGCACTCGCAGTCCGTCTGGGGAAGTACTACACCTTAGCCAGTTATTCTGCTGTCAAGCAGAAGTGAACAAACATTACTGTTTTCAGGTTTAAGGGCAATGTCTCCAGATAAATTACTAGGCCAAGAAATAAACCACTTTATATCTCCGAGTGACGAGCGCGCAGTGTAGTGCTAGGTAATGATTAGGACTTTTCGTGTTCCCATAGAAATTGTGTGTCAACTGTGCTGTTCTGGGCAGGCATGTCAGTCATACTTGTGTCGTGTTTGTTTTGTCACTCTGTACAAAAAAAAACGTTAACCAACCGTAGCCAATATCTTGCAGGTATTCATTCTACCTCATCATGCTAAGAAGCCATTAATCTTTTTGAACTGATTCAAAAAGTATATTGTTTTGCCATGGTGGCATCTTGTTGCTGACCGGGAAAGAGGTCTTCTACACGCGTTACTGTCTCTTTTGAGCAATGTGAGTAGTAAGGGAAGGGAAAGGGGCTAGAAGACTGGGGAAGGTTACTCAGCTGATACTCTAATCTAAATCTTCCAGACGACAGAGGTGGAACCGCGGCTATCAGTAGCAGCGTGCGTGAGAGAGATATCAGCTGTTGTTTGGCTTCCATAGTAGGTACAAACTTTCAAGCTTTGCTTAGTTTGGAGGTCAACACCGACTAACGGTGTTGTGTGTAAAGTGTTCACCAACATTATAATTACCAGAGCGTCATTAGAGCCAAATGCGGGGAATCGCGGTCAAAATCGAGGGAGTTTTAGCCGGTAGGGGCACCATGTCCGTTCGAGATGTTAGTATCGAGCCCGACATGTCCCTGCATAGTGGTCATGAGTAGATGGATTCAACCCCCCCCCCCCCCATCAAAAGAAAAGAAAGAAAAATCAAAGATAAGTGGGTAGGGGCGCCATTTTCAGGTTTTGCCCCGCCTAAAAAACATTGAAGATCCGGGGCTGCCAAGTGTTTCGAATTGAATCCAATGGAAATTAATATACATGACTATTATAGTATAAGCTACTAATTCACGCCATTAAAAACAACATTAACAATAAATTCATCAGTTTAAAATAAGTTTCATGTTTTTTCCGTAAAAGTAACAAAAACATTTACTAGAGAACGCATTTGGTTCCGTGCATCATGAACTTATGATATTTGCTCTAAAATGGTATAACTTTCCTGCTGTAATTATTGACATAATTAATTCATAGTACCTGGGTGACCGAGCTTTGCTCGGTTTAAATACTAAATATACTTAGATACCTACAGATAAAAGACTCCAAGAAAAAGATTTTCTTAAAAAAACGAATTTAAAAAAAAAGAGAACCCGTCTGGATTCGAACCCGGAGCTACTAATTCGTGACCGATATGAGCGCCCAACTTCCCGTCTGAGCTAATTATGCTGTCGCGTCACGCGGCGAAATTTACCTTCACATTCTAATGTCTAATGTGACAGTTTTTCATTGTCTAAAAACGCGCATAATATGCGTTTTTTTTTAATAAAACCTAGTTAGATCGATTTATCGTCCTATATATCCCCTGCATACATAATTTCATGCAAATCCGTCGAGCCGTTTCCGAGATTCAGATTCTATATATATATATACATATTTATATAGATAGATAGATAGATAGATAGATACACTTTATTGAACACACCAAAATATTTACAATAATTTACAAATTAAAACAGGTTAAACACAAAGTTAGTGCGACAGATGGCGGCCTTATCGCTAATAGCGATCTCTTCCAGGCAACCTTAGGGTGGAAAAAGAAAAGTATGATCTTAACATGCGGGGTGTGCAGATGACATAAATATAATATATATGTAAATACATAAATTGAAATATATTCTACTAAAACATATTTACTTATTACTAAAAAAAAAAAATACACCAGTACTTATAATTATTATTATATATAGGTACAAGAATTGCTCGTTTAAAGGTATAAGATTATTGTCATTTAAAATTCGTCATAGCAGTAAACAAGGAATACTCAAAACCACTTAATTACAATGTAGGACTATTCCAAGGGTTATCACCAATAGTATTTAATATAGTTATAAATATTCTAGTAGACAAATTAATATCCCGTGAGAAGAAATGGGGCTACCGGTTTAAAATCAACAAAAGTACACTGAGTCAATCTTAGCCTTTGCGGACGACCTTGCAATACTTACACGCAATCCCAAACAGTGTCAGGAACTGTTGAATGATGTCGATTCGTTCTGTACATGGACGGAGGGAATGAGGGCAAGTAAATGTCATTGTTTAGGTCTGGGTAGACGAAATACCAAATATACTTCTTATGATTCGGGACTATCTATAAGTGGCCAAAGAGTTGCCACAATTGCAGAGGCAGTGCCTTTCAAATTTCTTGGTAGAAAGATAGATTACAAAGGGCGTACACCATCATTAGAGGTAGTTGTTGAAAATTTCATGAACAATCTCAATAAGGTAGACCAACAGCCTATCAGCAATATCCAAAAAGCATGGATATATGACAACTATCTTACATCACGTCTCACTTGGCCCTTCCTAGTATATGACATCGGTAAAACCCTCCTGGCAAAGCTAGATGCTAATGTCATAAAGATATTGAAGTCATGGTTTGGATTGGCACATCCGGCTGATCCCTCTACTCTCTTTAGGGATCACAATAGTTTTGGGCTGAAACTAAAAAAACCATCGGAACTCTACAAATACCTAAGAGTTACAAAAACGTATGTTTTGGGAAAGTCGAAAGACGAATTAATTGCATCTCTGCAATTAATTGCGCAGAGCCTTTAGTAGTAAAACTAAGTTCTAATGAGTACTACACTATACTACATACGTAGGTATATATGTACATACCTAACCAACTGCTTACACTAAGACCAAAACACGAAAGTTTGATACTTTTAAAACCTTTCTCAACTATCGTAGAGTACCCACCCACAAAATGTCGTGATTTGAGACGACATCGAATAATAGTTTATCTAGAAGCTTATTCCAATATACCTACTAGGTTTTTGGTATTGTAGCTATGAACTATGTTTAGTGAACTATTTTCAGGTTTTTCTTTTAGAATACACTGATATTGTAAGAAAAATTCTCTCTAATAAACAAATCCTGTTTACGCAAACAGAAGCCATAATAATGTAGGAAATATTGCAACACTCCTTTAAGCGGAATGTGACCAATATGAAAAACTTTTACAATTTTAAGCAACCCTATAAACAACTTTGACGAGACATTTAAATATTTTCTACTTAATAAATCCTGTTTACGGAAACGGAAGCCATACAAATATAGAAAATATGGCAACATTTCTCTAAGCAGAAAGTGAACAATATAAAAACTTTTACAATGGAGCAACCCTAAAAGCAACTTTGAGGAGAAATAAACCAATTTAAATATTTTTTTATTAACAAATCCTATTTACGCAAACGGAAGCCATAAAAATAATATAGAAAACTAGCTGTTACCCGCAACTTCGTCCGCGCGAAATAAATACTAATGTAACTCAGGCAGTACTTACCTATTTTTATACCCAGACACATTATTTATGGTTACTAAAAACTGCTTATAATAAAACAATTTCATCAAAATCAGTTGTTTAGGTGTGACTAATACTTTCATTCCCCATTTCAATCACAATTTCACCACACAATTCGATATTACAAAACTGCTAGAACAAATATTCGTTTGCTTCGTGTCAGTATTCAGAGTTTCAGGGTTTTATCTCCAATGGTTTGGATATTCCATGTTGCCAATCATCCCTTATTTCAACCCCAATTTCACCCCCGTTCAGTTCGAAATTACAAAATTGCTAGAACAAACAAACATTCGTTTGCTTCGTGTCAAGTGTCTATATTCAGAGTTTCATAGCTTTATCTTCAACGGTTGGGATCTTCCATGTTGACATTCATCCCCCATTTCAACCCCAATTTGATCCCCGTACAGTTCGAAATTACAAAATTGACAGAACCAACATTCATTTTCTTCGTCTCAAGTGTCTATATACAGAGTTTCATGGTTTTATCTTCAACGGTTGGGAACATCCATATTGACATTCACCCCCTATTTCAACCCCGATATCAACCCCGTACAGTTCGAAATTACAAAATTGATAAACAAACATTTAATTACTTCGTGTCAAGTATCTAGATACAAAATTGTATAACTTTGAAAATCTCGAATTTTCATACAACCGTTCATCCCTTGTTTCACCCTCTTAGGGGTTGAATTTATCAAAAACCCCTCTTAGCGAGCGAGCGTCTACTGTGCGTTCCAGCAAGCTGTGTAGAAAACCAAAACAAACCAAAAAAAGGTGATACCATAACATAAACATCGTTTAATCTTAGTATTTTTATGAAATTGCCTTAAAATATTTTTCACAAATAGGATTCGACTTTATTGCGATCTTAAATACCATATACTCAGATTTGTATTGATCAAATAATTCTATACTATCTTATTTTAAAAGTTATAGAAAGTAATGGTAGGATGATAGAAATATGATTTTAAGTACTAGCAATTTGATCTGTGTTTCTCAAACTCTCAATGTTGTATTCAAGACATTTATACTTCTTTTCATCAAATTATTCTTATTAAGGACGCGCCAATCTTTCTTACATACCTGCCCTATTTTTCTCCTGCCCATATTGTAAAAATGCCCATTACCATTATATTCAAGTATGCATGTTAATTATAATACTGTGAAGCTAAAATAATAATTAAAAAACTAATCTCTGAATAACCCACCTCCAACTGCTCCCGGCGCAAAAGTGCCCATGATGCTCGCCGCGTTCCCAATTTTACTCTATTTATTTTTGTCATTAAATTGGAATTTTTAATTGTAATGTAATTTGATTTTAATGTAATGTATTATTTGATTTTTATTGTAATGGGATCTTAAATTGACGTCTGTTTTTTTTTAAATTATTGACTTGTATTGGTAATATTTGAATATCTTGAATATTATGACATGTAACTACTCGTTATCAATAAAAGAGTAAGAGTATGACTAAAGAACTCCGAGAAAAAGGTTTCTTGTGTCGTAACGAGTTGAGAGAAATTCGCAAACCTCTAAATACGTGTTCAAAATTACGCTGTTTACTATCAAAAGCTTGTATAATTTTCACTCTAAAATGCCATACATTTTGTGTTATTTTGATCGAAACTTTTGTATGTGTTTCCAGAATAATACAGCATAGTGTTATGATCAGTTTTGGGTAATACGAGGACAATTAGAACGAGATTTAATTATTGTTAAACATAAAATGAACGTTTTCATATAAGGAAACATCTAAATTACTTTTCTAAGTCACTGGTTCTAGTGTTACATTCTTCTCCGAACTCAAATGCTTTGCCTTTCCTTTTTTTACGTGGGAGAAATAAATGTACGTATGCCCGCCATACTCTCATTATGAAATGAGAGGAGATCTCCATCTACCCTCATTTGGGCTTCAAAAATCGCAGGGTGACCAACACTACAAACAACACTAACCATATCAGGTTTCTCCAAACTCAGTGCGCTATGCACACATTTATTTATTAGAGGCTTCCGCGACGCCGATAACCGTAAACCGGGTAGTTTTCGGTTATTGGCATCGTGGTCATCGCGTCGTAGTTGAAATATATACCTATGTTTTTTATTTTCCAATGCTTCCCGAACCATTCTTGCGTAGTAATGACATTCGGTAGATAGAACCTTCGGGTCGTGGATCTCGATCCAATGACCAATTTTAGAATCAATCAGATGTTCAGCAATTGCAGATTCTTGTGTCTGACGATTTTTTACAGCGGCAATGTGTTGATTGTTCCAAGTCCCAGCAGTGGGAAGATATATTTGGGTGTTAATGATATCCATACATTTAGCCTTGTTTTGCGATGAAAATTTAAAAGGGCAAGCAATGAAAGGTACTACAAACTATCTTGTAAAACAAAGGTTGAGAAATGCTGGTCTGTCATATTGAGAGTGACATTGGTTTGTTTACCTTTTATTCACAGACATTTGGAATGAGGTATACGTACTAAAAGAGACCTCCATGGAAAATTTCAAATTCCTAGCATTTGTAATTTCCGAGATTCCTTGATGAGTGACCTTTCGCTTTTATATATATAGATATTGCAACACTTTCTGCGGAAAGTGAACAATAGGAAAAAATACAATGGAGCAACTAATTTAACATCTTTTACGAAAAATAATTAATTATAAAGTTTTTGAAGGTTTTCATGTTGACGTCGTTACCCTGAATTTATGGTGAAATGTTGCCGGATTTGTTTTTACCTTATGCTTACAATCTTGGTGTTTCGAAATCGACAGTAAATTGGTTTCTTCTAGGTAAGCCCGCTTCATCAGGTAAGTACACAGCGTCGTAACTTAACTTCAGGCATCTTCAGGCGAGATGGTGGTCATGTGTAAACCTATCATTGTCAACAAAAATATTTCTGGACTGATTCTATTTTAAAAATTTAGACATATATTAGATACATTTTATTAAAACAGTTAACAGAAGGTGCTATTCTTTAGACGAACACAAGTAACATCGGTACAGTTTAAGTAGGTGGGATTATCAGAAACATGTTTAGTATTTGAAACAACTAAACATGTTTACTATGACTGGCCTCGTGGCTTAGTTGGTAACAGCTCTGCCTGCGAAGCCGAGGGTCGTGGGTTCGATTCCCACCCAGTGCAAATATTTGTGTGATGAATTCAAATGTTTGCACTGTGTCTGGGTGTTTCTATGTATAATAAGTATGAATTTAAAACTATATAAGTATTATATCAGCTATCTGGCCACCATCATACAAGCTTTGCTTAGTTTGGGGTCAGATGGTGTTGTGTGTGAATTGTCCGCCAATATTTATTTATTATTATTTGTTTAGCGGGGTGTGGGTGCAAAAAATGTTAGTTCTAGTGTCTTATGAATTGATTTATTTAATCGTTTTTTAGAGTTGTTACAAAACTTCCACTTTAGAATCAGTACACGTTTACAAAACAATAAAGTAGCCAAGTGCGAGTTGGACTCGCCCATGAAGGGTTCCGTTCCAGCAAGTAACAGAATATACATAGTACACATAGTTCTTGTAGTTCGTTGTAACTTTGATCGAAGTTTTAATAATAGTGTATTTATGACGTACTAAAAAAAAACTACTCATCAGATCGAGTTCAAACTAATTTTCGTTGGTAGTTTTCATGGTAATGCACATCATATATTTTTTTTAGTTTTTTCATTCTCTTACTTTAGAAGTTAGAGGGGGGGGACACACATTTTACCACTTTGGAAGCGTCTCTCGCGCAAGTTATTCAGTGTAGACAAAAATTATATTAGAAACCTCAACATTATTTTTTAAGACCTATCAATAAACACCCCACAAGTGTAGGTTTGATGAAAAAAAAATTTTTGAGCTTCAGTTCTCAGTATGGGGGGCACGCCTAATTTTTGTTTTTTTAAAAAACTTTTGTAAAAATCTTAATGCGGTTCACAGAATACATCTACTTACCAAGTTTCAACAGTGTAGTTCTCATAGTTTCGGCAAAAAGTGGCTGTGACATACGGACGGACAGACAGACAGACAGACAGACAGACAGACAGACAGACAGACAGGCAGACAGACAGACATGACGAATCTATAAGGGTTCCGTTTTTACGTTTTACGGAACCCTAAAAACGAATATACCAATCTCGATAGCTTTTGAAAACAAAATAATTTATAGTAGGATGAAACCCATTGTAATTAGGGTTCCGTAAAACGTAAAAACGGAACCCTTATAGATTCGTCATGTCTGTCTGTCTGTCTGTCTGTCTGTCTGTCTGTCTGTCCGTCCGTATGTCACAGCCACTTTTTGCCGAAACTATGAGAACTACACTATTGTAACTTGGTAAGTAGATGTATTCTGTGAACCGCATTAAGATTTGAACAAAAAAAAATTAAAAAAAAAGAAAAATTAGGGTTGCCCCCCATACTGAGAACTGACACTCAAAATTTTTTTTTTCATCAAACCTACACGTGTGGGATGTCTATCGATAGGTCTTCAAAAATGATGTTGAGGTTTCTAATATAATTTTTATCTACGCTGAATAATTTGCGCGAGAGACACTTCCAAAGTGGTAAAATGTGTGTCCCCCCCCTCTAACTTCTAAAGTAAGGGAATGAATTAATCTAAAAAAAATATAAGATGTACATTACCATGTAAACTACCAACGAAAATTAGTTTGAACTCGATCTGATGAGTAGTTTTTTTTTTAGTACGTCATAAATACACTATCATTGAAACTTCGATCAAAGTTACAACGAACTACAAGAACTATGTGTACTATGTATGTTATGTTACTTGCTGGAACGGAACCCTTCATGGGCGAGTCCAAGTCGCACTTGGCCATTTTATTTTTTATTTATTTGGTTACAAGTACAGTCATATATTGCCCTGGTGCCCGGGCATAGAATGTGGCATCGGTCCCCCCCTGCCTGTGGTAAAAGCCCACAAATGGGGAAACCGACTGATGGCGGTTAAACCATCACAACAAATGGCACAATTTAAATCTCGGGCGGTGACGGGCAGCAGCGTCACCGGTGCAAGAAATTGTGCCCTGCGGTCGCCAACCCGCATGCCCAGCGTGGCGACTATGGGCAATACCTCCTATGAAAAGTCCAAGAAGTAAAAGGCCCCTAGTTCCCGGCCGCCCTGCTATTCCTGGCCAAGGCGGCGGTCATGGTAACGGCAGGGCAGGGGGTGCGAAGAATCCCCGGGCTACCGTAGGCCGCCAACCCCAACTGACCCTGGCTGTATACAATGGACGAACGATTCGCGACGACGATAGGCTTGCGCAGCTGGAAGAAGAGCTGACCCACATAAGATGGCACATTCTTGGGTTATGTGAAGTCCGAAGAGCGGGAGAGGACACCGTAACCTTGGAATCAGGCCATCTAATGTACTATCGTGAAGGTCACCAGTTATCGCAAGGTGGTGTCGGGTTTCTGGTTCATAAGACTCTCCGTAACAACGTTTTGGAAATTGCAAGTGTGTCTCCGAGGGTCGCGTACCTTGTGCTGAAGTTGACCGAGAGGTATACTCTCAAAGTAGTCATGGCGTACGCACCCTGGGAGGCATACCCAGATTCAGAAGTTGAGGCTTTGTATGAGGACATATCAAAGGCACTGCACCATACCTCCAAAGCCCACTTCAACGTTGTTATGGGGGATTTTAACGCCAAAGTGGGAGTACGGACTTGCAGTGAATCGGTAGTAGGACCATATGGTTTGGGACGTAGGAATGACAGGGGCCAAATGCTGGTCGACTTCCTTGAGAAGGAAAGGCTGTTTCTAATGAACTCTTTCTACAAGAAGCAGCCCCAGAGGAAGTGGACTTGGCGAAGCCCCGACGGACGGACGAAAAATGAAATTGACTTCATCATTGCGGATAAACGACGTATATTCAGGGATGTCTCAGTGATCTCTAGGTTTGCTACCGGGAGCGATCACAGGCTTGTACGAGGCACCCTGAATATCAATTATAAGCTTGAACGCGTCCGTTTGATGAGGTCAACGCTCCGTCCGAACATTCTCCAAACCATACTTGAGTCTGAAACATTCCAGCTAAAACTGGAGAACCGATTTGCTGCCTTGGAAACCACAGACAGCGTTGACCAGAAGCTCGACGGAGTGGTGGATGTCCTACGAGATGAGGGCACAAAATTCTGCAAAATGCGGCGCAAAGGCAGAAAGTCAAAGCTTTCGACGGAAACTCTGCATCTCATGGAGGAACGACGAAATCCCACGTTAAATTCGTCAGAACAAGGGGCTCTAAACAAGAAGATTACCAAACTTGTACGACGTGACCTCCGATTAGCTAACACGCTCTTGATTGAAAAATCAATTGAGCAAAATCGGGGGTCAAAAGTGTTCGTCAAGTCACTAGGTAGAAGCCACCTGACGAAATTAACCACCTCGACGGGGAGAGTCGTTGTATCCAAAGCGGATATTCTCTCGGAAGTGGAAGACTTTTACGGCCAGCTGTACGCATCGCATGCTTCTCATCTCCCACAAAACCAGGACAAAAGAGCTACTCTAACACGCCACTACACAGAAGACCTGCCTGAGATCAGTCTGGACGAAATTGTGATGGCTCTTGGACAACTGAAAAATGGAAAGGCCGCGGGCGAGGACGGGATTACAACAGAGCTCTTAAAGTCTGGTGGAACTTCACTGATAAAAGAGCTCCAAGAACTGTTTAATGCCGTCCTCTTCACCGGGAGAACTCCACGGGCATGGCATAGAAGTGTGGTCGTCCTCTTCTTTAAAAAGGGAGATAAGACCCTATTAAAGAACTACAGACCAATATCGCTTCTGAGCCATGTCTATAAGTTATTCTCAAGAGTTATCACAAATCGTCTCGCCCGAAGACTCGACGAGTTTCAACCTCCTGAACAGGCCGGGTTTCGAAGTGGGTACAGCACCATAGACCACATTCACACGGTACGGCAGATTGTACAGAAGACAAAGGAGTACAATCGGCCACTTTGCTTAGCGTTTGTGGACTATGAGAAGGCATTTGACTCGGTCGAAACCTGGGCTGTTCTGGAGTCCTTACAGCGATGCCAAGTCGATTGGCGATACATCGAGGTGATGAGGTGTTTGTACGACGCCGCTACGATGGCGGTTCAAATTCAAGACCAGCAGACTAAACAAATTCCTCTGCATCGAGGCGTGAGGCAAGGGGATGTTATTTCCCCGAAATTGTTCTCAAACGCACTAGAGGATATGTTTAAGACGCTGGATTGGGTTGGACGTGGCCTAAATATCAACGGCGAGTACATCTCTCACCTACGGTTTGCAGACGACATCGTCATTATGGCAGAGTCGCTGGAGGACTTGCAGTGGATGTTGGATGGCCTGGCTAACGCTTCTCAACGCATCGGCCTCCGGATGAATTTGGATAAAACCAAGGTCATGTGTAACGAGTTCGTTGCACCGGGGCCGATTGTCGTAAATGAAATCACTCTTGAAATTGTCCAGAAATACATTTACCTAGGGCAGACGCTCGAACTAGGTAGGAGTAGCTTTGAGAGTGAGGCCATGAGAAGAATCCAGTTGGGCTGGGCAGCATTTGGAAAACTTCGTCGAGTCTTCTCGTCACCCATCCCACAAAGTCTTAAGACAAAAATGTTCAACCAGTGCGTTCTACCTGTTATGACCTACGGTGCTGAAACGTGGACACTGACAGTGAAAATGGTCCGAAAGCTCAAGGTCGCTCAGCGAGCTATGGAAAGGGCTATGCTTGGGGTTTCTCTGAGGGATTGCATCCGCAATGAAGTAATTCGTCAGAGAACTAAAGTCACCGACATAGCTCAGCGTATTAGCAGACTGAAGTGGCAATGGGCCGGTCACATCTGTCGCAGACCCGATAACCGTTGGGGTAGACGGGTTCTGGAGTGGAGACCGCGAATCGGTAAACGTAGTGTAGGACGCCCTGAGACTAGATGGAGTGACGATATACGAAAGACGGCTGGTGGCGGTTGGAAACGCAAAACTGAGGATCGGGCTGAGTGGCGAAATATAGGAGAGGCCTATGTCCAGCAGTGGACGAACACGGGCTGATGATGATGATGATGATGACAGTCATATATGAACATAAATTTCTTTTAAATACACTATGACAAAAAAAAAATAATTGTGGCGTACCCTAGACCCTGCACTAGGCAGTGCCTGTGTTGCAGAGTCTAGTATCTTCCATTTTATCCTATATTAAGATTACAAAAACATGCAACTTATGTAATAATATGCGTGTGTTAGGCAGAGTGTGTATTTGAGTATTTGTTTAGTAATCCTCGTAGACACATTCCTACGTGTTTCACCTACATAGCTTCTACCGCAATCACAGGAAGCAGTGATGGCGGGTAGCGAATGCATCGTCAAGGACGCGTCCAGCTTCGGTGGAGAGGGCGGCCACTTACCCGCCATATATTAAAGGAGTGACGGATAACATTGGACACTTGTTACGCCGAAGATATTGCATCAAGACAATGTTTCGTCCACTCAGGCAGTTAAGGCAAGTGGTACGCTCCCCAAAGGACAAAGACCCTTTGGGTGTGCCTGGGGTGTACATGATTCCCTGTGTGATTGCGGTAGAAGCTATGTAGGTGAAACACGTAGGAGTGTGTCCACGAGGCTTACTGAACACATACGCCCGATTAAGAATTTGGACGGCAACAGCTCTGCGGTGGCTGAGCATGCTCTCTGTTCGGACGCTCAACACTTCATACGATTTGATAAGGCGGAGGTCCTGGCAAGGGAGAAGTATTTTATACCCCGTAAAGTCAGAGAGGCCATTGAAATTAGTAAGCGTCCGACGTTTAACAGAGATGGTGGATGGCATGTGCCGCCCGCTTGGAAACCTTGCCTCCAAAAGGCTCAGCAGTGTGTACAGAAAAGTAGTGAGGACACAGTGAGCTCGGTGTGCTGCAATATTCCCGACGCGCAGCTGTCCAGTGACGAAGAGTTCCAGTGTACACCGGTGCAGCCCTCCCGCACCCCCTGCTGTGCTCCTTCATCGGATCGACTCCAGACCTTCATTCAATTGTAGTGCTTTAAAATACTTAATTGAAACATTTTCAAACGCACTAGTCCACCCCTGCAGTTTTTAAAGGTCTAACGATTAATTAATTAGTTACAACGCGATTGAGCAACAAACATCCACACATAGACATTTATAATGATGATGAAAGACAGTCCCAAGACATCTAGACGTAAAGTGCTCATCAATACAAATGAATCAAGCCCAAACACAAGATAACTGCTGTAAATCTTTGAGGAGTTCCCTCGACAGTATTTTGGCTCTAACATCAGATTGCTTCCAAATCTTCGTAGTGCCAAACCAAAATAAATTGTAGTGCTTGTAAATACTTCATGGAAAAATTAACAATCGCGCTTGTCGCCCCTACAATTTTTACAAGTTCTCTTCAATTTCTGCAGGATCCCATCATCAGATCCTGGTTTCCTTATCATGGCACCACCCTTGGAATGTATCCTATTCAACAAAAAAAGAATCATCCAAATCGGTTCATAAACAACGAAGTTATCCGCGAACACACATAAAAAAAAATTAAAAAAATATTTATACGGTCGAATTGAGAAACCTATTTTTTTTAAAGTCGGTTAAAAAAGACGATAATTGATCAGTTATCGAGCGGGATGAAAAATGATCAAATTACTAAAATGGCTATTAAAAAATAGGGGTTGATGATAAAAGGGTAACAATTTAGGGTTGTATGTATTTTTTAATGCCACATTATAAAAAACAAAAACAACATTTTTTCCAAAAAAATTAAAAAAAATTGGGGTGAACAACCCTTATCACTTAGGGGTATGAAAAATAACTAGTAGGCGATTCTCAGACCTACTGGATATGCATATAAAATTTGGTAAAAATCAGTAAAGCCGTTTCGGAGGAGTAAGGTAACTAACACTGTGAAACGAGAATTGTATATACAATATGTTTTTTGTTCGATGCGGCTGAACGATATCCGTTTATTTTTTTTATTTTTTTTATAAAGAGTGACGAGACGAGCGTGACATATGCCTGATGAGAAGCGACATGCCTGCCACATGTCACACATGTCACATGCTACAGTCCACGCAGCTATTGGAACATGAATAGCCCAAATCATTAACTAGCACTGCACTGCGCTCGTCACCCAGCGATCTAAGATGTTATACCTACCTCTAAGTTCTGTAATTTCTCTAGAAACATGGCCTTCAAACCGGAACACAGTAATGTTGGCACATTACTGCTTGGCAGTAAAATAACTGGCAAAGGTGTGGTGCTTCCCCAGGCGGACTCTGCCAAGAGTCCTACCACTACAAACACTCTTCTTTAACACTTTTTCTGTAACACTCTGTTTTATCAGAGTTATATATAGAATAATAGCGAAAAGAAATGAGTTTTATGTCCAGCTGCGGAAGGTACGGATGATGATTGTAAAATAGTATGTCTCTAGAATGTATTCCGAGCACAAATCCGATTGCTAGTATTCTAAAGGCCTTTATCCAATAACATGAATTTATCAATAAATCAAGGCAAGCCACTAAACTTGCTAAAATATTATTTGTTCAATAGAAAACAAGTAGTAGAAATAAACCATTTCCACCATGACGGAACGTCTAAATCGGATGTAAAATCTGAAGTGCAAACCTTCAATTGGTCTATTCCACAAGGCAGTGTATTAATTAGGCTGTGTCTTATTTTTAATATACATCAACGATCTCCCTAAAATATTAAATACTCCATGTATACTATTCGCCGACAACATATCGCTAATATTTAAATGTTAATCTGACCCTAGCTCACAAAAACAAATAGTTGACTCCTTCTCAAAAATTAAATCTTGAATGGAGCTACACAACCTCGAACTAAACACAAAAAAATCTAAAATTATTCAATTCCGTCCCTACCAAAAAACACCTTTAAACCTTTCTTCCATTTGACTGACCTCGTGGCTTAGTTGATAGTAGCTCTGTCTGCGAAGCCGAGGGTCGTGGGTTCGATTCCCGCCCAGTGCAAATATTTGTGTGATGAATTCAAATGTTTGCACTGTGTCTGGGTGTTTCTATGTAAGTATAATAAGTATGTATTTAAAACTATATTAGTATTATATCAGCTATCTGGCCGCTATCATACAAGCTTTGCTTAGTTTGGGGTCAGATGGTGTTGTGTGTGAATTGTCCACCAATATTTATTTATTATTATTTGTTTATTTATTTCAAAACTATTAGGCATCGATGAAACTAACAGTATTAGGTACTCTTCGTGGCATTGAAATAGACTCAGAGTTAAATTTAAAAGGTCACATCAAAAAAAAAAATATATATCCAAATTTATTTATGCTTTATCAGTCTTAAAAACCAACACGAACCTACAAACAGCATTTAGTGCTTATTATGCGTACGCCTATGCTTGGCTAAAATACGGCATTATCATTTGGGGAAATCGGACAGAGGCCCATAACCTATTCATACTTTAAAAAAAAATGTATTCGTATTTTAGAAAACTTCCGTGTACCCAACAGCTGTAAGCCACACTTTATTAAACTGGAAACACTAACATTACCCAGCATATAATATATTTTAGAATCCGCTAGGTTCGTAAGGAAACATCTCGACCTGTTCTCCTTCAATAAAAATACCCGACGCCACACCATGCCACACCCAACTTGTGGCACTAGAACCAAAACTAGAAATTGTAAAAAAAGGTCCCGAATACACAATAACAAAAATATACAACACTTTGCCTAATGATATAAAAAATGAACCCGACCAAAATAGATTTTATACAAAACTAAGAATAATACAGAAATGTTACTATAGTCACACCCCGGACACTCGGCCTAAACTCCAAACAAACGGTGCAGTGGACTTACCTACTCTCCACACAACAACGCAGATGTTGTTCGCACATATTTACGCATGTGTGCGTGTCGGCTAGGGTTACTGAATTATTTTATGGAATAGTTAGATGTGACCCGTGAGTTAACCACCTGCCAGTGTTAAGTGGCCTACAATCTTACCGAGTGTTGGATCTTTTTTTGGAGAAAATTCAAACCAAAAAAGTAAAAAGTATTACCTAGCTATTGGTTTTTAGTAGGGACACATTTGAGACTTACCCAAGGAAAAAACTTTGTTCTGACCAAATATTAATCACTCCACACACACACACACATACCTATTTCGTTGTAAATCTCAAAACATTGAATTAGATAAAATTACGTGCATACGTTGGTTGCATTTTGTAATCTACGTATAACGCGCATTGTAATACAGTTCACTCAAATCATACACTAAGTTACAATGCACACACGAATTAGGTATTCACATCTAATACGGCAGCGAACAGTACAAGTATTTAATATGGTTTTGCAACTCATATTAAAGTTTGTAAACATGAAACTATATAATATTATACTTATACGCGCGAAATGCAACAAATCGGCAGAATCAGCTGTTGGCCGATTTGTGTTGCCAGTTCCGGATTTTTTTTTTTTTCGAATTGGTTCAAGAATCACTTATTTCATGTCAAATGGCGAATTACATAATATTCACATTTGTTGGAAGGAATGCATAAAGTTTTAAATGTTGCGAATAGTGTAGTGATAGTGTATCTATATTCAAAGCACACTATAAAATTAAAGTATATCGCCTGACATGAAAAACTAGAAGTAGAACAAGTGAAGCTGTATAAGTCAAACATAAGAGCCAAAGCCAAAGCTTAAAATAACTTAAGAAGTTTTATTTTTAACCGACTTTGAAAAAGGAGGAAGTTCTCAAATACATTTTTTTTTTTGTATGAATGTTACGGTATAGCTTCGCCAATTGTGAATAGATTTTGCTAGATCTTTTTTATTGTTTGATAAGATTATTGTTCCAAGGTTTCCATTCCAGTTCCATGCGATTTTGGATTGAAATCAGTGTGGCAGTTTTCGCAATTACAACAAAAATAACTTGAATTTAATTTAACTGGACGACGCTATTGTAGATATCACAGAAATTATAAAATGTAGTCTAGTGTCTGTTTAATTTTAAATCGATGTCAGTTTTTGTATTTTCGGTAAAAACTTAATTATTAGCATATAAATAATTATAGTTATTATTACATAGTACTCAATTTTTCCAGTCACTTGTTTATTGACACGCCTGTTACAAAAACCAGTTAATATACCTTTAGTGAGTCTCTATATCAAACCTAAACTACACTAAATTTACTAAGCATAACTGAATTATCCATATACCGATGAAATATATCGACGATTTACAAATAATCAAATAAGTCTAGCCTGCTATCAAATGGAACTATAGGTTTAGTATTTCTGAACGTACATAAAATTACATACAGTCTTTCCTCTCCTCCTAACTAACCTCTTTCCTTTTTTTGTCGGTTTTTATAACCAACAGCAGTCAATGTATCCTCTTACTTGTTTATTGACACGGCTGTTACGATATCTTAAATAAGTACCTGAACTGTACTGAAACCGTATATTCAGTGTTCACTATTGACGGACATATCCATGGACGCACATAAAACTACATTATAGTCTAATATAGAACCTTTTTCTTTTTTTGCGTCGTTTGAACGCTAAAAAATAATCACGCACCAAGAAATCTGAATTGCAGCAATCGTAGTAAATAAATCCACTAAATTGGTAACACTAGTGATTTTGTAAATTGTAAAAAAAAAAAAAAAAATGTAAATTGTAAACTTATCAAAACACAGTAGAAAAACGATTCAATCCTAGTATATTATAGAAATTCTTATGAAATTAAAAATCTGTTATTCTTGTTTCGTTTAACAGATGAAAAATTTGGAACCTAAATAACACAGCAACACAGCATCATGGTCGTATTCTCATAGAAAATTGTCGTCCGATATAACCCTTCGTTGAGTGCTTCTCGCGTTCTTGCGGGGTAGGAAGCTTGAAACTGGCGGGGGGTGGGGAGTGTCCGTTCTATCTGTATTATCTATTCTATGCTATAGTCTAAACGAATATCTAGACGACTTTAAATATATCCCATTCTCACGTCATTAATATGAATATTAGAAAAAAGGAAAAAACTAGGGATGGGCCGAAATTCGTTTTACATTCGGTTTAACCGAACTTCGGCAGCTTGAACAGAACTTCGTCATTCGGCCGAATTTCGGTTAAAATGCCGAACATTCTGCACTAAATATACTTGCACTATCATGATAGAAATTAATGAAAAACATTTCTGTAGTAACAGTGAAATAAAATAAGTCTGATATAGGTACTCATAGTCATTAATTTGAATTACAAAAAGTAATCATACGTGATAAACAAAAACTTAAATTGGTATTTTTAACTACCAGTAGTTTACTTAAGTCAAAAATCAGTAACCAAAGATTTTTGACTTAAGTAAACTACTGGTAGTTAAAAATACCAATTTAAGTTTTTGTTTATCACGTATGATTACTTTTTGTAATTCAAATTAATGACCGTACTTAAGTCAAAAATCTTTGGTTACTTAATCAAACAATACACAAAATTAAACCACTCTTCTTACTAACCAAACCAGCCTTACCAATCTTTCTTTCTTAGTCAAAAAACAAAATTTTACTGCAACAAGTGTTAGAAATCTCTCTTACTTAATCAAAAAACAAAAATTAAAATACTTTTATAAACAATAATAATAACATTAATATCCAACCATAAGAAATCTCAATTACCTAGTCAGAACACACAATGAAACTAGAAAATCTTAATAATGAGTTTTAGAAATCTTTGCATCGGTAGGTAGGTACTTAACTTAATAAAAATACTTAATTATATTGGTATCCTGAATAGTTGGTCTAAGAAAATCTTTACAAGATCTGTAACAAAAATTAAATACACTTCGCATTCTTCTGACAAACATCTTAATAATAAGGTTCATTCGTAAATTGAATTATAAAAAAGTACTTTTATGTACCGTATTTTATGCTAGTGTATAGCAATTAGGTAAATTTTTGATTTTGGCAACATTCAGGAATCATTTATTATTGAATACTTTGGACTGTTATTAAACGGTATTTCACTCTAATATAGATTAGTCAGTAAAAATAGACAGCTATTCATATTTGAAAATAACCAGAGGCAGGTTATGGTGCAAAAACACTAAAGACTCGGCCTTTTCTGGCAGAAGACAGAAGAATTAATTTAATTTGCGTAATGTAAACAATAGCACGTGACAAGCCGGTGACGTCTTTACAAATGACTAGCTAGCTACCGGCCCCACGGGGAAGCGCGGAGTGCGGCCGGGGCACATCTAGCAATATTTGCAGCAAGTGCGTAAACAAATCACAACACGAAAAAGCGCGGCGAAATTGAACCGAAGTTCGGCCGAACTTCGGCCGAATTTTTCATTTTTACCGAATGTTCGGCCGAAGTTCGTATTCGGCTCAAACCACATTCGGCCCATCCCTAGAAAAAACGTATATTTATGTGTATAAATTCTGTACTTACTTTTACTTATGATAAGATAATAAATTTTATTGTAAGTTGTATATTGCCATGCCCTTACAGATTAAATGCTTAGCTTACTTGTATTTTGTCAGCTTTGTGTTTTTGCAATAAATGTTTGATTGATTGATATGAACGGATCGGGCTGAAATTTGGAAAGCGGATAGATTATAGTTTGGAAGAACACATATTTTTATCCTGAAAAAAACAACGGGAACGGGAACTTCGCGGGTAACTACGCGGGGTGCTGCTAGTATTAAATACTTGTAACTCCGCTTGGGCTGAGTTAAGAGGTATAGGTAGTTGTTTTAATAAATTGTGTTGGCTACCTAATTTTGAATGAATCGTCTAAATCAAATTAATTAATCTGCTGAAATTTTGAATGAAATATCTTGTAATTTTAAAACTGAACACATTATGTACAAAAAAATTGTTTTTGAAGTTTTATAACAACATTTTGCTGTAAAAAGCTGTACTTAGTTTTTATTTGGGACAATAGGCTACTGCTACCACAGAGTAAGTAATCACTACGTTGCTACGGCACTACTGAACTTGTGAAGTATGCCGGTGTTAACCGACAAATGATGTAGGTATCTCGCGAAATTAGCTGCTTATAACCGTTTTCCTGACAGATGAGGTTTTAGGTGTACGAATTAAGTCATTACAAATACCGCCATTCGTATGCGATATCACTATCTAATGCCCGATCCACACTCTCCACGAGGCGAGACGAGGCGTACGAGGCCGAGAGTGTGGACGGTGCCCTCGCCTTGCCTCGCGTCCGCTCCGTTTTCTGTCGCGGACGCGGGTTTTTTTCCGTTTTTTAGGACGCAAGCATAGAATAGATAATATAACGCAAGTCAAAGAACGCGAGGGGCCGAGGCGAGGGAATCATCCACATTCCACACTCTCGCGTTCGCTCACTTGTTTCTATCCGCTGCAGAGTAAGGACGTGTGCGTTTTTAACCGCCTTCAAAAAAGGAAGAGGTTCTCAATTCTGTTTATGTTTTTTAATAATATAGTATAGAGCGACGAGACGAGTCGGTCATGTGCCTGATTGTAAGCAACATGCCCGTCCATAAAGGCACAGTGACACGCAGCTAACATTGCATCACTGCACTCGTCACCCAGAGATATGTTGTTTGCTTGTTTTATCTCTATACCCTGTAATTTCACTGGATACCCTTCAAACCGGAACACAATGATGTTTTTACTCAACTGCTTGGCGGTAGAATAAATTGCAAAGGTGTGGGGTGTGGTGTTTCCCCAGGCAAACTCTACAAAGAGTCCTACTGCTACGAAATGTATGTCACGTGATATTGCTCCACTAATAATTTAATTGTGAATATATTTTAATATATATATTTTTGGTGGTAGAAAATACTTTCAAATACAACAAAAAATAAAATGTACTTATGTGTATTTCATGAACCGATGAGTTTTATAGTATTTAGACATAGGTACTTAGGTTGGGGGAAACGTCTTTTCGCATTATAGTAAGTATTATGAACAATACAATTTCTTTGGGTATACTATTTGTATCTGGCTGGTTTTGGTATGTCAAGATGAGTGAATCTAATGAAGACATTCGATACATTTTAATATTTTACTACAAAAAAGGTAAAAACGCAATGCAAGCCGTGATTAATAATTAAGCCGTGTGGTTTTTCATCATGATAACGCTAGACGGCTAGACCTCACACATAATTAGCCACTCGACAAAAATTAAGAGAGGTTGGCTGGGAGGTGTTTAATGCATCCGCCGTATAGTCCTGACCTTGCACCTTCAGATTTCCACCTGTTTCGGTCTATTCAGAATTCTTTAGGTAGTGTCAGATTATCATCACGAGAGGACTGCCAAAAAAAACCCACTTGTCACGGTATTTTGATCAGAAGCCCCAAAATTTCTATAGCAATGGGATCATAAATATCCCTACCTACAAGATGGCAAAAAGTTATCGAACACGAACACATTGGTACCTACATCCTACATACTTTAATTCAATGTAGATTAAATATATTAAAAAATGTTTTGGATGTTCTTAAAAAATGCGAAGAAACTTTTCCCCCAACCATGTACAAACGGCAATAGCAATATAACTACGCATCATCTGGGTAGCGATTCTAAATTCATTCGGTTGCATCCAACACGGAATCTCATATCTCGGTCTCTGTCATGGTAATTTAGAATCGCTACCCTGATCCTCTGTGGCACTGGACCGGTCTACCGCCTTACTACAACTGTCTTAGCTTTGATATCGTTCTCTCTTTTCTTTTCGGTTGAAATGATACAGATAGCAATAGCAACGCCAAAGCCGATTTAATTACGCGGTTGAAGGCCGGGGGGTCTACCGCCGAACGAAAAATGTCATAGCTTTGATGTTTCTTTCTCTTTTCTTTTCGCTTGAAATGATAGAGACAGCATGAGCAAAGCGATAGGCGATTTAGTTAGGCGGTAGAAGCGCGGGTCGTCTGATCGTCTCGTGAAGCTGTTTTTATTTCATAGACATGAAGTGAGAGCTGAGAGTCTTTTGTGAGCTTATCACTTGTTAGTTCATAGTATCGTAGATGGCTAGATGGTAAATCGCGGTAGGCGAGGCGGTAGTTCGGTTTGGATTTCGTGTGCGACCGGTTGTTTTATCTCGTACTATATAACACTTTGGTACATATTTTATTATAAACCAAACGAAATGGATTTAAAAGCACAGGTGAGCTTTTTTATTTATTTTCATTGGAAGTCTTGTAATTGAAAGAAATAATATTAAATTATTTGTAAATACTAAAAAATAAATATTCATTTGAATTTGTTTCGTACTTTTTCGTTTTTGGAGCGAAATTTGACACGAAGTAGTTTGACGAAACTAGGTACTTCAAGGACGAATTAGGCGACTAAGTACGACATATTTGTAAAGAATACATCAATCTCATAGGTATTTATATATTGTTTTTGCATCCCTACTCTACAGATTATCGGGGCTGAAGCATGCGCTTATGAATTATAGGTGTTCTAGGTATAAAACGTCTAACATCACGATTGGTTTAATAAACTATCACGAATACGATTGGTATTTGGTTCAACTACACTAGTATCTGTTATTTCAATACGGAATATGAATATTTATTGGTTATATGACGGATCGAGCAACCGATATTTCGACGGAGTTTCATGCACCATGTTCGTTCACAAGTAAACTGATGTAACTACAGTAAATAGGTACCTACCTCATCATTAATGATAGGTACTATCAAAGAACGTGTGCTCTACCTATACGAGAAGTGATCTTTAATTAGGTATAGGTAGTAAATAGGTATATTAATAAGTAAGTTTGTACCTACCTGTCTCTTTTTTTCTTTGGCTGGCGTCAGATATTAATCTGATAGAATTACCATTAGGTACAATATGTATGTACCTATATTATGTATTACTAATAGTGATATACCGGATATCTGTACACGTAGCCATGAATATCCGAGGGTGAAGATAGATCCGTATCCGTAAGTTTTTCGGCGGATCTTTACGGATCTTTTTTTTACCTTATTAATTTTCAAGTCATAAATTAAATCAAGTTAAAAATTATGTTAAAGATCCATTCAGATTATTTTTATGCCTTAACTTCTACATCTTAAAATCCAACGCTGCGTCGTTAGATTACAATGTAACCATAAGCTATAACTTCACATTGCAGAATATTTCGATAATATGATACCTATATTGTTTGTGACATCACTAAATACTTAAATAATAACTAGCACAAAACAAACAGTCCTTAAATTAATATTAATTGTTCTTAAAATAAATTCTTAAATCAACGATAAGTAATGTTTTAAATACTAAATCAACTGGTCTGATTAATTATGTAAATAACACCTTATCTCACTCATACTATCGCGTTCATTAGTCCACCCTGCAGCTGTTGTTATGGTGATAACAACATAATAGCAACAGGGTTATGTGCGCTTAAGAATTTCAACACAGACACATCTTTTGGAATTTGGAACGCAATCTTCCAAATAATAAGTCTGCCGGTCAGCCGACATCAGATTACAATTAAAACTACGTACTAAGGATGTTAGTAGTTCTACATTCTACATACTAGTTACAAGTCGTCAGGTGCTAGGTCCTCGTCAGTAGAGCAGGAGCGGTCCGAAGGGGAACGTACAATTAAAAATCTAAATATTGAATAGTAAGTACGTAGGCTATTTTTTAACACGGGAAAACAACTGGAACTAGTACAGTCTGTTTTACTCGATTTATTGTATTTCTACTGGTGACCCCCTCTAAAATTGGAGGCTGGGACCGCGCCTGCACTAGAGCCGTAGATCACCCCTTCTAGGATGTTTGGATGTTCCTTGGTCTTTCCTTTTGGCGGCAGCCCGTGGCAAACCGAGATCGCATTGTCAGGTGCCCTTGTGTCGTACGAGACGCAGTAGTCTCTGAGTAAATAAATTTAGATTAGTAGGTTAGTAGGATTAGTTTAGGGGATGATTGGCCCCTTAGATTGGTCCGTCCTATTGGAAAAAGCTTCAAAATAGTCGTCTGACGAACCAGACGAACATATTTACAAATGGAGCATGAGAATTTAAGTGAAGTTAAATTATTATTATGGAGTTGTTAAGCAAAACGGCCGACGGAAAGTGTCAGGGAGTATTGGGACCTTGTTTTTAAGGATATTGCCTACAACATACTTGAAAATCACTTATTAGAAAATACGTGAAGTAAGTGTTTGTTTTTTTTTTGTGTGTACCTACCTTCATTACCCCATATCTCAAAATTGGCCGTCTAAGGAAGTTAGCGAGTAAGCATGTGTTCGTAGTACTTACTAACTCTACTCAATCGTCCACATTTCATTCATCAGAAAATAGGTGACGTCTGGCAGCTCTGGGATCTTACTCTATATATTTTAGGTCTCAAACGCTTCATTGAGCAACAAACTTCAAACATTCAAATGTCTGGTATAACTTTAACTCATTTTGATAACCAATAACAACAACACATTCCACATTTATGTTCAGTGATTCGTTATAAAACTCGATTTCATTATCTTGGTGTCAATGGTCCAGGCGACATTTTATCGTTATGACTCTTTGATATTATCCTACGTTTGTGAGGATGGATAGATGTTTGTTACATTTTTACGCAACAACTACCGAATGGATTTTGACGAAATTTGGTAGGTACATATAGGCTTCAAATTTAAAAAAAAACTATTATCTCTCGTAATACGGGCCTACAATTTATCTCGGAAAAATAATGAGATTTGGAACTACGTGGGCGAAACCGCGGGGCGCTGCTAGTTTGTAAAAATACTAAATTAACCTGCAAACTTCACTCTACTATATAAATTACCACTCGATAGAAATGTCAAAGTGAAGAGTCTAAATAATTAAAAAAACATAATATAAAGTAGGTACTTCCTTATCGTCGGTATTTTTATGATTTCTCATTTTACAAGGACTGCGACATTATAGGTTATAGGTATTTGGTTGTTCCATTAAATTTGTAAGAACTGTCAACGTATTTTTCACGCACCAACTGATTTTTGCACTGGGTACGGCAGAGATAGTAGAAGTTCACCAATCATGTTGTATTTTCAGCTTGAAACTTTTGGTTTCGCGATCGTAAATAAACTCCTGAACGATGAACAATGCGACGAGCTCGCGAAAGCAGCCTACGATCTCTCCATAAAACTGCTCATGGAAACAGAGGACACAATCGTCTTTAGCACAAAAAATGAATTGGTAAGGGTCGTATAACAACGTATTAATAATTATACCTAAAATGACCGTAATTAATACCTAATTGAACTTTAAATAAATAAAAAATCGTTTTAAAATTATCCTTCAAGAGGTAACAATTTTTTTTTCTAATAAATATGTTACTGGTCCGACCCGCTTGGTAATAAAAGTCTATCTATATGTCCATGGTCTATTAGTGATTTTTTTAATTTTAAATGTTTACACTAAACTTGACCTCCATCTCGCCTGATATTAAGCTACGATGCGGTCTACGATGGAGCCTGTTTACCTAGAAGAAACCAATTCACTCTCGATGTGAAGACACAAAGATTGTAACCATCGGGAAAACCCACTCAGACAACGTATTCCACAGCCTTGAGGTTCTTATCACAAAAGTAGAGTCAAATCTCTTCGTTCGTGTATTTGGAACATCAACCATGAAACGACGTCGCTTTTTCGAGCATCAGTACAATTGAGTGTTGGCTAATGTTTCATTCTTACAGTGACATATTATTAACATGTTTATTTCTGTTATTTGCAGCAACTAAGTGAAGAATATTTTTTAAATAGTAATGACAAAATTCGTCCGTTTCTCGAAGAGGGAGCAATTGATAGAGATGGAAATATGTTAGGTGATCCGAAGTTTTCACTTAACAAGGTACCTATGTAATTAGTTGTACTAACCACAGAACAGATATCAAGGTACCTACTAACAGACACACGAATACGCTGGCTTTAGTTTTAACCACTGTCGGACTAGGGCCAGTTTTTGGACATTCTTTTCGACTAGTAGTCATTCGAAATACATTATGTATTTTGAAATTATACTTCATTTGGAGCGCTTGGAAAAAAATATGGGAATTGATTTTTATCGATGCGCGCGGACACCGACACTCCAATGACCAAAGAGACAAACATGATGAAGTTGGCTAACAACTGTTTCTTCAGTGTGATTTTTTACAATCCGAGCGCAAGTCGCCACTCTTATTCGAAACACTGACGCTGGTTGCGCATTTTGAAGTGAAAACTTCTTTAGGCGCGCCTAGACAGTTTTTTCGTGGAGTATAAATTGGATTCTAGCGTCACGCTCGGGTATGATAAGAAACCTTCGGGTAAACTCGGGACCTTGGCAATTAGGCATCTAGAAATGCGTCAGCCAATGGGAAATGCTGAAAGGGCGTGGCCTCGCCATCATAGCATGGCCATCTAGAAATGATTGAGCCAATGGGAAATGCTCATTTCTAGATGGCCATGCCAAGATGGCGAGGCCACGCCCTCCGGTTACACCCGTGTAGTTTCCAAGGTAAGCTATCAAATTCTGAGTTATAAGTTTTCACTTCTATCGGCAGTTCTATGACTGCCAATTTTTTTTAAGGTAGGTACCTACTTATGCCAGTTGGGCTCAAGTAGTCTCTATTGCCTAGCCAACTTTGGGCTAGCTTTTATGTTAGGTTTTCTATGGCAGAAGGAGCCTTAGATACACGTTAGCGTTACTAACACTTCTTAAAAATTAAAGTTTTTTTTTTTAATAAAGAGAGTGACGAGACGAACAGGACATGTGCCTGATGGTAAGCAACATGCCTGCCAAATAACAGCACAGTGACACGCAGCTATTGGAACATGAAGAGTCCAAATCATTACCTAGCACCGCACTGCGCTCGACATCCCAGAGATCTAAGTTGTTATATCTCTCATCCCTGTAATTTCTCTGGATACATTGCCCTTCAAACCGGAACACAGTAATGTTTACATGTTACTGCTTGGCGGTAGAATAACTGGCAATTAGATAATAAAATTTACCTATTACTATAACTTCTAACGCACACACTACACACGCACACAAACGTCTTTTTATTACTTTTGCTCATCAATTACAGATCGGACATGCTCTTCATTATTTACATCCTGTCTTTCGAAGATACACTTACAGCAACCAAGTTCTGTACACAACCCAAGAACTAGGACTTGTAGAACCTGCAGTGGTACAAAGTATGCTTGTTTTTAAGAACCCCAACGTTAGCAGCGAAGGTAAAGTACAAAGTGTTTCCGGTGCGCTTAATTTCCCGTCTTTTTAACCGCTTTCAAAACAGTGCTCAACTCAGTTGTAGATATGTTTCTTGTGTGAGTGTAAGTTGATTTTAATGGTTCTTATTGTTTTATAGATCATAACTCAGGGTTTGGTCCTATAAAAATATTATCAAAATCGGTAAAGCGGCTTTTGTTCAATCAATAAAAATCTAAAATTTGAAAACATGGATGATATTTTCGTTCACTCCGAAACCTCGATGTCTCATTGGAACAGTGTTTATTTCCCAAAATGTCATATTAAATGACACGGATTTCGTGTTTGTTTTTCCAGAGAAATTTAATTATTTTCCCACCATTTGAAGTTTCAAAGTAGTAGTTACTACTAATTATTATGAAATACGTTGATAAGTTAGGACGTGAAATAATAACAAAGATTCGAATGTGCCTTTTTAATGATTGATGTATTTCAGTTCAACCGCATCAAGATGGAAGTTACATTTTCGCTGACCCTTTCCCAGTTATCGGATTCTGGATAGCGCTTGAAGATGCTACAGTTGATAATGGTTGCCTGTGGATTGCGAACGGATCACACACAACCGGGATTCACAGAAGATTGAAGAGGACCCCAGATCTAAACGCTAAATTCAAATTAGAGTATGATTATCCAAGCCCTGCATACCCTGATTCAGATTTCGTTCCCGTTCCCGTTAGTAAAGGTACCTACATGATTATTGATTTTTTAATACACTAGATGTCCGCCTCGACTTCGCCCGTGGTACATATCTAGCCTATAGTAGGGATCCCGTAAATATCCAACGGTAAAAGATTGTTTGAAAGCGGTTCAGTAATTCCGGAAAATATCGCGTTCAAACAAAAAATTTCTTCAGCTACCTGCTACCACCTGTCGAAAATTGGTCGTACTAGATAGGATTTTGGACAAAGGAGACAGCTCATTTCTGCACCAAGTCGTTTCAAGTTTATGTACTTAATTAGCCCCGGAGACCTACAAAAGTTATTTATTTAAAATAACATATAATTAAATAATGCAAACTGTACATTCAATACTAACGTGCCAAGCGGGGATTGCAAATTGGTGTGAATAAAAAATACTTTAATGACTGTACTTAAAGTCAGCCATGTTTTTCACGTGCTTGTGTCATTTTGACAAACATGTCGCCTCATTGTATACTTTCCTTAACTTGTATATTTTCGAGTGGCAATATGTACCTAATATAAATGGTGGATTATTATAAATTATTTGATGTTCGTGAACGTGGTTCTTTGACGATTTTTAGTAAAACTTGAAAATATTTTAATACGTAATATGGGAAAACAAAAAATACGTGCGGCGCCAAAATAAAAAAAAAGTGAATTAAATTAATACATTCTCGGATTCGTTCGAAACTCGATTCCAAAGATAATGTAAAATATGCTCGATTCGTTCAAAACTCACACAACACAAGGAATTTCGTTATTTTTTTTCAACGTTTTAGTTGATATCTCTTAAAGCCCGCTATGCAGAATAAAAACATTAACGACTCCTCAATATATATTAAAAATCCTATTTAATGATCTAATTTTGGTCGAGTCTCCTGCACTTTTGCTGTGGGGCAAATGTCCATGGAAAATGGGCCGTCTCCTTTGATTAGCAAAGATTTATGATGACGCAATCGTATACACGTCGATGTCGCGTCAACGCACGGTGCGAAAGCTCTAAAAAAGGAATATGTTTTCCCGATTTTGTTACATTCGGTGTAGCGTTTTCTGAAATATCGATATCGTAAATATCGTACGACGTAACGATGTATTCGTAGTACACACGTCTCTGTTTCATAGGAATTCAATTAATTAACACATGATAACACACACAAATAAGTATTATGAAATTTAGTAAACTTAGACATAAGTTGAATTAAGTACAGTTCGACGGTTTTTGTATTTTCGGAGTAAATTAAATTTTGTTAATAGCGATTCCTTCAGGTAGGTTGTAAAACATGTGCGATTTGCGTGTAGTTTGTTGTTGTTTGCGTGGAGTTCGAATCCAAATTAATCTTATTCGATGGTTTGCCATTACAAATACCAAAAAAGTTAAAAAAATGGTGGACATTCTTCAGACAACACACACTACCACAGATTACTTACAGAATACAGATTACAGAACAAAGGGTTCTGCAATCTGAGGAACCCTAAGATTATAAGTCGGATATGGATAGGTACCGATAGTACCTAAAATATTTGTATACTTACATACTTATTTAACATAGAAACGATTATTCAATACTTTACATGTCATGATGTTTAATCTCCTCTTTTAAAGAGGTTTAAACCTCTCGTCGTTAATTATTACACTTGGCTAAATTTAGTTTTTTTTTTAAATAAAGAGTGACGAGACGAGCAGGAGATGTGCCTGATGGTAAGCAACATGCCTGCTACATAACAGCACAGTGACACGCAGATATTGGAACATGAGTCCAAATCATTACCTAGCACTGCACTGCGCTCGTCACCCAGAGATCTAATATATTATGTCTCTAAGCCCTGTAATTTCTCTGGAAACATGGGGGGGGGGGGGGACAGGGGACATGGTAAATTTTTTTTAACGCGGGAAACAACTAGAACTGCGCGTAGTTGCAGTTCCAGTTGTTTA
Source organism: Ectropis crepuscularia (assembly GCA_963693475.1). Taxonomy (NCBI): domain Eukaryota; kingdom Metazoa; phylum Arthropoda; class Insecta; order Lepidoptera; family Geometridae; genus Ectropis; species Ectropis crepuscularia. Next base: position 22,059,220 of record OY856338.1, read on the forward strand.
TATCGTGTTCCAGTTGGTACCTAATATCGTGGGGCACTACCGGTAAAGTACTTATTTTTTACTCGATTTCATGTATTTCTGCTCGTGCCCCCCCCTCCCCAAAATCCGAGGCTGTGTACTGCTGACCCCTTCCAAAATTCGAGGCTGGGACCGCACCTGGTTGACACTGAAACTCACAGATTTCGATTTTTTTGCTGCGATGTGTTTGCTGAAACTGCTTTTGAATTGTTATAGGTGACTGCATTATTCTTCACGGTAACGTCGTTCACAAGAGCGGAATAAACCACACGGCGAAAGCTCGCCCGGCGTACACATTTCACGTCATTGAAAAAAAGGGCAACGTGTATTATCAAGACAACTGGCTGCGTGAAAGTCATGCTACCCCCTTCATTAATATGCACATGTTTAAGAACTTCTTCTAAAAAACTTTAACAAAAAAAGATTACATGTTACTTTCATACTAATTATAGGTACTTAAACTAGAATCTCCCAAGCAAGTATCTAAGGTTATCTTATATTAGGTATATTGTTTATCAATAATAATAATAATAAAGCCCATTTATTTCCAATCTTCTTAAATATTTACATGCATATTAAATTAAATTAAATGTTCATGAAAAATAAATTTCCATTTTTCATTTCATTAAAAAAATAAAAAAAATGTTCATAAAAAATAAATTTCCATTTTTCATTTCATTAAAAAAATAAAATTGAATAAAAATTTAAAAATAATAGTAATATAAATTCATTTAGTTTTAGTCACTGTTGTTGCTACCTTCTTCATCGATCGGAACCCCTTCTTGGGTAAAGGCCTCCTCCAGCTTGTTCCAAACCTCTCTGTCCATCGCCATCTTTCTCCAATTGTTTCCTGTTATAGCTTTTATATCTTCTATCCACCTTTTCCTAGGCCGCCCTCGACTCCTTTTTCCTATTGGTCCTTCCCATATAGTTGTTTGTAAAGTCCATCTTTTATCTGAGCATCTTCCTATGTGTCCTGTCCACCTCCACTTCTGTTTGAGAGCGTACTGTAAGGCATCTATCACTTTTGTTTTTTTTCTCATGTGTCTGCTTTTTATTTTATCAAGTCTCCTTATTTTTAATATACTTCTCTCCATTGCTTTTTGACAAGTTACAATTTTAGATTTTATTTTTGTGTTATATGTCCATGTTTGACATAACATCCATAAGTGAGAGTGGGCAGAACACTTGTTTATCAATATGAAGGGTGAAATCATGTTTCTAAGACTCAAAACCAAATAACATCATTTAACAAGTGAAATGTTTACTGAAAATCTCTTTAGCGATTAATTGCTATAATATACATGTTTAACCGAAGCCATGTAAATTAAATGTTTACTTTATTACTATAATTGTAGTTACATATTATGTTTAATAAGTAGGTACATATTAAATAAATGTCTTATTGATTTTTTACTTTTTTTATTGACTTACCTACCCCATTTGATTGATTTATTTTAGTTTAAAAAGCTATAATAGGTACCTTACCAATATTTTTTTGTAAACGTATAGATCAAACGTACTATTTTAGTGTCGTAAGTAAAATGTTTAGTAAGTAATTTAAGACGAATTTAATTTTTACAATAATAATAGAATCATAGGTAGGTACTTTATTACACTACACATTTTACAAGAACAATGAAGTTTGCAGAGTAGTATTGGGCAGCCTTATCGCTTAAAGCGATTTCTTCCAGGCAACCTTATTTATTGAGAAACGTTTTTTACGTATTTTTGTGTTTTATTATCAAAAATATGCTTATTATTTAACTTAAAGTAACTAAAAGTAGAGTATCTAGTTAATAATAGTTGGCCAAATCTTAATGTGATAACCCTAGGAGGGATCTACCGCCTAACTAAAACTGTCTTAGCTAAGATATTGTTCTCTCATTATCTCTCGTTTCCATAAGGCCTGTTAATTTTCATTTTGATTAGTGGGAGTGCGAGTGCGATCAAGAAATTGCGACTGATTAGTGCAGGTGTGTGCTGGTGCGAGTACTGTCCAATTCTGTATAGTAGCTGTGTTTAGTTCATTGAGCTGCCAGCCGTCGGCCCGCAGGTATGACGTCAAGAAGCACAAAGTCAAGTTCTTTATTCGTAAACTTTGATTATGTCATTTTGTAAATATACAATTTACACGTCAAATTTAAAAAAAAAGCATACCTAACAACGTGTGGCGGAAAGGTCTAACAATATTTTAACGGGTCATTCCAACACTGATGTGGACTTCATCCCCGAAGGTCTCTTTCCCCTCAGCACGTTAGATCACGAGATAATACGAGTCAATGTTTGATGTAAAATTGACCAGCTTCAACCCTAATGGATGTACAGCTGACAAACGACTTTGCCTGTCAAAGACTAAATTTTGTGTAGAAAAGGTTGTTTTTTTGCCTACTTCGATACTCGAATGGAATAAACATAAGTTGAATTATAACAATTACCTACAATAGGTAATGGCTAGAACTGTTTGACGATTGGACTCCATTTGGGCGGTCTACAACTACGATACCTGCCTAGTTCACACGAATAAAACAAAAACAAATCAGCTTTTACGAATAAAGAAACAAGAAACGCTTGATTAGAAGTTCCATGCAAGCTCGACTACCTATACCTTATACCTACGTCTCTAGTAGCTCATCACTATACCGAACAATTTTATGAACGAACATGAACAAAATAAAAATTTACCCCCGACTGCCTCGGATTTATAAACCGTACAACTTCCTACTAGTAATGCCCTCTCATTTGGTACCCATATTGAGGAAGTAGTAAAAAATAGATGTATTTTGCCATTTTGTGATGGCGGCCATCTTGGATTTGTAATTTGTCATAGCGTATAGTACTCTACTAGTCAAGCCCTTTCTCATGTTGAGTTAGTAGTGAAAAAAAGAAATTCATCATTTTGTGGTAGCGGCCATTTTGGATTTGAAATTTGTCATAGTGTATAGCATTATCTAGTAAATCCTTTTCATGTGACACCCATATGGAGGGAGGTTGTGAACAAATATTTTGTCCGCCATTATGTGGATGCGGCCATCTTGAATAAATATTAACCAAACACAGCTAAGAACCACCACAAGGAAACTAACCTTCAAATTAAAAAAACGCATTGAAATCGATCCATGCGATTGAGCTCTACGCTACGGTGCCACAGACAGACACACAGGCATACAGACAGTCATCGATGTCAAACTTCTAACACCCTTTTTTTGGCCGGAGGTTAAAAATACCTTTGGTAATGGTTTTTTTAATTGATTGTGTTAGTAGGGACAGATGTAGAAAGTCAACTATCAGTACTTTGATACATTTCGTAGAATTTCAAACTAATTTTCACTTCTTTATTTTACTTTATTCTTTGCGAAGTTGCGAAAAGTCTACAACGGACTATCGGCTTTTGTCAAAGCGTTTGCCGCCGCCGGTGTGCCGCCGACGCCGACTGACGCGAGCCGACCGAAAGGCCGGAGAATACCGCGCGAATGTTTGATGTTTGAGTTTGAGTTGAAAGTTCAGTTACTCTCTAGCTTCGTTGGTGGTTGTGACGGGTGGTGGTTCTTTGTTTTTATCGCAAAATTGATATCTACGATGTCATCACTGTACCTAGATATGATAGGTAATTGCCATGAAGAACGTGAAATTTACCGCCAACGTCCGAACAGCGCGGAGCGTTGACCTGCTACAAAATGAAGGACATCCCAGTCAGGGCCTGTTTTAGTACTACCAACAGTGCTGGTGCTCGTTCAACACCCTGGGTCCAGACTTCTAACCCGCCCCGCCCTTGGAATGCGTTGGAGGCGAGTGCTCCGCGCTGCCGCGCCGTAAGCGCCTTGGATTGCAGTGTAAAATGGATTAAATACCTATGTTCATGTGTTGTGTTGTTGTGCGGCGAAATTTTAGTGCTAGGTGCAGTGCAGGTGTATATAAATATATATATTCAACATTTCATTGTACGATAATAACTATCGGCCTACTTTCCACGCACGCGTCTTTTGTCGAATGCATGCATCCTACAAATGACGACAGGCGATTTTTGCATCTTTGCTAAGTCCACGCAAGTGCATGCAAGTGATGCAAATAGTTCACGTCAGCCACGTTCAGTATTGCCGTTTTAGTGACTTTGTCGCTAGATTTAGTGAGTTTTTGATGTCTTTGGTGACATTTTTTTTCATGATTTTGTGAAAAAAAAAAATCTGGTGATTTCTAGTGACTTTTTCATGACCAACACATCAGTTATGTAATATACTTGCTGAAACATGCAAAACTTATCCTTCTTCTCTTGAATTTTTAGCCGCAACCACAAAACTAAATCACAAATAAGTCACATCTTCAGTGTCACTTGCCGGACTAAGAGGAATCGAATGAAAAAATATGATTTGAATTCTGTTCCCAGTAGCATAAATATTGTTCTTTTTACCCGACTGGAAGGGTTATGTTTTTCGCGCGTATCTTGTACCTATGTTTGTAAAACTTTTATTTCCATGTACCTATCTTCCAAACGGCTGAATGGATTTTGGTAATTAAGATATTGTTAGACTAGTCTCATTCACCAAAGTGTTAAGGACACTACCTATGTAATGTTTTTTTCGTGTCTAATTTTTGCAGTCAGGTTTTTTAAATAAATGTTGTTCTATCATATTGATCGTTGCTCGAAAAAACAACATCGTTCATCAATCATGATCGTGATTGAAGAGTCGAACGAAAAGTTTTGTTTCCACTTCTGTAATAGTTATACCATTCTGGATGAAATAGCTACCAATGCCGGAGTCCCTCAAGGGTCAGTATTCTCTGCGACGCTCTTTCTGCTACATGTCAACGATCTGTTGAAGCCCGGTATCTTTGGGTACGCAGACGATAGCACTGTTGTAGAGAGTTACATATCTAGCACGAGTGGTTTAGATGTTAAAGCGTAACAGACTCTTTAACATCTAAACCACTGAACGGATTTTGATGCATTTTGTTACACAGATAGACTAGATTCAGAAAAAGACAAGGGCGACTTTTTACCACGGAAAAAGGATTGAAGGGATGGAAATGAGTTACTTTCATATTTTTAATATTAGAATGGAAATCAAGTTTCTAGTTGCAAAATTTCATGGTTCATGTTCACTGTCATCCCCATTTCAACCCCTATTATATTATCCACGTACAGTTCGAAATTACAAAATTGCTAGAACAAACATTGATTTGCTTTAGGTTAAGTATTTAGATACGAAGTTTCATGGTTTTATCTTCAACAATTACGAACTTCCATATAAACTGTCAAACTCTCCATAAGTCCACTGTATAACTCTCCATAAGTGGCCGAAGAGTTGCCACAATTGCGAGGAAGTGCCTTTCAAATTTTTGCTAGAAAGATAGATTACAAAGGACGTACACCATCATTAGAGGTAGTTGTTGAAAATTTCATGAACAACCTCAATAAGGTAGACCAACAGCCTATCAGAAATATCAAAAAAGCATGGATAATAAAACTTATTAGCGTAACATTTTAGCAAAGCAAATCACAGAAATAATAAAAGGTGAAACAAATAGAAGAAAACAATATCTTAGTAGAGGAGCAAAAAGGATGTAGACGCTATCACATGGGATGCAAAGAAGAATTATTAATAATGGACTCAACCACAGAAATCTAAATAATAAGGTACTAGAAGTCGCATGACCGCGTGACATTGTCGCCGCACAGGTGACTTGTAGGCCACCAGTGCTCGAATTGTAGTTTAGTCTTGTTCGAACCGGCAGGCGTGAATCATCTTTGAAACTTGTGTTATGGAGCATAAACAACTGTGGAAGTTCTTCCACAACTTGCAATTATACCAATAATGAGATTACATTTCACTGATAGGTATTTTGTTTTATTTTAATTGCATTTTTTAATAAAATAAACTGAGCCCAATGATTCACTATGATAGTTATAAATTTTTGGTGTGATCGTCATTTTGCATACCATTGCTGCATACATTAATTAACATCTAAAGTGGTACATGCATAAACAGCAATGTAATGTAAAATTAAAGATATCGTCATAACCTCTAATCTTCCATGGTACAACCGCAGGTAGCGATTGTGAGTTAGTGCTGTGACGGTCCAATTTTACTTGGCCAAAAATGAACGATGAAAATTTTATTTTAAATTTTACATAGTTTTATCGATAAAGTAACATAATAAATCGATAAAAAAAATTGTATGCAATTAACATTACACCCGTACGTACAATCTTTTAATTCGCGGTAAACATTACTTCATAATTCATTAATTATTAACAAAAATATATACATACTGGCTATAACGCGCGATTGTTCGTCCGTGCAAAATAAATATTAAGATAACTGAGGCAGTATTTATCTATTGTAAGCTTTTATTCTTAAGACTTTATTAGTTTTCATACAAAATCAGCGAGCAACACGGAAGGGAGTAGGCATACACAGCGTTTCCCCTCTGTCAAAGTACAAGTCCGCGTGGACCATGGAGTTTGATAATATACTGTGGCGTGGAATACACTGAGGGCGGGGCTAGATTTGTGAATGGTGCTTTATTTTTTATGTGTTAGTGATTTGGCTGTGTGAGTATGGTCGGCAATGGATCGGTACAGGTATGTTTTGTATGTAATAGTACGGCTTTACGCTAGTGTGCAACTTTCCCCTCCCGCAAGAAATGACAGAAAGATTTGAACAATATTTTTTAGCTAAGGCTACTTCCCTTCCGTGCTTGCGCGGAAGATCGAGTTGCTCGATGTACAAAATATTCAACAACCTTTGTTCTTCAACTATACCCAAGCCCATGTGGTGTCAGAATTACATAGTTCAGTGATCGAAACAATAGTATACCCCATGTGACGCACTTATTTTATAGGTAGGCATATTGACTTTGTTGTTTTTTTTTTTTTTTTTTTTTTAACATTTATAGGTTTACACTTGACCACCATCTCGCCTGATGTTAAGCGACGATGCGGTCTAAGATGGAGCGTGCTTACCTAGAAGAAACCGATTCACTCTCGATTTGAAGACACCAAGATTATAACCATCGGGAAAAACCCACTCAGGCAACTCATTCCACAGTCGAGACGTTCTTATCACAAAAGTAGAGTCAAACCTCTTTGTTCGTGTCTTTGGAACATCAACCATGAAACGATGCCGCTTCTTCGAGTTACGAGAAGTCCGATAGAAAAAAGGGCTAGGTGGTATTAGATCATGCAGATCAGATGCACACTCTCCGAAGTGTATCCGATAATAAACCGATAAGCTAGCAATTTTCCGGCGATGTTCAAGAGTTTGCAGTCTTTTTCGCACAAGAGAATTATTGCCTATGAGCCTTTTAGCCCGCCTCTCGATCGATTCCAGAGCCTCAAGCTGATACTTAGCCGATCCATCCCAAAGGTGCGAACAGTACTCCATACAAGAGCGAATCTGTGCTTTATATAATAAAAGCAATTGTTCAGACTTGAAGTACTTTCGCACCTTTGAGAGGACACCTAGTTTTTTTGCAGCTAATTTAGCCTTGGACTCGATATATGAGCCAAAGTTGAGTGTAGATGTCAGGGTAACACCCAAAAGCTCAAGATGATCAGTAACCGGCACGGATACACCTCGAAAAGTAGGAGTCTGTAGAAATTGACTCCTTTTTGCGGAGAACAGACACGCCTGCGTCTTTCCTTCATTAAACTTGGCCAGATTGGTTTCGCCCCATTCAGAGACTGCCTCAAGGGCCAAGTTCAAACGCTCGACCATACTCTCTCTCAATACCTTAGTTTGTTGACCGCTGGCTCTCGCGCTAGACATGTAACTCTCCACAACGGTGCTATCATCTGCGTACCCAAAGATACCGGGCTTCAGCAGATCGTTGATATGTAGCAGAAAAAGCGTCGCAGAGAGTACCGACCCTTGAGGGACTCCGGCATTGATACCCATTTGGTCCGACGAGCAGCCATCAATGACAACTCGTATGGACCGATCTCTCAAGAAGTCCGATATCCACGCAATAAAACCTGGAGACAAACCATAACTAGAAAGCTTGCTAATAAGGCCATCATGCCAAACCCTGTCAAAAGCCTTCGAGATATCCAGGGAGACTGCAAGTGCTTCCCCGTGTTTCTCGATAGCTTCACTCCAGATGTGAGTGACATACGCCAGAATATCCCCAGTCGACCGGTTTCGGCGAAACCCGTATTGCCGGTCACTGAGGAGGTCGTTAGATTCTAGGTATGCCAGGAGCCTGCGGTTTAAGACACGTTCCATAGTCTTGCAGAGTATGGACGTGACCGAGATGGGCCTGTAGTTGGCAGGGTCAGCACGACTACCCTTTTTGGGCACAGGTTGCACGTTAGCAAGCTTCCACGATTTCGGTACTTGCCCAGTTTGGAGAGAGAGTCTATACAGGCGCGTTAGTACAGGAGACAACTCAGGTGCACAAGCCTTCAACACTAGGGCAGGAATTCCGTCCGGGCCGCTGGCTTTATTCACGTCCAGATTACGTAGCACTTTACGAACCTCCATTTGGCGAATATGCATTTCCGGCATCAAAGTCGGACTGCCAGGTGGAGTAGGAGGAATCGCACTACCAGCATCTAGACGCGAAGATTCCGCAAACTGAGATGCAAACAAGTTTGCCTTCTCCATTGCGGTGTGAGCCAGCGCCCCATCAGGTTTCAGCATTGGAGGCAGTGAAGAGCGGCAGAAGTTCGATTCGACCGATTTAGCTAGGGACCAAAACGCCTTGCTACCCGCAGGATACGAAGCTAGTTTGTTCCCTATTCGACTAATGTGGTCAAATCGAGCCCTCTGAAGAACCCTTTTGCATGCCTTAGCAGCCCTGTTAAACGCTTTCTTTTTGCGGTGTGTATCCCTTGCCTTACGCTGTCGAGCATCAACCCAGGCTAGGTAGGCCTCATGTTTAGATGCTTCAGCACTTTTACATTGAGAACCGAACCATGGGCGAGCTTTGCTGGATAATGAAACGTCAGAGTATGGAATGAAATATTCCATAGCCGTACGTATTACATCAGTCACAGCATCCGCGCAGGCTGACGGGTCACCAGAAGAGAAGCACAGTGGCTGCCATTGGTAAGATGCAAAGAAAGAACGCATTTCGTCCCAATCTGCTGACTTGTATTTCCATAGCCGCCGGTTGCCTCTGGGGCTGAGATCGGGCGGATGGTAAACGGATACTGATTTCACCAGACAGTGGTCGGAGCTGCCTAACGGCGAATATACCGCCACGGAGTATCGGTCTGGATCAGTTGTCAGCAGAAGGTCTAAGCAATAGGGAGTATGCGACTCAACGTCTGGTACCCGTGTCGCCTCTTGGACCAGCTGGGTTAGGTCTAACGACAAAGCCAGCTTTCTCGTTTCCAGCCCAGCATGGTCAGTGTCCCGGTATGGGTACAGCCAATCCTTATGGTGGCCGTTGAAATCCCCCAGTAACACTAATTGGGCTGATGGGTACTTCTGCTGAGCCGCGTCCGCTGCCTCACTCAAATAATCGGTGAGCCGAGTTGTCTCCTGATCTCCACTGTGCGACCGATAGACACAGGCATAGACAATTTTGTCGATGCCTGTGTCTATCAGCGCCCATAGAACAGAGAACCTGGTGTCCTCAAGATTACGGAGACGCCGACAGCAGATATCGTCACGGGCGTACAGGCACACTCCAGCACGCGGCTTGAAGTTGTGCTCCAAGGTATACCCTGGATAGGTTAGGTACGCCACGTCCGACGGACATCCTATCTGCGTCTCCGTAAGAAACAAGAGTGACGGCTGCTCAGTCTCGAGGTGATGGTGGACTGGGGTGATATTAGAGTGCAGACCTCGAATATTAGTGAGGTGCACTTTGAGAGACAAGGAGTGCAGCCGCTGTTTCACTATGTTTCTGTTTTTACTTTTCATATTAGTTTTTGAGAGTGATTGTCGGTGGGAAAACGGAAGTAGAACGAGGCTGCACACTGCCAACCAACGGTCACAGCACACAACACAAATACACCAATGGGAAACTAGTCTGGAGACTGCGGGGACGCCCGAGCCCCCCCGGGGATGTCTATCTGGCCTTGTCATCCGGTCGCCAACCGGCAGGATAGCGCATCCCGGGATTTTTCGCTAGATGGCGGGGCAGCCTTTCATGAGTGGCTAGCTCACTACTTGGGCCCCCAACTATCTGCGGTCGGTAGCGGCAAAAAACCGTGCCTCGGATCCCGCTACCCTCCATGACTAGCTTCCCGATGTAAAGTATTGGTGTGCAACTATCTGGTCTTGCAGTTATGCAGCAACTGTTCTGACCCGTTTTCCCTAACGGCGTCACCAGACTACATGCCGGAACACGGCTAGGCCGCTTGGCGGCACGACTCAGTCTGGCGGGTGGTCACCAGCCACGGCCAAAGCCTACCACCGGTATGTTTGTCACCCGATTTGCACCACCCAGGGACCACGTGTGGGGGGTTTCTGTGTACAGGTGCTTCCCCACGGACGGAGGTGACACGGTCCCCGAAATAGTTGTAGTGTAATACACCTAATTAATGAAATCAATAATAACCTTTATCGAATGTTAAAGTTGGACCGTACTTTGAAATATCGATATGTTTTAATTTTTGTCAAGCACTAGCGTATATGTGAAAAATTGTTAATTTTTCAATGTATTAGTAGGTTCACTGATAAGCGTTTATGGATGTGTGTGGTGCAATCACAGACCCAGGTTGATAATGTGCAGCTATTGCTGTGTGAGTGAATTTGTATTGGAATAGTACGCGCATGTAGTAGTGACCGCGGGGGTAGGGGAAATGTGGCGACAAGCGTTTTGCAAGTAATTTGAGAGTTATGCCATTTCTATTACCTTATTATTTAGATTTCTGTGGACTCAACAGTTTTAAATCAGCTAATAAAAACAAAAAAGATCTTTACATTACATCATCATCATCATCAACAGCCCACTAAATGTTCCCACTGTTGGGACTCGGGGCCTTCTCTCGCAAGGAGAGAGTTAAGGCCATAATCCACCACGCTGGCCCAGTGCGGGTTGGCGGATGACACATGACTTCGAAAGATTCTAGGTACATGTTTCCTCACGATGTTTTCCTTCACCGTTTTAAGTTAGCGGCATTACGCACATGACTTCGAAAAGACAGTGGTGCGTGTGGGGTTTGAATCCGGGGTATCCGGATCGGCAGCCGCCGTTCTCCCGACTTACCACCGTAACTTATACAAAGATTAACATTTACATTACATACATAGATTATAAAAAGGCATTTGACAGCGTACCACACACTTGGCTTATAAAAATATTAGAAATATATAAAATAAACTCAAAAGTAGTAAATTTCATAAAAAACACCATGGAACACTGGCGAACCTCCATACATTTAAGGGGTGAATCAAACATTATAACATCTAAAGAAATAGCTATCAAAAAAGAAAGATTTCAAGGGGACTCTTTGAGTGCTATCTGGTTTTGTCTGGCCCTAAATCCATTGTCACATGAACTCATAGAAAGTAATAGTGGATTTGACATAAAAAGTAGAAAACAAAAATTAGCACACATAACTCATTTACTTTACATGGATGATATAAAACTATACTCTAATGGCGACTTGACACACCTGTTAAACATTACAACACAATTTTCCAAAGACATTGAAATGGAGTTGGGACTAGATAAATGCAGAAAGCTGAATATTAAGAAAGGAAAACTAATTGAAGAAGATTGCAACATTGATGAAAATCAACAAATAAAAATAACAGCAATTATTAACGAAGAAATGTACAAATATTTAGGATACAATCAGTCAAAAACTCTAGATCATACCATTACTAAACAAAAACTTAAAAATGAATACTTAAATAGATTAAACACTCTTTGCAAAACCCAATTCGTAGGTAAAAACCTGTTTAAATCCATAAACACATACCCGATTCCAATTCTAACTTACTCATTTGGCGTTATAAAATGGACTAAATCCGATTTAGTTACTTTAGAGACCAAAACTAGAACCACCCTAACACAGTATAGATACAATCACCCGAAGTCAGCAAAATAACGTATAACCATTCCTCGTCGAGAAGGTGGAAGGGGCATGATAGACATAACTCTACTACATCACAGACAAATACAGAAGCTTCATCATTTTTTCAACTACAAGAAATCGTTTAGCTCATTGCATAAAGCCACGGTTGTAATGGATAAAAACTACACTCCTCTTAAGAATATAAGAGGATATTAATATCATCAAAATAAGATAAATTCATGGAACAGCAAGGAACTACATGGAAGATACTGATACTTAAAAGAATTAAGTCAATCTGGAATCGATAAGATAGCATCACAGAAATGGTTAGAATCCAGTGGGCTATTTCCTGAAACTGAGGGGTTTCTTATAGCAATACAGGATCAAGTGGTTGCAACAAAAAAATATAGATTTTTTTAAATTAAAGATAATAATACCTTGCGCAACGATCTTTGCAGAAAATGCCGCAGTAAGCCCGAAACAATACAACACATTACAGGAGCATGTGTGACGCTCACAAAAAATGACTACACTCATAGACACAACCAAACAGTTAACATAATACATCAAAAACTTTGTAAATAATAAATAAATAAATATTGGTGGACAATTCACACACAACACCATCTGACCCCAAAATAAGCAAAGCTTGTATTATGGCGGCCAGATAGGTGATATAATACTTATATAGTTTTAAATACATACTTATTATACATAGAAACACCCAGACACAGTGCAAACAAATACAATGTTCAGCATACAAATATTTGCACTGGGTGGGAATCAAACCCACGACCCTCGGCTTCGCAGGCAGAGCTACTACCCGCTAAGCCACGAGGCCAGTCAAACATAAACTTAGTAACTCGACTCCTACACCATACTATAAATACTCAGCTCAAGCTGTTTAGAAAATTCCACTCACAAAATATATTATGATCGTACTATCCTGACAGATCACACAATATACAACAATAGACCTGACATTACACTAATCGATAAAGTAAACACACACGTACATTTAATTGATGTTGCAATACCTAACACAGATAACATTCAAAGTACAATATCAGAAAAAGTAAGAAAATACACTGAACTCCAGCAAGAAGTAAAAAGAGTATGGAAAATGAACACAGTAACAATAATACCACTAGTTTTATCAACAACAGGAGTAATTCCCAACCATATATTTTGGATCCTAAATACACTTGAGCTGCATAAACTAACATACATTCAGCTGGAAAAAGCAGCTATATACTTAACACATGCCGAATTGTTAGAAAATTTTTACAGCTAGACACGGATCATGCTGACCCAAATCTCGAATCAATGGGATAACACTTGGTACCCACCCGTGCTATTTCAATTTACAAGGACAAAAATCCTGAGAAACGAAAGTTTATACTCATAACTAGCGGCTCGTTCCGGCTTCGCTCGGACATAACCTAGACACTGTCTGCAGCACCATCTGCCGGGCTTATTTGTGAATTTAAACCATCTTCGAATACACACACAAAAAAAAAACATTCAAATTGGTCCCGTCGTTTAGGAGTTCACTGTCAAATGATTAAATTACTAAAATGGCTATAAAAAAACAGGGGTTAGTGATAAAAGGGTAAAAATTAAGGGTTGTATGTATTTTTGACGCCACATTATAAAAAAATAAAAACAAAAAAAAAATACCATAAATTAAAAAAAAATATATTTGGGGTGAACAACCCCTAACACTTAGGGGTATGAAAAATAGCTAGTAGCCGATTCTCAGACCTACTGAATATGCATATAAAATTTGGTAAAAATCAGTAAAGCCGTTTCGGAGGAGTAAGGAAACAAACACTGTGACACGAGAATTTTATATATAAGATAATAATAATAAATTGTTTATTTCCAAAAAATACAATACAACACAAATTATACACTCAATTGTTACACAAATCTATATATATATATTATATATATATTTTTTTTTATATATTATATAAAAGCGAAAGGTCACTCATCAAGGAATCTCAGAAACTACAAATGCTAGGAATCTGAAATTTTGCATGGAGGTTCCTTTTAGCACGTAGGCGCTTGCTAAGACGGGGTTTTGCGCAATTCAACCCCTAAGAGGGTGAAACAAGGGATGAACGCGGTTGTATGAAAATTTTGTATGAAACGTGATTTTCAAAGTTATCAAATTTTGTATCTAGACACTTGACACGAAGCAATTAAATGCATGTTCTATCAATTTTGTAATTTCGAACTGTACGGGGGGGAAATTGGGGTTGAAATGAGGGATGAATGTCAATATGGAAGTTCCCAACCGTTAAATATAAAACCATGAAATTCTGTATAAAGACACTTGACACGAAGCAAACGAATGTTTGTTCCATCAATTTAGCAATTTCGAACTGTACGGGGGTGAAATTGGGGTTAAAATGAGGGATGAATGTCAATATGAAAGTTCCCAACCGTTGAAGATAAAACCATGAAACTCTATAAATAGACACTTGACACGAAGCAAACGAATGTTTGTTCTAGCAATTTTGTAATTTCGAACTGTACGGGGGTGAAATTGGGGTTAAAATGGGGGATGAATGTCAACATGGAAGATCCTAACCGTTGAAGATAAAACCATGAAACTCTGAATATAGACACTTGACACAAAGCAAACGAATATCTTTTCTAGCAATTTTGTGATTTCGAACTGTATACGGATGAAATTAGGATTGAAATGGAGGATGAAAGTATACATGGAAGCTTCCATTCGTTGAAGATAAAACTATGAAACTCTGTATATAGGCACTTGGCACGAAGCTAATAAATGTTTGTTCTAGCAATTTATTTTTTCGAACTGTATGGGGATGAAATTGAAGTTGAAAATGGGGACGAATGTCTCTTACCCTTTCACACCTAAACAACTGAACTGATTTTGATGAAATTGTTTTATTATGAGCTGTTTTTAGTAACCGTAAATGTGTCTGGGTATAAAAATAGGTACTGCCTGAGTTTCCTTAGTAGGTATTTATTGCGCGCGGACGAAGTCGCGGGTAACAGCTAGTTAGTAATATGAATCTTATAGGTGTATCGGTGGGCCCCAAACTAGGCATAGCCTGTGTCTTGGGCGCCCAAAAGAATTCCAAAACAATTCTAAGTCACAAGAACGCTGTTGACAGAATGCCCTTAAGTGCGGGATAAAATTCCTCCAGGCCACGTGGTTCGACAGCGTAGTTATACATGGAAATAAAATCGTAATAATAAACAATTACCTAATAGTACTAATAATAAATTAATGCTCACCCTAAGCTGCAGTCTTCAATTATGTGATACAAACTAATTTAACTTCAATACATTTTCACTGCAGAATATCAAATTAAATTCTTCTATACTCTTCTTCTTATATTCTTCACATAAAAATATAAAAGAACTATAATATATACGACTTACAACTAAATATCATTTTATAGTAGGATCATATCGGATTTGGCTGGGCAGGGAGAGAAATACGAGTTGTGAAGGTGAGTGTTGACGTACGTCAAAAAGGGACCCCTTAAATCTACGCCCGAGACAAAAGCCTTGGGGTCTACTCGGGATTTCTCTCTCTGCCACACGATGGACCCGGCATCCGCACGGTAAATCCATGGAATGCTAAGAAGCTCGTCTCCCATTTCATCCCCGTACAGTCTCAAAAATCATAAAATTGCTAGAAGAAACATTTATTTGCTCTACGTCAAGTGTATAGATACGATGTTCATAGTTTCATCTTCAACAATTACGAACTTCCTTATAAACTTTCACCCCAATTAAAACCCCTGTCAATCCTTTTTTCTGTAATAATAAAGTAGCCAAGTGCGAGTTGGACTCGCCCATGAAGGGTTCCGTTGCAGCAAGTAACATAATATACATAGTACACATAGTTCTTGTAGTTCGTTGTAACTTTGATCGAAGTTTTAATAATAGTGTATTTATGACGTACTAAAAAAAACTACGCATCAGATCGAGTTCAAACTAATTTTCGTTGGTAGTTTACATGGTAATGTACATCATATATTTTTTTTAGATTTTTCATTCTCTTACTTTAGAAGTTAGAGGGGGGGAGACACACATTTTACCACTTTGGAAGTGTCTCTCGCGCAAGTGTAGACGAAAACACAGACCAGGTAGAGAGATACTCTCAGACAGACATGTCGGGAACAAGGAACATTGGTCTATGGTTACTAGACTAAATTCACTTTATCTGTGCTGAAAATGTTGCGCGGCCATTTTTTTTTTTTTTTTTTAATTAAACAAACTGCATCAACACAAAGCTGCATGTGGTGTGAACAATACTCCTTGCTCTATGGCATTAGTACTCTTTGGAGTTTGTCATAGATGCTGGTTGGTATTGTCTACTTAGAGGAATAAATAGTCTTGTCATGTTATGCTGTCGCCGAAAATAATGTCCTACAAATTTATTACAATAAAGCCATATTTCCATGGTTATTCTTATTATATCAATTTATTGTAATAATAAAAGCGTAGTAAAAAAAAATGTCCTCTTTAACGCGATTACTGAAACCAGACAAGTTCGACACGGATCCAGGGACTCCAGCTGCTGACCTAAAATATCAATACTGGAAGGAAACGTTCCAGAACTATATTTCTGAAGAAACGGAAGCAGACAAGGTATCAGACACTGTTAAATTTAAAATTTTACTAAACAATATATCTCCTAACGTATACTCGTTTATAAGAGAGACAACAGACTACACCAAAGCTTTAAGTCTGTTAGACAAAATTTATCTGAAATCTAAAAACGAGATTCACGCTAGATACCTGCTGAGGTCGACTAAGCAGACACCTGAACAAACAGTAGCAGATTATATACGCAAGCTACAACAGTTAGCTTACGACTGTAGTTTCAAATCCGTTAATGCTGAAGAACATAGAAATGAATACGTACGTGATGCTTTTATTGCTGGCATACATTCTGAAAAGATTCGACAAAGGCTGCTCGAAAATCTAGAAATAAGTCTAGAGGATGCGTGTAATCAGGCTATGTCACTTGAAATGGCTGAAACAAATTGTAACGATTTTAAAATTAAACCGATGGAGCTTAATCAAATTGACGATGCCAGTCGAGCAACTCCGAATGTGTCTGCAGCTCAGACGTTTAGACGCTGCTTCTTTTGCGGGGGCAATGTACATCAAAGGAAAAGATGCCCAGCTTTCAACGCTACCTGCCAAAACTGCGAAAAGAAAGGTCATTTTGCCAAAGTTTGCAGAAGCGAAAATGCCAGGACTAAGCTCGCTAATAATGTTACTTCTGAAATAAGAGAGCGCGAGCTATCAGTTATTTTAGCAGCTTCTCCAGCTAGCTTACGTAAAACTACAGTTTCCATCACTGTCAACAACTACAAAGCCGATGCCTTGATCGACAGTGGAAGTTCAACAAGTTTTATAAACAAAAATTTTGCAAAACTTCTGGGTATGAAACTTCATCCTTGGAGAGAAATAGTTACATTGGCTTCAAAAAAACGAACTTCACATATAGACGGGTTTTGTAATGCGACTATCAAGCTAAACGAGTACACTTACAAACAAAAACCTTTATATGTTCTAGAAGATCTTTGCGCTGATGTGATTATTGGCCATGACATTTTAAACGACCACTCTTCTGTAGAAATTAAATTTGGAGGACCTGAAAAACCACTTAGAATCTGCAACGTCATGGAAGCCGCTGTGCCTCCAGTTTCACTATTTACTAATCTCTCCAAAAATGTAAAACCAATCGCTATCAAGTCAAGAAAATATTCTGAAGCTGACAATCAATTTATTCAAGAAGAAATCAGAAAACTTTTGAAGGATGGAGTCATCGAGCCTAGTAATTCACCTTGGCGAGCACAAGTCTTGGTTACCGGTGGCACAACGCATCGCAAACGTGTTGTCATAGACTATTCTCTAACGATCAATAGATATACGGAGCTAGATGCGTACCCACTTCCTAATATTGAATCGATTGTTTCAAAGGTCGCACAACACAATTTCTTCAGTCAAATTGATATGAAAAATGCTTACCACCAAATACCAATAATAACTAGTGAAAAAAAGTTCACGGCATTTGAAGCATGCGGAAATTTATACCAATTTACTCGTATACCTTTTGGAGTAACGAATGGAGTTGCCGCTTTTCAAAGAACTTTATGTCACATCATCTGTAAAGAAAAACTTAAAGGCACTTTTGCATATCTTGATGACGTCACAATTTGTGGAAAAACAAAAGAGGAACATGATCGAAATCTGAAACGTTTTATGGAAACTGTTTCTAAATATAGCCTCACATTAAATGAAGATAAGTGCATATACGGAAAAGAATCTATAAAGCTATTAGGTTACTGCATTCAAAATAATTCAATTCGACCTGATACTGAACGCCTCAGCCCTCTTATGAACCTCCCAATCCCGAGTGACTCGCAATCTTTGAAACGGGCTCTTGGCATGTTTGCTCATTACTCAAAGTGGATCAGGAATTTTTCAGAAAAGATCAGTCCTTTAATTAAGGTTTCCGAATTTCCTTTGCCAGAAAATGCGACTAACTGCTTTGAAAATCTAAAGACGGACATAATGAAAGCAGCCCTGACTGCCATTAACCACAACGAAACATTTACCGTAGAAACCGATGCTTCGGAGCATTCGATTGCAGCTTCCCTTTCTCAAAATGGTCGACCAGTAGCTTTCTTTTCTCGTTCACTAAATGATTCTGAGCGTCGTCATTCTTCAATCGAAAAAGAGGCTAGTGCTGTAGTAGAATCTTTGAGAAAATGGCGCCACTACCTTATAGGAAGACATTTTGTACTTATTACTGATCAACGATCTGTATCATTCATGTTTAATCAAAGTCATAATAGCAAAATAAAAAACGAAAAGATAGAAAGATGGCGTCTTGAACTGTCAAATTACAAATATGATATTGTTTACCGTCCAGGTAAAGAAAATGTAACAGCTGATACTCTATCCCGTTTATGCTCAAATATGACGATGAACAGATTGAGCGAGTTACACAATATTATGGGACATCCTGGTATCGTGCGTATGACACATTGGGTACGATCTAAAAATCTACCTTATTCTGTAAATGATATCAAGAAAATGACATTAGAGTGTCGAATTTGTGCAGAAATCAAACCTAGATTTGCAAAGATGCAGGGAAAACTCATAAAAGCAACAGCACCATTTGAACGACTCAACATTGATTTTAAAGGACCCCTGCCTAGTAATACTCAGAATCGTTACATTTTAACAATAATAGACGAATATTCAAGATTTCCATTCGCCTACCCTTGCAAAGATTTGTCTTCTGGCACTGTTATAAAATGTTTAAAAGACTTATTTTTCTCGTACGGTACGCCACTGTATATTCACTCTGATCGTGGAACTGCTTTCATGTCCAATGAATTACGAAGCTATTTAGTTTCGAATGGGATTGCTTGTAGTCGGACCACAGCATATAACCCTCAAGGAAATGGTCAGGTTGAGCGTCTCAATGGCACATTATGGAAGACTATAAAGTTATGTTTGAGAACCAAGAATCTTGACACAGCATGCTGGGAGCACGTCTTATCACCTGCTCTCCACTCCATCCGCTCTTTACTATGCACGGCTACTAATGCTACGCCACATGAAAAATTCTTGAATCATCCACGTCGGACAGCTAACGGAGAATCTTTACCAACGTGGCTCATGGAACCAGGCCCTGTACTGATGAGAAACAATCAAAGACGATCAAAATATGATTCCGAGGTTGAAGAAGTGGAGCTTTTGGAAGCTAATCCATCGTATTCACACGTAAGATTAGCCGATGGACGTGAAACTACCGTGTCTAATAGGCAACTAGCTCCTCTTCCACCACTACAAAATGATGAATCTGAATCCGAAGAGCTCTTTGAGGATGCTGAGGGTGAAGTGGTACCAGTTGTTCAGACTCATGAATCATCACAAGCCGAGACTGATGAAGAACGTGAAACTACAGCTCCTCGGCGTTCCTTAAGGGAACGAAGAGCACCAATTCGTTTCCAAGACTATGAACTTTGACGGAGGGGTGAATGTGGTGTGAACAATACTCCTTGCTCTATGGCATTAGTACTCTTTGGAGTTTGTCATAGATGCTGGTTGGTATTGTCTACTTAGAGGAATAAATAGTCTTGTCATGTTATGCTGTCGCCGAAAATAATGTCCTACAAATTTATTACAATAAAGCCATATTTCCATGGTTATTCTTATTATATCACTGCAATTTGCCAACTCGTGCATTCGCGCCCGTAGGTTTACATCATACGTTATTTAATTTTTTTCGCCTAAAAGGAACTAGTTTCTATGAGAAAAATATAGCACAGATTGAATTGATACATTTATTTCTCCTGGAATAATTTCTTTGAAAAAATATTTCGAGCCGTACCAACAAACTTTCTGTTAGTTATTTTTATCTAAGATCGAGTCCAATGTTAAGAGCCAGAACTCGTCTTGATTAAGTTACATAACAGTTTTCTTAGCAAACGAAACACCACTTCACATTCACAGAATATAAGTCACATTTGGAGCGTTTTTCTTTCCAATGTGAAAACGTATGTAACAGACGTATTTTCCGAAGTAATTGCAATCTGGTAACAATACACTTGTTAGAAATCTTAGGTAATGAGCGAAAAGTACATTTTCAGCTAATAAAGAACAAAAATACACGAAAATTTAAACAATAATAATTATTTTGATCAACACACAAACGTCATATTGACCATAGATAAATACTATAATTTTATGAAAAAAGTATACCAATAGTGTCATAGAGATGCCCGATAAAGGTGATAATTTTATCGTAATATCGAAACTAAGTCAAATATCGATCGCTCGATTACAAAATTTGGGCTATGAGATAGGTTCACATTTTGAATTGTCTCTCTGTGTGTGGGTTATTTATTTATTTTGTATGCTGTAAAAAGTCTAAATTTTGCTTTTGACCTATGTGTAAATACTGTTTATTACTCACTGAATGAAATTATTCCATAAAAAACATTGAATTACTTGGCCAATTTTCTTTCATGCAGTCCTTACTTACCTTTGATCTCTGTGATTTTGTTTGAGCATGGTTAAAAAAAAAATAGCAGTCATAGGAACTGCCGATAGAAGTGAAAACTCAGAATTTGATAGCTTACTTTGTACACTACGCGGGTGAAATCGGAAGGCGTCACTATGATCATGGCCATCTAGAAATCCTGACGCATATCTAGATGGCCAGTGGGAAATGCTAACACATTTCTAGTAATGGTAGGACTCTTGGTAGAGTCCGCCTGGGGAAGTACCACACCTTTACCAGTTATTCTACCGCCAAGTAGTAATGTGCAAACCTTACTGTGTTCCGGTTTGAAGGGCAATGTTTCCAAAGAAATTACAGGGCTTAGAGATATAACATCTTAGACCTCTGGGTGACGAGCGCAGTGCAGTGCTAAGTAGTGATTTGGACTCTTCATGTTCCAATAGCTGCGTTAACGACAAAAACACGGTTGAAGACAATGAGACAAATTTTAAATATACATACATGTTTTACAACCATAGAACAGACCGCGTTAAAATAACACGCGATAGTGTTTCAATACTATAAAACGAATACTATGAATTTGATCTAGTGACAATGACAATCGATAAACCGATACCGTCCAATTTATAGGTATCCCTAAGGTGGAATTTTGGATTTTTTTAATTCACAGACTAAGTACCTAGAACTCTTTTAAATTATACAAGAAGTGACGTTGGCATGAAATCAAATTGTGACTACTGAAGTAAAGCGCGGGGAGCAGAAGTGTCAGCTTTGTTAGTCTGGTTGTCAAACTCAAATGACATAGCGAAAAGAAAAAAAAAATGACATAAGATTTGTATGAGGTTTATAGTGCTCGCAGTATAAGTCTGCGCGCGACTGGTGGCGTACTTAATGTTGCCAGGTCAAGCTAATAGGTTCCCTCCCCTTTCATTGCAAACGTTCAACTTCATAAAACAGGTACGGGAAGGGATTTTTCAGGGAAGCAATATAACTAACTATTTATAAATTATAGGACAACTGAGATTAGAACGAATGTCTCGAAATAATGAATGCCGTTACAGTGCTGGTTCAGTGCAATTTGGTTCAATATGACCAAGTTTCATTGGTACAGGTTAATGACTGTCTGAGTCTCTTACCACCAGGAGAACTTTATTTTAGTTAATTATATTATAAAAAATCTGTCATTTTCAACCTACACCAACAACGAAATAATGATAATTTAATTTAAACTTGGAAATCTTTTATTGAGACCATAAATAACACACTATTCGAAAATTTGGCGTATGAAATATGAATGCTCTTTGAAGGATCATCTTATTTTTCAATAGGGTTTAGATCACGATGGATCACAGCGGTAACCGCAAAACTTCTTGTCCATGTCCTTTTAAGTCGTTCTACTTAGTATTGTGGGTCTTCTTTGTGCCTCTTTATTAGATACATTGTAGCCTCTTTAGTCTGAGTGCAGTGGTATGATGAGTTGTCCATTACCACGTAATTGTACGTTCTGAAACGCCTATAATAAAACATACAGTAATTAATACGGAGTAAATGATTACAGAGCATCCAAGCTAAAAAAAATAAGTCAAATTTCTTTTGGCGCAACGCCCACATATTTTCGCTTCGGTGGTAAATGAAGCTAACGCTGTTAGGTGAAAGGGTCGATTGGGTGAACGTAGGACCGCCGAGTGTACCCGAGCGAAAAAGATACAATCAGCTGATCTTTACTGCTGTGTCACTGTGTTTCCTATTTTGATTTGTATGTTATGAAAAAAAAAAAAATATAACTTGTTTCTCACATTCGGTCTTAAGTACTCACATTTTTTCCCACGGTTATTGATTGACATTGGCGAAAAACAATCAAACCTCAAAAATAAAGCCTCAGCTTAAAAATACGCCGATAATAGGTGGAGATTTGATGGCTATGGTATCCCTACATATTAGTTGTCAAATAGCTCTGCGTTTGGAAAACTGCACTTTTGGCCTGTTATTGTATCGTTCTTCTTCACAACCACGATTGATTTTCAAGAACCAGCCACGGCCAGCACTTTTAATCACTTTCGGCATAATGAAAGCTAATAATTACTTTGGAAATTAATAAATACACCAAACGTAAACAAACTTTTGTCAACTGACGTAGACAAGAAGTTGACGGCCTGTCAATTAGTTCCATATTTTGCTACGCGCAGAGTTATATTGCGAGCACTCTACCCCCCGTGGACGAAAATGATTTTAAAAACCTTAACATCATTTTTGAAGACCTATCGATAGACACCCCACGCGTGTAGGTTTGATGAAAAAAAATAATTTTGAGTTTCAGTTCTCAGTATGGGGGGCAACCCTAATTTTTTTTTTTTTTTTTTCTGTTTAAATCTTAATGCGGTTCACAGAATACATCTACTTACCAAGTTTCAACAGTGTAGTTCTCATAGTTTCGGCAAAAAGTGGCTGTGACATACGGACGGACAGACAGACAGACAGACAGACAGACAGACAGACATGACGAATCTATAAGGGTTCCGTTTTTACGTTTTACGAAGAGTACCTATCTCTCTACTTAGTCTGTGATTGGTGTTGATCTAAAATCATTGTCTTTGTAGTGCGCCCTCTTTACGTAGTAATATACATTCTCTTTTTTCTGTCATTCTTTGTCATGTTAAATTGAAATATTTATAATATGTCATGGTCATGATTTTTAATAAACAACCAAGATTGTCAACATTTTTGAATACCAGTGCTTTGTGCATTTTTGAAAACTTTTATTTAATATTGGTGTTTACTTATATTATTTAGATACGTGTAATATAGGTATATTGTATTATAATATGCAATGCCTGTTCAATAACTACAAAAATGTCGTTAATGGTTATTCAATCATTTGAATGCTCAATAATTAATTACTAGCCACACCTACAGTTCGAAACGGCTTAAATAATTTACTTTCTTATACACTTGTAAGTTATGAGAAATTGAGTAAATAGATACTACAAACATTATGGCGTACAGAATAGGTGACAGATTTCCTCAAACCCCTCACCCTTACAGACTTTTGGAACCATGTGCTTATCAGAGTGACGGCACTCATAAAATAAAAGCTAACAAAGCACCTTTTCTATCAAAAGCAGAGAGGAAAACACAATCTCGAAATCGAATTTGGACCCATGCAATTTATCATGCTGACACACGACGTAAAATACCGAACTGTGCTACGTTGATGTCAAAAATCCCTAGATTTCCTTACGAAGCGTTAAGTAAAGAAGATTTAGAAGATATCTTATGCAGATGCGGCTTACAAAATGTTTGTGGATGTCCAGATAATAATGAAGAAGAGGTTGAAGAAATTTGTCATGGTAAAATTCCTAGACGATTGTATAAAGGACCTCCACCTAAAGCAGTAGTACAGGGTCTATCAGTACCTTCTCGGAGAGATCATGGATTCGAAAAAATGCCTGACGGCACACATAAAAGAATTTACAAAGTCGAAAGCAATCTAGGGCCACCTTTCTACGAAGCCGAGATTATTGAATCTACCGCTTTTTACCGTGGTTGCAAGTGGAGTAAAAGGACGTCAAGTCGGGTAATGAAAGACCCTGAAGCTCGGCCTGGTCCCACTGATTATAATTTAGAAAAACTGTCGACTGAAGAAGAAATTTGCATGGAAAAAGTGCGAGAACAGAAAAGAAAACATTCAAAGCAGTTTCGTTACATTGAAATGGTTCAGAGAAAAAATTTGATAGACAGCCGACCCGGACCAGCGCACTACAGTCCGAGGTATCCAAAGGATCCAGAATTAATATATTTGGGCCCCAAAGCTGAACGATTTAATAATTTGGACGAAAGAAAGGGTCCAGGACCTGCAGACCACTGGATAAAACGAGATTTTGATCTTCCTGTGCCCTCGACAACGCTTTGCCATGCAAAGCTTCCAGAACCAGCATTTTTCGGCGTGAAAGATAAAAGATTTAAACCACAAAAAGAAGAAGGCCCAAGTCCAGCAACTTATAGTCTGAATAACAAACAATGCCGTCTTCTAAACTGCTCTCCACCACCATTCGGAACATCTGCTCAACGTTTTAAGGAAACAGTTTCAGAAACTGACGAAAGCGATGGTATATGTGGATGTGGATGTGATACAACACTTAAAATTTGTCCGAAGCCCACATGGGAATTTAAATCAAAAACGATACGGATGAAGCCACTTGAAAAAACGCAATTTGAGCAAAGCCCAGCTGATCTTCCTATGGAGGAGTTTTATCCAGAAAGAGCAAGTCAGTTACAATACTTATCTCCTTTTTGTTCTTCCGAGGGACGATTTCAACCGTGGTACAACTGGTTATCAGTACTGGGACGAGTAAAAACACCAGGGCCAGGATTTTATAACCCTGAAAAGCACAGATGCTTGCCTGCTGTCCGTCAAGGACCAATTGTTAGATCGGAACGATTTCCTACATGCAAAATTCAAAATCCGGCTCCTAATGAATATAGAGTTAGTGGTGGTCTGGAAACCATACTATCAACTCATAATCAACGTTTAAAGAACAATATAGAAAATCAACACAAATACTTTTGGGAGCCTCCTCAGAAACTGGAAATATTGTCTTTAAAAGAACAAGAAGCTGTAATTTTAAGGAAAGCAATAGAGTCATTAAATGTAGATTCAGACACTGAACTCAAATCAAGTCATGATGTCAAAGATACTCTTTCTCCAGAAGAAGTGAAACCCGTGGTTACTACCGATGGCGTACAACCCAAGTTGCTGCGGTGTTTCTTATACAATCATCAAGTGAAACCTACATTTTGAGACGTATTTGTTGATTTTGTTACACTAATAACAATTTTAATTTTGCTTGTTACTTCACAATAAATCAGCGCATAGTCGAAACAGGTTTGATTAAATGAAACACCATAAACTTGTAATAGATACATACTAAAAACTACGAACTTACCTACACCTATGTCTTAACTTTTGGTTCACGAATGACGAAATGTTATATACAGAATCTTATAAAAAAATTACCATTACCTACAAGAAAAAAAAATTGGTAGTCATAGGAACTGCCGATAGAAGTGAAAACTTCCAATTGTCCACGTAGCTGCACGACATCGGCACGATTTCGACAATTGTCGGATGCAAGACGAATGCTTGCATCTTGCGTACAAATAATGAAGTCTGTGTCCACGAAACGACAACGACACGACAGCCGCAAGTCTTGCGTTTGTTCGTAGGATGCATGCATTCGACAAAAGACGCGTGCGTGGACAGTAGGCCTATAGCTCAGAATTTGATAGCTTACTTTGGAAACTTCACGGGTGTAACCGGAGGGCGTGGCCTGGTCATCATGGCATGACCATCTAGAAATGCACCAGCATTTCCCATTGGCTGACCCATTTCTAGATGGCCATGCAATGATGGGCAGGCCACGCCCTTTTAGCATTTCCCATTGGATGACGCATTTCTTCATAGTCAATGGCTATGGTCCCGAAGTTTACCCGAAGATTTCTTATCATATCCGAGCGTGACGCTAGAATTCGTTTCACAGCCCACGAAAAATCTGTCTAGGCGCGCCTAAAGAAGTTAGTTATAACCCATCTTATGTTATCCAGTTAAATAAGTCACAAATCATAAACGGTAAGTTCTACAAAAAAAGTTTACGAGCAATCAAAGAAACAAAATTACATTTTCTACAATAATGTAGCTCAGTCGAGGCAGGCATTGAAATAGAAAAAAATCCGGGGATCGTTTTTTTTTTAAAAAACGTCTTCGAGGGTTGTTGGAAGTATAAATCTCGATTTTCTAACTAATCCCGGTAGAGGGTTCGCCGCCATCTTGTTTTAAAGTTTTTGTGAAATAACTCGTTAATTTTCAACTTTAGAGCAAAAATGATCGTAACCGAAGTTATATAATTTCTCACAAGTTTGGTCGAAATATTTTTTTCGCTAGGATCAATATTTGCAGAGTTATACTATCAAGTTTATCAAAAAAATCGTAATGAGTGTAATTTTATTTTCTTCAACTTTTGTTCTCGCACTTTTTTTACTTATTTTACTTTTAGTATTTGTTGTTATAGCGGTAATAGAAATACATCATCTGTGTAAATTTCAACTGTCTAGCTATCACCGTTCTTGAGATACAGCCTGGTGACAGACAGACGGACGGACGGACGGATAGACGGGAGGCCAAGGTAGCGATTCTGAAACCATTCGGTTGCATCCGACACGGAATCTCATATCTCGGTCTTTGTCATGCTAAACAGATAAGACAAAGACCGAGAGATGAGATTCCGTGTCGGATGCAACTGAATGGTTTCAGAATCGCTACCCAAGTCTCAGTAACAGGGTTCCGTTTTTACCCTTTGGGTACGGAACCCTAAGAAGTGCGACAACCAAAGTTGAAGAAAATAAAATTCCACCCATTACGATTTTTGACGTGATAACGTCTTATAATTCGATGAAGCCGGCTGCATGCCCACAAAACATGACGTCATGTACCGTTACCGTCGGTCGTTATCGTCGGTCGTTACCTCGCCGCATGTTTGTTACAGTTGTATTCATTATTTCGACCAGTAGTTCAAGCGGGGATGTAGCTCAGTGGTAGAGCATTCGCTTTGCATGTGAAATGCCCCGGGTTCGATCCCCGGCATCTAAAAGCTTTTTTGCATTGTTTTGATTGAAAATGACTAAATTCTACTGATTACTTTTTACATACAAATCTATTAAACAAATGAAATTAAAATTTTCTTTTGAAAAATGCTACCATTCCATCAGTATTTTCTTAAGACGTTGTCACGTTCTATCGTCAGTAAACCGACTTTACAGACAAACATTTTTTTGATAAACTTGATAGCATAACACTGCAAATATTTATCCTAGCGTAAAAATGACATGAATCAAACTTGTGAGATATTAAATTTCCAACAACTTTGGATACGATCATTTTTGCTCTAAAGTTGAAAATTAACGAGGTATTTCACAAAAACTTTAAAACAAGATGGTGGCGAACCCTCTACCGGGATTAGTTCGAAAATCGAGATTTATACTTCCAACCACCCTCTTCGACGTTTAAAAAAAAGAAATCGCGCCCCGGAATTTTTTTATATTTCAGGCTAATTTTATGTCTGCCCCGACCGTTCTATGGGTGCAGTAATTTTTGCCCTAAACTGTATAGTTTTTGAGATATCAGCCAAAAAGTTTTTTCAAGATGGCACTTGAGGCTCGACGGCTCGACCTAGATCCGTCAGTATTTTGTGATTTCATGCGCATTACTTATATTGATCCAAGGAACGATCGATTGTCGACACAGCCGCTCTTCGTAATCGCAGATCTATGAATATCTGTCAACGTGATAAAAAAATATTAGATCAGCAATTTAGTCCAAGTTTCCGAGATCAAGAATTCGTCTCAAGGGCCATCATGAAAAAAAAATGGCAGCATAGGAACTGCCGATAGAAGTGAAAACTTATAACTCAGAATTTGATCTTACCTTGGAAACTACACGAATGCATTCTTGATGTAGTTGACACGAATTATGACACGTGATTTAGGCGGTGATCACAGAAATTAGCGCCGCCACAGAAATCTAAATAATAATTACCTTATTATTTAGATTTCTGTGGCGGTGATGAGTACAATATAATGAGGATATCTTCTGAACACTTCCACTGAGTTGAACCACACAGGGCCTGATGTTAATCCTTAGGCTAATTAGGCTGCAGCCTAAGGCGCGAGGATCAGGGGGGGCGCGCTGAAATTGTCTTCGCATACATTAATCTAGCATCATTGCATCTACTCCACACATTTCAACAATACCGAGAAAAAACACTGTAACTAAATGCGTTGTAAACTGAAAAAGCTTCGGAGTCCCTGATTTTGAGTTTTCAGATGGCCACGCTCATGGCAAATGACCGCAAGAGCTAATTAGATGTGAATAAAGCCAGTGGCTCAGTTGGTATTTTTGCTACTATTGAAGGCTTGTGCGTCTAATTTGTCGCTTGTACTAATGAGTTTGCAACTACACCAACAACACTACCAACGTGCAACCAGTGGTGGGTTCCCAACGAGTAACACCAAACGAGTGCCCAAAAAAGGTAGTCGTGCTGACCCTGCCAATTACAGGACCATCCTGGCCACGTCTATACTCTAAAAAACTATGGAACGTATCTAAACCACATACTCCTAACGTGCCTAGAATTTAACGACCTACGTACAGTCCGCGAGGTATAAGCTGAGCTTTGCATTAGTGTGAGTGATCACCAAAAGTACAGTCAGACGCAGAACGCTGTGACCATGTTCTCTTAATAAGGTGTTTCTTCAAACCAGAAGTGCTGCCATCTGAATATGATTTTGATGAAGTGTGAGTGGTGTCAATATATGTTTCATCGGTATAAACGATAGGCCTGCCCTGAATACGGTATTCGGAAATTTTAAATAAATAAGTTATACGCATAGCTGGGCACCGTTAATCAAATAGTTAACTTCGTTAATCGTTAATCCGTTACAAAAAAAGTTAACTTCGTTAAACGTTAAAGCGTTACATTTCATAAGAATTAACGGAAGTTAACGTTAATCGTTAATCCGTTAATATGCGTATTGGATTTTTATATCGTTGCGTTAGTGAACTTATAAATCCTGTTGGTTTAGGTTCTGGAAGTTAACAGGTTAGGAAAAAACCAAATCCTTGTAGAGTTTAATTTTATTATTAAAGTGAAAACTTCTTTAGGCGCGCCGAGACAGATTTTTCGTGGGCTGTGAATTGAATTCTAGCGTCACGCTCGGGTATGGTAAGAAATTTTCGGGTAAACTCAGGACCATTGCTATTAGCCATCTAGAAACGCGTCAGCCAATGGGAAATGCTGCAAGGGCGTGGCCTGGCCATCTAGAAATGCTGCTGCTTTTCCATGATGACCATGATGACCAGGCCATGCCCTCCGGTTACACCCGTGTAGTTTCCAAGGTAAGCTATCAAATTCTGAGTTATAAGTTTTCACTTCTATCGGCAGTTTCTATGACTGCCAATTTTTTTTATTTAGTTTAATTTAATCGTCGGGTATAATGCGCGCATAGGTATCTATTTCCCCTCATGAACATTAACATGTCGAAGTTCTCGTCTGAAAGCGAGGCTCGCTTTGGTGTTAAAATGTCTTTACCGGTGGATAGCAGACGTTCAACTGCAGCGTTTGCGGGCTGTTTTCCAAATTTCAACGCACTCCTTTCCCGATCCCAGACGTTCTGACGTGATGAAACAACAAACATTACAACATCCAAATATTGACATATATATATAATATCCATTTATAATATTAGTAAGATGTTAAACACTGAAATTTTCATTGTATACCTCCATTTCTTCATTCTTATACATTGATTTGTTCATTTTATTTAACTTTTCTTTGGTTAGTTGAAATGAACTACCACCGATTTTATTCAAAGAAAGTTACGATACAAATAAACAATCGAAAAAGTATGATTGAGTTTATCAGGGAGTTCCCCACTAGCTATGGATATGGATTACTATAATCTACTTGGTTTACTAGGGATGTGTGAAATATTCAACTAAATTGTAAACATCAGTCAAATTCGAGTGTCTATGCTCAAATTTTCAGCCAAAAAGAACTCGAGATTATCGGTAATATGACTTATGATAACAAAATTATATTTGTTTTCATATAACGTCAACCGATCATGCCACAGGCTAAAATGACGCCTCAATCCTGCCAAAATTGCAGGAACCCGCCACATATGGTCACACTGCGCCCAGCACTTTTCGTTTCATACTTGTCTGAACCTGTTTTTTGCGCCGCGCCGAGTTGCCGTGCGGTAAATAGTAAGCATTGGATTAACGATTAACGGACTTCTGCATAATTAACGGAAGTTAACATGTCCGTTAACATTTTTAAAAGTTAACTTAAAAGTTAATCCGTTAATCAAAATGTTAACTTCGTTAATTAACGATTAACGGATTAACGAGTTAATGCCCAGCTATGGTTATACGTAGGTGACGGATCTCATGCTTTTCCATTAAAATTTTTCTGTTATTCTCTGTCCTTGACCATTTGAATCCTAAAAGAGATACTTCTTTTCGCAATTACCATATTGATCCTGGATAGTTAATGTCAGCTTGTTGTTTAAGAGTTTGTTGTCTGACTGTA
Organism: Ectropis crepuscularia; assembly: GCA_963693475.1. Classification (NCBI taxonomy): domain Eukaryota; kingdom Metazoa; phylum Arthropoda; class Insecta; order Lepidoptera; family Geometridae; genus Ectropis; species Ectropis crepuscularia. The sequence goes on from OY856338.1 coordinate 22,090,403, forward strand.
CTTTTGGTAATAGATGCGTATGCATGTGATCACTCACACTAATGCAAAGCTCAGCTTATACCTCGCGGACTGTACCACCTTGTTTTTTATCTATCGGACTAGATGGCGAGAAAGCGCCATCGTTTCAAGGTTGACGTTTTAAGGACTCGAACGACGAGATTTGACTCTGTTTGTGATAATAACGTCTAGGCTGTGCATTGTGTTGCCTGAGTGGGGTTTTCCCGATAGTTACAATCTTAGTGTCTTCAAATTTACCTATTTAGGCCGACCTGGGGGCGCGTACTTATAGTTAGCCTAGGGCGGTAGGAACTCTTAATCAGTCGCTGGAACCACAGATCAGAAAATAGTTACTTCGTAAGTTGAACTACCAAGAGACGAGTGCGCGCTGCGCGGTGCTCAATAGCTGTTTAGAGCTATGTTTTGAACTACCCTAATGTTAGGCCATCGCAAAATTAATAGGTACAACGTTAGTGAGAACGATACAACATACCGCCTACCAAAATGCATTTGGTATATTTTGCGATCAATATAGTGATAAATTAGGGACAGTAATAATGACTTCGGTAAAAGAGTTAAGTTAAATTCGAATTGATTTGTGTAAATGTAAAAGATGATACATATTTATAAACAATAACAAAATAGTAACATTAAAATTACGACTAAACAATATGAACTAATTTGTCATTCTAATGATACAATAGTTTTAGGAACCAGAAGTGGTTTCATATTTTTAAAACAACAATTTAACAAATCACACCAGTTTCTATTATCAAATTATAAATTATTACACAAAATCACAGTAATTACTAAAATAATAAATCTGTAATCAAGCACGCCCAACCCTGACAAGCGTCCCGCCAAAAAGAAAAGAAGATCAAGATTCCAGAAAAGAAGTTAGGTTCCAAGGAGGCGGCAGCTATCTTCATGAAACCTCTTTAGTTGCGTCACATCATGTTTGGCTCCGCCCTCTGCCTAGGTAAAGTTCCTAACACGGCCTCTCCTGATGCAGCGTCGTCCTCGACCGCTCGATCACGAATGGATGAATGGTCCTGGGACAGAACCACTGTTCATTTCTTCGTGGCCATCGTGATCTGGAATACGACATAAGTAAAAGCACAGTTCTAACACTCCTTAGATGTTGATTTGAAGAGTTGAATAAGATTTTATCAACAATCACAAGATCACAACTGTTACCGTGCACTCCTAACAGTCACGATATGACAAAATAAAAGTTGGCGATAAGCTGATAGTTTTTGGTTTAGTCATGTTTAAGACTAGTTGTAATCGCCACATGATATCCGACCACTCGTTGGTTGCACTCGATGCGAACCAAGTTTAGTAAAGGTACACAGTAACGTTTGACTCGGTCGTACCTGACCTTTAGTTATGCTATAACTAGGGTAGTGGAATAGGTAATTAGAAGCACTGAGGTCATGGATATCTGAATCAGAATTAAAAACATAGTAGTGGATAGATCTCACCAAAGTTACTATTTTAAACGCGTCGTTGAGATGATCCTTAACATCTGCGAAGGCAAGGTTCGAGACCTCACCGCGTGATGTTGCTGAACCTGTGCTAGCCCGGCCTGTTCCCGAGCGCCAGGCTCTACCGCAGTGACGCCACACGGAGGCTCTGGAGCAGCGACGCCACACGGAGGCTCTGCCGCAGCAACGCCACACGGAGACTCTGCCGCAGCAACGCCACACGGAGGCTCTGCCGCAGCAACGCCACACGGAGGCTCTGCCGCAGCAACGCCACACATAAGGCTCTGCCGCAGCAACGCCACACGGAGACTCTGCCGCAGCAACGCCACACGGAGGCTCTGCCGCAGCAACGCCACACGGAGGCTCTGCCGCAGCAACGCCACACGAAGGCTCTGCCGCAGCAACGCCACACGGAGACTCTGCCGCAGCAACGCCACACGGAGGCTCTGCCGCAGCAACGCCACACGGAGACTCTGCCGCAGCAACGCCACACGGAGACTCTGCCGCAGTGACGCCTCACGGACGCTCTGCCGCAGCGAAGCTACACACATTACGTCACACGCCATAGGTTGCTGCACACTGCAAGCGCACGTGGACCGGCTCATGCCATAGGTAGCTGCCCGCGAGCAAGCGCGCATAGCCACACACATTACGTCACACGCCATAGGTAGCTGCACACTGCAAGCGCACGTGGACCGGCTCATGTCATAGGTAGCTGCCCGAAAGCAAGCGCACATAGCCATACACATTATGTCACACGCCATAGGTAGCTGCACACTGCAAGCGCACGTGGACCGGCTCATGTCATAGGTAGCTGCCCGAAAGCAAGCGCACATAGCCATACACATTATGTCACACGCCATAGGTAGCTGCACACTGCAAGCGCACGTGGACCGGCTCATGTCATAGGTAGCTGCCCGAAAGCAAGCGCACATAGCCACACACATTACGTCACACGCCATAGGTAGCTGCACACTGCAAGCGCACGTGGACCGGCTCATGTCATAGGTAGCTGCCCGAAAGCAAGCGCACATAGCCACACACATTACGTCACACGCCATAGGTAGCTGCACACTGCAAGCGCACGTGGACCGGCTCATGTCATAGGTAGCTGCCCGAAAGCAAGCGCACATAGCCACACACATTACGTCACACGCCATAGGTAGCTGCACACTGCAAGCGCACGTGGACCGGCTCATGTCATAGGTAGCTGCCCGAAAGCAAGCGCACATAGCCACACACATTACGTCACACGCCATAGGTAGCTGCACACTGCAAGCGCACGTGGACCGGCTCATGTCATAGGTAGCTGCCCGAGAGCAAGCGCACATAGCCACACACATTACGTCACACGATGATACTGCACACGTCTCGACGGCGACCCTTCACCGGCACCGCCCCATGGAACGACGTGCTCCGCAGCCACTTGGGTTCGTTGTCCATAAGATCCTGCAACAGTTCAAGTCATGAAGCAAGGTTTCAATGATCGTGTAGTACTCTTTGATCCCGAAGTCTTAACTTCACATAGCTCTTATATCTCGCTGACTAACACAAATTTAAAATTCAAAACTTTGAGAATGTTTTCTGTTCTCATTTATGCAACAATCCTGCTGTTGCCGATTAACTTCAAGTAACCCTGATCCTGTAGTACGCTATTTATCTTGAACATCGCCCCAAACAAACTTTTATCGTAACATCTACAATGCTAGTAGTTTTAACACTGTAATTGTCAAATTGTGTAAGCCCAGCGCGGCTCCTGCGAACAAATATGCATTACCTACAACAGGTCTAGATTCTTCGATAAAATTCAGAAATTATTCAATAACAGGGATAATCTATTTCATTCCTCTTTTAAAAACGATGATTTAATGGACTTGTTATCGCCCAAGCGAGACACATCTGTGTCATGCCACTACCAACTCCGGTGAGCTTTTGATGTCACCAATTTTGTTATAAACCGGGGTGGTTATTTGGTTCAATACATCCGTGCCTATTGAAATTAGCACACTAGTTTTTCTGAGGGTACTCGTACCACAAAAAAGTCTATCTCCAATGAAGTTTTTGGAAAGGTCAAGAATATCGTAATCAAATAATCAAATCAAATAAAAATAAAAAGTACCTATCGCAAGACGATTTTAACACTTGGCTGCCGATTCAGCTCATCAAATGACACGAGGACACGTGTCTGTTTTGCTTTTTAACGTTGAGAAATAAAAGTCAATGTAAATAAAGCAGTACGCTTTGACCAGTATATCGATTAAATACGTCAACCGGTATCTCATCTCCGTAAGCAGCGAGATTTTACTTATCTAGGCATTGATACGAAACATTTGATGTAGGTACCCTGAGCACCATGAAATCGGTAATAAACTGTGTCTATGTCTGTAGCGTAAGCGGTTTACACTTATATAGATTGGTGGGTCTACTAGACCCCTAGAATCGCTAGCGATGCTGTGGTTCTACTTATTTTGGTTATTGACAACGAATAGTGATAAGTAAAAACGTCCGGCAGTGACCGCTTCCTCCATCCGAAAAGAAAGGAAAGAGTGAGCTCGCTATCTAGGCATTTCGTGACAAAAATGACTTGGTTCGGTGTCTTAGAGTCAGTGCGACGCTTAACATAGCGTTAATTAATCGTGTAACAGACCCTTTTTTACAATTCGTACACATGAACGGTGAAATGTTAGACAATTTATAAATGTTGATTTTATATCCGCATTCATTATTTTAGGTCAACAAGATTGTATGTTGTAGATGACCAACAATACAATTTGTAACATTGGACTGAAACCTGCGCGATGTGGAGATAGTTACGTGTGAGTGAAAGTTTACGTGATCAGAACAGATTTTCACAGAAGCGGGTCAATTCGGGAATATTTCACAGATCATTTTAGGCTTTATATTGGTTTAACAAAATAAATTCAGCTAACTCGTTATGTTAGAATTGGCAACAAACATCGCAGCCTGACCTCGTAGGTCAGTAATTCTCCAAATAACGATATGGCGTTTTGAAGTCATTCGATAGACCTCTAACAATATTAAGGCATGGTAAATAGGGCAAATTGATGAGTAAGTACACGGTATTTTAAACAAATTGTCAGCGACATTGAATTTTTCGGGGAAACTGACCGAAATTCAGTCTTAAAATTAAACCAAGTGCGATTATCGGCAATCCAATCGTTTAACCATGCATCCTCCTTAAGATACTTTCCAATCCGCGACTACCACTCGTGGTCGCTCCAACGATTGAGGTCACATCCATGGTCTATCTCCGCGCACTAAACATCAAAATCGTGAACGTTCGGACCAAAATTTGACATGTAGCAACGACTAGGTTTCGATACAGCAAAGAAGATAGTGCATTCAAGGCTCAATACGCGCTGTTATCAGTATAAGTTGGAACGGACTCACCAAACTTGCTGAGCTTGCCATCTACGACCAGTGGCGTAGAAACCTGGCGTTCCGGCGTTGGACGTGCTTTAGATGCGTATGCCGAAGTCGTTAATCTATCCTCTAGTGCGTTTAATCAAACCATACAATTGTATCTAGAACATAATTACATGTGCTATTTTCTCGAGATCGGGTTTGAGGTCTATGTGTCTTTAGACCGAGAAGCTCGATCCGACATAATAAAAACAAATTTACTTACGTATGTTAACAAAAATAAAATGAAGAGATATACGCACACAAAGATGGTAGGCACAGAACACATTTTTACAATGAAAAAGTGAAAAACAAAAGGCTGCGGTGATAGCCAGCAGATACGTGAGCGGTTTTCGAATCCCACTTCTGATTTTAGGAACCAGAAGTGGTTTCATATTTTTAAAACAACAATTTAACAAATCACACCAGTTTCTATTATCAAATTATAAATTATTACACAAAATCACAGTAATTACTAAAATAATAAATCTGTAAGTAATCTTAAGCACGCCCAACCCTGACAAGCGTCCCGCCAAAAAGAAAAGAAGATCAAGATTCCAGAAAAGAAGTTAGGTTCCAAGGAGGCGGCAGCTATCTTCATGAAACCTCTTTAGTTGCGTCACATCATGTTTGGCTCCGCCCTCTGCCTAGGTAAAGTTCCTAACAATAGTTTACAGATAGTTCAACTCATCTGTGCGCGCGGCGCTATGTGTGCGTGCGCTTGTAATTATACAACTTTCATTTATGTGGCAGTGGCGCGGCAGTCGTCGTCCGAGTAAAACCACACATAGGCCCGCGCGCACAGATAAGTTGAACTATCTGTACTGTAGTTGAGATACGATTTAAGTTAGTTCTCTATTGGCAGATGACACAACTTAACCAACGATTGCTTGATGGTAACTGTAAGCGAGGTAACTTTGAGCCATCCCGCCAGGGCCATATTTTATCCTTATCTTTTGGCCATAGGTTATCATCCTTAGTTATCACCATCGAACTGATTTGTAAAGGTTTAGAATTTTTAGTCCAATTAGCGCGTTGCGTTAAAGAATTTAGAAATTCATGTTTCCATCTGGGTAGCGATTCTGAAACCATTCGGTTGCATCCGACACGGATTCTCATCTCTCGGTCTTTGTCATGCTAAACAGATAAGACAGAGACCGAGAGATGAGATTCCGTGTCGGATGCAACCGAATGGTTTCAGAATCGCTACCCTGGACCAGACATTATGTTGAAATGATTAGATCACCTGCCCCCTCCTGCCACCGATTAAGACGTGGTAGACTGATGTTAGATACGTCATCATCGGGGATAGCTGTCAGAGGTTCTAAGATGAGGCAGTGACTGGGTGTTGGAACGGACAGATAGTTAGGATTGGAACTAATCGAAGACAGAGGTCTTGAGTTTAAAATGGTTTCGATTTGAGTGAATATAATCAACTCATCAAAAGTGAAAACTTGGTCTTCAATGACGCGTAAAGCACTCATAAACGACTCTAATGATTGAGGATTTGTTCGAAAACATTTGATGCGTTTGGAGAGTTGACGACGGATTGTACGTTTTGCTACAATTATCCAAAATTGTTGGAAGAGTAGAAAGTGTGTGTGAGTGTGTTGTGTTGATGCCAGGATGTAGAATGAATAGAATGATAATGATAATGAATGAATCCGATTATTAGAGACATAAGTCGTTGATCTGACGGTAAAAAGGCAGAACGGTGTTGTTCAAATGCTAGACCTGGAGGTCTACTCACTTTCTACGAAAACGTAATTTCGAAAAAAAATACTCGCGACTTGCCTGCTCTCGTTCTACTTCGTTTCATCCGATACAACATTGTTTGACGTTTAAATGTTCTAAGCCTACTCTAATTAGAGTAGGCTTCGAACATTTAAACGATCTGCGTACCCAAAGATAGGTACCGGACTTCAGCAGATCGTTGATATGTAGTAGAAAAAGCGTCGCAGAGAGTACTGACCCTTGAGGGACACCGGCATTGATAGCCATTTGATCCGACGAGCATCCAGCAATGACAACTCGTATGAATCGATCGTATGTATCTAAAGCTGCTCTAGTATCATATCGGATTTGGCTGGACAGGGAGAGAAATACGAGTAGTGAGTAGTGAAGGTGAGTGTTGACGTACGTCACAAAGGGGCCCCTTTTAAACCTACGCCTGAGTCACAAGTCTTGGGGTCTACTCGAGATTTCTCTCTCTGCCACACGATGGACCCGGCACCCGCACAGTGAATCCATGGAATGCTAAGAAGTTCGTATCTCTATAATATTAAACTCTTTGATTAAAACTCTCGAAAAAAAATTGTTGTCTGTAAAGTCTGTTTAAAGTTCATTTCACGAAAGAAGTCCCGCAGACGCAGCGCTGTATTCGCGCGACATAATGTTGCCACGGTTAAATTTATATGGTATGGGGAAATCAGGGGAAATAATTTATAGTTCATTAGTTTCATTTTATTAACTTCGTACTCGAACAGTTAGATAAGAAAAAAAATGTTTTTAATAGAATATATTTTTTAAATGGGTACCTATTTGATGTTTATACTGCTAAGGTCAGATTAGTGAAAAATTAATCTTCCTGTAATTTCTAAAATATAAAATGGAAATATAGATGTTCAACCAACTTCAAATTAGAAAAATAAAATAACATTTAAAAAGTTTTATTCAAAGTTTTATTGAATAATTATGATCGGTCATACTATGATCACTGTCAGAAGAGTGAATAGAAACAGAATCAGATCCTGTTTCACTATCACTAGCCGTAGATATAATAAATCGATCCATTTCTTCATCCATAAGACCATCATTTTTTAAATATTCTTCCTCCAAATGCTGTACATGTTTACATTGAACTGCCCAATCTTCCGCTGTAACAGACTCGAAAGCCTCTTCTGTTAGGCGTACAATTTCTTTTGGATCTTGGCCCACGTTTTTATCCGCTACCCGTCTCTTTACAAGGCTCCACATTTTTTCGATCGGATTGAGATCACAGTGGTAAGGCGGCAATCTTAGCAATTCATGATTGTGAGATTTTAATAATTCATCCACGGCATATGTAGCTGGACCTTTGTTTTGCTTAATTAATCCAAATAATACAGCTTTTGTCCAAGTATCTTCAAAATATACTCCCTTTCCTCGCAGCCATTCCTGCATGTCACGTTTAATACTTGACATTGTAGGTGCTTTATTTATTTGAGTGCAATGATACGGAGCGTTGTCCATTACCACAAGTGACCTTTCAGGTAGGTTAGGAACGACTTTCTCACTCATCCATTTCAAAAAATTTGATGAGTTCATGTCATCGTGGTAATCTGAGGATTTGGATTGGGATTTGAACATTAACAATGCACCATTAACAAAACCATTTTCAGTTCCTGCATGAGCAATTATCCAACGACTCCCTGATGACTCTGACACGAACACCCCAGGCTCCTCCTCACTTTGCCAGCAACTTTTGGCATGATAAGTGTTGTGTATATAGGTCTCGTCTAAATATACTACAGGTTTTTTTTCCACATTGCGATTTCTTCGGATTCTCTCCAAATATCTTGAACGCCATGCAGTAATATCATAACGTTCCATTAGTAATTTACGTTTCGATTGGCATCGCTTATACTTGAAACCGATGCTATGCAATATACGGTGCAATGTTGTGATACTTCCTTGATAATTTATGTCTTCTCTCAAAGCTGCACGTAATTTAGCCAATGTAGGTAATTCCTTCTTCACAACATAAAAACTATGAATTTTTTGCCGTATAGCGCACAAATCAAATCCATCCAAGTCGAACTTTTTGGGATGCGGGCGACTCTTCCCTGGGGTGATGATAACTTTCGAAGTACTCGCCGCTGTTGCGCCTTCTTTTGTAACTCTCGTTACAGTTTTCTCTGACACACCTGCAATAAAATGAACAATTAAAAAAAAAGCTAACCATGACTATTTCCGTATCTAATTACATTATAGTTGAATATAACTTTACAAATTTTTGTTGTGTTGTGTTAATTCCTTTTCAAATTTTCCTTAATGAAAATCGTGCATTAAAAAAAACTTAACTCCAATCTATAAATCAATCGGGAAAAAATATGTATAATATGGCAGCCCCAAAATTTACCTGTCATGGCGGCGACTCTTTTGCGAACATTGTCTAATGGTATTAAAACGCCGCGATTCTTGTGTTCCGCTTCACAGAACTCCTTCACCTTTAATATCATTTCTCGACCTGCACTTTTTACAACTTTTGGCATAGTTAATAAACCTTATAACGCACTAATCCAATAATACACTCACAAAATATCTACCACAACAAACGCACCTTGATAACATCGACAAACGACAACATGGCCGAACTCCCCATCTGTCAAATTTAGTTCCACAATTGTCCGTGGGACTTCTTTCGTGAAATGGACTCTACTGACGATAGTTGAACGTGACAACGTCACGAAAATACTGATGGAATGGTAGCATTTTTCAAAAGAAAATTTAAATTTTATTTGTTTAATAGATTTGTATGTAAAAAGTAATCAGTAGAATTTAGTCATTTTCAATCAAAACAATGCAAAAATGCTTTTAGGTGCCGGGGATCGAACCCGGGGCATTTCACATGCAAAGCGAACGCTCTACCACTGAGCTACATCCCCGCTTGAACTACTGGTCGAAATAATTAATACAACTGTAACAAACATGCGGCGAGGTAACGACCGACGGTAACGACCGACGGTAACGGTACATGACGTCATGTTTTGTGGGCGTGCAGCCGGCTTCATCGAATTATAAGACGTTATCACGTCAAAAAAATGTTTGATCGGCAACATCGAATGTTTGATCGGTAATGTCAAATATTTGACTTGAAATTATGTGAAACTGTTTACATGAGAAAATTTTATTGTTGTTTTTTACTATATTTTTCGCGACTTTTCAATATTTTCTCACCGTTTAAACCTTCCGTTAACTACCACAAACATTTCAAAACCAAAATCAGCCAAATCGGCCCAGCCGTGCTCGAGTTTTAGCTTGGAACGATGTACCTATGTACGTGACGCCGCGCCGCGCCGCCACCGCCGCGCCGTCGCGTCAGTGCAAATATTTCGATAGGATGGAATTTTTTTGACTTTTGTTGGAATTTTTTTTTAGTTTTTTGTTGGAGGACTTACAGTCGATGCTGAATGGCCAGTTGATGCTTCTCAACGCATAGGTCTCCGGATGAACGTGGATAAAACCAAGATCATGGTTAACGAACGTATAACTCCGGGACCGGTTGCTATAAATGGCGTCCCTCTAGAAATTGTTCAGAAATATGTGTACCTAGGGCTGACGCTCGAACTAGGCAAGCACAATTTCGAGAGTGAGGCCAGGAGAAGGATTCAGCTGGGCTGGGCAGCATTTGGTAAACTACGTCGTGTCTTCTCGTCGTCTATACCACAATGTCTAAAGACAAAAGTCTTTAATCAGTGTGTCCTACCTGTCATGACCTACGGTGCCGAAACTTGGACACTGACAGTTAAAGCGGTCCACAAATTTAAAGTCGCTCAGCGAGCTATGGAGAGCTATGCTTGGAGTTTCTCTAAGAGATCGTATTCGGAACGAAGTGATCCGTCAGAGAACCAAGGTAACCGACATAGCTCAACGCATTAGCAAACTGAAGTGGCAATGGGCCGGCCATATCTGTCGAAGAACCGATAACCGTTGGAGTAGACGTGTTCTTGAGTGAAGACCACGAATCGGTAAACGTAGTGTAGGACACCCTGAGACTAGATGGAGTGACGATATACGGAAGACAGCAGGCAGTGGATGGAGACGTATAGCCGAGGATAGGGCTGAGTGGCGAGCCATGGGAGAGGCCTATGTCCAGCAGTGGACTAAGATAGGCTGATGATGATGAAATTTTTTATTTCGTAATATCATTCGAATCGAATGTTCGATTTTTATAATTCAAACAGGAATCATTAGGTATTAAAGCAGTCTTGAATAAAAAATATTTTTTTGGATAAGAACTAATGTAGGTAAGTAAATGTATGGATAACATGGTCTGAATTTGATCGCCATTTTTATCTTCTTTTAAAATGATAGCGACGTAATTACTGTAGTTAGACATATGGTCGTGCAAAGTTTTTTGCAGATTTTAATACGTTCTATAGTATTGTAAACATTGTTTTGTTCTATCAATGGTACTTTCCGCAGCGTATGCGGTGAAAGCCATTTTATGACTGTTTTTTTTACCTTGCGTTGGTTTTAGTTTAAAATTCCAAGTATCTTTAATTTTTTCTCGTGATAAAAATAGCCTACCTATGTTACTCAGTGATAATGTAGCTTTCTTTTGGCAAAAGAAGTTTTGAAATCGGTTTAGTAGTTTTTGAGTTTATTCGTAACATACAAAAATACAAATCTTTCCTCGTTATCATATTATTATAGTAAGTATAAATATAGATATAGATGTGGAGCAGCTGTAATATTAAGTAATAATAATTATTGTAAATCGCGTCAAGTGTCAACTTTCATGATACGTTTCGTTTTACGAAACCAGCCGTAACTGTGATACGGGTCATGCTACAGCGCTCAGACGCTCAGGGTTTAAGCAAAAGTTGTGTGCCAAAACAGGACGTCTACTCTGTTTCTACGAAAACGAAATTTCGTCAAAAAACTCGCGACTTTCCTACTCTCGTTCTACTTCGTTTCGTCCGATACAACATTATTTGACGTTTAAATGTTCTAAGCATACTCTAATTAGAGTAGGATTAAAACATTTAAACGGACAAAACGACGGATCGAAGTAGAATCGGAGTTTGAAAATCGCGAGTTTATTTCGAAATTACGTTTTCGTTGAATTGGAGTAGACGTCCTGTTGTTGTCACTATCAAATATTTTTGAAGTGAAAACTTCTTTAGGGGCGCCTAGACAGACTTTTCGTGGGCTGTGAATTGAATTCATTCGTCACGCTCGGGTATGATAAGAAAGCTTCGGGTAAACTCGGGACCATGGCTGTTGGCCATCTAGAAATACGTCAGCCAATGGGAAATGCTGAATTGCGTGGACAGGCCATCATGGCATGGCCTTCTAGAAACGCATCAGCCAATGGGAAATACTGACGCATTTCTAGATGACCATGCCAACATGTCGAGGCCACGCCCTCCGGTTACACCCGTGTAGAGTGCTCGCAATATAACTCTGCGCGTAGCAAAATATGGAACTAATTGACAGGCCGTCAACTTCTTGTTTACGTCAGTTGACAAAAGTTTGTTTACGATTGATATATTTATTAATTTTCAAAGTAATTAATAGCTTTTATTATGCCGAAAGTGATTAAAAGTGCTGGCCGTGGCTGGTTCTTGAAAATCAATCGTGGTTGTGAAGAAGAACGATACAATAACTGGCCAAAATTGCAGTTTTCCAAACGCAGAGCTATTTGACAACTAATATTTAGGGATACCATAGCAATCAAATTTCCATCTATTATCGGCATATTTTAAAGCTGAGGCTTTAGGTTGAGGTGCGGCTTTGGGTTTGATTGTTTTATCGCCAATTTACCCGTGGGAAAAAATGTGAGTGCTTAAGACCGAATGTGAGAAACGAGAAATACTTTTTTTTTTTCATAATATTCAAATCAAGATAGAAAACACAGTGACACAGCAGTGAAGATCAGCTGATTGTATCTTTCTCGCTCGGGTACACTCGGCGGTTCCATGTTCACCCGATCGACCCTTTCACCTTACAGCGTCAGCTTCATTTACCACTTAAGGGAAAATCTGTGGGCCAAAAGAAATTTTACTTAATTTGTTTTTCAACGTTAGCTTGGATGCTCTTTGATCCTTAACTCTGTATTAATTACTGTATTTTTATTATAGGCGTTTCAGAACGTACTGTCAATGGACAACGCATTATACCACTGCACTCAGATAAATAAAGCGGGTACAATGGGCAATGTAAAAGAAGAAAGCCAAAAGTGGCTTAAGAAAAATTAAATAAATTTCGACGATTGTAGGACAAATCCGCAGTTACTCGAATAAAGAGGCACAAAGAAGACCCACAATACCAAGTAGAATAACTGTTAAAGGAACATGAACAGGAAGTTTTGGGGTTACCGCTGTGATTTTAACCCTATTGAAAAAAGAAGATGACTCTATGGAAGCCAATGACTCATTAAAAGAACGCTCATGCGCCAAATTTTAAAATAGTTTTATTTATGGTCTCAATAAAAGATTTACAAGTTTAAATTAAATTCTTGTTATTTCGATGTTGGTGTAGGTTGAAAATGACAGATTTTTTATAATGTAATAAACTACAATAAAGTTTTCCCGGTGGTAAGAGACTCAGACAGCCTGTACCAATTACCAATGATACTTGGTCACATACTGAACCAAACCAGCACTGCAGAGGCGTTCATTACTTCGAGACATTCGTTCTTGAGTCTCAGTTGTCGTGTAGTTACTTAAATTGCTTCCCTGAAAAATCCCTTCCCGTTCCTGTTTTATGAAGTTGTACGTTCCCAATGAACGGGAAGGGAACCTATTAGCTTGACCTGGCAACATTAAGTACGCCACCAGTCGCGCGCAGACTTATACTGCGAGCACTATAGTTTCCAAGGTAAGCTATCAAATTCTGAGTTTTAAGTTTTCACTTCTAGCGGCAGTTCCTATGACAGCCAATTTTTTTTTACATGTATCTCAACAAATGTCAATGTCTAAATGTCACTTTCATTCATGTCGGTCGTACGTCGGACGGGACTCTTTTGCCCGGATCTCAAAATCTCAAGCAATTTTCAAACATCGCAATCGTTCCCACTAAATAATTATAAATATATAACAATTTATAGTAACAACTTCTAATTTACCTAAACAATTTTGATTTTTTTAGTTATGAATAACGAACGGTTGCCACCTTAACTTCTGTACCCTGTCGATTTCTGTGTTTTTTGTGGACGACGGTGAAGTGCGGATAGTTTATTGGCATGTAATCTGCTGAATCCCCGAAGAAAATATGAAATTGTTCCTATAAAGAACAAATTGTTCATGATAACCTAAATAGAACTATATTTTTGTGTCAAGCGACCTACTTTTATTTTGTTTGGTCACACGGACAAGTAAACTTCGCTGGAAGATAGAAGACAAACAATACAATAACCATAATACAGTGAAACATGTTTGCATTAAACATACGCAGTGCTCATGGTCTAGATACCGACGTATTTTTGTGGTCATGAACCAAAACAACCAGAGGCATAATATAAATAATGTTGCATTGAAGTGATGATATAAATATGGGGTTCACCCATTTCATTTTTGGTGTAGCCCTGGCCTTTACAGTTCTGGTCTTGTCATCTGCTCAAAATGACCAAGATTATATAACGCCAATTTGCAATACTACAGGGACTGAAAAAGTCCAGTATGATTATAAAACAGGTGTAGTTAATAGTGAACATATTGTCTCATTCAAAGGATATTTTACTCAGTCTACAAGGAAAAAATATGTAACTGCAGCATTAAACAATGCAGGGGTGAGTATTGTTATTCCAACTGTAAGAAAAATGTATAAGTAGTTTTTGTTTTTATAACACAGGGGTTCCCAAACTTATTTTGTTAACTGCCCACTTTGAGGTAAGTAAATCATTTTTTAGTGCCCCCATTTTTCCACCTACTTAAAAACTACTATAATAACTTCAAGTAAAATAAATTAATTATTATTAGCATTACAAGCTGTATTAGTGGAGATTAAACATTTTGTCTGGCCTCCAAGCCTCTTCACAATCGATTAGTTTGTAATGTCGTAGAAATTATCGAGGGTTACAACCCCTCCTCTTCAACTGCACTCAGTTGGACAGCTTACAAGTGACGACATAGTGCTGAGTCTTACCTCCAGGCCACGTGGTTCGACAGCGTAGTTCGATCAATCAAACCATGTGAACTTTTTTTTCCTGTTGGTTCGATCAATCGGACCACATGAACTTTTTTTTCCTGTTAGTTCGATCAATCGGACCATGTGAACTTTTTTTTCTATTGGTTTGATCAATTGGGCCACATGAACTTTTTTAACCACGTTAAGAACCACGTTTCAGTTCCATAAGCCAACACTGGCAACACGTACTGATTAAAGACTTTCGTCTTTAGCCATTGGGGTATTTTGGACTCTAAGATGTGCCATAGTTTCCCGAATGCTACCCATCCAAGTTGAATCCTTCGCTGGACCTCGTTGTCGAAGTTGGATCTGCCTAATTGGTCCCTGCACATAGCACCAAGGTCCTCCAGTGACTCCGCCACAATGACTATGTCGTCGGCAAACTGAAGGTGTGTTTTGCATTCGCCGTAGATAGTGATGCCATGTCCGTTCCGGTCCAGTAGCTTGAAAACATCTTCCAGCGCTATATATAGGAATCAAAAATAGGATCATCCAAATATAGGATGTTTACTAATAATGATATCGAGGAAACATAGTATGAAATAAAAAATGTAACCCTAGGAACTATTTGACTGCCCTCGTAGCTTAGTTGGTAGTAACTCTGCCTGCGAAGCCGAGGGTCGTGGATTCGATCCCCACCCAGTGCAAATATTTGTGTGATGAATTCAAATGTTTGCACTGTGTCTGGGTGTTTATATGTATAATAAGTATGTATTTAAAAAACTATATAAGTATTATATCAGCTATCTGGCCGCCATCATACAAGCTTTGCTTAGTTTGGGGTCAGATGGTGTTGTGTGTGAATTGTCCACCAAAATTTATTTATTTATTATTTAATATTTATTAATATTTATTTACTTACAAAAAGTGACCCCTTCCAAGCCAATCGTTCTAAGAATAATCATTCATCAATCTCATTATTAGTGTACTTCGATGAATCGAACCAGATGAACTCGTCATAGTGGTTCGACTATGGAGTCGAACCACGAGGTCCCAAGTATTAGTAGTTCACGTAGTGCGATTCTAAAGTTGAACCACACGGTCCCAAGTATCAGTAGTTCACGTGGTGCGATTCTAAAGTCGAACCAACGGGAAAAAAAAGTTCACATAGTTCGATTGATCGAACTACGCTGTCGAACCACGTGGCCTGGAGGGAGTCTTCTTTCTTCTTTAGGGAGGGAGAACTTTATACTCTTCTATCATCCTACATAGGTCTCCTGGTGGTTCATTTGACCCATAAATTTTGTTCACGGGGGTGTAGTCTATAAGCAAAAAAATACATCCAGTTTAAAATAATAAAATTCCCATCCAAATAAAGTATATTTAACCGCTGCCATGCAAAAAAAAATTTGGACACTGTAGGGAATTCTAAACTGTTCACTCCACTCCAATATAACACCCACCCTTCACTCTGTTATCACCGTTTTTAGAGCGCATTGTTGCTCCCTGCCTCCCCAAGCTTATTGAGAGGGTGAGCCTGGACTTGTGCAAAAGACGTTGAGTGACTCAGTTTGAGTGCTGAAGACGTCACTCAACAATCGATTACAGGATTTTTTTGTGAGGTTATATAGGCTAGAGTGATTAAATTAAATTTACTAGTAAGAATTAAACTTAGTTTCATACAACATGTTCACAAATAAAACTAATGAATGAAGGAAGTTTCCAGGGAGGGGCAACAATAGTTTTGAGTTTTGTTCTCACTCTAACATTCAACCATAGTAAATATCCCAATGAACTAAAGTTTTATTTGAGACAGAAATTTTATCATTATGCAAGAATTTTTACGTGAAGTTTTATTCACATGACTTAAATCCAACACGGCGGACATCCAAGATGGCGGATTGGCTATAATAATCACGTAACCTAAATCCAAAAAGGGCGGCGGAAGCGTGTTTTTAGTTTTATAATCTATTATTTAAATTGGAAGTATCTTAAATAGTTTTTGACATATTGGCAAATTAACCTAACACTATTTTTTATTTTTACTAAATTGTTTATAACTGTTGCAATTTTTACGAGCGGGCTTCGATTTTTCTCAAAAAATATCTAGATTCAATTCCGAATCGAATGACACCTCAATCATAATGATAGGAGAAGGCGAAAAAATGTTGACCTAAAAAGCACTTGTTGACTAGACTATAAGATCGCAAACTATAATAAAAATGCAGAGAAATAAACAATCTAGTCAGTCTTCAACGGCTTGTTTTGCGACTAGTGACGTAATAAGCCATATTGGTGTTAGCAGTCACGTGACAACAGATTAAAAATATAGCATTTCAAATCATTTATAATAAATTTACTAAGCATTATTAAATTATAATAATGTGATTTTCGATATGCTATTAGTACAAACTATCATAAAATTGCCAATAAACATTGATTTATGATTACTGTTAACATCCCTATTGGCCAAGTACAAACCTATTGTTGATAAAACTTATTTTTAAACCAGTTAAATTCATACTCATTTCATTTACTTGATATAGGCCTTTCCTGTGACATGCTCCTCAATCAGCCTTTTCTTAATCTTTTGAAACATCAATGTACAATGGGATATTATTAGTTTGATGTGTTTGTCAGTATCTCCGCTCCTCAACAAGTCTGGCATGTTTGAGGGGGCGGTTAAATGAAAATTATATACATAGAATTTTCACTTTCACAGAACAGACTTAAGAATTTTTTAACATTTTCCTTGATTTTTTAAATGTAAACTTGTGCCTGCTCTCTATCTAACCTGTTAAAAGGCGACCATGCAGTATGCCATATAGATAGCAAAATTTTAAATTACGTAAAAGTAATTGAAGTGTCACTTTGCTTCATTAATTAAAACAAAATATACTATCTGTTAAAACATCAATAACTTGCGTCGCTATCTTTTCCACTAACTGCGGAATTTATTTTCAAATTGTTTGTAATGTTCTGGTTTATCAGTTCAGTCACTTGTCATTATTTGATACCACAGAGTTGCTGATAAAAACAGTTATACAACATTACACTGATAGAATAGTTTTAACTATCTATTGTAAACAGCTTGCGCCTCATGGTTTCACTTGTTGTTGGGTAAAAAAAATGATATGTCTGTTGTAAACATCGTTATTCCATAATGTTTATATTGTATGGGGCTTAGTCACGATATAATTGATTGTGATTAAGCCCCATATAATATAAACATTATGTGTTCAAATCGCAAAAGTTGTAAAAAAATATTGGTTATCCAATTAAAAAATATATGCATCTTTATGAAGAATTTTGAAATATGATATTAGTGTGAAACTAAATGCATTGAATACATATTTTATACTAACTAGGTACCTGAAAAAAAGTATGAACTAAGCGAAAAGGGAGCCGTTCCATAAGGCCTACTGTCCACGCACGCGTCTTTTGTCGAATGCATGCATCCTACGAACAAACGCAAGACGTGCGGCTGTCGTGTCGTTGTCGTTTCGTGGACACAGACTTCATTATTTGTACGCAAGATGCAAGCATTCGTCTTGCATCCGACAATTGTCGAAATCGTGCGGATGTCTTGCAGCTACGTGGACAATTGGCCTAAGACAACTATGCATTCTTAGTAAAGTGTAGCTGTAGGTATGAATCGGTTTATTATTACAATCTCAGCATTTACTTCAGTTTTATAAAGAAAGAGCATCGAGTTACAAGGATAGTTTTACACTTGACCATCATCTTGCCTGATGTTAAGCAATGCTTACGATAGAGAATACTCATCTAGAAGAAACCTATTCACTCTCGACTTCAAGACACCAAAATTAAAACCCTTGGGAACAACCCACTCATGAACATCATCAGCTTGTATTCGTTGACTGCTGGATGTAGGCTTCTCCCATAATATGCCACTCAGCCCGAAGGTATTACGTTTCCAACCGCCACCAGCTGCCTTTCGTATATCGTCTCTATCTAGTCTACTACTAAACTACGTCTCCACTCCAGAACCCGTCTACCGCGACGGTTATCAGGTCTGTGTCAGATGTGACTGGCCCACTGAAATTTCAGTTTGGTTATACGTGGAGCAATGTCGGTGACTTTAGTTATCTGACGACTTACTTCATTGCAGATGCCAACGCTCAGAGAAGAGCCTGCCTACTGAAGGACTTTGCGCTTTTTTTAAAATTATAAATGTCCTTGACCATATTTTGGCAACACATTTTATTCACTGAAATATATTTTTCAGTTGACAAGCAGATGGGTGAAGGTGGATGTTACTTGGGATCTTAGATTATTAATGATATTACACAAACAAATGATTGTTATTAAATTTAAAAATACCTATTGATACAAAATACACAAATTAAAATCACTCTATAGTGTATCCTATTTATTTATATGTATGAGTCCCAAAGTGGAGTTAAGTGTAGCAACTTGTAGCTTAAGTGTGTCACTACCAGTTGAGGTACAAAGATGATAACTTTTACTGATAAAGTTGTTATAAATGGTCTTATATTATCTATTCTATGATATGGTGTTGTCTATCAAGTTGCCTTATATATAAATATTCATAGAAATTTTTCATACATTATTAACCAGCTCAAGAAAAAACAAAGCTTGTATGGTAGAAGCTAATACAGTAAATATTGGTGGACAATTCACACACAACACTTTAACAGGGCCTTTTCCGCACTTAGCCTCTTAATTGGGCGATTGTGCGTGTTTCTAATACGTATAGGGGGCGGGGGCTATGTGTGTTGCTTGCTTTTGATGACAAGCGGGAGGGGAGGGGGTTCAATAATTGCAACAAATCTGCTTACGTGATACCTGGACGTCTACTCTGTTTCTACGAAAACGAAATTTCGAAAAAAAACTCGCGATTTTCCTACTCACGTTCTCCTTCGTTTCGTCCGATACAACATTGTTTGACGTTTAAATGTTCTAAGCATACTCTAATTCGAGTAGGCTTAGAACATTTAGACGGACAAAACGAAGGATCTAAGTAGAATGGGAGTTGGAAAATCGCGAGTTTATTTCGAAATTACGTTTTCGTTGAATTAGAGTAGACGTCCTGAACGGGGCCGTTCAGGTATCAGCTACTATCAGTATAGGGTCAGCCTTCCTACTTTTACTTCTCCACTTCGCGCTATCTATGACAACGTCATTGGATCCTCATTAGACAGATCACGTTCCTTCATGTGTCTTTACGCTACAGTCCACCGCCTGATTTTGCGTCAGCCTTTGGGTTTTCCCGGGTTTCGACCAAGGGCGAAAAATAGCAGTCCCGATTTTCCTACTACCCAGACAGACACTTATTGACACACTTGAATAAATATTTGTCATGAGACCAGTCATATATATCCATGTATAAATTTACTAGCAGCGCCCGCGGTTTTACCTGCGCAGTTGCCGTTACCGTTCTATTCGCGCAATAAAAAGTAGCCTATGACTGACTGTCATCCATGTTCAAAATTGCAACCCGATCCGAATTACGATCCGGACATTTCGACGTGATTAAGTGCAACAAACGTGCAAACTTTCCCTTTTATGATATTCCTAGAAGCGCTATCACCCATGTAGTTCCAATTTCCATGATTTTCCTTGGATAACAAGTGGCTTAATGTTTCTTCTAATACCTCCAAGAATATATTATATACAAAAATTCATGATGATCGTTGAAGTAGTTTTCGCGTGAAAGAGTAACAAACAAACTTACATTGACATTTATATCTAATATTTTAAAGATTAATTATAAATTGTAAATTACTAGCAGTCTATAGCACTCAGGGATCACATTACACGTCCAACTGTGAAAGAATTTTCGAAATAAAACTCCTCAGCTTTATAATCTCTTTATATTTCTACTGTACGCTTGTATGTCACTGAACTCCTAAACGGCTGGACCGATTTGAATGAATTCTGTATGCGTTTGGGTGGCGCCCTGGATGCTTTAGATCCACAAATCAGAATGGCAGGTAACGCTGCAGGCGTTGTTAATTATTAGTTGTTCAACCCAAACGAAATTGGAACGGGCTGCTAGTATTAGTTTATTATTATTTATTCTACTATAAACACATGTTTGTAATTTTTCAGATATCGAACTGGACGATAGTGCGCCGTAGAAATCCTGCAGCGGACTACCCTAGCGACTTCGACGTGGTGGTGTTGGCCAATGAGACGACCAAAGCACTGGAGGCGCTTCGCGAGCATCCGGCAGTTCGCAGGGTCACCGCGCAGAGGCAGGTCATGAGGTCCATCAAATATGTTAAAGAGGTAACTGTGGCTCAACTTCTTAACGTTTATGTTCGCAACTTAAGATTAAAAAAAAAATACTTCGACTTTACTTTTTAGATTAAGTAGGATTTTATAGTACAATAGTAATTTTATAGTAAGTATATCAGCTACAAAAGCTGCTGGAATTTCAAACAAGCTGTTATTACGCTATTTTATCTTGTTGTTATTTAGTGAATATAGCACAAACTTGTTTTTACCGGTGATTTGGAAGAGATCGCTTATAGTGATAAGGCTGCATCTTGTGGCACTTGTTTGTAAATATTTTCCACTGCGTAATAAATTTTGTTTGATACAAGTAAAGAGTTTTCTATCTATTTTATTTTGTTGCCAGCTTTCAGATGAATGCGGTCCAGCCGGGTGCTTATATGCGGGGTGGCGTAATTACCGCGGTCGAGCGCTACGCTCGCTCCGGCAGACAAGAGACGTAAGTCATCATATTTTAATTCATTACAAGATGAAGATAATTTCCCAATATTTATTATCGAGAAATTCGCCCAAGAGATGCTAGTATCTTGATTTTCGGCGACATTTCCAACCACTTTCCTACCTCACCCTTACACCTCTTACTACCTTACGTTATTGTAACTTTATTAAGCAATCCATACTTAATATGGATTCCGCCATCGACGACAACCACGATGACATACTGAGGGACCTTTACGACCCTATCGCTGCTGTTATATCGGCAGCACTGGGGTCAGCCGATCCCTCAGCTTCCGGTAATCGTAAATACGCTGTTTTTGGTATGGACCAACAAAAAAAGGTACCAACGGCAGCCCTGTCAACGTTGCTGGCGAGGTAGACTACCTGCCTCAGTAGGTACGTAACGGCACGCTTTTTAGCTTTTCGCCAATAATAAGGCCGCTGACACCAGCAAAAGTATCACAAACAAGAAATTTGCCGACTTTCTATTTAAATTCTTCGACAGTAATAAGCCAGACGCACATTTACCTACATAGCCTTCAGAATACGGCGCACGAAATATTGTGTCAATTAAATTGAAAAAAGAACGCAACATGAGCTCACCGGGAGTTTGCTAAAATCTATAACGATTATTACAGAACAGCTACACGTCCAGAAAACTGCTGCGTACCGTCCCGCGGCAAATCACCTCGGTTTTGAAAGCGGACGTCCTGTGGGCACTAGGAGTTACTGGTAAGGGGGAAATAGCATTTATTTACAATGCGTTTGCGTAATTATAGTTAGCTTAGCTAAGATATCTCATCATCATGACCCCTGCTGAGCATAGACCTCTCTTCTTTACGCCGCACTAATTTCTAACTAAAATGGCCATAGCTTTGATATTACTTTCTCTTTTTACTCTAGAAATTTAAGAGACAGCAATAACAAACGCAAAGCCGATTTAGTTAGATGATAGAAGGGGAGATGTGACCCCGCGATGTAGCGAATGTCATCGATTCATCTGTATCCCTATGGGTATCTACTGTTGCGATTTTACCTATACATTTATTTGTTAATTTCACTGCATGTAGCAGTGAATATTTAATTGTAAAAGCTCGCCGTAACTAATCAAGCGAAATGAAGTACAGTTTGCCCGTACTGGAATAAACTCTCTGAAGCTAGTTTTCGGAACTGCAGCGAATGTGTAGTCGGTATTTTGTTGTAACAATTGTCTACTGCGAAGCTTGGGAAGTTTTTTCCGTAAAAATAATAACATGCATACAAGTCAACCTTATCAAGGTAGCGGTTCGCGCGGAGATTGTGACCGGACACCGCGACAGGCACTTGATATTATATAATTGTTTGGGCGCCAGTTCGCGCCGACACCGCGACAGGAGACCGAGACCAGTCGCGAGGCACGTGTCGCGGTCTCAGCGCGAACTGGCGCTCATGCAATTCCATAATATCAAGTGCCTGTCGCGGTCTCAGCGCGAACTTGCACCTTAACACGCCGTAAGTTGCGTCAGCAGTTAAAAATACTGATGAATCCGTCAATCAATATTGTCTATTCTATGATCAGGTGAGGGAGTAAAAGTGGCTGTATTCGACACGGGCCTGGCTCGGAACCATCCCCATTTCGGCAAGATTCGTGAGCGCACCGACTGGACAGGAGAAAGCACCCTGGACGATGCACTCGGCCACGGGACCTTCGTCGCAGGAGTCATCGCTTCTCGCAAGGACTGTCTCGGATTCGCGCCTGACGCTGACTTGCATATATTCAGAGTCTTCACCGACAATCAGGTATTTGTTTTTAAAGTTATATACTCTAGAAATTCTGTGGAAAATGTATGAGAGTCAATTTTAACGTTGCGCGCTCACATCGTCACGAAAAATGAGGGAGCCAACATTTTAGCAAATATTATAACTAACTTCAGGTTAATACGGCTTGCGTTGAAGATTTATCTATTCCATGGTTGAAGTTAGACTTCTTAACACGAAGTATAAAGAGAAAAAATATTAACTTTTTGAAGTGAAAACTTCTTTTGGCGCGCCACAGACAGATTTTTCGTGGACTGTGAATTGAATTCTAGCGTTACGTTCGAGCATGAGCCATGAGCATGACCACGCCCTCCAGTTTCACCCGCGTAGTTTCCAAAGCAAGCTATCAAATTCTGAGTTATATGTTTTCACTTCTATCGGCGGTTTCTATGACTGCCAGTTTTTTTGTTTTACTTATTTTACACACACTTATTTTATTTATTGTAGTATCACACTCAACGGTTTCTGAAAGATTTAATATTTAAGTTAACAAGTTTGTTCACTACACTGGTATTATTAATTAGTGTTTACTACACTAGTGTTGTTTGAGACATGTCCCCATATAGTTATTTGATTTAACTCTCGTACAAACCATTTATTTCAGGTGTCATACACGTCGTGGTTCCTAGATGCGTTCAACTACGCTATCATGCGTAAAATCGATATTTTGAATCTCAGTATCGGTGGACCTGACTTCATGGACCATCCGTTTGTCGACAAAGTCTGGGAACTCAGCGCCAATAAAGTAAGGACAACATGATATGCTATTCTTCGTAGAACACTAATTCAATATAATATTTAATTATTTATTTTCTCCAAAAATAAGCAAAAACCGACTTCAATAGTTATAATGAAATTACGGCTCTCGACCAAATTCCATAAAAAACTATCCTTAATTCGTCTAGGTAAATGAAAGAAAATGTTTGTTTTTTGTTCATATTTCAAAAACCGCACTACCGAATTCGATAAAATTTACATGGGAGCAACTAGCAGAACAGAGCAGAACTATGGTCTACCAAACAAAATAAGAACCATCAAAATCGAGTCGCAATTGGCGGATCTATCGCGTCACATACATACAAAAAAATCGGTTAAAAATAAAAAATGTTGTAAAAACAACAAAAAAAAAAAAGTTTTTTTTACTTGTAACAATATAGATATCGTAATAGAATTCAATTTAATTTAATTTTGATATATGTAGATACCCAACAGTACAGTACACCCAACATTTAAATCAAATATTAAAATAATAAATTCCAAATAATAAAAAAAATATCTGATGAAAAAAATAGCAATGTAAAACAAATAAATAAATCCTAGTAATAATACAAGGCCCAGGCAGCGGTCCTGGTAACGGCGAGGCAGAGGGTGCTAAGAATCCCTGGAAAAGATCCGGCTGCGACAACATCACGACCTTGACTCTGGCGTCTTACAACGCCAGGAACGTTGCGAACGAACGACCGATTACAAGATTTGCTTTACGAATTGGAATCTGTCAAATGGGGTATAATAAGATTATCAGAAGTTAAACGATGGGGTGAAGATCTGATCCGGTTGGACTCTGGTGACTTATTAAATAAATAAATAAATAAATAAATATTGGTGGACAATTCACACACAACACCATCTGACCCCAAACTAAGCAAAGCTTGTATGATGGCGGCCAGATAGCTGATATAATACTTATATAGTTTTAAATACATACTTATTATACATATAAACACCCAGACACAGTGCAAACATTTGAATTCATCACACAAATATTTGCACTGGGTGGGGATCGAACCCACGACCCTCGGCTTCGCAGGCAGAGCTACTACCAACTAAGCCACGAGGGCAGTCCTATTATTGTACTACAAAGGTCAAGAAGACATCACTTATGGAGGTGTAGGATTTCTTATAAAAAACGAATTCGTACAAAGCTTACAAACAATTAAAAGTATTTCCGCCCGGGTTTGTATCATAACAATAAAAGTGAACAGACGGTACTTACTTAAAATTATTTAGATCTATGCCCCAACATCATCTAAATCAAACTCCACAGAAGCTGATGAACTTTACGACGACATAGAAAGAGCTTTAGATGAAAGCCCTAGCCATTACAACATCATAATTGGCGATTTCAACGCAAAAAATCGGACCTCCACTAACAAAAGAAAAAATTATAGGTGAATTTGGTTTGGGTATTCGAAATGAACGTGGACAAACCTTAGTTAATTTCCTAGAAAAGAAACATCTTTTCGCAATGAACACGTTCGTTCAAAAGCGACCAGCTAGAAAGTGGACATGGTCCCGACGGAAGAACTAAAACGAAATAGAATTTATAATTAGTTCTCGTTCAGTTCGTTAGTTCTAGTTATAATATTTGTATATAAATTCGTTAATTTCTTAATATTACATTTTTATATCATAGAAATGAAACAGAAATATCATGTCCGCAAGCTCTCTTGAAGATCTAAGTGACTCCAACATGTATATTGCCCGAATAGCCTTTTTTCTGCAGCACGAAGATTGAATTTCTTTCTGCTGCCGATCCCCACAGTAAAATGCTAAATGATGATATGACATTACGCTATGAAAGTATCCGTAGTATACTAACCTAGCAGTTGCCACATCTGAAATTTTTCTTAACTGGCGAATCGCGTGCGCCGCTGAGCTAAGCTTATCAGCCAGCTTATTTATATGTGGACCCCATTGTAGCTTAGAATCTACCGTTATACCTAGAAACACTGTTGTTTCGACAGGTTCAATGTATTTTTCTTTTAATGTCAACTTCAGTTTATTATTTACTTATTATATAGATAGGTAATAGTTTAGAATAACACATAGGCTGTCTTTTATCCCGGGAAAATAAATGGTACCGGGAGCTACGAGAATAAAAATAAACGTATTTGACTACATATTGCTAAATTACATGCATTTCCCTCTAATGTTTTTCGAAATGTTTAGTCAAATCGAGAGTAAATCGGTTTCTTCTAGGTAAACACGCTCCATCGTAGACCGCCGCTTAATATATGGCGAGATGGCAAGTGTAAACCTATAAAAGTTAAAAAAATGCGTTTATTTTCATACTCGTAGCAACCAGTCCTGTTTTTTTTGTTGAATAGTGTAACGACGTGCCATGTGAGCAAACTTAACATTTTTTTACATTTTCGATATAAAAAATAATTAAAAGTTTATTTGTCACGTCTACAAGAACCAAATTAAAAATTATGATTTACCCCCTACTACCTATTTACATATTTTGTAAATAGTAATTGTAATAACATTCTACTAGTCAAGCCCTTTCATTTAATACCCATATTGAGGTAGTAGTGAAAAAAATAATGTAAATAACCGTTTTGTGGTGGCGGCCATCTTAGATTTGAAATTTCTCATAATGTTTAATATTCAACTAGTCAACCCCTTTCATCTGATACCCATATTAAGGTAGGTTGGGAAGAAATATTTTGTCCGCCATTTTGTGGAGGCGGCCATCTTGAATCGATATTAACCAAGCATAGCTAAGAGCCACCGCACGGAAATTAAAAACCGCACCTTCAATAAAAACCGCATCGAAATCATTAATTCATCCGTTTGAGCTCTACGGTGCCACAGACAGACATCGACGTCAAACTTATAACACCCCTTTTTTGGTCGGAGGTAAAAAATTTGGAGAAGCCGTGACCCCACAACCCAGGTCGCCCTAGTGTGGGTTCTAGTGCACACTAACTATATGTCACTGTAAAATTGTAAACACCGTTAATTTTGAATAAAACGCTTGAAATTATAAACCTACGGTAGTTTAGGTTAGTTTATCTAACAAGGTTAGATTATAATATGTCCATGTTGGACAAAATACTTGGAGTCCAAAATACCCCAATGCTTGAAGACGAAAGTCTTCAATCAGTGCGTGTTGCCAGTGATAACTTATGGAACTGAGACGTGGTCCTTAACTGTGGGCCTCATAACAAAGCTCAAAGTCACACAGCGAGCTATGGAGCGAGCTATGCTCGGAGTCTCTTTGCGCGACAGAATCCGTAATGAGGATATTCGCAAAAGAACGAAAGTAGCCGACGTAGCTCGAAGAGTAGCTAAGCTGAAGTGGCAATGGGCAGGCCACATCGCTCGCAGAACTGACAACCGATGGGGAAGAAAGGTTCTCGAGTGGCGACCACGAACCGGAAGACGCAGTGTTGGACGGCCTCCCACTAGATGGACAGATGACCTCACGAAGGTCGCTGGAAACCGCTGGTTGCAGGTTGCGCAGGACCGTTCGTTGTGGAAATCTAGGGGGGAGGCCTATGTCCAGCAGTGGACGTCTTACGGCTGATGATGATGATGATGATGTCCATGTTTACAATTTTACGGTGACATACGTACACGTTCCTTAATTATTATTTTTGGGGCACCTATATCTTTTTTTTCTTTTGTTTTTAACCCTTAATTTGGCAAGATTTTTTTCATTACCATTTTGTAAAATAAACACAATATACCTATAAATTGATGTTTGAAGAAGCATGAAAAAAATACATATCTTATAAATACGCGAAAATCAAATGTATCCTATAAAACACATTGCCAAATACTGAGAGATGTATTGACTTTTGAATCTGTATCCTCAAATACACACTGTCAAAGTAAGGATAGTGAAAACAAATTTAAAAAATGGTTTAATTTTTAATTTTTGTAATGAAAATCGTAAAAACAGTTCCTATTTTTTGTAAGACACAAACGCACCTTACACTTGACACAACAAATGCTGGCTTGTACAATTTTGAACATACGGCAGCGACCTTTCTCATCAAAAATAGGCAGGTGACCCAATCCGTCGTACCTTACATCATCAACGGATCTTACCACTATCAGTCTCTTTTTTTTTTGTTTTGAATCCGACACAGGCACATAAATCCTTTCTAAAGTTTATTTGACTGTCAATGATTAAAAAATCTGGCAGCGAAATTCTTTTAGAGCTACTGGCTTCATGGCATTCTGCGCACAATGTCTCCGATGCAGTATCTACCCATTATTGTCACAAATATCTATAAAAAATATAAACAACGTAAATATATACAAAACAGACATACGGAACCCCAAATGACGCGTAATATTACATATTCGACCTTGTTTTTACTATTAAAAGCAAGCGAATATTTACAGTAACATTTTCTAAGCATTTGGTAATGTATCCCTCAGTATACAAGTTCTACATTCAGTAAGTTCCCGCGCTCTTGGCAACGTATCTGTGTGGATACAATTAAGTTAGAAAGCTTGTTACCTGTTAGGAAACACATTTACAAGCTGGATTTTTATCTATATAGTTAGTTTGTTTCAATATCATTAGAATGTTAGAAAAAACCCGTTACCATAACTTATAAAAAATAGATAAAATTAATTAAACTTACAGCTTTGTTGTTGACGTAGCGCGACATTTCAGCTGACTGATGTAATTAGGTATGGGCAATGATCCAAAATGCAATCGACAATTGTATTAAAGTGATGAGAAATATATTTCCTAACTTGTCAAATCGATCGATTTTGAATAAAAATAATTGCCAGAGCAGTAGATTTATTTTTAGATGTATCAACTGAGAGTGCACAAAAACAAATTAAGGGTTAAGTGAAAATTGTATAACATTGCCTCAAACTTTTTCATCCATCTATTGCATATTGCGTGACGGTCGGCCGCGGATTAGAGGTAAAGTGAAAGGGGCTCGACAAAGCAGCCGAGGCCAATATGGCGGCGTTACACGTTAAGTTACGTAACTTACTTAAATCGAATATTTTTTTTAAACAATTTTTAGTTAAATGTCTTTAATGAGGAAAAAAAGTTTCATTTTTAACTTGTTTATTTTTTTTCACTCCGTTTTTATTTGTTTGTTTTTTGTTGTATGTCCTTTTTTTCTTGTGGTTTTGTTTCATGAATGTTGTTTTGTTATTGGCACATTCACGGTTTTTTTCAGGTGATAATGGTGTCTGCGATCGGCAACGACGGCCCTTTGTACGGAACGCTGAACAACCCCGCGGATCAGATGGACGTCATCGGCGTGGGCGGTATCGGTTTCGACGACCGGATCGCCAAGTTCTCCTCCAGAGGGATGACTACGTGGGAACTGCCGCATGTAATGACCTCCTTTTTATCTGTTAATCCATTGAAATTTTACATGAGCTTTACATTTTTTATAGTGTGAAAGATAGGGAATAGGCGTTTTCCAAGATGGCGGCCGGGGGACGCGGGTGGCAACCCCACAAACTTGGGGTTAAGCTTCTATTGACCCTTGTCTCAAAGATAAAATTGCGGCAACTAAAAAATGCAAAGTCCTTAAATTGTAACATTCCAACGGACTATGTATAATAACTAGCGGCCCGTTTCGCCTTCGTTGGGATATCCTATTGACATCATAAGAATGTTAATCTATGGATGTTTGTTGCTCAATCTCACCGTAACGTATAAACGGATCGGGCTGAAATTTGGAACACAGTTAGATTATAATCCGGAGGAACGTATAGTCTACTTTTTATCCCGGGAAAATAACGGGAACGGGAACTACGTGGATACAACCGTGGTGCGCTGCTAGTAAAGCATAATATAGTAATTGTGGCGATGTGAACAAATTTAGGTTCACTAATGTTTCACAAACAGTTTTCGATAAAACATCACTTTAAAACCAACTAATCGTATAATATTAATTGCAAAAACTTAACAGTATAAAAATCATTTTATAAACACGTTTCGCGTCATATTTATTTCAAAAATATCTTACATCAACAAATGTTTTATTTTACACACCATCATTGTATAACCTACTAGCTGTTACCCGCGACTTCGTCCGCGCGAAATAAATACTGAGGTAACTCAGGCAATAACTAATTTTACACCCAGACACATTTACTAAAACCAGCTCATAATAAAACAATTTCATCAAAATCGGTTTAGTTGTTTAGGTGTGAAAGCGTAAGAGACATTCGTCCCCCATTTCAACTTCAATTTCATCCCCATACAGTTCGAAATTACAAAATTGCTAGAACAAACATTTATTGGCTTCGTGCCAAGTGCCTATATAAAGAGTTTCATAGTTTTATCTTCAACGAATGGAAGCTTCCATGTATATTTTCATCCCCCATTTCAATCCCAATTTCATCCCTATATAGTTCGAAATCACAAAATTTCTAGAAAAAATATTCTTTGTTTAGTTTGCTTTGTGTCAAGTGTCTATTATATTCAGAGTTTCGTGGTTTTATCTTCAACAGTTGGGGTCTTCCATGTTGACATTCATCCCCAATTTCACCCCCGTACGTTTCGAAATTACAAAATTGCTAGAACAAACATTCGTTTGCTTCGTGTCAAGTGTCTATTTACAGAGTTTCATGGTTTTATCTTCAACGGTTGGGAATGTCCATATTGACATTCATCCCTCATTTCAACCCCAATTTTAAACCCCCGTACAGTTCGAAATTGATGGAACAAACATTCGTTTGCTTCGTGTCAAGTGTCTATATACAGAGTTTCATGGTTTTATCTTCAACGGTTGGGAACTTCCATATTGACATTCATCCCTCATTTCAACCCCGATTTCATCCCCGTACAGTTCGAAATTACGAAATTGATAGAACATGCATTTAATTGCTTCGTGTCAAATGTCTAGATACAAAATTTGATAACTTTGAAAATCACGTTTCATACAACCGTTCATCCCCTTGTTTCACCCTCTTAGGGGTTGAATTTCGCAAAACCCCGTCTTAGCGAGCGCCTTCGTGCTAAAAGGGACCTCCATGCAAAATTTCAGATTCCTAGCATTTGTAGTTTCTGAGATTCCTTGATGAGTGACCTTTCGCTTTTATATATATATAGATATAGATATAGCAAACGTTTCGCTTAAACAATATATCGAATGACATTTTGTTTTTTGTACATTTTTTATTTCATAAATTATTAATTTTACAAATTTAACATAACAAAATGAAATTTGAAACAAATATATTACAAGTACCCGATAAATTGCCTATCTAAACTATCAATTCTGATTTGGTTCTGTCATTGACTTATGACAACCAGCCCGATTAGGGTCAATCACTGAGATTTGACTCCGGGTGAGCTCCCGCCAGAAGCTCAGCGGTTAGCCCTGAGTGTCGCTTCTCCATACTTGGCCTGTGCCCTGTGCTTCACTACGGAGGTCGCCGGGTCGCTTCGCTCGCCACCTCCCCCTT
Source organism: Ectropis crepuscularia (assembly GCA_963693475.1). Lineage (NCBI taxonomy): Eukaryota > Metazoa > Arthropoda > Insecta > Lepidoptera > Geometridae > Ectropis > Ectropis crepuscularia. The sequence goes on from OY856338.1 coordinate 22,121,848, forward strand.
CGCTGCGCTTGGCCTCGAATGGCTCGCTACACTCAGGAGCTTCCTTGAGCTTCTGGCTCCCGCATTTTTAAATACACTCTAGGGGTAGTAGCAACGAGACTAGGTGGAGTCGAGATGCTCGGAGTCGGATCTGGGTCCTAATTAAGGTTACTGTTACTGCCGGGCTGATTTGGTTACATAGAAATTCAAGAATTACAATCAAGTTTTTATGTAATTTAATAAATGTTTGTTTTATAAATTGACTTGCTTGCCAAACAAAACATAAAATTAAAATTTGTCAAGTGTTGGTTTTGTTTTTAAACATTTTTTAGTTAGCAAAAATTTTAAACGAATCATTTGTGAAACAATACATTATAGAATGAATGTTTGTCTAAAAATTACTTTGCGATATAATCAATTTGTTAAATATTTTTTTGTATAATAATCATTTCACGACCCGTGAGTTTGTCTAACGTTGGTTGTCACATGATTCGATTTGTGAAAAAAAGTTTAATATAAGAACGGAAACCACAAATTTAACTTTCTCTATATGACGCGTTTTTTTAAAGGGGCCTATGGCAATTGGCCCCTAGTGGCCTCTATTAGGACTTGCCTTTTATTTGAAACTAGTTGGCTTGCGCGCGGTGCTACGCCACCTGTCGAAAATCGGTCGTACCAACTCAGATTTAGAACAAATTTGATTATCAAAGGTTTATAATGACGCAATCTTAAAAGATATACACATGCTGTTACGGACTTCAGAGCACGTCAACGCTGCGTGCGTTGACGAAAGCTCTAAAAAAGGAATATTAATAGACGTTTTTGTTACATTCTTCATTCATACTCCGCTCCTATTGATATTAGCCTAATGTTATATAGCCTATAGCCTTCCGTGATAAATGGACTATCAAACGTAAAAATAATCTTTCACTTCGGACCAGTAGTTCCCGAGATCCTGGCGTTCAAAGAAACAAACAAACAAACGTAACTGCGTCATGTTACGCAAAAGTTCACTGTTAAATGCGAGGTTTTAAAAAAATGGCAACTGCTTAAATTTGCTCCTTGATCCCGTATAATAATCATCTTTGACAAATTGAGTCCATAAGTGCAGTAGTTTTTTTTATAAATTACATAAAATAACAAACGTTTTTAAAAAATTACGTTCTATGGGTGATGTTGATAGCCATAGGTTGGATCTATTATAGTATAGATATTTTGTTGCCGTTGTTAACAATAAAGTGCTTAAGTACCTTGCTATTTAAATCACTTTGTGACTATTCGTAATAAAACTTCAAATTTCATTCTAGGGTTATGGCCGTATGAAACCAGACATAGTGACATATGGAAGCGGTGTCCGAGGTTCAAGCGTCAGCGGTGGATGTAGATCTCTCAGTGGTAACTAGTTTTATTTAACACGCTTTTATTAGATCAACCTTTATGTAACTAACTATGTGATGAAATCTAAGGTAACTAATTTAACCATCTTGCAAGGATTTTAGCGTCATGAAAATTGGCAGCTGCATGTAGTTCTGATGATAATGAAATAATATGGTACTGTCGAACTGATCTGATGATCGAGCCGGAAAATATGAACTGGAACTTCATGATGGAACATCGCTGAGTTTGGATTTATTAGAATAGCCTTGTAATGAACTTTGACCGCGATGTTTCAAGGTCTGATGATGAAGCCGGAAGATAGGCACTGGTATTCCATGATGGAAAAACACGCTTAGACACGCAAGACGCGTATACCCATAACAGCATAGTGTCACGCAGCTACTGAACTAAGAGTCCAAATCATTACCTACCACTGCACTGCGATCGTCACCCAGAGATATAATATGTTTAATCTCTATGCTGCGTAATTTCACTGGAAACATTGTCTTTCAAACTGGAGCACAGCGATGTTTGCACATTACTACTATGCTGTAGAATAAGTGGTACTTCCCCGGGCGGATTCTGCCAAGAGTCCTACACACAGAACAGAAACCAAGTAGAAGGCTCGTAGCTGAATCTCACTAGGAAAACCACCGTATCAAGTTTGCACACAAACGTGGTTTTGATATATTTTAAACACATTGAAACAATGCAAGTGATTTGTCCCATAGTGACGAACCTAAAATGATGTATTGCATTTAGTTACGTACTCAAAAATGAACCCTATTGCTAAGCACAATAAATCTGTTATTGGCAACTATTCAAAATGTTGTTACGACTTTCTTGGATAACTCAATTTTGTCTAATTACAGGAAAAAGTACCGTATCCTGAATGTGACTAAGTCGCTTATTTTGTACCATTATCAGGACTTTTAGGGCGTATCGAATACATCAGTGCCACGAACTTTCTAAACTCAACCTTAGTAGAATAGAATAAGGTGGTAACTATTATCATCTTTCAAAAATGTAAGTTGTTTTCACTAGTGAGCACTAGATGTCACTAATTTTAAGATTAGTGACATCTAGTGCTCACTAGTTCTGCTACTTCATACTAGATGGCACTTTATGTAATTTATGCAACTATGAACGCTACCTTCTTTAAAATAAGGGATTCGTAAATATAAGCCGGTCGTGCTAATAGTGATGTTAGACAATGCTGAAACATTTTCATTAAATTATCGATATTACGTTATTCAGTTTACGTACCTATCGCTATCGTATAATTTAATATCATAATATTATTATGATTAAATTTGTTCATGTACCATCTTAATTTTATTAACTATAGAGTGTAGCGTAACAGAGTTTTGTAAAAGAACGTAATTACTAGGAAGAAATTACAAAAATACTCGGAAGAAACTAAATAAATATCTTAAGTAAATAAAGTAATGATGAAATTGGTCTTGGCAAGTAACACTAAAATTTGTATTTTAGTCGAATGATATTTTTCTTGAGTGAGGTAAAGATAAATAAATATAGGTGAAACATTTACACACAACACCATCTGACGCTAAACTAAGCTAAGCTTGTAATATGGCGGCCAGATAGCTGTTATAAATACTTACTTATTATACATAGAAACACTCAGATACAGTCAAAATATTTGAATCCATCACACAAATATTAGCACTGGGTGGGAATCGAACCCACAATGTAAGGAAATAGTTATTTTCTTTGATATGTATCCTTGTCATTTAAGTTGTTGTCAGTGAAAATTCAAAATGTTTTTATAACCATGAATAGAAACTTGAGAAGACTAAAATAAACAAAAGGGATATAGAAAAGGAACAGGGTTTCAGTAAAAACAATACCCGAACTGATAAAAGTTTATACATAAAAATCAACATCAAAAACAGGGCAACATAACCATTTAAAAATTATACAAATTTCAATTTCACTGCTGATTTCCTCTCAATTACGCTATAGTTTTAAAAAATAAATACCAGCCAAGTGCGAGTTGTAGACGCACTCAACTTTTCCGTTACCAAAATCCGAACAACAGCAACAGCTGTGATAATTTTGTTACTAAATTCGTATTATGAGCTACAAAGTAACTATTTTCTCATCTCTGCTAGTATTCCAGATTGAGTATGAGAGAATTACACTAATCTTAAGCAAAAACCAATTATTCGTATAATATTAATTGCAAAAACATTACAATATAAAAATGTTGCATTTTAAAAACAACGTTTTGCATGATATTTATTTCAAAAATATCTTACATCAAGAAATATTTTATTTTACAAACCATCATTTTATAACCAATTACATGGTAAAAATTTCACTTAGACAACATACCCAGTGACATTTTTTTTGTACATTTTTAATTTCATACATTATTCTTTTTACAAATATTTTTTTGTACATTTTTAATTTCATACATTATTCTTTTTACAAATCTTCAAATTTGATATTTATGTATCAATTATATACAAGCTATGTCCAAATACTCAAAAATTTGGGCTGCGTTGCGCTAATTCAATGGTTTTTTGTAACCGTATTGGTATACATTTCGCGAGTTGAATATATCAAACATTAGTGATTAATTTTAAAAAAAATCCGTAGCCTCACTTTCCTTAAATGACACAATTTCTAAACCTTTTCGGCAAAATTGCATAGCCTCTGCCACGCTTAGGCTAAAAAGTTGCGTGGCTAACTTCACCTGTCTCTGAGTTTATTAGATAAATGGAAGTTTTCACCTTGTTGTATTTTATTTAGCTCAACTAAATATTGCCACTAAAATTTCTTTATTTCCTTTTTTGCCTATTTCCTTTTTATTAATTATAAAATCGCTGTCTAAAAAGTGCTCAGAGCAAATCGTGCTTGTTTTGGAAGGAAACCAATTTTGCCTTCTTGTAGCTTCTATCCATTTCTCCTTAGCAACGGGACTTTTAGGAAAACTGAAATGATAAAATGTACTTTTTTCCAATAAAACGTTAAATTATTCAAATACCAAATAATAAAAGATAATATATTTGTTTCACACAATTGTACAAGTTAGAAATATCGATATTAGCAATTTCAACAGCTTTCCCGTGCTTGACTGAGTAGCTCTACTGAGTAGCGCTACTCGCATGCATAGAATGATCTAGAATATCAGATATAGTTTGAATGAAAATGGACCTTATTACAATGACTTTAAAGTTGACTTCCTTTAAATAATTTCTCTCTTTAAGCTAATATTAATTTATTTTCACAATAAAATCAAAAATAAATAAAATAGGACTTACCGATGGTACGATATGCCTCCTTTGGATAAAGTTTTGGCAAGGCTATCGTTTTTACACTCAATAACTGCACAATACGGCATGACTGCTTACTTTTTATTCAAAATCGCGGATTCAAGAGTACTGTAGTAGTGGCAGAGCACGACTAAGTATTCGGAAGTGGGCGTACTCTCGAAGTATGCGGAGATTGCGCTTACTTAGTACTACGATTTCCCCGCCTACTTGCTACTTCTTCTTGATATCTGTTCTGTGGTCCTACACTACTATTAGACTACAGGCCCGAGCAAAAATTTAATGGGTCATTTGAACCATCAGGAGACCTATGTAGAAAGATAGAAGGGTATAAAATGGTAAGTTTCAGCACTATGCTCCCCCCCCTCGTATTCGTATTAATCCATATAATGAAGAATACGAATCCCCCCCCCCTCTTCACCTGCACTCAGACAGCTTACAATTGCGGGCATAGTGCTGAAACTTACTATATTATACCCATCTATCTTTCTACATAAGTCTCCTGGTTGTTCAAATGACCCATCAAATTTTGGCAAATTTTGTTCATGAACCATCCCACTTTATAATCTCACATCTGAACCTCGGGTTTTTTCTCATGAATGATAAATGAAAGTAACAAAAATAATAACCTGGTTAGTGTTTGCCAAAAGATGAAGATTCTGGTCTGAAGAATCGAAATCATCACACTCTAACAGGGCCCTTATTCTGTCTTCGTTCATTGTGGTAACTAAAATAATTGAAAATAAATAAAAATGGTCTAAAATACTGTTATACATAAGACTCAATAAATATTATATACCACTAAAATTAATTGAAACATTCCATTGAGTAATATTCTATAATAAAAAAAATAGTTACTTACCTGAAATGGTATCACGTATACTCGCGTCGGTCTCACGGACCGATAACGTACACACGTCCAATCGACACCAGCGTTTGCACCGCATTAAATAATAGCTCAATACAAATGAAGCAGCTTCTAAGAATGTGTGTGTTCACAGTGTCACATTGTTGACAGTCTGTGAGAAAACAACGATGTATGGGTTTGTCGGTCTAAGAGACCAACGCGCGAGTATACGAAGGTTAAGCATGAAATGCACTGAACTGATTTTAATGAAACTTGGTACATAGATAGACTGGGTCCCAAGAATGGACGTAGGCCACTTTTTATTACGAAAACAGGGTTGAAGGGGTTCAAATGGGGAATCAAAGTTTAAATGGTTCGTCATTGTTCTCTAGCTACTAGAGACAAAGTAAATAAATGTTTGTTCTGGCAATTTTGCAATTTCGAATTGTACTTGGATAAAATGGGGATGAAAATTTATATGGAAGTTCAACATTTTTGAAGATAAAATCTTGAAAAGTTACAGCAGAGCTAGACACTTGATATCTATTAATCTTGTTATAAACTTTACAAAAATGTTGTAATATAAACTGTTTTTTGTAAATCTAAATTTGTATGGGTCTACAAACACTGACTGGGTGACCTTAAGAGGAGGAATGATGCTAATTCGACTTCTTTGAATGCCTGGACTGGGAAATCTGTTAAACAAATCGCACTGAATAAAATATATGTCATTTTTGACTATATTTCTGATGTTCTGCTTGGCTACAAAACACGATTGAGAAAAAAATTCTCGATAGAAAAAAATCGCGAAAAAGTCTCTAAAAAAAACTCACACATCTACTACACTGTTATTCACTAGTTTATCATTATGAAATAAATACAGGTGATGCATCTCATCTAAATTGATGTTCTAGTAGAGAAATATTTCATATATCTTGATTTTCATCTGAAAAAATAATTATTTATGTATTCGCTATGGACGGCTAGTATGTCTAGAACCGTCAAGGACGACGGACGTACGGCCGGCACGAATGCGGTCCCCGACTAGGAAATTACGAATAGAAAACGAACTGTCGATAAAACAGTTCTAATATCTCTATTACACATCAAACGAAATTTCAAACTACAGTTACTGATTGTTAATTTGGCCATGCAGATGTAACACTTATTAGCCTATTCGTTAAGCGACTCGGTGCAAAAACAGAAAGCTACAGACTCGTGTCCCAGTTAGGGTGATTTATTTTTGCAGTTTTTAATAAATTTTGTGTTTGACTGAGACGATAAAATATGTATTTAAACTACTTCAAAGAAGGAGGAGGTTCTCGATTCGGTTATATGTTTTTTATAGATCTTAATACGCGATAGCTCCGCCAATTGTGAATCGTTTTTGATGTTTTTTTTGCTTGGTAGGTCATAGGTATTATTGAAACCGTTGCCGTAATATTTGAAATATTAACTAAGAACTAAAATTACAGTTCAATTCATTTACTCGTATTTTTGGTTTTATATCAACTGGAATTAATTTTATAAATAATGAGAGATGAGACCACTAATTTGTTTTTTATCCATATTATTACCTATTTAGTTTGATTTTATACTGCAATTGATAACATGTTTCTGTAAGTGTCAGTTTACGTAGGTATCAATTCTTTATTTCAGCACTAACCGTATTAGAATATATGGCGTAGTGGTCAGACCATATTCATAGAAACTGGGAACCCTGGTTCGCGTCCCATTTCCATCTATCTTTTTGTAAAATGTTGAGTTTCATTGGACCGCGTGCGGGATACGGTGGCAGCCAGCGCAGCGTAGGACGACTATTACTATACAATACTATGTTTATCTATACACAAACTACAAACGACAATAGAAACTACGTATCCTCTGTGGTACTGGTACTGGACCATGGAGTCTCGTGAAGTTGATTCTATTTCATTGACTTGAAGTGAGTCAGTAATATTGCTGATGCGGTGATGCGAGTTGCTAAGCTAATAAATAAATGGTTTTGGTAATTTGCTAATTTGTCACCTTGCCCGAGTTCCATTCATTGCAGACATTGCGAATTGTAGATAATAGGTACTAATATATATAATAATAACATCAGTGAATCTGTCGTAGAAAACCAATAGGTATAAATAGGGATTTAGATCGAATATGGGTAATAAAACAAAAAAGAAAAAACCATCGAAGAGATACTATATGGCAAAACAAAAACATATGTCGGAAGTTATGATGTAAGTACATAATATATTATTATTTATTATACCTCGAATGGGGTTGAATGGTCTATAGCCTAATAATATCTAAGTACCACAGTAGTCTTTCTTCATACTGTGCTAATACCTAAGTAAGTTCGTTGTGACCAAATCATGGATGATCGGACCTAATCAGAAAAGATTGGTAGGTACTTACCTACACAACCTTGAAAATAAATAAGCTGCCTTCAAATCGTAGGTAAGTACCTATTTACTCATTCTCATTTTTACCCCCGATGTAAAAACGACGGGGTGTTGTAAGTTTGTGGTGTCTGTGTGTGTGCATTTGCATTTGGCATCGTAGCTCCCCAACGAATGTTGTTTTTTCACATCTCCCAACAACTCAATAAATACCTATGTTATACTACCTATGAAAGAGTTTTACAAATAGGTACTATTTTGACAAATTTCAAAATCCAAGAAGGCTCTTACCTTAAATGTTTATTATTTTAATTTTAATTAGGTAGGTACATTGAAGCCTTATTAACTTTGTTTTCTTTTTGAGATAACTAATGTTTTTAGTTCATGTTATTTTTATAATTACTTATAGCAAAAGAAGACGTTTGGAAAATAGCAATGCTGACAATAATCCCAAATCTGAAGAGGCGTTGGAGGCTACTTATCACGAGTAAGTAGATTGTTCTATACCTATTATGTACATAATATTAGGTACCTATAAAAATATTAACGGTGCGATGCTTCGTGAGAGGGGGATTTTTTTTAATTTCTAAGATTAGACCTACAAAATCGGGATTATACCTAAAGATTAGTTGTTCAAGTAGAACGAAGTCAGGGCGGGTCGCTAGTAAGTAATAAAAATAAATAAACCGGAACACTAATAATGCTTAGATTTTCCAAACAAAATTATCGGCAATACGTAAGGAATAGTGGTTTCATTGCAATTTTAGGGTTGGCACCTTCGTAAAACTTGTACGTATAAAAACTAGTAGAATGCGACCCATTCGCCTTAGTACAGCGCTGCACTACAGCTGTTCTGATTTACTTGGAATGTACGTTAAGCAACGTCAAGCAATTCATGCTATTGCGTACGGAATTGTTATTATGAATTGCGTACGGAAAGCAATTCATGTTTTTAGGGTTCCGTAAAACTTAAAAACGGAACCCTTATAGATTCGTCATGTCTGTCTGTCTGTCTGTCTGTCTGTCTGTCTGTCTGTCCGTCCGTATGTCACAGCCACTTTTTGCCGAAACTATGAGAACCACACTGTTGAAACTTGGTCAGTAGATGTATTCTATGAACCGCATTAATATTTGAACAAAAAAATTAAAAAAAAAGAAAAATTAGGGTTGCCCCCCATTTCTGAGAACTGAAACTCAAAAATTTTTTTTTCATCAAACCTACACGTGTGGGGTGTCTATCGATAGGTCTTAAAAAATGATATTGAGGTTTCTAAAATCATTTTCGTCTACACTGAATAATTTGCGCGAGAGACACTTCCAAAGTGGTAAAATGTGTGCCCCCCCCCCTCTAACTTCTAAAGTAAGAGAATGAAAAATCTAAAAAAAATATATGATGTACATTACCATGTAAACTACCAACGAAAATTAGTTTGAACTCGATCTGTTGAGTAGTTTTTTTTAGTACGTCATAAATACAGTATTATTGAAACTTCGATCAAAGTTACAACGAACTACAAGAACTATGTATACTATGTATATTATGTTACTTGCTGCAACGGAACCCTTCATGGGCGAGTCCAACTCGCACTTGGCCACTTTATTCTATTAATTTCTAGTCCTAACGGTCTAACGCTTACCTAAAACTGACTTAGCTCTCTTTTTTAGGGTTCCGTAAAACGTAAAAACGGAACCCTTATAGATTCGTCATGTCTGTCTGTCTGTCTGTCTGTCTGTCCGTCCGTATGTCACAGCCACTTTTTGCCGAAACTATGAGAACTACACTGTTGAAACTTGGTAAGTAGATGTATTCTGTGAACCGCATTAAGATTTTTACAAAAGTTTTTTAAAAAAACAAAAATTAGGGGTGCTCCCCATACTGAGAACAGAAACTCAAAAATTTTTTTTTCATCAAACCTACACGTGTGGGGTGTCTATCGATAGGTCTTCAAAAATGATGTTGAGGTTTCTAATATAATTTTTGTCTACACTGAATAATTTGCGCGAGAGACGCTTCCAAAGTCGTAAAATGTGTGTCCCCCCCCCCCTCTAACTTCTAAAGTAAGAGAATGAAAAAACTAAAAAAAATATATGATGTACATTACTATGAAAACTACCAACGAAAATTAGTTTGAACTCGATCTGATGAGTAGTTTTTTTTTAGTACGTCATAAATACACTATTATTAAAACTTCGATCAAAGTTACAACGAACTACAAGAACTATGTGTACTACGTATATTATGTTACTTGCTGCAACGGAACCCTTCATGGGCGAGTCCAACTCGCACTTGACCACTTTATTTTCGCTTAAAGTTATAGGAACAGCAATAGAAAAACTAAAGCCGATTTAGTTAGACGGTAGAAGAGCAGGGTGGTAGCAAAACTAGAGAAGAATTGTAATTACGAAATTGTAAATTGGTTTTTAATTTGCAGGTTAGAAAACGTACAGCCCAATTTAGATACATCGAGAAAACAAAATACAGCTTTTCAAACAGAAGCGAGCTCCGATCATTTTGCTGAACTCAAGGTAAATCTTTTATAGATTTTTTTATCTTTTAGACGATTTTGCATAATAAATAATTAGTTAAATTTTCAAAAATTTATGTTAAATATAAACTAACTTTATATCTGTTTCAAAATATATGTAATTTTACGTCATTATAATAGTTTTATATTTTTTTCAGGTTTCTACAACTCCACCAACTCCACAAAAAAGTATCGACGTTGGACGACGAATCATAAATTTTTCACATTTTTATAAATGTCTTCAGAAAATATGTGACCATGGGCCTTTGGGTTGTAATTTAGAAAGCATAGATTTGATAGGTGAAAAAGTTAACGGATTATTGTCAAAGTTCACTTTTTTGTGTAGGATGTGCAACTTGAAGTTTCACATAGCAAGTGATCCGAGCGAAGATAATATGCCGATTAATGAATGTGCTGTAGCAGGGATCATAAGTATTGGCGGAGGTCAATCAAACTTACAGGAGTTGTGTTCAGCTTTAGACTTGCCTATCATTTATAATAAAAAATATCAAGCTATACAAGATAAATTATCAGAGAACTGGAAGGAAGTAGCACACGAGTCTATGAATACAGCTGCAGAAAACGAAAGAAATATGTCACTTGCTGAAGGCCGTGTCAGTAAAAATGGAATTCCGATAATAGACGTAGTAGCAGACGGGTGTTATTCGAAGAGATCGTATCGGACGAACTATTCGGCCCTATCTGGTGCTGGTGCTATTATCGGGAAGCGTACTGGAGAAATATTATATTACGGTGTAAGAAACAAATACTGTTTTATTTGTGATCGTGCTGAAAAACAAAACACAATAGTGAAAGAACACAAATGTTGTAAAAATTTTACTGGCCCATCGACAGGAATGGAAAGTGAAATAATCCTGGAAGGTTTTAAAAAATCTATTGAGACGTATAATTTGATTTATGGCCGCCTGATATCAGATGGTGATTCCAACACATACAACAAAATTTTACAAGCAAGACCCTATCATAGCGAAGGAATCACTGTCGAGAAAATAGAGTGTAGAAATCATTTATTAAGGAATTTTTGCAATAAATTACAAAAACTGCAAACTGACACAAAATACTCCATCAAGCAAAGAAAAGTTTTAACAAAAAAAAGTATATTAAGTATGAGGTCTGTAATAAAAAAAACCATTGAAAAAAACAAAAACGATGAATGCCCAGATATTCATAATTTATTTGATGATATCTTGCTGGCCCATCATCACGCTTTTGGGGACCACACCCGGTGTAAAACATATTTCTGCAAGAAACAAGGTGTGCAAGAAAATTCGGGTAATGAATTTTTCACGAGTTCTCTGTGGCAGAGGATTTGTATTCTAATGCAAAATATAGCTGGACATGCTAGAAGTCTAATTCATGACGTCGACAGTAATATTGTTGAACGTTATCACAGCATAGTCGCAAAATATATTGGTGGAAAAAGAATTAATTATTCTTTAAAGCAGTCATATCTCCTGAGATGTACGGCGGCTACGGTAGCTTTTAATACAAAACGGTCCATGTCGAGGCTTTACAAAAAAATGACATCACACAGTCCACGGGGGAAAATCAAGATGTTAGAAGACAATAGAATTAAAAAAAATAAATTAAACTGCACATACATCAAAAAGAAAAGACGTATCCAGTTCACAAAAACCGACGAAAATTATGGAGATAAATGTATAAAACCAGATATGCCCGAAGATATTATGATAAAAATGAAAGAGAATTTTGTCTCATCGTTAAAGAAAACAGAAGAGGAAAGACAAATTATACAAAAAAATACCATCCTTCAAAGAGACAGCAGTGAATGGATGGAAATACGTAGGTCACTTCTGACAGCCTCAAATTTCGGCACAGTAATTAAAAGAAAACGCACAACAAGATGCCAAAATTTAATAAAGCAAATTCTGTATAAAAATAATATAAGCCATGTTATTTCAATCCAACATGGGCAGAACAATGAAAAAAAGGCCTTACAACAACTTGCGCAACAAGAAGGGATTCAAATTGAGCCTTGTGGTCTATTTATAGACAGAGATCTACCATTCCTTGGTGCATCTCCTGATGGTATCTGTGGAAAAGATACCATCGTAGAAATAAAATGCCCCATTACTGCATATAGGCTGGGGTTGGATGAAGCCATAATTAAAAAAAAAGTAAATTTCTGGGTAAAAAATAAAGACGGAGGTTTAAGCATCAATAAAAACCACAACTGGTATTATCAAGTACAAGGCCAGTTGCATATAACCCAACGAGAACGTTGTTTGTTTGCTGTGTGGGCAGGGGAACAGCAAAGATTAAAAGTTGAGATTATTAAGAGGGATACATTATTTTGGAAAGCTAAAATGGAAGAAAGATTACAAACTTTCTACATGACCAAGTTATTACCAGAAATTATCGATCCAAGGTTCACACGTAACCTTCCAATAAGGGACTAGGCTATTCTAGTCCCATATTGGAAGGTTACGTGCCTGTTCCATCAGGATAGCGTGCATTATGCTGATGGATGGAATTTATTTTTCCACGTAATCTCTACTTAACTCAATGCATCTTCTTCCATCTGGTTTCCAACGCCTGTATGTCATAAAGCTTAAAGCTGTATGGCATAAAGCTGTTTCTTCAAAGCCTTAAAAAAAGTCACCCACCGCTGCTTCAACCTCCTCATTTGATGAATTTTTTTAATCTCCAAGGCGTTTTTTTCAGTTTGGGAATAAACCAAAGTCGGATGTGCCAAATCAGGGGAATAGGCGGAATGGGGCAGTAATAAGTAATATTGAATCTATGGCTCAAATTCGTGAGTGTGGCTTTGTAATACTGCCCCATTCCGCCTATTCCCCTGATTTGGCACCTTCAGACTTTGATGATCATGATCATTGATGAATGATCCCCATTCGTATTTCTATTATTACTATTCGTATATTTCCAACCCTAGATGTTACAATGTCTGCTATCTCTGAAAAAATGGTCTCTTTTGAAGGCTCCAATTTTTTACCATTACATCACAGTTAAACGTAAAAAGATTTTTCGCTCCACCATTATTTAAATGTAATATGGTATGTAGTTGTTGTAGTAGTGGTTCTGGGGTTGTATATATGTAAAATAAGCGTCACATTGTTTGTCCGCGGTGGACTCCTAAAGTACTTATTATATGAAAATATCCGAAGTGGAGCCGGAGCGGTCCGCTAGTTTACTCTAATATGATGCTCTCATGTAATTCTGTAAGTGTCAGTTTATGTTGTTTTTTAATTAATCATAGTCATAGTAACTAATTAAGTAAGTAAGTAACTAATTAATACAAACTTATTACTGTTCATATTCATATACGTAATGATGAGTATAATTAGCTCTTTTCGGGTAAGCGCAATTGTACTAAATAGTGTTCTATTGTATAAGTAACTAAAAGATATGAAGTGATACTGAGTTATACAGAGCTAACAACGTGTTTTTGTAAAGTAATAAATACGAGTAATAATAAGTAGTGTAATAATAAGTAGTGTGTGTAAAGTGTATTTTTTTGCAATTCAGCCAGGCAATAAAAATATAAAAAACTTGCTGGGTGCGTTAAAATTTTGTGTGACAACCCTAGGATCGAAATTATTGCTCAAAACTTAGTAAATTTATTTTTAACTGTAACAATATCACTTTATGTACTTTACATTAATTAATAAATTTGATTTTATATCAAAGACAAATAAATAATTATATACCTATAGATATGCAGTTTAAAATATGAACCTACATTATTTGTTACGATGTCCATTTATACTATTTTTGCACATTTATTTGTGTTTAAAAATCATTATAATCTATATTTACTTACGATTAATAAAAAATAAGAGATAAAAACACAAAATGAAAATATACAATTAATTGTTACGAAAGAAAGGAACTATTGGAACTCAATTATTGCTAATCTATATCTACTTTTCAGTGGTAGTTATAGAGTCATACCGATATCCTAGTTCCAACTTGATCGCATGTATTGTAGTGGCGCTTTGAATAAAAGAGGAGAATTATTTGAATTCAATTATTATTAATAGCGCCATCTATCTATTTCACAGTCATACCGATATCACTGTGCCAACTTGACCGCATGTATTGTTGTGGCGCTTCAAGCGCCGATATCTCAATTTCGATTAGGGTTCTACAGCGTCTTAATATTTATTCGCGCCGACGAAGTCGCGGGTAAAAGCTAGTACCTATTATATATTTATATGCAACTAAATCTGTCTTTTTTAGTTTTTTTTTACTTATTTGATTTGTTACGGCTTAACGCCTAAACCACTGAACCGAGTTTGATGAAATTTGGTGCACAGATAGATTAGACTCAGGAAATGACAAAGGAGACTTATCACAGAAAAAGAGTTAAAGCAGTGGAAATGAGGAATTAAATTTTACATGGAAGTTCATCACTATTGAAGATAAAGCCGTTAATTTTTTAACAAGCTTATGGTCAGCAGTGAGCGATGTAAGGTCGAGAATGAAACTGATTATGTATTTTGGCCTCAGGATTTGTGTAAATAATTTACGCGAAAGATATTGTAAAGATAAGAGAGAATTTAATGGTATGCCAGATCAGTTGGGATCATTCTCAATATATGGGGTATTACTTGCGCTCGCGATTTTACCGCAGTTTCCGTTTCTATTATTTTCCTGTGACAAAAAGTAGCCTATGTGTTGTTCTACTGACTTCAGACAGACTATAATTTGAGTTCCAAATTTTAAGCAAATCCATTCAGACTTTACGGCGTGGTTGAGCGACAACGATCCTATTGTTGTGATATTCTGATGTGTTATATACAGGGTTATTGGTAATCAGCCTGCATCCTTTTAAGGGGATGTTAGGTACATTCAATACCTCAACTTTTGTTCTACAGTTTTTAAAAATTTATGTTTTTTTTTATTTTACATAATAAATAAAAAATGTATTTGCACGGTCTAAAAGCATCGAACTCTCTGTAACAATTCGTAACAAGAGTGCGTACGCTCTTTAACGCGCAAAAGATTATGTGCCGAAGTGAATAAACACTAAAAAGTCACTAAACAGTACAGTTTTTGGGGTTTCTATAGAGTTTTAACGAAAGTTGTAGAACAAAAGTTGTTTGTTTAAATATACAGAACATGCCCTTAATCGGATGCAGGCTGATTACCAGTAACCCTGTATATTATTATTGTAAATTTTCTTTGAAATCCCTTCGGTAATTTTTACGTGAAAGAGTAACAAACATACATCCATAGATTCATACAAACTTTCGCGTTTAGAATATTAGTAGTATAGTAATCGTAATCTCAAAAATCTTAGTCTATTTTTTATGACAATACAGGAACATCAGTGGCGTCACCCGTAGTGGCGGGAGCCATCGCGCTTCTGGCAAGCGGCGTGCCTCGGAGTCATCTGACCCCGGCTTCAGTGAAACAAGCTCTCTGTGTCACGGCAATAAGGCTCCCTGGGCCTAATATGTTCGAGCAGGGCCACGGGAAACTGGACCTTATTAGCGCTTACCAGGTATCGTTTTCAAGATTATTTTAACTATCGTGGCTGTTTTGTTTTATATATATCATGCCAAAGTACCTGATAGTGTTTCTATTTCGCCGATGAGGTTTACTTTTCACTGATCCTGGCAAAAAAAATGTCACAGGAATAAAAAGCTTCATACAAACTTTCATCCCCAATTTCACCTCCTTGGGGGTATAATTTTGGAAAACGCTTCAATGCATAATTCATTACTGTGGCCGTACCCAGTTAATGCAACATTTCCTGCAAATATATCCAAGGAAAAAAAACATACATAGATAGATAGATAATAGTAAGGGTTTGCTCTGTGCGTTTATGTAATACTTTCATTCCCTATTTTACCCTTTTATGGGTGGAATTTCGCAAAACCTCGTCTTAGTGTGCGCCTACGTCCTAAAAGACACCTCCATGCAAAATTTCGGACTCCTAGCATTTGTAGTTTATGAGATTTCGTGACCTTTCGCTTTTTACCTCTACAAATATAATCCTGTTCATTTATATTTTACTGATTAGTTCTTGCTCTTTCCTGGTCATCATCATAATCAGCCCACATAGTCCACTGCTGGACATAGGCCTGTCCAATGATACGCCACTCAGCCCGATCCTCGGCTTTACGTTTCCAACTGCCACCAGCTGCCTTCCGTAAATCGTCACTCCACCTAGTCTCAGGGCGTCCTACACTACATTTGCTGATTCGCGGTCTCCACTCCAGAACTCGTCTACCCCAGCGGTTACCGGTTCTGCGACAGATATGACCAGCCCACTGCCACTTCAGCTTGCTGATGCGCTGAGCTATGTCGGTGACTTTGGTTCTCTGACGGATGACTTCATTACGAATACAATCCGTCAGTGAAACTGCAAGCTCTCTTCAACAACTTGTTTTGCAACTCTTTCCATAGCTCGCTGAGTGACTTTGAATTTTCGGACTGCTTTTAATGTTAGTGTCCACGTTTCAGCACCGTAGGTAATGACTGGTAGGACGCATTGATTATACACTTTTGTTTTCGGACATTGTGGGATGGGTGACGAAAAGACTCGACGAAGTTTTCTGAATGCTGCCCAACTCAGCTGAATTCTTCTCATGGCCTCACTCTCAAAGCTATTTTTACCCAGTTCGAGCGTCTGCCCTAGGTAAATATATCTTCGAACAATCTCTAGAGTGGTTCCATTTACAGCAATCGGTCCCGGAGCAACACACTCGTTGCACATGACTTTGGTTTTGTCCAAGTTCATCGGGAGACCGATGCGTTGAGAATATATTTACAGATATCGTCTGCAAATCTTAGGTGAGAGATGCACTCGCCATTGATGTTGATACCACGTCCAGCACAATCCAGCGTCTTAAACATATCCTCTAGTGCGTTGGAGAACAATTTCGGGGAAATTTTATCCCCTTGTCTCACGCCTTGATAGAGAGGGATATGTTTCGTCTGCTGGTTTTGAACTTGGACTGTCATCGTAGCGGCGTCATCTATACACCTCATCACCTCGATATATCGCTAGTCAACTTGGCATCGCTGCAATGACTCCAGAGCAGCCTAGGTTTCGACGGAGTCAAACGCCTTTTCATAGTCCACAAAGGCTAAACAAAAGGGCCGATTGTACTCCTATATCTACTGTACAATCTGCCGCACTGAGTGGATGTGGTCTATGGTGCTATAACCACTTCGAAACCCGGCCTATTCCGGGGGATGAAACTCGGCGAGTCTTCGGGCGAGACGGTTCGTGATAACTCTCGAAAACAACTTATAGACATGGCTCAGAAGAGATATGGTGCGATAATTCTTCAAAAGGGGTTTGTCACCCTTTTTGAAGAAGAGGACGACCATGCTTCTGTGCAATGCCTCTGGAGATCTCCCAGTGAAGAGGACGTCATTAAACAGTACTTGGAGCTCTTTTATAAGTGGGGCTCTACAAGCTTTTAAGAGTTCTGTAGTAATTCCGTCCACGCCCGCGGCTTTTCCGTTTTTAAGTTGCCCAAGAGCCATCACGATTTCGTCGAGACTTATCTCAGGCAGGTATTCTGTGTAGTGGCGAGTCAGAGTGGCTCGTCTGTTTTCATCCTGCAGGAGATGTGGAGCATGTGAAGCGTACAGCTGGCCATAAAAGTCTTCTACTTCCGAAAGAATGTCTGCTTTGCATACAACAACTCTACCCGTAGAGGAGGTTAACTTTGTTAGGTGGCTTCTACCCAATGGCTTGACGAATACTTTTGACCTCCGATTTTGATCGATTGATTTTTCAATCAAGAGCACGTTCGCTAATCGGAGGTCACGTCGTACACGTTTGGTGATTTTCTTATTTAGAGCCCGTTTTCTGACAAAGTTAACATGTGATTTCGTCGTTCCTCCATAAGTTGCAGAGTTTCCTTCGAAAGCTTCTATTTTCTGCCGTTGTATCGCATTTCACAAAATTTTGTGCCCTCATCTCGCAGAACGCCCACCACTCTGTTGAACTTTTGGTCAAAGGTTTGGTTTCCAAGGCAGCAAATCAGTTCTCCAGTTTTAACTGGAAAGTTTCAATTCCAACCACGGTTTGGAGAAGGTTCGGACGGAATTTTGACTTCATCAAGCTGACGCGTTCAAGCTTGTAATCAACGGCTATCTACGGCTATTTCTTGTAGAACGAATTCATCAAAACCAGCCTTTCCTTTTCAAGGAAGTGCCCTGTCATTCCTTCGACCTAAACCATGTAGTCCTACTACCGATTCGCTGCAGGTCTGTGCTCCCACTTTGTGTTAAAATCCCCCATAACAACGTTGAAGTGGGCTTTGGAGGTATGGTGCAGTGCCTTTGATATATCCTCATACAAAGCATCAACCTCTGCATCTGGATATGCCTCCCAGGGTGCGTACGTCAGAACCACCTTGAGGGTATACCTCTTGGTTAACTAAAGTAGCAGGTACACAACCCTTGGGGACACACTTGCGATTTCTATAACGTTGTTACGGAGAGTTTTGTGGACCAAAACCCGACACCGCCTTGCGATAGCTGGTGACCTTCACGGTAGTACATAAGATGGGCTGATTACAAGGTTACGGTGTCCTCTCCCTCTCTTCGGACTTCACATAACCCCAGAATGTGCCATCTTATGTGGGTCAGCTCTTCTTCCAGCTGCGCAAGCCTATCGTCATCGCGAATCGTTCGTCCATTGTGTACAGCCAGGGTCAGTTTGGATTGGTGGCCTACTGTAGCCCGGATTTCTCGCACCTCCTGCCCTGCCGTTACCATGACCGCCGCCTTGGCCAGGAATAGCAGGGTGGCCGAGAACTAGGGGCGTTTGGTTGTGTGTACCTATCATTAAAGGGTTTTGCCTATAGTCGCCACGCTGGCCATGGACTTTCCTGATACCGGTAGGTATGAATAGTAAAAAATCCTCAAACTGTACTTTTCCCTCCAATTAGTCTCCGAAAAATGTTGCCTTCCATTTGTCCTTTAATCTATAAAAACATTTTTGGGTCGATTTCCCCCCAGTATGCCATCAGTAAAGCTTTGTTGTTCTTTGGTTGTTGATATAGCTTGTCCGAATCCTGCTGGTGTAATAGCCCAGGGTTTTTAGTGAGTAGGCCGTCACTTCCGTGACGGAGAGCCCCACATAACCACTGGCTCCCTCCCCGAGGGGGCTAGTGGTATCCGTAATGGATTTTCCCTGGTAGAAAAAAAAGGATGTGCAACGTTTCTTCGTGGGTTCGAGCTAGTTTAGGTATATTGTCTCCCATAGTCCAGATATTGCTCAGGTTGGGGCTAGTAAGTGTTGTATGAAAAATGTCCGCCAATATTTTGTATTATTATTTCAGTTTCTGAGAAAATACGAGCCACAAGTGACCCTGAGTCCGAACTACATAGACCTGACGGAGTGTCAATACATGTGGCCTTACTGTACCCAGCCGATCTACTTCAGCGGACAACCGACCATCGCCAACGTGACTGTGATCAACGGGCTGGGCGTCTCCGGACATGTGGTAAGGTTTTTGAAGTGAAAATGTATTTTGCCGCGCCACAGACAGTTTTTTCGTCGGCTGTGAATTTAATTCTATAATTGCTAATAGTTGCGTCACGCTCGGGAATGATAAGAAATATTCATGTTAACTCGGGACCATGGCCATTGGCCAACTAGAAATGCGTCAGGATTTCCCATTGGCCATAGGCTGACGCATTTCTAGATGGCCATGGTCATGGCCACGCCTTCCGGTTTCACCCGCGTTGTTTCCAAAGTAAGCTTTCAAACTCTTGAGTCATAAGTTTTCACTTCTATCAGCTGTTCCTATGACTGCGATCTCGCCTGATGTTAAAAGACGATGCTGTCTACGATGGACCGTGTTTACCTAGAAAAAACCGATGCACTCTCGATTTAAAGACAACAAGATTGTAACAACTCTGGCAACGCATTCCATAGCCTAGACGTTCTTATCACAAAAGTAGACTCAAACCTGTTCGTGAGGTCGTGTGACCTGTTCGTGAGGTCGTGTGATGAATTTAAACAGAACAAATATTTGGATCAAATTATAAAAAATCGACAAAGATAAATCAAACTTCCGGAAACAATTCCCCCGAATTGTGACGTCACGTCATCGTGAAAATCGGACAATGAAGTGCACTCCACTCGAAACTTCTAAGCACTGTGTCTTCGTAATTCATAGTTCGTGATACAAAATTTAAAATACGTGTACAATATCTTTTAATTGTTATCTAACTGATGGACTAATTAATTACATTTTTGTCATCATTGTAAATGTTTTAAGATATTGTTTTTTTTAATGAGCGTTGTGTGGCAACAAAGCGACGTATCGTGGCACTGTTTTGAATACATATTGTTTTCTAAAGTAGCGTTGTGTGGTAACAGAGCGACGTATCGTGGCACCCTCACCTGCCGCACGGGGGCCTGCTGTCCGTGTCGGTGCAGTTCAGCGAGACCATCTGGCCGTGGGCGGGCTGGCTCGCTCTCGCCTTCTCCGTCATCGAGGGCGGCGCCGAGTTTGACGGGGTCATCGAAGTAAGTAACTCTCACATATCGGTAACCCCCTTAGATGAAGAATAAGTAAATAGATCCGGTTTTTCAGCACTTAAACTTAAGGGGCAAATCTACAAAGCGGTTATAAAACCTGTCGTCATGTCTGGATCTGAATGTTTGGCAACCAAAGGTTCGGATGAAAGCGGTAGCAGAGATGCGAATGCTGAGATATATGACTGTGTGGTGTGACGAGGACAGATAGGATTAGGAGTGAGTATATTAGGGGAAGTACGAAAGTAGCACCCCAAGGTTGAAAAGCTCCAGGTTATCGTGGTTTGGCCATGTTATGCGTAGGGATAAAGACCACATGACCCAGAGAGTTTTAGTATTGATAAGTACCTTGACGTTAGACGTTACTCAGGTGCTGGTGATGAAGCTGGAAGATGGTCACGGGAACTCAGTAACTAAACAACACAACCTCGTCGAGTTTGGGTTCGTTTTATTCTTACTGATGAGCGCTTTGGTTTTAGATGGTATCCAGGGTCTGATGACGAAGAGCTGGAAGATGGCCATAGGAACTCAGTGACTATTAACTAAACGACGTAACCTCATCGAGTTTGAGCTCGTTTTATTCCTATTGATAAATCATGTAGCGCTAGATGATGATCAGGGTCTGATGATGAAGCTGGAAGATGGTCATAGGAACTCAGTAATTAAACGGTGTAACTCCGTCAAGTTTGGTCTCGTTTTATACGTCTTGACGAGTAATTTGTCACAAAATGGTAGCCAAAGTCTGATTATGAAGCTAAATGATGACCAATATAAGATGATTTTGAAGTGGTAGGACTCTTGGCAGAGTCCACCTGGAGAGGTACCACACCTTTGCCAGTTATTCTACCGCCAAGCAGTAATGTGTAAACATTACTGTGTTACGGTTTGAAGGGCAATGTTTTCAGAGAAATTACAGGGCTTAGTGATATAACATCTTAGATCTCTGGGGGACGAGAGCAGTGCAGTGATAGGTAATGATTTGGACTCTGCATGTTTAAATAGCTGCGTGCCACTGGGCTGTTATGTGGCAGGCATGTTGCTTACCATCAGGCACATGTCCTGCTCATCTCATTACTCTTTATTTTATATAAAAAAACATTAGTACTTCGTAAATAAAGAACATAACCCCATCGAATTTGGGCTTGTTACATACATATTATATGGTTTAATATATTTATTTTCTCAAAAAATACACTTACGACAAAATACATGTTAACAATATTATTACTAATTAATTCGCAGGCGTCGGAATACTATTGTTACAAACCCAGTCGTAAACAAGAATGATTTCTAAAGGAAGCAAAAATATACAAATCAAAAGTGATAAAGCTTAGAAATGTACAATCAGGTAGTTTTACATTATGTTCAATGATTTTCTTAATTGCGGGTATTGACCGCACTCGACTCAAAGCATCACAGAATTTTGCATTCTTGGCGTCCATTACGTATCGTGCGACATAGCAATAACGATTAGTTAATTATGTGTTATTTTCTCATTTCTTTTTTTTTATATTTTATCTATACGTATGTACAAACGTTAATTATAAATGTACAATACTATAATAAATGTTAATAACAAAATTGTAAAAAATTATTTATGTGTATATTTAAATTTATATAATTGTGTGTGTGTGTGTGTGTTTATAAAGATATAATATATGTATATTTTTTTTAATCATTTTCATATTATCTATTCGTATGTATAAATGTATAATATTTATTCATATGATGATCATCCAGCTCCATAGTCAGATCCTGGTTATCATCGAAAGGCGCATTACATTAATACAATATTAATAATAAAATAGTTCATTCTCCATTTTGTGAGGGCAGACACCTTGTATTTGACATTTATCACAGTGTCCAGTATTCTACTAGTCAAGCCCTTTCATTTGATATCAATATTGAGGGGGGTTGTAAAAAAATATGTCGTCCACCATTTTGTGGCGGCGGCCGTATTGAATAGTTTTATATCAAACATAGTTTAGAACACTTTCGACTAAATCACCCTTCAAACACAAAAAACAAAACCGGTTCATCCTTTTGGGAGCTACGATGCTACAAACACACACACACAAAGATCAAAAGACTTGTGACGTGCGCTCAGACAATGTTGAAACATGCTGTACACTGAAAATATGTCTTGCTATGTTAATATGCCATAATATACAGGCTGACTGTTTGAACACTTTAGATATTCAAGGATATGATGAATCATAGTCACATGAAGGGCTTAAAAATATATAATTATAAAAATACAAATAAATTACAAAGAAAACCTTCACTACATTAATGTGCGAAGACACGGAAATTATGGACAACAGAGTGCCTATCGGTCGCCAGCTCAGCTGTTCAATTACTATGCAGTATTCTGTGTAACACGAGTGAATACCTGAGTGGCTGAGCGCTCTTGCACAGAATAAGTAATAGCTAGTATCAGCGAACGGGGTTAACGACCGTAGGTACGTCAAGGCAAGACGGTACTTTTGGCGTAGCTTTTTTTTTTTAAATAAAGAGTGACGAGACGAGCAGGACACGTGCCTGATGGTAAGCAACATGCCTGCCACATAACAGCACAGTGACACGCAGCTATTGGAACATGAAGAGCCAAAATCATTACCTAGCACCGCACTGCGCTCGTCACCCAGAGATCTAAGTTGTTATATCTCTAAGCCCTGTATTTTCTCTGGAAACATTGCCCTTCAAACCGAAGCTGTTTAATTTTAGAGGTATTAAATACGCACGCTGAGCTGGTGACACTACTTATTTTTATTGACGGATAATTAAAGTTAAATTAGTCAAATATTAAGCACCTATTTTTTTACGTAAATAGAAAGAGAATCGAGTACTGAACACGCTATATCAATATGTAAAGTGTTCAACCAGTCAGCCTGTAAAATATATTACGGTATATTTTGCTGACGTCACGAAATTATGAAAATATATATTATAGCTACGTCTGTGACGGCCTTTAAACTCAATCGACCTTAAAACTTTTAGATATATTTGTGTATTTGTTGAACGTAATATATTTTTGCATAATCTGGGATGAATCGTGAATTAATTAAGTGTTACGCGACGTCTTACGTAGGCGATTAAAAGCGAACGCGATTGTGAAGCGATTCGATGCGGTGAAACGCGATGCGGTGCGATGCGGCAGCTTTGTCCTACATGCGCGCGAATTGTCCCGCACCGCCGCCGTCATTCTGTCGACACTGTATGGCACCGCAACGAGTCCGCGCGAAAATATCAAACCGACTGATCGCGTTCGCTTCCTTTCGCGCCGCGCCGCACCGCACTCTACGTGCGTTGGTCACGTAGGCCACTTATTTAGGTATTGACTGTTTGTTGTTTTCGCACCGCGCCGCGTCGCTTCGCGTTCCCGTCAAGGTCGCTCACGCAAGACGTCGCGATACCTGTTTAGCATAATCTGGAGTGAATCCTGAATTAATTTGTTCTGAATCCATCGTTTTCTATGAAATGTGCGATGGTATATCGATAATATTATTCGACGTGGAGGCGACATCGAGGCGTCGCGTCGTTCGGGATTTCGCATCTCGATGCACAATGATTTTCATGAAGTAAACATAGGGCACGCGTGGGTGTCTCTATCGTTATTGCTAGAAAGAATTAAGTAAAATGGGTCTTGAACATAGCCTAACTAAAAATCATAAGGATGAGAAACCAGCTAGGAATTGCCGCGATGTTTATCAGAGCTGATTGAACGAAATGCCGTTTCTCGAAACATTGGTCCATCAAACGTTATCGATGTTAGTCGCATTTCCAGTATTTTTTATTGATTCACTCCTATGCTTAGGACATTTTTAATTTGTCTGAAGATAAAAACGAATACTACTTTGTATCTAAACAATTGAAACGAAGGAAATAAATGTTCTACCATTTATGTTATTTCTTACTGCACGGGGATGAAATGGGGTATGACACTAATATGTGATACACTAAGTGTATCTGGCCTATTTAAATACCTACTTGATATGAAATAAATGTTGGTTCTAGCGTTATATGGGATGAAATGAGAAATGATAGTAAAAATAAAACAAACAATTATTTGAAAATGAAATAAAAATTCGTTTAGTGGTCATCATATGTACATAATCATACAATCATATTATGTACATAATTATTATCAATAAGTCGCGTGTCGAAAACGTACACAAATAATGGCGGCTCAGTAGCAATACTTTTACTTCATTATTGTAACCATTGAACTCTTAAAACACTAAGAAGCGGCACGCGCTCATCTACGATGGCAATGTAAAATCAGGTGACGTCTCCTGATTGAGTCTCAGTCGCAACAGGAGCCACAAGTTGAGTGGACGTTCGCAAACAATTCAAAAAAAATCCGATATGAGCCGTAATAATGTCTTATTCTACTTTTGCAAGGTGCACAAACAGTTCAAAGACCAAGAACAAGTTCCATGGTATCACATTCCATGTGTAAGTACACAAAATCTTTAATTATTTCCATCACAGTTCAATGATTATTACATCTAAAATTATTTTTCTGTTGTAAACAATTTTACAATTGGCCATTTCTAAAAAGAGACAGATATACATACAGCGTAAGAGTGCAACACGACCGGCGATATGTTAGTTGCGGCTATTTTGTCTCTTTCACGCCAGTACATTCGTATGTCTCTGTTCTTGTCGAAAAAAATATCTAAACAAATGTGATGTATAGCTATCTCATTTGCACCTACTGCCTACTTGTCATGATGTCTTTGTCATTCATTCAAACGTTTCTCACGATGCAAGTGAAGCTGTGTGCACATTGCGTATAGGTACTTGTGTGAGATTTTCGCCACATTATGCTGTCTTTATATTAGAGCGTACCTCATCTTCGTTTACTTAGTTTTATCAAAGATTGTAACCGATAAAATTATCGATAGTACCTAATAGTTTGGCGAAAAAGTCCCAACGCTAGAATAGAGTAAAAACAAGGAAAGGTCAAGATCCCAAAATCACAGCGAGTGCGAATGAGACGCAGCTAACAGCCAGTCAACAGACCTCTTTGATTTTGGGAATAACACAAAACGAAAACAAACCAATTTTATTAATTTAACGTATGAGTGAAATGTGATACCATTTTACTGATAACTGGAAGTCTTGCTTCTGTTCCCACATGTTATTTAACCGACTTCTTATAGGACAAAAAGGCATTTTTAGGGACTACCATTAGAAAAAATATTTTATAAACAGATAAAATAGATGGAATGCACACAGATCGAAGTTCTGGTCTGGTCGCAATTAGTCTTCGTTTGCCCTTGCGCTGATTGATACTGCGCAATATCGCTTTATTGTGGCAGAATTCAGAAGTAAAACGTTACTACTGTCGAGGATAGTCACCCTTTGTCCAGTACCTAGTGAACGTTTTCGGCTGATATAGATAGATAGATACTCTTTATTGTACACACCATAAACAAACAAAAAAAAACACTTATACAGGAGAGAATAACAATAAGACTAGTGTTACAAGCGGCGGCCTTATCGCTTAAAGCGATCTCTTCCAGGCAACCTTAGGATGGAAATGGTTACTAAGAAAACTTTTAAAAGCGGGGTGTGTATCAAAAATATTTTAGTTACATACACTAAAAAGAAACATAATTACCTATATACGAATACAGATTACATACTAATACTTAAGATACTTGTAAAATATACTAATATATAATATGAATACGAAAAATAAATTAGTAAACCTACATAGCATATACAAAGATAATAATATGTGCAATGATATACATGAAACATATGTATACTTATTCTTAAAAATAACATTGCAGTAGAAAATTGTAGATTTGACAGAAAAGGTAGATAATAAATATAATTAGATTACTGTGACTCCAGCTTTGACAAATAAAACTCTTTTACGTTACTTTTAAAAGAATCCAGTGATGGAGATTTTCGTATAAAAACAGGCAACTCATTCCATAACTGGACAGCCTGAAAAGCAAAGGATTTGCCATAATACATCTCAGAACGTGCAGTTGGGGCATTCAGGGTCAAGTTAGTTTTTGACCTCAGCGGCCGAGCATGATAGTCTCGCCAAAAAGTGAATCGTTCTTTGAGGTAGCATGGAGTGGAGGGATTAAATAAAATATTGAATAAAAGGAAAAGAATGTGAGCATTACGACGCAGACGAATGGGTAACCACTTGAGCTTGGCGCGAAAATGAGAAACGTGGTCATATTTACGTAAACCGAAAATGAATCTAATAGAATAATTTTGGAGGCGCTCAAGTTTTTGAATCTGGTCTTCTCTAAGATCAGGGAAACAGACATCAGCGTAGTCCAGGATAGGTAGAAGCAGAGACTGTGCAAGAGCAATTTTAGTGGCAGTAGGTAAAAAGTTGCGAAGTCGTCTAAGAGAACCCCCTGATGAAAAGAGTTTACTACTGATAGTTTTAATGTGATTGTCCCAAGAAAAGGTTTGGTCAAATGTCACTCCAAGATTTTTGACTGAATCGCTAAATGGTATGCTAACCCCATTAAAAGTTACGTTAGGAATGAGCGTCCAGTCAATTCTCGAGACCCAGTAGGAGCTGCCTATCACTATGACTTGAGATTTTTCGGGATTGACGTTCAAACCAAAAGATTTGCTCCATTTACAAATACAGTCTAGATTGATATTAGTCTTTGCTTAGATATGACGATGATGACAAACGAATCAACCGACTTTAATTTCATATGTCACGACGTATGTTTATGAAGTGAAAACTTCTTGTGGTGCGCCATAGACAGATTTTTCGTGGGCTGTGAGTTAAATTCTAGCGTCACGCTCGGGAATGTTAAGAAATCTTCGGGTAAACACGGGACCATAACCATTGGCAATCTAGAAATGCGTCAGCAGAGTTTTTAGATGGCCATGCTCATGGCCACGACCTCCGGTTTCACCCGCGTAGTTTCCGAAGTAAGCTATCAAATTTTGAGTTATAACTTTTCACTTCTATCGGCAGTTGCTATGACATCCAATTTTTTTGCTTGTTACAAAAACCGTTCCACCGATTTTGATAAATGGGAAGTCTATCTACGCTATAAAACAAAAAAATAATCATCAAAATCGGTTCCCCCAGTCGAAACTTATAAGATAACAAATATAAGGAAGATACAGACGAATTTAAAATTTCCTCCTTTTAAAAAATCGGGCTCAAAAACCAACTATAGTGCTCGCAATATAACTCTGCGCGTAGCAAAATATGGAACTAATTGACAGGCCGTCAACTTCTTATTTACGTCAGTTGACAAAAGTTTGTTTACGTTTGGTGTATTTATTAATTTCCAAAATAATTAATAGCTTGTATTACGCCGAAAGTGATTAAAAGTGCTGGCCGTGTTTGGTTCTTGAAAATCAATCGTGGTTGTGAAGAAGAACGATACAATAACGGGCCAAAAGTTCATTTTTCCAAGCGCAGAGCTATTTGACAACTAACATGTAGGGATACCATAGCAATCAAATCTCCACCTATTATCGGCATATTTTAAAGCTGAGGCTTTAGGTTGAGGTGTGGCTTTGGGTTTGATTGTTTTATCGCCAATTTACCCGTGGGAAAAAATGTGTGTGCTTAAGACCGAATGTGAGAAACTAGTTATAAATGTTTTTTTTTTCATAATATACAAATCAAAATAGAAAACACAGTGACACAGCAGTGAAGATCAGCTGATTGTATCTTTCTCGCTCGGGTACACTCGGCGGTTCCATGTTCACCCGATCGACCCTTTCACCTAACAGCGTCAGCTTCATTTTAAGGGAAAATCTGTGGGCTAAAAGAAATTTTACTTAATTTGTTTTTCAACGTTAGCTTGGATGCTCTTTGATGACTCATTAAAAGAACGCTCATGCGCCAAATTTTAAAATAGTGTTATTTATGGTCTCAATAAAAGATTTACAAGTTTAAATTAAATTCTTGTTATTTCGATGTTGGTGTAGGTGGAAAATGACAGATTTTTTATAATGTAATAAACTATAATATAGTTTTCCTGGTGGTAAGAGACTCAGGCAGCCTGTACCAATTACCAGTAATACTTGGTCACATACTGAACCAAACCAGCACTGCAAAGGCGTTCATTACTTCGAGACATTCGTTCTTGAGTCTCAGTTGTCGTGTAGTTACTTAAATTGCTTCCCTGAAAAACCCCTTCCCGTTCCTGTTTTATGAAGTTGTACGTTCCCAATGAACGGGAAGGGAACCTATTAGCTTGACCTGGCAATATTAAGTACGCCTCCAGTCGCGCGCAGACTTATACTGCGAGCACTATACAACCGTTGGATTTACACGTATTTTAAATTTACAGGGTCACGTCAACGTGACGGTGTCTAGCTACGATGACAGCGGCGATAAAGTGCCGAAGAACGCGACTCTCTCCTTACCGATTAGGTAAGTCAGTTAACGAGTCTAGATAATCTAATAGTCTGAGTAAGTATTTTCTTTTGGATCGGCCTATACTACCTGCTATGGTTGTATATGCATATAACTCATGTACCTTAGATTATAAATCTGCAATGAGTCCAAAGACTAAGCGGATGAGCTGTGGGTGGCTAACTTTACGAGTGTGCCCGCCAGTGAGGACACTCCTCTTATTCCAGTGAGGCTATTTTCTGTCCTGTAACCTCAATATATCATACCTTTTAGGACGTTTAGGATAGTTCTGGCTAATCAGTTGCAGCGCTAGGTTATTTGGATGTGCTGACTTTGCTGGTAGTTTTTGGAATGTAGCCTGATTTCTTCCTTGATGGTGTTTATGTCCAGGTTGTCATGTCATTCAATTATTAGTTACAAACCAGGAAACATCTGATATAGTGCGCAAGATGTTGTTTTGCATTATTTGGATTATATTGAGTTACTTGCACTACCCAATAGTTGGATTCCATACGTCCATATAGGCTTAATGACCATTTTATGAATAAGCAGCTTGTTGTCGGTACTCAATTTACTGTTACGGCTCAGAAGCTTCAGGAAACATGTGTTAATACGTTTTTATGTTACGTTAGGGCTCGCGTGATCCCAGTACCGGTGCGATCGCGTCGCCTCCTCTGGGACCAGTTCCACAGCCTCCGCTACCCGGGCGGGTACTTCCCCCGCGACGACCTCAAGGCGAAGCACGATCCGCTCGACTGGCACGCGGACCACATACACACCAACTTCAGGGACATGTACCGCAGGCTCAGAGAACATGGATTCTATTTGGAAGTTATGGGTAAGGATACTATGATATATGTTTTTGGAACGAAGTTTCTTACGGCAAGCTAGGAGGTAATAGGGAGGAGGACAAAAGTAGCTCCAAATCGTTCGTGTAATATTACACATGGTGCAGCTCGCCAGTATATTTGCTTGAACTTGGCTTGCCACACTACCGTGTGTCTAGATTTTGCTGCGCTACCTAAATTAAAAAGGGTGAGACTAAAACCGTAAGGCTAAGGCTAAGAACTCATAGAACGATTTTCACCCGCGCCTCCAAATCCATCCAAATAGGATAGTTAATAGCTCAATTTATGGTCGCATTTTTTTTTATTGCAAATTAGTAGTTTATTATATTTATGTCATTGCCCGGAACGGACCGCGAGTAGTTTTTTTTTTGTAGTATAGAGTGACGGGACGAGCAGGACATTTGCCTGATGATAAGCAACATGCCTGCCACATAACAGCACAGGGACACGCAGCTATTGGAACATGAAGAATCATTACCTAGGACTGCACTACGCTCGTCTCCCAGAGATCTAAGATATTATATCTCCAAGCCCTGTAATTTCTTTGGAAACATTGCCCTTCAAACCGGAATACAGTAATGTTTGCACTTTACTGCTTGGCGGTAGAATAACTGGCTAAGGTGTGGTACTTCCCCACGCAGACTATGCTAGAGCATAGTCTGCGTGGGGAAGTACCTACTCTAGTCGTCTAGTCTACTCTAGTAGGACTCTAGTCCTACCACTACTATTATATTAGAATTACACATTTTCATAGTTTATTGAGTGTCATGTTAAATGTAGGTTTTGTCTATGTTCAGGTACGCCAATAACTTGTATAGACACGTCTCTGTACGGGGCGCTACTATTAGTAGACCCGGAAGACGAGTACTTTCCCGAAGAGATGGCGGCTCTGAAGAAAGCGGTCGACAACGGTCTGTCGCTGGTCGTGTTCGCGGACTGGTACAACGCTTCGCTTCTGCGGCACGTCAAGTTTTACGACGAGAACACTAGGCAGTGGTGAGAACGTTTTACTAAATAATCTATCAGTGACTCTGATCGGGTTTCTGTGGTTATACCGATCTTACGTCGGCCTCCGCAGTGTTCTAAAGCCTGTAATCCGGCCCTACACCAGTTCTCGATGCCTTTCGGCAGTATAAGGTTATCTGCGGTGGTGTGGACTGCGTTGTGGACAGTTGATTCGAGTGTGGTGCGTATATGGTCCGTCTACTGCGTCGGGCTTCTACCTTTTGGTCTCTTTCCCTCGATTTTGCCTGTGACTACTCATTTTTCTAAGTTGTCGTTGCCTTTCCTAGCTATGTGGCCGAAGTAATCGAGCACCTTCTGCAGACATGTGGTAGATAGCCTGGTTTGTATTATAAGTTCTCTCAAGATGTACATGTTGGTACGATGAGCTGTCCATGAAATATTGAGCATTTTTCTCCAACACTACATCTCGCAGGCGCAAGGCTCAACACGCTGTCTGTCGGCTTTTTGAAGAGTCCAAGTTTAAACGCCATATGCAAATATCGAGAACACGAGAGTACGCACCAGTTTCAATTTGGTATTACGACAGATGTTCCTGTCATTCCATATTCTTTGCAGCTGCGTCATGGCGTTTTTGGCCATACCGATCCTCCTTCGGATCTCGTCTTCGCAAGATCCCTTGTTCGAGATGCTTGAGCCCAGGTAGATGAAGTTGTCAACGATCTGCAAATTAGCACTTGAAAAGTGTTTTATAATGGCTTAGAAAAAAAGTATAAAAAACGTAAGTTGCTTTAGGTTGGTTGTCGCCATATTTATACTTATTCCAAACCTTTTGTGTATGTGAACTAATATCAAAAGTAACAAGTTTAGTGGAAAATGTTTTTTGATAAACTAAATTATTTATAATAAATTTCATTTTCAAAAGCAATTAGTTTGTATTTATCTCTACAAAAGCGTAAAATACATATTTTTCGTGTTGTCTCTGTGTGATGTCAAGAATAAGATACATGTTGTATTTTCAGGTGGATTCCAGAAACTGGAGGTGCCAATGTACCTGCTCTCAACGACTTGCTCAGCATGTATCAGGTTCGTTAGAAAATATTATACTCCGATAAATACTAAGTTCCACCAAAATGTCTGTCTTTTTGAGAATCCCTATTTTTTTACTATTATTTACCTATCAAGCTTGATTATTATGTAGAATCTACTATAAAATCTATTAATGCAGTTCCCTCTAGTGAGCTACTAACTTAAAACCACAAATACATAACTGAAAACCGCATCAATATCAGACTAGTGGTTTTGGTTTTTACAAACAAATGTTTACTGCAGGTGAGTTGCCATCATAACACCTATTTATTAACAACATGCACCAATTAAACCCAAATCCATCACTGAAAACTACATCAAAATCGAACTTGCAGTTTTGGCGAAAAATGCCACAATGTTTGCTGCAGCGCCCCCTAGTAAGTTGTCACCGTAATACCTATCTAAGAACATGCATCAATAAAACCTTTTTTTTTTTATAGCATATAGTGACGAGACGAGCAGGTCATGTGCCTGATGGTAAGCAACATGCCTGCCACATCAGCACAGTAACACGCAGCTATTGAAACATGATAGTCCAAATCATTACCTAGCACTGCACTGCGCTCGTCACCCAGAGATCTAAGATATTATGTCTCTACTCCCTGTAATTGCTCTGGAATCATTGCCCTTCAAACCGGAACACAGTAATGTTTGCACATTACTGCTTGGCGGTAGAATATTTGGCAAAGGTGTGGTACTTCCCCAGGCGGACTCTGCTAAGAGTCCTACCACTACTATAAACCTGTCACTGAAAACTACAGCAAAATCGGACTAGTACATTTGGATAAAAATGGCCACATGGATTTGCACAAACATCATCTCACCCTGAACGCATAAATATTCAGTCTCCGTTCCGTCGTGGGTAAAAAAATAATCTTTATTATGAAACAAAAATGTTTTGTAAGTATTTATTTCGCTGGTAGGTGGCGCTAGGAGACCGCGTGTTTGAAGGCACGTTCAAACTGGGCGGCCACCCGATGTACTACGCGAGCGGGACCCACATACACAGCTTTCCCGAACACGGCATCCTCATCACTGCGCCACTGACTGACCAAGGACATCAGGTATCTTTTTGAAGTGAAAACTTCTTTTGCCGCGCCACAGACAGATTTTTCGTGGGCTGTGAATTGAATTCTAGCGTCACGCTCGGGAATGATAAGAAATCTTCGAGTAAACTCGGGGCCATGGCCATCGGCCATCTAAAAATGCGTCAGCATTTCCCATTGGTCATCTAGAAATACGTCAGCATTTCTAGATGGCCATGCCTTCCGGTTTCACCCGCGTTCATTGGAAACTTCCAAAGTAAGTTATCAAATTCCTGAGTTATAAGTTTTCGTTTCTATCGGCAGTTCCTATGACTGCCAGTTTTTTTGTTTTACTTATTTTATTTATTTATTTACACTCAACGATTTCTGAAAGAATCAATATTTAAGTTAACAAGTTTGCTCACTACACTAGTAGGTATTATTAATAAGTGTACAAGGTGTACACTACACTAGTGTTGTTTGAAACATGACTCTATATATTTATGTGATTTAACTCTCCTGACTAGAATGGCTGCCATTTTTTTTTTATTAACCTCTGTTGGGGCAAAAGTCTTGGGGCAAAGGTCTCCCCAATTCCTTCCATTTAAGCCGATAAATAAATAAATATTGGTGGACATCACACACAACACCATCAGACCCCAAACTAAGCAAAGCTTGTACTATGGCGGCCAGATAGCTGATATAATACTTATTTAATTTTAAATAAATAAATATTGGTGGACAATTCACACACAATATATAATACATACTTATTATACATAGAAACACCCAGAGACAGTGCAAACATTTGAATTCATCACACAAATATTTGCACTGTGGTGGGGATCGAACCCACGACCCTCGGCTTCGCAGGCAGAGCTACTACCCAGTAAACCACGGGGCCATCATAGTCAGATGCTGAGCTTTCATCGTCCAATCTTTTTTAAACGCCCCGAGCTCGTCTTTCCAGCGCATTGGAAGACGCTGGGGTCGTCGACTAGCCGATGGTGTCCACTCTGTTGAAACTCTGGCCCACCTATCGGGGTGCATTCTGATCTCACGCTTCTGTCATTTCTTATCTTAGTACTACCAATATTTGAAAACCACGCATTCAAACGCGTTCAAATTGCGAAAATATAACTATATGTGTCTGGGTGTTTCAATGCATAATAAGTATGTATTTACAACTATATAAGTATTATATCAGCTATCTGGCCGCCATATTACAAGCTTTGCTTAGTTTGGGGTCAGATGGTTTTGTGTGTGAATTGTCCACCAATATTTATTTATTTTTATGTAATACTACCAATACTCTCTACACCCGGATATTCGGTAAGATCTCTATACAATGGCGCGTTCTAAGTTTATTTTACACTATCGGTCCTCGCTGACTTCGCTCGAGTTGAAAAACGAATACATGGTATCCTTATTACTGTGCTGCTTACTAATAAAGGGGACATAAGATATCTACGTAATATCCATGCTCTCTAAACCCGGATATTCGATAAGATCTCTGTACAAGCGATGCGTTTATAAGTTTATTGTACGAATACCGCTTACGGAACGTACGCTTCTTTGCCACGCATCTTATAAAAATAAATATTATGTAATGTTTCAGATAATGTCGGGCGAGAAAACGAACGTTCCGCGCACGGTCGACGTACCGATCCTGGGTCTCCTACAGACAGACGCGGGCTCCAGAGACTATGGGAATGATACCATAGACAAAGTACCCAGGGTAATGTACTTTTTTATTACTATTTCGAAAGATTTGGTAAATTTTTTCAGAATGTCGGATGAATGTAAAAACTGTACAAATAGTTTTCAATTCTACCCCACAGGTAGCGTTGACGTTTCATTTTGTTTTATTAATTTGATGAAGATACGTCAATATTAACAATTTGTATAATATAATTTTATCCGCTTAATGCTTTCGTTTTAATTTCAGTGCAATTATTTGCCCGTGAGTAAAATTTTAGTTTTATAATCAGTGAATTACCTATATTAATAAAAAATATTATTCGTTTACTGTCAAAAATTTACATATGTAAATCATAAAACCGCATGTCAAATTACAGTAAATGTCAATTTGAAAACTAGTAAAAAGCAGTAATCGGTAAATAATATTATTTTTCTAAAAATAGTTGATCATTTTGGGTAAATACGGAATCGTCGTTGATCTTCACAATTTTCAAAATTGTACAAACTATACGCCTCTTTGAAAGCCTCAAGCCGCGCTACGCTGTCCGAAAGGACAGCGTAGCGCCATGTTACAACCTAAGTGCTTAGTTTGAGACCCACTGAACATACTGTGACGCACACATACGCTTATCATTTCTTGTTATTTAAATATCTGTCGGTAATCTTAGACTTCAAAAAAGTATTCTTCTTATTAGTATTTTATTTTCTGTGTGTGTAATAAACTTTATAACAATTTATTTCATAATTATAATTAATAAAAACATATTTTAACAGCTTTACTATCATCGGTGTGTTTAGCAACGCACTCATATGCCGCGGCTTTATGTACTAAACTTTAGTATGTATTTTTGTTTCTATATCTTTACTAGCGGCCTTCCCGACTTCATTTAGTTTGAACAACTAATCTAAATAGCCTATTGAGGCGCCATCCGGTCGAGACTTATGGAACTTACGACTTACGATCAATAACAACAATCAACGTTAGCAATCAGTTTATTGTTAATTAGGTATAAAGTATTGAATGAGTGAATGAATGAAAATTCTTTATTGTTCACACCATATAGGATACATACAATTTAGGAAAAACAGTAAGACTAGTGATATAACGAGCTGCCTTAATGCTAAAAGCGATATCTTCCAGGCAACCTTGGGATGGACATAAATATTTGAATACTTAAAGCGTGGTGCGCAACAATTACTATTTAAATAATAAGACTATGGGATATATATACACTCTAATAGTACTACATACGAATACATAAAACTACAGAAAAAAAATGGTTGTCTGTAAAGTCGGTTTACTGACGATAGTTGAACGTGACAACGTCTTAAGAAAATACTGATTGTGTTAAGCGCCATTTAGGTAAAACATTCTGAAGCTTTTTGAAAAGCTGTTCAAAGCGCCATCTCTGGGTACATCATTGTACTAGCACAAGTTCTTAACTTCATATCGTAGCTTTTCTAAAACATGGACAGACTCCTTGAACGTAATACACATTTCACTCACTAGATGGTGCGAAAAGTAATAAGGCGAGTTAACGGTGGTAAATATTATCTATTCTATGGCGGTAACGTTACATGACGTCATGTTTTGCGGGCGTGCAGCCGGCTTCATCGAATTATAAGACGTTATCACGTCAAAAACTATGTACACTAATAAATAAAACTAATCATATACGTACATACATAACTATACTGACAAGGTTAATAAATATACCTAGTTACAGAGATGACAAACTGACGAGCAACAAATAACAGCAAAGAACATGATTGTAAAATTTGAAGTGATCACAGAAAGTGTAAAAAAGGACATTACATAAAAAAATACAAAGATTACAGTTTCGACAAATAAAAGTCTCACGTGATCTTTAAAAGTAGGTTACGATTGCAATTTCTGGATACAAAGTGGCAGATCGTTCCACAGTTGAACAGCTTGAAGGGCAAAGGACTTGCCATAAAATGTTTCAGAGCGTGCAGAAGGGGACATTAGGGTCAGGTTGGTTTTTGACTTAAGATGAAGAGAATGGCAATCCTGCAGTAACGTAAACCGCTCTTTAAGGTAACGCGGTGTGCTTGGGATAAATAAGACTTTGTACAGAAGGGAAAGAATATGAGCGTTACGACGTAAGCGAATCGGTAACCACTTGAGTTTAGCGCGAAGCTGAGAAATGTGATCATATTTTCGTAACCCAAATATGAACCTAATGCAATAGTTTTGGAGGCGCTCAAGTTTATCGACCTGGTCCTCTCTTAGATCAAAAAAACAGAATGCGCTAGTGCAATTTTAAATTTCTAATGTTACACCCAGATCCCTAACTGAGTCACAAAAAGGTTTTATTTACAATCCCATTGAAGATAATATCAGGCATCGTAGACCAGTCTATTGTAGAAACCCAATAAGAACTACCTATTACAATAGCCTGAGATTTTGCAGGATTTACACCCAAGCCAAAAGATTTGCTCCATTTGAGAATTGAAAATAAATCAGCGTTAGTTTTAGATATGGCTACTGCAAGTTCATGAAATGGGGCTTGTGTATAAATTGGAAGATCGTCTGCATAAAGGTGGTAGAAAGAAGTAACATAGTTAGAAATAGCATTTATGAAAATAGCAAAAAGAAGTGGAGATAAGACACTGCCTTGAGGGACACCAGCTGTTGTATTACACCAAGAAGAGAAGGTATCTTCTAGGCGAATCCGTTGCCGACGTCCTTGTAGGTAACTACGAAGCCATGCGATTACCGGTGGAGATATGTTAATTGAGCGGAGTACTGCTAATAAAATATCAAAATTGACGGCGGTGAAAGCATTACTGAAGTCTAACAGAGTTACAACAGTAAGCTTGCCGTCATCCATCCCCAAGTGAATATCGTCAGTAACTTTAACAAGTGCAGACACAGTGCTATGCCCAGGTCGGAAACCAGATTGGAAAGGATTACAGAGATCTGGAAGTCGATCGAGAACTTCTACGGAGAGCTGTACACCTCGTCGGCTTGTTGCTAAGCCCTACTCCTAGCATTAGTGATGTTAAA
Source organism: Ectropis crepuscularia (assembly GCA_963693475.1). Taxonomy (NCBI): domain Eukaryota; kingdom Metazoa; phylum Arthropoda; class Insecta; order Lepidoptera; family Geometridae; genus Ectropis; species Ectropis crepuscularia. The sequence goes on from OY856338.1 coordinate 22,159,824, forward strand.
GCCCGACACTACACAGAAGACATTCCGGACGTAAACCTATATGAGATCGAGCGACTCTCAAACAGCATAAGAACAACAAGGCTCCGGGGGGAGACGGGATCACGACAGAACTTCTGCGGGTGGAACACCAGTACTTAAAGTCCTTTAGAAGTTATTTAATTCCGTCATCCTCGAGGGTACAACGCCAGAAGCGTGGAGCAAAAGTGTGGTGGTGCTGTTCTTTAAAAAGGGTGACAATACCCTCTTGAAGAACTACAGGCCCATTTCGCTGCTGAGCCACGTCTATAAGCTGTTTTCGAGAGTAGTAACAAATCGTCCGTTCGTAGGCTTGACGACTTCCAGCCTCCCGAACAAGCCAGGTTCCGTAAAGGGTTTAGTACCGTAGGCCACATCCACACACTACGGCAGATTATACAGAAGACGGAAGAGTATAATCGGCCGCTCTGTCTAGCGTTTGTGGACTACGAGAAAGCCTTCGATTCAGTCGAGACCTGGGCAGTGTTACGGTCGTTACGGCGGTGCCAAATCGACTTTTTTTTTTTTATAGCATAAAGTGACGAGACGAGCAGGTCATGTGCCTGATGGTAAGCAACATGCCTGCCACATAACAGCACAGTAACACGCAGCTATTGAAACATGATAGTCCAAATCCTTACCTAGCACTGCACTGCGCTCGTCACCCAGAGATCTAAGATATTATGTCTCTAAGCCCTGTAATTACTCTGGAATCATTGCCCTTCATACCGGAACACAGCAATGTTTGCACACCACTGCTTGGCGGTAGAATATTTGGCAAAGGTGTGGCACTTCCCCAGGCGGACTCTGCTAAGAGTCCTACCACTACAAAACTATAGGTATATCGAAGTGTTGAAGTGTTTATACGATAAAGCCACCATGTCTATCCGTCTTCAGGAACAAAGCACAAATCCGATCCAAATGCAAAAAGGGGCGAGACAGGGAGACGTTATCTCTCCGAAACTGTTCACCTCGGCATTGGAGGATATCTTTAAGCTTTTGAACTGGAACGAATATGGTATCAACATGAATGGCAAATACATCACCCACTTTCGATTTGCCGACGATATAGTAATTATGGCTGAATCGCTAGATGACTTTGGCTCAATGCTCAGAGACCTCAATCCTGTCTCCCAACAGGTAGGGCTAAAAATTAACATGTATAAGACAAAAATCATGTCCAATGCCCATGTTGCACCCATACCGGTCCATGTTGGGAACGATAGTATCGAAGTTGTTGACCATCTGGGTCAGATGATGCAATTAGGCAGGTCGAACTTCGACAAGGTCAGCCGACGAATCCAATTCGGATGGGCAGCGTTCGAGAAATTGCGACACATCTTCTCGTCAGAAATACCACAAAGCCTCAAGACCAAAGTTTACAATCAGTGTGTGTTGCCAGTGATGACCTAGACCTCAAGTTCAAGTTGACCCGCCGAATTTCATACCACCATATTTTTTCCATCTAAATTTTCTGTCATACAATCATTGACAATAACAGTCTCGACAATAACGAATACATATAACAAAGAATCATCCAATTTGAAACAGTCATTCAAAAGTTATGAGCGTACATATAGTGTAGTTGTAGGACTCTTGGCAAAGTCCGCCTGGGGAATTAGATAGATAGATAGATAGATACTCTTTATTGTACACACCATAAACAAACAAAAAAAAAACACTTATACAGGAGAGAATAACAATAACACTAGTGTTACAAGCGGCGGCCTTATCGCTTAAAGCGATCTCTTCCAGGCAACCTTAGGATGGAAATGGTTACTAAGAAAACTTTTAAAAGCGGGGTGTGTATCAAAAATATTTTAGTTACATACACTAAAAAGAAACATAATTACCTATATACGAATACAGATTACATACTAATACTTAAGATACTTGTAAAATATACTAATATATTTAATTACCACATCTTTGCCAGTTATTCTACCGCCAAGCAATAATGTGCAAACATTACTGTGTTCCGGTTTGAAGGGTAATGTTTCCAGATAAATTACGGGGCTTAGAGATATAACATCTTAGATCTCTGGGTGACGAGCGCATTGTAGTGCTAGGTAATGATTTGTGTACTCTGCACGTTTCAATAGCTGCGTGTGCTGTGCTGTTATGTGACATGCATGTTTACTTTTGATGTGTAAGATGAATATGTTTGTTGGGTGGAACAGGCGGGCCGGCTGGTGGTGTACGGAGACTCGTCGTGCCTCGAGGGCGGCGCGGCGCGGAACTGTCACTGGCTGCTGCTCGCGGCGCTGCAGTACGCGCTCGTGGGCCACCTGCCCTCGTCGCTCCGGGACGCCGCGACGCCGCGCCACCGCCGCCTCAGAGACGTGCACCTCATCCCCTCGGGTTCGTACTATTCACTTTGGTATTTGTGGGAACAAAGTCCCTTACTGCCAGCCTTGGAGGAAAAAGCTATGCTGCGCGACCGAACTGAAAAATAAATTACAGTCATAGGAACTGCCGATGGAAGTGAAAAGTTATAACTCAGAATTTGATAGCTTACTTTGGAAACTACGCGGGTGAAACCGAAGGGCGTGGCCATGAGCATGGCAAATCAGAAAATCATGGCCAATGGGCATGGTCCCGAGTTTACCCGAAGATTTCTTAACATTCCCGAGCGTGACGCTAGAATTCAAATCACAGCCCACGAAATATCTGTCTGTGCGAGCCAAAAGAAGATTTCACTTAAATTATATTTGATTACTTATTATTTTAACTTCAATGTTGTCAGATCTGCCGATGCGCGCGGAGGGCGGCCGGCTGCACATGTACTCGCGCGTGCTGTCCGCGGACGGCAGCGGGCCGCGGCCGGCGCCCGCGTGCCGCACGCCGCAGCCGCTGCGCGCCGCGCCCGTGCACGCGCCGCCCGCGCACCGCACGCTCGCGCCCAAGCACCAGCCCACCGACCCCAGGACCATAGGTACTCACGATACATGTGATACACATCAATACACCTAGGTACACACGATGCTTTTAACAGACATAGAAACTCTATAGGTACACACGATGTTTTTAACAGATATAAAAAACCCGAGGGCCATAGATACAGACTATATTTTTAACAGACATAAAACTCATAGGTACACATGATACGTTTAACAGTCATAGAAACCCATAGGTACACACGGTACTTTTAACAGACGTAGAAACCCATAGGTACACACGATACTTTTAACAGTCATAGAAACCCATAGGTACACACGATACTTTTAACAGTCATAGAAACCCATAGGTACACACGGTACTTTTAACAGACGTAGAAACCCATAGGTACACACGATACTTTTAACAGTCATAGAAACCCATAGGTACACACGATACTTTTAACAGACATAGAAACCCATAGGTACACACGATACTTTTAACAGACATAGAAACCCATATGTACACACGATACTTTTAACAGACATAGAAACCCATAGGTACACACGATACTTTTAACAAACATAGAAACCCATAGGTACACACGATACTTTTAACAGACATAAAACCCATAGGTACATACGAAACGTTTAATAGTCATAGAAACCCATAGGTACACACGATACTTTTAACAGACATAAAACCCATAGGTACACACGATACTTTTAACAGACATAGAAACCCATAGGTACACACGATACTTTTAACAGACATAGAAACCTATAGGTACACACGATACTTTTAACAGACATAGAAACCCATAGGTACACACGATAATTTTATCAGACATAGAAACCCATAGGTACACACGATAATTTTAACAGACATAGAAACCCATAGGTACACACGATACTTTTAACCTTTTAGCAGACATAGAAACCCATAGGTACACACGATACTTTTAACAGACATAGAAACCCATAGGTACACACGATACGTGTAACAGACATAAAAACCCATAAGTACACACGATGCTTGATGATGACCATGCCCATCCAGAAATGCGTCAGGATTTCCGCCAGCTGCCGAAACCATTGCCATTGGCCGGCAATGTCTGAGTCCCGAGTTTACCCGAAGATTTCTTTCATTCCAGAATTGATGCTTGATGGTGAGGTCAATTCACAGCCTACGAAAAATCTGTCTGTGAGTAAAGTAAAATAAGTATTCACTTCAAAACTGTTTTTGTTCTTAGGTGCGCCAGATCTAGAAGGTACAGACGCGGCGCCGCGGGCGTGGCGCGGTGCGGGCGCGGCGCCGTCGCGGGGCGCGCCCGACGCAGAATACGGCGTCCCGCTGGCACACCGCGTTCTCACTCTAGCGCTCATCGCAGCGGTCGTGTACTCCGCGGCCCTGCTGTGGCGCCGCTACGGCCGCCGGCTGCGGCGGCGGCGGCTCATCGCGCTCGCCACCTAACCACTCGCCACTCAACTACTGGTGATCGTCATTCACTTACAATCACTCGCTTTTATAAACTCTTGTGCTACCGAATCGTCGTATCTGTTGCAGTCTTGCTAGTCGGCAAGGCTCGCCAAATAAAACGCGGTTTTACGCGGTTATGAACGAAATAAAACACGGTTATGAACGCTATAAACTGTGGATTTACGCGGTTATGAACTCATTAAAATGCGGTTTACGGAAGAATGGGATTGGTTGTCACAATTTGCGGCAGGATAAAAGCTGAGTCTGAAGTGTTTTTAGGTGATGATGAAAATCTTTCACAAATTTTGCCAATTTCGACTTTAGATTTAGATATATAGTCCGGTGTATAGACCGGCTATAATTCAGAATTTGATAATAAGCTATTATTGAAAGTATATAAATGTGTTAATGATGATTCGAGTTTTATAAGCCAAGATGAGCGCTATGAGTGCTTAAATTTGTTTTAGAATTATATGATTATTAAATACGTACTAAAGCCTATGGCAGTTGGCCTCTGTTGCCTACCAAATTTTATATTTGTATACACTAATTACGTATAATAAGATGTTAAAAACCTTTCTACGAAATAGGACTATTAAGTCAGATATTGTAATTAATAATTTATTATTCTAACATGGGATCAAATTAATAGAAACTAAAAACATATAGTGCACGTGTGACAGTGCTTGATAAATGTGCTGAACAATTTGAATAAAATAAAAAAATCACTCGTTACATTATGAAATGAATTGTCTAAAAATCTTTGGATTGTAAAAATGTAACCATATCTTTCAATGGTATGGATTCTAAATAGATATCCAAAATGTCCAGAATTTTGTTTCTCAATTGTACCTGTACACTATTTTAGATAAATTATTATTTGTGTTTTAAGAATATGATGAGGTATATACATAGCATATATGAGTCACAAATTATTATATGGAGGTCGAAAATACTTTATTTGTATCATTATCTACACTAGTTTTCCGGTGTGTCGAAATTGTATGTTATAGCAAAGTATTTGCGGGGCCAAAGGTAAAATACCTTTAAGCAACTTAGGTAAGTAAGTACTCATGTATACCAGTGATATTTGAACTGTGGTTCACTCCGTCAAACCTCTTTGTTGAATGATTGAAGGTTTATCGTTGGTTGGTTGGTTGTTGTTAGCATTCCGTACTTAATATAAAGTCTACTTACATTGCATCCGTCATACATTTTGGTTTAATGATATCTTGTGTATTAACAGATAAGTCAACCCGTAAGATTATATATTGACTTATTGCATTATGATCTCACTATGTCGTTCCCAGTGAAAGCATAGATAGGAAATCTATTTAATCAGTTGTAAATCGGTCAGTAAGAGAGAATAATATTCTGGTTTTCTAAGCTTAATATATTAGAAACTAATAGTTAAATTAGCTATAGTGCCCGGCAAACAAATTGACCCAAAAGTGGCGTGGAAGGGGAAAGTTAAAAAACCAAAATATATGCATTACATTCACTGAAAACAATCTGTAGTTAAAAGTCTAATCAAATGAAAAAAGGAAATCACTTGTACTTTGTTTTGTTTCATATAGTCTAGTCAACAAGTGCTTATTAGGTAAAAAAAAAGTTTGTAAAATTTTTGAATTTGAAAAAAATCTGTTTTTTTTTTTCTATTTTTTATTTTTATATTTAATAAGTCTGTTTATTGCTACTGCACCTTAATTTATTTATTTTTATTTATTTATTTATTTAATAGGTAACAAGTACACGTGAACATACATTTGTTCTAAATACAAAAAAAGAAAAGAAAAACATTATTGTGGGGTACCCTAGACTCTGCACAAGGCAGTGCCTGTGTTGCAGAATCTAGTCTCAAGTCAAGTTTAAATATAAATAATGTTTATTCAATCAAGGTCCAAAGGGGTGCAAGCCAGGGCAACCGTTTTCGGGCGTATTTTCAACCCTCTGGAAAAGTTATAAATATTGGTTCTACAGTTCTGAATGCAAGGACTTTTTTTTAGCAAATATCCTCTTCTTTTTAAATCTTTTTTTAAATTGAAAGTATCTTAGGTAGTTTTTGACATATTGGCAAATAACAAAACACTATTTTTTTGACCTAAAAAGCACTTGTTGATTAAACTAATAATGAATTATAAAAATACGTGTTTCAGAACCACTAAAGTGTGTGTCATCCTTAAGTTTCTTAAGTAGCTTTTCCACAGTTGGTAATTCTGTTTCCGTTGTATAAAAAATATGAATAATTCTTTTTATCACAAACTGGTCAAACTATTCATTTTTGTGACTTTTTTATCACCCTTTTTTGTCAGACGTTCTAAATTCCGTCAAAATTCTTTATCTTAACTTTCTTTAACGAATGCGTTTTACAGTAGTACCCACAAATGATTTTGTTACATCTGCGATCATTTCGAAAATTCCTTTGTAGATATTGCTTTCATAAAAGTTACAGTATAATACATACATCAGACACCATTTTTCAAGCCCGTCTCTCCAGAACTACGTTTTTATTACGCGGCAATGTCCTAAACGTTTGAAGCAATATAAAAAACAATACATTAACAACAAAGTAAAACAGGAATTATAACGAAAACAAATTGGCTATTAACGCAAGTGTAGTTGGATGCTACTGGAACCTGCGCCATAGTAACATATAGTGTCATCTGTGCCTGCGCACAGCGCGGGATACAACGGACCAATTAGGCGCACGCGTTTCACCGAACTCCTCCCGCGCTCCCTTACATCCACCAAAGAGACCTTGAAATCGTTTTTGCGCAGCCAAGGTCATTAGCTTAACTTGTTTGCCGGCCACTATACCATGTGTGTATACTTTAGGTGCCCTTCTGAAATACGTTGACGTAACTATTAAAATTTATAGATATTATTTATGTCTGTTGTCTATGACTCACATTTACATCATCTTGAGCGGCTTTTCAAACCTCAGAACTCATATTTTTTTATAATTTGAAAATAATGTTCTTATATGAAAATGCAATCATTACTAAAAACAGTTTCTAAGAAATCCCGACTTTTATAAGGATAAAAATAACAAATGCATTAGTGTTTTTCTAGATACATATCAAAGTTAGTGAAAAAAATATTTAATTTCTGAGGTAAATGTGCGCATGAATTGAATAACATAATTACTAAATCTTTCTAAATTCAGAACAATTAAATTAAGCGATGTCAGTCACTCAGGTAAATAAAATTAAGTGATTTTACTCATTAAGGGAAGAGAAGAGATATTTAGGCGAGTGAAATCAGGTAAAATAAAGTTATTCAATTGAATCTAGTTTATGATGGAACTGAATTGAATAGTCTAAAACCACTTCGAAAATTGCATATCGTAAATTTTGAAATAATATTATTTTAAAAAAATTTTAATATATTTATTATCTTTTTATTAAGTAACCTCATTTGTCCCACTACTGGGCAAATTAATTTAAGTAGTTTTTTGTAATAAATGATTGTACTAATTATGTCCAAGTTTAGTGCGCTCGCACTAATAAAATATGATTAGTAAATTGATCAAGACAATACTATTGTTTTATGTTACCATAGTAGAAAATCAAATTATAATAAAGAAAATGTTAATTAAATTAGTATAATAATTAATAATATTAATGTAGGTTATCTACCAATTAATTATTATTTACAGCTTTCATGGTGCAGAGATAGGATATTCTTAGTTTTGTGTGTACTTGGCTCAAGTACCAATACATGGCTAGCAAGTGTTTGCCTCGTGATGCTAATTAGCTCCTATGGGATGTGAAATTAATGTTAATTTCCTCAAACATACGATTAAGATTAGACTATATTTCCAGAGAAATTATAGCCCATAGAGATATTTGATATTAAATTTCTGGGTGACGGGCGCAGTCCAGTGACAAGTAATGATTTGGACTCTTCATGTTCCAACAGCTGCGTGACGCTGTGCTGCTATGGGCGGGCGTGTTGATAACTATCAAGCTCATGTCCTACTCGTTCCGTCATTCTAAAAAAACATTACATATACTAGCGTCACGTTACGAATATTTGGGGCACTGTTTGCAATATTCGCATGCAAATCGAAACTTGACTAATTATTTAGGTTGTCACAATAAAGTATGTTAATTGCCTACATTTATTATTTATTACCCTTCGCCATTTAGTAATGTGCAAATCTTGTTGTATTTCGATTTAAAAGGCAATCGTACTAGCAAAAGTAACGGTGTAAAGAAATAGATGATATGTCGGGATGACAAACGCAATGCAGTGCTATCCATTGAATTGAACTATCAGTGCACAAAAGAGGCGTATGCTGGCACTATTACTGTCAGGCACCTGAGCTGTTCGTAACGCCATTCGATCTTAGAATAAAAAAAATAGAATACTCCAAATCAGTTGCAATAATATAATAATAAATTAATGTAATATAATTTATTCAAATTATTTAATTGTTGTCTGAATTTAACATATCATTTTACCGCTAAATGTTAGTGTCAGTCATCTGTAACTTAGGGCTAGATAAATATGGAAACCAATTCTAGAAAATAATTATGCATACCTAAAAGTTCATTATAACGTGTAACTTTTTACACAATTTTATTCCAAAATGTTTATTCTATATGAAACTATTCAATGAATTATTTTGTAGGATTTGTTCACGCAATTCTAGATATTTTCAAAGAATCCCTGGGTGAAGTTACCGGTGAATATGCCGAATACCGGCGTTTTAAGCCGGTTTGGAATGATTAAAGAATGATTTTCAAGACATAGTAAACTCACAAAATCGTTTTCGTTGTCTTCTTGTGTCCATTTACCAATATTAGTTTATAATGTATATGATATTTTAACATAAGTTTGAAGAAGGTTTGTAAATAATTATTTATTTTGTTAATAAAAAAAATTATGTAAGTTACAGACCATTTTCATTTATTTGACCTTTGGTCTGGAAAAGCATTCGTAGCAGTTATATTATACAATGTCTTCATCCGTGGTCTTCATGCTGTGACTGTCAAATTGTCAACACTTTCAATTATTGACAACTAGCGACCTGCCCCGGCTTCGCACGGGTGCAATGCTAGTACTAAATATACTTATAATAATGGTTATTGTGGGTTATTCCTCAGAGATAGACATACCTATACTATTGCAGACTTTTTTGTAGAGCTTTTAAAGGGGTCCAATACTGCTGTACATTATTGATTGATATAATGATCTAGCTCATAGGGTTCAGCCAGCGTTTGCAGTGTAAAAATGTCTTTATTTATTTAAAATTATCCGTGATTCTCTGCTATGTTATGCACGTAGGTATCTGTATATATAAAAATGAATTGCTGTTCGTGGGTCCGCTAAAACCCTTTCGTAGACTTAATTCACCTGGGTGCATTAAGTCTACAAATCGAATACTTGATGCACCCAGGTGAATTAAGTGCATCCTTAAGTAGACTCAATGCACCTTATGAAATCGGGTGATTTGTGCACACTCAAAGTAGACTTAATTCACTCAAGTAATGCAACCTCTTTTCAACAACTTCACTTTAGATACGGCTGGCCACTTGTTAATTCTAATCATAATAATATCCTTAATGACAATGTCACCATGCACTTGTTCTATTATCATTTTTGCAAATTGTTTTGCAATTTTATGCTAATTTAATAATGGCTAATTTTAAATTCATTGAAAGAGGACGCGGTATCGTGTATTTATAATGATAAACTGTATTATAGAAAAAAAGTGTATAAGTCAAAAGCAAAATGGTGGCGGTGCTGCAATACAAAAGAAAGATGTAATGGATCCTTTGATGAAACCAAGATGAAACTAAGTAAACGAAGATAAGGTACGCTCTAATATAAAGACAGCATAATGTAACGAAAATCTCACACAAGTATACGCAATGTGCACACAGCTTCACTTGCATCGTGAGAGACGTTTGAATGAATGACAAAGACATCATGACAAGTAGGCAGTAGGTGGAAATGAGATAGCTATACATCACATTTGTTTAGATATTTTTTTCGACAAGAATAGAAATACATACAAATGCACTGGCGTGAAAGAGACAAAATAGCCGCAACTAACATATCGCCGGTCGTGTTGCACTCTTACGCTGTATGTATATCTGTCTCTTTTTAGAAATGGCCAATTGTAAAATTGTTTCCAACAGAAAAATAATTTTAGATATAATAATCATTGAACTGTTATGGAAATAATTAAAGATTTTGTGTACTTACGCATGAAAAGTGATACCACGGAACTTGTTCTTGGTCTTTGAACTGTTTGTGCACCTTGCAAAAGCAGAATAAGACATTATTACGGCTCATATCGGATTTTTTTGAATTGTTAGCGAACGTCCACTCAACTTGTGGCTCCTGTTGCGACTGAGACTCAATCAGGAGACGTCACCTGATTTTACATTGTGATCGTAGATGAGCGCGTGCCGCTTCTTAGTGTTTTAAGAGTTCAATGAATGGATCAATTTCAATTCAGGTAAAGTTACAAAATTAATCGTTTGTGTTGTTGTTGATTATGCCGTAATAGGTATTTCTGCCGGTGGAGCGACCCCTTGTCTATGTGTTTGTCTCAGTATAATAATTTGTTTGTTTAATTGTTTAATTATTTGTTGCAGAATGAATAAATTATAAAAGCAAATTCTCATAATCCTGAGTGTCAAAGTAATATTGCTCAGATCGCATGGCTTGAAAAACTGAAAGCATGTAAAGATAGCATCGAAAAATCAGACCTGCCGATTTCAGAATTATATCAAAACGCTGTAAGCTCTTATGAAGACACTGGGTATAATCTCGTTTATCCAGCACCAGATTTCGATGCAATCAAATCGGGACTGTTCAGAAAAAGAAATAAGGTCCTGGGTATACCGAAAATGGTTCACGATAATGTTTCCGATATCGTGATTCCTAAGAAATTCGAAGACTTCTCATTATCAGATTATAACTGTGATGGTGTTAGAATCATTACATTCTGTTCTAAAGAAGGTAAATTGAAAATGACACAGCTGAAACACTTTTTTGGAGATGGTACTTTTAAAGTGTGTCCAAGGCCATTCTGCCAAATTTACTCAATACACGGCGATTGTGGCAGTGACATTCATAACAGCAATATTACACCCCTTGTATATGCTTTAATGCCACATAAGGACTATAACTCCTATTATATTATGTTCCAAATGATACTGTCGCAAATATCTAAGGATTGGAAGCCCGTACAATTTACCTGCGATTATGAGAATAGCACAATGAAAGCTATTCCTTCATTATTTCCTAACTGTATCGTGAAAGGCTGCTATTATCATTTTCGTGAAAGTTTAAGACGAAAGGGCAAAGCTTTAAAGATTGATAAAACCAGAAATAATCGCCGATGTATTTATTTGTGATGTAATTTGGCTTTACTACCAGAGCAACAAATATTACAGGGATGGAATTATATTGTGCAACAATATTCAAATCGCGAGGAAGTGCAACCCTTTTTGAAATATTTTAAAAGTTATTTATTTTTATTTTAAAAGTGGTTGAAACCGAACTTTTCAAAAAAATGGTGTGAAAAGCATCGTACTAACAATAATGTAGAGAGGTGGCATCTTTCACTAAATAATCGCTTTCGGCGAAACAATAATAATTTACTTCAAGTTTTAAATGCATTTAAACGAGACGCCGAAACGATACGCAACCCGAAAGGTAGAAAACGAAGGAAGACTAGCCAAAATAACGACGAAGTAATCCAAGAAGCCCAGCTAAGTTTGTTAGACGAACGAATCACGGTAGGGCATTTTTTAGAAATGTTACGATAAACAGCCATTTAATTTTATTAATAAAAACAGTTTGATAACATGATTTCTTTTTAATTACACTTTGCCTTAACTTGCCATGACAATGATAATTAGGAAGTACCAGTAGACTTAATTCACCTGGGAATTAAGTCTACTAAAGATTGAGACGTTTTATGTTTTCCTCTATTGCGAGTGCATCAAGTATACGATTTGTAGACTTAATGCACCCAGGTGAATTGAGCCAGGTGAATTAAGTCTACGAAAGGGCTAAAACTCGACAACGGCTGGGCCGATTTTGGTTTTGAAATGTTTGTGGTAGTTAAGGGAAGGTTTTAAAACAGAAAAAAACACTTAATAACACTCTATTTTAAATGAAGGAAGATTACCCAAAAAATATATTGGAAAAACGTAAATAATTACAAGAGCTGGTAAAGATAGAGAATGAAAATGGAGAGGAGAGAGGAGGAGAATTTAGCAATAATCAAGTACGACGAACTTATACGCGGTAAAAAGTAGCATTCGTATGATATGGGTAAAAGTAAAATAATGCTTTAATTATCTCCGGAAAACAATGCCTCTAATCGTAGAATACATGCAAGTAAGAAAAACAAAACTCAAGCATCTACAAAAAGATCATCCAGCTTGACGGAGACAGTACGCAAACCTAGTATGCTAAGATTTTTTGCAAACAAAGATCCCATTAACACGCCAAAATCACAGGAGAAAAACAAACAATATTTATAGCAACGAGCGTCCCCATACAGCTTGGATCTTCAGCAACCAACTTGCAAGCCGGTTGGTCCCGAGGAGATTATGACCAAAAACCCTCCAAGGAAACATTTTGTACAGGATAAGCTCTACATACTAACTTACAATGTTAAAACTTTATCATCATATGAACGTCTGGTTGAACTTATAGAAGCCTTCAAAGAAATTTAATATGGTGTAATTGGAATATCCGAAATCAGACGGCTTGGAAATAAGATAGAAGAATATGATGAATTTATATTATGTCGTACAGGCTCTAGGAAGTTACGGCTGGTCTAGTCGGGAGAACGGCGCCTGCCGATCCGGAGACCCCGGGTTCAAACCCCACACGCACCACTGTCTTTTCGAAGTCATGTGCGTGATGCCGCTAACTTAAAACGGTGAAGGAAAACATCGTGAGGAAACCGACATGTACCTAGAATCTTTCGAAGTCATGTGTCATCCGCCAACCCGCACTGGGCCAGCGTGGTGGATTATGGCCTTAACTCTCTCCTTTCGAGAGAAGGCCCCGAGTCCCAGCAGTGGGAACGTTTAGTGGGCTGTTGATGATGATACAGGCTCTACCCCAGTGTCGCGGACCGGCCGTATGTGACCGACCGCTATGCGTTGACGAGCCTGGTCAGCCGGCAGCGTGAGGGGGAGAGACCTGTTGTAAGTAGGTCTCTTGGGTACGTGCCCTCTCGTTCCGACGGGCGCTGGTAGACTCGTCCCTGGGTTCACTTTGCGACCGCTGTGGGACAATCCTCGAACTCGTCCTGGATGTGAACTTGACTTGACCCCCGGCGTGACACTCGGCGTGACCCCCGGCGTGACACTCGGCGTGACCCCCGGCGTGACACTCGGCGTGACCCCCGGCGTGACACTCGGCGTGACACCCGGCGTGACACTCGGCGTGACACTCGGCGTGACCCCCGGCGTGACACACGGCGTGACACTCGGCGTGACACACGGCGTGACACACGGCGTGACACCCGGCGTGACACACGGCGTGACACCCGGCGTGACCACCGACGTGACCCCCGGCGTGACCACCGGCGTGACCACCGACGTGACCCCCGACGTGACCACCGAAGTGACACCCGACGTGCCCTTGGCGACGACTCGGCGCTGACACGACGTGGGCCCGACGATAACTCGACGAGATCTTCTTGGCCGGACTTTGTAGGGGAGCAGGGAGCGGGGTAGTGAAACGCTGGTGTTGCTTGAGTCTTCCTTTTATTTTTCTTCCTTTTGAGTCTTCTTACTGGAGCCGCTGAGTAGAGCATGCTCCGAACAAAATCGAGATCGCTAAGGTACCCTCTTACCTTTACCTAAAAGAGAGCCCCGTATTTTGGGCTCACTTTTCGGTACATTTTTACTATGCTATGGACACTATTTTCACCATAGCTTTGCCATTCCTGGTCGTAGGCTAACAAATGACCACTCGAAATGTAGCCCACGACCAGGTCTATAAATAAACATAACATCCAGGGGGGTACCTTAGCTTACAATTTAGTATTTTCGTAAAAACTACCAAATTTTCCAATATTTGCCTAATTCAAAGGAAATGAATGGACACCCTGCCTAATATTCGAGTAAAACTAAACAACAATCATATTTATTAGGTGTGCTCTACCTATTCCTACCAAAATAAACCATATTTACCTAACATTCATCCATTAATTTAAACCGAATTACAGTTTTACCGTACTCATTATAAAACATATTGAAACTAGCCTATATGTACATGTGTTGATCGCCAACATCCTCCCCTTCGTGCGCTAGCACCATCCTCTGGCTCGGCAATCTCACTGGTCGGAGGCCCGTTGCTCGTCGTCTCGACGCTGCCGTTGCTCGACGTCAGGAACTCAGCAACCTCGTGCTCGCCGCCCCATGGAGGCACCAACAGCGCGGCCTTGGAACCAGGCTGCCGTAGAATCCCGCGATGTGTGCGGACCTCGACGATTGGAGTTCTGCCATCAAGTCCGGTGTAGGTGCGGACTTTTTTGCCTCTCGGTGATGTCTCTAGGCGCTGCAGGCAATCCTCTTGTTCAAACAGGGCTCTCCTTCGCTTCTTACGTCGTCGACCCACTTTGACAACAGTGGGGCTAAAGAACTCGACGGCCGTATTCGATGAAGGTGGTTCCTCGTCGCGCTGCCTCACATCTGGCATGTACCTTGTTGTTATCACGTCGATCCTCTTCAACCTGGACTTCTCAGGGGGCCTCCCCTTCGTAAGCGCAGTGAAATCTTCCTTGTAGCACTCTTTCTGGCCTTTTGTTCGAACAACCTTCTCTGCTGTTTCTTTCATCGTGTGAGACTTCTTCTTCTTTCGGATACCTTTGATTTGATTCACCGCCGATTCGAAGTCTGGCGTTTGTTCTTCGCGGGCGAAGACATGCCCGCAAGTAACAATGTCGTCAGGTTTCGTTGCCCCCGAGTCGCATCCGTGTAGCACCCACCCTAAGTATGTGAGGGATGCGACGGGCTGGTTTCTCTTCCCTTTCCGCGTTCCCCTGGAGACAATCAACTCCCAGTTGTCTTGCCCGATGAGAACCTTCGGCCGCTCTTCCTCGTAGCAAAGTTGATCCGCCATCTTTTGCAAGTGAGGGTACAGCTTGACCTTCTCTTTGTCTACTGCTTGAGGTGTCAGGTGAAGTTCGTCCATGGTTCTTGCCCCGGTGACAGTCCTTTTCCGTGTCTGATGAACTCCTCGAACTTTCATATTGAACTTCATTGATCTCTTGTTCGACAGCAACTTCCCTCCGACTGTTTCTATGGTAAGTTGCTCTCGAGGTCCCTGTAGCCCCAGTTGTTCGGCTACGGATGAGTCCACCAGTGTCACCGTTGAACCTTCGTCTAGCAGAGCCAAAACCTTGGCGCTTCCCTTTGGCCCGTAGATCTCAACTGGTACCATCTTCAAGTACGCCTTCTTAGTTTTCGCCGTGTTGACCTGGAGCACGTTGTTGGTTACCTCCTTGCCATCCGGTTCCTTCTTTAATCCTTCAGGTTGCCGATCTTCATGCAGAAGCTCATTGTGCCATCTTCTGCATACTCTGCATCCTGGCTTCTGGCAGTCTTGCTTCCGATGTCGACCTTGCAAACATTTGAAGCATAGCTTGCTACTTGTTGCGATTTTCCAGCGTTCCTTGATCGAGGCTTCCGTAAACTTCTTACATTGGTGCAGGCGATGGTTTCCTTGACAGTGTGGACAATTTTCCTTATCTTCCCTTTGTTCCACAGCGGCATGGGTGACTTCTCTCTTCCATCCTTGGCTTCTTGTTACAGCTTCTTGTAGTGCATACTGACTGCACCGGTCTGCCTCCCTGTTCAGGAACTTGCTCAGCTGTAACAAGTCAGGATCTTCCGTGTCAGCCGTAAAGTCAAACCACCGGAACCGTATTACTGCAGGCATCTTGTCCACTATCGTCTTGAGCATTTCCGGCGACTGGAGATACTGAGGCATTTTTTAGGCTCTTCACTGTTGCCACGATGTTGCTCACTCGACATGCAAAATCGCACACGTCTTGAGCACTCTCCGTCATCTTAGGCAGCCTTTTCAGTTTCTCCATCTCTGCCAGTACCAGTCCATCTGGTCTTCCGTATTGCCGACGCAGTGCTTCCATGATGTCTTCAGGTGTATTATCCGAATACAATAGACATTTGACTGACTCTTGCGCTGCACTTCTGATGGACTTCCTCAGCCTTATCATATTCTGGATTGGAGAGAAGTTCTCAGCCGTATCTTCGTATGCCCTCTTGAAGGCTAGCCACTCGCTAGCGTTTCCGTCAAACTGTGGGAGATCGAACATGTAGCTAGGTGCTGCTACATTTCTCGTTGACAACTTGACGACGTCCCGTAGTGCTTTAGCGATGTCCTTGATGTCAGCAGAAACTTCAGTGATTTTCGTGGCTGCCTGTGCTTTGCTGGGCTTCTCCGGTTCTGACACTTTCCCTGGCAGCCTTTCCGTCGAATCGCTGATCCAATTCTGCACCATCTCTTCCCGGTTTACTGGCACGGTGATCACAGAGTCGTCATCGTCTTCTTCCAGTTGAATCATCTCCAGTTCTGCCTTTGCCAATTCAGCCGCAGCTCGTGCCTGGACTAGCTTCCGTCGAGCTAACTCTACACGTGCTTCTATCTCTTTCTTCCTTCTGGCTGTTGACGCTACAGACAGTGCCTTTGTATTCTGTACCCTCTCGGAGATCTTCGAACTTGGGCTTCCCACCAGTGTTCTGACTACCTCGGTTGTGGCCCTAATCGTAGTCTCGAACGACGTCCCAGACGGGAAGGTACCTTCTGTTCTGGTAACGGATGTCGTACCGGACTCCACTGTGATGCCACGTGATGCTCTCTCAGTCGGCGTACGTTCCAGCCGATCATCTCCCTTCTGGCTTCTTGTAACGGGCATCTTGATCTTCGTTTCCTTTCGCACGATGATCACTTCGTCCGTTGTCTTGAAGCGCAGATGTTTTTAAGTCTTCACCTCCTCGACGAAGTCCCACGATGGTCGCTACGGCGTGAATCCGGCTCGAAGGACCAGCTATCGCGGACCGGCCGTATGTGACCGACCGCTATGCGTTGACGAGCCTGGTCAGCCGGCAGCGTGAGGGGGAGAGACCTGTTGTAAGTAGGTCTCTTGGGTACGTGCCCTCTCGTTCCGACGGGCGCTGGTAGACTCGTCCCTGGGTTCACTTTGCGACCGCTGTGGGACAATCCTCGTCTGGATGTGAACTTGACTTGACCCCCGGCGTGACCCCCGGCGTGACACTCGGCGTGCCCCCGGCGTGACACTCGGCGTGACACTCGGCGTGACACTCGGCGTGACACTCGGCGTGACACCCGGCGTGACACTCGGCGTGACCCCCGGCGTGACACACGGCGTGACACTCGGCGTGACACACGGCGTGACACACGGCGTGACACCCGGCGTGACACACGGCGTGACACCCGGCGTGACCACCGACGTGACCCCCGGCGTGACCACCGGCGTGACCACCGACGTGACCCCCGACGTGACCACCGAAGTGACACCCGACGTGCCCTTGGCGACGACTCGGCGCTGACACGACGTGGGCCCGACGATAACTCGACGAGATCTTCTTGGCCGGACTTTGTAGGGGAGCAGGGAGCGGGGTAGTGAAACGCTGGTGTTGCTTGAGTCTTCCTTTTATTTTTCTTCCTTTTGAGTCTTCTTACTGGAGCCGCTGAGTAGAGCATGCTCCGAACAAAATCGAGATCGCTAAGGTACCCTCTTACCTTTACCTAAAAGAGAGCCCCGTATTTTGGGCTCACTTTTCGGTACATTTTTACTATGCTATGGACACTATTTTCACCATAGCTTTGCCATTCCTGGTCGTAGGCTAACAAATGACCACTCGAAATGTAGCCCACGACCAGGTCTATAAATAAACATAACATCCAGGGGGGTACCTTAGCTTACAATTTAGTATTTTCGTAAAAACTACCAAATTTTCCAATATTTGCCTAATTCAAAGGAAATGAATGGACACCCTGCCTAATATTCGAGTAAAACTAAACAATAATCATATTTATTAGGTGTGCTCTACCTATTCCTACCAAAATAAACCATATTTACCTAACATTCATCCATTAATTTAAACCGAATTACAGTTTTACCGTACTCATTATAAAACATATTGAAACTAGCCTATATGTACATGTGTTGATCGCCAACACCCAGGAATGTGGGTGTGGGGTAGGGTTTTCAATACATAAGCGTCTCAAAATCAATCTGCAAGGCTATATTGGTCTCACCGAGAGAGTAGCTGTCCTGAATTTATCTCTTGGCAAAGGTTACTTATCTCTCATACAAGTCTACGCACCAACAGAAAAAGCAAGTGAAAATGAAATAGACCACTTCTATGCAACAGTACATCAAGCAATACAAATAGCTCATGAAGATTACATAATGACGGATGACCTAAATGCGAAAATCGGAAGACCAAAACCAGAATAGGTTTTGCTGTGAAAAGTAAACTATCGATTATGAAAACATTTTTCAAAAAAAAAACAAGTACAAATGGACTTAGAGATCACCAGACTGAAAATACAGAAATGAAATAGATTTCATCTGTCATGTCATCTCATGTCGAGGTACTAACAATAAATTTCCCATCTGATCATAGGCCAGTTAGAGCAACAACTACAACGACACTACCATATAAACGTAGTATCAAATACAGTATTCCTCAAACAACTGTACTGAAAAAACAACATGAAATTTCAAAATACAAAGAATGCTTAAAAACATATTATGTTACAAACCAGCTACTGGATTTGCAAGAGAAAAAAACGTCAGTTCAAACATATTATGATAACTTAACTAACATCATCACTAAAAGTCTGTGACTCAAAGACTACTGGAAAGAAGAAAAGAACTGCAAAAAAACTCAAAATAAGACTAGAGCAATGAAAAACGAAATTTCTGCATTATATAAGCTTACCAGCAAATACATAAAAAAGGAATATGCAAGCCAATGGTATAATGTTATAGAAAAGCATCTAAACCAAACAGGTAGTACAAAGAAAGCTTTTAAAAAGTTGAGAACGAATAAAGCATGGATCGACGGACTGACATATGACGGAAAAACATTAAATGATCGAAGAGAGAAAAATAAATAAATATTGGTGGACAATTCACACACAACACCATCAGATCCTCCAAGTAGCGACCAATTATTACAAAACTTATATAATGCTGAAGAAATCTTCTTGATAATGGAAATAGAAGCAGCAGCAATGACTGCAACAAGCTACCTTCGATCCAATTAATAGAGGTAATAAAAGAACTGGAAAAGCTAAAGTCTGATAAAAGCCCTGGCTCGGATATTATCACAAATGAAACTTTAATCCTTACTAATATTATAAATGCGAAAGTAACTCTGTCTGTCTGTCTGTCTGTCTGTTACCATTTACCGTCTAAACCAGTGAATTGATTTTAATGAAATTTGGTACACAGATAGACTAGACCCCGAGAAAGGACATAGGCTACTTTTTATAGCGGAAAAAGGGTTGGGGGATTAAAAAATTTAACAAAAACTGGGGAAAATATTTATCTTCGAGAGCTTTAGCTGCGTGTGCTATTCTCCTTGGCGTGCGATGAAGTCTGATGACAGATGACAGCACATGTTTGTCTATATTTGAAGGTTACGTCATTTTAGGTAATCATATTTGCAATCAAAGATTTTTTTTTGCAATAATGCATTGTTACATATTTACATACTTTAGTATTATCAAATAAAAAATCTCTCTAATTTTATATTGTGGAATGTTGTTTATATTAAATTCGTCCGTTGATTTTTATACCTCTACACTAAATATTACTGTATTACCATACTATTCCCATACAATCGTATATTGGAAGTACTTGAAGGAAGAACCTTGCTGCCTCGATTTCACATTTCGGACTGGGACAATTGTCACAGTAACACCGTTTGGACCGTTTTGGACCTTATTTCGTTCAAGCGAAGGTTGATATTCCCATGAACTGTTTTACAGTAGAATCGCGAGTCCGTCAACATCGGACGGGGACAATCGTCACAGTAAGACCGTTGCTGCTTTTGGACCTTATTTTGTTGAGGCGAAGGTTGATATTCCATAACTGTTTTATTCACATAAGACCTATTGGATGTAGCTTCAAAACGAGACCGAGAACGATATTCACTCGGAACATTTTTTTTAAATTATCGCCAGTTCTAGCGCGTCGGTCTTGGCGCCATAACGCGCGCGCGATTTCGTGACGTAGTTAAGTGAAGTGGGTGCTTATTTGTGTTGTTTTGTGTGTTTAGTGAATATATAGGGGTAAGTGGCTTTGTTTAATAGATTTAAGGGCCCTTTAGGTATCTTTTTTACTATTAAAAACACAATAATGTGTTTTAGATTTTTGACACCAAAGATCGGAATGAGCCATATGGCTTACGAAAATGGCGGCCATTTTTCAATTGTCGTTCCTCACATTTTGCCTAATTGAGTATATATATTATTTTAATTATCGGTTCTACTAGTATTTTAATAAGATTCCTGAATATATTTTCTATCGATCGGTATATAAATATAATGCGTAAATACCTAAATCGTACCACACGAAATTTTTAAAAAAACCGGTCCGAACCGGCATGCAATTTCTGTTCTGTTAGGTATTTTCAAAGTCGAAAATATCAAAATATAAGTATGAAAGCATATACTTTTTAGTTTCGATTTATAAGGGGTAGATATAGCTGTTTATAAAAAACATAACCACCAATACATAAAACAATTTATTTTCTATACAAACACCCACTTTTTCAAAAGTGTAACTTTTTTCGACTTCGGGTACGAAGAAAAATCTGTGTAAAATTAAGTAAAAATATAATACAGAACAATTATATATCGTTTTATAGCTTATTTCAATAGCTTTATGATAAAGTAACTCAAAGCAGCCTAGATAGAACTTATCGATTACTAGGTATAAAATAATGCGCAAGGACGCACGCCGAGCGCACACGCAAAGTCTCGCCGATTTACAGTGTACCAAAAAACGCGGGGAGCGGGGGGACTTAAAGGCCCGATATTAAAGAGTAAGAGGTTTTCGACAATCAAGCTCAAGATTATCTGAAGAACTGACTGACTAACTGACTGATCACCTGAATGACGAATCATACTCCAATGAAGAACATATTTTAGAACATGGATGAACGACGCTCTCAATGATTGGACGTTGACGAAATTGCGGTGTTACCCATTACCGAATGTAAGCCAGAAGAAAAATGCATTGTTTGCGGAGCTATTTTTATAAACACGATGTTCGAATAAACATTTATCCGAACGAGTAGTACATTATTATTTATCACAAATATATAATTTTGAGCAAAATCGCCCTAGATATAATTTGATTTTAATGAATATTTTAGGAAATATCTTAGTTTTATAACAACTCCGCAACAAACTAATATACCACTTTATTGTGAGCACGTGGTACAGTGATGTTTCTTAGCGTTGTCTTCCAGATGAGGGTCCACGAGGCGATGTAGACACAGAGGCGGAACCGCGGCCATCACTATGCTAATGCCTGACCATGCGTAAATGTATTACATACAAATGCATACGCATGGTCGTAAAAATGCACATAATTTTCAAATATTAAACGATCGCGGCGCATAGAAAGAAGACAGCGGGCGGCCGCCGATCACTCTACGAGATACCATTTGCTCCCTTCCCGAGGGGTTCCCGCATTGACTTGAGGCCATGGCTACTGAACTCCTCGCCTCGAGGGGTTTGTAGCCATGGCGTGATCAGCCACGGTGAAGCTAAGAGAAACCCGCGGTGGGACTGCTAACCAGGACTATGGGCTCCAAGCCTTGCGGTCCTGGCGATGCGGTCAGGAGGGAGTTGCGCGGCGTAGACGGTGCCAGCGCGAATGATATGTGCCGCGATGTTTGGTGGTATGCATCGTGACCATAGAGAAGACAATCAATGAGATGAGAGGCTGAAGAGGAATACCGGTATAACGGTGTGCCACTCTCCCAGCCCACTGTGGCCTTGCGTGGTCGCCAACGTATGATGGCAGACGCGGTGGGACTGTAGAGCTGTAGATACTAATATCGGTGAGCTGCTGTCCCCGTCCTCTTCAGCCGAATGGTGGTAGGTGATGAGGCCGAGCATTTGGCTCACCGCGGGAGACAAATGGTGTCTAGACGTGAAGATGTCTGGTACCCACTGTTGGTCGCCGAGGTGACCACGATGTGCATTGTCCTGCGGCGGATTCGCAGAATAGCGCAAGAGCATCCCGGTGTTTGCGCAGTTTGTGGCAAAGGGGATACTGCAGAGGTTTTAGCCGGTAGGGGCACCACTCATGGTGTCGAATCTGACACAAATCGACTTTTCCCTACAAGCGGAATGGTATGTTAATGCATTACCTCCACATAAATGGTACCGTTTGCCTTTCAATTTCAAAATAATACAGTTTCCCGTTAAGTAGTCGCATGTTGTAACTATTATTAAAGCACAGGGGCAAACATTTCAGAACCTAGAAATTGATTCACGCCAAGACTGTTTTTCATACGGACAACTTCTTAGGTATCTGTATAGCGTTATCAAGATCATCAGGTTACAGAGATGACCAATTTGTTCTTCTACCGCAAGAATTTATAAATTTCGTACCTATATACAGAAATACTTTAAAATACTTGTACTATAAAACACATTTTACTAGATCCCAGTACTTATACCTAGCGTTTTTTTTTTTTTTTTATAGTTCTCTTACTGATCGTAGGTTTTTAGAGCAATGGATATTTTAGTAGAAATTTTCTTCAAATAGACGCGGGTGAAACCGAGGGTCACAGCTAGTAAGAAATATAATTCGAAAACTCAAAAACCCGACTGCGTAAAAAGTCAACCAAACTACGTACTTACATACTAAAAACTGAAAAGAATAAAACGAGCACTTAGATTTCTGGTGGTCTAGAATTCTATAATATGTTATGGAATTAATACTATTGAAATATATCAAATATATTCGATAAAAGAACATTACAACTAAACAGTCGGGATCCATTTAACAATTAGATTGAATGTCGAATAATTATGGATCCCAACTGTTCAGTTGTAGGTAATGTTCTTTTATTAAAATATATTTTATACCTAATTCAATAGTATTAATTCCATAACATATTATAGAATTCTAGACCACCAGAAATCTAAGTGCTTGTTTTATTCTTTTCAGTTTTTAGTATGGAAGTAGGTACGTAGTTTAGTTGACTTTTTACGCAGTCGGGTTTTTTAGTTTTTGAATTATGTTTCTTATTTTATACTTTTTTGTTATGAACAATGTTGTGAATGTTATTATGCTCAACATAATATGCATCTTTTGGTTTTTGACCAAATGTCTTCGTTTCTACTGATATAATATGTATGTAGGTTTTTCTACTGCATGTAATTCATATAGTTTTGTGTAAATCCGAGAGCGGTTCCGTGTTCCCACCATCAGCGGCAGAGTTGGAAACGGAGAAACCCCATGGAGATTTTACTAGATAGGGGCCATATCCATACATGGTATAGAGTGCAACATAACCCGGTCGTGTCTCCCGGGCGGGGCGGTAGGGTAGGTAAAAATGCGTAAATACATTTCCTGCACGTACGAAAAAAAAGGTAGTCCAATAAACCTACTAGATACTTTAGTATTTAATGTTCATCCACATTCACAAGTACCTACATTTAGTTATACGAAGTTTTCTGCTACCTAAAAACCTATAAATGTGAGAATGGTTATTACGCAACTTTAAATCGATACACACAGCCAAATCGAAAAACGTTGAGAGAAAGCTAACAATTGTTTTTAAATACCTATTCAACGATACCCCTCTTGACATAGTTTGGTAACTTTCATTTTTTTATTTGGACATTATGGCGTACGTTATATCCAATATGGCGGATATTGGATTTACACTACTGTCATGTCTTTACTGTCACTCGCCAGGCTAAGAGGAATCGATTGACGTGTGAATCATAAAAATCGGCCCAGGCGTTTGGTCTGTATAGTGCTTCAAAGGTTACTCAACAATTGACCATATCCATACTCTAGAAATACTTGTTGAGAAATATCAAGAGAGAAATAAACCACTCTACATTTCGTACATCGATTATCGAAAAGCTTTCGACACAGTCTCACATAAAATCATTTGGAGAACTCTAGCTAACCAAAAAGTAGAGAAAGGGTACATAAAAATACTTCAAAGCTTGTACGAAAATAGTAAAAGTAGAGTCAAACTGGAGCAAGCTGGCCCTTGCGTTTCCTGTTAAAAGGGGAGTGAGACAAGGGGACCCTTTATCCCTTAAATTATTTATAGCTCTACTTGAGAATATTGTCAGACAATTAAACTGGCAAGAAATTGGTATAAAAATCAATGGAATGTACCTAAATCACCTACGCTTTGCAGATTCAGCTCATTTCATTTGTTTTTTCAGAGTCAGCTCTACAATACCAAAAGTGTTTTATTATTTGGAATAGTTAATTTAATATCCCTATCTGTGCAAAATTATATAAATACACACGTTTGCCAAGGGCTGTGGAGCGCAGTATTTTTGGAGTAAAACTAACGAACAGAATACGAAACACCATAGGTACTGCGTTCCAAAACCGGAATAGCCGATGTGACTCAAAAAGTAGCCAATTTGAAGTGGGATCGAGCTGGACCTGTTTGCCACATGTCGTATGATTATTGGGTCATAATTACCACGCCGCAAGATTGCAAACGACGACGCGGCAGACCAAAGAAACGATGCCGATGGCAAAACGACCTCCACAAATATTGGAAAGACTGGACTGTATTAGGCATAGATAGAGAAAAGTGGAAGGAGGGTAGGGAATCCGTTACCCAAGATTAGGACAAGACAGCCACATGATAAATAAATACTAATATTATGTAAATGAGAAAAATACAAATGAATTAAATTTTAAAATTCAAGAACAAGTTACAGGCGAACTGAGGCCTTATAAATCAGTTGAATCGGCATGATGTCGTCAACAGCTATTCACCGGTATTTTTAAACTAGCTGCATTTGCCAGGCTTCACAATTAAAAGTTGGATCGTTCACCGCAATTTTTAAACTCGCTGCATTTGCCAGGCTTCACAATTAAAAGTTGGATCGGTAGTTAAAATGTTGCGAAATATCAACAAACCGCGTCTTTGCAACGGCACACGGCTAGCTATAAAAAATACTGAACACCGTGATAGAAACAACCTATACTGAAAGGAAAGTATAAAGGAGAATACGTTTTGATACCACACATCCCAATGATTCCGACTGATGTACCATTTGAGTACAGACGACTACAGTTTCCAGTACGACTGACTTTTGCTATGACCATAAACAAGTCTCGGGGGCAAACTTCAAGTGTTTGTGGTATTAATCTAGAAAACCCATGTTTCTCACATGGTCAATTGTATGTTGCATATTCCCTCCCGTGTTCGAAAACCATCAGATTTGTTTGTCTATGTGCCAGGTAATCGATAGACACCCGTACGCGTACGTGTAGGTTTGATGAAAAAAAAGTTTTTGAGTTTCAGTTCGCATTATGGGGGGCAGCCCTAATTTTTCTTTTTCTTATTTTTTTTTTTGTAAAAATCCTTATGCGGTTCATAGAATACATCTACTTACCAAGTTTCAACAGTGTAGTTTTCATAGTTTCGGCAAAAAGTGGCTGTGACATACGGACGGACAGACAGACATGACGAATCTATAAGGGTTCCGTTTTTACGTTTTACGGAACCCTAAAAACATCGTATATCACAAAGCACTACAATGAAAATAAAAAATATATTTGGTAATAACTTGATTAAGAATAAAATGATTACTTACTTTTAAATGCGTAATGGTCTATCGTTCTTACCTGTGTTGGGAGCACGCGCAGACAAGTTTTCAGCTTTTATAAAATGACGAAGTTCTGGGGTTCATGGGCTCTTAGTCCACTATCTAAGCCACAGAAATCTAAATAATAAGGTAATAAAAATGGCATAACTCTCAAATTACTTGCAAAACGCTTGTCGCCACATTTCCCCTACCCCCGCGATCACTACTACATGCGCGTAGTATTCAAATAGAGCTCCACTCATACACCAATAGCTGCACATTATCAACCTGGGTCTGTGATTGCACCACACACATCCATAAACGCTTAGCAGTGAACCTACTAATACATTGAAAAATTAACAATTTTTCACATATACGCTAGTGCTTGACAAAAATTAAAACATATCGATATTTCAAAGTACGGTCCAATTTTAACATTCGATAAAGGTTTCATTAATTAGGTGTATTACACTACAACAAAGTCAATATGCCTACCTATAAAATAAGTGAGTCACATGGGGTATACTATTGTTTCGAAAACTGAACTATGTAATTCTGACACCACATGGGCTTAGGTATAGTTGAAGAACTAACGTTGTTGTATATTTTGTACATCGAGCAACTCGATCTTCCGCGCAAGCACGGAAGGGAAGTAGCCACACAAATCTAAATAATAAGGTAATAGAAATGGCATAACTCTCAAATTACTTACAAAACGCTTGTCGCCACATTTCCCCTACCCCCGCGATCACTACTACATGCGCGTAGTATTCAAATAGAGCTCCACTCACACACCAATAGCTGCACATTATCAACCTGGGTCTGTAATTGCACCACACACATCCATAAACGCTTATCAGTGAACCTACTAATACATTAAAAAATTAACAATTTTTCACATATACGCTAGTGCTTGACAAAAATTAAAACATATCGATATTTCAAAGTACGGTCCAATTTTAACATTCGATAAAGGTTATTATTGATTTCATTAATTAGGTGTATTACACTACAACAAAGTCAATATGCCTACCTATAAAATAAGTGAGTCACATGGGGTATACTATTGTTTTGAAAACTGACACCACATGGGCTTAGGTATAGTTGAAGAACAAAGGTTGTTGTATATTTTGTACATCGAGGAACTCGATCTTCCGCGCAAGCACGGAAGGGAAGTAGCCTTTGCTAAAAATTATTGTTCAAATCTTTCTGTCATTTCTTGCGGGAGGGGAAAGTTGCACACTAGCGTAAAGCCGCACTATTACATACAAAACATACCTGTACCGATCCATTGCCGACCATACTCACACAGCCAAATCACTAACACATAAAAAATAAAGCACCATTCACAAATCTAGCCCCGCCCTCAGTGTATTCCACGCCACAGTATATTTTCAAACTCCATGGTCCACGCGGACTTGTACTTTGACAGAGGGGAAACGCTGTGTATGCCTACTCCCTTCCGTGTTGCTCGCTGATTTTGTATGAAAACTAATAAAGTCTTAAAAATAAAAGCTTACAATAGATAAACACTGCCTCAGTTATCTTAATATTTATTTTGCACGGACGAACAATCGCGCGTTATAGCCAGTATGTATATACTTTTGTTAATAATTAATGAATTATGAAGTAATGTTTACCGCGAATTAAAAGATTGTACGTACGGGTGTAATGTTAATTGCGTACAATTTTTTTATCGATTTATTATGTTACTTTATCGATAAAACTATGTAAAATTTAAAATAAATTTTTTATCGTTTATTTTTGGGAAAGTAAAATTGGACCGTCACAGCACTAACTCACAATCGCTACCTGCGGTTGTACCATGGAAGATTAGAGGTTATGAAGATATCTTTAATTTTACATTACATTGCTGTTTATGCTTGTACCACTTTAGATGTTAATTAATGTATGCAGCAATGGTATGCAAAATGACGATCACACCAAAAATTTATAACTATCATAGTGAATCATTGGGCTCCGTTTATTTTATTAAAAAATACAATTAAAATAAAATAAAATACCTATCGGTGAAATGTTATCTCATTATTGGTATAATTGCAAGTTGTGGAAGAACTTCCACAGTTGTTTATGCTGCTTAACACAAGTTTTTAAAGATGATTCACGCCTGCCGGTTCGAACAAGACTAAGCTACAATTCGAGCACTGGTGGCCTACAAGTCACCTGTGCGGCGACAATGTCACGCGGTCATGCGACTTCTAGTACCTTATTATTTAGATTTCTGTGGAAGTAGCCTTTGCTAAAAAATATTGTTCAAATCTTTCTGTCATTTCTTGCGGGAGGGGAAAGTTGCACACTAGCGTAAAGCCGCACTATTACATACAAAACATACCTGTACCGATCCATTGCCGACCATACTCACACAGCCAAATCACTAACACATAAAAAATAAAGCACCATTCACAAATCTAGCCCCGCCCTCAGTGTATTCCACGCCACAGTATATTATCAAACTCCATGGTCCACGCGGACTTGTACTTTGACAGAGGGGAAACGCTGTGTATGCCTACTCCCTTCCGTGTTGCTCGCTGATTTTGTATGAAAACTAATAAAGTCTTAAAAATAAAAGCTTACAATAGATAAATACTGCCTCAGTTATCTTAATATTTATTTTGCACGGACGAACAATCGCGCGTTATAGCCAGTATGTATATACTTTTGTTAATAATTAGTGAATTATGAAGTAATGTTTACCGCGAATTAAAAGATTGTACGTACGGGTGTAATGTTAATTGCGTACAATTTTTTTATCGATTTATTATGTTACTTTATCGATAAAACTATGTAAAATTTAAAATAAAATATTCATATATTTTTGGGAAAGTAAAATTGGACCGTCACAGCACTAACTCACAATCGCTACCTGCGGTTGTACCATGGAAGATTAGAGGTTATGACGATATCTTTAATTTTACATTACATTGCTGTTTATGCTTGTACCACTTTAGATGTTAATTAATGTATGCAGCAATAGTATGCAAAATGACGATCACACCAAAAATTTATAACTATCATAGTGAATCATTGGGCTCCGTTTATTTTATTAAAAAATACAATTAAAATAAAATAAAATACCTATCGGTGAAATGTTATCTCGTTATTGGTATAATTGCAAGTTGTGGAAGAACTTCCACAGTTGTTTATGCTGCTTAACACAAGTTTTTAAAGATGATTCACGCCTGCCGGTTCGAACAAGACTAAGCTACAATTCGAGCACTGGTGGCCTACAAGTCACCTGTGCGGCGACAATGTCACGCGGTCATGCGACTTCTAGTACCTTATTATTTAGATTTCTGTGGAAGTAGCCTTTGCTAAAAAATATTGTTCAAATCTTTCTGTCATTTCTTGCGGGAGGGGAAAGTTGCACACTAGCGTAAAGCCGCACTATTACATACAAAACATACCTGTACCGATCCATTGCCGACCATACTCACACAGCCAAATCACTAACACATAAAAAATAAAGCACCATTCACAAATCTAGCCCCGCCCTCAGTGTATTCCACGCCACAGTATATTTTCAAACTCCATGGTCCACGCGGACTTGTACTTTGACAGAGGGGAAACGCTGTGTATGCCTACTCCCTTCCGTGTTGCTCGCTGATTTTGTATGAAAACTAATAAAGTCTTAAAAATAAAAGCTTACAATAGATAAATACTGCCTCAGTTATCTTAATATTTATTTTGCACGGACGAACAATCGCGCGTTATAGCCAGTATGTATATACTTTTGTTAATAATTAATGAATTATGAAGTAATGTTTACCGCGAATTAAAAGATTGTACGTACGGGTGTAATGTTAATTGCGTACAATTTTTTTATCGATTTATTATGTTACTTTATCGATAAAACTATGTAAAATTTAAAATAAAATATTCATATATTTTTGGGAAAGTAAAATTGGACCGTCACAGCACTAACTCACAATCGCTACCTGCGGTTGTACCATGGAAGATTAGAGGTTATGACGATATCTTTAATTTTACATTACATTGCTGTTTATGCTTGTACCACTTTAGATGTTAATTAATGTATGCAGCAATAGTATGCAAAATGACGATCACACCAAAAATTTATAACTATCATAGTGAATCATTGGGCTCCGTTTATTTTATTAAAAAATACAATTAAAATAAAATAAAATACCTATCGGTGAAATGTTATCTCATTATTGGTATAATTGCAAGTTGTGGAAGAACTTCCACAGTTGTTTATGCTGCTTAACACAAGTTTTTAAAGATGATTCACGCCTGCCGGTTCGAACAAGACTAAGCTACAATTCGAGCACTGGTGGCCTACAAGTCACCTGTGCGGCGACAATGTCACGCGGTCATGCGACTTCTAGTACCTTATTATTTAGATTTCTGTGGAAGTAGCCTTTGCTAAAAAATATTGTTCAAATCTTTCTGTCATTTCTTGCGGGAGGGGAAAGTTGCACACTAGCGTAAAGCCGCACTATTACATACAAAACATACCTGTACCGATCCATTGCCGACCATACTCACACAGCCAAATCACTAACACATAAAAAATAAAGCACCATTCACAAATCTAGCCCCGCCCTCAGTGTATTCCACGCCACAGTATATTATCAAACTCCATGGTCCACGCGGACTTGTACTTTGACAGAGGGGAAACGCTGTGTATGCCTACTCCCTTCCGTGTTGCTCGCTGATTTTGTATGAAAACTAATAAAGTCTTAAAAATAAAAGCTTACAATAGATAAATACTGCCTCAGTTATCTTAATATTTATTTTGCACGGACGAACAATCGCGCGTTATAGCCAGTATGTATATACTTTTGTTAATAATTAATGAATTATGAAGTAATGTTTACCGCGAATTAAAAGATTGTACGTACGGGTGTAATGTTAATTGCGTACAATTTTTTTATCGATTTATTATGTTACTTTATCGATAAAACTATGTAAAATTTAAAATAAAATTTTCATATATTTTTGGGAAAGTAAAATTGGACCGTCACAGCACTAACTCACAATCGCTACCTGCGGTTGTACCATGGAAGATTAGAGGTTATGACGATATCTTTAATTTTACATTACATTGCTGTTTATGCTTGTACCACTTTAGATGTTAATTAATGTATGCAGCAATAGTATGCAAAATGACGATCACACCAAAAATTTATAACTATCATAGTGAATCATTGGGCTCCGTTTATTTTATTAAAAAATACAATTAAAATAAAATAAAATACCTATCGGTGAAATGTAATCTCATTATTGGTATAATTGCAAGTTGTGGAAGAACTTCCACAGTTGTTTATGCTGCATAACACAAGTTTTCAAAGATGACTCACGCCTGCCGGTTCGAACAAGACTAAACTACAATTCGAGCACTGGTGGCCTACAAGTCACCTGTGCGGCGACAATGTCACGCGGTCATGCGACTTCTAGTACCTTATTATTTAGATTTCTGTGATCTAAGCTGACATATTTTGTTTCTTTGCATTCGTTTGTCAGACTGATTTGTTAAATCACGCGACAAATATATTTTTTTAAATTTCCTTTACAAAAAAACAAATGAACAACATGATAGAAGCAACTTTACTGTACTGAAAGGAAAGTATAAAGGTGAAGACGTTTAGATACCACGCATCCAAATGATTTCGACTGATGTACCAATTGAGTATAAACGACAGTTTTCAGTGCTTTTTGCTTTTGATATGACCATAAACAAGTCCCAGAGGCAACCTTAACACGCTCAGCGCCAAGCTCTATATGCAAATACCACCAAATTTTCACAACAAATAGTAAAGAAAATAATCACACGGCCTCCCCCGTCATCCCTTTCTTTTTACCGGTGTGTATATTTTTTGATACACGTGGCCTGGGATTTTTTTAAAATGTGTATCAATAAAGATAACCATTCCGTTTTCATATTACATTTTATATATTATATATTCATACTATTATTTATCTTTGTTTCTCTCTTGAATACACATTTATTATTCAACCAAATATTATCTCAAGAAACTTACTGTCATTTAATTTAGGGAACAAATAATTAAAGTTTTACTAAAACGATCTGCTCAGTCAGCCGGAGATGAAGTGCCACCAGCCCCTATTATGACAAAAAGGCTGCTAATCTTAATCTAAATCCTTAAATAATAAAAATCTAATAGAAAACATTATCTCATAAAGAACGTAATAAAAGTAGGAGAGAAAATTGTACGCTGAAGATGTGCAGAGGTGCTATAAAAAGTATGACAGGAAAATTATTGTTGGCAAGACTTTCAGAGCAGTTCAAACAACTACCAAATGGTGAAATGTGGTGTGAAAGTTTTCCGTGTCAAAACTGTTTTAATAATATTCACTGATTTATTCTGAACTTAAAAAATAGATTATTTAGTTTCTAAGTAACGTTCTTTTTTTGGATAAAATTATTTAAAGGTGATTTTTATTAATCTCTTAATATCTCCTTAACTGATTGTCCGATTCACAATCCAAAAATCTCTGGGAAAATGTATAGAAAGCGTTTGCATTTCGGATACACACTGGTTAACTGAAATGGGGAGTGTGTATCATAAACTATACACACTCCTTATGACAGTGTGTATCCTAATCGATACACATGGCGCTGAGCGTGTTATATTGTTTGTGGTATTAATCTAGAAAACCCATGTTTCTGACATGGTCAATTGTATGTTGCATATGTTGCCCTCCCGTGTTCGAAAACCATCAGATTCGTTTGTCTATGTGCCAGGTAATCAAACAAAAAACATCGTAAATCACAAAGCACTACAATGAAAATAAAGCTGATTTTTGGTAATAGCTTGATTAATGATAAAAGGATTACTTACTTTTAAATGCTTATATACGTTGAAATAAATATGTTATTAATAAAAATTCGGTTCACATTATACATCTTTTACCAAGTTTCAACAGTATAGTTCTTATAGTTTCGAAAAAAGTGGCTGTGACATACGGATGGACAGATAGACATACATGACGAACCCATAAGGGTTCAGTTAGTACGTTTTAGGGAACCCTAAGAATGGATCTTCGAAATGTAGGTATAACTTTTCAATGACCACACCAAATAGGATGATTCTTTGTTTTATGTATTTGTTATTGTCGGGACAAGATTTGTACAATAGAAAATGTAGACGAAAAAATATATGGTGGTACGAAGTTCACCGGGTCAGCTAGTTAAAGTTAAAAACAGGATTGTAACTTGTCAGCGAGGAATAGAGCGAAGTATGCTTAACATAAAGAAAATACAAAAAGTACGGCACACAAAAATAAGAATGATAACTAAAGCAACATATGGACTAACTCAAGCACTCGGACTAAAATAGAAATGGGCAGGTCACATAGCTCGTCTTCATGATGGAAGATGGACCAAACGCGTGACATCATGGAAAGGTCCATTGGGAAAACACGAACAAGGCAGACCTCACGCTAGATGGGAAGATGAAATCGTAAAGGTCGGTGGTCCCAACTGGATGCTGAAAGCGAAAACTAGAGAAGACTGGATATCCTTGGAGGAGGAGGCCTTTACCTCTAAAGAGGTTCACGCAGAACGGTGTTAACTAAAATAAAAAGAAATTAGTTTGAATAAATAATAATTTATAGCTGTAATAGAAATAACTCAGTACCTACTTGCAATCCAATATTATGTTAATCTTACCTTCTGCTGAAATAAAAGGCTTTTTATTTATAAGGGAAGGTTTAAACGGTGAGAAAATATTCAAAAGTAGCGAAAAAAATAGTAAAAAACAATAACTTAATTTTCTCATGTAAACTGTTCTACATAATTTCCAGTCAAACATTTGACATTACCGATCAAACATTTGACGTTGTCAATCAATCATTTTTGTCTTCGAGAGTATTAATCAAAGAGTTTAATATAGTTTTAATCAAAGAGTATATACGTTTTTGAATTGAAAACTTCTTTTGGCGCGCCTAGACAGATTTTTTGTGGGCTGTGAATTGAATTCTAGCGTCACGCTCGGGTATGATAAGAAATTTTCGGGTGAACTCGGGATGCTAGAGCGAGAAAGATAATAAAGCCAAGTGCTATTCGCTGTTATACAGATAAACCTTCCTCTTGAATCACTCTATTTATTATAAAAACCCCGCATCAAAATCTGTTAGGTGGTTTTAAAGATCTAAGCATATATAGGAACGGATAGATGCGGGAAGTGACTTTGTTTTATACTATGTAGCGATTTGGCAGTTTTTGTTGAATAGTATTTACAGCAACTGACCAGGTTAAGTCTTAACCGTGTTAGAGTGTATAATTTAAAGTTATCTAAATTAGTTTGACGAAAATTAATAAGTCAGCTCTAATAACAAGCGATACCTGCCATAATGCCTCCCACACAAAGTAAATCAGTTCGCAGTAATTTGAATCTAGAACTGCATTCAACTTACATATACCTTCGGGTGAGGAGCACTCATCGTCCGAAGATATAAGATATCACATTTTGGTTACTATCGTCCTCTTGCTAAGTTTATCCATCAAAACAACGTATTGTATTTTTATACGAGCAGAGCCTAATTACAATGTGAACTACGCTGCATACCTAATTATTTACACTAAGCACATCTGAACTGCCCGTAAACACCAATGAAGGTGTAAAGGTAGTCAAGATGATCAATATAAAATTAAGATTGTTTTAGTAAACTGGCGGACCCTGCAAACGTTCTGCAGTCGTATAAATCGAAATCAAAAAGTGGAGCGTGGAGGGGACAAAGGATGAAAAATACTTTACGTCCTATTCTCATACCTAGCAAATTTACATAAAAATTTCGTAAAACGTGGTCGAGCCGTTTTGAAGCAGTTCAAATAAATATCGGGACACGAGAGTTTTATATATTTATAAGATGTGTGTAAATAGCAGAAATTATTTTTGTTTTTTGACCTGGACAATATTAACAAAAAAAACATCTCCAACACGATAATGTAACCAATCTCACATTTGCCATAGCTACATTTCATTGCAAATAGCAAGGTAGATAGGATTGAAGAGGTTGACGCCAACTATTGAGTTATTCTTAATCTGAATTTCGTAAAGATTGATACGCTGCCAGCATCCACATTATCTCGGCGTGATGATTTATTTGAATTAGCATTTTTCTTTCAGGACTACAGAAAATTTGTTGAAGTTGTTGAAGTATAAATTATCGATTGTGGAATGGGTTTGAAACAGCGTGTGGTGGCAGGGCAGATGTCGTAGGTCGCGCACGCGCGTTGCATGCGTGCGTCACCAGGCGGCATCGACGGTCGGCGCGCGCCGTTCGCCTCTCGTAATCTTTGTCCGCTCATTGCCAAAAGCGGCGGCGACGAGAACAGTCAACCGCGTTTGCCAAAACACCGTTCTCCTCAGCGCCACTCGCACGCCGCGAGCAGCGAGCGCATTCATCGCGCGACTCACCTTAATGCGTGACATAAAACCGGAACCCGTCGCGATGTCGCGTGTCTTTCAGCCTTCCGAATTTGTCGTCTCCAAGTCTCGTCTGCCATCTTTGGAACGTTACAAAGAAATCCACAAGAACTCCATTGAAAATCCCGAAGCGTTCTGGAATGACATCGCGAGCGAGTTCTTCTGGCATTCAAGATACGAGCCGGGAAAATTTTTCGACTACAATTTTGACTTGACGAAAGGACGGATTTTTTTAAAATGGATGGAGGGAGCCGTGACGAATGTTTGCTTCAATGTTTTAGATCGACATGTAAGGAATGGACACGGAGAAAAGGTTGCTTTCTATTGGTAAGTTAAATATTGCATCTTTTGTTTTTCAGAATCGATAGTCAGCTGAGCGATGCACAGAGATTGCGCGCGAATGTATTGATTTTCTTAGCCTCTTCCTACAGCTTGACCCCTTGCTAGTATTATGTAATAAATGTTAGGAACTAATATTTTATTCAAATGCTGCAATCGACAATGTAGGTCGTCGATCTATTGATCGCTGATATGACCTAGATTTCAACTATAATAACTAAGCTCCTTACGGAAACTTTATGCACGATACAGGACAAAACTCTCTAAATATGACAACAAAAACAATCCATTCTTATCCAATGTGTTCCTGTATGTTTAGGTAAAAACCATGGGCTAACAGAACACTGCGCATCTTTTGTTTCTGTTGCTGTTTTTTTTGTTTCATTTTTTTCCTTTGCCTGGTTTGCCTGGTTTTATTTTTAATTCCCGATGACGCAGTTACACAGTGGGAGGCAGCAAAAGGGGGTGCAAAGGGGTGGTTTGAATAGGGTGTCTAGTGTTCCTATCCTTGTTACTCTCAGTGCGAACGTTTCGCGCGCTCGCTCTATCTGGGATCTAGGCAGCCTAGATTTTATTAGTTGGGTCATTCCATCTCCCAGGGGCCGTTGCCATAGATACCGTTGAAATAGGACGAACCCTGGATCACCAACGGCCCTGACGTGGGGGTGGTGAAAGGTTGGGAGGCGACCTGTAGGGGATTTGAAATATTTTTGACTGCACAGTGTATTTTATTTTTGTTGCGCGCATATGCTTCATTTTGCGAATTTTATTTTACCTTTATTACCACACATTAACATCTATGATTGGTAGGAAATTCAATATATATTGCTTGTAGGTTTAAAAATAAGCAGACAGATAACAGAGAGCCTTCCTTACCTTACCGTCATATTCCACACAATTAGTCAATTACTCAATGCTTACGCGAGACAAAAACTTGTCAAAATTTTGAGTAAAGTGGGTATAGAAACCTTCGACATTTGTGACTCAAAGAGATATTTAATTATTTGAACTTAATGAAAATTTTTAAATACTGAGGTTTGTCTCAGTAACCAAAGTCCCTCAAAACCTTTCTTATTAGGCACAGGTGGGCATGATTTCACAGATTTTTCGGGGATTTTTGATGAACTGCTGAAAAATGTTTGTGCATACTTATACATAATTGTATTAAGTTAGGTAGAGACGTTTTTATCTACTATAACTGACAGACCAGCAACGTCCGTACGTAAGTGATATTTGACTATGGAAGAAAGTGATATAGGTAACATGCGGTTTGCCCGTCACAATTATATAGTGGTAGGACTCTTTGCAGAGTCCGCCTGGGGTAGTACCACACCTTTGCCAGTTAGTCTACCGCCAAACAGTGATGTGCCAACATTACTGTGTTCCGGTTTGAAGGGCAATGTTTCCAGTTAAATCACAGGGCATAGAGATAAAACATCTTATATATCTGCAGGTAATGATTTGGACTCTTCATGTTCCAATAGCTGCGTGTCACTGTGCTGTTATGTGGCAAGCATGTTGCTTACCAGCAGGCACATGTCCTGCTTGTGTCGTCACTATACTATAAAAAAAGGTTAAAGTAGCTAGAAAACTGTTTATTATGACACAAACAAAGAGAAATATGACATTTAAAACACTTATGTACCTATTAGCTCCATAAGTGGCGGCCTTACCTATTGACGAGACCAATCTTCCCAGGTAACCAGCAAGTGATTAATTGAATACTTAATATTTTGTCAAAAATAGTAATACCAGCAGAAAAAGTCACTCTTAAGTTATGCTTATACTCGATTTGAACATCTGACTCAAATCACATAAATAAATCAGTTGATCGTTTCTATGGTAGAGCAATTTTGTATTGATTTCAAGATTAGTGCCATTGTGAAAGCATAAATATAGACGCGAAGTTTTCAGTTTGCAGAGCGTTCAAATTCAAATAAAATATTATTTATCGTCAGTGAAACTATTAAGAGTTTCTTTTTTTTCGAAATGTCTGCTTTTCTAACTTGTTTTTTTTATATTTTCCTGAAAATCTAAAACTTTCATGGTCAGAGTGAATAGGTATTTTGTAGATGAATCTCACCAACAATGGCGAGTTTTTTTCTTAATTTTTGGTCCTTTCGATTTTCCAAAAAAAAAATGGTTGTCTGTAAAGTCGGTTTACTGACGATAGAACGTGACAACGTCTTAAGAAATCAGTACGCTGATAGCGCGAGTAGTGATACCGCTCGACTCGGCGGGTGGCGCCCTCAGCGCTCAGCTTCGTCCGCATGGCACGGAAGACTAACTAACGGTAACGGCGGAACGTTACAGTTTTGCGGGCGTGCAGCCGGCTTCATCGAATTATAAGACGTTATCACGTCAAAAAAATCGTGATCGCTTACTTTATAACGCGTACGACAGTTAACTCCCAACCGATAAGAAGATTAAAATTTAATTTTGTATAAAATCAGTTGAGATAAAGAGAAGTAGAAAAAATGTTTTGTAAATAGTAAGTAGTGTAACTTCAATACCATATCAGTGTTTTAAATAGTACCTTCGCTTCGCTTGTTACTTACAAAATAGGTTAACAATAATATGTGTAGTTTATATAAAGTTACTTTGAGAGGTGACCTAAATCGTAAAAAAATCTATACCTACTTACCATTTCAATTAACTTACTGCGAGTCCAAATCTGAAATCGAATTAAATGTGATACTTTTGTTGGTTACAATTTAGTCCAGTCTTTTTTTTATAATAAGCATAGAGTGGCGAGACTACTAGGACATCTGCCTGATTGGAACACGTAGAGTCCAAATCATTGCCAAAGCACTGCGATCCTCACCTATAAATATAAGATGTTTTATCCCTAATTTCACTGAAAATATTGCTCTTCAAACCAGAACACAGTTACGATTTCACATTACTGCTTGGCAGTAGAATAACTGGCAAAGGAGTGGCACGACCCCAGGCGGCAGCGATTTTTATTTAAATTAAAAAGTGACGAGACGAGCAGGTCATGTGCCTGATGGTAAGCAACATGCCTGCGACATAACAGCACAGTGACACACAGTTATTGGAACATGAAGAGTCCAATTCATTACGTAGCTCTGCACTGCGCTCGTCACCCTGCCTCAGCCTGCATCAGCCTGCACAGGCGACCGGAGCAAGATCGAAAATCAATTATGTTCGTTTGGACT
Source organism: Ectropis crepuscularia (assembly GCA_963693475.1). Taxonomy (NCBI): domain Eukaryota; kingdom Metazoa; phylum Arthropoda; class Insecta; order Lepidoptera; family Geometridae; genus Ectropis; species Ectropis crepuscularia. The sequence continues at coordinate 22,199,014 of OY856338.1, forward strand.
GCGCAGGCATAACTGCACAGGTAGACCTCTCCGGCAGACCGCAACGTGTATGGCGGGCATAAAGAGACCGTCGTGCACAGCATACATTCAGTCGTAGCCGCTGAATTTTGTTGGAGTTGGATTTTTTTTTTTTTTTATCACGATTGTACTTCCTTTAGGAAAATTCCTGATGTGGAATTTTAAGAATTTGTAAAGTTTATAAAGTGGAACAACAATGTGGAAAATTCAGAATATGAAAAAATAATATTTTGGATAAGTTATAATGTGGACAATACCAGAACATGGAAAATTAAGAATTTGGAATGTAACGTTGACATCATTGTGAAAGCAAAGATTTCTGCTTCGGAACTTCGTATACCTACAAATAAAGTCCATAACATTTTCATAGCAGATGTCTCTGTGTGTATCGTAATTGGTTTACAAACAACCAATCTAGTTGACCCCAAGAATCGCTAGCGGCTGGATTTGGTGTGGTACTAGGTACTTATTTTACTTGTACTATTTTACTTACCTACTTGTACTTTGGTACTAATTATTAAAACTTAAAAATTATGTGCTCTGTGTAAAATAAAATGATTAAATTAGTAAACCTTTAAATTATGTTGTGTTATAATATAGCATTATCTACTTTTCCAGCATTGTGATAAAAACAAACGTGACTCAGACTCAACCTTATGCTAAAAATACTGCATAAATAAAAACATATATTATTATAATTGCTTATGTTAATAAAAAATGCATGCAACATGCAATAGCTTTACCGCGGCAGTCCCCGAGTGCCACACATCTTTTTTTTAAATTTAATAATTATATACATATTTATGTAGATATTTTATATTTTTATCGTAGAATGAGTCAGAAAACAGATATCGTCAAAAGAGTCGTGGCATGCTCTCCCAGAGCCTGTTTCCCGAATGGTACAATCTAGGTGTCTTAAAATGTAAAGTAATTAGTCATCTTCTAGGTAAGCGTGCTCCATCTTCTGAGCTCTTACATGGAATACCTAATTCGCAGTGCAGTGCTAGGTATTGATTTGGACTCTTCATGTTCCAATAGTTATGTGACATTGTGCTGTTATGGGCAGACGAGTTGTTAATCATCAGGTACATGTCCTGATCGTCCCGTCACTATACTATAAAAAATCGCAATAGTAATTACGACACATTTTAACCAGTTCATATTTCACACTCAACCCTGTGTACATACAGTGGTAAGATAGAATACCTTGGCACTTAAATGTTTACATCTGATGATAAGATAACATGACCGTATCAATGTATAAGATGTGTTTCAGGAAAGAGGATGCGACCGTTTTTTTTTTTAAATAACTTATTTATGTGATTTACAAATGATATTTTTTGTAGTGTTACGACTCTGCAAAGAGTGGCAGAGTAAGTCTGAGAAAGTATAACACCTTATCTTTATCTCTTTTATACCGCAAAGCAGCAATGTCAAGACATAAGTGAATTCATTTTTTTTATCACTAAACAATTGATTTGATGGGCAATGTTCCCACGGATACTACAGGGCAAAGATATTTATACGTATACAGGGTTACTAATAGTGATCAGCCTGCATCTATTTAAGGGCATGTTCGGTTTATTTAAACAAACAATAAGTACTTACTCGTTCTACAACTTTTCTTAAAACTCAATAACCCATTTTTTTTTCTTCGTTTAGCTATACACGCGCATATGCGCGTCGGCACTTCTTTTATCGAGCGTTACAAAAGCGTTTTTAGGCCGGGAAAATACACTTTTTTATATGTTACTAGCTGACCCGGTGAACTTCGTACCACCATATATTTTTTCGTCTACATTTTCTATTGTACAAATCTTGTCCCGACAATAACAAATACATAAAACAAAGAATCATCCTATTTGGTGTGGTCATTGAAAAGTTATGAGCGTACATACATTTCGAAGATCCATTTTTACGGTTCCGTAAAACGTACTAATTGAACCCTTATGGGTTCGTTATGTATGTCTATCTGTCCATCCGTATGTCACAGCCACTTTTTTCGAAACTATAAGAACTATACTGTTGAAACTTGGTAAGAGATGTATAATGTGATAATGTGAACCGCATTAAGTATTTTATTAATAACACATTTATTTCAATCTTAAGTAAGTAATCTTTTTATTGTTAATCAAGCTATTACCAAAAATCAGTTTTATTTTCATTGTAGTGCTTTGTGATATACGATGTTTTTTGTTTGATTACCTGGCACATAGAAAAACGAATCTGATGGTTTTAGAACACGGGAGGGCCATATGCAACACACAATTGACCATGTGAGAAACATAGGTTTTCTAGATTAATACCACAAACACTATAACACGCTCAGCGCCATGGGTATCGTTTAGGATACACACTGTCATAAGGAGTGCGTATAGTTTATGATACACACTCCCCATTTCAGTTAAAGCAGTGTGTATCCGAAATGCACACGCTTGCTATACATTTTCCCAGTGGTTTTGGATTGGGCATTGGACAATCAGTTAAGGAGATATTAAGAGATAAATAAAAATAGCATTTATATAATTTTATTCAAAAAAAGAAAGTTACTTAGAAACTAAATAATCTATTTTTTAAGTTCAGAATAAATCCGTGAATTTTATTGAAACAGTTTTGACACTGAAAACTTTCACATATATACAGTTTAGCAGTTGTTTGACCTGCTCTGAAAGTCTTGCCAACAATAATTTTCCTGTCATACTTTTTATAGCACCTCTGCACATCTTCAGCATACGATTTTCTCGCCAACTTTGTCCTTTATGAGATAATGTTTTCTATTAGATGGCCTTTTTGTCATAATAGAGGCTGGTGGCACTTCATCTCCGGCTGGCTGAGCAGATCGTTTTAGTAAAACTTTAATTATTTGTTCCCTAAATTAAATGACAGTAAGTTTCTTGAGATAATATTTGTTTGAATAATAAATACGTATTCAAGAGTAAATAATGTTACGGAAGGTGTTTCTTTATTGATACACCTTTAAAAAATTCCCAGGCCACGTGTATCAAAAAATATAGACACCGGTATAAAAGAACGGGATGAAGGGGGAGGGGGTGTGATTATTTTCTTTACTATTTTAATACCTCACAACTCACAACACTAAAAAAAACAAAAATTAAAAGTTGTGAAAATTTGGTGGTATTTGGATATAGAGCTTGGCGCTGAGCGTGTTAAGGTTGCCTCTGGGACTTGTTTATGGTCATATCAAAAGCAAAAAGCACTGAAAACTGTAGTCCTTTATACTCAATTGGTACATCAGTCGAAATCATTTGGATGCGTGGTATCTAAACGTCTTCTCCTTTATACTTTCCTTTCAGTATAGTAAAGTTGCTTCTATCATGTTGTTCAATTTTTTTTGTAAAGGAAATTTAAAAAAATATAAGTACTTATCGCGTGATGAAACAAATCCGTCTGACAAACGAATGCAAAGAAACAAAATATGTCAGCTTAGATAATAGCCGGGTCACACAGGCGATCCGATAGCGATAGCGACCCGAGACGGGATTTTTTATAATGTTCGAATTTGTATGCAACCTGACACACAGCAAGCGGCCGCGATCCCATACTCGGATACGATCCGGATCGCTATCGCTATCGGATCGCCTCTGTGTGACCCGGCTTTAAGAGCCCATGAACCCCAGACCTTCGTCATTTTATAAAAGCTGAAAACTTGTCTGCGCATGCTCCCAACACAGGTAAGAACGATAGACCATTACGCATTTAAAAAAACAGCATTTAAAAGTAAGTAATCATTTTATTGTTAATCAAGTTAAAACCAAAAATATTTTTTATTTTCAGTGTAGTGCTTTGTGATATACGATGTTTTTGTTTGATTATCAAACAAATCTGATGGTTTTCGAACACGGGAGGGAATATGCAACATACAATTGACCATGTAAGAAACATGGGTTTTCTAGATTAATACCACAAACACTTGAAGTTTGCCCCCGGGACTTGTTTATAGTTATAGCAAAAGTCAGTCGCACTGGAAACTGTAGTCAAATACTCAGATGGTACATCAATAGGAATCATTGGGATGCGTGGTATCAAAACGTCTTCTCCGTTATACTCTCCTTTCAGTATAGTTGCTTCTATCACTGCCCAGAGGTAACCGGCGGCTATGGAAATACAAGTCAGCAGATTGGGACGAAATGCGTTCTTTCTTTGCATCTTACCAATGGCAGCCACTGTGCTTCTCTTCTGGTGACCCGTCAGCCTGCGCGGATGCTGTGACTGATGTAATACGTACGGCTATGGAATATTTCATTCCATACTCTGACGTTTCATTATCCAGCAAAGCTCGCCCATGGTTCGGTTCTCAATGTAAAAGTGCTGAAGCGTCTAAACATGAGGCCTACCTAGCCTGGGTTGATGCTCGACAGCGTAAGGCAAGGGATACACACCGCAAAAAGAAAGCGTTTAACAGGGCTGCTAAGGCATGCAAAAGGGTTCTTCAGAGTTTTTTGGTTATGGTTTGTCTCCAGGTTTTATTGCGTGGATATTGGACTTCTTGAGAGATCGGTCCATACGAGTTGTCATTGATGGCTGCTCGTCGGACCAAATGGGTATCAATGCCGGAGTCCCTCAAGGGTCGGTACTCTCTGCGACGCTTTTTCTGCTACATATCAACGATCTGCTGAATCCCGGTATCTTTGGGTACGCAGATGATAGCACCGTTGTAGAGAGTTACATGTCTAGCGCGAGAGCCAGCGGTCAACAAACTAAGGTATTGAGAGAGAGTATGGTCGAGCATTTGAACTTGGCCCTTGAGGCAGTCTCTGAATGGGGCGAAACCAATCTGGCCAAGTTTAATGAAGGAAAGATGCAGGCGTGTCTGTTCTCCGCAAAAAGGAGTCAATTTCTACAGACTCCTACTTTTCGAGGTGTATCCGTGCCGGTTACTGATCATCTTGAGCTTTTGGGTGTTACCCTGACATCTACACTCAACTTTGGCTCATATATCGAGTCCAAGGCTAAATTAGCTGCCAAAAAACTAGGTGTCCTCTCAAAGGTGCGAAAGTACTTCAAGTCTGAACAATTGCTTTTATTATATAAAGCACAGATTCGCTCTTGTATGGAGTACTGTTCGCACCTTTGGGATGGATCGGCTAAGTATCAGCTTGAGGCTCTGGAATCGATCAAGAGGCGGGCTAAAAGGCTCATAGGCAATAATTCTCTTGTGCGAAAAAGACTGCAAACTCTTGAACATCGCCGAAAAATTGCTAGCTTATCGGTTTATTATCGGATACACTTCGGAGAGTGTGCATCTGATCTGCATGATCTAATACCACCTAGCCCTTTTTTCTATCGGACTTCTCGTAACTCGAAGAAGCGGCATCGTTTCATGGTTGATGTTCCAAAGACACGAACAAAGAGGTTTGACTCTACTTTTGTGATAAGAACGTCTCGACTGTGGAATGAGTTGCCTGAGTGGGTTTTTCCCGATGGTTATAATATTGGTGTCTTCAAATCGAGAGTGAATCGGTTTCTTCTAGGTAAGCACGCTCCATCTTAGACCGCATCGTCGCTTAACATCAGGCGAGATGGTGGTCAAGTGTAAAACAATAAATGTTAAAAAAAAAAAAAAAAAAAAAAAAATATCACGTTGTTCAGTATTTTTTATAGCTAACCAAAGACGCGGTTTGTTGATATTTCGCAACATTTTAACTAGGTACCGATCCAACTTTTAATTGTGAAGCCTGGCAAATGCAGCGAGTTTGAAAATTCCGGTGAATAGCTGTTGACGACATCATGCCGATTCAACTGATTTATAAGGCCTCTGTTTGCCTGTAATTTGTTCTTGAATTTTAAAATGTAACTCATTTGTATCTTTCTCATTTACATAGTATTAGTATTTATTTATCATGTGGCTGTCTTGTCCTAATCTTGGGCAACGGATTCCTTACCCTCCTTCCACTTTTCTCTATCTATGGCTAATACAGTCCAGTCTTTCCAATATTTTTCGACTGGCCTCGTGGCTTAGTGGGTAGTAGCTCTGCCTGCGAAGCCGAGGGTCGTGGGTTCGATCCCCACCCAGTGCAAATATTTGTGTGATGAATTCAAATGTTTGCACTGTGTCTGGGTGTTTCTATGTATAATAAGTATGTATTTAAAACTATATAGGTATTATATCAGCTATCTGGCCGCCATCACACAAGCTTCGCTTAGTTTGGGGTCAGATGGTGTTGTGTGTGAATTGTCCACCAATATTTATTTATTATTTATTTGTGGAGGTCGTCTTGCCATCGGCATCGTTTCTTTGGTCTGCCGCGTCGTCGTTTGCAATCTTGCGGCGTGGTAATTATGACCCAATAATCATACGACATGTGGCAAACATGTCCAGCTCGACCCCACTTCAAATTAGCTGCTTTTTGAGTCACATCAGCTATTCCAGTTTTAGAACGCAGTATGGTGTTTCGTATTCTGACCGTTAGTTTTACTTAAAAAATACTGCGCTCCACAGCCCTTGGGAAACGTGTGTATTTATATAATTTTGCTCAGATAGGCATATTAAATTAACAACTCAAAATAATAAAACACTTTTGGTAACGCGGTTTGTTTTTGACTGACACTTGATTGATATAATGACGTGAAAACTGACGCATTTTTAAGTCGCGTGCCGAAACTGAATCAAAATAAATAATATCGTGAAGCCGACCAAATTGAACATCAGTAATAATGATCTATGAGTCTTACGTTTTGTTACTATTCAGTTTGATCTGGTTCGCGATATTATCACTTTTGTTGAGTTTCTTCTGAGTGAGTTTCGGAACGCGACATTAGTTCCTCCGTTGTTCCTCTTATCCTTCAACGCAACATGTACACTGTTTTGATAGATATGATGGAATTTGAACTTTGTGCAGCGGGACCAAAGTGCAAATTGACTCCTTGACGTTAGTAACACACATATATTGCTTAGTGAGTGCTTGTTATTTAATATGAACTTTTTTCCATAGCAATAAAGCTCAAATTGCATTAACATTTTAGTTAGAAAACGTTTGTATGGGAAAGCACTTTATTTCATACTAGCTGAACGCGCGCGCGTTGCTACGCCATCTATCGAAAATTGGTCGTATCAATTCAAATTTTGTTCAAATTCGGTTACTTTAGGTTCTAATGACGCAACCTTTAACATATGACAAATGCTGTCACGCAACGAAAGCTCGCTAAAAGCAATATTTTTTCCCCGTTTTTGTTACATTTTTCATTCATGCTCGGCTCCTGTTGATAGTAGCGTAATGTTAAATACCCTGTAGCCTTCCTCGATAAATGGACTATCATAGGTACAAAGAAAGAATCTTTCAATTCGGACCAGTAGTTCCAGAGATCCTTGCGTTCAAACAAACAAACAAACAAACATACAAACAAACTCTTCAGCTTTATAATATTAGTATAGAAGTATAGATTAACTTTATTTCATAGCAATCAAGCTCAAATTGCCTTAACATTTTAGTTAGAAAACGTTTGTAGGTATAGGAAAAAGAAAAGGGCTGTTTTTAGGGGTTTCCCGGGAGGATCAGTCACATTACAGGATAATCCAATTATAAGTAGTATTTCGTATGCGTCATGATGTACAGAGTACGATACTTTTTGAATTTTTGAAATCCGTTCAAAAATGCCAAAGTTATTTAATATTTTCTGGGACCGATTTAAAAACACGTCGTCTGCCTACCGATACACCGATGACGTCATTCGACACAATCCGCCCGCGCGCAGCGCGCAATCGCATTCGTCCGATACAAGGACGTTTAAAAAAAGTCGGACAGAGTCTCGCTAATACAAAGGCTGTGTATATCGAGTCGGCCAGAGCCCTGTCACATACAGGTTGACACTCTTACATACATACATCAGTCGGCCATTACGCGCGCAAACATCAGCCAGTCGACACGTTTCGCGGTAAAGGAAAATCTCATCACACATAATGTCTTGCGTAGTGAAATAATAAGTATAAAATAATAAGCTAATAAGTCCATCAGGTGTTATCGATATAAGATATTTTATAGTATTCGCATTTTTATATTGCGACCACGTGAGCGCTTGATGTACAGCTGAGCTAGGTTTCTCAATTTGAATTTCCAAACAGTCTATGATGCTGATGACTTTTGAATAACGCTTCCTGAAAGGCGTCGGAAGATTTGAACGAATATCGTCCCGAGGAGGAATGAAAACCAATTTTTGCATGCATTGCGCAACTTTAGGTACTGTCTCTTTGAAATGTCTAGCTGTAGTAGATTCCGAAACTCCAAAGTAAACAGCCAGCATGGCATTCGGTTCACGCCATCTCAATTTTTTCAAGGTTAATAATACATCAACCAGTTGACTCTCAACATTTTCACTCAAATATTCTACACAGAAATACATATGCGATGGTAATCCGAGAAAAAGTTTAGGTTCTCTAGATATAGACATTAAAGTTCCTTCTTGCATGTGTTTCTTATATAACTCAGTTTCTACTTTTTGTTCCATTTCAAATTCATCAGTACTTATACTGAGATGACTAAGGTTTGCAGAAACTGATGAGGTGCTATTATAAGAAGAAAAGCTATCATGCAATGATTCCCGACGATGTTTGATTATTTTCACCGTTTTTATTTTTGGGGTCTGAGTGGCATCAGTATTGGTACCTTTGCTACGAACTTTTGGCTTAATATTAACTTGCACTGCGATAGATTTATAATTAGGATGTACAGTTGTCATATTATTATCTGCAATAGGGTCTATAACCTCTGCGTCATTTGCAGTTATATCAATATATTCACATGCCACGAACTCTTCTTGTGTTACCAGGCTTTCATGACCAACTTCTGGATTAAGTACTCTTTCAAAGTACTCAATCTGCTGTCACTTTTTATATCCAGGCCGTTCTACAACAGTATTTTCCTTTCTTTGACAGTTAAATTTGTGCGGCAGAATTCCTTTTTTTAGCCTAAGTTGTCCACCCATCAATCGGTATCTTATATAATTTTCCATGTCATTTTCCACCTGTAACAACCGTATAAAAATATAGAGCTACTTTACAATGTTTTTATATATTTTAATATAATCTTTTTAGCAAAATTTTGACTGTATGAGTAGGTTTGATTTGAAAACAGAATACGTGTAAAATATTAAAAGGTAAGTTAATCTTAGGTATTCGTTATCGCTGGTTAAAATACGGTTGTCTCCTGGACTATGAAACGCATATACGTATGTGTTTATTAACCCACAAGGACCACAAGACAAAATTTTTTTTTTAATATTTTGAGCCGACGTGGCTTATAACTTATAAGGAATCTATCACTATTGTTGAATTAAAACTATAGCAGTAATGATAAGACGTACCAACCTATATGCCTACACCTACCTACTTCTATCGATGCAAATATTAAATTACACATACGTAAATATACTACATGTACTATACGTAATAGTCAATAATATATAATACTTACGTCGAAATGATCCTCGCAACAGTAATGAGTACTCTTGCTTGATAGAAGATGATCTCTCTTCATAATACTACACCACTATTTTCTAGTTTTTTGGTCCATCGGAACACGAAAAAATAGTTTGTTTGGCGTATTACTAGTTGTACTCTTGCACTGTGGCACGATACAATATTTATAGGACATTTTTTACGCTATTAAACGGATAAATCACAGGTCAAAACTGCACGGAATCACGTGTAGTATACGGAGTAACCTAAAGTAAAGTGAGTGCGCGCGGCAGGAATGTGTCGAATGACGTCACGCGGCCGGAGCTCATACTCGCGGGCGTTTTATGAACTGCTACAGTAAAATCGGTGTATGTTCGTCATTTCTTGTCGGATTCAGATATTTTTTTCACAGTGTGCTATGGTTTTCTTTTTGTTATCAATCTACATACTTAGTAAAAAACATGACTGATCCTCACTCGCCGTAAAAGCCATACTTGGACCTTAAAATTGTCCAAATAGGTCCAGTCGTTGTTGAGTGATGCGCTTACCAACACATTTTGCGATTCATTTTTAGGGTTCCGTAAAACGTAAAAACGGAACCCTTATAGATTCGTCATGTCTGTCTGTCTGTCCGTCCGTATGTCACAGCCACTTTTTGCCGAAACTATGAGTACTACACTGTTGAAACTTGGTATGTAGATGTATTCGGTGAACCGCATTAAGATTTGTACAAAAAAAATTAAATAGGTAAGAAAAATTAGGGTTGCCCCGCCCCCCATACTGAGAATTGAAACTCAAAAATAATTTTTTTTCATCAAACCTACACGTGTGGGGTGTCTATCGATAGGTCTTCAAAATGCGTTGCGTTGAGGTTTCTAATATATTTTTTGTCTACTATCTATTTAACGCTGTCTTGTTCTTGCGACCGTTGTATACGGAATCGGTGCAACAGTGCAGAAATAACAGTAAAACATTGACTTAATTGAACTATGTAATTTAAACTCATTTTTTGTTCAAGATTTGTTTATTTATAACTAGCTGACCCCGCAAACGTTGTTTTGCCATATAAATAAAGGTATGAAAAATAGCTAGTAGCCGATTCTCAGACCTACTGAATATGCATATAAATTTTGGTTAAAATCGGTAAAGTCGTTTCGGAGGAGTAAGGAAACAAACACTGTGACACGAGAATTTTATATATAAGATAGTGATGAGAGTTTTGTTGCTATATAAAGCAAGAAATATTTTTCCATACTCGTAGGTATACAAAAATGAACCTTTACTTTTTTGGTGACGCTGTAAGTTGAGAACAGCTTTATCAAATTCATTATTTTTTTTAAAGGGTTTCCTAATACTCCATAGGTTCGTCAAAAATTATAAATATTGCGCAGAAACTTAAAGGGCAGTAAAAATAGACGGTTTTTTTGGTCAACTTTGCACTAAATTTCTGATCCAATTTATTTTATATGAGGTATAAATCACTTACTGAGCATAAAGTCCCAAAATGCTCACAGATCCAGGTGGAGCTTCAAACGCCAATTGAAAAAACTGTTTTAGCCGATATTTCCGAAACTATCCAGTTTATGGCAATAATTACGGAATTATTGTAGAATTACCGTTATTGTAGAAAATAAAATTTTGCATCTTTTATTGCCAGCAAACTTTTTTTGTATAACTTACCGTTTACGATTTATGGCCCATTTAATGACACGGTTACGATGATGCCGATGGTGGTGGATGAATATAATACGGTCTACAACGGAACTTGCTTCTCTAATAGAAACAAATTCACTCTCGACTTGAAAACCCCAAGGTTCGAACCATCGAGAAAAACCCACTCTGATAATCTGGGGGCACGGTAGTGCCCCCGCCAAGTCGAGCGCGAAGCAAACACTGCCGTACCATCCTTTACTGGAACCATTTCGCCGCATTTTCAGGCCCCTATTTGAGAACCTCTAGATAAGACCAGAACGCTGAAATTTTCGTCATCTAGTAAGCTATAATCGCGTACTTAAAATCCAATCCAATTTCAAGTCTATACGTCATTTAGTTCCGAAGTTAAGCGAAAGCAAAGTTTCGCATTTACGACACTCATTCACTCACTCATGATCATCAAAATAGAACTAGTACTTCCCATAAACTCAGAGAGCTGAAATTTGGTACAGACTTAGGGTTTAATGGCCACATAAAGGGAAAACTATAAAAACTAGGAATATCGAAAATCTGGGGTACCTTGTGGTATACCTGGTTATTTGAAAACACGTCTTTACAAAAAATATTCAACTTTGTTTGCCTCTTCATTTGATGTCAAAAACCGAAGGTCTGAAGTACCTATCTGATGAAGAACCCTCAGCTTGTCCCAGCTGTATAAGAGATATAGTAATGCCCCTTTCTACTATTGGTACACAAAAAAATCGACTGTCATTGCAAAAATCCAGCATAGTGGGACACATCTTCTAATTTAATCTAGCCTATTGCTTCCCACTAGGTACTGGGCGAATGTTGCTAATATACAAGAATCAGAACCGGAAAAAAATAATATGTGTCAAATAATACATCTAATATAATAAATCGATAAGTCCACGTTTCTACAAAAAGAAGTGAAATCCCACCAAAAACATTCTGTAAAAAACTAGCCAAGTCTCGATGAAGCTGCATATTTATCTTTAAAAAGTAATGAAATCTAGACAAAGCTGTACCAAGTCTAAGGTACCTTACTGCGATTTCTTTATTAATATAGTTAATGTTTTGTGACTTGGCCGTTGAACATTCTTATACGTTAGTCCGTTAGTGGATACAAGTAAATTTTGTTTACACGTTATGTTGTATCTGTTGTAACTACTTATGTTTGTACTTGTTAAGCGAGATAATACCCTATACTGGTATTGGTAATTGGACGCTAGTGTCTCATATTAGGCTGTAGTTAATCAACAACAACACATGCATGCATTCAACAGCAACACCTGCGTTCAGCATCGAATACTGACTTCTGCTCTATTTTTTTTGGGAGCGTCAAATCGACCACCTATCTAACATAAAATAGACGTACAGACGGACTTCTATCAATGAATAGAAGTCCGTCTGGACTGGAAATATTTTAACTGTTTGTTTCCGGCTCGCCTACACATAAGTATTATTGAAATTCTTTATTGTTCACACCATATACATACAATTCAATTTAGGGAAAATAGTAAGACAAAAACAATTGACTGGTTATTGAATCAACGTTTTCCAATTGGCCATTTTCCATCATCAATGGTGGTGGTTCTGGCGACAGATTGGTGCAATGGTGTCATGGAGCACCTGGTTTTGTACCCTTGTGTACCCTTCAACGGCCAATTCACACAACATTAACTACATTAATAAAGAAATCGCAGTAAGGTACCTTAGACTTGGTACAGCTTTGTCTAGATTTCATTACTTTTTAGAGATAAATATGCAGCTTCATCGAGACTTGGCTAGTTTTTTACAGAATGTTTTTGGTGGGATACGTTTCACAGCTTAGTTGTTCTTATTACAAAAGTGGAGACAAAACTCTTCGTTAGACTCTTCAATGATGATGTTGAACGGTGTTGTTTTTTTGAGCAACGAGGAATAGGATAGAATAACTTTAATTTTAAAAACCTGGCTGCAAAAAAACAACACGTGAAAAACATTAAGAACTATCTAAGGACACTTTGGTAAATGAGACTAGTCTAACAATATCTTAATAGGGTATCGGACTGGGTCTAAAATACACTATTCTAATTAGTCCGTCAGCTAGATCATGGAAAAATATGGGACATGTATTTTTAATTTTTTCAAAATATCAAAAATCGACAAAGATATAGAACATCAAACTTCGAGAGTGGGGGGTCGCGACGTCACTCGTGAGTAAAAATAGTAGGCACGAGTGACGTCACGCGAAACTTCTAAGCGCTGTATCTTCGTAATTTTTTGTTTGTGAAATAAAAGAAAAAATACGTGTACAATATTTTTTTGCAATCTAACTGATGGACTAATTAGTTTTTAGGGTTCCGTAAAATGTAATAACGGAACCCTTATAGATTCGTCATGTCTGTCTGTCCGTCCGTATGTCACAGCCACTTTTTGCCGAAACTATGAGAACTACACTGTTGAACCTTGGTAAATAGATGTATTCTGTGAACCGCATTAAGATTTTTACAAAAAAAATTAAAAAAAAGAAAAATTAGGGTTGCTCCCCATACTGAGAACTGAAACTCAAAATTTATTTTTTCATCAAACCTACATGTGTGGGGTGTCTATCGATAGGTCTTCAAAAATGATGTTGAGGTTTCTAAAATCATTTTCGTCTACACTGAATAATTTGCGCGAGAGACACTTCCAAAGTGGGAAAATGTGTGTCCCCCCCCCCCCTCTAACTTCTAAAGTAAGAGAATGAAAAATCTAAAAAAAAAATATGATGTACATTGCCATGTAAACTACCAACGAAAATTAGTTTGAACTCGATCTGATGAGTAGATTTTTTTTAGTACGTCATAAATACACTATTATTGAAACTTCGATCAAAGTTACAACGAACTACAAGAACTATATGTAATATATATATGTATTTTTTTTTTTTTTTTTTTAATATTGGTGTACAATTCACACACAACACCATCTGACCCCAAACTAAGCAAAGCTTGTGTGATGGCGGCCAGATAGCTGATATTATACTTATATAGTTTTAAATACATACTTATTATACATAGAAACACCCAGACACAGTGCAAACATTTGAATTCATCACACAAATATTTGCACTGGGTGGGGATCGAACCCACGGCCCTCGGCTTCGCAGGCAGAGCTACTAACCACTTAGCCACAAGGCCAGTCAATATATATAATGTTACTTGCTGCAACGGAACCCTTCATGGGCGAGTCCAACTCGCACTTGGCCACTTTTTTGAGGATTGTACCCTATTACCAAATTCCATCCATCCGTTTGGAAAGGTTTGGAAGATACGTGGAAATAAAAGTTTTACAAACATACAAGATACGCGCGAAAAACATAACCCTTCTTCCTGTCGGATAAAAAGGGCAATGTGTATGCTACTGGGAACAGAATTCACGTCTTATTTTTTTTACATTGCTACCATTAAACGGGATATAAATCGTAATCGGTAAGTTCGAAAAAAAACTTTGCTGGCAACTAAAGATGTGACATTTTATTTTCTACAATAATTAGCTGTATGACTTTTCCTCTAAAAGTTTCCGAGATATCGGCCAAAAAGGTTTTTTCAAGATGGAGCTTGAACCTCCACCTGGGTCTGTTATTATTTTGTGATATTATGATTAGTAAATCTTTCTAAACCTTAAAAAAATACGGATCGGAAATTTAGTGCAGAGTTAAATTCTATTGTTACTACTGCCTAAAAGACACTTTATCAAATTTGGTCTAAATGGTCGAGTGTCTAAATTTAATTTTAAATTACCTAACTTTTTCGAATTCGTTTTTTTTATTAGCGTCGGCGTATTATACTCTTTGCAGAGGTAATTTGAAAATACTATGAGTTATTTGACAGTAAGAGTCAGATTGCACATAGCCAATATCTCAGGCCAATATCTAAGTAAGTACCTACCTTAAGGTGCGCTTATACGGGCGACTAAAATTGCTCAATTCCAATCATTCAATACTCGTCAACGATGACTACATCAAGCAATTTACGGCAACGGCAACAAGCATCAATACTGCGCAATACAATATTGAGCGATATCGCGCAACTTCATCAACTAGGCAATACTGTCCTACACGAGCATTTCAGTATTCGCTCGCTATGGACGACATTGTTCTTGCTGCGGCGGCTTGTAGCGCCACCCGATCTCTCGCTCTCCCCGCGGAAGCAAGCCGCAAAACAAACAAGTCCGAATGAGATATATACAAAAATTGCTAGTCAATTCGTATCGGCGACATTAAGCAATATTAAATATCTGGAGCAATTAGAAGCAATGTCGCCGCTCCAGATCGGTCCATTCGTGTCGCCGAGCAATTATTGCCCTCGTGTAAGCGCACCTTTACTGGCATTTAAATGCAAGTAATGTATTATTTATATAAACGTTTTCGAACATACCCATACGGAGAGGATTCCTCCCCTCTTATTATTTATTCCCTTCTCTCAACCTCTAATTTGACGGACGAACATTTCATTCGAACGAAACTGGAAAGGGCGGTGAGTTTATCATAATAACATAGAGTGTGAAACCAATAGCTCCGAACTACAAGAACTGACCAACGTTTCATACATTAGCTCCAATCGGCTAATTATGGCACATCCGTCTCTCAAACGTGGTACCTAACTACGAGTACATTCTTGCTGACCTACAAAATACCTAATAGCTTATCTGATAAATTAAAATATTATTAATCTTACTTCCGTATTATATTGAAGCCTTGGTGGCGTAGTGGCGAAAATATTGAATTTACAACCGTGAGGTGTGAGGTCGTAGGTTCGAATCTCGCCAGCATCTCTGAGCACTGATAGTTTAAAAATAGGAAGATACGGTAGTCTCTAATATTACTTGAAGTCAACCTGGACTAGAAACAACTGCAGGCAAATAGATACAGACATTTAAATGAGGATCAACCAAGGGAGACGACGCATACGCAGTCAGCAGCGCGAACGAGAAAACAATAATTCTCAGTGCCACGTACCCATTCTCTTACGAATAAAATTTGATTTGGAACTCCCAGTTAACATAAACATACTTTGTCCTATTCTGCAAATGGCAATTTAAATCACTATTAGTATGAGAAAAAGCACGTGCTACACAAACGCCTGTTCGATTGTGAATTTGTGACGAAGACCGATTTGTGCGGTCCACGACGAGTCGCTAATGCTGTATCTCCCGACTTTTATACTATCAATGTCTCTGCGTATTTTCCAAGTTCAGATGATGGACAAATTTGTCATCAGGTAATTACCGTTGCCTTAACATGTTCCCAATCCAGTGTACGCTATCCTGTACACTGGATTGGCGAATGGGTTCCGGCTTTCCGGCAAGTCCGTGTACTATTCTATATTGTACACTGATTTTACTCCAAGTAAATTTGTATGTGTAATTTAGGAATATTGTTACCAAAATAAAAACAACGAAACTAGGCATTGAGATATAGAACTACAATAAAACGAATAGACATGCCATACAAACATATTAATATTCAACAAAATAAACACAGATATTCTTCTTATGAATTCTTTTTTTTTTCTTATACTCTTTCAAAAAAAGTTGTAGTGGTTTGTTGTACTGTTATTATTGTTGTAAGTTTTTGTTGTAGTTATGTTGTTTAGTTGTATTATTAGTTGTATTTAAAATGTTGTAAAAATGTTATTGTAGTTTAGTTATTGTTGTGGTTATAAATTAATGGTTGTTGTTATTTTTTGTAGTTTGTTGTTGTCTGTAGTTGTAAAGTTGTTGTAGCAGTTAAGTTGTTGTTGTAGGTGTAAAGTTGTTGTTGTTGTCATTTTTGTAGTTGTTGTTGTGTTCTTGTCTAATTAGATAAAACCTAATCTAATTTGTCCTTAACCTTGTCTAACTTGAGATATAGAACTACAATAAAACGAATGGACATGCCACACAAACATATTAATATTCAACAAAATAAACACAGATATTCTTCTTATGAATTCCTTTTTTTTCTTATACTTTTTCAAAAAAAGTTGTAGTGGTTTGTTGTACTGTTATTGTTGTTGTAAGTTTTTGTTGTAGTTATGTTGTTTAGTTGTATTATTAGTTGTATTCAAAATGTTGTAAAAATGTTATTGTAGTTTAGTTGTTGTTGTGGTTATAAATTAATGGTTGTTGTTATTTTTTGTAGTTTGTTGTTGTCTGTAGTTGTAAAGTTGTTGTAGTAGTTAAGTTATTGTTGTAGGTGTAAAGTTGTTGTTGTTGTCATTTTTGGAGTTGTTGTTGTGTTCTTGTCTAATTAGATAAAACCATCAATAAATAAATAAAGATTTAAAAAACGTTTTTGTGTTCGTTGTTGTTGTAATTTTATTGTGTTGTTGTTGTTATAGTTGTATTCTGTTGTTGTTGTTGTTGTTGTAAAATACTAGTACGTACATTTAAAAAATATATAGGCAATAAAAGAAAATGTAAGGGACTATCCAATAAACATACATTTAAGAACGACACGTCCGTGTAATACCTCCGACTTGCGCGATAGGTGGGATCAAGCGATAGTCCTGTAAGTCGAATTCGCCTAAGTCGGGGTTCGTCTTTTCATTGTTAATACATATGTATAAAGTTTGTGTAGCCGGGATTTTTTATCTTTTGGACGACTTAATTAAAGATAAGATAATGTGCACTGAGCACGTAAAACAGTTCCACGAGGAATACACCCGACATTGTCGTATACCGAACACTGGCAGTGCGGAGTGGGCAAATGAAAAACCGCGTATCTCCGAATCCGCGTAAAACGAGGTAGTTTAAGTCGGGATATTGCTGTACTGCATTGTGTACACGGACACAATGCGGTACAATCGCGGCATTCATCTTGATATATGAATAGAGTAATTAGACTACGCAACAATAAATAAAATAATCAACGTAGGAAACCGGCATGTTCCAAGAAAGATATCTTTCGAGGACGTGCGTCTTCATCCACCAAACCGCACTTGTCCAGCATGCTGGATTGTGAAAATAGTTCCTGAGCCCCAATGGGAATGTAAAGTGGGTTGCTTATGGTCTACCTTAGGCCTGTAACCAGACTTAAACGTCTTTTTGAATTAAAAAAAAACAAATTGTAGCAAAATTCTATGGACTGATTTCAAAGCGGTTGTCTTTTGTTTCTAAACTAACGTGGTTGAGGTTAACTATGATTACTCGGGAGCTGTTGAATACTTCAAATATCCTCGTTGTCCATGGTCAATGATTCGAACGCGGATAGAATGGCCTAGTTACCTAGAAATTAGAGTGTTACTCTACTAAAGACAGTTGATAACGTGATATGCTACTACGAGTCAGCTCTGAAGTAGATTCAAGTTCTAATAATAGAACCGTTCTACCATTATACTTGTATACAAGGTCATGGTTAAGTGATTTGTTGTTCACCTTACCGATTTTCCTTGCAATTGAGATTTGCAATGTTAGCAGTTGCCTAACTAATATTTCTCAAGATAATCTTGTAATGTTTGAAATAAGCATAATTATTGTATACTTGGTCAGACTTCTTTTTTTCGGTGATTTGCTTACGATTCAGTTGTTAAAAAGTATTGGATTTTAAAAGTCCAAATAAAGTCGTAATTATTGTTTTATTCAATACAAACGACAGACAACAGGGTTCGTGCTTTTAGTCGAATTCAGCGTTGTTAATGCGAGCGACATCTTTTTTATCATTTGGAAAAACGAAGAGTTAAATTTTATTCATATCTGTGCAGCGTCAGTGTCGCGAGCATCATCACCTACGAGACCTACGTCATAGAAACAATATAAATTTTGTACCTATGTTTTTGGCTCGTTGTAGTCCCTATTCCATTCCTTACATTAGTAACTAATGTTTCTCTTTTTATTATCTTTGGCTTGATGGATTTAGTAACAATGTATCTCAATCCCATTGCCGTACCGCTATTTTATCGTTTCAGTACCAGGCGAGGTCCCAGCCTTCGATTTTGGGGGGGGTCACGAGTAGAAATACAATAAATCGAGTAAAAAGTACTACTAGTAGCGCCCCATTTTAATGTAACTTATACGATTTTGGGGGGGGGGGGGGGGGTCATGTCCCCTGTGACCTCCCCTCCCCTTCGGACCGCGCATGTTCACTACTTTCTTTTAAGGTACCATTTATTTCCTTGCGTTCTCGCAATATAACTCTGCGCGCGACTGGTGGCGTACTTAATGTTGCCAGGTCAAGCTAATAGGTTTCCTTTCCCGTTCATTGAGAACTTACAACTTCATAAAACAGGTACGGAAAGGGATTTTTCAGGAAAGCAATATAAGTAACTACACATATAAGCCACACGACAACTGAGACTCAAGAATAATGAACGCCGTTGCAGTGCTGGTTTGGCTCAGTATGACCAAGTATCATTGGTAATTGGTACCTACAGGCTGTCTAAAAGAACCAGCCCCGGCCAGCACTTTTAATCACTTTCGGCATAATTGAAGCAATTAATTACTTTAGAAAAGAATAAAAACACCAAATATAAACAAACTCTGGTCACCTGACGTAAATAAGAAGATGACGGCGCGTCAATTAGTTCCATATTTTGCTACGCGCAGATTCTTATATTGTATAGTTTTTTTATTTAAACACTCCACAGACTCCGGGGTCCGTGACTTTTGTCATTACAATATTTTTTTTTATTTACATAGTTCTTGGATTAGGAGAAGAAGAGGAAAATAAGGAGGGGAGTAGAGGGGGGGGGGTGAACATTTCAAGTTATTGTATAGTTTATATTTACAGTGAGTATTTTAAATTTGTGCTCCCTAGTATTCCACAACTGTGACTCCTGGTATCGAAACCTCCGGTTAAATAGGTTGGTTCTGGTGCAGCTGGTTGGACACCTTGCGTTGATTCTTTAATTTTGGTACATAATCCTATTAATATTATAAATGTGAATGTATGGATGTTTGGATGTTAGTTGCTCAATCACGTCCTAAGGTATGAACGGATCGGGCTGAAATTTGGAACACATATAGATTATAGTCTATCTTTTCATCCCGGAAAAACAACGGGAACAACGGGAACGGGAATTTCGCGGGTAACACCGCGGGAGCTTCTAGTACATTTATATCTATACTAAAATTATAAACCTGAAGAGGTTTTTTTTATTTGAACACGCTAATCTTAGGAACTGCTTACTAGACCGATTTCAAATATTCTTGCACCGCTGGATTACGTGATCCCTGAGCCCTGAGTGCTATAGGCCATTTATTATGTACCGCTAGTTCTAAATTTGTATTAAATCTCAGTAGCTATCCTGTACCTAGTTTAGTTATGTAAATTAAGACATTTATAAATAACACTAAATACGTGTAAAAACAACAATATACAAACAAGACATTTTCATTACAATAGATACATTATTATGGTAATCCGCGACTTAATGGCACCAGTAGGTAAGGTTCGAGGTGAGGTGGGTGGGTAGGAAAATCTAGACATTGAAATTCACAGTTGGAAAAACATTACACTAAATTAAAACCCGTGGCTCAGTGGCGAAACTGACCGATTTGACAAATATGAGGTCGCAGGTTCGCCTCCTGCTTTACATCGTAACGAAACTTTTGCCAAGCAGTAATGTGAAAACATCACTGTGTTCCGGTTGGAAGAGCAATGTTTCTGGTAAAATTATAGGGCATAGAGGTAAAATATCTTGTATCTCTGGGTGACGAGCGCAGTTCAGCGCTAGTTTATGATTTAGACTTTTCATGTTCCAATAAACTGCGTGTCATTGTGCTGATGGCAAGCAGATTGCTTGCTATCAGACGCATTTCGCCACAGTTCACTCCCTGCTTACGTATGGAACCAAGCTGTGGGGTGAGGCGGCCGAGTCGGTCCGCTACCTTTATTCCCCAAAAGAGCCCTCTTTTGGAGAATGAAGGCCCGCTCCGATTTTCCCCTGTTTGCGCTATTGTTGGAGTGAAGTGGGATGTACCTGCTACACCATATTTCGTAGAACTTAAAATACTAACGGTGCCTTCCATCCTAATTTACCAGGCCTGTCAGTTTACGCGACATAACATCACGTCACGTGATCAGAGTCCGTTGAGACACAGGGGCAGACTGAGAACACCTAGTCATGCGCTCGCTAAGTCTGCGAAGTCGGTTTACGTACGTGGTTTGACGTTGTACAACAGCTACCTACCGGAGTGTATAAGGGATGCAGCCTCAGACAGTTCTTTTAAGAGTAGATTAAAGATTATTTTAGAAGAAAAGGCGTACTACTCTGTTAAGGAATATTTAAATGACAAATGTATAAATACTAAATAATTTAATATTAAATCATTTATGTACTATGAATATTATTCCTATTGATAAATACGTACCTACTAATAACGTTGAGTACGTTAATAGTATTAATAATATTAATTTGTGTAAAATGTGACGTGTAAATTATTTTGATTTATTAATAAATATCTGAACCTGTATCATGTCCTGCTCGTCTCATCACTCTATAGGTACTATTAAAAAACTGTTTTCATCAAAGACATTTTTCAACCCTTACTTAGCCAGCGTGGTGAATTATGACCTTGACTCTCTCCTTGTGAGATAAGGGCTCTAGTCCCAGCAGCTTAAGCTTATCACATCACACTAATATCAAAAATGTTGTCTTATAATAATTGTGCGTTTTAAAAGTGTGTATGTTTATTCCCACGTATCTCTATAACGCCTGAACGGATTTGAACGAAATTAATAGGTACTTACATAAAGATATAGCCTTTTATCCCGTTAAAGTTAGAGATTCCTTGGGATATTTAGTGATGATTTATTTCCGTGTATAGTATTCGAGTACAATTGTAATCTGTTTACACCGCGGGGTAGGTACAGCTAGTGAAGTAATGTTATGGTTTCACGAAATAGTCCAGTCATTTTAGTAAGTTCACCTCGGAATTCGAGATACCCAGCTGTAAGTCTGTAAATACTTGTATATTGACACCCTAAAAGTTGTCTCAAAACCTACATAATATATGGTAGGGTGTGAGCAACTATTAAATTTCAATGTCAAAGTTCACGAAAATCGTTTTTTTGCGCTTTTGTTGTAAATATTTCATTTCCTATGGGTTTTTTGCTATTTGTATGTATGATCAATATTGTAGAATACAAAATTCCCTACATATTTTGCTTTTTAAACTTTTTTATACGGTGAACCGTTTTCGAGATAGAGGGTGGAGAGCTCGCGGTCACAGTACGCACTTGATAATATACACGTTTGAAATGTTGATGAGCATTTCAAACGTGCAGACGGGCAGCTGCCAAATATTGCACTGTTGGTGGAATATTTGACAGCTGCACAGGTTTATTAAGTTTTATAGACTTGAAGTAATGCATATAACGAAGATGATCGAAACTTTTCACAGATTTTGGAGCATGATAGACTGCTAATAAGGTTTGAGTTCCACTCTCTAATAATCTCTGGGCCGAACAATTTTCTTCCTCCAATGCTGCTAGTGCATAGAATAGAATAGTGCTAGTTCATCCAAATTTTCTGCAACTGCAAGAGTGGTTGTGGTTCGCGATGCGGATGCGGGCTGGCAATGCTCTTTAGCTTGTGGCCAATGTAATGGGCAAGCTTGTCTCAATGCTCTACCATATCAGAGGGACATTAACGAAAATTGGACATTTGACCCCGAAATCATGGAAGAACTTGAGAAAACTGTATATCTCTCGTTATCGACTGGAGGCACCGGTTGACCTGAAGTGATGCGGTGACTGGGCGCTCTCCGCCCTCTATCTCGAAAACGGTTCACCACATTAAAAAAAAAATTCAAACAACATTTGTAGAGAATTTTGTATTCTACAATATTGATCATACATACAAATAGCAAAAAACCCATATGAAATGAGATATTTCCAAAGAAAGCGCAAAAAAACGATTTTTGTGACCTTTGACCTTGAAATTTAATAGTTGCTCACACCCTACCATAAGTAGGTTTAGATACAACTTTTAGGGTGTCAATATACAAGTATTTACAGACTTACAGCTGGGTATCTCGAATTCCGAGATTCTTACCTAATTTAAGCTTAAATGACTGGACTAAAATGTGAAATTTGCACACGTGAAATCGTGAATTGTATTTAATCAATTGTTAGAATGAGAGCAAACAAAAATGTACCTACACGAAACAATTGTTCCAACAGGGAGGGGAATCAGCCAGACGACTACAGTCGCTGCACTTATCGCAAACTTCTGGACCTGGTTTGCCAGTTCGGAAATGGACTGCGGGACTGTGGTATTGGACGCGGCGATCGCGTCGGTATCTACATGCCGATGATTCTGGAGACGGTCGTCTGCATGCTGGCATGCGCTAGGGTCGGAGCCGTGCACATCGTCGTGGTAAGAATAACCAACCCACACTCAAGGGCGGATCCAGGGGGTGTTCAGAACCTAGGTAAACCACTAAAAACGCAAGCATGCACTTTTCGGACAATCTTGTGGCTTGACTACGCCTTTGTGACCACTCCTAACGACAACGCTGGGTCCGCCCTTGCATACACTTTAGGCTATAGGCGAACGGAGGAGTGAGGTGTTGACAGTGTGGTGAAAGATACAAGGCACACGTTTATAGCAGCAATGATATTTTATGATGATAGCAGGGATGATATTGTCGCTATTATTGATCGAACTAGGCAGATGGCACTAACCAGCAGTGGTGCGAGGCTGAAGATTGATGTAATGATGATTATGTACATAAAGTTCATAATCATCATATATTTGTTTAGATTACGAAACCGTAATCTAGACACTGGTACATTATTTGGCGCTGCGCATGGACGTATAAACAATGTCACACACGTGCGTGTCAGCCTGTATGTGACAGCGCACTGGCCTTCAATATAGACACAATTTGATTTTTAGCGATACTATGTCCGAGTTTTTTATACGTCCATGGCGCTGTGCAATTCTTCGAGGTAAAGATACCAGTATCCACCACCGCGAATTTTGTTATCTACATAACAGCTACGACTATACTGGAGACCAGCGTCTATATGCTGCATACACAACCAGCGTTCGTCTTCGTCCATGCCTCTGATACCTTTTCCTGTGTTTCATTACCTTCCTGTTTCCTGTGAAGCATACGCGTTATGAGGTAGGGATACCTAATACATGGTCCTTCGAGCCGGACACGGTGTTCGACTGGGCTATTTTTAAACCCCGACAAAAAAAAGGGGTGTTATAAGTTTGACGGCGAAGTCTGTCTGTTTCTGTGTCTGTCTGTCTGCGGTACCGTAGAGCTCAAACGCATGGACCGATTTCGATACGGTTTTTTTTATTTGAATGTTAGTTTCCGTGCGGTGGTTCTTAGGTATGTTTGGTTAATATCGATTCAAGATGGTCGCCTCCACAAAATGACGGACAGAATATTTTTTTTACAACCTTCCTCAATGTGGGTATCAAATGAAAGGGCTCGACTAGTAGAATACTACACTATGGCAAATTTCGAATTCAAGATAACCGCCACCACAAAATGGCGAATTAGTTACATTACTTTTTTACTACTCCTTCAATATGGGTATCGAATGAAAGGGCTTGATGAGACAGACAGACAGAAATACTTTATTACGCACACCAGAAGACTTATACAGTGAAAAAACAATAGCAAATAAAATAACTTATAACTAGTGCCATAAATGGCGGCCTTATCGCTTATAGCGATTTCTTCCAGGCAAAGACGACGACGAGACGAGTAGAGTGTTTGACAAATTACATATCCAAGATAGTCGGCGGTAAATCATTTTTTTTAAATTTTCTTCATGTTTGTTAGTGGCTGCGCTCGGTCGGGTTATACTGTTGCTGTGATGTTATAATGTAGGTATATGCATCGCTTAGTTTGCAGGATTTTCCGCGGACTCCTTAGCCGAGAGGCTGGCTGACAGCAACTCTAAACTTATCGTGACCGTGGACGGAGCCTGGCGAGGTGAAAAGATGCTGTATCTGAAGAAGACGGTAGACGAAGCTATCAAGAAGGCTCGAACCAAGTTCAGCCACAGAGTCAACTTGTGTATCTGTGTCGCTCACCTAGCGCGAGTTACGCCGGGCGCTGACCAGGCTCCGGATGAATGCCCTGTACGTTCACTATAGATATAGATTGGCTTAAATTACTAATGCTTTTTTTACTAACCAACATACTTTTTTTAATTGAAAACTTCTTTAGCGTTGAACACTTTTTGATAAGAACGAAAGTTATGGGTTCGGGTCATACCGTAGAGCTGGAGCAGCGGAATGGGACGTAAGTATTAGACGCTTTTTTGATGGACGGAATCTTCTGTTACAACATCGAGTGAGTTACGTGTACTTTGATTACACTTACGTACTTACGTAGATGGACAAATATCATTACAAACAAACAGTTGTGTACAAATAAATCTATGATTCAAAAAGCATAATAGTCAGAGTTATTTGCAGGATGTTTTGACCTTGAATTTGTAACAGACAGATATATTTGTTCTGTGTCTTGGTGTTGTCACATTGGGATTAGATAGCGTTGTGTGAGAAATGTTCTTTTTAACTATTATAGGCTTACACTTGATCGCCAGCTCGCGACGATGCGGTCTACGAAGGAACGTGCTGATTTAGGTGAAACCGATTTGGAGGCACCAAGATTGTAACCATCAGGAAAAACCAACTCGGGCAACATATCAAAGTCCACCAATATTTATTTTGTTTATTTACTATTTGATGCCCACAGTACGACTGGGATGAAGAGCATGACATGTGGTGGGACGAACTGGTGGAGAACCAGTCAACAATCTGCCCTCCATCCTGGATGGGCGCAGAAGATCCTCTGTTTATGCTGTACACCAGGTAGGAGTACCTCATAGGGAGATATATCGTTGTTGTGACGCTTTAGGCCGCTTGTCGAGGTGCTGACAGTTAAGTGCTTTTAAAATATACAGTTAAATTTAATTACAAAATGAAATAAAACAAACTGGTTATACCATATTATGAAACTTATATAAATATTACTGGTTATATAATAACATAAGCATAAGCAGCCCACTAAATGTTCCCACTTCTGGGACTCGAGGCTTTCTCTCACAAGGAGCGAGTCAAGGCCGTAATCTACCGCGCTCTCATAGTATGTTCTTTCTAATTCAAAACGGAAAGGTTTTGATAACATACAGTCTGGCTCAAACCGCGTATTTTATTACTTAGTACTTCTAGTACTTCTTTTTTATTACTATTATTCTTAACTGTTGTTTGATTGTCAGCTCTGCGACAGGTGTCCTAAGCCGGGTTTTGACGCATTGCTTGATAAATAATTAGTAAAAACGCCCTAACTAATAGTATTTTACGCAAAACATCGCTTCATTAATAACACACTGGTAGTCTTAGGAAGTGACCACACTTCTCAACGCTAAATCGGTTGAAGGCAATCATAAAACTCTTTGTAACCTCAGAGAAAATATGTTAGGGAGAAGTGACATTTGCTAGTCAGTGTTAGACTAAATAAATAAATAAATATAAATATTGGTGGACAATTCACACACAACACCACCTGACTATGAGATAAGAATACAAATATCAGATTAAGAATAAACGATTTCTTCAAAAAATAAAAATATGTAGTAGGTAGATACTCGTGTTGTTGTAAGGTAGAACTGAATAATGCTAGCCCAACGTTTTACCTGCTCCGTCTGTGCTGGGGGTTGAACTCCTGGTAGCCACGCATGCGCGGTCCGAAGGGAGGGGTCACAGGGGACATGAACCCACATGAACATCATATACCTAAGTTAAATTAAAAACCTAAAAAAATTCAAAGTATCTAATAGTATATAGACTATTTTTTAACACGGGAAAACAACTGGAACGGCAAATACGCGGGAGAAACCGTGTGGCGCTAAAAGCGAAGTCTTTTTGCTAGATTTATCGTATTTCTACTCGTGACCCCCCCCCCCCAAATCGGATGCTGTGTACTGGTGACCCCCTCCAAAGTTCGAGGCTGGGACCGCGCCTGTAGCCATGTGAATTTTATTAGTAAATTAGATTTTGGATCTAGAGTTTTAACTCAGACTTTTTCCAAAATGTAATATGTAATCTAACGTGTTCATTATAAACTCTGGCGAAATGGCAAGAGAAAAAGAAAGGGAAGGAAAAGTTTTTGGATAAATTCATAAAGGGTTTTCTAATTGGCCTAACGCGTAGAGAATTGTGTTCAATACCTAACTCTAACAAACGTCCTTGCACCGCGTATTTGCAGAATCGTCTCAATTCACTGATCCATTTTTCTGATTGACAAAAATACACTAGTAAGAACAAATCCATAGTTTATACATTAAATTGTTATAGAGTTCATCCTATCACCGAAAGACAATCAGAAGAACGGACTGCGCATTACAAAAAATCTGCCTTCGCAGATTTTTTCTACCTTTCAAGTCACCACACTTATGACCACAGGCGGAATCGGTTTTACTTCGTATAAACGAACAACACGACAAAAATCATTACGAACATCACTTTATCTCAATAATATTGGTCATTAATAAATAAGTATAAATTCATGTCCAATATGATTACTATTTCAGTAGGTACTTTTTCACGTTTGCTCACGTTTTAGTTACCATGACATTGATGTTTAAAGCTTTATTGTTGGAAGATTCTACCGCCTAATTAAAATATTTACGGCCTTGCTATTGCTTTAAATTAACAATGCTATTCATTTCGCACGAAATTAAGAATAGTAGAGCGCGAGTAGAATAGTACTAGTCATGTGGTAGAGCACGTAGCACCTCTATATTCTAAAATGTAATGAGGCGCTTTCAGAATGCAAAAAAAAACCTATCAAAATATTAGTTCTCAGTAGAGTCAGAGATGGCGTTGATATTTTATCTTGAAAGAGAAATTTGATAAGTATATAGTATTTTTTATAATATGTCATTTTCACACATTCATTGCTCATATATGACATTCTGAAATCGTCTCATCACGAAAATAAAAAATGGCAAGCTGTAGAGATGCCGATCCCGTCTGCATAGGTGTGGTTTAAGTACTCGACTAATAACTTCGTGGTCATATTCACATTCAAAACATGAATAACATTCAAGCAGTCCGTTCATTCCTGCGCTTAGCGAATTAGAGGAGACTCAAGTCGCTCGCGGTGCAAGAATGTAGCTAAGGGAAGGTTTTCCTCCGACAGCGGGTCGACTGGTAAGCCTAAAGGTGTGGTGCACACTACTGCGGGCTACATGCTGTACGCTACAGCTACCTTCCGTTACGTGTTCGACTACCGCGACCGGGACGTCTACTGGTGCACTGCGGACGTCGGCTGGATCACCGGACACACCTACGTTGTGTACGCGCCATTAGCCAATGCGGCTACTTCGGTTCTCGTAAGTACACTTGGTTTTAAGGTAAATGACACACACAGAAAAACAGATTTTAACAATTTATTGCCCACCCTAGTACAAAGCAAAAATTTAAAAGAACAATAATATCAAAGGGTCACAAATTACCGACTTATCGCTTATTGCATTTCATTCCAGCCGTGGTGTAAAGAATAACAAAGCAATCACTTCCATCTGGTACTCACCAGATGGAAATATAATTATGGCTGCATTATTACAATCACCTACTGCAGCAACTTCAGCTCTAACCACCGTATTAACGAAAAAAACTTGTCCTTAGCACAATCAGGCGCGGTCCGAAAGGGAAGGTCAAAGGGGACATGACCCTAATTGCACCCGTTAAATAAAAAATGTTTAAAAAAGAAATGGTTGTCTGTAAAGTCTGTTTACTGACGATAGTTGAACGTGACAACGTCTTAAGAAAATACTGATTGTGTTAAGCGCCATCTAGGTAAAACATTCTGAAGCTTTTTGAAAAGCTGTTCAAAGCGCCATCTCTGGGTACATCATTGTACTAGCACAAGTTCGTAACTTCATATCGTCGCTTTTCTAAAACATGGACAGACTCCTTGAACGTAATACACATTTCACTCACTAGATGGTGCGAAAAGTAATAAGGCGAGGTAACGGTGGTAAATATTATCTATTCTATGGCGGTAACGTTACATGACGTCATGTTTTGCGGGCGTGCAGCCGGCTTCATCGAATTATAAGACGTTATCACGTCAAAAATATATATATCTAATTGTACAAAGACTATTTTTTAACGCGGGAAAACAACTGGAACGTCAACTACGGGGGTAAAATTGTGGGGCGTTACTAGTAGAGTATATGACGCGATTTATTTTATTTCCACTGGTGACCCCTCCGAAATTCGAGCCTGAGCATAATTTGGACTCTTTGAGATCGTTTAACGTCAAAATTTCTTTACTTATCTAACTTTGCTCAACAATTTGACGTGTGTTAGCTCGCGTTAGCCTTGAGTAAAAGTTTAAAACTGGGGGAGATAGGTATCCCATCTATGGGACTACTATAGAGATATTGGTACTAACGACTACGTTGAAAAACACTCAGAAAATCCATTTTGGCCACGTAGATAGAGTCGTAAATAACATACAAAAAACATAACTCAGTCGAATAATGACCCTCTGGCTTTTTGCATCTGTTAATAATGAGATCCGGTTTCTCTACTTTGTAAGAAAAGCAGTAGGTACCTACTAATTACCTTTCGTGTAGGCAAACCAGTGATAGATTGTTGCTTTTGTTGCTACGCCGAGAAGAGATCAAGCAGGAGTCTAACGATCTAAATTTACAAAAAAGGTATTATTCGTTCGAAGGATGTAAACAATGTCAGCTAGCTATACCTACTTATAGGATAAGCTGTTTAAGGTGTGTAAGTTTTCCCTTCAGAGAAAGGTCTGACAGTCAAACACCACCATAGAATATATGATGATTATACTACCTACGTTTGGAATGAACACTCCTCGCTCCCCGCCGATCGAGTCTTCCTTGTGGACCCGCAGTATTTAAGGACTCGAGACGTACTCAATGCAAGGAATGTCTTCTTGTCTTCAGACTACTATTGTTCGACGCTTACAGTTTCTACCTGAACAAATGGGACAAATATACGAGTATCTTAAGTGTTTAAGGCTAAAGTAACGTAAGCTAGCACTGATTACCACATTTTCCTACACATTAAACATAATGGATTTAATTTGCAAATTTAGTGTTGCTGTTTCGACCTTGAAATTTAATTATGGCTGTGACGGACTTTATGCAAAAAGAGAAAATTATAATAATAATAAGATTGACACAACTGTCGGAAATACAATACCTTATGAATATCAGATTAAGTAATTTATTATGAACGTAGTTTTTCACGATTAAGTAATTAAATAAAGAAAAAATATTTGCTAATTTTTCAACTGATTTCCAAAAAACAGAGGTTGCATATTCTAGTATGAAAACTAACGTGGTTGTGACACTTATTTAATTAAGTTAACGGGTCTCTCGGGTGCACTCTCCTTGAAAAAGGCCGCCGGACGCGGCCGAAACTTGAGTCGGATTGGACCGACCATATCACACGTGAATTACCCGTTGACTTAATTAAATATATCGTCTATTCTGCTTTTTTAACTTTGTTACCTCCATTATCAGTCTGAATCCAAAAGAGGGCCCGGAGACCGGCAACCGGTGGAGCGGCGGCGGGTTCGTGGAAGAATGCGAAAGCGGTTCCGGCAAAGATAGAACCCTATGGAGATTTTTGTCGGCAGGGGCACTAACATCCGTCCGTGTCGAGTCGGAGTCCGACTTAACCCGATTGTAACCAGGCGGAAGGGTAGCATCATCAACGTAAAAAAAAGTCCACTAATTTTAATTTATTTTTAATTCGTAATTGTTCCAGTTTGAAGGTACGCCGTTCTTCCCCGACGGGGACCGCTACTGGGAGATCATTAACAAGTACAAGGTGACGCAGTTCTACACCGCGCCCACTGCTGTTCGCTCTCTCATGAAGTTCGGCGAGGGATTCAAGGAACGGTCAGTTTTTCACTAAATAATCTAGGCACATTAATCTCACATTATTAGCATATAGGTAGGTAAGTTACAATGAGTTTAGGTCCTGTTTCAAGCTTGGAAGCTTGCGATTTGTTATTTTGTTTTGTTGACATTTTTTTTGTAATTATGAAAAAACATTACCCTGCATTGGCCAATATTCCTACATTTATACATTAAAACACAAATAATTATATTGAAAATGCATGTTCATATTTTCACATTGTTACAAAAACTGAGAAGATATCAAAACAAGACGTTGCAAACTTCTAAATATAAAACATTAACAAAACTCTTTGCCACCTATACCTATGTGGTCAGTAGGTAATGACGGTCTACATGACGGTATGTATAATACAGGATTAGACACACTAGCTATTTCCGAACTAAAACGATTATAAAGCCTATATTATATTAATAAGTACATAGTTATCAAAATTTTATTTCGTATGGATCTAATTTTCGACAATGCTGCATTGGAATTAGTTAAGTGTTGAGTTAGAATAGCACCACAATCGTTAATTCCATACAATATAACAAAATGAATATCTTTACATTATAAAACCGAATATTTGTACGAGATTTGTTTTATTTTTAATTTACCATCGAACAACATAAAGTCCTTGCTTTGTATTCAATATAATAATATGCCTACAATCTACATCATACCTAAAGCTTGCCAAATTCTAACCTCGTTCCGGTCTTAGTTGCCTAATCACTGACTTTCACAACGCTATATTGCGGTACCTAATTTCCAACTTGTAAATGAGTTAAATATTTTGTACAGGAGCTAGGCGATGATTTTAATACTTACAGAATAATATCTGACATGAAATCTTCCTCTCCTAAAGACGTAACATATTTCAGTAACTTACCTACTATAATCTCTACAATAAACAAAAACATTAAACCTATTCTTAACGAAATAAGTTTACTTCCGGAAAGGGGAAAACCTAATAATAAATAGTAAACAGCGCCTACGCATGCCAAACCCTTTGTTAAACTGTTATGTATAGCCAAATTGGTTTAGAAACTTTAGAATCTGTAACCTCAAAGAAGTCATTAATACAAAAATTGTATACAATATTGCATATATTTACTTATTTGCGGGAGTTAAACATCGGACACATGTTACCTATTAGGTCAACGAAGACGTTGAGCTTTTGTTATAAGAATATAACAATAATATAGGTAATAAGAATTCCGCAACAACAAAACAAAACAACAACAAAATGCTCTGATTTGTTGTTGCGGAATTCAATCTTCTGGGACTATTATCCATCTACACATAATAAATAAGGCATTTGTAAAAAAAAGTTGCCAAAATATTAACCAATTTCAAAAACAGTAATTTTTTTAAGTCTGTGAAGCTGTTGGCGAAGCATTTTTATTTTACCATTATTTAATGTTACTTTACACTAAAAAAATACTTCATATAGGTAAACAGTAGGTACCTACGAGAGATCTATTGAGCACCATGTTGTACTAAAACATTAAAAAAATCGTAACAAACATTTCTTACAAAATATTTTACATGATATTTTGCATAACTCTTAACCTTATACGTTATCAAAATAAATTAAACACCTTAATTAAATAATATCAAATAAATTCCATTGTAAAAATTGTTTGAATGTGCCACGGCCATGTTTCCATCTCTAATAGTTTTTTAGTGAATTTCGACAATCCCCGTACAGGGAAAGAATGGAACGCTGCCCTGCCACGCTGCAAAGATGGCTACATTCTTCCTCCTTATTTTCTTCAAATAAAAATAGGACCCACTTGAACTAGAACCGGTACGCATATATACGTACAATGGACATGAAGAGTGTACTTCCAATCACGAAGCTAATTATATACGAAATCTCCAGACAGGAGTAAAGGTCGTTCATTCTCCCTACGAGGTTAGTTACCTATAAGTGGGCTGATATCTACAATTCAGTTTGTGCTGTTTAATTATCGAACCGGTACCGTTTATTGAATTTACTTGTTACCTAGTTTCATCTTAGCAACCTCTTGTTAATCAGTTGTCCATGGTCAAAGTTCAGCTCCTACATAGTACATTGGTACTTTGTGGTTGCGGTCATGAGAACTACTCATGGAATAAGCAACTTGGCATACTATAGTATTCCAACGGTTTTAGTTGGTGTTACAAAGGGTGTGAGGTGTAAGTTCCGGTGACGGTGAAGGAGGTATATCCGCACGATTTGAAATGCGTCGAATAGGGATTAGGGATTCAACATACGAGCACAAACTACAGAATAAGCTTATCGAACAGATATTATACTCGCTAGAAATTTAAAAAAGTGTATGGTTTCAGTATGAAAACTAACGTGGTTGTTACACATTTTTAATTAATTCACGGGTGACTTACGTGTGATGTGGTTGGTCCAGTACTGCTAAGTTTCGGCCGCATCCGGCGGCCTTTTCCAAGGAGCACTCTCACGCACGCAACCGCTGCTCGTTTGACACTATATGATGTTAATTAATTATTGTTGTATCTACTTTGTTTATTTTTATACATAGCTTGACATTAACCTCACTATAGTGCGTTCCAGCAAGCTGTGTAGAAAACCAAAACAAACCAAAAAAAAGGTGATACCATAACATAAACATCGTTTAATCTTAGTATTTTTATGAAATTGCCTTAAAATATTTTTCACAAATAGGATTCGACTTTATTGCGATCTTAAATACCATAGAATAGAATAGAATAGAATAATTTTTATTGACATATTTAAACATTCCATTAACATTTTCTACATTAATGAGTTGTAAAACAATGCGTAACAGGGCTTAGAATATGTCTCGTCAAAAATCATACAAATAGTAGTAATCTTGATAATAGGCAAATCAAACAATTAATCAATTAATATAATATTGCTGTAAAGGGGCAGTACGAGTATAGACATGTACAATTTGATTATTCAATACAAATGTAATTCAAAAGACTGCAAAATAAGACCAAAATAACAGGAAGGCACAGTTCACTCAAATATGTAAAACAGGATCATCATATTTTGTACTAGTGTACTCTTTAATGCTGTACAGCGTTCTCTCTAATAGAAGTTGCTTCACTTTGTTAATAAAAGTTGTGTCATTTAATATTTCCTTAAAATTCTCGGGTAAGTTATTGTACAGGAGACGCCCCATCTGCAGTGGCGACTTTTTTGCAATAGTAAGCCTGTATGGCCCTATTTGTTTTAACATAGTCCTCTTCAGTCCCGATCTCCTATCTTGTAACTCGACTGTCTCAAATTTATTAAGATTGTACCTAGTGTACTTTATAACTTCTAATATATAATATGAGACAGATGTTAGAATTTTTAAATGTCTAAAATGTTCCCTGCAGCTTTCCTTAAATTTTGCGCCGGCTAATACTCTTACAGCTCTCTTCTGCATTTTAAGAACTCTCTGAAAGTCTGTAGAGCATCCCCAGAAGATTATGCCATATGTCATTACTGAATGGACATATGAGTAGTAAATTTCCTTTAAACTCTCAGATGACGTCACATATTTTAGTTGCTTAAGAGCGTATACTCCTTTTGCCATTTTTTTAGAAGTTGCTTCTACATGGCTTTTCCATGATAGAGCAGGATCGACTTCAAACCCTAATAGCTTTACATTATTAGTACTTGCAATAACCGTGCCATCTGGAAAATTAACAGAAATTTGAGATTGCTTTGGTGATTTAGAATTAAAATACATTATATTAGTTTTTTCTGCATTCAGATTAAGTCCGTTGTTGTGAAACCACTCGTCAAATTTGGAGATAGCACACTTCACTTTTTTGTGTAGCTCTGCTTCAGTAACGGCTGATAATATGACTGTAGTATCATCTGCATATTGGATGACCTTGCCGTCTATATCTAACATAGACATGTCATTCACAAAATATATAAAAAGCGCATTTCCTAATGAGGACCCTTGGGGGACTCCAATGTTTGTGCATAAAGAGTTAGCTTGCTGTTGTGTATCATTAATTTTTACTTCGACTGTTTGGAATCTATTTGTCAAAAAAGATTTTATGAGCTCTAAACTCTGGCCCTTGATTCCGTAAATCATAAGCTTCTTTATGAGAAGCTCATGATTTACAGAATCAAACGCTTTTGACAAATCTAAAAATAAGGCAGCTACCTTATTTTTCCTGTCCATACTCTCAATGACATCCTACGTGAAATCATGGATAGCAGTTATCGTCGAACGACCATTTCTATACGCATGTTGACATTCTGAAATTATTTTGTATCGACTTAAGTGCGCCATTAGGTTTTCCGACATCACCGATTCAACAAGTTTTGAAAAAGTAGGTACAATTGCAATCGGTCTAAAGTTTTTTACACACGACGTGTCTCCTTTACCCTTATAGAGTGGGGTTAGTCGGGTTTTCTTTAAAAATTCTGGGTAGTATTCCGATTGTAGAATATTGTTAGTCAAATAGGTAAAATGATCGCATAAGTATTCCAATATATGACACATAACTCTACCGGATATACCATACAGATCTTTGGTGTCTGACCCTTTAATTTTCTTTTTTGCAAGGGTCATCAAGAGCGAAGAAGACACAGCTTCAAACTTAAAATCATTCTGTACTTGGACTCTGCCTTCGAGAAATTGCAATGCTTTTAAGATATTTGGGGACGAGTTCTGACACAAACTGATGGCAATAGACACAAAAAATTGGTTTATGTATTCAGCTATTTTCTCTTGGGGTACAAATAAATTAGTGGAGCTATCTATGAGGCCCCAATTCCATTTTTTAATATTTTTGTTTGTTTCTTCTTTGATTATATTCCACACTTCTCTTTTAGGATTTTTGGAATCCGCGATTCGACTCTGAACGTATGCCTCTTTATTTATTTTGATTTTATAATCCCTAGTATCTATCTTCCTTTTTATAATAGTTCCTGATAATTGCGGGAACTGACGTTGCAACTGATGCAGATCATGGATTTCCTGCTGCAAATTTAATATTTCATTGCAGATCCATGGACATCGACGTTGAAGTTTGGTTTTTATCTTTTTTAGAGGGAAGAAAATGTCAAAATTCCAGAGAAATTTCGTGATAAAATTTCGGAAAGTATCCAAATCGTACACCTTAAATATATCACCCCAGTCATACGAGAGCATCGAGTTACAAAATTCCATTATCCTGACATCACTAAAAAAACGCTTTTCAATGAAACTGTATTTCGGTACAGTGTTACCCTGAAATTCAACATTAACCAGCTGAGCGTCGTGATCAGACACCGCAGTGGCCAAAGGAGATATACTTAAATTTATGGATGGAACGTTTGTAATTACACAATCGACGGATGTGCTACAATTATTATCATATCGCGTTGGGAAATCAACAGCGTTTCGGTAACCACAGGGTTGAAATATATCGCTGATTTTTGTTTTATTCACAGACTGTTCTAGGAAATTAATGTTCCAGTCACCGGTCAAAATTACACTTCTATTAGAGAGACTGCCCAGCAAGTCAAATAATTTCTTTACTGCATTAGCAAAGATTCTAAAGCTACCATTACCTGTTCTGTACATACCCACTATTACAATCCTATTTGAATGCACATTTACCTCGACAGACGCAAATTCACAGTGAAATTCTACAGACAAGTCATCCACTTTTTTAAGTACCTTATATGTCAATTTGTCACTCACAAATACCGACACACCTCCGTGGATACGTTTTCTTCTAATAAAATAGTTTGCATGGTTATAGCCCTGCAGCACAATATTATTAACATTGTTTTCACTGAGCCATGTCTCTGATAAAACTAGAACATGTGGTTTGTGTATCTCCACTATGGCTTGTAGGACCGGTGCTTTTCTAGTATTCAGAGATCTGATATTTTGGTGCATTAAGTTTAAGATATCGGAATTTAAATTATGGGTATCATTACAGTTTCCTTGTCTAAAAAAATCTGAGTTTCGTTGTCTTTTTCTAATGATACATTTTCATAACTATTGTGATTACTACCTGTTAAATAAATTAAATTTTTATTACAATCCATGTTAACATTAAAATTATTTACTATGACCTTACAAATAAATTTTATAAAAGATTTAGAAAGTACATTTCTATTGACAAAAACAGATTTTTCATAAAAATTCACATCGATTATTGACATAATATGTGGGGACTGATTTGCGAGTTTATACAAATATTTATTAAAATAAAATTTTTTGACATTGTCTGCATCATCACTCAACTTTCCATAATTATATGGAAGAGTTGAGATCTGAAGTTTTAAATTTTTACGTGAGCATACACCTAATAGATTACCAATATATTTTAGTTTATAGTTATTAACATTGGAAGATATGACGATTATTTCGTCATTTTCGGTCATAGATTTTGTAGCTTTATCAATATTTTTAATCAGTTCCTCTAGAGTTGCATTCGGTTTACAAAAGGACATAATACTGACACTGTCGGAAGTGTAGTTTCTAATATTTTCAGCTAAAGATTTCCCCAGCTGGTCACATAAAATTACTATTTCTTTCTGGCGCGAGACTGTAAACTTTTCAGTGTTCTCGTGGTTTGTTAGAGAGATTGGTGTCGTTTCACATGAATAAGTAGAGGTTTTTTTCAGGTTTTTGGTCATAACTCCATCCGCAACAATATTTGCAACTGAGGAGGGTTGACCTGTTTTTTGTGTGGTATCTTCAGATTGATTTGTCTGAGGAAAAAAATCTTCTTCGGGTATAGTTTCTCTTATTAAAGAGTTTTTGTCAATAATACTTTTATTTATTATACATTCGTTCTGAAGCGACAGAATTTGATCTTTTAATGTAAAAATTTGTTCAGTGAGACTGTTTATTTTTTCATTATATTCCAGTTCTGTTATTTTTTGGAGTTTTTCGAAAAGCATAGCATTCTTCTCGTGCATTTTAATTATTTTTAACGCGTTCTCGTATTCATTTAGATCATTTATTCTGCTTTCTGTTGAATTTTTAAGGTCGCTATTTTCAGATGTCTTTTCTAAAATTTCCGCTTCTTTTTCGACTAGTTTTGCTTTTAACTGTACTATTTGATTCGTAAGCCGTTTAAATTCCTCTGCACATTCTTCTTGTTCCGCCAATAGTTTAATATTTAACTGTTGGGTCTTTTCTAGGTCGAGAGTAAGATTTTTTATACGGCGTTGAGCCTCGGCCAGTGTTTGGCTTCTTGTCTGAGCCATTATTAAATAATAATCGTTACGATATTATTAGCGGATAATCAAAAAAGTTGAACAATGTCAAACATGTATTATTAACTTAAAATATTTATGTTACTTAATTTTGATGTCAATTCAGTGAGTTTTCTTCTGACTCTGATATTATCTGTATTTTCCTGGACAAAATTGTAACGTCTGTAGACGACTTTATTATTTATTTTTTCTTGCAATGATAAAATGTCAATGTCATACGTCAAATGTTACATGTCACTTCAATCAGGTGTTTGATACGTCAAATGTCAAATCAGTAATCAGTGTGTTGTAGTCAAAGATTTTTAACCTCAAGATTTATAGAGTTCATGACTACTAAGTGCTTCTCCTTCTTTCAATTACAATTCAATTTCAATTCAATTTTCAATTCAATACTCAAAAAGTATTGCCATAAAGAAAATATTCCACTAGATATGGGTAGTGCAGCGATAGTCTGATGAATTCACCCCGTGTTCTGTGCATTCTAAAATTATATTTTAAAAAGAGGTTTTATGTAATAACATAACTAAAATAGGAGGTACTTAAATAAATAATCAAAAACAGGGCAAGAAAACATTTATTTCAAATGGTACTTTATATTCAACGTTATAAGAATATAGTTTGCCTGTCATATGTATAACATAGTAGCAGCTCGCCCAGGCTTCGCACGGGGCAACTCGGAACTTAGGTATAGAACATTTCGATGTTAGTAGAACTTGTTGTAGTAGACAGGCTACTATTATTTAGATGTTGTAGTAATTCAGAATGATTGATTTATTTGATAATCTGTACTTCATGAAAAATATTGCTTTATTATTCACACAATATTTTATCCTCTTCTTCGGAACGGCATATCTGCGAAATAATAATTAATTTGAATAAATAAAACTATCCAAATTATTACCAGAAATCTAGTGATACATTCAAGTAGCATAATTATTTCTGTAAAATGTGTATGAATAATCTTTTATTTTGAAAGCTTAGAGCTTCATATCTACTCACACAATTGATAGGTCTCTTGTGTGAGTGGGTATGAAGTAGGTGTAGTGAGTAGGGTTTATACCTACTAAAAGCATCATGTTATCTTGTTAGCGAGATGAGATAGTGTAAGTTAATGGGAGTTTGATGCAATTCCTACTCCAGAAAACAAGAGTTGGAATGGCAGTGGGAGTAGAAACAGAAATTGAAGCGTCATGGCCATCTAGATTAGATATGTATAGGTAATGGTAACCATGATAACACGCCATGACCATCTAAAACTGTTTACGCATTTGTGGCCATAGCTCCGAGTTCACCCGAAGATTTATTTCATTCCCAAGCATGATGTTTGAGTTCAATTCACGGCTCACGAAAAATCTGTATGTAGTGCGCCAAAGGAAGTTTTCACTTAAAAAACTAACAAATGCGAATCCGCAGGCAAAATCTAGTACCTATTATTAGTAAACGGTCAGTAAATAAACTATCAATTATGTACCGACTTGTATATTTCATGGGTAAATTTGTAAGAAATAACTGGTCACACTTTTTTGTTTGTTTTGTTATTTAGGTTATGTTTACATTTTACATATTTTGCAAATTTTGGATTAGATATTGCCGTTATTGTATAAATTTAATTCACGTAGATATCTAGAAGGCATTAATATGAATTTCTATCAAGTCGTCATAACAAATATTGTCTACTTACGTGTAAAATGAGATTCCATTGATTTTTCTTTTGCAGAGGCTATTGCAGCTTATAATACTACACAACGCACATTGTTTAACACAAATATCACCAATCTTTTAACAGTCTTTCACAAACAAGCTTTGAATCTTCTTTAAAAACACACACAATATTTAATAAAACATAAAAAATCCGAGTCTGAGCTTTGAACAGACTTTTGTTTGGCAACGCCATGTCAGATTTATAATTTAGCCAGAGAAAAAGCCGGCCACGGTGATAAGGACGGAAAATCAGTATCTCTTTCTCTTTTTTTCACAAGTGATTGGTAATTAGACTATCTCATTTCCGCAAGTCGTGACGTCACTTATTGTGCCCCCCTGGTTGTAGTCTATTTATCTCCAAAATCAAATCAAATCAAATTAAATGTAGGTACCTTGTTTGTATGACTTAATTACCTTCAAGTGCGTTTTCAAATATGTATAATAACGGTCCAATAATTTGTCGTTATGTATGGGCTTTGTGTATGATAAACAGTGAACGCCTATTGTTTCTCACCTTTAGTGTATGTGTCGTTCTCTAAAAATGGTGAACGAGCTCTTGGTGTTCTGGTGATAACATTGTATTGATCAGGCACTTATGGGCTTATTGACAATGAAATGCTGTTGATGAATGTTGTGAAGTGATAACAGTTGTTAATCTCACCAGCGGCAGCGTCTTTGTGTCGTACAAATATCTGGAGGTTACGTCCCGTACTATTTACAACCCTTTTGATTAGAAAACACTGAGTTTAAACATATACTTAGATTTGTATTGATCAAATAATTCTATACTATCTTATTTTAAAAGTTATAGAAAGTAATGGTAGGATGATAGAAATATGATTTTAAGTACTATTTGATCTGTGTTTCTCAAACTCTCAATGTTGCATTCAAGACATTTATACTTCTTTTCATCAAATTATTCTTATTAAGGACGCGCGAATTTTTCTTACATACCTGCCCTATTTTTCTCCTGCCCATATTGTAAAAATGCCCATTACCATTATATTCAAGTATGCATTAATTTTACTCTATTTATTTTTGTCATTAATTTGGATTTTTTAAT
This sequence comes from Ectropis crepuscularia, assembly GCA_963693475.1. NCBI lineage: Eukaryota > Metazoa > Arthropoda > Insecta > Lepidoptera > Geometridae > Ectropis > Ectropis crepuscularia. Next base: position 22,239,963 of record OY856338.1, read on the forward strand.
TGTAATGTAATTTGATTTTAATGTAATGTATTATTTGATTTTTATTGTAATGGGATCTTATATTGACGTCTGGGAGAAATAAATGTATCTACGTATGCCTGCCATACTCTCATTATGAAATGAGAGGAGATCTCCATCTACCCTCATTTGGGCTTCAAAAATCGCAGGGTGACCAACACTACAAACAACACTAACCATATCAGGTTTCTCCAAACTCAGTGCGCTATGCACACATTTATTTATTAGAGGCTTCCGCGACGCCGATAACCGTAAACCGGGTAGTTTTCGGTTGTTGGCATCGTGGTCATCGCGTCGTAGTTGAAATATATACCTATGTTTTTTATTTTCCAATGCTTCCCGAACCATTCTTGCGTAGTAATGACATTCGGTAGATAGAACCTTCGGGTCGTGGATCTCGATCCAATGACCAATTTTAGCATCAATCAGATGTTCAGCAATTGCAGATTCTTGTGTCTGACGATTTTTTACAGCGGCAATGTGTTGATTGTTCCATGTCCCAGCAGTGGGAACATATATTTGGGTGTTTATGATATCCATACATTTAGCCTTGTTTTGCGATGAAAATTTAAAAGGGCAAGCAATGAAAGGTACTACAAACTATCTTGTAAAACAAAGGTTGAGAAATGCTGGTCTGTCATATTGAGAGTGACATTGGTTTGTTTACCTTTTATTCACAGACATTTGGAATGAGGTATAAGTAGGTATATAGTTGTATTATTTAATCGTAATTTGATTTTATTTTTTTGACATTATGCTATAGGTACTTAGGTAATAGTTGTATGTGAAACCCAAATGAACCAAATGAGTTTTTTTTTTAATTTTTTAATTTAGGTACTTACCCATAATGTATCGATGTATGTAGGTACCTAAATGTCACAGCCTATTTACATATTCAGCCATTTTAGCAAACAGCGCGTTCGACTTATCACTTTATATAACATTTTAATATGTCGAACTTCGAAATTGTTTTTTGATAAAATTCAAGCAAATGGTATGTACATTTTAACATTTTATGTATGTTACCTATCTATATACTTAGTTGATTATTTTCACGATTTCAGAGATAGTCTAGTTCATTGTAGAAATTGTTCGTAACGGTTAGTATCATGCGATCATTTTAGCTTAGTAGTAGGTAGGTAGGTAGGTAGTCGGTAGGTTCGAGTAAGCCAGAATTGGTAAAAATTAAAAGAAGACTTTGTGCCAATTTCAGTATACATATATACCTACCTTCATATCTACAAATCACTATTTTTGGATTTTTTTATTTTTATTAAGTAGCGTACGTCACTCACATCTGGAGTGAAGCTATTGAGAAACACGGGGAAGCACTTGCAATCTCCCTGGATACCTCGAAGGCTTTCGACAGGGTTTGGCATGATGCCCTTAGAAGCAAGCTTTCTAGTTATGGTTTGTCGCCTGGGTTTATTGCGTGGATATTGCACTTTTTGAGGGATCGATCCATACGAGTCGTCATTGATGGCTGCTCGTCGGATCGAATGGCTATCAATGCCGGAGTCCCTCAAGGGTCGGTACTCTCTGCAACGCTCTTCCTGCTACATACCAACGATCTGTTAAAGCCCGGTATCTTTGGGTACGCAGATGATAGCACCGTTGTAGAGAGTTACATATCTAGCGCGAGAGCCAGTGGCCAGCAAACTCAGGTTTGATCTTGACCCTTGAGGCGGTGTCTTAATGGGGCGATGCCAATCTGGTCAAGTTCAACGAGAGTAAGACGCAGGCGTGTCTATTCTCCGCTAAAAGAAGTCCATTCCAACTGACTTTTAAAGGTGTATCCGTGCCGGTTTCTGACCGTCTTGAGCTTTTGGGCGTTACTTTGACCTCTACGCTCAACTTTGGCACGTATATCGAGTCCAAGGCTAAACTAGCTGCCAAAAAACTAGGTGTCCTCTCAAAGGTGCGAAGTTACTTCAAGTCTGAACAGTTGCTTACATTATATCAAGCACATATTCGCTCCTGTATGGGGTACTGTTGGCACCTTTGGGATGGTTCCGCTAAGTATCAGCTGGAAGCTCTGAAATCGATCGAGAGATGTGCCAAAAAGCTCATAGGCAACGACACTCTTGTGCGAAAAAGACTTTAAAGTCTTGAACATCGCCGTAAAATTGCTAGTCTATCGGTTTTTTATCGGATACACTTCGGAGAGTGTGCGACTGATTTACATGATCTAATACCACCTTGTCCTTTTTTCTATCGGAATGATCGTAGCTTGAAAAAGCGACATCGTTTCATGGTTGATGTTCCAAAGACACGAACAAAGAAATTTGATTCTACTTTTGTGATAAGAACGTCTAGGTTGTGGAATACGTTGCCTGAGTGGGTTTTCCCCGATGGTAACAATCTTTGTGTCTTCAAATAGAGAGTGAATCGGTTTTTTTCTAGGTAAACACGCTCCATCGTAGACCGCATCGTCGGTTAACATCAGGCGAGATGGCGGTCAAGTGTAAACCTACAAAAGTAAAAAAAAAAGTAAAAAAAGGCTACTTCAATACGTTCATAAAATTCAACTTTATCAATATTGTTCCTTAATGACGCAATTAAAATTATCTTTACTTATTTCATACTTAGAATGAGTGAGATCAGGTCAAACCAAAAAATACTGAGCGATAAGACCTCTTAACTTTCTGGTAAATGAAATATACATGGTAATTAGGTATAATTACCTATTATCTACCTACGCACCTATTAAAACTTTTCTTAGTTTGGGACTAGGTATTTTTATGTGAGGAAAATACGCAAAACATTTATTAAATAAATGTACATTTTACACAAATTCAAGAGACAATACATTTCCGAATTCAGTAGTTTAACGACGATTATCCAATACAGGGTCAAATGTCAGGAGAAAAAAAACAAACAACAATTCACATTAGGTCAAAGAGGCCACCGCGCACTGACCCCAGCCCGAAAGTGCCCAAATCACATGCTGCGTTCCCCCTCCAAAATTAATTATTAAACTGTTTATTTTATTGGATTACATCATATAACGATCGAATTGAGTGTCGTTAGCTGCATGATTCTCCAGTCTCCATTGAGGTCATTGCTGCCTGTTAACAAAGGTTAAGGGAAAACATTATATTATTTTTTCATTTCATGCCTTATTGGCATTTAGAGCTAGATTACAGCGGACCTTAGGCGTAAGACCCTAGAGCCCTAGACCCTAGACAACGCAAATGTCGGGGTCCATCGTTCCGATAAGCTAACGATTTACGTTTCTAGATTGTAGCTGTGATCGATGGTGTTAAAGCGTCACTGTGGCCATGGATAAAACTAAATGACGAGTATCTTTGCTTAGTTCGAGGCTAGATGGTGCTGTATGAGAAACGTCCACCAATCGTTCCACGTTTACCAATATTTATTCGTTCTCCAGGCACGACCTAAGCTCGCTGCGAGTGCTAGGCAGCGTGGGAGAGCCGATCAATCCTGAAGCTTGGATGTGGTACTACCAGAACGTGGGTAGCAGCCGAGCCTCTATCGTGGACACCTTCTGGCAGACTGAGACCGGGGGCCACGTGCTCACCAGCCTGCCCGGAGCCACGCCCATGAAACCAGGAGCCGCTGTGAGTTCCACCTACTTCTTAGTAACTTTATTTGCGAAAACGGGTAGGTCTTCATGTCAATGATCAATCGATAACGTTGTAAGGTTTCTTCAATAAGGTATTTATGGTTACATTGTGAACTCCATGATCAACCTTCCAGCACACAAATTTAAGTTTGTCTTTAATTTTGTTTTTATTGTATGTCTGGCAATTATCTGGTAATTTTACATTAGTAGGTACTCTATGAGACTTTGTTATCAGCAGAGGTGCCTACCTACTATTTTATGTCGTAACAGGAATCGGAAATGTCAAAATTATTAGTAATTTAAAATAAACTAGCGGCCCATTCCGGCTGCACTCGGATATTGTCATTTAAATAATATTCAACGAAATAAAAACTATCCTATGTGTCAAGTAGGACCAGACTGCTTGCGGTGTGCCAATTTAATTTAAAATTGGTTAAGTAGTTTAGGAATCCATCGCGGACAAACATCGTGACAGGAGATTTATATATATTAAGATTAACATTACACTGCCATTGCTGACGTCCAAATGATTATGAGTAGTAAATAAAAACACAGTAAATTTCTCATCCAATTTAGACAACCACTGATTTACAAAATCCACATTATTCTGATCATATTTGTACCGTTTGGTGTTGAAAATTAGGCCCGTAAAGGCAAGGAGCTTATCTAATTTTCAAAAACCTTTCGGAAAGTTTTGTCGACGCGAAGAATGAAAAAAAAACGCGCTAAAATCCGGATGTTTATTTTGCCCAACGTATAAACATTGCCTGTCAGCGTGGTAATGCGACACGACTGATACTGAGCTTGACCATGACCATCTCGATTTACTTGAGACCTTCATCGATCTGTGGATAATTCAGATGTGCTTAGTGTAGTCGTCATTTAGTTTTGTTAATTTAAGAAATACCTATTTTAGAAGAAGAAAAAAAACAATAAAGGTTTAGAAAAGTCTAAACGATATTCACAATGCCACTACTTCTTTTTCTCTTAAACCCTTTCTGTATAACCTGTGTGGTTTAAACATTCCGATATTCACTTTGAAGAAACGTGAATAAATGTTTTACATACTTAACTAAAAGTAGGTCTTCCATTCATCGGCTTACGGGCTGAATTAATTAGGTGTTACAAATAAGCCAAATAATACTCAACACGACTTCTGTAATACATTTAATTCTCATTATAAGACGTTAAGACAATTTCATTTTTGTTTGTTTCCATAAGAGGTACGAGTCTTGACAGTTTTGTAGTTATACCTACTTCAATTTGGCGCGTAGGGAAAAATTATATGAGTAAATTTATGTACCTACCTATACGATGTACGTACCACGTACATCGTACCACGTACATCGTACCACGTACCACGTACGTACATCGTAGGTACGATGCGCGTGCACTCCGTCGCGTCGCCAAAAATCGACACACCTTAAAGTTAGAGTCAACATTTTAGTAAATATTATTAATAATTTCAGGTTAATTAATACTTTTTGCGTTGAAGATATTATCCATTCTATGGCAATGAGGCAATGACTTCTTAGCACGAGGAATAAAGAGAAGAGGTATTAATTTCTTGCGTAGGAACATAAGTAGGTACCTACAGTATTATGTGAGCTATCTGGTCCCCATATTAAACGCCTCGCTTAGTTTGCTTTGACAGAACTAGTAATGTATGTACCATGGACGTATAAAAAAGTCGGACGTAGTCTCGCTGAAACATAAACTGTGTCACTAGAGTCGGCCACATTTGCACGTGTGCTATGTCAGGTTGTCACTGATTGGCTGACACGCACACATATACACAAGTTGCGCTTGTAATGACCCACTGATGTGTGCGTGTCAGCCTATATGTGACAGCGCACACGTGCATATTATGTGGCCGACTCGGTGGACACGGGTTTTTATTTTAGCGAGACTACGTCCGACTTTTTTATACGTCCATGGTATGTACCTATACGAGTCTACTAGTAATGTAGGTATTGTCTACGTGTTATAATAAGAAATGGTTGTTTTTTTATTTTAATTAAGTACCTAGTTACCTAACGAGTTTCCTTTTAACATACGATACTACAAAAACCATAGGTACCAGGTACCTACTATTGATTGAACTTGGATAAGTAGGTACCTACATCTACTATGTTTTTAAATTAGATAAGTACAGCAAAGCGTATAAATGATAACAGTGATCATGCCTTTAAAATGACGTTACGAAGATTACAAAACAAATTACCATCGTATGATTGTTATAATGTCTATGCAAATCGCTTATCTGGATTGCTTGACCACTTTTCGACTTACCTATAGGTACTTAGGTAGTATAAACATTTAAACAGCACGGAAAAACAAGTAGATACACACGCAGAAATAAATCGTAGGTAGTAGGTACATATACCTACATAAAATAATAGTTATTACCTATGTATGACTGACAATATTTGATTTGTAACCACGTATGCGTGAGGTGTTTTTTCAGTAAGGTAAGTTACGGCTGGTCTAGTCGGGAGAACGGCGACTGCAGATCTGGAGACCCGGGTTCAAAACCACACGCACCACTGTCATTTCGTAGTCAGGTGCGTAATGACGCTAACATAAAACGGTGAAGGAAAACACCGTGAGGAAACCGACATGTACCTAGAACCTTTCGAAATCATGTGTCATCCACCAACCCACACTGGGCCAGCGTGGTGAATTATGGCCTTGACTATCTCCTTGGGAGAGAAAGCCCCGAGTCCCAGCAGTGGGAACATTTAGTGGACTGTTTATGGTATATGCATGATGTATGGAACCAATACCTAAGGCACATTTTTATTATTGCGCTGTCTCTACCTATATCAAAGAGTTAGTGAAATTAAAATATATGTGTTTATTTATTTCCATCGTAGACGCGAGATGGTGATCAAGTGTATACCTATACCAATTGATATAAATAAGAAGAGTTCAATGCCTATAGTATCCGTAAAAAACAGAAAATCGGCCTGAAGTACCGTACATTCTATTGTGAAAAAGCGTTCTCTTATTAACAGGGTTTCCCATTCTTCGGAGTGGACCCAATACTGCTGGACGAAGGTGGAAACGTGGTTGAGGGACCCGGGGAGGGGTACCTGGTGTTCGACCGCCCCTGGCCCGGCATGATGCGCACGCTCTACAAAGACCACAGCCGTTTCGAGCAGGTCTACTTCTCTAAGTTCCCAGGATATTACTGCACAGGCGATGGTACGTTACATTAAGACCTAGTTTAATATCTTCTTCAGAGTATTTTTGAAGTGAATACTTCTATTGGCGGACCACAGACTGATTTTTCGTGGGCTGTGAATTGAATTCTGGCGGCACGCTCGGGAATGATAAGAAATTTTCAAGAACTCGGGCCATGACCATTGGTCATCTAGAAATCCGTTAACATTTCTCATTAGCTTTACCTAGAAATGCGTCAGCATTTTTAGATAACCATGTAACCACACGTAGTTTCTAAAGTGAGCTATCAAATTCTGAGTTATAAGTTTTCACTTCTATCGCCAGTTCCTATGATTGACAATTTTTTTATAGTATATAGTGACGAAGGACACGTGCCTAATGGTAAGCAACATGCCTGCTTGTAACAGCACAGTGACACGCAGCTATTGGAATATGAAAAGTCCACCTAGGTACTATAGCACTGCACTGCGCTCGACACCCAGAGATATAGGATATTTTATCTCTATGCCCTGTAATTTTACTGGAAACATTACCTTTCAAACCGGAACACAGTGATGTTTTCCCGTTACTGCTTGACGGTAGAATAACTGGCAAAGGTGTGGTACTACCCTCAGTGGACTCTGCATAGAGTTCTACGTCCTACCACTGCTACAGTACAAATAAAAAAAACACTTAATAGACTGTGCCGCTACTAAGTATTCTAGCTAACCTATTCGTTTTCACCTGATACGAGTATGCCAGCGAAGACAAATTTTTCGAGTTAGTTAGTTACCATACATAGGTACATACCGCGTAGTTCCCGATTCCGTTATTTTCCCGGGATAAAAAAGCCTGTGTGGTCTGAATTATTATTTATCTTTTTATGTATCAAATTTCATTAGGATCCCTTTAGTAATTTTAGCTTGAAAGAGTAACAAACATACGTAGGTATAAACTTTCGTTTGTAGGTAAGATGTTGAATAATTTTTCTAATAGTCACCTACCTACCTAAATCCTGAAATTACAACGATCAAATACAAAAACAAACTACACCTTTATTTCTTAATATAGATATTATCTTTATCATCCAGGTGCACGCCGTGACGAAGATGGCATGCTGTGGGTTACAGGCAGAGTTGATGATATGCTCAACGTCTCCGGACACTTGATGTCCACCGCTGAGGTCGAAGGGGTTCTAACGGAACACCCGCACGTCAACGAGGCAGCCGTGGTGGCCCGCCCGCACCCAGTTAAAGGAGAATCTCTCTATTGCTTCGTAACACTCGCTGAAGGCATCGAATTCAATGATAGCCTCATGCAATCGCTCAAGAAACTCGTCCGCCACAAAATCGGCGCTTTCGCCGCCCCCGATGTCATCCAAAACGCACCGGGGCTTCCGAAAACACGCTCCGGGAAGATCATGCGTCGCATTCTGAGGAAAATCGCTTTAGGTGACCTCGAAATCGGTGATACATCCACTCTCGCCGACCCATCAGTCGTTGATGAGCTGTTCAGGAACCGACCCCTGTAAGATGTAGGTGGTTCTACACCGCTTAAATTTCATGGTTTCTTCTGAGATGCCAAATAATTCCCTGCTTACTGGATCTTATTAATTCTTTCTTATTTTAAACGTAATACCTATACAGGGTAGATCTGAGACTCCCAGCGAATACCAACACGCCGGTCTCGGACGTTTCATTAGTTGAATTATTACCACGCAACGCTCCTTGGAAAGATTTAACCTTCTTAAATCGACGGGAGTTCAGCCTTTGTTAATTTGCCTCTTCTCAATTAGCTGTTTTGGTTTGTCGAAAACATAAGAATCTCATTTTTTGTACACTTAGCGGGATTTACTTCCGTGAATAAAAAAAATCTTATGAGTTTCATACAAATGGAAGTGTCAAAGTTCGTATTTGTATGGAAATGAAGACGTGACTCGTGAGTTTATTTATGACGCAAACAGTCATTCTATGGTTATGTATTCTCCTAATTTTCTTATGACAATCAGTTTTCAGAATTCTGTCGAATTTGCCGTACTGCCTTTAATGCTAATTTATCCAATTTCCGAAACGTTCCGTCCCTAATAAGCTTGTTATTTTGTAAATACTATGTCTGTCGCTCTCCCAAATCTCATGCAAAAAAAAACATTTCAATTTCTGGGTTAGATATATTTCACAAAAATACTATTTAAATCAGGTGTGTAGAAACTTAGTTAACGTTACGACGTGAAAGGGTCTTTATTTGTTTGATTAAAAATAGCACAGCTTATTTTGATAGATATAGGTTTTGGTGATCATGATATTTCAACAACATCACCAGTTCCCCATGTGTGTCAGTCTGTCAGTGTGTCTTAGTAGTTATTATTTTACTTTTTGTACCAGATATGGACAGAACGTTCTGTTTTTCAGCACTAATACATTTTTACCGATTGGATATAATTTAAAGCAATGATATGTGGAATTGTGTGAAAATATTCTTATGTAATAACTTGACCTTTTTAACACTATTTTACCAATATCTGGACACTTGCCGTGTTTAGGTACCTAAATGGTGAAGCGAGTGTCCAAAGGTGTTTTGATGTTAGGCGTTTGAACAGTTGAGTGTCGTTAATGTTCTTTATTTGAGTATGATTCTTCTTCATTCAGATGATCAGAGATAAGAGTTATAAATGGGTGAAAACGTGGAAATATCAAGGTTAAATTATTCACATTTATCCTTCTCAAATTTATCTAACATAATGACACATTGGCGCTACCTTTGGAAAAAGTGAGAACGATTTTTGGCAGGTATTTTTGCATTCTGAAATCGTCTCATTGCGAAGCTCGTCCGTCTATAGGTACTGAAGGAAAGACTGATAACTGATGGAAAGTTTCGTATCAGAAATGTTTCGTGTGAATTAGAAAAATAATTCTCAAGTTGAAGTTATGATAAGAATAAGGAGCAGCTGCTTTTTAGCTAAAAGTAGGTACGGCATAAAAAACACTATTTTTGTGGCAAACATTGGGCAGGCGTATTGTAATGTAGATCTATGAAAGTTTTTGCCAATTTCTTGATTGGTGTTATGAAAAAGATACGAAACAAAGAGTGAGAGAGGAGGGGGCTAAGAAGGCGGCGTGCATCCTAGCTACCTCAGTCTACTTCGATTATGGCTGGTGGGAGGACAAAAATCTTTAGGGATATTTTCAACTGAAATACTGCCTACTAGACGAAGCCCTTAGCTACCCCAATTCCAACACACTTCGAGATAATGTATAGGTATAATCCGTCGAACCCGAAATCAGCGAAGTGGAGAAGTAGATCAAGTGTGTGAAAAAATTTCATGAAAAACATGATTCGTTTTACTCATACTTCAAGTATGACTCAAATTTCAAATACACATTTGCAATTCGGACTCAAATTGAAAATATACAAGAAATAATTACCACACCATAACCTACGATTAGAATTTCTTCTAACCACGTCCCGTCGTTGCAGGTAATTAAAAATCATTTGGGTCGCAATTAATATACGCCGCTATGTTCAATATGGGTATAAATTGTAAAAATATGTCACATTATTATTGTTCTTAGCAGCACTTGTTCATTCAACCATTCCAGTTAGGTTTAGTTATCGTTTATATTGGGACAGTATGACGAGTCGGCGTTAACGCACATGAACGATTTTAACAACAACTGTGATTGTATATTTATTAAATTATTATTATTATAAGGTACGAAAATCTGGCCTGAGCATTTCGAGATGTTTTAACTATGCAAACCATTTGTTGAAATTTTTACTATTGACTTTTGTACTCCCGAGTTTATACAAATAATGTTGAGTTGCGCTTGACTTGACTTTCTTGCGGCTACATTGTTGAACCCACAGATCTTTAATCTTGCATGTCGAATAAATAAAAATAAGTGAATGTCAGTGTATAACGATCTATTACCGTAAGCTCTACGTATGTGCGTAAATATAACTGTTAATAATAATAAGCATAGGCTACAAACTAGGCTGCAAATTCTGAGCTAGTCCAAGTTCGGCAGGAACAATCTGAGGCAATAGATCCCTTTATAAAAAAAATAGTATGCATTCCACCTGTAGGTATAGGTACTTATTTTAAATGATAAATTTTATGTATTGGTGAAAACAATATAGTTACTTTCACAATATCTCACAAATAAGTCTCATATCTTGGTGTTTCTGGTCGTAGATAATGGCTTGGTAGGGTTTTTTTTGTGCGTATTAGAATAGGTCGTAATGTCGTTTTGACTCTCCTGCTTGCCTACGACGCAAAAAAATACTTCACTCTATTTTTCGCATGAACCTATGACTATCACATGAGGACTCGCTTGTTACGCTACGCAAAACGTCTGTACTACCTAAACCGAAAAGGATGTAATTCATCATTAAAAACAAAGTTTACTTACTGATGAACCAATCCTGAAAAAAAAAGTAGGCTACTATTTTAAGTCCCGATATTTTTTTTCTGTGGAGCTGAGTTGATTTTATTTGCGCTTTCATTGTTGGCCCCGTAGCAAAGCTGTTGAACCTGATACTTTGAGCTCAGTACGAATGGTTTGCGTGACAGTACCTATAGGACGTAATTTGCGCTAATAGTTAAATTGCAATCAGGATAGATTATGCGATTTTATATGCACAGCGGTTTTACTAATAAAACTATATTTGATTGAAAAATACACTGCATACCTACTACTTACCTACAGTATAATCTATAGACCGATAATGGTCTGCAGATAATCAAGATACTACCAACGCAACACTGATTCGCAAGTAATCACATATTGACACGTGAGTTCAATAATGAGGCTTCTAATTTCTAAGACTCTGGATCGAAACTATGTGAATTTATAATGCAACAAATATTACGGTACATATTTCGTTTGCGATGGAATTTTTTACTTATCTATTTATTATATAAATGTATTTGACTTTTAATGTTTTATGCACAAATTTGATTTAGCCTAGTTAGTGTAAGAGCTGTGACGCACATGAATACGTTTAAATCCAAAACAAAATAGCACCAGGTGATCTAAGTACGAATACCTACGCTGAGGGCATACCTACATATCTAATATATATGTCTAATTTTGAGTAGTTAGTTTGCAATATGTAGCAATTGTACCTAACTATCTGCATGCACCAAAATAGATTGAACTTTCGTTATCCATGTGCGTAATAGCTTTATAATTGATGTGTTACCTACTTTTATCGTAGTATTAGGTATAAGTGTCTAGAATAATCGTTAGGTTAAACCTTTCAAATAGAGCTGAATGTCAACCACCGTATAATACATGTAACAATATTGTGAAAAACTTCTTATCAAATCGCTCTTGACGCAACTTTTAGAAAAAACTCAAGATTAGACCTTAAGGCCGTTGTAGGGACCACCAGGAGATTTACAGGTGTATGAAACCCGTATTATGTTTTGTTTTTATGTAAGAGTACCGGGATTTTGCTCGGTTTAAACACTGAGTACCTATACTTAGAGAGACTGTAGATACCTACAGATAAAGAAAAGGCTCCCAGTAATAGATTTTCCGGGTCGAAGCTCCCACCCAAGCACTACCTAAGTAGGTACCGGGACACGGCAAAGATCACAATGTCTTGCCAGCGTGCATTGGATCCCACACTAGGGCTACCTGTGTTGTGGACAGAATATTAACAGAATATTCAACGGATTTACAGAGCGTATGATAAACACAGATTCGAAAACTTTTTAAATTAATTATTAAAATACCTATTCGTGCTGTTGACGGTATGCGTATTGAGTACCATAAAGCGCATGCCTTGCTCGTCCCTTCACTATCAAAACTTTAATTTAGCCTGTTAATATCAGTATCTATTATTTTAAGTTGTTAATAACTTGAGTAGTTAATTTCTCTAGTTTTGAAGTCATATTCCCATGGTATTTTTTTCGGTTGGCACACCTGTAAAATCTCTTGTGGGTACTTGGTCAGGCATTTTATAGTGTAAGATTACCTATACATTGATGTTGTTAAGTACTCGAACGCACGTATTTGTAATGCACGACGTACAGACCTACGAGTCTAATTCATGAATGTTGATAGTTTCGGTGCCTAATTATTTTCAGTCAAATGCAGAAGTCTTTATTTTTTCAGTAGATTATTTTAATGTCAACTGTTTTTTCTTCATTATTCTAATGACAAACTGATTTCTGAATTAAGAAGTTTTATTTTGTAACAAGCTCAAACGTTAAAAATCTATTTCTGGCGATATGATGTAGGTGCTAACTATTGCTCTTGTATTTTGTGTGACAAATCAAGGGAACTTTACTTGGTAGTTTTCATTTTCAATCTCGCATTAAGGACAGTTGTTACAACTAGACATAACGGAGATTGACTTGGTAATTATTTATTTATAGAAGTTAAGATTTTTTTATTCGATTCTATTCTAGGTAAGTGCGCTCCATCGTAGACTTCAGCTATAAGAGGAAGTGGGTGTCAAGCACCTTTATTCTTTAAAACAGTTACCATCTTCTTTAATTTCTGCATTTGTCTCGAAACAAATTAGATAAAAAAATGTTTTAATGTAATTAAAATAAAAATGTAGGTCAATGGATACTTGCGAAGATAAAATATTATTATATCGATGTAGTATTATCCTTGATTATCAGATCTCTATGTGTCTATTAAAATATTACATTAAATAAAGGATTATAATATGATTGTTCTATAATTTAAGAAGTACCTACCTACCTACCAGACTTGGTTCATCTAAATACCTATAGTGGCTTGATATGGGAATTTATTTAACTCCGCGATGCATACTTAAGTTTGGATGGACTGAGTAGAGGTTTATTGCACTTAGGTAGATTAGTATGGGCTACTAAGTAGGTGTAGCATGCTTGGCAAATTTAAAGAGAGTAGTGTGTATTTCATAATATAAATGTACTGTGTGTGGAAACAAACATATCAAAATAAATGTTAGTTCAACAACTACTTTGTTTCAATGAGAATTATAATCGAGATATTACATGAAAGAAAAAACAATAATTGCTAGTTTAACGGGTTTCTATGAATACAATTCGGAGTGTGCAACTGATATGCATCATCTAATACCGCCTTGTTTTTATTCTAAAGGACTGCTCGCAGCTAAGGTTGCCATCCGTCCGGATTTGTCCTAGTTTAGAACGCGTCCGGGGAGCGTCCGGGCCAGACTTCATTTTGTAATCCGGGTTTATAAGTTTAAAGTCTCATTGAGCCTGTACGCCGCGATGAACCAACGAACCAACTCAATAAATTCTTTAAATAATGATAAAAGATACCTACTAATTACCTACTAACTAAATGAAATTTGTTAAAGGTCGGAATATTGGCGGACAATTCACACAAAACACCATCTAACCCCAAACGAAGCAAAGCTTGTAATATGGCAGCCAAATATGCATAAAAAGATTATTTATATCATTTTCAGCTGTTCAAACTTACAATCTGTGAAGTGTATTTAAAAAAGCTGATGACATGTCCGGGTTTTCAGCTCTGAAATCCGGGGTTTTCACGAGTCTTGTCCTGGTTGCCGAACTTTAGAGATGGCAACCCTACTCGCAGCTCACTGTTGTGATCAGGATGAAAGGCTGTAGAACGCGTTGCCCGAGTGGGTTTATCCCGTTGGTTACCTAACATATTCAAATCTAATTTCTTGGTGTTTATAGTCGTTCTCGGTAACAGCTCGGGCAACTTAAATGTTTCTTTTTTCGTTTTCAAGTCGAGAATTAATCGATTTCTCTATCGTAGACCGCAACGTCGCTCAACATCAGGCGAGAAGGTGGTCAATAAGTATAAACCTATAATAGATAAAAAAAAACAATTAAACTTCAAAATAATTTATTGTTAATCATAATCAATAATTTAAGACTTAAAAACAATTAGTAAAAATTGATCCAAACAAATAACTTGGAATTTTCAAAGACACTCTCAATGTTCAAACGTTAGACGCTGACGAAATTACGGTAGCATTACCGAATGGAAGCCATGCCGAAAGAGAAAGACAAAGAAAAAAAAAGAAAACTCAGATTTTTTAAAAACCAAATCAATAAAAAAATATAAATAGCAAATTAAAATGTGCAAAACATATTCATTTACCATGAGTACATTAGTACACATAAAAAAACTATAGAGAAAAAAAATCGAGTGACGCTTGGTGGCGTGGCCATCTAGATTGCGCGCTGCGCGAGAACTATTTTCAAGTTATTGTAAAGTGAACAAAAACAAATTATTAAAAAGGTTATCATAATTACTTGGTAATTCTGGTAAAAGTTGTTATAGCAAGGGTACATAGGTAACATTGTATAGCCTGTTTAACACTCAATACAGTATAAACAAAATATTTAATCCGATTTCTTTTTTACTACTACGGCAGGTATACGATAGATACTGTAGAAGACCATTGAAGCCAGGACCAATATTGTGGATATTATGGTAATGTACTCAGCGCGGTTTCTGAAAAGAAAATTACAACATTATGTATCAAAAGAGAAGGTAGTATGGGCGTATATTAGACACCTGCCGTATTTATCCTCTTGCTCCCACTTTTCCTTTTTTAATCGCGACGTTTTAATTTTCAACCGACTTGAAAAAGGGAGGAGATTGAGATTCAATGTTTCCAGAGAAATTACTGGGCTTAGAGATATAACAACTTAAGATCTCTGGGTGACGAGCGCAGTGCAGTGCTAGGTAATGATTTGGGCTCTCCATGTTCCAATAGCTGCGTGTCACTGTGCTGTTATGTGGCAGGCATGTTGCTTACCATCAGGCACATGTCCTGCTCGTCTCGTCACTCTTTATTTAAAAAAAAAAAGATTCTCAGTTAGGCTGTATGTATACAAGCTTTTATTTAGTTTCACCTGTCCTGATGTTTGTCATCAAATCTTGCAAATTAAATTTGATCTAGTTCCCAGTTACCGACTGAGCTGAAACATTTTGCATGGGTACATGTGTAAATTGCATGACATTGCAATATTATAATGACATGGTGCTGATCTGATGATGGACCTGGAAGGTAGCCAAAGGAACTTCGCAATGCTAGTAACTCTGCCTGCGAAGCGAGGGTCGTGGGTTCGATGCCCACCAAGTGCAAATATTTGTGTGATAATAAATTCAAATATTTGACCTGTGTCTGGGTGTTTCTATGTTATGTGTGAATTGAGATTGCTTTCATTTTAATCGTCTCGAAGCGAAGTTCGTTGTAGGAACTCGGTAAAGAAACGACGCAACCCCGTCGAGCCTCGGCTCTTTTGATTCGTCTTGACGAGTACTTTCGTGCTAGATGGTATCATGTGTATCTTGATTATGGCAAGGCAACTTCTACCCGAGCCGCAGCAAGGAATTTCTATGAAATACTTGGATACAGATTTTCAGGTTCGGATAAATGAGTTACATGTTACAACTTACTCGAAGGGCGTTCCGCAGATGGTGTACCACGACGCACCGTGCGGTGGCTTGGTCTTGGCGCAGTGGAAGTCAAAGTAGTCTTCATTGTAGTCCTCTATGCACAAATACTGCCGTTTGTATAAAGTCTGAAAAACAATGTATTGAATAATGAATTTGAAGCCATTAAATCCTAATCATAGATCGATCACTCGAGCATAAGGACCCCATTTTATGTTCCCATTACTGGGGTTTTGAGGCCTTCTTTCGCAAGGAGAGAGTTAAGGCCATAATACATTATTCTAGTCAAGTGGGGGATTACATATGTCCTCGAAAGATATCTTTCTTGGAACGCGGGTTAAAGCTGGCAAGCTGATTCATCTGCACTAGGAAATGACTAATTATAAGAGAGAAAAAAACTATAGGAAACTGCACTCGGAAAAATACTCAAGTTGTGCAGACGGGATTTGAACCAACGATCTCACGAATGTGAAGGTGAAAATAAAATATTCTCACCATTACACTCCCACGGCTTAACTAATACTGTTTATTAGCTAACATTACCAATCCGTACAATTTATGTATTATCTACTACTCTGTGTAAAAAGTATCGGGAATATGTCAATAAAAAGACCCGTGTAAAAGAGGTCGTTCTAATTTTTTTACTGCATGTTGGTAGCACTGTACTGATTTAGCGCGCAAAGTTTGAGCGGGATCTGTCATTTAATTTGTTTTAAACTACACTTTTTGTTGGTCATAGTTTTGAGTTCTCGGCGATTTTTACAATGGAAAATATTGTTGAACAAAGAGTGTGCCTTAAATTTTGTGTTTCGAATGATATTTCATGTGGTGAATCACTAAAAATGTTGCGAAATACCTACGGCGAATCGTGTATATCGAAAACAAGGGCTTATGAATGGTATAAGGCTTTTAAAGAAGGCCGAGAAGTAGTAGTAGACTTGCCTCGTTCTGGTAGACCTTCAACCGCTACGACCAAAGGAAACATCGACAGAATCAAGAAGCTAGTGCTCGAAAATCGACGTATGAGTCTGAGAGAGTTGGCTAGTGAGGTGAACATATTATCTTTTAAATCCGTCCACAACATTCTCATTGACATTTTAGGCATGAAACGCGTCGCCGCTCGACTAGTTCCAAAAGAGGTCAATTTTGTTCAAAAAGCGCAGCGAAAGCATGTCGCTGAAGACATGGTTTCCCGAGCTTCTACGGATCCGACCTTTATGAAACGTATAATAACTGGCGACGAGACATGGGTTTATTTATGAGTACGACATGCAAACAAGCCAACAGTCTTCAGAATGGCGTCTCGAACACGAGCCGAAACCCAAAAAACCGCGGCAAAGTCGCTCCAAAATCAAGGTGATGCTGACAGTTTTTTTTTGACTACCGTGGTGTGGTTCACTCCGAATTCCTTCCAGAGGGAGAAACAGTGAATAAAGAATATTATATAGGCGTCATTAAGCGTTTGCGTGAGAGTATCCGCCGAAAACGTCCAGATTTGTGGCAACACAACTCATGGATGCTGCACCATGATAATGCACCATCACACACAGCCATTATAGTGAAAGAGTTTTTAGCGAAAAATGCAACAAAAGTTCTCGACCAAGCACCGTATTCACCTGATATGGCTCCGTCTGACTTTTTTTTATTTCCCAAGTTAAAATTAACACTTCGAGGAAAACGTTTTGAGTCGATAGAAGCCATAAAAGAAAATTCGCTGAATGAGCTAAAGGCCATACCGCAAATAGCCTATGAAAAATGTATGGAAGACTGGGTGAAGCGTTGGAGATGTTGTATTGCAAGCGATGGGGCCGACTTTGAAGGCGATAAAATAAATTTAGATGAATAATTTGTATTTTTTGTTTTATTGACAAATTCCCGATATTTAGTACACAGAATGTAAAATACTCTTCATGTCTCTTTCTTTCTCACACGCACTCACACACATCACTCCGTCTTACTCTCTCATCTCTCTAATTACATGCTCACATCTACGACGTAATCCTTCTTGTAAGCGCTCTCATTAAACCACATACTACTTTCCATGTCGCTACTATTGCATTATGTGACTAACATTTCATAAGCATTGTTAATTCCAGTTTTAGTTCCAGACTAAATAAATTAGTAATAGATGTCAAAAGTCAACAAGGAGTCAGCAGCAGTCCAGTGGATGTTGATAGCTTCCCAGCCGAGTTATATACAGCGACTGTATTTTTTCCACATTCGTTTACTACGTAGCAGGTAAGCTCGCATGTAGTTTATCTTTATTTATTATTATTGTAGTAAAATCAGTCTAGAGTAACAGACAATGCAATATAGTCTGTGGCGTGGCGCTGCATTTATCCGCCTCAGGCAACAAAGAAAAGGGCATGAGAGAGTGCGAGCTATCCGATGACAGTGTTGGACATAGAGCACAAATAACAAGAACAAACTTAAACATTTTGATTTACCCCCGACTACCTTGGATTTTCAAATTTGTCATAGGTAGTATTCTACTACTCAAGCATTTGATACCCATACTGATGCAGGTTGTGAAAATATATTGTATCCGCCATTTTGAATCCATATTAACCATACAGAGCAACGAAACTGGCTTTCAAATAAAAAACCGCATCGAAATCTCTCCATCCGTTTAAGAGCTATGGTGCCGGAGACATACACAGACAGACAGACGTCAAACTTATAACACACCTCTTTTTGGTCGGGGGTTAAAAACAGTTTCAGTGAACACCCCCACCACCACATGAGAAACATGGCAAGAGAGAGAGACAGAAATTAACCTTAGATAAAGAATAAAGTAAGCTCTTTGGAATGAACTAACCTGTCCGAAAGGTGTCACGAGGCTGGCGACATTCTTGCAAGGGCCGACTGGTTCATGAAGCCCCACCGACACCTCCCGTTCCGGGTTGAAGAACATAACTAGCACCCAGTAGAGCAGATAGTGCACCATCAGCTGAGCGATTAGGACATAGTCGATTCCCGTCAACCTGCGCGATGAAGACTGATGTGAAATAATAGTAATTAACACGTAACTAAGATCAAGCTAAACTGTCGCACAAAATTAAATCATCAAAGTCGATCAGACAATCAGTTACTATACAACTTTTTTTTTTCTTAGCAACTTCACAGATTACGGGGCCCGTGACTTTTATCATTGGGGTTCTTATTTTTACACCAATCTTGGCTTAGGAGAAGAAAAGGAAAAAAGGGGGTAGTAGGGAACATTTTAAACCTAGGTCAAGTGCTATTTATTCCGATTTGCTAGTTTATAGATCGCCTCTACTCGGCAATCTGCCTAGCAGAGACGCGAACTCGAAGGATTTCAATTCAGCGCCTTTGTTGAGAATATCAATTCACCGTATTACCTTCATATGAGTATTATAGTATAAAAGAAAACGTGGTTTTTGCACATTTTAAACTCCTCATGTTCAATGTATATTCAAGTAGCTCAAGTATATGAGTATACGATAACATAAATAAATAATAATTAGAACAGTCGTCAATTGAACTTTAACAAAACCTACCATATTTTTGAGAACAATTAAAAATCATTTGGTTGTTGTGAACGAAATTCTGTAGATACATGTTGTTAGGCAGATGTGACTGTGTCACAAGTTGACACAGGTGTTTTAACTGCGGTTGTATTCGTGGCCTTCTGCTTTAGAACAATATATCATCATATAATGATATTTACCCACATATTGCTTAACACCTTTCACACCTCTGCAGTGAAGCAACGCATGTGTTTAATAAATCGAAATTGTCAGATACTTACCAGTCCCGAGTTTACTTTTTTTTACATTTACCCTAAATATTTTCCTTAAATAAAAGTACCCTATGTTATGCCTTGGAATTAGAAGATCAGCTATCTGACAGTGAAAGTAGCTAATTTCAGAAATTAGCGGAACAAACAAACAAAGTATTCAAAAATAGTATTTCAGATATAGCGGATACTTCCATTTGAACCTATTTCATTTGATAATAATCAGTCGGCTGAATAACGGATTATGACGATTTTGATAGTAATTTTAGTATACTCACTTGGTGGTTGGCTTCTTCCTTTCGCTAATCAAGCCTTGAATAATAAATGCCGCGTAAATAGCGAATAGAAGAAAGAAAGTAACTTCAGTGTGGATCTTCAAGACGTCGTGCAACGGGTGGTAGATCGGTACAAACAGCAGTACTCCCCCAGGCATGCCTAGCAGAGACGCGATCAAGAGGGATTTCAACTCGGCGCCTTTGCTGAAAATATCAATTCACCATTTTACCTTCATATGAGTATTTTAGTATGAACACTAACGTGGTTTTGCACTTTAAATTAATTCACGGGTAACTCACTTGTGCAACAGTTTCAGTCACGCTTTAGTTTCTTTTCACCGACTTCCAAAAAGGAGTAGGTTCTCAATTAGGTAGTATGTTTTATTTTGTACTAGCAGTGCCCCGCGGTTTTACCCGCGTAGTTCCCGTTGTTCATCGGGATAAAAAATAGCCTATGTGTTCTTCCAGACTATTATCTAACTGTGTTCCAAATTACAGCCCAATCCGTTCATACGTAAGGTCGTGAGTGAGCAACAAACATCCAAATATTGACATTTATAATATTACTAGCGGCCCATTCCGGCTGCGCTCGGATATTGTCATTTAAAGACTATTAATCGAAATAAAAACTATCCTATCTCTCAAGTTGGACCAGACTGGTCGCGGTGTGCCAATTTAATTTAAAATCGGTTAAGTAGTTTAGGAATCCATCGAGGACAAACATCGTGACAGGAGATTTATATATATTATTATTAAGAAGATAGTAGTCCTACACTAGCAGCCCCCCGCGGTGTTACCCGCGACGTTCCCGTTCCCGTTGTTTCCGTTGTTTTCCGGGATAAAAAGTAGCCTATGTGTTCTTCCAGACTATAATCTATCTGTATTCCAAAGTTCAGCCCGATCCGTTCATACCTACGTTAGGACGTGATGGAGCAACAAACATCCAAATATCCAAACATACATACATTTATAATATTAGTAGGATTAGTAGGGTGTATCTTACGCGATAACTCTGCCAGTTGTTAATAAATGTTGATGGTTCTTTTTTTGATTGGTAGATCATAGTTTAGAGGTGGTTCCATATAAATGTTATAGAAATCGGTGTGCAGGTTTTGGACATATGAACTAATTTACTTTCATATGCCTCCATGATTGTTCGACTGATGAATCGAAAATCGTGTCAAACAGAATACATTAATTATTATTTATCCACAAATATAATTGAACAAACAACTGATTGATCTCAATCATTACATACATTGTAACACCACTGTAAACATCGATAAATCATTCAATAAATCGAGATAAATTTATGCATTGCAGGTTACAGATCACAGTTCAGTATAGTTCATTTGATGATACGTTTATTGATTATAATTTTAAAAATAATACATATCCAGTTACCTGATTGTTTACAAAATACAAATAGCTGTCCGATACAACTACGGTCTTAGATTAGTTAAGTGGGGATGACTGTACCTGGGGTGCGTTGGCTCGGGAACCTTCACGTGGTGCACCCTGGCCATCACACAACAACTTACCTCGGTGGCATTTATTGTGTGATAGCGGCCGGGGCTGGGAGCTACTACACGCGTTCCTCACACTTTGAGCAGTGTGTATAGAGGTTGGGGTGAGGGACTGGAAGACTTGGGAAGGTTACTCGTCTGATATATCGGCCAAGTAAAATTCCCAAGTCTTCCAAAGCCACGGTGGTGAGGGCGGACCTCACGCTGTCGAACATCTCCATCGTGATGCTCGACGGAGAGAGGTCGTGTGAGTTAGAGGAGCGGCAGTTAGAAGCCACTCGCTCCTTCACTGAGGCGGAAGCGGACACGGGGTCGAGCCTGGAGGGTTGCCACTTTGGGCTCGCATCCCGTCTCCACAGTAGGGCCTGGGGTGTCGGACGTTTAGGGCCGTCCGGCACTTCACGAGGGATAGGCCCTCGAGGAGGTGACGCGCCGCTAATTTTCGGCTCGTGACTAGTGACAAATGCGGGGGTAATAAACTCCCGCGAGGCGGATCTGCAAGGGTGGTGGCAAGTGGGTCAGGGTCGTGACGGGTTAGTGAAAAATGATTATTTTTAAGCTCTCGTCGAAATGTGAGAAATGTAAAATCCTTACCCAGCTGATGTCCACTGAGCGACCTTGGGCGCAAAGTAGCCCCTGCTCGCGTGGAAGATGAAATAGAAACTCGCCGTGAATGTAGCATGGAAGTAGTATGAGTTCCATGGCACCCAGTAGTGACGGTCGAAGATGTTAGGGTCGGTATCGTGCCATGTCCAGTGGACGAACTTGACCGCGGTGATGTCATAGGGAATGTCGATTAAGACCACTAGCAACCCCACGGCGAAAGGCTCAGCGAACCGGGGAAGATTGAGACGCGATATAGCATACGCCGCTTGGTACATGAAAGCAGGATCTGAGGACAATTTATATACTATGGTATCCACTAACTCAATGGGATTACACTGTTGAAAAACTTTTCTAACAGAACTACAAAGCATCTGTGTCTCATTAAGTTTCAAATGGTGAGAAAGAGATACCAGCTCTTTAATAATTGTCTAATGAGTGAGTGAATCAGCAGTCCGAACCAATGTTCGTCATGGCCCTTTTAGATTAAACACACGCTTTGGGCAATAGGTTTTTGACCATGACATTGCAAGAGCTGCTTTCTGCAAACAGTAAATTTCTTGAATCGCTTTATTTATTCTTCTCTCCTAATGAATTCTAGTGTAATTCTTCTTCTAAAATAGAGTGCAAAATATATTGATATTATTGAAATCGTTCGTAAATTCACAAGTTGTGTAGCCTGAAAGTAGTTGATTCCAAAACGAGCTCCATGCCTCTGATCTCTACTTCTAGCAGCCCACTAATTAAGCCAGCCTTTATCACGATTTCATACGACCTGTTTGTCGGTTCTCTAGTAAACAGACACACACAAATCCATAAACTAAAATAAAATTAACAAAAATAAGAGATTTACTTACACAGAAAGATAATATGTAACGGTAGCCTCGCTCCCAACAGCATAATAGGAGTTTGTGAATGCCAAAAGTTGTCATATTCTGGCAGCACAAAATGCCAAAAGTTATCTGCGTAAAGGCCATGGAGCACTGTACCCAGCCAGAAGTATGGCCATCTGCCACCTTTCTTCAAAGCTGAAAATTAAATCGTTAGAATAGTCATATTGTAAACATAATACAGGACTTAATCAACTTACAATATGAGTTCAAATCGCGAAAGTTTCATAACTACAACATCCGAATAATCATAGTTTAGGTATCCTTATACAATGTAGTAGGAGATGTAGTATATACCTAGATGCGCTGATATCAGACCTTTGCATAACCCCAAATGTTTTCAGATGTCAATAGGCGTAGTCTCCTATTTTGACGTATACCGGATTTGGATACCCGCTAAACTTTAAAAAGTGATAGCTGTTATCTACGTGATCATCCGATTCAATTTAGCTCGATTATTTCGTGTTGCAAGTAGCCCAGTCTGGGCAGACATTGAAATAGAAAAAAATCCGAAGAGCGATTTTTTGTTTAAAACCTCGGGGAGGGTTGTTGGAAGTATAAATCTCGATTTTCTAACTAATCCCGGTAGAGGGTTCGCCGCCATCTTGTTTTAAAGTTTTTGTGAATTAACTCGTTAATTTTCAACTTTAGAGCATAATGATAGTAACCAAAGTTGTTGGAAATTTAATTTCTTACAAGTTTGGTCGAAATAATTTTTACGCTAGGATCAATATTTGCAGAGTTATACTATCAAGTTTATCAAAAAAGTCGTAATGAGTGTGATATTATTTTCTTCAACTTTTGTTCTCGCACTTTTACCTATTACTTATTTTATTTTTAGTATTTGTTGTTATAGCGGCAATAGAAATGCATCATTTCAACTGTCTAGCTATCGCCGTTCTTGAGATACAGCCTGGTGACAGACAGACGGACGGACGGACAGACGGACAGCCAAGTCAACCAGTAACAGGGTTCCGCTTTTACCCTTTGGGTACGGAACCCTAAGAAGTGCGACAACCAAAGTTGAAGAAAATAAAATTCCACCCATTACGGTTTTTTTGATAAACTTGATAGCATAACACTGCAAATATTGATCCTAGCGTAAAAATGACAAGAATCAAACTTGTGAGAAATTCAACATTTCCAACAACTTTGAATACGATCATTTTTGCTCTAGAGTTGAAAATTAACGAGGTATTTCACAAAAACTTTAAAACAAGATGGTGGCGAACCCTCTACCGGGATTAGTTCGAAAAACGTTCTTCGACGTTTAAAAAAAAGAAATCGCTCCCCGGATTTTTTTCTATTTCAGATCTATTCTATTTCATTTATATGATGTATCTATTCTATTTATATGATTTCAGGCTAATTTTATGTTTGCCCCGACTGTACTAAAGCGTATACCCTGCCAATAAAGTTTGCCACGGTTGAGGCGGGCGACATTGATCGTCAATTGTTTCCCATTTTCCTCGCAATACGCGAACAATCGTATTTGCCCTAGCCAAGTTCTGCAAAAATACCTTGTGGGACTGTACCGTTAATGGTGTCTTTTACCACCAGTTTAGCTCGTATGCTCATCTCATATCGTTTCGTAATAAGAATGGTACGTACCATGAACGAAGGTAATTAAGCCTGCGAATATATAGACTAGTTGCGACAGTAGGTAGGACGGTTGATTCCCCCACAATTCGGTGACATCATTGGTTTTCACTAACCACTGCCCCCACTGGAAAAAAAATGTTATATTATTAACTAAACTGAAGCTCGATCCATAATTCTGCATAATAGTGTTCTTCGTGAAAGACTTCGTGAAGAATACTATTTTGACAAGCTGTTTCGTCTTTTCACAGATTTCTTCATGAACGTCGAGAGTTTTTTATCATCTTTATGAAGCTAATGTAAATCGGAAATCCCTATGACTGACAATCTTTTTAATTGCATACGTAACTGCGAGTCTGCACAGTAGCAAAATTTTAGACGTGAAACGCCTTATCAAAATTTTCATCCAGCCTTCCTACACTTACGAGTACAATACAGTGCACCGTAAAATACACTACCTACCTACCTAATCAAAAGAAAATTCGCAAGTAATTTGCATGTTCGCAACTGCTACTAGCCAAGATCGCCATGAAGTAGCACTGCGCTGTGTTAGTGAACATAGGTATGTTCACTAACATACATAGGTAAAACCTAACTAACTTTACTAACATACATAAAAATTCGTTACTCAGGTCACGTAGTATGGGTAGGTATACCTACTACTTGACCTCAGGAGCTAATCACAATCAGGTCAGTTCGACATGAGCTACGGAATCTGCCCGCTACCGATCGATAACTCCAATTTGCTATTCACAACCTGCATTCCGATTAATTATTCCTTGGCTCTTAAGGGCCGACGTGTTGCTTACCATCAGGTGATCAAGGTGCATGTTTTGCGCGTCCCGTTACTCTATATCATAAAAATCATGGAAGACAAAACACTTAGTGGGAAGACAAAACTTAGTGATAAGATCGCTAATTGTTACTTTAATTTTAGATTTTTATCTATTTTTGTTATTAATTTAAAAGTGATATAAAGAGTTACTCATAATCTATCTATCTGGCACTTGTAACTCTAAGTACATAACTATTTTTAACCAACTTCCAAAGAGAAGGAGGTAGGTACTAAGTTTTTTCTGTATTTTTTTTTAATTAGGAGGTAGAATGTTATCTACCGTACTTAACATCACTACCCCAAAAATGCTCACAATCTACCCAATTTGATGTAAAGAATCGTGATAGATACAGTTCTTGTTGCTATGCATGGTAAATCATATTAAGTCAAGATTAAAATATTAACTTTATGATTTCAATTAGGTAAGTACTTAGACTTGGTTCCGAAGATAAATAGATTAGACACAGGTGTGCGAGACTTTGATAATATTTAGATTTGATAACATTGTGAGTGTTATCGAGTTAAATATATTGTAGTTTTAAAATGAATTATCATTTTTATTTGTTTTCATATGAAGCCAGCTGAATAGATAGAACTTTTTAAAGCAATATTTTATATAGGTACCTTACTAGCACCATCAGATAATCTTTCATATCAGTTGGATTTCTTGCTCTTCCCTTAAATGGCTAAATTTTCAGAGAAACGGTCTAAATGGCTGAAAAGGAAATGCATCCGTATGCTCATGTTACATCCTAGCCAAGCATAGTTCTCTTTATCTGTCAAAATTGTTTGTCCTTTAATATTTCCCTGATTTGTGGACTGTCAAAACTAGCAACTTTTATGTTTTCAGTGGTAAATTTTGGGATTATTTTGCTGATTTATTTAAAACATTCTCCATACTTGTTCAAGAGTTTTAACAAACAGTTTAATTAGACCTAGTTTTATACGGAGAAGGTAATATAATGTGGTCTCTGACTACTATAGGTGCATGTATCACATTCATATTGCCCAGCACTAAATCCGCTAAAGGTCAAACTTTTTTAGTCCAGTATTCTGTCTTGGCTCGGCTATCCCACAAAGAAAATAAAACAGGCCAAGTGCGAGTCGGACTCACCCATGAAGGGTTCTGTAGCAGCAAGTAACAATACATAAGTTACATAATAGTACATAAGTTTGTTGTAATTTTGATTGATGTTTTAATAATAGTGTATTAATGACGTACTAAAAAAAACTACTCACAATCTGCTGAAAAAACATCTGGTGTTTCATTGGAAGAACTAGTTTGCTGAGCAGCCGCAGGATCTTAGTTGGTATTGAGAATTGGTGTAGTAGTTGATTTTAAATTCGGACAAGTCCATTTTGAATTTTTTTTCATATTATTACAGTAATATTCAAAACACGAAAATACAGTCATTGAGATGATTAGTTGGTTCACATAAATGAAAAGACTAATTTAAAGTTCAATAACTTTAAATTAGGTATCTTTTTATTAGCCCACATATGCAATGATGTTTCGCAACTACGACATACAAAATTTAGGATCCAAAGCCTAAAAAAGACATGTAATGGTAAATCCTAAAGTATGTACCTAGTTCAATAGGCATTTTTTATCAACGAGCCAGATGTACTTAAACAACATTCTTTAAACACAAATTCACTACAAACCGCACAACAACTATTTGGATAGTTTTAACAAGTTTTTCTTAATGTGGAGATATCGATTTATTTAGGAAATTTAATAAATATTTTAGTTAATAAATAGTTCAATATAAATAAAGTATTAGTGAGACGAGTCATTAAATTTTATGATGTAGCTGTATTATAAAAATAAGAGCCGCTAGAAACAAACTAAGGGTAGATTTGAAATCAGCTAACTCAAATTAGTAAGAAACAGTTTTGTAATTTCATCATCATCAAAAAAAGTATATTACGTATTACTACTTAACTAGTTATAGACTACAGGCCCATGAACAAAATTTACGTAGTAAATGAACCACCAGGAGACCTATGTAGGATGATAGAAGGGTATAAAGTAATAAGATTCAGCACTATGCTGTCACTTGTAAGCTGTCTAACTGAGTACAGTCGAAGAGGGGGGGTTGCAACCCTCGATCATTTCTCTTTGTCCCATGATTTTTGTATGGCGTTGCGAAATAATGGATTAGAAGAGGTATTGAAACTGTGTGGAACCAGTGCCGTACATAATCAAATGACCAAATTTACTCTGTAAATCGTCGGCACATCATATTTTTTTCTGACAAACTAATAATTAAAAATCTAAATTTTTTATTTTTTATAGTTTCCACACCTCTTCTAATCTATTATTCCGCAACGCCGTATAAAAATCATGCGACAAGGAGAAATGATCGAGGATTGGAACCCCCCCTCTTCAACTGTACTCAGTTGGACAGCTCACAAGTGACAGCATAGTGCTGAATCTTATTACCTTATACCCTGCTATTATCCTACATAGGTCTCCTGGTGGTTCATTTGACCCATAAATTTTGTTCACGGGCCTGTAGTCTATTATTATTATTTAAATAATACACATCATTTTAATTAAATTACAATGAAAACATCATTACACTAGGCACATACCAAATTACACTAAGCAAATCTAAATCCACATCTAAGCCATACATATAAGCATGCTGGTGGAATTACCGCACTGAATGACAGTACTCATAATTATGTTGTTGGAGGTATTCCCATAACCCCTTGAACTAAGTAATGTTTGTGATATTTAAAAATAATTATTCATTTAAGTTTTATTAAAGAACTTGGCAGGGTTTGAGTACTCTAAGCCAAAAGAATTGTACTTAACAAATTATACTGTTGAGTCATCTCTAAGTTTAGGCAAAGAACCAAGCTTCAAACTAAGAAATATTTTTTTGAACAGCATAGCGATTATTTTGCCAGCATCTGTCGCTGCTAAGTGTTTAGATAGCCATTATGCATAGAATAGAATAATTGAATATCGATTTCTGTGCATTATCGAAATTTATTTTCCTATATAGGTAGGTAATGTTTTAATTACTTACCAACATTTTTGACAAACATACAATGTCTAAAAAGATGTGGTGTCATGGGACAGCATGTAGGAACTTCGTTCCTATGGGTAATACAGAAGCAACACATTTGCAAATAGTCATTTGTTACACAAGAGGGCAAAGTTGCTTTTTAACCATATGTTCAATTTTGATGACCAAGCAACGGGAGGATTCTAAAATTGAATCATGAGCGCAGCCTGTTAAAGTTACTTATTGCACTTGAATGCTGTAGGTAACTTTTCATCCCACCTCAGCGAAGAACTGATTAAATACTTTCCACATTAATGATAGTTTCTGTTAATTCTGTTGGCGTTTGACGTCCAATAAACTTATTTATCACAAGAATCACTCACTTTAGGTTTTTCACTTTTTTTCAAGTTTCTTTTTTCTAAGGTATGGTTAAATTTAAGGTCAAAATTACCTACGTGGAAATAAAAATTGAGCAGAGTATATCAAAAAAAGGTAGGTACACCAAACTAAAATAATAAAGTAGCCAAGTGCGAGTTGGACTCGCCCATGAAGGGTTCCGTTGCAGCAAGTAACATAATATACATAGTAACATAGTTCTTGTAGTTCGTTGTAACTTTGACCGAAGTTTCAATAATAGTGTATTTATGACGTACTAAAAAAAAACTACTCATCAGATCGAGTTCAAACTAATTTTCGTTGGTAGTTTACATGGTAATGGACATCATATATTTTTTTTAGGTTTTTCATTCACTTACTTTAGAAGTTAGAGGGGGGGGGGACACACATTTTACCACTTTGGAAGTGTCTCTCGCGCAAATTATTCAGTGTAGACGAAAATAATTTTAGAAACCTCAACATCATTTTTGAAGACCTATCGATAGATACCCCACACGTGTAGGTTTGATGAAAAAAACATTTTTGAGTTTCAGTTCTCAGTATGGGGGGCAACCCTAATTTTTATTTTTTATATTTTTTTTGTTCAAATCTTAATGCGGTTCACAGAATACATCTACTTACCAAGTTTCAACAGTGTAGTTCTCATAGTTTCGGCAAAAAGTGGCTGTGACATATGGACGGACAGACAGACAGACAGACAGACAGACATGACGAATCTATAAGGGTTCCGTTTTTACGTTTTACGGAACCCTAAAAACATGTAGGTATGATAAAATCGGCACCATGAATATTTTCCTTACGGTTTTATTCTCATGTTGTTTCAGATCGATTGAAAACGAAATCGGTATCTCCTCCAAGCCTAAGCAAGGAACTTCGGTCCAAAAATATTTTCAAACCTATGAACCTAAGAAATATTTAAATCGCACAGGCACCAAAAATTATAGGCTAACAATTATCAATTTTGCACGACGGAAACGCTGATAATTATGTATATTATTTTACCTATACATGGTTAAAACATATATATTAGGTGACAATAAAAAAAAATAAAGCAATTATTACTATTTACTAACCGTAACAGCAGCATTAGCCATTGTAGCTTTTCGCGCTTTGCACTGTTCGCACTGGCCACTGGCACTTCCATAAAAGAAATGAAAAATTATGGTAATAAAACTTTGGTTTATCAAACTTTATCAATCTTTGAAGTTTAACCGACAACAAGGTCAACAAGTACTGCCAATGCCTATTGTCTAAACCTCCCATAAAAATAGGGAGTTTACCAAAAATCATCCATCCATCCACAACCATCTCGATTTCTGCTAACAATATATATTTATATGCTTACTAGCGGTCCGTTCCGGCTTCGCTCGGATTTCGTCATATAAGGACTTTTAATCGAAAAAAAAACTATCCTATCTCTCAAGTTGGACCAGACTGCTCACGGTGTGCCAATTTAATTTAAAATCGGTTAAATAGTTTAGGAATCCATCGCGGACAAACATCGTGACAGGAGATTTATGCATAGAAAACACCCAGGCACAATACACATATTCGTATTCATCACACAAATATTTGCACTGGGTGGGGATCGAACCCACGGCCCACAGCTTCGCAGGCAGACTTCCTTATGATAAGAAAGCTTCAGGTAAACTCGGGACCGTGGCCATTGGTCATCTATAAATACGCCAGCCAATGGGAAATACTGAAAGGGAGTGACCTGGCCATCATGGCATGGCCATCTAGAAATGCGTGAGCCAATGGGAGATGCTGAAGCATTTCTAGATGGCCACGCCATGATGGCCAGGCAACGCCCTCCGGTCTCATCCGCATATTTTCCAAAGTGAACTATCAAATTCTGAGTTATACGTTTCACTTCTAGCGGCAGTTCCTATGACTGCCATTTTTTTTTTCACTTTTGCTTCAATATAGGTAGCTATTATTTCAAATAATAGGGCTTGACTAGAAGCATGTTGAATTTTAATTGTACTTGTGGGATGTTGAACAAATCCGAGGTAGTCGGGGGTCGGGGTAAATCGTTTTATTTTATTTTATTCTTGTTTTAGTAAATTTTGACATAGGTACTAACTAACATTTACTTTATTATTTTCACAACCATTGCATTAAGTATCGTTATTATTAAGATATTTAAAGTTAAAGTCATCATCATCATCAGCCGTAAGACGTCCACTGTTGGACATAGGCCTCCCCCCTAGATTTCCACAACGAACGGTCCTGCGCAACCTGCAACCAGCGCTTTCCAGCGACCTTTGTGAGGTCATATGTCCATCTAGTGGGAGGCCGACCAACACTGCGATTTCCGGTTCGTGGTCGCCACTCGAAAACCTTTCTTCCTCATCGGTTGTCAGTTCTGCGAGCGATGTGACCTGCCCATTGCCACTTCAGCTTAGCTACTTTTCGAGTTATGTCGGCTACTTTCGTTCTTTTGCGAATATCCTCATTACGGATTCTGTCGCGCAAAGAGACTCCGAGCATCGTTCTCTCCACAGCTCGTTTTGTGACTTTGAGCTTTGTTATGAGGCCCACAGTTAAGGACCACGTCTCAGTTCCATTAGTCATCACTGGCAACACGCACTGATTGAAGACTTTCGTCTTCAAGCATTGGGGTATTTTGGACTCCAAGATGTGCCGTAGTTTCCCGAACGCTGGCCATCCGAGTTGGATCCTTCGCTGGACCTCTTTGTTGAAGTTGGATCTACCTAATTGGATCTTTTGACCCAGGTAGACGTATTCGTCAACAACTTCGAGTGTGGTATTCCCAACAATAACCGGTACAGGTGAGACATGAACATTTGACATGACCTTCGTCTTATCCATATTCATCCTCAAACCTACTTGTTGGGATACTCTACTGAGGTCTCTGAGCATAGCACCGAGGTCCTCCAGAGCCTCCGAGCGACTCCGCCACAATGTATTACCGTCAAGTATGACGGAGTCGAACAGCTTCTGGAGGACTTTTAGTACCGGTTTTCCACCCGCTCTCAGAAGCTCAGTCGTTATTCCGTCGTCGCCAAGTGCCTTGTTGTTTTTAAATTGGTTGAGGGCCATCCTAATCTCGTACAGGCTGACTTCCGGGATATCTTCGGTAAAGTGTCGGGTCAGCTTGGCTCTGGGGTCTTTAGCCATGTTAACGACAGGTTGTGCTTGCGCAGAGATGTATAACTGTTCATAGAACTTCTCGATCTCCTCTAAAATCTTGGGCTTCGACGAGGTGACGTTGCCATCATCGATTTTCAATTTGGTCACTTGACTTTTCCCAGGAGACAGATTTTTTGCGAACACTTTCGAGACTTTGTTCCGCTTAATCGCTTCTTCAATACTCGTAGTATTGTAGCAGCGTATGTCGCGTCGCACACAAGTAGAAATCTGTCTATTGAGCCGTATGTAGACCGTCATGTCTACCGAAGACTGCAACCGCATACCTCGCCTAACCGCCATGAGATTCAGAGTATGATCGGAGAGTTTTTGTGTTCTATTTTGGCGTCGGCTCTTGTAGAATTTTCTGTCAACCGCGTGAACAGTTTCCACTAGCCTGTCATTCATTTCATCCGCCGTTACGCACTCATTTAGGGACTCGAAGCGGTTTTGAAGTTCGATTTGCAAGTTATCGGGATCTTCGATTTGAGCAGAACTTGGTTGGAGCGTGGACTTCATTAGACGTGATCTTTCGAACTCAATGTTTAGATTCAGCGTGCCTATTACCATACGGTGATCGCTGCCGGTTTTGACCTTACTGATCACAGAGACATCGCTGAATATTTGCCGTTTAGTCGTCATAATGAAGTCGATCTCATTTTTTGTGGAACCATCTGGGCTAATCCAGGTCCATTTTCTCTATGGCTGTTTCTTGAAGAATAATAAGAATCATAACAAAGAGGCTCTCCCTTTCCAAAAAAAAATGTTTGTCTGTAAAGTCGGTTTACTGACGATAGAACGTGACAACGTCTTAAGAAAATACAGATGGAATGGTACCATTTTTCAAAAGAAAATTTTAATTTCATTTATAACATATTTGCTCGTAAAGGGTCTCTTGTTGAACCAATTTCTGTATCGTAATGTATCTTATTACGCACTAGTGCTGTAATGTGTAATGTAAAACGCACGGTTTCAAAATGCTCCGTCCACAGACTAGGTAGAGAGATATGCTCCGTCTAAAACGAACGGTACCTTTTTAAATCTTAGTAAAGAGTTTTTATGTCAGAAAAGTGTGGTCTACATTTTATGAATAAAATTAACTTTGAGAGGTAAAATATAATAAAGAATTATTAAATTCGTTAATTTAATTAATTTAGACCATAAATTACTTTAATTTTTTCTGTAACAAAACACAAAAACATCAATTTATTTTATTATTAATGGCATACCGGCTGGTTCTGTGCCGTTGCTTAAAAAAAAAGGCGCCGATGCGCGCGCATTACTAATCTGTGATCCATAGTGATTACTTACTCTGTGCTATGATCTGTGATCAAGTAATAGTACATTGTTCACCGAGAGGAGAAAGTGACCGATTACCGTCGAGGGTGTTGTTTGAAGCCCGAGCCGTAGGCGAGGGCTTTAAAACACCCGAGATCGGGAATCGCACTTTCTCTCGAGTGATACATAGTGCTTTATACTACACCTACGAAGAAAAGTAAAAAATAAAATCTTTACAAATTGAAATTTATATTGAAACTGTTGCAGTTAGTGAAGCTTAATGTAACACTTTTTCCATTAATGTTTGTTTGAGATGTTTGCGACAATGTAGGAGTGTATCCTTCAACTGCGGCGGAGTAAAAAAATCTTCATCATCACTATCACTACTTATCATTTTGATAGTTTTATTTTACTTTTCTACGAAAACTGAATCCTCAAACAACACACAAATTGAAAATGGCGCCAATGGCGTCTGCAATTTTCACATGTTCTTTTTTCAAATTGTTTGAAAAAAGAACATGTGAAAAGTCATTTTGCGAACTTGGAGATAAAAACTCACTGTAAAAACTTTTTGGCTTTTGATATTTAGGTTACCAGCGCATAGTCTTACCCAAAATTTAAAAAGAAAAACCACGTAAGAAATGGATTTTCATACACTTTTCTCTCCCGCTCAGATGCGTTTTCTCGCCGCATATTTGTTCGATATGCAATGACGTACTTTCTACCGTAAATTTGATAAAGTATCAAGGTACTTTCCGAGCAGGTGTAGTATAAATATTATTCCGCGGGTTTTTTTTTCGCTGTATTGTTTTTATTTGAAAATGTCGTCAGAGTTTTGTTTATTTCCTCGCAAATATGTTATAAAACGTCGTATGACATACGTGCGCTTTGATAATCACAGCCTCTGCCAATTATAGCTCTCGCCTTCGGCTCGAGCTAGCAATAATGCCTCGGCTGTAATTATCAACTTACCGCACTTATATCATAATGTACTATTGTTTAATAGATTTGTATGTAGTATTTGTTGTGGTAATCAGTAGAATTTAGTTATTTTCAATCAAAACAATGCAAAAAAGCTTTTAGATGCCGGGGATCGAACCCGGGGCATTTCACATGCAAAGCGAACGCTCTACCACTGAGCTACATCCCCGCCTGAACTATTGGTCGAAATAATTAATACAACTGTAACAAACATGCGGCGAGGTAACGACCGACGGTAACGGTACATGACGTCATGTTTTGTGGGCGTGCAGCCGGCTTCATCGAATTATAAGACGTTATCACGTCAAAATCAGCTAGACGTTGCCCTCTTGGGTTCCGCTGCCCAAATCCGAATTGCCCTACTCTCAACTCATCACCGCTACGTTTCCCCAGTTTCTTGTTCAAGTCTCCCATCACAACTGTAAAATGTGTTGGCAGGACATGTATGGCTTTGGAGATGTCCTCATACATGGCCTCAACCTCTTCGTCGGGATCTGTCGAGGTCGGTGCGTATACCTGTATTACCTTCAATGAGTATCGGTCGGTCGGTTTGATTTCTAGCGTCACGCTCGGGTATGATAAGAAATCTTCGGGTAAACCCGGGACCATGGCTATTGGCCATCTAGAAATACGTCAGCCAATGGGAAATGCTGACGCTTTTCTAGATGGCCATGCCAAGATGGCGAGGCCACGCCCTCCGGTTACACCCG
This sequence comes from Ectropis crepuscularia, assembly GCA_963693475.1. Classification (NCBI taxonomy): domain Eukaryota; kingdom Metazoa; phylum Arthropoda; class Insecta; order Lepidoptera; family Geometridae; genus Ectropis; species Ectropis crepuscularia. Next base: position 22,275,168 of record OY856338.1, read on the forward strand.
TATAGTTTCCAAAGTAAGCTATCAAATTCGGAGTTATAAGTATTCACTTCTATCGGCAGTTCCTATGACTGCCAATTTTTTTTAGTACGTCATACGTCACCCTATTATTAAAACACCAATCAAAGTTACAATGAACTACAAGACAATACTACAAGTATTATGTTACTTGCTGCTTTGGAACCCTTCATGTTACCTGGCCTCTTTATTTTTCAAGCACGTATAAATATAAAAGTTTGTTATCATAAATTCATAACTAGTTTTAACTCTGAAGGAAGAAAATATCCTGAGGAATCCGAGGAATTCCAAGAAAGACGTTTTTCGAGGACGAGGATAGTACCTTCGTCATACGTCATACACTCATACACTAAACCGCCCTTAGCCAACGTGGTAGATTATAATATTAGTAGCGACCGGCCCCAGCTTCTACAAATACTCATAAAAAGGGTTATTGTGTGTTATCCTTAAAAGAAAGACATAATATGCCATTGCTTTTTTGTAGATCTTAACAATTGTATAATCTTGTACAATATTGCAGTACCTGCAATTACAAGTGTACCTGAGCGAGAAAGATATACTCAGTTGCTCGTCTGTCATATTGCTGTGTTTCCTATAGTCATTTGATATGTAATATTTTTACTTTTCATTTTTATCAATTATTCGATAGGTTTCAATAGATATTCCTATTTTAGTTTTTACTTCTGCCGTGCACCCTTAAGCACACCTGTTATTTTTCTTTATTAAATTTTCACAATTTTTGTTGGTAATGGAACACGTCCATCGTAGACCCTCGACGACAGAATCTGACAATGTAACATTAGCCATTTTACGCCATAAATATGGAGTCGTTTAAAGACTGGTAACACAAGTTGAAAACTTTTAGATATATCGTAATGACGTGGATTTTTGGCGGGAATACAGACTTTACACTTTACAAAAAAAAATTGGCAGTCATAGGAACTGACGATAGAAGTGAAAACTTATAACTCAGAATTTGATAGCTTAGGGGGCGTCCATAAATTACGTGAGGTGTTTTTTTAAATTTTCTGACCCTCCCTCCCCCGTTCGTGAGATGTCGTGAGATTTTGTTCAACCCCCTCCCCCATCCCCCAATCTCACTTGAGATTTTTCAGAATGTGGGTTTCTTACGTAAACGCTTTTCCCCTCAAACAATCGAGAACGAGATTGAGAGATAAACAGAAGGTGAACTGTTGCTCACAACGAAATTGAAAAATCTACTAAAATAGACTGCATATTTTTTTTATTCTACTGACGATAAGCTGACGGACACTAAAATCTACCGAAAAAGTAGAAATCTCTGGTCACACTGTCTCGTTCCTCGAGTCGCAAGTTCGGCTGACAGTGGCGCGAAAACAAAGGACGGGCTACTAAATTCAGACAAAATTTAGCTATTTGGTATAAAATAAATATGGTGGTTTGACATTCAGTAGATGTATAACGTCGAAGTATGAATGAAATTATTTTCTTTCGAACGAATTAGTGAATAATCTTAATCGTATTACGATGACGCTCAAGATTAAATCTTGAGCATGTACATACAATTTGGATTGAATGGACCAAAATAGTATATTTTTTTTTGTTTCAATCAGATCAAAAATTGCGTGATATTTGTCGAGACCCCTCCCTCTCCCTAACGTGAGATTATATGAGATTTGATTCGACCCCCTCCCCCCCTAAATCATCTCACGTAATTTATGGACGCCCCCTTACCTTGGAAACTACACGGGTGTAACCGGAGGGCGTGGCCTCGCCATCTTGGCATGGCCATCTAGAAATGCGTCAGCATTTCCCATTGGCTCACGCATTTCTAGACGGCCATGCCATGATGGCGAGGCCACGCCCTTTCAGCATTTCCCATTCGCTGACACATTTCTAGATGCCCAATCGCCAAGGTCCCGAGTTTACCCGAAGATTTCTTATCATACCCGAGCGTGACGCTAGAAATCAATTTACACCCCACAAAAAAATTGTCTAGGCGCGCCTAAAGAAGTTTTCACTTCAAAACTAGCTGCCTTCGGGACTGCTGGTAGAAGTTAAAATTAGGATCTAGATAACCATGGTCATGCCCATGCTCTCCGGTTTCACCCGTGTAGTTTCCAAAGTAAGCTATCAAATTTAGAGTTATTAGTCAGCATTTCTATCGGCAGTTGTATGACTGCCCTTTTTTTTTGAAGTGAAAACTTCTTTTAGACAGATTTTTCCTGGGCTGTGAATTGAATTCTACCGTCACGCTCGGGTATGATAAGAAATCTTCGGGTAAACTCGGAACCATAGCCATTGGCCATCTTGAAATTCGTCAGCCAATGGGAAATGCTAACGCATTTCTAGATGGTCATGCCGTGATGCCCAGGCCACATCCTCCGGTTACACCCGTGTAGTTTCCAAAGTAAGCTATCAAATTAGCTGAGTTATAAGTTTTCCCTTTTTTCGGCAGTTCCTATGATTGCCAATATTTGAAGCGAAAACTTCTTTAGGCGCGCCTAGACAAATTTTTCGTGGGTTGTAAATTGGATCCTACTGTCACGCTCGGGTATGATAAGAAATCTTCGGGTAAACTCGGAACCTTAGCGATTGGGCATCTAGAAATGCGTCAGCCAATGGGAAATGCTGAAAGGGCGTGGCCTCGCCATCATGGCATGGCCATCTAGAAATGCGAGAGCCAATGGGAAATGCTGACGCATTTCTAGATGGCCATGCCATGATGGCGAGGCCGCGCCCTCCTGTTACACCCGTGTAGTTTCCAAGGTAAGCTATCAAATTCAGAGTTATAAGTTTTCACTTTTATCGGCAGTCCCTATGACTGCCATTTTTTTTGTACCTACTACTATGGTTCCGTGATCAAATTGATGTAAATGTATAAATATTAATAATAATTGGTTGTCTGTAAAGTCGGTTGGTTTACGGACGATAGTTTAACGTGACAACGTCCTAACCTCCTAACAACTAACAACACATTGGTACAACACAGTATCTGATACTGTGCAACTGTGCATCTGGTGCAAGCGTACAATGAGCGTAAAGGGCCATAACGGGACATTTTTTCGTTGCGTGCAGCCGGCGTTTATTGATTTATTAGACGTTGTCACGTCAATAATATTAAATTATGTGCATACTAATATATTATAAAATTATCCAAATATCTCATTTTTTACCAACAAATTGTTTATGTATGTCTGAGCAGTGTGTTGTGTTGTCTACTTGTTCAAGGTTCAAGGGCAATCATTAAAAAATATTGATGTGATACCGATCAAATTATTTTATTTTGTTTATCGTTTTCGTCTACGAAGTTGCTACGAAAAGTAAATTGACAGATAAAAATCATTGCACGCGCCATTCATCAATAAGTTGAAGTTACGTGTTCTGTGGTTCTGTGCCCCCGAACCCCGACGTATCTCTCTACTTAGTCTGTGACCGTGCTGTGACCCCGACCCCCGACTCCCACCCCCCTGTGCTGTTGCCGTAGGCTATGTTTTATTCTTTTATTTTTGTCCATAATTATTATATTATGTGACATATGTGTATCTTATGTTGCATTCACAGTTAATTACCGTTTATTAAGAAGGATTTTTGAAGTAAACTAAATACTAAACTAATTGTCAGTAAACGAGTATTCTTTGTCCCTAAATCTGGTTTTCAAAATGTCAACATTGATCCGAAACTTATGTAAATTTTCGGGAAACGCACGCACTGTGTCCCACAACATACCCAGAACCTTACAGAGCACAGTGCGATGGAATACCAACCTTGCTAATGCATTTAAATCATTAAAGGCTAATAAGACCAAAAAGGAGCCATTGGAAGTTTTCAAATGGATACTACTGGTAAGAATACACTAAAAACTTTAGTTTTGAGGCCACAATCTCTAATTTTGTAAGGCTCTTCTCCTTTCTGTAAAGCACTTATAATAGCTACTATGTGCCTCATCTTGAAGTTAGGCATCCTCACCTGGCATATAATAAAACCATCACACTGTGTTACAATGTCCAAATGCCTTACAGTATTTTAAAACATTTTAAGTTATTTTTACCTTTTCTAATATTACGATCCCCGATAGATATAAGATTGTGCACTTACACCTACCTATTTGCTTTGTAATTTCCATGGGAAGACTATTAGATTCATTCATATTTAAAATTTTATCTATTTTAACCATTATTTCAAAAGAACACTGGGTAACATCACTTACAATAAAATTATGGATAATGAATGGGTGTACATAACAAAACCATACCAAAAAATAATGTCAAATAAAAACTAATGAGCTGTAAAGGGACCTTATCAATTAGATGCAGCTGTTAAATGGCTTTGTTATGACAAAATACACAGTACTTAAAAATTACATTAATGTCCAGTGTTATTTAACCTTATTCAATAGTTCCATTTTTGTCATTTCTTTTCCAAATCCTTTAAAAATCATGTACACTGTAATATAATATGCTTTGCTCATTAGGTAGCTTTTTATTTCAGTTTTAACCTAGTTTCATTGTGACTTTCCACTTGTACTGGGATTAAATTATTACACTTATTTATGAATTCGGGAAGAAGGCCCGTTGAGCAAATTTAGACTCAATAAACAGGAATTTAGATTTAAATTAACAGGAACGGGGTTGTCCACCGGTAGACACGATGCCATGTAAGAGGTTAACATCTCAAATTTAACAAGCAACTATCAATGTAAATGCTGGAAACATATATACATGCACTAATATCTAACAATCACTTGAATGTTTTTAGATGATCCCGGTAACTTCTTGTGGACTAGGTTGCTGGCAAGTTTACAGACTGCAGTGGAAGACTGGACTTATAGATATGTTGCATGCTAAATCAAATGCTGTACCAGTTGATATGCCTTCAGAGTTAGTATTATTGTCTCTTATATATGAATTTTGAAAATTAAGTTTAAGTGTAAAATTATAAATTGAGTGTTATTATCACTTGCAATAACAGTGATGAAAAACATGACACTTTACACTCAACAGGCTTGTAGGCTGAAGTTTAGTGACCTAAGCCTTAAAGGTAGGCCGGAACAAAAAAGGAAGATTGATGAGAGACATACTTTTGATTACGATGTAGTCTAGGAAATGGGGTGGGTGGATAAGCTGTGCTCACAGTTATTGCAATTTTCAGTTTCTCAATCCTAGAAGAAATGGAATATTACCCTGTGAAGGTTCGTGGCAAGTTTGTACATGACAAGGAGATGCTGATTGGACCCAGGGCCCTGATTGATGAAACAGAGGGTGCAACAAGAGTAGGATCTCTCATGTCTGATCCAAAAAAGAACCAGGGTTGGCTTGTGGTCACACCATTTATGTTGGCTGATAGCGGGTAAACTCTCTAAACTCTAAATTTTATAGTAAGGCTGAGCGCAAATATGGATTCCTTGTGTCCTGTATCAGATACAAGCTAGCGATGGATATTTGTTTTCTATAGAACCAGTATAATATCATCCTCTCCCTTGCACACATGAACATTTTATGTGTCCATAACTGGTTACAAAAGATGATCAAAAAGTGTTAGATGTCTGGAAACTAAAAAGTTCTAAAATTGTGCAGTGCCTAAAATAATCTAGTACAAGTAGGTAGTTGTACAAAAAGTACTTTGGGGTATATGTGACTGCAAAATAACAAGAATTGTTAGTTGATTAACTTGCCGAAAATAACAAAATGGCGGTAAAAAATTATTTAATAATAGGCGAGCAGCATTCGCTGATATGCCTATATCTCAGTGTTGAAATATGTAACAAAATTATAGGTAATTGTCTTTCACTATACATTTGTTAAGTTTGTTCTTGAAAGATTTCAATGATTTTGCCGAAATAACATCCTCAGGCCACCTGTAGTGTGGTACCTTTGTAGTAGGACTTGTGACTCTATACTTGACTGTGGTATCTTAGCAGTCTGCCTGGGGAAGTACCACACCTTTGTCAATTATTCTACCGCTAAGCAGTAATGTGCAAACATTACTGTGTTCCGGTTTGAAGGGCAATGTTTCCAGAGAAATTACAGGGCTTAGAGATGTAACATCTTAAATATCTGGGTGTCGAGCGCAGTGCAGTGCTAGGTAATGATTTTGGCTCTTCATGTTCCAATAGCTGCGTGTCACTGTGCTGTTATGTGGCAGGCATGTTGCTTACCATTGGGCACATGTTCTGCTCTTCTCGTCACTTCTTATTTAAAAAAAAAACCTGTTCCAGTTGTAAACGACTCTGTTGCTGAGGATGTGATGTGCAGTATTTGTCAGTGATGGTGCATGGGACAACTGGGACTTATGACGCCGACTGTCTCTCTTATACTCCTTTAATCTGTACAGGTTCTTTATGTGGGGGAGGTTATAAAATCCATTCATTATGTTCAAATTCATTCAAATGTTTCGATCAAGTCACCCCATAACCGTCTCTCTTCTAATGTATTATTAAAAAATTTGATTATTTTATTTTAAAAATGTATTTATTTATTTAAATGCATTATTTAATGCACTGAATTTATGTTAATTGATCAAGTAACAAATTTACGATTTTGTTGCAAGTAAAATCATCCTCAAATAGGTCAATCGTTGCTCAGGATACTATTTAACGGTACACTATTAGCCGTCAACGAATACACTTCTCTGGGTGGTTGATGGCATTAACTATAAGCATTTAGCAAGTGTTTAATCAGAGTTCTTACCGTCTACCTCCTGAGACCACCTGGGTGAGAACGTTTGTTATTTACCGAAAGTTGATCAACTATTCTTGTTATTTTCCGGTGACATATAGGAAGTAGATGATTGTATTACATTTTTTAATATTATACAAAACAAATAGGGAGGGAGTGGTATCATATATTTTAACTACATTCTTTGAAATAACTTTTTGATAATATGTTATCTAAATTGTCTGCTTTTGAAGTCAGTTTTTGTAGTATAATAGTTGTTGCTTTTGCAAACCCTGATATTAACATCTGTATTTAGGAAAGTCATTTTGGTGAACCGCGGTTGGGTCCATCAAAGCATGAAGCCTAAGGAAAAGCGAGAATCATCATGGATCAACAAAGAAGTTGAATTAGTTGGTGTAGTAAGGTTGACTGAAAAACGAGCACCATTTATGCCCAAAAATCACCCTGAAAAAGGGTCCTGGTTTTATAGGTATGTTTATTTTTTTAGTCATTTATCACCTTGCTTACATATATAGATATACCTTTCATTTTTGATTTGTTTGTGTTAGTCAACAATGGTTTGGACCTATAGATGACATATACAATTGATTTTCAGGGATTTGGAGCAGATGAGCAATTACATAGGCTGCAACCCTGTGTGGCTAGATGCTAGGGGCATACCAGACCCACCTGAAGGATGGCCCATTCCTAATCAGACCAGAGTCACTGTTAGAAATGAACACTTTTCTTACATTGTCACTTGGTACTCCTTGTCAATATTCACTACAATAATGTGGCATCGCTATTTTATTAGGAAACTACCTCTTTTGTAATTTAAAAATGAACTTTTTATAAATCAACTTTAGCAAAAAAATTTAAAGTAAACTTGTTACTTTTGCAAACTGTTGACCCTTTGTAAAATTTATAGCTTGTAGTATTTATAGAAGATACACTGAACTTACTTAGCTATCAGTGTATTTACTCATGTGAGGATTCATATGAGTAAACCTGTTTTTTGTATAATATATGTAAAATGTGTAATATAGTTTAGGACTAATTCCTTGTTATTGTAACTTACAATAATTATGAAATAAAAATGTTAATGAAATGATTACTTATTTTTTAAAACATTACTACCATTCGAAGAAATAGCTAGTTTTAGTTAATTTATTATCTTTAGGTTGCAATTAAATCTAATTCAGTCTATACTACAGTTCCATGCAGCACAAAATTATATTTATGGTACCTAGTAAGGAACAATGGATTTGAGAACTGAACACAATACAGCACTTAATACAGCCTCACTTTGTCGTTGTTTTATCAACACCATTGGGTGTACCATTTTGATTTCTAATGTATCAATTTAAACATGGTATGTAAGAATTCTACAATGGTTTGGTTAATGGAGAAGTAATTAAAAATGAAACAATTTACTTTTTAAATGAGATCTATAATTCAAGGTCCTGAATCACAATATACAAAAAATAAAATATCCACTTTAACATAATCATCAATGTAAATAACAAAAATGATTACGAGAAAGTAATCTGAAATATAACATATTTGCTTTAATTTACAGTTTACATCAAAGTGCTCAAACATTTGAGTTATGCTAAGAATATTTGGGTTTATGATACATGCATATATACACCCTGACTAGTGGGTCAGCTTCGATATTGTTGAAGAGTATTATGTACCCGATTATTGTTTTAATTATGTAATACAAATAGGTACTTAATTTTCAATTTCCTAAAAAATAAATGAAGCGTACACATTCTCGACGCTCATGTGTTTTTTACCGGGACCTCGCAATCTTGTGTTATAGCGCAGCGCAGTTATTGCGTATTAATTTCACAACTTTCAGTTTTCAAGTAGATATTTTAGTAGGTATAAAATGTAAGTAAATTCATTATGTAATATTAATGTTATTTGTTTTCTTCATAATTATAAATAGGATCGTCAAAAATCACGTCCTTGATTATTTATCATTAGTGACTCGCCAGTCAGCCAGTATAAAGGTTCATAAATACAAATACCAAATTTTTTTGCCTGAATTTTATACAAATGACTAATTAGTAGAAATTAACCCGTTTTTTGAGTAACAAATTTTAATTGTGCTTTAGTTAGCGACAAAGTCTGTTCACCGTAAGTTAGGATGGGCAAGATACAAGTTTCGAGCAGATTGCGCTTCTGAGAGATTAGAAGTTCTCCCTTAAATAACCCTTCCACGCTTTGTAACAAATGAAGTAATAAAAAATTAATGATATTCTTTACACACTTGACTATCACTTTAGACAGGGTACAAAAGTCGTGCGAAAAAGCATTTAATTTTAAATTGAACTAAACTTTACTACAAATATTCTTAGCACAATTCAAACGTAATTTGAGTAACAAATTTTAATTGTGCTTTAGTTAGCGACAAAGTCTGTTCACCGTAAGTTAGGATGGGCAAGATACAAGTTTCGAGCAGATTGCGCTTCTGAGAGATTAGAAGTTCTCCCTTAAATAACCCTTCCACGCTTTGTAACAAATGAAGTAATAAAAAATTAATGATATTCTTTACACACTTGACTATCACTTTAGACAGGGTACAAAAGTCGTGCGAAAAAGCATTTAATTTTAAATTGAACTAAACTTTACTACAAATATTCTTAGCACAATTCAAACGTAAATGGTTAAGATTCAACAATGGTTGTTTAAATTTCATGATTTGATTATGCTTTTGATCAGTCTTAGAAATTGAACAGAAACAAAGTAAATCAGGCCTATTGTATAACAAACTTTATCAGTTTTTTGGAACGAAGCTTCTTATGGCAGACTTAGAGATTTTATTGCGCGCCGAATTGAAAAAAAAGTGCGACTAAAACCGTAAGAAAAATATACAACGGAAGTGACGCGTAAAAACTGCCCATGACCACTGTTGCCAACTTTATTTTTCAGATGATCGTACCATTCTACTAATATTATAAATGTAAATGTGGGGATATTTGTAGCTCAATCACGTCGTAACGTATGAACCGATCAGGCTGAAATTGGGAACATATGTATGTAGATTATAAGAACACATAGCCTACTTGTTATCCCGGAAAAATAACGGGAACAGAAGATACGCGGGTAACACCGCGGAGCGCTACTAGTAAATAACAAAAGTATGCAATATTTTTTTGCATATTGTGTTGCTTCTATGTCATCCGAAGAAACTTCGTTCCTACCTAGTATCCCATGACACCATATTTTTTTTTTTATTAATTCATGAAAGTTAATGGTTCATATGTTTACATCACATAATTTGTTGGGCTTCATGGTAGTTAAAACTAAAATGATATATAAAAAACGTGCACTTCAAAAACAAAATATTTTCATAAATTTACTTTTTATACAAAACAAAATATGATTAAAATCTTTTTGTTTATGTATCCATTTTATAAGGTTGTAAATAATTGAACAAACGCGATTATGTCCAACGGCTTAGTTTTCTAATACAGTTAGTGCTTTGTGACTTTTCTAGACTGAAGTTGGCCCCTCCGGAGTGATAGTGCATATACTGTACAGTGATTAAAGGAGAGGTCCATGCTTCCTCAATTTGTACAATAACCGACCGATGGACGTCGCAACTCTTACTAGCTTCAGTCTACAAAATCAGAACGCGTTTACTGTATGTACAAAATTTCGAGTGGGATGATAATATAGGTACTTGCTGTGTTTAAAATTAGTAATAATAAATATAATAAATAAGTGATTTCATCAAACCAACACTCAAACTACAAAAATAGGTAAAAATGCCAGAATCCATAAAAACCGCATTACAATGCTCCATCATCACCACTCTGGGGGGTCTGAATAGCATCTATACTAATATATAAAGCTGAAGAGGTTTTTTTTTTGTTTGAAAATCTCAGGAGCTACTCGACCAATTTCATAAATTCTTTCACCCTTGGATATTTCCGTGATCACTGAGTGCTATAGGCTAGAAACCATGTAACACGGGTAAAGCCGGGACGGACCGCTAGTGTAAATTAAAAGTTCAGCAAGTTTAAAACATGATTTTGGGTCAATAAAAAATATTATATTCAGATTTGTGAAAATTATTATGCTTTTTAAAACTTACAATTAACTTAAAAAAAAAAGCTGGTCGAACCAGCCGACAATTATACACATACATCAAAAACAATTTCGACCGTTCCCTGGTTTTATCGTTATCCATCACGTAAAAGGACACTGCGTCCCCAAGATAGATTGACGATAGACCAGGGCGAAGGGGCGCGGGAGAATTCATAGAAGGCTCAACATTAGTTGAGAAATTTAGATATAAAATCCAATTTTGTAGCTCCGCTTGATTGTTATTACCAATTGTTATTAAAATACGTTAGATATAATTAAAAATTAAAATGCAATAGCGGCAATCTCTCACCGCTATGCCTTGACATTAAACTTAGGCAATATCAACTTAAATTCAAGCGGGCAAGTCAAAATTTGACACATGAATTTGGGGTACATGCATTGTGTCTATCTTAGGGGTAGTCTTGTAGTCGCATATGCAGAGTTCTTTTAGTTTCCATTCCCACCCCATTGTTTGAACTGCATGTAAAGTTTGAGCCTCAGTGTGCTGGCGCCGAAGCATTCCCTCCTGAAAAAAAAAAACTCATTTAGACACTCGAACCTATACGGATTTCTTACTATAAACTAGCTTGTCATTTTATTATCAGAACAGCATGACATATAGTAGTAGTGATGGGTCAACTCAAGTTAACTCGAGTTAGGGCTGATTCGTTCGTTGGGTGCGTATTTTAACATTTTCGCCATTGTATCGGCCTAATGACAACGACAATAATACAAAGTTTTGCGATCATAAAAATATACACGTGGGGCAGCCTTAAAATGTTTATTGTCTCATTGAGCGCATACCTCTTTTTAAAACTACTAAACATAATATTATGTAATTTCAGTTACGAAATCAGATTACAAAATACAATATTTTATTGTTCATTAAAATTACTGTGATAAAATTCAAAACTTAAATTAAGTACTGTAATTCAAAAGCATAAAATAAATTAATATAATTGTTGGAAGCAGTACCCGCTCATCTACTTAAAGTCAGAGGCTAGCAAAGTCAAATAACTAGTCGATAGATACTAATATTATTTTTGCAGTAAGTAGGCAGATATTTGTAGGGAGTATCTATCTACTAGTACCTGTTTTAAGACTTGGTTGGTTGGGTACCCCTTACAACAATTATTATAAAAATCTATTTTTCGCTTTTGAGTGTCTATTTGTGGTTTTGAAGTCGGGTTTTTTTAACGTATTTTTTATTATGAATACGATTGAACTCTTAAAGATATATTAAACCATGTAACACTTTCATCAGATCTCATAGTACAACAAGAAAGGTACAAACGGTTAAAACATGTTTTCATAAAATGTGATTGTAATAAACATGCAAAGAGTGTTGTTGTAATATTGTGTTGAACAAACAAGAAGAAATAAAATCCGATAACCAATTACTACTGTATTTATTCAATAAGATTCATTATACATTCCTTTATCATGAAGAAGATAAGCATTTGTTGAGTGTTTTCTCTTTAGTGACACCACGATAAAACACCATTATTACAAGAACAAAATCAAACAACACTAACATACTATTATAATATTTAGTATTCATGATACATAATATACAACTTAAACACCTCAGCAGTGTTTACATATTTTTTTTTTGATAAAGGTCAGCTATTCCATACTCATAAAAGAATCATAAATGGGAGTCATCCAACTTTTAATAATCTATCACTTTAGAAAAAAAAAACGTTTTTAAGTATGTATATTAAAAAACTGTGAATTAGTTAAAAGGAAAGGATTTCCAAAAATAAATTGTATCCGATAAACCCTAGGCTCGTCCTCCAACGTGATGGAAGCACGAGCTCAGAGCCTTTAAAAAATATTGGACGATAAGTATTAGAGACATCTTAAAGTTTTTCTAAGTATGTCCAAGAAAATGTTAGCATGTTTAGGTTCAAATATCAACGACGGTCGGAGACGAACTGCTGTTTCACCGCAACCACCGCTCAAAACGCCATTTTGCTTTAAGGATTTGCTTATTTTGTCTCTTGTTTCTGCCTTTGCGGTGTTGAAAGCGAGGAATGTGCCGCGCCCTCTCACGCTGTGTATGACACCACTAAATTCTTTTTCAATCTGGTGTAGCCCACCTTTTAATACCTTGCCAGTTTTGTTCACCAAATCGATTAGCTTATCTCGTTTGATCACTTGCAAAACGCACTCAAGAAAGAGCATCCTGATAGGGTCACCCATCCAAGTGTTGAATATGCGGTAGGCTTGAGGGACTTTAAATTCAGACGTAAAGTAGAATCCTCCGGTTAACATTTTCTTGCTAAATGTAACAATATCAGGCGGCCAGTGGAGGTCGAAGTGTTCGTGACACCACATCTTTCCAGTGGGTCCGCAGCCTGTCTGTACTTCGTCTAAAATTAATGCAATGAATTTACTTTTACAAAGCTTCTGTAGGCTCTGGAAGAACGCCGGCGACGCCTCGTTGTCCCCTCCCTCGGATTGAATGGGTTCCACGATAACTGCGGCTATAGGCCTGTTCATGCAGTTGTACTGAATAATGAGATTTTCGATTTCCGTTAAACATTTGTTGTCTTCCTCATTGTTCTCACGTACATGCTCTTCAAGAGGGTATTTGTATTTCGGGAATGGCGCCATTGGCCAGCTGAACGCTGGGAAGTCCAACTTGTGGATTGCTTTGGACCTCGTAGTGGATAACGAGCCTAATGTGCGTCCATGAAAACTACCTTTAAAACACATAATGGTCAAGTTGGGAGACCCCGGTGGTGAGTTGCACATGCACGATGTTATATCATCGGGTGTGAAATCAGTAGCACCACAGCGTTGCTTGAGACGATACCAAATGAACGCAGCTTTGAACGCATTCTCATTGGAACAAGCACCACACATCATCGTCATAACATGCGTCATATTTGCTGGTGCCACCCCCAGTAACACATTTCTAAGTTTTTCTGTCCAGTCACAAGGCGGAAACACACCAAGAGCAGGTCGATTCACGATAGTTCTTTGATTGTGTGCATTATTAAACACTTTGAAAAGTTCAGGATGGTTGTATCCAATAGGTAAGGATGATATTTGAGTATACGCATCCAAAAATGTGTTGCCGTCGGCATCTACAAAGTAGTTTCCCAAAGATCGGTCATAATCACCAAACAGTTGGACAGAGCCAGCTTGCTGCAATAGGTTTAATTCTGCTAATTGTTTTCTAGTATTTGGACCAGGGACTTCAGTTTGAATACAGGGATAAAATGGTTCATTTGGTATGTACGATATAAGTCTTGCGTAAGAAGATCCCATGAGGCACGAAACATTGTATTTCAAGATATGCTGCAGGTGCAGCATCTTGGATTGTTGTAGAAACACTCGACAAGTTACATATTCAGTTATAAATTTCACCCAAAAGTTCCGTTACAAATATTTCTCTAGTGGTCATAAGTCATAACAAATGGTCTGAACACAAGATGGAAGAACGAGATTTTAGTTACGTCTTCTTTATTGAAATATTGTACAATGCTTCATTAACGTCGTATTTGTATTATTAATATGTTAAATATAAATCAATTGAAATCACGAGAACAACCAAAACAACATAAATTGATTCAATCAAATTGACACCTTTCAAATAGAATTAAAGTGAATTGATTTAAACTAAAAAGGCTTTAATGTTGCGAAATCAAGTTCACAGATTTATTGGAGTTAGATTTCTGTAACCGTCGCGTCGGCGTCGGTAGAATAACCGCTCGCTACCTACCCGCGTTTACAATTTTGCCGGGAAAACGGATGTCAGGTTACATAAGTGCGTTGTTTACGCTTCAGCATATGAAGTGCCGCCAAAAGCACAGAATAAATATTAGTACAGAAGCCTCACTTACCGAAAACAATTATAAAAATAGCGACTCTTGCTGGGACACAACAAAGTTCAATTCAGCTCGCAATACCTGTCGCGATTTTCAAATAAACATTCAAAATGCGCGGGAAACTTTTTGCGCGAGCTCTTAGCCGTGCGTCCGACAACCGACTGTCCCTTGTTTCCTTGAAGGAACGGTCTAGCGGTAGGCTAAAACCGCGCGACCTTGAGCGAGTGAGGGTGCACTGCCAAAAGGGCAGTTTGCATTTTGATGAGTGCGAGTGAGTGAGTACGAGACTTCACTACGCAAGTTACTACACACTCGCACTAATCAATCGGTGTCCACACGTATTTGCTACTAATTACTAAACATCTGCACTAATCAAAATGCAAACAGGCCTTTACTTGTACCTTGTACCCGTTCGAGCCCATTATTCTCAAGAGTGTTTCAAGACGCCGTATCGTTTGTTTATTATACTATAACTAACGGGGGGGCCGTGGTACATAAGACATAGCACTCAGGGATTACCCAGATATAACTGTGAATGATTTTTTAAATCGATCCAACAGTTCCTGAGATTAGAGCGTTCACACAAAAACCTCTTCAGCTTTAATATGTTAGTATTAAATAAATAGTAGTAAATATGTAGATGCATGGTTGTTTTTTAGAAGTCTGATCTAATATTTAAGTCTTCCTGCATTAGACAAAGGAAAATAACAAAAAAAAAAAAATTTATAAAATGTTAATAAAAGGCATGGACCTAGGAGTCCGTGGAGGTGAAATTTTTCAAATGAAAAAAAAAAAAAAAAAATATGTTAGTAGGTATTAATGTACTTGAAATGTAAACTAATATTTTAGACACTTGAAGTTTTATCGAGTTGTGATTTTACGATTTTAGTGATCTAGGAGCTATTACATTATAAATTATAAGGGAGACATAGTGATTTTATTGGTTAAATTTATTGTATACGATATAACAAACACGAAAGACCAAAAAAACTACGTTCGATAGAATAAATTATATATTTTTTAAATATTTTCAACACTCGTTGAAAATATTTAAAACAACAAAACAGCGACTGTAGCTGGCCTTCGGAAATCGATGGCATCCTCCACCAACGACTCTGGCCCTCCGATGGTACAAAATGTTTTTTTTTACTTTATATATACTTACTTTACTTTATATAGGTTTTCACTTGACCGCCGTCTCACCTGATGTTAAGCGACGATGCGGTCTACGATGGAGCGTGTTTACCTAGAAGAAACCGATTCACTCTCGATTTGAAGACACCAAGATTATAGCTATCAGGGAAAACCCACTCAGGCAACTCATCCACAGCCTAGACGTTCTTATCACAAAAGTAGAGTCAAACCTCTACGTCCGTGTCTTTGGACCATCAACCATGTTGTAGTTTTGTTTAAAAATAGAGTTAGATGACTGTTGTTTAACTGATATTGTTACGTGTGTTACCTTTATTTTCTCCCATTTATCGTCAACCTCCTGTAACCAGGAGTTGATTTGGCGACCGTTGCAGCGGGAGCGCTGGGCGTTACGCTTCTCTTCTTGTTCTGGGGCCAGCACGTTGTAGACCTCGGTGTCACGCAGCATCGTGCACACCGAGAATGGTAGAGCCTGGTGGGCAAGAACACTTGTTAAGAATTTGTACTGATCCACCATATTTCAAGTCTTCCGTAACTCCAAATTCAATATTACACCTTATAATTAATTTTATCTGTTAGATTTTTACACTACATTATGACACAATCTGTTGTCATGATTCCTAATTGAAATGTTTTTGAAGTGAAAACTTCTTTAGGCGCGCCTAGACAGATATTTCGTGGGCTGTGAATTGGATTCTAGCGTCACGCTCGGATATCATAAGAATTCGTCGGGTAAACTCGGGACCATGGCTAATGGCCATTTAGAAATGCGTCAGCCAATGGGAAATGCTGAAAGGGCGTGGCCTCGGCATCATGCCATGGCCATCTAGAAATGTATCAGCCAATAGGAAATGCTGAAGCATTTCGAGATGGCCATGGCATGATGCCGAGGCCACGCCCTCCGGTTACACACGTGTAGGTAGTTTCCAAAATTCTAAGTTCTAAGTTTTCACTTCTATCGGCAGTTCCTATGACTGCCAATTTAATGTAGGTTTAAGAGACCCTTTTCTGACGTACATCAACACTCACCTTCACTACTCGCGTTTCTCACCCTGCTCAGCCAAATCTGATATGAACCTACAAGTGCAGCTTTAGATAATCGTTCTAGTATAGAGCTTACTGCACTTCTGGACAAGCCAAGGTCTAGGTCTTTCAGCAGGTTATATGTAAAATGACCTTCACGGAGATGTTTATTAGATGAACCATATTATATCATATACTAGTAGACAACATCACAAGATACATATGGGTGGGGTCAGTTAAGATGGTCACTTGCGTGTAGATGAGTTAGTTTTTGATTAAGGGCTCCTACACAATACCACACCCTCGTCACTGGCTAAACGGCGCGAGCTTAGTACCTACTTGTTCGCGTCCTCCCGGGTGTACTAAAATCACAAGGCCGCCGGCCGTTTGCCTGAGTTGACGTGCGAACGAACGCCGAGTGCGCGCATAAATAATGTCGCGGCGTTATTGAATGGCTGCAATAGCAATAAACTGAAATGTAGAAGTAATTTACCCCATTTTTATTATGTCGCATTAAGTTTAATAAAAAATTGATTGATTGATTTGACGAGATACTTTTTTTAATATTCATATACATAATTAATGATACTAATTTGTTTATTTATTCGACGGTATGAAAACAACTTACAACTACCTACATTGTATAACTAAAATAAACTTCAGTATAGTATCAATTGACTATAAAACGTACCTACTTAAAAAAAGCTATAGAATTTTTAACCGAATCCAAAGAAGGAGGCGGTTCTGGGCTTAATTTTTATTGAATGTAAGTATGTTTCGCGATAGCTCAGCTAATTGTGAACCATTTTTTAAACCCCGACCAAAAAAGGGTGTTATAATTTTGACGTCGATTTTTTTAAAAAGGTATATTTTTGTGCGGTGGTTCTTAGCTATGTTTGGTTAATATCGATTCAAAATGCCCCCCTCCACAAAATCGCTGACAAAATATTTCTTCACAACCTACCTCTATATGGGTATCAAATGAATGGGCTTGTCTAATGGAGTACTGTAGTGGTAGGACTATTAGCAGAGTCCGCCTGAGGAAGTACCACACCTTTGTCAGTTCTTCTACCGCCAAGCAGTAATGTGCAAACATTACTGTGTTCCGGTTTGAAGGGCAATGTTTCCAGTAAAATTACAGGGCTTAGAGATATAACATCTTAGATCTCTGGGTGACGAGCACAGTGCAGTGCTAGGTAATGATTTGGACTCTTCATGTTCCAATAGCTGCGTGTTACTGTGCTGTTATGTGACAGACATGTTTCTTACCATCAGGCACATGTCCTGCTCGTCTCGTCACTCTTTATTTAAAAAAAACACAGTTACGTTTGCACATTACTGCTTCGCTGTGGAATAACTGGCAAAGGTGTGGTCCTTCCCCAGGCGGACTCTGCCAAGAGTTCTACCAGTACTACCACCTACCACCATTTCGTACAACCCTAGCACGTTTGGTCAATGACGTAAGCAGACGACAAGTCACACGATGCGCACGGCATTTACAACTCTGCGTGGGTGTGTTAAGGTGTATTTTTGCTTACAAGTAACAGTAGGTAAGTAGTATACGACAGTTTAGGTTATTATCGTGTAGGTATTTGCACTTTTGTATGGAAGTGATGCATCTGTTACGAAGTAACTATTTTCTGATCTGTGACAATACTGCGATGCGATGCGACGCCGCATCGGAGGAAAGGCTTCCACACAAAACTGCGATGCGACGCCGCGTCGCGTCGTAGCAATTTGCATTTGCAACTAAATATTAATTTTACGCGTTACACCGCGCGTTAAGATCAACCGTACATTTGATAACAATGTGCAAACAAAATCGTTTTGAAAGTTTTGTAATTTATAATAATTACTTGGTTAGCGACGGCACGCTCCGCGCGGCCATGGACCCTCAGTATTTCCTGCTCGACAGCCAGTACAAGCTTCTCCTTTTCCACTAGATGTTGTATACGGAGCCTGGTTCTGAAATTAAAAACGATACAATATAGCACAATACATTTAATGAAAATGTAACAGATCGCTGTCTGTACATGGAAGATGTATGAGTAAAAATATTATAGGAGACCTTTATCAACACAATAGTACCTACCTCCTACCTAAAGCAATTATTGTTGGAATTTTTGTCTGTGTGTTTGTGCACGCTAATCTCAGAAACAGCTCATCTGATTTTGATGTATCACTAAGTTATTGTAGTAAGCTTCACTTAACTTAACATTTAATATTTATTTTATGTCAATCGGTTCATAAATAAATAAATATATTGGTGGACAATTCGCACACAACACCATCTGACCCCAAACGAAGCAAAGCTTGTGTGATGGCGGCCAGATACATACTTATTATACATAGAAACACGCAGACACAGTGCAAACATCTGAATTCATCACACAAATATTTCCACTGGGTGGGAATCGAACCCACGACCCTCGGCTTCGCAGGCACAGCTACTACCCACTAAGCCATGAGGCCAGTCATATACCATAAATATATAGCCATCAATAAAAAAGTTGTGCTAATTTCTACTGTATATAAACTAAAAATATTTTCAAAAATGATGCCCAGTCACGTTTCCACGCGGACGATGTCGCGGGCATGGCTAGTAACCCAATATAATCTATTCAAATAGTAAAAAGCTCAAGAGTTTATTTTTTTAACCGGAACACAGTGATGTTTGCATGTTTACTTGTTTAATATTTTGTTTACCTCTCTTTTTCTTGTATTAAAAACTCTGAGATCATTTGCGTCGGCATAGTGTGCGGGATATCGACTTGTGGCTCGGGGTTCACGTTGCTCTGCAGGGTGTACGTACATCTGTTCATTAGGTACTTGTTGAAGTCTTTTGGAGGTTTCGGTTTCACTGGAAATAGGCCTTTTTGTCGCCGGTCAATCTGAGAAATAAATGTTGATAATATTGAACCACACTCGAAGTAACTATTACAATTTTAATGTTTAAGGTATACAATATTATGGTAAATGTATTGTTGGAAATGATATTTATATTTATGTAGCACACAAAGCCCTTGTTATGTTCAATTACCTTACATAGTTAATACCTAGGGATTAAGGATAAGGATTGTAGTGCATTGTGGCATTCCAGTGTAAAAACAGAGGTTATAGTATTAGTTTTAAGGGCTTGAAGAACGGAGGCGCTAATGTTTAGGTCTCCAACATCACTGGCTGCGACTGCCTGTGCTGCCCTGGTGATGCCGATACATTCAGCTTGAAATATTGACCCACAATAAACATACAAACAGTATTAGGTGTGTATTATATGATTTGGATGTATGTTTATCTTGGTAACAAAGTCACGTAAAAACTTGGATAAAACGAAACACCGTGGTGGACTATTGAATGTCCGATTTCACAATCGTGAGATCGCAGATTTGAATCTCGCATTCACTTCGTATCTTTTTCAAAGTGCTGATGTACGTGTTTGTCATTAGCATTGGCTTTAAAGGTAAAGGAAAAATATCGTAAGGAAACTGTCAACATCTTCCGAAAACATGTGCCATACACCAACCCGCACTTGGCCACTGTGGTAAATAACTCTCTCCTTGTGCGAGAAGGCGAGCCAGAGTCCCAACGGCGGAATCATAAAAGTGGGGGCTGCTTATGCTTACAGTAATATAGGTTTTAGTACCAACACATAAAATCTGTGTTCGTTTAAACCCTAATGTGTCTCATATAGGTTTAGGATATATGTACATACTACATAAGCTTAATTTAGTATAATTATTGTGGATGTTCCAAAGTAGCTCACTGTAGAGAATTAAAGCCATTCTCAGATGGTATCAACACCTTGATTTTTGTGAAAAATCGTTATAACGGGGGTTGCAATTAGACGCAATTAAATAAGATTATAATTTATCGAGACGTGGGCCAAGGCCGTTACTGAAAATATATAGGATGGGAGAATCAAAGCTAATGAGAGCCATAACAATGATGATGATGTACCTGTTTCCGTATGTGTATGTACATCTGATAAGGGTTGCAGTGCGTTATATTGTGCGCCGTATTGCTGGTGTCGTGCGCCGATTCATTCTTGATCTCCCGATGGCTCTCTTTCGACGACTTGATCTTCCTTTTTCTAGGATGAAGCTCCACCGAAGCACCCGTAGCACCTGTCACAGCGAAACAGACAAATTATACTTACCCGTGGACATCACAAGTGTTTCGTACAAACATTTACTATGGTGGACCAGTGTACTGTATGAGAGACAATCTCATAACCACGACTAGTACCACCATATTTCTCTGAGCCTGCCAACTTAGCTAGCGGCCCTCGATGCAAATCAAATCGTAGTAGCCGAGCTAAGCGGCCTTCAGGGTAAGACAACAGGATAAGCATACATTTATACGCAAGTGAAAACGTAATACATTACCAGTTCGAAGATTCAAACGGCCTCCTAGCAGTCTATTGGCAATCGTTAGAATGGTGAAATTACATAAAATAAAATTGGAAACTGTCTTACCGGAGTCGTTTCTTGAGCTGTGGACGTGGTCATCATGGCCCTGTAACGCCGATAGTAATATGATGTTTTTTGTAAATCTATCTTTGTATGTATACAAAAGGCAAAGGTTTTGACTGATCAACAGTCCAAACCGTTAGTGCTAGAATCTTGAAATTTCGCACACGTATTTTTCTTATAACGTAAGAACCCACTAAAGAAGGATTTTTCAAAATTCAACCCCTAGGGGTATGAAATAGGAGATGAAAGTTTGTATCAAACTTTTTATTACTTGGACATATGTGCCCGAAATTTCGTATGAATTGACTACGGGCAAAAGAATTAGTTAGATACGTATTAGTGTTTTTTCAAAATTTATATTTAAACTTTTTATTTCTTGCACAAATTTACATGAAATTTCGTATGTATTGAGTAAGGTTACAATAATGCGTGACTATTACAGTTTTTCAAAATTCTACCCCTAAAGGGGTGAAATAGGGGATGAATTTTTTTATCCTCGGCAATATCTGCATGAAATTTCGTATAAATTGATAACGGCCAATATTATGAGTCATGTATGAATTTTTCAAAATTTTACCCGCAAATGGGTGAAATAGGGGATGAAAGTTTATATGTAACTTTTTATTCCTTGGCCGTATTGACACAAAATTTCGTACGAATTGAGTACGTACGTCTAACATAATAATTTATGTATTACAGTATTTTCCAAAATTCAACCCCAAAAGGGGTGAAATAGAGGATGAATGTTTAGTTTAGAGATGAATAAAGAGGTTCCTACGAAACTCTTTATTCTTTGATCATATTTGCAAGAAATTTTGTATGAATTGAGTACGGCCAAAATAACGAGTTTTGAACTACGGCGTTTTACAAGTCCAACTCCCAAAAGGGGATGAAAGTTTATATTTTTTTATCACGCATAGGTCTGCGTATGACTACAAACTCGCCTAATGGTAAGCAACGGTGTGGTCGAAGATGACACGCCGACCTAGAAGGCACTTATTCACTCTAACCTTGAGAAGTTCCAGATTCTATTTCTCAGGGGACAATCAAGCCGGCAACTTATTACACTCTAAAGCTGTAAAATATTTTTCGATTTTGTATGAAATTTGCATGAAATTTCGTATGAATTAAAAACAGCTGAATAATTAGTTATGTATTACCGCGTTTTCCAAAATTCAACCACAGAAGGGGTGAAATAGGGGATCAGAGTTATTGTGAAACTGATTACTCCCTGGGCTATATTTGCTTGAAATTCCGTATGAATTGAATACAGTCAAAATGATGAGCGTTTATTATTAACGTACTAACGTGTTTCCCAAAATGCATTTTAAGAGGGTAAAATACCCGGTTGAAATATTCTTACCAATGCCCAGGGCCAAAACCTTACGGAAAACTTAAATTTTCACACACTTTTTCCTTTAAGGCTAAGGGACTAAAGAAGAAAATTTGTATTAAACTTTTTATTCCTTGGCACGATATTTTGTATTTTTGAATTAAGTATACCAAAAATTAATATTTGACGTATAACAGCGTTTTACGAAATTAAACCCCCCAAAAGGGTGGTGATATATGGGCTGAATTTTTTTATACACGGAAAGATCAAATCATTTGGGCAAGCTTAATTTTTAGAAACGTGAACCTCTATTGACGTAGACATCTATTAAAAAAAATGTTTGTCTGTAAAGTCGGTTTACTGACGATAGAACGTGACAACGAAAATACTGATAGAATGGTAGCATTTTTCAAAAGAAAATTTTAATTTCATTTGTTTAATAGATTTGTACGTAAAAAGTAATCAGTAGAATTTAGTCATTTTCAATCAAAACAATGCAAAAAAGCTTTTAGATGCCGGGGATCGAACCCGGGGTATTTCACATGCAAAGCGAACGCTCTACCACTGAGCTACATCCCCGCTTAAACTACTGGTCGAAATAATGAATACAACTGTAACAAACCGGCGAGGTAACGACCGACGGTAACGGTACATGACGTCATGTTTTGTGGGCGTGCAGCCGGCTTCATCGAATTATAAGACGTCAAAAATCTAAATTAACAAGGGGGTGACATTTTGAATTTTTTTTTTTATTTCTCGGATTTACTTGCATAAAAGTTTGTATGAATTGATTGCGGCCATAATAAAAGATCTAAGAGGGAGAAAATAGAGGAAAGTTTTATATCCATCTATGAATATAAAAGGTAAACGTGACTGATTGCTAAATCAACGCACAACCCAAACCCTAGAGCTAGAAACTTAGAATTTTCACACAGATTTTTTAAGGTACATTCTAGTATTTTTATGAAACTTTTTATTTCTTTGATATGTTCCAAAGACTAACGAAGAGAACTCTGCTTTTGTGATAAGAAGGTCTAGGCTGTGGAATGGGTTACCTGAGTGAAATTTTCCCGATGGTTTTAATCTTAGTGACTTCAAATCGAGAGTGAATCGGTTTCTTCTAGGTAAGCACGGTCCATCGTAGATCTCAATAGTAACTTAACATTAGGCGATGTGGTGATCGAGAGTTAACCTATGTCGGTTAAAATAATACATTCATGCATGAAATCGCAATTTATTGGCTACGCCAAAAAGTAATGAAGTATGCATTACAGCGCTATCCCAAATTCAACCACTAATAGGGTAAAATAGGGGATGAAAATTTCAAATACACGCATAAGCCAAATCCTTAGGGTTATTAAGAACGGTTGTTATCATTGGATAAAAAAGCTTATGAATGGTGATTAATTGACTACGGAAAAAAATAGTTGCGTATTACAGCGTTATACAAAATTCAACCCCTAAGAGAGTTAAATAGGGGATGAAGCTTTCGTATAAACGCATAGGCCAACCCCTTAGGGCTATTAAGGACGATGGTTATTTAAGTTATCATTTGACCATCATGCTACTCCTTATGCTAGTATGAATCTATTGCAAAAAAACTTACAAAACGCCAGGGAAGCCGCGGGAAAAGCTAGCAGTTTATAATGGTTTTATTTAGCAATTAATTGTTAATTCATTATTCCTAAAATATTAGACATTCTTACAGATGGTGGTGGACTCTTGTTCGAGTTCAACGCGTTAGATCCAGGCGAAGTCCGTTCCTTATCCTTATCGTCGTTCGTTTTGTGCGACCGCAGCACCCTCTGTCCTGGCTGAAACCCACATCGAACGTCTTTACATCTGCCCCCAGTCCTAAAAACTATTTGTATAATAATCAAACGAAAAAAAATAACCAAGCATACTAAATTGGCTATGGGTCCTGCTCAGCTGTATTTCAAAATGTGATCAACAAATTGAAAATGGCAAAGAACTAGTTAATCTACTTTCATGGGAAGCATGAATATGTGGAAGTGGCGCACATCAGCGCAGAATGCAAAACTACTGAACAGATCATTGAAAGGCGTCATTACTACGGATGTGAAATTATTGATGCCAATGCTACAGGAACCCAAAAACTATACAAAATAAAATGTTCCTATTATGTAAGAAATAATTAGAAAAACACAAATGTAAATTATGAAAATTATAATTTAAATAATATAATAAAATTGTAAACAAAAAACGGTCACGTTAAGCCCAAGTGTGTCTATCTACCAATGTAACCGTTCTACAAAATTGTAAATAAACAGAATGTAAATAAGGCAAAAAGACATGTTATACAAATGATGTACAACATACCTTAGGTGTACGTACCTTGCCGCCTTCCCCAACCCTTTTATCATCACAATTACCGTCCGAACTGTCGGAGGTCTGTCCGGTGTCCGCCGTGCAAGGGATGACATACGGCAGCGTGGCCGACGCGCCGCGACCTTTGCCGGAGCCGCGCGGGCCTGACCCACCTGTACGAGATCCTACGTACAACACCCACATACACATACCACCACGTATATACGGATCACGACGGCGACACACATAGCTATCACATTTAAGTGCAATACTAACGGCGGCGATGCTTTCTGCGTCTCAAATCGCCTGTCGTGTGCATGGTGGTCCGCGTTTTTGTGAAAACAAGAAACAAGACAATATTATCAATCTGTTCTGTTCACACAATTAAAGTTCAATAGATACATGGGCAGCACTTTGTAGCAGTAGGTGCCTGCTGCTCCTCTGAGAAATTGCCACATTTTTTTTAGTTACAATCATCATTTAGTTTAACAAAAATTATTACTGTGTATTACGGGGCCAACAAGACTCGAATAATTTACTAAATTAAACAATCTAACGAGATCATAACAGTGCCATCAGGCGGAGCAGCTGTATGTCTCAGTGGTAGCCAATTCAATAAAATGTATGATTTTATTGCTTAAATTTTGACTAATCCTGAAAAAACTATCTAACTAAATATGTGCAAAAAATTTGTTAAAAAGGCAACTACAGTGCACTAAATTAAAATACTTAAACGTTTTGTTACAAAATTATATGAAAAGTGGCAGTGGGCAGCTAAGTTGACTACTTGCTACAAGTGGCCTACTCAATATAAAGCATAGAATTGATACACACCTTCTCCTTCCTGCTCATTCCTAGCGCCTGAGCCTCCCCCAGGCAAAACTATTTTAAGAGGAGGCACCTTAGGCGCACTAGATTCCTGGGTTTTCTCTTCATGATCACCGTCGCCAGTGTCCTTACCCTGACTTGGTTTCGGACTAGCCACAGGACTCTTCCTGTCCTGCTTACTCCCAGAGCTTGACCCCTTCGATCCTCCGGACGATTTTCCCTTGGGAGAAGAATGCTGTTAATCACCCAACATCAATATAACTATAGTGGACATATTAAAGAGGTAAATAAATATTGTTTGGACATTCCTCACACAACACTAATAGAGCAAGAGCCCACGAACCCCAGACCTTCGTTATTTTAACAAAGCTGAAAGATTGTCAGCGCTATCTCCCAACATAGGTAAGAATGATGGACCATTATGAAGTTTGGATCATCCTGGCTTTGGCAGATAAATGGTACTAAGTCTCAGCGTGGGAACTTTTAGTGGGCTGCTTATGATAATTAGGCTGCTAATTGTTACCTAAGTATTATGTATAAAAGTCAGCTCATATACTTTGATGTAAGTAGAATTATAATCGCATGAACATTAATGGTGTCTGGCAAGTAGTTACTGTGATGTAAAAGGTCTGGCAATGAATGATGTGATTGTTTTATAATATTCTGAAGGTAATACCAAAATATCTGACTTTATAATTAGACAAATTTAGATTGGCATTTCATAGATACACCATTAGTACCATTTATCTGCCAAAGCTAGGATGACCCAAACTTTATAATGGTCTATCATTCTTATCTATGTAGAGAATGAGCGGACAAACTTTCAGCTTTGTTAAAATAACAAAGCTCTGGGGTTCATGGTCGATAACCATTTCCTAAACTAAGCAAAGTTTGCAAATGTTTTAACATACATAAGTTACAAGAAACATATAACATAATGCTGTTCTTGTAGTCTGTGGGGCATTTATGTAATTTAGATAAAAAACTATTCTCATATATCAGGGGAGCTTTTTGTTTGATTGCTTGAACCTGTTAATTTTTAGGATAATTAGCGACACTTCAAAAAATGTGTTTGATAAAATTCAATCCTTGAAGAAGGTTTCCAAAAATCATAAATATTTAAACTTGACTAAATAACAGTTGAGTTTTTTTTTCGGTTTTTCAGGGTTGCCCCAAGGTTTCTAAGTAAAAGTTGTAGATAATGATTAAAATATCCGGGGTTCTACCGCCTAACGAAAAACGCTTTGACGCTTTGACATTGCTGTCTCTTTTCTTCTCGGAAATGAAAGAGTCGGCAATATCAAAGCGTCAAAGCGTTTTTCGTTAGGCAGTAGATCTCCGGATCGGCTTTAGACTTCGAGGTACCCGTGTTTAAACGCCTACAGACCAGATCGTGAGACAACTAGTTTAAAACGAACCTTTTTATTTCACATTTTATAAATCGTACAAAGTACTTCTAGATGTTTGTGTAGGTAAAAAATTAACATGTAAAATATAAACGACATAAAAACACACGTGTGTCGATGAATTCATCTCATATACAAGTCAAATGTATTAGAACAGAATCCATAAGTTATTTCGAGACATTATCATGAAAACATTTATTATTGTCGGTACAGAAGTGATTTGCATTTAAAATCGCGAACATCTGTGGCTGTCAGTATTCCTGTTAGTATGTGCATGTTTAAATGATGAATGCCAATGTGGGGCGTTTCATGTCCCATTTTTAACAGAATGTTCGGGGTTTTACAGGTTTCTACAGAGTTAAGAGTCAATTAAGAACGCATTATCGCCTTTAAATGTAGTTTTGCAAAGAATTCATAAAATCTAGTAAATTGTCATAGTCACCAAAATTTGTTGTTTTGTAATTGTCGCCAAAAATCCAGTCCAATCCATAAACTCTAGTAAAACATTAATTTAAAGTTGTTTGTGAAGCTGAATAAACTTGTTTTTACCTTAACTCTAATATCGAACAGAGTGGACCAGAAAGGCGTGCGAATTTCAAAATCGCATTACTTGCCACAGGAACGCGGGAGCGGGGTGCGGGTAGTAGGTAGGGATAGGTAGCTTGGTTCTCGGAAATTTAGTTGCCATGGAGGGTTTTACCGGTGAGCCGCGTTCTGTGAAAGCGTTGCCATGAATGACAAAAATGACGATACGTGCACTATTGCGCGGCGTCTATTAGCTCTACGTTTAGTTTACATGATTTAAACCTATGTCCGAATAAAAGTATGATCAGATCGTGGTTCAGAAAGTTTTAGTCTTCGGGTTCAACATTAAATGAAAAAACTGCGGGGCGTCCAAGGTCGATAAGAACGGAAGAAAATGTAAGCGAAGTCGCGGCATGTGTACGGCGCGATCCTCCTCACCAGTCGTCCCGAACGAAATCAGCTGAGCTCGTCATATCAAGAACATCATTAGGGCATATTTTAGCTGCATAATTTTGAAGCCTATTACAGCAGGACCTGGTTTCAACAAGATGTCACGTCATCCAATCCCATTTTCTTTGGGTTTCTTTCAAGAGTTTTACTCTAATAAACCGACAACGATATTCCAGCTCAAGGACAACATCCGCGAGGAAATGTCCGCTATCCCACGACGGATGTGGCAACGAGTTTTCACGAATTTGAGGGCTAGAATGGAAGTGTGTACGTGTAGATGGCAAACATCGCATCGATGTTCATTTACAAAAAAAAACATTTGTGTTCTATGTTAAATTTTGTTTTTCCTGAGCTTTGTAGTTTTTTTAAATATGATTTTTTATAATCCGCTCAACTTTATGGACCACCTGTATAACAGCTACTATATTATTCAAGCAGTCTGGATCAACTGGCCGTGAGGAATAAAGTAGTTTATAACGAATAGAATATTTCTATTTTATTCGTTTTCAATTATTGAAATTGAAAACGTAATGTTTTCAATTACCTACCTAGGGTACCGCGTTGGGGTTTCAAAGGAAAAAAAAAAATAGTTTATCTATATATATAAAAGTGAAAGGTGACTCATCACCGAATCTCAGAAACTACAAAAATGTTGGGAGTCTACAATTTTGCATGTTTTGCATTGGCGCTCACTAAGACGGGGTTTTGCGAAATTCAATCACTAAGAGGGTGAAACAAGGGATGGACGGTTTTATGAAACTTCCGTCATTTTCAATGTTATAAGCATGAAATCTACTTTACCGATTTTAATGAAATTTGGTACACAGCTAGAATAGATCCCAAGAAAGGACATAGTTTACTTTTTACTACGGAAACAGAGTTGAAGTGGTTGAAACGGGGGATGAAAGTTTAAATGGAAGTTCGTAATTGTCGAAGATAAAACCATGAAACTTCGAGACACTCGACGTGAAGCCAATAGATGTTTGTTCTAGTAATTTTGTAAGTTCGAACTGTACGGGGATGAAATGGCGGTTCAATTGGGGGATAAAAGTTGTATGTGGAAGTTCGTCATGGTTGAAGTTAAAACTATGAAACTTCGTATCTAGACATTTGACGCGAAGCAAATAAATGTTTGTTCTAGCAATTTTGTATTTCGAACTGTACCAGGATGAAATAGGGGTTGAAATGGGGGATGAAAGTTAATACCTATGGAAGTTCGTAATTGTTGAAGATAAAAAAACCATGAAATTTTGCAACTATACCACTTGATATCCATACTATTATTATAAATAGGACAGTAACTCTTGTCTGTCTGTTACGCTTTAACGTCTAAACCACTGAACCAATTTTGATGCAATTTGTTGCACAGATAGACGACACTCAGGAAAGGAAAAGGGCGACTTTTACACAGAAAAAGAGTTTAAGGGAGTGGAAATGAGGAATGAAAGTTTACCTGGAAGTTCGTCAATGTTGAAGATAAAACCGTTGGAACTAGACATTTGAAATCCATACTACATCCATATTATAAATGTGAAAGTAACTCGTCTGTCTGTCTGTCACACTTTAACGCTGAATAGATTTTAATGAAATTGTATAAAAATGTTTTAATACAAGTTGTTTTTAGTAAACTTACATTTGTATGGGTGTACAAGTAAGTAACTGACTCAGTTACCTTAATATTTATTTTGCGCGGACGAAGTCGCAGGTAAAAGCTAGTAAACAATAAATTGCCTTACGAGATTGAGGTCCTTTATGATGGGTTACACTCCATTTTGGAGACTACCTAAACACATACCATCAGAAAAGTTAAAACTCAACAACTGCAGACCCTCCTACCGAGTTACGAGGAAGGAATGTAATAGTCAAAACTTGGGATTAATTAATATCCACACCATAAAAAAATATTGGAGAACTAACTACTACTAACTTTTGACATGTAACATAAATGGTGGTTATGAATAAATACTAAGAAAAAAAAAATAACTACGCTATTTACGCTTAGAGACTACTAGGGGGGCGTTCAAGTATTACGCGCGCCGTAACACTTTACAAGACACCCACCCCCTCCCCAAATTGCGTTCCGTAATACTTGAGTGCCTCCTAGGTTATTATACTGTAAGGCAGGGGTTGGCAACGCGCGGCCCGCGACGTTATCAAATAGTATTTAAAAAAACCGGCACAAAAATATTCTACATATCAACAAATGTATTAATTCGCTACTAATGTTATGGCAAACGCAGTTTTTTTCTTCAAAGGTAACAGCAGAGGTGAGAGCGCATATTTTTGAAGTACGGCCCGGTTTTATCTACTTCTTTCACCATGTGGCCCACGACTCCCAAAATGTTGCCGACCCCTGATGTAAGGTAATGATTTTTGAGGCAACGAGAAGGTACATCTTACCGCATGCGATCCTTTTTCGCTTCCCTTTCCGCTGGAGCTTCCCTTGCTCTGCGCCTGCTGTCCTTTGCTGGAGGAGCTCTTGCTTCCCGTAGGGTTCTTCAAAGGCGCAACACCAGTCTTACTAGCCGGCCCGGGAGGCTTGCTGCCGGTCAACACGCTGGTATGTAACAAACAACCCTTGTAATCACCTCCCGATATGTTTTTGGTAATCACGTTGTGCACAACCGCGTATAACACAGCATAGTAAAATTAATGGCTCTTTTGCGTTACCGCTTCTGTACGTATCAACTGATCTTACGTTGACTTAGCAGATAACACTTTGGACTTTTATTTACTTATTTATTTCATTTATTAGTACACTTTGTATATTTGTATACTTCAGACATGGATGCAAGTCTCCCGCGCATGATTGCTTAATAAAGCTCAATCCAGTAATCTATGGAACTACAGCGCATGAACAGGTTTAATAGAGCTTCCTACAAGCAAGTGTACCACCTCAGGGTTAAGATATCAACCAGGTCAAGATATCAACCACACCACATATAAATTTGCTATTTTAACTTGTCAAAAGTGGCGCGTAAATTTAAAATGCGTATATCCAGGTACAGACTTTTATTCAGCGATTTATACGACCGTATAACCACACCACGAGTCACGAGGTCTGAGCGTTGACGCTACGCACATAAAAGGCAGAAGTCAAATTCAGTGATTACAGATACCGTGTATTTCGTGTATTAAAAAAAGTCAGTGGTCTTAGGCACAAATGATTATCGAATTCAAAAGAAGAGACAGAATCGCCAACAAAAAATCGTATAAGCTATAGCGGTTAACGTATCGAATTCATTTATTTATCACAGGTATGATAATCCTAATTGCTTTGCAGATTTGAAACACCAGATTCGACGGCCCACTCATAGCTTGAAATTCATATTTGCTTCCTGACTTATGTTAAATAAGCTAAAAAAACTGCTTTATCATCGCAACGTCCACGGATAGACGTGATACTTCGCATTGATGTAGTCAGGCTTTCACTTTAGTTACCATTTCACTGAAATTTGACACAGATAGTCTAGCTAGAGCCTGACAAAGAACATTGGATACTTTTTAATGTGAAAAAGGGGTTGTCAGGAACTGTTGAAATAGGGGATGAATGTTTGTATGGTAGTTTGGTCAGTTTTTAAGGTAGAATCTTATTTTTTAGGCTTTTGATTGGATATAAATAAACAGGACACTGAAGGTTTGTAAAATGTTACCCTTGAATTGTATTTGGCGAAAATAAACTATCGTAAAAAACGAGTAAGGCGCGGGTTACGCCGCATATGTATTGGAGGACTTTCCTCCTACAATACTATGTTGCCTCACACTAAGGAATTTTCATAAATTGATGATTCTTTCCATGTAAGATAGATACTTTATCCATACCTTAAAACTCACCCAAATAACTGACCATGAAAAATATGCTGTGCAGGAATGTACAATGTAAAGTGATCTTTATATACCAGACACAAACAAGTTATCACATTACTGCAATTAGGTAGAACAAACTGTGCAATTACAATACAATATCATATTACTGTCTGGGAAGATATTTAGCACTCCTACCTTAAGCAACAATAATGTATGAATTATAATTAGAAAACATTGATAAAGTTTTAATACCGGAATAAAGTTTAATAGTAACCTCCATACATTTTAAACATTACATTGTTTAGTGTATCTATAAGTCGGGGATTTCTTGTTTATTAAGACTAATGATGTCTTTCGGCTAACCTTACACCCTTTGTCCTGTGGGGTCTGTACAATACCACGACTTCGTCCATACATCTTTATTATTAACACATTTTCTATTCATGTTGAAGATGAAAATGCATATTATTTTTGTTCTTCAGTGTGGTTGGACAGAGATTAAGAGATGATAATTAAGAGAACATGAGAAAAATACTACCTTTCTCTGTCGAAGCTATATAACAAGAATTTTCGAAGATAAGAATAAACATGTAAGTTCTAACATTTTAGGTACTCAGTACCATAGTATTATTCAACATTAGTTGATCTAAAAACTCAATTAAAATTAAAAAACTGGGCATTGTAAAATTAGTAAATTAGTGAGATTACATCTAGGTTGACATGAAGCTGTGGTGTGGCCATAAGTAGTACACTTCATTGTGTACTCTTCAAAATGGGGTCCAACATTAGTTTTAACATTAAGTTAAGTTTTGTCAGTTATTTTGTCTATACAAGTAAAAAATTCTCACCGTCCAGTTGAATTCCGCGATACTGGGGCCGGTTTCCCCATCAGCTCTTTCTCTTCATTTCTCTTCTTCCTCTTGGCGAGATCATCTTCGAGCGGGTCGGTTTCTGGATGATCGTCGTGATAGGAGCGTTTACCAGCACTGTTCTCATCTTGAGTCGATGTTATGTGACTGCTGCTGATGTGAGCCCCTTCTGCGGATCATACAACTAAGATTTTAGAGAATGTTTCCAATGGTGTTAAAGTATATAACTTAAATAGAATTACAATAATAAATAAATGAATTATTTCCAAAATCACTTGCAACACACCTTTTTCCTGACCGGTGGAATCCTTGCCATCGAAATGTTCGCCCTGTGCTAGGGTCTCCATGTTGTTCCTCTTGCCACAATCTTGGATGGCACTAGCATTGCCCTTCTTGGTGCTGTCATCCCTTGATCGACCAACGGTATTTGCTCTCGCGTTATTATCTGCACAGATAAAAGTCCAATTATATGCATTATACTTTAGTAATGATATCCAAAGTGTAGTATAACAATTGTTGGTAATACATTTGTTTTTAGTTTGTATGTGACATTTCGTAAACTAGAACTAGTTAATTAAAGAAAATAAATCCTATCAGTTGGCTCCACATGTACCCAGTTTTTGAAAGTTGAACAGTTGGTAAATCACACCCGTTACATTCACAGTTTTTGAGAAGCAATTGGCAAAAATAACTCACAAATAAGACGCATATTTTTTATCGCGTTTTCGACGGCGGTAGAGGCTTAATAATGAGAAGTTAGTAAGACGAAACTCCGTGGAGAATTGTAAAGAGTGGTATTAAAAACAACACTATGGCTGAGTGGTCAGGAAGGTAATGTGATCATCGCCCGCCGACGCCCTCTCCTCTACTCCAGTATACAATTACTATGGTGTTTTCATAATGCATGATTTGATCAGCCAGCATAAATGAATTAGAATGTACTAGAATGTAAGACCCTTCCATGATTTTGTTTATATTATAGAATTTTGACTTTATTCAGTTATCTTTGGCCAATTTGGAAATTCCAGTTTCAGCCTCAGCATATTTTTGGAACTAATCTTTTAATTAAAATAAAATTATATCTTTACAAGAACATAGTATACATTTAAGAAAATAATGAATGAGGTCAAACTCAATACTTTAAATTGTAAGTATAAACTAGAACCCCATATGTGAAAAGTAATCAATTAATTTTCTGTTTAATAGAATAGGTAAATTAAGCTAAAAAAATAATATCATACTCATCACAACATCACCACAATACACTTTCAATGCGGTTTCAAATTTGAAAAAGTGCAAAAAATCTATTGTTTAGATTAGATGAAATATATAGAACATCTTTGACGATTTGAGGTTAAAATTACAATGTACATGTTGAATCATCCTACTATAATATTATAAATGTCAATGTATGGATTTTTGTTGCTCAATCGCGTCCTACCCTATGAACAGATTGGGCTGAAATTTGGAACACAGATTATAGTCTGGAAGAACACATAGGCTACTTTTTATCCCGGAAAACAACGGGAACTACGCGGGTAACACCGCGGGGCACTGCTAGTAATCTATAAATATAAAAGCGAAAGGTCCTTTTCACAAAATCTCAGTAACTACAAATTCTAAGTCTGAAATTTTGCACGAAATTCATCCCCTAAGAGGGTTAAACAAGGGATGAACGGTTGCATCAAAATTCCGTCATTTTCAACATTATAAGCATGAAATCCACTGAAACGATTTTAATTAAATTTGGTACACACATAGACTACATTCCAAGAAAGGACATAGGCTACTTTTCATTACGAAATGCCTAAAGAGGTTGAAATGGGGGGTTGAAGATTGTATGGAAGTTTGTAATTGTTGAAGATAAAATCATGAAACTTCGTACTTAAAAACTTGACGCGAAAAAAATGTTTGTTTTAGCAAATTTGTAATTTCAAACTGTATGTCTGAAATAAGGGTTGAAATGGAGGATGAAAGTTAATATGTGGAAGTTCGTCATTGTTGAAGATAAGTTTGAAATTTTGCAACTAGACACTTGAAATCCATATAGTAAATCTCAAAGTAGCTCTTGTTCATCTGTCTGTTACGTTGTCATTTATATTGCGCGGACGAAGTCGCGGGTAAAAGCTAGTTTTAAATATTTTTAGGGACAAAATCATCACAAAGTTTACCAAGTATTGCAATGGATAAAAATATTTATTCTATTTTAAAAAGTATCAGTTAATTTTAACGAATGGCTCCCTATACATACTAAAGACATTAAACTTAACAACAGACCACAATTTAATAGCTTAGGTGATTTGAAGATTAGATGGTGGTGAACATTTAAATCAAAAAATAACTTAAAACACATTCCAAGTATATATTATACCAGCAGAGCTTCGTAGTTTTACTCCTGCAGTTTCTGTTCCCATTATTTTCCTGTGATAAAAAGTATCATGATGTACTATTCCAGTCTATAATCTATGTTTAAAAACTCTTATCTGTTCAGACATTCCCGATGTGAATTTAGCAATAAACATCTAAACTTTTGCATTCATGATATTAGTAGGATCACCATCACCTTGCCTTAATGATTCATTATTAATCTTCTTCATATTTCGACTTTTATCAATTGTAGCACATAAGCTGTCATATTTAACATGGATTATTAAGACATTAAAAAGAGGAAAACTGATTACCAATAATACTGTGTATGTACTAGAGGCGAAGCCGGGGCAGACCACTAGGAAACAATGTCCAAAAAAAATTGTCCATTTGATGTGAAAACATTTACATGTTTCACATTATTATAATACTAGCTGATCCGTCCGCGCGTCCCTACCGCGCGTTGCTACCCTATCTATCGAAAATTGGTTATACCAATTCTAATCTATAACAAATTTGGTTACCTTAGATTCTAATGATGCAACCTTTTAAAAGTTAGACACATGCTGTCACGCAACGAAAGCTCTCAAAAAGCAATATTTTTTCCCATTTTTGTTATATTTTTCATTCATGCTCCGCTCCTGTGGATAGTAGCGTTATGTTAAATAGCCTATAGCCTTCCTCGATAAATTAACTATCCAACAGAGAAAGAATCTTTAAATTCGGCCCAGTACTTCCCGAGATCCTTGTGTTCAAACAAACAAAACTCTTCAGCTTTATAATATTAGTATAAGATTTAGACAAAATTTATAGAACATATGGGTCTGCTAGTAGGTCTAGCTTTAAAGAAGGCTAGGAAGTAATAATTATTTTGCTTCGAGATTAAGATATAAATAAATCAGAATAATCATAAAGTATTTCTTTTGTTAGGTTATATGACATGATTGAGGAAAAGATATTAATTCTTACCATTTACTCTGATGTACAAATGCCCTCCGATATAAAACATTGGTGCAGATTTAGTCTAACAATTATTACACTTCCACTCTAGCCAGCATCTAGACTCTACTGAGGCCTGAGTCAAATCTGAATCTTTATATATGGTGACCATTGAAAATTCAGTCAGAATTTGAATTTTAAATAACACTGAATTGAATGTGTTGACAGAAGTTTAAACATAAAAAAACAGGTTGAGGTTATTGACCACAGATTTTGCCCCAAATAAGTCTCCAGTTTTTACCAGTGTCTTTAACCGGGTTAAAGATAGCCAAGGATAAATAATACAACAGAACCACTACAAGCCACCTGGGGAAGTACCACACCTCAGCCAATTACTCTACTGCCAAACAGTAAAGTGCAAACAATACACTGTTCCATTGTGAAGGGCAGTGTTTATTGAGAAATTACAGGGCACAAAGGTATATCATATTAAATTTCTGGGTGATGTGCGCAGTTCAGTTTTAGTTAACGATTTGGACTCTTCATGTTCCAATAGCTGCTTGACACTGCTGTTATGGGTAGGCATGTCAGGCACATGTCCTGCACATCTTACCACTCTACACTGTAAAAAAGTGTTTCAAATCAATCAGGAGTTGCATTACAACATTCTCTAAGTACCAACCAGATTAACTTTACATCTTACTTACATTGCAAACAATTCATAATACCATTACAGAACATAAAAACCTGTGGTTTTTTATCTTTTTACTGTGTACATTAAAAGTAGTGGTAGTAGTAATGCAACCAGATACTACAAATTGATATGAAAACTATTTAAATTTTCACCCTAACTTAACCTCAACTTATGAGTGTAATAAGTGAAATTACTGATTTCAACAATTAGCAACTAAATAAATACCATTTACTACCATGATGCCTTCTACTTATTAGATA
Organism: Ectropis crepuscularia; assembly: GCA_963693475.1. Lineage (NCBI taxonomy): Eukaryota > Metazoa > Arthropoda > Insecta > Lepidoptera > Geometridae > Ectropis > Ectropis crepuscularia. The sequence goes on from OY856338.1 coordinate 22,312,211, forward strand.
GTCATGAAGCTGTAAAAGCGTATAACAGAAAGAAAACATAGAGTAAATAAAATCCAATATAAACAAGGTAGAAATTAGAATACTAGTCTTGATCTCCTATCAAGGTAGATGTAGTATTTCAGGTGTGATACTATTCACTCTACATTTTCAGTTGCACAATTAATGTATTATTGCCATTACTTTCGTCCAATTCAGTCAATAGTTTGAGGCTCAGACAGCTCTGAGGGCCATGTAAATATTGGTTCTTGTTGGGATGTTCGCAAATATTTTTTGTAAGAATGAAATGCCTGAGGTGTAATGATATCGTACCCTAACAGTGAATTAATTACTAAGAGCTATGCGCCCAGCTGTACAAAGAATGCCTATTTATGTGTGTACACTTACCGTCGGAGGACGAGTATACTCACTCACAATACCTACATAATTATACGTATTGTACATTCAAATCAAAGAAATCAACTATTGATAAAGATTAACATTCATGAATGCATATATCTCTTAGATATTGTGATAAATATTTTTAATCGTACGTCAGTGAGGACATAATTAGAAGTTTTAGAGGGTCACTATCCTGGCAGGGTTGTGCGGCGTGCGTCTCATTTTATGCGAATTATATCATAAATCGAGTAAACTTGTACTCCCCTTGTTTATGCGAGAGCGTCCTCCTTTGCATTTCACGTCGGCAGCCCCTATTTTGTTAGCTTCTACGTGTCTCTCCACAAAACACACAAAACCTGTGCTAAATCGGTCCGTAAGACCGTCGAGAAGTTAGATGCAAATCAATGAGTTAGGGAATTGGGCGGCCATTGCATTTCCATCATTCGACATTAGAGGACAACACGCCCCAAACCGTTCCAATTTACGCTTTATAAAATAATTTAGACTCTCAACCTGACAAACTTTCTGCAACAATAATGAAATTGCATTTTATTTTTAGTCAAACCAGATTCCGAAAGAACAAAGGCAAAATAAGAGTTAGCTTCATGGTAGCGCCTAGAAATTAAAAACGTCTATACAAAACGAATGTATTGTTTTTTCTAAATTTTTTAAAATGTTTGGTAAAAGAAGCTACAAAAAAAATTACAACAAATTGGGTTTTCAAATTATTAAAACAATTTATTACATAGTTCAAATATGACCATTTACTATAATAATACTATTTTGGAAGAAATTGTAACACAATAATGACGGCAACAATATTTTTATTTAGAATTGGTTATTATTAGTAGAAAAAATATCAGTCGCTATAAAAAATAAAAGATAAGACAGTGGATATAAATTTCTTTAAAACGTCTTCCCGCAATATTAATAACCTTGATGTAAAAACTATTGTTATTAAATGGTATGGAAACATCGGAAATGCTGTGTCACTGCTGCTGAACGACTAGTATCCATAAGCAAGAATATATTTAAAAAATCTTGTGTCACTATCAAGTCAATGACTAATACTCCTGCGCTTTTCGTGTTGGTTGTGTTCGAATTTATAAAAGTTTCTTAATGATGAAACGCTAGACAATGGCGAAATTACGGTAACATTACCGAATGGAAGCCATAACAAAAAGTTGAAGTTGAAGAAGTTACAAAAGTTCCTTTAAGGACGAGAGGAGAAAATAAACATTGAATAATGTTTATTTTTACATGGAGTTTACAGATTGCCAATCTATCAGTCGAAAATTAGGGTTGCTGTTTGTCCGGGTTTCCTCGGATTTGTCCTAGTTTAGAGAGTGTCTTGGAAGCGTTCGGGCGGGGCCTGATTAGATTTGTGGTCTTGGTTTAAAAATTTTAAGTCTTGGGCCGCCCGCGACATAATTGTGCACTGTGCCCGTACGCCGCGGTCAACCGGCGAACCGTTTCACTAAAGCGCCTATTAGACTACGCGTTATTCAGCACTCGTTATGCAGACTGTCTTAGAGTCTAACTTGTCAGCTCGCTATTACACCAGCCTGAAAAACGTACGCTCTAGTACTTTTAATATTACTTCTTTTTCTTTACTGTACGCTATTATGATATTTATTAATTTAAATTAAAAAAAAGAATTTTAAGCATTTAAGATAGGTATAATAACAGCGAGATCAAAATTAAAATTATGGCATTCGAACTCCGAATACCCAAAACGCAAAAATAGAAATCACCGCGAATACCAATGAACCAATCACGAACCAATGATATGATATTTTAAGATTATATGTCAATGTCAGTGTCATGTATTTGTCGGTCTAACAGTCTTTGTCTTTTACACTACTCGTTATTCAGACTGTAAGCTATAGTGCTCGGAATATAACTCTGCGCGTAGCAAAATATGGAACTAATTGACAGGCCGTCAACTTCTTATTTACGTCAGTTGACAAAAGTTTGTTTACGTTTTGTGTATTTATTAATTTCCAAAATAATTAATAGCTTTTATTATGCCGAAAGTGATTAAAAGTGCTGGCCGTGGCTGGTTCTTGAAAATCAATCGTGGTTGTGAAGAAGAACGATACAATAACGGACCAAAAGTGCAGTTTTCCAAACGCAGAGCTATTTGACAACTAACATGTAGGGATACCATAGCAATCAAATCTCCACCTATTATCGGCATATTTTAAAGCTGAGGCTTTAAAATTGAGGCTGATTGTTTTATCGCCAATTTACCCGTGGGAAAAAATGTGTGTGCTTAAGACCGAATGTGAGAAACTAGTTATAAATGTTTTTTTTTCATAATATACAAATCAAAATAGAAAACACAGTGACACAGCAGTGAAGATCAGCTGATTGTATTTTTCTCGCTCGGGTACACTCGGCGGTTCCATGTTCACCCGATCGACCCTTTCACCTAACAGCGGTGCGCCAAAAGAAATTTTACTTAATTTTTTTTTCAACGTTAGCTTGGATGCTCTTTGATCCTTAACTCTGTATTCATTACTGTATTTTTATTGTAGGCTTTTCAGAACGTACTGCCACGTGGTAATGGACAACGCATTATACCACTGCACTCAGATAAATAAAGCGGCTACAATGGGCAATGTAAAAGAAGAAAGCCAAAAGTGGTTTAAGAAAAATGAAATAGATTTCGACGATTGTAGGACAAATCCGCAGTTACTCGAATAACTCGAGAGGCACAAAGAAGACCCACAATACCAAGTAGAATAACTATTAAAGTAACATGGACAGGAACTTTTGCGGTTACCGCCGTGATTCATCGTGATTTTAACTCTATTGAAAAAAGAAGATGATTCTATGGAAGCCAATGACTCAACGTTTATGCGCCAAATTTTCAAATAGTGTTATTTATGGTCTCAATAAAAGATTTACAAGTTTAAATTAAATTCTTGTTATTTCGATGTTGGTGTATGTTGAAAATGAGAGATTTTTTATAATGTAATAAACTATAGTAAAGTTTTCTTGGTGGTAAGAGACTCAGACAGCCTGTACCAATTACCAATGATACTTGGTCATACTGAACCAAACTGCAACTGCAAAGGCGTTCATTACTTCGAGACATTCGTTCTTGAGTCTCAGTTGTCGTGTAATTACTTAAATTGCTTCCCTGAAAAATCCCTTCCCGTACCTGTTTTATGAAGTTGTACGTTCCCAATAAACGGGAAGGGAACCTATTAGCTTGACCTGGTAACATTAAGTACGCCACCAGTCGCGCGCAGACTTATACTGCGAGCACTATAGTAAGAGTTGCCGAACCCGATCTTGCTGTCTGAATTCATAGGCTAACAGACCTAACAGTCTAACGCTTATTACACCACGCTACTTAGACTAAGACTGTATTAATAACGAGTGAACTGGTGTAATAACGCCTTAAATAAGTGTGTAGCATTTGTCTTAGTTTGTGTTTATACAAACAGATAATTGTTGCTCTTGTGTGAGTTTTCAAATGTGTGAAATATACGTTACCCGCGCCCCGCAAAAAATGTGTTTTTTTTTATTAGCAAGCGAAATGTCTTGCGTCCTCCTATGTTAAATCCTCACTGACATCAATTCACTCAACTAACATTGATACAATTTTAGGCTTGAACAAAAAAGTTCAAATCATGTCAGGCATTTTAGGTAGGCGGCACCATCCATTACAATACAATTTTGGAAGTGAATACTTCTTTTGGGGCATCACACAGAATTTGTCCGTGGGCTGTGAATAACTCAACCGTCACGTTTGTTAGTGAAAAATTCGTTCGGGTTACCTCGGGACCGCCGAGGGTGCCTGTAATAACCTATACGCCTACAGCACTCAAGGATCATGTAGCGTAGGTATCCAACGGTGAAAAAATTGTTGAAATCGGTCCAGTAGTTCCTGAGATTTGATCGTACAAACACTTCTTCAGCTTTATATATTAGTACCGATTTTTATTAGATTGAAAACTTCTTTTGGCGCACCACAGACCACACACGTCTTTTGTTTTTTTTACCTATACTCTTTCAGCCGCATCAGTCACTGTCGTGTTTCTGTGTTCTGTAAATTCAATTTATAATTATATTTATGTAATCGTTTTAATTTTTCTTTATTAAAATTATTCTATGATTTTTAATAGTGATTGCTTATTTTAATAGTTTTCACTACTGCAGTGTGGTCTTAAGCACACAATACACTTTTTTCTAAAGAAACCAAATGCAATACAACCTATTGACACGCGATTTCGAATTTAATGATTATTTTTAGCTCCATCAAGACAAACATATTATAACAAGAGTAACCGAGCTTTTATGTCAAAAATATTAATTTCATTAAAGAATTGTCTTCTTTGAACATTAAAGTTTACTGAAGTCTTGGTAGAGAGAATTGTCATTAAACAGAAGATCCATCGTTTTCAATTCTGTCGACACTCCCCGTGTGGAGCTGATCTTTGATGTGACACACATCTGTAGCCGAGGGGTAGATCCGGTTGTTGGCGTGGCGACACTTGGCGTGGTTAATACTACCAAATGTCCCTTTAGGTTTTGATTGTGTTCTTTAAACGCATGCATCACCATCTAGTATACATTTATATCATCTCAGCCACGACAAACATTTTGCAAAAAAATACACATCTGAGACGGAGTGGCGGTGCACCTTGCACTACCTATATTGGTGCATGTTAAAAATAATTATCATATCTCTAAATTTTGTTTTTTTACTGTTACTGTATTATAAACTTGATGTTCTTGGAAACGTTATGAAATAAACTAAAATAAGTGTAAAGTGTACACACACTTTTTAGAGTATTTATTATACATAATTTAAAAAATGTGAGCTTAAGACTACACCGCAGGAGTGAAAACTTCAGTAATGTAGTATTATAATGGGTCATACTAGTAGGATAAATGAGAAATAAGTAAGTTTCTTTTTTAAATATCAAAATAGTAAACACGGCGATACTTCAGTGAAGAGCAGCTGACTGTCTCTTTCTAACACTGCGGCACTGTAGTGAATTGTGCACAGCAGCTGATTATCTCTTTTTTGCTCGGTACACTCGGCGGTCCGGAGTTCACCCGATTGAACCTTTCATCTCAGAGCGAGCTAGTCAGCCTAACTTACAGCCTACGAAAAAATCAAGATGAAAAAAAGTGTACAGTGTGCCTATAGAAGTTTTCACTTAAAAATTGAACGAACTTGGCGCGCTAACTAATTTCGATGTATCACATGACTGTCAGGTGTTCCGTGACGGCTTACATTGTTTTTTTTTTTTATGGTTATTACTGATGTCATCTACATGAATCGGCAGCTACCAGGTGGCTACTGATATTTCGAGCTATATTATTCAAATCGGTACGAAATAAATAAATAAAAAAAGATTAGTACAAGTTTAAAGTTTCTAAATATCGGACTCTTGACTGATCGCATCCAAACATAGATCATAAATATTGCGAAAGTAAGTATAACGAAACGTATCTCAAACGTCATAATGTCTTGCACGAACTTCATTGCAGTTCGTAGTCCGGCGTGGCCAGTTGATACCACTACTACTAGCGCCATCTGTATCATGTAGCGTAAGTCTTGTAGAAGGCGCGTAATACAAAGTATGTAGCTACAAACTTGATTTAAAAATAAAGTGGCCAAGTGCGAGTAGGACTCGCCCATGAAGGGTTCCGTTGCAGCAAGTAACATAATATACATAGTACACATAGTTCTTGTAGTTCGTTGTAACTTTGATCGAAGTTTCAATAATAGTGTATTTATGACTTACTAAAAAAAAACTACTCATCAGATCGAGTTCAAACTAATTTTCGTTGGTAGTTTACATGGTAATGTACATCATATATTTTTTTTAGATTTTTCATTCTCTTACTTTAGAAGTTAGAGGGGGGGGGACACACATTTTACCACTTTGGAAGTGTCTCTCGCGCAAATCATTCAGTGTAGACGAAAATGATATTAGAAACCTGAACATCATTTTTAAAGACCTATCGATAGACACCCCACACGTGTAGGTTTGATGAAAAAAAGTTTTTTGAGTTTCAGTTCTCAGTATGGGGGGCAACCCTAATTTATCTTTTTTTATTTTTTTTTGTTCAAATCTTAATGCGGTTCACAGAATACATCTACTTACCAAGTTTCAACAGTGTAGTTCTAATAGTTTCGGCACAAAGTGGCTGTGACATACGGACGGACAGACAGACAGACAGACAGACAGACATGACGAATCTATTAGGGTTCCGTTTTTACGTTTTACGGAACCCTAAAAACCATTAAATTTCTTAATTTTAATCCCATTCTTATGGGAAAATCTGAGGGGGAAAACATACATTGTTGCAAGAAATGGTACATTACTTAGGCGGCCCCTAGACCTACATTGTGCAATACATTTTATTGTACAAAAAGATTGAATGGAATGGAAGTGTTCCGGTTTGAAGGGCAATGATTCCAGCGAATTTACCTGGCATAGAGATAAAATATCTATCTTATATCTCTGGGTGACGAGCGCAGTGCTTTGTTATGTAATGATTTTGACTGTCCATGTTCCAAAAGCTACGTGTCACTGGGCTGCTATGGACAGGCATGTTGCTTACCATCAGGCACATGTCCTGCTCGGCTCGTCACTTTATACTGTAAATCCATACTAATAATATTATAAATGCGAAAGTAACTCTGTCTGTCTGTCTGTCTGTCCGTCTTTACCGCCTAAACCACTGAACGGAATTTAATGAAATTTGGTACATAGGTAGAATATACCCCGAGAAAGGACATAGGCTACTTTTTATTACAAAAAAGGGGGTTGAAAGGGTTGAAACGGGGGATGAATCTTTGTAGAAAATAAAACCATGGAGCTTTGTATCTAGATTCTTGAAACAAAGCCAATAAATGTTTGTTCTAGCAATTTTGGAATTTTGGACTGTACGTACGGGGATAAAATAGGGGTTAAATTTGGGGATGAAAGTCTATTTGGCAGTTCGTTATTGGTGAAGATAAAACCATGTCATTTTGTATCTAGACCCTTGAAAGGGAGTCAAAAAATGTTTCTCTAGCAAGTTTGTAATTTCAAACTGTACGGGGGTTATATTGGGGTTGAAATGGGGCGTAAATGTTTATTTGGAAATTCGTCATTGTTGAAGATGAAACCATAACACTTTGTGTCTAGATATTTGAGACGAAGCGTATATCAGCGTAATTTTTCCAAAAAGTTCATAATAAAAATCTACTGAGAAGTCTTTTTCTCGCTAGATACGTCACAAAATCCAGATCAAATGTTTTGATATTAAACCTTTATCGATAATCGTTGGCATATAATTGGCATTGGCCACTTTTTGGAAAAATTACGCTGATAATTAAAATTCAGTTCCCTCAATTACATATTTTTTAAGTTAATAAGGTTTTCTTTTAATTCAATTCACGTTCTATCTAGTGACACTAAACAGAATAAATAGATCTAATAAATGGTAACATAGTTTTGAAATAGGGGTAGATCTATTGCCAATAATAATTCTCATTAGATCAAGTTTATTATAAAATAGATCTACTAAGAAAAAAAAAATCTCATTAGATCAAGTTTACTATAAAGTAGATCTACTAAGAAAAAAAAATCACACTAGATCCATGATGGATCTGGAGAATGGATCTACTGAGATTGAAGGGTTTCTTCTAGCAATTTTGCAATTTTGAACAGTATGGGGATGAAATCGGGATTGAAATGGGGCATGAAAGCCTATTTGGAAGTTCGTTATTGTTAAAGATAAAACCACGAAATTTTGTATCTAGATCTTTGATACGGAACCAATAAATGTTTGATCTTGAAAGTTTGTAATTTCAAACTGTACGGGGGTAGAATTGGAGTTGAAATGAGGGGTGAAAGTTTTTATGGAAATTCGTCATTGTTGAAGATAAAACCAGGAAACTTTGTGTCTTGATACTTGACACGAAGCCAATAAATATTTGTTCTAGCAATTTTGTAATTTTGACTGTACGGGGAAGAAATAGGGGTTGAAATGAGAGATTAAAATAGGCTATGATTATGGCCTTTAAATAATTAATTTAAAGGCCATAATCCAATACGCCGGTCAAATACGAGTTGGTGGATGACATATGACCTTGAAAGATTACATGAACTAAGAGTACATGTCGGTTTCCTCGCGATGTTTTCCTTCACCATTTTTAAGTAAGCGGCATTACACACATGAGTTCGAAAAGACAATGGTGTGCGTGGTGGGGTTTGAACCGACTAGACCAGGCTTAACTTAAAGACAAAAGCTACCCTTTATTCCTAAAAAAGTATTGAATGCAGTTATCTGGAATTGAAAGTGTATTTGGGATTTCGTTTTTGTTTAAAGATAAAACCGTGAAACTTTGTATCTAGAAGTTTGACATGAAGCTATCTATACAAATAATAAAGCAACTCTGTCTGTTACGCTTTCACACCTAAAGAACTGAAACAATATTATTGAAATTGTATGTGAATTTTTTAATATAAGGTTTTTTTTTTAGTAAATATGAATTTGTATGGGATTTTTTTGTAAACTTAGAATAAAATATACTCCTCGAGAATTATTTTGCGCAGACGAAGTCGCGGGTAAAAGCTAGTAAAAAATAAAATAAAAAACTCAAAAACCCGACTGCGTAAAAAGTGAACCTATATATAAAACTAGCTGAATCGTGCGCGCGTTGCTACGCCATCTATCGAAAATTGGTCGTACCAATTCAATTCTAGAACAAATTTGATTACCTACCTTAGATTCTAATGACGCAACCTTTTAAAAGATGGCATAAATATGCTTTCACGAAACGAAAGCTCTCAAAAAGCAATATTTTTTCCCGTTTTCGTTACATTTTTCATTCATGCTCCGCTCCTGTTGATAGTAACGTAATGTTAAATAGCCTATAGCCTTCCTCGATAAATGGACTATCCAACAGAAAAATAATCTTTCATATCGGTCCAGTAGTTGCCGAGATCCTAGCGTCCAAACAAACAAACTCTTCAGCTTTATAATATTAAAGTATAGATATATTCTATTAAAATAACCTTACAACTGAACAGTCGGGATCCATTATTATTCGACATACAATCTAATTGTTCAATGGATTCGACATTATTATTCGACATACAATCTACAAATATCAATGGATTCCGACTGTTCTGTTGTAATGTTCTTATTAGAATATATTTTATGTCTTAATTCAATAACATATTATAGAATTCTAGAACACCAGAAATCTAAGTGTTTGTTTTATTATTTTCAGTTTTTTTAGTATGTGAGTACGTAGTTTGGTTCTCTTTTTACGCAGTCGGGTTTTTGAGTTTTTAAATTATATTTTTTATTTCATACTTTTTAGTTATGAACAATGTTGTGAATTTTTTTGCCCTGAGAACTATCATGGAGGGATACAGAAAGAAGAATACGCCTCTGCATTTCCTGTTCTTAGATATGGAGAAGCCCTTCGACTGTATTCCTCGTGAGATGATCTGGTGGGCACTGAGGTCCAAAGGGGTACCAGAGACTTATATTGACATCATCGGAGACATGTACCGCGATTCCGATTCTCTGGTGCGGACTGCTATTGGTGACTCTCAACCATTCCCCGTTACCGTCAGCGTTCACCAAGGCTCCGTCCTTAGCCCTTTTCTGTTCAGCGTGATATTAGACGAAGTGTCAGCCAGCATCAGAGATATCCATGAGCAACCCTCGTGGCTGCTTATGTATGCTGATGATGTCGCGCTGGCGGATTCAGACAGGGGGCGATTGGAGCGGCGTGTTAATGAGTGGAAACAGTCGCTTGAAAAGGGTGGTCTTAAACTAAATGTGGCGAAGACTAAGTACTTGCCCTGCAATACTATAGATTCCACATCAGTCCGCATAGGCGAAGATAAGGTTGAGCGGTCGGACCAGTTTAGGTACTTGGGATCTGTACTCCACGCGTCCGGGGACATTGATTGCGACGTCAAGGCACGCATCTCAGCAGTCTGGGATAAATGGCGTGAGGTGACTGTTGTCATCTGTGACCCCAAAATAAATAAATAAATATTGGTGGACAATTCACACAACACCATCTGACCCCAAACTAAGCAAAGCTTGTGTGATGGCGGCCAGATAGCTGATATAATACTTATATATTTTTAAATACATACTTATTATACATAGAAACACTCAGACACAGTGCAAACATTTGAATTCATCACACAAATATTTGCACTGGGTGGGGATCGAAACCACGACCCTCGGCTTCGCAGGCAGAGCTACTACCCACTAAGCCACAAGGCCAGTCAGTAATGCCGGTTAAGTTGAAAGGACAGGTCTATAAATCCATAATTAGGCCTGTTATTTTGTATGGCAGTGAAACGTGGCCGATGCTTGAACGACATAAGCAAGAGTTGCGCGTCACGGAGATGAATATGCTGCGGTGGATGTGTGGAGTGACGCGGAAGGACCGCATCAGGAACTCTCGCATCCGCGGCAGCCTTCATGTTCGTGACATAGCAGACAAAATGCAAGAGAGCCGCTTGCGTTGGTACGGCCACGTTTTACGTAGACCGACAAGTCACGTGGTAAACAAATGTCTCGCCATGCCGCCTCCGCCGGGACCCGGTAGAAGGGGAAGGCCCAAGAGAGGCTGGCTTGACGCCGTAAGGGATGATATGCGTGTCAATGGTCTCACAGTGAGGGATGCCGGAGATCGTGCGAAGTTTATTTTATTTAGCGAACCGGGATTTAACGCTGGGATGATGATGAATGTTGTGAATTGTTATGCTCAACATAATATGCATCTATTGGTTTTTGACCAAATGTCTTTGTTTCTACTGATATAATACGTAGGTTTTTCTACTGCATGTAATTCAAATATAGTTTTGTGTAAGTACCTATATAATTATAGATTTTCGACTGAAGTTGAGAACTTAATCGTTTGAAGTTGGAGATGGGCGACCGAGGCGGAGCAATCCGAGAGCGGTTCCGTGTTCCTACCATCAGCGGCAGAGTTGAAACCCCATGGATATTTTAGTAGATAACCCACCATATCCATACATGGTATAGAGTGCAACATAACCTGGCCGTGTCTCCTGGGCGGGGCGTAAGGAATGCGTAAATACATTTCCTGCACGTACGAAAAAAAGGTAGTCCAATGTACCTACTAGATACTCTAGTATATAATGTCCATCCACATTCACACGTACAGTTAGTTATACGAAGTTTTCTGCTACCTAAAAAGCTATAAATGTGAGAATGGTTGTTACGCAACTTTAAATCGATACACATCCTAAACGGTCAAATCGAAAAACGTTGAGAGAAAGCTAAAACATATTTATAAATACCTATTCAACGATACCCCTCTTGACATAGTTTGGTGACTTAATTTTTTTTTTATTTGGACAATATGGCGTCCGGTAGCCGCCATATTGGATTTACACTAATGTCATTAATGTCACTCGCCAGACTAAGAGGAATCGATTGACGTGTGAATCATAAAAATCGGCCCAGGCGTTTGGTCTGTACATTGCTTTAAAGGAACATACATACATAGACTGTTAAACACATTACCACCCCTTTGCGTCGCGCAGTCGGGTAAAAAGGAAACATCTTTGCATGTAGCAAACAATGTCTATTAGGTACTAAATATTTAGTTCTTTGCTCTTGATATGCCAGTATGCCACATAAACTCCCTTTCCATAACTGCTGTATTCTCGTCATAGATAGATAGATTAACTCTTTATTGCACGCACTTAACTAAAACAAAACAAAATAAAGTAGCAAATGGCGGCCTTATCACTAAAAGCGATCTCTTCCAGGCAACCATAGGATGGAATGAGAGATTTGAAAGTATGGAGGAGGGGAAGCACAAAAAAGGAGTGGTTGATACTTATATTATAGACATCTACAATTAAAGAAAATAAAACAGAAATAAAAACTTAATTATACAATAACATACTAACATAATAATTTACATCCCAGTACATGTATACGTCCATAAAATATACTAATACCTACATAGGTGTACTCCTCGTCAAGACGAGCAACAGACTGATAAATATTCCGCAATACTGACCCTACAGGACGCAATGAAAAAAATATGGAGCAGTATTATTAACTACTAACAGTAAATATATAACAGTATATTAACCATAAACGGTCAATAATATTGTACAATACGCAATATTGCGCAAAAATTATTGATCGTCTAGGGGCTGCCTAAGTCCTGTCAAATTAGACAATTGACATAACACAAATTCCGACAGAGCCAAATTCCCTTATAGAGAGCTAGAGACCTTGGGTTTACCATTACAAATAAATAAAGTGCTAAAAGTCCCTTCGATTGCATGTGTGCTGCTTGAATTAATCGGGGTCAAAAGTCAAAATTTTAGGATTTTTTAGATTTTTCTCGAAAACGGTGTTTCATCGAAAAAATATCTTTGACAAAGTTGTAGATCTCTAAATTTCCTACAAAAAGGTCTAAAAAAAAATTCTCTGAGACCTACCATTTCCGAGATATTATATTACGCTCGTGCTCGTAAGAATCACGTTCTACATAATATTCAGGTACCTACTAAAGCAAGCAAAAATGCCTACTAATGTTTCTATATATGTACCGCAACCAACTAGCTTAATCAGCCGTTCAATTAACAGCCTAACCAGGCTGTTATATCGTCGAAGACTAAATACATTGCTTTTAGTAAACCTCAGTTTCTCGTCCACCCCTCATTATACGTTTGAAATCCCACTGGTGCTCTAGTGAAAGATACTCAAACTCACACAGCCTAGTGAGGCTGATAATTGAACGGCTGAATAAGCTAGTTGTCTGCTACATACAACATACACACATGAAAACGACAAAAGTAGGCATTTCTGCTTGCTTAAGTACCTGAACATGTATATACGTGGCATATAGGTAAGTGCATATTATGTAGAACGTGATTCTTACGAGCACGAACGTAATATCTAGGAGATGGTAGGTCTTAGAAAAAAAAATGTACGAAATTTTTCTAAAAAAATTAGAGATCTAATAACTTTGCTGCAGATATTTTTTCGATAAAACAAAAATCTAAAAAACCTAAAATTGTGACCAGTAGGTAATGCTTTTGGCGCCTTTGTAGGTATGCGTACTTATTTCATTACAATTTAAAAAACTTATTTTGAATTTGTGCCATCTCTTTCATCGAATTAATAGAAAACTACAATCGTCACATGTAGTTATTATTCTTAATAATACCTACATTTTTTTTTTACGTGGGGATAATACATTTTCGAATGACCGCCAACCGCCTTCCACGGAAATGGCGGGGTATGTCGGGCTCGATACCATGGATGAGCCGACTAAAACGCCCACAGGCTTCTCCGGCATTACAGTCGGCATACCAGAACTGGTATGCCGGCTAGCTTGCGGCTGATGATGATGATGACCAGAACTGGTAATGTCGGAAGGACACACCTGCGCTGGTTCACTTTATTTGGTTAATTTGTGGACTGTAAATGAGCGGTTTTGAATTGTATCTGCGAGGGATATCTCTGTTTCGATGGAAATGGTAAGAAAGGTGGGAAACAGAAACACACTCACCATGCACCAGCTCGCGGCGTATCGGAACCTTGTCCCGACGTCTCGTTCTTACGTCCACGGAACCTTCGCAGACACTTCACAACATATGGTTAAAGTTTTTGGTTAGATTAATATTTTTTTGCGTAAGATGGCATCCCGTGCGCACGATTGGATATTTGACTTGAGAGTGTTAATTTTAAATGCGGCGGTTACGACCGGATGAAGCATAATCGGCCAATCTTCGTTCTTGCTTAGGTGCGTTGCTTGAGTGAGGTGCATGGCCTGGGTTCAGGTTCAGTCTAGGCTCGTCCCCGTGTTCACTTCCGCTTCAGTCGAGGAGCGAAAAGCGTTCACTTTTGCTCTTGCGCCTCACACGAGCTCTCAGTGTCGTGCATCTAGGTTAAGAAGATCGGCAGCGTGACGTCTGCCTTCACGACCGCAGCTAGGGATAGTCGGGGTTCCAGCTCTATGGCCACATCACGGCCCTTGTCCGTCCACTGAGCACTCTGCTGATCAGCGCCTTTTCCGCGAACTTCAAGATGCGCTGCTCGAACAGCGAACAGAAGTTCCTCTTCCCGCCAGCGGCCGGGATTAACCATCATATCACAAGATGTCACCGACGCAAGTGTTTCTCACGGTACACTTCGCGGATGTTCCCGAGCCTTGCACCTCGCACGCCGTTACATCTGTTACTAAATAATGTAGAACGAAATAGAGGCAACAGGCGAGAAATTGGAACTCAAATAGACACTGTCATAATACATACTTTTTAATGGTAATTATGATAATATATAGGTATGGTCTCAAGTAACCTCTGCTGTGGAACCTTACCCGTGAATTAATTTAAAATATGTAACATGTTAGTTTTCATAAAAAAAGGCATCTACTCCTTACTGAACTTTGGATAACCGTAGAAGGAGCTGGGCTCTACTAACCTAACCAAGCCCATTGAACACTACATCTCGTACGACGACCGGGGCACGGGTGAAAACTAAAACTCCTATGTCTCTCTTGGTAGAAGAACATTCTGATTAGCAGAGTGCTCAGTGGAAAAACAAGGGCCGCGATGTGGCCACGGAGGCGGAACCTAGTCGCGGGTCGTGAAGTAGGACTTCTTGCGGCATTGAGAGATCGTGCGGCGCGGAGGTTTTTTTTAAATAAAGAGTGACGAGACGAACAGGACATGTGCCTGATGGTAAGCAACATGCCTGCCACATATCAGCACAGTGAGACACAGCTATTGGAACATGAAGAGTCAAATCATTACCTAGCACTACACTGCGCTCGTCACCCAGAGATCTAAGATGTTATATCTCTAAGCCCTGTAATTTCTCTGGAAACATTGCCCTTCAAACCGGAACGCAGTAATGTTTGCACATTACCGCTTGGCGGTAGAATAACTGGCAAAGATTTGGTACTTCCTCAGGCGGACTCTGCTAAGAGTGCTACCACTACAAAAGGTGCGAGAAGAGAGCATAATATCTCGCTCATCTGACGAGACCATAGACATGGGTCGCCCTATCACGCATCCCGTCTGCACTGGAAGGCCTGCCTGGGGCGCTGCACCGCTGAAGATGCATAAATGCATTTCCCCTTCACAAAAAAAGAGAGATACGACAAGGAGATAATGACAGGTATTCTTTATTATCCAAAAATACGGATACTCACTCTTACGAGAATAAGTTTATAAAAGTTAATAGTAATTTTCATTTGGATCGATAAAAATAGATATTTTAATTGAGCGCCCTCGTAGTACCTGGCAACTGCCCTGGTCGCCCCACCCTAAAGCCGGCACTGATTGTGACTTTTGATCCCGAATATTAAGTCAAGAAGCACACCTGCGCTCGAAGGGGACTTTTAGCACGTTATTTGTATTGGTAAACACAAGGTCTCGACGGAAATTTGGCTGTTCGGAATTTTTGTTATTTGACCAACATTTTTATGTCTGAACTGACCGGACTGACTGTCATAATCTGGAACTGATCCGTTACTGGTCGCGCTAAAAATGAGTGAATGTACAGCTTATAGCGCTGGACCGATTTCGCTAATTCTTGTTTTCTTGTATTTGTTGTTGTTAGGAGATGGACTTTATGTAAGAAAAAATTAAGAAAATTGCGCGAAAAATTAGAAAATTTAGATACACTTAGCTACCATATAACATTATTTCTAATCTAACCTTAGGGCTCGAATACGAGACATCGTTTCATAGTTGATGTACCAAAGACACGAACGAAGAGGTTTGACTCTACTTTTTACCCGACTGCGCGACGCAAAGGAGTGGTAATGTGTTTAACAGTCTATGTATGTTCCTGTGAAGCACTATACAGACCAAACGCCTGCGCCGATTTTTATGATTCACACGTCAATCGATTCGTCTTAACCTGGCGAGTGACACTAAAGACATGACATTAGTGTAAATCCAATATGGCGGCTACCGAACGCCATATTGTCCAAATTAAAAAAATGAAAGTTACAAAACTATGACAAGAGGGGCCGTATCGTAGAATAGGTATTAAAAAAAAATTGTTAACTTTCTCTCAACGTTTTTCGATTTGGCTGACCGTTTAGGATGTGTATCGATTTAAAGTTGCGTAACAACCATTCTCACATTTATAGGTTTTTAGGTAGCAGAAAACTTCGTATAACTGTACGTGTGAATATGAATGGACCAGATACTAAAGTAAGTAATACTAAAGTATCTGGTAGGTATATTGGACTACCTTTTTTTCGTACGTGCAGGAAATGTATTTACGCATATCCTACCGCCCCGCCCGAGAGACACGGCCGGGTTATGTTGCACTCTATACCATGTATGGATATGGTGCCCCTATCTAGTAAAATCTCTATGGAGCTCCAACTCTGCCGCTGATGGTGGGAACACGCAACCGCTCTCGGATTGTTCCGCCTCGGTCCCCCATCTCCAACTTCAAACGATTTAGTACTCAACTTCAGTTCAAAATCTATAATATCTATCTATATAGGTACTTACACAAAACTATATAAATTACATGCAGTAGAAATACCTACATATTATATAAGTAGAAACGAAGACATTTGGTCAAAAACCAAAAGATGCATATTATGTTTAGCATAATAAAATTCACAACATTGTTCATAACTTTAAAGTATAAAATAAAAAATATAATACAAAACTCAAAAACCCGACTGCGTAAAAAGTGAACCAAACTACGTACTTTTACATACTAAAAAACTGAAAAGAACTTAACTAGAGTTGTTTTAACAAGCACTTAGATTTCCGGTGGTCTAGAATTCTATAATATGTTATGGAATTAATACTATTGAATTATATAAAATATATTCTAATAAAATAACATTACAACTGAACAGTCGGGATCCATTTAACAATTAGATTGTGTGTCGAATAATTATGGATCCCGACTGGACTGGACTCTTAACCCTTGAGGAGTTGACTCAACGGTCCATCCGTCAGCAATAACACTATTCTACTAATATTATTAATGTCAATGCATGGATGTTTGTTGCTCAATCATGTCGTGACGTATGAACGGATAGGGCAGAAATTTGGAACACAGTTAGATTATAGTCTGAAAGATCAAATAGGCTACTTTTTATCCCGAGGAATCAACGGGAACTACGAGGGAAAAACCGTGGGGCGCTGCTGGTACCTACACAAATAGATGATTATTCTTAAAGACTAGCTATTAACCGAGACTTCGTTGTCGCGAAATAAATATTAAGGTAACTGAGGCAGTATTTGTGCACCCATTCAAATGTACTTACGTTTGCAAAAACAGCTTTTAATAAAGCACTCTTATACAATTACGTCGAAATCGGCTCACTTGTTTAAACGTTTAAGGCGTAGTAGACATACCGACAGAGTTACTTTCTGGATTTTAAGTGTCTAGTTGCAAAATTTAACGATTTTACCTTCAACATTTACGGGCTTTCATTCCTCATTTCCACCCCTCCAACTCTTTTTCTGTGATAAAATGTCGCCCATGTCCTTTCCTGAGTCTAGTCTCTCTGTGCACCAAATTTCGTCAAAATCGGTTTAGTGGCTTAGGCGTTAAAGCGCAACAGACATACAGAGCTATTTTCATATTTTTAATTAATATGGATATCAAGTGTCTAGTTGCAAAATTTCATAGTTTTATCTTCAACAATGACGAACTTTTACATAATCTTTCATCCCCCATTTTAACCCCTATTTTATCTCCATATCGAAAATTGCTAATATGCCAGAACAAACATTTATTTGCTTCGTGTCTAGGTACAAAGTATCATAGTTTTGGCGTTAAAGCGCAACAGACATACAGAGCTATTTTCATATTTTTAATTAATATGGATATCAAGTGTCTAGTTGGAAAATTTTATAGTTTTATCTTCAACAATGACGAACTTGTACATAATCTTTCATCCCCCATTTTAACACCTATTTTATCTCCATATCGAAAATTGCTAATATGCCAGAACAAACATTTATTTGCTTCGTGTCTAGGTACAAAGTATCATAGATTTATCTTCAACAATTACGTAGTTCTAAACAAACTTTCATCCCCCATTACAACCCCTTCAACCCTTTTTCTGTAGTAAGAAGTAGCCTATGTCTTTTCTTGGGATCTAGTCTGTGTACCAAATTTCATTAAAATCGGTTCAGTTGATTTAAACCTTATAACTTTGAAAATGACGGAGATTTCATACAACCGCCCATCTAGGGATTGCAATCCGACGTCACTTTCAATCCAGCCGGATCCGGTCGGGATAACCCGACCCGAACCCCGAATCCGAAAAAAGGATCCGAACCCCGTCGATCCGGTCGGATCGACGGGGTTCGGATATCGGATTGATCAAATCTGAATTATTTTTGCTTTTCTTAGAATTTCGGATATCTTAGAAGATATCCGAAGTTATTGTCCACTAAAACTAAATACTATTTCTGTGAAGATCATTTTGAAGTCAGTATCAGTAATTACAACCCTTTTACACATACGAAATTATATTATTAACATTACGAAAACAACATTTAAATTTTTTTTTAGGTTATGCATTAGTGGTGTATGAAAATTATTGTATGTTTTGGCCGTCATCCATAGTGAAACTCAACTGCAGTTTCAGAATATCAAAAATTTGGTAATAACAACGTAAAAAATTCGAAATCACAATAGACAACAATAACCAGTTCTTTGTTTACATGAGTTAGTGACGTCATATGTTTTAGACATTCTAAGCACAGATTAAAAAACTTAATTTTAAAATTGAAATGTTACATTTATTTTGCATATTTATGGATGGAAATTTAACATTATTCGCTTGCTTTTTCGATTATCTATCAAATATATTTATATAATTTTAGATTTTTATGATCATAGTGCAATTGCATAATATCCTATTGACGATAAATCGGTAGTAAACATACATAGAAAAAAATATACAGTCGAACATAGAACCTCCTCTTTTTTTGAAGTCGGTTTAACACATGAGACTAGCTATAGATAGATAGATACTTTTTATGGGTTACTGGTAATCAGCCTGCATCCATTTAAGGGCATGTTCTGTATATTTAAACAAACAACTTTTGTTCTACAACTTTCGTTAAAACTTAATAGATAACCCAAAAAAAATTGTATTTGTTGCCCTTTTTTGTACTGTTTAGCGACTTTTTAGTGTTTATTCACTTCGGTACATCATTTTTTGCGCGTTAAAGAGCGTACGCGCTCTCGTTACGAATAGTTCGATACTTTTAGACCGTGCAAATGCACTTTTTAATTATTTTGTAAAAGAAAAAAAAAAATTTTTAAACTGTAGAACAAAAGTTGACGTATTGAATGTACCTAACATCCCCTTAAAAGGATGCAGGCTGATTACCAATAACCCTGTAGACACTAAAACAATACAGTAAAAGAAAACAATAAAAACTATATTATAACCTGCGGCCTTATCGCTAAAAGCGATCTCTTACTGGTAACCTTAGGATGTAAAAGTCTCGTTTAGAATGAATGTTTAATCTCCACTAATATAGCTGACACTAATTAATTAATTTAATTTGAAGTTATAGTGGTTTTTATGTATATGAAAAAATGGGGGCGCCAAAAAATGATTTATTCTCAAAGTGGGCAAGCAGACAAAATAACTTTGGGAACCCCTGATCTAGCACTATCCAATAGAAAAGATAATAACTTAAGAGATTACTGTGACTACAGCTTAGGCAAATAATAAACTTTAACGTGACCTTTAAAATAATCGAGCGATGGCGACTTTCTAATGGCAACAGGCGACTCGTTCCACAATTGGACTACCTGAAGGCAAAGGATTTGCCAGGATAATTTTTGGAACGTGCTGATGGGGGATTCAGGGCAGGGTCAAGTTAGATCTTGATTCTTGACCATAGTGGCCGAGCATGGCAGTCCTGCCAGAATGGTGGTAGGACTCTTAGCAGAGTCCGCCTGGGGAAGTACCACACCTTTGCCAATTATTCTACCGCCAAGCAGTAATGTGCAAACATTACTGTGTTCCGGTTTGAAGGGCAATGTTTCCAGAGAAATTACAGGGCTTAGAGATATAACAACTTGGATCTCTGGGTGACGAGCGCAGTGCAATGCTAGGTAATGATTTGGACTCTTCATGTTCCAATAGCTGGGTGTCACTGTGCTGTTATGTGGCAGGCATGTTGCTTACCATCAGGCACATGTCCTGCTCGTCTCGTCACTCTTTATTTAAAAAAAAAAAAAAAAAAAAAAAAAAAATGTGGACCATTATTTTATATTAACACTAGCTGACCCCGCAAACGTTGTTTTGCCTTAGTGAACAACCCTTGTCACTTAGGGGTATGAAAAATAGCTAGTAGCCGATTCTCATACCTACAGAATCTATATATATAAAAGCGAAAGGTTACTCATCAAGGAATCTCAGAAACTACAAATGCTAGGAATCTGAAATATTGCATGGAGGTCCCTTTTAGCACGTAGGCGCTCGCTAAGACGGGGTTTTGCGAAATTCAACCCCTAAGAGGGTGAAACAAGGGATGAACGGTTGTATGAAAATACGTAATATTAAAGTTATTAAATTTTGTATCTAGACACTTGATACGAAGCAATTAAATGTTTGTTCTATCAATTTTGTAATTTCAAAGTGTAGGGGGGTGAAATTGGGGTTGAAATGGGGGATGAATGTCAATATGGAAGTTTCCAACCGTTGAAGGTAAAACCATGAAACTCTGTATATAGGCACTTGACACGAAGCAAAAGAATCTTTGTTTTAGCAATTTTGTCATTTCGAACTGTACGGGGGTGAAATTGGGGTTGAAATGGAGGATGAATGTCCCCAAAGTGTAGTGTTGTCCTTTAGGGCGCCTAGATGATACTCAAGGGCGCTGGGAAAAAATAATAACCTAGGGGGGGGGGGGGGGGGGGTATTTCAACGTCTCCAGAGTGTAGTGTTGAACTTTAGAGCGCCTGAGGCATGGCTCGCCTGTGGCGCCTAGATGGCTAAGGCCGGCCCTGTGCTGTGAGTTACCTTAGTATTTGTTTCGCGCGGACGAAGTCGCGGGTAACAGCTAGTATGCATATAAAATTTGGTTAAAATCAGTAAAGCCGTTTCGGAGGAGTAAGGAAACAAACACTGTGACACGAGAATTTTATATATAAGATGTATAAACGCGAAAGGTATTATCAAGGAATCTCAGAAACTACAAATGCTAGTATTGTATATAGGAGATAAAGAATTGGAGCATTACGACACCGGCGATAGGACAACCACTTCTGCTCGATACGAAAATGAGAAGCGTGATCATATTAACGTAAACCAAATATGAATCTAATACAGTAATGTTGAAAGGTCGCAAGTTTATCTAGCTGGTCTTCTCTAAGATCAATGAAACTGGCATCAACTTTTAGGCTATATAAGATCTACGAGTGAAACTCGGTAAAGCATAACACATAAGTTCTAAATTAAAAACCTGGTCTTACCGTTGATGTTTGAATCGATAATAAATAATATTATACCTTTAAACGAGCAATTATTGTATTGCTCGTTTTAAAGTATATATTATAATTTGAATCTCGCAAACAGCTCGAACGATTTTCATGAAATTTATTGTTTAGTATGCTAGCGATAAATCGATCTATCTAGGTTGTATAAAACGTCGTTTTATGCGCGAATGGAAGAATTCAATCGAAGTACCGGGGTCAAGAAATCTTTGCATTGTCTTTATCAAAGTGCCAGAGACTAGATATGTATGTGCATAAGCATAGTAAGTTTAGGTTAGTCTGAGCCATGCGTCTTCTGCACTGGTCTAATAAAGTCCAGTACGCAACAGAAGCTATTTGAGGCAATCTAACGTAGTTCCCTAACAAAAGAACGAGAGCAAGCAACGAGTCTTTAAATTGGGTATATATACATTTGCACTAAACCCACATAGGTTAAATGCAGTTCGTTACTATCTAAGTACTCAGGCTCCTTATAACAAATGTGTTATTGTTCCCGTTATCTTATCAGCCGTATTTATGCCAACCATCGCATTATAAATGCATCAGCAACTAACTAACTAGATGTGCGCTTATGCATAGGGGCATTTTATCTCGAATGCTAGGGCTACAATGTAATTATCTTGCAACTGTACTTTGCTACTCTATAGCGTTTGTATTGTGTTTGAGTACTAACTTATTTAAAATAACACAACATATTTTGATTAAGAAGAAACCGTTAGTAGAGAGTTTTCTTTCTTTGCAGGCTTACTTGCACAGAGTCAAATTTTAGGTCGGTCATTATTTTTAAAACGATATTTTCGTATTTGACATAGGCAGTGAGTATCGTGTAATTTTAAATATTCCAATATTTCCGAAAAAAAATGTTACATTCGTTCTACCCTCTGCGGTTTCATCTGTTAGGCTAAAAATAAATAAATAATTGGCAAAACATTTAGGATAAAATATAGTGTACCTTTGTGTTACACTATACTATCACTATACTATTTTGATGTATACGTCACCGTAAAAAATAACCACGGTTAGATTATACTTTAACGCCTCAAATTATCTATAATCTTACGGTAGGTTAGTTACTGTGTTATTTTTACTTAAAATAGTTTTAAACATCCCATCATTAAAGTATTGATATATTTTAATGGGGCGTTTTCAAGATGCAAAAAGACCTGTCAAAGACAGATCCCAATTGTACCATAGGTGGCGCCATGTTATTTTTTTTGAGAAATTTCACAATAGAAACAGTAAATAACTTTTTTGACACGTCCATTTGCATCTGGAAAACGTCTTATTCCATCATATTGTTATGTAAGTATTCATGTTACTTTAAAAAATATATATATTTGGATATTCCATACGCAGCTGATGTTAGTAATAATATACAGCGTGGCGCTTTGTTCCCGACATTAAATGAAACCACCTATACAATATCATATTTTGACCTATTCTGTAAAATTAAATTTCATTTCAGATATGATTTCAGCCTGATACGTCCTACAATAGGATTTTGAAGATGCATCAGAGCATGTTTCGACCGTTTCCGAAAGCGTCACAAATCATTAGGTTTTGGCTTCACTTGGATATTTATTAGCGAGCTTTCGTGCAAACATCAAACGTCGTTTATAATTTTCTGTTCGCGAAGGTGCTGGTCACATTGAGCATTTACAAATTTAGAAAAGTTTGGATCCTTTGTTACGTTGCTACGATTTCAAAACGTGATGTTTTGAAAACCCGCCCGCCGCCGCCGCCGCCTCCGCCGCACCGCCCGCCCGTAGGAGACCGGGCGCGCGTTGCCGTTCCGCTGCGAGTAGCTTGCAAGTACCGTACCAAGGTACCTAGTTGATGTTTTGATGAAATCGATTCGTGGGAAGATGTTTTTATTTTAGTTTTAAAGAATGTTGTAGGTACCTACTAGTTCAGCAGCTTTCACGCTAGGTAATGTTTTTTGTTAGTACGAAGTACGAGTACTACGTGTCCTTGAAGTAAGGTTGCCATCCGTCCGGGTTTCCCCGGATTTGTCCTAGTTTAGAACGCGTCCGGGGAGCGTCCGGGCCAGACTTCATTTTGTAATCCGGGTTTATAAGTTAAAAGTCTTGAGCCTGTACGCCGCGATGAACCAACGAACCGACTCACTAAATTCTTAATAAAATTATGATAAAACATACCTACTTACCTAAATGAAACTGTAGTTTTTGTGTATCGTAAGTGGTTTACAAACAACCAATCTACTTGACCCTTAAAATCGCTAGCGGCGAGATACCTATGATGTGGTTCTACTTATTTTGGTTGTTGATAACGAATAGCGTTAGGTAAAAACGTCCGGCGTTCACCGTTTCCTGCAACCGACTAGAACGAAAAGAGTGATCTCACTCTTCCCAGCGATGACATGATTCCGTGCGCCCTGAAGTTTGGGAGGGACATCTGTGTATTGAGATCGTTGGTATTGAAACTTTTGTCGTGATGTACCTACCCCTCTCGACCGGCGCGCATTTGTCAATACCTGCCCTTCTCGACCGGTTTGTCAGTACCTACCCCTCTCGACCGGCGCTATTGTCAGTACCTACCCCTCTCGACCGGTGCCGGCACAGCGCGGCAGCGGCATCTAGGTACGCGCGCGCCGCTTGCAGTACCTTTTTGCGACGTTGCCAGATTTACACGTAAATAACGCACACAACTGACGTTGTTGAATGAATCTAAGCACAGGATGATCTGGAGTCGATTGCTTGATACAATTATTTAGTTTGTTAGAAAGTTTTTTTTTTAATAAGCGTATATTTTGTTTTCACATTGTTTGTATGATTACTGGTAAGTAACCCTACCTGTTTGTTCATTTTATGTCGACACCAAAGCGCCACGCTGTATAGATACTACTTAATGCCTACTTACTACGTACATAGTAGGTATCTATCTACGAGCTTTCTGACTCGACCAGCACAGTCTTCAAATAGATGAGTGAGTAGCGTTTATATAGTAATTATGTTAACTTATTTTTCGCTTTTGAATGGCTATTTGTGGTTTTGAAGTCGGTTTAATTTTTTGTATAAAAAGAGTTTATAATTATGAACAATTTCTACTATTAATAGGGCCTAACATAAATTTGCGATAAAATTTAACCTTTCCGGAGCAAAGGCGTGATTTCCATAGGAGTCCAACCCAAACAGTATTTTTTTTTGTTATTAGTCATTTTGGCGTCATTCTCCATTCTCCAGGTAATTTAATAACAATCATAAAAAAATAACGAAACAGCTATTTTTTTTCAATGAGTTTTGTTGTTTAAAATATAACAAATCTTATTTTTCGTTAATAGACAAACACAATTATTTACCTCTCTATTTTTTTTAATGTATGTACCTATGTTAGGTACATTTTTGTCAGAAAAATATACTAAAAAATAAAAATGGCAACCATTCCAATCCTAAACAGTGTGTATTATAGCATACTGCCTTGGCAGTAGAACATTACTAATATTACAAAGCGGAAAGTTTGTGGGTTTGTAAGTATTTTTGTTCCAAAGTATCTTAGTAACGGCTGAACAGATTTCAATTACATGAGATACCTAGTAAGTACATTACTACCTGGATGAACACTACTTTTTGCCTGATAAAGTTAGTGGTTGTTAAGACGCAGTTCAGTTTACCATCAACAATAAGAATCGAAAAACACACCTGTGGGGTTCAAACAAATATACCTTTTCGTCTATCTTTACCAACAGAACAGACCATCCAGAGATTACATTACTATTATTACGGAATATTTACTGTGGTTAAATACCTAGTTGCGGAAATATCTCGTAACCAATCGTAACGAATAATACTATTGCAGTGAACAATTGTGATAGCAAAGTCCTGTCTTATGTTTTCAATATTATGAGTTCACATTATGAGTTCACATCACGAAAGTTTATAAACTATAGTTAGTTAGTAACAATTCATTAAAAAGGTTGAAAACACAAATGCTTATTCTGAGTGGTTTTGTTGCCCTGTAATGGGCAGACATTGCTTACCATCAGGCGCACGGTTTGTTCGTCCCGTGTCTCTATATTATAAGAAAAAAAAACGTTCATTTAATCTCAAATTGAACTGTTTTTAATTTTACTTTTCAAACAGTTGAAAGCAAGGGGCACAACATCAACAATTGGGGAGTTGGAATCCATATTACGTTTCACAACAACCCATTGAAACTAACTTTTCAAATTTGAAGCCTTTATAAGTCCAAACTTCCTCTTCAAACAAATCTAACAATCAACCTACATTGTGAAATTGAAATATCTAGGTACCTATAAATTTGTGTTATACAACCCAATGTTTCAACTGTGTAGTAAATATCTCAAGAATATTCCGTTCTAGAGATAAAATCTCGTCTGGCACTTGTGCTAGGATGATACAAAACCATATTATGAACTTTACTGCACCTCGATATCAACCAATAAAGATAGTTTCACTTTTAGATATTTAGAACAATGTTGTTGCGTAGTTGCACACTAATATTCTACTATATATAAATTTCAAAGATGTCAAATTTCGGCATTAAAATCAATTTCATGTCTTTATGGTCTTTAAATTTGACCATAATCACCATTTGTACAAAAGAGTCATGGAGGTGTTCTTGGCTCATGACAAAATATGTATTCAATTTGTTCTTACCTGATTTTAATCTTCATAGTAGCAGAACTCATGTCTTCAAAAATGCATTACAATCCAACTGCAGGGCTTGAGTTTCACCTTAATAGATGACTGACTCCATTGTAAATTATGCCATGTGGCCTTATTGTGGTGTCAGGGATGTAATTGCCTAAACTTCTCACATTCTCGAAAGTTCCCTCTTCAACAGTAAAATAATGCAACTTTCTCACAAAAGAAAAGAAAAACATAGACGCAGATTCTGTGTGTGGTTTGGATTCATAGTACTCAAACAGCAACATGAACGGTAGATCTTCCCAGCTACCACTGGTGTTTATGGAAAAGAAACTTCTAGGGAATCAGAAATATTATGTGTAAATCTACTTACCTTTAAGTGATTGGAGGTATTCAAATATCTCAGGCAATGCATAGTCAGACGGCATCTTGCCTTTGGTATTCCTAACAAAAGGTTCAGCTCCATGATCAATAAGAAACTTCACCATCTTAAGATTTCCGGAGGTTGTAGCATCGTGTAGAGGAGTGTCATCATCCAAACCCTTTGCATTAGGATTGGCACCTTTCTCCACAAGTAATTCTACCACTTCATGCCATCCATAACTGCAAGCTTCATGCAAAGGTGTCCATCCTGTAATCATTGAAACTTTAAGTGCTTGTTTACACTGACACATTATTAAACAACAATATTTTGTACAACATTTAATGCAAGTTTTGTGGAGGCATCCATTAATTTTATGAGTTCAAAATTGTGGAGGATCAGGTTAGTTGAAACTCATCAAATTCAGTATTATAGTTGTAATTGCATTCACATACTGAGTTTAACCAGAGATCAAGGAACAAATAATGCTACAATTGAATATTAATTTTAAATTCCATTAAAATAATTTCAGTATATGTACATACAATTTATTTCTATATTTATTTACAAAATTTAGAGATAGCTGAACAGAATAAAATTAAGAATTTATAAGTTAAAAAATGTACAAGTTTTTCTTTTTCTTATTATGCCAATCAGGAAATGCTTATAAATAAAATATATATAATGAAGTCAAACAATTATTTCTACTTTATAAAAGAAAATGCGCGATTATGGGGGGCAGGTTACTACAGATTTGATGACAGAGAGGAGACTGGTTCAATCATATAAAGAAAACCAGTTCACTTAATGGATGGCCCCATTATTAAAGAAAACGCACAACACCAACATAGCCACAATTAATTACTGGTATATTCTCATGCTATATATATATATACAGGGTGTCCCAGAACTCAACATCAAGCGGCCACAGGCTCACACCAGTCCCGGAATAAATATAATAAAACCCTATCAGTTATTTAAATTTTAACTGTCAAATATACTCATGTACAAAACAAAAAAATATCTACCTCAAACTACCATTTTTAGACACTGTGCCCGCAAATTTCACAATTTAACAGTGACTTTTTCATGAACAGTCCTTAACAAACATACTAATGAATCGCAGTCACAAATCAAGCATGAAATATTGCTAGGATAATTAAAATTTGAATGGTTTCTTTTTACTTTTAGCTTAATTTAAGTTGCCTACATACTTTGATTTGACAATTTTTAAAATATATCGATTATGCACTAGTATAAGCTAATATCCATCAGTGCAGGTAGATCACCCCCACCCTGAATTAGGATTAGATTGAATATCCATCTTGCTTACACATAGTAGCATAGAATCGTAGCTATCTCGCTCCATCACATCTCTTTATCGCTGAGGGACTTTTGGCAGCCACTACATTGTTGATTTTTTCCGTTTTTAGGGTTCCGTAAAACGTAAAAACGGAACCCTTATAGATTCGTCATGTCTGTCTGTCTGTCTGTCTGTCCGTCCGTATGTCACAGCCAATTTTTGCCGAAACTATGAGAACTACACTGTTGAAACTTGGTAAGTAGATGTATTCTGTGAACCGCATTAAGATTTGAACAAAAACATTTAAAAAAAAGAAAAATTAGGGTTGCCCCCCATACTGAGAACGCAAACTCAAAAAATTTTTTTTCATCAAACCTACACGAGTGGGGTGTCTATCGATAGTTCATCAAAAATGATGTTGAGGTTTCTAAAATCATTTTCGTCTACACTGAATAATTTGCGCGAGAGACACTTCCAAAGTGGTAAAATGTGTGTCCCCCCCCTCTAACTTCTAAAGTAAGAGAATGAAAAATCTAAAAAAAATATATGATGTACATTACCATGTAAACTACCAACGAAAATTAGTTTGAACTCGATCTGATGAGTAGTTTTTTTTTTGTACGTCATAAATACACTATTATTGAAACTTCGATCAAAGATACAACGAACTACAAGAACTATGTGTTCTATGTATATTATGTTACTTTCTGCAACGGAACCCTTCATGGGCGAGTCCAACTCGCACTTGGCCACTTTATTTTTTTTACAATTACATACAATACCATCTGACCCCAAACTAAGCAAAGCTTGTATTATGGAGGCCCGATAGCTGATATATTTGATTGTTATATTATACATAGGAGATCAGGGTGTTAACCCAGACACAGTACAAATATTTGAATTTGTCACACAAACATTTGCACTGGGTGGGAATCGAACCCACAACCCTTGGCTTTGAAGAAACCATGCAAATTTTAACTATCCTAGCAATATTTTATGCTTGCTTTGTGACTATGATTCATTAGTATTTTTAATAAGGACCACGTTAGTGAAAAAATCACTGTAAAGTCTATAAATATGGTTTGAGGTAGATATTTTCTTAGTTTTTATAAATTTGACAGTTATAATTTAAATAACCAATTGGGATTTTTTTTATATCTTTCCCCAGACTGGTGTGATCTCCCCTCCTCCCTTCTCATCTCCCCTCTCACCCCGTGCCTGCTTGACGTTGAGGTCTGGGACAACCTGTATATGTAGATATTGTGTAAGTTCATGACATGAATCTTAGAAAAGGAGTAATACTTTTTAATGTAATTGTTATTGTTTAAGTATAAGCTCACCTAGTCACATCTCCAGCAAAGTGTGCAAGCAAAACATTTTCATGAGTAAGTTGAATGGAATTTACAAGCAGTGGGTTACTGCTATTTCCATACTTGCTTATCAGAATTTGGTAGATGTCATTTTTGGGTCTTTGGCAACTACAGGGGATGGATATGACAACATTTTTCTCCGACTCCAACAAATAACTTTAAAGTTGATAGTATGAAGCAAATAGAATATTATTCCTAAATATTGAATTCAGAATCACATGACAGTATGCCAAACAATTTGTGCTTCACTTCTATGAAATGTGAGCGAGTTGGATTCTCAGGTATAATATAGACCATCAATATAAATCAATAGATCTGCCCTGAGCACCTTGAAATTGGTAATAAACTGCGTCTCTGTGTGTATCGTAAGTGGTTTACAAACAACCAATCTACTTGACCCCTATAATCGCTAGCGGCGAGATTTGCTGTGGTTCTACTTATTTTGGTTGTTGACAACGAATAATGATAGGTAAAAACGTCCGGCGTCCACCGCGTCCTTCAACCGACTAGAACGGAAAGAGTGAGCTCACTCTTCCCAACGTTGACATGATTGCGTGCGCCTTGAAATTTGGGAGGGCCCATCTTGGGTTCTACGATCTATGATATAGACAAGATCATAAAACTATCTAATGCTGTGCCATTACATTTGTATAAAGTTTAAATAAGTAATGTAAATTTTAGTTTTATAGTTACTAGTGGTCACCAAGTGGTTGAAATCCGAAAGGCAATATTAATATTAATCTATTTAAACTCAATTTCACCACAGATTTTAACAATAAACAAAGACTATTAATTTATGCATATTTGTGTCAAGTATCAAATAACCATGTATTTGATTTTGAGTTTGTAATTTTTTTTTTAATGTAGCGAAATTATTTTCACTGTTGCCGACTTTGTTTTTAGAACTTTTATAGGGTACCAATTTTGTCCCACATAGTTTTTGTGTAACTTTAACCATTTACACAGCGCACACAATGGAAAGCTCTCTAAAAGGGAATATTATTTTCCCGTTTTTGCCACATCCTTAATTCATGCTCCGTTCCTATTGATAGTGAGGTAATGTTTATAGCCTATAACTTTCCTCGATTAATGGACTATCAAACAAAACTCGAATATTTCAATTCGAACGAGTTGTTCCTGAAATTACCACGCGTTAACTCTTTAGCTTTATAATATTAGTATAGACTAGCGGTCCGCCCAGGCTTGGCCCGTGGTACATAATGTATAGCCTATAGCACTCAGGGATTACATACAATATTCAACGGTGAAAGAATTTTCAAAATCGGTTGAGTAGTTTCTGAGATTAACGCGTTCAAACAAACAACCTCATTAGTCTTACAATCTTATATATAAAATTCTCGTGTCACAGTGTTTGTTTCCTTACTCCTCCGAAACGGCTTTACTGATTTTAACCAAATTTGATATGCATATTCTGTAGGTATGAGAATCGGCTACTAGCTATTTTTCATACCCCTAAGTGACAAGGGTTGTTCACTAAGGCAAAACAACGTTTGCGGGGTCAGCTAGTATTAGTATAGATAAGTGTGCGAAATTCCATACATTTTTGTAAAAAGGTGTACAAAGTTTTTGCTTCATTAATAATATATTTTTGTCAAGAGGTCATTCGAACAGTATTGGGTTTCAATACGAGGCGCAAGCAGTGTGCTGTCACCGCTTCGGCAGAGTCAGGATTATTACGTCGTGGAGGATGGTTGAAGACATTTCGGAAGGGAGTACATTCCTCCTCCGATAGCCGTCGTGTGACCACGTAGTTCGGGAACTGTCTCACGCCTCGTTGATAAGAACTTTCCAATAAGAAAAATTGTACGACATGTTTGTCTCATCGAGTTATGCATTGTATTAAACTCACTTGTAAAGTTCCTACGCATTTGTTTTTGTTCGTGAACCACATCGAAGCCCACTTATCATGTGTACTGAAGAGGACCAACACCAGTACCATCCTGACTCTGAGCACTTCTGCTGAGATGACATATTATATACCAAAAAATGATATGTGTTGATTAAAATGAAATTAGGTTGTTTGTTACGCTTTATCGCGAAAAAAATCTTAATCTATCATCCATGGACGTATAAAAAAAGTCGGACGTAGTCTGGCTAAAATAACAACTGTGTCCATCGAGTCGGACACATAATATGCACGTGTGCGCTGTCACATACAGGCTGAAACTCACACATCAGTGGATCGTTACACGCGCTACTTGTGTATATGTGTGCGTGTCAGCCTATCAGTGACAATCTGCCAACGCACACGTGCAAATGTGGCCGACTCTAGTGACACAGTTTTTGTTTTAGCGAGACTACGTCCTTTACGACTTTTTTATACGTCCATGCTATCATCATGAAACTTTGTAAACATATTCTTGGAGGTATTAGAAGTAACATAGGCTACTTTTTATCCCTGGAAAATAAAAGGAAAGTGGTGAAACCGCGGGGCGCTGCTAGTATGATATAAGCATAAATGCCACCTCATTCAAGTCCCACACACATACACATTAATTGTGCATGTTTAGACTATATAACCAATTATTACTGGTACATAACATGTTGAATGGGTCTACAATTTCCCTAACAATAGGGACCTTTAAAATTGAAAAGAAAACACTAGACAAAGTCAGTATTATATGTCCTTACTATGGTGTGCACTGTCACAGACAATCACTAAACATCACATACTCAGTAATGAGGTATAAATCAGGTTACACGAAGATATTATTTCACCAAGTCCTTTAAGCTCACTCAAAAACAAGCTATGCATATATGGACAATAAAAGATCTATAATTAAAGTAAAGGATAATTATCATACAAATACAAGTGTAATTTTTCAACACTAATATTATTTTATAGTAGGAGTGATATGGTGACCAAGACATGTGCCTGATGGTAAACAATAAGCCTACCATGCTGTGTTGTACATCAGCAGTGTTACACAGCTATTGGGACATGAAGTCCAAATTATTGGCTCACACTGCAGTGCTCATCACCAATAGACAAGATGATTTATCTCTATACCCTGTAAATTTCTCTGGAAACATCGGCCTGCAAACCTGAACATTGGTGGTAGAATAACTGGCAAAGGCTACTTATGGACTCTGCAAAAAGTCCTACCAATACAAAACATGACATGGTGCCTTTACCGACTAAAACCACAGCTTTATCTGGCAGGTCCTGTGGTCAGTCAGTCACTTTTCGAACTCATTAACGATCCTGACCTACATACCACCGCCCTTGCAGGCCCATATTGAGAGGTTTCCAACTCTCGCTCCTCACACAACCTGCTAAGATGTATGGCAGGTGGTGAGGTCTCTCACCTCACCACTGCGGCTATTCTTAGACCTTCGCTACCTTATTTTGATCTATCATATCTATAGGGATCACCCAGCTTTTGCAATGTTAGTGCAAAAATGTGTTTATCTTTCAAATAAAATATATTTTATTGTTGTTAAACTTTCACGATTTGAATCCATAATGTAAACACTACATACGAGACTTTAATTTAGAATTATTATTTAATCGACATTTCAGCAGCGTTTCAATCGCCGTCATGAGTGACTGAAGAAATTGCGAGTCCTCTCATTATGAAATGAGGAGATCTTCATCTACCCTCATTTGGCCTTCATAAATCGCGGGAGACCAACACGACACACAACACTAACCATATCACCAGGCTTCTCCAAACTCAGTGCGCGATGCACTCATTTATTTATTAGGGAATTTCACGACGCCTATAACCATACAGCCGAGAACCGAAAACCGTAAAGTTTTTGTTTTTTACAGCGTCAATGTGTTCATTGTCCCGAGTGCCAGCAGCGGGAATTAATATTATAATATTTAGTTGGCTGTTTATGCTATGCATATATATTTAGCGTTGCTTTGTAACGTAAATTTAAAAGGGCAAGCAATGAAGCGTACTACGAACTAACTTGTAAAACTAAGGTTGAGAAATCCTGGTCTGTCATATATTATTGAGAGTGACATTGATTTGTTTACATTTTATTCATCATTATTTGGAACGAGGTAGTTTCATAGCCCTAGAGTTAATGAGTGGAACATATTTTCACAATCAGTGGCAAAGACTAGCAAAAGCAAACTAGCAAACGGGGATTAAAGTGATAGAAAAAGTAGAATCTTCACTGGATTATTATTATTAGACTTGATTTTGAAACAAAATAACCTATGTAAAGCTATGTTGCTGCAAAATTTTGATCGGCTTACACTTGGACTATTGATCACCTTTTCTAATTCTAATTCAGGGGGGGGTGATAGGCCTCCACTGACGTCCCGCTAGGGGTGTATTGTGCACTTCCCTCCTGCCCGCCTACCCAAACCTGCCGAGCTCTTTAAAATAGCTGACCACGGCCTTGGGTCGCCGGCATACCAGTTCCACTCCCATTTCATCAGGTGTTGTGTTTCTGTAAACTTGATTTGGAATTCTTTCAAGGAGTCCTGATCTTAATCTTAAGTTTGCCGTGGTCTCACAGCGTAGGAGCACATGCTCCACGGTTTCATTCTCCCGCAAACAGCCCCTGCAAAGGGAATCTGTTGGTGAATCCTATTTTGTGAAGATGGTAGTTTAACTCACAATGGCCAGTGATGAGGCATATCACTAGATGGAGATCTGGTCTTGATACATTTAGGAGTTTATTGGTAGTTTTTTTATCCATCAATGGGAACACATATTTTGTGTGTTTACACTTTATGGATTTGTCCCAAAGTTTTTGTTGCTCTTTTTCTGTGTGTAGACATAGCAGGTTCCGCGTTTCTGAAGCAGTAGGCTTACATTTCTGCTATATCTGCCCTGATGTTTTTCTTTGAACCTGCTTTGGCAAGTATGCCTGCTTTTTTATTTCCTTGGCAAATACTATGGCTTTTGGTCCACTCCACAGTGACATCATGATTGCGTGCAAGACTCTGTAAAGTAGAGTGACACTCAGCTATCACTTTTGACCTGGTTGTGGGTCTTCGTAGAGCGTAAATAGTAGCTGCACTGTCCGTTACGAACTTCAGTTCTGGTTTGCTGCTACGTCTTTCTATTTTAAAGACTGATTTAGCTGCTAACAAGACGCCCATGGCCTCTGCTTGCAATACTGTTGTGGTTTTGTTTAGGGCTAATGATTCTGCCAGGTCTAGCTCTGGTGAGTGGTATCCACACCCTGCTCCCAAACCCTTGATCAACTTTGTTTACATTTATTTTATAATACCATTGGGCTTATCTTTGCTAAATACATAACAGAAACGATATTGTTCAAACTGGGCTATCCATGGAAAACATTAGTTGTAACATTGTAGTGGTAGGACTCTTAGCAGAGTCCGCCTGAGGAAGTACCACACCTTTGCCAGTTATTCTACCGCCAAGCAGTAATGTGCAAACATTACTGTGTCCTGGTTTGAAGGGCAATGTTTCCAGAGAAATTACAGGGCTTAGATATATAACAACTTAGATCTCTGAGTGACGAGCGCAGTGCAGTGCTAGGTAGTTATTTGGACTCTTCATGTTCCAATAGCTGCGTGTCACTGTGCTGTTATGTAGCAGGCATGTTGCTTACTATCAGGCACAAGTCCTGCTCGTCACTCTTTATTTTTAAAAAAAAATTCATGTTGTTGATAATTTGATTTGGTCAAAAAATCCAGACCCAGTACCCAGATTAATGAACTAAAAGCTCATTACATCATAGGTATTTTATTCGTTATTTCCGGCTTCTCAACCAATTATATTGCCAGTCTTTAAGCTTTGAATATACAGATTTTATGTAAATATAGTTTTTTTCTCAAATTATATCAATTTCTTTAAATAGGCAAGACGACTAAAAAAAGTAATTAGTCTGTCAGTTAGATCATTAAAAAATATTATACACGTATTTGTTCTTATGTTTCACAAACAAAAAACGACAAAGCTACAGTGCTTAGAAGTTTCGACTCACGTCACTATGTATATGGTACGATTTTTACTACAGTGTGACGTCACAACCCCCTAATCCGGAAGTTTGATGATCTATCTATATCTTTGTCAATTTTTACCCGACTGAAAGAAGGGTTATGTTTTGTAAGTAGTGGAAAAAAAAAATCTTATCTAGCAAATCGAGTAGGGTATCAAAATAAAGGGAATTTAAAGAGCATTAGAAATATGTATATATGTTATGTAGTTAAATGCCATTTGGAATAATTACAAGCATTTGTATTCAATCATACGAACTTATTTGTTTAAAATTTAAAATAAACTTAGTTTAAAAAATAATCTTAGTAATTTTTTACTTCTGTTTTGTTTGACACACCATTCAAAGTACTTACCAATTCATTTTTGCTACATTTACAAAGGCAATAAAACTACACGCTTTTGTTGATAGGAGACTGCAGATAGGAAAACTAAAAAGTACAAAATAAAATAAATAATTTAAAAAAAAAACCCGACTAATAACAACAGATAAGAAAAAAACTACAAAGACCGAAACAAGATTGACAAAATTAAGTAAGTATTAAAACTTTACTACATTATAAGCTGAAAGTCTAAGTTAAATAGATTACATTATGTTTGGTGGCAGGCGGGATACATTTTCTAACGATTAAAAATAATTTACATATGTATCGCGCCTGCCGCCCAACATAATGTAATCTACCTATTCAACTTAGACTTTCAGCTTATAATGTAGTAATGTTTTAGTACATACTTTATTTTCTCAATCTTGTTTCGGTCTTTGTAGTGTTTTTCTTATCTGTTGTTATTAGTCGGGTTTTATTATTTTTTTAATCATTTATTTTATTGATAATTTGATAAAACAAAAAACAAGTGTAATTTAACATTCTATATCGTATTTATGTTGTTTTTAAGCAACACTGTAGTTTGCCTTTTTTTTTGTAATGGTTTTCAACGCATCAATGAAAAACCATTACACAACACTTTCACTTTACAGTGTCACGAGACGCAAAATCATCTACTAATGCTGAATAAATAGTAAACAATAATTCCGTAGAGCAGTATAAATTATCATCTACTCATTTTAACCACAAACTTATGAATATTTTAGTTATTATTTTAAACAATGACCACCATAATAGAATAGTATCAATTTTATCCACACAATCACTATCGCTTTTTAGATCAATATTAAGATGTTTTTAAAATGGCAGCACTGAATATGTTGAAACAAAATGCATAGTTGACAGCTATATGTTTATGTTTTGTTGTGTCCTGTGTTTGTGTGTTTTGTACTTAAAGATTGTGTAATGATTTTTGTATTTTGTTGATGAAAATGCATTCTTAGCACCCTACCTGGCCTTTGGATATCGATGGCATCTTCCAATAACGAATCTGGCCCTCCAATAGTATAAACATTGTAAGTTTGTTTCAAAATAATCTTTTCAACATTCTTAACTTATGGGAAATATGCGTAACTAGTTTTTCTGCTATTACCAAATGGTAATATCCTGATATCTACTGTGAAAAGCTATAAAGTTTAATATACGATATCAGTGACAGTCAATGTCCACGTTTAGCTTAAAGTCCCTTATAAATGAACAATGTTTTTTTATATTCTTCTATTTTTTATTATTGGAAGCATAGACTTGAGTAAATCAGAAAAATTGAGGGTGTGATCAATTTTGAAGTAACAAGTAACATTAAAATCATTCAGTTGCTTAGAGAGTTAATAAAAATCAAGAATTTATTTATTTGTACATTACTTATGTGATATTATGTCAACAACATTATAATTGAACCAAAGTCTAAGAACCAATAGGTCTTCAATAATTAATTAAATTGAAAGATAAGCTTCAATTTATGCATCATGACATAGTAACCTGGATAGAGTTCAACTACGCAACTTTATTAGATGCATCACCACAATTTTCGCTTTTATTGTGAATCCTGTATTACCTGATTGTGTTTATGACCTAATATAAGGCAACTGAATTAGAATATCTGTAGGATATATAGATACATGTTTTGATGTGGAGAATAGAACATGCTATATTTTATTTTTATACCATAAGAACATATGGAATTCATTAAAGAAATTATATTACATAGAGCTTTTAGCTGGCATTAGTAAATATCACATTTCAAACAGATTTTATTCAACATCCAACAGATACATCAGATCAATCCTATATTCTGGCTTGTTTTTAATTCGAAAACCATAGTGAAAATATTTGTTACTTTGCTGTGGTAATATTAATGATAGGGCTTAAAACAGTGAAAACAGATACTTAATTTGCTGAAGGCATAGGGTGAAGGTATGGAAGGGTGCGAACTCACCAGCAAAGTCTGGGACGTTCGGATCTTGACCCTGATCTAGCAACTTTTTAACTTGTTCAACGTCCCCCCTGATTGCTGCCACATGCAGAGGAGTTTCCCCTCGTTCATTGCGCTGATGTCGTTTCTTCTTCCTCTCTTCAGCTGGGGTCGGAACGGGTTCTACCAAAAAGGCGGGAATTGATGAATGCACCTTGACTTGGTAAAAAAGACGATTATGAGATAGATTTCTTACCTCGAGGAGCGTCTTTAGATGAAATTTGCATAACAAGAGCCAGCTGCTGCCGCTCCGACATGGGCGCCAGGACTTGAGGCCGCGGCGCCCCATCTGGCCCGCGGCCTGAGCCCCTCGACCGCGATGTCGATGGCATGCTTTTAGCATAACCACTCTTCTACAAATTAATACGATCCTAATCAACGCCACGCACTAGCCATCACAAAAAATATTTTGTATGTCGATACCACAAACGCGCCAATACTTGAGCCAAGATGTTAACCACTTTTACCTTGCTTTAGGCGTTTATAAATGTATTAAAGAATATTTTATCATGCCATTCTTTACTTTATTATAGGAAAAGTATCAACATTAAACATTTCTATTCTAACTTCAAAAAAACTCAATAAATACCGCAATCAGATTCTACATCGACATCGAATCGCACAGAAGAGTAGACAGAAATGATTGTGTTGTGAAACCACAGACTATAGACTATAGAACTATAGATATAGATCGACAGCTACTAGAGGTGAGCGTTGATTTCAGTAAATGTTTTTTTAAACACGTTTCAATTGTTAATGATCAATGGTTTTCATGAATGCTTAAAACAATAGGGATGTTAACACTAAGCACAAATTAATGTTTAGTGTGAATACGGTATTTGACTAAATTTGTAAAACCGTTTAAATGATTTTTGATTACACAATATACCATACTACATGAATATTTCCGCAAGATTCACTGTTTTACCATTAAAAATAAATGTTTAAAGTAAAAAGTTCAAAAAACCCGCCAAAAACGCTGTTTCTGGTCACGTGACGCGCGTGACGTCACGCGCCAGTAAACAAATCAGTGTTCTCAAAGAAACCGTTTGCTGTAGATTGAATATTTACTGGCAGGTGACGTCACGCGCGTCACGTGACTAGAAACAGCGTTTACGTCGCAGATTATAATTCAGTATTTGTACAATTTTCATTGGCGTATTATACAAAAGATACACACTATATATTCCAAAATAGAGTGAAATATGTTTATTTAATGTGTTATCTGATAGGATGATCATAAATTATACTATATTTTAAACATTGTCAAACACCGTATTGTATGATATTTTTTATTAATAGAATATCGAAAATCATATTTATAATAAGAAGAATACGAATATATTTATTGCTCACACTGTGTAAAAAAGAACTTAAAATATATCAAATGTCCAACAGTATACCTACCCTTGACGGGCGTGCAACATTAACAAGTTTACTAGTAGTACTACAATAATTTAATACTACTTAGTAAATTTATTAAGTATAAATATTATGATTTTGAATGCAATATTTTTAATGTTGTCACGTGACAATGTGGCCACCACCCATCACCCGCAAAAAATTGGTTGCCTGTAAAGTCGGTATACGGGCGAAAGTTTTACGTGACAACGACTTTGAGTGGTTAGCCCGCCTAAGAGCAAGAGAGACAGACATAAAAAGTGAAAGGCACGCGTCCCTCTCACTCGCTCTCATTGTGAGCGCATAACGTGAGCGGAGCGTAACGCAGTTTCTTGAAGTGTCACCCGGCAAACCAATTTATAAGACGTTGTCACGTCA
This sequence comes from Ectropis crepuscularia, assembly GCA_963693475.1. Lineage (NCBI taxonomy): Eukaryota > Metazoa > Arthropoda > Insecta > Lepidoptera > Geometridae > Ectropis > Ectropis crepuscularia. Next base: position 22,351,840 of record OY856338.1, read on the forward strand.
AAAAAGGCATCGAAGACTGTTTCCTAGACTGTTTACTTCTGTACATTTTTATTACAGTTTGCGATCTTAGCGACGAAGATTTTGATTGTTTGTATTCAAGTAAATAGTCAACAGCAAAAAAACAGTCATGAATGTCATGAAGTCGTGACCAATGTTTTGCGGGTAGTGACGTCATGTCACATGTCAGTCATTAGTGTTTTAGCGGAAAAATTCAAAATTACTTTGTTATTGTATATTTACTCATCGAAAATACCATAAATATTGTGTCGTGAAATCAGAAAGCGGGATCGCTTGCTCTACTACGACAGGAGCCAGCGAGGCCGATAGCACAAAAAAATAAATACAAAAGACTAAAATGACAAAAATTTGTAACAAGAAACATGGATCAACAAAATGAAATGTGAAAGCTTAGAAGTTTGTTGACCGTTGACCGATCACCTTGGACTGGCTGAACGGATCAGGAAGTTTGGAAAACAGTCAGATTAAAATCTGGAATAACACACAAACTACTTGTTTCCTTTTTATCGCCGTAAATATCTATCTATCTTTGCCAAAAACCTAATATTTGAATAAAACTTTCAATAAAAGTATCCGACGCCAAACTCAACTTGTGGCACCAGAGCCAAAGCTAGAAATTGTTAAAAAAGGCCTTGAATACGTGATAACAAAAACATATAACACCTTGCCTAATGAGATTAAAAATTAACCCGACCAAAATAGATTTTATAAAAAGTTAAAAACGCCGCTAATACAAAAATGTTACTATAGCATTACCGAATACCTAGATGACTATAAATATATCCCACTCTCACGGCATTAGTATTAAAAATAATTTAGTTTAGAATCCATATATACATATTTATTACGTAATATTACAAGTAGTTATCTACTTTTGCTAAGATTATAACTGTACAATTTTAATATTGCTATGCCTTAACAGGGTAAATGCTCAGCTTATTTTGTTAGCTTTGTATTATTATTTTAATTTGCAATAAATGATTGATTGATTCTGTTTTTTAAACCTGTTGACCGTTGACGAGAAATAGCTGTTATTACATTGATGCTAAAACTGTCAACGCTAGGTTCTAAGTCAGCTCTAAGGCACAGATAAAAAATTGTGTTCTAAAAAGATACGTTCAGATGATACTTCCAGAGTCCGTTTCAATAAAAACCCCACTAGCTCCATTAATAAATTGTGCGTTAGTTAATGGTAATACCGGACGGCTTTTCGATAGTTAGGTTAGCATAGTCTTTCGATTTATTTATTTTCTGGACATCAATTTTTGCCATACTGCTGTATATAGCTACAATATTTGAATAAGGAAAAAGCTACAATACATGGATAAACACATGGACATATAAAACTCTTTTTTATAAGGCTATTATTTATTTGAGGCTGGTTTATGAAATCGGAATGTTTTTCGTATTTCAGCATAGTTATTCTGAAACCAGTCGGTTGCACCCGAACCGACTCATTCGGTCCTGCTACCGCATGGATCGGAATCTGCGATTCACGACGCCAATCGAATGAGGCGTTTTCCAGATGAAGATAGACTTGTCAAAGACAGTTCCCAATTTCACCATAAGTGGCGCCAATGTTCCATTTTGTTAGAGAAATTTCACAAAAACAAACAGTGGTGCCACACTTGACAAAATTTAGAACTATTTTTGACAAGTCTATCTTCATCTGGAAAACGCCCCATTGGCGTAGGAATGTCTTTTGGCCAGACCAAAGACAAGCTGTCCCATCTAGTTTTCGAATACCGTTACAAATTTGGTAGAAAAGTTAACTCATGGTAGAAATATGCAAATCGTCATATATGTATCACTGTATTTCGGGTTTATTTTGCGGTTTTGAATGACTACTTTACATGAAAACTGCGTAATAAACGAGTAAATCGAACAATAACATCTGGAAATTTGCATCTGCAACACAATTAATCATAGTTTTTACATCCTTCGTTTTCACCTTATACTTGTCAATCTGTTTATGTTGTCAAAGTCAACGGAACCATTGATTGTTTTGTTTTAACACATTTAAGCACGGGTCAGCTCTTCGTGACGCCTGACCGAGGTGACTTACGGACGCTTCCAAGTTTGGATAGTTAGTTCTCATATGTTCTTATATATATTTAATTAATTAATTTAAATGACAATGAAATCTTATGAACTGAACCATGGTTAAATTATAATAAGTGAGCTTAGCTGAAGTGAAGCGAGATCTAACTATCTAAACTAGGAGGCGTCCGTAAGTCACCTCGGTTGGGCGTCACGAAGAGCTGACGCTGCAACTCGTTCCTCGGTGTAAACCCGTGTTTAAATGTGAGTCAGCGACGCAGCAGTTTCAGTGGTTGAGCAATATGTAATTAACTCATCTTATAGAGTAAAAATAGCAGCTTAAGTACTATAAAGTAAAATAAAGCGACAAAAAATTCTTCAGATGATTATTAAAATATTTACTATGATAAATGATGTTTCATTCGATCTTTTAGTTATGATAATCACCTTGTATATTATTATTATTTATTATTATTATTTTAGCCTGTATTGTCCCAGGGTTGAGCAAAGGCCTCCCTTCCCTCCCTCCATTGGTCTCTATCGAGAGCTATTGTGGGCCAATCCTTGTTGTGGGCGTTAAGCTCATCTTTCCACCTCTTTCTGGGCCGACCTGGTGGCCGCTTACCCTCCGGGACCCAGTCAGTGGTGGTTTTTGCCCATAGCTGGTCTGGCATTCGACAGACGTGTCCTGCCCAATCCCATTTTAGCATACCGGCCTTCTGAGTTACATCTATTATTTTAGTCTGGGAGCGCAGTTCTGTGTTCCTGATACGATCTATCAGTTTCACACCTAGGATACTGCGCTCCATCGCTCTTTGGCAAACCGCGAGGGCGGACCTCTGCTCGATTGTCAATGACCAAGTTTGAGCGCCGTAAGTGAGGATGGGGAGAATACATATGTCCAAGAGTCTACGTTTCAGGTGCATAGGTAAGGTACCTGTCATTAGGTCTTTCAGAGCCCAATAGCTTTTCCAGGCGTTTGTGATGCGTCTAGCAACTTCTTTCTCTTGTCTCGCCTGAAAAGATACTATTTGCCCAAGGTAGATATACTCCTGAACATATCCAATCTCCGCACTATCTATGCTGATCTTCTGCTGGGTATGATTGGTCATGATCTTGGTCTTTGACATATTCATGCAAAGTCCCACCTCGCGGCTTTGTTGGCTCAGGTCTTGGAGCATTTTTTGTAGCTCAGATGCCGTAGAAGAGAACAAGACAATGTCATCGGCGAAACGCAGGTTGGTTAACCTTTTTTCTCCGATGACAATGCCCCTGTCACCCCAACTAGGTGCTAGTTTTTTGAAAACCTCTTCTAAGATGGCGTTGAAGAGTTTTGGGGAAAGAGGATCGCCTTGTTTGACACCTCTGTCGATGTGAAAGGATGGCCCATTGGTGTGGATGTTTATAGCGGCTGTACTGTGGGTGTAAATGTTTTGTAAGAGCTGAATGTAGGTCCTGGCTATGTGTTGATTTTCGAGTGCTTCAAATAATGATTGGTGGGTAATGCTGTCGAAGGCTTTTGAGTAGTCTATAAAGGCTATGTATAGAGGAAATCGGAATTCGTGTGATTTTTCTATAAGTTGATTGATGGAGTGGAGATGATCTGTGGTTGAAAGGCCACGTCTGAATCCAGCTTGCTCTGGGGGTTGGTGAGACTCTAATGTTCCTGCTATTCGATTTTCGATTACTTTTATGAAAGCTTTGTAGAGATGAGAGACCACGCTAATTGGACGATAGTTACCTATATCTGATTTATCCCCTTTTTTGTATAAAAGTTTTATTTTAGAATGGCAAAAATTTTGTGGTAGTGAGCCAGTTAAGAGTATCGAGTTGAAAAAGTTAGTAATGTGTGGTGTAATTACAAATTCTCCTATTTTTAATTCTTCGGCGGTAATACCATCAACGCCGGGACTTTTGTGGTATTTCATTCCGGAAAGTGCACGATGGACTTCAAATCCTGTGATTGGTTCAATGTTTTCTGGTGAGTAGTTGGTATGGGTGACTGTAGAAGTGTTTTCGGGTTTCGAATACAGATTTTTGTAGAATTCTGTGCATATGTCTGTTATTTTACTGCGGTCTCTATGTTTTAGTCCGGTTTTGTCTTTAAGACACGTAATTGTTGCTTTTCCTTGATTTATTCCTTGTCTTGCAATTTTTAACGATTTGTTTCTTTCGAGTGCTTCTTGTACCTGATTTATGTTGAATTTCCTAATGTCGCTTCTGATGCATCTTTTTACCTGTTTGTCTAAGTTTCTGTACTCTGGTGTGTAGTACGTTAGCTTTTGTCTGTCTTCAATTAATTTTTGCGTTGCTATACTAAGTTTGGCTAATTTTCTTTTAATGGGTTTAACCTTCAAACTTGCTTTTTGAATCACGCTTCTTATATTGTTGTATTGAATTTCTACGTCTTCTGACGCCATGTTTTCTAAAATACTAAAGTTATTTTTGAGTTCTAGATTGAATTGATCTTTGTGTGCAATGAGCGTATTTCTGTCCAAGCGGGCCATAGAATTTGTGATCATTTTATATCTTATAATTTTGTGTCTAAATTTAAGTCTAGTGCGTAGTGGGCGATGGTCGGAACTAAATTGTATTTTACGGATTACGTGTGTGTCGCTTATGATTTGTTTATTTGAAGTAAGACTATATTCTATTTCGTTTTTAGTGGTTCTGTTTGGAGCCAGCCAAGTCCAACGGTGCTGTGGTTTTTGAAGTGAAAACTTCTTTAGGCGCGCTATAGACAGAATTTTCGTGGGCTGTGAAATGGATTCATCAATCGTCACGCTTGGATATGATAATGGATCGGATCGGATATGAAATCTTCGGGTAAACTCAGTAAAAACGGCCAGGTAGGTACCAGGGCAACAGAAACAGTAAAGAGTTTCGATTATCTACCTCCAACAGCCCAGAGTTTATCTCCAGATACCAGGACAACATAAATAAAAAAGAGTTGCGTTTGCCCCTAGGTACCAGTACCCAGTGGTACCTGGTACCCCAGTACCAGGGCAACAGCAAGTTTTCACTTCTATCGGCAGTTCCTATGACTGCCATTTTTTTATAGAAAAAGGTGTTTGTGATACTTAAGTTCTTGCTAGAAGCAAACTGAATTAAACGGCTGCCCCGCTCGTTTCTATCTCCTAAACCGTGCGGCCCTACGTAGTTGCTATTATCATAGTCTTGTCGTTTACCTATTTTGGCGTTGAAATCGCCTATAACTAATGTCCATGTGCTTTTGTGTTCGTCGTAGACATCACTTAACTTGTCATAAAAATCTTCTATCGCGTCGTTTGAATGTGAGCATGTGGGTGCATAACTATGGATTATGGTTAGTGTTTTCGTTTTAGAAATTTGGAATTTTAAAACAGCTACTCTATCTGAAATTGAAATGAATTCTTTTATGTTGTGTTTCCATTTTTTTGCAACCAGAAAACCTACTCCGTAATCACTTCCAGATCCTACATAGTGAAATATATTTTTAGTTCGTTCTAAAGTGTCTTTTCCAGCTCTTCTAACTTCTGATAAACCTACAATATCCCATTTAATTTTATCTAATGCGTTTTCTAATTCTACTAAGCGTTCTTCAGTTCTAAGGGTTTTGACATTATATGCAATTTTGTTTAGACTCTCGGTGTCCGTTATACTCGCCATAGTCGTTTGTCAGGAAGAGGACGTCACCCGGGGATTGTATGCGCCCCGTGCTCCAGGAGTCAGCAGCCTACTGTCATCAGCGGCGTTCCCACTGGAGACGCCGGGTACTTGGGGCCTGTTTTTCTGTTTGTGCTGCATAAGAGAAGAGGGTTGAACAAAATAACCCATCACGCTTGTTCACTGCGGGTTGATGGGTGCACAGTGACCATCTGACTCGGTCGGTGGACGCCGCCGTTGGTGCACAAGGCACTCATCCGCCGCCGCCCGAAATCGACATCCTGCACTAACGCCGATTGTTCTGCGTTGGCCTCTTATATACGTATGTGTATATGAGCCCAAGCAGCTTGAAATTTGCTGTGTGGTCGGGGGCTGCTTAAGCAGCTAGCAACGCTGTTTCGTTGCCGATCCATTATCCGCCACCTATGGACCCCGGTAGTAGCCTCCAGCAAGCTTACTACCAAATAAATTAAATACCCTTTTTATTCTATACCCGGAAACTTTAATGAGGCCACAGCTCAAAGAGTTTACTTATAATTTATCTAAGCCACGGCTTTATAAATGTAGAGGTACGATAATATTAGCAAACAGGGTAGCGATTCTGAAACCATTCGGTTGCATCCGACACGGAATCTCATCTCTCGGTCTTTGTCATGCTAAACAGATAAGACAAAGACCGAGAGATGAGATTCCGTGTCGGATGCAACCGAATGGTTTCAGAATCGCTACCCAGGATTGTTACACATTCATTATGATAAAATAATAGATAGTTTGTGATACATTATAGTAACTTTTAGTTACAAAACATATCTAGCTATATCTTAGTCTATAATGGGGGAGATATGTAACTAAATGTCAATCAAACATGCCGTACAGCTGCAAGGTTCTACTTTTAAACCTGTACCAATTCTGCGTTGTCATTAAAATAGATAACTATACCTTCTGGTAGAAGTACTTTTCCTTCATCTCTATAACATAGAACTTAAGTCGAACAGGATCCAAAAATACTGTCTGTAAAAATACAAGTACGGATCCAGAGGGGGTCAAGGGGTCAAGACCCCTCTTGGGCTGGTTCCAGTAAATAGGTGGACCACTAAGTAAAAGACGCACGCACTTATCACACGTTCACACGGTCTTCTTACTTAGCCCCGACTATGTTTGTGACCACAACTGAGGCCAAAGCTGGATCCGCTCTTGCTGTTATACCGTTGTTTGACGTGAACTCTCGTATCTCCAATTTTTCTTTGTGGTTCCTTGCCTTTTAGCTCAAACAGCAAATATGTTTCATCCTGTCATCTATAAAAATAAACAATAACAAATCAAATATGGCAATAATCCACTTCTAGCAATTTTTTGAGCACAAACTGCCAACTTAGAAAATTTCAAAACCCAAAATTCCAATAACTAAACACATATTACACACTAAAGTTAATAAAAACTCGTTTACTGTCCATAATCTTACAGAAATATTGAGAAAAACAGAAAAAAAAATGGCAGTCATAGGAACTGCCGATAGAAGTGAAAACTTACAACTCAGAATTTGATAGCTTACCTTGGAAACTACACGGGTGTAACCGGAGGGCATGGCCTCGCCATCTTGGCATGGCCATCTAGAATTCACATTGCGTCAGCATTTCACATTGGCTGATGCGTTTCTAGATAGCCATGGCATGATGGCCTGTCCACGCCCTTTCAGCATTTACCAACGGCTGACGTATTTCTAAATGGCCAATAGCCATGGTCCCGAGTTTACCCGAAGCTTTTTTATCATACCCGAGCGTGACGAATGAATTCAATTCACAGCCCACGAAAAATCTGTCTAGGCGCGCCTAAAGAAGATTTCACTTTAAAAAAAAATCATTTCAGTCATAGGAACTGCCGATAGACGTGAAAACTTATAACTCAGAATTTGATAGCTTACTTTGGAGACTACACGGGTGTAACCGGAGGGTGTGGCCTGGCATGACCATCTAGAAATGCACCAGTATTTCCCATTGGCTGAGGAATTTCTAGATGACCATGCCATGATGGGCAGCCCATGCCCTGTTAGCATTTCCTATTGAATGACGCATTTCTATATAGCTAATGGCTATGGTCCCGATTTTACCCGAAGATTGCTTATCATATCCGAGCGTGACGCTAGAATTCATTTCACAGCCCACGAAAAATCTCTCTAGGCGCGCCAAAAGAAGTTTTCACTTCAAAAATTGGCAGTCAAGGATCTGCCGATAGAAGTGAAAACGTATACCTCAGAATTTGATAGCTTAGGTACTTTGGAAACTACACGTGTGTAACCGGAGGGCGTGGCCTGGTCATTATGGCATGGCCATCTCAAAATGCGTCAGCATTTCTGGCTGATGCATTTCTAGATGGCCATGGCATGATGCCGAGGCCACGCCTTTTCAGCATTTCCAATTGGCTGACGTATTTCTAAATGGCCAATAGCCATGGTCCCGAGTTTACCCGAAGGTTTCTTATCATATCCGAGCGTGACGCTAGAATCCAATTCACAGCCCACGAAATATCTTTCTAGGCGCGCCTAAAGAAGTTTTAACTTCAATTAGGTAAATACAATAATCTGAAAATCGGATTTAGATATCCACGAGTAAAAAGCTGTCCGAATCCCAACCGAATAGAAAACAGCTGGTAGTCGAAAGTAATCGGAATTCCCAAATTGCCCAATCCAATCGGTAGCGGCCAGTTTCCGTGGCTCGTTTCCCGACCCGAATCCCGAATGGTTTCAGAATCGCCATGCTTTGCTGGTTCCTAAAAATATTTTATATTAAGATATCCGACTGAAGCCGGAACGAGCCGTTAGTGTATTATATTTTAAAGTAATAAAGTTACATACAATTTACATTAATATACATATAATGTAATTTAGAGTTTTAAATGAATAATTAATTATACATTTGCGAAATTATCAAATGCAAATGTGAAAACCATAAAAAAAGAATGGTACATTTGATAAAACGTCAGTAACGCATTTGACAAACAAATTTGTCATAAAAGTCATGGTTGTCAAGAACAAAATTGAAGGAACCGAAAATTGCTGGGAACTGGGAATCTGAGGATTATGTATAAAGACGTACATCATATAAGCTACATTTGCTACATAATAGTGTAAATTTTAATTTTTATGAACGGTTATATTTGATCCAAGATGTGGCGCCCTACGGTAACATTAATCCGTAAAGTGATATTTCCTTCGTTAAAGGAGAATATTAATTCGGGTAGAATATTTTTTTCTACAAAAAGCCGGCCTAGGTCGACAGCAAGGCTGACTCTGGTTTCCGCCAGTATTGGTGTCCTAGTTGGCGCAGGCTACGGCGGCTACACCCACTACAAAGTCAACTCAAAAAAGAATGTTTCCCCGACGGAACAGGAAGACTATGCGTTCCTAAAAGAGCCACCCAACTACAACCCTCATTACAAAGTAAGAATTTTTAACACTTACCTTTCCTAGCGCATCTAAAAATAAAAATAGTTGTTTTGATAAGCATTAATCAAATAATATTTGTACGCTGTACAGTTACATAATTTTTAATTGTGGGATACTAGTAATCCTTCCTACACTTAAAAGTCATGCATTTGTGCCATGGAAATAAGGTTATAGGCATAATGTGAAGATTGGAGTATTTTATTTAGACTATATTGCATCTTCGTGGATACATTGTCCTAAGCAGTTTTTAATTTTTGTCAAATGCAGGAATAAACCAATGTTTATAATTTATATTGAGCTAGAGAACAGAAATTACTAGAGATGCGCCGAGTAACACTTTTGCCAAGTAACGAGTACCGAGTATTACTCGGTTCCATTTTTTTTCAACCGAGTACTCGGCCGAGTAACTCGGTTCAATCAAATTCCCATTTTGCGCGCGTGAACAAGTACAAACAGGTTACTATTACTACGCATTCATTAGCATAATTTTGATTTTATTGATTGAGATTATCAAAGCTTTCCTAAATTAGTAAAAATACTTTATGATTATCTGTTGGCTTAATTATATCTACCTAAATGGGATACTGCCTTTTCGCCGAAAAGTGATTGGCCGATTATCACTGGCCAACCAACGCAACGGTTCATCTATGTTTCACTTTGACAACTAATGATTTAAACAACTTTTCGACAAATAATGTTTTGTCTGTCTATCAGTTCCCTTTTGTACATTTATATTATATTAGAAAATAAATTATTTTGCATGTAATATTATAACCACAGAAATCTCCAACATAATATATGTACACAACTCTTATCTGTAACATTGAAATTTTAAAAAGACATTATACTATCATAAATATTCCTAAAGTATTATTGTAAAGTCATTTTGAACTTGACATGATATCATGATATTTTGACATTTCTTTGACTTATATGGAGTTGTGGTCATAGTAGGTCATTATTATTTCTTGTTGACATTATTATTATTATGTTTTGTAACACATTTGCATCAGGGACACTAATTTTAAGGTTATACATTTGACATTATTATACCATCATACATATGATGTATAAATTGCATATTGATTTTTGTAACATACAAGATACAAGTATGCCATTCAAGAGAAGTAGTGCCAGAACCAAATCGCTTTTGTTTCAGTACACAGAGGACAAACATGAGAAAAATAATTATGAAGAAATACTCCAATAATACCATCAACCTGTATAATATTTGTTCCAAATGAAAATGGCATCCCTGTAAATGAATTTCGGCGAAAAGGCAGAGAATCCTACCTAAATATATTGCTTTTCTTAAACCGAGTATACTCGGCGTTCAAACCGAGTACCGAGGTTGAGTACAAGTATCAAAAAACCCGCCGAGTATGCCGAGTACCGAGTATCAACCGAGTACTCGGCCCATCTCTAGAAATTACCATCAAGTTCAAGTTCAAGTTTTGTTTTACCCACTACTTCTAGTGAGTAAGGTTTCCGCACTTAGTCCTTGATTTGGACCATTGTACGTTGACAGAAATTACCATTATTGTTGATCCATTATTCTTTAATATGATTTTTTTTTTTTGATCGTTTTACTTAATCTCCATAAGATATGTCTATGCCTTTTTTATCCAGTAATTCATTTATTCGAACCATACATTCAGTAGAACACTAAACTTGGTAATGTCATTTACAAAAATGCAAAGAACCACTTAATAAGATAAATTAACAAACTAAGGCAATATGAATAACTAGCTGAACCTTGCGTGCGTTACGCTATTTATCGAAATTTGGTCATACATTTTTGAACAAATTCCTTAGGTTACCTTAGGTTCTAATGATGCAACCTTTCAAAGATAGACACATGCAGTCATGCAACATTCCCCATTACCCATTCCATCCATCCCATTCCCCATTCCCATTTTTGTTACATTTTTCATTCATGCTTCGCTCCTGTTGATAGTACAATACAATACAATACAAAAACACTTTATTATACCACAAAACAAACAAAAAAAAAAAACAGTGTAAAAAAAAAAATACTTAAGATTAAACATTTTGGGCACAATAGGCGATCTTATCGCTATTAGCGATCTCTTCCAGATAACCTTTTGGTTATTAGGAATTAGGAAAAGGTAACAGATAAGAGCAGTGGTGTGGCATCCTTGAAACATGTATATAAATAATTGCATAATTAGAATAAATACCATTTACAATTTAAGGAACAGTTACTCCGTTATACTATTAATAAAATATGGTACATATAATAAATAATATAATATATATACATATATAATATATATATTATAAAATAGACATACATAAAGTAATGTTAATGTTAAATAGCCTATAGCCTTCCTCCATAAATGGACTATCCAACAGTTAAAGAATCTTTCAATTCGGACCAGTAGTTCTCAAGATCCTTGCGTTCAAACAAACAAAACTCTTCAGCTTTATGATATTAGTATAGATGCATCTGTAAAGGGGCCTCGTCAATTAAATGCAGTTGGCAGTTGTAAAAAAGCTTTGTCGAACTCAAAATTACAAAGAATTAGTACATACACTATAGAGATACTGCATTAGTAATCATTATTATGTAAATCAGTAGATTCTCCTGATTATCATAACAGTGATTATTTTACCTTATTATAAAATTCTAATTTTGACACATTTCTCTTCCAGTTATTACTATCCTATACTAAAATAATCTATAGTGTTGTCTAAATCATCTAAGTTTAAAGTTTAAACTAACATTGTTTTTTATGTTTTTCAATTAGAATGCAAGAAGATTTAAATATTACATCATGTTCTTTAAAACTGTCTCTAAAATTATTATGTACTAGAAGCGCCCCGCGGTGTGACCCGCGAAGTTCCCGTTCCCGTTGTTCCCGTCGTTTTTCCGGGATAAAAAGTAGCCTATGTGTTCTTCCAGACTATAATCTATATGTATTCCAAATTTCAGCCCGATCCGTTCATACGTTAGGACGTGATTGCGCAACAAGCATCCATACATTCACATTTATAATATTAGTAGGATGATTTTTTTACAAACCTAGTCTAGAGTGTCCAGCACCCCCATTATTGCCACTTTATGATCTTTTATAGCCATCTGGAACCCATAAACCCTGATGGCTCTGGGTAAACAACACAACATGACATAATATTTATTTATTTATTGAATAATAGGCGAGCAGCATTAGCTGATATGCCTATTTCTCAGTGTTGAAATAACAAATTATAGGTAATTGTCTGTTAAAATGATTTTGTCTTTAACTATCCATTTGTCCAATCTGTTCTTGAAAGAGTTTAATGACATTGCTGAAATAACATCCTCAGGCAACCTGTTCCAGTTGTAAACCACTCTGTTGCTGAGGATGTGATGTGCAGTGTTTGTCAGTGATGGTGCGTGGGACAACTGGGACTTATGACGCTGACTGTCTAGATATAGATATAGTTCTAATTATTGTAATAGATAAATGTCCCAGTGTGCTGAGACAAGGCCACAATAGTGTGTGGGATGCTCTTGCGAAAGCTTCAGCTTCACTTTTGTCATAATGATGATCACAGTCTCATACATTAGTCATTGATCTTCTTGGATTGTCAGAGAGACGAACTTCTTAGCATTTTATGGATTCACCGTGTGGGTGCCAGGTCCATCTTGTGACAGAGAGAGAAATCTCGAGTAAACCCCAGGACTTGTGACTCGGGCGTAGGTTTTAAAGGGGCCCCTTAGTGACGTACGTCAACACTCACCTTCACTACTCGTATTTCTCCCTGCCCAGCCAAATCCGATATGATCCTACTACCCATACAATAACAATACCCATACCTCTCCCGTAGCCCTTGCTGGTAAGTCTCATTATCTTCTTGGGTATGATCTTAAAAGAGGGTGTTCGTAGATTAGTAATAAGTTACCATCCTTGTTCTGCGCTGTTCCAGGGGTCTTAAACATGAGACAGTCATACAGACAGACATCATTGACTGGCCTTGTGGCTTAGTGGGTAGTAGCTCTGCCTGCGAAGCCGAGGGTCGTGGGTTCGATCCCCACCCAGTGCAAATATTTGTGTGATGAATTCAAATGTTTGCACTGTGTCTGGATGTATCTATGTATAATAAGTATGTATTTAAAACTATCTAAGAATTATATCAGCTACCTGGCCGCCATCACACAAGCTTCGCTTAGTTTGGGGTCAGATGGTGTTGTGTGTGAATTGTCCACCAATATTTATTATTATTATTATTTATTTATTATTATATGTTAAAGAGTATATATCCTTTGCATTTTACAAATTGCAAAAACCACCAGATGCATCCAAATAGTCTCCCTGTCAGATTTTTAGCAGCCTCCGTTGTGGTCATTATGATAATGTCTTTGACCACATTGAAGTGTCTTTTAACTAACAATGAATAAACATTGTATTTTGAGTATCTCCCAGTCCCCCAATTTGCTGTCGCTGATAGGTTCTCCTCTATGGTTTTGACCATTTTGAGGATCCCTTCATCTAACATTAGTTTGGTGATAATAACAATAGGATATTTTGATGATGTCTCGTATTTGTGTCGTTCTATTTGTCTCGCCTCGGCCTATCTATGGCCATGAAACTACATTCTGCACTGTAAGCCACCATATACACTATCCTATCTTTATTATTATAAATAAATGAACATAAATATTGGTGGATGTTTCATACACAATACCATTTGACCCCAAACTAAGCAAAGCTTGTATGTGCGCATCCTATGGAAGGCAGATAGCTGATATAATACTTATATAGTTGTAAATTCATACATATTATCCATAGGAACACCCAGACACAGGACAGATATTTGTATTCATTACACCCACGTTTGCACTAGGTGGGAACCCTCGGCTTTGCAGGCAGACTTAATACCACCTCAGATACGAAGCCAGTCAAATTCCTCTGATAACCTGGGAAGTTTTTTTATAGTATAGAGTGACGAGGCAAGCAGGACATATACCTGATGGTAAGCAACTGGCCTGCCCATAACAGCACAGGGACATGGAGCTATTGGAACATGAAGAGCCCAAATTTGGACTGCGCTCGTCACCCAGAGATATAAGATGTTTTATCTCTATGCTATGTAATTTCATTGGAAACATTGTCCTTCAAACCAGAACACAGTAATGTTTGTACATTACTGCTTCGCGGTAGAATAACTGGCAAAGGTGTGATACTTCCCAAGGCAGCCTCTGCAAAGATAGATAGATAGATATACTCTTTATTGACACACCAAAGAAAAAGAAATACAGAAAATAAAGAACAATACATTTTAAAGTAGTGCGACAATGGGCGGCCTTATCGCTGAAAGCGATCTCTTCCAGGCAACCTTAGGATGGATAATAATATTAGGACAAGTATACGGGGTGTGCAAATAAGAATTAAACTTATCAAAATAATATACATACATAGGTACAAATATTTTGGAATGAAAATAACAATTATGAACAAATATATATATTATAGAGTGACACTGTCATAAATCTTATACAATAATACTAGTAATTTAGTTAAAAATAATAAACTAATATATACGATAATTAAATACCTACTTACATATCCAATAAATACAATTAAATAAAATACAACAGAGAAATTGCAATTGGAGTAAATGGACAAACAACAATCTACATTTTCAACAAATAAAATTGTTTAACATTGGTTTTGAAAGTGTTAATTGAAGGAGAATGCCTGATGTGCACGGGTAATTCATTCCACAACTGAGTTGCCTTGTAAGTAAAAGACTTGCCATAAAAAGTTTCAGTTCGAGCAGAAGGGGTCATGAGGGAAAGAGTGTATTTTGACCTTAAAGGAAGCTGACGGTAATCTTGCAAAAAGGTAAAGCGTTCCTTAAGGTAGTGCGGAGTGGAAGGATTAAACAATATATTATACAGAAAAAATAGAATGTGAGCATTCCGACGGAGACGAATGGGTAACCACTTGAGCTGCACACGAAATTGGGACACGTGATCATATTTTCGTAATCCAAATATGAATCTTATACACTAATTTTGGAGGCGCTCAAGTTTGTCCAGCTGGTCCTCTCTAAGATCAAGATAACAGGCGTCAGCGTAATCCAGGATAGGAAGAAGGAGAGACTGAGCAAGAGCAATTTTAGTGGTAGTGGGTAAGAAGTTGCGGAGGCGTCTTAAGGAGCTACCGGACGCAAATAATTTACTACTGATTGTCTTAACATGACAATCCCATGATAAGGTACGATCAAACACTACTCCAAGATTTTTCACGGAACTACTAAATGGTATAGGAATCCCATCAAATACAACACTAGGTATTGTGTTCCAGTTTATTCTGGAGATCCAATACGAACTGCCCATTATTATTAACTGCGTTTTCGTAGGATTTACCTTTAAGCCAAAAGACTTACTCCACTGAATAATACGATTCAGATCATCATTAATTTTAGCAATAGCAGTATCCAAATCATTAATAGGAGCTTGAATATAAATTTGTAAATCATCTGCATAAAGGTGGTAGGAAGAAACAAGGTTTTTGGAAATAGAATTGATAAAAATAGCGAAGAGAAGAGGAGATAGCACGCCGCCTTGAGGAACACCGGCTGTTGTATTACACCAAGAAGAAAAATCATCTTCTAGGCGAATCCGTTGCCGACGTCCTTGTAGGTAACTACGAAACCATTCAATTACTGGTGGAGATATGTTGATGGAACGGAGTAAAGCGAGCAAAATGTCGAAATTGACGGCATTGAATGCATTACTGAAGTCTAACAGTGCTAGAACAGTAAGCTTGCCGTCATCCATGCCCAAGCGTATACCGTCAGTGATCTTGACAAGCGCAGACACAGTGCTATGCCCAGGACGGAAACAGGACTGAAGAGGATTAAGAAGGTCTTGCCTAACAAGGAAATGGTTGAGCTGTTTATGGACAAGACGTTCAAGGATTTTAGAAAGAAAAGGAAGAATAGAGATTGGACGGTATTCGGAAAAGGACTGTGGGTTGGGTTTCTTCGGCAAAGGTAAAATATAGGCATCTTTCCATAAAGTAGGGAAAGTACCACTTAAAATAGAGTTATTAAAAATGGTACAAAGGACTGGAAGGATAATTTCAAGGATGGGCAAGAGCATGTTCCGGCTTATACTGTCACCGCCCACTGCATTGGAGGAAATCGACATAAAACTCTTCCTAACATCACACTCGGTAAATTGATCAAAAGTAAAAAAAGAAGGATTATTAGTGTACAAAGAGTCTTATAATAATAATAATAATAAAGCTTTATTTAATTCCATGCATAATATACATATTAAACGATAACAATTGGTAACTTATTAACATATCATACAATTACATTTAATACACTTTGAAATTTGATTTATAGTTCTAAATTCTATTATGTTAATATATCATGCGTATGTAGGTATATAATTAGTTTAATTAATATTTGTTTTGCTTATCCGCTACCACTATTATACAATTACATTTACTACACTTTGAAATTTGGTAGTTATAAATTATATTCTGTAATTAGTTTATTTAATATATAATCATTGTTTGCTTATCCACTATCCAATTATTTAATGCATGGACCCCGTTCGGGTAAAAGCCTCCCCCAAGGAGTGCCATCCCTCTCTGTCATTAGCTCTGTCTATCCAACTTCCACCTGCGCATGCTACAATATTTTCTGCCCATCGTTGTATTTATAATTTTTTGCTTGTACTTTTGCGCGTATTGAATTAGCTCGTGCTTCGAGCGCTTCTGTATTTTTCGTTTGGATAATTGTACTTGGGGGGTTATGGTCTCACTCTCCCGCGGTGACCGGCCGTACTGGGAGATTATGGGTTGGAAGAGGGTCCGATTTTGATTGCTGTGCTGTGTTGTGATCTAATGTCTTTGGCTGGCGTTGAGATGATTCTATCTGAGCGAGAATTAGTTTGGGCCTATGTATTACATAGTTCTTCATGTCCCCTTTATTTTTCTTAGGTAGATGTTTGTTAGTCTTTTGAAAGCTTTGGTTGATAGGGTCGAGCACCTCCGGGGACTCTGATAGGTTCCTTTTGTTTGTCTGTTTCTGTGGAGGTTTTTCATTGCGTAGTATAATGATTTTGTCATTTCTTATAAAAGCAGTGTTTCCTGCATCTTTTTCTTTCTGTAGTTGGACTTGTAGCTCTTTACGCTTAACTAAGACATCGATTGGCCAAAGAGTCTTACTACTACAATATTTATGGCATTTTATATCAACTCACCCTCTGCCTCCTTAAGTTTTTTTTGTAATTTTTTTTACTTCCCAGCCTGTATGCTTTCAGGATGGTATCACAGGAGTTCAAATGGGCTTGTGTAGTACCTCTTAGTGTGGTCTCGAGGCCAATATGCCATGATGTTTCAGGGCGAATCAACCTGTTCCTCATCAGCTTTCGTCAAGACTGTCTGTAATCGTATTGAAGTTGTTACTGTCAGAGAGGAAACTGAGTTTGCTTGTGTTGAAACAAGCCCTATACAGCAGACCTGAGTTGAAATACATCTCCTAGGATGCCTTGCAAATCAAAGATCACTTGCTGCCTGTCCAATTGGATATTGAAACCTTTCCGTGCGGCTTTAAATCTTGGGTAGACAGTCGGCGTCATAAGTCCCAGTTGTCCCATGAACTATCACTGACAAACACTGCACATCACATTCTCAGCAACAGAGGGATTTACCACCAGAACATGTTGCCAGAGGATGATGTTATTTTGGCAAATTCATTGAACTCTTTCAAGAACAAATTGGACTCAAATTAGAGACCTGCCTCTGCACTTATCATTGCTTCTAAGCTGTCCCCAAGTATATTTTGGTGTGAAACAGTATTAGTGCAGGAACTTCTTTGCAGAATTTAGATCCTGTGCTTAGGAAATGGTAAACTCGTACCAGTGTAGTCTATGATGACTATAGCTTTTCACAGAACAATGTTTGTTAGGTTGCTTACTATTATTATAGGTTTAAATAAATTATAATATCAGATGAAGTGATTGTAGGTAGAAAGATGTGCTTTTTGTACTACAACCAATGATATCATTGATTGTAATCAAACACGTGGAATTAATACATTATTTTTTATTCAAAGACTGTATTTTGGGCTACATCATTGTACTTCAGACCTTGTTTACACCCTTTATTAAATGGTATGCACAACATGAATCTCAGTGTGAGTTCTACATTTCTTGTTGCATTTCTTTAGTTCATAAATGTAACACAATTCCAACTTGAGATATAACCTTCTGACGCATTTTGACATATGGACGTTTAATTTGTGCAAATTGCTTATCTGTTCTTTTTTCTCAACTTTTTGTCTGCGAAAAAAACTTAACAGTAATTAACTTTTTAAGCTAAAATAGCAGAAGGTTATCAGAGCATTACTTTATCACAAAACTCTTATACAATTACAAAACGTTTCTTACCTTTTTGTAAATAATACAGAACATTTGGGTATTACATGAGGTTACTAACAAATATTAGAGAGTTATAAAAGAAAATTAAAAATACATGATACTATAATACATGGAACACGGGAGTCATTTTCCTAAAATACTTCATCAAAATACTGGAATACAACAAGAATAAGTTTTCCGAGGACTTTTTAAAAATATTAATGGGCTTTGAAATATTTGACCTAAACTGATTTTACCGATATAGTTTCGTTACATAATCCACCTTGTCGATATTAGTTGTTTCGGAAATGTTTTTATCTCTCTTAAAACAAATCAGACAGATTGATAATATGGCAAAAATTACTTAAAGTACAATTTTGTTAATATTTTCTACACTATACATTATTATAGGCACATCCACATAATATACTGGTTGCCTTTTTAGGGTTCCGTAAAACGTAAAAACGGAACCCTTATAGATTCGTCATGTCTGTCTGTCTGTCTGTCTGTCTGTCCGTCCGTATGTCACAGCCACTTTTTGCCGAAACTATGAGAACTACACTGTTGAAACTTGGTAAGTAGATGTATTCTGTGAACCGCATTAAGATTTGAACAAAGAAAATTAAAAAAAGAAAAATTAGGGTTGCCCCCCATACTGAAAACTGAAACTCAAAATATTTTTTTTCATCAAACCTACACGTGTGGGGTGTCTATCGATAGGTCTTAAAAAATGATGTTGAGGTTTCTAAAATCATTTTCGTCTACACTGAATAATTTGCGCGAGAGACACTTCCAAAGTGGGAAAATGTGTGTCCCCCCCCCTCTAACTTCTAAAGTGAGAAAATGAAAAATCTAAAAAAAATATATGAGGTACATTACCATGTAAACTACCAACGAAAATTAGTTTGAACTCGATCTGATGAGTAGTTTTTTTTTAGTACGTCATAAATACACTATTATTGAAACTTCGACCAAAGTCACAACGAACTACAAGAACTATGTGTACTATGTATATTATGTTACTTGCTGTAACGGAACCCTTCATGTGCGAGTCCAACTCGCACTTGGCCACTTTATTTATGTAGGGGAAATACATTTATGACATGGGGATATGGTGGGGTATGTCGGGCTCGACACCAACGTAGCGGACATGACATAATCTAATTTTTACCTCAGTAAAATTGTAAATAACAAAAAGAAAAATATTTTTTTTTATTTTTGCAACAGGAATCTATACTAAAACCTTTGAAGAATAGGTCCGCAAAAGGAAAACGCCTCAGATTTATAGTTTAACATTTATCACACTTATAATGTTAATGCTTGTGCTGCTAAAAAATGTTCATTATCTAATGGATAACTCATTGAAAAATCGCGAAAAAAAGTTTTGAACCATGGATTATTGTTCATTGATCTATCCTGTAGGCGCCTGAATTTTTTCAATTTTTATTTTCATATTTAATAAGTTTAATTCATGGACGTATAAAGAAGTCGGACGTAGTCTCGCTAAAACAAAAACTGTGTCACTAGAGTCGGCCACATTTGCACGTGTGCATTGTCAGGTTGTCACTGATAGGCTGACACGCACACATATACACACGTTGCGCGTGTAATGACTCACTGATGTGCGTGTCAGCCTGTATGTGACAGCGCACACGTGCATATTATGTGGCCGACTCGATGGACACAGTTTTTGTTTTAGCGAGACTACGTCCGACTTTTTTTATACGTTCATGGTTTAAATAGTGCTGTTCAATCAAGGTCGGAAGGGGCGTAAGCCGGGGTAACCGTTTTCGGGCGTAGTTTCAACCCTCTGGAAAAGTTATAAATATTGGTTCTACAGTTCCGGACGTAGAGACTTTTATTTAGTTTTCATCTTCTTTTTGTTTTTTTTTTTTTAAATTGGAAGTATCTTAAATCGTTTTTGACTTATTGGCAAATAACGAAACACTATTTCTTATTTTCACTAAATTGTTTATAACTATTGCAATTTTTGCGAGCGGGCTTCGAATTTTATCAAAAAATATCTAGATTCAATTTCGAATCGAATGACATCTCAATCATAATGATAGGGGAAGGCGACAAATTGACCTAAACAACCTAAAAAAAACCCTAAATAGCACTTGTTGACTAGTTTATATGTATGTATAGAATATGAATCTCAGAAACAATTTTCATGAAATTATGTATGCAGGGGGTATAATTAAGTATATTTAGTGTTCAAACCGAGCAAAGCTCGGTCACCCACGTACCTACTAGTAGTTTTATCTCTCAAAGCGGCGCACGTCTTATTTGTGACGACCAAGTGTAAAAACACGCTAAGTTACGCTATGTGTGCGTGAAAACAAATACCTTCGCCCGCGTCTCGGGCGGTACTGAGAGCGTCCGTGGTCACCCACACATTCACAGCGTGTTTGTGAACATCGTTACCACAAGTAAGGCTCGCGTCGCTTGGTGAGATAAAAGTACCTAATAATAATAATATATGAGTACATACATATAATGCTGTTTGTTTTCCGTTTAAAACGAAATAAATGAATTTAGTGAATAATTTTCCAGATGATCGGCGACAACGATCCGAGTGACATGCACATAGTTCTGTTCCAATACAGGACATGCCCGTTCTGCTGCAAAGTTCGCGCCTATCTGGACTCACGCGGCATCAGTTACGAGATAGTGGAAGTTGACGCGGTTCTTCGACAGGCTATTAAATGGTCTGGGTACAAAAAAGTTCCCATATTGCTGGTTAAAGTAGATGGAGGCTATCAGGTTGGTTTGTCATTATTTCATACATTTGTTAACGTAAATCTAAACTATTCTCACGAACAATTCCCATCGTTCTCTTGGACTTTCACAGTCATGCACTAGACTATGTAGGTACATATAGGTAGGTACATGTATGTACCCCTATGTTATACTATGTGTTTATTCGCACAGAACTAATTAAATCTACCTACACGTAATATAAGTCACGAACGATTATCGTGGCTCATTTTTAAATTCATCAGTAAATAAAGCTGTCATGAGTTCCCCACCAAGGACAAATATTTATGTGATGAACATGGTCATTTGTTCTGTGTCTGGGTTCTGTTTCTATGTGACATATATATGCAAAGGCGGATCCAGCTATGGCTCGGGGGGGAGGGGGGTCACATAGTCGTGGTCAAGTCACAAAACTGTGCGATAAGTTGCAAGCCAAAGCATATTTTTAATCAGTGGTACACCTAGGTACTGGACCAGGCCAGGAGGTGATCATTGTCTCCATGACCCCCCCCCCCCTCGATCCGCGCTTGCATATACTTATGCTTCTTTCTCATAGTCGAAGCTATGCTTAGCTTGAGGCTAGTAAGTGTTGTGTGAAAAATGTCTACCAATAATTGTTCTTATAGGTAACTCTTATTTCAGCAATTGATGGACAGCACTGCGATTGTATCAATCCTAGAGACGTATATGCTCGACAAGTCATACTCCATCAGAGACATCATAAAGTTTTACCCGGCTAACAAGCTTCAAAATAACGATGGAAAACCTGTCACTGAAATTGCGAACAGATACTTTGTGATGAGTCACACGGCTCAAACTAATAACAATGTGCAAAAGGAAGAGATGTAAGTTGTGTTGTATGTAATTCATTTTTATACTTGCTGATTGCTGATAGAGAAAACTTCCTGACTTGACAAACTTTGTTCTGCCATATAAATCATCACATAAATCCAACATTTATGTTGGAAGAAAACTAAGTGTGGATAATACGAGTATTATACTCCTCCGACTCCTCCGTCCGCGCAATTTTACTAAAAAGCGGTACAAATTGTTGTTTCACTTATTATTTTGTAGAATATCCTACTAATATTATAAATGTCAATGTATGGATGTTTGGATATTTGGATGTTTGTTGGTCAATCACGTCCTAACGTATGAACGGATCGGGCTGACATTTGGAACACAGATAGATTATATATAGTCTGGAAGAACACATAGGCTGCTTTTTATCCCGGAAAAACAAAGGGAACAACGGGAACGGGAACTTCGCGGGTAACACCGCGAGGTGCTGCTAGTATAAAATAAAGATTAGGCTATGCGATTGTGAGTTTATCTATTAAATTGAAGTCGGTTGTTTCGTTTTTTAGAGAAAAATAATAATTTACTACTAGCAGTGCCCCGTGGTTTACCCGTGTAGTCCCAATTATCGTCACTTTCCTGCGATAAAAAGTAGCCGATGTGCAATTTCAGACTATAATCTAACTGCATACCAAATTACAACGCGATCTGTTCCGCTGTTCTGATGTGATTGAGCAACAAACATTTAAACGTCCGTCTATATAGTATTAGTAAGATATCGGTGTGTGTTCAGGGAGGAGCGTAAATGGCGACAATGGGCCGACAGAGTGCTAGTCCACACTCTCTCTCCGAACGTGTACCGGACGACCGGGGAGGCGTTGGAGACGTTCAACTGGTTCGCCGAAGCCGGAGGCTGGAGGCAAGCGTTCCCCGCCTGGGAGTGCACCCTCATGGTGTATGGCGGAGCCGCCGCTATGTACCTCATCGCTAAAAGGCTCAAGAAAAGGTCAGTCGCTTGAAGTGAAAGCTTCTTTTGGCGCGCCACAGACAGATTTTTCGTGGGCTGTGAATTCTAGCGTCACGCACGGGAATGATAAGAAATTTTCGGGTGAACTAGGGACCATGAACCTAGATGGCCATGGTCATGTGGTCATGGCCACGCCCACCGGTTTCATCGCGTAGTTTCCAAAGTGACCTATCAAATTCTGAGTTATAAGTTTTCACTTCTATCGGCAGTTCTAGACAGACTGACCAGCAGACTGCCAAGTTTTTTTATTGTACAATAACGGTACTGTAAAAACTGATGTTTGTATTGACTTAATACTTTTAGAAGTAAAAACTTCTTTTGGCGCACCGCACACAGACTTTTTCGTAGGCTGTAAGTGAAGCTGACCCGTCACCCGATAGTCCATTTATCGAGGAATGCTATAGATATAGGCTATATAACGTTACGCTACTTACTATCAATAGGAGCGGAGCATGAATGAAAAATGTAACAAAAACGGAAAAAAATATTCCTTTAAAGGCCGATTTAAACTGAACGAACATAGAGCTAGAGCTGAAACAAGAGCATTCTTTCTCGATCTTTTAGTGTAAACGAAAGATCGTTCCTAGCGTTTTCCATATTATATATTCCATAGAATCTTTGCGAACGCAAACAAAACAACGAAAGAATGCACTACGTTTGTTTACACCAAATGAATTTGATACAGTGGGGATAGAATGAGCATTCGCTCGACTGATGTAAATCAGCCTTTAGAGAGTTTTCGTTGCGAGCGCTGAGGCGCGCCGAAGTCCGTGACAGCATGTGTCTTTTAAGGTTGCGTAATTATGACATTTTTCTTTTTAGGGTTCCGTAAAACGTAAAAACGGAACCCTTATAGATTCGTCATGTCTGTCTGTCTGTCTGTCTGTCCGTCCGTATGTCACAGCCACTTTTTGCCGAAACTATGAGAACTACACTGTTGAAACTTGGTAAGTAGATGTATTCTGTGAACCGCATTAAGATATGAAACAAAAATTAAAAAAAAAGAAAAATTAGGGTTGCCCTCATACTGAGAACTGAAACTCAAAAATTTTTTTTTCATCAAACCTACACGTGTGGGGTGTCTATCGATAGGTCTTCAAAAATGATATTGAGGTTTCTAAAATCATTTTCGTCTCCACTGAATGATTTGCGCGAGAGACACTTCCAAAGTGATAAAATGTGTGTCCCCCCTCCTCTAACTTCTAAAGTAAGAGAATGAAAAATCTAAAAAATATATATG
Source organism: Ectropis crepuscularia (assembly GCA_963693475.1). Lineage (NCBI taxonomy): Eukaryota > Metazoa > Arthropoda > Insecta > Lepidoptera > Geometridae > Ectropis > Ectropis crepuscularia. The sequence continues at coordinate 22,376,201 of OY856338.1, forward strand.
ATGTACATTACCATATAAACTACCAACGAAAATTAGTTTGAGCTCGATCTGATGAGTAGTTTTTTTTAGTACGTCATAAATACACAATTTTTGAAACTTCGATCAAAGTTACAACGAGCTACAAGAACTATGTGTACTATGTAGTAGGTATATTATGTTACTTGTTGCAACGGAACCCTTCATGGGCGAGTCCAACTCGCACTTGGCCACTTTTTTCTTTTTTTTTATATGGGGGAATACAATCACCATGCAGGGACATAGTGAGGTATGTCGGGCTCGACACCATGCCGACAACAGACATGGTGCCCCCTACCGACTAAAACCCCTACAGATTTCTTCTGCATGGCCAGGGGTCTGGGTCGCGGGGTCACTTTTCGCACTCCAGTCAACGACCCTGGCCCTTGCCACCGCCCTTGCGGACCCGCTTCGTAGGGGGCGTCAGTACCCCCATTTTACCTCATTTGGCTCCAGCGACGCGCTAGAAATCAGCGGCGCGTCACCTCCTCGAAGGCCTATCCCTAGGTGGGGTACCGGACGGCCCTAAACGTCCGACGCCCCAGGCCTTCCAGTGGAGACGGGTTGCAAGCCCAGAGGGTCTCTCTGGACTCGCCCCCGTGTCCGCTTCCGCCTCAGTGGAGGAGCGCTATTGCTCGTTCTTCCAACTCACAGGTCCTCTCACTGCCGAGAAACATTTCACCTCGCCTCTCACGGCAATGATGATCGGCAGCGAGAGATCCGCCGTCAGATGAGGGTCCTCCACGAGCACTCTGCTAATCAGAGTGCTCGTGGAGGACCCTCATCTGGAAGACTTAGGAATTTTACTTGGCCGATACATCAGCCGAGTAACCTTCCCAAGTCTTCCAGTCCCTCTCCCCAACCTCTACACGCACTGTTCAAGGGGGTGAGGAGCGCGTGTGGAAGTTCCCAGCACTGGCCGGGATTTGCCATCACACAACAAGATGCCTCCGAGGCAAGTTGTTGTGTGATGCCCGGGTGCACAACGTGGAGGTTCCCGAGCCACGCACCCCTGCGTCATTATGACCTAAGCTAACCAATTTTTTTCTGAATCTTAGTTGCTACGACCAATTTTTGATAGGTGGCGTAGCAACGCGCGCAGGGTTCAGCTAGTTATATAGCTAGGTAATTATTATGAAGTTAGCACTGTGAAGCGATATTAAGCAGCACACACGTTTGTTTTTAAACTTGAAATGAAACTTTCACAGGCATCACATCAAAGAAGACGCTCGCCAGAGTCTATACGACGCGGCCCGGGAGTGGTCCAGCGCAGTGAAACAGAAGGGCACGCCCTTCCTCGGCGGCCAGTCGCCTAACCTCGCCGACGTCACCGTGTACGGCGTCCTCAGCAGCATCGAGGGCTGCGCGGCCTTCCAGGACCTGAGGAACAACACCGACATCGGGACCTGGTACGATAACATCAAACGGACGATTGGAACACGGATGGGGAAAGTGGTCGCGACGCATGCGGTCGCGGCTTAATTTTTCCGTCACGTTGTCGTGAAGGTTGGACAGGGTGAATAGTCAATTTCCTGTAGTTAGCGATGCCAGGTATCCCGATAAAGCCGGACATACTCGTAGTTATAAGCCCCTCACGTTGATATTGCCACGGAACCTTGTCGCAATAACAGCTGCGCGACGCCATGGCGGAGTTAGATCCGTCTATAAATAATCAATTTTCTTAAAAAAAAAACTAAAACCGACTTAATTTGAAATTAAATTCAGACACGAGTGTCGAGACCAAATTTCATAAGAATCTATCACTATATCGTCTAATGAAAGTAAATTTTTGTTTTTTGTTCATATTTCCAAAACCGCTTGACCGATTTCGATAAAATCTATGTGGGACCACCTGTGAACTATGATCTAAGAAACAAAAACAAAACCATCAAAATCGATCCACAATTGGCGGCGCTATCGCGTACCATAAACATACAACCGAATTGAATAAACCTCCGCTTTTATTTTTTTGGAAGTCGGTTAAAAATACGTCGGTTAAAGAAGGCAGAGGTAGGTACTTAGTGCGCGTTAGCGCTGGCTGACTTTGCGAACGGCACTGACAGTTCGACTACGTCACTAAGATGGCCGCTAAACGCTCTGTCAACGGGGCTTATAGGCTTTTTAATTACGTGTCTGGCCAAAATAAACGCTGTTCGGGTTTTCTGGCTTTTGTTAGGCTATCCACTTTTCGCAAACGAGCGAGTGCCGAACGCAGGCGAGTCGTCTGTCGGTCGCTCCCACAGTCCGCGGTCGGTAGCGTTCATTCCTTATTTTGTTGTACCTATTAATATCACACTAAAGCCTCAATAATGTATTACCCAAATATCCAGCCGAACTGGGTAGTCTGTGCGGTTAGATTGGGCGACCTGGCAATCCTACCTGCATTTGATATGTACAATCTGCATATTTACGATTTTGAAGTGTAATCTAACTGCTTTAAGCTATAACAATGATAGCTTAAAACAGTTGCCCACATTAGTAGGTATTCTAGATTACGAGATATTGATGGAACGAATCGATCGTATGACTACGGTACATATCCCGTAAAATTACTAATACTAGCATAAATATTCCAATTGGCATGCTAAAGATTTTTGTGAATACAATTTAAATACTGGACTAAGAATTCGGCTGGCAGTGTTCCATACTGATAGCATGGATATAATTATGATTGTACTGTAATATACCTAAAGCCGTGGAAAATACAATAGGTATCTACTAGGTTTTACTTAACACACAATTGCATGTAAAAAATTGGCTATTCACTATTGGAAAATGTTCCACCTTTACTTTGTGAAGCATATTTTTATGGTTGGTCTATATTTTATTATCCTAAATATAAATAAAACCCGATTACCTATGTTCACGTTTTGAGTGTTAAAACGCAAATCTTTATGAGTTTTCGGAGATGAGCGTGAATGACAGCGCGTTACGTCTAATTTATTTGCCAGTGGTGGTGGTATAACGTCAAAAAGCCGTGGTGAACTATTAGATAGAATGTTCGATTTCACATTCATGAGGTCGTAGATTCGAATTCTGCCTGTGCCTCTAATTATTGGGTACGTGTTTGTCATCACCGTAACCACTGGCTTTAACAGTGAAGGAAACCATCGTGAGTTAACCGGGTTGTTCCAAGAAAAAAATCTTTCGAAGACACGTGTTATCAGCCAACCCGCACTTGAAACGTGGGCTGCGCAACAAAAACTGGACTGCTTATGCAAAAGATCAGGGAAGGCGCCATGCCTTGTTGTGTATCAACTGGCGTCTTTGATTACGCCGTGTGTTATTTAGTGTGTACGCTACTTTCTATTACTTACAAGCGCGCGAAAGTAATCACGATGTGCTGTTTAGACCGCATTGTCTTGTCATTTTGAGGGTCTTACATCCGAAAGCTCATAAAGTTTTGCGTTGAACTTACCTTTGCATGTCTCAGGATTTATTTACATATTATAGCCTATTCCTGAGGTACTGCTGAGAACCAGAGTTCATGTATGACATTATCACGTAAAAATATACCTCACTACCATTGATCTAGTTTATACTGACTTTATGAATCCATAGATATATAAACATGTTGAGATTACTGTTTGTGATAGAAGTACCTACATTGCTAGGTTGATGGCATAAGCTATCAATCTTGAGTATTATTAATTACGGGACATATACTCGCTCGCATTCGGGATTCATCTACCAACCCGCACTGGGCCAGCGTGGTGGATAATGACCTTGACTACCAGCAGTGGGTACATTTTGTGGGCTGCTTATACTATTCGGGATTCGCTCCGACATATAATCACGGTAAATGTCCTGTAATTGATAGTAGTAGTTCAGAAGTACCTATACCTGAAAAGTACATTTCGTCTCAATTATTTTGAGAATCTGTAAACCTCAACTTACATAGTTTTACATAGTTGCTATTACTCTGTTCTGAGCGTTTTATGTAGACCCTAAAGAGATTTGTTACGGTTAGCAACGCAAACAATGCTTACTGTGAACCTTAGGCGTATAGCACACAGCAGATAGACTCGAGGGGTGCCGTTTCTAAGTTTCCTTCAGGATTAAATTACAGTGCGCTAACACATTAGAGTCGCATGCACAGGCGAGGCGGCGTCGGGGCAGAGGCGTGGCGGGAGTGCTGTGTCACTTGTACGTCTTCATTTTCTGACAACGTCATTAAACCGAGAGCTCTTCTGCTTGCCGAGAGATGTTCTGCTGGCCGGACCGGAAACCGACAAAGACAATGATGAGGCCATCCAATAAGAAGAAGCTACCACTAAGCCGAAACGCGGCTACCGTGTCAGCTGCATCGGGCCCAAATTAAGACTTCGAGCAACCCCTAGGCCAGTGCGCCACGAAGCCCTACCCCGGCAGAGAGGTTCGCCTTAGAGCCAGCTCCTGATTTTCCCCACAAGTGTGTGTAGGGAGTGTGTAAGATCAAATGATGAACGACATTAAAAAAAGCTTAATCGCCCGCGCTTTGACTACGCCTCGACTTAGCAGTGTGCTATGCGCCGTAAACTGCGAATAAAAATCCTCTCTTTGATGGGCTTAACAAAAAGCAAAACATGTCGATAATGAAGCGCTTTGTAAAATATGATACTCGTCTCCTTAGATTCAGTAATTTTTTTCCCTCTCGTAATCCTTACTTTTTTTTTTTAAACATAATCATGTTTTTCTACACTCACTTGGTCTGCGTTTGATTAATTACCTACCTGCTGGGTCATTACAGTTACATGTGAAAGGCCAAAAAATATCGATAAAATAATTAAATATATTTAAAAAAAAATACTTTAGTACAAATATTTTAGCACTAATATTTATGAGAACTACTTATACCTTCATCAAACCACCATTAGTGTGTAGTTCCTGTTGTCACTGAGCCTACGGTTGTTGAATAGGTAATTGTTGACTATTTTGTTATACTATGATTATGTATTGGGCTCGTTAAAGATAAATGTGATTTCGTTTACAAAATAAACAGACTGTTTAAATTATTAAATGTTTTTATTTTATTTACCACACACCACTTCCATTCTACAAAGACTAGTCGAAAATATGACGTAAATGTATAATATTTAGGCCACATTTAGGCGTTTTCAAAATGAAAATATCTCTTAATTGCGCCACAGGCGACAGGTGGCAAGGTTGATACCTCAATGTTAATAATTTGATACATTTTTTACCCATCTGTCACTGATTGATCAATCTGTCATATATCTCTAATTCTGAAAACGACTCAAAGTGGGCTTAAAAATAATTGAATTTAGTCGATAGACGCCACTGAATCGATTGTCTTGTCACACAAGGTACTAAAAAACTACAGAAATATTTGCAATTGACTTGTCGGACACCGCCATCTAGCGAAAATCATAAACAAATTATTTTTTCAAATTGAGCTATTATAAAAAAAAACTCTTCTTCAAAATGAAAAATACATTACTTTTAAGTCATGTTTTCAAGAGCCTCTAGTACAGCTAGTAGAATACTTAAACTACTTAACTACAAACGTCATCTTGTACGTTTAAAACTTAATCGCGAAGACTTAAAACAATATAAACTTCAGGCACTAACAAGTTCTACACATAAATATACAAAAGAAGAGTTCTTTACACGTACGACACTCGTTCATTTTGAGTCTTGAAAATGTCAATCAATAAACAATTTGAGACGAACACGGAACACCGTCGACCAAGGTCGATAGAAAAATAAAGTTTTGCTATTGGTAGATATTTTATGCACCATTAAGTTGCATCAACGTCCCCAATGGGCCTTAAAATACGTTATGATAATTTATGTTCTCATAATAGTTTACTAGGGAGTAGGGAAGGCTTTTGCCCTGGAGTGGGACAGTAATGGTTTAAAATAATAATACTAGGTTACGCAACTTAGTATGGGTACAGGATTAGTTACTGCCATACTAAGTGACGCAACCTAGTATGGTAACAAGAATAGTTACTACCATATTACGCAACCTACTCGAAGTGTGTGAACAGGAATACTTACTACGATACTAGGTTATGCAACCTAGTATGAAAACAGGAATACTTACTACGATACTAGGTTACGCAACCTAGTATGAAAACAGGCAGTTACTACTATACTACTTAGGTTACGCAACCTAGTATGAAAACAGCAATAGTTACTACGATACTAGGTTACACAACCAAGTATAAGAACAGGAATAGTTACTACGATACTAGGTTACGCAACCTAGTATGAAAACAGGAATAGTTACTACGATACTACTTAGGTTACGCAACCTAGTATGAAAACAGGAATAGTTACTACGATACTACTTAGGTTATGCAACCTAGTATGGAAACAAAAATAGTTAAGCACCTAAACATGGCGTAGAGAGGACGTATTATCTTGAGGCAAAAAACAATAAGTTAACAAGCGACTTGTGTGTAAGCGAGAGAGAAGCCTCTGTTCGCGACGTCCGGCGGAGTCGTCGCGGTGGCGCCCTCACTCCCGTCTGTGACCACGTAGAGGACGAACGGCTTTGCCCCCGCTGTAACAACGAACATGAGTATGTATTAATTTCTAGTGGCGAAATTCGAACATCGACGAAAAGGGCGGATCTAGCATTGACGTCGGGAAGGCAGAGTCACATGGTCGTGATCAAGTCACAAGACCGTGCAATAAGTGCATGCGTGCGTGTAAATGAGAGGTCCACCTATGTAGGTTCTGGACCCAGCCCAGGGGGCGGGGGTCATGACCCTTATGACACCCGCTTGGATCCGCCCATGACCGATGATGCATTCTATAGTGGAATAACTCCTTGCAGAGTCCGCCTGGGGCAGTGGCACACCTTAGCCATCCTACCACGAACCAGTAATCTGAAAACTGTGTTCAGGTTTGAAGGGCAATGTTTTCAGTGAAATTACAGAACATAGAGATAAAACAATATCTCCTGGTGACGAACGCAGTGCAGTGCTAGATAATGATTTGGGACTCATCATGTTCTAATAGCTGCGTATCATTGTGTTGTTATATTGTTATGTAGATTTCGCCACTATAAATAAATACATTTTTTATAAGTAGTATAGAGTGACGAGATGAGCAGGACACGTTCCTGATGGTAAGCAACATGCCTGCCCATAACAACACAGTACACCGGTGTGAAGTTGGCAGCCAAAAGTTTCTGCCGTATTATCCGACCAAATTAAAATGGTATTTTTTGTAAAATTTGCTTAAATCAATGAATCTTATGCTTCTGCTTTAGAGCATTAAATAAAAATGGTGAAACTCAATACTTATAATTTGATAAAGCTCAGAAACAAACCAAAAAACTAAAAAAACCCAGGCACACTTTTTTCGCCAAGTCCACATTTCCTTCAATACTGCGACCTGACGGCCCCTGAAATTCTGAAATATTATGAAACAGTATTGTAGCGTGTTTCATGCGCTATCAAAAAAACATAGTTAAAATGTGGCTAAATGATCTCTACTTAGAGAAATTTTCATCTGAAATCGCTCGGGTACCGAAATCTTAGGAGGAAAAGTTGGCTGCTGGCTAATTGTGACCTCCCACAGCTGAAATTAGCCAAAAATCTAAACATTTAATCTAGGTCTATACAAATTCTATCAAAGTTAGTCATTTAAGATAAGGCTTCATGCCGTTTTAACCCTAAACTCTCCACACAAACAAAACTAGTGAAAGTGCTCAACCTTAAAACACACTATGCTCGATTACGACCTGTAGGCCCCTGAAATACTAAAGTTTTTAGGTTTTATTCTGTAGAATGATACTTAGTCTATCTCAAAAATATAATGAGAATGTGGCTAAACGATTGCTTAACCCTCAATTAAGTTCATGAAAAATTTACAAAAAAAATTTTTGCCAAGTTCATGTTTCCTTCCATACTGCGACCTGACGGCCCCTGAAATTCTGAAATATTATGTAACAGTATTGTAGCGTGTTTCATGCGCTATCAAAAAAACATAGTTAAAATGTGGCTAAATGGTTTCTACTTAGAGAAATTTTCATCTGAAATCGCTCGGGTACCGAAATCTTAGGAGGAAAAGTTGGCTGCTGGCTAATTGTGAACTCCCACAGCTGAAATTAGCCAAAACTCTTATCATTTAATCTAGGTCTTCACATATTATATCGAAATTAGTCATTTAAGATAAGGCTTCATGCCGTTTTAACCCTAAACTCTCCACACAAACAAAACTAGTGAAAGTGCTCAACCTTAAAACACACCATGCTCGATTACGACCTGTAGGCCCCTGAAATACTGAAGTTTTTAGGTTTTATTCTACAGAATGATACTTAGTCTATCTAAAAAATATAATGAGAATGTGGCTAAACGATTGCTTAACCCTCAATTAAGTTCATGAAAAATTTACAAAAAAAATTTTTGCCAAGTTCATGTTTCCTTCCATACTGCGACCTGACGGCCCCTGAAATTCTGAAATATTATGTAACAGTATTGTAGAGTGTTTCATGCGCTATCAAAAAAACATAGTTAAAATGTGGCTAAATGGTCTCTACTTAGAGAAATTTTCATCTGAAATCGCTCGGGTACCGAAATCTTAGGAGGAAAAGTTGGCTGCTGGCTAATTGTGAACTCCCACAGCTGAAATTAGCCAAAAATCTAAACATTTAGTCTAGGTCTATACATATTCTATCAAAGTTATTCATTTAAGATAAGGCTTCATGCCGTTTTAGCCCTAAACTCTCCACACAAACAAAACTAGTGCAAGTGCTCAACCTTAAAACACACCATGCTCGATTACGACCTGTAGGCCCCTGAAATACTGAAGTTTTTAGGTTTTATTCTGTAGAATGATACCTAGTCTATCTAAAAACTATAGTGAGAATGTGGCTAAACGATTGCTTAACCCTCAATTAAGTTCATGAAAAATTTACAAAAAAAATTTTTGCCAAGTTCATGTTTCCTTCAATACTGCGACCTAACGGCCCCTGAAATTCTGAAATATTATGTAACAGTATTGTAGCGTGTTTCATGCGCTATCAAAAAAACATAGTTAAAATGTGGCTAAATGGTCTCTACTTAGAGACATTTTCATCTGAAATTGCTCGGGTACCGAAATCTTAGGAGGAAAAGTTGGCTGCTGGCTAATTGTGAACTCCCACAGCTGAAATTAGCCAAAACTCTTATCAGTTAATCTAGGTCTACACATATTATATCGAAATTAGTCATTTAAGATAAGGCTTCATGCCGTTTTAACCCTAAACTCTCCACACAAACAAAACTAGTGAAAGTGCTCAACCTTAAAACACACCATGCTCGATTACGACCTGTAGGCCCCTGAAATACTGAAGTTTTTAGGTTTTATTCTACAGAATGATACCTAGTCTATCTAAAAAATATAGTGAAAATGTGGCTACACGATTGCTTAATCCTCAATTGAGTTCATGAAAAATTTACAAAAAATTTTTTTGCCAAGTTCATGTTTCCTTCAATACTGCGACCTAACGGCCCCTGAAATTCTGAAATATTATGTAACAGTATTGTAGCGTGTTTCATGCGCTATCAAAAAAAAAATAGTTAAAATGTGGCTAAATGGTCTCTACTTAGAGACATTTTCATCTGAAATTGCTCGGGTACCGAAATCTTAGGAGGAAAAGTTGGCTGCTGGCTAATTGTGAACTCCCACAGCTGAAATTAGCCAAAACTCTTATCAGTTAATCTAGGTCTACACATATTATATCGAAATTAGTCATTTAAGATAAGGCTTCATGCCGTTTTAACCCTAAACTCTCCACACAAACAAAACTAGTGAAAGTGCTCAACCTTAAAACACACCATGCTCGATTACGACCTGTAGGCCCCTGAAATACTGAAGTTTTTAGGTTTTATTCTACAGAATGATACCTAGTCTATCTAAAAAATATAGTGAAAATGTGGCTAAACGATTGCTTAATCCTCAATTGAGTTCATGAAAAATTTACAAAAAATTTTTTTGCCAAGTTCATGTTTCCTTCAATACTGCGACCTAACGGCCCCTGAAATTCTGAAATATTATGTAACAGTATTGTAGCGTGTTTCATGCGCTATCAAAAAAACTTAGTTAAAATGTGGCTAAATGGTCTCTACTTAGAGAAATTTTCATCTGAAATCGCTCGGGTACCGAAATCTTAGGAGGAAAAGTTGGCTGCTGGCTAATTGTGAACTCCCACAGCTGAAATTAGCAAAAAATCTAAACATTTAGTCTAGGTCTATACATATTCTATCAAAGTTAGTCATTTAAGATAAGGCTTCATGCCGTTTTAACCCTAAACTCTCCACACAAACAAAACTAGTGCAAGTGCTCAACCTTAAAACACACCATGCTCGATTACGACCTGTAGGCCCCTGAAATACTGAAGTTTTTAGGTTTTATTCTGTAGAATGATACCTAGTCTATCTAAAAACTATAGTGAGAATGTGGCTAAACGATTGCTTAACCCTCAATTAAGTTCATGAAAAATTTACAAAAAAAATTTTTGCCAAGTTCATGTTTCCTTCCATACTGCGACCTGACGGCCCCTGAAATTCTGAAATATTATGTAACAGTATTGTAGCGTGTTTCATGCGCTATCAAAAAAACATAGTTAAAATGTGGCTAAATGGTCTCTACTTAGAGAAATTTTCATCTGAAATCGCTCGGGTACCGAAATCTTAGGAGGAAAAGTTGGCTGCTGGCTAATTGTGAACTCCCACAGCTGAAATTAGCCAAAAGTCTAAACATTTAGTCTAGGTCTATACATATTCTATCAAAGTTAGTCATTTAAGATAAGGCTTCATGCCGTTTTAACCCTAAACTCTCCACACAAACAAAACTAGTGAAAGTGCTCAACCTTAAAACACACCATGCTCGATTACGACCTGTAGGCCCCTGAAATACTGAAGTTTTTAGGTTTTATTCTACAGAATGATACCTAGTCTATCTAAAAACTATAGTGAGAATGTGGCTAAACGATTGCTTAACCCTCAATTAAGTTCATGAAAAATTTACAAAAAAAATTTTTGCCAAGTTCATGTTTCCTTCCATACTGCGACCTGACGGCCCCTGAAATTCTGAAATATTATGTAACAGTATTGTAGCGTGTTTCATGCGATATCAAAAAAACATAGTTAAAATGTGGCTAAATGGTCTCTACTTAGATAAATTTTCATCTGAAATCGCTCGGGTACCGAAATCTTAGGAGGAAAAGTTGGTTGCTGGCTAATTGTGAACTCCCACAGCTGAAATTAGCCAAAAATCTAAACATTTAGTCTAGGTCTATACATATTCTATCAAAGTTAGTCATTTAAGATAAGGCTTCATGCCGTTTTAACCCTAAACTCGCCACACAAACAAAACTAGTGAAAGTGCTCAACCTTAAAACACACCATGCTCGATTACGACCTGTAGGCCCCTGAAATACTGAAGTTTTTAGGTTTTATTCTGTAGAATGATACCTAGTCTATCTAAAAACTATAGTGAGAATGTGGCTAAACGATTGCTTAACCCTCAATTAAGTTCATGAAAAATTTACAAAAAAAATTTTTGCCAAGTTCATGTTTCCTTCCATACTGCGACCTGACGGCCCCTGAAATTCTGAAATATTATGTAACAGTATTGTAGCGTGTTTCATGCGCTATCAAAAAAACATAGTAAAATGTGGCTAAATGGTCTCTACTTAGAGAAATTTTCATCTGAAATCGCTCGGGTACCGAAATCTTAGGAGGAAAAGTTGGCTGCTGGCTAATTGTGAACTCCCACAGCTGAAATTAGCCAAAAATCTAAACATTTAGTCTAGGTCTATACATATTCTATCAAAGTTAGTCATTTAAGATAAGGCTTCATGCCGTTTTAACCCTAAACTCGCCACACAAACAAAACTAGTGAAAGTGCTCAACCTTAAAACACACCATGCTCGATTACGACCTGTAGGCCCCTGAAATACTGAAGTTTTTAGGTTTTATTCTGTAGAATGATACCTAGTCTATCTAAAAAATATAGTGAGAATGTGGCTAAACGATTGCTTAACCCTCAATTGAGTTCATGAAAAATGTACAAAAAAAATTTTTGCCAAGTTCATGTTTCCTTCCATACTGCGACCTGACGGCCCCTGAAATTCTGAAATATTATGTAACAGTATTTTAGCGTGTTTTATGCGCTATAAAAAAAACATAGTTAAAATGTGGCTAAATGGTCTCTACTTAGAGAAATTTACATCTGAAATCGCTCGGGTACCGAAATCTTAGGAGGAAAAGTTGGCTGCTGGCTAATTGTGAACTCCCACAGCTGAAATTAGCCAAAAATCTAAACATTTAGTCTAGGTCTATACATATTCTATCAAAGTTAGTCATTTAAGATAAGGCTTCATGCCGTTTTAACCCTAAACTCTCCACACAAACAAAACTAGTGAAAGTGCTCAACCTTAAAACACACCATGCTCGATTACGACCTGTAGGCCCCTGAAATACTGAAGTTTTTAGATTTTATTCTACAGAATGATACCTAGTCTATCTAAAAAATATAGTAAGAATGTGGCTAAACGATTGCTTAACCCTCAATTGAGTTCATGAAAAATTTACAAAAAAAATTTTGCCAAGTTCAGGTTTCCTTCAATACTGCGACCTGACGGCCCCTGAAATTCTGAAATATTATGTAACAGTATTGTAGCGTGTTTCATGCGCTATCAAAAAAACATAGTTAAAATGTGGCTAAATGGTCTCTACTTAGAGAAATTTTCATCTGAAATCGCTCGGGTACCAAAATCTTAGGAGGAAATGTTGGCTGACGTTTATGCTATACCACAGCAGAAGACAAATATTTAATCAACACATTTTAGAAAAAAAACACAATTTTATCTTATCTTATACCTTTAAACGAGTAATTCTTGTATATATATATATTGAATCTGAATCTGGGAAACGGCTCGAACAATTTTCATGAAATTATGTATTCAGGGGGTTTCAGCGACGATACATCGATCTAGCTAGATTGTATAATTAAAAAATGACATTTTATGTGCTTTTTCAGACAATACAAAACTCCTATAATATCATTTGAATATGATAGCAAATTTCGCCAGTAATGTCATCGGCTGAATAGCTTAAGCAGTAGAGGGCCGCCTTATGTGGCGAGAGATCTCGGTTCGAATCCTGATGATTCCTTTCTCGGTCTTTTTTTTTTTATTTTCATGTAATATTTTAATAAGTTTTATACCATGTGATATTTCATGGGAAAGTTATTTGTATCTGCCTAAATGTAATAAAAAGAAACCGATCAAAGCTCGGTCTACCACGTACTACTATTAATATCAACAGATTCAATCATTTTAGTTTTTATTAAATTTAGGTTATTGTTTTTTTATTTATGTCACCAGTCGCCGATTACAATTTTTTTCCCGCATTACATTGTTTAATTAGATGATTTACGATTTATAATAATTGCTGAGATACATCTAAAACTCGGAAAATCTTAATCATATTTTAGCAACAAAAATTTATATACCCCTCGTTTTACTCTCATACATTTAACTTTTGTCGTGGTGCAAACTTATGTGTACGTGGACATAATGCACCTTTTTTGACTCGTCTTGACGTTTAATCTATACCACAGCAGCAGAAATATATTTAGTCTACACATTTTGGAAAAAATTCTCAAAAATCACAATTTTCTACTTTTAATAACACCTGATTTAACAATTTTAGTTTGTATTTAATTTTAGTTAGTATATTTTTTATTTCTGTCACCAGTCACCGATTTGTCATATTTTTCTCCACATTTCATTCTTTAATGTGATGATTTAGCGTTAATAATTGCTGAGATACATCTAAAACTCGGAAAATCTTAATCATATTTTAGCAACAAAAATTGATATACCCCTCGTTTTACTCTCATACATTTAACTTTTGCCGTGGTGCAAACTCATGTGTACGGGGACATAATGCACCTTTTTTGACTCGTCTTGACGTTTAGTCTATACCACAGCAGCAGAAATATATTAAGTCTACACATTTTGGAAAAAAATCTCAAAAATCACAATTTTCTACTTTTAATAACACCTGATTTAACAATTTTAGTTTGTATTTAATTTTAGTTAGTATATTTTTTATTTCTGTCACCAGTCACCGATTTGTAATATTTTTCTCCACATTTCATCGTTTAATGTGATGATTTAGCGTTAATAATTGCTGAGATACATCTAAAACTCGGAAAATCTTAATCATATTTTAGCAACAAAAATTGATATACCCCTCGTTTTACTCTCATACATTTAACTTTTGCCGTGGTGCAAACTCATGTGTACGGGGACATAATGCACCTTTTTTTACTCGTCTTGACGTTTAATCTATACCACAACTTAACTTTTGCCATATTGCAAACTCGTGTGTACTCGTACTTGAGCATCGTTTTTTATTTGTCTCTTAGTTTTTTTTTTGACATTCTAGCAACAGCATAAATCACTGTTTTTTTTTAATATTCTAGAATATTTGTTTAAAACATTTTCTAGAACATTAAAAAATAGTATTGTGTTAGTTTAGTGAAATCATTAGTTTTAGTAACATTATTGAATTACGTAAAAATATTTGTTTTATTTTTGTAAAAAAATTGTTATGATGTTAGTATTAGTTTTAATGATAGTTTAAGTAAAATATTGAATTAGGTAAAAATTTAAGTCATAAATAAATTATTTTGGTATTAGTATTAGTTATAGTAATATTATTAAATCAAGTAAATACATTAATTTTAGCATACTTTCATTACCTCTTGTATTCAAAAAATTCTTTTAATCCATAGTTGTGAATAATTTAAAAATATTTACTTACTTTAATTTTTTTAACAATGAAAATTTCGCTGGAAATTAAAAAGACTATCGAAGAACTAATTGTGAGAAAAGAAATTCCGTTAAATGCCCCAAGTTGGAGAAGTTTTGACGAGTATGAATTGATAACGCAAAAAATTAATATTAAAAACAGACCAAAAAATCGAAAAAAAAATTACAATTACTGGACATTTGTTGGACGTAAAACAGAAACAAAAAAATGTGTTTGTATAGACCTAGACTAAATGTTTAGATTTTTGGCTAATTTCAGCTGTGGGAGTTCACAATTAGCCAGCAGCCAACTTTTCCTCCTAAGATTTCGGTACCCGAGCGATTTCAGATGAAAATTTCTCTAAGTAGAGACCATTTAGCCACATTTTAACTATGTTTTTTTGATAGCGCATGAAACACGCTACAATACTGTTACATAATATTTCAGAATTTCAGGGGCCGTCAGGTCGCAGTATGGAAGGAAACATGAACTTGGCAAAAATTTTTTTTGTAAATTTTTCATGAACTTAATTGAGGGTTAAGCAATCGTTTAGCCACATTCTCACTATAGTTTTTAGATAGACTAGGTATCATTCTACAGAATAAAACCTAAAAACTTCAGTATTTCAGGGGCCTACAGGTCGTAATCGAGCATGGTGTGTTTTAAGGTTGAGCACTTTCACTAGTTTTGTTTGTGTGGCGAGTTTAGGGTTAAAACGGCATGAAGCCTTATCTTAAATGACTAACTTTGATAGAATATGTATAGACCTAGACTAAATGTTTAGATTTTTGGCTAATTTCAGCTGTGGGAGTTCACAATTAGCCAGCAACCAACTTTTCCTCCTAAGATTTCGGTACCCGAGCGATTTCAGATGAAAATTTATCTAAGTAGAGACCATTTAGCCACATTTTAACTATGTTTTTTTGATAGCGCATGAAACACGCTACAATACTGTTACATAATATTTCAGAATTTCAGGGGCCGTCAGGTCGCAGTATGGAAGGAAACATGAACTTGGCAAAAATTTTTTTTGTAAATTTTTCATGAACTTAATTGAGGGTTAAGCAATCGTTTAGCCACATTCTCACTATAGTTTTTAGATAGACTAAGTATCATTCTACAGAATAAAACCTAAAAACTTCAGTATTTCAGGGGCCTACAGGTCGTAATCGAGCATGGTGTGTTTTAAGGTTGAGCCTTTCACTAGTTTTGTTTGTGTGGAGAGTTTAGGGTTAAAACGGCATGAAGCCTTATCTTAAATGACTAATTTTGATATAATATGTGTAGACCTAGATTAATTGATAAGAGTTTTGGCTAATTTCAGCTGTGGGAGTTCACAATTAGCCAGCAGCCAACTTTTCCTCCTAAGATTTCGGTACCCGAGCGATTTCAGATGAAAATTTCTCTAAGTAGAGACCATTTAGCCACATTTTAACTACGTTTTTTTGATAGCGCATGAAACACGCTACAATACTGTTACATAATATTTCAGAATTTCAGGGGCCGTTAGGTCGCAGTATTGAAGGAAACATGAACTTGGCAAAAAAATTTTTTGTAAATTTTTCATGAACTCAATTGAGGATTAAGCAATCGTTTAGCCACATTCTCACTATAGTTTTTAGATAAACTAAGTATCATTCTACAGAATAAAACCTAAAAACTTCAGTATTTCAGGGGCCTACAGGTCGTAATCGAGCATGGTGTGTTTTAAGGTTGAGCACTTTCACTAGTTTTGTTTGTGTGGAGAGTTTAGGGTTAAAACGGCATGAAGCCTTATCTTAAATGACTAACTTTGATAGAATATGTATAGACCTAGACTAAATGTTTAGATTTTTGGCTAATTTCAGCTGTGGGAGTTCACAATTAGCCAGCAGCCAACTTTTCCTCCTAAGATTTCGGTACCCGAGCGATTTCAGATGAAAATGTCTCTAAGTAGAGACCATTTAGCCACATTTTAACTATGTTTTTTTGATAGCGCATGAAACACGCTACAATACTGTTACATAATATTTCAGAATTTCAGGGGCCGTCAGGTCGCAGTATGGAAGGAAACATGAACTTGGCAAAAATTTTTTTTGTAAATTTTTCATGAACTTAATTGAGGGTTAAGCAATCGTTTAGCCACATTCTCACTATAGTTTTTAGATAGACTAGGTATCATTCTACAGAATAAAACCTAAAAACTTCAGTATTTCAGGGGCCTACAGGTCGTAATCGAGCATGGTGTGTTTTAAGGTTGAGCACTTTCACTAGTTTTGTTTGTGTGGAGAGTTTAGGGTTAAAACGGCATGAAGCCTTATCTTAAATGATTAACTTTGATATAATAGGTGTAGACCTAGATTATCTGATAAGAGTTTTGGCTAATTTCAGTTGTGGGAGTTCACAATTAGCCAGCAGCCAACTTTTCCTCCTAAGATTTCGGTACCCGAGCGATTTCAGATGAAAATTTATCTAAGTAGAAACCATTTAGCCACATTTTAACTATGTTTTTTTGATAGCGCATGAAACACGCTACAATACTGTTACATAATATTTCAGAATTTCAGGGGCCGTCAGGTCGCAGTATGGAAGGAAACATGAACTTGGCAAAAATTTTTTTTGTACATTTTTCATGAACTCAATTGAGGGTTAAGCAATCGTTTAGCCACATTCTCACTATAGTTTTTAGATAGACTAGGTATCATTCTACAGAATAAAACCTAAAAACTTCAGTATTTCAGGGGCCTACAGGTCGAAATCGAGCATGGTGTGTTTTAAGGTTGAGCACTTTCTCTAGTTTTGTTTGTGTGGAAAGTTTAGGGTTAAAACGGCATGAAGCCTTATCTTAAATGACTAACTTTGATAGAATATGTATAGACCTAGATTAAATGTTTAGATTTTTGGCTAATTTCAGCTGTGGGAGTTCACAATTAGCCAGCAGCCAACTTTTCCTCCTAAGATTTCGGTACCCGAGCAATTTCAGATGAAAATTTCTCTAAGAAGAGACCATTTAGCCACATTTTAACTATGTTTTTTTGATAGCGCATGAAACACGCTACAATACTGTTACATAATATTTCAGAATTTCAGGGGCCGTCAGGTCGCAGTATGGAAGGAAACATGAACTTGGCAAAAATTTTTTTTGTACATTTTTCATGAACTCAATTGAGGGTTAAGCAATCGTTTAGCCACATTCTCACTATAGTTTTTAGATAGACTAGGTATCATTCTACAGAATAAAACCTAAAAACTTCAGTATTTCAGGGGCCTACAGGTCGTAATCGAGCATGGTGTGTTTTAAGGTTGAGCACTTTCACTAGTTTTGTTTGTGTGGAGAGTTTAGGGTTAAAACGGCATGAAGCCTTATCTTAAATGATTAACTTTGATATAATAGGTGTAGACCTAGATTATCTGATAAGAGTTTTGGCTAATTTCAGTTGTGGGAGTTCACAATTAGCCAGCAGCCAACTTTTCCTCCTAAGATTTCGGTACCCGAGCGATTTCAGATGAAAATTTATCTAAGTAGAAACCATTTAGCCACATTTTAACTATGTTTTTTTGATAGCGCATGAAACACGCTACAATACTGTTACATAATATTTCAGAATTTCAGGGGCCGTCAGGTCGCAGTATTGAAGGAAACATGAACTTGGCAAAAAATTTTTTTGTAAATTTTTCATGAACTCAATTGAGGGTTAAGCAATCGTTTAGCCACATTCTTACTATATTTTTTAGATAGACTAGGTATCATTCTACAGAATAAAACCTAAAAACTTCAGTATTTCAGGGGCCTACAGGTCGAAATCGAGCATGGTGTGTTTTAAGGTTGAGCACTTTCACTAGTTTTGTTTGTATGGAAAGTTTAGGGTTAAAACGGCATGAAGCCTGATCTTAAATGACTGACTTTGATAGAATATGTATAGACCTAGATTAAATGTAAAGATTTTGAACTAATTTCTGCTGTGGGAGTTCACAATAAGCCAGCAGTCAACTTTTCCTCCTAAGATTTCGGTACTCGAGCGATTTCAGATGAAAATTTCTCTAAGTAGAGACCATTTAGCCACATTTTAACTATGTTTTTTTGATAGTGCATGAAACACGCTACAATACTGTTACATAATATTTCAGAATTTCAGGGGCCGTTAGGTCGCAGTATTGAAGGAAACATGAACTTGGCAAAAAATTTTTTTGTAAATTTTTCATGAACTCAATTGAGGATTAAGCAATCGTTTAGCCACATTCTCACTATATTTTTTAGATAGACTAGGTATCATTCTGTAGAATAAAACCTAAAAACTTCAGTATTTCAGGGGCCTACAGGTCGTAATCGAGCATGGTGTGTTTTAAGGTTGAGCACTTTCACTAGTTTTGTTTGTATGGAAAGTTTAGGGTTAAAACGGCATGAAGCCTGATCTTAAATGACTGACTTTGATAGAATATGTATAGACCTAGATTAAATGTAAAGATTTTGAACTAATTTCTGCTGTGGGAGTTCACAATAAGCCAGCAGTCAACTTTTCCTCCAAAGATTTCGGTACCTGAGCGATTTCAGATGAACATTTATCTGAGTAGAAACCATTTAGCCACATTTTAACTACGTTTTTTTGATAGCGCATGAAACACGCTACAATACTGTTTCATAATATTTCAGAATTTCAGGGGCCGTCAGGTCGCAGTATTGAAGGAAACGTGGACTTGGCGAAAAAAGTGTGCCTGGGTTTTTTTTAGTTTTTTGGTTTGTTTCTGAGCTTTATCAAATTATAAGTATTGAGTTTCACCATTTTTATTTAATGCTATAAAGCAGAAGCATAAGATTCATTGATTTAAGTAAATTTTACAAAAAAATACCATTTTAATTTGGTCGGATAATACGGCAGAAACTTTTGGCTGCCAACTTCACACCGGTACACAGTACCACTCTGCTATTTGAGCATAAAGAGCCAAAATCACTGCCAAGTAGGTACCGCGCTGCGCTCGGGACCCACGTTTGAGATTATTTCTTTCCTTGTACATTAATTTCAATGGAAACATTGTCCTTCAAACCGGAACGCAGTAATGTTTGCACATTATTGCTTAGCGGTAGAATAACCGGCAAAGGTGTTGTACTTTCCCAGGCGGATTTTGCAAAGAGTCCTGCCACTACAATCTTATCTCATCATCTTATACAACGGCATCACATTACCGAAAATATGTGCATTTTGAGAGGTCAGCGGAAAATCTACTTTGCAGAAGTGTAACATGGCTGCAATTCGCTAATCCTTTGGAAAACTTTCTGAATCGAATAACTCTGTGAAACCTATGTTTCCCTGGTACAAGTGAATCGGATTTTTTTACGTAAATGCAGCTTTCCTGCAGTTGCTAATGAATGACCTGTGTTTACTATACCTACCTATACTCTATTTATAGGTATAGGGTATAGGTATTTAAAAATGAATCCATGTTTCCCTTGGTCATGGCCAGGCATCACGCGTGAACGGCTGGACCGATTGCGTTATTTTTTTTTGTTGTGTTTGTTATTGTCAGGAGAAGGGTCTTATAAAAGAAAAATTAAGAAAATTGTTGGAAAATTTAGGACTATTTAATGAGATTAGCGCATTCAAACAAAAAACCTCTTCAGGTTTTTAATATACCGACATTAGTTTAGAGTCTTAATCTAACCTTAGCGCTTTGGGCAGTATAATATTTTTTAATGTAACTTTATGATGTCTGATATAGAATTGACAGAATGCGTGCTGCAAACATCGTCAAAGAGGATGTAAAAAACTGAATATCGTAACCGATGGTATTCGGTTGGGGTTTTTTCACTACATAGTATAAATCAGAGTCGCTTCCCGCTGTCTTTCTGTCTCTATGTACCTATACTTTTTTAAAACTGCGCAACGGATTTTAAAATATTGGTGGACAATTCACACTCAACAGGATTTTGATGTGTAGGTATTTTTAATAGATAGAGTGATTTCCTAAACCTTAAACCGTAAACCTTTCTTTAAGAGAACCTTTCTCTTAAAGAAAGGTTTACAATTAGTAGGTAATAGGTACATGTGTTATTTTATAGAGATACACTGATAATTTTTGAGTTGCTTTGCGCTCGTCACCCAGAAATTTAAGATGATAATATATCTCTGTATCCAGCCATTTCTCTGAAAACATTGACTTTCAAACAGGAACTTCACTAGATAATTTTAATTATGTAGATGCTAGGTACTATAAAAATAAAACGCAAGGCAATACTTACTTTGTACCGTAACAAATCCGAGTCCACAGAAGCGGTCAGTGCCCACGGCCACTCCTGTGGCGACCACTGTGGGGTTGGGTATGACCACGAAGTCAGTCACACACTGGCCGTCGTTAACTGCACCCACGGCCGTACCGAGGACAGTGTTGTCGGCGCCCTCCACGTCTCCGGTCACGGTGAACGAGTAGATGTCGTTGCCAGTCTGTTAATTTAGTAAAGAACTACATATTAGATTTTGTCGGTAATAAAAATCCAGGACGTAATTTTTGGCGATCATATACGAAGAAAAATATAATTATGAAATTCATAGTTAACATTAATTGACTAGGCACTACGAAAGTTGTGAAATTATTTACGCAACCACGGCGCGATGGAGCGCGTACATAAGTAGGTACCTACTTAGAAATACAATCGAGTTCTTTCCTTTAATTTCGAAGCTGACTCACCAATCAGAGTGGGTATAAATCAAAGATAAATTACGCATAAAATTACCGCTGCATAGGATATGAACGCGAACATTAAATTAAGTTGTTTACTCTAGACATAAAGAAGCCTCACCTGAGCGTACTGTATTGCACAATAGCCCGCCTCCATTCGAATGCAGATACCATAGTTCGTATTGACGATCTGTCGCGTTCCGGTCACCAAAGAGGTGGAGAGCGCAGTGTTGGCCGCTGTGCCGTAGTTGAAACTCGTGATAGTCCCGGTGGTTCCTCGGTAGTACTGCAAACATCCGTTTGGAGCTGCCAACAAAAAACATAGATGTATACATGATTTCAATTGATTTCATTGTTTTGTCATAGTTGGCGACAGACATTCATGTCATGTTTGAATCCAGTCCACACCGCAAGCAAGTTAAATGGTGAATTGAAATAGGTACTCTATGTATGATCTGTAGGTATATATTTATGTAAGTAGCACATTATAATCAGCCCACTTTATGGCCCCGCTGCTGGGACTCACAAACTTCTCTCACAAGGAGAGAGTTAAGATCGTAATCCACCATTGTAGCCAAGTGTGAGTTGAAGAACGACACATGCTCTCGAAATGAGTCTCTTTTCTGGAACGTTTCATGGTTGATATTCGAAAGACACGTGCGAAGAGATTTGAATCCACGTTTGTAATAAGAACGTCTAGGTTGTGGAATGCGTTGCCAGAGTGGGTTTTCCCCTGTACCTATATTTACAATCTTGGTGTCTTCAAATCGAGAATGAATCGGTTTCCTCTACGCTCCATCGTAGATCGCTGGTGGTCAAGTGCGAACTTATTATAGTAATACACTATTTTTATCCAAAAAATTAAACCGACTTCAAAACCACAAATAGACATTCAAAAGCGAAAAATAACTTAATATAATTACTGTATAAGCGCAACTCACTCATCCATTTAAGTCAGAAAGCTCGTAGATAGATACTATGTTCGTAGTAAGTAAGCATAGGTATGTAAGTAGTAGGTCTCTATATACCTACTACTTGTAAGACTTGGCTGGCACCGACTTCAAATAGATGAGGGAGTAGCGCTTATATAGTAATTATTTTAAGTTATTTGTCGCTTTTGAGTGCCTATATGTGGTTTTGAAGTCGGTTGAAGTTTTTGGATAAAAAGAGTTTATTTTACCGTTTTTAGTGCAAAACAATCAATGTACCTATTTCATGTATTTACACAATTTCGTGTTGACAGATTCGAGTGCCATAACTTTTGTGAAATCTACAACCATGTCATCCAGACAAATCTTAGTCGGCAAATTTTTGTTTTTTGTTCATATTTCACAAACCACCTAACCGATTTCGATTAAATTTATATGGGACCATCCGGGAAGTATACCAATCCGAACACAAAAATAAATTTTGAAATTGGTTGGGGCGTTCTCGAGAAATCAGGTAATGTACATTTAAAAAAAAAGGTGGTCGAATTGATAACCTCCTCATTTTCGGAAGTCGGTTAAAAATGCCGTTTTTACGATGTTTCGCTTCATCGTTAAAACCAGCGGCGAAGACAAACATTGCACTTGGAAAAACCATAAGTGCAAATGGAATTTGAACCAATGATCTCACGATTGTGAATTTTTCGTTCGAGCCACTAGGCTACCAGAACTTTATTTATGTAATCCAACTGTTGGGACTTGGTCTTTTCTCACTAAACGGCTAGGTTGAACTAGATCGAAACGAAAAAAGGGCTAGGTGGAATTAGATCACGTAAATCCACAGTCCGCACTTTCCGAAATGTATGACAATCAATTCGATTTAACGAACAATAAGTAGTATCTATCTGTCATAATCAGTGCTAACTTTTGTCGCAAATAAGCACCAGATTAGTGTTTTTCTTAATGCTATCTTATCATTAAGCACCCACCTACTCCCGGGCAGTCGCAACCCAACTGAATCAGCTTAATATTCCATCGCCGAGAGAATGTCGTGGCTAATGTAGCAGTCACTACAATGGTGATGGCTGCGTTCCCGTTGAAATCAACGTAGATGGTTTGTCCGGTGAGGTCTCCGCAGAGGGTTGGGACGATGGTGTTCCCTCCCGTCACTGTGATGGAGTCAGTCACGCAGTTACCGTCACCGTCCGGTTGCGCCACTACGAAGTCCAGGAAGTCTATGCGGAGCTGAAATAAATATCTGAATGTAGGTAGGTACTTTATTCCTATATGCTGCAGGATGGAAGTACTGAAGTGATAGGAATACATGGGTACTAAGTATTATTAGCATGGCCTATAAAGCTAACCCAGACTTTTTGAAGTGAAAACTTCTTTTGGCGCGTCGCAATTTTTTGTGGGCTTTCTGTGAATTGAATTCTGGCGTCTCGCTCGGGAATGATTTTTTTTTAAATAAAGAGTGACGAGACGAGCAGGACATTTGCCTGATGGTAAGCAACATGCCTGCCACATAACAGCACAGTGACACGCAGCTATTGGAACATGAAGCAACCAAATCATTAAATAGCACTGCACTGCGCTCGTCACCCAGAGATCTAAGATGCTATATCTCTAAGCCCTGTAATTTCACTGGAAACTTTGCCCTTCAAACCGGAACACAGTAATGTTTGCACATTACTGCTTGGCGGTAGAATAACTGACAATGGTGTGGTACTTTCCCAGGCGAACTCTGCTAAGAGTCCTACCACTACAAATCAAATTCTGAGTTATAAGTTTTCACTTCTATCGGCAGTTCCTATGACCTATGACTGCCATTTTTTTAATGATTTAAGAATGATCGGACAAGCCTAACGTTCCACGTGTATCTGATGGTAAGCAATATATGCCCAGCGCAGTGTCACGCAGCTATTGGAAACAAAGAGTCCAAGATTCAGTTGTGCTTAGTGTAAGTAGTTAGGGGTGTAGTGTAGTTATCATTATAAGTTAGTCTTGTTAACAAAGGCTCTGTGCCCGTTTAAAACAAGTAGTGAAAATACTTGTACATCTATACTTGGAAAATTACTTAGACGTGTAGGCGGGGCTTGAACCTGTGACCTCAAACTTATGACAGCAAACTATATCGCTATATCATGTACAACAATTGTTAACCGTGTTAATAAACCGTAAATGAAATACGCATGTTACAAAATGCAAATTTCCGATTTTTTTAATAAAATTCATTTTAAGTTCCATAATCCTTGGAATGGAAATAAACGAATGACCAAATACTTATTTAGGCTCTAGGTAAATACTAAGAAGCTACTCAATATACAACGGCATCACATTACCGAAAATATGTGCATTTTGAAAGCGGTCAACGGAAAATCTACTTTGCAGGAATGTGATATGACTGAAATTTGCCAATCCTTTGGGAAACCGTCTGGAATCGAATAAACTCTTTGAAACCTATGCTTCCCTGGTACAAGTGCATCAGAATTTTTCAAAATTGCAGCTTTACTGCAGTTGCAAATGACCTGTAAAAAAACGCTTTGGTTTTCTTTCAGGTTGCTAAAATAAATGTTTTACTAACATGTTCTCCTCAGTTATTTTGCATTTTAATTTACAACAGAGTTAGCTCCGCGTCCTCAAAGTAGTCAAACGAAACATCGGAGATTTTTTTCTATGTTGATACGGTTATTAAGCAAAAGTTCCGTCCAACGCGTAGCCGAAACCAAATCGAAAGAGAGATGCAAACATTCGCAAACACTATTATCTAGAAATAGAAACGACCAAAAAGTGGTCGTTTCATTAAACCTACCACTGCACTGCGGTCGTCACCTAGAGACTTAAGATGATTATATCTAAACGCCCTTTAATGTATCTGGAAACATTACCCTTCAAACCGGAACACAGTGATGTTTGTACATTACTGCTTAGCAGTAGAATAACTGGCAAAATTGTGATACTTCCCCAGAAGGGCTTTGCCCTCCTGAGATTCCTGAGAGTCTTAATCCTATGCAAAATTATAGACAAAAGCAACTATGCCGTACATTTATATAACAAACAACTGTGCCGTATTTTTTTCACGCATATTCTATCCCGTACGGTTTCGGTTCAGTATTTCTGTTTAGCACTACAAACTGAAAGCACCCGTGACCCGCGGTAGAAAGAATCGCAGCCTCGATTAATGTTGATCTACCAAAGCGTAGATTGGAAGGAAATAAAATAAAAATAATCTGTGATTTGAAGCGACCCACCGAGACGTCGCACCGAACTTACGATTATTTCTTAAATCAAATCTAAATATCGTAAATTTCAGACTAAACAACAACCATTGGATAGACAGATACTTAAATTTATTATTAGTACCTATTAACGAATAATAATTTAACTTAAAACTACTAGTTTTGAGACATTCTGAGCAGATGGATTCCCAATACCTAACTACTGATCACTGCCCGCACGAAAAGCCCCTGTAAACGAGCTCCTAGGTTTTTGCCTACTATTTTATAGAAACTGCTTTAACTGTCCCGCACCCGCATTATCAGTGACGTAACTTTCTTTCGAATGACGCCGTAGAAGCCGTATGGATGCCGTACGGTACGAATTTCCATAAAACTTTCAGAAGCAATACAAAAACGAGACATTTTCAATATCCTCCTGAAAATGTTATAATAAATTGTGAAAAAACGCAGAGAGTATCCGTATATACCTACCGATCGGCTATCTACCACTACAACCCAATAGGCCCTGAGTACCTATCGGCCATCCACAGACTACCCGCGTATAGCTTCTCCCAATATACAATGCTTTTGTCGTACAGAAGGTAACCAATTTTATTTTATTATCGCGAGTTATACGACTGTACAACAAAATAAAAGCGTGTTAAAAATAATGTTTAGTTATATCAAACCTATGTAAGTTTTTCTTCGATGTTCTTTTGAAAGGGTAATCTTACTTGTCACATTTGGTTATTTGCCTTACGTCGCAGATATATTCGTTTTCTTTGTAATTGCGGGAAAAACAAACCTGGCAGATATTACTGTTACAACGGTTGACAATCATAGAGCAAGCTGGACCGCCAGCGTATGCCGCGGGGTACCCTGGACTTGAGAAGTAAGTGTTGTTCACATTTGTTGTAGTTCCACAGGTTCTGGATACTGTAAATAAAAAGAAGACTTTACGTTGGCCTATCCACAAAATTTCTACTGAAATCAAATACACACAAATTATAACACCTTCACGGGTGGTGCCTACCTTAAGAGATGCTATAGACAGACTATAGGCAGTTGAAATTTATAGGTAAGCAAAACACATGAAATTGATTTCACAATTTTTTTCGAATACTACGTACTCGTCGCCAATATTTCTAGTGTTCTGATTATACATAGAGGGTGGTCACTGGTCACCCCGTACCACCAGATGAACCCTAACTTGATATTATGTTACCTTCAGTGTGGAAAAAATACAAATTTTCGCAAGTAGGTCAACGTTCACCGCCGCTATTTTTAGGACATTGATTCTACATCGTTGTTAACTATAAGACAATATGCTTTTTGAGTAGTTAGTAAAGTAATGAAATACGTGGGCTCTGACGACCTGCAACGCTATCTTTATGAGAATAGTCGACTAGTGGATGTGAAAGAAAGCAAACATTCTCTGGCGTTATTTGTCATTTCACCTAAGTACTTGTAAATATTAAGTTATTATTATCTTATATATAAAATTCTCGTCTTATAAAATTCTCGTGTCACAGTGTTTGTTTCCTTACTCCTCCGAAACGGCTTTACTGATTTTAACCAAAATTTATATGCATATTCAGTAGGTCTGAGAATCGGCTACTAGCTATTTTTCATACCTTTATTTATATGGCAAAACAACGTTTGCGGGGTCAGCTAGTCTTATATATAACATTCTCGTGTCACAGTGTTTGTTTCCTTACTCCTCCGAAACGGCTTTACTGATTTTAACCAAAATTTATATGCATATTCAGTAGGTCTGAGAATCGGCTACTAGCTATTTTTCATACCTTTATTTATATGGCAAAACAACGTTTGCGGGGTCAGCTAGTTGTCTATAAAAAGATTTCATCACTTACCAACGCAGCACCTTCCTCTCCTAGAAGCGCAGGCGCCGGTAATGGTTCCGTTCAAGTTGTTGCATTCTCGCCGAGCTAGGCAGGTGCCGTTCATGGTATTGGCAGTGGCCGTGGAACACTCCGTGTTGGCGAATCGGACGATACTTACGAATGGGAACACTGAAAGATCCGTTTGCTTAGGTCTTATGATAATAGGTATATCTATGGTATATCTAAGTCTTTTTTAACAAAACTAAAATACAATTAGGACTACACTACGCTACATACCTAACTAACTACTTACACTACATCAGCACACCTGAATTATCCATAGACCAATGAAGGTCTACAGATAAGGTGTTTAATCATTTTATTACCTATGTTACATCGAAAGCTCAGGCAAAGTTTAAACGGGCCTGTGGCTTTTCAAATATTTCCCTATCTAGATATACATCTAACAGCCAATTTTGTCCGTCATTTTTAACAATCTGTAGTTGTTACGAGTTCATAAGAAAAAAAATATAGTTTCATTTGATGATGGTTAAAAACATTTTCGGGATGAAAATGTATGCCTAGTTTACTTATTGGTGCAATTCTGCGGTCAGTTAATTTTAACTGTGTTTGAGTAAGACTGTTAGGTACAGATATTTAGCGACCATCAAGTATAGGTAAAATTGAGGACTGTGTTATAACATACCGCGGTATAAATATACCGCGGTGGTGCTTGCTTGAAGCGTATGTAGATGGGTTGTGGGACCTTCACATTAATTAATCAAAACAAAGATAATTAATTTAGTGAGGTGTTTGTATTACGCGTATACTACTTATTGCGATTTTACGACCGTATTTAGAGTTTAATGAGAAAATGTGAATAAAAATTATACTTGATATTAGACATATCTATACTGAGGTATACCTATCGTATTGTATTTAATCACTGTTTACTTATTACTTACTACGTGGTTTTTCTAAATAGGTACCTACATATATCTTTGGCGTGATTATTTAAAATATCATGATCAGTATTAATTTAGGATTGCTTTCAATGTTATGATAGAGTCACAGTGGCGGATGATCCATTTGTTCCCATGATTTATGAAAATTCATTATTTGATATACCACGGTACAATCTATACATAGGTATGTATAGCTTCTTTGATTTACACATAATGCAAATTGTTCTCCTTACTACAGGTGATTAGTATTTAATCAGTCAAACTCTAACTCAAACTCAGTCAAACTCAAGAACATCGATATCAAATTTGTATAGGTAATTGAGTTGTCGTTGAGACATTTATTTATCTTGAACCAATCATTTCAGTATTTTTTAAGTGTCTAGCTCAGCATAGTTGTTACATTATTGATTTTGGGAACGCCAGCTCATATATTATCTAATGACTTAATTTCGCAGTTGCCAAAAACTTATTTTGTACTAAAATAGTCGTAGAAAAAAAAACTTAGGTAAATAGATGTTTTATTTGAATAGCTACTTTCTAGTAAATTTTGTAGTTTGTTTCGAAAAAATGGATTTTAAAATGAGATATTATAAACATTTCACTACGCAGAAACAGCAATCGACTTTTTCTAACAAACGAAAACACAAGTTTTAAAATAATATGAGTTAAGTATGTATTATTTAACTTTGCGAGGAATAATTGGTGTAATATCTGTGATACACTTACATATTTTCCCTTCTCGATGTCCTTGTTCCTCGTCGATTTCCTCGTCTTCTGTACCATATCCATCTTCGTCATCAAACGTTTCATATCCATCGGATTTATACAAAGAATTTGCTGCAACAGCAACGACCACGGCTGCGATTAAAATCCAATACGTCTTACAGGTCATTGTGAATGTTTTGCAAGAGCACTGCTGGCTTAGATCACTTCAGACACTAAATATAGGTCACTGGAGTGACCTGGCTGGGTCTTGAGTACAGTGAATATGGTCACAAAATGCGTACGGATCTGCTAGTCAAGTTTAAATAAAGTGGGTGATAACGGTAGGCTGTTTGAGGAAGGTGTTAGGGTTGTTACCGTTTGTCACTTAGCGCCCACTGACGACCAGGTCGCTTGCAAAGTGTCATAGCACCAGATTTACGCTGCTTTCCTTGAAGTTCACCTACTGCCTTCTTTGTTATCGTTTTGGCAGGTCACCGTTTTGGTGAAATTTTGTGGATTTCACTTTTTGATAAGGACATTGTGCTAACATTACTGTGTTCCAGTTTGAAGAGCAATGTTTCCTGAGAAATTACAGGGCTTAGAGATATAACATCTTAAATCTCTGGGTGACGAGCGCATTGCAGTGCTAGGTAATGATTTGGATTGAACTCTTCATGTTCCAATAGTTGCGTGTCACTGTGCTATTATGTGGCAGGCATGTTGCTTACTATCAGGCACATGCCCTGCTCGTCAAGAGTGAGCTCTTTATTTAAAAAAAAAAGATAGGTATACCCTTGACGAACATGTATTATTTTCAGTACTTATTGATTTATTGACAACTAGCTGAGACCCGCGGTTTCACCCGCGTCTATTTGAGGAAAATCCCTACTAAAATAGACATTGCTTTAAAAAGCTGTGCTCAGTAAGATAACTATAGAAAAATAATAAAGGAACGCTAGGTAAACGTACTGGGGTACACTAAAATGGGTTTTATAGTACAGGTACCTATTTATAAGTACTTCTGTGTATACGATATTTTTAGTTTTTTATTTCTTACGGTAGAAGAACAAATTGGTTATCTCTGTAACCTGATGATCTGGATAACGCAACAGATACCTAAGTAGTTGTCCGTACGAAAAACCGTCTTGGCCTATTCGATTCCTAGGTGCTTAAATGTTTGCCCCTGTGCTTTAGTAATACTTCCAGTAAATGACTCCTTAACGGGAAATTGTATTACTTTGAAATTAAAAAGCAAATGGTGCCATTTTATGAGAAGGTTATGCATTAACGTACCATTCCGCTGGAGAAGAATGGTCGATTTGTGTCAGATTCGACATGAGTGGTGCCCCTACCGACTAAAACCTTTGCCACACCTTTGTCGCGAACACGGGTATGCTCTCGCACTCTTCTGCGAACCCGCCGCGGGATAATACACGCCGTGAATCACCTCGGTAACCAACCGCCTCGTCGGTGCCAGACATCCTCACATCTAGACACCTTTTGAATCCCGCGGCGGGCTAAATGCTCGGCCTCATCACCTACCATCATCTGGCTGAAGTGGACGGGGACAGCAGCTCACCGATATACCGGCACTCTTCATCCCGATCGATTGTTACATGTAAAAATGTAACAATCGATTATTGCAAATTTGTTTACCTAAAATGACGCAACCTTCAAATCTGTGACGTGACTACAAAAGTCTGTGACACGTGCTGTCATAGACTTCAACCCACGCCAAGGAGAATGGCTCACGGAGCTAAAGCTCTCAAAGAGAAATATTTTTCCCCGTTTTCGTTACATTGTTCAACCCCTCAACCCTTTCTCCGCAATAAAAAGTAGCCTATGTCCTTTCTCGGAGTCTAGTCTATCTGTATACCAAATTTCATCAAAATCGGTTCACTGGTTTAGACGGTAAATCATTACAGACAGACAGACAGACAGACAGAGTTACTTTCGCATTTATAATATTAGTAAGGATTTTCACGAATAACTATTTAATTAATATTTCTATTTTATTACTGAGGATCAGTCTTACGAATATACCTTCGTAAGTAAGCTTCAGTTACGCTTAATGTTATTCATTACGCACATACCTACCCACATAAATTCCTTATATCCGTAATTTACGCAAAACCGGAGTGCTGCGTTGAAAACGACGTAGTATAGTCATCAAAGGAACAATTTTTATTGTCTAACGTAAAAAAATCGTGGAACAGGATAATAAAATAATCATCAATTCCTTACTCGAAATCGGCAAAATATTAATTTGGGTTTTACGTTTCCGGTTGGGTCCGATAGCATAAGCTAACGGTCATTTTATCTTATCTCTTTTGGCATAACTAAAATAAAATGACACTACGCTACATACCTTACTATTTACATAACATACAATTTTATCATTATACCCGTCCTTATTAGCCCTGTTGTACAAGTTATTCAACGAAAAGATTAACACAAATATATCTTGGAAATAAATGGGATTTTTTATACATACATATCTTATAATCAAAATGTAACGGATCGCTGTCTGTACATGGAATATCTATAGGTATTTACTTAATATTATAAAGCTGAAGAGTTTGTTTGTTTGAACGCAAGGATCTCGGGAACTACTGGTCCGAATTTAAATATTCTTTCTCTGTTGGATAGTCCATTTATCGAGGAAGGCTATAGGTTTATCAACAGGAGCGGAGTATGAATGAAAAATGTAACAAAAACGGGGAAAGATATTGCTTTTTGAGAGCTTTCGTTGCGTGACAGCATGTGTCTATCTTTTAAAAGGTTGCGTCATTAGAATCTAAGAAAACCAAATTTGTTCTAGATTTTAATTGGTACGACCAATTTTCGATAGATGGCGTAGCAACACGCGCACGGTTCAGCTAGTGTATGTATATGTATGAGAAAAATATTAAAGAAGACCTTTATCAACGCAATTGTACCCAAAACAATGATTGTTGGAATTTTTGTCTCTTTGTCTGTGTGTTTGTGCACGATAATCTGAGAAACGGCTTATACGATTTGATGTACTTGACGTAGATGTACTAATATACGAGTATTATAGTAGTAAGCTCACTTAACATTTAGTTTTTGTTTCATGTCAATCGGTTGATAAATAAAAAAAATATGCCAATTTGTTTATAAACTAAACACATATTCAAAAATGCTGCCCAAAGTCACTTTTCCACGTGGACGAAGTCGCGGGCGCAGCTAGTCTATGTGTATTAATGTTATAAAGCTGAAGAGGCTATTAGTTTGAACGCGCTAATCTCAGAAACTACTAGACTGATTTCATAAATTCTTTTATCGTTGGATATGTACGTGATCCTTGAGTAGGTACTATAGGCTCTATATCTTGTGCCACGAGCGAAGCCGGGGTGGACCGCTAGTTAGATATATTATAATTATTATATTAAATTTGAAAACGTAGATATCTACTTATAAATCTCTGCATATTCGGATAGCCTATTGGAAACGATACGCGACTTCCGCCCTTCTGCCCCCTGCGGCTTTGGCTTTGCTATAGCTGTCTCTATAGTTTTAAGCTAAAAGAAAAGAAAGAGAGAGAGAGAGAGCTATTTCAAAGTTAAGACAGTTTTATTTAGGTTATACCCTCCGAACTTGAGATCGCTGGCGTCTGAGATATTCTTTTCATGAGCAGATATATTATATGTACCTACATATCTACAAGTTTGCTATTGTCACTTGCTTTAACGGGGAAGGAAAACATCGCGAGACACGACATGTTCTAATGAAGCCAGTTTTTATACACATGAGATAACCCTTTCTTAGCCAATTTGTGTGTCTTTGTGGTGAATTATAGTCTTGACTCACTCCGAGTGAGAGAAAAATTGACAAAACCGCCTTCTTTTTTGAAGTCGGTTAAAAACTCCAAGTCCTAGCAGTGGGCTACACGATATCGAACAAAATTAGTGAAAATGAAATACTAGAGAAGTGATCATCATCAGCCGTAAGACTTTACTTCTGAACATAGGCCTCCTCACTAGATTTCCACAACGAATGGTCTTGCGCAACCTGCCAACCAGCGGTTTCCAGCGAACTTTGTAAGGTAATCTCTGTCCATCTCGGAGGTCGGTCGGTCGGAGGCTGTCCAACAATACATTGTCCGGTTCGTGGTCGCCACTCGAGAACCTTTCTTCTCATCGGTTGTCGGTTCTGCGAGCGATGTGGACTGTCCATTGCCACTTCAGGTTGCTTTCTCTTTGTGCTATGTCGGCTACTTGCGTTCTTTGGCGAATATCTACATTTCCGATTCTATTGCGCTAAGAGACTCCGAACATAGCTCTCTCCATAGCTCGCTGTGCAACTTTAAGTTTTGTTGTGAGGGACCACGTCTCAGTTCCATAAGCCATCACTGACAACACGCAATGCATAAGGCTTTCGTCTTCAGGCGTTTTTTCAGGGGTATTTTGGACTCAATGAGGTGTCGTAATTTTCCGAACGCTGCCCGAGCCGCGCCGAGTCGAGTCGAGTTGGATTCTTTGCTGAACCTCTTTGACGTAGTTAGATCTACATAATTGGATCTTTTGACCCAGGTAGCCGTATTCGTCAACAACTTTGAGTGGTATTCACAACAATAAACGGAACAGGTGCAACATGAACATTTCATATGACCTTCGTCTTGTCCATTTTCAACTTCAGACCTACCTCTTGGGATACCCACTGAGTCCACCTATAACTACTACCCTACTGAGGTCCCTGAGCATAACACCGAGGAGTTCCAAAATATTAGGTTTGTTCATATGAAATTGGTATTATGTCGTACTAGCCACTTTGATCTCAAATACCTATCTCCTCTTTGGTTAGATATTCCAACTTCAAATTTATACAGCTATTTACTTATGCTTTTGTGTTTTGCAAACCGTAATTCATTTGTTTATTGACTTTTTCTTTCGGTGACACTGTTTACAAACTTGAAAACTTGAAATATCGCATTATTTATCAAAGAGAATGTAAATACTACTTATTTATGAGTACGAGTTCGTGGCACCAGTGCTGCAGTGCTCGAATGATTTATCATGCGTATAGCGGCGATGTCGCAAAAAAAAATAGTGCGTTGTTGATTCCAAATTTCGACCTGCAGAACAAGCTCCGTGGACGGCCGGAGACCAAAGTTGATAAAAATTATACAAAAAGACTAGTTTTTGGTCAGCCACAAATTGCTCTTATAAAAACTACAGGCAATTGAAATTACATATTGTAGGTAGTAAAATTTGAAAAATACTGTCAAGTGACCCTTGACTTATATGTCGACATGCGGAGTTTCACAAGAGACTATTTTAGGCTATTTGCTTTTTTTCCTATATCAATAATATGCAAGCAAAACCGTTATCTCTCAAAATTCAAAAGATTCTCAGGACATTTATTGACTTTTCCATATATTTACTTCTGTAACATTAGAACAAAAATCCTTTACTACTGAGGTAAAGAACAGCTTTACTGCTTTAAACACACCAAAGTAGTGGAAAACCCTTTAGATCTGGTTAAGGAGGTAAATTTTTGATTCTTCACGTAATAGGACAGACAGAAGTAGGTCTCCCTCGTGGTCCTACTAGTAGGACAAATTAGTAGGACCACGAAAAAACGGGGATTTTCCGTGGCTTCGCCTGGGTCTGAGGCCTATGCCTCCTAAGCCCTGACACATCAACATCTAAAATATCTTCTATCTTTTATCTGGTGAGGCGAGTTCCTCTTGAGAGATTTAACTGCTTTAGTTAATGTTGAGGAGGCCAAAATACAAAAGGTTGTTGTAGCACCAAGGAGAAAGAAATACAAACATATAAAAAATTTAATAAGTGATTGTTTCAGTTTGTCATCGTCATCATCATAATAAACCATTGCAACCCACCGTTGAAAAAATACAAAGTTATAGATGATATGTCTTGCAGCTTGGTCCTCTTCGTCTTCTTTCGATCATTTACATCTACAAAGATAATAGCCTATAGCATTCAGGGATCACGTACTCAAACAACGGCGAAAGAATTTTTGAAATCAGTCAGACTACTGGTAGTCTTAAATATTCCATGGGTAATAAATAGACTACAGGCCCGTGAACTAAATTTATGTAGTAAATGTACCACCAGGAGACCTATGTAAGATGATAGAAGGGTAGAAAGTAATAAGATTCAGCACTATGCCGTCACTTGTTAGCTGTCCAACTGAGTACAGTCGAAGAAGAGGGCTTGCAACCCTCGATCATTTCTCCTTGTCGCACGATTTTTGTACGGTGTTGCAGAATAATAGATTAGAAGAGGTATTGAAATTATAAAAAATATACATTTTAAGTTTTTAATTATTAGTTTGTCGGAAAAAGTCATGATTTTCCAACGATTTACAGATTAAATTTGGACATTTGATTATGTACGGCATTGGTTCCATACAGTTTCAATACCTCTCCTTATCAATTATTTCGCAATGCCGTACAAAAATCATGCGACAATGAGAAATAAATGATCGAGGGTTGCAACCCCCCTTCTTCGACTGTACTCAGTTGGACAGCTTACAAGTGAGGGCATAGTGCTGAATCTTATTAATTCATACCCTTCTATCATCTTACATAAGTCTCCTGGTGGTTCATTTACTACGTAAATTTTGTTCACTGGCCTGTAGTCTATTATTATATTGTCGTATAAGACTACATATATGCTATAGACGTATAGTCTTATGCGTATCTATAGATTGATTTTTATCAAATAAATTTTATTGACCGCGCTAATAAATAAAATCTCTAATAATAATCATAAGCAATTTTATAACAGTAGGTACATTTCTGGAATACCAGTTGTATTTTAAAAATCCTTCTAAATCAATTTATTTACAGGTTAAAGCCATATTTAACATCGATGGATTTATGGGCGGAAAACTTCACTAAGGTGAAAGGATCTATTGTTTGAATAATCCGTAATTTCTCTGCAAATTTCAAATTTACCTAGGTATATCTCCGCGTGGCTAGCGCAGTGCATTGCTAGGCAATGTTTAGAATTTTCAAACAGCTGCGTGTCACTTTGCTGTTCATGTAACAGGATAGTTTACCTTTTTTGAATTTAAAACTTTTTTGTGCGCGCCACACAGATAGATTTTTCGCGGGCTGTGAATTCTAGCGTCACGCTCGGGAATTATAAGAAATCTTCGGGTAAACTCGGGACTATGGCCATTGGTAATCTAGAAATGCATCAGCATTTCCCATTGGCCATCTAGAAATGCTGGCGCGTTTCTAGATAGTAAAGGTCATGGCTACGCCCTCCAGTTCCATCCGCGTAGTTTCCAAAGTACCTAAGCTATAAAATTTTGAATTTGAAGTTTTCATTTCTATCGGCAGTTCTTATGACTGCCAATTTTGTTATAGATTGATTTGTGACTGGTGCCTATTGACCTCAGGCGGCTTAATTTGGGCTTGCTCAGGGGACGGAGGGCCCGGCTAACCTTTTTTTTAAAACTATAATAGGTTCGCACTTGACCACCATCTCGCCTTATGCTAAGCGACAGTGCGATCTACGATAGAACGTGCTTATCTAGAAGAAATCGATTCACTCTCGGTGAAGACACCAAGATTGTAACTATCGTGAAAGACCCACTCAGGCAACGCATTCCACAACCTAGACGTTCTTATCACAAACGTGGAGTCAAATGTCTTCGTTCGTGTTTTTGGAACATCAACCATGAAACGATGTCGCTTTTTTAAATACGAGAAGTCCGATAGAAGAAAGGGCAAGGTGGTATTAGATCATGCAGCTCAGTTGCACACTCTCCGAAGTGTATTCGATAAAAAACTGATAAGCTAGCAATTT
Organism: Ectropis crepuscularia; assembly: GCA_963693475.1. Classification (NCBI taxonomy): domain Eukaryota; kingdom Metazoa; phylum Arthropoda; class Insecta; order Lepidoptera; family Geometridae; genus Ectropis; species Ectropis crepuscularia. The sequence goes on from OY856338.1 coordinate 22,413,095, forward strand.
TGCGGCGATGATCAAGACTTTAATTGAACTCAACTAACTGCACTAAGGTACTTACCATATTCATTTACGGTACTCAACTACAACTCGTACGACGATTAACACCAGTCTTCGTTCGTATATCTATGAAGTCGTATAGGTAGGTAGGTACCTATCATATGAGGTACCCACTTCATATGATACGACCTCAGCTTGAGCAACTGTCCCAATACGCGTCTAGCTTGCATGCTAGCGTGTATCAGATACATGTGCTTCTCGTTCTTACACACTATAGTAAAAAAAAAAATACCTCATAAGTTGTATCGTGCATAGCATACCTATACACATGTTTCAAATATTTTTTCTTACGTTGTTCATGTCAGGATTTTGGGTACAGGGTTAATATCGTGGTGACTATTAATAAAAGAAAATGAAGGTGACTAATTTATTTTGTTTTCAAATGTGAACATCGCATACTAATTCGTGGCAGTAAAATATATTACAATGTTTAAAAATTTACTTGCACCCTTATCATATTTCATGAACCTTTTTCATTTTGAAATGTTATTATTTCTGTTTTTGACATATAAATAAATACAGTTATTATTACCGTAAAAGTAATTAAAAATCTAATTGTGGTGATCAAAATGTATAATTTAAAAATAATTACACTGTAGAATATTTTTTGTATAGTGTGAAAACAGCCGGACCGGAGTTCAAATAATATTCGACGGTACATTAATAAGTGCTACTAGCACTCAAATAGAGTAACGTAAAGTACATTTTCGTAGGTTTCAATTTGATATTTTGCTGATGTATCGAATTTCTTTAGAAACTTTTGTATCATGCCATTATTATGTTTGATATTTTCTGTATTATCTACGCAGGTTTGTGATGATCCATCGGTGTATAGCTCAACCACAAGATAAATAATTGTAAACTGATCTGGATCACTCCACTAGCAAAACAAATTTTAGATTTTATGAATCAATAAAATGTTAATGTTCTTGATAATAAGTAGGTAGACAAAATAAAAATACACATTGAGAAAAATGTAATAAGAGTGCAAGTTAACAATAAAAAAATCAATGAAGCGTCATTATGTAGGTACACTGGGTTTATATGTATACAATATCGTACAAATATGCAAATAGACATTATAAATACACACCGATGATAAAATTGTTTGCCAATGTTGAAAAGACGAGTGTATAGTACATTTCGAGCTTTCATTGTTTTATCTTCGTGATCGTCAATCTTGTATTCAGGGCGACGGTAAAGCTTAACGTGAAAGTCATATCATAATCAGAAAGTTATGTACATCAAGTGTCTAGGAAGCTTTTTAAAAGGTAGCTTTTTCTTTCGCTATAGACAATCAGTAACAATTTGTTCGTAGATCGAAATTATAAATGTAAGGAAAAACTAGACGGAAATTAAGCCTGATCATGGTTCATTTTATTTCTCGTGGATGGCCTTAGTTGACCACGCAATAATGACGACGGCTAGGTCGGTCATAATTTGCCGATTGCGTCTTTTAATTTTTTATAAATCTAATATTTTGTCTGTTTTCATTTTGTGTGCATCAGCAGTATCTATTTACATTTTTGCATGTGTGATCTAGAATACTATCACGTAGTAGGTTAAGGTTGGTACATTGAAAATAAAACTTAGTTACAAATATAACGTGAAAAATAACAAAATGTTAGTAAATCACACTTCTGGCAACATCTACAAACTATTTATTAAACACATAATGATCATATTTATTTCATCAATATAATATCTCAACTTTTTACACTCAACTATAAAAATATTTACTTATAACGTAAAGAAAAAGAATTAAAAAAAACATGTCATTGGTAATGAATTATCTCGTGACTTAGTCAACATCCTAAGCTATTCCTTAAAAGTAACATTAAACGTGAAAAAAGATAAGTGCAATAAACTCAAAATAACGAAAATAAGAAAAATTAAGCGAGAATGAAAAGTGAGGTACAACTTCATATTATTACACTTATAGAGAAAGACGAGCTTGTGACTACTGTCTTTTCGTAGAAACTAAAGTTAAATTAAGTATTTAACTAAAACATATGGCATCTACAGACACGTTTATGGCATTTTCGGTCAAAAAAGACTCAAGAGCACACCGATTACTAACTAACTTTCTAAATTATCTGTCGATTTGTGCATCATATTGTATATTACGTTTATTTCTTTTGAGCTGTAAAATTTTAGAAAGTAAAATGGTATCAAACAAGCAAAAGTACGTAATTTTTATAAATTCAGCTCTGCTAATTGCCACCATTTCTAACTCTAATTTACGACAGCTTAAAAGAAAACTCATCATCGGGCAGTAGAGACATTTTTACGTTGTTTTTTGACTCGTTTAATCCAATTATGGCTTGGATTGTTGTTCTAGTTTCAATACACACCGCATTCTAGTTTAGTAACTGAACATATTTTACATTTACTTTAAAAATGTGTTTGTTTCGGTCTAGAAAATGCGGGCTATTTGTTATTGTAGTCCTTTTTTATGCTCACTATGGTAGCTGCCCCTATGTACAAACTTTCGAATTACTTTTCTTCATAAGGAGAGTGGCCTCTGCCATGTTACATCGACATTTCTGTTTATTAGGGTACATTCGGTATATAAATATTATCGATTGCTAAAGAAGAGTTAAGAGTGTCGCTATAGAAAAAAGAACCATTTCACACACGACTCACATAAGGCATACTTTATTTTAAACCTATCAGTTTATAGTTCCATATTAAATGCAAGAAATTGTGGCAAGATTTCATAACACGTGACTTTTGATTCATACAATGTTGATGTGAATAAAATGTTTCAGTAGGATTACATGTAAACCCATATTACTATACTCTGAGATTTTCAGGTATTCATAAATATTTGCATTTGTTTTTTGTTTTCAGTTTTCAATAAAAGTTACCCTGGCGTAGATGGAAAATAAATCAGAGACTATGAAAACTATTCGAAAAGTCATCAAATCAATTATTTTCTGATAGTTCTTATAAAATGGTGCGTTATTTAATTATATACGATATTTATCTCTGAATCTGTTAAATATTTGAGAAAAGAAATTTTTTCGCGTAGGTGTCTAAGAGAGATTAGTATCCTGTTAACTATGAATATTTGTCTATTTGAGAGCTCCATGCGTAAATAATGAAAATTAGTAATTGCGGAATAGGTGTAACTGAAAAATTGTAAAAATACCGTCAGATTATAATCTAACGTCGTTGGATTATAAAGTAACCTATCCTACTAGGTTTATATTTATAATCTCACGCGTTATATTACAAACTGACGAAATTACTTAAGTATCAATAATTTATTGATACTTAAGTAACATTCTAACAATGTGTTATTTATAGGTAGCTGAAAACTTAGAAGTCGAAGTTTTGACCAATATTCTGTAGTCTCCCACATTCGGTTACAGCAAACTCTAGGATCCCCAAGGTGTAACTAATATTTCTCTGCTTGCATTTTTTGATTATAGAAGCTGAAATTACAAATCCACCACTGGACACAATATTATGCAGTGGTCAATTTAAACAAAAATCCTGCCTGGTATACAGGTACAATTTCTGATTTATTATATCAAAGGATTGAAGGTAAATACTAATAGATTTTAAAAGAAGTTTTTTTCTTTGAAAATAAGGCGTACTTAACTTATGTTAGCAAAAATACTAGTGACTAACAATCATGGCAATATGTTTCATACAAAGTTAAATATTTATTATAAGATACATATCAGAGGTAAGCATCAGGAAAGTTCATTATGTTTCTGTCATCTTATTTAGACAGGGCACTCCTAAAGCCGTCTTACATATGGACGGAGGCAATAAGGCTGAATATTTTATACATATGTATTATTAATAAATGATTATATATCTATATTGTATTTAATCTTTACATTCTTATATTTAAGTCGAAATTTAGCAAAGATAAAATATACATAACACTCTTTTTGCGTTTAGGTACAGATAAAAATAAATGTGTATATTTATTAGTACCTATGTATATTTTACTAACAACCAGATATTTAGTATAACATAAGTTGAGGCAAGGGGTGTGTGTGAACTATTAGTGGCATGAAAATGTAAAAATCTTCCATAAATCGAGACTAGAAAGTGTAAAATCACGTTCGTGGATAAAACCACCTGAGTAACGAAAATTGTAACTGAGTCGATTGTCAAAAAAAAACCCAAAGAAATCAGGCTCAAAACAGATTGTCATTAGTTATATATACGAGTTAAACAACAGTTAATTATAACTATGCTGGCTGACCCTACAAACGTTCGCCATATATTGAGCTATAAACTATACTATTTCCCAAATTGAATCGAACTGCACAGATGCACAAAGTGTGCATTTGGTTAAAATCGGTTCAGTAGTTTAAGAGTCCATAGCAGACAAACAACGTGACACGAAATTTTTATTTACAAAGATAATTTCCAATAACAATCAATTAGTCATCACAACATACTAAAACTTGAAACCAAAACCAACGAAGTTCTCTACACAGTTGACAATTCTCAAAATTGTCAGGTAATTTTATCCACACAGTTTCTGTACTACCTAACATCTAACTTACTGATATATTTATTCAATAATAATAATATTATAATGATAATATCTTGGATATTCCTTGCTCTCTTATAAATTACCTTAAAATAAATTAACTAATCATATCTAATGAATACTTGGAGCTTCATAGCGTAGCTTTGAAAGCGACATCGTCACAATGCAGTGAGCAAATTGTTTTCAACTACAAAATGTAATCTAAAACCGAAAGTAATAGACTCTATAAGACTGTATGGGTAAGTTTATAATGGGCTCCATCTACCCCACATGTATTCCATACCAATGTTCTGAAATCCTTTACGGAATACGTGTTATTCACATAAATTCCGTAGCTTATGAAAGATAAAGATAATTTATTGAACAGATATACAAATACAATGAAATAAGTGCCATGAAGGCAATTACTATATTAATATCGAAGACTAAATATATATAAAGGAAAGTTTATAATATACTCTATTGACTCCACAAATATTTCATACCAACGTGTCGAAATCCTTTAAGGAACCAGCGGAATAAGGCCGATGAAGGCAATCATCAGTAAATGAATATCATTAAGAGAAAGAGCACTGAAAAGCTTTAAAACTTCATTAAAGTTCAGTTGTAAAATCTGTATTTAACCGTAAAACGAAAATGAATAGGGTATTAAAATAAGGTGACTTGATTGAATAATAATAGATACATGTTCAGGTTAAAATGCAACTTCAGTCACAGATCTCTACATGTGGAGTGGAATTAAAAAATTAAGAACCTTCTCATAGCTGGAAGTCGGTTTAAAGTGTATGCAGATGATAGATGTTTGTTTGCAAATATTCCATTGAGGATATTCAAATCAGTGTTTTTCTTGTAGATTGCCCAGACCCTAGTATGGTCAAGGTTAAAAGATGCGGAATGATAAATCCAGACGAGGGATTGCGTCTGTATCATAAATAAGTGAAATTCATGAATACCACAATGCAAAAAGTCTCGGTAACTCCTTAAAGTACTTGCTTGTAAACCAGATTACATCTTTAGTAAATATTCCGATTGACGAAACAGCAATAATTCCTAGGACGATGTCACAGTAAGCCCGCTTAGTTACAACATTTGTAATTTTAATCAAATTTTAATAAATCTATAATGTTTAATTAACCGATACTACGAGTTCCTACGCTGACTCCGCTCGTCTAATCGATATAGTATGTATGTAAAGCGATTCCTTGGTAATGCTGTTGAACTGTAGGTAGGTACATGACGTGACTTATAGCGACGATAAGAATACAAATGGTTAACTGATCGACGAATAAAGTCTTAAATATATTGTGCATGTGTTTCACTCTGGGAATGAAGCGGTAGATAACACTGATCCGTGCAGTATCGTCCGAGTTCGGCTTCGCTTTTACAAGATACACAGAGATGTGACGGCGTCACAGTACGCCGTAGAACGTCTCCATTAAACTGGTGTCCAGGTCACATTCCAGGAAAATGCTCTCGCTGCACTCTTCCTGAAATTGGCAACACATATTGGTTAAGTTACTTAAAAAGGAAGTAATCGTCACGTTTACCATTGCGAGTTTTTGAAGTGAAAACTTCTTTTAGCGCACCACAGACAGACTTTTCGTGGGCTATGAATTGAATTCTAGCGTCACGCTCGGGAATGATAGAAATCATCGGAAAAACTCGGGACCATGGTCATTGGCCATAGATCTAGAAATGCTGTCGCATTTCTAGATGGCCATGCTCGTGGCCACGCCCTCCGGTTTCACCCGCGTAGTTTCCGAAGTAAGGTATCATATTCTGAGTTATATGTTTTCACTTCCATCGGCAGTTCCTATGACTGCCAATGTTTTAGTAGTTAATACCAGATAAAGAAGTATAGTTTATTCTCCATCGGCAGCAGCCCAAACCGAGGTCGTACCGTCTCAGGTGTAATTGCACTTGTCATCGAACGAGACCAGACCCCCAATAATAATGTAATATTCCGAGTAAAAATGACTTAAGTAGTAGCACCCCACGATTTTACCCGTGTAGTTGCCATTTCAGTTGATTTCTCAAGGCAAAACATTTCTAATTCTAGTATTCGTATTTTCAAAAATTTTCAATTTATCAAATACAATTTTGGATCATTTCCCCTGTGATTTCCCATTTCAGACCGCGCCTGACGAGACGTAATACTACTCATTGAGTACAGTATGATTAGGTTAGTAGTACTCAGGTGCCTTCCGCGCTTGCCCAAAGTTCGGTAGGCGGTAGAGGCGAACTTACATAGGTCCCTTGAAAAAAAAAATAGGTTACAGTAGGACTAATTTGTACTTAGAGGCACTGCGCACTGGGCTGATAAGGGCTGGTGTGTTGGTTACCATCAGGTGTAGGATTTGCTTATCCTGTTACTTACTCCATCTTATAAAAAAAACTTTATGAATTCTATCCAAAAAATATGTTCCTCTTAAATACTTTCGGTAAAATTACCGAGTAATATGATAGGCATCATCTTTATAAAGGTATCGTTTTATATGTCCAGGTGATGAGTACACGAAGTGGGCAGTAATCTGAACTTGCGATGGTTCAGTATGATTATAAGCTGTTATTATTAGTATTGCTTATGCATCTCCTACTTAAATTTAAAAAAATAAATGTCAGGGATTGGCGATGGATGTGATGATTTCTAATTTAGAATTTTAGTATTAAACAGTATAAATCTTGTACAATACGTTATATGTAGAGCTAAAGATATGCAATTAATATGCATGTCGGTGACGCGAGATCACAAGATTTCATCTATTTAAAAAGCGTCAAACGAAAACGAACAAGGCCTGCGCTCACTTATACGACTAAGCTACCACCCGACAAATAAAATACACTTAAATATGGGCTTTATGCCATGCCCGTTAAGGTATATAGTTACATTGGCAACACAAATTAGCAGACCGCTCGCTGACAGCCCTCTCCTAATAATTTATGTTGCCAATGTAATCTACGAGTATATCTGAACGGGCATGAGATAAAGGTTATATTTGAATATATTTCATTTGTCGCGTGATAGCGGACCCGTATAAGTAGGCGCATTGCACCTTTACGCCGCCGTCCGACACAAGCATGTTAGTGACGCGAACCGATAAAATTTCCCCCTACCAAGAACTTCACAACGCGGCTAATGACACTATTTTTAGCCTAGATACTTTTCACTATCATACATATGTATGTATGATATAATGTATGTATGATGTATGATGTATGTATGATGTAAACAGCCCACTAAATGTTCCCACTGCTGGGGCCCAGGGCCTTCTCTCGCATGGAGAGAGTCAAGGCCGTAATCCACCATGCTGGCCCAGTGCGGGTTGGTGGATGACACAGGACTTCGAAAGATTCTAGGTACATGTCGGTTCCTCACGATGTTTTCCTTCACCGTTGTTAGTTAGCGGCATTACGCACATGACTTTTATTCGAAAAGACAGTGGCTCTAAACCCGGGGTCTCCGGACCGGCAGTCGCCGTTCTGCCGACGAGACCAGCCGTCACTTTTCACTATAACATAATAATTACCTGAGCATCCTGGGCTGCGGGCGGTTGGTCTCCGCCCCTTCTTGCGTGTCATTTGGACGTCTTCGGCATGTGCCGTTTCATGTGGAGAGCGAGGTGGTCGGAGCGCGCGAAGGAACGCTCGCAGACGGCGCATTTGAACGGCTTGGCTCCCGTGTGCTTGCGATAGTGCCGCGTCAGCTCGTCGGAGCGCGCGAACCGCCACTCGCACTCCGGCCACTGGCAAGTGTACGGCTTCTCGCCTAAGGACCGAACTCTACGTCAGATTGATCCTATAACTACTATTTGACTTGCCTGGTAACTAAGTAGTAAGTTTCCCTGCGAAACCGTGGGTTGTGGGTGCGATCCCCACCCAATGCAATTTGTGTGATGAATACAAATATTGGTACTGTTGCCTGAGTGTTTCCTATGTGTAATAAGTATGTATGTAACATTATATAAGTATTATATTAGTTATCTGGCTTCCATAGTACACGCTTTGCTTAAGTTCGGGTCAGATGGTGTTGTGTGTGAAAACTTTTGACACAGCGAGAACATTAAAATGTTTAATCGCCACATTATAAAGCATTAGACTACAGGCCCGTGAACAAAATTTACGGGTCAAATGAACCACCAGGAGACCTATGTAGGATGATAGAAGGGTATAAAGTAATAAGATTCAGCACTATGCCGTCACTTGTAAGCTGTCCAACTGAGTGTAATTGAAGAGGGGGGGTTGCAATTCTCGATCATTTCTCCTTGTCGCATTATTTTTGTACGGTGTTGCGGAATAATAGATTAAAAGAGGTATTGAAACTATAAAAATTATAAATTTTAACTTTTTAATTATTAGTTTGCCGGAAAAATTTACAGAGTACAAATAATTTACAGAGCAAATTTGGTCATTTGATTAAGTACGGCATTGGTTTCATACAGTTTCAATACCTCTTCTAATCCATTATTTCGCAATGCCGTACAAAAATCATGCGACAAGGAGAAATGGTAGAGGGTTGCAACCCCCCCTCTTCAATTACACTCAGTTGGACAGCTTACAAGTGACGGCATAGTGCTGAATCTTAATACTTTACACCCTTCTATCATCCTACATAGGTCTCCTGGTGGTTCATTTGACCCGTAAATTTTGTTCACGGGCCTGTAGTCTACATGACACCTCAATGCCCTTTTGAGTTCCTTACAAAAGTCAGAATTTTTTATACCGATCGGAATGTGATCGGAATGTAATTAAAATTTGACAACCATTTGGCTTACGTTAAGCCTAGAATAAATGTTTTGCGTTAAGGCGGTAAGTGACCACGTACTCGTATACGTAATAGAAGTTACTTGAATTTTGTCTGTCTGATGTCCGTCTGTATGTCACAGCCTATTTTCCCGAAAATATAAGAACTATAATGTTGAAACTTTGTAAGTAGGTAGATGTATTCTGTGAACAGCATTTACATTTTTACAGCAAAAAATTAAAAAATACAATAAATTGCCCTGTTACAATAAATTGGGGTGCCCTGTACTTAGAACTGAAATTCATATTTTTTTTCATCAAACCCTTTCGTGTCTATGGATAGGTCTTCAAAAATGATGTTGAGGTTTTTAAAATCATTTTTTTTCTGTACTGAATAATTTGCGCGAGAGACACTTCCAAAGTGGTTAAATGTGTGTGTCCTGTAACTTCTAAAATACGACAATGATAAAACTAAAAAATGTATATGGTTGTACCATGCAAACATCCACCGAAAATTGGTTTGAACTCGATCTAGTGAGTAGTTTTTGGCACCTACGTCATTAAATATACTATTATTAAAACATCGATCAAAATTACAACGAACTACAAAAACTTAATTATGTTACTTGCGGCTACGGAACCCTTCGTGGGCGAGTTCGATTCGCACTTGTACTTTCATTATTAAATCAATTATTATTAATTGAACGACCTAGTGCCTTTGTTGGTAGTAGCTCTGCCTGCGAAGCCGAGAGTCGTGGGTTCGATTCCCACCAAATGCAAATATTTGTGTGATGAATTCAAATGTTTGCACTGTGTCTGGGTGTTTCTATGTATAATAACTATGTATTTAAAACTATAGAAGTATTATATCAGCTATCTGGCCGCCATGACACAAGCTTTGCTTAGTTTGGGGTCAGGTGGTGTTTTTTTTATTTTTATTTTATAGCATAGAGTGACGAGACGAGTAGATCATGTGCCTGATGGTAAGCAACATGCCTGCCACATAACAGCACAGTAACACGCAGCTATTGGAACATGATAGTCCAAATCATTACCTAGCACTGCACTGCGCTCGTCACCCAGAGATCTAAGTTGTTATATCTCTAAGCCCTGTAATTTTTCTGGAAACATTGCCCTTCAAACCGAAACACAGTAATGTTTGCACATTACTGCTTGGCGGTAGAATAATTGACAAAGGTGTGGTACTTCCCCAGGCGGACTCTGCTAAGAGTCCTACCACTACAATTGTGTGGGAATTGTCCACCAATATTGATTTATTTATTTGTTTAGTGTTTAGATGTTTCTATATAATTATAATTAGTATGTATTTAAAATTATTAATGATTATATCAGCTATTTGGCTCCGATAGTAGGACAATCTTTGTTTAGTTTGGAGCTACTGTTATGTGAGAAATGTCCACCAACATCAAATTTACCTAAATTAATGGCTTTTGCATACATTTTTGGAAAAGCGAATAAAATTAGAACAGTACAAGGTCATATAGGTCACAAAAGACCTTAATAATTATTTTATAGATTGATACGTATGGAAAAAATGCACGCTTCGTCGGCAAAATTGTCTAATATGGCTTAAAATAACTATGAACTAGAAGTAAATTGAACAAAAAATGTTTGTACTTTTTCAGTGTAAGACTGATCGATGATAGCAGTGTGTAAATCATTCGTTATTTCGCAAGGGACGTAGAAACAACCCTCGCTTGCGTGACATGGAACGTGCGAAACGACACACGCGCACTAATAATTGACTTCGCGTTATATTTTCTACTTTTTATCAGGAACTAGGAATTTCTAAAGGTGAAATACAAAGTCTCAGTGTCAAAAAACATAGAAATTGTGTTATAGGTCACCATGGCTACGTAACATACAGACAGAGTAGCTTTAGATTTTATAATATTAGTATGGATATTGTCCATGCACTCTTTTTATCAACTATACCAAAAATATGCATTTACAATACGAACGATAAACTCTAGAAATTGAGTACAAGTGTAGGTACACATGAAACATGGTAAGCACATAAATCTAATGGTTCAATAACATTAGTCCGAACTTCATTATAAGTAATGACTAAGTAATTCAATTCGAGTCTTTTTAAAAAAAAAATTTTTAGTTGTTTTTGGCTTATTCTGAAATAAATGTTTTTTATTGACACGTAAATTACTTTACGTCAAAAGATTAAGTTTATGTTGGATATTAATTTGTCAAAACGATTAAATCATTTAATATGAATACCAATTAAAAGCTTTAAAATAGTACTTTTTTTTTAAATTGCAATTAATAACTGGATATAGCAGCAGTAGGATGTAAAAACGCTACGACCTTACCTACCTACAGTTCGAAAATATAATTATTAATTATAGTTACCTTACCTACAGTTCGAAATTATAATTATTAAAATCTGTTGAGCCGTTTCGTAAGAGTACGACTACCACAGACCAAGTACACGGAGATACACGACTACAAACACATTGACACAATACTTTTAACTTTTTTTGTATAAAAAACCTTTTTTTTTTGCGTGATACGTAGGTACTATTTAATTCAAAATATTTAGTATTCTGCAGCAAGATTATAATTACATTTCAGTAACAAACTGAAAATAAAATAACTTTTTCACTGTTATACATCGTCGTTAAAAACCAATAGTGCCAAAAAAAAAATAACCAAAAAGATTTTGTGCCAATTTATATAAACTTCATAATATTTATGTAAGTAACGGAACAAAGTGTTATAATAGACCTAGAGACTTAGGGGCTTAAAGGTATTATTAGTGCCATAAAACCAAGAAGTCAATTAAGGTTGAAAGAATCGTTAAGTATCTAACTGTATTACCTACCTAAACTCGTCGAGTCGTGTAGCTGGTAACTTATTCAATCTCGAATAAACCTTTGCGTGGGTTGTGAAGTGGCAGTAAAGATTTCCTCGAGTTATTGCTAATAGAAAGCACGATTACGTAAAAAACTTCGTGTCACATAAATTGAACAGGTGAAATTCAAATTACAGCAGTAAAATCCTGCAGTAAGCATCTACGAACAATAACATTATACCTCATGATGAAATCACATAACTTTCGCTAATTCTTTGAGCTGGAATCACAAGCCCGCCGCGTGTGTAAGCTAAAGTATTAGAGATTTTGTAATGATGTCGTAGAGAAAATATAATTTGGTGTAGATATTTAATTTAAAGGGGCATGGACAAGTTCTTGCACTCACACAGGAAGTGCGGTACAGATGGAAGCTAAAGCTGGATTTTATCCACTTTTCCCTTCACTAAGGGAGAATAAAATAGGATTGGGGTTTTACCATTTGTTATCTTTATTTAATTGTATTCTTTGCTAGCTAGTTTTATATTATAAATTGTTTGTAAGTTATTAATTGATGTAAATATTTTTTGCCATGACAACATAATAATTCTAGTACTAATATATCTAAGTGAAAGAGTTTGTTTGTTTTTTAGAGAGGGTTAATATTTGGACCTGCTAATCAGATTACATAATATTCTTACCGACGTATTTTGAGCTTATTTGACGTTACTAAAGCCGAAAAATGATAAGTTTATTCAAAAAAGAAACTCTTTTATCCTTTTCTTTTCTTTCTTAGCTAAAAAAAATATCGGTTTGATTTGCTTTAATGTTTGGAACATATCTCGGTATCAATGCTTCAATAATTCAAAATAATATTAAAACTAGTTCAAGTTTAAAGTTCATTCAATATTGGTCACACTTTTTCACAGAAAACTAATACTTACCTAGGCCAAAACTAAGTACCTATATCCTATGGAAGCCAGATAGTACAATGTACAAATAACAAGGTTTACTTATGATACATGGAAACACCTGGAACCAACATCCGTATTCATTACACAAATGTTTGTCTCGACTGGAAATTGAACCCACGACAAACGGTTTAGAGAACAGACTTCCTACCCACTGAGCTACGCGAGACCAGCCGATAGTTCGGTACATGTGTCTAATGTCCCAAAGTCAATTTTGGAATATAATTACCAATGCTATCAGTCCATAAGGTATTCTTAGTTCTCAAGAATCGTCTTGTGAGTCTTTAATTGTCGACGTAATACGTTAACATTATGGTAATTAAGATGACATGATGATTCTACAATATTTTTTGTTGATCAATGTTTACAAGAAAATACTGAATGTGATCCAGTTTTTATGATTTATTTCTAAATCTTATAAAATGTAGTATTACAGTGTTAATAAAAGTAATCGTAGGTAGTTTTCACAGTGTTTAGTAAAACATGGTATTAACACAGACTGAATCTTTCAAAATGAGTATCAGTTATAAAATAGGAGCATACATTATATCATGTATGAATATTAGATCAAGTGCAACTAAATCACTGTTGACTTATGAGATTATAGGTTTCGCTTAGTTACTCACTGAACGTGTGTAACTAGATTTAAGGTATACCTAAAATCACTTTTTTGGATATTCATTCTCCTTTTTTCAACACACTATTCGGATCCGAATTTCTTTCACTCATTCACACTAAATTCTTCAACAAACTTAAGATAAACTTTCGCAATGCCTCATAATTACACAAATTAACAAAAAATACTAATATTCGCAATGAGCTTTGATAAAATGAAAAATTCCTTCACCTGTATGAATCCGCTGGTGAGCTTTGAGATGTGAACTTTTTGTATAAACTTTGGTGCAACCTGAAAAGTAAAGAATATTGTATTACTATTACATAATTACTATTGGATCGGTAGTTATTTGTTCTTTTACAGGGTTTGAACCAATTTTATTTTTAATCCGCAATTGTGTTTTTCCCATTTGTATTTTCTTATGAGTTGTTTTTTTTTGCACAGTGGTTTAATTTCAATATGATGATAAAGTCCAAGATTACTCTGATCCAGAAACAATCGATTCACTCTCGATTTGGATATATTCAAATTGACCATCCACATTTTGTGTAACGAAGGAAATTATGATAATATCCTGACTCATTATTTTTGAAATGTATCTAAAAAGTTAGTAATTGTGCGACGACAAACTTTGTTATAACAGTTATGGTATTTATGTAATTTGTTTTTATAAATACACGTACCAATAAAATCGCAGTGATGTACCCTTCGTTTCTCTAACTCCGGGTTGTTCCGCCGGTTGTACTTGACGGAGGAGTGCGGGGCGAGGCGCGAATGCGGCAGTGGCGGGTGCGGGGGGTGCGGAGGGTGCTGGGGTTGGTGAGTCGCACCCACGACTCCCAGCTGCATCGACTGCTGCATCACCTGAGGATACGCGGATCAATCACTACCTTTTTGAAGTAAAAACTTCTTTTGGCGCGCCACCGACAGATTTTTCGTGGCCTGTGAATTGAATTCTAGCGTCACGCTCGGGAATGATAAGAATTCTTCGGGTAAACTCGGGCCTATGGCCAATGGCTAGAAATGCTGACGCAGTTCCACCCGCCTAGTTTCCAAAGTAAGCTATCAAATTCTGAGTATAAGTTTTCACGTCTATCGGCAGTTCTTATGACTACCAATTTATTTTTGTTAAGGGGACCGATGGCAGTGGGCCGTAAGAGACCTCTAACGCCTACCGAACTTTGGGCTGGGGCAGAAAGCGCAGGACCCTACTAACCTAATGTATCATACTCAACGAGTACTACGTCACAAGGGCAAGGTCAGCTCAGAGGCTCAGACGGTACGACCTCGGTCATTCACTACCTCTTGTCATTTAAGACTAAAATACTAATACCGATGATAATGCCTCTCTAATAGATTTTAGGAATGGCGACGACATCGGTATTTTTCTCCTGTCATATCCCACTACCTAAAGAATTAACGCTCTTCACGCCTACAAATTATGGCTTTCAACTGATCTCTCGAGGTGTTGACTACACAGGAGTTCGTTTCTTGGTTATTATGTATCTGAACTAAATTTGTTCTTGTGATGACATGTTTTCTGATTTCACCGTAAGTATTTATAAAGTTAATACTTTTTGCTGAAAGTATTTGTCTGACACCGATTGCTTCAGTGAAGTGTATTAATTACCATCACGCCCCACGTTTGTGTTGACTTTCCTAAAAAAGGCAGCTGTTAAGTTGTTACCTGTGGATGGTGATGATGATGGTGGTGGTGAGGCGGTTGGTGCGGCGCCCGCAGCAGCGGCGGCGGATGGTACGGCGGCGGCGGTGTGCGGCGCGGTGCTCCCTGTAATAACACACGCAGTTGCAATTCATATCTAATACCCACGCTTGCCGTATAGCCGTATACCTTATCAATTCCCCATCCCACGATTTAAAATACCATATCAATTTAAACATTTATGGGGGTCGGCCGTCTTACCAGCGTCTGGGTCGTGTCAATTGAATCGTAATTCACCTTTCTCCAATGTCATGACATTGCTGCAACAGAATGACACATGAGGGAAGGCAGTTCGCTGGGCAGGGATGGTACCATCTCGCGGGCTCGCTAGCGGTCGCATTGCTGTCTAGTTTGTTACCTGAATGTTGTTTCCCGGGCTGCCTTGATCGGAGCCGGGCGGTGTTAGTGGGGACATGTAGACGAGACGTGACGGAGGGTATTTTGCAAAGGACGGTGCCGGCTGCGGCTGCTGGTGGGGCGGGTGATGCATCGGTTGCGGATGCGCATAGGCGGGTGGTGCACACAGTCTTTCCGTCTTGATCTCGAGGGGACTGAGGAGTGGCGTAGCGCACTCTTCCAGCAACGCATCTTCTGCTTCGAGTTTAACGTGTGTGGCACCGAGAGGTGCGAGCATGTTTGCGTTCTCAGGGTCGATGTTTCTGATGGAAGAGGCGATGTCTTCCCAGAGGGCTGGCCGCAGAAAGGCATCGTCGCGAGAGGAGGGGCCGCCATCGAACAGATCCATGTGGGCGGGCGCGAGCGTGGCGCCCTCCTGCTTGCACAACAGTGACTCTAGCTCCGATGTCTGAAACAATGATAATTAAATAATTATCGACAAAATCAGAAAAACAGTTATGTCTGGGATGCACCTAGTATGTTTGATACTGCGTACATTTCAGATAGTATGTAGGTACTTAGTAGGTTTCAACATCTGGAACTACTCATTGACATTCATAAGTCCGTAAATAGTTTACATCATATTTCGTTCATTAATATAATTATGTAAGTAATTGAGGAATAACCCTAAAGACACATATTGACGATAAACTCGTCAATCATATTAGTTTCGTTTTATTCGCTCAACAGATTTTACTGTTTTTCTTTTTTTTTAAGTATAGAGTGACGGGACGAGTAGGACATGCGCCTGATGGTAATCAACATGCCTGCCTATAACAGCACAGTGACACACCGTTATTGGAACATTAAGAGTTAAAATCATTACCTAGCACAGAATTGCGCTCGTTACCCAGAGATAAAAAAAATGTTACATCTTTATGAAATGTAATTTCACTGGAAACATTGCCCTTCAAACCGGAACGCAGAGATGTCTTCACATTATTGATGTAGTTTTGTGAGTTTCATTTTGACGTGTAGGTATGTTTAGAAAAATATATAAATTCATGTAATCCCAAGAATTTACCATTTCTGTAATCCTATTGAAATCCAAACTCCGCGGTCCGCACAACACGTAAGTACCTACTCAAGAGTAAGTTCCATTGGAAAATTAGATGACTATCTAATCTATTCAAATCCTTGGGTCACAATAACTAATCCCAAGTGGTTTATACTGCATTAGATATAGTTGATGTATAACTTTATCTCAGTGAATCATGTCTATGTTTTCGTGATATATAAATTCACTACATTTGGATACCTACTTAAGTAGACAGGTGAAATCTGACTTTTTAACTTTTGTGATATTAACTCAGATTACATAAAATATATAGGAATTTACATAAATCAAAATAATTTTATTTATCTTCCGACAATGGCCGTGGATTGTCATTGCGACCACGGTCGTAGTAAGTTATGCGACCAATATGTTGGGAAGTAATTAAAAACATTTACATTGGATTCAGGTTTACACTTGGTCTCAAATCCCATAAAGTGTTTTCAATGGGAAGAGTCTAAAGTGAAAATATTTAGTAAATACAAAATCTGTTTGATAATTTTATCCATCAATATTCATAAATCTATAGTCCGTTTCGTGATAAAAACGTGAATGGAAAAAAACGTTATCCCTGTCAACTATCATAAGCTAAGAATCGAAATTCTGATAAACAATTTGACTCCATAATGTGACTTGTACAAACTCTGAATAAATTAGATTGGTGCACATTCATAATTTACAAAATTTGTATCTAAGATTCTATTACCTTATGATTATAAGCGCGAGGTTCTCGTTATGTGATTGCATGCTATGATGGGTTGTCAGAGAACTCTATTCAATGATTGAATGAGTCTAGCTATATGTAAACTCTTTGAATGAGTCTTTCTGACGACATTTTGGAATGACAGGCAATGCTAACATCAGACAAAACAAGTGTTTGTAATACCGCGTTTACATTATTCCAGTCCAGCGACCGAATCCAGCGCTGGATTGCTTACTGGAATAATGTAAACCGGTACTGGAATGCATTGGCACTGGATTGATGCATTCCAGTGCCGGTTTCCATTATTCCAGTAAGCAATCCAGCGCTGGATTCGGTCGCTGGACTGGAATCATGTAAACGGGGTATAATGACAAACACTTCCTTGCATGTTTTGTGAGCACATGAGCAAAGTAAGGATTAGATTTCTAATATTACTCCTGGTATTATTTCCCTGATCTGTTCAAAAAAAAAAAAATAGACGGAAATATATACGGATAGCGAAACGGAATAACTAATTTCTAATACTTTTTCACAGCCATACTGATCATAGGCGTTTCGCTAATAGTTTTGCCTGTTTGGAGAATGTGTTACTAATGTATAGCTATGTACTCGAACAGTAAATAATGGAATGTAAATAATATTAAATACATATTTACTGTTAAACATCAATAAATCTCTTTTTCGGGGAACGGGAACAACGTGGATAAAACCGCGGAGTGGTGCTAGCAATATTATAAATGCGATTAGTTTGGATGTTTGTTGCTCAATTGCGTCGAATCAGTTGAATTAATCGGATTGTAATTTAAAACAATGTTAGACTATAGTCTGCAATAACACAGAGGTTAGTTTTTACTACAGAAAAAATACGGGAACGGGAAATACGGAAATTACGCGGGCGTAGCCGCGGAGAGCCCAAATAAAGTTTTAAAACGAATGTTAAAAAAATAGATTTTTATTTTATTTTTATCATATTAATCTTAACTGAATAATATAGAGAAGGCAAAATTTAGAGAATTCTCTATAATTTCTCTGGCAGTGGGGATCTGCGCCAGCATTTGCATACAATGGTGTGCGCCCACGCAGCTCGAGCGCAGGTGACGAGCTTTCAAAGCTTTGGACCGCGGAATACAATAACTCGTACCATTTCGTATTAGCGGGATCATACTAGTTATATATACGCGCTGTTGTATAGAAAAAATTGAAACTACTAATATTACTTTAACAACATTACTTACGCTCTATATTTTCACTTAGATTTTGTTTGACATCGCAAACATCGAACAATTTCAGTACCGGTTTGAGTTTCCTAAAATAATTAACAGTTGTTAGGAGAGGTAAGTCTTGACTTGTCTCAAAAACTGTGACCTTTTTGAAAAACGTTGGTAATTGATTCTGACGGCAAAGTGTAAAATCCAAATTAATGAACTCAAGACACTATTACTGAAATAAAAATGGCCTGGAGAGCTAGACGGTCAAATTCACTCAAATTCTTATTAATAGACTATGTATGTCTTTGACATGTTTTGGAACGACTATTACACGCTGATACATTATTTATCAAACCTGAATTATTCGTATCTAGTCTGACTTTTCTCACAATTTGTTCAAGTATTATTTATTGCAAATCTAACTAATAACAATATGTTTATCACTTGTACTTAGTTTTTTTTTCTTAACTTGTGAGTTGCTTCGCTCTTGCATAACTAGGGCCTAGCATGAGAGATGCATTTATTTGTGCTGTATTGTCATATTATCGCTTGACTTTGACTGGAGATTTATGACCTTATTTATATGTTTTGACAGACTGTTTTCTGATTAAATGGGTTATTTATCACGAGTTGGGATGATATGAAGCGTTGTGCAGGTAGTTTGAATAGTATTTGTGTTAGACGTAGGTACCGTAACGCGAAAGTAATCTTAAAAATCTATTGAAAAGTTGAAAGTATGATGAGTACAATGTCTAAATAATACAAAAACTGGTCAAAATGGTTTTCAGTTACAGTATATTATACTTTAGAGGTGGCCCCATATAAATTTTATCGAGGTAATCTGTGTAGAGGTTTATGAAATACTAACCATAATCTAAAATTTGTTACCTGGATGACGTATTCGTATTACCTAACTTAGGTACTAAACTCGCCTTTTCATTGAAATAGTGTGTTTAGTTGATTTCACGATAATAATGAAAATTTGTCGAGTATCTGAGTTTAGTTTCAAATTAAAGTCGGATTAAATTTTCGGAGAAAATTAATTATTTACCTATTTATAACATTGACTTCAAAATTGGTAACTTAGCTACACGCACCATAATTTAGCATCCAAAGTATTACTATGGTCAACATGTATAATCTCTTAGATAAACCCATAAAAATACAGCTATGAGTAAAAACGTTAAGTAATTTCCTATTAGTCCGCTTCTGATAAGAAAGTATGTAAATAAATGGTGTATCGATAAGCTTGTGTGCTCCGTTATCTGTATTTACCTTTCTATTGTTTATCAGAAATGCTGTGGGCGGGGCTTTATATACATACATCACGTGTAGTGTAGGTATTTGTAGATTCCTAAGTAGGTCAAATCGTGACTTGTATTTTTGTTTCATTTCCAGTCTAGTCCATCCGGACTCGATTAGCACAGCACCGAGCCTGATGTCGTGATAGGAAAGAGACATATGTACTCGTAGACCAAAGAAAGTAATAGATTATGCCAAGCTTTAAATAAACCAAATACTGTACTTGTCATAATGTATATAAACAGAGATGTTTTGTGCTAAACAGTCAAGTACGCAAAGCAATCATTGCAAATCATTTTCACATCTACACTTAAAGGGTCGCTGGAACACAAACAAATGAACTCTGCTGAAATATTTTACCACTACAGCCAATCTGTTAGGAATAGGTGTATATTCTCACGCTGAAAAGGTTCAAAAAGCTTAGATGAAATTCACATAGCATTAGCTCATAGTCATGTCTTAAATTTTCCCATGGTTCTCGACAATTCCCCTGGGATAGCCACTAATTAAGTTCATGTCTACCTGCTGTCAGAGTCTGTATTATTGGCCGTATGAGTCCTTTGACTGAACCCTAATGTCTTTGTTATAGAACGAACGTTTTATTTATTTGTGTATGTTCTATAACAAGAATTTTAACACCTGCTGCGCTCGATACTAGAGGTAAATGTGTTTTAAAGCTAAGTTGCGTTAACTCTTCCGTATGTCCACGTACAACACTTTACGTGACAACAAACGAAACAGCAGACGACTATCAGTGAACGATAAATTTAAATTCAATACCACTTTTACAATAAATATTCTTAATTTCAATTCCGCTTTTGCTTTAATTAAATAGGTGGAGAACATTAAATATGAACCAATGAAGTTATTAATTGCACAGGCTGTATGCTCGAAGACAGTGTAATTACATATCGGAATAGTTTAGTATCGAACTCTAGAAGCGTTCTCGTTTTAGTAAAGTAAAGACGTTAATCTTCTTGTTATTACCCTCAATAATATTATGCTGACAACTTAAAATGATGGCAGACCGCGGTATCCAATTCAAAAGTATATTTCTAATTTATAATAGCATGGTGATGATATATGACATTATGGTAATATTTATATTTTAGACACAGTTTTTTTAGTTACGTACCTACTTACAATATAGCATTCCGAAGCCTGCAAAATAATAATTATTAATAATGTAAATATATCGGCTATCTGGCTCCCGTAGCTTTGCTTAGTTTGCTAGATGTTCTTGTGTAAAAAATGTTCACCGATACTAATGTTTATTTATTTTCTCGTAATACCTAGTTTGTATTTTTTGAGAAAATAAATATAGGTCAAATACTCAGATCATAAGATCCCCAATGATCTGAGTATTTTCCTACTTTGTGCGTGGGGCTGAGAGTTTGAGAATATGAACTCGAACTCGTTTGTCAGTCTTAATCTCTTTGGAGAAGTCTGCGACGTAGGTAAGTTTGCTGAACTGGACGAAACACTTTCCCAAACTTAAGGGATCTAATGATTAAAGCATTTTCCCAGCTTTTGCGCGGGGTTGAAACAAGGGAATCTGTTCTTCAGTGAACTCGGTCTCGATTGGCAGGCGGAATCTGTTTGGAGCAGTCGGTGTCGCAAGTGCGCCGGACTGCGCGAATTCCTTCCCTGACCTTTGCGGATCGAACGATTGCGCAGTAGCTCCTCCGCCGCCTAGACGAGCTTGAGCAACGTCGAACAAAGATTATAGCCGCCTAGATAAGACACATTTCCTTCCACTGCACAACTAACCTAACCAATTCATTCAATTATGTCGAACTCCCTGAATAGCATAGAAAATTTGTATCTAATTTATTTGACTAATAATTATTATTATCCGAATTGTACCACGAATAAATTATTCATCTGTTTGTCAGTCATACGTCGAGCTTTCAACCGTTATAACTGTGGCAGTTTCATTTTCTTGAAACAGTCGACATGGACCAAAGCCTTCTCAGATCTCAACGAATAGTTGCAGTTTTTCTTATCTGTGTTAGTCCAAATGTCTCGAGCTGTTTTCACCATTTGTTGTTTTTTCGTTAAATACGCTAGTTGTATTACGATCTGATCTGTAATATTTCACGTGAGTTTTTACTGAAATATTATGTTCACCTTCTAAAACTTGTCCAATAAAGTTTGCTATGTTCCGATATTTTATGCAATACTCAAGTCACTGAGTAAAAGGAGACGGCCCATTTTCCATGGGCATTTGCCCCACAGAAAAAGTGCAAGAGACTTGACCAAAATTGGATCATTGTATAGGATTTTTAATATATATTGAGGAACCGTTTATGTTTTTATCCTGCATAGCGGGGTTTGAAAGATATCAACTAAAACATTGAAGAAAAATAACGCCGCAAGTAGGTAATCAAGAACGTGATTTTGTACTTACTACTAAAAGAAGGTAGTAAATTCATTACTTTGCAACTTAGCTACTGTGCTCAAAATAATGTCGACTCAACACAGAGAAGGACCGGAGATTCGGCCAAACCACAAAAAAAAAATACGAAACCTTTGGAAAATTAAAGAAATTCCATGTGTTGTGTGAGGAGTTTCGAGCGAATCGATTTTCGAACGAATTCTTACCGTACGTAAACTTCAACTAATCAATAAAAGAGATAAACATGGCTGACTTTGACTATAATTTGTACACAAAGGTACAAATAAGAATGTTCAAATAGGGTACTGACCCGAAGACAAATTACGAACTAAACCTTAACAGGCTTATTTATATTCACAAAAACTTCGCAAGCGTGTTTTAGCGCCGTACAACGCCATCTAGTTCGGTTTTATGGAACTACAGTACCTTAATACAAAATTACTTATACATAGTCATTCAGGTACTTTTAAATCACCAATTTGCAATCCCCGCTTGGCAGGTTAGTATTGAATGTACAGTTTGAATTATTTAATTATATGTTATTTTAATTAAATAACTTGTTTAGGTCTCCGGGGCTAATTAAGTACCTAAACTTGAAACGACGTGGGGCAGAAATGAGCCGTCTCCTTTGCAGGAATCTTAGTAATATCCATGACCAATTACTTTAACCAATCTTTTTCAGCTGACACAATTTTCCTCCTCCTATCCTATCTGCTTCATATTCGATCTATTATTTTCAGGCTTTATCACGTTGGCACCCTATGTCAATAAAGTCCACATAAAAATAAACAATAGCAGTAACGTGTGTTACTGCTATTGATAATGGTAGTGTTATTACAAAACTACAAAAAAAAGTGTATAGGTTGTTAAGTTCACTGGTCTTTGACCGTAATTTTGCCTGTGCGGTCTGACATCACCTGTAGTTTCACGTCGTTTTAGGCATCGTTTCGCTAACGTTACCTGTTCTTCGTTCGCCTTTGGTGTTCTTTGCCTCAAGCGGTCGTAGCCCGGCCAGTGCCACACTCACTTTAGCTCAGTCATACCCAACCTTTATTCATAAGGGCCGCAAAGAAACGATTTCGAACTCCTTTGAATCGCAATAATATAAACTACAGTGGTTGCACTTATCCTACTACCAAAATTAGAAAATATATATATATGAGAAATACTTATGTAAGTATAATAATGCTATCAATCTATCAGAATCAGTCACAAACTGTAGACATTCCAAATTTCATACAAATATATTTTCGCGTAGTTGAAGAATACTTATTCAAACTTTCCTAGTAAAATTTCATCAATTTGATTCTAAAACTATTATAGAAGTTGAAAGTTTTAATTTAAGAAAACCAGATCTTGTGCATGACGGTGGCAAAGACTAGACTAGCCGCATTCGGCGTGCGGTCCGCAGTTTGAGTATTGACTTTAGCTCATTTACGACTCGGGCGAAATCAGTCTGTTATTGCGAATAGACAGTGATTGGCCAACTAGAGCCAGTATTTGAACTCAGAAGATTTACTTCTGGCTGCGACGCGGAACACGTGCGACTTTTGAGGTTCAAATAAAGGCTAATTTTAATGCAATGTGAATGAAATCCAAATTATATGATTTAATCCATTGGCAGTCTGGTTACAATTCTTGAACAAGCTTTTTGCTCGCGACTTCATTCGCGTTCTGTAAGTTTTATAGTGGATTCCGACTTTGGTAATTAGCGTGACCGTTAAATAATAACATAAATAACTATCGTTCTGTATAATATCTAAGGGTTTGGTTTATGCGTTTATGTAAAAAAAACATGTTTTATTTTACCATCCCAGTGGTTATATTTTAGAAAACGTAATACGTACTATACTTAGTATTAGTACAGTGGCGAAGTACTACATATTACAGACTAAATAACTCTTACAATAGGGCCTACTTACTCTATTATTGCGATCGCTTTGTGCTATCTCTTACATTTTGTCGAGCTGCTTGGAACAGATGATTGTTTAGTTTCATACGGGTAGATGGTATATGTTTTAACGTTGACATACACCAATCTCATAGTTTATAGTCATCAACTCATTTTAATTCATTAATGCACTAGGCCTCTCCGATGGCTTGCCATTCAACCCGATCCTCAGCTTAACGTTTTCCGCTGCTTACTGCCTTCCATATACACATGTAGCTTTTACACTTTCGCAATTTGAAACTCATGTTTAAATTGCGTTTAAGACTTCCGTATTTAGTCCGTTGAGTTTCAGTGTGTCCTATGCGAGGTTAGCATTGTCATAGTCTCTACTAGATCACGTCTATTCCAAGCTGCATTGTCTTGTCCAACTTCTTCTTTTTGTCGTTCTATCTCAGCGATTCAATTTGGACTACATCTAAAACACATATATGTATTTACTTTTTAATTATTTTAAATATATTTTTAAATTTTGTCTCTGGTTTTTAATTTTGTTTTCTCATTTTTTGTCCAACTTATACTTAGATATGAAATCATATGAGTTTCTCATGTAACTATGTCTAGAAGCGTAGTACTGCAATGATCCCTCGCTGTTGTGAAATGAAAGAGCGAACCACCCGCGGATTTGCACCCAAGCGCCACGTCGTGACGAAACGCACTCGCTCCTATCTCGGATCTATTAGATTGTTGTTATTATTTAGACTATTGAATGAAGCAAGTGCCGGGCGTATTGTGCCTCGTAATCTCCAAGGCGTGTTGAATCAGGTTAAATGTTACGCTTTGTTCTGGCTTTGTAATGAAGCGATAGAAGAAATGACCATTTTTAACCAATCGAAAAAAAAGTTTTAAATTCAACTGTATGTTTTTTGTTCGTTGGGCAAAATCTTCCTGGACGGTACACTTTGTAACGAAATTTTAAATCAAGCTCAAGTTTGTCTCTTTAAATATGTTGAAAACTCGATTATTTCTGTATCTACAATTTGCCTTTGCTCAAGATTTTGACAGTTTAGATACTCGCGTACACCTACAATATCTACATGTTTGGAAAAGGCGATGTTTATGAGTATCTCTTATAATTTTCTTACATATTATTTTATTCCACAAATTTCTAATAACACGCTGTGTTAGTAGTTATATTATTGCATAGGTTGAATAAAAAGTTTCGATGTTTTTTTTAATGAAAAATAACTGTTACGATACGATAGCACAGTGTGGGTTTGGGTTGACAGATCACATCATGTCCTCGAAAGATATTTTCATAGATTTAGGATTTTTTTCGCTACGCCAAATACTAATACATCCTACATCATAAATCAATAAATCTATATTTTGTTTGGAACATGCCGTTTCCTCACGATACTTTCCTTCGTCATCAAAGTTAAAAATGAAAAACTAGTACATTTGCCGGGGAAAAATGCTCAAAGGTACAGCCGTAAAGGTACAAAGGTGATTCAAGCCTAGGATCTCAAGATTATGAAATCCGATTTTGTCATCACCACGGCTTCGACACGCAAATTACAAATGCTCCGAACCCATCCACAGCAACAACCACCCAGCATCATTATCAGCAGACAACCAGCGACATTAATAATAATTATTCGATTTTAACATAACTATTAATATTTACGAGTGCAGTGATAACATGCACCTAGGTGTACCTTTATCAATCTATATAGTAGATAAGTAAATACAAGTAGGCACACAATAAGAACTCCGAATTGATTAATAATACGATACCTCCTATAATTGATAACATGTGTAATTGATACTGATAACGATTAAAAACATTATTGTAATATGACGTTGCTGTGAGAATTGAAATACTATTTAAAAAATTATCAATTTATCTCTAGATAACGCTACAGGTATTGTTTAATTAAAATGTAGAGTTCAAAGTAGCTATTCTAATCGCTGTTCATATCGGACTGGCAAAAAGTTCTCTAAAAAAACCTTAGAAAACACACATTTGAAAAAAAGTTGGTCACTCCATAGGAAAAATCAAGCTTTATGGAGACTTTTGCGATTGCAAGTATTTTTTATGTGTATTTGTAGATTAGGCTCCATTCAGTTTCATGTAATAATAGTATTTTATGTAGCATTTAAGTTATAGAAACATATATTTATGTATGCCTATCGAAGTTACGGCTGGTCTAGAAAGTTACCCTTAGTTAGTAGGGAGAACCCTTGAGACACCGGGTTCAAAACAACGCGCACCACTGTCTTTTCGAAGTCATGGCCCCGAGTCCCAGCAATGGGAACATTTAGTGGGCTGGTTATGGATTATGCTATCGAATTAATAATACAATTTTCAAGACACCGAGAATATTCTACAAACTCTAAGTGCATTATAATATTCTTACACATAATAAATAAATGGCGTTTCTATATTTAAGCACATTCAAAAAAAGACTGAGTTGTTATTGGTTGCGTTTCAGATAGAGAGGGTGACGCACGGAGCGCATTAATAAATAGAATGGCAGCGCTTCGCGACGCCAGCGAGCCGTCAGCCAATGGTGACGAAGCTCAGCTTTGACGTGTTAGAAAACATCATCTACATAATGATGATCAGTAAATGACCTGTTTTCATGACTCATTTCTTTGGTTGAGATTAACTTATGATAACTATTTAGTATGTACTATGGTGGTCCTTGTTTTTATCTGTAATTGTTTGGCAACCAACAAAAAGTTTTTGTCGCAACAAAAAACCTTTAAATTTTTAGGCAGGGTATTTAGCCTGCCTAAAACCTGTCTATAAACTATTTAGTTATTTTGTAATAAAGGTAACATTTTTGACGATTGAAATTTTTGACTTTTATTTGCACACGAACTCACAAAAATACACGATTTAGAAGTCAGTTTTTCTAATCCGTTTGAAAACACAACCGTCGAATGTTTCCACGCCATTTTTTCATTTTTACTGATTTTTGTCTTGCGTAAGCCTTTGTGTTATAGTTTACAATGTTTTACTTAGGAGTCCGTTACGAAATTAATTTGTATCTATGAATATGAGTCTTGTTACTTGAAATAAATGAATTTTAATTATTTTTTTAATTACATCTTGTATATTGAATGAAAATAATTTAATCAGTATGTATTTCAGTACCTTAAAATATTTTGAATTTTAAGACTAGAGTGCTACACAAAAAGTCTTATGAGAGTACCTAAATATTTTGACGTGTAGTCCTGCTTCTCGGTAGTCATAATCTGGGAGACCTCAAATCTAGAGTGAGAAGGTTCCTTCCTCTAGATAATCAAGCCACGTTATATACATAGTCAAGCCACGTTATGTAAATATTCCGCATTATAGTTTTTACAAATACAAACAAAGTTTGACATCAAGCTATTTATTTGCAAACGCCAAACGCAAACCAACGGATCAGGGTTAGACCTTTTCAATTTGGTGTTGGTTTGCAAATCTATTTTTTTTTTAAACTTCGAAGCTTCGATATTTTGTGTGTGCAGAGGCACCGATAGAAAGTGCCATCCATGTTCCTCGCATAAAAGTTATATGGCAGTAAAATAAATCCTTGGAATGTGGAGCGGAAATAACGAACAGAGGTCGCTGGAGGTCGCAGTATAAACGGTCGCATTACATGACACCACATACAGCCTTTGTGCTAATTCGATTTTAAGGGGAAGAACAGACTTTTCTCGTGCAACAAGTATTTTTGAGTTCAAAATAGGTTATCAATTCGACATAATCAGTTATTTATTTTCTGATAACTTTTTTCTAGGTGCATAGTGAATTCTAGGTGAATAGTGAATTTTGATGATCTTTTTAGGGTTCCGTAAAACGTAAAAAACGGAACCCTAAAAAGATATCTATATAATATTATAGATTCGTCATGTCTGTCTGTCTGTCCGTCCGTATGTCACAGCTACTTTTTCCGAAACTATCAGAACTATATTGTTGAAACTTGATAAATAGATGATACGAACCGAACATATTAAAAAAACAATACATTTTGGGGGTGCCCCATATATCGAACTGAAAATCATTTTTTTTTCATCAAACTCGTACGTGTGCGGTGTCTATGGCTAGTAGGTCTTCAAAAATGATGTTGAGGTTTCGAATATAATTTTTTCCTATACTGAATAATTTGCGCGAAAGACGCTTCCAAAGTGGTAAAATGTGTAACCCCTGTAACTTCTAAAGTAAGAGAATGATAGAACTAAAAAAATGAATATGAAGTACTGTAATGAAATTTTTGGTGTTGTGTGTGAATTGTCCACCAATATTTATGTATTATATATATGTACATTATTGTGCAAACTTCCACCGAAAATGAGTTTGAACTCGATCTGGTAAGTAGTTTTTTTTAGTACGTCATAAATACACTATTATTGAAACTTCGATCAAAGTTACAACGAACTACAAGAATTATGTGTACTATATGTAGTATTATATATGTAGTATGTTACTTGCTGCAATGGAACCCTTCATGGGCTAGCCCGACTCGCACTAGACCACTTCATTTAATTTGTTACCTGGTGTTTCTCATGGGTTCTATTTGAATTTGATCAAGATCTGACCAGTAGTTTTTAATTATTAGTAACAATGCGTAGTTATTCTTATTTCTGTATCCTCATATCTCTTGTTCATAGTTCTTCGTCTAATTTGTATTTGGTAAAACTATATGGCTCAGCTTACATTACACGCATTTAAAAGTCAATTCGTAGTCGATTCTAAAATTTGTTTCAAATCATTAGCTTTCATGAACATTCTCCAAGATAGGTATATTGTTTACATTATATTTTTGTTGATCAAGACGAGATACACATAGTTACAAATTTGATGTCTTCTAATGGTGGACAAGTATAAACCTATAACAGTTAAAAAATATATTTTCAAAATATGCTCATACTGACGTAGTTTGTTTTTGTGATTTTCGTATTTTCCGTGTTTTGAGGATTACCATTCTGGCTTTGTGTGTGACGACGTATGTCTCCAAGCCTTAACAAACCCCCAGCAGACGTGACCTTTCATTCGATTATTCGAGGTATGAAAGGTATTAAAATTACCGTCCCGTGCCGTTATTAAGGCATTGTTTGATCAGTGCCAGCTTGACGCTCTATTTCCATAATTTTTCGACCCACGCACCACCATTCTTCAGAACACACCATCGCACCACCACTAACACTCTAGAACTTTATCGCAGCAAAAAACAAAGTACACACTAGTTCGCTGGTGAAAGTATATGTGCCTTGATGAAAAGTAAGGTAGTGTGACAAAGTACTAAACGCATAAGCGATTTTCTGTTCTATAGTAAGGTGGTAAGGCCTAAGTGACTCGATGCGATATGAATTATGATTAAATATGTGTGGCTTTCTTAGAGTAAACTCGTAAAATTCAATTTGCAAACAAAACTTCGTAACGGTTGATGATTGGCGGTCTCTGCGATCTTTTTTTAGTCATACTTGGTAAGTCATTAGTAATTGATATATATGCAACAAAGATCATGTTAAATTCATCGGAATTTTGTTTAGAATGTCCAATGAAGATCACATCAATGAATCAATCTCTATACTTTTTTTTACGCACCTGACACATAACGGCACAGTACCACGAAGTTATTTGATTATTAAGAGTCTAAAATCACTGCACTGTACTGTATTCGTCCTCCAGACAATAGTGCAAGCATTATTATGTTCCGGTTTGAAGGGCAATGTTTCCAGAGAAATCCAAGCATAGAGTTAAATTATCTTATATATCTAGGTGACAAACGTAGTGCAGAGCTAAGTAATGATTAGGACTTTTCATGTTCCAATACATTTGTGACACTGTGAAGTTGTGGGCAGGCGTGTTGATTACCATTAGGCAGATTCCCTGCTCGTCTCTTCACTAAATACTTAAAAAACCGAACCAATAAACACATAAAAAATAGGGCGAACAGAACGATGTTCATATGGAATCGACCATATAATTTTAGTACGATTATTTGATAAATTTTGAGAATGCATTAAATAGTAAGTAAAACCACGTATTTGTGGTAGTTAGTTCACATTTATATGTTGCGTGCGCATTCTTTTTATATCCAACTTTGTATTTATTACACCTCAGAAAGTTACAGCTCTGATGTCCATTATTGGCGATGAATAGTTATTTACTATACGAAAGTATGGTATGTGTCTAACTAATTATCAAATTAATACTATAAATGTCTATTTGATAAATTTGATAAATTTTAATTGTAACTACAAAAAACAATCATTTATTTCAAAACTTTCATTACTGTGTTTCATTGAAATCTTGAAAAATGTGGAAAACACAAATAAACAAGAGATATTAAAAAAATTAAGCTATAATATTTTCCTACGATATTTACCAGTAAAAAGATTCCTACCGGAACTATAACTTTAGTTCCAGCAGGAATCTTTTTTGATAACTTTGAAACGGCTGGAATCGATTTACATAAAACTTTCTAATATTTGTCACTTTTCAGAAATAAAACAATATCAAAATTGTTTTATCCCTCCGAGTGCTACGATGCCACGTCAAACTTAAAAGAGTCCGTCGTTTTTGCGTCGAGAATGAAAAAAATATATCTTAAGACCAACTTTGAGTCAGTCGCGTCAAGAGGCAGAGTCGCGGGATCGCAGTAGCTCTCGACCACACACCCTCACACTATAATGACACAAGACCAACTATTACTTCTAAAATCACACAAATTATGCTCTAAGTTTCTAAAGTACAACCAACCTTTTCATCAGGGTGTTGTGCCATAGAAAAACACTAAATAACTATAGCTGTTTTTTTAATATAACATCAATGAGTAAATCAGTCGGAGACATCTCGTAGGCAATTGAGTTGTGGTCAAACGCTACCAAATTTTATCAGAACAAAATTGTGATATTTGTTGTACAAAGTAACAGTATTCCAACGTGGCTACCCTAAAACTTATGACTACAATAACTAATAGCAATAAGGTTTTATGGGCAGCGGAGTAACATTGGCATCAGGAGCCGTTTATCGCTGGGCGGCGATGGGCGGGCGGGCCGTGGGGCGGCGGCGATCGATAGTCGCGCCGCCCGCCTACCGCCGTACTCAAAATACACCTATTTGAATCGTATGTATTTAAATTTCCTTCCTGCCCCGTAGATACCTATAGCGTTTCCCACTGAACCATAGAGATGTTAACAATTTTTCAGAATTGCTTTCATTCTGCAGATTGACGCTTATCCATAAACAAAATATTTTAACAAAGTATTTTCGTTCATTAAATATGCAACAAGTACTTTACTTGTGAATTTTCCCAGTAAACCACTAACGACTGTCACCGGACTGACATGACGTCACTGGTCGCGATTAACAGTATGTCCAGTTTTGGTTTTACTATTTTTACTTGAATACAAACAATCAAAGTCGTCGTCGCTAAGATCGCAAATTATAATAAAATTGCAGAGAAGTAAACAGGCTAGTCAGTCTTCGACAGCTTGTTTTGCGGTTAGTGACGTTCTAATAAGCTCATAATATTGGAGTTTGCAGTCACGTGAAAACGGATTAGAAATTATTTTGTATTTAAAATCATTTGTAATAAATTTACTAAAGTAATATTAAATTATAAAAAACTCTCTTTATACAAAAAAATTTACCGACTACAAACCACAAATAGTATTTTATTACTATACAGGGTTATTGGTAATCAGCCTGCATCCATTTAAGGGCATGTTCTGTATATTTAAACAAACAACTTTTGTTCCACAACTTTCGTTAAAACTTAATAGATAACCCAAAAAAAAATTGTATTTGTTGGCCTTTTTTGTACTGTTTAGCGACTTTTTAGTGTTTATTCACTTCGGTACATCATTTTTGCGCGTTAAAGAGCGTACGCGCTCTCGTTACGAATTGTTACGAAGAGTTCGATACTTTTAGACCGTGGAAATGCACTTTTTATTTACTTTTGTAAAAGAAAAAAAAAATTTTTTTTTTTAAAACTGTAGAACAAAAGTTGACGTATTGAATGTACCTAACATCCCCTTAAAAGGATGCAGGCTGATTACCAATAACCCTGTATAAGCGCTACTCACTCATCTATTTGAAGGCGGTACCAGTCAAGTCAGAAAGCTCATAGATAAATGTACGTAGTAAGTAGGCACATAAGCGTAAGTAGTATCTATAGTATACTACTTTTAAGACTTGGCTGGCACCGACTTCAAATAGAAGAGTGAGTAGCGCTTAAATAGTAATTATATTAACTTATTTTTCGCTTTTGAGTGCCTATTTGTAGTTTTGAAGTCGGTTTAATTTTTTGTGTAAAAAGAGTTTATTTTACCCTTTTTAGTGCAAAACAAGTTTTCAACAATGCATTTACACAGTTTCGTGTTGGCAGAATCGAGTTTCATAACTTTCCTGTGGCCATTAGGCGTGCGCAGAGTGTCGCTTCGTTCAGGACCTCAGATCGACAGCATTTTCTGACAAAAGTTGTTCACTGATTTGTATTTATTTTTCTTGGCTTTTTGTGTTTCTTATTGTATATATATGAATATATATTTTATACTACATATATATTTAAAATGTATGTATTGTATATTTATTATTTGTGTATTTTATTACTGGTATTATTTTTTATGTCTATATCATTTATATATAATTAATACGCGTGTTTATTTATAATGTAAGTCGCACCACTGCCCATAATCTTACAAATCTAGTTTCCTTACGAAGCAAAGGTTATCTGGAAGAGATCGCTTTTAGCGATAAGATCGCCTTTTGTGCCCATTATATTCTATTATTTTATGTTGTGTTACTTATTGTCAACTTTGTTTGTGGTGCCAATAAAGTGTTTTTGTATTGTATTGTATAACTTGTTCATAACTTTTCTGAAATCGACAACCATGTCATCCAGACAAAATTGTAGGCAAATTTTAGTTTTTTTATTCATATTTCACAAACTACCTGGCCGATTTGGATAAAATTTATATACGACCGTTCGGGAAGCGTATTCACCTGAACACAAAAAAACATACAAAATAACACTACACAAAACATTCGGGCGTTCTCGAGGAAACAGGGAACATACATTAAAAAAAAAATATGGTGGTCGAATTGATAACCTCCTCCTTTTTGGAAGTCGGTTAGAAAAGTGATTTTTGATATTCTATTACTAAAAACTGTCATCAAATAAAATAAAACATTAATTTATGATAAGTGTTAGCATCGATATTGCAATCGGGGCTCTATCACTGAAATTTACTGGATTTGATATTGCTCGCTTTAATTTCAAACAAAAATAAAGCAACGATGTCAAAGCGACGACCACTTTCGCTTGGCCGTAGAAGGTAGGCCTTTAAAACTAAGTTGAGTCTAGTAAGCTACTTTACTAGGCAAATAACAAAGATGGCGATGTTCGTAAACGTATTTAGAAACGCTAGTAAATTATACGGAAAATTATAATAGCAACCAATAGTGCAAAAGTGATTTTATTTATCATGGTAAGTGTTTACGCGGTAATACGATAGTATTTCGGCCATTAATCTTATGCGATAAACTAGAATGATGTATTCATAAACTAAAACTAGACGAATGACAAATCAAACTCTACTCTAACATATTATGATAATACTGCGTTCCGGTTTGAAGAGCAATTTTGTGACAAATGTATGCTGTTATGGGCAGGCGTGTTGCACATAAAATCACACTTGAATAACTTTAATTTAAAAACCCGACTGGAAAAAATCAACAGGTAAAACAACTTTATATTTATCTAGGAACATTTGGATGATTGAGACGAATCTAACGATATCTTAATTATCAGAATCCATCCAGTCGTTTGGAAGATACGTGGGAATAAAGAAATGTACAAACATACAAGAGAAGTGCGAAAAACATAACCCTTCTTTCAGTCGGTTAAAATCAAAACCCCAGAATAACTCTATTTATTTTTAAAAATGCCTTGTACAGTCATTCAAGACACATACAGAAAATTCAAGTTGTTATGTATTTACGTAGGAAGTTAACTTACTATCTCATTAGTACAAACAATGTTAATGATTGTAATTTAGTTTTGATAATAAATTCAAATAAAAAATAATGACAAGTAGGTAGTTTAAAAAAGCTGTGAGGGAACAGATGAACATACACGTTTTAACCTTTTTTTGAATAGAGTGAAAATCGCTAGGTCTGGGCAAATGTTCTAAAAGTGACCAGGTTCCGTTCCGGTAATAGATATCCAATAATATACAAACGCGGAAATTTTAGTAGTGTTTACATTTCCCATAAATTTCCCATAGTAATTTTAGGCAAACGTGAAGGGTGAAAGAACGAAGGGTCGAACGATATAAAAAACTAAAACGTGTCGATTTAAGGGGGAACAATAGCTGTCGAGTTAGCAGAAGATTAAATATAGTTTTGTTGAAATACGTAGTTATTCTTGTTTATTTATAAAAAAAAATAACGATACTGAAAATAAAGCTTGCATTTGTGACCACCACTTCGACTAACATTGAGCGACGATGCGGCTTATGTAATGTGTGATTGATAAATATGTATTTCATGCTTATCATGCTTATAAAATAAATGCCATAATGCCATTATAATATAATGCCAAAGTTACATGTTTTGGTGTCACGTCGAAACTGCTGAACCTTAGATAAAGAATGTGAAAATAGATCAGGTTTTCCGCACGGTTCCTTTGTACCAATCGTAAGCAGATGAGGTGGATGTGAGCTATGGGAGGACCCGTTTAGACATTATATAATGACTGGTAGGAAACGAAACTAAACTGAAATACATTTTTTTTATCGGTGCGTTAATTATATACAAGTAATCCATAATATTATAAACGTCAATTAAAGTTTGTTTGTTATGCTTTCACGCCAATACCATTTAACCGATTATCATGAAACTTTGTATAGGTACGTACCTATATTCTTTCATATGAGAGAAGGATTCGAGTTACAGCTATGAAACCATAGAGTGAGTAATTTATGGCATGCATCCATTATTATCAATGTGGAATAAGTTCACTTCTTGACGTAGGCCTCTCCTAGGATTCGCCACTCACAGCTTTAACTTTTCGCTGTCAGTTTCTACCGGCTCCCCAGGACAGCTACGTACAAGTACAAGTTATTAGTTAAGAAAAAATGATATCCAAAATAAAAGCGTAAATAATTTAAGAGACTAGAATAACTTTCGATTTAATAATATTAGCGTCATAATATAAGCACTTCCGTCAACAGTTATCTAGCATAAGAAAGTTTTCACTGATAGCATAAAGATAAGTGGAAGCATTACCGAGACACTAAAGTACCTACCTAAGCTTGTTACTTTTCCTGCTTCACATACTGACAAGTAGCGGTTATCTGGTTTAATATAGAATAGGGAAGTTTAAGGTATTGTACAACGTAGTTCAACTCAAACTTACGATTTTAGCCTTTAACCAAATCGTACAAAGTTTCGAATATAAAAAAAAAAGGTTGAAATCCACTTTCGTAATTAGAATATCTGGGCTGTGAAATTACCAGAGTGGGTTTTTATCGATGATTACAATACAATCTTAGTGTCTTTAAAAAAAAAAAAAAAAATCAATTGACCTCATCACCTGTTTTTTTTATCTATCTATCATAGATAAAAAAACAGATTATATATATCAGGGAATACTCACTCAGGCAACATATTCTACAGCTTGGGTGGTCGTAGTAAAGTCAACCTCTTCGTTAGTCTTTAAAACGTCTACCATGAAACACGTTGTATTTAAATTCCAGATGAATTAATTACGTCAGTCTATATATGTATGAATATGTCGTTAACATTCAATTGATTTTATCCACGGAAGTATTATGTAGGTACTACGTACAACTAGTACTTATTACTTCCATGATGTTATCTGAATAAATGAAATTATTACATTAAATAGGTTGTTTATTACACGCATAAAAAGGCCTTAAAAGTGAATTTTTATTTAACTTATTTAAATTCCTAACACTTCTGATTCTATCCATTTCAAATTGCTTCTTACGTTCGATTCTCTTCCACTAGCAGAGTCCTGGCTCATATTCGCTAGCCTCCTTTGCAATCGAATACATTTTTGCTTCCAACTATTACATTTTTCAGTGAGAACCATTTTTTGAATCAATAGTTGTTGTATACGTCCCTGCAGCTCTAGTTTTGAAGCAAACTCATACGAAGCTAAAAACTTTTTGTTTTTGATAAATATCGGCGTCATTGGGACGGTATCTTGATCATCAGTTTTCTCGTCCTGGAATTTACAATGTTGGTAATTATAATGTAATAAACGAACTGGTACTTAAGATAACTGCGAGATATTAAGAGGAACAATAGGTAAACGCCTATAAAACGCAAACAAATGCGGCTGAATAAATGGGCAAATACGGCTTCGGGCTGCACCGACCATCCCATATGTGAGTAACTCGTTAATAAATTTATAAAAATGTGTGATTACGTTAGTTTTATAGTAAAAAATGTGAACATGTTACACTACCTTGAGCTACTCAATTTGCTGTCGCTACCACAACACGTACTTAATAGAATCTAAGTAACTTTAGTTCCAGCCTTTGGATGCAAATAAACTTATTTGTTTCCGTGTAATTGAACCTCGCTATGCAATATACAGTAGAGTCAGGCTTTTTGAAAATAATTTTTGAGAAAGTTTCACCGACGTGTAATGAAACGGCGTAACGTTAGTATGGTTCTTCTGATAGCACTTTTCACAAAAATTTATACTGTTAAGATCTTCTGAAGAATCGGACGACGAATTTTATGAAACTAAAGTATAACTTTTCGATTTAAACTAATATTGGAAATCCTATAATACTGCCTAACTATTTTTCCATAGTTTCCTCTATCCCACTGCTAAATTTAGCCTTATCTTTTCTTATGTTACCGGCAGCCTCGGTCCTTTACTAACCCAGCCCAGATCAGACTCGCGATATTGACAAAATCGTCGACGCCTATTGCTGGTGGATGCTTGCGGTCACCAATCCGTCACAATTATACCAAAAAATGGTTAAAACCTTGCAATTTATTGCACTTTAGTTTCCAGAGTAAATAACGAAGGTATTGGTATAGTAGAGCCATTTCAGTTTGACGGAATTTAGGTACACCTAAACGAGTTTTAAAGATTTAAAATAACTTGCCTCTTCAAATGAATTTGACGAATTGTCGTCGATCACGGGCACTGCTGTTTTCAGAATGTAGACACGATCTCCAGACGCAATGTACTTATCCTGGTCTCGGAAGTGAGCGGAGCAGATCCTTGTGTGCTTAGTCGGGGCCCAGTCGCTCTGTCTCCGTTCTCGCCGAACTATCTCAATCCAGGCTTGGCGCCTCAGACCCATCACGGGAAACCTTGGTCAAAGTTAAACTATTTTATTAAGAAAGGCCTAGGCTAGCGCTGAGCGAAAGTAGGCGAACCGGGGGTATACCAGCTGGACTTAGCTTTGATATTGCTGTCGCTTTATTTTCGTTTGAAATTCTAAAGATAGCTATAGCAAAAACTATGAGCATTTTAGTTAGGCAGTTGAAAGGCTGATAGTTATTTTGTTCAAAAAAGTAACCCTCGTGATACAACAGAGAAAAGTTCCCACTTTTCTGGCCACGTTTCTCTTCACCGAGTAGTCTGTTTGGTTTTTGAAGTGAAAACTTCTTTAGGCGCGCCTAGACAGATTTTTCGTGGGGTGTAAATTGAATTCTAGCATCACGCTCGGGTATGATAAGAAATCTTCGGGTAAACTCCAATTGCCAATTTTTTTTTGTGTGTGGAAGTATTAATTCTAATTTTTATACTTAATTTGGATTAATAAAAAATATGATGGAAAATAAATGTATTTAGGCACGTTATTAATAATTAATTTACTTTAAATTAAATTGTACATATTATATTTCAATAATTTTTCAAAATAGTTATATTAAATTTAAAGTTAAATTGCCTTATCATTCTATCATCACTTTCCATATTTTTTCTAAGATTACGTCAAGTAATTTAATCTAAATTGTTGTAAACGCAGTTAACTTCAAATATCGACTATTAGTAGTGGTAAGACTCTTGGCAGAGTCCCCCTGGGGAAGTACCACACTTTTGCCAGTTATTCTACCGCCAAGTAGTAATGTCCAAACATTACTGTGTTCCAGTTTGAAAGGCAATGTTCCCAGAGAAATTACAGGGCTTAGAGATATAATATCTTAGATCTCTGGGTGACGAGCGCAGTGCAGTGCTAGGTAACTATTTGGACTCTTCGTGTTCCAATAGCTGTATGATACTGGACTGTTATAGGCGGGCGGGTTGCTTACCATCAAGCACGTGTCCTGCACATGTCATTACAGAAATGCAAGATGCTTTCTCTATGCTCTGAAATTTGTCTGGAATCGTCGCTCTTCAAACCAGATCATAGTGATGTCTGCCCATTCCTGCTTGGCGGTAGAATAACTGATATGGACAGGCACAATGCTAACTACAGGGGCACGATGCTTACTATATATTATGCGCACGTAGCTAGTCCCGTAATTCTATCATAAATAAAAACTAAGCGTAAATATGCGATGTTTATAATAGTCTGATTATGACAGATGAACAAAATTTGAGTGCTGTCAATAATGTATTGATTCCAAATTATAGCCGATATTACCAATTTTTTTTTTCATCAAACCCATACGTGTGTGTTATCTATGGATAGGTCTTCAAAATGACATTGAAGTTTCTAAAATCATTTTTTGAAGTGAAAACTTCCTTTCGGCGCGCCACAGACAATTTTTTTGTGAGCTGAAGGTTTGAGCGTCACACTCGGGAATGATAAAAAAACTTCGGGTAAACACGGGACCATAGCCATTGATCATCTAGAACTGCGTCAGTATTTCATATTGGCCATGGAAATGCTGACGCATTTCTAGATGGACATGCTCATGGCCACGCTCTCTGGTCACGCCACCCGCGTAGTTTCCAAAGTAAACTATCAAGTTCTGAGTTATAAGTTTTCACATCTATGGCCTGGTAGTTCCTATGGCTGCCATTTTTTTTTCTTAACTGAATAGTTTGCGCGAGCGACACTTTCAATGTGGTAAAATGTGTGTTGTTTTTCCCCTGTAACTTCTAAAATAAGAGAATGATAAAACTAAAAAAAAATGTGATATACATAACCGTGCAAACGTACACCGAAAGTTGGTTTGAATGAGATCTAGTAAATAGTTTTTATTAATACTTCATAAATCGTAAACCCCAATTTACCTTTCATTCTATCAACAAAAAATTTTTTAATCTGCTACGGAACCCGTCGTGGGTAGTCCTACTCGCACTTGGCCGCTTTTTTGGTTTTTCCCTTGCTTGAATGAAATTTCCTATTCCAATTTGATTTCTGGATAGGTCCAAGAGACCTAACCAGAAATGAAATGGAATACTTCACATAGAGTGGAAATTGTAATTTTTACCGCTACAAAAGGCTAAAAAACAAATTTTGTAGCTATTAGGCGAACCTTGGCGAAATTTTGTAATTCTTCCTATGTAGGTTTCTGATTAAAGTTGAGCGTCTGAGAAGAGTTATGTTCAAATAGAATAAAATTACTTTATTACATGTTAGCCATAGAGTTAATTCAGAATGAATTAGGTAAGTGCACACTTTAGTTATTTATGGTTCTTGATACCTCAATTTGATCAGACCGTGGAGGTCTAGGTCACAAAATTCTATTTTACAAGCCTCTCAGATCGTAGGTTCGAATTCCGTCTTCACCTCTTAAGTGCTTCATAGTGGAGACGAACAAATTTGTAATCGCCGCTGGATTTAACAGTGACGTAAAATATCGCGAGTAAACCGACATGACATTCAACGAGAAATCTTTCAAAGACAAGTGTCATTTACCAACCTGCACTTGGCCAGCATGGCAGATTATTAAGGCTTGAGTATCTTCCTATGAGAGAAGACTTCAAACCCCAGCAATGGGAACAAAAAATGGGCTCCTTATGGATCTGTTAAATTATTTGTTATCTTTTGCCTTGTGATTGGTCTCTCTTTATTGTGTCTCGAAATTAAAGCGACAATAGAAAAGCCATTGACATTTTAGTTAAACCTTAGTAGACTCTCTGGTATTGCCCCTTCAGAGACTTCCAACAACGACATCAGATGCTATAATATGATTTACTTCGCCGATTTTTTTAGTGAGTCAAAAATATAGGTGTCTAATTATATTATTTAAAAAAAAACTTACTGGTGGTACGTGATGCCATGAGATTTATTCAACTTTTTAATATTATTTTTACAAGATCTTAAAATACAAGACGGCATTTTTAATTTAAAATTCCAGCTTACGACAACTTATAGTTCACAGTTTGACATTTATTTGACGCGTCTCCTTTGGACCATAAAGGATGAGTCACAGTTGACACATACCTACCGAGAGGCCAGTTACCCGCGATAAAAACAAAAAAGTTTATTGTGAGATTCCTATTTTGTTACGACATTGAAAAGCCATTTGTAAAGTTGAAAAACGTCTTCATATACAAATGGCTATTTTCCGTATGTATCTTCATAATATAATATTCATTCAACGTGAACACGTGTTGCTTGCACTTGTCTGTTGTAGTACTAACAACGTCCTTCGACCTTCTTAATGAATCACCAAAGTTTGTCAACGAAAGTCACGACCACTCTTCGTATGAAAATTCTTTACACAGTAGGTAATAAATCATTGTATTTTGAAGTGAACGCTGACTATTTTTTTTTAAATTGACTTGTGGCACTTATTTTTGGTGTCCTCTACCGCCCGAATTTTGTGGTAGCGTAAAAGACACAGGACCCGACTCAGCGACTCACCTAAACTTATTAACTATAGATACACGGACATACGTAGTACTTCCCTGAAAGCATGCCATAATTTATAGTATTCAGAGAGTGCTATCGTTCATCTCATACGACGACTAATGCAAGGGCAATTCAATATTAAATCCCCGTAGTTTTGGTTAATTGGCATGGATACGAAAATACCTCTGGGTAACAAATAAGTATTCATTATGACCACTAATTACATATTAAAATCATAAAAGACATCGCGCTTGTCACTTGTACTATCTCATATGATTTATGGTGAATCTTTTTTGTCTTTCCTGAGCAATTTGAAACATACGGAAACAATATTTTTTTCATGTTACAATTTGCTTATAATCGAGCAAGCGGCGGAGATGGCGAGTATAACCATTGTGTAATGACATTTTGACTTCATTTACATGTATAAAAATACACTACACTTCATATGCGAACTTTATTTATTTACGGTTTTTTTATGAACGCCTTTTATCATCATGTGCAGCTAGTTGCACTGTAGAAGCAAGTTTTTCTCTACCTTGCGCTGACCTAGTGTAATACACAGATTACAGATTTCTGTAATCTGTGGTGTAATATAATATCATTTATTCCGTATTTACTATAATATTAAATACTACAACAAATTCAAAGTTTCCTAAACCCACAGCTGGACTATCAAATCATTGTTTAACCAAAAAGTTATCAGTCCGGGAATCCAATTATTCCATAGCAGTTAGCATCGTGCCATTAACAAATCACCGTATGAATATTCATGGGTCATCCTGCGAGGGTAGAGGGATGAGCAATACGTTTAGCTTTAATAATAAAAACATATTAGCCGCATTGCATGTCTGTGTTTCCGTGACCGGGCAGTTTTACACCTGGCGGCCGAGAGGGTGAGAGGTCGCTTCTCCCCCAGACTACCCCCCTGGATGATGCCGAGGCCGGGGGGGCAAAGGCACCGTTTGTCAGCGGTCAGCTATTAATGAACGTGCCTATAATGTTTATTGTACCCCCTGAGCGGTTTCGGGTATTGCTTGTAATTCATCGTTCTGTAAATTAACCTCGTAATAGAATAATGAAACGTATTTCTCTTTTTGATCAGATATGGGTTGATAAAATAATAATTTGATTGCAATTGTATCTTACAGCTGCGCGCTAATAGATATCTAATTTGATACTATCCAATAATAAGCCATTTTCAAATGTGAATTACTATTATACTCTTTGTTAGTATATGTGTATCTATACATTGGTTTAATTTACTGTTTTTGGTAGCATAAAACAGTTATATTAACCCGTCTTAATAAAACATAAAAAAATATTGAATCAATACTAGGAGGCATCTTCGCGCTTAGTTGTGGGCGATTTGTTAAACGATAATGAAGCCTGTAATTGTGATAAACCGAGTATAATTTGCATCGCTTTAATTATGCGCTGTCTATTAATAAATCATAATTGCTAATTTTTATAGTAGACACGCTGGCTAAGTTGATCATAGCTCATGTTTTTAATACCAAAGATGTGTTGGACGGTACGTAAAATGAGCCCTTGGTTTAATAACAATGTTCACGAATATTGGAGATTTTAAAAAAAATTTAAATATTCACCATGTTACAAAATCTGACTAATCCTCATTTTGTCTATTTGTGTCTATTTTTGTTTAAAGAACGTGAAAATTAGCTACACCAATTTAACTTTGCTTAATAGTTGGATATATATTTTCACGTATTCTT
This sequence comes from Ectropis crepuscularia, assembly GCA_963693475.1. Taxonomy (NCBI): domain Eukaryota; kingdom Metazoa; phylum Arthropoda; class Insecta; order Lepidoptera; family Geometridae; genus Ectropis; species Ectropis crepuscularia. Next base: position 22,456,036 of record OY856338.1, read on the forward strand.
TGAGCAAATGAATTTTTTAGTTTTTTTTTTAATGTTCACGCACAAACACGAAGGAACTCCGATTTATTAGATGCGGCATGAGCGACAAATGAACATTTGCCAAAAAAATATTTATTCATAAATTATGTCAAGGTTTGACCTACCATTGGCCTGGTGCAAAGCGGTATTGTGGCCGAAGAAGTGGAAGCTCGTTTTCTCCTATACCATAAGTTATATTTAAGTTAAGTTTAAGTTTGAGAAAACAATACTTATCAGGTTTGCGTTTCTTGCAGTATAACCATACTGCAAAGACAAATCCTTGTCTTCCAATTTGTAAGTCGCAGAATACGGAATGAGTATCGTACAGTGAATGGTGAGCTTTAGTCTGTAATTGCAATTAACATTTATCGGAGCTGATAAGCCTATACTATAGCATTACCGAAGATACGAAGTAATACCTGCTTATTACATTTCCGTACGTTTTGACGGGTATTAGTTACTTACACGGCCTTATGATAGAGACTTAACTTCTATTAAAATGAACGTATGAACATAAGAAGAATCGGGGGCCTAATGTTCATTTAATTTTATTATTTTCATCGTTTTTACATTCAACAATGCGCATTTGGAATTTTTTAAGATGAAAAATAAAAACAATTTAACTCTTCACATTGCTACTGTTACCGATATAAGTAGTATACAAGTATCTCGTAATTATTCATTCTGTTGCTTTTTTCTGGCACTTTTTCACATTAATTAAATGAATAAAATATTAATAACAAGAACAAAGTTTAGAGCCTGCTCGATGCCGGTGCACTGTAGTTCTGAAGTTGTTTATAATCTAAATATTTGATATATTTATAAAAAAAAAATATGAAATTAATAAACAATGGGAAAAATAAGAAGAAAAGTATTTTAGCTAATATTTTTGGCTGAGCCTTGTGCGCCAAATATGTACGTAGGTACGTAGCTAATCACTTCGAAATACATGTTTTACTCGTGTAGGTAACAACATTAAAGGACGATTGAAATTTGTTAATCATGTAGTGAAAATTGGCACAGGGAAGTTTGGTTCATGAGGGATAAGACTTTTGGCTGACAGTGGGCTAAGATTGGATGACAAAAATGATTGATCAATTTATTTCTATTTGACCTATCCAAAACAATACTGGATTTAGTCTTATTTGACAAACAATGTACCTAAAATGTATCACGTAATCCTAAATGAACAATTGAATTAGTTAAGATAGAGAGTGATGATGTCATTATGTGACTAATTATTATGTTTGACAGAGATACGGACATAAAAGCAGCGCGGGATATCCCATAATACAGTTTATAACCTCAATCAGTCGGCAATGTTGCTACTGAATTATTTAGGCAAAGCACGTTTTCTAGTTGAAACTAGTTGTTACTGATTTAATTTATGAACAGCAGTCAATTTTAGTTCTAACTAAGGCTTCCAGTTTTGTTTGGAACTTGGTCGATGAGACTATAGCGTAATTATAAGTTTGAGGTTTAATTAATTCACGAGTGCCAAACGGGCAGGCATTCTTCTTGAAAAAGGACGCCAGACGCGATTGAAACTTAAGACTGGACCGATCAAAAGACAGGTGAGTTCCCCGTGAATCAATAGTGAAATATATAATTGTTTCATGGTTGATATACATATGTTCCAAAAGCACGAAAAACAAAACAGCTTAGATGTTCTTATCACAAAACTAGAGTCCACTTTTGTGATAAGGCTATTGAATGAGTTGCCTGAGTGTCTTTTCCCGTTGGTTACAATCTTGGTGTTTTCAAATCCAGAGTGAATCGGTTTCTTCTAAATAAGCAGTTCTCGGTAAGCACGCTCCATCGTTTCATCGTTGCTTACCACCTGGCGAGATGGCGGTTAAGTGTAAGCCCATAACAGTAAAAAAAATAGTAACAGCCACGTTATTTTTAAATAAAATACACGGGTAACTCACGTTTGATATAGTCAGTCCAGTCCGACTCAAGTTTCGATCGCGTCCGGCGATCTTTTTCAAGGAGAGTGCGCGCGAGTTAGTTATCCAGGTATTTTATTTAAAATGTGTAATAACCACGTTAGTTTTCATACTAAAAAAGCCACGTTAGTTTTCACACTTAAGCTTGAGGTCCCCGCAGAGTACGCCACATGGCCCCAGAGGTCAGGGGTCGCAGCTATCACGTGCCATCGTTTACGCATTTGACTCCATTTTATTATAATAATGAAATTATTGCCAGCACGGGCGCCGATCGCGTGTCGCCACGAGGCAGCCCTCTCCCCATTACCTCATTAAAAGATAGATGCTACGGCAGCGGGGGCGGGTTTAACTTTTTAATTTGATGGCTTGTGGTAGTGAAATAGTCGTATTGAAAAGGTGTGATTTTAACGACTCACACTGAAGTTATCGATGCATTCTTTATGTTTGAAACGATAGAACCACGCGTTGATGTCTTTTAATAAGCTCATCGCGTTGCTTTTGATGAATTATGGATTATTATATATTATTGGTTTCACTGTCACACGTATGTATTCTTATGATTTTTGATTTTTTTGGGATAAATTGTAGCCTACGTGTTAACGCAGGGTTTAAACTACTTCTATAACTTATTTAACTCCCGTCCCTCAGACACTTATGCATATTTATACAGTCACACATAACATTTCAGTTTTTGAATATCGGTGACTTTTGTACTTTATGGTGACTTTATAAAAGTGTAAAGAAGTTGTTTTAAAACTGTAAATTTCTAAATAACAATAAATATTAAAATATTGCTCACGCAAAACGATACTTCTCAAATAGGAATCTCGGAAATGGCTAATAAAGGCACAATTAGCAACCAAAGAAGTGGATATAACAATCTGGAAGGAAGGGGGTCGATTAATTAGCTAATGGATACACCCCGTGAGCCCTCTCTCCCCTCGCCCCTGTGCCCCCGCAGCCCCTAATGGATTGAGGCACGCTCGCGACTCGCCAACCATCTCGGATTTCGACCATTTCGTGTATGACACGTTTTTACAATGCCAAGTGAGATAGTGCATTTATAAAAGTGATTTGCATTTTGACTCTCAGAGTGGTTTGAATTTTACTAATGCTGTTACGTCGTGACCATAAAGAGGTGGCATGCACTCAATTCTGGTTAATATGAACGAAACATCAGTTTGTCGATACAATGCGACCAGATAAACCAGAATCCAACTGCCAGGGTCCAGTGAAGCCGTGGTCGCATACTAGCGAGAACGTCGAATTTACCTAAGACCATAGGTTTGAATTTCGCCAGTTTTTCTGACTATTTCAGTACTTTACGTAGCACAGATGTAAAAAAATGTCGTCTCACCTGGCTTTAAAATATCGTGATAAAACTGACATGTTACAAAAAATACGTTATTCTAGGATATGCGTCGTCTGCCAACCTGGACTATGCCAGCGTGGTGGATTATGGGCTTGACTCTCTCCTTACGAAAGAAGGTCAAGAAGATCCCGATTTCCAGTAGTAGGAATGTAAAGAGTCTGCTTATGCTGCGAATGTTGACACTTCTACAGACGCAAGATGGAAATACACGTGGGGTCCGTATCCATGGGTTTACACTCACTCACGACAGGCAAATAATAACTATGAATTCATCTATAATCTATAGTACCCATAGGCTATATGTAGCTAATGAAAGACTAGAAAATTAAATCTTTGATTAGGCATCTGCTTAGGTACACAAACTTGCTTAATAATGTGGTAAATAAAGTGTTTGTAATCATTCTTATCCTAAATTAACAGTAGGCTACATTTCAATTGAAAATTTTCGCTGAAACAAAATGAACTATTGTATGATTATGTTCATCATCATCACCACAGCCTTCTCTATCCCACTGCTGGGTATAGGAGTCTCTCTTACTTTGCTATCTGCCTCTGTCCTGTGCCAATCGATAGTACTAACTCTAGATATTTATTTAGTATAAGTGAATACGTGTTTATGATTGATTTTGTTTGTCATTGGATAGATTAAAGAGCGCGGTGCACATAAACTCGAAAATTCATTTAGGAGTATTCCCAAATGTTTCACTTAGATATTGTCAAAAATAATTTCTCATAATAATCGAAACGACAGTTTTATAGTTGGGTGTAATAAAAAACGCATAACTTGTCCTCTGACGCAAATTGAATGGGCTTTCGGAGTAGGTGAGAGGTGGTTGGTCCCCGTCGAAGCATATTATGCTTTGTGTCAAAGGGATTTAGGTTAGTTTCTTGTATCTGTTAGCCAACGAGTCGTAAAGCGGTATGGGGTAGTGGAAATGATTACAGAAACGTATAAAGTATAGTTAGAGAAGCCAATATTATGGTAGCACTAGTAATCTGGTATCGACGAGAGCCACTTTACCTGAACCGAGAGCGTCGTTGGATATGGGTTCTATGTTCTGGATATTATCGTACATTACAAATAAAATGTTAGTAGCAAACAGTTACAGCTTTTGCGTAAGCCATCTAATGTATGTTGTACTGTTTAAGTACGCACTTATCTATGGATAGTTAGATACATTTTGTATTGAATGATGTTACCTACTAGTTTTATCTATGTTACTTTTTTTGCTTTCTAAAGATATAGAAATTAATTATTAATTAATTAATGAATCGCTTTCTTCTTTCTAAGCTTATGTTCTGTGAGCTTTGAGCAAACTTTGGGTAGGTATTTGAGAGAAGGGGAAAACTTGTCACTTATATTTTCTATTGTACCCCAATACGAAGGTGCAGACGATTAAATTTAAACTAATTTCATAAGAAGCCACCACTAAGTGATCGAGGTAAGTATATAAAAGTAAATGTTAGTTTTTTTGTTTATATTTCAAAAACCACCTCACCGATTTTTTACAATCAAATAAAACAAATAAAGAACCATCTAAGTTGATTTACAATAGACGGCCTATCGCATAACATGCATACAAACGAAAACACACAAACAACCGAATGTAGAACTTTCGCTTCTTTTAAAGTCGGTTATATACTTTATTTTGAAAATGGATGGTTTCGCATGATAGGACTTGCGTTTTAACATAATTTTATACTAGACAAGTCAGTAAATCTAAAATGCTAATTTTGTAATTTTTTTACGTTTTACTAATTGGAGATTAGTTAGTGGGTGGAAATGGCAAGAAGTGACACTAAAAAAAGCAGTAGATATTGTAATTATGTAGAAAACATTATTTAATTTATACCCCACCAATTTATAAATTATGTTCTAATATCTTCAACGATGATGTTATTAATTCAAATTAGTTTGCAAAAGCAGTCGCAAAATATTTCTTTTTGTAAAATATGGTATATAAATATTTATAGACTCTACTTTATGTGATAAAAGGATGAGTCACAATATGAAGACGCGTTGTCTCAAAGAAATATAATAAAATTATAATAGCCACGTTGTCAGCATGCGGCCTCGAAATTGAATCTATTCTAGCGTCAGACAAATTATACTCAAAGATTCTAGAAAATGAAAATAAGCAGCTTCTTTGAGTTTTTTAAGAAGTACAAAGTCCTAGGAATTAATTTGTTCGGCGTTTGTTATGAGTATGAACTAAACAAGCTCAATTCACTGCCTAACACCGAGGTTGGCACTCAAAAAAGCCGTTACTTTGTCAGATTTGCGACTCTATCGAAAAACAAAAATGCTATTACATCTATATATATAAAAATCAATGCCACTTTTCGTTGTTAATGAACTCCTCCTAAACGGCTGGACCGATTTGAATGATTTTTTTGTATATGTTTAAATAGGGCCCTGGAAGGTTTAAATTCACAAATCAGCCCGGCAGATGGCGCTACAGTTGATATCTAGGCTATTATTCGAGCGAAGCCGGAGCGGGCCGCTAGTAATAATAGATAAACTACATATTTATTTGCCACTCATCATAACATAATTGCTGGATAAAAGCTGGATTTGGTAATACTCTCTCTTCAATTAAATTTATAGAGCGGTTATGAAGCTGCAGAGGCCGCCTGGGGAAGTTCTATACCTTTGCAAGGTTTTCTACCGTCCAGCAGTAACTTGTTTACCAGTATGAAAAGGAATGTATCTAAAGAAATCAAAGGCTTAAATTCTTTGAAATAAATCATCTTAGCGGGTGACGAGCGTGCAGTGCTAGGCTGTGAATTTGGACTCTCGTGTTAAAATATCTGCATGGACCTGTGTTGCTATGGGCAAGCTTATTGCTTACTATCAGATGTATGTCTTGCTTGTAACGAAATGCATTTAAAATCAGAACACATTTATGTTTGAGCATAATACCCCGTTTACATTATTCCCGTCCATCGACCGAATCCAGCGCTGGCGCTGGCGCTTACTGGAATAATGTAAACCGGCACTGGAATGCACTGGCACTGGATTGATGCATTCCAGTGCTGGTTTCAATCCAGCGCTGGATTCGGTCGCTGGACTGGAATAATGTAAACGGGGTATTAGTTCAATTTTGTCTTTAAGATTTTGTGTGATGGCAGCAGCGTCAAAATATTTATAAATTGCCTGGAAGTTTCGTGAACTCTTTTCGTGACCACGGCGGTTGTGACGCTGGACAACCACGTGAAAACAACGTGGAGGTAATTAGATGATAGTTTTGATTGTGATTAAATCCTGTAAAGTGCTTAAATTATGTGCTCAAATCCCGAAAGTTTAAAAACAATATTTGTAAATTGATTTTGCAGTCCTCAGAAATTGGTCAGCTTGTAGGCTCGCAGTATTCCGAACATTGTAAGTACATGTTGGAATACTTCGTAGCTTCATATCTAAAAGTGTACATACGAGTATATCGCGAAGTGTCAAGGTAAAAATATCAAGTTTCAATAAGCACATTTGATTTAAGGGACAAAATGGTCTAACAATTTATTCTTAACTAATCGAGATGTGCTGTGCTTGTTTTATAGTGACGTTACCACGTTAGCTAACGTTATTCAAATAAAATCATGCTTAATCACCAAATAAATCTATCTGACAAATTGTCCAAGTTAATAAAACGGTTTTCTAATAAAAAATCCGGTACACAGCTGTGTCAGATTTCTAGTACTATTTTTGGATGGATTTGTTACATCGATAAGTTGATTGACGTTTGTGATGTAAACGTTTAACTTACAATTTTGTACTTATTTTGTATTATTTGTACTTTGCTTATTTTGGGATTAGATTAGAGAAGAATCGTGTGAGATTTGGCTACCCATGTTAATATCATACAACATTTTGAAGTGCCTTTTGATTTTTAATTAGATTTAATGGAAGCGAGTCATGAATAGCTTTTTCTAATAAAACTAGTAATTTCAAGAAAAAAAAACGCTAAATTATTAAATCATGGGTTAACGCGTCATGGGTCAGCAAAACGCTATTTTCATAACAAATAAGAATCTTTACCATACTAAACGAGGTTCCAGTTTTAGCTTATGTTCGTAACTACCATCGATTACTTACGACTTAATTACATACTTTTGTTTTATACTCGTACATGGGGCAAATTTTAATGGTGAATTATTAAGATCTGTTTCGTTTGATCCGGTTGAGTTTTTCAAATTATGCAAATGAACAAATTTTTACACAATTTTTTTTTAAAAATAATATTTGTCAATAATATATGCTTTATTCAGTACTTTGTAATATGTACCTCACTTAAAATTGTGTCAAAAATGTTTCTAAAACAGATTTATTGTATTAGCTGTTCATGCCTGGCATCGCTTGGATGAGTTATGCAAAATACGTTTATATATAAATATAATCCATTTATTTATGGTATCAGAGTCAGCCTGTGGGATTACCACATCTTTATCAGCTATTTTCCCGCCAAACAAGCACGCTTGAAGCTTCCGTTTTGAAGGAAAAAAAGTTTGCCCACACGGAAAAATTATAAAGCTTATAGATCTGAGATAATCATGCAAATCTCTGGGTGACAAGTGCAGTTGTATGCACTGCGTGGTACTGGGCTGTAATATGCTGCTTACTATCAGGCGTATCAGTTGCTCCTTACATCACTATTTTACTAAAAAAACTATTTAACTACTTTTTTTTCTCTAATGAGTCTTCCATCAAAATAAAAAAATCAAAAGTTACACTTATTCACATTTTCTTTACCAAATACAAAGATTGTAGAAGTAAAAGTCTTTTAGTGTGTAAACTACCCTTGACTTGCAATAGTCGTAGTAAATTTGATTATTTAGAAGACATGGTCGTTATGGCCTTCCTGAATAGACGTGCGCGCGCATTTATCGACTTGGTTGTCTTGGCTCACTAATCCGCCCTCGAACCGCCCGCCCTGCGCCGTGATTGGGCGGATTCGGGTAATGGGACATTTTATGTACAAGCAGTGAATAACTTTACATAATTCTTAGCTATATTTGAAGGTAATATAAAAATTGTTGGTTACTTTGCACATTTACGAATCGCAACATGCAAAACGTATGTTAATTACATGGATGACATGGTGTGTACGTCTATATGTTGCATTGTTTTCTCGTTTAAGTAAAAAATCTAATAATCTAGAAATTGTCTAGTGTATTTGCCTACACAAAGTATTTTGACGTTTAATTACGTTGTGCCATATTATGTAAGTATATTTAACTTCAGGAGAGCTATTTTAAAGTTATCCAATCCGTTACCTGACTGAAATTATCAAAAATGTTATTTTATTAACAATAGTCATTAAGTTAAAACATGATTGGAATCAACAGCTTCGAACTTCAAAGAATTTTAGACCTCTGATCTCAAGTTTGAGTTCTTTACCGTGTCAAACTCGTCACCTTAAATCACCCTTGATCATATTAAACAAAATGACGTTTTGACTTTTTAATTAATGTATTGTCATACGAAATAATGACAGCTAAAACAAAACACAAAAGAAAACAGACAAATAAAAGTCTCAGGTACATGGAGCTTGTATGAATGACTACGCGAAGGAATGCGCAGCACGCGCTCTCACGCACACAGCAAACATTTACTCACCTACATATACACGGTCAGATGAAACAAGTTATTTCATACACACATACAAAGCCCGACTATTCCTAAACATGCACACGAACGTAATGTATACTCGCTAACATAAAAAGTAGCTGTATAATATTTTTATTTATATATTCAAATTTAAGTAGGTAATATTGATTTATTGGATGTCGTTAGATTTTTATTAATTATGAATTAATTGAGTTGTGTGTTGAAGTTAATGAGCGATTGAATTTTACGTAAATCTGAAATAGTTTTGCATGATTGGCCTCCCACGTAATTCTAAATAATTAATAATAGTGACAATATTATCGGAAATTTATAATGGAGTATGCTTGATATTGTAATGTACGGCTGATCAATAGAGCAAATACATATAAAGATGTTCTAACTAAAAAAGAAATGGTGGACAATTCACACACAGCACCATCTGACCACAAACTAAGCAAAGTCTGTACTATGGCGGCCAGATAGCTGATATAATACGTATATAGTTTTAAATACATACTTATTATACATAGAAACACCCAGACACAGTACAAATATTTGAATCATCATACAAATATTTGCACTGGGTGGGAATCGAACCCACGACCCTCGGTAGAAAGAAAACTTTTATTAAGAAGAGGTTTCACTACACTTTCATAATATCCAACATCTAAACTATTTAATGCGTTGCCTGTGTTGGTATTCCCTGAAGGATAGAAGTATATTTAAGTCAAGAGTAAAGTGGGTTGTTCTTGACATCCGCGATAGACTTCGAACTACGATGGACTAGTTTGCATAGTCGCTTTGCATCAAACGAGATGGCGGTAAAGTGCAAATTTGTTATAGATGTACTTTGTTAACACATTGTTTTACTACTGTTTATTTTGAGCCTAGTTAAACCTACAGCAATATCAATAGCATGGGCAATTTCATGGACACGGTGAATAGTTTAAGGTCATTTCTGTTTCAGTCTGTCTGTAGGTACTCGCAGCACTCTAGCCACCTGTAGATAAGGTATATTGTTTAATTGTGAAGTATTGCAACTACCACTATTTTTGTTCTCTTTGAAAAATAACTAGTTAGTGTAAAGCCATGGTGTAACTTCCTACGTTCCAAATAATTAAGAAAATCATGAAATAGTCTCAAATTTCACACATAAGCTGGGTCATTCCACATACATACATTATATTACGGGTATTAGTCTAAGTAACATACATGTAGCATATATTTAGCAAGTTGGCATATCTACATCTACACCATATAAGACTGAAGAATTTAGACCTATACCTAGAGGTATATAGACTCTTTAGCATCGAGGGGTGCGACTTTGGTGCACAACCAGTGTGAACATATATTTTCAAATATTTTATTCAACAAATTTTGTCCACGATAGTACCCACCGCTTTGAATGGCGTTGGCAAGACGCGAGACTACTATTAGCCCGTTACTTGTCTCAATGAATGGTGCCTCTTTCAATAATGCCCAAAAAGACTTAAACATTCGCGCAAACGCAGACAAAAGTATGCCATCGCTCCAGGACCTAAAGCCTGTAATCGCTCCAGGACCTAAAGCCTATAATTTAACTTGAATCGTGTTCTCGAAAAGATCACTCGATGTATATTTTTGAGGTTCTAAGTAAAAAGAAAGGAAGTGAAGTGCGTAAAAGTGTGCGAAGTTGATGTTTTAGGTAGGAGCACTGGCTTGACGCCCACGCGCCTCCGGAAATATCGTTTGTGGAGATCCTATCTGAGCTCAAAGCTCTATGCTGAGCACGATTCCGTCATTAGCAGGATTTGTGAATTTTTGCCTCTTGAGAGGAAGTGATAACGTCGTAGATGGTCGTTGACCTTTCAAATTGTTTTAAAGCATGAATGAGAACTGAAGACCGGCTAACATTGTGCTTTATGAAAATGAGTTGAATAGTTAAATTCGATGAAGTTTGAACAATGAAGGTAGTAAGTCAGCGTTGTGACACACGCGTGTTCGGCTTGTCTGTCTGTCCGTCACGAGAACTGAATTGATCGGTTAATCACGAGAACAATTGCGACGTAGGTACTGTCTAATTCATGAACATGTAGTTTGGAAGCCCAAAACTGGTTGTATTTGGTAGAACTACCTTGATGTTATATACTTATTGGGTGCTAGCATTGACATTGGTTAGGTGGTACTTTCAAATGATTGGTATTATTTTAGCATCGTAACTTAATGTTTGTACATGAAATCGGTTGATATATAAAATCAAAATATCACAAAATACTAATCATTAATTTCTCGTTACATTTTATTTAGAAAACCTGTTTATTTAAATTATTGCTACTTTTCTATTGTAAGAGCCCTATTGTAAATAAGCAATAAATTAATTAATTGCCACAATTTTCTTCCTAGAACTAAAATACATGGTAACGCAACAGTGAAATCTAACTAATAGAGCATCAAAGTTCTAATCAGTGTATTGGCTAACCGTTTTACTGTCGGATTGTGCCCAATTTGTGTCAGAATAAAATTGGCCACGTTTACGGAGCCGTCAAAATAACTGGTTGTATTTGTGTGTCATCAGCGCGCGATGCTACACACGAGTCAATACGTTGACGAGCATGTGCACAAATATGTGGTAGTTAACATCCATAGATATGATTGTCGATGTTTATAATTGGCACCCAGAGGGTTTGACGTATAGGTATTGTTTTATGAAAGTATCTATGGTCAGTGGAAAAGTGTGATTGGGTGCAATATCTATGGACCTTGCAATCAAATCTTTGTAAATTTAAATAACTAGCAGACATATTACAAAACGATATATTTTTCTTAAACCTAAATAAATGATCATTTTGTTTTTTTATTGCAGTCTCTGACATTTCTTTCAGAATAGACTCGCTGTTCTAAAGAGATATTTTAAAATAAATTATTTTTTACCATATAGATACATACTATAGAATAGTTTGTTAATATAAGTCTTATCATTTTTTTCCTTTTAATAAATCCCAGATAAATAAATTAAATGAATTAAACTATCATCAGAGGAAGCCAAAAAGCTGCTGCGACTTTACTTGTTCGTCTTTGGAGGGGGTTTCTAAGCTTAATTATTGTTATTTAGGTTTAACTGTTTTTGTTGTTCCCTTCTTTGGTTTATCTTAGCAATAGATACTATGGGAATGACATAATCGAATATCGACCAAATTCCTCTAAATAAATATGGATAAAAAAAAACAACCCGGGCGAACTATGATATTTGAGCATTTATTTTGCGAAGAGTATTTAAAAAAATATTGTTTACCTGCCTTTACTAACATTTACAAATATTTTACAGGCATCTGTGTCATACATAACTGTAAATTTTAAAATAAATAAATATTTAGAATACAGAAAAAAATGTTTCACAATGCTTTGAAATCTATAAAATCATAATTATCTCTTGAAACAGAGAGGTAAATCTACGCAACAAAATTAGTTGCTCAAATTGATGACACATTACGCGATCGTCGAGGCTCGTCACTTGTGCTCGCTAAACTAAAGTCCCGCGTTATTTTTATGAATGGACATAACGGCATATCCACTATTGATACCTCATTAACATCCAGTCATAAATTACTAGTGAGGCCTTAAACTAAGAAGCATTAGAGTCGATATCGCCGTTTATATGACCACTATATTGTGTTCTTGTCGGAAGTAACTTTTCAGAACACAAGCTTAGCGAGAGACGTTAATCTCTTTTTATTTTTGTTTAAAAGCAAATTATTAAATATTGGGTATAATTCTACTTTATTAATAAGTTATGAAGTATCTAATGACTTAGTTTTATGACGTGATGCGCGTAATACTAAATCACAAATCAGTCATAATAATATTTAAATGTTAAGAAGTCGAGAGTTATAGTCATATTTGTTTGGATATAATCTTAAATGTATTGAGTGAAACTAAAATACTACTAGTTATAAGCGTGGCCAGCGTAGCTATTTTCGTCATGATGCACTGCAATTGAAAGCAAAAGCATTCGATAAAAAGCCAATAAGCTGGCAACTTAGCGGCAATACACAAGACTTTGAATTCCTTTTCTCAAAAGGGACCCAACCTATTTTAATAGACCATAGACCTTTGGTGACAGGAATAGGGGCAGCATGCGGGTAGCATAATCACGATGAATCGCGTGATTTACTTTTTGAACGAAAAAGATACCATTATTTTGGTTACTCGTCACCTCCACCAAGAGCTTGACCAGGCCAATAACGTCATTTTACAATAATCATTCTTCCTTTTAACCGAGTTCTTCTTTGTAATAATAGTCCTTTCTAGTAATACTTGAATATTCAAAGGTAACTTTAAAAATGTTAGAATTTTGAAGTTGGATCGGTTCTTTTGTTTTACATTATCACCACACACGAAACAATATAGTTGGAGTAGTATTCTTGATACAATCTAGAGTGGTCTCATTGACAATACCTGCTTAGGTATGTAGGTACTGTCGAGTCCAGCATTAACGTGGCTAAGCGGTGATGTCACCGGCGAGGTAACGGACTTGACCGCTCTCAAAACTACAGATATTCGTATTCGATTCTTTGGTCCGATCAAACCGACGTAACTGGTAAATGAAGGTTTTGAGATGTATTTATTTGTTATACATTCCCAGGGCCGAGCCGCCCCTGTGTGCGAAGTGTGCGGCGCACACAGGCGCCAAGACAATAGGGGCGCCAGCGCCGCCACCGAATTTTTTGTACACTTACGCAACACCATGTTCTTTGTAGTAGAATATTGTAGATTAGTAAGTAGGTAGGAACAATTCATAAATTACTAAATTGCTATAGTTTATTGTAAGAGTGTCCCAAGATAATGTTTACGTTTGTGGTTTAGTTTACGGTTTGTGTTTTGTTACGGTCTCAGCTTTAAAATCAAAAGAACAGCCGCGCCGTGAGTTTGTTTATTTAATTGAGATTATAAACGCAACTCGATACGATGTGTGCGATGCAAGTAAAGTGGTGTCACAGGGGTTCCCTATTTTAATTAACGAGTGACAAAAATCAAAATGATGGAACAATATTTCGAAAGAGTGTGTGCAAGGCGAAAGTTCGTTTTAAAAATATTTATGTTTCAAATTTCTACTGAATCCGCTTAGTAGTTCCAATGTTACGGTATATTTTTGTTCCCTAAAAAATTCAGCACTTTTTTCGGTAAAAATTACTTAATGAATGTTCAATTCCAGATTTAAAAATCTGTGTTTAAAAGGAGACGGCCCATTTTCCATGGGCATTTGCCCCACAGAAAAAGTGCAAGAGACTTGACCAAAATTGGATCATTGTATAGGATTTTTAATATATATTGAGGAACCGTTTATGTTTTTATCCTGCATAGCGGGGTTTAAAAGATATCAACTAAAACATTGAAAAAATAACGCCGCAAGTAGGTAATCAAGAACGTGATTATGTACTTACTACTAAAAGAAGGTAGTAAATTCATTACTTTGCGACGTACTGTGCTCAGAATAATGTCGGCTCAACACAGAGAAGGACCGGAGATTCGGCCAAACCACAAAAATATTTACAAAACCTTTGGAAAAATAAAGAAATTCCATGTGTTGTGTGAGTTTGGAACGAATTTTTACTATTACTGTACGTAAACTTCAAGTGAACTAAAATGAGAAAAACATGGCTGACTTTGACTATAATTTGTACACATAGGTACAAAAAATGAAAGGAGTGTTCACCGTAATACTTATTTATTGGGTACTGACCCGAAGACAAAACACGAACTAAACCTTAACAGGCTTATTTAAATTCACATAAACTTCGCTAGTGTGTTTTAACGCCGTACAACGCCATCTAGTTTGGTTTTATGGAACTACAGTACCTTAATACAAAATTACTTATACATAGTCATTAAGGTACTTTTTAATCACCAATTTGCAATCCCCGCTTGGCAGGTTAGTATTGAATGTACAGTTTGAACTATTTAATTATTTGTTATTTTAATTAAATAACTTGTTTAGGTCTCCGGGGCTAATTAAGTACCTAAACTTGAAACGACTTGGGGCAGAAATGAGCCGTCTCCTTTCAACCAAATCTGTAAATAACCAGTTCCGATGTCCGATGCTATAATTAATATTATATTTGTTCCTTAAGGAACCATGCACTGTTTTGTGATAACAAGTAGTTTAATCTGTTATTCTATACTATCATGGCAGAACAACACAATGAATTGGTTTGAAATTTAAAACACAGGTGTTTTATAATGTGAAATAGGTACTTATTATCCCGAGAAAGTTTATAGTTTCATAAAAAACTCATATTATTCATCATACTTACTGAAGCAGCTCGACGGATTTAGTTGGTTAGCAGGATCAGCGGCCCACTAAATAATCCCACGGCTGGGACTCGGGGCTTTCTCTCGCAAGGAGAGAGTCAAGGCCATAATCCACCACACTGGTTCTTCGCGATTTTTTCCTTCACCGTTTCTAATTTAGCAGCATTACGCACGTGGCTTCGAAAAGACAGTAGTGTGCGTGGGATTTGAACCAAGGTGTCCGGGAAGGGGCCGTTCTCCCGACTAGAGTAGCCATTACTTATTAAAAGTAGAAATTTTGATAACACAGTCAGTTTCTACACAGGCCACATCTCAAACTCTATGCGGACAAAGTTGCGGGTAACAACTGGTATAATATTTGTTTCCTTAGAAACTAAGCGTTTTTTCGGAATTTTTCGTAGCTTATCTACTACTCCAGACTATAAACATTACTATATGTGTTTCAAATTTCAAATCAATCCGTTCAGTCATTCGATTTCGTAGCATAGACATTTTTAATATTAGTTGGATGTTTGGATGCTCGTTGCTCAATCACGCCGGAAAATGCGAACGGATCGGGTTTACATTTTAACACAGAATATACGACTAGCCTGGTAAATAGCACATATGCTACTTATCACGGGAAAATATCAGGAATGGGAACTGCGCAGGTAAAGGGTAATAACCGTGAGGCGCTGCTAGTATAATTTACGTATGCTTATATTATACCAGCAGCGCTGCATGCTGCCATTCTGATTCGATATTAACCAAACTTAGCTAAGAACTACCACAAAAAAAAACTGGATTTGAAATGAAAATAAACTACATCGGTCCATTTGTTTGAAAGCTACGATACCATAAACAGACACACACACCGAAAGACAGACAGACCGACAACGACGTCAAACTTAAACAACCTCATTTTAGCGTCAGGGGTTAACAAATACCTAACAAATTTAAAAATGACGATTTACCCCCGACTACCTCGAAGGTGTAATCTGTACAACATTTTACTAGTCAAGCCTTTTGATTTGGTACCCATATTGAGGTAGGTTGTGAATAAATATTTTTTCCGCCATTTTGTGCAGGCGGCCATCTTGAATCGATATTAACTAAACATAGCTAAGAACTACCACACGAAATATAACCATGAAATAAAAAAAACCGCGTCGAAATCGGTTCATCCGTTTGAGCTCTACGGTGCCACACACACAGACAGACATCAACGTCAAAGTTATAACACCCCTTTTTTGGCCGGGGGTTAAAAAAGGGGCGCCATAAAGGTTTTGCACACAGGCGCTGGTGGAGGTCGGCTCGGCCCTGTACATTCCGCATCATCACTGCCAACTCACTAAATAAGCTAAAATTGATTTCGATTCGTAGTTATTTATACTTCTTTGAAATAAAGTTGCAAAGACATTACTGCTAGAGTGCTCGCAATATAACTCTGCGCGTAGCAAAATATGGAACTAATTGACAGCCCGTCAACTTCTTGTTTACGTCAGTTGACAAAAGTTTGTTTACGATTGATGTATTTATTAATTTCCAAAGTAATTAATAGCTTTTATTATGCCGAAAGTGATTAAAAGTGCTGGCCGTGGCTGGTTCTTGAAAATCAATCGTGGTTGTGAAGAAGAACGATACAATAATGGCCCAAAATTGCAGTTTTCCAAACGCAGAGCTATTTGACAACTAATATTTAGGGATACCATAGCAATCAAATCTCCGCCTATTATCGGCATATTTTAAAGCTGAGGCTTTAGGTTGAGGTGCGGCTTTGGGTTTGATTGTTTTATCGCCAATTTACCCGTGGGAAAAAATGTGAGTGCTTAAGACCGAATGTGAGAAACTAGTTATAAATGTTTTTTTTTTCATAATATACAAATCAAAATAGAAAACACAGTGACACAGCAGTGAAGATTAGCTGATTGTATCTTTCTCGCTCGGGTACACTCGGCGGTTCCATGTTCACCCGATCGACCCTTTCACCTAACAGCGTCAACTTCATTTACCACTTAAGGGAAAATCTGTGGCCCAGAAGAAATTTTACTTAATTTGTTTTTCAATGTTAGCTTGGATGCTCTTTGATCCTTAACTCTGTATTAATTACTGTATTTTATTATAATACGACGATACGATAAATTATAAAACGCCTATAGGCGTTTCAGAACGTACTGTCAATGGACAACGAATTATACCACTGCACTCAGATAAATAAAGCGGGTACAATGGGCAATGTAAAAGAAGAAAGCCAAAAGTGGCTTAAGAAAAATTAAATAAATTTCGACGATTGTAGGACAAATCCGCAGTTACTCGAATAAAGAGGCACAAAGAAGACCCACAATACCAAGTAGAATAACTGTTAAAGGAACATGAACAGGAAGTTTTGCGGTTACCGCTGTGATTTCAACCCTATTAAAAAAAGAAGATGACTCTATGGAAGCCAATGACTCATTAAAAGAACGCTCATGCGCCAAATTTTAAAATAGTGTTATTTATGGTCTCAATAAAAGATTTAAAAGTTTAAATTAAATTCTTGTTATTTCGATGTTGGTGTAGGTTGAAAATGACAGATTTTTTATAATGTAATGAACTATAATAAAGTTTTTCTGGTGGTAAGAGACTCAGACAGCCTGTACCAATTACCAATGATACTTGGTCACATACTGAACCAAACCAGCACTGCAAAGGCGTTCATTACTTCGAGACATTCGTTCTTGAGTCTCAGTTGTCGTGTAGTTACTTAAATTGCTTCCCTGAAAAATCCCTTCCCGTTCCTGTTTTATGAAGTTGTACGTTCCTAATGAACGGAAAGGGAACCTATTAGCTTGACCTGGCAACATTAAGTACGCCACCAGTCGCGCGCAGACTTATACTGCGAGCACTATATATTTGTGTTGACATATGTCCACTTCTTTATTTAAAATAGTAGACTGCAGATATATGACTTAATCTGTGACTGCTGATGTTTGTTTCAAACGTCAAAATCTGGTCTTTTAATCTTAATCTTAAGGGCGCTCCACATTCTCACGAGACATTCACGCGAGAATCTCCGAAGATTCTCAGCGAGAACTGTAGCGAGAACTTCTTTGGGTACACACTCTCACAAAGTTCTCAAATAGTTCTCACTAGAGTTCTCGCGCTCGATGACGATGGACGCAGAAGTAACCGCTGCGACAAGTTTATTGTTATGCGCATTCGCCTATTATAATTATGCGTATGCTAAAGAGAAAAAAGATTTGATTGATTTCTTAACTTTATTTTTGTACCCTCTGTAGCTTGCAAATAACGAAGTTTTTTGTTTTTTAAATCATCAATGGGTACTTCCATTAATTCACTTAGACGACACCACGCATCATGTTTTTTTAGTTTATTTTTGTAGTCTTTTAAATTTGTATTCCATAGCACGGGTTCCGCTTGGAAATATTCTAAAAATTTCAACTCAAGTTCGTTTGTCCAAGTTACGTTCATATTGACGCCATGCGGTACACAATATACATCCGTTCAAGTCGGCGGCTCGCGCGCTAGTGAGAAACATGCGAGTGTGGAGTCAATACACATTCTCGCCTGTTCTCACGTTCTCGCGCTCCTTTGTCTATTTTTTGTTTATTATTTGTTTTAGACAAAGGAGTGCGAGAACGTGAGAACAGGCGAGAACGTGTATTGACTCCACACTCGCATGTTTCTCACTAGCGCGCGAGCCGCCGACTTGAACGGATGTATATTGTGTACCGCATGGCGTCAATATGAACGTAACTTGGACAAACGAACTTGAGTTGAAATTTTTAGAATATTTCCAAGCGGAATATTTTAAAGTGTATTTATATGTCTTTATCAAGGTTATTAGCATATGAAATGTAATTAATAAATAACCATTTTACTAATATATGAAATTGAAAAGTGGACGTTGATTTTAGCGGAACCCGTGCTATGGAATACAAATTTAAAAGACTACAAAAATAAACTAAAAAAAATGATGCGTGGTGTCGTCTAAGTGAATTAATGGAAGTACCCATTGATGATTTAAAAAACAAAAAAACTTCGTTATTTGCAAGCTACAGAGGGTACACAAATAAAGTTAAGAAATCAATCAAATCTTTTTTCTCTTTAGCATACGAAAAATTATAATAGGCGAATGCGCATAACAATAAACTTGTCGCAGCGGTTACTTCTGCGACCATCGTCATCGAGCGCGAGAACTCTAGTGAGAACTATTTGAGAACTTTGTGAGAGTGTGTACCCAAAGAAGTTCTCGCTACAGTTCTCGCTGAGAATCTCCGGAGATTCTCGCGTGAATGTCTCGTGAGAATGTGGAGCGCCCTTGAGACCACAATATCACATGTAGCTCACATAACTAACCTTTTTTAGGGTTCCGTAAAACGTAAAAACGGAACCCTTATAAATTCGTCATGTCTGTCTGTCTGTCTGTCTGTCTGTCTGTCTGTCTGTCTGTCCGTCCGTATGTCACAGCCACTTTTTGCCGAAACTATGAGAACTACACTGTTGAAACTTGGTAAGTAGATGTATTCTGTAAACCGCATTAAGATTTCAACAGAAAAAAATTAAAAAAAGAAAAATTAGGGTTGCCCCTCATACTGAGAACTGAAACTCAAAATATTTTTTTTCGTCAAACCTACACCTGTGGGATGTCTATCGATAGGTCTTCAAAAATGATGTTGAGGTTTCTAAAATCATTTTCGTCTACACTGAATAATTTGCGCGAGAGACACTTCCAAAGTGGTAAAATGTGTGTCCCCCCCCCCTCTAACTTCTAAAGTAAGAGAATGAAAAATCTAAAAAAAATATATGATGTACATTACCATGTAAACTACCAACGAAAATTAGTTTGAACTCGATCTGATGAGTAGTTTTTTTTAGTACGTCATAAATACACTATTATTGAAACTTCGATCAAAGTTACAACGAACTACAAGAACTATATGTACTATGTATATAATGTTACTTGCTGCAACGGAACCCTTCATGGGCGAGTCCAACTCGCACTTGGCCACTTTATTTGTCAAATACAACAGTGAAAATATGAATGAAGAATAGCTGTCCCATAGATTGTAGTAAAAAAAGCGTGTTAAAAAGAGACAGAGTATTTCATTTCAAAGAATATTTGTAAGTACTATTCTTCTGAAGAATAAAGTCCATACTGATAAGTATAATAAAGCTGAAGAGTTGTTTTGTTTGGACGCGCTAATCTCAGGAACTAAAGCACCGAATTCAAAAATTCTTTCTCTGTTGGTACTTGATCCCTTAGCGCTATATATGTATGTACCACGGGTGAAACCGGGGCGGACCGTTAGTCCAGTGATAGATATGCTGTGTACGACACCCTGATATGTTAGTAAAATTCTGTTTACTCCAAACATTGTAAACGTAATTAATTTTAATCTGTTAGAAGTAAATGTAATTGCAAATGTTAATAAAATGACAGAACTATGTTGAAAGGCTACCGTTTTAAAATCCTGCCTCTTTTTTGGTGTTTCTTTTTGCTTACTACATTGAAAAATGTTGAATAATTCCATATCGTACTTACATATCAGTGCGTTACAAAAACTACTAGTCCAGTATAATACCGATAAGGCAATGCATAAGAATTTCGTTTAAAAAATGCTCCAAATAGGTATCAATTCCTGAGCAACAGTATTTTAATTTTATGTGTGCTATGTATTTGTGCGTTTTTTCAGCTCAATTAAAATCTAGTGGTTTTACTAAATAATTCAGTAGCGCTTCAGTAGGTAGCTAGATAAGTATTATATTTTATAATGGTAGGTCTCTTCTCAGCGTCCACCTGGTGAAGCACCACACCCTTTGTTTATATCCATGATCCATGGGCATCTCTTAATGCTCAATGCTACGGTACACTGTGGTATAGTCAAGCGTATGGATTACCATCCAGTTCGCTGAGTCAGCCCATAACAGCATAGGGCCACTTGAAATTGGACGTTTTCTTCTCTCGCTCACCACAGTTTTCAGCTGAGCTTTGAAATAAGGACTGACAAAATAGACAAATCGAACGTAATTGCCATTGGTGTCTCAGCCTTTTAATTTTTTTGTTTTTGAAATGAAAAGTTATTTGTCTAGTGTAAAATCTTATAGATTTGCGTCACCGACCTCCTAAGGTAGTGACGTGCTAACGTAGCATCGGAGTGGCGGCGGTGCAGCAGATCGGCCCCTCTACTGCCTAACTAAATCGGCGTTGGCTTTGCCATTGCCGTCTTTTTCATTTCAAGCGAGAAGAAAAGAGACTGAAATATCAATGCTTAGGCAGTTTTTGATAGGGATTTTGCGCTACCGAACTGAAAAAAAATGTGTGACTAACCATATGTGCGTGTGTATATAACCGTAAGAAAAAAACATTGGCAGTCATGGGAACTGCCGATAGAAGTGAAAACTTATAACTCAGAATTTGATGGCTTACTTTGGAAACTACACGTGCGTAACCGGAGGGCGTGGCATGGGCATCATGGCATGGCCATCTCGAAATGCGTCAGCATTTCCTATTGGCTGATGCATTTCTAGATGGCCATGGCATGATGCCGAGGACACGCTCTTTCAGCATTTCCCATTGGCTGACGGATTTCTAAATGGCCAATAGCCATGGTCCCGATTTTACCCGAAGATTTCTTATCATATCCGAGCGTAACGCTAGAATCCAATTCACAGCCCACGAAATATCTGTCTAGGCGCGCCTAAAGAAGTTTTCACTTCAAAAATATAACGGAAGTGACGCGTAAAAACTGCCCGTGACCAGTGTTGCCAAATAGATTTTTCAGATAATCGTGCCATAAATAATAAAATCAAGCATTTTTTGTTGCTTCTATACTCGTATAACCTACCCGAAGGAACTTCTTTCCTACATGGTGTCCCATGAAACCACTTTTTTGTTCATATTTTATTTATTTTTTTGTCTTAAAGTCAATACAATGTGGAATATGTACACATTTTCGAGAAATTTTAATTTCTTTCTTCCGGATTTAATACAACATTGCAGGTCTTGGCTTTTTAGTCTGTTCCGATAAAAAAATATCTTGGTTCTTTTATCACAATTTTTTGATATTAGCGGATAATGAACGAGTGGCCATAGCTTAGGAGATCGTTGCATTCAATTGATTTTCACAGTTTGAAGCATCTTGGTAAATATTTGAAGTACGTGTAGAATGTAGAGTGGAGGACCCTTGATGCTCTTTACTCGTACTTAGAGTGCAATGCGGACCGATTCACACGGCCCCGATTTGTCTTTTTCTTGTGGCGCGGTAGAGAAAAATGATGATAGTACAATTTGACGACGCGTGCATAGACTGTCACGGAAAACCGACACCCTGAAGTTAAGTAGAAGTTAAGTCTAAGCATTTTAGTAAACATTGTAACTAACTTCAGGTTAATACCTAATTACCAACTTCTTGCGTTGAATACATTAGGTATTTAGATATATATGTACTAGCTGACCCCGCAAACGTTGTTTTGCCTTAGTCAACAACCCTTGTCACTTAGGGATATGAAAAATAGCTAGTAGCCGATTCTCATACCTACAGAATATGCATATAAAATTTGGTTAAAATCAGTAAAGCCGTTTTGGAGGAGTAAGGAAACAAACACTGTGACACGAGAATTTTATATATAAGATATGGTTCGCATGAAGATATTAGCTATTTCTGTATATGTATGTATATGGTGGCAACTGGTGGCGGTTGGAGAAGTAAGAAGACCGAGGATCAGGCTGAGTAGCGTATCATAGGAGAGACCTATATCTAGCAGTGGACAAATACAGGCTGATGATGATGATGTAAATGGTACACTTAGTACGAGGAATAAAGAGTATTAACTGCTTGCGTACTTCCACAGACACACTTTTTATATAGCATAAAGTGACTAGACGAGTAAAATTTCCGCTTAAACACGCCCCTTAATTAAAAACATAGTGAGTACCACGCCGCTATTTGAACATGAAAAGTTCGTCAGTTCGTCACTCAGAGATATCAGATGATTTATCTTTTTGCTCTGATTTAATGTTAAAACATTTTAAATAAAACCTGTGTATATTCCAGATGACATAGTTATTTTTCATGGAAAATCGACTAGATTATAAACCGAACACAACTAGCTTTCGATTTTCGTTAATTTGTTAACTACAGATCTACACTGGACATAGATACATAGCAACATCTATACCATCTATATCTATATCAAACCTATAGATAGATCTATAGGTACTACTAGCTGACCCCGCAAACGTTGTTTTGCCTTAGTGAACAACCCTTGTCACTTAGGGGTATGAAAAATAGCTAGTAGCCGATTCTCATACCTACAGAATATGCATATAAAATTTGGTTAAAATCAGTAAAGCCGTTTCGGAGGAGTAAGGAAACAAACACTGTGACACGAGAATTTTATAAATAAGATACGCTTTAATCAAACCCGTACACCGGCACTCGAATATTTATAAAATAGTGAACAAGTGAACAAAAATAATAGGGAACATTTGAGACTGACAAGTAAAAAAAATCTATCAGAGTATAAAAGTACATCGTGCCTAATCTTTTGAACTATTTCATCATGGGCAATCTACATAGTATGGATCGCCAGATATCAGCCTCAAACTGCAAACAGTAAATAAATATTCTTGAAATAGGTTTGCACTTGACGACTACTTCGCTTGATGATACTTTCTTCGATGTAGAGCATTTTTTTTAGATGAAATCAATTTAGAGTCGATTTAAAGATACCAAAATCGTATGCACCGAGATAAACCCACTCAGACAACGCATTTATCAGCCTTGATGTTCCATTATGAAAGTGGAGTCGAAACTCTTGTTTGTGTTTGGAACGTCAACGAATCGTTTTTGCAACCTACGAACAGTTCAACAGATAAAGGGCAAGGTGGTATTAGATCATGGTGATCAGCTAAAAAGTGTGCGATAAAAACCCATTAACTTTGAACTTCATACCTAGTGCCTATGATTTATGAACTACCGCAATACCATCAACCTTAACAGCATTGCTGACTACAACATACTATCGTGCACAGTACAGTTAGCAACAAAAGCAGCGATGTAAGTAGTTAACGATAACTTAAATATATTGTGGAAGATGTGTTGCAGGTGGCTTCACGTTATTGGTATAACTGTCGGCGGGACATGGGAAACGACGAACCGCCCACGCGCCCGCGACCGGTGCTGCCGTACAGACGCTCACAAAACTGCTTGCTGGAAAATTGAATTAGACATATAAAATCTTTAAATTGGTTTTCTTGGTTTTCTAGTTCGAATTCAAATCGAAGTCGATTGGTATATTTGCAGGTTTGGTAGGTTCGATATTTTATTGTAGCTTTATCACGCCAGAATGACTTAACTTGGAATACATATACATAGTCTGTACGATGGAATAATAGCACATATGCTACTTTATATTCCGCAGAAGAGATTCAGATAATGGAAATGCAGAAGGGATGCAGAAGATCCTAAGGAAGATTTAAAGCGAACGAAATCGCCACTTTTATAAATTTCATAAAATTATTTAAATTGTGTCCGATCCTACTACTGTAACTTGACAAATGACTAAGCTGTAGACAAAACTATGGAACTGAATAAAACTGTATCGGTCAAATGACTAACTCTTCCTTTCAACCGCGCTTGGACTAGCCCTTCGATTGGCTAATCAAAACAGTTCTGCTTTTACTATTAATTTCTCTTTAAAATATTAAGAGAGCACAATATTCAAATATGTTCAAAGTTCGCTGTTGGCTGTGGGACTTCGATAAGTCCTTATTTATTTTAAGAGTCCACACTTAAAGTTTTTCATTCATTTTTCAGTTCAGTTCATTAAACAGGTCACAAAAACTTATAAGTAAGTAGTGCTTTACTCCTTAATTGCTATTGTTAATATTTTTTGAAAGCATTTAAGCATTTCCATAAACTTACCGTCAACTTTTGTAATCTTGTTTCATTATGCGATCGTAAACAGAAATGAGTACAAAAATAGAGAGATATATTAAATACTAAAACATAGCTATAAAATTAACAACATCGTGTAAATTTTCATCTAAATAATCTTCGAATTCTTTCAGCTAGACGTGATAATGAACGCGAAATTGTCTGTCTGTATAGCGGGAAAGACTTAATACATAGCAACAAAATCGTTACTATTAGGTAGGCTTGAACTAGGTAATATAAAAATGAATCGGAAAGTGCTAATTAAATTACGGTAATAAGTTGTCTTGGAATATCGGACAACCACTAACGCAATGGGTGACTAATACATTATAATAATTAACCAAAATATCGCAAAAAATATCACCTATCGTGTTTTAATGAAGTTATAAATCCATTGAAAGATTTAACTAGTAAGTTTTTTTTATTTGATTATTACTCATTACGATGAAATGGATTACTGCAGAAATGGGTTGCCACAACGAATGATACAACTACCTATACTAATTTTGAAAACTATGAGTTTGAAACCGCAAGGTTTTCATAAAGGAAACATTGAACACATATTGAACAACTAGCAAATAAATTAAGCTCAGCTGCACCTGCCGTTCGACAGATTAGAAAAATCTCAGATGCCGCCACCACTAGATTAGTTTATTATGGATATTTCCATAGTCTCATGTCTTATGGGATTCTATTATGGGGGTCGGCAGCGGACAGAAATACAGTTTTCATACTGCAAAAACGAGCAATCCGCGCTATGTACAAATTACCCGCTGAGGAATCTTTGAGGAAGGTTTTTAAAAGTATTAATATTTTAACAGCCCCCTCCCTCTATATTTATGAATGCATAATGTATGCCAGAAAGAATCGGGAAAGCGTTGGTAAAATGTCAGATAAAATATTGTAAAGACCTATTTAATGGACAAAGCTTATTACCTATCATGTTGATGATTTCATCAAAGACAAAAATGTATGGCAAAGGAGTGTGTCACAGACTGTAACTACCGATTAATTAAAAGTATTTTTACACGATAGGTACTTAAAAATGTTGTATTTCAAATATTTTTATTGCTGTTCGACAAAGCCTTTTTATAGCTGAATTCATTGGACAAGGCCTCTTTACAGCCGCTTAATGATAAATATTGTCTCTGTTGTTTATGTATTTAAACTGTTTTATTATTTTTTTTTGTAATTGACGTTACCAAGTTTTCTTTGTAAAATAATGGTTCGAAGAAATAAATTGAATTGAATTGCCCTTCAAACTGGAACACGGTAATGTATGCGACAATGGTTGTTTGAACAATTATGTAGTACCTACTTCGCCAAGTGGACTCTAAAAACAGTTTTAACATAATAATAATAATATCTAAAAATACATTTTAGGGGAAATTACAAGCTAAACACTAGATGTAGACGATTTAACGGATTTATTATTTAAATTTTTATATTTATTTATGCGATAGACAATAAAGAAGCCATCTGAAGCTTTCCATTAAAAATGTTGTTCCCGCCTGTACATGACATCATCTGGGGTATAAGCTCAAATAAAAATGCTAGTTTCCTGTTTATATTAACGTTTTATTTAGTATTTATTTTGTGTTTAGGCAAAAGTTAAAATTGGCGATATCAAACCATATAAGAGCGTAATAAAACATACCCATAAGAATACTTCTAGTTCGAGTTGATATGAAACTTGATTTTTTGTAGATTTATGGGAGAAAACACAAACTTTTTCTTCTCAACTATCCGCCACTTACTGTTAAACAACTGTATTTTAGAGAATATCTGCATTTTCCGTATTTATCAAGATTGTGTCTGCGAAATCGATTAGTGCTTGTGTACAAAGGTTTCTCTACAGTTTTGTTCTGTTCTATTAGAGATCATTTAATCTTAAGTAGGTATATATAAATTGAAAGTTATATATACCTATTTGTATTCTATCGTTTTACTATCAAACCAGACAGGCGTTGTCCTGAAATGTATTTTCAGCACATTTTCACTTTCAATTAATGAAGACTATCTAAAATGATGGCTGGACCAAAGGAAATAAAGATATTTTTTACATAGATAATTTACTTTTTTGGGGTTTGACGTACGAGTTTATAATAATAAGAATTTGAAAATTGAATGAAGGTTGTGTATAGTTACGTAGAGGTAAAATATAAAAAATAATATTATTAGCGAAAGTGGCCTCAATGGGGGGAAACATACCTGAAGTGAAGCAAATTTTATTGATTCTTTAATGAAAATACACAACATCTGACAGGAACTTTGAACTTTGTTTCTGTAAGTTCTAATGTGAAGCATATAGGATTTAAAATAACATATTAAAATTACTAACGGTGCCCCGCGGGTTTACCCGCGTAGTTCCCATTCCCGTCGTTCCCGTTATTTTCCTGGGATAAAAGCCTATGTGTTCTTCCAGACTATAATCTAACTGTATTCCAAATTTCAGCCCGATCCGTTCATACTTTACAGCGTGATTGAGCAACAAACATCCAAACATCCATACTTTGACATTTATAATATTATATAGTGGGATGGGATACAATTACAACTTCCATGTCATAATTGACACGTGCAAATTAAAAACACGTGTGGGGTTAGTAAAAAAAGTGACTTAGTGACGAGAGCTAAAGATTCTCGTTTGTATTTGTGAATGAATAAGGTAATCACGGTATGGTAATGAACATCGTACGGTCCAGCCCACGCTCATTATTATTATATTAGTATCTAACAATGTTTAATTAATGTTTGCTTTAATAACTTTACTGTGTAAAACCAAAATTGTGTATTAAGAATTTATGAAACTTACATATATAGCGCTAATAAATTGACACTGATTCGGAGAAAGTTTAATATATACCACTATTCTAGATATCTAGGTATACATTTTTGTAAATTCTTACTTCTTCTGGCTTTGGTAATCGTTAATAATAAATGGTATTTTTTAAAATCTAATATCACAAAATATGTTCGTAAGTTCGAAAAGGCTCGATTTTTTTGAAATGTTTTATGTCTATTTGGTAGGAATTAGCAGTATTCGTAAACTATTTTTCCCATTCTTCTTTTTAAAATCGTTAGTTTTTATTTTTGTACGATTAATATCCAAATAATAATTTAATCGTTGTTCATTGACGCGTAGTCATTCATATGAAGTTTCGCGTACTTTGACATTTAATTAGATGCATATTTATATTATTTTTATGGTTGATCATCATTTGGGTCAGCAAAAAGCATACTATTAAAACGATATTTTTAACCAACTTCTAAAAGGGAGGAGGTTGTCAATTCGACCACCATTGTTTTTTTTTAAATCTTATTAAAGAGGTGTATGTCTGTAGGTGTCATACATTGGGAAATCTGCTAGAAAGACAAAAAACCGGACAAGCCTCTTTATGCGCCATCTTACCCACCACGACCATTCGGTCAAGAGACTCCTACTAAGAAATGTGATATATCTAATTAATAGGGGTTAGTACGAATAAACTCGTTACGTTAAGAACTGTCATGTATAACTCATTGATTCTATTTTTTTTACATTGTCATTTACTTAAATTTAGTACAAAAACTAATCCCTTAAGAACTTTGAATATCTCCGGGTGACGAGCGCAGTGCGGTACTAGGTAATGATTTGGACTCTTCATGTTCCAATGGCTACGTGTCCAAATACATTGTGCTCATCGATCAAATTATCAAAATACAAAAAGATAAAATTCTAAGTTCAGCTGTAAGTTTTTGTCTTAGTTTTGAATTCGGATTCTATTTGTTTGTCAGTTTTCCAAATGTTTACCTCGAACTCTCGCACTCGGCAAAGGTTTTGTTTTTGTAATTTCAACTGTCGAAAATTATATTTTGTATTTCATCATCATCATCAGCCGCAAGACGTCCACTGTTGAACATAGGCCTCCCCCCTAGATTTCCACAACGAACGGTCCTGCGCAACCTGCAACCAGCGGTTTCCAGCGACCTTTGTGAGGTCATCTGTCCATCTAGTGGGAGGCCGTCCAACACTGCGTCTTCCGGTTCGTGGTCGCCACTCGAGAACCTCTCTTCCCCATCGGTTGTCAGTTCTGCGAGCGATGTAGCCTGCCCATTGCCACTTCAGCTTAGCTACTCTTCGAGCTATGTCGGCTACTTTCGTTCTTTTGCGAATATCCTCATTACGGATTCTGTCGCGCAAAGAGACTCCGAGCATAGCTCGCTGTGTGATTTTGAGCTTTGTTATGAGGCCTACAGTTAAACACACACAGTTATGTACAGTTATTTTGTATTTAATTAAGTAGTTTTATAAAATGTTATAGTGTAACGTGACGAGCAAGACTTGCGCCCGATGGTAAGCGACATGACAACCCACTACATCACAGTGCCACGTAGAGTTGTGTGTGTGTCAATGTCACTGATCTCGTCAACCAGAGACAAAAGATGAATTATACATTTTTCTTGTAATTCCTCTGGAAACATTGCCCTTTACATAGGCACACTGTACTATTGACACATTATAATAATAACTGGTAAATGTGTGGCGTGGCTTTCAATGCCTTCTTCAATGTGACGTTGATTCTTACTACTAGAAAATGTTTAAAGATAGTTATTCTGATGTGTGAAAAAATATTATTTTTATCAGAATAGAAAGAGAGAACTAGACATAAATATGGTAGTTACTCACTTGTGAAGGGATATCATTTAGTATGCACACAAAGAGCCGCAATTCAACAAAATTAAATCAATCGGTCTACAACATTTCTGCAGTCGAGATACGGTCTCACAAAACATCGAGTTATCCATCAAACGAGTTAGTAACTGACTTGTACGTCATTAAATGCGACCGAAAAGGATTTGGACTGGTACTTAATAAGATACGTTTTAGCAAGGTAAAAGTACTGCGCTCCATCTTTATAGAGTCTGCTATGGGATGTTATTTTGACGTGAAATACTTGTAACAAGACACACGTATTGTGGACTTGATGTCATACTTCAACGAGTTAAGATTAACTTTCTATTTGTTAAATTCAAGCCGTGGTGGCCAAGTGGTGAGAACGCCCGAAATGACAATGGCAAAGTTCGCATCCCACCTGTACTTCTGAGTATTTTTCCAAAAGCAGACTCACAAATTTGTTTACACCAATGGCGTTACCACTGAAAAAAAAATATCGTAAGGAAATCGAAATCTTCCGTGAAAGATCTTGAGCACGCGCGTCAACCCACACTAAAGGCCGGTTTGCATTTTGATTAGTGCGAGTGCGAGTGAGTAATCGCGACTGATTACTATGCACTCGCAATAATCAATCGCTGTCCACACGTGTTTGCTACTAATCACTCAACACCTGCACTACTCACTCGCACACGCACTAATCAAAATGAAAACAGGCCTTTAGATATTCTCTCTCTACTCTGCGACTCTCTGCGGGACTGCTTATGCTACATTCACAACTTTCGATTCTTGTGACTTCAACTTGCGTTGATTGTAATTAACCAAGAGTATCTCCAATCAATATACCTATAGAACTCTGTCATTTTGCACATACACATCCTACTTCCTACTAATCAATGCGAAAGTTAGGGATTTTTTTTGCGTAATCACGTCCGTACGTTTGAACGAAACGGTTTGATTTTTGGAACACAGATTAGACCATATATTATGTATACTCTGGAATAGCAAAAAGCAATTTTTATCCGGGCAAAAAAAAAAAAATGGGAACGGGAACTGTGCGGTTAAACTACGGGGGTAGCAATATAAGGCAAATATGTACATGCAAAAAATTCCGTAGCTCCAAAAGTGCTGGTCGAAAAATATCAATATAGTTTTTAAAATCATCAGATCAGACGCAACCTCACATTAATGCTGGTAAACAAAAACTAAGCTGCGTGGAGATACTCGTAAACCTACTAGTTTCGTAATTTGAGCACTTTTATTTCGAAGCGAGTTATACGCCGCGAGCTATTGATGGCTGGAATAAAGAGGCTATAATACTTAAATATTCTATGTTATAACAGTAAATTGGTAAAAAAAACGGTCAATAATGAAGATTTACTACTAGAGTTAGCAGGTGTCTCGATCGTGTGATAACGAAGTGTGGACCAGCGGCCTGGTTTACTTTTTTCCTCAATGGTCATTGTGGACGCTGCCAGACGGATTGAATGGCTACTGGTCTGATGGCCGATATATTACTCCTAAGAATGTATTTTAAAAATTTATTAATGTGAAAGCAAACTATTATTTATATCGGCCACGCAGGAAGAATCAAAGAAATGGACTTTTTTTCTTCATAACTTCAACTCACAACAAAATTAAATTCATAATCATTTTCAACACTGGAGCATCTATACTAGCGACCCAGAGCCTTACTCCGGTAAGTACCTATTTCAAGGAGCTAGGCTGGGTTGGGTGAGCGCTGGTAGGAGGAAATGCACATATTATTGCATATAAGCGGCACAACAGTTCAGGACATCGCCATTATGTCCAATACGCATAAGATTAGAAATTGTGAAACAAAAAACAAAGTTCTGTACAGTTTACTGTAAAACTGAGAAATTTATAATTTCTGTTAGAAATAAACTGATTACAATAAATCAATACCCTCTATGTTAGTCAACGTATATATTTAGGCAACGAGTATATAGGCTTCTACCATGTGACTCAACCCACACCCAAAACACACTTAATTCCGATTAATTATTTATTATCCTTTGTCCATTAGAGACGTTTTCCACTACGGTTTTATATTTGCATTATCCTCTCTAGAACTCATGTACTACCACGTATTATATCAGATCTCTAACATCATATAACCAGCCCATTGCTATAGTTTAGTTTGCTAATAAGCGAACCGTTGGTGACTGTGGTAGGTAATCACTTTTATACTCTCCTACTTCCGCGGCCTCTGTAGATTGCGATTATCTCTCTCTATGGGCCATAGAACAAGATAAAGATCAAGGAAAATCATAAATGAGGATTTCTGAGAGTCTGCGGATAGCACGCCGGTTCACAAATCAAAGCTCAAAGTTCTTGGGTTTCAAAATAATAATTTTGAAACGTCTGGTCTAGACTGAGACGTTAGTCTCTAATTTTTATTGTGTTGACATTATTACTAGCATTATCATTTCCATGTTGTGCTTCTGCGCTTAGATTTTCACCTCAAGTTATAAAATGCGTTTATTTTAAACTTAATAGCTTAAAAGATATTATCGCTAACACAGTTACGTGTTTATATTGAGTAAATCACGAACCTATTTCTAAAATTGTTCTATTCTGCCATACGAGAAAATATTATCACCTGAATGAATTATGAAAGTGACGCGATAATTAATATGAATGATTTCATATCAACGAACAATATTCAAATTATGTGGATATCGTTAATTAGACCAGGCGTTTGACGGAGTCGAGTGTGCAAAATATGAGCACCGCATTCGTTGTACGGGTTTGAACTCAAAAAAGCATGCAAATTATGATTCTGGATGTTACCAAGAGGTGTATTGATTCATTTTTAGGGTTCCGTAAAACGTAAAAACGCAACCCTTATGGATTCATCATGTCTGTTTGTCTGTCTGTCTGTATGTCACAGCCACTTTTTCCAAAACTATACAAACTATAGCGTTGAAAGCACGGTCTACATACAAAATGAATAATATCCATTTATTTTTACCCTCGTTATTGTCATAAACAATACAAACACCGCGACACGGAATTTTTAAACATTACAAATGCATACTAAGATCACCACCCTGTGGCAGCCAAATGGGAAACGACGATGCGGGAGACCCAAAAGGCAATGGCGGGACGACCTCGACAAACATCTTAAAGACTGGACTACTTTGACTCAAGACAGAGAAATTGGAAGAAGGGTAGGGAGACCTTTGCTCAAAACTGGGACACAATGGGCTCATAATAATAAATGAAAAGTATTTATTTTAGTTCTAACAAAATGACACGTTTTTACAGATATATTTATTTCTAAGTAATGCGTCGACTGAAAACAACAGGTAGGTACCTATATTGAGTAACCATACTTGGGATATTTACAAATTATTATAAATCTATTCGAGTTTTGTATTCCACAGCACCATAATTCAAAGTAGCTTGTAAACTTATCGGATATTTTTCAATTCTAACGTATCTTAATGCGTTTTAGGAATTTGAATTGTATTTGGACAAACAAAGATTTAAAATTAGCATCACGCACTACTATCTCTTCCATCTAAATCGGATTTGCCCTTCACTTCACAATACATGCAGCGATTCCGATGAACTTGCTTTACACGTCCGACTACAGACAGGCTACCATAACAGTAATGCCTGTAGAAGGTGCAATGTACTTAATGCATAATAAGATTTCTCCACAAACGTTTCTTTGGAGCGCAGTTTGCAGTGGTAAGCTTCATTCATCATCTGCAAGATAATAGTCGCTGGCAGTTGAATCGAGAATTGGATATATATTTTTTTGTGTTGCTATCGTAGTATTTACTGTAAGTTGAACGAAGATAATATCGCTGCGGTATTACTTAGGTATGTATTACTGTCCAAAATATTTTCTTTTTTCAATAAACTAATTGGGCGTATGTAGGTATGTAGCTTGTCAGAAGTGAGATATTTGTAAGATTGTCTTGTTTTTGAAAATGAACTATAGATACCTATGTTTATTATATTGTTGTTTTTTCTGTATACGTTTTAATGTATGCAAAAAAGGTTACAACGGGTTGAAAATGTCTGTTTTTATTAAATTATGCAGAAACATACATCAAATACTCAAATAAAAAAATTACAATACTCATTCAAGGTTTGTGCAAAAATGTTAAGGCAAACCGCGGGTTACACCGGAGGGAGCAGGTAGCTAGTTATTATTTACATATATACGATAACTGTAGCAATAAAATAACTAATCACAGTATGATTGATTGGTATTGGTGTTTGCGGAATCGGCGAACACTTTAATCACGAATAAGAAACACCAAGCACTTAATGATAATTTACCAAAGTTCAGAAGTGGCTATAACTTGAAACCATAACTGTTTGTAGGTACCTAAACGAATGAAATGGTCGTCGTAAAACTGACCAGTGAAAAGGGAAATAAAGAGGGATAGACATAACTGTGTGTTATTTTACAAATCCGGGACAAGAACAATCTCAAGTCAACTTGACGAATGGCTAGACGTAAAATATGTTTGGAAAGTTTCACTTGATACAGAAATGCTGTTATCTATAGGATTTGCAGCTACGCAAACAACCAATGCAAACTAAACTCAAGTATTTTGCAAAAACAAACCTTAAATAGACACAATAGTGCCTATTATCAATTAAAAATATATTTGCCGTAGCTATACAGTGATGCGAATCCCTAATATTTCAATGTTGTATCACTCCGTTCTCGGATATTCTGCCCACAAACTAGTTAGTATCAGGTAATTAGTAGTATAGTGATGGACCATACCTATGTATTAGCTTAATACAACCTAAACAGCAGAAGATACGCCTAAAAGTAAAGTCTAATTTATTTGATACAAAATTATTACGAGGAAATTAGAAGACAAGTTTAACAAACTGTTTATGTTATACGAATTTACGATAGTCTAAACACAAGGTAAATCAGTGCTTGAGGCAGAGTGTTGAAAAACACCGCTGGTGCAGCGTTGCAAGGATATCTGATGGTATAAAACTTATAGATTTATTTTCGAAAATTGTTCTTCAAATTAGAACAATGTAACACTTAAACAACTTTAACAATGTAACATAATTTGACAGCAAAAATATCCCTCCACAAGGTCCATCGTACGCAACTCGATAAATCGTACGACTAACTAGAGAGTTGTAATATTTAACACTGCGTGGTCTCGTACTAAACATCTCAATTTCCAATGGACCTATAAATAAGGTATCTGTCCGGAGCCGATCAACCTTTTGACTATCTAGGTACAGTTTGTCCTACAGTCCTACAATGACAGTTAGAAACTTCAGGTGAAGCATTTAGAAAACAGGGTAAGTCCCCGTGTTATACTTCTTTGCTGCAGAGCCTTTTTTAGAATGGTAGATATGAGTAACACACAGATAGTAGAAAAAAAAAAGACAAATTATCATTTACATAATATGCAAGACAAATTTCTATAACAAAATTAAACATTCACACCACCCGTGTCGAAATTTAGGTTTATTTTCTACAGACTTTTGCAATAATCTGATATTTTGATAATCTCATTCGTTTAACGACACCAACGTTGCATTTTTGTATCAATTCGACAATACACAAAAAAACAACATTTTTTGGCTCGCGAAAGCTTTGTGTAAAATAATTGTTCGGTTCCATTATCTGCAACAAATCTAATAATAAAGCTGAAGAGTTTGTTTCGTTGTTTTTCTTGTTATTGTTTGAGTGCGTTAAAATAGGTTCTAGTTTATCCGAGTAGTATTACGAATGCCGAAGTTCGGATGTTTGGATGTTTGTTGGTCAGTCATTTTGAAAGAACAGAAAGCATCATTCTGACATTTGGAATTCACATAGGTTACAGCCTGGAACAGCATATAGACTATTAAATCATAAAAATGTAGAGTTTTTTAAGGAATTATCTTTTTCTAAATTATACTTACGTAGAAAAAGTCGCTAGATGTTACTAGTAAATATTCTTGATTGAGCCCATTTCTCGATAGGCAACTCGTCATTTACCTACAGGTCTCAACATGGAAATGTGTTTACTAGAGGTATTACGAGTATGATAAAATAAGGGATTTTTATACTTCATTTAATTTACGTAACAAAAAATACGAGTTTTTGTATGATCTACTTGACGGACTAATTAAGAATGGTTTATTTTTGACCCAGTTTTTGATTATTTTTAACTACGAAAGTAAGTAATTAAAAAATTAAAACATAGTACTTAGTACAAATCCAAAATGGCTTTCTGGACCAAATGTGGTGTTGCGTATGAAGTAAGATGAACCATACAAAAAAAATCATTATTTGCTTTCCACGAAATGTGTTCTACACGTATTTTTCACGTTATAAACGAAATCAAATGAAGATGTTCTTATGGTTCAAAGGCACATCCTTTTCGGTACATTTTTCAGCGTAAATTGTGAAATTTATATTGAAGTCATATATTATGTTTGCTAATGTCATTGATAAGTGAAATCGAAATAATGACAAAACGAACGGCTACGAACAAGAACGACCCTCGGCGACGGCATACCGAGATTACCCAGCTCAGTAGGTCTGTGGTCTCTGTGCACTAGATAAATTATCGATTTGGCACGTTGGCCACATTCACCAGAATCGATACTTAGGTCATAGGTCGCCTATGCTAAACAAGGACAACCATAGTTACCACTACGTCGCTGCTTTATTCTGTTTGAAATAGCGAATCACGCCTCCGCTACCAGAGAAGGATAGCATTACCGATAGTGAAATGTTAGCTTATGCGAGCACAATGCAAATTAGACTCTATTCCAAATTCTTTAGGAACAGTTTACCTTTTCCGGGTCCGGTCACGATTTCAATTCTCTTCACAGACATTCGGTATTTCACTTCATTGTGTTTGTTATTATCATACTTCTAAAACGTATTATATGATAATGAAATAGTTTCATAGAGTATTCGAGCAGCCGTTCTTAAGCAGAGTGATATAATGGTGAATGGAAAATGATGACAGTTAGGAGATTTTCAACTTCTAGATGGTAACAGAAGCTTTTATGCTGAGTATTGAAATATAGGTCTGAAGTATATCGATTATAACTACCTATTTGTGTTAGTAAATCAAGATAGTGCCAAATCAATCCAAAATTGGCAGATAAGGTGATGAAATTTGGTGTAACAGTATTGTTGTACGACTAGATGCTTTTAATAAACAAAGCCAAATTACAATGGAAAAAACTTACACTACACTACTACTTACCAATGCACATTATTTACCAGTTAGAAGTCTGCGTTGCATGGTGGCGGTATCACCACGCAGAATGACAATGTTAATAAATGATGTTGAGCCAAATAACGCCAGCATT
Organism: Ectropis crepuscularia; assembly: GCA_963693475.1. Taxonomy (NCBI): domain Eukaryota; kingdom Metazoa; phylum Arthropoda; class Insecta; order Lepidoptera; family Geometridae; genus Ectropis; species Ectropis crepuscularia. The sequence continues at coordinate 22,493,174 of OY856338.1, forward strand.
TCCATCACGTCATATTTATCAGCACATTTGATTTGCAAGATCTCTTACGTCAACTGATAAAGGTCTCCGAATTTTCATTAGTACAGATAAATTTTCTATTTTTAGAAATACTTATGTGTTGTGAAGACAGCTATCACATTTATATCAAAGAAAAGCTAACGGTGTGGGAAATACGATAGATACGTCACTTGATAAAAACGAGATTGTTAATCTTTTACGAACACAGTAATCAGTTTTATTTAATAGTAATTTAAATAATTAAATACATTTCTTACTCAAATAATCGGCATTGTATCCCAAACCGTAAAAACATTAGATGAATTTACCACTGTTTCCTTGACATCACAAACGATTTAACTTTGTTCAAAAACTTTATGGCTTCTTAATATTTGAGTCAATGTTCGGAATACGGCAGTTATTGTGAAATCATGCCATAAAACATGTGATAACATGTGCAATATATCTACAAGATTATGCACATAAATTACTAACGTAAAAATCTGTTTGCTTCTTCGGCAAAATTGCGAAGAACTGCGTGAACTCAGTTGTTTCATACATTTTATCGCGTGGCTGGGTTGTTATAATGAAACTGCAAAAAATTCGACTGTCACATATTTTTATAGCGTGGCAGAGATGTAATAATGCAATTGCGAAAAATTCTGCTATTTCATAGATTTTATCTCATCTCTAAGATGAACTAAACTGCAAAAATGCCAGCTATTTCATAATGTATAATATACGTATATACATATGTATATGTTTTTGTAAAACAGTTTATTGTGGGCTAGTTTAAGGATAATTTTGAGAATGTTATCTTATTTTGTTAATGAATCGGTCCTTTTTACGTTTCATGCGCAGTTTCTGTTAATGCCGGTATAAAGCCAATGGGGCTATCTACCCATTATTTATCAGATACGGTTAAAACAGAAACTGACTAACAATATACATAGTTTATATTGTTAGTGCAAAAAAAGCAGTTTGGTTTTTTATAACTCACGGAGTTAAAGAATGGAAACGTTGGAAAAAAAAGTCAATTAAAAATTATGTTTAACTCGATACTCTTAACTAATAGAAAATGTTATATAGATTACATTACACTAGCCCATTTTCTATAACAAACCTGCCAAATCACACCATGAGGCCAAGTAGCGAAAATGTCCGATTTCACATTCTTTAGATGTTAGGTTCGAATACCATCCGTCTGAGTATTATTTTCTAAGCGCAAGTACTTAACAGTTTGCCAACATCACTGGCTTTAACTTAAATGTTTCGAACAAATACGTCATCCGCCAACCCGCACTTGACCAGCGTGTTGGATTATATTCTTGACTTTCTCCTTGAGAGAGAAAGCCTTGAGTTCCATCGGTTGGAACATAAAATGGACTGTTTATGCAAACAACTAATTATGAGCTTACCTACTCTTGAGTGTACATAAAAGAATGTATCTAAATCATCGATTTCCTTGGACAGGTCCCTACTGGAATAGTTTATTATATTTGAGTAGATACAAAACAGCCAGATAGAAGATCTTGGACACCTAGCTGGTCTGCATTGTACAAGGCCTGCGATTCTATCAGTCAAAATCAATAAGTCGGGGCCCGGTCCGACTGTTTGTTCAAGATACTATTTTACGATAAGCCAACACGACTTTACATGCTTTAGGAATTAAGACTTGCAATGCTTACGAATTGGTGTCACTTTAAAATATTCCTTATCATTTGTATTTGGTTTAGGTATTTTTTTTATAATTTAGAGTAACGGGACGAGCAACTACCGCGCATGATGGCAAGCAACTGAGCTGGCTATAACAGCATCGTGCACGCTTTTTGATTAAAAAGGGTCCAAATCACTAGCTATCACTCCACAGCGCTCGTCACTCGGAGTTACACATTTACAAGATGATTTATTTGTTTACATTCTCTGAAAACATATCCCTTCCCTGCATCCCTTCAAACTGGAACACATTAAATTTGATGGCAGAATAATGAATAATATTTATTCAAGCATAAGGATTTTTCATCCTGTTGTGATTTGGTGGCAAAGTACAGTACTTACGAGTTTCTGCCAACAACGTTGCGTCTTTCATGCATTGTGTTCGCTGGCTGTATGAAAACTTAAAACACCTTCCTTCCCTTCCTAGCGGACGTAAAAATAATCAATAAATCGTATTCTCTATACACTTACTAGCGATTACATGGAGACATACTTTGTCTCAAACAAAAACAAAATTGACACTTATTTTTGACATTTTTCTTTTGGCGTTCTTTCGACATTATGGAAACAAACGCCTATTTCAAAAAAATCACGTGGGACTGTATGGCAAGATACGTCACCAGCCAAATTATATATCAAAGGAATGTTTTCCAAAAGCGTGACATCTAGCCCTATAGTATAAGGTATAAGTTAGTTGACAAAGTGAAATATTCAAAACCGTGAAGTTACGTACATTACTATTTTTTTTAAAGATTTAGATACGAAAAGTTTCTAAAGTAGAAAATTTCCTTGAGCAATTCGAAATATCACAGTTCTTAATGCGACTAGAAGTGAGTTTATAATTACACATAATTCAGGTTTTACTTAATTATGTTATCTCATTTCGCCTATGGCATTCAAGACAGCTCTTGGTTATGTACAGATACTGAACTTAGTAATTTTTTTGCTTTTTAGGAATGTCAATTATAAATGCGCAGAATATATAGTACTTCAACGACTTATCAACAAAATAGTTAATTTTACAAATCCGAAGTTATCGCAGTCTTTTACACTTTTATTCGTCATACGAGAGATAACCAGAGATACCGTTACATTCATTAATAAAATGTAAATAATTTAAATAGTTTATACACTAGTGCTATAAATTCAAATTATATCTTCTTAGATGGTAATGATTTGATTTGGTTATGGATGGTATAGCATAAGTAGCATATTTTATACTCCTATTGCTGGATCTCGAGGTTTTTTTCCCACAAGGAGAGAGTCGAGGCTATAATCCTCCAAGTGCGGGTTGGTACATGAAGCATATCCTCGAAAGATGTTTTTCATTCACTGTTAAACTCAGTGGTGATGTGTGCATCTGCACTTGAAAATATATTAGGACGTGCAGATGGGATTCGAACCTACGAGCATAGGATTGGGAAATAGACCGTTCTCAACACTAGACCACCTCGGTGTCTTATAGATGGTTATGGCTAAATGGTTGTAGCTTTGCTATCACACATTTGATTTGATCGGAAATTAAAGTGAGGGCAATTTCAAAGCCATAACTATTATTTAGGCGGTAGAGTCTTGGACTCTTTTACCACAAGACAGAAGCAGACAACAAAAAAGGAAGAATAAGACATATTTTCAAGTAGCCAGCAATGAGACAAAGAAGTTAGTAGAAGATGAATGTTTTCTTTATACATGACTTCCTGCTGTATTTGTGGTTCGTGTTATTCTTTCAGGAGTCACGAAGAGGGCTTTGTATTTTCTTACAATTAATGTTAATTAACCTTAATTCTATGTAAAATATATCACAGGATCATACTAAAAGTCAAGTTTAAGTGAATCGTATTTAAAAAGGGGTTTTCAGGCTCTTTCGGTTGGCAGGGCATTTTATTTGATGGGACTTAGATTGATAGTTAGAAATACAACTAAAAATATGTATATAAAATAAAAATACTAATTATTACGTACCATTACTGCTATCGTAAGTAAAAGTGGATAACATCATTATTTATGCATTGTTTAAAACTATCACGTTATATTATATCGGTGAAATAGTGTATTTATTAAAATTAAAATATAATTTTCATCTAAAGCAATCAAGAATTTAATTGCAAATGTACCTATGTCCTATGATGTAGTAAATAAAGTCATTTGTTTTGACTGATTGCCATGTTCCAAGAACCGTGATGCTTCCTTCGGCTACATTAGCGGGCGAAGATTCGTGTCGAGTTGACGCGATGCATCGTCTTCGCCCGAATACTACGCGATGACACGATGTACCCGGCCACATTTATCGCGTTAACACGAATATTCGCTGTAGCCCGCTAATGTAGCCGAAGCATTAGAGGATATGCGTCAACGGCTAACCTGCACTTGGCCAGCCTGGTGAATTATCACCTAGACTCTATCTTGGTGAGAGAAGACCTCGAGTCCCAGCGGTGAGGAACGTAAAATCGGTCCTCAAGCATGTACTTATGCTTTTAGGTGCTTTTAGGTACTTATGATATTAGATTACAAAACTTATCTTTGCAGTAAGAAATGTGCGCGCCAAGTGTTTAACCGTTACGTACCAATTTTTGTTAAGAAATAAATTAAAAAATAACTGAATGTAGGTCAACAAACAAAGGTGGGGTTGGCAAAATATACACTTTTCGAGTTATCTGCTCACTAGTACGTTGCAGAAATAATGATAAGATAATGTAGATAGATAAAAATGCCAGTGTAAATAAAAGATGCATATTTTCCCCAGATATCGGTTTTAAACCACTTGTCGATATACTTTTGCATTTCCTACTATATTATATGAAGGAATTACGTTGTTCCAATTTGTCTAAACAATTTAAATGGTGTTTATTATATTTGTCCATTATATTGTTACATATAATGTTATACGTGGTATGTACTTCAATGTTTGAAAATGTGTGACTGTAATGAGTATTTGAAGTCATGAAGTTTTGGTGACGGCTCTCAGGCTCCGTTCGCATACCATCAAATATGTTTGTGTACTCGATGAAGAAGGTACCATCTTCTAATTGCACCGAGTGTTCCGGGGAATGAACCGGGGTTCTCCCGGACGTTATACTCTTATTGCCGGAATGAATGCAGAACGTCAGTTTTAGGAGATTGGTGATAAAGTTAGGTACTTTTGTTGTCACTAATTTAAGTGTCCTTTTTATATTGGCTTACAGGGTGGTCGTATAGCAACAAAGCCCTTTAATTCACTTTAAAAAAGTATTCCGAGTCGGTAACTTTATAAGATTTGACTAAAGAATTTTTGAAGGAAGATGTAGGAGACAATTTTAAAATTCGACCGGGCGCTGGGTGGATTTGATTGTGCAAATGTGAGGACCGCGCAATCGGTGTACGGGTTCGAACTCGGAAGGCATGCAAATTATGATTCTGGATGTTACCAGGAAGTGTAGTGGTCCATTTTTTTTACAGCTTTCCCCTTAGACCCCTACCATACTGGATCATGTATACTTAGATCTTTAAAACTACGTAACGGATTTTAATGCATTTTTTAAAATTGTATCTGCCTAAATATTATTTCAAAAAAACCGAGCAAAGCTCGGTGAACCAGGTACTGATTTACAAGGTTACTGGTAATCAGCCTGCATCCGTTTAAGGGCATGTTCTGTATATTTAAACAAACAACTTTTGTTCTACAACTTTCGTTAAAACTTAATAGATACTTAACCCAAAAAAAAAAAATTGTATTTGTTGCCCTTTTTTGTACTGTTTAGCGACTTTTTAGTGTTTATTCACTTCGGTACATCATGTTTTGCGCGTTACGAATTGTTACGAAGAGTTCAATACTTTTAGACCGTGCAAATGCACTTTTTATTTATTTTGTAAAAGAAAAAAAAACATATTTTTTGAAAACTGTAGAGCAAAAGTTGACGTATTGAATGTACCTAACATCCCTTTAAAAGGATGCAGGCTGATTACCAATAACCCTGTATAATAGGTATTAGTAGGTATGATAAAATTTACTTTTAAGTAACCAAGGTATGTTTTTTGAATTTGATACGAGTATTTAGAGAAAAAAATATTATTTCATATATCACCATTCGCTATTTTATTACAACTTGTAGCGAAAGTGGATAAAATATTAATTCAAATTTAAATATCATTTTCATCTAAAGCAATCAAGAATTTAATTGCAAAAGTATGTCCTATGATGCTGCAAATAAAGTCATCTGTGTGTAAAGAGTATCGTTAAAGCATAATATAAGATAAGGTTTGCTGTTACGATCACACCAGACCAGTGTGAAACAAGAAAGCCTCGTGGGCATATAATTGTAAGCCTACCACGACTAAAATCGTGTCAAATTTCGATTTTCCGAGCTGGTGATAAGGTTCAAATTGATAATGCAGTTTTTTCCGCATTACTAGAAGAACGGGTCCTATGTCTAGATCGTATACTTACATTATAAAGTGAAACTGTACGGAGCCGTTTATCAATTGCAATTTTATTATCTAGCAGACACCTGCCCGCGAAACTATTTTCCAGGGCGCAGATTACCGCCTTGGGTCTAGACACTCTAGACGAACACTCCATTAGTTTGGTTTGCACGCAGACTTGTAATGGAATTTCATATCAAACGATACAGGTCCATGATTTATCGAAAGTTTAATTAGAAAATGCTGAATATAAAATTAAGTGATACTGATTTTCCACATTTTATAGAAAAATAATTCTAAGCTAAATCCGATGTGAAAGGATGTACAAAAGTAAAAGTGAGAGTCTCAAATTAATTCAGTATAAACGTTTTTGGCTTTGAAATAGTTAGAGATTTTAAGTACGCTTCTGGTTTTGAGTAACTGGACTATCTTTAGAATTGTTTCGTTTTACAGTAACTTTTCCAATGAATTCTAAGCAATAAGTTTATTTTATACCTATGAAACCATAAAGCATTTGACCATTGAGAGCTGGGACTGGGATAGTTGCGACTAGTTGCGTTCATAACAAAACCAAAATTAAAATATTAATTTATTAAGGCAACAGAAAATGTACATACCTACTCGTACTTTTTAAACTTTTATAATACTCTTTAATGTTTATCCAATGTGTCAATCAACTCTAGATACTATTCATGTCTAATTTCACGATGGTTATGGCTTAAATTAGTTTGGTTTTACATGATACTTGTATTTGCGTAATTTTGTATTCAAACTTCATGACGCCTTCTTCGGAGCCTGAAGATGAGTGCTCGTGGGGATCCCGGCCGTTGTACCTCATGGTGCTCCTTAGCCTGGCGACTGGAACCACCGTATTCACTAGAATGGTCACTGTGGCGATAGCGAATGGTGCCTTTGGATACATCATCTGCTACGTGATTGCCTTTCTTTTCATAGGCATCCCGTTGTTGTACATGGAATTTATCGTCAGCCAATTCACGACGCGTAATTGTCTCGAAGTATGGAGAGCCCGAGCCTGCCTCTCGCACCTCGGCTATTTACAAATGTCAGGGCAAATATTTTACATAATTTACAATCACACTATAACATCTTTCGTAATACATTACTTCCTTATAAGCTTTGAAGATCCTATACCATATCACATTTGCGGAGACTGGGCTACAAAGAACTGCAACATCGCTTCATCAAACTTCACGGTCAACGTTGATTGCATCAAAATGAAAATGATGTCCTATGCTCACTGCGAGAACCTGCATTCAACTTTTCCTGAAGTTCAGTATTGGGCATTTTTCATCCTTGGATTCGATAAAAGTTATTATTATATAGCGTGGAGGGTATGTTTGGCTTCCGGAATCGCTTGTGCTATATTATATCTGAGTTGTTTTAAACGAAAAATGTCAATAAGATGGTTTATTTGGTTTTTCACGATATATCCAACCGCTGGATATTTCTTATTGTTAATAGGATCTATGATGCAGAGGGGGCTAGTGGAAAACTTTGAAGAGGGGTTAGATACATCTTTCGATGTGTTTGCTCATAAATTTAGCATTACTGATGTAATTCAAAACATGTTGTTTTCGCTGAATATCGGGACGGGCATATCATTCAACTTGGCTTCGAGCACGTCGTTTCGTGCGCCGTGTTATTCTAACGTGGTGATAACTGCGGTAGCTTGCTCAGCGTTCGTGGTTCTAATGGTGTGTACCGTAACCATGATGACTTGCCCCTACGTTCATCTAAACAACACCAAGTCTTATATTATCATGGACCTTCATGTTACTCACGTATTCGAAAAAATACCTCGACTTCTCAGAGAGTTCGACAACTCTGCGGTTTGGCTCGTACTTGTTTTCAGTTCCAATGCTGTCTTAGGACTAAGCTCCACATCCATGATCCTATTAAGCTTACTTGAAGCATTTGCAGCAAAATACTATGTAGTTAACAAATATAATGGTCTTGTAACTTTCGGAATCATTATATTTTTATTTTTTATCACAATACCATTGCTTGGTAGTGACGGAATATATGGAATATTTGAGTTCAGTTATTTTGTTAGACCCATCACTGTCTGCATGGCAATGATAGAGAGTTTAGTTTTTGTTGTTTGGTACGGCCTTGATAAATTTTCTGAAGATGTACACTTCATGCAAGGAATACAACCAACAGCTTTTATGAAGTTTGCGTGGGTGGGTTCGATTTTTGTATTGGCGTATGTGTTTTTCAAGGCTGTGTACTCAGTATTTTCCATGGACTTGTCTGGTATAGGAGCGGGCCGGTGCACGTTTCTTTTATATATTGCGATAATTGTATTAGTGACGCCTGTCAGGTTGATAGTAGCTGCATGCAAGAAGAAATTTACGGATGAGGTCAAGTTGGACCCGATGTGGGGTCCGCGTAGTGAGGTCCTCATGCGAAGTCGTGCGATGTTTTCTGCTCAGGCCATGACTAAAGAGTATATGTATCGCCAATATCATCTGCAGGCTGGTATTACCGCTCGTCAACGGGCTGCCAACGTTAGACGGGAACAAGCCAGCTGAAACCGATCACGGAAATAACGTGATAGCTTGAAATTTTCGTAAAATCTTGACGTATATATATATTTTTTTAAATTTTTGAGTTTATAAATAATTGCGATAAATATCCTGTTATATATTATGATAATATTTATACTAAATCTCAACCAATGAAGCAGTTTAAATTCGTCGCTTCAGGGTTACTAACTATGTAAACTGTGGCTTCTGCCTTTATAGGACTAACTGTGTTTAGCCCTAAAACATAAAATGTGCATATGCAAAGAAAGTTTCGGTTTTCGTGAAGATGCAAACAAAGCCAAATACGATTAAAAAACAAAATTATGAACAGTAAATCTTATAACACTATAAGAGTTGGACGTTAGGGTCGTGTTGGCACGTGTGTAACTTTTTTATTCTTGGTTCTGAGTCACCGTCATTATATAAACTAAGGTTATTATTATTGAACTAGTATTGCTATTGGCTATTGCGTAATTCATTATAGTCACGATGACTCACCGCCGAAAATATGACATATATTGTATCGTTTACTATAAATTGACAACATTTTTGCGTATCTGAATATTAAAATAAGTTTATTCATCTTGGTGGTTTCACTTAAAATTAATTGATTATATCGTTATCTTTTAGACAATTAAAAATACACATTAAACTTTTGACCAAGTGCAAGTTGAACTTACGCAAGTTGGTCTATTTATAAATTTGAAAATATAAATGAGTTTTATTCATTTGCATGACCGAACTAAAATACTACTCTAAAAATACCACTGTAAGGTGATAAATGGGGCGATTAAATTATATCAAATCAAATTATGTTCCTTTCAAGAAATCGAAATCCATTTCGTGATTAATTTGAAAGTTCATAAAAATCTTTAGATGAAGAGAAAAAGAAGAGTATGTTAGTTTCTCTCGAACTAATAATACCTGGTACACATTTCGAAAAATCCAGAAGAATCCCACAATATTTTAAATTTCTTATGATGGCCAATGCCATGGGTTGTAGACCCATGGCATTGGCCCCGATGATGAATTCATAAAACTCGTATGTTTACGATTATCAATAATGGGTCCTGGACATCTACTCTCTTTCTACGAAAACCGTAATTTCGAAATAAACTCGCAACTTTCCTACTCCGGTTCTACTTCGTTTCGTCCGATCGAACATTGTTTGACGTCTAAATGTTCTAAGCCTACTCTAATTAGAATAGGCTTAGAACATTTAAACGGACGAAACTACGGAACGAAATAGAACCGGAGTAGGAGAGTCGCGAGTTTATTTCGAATTTTTCGTAGAAAGAGAGTAGAAGCCTGGTCCTTTAATGCTGCTGTCAAGCATTATAGCTCGTATCCCCAGTATAACTTGACATACAATTCCGCTGAATTACAGATAGTCTTTGGATCATGTTAAACTGGACACATTAATATTTGGTTACTGACCATCGGGTATTTAAGTCCAGATTAATTAGGGTTTTCAAATTGTTATATCGATAGGTGAGATTTAATGTTTTATTATTGGAAAGAAGTTCCTTACGGCAGGCTTGGAGGAGAAAACTGAAAAAAACGTGAGACTAAAAGCGTAAGAAAAAATATGTAAAGGAAGAGAGGCGTAAAAAATGCCCGTGACCAGAGTTGCCAACTTCACTTTTCAGATGATACAGTACCATAAATAATAAGATTAAGCAAATTGTGATGCTTCCATATTATCCGAAGGAAATTTGTTCCTACCTGGTGTCCCATACTACCACATCTCTCATTATTCAAAATAGGTTTGCGTTTGATTAAACTGGCTCCACATTCTAATTTACTTAGTTGTTCTAGTAGCGAAAGTTGTAAAAACAGTTTCTTCCAGTGGTCAATGATGAACGAAAACTTGGAATTTCATGGAAACATGTATCAATAACATTTTTAACAGGCGATCTTCTTTAACAAACTAAATTACAATACAATTAATACTACTAACAATTAATACAATTAACTAGATCCAACTGCATTTCGTCTAGCTGTTAGCTTGCGCTTGGGTGCGAGGTGCTATGAAGCCCATCGCTGCCATTGTGGTACTGCCGTCGACCAACTCGGTCACCACGGTCTCTCTTGCTCGAAAAGCGCAGGTCGTATTGGCCGCCACGCCAGCCTGAACGACATCATACGCCGGGCTTTTTCCACCGCCAATGTCCCAGCCATACTCGAACCGAGTGGGCTTGCGCGTGACGATGGCAAAAGACCTGACGGCATGACTGTTGTGCCTTGGAAGTTGGGTCGGCCCCTAGTGTGGGACGCAACTTGCGTCGATACTCTGGCACCATCACATCTTCCAGAGACGCATTGTAAGGCTGGTGCAGCGGCTAATTCAGCTGAGCGACTCAAACGGCGCAAATATGCAACCCTCGGAAGAGGTTACATATTTGAGCCCTTTGGGGTTGAGACATTGGGTCCGTGGGGGCCGGGAGCTCACCTCATCTTCAAAAGCCTTTCCGAACGCTTGGTCGATGCGACGCGTGGCTAAAATGCTGGCGTTTATTTGGCCCAACGCATAAGCATTGCCATTCAGCGTGGTACTGCCGCCAGCATGCTGGGTACGCTTCCGATTGGTAGTGGGCTTGAACATCTTGATTATCTGTAGACCTTCATTGGTCTATGGATAATTCAGGTGTGTTTAGTGTAAGTAGTTGTTAGGTATGTAGCGTAGTGTAGTTCTCATTGTATTTTAGTTTTGTTAATAAAGGCTCTGCCCCATTAAAAAAAAATTAATACTACTTAAATATATAACTACTTAAAAAAACACTTATGTAATTCTGATATTTTTAGATCAACTAAATTACGACGATGTTCGTGCAAATAACAATCAGAATTTACTAAAAAAACTGAACTCTAAACTTATAATTGTTGCCGTTTTTTATTTTGTATCATTGTATTATTTCGTAGCAGGTTTGATAATGTTATCCTAAACCTTGTCTTGACAAGTACAGTCATCAAATTTATTACTCTCAGAAGCCATAAAAAAGAAAGCCAACGGTTTCCTCTTCAGCCCCCCCACCCACGACGGTGGCCGACTTTTGTAAAGAAAAAGACATTACATATTAAAAAAAAGTGGCGCGCCAAGCTGTCTGGTACCAGTGAGATGTCGCAACCGCAAACTCGGTCGTGACCGTTTCTCAAAGAACGTGTCCACGCATGGATCGCCACTTCACCTACGGATATTAGTGCTCATCAAGGCGGCAATGTACTGTGCTATAAGCAACGTGATCCTCGTATGATCAAATCTAAAGTGCTACTTACATCGATCATATACCAATGGATGGAATTTTTAGAATGATCCTATCATAGCGAAGTTTGTGAGCTTACGCAATTAAAAACAACTGAATGTTACCGGAGAAGGAACTCGTATGACCTCTATAGGTACCTACTAAGACAATTAATTTACTTTTTGTTTTAGAATTTCTAGAATAACTTAATTAATCCAGAAAAAAGTGCAGATTAATAAATATTTTGATCTACTACACAGAAACTAATTTTCAAAGTTTAACTTTACTTTACTTGTCTAACAACTTTTCACCATGGATCGTTTTTCGTTATTTACTTTTAAATTTCGTATTTTTATTTGTACCTTGAACTGAGTTTAGAGTCGAAGAATTGACGATTAATTCGTCAATTCTTTGTATATTCATATTTAAAATAAATTTTTATATAACATATTTAACCTTGTCCCTGCTGCTCGGTTGCCCGAACCATACTTCTATTTTATAATTACCGTATTTGAACAACCATGTAAAACCCTACTTCTGTCTCATAAAACATGACACATAATTCTCATATCACGACTCATTATGGACCACCGCAGGGTTATTTACCTAGAAATAAATTATTTCACGTTTATGCGCAGTTTTGCTGGTAAATAGATTATCTGTTGCCGTTAGTTATCCGGCAAACGCTTGAGCTTTGACCTTTCACTCGGACAGGCGAACACCTCTAGGCTCAGCCTGGGCGAGATATCTCAAATCAGATAGGTATATAGTTAGTTATTCAGTAAACTGGCCTTACGGTCTCGCTACTTAAGAGGAAATCGACATGATATATATGAACACTGGGGACAATACATAACTACCGTGACAGAGTGAACTTCCAAATATTTCTGTTAGATTTCTTGGATAAAGAATATCTCGGAATTTCATAAAAAAGTATTATAAATGTCAGACCCAGGAGTGATAGTGAATTCATCGTTTAAACATCTATCCCTCCAGGAACTAAGTTTTGGCGTTTCTCCTAAGCCAGGCACATACAAATCGCACCTGCGCCGTTGAGATTGACAAAATTTTTAGAAATACGAAATCAACATTTAACAAATATTATGATAGATAAAAACCACACACTTATTGTACCTACTTTCTTGGAGGGTTTCATGAATGATTTCATATATTTATTTATTATTATACACAATATTTCCGGAAATATGCAGTATACTACAAATCCACAATTGTTTACACGTATTAAACCAATGACTGTGTGAAGACACCGATACCTGTGCACTAATTTCAATACACATTATCTGAGCGATAAGTTCAGTGTGTAAAAGTTACTGAAGAAAAGAAATAAGTAGGTTTCTTAAGTATCGTACCAAACAACAAATGCAAAAGTTTGAATGTTTGTTGCTCAATCACGTTATAACGGCAGGATGACTCGGGTCGAGATTTGAAAAAAAACAGATTATAATTATGATATCAGCTAGGCTACTTTTTAACACGGGGATAAGAAGCATGCGGGTCCTATCAATTGCCTGATTTTTCCGTATGGCTATCCCTCAGTATTCTAAAACTTTACTCAAGATTTATATAAACTAAAAATCTATTTTTAGCATTTAAGCATTTTGCATATACATAATATATTTATTTAAATTTTGGAAGTTTGTGACGCCAAACGTAACATAACTTAAGTCATGTTTTGTAATACGGCAATTAGTATCATAGTCGAATTTGTAGCACACTAAATGCAAAATTCGTGGCGTTTTATCTGTACTTAGAAAAAGGAGAAAGTTAAAGTGTCGCAATCGCTAAATGAGTAAACCTTTAACGGGATTCTAAAACACCATCACTAAACCTATCTCTCCAGTGACACCTACACTTTTAGCTGCGTGCCGCAATTGCACAACAATTAGGTGGTTTTACAAAAACACCGTATCACCGTTTTCTTAACTGTATAGATTTTTTACATTAACTTAATCTAAGAACGTTAATTTATAAATGTACAAAATGAAAATACAGTTTACTAATACCTTTAGGTGGTGTACAGTATTTACAAACATATAAGAAGCAAATTAATACCATAATGTATAACAATGTACAAATACTTTTTAAAATAGAGTGGCTTCGTGGTTTAGTTGGTAATATGTATGCCCGTGAAACTGGATATCGTAGGTTCGATTCCCGCCCGGACAACTATGTTTGTGTGATAAATTCTAATATTTTAACTATTACATACATCTGGGTGTTTATTGTTATATATTACATAATTAGTATGTATTTACAATTAAATAGTTATTACATCAGCTGTCTGTCTTTTATTACACAAGCTTTGCTTAGTTTGGTGCTAGATAGTGTTCTGTGAGAAATGTCCACTATATCTACATTATTAGCTATAAATATATTTTATATTAGCCATATATTTTTCGCTTTTGAGTGCCTATTTGTGGTTTTGAAGTCGGTTTAGTTTTTGTACAATATGAGTTTATTTTACCCTTTGCTGACTACAAACAAGTTTTCATTTACACAATTTCGCGTTGATAGGATCGAAATTCTTAACTTTTGTGAAATCTACAACCATGTCATCCAGTCAAAATTGTAGGCAAATGTTAGTTTTTTGTTCATATTTAAAAACCACAAGACCTATTTCGATAAAATTTATATGGGAACATTCGGAAAGCATACTCATCTGAACAATAAATAAAACAATAAAAAGTGGCCAAGTGCGAGTTGGACTCGCCCATGAAGGGTTCCGTTGCAGCAAGTAACATAATATACATAGTACACATAGTATTTTTAGTTCGTTGTAACTTTGATCGAAGTTTTAATAATAATGTATTTATGACGTCACTAAAAAAACTACTCATCAGATCGAGTTCAAACCAATTTTCGTTGGTAGTTTGCATGGTAATGTACATCATACATATTTTTTAGTTTTTTCATTCTATTATTCTAGAAGTTAGAGGGGGGGGGGGGGGGACATTTTACCACTTTGGAAGTGTCTCTCGCGCAAATTATTCAGTGTAGACAAAAACTAACTTAGAAACCTCAACATTATTTTTAAAGACCTATCGATAGACATCCCACACGTGTAGGTTTGATGAAAAATCAATTTTTGAGTTTCAGTTCTAAGTATGGGGGGCAACTCTAATTTTTCTTTTTTTTTTGTAAAAATCTTAATGTGGTTCACAGAATACATCTACTTACCAAGTTTCAATAGTGTAGTTCACATAGTTTCTGCAAAAAGTGGCTGTGACATACGGACGGACAGACAGACAGACAGACATGACGAATCTATAAGGGTTCCGTTTTTACGTTTTACGGAACCCTAAAAATTTAAATCGATTCTGGCGTTCTCGAGAAATCAGGTAACATACATACATTAAAATAAAGTAGCCAAGTGCGAGTTGGACTCGCCCATGAAGGGTTCCGTTCCAGCAAGTAACATAATATACATAGTACACATAGTTTTTTTAGTTCGTTGTAACTTTGATCGAAGTTTTAATAATAATGTATTGATGACGTACTAAAAAAAAATTGCTCATCAGATCGAGTTCAAACCAATTTTCGTTGGTAGTTTTTATGGTAATGTACATCATATATTTTTTTTAGTTTTTTCATTCTCTTACTTTAGAAGTTAGAGGGGGGGGGGACACACATTTTACCACTTTGGAAGCGTCTCTCGCGCAAGTTATTCAGTGTAGACAAAAAGTATATTAGAAACCTCAATATCATTTTTTAAGACCTATCGATAGACACCCCACACGTGTAGGTTTGATGAAAAAAACATTTTTGAGCTTCAGTTCTCAGTATGGGAGGCACCCCTAATTTTTGTTTTTTTAAAAAACTTTTGTAAAAATCTTAATGCGGTTCACAGAATACATCTACTTACCAAGTTTCAACAGTGTAGTTCTCATAGTTTCGGCAAAAAGTGGCTGTGACATACGGACGGACAGACAGACAGACAGACAGACAGACATGACGAATCTATAAGGGTTCCGTTTTTACGTTTTACGGAACCCTAAAAATGGTGGTTGAATTTATAACATCCTCCATTTTGGAACTCGGTTAATAAACAAATTCAGATATTTGTCTCGGTGGATACTTAGATTACTAGTTTTCATAATCAATATGAAGATGTATGCAATCGTTAAAGCATTATGGATGTGCCAACTCGTCTAGTCTTCCTTTTAAAAGTATAAATAGGTGCTAAAAGCTAGAAGGTAAGTCTAATTTAGTCTCGAATAACAATTAATCAACGACATGAGTAATCTTTTATTCAAGAGAATAGCTGTCTGCATAGAGCCGTAAGGAGACATTCCGGCACCGTTCCAAATGTTATTACTTTTTATCATTGAACTTCTTTTTTTTTTATAAATAACGAGTGACAAGACGAGCAGGACATGTGCCTGATGGTAAGCAACATGCCTGCCACATAACAGCACAGTGACACGCAGCTATTGGAACGTGAAGAGTCCTAAACATTACCTAGCACTGCACTGCGCTCGCCACCCAGCAATCTAAGGTGTTATATCTCTCAAGCCCTGTAATTTCTCTGGAAACATTGCCCTTCAAACCGGAACACAGTAATGTTTGCACATTACTGCTTGGCGGTAGAATAACTGGCAAAGGTGTAGTACTTCCCCAGGTGGACTCTGCCAAGAGTCCTACCACTACCAAAAACTTCTTATAGTGGTAAGACTCTTCTGCAGAAGTCGACTGGGAAAGTACCACACATTTTCCAGTTATTCTACCGCTAATCAGAAAAGTGTAAGGATCGCTGTGTTCCAGTTTGATAGACAATGTTTCTACATATACTCGTATTACAGGGCATTAAGATAAAGCATTTAATATCTCTGGGTGACGAGCGCAGCGTAGTTCTAGGTAATGATTTGGACTCTCCATGTTCCAATAGCTGCAAAGTCCTGTATTGTTATGGCAAGGCGTGTTGCTTTCATTAGACACATGCTCTGCTCGTCTCGATAGTATTAACTATAAAAAAATGGCAGTCATAGGAACTGCCGACAGAAGTGAACACTTATAACTCAGAATTTGATAGCTTACTTTGGCAACTACGCGGGTGAAACCGGAGGGCGTGGCCATGAGCATGGCTATAGTTCCGAGTGTACTAGAAGAATTCTTATCATTCGCGAGCGTGAAGCTATAATTCAATTCACAGCCCACGAAAAATCTGTATGTGACGCGGCAATAGAAGTATTCACTTCGAAAAGTAAAAATGTTACAATGTAGAGAGATGGACAAGATATGCGTCTGACGATAAGCAACACGCCTGCCCATGACAGCACAGTGCCACAGCTATTTAATCATGTAGAGTCCAAACCCTTGCCTAGCACTGCACTACGCTTGTCATCGGAAATAAAAGGTGATATATATCTTTGCCTTGCAAATTTGCCAAACATTGCCCTTCAAGCCGAAACACAGTTGCACCTTATTGTTTGTCAGTTGAGCAACAAGTAGTTCTACCACTACAAAATATGCTAATTATACTTTTTTAACATAATAGCGGATATCCAGCATAATGAGAAACATAAATCTTCATAAAGATTATGAAAGCTATATTAATATATGTATCGATCAAGAGGAACATTTTGGTTTATTTATTTGTTATGATTTTTTCTTCTTTCTTACTGAGTAAATGGCAACAAACCCTACATTACAGGCTTAATATTAAGCTTTCTTTGCAATTTAGTTTATTTAATTCGAACTTTGCTCGTTAAAAAAATGAATATTTATGTAAATACATATGTGTGATTATACATTGATAATGCTGAAGACTATGTTTTTGTGTTGTCTGGCTTCTAGAGAACAAGATTTGACACATTTACCCTCACACCACCTCACAATGTACTTTGAAAGTGGATAGCTCAAATAACTATCTAACAGTACACTAGGTACATTCTTAGGGGGCGTCCATAAATTACGCGAGGTCTTTTTTAAATTTTCTGTCCCTCCCTCCCCCTCTGGTGAGATGTCGTGAGATTTTATTCAACCCCCTCCCCCATCCCCCAATCTCACGTGAGATTTTACAAGATGTGGGTTTCCTACGTAAACACATTAGATTGTTTTATTTTTGTGGTCTATTTGAGTATTCATTTATTTTTTTGTTTCTCGACCCACAAAATGGTGTTCAAAGTCTGAACATTTAAACAAATAAAAATACTCAATAATTAGTTTATGTCGATGCCTGAGATATAGGAGATATATCAATTAGTACATTGTCGTTTACAGACACATAAAATATGGTTTCGTTGTTGAGTAGGTAAATGATTATTTTTGTGTGACGTCGCGACGCCGACGGCGTCGATCCAGCCCGAGAGATGTTCGTATTACGATTATGTTTAATTAAGCATGTACAATCTGGATTAAATGGACCAAAATAGTATATTTTTTTTGCTTCAAGGAAAATAAATTGCGTGATATTTGCCGAGACCCCCCCTCTCTACAACGTAAGATTAGATGAGATTTGACTCGACCCCCTCCCCCCCTTAAACACCTCACGTAATTTATGGACGCCCCCTTATCTCCTGATGAAATATGTGTTTTTTTTTGTTATTTTCCTAGTTTAACAAGAAATAATACCTTTCACAACAGAACTGAGTCTGTTTTTTGTGTGAGCGATGAACGTGCTAATCTCTCTAAGAGTGGGATATAAAAATGTTTTTACAATTGATAACCCTGTTTGTGAAATTGCGGAAAACAGCTAGTTCGTAACAAAAGGTTTTTAAGGTTTTAATACTGTAATTTTCCAGTACCTACTATTTATTACCACACTGCAAAATTGTATAAATACCTACCTATTCCGGAAAGTAGTTTCAGAAGTACGAGTATTTCTTTTAAAGCATTCACACTCATCCATTTTATTTATACTTCTACAATGAGTGATAAGTACAGATAACATAAAGCGTAAAAAGGTTAGAACATACAGGAAAAGGGTTTCAATAATCGTAACAATGTTACAAGTCGAAGAAACGTTTGCGAGCCGATTTTTTCCAAAGTTCGACCGATAAGTCGTAAGTGTCAATAAGATAACTTGGCCAAACAGAGAGGTAAAGGCGTAGAGTCGATAACGCAGAATGACTAGGACGTGGCAAATGGTACGCCTAATTTACTTGTAGAACTTTGTTTTTATAATGTTCAGTTCGATTTAGGACACTATATGCAACACTTCAATATCTAAAACTGCTGGGAATGACAAGAGACTGCTTATCTTGTAAGAACATACTAGCAGCCCGTTCCGGCTTCGCTCGGATACCGACTGCAGCGTTATTTGACGGGCTGAATTGTGAAGCTAAACCATCCAGGGCGCCACCCAAACGCATTCAAAAAAATATTCAAATCGGTCCAGCCGTTTAGGAGTTTAGTGACATACACACGTACAGTAAAATTACACATATAGAGATAAGTATTCATTTCACGTTCATTACTGTTTTAACTGATTTCAAAGAAGGAGGAGGTTCTCAAGTCGGGTGTAAGTTTTTTTTGTACATATGTATGTAACGCGATAGCGCCGCGAATTGTGTATCAATTTCGATGGTGCAGAGGTGGTCCCATATACATTTTATCGAAACCGGTGAAGTGGTTTTAGAAATTTATGAATAAAAAATAACTAAAATTTACCTTAGTTTATTTATTATTACCTTAAACTATTTCCATTTTTTTCTGGATTGTCTATGTAAAAGCGATCATTTATTATATGTCTTTTATCGACACTGTTACCTAGAATGACCGCGGTTTATTTAGAAACGCATTTTATTTCGATTCAATTCGTTATATATGTTTTTTGTACTTCAGTAGCTCACGCCAATATGTAACTACAGAGTTCTATACATTTACTCAATGGGCCAAAAAATATGAAAACTTTTGAATATAAAGCGATACAGAAACGTTCAACTATTCCGACGTCAAAATGACGCATAGAGACCAAATTGTACTTATGTCATTTTTTGGGGTAGATACTATGGTTACACGCTAATCAAGTGTACTAATCTCATCTAAATAATTAAATTTAAAAGCTTAGTAACTAAGGCATACAAGGTTAATGAGTAATTATGATTTTGATTGACTTTATAATCAACCATGTTTTAGAATAACTAAGCAAGCTACTTTCCGCCGTATTCAAAATATTTACTCAAGGTTCACGTCAGCCATAAATCTGTCAAATTGTTCAGAACATTCAATTTGGCAATAACAATTTCGGCTTTTATGATGTCAAACGAACTTATATAGATAAAATTGAACTTAATTCGGCGTTAAATGAAAAAAACATTTGATGTTGGATAAGTAATTACCAAAAAACTTATTATTACCTCTATACAAAAACAGACATCTGAAGAAATTTTTACTTTGCATTAAACTTTACATTTTATCAATCAAGGATCGAGAATAATGTGTATCAACTTGTGAAATTCAAATGTTTGTAAATGCCTAACAAAGTTTTATTGAATTCAATTACATTTGTCCTCTTTACTCTCTGCCTTGTCCCAGGTTGTGTTTAGAATTTTAAAATTTCACCAAACTTTTGGTTTTGAAAAGCAATACTGTACCTACTATATTGTACTGGTTCCCTAAATCAGATGATAAATATTTGATAAATCTTCCAACTACATAATTAGGTACTTGTTTTTTTTATCAAACCTACAATCGGGTTATTATCATGTTTCAAAATCTAACGTCCACTATGACTGGAATAAAAATAGATTACTAAATCACTGCGAAAATTTATCATACGAGTAAGATTGTGATACATTTTTTGAAATGGTACGAGTATAAAGTAAAAGTGTTATATTAAGTATTATCATTATTACTGTATTTGTTATACGTGTATTACATTTATGAACTGTCCCTCCCTTCTTGTGGTTATTTACATTTATGCAATTTTGATTATCCATGGTGGTCGGGTTTTATGGTTTACACTTGACCGCTATCTCGTCTGATAAAGAGCCGATGCGCCCTACAGTCGAGCACGCTTACCGAGAAGAAATTGCTTGTAGACTTGAAGACACCTAGATTATATTATAACATCAGGAAATAAAGTAAAATACCGACTCTAGACGTTTTCCAAAATTTTCATACTCTACTCGTAATTATGAAAATAGTTCTAATTAGTTCTTATTAGGAAAATGAGAATGAAGTTATGACAAGAATACTAAATCCACTAAATATTTATTCTTAAATAAAAATTAATTAATTCAAAACTGAGAACTTTGTTAGATAACTGAAACAGAATAATTGTCTGCTTCACAAAACAATGTAAAAAACAGGACAAAATCAGATTTAGCCCTGACTAATTTGGATTTGAAATATTTTATAGTATTGTATTGGTGATTTGAAGCCCATATTGAGAGAGTTGTGAAAAAAATAATTTCATTCGCCATTTCGGGCGAATTACATTATTTTTGGGCATTTTGTATTGATATTAACCAAACATAGCTAAGAACCACCGAAAGGAAACTTCTCAATGACAAACAGCAGACAGAGAGACATACATCGAAGTCAAACTTATAACACCCCTCTTTTTAGTCGGGGTTAAAAAATTTACAAAGTCTTAGGGATCCCGCACAAAACCACGAATTCGCATCGTATCGCAAATATTCACTGCGAATTCACCGAAAGAAATATCTGCGCATTCACCGCAAGAACTTCCGATTTGATTCGCATCGCGCATTCCTGCGATGTTACGTAATATTTGGTGTCACCATTTCTGTCAGTTTTGAGACAGAAGAAGATAAAGACGCTTTTCAAATGAAGACAGGCTAATTCTTAAAATAATCAAAAAAAAAATCTTCTTCTTCTTCTTCTTTGTGTGGGAGCCCTTAACCAGGTAGAAAGAAAATGGTTATTAGAAGAGCACCAATATTGAATACTATTATTATTCTGATAAATAAAACTACTCAACTTCCCTAGCCTAGGTACAAATACTTGTTACGGAATTGATACCATATTTTTCTAATATCTTATACCTTTAAACGAGCAATTCTTGTATATAAATATGTATATATATATAGAATCTGAATCTCGGAAACTGCTCGAACGATTTTGATGAAATTATGTATGCAGGGGGTTTCGGGGACGATAAATCGATCTAACTAGGTTTCATTTTTTAGAAACGCATATTATGCGCGTTTTTAGACATTGAAAAAATTACACATTAGACATAAGAATGCGAAGACAAATTTCGCCGCGTGACGCGACGGCGTTGTAGCTCAGATGGGAAGTCGGGCGGTCATAGCGGTCACGAATTAGTAGCTCCGGGTTCAAATCCAGACGGCTTCTTTTTTTTCATGTTTTTTAAAGAAAATCTATTTCTTGGAGTCTTTTATCTGTAGGTATAGATATATTTAGTATCCGAGCTAAGCTCGGTCACCCAGGTACTAATATATTAAATTGCTATAAGTTGCAGTTGAGCACGCGAACCTTGCAAACGATTACTAGGGAGGGAATAAAAATATAAGCCCTATTAAAAAAAAACACTTAAATTTATTCATCAGCGAAATGTGCTTTGATTTTTTTTTATCGTTATCGTAAATCTTCTTCAGTTAGTCTTCCAAAGTTGATTATTTTTCTGATTGTTTATTTAGACATTTTTTTTTGTTTGGGAGGTATATCCTTACTTATTTATCATACGTAATAACATTCTTGCAATTAAAAGCAGGATTTTTAATTTTCTTTGCTACGATCGATCACAGATGTTTTATACAACGCCGTTATTTTTTTATTTAATTTAAATTAACATTTCAATAAAAAAAGTTGTTCTACCGCCTAGCTGTAATGTGCAAACCTTTTTTTCCGGTTTGAAGGGGAATGTTTCCTGAGAAATTTCAGGGCATTTAAATAAATAATTTTATATCTCTGGGTGAAGAACGCACCACAGTACTAGGTAAAGATTTACACTAATGTTCTAATAGCTGCGTGATTCTATGTTTTTATGGGCAGGCGTGTTGTTTACCCTCACGCCTCACCCTCACATGTCCTTTGCGTCCCTTTACTCTAATCTGTATTAAAAAAAATTGGTTGTCTGTAAAATCGGATAGTTTAACGTGACAACGTCATAACAATGAGCGTAACGGGACAATGAACGTAACGGGACAATGAGCGTAACAGGACACTTTTTTGTACATGCAGCCGGCATTCATCGATTTATTAGACGTTGTCACGTCAAAAATCAAATCAAATGTTTTATATTAAAAAAATGAACCTTCAAATGGACAGTGAGACTGTCAGACGTGACAGCATCCGCTTCTGTTTGCGTCTGCGCAGTGCGCACGCGCATCAAGCCGCGGGCGCGGAATGCGGCGCACCGCCGCGGGGTAGAAAGCGACGAACCAAATGGGACAGCCCTTTGTGGCTTTGGAGGGACGGATCGCGGTCTGTATGTGTATTGAGACATTATGTGATTCTCTAGTCTTTACGTACTTTACATGTGTCATATATCTATACTTCTATACTAATATTATAAAGCTGCAGAGTTTGTTTCTTTGTTTAATTGAACGCAAGGATCTCGGGAACTGGTCCGAATTGAAAGATTATTTATCTGTTGGATAGTCCATTTATTGAGGAAGGCTATAGGCTATTTAACATTACGCTACTATCAACAGGAGCGGAGCATGAATGAAAAATGTAACGAAAACGCGGGAAAATATTGCTTTTTGAAAGCTTTCGTTACCGGACAGCATGTGTCTATCTTTTATAGGATGCGTCATTAGAATCTAAGGTAATGAACCGAATTTGTTCAAAATTTGAATTGGTACGACCAATTTTCGATAGATGGCGTACCAACGCGCGCACGGTTCAGCTAGTGTGTTTATACTCGTATGTGTCACACAGTCAACTGTTGGTACAAGTAGAAACATTGTTTCAAATCAGTGATCCGTCTTGAAGTTGTCGTGGTTTCATTACACTGTTTATTTATTATTATTACCTACATTATTTTAGCTTAGTGATCTTCTTGAAGTTGTCACTCATATAGTTAATATTATAACATACTAGCTGACCCCGCAAACGTTGTTTTGCCTTAGTGAACAACCCTTGTCACTTAGGGGTATGAAAAATAGCTAGTAGCCGATTCTCATACCTACAGAATATGCATATAAAATTTGGTTAAAATCAGTAAAGCCGTTTCGGAGGAGTAAGGAAACAAACACTGTGACACGAGAATTTTATATCTAAGATTTCAAAATTTAGGTATTTATAGTGTGGATTTTTATATTGAATGCTTATTTGAACTAAATTAAACATTATGTATATTATTTGATTAATTTCTATTAATAGGTAATATGTTGTTTAAACAATTTTTTAAAGTTTAAACAATTAAAATATAACTTAATACAATCATAAATAATTTTTGTTGTTTTAAAAATAAAAGTTGATTTAATCGATTTTTTACATATATTGTCATTAATGGAAAGATGTATGGGGTGTCAACACATTACATTGAGTTTCGTAGGCCGTATCGGCGTCACATGGTACCGAGATCAAATCATCAAAAATCGGGAAGGTGAACAAACGTACTGGAGAACAAAATGATAACGACAACAGATCAAAAAGTAGGCAGAGCTTTCC
The DNA here is from genome assembly GCA_963693475.1 of Ectropis crepuscularia. Classification (NCBI taxonomy): domain Eukaryota; kingdom Metazoa; phylum Arthropoda; class Insecta; order Lepidoptera; family Geometridae; genus Ectropis; species Ectropis crepuscularia. The sequence continues at coordinate 22,517,646 of OY856338.1, forward strand.
ATTGAACGGAAAAATGCACTGTGAAGCCGGTTTGTTCATACCTTCCGGATTCCCAACCTGCTACTCTAGGTCAGCGGCGACCATCTCGCTCGCACCCGTGGCCCACTGAGCACCACGACTGAGATTGCAAGATCGATTTGGGGTCGCGTCGCCCTAACCTAGATTGTCTTCGCTCTTACCTACACTTTGTAATATAACCAACCTGCCTGGACGCCGGTATTTGCTGCCGACGCACGACTATAGGTACGTTTAGATCTACAAATTATAGACGCTGTCATACCGTAAATGGTCGGTAATTTTTCCCGTTATATTGATTTAAGAGACAATTTTCATCTCTAAACTATGACCCGGCGATGGCTTACTAAAGACATGTGTTTAATTTTAATTATTCAATTATGCAGTGCATAGCTTGTCGCGAACAGCTGTGTAAATTATATGTAGACTGTGGATAAACGATAGAAGTAAGCTCTACCGCGTCGAATCTTTATAAGGAGTGTAGCAGAAGTGCTTTTTAATCATACTAATATCACAAGGGCGATGTTTGTGTGTTTGTAAGTTTTTAGGTTTGATACTACGTATCTCTATACCAGGTGAACGGATTTCAATAAAAATTACGTAAGTACATTATCGGGATCGACATGGGCACAATGAATATTAGGTATGTTACTTTTTATCCCGATAAAGTTAGTGGTTCCCATTGGATATTAAATGAAGTAATTAGCATACCTTAAGCAGCCCACTAAACGTTCCCACTGCTGGGACTTGGGGCCTTCTCTCGCAAGGGGACACCAAGGCCATAATCCAACATGCTGGCGAAGTGCGATCTGGTGGATGACACATGACCTCGAAAGATTCTAGGTACATGCCGGTTTCCTCACGATGTTTTCCTTCACCATTTTTAGTGGCATTTCGCACATGACTTCGAAAAGACAGTGGTGTGCGTGGTGGGATTTGAACCCGGGGGCTCCAGGACTGCAGTCACCGTTTTCCCGGCTAGACCAGCCGTAACTTAAACTTAACGTTACTAATGAGGTGATTAATTTACCGAAATCGTAACAGGGATGAACACTGGATCAAAAATAAACCATGCTAATTAGACCGACAACTAAATCATGGAAAAATATAGGACATGTATTTTTTGTTTTATCATTTTTATTATATAGCATAGAATGACGAGACGAGCAGGACATGTGCCTGATGGTAAGCAACATACCTGCCACATAACAGCACAGTGACACGCAGCTATTGGAACATGAAAGTCCAAATCATTAGCTAGCACTGCACTGCGCTCGTTACCCAGATATCTAAGATATAATACCTCTAAACCCTTTAATTTCTCTGGAAACATCCCCCTTCAAACCGGAACGCAGTAATGTTTGCACGTTATTGCTTGGCGGTAGAATAACTGAACGACATTACAGATGAAGTTTTTTGAAATCTTATCCGAAATCTATTCTTTACTAAAATATACCAACACGTGGTTTATTTTTACAAAAAGTTTTCGATACATCCTATATACAAGTACATTTAGAAGCAAAAGGCTATGCACACTACTGTTGCTGCTCTTCCATAATTTCGTAAATTAGATACGCGCTCTGTTTGGTTAGCTGATTACTATAAGAAGTTATTACATTGGATAATTTAATAGATTATTGGGTAACAGCAAGCATTCTCTCGATTGAGTCAGGTGGCCTGAGTACAATCTTTTGTTATAAATGTACTAGCTAAGTTCTACGGTTTTACTCGGTAGCCCAAAGGAAATTACGCAATTAATTTTGAGTTATTTAAGGGTTTTTATCGGATACACTTCGGAGAGTGTGCACTGATCTGCATGATCTAATACCACCTTAGCCTTTGATTAGACTTCTCGAAGCTTGAAAAAGCGACATCGTTTCATGCTTGATGTCCCAAAGCCCTAAACGAAGAGGTTTGACTCTACTTCTACTGGTGTTTTCGAGACTCCTCTATGTAAGCACATTCTACACTATCGTAGACCGCATCGTCGCTTAACATCAGCCGGTCAAGTGTAAACCTACTAAAGTTTAAAAAAATGTTTAAAGCTAAATCCGCATTGAAAATAATAATATTCATACGTCAAAAGTCAAATTTCAATGAGGCTTTTTCTGAATGATGTATATGATTGTTTTTTTTTCACCCATTTGGAATTTTTGACGTGACAACGTCTTATAAATTGGTTTGCCGGGTGACACTTCAAGAAACTGCGTTACGCTCCGCTCACGTTATGCGCTCACAATGAGAGCGAGTGAGAGGGACGCGTGCCTTTCACTTTTTATGTCTGTCTCTCTCGCTCCTAGGCGGGCTAACCACTCAAAGTCGTTGTCACGTAAAACTTTCGCCCGTATACCGACTTTACAGGCAACCAATTTTTTCACCAATGGGAAAAAAATACTACTGAGATGCACTGCGTCCCTCTCAGTAGCTGCTTTACCCCGTGCCCTCTCAGAACCACTATGGTTGATCGATCTAGGTGTTGGCTCTGTTTTACTACTATAATTAATCGTGTCTCGGTATCTTAAGGAGACCCCACGTCTCTAGTTCTCGTTCTTGACGATGTCATGTTGTTCTAAGGCTTTCGTGTAATCAAGGCGGCCTACGACTTTTCTTGCCAATATTCGACTACCGTGGCGTACACTTTTCACCCGGGGCATATTACCATCAATTTCGGCTTTGTGAGCAATGAGCTTGCTTGCGCAAAGAGTGATTGGGTTGCCCATTCGAAAAAGTGCAATTTTTTTCTTTTTGTTTCGCAGTATTCAACATTGGTGTTAGGCTACATAAAATAGTGACATTGCGTGAAAAGTGATCTGCTTCATATTAGTTTATGCGATGCTGCCGTGAGTAGACAATCCGAATCCGAACGCGTGCGATAATCGAACGCGCGTTAGTGTTGTGTGAGTAATCTCCAGCAATATTGATTTATTATTTTGCTTATGTTACTGAACATTTTACAAATTACTGACCCATCCGCAGAGAAATAAAAAATCGAATTGAAAATAAATCCACCCAAAAGCACCATCGCATTACTTACATTTGAAAATCTGTTAAAAATGACTACTCAGGTCTCAAACAACTTGTCCACACATCCACACAGTACAGAAAATACCACGATAAATATTCTAAGTGAGGCTCAGTTTAGTTTACTTTATGATACACGCCGATAACTTGGACGTATGCCGTTATCGCGGCCGCTTCGCACAAGTTCGCGGATTTTATCTATAAAATATCAATGATGGTAGTGTGCCATATTAGAAGCAGTTTCGTCATTACGTATATAAGTAGCTGAAAAAAAAAACGAGAAGTCATTCTTTCGAAAGACCTTTATATACCAGTGGACTAGGATAAGAATCTTTAGCTACGCAGAGCATCTGTAGAAAACCGAAGCGGGTCGTTCATGAAATTACGTGGATTTTTTGAGCAATTTATAATTCTATACGAAAATGGTCATTGAACTCAACCAATGAAAGACCTGATGATTTCCGAGGTTTCAGGTTTGGTGCCATCGTAATTAATTAATTACTTAGTCAAATAAGATTTAAAAACGTCTTTAAAATATGTTTTATGATATAGAGTGACTGGACGAGCAGGTAAGTACTGCTATGAGCAGGCTCACGTAGCTATTGGAACATGAAGAGTCCGAACTCTTTGTCTGCTACGCTTTCACATCTAAGTTATTGAAACCGAATTATAATTAAAAAACACCACTAGTTAGGAACGAAGTTTTTTCTGATAATTATATTAAATAGAAGAAACACAATTAGCAAAAAAAGATATAGTTTAATTTTATTATGAACTAGCGGCCCGTTCCGGCTTTGCTCGGAGCCTATGACACTCAGCAATAATGTGGCTTTCTATTGGTGAAATAATTTTTAAAATCGGTTCAGTAGATCCCGAGATTACCCCTTACAATTTAACAAACACACAAACTTCTTAATAATATTAGTATAGATGTGGAACGATCATTTTAAAAATTAAGTACGCAAAACTCGTCACGAGAAGCTTTTACTCGTCACTTCCGTTATATATTTTTCTTACGGTTCTAGTCTCACTTTTTTCGGTTCAGTCGCCCAGCAAATCCTTATTTCCCCCAAGCCTGGCGTAAGGAACTGCGTTCCAAAAACAATACAGTGATCGTCTATAGGCATACGCTACTTTTTAATGTGAAAAATGGTTGTAAAGGTGAAAGGTGAAAATGAAATTGTCTGATTTTTAAGGCTAGAAGCTTGAGACCAATTTTAATTTAAATACCGATTAAATAAATAAAGTTTGTAAAAACTATGCTTTTGTCCTGGCTAAAATCGCCACTACAATTTTAGGAAAACCGTGGGTTACACCGCAGGGCTCAATTTGTATATGTATTCTAACAGTTCTGATGTTCCTGATTCTCAAATATTTAAACCTCCACACTTTCACGTATATGTAGTAAAATATTACTTGGAGTAGGACATTGGTAATACATTAAAATCACTATCTCGTTTAAGAATTTTTCAACCACAAACAGCTCCAACATTATAAAATCGGAACTTCAGTATTATTTTTACCTCATCAATGCCCGCGTCCGGTTGCTTTAATTATACGTTGCTCAATAAGACACTTATGAGTCAAGCGAGAATTTTAGTTCTTTTTTATCTTGATGGGATAACAACCCCAATGAACATACATAGAGTTACATAGTTGGGATGTACATAGAGTTCCCATTGCTGGGAATAGAAGCTATTGTTACAAAGAGAATGATATTTTTTTGCAATTTTAATAATGAAACGAACCCTGAATTTTTTCTAAAGTGAGGTAGGTACTTTAATTCTAGTTAGGACTCCAAGTGGCCAGTAACATAATATAGACCAACAAGATTCAAATTCTTTTTGTGATCGAAAATTAGTTATTTTTGGAACTGATTTACCTAATCGAAAATTTGAGTTTTTTTTTATGAGCTTTTACGTTACGCTTGTATACCTACCTGTTTGGAACAAGGCAGTTTGCGTAAAGAATGTATAAACAAATGAAGTTTTTTTCGATATGCACTAAAGAAGATACAAAAAGTACTAGAACCACAGTTTAGATAACAGTAAGTTCAATACATACCAATATAATGGCATAATCGATCACGTATTGAGTACGAGCATTGTGCTCGTCAGTTGGACCGTGAATCCTGTCACTATACCTTCCTCCCCCCGCCTCGGGGACCTCATACCCCCGCCCCCTCATATGAATCTCATTTACGTGCGCTTACGCAACTGAGTAAAATCACTGAAGTGTGTAATGTTTTTAAAGGTAAGGGTAAACCGGCTTATTGTGATGTTTCACGGGACGAACTAATTACAAAAAAAATACAAATATTATAATTAGACGACAAATTTGTATATTTAAAATTTGTTTTATTAATGTTTTAAAATCTGTAGACTTTATCTTAAGTAGGTATAATTTGCAATACGTACGTGTAAATAATAAATGCTGTGCTAATGACTCTATTGACAGTACGTAATTGTTAATTTATGAAATTTTAAAATACTCATTATTAACAAACAAACACACTCAATTAGTCTATAATTACTCTAATACCAACGCAAACTGAAAGTTAGATTAACTTATAAACTTTTTGTAGGAGTTTATCATTGTTATAGTAAGGAATACGGATTGAAAATTGTCTAATTCGCCAGAAGTCAGACCTATTTATATCTATTCTACATAGGACTGAATCTGTGAAATAGTTGCCAAGAAGACCGTTTCAGAGGCTTCGGGCGAATATAGAACTTGCCACGACTTGTTTTAAAACTTTTGAGTTTTTTTTTTAAGTTTAAATTTTTCCGTTCGTTGTATTTACCCTAATAAACAATAATAAAATGGAGCAGACATTTCTTTACACAATCCTTTGGTTTCATTTTCTAAATGATACCCGGTTTACATTATTCCAGTCCAGCGACCGAATCCAGCGCTGGATTGCTCACTGGAATAATGTAAACCGGCACTGGAAAGCATTGGCACTGGATTGATGCTTTCCAGTGCCGGTTTCCATTTTTCCAGTAAGCAATCCAGCGCTGGATTCGATCGCTGGACTGGAATAATGTAAACCGGGTATTAAAGACAATAAACGTCAAAATAAAATGTAAAAATTTGGGCAGACATATATACAGAAACATTATATAACATAGAATTGTATCGAGTACAATAACTAATTATAACACTTAACCGTAATGCCATAAATGGTAACTCTATCGCTAATAGACAGATAAATATAAATTAATCTTCTTATATATAAAATTCTCGTGTCACAGTGTTTGTTTCCTTACTCCTCCGAAACGGCTTTGCTGATTTTTACCAAATTTTATAAGCATATTCAGTAGGTCTGAAAATCGGCTACTAGCTATTTTTCATACCCCTAAGTATTAGGGGTTGTTCACACCAAACATTTTTTTTTTAAGTTTTGGTATTTTTTTTTTATAATGTGGCGTTAAAAAATATATACAACCCTAAATTTTTACCCTTTTATCACCAACTCCTGTTTTTAGAGCCATTTGAGTAATTTAATCATTTGACAGTGAATTCCTAAACGACGGGACCTTTTTGAATGTTTTTTTTGTGTGTGTATTCGAAGATGGTTTAAATTCACAAATAAGCCCGGCAGATGGCGCTGCAGACAGTGTCTAGGTTATGTCCGAGCGAAGCCGGAACGGGCCGCTAGTATATATATAATATTAATATATAAATACATATAATATTTAATGAGGATAGGGTGAGAAGTAATAAAAATACAACATTAGACCATCGTCACTCAACAACATTTTTGTTTTTTTTTTTAATTTTTGTGGTTATTAATGTTACCACGTTTAGAATCCATGCATTACTGCATGCATGAGCAGACTCTGTCCATTATTAACTAAACTTGTGACTTCCTTTGCACACTTCACTGGATATGTGTATAGAACATTCAGATCAACTACCGATGATGTTTGGCTTACCAATGTAGTAATGGAAGTTTAGCTTATGTGTCATATTATGTTTTTATTTTTATTAAATCATTGCCTTTTAAGATAATTAGAAAAATCGAGCAGAATGGGCTGCTCTTATCAGTTTAGACGCAACAATACACTACACAACCAAGCATTTTAATCACGAAGTGATTAAATCACTGTCGTCATCGCTCGGAGATATAGGTTACATCCCTCATAATTTATCTGGAATGGTTTCCCCTTCAAATCTGAAAGCATTAACGTTTACATAACAGGGAAACGCATGGTAGGTACTACTGCTAATGACTGTCAGACGAGTAAAACAAAATTGATCCACAAAAATTATGACCGTTTTTGGCAAAGGTTTTACAAAATGACAATTGGATTGATTTTCACAAATTACGTTCTCTGGTATGGGTAGCCACGGCTATACTTTCGTTCTCCTTTTACTTTTACACATCCTCACATCTAAACACACCGAAGTCAAGGAACAGTATGCCGCTCACGCATAATACCTATAAATTTGGCTTAAAATAAGTGAATATTGGTTGGTGATAGCAATGTAATACCAAAAAACTAGTACATATAGTACGTAATTTGGAACCGTATTCTGCAACGGAACGACTAATTTGCTTTGCAGATTCATTCTGATTCTGCTCATTACATCTGTCAGCAGTCAACGAGTTTTTTGCCAAATATTCTAGACTTGCTGCGCTCAGCGGTGTAGCCCGTGGCTACTTAAAACTTATATTTTATCGTTTTATTTTAGAACTCTTTTGTTTCTGAGAAATAAATAAATGTATTCTAAGTAACTCTTTATCACGTCAGCTATCTGCCCGTAAAATCACTTCAGAGATTGCCCTGGACATACAGACAGACAGACAAAACAAATATTTTTACGGAAGTACTGTAAATACTTTCATGTGCATTTAGAAACAAATTGGTAATTTGGAATTACAAACAGACAATTCATTTGTATTTATATGTATAGATTGTAATTCAAGATACATGCGATCCGTCAATGATATTCAGCGTTATAAACGATCACAATGCAATAAAAACTATTGAGAACGTTTAACAAACGATACGAACTGATAGAAAAACCAGCTTTCCACTGCACGGTATTACAAACATCAATTAAGAGCAAAAAATGCAACGCCCACCCGGTTACGTATCTAATCACTGATAACGCATTCAATTTCCTAGACACGATTCACGGAGGGTTAAAATGGTCTGGAATTTTGAGCTGAGCTGAGCTCCTGGCTTTATAGTCTTCAAAAAATAAAAGGGTGATATTAGAGCAATACTTACAAATTCTGTTACGTATCTTATACCTTTAAACGAGCAATTCTTGTACCTATATAAATATGTATATATCTTATACCTTTAAACGAGCAATTCTTGTACCTATATAAATATGTATATATATATATAGAATCTGAATCTCGGAAACGGCGCGAACTATTTTGATGAAATTATGTATGCAGGGGGTTTCGGGGACGATAAATCGATCTAACTAGGTTTCATTTAAAAAAACGCATATTATGCGCGTTTTCAGACAATGAAAATCTGTCACATAAGACATTAGAATGCGAAGGTAAATTTCGCCACGTGACGTGACAGCATAATTGGCTTAGACGGGAAGTCGGGCGTTCGTGGCGGTCACGAATTAAGAGCTGCGGGTTCGAATCCAGACGGGTTCTCTTTTTTTTCAAGTATTCTTTTTTTTAAGAAAATCTAAGAGGATCTAAGTATTTTTAGTACTTATTTAAACCGAGCAAAGCTCGGTGACCCAGGTACTATTATTTAACGCGTCCAAATGTGCATGAAGGTATTAAAAAAAAAACACTTTTTTAATTAATCATTATGTAATTGTTTCTTTCAGTTTCGTTATTTGAGGTGCCAAGGCATCAAGATAAGTCGGTTAGAAAATATCTGAATAAAAATATCTATGTATAAATTGAACAAAATTTTTGTTTAAAGTCGACGTTCAGCATACTTCCCAAATCTAAATTAAAGGTATAAATACGCATAAGCATCGCAAAACAGCCCACTAAATAGTCCCACAGCTGGGATTCCGGGGTTTCTTCGCCTAGTGTGGATTGGTGGGTGACGCATGACCTCGAAATGTTCTAGGACCATGTCGGTTTCCTCGCGATGTTTTCCCCGGGTTTTAAGTTAGCGGCATTACGCACATGACTTTAGAAAGACAGTGGTGCGAGTAGGATTTGAATCAACCGTAGGTGCTCCGGATCGGTAGTTGCCGTCTAGACCAGCCGTAACTTCTCTTAAATAAAATGAATAATCATTTGATTGGTTGTAGAGCAGCACGTAAGACTCATGGTGACAAAGCTTTAACCGTGAATGAAAAGATGAAAAATACATTAATACAGTTGCAAAGCTTAACCGATAAAAAATCTATCTAATAATTTTTACATGCAATTACATGCACCATTACAATTATTAACTGATATTATAATTAATCACATGTAATTATTAACTAATTGCGTTCAAATTATCTTCACAATAAAAAATATGTTATTTTAGGATTAGGTCGTCACACTGCTTGAAACCACTTATTTCGAAGTTTAAGATTTTGTGGAACATTCAAAAATATTTTGGGGTTGTTTTTGTAGTATTTATACATAGTGGTCCGAAACAAAAACGATAGGTCTTGAGGTTCTTGAGGTTTATGTATTTACGAATACAGTCATCAACAAAGAAATCGTAATAAAAAAATATTGGTGGACATTCCACATACAACACCATCTGACCCCAAACTAAGCAAAGCTGGTACTATTATGATTGTAATATTTTGTTAGTTTAAAAAAATTATTTGACTGTGACAGCTGTGTACTACTCTGAGAAGAAGTTATCATTGTGACGTCACTCGCACTCGGATTAGTTCGGGTACTGTCGGTGTGTTTTCGGTACTCGGTTCAGATATTTTTTATAAATCTTTAATTATAGTGAAAAAACTAAAATAAAAATATATCTGTTATAAAACATACACCTGTCATTTATCAAAAAAAAAAAATCTAAATGTCAATCGCAGGTAAATCCACAGGAGTTAATAGATGTATGAATTGATTTGATCGAAGTTGAGTAAGTTGAATAAGCACGAGTTTGGCTCCAAATTACTGATTCCCATAGTCGCTACGGTTCATGCTTCCTGACAATGGTCTCTCCATAAGTTATGTACCGTGTAAATTGGTGTAATCGCCCCTTTATTCGGGCTTTCATACAATTTTCGGTCTAGTCAGCTGGAACACTGGCTAGATATTGGTTACACTTGAAATTAAAATGCATAATTAAACTTTCGTATTTAAAATTAAATTGATTTTGATTGTCAAAACTATTTATTACTCAAGATTTTCATCATTAATACATTTCTAAGTCAATGACCATACTCTCATTTGCCAATTGCTACTTTGTTATATTGTTATTTTCTAATAAAGTGCTATAAAAAAGTTTATAACATATTTGCTCGTAAAGGGTCTCTTATTGGACCAATTTCTGTATCGTAATGTATCTTATTACGCACTAGTGCTGTAATGTGTAATGTAAAACGCACGGTTTCAAAATGCTCCGTCCACAGACTAGGTAGAGAGATATGCTCCGTCTAAAACGAACGGTACCTTTTTAATTCTTAGTAAAGAGTTTTTATGTCAGAAAAGTGGAGTCAACTTTTTATGAATAAAATTAACTTTGAGAGGTAAAATTTAATAAAGAATTATTAAATTCGTTAATTTAATTAATTTAGACCATAAATTACTTTAATTATTCTGTAACAAAACACAAAAATATTAATTTACTTTATTATTATTGGCATACAGGCTGGTTCTGTGCCGTTGCTTAAAAAAAAAAGGCGCCGATGCGCGCGCATTGCTAATCTGTGATCCATAGTGATTACTTACTCTGTGCTGTGATCTGTGATCAAGTAAATATTATTCCGCGCGTTTTTTTTCGCTGTATTGTTTTTATTTGAAAATGTCGTCAGAGTTTTGTTTATTTCCTCGCAAATATGTTATAAAACGTCGTATGACATACGTGCGCTTTGATAATTACAGCCTCTGCTAATTATAGCTCTCGCCTTCGGCTCGAGCTAGCAATAAAGCCTCGGCTGTAATTATCAACTTACCGCACTTATATCATAATGTACTATTATCTATCTCCCTAAGCTTAAAATTAATGTAAAAAATGCAATTACATGAAGATTGAGAAATTATAGTAACCTTAAAGAACTATGAAAACCTATAATAAATTTAAATCTTTGTTGTAAATATTTTTGACAAATATAACTCCTAAATACTTCAAAACATATTTTAATATCATACGATATATACCTACACTAATATGAATTACTAGCGGTCGGCGTGGTGAGTTAAAGCCTTCACTCTCTCCTTGTGAGAAAAGGCTCTGAGTCCCAGCAGTGAGATCATAAAATTGGCTGTTTATGCTATGCTTATACAAATAAAACACAGTTATACAGTTTGGTGAAAGTTCTACATAACAAAACTAATATGTTTATCAGATTTCAGAGGGAAATCCTAAACACTGACTTGAATACTAAACACGGTCGGATTGTTTAATAGTTTTTGTTTTATCTGAACATTGTATTTGTGTTAAAATCAATTGAAAACGAATTAGTTTGAAAATTGACACTATTGAAAATAAAGTGTTCGTAATAATAGCGTAAATTGATTACTATCAAATAAATCTCCATTCATCAAATTCAAAAATGTTACTTAAGCACATTGTTACTGACTTTTGCGTTTGCGACTACTGCGTTTACACATTTTATAGATTTTTGGGTCACATAAGCCATGATAAAAATTTGGAATACAACGGTGTAATATAAGCACCATGGACTAGCTCTTTCACAAGCTCCTCTCCACAAATTTAAGTTTACGGTGAATTCTCTTTCTGACGGTAGGTAATCTTCCTTGGTAATTTTACCTTTCTCCTGAGTTGATAAATACAATGCAAAAATATTTTACAAATCAAACTAAACTAACACAATTAAAATAACTAAAACTATTAGATTCAATTAATTCCAAAGGTTGGCGTGTTTTAACCAGAAAAGAAAAACGAAACTATTTAAGTTTATACATATTTCAGATATTTTCAGTTTAAATATAATTTAAATTTTTTAGCATTTTGACTCACACAATCAGACGTTTACTATGCAAAGATGTAAGGAATTTTAAATTAACGGTTCCACGGTGACGCATAGCGATGTGGAACACACATTTTATTTGTTGTGATAGATCTACATGCATAAACAGATACACATACACATGTGCCTTTACGATACACTGTTGCGTTCGTTTGTGGCATACAAAATAGCTTCTCTAACGTAGAGACGGAAAGGTTTATCTGTATTCAGTGTATAAATGCTCTCCGTTAATACACGATAGAAAATTAGAACGACGGTCCTAGGGGACGTTAAAGGAACTGTATTTCCCAAATATTTGTTCGCTTTTATGCTTCGATCCTTCGTTCATTGGGCGTCCAACCAACTAACTCAAATGATCATGGCTTTGATATTGCTCTCGATGGACAGGTCAAATTATATAAAGCATTTCGAGCTTTGAGAAACACGTACGTGTGGTAATTATGAGTTGCTTGCCACTTGCCAAGCCCTAAGGAACACATTTATGCCCGGTTTACATTATTCTAGCCCAGCTGTAGAATCCAGCGCTGGATTGCTTACTGGAAAAATTTAAACCGGCACTGGAAAGCATCAACCCAGTGCTAATGTTTTCCAGAGCAGGATTACATTTTTACAGTAAGCAATCCAGCGCTGGATTCAGTGCTGGAGTAGCAAGTTGACATGTGACCGCGATCTAGCCTGAAGAAATACCGATTCTTATTATAAATCACTACATTATGTTCACAATGTTGCAAACGTAGGTCAGCTTTAGAATAAGCCATTAAAGAAAAAAAAATTAGGAAGTATAGACACTTTTACAATAAAATCTATGCACAACATAATATTAACTTATACAATTTTCAATTCAATATTTGAACAACAGATTTTTACTAAAACAAAACAGGTTGTACATACTACAGCAAATGCGATAGACAATTCTACAGTCCTCAGGATAAGCATACGCAGCCCACTAAATGTTCCCACTGCTGGGACTTGAGGCCTTCTCTCGCAGGGAGAGTCAAAGCTATAATCCATCACGCTGGCTGGTGGTTGCTAGATGACACATGACCTCGAAAGATTCTAGGTGCATGTCGATTTCCTTACGATGTTTTCTTTCATCGTTGATTACGAAAATACAGGGGTGCGTGTGGGATTTGAATCCGGGTTATGAAGTCGCCGTTCTCCCAACTAGCCCAGCCGCAACTTCTACAGTGCTCATGAGATGGTAATTAAATAATTTAATCTTTTACTGACACTTGCAATTTTTCGCAAACAATTTTTAATTTATGTAACCGACATATTTATTTTGTCTCATATCGCAAACGGATAAAGCCCTTTTCATATTGCTTCCTTAATGAAACATCGTTACTTTCGTGTGCAAAATGGCAGATTTTATTAGTTTCCAAATCAATTCAAATCCAGTTCTATCCCATGCCCCCTTTTTTTATAAAACCTCATTAATTTAATCCAAATAAAGGAGACGGCTCATTTCTGCCCCAAGTCGTTTCAAGTTTAGGTACTTAATTAACCCCGGAGACCTAAACAAGTTATTTAATTAAAATAACATATAATTAAATAATTCAAACTGTACATTCAATACTAACCTGCCAAGCGGGGATTGCAAATTAGTGATTAAAAAGTACCTTAATGACTATGTATAAGTAATTTTGTATTAAGGTAATGTAGTTTCATAAATCCAAACTAGATGGCGTTGTACGGCGTTAAAACACGCTAGCGAAGTTTATGTGAATTTAAATAAGCCTGTTAAGGTTTAGTTCGTGGTTTGTCTTCGGGTCAGCACCCAATTATAAAGTGCTACGGTGAACACTCTTTTCATTTGTACCTATGTGTACAGACTATAGTCAAAGTCAGCCATGTTGTTCTCATTTTAGTTCAGTTGAAGGTTTACGTACAGTAAAAATTCGTTCGAAACCCACACAACACACAACACATGGAATTTCTTTATTTTTCCAAAGGTTATGTAATTTTTTTGTGGTTTGGCCGAATCTCCGGTCCTTCTCTGTGTTGAGTCGACATTATTCTGAGCACAGTACATCGCAAAGTAATGAATTTACTACCTTCTTTTGGTAGTAAGTACATAATCACGTTCTTGATTACCTACTTGCGGCGTTATTTTTTTTTCAATGTTTTAGTTGATCTTTTAAACCCCGCTATGCAGGATAAAAACATAAACGGTTCCTCAATATATATTAAAAACTCTATACAATGATCCAATTTTGGTCAAGTCTCTTGCACTTTTTCTGTGGGGCAAATGCCCATGGAAAATGGGCCGTCTCCTTTGTTTTAGTAAAATAACTAAATGAGAATGTCTCTACATTCTTATTAATAACGGTCTTAATTCTTAAGTAAGCACCATTGCCAAATCTGGAGTAATATGTGGAATATGCCGAGGAATGTAAACTTTATTGTGATCCAATTCTACAGAAGAAAATAAAGGTATACGTGAAGAGAGCCACTAACCTGCATCTGAAGCCAGGAGTCGAGGTAGCCGGAGGCGTGCGGAGCTCCCCAGCGCCCGCCGCCAGGGACAATCTGAAAATTACAAACTCACATTACAGTTAAACTCTAGTTTTTTTAACTATAATAGGTTGTGCACTTGACCATTATCTCACTTGATGTTAAGCGACGATGCGATCTACGATGGAGCGTGCTTGCCCAGAAGAAACCGATTCACTCTCGATTTGAAGACACCAAGATTGTAACTATCGCTCACTAAGTATCCCTACTGCTGGGATTCGGGGCCTTTTCTCACAAGGAGAGAGTTAAGGCTTCACCACGCTGGCTCAGTTGAGGATGGTAGACGACGCATGACCTCGAAAGATTCTAGAAACATGCCGGTTCCGCCACGATGTTTGTCTTCACCGTTTTTAAGTTAGCAGCACTACACACATGACTTGTGAAAGACAGTGGTCTGCGTGGGATTCGTATTCGTACCAGGGCAATCAGATCGGCAGTCGCCGTTCTCCCGACTAGAGGAGCCGTAACTTAGCCGTCGTAAACTGAATTCAGCTAAATTTAATAATTTCACAAAATTTTACACGGCTCGCCAATGACCTGTTGTTTGTAGTTTTAGAGGATGGGTAGGAAAGCTTACGCACGCACGGGTTCCTCTCCAATTCCAGCATATTTTAATCTTTAAGTATATTTAGTAGCGGTAACGTAAAGTCCTCCTCTAAGGTACTACGCAAAGTATAAAGTCACCAGCAGCGCCTCATGGTTTTACCCACATAGTTATGGCTCTCGTGATTTTCCCGCGATAAAAAGACTTTCGAAATACAACAAATATACAATTCCAGATTATAATCTTACTGTGTTGCAACTGTGATCCATTCAGCAATCCCGACGTGGTTGAGCAACAAGCATCCAAACTTAGACGTTTATAATATTAGTGGGATACACAGACTTATAGGAGGATAACTTAAAAAAAATGTCGGTAGTTGCTTTAATAAATATATTTTTGTCAAACGTATGTTTTCGTAATAAATAAAGTTTGGTTAGTATTCCTTGAAGATATCGATTTATGGTTTAGCAATAGTTTGTTTTTGTTTACGTGATCAGTGAGGGTTGTACAAATTTAATCCAATGAAAAAAAAGTAACAAAGCATAAATATATTATAAATAACCAATAAACATACAAATATGTTTATAACATATCTGCTCGTAAAGGCTCTCTGATTGCACCAAATTCTGTGTCATAATACCTATATCTCATTATGTACTTGTGCGGTTAGTAAAACGCACGGTTTCAAAATGTTCCGTCTAAAACGAACGGTACTTTTTTAAATCTTAGTAAAGAGTTTTTACGTCAAAAAAGTGGTCAACAGTTTATGAATAAAATTAACTTTGAGATGTAAAATATAACAAGGAATTACTTAATTCGTTAATTTAATTAATTTTGCCAACAATAAATTACAACAATCTGAGACAACAATATATCTGTAACAAAACACAAAAATATTAATTTACTTTATTACTAATGGCATAGGTACTGGCTGGTTCTGTACCGTTCCTTAAAAAAAAAGGCGCCGATGCGCGTGCATTGCTAATCTGTGAACAACTGAACCAGTACAAATTATTCTGCGCCCTGTTTTCGCTGTTTTGTTTTTAATTGAAAATGTCGTCAGTGTTTTATTTATTTCCTCGCAAATATGTTATAAAACGTGGTATGACATACGTGCGCTTTGATAATTACAGCCTCTGCGAATTATAGCTCTCGCCTTCGGCTCGAGCTAGCAATAACGCCTCGGCTGTAATTATCAACTTAGCGCACTTATATCTTAATGTACTATTATAAGTACGGCTAAGTATCAGCTTGAGGCTCTGGAATCGATCGTGAAGCTTTTTTTCTATCGGACTTCTCGTAGCTCGAAGAAGCATCGTTTCATGGTTGATGTTCCAAAGACACGAACGAATAGGTTTGACTCTACTTTTGTGATAAGAACGTCTAGACTGTGGAATGAGTTGCCTGAGTGGGTTTTTCCCGATGGTTATAATCTTGGTTTCTTCAAATCGAGAGTGAATCGGTTTCGTCTAGGTAACCACGCTCCATCTTAGACCGCATCGTAGCTTAACATCAGGCAAGATGGTGGTCAAGTGTAAGCCTGTAAATGTAAAAAAAAAGAACCAGTCATATAAATATATGTATTTGTATGTTTATCTATCTATCTCTAAAGACATAAAGGAAATGGTATATAAGTGACTGATATACTTAAACATATATATATAATATAATATACGCACAGCCCAAACCGTTAGAGCTAGAAACTTTAAATGTCGCACACGTAATCTTCTTATGACATTATGTTTTTTCTTAGTGGGTGTTTACTGTTTAGCCAATAAAATACGAGTACAATTTTTTCAAAATTCACCCCCAAGGTGTGTAATAGGGGATGCAAGTTTGTTTGAAACTTTTGATTCTTTGGTCACATTGGCATAAAATTTTGTACGAATTGAATACGGCCAAAATAATGAAACGCGTATTGCAGCCTCAGACAAATTATCCAAATGCTGTTAGATTGCAGTGTATTTCAAAATTCCTTTCCAAACCTTTAAGAGGTTGCAGGTTGAACTCGCACACGTATTTCTTCTATGATGTTTCTAAGGATTTATCAAAATTCAATCCCCAAGGAATATTTCAAAATTCTACCTGTAATAGCGGATACAATTTTTATATTACAAACGCACAGACTATTAGGTTTAGAAACTGTTGATGTTCCCATTTATTAAGGAAGACTTACCAATATTTAATCCCCAAAGGGGGTAAAATAGTAGATAGAAGATTGAATAATTTTTTGAAGTGAAATCTTCTTTTGGCGTACCACACATAGATTTATTGTAGGTTGTGAATGGAGCTATAGCGTCACGCTCGGGAACGATAAGAAATTTTCGGGTGAACGCATGATCATGGCCATTGGCCATCTAGAAATAGAAATGAGTCAGAATTTCTAGATGATTATGGTCATGACAACGCCCTTTGGTTTCACCCGCATAGTTTTCAAACTGAGCTATCAAGTTTTCAGTTTTACATTTTTACTTCTATCGGCATCGGCAGTTCCTATGACGGGATTTTTTTATTCGTTGCCTACCTATTTGCATGACATTTCTTATAAATAAGGTGTCATACCTAATTTACCACAGTAAAGAATGTGGTACGTATATCACAGCGTTTTCCAAAATTATACCCCCAAGGGGTTAAAATAGAGGATACAATTTTTATATAAACGCACCGGCCAATCCATCAGTGCTAGAAACATAAAATTTTACATTTCACCTCCCTATTCTTCTATGCTGTAGGCTAGTCTACGCCGTCTACTAAGGACGAATTTATCGAAATTCCCCAAGGGGGTGAAATAGATAATTATTTGTAGGACATATAGGAAATGAAAGTTTCATGGAAGTTAGGCCTTACGCCATATGCATACATGTTAATATGAAATATGAGCAATTGTGTGACAAAATAAAATATAAACGCCACCTGTGGCGCTACTTTAATTATATTTTAAACACTACTACTTTAAACAATTTTTGTAGGTATTCTGAAAACGGGTCATTGCAAATGACTGATGTAAACTTTGAATGTATGGAGAATACAAATAGTGACGAATTTACTTTAGGACGAATCGCCTATAACCCAATTTATCAATAGTAACTCCAATACATTGAAGTAATTTAGACATGTAATACATATCGAATTAAGTTTAAAAATGAGACAATAACACTAAAAATATTGACATTTGCTAAGGCAGCTATACATAAGAAAAAACGTAAAACGAACCGGTATAATTGATCTACGATGGCTACGACCTACGACGAAGAAAAGATATTAGAAGTCTATGTAACAAGGAATCCACATAGACTCACAGCATAAATTATGCTTTAAACAGTTCCAAGTTATTATAAACTGGATATCGTTATAATCACGTATCCATTTTCTTTTCAATAAACATAAAATTATTAGACATTCGAACATCAATGAGTCAATATGCTAATTTCTGGTATCGAAACTTGCTAACGTATTGTTAACAATAAAACATCTTAACTGTACAAGCCACACGACGTTTTTTGATGACTGAATAAAATAATTTATGGAATATAAATGTTGTTTCACCAAAAAGTTCACATGACTTATACCCCGTTTACATTATTCCAGTCCAGCGACCGAATCCAGCGCTGGATTGCTTACTGGAATAATGGAAACCGGCACTGAAAAGCATCAATCCAGTGCATTGGCACTGGCATTCCAGTAACGGTTTACATTATACCCGGTTTACATTATTCCAGTCCAGTGACCCAGTTTATGGGATGATTGCCCCTTAGATTGGTCTATCTTTTTGGAAAAAGCAACAAAATAGTTGTCTGACGATCATATTTACAAATGGAGCATGAGAATTTAAGTGAAGGTAAATTATTATTTTGGAGTTGTTAAGCAAAACGGCTGACGGAAAGTGTCTGGGAGTAATGGGACCTTGTTTTTAAGGATTTTGCCTACAACATACGTGAAAATCACTTATTAGAAAATACGTGAAGTAAGAAATGTTTGTATGTAGCTTCATTACCCATATCTCAAAATTGGCCGTCTAAGCAAGTTAGCGAGTAAGCATGTGTTCTTAGTGCTTACACTCAATCGTCCACATTTCATTCTTCAGAAAATAGGTGACGTCTGGGAGCTCTGGGATCTTACTCTATAATGGATATAAATTAACGTTAGATACCATTTTCAAACATTAAATCACTAACTAGATAAACTCTATATTGTTACACATATAACAACAAATACAAAATACTCACACATAATTTAAGAAAATAAACTCAAAAATGACTTATCTCAATCGGAAAATGACGCCTTGCCGATCGTAAGTGAATGCGTGTTGATCGTTAAAGTTTTACGTTTGAATAAATTTTTAATAATTACAAAGCAACTTATACAGGTCTAAGTTAACTAGATAATCTATATTACGTTGTTAGACTTAGTTATTATCTGAGAACTTGTCGACAGCAATTAACTAAGGGCCAGAGTAAATAGAGTTATTAGTCGCGTTAAAAACTTGTATTTTATTGAATGAACCCTGACGCAAAAATACCAGTGACAGTTGAAGTTTGACATGTATGTTTCTGTGTCTGTGGTAGATGTCAAATGAAGATATTATTTTTAAATTAAATTTTGTTAGCTGGTATGATTGAGGTGGTTCGTAGGTAGATATAATTTGATTCAAGCAAAGCTAGTTCTATTAAATTTTGTGAATATTATTCTTCATAATTACAGTACAATTTTCATCAGATAATCTGATATATGTATTTCCTCAATACCATTGACGGTCGAAAAATATTTACAAAATTACAAGATGATAATGTAAAATAATAGGCAAATGTTATACCCGGTTTACATTATTCCAGTCCAGCGACTGAATCCAGCGCTGGATTGCTTACTGGAATAATGGAAACCGGCACTGGAAAGCATCAATCCAGTGCCAATGCATTCCAGTACCGGTTTACATTATTCCAGTAAGCAATCCAGCGCTGGATTCGGTCACTGGACTGGAATAATGTAAACCGGGTATAATGTAAACCGTTACTGGAATGCCAGTGCCAATGCACTGGATTGATGCTTAGTAGTTCTTATGCGTTACTTCCGTTGTATATTTTTCTTGCGGTTTTATTATCGCATTTTTCCAGTTCCCTCAAAATCCCTATCTCCTCTAATCCTGCAATAAGGAACAACGTTTCAAAAAACGGTTTGTCTCAATATTCGTTTCCGGCAAGTGGAAAAAAAATCTACTACAAAGTTGTATGTAGTTGTACTAAAAAGATTTACAACTTTTGTCCACACTTTTTTCACTTAGTCTCAAAATTTTTGTAAAAAATTCAAATAACCATCTTTTTTGTTTGTTTTTATTCCATTTTGTTTGTTTGTCTGTGATGGACTCCTAAACTCCTTTACTGATTTTAATCAAATTTTTATCTCATCCTACAAAAATATTTTTTGTCACGCTGTTTGCTAAAAACTTGTCTTTTTATGTCCCAAACACCCTGTAATTTTCTTGATTTAAAACATTTGTTTTTTTTCACCTTATTTTGACTTATTTGGCTTGCTAACTAACTTATGCTTTTTTTGCGGGGCGCGGGTTAACTTATACTATTTCACACATTTGTAAACTTTAACTTACACAAAAGCAACAAATCTCTATACAGTAAAATAGACACTTTAATTACTGGAACAACGTAAGATTCCATGTTATACAAAAAAATGGCAAATCGAAATTTACTTACCTACTACAAAAGGGTACAATCCTCAAAAAAACTAAGTAGCCCGTTAGTTAGATTGCCAAAAAATATTGTACACGTATTTTTTTTTTTGTTTCACAAACAAAAAATGACGAAGATACAGCGCTTCGAAGTTTCGTGTCACTTGTGAGTACGATTTTTACTCATGAGTGACGTCGCGACCCCCCACTCTCGAAGTTTGATGGTCTATATCTTTGACGATTTTTAATGTTATGAAAAAACAAAAAATACGTGTCCAATTTTTTTCCATGATCTAACTGACGGACTAATTAGGATGGTGTATTGTTGACTCAGTCCGGTACCCTATTAATTAACAACCACTTTAAATAAAATACACGGGTAACTCATTGATTATGACACCTTTGATATAGTCAGTCCGACTCAAGTTTCGATCGTGTCCAGCGATCTTTTTCAAGGAGAGTGCGCGCGCGTGTTCGCACTGTGTATTTTATTTAAAATGTGTATTAACCACGTTAGTTTGCATACTAAGATTAACAACCAAATTAATATATAATAAGACATTACAATATTTTGAGAAAGTTGTGAAATATTCTTTAAATTTTATGCGTTTCATGATTGATGTTCCAAAGACAAGAACGGAGATTTTAAGATCTATTTTTGTGATATTGTATGGTTTTTCCCGATGGTTATACTGTAGGTGTCTTCAAATCGCGAGTGAATCGACCGCATCGTCGCCATCGCTTAACATCAGGCGAGATGGCGGTCAAGTGTAAACATATAAAAGTTAATAAAATAATAAGAAAACTTGTGCGGAAAACTGCGGGAAAACGGATATCGGGTTACATAAGTGCGTTGTTTGCGCTTCGACGTATGAAGTGTGTCCTCACTTGAACCCATTTAAATTTATTAATCTCGAGGGCGTTTCAAGACGCTTCTAACGCTATTGTTTGTTTATGGCGCCGTTATATTGTAAACACCATCAGATTACAATTTATCTAGCGAGATTGTAATCTATCCAAATATTTTGAGCCGTCACATACCTACTGTTTACAATTTAACTATTTATTTTTCGGTAGATTCTAATTTATCAAAAAAAAAAAAACTTAATTTTATTATTTATGGTACGATCACCTGAAAAATAACGTTGGCATCACTGGTCAAGGGCAGTTTTGACGCGTCTCTTCTATAATATTTTTCTTACGATTTAATAGTCTCATATTTTTTCAGTTCGGTTGCGCAAATTCCCTTTGTTATATTTATGAGGGATTTCAAAACAAAGAACTAACTACCACACCTACCTACTATTATTGAACAAATTTGTTTAGGTAGATCTGCAGTTAAGTTGCACCATGCGAGAGTTTGAAACGTCAGATCTAGTACGCACGTATGTATGTACTACACATACATATGGGATGATTCTCAGGAGATGATAAGCAGTGATAACTGCTTATCATCTCCTGAGAATCATCCCATCACTCTAAATCCCAAAAATACTGCTTTTTCCCGACTCTCCTTGTGGATTTCGCTATTTTTTTTAAACAAATAGATATTAGTAACATATACTCGTACCATCAAATCATAGAATAATTAATTCTGCTTATCTGATTTCTATTGCAGATACTTGGTTCATGCGATAACTTATTTTATGTCAATCAGGAGATAGATATTTATTGAATTTATATGAATTTATAGACGATTCTAATCTATCATCTATCATCCACTATCATTACATATTGTATTTTACGTTTGTATATTTAATAACGTTTTTGTGTATTATCTAATTGTTTTCCAAACTTATATTATAATGGCACAACGCCAATAACGGTTATATGTAAACGGAAATCTTCGGAACCATTGCACCAATATCAACAAGTCTTTTACAATATGAAAGGTACATTTCTCCATATGGTCGTAGGCATATTCTATGAGTAAATTTAATAGTTCCGTTTGAATGAAGCAAGGGGTAATAGCTAAAATCTCCATTAATGAAAAAAAATTAGATGTTAAATGACTGTTACTCACTCACGTCGAAACTACAAAACGGATCAAAATTAAATTTGAAATACAGACAGAGTATACATGACATAGTACAAATGATACTTTAAATCCAGGAAAAGGAAGATTATTATTTTAGTCTTTGTTACGCGAACGAAAGCTCAGACAAATACTGGTTCAAATGATTCACTTGTACTCCGTCGGCAGATGACGTTGAAGTCTTTTGCTTCTTGCTTGGGAAGCTCGAAGGGATAATTTTGTTTTATTTCCTTATTCCTGTAGAATTACTTACCACCACGGTACAAAACATGACTGAAACTGGAGGTTTTATAAGCTCTTGTCTCTTTGAGTTCGTTGGAAGTTACAAACATCAAGAATTTCTGTATTAATTTGGCTTTGTTCAAGAAATTTACAGCTTTTTAGTTGCCATAAACCATGAGCAAAATGTTGTTTTATGAACCAGTCTTTGACACAATACGTAAATGTGATCATATGATTATAAATTAGAGTTGTTGTTGTTAATTTTAATTAGATTTAAAAAAACTGAACCACAGACAAATCAAAGCCAAGTTTAAAATTTTCAAAATGTATTTAAAAAAAGATGTCTCATAAAAATAATTATTCGTTCTTTGGATAATATGCAAATATGCATACATTCCCGACGCGACGTCTAAATTTAAGTTTTATTTTAAATTATTTGTTAGAGGTCAAGTGTTGGAATAACCGTTTAAAAACAAAAAGGGTAATTTTCAGAAAAAAATATGGAGAGCTTATTTTTTTAACACGAACGAAAACTGCTATTCAGCAAAGACTACCGAACAAATTGTTGTGCTTTTTTTATTTACTAATTGCTTGCTCCTATTTTGATTATTAGGTATTACAAACATTTATGCATCGGACAAAACAACAGCGATCAAATTTAATGAAAAGGGTGAGAAAAGACGACTTATATGTCTTTTCTTCCGTTTAAAATCACTTCAGAAATATTTGGCACATTCGGCTTCGGTTCAATTGGTATTTTCTTTGAATAGCTTGTAAAACACAATTATTGCACAAAAGACTATACTATAAATTAGACTAAATATGTACATCTTACATATTTGTAAATACTTTATATTAATCTGTAATAAATACTTGTAAACCTACCTATTGATACTCTGGAACATAAATAAGTAGGTATCTTAACTATAGTAAAAAGAGAAATGTAGTATTTTTTTGTTTTAAGTATTTTCACAAGCCTTTCCTTGTATATCATTACATAGTATGTATGTAGTAAGTCGAGCCGGTATTTATTTATCACAATCACATACCTACTGATTAGAATAAACACTACCGGCGACGGTTGCACGCGACGCATTTTCCTCACTAAAATACTTTTCCACTTTAATACAACATAAAAAAAACTACGAAAAAGACGAATATTCACAACCTCGGATAAAAGGAAATTGTGTTTTACATTTTACTTACTCTTAATTTCATTTTTTTTAAATTTTATAAACGTTTTAATTTTGTCAAATCATAATATCACGATCTCACTATATTACTAAAGATAGAGCTAACTTTTTAAATTAAATCAATCATAAATTTATAACACAAAGTTTTATTAATCGACATTATTATTTTGGAATTATAATTTGTATTGTACAAACCGAATCGCCTTGTATCTCTGGAGCGTACAGAACAGTTTGACACATTCCGTCGGTCACCGTTAGAAGCGCAAAAATCACTTGCGAATAGTTTTAGTGATGCGGGGAGGGTCACTTGTCACCGAGGGGTGTGGAGAGGAGAGGTACCTGGTCGCCTACTAGATCCTCCGTGGGCTGGAGGGTACAGCAAGGCTCCATGCCCGGGTGCGCGGCGCGGCTGCGACGCGGCCGTCAGAGTGGCGCACCTCGGAACGCCTGCGCGGTTCTACTGCGCGCAACTTACTGCCCGATAGCCGCGGTCCGACCTCCTTGCGGGGTTGCAACGAAAGTGATTAGGCTCTCGCGCTGATAACGGGGGCTGCTCGAGCCCGGCCGAGCGGGAAAGTGCGCCGATTCGCGCTGAGGCCGCGCTGCATACCTGGACCACTTGCGTGCCGAGGACTGCACTAATTCACATCATTTATTACGTTTAATTACTAATTAATGTTGTCGAAATTATCCCGAATAAAAAATATGGAAAAACTTCTTCTTAATAAGTTTAAAAAAAACAGTCAACTGTTGAATACTTGAATATGAATAATAATTTAATTTTCGCGGAAAAACAAAAACCCTATTAAATTTTAAATTAAATTCAGACACTCGACGAAATTGCATAAGAAGCTATGACTACGTCGTAAATGAAATGAAAGCAAATTTTAGTTTGTGTTGATATTTCAAAATGCACCACACTGATTTCGGTAAAATTTATAAGACAATCTATGAAGTATTTTCTACAAAAAATCATCTTTCACAATTAGTGGAGCTATCGCGTAACATACAATACAAAAGAAAAACAAACAACCGAATTGAGAATTTCCTCCTTTTTTGTAGTCTGTTTAAAAGAAATGAAAAAAAAGGTTAAACAGGAAAAATTTTAATCCTCATCTCTTTTCGTTTTATGTAACACATACCACCGTACCTCTAAAAAAAGATCGTGAAATCAACAATCTCCTCCTTTTTTAAAGTCGGCAAACATTATTAAATTTATCTCTGTTTGATTTGTTTCACGTCATAATATATAACGGTTTTACATAAAAATAAAATCGATATATTATGTGCCGAGAACGGAAAACATCCAGCACTATTTGAAGAAGCAGTATGTACCTATACTTATCTTAATAATCTGTGGTCGACGTCTATACCATAGACTTAGCTTCATCTTGACGCCACTGGAGAGCGCCACAGGCAGGTTAGCAAGGCACCCGGCGCCGGCGGTGCGATCTTTGGGATTCAGGAAGGACTTTATAGAATGCTGTATATTTTCCGTTCTCGGCACATAATATCGGTTTTATTTTTATGTAAAACTGTTATATTGATGTGCCTCGGGAAAACATACAGCATTATTTGAATACATGTTTGTTATATGCTGTTCTCCAAGAAGGAACAACGCTATGATGACTGAAACATAAGGCCAATCGGGCATATCGGGGTTAACCTAATATGCTTAATGTGTTTAAATGTTCATAATCATTTTGCTTGAGAATGTCTCATCAGTCGGGTGTTTGATCACCCAAAGGATACTGCTATACCTGCATCATTTCTCTACCTAGTCTGTGGTCTACATCTACTACATATAGTTGTGCGTTTATGGTACTGTCTCACTAGACTGGACATGTGGACATATCCAATTTTTCAATACCAGGATGTTAAGCTATAAATAAAAAATATTTTATTTGACTCGAACATTATTCTGGTTTTCTCAGATAGGGACTAATAATGTGATAGAACACAAATTATCTTCATTTTCTATGTTTATACTTACTGTCATAGCAATAAGAGCTATGTGTATTTCGGTCTATAATATTTAATTAAGGTTTTATTACTTAAAGAACCGTTCCAAACGTACCTATGTTTTTGAAGGAATTGGAAAACAACTAATCTAAAATAACTGTTATAGTTTCTTTTTGAAGAATATAGAAGATTATCGCTTGCGCAAACTTTTAAAATGTACATAATTATGAAGTTCCAATTTAGCATGTCAATGTCAACCTCTCCTGCGCGTGGTACACCCTGTTGCCAACTAACGAGGCTCTGACGACCGAACCAATGGCGGTATTACCATTTAAAAGCCAGTCCTAAATTGACCAGACCGGTGACGGGCAGCGGCGCCATCGGTGCAAAGGGCTGGCTCAGCGGTCACCAACCCGCCTGCCAAGTGTGGTGACTATGGCAAATACCCCCCCTATGAATAACACAAACAAGAAACGCCCCTAGTTCCCGGCGGCTTCGCTATTCCAGGCGCTGGTGGCAGCCTTGATTCCGGTGGGATGTCGGGTTTATCGTCCGCAAGTCTCTCGTTAACAACGTGATAATGATCGAGAGCGTGTCGAGCAGGGTTGTGTATTCATTGAAGGTCATACAAGTATACGCACCGACCTCGACACATCCCGACGAAGAGGTTGAGACCATGTATGAGGACATCTCCAAAGCCATACATGTCTCGCCAACACATTTCACAGTTGTGATGGGAGACTTCAACGCGAAACTGGGCAAACGTAGTGGTGATGAGTTGAGAGTGGGACAATTCGGATATGGCCACCGGAACCCAAGAGGGCAACGTCTAGCTGATTTCTTGGAAAGGGAGAGCCTCTTTATGATGAACTCCTTTTTCAGAAAACAGCCACAACAAAAATGGACCTGGATTAGCCCAGATGGTTCCACAAAAAATGAGATCGACTTCATTATAACGACAAAACGGCAAATATTCAGCGATGTCTCTGTGATCAGTAGGGTCAAGACTGGCAGCGATCACCGCATTGTAAGAGGCACGCTGAATCTAAACATTAAGTTCGAAAGATCACGTCTAATGAAGTCCACGCTCTGATCAAATTTTGCACAAATCGAAGATCAAATCGTATTGAAGAAGCGATCAAGCGGAACCAAGGCTCGAAAGTGTTCGCAAGAAATCTGTCTCTTGGGCAAAGTCAGGTGGCCAAACTGAAGACCGATAGCGGTAACGTAGTCTCGTCGAAGCCCGAGATTTTGGAGGAGAATGAGAGGTTCTATGAACAGTTAAACACCTACCTCTACACAAGCACAACCTGTCGTTAGCATGGCAAAAGACCCCAGAGCCAAGCTGACCCGGCACTTTACCGAAGATATCCCGGAAGTCAGCCTGTATGAGATTAGGATGGTCCTCAAACAGCTTAAAAACAACAAGGCACCTGGCAACGACGGAATTACGACTGAGCTTCTGAGAGCGGGTGGAAAACCGGTACTTAAAGTCCTCCAGAAGCTGTTCGACTCCGTCATACTTGACAGTAATACGCCAGAAGCGAGGAGCAGAGAGGTGCTCTACTTCAAAAAAAGTGACAACACCTTGTTGAAGAACTACAGACCCATCTCACTTCTGAGCCACGTTTATAAGTTATTTTCGAGGGTAATCACGAATCGTCTCGCACGCAGGTTTGACGACTTTCAGCCACCCAAACAAGCCGGTTTCCGAAAAGACCATAGTACCATAGACCACATACATACGCTCCGGCAGATTATACAGAAAACCGAGGAGTTTAATCGGATATGTATAGCTGTGGACTATGAGAAAGCCTTCGATTCCATTGAGACCTGGGCAGTGCAGTCTCTCCAGCGATGCCGCATCGACTATAGCTATATCGAAGTGTTGAAGTGTATTTACAGCAAAGCCACAATGTCTGTCCGGTTACAGGGCCAATGCACAAAACATATCCAGCTACAGAAAGGTGTGAGACAGGGAGATGTTAAATCTCCAAAACTGTTCACTGCCGCGCTGCAAGACGTTTTCAAGCTACTGGACTGGAACGGACATGGCATCAATATCAACGGCATCACTCACTTTTGGTTTGCCGACGACATAGTAATTGTGGCGGAGTCGCTGGAGGACCTCGGTGCAATGCTCAGGGACCTTAGTAGAGTATCCCAACAGGTTGCTTTGAGGATGAACATAGACAAGACGAAGGTCACGTCAAATGTTCATGTCTCACCTGTACCGGCTATTGTTGGGAATACCACACTTGAAGTTGTTGACAAATACGTCTACCTGGGTCAAAAGATCTAATAAGGTAGATCCAACTTCGACAAAGATTTCCAGCAAAGGATCCAACTCGGATAGGCAGCGTTCGGGAAACTTCGACACATCTTTGAGTCCAAAATACCCCAATGCCTAAAGACAAAAGTCTTTAACCTGTGCGTGTTGCCAGTGATGGCTTATGGAACTGAGACGTGGTCCTTAACTGTGGGCCTCATAACAAAGCTCAAAGTCACACAGCGAGCTATGGAGAGAGCTATGCTCGGAGTCTCTTTGCGCGACAGAATCCGTAATGAGGATATTCGCAAAAGAACAAAAGTGGCCGACATAGCTCAAAGAGTAAGCAAGCTGAAGTGGCAATGGGCAGGCCACATCGCTCGAAGAACTGACAACCGATGGGGAAGAAAGGTCCTCGAATGGCGACCACGAACCGGAAGACGCAGTGTTGGACGGCCTCCCACTAGATGGACAGATGACCTCACAAAGGTCAAAAA
Organism: Ectropis crepuscularia; assembly: GCA_963693475.1. NCBI lineage: Eukaryota > Metazoa > Arthropoda > Insecta > Lepidoptera > Geometridae > Ectropis > Ectropis crepuscularia. The sequence continues at coordinate 22,546,706 of OY856338.1, forward strand.
GATTCATTCTTATGTGATTTTTTTTTTCACTCAAATCTACCCTCATTTTTCCGAAAATATCTAGGGTAATATCTCTCTCGTAAAGATTTCAATGCGATGACTTCCTTCAACGACATTTACCTAGAAGTCCCAATGGTGGGAACGAGTCAGAAAGCTGGGTATGGACATCTTTCGGCATTTATGGCAAATCCTGGGACTTGTGCTAGCCATAACACGGGATTTTAAATCTTTTATAATTGTTAGTTAGCTAGTCGAGAGCCACTACCTTATACGTCCTTGTTGTATAGTTAAAATGTACTAATAACAACCAGGAAAGAAAACTGGGATTTGGGTTCATTAGAGCTTGTCGAAGGCATTTATTGAAGGCATTTGAAGTCGGGGCCAGCCAAGTCTAGTTGTAGTTGTCTAGTTGTAGTGGTAGGTCTCTTAGCAGAGTCCTGGGGAAGTACCACACCTTTGCCAGTTATTCTACCGACAAGCAGTAATGTGCGAACGTTACTGTGTTCCGGTTCGAAGGGCAATGTTTCCAGAGAAATTACAGAGCTTAGAGATATAATATCTTAGATATCTGGGTGACGAGCGCAATGCAGTACTAGGTTATGATTTGGACTCTTTGTTCCAATAGCTGCGTGTCACTGTGCTGTTATGTGGCAGGCATGTTGGTTACCATCAAGCACATGTCCGGCTCGTCTCGTCACTCTTTAATAAAAAAAAAGTAACAGGTAGATGGATACTACCTACCTACAAGTACTACTACTTACTTAAGCCTACTTATTATGTACGTATCAATCTACTAGCTTTTTGACTTGACTGGCACCGATTCCATATAGATGAGTGAGTAGCGCTTGTAATGATTATATTATTAATTTATTTTTCGCTTTTGAGTAATAAAATATATATAAAACATAGGCATTTTGTTGCTTTGAAGTCGGTATTTTTTTTTTGTATAAATATAGTTTATTTATACTTGTGTAATATATTTTTGCAATTCTTCACGAGCATTGTATTACACAGGGAGACAGACCAGTATGTGTGTCTGTCTGATAGACAGACAGACTTCGACGTCAAATTTATAGCACCTCTATTTTTGGCCGGGGGTTAAAAACCGCAGTAACTGTGCCATAAAGTGGTCAAGTAGGAGTTAAAATATTGCGAAAAATTTCGAAGTTCGAAAAAAATTATAAACTTTGAAAGACTTATTCTCAGAAACTATTGAATGTACAGAGACAATTCTATTATCATATTGTAGCAAATGTAGTCTACTTTATAGATGCCAGAAGAAAGTTTTTACAAAAACTAGTCGTTTAGGGTTATAATCGCCAAAATTTGAAAAATAAACGATTTTTTCGCGGTTTTTTCGATTTTTTACAAAGTTGCATTCGTCGCTCGAGGTCATAAACTTGGGACAATCAATAGGCCAACATCATAAACAAGTCTGCAAAAATCAGATGTACCGGATTGAACGCTTACTGTAATGTATAAAGTTACTGGAGTAAACATAGAATCTGAAGATTATGCAGAATCTTAAAGACGCGACGCGACGGTACGGCACGGCATCGCGGCGCCCGGGAGGTGAGAGAATAAGGCCAATTGTCCACACACGCATCTTTTGCAGTATGCATGTAACCTACAAATGAAGATAGACGTATTTTGCATATTTGTTATGTCCACGCTGCTTCATGTAATCCATGTTATAGTCAAATATTTTTTTTTTTTTTTTAATTTATTATATACATGGCTTGGATGTGTTATAGTCAATCACGCTTAGTGTTGCCATTTTAGTGGCTTTGTCACTAGATCTAGTGAGTTTTTGATGTCTTAGGTGATTTTTTAATGATTTAGGGACAAAAAAAAATCAGTTGATTTCTATTAACTTTTTCATGGCCAACACATCAGTTATGTAATATCTTACTGAAACATGCAAAAGTTATGCTTTTCCTCTTGAATTTCATTTCTAGCCGCAACCACAAAAATTAATAAGTTTCTACTTCTACTGCTATAATAAGATATTACGTAACTGATGCGTTAGTCATGATAAAGCGACTAAAATCACCAGTTATTTTGTCACTAAATCATAAATAAAGTGGCCAAGTGCGAGTTGGACTCGCCCTTGAAGGGTCCCATAGCAGCAAGTAACATAATACCCAAATTCTTGTAAGTAGTTAGTTTGAACTTTTATCGATGTTTTAATAACAGTGTCGATTCCAAAAAAAAACTAATTATAGTGCGTTCCACGAAGAGGTGTAAAAAAACAAAACAAAGGTGATACCATAACATAAACATCGTTTAATCTTAGTATTTTTATGAAATTGTCTCAACATGTTTTTCACAAATATGATTCGACTTTATTGCAATATACTTGGATTTGTATTTCAAAATATATAAGTATTATATCAGTTATCTGGCTTCCATAGTACAAGCTTTAAAAAGTCTCTTTAAAAAGTCGAGTCTGAAGAGAATTTTGTTTTGTAGTGGATTTCTTTCGCGATTTCTGAAGTATATCAAATCAGACCTTTAAAATATAGTAAATTCTGATCCGTTTAAAAAGAGTCGAGGGTGAAGTAGCGAAGTTTATTTGATCGGTTTCTATAAAAAAAAGTCTAACTCGTTATATTATGTAACTTTAAAAAATAGTTTAGAAAGTTTATTTTTGTGTAGTGGATTTTTCCAAGACTTCTGGAGTGACCACATTGTATTTTTGTAAGTGAAAACTTCTGTAGGCGCGCCTAGACAGATATTTCGTGGGCTGTGAATTGGATTCTAGCGTCACGCTCGGGTATGATAAGAAATCTTCGGGTAAACTCGGGACCATGGCTATTGGCCATTTAGAAACACGTCAGCCAATGGGTAATGCTGAAAGAGCGTGGCCTCGGCATCATACCATGGCCATCTAGAAATGCATCAGCGAAAAAGAAATGCTGACGCATTTCTAGATAGGCATGCCATGATGCCCAGGCCACGCCCTCCGGTTACACACGTGTAGTTTCCAAAGTAAGCTATAAAATTCGGAGTTATAAATTTTCACTTCTATCGGCAGTTCCTATGACTGCCATTTTTTTTTATAATATAGAGTGAGGAGATGAGCAGGACATGTGCCTGATGGTAAGCAACATTCCTTCCCATAACATCACAGTGACACACAGCTATCGGAACAAGAAAAGTCTAAACCAAAACCTAGCTCTGCACTGCGCTCGCCACCCAGATATATAAGATGTTTTATCTCTATGCCATGTAATTTCACTTGAAACATTGCCCTTAAAACCGGAACACAGTAAAGTTTGCACGTTATTGCTTAGCGGTAGACTAACTGGCAAAGGTGTGGAACTTCCCCAGGCGGACTCTGCAAAGAGTCCTAACACTTTGCAGATTCTTCAACTCTTCATGTTACTGCTTTGCACTGTGTGAATTATGGGCTATCGGAAAAGTATTACTTACCATTACGCGTATGTACTGTCCTTACCGTCACTCTGTATTGTAAAAATACTACTTATTCTAGGGTTTTTTTAAATTAAACTCTCATAGGTAAAGAAAAAGTTATTGGATCGATTAGGAACTTGTTTTTTGTCACACATTTTTTTTATATAATATAGAGTGACGAGACGAGCAGGAAATGTGCCTGATGGTAAACAACATGCCTGCCACATAACAGCACAGTGACACGCACCTATTGGAACATCTAGAGTCCAAATAATTACCTAGCACTCCACTGCGCTTGTCACCCAGAGATCTAAGAGCAGGCGGACTCTGCCAAGAGTCCTACCACTACACATATTATGTTTAAAAGTAATTACGCCAGTAAAATCCTACTAATATTACAAGTACTCGTATTTGTGAAAGTTTGGTTGTTTGTTGCTCAATAATAGGCTATTTTAATACGAAAAAATGCATATTACCTTAGGGAATAAAATAAACTTATACGACAACTCTTTCACTTTAATGACAAAAAATAAATTGTTAAGGTAAGAATTACCCCATGTATATTTAGTAGGTACTCATAAAGTAGACATTTATTTTTATTGCGGAGAAATTTGAGTCCTGTACATTTTTTTTTAAATGTGTTCAAAAAGCGAATGATTGAAATTTTTATTAATTCAAAAAAATACTATTGTGCCTTGGAAGTTGGCTCAGCCCCTAGTGTAGGTTGCAACTCACGATGATTCTCTGGCAACATCACATCTTCCAGAGACACATAGTAGGGCCGGTGCTGCAGCTAATTCAGCTGAGCGTCTCAAACGGCGGAAATATTGTATAATCCTCGGAAGTGGTTAAAGCATATTCGCGCCCTTTGGTGTTAAGAGATTGGGCTTGTGGGGACCGGGAGCTCATTTCATTTTCAAAAGCCTTTTCGACTTTTCCCGAGCGCACTTCTTCGACGCAGCGCGTGACCAAAATGCTGGCGTTTATTTGGGCCAACGTATAAGCTCTGTCATTCAGCGTGGTAACGCCGCCAGCATGCTAGATACGCTTCCGTCTATTAGAGGGCTTGAGCATCTGGATTATCTTTAGACCTCCATTGTCCTATGGATAATTCGGAGGTGTTAGTGTAAGTAGTAAATTAGTGAAGTATGTAGCGTAGTGTGGTTCTCATTGTAAATTATTTTGTTAAAAAGCAATTTACAACCATTTTATTTTATGATTTACTAATATAGTTCGCCAATAAACCACTGAACCTCTGAAACCATTGAAGTGGCAGGATGAATTTCAATTTAATTAAATGAAGCTATTGAACGCAGTTCTCGATAGATATCGACCTACGCTGGTTACAACCGGCCAATGCGCACAATATCTAAATCACTTTCCAGCGCTATCACTTGTTATCAGGTATCGGGACAGGTTCGCTGGCCCATTGCCCTATTTCTACAAGCCACAAGGCACAAGACATGGTCCCACAGTGTGGAATATTTTTTTTTTGGGTGACAGTGCGACACAAAGGCAGGTCATATAATCTATGAGGTGTATCCAATTGTTTTAATCTTTAGCAACGTTCAAAAGTTGATAAAATTGTAATCGTAAGATTTTTTATGGAAGCCGCCCTATGCCGGTTATTCAATAGGGAAGCAGTATTTTCCAAACATTATCTACAGTTTTTCAGTTTGAAGGGGATTGTTCCCAGAAAAAGTATGTGATGTGTTGATCGTCATCAGACGTACCTACGTACGACTTGGTTGTTTCCCCACAATTTGTAGTAAAAAATTGTAATTCTATAAAGTATTTTTTTTGTTATCGGCGATGGTAATGCCACAGAATGTTAATTGCTGTAATAAGTGATTTCAGATGTCTATGTTAACATTAATTGTTTTCGAAAAATAGGTTAAACACAATAATTTCAATCAATTAACATGTGCTTGTAATCACAAAATATTATTGTACAATACAGATAGTAAATATTCCAAAATAAAAATTCATCGTGTTTGCGAAGAAGTGAAGAAGTGGAGCAAACAAGACCTTTGAAGATTTTTGATACTTCTTGGATTAGATCTATAAATTTTTATAAATTACCATTCATTTAGTACCTAGTTCTTGAAAACAAATTTATCTATAGGTAATTGTTTTTTGTTAAAGTTACGGCTGGTCTAGTCGGGAGAACGGCGGCTGCCTATCCGGAGACCCCGGGTTCAAACCCCACACGCACCACTGTCTTTTCGAAGTCATGTGCGTAATGCCGCTAACTTAAAACGGTGAAGGAAAACATCGTGAGGAAACCGACATGTACCTAGAATCTTTCATGTGTCATCCGCCAACCCGCACCGGGCCAGCGTGGTGGATTATGGTCTAAACTCTCTCCTTGCGAGAGAAGGCCCCGAGTCCCAGCAGTGGGAACGTTTAGTGGGCTGTTGATGATGATGATGAATTGTTTTTTGAAGGGAAACTTCTTTAGGCGCGCCTAGACAGATATTTTGTGGGCTGTGAATTGGATTCTAGCGTCACGCTCGGGTATGATAAGAAATCTTCGGGTTAACTTGGGACCATGGCTATTGGCCATTTAGAAATGCGTCAGCCAATGGCAAATGCTGAAAGGGCGTGGCCTCGGCATCATGCCATGGCCATCTAGAAATGCATCAGCCAATAGGAAATGCTGACGCATTTCTAGATGGCCATGCCATGATGCCCAGACCACACCCTCCGGTTACACACGTGTAGTTTCCAAAGTAAGCTATCAAATTCGGAGTTATAAATAGTCGATATTGACGTTAAGGAAAGTACTTACAAATAAAATGGGACAAAAAAGAAGAAAGTGTAGGTATTTGTCACCGTAAAATTGTAAAAGCCGTTAGATTATAAACTAACTTAACTTACCAAGATATTGTAGTCTCTTGTTAGATTACCAATAATCTGACGATGTTTCCAATTTTACGGTGGCATATTCAAGCTTTAAGTCATGGTGATCAAATCAGGACGTCTGCTCTCTTTCTACGAAAAACGTACCTAATTTCGAAATAAACTCGCGACTTTCCTAGTCCGGTTCTACTTCGTTTCGTCCGATAGAACATTGTTTGACGTTTAAATGTTCTAAGCCTACTCTAATTAGATTAAAGCGCCTATTAGACTACGCGTTATTCAGCACTCGTTATGCAGACTGTTTTAGGCCCAATTTTCACGACGCGGTTTCAAACCGCGCCCGCGCGCGGGGGCGGCGCCGCGCCGCGCGACTGTTTTGTTTCAATACTCACGAGACCGCAGGTTTTCGCGGTTTCTGCTCCGGAAAGCTACAACGCAAGAATCGCGCGCAGCCACGCGGGCGCGCGCGGCTGCCGCAGCCGCCGCGGCCGTAAACCGCGTCGTGTGTATTGAATTCAATTTTATATGGAAACATGATGGGCGCGGTTGGCAGCCGCGCCGTGAAAACCGGCTCTTAGAGTCTAACCTGTCAGCTTGCTATTACACCAGTCTGAAAAACGCGCGCTCTAGGACTTTTAATATTACTTCTTTTTCTTTACTGCACGCTATTATGGTATTTATTAATTTAAATAAAACAAAAGAATTTTAAGCATTTAACATAGGTAAAATAAAAGCGAGATCAAAATTAAAATTATGGCATTCGAACTCCGAATACCTAAAACGCAATAATAGAAATTACCACGAATACCAATGAACCAATCACGAACCAATGAAATGATATTTTAAGATTAGGTATATGTCAATGTCAGTGTCATGTATTTGTCGGTCTAACAGTCTTTGTCTTATTACACTACTCGTTATTCAGACTGTAAGCCGGTAAGACTCGCCGAACCCGAACTTGGTGTCTGAATTCAGAGTTTAACAGTCTGACACTTATTACACCACGCTACTTAGACTAAGACTGTCTGAATAACGAGTGGTGTAATAACGCCTTAAGCCAACAGAGTAAAACATTTAGACAGACAAAACGACGGATCCAAGTAGAATCGGAGTAAGAAAGTCGCGAGTTTATTTCGAAGTTACGTAAGAAAGAGAGTAGACGTCCAGTCATATTGGTTTATTCGTCTAATGGTTAGAAGTTAGAACTATGGACTAAAACTGCGTTAGAATCCCGCATGCACCTCTTTATAATAATTGTGACGAAAGTAGCTTATTCCTAGAAAAACACCCTTGCCTTTGGCTCTGGTAATATCGTTCTTATGATAAGTCCCAGCTGATAAGTCATACAAGAGATACAATCTCTTGTAAAGACAATTGTGATGTTGAGAAACCGGACCCGGTCGATAGCCACATAGAGGGCCGTCTGTTTGCGTCCGCTTTCACTACACGGCGGACGAACGTAGGCATCGGTTCCTAGTGTCGCCAACATAGCGTTCAGACAAATCAGCTAACTTAAATATTATTGTTAAAGACTTCAAAGTCTTGAACATCGCCACCAAATTACTAGCTATCGGTTTTTTATCGGATATACCCGGATACATGTAGGTACATATCAGATACACACTGTAGTTGGACTCTTGGCAGAGTCCACCTGGGGTCGTACTACACCTTTGCCAGTTATTCTACCGCCAAGCAATAATGTGCTAACATTACTATGTTCCAGTTTGAAGGAAAATGTTTACAGAGATTTTACATGGCTTAGAGATTTAATAATATATTAGATTTCTAGGTGATGTGCACAGTACAGTGCTAGGCAATGATTTGGACTCTTTTATGTTTAAACTAGCTGCCCGTTCCGGTTTCGTTCGGATCATAACCTAGACACTGTCTGCAGCGCCATCTTCCGGGCTTATTTGTGAATCTAACCCATCCTTGAATCCACTTGTACACACAAAAAAAAAACATTCAAATTGGTCCCGACGTTTAGGAGTTCACTGTCAAATGATTAAATTACTAAAATGGCTATTAAAAAATAGGGGTTGGTGATAAAAAGGTACAAATTTAGGGTTGTATGTATTTTTAACGCCACATTATAAAAAAATAAAAACAAAAAGTTATGTCCGAAAATTAAACAAAAAAAAATTGGGGTGAAAAACCCGTGTCACTTAGGGGTATGAAAAATAGCTAGTAGCCGATTCTCAGACCTATTGAATATGCATATAAAATTTGGTTAGAATCAGTAAAGCCGTTTCGGAGGAGTAAGGAAACAAACACTGTGACACGAGAATTTTATATATAAGAAGAAGAAGAAGATAGTTGCATGTCACTGTGCTGTTATGTGGCAGGCATGTTGCTTACCATCAGGCACATGTCCTGCTCGTCTCGTCACTCTATACCTACTATAAAAAACACTTCGGAGAGTGTGCGCTGATCTCCATGATCTAATATCACCTTGCTCTTTTTTTCTATCGGACTGCTTGTACCTCGAAAAAGCGACATTATTTCATGGTTGACGTTCCAAAGACCTGAACGAAGAGGTTTGACTCTACTTTTGTGATAAGTACATCTAGGCTTTGGAATATATTGCCTGAGTGGGCTTTTCCCGATGGTTACAAATGTTTTCAAACCGAGAGTGAATCGGTATATTCTAGGGTTCTAGGTAAGCACGCTGTATGATAGACCGCATCGTCGCTTAACATCAGGCGAGATGGTGGTCAAGTTTACACCTGGAAAAGTATAAAAAAATGATTTAAGCTATCACCGGTTGATCACTATAGGTACCTACACTAGTACTTATTGTTAATAACTGTGCCATTGCTGATGTGCTTAATTAAATGGAGGGGGTTCTTATAATTTAATGTAATTTACCCAAACTTAATTTACCAAAGGACATTGTTCATTTTTAAGGGACCTTGGGCTATACGTGGGTATTAACTGTCACTGATATCATAAAAACTTGATAGATTCTAGCATTTGATATCAGAATATTATCTTTTGGTAGTAGCAGAAAGAGAGACGAACTTCTTAGCATTCCATGGATTCACCGTGCGGGTGCCGGGTCCATCACGTGACAGAGAGAGAAATCTCGAGTATAAAACTTACTACACTTCTGGACAAGCCAAGGTCTTTAAGCAGGTTATAGAGATATTTTGCTGGTATATCTCTCGCTCCTACTTCTACAGCGTATAAATTAACTACATAGCCATTTTTTGTTAATTCGTTTTGAAGGTCGTAATACTTATACTTTTATTTTAGTACTTATGCAGATTTCCCGTAAGTAACGCAAACGTTGATGAGGTTATTTTTAAACACAACTACAACATTTTGTACCGTCGGAGCGCCAGAGTCGTTATTGGAGGATACCATCGATTTCTGAGGGCCAGTTAGGGTCCTAAGAATGCATTTTCATCAACCAAAACCACATCACAACACAATTTTCAAAAATGTATGTTTGGCCCATATTAAGCTATGGGATAATATTTTGGGGCAATCCTGTTGAAGCGCAGTCCATATTTGTGCTTCAAAGAAGGTGTCTACGCAATATATTTCGAACGAAAAATACTTACGAGAAGACGAGACGTCACCTATTTTCTGATGAATGAAATGTGAACGAAATGTGAATGAATTTTTATTTTGGAGTTGGTAAGCAAAACGGCCGACGGAAAGTGTCTGGGAGTATTGGGACCTTGTTTTTAAGGATATTGCCTACAACATACGTGAAAATTACTTATTAGAAAATACGTGAAGTAAGTATTGTTTGAATGTACCTTCATAACCCCATATCTCAAAATTGGCCGTCTAAGCAAGTTAGCGAGTAAGCATGTGCTCTTAGTACTTACTAACTCTACTCAATCGTCCACATTTCATTCATCAGAAAATAGGTGACGTCTGGGAGCTCTGGGTTCTTACTCTACAGGGATTGTCATTCCGATTTTGAAGCATTCGGATTGCATTTAGAATCGCTACCCTGATAATATATAATATACCTATTTATATATAATCCAAAACACATAAATATAATTTTACATAATTACATCAAATTAACAATACAGTATACGAAAAAAGTGTGTACGTAAGTGCCATTAAGATCTTCAATCACTTACCTACCACTAAACCTGAAAACATTAACTGGCAACGCATTTAAAAATAATCTTAAGAAATGGTTGATCTCTGAAGCATATTGTGATCTCAAAGAATATTTAAATATAGTATAAACTAGCGGCCAGTTCCGGCTTCGCTCGGATTTCGTCATATAAGGACTATTAATCCAAAAAGAAACTATCCTATCTCTCAAGTTGGACCAGACTGCTCACGGTGTGCCAATTTAATTTAAACTCGGTTAAGTAGTTTAGGAATCCATCGCGGACAAACATCGTGACAGAAGATTTATATATATTAAGAAGATAAGATAGTAAATATACAGTCACTCTTTGTGCCATTGCATCTTAGATTTAATATTATTATTTTCCATTGAAAACATATTTTTGGAAACAAAATAAAACTTTAACAGATTGACTAGGTAAGTAGGTATTACCTACCTATTTGTTTCTGAAAATTAGTTTTTTTATGTTGATTTGTATATTAAAGAGTAATGAATATACAAATGTTTCATTTTATTCAATGGTCACAATCAAATATTTTATTTAAAATGTGTGTTATTATGCTAATAATTAAGAATTGAAACTGTTAGATTAATTATTGTACCTATTTTCAAAATCGTCAAAAATATTGTATGTTCGAAATGGACAAAACTGTTAGAACTCATAGAAATTGTAATATCTTATAATCTGTCCACAGTTTAAACAGTAAAGCATATTCTATTCTATAATTTCATCACAAGATATAACGTCAAAAGTAAAAAACCAATCCCAATAAAATAGTCACTGTTGAAGCGCCATCTATTGGAACACTTCGACACTATTTTGAGACTGTCATCTACAAAACATTAGAACCTTTTAAGCGGCATCTATTTTTACTACTTGGCACTACGTTGTCACTGCTCATTTACCTTTAGAACAAGAATTTCTTAACGATGCGCTGCGCTGATGCCAAACAACACAAGGGTAATGGTCAAAATCGTTTTATAACAATCACGCGAACACAGAGGGCGCCATATTTGTAATGCTACGAGGAGTGATCAAAGGTGTGGGCCATTTATTTTGTCATTTAGTACTTTATCTACTGCGTAATATGCATGATGACAAAAAAAAAAACTAATTAGTCCGTCAAGTAGATTATTTATTTATTAAAAAATATTGTATGTTTATTAAATATGTACTAGCTGTGCCCCGCAACTTCGTCCGCGTGGAAAAGTGACTTTGGGCCATATATCGTTAAGCCGCCTATACATACTAGCCGAGTGCAGGCCAACGCAAACGATTTTAATCATTATGAATATAAAAAATAAATAAAGGATTATGCCTTCTTGTGTGTTCAAAAAGTGTTTTAATAGTTCTAGAAACTCAAATAAATCAAATGGAATTACATTTCATGCGTATGAACTGCATTAAAATTATTTCAAATATTTTCCAATTACATAGGTAGGTACTTACCCCATTGATATAACTAAGTGTTTTAAGAGTTCAATGACTTACCCATTAAGATTTTAAAATGGCTAGCATCAGTGTGACAGAGAGATATTAATACGAATTATAACCAGCGAGAGCGAGATATCTTGTGTTAATCGTTGACAACAACCAAAATGAATGAACTGACTTGCGTAGATGACCGTTGGTAGCGTTACCAAGACAATACATATATTATGTTCTTAATTTTTATGTTACCATTTACGTATTAATAATTATTTTTGAATTTAGATTTCCTCAAGAACCGCGTGTAAAAGAAAAGACAGAAAGTCAGATTTTTTTGCGTCAATGTTTCGGAGAGGTCATAAAGGGCCGGTGTGTTAGCCGCCATATTGGTTTGAAACTGTGGTTTGAAAGCATTGAACTCTTAAACACTAAGAAGCGGCACGCGCTCATCTACGATCTCAATGTAAAATCAGGTGACGTCTCCTGATTGAGTCTCAGTCGCAACAGGAGCCACAAGTTGAGTGGACGTTCGCTAACAATTCAAAAAAATCCGATATGAGCCGTAATAATGTCTTATTCTGCTTTTGCAAGGTGCACAAACAGTTCAAAGACCAAGAACAAGTTCCATGGTATCACTTTTCATGCGTAAGTACACAAAATCTTTAATTATTTCCATAACAGTTCAATGATTATTACATCTAAAATTATATTTCTGTTGTAAACAATTTTACAATTGGCCATTTCTAAAAAGAGACAGATATACATACAGCCTAAGAGTGCAACACGACCGGCGATATGTTAGTTGCGGCTATTTTGTCTCTTTCACGCCAGTGCATTTGTATGTCTTTCTATTTTTGTCGAAAAAAATATCTAAACAAATGTGATGTATAGCTATCTCATTTGCACCTACTGCCTACTTGTCATGATGTCTTTGTCATTCATTCAAACGTCTCTCACGATGCAAGTGAAACGTCTCTCTCTCGGTCTCCTGTCGCGGTCGCGGCGCGAACTGGCACCCATACAATTCCATAGTGTCAAGTGCCTGTCTTGGTCTCCGGTCGCGGTCTCCGGTCTCGGTCTCGCGTCGCGGTCGCGGCGCGAACTTGTACCTTTATGCTGTCTTTATATTATAGCGTACCTTATCTTCGTTTACTTCATCCAAGTTTGAAAGTCAAACATTTTTTACCCCTCTCTTCTTTTTTTTTTCAAGAATAATCACAATATTGTTCTGTGATAATCACGGCCAAAGTTATTGCAAATTTAATTTTTTCTCCAACTTTGGTCCTAATATTTTTCATCGTGTAACGTGCACGATTGCAGATCATTATACTTCCTACAACTTTGAGTCTGGTATTTTATTTCAGAAATCAATATTTAATTAAGGGGGTGACTAGTAGGGTGACCTTTGACCTTCGTGAAAAGTATGTGTTGCGAAAATAGGTCTGGTGGTTTGGTTTAGGTAAGTACCTATTTGTCGAATTTGTCGAGAAATGCTAAAGTTAGTATATCTTCTACTTAGTACATGAAAGTTACATTTTACAAATAAATATGTACAAAATCAACAAATATGTAGGTACAGCGATGCTACATTTTAAAATTAATATTTGCGGCTTTTCATTAGACTGACTAACTAACTAAATAAAAAATAGCAAAGCATGAAAGCTGATCTTGTGTCATCGAATTACTCAAAAACGTTTTATTCATTTTTAGTTTCGAAAAACTCCCTTTTCAGCAGACGCAAATGTAATAAATAGGTTTAGTAGCAATAACTCTCAGGACAACATAGATACTCTTATTCCGGTAGTGAACTACACCACTACATAATGAGTTTTTCTATTATGTTTTGAATGAATGAATTAGTCAACTACTTAACTTTATTTTAATTTCAACATCATCATCAACAACCCACTAAACGTTCCCACTGCTGGGACTCGGGGCCTTCTCTCGCAAGGAGAGAGAGTATTTATTATTTAATATTTTAATTTACCTTATTTATTATTTAGTATTTTAATTTACGTTATCTTATTACCTGAATAAATAATTAAGGGGCAAAATCAAAAGTTTTAAATAATATAATACAATATAGGTAGTTGAAATGTTTGGTGTCTGTGTTCCATTTTTTTTTATTTGCTTGGGTTTTTGCGCGAGTCCCTGTAAGAGCGAGGCCCCGAGCAATTGGCCCGTTCGCCACCCCTACAGCCGCCACTGCCGCTACCTACAATCGACTAAAACGGAAACAGTGAGCTCACTCTTCCCGACGATAACATAAATCCGTGCGCCTGAAGTTTGGTAGGACACATCCATTGATTTATATCGATGAAGGTACCTCCTACCTATAATATTTTTGTCATTGTATCTTCTATGTGCAGGCAGCGATCCGTTACATTTTTATTGTACCTATGTATAGATTGGTAGATAGATGATAGACAGTGCTAAGGCCAATTGTCCACGTAGCTGCACGACATCCGCACGATTTCGACAATTGTCGGATGCAAGACGAAGTCTTGCATCTTGCGTACAAATAATGAAGTCTGTGTCCACGAAACGACAACGACACGACAGCCGCACGTCTTGCGTTTGTTCGTAGGATGCATGCATTCGACAAAAGACGCGTGCGTGGACAGTAGGCCTAAGTCTTGTACCTAAAACAACTGTGGTCTTATGAATAATATTTACTCACTAAAAATTACAAATACGAATTTTAGACACCAAACTACTTGTAACGCCATCTATCACAATCGTGTGACACTACTTCATACATAAGTTATAGAGTGAAAACTTGAAAACAAAAGCAAATAAAATTGTCACAGTTGAAGCGTCACCTATTGGAAAACTTTGACACTATTTTGAGACTGTCAACCAAATGTTAGCGCCATCTATTTGAACTGCTCACCACTACTTACTGTGCCACTACGTTCTGACTGGTATAAATAATCTATTTCGAACAAGATGATACCACATCAGGGTAATGCTCGGGTAATGGCATAGAATAGATGTAATGGTCAAAATAGCTTTACAACAAGGAGAAAACAAAGAGGGCGCCAGCTGGTATAAATATTACTAGTTTATTAAAAAACCAGCTGTGCCCCTCGGTTTCACCCGCGTCTTTTTGAGGAAAATCCCAAATTAAATATCCATTGTTTTAAAAAGCTACGATCAGTGAGAGTGGAACTATTGAAAACTAATAAAGGAACGTTAGGTAAAGTACTGGGATCTACTAAAATGTGTTTTATGGTACAGGTATTTTAAAGTAAGTACTTACTTCTGTGAATACGATATTTTTAGTTTTCTTTTCTTGGGGTAAAGGAAGAAAATGGTTACCTCTCGTCGCCTGAGTGCTTGTTTGTTCTATCTACGTGGTAAAATTTTACAGGATAAGGTTTCTGTGTGACTGCCAACCTGTTTGGCGATGTGTGTGTGTGTGTCTGTCTGTGGCACCACAGATAGAGCTCAAACGAATGGACCGATTTCGATGCGGTTTTTCATTTCCGTGCGGTAGGTAGTTCTTAGTTATGTTTGGTTAATATCGATTCAAGATGGTCGCCTCCACAAAACGGCGGATAAAATATTTCTTCACAACCTTCCTTGATATGAGTATCAAATGAAAGAACTTAACTTGTAGAATACACTATAAACTATGACAATTTTCAACTCCAAGATGGCCGACACTCCAAAACGTCGAAATACATTTCTTTTTATATTATTTATAATAGATCCCAAGGCCAGCTCAGATGTCACATATTTTCTGATGAACGAAATGTGGACGATTGAGTAGTGTTAGTATGTACTAAGAACGCATGTATACTCGCTACCTTGCTTAGGCGGCCAATTTTGAGACATCAGGCAATGAAGGTACGCCTAAAAATTACTTCATAAACATCAATTCCCCTAACTGATTTTTACGTATATTATATGCAACATCTTTAAAAATATGTCGCCAATACTCCCAGACACATTCCGTGTGTCCCAAAATAATGACTTAACCTGGAGGTGGCTATAGGAACCCCTAAACTAAACAAGCTAGAACCGTCGAGTTTGGACTCGTTTGAATAGTCTTGACAAGCAGTCTTATACTACATGACAGCCAGGGTCTCAAGATGGCGTCTGAAAGTAGCCATAGGAACTCCTAAACTAAACAAGCTAGAACAGTCGAGTTTGGACTCGTTTGAATAGTCTTGGCAAGCACTCTTGTGCTACATGACAGCCAGGGTCTCAAGATTGCGTTGGAAGGCGGCTATAGGTACTTCTAAACTAAACAAGATAAAACCGTCGAGTTTTGACTCGTTTGAATAGTCTTGACAAGCACTCTCGTGTTACTTGATATCCAGGATCTATAGATGAAGTCCCAAAAACTCTCTTGGAGTTACGTAGTTTTGTAGAGATCGATGAGATGGGCGTCGATAGCACTGGCCTAAAACCTGTATAGGAGAAGAAAAACTCTAAAATCAGATTTGGACTCGAATAAAAAGTAAGAAATTTAAAAATAAAACATTCATTAAAATATATTTTTAAAAACAAGCTTTTATTTAAATACTCTAAAACGAAAAAAATATTTTTTTTAATGCAATCAAACCCACCATTTTATTAAATTACAACAATTATATTGATATAAATAATATATAGTTCTACTTATTTTGGTTGTTGACAACGAATAGTGATAGGTAAAAACATCTGGCGTTCACCGTTTCCTCCAATCGACTAGAACAGAAAGAGTGACCTCACTCTTGCCGTCGATGACATAATTCCGTGCGCCTGAAGTTTAGGAGGACACATCCAATGGTTTATATCGATGACAAAAGTAGAGTCAAATCTCTTGGTATGTCTATTTGTTTTAAATTTACATAAATGGCATAATAATACACGTATACCATATCTCAAAATTGGCCGTCTAAGCAAGTTAGCGAGTAAGCATGTGTTCTTAAGTTGTTAGTACGTACTAACTTTACTCAATCGTCCACATTTCGTTCATCAGAAAATACGTGACGTCTGGCAGCTCTGGGATCTTGGACTAGAACCTTCAAATACTGTTAAAGACACGGGGGGTTGGTGGATGATACTTGACCTCGAAAGATCCTAGGTACATATCGGTTACCTCACGAAGCTTTCCTTCAGCGTTAGCGGAATCACGCACATGCCTTATGCCTTTGAAAATAAATTTAGTAGCGCGCCTGGGATTTGAACCTTGGGCTGCGGATCGGTATTCGCCGTTCCTCCAACAAATTTGGGATGTGACCAGTGGGGTTCGAAATCGCGCCAGCCTTTTCAAAGTCATGTAAATAATGCCGCTAACTTAAAAACTGCGAAGGAAAACATCGCAAGGAAACCTATTTGCCTAGAGTCTAAAACTTTAAATTCCATATTTTGTGCGTGGCTTAAACTCTATCCGCAGAAAGCAAAAAATAAACAAACCTTGCCTTTAGTCTATGGCCGATCGCCATTGTTAGATGCGCGCGCATATGAAAACTGATTATTTTTTCCCGCCATTACGAAAAAAAAACAACTTGTGTTTTCTGTTGTAATTATTATTTATATTATTGTATTGACATTGACAATTGTGTTGAAAAATGTCGTATTATACACGTGTGTGTTGATGATTACCGTCCTTGGTCCTTGGTTCTATTAAGACCCTCGCCAGCTTGGTGGATTATTACATGACCTTTACTATCTCCTTTTGAGAAATATCGACTACCTACTAATATAAATTGTACTGTTTTTAAAACATTTGAAAGCTGGTGTTCTATATATCTCCCAAATATATTTAAGGGAACCATCCATACATTTACCTACCTCAATCTAAAGTCATGATATGCCAGCGTGTTCGTCAAGGTTATCTCGCCTTTAACATTGCTTCCTAATTATCATACATAAATGAATGTATTTATCATGCATTTCTCTGACGTCAAAAATATCAAATCAATTTGACCAATTTCAAGAGTCTCCTTGTAACACATTTGTCCTGACTCACACAGGCCAGCTTTAATAAGCTTACTATGAGTACACTCGTCCGTATTCATTCACTGGAATGTGAATAGCAGAAGCTAAGATTTAAGAGCATAATATGGATATCGTTAATGGTAAGTAGGTGCTTTTATCAATAGTAGGTAGTGAGGTAGTAAGTAGGTATACCTACAACACGTTCGACGTAAAAAAAAAGATAAAATATGTCTTCAAAGTTTTTCCGCAAGTTATTTAAATTATGTTTAGACTTGCTTTTTAAACGACATGAAAAAAGGAGATGCTCAGTTAGGTTGAATGTTTTTTTCAATATAGAGTGACGAGACTAGAATTGGCGATAGAATAACTTTCAAAGGTACTAAAAAGTACCCCAGGCGCACTCTGCAAAGAGTCCCATCACTACTAACGCGACGTACCTACGAGTATGTAGTGTTACGCGATAGATCCGCCAACTGTGAATCGATTTTAAATATTAGGTATTTTTATAATTGTGAGATAGTAGGTAAGTACTTGTCATAAATAAATTTTATCAAAGCGGTGTAGCGGCGGTAACAAAAAAGTAAAATTTGCATACCTCGACGACGTATTCATAGAAGACGAATAAAATAGTAAAATTAAATTTAGTCTAGTATCTGAGTTGAGTTTTAAATCGGTTCATGTTTTTGGGAGGAAATTTGCACAATGGGTACGCATTGTGCAGCCGCGGCATTACTTACCTACACGTGCTATTGTGCCTGAGCAACCCACGTTACGTTCCCATTGCTGAAACTCGGGGCCTTCTCACGAGGAGAAAGTAAAAGCTACCTATCTAATCCAGGGCCGGATTTAGGGAAGGCCAATTGGGGCGAAAGTCCCGGGACCTCCACAAACGGGACCTCTACAATAATAGAGACTTCTATATTAAAAAATCTAATTCCAACCAGTAAACACTAGTAAACATCTTTTTCTTTGATATATATTTTCTCGCTGTTTTACCGTTATTTGCAGTAATACTTTATGCATACATGATTATATTATTTGGAAAATAATATTGGGCCACTCATTCTTCTCTACCACGATGATTAAGAGCGGGATGTTTTATCAAACATGTACTCAACATATATATTTCTTGTGGCACGTCGGTTTCCTCATATTTTTCCTTCACCGTTAAAGTCAGGCTTACATCTACGGAAAAACACACAGAGATAGCCGGTACATGCGGGATTCGAACCTACGACCTCATGATAGCGAAATCGGATGTTCTAGATGTTCGGACTAATCCATCACGGAATTTTGTTAGTGAATAACAAATATCAACAAAATAAGTAGAAAGAGGTTTTTTGTTTGAACGCGCTATTCACAGGAACTACTGAACCAATTTCAAAAATTCTTTATCCGTTAGATATGTACGTGATCGTTGAGTGCGATAGGTTATATATTATGTACGACGGGCGAAGCTAGGGCGCTAGTCGTGATATAAAATTGAAATCTAAGCTACCGTTTCTGAGTATATTGTACACTAAACCACCAATTCAACGATCAATGCAAATATATACACAAATACATGTTGGACATATCAGTAATTGAAGCAAGTGTTAGTGTTGTCGCGGACCAATTGATTCCATATTATGGACTCGTCGTAATGGAATAGTTCCATCATAAATATGTTTCACTAGTGCTTAGCTGGAGAACGACAATGCACAAAGGCAAAGGATATAAAAACAAACGTGGATTCAATCCAATGGGTTTATTTCAGGGATGCTATGGAGCTCCGTAACCTCAACCGAAACTATCGGATATCCGAAATAAAAATATATTCGTAACCGTATCGGCTTCAAAAGTTTCGGATAGTTTCGAATAAGGGCAAAGTCTAAATGATTTTTATTTTAATACATCAAATTTAAAATGGAGGTTTGCAATAACTACTTACCTATATGACTGACTAGCAGTGCCCCGCGGATTTACCCCCATCGTTCCCGTTATTTTCCCGGGATAAAAAGTAGCCTATGTGTTCTTCCAGACTAATAATCTAGCTGTATTACAAATTTCAGTCTGATCCGTTCATACGTTACGGCGTGATTGAGCAACAAACATACAAACATCCAAATTATCAAACGTCCATACTTTAACATTTGTAATATTAGTGGGATTATAATTTCGAATTATAACCTAGACTAGACAATACCTATAAATAAAACCAAACTATTTCATCCTATCTGTGTTTATGTTTTACTTCGATCTCATATCCGTAGCCGAAACTATCCAAAACTAACGAATGTACAAATAAGATATTAATATGTCTCTAATACATTTATTTAATTTTTTAAACGAACACAGTCTTCATTAACAAAATTAAATTACGATGAGAACTACACACTACACATAAAATTCACTATTCACACTAAACTCATCTGAAATATCATTGAAGATCTAAAGGTAATCATGATGAAAAATGGTGAAATACCTACATTTTTTAAATTAAGTTAATTATTTTTTAATTGCCTGGTGGCTTAGTTGGTAGTAAGTCTGCCTGGGAAGCCGTGGATCGTGGATTCGATCCCCACCCAGTGCAAATATTTGTGTGATGGATAAAAATATTTGTAACGTGCCTGCGTGTTTTATATGTATAATAAATATGTATTTAAAAGTATATAAGTATTATATCAGATATCTGGATTCCATAGTACAAGCTTTGCTTAGTTTCGGGCTAGATGGTGTTGCGTGTGAAATGTCCACCAATATTTATTTAAGTATTTAAAAGTTTCTGTCATTAAATAAATTATTTGCTAAAAACAAGTCGTCTACTCCCAACTGTTCTGTTGAGTACAAAATACATGAACGATAAATTATGCCGATAACAGAAAATTCTGTCTGCTACTTTATCAGTATATTTAACCCAGTGAAGAGTGCATTTCATAACAGGTGCAATTTAAATTTATTAAATTTAAATACAAACTGGATGTAAGTCATAACAAAAATGTAGACAAAATAAAAATAAAATTTTTCAACGATTTCATAATCTACAGGGTGCTTTTAAAGTTATATCAAAAACAAATAATGTACATACAAAGAAGTAGTGTTTATTTAAGGCATGTTTAAGGCATAATAATACATTACATAAACACTACAGCTACTTAGCAGGACCCTACAAATTTAATCATGTAAGTAACTGTTAATTTCAAGCGGTGAAAGAATAGTGTGCTAAGTTGCTTTTTAACCGCGTGCTTAGTTTTAATGACCGAGCAAGCGAAAGATTCTAAAATTGTAATTTTTGAATCGAGCGAGTGAGTGAAAATTAGAATCCTGAGCGTTGATGAGGGAATTCATAGAGCACAAGGTGAAAAATCTTCGTACTCAAGTGCAACACGTAACTTTTCATCCCACCTCAGCGACTTAGCTTTGCGCATTATTATATAACAGCACAGACTAAGTAGAGAATAACAGTTTCAGTTAATTCTTTTGACGACATTAAACTTCTTAGAAGCTGGAATCACTTTTTTCGGGGTTTTCACATGTTTTCATGTTTGTTGTTTTTAATCCAAGGTTTTGTTAACCCAAGGTTTTAACTTTGAGGATTTAAGGATTTGAGGACGCAAGACATTTGGCTTGCTAACAAACTTTTTCACATTTTTTGCTGGGCGCGGGGAGAACGCATATTTAACACATTTGTAAACTTTAACTCACACAAGCGCAACAAACCTCTGTTTCTTTTAAGACAAATGCTACGCACCTAAACTAAACATGCAGCAGAACGGCAGACGGAAAGTGTCTGGGAGTGTTGGGGCCTTATTTTTAAGGATATTGCCTACAACATACGTGAAAATCGCTTATTAGAAAATACGTGTAGGAAGTAATGAGTGTTCATTTCCCCATTACCCCATATCTTACAGTTAGCGATTAAGCCTGTTCTTAGTACGTCCTAACTCTACTCAATCGTCCACATTTCATTCATGAGAAAATACGTGACGTCTGGCGGCCCTAGGATCTTACTCTAAAAGGTTTAACTCCTAGAACTCTATCTTCATTATTCATACACTTTTTTCAACGCTGAAAGTAGAGCTCCGCGAGGCCGCTACGGCATAGACGCGGCGTCTAAAAAACCGGCATATCATCTAAAATATTAATTTTACAGTATTAAATATCAATTTAAAAATTTGGAAAAATTATAATGTAATCTTAAACGTACAAAACCTTGGGAAAAGAAATAAAATATGTCGATTTTTAGGGTTCCGTAAAATGTAAAAACGGAACCCTTATAGATTCGTCATGTCTGTCTGTCTGTCTGTCTGTCCGTCCGTATGTCACAGCCACTTTTTGCCGAAACTATGAGAACTACATTGTTGAAACTTGGTAAGTAGATGTAATCTGTAAACCGCATTAAGATTTCAACAGAAAAATTAAAAAAAAGAAAAATTAGGGTTGCCCCCCATACTGAGAACTGAAACTCAAAAATTTTTTTTTCATCAAACCTACACGTGTTGGGTGTTTATCGATAGGTCTTCAAAATTTATGTTGAGGTTTCTAGAATCATTTTCGTCTACACTGAATAATTTGCGCGAGAGACACTTCCAAAGTGGTAAAATGTGTGTCCCCCCCCCTCTAACTTCTAAAGTAAGAGAATGAAAAATCTAAAAAAAATATATGATGTACATTACCATGTAAACTACCAACGAAAATTAGTTTGAACTCGATCTGATGAGTAGTTTTTTTTAGTACGTCATAAATACACTATTATTGAAACTTCGATCAGTTACAATGAAATACAAGAATTATGTGTACTATGTATATTATGTTACTTGCTGAAACGGAACCCTTCATGGGCGAGTCCAACTCGCACTTGGCCACTTTATTATAAATTACGGCATAAAAGTTGAAATAGTTGGTCTGTACATTTTTCGCTTCCTGGAGCTCATCTTATTAAAGTACTTTATCAAATAATGCAATTTTTAGGGTTCCGTTAAACGTAAAAACGGAACCCTTATAGATTCGTCATGTCTGTCTGTCTGTCTGTCTGTCTGTCCGTCCGTATGTCACAGCCACTTTTTGCCGAAACTATGAGAACTACACTGTTGAAACTTGGTAAGTAGATGTATTCTGTGAACCGCATTAAGATTTTTACAAAAGTTTTTTAAAAAAACAAAAATTAGGGGTGCCCCTCATACTGAGAACTGAAGCTCAAAAATTTTTTTTTCATCAAACCTACACGTGTGGGGTGTCTATCGATAGGTCTTCAAAAATGATATTGAGGTTTTTAAAATCATTTTCGTCTACACTTAATAACTTGCGCGAGAGACGCTTCCAAAGTGTTGCGCGAGAGACGCTTCCAAAGTGGTAAAATGTGTGTCCCCCCCCCTCTAACTTCTAAAGTAAGAGAATGAAAAAACTAAAAAATATATATGATGTACATTACCATGAAAACTACCAGCGAAAATTAGTTTGAACTCGATCTGATGAGTAGTTTTTTTTTAGTACGTCATAAATACACTATTATTAAAACTTCGATCAAAGTTACAACGAACATTACAAGAACTATGTGTACTATGTATCTTATGTTACTTGCTGGAACGGAACCCTTCATGGGCGAGTCCAACTCGCACTTGGCTACTTTATTTTAATTAAAGTTTATTGTTTTGGTAGTTATGATTTGTTCGTCGAAAATATGTTGTAGTGGTAGAACTCTTGGCAGCGTCCGCCTGGGGAAATACCACACCTTTGCCAGTCATTCTACCGCCAAGCAGTAATTTGCAAACATTACTGTGTTCCGGTTTGAAGGGCAATGTTTCCAGAGAAATTACGGGGCTTAGAGATATAGCACCTTAGATATCTGGGTGACAAGCGCAGTGCAGTGCTAGGTAATGATTTGGACTCTTCATAATCTAATAACTGCGTGTCACTGTGCTTTTATGTGTCAGGCATGTTGCTTATCATCAGGCACGTGTCCTGCTCGTATCGTAACTTTTTATAAAAACAAGAAAAATGAGATTCTCAAACAGACTGATCATCCACTCAGGTCTGCAGCTCCATGTTGGGGTAGAATGGGAGAGACTGGCCTGTTGGCTTAGTTAGTCTGCTTGCGAATCCGTGGGTCGTGGGTTTGATCCCCACCCTGTGCCTGGGTGTTTTCTATGCATAATAAGTATGTATTGAAAAATATATATCTAAGTATTATATCAGCTATTTGGCTTCCATAGTACAAGCTTTCCTTAGTTTGGAGTCAGATGGTGCTGTGTGTGCAATGTCCACCAATATCCTACTATAATATATTATTAAAAATGCCAATGTATGGTTTTAATATTTGGATGTTAGTTGCTCGATCACGTCGTAACGTATGAATGGATCGGGCACAAATTTGGAATATATGTAGATTATAGTATGGAGGAACAAATAAACTACTTTTATGCCGGCAAAATAAAGGGTCCGGGAACAACGCGGGTAACACCGCGGGCCGCTGCTAGTCTATTTATGTATATATATGTGACAAATTTTCAGACCACCACAAATATCTACCCAAAAATTGGTGCCAGCTCTCGGAATATAATCGTGGTAGATGTATGTAGTGATCGTAGATTATGGCAAATTAGTAAGATAAGTATTTGGAATACTTTGTGTATGCTTTCAGGTATACTGTACTTAGTTTTTTTTTAACTTTTATAGGTTTACTCTTGACCGCCATCTCGCCTGGTGTTAAGCGACGATGCGGTTTACGATGGAGCGTGTTTACCTACCTAGTTAGCGTGGTTACCGGATCACTCTCGATTTGAAGACACAAAGATCGTAACCATTGGGGAAAGCCAACTCAGGCAACGTATTCCACAGTCTAGACGTTCTTATCACAAAAGTAGAGTCAAATCTCTTCATTCGTGTCTTTAGTTAGTTTACACTAGTAGGGATCTGCGCCAGCCCAAAGTTCGGTAGGCAAATAATAAAATATCACCACACTGTAATATGGAAATATGCAAAAACCCAACTCGTGTTTTGCGCTTTGAAATCTAGATTTTTCCTTTTTGAATAACTTCGTGAATTCATGTAATATTTATACCGTCTACCTTCAATATTGCGTCTGAAATCATTCCAGCCATAAATCAAACAGCGGCCATGGTCACAGAATCCGTATATTACGAATGCAGCAGTTTGTATGTAACACTTCTATAATATAAAGGCAAAATTTGATGGATTATCTAAATGTAGGAAATTACGTATATGTATGTACTAAAAGGTTGAGGTGAAGTAATTTTAATATCTTCCCCCCTTTAATATCTGCTGCTGGAGGAGGCCTATACCCTAACAGGGGTTCCAATACCTGAAGAAAAAGTTTAAATTCATATACGAGTATATACAAATATAGTTATTATTAAATATGTTATATATTACCCTAATTAAACCTTTGTAATATTTAAGATATATTGGAAATAAACAGGCTTATTATTATTATTAATTTTAATATCTACAGAATTATGTTACGTATAATTTGTTATGTTAATGCCTGTAGCAAATTAAATATTATTTTATCGACAATGTATTAAATTTGTAATTTAACCTACATCTTCTTCAATTGAGCACACTCACTTATCTACAAGGAACCGATCACCTCACTCAGCCTCACTCTGACCTGAAGACAGTCCGGAATTATCCATAAAAATATAATTACATATCCTACCATATATTTCACACACAGGCAAAAATACTCTTTTGGTTATTATTAAAATGTGTGGTCAAATTCAAAATAGATTAATATTGCTTCATTGGCGAATTTCGACAACTTGGTTGACCGAATACCTTATTTATTTCTTATTGTGGTACATACATATTAGACCTAAATATAGTAACTATGTCAGCATGAAAGGTAGGTATAAGTCGATGTAATGTTACACGGCTCATGTATGACAATAAGTTACAGGGACAAGAGATAATCTAACTAGATCATCTTAATCTTCTTTTCAAAGCTTTTTAGTTATTTAATCTTCATGTCTACGCATGACTAGCCGGAACAACGATAATATTATTATGGATGTTAACACTAATTACAAAATAATGTTTTGTGTTAATTTTATGATAGTTCGTATTAATAGAATATCGAACATCATTAACTTAGTAAAACACAGTACTTAGTAAATTTATCATAAATAATTTAAATGCTATATTTTTAATCTGTTGTCACGTGACTGCAAACACCAAAATGGCTTATTACGTCACTAACCGCAAAACAAGAAGATTGTTTATTTCCCTGCATTTTTTATTATTATTTGCGATCTTAGCGAAGACGATTAAAATAAAACACATAAACTGGACATACAGTCATGAATCGCGCCCAATGTTTTGCGGTTAGTGACGTCATGTCAGTCGTTAGTGTTTTAGCAGAAAAATAAAAATTACTTTATTATTGTATATTTATTTTACTCTTAAAATACGGGACCCTTATAGATTCATCATGCCTGTCTGTCTGTCTGTCTGTCATACGGACGGACACGTCCGTATGTCACAGCTACTTTTCTCCGAAACTATAAGAACAATACTATTGAAACTTGGTAAGTAGATGTATTCAATAACCCCATTAAAATTTTTATACAAGAAAAAGAAAATAACAATAAATTTTGGGGGTGCCCCAGTGCGGGTTGGTGGATGACACATGACTTCGAAAGATTCTAGGTACATGTCGGTTTCCTCACGATGTTTTCCTTCACCGTTTTAAGTTAGCGGCATTACGCACATTACTCCGAAAAGACAGTGGTGTGTGTGGGGTTTGAACCCGGGGTCTCCGGATCGGCAGTCGCCGATCGGTTTATCTATGGATAGGTCTTTAAAAATAATTTGATGATGATTTTTAGGGTTCCGTAAAACGTAAAAACGGAACCCTTATAGATTCGTCATGTCTGTCTGTCTGTCTGTCTGTCTGTCTGTCTGTCTGTCCGTCCGTATGTCACAGCCACTTTTTGCCGAAACTATGAGGACTACACTGTTGAAACTTGGTATGTAGATGTATTCTGTGAACCGCATTAAGATTTTTACAAAACTAATTAAAAAAAAGAAAAATTAGGGTTGCCCCTCATACTAAGAACTGAAACTCAAAATTTTTTTTTTCATCAATCCTACACGTGTGGGGTGTCTATCGATAGCTCTTTAAAAATGATGTTAAGGTTTCTAAAATAGTTTTTGTCTACACTGAATAATTTGCGCGAGAGACACTTCCAAAGTGGTAAAATGTGTGTCCCCCCCCTCTAACTTCTAAAGTAAGAGAATGAAAAATCTAAAAAAAACATATGATGTACATTACCATGTAAACTACCAACGAAAATTAGTTTGAACTCGATCTGATGAGTAGTTTATTTTTAGTACGTCATAAATACACTATTATTAAAACTTCGATCAAAGTTACAACGAACTACAAGAACTATGTGTACTATGTATATTATGTTACTTGCTGCAACGGAACCCTTCATGGGCGAGTCCAACTCGCACTTGGCTACTTTATTTTCTAATAGAACTGAGTAGTTTGCGCGAGAGACTCTTCCAAAGTGGTTAAATGGGTGTCCTCCCCCCCTGTAACTTCTAAAATAAGAGAAAGACAAAACTAAAAAAAAAAATATGATGTATGCATATTACCATGTAAACTTTCAACGAAAATCGGTTTGAATGAGATCTAGTAAGTAGTTTTTTGTTTTACGTCATAAATTCACTATTGTTAAAACACTGATTAAAGCAACAACAACCTACAAGAACTTTTATATAATGTTACTTGCTGCTACGGAAGCCTTCATGGGCGAATCCGACTCGCACTTGACTACTTTATTATTTTTTATGTTTTAAGCTTTATATTAATCAGAAAAGTCCAGCAAACAAACCCGCGTGAAACATTCGTAAATATTAAGTAGATACGGTCTCAATCCTGGTCTGTTACCTACACTCTGAGCGCCTTCCTATATGGACTCACTCGTCGCAGAGCATTCGCTCTTGGCGGAAGACTCCCCCACTTGGCGAACTCTACCTACCCAATTTTTCATCTGATAATCACAGTGCTGTAACTAAAAACTGTACCAAAATGGGACAGAAAAAGAAGAAATCTGAGTAAGTCAACACTTGCTTTTTAAATTGCTCTGCGATATGGTTTGTCCTTATTTTAGCGAAATTGCATGGTTTGTCTTGCAAACTCTGGATTTTAGGTATACATGCTTCTAATTTTCACGGTTTTACATAAAGTTATAGTTTTGAAGGTGCTGAGCAAAATCTGTGTCTATTGCTATAATGGGTTCTAGTTAAAACCTTAAACCTGATTAATTCCTTAAGTAACTTGGCATCGGTCAAATTTTAAGAGAAATCTGGCGGCGTTGATTATGATATTTTGTACATACCTACATTGGGTGTCAGGCTACAGAAAATGTGTTAGTATATGGTTAGTATGCCCCTTGCGTCCTAAAATATTAACTTGTACAACTCTGACTTGTGTTTATCGTGAAATTATAATAGATTCAACCGTTTACAGTTTATTTTCTTTTTGACAGCACCAATAGAACGTAACTGCGTCATGTTACGCAAAAGTTCACTTTTAAATGCGAGGTTTTAAAAATATGGCAACTGCTTAAATTTGCTCCTTGATCCCGTATAATAATCATCTTTGACAAATTGAGTCCATAAGTGCAGTAGTTTTTTTTATAAATTACATAAAACAACAAACGTTTTTAAAAATTTACGTTCTATGGCTATCAACATCACCCAACGTTTGTTGTTATATTGACGAAAAGGTAAAATTTAATACAGTAGTACCGATAATATTTCTGAATAAATCGTTAGAAAATAATTTTGCGGAAAAAGATTTTCAGGAAAAGATTTTATCACATATCATTAAAAAAAATCATGACGGACCCACCATACCACTAGCCCTACCCCTGGTGGTAAGGTAGGTCCGAAACCATACCACCATCATGCCATCAAGTAATAGTGTTGTGACACATTTTTAAAACAAAAGTTTTGTTTAGACTTATTATTATTTACAGCAAATAAACTAAAAGAACAAACTGTAAAAATGTACCTACGCAATTCGTCTAATTCATGACCAATGGTAATTTGTTTGTTGACTAACTGCATTTGTACGCCTATTATAAAATCGTCTTTAATAATTTGGTTTATTCGCCGTTTTTTAGGTATCTTTGTTTCATGAATCTTATGTAATACATTCAGAAGTTTTCTTGCTCAGTAATTTATTTATTTTTTAATGAAATGATTCTAATATGTTGGTTGTGCTAAATACTACAGGAAGAATGTATTTTCAACCAAAAAGTTTCGATGTAGTTTATAAACTTTTCCATTCGTTTTAAACTGTGACATTCCGATTTTATATAAAAACGGAACCCTTAAAGATTCGTCATGTCTGTTTGCCTGTCCGTCCGTATGTCACAGCCACTTTTTTTCCAAAACCATAAGGACTATACTGTTGAAACTTGGGAAGTAGATGTATTCTGTTAACCGCATTCAGATGATTTTTATACAAAAATATTAAAAGAAAACAATACATTTTGGGGGTGCCCTTTATTTAGAACTGAAACTCAATTTTTTTTTCATCAAATGCATACGTATGTGTGGGTCTTTATGGATAGGTCTTCAAAAAATATGTTGAGGTTTCTCATATTTTTTTTTTTCTATACTGAATATTTTGCGCGAGAGATACTTCCAAAGTGGTAAAATGTGTGCAACTTCTAAAATGACATGACATTACCATGCAAACTTCCACCGAAAATTGGTTTAAACTTGATCCGGTAAGTAGTTTCTTTTTAGTACGTCATAAATACACTATAATTAAAACTTCGATCAAAGTTACAACGAACTACAAGAACTTATCTATTTTGTTACTTGTTGCTACGGAAGCCTTCATGTGTGTCCGACTCGCACTTGAGCGCTTTATTCCAAATATTGCGCTTCTAAAGTCACACGCGTTCGGGAACACTTTTAAAATTGCGTTAATTGGCAAAATCGGCCCATTTAATGTAAGTCAGTATAATAAATATAATGCAAGGAATATTGAACTTGAATAATTGCATAAGACTTACATTTTTGCAACAAATAGATAATAATAGTTGCGGAAAAAATAACCATCTTAGATAAATCACAATATGAATACTTTGTCACATCATTATGGTGGTATGGTTTCGGACCCACCCTACCACCAGGGGTAGGGCTAGTGGTATGGTGGGTCCGTCACGAAAAAAACGTGTACAATATTTTTTAACAATTATATTATTACTGTCGCTCTAATTAGTTTTGATTTTATTCAGGGCGATTACTACGAATTAGTATTAACAACCGTATTACAAAAACAGACTCCGATACTATTTTTTCAGAATGGCTTAATTTGGTTCCGTCACATACTTTTATTGAGTGATTACAGTTTTATTTCCGGCATTCTAGAATAAGTACATTTTGAAAATCAGTCATTATGGGAAAAGGTCATTTTGAGCTTTGTTCATTACGGTTTTAGTACAATATAACATTATATATTCAGTCCAAACGTGCCGCACCCATTTTATTGAGCATTTCAAAAGTTACGTCATCAGTTTAGTGCTTGAGGAGATTCTTATCAAGGCGGAGGAGGAGGTTTATTGTAATTCTGCGTCTATAATTGTCTGTGTCATACGGATACATTTGTGCACTCCTCCTTCCTTTTTCATTTATCTACTGCTCAGCTTTGTTTAATCTATACATCATCATCATCAATATGTACTTGTACTCTGCTGGACATAAGCCTCTCAGCCCGACCCCCGGTGTTACGTTGCCATCCGCCACCAGCCTCCTTTCGTATATCTTTACTCCATCTAGTCTCAGGGCGTCCCACACTACGTTTACCAATTGTATATAGTTATTATAATTTATTTATTTTTACATTTTCTAATATTGGTTCTAGAACAGGTCGATAAAGCAATTGTCTTCTTACATACCCCTACTCTTAGTAGGTATCCTCAATTTCTGTACCTACCTACTCTCTAGTTACCTGCCACCGGCACGCGTGGTGACAGGATCCTACTCATAAGTTTAAGCACAAAAAGTGAGCTGTTTAGTCTGTAACTTTATGTATGTACCAAACTCCCGTCTTTCTAAAGTTTTTCAGAATACTCAGATATATACGTGAGATAACTTGTGAATTTATTATGAATACAGACTATAATTTTATTTGATATTATACTATTAATTAACCTTAATACACTTTATTTACAATATATACATAAACTTAATCTAAAAGACCGGTGCCAGTGGGAATTGTGCCCAAAATGCTGGCCCCATTGCCACGTTGGATGGCGATACTTATGCGTTGAGCAAAAAAAAAAGGCCAGCATTTTGGTCCCGAGTTGCATCACAAAGACGCTTACATAACTCTTTGTAAATGGTTTTGGCACTCAGTCCCCACGGTCCCAAAGTTTCGACCCCAAAAGGCTCAAACATGTATCCGCTATCGATACAGCTATATTTGCGCCTTTTGAGGTCTTCAGCTTGCTCAGCTGCCGCGCCAGCTCTGACTTGTGTCCTAGAAAGATGAGACGGCGCCAAAGTATCGACGCAAGTGGCATCCCAGACCAAGGGCCGTCCCATCTTCCACGGAATCAAAGTCATCCCGTCTGGTCTTTTACCATCGTTCCGAGCTAGGCTGCTTGGCTCTAGAACAGCTGTACTTGTGATACATATATTTTTCAATTATTTCAGGAAGAAACCAAAAGCTGCAGAGCCACAGCTACCGTCATTGTCGTATTTTCAAATTGTAAGAATATTCCAGGAACTAATATGATAACCCCATTTTATAATCGTATCTACTAAAATGGCTAATTATTTAACAGGTCCCAATCTAATCTACCTAATATTTTTCATGGTATTTCCAAAATCACTGCATATCATTGCAAACACACTCAACGCAACACCAATTAAACTATATAATATTTGGTACCTAAATGTAAAGTTTAATATGTACTTCAGTAACACACTAATTATTTATTTTCAATTATATAACTGATAGTACTCTTTTAAAACACTTAAAAAAATTGAAAACTTAAACGAACAGGTAAATTAAAAAATACTTTAATATGTAGCCAGCATGATGTGCACGCTTACAACTTGTAGAAGTAGACTTGATCATTTTCATTGTTTTTAGACCTTCATCGGTCTATGGATAATTCTGATACACTTAGAGTAAGTATATTTACTTAGGTATGCGGTGTGTAAATATCATTCTCACTTAGTTTTGATATTGCGTGATAACTAGCAGAGCCTATGTTGTACTATTTAAAAATAATTGACGTGTATGATGTTAAACACAGAACATGTTAAACGAAGTCGAAGAATGAAAATAGAGTGGTCAATGTTATGAACCAGTTTGTTTTGAGCCAGTTACAAATAGTCTGATTTGGCAGTTCCGCTATGCAACATGTACGGAGATCTTCGCGACAATCCTGGGGGTGCTTCTCGGGCTATGTTCTGGCGCCGGCATCTGCTACAACCTGGTCCAAGTGGGGGAGATCAGCACCGCCTTCGTGGAACGCACCAAGTATCAGGAGCTGAGGTCCAGCCGTCTACCTCTTACTGCCGCATTTGGTGGGGGCCGGATCCTGTAAGTATAGTTGTCAGTCATCATTGTACCATTATATATGGTACAACGATAACGGCACCAATAAAAAACCTTGGATTTGTATGTAGCACATTTAAACATACTAAATAAAATCTTTATTTTAATATTAATATAATTCGTTTATTCCTTACAGATTTTCAACTAAATTTTACAAAAAATGTTTTGTAATAAATTTCTTGTAAATCAATTACTTCAATAGTTGAACCCCAATCTCGGCTTTATCTTGTATCTTGGGTTCTCTGGTCCATCCATATCTGTTTGAGTAACATTTTTGAGCTTCCGTAATGCATTGCTAGGTACATAGTTAAATTATTATGCAATTTTTTTTTTATTTGGAACACTAAATTACATATTGTAATTAAATTATTTATACCTAGTTACATTATATTATTTTAGTTTAATTAAAATTCATTATTTATGTTTGATATTTAGTGCAGTATGAATATTTAATAATAATTGATTCATACAAAATTCTTTCTGTTTTGAACAATAGTTAATATTGAAATAAAATGATGTACGTATAAATATTGATTTAAATAGAAATAGAATGAGACGGAGGGTTGTGTGAAAGAGCGCGGGAGAGTGTGTGTGAAAGTGTGAAAGGGAAATGATGACGTGTGTGTGTATTGAGGGTGGACGATTGACGATTTTGGCAAAACAATTTGGTAATTACAATATACATATAATAGCAACATTGTGTATTGCGTGAGGAACCCTAGAGATCACACAAGGTGACGTCCTTTGTCGTGAAATCCAGTGGTTTCTTATGGTAAGTGAATCCATTAATACATATTTTTGCCCACCAGTGCCTACTTTTAATGCACCGGGTACGGACCTTTATATCTGTGCGCATATATGCACCAGATCTTGGACGTGGTTTGGTCATTGTTGCGCCTCTACATGGTTTGTGTCAGAGGTGTTCTAGAGGTGAGGTGTTCCACATGGCTTGGGGACTACTTATGCCGCCATATTTGTAGAACGGGACTGGACAGAATTAAACTCCTTAGTTTAACTCCGTCCTAAGAAACAGATTAACATTGAAATATAAATTCTGACAAAAAGCACGGACTTTTGACTCTATCGTTGCTAAAGTTATGAATTAACATCAATGTTACTTTGTGTTTTCCGCCTGGGGAAATACCACACCTTTGCCAGTTTTTATACCACCAAGCAGTTATGTGCAAACATTACTGTGTTCTGGTTTGATTGGTAAAGTTCCCGGAGAAAGTATCTAGAGCAAGAGATAATCACCTTTTATTTGTGAGTAACGAGCGCAGTGCAGTGCTAGACAGTAATTTGGATTTTTCTTGTTCAAATGCTGCATGACACTTGTAATAGACTGGCGTTTTGCTTACTATCAGGCGTATGGTTTGCTCTTCGTCGTCAAAATTATAAAAAAAGAGGTGTGGAGCTGTATCTCTAATATTTGTGACCTCCATTGATCAGGAGATTTTAAAATATAGGTACGCCGAAAAACCCTCTGAAGGCTAAGTTTGCCTCAATATAAACAGTACCTGTTAAAGTAATACTCATTAGTCGTAAGTTCTACACGATCATATACCTATTTGTTTTGTAGTGGTAAGTAAGACTCCTTGCATGGTACGCCTGGGAAAGTAACACGCCTCTTCCATTTATTCTACTACCAAGCCGTTAAATGCAACCACTACTGTGTCCCAGTTTAAAGGGCAATGTTTCCAAAGAAATCACAAGCCAAAGAGATAGATCGACAGCGATGCGATATAATGCAGTGCAATTAAAGGCAGTGATTTGTCCTTTCAAATTCAAGTAGATAAGAAGCACTGTGTTGTTATGAGCAAGTGTATTGTGGATGTGTGGATTGCTCGTCCCATCACTCTACCTCTATATTATTTTCAAATCCTTTAATGGTGAAGGCTAACATGGAGAGGAAAGTAACATGCTCCCAGAAATATATTTCCGGGGAGGATGACATGAGACCGTGTGTCAACCGAAACACCGCTGTTGGTAAGCATGGTGGATCAGGAATTAAGGAAGAATCTTCTTTTTGTGGGTGAATACCCTGAGTTCCATTAGTGGAGACTTAAAGTTATTAATTAATTTAATTTTAAGAAAACTTAATTTATTAGTATTCGTTACTTTAATTTTAGTAATTTTATAGACATTAGTAAATCGTCCATTTTGCTGTTTGTAGTCAAAACGCGTCAAACGCAGAAAACATGAAAGCACTGAGAGAAGACGCCGAGGCGATGGCCATCGGGATGTTCGTCAGCATCGGTGTCTCGCTGATTCTCTGCATTGGTTCAGTTGCTCTCATCAGCTGGAGTGCCTTGAGACAGGTGATATATTAACTAATTATGCACTAATTAATATGACGTGCATTATGATTCAGAACGCGTACTATGTGTGCGGTCTGTTTCAGACTCGTAGCGGGGTTCATCATCTTGGTTATCTCTAGACCTGTATGGATCTATAGATAATTCAAATGAGCTTAGTGTAAGTAGTTGGGTAGATAGTGTAAATTGTACTACAAACTATCAGTCAGATACTTACTCATTTATTGTGTCAGGTAACGTTTTAATTTATTTTGAAAACAATGCATTTCATTGACCTTTAACAAATGCGTTTATTTCCTTTGACACTACTGCTTAGCACTACTGGTAGAGTCATGGGAAATTTAACTTTCCCGTGGCACTACTGCTCTGATTGGCTGATTAAACGCCTACTGTAAAATTTCCCTTTGACTACCTCATTACCCATGGCACTACTAAAGTTTTCAAAAAATAAAAGGCCCGTTTAGACATTATAGAAACACTGTTTGTTAGGGAACAAAACTAAACTAAAAAAAACAATAAACTTCTTTTTTTAATTTATTTCATAATTTATTCATAACAAAAGTAGGCATGGGTTCCATAAATGAACTCTTAATATTTATATCAATGGGTTTAGTGGTAAAAAACTCGTTTTGAGATAAACGCGTTTCAACGTTTGAAAATGTATACCTGCTTATCATAATGTGTTTAAACACATTCCTTTTCTTCGTGTTCAGTAAGTTTGAGTGCACCAATGGCAGTTCAAGTTGTATTTTAGTTGTTTTATAGGACTAGTTGAAGAGAAGAGAACACTAACTACTCTTTGGCATTTTAAATTAAACTATTTTAATTTCAAATGCTGTTTTAAATGGTATTCATTGAACAGGAAAAAGTTAAGTTTAAATAATACTGTTTAGAATACACATATTTTCAAGTGTTTACAAATAATGGGAGCCATACAAATACACTCTTTGTAAGTAGTGTTGTACTTACTACACTTAGGCATTCTAATTTACGCTTGTGGTGTTCACTCATCAAAGTTTTCAAACAACGCCAGGTTGTTTCGCATAAACATAAACACATATACAACGACGGCAACGTTAATATGTTTGATTTCCCAAAATGTGGTCTACAGTATTGTCTTTGACAGAGCTTGCTGATAACTCTAGCACATTTCTTCTGTGGCCTAAAAACTGCATGTTTTCCTGTGCTTATGCCCCAAAAGATAACACCATGTCGAAGCAGCGATGAGACATTGCCATCATAAGCCAACAACAATGTAGGTAAACCTGCGCCTTTTGTTAGCATATGAAGTGCATATGAATATTGAGTAATCCTTGTCAAGATGTAATCCTAGGACTGACATACGTTGCATCTATTATTTCAATTTCATGGCCAGAATAAGTGGTTTTAAGTCCATTTAATTTATTTATTACTAGCTTTTACCCGCGACTTCGTCTATGCTAAATAAATATTATAGTAACTGAGTCAGTATTTGTGCACCCATACCAATTTACGATAATAAAAACAGCTTTCATTAAAACTCTAGCTGAACCGAGCGCTTGTTGCTACGCTACCTATCGAAAATTGGTCGTACCAATTCAAATTTTGAACAATTTCGGTTACCTTAGGTTCTAATGATGCAACCTCTAAAAGATAGACACATGCTGTCACGCAACGAAAGCTCTCAAAAAGCAATATGTTTTCCCGTTTTTGTTACATTTTTCAGCCATACTCCGCTCCTGTTAATAGTAGCGCAATGTTAAATAGCTTATAGCCTTCCTCGATTAATGGACTATCCAACATAGAAACAATCTTTCATATCGGTCCAGTAGGTCCCGGGATCCTAGGGTTCAAACATACAAACAAACTCTTCAGCTATATAATATTAGTATAGATAAGTAATAAGTATAGATTTTAAACAATTTCATCAAAATAGATTCAGCGTTTTAGGCGTTCAAGTAGACAGACATAGTCACTTTCACATTTATAATAATGTAATAGTATCTATGGAATTTAAGTGTCTAGTTGCAAAATTTAACGGTTTTATCATCAACATTGACGAAATTCCATGTAAACTTTAATTCCTCATTTCCACCCCTTCAACCCTTTTTCTGTGACAAAAAGTCGCCCTTGTCCTTGTGCTGTGCTACAAATTTCATCAATAGGCGCTAAAGCGTAATAGACAAAGTAATTATACGATAAAATATCTGTACGAATTACTTTCATATTTATAACATTAATATATCCTCAGTATTGTATTCAACTAGACACTTAGTTGCAAAATTTCATGGTTTTATCTTCAATACTGACGAACTTTCATACAAACTTCCACCCCTATTTCCTCCCTGTACTTATAGGTCGAAATTGAAAACAAAATTGCTGGAACATTACCTATTTATTTGCTTCGCGTCAAGTGTCTAGATACGAAGTTTCATGATTTAATCTGCAATAATTGCGAACTTCCATACAAACTTTCAACCCCTGTTTCATCCCCGTACAGTTCATAATTACTAAATTGCTAGAACAAACATTCATTTGATTTTTGTCTAGCGTCTAGATACAAAGTTTCATGGGTTAGTCTTCAACAATGACGACCCTCCACATGAAGCTTTCATCCCCCATTTCTACCCTTTTTCCATTATTAATTTTCTTTCTTGGTATCTAGTCTATCAGTGTAACAATTTCATTTCAATCTTTTCTGTTGATTTCATGCTTTTAACTTTTAAAATTATGGAATTTTCATAAAACCGCACATCCCTTGTTTCACTATCTTAGGGTTTGAATTTCGCAAAACCCTGTCTAACCTGTCTTAGCGAGCGCCTACGTGCTAAGAGACACCTCCATGCAAAATTTGAGACTCCTAGCATTTGTAGTTTCTGAGATTTCGAGTAGATATTTCTGAATAAGATTAAGTTTTAGCAAGATTATTACATGGTGTTGACTATTTCGAATAACCATCAAGTTATTCGCAGCTTAAAAACAGTGTAAAGCCGGGACATGATCTCATTTGTCATACATATTGAAATATCTACATACATACATATGTAGATATTTCAATATATGGAGACCTTGATGTCTAGTCCACCAGTGCTTTATGCTTACAAAGGTAATTTTGTTTTTCGAATTCTTCTAAAATTATGATTGAAGTGTCATTCATTCTATTCGGAATGGCATCTAGATAGTTTCAGAGAAAATACTAAGCCCGCTCGCAAAAATTGCAATAGTTATACACAATTAAGTGAAAATAAAAAAGGGTTTTGTTATTTGCCAATATTTCAAAAACTATTTGAGATAATTCCAATTTGAAAAAATGTAAAAAAAAAGAGAACATTGTCTAAAGCCTCCAGCTTTGGTTAGTTTGGGGTCAAATGGTGTAGTGTGTGAAATGTCCACTATCCACACACTAATATTTATTTATTTAAGTATTTACTTTCATCGGTATCAAACGATATATTTTAGTACTAAAAGCGTAATTAATATATCCAAACGAGTGATTTAGATAGATAAACAAACTCTTAATTGCACTAAATAAACAAAAAAAAATTAAAATCTTAAGAACAACAACAAAGATTTAGATGTTCCTTGGTTAGATAGATTAATTAAACTGTGCTAGCCTAAAACAGCGTTTGATTAATTTAGATTCAGTACTGTAGTTAGTGTTTCCTACTAATATTATAAATACGAAAGTTTGATTGTTTGGATGTTTTGCCAAATCACATCGGAACATCTAAATGGATCGGGTTGAAATCTGGAATACAGTTATAATATATTATTATAATTTTTATCATGGCAAATTAACGGGGACGGGAACTGCTGGGCGCTGCTAGTAATTAATAATCGTAATTTTATTGTCACAATTAGTGTAATTGTTAGTAGGTCGTGTTTTTTAATAAACAAAAACAAAGTAACATTTTATCACATCATGAACACGCTACATTTTCGTGACCCATTTGCTGCTTGGAGTTCTCAATGAGATTCCTAATGAACTGATAGATTTTTCTCTCGAAGCACAATAAACAATTGGCTTAAATTGACGGCCTCCCTATTTATTACCAACGAGCCTGACGCTTGACAAAAAACTGCTTGATGAATGCGACCTTGGCTCATTTCAGGATTTTATAATCACGGCTTTTGCTTGCTTCTATACTTTGTCTCGTACAATGTTCTGTGATAGGTATAGCTAATATTTCGACAAAAAACGGCGGATGTAAAATTACAGTTTGTTAGCATAGAGGGACCTATAAATTTTTTGATACATTAAAAACCTCAAAAATTGAGTTCCACTGTCTGGATCATAAATAAATATTGGTGGACAATTTACACACAACACCATCTGACCCCAAACTAAGCAAAGTTTGTGCTATGGCGACCAGATAACTTATATAGTTTTTTAAATACATACTTCTTTTACATAAAAACGCCCACGAACAGTACAAACATTTGAACTCATCACACAAATATTTGCACTGGGTGGGAATCGAACCCACGACCCTCCGATTCGCAGGCAGAGCTACTATCCACTAAGCCACGAGATCAGTCGATATACACAGACCTTGCATCAGTCTTATGACACAGACAAAAGAACTTTGACGAAGAATGTATAAGGTTTAAGATTTAAAATTTTCAACTAAGTACAGATTTACTCATTTTGATTTTTATGTTTCAGATAACAAGGATTCGAATGCTATTTCTGAAAGCCGTTCTTCGTCAGGACATGTCTTGGTTCGACACTGATAATGAGTTCAATCTGGCTTCCAAAATGTCAGAGTAAGTAAAATTAACCTATTTATCATCAATGGACCGTTCAAATTATACCGTCGACTCGTGTACATTAGCACAACGACAGTACTGTTGTAATAATTTCGAATCAATGTAATATAGGCATTAATAATATCTTTTGGTGATCTCTTCTTTTTAACCAACTTCCAAAAAGGAGGAGGTTATCTATACGACCACCATGTTGTTTTATGTATTCTTGTTTTTTTCTCAAGAACCGATTTTAAAATGTATTTTCCTGTTCAAAAACTTGGTACACTTCCCAAATGGTCCCATATATTTTATAATTTTGTCGAAATCGGTGTGGCGGTTACATAAAAAATTAAACCGAGTTCAAAACCACAAATAAATAGGACCTCAAAAGCGAACAATTAATTAATACGAGTATAATTAATACCTAGTACCTGGGTGACCGAGCTTTGCTCGGCTTAAATACTAAATATACTTAGATACCTACAGATAAAAGACTCCAAGAAATATATTTTCTTAAAAAAAACGAATGGAAAAAAAAGAGAACCCGTCTGGATTCGAACCCGGAGCTACTAATTCGTGACCGCTATGAGCGCCCGACTTTCCGTCTGAGCTAATTATGATGTCGTATCACGCGGCGAAATTTACCTTCACATTCTAATGTCTAATGTGTCAGTTTGTCATTGTCTAAAAACGCGCATAATATGCGTTTTTTTTAAATAAAACCTAGTTAGATCGATTTATCGTCCCCGAAATCCACTGCATACATAATTTCATGCAAATCCGTCGAGCCGTTTCCGAGATTCAGATTCTATATATATATACATATTTATATAAGTACAAGAATTGCTCGTTTAAAGGTATAAGATAAGCGCTATTCACTCATCTCTTTGAAGTCGATGCCAGCCAAGTCTAACAGGTAGTAGATAGTAGATAGCTGATAGCTACATAGATACTACCTACCTACATACAAGTATTTGCCTACTTACTACGTGCTTAGTATCCATCTATCGTCGAGCTTTTTGATTTGACTAGCACCGACTTCAAATAGATGAGTTAGTAGTGCTTATAATAATAGGGTACCGGATTGGGTCAAAAATACACCATCCTAATTAGTCCGTCAGCTAGATCATGGAAAAATATTGGATTATTGGACACGTATTTTTTGTTTTTTCATAATATTAAAAAAAAGATATAACCCATCAAACTTCGAGAGTGGGGGGTCGCGACGTCACTCGTGAGTAAAAATCGTACTCACAAGTGACGTCACACGAAACTTCGAAGCGCTGTATCTTCGAGGAGAGTACTTTTGAGGAGTGTACCCTATTGTAGTACCTGGGTGAACGAGCTTTGCTCGGTTTAAATACTAAAAATACTTAGGTACCTGTAGTACCTGTAGTGGTAGGACTCTTAGCAGAGCCCGCCTGGGGAAGTACCGAAGTTATTCTACCGCCAGGCAGTAATCTGGAAACATTACTGTGTTCCGGTTTGAAGGGCAATGTTTCCAGTGAAATTACAGGGCTTAGAGATTTAACAGATCTCTGGGTGACGAGCACGGTGCAGTTCTAGGTATTTGAGCCCTTCATGTTCCAATAGCTGCGTGTCACTGTGCTGTTATGCGGGAGGCATGTTGCTTACCATCAGGCAAATGTCCTGCTCGTCTCGTCAAAGCTTATTTATAATAAAATCCTACAGATAAAAGGCTCCAAGTAATAGATTTTCTTAAAAAAAAGGAAACTTGAAAAATAAGAGAAGTCGTCTGGATTCGAACAAGGTGTTACTAATTCGTAACATCCATGACCGGCTAGACTTTCCGTCTGAGCTGTTACGCTGTTGCGCCGCGCGGCGAAATTTACCATCGCATTCTAACATCTAATGGGTCAGTTTTTCATTGTCTGAAAACGCGCATAATATGCGTTTTTTAATTAAACCTAGTTAGATCGAATTATCGTCGTTTATTGTAAAAACTGTGTACATAGCATAGGTGATACGATTGAGGTAGTTCCAACAGTTCTGTCCATTACGAACGTACAATATATTTGTCAAAGGTTGAAAGGTATCTGGGGGCACGGCAGTGCCCCCGCCAAGTCGAGCGCGAAGCAAACACTGCCGTACCATCCTTTACTGGAACCATTTCGTCGCATTTTCAGGCCCCTATTTGAGAACCTCTGGATAAAACCAGAACGCTGAAATTTTCGTCATCTAGTAAGCTATAATCACGTACTTAAAATCCAAAATTTCAAGTCTGTACGTTATTTAGTTCCGAAGTTAAGCGAAAGCAAAGTTTCGCATTTACGACACTCATTCACTCACTCATGATCATCAAAATAGAACTAGTACTTCCCATAAACTCAGAGAGCTGAAATTTGGTACAGACTTAGGGTTTAATAGCCACAT
Organism: Ectropis crepuscularia; assembly: GCA_963693475.1. NCBI lineage: Eukaryota > Metazoa > Arthropoda > Insecta > Lepidoptera > Geometridae > Ectropis > Ectropis crepuscularia. The sequence continues at coordinate 22,588,483 of OY856338.1, forward strand.
AAAGGGAAAACTATAAAAACTAGGAATATCGAAAATCTGGAGTACCTGGTGGTATACCTGGTTATTTGAAAACACGCCTTTACAAAAAATATTCAACTTTGTTTGTCTCTTCATTTGATGTCAAAAATCGAAGGTCTGATGAAGAACCCTCAGCTTGTCTCAGCTGTATAAGAGATATAGTAATGCCCCATTCTACTATTGGTACATAAAAAATCGACTGTCATTGCAGAAATCCAGCGTAGTGGGACACATCTTCTAATTTAATCTAGCCTATTGCTTCCCACTACTGGGTGAATGCCTCCCTTTCTGCTTTTAATGCGCATATAAATAAAATTAAAGTAAAACTCTGGATAAGGCTAGACTGGCCTTTATTTATTTGCAAGCTTCTTCTAATCTTCTAAAGTTCTTTGCCTATTATGGAGAGTCTACTTAAATAATGAACGCGAATGGGCAATACGAAAAACTGTTGCTACTGTACAAGAATCAGAACCGGAAAAGAAGAAAAGAAAGATTTGTAAAGTTAGGATAACAATATAATGTATGGTCAGAGTCAAAATTTTAATACGCATATATGTATATAAATAAAATTAAAGGAAAACTCTGGATAAAGCTAGACTGGCTTTTATTTATTTGCAGTCTTCTTCCAATCTTATAAAGTTCTTTGCCTATTCTGGAGAGTCCACTTACATAAATAATGAACGCGAATGGGCAATACGAAAAACTGTTGCTACTGTACAAGAATCAGAACCGGAAAAAAAGAATTTGTGTCAAATAATACATCTAATATAATAAATCAATAAGTCCACGTTTCTACAAAAAGAAGTGAAATCCCACCAAAAACATTCTGTAAAAAACTAGCCAAGTCTCGATGAAGCTGCATATTTATCTCTAAAAAGTAATGAAATCTAGACAAAGCCGTGCCAAGTCTAAGGTTCCTTACTGCGATTTCTTTATTATTTTTGTTAATGTTGTGTGACTTGGCCGTTGAACATTCTTTACACGTTAGCCCGTTAGTGGATACAAGTCAATTTTGTTTACACGTTATGTTGTATCTGTTGTAACTACTTATGTTTGTTAAGCGAGATAATACCCCATACTGGTATTGGTAATTGGACGCTAGTGTATCTTAATAGGCTGTTGTTAATCAACAGCAAGCACCTGCATTCAGCATCGAATGCTGACTTCTGCAGACGGTACAGACGGTCGTCTGCTGTACAGACGGACTTCTATCAATGAATGAAGTCCGTCTAGACTGGAAATGTTTTTTTAAACTGTTTGTTTCCGACTCGCCTACACATCTGGGGGCACGGCAGTGCCCCCGCCAAGTCGAGCGCGAAGCAAACACTGCCGTACCATCCTTTACTGGAACCATTTCGCCGCATTTTCAGGCACCTATTTGAGAACCTCTAGATAAGACCAGAACGCTGAAATTTTCGTCATCTAGTAAGCTATAATCGCGTACTTAAAATCCAAAATTTCAAGTCTGTACGTCATTTAGTTCCGAAGTTAAGCGAAAGCAAAGTTTCGCATTTACGACACTCATTCATTCACTCATGATCATCAAAATAGAACTAGTACTTACCATAAACTCAGAGAGCTGAAATTTGGTACAGACTTAGGGTTTCATGGTCACATAATGGGAAAACTATAAAAACTAGGAATATCGAAAATCTAGGGTACCTTGTGGTATACCTGGTTATTTGAAAACACGCCTTTACAAAAAATATTCAACTTTGTTTGCCTCTTCATTTGATGTCAAAAATCGAAGGTCTGAAGTATCTGATAAAGAACCCTCAGCTTGTCCCAGCTGTATAAGAGATAAAGTAATGCCCCTTTCTACTATTGGTACACAAAAAAATCGACTGTCATTGCAAAAATCCAGCATAGTGGGACACATCTTCTAATTTAATCTAGCCTATTGCTTCCCACTACTGGGCGAATGTTGCTAATATACAAGAATCAGAACCGGAAAAAAAGAATATGTGTCAAATAATACATCTAATATAATAAATCGATAAGTCCACGTTTCTACAAAAAGAAGTGAAATCCCACCAAAAACATTCCGTAAAAAACTAGCCAAGTCTCGATGAAGCTGCATATTTATCTCTAAAAAGTAATGAAATCTGGACAAAGCTGTGCCAAGTCTAAGGTACCTTACTGCGATTTCTTTATTAATATAGTTAATGTTTTGTGACTTGGCCGTTGAACATTCTTATACGTTAGTCCGTTAGTGGATACAAGTAAATTTTGTTTACACGTTATGTTGTATCTGTTGTAACTACTTATGTTTGTTAAGCGAGATAATACCCTATACTGGTATTGGTAATTGGACGCTAGTGTCTCATATTAGGCTGTTGTTAATCAACAACAACACATGCATGCATTCAACAGCAACACCTGCGTTCAGCATCGAATACTGACTTCTGCTCTATTTTTTTTGGGAGCGTCAAATCGACCATCTTTCTAACATAAAATAGACGTACAGACGGACTTCTATCAATGAATAGAAGTCCGTCTGGACTGGAAATATTTTTTAAACTGTTTGTTTCCGGCTCACCTACACATAAGTATTATTGAAATTCTTTATTGTTCACACCATATATATACAATTCAATTTAGGGAAAATAGTAAGACAAAAACAATTGACTGGTTATTGAATCAACGTTTTCCAATTGGCCATTTTCCATCATCAATGGTGGTGGTTCTGGCGACAGATTGGTGCAATGGTGTCATGGAGCACCTGGTTTTGTACCCTTGTGTACCCTTCAACGGCCAATTCACACAACATTAACTATTATAATAAAGAAATCGCAGTAAGGAACCTTAGACTTGGCACAGCTTTGTCCAGATTTCATTACTTTTTAGAGATAAATATGCAGCTTCATCGAGACTTGGCTAGTTTTTTACGGAATGTTTTTGGTGGGATAAGTATTACTGAAATTCTTTATTGTTCACACCATATAGGAGATCACACAATTTAGGTAAATAGTAAAACAAAAACAATTGACTGGTTATTGAATCAACGTTTTCCAAGTGGCCATTTTCCAGCGTCAATGGTAGCGGTTCTGGCGACAGATTGGTGCAATGGTGTCATGGAGCACCTGGTTTTGTACCCTTGTGTACCCTTCAACGGCCAATTCACACAACATTAACTATAATAATAAAGAAATCGCAGTAAGGAACCTTAGACTTGGCACGGCTTTGTCTAGATTTCATTACTTTTTAGAGATAAATATGCAGCTTCATCGAGACTTGGCTAGTTTTTTACAGAATGTTTTTGGTGGGATAAGATATACATATAGTACCTGGGTGACCGAAATTGCTCGGTTTAAACTTCTTGTACTAGATTTGTATAGTAATAGATTTTCTCAAAAAAACTAAAAAAAAAAACTTGATAAAAAATCAAGCAGCCGTGTGGATTCGAACCCGGATCTACCGTTTCGTGACTTCCCACTTGAGCTATTATACTGACGCGCGTGGCGGCAAAATTTACCGTTGTATTCTAATGTCTAATGTAACAGTTTTTCATGGTATGAAAACGCGCATAAAATACATTTCTTAAAAATTAAACCTAGCTAGATCGACTTATCGTGCCCGAAACCCCCTGCTTACATAATTTCAAGAAAATCGTTCGAGCCGTTTCCGAGATTCAGATTCTATATAATATATAGACAATTCTATGTATACAATAATTGCTCGTTTAAAGGCATAAGATAATAATATAGGTAAATACAAGAATTGCTCGTTTAAAGGCAGAATATTAATTTATTTTTCGCTTTTGAGTAACTACTTGTTTGTGGTTTTGAATAGTTTTATGGCGAGTAGTACTTTAAAAAATAACAATAAAAATGAGTAATTGAAAATGTTGAAATCCCGAAATACGATTAAAATTAGGCATGAGAAGCCTCGTAATCTTTTTTTTTTAGTATAGATACAAAACAAGCAGGACATGTGCCTGATAGTAAGCAACATGTCTGTGTCCATAACAGCAGTGACACGCAGCTATTGGAACATGAAGAGTCCATATCATTGCCTAGCAATGCACACACATCTTAGCCCAGTAGTTTCTCTGGAACACAGTAATGTTTTCACAATACTGCTTGGCGACAGAATAACTGAAAAAGGTGAGGTACTTCCCTAGCCGATCTCTGCGAAGAGCCATACCACTCCAAAAGAAAAATCGCTTGCGCTTGTGTTTGTTTATATAGGTAGTACCCAATAACACAATATGTACTTTGGAACTGTCTCATACTGGAGGAAGTAAATACAAAATAGAGCGGAGCAATCATAGTATAAAGCTGTTATCATTTCAATTAAAGATTTTATAGCCAACAATCTAGTGTCCATGTTGTTCTATGAATGGCCGTATTACAGCTGCAAAGTTCTAGAACAATTTTATTGCAGAAATCAATTTTACTACCGGGACGACACAAGTTTATACACCTACATTAATTTTATCGCATTACAAAATTCGAAGATCCAGTAAAATTATTTTCAGTAGCACTCAAAATAGTAATTGCAAGGGCTACGAAATAAGTTTTTCTAGTTAATAAGATTGATTAATGCACGCGCGACTGTTTGTTCATGAAGACATGGTCCTGCTAAGCGCCTCGATTTGCGGACTAAGAAAATTAATAAAGACTTGTGAAGAGTATGCTTGTGGTCATGGATTACAATACAATGTAAAAAAGAGTAAATTGATGGTCTTTGAGACAGGCAAAAAGTGCCCTTTCAATAGTAATGTACCACCTGTTTTACTGAGCCGTGTTACCTAGAAAGGGTCGAAAGGGCATATAAGACATGTGTTGACAGCTGACCTCAGAGACAATGAAGACATTGAGAGAGAGGAGCGAAGGTCTCTGTCTATCCGAGTGAACATGATCGCCCGCAGGTTTGCTCGATGTTCAGTTGAGGTCAAGATAACGCTGTTTAGGGCCTATTGTACATCCCTCTACACGAGCAGCCTGTGGGTGGACTATACGAAGAGGAGGTACAGTGACCTCCGTGTACTATATAATAATGCATTCAGAATGCTGTTGGGGTTGCCTCGATTCTGTAGCGCCTCAGGTATGTTTGCGGACACACGTGCCTTGTTTCCATGCCACCATGCGATCTCGCGCAGCCTCTTTGGTGCGCAGAGTTCGGGCCAGCTCCAACACTGTTCTGAGCATGATTGCGGATCGGTTGGATTGTGTTTTTCTCCGGGATTGTTGTGAGAGACATTTGTCAGTGTTGAAACCAGACAGAAAGTTATAGCCATTGTTTCCATTTACTTTGACATTCTATTTTTAGTTTTATGGAACAATTGCAATTTGATTGACATTAATTTTACTTTTTATAAAAATTATATAGACTTTGCATTTATTTTGACATTCTATTTTTATGTAACAATTAATTTTACTTTTCATGGATTTTATTTGTCAATTGTACATTTATGGGTATAACCTGAAATAAATGAATTTTAATTTTAATTTTTAATATAATTTGACGTGAAATAGGAATTAGGAACATTTGAAAGAAATAGGGTTAGACAGTCTGTTTAAAAAAGCTAATATTTCACGTTTTAAGAACCATGAGATCTATGCAGTTATATTAAAATGTTGCAAAATATGCTATCAGCTACAACTTAAATCTTAATTTTTGTCATCTATGCCGATGGCCATATTACATTTAGAATTATTACAAGAAATAGAACTAGCTTAATTTACTATAGTAGATCAATCTAGTCTTATCTAGCAAGATCTACGCTCATCTTAGGTAGCTGAATGCTAGTAACTGCACAACATGTCTTCGAAGATATTACTGATACTCCGATTTGTTTATTTCAGAAACCTCATGAGTTTGAAGGAAGGTATGGGTGAAAAGCTAGCTGTTGTCGCAAACCTAGTGGGAACCTCCATCATTTGCCTGTGCAGCTCATTTCCCATGGGTTGGGAGCTCACTCTGGCGTGCGTTTCAGTAATGCCACTTTCAGTAGCTGCGGCCGTCGCCTTGTCTAATGTTTGTAAAATGTTTTTTTTATGATATGTAGTTCACGTCTTACTACCGAGTCAACTGGTTAAATTGTTAATTGTGACTGATTAACAGCTGCAGTTCATGTCTTAAGGTTATTGGGTTCTATTTGCCTTATTGCCTTTTATTATTGAATTCCATCTGCCTTTTGCCTTTTTATTATCTACCTTGTTCCCAAAGTTCGCAAATTCCTCAGAAGATAAAACTAACGGTTGATTTTCATCATTTTAGTATCAAACAAAGTCCTCTGTTCAAGAGATGGAATCTTATAGTCAGGCTGGGAAGCAGGCTGAAGAAGTTTTAAAATCTGTCCGGACGATTGTTGCCTTTGCCGGAGAGAATAAAGAGACTGATCGGTGAGAAATATTTAATATATACATACATGTACACATACTTACATTCGAGTAACGAAACGAGAAACATAGGATCATAAATTATTTTATTTCTAACAGCACTGGTTACCAGAACTTTACACAATATTCAAAGCCCAGCTGCAGCTACATTTTGGTCATTCCATACCTAATATATTCTTTTAATTTCTATTCCAGTAATTACTCAAAAATAACACCTATCATTAAAACTGATGATCGTTTAGATTATAATTAACAACAATCGTCACCAATCTGTTTAATAGATGAAAAATAATATTAAATACGTTAACATTGCGAGGGGGGCTAAAATTCTTGTACCACACATACCATAATGGGTACAAGAGTTCCAAGCTTAAATAGCCCGTTGGCCAAAAGCAGCACTAACAATTCAAATAGTAATTAAAGTAAGTCATTCTAAAAATAATGAAAAAATTAAGTATCTTGGAATTGGATAGTTACAACACTATACAGTGGTACCTGTATAATTTGCGTATTCGTTAGTTTACAGAATATTTTTACTGCCACTTTCTGTTTAGATACAAGCGGCTCCTAGAACCCGCAGAGGGATTCGGCCGCAAGCGAGGACTCTACACAGGGATCGGCAACGGTTTCAACTGGGTCCTCACCTATTCCTTGAGCGCCATCGGTATTGCTTACGGAACCAGACTCGTCATGCAAGGGTTTGACAATGGACCATCAGACTCCAACTATGTAGTTGGCACGTTATACGCTGTAAGTTTATTTTTATTGATTATTTTATCCAAGTTTAACAAATGTAGGTCTGTAATTAAAACGCGTTTAGAATAGTTAAACTTCTGTGTCTGGAAAGGCAATTCGTAATTAATGCATATTTACTGCATTTGACAGAATTTAAATTTATTTATTTCTTTTTATTACATATTCATAAAACAACACTAGCAATCAGCCCCGGCTTCGTACATAAAACTTATATAGTTGTATACCCTTTATCACTCGGGAATCACGTACATATTCAACGTTGAAAGAATTTATGAAATCGGTCTATTAGTTTCTGAGATTAGAGCGTTCAAATAACTCTTCAGTTTATATAATATCAGTATGTACCTATAGATTTTAAAATTGTTAAACATTTGTTTTTTTTTTATAAATGTATTTGGAGTTTAAGGTTATTTAGTTTCACAGGTTGTAAAATATCAAAAATAAGTGACCCGAGTGACGACTCGCAGACAATAGAATTCACGCGCGAGGTCAGGTATTTCACTGGAACATTTCGACTTTTTTATATAAATATTTAATACTAACAGTGCCCCGCGGTTGTACACGCCTAGTTCCCGCTCCCGTCATATTCTCGCTATAAAAAGAAGCATTTGTGATATTCCAGACTGTAATCTAACTGTGTACTAAATACCGGATCCATTCAGCCGCACCGATTTGATTGAGAGCCTAGGTGGCACTTATCGCATGGTCTTTTGACTTGGCCACCACTATGTGGACCCCCTGACACCAAAGCTGGATCCGGCCTTGTATGATTGAGCAACAACATCAAACATACAAACTTTGACATTTGGAACTAGAATGGTTAAAAACTTTAGTCTTTTGTTCATATTTCAAGCTAATTTTGTCACTAGACTTATAAACCTCAGCAATCATTCAAGAATTGGAAATGTACTTGTATGCCTACCATATTACATATAGTACGAGATCCGGCTGCATAATCTTTACGTTCATCGCGTAGTTAGTCAAATTCACATTTGAACATACATTTATGATAAGGAGAATTCATTGATAATAGGTTGCCAGTCAGTAAGTGGCCGCAAGTAATTTTAATTTAATTAATTTTTCAAAAAAAAAATCGTTCGCTTAACTTTTAAATATAATATCATCCACGTTATAGCAAATTTTTGTAAAGAATTTGAAAATAGATGGGGGCCGTTGCACAATCGACCACAACTACTTCGCAGCGAGGTGTATACAGGTAATATGTTGGCGTATTTATACGTTCATGACGTATACTCATATTTTTGATATTAAATTAAAGCAAATTTTTTTACCTGTTTACACCGGTTTACATTGATTTTAGAATTCTTTACAGACATTGCTATGATGTGGAAAATAAGGGAATGGAATTTTGTTGGAAAATTAATTAATAATAATTTAAGTAAAATTACTTGCGGCCACTTATTGATTATTTATTATTAACCTATTATCAATGTATTCTCCTAATCATAAATGTATGTTCAAATATGAATTTGATTAACTACGCGATGAACGTAGAGATTATGAAGCCGGATCTTAGACCATATCAGGCAAAATATGACGACAAGCTACTTTCAAATTTTGTGACCTATTATATTATATCATGCATTATGTGTGTTTGTAATATACTCATGTTTTGAACAAATAAATTATCTTTCTTTCTTTCAAAACCTCATGGCTGATTACGATAAATTTTATATGGGATCATTTGGGAAGCAAGTCCATCCGAACAAAAAAAGAAATTTTAAAATCGGTCCGGGCGTTCTCGAAAATTCAGGTCACTTACATAAAAAAACATGGTGGTCGAATTGATAACCTCCTTCTTTTTGGAAGTCGGTTAAAAACAAAAGTGATTTCTAGTAAGTGTTTTTTTTACAGATTTTGTTCAATTCTTACATGGCAACTCAATCGATTACTTTCTGCGTGCCCCACTCCGAAGTCTTCGCTGCGGCGCGCGGTGCAGCCGCGAGTATCTTCCACCTTCTGGACCGAGAGCCCAAAATTGATAACCTGGAGAAAGGGGGGTTGGCTCCGCGCAGAGTAAAAGGAGAGATTAAATTTGAAGATGTTTATTTTAGTTATCCGTCCAGACCTGAGGTCAAGGTAAGATTTTACCTATAAGATTATTTGGCACCTTTGATTTGAGTAAATTTTATAATCTTCTGATTGAATTGAAATAAGCTTACCGAAATTAGTGGTCTAAAAAGCTTACCATCGCATACCTTCGGAAGACGCGGTTGGTAATACTAGGTAGCTAGGTACCTAGATATTAAGCACATCTCGTGTGGGCTTAAAATTATAGGAATATACAAAATATTGTGAATATGTAACACTGACATAAAACATGTGACATATGTCTGTCTATATTATTTATCTATACCTAGTTGATTATTTACACGTTATATGTTTTAATCTAAATGATGTCAATATTGTGTTTATTCACTACATACATATATACATATACATACTCGAACATTTACTTAGACTTACGGTACCTTTGGGAATTTTGACCAAAATGCTGTCACCATTGCCAAGTTCATTGGCAAAAATATTGCGCTTAAAAAAAGAGGCCTGCATTTTGATCACTAATATACTACAGGTCCGTGAACAAAATTTACGGGTCAAATGAACCACCAAGAGACCTATGTTGGATAATAGAAGGTTATAAAGTAATAAGATTCAGCACTATGCCGTCACTTGTAAGCTGTCCAACTGAGTGCAGAGTTGAAGAGGGGGGGTTGCAACCCTCGATAATTTGTCCTTGTCGCATGATTTTTATACGGCGTTGCAGAATTATAGATTAGAAGAGGTATTTTAAATGTAAAAGATTAAAACCTATAATTGAAAGTAAAAATCTCATACCGAGCTACCAGTTTGAATTTAGAGAGAAGCACTCTACTATAGATCAGGTTCCTATGAACCTGATCTATAGTAGAGTGATTCTATAATCACTAACATAATAGAACGAGCCCTAGAAGAAAAGAAAGTATGTACCACAATATTTTTAGACGTGGCACAGGCTTTTGATAAAGTGTGGCATAAAGGGCTACCACACAAACTAAAATTAATGTTACCCAAGCAATTCTCAGATATATTACAATCGTATATATCAAATAGAGTATTTCGAATAAAACAAGATGAAGCCTATTTCGAACTCAAGGAAATCAAAGCTGGAGTACCACAAGGAAGTGTATTAGGTCCCATTTTATACCTGTTATATACTTGTGATATACCAACACCAGAAAATACTACTATTGCGACATTCGCAGATGACACTGCGATTTTGGCACTAGGTGACAATCATGCAGAAGCTACAGAGATGGCGCAATCCGCAATTAATAAAGTCTATGACTGGACGAAAAAATGGCGCGTCAAACTGAATGAATCTAAAAGCGTTCATATAGATTTTACAAATAAAAAGTAAAATATCATCAAGTTTTCATAAACGATCGACCCATACCTTATGACAACAAAGCTAAATACCTAGGTATGACTCTTGACGCGAAGCTACGCTGGAAGGTTCACGTCAAGAAGAAAAGAGAGGAATTAGCGATACGCTACAAAAATATGTATTGGCTACTTGGAAGAAAATCTGTGTTGTCAGTACATAACAAGATCTTATTGTATAAACAAGTCCTAATGCCAGTATGGACATATGGTATACAGTTGTGGGGCTGTACCAAACCAAGCAATATTGAAATTATACAAAGATTTCAGAACAAAGTGCTAAGGGACATTGTCAACGCTCCCTGGTATATAAGAAATGCTGACATTCATCGAGACCTAAAGATGGATTCTGTTAGTGAAGTGATACGTAAATATGCAGAAGCTCACGAACGAAGACTTCATTGCCATGTCAATGTCGAGGCAATCCAGCTCCTTGACAACACTGAGTTAGTGCGGAGGCTTAAACGGACAAAACCATTTGAGTTGACTTAGTGCAAATTAAATTAATACCTGTGTTCAAAGTGCAGTGTTAGTGCAATTTAGATTTATAAATATTAAATACAAAGTACACATGAACGATGTGACTTCGCCTTAATAGAGACAATAAGAAAAGTGCTTATGGACACAATCTTACAACTATTATTATTTAGCAAACTCATAATAAAATTATAAAATTACTCATTAGCCTAGACTTTCCGAATTAGGCTAGATTGTAATAAATATATTAGTCACCAAGTTGGTTGGTGAATAATTATTAAATAAAAAAAAAATAAAAAAAGAAGAAGAGATGATCGAGGGTTGCAACCCCCCTCTTCGACTGTACTCAGTTGGACAGCTTACAAGTGACGGCATAGTGCTGAATCTAATTACTTTACACCCTTCTATCATCCAACATAGGTCTCCTGGTAGTTCATTTACTACGTAAATTTTGTTCTCGTGCCTGTAGTCTATAATTGCATCTAATAGATGTTCACATATGTCTTTGTAAATGCCCTTGGAATATCCATGGTACCAAAGATTCGAACCCAAAAAGCATAACCGATAAGTATAGTTTTAGTATTATGTCATTTAGTAATAATTCCGTCTCATCTGTCCAGGTATTGAAAGGTTTCTCATTCCACATCAAAGCGGGGGAATGTGTTGCGCTGGTCGGTGCGTCGGGTTGCGGTAAATCGACGATACTACAGTTGCTGCAGAGGCTATACGACCCGTTCGCGGGCTCCGTCAAACTGGACGGCAAGGATTTGAAGAACCTCAACTTGGCGTGGCTGCGGTCGTCATTAGGTTTGCTTTTTTTTATACATATTATAGAGTGACGGAATGAGCAAGACTTGTGTCTCATGGTAAGCAATACGCCGATAACACCCGTAACAGCACATTGTTATGCAGCAACTGAAACAAGAATAATCCAAATCATTACCTAGCACTCACGCTCGTCGCCCATTGATATAAGATGATCTATCTCTATGAACTGTAATTTCTTTGTAAAGATTTCCCTTAAAACCGAAACTAAGTGATATTTGCACATTATAGCTTCTTCTTCTTCTAGTGCCTCTTCAATGTTAAAGGTTGGCCGTCAGCTTCTTGAATACGTCTCTGTCCATTGCCATCCGGAAAAGCTGCTCGAGAGAGTCAATGGAGTGTACGAGTGTTATCCGGGAGTGGACCGGCCACTCCCGGATATTACGGAGCCATGATTTTTTCCGGCGTCCCGCGCGTCGTCTTCCTTCCACTTTTCCCATCATTATTAGTTGGGGCAACTCATAAGTATGCCTAACTCATGCCTAAGCACGTGATCGAGATATTCAATGTTGCGCTTCTTGATGGTGGGAATCATTTTTCGGGGCATGAAGACGCGCTGTAGTACAGTTTCATTTCTGACCTTTTGTGTCCAGCTAATGCGTAACATGCGACGCGACGGTAACACCACATCTCAAAGTAGGCGCTTTGTAGTGTCATCTTTTAAGGTCCATGTTTCGCAGCCATACATGACAATAGGCCAGATATAGCAAATAAGTAACCGCACTCTGACCTTTATGCTAAGTTGACATTATAGCGTGGCTGTAGAATAACTTTACCATGGAGCGGATAATACAAAGGGACGTGCCCTTATACTTATTTAGTTCAGAAACCAGTATCACCAAATGTATGTTTTAGTTAATCAATGTTTAAAATTTTTACTTTTATTCAAAACTAGCAGCGACCGCTGTTTTACCACCGTAGTACCCGTACCCGTCGTTCCGGTTATTTTTTCGGGATGAAAAGTGCCTATGTGTTCTTCCAGACTATAATCTAACTGTGTCGCAAATTTCAACCCGATTCGTTCATACGACATGATTCAGCAACAAACATCCAAACATTGACATTTATAATATAAGTAGGATGAATAGTATTAAAAAAAAACGTTTTAACTTCTTTATTCCCAAAGCTATACTTTCGGCTGACGAAAATTTCTAATTAATACGTAATTGTTATACTTACAGGTGTCGTGGGACAAGAGCCCGTACTGTTTCGAGGCACAATTTTTGAAAACATTGCCATCGGATGCCCAGAGGCGACGCGAGAAGAAGTCCAACGCGTGGCTGAAATAGCATATGCCCATGAATTCATTACTAATTTGCCAAACGTAAGTATAGACACAATTTAAGAAGGTAGATCTAAAGGCCTCCAAAAGCTCTCCAACCCAGATCTGACTGACCAAAATCCTTTGACTAAGATAGTGGTGGACTGGAAGTGTATTAGTGTATTAGTGTATTAGTGTGTAAGCTTAGAAGAAATTACCTCTTCTGACCTTGACCGAATACAGTTATGATGACATTGAGACCTCAGATGATGTTTATCTTCATGATCTGGTAGTCCTCAGAGCAGGTCTCTTTGGGTGACAAACGCTGCGCCTACCAGAGGATCTGAGGAAGCTTATAAGAACTAAACAACTAAGCCAATCGAGCTTATGACTGGAATCGCACTGACAATAACAGAGCCTACCCAAGGCTGAGATTGTCGGTATCACCATACCGCATGACGAGAACTTCGTGAAAACCGAGAAGAACAAGCTCAGCAAATACTTTGAATTGGTTAATTAAGTACCGCCATATATATAAAATGTTGATTCCCCGATCTAGTCTCGGTAGCAGTGCCGGCGAACGGAATTATAGCAAAAGTAACGACCAACATCCGCTAGACGGTTGGATCGAGAGTCAAATGCAGAAGGCGGGTTCGACTATGGAGTCGAACCACGAGGTCCCAAGTATTAGTAGTTCACGTGGTGCGATTCTAAAGTCGAACTAACGGGAAAAAAGTTCACGTGGTTCGATTGATCGAACTACGCTGTCGAACCACGTGGCCTGGAGGGGTCATCCACGACACTGTACGTAGATATCGTCCGGAGGTTCCTCACTCTGTGGCCCTAACCACGCGTAGCTTGGGCCCTGCCCTGCTGCTGGCAGCGATCTAAGTTTAGGTTTTTTTATTTTTATTTTAATATACTTTAGAAATATAGGTCTAAACAGAAAATAACTATCTGAATAATAATACTAACAACAATGAAGGTTTAAAGTTCTGAATTTATATTGAGGGGCTATTTTGTGCAGGGTTACGACACAGTGATTGGCGAGCGTGGTGCGTCACTGTCGGGAGGACAGAAGCAGCGGATTGCTATCGCTCGCTCGCTGCTGCGAGAGCCGGCGGTGCTGCTTCTGGATGAGGCTACCTCTGCACTGGATCCCAACTCCGAGCGCCAAGTTCAGGCGGCCCTGGACCGCGCTAGCCTTGGAAGGACCACCATCATGGTGTCGCATAGGTCAGTTACTCTCTGAATGAAATAAAACATGTACAAAAAACAAATTGTCAATTGATATATTGTCTAAGTGAAACGTTTGTAAAATAAAACATTGGTCGAAATGAAACATTTTTAAATTGTAAAGTTTTTGTGGTATACCTATGTGGTGAGGGAAAAAAGAGGTGGGAAATGAAGTCTAAATCAGTGTTGGAATGGACTATTCAAATATTGTTGGGTGTAAAACCAATTATGAAAACTTTAGAATAACTTAACTTTATAATAAGATATGATACAGGCTGTTGGTTATATATTATCTTAAATCTCAAGTGACTAGCACAGTGAACTGCTAGGTAATAATTTGGATTCTTCATGTTTAATGACATGTTCCAATAGCTGCGTGAAACTACGATGTTATGGACAGGCATGTTGTTTACCATCAGAGACATATCCTGCTCATCCTGCCACACTTTAATAATATAATACTAAACAATTCTTAGAAGACATTAAAAAACTGGCGCGTTTATAATTTCTAGGTTGTCCACCATCGTTAACGCCGATCGTATTGTCTGTATGGATCAAGGTGCTATTATAGAAGAAGGAACTCATGAAGAACTCATGAAAGCTAAAGGTAAACTAAACATAGCTGTTAGTAAAAACGTTAACATTACAACGCAGATACAAAAAATTAAGATACACAATGTTTAGCTTGCGTGTGTGAAACACCTTCATTTTAGCGTTCCTTTTCTCGTTCTATTTCTGTCATTAACCTGTGCTGTCACCGTTTCTTACGTGTTTTCCAAAACTCACTATGGGCACATACATTCCTACCTCAAATTTGGAGAATGATATACAACCACGACTTCACCCTGGAAAATCTACGCAAGTTACGGCAACAAAAGACTAAAAAGAATCCTCCAAACCAGACAAGTTGGTGGATAATTCTCACACCATACCATCTAGCCGCAAACTAAGTATAACTACTATTATGAGAGCTTTTAATGCTTTTAGCAAATGCACTATGCCCACTTTGGATAACACTTTCAATGTAATGTACTAATCAATAAACAAGTGACTCGTCACTTGTTTATCGATTAGTTAAAATTAGTAATAGAAATCTGTTTTTTTTAATCGATAATAGGTGTTCACTTGACCGTCATCTCTTCTGATTTTACGCAACGACGCAATCTTTGATAGAGTACGCTAACTGCTAGTTAGTACAATGTTTATTCGCCATGTTTATTTGTGCGAAAAAAATAACATTCATATTCATAAATTAGCTTCTTTTTACAAGCGATTAGCTTGTTTTTATTGCCTACTGAATTAAATAAGGGACTGTACCGATCAAATCTATACTATGATTTATTCAAACTTATATACAGGTGCCTATCACAAATTGGTGACGACAGGCAATGAGGTGAAAGAAACAGAAGAAATCGAACCGTTAATAGAGGAAGGTGGAAACTTGGAGAATGGGGAGCCTTTCCTTGCGCCAAGAGTTGACACGAAAAGAAGATCTAGGAGACTACATAGACATCACTCCATTAAAAGAGGTACTTAATTAAAAAAAATACAACTAAATAAAGACAAATAATTTAGTAAAAAATTTATACACAGGATGTCAACAGAGAAAACTAACCAACAAACTCGTATGTTTGCACATTACTGCTTGGCGGTAGAATAACTGGCAAAGGTATGGTACTTCTTCGGGCAGATTTCCAGCTTCCAGGATAGGTTGGCAGCTTCTCCTCTTTATGCAGGCAGACTCTGCGAAGAGTCCTACAACTACAAAAACTATATAGTATATTTGAATTATATATATATTTATATTTGAATCAGAAACTTAGTAACCTACCTACGCAACTTTTCGAAAATTGTGCGGACTTAGGATTTTCTATACTTGTATATATAGTTTATTATATATAGTTTATTGCAAAGACGTAGCAAAAAATCGAAATAGATGGTTTATACAGAGTAGGCGTGTAGAATGCTGTTTTTTTCAATTATGCATGCAGCAGCAGTAGCAGCAGCATAAACATCCCACTAGGAGGCTCCTGTCGCAAGGAGAGGAGAGTCAAGTCCATAATCGACCACGCTGGCCCAGTGCGGGTTGGTAGATATGAATTATGCATAAAATAACAGACACACTATCATGTATTTGACGTACACGCATATTGTTTGTTTTATAGTGGCAGCGTGCGCGCAGTTTTCGTTTCCGTATTTTTTGCAAACAAAAAGTAGACTGTGTGCTATTCCAGACTGTAATCTAACTATGTTTTAAATTTCAAGCCGATCCGTTTTGACGTTCCGACGCGATTGAGCAACAAAGAAGACTTTTTTTAACAAACAAACTTTCACTTTTACAACTGTTCTTTGACAACTGTCAATGTAAGTTATGCTCATTTTTTTTTTTCAGAAAGCCACGACTGGATGACCCCTCGTGGTTCCATTTGTTCAGTTATGTCCACCGGATTACAGAATTTCGTATATAATGCTGACTTTGAATCAGACGAAGAGAATGGCGATGACGAGGTAATTGCAAAACAATATTTTTGCTACCTCTATTGCCAAAGTATAGGGCACAATTTCTAGTTCGAAATTCTTCAATTAAATGCTTATTTTATTACATATGCCTGATGGTAAGGAACACGCCTGCTTATAACAAAACAGTGTTACGCAGTCATTGGAACACGAAGAGTCCAAATCATTACCTAGCACTATAACTATATACTAGAGATAAAGATGAGTAGATATAACATATTACAGGCCATAGATATAAAATGATTTATATCTATGGCCTGTAATTTCACTGGAAACATTAGCCTTCCAACCGAAGCACAATGATGTATGCACATTACTGCTTGGCAGTAGAATAACTGACAAAGGTATGGTACTTCTTCAGGCAGATTTCCAGCTTCCAGGTTAGGTTGGCAGCTTCTCCTCTCTATACTGGCAGATTCTGCGAAGTGTCCTACAACTACAAAAACGATATAGTATAGTGAACACTCGTGACAGCGTAAATAATATAGATATTAAAGCCCTATGATGATAGTTTAAATTTCTTACTATGCTAGGAAGTAAAACCAGTGAGCGACTGGGAGCTGCTGAAACTGAACGCGCCGGAATGGCCACTGATCACCATCGGATCGGTGGCTGCATTCGTACAAGGAGCCTGCTTCCCTGGTTTCGCGCTTCTCTTCGGATTCTCCAGTGGGGTAAATAAAGCGTTTCAAATATTTTTCCCTCCTCCAGCAAAGACTGAGAGCTTTACACAAGAAAGATAGCAAGCCGAAGTTTATCTATACTAATATTACAAAGCAGAAGAGCTTGTTTGTTTGAACGTGCTACGATACAAGAAAAGGGCTACACTTAGCTATATTTTAGCTGGATAACTTTTAAACTATGGAACGACATGTTGAAAGATACAAATATCAAAACAAGCTATTAACGACCGTGTTAGACAGCCAAATTAGTGCATAGCCACAACTCGCCTGTTTATTAATTAATAAAACCCCATTGTGTAAGCAATGAGACGCTGTTCAGCTGCCAGCGTCCATACCACAACTTCAGCTGATTTTGCGAGGAAATTTACATTCAACATTTTATGCTCCATGGCTTGCGAATCGAACAAATCTATACTAATATTATAAGACTAAAGAGAATCTCAGGAACTGTTAGACCGATTTCAAAAATTCGTTCACTATTGGATATCTACATGATGACCACGTGCCACGGGCGGAGCCGAAACAGACCGCTAGTAAATAAATAACATTTCGTGGTAACTTTTAACACAACACCATCTAGACCGAAAATAAGCAAAGCTTGTGTTGTAGATACTATCTAATATCTACAAAGCTGATTTACAACTACAATACTTGTTGAAATAATACCCAGTGATAGAGATTATTAGAATTTCAATTTACAAACTCGTACGTAAAAGTGTGGCATTGTACTCTTTTTTTTTTTATAGCATAGAGTGACGAGACGAGCAGGTCATGTGCCTGATGGTAAGCAACATGCCTGCCACATAACAGCACAGTAACACGCAGCTATTGAAACATGATAGTCCAAATCATTACCTAGCACTGCACTGCGCTCGTCACCCAGAGATCTAAGATATTATGTCTCTAAAGCCCTGTAATTTCTCTGGAATCATTGCCCTTCAAACCGGAACACAGTAATGTTTGCACGTTACTGCTTGGCGGTAGAATATTTGGCAAAGGTGTGGTACTTCCCCAGGCGGACTCTGCTAAGAGTCCTACCACTACCAATTCTCTCTGAGTTTTACGCAAACCTTAACGACATGTATCATCACTAAACATGTAAATATTTTGTGAAAATAAAAATATACTTAAAAGTTGATTTTGTCGTGCCTTAGATTTTCATTCTCGATGATCGACAAGATATATTATACCAAGCTGACGTGTTTGCTGGGATGTTCGTCGTGGTAGCTGCTATCGCCGGTATATCGATGTGTCTTCAGAGCACCACCTTCACCAGCGCAGGTCTGAAAATGACAACAAGGCTACGGCTTCAATATTTTTCAGCATTACTAAAACAGGTAAATAATGCATTAATTATCGATATTAGCAAAACTACTTCAACGATTTTGATAAAATGTATGTGGAACCATTTGGAAAGTCTATTCTTTTAAATAAAACAAGGATTATCATAATCGGTTCAGTTAGTTGAAAATTATGCGGTAACAAACAAAAAAAATCCCGAATTGAGAATCTTCGCCTTTTTTGAAGTCGATTAAAAGGCTGGATGTTTATTTTTTAAAGGAAACTCATGTTCACCTTTCATGTTGTAGGAAATTGGTTTCTTCGACAAAGAGTCGAACACGGTGGGAGCTCTCTGTGCTCGATTGAGCGGAGACGCGGGTGAGGTCCAAGGCGCCACGGGAATGAGAATCGGTCTAATATTGCAAGGAATCAGCTCCGTTGTCGTCGGATTCCTCATGGCTATCTGCTATAACTGGAAACTTACCCTAGTCGCTACCGCATTCCTGCCCTTGGTAAGCAATTTAAAAAAAAAATTATTTACTTATTTCTTAGCGTTCTTCTAATACAAACCTTTGAATACAACGTTATTCTTAAAGTAATTGAGCTACGCAAACGCGTAGCTCTATTTCTTACTCATTTTTTTTAAAATTTATATAAAGTTAGAAGTTTAACCACGAGATGCTAAACAGTCCCTTCGATGGTTACCAAACGATACATTTTTTTCGTACACATAGTGAATACTAATTCATGTGCTCTTTCCTCGTTGCAAGCCGTGGAAGCGTACGCTAACGATTTTTAGGGTTCCGTAAAACGTAAAAACGGAACCCTTATAGATTCGTCATGTCTGTCTGTCTGTCTGTCTGTCTGTCCGTCCGTATGTCACAGCCACTTTTTGCCGAAACTATGAGAACTACACTGATGAAACTTGGTAAGTAGATGTATTCTGTGAACCGCATTAAGATTTTTACAAAAGTTTTTTAAAAAAACAAAAATTAGGGGTGCCCCCCATACTGAGAACTGAAGCTCAAACATTTTTTTTTCATCAAACCTACACGTGTGGGGTGTCTATCGATAGGTCTTAAAAAATGATGTTGAGGTTTCTAATATATTTTTTGTCTACGCTGAATAACTTGCGCGAGAGACGCTTCCAAAGTGGTAAAATGTGTGTGTGTCCCCCTCTAACTTCTAAAGTAAGAGAATGAAAAAACTAAAAAA
The DNA here is from genome assembly GCA_963693475.1 of Ectropis crepuscularia. Taxonomy (NCBI): domain Eukaryota; kingdom Metazoa; phylum Arthropoda; class Insecta; order Lepidoptera; family Geometridae; genus Ectropis; species Ectropis crepuscularia. The sequence goes on from OY856338.1 coordinate 22,608,543, forward strand.
AATATATGATGTACATTACCATGAAAACTACCAACGAAAATTAGTTTGAACTCGATCTGATGAGTAGTTTTTTTTTAGTACGTCATAAATACACTATTATTAAAACTTCGATCAAAGTTACAACGAACTACAAGAACTATGTGTACTATGTATATTATGTTACTTGCTGGAACGGAACCCTTCATGGGCGAGTCCAACTCGCACTTGGCTACTTTTTTATAAAATATTGTAGATCCTTAAACTCTTAGACCTCAGACAATAGCGTAAATGGCACTGGTACCACAATAATTAATTTTTTTTATGTTCCTAATTAGCTGAGGAACATTTAAATTAAATATATATTAATAAAGTAACTAGACAGTTCTATTTCACAATATGAATTTGTATTCGTATACCGCATGCACTGCAGAGTATTTACCCAAGTTCGTAATTACTACTGACTTTAAACTTTAAAAATGTATACAATTTGTATGCTCTTTATTTTGTTTTTATTTTTATTAATTGACGTATAATTTGTACATTTATCAATAAATCACTAAACTTAACGGTGAACGAAAACTGACAACCGAGAGACATTTTTCGAGGACAAGTGTCATCTGCCAACCGGCACTTGGCCAGCGTGGTGGATTACGACTTTGACTCCCTTCTGAGAATACCCATATTCCCACCGGTGGAACGTAAAGCAGGCTACTACATGTTTATGCAAGTATATTTGAAATATAAAATACACATATAGCTACCGTGTTTTATTGATAAAATAAATAAATAACTTTGACAGATGGTCGGCAGCATTTGGCTAGAAGGTATTGTATCGCAGAAATCTCAAGCTGATGAGCGCGCAGCTATGGAGTCTGCCACTTCCATCGCAACAGAGGCAGTTGTTAGCATCAAGACAGTGCAGAGTCTAGGTAACGAAAATTATAATTATAATAAAACGCTATTATTTTAATTTTTTACAATTAACATTTTTATACATTTTATTAATCAATACTAATATAATTTTTTTCTATACTGAATTATTTGCGCGAGAGACACTTCCAAAATGGTAAAGAGCTGAATAAAACTCAAAAAACTATATGATTTACATTACCATGCAAACTTCCACCGAAATTTGGTTTGAACTCTATCTAAGTTTTTTCGTCATAAATAATACACTTTTATTAAAACATCGATCAAAGTTACAACGAACTACAAGAACTTATGTATTACTAGCAGCGCCCCACGGTGTTACCCGCGCAGTTCCCGTTGTTCCTGTTATTTTTCCGGGATAAAAAGTATGCCTATGTGTTCTTTCAGACTATAATCTATCTGTGTTCCAAATTTCAGCCCGATCCGTTCATACGTTAGGACGTGATTGAGCAACAAACATCCAAATATCCAAACATTTATACATTGACATTTATAATATTAGTAGGATGTTATTTGCTGCTTCGGAACCCTTCATGAGCGAGTCCGACTCGCACTTGACCGCTTTTACTGAATCACAGCATCGTGATTCAATTTTAGAATCCCGAGCGTGAACAACGAAGCGAGCGAGGAAATCTCACTGCGAATAAATAAATGCCAATGGTTGGTTGTATTTACCTCAGCCTTTTTATGAATTCAACGTGAACAAAGTCACCTAGAATTCATAATCACGTCTGACTACCGATTCCGATGAGGAGAGGTAATTTTGAAAAACAAGAATTTGAAATTGTTTGTTTCTTGATTTCATCTTTTCCGCGCTTGTTGGTATTCCCGTCTGGAACAGGATAAATACTAATACAATATATTTTTGTGTGACGCAAGGTGCATACACAATTTACGATTGAAGGACCTTACTCATAAGATATCATGTGTCACACTTTGATCCTTCAAGCACATGTTGTTGTTTTTACGCAAAACATGGTCAAACGTCATAGTTTCCTTCCTAGTAAGGACAAGCCTTACTTAAATAATTTTCTGTGATACTTTGGAGATCGCAGTTTTACTACGGGCCCCATATCTAGAGGTAGATCCAATGGAAAGGTTTGAGTTTTGGTATTTGCTCATTATCATTACCACAACAGTCAGAAGTTCTGGAGAAGGCGAAATAGTTTTAGGAAAAGATAAGTATTTTAACTAATTTCATTTTCGCTTTCTTTCTTAGGGATCGAAGCGACATTCCTGGAAAAATTCGAGGACGCGCTTCATGAAGCTTGCGCCGCCGTAGCCAGGAAGACGAGATGGCGAGGTCTGGTGCTCGGTCTTGGAGTGTATGTGCCATTCATGGCGTACTGCTGTGCCACTGTTTATGGAGCTGTTCTGGTGTCACAAGGAGAAGTTGAATATAAAATTGTTCTATTGTACGTACACTAAGACAATGAAAATTATCTATACTATCTTATATATAAAATTCTCGTGTCACAGTGTTTGTTTCCTTACTCCTCCGAAACGGCTCTACTGATTTTTACCAAATTTTATATGAATATTCAGTAGGTCTGAGAATCGGCTAGTAATATGTATATCCATTATGACTATTTCACTGGCCTCGGGGCTTAATGGGTAGTAACTTTGCCTGCGAAGCCGAGGGTCGTGAATTTGATTCCCACCCCTTGCAAATCTTTGTGTGATGAATTCAAATACTTGCTCTGTGTCTGGGTATTTCTGATTATAATACGTATGTATTTACAACTATACAAGTATTATATCAGTTATCTGGGTGCCATAGTACTTACAAGCTTTGCTTAGTTTGGGGTCAGATGGCGTTGTTTGTGAATTGTCCACCAATATTTACTATTATTTATTAATTTATGTTTAATAAAAAACATGCCGTAGTATCTCGAAGGCCTGTGGTATTTTAGATATATCAGGATGCGTTGTTATATCTATTTTTAGTCTGGTTATCTTAAAAATTAATTAATCTCCGTTTTCTTGATTTTAACATTCAGTTAAAACATCGAAATACACGGATGTATTTTTTATATTTTTAATTATTTGTAAGCTATTTACCTTGTTTGAAATTTCCTTTCAGAGTAAATGAAGCTATAATGTACGGAGCGTACATGTTGGGGCAATCACTGGTGTACGCACCGAGTTTCAATTCAGCCAAGTCCAGTGGAGCCAGAATACTTTCAATTATAAATAGGACACCAAAAGTAAAAACAGAAGATGGTGTCAGAGATAAGAAAGATTGGGTAAGGATTTTATATTTTTCCTTCCTCGTTTTGGGGAGGTTTCCAGTATTCAGGCAAACCTTATGAAATCTGGGCACCTGGGAATATTATATCAAAAGAAATAAGGTGTGAAACTTGACATACATAGTGATCTAGTTCTGCCAGTCAGTCGGCTTAGCACCTTTACGTCTCGCAAAGCGCGTCTGAGCTTAGTTGCATGCCATTATTAAATTAAAATAATTCAGAAGCAAATGCATTCTATTTCTAATATTTTACAATAAAGTGGCCAAGTGCGAGTTGGACTCGCCCATGAAGGGTTCCGTTGCAGCAAGTAACATAATATACATAGCACACATAGTTCTTGTAGTTCGTTGCAACTTTGGTCGAAGTTTTAATAATAGTGTATTTATGACGTACTAAAAAAAACTACTAATCAGATTGAGTTCAAACCATTTTTCGTTGGTAGTTTGCATGGTAACGTACATCATATATTTTTTTTAGTTTTTTCATTCTCTTACTTTAGAAGTTAGAGGGGGGGGGACACATTTTACCACTTTGGAAGTGTCTTAAGTGAATTATTCAGTGTAGACAAAAACTATCTTAGAAACCTCAACATCATTTTTGAAGACCTACCTATAGACACCACACACGTGTAGGTTTGATGAAAAAAAATTTTGAGTTTCAGTTCTCAGTATGAACCCTAATTTTTCTTTTTTTAATTTTTTTTTTGTACAAATCTTAATGCGCTTCACAGAATACATCTAGTTACCAAGTTTCAACTGTGTAGCTTTCATAGTTTCGGCAAAAAGTGGCTGTGACATACGGACGGACAGACAGACAGACAGACATGACGAATCTATAAGGGTTCCGTTTTTACGTTTTACGGAACCCTAAAAATGTATTTAGATTAAATCACTGTACTTAGTTAGGTCAGGTTACTGTCCCGACCAAAGCCTTGAATCACGGTTTTTTTTTTCTAGCACGCTACAGGGAACTTCAGTGTCAAAGACATGGAGTTTGCATACCCGACAAGGCCGAACCAGCAAGTGCTGCGAGGGATTGACCTGAAAGTCGAGGCTGGGAAGACAGTGGCGCTGGTCGGGGCCTCGGGCTGTGGCAAGTCTACCATTCTGCAGCTGCTACAGAGATTCTACGACCCGGACTCTGGGAATATCGTGAGTTACTCTCATTCTCGTGAATTTTAATTTGTTTTAATTTAATCTTTTTTTTTAACTATGATAGTATCTACTTCACCTGATCGCCATCTTGCCTGATGTTAAGTGACGATGCAGTCTGCGATGGAACGTGCTTACCTAGAAAAATGGTAAGTAGCTATAGTGCATTCCAATAAGCTGTGTAGAAAACCAAAACAAACCAAAACAAAGGTGATACCATAACATAAACATCGTTTAATCTTAGTATTTTTATGAAATAGCCTTAAAATATTTTTCACAAATAGAATTCGACTTTATTGCGATCTTAAATACCATATACTTAGATTTGTATTGATCAAATAATTCTATACTATCTTATTTTAAAAGTTATATAAAGTAATGGTAGGATGATAGAAATATGATTTTAAGTACTAGCAATTTGATCTGTGTTTCTCAAACTCTCAATGTTGCATTCAAGACATTTATACTTCTTTTCATCAAATTATTCTTATTAAGTACGCGCCTATTTTTCTAACATACCCATATTGCCCATCATGCCCATATTGTGAAAATGCCCATTTCCATTATATTCCAGTATGGATTAATTTTACTCTATTTATTTTTTTCATTAATTTAGAATTTTTAATTATAATGTAATTTGATTTTAATATAATGTATTATTTGATTTTTATTGTAATGGGATTTTAAATTGACGTCTACTTTTTTTTAAATTATTGACTTGTATTGGTAATATTTGAATACCTTGAATATGACATGCAACTACTCGTTATCAATAAAAGAGTAAGAGTATGACTAAAGAACTCCGAGAAAAAGGTTTCTTGTGTCGTAACGAGTTGAGAGAAAATCGCAAACCTCTAAATACGTGTTCCACATTACGCTGTTTACTATCAAAAGCATGTATAGTTTTCACTCTAAAATGACATACATTTTGTGTTATTTTGATCGAAACTTTTGTATGTGTTTACAGAATATTACGTCATAGTGTAATGATCAGTTTTGGGTAGTACGAGGACAATTCGAACGAGATATTTTTTTTATAAATAAATACTGGTGGACAATTTACACACAATACCATCTGACCCCAAACTAAGCAAAGCTTGTGTGATGGCGGCCAGATAGCTGATATAATACTTATATAGTTTGAAATACATTTTTATTATACATAGAAACACCCAGACACAGTGCAAACATTTGAATTCATCACACAAATATTTGCACTGGGTGGGAATCGAACCCACGACCCTCGGCTTCGCAGGTAGAGCTACTACCAACTAAGCCACGAGGCCAGTCTTATTTAATTATTGTTAAAAATAAAAGGAACGTTTTCACATAAGGAAACATCTAAATTACTTTTCTTCTAGTGTTACATTCTTCTCCGAACTCAAATGCTTTGCCTTTCCTTTTTTTACGTGGGGGAAATAAATGTACGTATGCCCGCCATATTCTCATTATGAAATGAGAGGAAATCTCCATCTACCCTCATTTGGGCTTCAAAAATTGCACGGTGACTAACACTACACACAAGACTAACCATATCACCAGGTTTCTCCAAACTAAGTGCGCTATGCACACATTTATTTATTAGAGGATTTCGCGACGCCGATAACCGTAAACTGGTTAGTTTTCGGTTATTGACATCGTGGTCAACGCGTCGTAGTTGAAATATATACCTATGTTTTTTATTTTCCAATGCTTCCCGAACCATTCTTGCGTAGTAATGACATTCGGTAGATAGAACCTTCGGGTCGTGGATCTCGATCCAATGACCAGTTTTAGCATCAATCAAATGTTCAGCAATTGCAGATTCTTGTGCCTGACGATTTTTTACAGCGGCAATGTGTTGATTGTTCCAAGTCCCAGCAGCAGTGGGAACATTTATTTGGGTGTTTATGATATGCATACATATATATTTAGCCTTTTTATGCGGCGAAAATTTAAAAGGGCAAGCAATGAAAGGTACTACAAACTATCTTGTAAAACAATGGTTGAGAAATGCTGGTCTGTCATATTTTGAGTGACATCGATTTGTTTACCTTTTATTCACAGAGATTTGGAATGAGGTATAGTATAATATTGCGTTAGCGTCGACCACCTTGGATTTGAAATTTCTTATAGTGTATAATATACACTAGTATTCTACTAGTCAAGCCATTTGAAGTTTGAAATGTTTTGAATGTTTTGAAGTTCATTTGAAACACATATTGAGGGAGGTCGTGAAAATAAATGTACGCTAGTTTGTGGCGACGGCTATCTTCAATCGATTTTCGTCAAATATAGCTAAGGGATACTAATTCAGCTTTCAAATAAAAAAACAAAATGAAAATCGGTTCAGCCGTTGGGGGTTAAAAATGGGAGAAGCGAGAGAAGAGTAACCCACATTGAAACTGTCCATCCACTACTAAAAAATAAAGTCAATTCCTACTTACATTTTCTCAGGGCCCTACCCTGAAAAAGTGCCCAAAGGCTTGAATTAGGTCATCTGAATAAACATCTTGACTTGATAGTAAATTCGATTGATTGATTTGTATTGTTATTTTTATTCCAGTCAAATCAAACTTCCCTTCATACATTTGTGAATACCTACAGTAAATATTTTAAACTTCACCTATTTTTATTATTTTATTATACGATGCGCAAACATTTAAAGCGCTATCAAAGAAACAAGCAAATGCGTGATAATTATGTAGATGAATTATACTCGAAATTGTCCTTGGGTTTTCAGAAAATACTTTATGAGGTTGGTTTTCTATCGTAAATAACGATGACAAGTAACTTTTTAACACAGTGACGTCATTTTGACACGTCAAATTCCAAGTGTGCGTCCATACTTACGAGCCTAGCGCGGAAGCGACAAAACGCATGAAACATGAACGTTCCATATGCGTTTCATACGCGCAAACATAATACTCGTCTGAAACGAGCCTTTGCGTCCACAGTGCACGGACTAAGGGCGGGAGCCCTTAGTCACAGTTTGTGTGGGAACACAAACTGTGATGCGATGAGATGCGACGCCGCATCGGAGGAACTTGCGATGCGAATTCGTGCGGCAAACCGTTGGTTAGGGTAACCGTAACTTCAACGGTAGTCAGCCGTGTTGGACGTGTTTTTCGGAAGCGTAACATGGATCGCAAAAATACTGTTAGGTATACTGCTGTTATTGTTAGGTCGAAATGAAAGAAAAAAAAGGTGTGTGTGCGATTCACACACGATAGAAGTGAAACTTCAGTAAATCGACAAAAGAATAAGACGAATATATATATCAAGGATAGGATAATTACAAAGTTTAATTGTTTAAAAATGAAAGTATTTTTTTTGATTAATTTTAAAAGATATTTTATTTAACATAATTATGTTACATTATCTATTGCTCAAGTTCCATATTTTCAGTTTCAACAAATGATACAAGATACAAATGTTTTTGTTTCAATTTGGTTGATATATCTTTGGAATACTGCAGCTATTACCGTTTTTGATCTCGTAGTTGATTGAGTGCGATTGTTACACATTTTTAAATTAAATGTTGTATCGAGAAACTCAATCAAAAGAAGCGCTGTATCTGATGTTTTCACATACACTAACACACGGACTATATACACTAACTATACTCAGGGACTGACATTCAAAGTCAGTCAAGTCAAAATAATCAACATTTTAATTATTATGTTTTTAATATTATTTTTTTGTCATTTTTGACTGAGTATTTCTGACTGACATTGGCTTGCCAGTAACACAATATTTTTCTTAATTTTTAAACTCAGAATTTGATAGCTTACCTTGGAAATAACCGCCTAAAGAAGTTTTCACTTCAAAAAGCGTGCAAAACAAAAATACAGGCCTTGGTCAGGATCGAACTCGGTACTGAACAATCGTTAAGCTGAGACTGTAACAATTGCGCCAAACGCCGTTTGACAAATGCGTCGAAAATGACGCTTACTTGCAGTATGGGACAAAATAGTATGTATATTTCAGTCTCATTCTTTCCTGGCTTCGTCCTACACATTTTTGTATTTGTGTCTCTTACCTGTCGTTTTTTCGTTGCATCCGGTTTGAAATCACAACGATTCTAAAGAAGTTTCACTTCAAAAAGATTTTGGTTTCATACACATATTACGATTATGAATGCTGATGGGAACTATTTTATTCGCAAGTATGATGGGTTGAGAATAGAAGAAGATATGTTTTTTGATTATATTAGAATAAGCATATCTTCATTTGAAGAGCGTCTTTCTCTTCTTTTGTCTCAGAGCTGACTAAAATGGTGGTGACACCATTATGACTTAATATTGGAGGAATACGCGATGCGAATCAAATCGGAAGTTCTTGCGAAGCATTCGTATGAATTTGCAGATATTTCCGATGCGATGTGAATACGTGGTTTTATGCGGGAGCCCTAAGGCCTAGCGCTGTGGGCTTGAGCGACACAGTGTACGGAGTTATCAAACGTTCCTATCAGCGCATTCCGTGCATCAGCGCATCAGCGACCTAATGCGCGTGCGGCGGGTGTAACAAACCAGTACGGTCTTGTTGCGCGGCTGTATATTGTTTTTTATAAAATAACGGTAAATACTGAATTGAATTGTTTAAACCTTTACTTTACATCAAAGATTTGTTTGTAACAATAATAATAAGAAATATTTGTGGACAACTCACACACAGCATCACCTGACCCCAAACTAAGCAAGCTTGTACTATGTCTTCATAGAACTAATACTTTTACAAAAGTTTGTATTTTCTTTGATGATTTGTTGTTGTTTTTTTTTTCTAATGATTTAGTAAAATGTTGAAACAGACATTCAAGCGCACTCAAAAACTTTTTTGGGTATTATAGCAATATTTTTTGCAAATTAAACAATTTACCTCATTTTTCTCTTGGTTTCATTTATTTCATGTGCACCATACAAATCGTCGTCCATAGTGATATACGTCGAGAGTTTGTGGCTCACTGTAGCCACCGCAGGTCTCCGCTAACCGCGTCCGCCCTAGGCCCCCGCCACCGCGCATTCAGTGTGGACGCACACTAAGCATATCACGCTTATCTTTAGCTTTAGTAAATAGTAAATTATCTTCATGTTATCATGTTGAAGATCGATTGTCAAGTTCTTTTGTTCTTTGCATTAATTTATAATTAAACTTCGAATTATTAGGGATTGAAGAAGTAGGTATTTTATGCATACAAATAAACCTTCTTCTTGAATTACTCTATCTATTAAATAAACCACATCAAAATCTGTATAACAAAGTTATTCTTTTAGTATATTTATCATATCTGTAAATTTTAGCATTTTAGCATAGTATCAGCAATACACTCGTGCAAAACCTAGCCGGGTCGCTAGCAAATCATAAACACAATTTCATATTGCGACTCAATTATTATTATAATTATACCAAAGCATGTATTCACTCCATTAATGTTTAAGGAAATGGACCACCCCCTGAAAAAATATTGGACCAATACACCTCCTGGCAACCTCCAAAACTATTATCTTCTTGCTTTTTTGAGTTCAAAACCGTACACCGAATGCGGCTCTCATTTTATACACACTCAACTCCCCCGCCTTATAGGGCTAATGTAGTGTAATGTCACGCTTGACCGCTTACCGCTTGATGGTAAGCGATATTGCAATCTACGACAGACCGTATTTATATAAAAGAAACCGATTCACTCTCGACTTGAAGACAATAAGATTGTGTCCTATCGGGAAAATCTCATTCACAGACCAACTGTGGAATGGTGAATGATGAACCACGGACCATCGGACCTACTAAGACTGGTGGGTTCAAGACGCACGAAACGTTTAGCTAAATAAACGTTCTGCAGACTGTTTCATTAAGGGCGGGCTGACAAGGAAACTTACCTAGGCAGCGACAGCAAACGCGCGATGACCTTCAGCTTTAACCATGGAAGCGCAAATGGATTATGGCCTTCACACACCTTGTAGTCCAGGTGACGTGAATGTGCAGCTTGTAGTCATGCCCCGAATTCTGGCTGCAATAGAGCCCTAAATAGCTACTTAGATTAGTGGTGCCAAATCAGCACCCGTGCCATTGTTCAGAATTTGGACGGAAATCCTTTTAGCTTCAACGTGATCCCGTTCACACTAAATATGCGGAGTTACAGGGCTGGGTATACCCACGTTAATAACCGATCATGCTGACACCCCCTCAGGAGCATAAGGAATCCACCATTTGAATACAATATGGCAGCAATAAAATCCGCAAGCCCGCAATCCCGTGAGTCACAGACAAAACAGCCGACAAGCTTACATCAGCAACACACCACATATCCACTGTTACTTTGAGATATCCAGCATCAACTCAATCTATTGTGCCATCGAAATACCTCTTCTGGAAAAAGCCATGTTGGAACAGTCCACAACAAGCATGTGACCTTGGGGATCGCGAAACACATCTGCAACAACATGAACGCCACGTATGCCGAAAGATCCCTTAGATGTTCTAATTCTGTGTGAAAAGTGATGATCTTAGGAATGGCATAAAAAAGTTAGAGAATTCAACAAGTCAGAGGTTTTAGGCGCAAGTTTATTGAGCCTAATGTGAAAAAGTTCTGAAATTAGAGTAGAGGGTACAAACTTCACTTCTGAACGGGGAAACTCTCATTTGGTGGAATTCACTGGGAGTGATAATATAATACGAAGGTCCCGGCACACAATCCCAGTTATTCCACCGACAGTTCCGTCATCTCTAGAGGATACTCAAGCTCCGTAATAATTTTGTAAATATCCAGACTGAACTCAATTTGTCGTTTTAAGAATATACGTTTTATTAAATTTACAATTAAATATTGATTATTTTCTAAAACAATCAAGTACAGTAAAATGTTCTCATTCTTTAGGTGATTATTTTAGTCTTTGGTGGTTTAATTTGATGGTCAAAACTGTAGGAGCTGGATGGTCGTGACACGCGTATGTCGCTGACGCTGCCTCGTCTGCGGCGGCAGCTGGGCGTGGTCCAACAGGAGCCGGTGCTGTTCGACCGCACTATCGCAGAGAACATCGCCTACGGAGACAACAACCGCAAGATCTCCATGCACGAGATCGTTGCCGCCGCCAAGGCCGCTAACATTCACAGCTTCATCGTCTCACTACCAAAGGTAAAAACCAACACGCTTTCCTCTTTTGCAAAGTTTCCGTTCAACCTATTAGTATAAGTAGCCCACTAAGTATTCTCACTGCTCATATGCGCTGAGGAAAATATACTCCGGTATGTACTCCACAGCACCACGTATAAAGTCCCTAGAGCAGAGACGGTATAAGGGAGCGCAAATACCCAGCACACAACCCAACACCCTCTTCTTAGTGCATACTCAAGAGGAGAAGAAGACCCTGACAAACCAGGTTTACGGGTTGGGCATCCATGAAGCTCACGACTCGTATGTCAATCCACGAAGATTAACATACGAGTCGGTAATTGTAATTAAAACTAAGGCAAACATGAATCCGCACTGTGAGATTGCAACAACCGCATAAGGCACGCTCTCCCCTATGCGGTTGTTGCAATCTCACGGCACACGGGGACCTTCACATACGAGTTCTATGCTGACAACACCAACGACGCCATCGCTCGGTTTGTACGGTGAGCGTTGGCTGCATCACCGATGACCATCTGAGAGTTCAGCCTGCAGATGGTCATCAGGGACAAAATGCGGCCGTAGTGGAGGCTTTGAGACGGTAGGAGGCGGCTTAGAAAAATCGGACTCACTAGAATTAAAATGAAAATATATATATACATATTTTCCATATCTTTTGCCAATCCAAGATTAATGTAAAAAAAATATGACAAAGGCCACAGGCCCTGGAGTCTGTGGAGTTCCTAACTTTCATAACTACGAGTATAATACTGCTGAGACTCAGGGCCTTGAGAGAGTTAAGGTCAAAATCCACCACGCTGGTCCGGTGTGTTCTCGAAAGAGTCTAAGAACATTTCGTTTTCCTCGCGATGTTTTCCTTTTTTTTTTAATTGAAGGCATTGCGCACCTGGCTTCAAAAAGACAGTGGTGCCACGGAACCAGGGGCTCCGGATTGACAGTTGCTGTCCTCCCAACTAGAACACCCGTAACTTTAACCTATAACTGCCCACTTGTTGTTATTTCATTTACTTCCATCCACAGGGCTACGAGACCAACCTAGGTTCCAGCGGAGCGCAGCTGTCGGGCGGACAGAAGCAACGTGTGTGTATCGCTCGTGCACTCATCCGTTCTCCTCGACTGCTGCTGCTTGACGAAGCCACCTCAGCACTTGATGCCAACAGCGAACGTGTTAGTACCTGGCAACATACTTTTGATTGACATACCTTCAAACCAATCATATTACAATTTTACATATTTCTTATTCAGGCGGTAGCAGAGGCCCTAGAGAAGGCAGCCAAAGGGCGGACTTGCATCAGCATCGCTCATCGCCTCTCCACAATCAAAGATGCCAACATTATCTGCGTTCTAGATAAAGGTGAGTACAATATAATCTCTCCGTTATTTCTATGTAAGCAACTCTGTGATTAAGGAACTCTTACGTTTGAATGAATGTTTACAGTCAGATAAGTGTAATAAGGATCTGTCGTAGATTACGTACTCAATTCTGAATACGATTATACACAATAATGAAAATAATTTTGTTGTATTTTTTTTTAAATAAAGTTTACGCATAGTCACGGTTTTAGTTGCCCGATTAAATTGTGGTTATATTTATTTGTCAACATTAGGTTTATATGTATTTTTCATTATCAAAAACGTAGCGCTGCCATATTATACGCTTCGCGTTAATGTACAACGCGCGTCGATTAAATTATATATATACATGTTCGTACAAATATTATAAAATCGCGATTTTTAGGATTCAGGTAAAACTGAAGAGTGGCAATAGGGTATAATACTAAAATAGTCAAGTCGTTTTGGCAGAGTACGGACACAAACACCGTAGCATATATATTTATATATAAGAAGCTATAGTACCGTTTTATGAATGTCGTTCAATAAATATTATATAACAAAACAAATACTTTTTTTTGCCAGAATTTTTATATAACATCTAGATCTTAGTCAAAAATTGGCATTCGTTTAACGCTCATAAGCTTTTTATTAAATAGGTGAGACGAATTACGGCAAATCTATTGTGATTTAAAAAAAAGAATGTCTAATTCAACCTTTTCAATTTCAGGTAAAATAGTGGAGCGAGGCACGCATTCAGAATTAATCACTCTTAAGGGCCATTACTGGAAAATGTGTAAAGGACAAAACGTATCGTAAAAAGATTTATTTAATGGAAGACAGCATATTTGCAACATGTGACAAATTATAGAATTTAGAGTAAAATAGTTAGTAGTTAGTTGTAGTAATAGTTTAAGGATAAAACTCATAAGAATGCTTGTTGTAAGAAATGTATTTCTTTCATTTAGATTTATACGAAATTCAAGAAGATTTATGTGAAGTAGTTCATTTTGTTTTCAGCTCATGACTCTAAAACGCAATGGAAATTTGCAAATTTATTGTATTGGTACCTCGTATGGCCTAAACCGCAGTAGGTATATGGTTATTACACAAGACGCTCCCGACCCTCGTAGAAGTAGGTACATGGGAGCTCAGTAACCCTAAAGCTGATCATAGTTAGTTACACACCCAGGAACTTACATGAATCATTCTCGAAATTTGTCTGAGAGCATTGATTTAGTACATATATTTGATGTACCTATTTGCATTTAGTGAAAACGTTTCGTTTCACAATTGCGTGCCAACTTTTTCCTCGTTTACACTGCTATAAAAAGCAATGGTAGTTTCTTTGTCGCCGTAATTACATATGTCGTTATTTAAATATGTAAAAGTAGTAAATAAACGACATTGTGAAAGAAATTGACAAACATAACATCCATATTCAATCTCAATCTAACGCGGATGAATAAAACGAAACGCAAGTACCGTTTCGTTATTACAATATTTTCCAAGTCAGCTTTGTTGGAAAATGGTAGGTTTAATTTAAACAAATGCAAATTATTTTATTTTGCAATGTTAGAAAGTTATATAACTTCGCACACGAGTACAACAAAAAATCACCGATTTTTTAATATATAACTCATATGTCTAAACGACAAATATTTTGGCGGGTCAAAAATGGACATTGTCCTTTATTGACGGGACAAATTCCACGGTCACTAAAAAGGAAAACACTTACCCCTGCATTCGGTAAAATTCTTACAGTTACCTATGTCATTTTTGAGTTTTTAAAGGAAAGGAAATAAATAGACTTTGAAAAAGGAGTAGGTTATATTTACTTATTTATAAGCTTGTACGTATTTTTTCGTTCGTCAATCTGATTAATAGACATTTGATCAGTGGTCAATTGATCTTGGTTATTTTCCTTGTATTCGAACTGGTTCTATTCCACGGTGATCCCATTAAACTTGGTTGAGAAAATTCAAAGTTCAGAGGGACAAAACTAAGAGATGATTGCCGCATGGTGGCTTTCCTTTTGTTCCATGCCCTGAGAATATCGAGAAAAGCTGAAAAATCTCATAAAATTAGAAAGAAGTTGATGAACTGTATCTATGGTGTTTTATTTAGTGTTTGCTATTGTTAGGAGTTAATAAAAAATGTGTCGTTTCATTTTTACAATTCTACCTGAAAATACTTAAACTGGTGATATTTATTTATAATTTCTGCTACAATTATAACGCTCCATTGTTTTCTCGTATTAACTAACTCGTAAAACTTAATCCTTTCATCACTAAGCCGTGCTAAGCGAGTCTAGGAAAATAAAGTTATTCTATCGGTGTTCATTTTCCTGGCACGTCGTTTAGCTTTCTCACAACATAATCCGAAATAATAATATTTATCCTGGTTTACCATCATCATCCAAATATTTGTTTGTATCAGTGACAACAGCCAAGGAGATATAAGAGGCTAATATAGATTTTTAATTTTTAAGCATTAGGATAAGACTAAATCTTAAGCTACTCTCATCAACGTATTCAATGTTTTTTTTTTCAATAAAATTAGTTGTCTTAAATATTCGTATTTTTTATCTACCCTGTGACTGTGAGAGGATGATAAGGTAAATGTCAGTAAATAATTTAGTATTTCTCATTAATGTAATCAACTACGTCTCGTCTATATTATCTTACGCCATGAAATTTAAAAGACAAATGTTTTTATTTGTTATCTTGTGTCGACTGTACATAAATTGCTGTCTTATTTGGGAATTCCTTTATATTAAATACGATGTACTTATATATAGTTTAACCCTTACGTGTCTACTTAGGTCCTAGATACCTAGACCTATGTCTAGAAAAAACTTAAACTATTTTATACAAAAAACTCAACCGACTTCAAAACCACATATAGGCACTTAATAACGAAACATAAATTAATATAATTATTATAAGCGCTACTTACTCATCTATTTGAAATCGGTGTCAATTTTTGTATTATCTATTTGTTTTTTTTTTGCAACAAATACTTAGTTTATTTTACCATTTTTCCATTCCCATAATGTCTCTTATGAAAACTGAATTAGATAACGCAAAGGTAGACCCAAAGAAAATAAGGATGTACCATAACTACTTGAGCTCAGTTTGTGTGATAGATATTATTCTCTTTTTGCCTCTCTTTCTTTGTCGCACATACAGATTTTGGATTTACCAGTCGATACCTAAAACAACTCAATGCATTAGAAAAAAGTCTAAGGCGTATAAATATTTTTTTAAGTACCACTATCTATCTATGCCAATTAGCCTCAAAAGTCCTACTGAATTTTGAGATAGCGCATTATCGACAGGACGGGCTCAGTAGCCGAGGCTTGATAGTCCACGGTGAAGTTAAGTGGAAAACAATAAAAGTGGTGGGAGGTAAGACCCTGCCAAGCTCAAAGCTTTTAGCCTCACGCGCTCGAGGATGTGGTCAACTAACAGTTAGCGGTATGGGCGCGGGCGCAACTAAGGCGACAATGAGATCATGTGAAAATATCACAGCGAGGAGTCCGCAGTGACAGAGGACTACTAATACTCCAACACGCCGTGCTCCCTACCCGCCACAACCTCAACAAGGTCTCATCATTTGATGGCGAAAGTGGTTAGGCTCAAGACTGAATGTAAAGAGGTCCCGGTATGAGAAGCATTTACTTAACCTGGGCTGGGGCGCAAAAGGCGTCGGGATATGGAGATGTCCGGTACCCACTTATCAGTTAATTCCAGGAACAATAAAATCCCGATGTGCCATAGACGCTCTGGTACTCCGGTTATAATCAATCCATTTCCTCAGACGACAAGTTTTACTAAAACCAAAATATTTTTCCCACCACCTCGAAAAGCGTATTTTTGCTCTTCGATATCTGAGTGCAAATTTCGTTTTTATCCTCTAGGTAGCGAATAAAGAAAATTTGAATTTAGAACATCGTGTGCACTAATTTTGTGAATTCAAAACACATTAAACCTACCTATTTATTTCTACCTCCTTGGTGCCGAAGCTAGCTAGCTAGCTAGCTAATTAGCTAGAGTGATATTTATTCCTGAATTGAATAGTACGTTTATTAATTTCCTTTAAAATTTACGTGCCCAAAATTAAGTGCCACCCTAATTTTATGTATTTGGCCGGACACTTTTTCATGTACACAGGTGACACTCTTTAACTCAACCCTCCATACTTTCACGTTACATTGTTAAAACGTTAGGTTAATAACTTTAATTTAAAAAACCCGACTCTGAAAAATTAACACATAAAAAACATTAAGTGATACAATACATATAATATGTAATTATGTACCTATACTATCTAAGGACACTGGCGCAGTTGAGACGAATCTAATCATATCTAAATTGTCAAAATCCATCCAGCTGTTTGGAAGATACGTGGGAATAAAGAAATTTACAAACATCCTACTAATCCTATTATATCCCACTAATATTATAAATGTCAATATGTATCGATGTATGGATATTTGGATGTTTGGATGTTTGTTGCTCAATCACATACTAACGTATGGACGGATCGGGCTGAAATTTGTAACACAGATAGATTATAGTCTGGAAGAACATATAGACCAATTTTTATCCCGGAAAATAAACGGGAACGGGAGCTACGCAGGTAATACCGCGGGGCGCTGGTAGTACAAGATACTCGCGAAAAACATAACCCTTCTTCCAGTCGGGTAAAAACAGAAACTCGGGTAAACTTGAAAATAAGTAAAAAATGTGTGATTCTAGCGACGAAGAAGTTTATTTGACAGAATTGACTAAAACTGTTAATAATGCGCAAAGCATTGAATAATTTCCTCACTGAGGTGGGGTTAAAAGTTACAAGATTTTACACCTTGTTCTCTTTTGATACTCTAGCTAACGCTCAGGATTCTAATTATGGATCACTCGCTGTGCTCGTGATTCAATTTTACAATCCTTCGCTTGCTCGGTCATCAAAATTGAGAACGCGGATATAAAGCAACTTTACACTCTTGTATTACAAATAACTATTCAAATATCTACCTACTTGTATCCTGAGATGAGAAATTCCAAAGCTCGCTTTACTGGGTAATTGGGTATGTAGGTACTTTTTAGATTTTCCCAACGTACGTAAACGCAAATCGTAACGACATTTTGTTTTAATAAGAAAATAAATACATTAATTCAGTTATCTTTCATGGTTCAGTACACGATAATCATTTTTGATGCAATAGCAAAGACAACATTATATTTATTGGAATCGTTTCCATAATTGTAGAAAATATATAAAATTATCATTTACACATTAGCGATTATTTGTATCTGTCATTAATACAATAGTAGGTAATCCATCATCATCCACAGCCTTCTTTATCTCGCAAGTGGGGTACATAGGTTTCTCACTTTGCCATCTACGTCGGTCGTGTGGCAGTCGAAGGAAATCGACCAACGAAGGATACACTATAGATTCTAATAATGTTAGAATAATATTTCTATACTAGATAATATTGTAAAACTGAACAGGTTTTTTGTTTGAACGGGCGAATTTCAGGACCAATTTCAAAAAGTATTTCATCATTGGCTGTGTATACGCGATCCCTGAGTGCTATAGGCTATATATTATGTACCTACCATGGCCGAAGCCGGGGTGGACGGCTAGCCCTAGATATAATTTGCATTCCTGACTGAACAGCGCCTATCATTTCCATTCTCAGTCCCTCTGCTAGTAGGTAGGTTTCAGAAATGTGAAATTTAAAGAATGGCACACATATTTCACCACAGACTACTGTTGCCCACAATGTTTATATCGGTCTTATTAATCTGTTTTATCACCGTGACAAACTCATCGAGTATACCTACCATGGTAAATAAAGTTTTGGATTGGCCGTTGTAGAAAAGTTCAAAAAGTAAGAACCTTAACTCAAGATGAATCGGCTAAATGGTATGTTGACGGGAATCCCAAAGATTTTGACTTAGAAAATATTAATTCGTGTTGTAGAATCTTGTTTTATTATTAGCCAGCTAATGTATGTAATTATGTACTTATATTTTATGTAAGTCGTTACGCTAAACGTTTTCAACATAAAATGAACCCTAAAAATGCTATCTCAATCCTTAATTGTTTTATAGCACAGACAAATATTTGCAAACGCGATCTGACTGTGTTTTCTGTCACATAAAATTACTAAATCCAGACTGTTTATCATCAAGCTACGTTGTGAATAATGTCTGGGAGTATTTGTAAACATCTTTCTTTGAATGACTACGTCACATTTAGGGATCCCACACAAAACTACGATGCGATGCGATGCGACGTCGGCGCCGCATCGGAGGAACTTGCGATGCGAATTGCTGCGATGCGAATTCTTGCGGCAAACCGTTGGTTAGGGTAACCATACCTTCAACGGTAGTCAGCCGTGTTGGATGTGTTTTTCGGAAGCGTAACATGGATCGCAAAAATATTGTTGTACTGCTGTTATTGTTAAATAGATATGAAAGTAAAAAAGATTTTGGTTTCATACACATATTACGATTATGAATGCTGATGGGAACTATTTTACTCGTAAGTATTACCTATGGGTTGAGAATAGAAGAAGATATTATTTTTTGATATTTTAGAATGAGCATATCTCCATTTGAAGAGCGTCTTTCTCTTCTTCTTTCTCTCAGCTGACTAAATGGTGTTGACACCATTATTACCAGTATGAAGTAATATCGGAGGAATGCGCGATGCGAATCAAATCGGAAGTTCTTGCGATGCATTCGTGCGAATTCGCAGATATTTCCGATGCGATGCGAATTCGTAGTTTTGTGCCCTTAGCCCTTAATTCTAAGTAGAGGTAGATTAGTATCCTTTTTGGTTTAAGCAGACTATGTATAATAATTGATTCGTTTTTAATCAGTTAAGTCTGCCGATAAGCGGTGCGTTTGGTTTGTAAATTCATGTATTTTTTTGCATTGTCATCTAGAATGTAGAGATGAATTAACTATGGAAACGCTTCGTGTTTTTTTTTGTATGTTCTTCATTATTCTCCTCCGACACGGAGCCGGAGTCGTTAACCACAAACAAGATTGTGTCAATCTTTAGATTTACTCATTTGTAATATAATTCTAAAACATGTATTTTTATATGATACATTTTTAATTGTCTTTTTTTCTATCGGAATGCTCGTAGGTCTAAAAAGCGACATCGTTTCATAGTTGATGTTCCAAAGACACGAACGAATAAATTTGACTCTACTTTTGTGATAAGAACGTCTAGGCTGTGGAATACGTTGCCTGAGTGGGTTTTCCCCGATGATTACAATCTTTGTGTCTTCAAAACGAGAGTGAATCGGTTTTTTTCTAGGTAAACGCGCTCCATCCTAGACCGCATCGTCGTTTAACATCAGGCGAGATAAAAAATAAATATATAAGCTTTGATGAAACTAAGCGTATATAAGTTTATCTGAGCAATTTGTATCAATGCTCTCGTGATTAATCGTGGGACGCGACCAATTGAGGTTTTTTTCTTTCCCTTTCCTTTTCTCCTGTTAATTTTTTTTACTTTTATAGGTTTACACTTGACCGCCATCTCGCCTGATGTTAAGCGACGATGCGGTCTAGGATGGAGCGTGTTCTCAGTCCTTTTTACCCCATTACCACTTTTGTTCTCTCATTTTTTACGTTTTTTTCCCGTCATTCTCTTTTCATTTTTTTTATTCTCTGTTCTTGTTTTTCACTAACATATTGTACAATTCTGTTAACGTTCAATTATAGTGACATTTTTGTTTTGGTTACTCTCTCATTATACACTCAAGTTAGGCCTTAATATCTACTTATTTTTGTTTACTATTTTTAGTGCTATTGCAGTACAATATTTAATAAAATTATCCCGATAGTCATTTTCTTTTATCAATAACGCGAAAATATCAGTGATAGAAATAATCATGGTGATTGTGTTGTTCATTCAAATGGTTTTACTACAACATTAGACCCATTTACAAGCCTATCCGAAACAGCTACATTTCATCTCAACAAAACTTCTCAATGCTGAATCTCAATCGATCCTATACGAATATTACGAACTTTAAATAGGCATTAACACGTTTCCAGCGGCATTAATTTATCTGCTATTTCCATTACGGCGTTTCGGGTCGTTTTAAACATTTTTCTAACCCAGACATTGTGGCGGCACGGATTCTTAAACCCTTTGAGTATTTAATCATTGGAGGCTCCAAGAAAATGTATTCTTGTGTCGTAACGAAAGGCAAAAAAAACCTATGCCTCTAATTCTCACAAATCACGGTATTGACAAAGTCAACGTTCTTTATTCATAAATTTACAATTTACACGTCAAATAAAAAAAAAGCGTATACTTACATGTTTAAAGTTTATACTGAAAGTTCCATTGTACAATAATAATCATCGTATAGATAAGTGTCAAACATATATTATCGATAATATCAAACATAATATATGTATGTATTAAAATTTTAATGAACAATGATAATTTTTTACATTTTATTGTGAGTTTACCATCTTATACCTCTTTAAAAACTCGCTGTAACTATACACAGTTTGACCAACCAGCCAGCTTTTTAATAGGTTTTTGAAACTGCCCAAAGGGGCTGATTCAAATATTTTAGGAAGAGTGTTATAAACTTTCGGTCCCAAAATATGAGTCAGCTTTTCCGATCTCGTGAGGGAGTGTGTCCAGCTGTTCAGCTTCTCAGCGTTGCGTATATTGCAAGAATGTATCTCTCTTCGCGTGTTGTATGAGTCTAAGTTATTTCTGACATACAAAGCTACTTGGTAGATCAAGATTGGAGGTATTGTAAGTATACCAAGCTCTTTGAAATATGGTCTGACGGATGTGCATTGCGACAAGACTACGATGGCACGTACGTGACGTTTTTGGGCGCGGAACGCACTCTCCCATTTGGCAGCTCGCGCGTATAGTTCGGCGCCGTACTGTAACCGGGAATACACCGTGGCAAAGTAAGATAAACGAGACACATCCGCAGACACCACTCGGGACACCCGTCTTAGTGCAAAGCACGCACTGCTTATTTCAGCACACATCTTGACGATGTGGTGTTCCCATTTCATGCAGTCGTCAATCTTGAACCCCAGAAATGTTGTGTTCTGGACCTGCTCAATCCGCACGCCATTAAGCAAGACTTTTAGCTATTTTGTATAGTGGCCCGACAGACAAAAGTGTAAAAAAATTAGACTTTTTGAATTTACCATAAAACCGTTGGCACAAAACCATGTGTTTAAGCCGTTGATTACAGAATTTAATTTATCTTCTAATTCCTCTATTGACTGGGCGGTTACTATGGCAGTCACATCCTCTGCATACATGAATTTGTCTGCACCCTTTACGATGTCAGAGTGATCGTTCAATAGGAGTAAGAACGTGATGTTTGAAACTGACGAACCCTGTGGTACTCCCATAGACGAAAACAATGGGTCTGATTTATTATCGCCATCGCCAGTATTCACCACTTGAGAGCACCCTAGCAAATTTTCAGTCAACACAGCGTGAGATTTCCCAGCTATGGAATAGTGCTTGACCTTTAACGCTAAGGTCTCATGGTCTGCGACATCGAAGGCATTCGATAAGTCACAACACAAAACAGCCACTTGCTGTCTGCGTTCACGAGCAGCCAACACACTACGAACCATTTCACGCGTTAGAGAAGTCGTAGACCTCCCTTAGCGGTATGCGTATTGTTGTTCACACAGCGCCTCTGTTTCGATTTATGATATACTAGCAGCACCCCGCGGTTTTACTCGCGAAGTTCCCGTTCCCGTTATTCCCGTTGTTTTTTCGGGATAAAAAGTAGCATTTGTGTTCTTCCAGTCTATAATTTATTTGTGTTCTAAATTTCAGCCCGATCCGTTCATACGTTAGGACGTGATTGAGCAACAAACATCCAAACATCCATACATTGACATTTATAATTTTAGTAGGATTTTTTATTCGGTGGGTCGATTTATGATATATTTTTCATTCGGTGGTTTTTATAGATTGTACACTGTTTAAGTTTTAGATAAAGTGTCACCCACTCTAAATGTTTAAATTTGCTTACAAAATGTTCCTACATGTGAAAGTTCCCATGTTAGGCCGTCGGTAGCGCTAATCGGCATCGAAATTAAATAAGAAAAAAATAAAAATTATATTTTTCAAGTTATACTCATCCTGTATCGGTACCTACTGTTTTTTTTGTGTGTGCGGTAATTGCATGTACACTTACAACACATAAAAAAATAAAACAGGCCAAGTGCGAGTGGGACTCGCGCACGAAGGTTTCCGTACGATATTTTATGGGAGCCCTCTTAATTATTTATAAAACTAAATGTTATGTGAATAGTTAAAGCGCCTGACACCGCTATTAGTATCGAGCAAGAAACGGTAAAAAAAACAAGTTTGTTGTATGGAAGTTCCCTTAAATATTTTTATTTGTTATTACAGCGGCAATTAAAATACATCATCTTTGAAAATGTATACTGTCTAGCTATCACCGTTCTTAAGATACAGCCTGGTGACAAACGGACGGACGAACGGACGGCGGGACAACAAAGTCTCAGTAATAGGGTCCCGTTTTTACCCATGGGGTACGGAACCCTAATAAACGGCGCGACCGATTTCTTTGAAATGTTTTATGTGCTTTTATTATGTAAGCTATTTTTCAAATCCATAAGTGGTAAGGATGAGCCACCCCAAACATTTTTATTAAGGGTAAGTCAGGGGGAGATGCCTATAAGGGATAGATGACAATTCAACTTAAAAACTGAATAAAAAAATTACATAACACGGAACGCATCTATAATAATCTACAATACTAGACTACAGGCCCGTGAACAAAATTTACGTAGTAAATGAAGCACCAGGAGACCTATGTAGGATGATAGCAGGGTATAAAGTTTAGTAATAAGATTTAGCACTATGCCGGCATTTGTAAGCTGTTCAACTGAGTACAGTCGAAGAGGGGGGGGTTGCAACCCTCGATCATTTCTCCTTGTCGAATGATTTTTGTACGGCAAACTTAAATGTTCACGAGTCAGTCACAGCTAAATTAACATCAAAACATAAATATGATCACCACAGTTTATGATTTTTTTTATATTGAATGGATGAATTCATCTTGCTAATTTTTCATAAAACTTTGGAAAACAGGAAAACTTCATCAAATTTGTTGTTTACCGACGTCATTTTGACTTTGAGTTTGACAGTCTGGTGGCAGAAAGTGGCAGAAAATGGAACTACAAATGTATATATATAAAAACGAATTGCTGTTCGTTAGTCTCTCTAAAATTCGACGACGACTGCGGCGATTTGGCTGAGTTTTGAAAAATTTCTCGTGGCTCAGGGAAGGTTTACGGTGATTTCTCGCCGTTTAATATGGAAAAATTGCGAAGAAGATAGTAAAACCAACAATTTCATTTTCTCATATAAACTGTTATACATATGTAATTTCCAAACAAACATTTGATGTTACTTATCAAAATTTTAAGCCATTTTAGAGAAACGAGAGTTTTTATCAAAGAGTATAATAATATAAAGAGTGTTTTTTTATGTGTCCCCCGTCGTTCAAAAATCAAATTAAAAGAATAGTTTAAAATTAATAAGTAATCCAACCTCTTCTAATAAAATTTGATATTTGACAACCATGTATAATATCCATGCTCTATGTCGATCGATACCTCAGACACAGAGTGCATTCTTCTATCTTTGTGAGTGACGATTACTGCTTTATCATCATCATCAATCACTACATAGTATAAAACAAAGTCACTTCCCGCGTCTGTCCGTCCCTATATATATGTACATACATATGTATATGCTTAGATCTTTAAAACCACCAAACAGATTTTGATGCAAGTTTTTGAAGTGGAAACTTCTTTTGGCGCGCCATAGACAGATATTTCGTGGGCTGTGAAATGAATTCTAGCGTCACGCTCGGGAATGATAAGAAATCTTCGGCTAAACTCGGGACCATGGCCATGCTCATAGCCACGCCCTCCGGTTTCACCCGTGTAATTTCCAAAATAAGCTAACGAATTCTGAGTCAAAAGTTTCCAGTTCTATCGGCAGTTCCTATGGCTGCCAATTTTTTTTCATAACTAGTGTGATCCAAGAGAAAGGTTTATCTGTATAATACGTGCATGAAATAGTAGAGAAACACTGATAATTTTAAAGGTTTCTATTGTATCGTCATAAATAAACACATTTTTTGCGATTACATTGCGTGCGAAGCCGGGGTGGGTTGCTAGTGATAGCTATATATAGGCATATGCGAATTAGTGAATAATAAAGTGATGTGTAATAATAAAGTGAATAATAATAAGTATAAATAAATATTGGTGGACATTACATACACAACACCATCTAGCCCAAAACACAACACGTCACTTCCGTTATATTTATATTTTACCAACGGTTTTAGGGCTCCCGCACAAAACCACGAATTCGCATCGCATCGGAAATATCTGCGAATTCGCACGAATGCATCGCAAGAACTTCAGATTTGATTCGCATCGCGCATTCCTCCGATATTACGTCATACTGGTCATAATGGTGTAAACACCATTTTAGTCAGCTGAGAGACAGACGAAGAGAAAGACGCTCTTCAAATGAAGATATTATGCTCAGTCTAAAATAATCAAAAAAAACATCTTCGTCTATTCTCAACCCATGATACTTGCGAGTAAAATAGTTCCCATCAGCAATCATAATCGTAATATGTGTATGAAACCAAAATCTTTTTTTCTTTCATATCTACTTAACAATAACAGCAGTAGGTACAACAATCTTTTTGCGATCCATGTTACGCTTCCAAAAAACACGTCCAACACGGCTGACTACCGTTGAAGGTATGGTAACCTGGTTTGCCGCACGAATTCGCATCGCAAATTCCCCCGATGCGGCGTCGCATCGCATCGCATCGCAGTTTTGTGTGGGAGCCCTTTGTTTCAATATTTTGTCAGTGTGGTTGTTCGGCAAAATCCCTATCTCTTCCAAGCCTGCCGTAAGGAACTTCGTTACACTAAGATACTATACATATGTAGAGCATGCGTCTGAGATGTGCGTAATCATAGACACTATACTATTAGACACTATTTGTTGTATACTATAATACAGAATACAACAAATTTTGACTTGAACACTTGTCATTTTGCCAACTATTTAGTACCTATTTAGGGAAAAATCAATAATAAGTGCTTCAATAATATGATTTTAATCACAGATCATGCAAAACCATTCGTAATACAGTCTGTGTATGAGTACGTTTTGTCTAGTGAATGAATCTTCAGGCATCACACGATAAACTCATGTCAGAAAGTTGCGCAATCTCGAGCCACATTCAATTTTACCAAAACATATTTCTGAGATTGTTACGGGTTACGGCTGGGAAAAAATGACGCTTATGAAGTACCTAGCCGAGTTAAACTGCCTCTAATAAACATGTGTTAAGAAGTACAAACAATGTATACGATTATAAGATGACGCGGGCAGAACACAAAATGTATAAATATCAGTGGGTGTTAGAAGAGGCAATTTATTTCGAGAAAACTGTAAGCTCGACGATTCAGAAAAGTAAAGACGTGCGGCCGCTCTTCAATCTCGTGCATTTGTAAAATATTACGGCAACAAACAAATGAAAGTTTAATTTTTGGTTGGAAAATCGTTTTTGTGCATTTCGTTTCAAAATGGGAGTGAATAACGATAAAAACAAGTGAGTTATAGTTTGTTTTATTTTTTTATGTTTCGAAATTGTACTCTTTGCTGGGCTTTTGTTTATTTTTTTTTTATGTAATGAGTAATAATATGTTACTGTGGTCTTATTCTATTGACATCATAAGGATTAATGATAATAAAATATATTATAATAAAGAATCTGGGTTATTTTATAATTTATTATGAAATTCAAATTCAGATTGAGAAATAATTGCAGAACCTATGTTTTATGCAATCAAATACCTATTTTATCTACTTATTGGTGTTATGATTAAAACGAATCTTCGCTGTTTTTTTTTTATTGGTAAATTATTTTTTATTTTCGCTCTACCTAATAACTATTGCGTCATTGATCAGATTCTCGTCATGTAATATGTATTATTACATGACGAGTATGTATTATGACATGATGTATACAAGACAATAATTGTTTATAAAATCAATATAATATTAATACTTACTGAGTGATCTCAGTAATGTGAAATATTGTAACAAAGTATTTACGATACAGGATGTTAATATAAAATTAGTAATAGACATAATGCCTAAAACAACTAATTAGTTCGTCAGTTAGATTATTATACAGTATATTGTATACGTATTTTTTCTTTGGTTTCACAAACAAACAATATGAAGATATTGTGCTTAGAACTTTCGTTGGCGTCACTTCATTGCACGATTTTTACGAAAACGTGATGTCACGGATTTTTGATGATCTATATCTTTGTCGATTATTATTATTAATATGTTGTTAATACAGAAAATACGAGCTTCATATTTTGCCATAATCTACTTGACGGACTAATTAAAATGGTTTATTTTTGACCCAATCATCATCGGAATTATAAATTTAGCTGTGCCTTTTACCAAGCTGCGCCACATTAAGTAGCTATACGCTATATCATGCTTATGCGAAATTAGCCGCCGTTTTCTACACATTTACTCAACAGCTTGTTACAAGTCAAACATCTATTATTTTTTTAGTAAATTCCTATAGGTATCAAATTTTTTAAGGTTTGTGATGTAAAACAAACTTAAAGAAATGTGATTGTGCTTGTTAATGTTGAAAAACGTTAAAAAATTAAAGCAATAATTTTATTTTCTTAATGAGATAATGTTAGATATATGTCATAGAATAATCGTAATTTCTTTTCACAGGAAAATTGAATATCCTGAAATAAAGATATCTTACTTCTCAATCGTAAGTATTTACTTAAGTCTGAACGTAAAATTAATTCTAATCGGTTCCTAAAAATACGAATTTTAAATCAGAAGAATATTTTAAAAGTACCCAATTAAGGTAAAACTATATTAACATTCCTTAACTCTTAAGATTTTTATTACTATTGGACAATCCTGAAATGCCATGTAAATCAGTTATTCAGTATTTTTTATCAACTTCATCATTCGTCTAATATATAGTTGTTTATAAAACTCAATGTGCTCATTTTCAATCAGTACGTTAGTTCTCGGGATCCCTAATAATCGAGATCAATTGGCGCTTTGTTTGTATGATGCTGAGAGCCTGTCGACCCAATATCTTCGTTCATCGTTATTTTAACAGAGCTGAAAGTTGCCTGACACTTTATTAGATAATTTACAATCACAAAATTTTCCAATATATGTCCTTGGCACATCTAACTGAATCCAGCGCCACTCAAAAAATGAGGCGGAGGCTCCAGACACCGTCAATCATATTAACTCATAATACATACATTCATAGTTTGACAAATTTAGATCGGTATTTCACACACCTTTAGTAGGTACCGTTTATCTGCCAAAGCCAGGATGATCAAACTTCATAATGGTCCTTCGATCTGTTGTATGTTGGAAGCAAGCGCTGACAAAATTTCAGCTTCGTTAAAAAAAAAACGAAGGTCTGGGGTTCACGAGCTCTTGCTCTAGAAGATTCACTAGATTGATCTTGATGGCTGATTTCTTTTCTTGTCTTTGGTAACTAATACGATCCGTGAAATCGGAACCGACGACAGCTACAAAAAAATTATAGAATTTGACTATACTTACCGACTCATATTTGGTAAACTTTTGTTATTTTTCTTATAATTACGAAATGCATAATAAAACTATCCGATTTCAAGCTTATTAATATTGCCTTTTTTATTTTAAGCAACCTAGATAAGTCCTCCAAAAACTTCTTTGTTATATATTTTTGTTAACCTTATTGAGATCGTAGATCGTAACATTCAAACAGACAGAAATACAATGGAGATTTAGTAATTTTTTTTTTTTTTTTGTATAAAGTGACGAGACGAGCAGGTCATGTGCCTGATGGTAAGCAACATGCCTGCCCATAACAACACAGTGACACGCAGCTATTGGAACAAGAAGATTCTAAATCATTACCTAGCACTGCACTGCGCTCGTCACCCAGAGATCTAAGTTGTTATATCTCTAAGCCCTGTAATTTCACTGGAAACATTGCCCTTCAGACCGGAACACAGTAATGTTTGCACATTACTGCTTGGCGGTAGAATATTTGGCAAAGGTGTGGTCCTTCCCCAGGCGGACTCTGCCAAGAGTCCTACCGTAGTAGTACTAGTAGTAGTAGAGTAATAGCTACAATCCTGTTTTTGTACAAATCCCAAAAAACTAAAATTATGTACTTATTGCTGTTACCTTACGTTAATATTTCTTGCATTCTAGTTTCGATATGGATCATGTTTGGAGATAACAGCGACCGTCCTGGGAATTTTTCTAGGGCTGCTAAGCAGTCTCGGTATCTGCTACAACTTGGTGCAAGTTGGTGAATTAAGCACTTCTTTTATAGACAGAACGGCTTACCCTCACAGGCTCTCAAGTCACATGCCACTTACGCAAGCGTTTGGAGGTGGGCGACGACTGTAAGTAACAATTACGTTTTTAATATAAGGCTGCCACTGATCACATAGTTGACTGAATTTAGTTATTATTAAATCTGATTCGGCGAAACTAATTTAAAACATTATTTCACTGGAGAAACAGTGACAAATTGAAAAATGTGATATTCAGAGAAGGGTTCAATAAAACGACATATATCGTAGTTGAATCTTTATTTTATATTTATTTTGCCACTCTAAGCTTGGATGGAATAATATATGTTGTTATCAGCAATACGACTGCCTTATGTCACTTAAAACACAGAATCTGAAACAGCCCAATATTCTTTTATTTTGTGAACCGTGCATTACAATTGTCTGTTACCTATTACCGTCTTTCCCAAATTTTCATTGCGCTTGTATGTCGTCATGTTTGAACGTTTTTTTCTGTTGTTTAGGGTGAACGCATCACATGCAGAAAACATGGCGGCTCTTATAGAAGACGCCCGGGCCATGGCGATAGGAATGTTCGTCAGTATAGCAATATCTATTCTATTAAACATTGGGTCGGTTGGACTTGTGGGATGGAGTTCTCTGAGACAGGTTGGTGATTTACAGTGATTTTATCTGAAATAGCTGGAAAGCACAGTGATGTCAAAGGTTGATATGCCACCAGGGTCAAGTCTTGCTCATCTTGCCAATGTGTAATGAAAAAAACATTATCCGTATTTTCAGAAAGAACTTCTCCGTAGCCTTCGGTCAATAGAATGAGATATTCACAGACTGTAGAAAGATACGAGAAGTGCTTCCAAGAAAGATAGCTGAGGGAATAAATCGCTCAGAGAGCTATCTATGTATCTAGCTTTCTGAGGATTGATTGATGAGGATATATTCCTTCAGAGAGCTGTCTTTCTAGGATTCTAACTTTAGTTGTAGTGGTAGGACTCTTAGCAGAGTCCGCCTGGGGATGTACCACACCTTTGTCAGTTATTCTACCGCCAAGCAGTAATGTGCAAACATTACTGTGTTCCGGTTTGAAGGGCAATGTTTCCAGAGAAATTACAGGGCTTAGAGATATAATATCTTAGATCTCTGGGTGACGAGCGCAGTGCAGTGCTAGGCGATGATTTGGACTCTTCATGTTCCAATAGCTGCGTGTCGCTGTGCTGTTATGTGACAGGCATGTTGCTTTCCACCAGGCACACGTCCTGCTCGTCTCGTTACTCTTTATTAAAAATAAAAACAAAGTTGTTCGAAAATTAAATTTCAGTTCTAACCGTTTTGTGGCTTGCAGCCTGCAATTTGTTCAAACGAGCTTTATTGATGATAATAAATTATTCTCTTGGCCACCATCTCGCCAGGTGTTAGGCGACACACATCTGGTGTAGGCGCTAACGTCAGATAACCTACCCGATTCAGTCGCGATTTTAGGCTACTAGGATTATATTCTATCAGATAATACAGATAATAGTTTAAATAACGGAATATATTT
The DNA here is from genome assembly GCA_963693475.1 of Ectropis crepuscularia. Taxonomy (NCBI): domain Eukaryota; kingdom Metazoa; phylum Arthropoda; class Insecta; order Lepidoptera; family Geometridae; genus Ectropis; species Ectropis crepuscularia. Next base: position 22,639,322 of record OY856338.1, read on the forward strand.
CAGAACTAATGTAATAAAAATAAAAGTTTGGATGTTTAGATTTTTGTTGTTTCTTAAGTTGGTACTTCTTCAAAGGAATTATCTGTTGTGTTTTTATGTTATACAGATAACAAGGATACGTATGCTATTTCTTCGATCAGTTCTTCGGCAAGACATGACTTGGTTCGACACAGACAATGAATTTAATCTTGCCTCATCAATGTCCGAGTAAGTGAAGTTAACAATTCTATCAATTTACTGAGTAAAACGAAAAATCATATTAAATCCATCTATTACCTACGAGAGCAGTACAGTGCTAAGCAGTACTCTGAACTCTTCCTGCTAATACTGGCTTTTGACATCGGTAGCGTCAGGCGCACGGATTAATCTTCCCGTTACTCTATTGAAAGAAAAAACTCTAGGGCTATACGAACACATGGCTATAAACTAAATATAACAACACTACACCAAACAATGGTGAATTTACTACACTACATATCTAATTATCTACTTATACTAAGCCCATCTGACCATTATACATATCTACTAATTAGGTAACCATAGATCTACTCCAATCAAGAAGTCCTGGCCCATTACCGCTTAAAAGTGTACCCAATATGCTAACCATTAGGATTAAACAAATATTTCATCTGATAGCCGTCTCTTTTTTATACTGAAATCGCGATAGGGCAAACCGATATTTGCATGTATTATATAGTAGTACCTGGGTGACCGAGCTTTGCTCGGTTTAATCACTGAGTAACACTTAGATAAAGGGCTCCCGAAGTAATAGATTTAGTAGTGGTAGGGCTCTTAGCAGAGTCCGCCTGAGGAAGTACCAGGAAGTACCTTTGCCAAATATTCTACCGCCAAGCAGTAATGTGCAAACATTACTGTGTTCCGGTTTGAAGGGCAATGATTCCAGAGAAATTACAGGGTTTAGAGACATAATATCTTACTTTGCTGTGGCAGGCATGTCGCTTACCATCAGACCTGCTCATCTCGTCACTCTATGCTATATAAAAAAAAAAAAGATTATCTACAACAAAAAGAAAGAAATTGAAAAGAGAAACCATCTGGATTCGAACCCGGGTTCTACTACTACATGACCGCCCAACTTATCGACTGCGCTATGATACTCTCAGTGCTGCGAAATTTACCGTCGCTTTCTAATGTTAATGTAACAGTTTTTCATTGTCTAAAAAACGCGCATAAAATGCGTTTTTTTAATGGAACCTAGTTAGATCGATTTATCGTCCCCGAAACCCCCTGCATACATAATTTCATGAAGATCGTTCGAGCCGTTTCCGAGATTCAGATTATATTTATATACTAACTAGCGGCCCGTCCCGGCTTCGCACGGGGTCAAATTTTTTGTAAAGTAGGTATGCTAAATGAAATGTACATGACCAAATTTTTCCAAAAGATCAAAATTAAAAACCAAAACTTTAAAGTTCAAAAACATTAAACTGCCTGGCCTGGTGGCTTAGTTGGTTAAAGGCCGTTTTGTAAAGCGGCGGTTTAACGATCAGCCGGATTGAATACAGCTGATTTAAAAACCACTGGAATGTATTCAACGCCATACGTTATTCAACACGGCTAGCCGTAATGTAATAAAGCGAGAGATTAGCCGCTTCTTTGATAATTTTTAGTTCCGATTCTTAACACTCATGGCGCTGCCTGACATAACAACAACCATGGCGTTGAATACTGTGTGTTCCTAAATTGCTAACACGGCTAGCCGTAATGTAATAAAGCGAGAGATTAACCGCCTCTTTGACAATTTTTAATTCCGATTCTTAACACTCATGGCGCTGCCTGATATAACAACAACTATGGCGTTGAATACTGTGTGTTCCTAAATTGCTAAAGTGACAGTGGATTCTGGAGTTTGGAGGAATCGTACACAATATTATTAGGGTGGCACTTATCACCCTGGGCGTTACTTGGATACTATTTCGTTTCCACCGTCCACCTTGTTAAGACTAAATCGGACCGGGTAGGTTACATGAGACCCAGATCCGACCCGGAGCACCCCGACTCCACCTAGTCTTGGCGCTACTACCCCTAGAGTGTATTTAAAAGAATGCGGGAGCCAGAAGCTCAAGGGAGGTTCTGAGTGGAGCGAGCCATGCAAGTAGTTTTAAAACTATAATAGGTCGTAACTTGACCACCATCTCACTTGATGTTAAGCGACGATGCTATCTACGATGGAACATGTTTCGATAATAGACCCTTGTCTATGGAAGTTCACCATGTTTCTTAGGTGTACCGTCACCGATATCAAGTTATGGGCTTTCAAACTTTATGTGAGAGGTAAAATGTTGTAAAAAAAATAGTACGGAATATCGTACGAAATAATCGATCAATTTATTCAGATAAATGAAATTAATTTAGATTTTGTGTTGTTATTTTTTTAAATATGGTCTTCCTACAACATAAGCAGTAATACAATGCGGCTGAACGTGGACCGCCTTATTGAAGAATGTATTGCAATGACAATGCGGCTAATCGTTGAACCGCCGCATTACAAAACGGCCCCGTTTTTCAAAACGGCTAGCCGTAATGTAATATGGCGAACTATACAATCCGGCTGCAATCCGACATATACATCATAATCCGGATCTCGTTGTTGGGCTGTATGTTTGATGTCTTGACACAAATTGTCTTCAAAAATGTGCCATAATTCCGAGGGAAAACAAAATAATAATATTACCACAAACAACTCTCTCAGCCTCAACGGACACCGAGAAATTGAAGTGATTTCTTTGATTTTGAGTACCTAGTCTTGGAACGATGTACCTACGTGGTACATGATAAAGAAGTATTCTGAGATAAAATCACTCTGACTGGGATGAACGCTGTACTGTATGTACACTCTTCATAATTCTGCCGGCCGTCGCGTCGCGTCGTTGCAAATATTTAGGATGGATATTTTTAATTTCGTAAAATATTTTGAATGGAATGTCCGATTTTAATAATTCAAAAAGGAATCGATAGGTAATAAAGCAGTCTTGATTGAAAAATAATTTATTTTGATAAGAATTAAAACAAATGTATGAATAGCATGGTCTTAAGTTGATCGGCATTTTTATCTTCTTTTAAAATGTAAAAAAGCAGTTGTAGCGACGTAATTACTGTAGTTAGACATATGCTCTCGCGAGGTTTTTTGTAGATTTTAATACGTTCTATAATATTGTAGAACATTGTTTGGTTCTATCATTGGTACTTTCCGCAGCGTATGCGATGAAAGCCATTTTATGGCTGTTTTTTATACCTTGCGTTGGTTTTAGTAAAAAATTCCAAGTATGACTATTTTTTTCTTGTAATAAAAATAGCCTATGTTACTCAGTGATAATGTAGCTTTCTCTTGGCAAAAGAATTTTTGAAATCGGTTCAGTAGTTTTTGAGTTTATTACATACATACAAAAATACAAATCTTTCCTCTTTATAATATTAGTATAGATATTATAAAGCTGAAGAGTTTGTTTGTTTGTTTGAACGCAAGGATCTCTGGAACTACTGGTCCGAATTGAACGATTCTTTCTTTGTAGGATAGTCCATTTATCGAGGAAGGCTATAGGCTATTTAACATTACGCTACTATCAACAGGAGCCGAGCAGGAATGAAAAATGTAACAAAAACGGGGAAAATATTGCTTTTTGAGAGCTTTCGTTGCGTGACAGCATATGTCATATTTTAAAGGTTGCGTCATTAGAACCTAAAGTAACCGAATTTGTTCAAAATTTGAATTGGTACGATCTATTTTCGATAGATGGCGTAGCAACGCGCGCGCGTTCAGCTAGTTTATACAAATATACAAAAATTGCTAGTTTAAAGGTATAATATAAGATAAGATTAAAGGTATAAGATAGTTTAATAGACTTTTGATCAATTTCGCAGGAACTTGATGAAGCTGAAAGAAGGCATGGGTGAGAAGCTCGGAGTGGTGGCTAATCTTGTGGGCACGTCGTTGCTTTGCGTATGCACAGCCTTACCCCTGGGCTGGGAACTTTGCCTAGCCTGTTTCGCCGTCACGCCTTTATCTCTGGTGGCGTCTATAATTTTGTCTAATGTAAGTCTTCTATACTTTTAACTAACGGGACATACGAGTAAGTTGACCAAGTGTGAGTAGTAGTGTTCGACGTATCATCATTAACGCGCTGTAGGTACTCGAATTTTAGTCTATTTTTTGGTATTAATTTATTATTTTAATTAAAATAAGCTTTCCAAATCTACAAAGTTTTGAAGCTTGTGTGTATTATTACCGTTTTTTTTTCTATGGAATGTAGCAGTCCATATTTATAGCAGTCTTATAAGGCTCCGTTAATTTTGTAGTAGTTATACTTAACTAAGGGCTCCCACACAAAACTACGATGCGATGCGACGCCGCGCCGTATCGGAGGAACTTGCGATGGCGAAAAGCTCCCATGCGGCGTCGCATTGCATCGCATCGCAGTTTTGTTTGAGAGCCCTAACAACGCAAGCTTTGTGAAAATTTAATTTACTAAGCTTAGATAAAATTAAAAACATTACTGTAAGATCGCAAAGCCTTGTTGAGGTCCGTTTGTGCTTATTGAGTTATCATTGTTTCAGTTATTTTTCTATTCATTTCACAATAAATTATAGAGAACTAAAGATAACAGCCTCATTATTAAATCGAAATGGGACGCGTTTAAAATAAATAACTAAACTAGCACAAAGGGATTTGCGCAATTTCACAGCTTAGCTAGGGCGAGTACAAACAAGATAACTGGTAATATGTACTAGGAGTTCAATTATGGTTTATGAGTTTATGTGGCAATGATTTGATCGCAATAATAAAGGCGTAACAACAATAAAAAGGATAATGGGCAATTTAACGAAGTTTACTTTTCTTAACTACGATGTGGCACTTGCATAATATTTACTTTAGATTAAGTATCACATTTTAGATTTGTATGTGCGTATTACTGAAATTTTACGTTGTTTTTTGAGTAACAAAGATTTTCAAAATAGAAAAGTTAACATAAATAGAACTGTACATGATTGGTTATTTGTGGTTTTATATCGGAAATATAAAATTTCAGTGTCATATTGATAATTATGTACTAAAAATGTAAATCGGACTTTTTGAGAGATCGATCCATACGAAGGACAACCCTTAAGGATCTCTGGCTCTCAAGCCAGAGATTCTCAAGGGTTAGTACTTTCTGCGACGCTTTTTCTGCTATATATCAAAGATCTGTTGAAACCCGGTTTCTTTGGATACGCAGATGATAGCACCGTTGTAGAGTTTTATAAATAGCGCGAGAGCCAGTAGGCAGCAAACAAGCAAACTCAAGTAATGAGAGTATGATCAAGCGTTTGAACTTGACCCTTGAGGCAGTTTCTAAATGGGGCGATGCCACTCTGGTCAAGTTTAACGAAGGAAAGACGCAGGCGTTTTTGTTATCCGCCAAAAGAAGTACATTCAATTTTGTCCAGTTTTGAAGACAAAAAGTAAATAACCGACTAATATTAGAAATGCAAAAGTTTGGATATCTGGATTAGACGTTGGACGTGTGTTGCTCAATTTTCACATTCAAAATATCACACTTTCTTTGTTATTTCTATTGATTTTCTTTTTTTTCTCCATAAGCACTGATTTGATTTATAACAGTTTGTTAAAACAGAATAATTCCTACTTACAACTTTACGTTTTTCAGTATCAAACCAAATCATCTATAAGAGAAATGGAATCGTACAGTCAGGCCGGTAAACAAGCTGAAGAAGTACTGAAATCAGTTAAAACAGTCGTGGCATTTGCTGGCGAGAACAAAGAGATAGACAGGTACGCAAATTATATCAGGTGATATTTTTCTCTCCGTGAACTCACAAGCACTCAACGACTTCTCTATAGCTGTTTTGGCAAGAATGTCACGATCTCTTACTGAAAACTAGCCATACAATTTATGATACATTTAGACGAACGGCTTAGTAACTAGAAAAAGTATATTATTAGAAAAAGACTAATATTTGGATAATCTAGGTTTTGAATAAACTTTGCTTTTTGCAGTTTTTTTGCGCATTTCCATAAACCATAGGTACTTTCAAATAAGCGCCTAGATTTAAAGATTGATCTGTTATTTCTATTATTAAAAAAATGTTTTCGATCCTTTACGTACCGAAACTGTGATTGGTACCTATGTACCACTGTTTCAGTCATGTTTGAAGTAGCAGCAACGAGATGTCTCACCTATCATGAAATAAGATCTCGCGATACTTGATAATTCGAGGAGCCGTCGAGCGCCGGCTCCCCTCTGAATGAGTCAGTCGTAACCGAGATTCCACAGGGGTGGAACCCCTCGCGACATGGGGCTGACTTGTTCCCCGTCCTTCGTTGGGAAGACTATCTCTCTATCAGAGGGATAGTCCCCAAGGAGGCGCTGCAGGTACAAGGGCACTCTGTGGTACCCCAGCGCTTCTTTAATTGTGATCCAGGGCAGGGAGTTGAAGGCGTTCGCGATGCCAACAACCGCCAACAACACCCCGTCCCTGGATACATCCTCGTTAAGGTCGTTGACAAGACGAATTGCGTCGATTGTCGAACGACCTCTACGGAACCCGAACTGCCTCTCTGACAAGTTCGGGCCAGCCGTCTAGCCTGACGCAACTCTATCAGTCCTTTTAATTAATACCATTTGAACATGCAGTAGTTGCTTGAAGCATACAAAAATGTATGCATTTTGTGGAGAAGGATTCTGTGCACTTAAAAGTTTCTAACTTCGGCATTTCTAAAGCATAATTTTGGTAGAAATAGTGTTTACCGCTTATTTACTGAGTATTTTGTAAGACACTCATACGCAAAACAGTGTACGTAATAGAGCCGCGTAGTGTAAAATAAATTAGGGCTCTGAATCTTCTGCACTAGCACAAAGTTCATTAAGCAAAAGTGTGTAATATAATTATGTCCTCTATAGTAGAACCCATCTGCGGCCAATTGAGATGACAACTGGGCTAAAAATATACCATTCTAATTACTTCGTCAGCTGGCCTGTGGAATAATATGGGACACGTAATTTAATACATAATCGACAAAGATAGATTATCAAACTTCCGGATTGGAGGGTTGTGACGTCACTTCTTCGTAAAAATTGTACCATGACGTCACTCGAAACTTTGAAGCACTGTAACTTCGTTATTTTTTGTTTGGGAACAGAACAGAAGAAAAAAAATTATACTACTATTCTTTTTTACGTTACCTGTTATGCCCTAAAATATGTATATTTATGTATGTGTGTATTATATTCTGAAGATAAACGTATGTTTTATTGCAGATACCAAAAGTTATTGCTACCAGCAGAAAGCTACGGCCGAAAGAAAGGCTTGTACACAGGTCTAGGAAATGGTTTTAACTGGGTCCTGACATACTCCTTAAATGCAATAGGTCTGACCTATGGAACACGCCTAGTTTTGCGAGATTTTGACAAACCAAGCGATGAAAGGAGATATGTTTTTGGCGTTGTTTTCAGCGTAAGTATATTTATTACATTTTAAAAAATTTTGTTCACAAGATCCGAATAGAGGAATCAGTTTATTGGTTTATCGTATATCGTAATTTCTCCGTTGAAAAAAAACAGATTTAAATAGTTTTTTTTTCAGAAAAATGCGTAGCCTTTTTGACTGGACATTTATTTTTTTTCTAGTCTATAGTGACGAGACGAGCAGATAAGCGCCTGACGATAAGCAACACACCTGCCCATAACAGTACAGTGTTACGCAACCGTTAGAAACTACTAGTTATTTAAAAAAACTTTAAAAGTATTATTTCAGCTATCTGGCCGCCATATATATATAGCTTTATATATAGCTTTGCTTAGTTTGGGGTCGGATGGTGTTGTGTGTGAATTGTCCATCAATATTTATTTAGCAATGCACTGCGCCCGTCACGCAGATATATAAGACGATTTCTCTCTAAGCCCTGTAATTTCTCTGGGGATATTCCCCTTCAAATCGGGAAATAGTGATGTTTGCGAATTTATCCTCACAAATCGTGAGGTCATAGGTTCGAATCGTGTGCATCTCCGAATATCCAACCGCAAATGTACGAGTTTGTGAATTTCACTAAACATAAAATATGCAAAATTCTAAATCGAACCATCAAGAATAGCACTTGTTCCGTCAACAGATGATAATAACAGTAATTGAGCTTCATTGAACTCGTGCCTATGCTTAAATGAACGTACGACGATTGTTATTAATTTATTACAGATCCTCACTACCGCATACATGGCCACCCAGTCAATTACGCTGTGCGTGCCTCACGTCGAAGTATTTGCTTCTGCACGCGCAGCTGCTGCCGCCATCTTTCGACTTATAGACCGAGAGCCAAAGATAGACAACTTGCAAGAGTCAGGGCTCTCCCCTAGGAGAGTCAAAGGAGATATTATACTTGAAGATGTCCACTTCGTCTATCCGTCCCGACCTGACGTCAAGGTATACAGTACATATTTCAGCAATGTACGTTTAACTAACGACGTGATCAGATATATAATAAAAACTAGCGGCCCGCTCCAGCTTCGCTCGAATAATAACCTAGATATCAATTGCAGCGCCATCTGCCGGGCTGGTTTGTGAATCTAAACCTTCCAGTGCCCTACCCAAACGTATACAAAAAAAATCGTTCAAGGAGTTTCATTCATTCAATTTAGGAGGAGTTCAATAACAACGAAAAGTGGCATTGATTTATATATATACTAGCTGACCCCGCAAACGTTGTTTTGCCTTAGTGAACAACCCTTGTCACTTAGGGGTATGAAAAATAGCTAGTAGCCGATTCTCAGACCTACAGAATATGCATATAAAATTTGGTTAAAATCAGTAAAGCCGTTTCGGAGGAGTAAGGAAACAAACACTGTGACACGAGAATTTTATATATAAGAAGATAGATAACTGTAATCATCGCATTGTAGTATTCTAATTATTTTTTTCGAAAAGTTTGCCCATATCTTGAAATCTTATAAATACCTGTCCAAATTAAATTCTATTTTATACAGTACTACCCACTCACATTTAATTGTGGGAGGTAAAAAAAGCACCGATATGGTTGGTGGGTTTTCTCTGTACCTTCATCGTTCTATGGATAATTCAGATGACCTCAGTGTAAATAGTTTAGTATGTGGTGTTTCATTGCAATTTAGGCTCTGCCGTTTAAATCGAGATTTATTATTAAAAATATAAAACATTAATTGCCAAAAATAAGGTTCGCAACCTTATTTTTGTCAATTAATGTTTTTCGATTAAACTTTTCAGATTTTAAAAGGATTATCACTGCACGTGAAACCTGGTGAAAACGTAGCGTTAGTAGGGTCTTCGGGCTGCGGAAAATCTACCATCATCCAACTTCTACAAAGGCTTTACGATCCCTTTGCAGGGTCTGTCAAACTCGACGGCAAAGACTTGAAAAGTCTCAATCTCAGTTGGTTACGATCATCTCTGGGTGAGTATTTTAATGCAGATTTTTCTTGAGAATCGTCCCAAACTCGAGTACGAATTCGAATGAAGAACGTTTTAAAAATTGGTTACGAAAATAGAAGCTCTTCAACTCAAGAAAGATCGATTTTGGTAATAGATAATACTAGCGGTCCGACCCGGCTTTGCCACATAAATAACCAATGGCACTCACGAAACACGTACTTCAATATCTAAGAAATCCATCCAAATAATTTTGAAATTAAAACGGTACTTATAGTATAAGTATATGTACATATATGTATGTACTCGTAGATGACTAGAAAATCAAGGGTTAATTAATTTTTCAAATTCAATTTTTGAATTCGAGACCCTGGATGATCTGCTAACTTCTTTTTTCTCTGATAGGTGTCGTAGGACAAGAACCAGTCTTATTCCGAGGTACCATTCACGATAACATCGCTATTGGGTGTCCAGATGCGACACGGGAGGAAGTGCAAAGGGTTGCAGAAATGGCGTACGCCCATGATTTTATCTCCCATCTATCTAACGTGAGTAACAGACAACTAACTAAATCCTAACAGTTAAAGGTACATTTCTATTATGGGTGAATGCAGAAAATTACTGGTTAATACTCACAAGCAAATTTCTGCACATCCATCTTCGCAGAAAGGGCGAGTTTTCTCAAAAAAAGTTGAGCTTCCAAACCCAGTTTACCATTTATGTTTCCTGTACTTATTTATGGTTTGATAACAATAATCTCATAATGTGATGATTGTTCACTTGTGCACCATTCACGTCATCTCCATTAATAACAACTAAATTCGTAAGTCTCTAGCAATTGTATTTCCATGATATTGCTCACCCATGGCCGCGTATTTTCGACCTGCCCTGTGATGTCGAGGTATTATTATTTTGTGCAGGGTTACGAGACCATGATTGGCGAGCGTGGTGCGTCGCTGTCAGGAGGGCAGAAGCAACGTATTGCTATCGCTCGTTCGCTGCTTCAAGAGCCAGCCGTGTTGCTTTTAGATGAGGCTACTTCTGCGCTTGACCCACACTCCGAGCGCCAAGTGCAGGCCGCGCTCGACCGTGCTAGCGTCGGAAGAACTACTATCACCGTATCACACAGGTCTGTTGTCACATATTTGCCACAGATCGGCACTAAGGCTCAGAACCCAATTACTATACACTCTTATCCCACGGGTCACTGAAACTCGTAGTCATAACAGGGATTATTTTTAAAAGTGTTTGTAGTTCATGCAGCAGCAGACAAATTACCTAGTTAATGCGTTACTAATGGTCTAAGATCGCGTGAACCCTACACCTTCGTTATTTTAACAAAGCTGAAAGTTTGTCAGCGCATGCTCCCAACACAAGTAAGAATGCTGAACCATGGACCAAAGCCAGGATGACCCAAACTTCATAATAGTCCACCGTTCCTTCAGTCCATCAGCTTTGTTAAAATAACGAAAGTCTGGGGCTGACGGACTCTTGCTCTATAACCTCACTTTAATTGGCAAATAAATCACTCACAGCACTAAAGATAACATTTCGTAGAGCAGAAACCGAAAATCTAAACATTCCATATATATATAATTTACTCGCTTGCCGTAATTTTTTAGAGAATACGTAATCCAGCCACCGCTTTTCACAGGCACGTTAACTAGAAAAACTTTTTTTTATTTACATCAATGTTTTTTATAACATAGGGATGTATGTACACAATTCTGAACTGAAAAACGTGTTATTATTTCAGGCTATCTACTATTGTTAATGCTGACCGTATAATATGCATGGATCAAGGAGCGATAGTTGAACAAGGCACACATGATGAATTGATGAAAGCCAAAGGTAGGTAACATTATTATTCCAATTATATTAACGTTTAAACTAAAATTTAAGTGGAAGTATTGATATAAAATTCAATCGTTACAAATTTTACTAAAAATTTTTTAGGATTCTATCACACGTTGGTGACGAGAGGCAATGAAAGTCACGAACCTGAAGAGTCGAAGTCCTTACTTGAGTCGACGGTACCAGAAGATGACAGCGCTGAAATACCACCCCAAGTTGGAAGAACGGACATAAAAAGGCGATCCACCAGACGGCTGCATAGACAGATTTCAAAGAGGGGTTCGTACTCCCACTTTTACATAAAAAATATTTCAACCACCTAATTATTACAAACTGTTAACCGAATTATTGTACCCACATAAACCTAATAAGTCTTAATTTAAAAAGTAAGATTTTGTATGATTTTTTTTATTAGGTACTGTCTGTCAATTTATCTAATTTACACATGTCTAAAATTAGGAGGATCCTGGCCAGCACAGACTGCCTGAGTAGCGTCCAGTGTACGTTCACACAGTTATGTTCGATTGGTTCCTTAAATTTCTTGTCGCTTGTGCATTTTCTTGAGTTTGAATTGAATGGATTTTGTATTGACTGTTAATAATTTTATGGACAGTTAAATCCTGTGTGTATTTCATAACACATGACTTAACCGCGATCTAAATTATTTTTAATTAACACCTGTACCGCAACCGAAATGTCAGAAGGTGATTAAAAATGTTCTCAATAAACATTCACAAAGCTTACTTTTTTCACAGATTCGCACGATTTTGTCACTCCAAGGGGCTCCATCTCTTCGGTGATTTCTACAGGAATTCAAAACTACATGTATAACTCCAGCGGTGATGATTTTGAGAAAGAAGAAAACGAGGAAAATGATGACGAGGTATAATTAATCAATTAAAACAATAAATATCTTTTTTTTTCTCGAGGAGAACCAGTTACAATAGAAGTGACAGAAAAATGGGAACGATGCGACTTATTTCTATACTAATATTATAAAGAGGAAAGATTTGTTTGTTTGTTTGTTTGTTTGTAATGAATAGGCTCCGAAACTACTGGACCGATTTCAAAAATTCTTTCACCTTTGGAAAGCTACATTATTCCCGAGTAACATAGGCTACGGCAGATGGCGCTGCAGTTGATATCTAGGTTATTATTCGAGCGAAGCCGGAGCGGGCCGCTAGTCTTAAATAATTTATATGCCGTACCTAAGGATTTCATTTTAAATCTTGTCGTAGATACAGTTATTTTCATCTAATTTGATTTGTAAATATCACAATTAAATATCCCTTTTTAGGGTTCCGTAAAACGTAAAAACGGAACCCTTATAGATTCGTCATGTCTGTCTGTCTCCCTGTCTGTCCGTCCGTATGTCACAGCCACTTTTTGCCGAAACTATGAGAACTACACTGTTAAAACTTGGTAAGTAGATGTATTCTATGAACCGCATTAAGATTTGAACAAAAAAGTTAAAAAAAAAAGAAAAATTAGGGTTGCCCCCCATACTGAGAACTGAAAATCATTTTTTTTTTCATCAACCCTACACGTGTGGGTTGTCTATCGACAGGTCTTTAAAAATGATGTTGAGATTTCTAAAATCATTTTCGTCTACACTGAATAATTTGCGCGAGAGTCACTTCCAAAGTGGTAAAATGTGTCCCCCCCCTCTAACTTCTAAAGTAAGAGAATGAAAAAACTAAAAAAATATACGATGTACATTGTACATTACCATGCAAACTACCAACGAAAATTGGTTTGAACTCGATCTGTTGAGTAGTTTTTTTAGTAGGTACGTCATAAATACACTATTATTGAAACTTCGATCAAAGTTAGAACGAACTACAAGAACTATGTGTACTATGTATATTATGTTACTTGCTGCAACGGAACCCTTCATGGGCGAGTCCAACTCGCACTTGGCCACTTTATTATTATTTTTACAGGAAATAAAACCAATAAGTGACTGGGAACTGATGAAACTTAATGCTCCGGAATGGATAGCGATAATGATAGGAGCCATCGCTGCTGTTATACAAGGTGCTTGCTTTCCTGCATTTGCACTTCTGTTTGGATATATTAGTGGGGTAAGCAACCAATTTTGATACACATTAACTTTTTCCTCTATTCTTTCATGCAAAAAAATTGCCACGCACAATGGTCCGACTAAGAGACTAAGTGCAGAAAAGCCCAGTTAAACAAATGCTTTCATGGTAATCACTAGCGGTGCTCTTCGATCTCGCGGCCTTCTCGTTGTCCTCTTTGCTGACGATAGGAGTATCGTCGGCAAAGAGGAGTGGAGACTCCTCTGTCCAAGGTTCAGGTTTCAGGCTATGCGGTTCCAAAAAGCTTTGTCTGTGGGTTGTTTGGATTGGAAAATCGGCCTTCGCAGTCATAGGCGGTAAAATACGACGTACCTACTTTGAAAACAACAATTTTATTGTCTCGGATAGATCCGTTATTCCATGGACCCATTCCGCACGAGATGACCGAGTACACCGAATGACCCATATGATGACTCCTATGCTTTACGTATGTCTGTTTGTTTTATAGGGCCCTACGGAGGTACTAAGCTTTGTTGCACAAAAAGTACTGTTTTTTGGTTTGGCGGTAATCCTAATTCTTGGGATGAATAACACATTGTTATGGATGGTTGTGGGATCGCAATTTGTAAATGGACAAAACTATTTAGATTTCACCTTTTTTGTTGTACAACCTTCCTTTAACAATAATATTGCCAGAAATCATTGGTGAAAGTTAATTAAAGCGTCCTAATAATATTCCATTATTTTTCAGTTGGATTACAAAGTAAAGTACTCGTATTCAATTGTTTCATATTTTTTCTTTACAGATTTTCGTGATGGCAGACCACACTGAAATGGTATATTTAGCAGATGTCTACTCTGGTCTTTTCATTGTGGTGGCAGCTGTCGCCGGTATATCTATGTGCCTTCAAGGTGTTACTTTTACCAGTTCTGGCCTCAAGATGACTACTAGACTTCGTTGTCAGTACTTCCAAGCTTTGTTACGACAGGTTTGTAAAATGATGATGATTTCTTGATGATGATGATTATATAATCAGCTTCATATTGTATAAGCAATATAGGTAGTAAGGCGGATTTTTTCAGGTGACGCAAGCTATCAATGATTACCCATTTTCGATGAAATGAGAGATTGACCTATGTGCGTAATTAATAGGCGAGACGATAAAACAAAGTAATTAAGTCCGTCAGTTAGATTATTAAAAGATATTGTACACGTATTTTTTCTTATGTTTCACAAACAAAAAACGACGAAGATGTAGTGCTTAGATGTTTCTAGCCACGTCACGATATGGTACGATTTTTACTATAGTGCGTGTATGTCTTATTTTAGAAGTTAGAGGGGGGGACACATTTTACCACTTTGGAAGTGTCTCACGCCCAAACTATTCAGTGTAAGCAAAAATTATAAGAGAAACCTCAACGTCATTTTTGAAGACCTATTGATAGACACCCCACACGTATAGGTTAGATGAAAAAAAAATGAGTTTCAGTTCTAAGTATGGGGGAATCCCTTCATTTTTTTATTTTTTTGTAAAAATCTTGACGCTGTTCACAGAATACATCTACTTACCAAGTTTAAACAGTGTAGTTTTCATAGTTTCGGCAAAAAGTGCCTGTGACATACGGACGGACAGACAGACAGACAGACATGACGAATCGAAGGGTTCCGTTTTTACGTTTTACGGAACCCTAAAAATACGTGTCCCAAATTTTTCCATAATCTACCTTACGAACTAATTAAAATGGTTTCTTTTTGACCCTGTCGTCATCCCAATTTAAAGAGCAGAAACGTATTCATGTTTTAATAGTTTGTAATTTACTATTCTGATAGTACCGGTGCAAAAATAGAAATATTCTACATAGGAAACTTAGTAGGAACAGACCCAATTTATGTAGGTACATTGCTGAGAGAGACACTTGAATTTCTCTCACATGGAAATATTTTAGGCCTTCTGCCACAAGGGTCAACTCCCGATGGGAAGCTTAATATGTCCACGAAACACATCAGTTACTTAATATGTCATTCTTGAAACATGTCAGTTTCCTCACGATGTTTTTCTTCGCCGTCAGTTTAAAATATGACAAGCTTATTTTTCTCCACTTATAAAAAATAGTTGTCTGTAAAGTCGGTTTACTGACGATAGTTGAACGTGACAACGTCTTAAGAAAATGCTGATTGTGTTAAGCGCCATCTAGGTAAAACATTCTGAAGCTTTTTGAAAAGCTGTTCAAAGCGCCATCTCTGGGTACATATACATACATCATTGTACTAGCACAAGTTCTTAACTTCATATCGTCGCTTTTCTAAAACATGAACAGACTCCTTGAACGTAATACACATTTCACTCACTAGATGGTGCGAAAAGTAATAAAGCGAGGTAACGGTGGTAAATATTATCTATTCTATGGCGGTAACGTTACATGACGTCATGTTTTGCGGGCGTGCAGCCGGCTTCATCGAATTATAAGACGTTATCACGTCAAAAAATGTATTACAGCAAAGGCAGATAAGATTCGAAAAGAATGTCACGTAAAATAAATAGTGGTGAGAATCAAAATCGATATCGATAGTTATCGATAAATCGTTTGGAATTATGTACATTACATTACTGTGAATTAAATATGTGGACATTTTTAATATACAATAAACAGATAATAATTTGGAAATTTAACAAATTGATTGCTAAGAGCGTTCCAAACGATACCTACAGAAATTTGCAGTTTTATGACATCAATGTAATTCTTTTTACTTGCAGGAAATGGCGTTTTACGATAAGCCGTCAAATACAGTAGGCGCGGTTTGTGCAAGACTCACCGGTGACACGGCGGAAGTTCAAGGAGCTACTGGTCTTAGAATAGGCATTATTCTTCAAGGAATCAGCTCTGTGCTGGTCGGCTTTATCTTAGCCATGTGTTACAACTGGAAATTGACTCTCGTTTCTGCTGCTTTCTTGCCACTGGTAAGATTGTTTGAACTGTTAATGCACCCATACATTACATAAAATTAGCGTTATGTAGAATCAAATAGTAGAAAATTGATTATAAAAATACAACACAATAATTCTAACTTGTAATACAAACAAACACAAGATAGAAATCCCTATTCTTACTTCCCTGCTAAGTATTTAATATTTTCAATGTGAAAATTACTCTGTCTGCCTATCTATTACGCTTTCGCATCTTAACTACTGAATTGATTTAAATTACACCGGTTTTATAGCCCCGTGTAAGAACTTAGGCTTAGGTTTAAAGGGTTGAAATCGGGGATAAAAGTTTGTGCGGAAATTTCGTCATGTTTGAAGCTAGAAGCTGGAAACTTATTTTTTACACTTTTCATTGGATGTAAATGAATATGACATTAAATGTTTGTAAAGATATCGTAATTAGCAAAAATAAATTATCGTGAAAAACTGGTAAGCCACACCGCAGAGTGCCGCTGGTTACAAATGGTTACAAAAACAAAACAAAAATGTTGTATTATTATTAGACCGATCTATAATACCTCTCAATGGTGCATGGATATAATATATGGCAGACAAAGAACGAATTCATAATATACTGACAAAACGTCACACATCTAATATCAAGATATTAATCACGAATCGAAAAACATGTAGGTAGGCTGTTCACCAAATAACTACAATAATTACTATTTTACGGATTTTTAATAGTTTTCTGTTTTATGTAGGTATGTTAAGTGTGACGATGAAAATACAAAATGTTATTTAAGTTATTTTTATCATGTAAGCGACAGAAATGTCTTAAGTGATAAATATAATTCTTTAAACATATCATACAAAACTTTCTATGTTTGACCACCAAACTGCATTGATGGAGCAGCTAAACATATTCTTTTATTAATGTAACTCAACATAAAGATATCTTCTACTACAAAAGTCTACATATTTTTCTGTTCCGTTAATTTGCCTAAAAACTTTATTTTAACTGAATTTATGAGGCGTATTAATTTTGCGTTTACATTTTTTAGATGGTTGGAAGCATATGGATGGAAGGCATTGTGTCACAAAAGTCTCAAGCTGATGAACGAGCAGCAATGGAAGACGCTACTGCTATTGCAACAGAAGCAATAGTTAGCATTAAAACTGTGCAAAGTTTAGGTAAATCTGAAATTTAAATACATCTTTAGATAATTAAATGTTTGTTGCCAGTGTGTTGCCGGGCTTCGGAGATGCAATGCGCGTACCTTTTCAAGAAGATGCTCTCACCGCATGGTCCTCGTTGTATCCCGAGAGTGATCTCTCTAAAAAGCCTGAGATACAGAATAACTGGGACAACCTGTTAGGAGCACATATTCTGGCACAGTTGCGAAACGAAACATCGGGAATCGGATTGGCTCGACTCAATGCTGCCTCTCAGCCGGAGTCCGGTGCTTGGTTGCATGCCCTACCTTCCCCACAATTGGGCACGCTCCTTGATGACGACTCTATTAGGGTAGCGACGGGTTTCCGACTCGGTTGCGCTATTTGCCAAACACATGTTTGCATTTGCAGTGTGATGGTGGACGCAACTGGACTGCAACTATGCAGTCTAAACTATGTCTAAACTATGCTGAGACTACTCAGCTGTTCTCGCTGTGCAGGACGAAGACCGCGACACCCCGCTTTAAACGACATTATCCGCACCTTCCCTCTCCCGGAGACCTCTCCCAGTCCTCACCTCTCCCGGTTGGACGGAAAACGACCAGAAGGACTCACGTTGATGCCTTGGCGACGTGGTCACTGCCTCATTTGGGACGCCACTTTTGCGTTTTGCCATCTCCCTGCAACTCAGCGGGTTGCAGGTGCGGGTGCAGAAGCGGCCGCTAGAGGCAAACACTTAAAGTATTCCGCATTGGAGTCTGCATATGAGTTTGTTCCGTTTGCGGCGGAAACGGCGGGCCCATGGGGCGCGGAGCCCAAGGATTTTGTTTATGCTTTGGGTCGACTCCTGAGAGAGAAGGGGTGTGATCCCCGGTCCGGTCAATTTCTGTTTTTAAAATATCTCCCTGGGAATCCAGCGTGGGAACGCCGCAAGCTTAATGGGCACTCTTGGGCGGGGATCTGACGATCGCGGGACAGTTTAACATATTTGGCATTTGAGTTATTGTGGGAATTGAAATTAAGTTATTAAATGCTAGTTAATAGGTGTTTCTCTGTAATACTTTAAGTTGTTTGTGTCACAATAAAGAATTTCTATCTATATATCTAAATATTAGTTAGTGTAGGAATAAATGACATCGGCGTCGCTTTCCACCGTCAAACTTTTCAAGTCATTAATGCTAATAGGGACTGTATCAGGATAATTCGGTGAACTCTGATTCAATGTTGATAAATAATTTAGGTTTCGTAACGATTAACATAGGTACGTACGATTGATACCTATTCGTTAACATACAATGTATTTGTTTCAGGAATTGAGAAATTGTTCTTAGACAAGTTCCATTCGTCATTAGTGATAGCTTGTGATGCTGTCGCTAAAAAGTCCCGATTCCGGGGACTTGTTCTCGGGCTTGGTGTCTACGTGCCATTCCTGTCTTACTGCAGCGCTTTAGTCTATGGAGCAGTCCTGGTGGCTAACGGTGAACTTGAGTACAAAATCGTCATGCTGTAAGTAGTGGTGTACCCTAATCTTAGTAAAATATTTCTATGTATCCTAAGTATGTATCTACTCGTGCAATTATATAAGAATTATATCGGAAAATTAATTCCCTTGGCGTTGCTATTTAGTTTAGCACAGATAGTGTTTGTGTGTGCAATATACACAAATATTTTTTAATAAATTAAATCGAATAGCCTTGTCGATCACCTTAGTTAGTTATTAAAGTTGAACAAAAGTACCAAAAGTAGTCAGAATAATGATACTCGGTTTTGAGTTACTCCTGAATGAGAATAAATGCAGGCATGTGCCTGCACTGGTTAATATTTGATGTGGCGTGAATAATTTCTATTAATAGAAACAGATACGTTAGCCCTGTTGTTTAAATAATATGTATGTATATCTATGTCTGTGAGTCTAATGCGTAGATATATCTTTCCATAGGGTCACTGAAGCTGTTATGTATGGAGCATACATGTTGGGACAGTCATTAGTTTTCGCACCAGGTTTCAACTCTGCAAAAGTTTGTGGAGCTAGAATCCTTCATATTATACGGCGAGATCCGGCAGTCAAGACTGAAGACAAGGTTAAAGATAAAATGGACTGGGTGAGTACTTAGTTTATTTTATGGTTATATGATTCGTTCACAGAGATCTAGGTTATATGGTTCTATAAAGTTACTAGCTTCTTCAAAACTAGGCTACCGGGTTTCTCGACTTTTGAGAAATAAAAAAAGTGTGGAATATTAAACAAAGTGCATATATGTTGATTGATATTGAAAGTTTTTAGTTTGAAAATTTGCTTGAATGCTATCCAGGAAAAATCTCATAACAGATTATATTAATTATTAATTCATTTAGCTGTACAGATAACAAAAAAATCCAACATACCCACTAAATTTCGGTTTTAATCTTAATTTAAGACGACTATGCAGTCTTAAATGTTACTATGGATATTCGGTACCAACTAAATGTCTAGAATAGGTTTGAATTACAACTTTCGAATAACTCTGAAGCTTTACTGCATCTCACTTCATGTATTGTTATGTAGTCTACTCCCTTAGTATAAAAAAATAAATTACTACATCGGGTTTTTCAGACGGCGACAGGAAAATTCGGGTTAAAAGACCTCGAGTTTTCGTACCCAACGCGACCAAACCAAAAGATCTTGCATGGTGTCAGTTTGAAAGTGGAGGCTGGGAAGACGGTTGCGCTGGTCGGATCATCGGGCTGTGGCAAGTCAACCATTCTGCAGCTGCTGCAGAGGTTCTACGACCCTGATTCCGGGAATATTGTGAGTTTTCTGCTTGTTAATATTTTATAATATTATATACCTCTTCTAATCCGTTATTCCGCAATGCTGTACAAAATAACAGTATAAGAAAAAAAAACAGTAGAACAGCTTACAAGTGCCGGCATAGTGCTGAAACTTATTATTTGATACCCTACTATCATTCTACGTAGGTCTCCTGATGGTTCATCTGACCCACAAATGTTGTACTGAACACACAAACTGTAGCCTATTTACAGAACCAGGAGAAGAAGTGTGAAAATTTGTGAAATTCGACGTAAGGCTTCCGACAATAGGGTACCAGACTGGGTCAAAAATACACCATCCTAATTAGTCCGTCAGCTAGATCATGGAAAAATATTGCACGTATTTTTTGTTTTATCATAATATTAAAAATCGTCAAAGATATAGACCATCAAACTTCGAAAGTGGGGATCGCGACGTCACTCGTGAGTAAAAATCGTACTCACAAGTGACGTCACACGAAACTTCGAAGCGCTGTATCTTCGTCATTTTTTGTTTGTGAAACAAAAGAAAAAATACGTGGACAATATTTTTTGGCAATCTGACTAACGGGCTACTTAGTATTTTTGAGGATTGTGCCCTATTTGACTTGCACCATAGAATAGATAATATACTTAGATAGAACACTCGCCACCCCCCGCCAATTTCAAGCTTCCTCCCCCTCAAGTACGCGAGAAGCACTCAACGAAGAATTGTATCGGACGATAATTTTCTATGAGAATACGAACATGATGCTGTGTAACACCGAACATGGTACCAAAATGGTACCAAATTTATCGTCTATTATACGTATGCTTGTACTGTACTACACTACAAACCAACATTCTGGCTGTTTTAACCCTCCGTAAAATGCCGACAGGAGTTGGACGAACGTGACATCCGTTCGGGATTGACGCTGCCTCGTCTGCGACGGCAGCTGGGCGTGGTCCAACAGGAGCCGGTGCTGTTCGACCGCACCATCGCAGAGAACATCGCCTACGGAGACAACAACCGCAAGATCTCCATGCACGAGATCGTCGCCGCCGCCAAGGCCGCCAACATTCACAGCTTCATCGTCTCGCTACCTAAGGTAACATAAAAGCCATAGAAACCATTTATGTAGAAAAAAATAATTAATTAAATAGCCTCCATACATACTCCATGCATACATCGTAAACGGTAAGTTTTACAAAAAAGTTTACCAGCAACTAAAAATGCGAAACTCTATTTTCCTGCAATAATGGTCTCTATGGGTTTTGCCTTAAAGAGATTCTGAGGTATCAGACATAAACGTTTTTTCAAGATGCCACTTGAAGCTCTACTTGAATCAGTCAGCATTTTGTAATTTTATGCTCAGTAGCTCAACACCTTATAAAAAATGGATCGAAAATTTAGTGCAAAGCGAAATTAATTCTAGTATTAATTATATACTGAACTTCTTTCTATACTTCCATCCACAGGGCTACGAGACCAACCTAGGTTCCAGCGGAGCGCAGCTGTCGGGCGGACAGAAGCAACGTGTGTGTATCGCTCGTGCACTCATCCGCTCTCCTCGACTGCTGCTGCTTGACGAAGCCACCTCAGCACTTGATGCCAACAGCGAACGTGTTAGTACCTGGCAACATGCTTTTGATCGACATACCCTCAAACCCATCCATGATAACATTAGTTTAATATCACAATATAACACACAACATAGGCCTCCTTCCTAGATTCCCACAACGCATGGTCTTGCGGAACCTGCAACGACCAGCGACAGTGTTTCCAGCGACCTTTGTGAACTCATCTGTCGAACTAGTGCCAACAACCCGGCCGGCCAACACTACGTCATGCCACTCGAGAACGTTTCTTTCCCATCGGTTGTCGGTTATGCGGCCGTTGTGGCCTGTCCATTGCCATTTCAACTTGGTTTCTCTTTGAGCTATATTGGCTACTTTCCTTCTTTTGCGAATACCCTCATTTCGGATTCTATCGCGCAAAGAGACTCTCTCCATAGCTCGCTGTGTGATTGTGTGCTTCGTTATGAGGCCCTCCTTCACTCAATTTGTACATCTTTCTTATTCAGGTGGTAGCGGAGGCCCTAGAAAAAGCGGCCAAAGGGCGGACTTGCATCAGCATCGCTCATCGTCTCTCCACGATCAAAGATGCCAACATTATCTGCGTTCTAGATAAAGGTGAATACAATATTCTTCGTTATTTAAATTAATTTTAATGTTTAAATAATTTCTTCGTTACTTCTATGTAAGCAACTGTGTGATTAAGGAACTCGTATGTTTGAATGAATGTTCATATTCAGATAAATGTAAGTAATATGGATCAGTGCAAGATTACGTACCTACCCAATTAATTTGTAATGAATACTAATATTATAAAGCTGAAGAGTTTATTGGTTTTAACGTGCTAATATCAGGAACTACTTAGCTATTGTAGCTTATTTACTAAAAGCGTGCAGATTATTATTCTGGATGTTCCCAGGAGGTGTATTGGTCATTTTTTTTTTTACACGGCAATCATTTTGAATTCAAGGAAATGGACTGAACACATGAATAAAAATATTTATTGTACTATACGTAAGAGATACGTAGATATATACCACCGTAGACTTTTTGTAGATTTTTTTAAGGGTATAAGTATTACTACAATACCTTATTTTGATCTATCTCTTAGGGTTTAGCCAGCGTTTGCAAAGAAAGCGCAAAAAAATGTTTAAATTGATGACATCACATTAGAAACCTTTAAAATTATCAGTGTTTTGCTACTATTTTATGTATGTACCTACCATACCCACATAGGTATAAACCGTCCTCTTGAATCACTCTATCTACTAAAACAAAATCGCATCGGCACCGTGCGAAGCCGGGGCGGATCGCTAGTTAATCATAAAAACAATTTGATATTGTGACCAAAACAATTATTAGCACGATACCAAAGCATGTGTTTCTTCCATTTACCTACCTACTTGATGTTCAAGGGCCAGCCCTGTAAAAAACAAAGGACCAATACACCTCCAGCCAACATTCAGAATCATAATTTGCATGCTTTTCTGAGTTCAAAGCCGTACACCAAATGCGTATGTTAAAAATGTATAGCCGTTTTTAAACATATTTTTTAAAATTTAATAAACACCAAGTCTAACAAACCATGAAACCACACAGGTACATAAGTAAATCTTCAAGTCTAACATTACAATCCTTATACGGTCCGTATGTGTGGCAAGTATAATCAGTGGGCCGCTAACTAAACACAAAGCTTGTAGGTATCTTGTAGTTTGACTCTCACAAGCCTTTAGTAAATAGGTGAGAAGAATAACCTCAAATCTAAGACAATTAGGTACCTATAAAGTAACAATGACTAATTCGCCTTTTAAATTTCAGGTAAAATTGTGGAACGGGGGACGCATTCAGAATTAACCGCTCTTAAAGGCCATTACTGGAAAATGTGTAAAGGACAAAACGTATCTTAAACACATTTATGTACGAGTAATGTAAGACAGCATATTTGTAACATGTGACAAATCATAGAATAGTAAAGTTTATGAATAAGATTCATAAGAATGCTTGTACTTCTTTGGTTTAGATTGATAAGTCCCTATGTGAAGTGATTTGTGTTTTCAATTCGTAACTCTCAAGGGCAATTGATTTTGCATATAAATTTTATTGATGCCTCGTATAGTCTATACCGAGGTAGGTATTGGGCTAGGTACTACACAAGACGCTCCCGACGCTCGTACAAGACGCTCCCGACGCTCGTACATGAGAGCTCATTAAGGACTAACCTAAATTTAGGAATTTATTGACCCTAGATAGTTACGCACCCAGGAACGTACATGGATCAACTCTAAATTTGTCTGATAGCATTGATTTATTACAGATACCTAATGTAGGTACAAATTTATTGACGGGACCAATTCCATGTTCACTAAAAAGGATCACGTAGGTATACATATTTTCCCTTGCATTTGGTAAACATTTTGCATTTACCTATTTAATTTTAGACTTTTTAAAGGAAATGAAACAAAACTCACAGGTTCAAAACTGTTTAAAAAGTGAAATAAGAACAGAACAAATAGATAGGCTTTATGTCTTCACTTTTTGGTAACCTTTTTAGGGTTCCGTAAAACGTAAAAACGGAACCTTTATAGATTCGTCATGTCTGTCTGTCTGTCTGTCTGTCTGTCTGTCTGTCTGTCTGTCTGTCCGTCCGTATGTCACAGCCACTTTTTGCCGAAACTATGAGAACTACACTATTGAAACTTGGTAAATAGATGTATTCTGTGAACCGCATTAAGATTTTTACAAAAGTTTAAAAAAAAAAAATTAGGGGTGCTGAGAACTGAAACTCAAAAAATTTTTTTTCATCATACCTACGCGTGTGGGATGTCTATCGATAGGTCTTAAAAAATGATGTTGAGGTTTCTAATATAATTTTTGTCTACACTGAATAACTTGCGCGAGAGACGCTTCCAAAGTGGGAAAATGTGTGTCCCCCCCCTCTAACTTCTAAAGTAAGAGAATGAAAAAACTAAAAAAAATATATGATGTACATTACCATGAAAACTACCAACGAAAATTAGTTTGAACTCGATCTGATGAGTCGTTTTTTTTTAGTACGTCATAAATACACTATTATTAAAACTTCGATCAAAGTTACAACGAACTACAAGAACTATGTCTACTATGTATATTATGTTACTTGCTGCAACGGAACCCTTCATGGGCGAGTCCAACTCGCACTTGGCTACTTTATTTAAACTTTTACGGGATAACATTTGGCCGCCATCTCGCCTGATGTTAAGCGATCACGATCAAGCGTCACGGTCTACGATAAAACCAACAAAATAAAAATAAAAAACGATGCCAACCATGGCTACACCTAAAATTTTGATGTAAAACACAATAATCCTGGAGAAGAAAGGTGTAGGAATTTCTATTACGGATTCTCTATGGATAGTAGCTGGGCATTACACCAGAGATGTATGATGAAGCTGAATAATGCGAGAAAATGGTTGCGCTCTGGAACGGTGCTTAGCTAAGCAGCGCGAGGTAAAGCAGGGGGCGCCTAAAGCCAGAAAACGAAAAAAGGACATTTTCGACGCCGCTCACTGAAGTTAAGAAACTAAAAACTACGACAAAAAAAATATTGACGTGTGGGTACAATCAAGAAGAAGCACAATAACCGAATAGAATTTTAAAAATAGATCAGAGTTTTTTACAATAAAAAAATAAAAATGACACCGAAAAAACCCGTTTTAATTCGAGTAGGTACTCGAAATTATCAGCGATAACCCCACATTATTTTTTGGTAATAAAATTCCTATTTGTACGGTCTAGTAAAGTAACCGAACACTTTTTTAAATTTATGTTTAGTTATTGAGTAATTAAATAAAACTGGGTCAAAAATGAACTCCTGATTAAATATTGATTTTTCCTCCAAACTGTGTCATGCTATTCTCGACTTTATGTACATCACATTAAGAAACGCGTCGCGCGGGTGAAATCTGATTTTTTCCTGGCTTTAGGCGCACTCTTAATCGACTTCGAAAAAGGAGTAGGTTATTTGTAAGCTTGTGTGTATTTTTTTTGTTCGTCTGTGTCTTCTTATGTCTTCGTTAATTTATTTTGTATTCGAACTGGTTCTATTGCAAGATGATCCTATTGAATTTGGTGGAGAATATTTAATCTTTAAAGTTTAAAGGGACAATGTTAAGGGATGATTGCCGCATGGTGGCGTTCCCATGCCCTAAGAATATCGAGACAAACTGAAAAATCTAATAAAATTAGAAAAAAGTTGCTGAATTGTATCTTTAAGTTGGTGTTTCATTTATTCCTTGAACAATTATAGTTTAGAAGTTATGCGTGACGAAAGTTTTGAAAAATGTGTCGTTTCATTTTATCTTCCAAGGGGGTACATTAGGGGAGATGTGGGTAAGACGGGGTACTTAACGTTTGCTAGGAAATAAAACTGAAACTATTTTATTTATATACTCAGTTTTATTACTATTATTTTCTTTGTAATAAGTCTTTCAAATTTCTATAATTTTGCGAACAAACCAATCCCCTCTATTTGTATTTTTTTCTTATACGTTTTCACAATTCTAAAACAAAATAACATCATTATCGATTACTCTGTCAATATGCACTCCCTTGCACCCAAATCACCCACTACCCCACACACCCATACACGTTCACGATGGGGTATACAATAACCCATCTTGCCATCGCACGCCTAATTGAATTAAAAAAAACACACTCGAAAAACAAGACACAATACATAAATAAACAAGTTCTTACCTGCTTGTTTAATCGTTGACGCATGAGAATAGCTTTGAAGCTAATACAGTCTAATATTTTGACTGGCCTCGTGGCTTAGTGGGTAGTAGCTCTGCCTGCGAAGCCGAGGGTCGTGGGTTCGATTCCCACCCAGTGCAAATATTTGTGTGATGAATTCAAATTGTTTGCACTGTGTCTGGGTGTTTCTATTATAATAAATGTAATATAATAAGTATGTATTTAAAATTATATAGGTAAGTATTATATCAGCTATTTGGCCGCCATCATACAAGCTTTCCTTAGTTTGGGGTCAGATGGTGTTGTGTGTGAATTGTCCACCAATATTTATTTATTTATATTATATGCGTAGTAAACACATACCAAATGAACTTCAAAAATAAAATTCAAACGGCCAGAAACCACCTTGGTCTCGATAAACAAAAAAATACGTGTCGCAACGAATCACTCAACGGACGCACTGACAGCCATCATGACGCCGCATCGTCACGCACTATAACGATTGTGATTAGCCAATTAGAAGTCCTTATAATACGGGTGCCCCGTCTTGCCCGCATCTCCCCTATAGGTTTCTCACTTACATTGCCATCTACATCGATCTTGGGGCAATCGAAGGAAATCCGCCCGCGAAGAATATACCAGCGATTATCATAATCCTACTAATATTATAAATGTCAATGTATGGATGTTTGGATGTTTGTTGTTTAATCAAGTCCTAACGTATGAACGGATCGGGCTGAAATTTGGAACACAGATAGATTATAGTCTGGAAGAACACATACGCTAAAAGTAGCGTACCAAAAAACCGATTCAGCTGTATAATAATTATTATTAATATTTATATAAAGATATCCTGGAAAAACAACGGGAACGGGAACTTCGCAGGTAACACCGCGGGGCGCTGATAGTATCAGAATAATTATTTCTAGATTAAATATTAATAATAATTATTATACAGCTGAATCGGTTTTTTGGTATGAAAGCACTAATCTCAGAACTACTAAACTACTGGACCGATTTCAAAAATCTTTGACCATTGTATATGTCACATAACCAATGACAGCTGTCCCTTTGTCCTGTAGTATCTCAAGAAAAAATGACAATAATGGTCTAAGATCCGGCTGCAGAATCTCTACGTTCATCGCGTAGTTAATTCAATTCACATTTGAAGAAACATTTATGATTAGGAGAATACATTGATAATATGTAGGTTGCCAGTCAATAAGTGGCCGCAAGTAATTTTAACTATATTGATGTTAGTTAATTTTCAAAAAAAAATCGTTCACTTATTTATTAAATAAAAAATCATCCCGATCATAGCAATGTATGT
The DNA here is from genome assembly GCA_963693475.1 of Ectropis crepuscularia. Taxonomy (NCBI): domain Eukaryota; kingdom Metazoa; phylum Arthropoda; class Insecta; order Lepidoptera; family Geometridae; genus Ectropis; species Ectropis crepuscularia. Next base: position 22,667,137 of record OY856338.1, read on the forward strand.
AAAGAATTCGAAAATCGATGGGTGCCGTTGCACACTCGGCTGCAACTACTTCGCATCCAGGTGTAAACAGGTAATATTTTGGTGTATTTATACGTTCATAACGTACATTTATGATTTATATATCAAATTAAAGCTATTTTTTTTCTGTTTATTATGATATACCTACGGTTGCCTAATTAAATCTGGCCGCAAATAAAAGTTGCTGGCAACTGTTGCTGACAAATCTTCAAGGGCAAAAAAAAAACATCAAGGGCAATTTTGTTCAAAATGATATATTCGTGATAAATAATGTATTTGTTCAGATAAATATTAACATCATGTTTATAAAAATACCTCCGCCAACAATGCATTCTTCTTCTTTTTTCTTATGGTTTCCATTCGGTAATAGAAGGTACGTTTCACCGCAATTTTGCCAACGTCCAGCGTTTGAACATTGAGAGATTTGTTCTATATTATTTTACTCATTGGAGTATGATTCTTCATTCAGGTGATCAGTCTTCTTAAGATAATCTTGAGCTTGATTATCGAAAACCCCTTTGGTGTAAAATCGAGGTAACGTGGTTCTTTCTTCAAGTACTTCTAATGTACAATTATTGTATGTGAATAGTTGTGTTGGTGTAGAGGCATAAAAACTACCGGACAAATTTAATATAAACAACATTACACAATATAAGATTAGAGAGATTTTTAATTTACATGTAAAAATGTAACAATGCATTATTGCAAATTTGTTTACCTAAAACGACGCAACCTTCAAATCTGTGACACGTGACTTCAAAAGTAGGTATATGACACGTACTGTCACAGCAGCGAGCAACACGGAAGGGAGTAGGCATACACAGCGTTTCCCCTCTGTCAAAGTACAAGTCCGCGTGGACCATGGAGTTTGATAATATACTGTGGCGTGAGGGCGGGGCTAGATTTGTGAATGGTGATTTATTTTTTATGTGTTAGTGATTTGGTTGTATGAGTATGATCGGCAATGGATCGGTACAGGTATGTTTTGTATGTAATAGTGCGGTTTTGCGCTAGTGTGCAACTTCCCCTCCCGCAAGAAATGACAGAAAGATTTGAACAATGTTTTTTAGCTAAGGCTACTCCCTTCCGTGTTGCTCGCTGTGTCACAGACTTCAACCCACGCCAAGGAGACTGGTACACGCAGCTAAAGCTTTCAAAGAGAAATATTTTTCCCCGTTTTTGTTACATTGTTCAACCCCCCAACCCTTTCTCCGCAATAAAAAGTAGCCTATGTCCTTTCTCGGAGTCTAGTCTATCTGTATACCAAATTTCATTAAAATCGATTCACTGGTTTAGATGGTAAATCCTAACAGACAGACAGACAGACAGACAGAGTTACTTTCGCATTTATAATATTAGTAAGGAAGTAAGGATAATAAAGGCCTGTTTGCATTTTGATTAGTGTGAGCGCGAGTGCAAGTGGGAGTGAAAAATCGCGATTGATGAGTGCGGGTGTGTAGTGCGAGTACTGTCCAATTCTGTATAATAGCTGTGTTTAGTCAATTGGGTTGCCAGCCGTCGGCCCGCAAGTATGGATGAACGTCAAGAAGCACGCTTGCGATTGGAAGAAATTCTGAAAGAAATATTAAACGCAGTGGCGTTGGAAATTGAAGATATTTGAAAATCGGAACTTGGAAGACCAAAAAAAGTATGGGTACGAGAATGGATAAGTAGATGACCGATTCGTGGTGCAAGCTCCTAAATGGCTTTTGAAGATATGAACATAAAAATACAAACCAAACGCAATAATTATGCAGATTACTTTGTAGGAGAAGGTGCTGTCTCTTGGCAATCACGAATGGTAAATTGAATAAAAATGTATTTTTGCAGATGCATTACTGTAAAGAATCATCATTTAATAAAGTTATTATACATTATTTTTGTTTTTTTATTTTTTTTTATTATTTTTTACCATACTACTTTGAGAGTCTTTGCATTGGACGCTTATAGCTTTTAAAGCGTCGTCTAATAATTTGAACCATTTCATTTGTGGAAGGTATAGGTCATCCGTTCTTGCTCCCAGTGCCTGATTAAGAGTTCTGACCGCCCTAGGCTAATTATGAGGATGCGCCCCCACCAGAGGGTCTACCGCCAAACGGAAAGTTCTTAGCTTAGAAGTCTTAGCTTTGGTATTGCTATCTCTTTTCTTTTCGTTTGATATTATAGAGATAGCAATGGCCAAAACCGATTAAGTTTAGCAGTAGAAGGGTAGGTATCTTTCGGTCGGCCTAAAAAGTACCTAGTATATTAGTTTTGACTTTGTTTCCTAGTGTACAAATTTAAACCTGATTTATACCAGGGCTTTTTTGAGGAGGCACGCAAGAGCCTACAAAGGATTTGAAAGTATACCCCGGGTTTCTCCGGCAGTGATTTGGTGACTGATTCGCGAGAGCGCTCTCACACTCGACAGCGACCTTATCGTAACACTGTCACTGACTCTGTCGCGGGGGACAGAACCCTTGCACACCAACCATCCAACGGAAACCAGCAGTACTTTAGCGTCACCTTTTCGGGAGGGCCACCACATCACCTTCTGAAATAAGATGCAAGACGGCATTGAACGTCCGACACCTCAGGCTCTCTAAGTGGAGATGGTGTAGATACGAGCCAGAGTGGCTCGCTCTCGTCACCACTTCCTCCTTCGCGGACAAGCGAGAGTCCACCTCCTTCTTGCTCCTCAGCTATCTTCATCTGCGACTTCTGCGAGATAATGATTCCTCAAAAGGAGACCACCGCCTCCCATGACCTCTCACTGCTAAACATCTTGGCTAAGGTAGTAGGCAGTAAGAGGTCCGCCACTTCTCCCGGGTACATCTTCAATGCGTGTTGATCGGTGTGATCTGCGCAATTGCACCGGTAACACACCAGCCTTTCTACCGCCTAACTACATCGAATTTGGTTTTGCTATTGCTGTCTCTATAATTTCAAGCTAAAAGAAATAAGGTACCGTCTGATGCACCCGTGCCCTATAGTACCTATGTCGCTCTCACTGAACCCACTCAGCGTTGGCCCTGAGACAGTTCGCTCTTCAAGTTGACGCAAATATGCCCCAAACTTCCATCTGATCAGCTGATCTGCTGTCAAATACCGAAATATTACAGTGTCAGCTTGCCAGCGACAGACACGCCACACACCACAATATTACAGGCTAGAGCTTGCAGGTGCAGGTGAAGGTGTCCGTCAGAAATCACGGAAACAGATGGCCTCCAACTTGTGAAAAACCACCTCTAGGCCGATGCTCCTAATCCTGGCTGCCACTATCGCCAGCACCGCCACCTCGTGAAACCCCCGCCTCTCACAATAACCAGCGTGCCGTTGCCATAATAAGCGACACCGATGCAACGCAGTTTGCAAGTCGTAAGTCGGCCCACTACCACCCATACACTGTGGATATTCCCAAAATCCGTACAAAACGGTTTGAATCCAGTTTTCTCGTACGTACAGCTTTAGAGTGGTATAAGTTGCCGGCCTTCTTGTTCCCTGAGAGATACAATCTAGAACTTTTCAAGGTCACAGTGAACAGGTACTTTCTAGGTTATCTTCGACCACACCGTCGCTTACCATCAGGCGAGTTGGTGGTCAAAAGCGGACCTACACGCGATAGGAAAAAAAAAGTTAGCGCTGCTTATTTGTAACTGAACAACCGAAGTGCCACAGGGGTAGCGTAAGAGCAAACTCCTGTCGAACCCCACGTGACATGAGGATAAGCTCCCTCCCTCTCTAATGTTGGGGACACCACCTCTCTGTGAAAGAGGTAGTCTCTAACGATGCGCCATAGATATTGGGCTACTCCAGCACTTCTATTGTGGTTGTGGTGTGGTGGATTAGGGTGTAGAACGCGTTTACTATGTTAGGAGACACCGTAAACAATACGCCGCCACTGGAGCACACCTTCTTTCGGACCTTCGGACGAACGGCGTCGGTCGTGGAGAGGTCTTTCTGAAACCTGAACTGTCCCTTCGACAAACCCAGATGATTTCAGCGCGCCCCTCCAGATCCTCGCGCCCTAGGCTGCAGCCTAATTAGCCTAAGGGTTAATCAGGCCCTGCTTGCTCCAGATATTGAATTTTTTTTATACTTATTGCGCATACGTAGACTTCTAGTTCCTTATTTTATTGTACACTTCTTTACTCCCAAACCCGTGTTTGGTTAATAGATGTTACTAGATTCACTAATTTGTAGGAGTGCCGCATCTCGTACTCGTTTAATTTTATACGCATGATGTTTACAATTAAACAGGCAATCGTATTTCACGTACTCCTGCACAAATTTATATGTAAGGTCTTCGGCCCACTTTGCCATTTTTCAAGAAGCGATCATTTGACGCTACACGATAAACATAAAATCAAGTTCTTTATTCGTAAACTTTGATTATGGAATTAAGTAAATGTACAATTTACACGTCAATTATAAATAAAGTGGTCAAGTGCGAGTTGGACTCGCCCATGAAGGGTTCCGTTGCAGCAAGTAATATAATATACATAGTACACATAGTTCTTGTAGTTCGTTGTAACTTTGATCGAAGTTTCAATAATAGTGTATTTATGACGTACTAAAAAAAAACTACTCATCAGATCGAGTTCAAACTAATTTTCGTTGGTAGTTTACATGGTAATGTACATCATATATTTTTTTTAGATTTTTCATTTTCTTACTTTAGAAGTTAGAGGGGGGGGACACACATTTTACCACTTTGGAAGTGTCTCTCGCGCAAATTATTCAGTGTAGACGAAAATAATTTTAGAAACGTCAACATCATTTTTGAAGACCTATCGATAGACACCCCACACGTGTAGGTTTGATGAAAAATAATAATTTGAGTTTCAGTTCTCAGTATGGGGGGCAACCCTAATTTTTCTTTTTTTTAATTTTTTTTGTTCAAATCTTAATGCGGTTCACAGAATACATCTACTTACCAAGTTTCAACAGTGTAGTTCTCATAGTTTCGGCAAAAAGTGGCTGTGACATACGGACGGACGGACAGACAGACAGACAAGACGAATCTATAAGGGTTCCGTTTTTACGTTTTACGGAACCCTAAAAAGGAGCATGCAAAGAGTATATATACATATTATGTCGGAGATACACTGTTCTCGTCGACACCTTCATTAGTGGTTGCTGGTTTTGTGGGCGTAATCAGGGTGAGATGTGAGCACAAAGCATCACGGTTTTACACATTATCACACAATTTTACTATAACTCAACAATTAAGACCGAGCAGCAAGTTCAGGGCACCGATCTCACTTTAACTAACATTTCGAAATACTTTCACATAGAGGTCACTAGTCACTACGATTCAACTCGATCGGTCGCTAGCTCTCGAATCAATCACACGACACACGAAACTGCCCGGCTGCCTAAAAGTGGAGATGACGTATCAACCACGGTCGAGACTTGTGTAGTCTGCTCCGATTGGTCAATTCAGTTAATATAGTATTCATGACTTTTATAAGTTAAGTAAAGTTTTTAAATCGTAGAAAGGTGTAACAAATTCAATAACATTAAATTAAGATTTTTAAGAGAAAGTAAAATGTTTAATGTACTTTACTTAATGTTATGGATGCAAACAAGAACCAACACGACACTAGCCTTATCCGATATATATATATATATATATTTTTTAAACTTTTTATAGGCTTACACTTGACCGCCATCTCACCTGATGTGAAGCGACGATGCGGTCTACGATGGAGCGTGTTTACCTAGAAGAAACCGATTCACTCTCGATTTGAAGACACAAAGATTGTAGTCAACAGGGAAAACCCACTCAGGCAACGCATTCCACAGCCTAGACGTTCTTATCACAAAGGTAGAGTCAAATCTCTTCGTTCGCGTCTTTGGAACATCAACCATGAAACGATGACGTTTTTTCGAGCTACGAGCATTCCGATAGAAAAAAGGGCAAGGTGGTAATAGATCATGTAAATCAGTCGCACACTCTCCGAAGTGTATTCGATAAAAAACCGAAAGGCTAGCGACTTTTCGGCGATGTTCAAGACTTTGTAGTCTTTTTCGCACAAGAGTGTCGTTGCCTATGAGCCTTTTGGCACGTCTCTCGATCGATTCCAAGGCCTCCAGCTGATACTTAGCCGAACCATCCCAAAGATGCGAACAGTACTCCATACAAGAACGAATTTGAGCTTTATATAACGTGAGCAACTGCTCAGACTTGAAGTACCTTCGCACCTTTGAGAGGACGCCTAGCTTTTTGGCAGCTAATTTGGCCTTGGACTCGATATACGAACCAAAGTTCAGCGTAGATGTCAATGTAACGCCCAAAAGCTCAAGACGGTCAGAAATCGGAACGGATACACCTCTAAAGGTTGGAGTCAGTTGAAAAGGACTCCTTTTAGCGGAGAACAGACACGCCTGCGTCTTACTCTCGTTGAACTTGACCAGATTGGCATCGCCCCATGTAGACGCCGCCTCAAGGGACAAGCTCAAACGCTCGATCAGACTCTCTCTTAGTACCTGAGTTTGCTGCCCACTGGCTCTCGCACTATATATATAACTCTCTACAACGGTGCTATCATCTGCGTACCCAAAGATACCGGGCTTCAACAGATCGTTGATATGTAGCAGGAAGAGCGTCGCAGAGAGTACCGATCCTTGAGGGACTCCGGCATTGATAGCCATTTGATCCGACGAGCAGCCATCAATGACGACTCGTATGGATCGATCCCTCAAGAAGTCCGATATCCACGAAATAAACCCAGGAGACAAACCATACCTAGAAAGCTTGCTTATAAGGCCATCATGCCAAACCCTGTCGAAAGCCTTCGAAATATCCAGGGAGACTGCAAGTGCTTCCCCGTGTTTCTCGATAGCTTCACTCCAGATGTGAGTGACGTACGCTAGAATATCCCCGGTGGACCGGTTTCGGCGAAACCCGTATTGCCGGTCACTGAGGAGGTCGTTTGATTCTAGGTACGTCAGGAGCCTGTGGTTTAAGACACGTTCCATAGTCTTGCAGAGTATGGACGTGACTGAGATGGGCCTGTGGTTGGCAGGGTCAGCACGACTACCCTTTTTGGGCACTGGTTGCACATTGGCAAGCTTCCAAGACTTCGGTACTAATCCAGTTTCGAGAGAGAGTCTAAATAGACGCGTCAGTATCGGGGACAACTCAGGCGCACATGCCTTCAACACTAGGGCAGGAATACCATCTGGGCCACTGGCTTTATTCACGTCCAGATTTCGTAGCACTTTGCGAACCTCAATTTGGCGAATGTGTAGGTACCTCTGACATGAGAGTCGGACAGCCAGGTGGAGTAGGAGGTGTCGCGCTACCAGCATCTAGACGAGAAGATTCCGCAAACTGAGATGCAAACAAGTTTGCTTTCTCTATTGCGGTGTGAGCCAGTGTCCCATCAGGTTTTAGCATTGGAGGTAGTGAGGGGCGGCAGAAGTTCGATTCGACCGATTTAGCTAGGGACCAAAACGCTTTGCTACCCGCAGGGTACGAAGCTAGTTTGTTCCCTATTCGACTAATGTGGTCAAAACGAGCCCTCTGAAGAACCTTTTTGCTTGCCTTAGCAGCCTTGTTGAACGCTTCCTTCTTCTGGTATATAGGTAATAATGTATTAAATATTTTAAAAAAATTTACTCAATTCAATTCAATTCAATTCATTTATTCGAACCATAAATTCATAAGAACACTTGGTAACGTCATTAACAAAAAGGCATAAGAATCCGTGTACATAATAAGATAAAATAACAATGTCAAAATGAATAAAGCTGTAAAGGAGCCTCGTCAATCAAATGCAGCTGTAATAAAGTGGCCAAGTGCGAGTTGGACTCGCCCATGAAGGGTTCCGTTGCAGCAAGTAACATTATATACATAGTAGGTACACATAGTTCTTGTAGTTCGTTGTAACTTTGATCGAAGTTTCAATAATAGTGTATTTATGACGTACTAAAAAAAAACTACTCATCAGATCGAGTTCAAACTAATTTTCGTTGGTAGTTTACATGGTAATATACATCATATATTTTTTTTAGATTTTTCATTCTCTTACTTTAGAAGTTAGAGGGGGGGGACACACATTTTACCACTTTGGAAGTGTCTCTCGCGCAAATTATTCAGTGTAGACGAAAATGATTTTAGAAACCTTAACATCATTTTTGAATACCTATCGATAGACACCCCACACGTATAGGTTTGATGAAAAAAAATATTTTGAGTTTCAGTTCTCAGTATGGGGGGCAAACCTAATTTTTCTTTTTTTAATTTTTTTCTCTTGAAACCTTAATGCGGTTCACAGAATACATCTACTTACCAAGTTTCAACAGTGTAGTTCTCATAGTTTCGGCAAAAAGTGGCTGTGACATACGGACGGACAGACAGACAGACAGACAGACAGACAGACAGACAGACAGACAGACAGACATGACGAATCTATAAGGGTTCCGTTTTTACGTTTTACGGAACCCTAAAAAGGCTTTGTCAAAGACAAAATAACAAATAATTAATACATACAGTATACAGATACTACATGAGTACAATGTTCCATCAAAAATTTTATAAATCTATTACTTTACCTTATTACAAGATTCTAGTTTCAACACAGTTCTCTTCCATACGTTACTATCTTTAACAAAGTCATCTATATTATAATATGCCTTGCTCAATAGGTAGCTTTTTATTTCATTTTTAAACTTTGTTTCATTAAGACCTTCGACTTGTGCAGGGATTGCATTATAAAAGCGAATACCATTACATTTGAACATTACGTTGTACGATAATAATTATTGTAAAGCGCTAAAGAGTGCGCGTGTTCTTGCTACGAAGAGCTCGATGCTTTTAGACAGGACAAATACACTTTAATTTTATTTTGTATGGGAAATAAAAAAATACGAACTTTCAATAAATTTACAAAAAAAATTGACGTATTTAATGTACTTAACATCCCCTTTAAAGAATGCAGGCCGATTACCAATAACCCTATAAACATATCTGTATCCAATGCTAATCAATATCGCACATTAAAAATCTGTACAAATACGGAGAAATCTGTATATATGGCAACGCTGCTGTTTACTGGCAGGCAAACTGCGAGTGAGGGGGTAGGAAAAACGAGCGGGAGGAGGCTACTCGCAAAAAAATAGAACGCGCTTCTAATCACTTCACTACGCAAGTTACTACACACTCGCATTAATCAATCGTTGTCCACACGTATTTGCTACTAATTACTCAACACTGCACTACTCACTCGCACTCGTACTAATCAAAATGAAAACCGGCCATAAGGATGCACTCGTTTCTTCACCGCCTTCAAGAATACAAGGTGCGTGTCTTTTGCCTGCAACCCGTGATAAATGTAATAAGAGGTTTTTGATTGAATGAATAGGTATGTTTATTTTTGAATTTTAAATTTATTTTAGACAGGATGGCTTACCCCCACTTGCTCTCGATTTACCTCTACCACTTACGCAAGCGTTTGGAGGAGGGCGAAGACTGTAAGTACATCTATAAGGTTTAAGATCGCTGATCACTTACTGAGCAAATAATCACAAAATGATGACAGATCCAGGTAAAGGTTCAAGCGCCATCTAGAAAAAACGTTTTTGCCCGATATCTCGGAAACTATGAACTTTAGAGCAAGAATTATAGACGTCATTATTGTAGATACCTACACACGGATCAACTGCAAGACCTGTGATTCAAACTGCATGCTAATCATACTCCAAAACAGCATCCTGCTAAAACACAAGACGTTGGCGTAATTGTGCTCACCGAACATAATTATCTCACTTAAAATATAGCACAACCGAATAGAAGCCAGAAATTAATAGAAGATGAAGAATCAGATGGCACATAATAAGATACAACCGATTAAAAGCTAAAAACTAAAAGAAGAAGAACAAGACTTTTATCAGCTGACTATTATTTTTATCATTGTATAAATTCAGACCAATATAAATTGTTTTGCCAGACATATAGGATGCCTCTCGAGAGGCCAGTTTGTATGGGTCAACTTTTAAAATGTTTTGCAATATCTTATCTTACCTGCCCTGCAAACAGCAATAAGATTTTTGTATTTGTTTTTGAGAATAAAATTTCGCATCGGTCTTCGCAATTTTGTTTTCTGATGCTGGACACTCAGCTTCTCATTTCAGCAATTCCGAGTGGGCCGGAGTTTAAACGTTAGCTGAAAGGGTTATCCGACCTGCTCGCTCGCTGATTTAGGGTCAATGGTGACCCGAAAACAAATGTGATGCACTTCAACCTATCCTGAGGCGATACCCTGAACTTCGAGTCCAAATGTAGGGAGAGACTCTACGGCAGGTTGACACTTTCACAATTTGGGTTTTCAACTTTGGGTTTTCAGGTGGGACAGCCTGTGCATAAAGCTTGCCTACTTTGCCCTCGAGCAGTTCACGCACGTGCTTCCGCAGGCCGCGGAATTACTATTATGCGACCATTCAGTCCCACCTAGCGTACGGAGTCGATATATGGAGTTATTTCGTATACTGGTATGGAGCTTTTGTAACGCAAAAGCGAGCAATACGCGTGGCCGTACATCCGCGCAACACCGCGTACCCCTGTGAAGCAATTCTTCGTAGATTTGAAGATGACATTACCGGCACCATACCTGTTCGATTTATACTTGCATACATTCTTAACTTAGCCGAGTTTGATAAAAACACTGATGGCCGCCATGCCCATAGGTTGTTTACGCCAAGATATCGACTATCAAAGACGAAAAAAGGCGCGGATATCTTCGGAGCTCATGTATTCAATTTGCCCATGAGCATAAGAGGGAAACGAGATCGAAAGCTGTTTTCAAAAGTAAAGTAAAATTCAGCACCAGAAACTGGAAATAAATTTAATAAAAATAAGAGGACGAAATACATCTCAACATCTTCCGATTCTAAAATTTCCAACGAATCTTCAGAGCCTGAGGATCCCATCAAACAGCAACTAAAAAACAAAAAAAAATAATTATAGGTTCTGATGACAGTACAATAAACACATTTGATCAAATGTGTGTCTCAATCTAAAAGTTTTTTTACATCATAAATCTGTATGCAATAAGCCATTTACGTCTCGAACCAGTTGAGATATATAAAAAAGCCGGCACTACGACGTGAATTCGTCACGAAGATGGGATTATTATCCAAGGTTCACTCGGTTATAATTACAGTAGGTATATAATTAGTATTCCATAATTTTAAAACCTTCATTAACATGTAATTTTTATTGTAAGTCACCAATAAAGAAATGAGAGGTAATGAGATATTGTCAGCGTGTCACCGTTTTTCTGTTCCGGGTCTCGCAATCTATTTTCTCGCAGTCTGAGCCTTCGTTCTCTTTCGAATTCCTTCATCCTCATCACGTAGTCGAATTGCTCGCAGTTGAGATAGCAGTGTTTTTCGTGCGCACATAAGTACACGAACGGAAATTTCTTGTATCTGCAGACTTGGTAGTCGAGGAGAGCGTGAGAACAGTAGTCGCGCCAGGCCGGTGGGATTCGTGCTGAGATCAGTTCCTCCTCGCAAACCCACATCTCACGTTCCTTGCGTTTGTCAAACCCATCTAAAGGCTTGAATGTAGGAAGATCATTCATCTTCAAATCTAAGTCACGAGTCCATGCTGTGCCTAATATTTGCCCCATTATAACGACGTACAAGATTTTAGTAAATTTTCTACACTCCTGCTATTATTTTAAGATAAAGAAGTTATTGACAATGCAAAACACAGTAAGATGCAAAATTATTCATTTGTACCAGTGACTTTGATTTGACTTTCTGAAACAGTTTGATGTTGACAGTTATGTATTTCCTAAAAAGTAAAATATAAAATAAACTACATTTTTAAAAATATTTGTTGGTCTCGTGTGTCTTGTCAGATATTTAAAAGATCCTCTAGAACATGTTTTCTATACTGAACTAGGAGAACACAGCTCCATCGTCTCGCTACCTAAGGTGAAACCCGCAACCTGTAAGTAACTTACAGATGGCAGTGACATCAGGGACAGGAATGCAGCCGTTGTGAATACTCAATACTGAATGTCGCGAGCATATTATAATTATATTATTACGGAACAAATGGAAACAACTAGGGGCGCTATTTGCTATAGCGGCCAAAGATCCGTTATCACTTTTATGAAACATTATTTTCACTTAAAGGTAGGTACCTGTGCAATTATATTTGCTGCAAACTATATCGGAGCTGAGTTATGGCCTTTCAAAGTTTTTTTTTGTGTTTTTCTCAAATGAACTAGTGGCGTCATTTTCTTCAGCGGCCAAACATCCGTTATCACTTTTATGAAACAGTACCCTATCTCAAGGGTATTTGTGCAATATTTATATTTGTGCAACTTTAACAGGTTATAACTCAGCTCCCGATATGACTTGGAGCAAATCTGATTGCACAGATAGCATCAGGGTATTTTATTGTTACAAGAAAGTGATAACGGATCTTTGGCCGCTAAAAAAAAAACGACGCCACGAGCCCATACCTAAAACATACCATAAAATAAAATAGCCCATACCATACATAAAAGTACCTAAACCCCTTTAGAGTTGTATGTATTTTTAATGCCACATTATAAAAAAAATGAAAACAAAAATGTTGAAAAAAAATTTTTAAATTAGGGGTGAACTACCCTTATCACTTAGGGGCATGAAAAATAGATAGTAGCCGATTCTCAGACCTACTAAATAAATATGCAGATAAAATTTAGTAAAATCAGTAAAGCCGTTTCGGAGGAGTAAGGTAACTAACACTGTGACACGAGAATTTTATACAACGTGGTCGATTTACCCCCAACAATATTTTAACAGTCCATTCTAACACTAATGTAGACTTCATCACCCAAGGTCTCTTTCCCCTCAGCACGGTAGATCACGAGATAATTCGAGTCAAAGTTTGACGTAAAGTTCCCACCAAATCACCTTTTCACTCCACACAAAGATTTTCCAACTCCGATCCGTCGTTTTGTCCGTTTAAATGTTCTAAGCACTCTAATTAGTGTATGCGTAGAACATTTAACGTCAAACAATGTTGTATCGGACGAAACGAAGTAGAACGAGAGTAGGAAAGTCGCGAGTTTTTTTTTCGATATTTCGTTTTCGTAGAAACAAAGTAGACGTCCTGATCTTTCCACTTGATTTGTGATACAGATGACATTTAAAACACGTAGTTTATCCCCATCAACATCGTGCCACCGTGTCGTAAATCTGTATTTGAGAATTATTATTTACTAGCAGCGCCCCGCGGTGTTACCCGCGAAGTTCCCGTTGTTTTTTCGGGATAAAAAGTAGCCTATGTGTTCTTCCAGACTATAATCTATCTGTGTTCCAAATTTCAGTCCGATCCGTTCATACGTTAGGACGTGATTGAGCGACAAACATCCAAACATTGACATTTATAATATTAGTAGGATAGTACCTTGAAATTGAAGTAAGCGAAAACTAGATCTACATTTAGAGTGAGAAAGATTCCATGACGGCAGGGCCGGATTTAGGGGAGGGCAAACGGGGCATACGCCCCCGTTTTTTCGTGGTCCTACTAATTTGTCCTACTAGTAGGACCACGAGGGAGACCTACTTCTGTCTGTCCTATTACGTGAAGAATCAAAAATTTACCTCCTGTATATGCTGTGTATACCTAGGTACTTATGGTAAGAACTCGTTAGTGATTTAAATAGCTAGCCACTTTAAAATGATAATCTCTTTTCAATATAATGTCATCCTTATTGTCTGTCAAGTACCTATTTGTTTTTTTTTTTTTTTTTTTTTTTTTTATAGTATAGAGTGACGAGACGAGCAGGTCATGTGCCTGATGGTAAGCAACATGCCTGCCACATAACAGCACAGTAACACGCAGCTATTGGAACATGATAGTCCAAATCATTACCTAGCACTGCACTGCGCTCGTCACCCAGAGATCTAAGATATTATGTCTCTAAGCCCTGTAATTTTTCTGGAATCATTGCCCTTCAAACCGGAACACAGTTATGTTTGCACATTACTGCTTGGCGGTAGAATATTTGGCAAAGGTGTGGTACTTCCCCAGGCGGACTCTGCTAAGAGTCCTACCACTACTCAAACAATCGTCTAAGAAGAAATTTTCTCGCTACATTTTCTTGAGTGTAATCCGGTTTAACTTCGAAAATAATGTCTGAGGATGAGGAGGTAATATTTATAAAGAGAAAAGGTGGGACAGTTCTTTTATATGCAGGACGGCAGTACTACAAGCAGAGAGAGTATAAAAGTGGATTTATAATTTGGAATTGTAATCGGTCTAAAAAAGAAAAATGCCGAGGATCAGCGACTCTAAGGTGGGTCATTTGTGTTTGGTGGTTAGATTTACGTGGACAATCTGGTTCTTGTAAATTATTTTAATTCAATCTATATTCTGCAGGGTACACAAGTTATAAAATTAAAGGAACACTCCTGTCAAGTCAACTATGCCAAGAACCAAATCCACGAAGCCATAGATAAAATGAGAGAACAAGCTTCTTCTTCGGATGTTCCGATTCCGCAAATATATAAAAAAGAAAAGAAGAGATTGGAAGATAAAGGTATGCATTTCGTACAACCATTGCCACCCTTGAAAAATATACAAACTGCTCTGTAGGTACACTAGTCGCCAAAGAACAAATTTCAAGAACGTAGAGTCTGTAATAATACCAGAACAGTTGTCGATTTTTCTTTTAGCGGAATACCGGAATGGAAGTTGTTGCATTTTCATTTTTTGTTCTAATGAAGGCAGAATTCTTTTGACAAAAACTGAGGAGTTTTTCGTTGATGGAACTTTTCAGAGTTGCCCTCCGCCGTTTGGGCAACTGTTTTCCATTCACGGAGATATCGGTGCTTCAACATTAGAAACGAAAGTAGTACCACTTGTTTATGCCCTCATGTCTGATAAAAAACAAGAGTCGTATGCTGCTGTATTCGCGATGATTAAATCGCAAATACCCGATTGGAATCCAAAAAAAATACACCTAGATTTCGAAGTCTCTATTTCCAATGCTTTGACAGTCATTTTTCCTGAAGTGCAATTAAAAAAGTGTTTTTATCATTTGTCTAAAGCCATTTGGAAAAATGCTAAAGACAAACTTAAAATAAAGACAAAAATAGAACGTAGAATTGTCGGATTATGTACGGCTCTAGCTCTACTTCCTGAAAATCTCATAGAAGTTGGTATTGATTATATAAAGTCTGAAAGCCCTAGTACACATAAAATTATGAAACTTCTGAAATATATGACCAGTACATGGTGGAAGAATGAAAATTACATATCAAAATGGTGCGTATATGGTGAACATCACCGTACCAACAACGTCGTTGAAAGTTGGCACTCTCGATTGAACAAGAACATTAAAAAGCGTTCACCAGTTTCCTTATTACGATTAATAAATGTGATATTTGAAATGGAAAGCGAAATGACAAGTGATGCATCACGTCGTCGAAAGGAAGATATAGATCGAGATGATTTTACATTAAAATGTCAATTACAGTTAATTCACGGCGAAATATCAGTAGGCCACTTTTTAGAAAAAAATAGATGAGTCTTGTTTCATGACAGTTCTTATCATAAGTACCTATACACAGCATATACAGGAGGTAAATTTTTGATTTTTCACGTAATAGGACAGACAGAAGTAGGTCTCCCTCGTGCTCCTACTAGTAGGACAAATTAATAGGACCACGAAAAAGCTCCCCGTTTTTTCGTGGTCCTACTAATAATATACAGGTGGTATAAATATTCGCTATTGTTTGCTTACTTCTTTAATAATCAAAAATAGGACAGACAGAAGTAGGTCTCCCTCGTGGTCCTACTAGTAGGACAAATTAGTAGGACCACGAAAAAATGGGGGCATACGCCCCGGGGCCTCCACAACAGACACTTCGGGGAAAAAAATGAAATTCCGACTGTAAACATCTTTTACGTTAACTTTAATATTCCATGGGGATTTATTAGATTATTATATTGTTATATTTTAAATTAAACATCAATTTGTCAGTTTTTGTATGTTTTATTCTTCTACAAAGTACAACAACAAGATTTACATCAGTTTAAAAATTCTACTTACAATATCACTCGTGCAACTCCATTTTTGGATTTACCCTGTATTTTTGTTAATATACTTTCAAACTAGAGTGATATGGCAACGTAGTTTGTCTTATAGATTCTACATCTTATATTCAATTATTCACAGCACATTTAATGATAAAAAAAGATTTTATTAGAAAAACATTTATGTAAATATAAAGAGTTAAACAGAGCCCTTCTAGGTAGTAATCCGCAAGAGACGCTATTGCCCTAACATCCGGTTAGGTGCACATACTCACGCCTTTTATGGTCGGTAAAGCCTCAGTAAGTTTAGGTCGCATTTGGCAATCTCTTTTAAGTGGAGTCCGCGAGCGCAACCATGAACTTAAGTTTTGATTTACCCCCCATATCATACGTAATGGAAACTTTTCATATGATGTAGACCCCTGAAATTTGTAAATTAAAAATTTGCTCCATTCATTTTGCTGGGTCCAAAAGGCATACCTACTTGTATCGAACAACTAATTATGAAATATTATTTCATAATTTCAGAGTTAGTCACAATAAAACAAATTCTTAATTATAGAGTGGATCGCCACACTTTAGTCTTAACAGGTGTACTGTGTAACTATACCAGTAGTACCAAGCGGTAGCGTCAAAGGAAATAAACGTAACTGAACAATATATTTTTACCAAAGCAATGGAGGAGATAATAGAAAAAAATTAGAAAGAATGTATCTTCCTAACATTACTTCAAATATTTAACACATATAGATACTTTCTATGCTAAAGCTTAACAATATATGTAGTCTATAAAGTTACACTGAGAAGTTCTTAATTTTCTAAAGAGCACAAGGAAATATATACGTATTATTTTTAAGACCATTCGAAATGTCGTTCAATATTGTGTGGGTTGTCTGCCAGAAGCTAACGCAGTCACTATCTTATCATATAACGTAAAGCTAAATTAGAGAAATCTTCAATGTATTCAATTTAAATAACTGCAAATAATTTGTATATTGTAGAAGCACAGATGTATTTTTTTTACACATAAATATGTAGTTGGAATCGATTTACACGTCACATATGACATAACTGAAAACAGAGGCTAAAAACTTCTAATATAGGTCATAAAAACCTATCCAAAATAGGAAAAAAAATCAATATTTAAATAAGAACTTGCTAAAAATCTTTTAACACCGATTAAGGTAGGTATTTCTTTTTCAATTATTATTTAAATAAAAACTAACAATGGTCCAAAAAATTTAAAACAATGTTTTTTTCAGATCATCAAATTTAAAAGAAATACATAAATTATACTATGCTTTAGAAATCAATTATGACCAACAATTGCCCAACCGCAACGGATTAATTAACGCTAGACCTAAGGACCCTAGCACACGGCGTATTTTAATCGCGCAAACGACATACGATTCAGGAACGCGCGTATTCTGCGCCGCAGATGCGTGCGATGATTGTTGCGTTTGTGCTTGAAGCGCGATCGAAGCTCGTTTAAAGCGCGAACAAAGGGGCGGAGAAAGGGGGTGCCCCGTGAAAATTTCGTTTAATCGCTGTCTGCGCGTATACTCGCAGTAGACGCCGCAGTTCACGATCACCCTATATGCTTAGGTTACAAGGTTGCGTTCGAATCTCGTTTGAAGCGCGTATACGCGAGTCATCTGCGCGTCGTCTACGTGCTTAAAATATTCCGTGTGCTGGGAACCTAACAAAACACGTAAGCCGTAAACATTTTAGTCAACTTTGTTGTACCTATGTATCTTTAGTAGCAGTTCCGGTCATAGTTTACAGTACAGAACTATTAATTTTTTAGAGTCCATCTGGGCAAATATAACATATTTAGGTACCAGTTTTTCTACCGTCAAGCAATTTCTAGAGAAATTTGGGCAAAGCTTCCAGAGAAATTTGGGGAAGAGTGTAGTGCAGCCAGTGATTTGGAGTCTTCTTGTTCCAACATCTGCATGGCACTGCGCTGTTATACAGGGTTACTGGTAATCAGCCTGCATCCGTTTAAGGGCATGTTCTGTATATTTAAACAAACAACTTTTGTTCTACAACTTTCGTTAAAACTTAATAGATAACCCAAAAAAAAATGTATTTGTTGCCCTTTTTTGTACTGTTTAGCGACTTTTTAGTGTTTATTCACTTCGGTACATCATTTTTTGCGCGTTAAAGAGCGTATGCGCTCTCGTTACGAATTGTTACAAAGAGTTCGATACTTTTAGACCGTGCAATTGCACTGTTTATTTATTTTGTAAAAGAAAAAAAAAACATTTTTTTTTTTAAACTGTAGAACAAAAGTTGACGTATTGAATGTACCTAACATCCCCTTAAAAGGATGCATGCTGATTACCAATAACCCTGTATATAGGCAAGCGTGTTGTTAGTTTCTTACCACCAAGTGCATGTCTTGCTCGTCCCGTCACTCTAGTTATACAAAAAGCGTGAATAGTTTATGGACCGCCAATCGGAACAAAGTTCATTTACGAATGTTATACCTAATGTTATACAGTGCCAGAAAAAAAGTTTTATTACTTATTATTTTTTTAAATATCCTCTAATAAATAAAGTTTCAGTTTAACGCCAGTAATAAAATAGCATATAACTTTAGCGCTATAATCATTTCATTAGTTTGACTTTAAGTTTATATGGAGGTTTTATAATATGCTCTTTTTAATAAAAACACAATTTTATTTCAAAAGTTTACCTCAAAACGTCGTGTACGTTAGTTACATTTATTTAGCGATATTGTATTTAACTTGTAACTATCTATAATGTACCATTGATCACTTACTTGTATAGAAACTTAAACTATAAAACATTTTAACAAAAGAAACCGTTCAGGTACTCTGTATGTACATTATTTATTGTACTATTCAAATTAATTACATGGTTTCAAAAATAAATGTAATATGCACCTAGAATATATATTTACTCTCGATATATAAGTACATGGTTAGAACAATTATCAAAATGTATAAATATAGGATATATAATAATATAAGTTTATTATCAACGCCATGTAAGATTTTTCAGACGTAAAAAGCGATTATACAACGAAATATGTAAGACAAATAGTATATTCTAAGACATTGTACTAGAATCAAATGGCTAACAACTTACATGAATAACACCACATGTAAGAAAAAATTATGCATTATTTACATCACTTAGAGCCGCTCCAGATCAATATGAAAAAGTAACTCAGAAAAGACACGGTAAACTGCCTGAGCCGTAAATTGATTCTACATTAAGTACCACTCACATACTAAGCAACTTAGAAAAGTTACTGTCATACAATTAACGAAAAAATGTCGGGCAACTCACAATTTTAGCTGTTGACCGCATTAAAAACGTAGTAATGGAGAATTTAAACTCACACCGCCTTCAGCTTGGTATGACTTCTCTGCGTAAGCCTTGTATCGAGTATAAACAATATACTTAGTAACATTGTATTAATTTATTACATGTTGATGTGTGCGTGGAAGGCTATTTTGAGTAGTGTAATCAAGTTTATCTAAAACTTATGACTATGTCTTAAATACTATCCTTCTGTTATCTTCTTCAAATTAGGCATGGTCAATCAACCTTTTTGTATAAAATATATGTATATATTAATATATTTATGTCCCATTCACTTTTCACAGGTTTATACTTAATTAAGCCTGTTAGTGTGTCTGGTAGCCTAGTGCCACCGAATTCCGAAGTATTTTCTCCCTAAGTTCATCAGGTGGGCTTAAAACTGTTACACAACATAATCCTTGTTTCATTAACTGGGAATATATTACTACAACAACTGAATATTTTATAAAATGTACTTTTTGGGTTCACTAATGTTTCACAAACATTTTTTGACAAAACATCACTTTAAAACCAACTAATCGTATTATATTAATTGCAAAATTTTTCCAATACAAAAATGTTTCATTTTACAAACAACGTTTCGCGTAATATTAGAATCGATCGTGTGTGATAAATACGAAGGTCGCTGGCTCGCTTCGCTCGCCACCTCCCACCCCTTCGCTGCACTTGGCCTCGCATGGCTCGCTCCACTCAGGACCTCCTTTGAGCTTCTGGCTCCCGCATTTTTTATGTACACTCTAGGGATAGTATCGACAATACTAGACGGAGTCGGGGTTTTCCAATTCGGATTTGGGTTCTAAGTAACCCCACCGGTCAAATTCGGTTACTTAAGAAAACTAAGAAAAACTAAGAAAATTAAAGAAACTCCGAAATTAGGATCGATTTTTTATGTAATTTAAATAAATTATTTAACAAACGACATATTATAAAATAAAAATGTGTCAAGTGTTATTTTGATTAATTACTCATTTATTTGATTGATTCGTTACTAATTAAGCATTTATTAGTTAACAAAAATATTAAAAGAATCATTTGTCAAATAATACGTTGTAGAATGAACGTTTGTAAAATAATTACTTTGCGATAGAACCAATTTGTTAAATATTTTCACGACCCGTGAGTTTGTCTAACGTTGGTTATACATGTCGATTTAAGAAAAAAAGTTTGTGAAAAGATCGGATACCACTTTTTTGAATAGCAACTTTACGTGCCAAAGTTGTTGTTCAAAAAAAAAAGGATAAACCATTAAAACGTCGTCATTATTTTCTAACAAAACAATTAATGAATATCTTCGCAAAAAATATTTTTGGTTTATGTGCGTAAGATGAAGGATTATGTAATCAAATCTATAGACATATTATGTTATTACACTTTGATATCACGAACATTTTCATAAGCTGCAATAGAGCCGCCTAAATTCGCCTTCACTTTATCCGAAATTCCTAGAACAGTTACGAATATAATAACTGTTTATATTTTATGCCTTGAACATTGTAAGAATACTTCAACTACATTTAAGATGTAAACGTAATGACATTGCTTTTGAAGACAAAAACATATCATATTGTTTACAGATACATTCTGGCTAGAAAAAGTAGAAGTTAGGCCCAATTTAATTATGACTTTCGGGTCTGACCGTCAGTATGTTAAGTATACATACGTTCAGAGCCGACAGAAACAATGAGAATCTACCTGAGATGTTTGGGGTATTTGTAGTCAACGAAATGCATTAGTTGGCTTTTATATCTACATAGGCGTATTGGTTGATAAGTTTTATACCAACAGCGGCGGTACAGTCAAATACCTAATCTTTAGCACCGTTGTCACCGGTAGAGCTGGGACTTTGTGACACTGTTTATACTGACAGGGATGCTACAGTGTTTTAAATCTACTGGTGACAGCGTCCTAATTCCTGCCAATGAAGTCGCATTGGCGGTTGTCGTCAAGCTTAAAGCAAAACTTATCAACCTGAGTGGTCGATAATAATCATCGACAGCATCGATCGAATTCAAAAATTTGGGATAAAACAAAACTGAATCAAAGGCATTTTCCCAATACTACTCTGGTAGCTTATGAAGACGAATAGACAAATTGGGCCTTGAATAAAATATTCTTAATAAAACAACTAATCTAGTATAAACTACTCTACATTACATAGGTTACCCCAAACCCCTTCAATGCTTATAACTAAAATTATCGACATATTTCAACTTTGAATAAATTCTATTCTATTAGCATACTAAAACATGCATACAACTAAATGATACACATAAATGATTTCAAAAAGTAACATAGATAATAACAAAAGTTTAACAAAAAAAATGTATTCCATAAACTTACAAAGATAACTTTTCACAGGTTCATAAGATCTAAACAACATACAATCTTTTTTTTTATAAGGTAACATTTATTATATATTAATGTTTGTTTTTAAACATAACTCTGTGACTACAATGTAGTGCTTCTTTTCACGGGTGTTGCGAGCAGAAACATGTTTATTTATTTCAATCTTTAAAATAATTTACGTTCGATCGATCGATCGTTTTACAATATTTATCGTGATTTTTATGGTGGAATTGTTAGTATAAGTAGTAGTTTTACATTGCCTTAGTCAGTTTACCCGTGAACATGGTGGAAACAACATAGAAATATCTGTAATTCGCTCCACTGTATAAGCACGGTAAATATCCACTATTTAACTATAGTGGTGATATAATAACTTTTCTTCAAAACTACACCGACGACGTAACAAAACGAGCGTAGCCTTTTAGATCAAAATAAAGTCAATTATATAAATAAACCCTATCGGCTCTGACAACGGTGAATGAAAACGTATTATGTAGTCACATAATACACCAGTCAGTGCTTTACATAATAATCAAAGTTCTTTCGTCACGAGATCAATTTGACACAATGATTACGTAACAGCTAGATCGAAACAAAAAATGGTAACACCTCTTGTGATACGTTTCTACTATACTACGTACAATGTTATAAAATGGCACGTCCCAAATCATGTGTCATAAAGTGGCCCGTATTTTTATTAACTTAAAAACTACTGAGATGATATTTATCTCTTGGCAACGAAACCAAAATCAGGTACAGGCAGAGAATTGGTAACATTAAACTTGTACGGGTCACTTAAAGGGGACATACGGTGGCAGGGCGAGGGCGGGAGGGAGAGAGGTTAAAATCAAGAGACAAAACAAAAATCCTAAATATTAATCACAGTTAAATGACGTCACACTCGTATTTTAAGCGAAAAAACGACATTTATACATACATCTCACACATAACATAACGGTGAAATAAAACCTCGAAGACTTGGCAACGAAAAACATTTTTGGGCGTTACCTACTTCTGGAGAAAATTGGCGGTGCGGGAATTAATAATTATATGTAAAAACAACTTATGAAGTAAACTAAAATAAAGAAAATTAGGATGTAACGTCATAACTGTTGGAAAAAAGATTACATTTTAACAGGTATATTAATCTTAAATTAACCTCAAAATTATTCATCAGGTACAGGACTCCGAAAATTGGTACTTGAGCTATGATGAGCTATTGATCACTCTTGGGAAATATACGTCCGGAAAATAGAAAAAATATTGGATAATTTAGGGAAAATTGGATACAACGTCAAAGTTGATAGACAATTATAACAGCACAATGGCAGAACGGGTATTTTAATTTATCTCTAATTTATTTAAGGTATATCATAAGGTACTCTATAAATCAGCAACCACTGTACGACTTCTGAGAAAAGACGTTGACGTAAGGCTAGCGCCATACGCTTATCAAGAATTTTTATTTGCAAAAAAATCTTGTCATTAAATAAAGTTGATGAAATGTATAGTCAGGAACGGTATCACAAGTCATTTGACGAAATAGTAAATATTCAATAAAACATCAAAAATATAATAATATAATTTCTATCGATTATGTTTGGGTTTCATCAGATTTTCTAAATAATATAGAAGACCACAAAAATAACATTATTTGGAAGAATTACCATACATCTTTGTCACGTTATTTGGTTATTACAAAAAATAAATATATCCTTTTATATATATTAAAAAATGAATATGCAAATGCAAATATAAAAAATTACCTATTACATTCTCAATATAAAAATATATATGAGTGAGTTAGTTTGCCAATCAGTAAATGTCGTATTTACAAAAAAAATCTAATAATAGAATAATAGTCAAGAATTAATATGTACTTACTACAACTATATCGAATACGAATTAAGAATATAGCAATATCCAAATAATAGTTTTCAGCCACTATATTCAAATACATTTAGCATATTTATGTAGCTATTTAGCTAGCATCTTTACAATATCTGTCATAACTGTCGTCATTTTCGCAATGGTATCATGCACTCGTATGCACTATATGTGTGTTATATTGAAGCAATACAACCACTTGGGGTGTAACCTACGACCCTGGTGAATTTCACATTACATAGAAGCAGTCAGTCAAACGATCTTGTAAAAGTAAACTCCACACTGGACTCAATAACAAACTCGTCTCTGTTGTAATTTGAGCCGAAAATAATTAAATTAAATGAACTTTTAAGTCAAATTGATTAAGAGGAGAGTGAACCAAGAAAGAGAATACTATCGACATTTTGATATGGAATTTGAATTTATTTTTAACCTTCGAAATTTCATATTTTTATTGTTCTAGCAGCGATGTACATTTAAGTTGTTTTTTTCTAATTCAGGTAATAAAACAAATAACCTAACTAATTCACAAGCGTTACAGATTCGTAGCAGAGTTGTAATTTTTTATTATACTTACATATTTCTTAAAATTAAGAAATATATGTTTATATGTATGTTGTACTTCAATGTACCTCTTTGTCAAGTACACAATTTCTCTGTATGTACAAAGTACATAGCGCCGCGCGCCCAGATGAGTTGAACTGACTAAACAAGCTAAAACGTCTCCTTTTAAGTGTCAACGAATTCTCGTTTATTATTGTTAATTAGGTCACAACACTAGATCATTTTTAAGAGCTGCACTCAATCCACGCTCATGTTATATCCGAATAATTGGAATTGGTTGGTTTTGATTCCGTTTCGTGTTTTCAGAATAAAGTCTCTAATGTCCGGTTGATTTTTTAACACAACACCATCGGTTCCCAAACTAGGCGGCAAAGCTTGTACAATGAAAGTCAGATAGCTGATATGATTCTTAGCCACTTGACTGTTTGCGCTAGCAGACTTTTTTCCGGTCAACTGTCCAACGTTGCCGCTCGATAGAGGCGTATAAAAAACCGCGCGACCTCTCCTGATAAAAACGTTCATTAAAATAGAATTATAGAATCGATTGCAAAATGAAAAATACATTTGAATAGATAATGAAACAAGGCATCATTTAAGTTTAAAATATGAACTTTAAACTCACGACTTATTACCAAATTCAAACTTAAATTTGTAATTTTTCTACTAATTTCCCGCCAATTTTGTATTATGTTATTACAACAAACTTACGCTATATTTTATAGTTTTATAAACTCATTGAAAAAGTAAACTATATTTCCTTTCAAATAATGATAAAATATAAACAGAGGATACATGAGAAGTCTACTAAATTAAATGATTTAAATGATTCCTCAAAAGGCGGCCATTGTTCTCGACGCGACGGAAAAAAGGAAAAATATTGCAATGGCTGCAAAACTTAAAAATTGATTAAACGCCATCTATGATTATTTCTGCAGATTATAAACCACAGTCAATACATATCTGCGCTACAGATAATTAACAAAAACGTGTTTCCCAACGCTTCGTGGTTGTGGCTCTGTAGTACCAGTAACAGTTAACCGGAAAAAAAATATGGTACTGTAGTGACCAGGGACAGGCAAGTGGTTATATAGATTTAAATACATACTTATACTTATTACACAGAACAAATACTTGTATTTATCACACAACTATTTGCACTGGGTGGGAATCGAACCTACGACCCTCGGCTTCGCAGGCAGACTTCCTATTAAGCCACGAGCCCAGTCAGCCAGAGGTTGGTTAACCGGTTGGTATTTGATGGTATATCAGGTTGAGTCTTCGAGAATCACAATAAATTATCATTTGTCATTGTCAGGGCTGTGACAGTGTTACTTTAGATATTGCTAGTACGGCTCGTTTCTAGAGCAACACCTTCGTAAATTTCTGATACTTACCTAAAGTTTCGTATCGTTAACTGAAGATACTCATACAAACTACAGATCAACGAAGTGAATCTACATCGTCATTTTCTTAGCTATAGTCAAAATTCATATTTAATTTTAGATTTGATTTGTTTGTCAAGTTAAAAAATTTATATCTGAGGACAGCTTGATTGGATCCAGTAACAGCAGTATCAAACCCGACCCACGACTTAAAGAAAATTTGATGGCAAGATTAAAACTACTTACTGTTATTCAGTTGTCACATGATTGAATTAAATTATTTTTCCCTTTTTAGTTGTATCAAATTTTTAAAAATTGCTCGCCGAAATCCGTTAAAGCGATGCGGATTTTTTCTATGTTGTTGTCTTGAGTTGGAGAGGGTAGCTCACTGGGGCATGCGGTGGTGCGAGCCAGGGGTGTGCGGCGGGTGAGATGGCGGCTGCGAGGGGTGAGGCGGCTGCGAGGGGTGAGGCGGGTGCGGGGGGTGAGGCGGGTGCGGGGGAGGGTACCCCGGCGCCGGCGCACGCGACCCGTTGTACGCTATCTGAGGCTGGCCCTGGTTCACGTGTTGCTGTTGCAATTGTTCTGGGTTCGCGTACGGCACCTGAACATCAAACATTGTTTGGCTCTCACCGTTATTCATAACACTATAGTCATTAAAATAACCATGGCTAACATCAATAACAATGATATAATGACAGTAGTAATCCGAAGATTTAATTGATTGATTTTGATAGACATTTCTCACACAACACTACCTAACCCAAACTAAGCAGAGTCCTCAAAGTAAACAAAGCTAATTGGTCCCCCATCGTCGCCGTCGTCAGATTCAGATTCAGATTCTTTATAGGTAACATAAATTACATTACACGTCACAAAAATAATTCCCATTACATACAGTAATTAATTATTAATAAACAAATTGTTACTATACAACTATTAAACAATAAAGTTCAAGTTTAAGCAACATTTCACAAATTTTATTAAAATACATTTAAATTGAATGTCAAATATATTCATAATTTAAAATCACATAACTATAAAATAACGTTAATAATACATAATATTATTTATAATTTCAATATGTAATCATAATCAAATTTCAATTAGACAATTTAATTCTAGTCGTCAAAAACGTCGCCAATCACCTGCCTTACATAGACAGAGAAAATTTCTTAACTTTGATTTACAACCGCCCAAACCAGGTTACCAACAAAAACCGTAAACAGAAATTATCGTTTCCATCGGAACCCTATGAATGTTGATTATGGTGTAAGAGAGATAGACTGATATATACTCCGTCCGAATCAACTCTCTTGGGCGAAGTATGGGTAAAGGCTAAGGCTATTATTTTCTAGCACTATCTGCGCTCGTCACCCGCGATTTAGACTCTTCCTGTTCTAATAGCTTCATGTCATTGTGCTGTTATGGGCAGTCATGGTTTTTGCCATCAAGCAAATGACAACATCGTTTCGTCACTTCATACTATAAAAAAAACTAAGTATTCAAACATCGAAATTCAATATTAATACTTTATTTAGAACTAAAGTAATACGTTGTTTTAGTAAATAAATGGTTTGTCAGTCATTTAATTAAACTTTTAGTTGAATAATAATAAAATGAATCGATTGCACTAAGAAGTTTTAACACCGATTTTTAATTTAATCGTTAGAAAAATACTTTGCAACTCCCTTTTATCGTTTTAGAGATTGCTTATTAAAAAACTAGGAAACACGTGTTTAGTTAAATCTTTTATACATCGACAAAGTCTCATCGTTCTAAGCGATACGTCGCTGTATCCGATGATGTTACAGGCGGTATGTTTATTTAACTGTGTATTAGGAATTCGGTCGTTATAAATGATCGGTTGTTTAATTCGGTTTCTTCTGTAGATGTTCAAAAAAGTAACAATTATCCGTTTTGCCAGTAGAGGTCGGGCAAAAAAATTACAAGGATAGTTTACAAATTCAATCATTAGTCATCCCACTCATCCACCCAAGTGACCCAAGTGGTTCTCGCATTAACGAGATTGTGTCAAAGGTGGAACTTCGTGGAGGTTTTAGTCGGTACACCATGTTCGTCCGTGGTTCGAGTCCGAAATAACTTGATCGTCTCCCCCAAGCGGAAGGTTATGCATAAATGTATTTCCTTCACGTAAAAAAAAACAAAGTTATCACGCTCATCACAATAGTAGCTATCAAATAAAAATAGAAAATGACAAAATTAAATAAATAAAAAATAAATTCACACGATGTCTATAACTTTCTCTCCGGCTTGAGCACTGATAAATGTCTCTCGCAACAGTACCGGAGGAAGGTACAGTCTAAACGATCCGCAATAATTATGCTCATGACGGCGTTGGAGCTGAACGCAGTAGTATAGAGTACACTAAGGTCACTGTATCTCCTCTTCCTGTAGGCCGCTCACAGGCTACTCGTGTAGAGGGAAATACAATAAATAGGCCCTAAAATGCGTTATCTTGGACTCAACTGAACAGCGAGCAAACCTACAGGCGATCATGTTCGCTCGGATAGACAGAGACCTCCACTCTCACTCACTATCGTCATTGTCTTTGAGGTCGGCTGTCAACACAAACATGTCCTAAATATTTGAATTGTTCGACCCTTTCAAGGGGAACACGGTTCAATAAAACAGGTGGGATATTTATAGTTCATAGGGAACTTTTCGCCTGCCTCAAAGACCATCCATTAGTTCTTTTTACCCGACTGCGCAACGCAAAGGAATGGTAATGTTAATGGTAATGGAATGGTAATCATCACACAAGCTTTGCTTAGTTTGGGGTCAGATGGTGTTGTGTGAATTGTCTACTAATATTTATTTATTATTATTATTATTTATAATGTGTTTAACAGTCTATGTATGTATGTTTGTATGTTCCTTTGAAACACTACACAGACCTAACGCCTGGGCCGATTTTTATGATTCACACGTCAATCGATTCGTCTTAGCCTGGCGAGTGACACTAAAGACATGACATTAGTGTAAATCCAATATGGCGGCCACAGGACGCCATATTGTCCAAATAAAAAAAACGAAAGTTACCAAACTTTGTCAAGAGGGGTATCGTTGAATAGGTATTTAAAAATAATTGTTAGCTTTCTCTCAACGTTTTTCGATTGGGCTGACCGTTTAGGATGTGTATCGATTTAAAGTTGCGTAACAACCATTCTCACATTTATATAGGTTTTTAGGTAGCAGAAAACTTCGTATAACTAACTGTACGTGTGAATGTGGATGGACATTATATACTAAAGTATGTAGTAGGTAAATTGGGCTACCTTTTTTTCGTACGTGCAGGAAATGTACTTACGCATGCCCTACCGCCCCGCCCGGGAGACACGGCCGGGTTATGTTGCACTCTATACCATGTATGGATATGGTGCCCCTATCTACTATAATCTCCATGGGGTTTCAACTCTGCCGCTGATGGTGGGAACACGGAACCGCTCTCGGATTGCTCCGGCTCGGTCCCCTATCTCCAACTTCAAACGATTTAGTACTCAACTTCAGTTGAAAATCTATAATTATATAGGTACTTACACAAAACTACATAAATTACATGCAGAAAAACCTACATACTTATTATTATAAGTAGAAACGAAAACATTTGGTCAAAAACCAAAAGATGCATAAAATATTATGTTGAGTATAACATTCACAACATTGTTCATAACTAAAAAGTATAAAATAAAAAATATAATTCAAAAACTCAAAACCCCGTCTGCGTAAATAGTGAACCAAACTACGTACTTACATGCTAAAAAACTGAAAAGAATAAAACAAGCACTTAGATTTCCGGTGGTCTAGAATTCTATAATATGTTATGGAATGAATACTATTGAATTATATAAAATATATTCTAATAAAAGAACATTACAACAAACTAACGAACGAACAAACGAACTGAACAGTCGGGATCCATTTAACAATGAGATTGTATGTCGAATAATAATGTCGAATCCATTGAACAATTAGATTGAATGTCGAATAATTATGGATCCCGACTGGTCAGTGGTAATGTTCTTTTATTAGAATATATTTTATATAATTCAATAGTATTAATTCCATAACATATTATAGAATTCTAGACCACCGGAAATCTAAGTGCATGTTTACATTATATTGCAGTCCATGACCACAGGCATAGTCTTCGCAAGTCCTTATACATTTTCTTAACCCACAAATCGATGCACTGACCCGGACCATGTCGTCAGCGTATCTCATGTTGTTTACACAAACACCGTCAACGTGGCAGCCGACATGTTGCCCACTAAGCGCCACGATCAAACCGTTTACATACATATTAAACAGGGTTGGTGATGTTAACCCATCCTGTCTTACACCACACTCAAGCCTAAAAGGATCAAACATTGTTCCCGCCCACCTAACGCTGTTAGATTGATGCAAATACTAATAATGGAACATAGTAACTAGTTCCTGTAGCAAGACATATTTGACAAAGCAAAAATACGTGGCCCATTTTTCCACAATCTACCTGACGGACTAATTGCAATGATTTATTTTTTATTCAGTTATCATCCCAATTTTTTGACGTACGATGAAAGCATCTGCCTGGTTAGCGTGCATCGTTGTATTGATACTTACGTTGAGGACCGGTTGCAGGATGCCGAGGCGCGCAAGCAGCAACTGTTCTTTGACTTGCTGTAACTCCTCCTGCTGCCGCACGATCATCTGCTGGAGCTCTTCGTGCTTCCGCTGCAACTGCTCCTGCCACAGCCACTAGCTCTTATCTCGGTACCATGGATAGATTAGCCATAGCCACTAACTCTTATCACGGTACCATGGATAGCTCCACGAAAGGAAAAAATCGCAAAAATTAAACAGAAATATCGAAAATAGAAAAAAATATTCATAGTTTAACAATTATCACACTTACAAAGTTAATGTACGTCTACTAAAACTTGTTAATTAACTAATGGATGACTTATTCTGAATTTTTGAAGTCGAAACTTCTTTTGGCGCACCACAGTCAGAGTTTTCGTGGGCTGTGAATTAACTTCAAGAATCGCGCTTTGGAATGAAAGAAATCTTCGGGTAAACTCGGGGCAATGAAACTTCTAGCATTTCCATGGTCATGGTCATGGCCACCTCCGGTTTCAGCAGCGTAGTTTCCAAAGTGAGATATCAAATTCTGAGTTATAAGTTTTCACTTCTATCGGCAGTTCCTATGACTGCCATTTTTTTTAATATAAGTTTAAATATCCGAAGTGGTCGGACAGTACTTACTATAAACTATATAATTCTTATTTTTTTTTTGTTCGGGTGGGTATGCTTCCCGAATGGTCCCATATATAAGTTTTATTGAAATCGGCCGGGTGGTTTATGAAATATTAACAAAAAACTATTTGTTGTAAAAATGTAATTTAGTGATAGGATGGATGGGACTGCAAATATGAATAGTCAAAACACGCTGAAGCCTAGGGCGGCAAATCTTAGGGGGCGGCAAATTTAGTAAAAAAATGTATGATTATATTACTTTTTAGAGATCGATATTTTTTCCTAATAATTATGTCATTGATCAATTTAGGAATTAAAGATTTGGACTTGGATCAGAATCATTGATTAGTTACTTTTCAACTATCTTTTTATTATACTATACTATTTACGATGTGTTTTCTCTTTTGGTAAGCATATTAAGTCAAAAAACAGTTTGGAGATGAGAATTGAGCCCCCTGATTCAAAATTCACCACCATTATAGACCACATTTTCGCTTAACATCAGGCGAGATAGCAGACATGTGTGTCCTATAAAAGTTAAAATAAGATGTGGTTTATGGGACACCAGGTAGAAACGAA
Organism: Ectropis crepuscularia; assembly: GCA_963693475.1. Classification (NCBI taxonomy): domain Eukaryota; kingdom Metazoa; phylum Arthropoda; class Insecta; order Lepidoptera; family Geometridae; genus Ectropis; species Ectropis crepuscularia. The sequence continues at coordinate 22,698,559 of OY856338.1, forward strand.
GTTATTTTAATTAAATTTAATACATAACCCAATTGGCAAAAAATTGCCTAACAGGGATGTTAACAATTTTTCGGAATAGCTTTTATATTAAAGACCCGGCACCCATACGGTGAATCCATGAAATGCTAAGAAGTTCGTATCTGACACTGGTTGGCCATAAAAAAATTGGTATTTTTGTTTTATTTTCCGCTAAAACACTAACGACTGACATAACATCACTAACCACAAAACATTGGTCACCATTCATGACTGAATGCCCGGTTTATGTGTTTTATTTTATTTTACTTCAATACAAATAATCAAAGTCGTCGTCGCTAAGATCGCAAACTGTAATAAAAATACAGAGAAGTAAACAGTCTAGTCAGTCTTCGACAGCTTGTTTTGCGTGCAGTGATGTAATAGCCATATTGGTAAGCAGTTACGTGACCATATATAAAAAAAAACATTTAAAATAATTTATAATAAATTTACTACGAAATATGTAATTGCAAAAATTTAATTTTAGATATTCTTTTAATACAGACTATCATAAAATTAACACTAAACATTAATATGTGATGAGTGGTAACATTCCTATTTTATTATTTTTGGTACGATTATCTGAAAAAATAAAGTTGGCAGCACTGGTGATGGACAGTTTTTATGCGTAATTTCCGTTATATATTTTTCTTACGGTTTTAGTCTCACATTTTTGTCAGTTCGGTCGCTCAGCAAAATCTCTATCTCCAATCAATCGATATACGTAGTTATTGATGACTGCTCGTCGAATCAAATAGCTATCAATGCCGAGATTTCTTAGGGGTCTCTACTTTCTGCGGCGCTTTTGTATCTTATCGATTCTACGTAGCAACGATATGTTGAAGCCCGGTATCATTAGGAACACAGATGATAGCACTGTTGTAGAGAGTCACAACCGTAAATCAAGTAAAAAAGTACCGAAATCATGGAAGGATGCTAACGTGCAACCTATGCTGTAGTCGTGCTGACCCTGCCAACTACAGGCCCATCTCGGTCACGTCCATACTCTGCAAGACTATGGAACGTGTCTTAAACCACAGGCTCCTGACGTACCTAGAATCTAATGACCTCCTTAGTGACCGCCAATACGGGTTTCGCCGAAACCGGTCCACCGGGGATATTCTAGCGTACGTCACTCACATCTGGAGTGAGGCCATCGATAAACACGGAGAAGCACTTGCAGTCTCTTTGGATATCTCGAAGGCTTTTGACAGGGTTTGGCATGACGGCCTTATAAGCAAGCTTTCTGGTTATGGTTTGTCTCCTGGGTTTGTTGCGTGGATATCGGACTTCTTGAGGGATCGATCCATACGAGTCGTCATTGATGGCTGCTCGTCGGATCAAATGGCTATCAATGCCGGAGTCCCTCAAGGGTCAGTACTCTCTACGACGCTCTTTCTGCTACATATCAACGATCTGTTGAAGCCCGGTATCTTTGGGTACGCAGACGATAGCACTGTTGTAGAGAGTTACATATCTAGCGCGAGAGCCAGTGGGCAGCAAACCCAGTTACTGAGGGAGAGTATGATCGAGCGTTTGAACTTAGCCCTTGAGGCAGTCTCTGAATGGGGCGATGCCAATCTGGCCAAGTTTAACGAGGGAAAGACACAGGCGTGTCTGTTCTCCGCAAAAAGGAGTCATTTTCAACAGACTCCTTCTTTTCGAGGTGTATCCGTACCGGTAACCAACCATCTCGACCTTTTGGGTGTTACCTTGTCTTCTACGCTCAACTTTGGCTCTTATATCGAGTCCAAAGCTAAATTAGCTGCAAAAAAATTAGGCGTCCTCTCAAAGGTTCGAAGGTACTTCAAGTCTGAACAGTTGCTTGTATTATATCAAGCACAGATTCGCTCTTGTATGGAGTACTGTTCGCAGCTTTGGGATGGTTCGGCTAAGTATCAGCTCGAGGCTTTGGAATCGATCGAGAAACTTGCCAAAAGGCTCATAGGCAATGATACTCTTGTGCGAAAAAGACTTCAAAGTCTTGAACATCGCCGCAAAATTGCTAGCCTATCGGTTTATTATCGGATACATTTCGGAGAGTGCACGACTGATCTGCATAACATAATACCACCTTGCCCCTTTTTCTATCGGACTGCTCGTAGCTCGAGAAACCGACATCGTTTTATGGTTGATGTAATAAAAATAAACTTTTTTTTATACAAAAAATATAAACCGACTTCAAGCCGAAAAAAACACTGTTTAAGTCACGGAAAAGCGTGCGTAAAGTGCGGGTTTTGGTCACACTGTGCTATAAAATATATAACCTGGGTGACCGAGCTTTGCTCGGTTTAAATACTGAGTGTAGTTAGATATCTACAGATAAAGGGCTCCCAGTAGATCTTCTCAAAAAAAAAATATGTAGGAAAATGAAAAAAGAAGCCGTCTGGATTCGAACCCGGATCTATCATTTCGTGACCGCCCACCTTCCGCCTGAGCTATTATACTGTCGCGCAATGCTGCGAAATTTACCGTTGCATTCTAATGTTAATGTAACAGTTTTGCATTGCATAAAAACGCGCATGAAATGTTTTTTAAAAACAAAATAGCTATAAATCAATTTATCGTCCCCGAACCCCCCCTGCATACATAATTTCATGAAAGATCCAGAGTCTATCTATTTACTTTTATTTTATTGTCTATTTATTTTATTTTAATAGATAGGTACAAAACAATTTGCTCGTTTAAGGGTATAAGATTATAACTGACATGTTCAATCGGACTGCACTGTATACATTTGGACATTTTGACATTATTTGAGTATATATATAAATCGGAGAAATCTACGTATAATGCAATATTTCGTTTATAACCTTCACGAAATGGTTCAATTTTTAACCTCCTTTCAATGTTCTGAACTTTTCATTCTAGAATCAAATTTAAAAGTAGAGCAGAGCTTATGTCTCTACCGTAGTCGTGGTGACGCCATATTTTGTTCGTATTATAGAGAGCATCGAGAAGTTACCTTATTGCAGTGATTCTGAGAGTACATGCAAACAGAATTGAGTCAGCAGTTCGGGTCTATATGGGGTGGCATAACATTTTTTGTCCTATTTTAGGTAGGTATAACGTTTTTAGGACTAATGATAATTTACCATTACAACTAAACGCATAACTGTCTTCGCATAATGTTAACTAGCATAAACATATAGGACATAACGATAACTTATCATAATGTTTAAACGCATAGCCATATATAGCATACAGATAACTTAGTATAATGTTTCGACGCATAACTATAAATAGCATAATGATTAAAGGCACACATTGAGAAAAGCATAACAATACTTAAACATAATGATCAACGGCATAAACTTTAAACGCCTAACTAAAAGCAAGTGCAAAGAGCGGACTGTAGCAACATTATTTAAATAAAATACATGGGTGTGTGAAATGCGGGTGGGTACTTCGACAACAATATTTATTATTCCTAATATAGATATCTACTAATTTAATGGAATATCATTGCCAATAGTATCTGTCATTGTCGCATTCGTGTTATCATACTGTTGCTGTGAAATTATTTAGTATATTTTGAGGATTAAGAATCGTTGGTCTGAGAATAACACCATATTTTTTTATGGTAAACACCGTTTTTATTGTATGTACAATAAAATATCTTTATGCAGTAGTATAACAATTTTTGTACTAATTTATGTAGACATAACGTTTTTAGGACTTAAAAACCTACATACACCTAAGACATATGGTGCACTTTTTGACTCTGGGTGGGCTCCCGCCAGAAGCTCTGCGGTCAGCCCTGAGTGTTGCTTCTCCATACTCAGGACCTCCCTTGAGCTTCTGGCTGGAACGGCTATCATATTTAACGAGTATATTTACAGACTTACCGAGAATACTGTTCAGGTAGAAAATACCCAAGTGAGCATGAGGGAATAAAAAAACAGCTGCCTGCTATTGTTACTATTATTCCTAACCTCTGTTATTGTAAGAATAGCTCATAACATTGTGTTGAAGTTGTCGCTTAACCTATATCTTTTAGTTGTGCTACATAATATTTCTCCACGTGCGGATGTATTTTATTCTGTTTTTAATTGTGAAGACGATTTCGAATAATTTTAGATACGATTTAAACTTCAGTGATAACTATATTATTTTTATTAGCTATTCGCTTATAACTTTTATATTTTTAGTTCTACGACAAAAAGTTACTGGACCAAAGTTGTAGAGAATTTAATTTTCAACAAAAAATGTCAATATTTTTTTTATCAAACAAATAGTTTAAGAGATATACCGTAGAAACCATTTCAACGCCTATTTTTAAGATGGCGGCCGTGGGACAAGGGTTGCGACCCCACAAACTTGTTTTTAGCTTTACACTGACCCCCCCTACACATTAAATAAATAAAATTGCGTCCTCTAAAAAACGCAAGGTAAGGCCTAAAAAATGTAATATTTCAATGGACTAAATTTTCATTCATCATTATTACAAAAATTATGCGACAAGAAGAAATAATCGAGGGTTGCAACCCCTCTTCTTCACCTGCACTCAGTTGGTCAGCTTGCAAATGCCGGTATAGTGCTGAACCTTATTACTTTATACCCTTCAATCATCATACATAGGTCTCCTGGTGGTTCATATTATGACCCATCAATTTTGTTCACTGGCCTGTAGTCTATAATGTTCTATAATGTTATTTTCTTGTCCTGTATTCTTATTTTCGCATGAAACACCTGAGTACAAGGGTTGCGTCATTATTACCTTTTCTTTTTTTCATTCAAATCGCGGATACAACGTGTCGCGCAATATATATATATTAAGATATCCAAGCGGGCCCCTAGTAACTAATAATTTCATAGCGTAGTAAAAGACATTTGACTAAGTATAGTACCTATTACTTGGGGTAAAATCTCGATTGACAGAGCAGAAGGCGGAGGTAGGGTGTTTTTGATTGTAGCCCATGTATAATATATTTAGTCAAAGTACATACCATTGCTATCTATGCACTTTTGCCATCTCAGAGGTAGTTCACTGATCCCTTTACTAAAAAAAAACAATCGGGCAGGAATCAATAAAATCTGTAAAGGTGCTTTGGTCTGCACCATCGGGGTTGATTTTTTTCCCTTGCAAGAAATTATCCAAATTTCGAAAAAATACCTACTACTATTAGTCCACCAAATGCTCACAACTAATTTTTTTTAGTCAATTATCGTTTAGGCAGGTTTTTGCTGGTTCGCCAGGGTTCAGCCATTTCGATGAGCGTTTCCGATTATTAAATGTTGATTGGATGGAGTTAAATTGGGAGTTGAAAATGTATATTTGGAAGTTCATTATTGTTGAAGATAAATGAATGAAATGTTGTATCTAGAGATCTAGACACTTGACGTGAGGCAATCCATACAAATACTAAAGTAACTCACTTTCAAACCTAAACAACTGAAACAAAATTGATTAAATTGTATAAAATGTTTGTTGTTTGAATGGCGTTTCAATGGTTGAATGAGATAGCTGCGACGTCTTCCATCTTATTGCCGAATGCTCCTAAAGATTTGCATTTTGTAATAATATATTTGTAATAATAATAATAGTGCGGAAAAACGTTTTCACCTGAATTTGCGTCTGGTCCGGAGACACGATCACGGGCACAGATCGTATGGGCAGCGGCAGAACAGCGGGCAACGCCACGTAAGGCACGGGGTCTAGGTACTGCGCGCCGATAGCGTGCTGGGGCGCCAGTGATGGTTCCACCATTTTGTGCGACTGCTGAAATAGTTCACATCATCGATATAAATCAAAAAAATTGCCCTGAGCACCTTGAAATTGTTAACAAACTGCGTCTCTGTGTGTAGCGTTAGTGGTTTACATCTACCAATCTACTTGACGCCTAGAATCGCTAGCGGCGAGGTATGTTGCGGTATTACTTATTTTGGTTGTTGTCAACGAATAGCGATAGGTATAAACTTCCGGCGCGCTTACCGCTTCCTACAATCGACTAAAACGGAAAGAGCTCACTATTCCCAACGGTAACATAATTCCGTGCGCCTGAAATTTGCGAGGGCACATCCAGTGATTTATATCGATGGTTCACATTTTATAGAAATACATACTAGATGACAAGGCAAACGTTGTTGTCTAATATGTATGTCACCGTAAAATTGTAAAAACTGTCAGACTATAATCTAACGACATTACAAACTAACCTAACTTACAGTGAGATTATAATCTCACGCGTTAGATTATAACGTGACGGTGCTGACAATTTTACGATGACATATGACGATGATGATGACGATGGATATGCTTAATGTCAAATGCCTTTAAAAACCTTTACACCATAGATTTCGAATTTTTTCGACTTCTTTGCTTTATACCGTAAAAAAATATTTTTCATCCCACCACCTCGGAAAGAGTACGAGTAAGATATCAGGGCGCAAAAGTCGTTTTTACCCTCTAGAGGGTAAAGTAAATTTGAATTTAGAACATCGCGTGTACCGAAGATGTTTTAAATCGAAAACATAATTTAACCTTTTTAATTCTACCTCCTTGGTGCCGAATTCATCATATTGTTTTTTAATTCTTTAAAAACCTCCTCCTTGGTGTACTTTTTTTTTGAAATCCTTTGAACGCAATTTTCTGTTCACATATGGAGGACAGAGGTAAGGAATGTTATTTCAAATGGCAGAACATTTTAAAATGCTATGAATTAATCAATTGTAATCAAATTGAAGTATGCCGATTTAATAATTAAATATTATTGACGACTAAATATTAACTAATAGATAATTTCAACTACTTGTGCAGTACAAAATAATGTAGTAAATATACCAACAAATAAAAAATTACTATTTTGAGAAAACATGTAGCTACAATATATTTAGAAGTGAAAACTTCTTTTGGCGCGCCAAAGACAGATTTTTCGTGGGCTGTCAAATGAATTTTAGCGTCACACTCGGGAACGATAATAAATCTTCAGGTAAACGCGGGACCATGGCCATTGGCCATCTAGAAATGCGCCAACCTTTCCCATTGGCCATCAGCATTTCTAAATAGCCATAAACTTTTTATCGCTGAACGTTTTTTCGTCGTATAAAGGACGAGTAAAAACAATAAACGGGTATGAGACCTACATACCTATTAGTCCGGTCAATTTAGACATTCGAAGGTACATAAATAATTAACAGCAAGCTGTAAGTGCGTGCACTTGCTTAAATCCTAATTAAAAGTAACCTCTGAAAGCTCCGAATAATTCCGGTGGCTGTTTTTTTTTTATTCGAGGTCAAAGGTCGAAAATCGAGGATCAACGCACAACCCAAAGCGTAAGAGCTAGAAACTTAAAATTTCGCACACATATTTTTGTTGTAACGTAGGCACCCACTAAGGCAGGATTTTTCGAAATTCAACCCCCAAGGGGGTGAAATAGAGGATGAACGATTGAATGAAACTTTTTATTCCTTGTGCATATTTGCATGAAGTTTCGTACAAATTGAGTATGGCTAAAATAATGAGATCTGTATTACAGTATATTCCAAAATTACACCCCAAAGGGGGTGAAATAGAGGAGAAAAGTTTGTATGAAACTTATTATGCCTTAGGACAAAATATTTGCATGTAATTTCTAATGAATTGAGTACGGTTCAAATAATAAGTAAAATATTACAGTATTTTCCAAAATACAACACCAAAGGGGTGAAATAGAGCGTGATAATCATGAATAAAAAGTTTCATTCAATCGTTCATCCTCTATTTCACCCCCTTGGGGGTTGAATTTCGAAAAATCCTTCCTTAGTGGGTGCCTACGTTACAACAAAAATATGTGTGCGAAATTTTAAGTTTCTAGCTCTTACGGTTTGGGTTGTGCGTTGATACTCAATTTTCGACCTTTGACCTCGAATAAAAAAAAAACAGCCACCGGAATTATTCGGAGCTTTCAGAGGTTACTTTTAATTAGGATTTAAGCAAGTGCACGCACTTACAGCTTGCTGTTAATTATTTATGTACCTTCGAATGTCTAAATTGACCGGACTAATAGGTATGTAGGTCTCATACCCGTTTATTGTTTTTACTCGTTCTTTATACGACGAAAAAACGTTCAGCTATAAAAAGTTTAGTAATTGTTTCGTTTCTAGGTGACTAGCAACAGCTCTCGGTTTTACCCGCCTAGTTGCCGTTTTCTTTACTTTCCCGTGTTAAAAAGTAGATTATTTGCTATTTGAGACTATTATAGTACTGTGTTCCAAATTTCACCCGATGTGTTCATACATTATATAATTTTAAATACAGTGTACACTCCTTATAGCGATTTTTTCTATATAGCGTAAAAAAATTGTTCAATTTGGTTGGTTTGCAACAAAATCTATATGTACATATATTCAATCTTTATAACGCCCCACCCATTCTCTATTACGAATAAATAATTTCATATTTAGACATCAACAAATCATTTAACAGTGTAATTGTTTCTCAGCTTACAAAACTAAACTTTTGAGGTGCCGAAATTTCTAACAAAGATACCTGAGGCCATTAATGGCCATTTTCTTTTTGTTATTGTCAATGGCCTTAACATGTGTGCCATCATTCCTAGATAACATTTTGTCAGTCTGTAGCAACTTTTGGACTCAGTTACTTAACGCACTATCACTCTTTATAATGCAAACCTCTTTATAACGACTACAAATCCCGGGTCCCTTGAAATAAAGAGTTTGCACTGTATATGCTTATTATACATAGCAATACATATTATGTTTGTATTCATCACAAATATTTGCACTGTGTGGGGATCAAATCGACCCTCGGCTTCGCAGGCAGACTTACTGCCAAGTAAGCTTAGTGGCTAGTTAGTCAGTCAAAAGCACATACCACCTGTGACCCGTGGCGCGCGCTAGACATCGAGTCGCCGGATACGGACCCGGCGTCCGAGCCGCCGCCGCCGTAGCGTCGCGCGCGTCGCCACGAACTCTCGCGGCAGCTGCCCACCGACTTCACCGATGCGGTCTGCGCGAGAGAGTAACATACGTTGAATTAATAATTGATAACGAATTTTTGTAAGTTACGGCTGGTCTAGTCGGGCGACTGCCGATCCGGAGACCCCGGCTTCAAACCCCACACGCACCACTGTCTTTTCGAAGTCATGTGCGTAATGCCGCTAACTTAAAACGGTGAAGGAAAACATCGTGAGGAAACCGACATGTACCTAGAATCTTTCGAAGTCATGTGTCATCCGCCAACCCGCACTGGGCCAGCGTGGTGGATTATGGCCTAAGCTCTCTCCTTGCGAGAGAAGGCCCCGAGTCCCAGCAGTGGGAACGTTTAGTAGGCTGTTGATGATGATTGATGAACGAATTTTTGAAGTGAATGATGCTCTTGTCCCACCACACATAGATTTTTTCGTATTTTAAATAAATGCAGTCGTGGTGGCATTTAGAATAAAACATTTCCCACCTATTTCCTTTTGTTCTCCTAATCCAAGATTCATGTTAAAAAAGAAAACAAATTACAAAGGTAACCGCGGATAATATGGAGTTGCTGAATCAAAAAAAAAATCAATTGTATGATAGCTTGTATTAATAGAATAACGAAAATCAAATTTTTATAATTTAATATTATTTATTAAATTTATTATAAATGATTTTAAATGCTATATTTTTAATCTGTTGTCACGTGACTGCAAACACCATTATGGCTTATTACGTCACTAGTCGCAAACCAAGCCGTCGAAGACTGACTAGATTGTTTACTTCTCTGCATTTTTATTATAATTTGCGATCTTAGCGACAACGATTTTGATTGACTGTATTGAAATAAAAAAACACATAAACTCGACATAAAGTCATGAATCGCAACCAATGTTTTGCGACTAGTGTCGTCATGTCAGTCGTTAGTGTTTTAGCGGGAAAATTCAAAATTAGGTACTCTATTATTGTACATTTACTCATCGAAAATACTAATATTTTTAAATCTATTTTTTTTTTTTGTAAATCAAGCGACAATCTTCAAAATAAAAGCAATTCCGATTTTTTTTAACATGCCAATTCATGTAGTGTGCGACCGAAATTCATTTGTATTTTATACTTGACTAGCAGCGCCCCGCGGATTAGCCAGCGTGTTATTCCAGACTGTAATCTGTGTTTCAAATTTCAACTAGATGACGTGTTCAGGCGTTCCGACGTGATTGAGCAACAAACATCTAAATACTCACATTTATGATATTAGTAGGATACTACCCCCTACTCTATTACCTCCGCCGCATTTGAAAACGATGCCGGTATAGGATGCAATCAATTACTTGGACCTCGCTTGGCTTATCTCAGTCTCGCATAACCATATTTTTTAAATGTCAATTTTAATTGCTATATAATATAGAATAACAAAGCCATTTATGTTTTTTTGCCTCTCCAATCTCTATCTACTACTTGTTTTCAATATTTCTAATTTTCAGTAAGGACAAATAATTTCAACAACAAAATATGTATAAAATTACTGCAAAATTGTTCAGTGTCGGAAGACCAGGAGAATTTACATCTAAACATGTAAATGCGAAAGAGAGCCAGCGTCGTGCAATTTTCACCCTTAAGGTGCGTCCCCCAGCAAAACGAGTTTTTTGTCCAGTTTTAAGAGCTATCTACTCATTAGCCAAAACAAATATCAACTGGTAAAAAATACATTAAATTTCTATAACTTCTTGGCTTCAAAATGGTAGTTTTATTTTTTTGTTAATGAACTTATTGTTTAAATAATCGCCTCACAACCCAAACCATGAAAAAATTAAATAATTGTAGTTATCATGCATCTCCTCGAAAATCGTCCATTATTTTGATTTTGTACTTACACCAACGGATAGAAAATTCCATTACGAACATTTTGGTAGTTTAATTTTTTTCAAAAGACCAAAACCTGATTTTATAAACAGTTTATTCTAAAATTTGAGCGTAAAACAGCGACAAATCCTACTGTTTCTCTCTTGCTCTTTCTTGCGGTGTGCGATAAGGTAAGAAATACTCAAGGTCATTTGCTCGGGGTACGCCCTTAAGTACAGCGTTTGTACATAATGACACAATTCACTAAAAGGTATGTTCGGGATGTTAAATAAATACCTGTGAATGTGTCCGATAAGTGTGGTAAGTCTCGCTAGCTTCAGACATATAAGACGGGGACAGAGGAGCCATGCCCGTGTCGTCACAACGGCTACCTCCGTCATTCAATCGTCGCCTCTTAGAACACCCCTGTAATAAAGAAAGTTGCATGTTTATACATTTTAATTGCAGTTTTAAGGTCTGCGCTCACTTATAAGACTCCACTACCACCCGATAAATAAAGTATCACTCAAATATGGGCTTTATGCCATGACCGTTACGATATAGATTACATTGGCAACATAAATTAGACGGCTCGCTGACAGCGATATTACTGCTGACAGACTGCTCGGTAGTTGATACCTCGCGGCCTGCGCGGTACCGGTTAGCCAGTAGTAGATAGAAGAATGAGCGCGCGCGGGGATAGCTGGGTGCCTGCTAGCTGTCGGCACGTGGACAGCTGGGCGACTGCTAGATGTCGGCGCGTGGATAGCTGGGTGTCTGCTAGCCTTAGTTTAGGGCGGTGTTGGGTGGGAGAGCGGTGCAGGAACAGAGTCGTATAAGTGGGCTATAACCTTAAGTCTTGAATTTTATATGAACTGAGCATTATGCTAGTTTTATAGCAAAGAACACTCCAGACTAATTCACCTATCAAACAAGAAAAATCAAAATTGGTACAACCGTTTGGAAGCTACGATGACACAGATACACACACAGACCCCTCAAACAACACAACGAAAACTTGCCACTTCACTTTAACCTCGCCACTTCGCGTTTGTAACCTCGCCACTTCGTTTTTGAAACCTCGCTACTTCCGGGCCCGAGCTCAGCAGTGACGCCCTCTCATTCGGTCCTTCCCGTCAGGTATAGTGTGCCGGGCGGATGTGTGCCTGGATCCAAAGATGTGACGGACCGCAAGCCAAGCCAGCGAGTGCAGCTAGTGTACAATACAGCAAATGCCGAAATTATAAACGACCTCGTAATAAGGAAAACGCATGAGGATAAGCCGACGACATCACAAGAGGTTGCAAAAGGTGGCGGCGGGGTCTAGCTCCCAAGTGCGTTTCTGCTGACACCCTTCCATCTAGACAGGGTCGTCGGCGGGGTGCGCAAGGGATGCGATGTTACCTCAACCACACCTATTAGGACCGAAGTGATGTTTGAGGCTAAGAAAGGAACTAGTTCTGACGTGGAAGTAGCATGGGCAACTAAACGTCAACGAAGTTTTGACCAGGTGTCACCGAGCCTCGCCGCAGCAGACAAAAAACCTGCAGACTTTGCCTGGCTAGCGGGGCCGTTGATGACGTTGGGGGTTGGGTGAAACCGACGGAACTTTAATTAGAGGAGAGGGGCAGCAGGAAGTGTCGTATGCCAATGCCGTCAAACGGTACCGTGTGGTGGTACAAGACCAAAACGGCATCATGATGGACAATCCTAAAGCTACTCTGCTCCGTAAGTCCCTTGATAAAGCTCAGTACGAGCTCTTTAAAGCGAATAGGGCAGTTACAAAAAACAAAAGAAGGCTACCGGTATTCGACCGTCTTCTGAAGTGGATGACGAGGGCAACGAAGATATCACAGGTGATATTATGGGCCTGACAATCTTCTTGCCCCTGTCACTCATGGACACGGAGCGGGAGGGCGCTGACTCTGTCCATTCTCTAGACAAACACAACTAAAGTAGTTTAAGTAGAGTATATTCACTTTTTTGTTTTAAATATTACCCTAAAGAATGCAAATAATAATAAAGATAAAACCAACAATCCTAACTACAATACAGCTAAGGGTTCGGAATCACTAGGAAATGAGAACACACTCTCAATAAATATTATACAAACTAACGGCCAACACAGTATCACAGGCTCCAACACCCTGCGATGGACGCTGGAGGAACAACCTAACACGATAGCACTGGTCCAGGAACCAGGTCCAGGATGGTTTACGGGCTGTAAAGGCTTTAACGTATTCGCGGCTCCAATTCAAAATAAAACGCGTACCTTTATATATGTAACCAAACATCTAAAAGCGTTATTAGTAAAACACCTATGTACAGATGACCTAACGATAGTAAGACTAGACACGGACCTACAAGACGGGCTCGGCTCCATCTTCCTGGCTTCAGCATACTTCGATGGAAAACTAGCACAACCACCTGAACTAGAAGAACTAATACAGTTCTGCGATACCAGCAAAATAGGCTGTGATGCAAACGCACACTGTACTGTGTGGGGCTGCCCTAACACAAACGAGAGAGGCAAAGACGTGCTAGACTTTGCCCTCAGACACAACCTCAACATCTGAAATTTGTCACTTCGGGGGCCAAAACCATTATAGATATCACGGCAGCAACATGCGTAATTGCCGAATTAATTGCCGATTGGCGATGGATGAATATTCCGGCTCAGACTATCAAAGGATAAGGTTCAGCCTGAAGATAAGTAAACGTAAGCCATGGACTTACAGAAATCCGAAAACGACTGACAATAGTTATTTGTTGTACAAGAGTGCAAAGTGGCTTTTTAACCGCGTGCTCAATTTTGATGACCGAGCAAGCGAAGGATTTTAAAGTTGAATCACGAGCGTAGCGAGGGATTCAAAAATTAGAATCCTGAGCGTAGCAAGGGAATCAAAAGGGCACAAGGTGAAAAATCTTTGCACTCGAGTGTAACACGTAATTTTTCATCCCCCCCTAGCGAGGAAATTACTAAACGCTTTGCGCATTTTCAGTTTCAGTATAAACTTCTCGGTCGCTAGAATCACTTATTATTCAGTCATTTAATCCTTGTTCTTAAATTTAGGTTTTTACAATATCAGTAAATGCATCAAAAAACAACATAAAAACATTATAAAAACCTAAACCTAGATAGCCGCCAGCAGCGGGGCAGGGCCCAAGCTACCGGAATCACTTATTATTATTATGGTATTTCGGTTTTACACTTGTATTCAATTTTATAAGTTTTAAACTTAAGTTTATTTAGTCATGGTTTTAACAATATGACGTGAAAATATGGAGAGATGACCGATTGAGGTAAAGAGTTTCATGTGTACATGAAAAAGTGTCCGCCCAAATGCATTAAATTATAGTAGCGCTAAATTTGCATCAGGGTACATTTTAAAGGAAATTAATAAACATACTATTCAGAATTCATGAAAGAAAAATATTGGCAGTCATAGGCACTGCCGATAGAAGTGGTAACTTATAACTCAGAATTTGATTTTTACTTTGGAAACTACGCGTGTGAAACCGGAGGGCGTGGCTATGAGCATGGCCATCTAGAAATGCTGACACATTTTTAAATGGCCAACGGGAAAGTCTGAGGCATTTCTAGATGACCATTGGCTATGGTCCCGAATTTACCCGAAGATTTCTTATCATTCCCGAGCGTGACGCTAGAATTAAATTGACAGCCCACGATAAATCTGTCTTTGGCGCGCCAAAAGAAGTTTTGACTTCAAAATACTTCAAAATATATTGTACCTACATGTTTTCTCAAAATAGTAATTATTTATTTGATGTTATATTTACTACATTATTTTGTACTGCACAAGTAGTTAAAATTATCTATTAGTTACTATTTTAGTAGTCAATAATATTTAATTATTTAACTCGGCAACTCGGCATACTTCAATTCGATTACAATTGATTCATTCATAGCATTTAAAAATGTTTTGCCATTTGAAATAACATTATTTACCTCTATCCTCCATACGTGAAAAGAAAATTGCGCGCAAAGCATTTAAAAAAAAGTACACCAAAGAGGTTCCGAGTATGAGTTTTTAACAAATTAAAAATAAATGTATGATGAATTCGGCACCAAGGAGGTAGAAATAAATAGGTTAAATTATGTTTTGAATTCAAAACCACAGTACACACGATGTTCTAAATTCAAATTTACTTTAACCTCTAGAGGGTAAAAACGACTTTTGCGCCCTGATTTCGAGGAGCAAAAGTACTCTTTCCGAGCTGGTGGGATGAAAATGTATTTTATCAGAAGCACTAAAAAAATCATGCTTGAAAATACCGAGGTAACCGATGAAAAAGAGCTTACAACAAGCAAAATAGAAGCAACAGTAGACTTTCTAAACAAAACTTTAATTAAAAACTTTACATCTTCTTGTCCTCTAAGGACCGAAAACACCAATACTTTGGACAAAAAAAGATAGATGGTGGAACAAATAACTCGGTAACCAGAGAAAGAAAGCAAGGCACTAATTTAATAGAGCTATGAACACCAACCTCTGGACTGGCACAGGACTGGCAGGAATTTAAAAAATCTCAACATATTAATTTATGCTGAAAATTGAAATAATCCAAAGTAAGAAAAACATGTGGCGCAAATTGAGCTGCTATACTCAATTCAATCGCTGAGTGAGACTGCTAGGCTAAGAAAACTGCTGTCAAACAATTTTCGAACCAAACTGGCAACGTTAAAGATCTGAAGGATCGTTCACCAAATCCGAACAGGAACAATTTGACTACTTTTGCAAACCCACTTTTCAGACTGTGACTGGAGTCGGAAGGAGGAGGAAGGGAAAGCCAAACACACCAGAAACCTAGTAAGGAGGAATGGGACTTTGCATCATCTATAGTCACTGATGAAGAGTTGGCCTGGCCGATTAGCACATTCCAACCTTTCAAGGCTGCAGGACCTGATGAAATCTTTCAGCTCTTTTACAGTGGAGCATGAGTAAAATAAAAACACACTTCACAGCCTTATATAAAATCTGTCTCGCGTGGAAGTAAATTCCTAAATCATGGAGGGAAGTGAAAGTAGTATTCTGGCCTAAACCAGGCAAATCAGACTACATAAACCCAAACATTTAGGCCCGTTAGCCTTAGCTCCTTCTTCCTAAAAACGCTAGAAAGACTATGTGACAAGTATATTCGAAATGGACTGCTACGGGACAATCCAGTTCACGAAAACCAACACGCCTACCAATCGGGCAAATCGACCGAAAACACTCTACATCAGGTAGTTTACAAAATTGAAAGCGCAATAGAAAACAAACAGTCAGGCTTGGTAACCTTCATTGACATTGAAGGAGCTTTCGACAAAACAACCTTTCCGAGTATAGAGGAAAAGACCAAGGCGACATAATGTCGACGACAGAGTGATCCATTCACTCTGTCGCTAAAATCACGATCACTAAAATACTGTCAAGTAGAGCAACCAACACAGACTCCTCGACAGTCTCGCTGCGTACTCAGGGGGATGCCCGCAGGGAGGAGTAGTATCTCCTCTTCTATGGGTAATTGTAGCAGATGAGTTGTTCGGGCTTCTAAACAAAGAAGGTATAGCTACCGTCACATTCGCAGAGGATTTAGGAATCATGGTCTCAGGGCCCTGCAAAGTCAAAGTCAACGTTCTTTATTGATAAATATACAATTTACACGTCAATCTGCGACTGCGAATCGACTTTTTGTAAAAAAATGCAAAAGCCACTCAAAATACTTGACAAGTTTTGTGGTAATCGAGAACTCTCCGTTAATCTCCCCCTTATCTAATAAACCTCTCCACCTAATTTGGAACGCAATTGACGAAATGTAACGTTTAGTAATGGACTAAGAGCCCATGAGCCCCAGACCTTCGTTATTTTATAAAAGCTGAAAATTTGTCAGCGTATGCTCCCAACACAGGTAAGAACGATGGCCTCTAAATGAAGTTTGGATCATCCTGGCTTTGGCAGATAAACGGTACTAAAGGTGTACCTGTGAAAACCCGATCTAAATTTGTCAAATTATAAAGTCTGATATCTTGGTAATACCTTCAGAACATTATTAAAAATCACACCAATAATCGCTAGACACTTAACATCGTGGTAAACACTTGCCAGACACCTATGTTGTGTTAATGTCCATGCAATTATAATTCTACTTGCGTAATAATATGCGCGCTCGCGCTGATTTTTATCTATACTAATATTATAAAGAGGAAAGATTTGTATTTTTGTATTTTTGTATGTATGTAATAAACTCAAAAACTACTGAACCGATTTCAAAAATTCTTTTGCCGAGAGAAAGCTACATCTATACTAATATTATAAAGAGGAAAGATTTGTATTTTTGTATTTTTGTATGTATGTAATAAACTCAAAAACTACTGAACCGATTTCAAAAATTCTTTTGCCGAGAGAAAGCTACATTATCACTGAGTAACATAGGCTATTTTTATTACAAGAAAAAAATAGTGATCTTTGGAATTTTTTACTAAAACCAACGCAAGGTATAAAAAAAACAGCCATAAAATGGCTTTCATCGCATACGCTGCGGAAAGTACCAATGATAGAACCAAATAATGTTCTACAATATTATAGAACGTATTAAAATCTACAAAAAACCTCGCGAGAGCATATGTCTAACTACAGTAATTACGTCGCTACAACTGCTTTTTTACATTTTAAAAGAAGATAAAAATGCGGATCAACTTAAGACCATGCTATTCATACATTTGTTTTAATTCTTATCAAAATAAATTATTTTTCAATCAAGACTGCTTTATTACCTATCGATTCCTTTTTGAATTATTAAAATCGGACATTCCATTCAAAATATATTACGAAATTAAAAATATCCATCCTAAATATTTGCAACGACGCGACAGCCGGCAGAATTATGAAGAGTGTACATACAGTACAGCGTTCATCCCAGCCAGAGTGATTTTATCTCAGAATACTTCTTTATCATGTACAACGTAGGTACATCGTTCCAAGACTAGGTACTCAAAATCAAAGAAATCACTTTGAGAGAAGCTTCAATTTCTCGGTGTCCGTTGAGGCTGAGAGAGTTGTTTGTGGTAATATTATTATTTTGTTTTCCCTCGGAATTATGGCACATTTTTGAAGACAATTTGTGTCAGGACATCAAACATACAGCCCAACAACGAGATCTGGATTATGATGTATATGTCGCAGCCGGATTGTATAGTTCGCCGTATTACATTACGGCTAGCCGTTTTGAAAAACGGGGCCGTTTTGTAATGCGGCGGTTCAACGATTAGCCGCATTGTCATTGCAATACGTTCTTCAATAAGGCGGTCCACGTTCAGCCGCATTGTATTAACTGCTTATGTTGTAGGAAGACCATATTTAAAAAAATAACAATACAAAATCTAAATTTATTTCATTTATCTGAATAAATTGATCGATTATTTCGTACGATATTCCGTACTATTTTTTTTACAACATTTTACCTCTCACATAAAGTTTGAAAGCCCATAACTTGATATCGGTGACGGTACACCTAAGAAACATGGTGAACTTCCATAGACAAGGGTCTATTATCGAAACATGTTCCATCGTAGATAGCATCGTCGCTTAACATCAGGTGAGATGGTGGTCAAGTTACGACCTATTATAGTTTTAAAACTACTTGCATGGCTCGCTCCACTCAGGACCTCCCTTGAGCTTCTGGCTCCCGCATTCTTTTAAATACACTCTAGGGGTAGTAGCGCCAAGACTAGGTGGAGTCGGGGTGCTCCGGGTCGGATCTGGGTCTCATGTAACCTACCCGGTCCGATTTAGTCTTAACAAGGTGGACGGTGGAAACGAAATAGTATCCAAGTAACGCCCAGGGTGATAAGTACCACCCTAATAATATTGTGTACGATTCCTCCAAACTCCAGAATCCACTGTCACTTTAGCAATTTAGGAACACACAGTATTCAACGCCATAGTTGTTGTTATATCAGGCAGCGCCATGAGTGTTAAGAATCGGAACAAAAAATTGGCAAAGAGGCGGTTAATCTCTCGCTTTATTACATTACGGCTAGCCGTGTTAGCAATTTAGGAACACACAGTATTCAACGCCATGGTTGTTGTTATGTCAGGCAGCGCCATGAGTGTTAAGAATCAGAACTAAAAATTATCAAAGAAGCGGCTAATCTCTCGCTTTATTACATTACGGCTAGCCGTGTTGAATAACGTATGGCGTTGAATACATTCCAGTGGTTTTTAAATCAGCTGTATTCAATCCGGCTGATCGTTAAACCGCCGCTTTACAAAACGGCCTTTAACCAACTAAGCCACCAGGCCAGGCAGTTTAATATTTTGTAAAGTTTTGGTTTTTAATTTTGATCTTTTGGAAAAATTTGGTCATGTACATTTCATTTAGCATAGGTACCTACTTAACCACTGTTTCATTTAATTTAATGTTATATGGATTTTTTAATCTGGAATAAATTACTTTCATTTCATTTCATTTCATTTCATTAACAAAAAATTTGACCCCGTGCGAAGCCGGGACGGGCCGCTAGTAAATAATACTTCGGTAACAATTAGCAGCCTAATTATCATAAGCAGCCCACTAAAAGTTCCCACTGCTGGGACTCGGGGAGTACCGTTTATCTGCCAAAGCCAGGATGACCCAAACTTCAAAATGGTTCTTACCTTTATTAGGAGCATGCGCTGACAAGTTTTCGGCTTTTATAAAATAACGAAGGTCTGGGGTTCATGGGCTCTTGCTCTATAATATTTCTATCTGGTTATCTGGTTGGCTGGGGTATCTGGTTAGACAGTAAGTTACTATGGGGAAAACAACTGGACCACGTAAACACAAAGGCTACAAACATATTATGGCAGTGCACCAAAGCTATTAGTAGATACTGGGGCCTTAAACCAAAACTGTGTCGATGGATGTACACAGTAATAGTTCGACCAGCACTCACTTACGGCTGCGTAGTGTGGTGGCCAAGAATCAATCTAGTAACCACAATCTCTAAATCGCAAAAGATGCAACGTTTAGTATGTTCATTAATCAGCAGTTGTGTAAAATCTACACCGTCAGAATCACTGGACAGAATACTTGGCCTGCCACCACCCCATCTCTACATACAGCAAGCGACAATGGCAGCAGCGCTAAGAATTAAATCGACAGATCAATGGAAAGGTTCAGGGATTCAACAAACCACTGTAAGATCCTAGATCGTGCGAAGATAATTATCCCAGAGGTATACCATGGCACAGACCGCATAGCCAGCACATATTTAGATGGGAGGAATTATGGGTTGGTTACAGTGGAACACTCCCAGACAGACACTGTTGAGAAAAGCAATTATGCATGCAACATTTTCACAGATGGTGCTAAAAATAGCATGGGAGTTGGGTGTGGGTACCACTCACCAGAGCTAGACCTGGTAGAATAACCTAGCACTAAATAAAACCACAACAGTACTGCAAGCGGAAGCTGTAGGCCTCCTGTTAGCAGCTAAATCAGTCCTTAAAAAATAAATACAGAGCAAAGTAATAGGGAACTCATTGGAACAGTGCAGCCACTGTTCCAATGAGTTCCCTATCTGAATCATATCAGAACGCTGAATTAGAATTAGACCCCTCAAACTTATAACACTCCGTCGTTTTTGTGGCAGTTATCTGTAAGGCATTGTTCTTAAAAATAAGGCTACCACTTGTAATGCTTGTTCATCAGTGTTTTACTGACATATACCAGGTAACTCAGAAAGTTTTGCGAAAAAAAGTTTTTGTGTATAAGACACTGGCCACTTGTTCTTATTTTGAAAACTTCGATTATACTAAAGTAAAAATACATCTGTTCGATTTTCAAATTTCCCTCCGCATTTTTTGAGAGCCAATTCAAATTTTTTTGTGTCATAAAAAATGGATCTGAGTCGAGAACATTTGTGCTATGATTTTTTACGATTTCAAATGTGGCTTAAAACCTGACGAGTCATTTAATCGACTTCGGATTGGTTTTATGGATAAAGGACCTTCAAAAGCAACCATTTACCGCTGGTATAGCGAGTTCAAACGCGGTCGTTTTACTTTGGGGGATGAACAAAGGAGTGGTCGTCCTACGACGGCTGTCACCGAAGAAAGTGTGCTGGCAGTAAAAAATGTAATTCAAGAAAACAGACGCATTACGTACGAAGAGATTCAGCATACTCTGCAGATTGGTTCAGGAAGTGTTCACAAGATTTTGCACGAGCACCTTCGCGTAAGGAGGATAGTTTCCCGCTGGTTGCCGCACAACCTCACCGAAGCTCAGAAGCAGGCCCGTGTGGATTGGTGCCGTGTATGATACAAAAATTTGATGCAGGCTGGTCACGGCGCGTTTACGACATTGTGACAGATGACGAATTCTGGATTTAGCAATACGATCCAGAAACAAAGCGTGACTCGACAGTTTGGCTGTTTCAAAATGAACCAACACCTACGAAAGTGAAGCGATCGAGGAGCGCAAGGAAAATTTTGATCGCTAGTTTCTTCACTTTGACGGGGTACCTAATTTCAATTCCACTTCGAGACCAAAGCAGTATCAACGCCGAATGGTACAGCATAAAATGCTTGCCAGAAGTTTTTTCTGCAATGAGAAACAAACGACCGAACACCGGGCTCCGCGGGGTCCTTCTTCACCACGACAACGCGCCCGCGCACTCTGCGTTCAAAACGAGGGACTTCCTGGACTCCACACCGGTCAGAGTCTTGGGGCACCCCCTGCTTACAGTCCTGATTTGGCTCGGTGTGACTTCTTTTTATTCCCTAAATTTAAAATCAGCTCAAAGGAATACATTTTCATCGCCGGAAGACGCGCTAACAGCGTTTGAGAAGGCCGTGGAAGAAGTGTCTACGGAGGACTGGAAAAAATGTTTTGAAAATTGGTTCAGACATATGAAACTTTGTATAGAGGCTGGTGGAGAGTACTTTAAAAAGATTTAGTAAAAATATTTTTTTCATACAAGTTAGTTTTTTAGTTTCTCAAAACTTTCTGAGTGTCCCACGTTTTTTACAAAATAATGAGGATCAGTCACATTCCAGGATAATCCAATTATAATAGTATTTCGTATGCGTCATGATTTACAGAGTACGATACTTTTTGAATTTTTGAAATCCGTTCAAAAATGCCAAAGTTATTTAATATTTCCTGGGACCGATTTAAAAACACGTCGTCTGCCTACCGATATACCGATGACGTCATTCGACACAATCCGCCCGCGCGCAGCGCGCAATCGCATTCGTTCGATACATAATATTCGTGGCACAGACTGCAGAGGAGATACATTTGTGGTTTAGTCGTGACGTAAAGTACTTATCGGTTTTTCGGATTGTTTCTGTTCTGTATGTGTCTCTAATTAATAATGAGCAACAAATTGGAAGATGGATTTACAAAAGGACAATCCGACAATCTACCTAAAGTGGATTCTTTCATGGTTTTCGAATATTTAAATAATCATTTGAAGTATACCAGCGCTGAAATCCGCGGTTGGAAGCTTCAAAGGTAAGTAGGTAATTTAATATTTGTTAGTTAGTTTAAATTACACCTAGGTTCTTATTTACATGGCAGGTGCAGTACCTAATGTAAAATGTTAAAATAAGAATATAATCCATAAGTACCTAAACAGCATAGGCAACTCACTCGATTACACAAACTGTGGTTCCTACCTACCTATATTCTCTCGCCCTTTTCCGAAAGCGGGTTGTTTTGTTTAGCATTTTGATTTTATTACCTATTCCATCGGAACACGAAAAAATAGTTTGTTTGGCGTATTACTAGTTGTACTCTTGCACTGTGGCACGACACAATATTTATAGGACATTTTTTACGCTATTAAACGGATAAATCACAGGTCAAAACTGCACGGAATCACGTGTAGTATACGGAGTAACCTAAAGTAAAGTGAGTGCGCGCGGCAGGAATGTGTCGAATGACGTCACGCGGCCGGGGCTCATACTCGCGGGCGTTTTTTGAACTGCTACAGTAAAATCGGTGTATTTTCGTCATTTCTTGTCGGATTCAGATATTTTTTTCACAGTGTGCTATGGTTTTCTTTTTGTTATCAATCTACATACTTAGTAAAAAACATGACTGATCCTCATTGTCAGAAAATAGGAAATCAATAACGTACAGGCGAAGCCGTTCGATAGGAGCTGCCATAAGCATCGCTATTCTCTGACATGTAGGAAGGAGACATATTGCTGAGAGTTGCAGCGTCTTCCGAGACCGTGTGTTTGATGACGCTGTTCATGCCCGCATCGCTCATGTTGTCCACATCGGCGGCCTCTTCTTTGGTAGTTTTGACTATGTCCGCGTAACTGAAACGAAACATTTATTTATTATTGAACTAGCTTTAACCCGCGGCTTCGCTCGCGTTCTGTAAGTTTCTTATGACAGGTTCCCACTTTGAAAAGTAATAAGACTGTCGAACAATAACTTAAATAACTATAATCCTTTCTAGCTCTTACGATTTTGGCCTGTGCGTTGACCTGGGGTGCCTTCGTTATAAGAAGAATATGACATTGTATGCCAAATTTCAAGTTTCTGGCTCTTACGGTTTGGGCTGTGCGTTGATCTATCAGTCAATCACCTTTGCCTTTTATATATAGTATAGATAGATTGATAACTTCTTTTTCATCCCATCTATTCGAAAAGAACCACTTTGTTCGCCTTGTGCACCCAAAGGTAGTGTTTTTACCCGACTGCGCGACGCAAAGGCCGGTTTTTATGATTCACACGTCAATCGATTCCTCTTAGCCCGGCGAGTGACACTAAAGATATGACATTAGTGTAAATTCAATAAGGCGGCTACCGGACGCCATATTGTCCAAATAATAAACATTAAAGTCAACAAAATACGTCAAGAGGGGTATCGTTGAATCGTTGATAATAAATAAAAAGTACTTACATACTAAAAAAAACTGAAAAGAATAAAACAAGCACTTAGATTTCTTAGAATTCTATAAAAATAAAATATACTTATCTTATACCTTTAAACGAGCAATTCTTGTACCTATATAAATATGTATATATATATAGAATCTGAATCTCGGAAACGGCTCGACGGATTTTCATGAAATTATGTATGCAAGGGATTTCGGGGACGATAAATCGATCTAACTAGGTCTTATTTAAAAAAAAACGCATATTATGCGCGTTTTTAGACAATGAAAAACTGTCACAATAGACATTAGAATGTGAAGGTAAATTTCGCCGCGTGACGCGACAGCATAATTAGCTCAGACGGGAAGTCGGGCGCTCATAGCGGTCACGAATTAGTAGCTCCGGGTTCGAATCCAGACGGGTTCTCTTTTTTTTTCAATTTGTTTTTTTTAAGAAAATCTATTTCTTGGAGTCTTTTATCTGTAGGTATCTAAGTATATTTAGTATTTAAACCGAGCAAAGCTCGGTCACCCAGGTACTTCTAATTAAAGAACATAACAACTGAACAGTCGGGATCCATCGAACAGTTAGATTGTATGTCGAATAATGTTGGATCCTGACTGTTCAGTTGTTATGTTCTTTAATTAGAATAAGTATATTTTATTTTTATAGAATTCTAGACGACCAGAAATCTAAGTGCTTGTTTTATTCTTTTCTGTTTTTACGCAGTCGGGTTTTTGAGTTTTTAAATTATATTTATACTACACCTGCTCGGAAAGTACCTTGATACTTTATCAAATTTACGGTAGAAAGTACGTCATTGCATATCGAACAAATATGCAGCGAGAAAACGCATCTGAGCGGGAGAGAAAAGTGTATGAAAATCCATTTCTTACGTGGTTTTTCTTTTTTAATTTTGGGTAAGACTATGCTCTGGTAACCTAAATATCAAAAGCCAAAAATTTTTTACAGTGAGTTTTTATCTCCAAGTTCGCAAAATGACACTGGCCACTAGCTGTGTGTTGGATGGTGTCAAACAATTTGAAAAAAGAACATGTGAAAATTGCAGACGCCATTGGCGCCATTTTCAATTTGTGTGTTGTTTGAGGATTCAGTTTTCGTAGAAAAGTAAAATAAATTTATTTTCCTCGTAGGTGTAGTATAAAGCACTATGTATCACTCGAGAGAAAGTGCGCTTCCCGATCTCGGGTGTTTTAAAGCCCTCGCCTAAGGCTCGGGCTTCAAACGACACCCTCGACGGTAATCGGTCACTTTCTCCTCTCGGTGAACAATGTACAAACAAAACAGCATCGTAGTAAAAATATTTAGTGTGTTTTGTAGTGTAGGGTTTCTTGCAGATTCTACCTGGGGAATTAAGATAAATAAAATACATGAGATACATACCAATTGTTACTAAATTAGAATTGTGGATATTTATTAATTAACTAGCTGACCCGATGAATATATCACTTTCATTGTAAATGCGAAACTTTGTGAGTGCGTTTGTTTACTTCTTCAACGTGTGGTAGTTGCGGCGCGGCGGTGCGAAAAACATCTTTAGGAATGTATATCCCTAAGTGAAGTGCTGAACAACTTTAAACGTCCGACGCCCCACCAACTTCTTGGGTCCAGTCGGCCTCGTTACCAAACATCACCATACCCAGGACCAACAAGACAGGACAAGGTAATTCAACAAAAAAACAGCGTTAGCTCACCTAATTACTCGATGAGTGCAGACTACGAACTCCGGTTTGGAATGCCACTGATGGTAAGTTATGTAGAACCTCGTTTGGAGCCAGATCCACTGTTGGCCTTTGGTGAGAAACCGGTAGGAGCACGAGGTCAATTCCCCTTTTTGCTTTACTGCAAATTGAAAGAAAATCACCGATAACTGAAGATGTCGATCTTAAATATTTACTGAAGAATTATTGGACGATGCCCAAATACCTTGTGTCATCTTAAGTCATCATCATCATCAGCCGCAAGACGTCCACTGTTGGACATAGGCCTCCCCCCTAGATTTCCACAACGAACGGTCCTGCGCAACCTGCAACCAGCGGTTTCCAGCGACCTTTGTGAGGTCATCTGTCCATCTAGTGGGAGGCCGCCCAACACTGCGTCTTCCGGTTTGTGGTCGCCACTCGAGAACCTTTCTTCCCCCATCGGTTGTCAGTTCTGCGAGCGATGTAGCCTGCCCATTGCCACTTCAGCTTAGCTATTCTTCGAGCTATGTCGGCTACTTTCGTTCTTTTGGGAATATCCTCATTACGGATTCTGTCGCGCAAAGAGACTCCGAGCATCGCTCTCTCCATAGCTCGCTGTGTGACTTTGAGCTTTGTTATGAGGCCCACAGTTAAGGACCACGTCTCAGTTCCATAAGTCATCACTGGCAACACGCACTGATTGAAGACTTTCGTCTTCAAGCATTGGGGTATCTTGGACTCCAAGATGTGCCGTAGTTTCCCGAACGCTGCCCATCCGATTTGGATCCTTCGCTGGACCTCTTTGTCGAAGTTGGATCTACCTAATTGGATCTTTTGACCCAGGTAGACGTATTCGTCAACAACTTCGAGTATTGTATTCCCAACAATAACCGGTACAGGTGAGACATGACCATTTGACATGACCTTCGTCTTGTCCATATTCATCCTCAACCCTACTTGTTGGGATACTCTACTGAGGTCTCTGAGCATAGCACCGAGGTCCTCCAGCGACTCCGCCACAATGACTATGTCGTCGGCAAACCGAAGGTGAGTGATACATTCGCCGTTGATATTGATGCCATGTCCGTTCCAGTCCAGTAACTTGAAAACATCTTCCAGCGCGGCAGTGAACAGTTTCGGAGATATAACATCTCCCTGTCTCACGCCTTTCTGTAGCCGGATATGTTTTTTGCACTGGTCCTGTAATCGGACAGACATTGTGGCTTTGCTGTAAATACACTTCAACACTTCGATATAGCGATAGTCCATGCGGCATCGCTGGAGAGACTGAAGCACAGCCCAGGTCTCGATGGAATCGAAGGCTTTCTCATAGTCCACATACGCTATACATAGTGGCCGATTATACTCCTCGGTTTTCTGTATAATCTGCCGAAGCGTATGGATGTGGTCTATGGTACTATAGCCTTTTCGGAAACCGGCTTGTTCGGGTGGCTGGAAGTCGTCAAACCTGCGTGCGAGACGATTCGTGATTACCCTCGAAAACAACTTATAAACGTGGCTCAGAAGTGAGATGGGTCTGTAATTCTACAACAAAGTGTTGTCACCTTTTTTGAAGAAGAGCACCACCACACCTCCTCTCCACGCTTCTGGCGTATTACCGTCAAGTATGACGGAGTCGAACAGCTTCTGGAGGACTTTAAGTACCGGTTTTCCACCCACTCTCAGAAGCTCAGTAGTAATTCCGTCGTCGCCAGGTGCCTTGTTGTTTTTAAGTTGCTTGAGGGCCATCCTAATCTCGTACAGGCTGACTTCCGGGATATCTTCGGTAAAGTGTCGGGTCAGCTTGGCTCTGGGGTCTTTAGCCATGTTAACGACAGGTTGTGCTTGCGCAGAGGTGTATAACTGTTCATAGAACTTCTCGATCTCTTCTAAAATCTCGGGCTTCGACATCATGTTCATCTTAAGTATTTTTTGTTTATTTTAAAATAAAGAGTTAATCTATATATTATTGAAGTATTTGCACATAACTGTACTAACTAAACATTAAACAATAACTCCTTAAGCGCCAATGGGGAATTTGATACAAGTAAACCAAACAACAAATGATTACCGTATTATTGCGAGTGATAAGTTGATATTAACTACTTAAAATCATAATGTAATATGTGGCTGTATAAGTTACAAAGTTAATAAAACTTTTGTAATTTTGACACGAAACCCAGGCAAGCATACTGTGTGTGAGTTTTCGTAGTTGTTATTTTATTCACCCATGTGAGACGACCCGAAAAGGCAGTTGTTTTTTTTTATATTCTTAGAAAACTCAGGTAGTTTTCTCTTTATCCGCATTTTTTGCTTGGTATGGTAACTCCTGCATAATATAAATAGATAAAGAACTCACATTCCTCATGACACGAGACGACTTTTTCCAGATCATCGAAGTGATAGTAATCGTAGCCTGACGTGCCGAGAACCTCGAACGGTAGGTATCCGATGATAGGCGGCGCACGATGGTCGAGGAAGAGAAATTTCCACTCTAGACTGTGACGCGAGGTGAACTCCCCTCGATTCGGATCCAGCAGCGATACGTCCCGAATCAATTTAGGCGTGTGAAGGCGTCCCGTACCCACGAACAATACACTGGAAAACATCAGTGATTATGTGTGCGACGGGATAAACAATGAATTAAACATTTGTGAATGTATTTAACCTGTATTTCGTAATAACTTCGTTCTATCTAGTCACACTCGTCCGCCAAGTGTTCCATACGTTTTATGATGCTTTCATTCTTCAGTTTAACTACATTTCAAATCGCACTTTGTCAATTTAGATGTTCGATTTTGACAAAACAATCTCGACGACGAGGTCGACAGTGCAAATTGTGCCCAGAACTACCTAGTTATGACTATTCGTTGTAGGTCTACTTTAATATCTCGATCTCTCCAAATTAAAGTGATCTCTGATTACTGAAATAATCTCACAGCCGATAGATTATTCAGAATCCACGGGCATAAGCACAGGCAGCCTACTTTATGTATCCACTGCTGGGACTCGGGCCTCATAAGGAGAGAGTTAGGGCCATAATCAACCACGTTGACCTAGGCTGCTAAAGCCGTTGACAGCAAACTTGTAAATCAACACCTGGGAATCACGAGGAGCAGGCGTGATCTGAACCAACGACCTCGCGACTGTGCATCAAACGTTCTTACCACTACGCCAGCACGGCTCAGAAGAATTCACGGGCAATTATCACTAAGTAATGTCACGTCGTCGTTTATACTATTGTACGAAAATACAAATAAAAATTGATATACTAGCAGCTCTCTACGGTTTTACCCACGTAGCTCCCGTTCCCATTATTTTCCCGGGATAAAAAGTAGCCTATATGATATACCAGCCTATATTCTAATAGCGTTCCAAATTTCTGCCCATTCCGTTCAGTCGTTCTGACGTGATTGAGCAACAAACACCCAAACATCTAAACATTCAAACTTTCACATTTATTTATTTGAGTACGATTTTAGTTACCTGCTATATAACATATCAATTTATACTGTAAACATATTTTATAGCGATATTTATAATGGTCCCAAACATCATACAGTCTTAGGCCCCTAGCAGACGGAGTATTTTAAACGCGCTGACGCGCAGATGATGCGCGTATTCGTACGCGCTTCAAACGAGATTCGAACACAATCTTGTAACCAAAGCACATGGAGCGATCGTGAACCGCGCGCCTACTGCGCGTATAAGCGCAAACAGCGATACAGGCGCGCAGTAGGCGCGCGTAGCTTCCGCATTTTCATCAAATACTCCTCGCCAGTTGCCTCTACTCCGCCCCTTTGTATGCCCTATAAACGAATTTAGAACGAGCTTCACGTGCGCGTTTGTTCCTGAAACCGGCGCGTTTTCAATACGCCGTGTGCTAACGCCCTTAGTAAGTCAAAAGTAAAGACTCGTTTTATCCTTATGTTACTGACCCCTAAATAGGTACCATTACATCACCAAGGTTTATAACGATCATCGAAAATTTTTCCATAGTCGGTAGCAATTGCTACGCATATTATAATGTAAATTTATTACGACTTCAGTTGAAATAGTTTTTAATATCATTGTCGAGCCTGGTAACTGCGCTGAGAGGTCATTATTTCCATAATAGTTTCTGAGCTTTGCAAAAGGAAAGATTTAGGATTTACCTTGACTCTATGTCTTCCTGGTAAGTATCTGGGTCGCCGTTAACATGTTCAAAATTCGACCCTGAAAAACAATGAAAGAGTAAGTCATAGGCATAAGCAGCCCAATAAATGTTCCCAACTGCTGTGACTCGGGGCCTTATCTCGCAAGGAGAGAGAGAGAGAGAGTCAAGTCCATAATCCACCACGCTGGCCCAGTTTGTGAATGACACATAACTTCGAAAGGTTCTAAGCACATGTCGGCTCGTTCCTCACGATGTTTTTCTTCACCGTTTTTAAGAGCAGCATTGCGCACATTACTTTGATACGATAGTGGTGCGCGTGAAATTTAATCGGCAGTGCGCGTGAAATTTTATCGGCAGTCGCCGTTCTTCCGACTAGACCAGCCGTAACTTAAGTCATAGGTATAAACGGACCATTTTCTGTTCTCAAAGCGGAGACTCGACGTCTTCCACACTTTCACAAAGATAAATTCAGGGCTACACTACATTGGCCAAGAGAGGGTTGACGGATGATTAAAAATATCAGTTGTCGGTCTATCTTGGGCATGTCAGTTCACATTTAAAGCCACAATTAAATGACAAACTTGTACGACTGCACTTGGAAAAGTTATCGAACTTACAACCTTATGCTTGTGAAATCGGACGTTTTGTTACATGACCTACACGAGAAGTCTTCATTTATTTTACTAACTATTTTACTAATTTGCCGAGTCATTGACCAATGGGACGAAGGTATTTGCATCATAAGCAGTGTAAAGGTCATAACCCACCACGCTGACCAAGTGCGAGTTAGTACATGCGACATATCCGCGAAAGATGTCGTTTTTTGGTACACAACGGTTTTCTCACTATGTATTTCTTTTCCAGCCAAAAAGCCAATCGTGATGACAAACTAATACATCTGCTTTTGGGAAAATTTTCTGAGGTGGGCGGGATTCGAACCAACGACCTTTACGATTGTGAAATGGGCCGTTCTTGCCATACAGCTAACAATGAGCAACCCACTAAATGTTCCCACTACTGCGACTCGGGTTTACTCTCTGCTAAATTCTAAATGCAGTAGTTGCAGTAGGCAACAATGATGTCTTCATAACTTTTTTAAATTACAAAGTTGTAATAAATACTAACACATA
This sequence comes from Ectropis crepuscularia, assembly GCA_963693475.1. NCBI lineage: Eukaryota > Metazoa > Arthropoda > Insecta > Lepidoptera > Geometridae > Ectropis > Ectropis crepuscularia. The sequence goes on from OY856338.1 coordinate 22,729,200, forward strand.
CCAACAAATAATTGTTTAAAATATTATAAAATTTATTATTCCACTTCGACTATACTTACCTAGGTTCGAAATATTATATACAACGTAATCTTACATACAAACTACAATATGTGCTACACAATCATGACTTTATTGTATTTTATGTGATAACAAAATCACAAGCTATAGCCGTTCCTGACCAATTTTGTCAATAGGCTCTTTATTAAAGAAAGCTTATTCCAAAATTATTTACTTATTTATTTAGTGATAGGTGGTGATAGTGATAATGATGGCAGCATTAGCTGATGTGCTTATATCTAACAGAACAAACAAAAACTATGGTTCTGTTATACTGATATTGACTTTCATTATCCATTTGTCCAGTTTATTCTTGAAAGAGTTTAATGATTTTGCCGAAATAACATCCTCAGAAAATCTGTTTCAGTTGTAAACTACTTTTGATGCTGAGGATGTAATGAGCATTATTTGTGAGTGATGGTGCGTGGGTCAACAGTGACTTATGACGCCGTCTGTCTCACATATGCTTAGAAATTAAGAATGTTAGCTAAATTTTAGTTCAAAAATGTGACCTCAACTCAAATGTATTATGACGTTGTATGAGTAAGATCATCATCTTTAAGTTGTGTGAACATAATTAAACAGTTAAAATAAACATACTGAAATGTCCATTGAATGTTATGAGCTCATAAATAGGTTCATCTCTGAAATGCAGCGGGCTCCTTTTCAAATGCAGCTCGAAAGTGACCATTTCTTTATCTGAAAAGATATAAGACACGGAATGTTACACACACATTTCCCCTTCAATTAAGGAGATTTTCTAATCACCCTGGGTCTGCCTTTGGACGGCTAAACTAAAACAGTTATGGGTTTGATATTGTTCTTTAATTTCAATAGAAAATAAAGATAACTATATCGGAGCCAAGACTATTATAGTTAGGCGGTAGACCTTCGTATAATCAATAAGCAGAAACGGGTATTTCGCGAGATAACATGGGTCACGGAGTCCGTCACTAGCCGAGATTCTGCGCGATCGTAAGACAAGCTATACATTAACATGTTTTAATTCTTTTTACTGTACATCAACAATCATGACCCTATTTACACATACAACTATAATATATACTGCACTAAAATTGTCACTTGGCATAAAGAGATCCAACAACAGAGTACCAACCACCCGCTCAACCAACGACGGCTCACGTGCACGTCGGATCGTATGTAAATCGAGGCATCACAATCGGGATATCGATATTGATTGCAAGGAAAATATTTTATTGCTGTATTTTGATGGGAAGAATTATACGCTGAAGTATTATTGGACCTTTTTGTGACAATTTATACAGCATATATTTTGGTAAAAATACATAGCATTTATTTCGTACACAGTAGGGGAGCGCGGGGCAAGAAATTACCGGGGTAAGTTGTTCCGATTGAAATAACTCGCAGCGCACAGCGCACCAACGGCGGTCATCTTAAACAGGCCAGTGGCGCCGGGATATTGGATCGACAGCACGTGCGTCGCTGATTCACGTAAGTAAATATTTTCGTATTTAGCATTTTTGGTTTGTTTCATGAATTTTAACGATTAGCGTTTAGTGTTTTATTGTTTCAATGTAAGGGTTTATCAGTTGTTGTGATATACTATGCGGTATGCGTAAATGGTGTATGTTTTGTGTAACTTAACCTATATTTAGTTTTTTTTTCAACTCGTGTGATTGGGGCTAGATGTTCCTTTTTTCTGGGGCAGGTTGTGACCTCGGAACAACTTGCTCCCAATTAATTTGTACCAATAATGAAGTATCATTATCATCATTATCATCAGTCTATAGTAGTCTGATACTGGACATAGGCCTCCCCCAATGAACGCCATAATTAGATATATGTGTTTATCGTTTTTGTTTGCAGCATACGGACTTATAAAGAAAAATCTACCCGAGGTCGAATACTAAAAGAGTTTTCAAGAATAATTTTACAAGTGATTTTTTTTGTCTATGATAGCGCGTTTCTTTATGTTTTTTTATTGATATTTTTAGCCTAAGACACGGCAACATGATTAAATACTGAAATTAGTATCAAGACTGTAATTAGTTGCAAGTAATTTGATAATCTCATTATGTTAAATATTTGTTAAAGTACAAATAATAATGGTTACTACTTCTTAAAATATACAAATGTTTACCAGATAATACGTAGGATATTGTTAATTATTTACTACTGAATAAAAATACTTTGTTTAACTATTTATTGCTTTTTATTTCAGGAATAATAGGTTTAACAGATATGGTAACAACCTACCCCGGCCTGTTAACAACTTGCCCCAAATCGGGGTAAGTTGTTACTTTCTGACTACGGTTATAAAAAAAAAATTAACGATAATAAATCTCACAGCCAATGACCCCGATAACTATATTAATAGTAAAGTGAAATATGTAAGTTAATTTATTCGAAGCATATGAATATTAAAATCAAATATTTTAAAAAAATTAGGTAAACTAAAAATCGGAACTTCTAGCCCCGCCCTCCCCTATTGTCATATTCATTTAAAAATAAATTAAAACAAAAGCCACTTCAGCAGCATGCGGATACGTGCATAAGAAGCGTGTCGTGTGATCGTCTGCAAACTACAATTTACAACATAAATAATCCTCTCGGTCGTTAACGTCACAGCAAATTTTTGAAGCCGCAATAGCATGTAACGTAGGCTTAGCACGCGAGCTATCATGTCATAAATTTTGTCGCTTCTTGCACACAACATGAACTTTAAAAAGAGCACTATTATATGTCTAATATTTGTCGTTCGCTATTATTGGAAGGAAGGGGTTGAGATGTTATTAACTATGGGACGCAAGAAACTATCTGCTTACTGCTGCTCTATTTCAAATTTATTCCTATTTTGATAGTTTAAGATAGCATAACGCAACTGTAATATATGTAGGTATGTATATAATATATAACGTTTAAGCATTACTTCATGAAAATCGCATTGGCGCGCAAAGCATCACCATGATTAGCATATTTTAGTTTGCTGCTGCAGAAAATTGATCGATATTCTCATATTTCCTTTTGAAACTACTGCAAAAAACCTTATGTAAATGGTTACGCCGTCTGTCTTTTCTTGTTCAACGCTACGTTAGTCGCCACTCGCCATGCATGGGCGCTGTCAGCTCGCCAGCTGCCGAAGTTGCAATGGTAATATCTCTATAACTCGATCATCATCATTTGTTTTTCCTCCCTCGCCCTATTGGAGGGAGGTCAGGAGCCAGCCTCGAAGCTAACCTCTTTGCTGGGGGCTGACACTGGCCCAAGGGTAAAACTTGGTACCGCCATCAGTCAGTTTTCCCCATTCGGGTCTTACCATAGTGAGAAGGTATTGTATTGTATTGCTTCGGCACCAGGGTACGTGCGCAAACCTTAAGAAACACCAAGCTAATCTAGCATACGTTATACATTTCAATTTTGCACATTGCATTTGAATAATTTCTTTCCAGTGCAGAAGAAAGAAAAGAAACGTTCCGAGTCAGTCATATGACCAGAAATAAGTTTATAAGTCTTTTGTTATTTGAAGTTTAAGTTAAAAGAAATACACGTCGCTAAACAAAAGACAACGCGTCTAAACGTCAACGCGTTTACGCATCAAATTTAAGAAATAGTCAATCGCGCAGCATAACTTTATTGCATAATTCCAATTTTATTGAATAAAACTGGCAAAACAAAAGTGTAACAAGTGGTTATAGAAACAAGATGATTTCGCAATGACGACATGTAAATATGGCGGACATTAACTTAAATTTTAATATTATAGATACGCAAGCAATATACATAAATAATTAACATCACATCAACAATATAACAAATTAATTTCAATTGATTACACACGCAAGGATCATTTACAACGAGCATTAAGTAAAACAAACTATAATGAATTATCATAAGTCTAGAAAATGTTATAACCTGATTACAATAACACACATTATGTAAGCATGAATGTTTTGAAAATATATAAAAGAAAGTATTTTACATTAGCAACTGATACGTCATTTGCAACCAAATACATCATAACTGCAAAAAAAAAACATTGAAGAACGATTATGTAACTCTCCACTAATAGAAAATAATTTGTATGCTATACAAAGTTATACATAATGCTGTACTGAGCGGAAAGGCGCGCATTATAAACATTGTTACAACTTTTACGATGGAACTAACCTTTATATCACGAAAAAAAATCAACTTTACCAACCATATTGTCAAGTTCAAAGGTATGGAAAAGGTGACTTTTATACACGATAAGGCCACATAGTAAAAAATATCAATTAGACTAGAAATAGTCTTAGGTTTGCTATCTTACTCTTGTCTCTGCCCAAGCCAAAGTTTGGTAGGTAGTAGAGGAAGAACTGCCTTAAAAAAAACTAAGGCGACTATTTCGATATGTACAGATATTCTGTGTAACTATGTATTTAACACTTATTTTAACGAAATAATCCCAAATGAAGAAAACACCAACCTTTCGAGACTGACTGAACTTGTTCCGTAGCCGCAACATTTCTCTGCAGCAGATTGTATAAAATAGGCCGATCTTCTTCACATGTGTAGTCGAATATGCTCTTATTTACAACTTTTGGCTGAAAAGTAATGTATTCAAGAATTGTCATATTACGTACATGTTAATAAGTTATTGTAAACAATTAAAGCTCTATTATTATTAGCATTTACCATCTAACTTCCATATCATAACACATTCCTGAAGTTTAATATTTTAAGAGTATTTTTGATGTCATAAATGAATCAATTCGAGCATTGGTGTAGTAACTCATCATAAGCTTTGAGAAAATGTCTAAAATATGTCGGATAAACAGGATTTGCTCACGCAATTTCATATATGTTTACATGCAATAATACAAAATACTGTGCATGTATGTATATATGTGACAGTCAACCCTCACTACCTTTACGCCTTAATAAATATTATTTAATTTATACTTAAATATTATTTAAGTACATAAGAAAGCAGTTACAAGAAATTTTGCTTATTTTAACATTGTTGTTTGATATTTGTTTTTAACCCCCGAACAAAAATAGGGGTGTTTTATGTTTGACGTTGATGTCTGTCTGTCTCTGTGCGTGTGTCTGTCTGTGGCTCCTTAGCTCTCAAACCGATGGACCGATTTCAATGCGTTTTTTTTTTTCATTTCATTTATCAAGCCAGTTTACTTGCTGTAGTTCTTAGCTATCTTAGGTTGTTATGGATTCGAAATGGCCGCCTCCACAAAATGGCGGATAAAACATTATTTCTCAACCTTGATCAATATGGGTATCAAATGAAAGGGCTTGACTAGTAGAATACTATACACTACAATATATATGTCGAATCAAAGACGGCCGTCACCACGAAAAGGAAAGGGTATCAAATGAAAGGGCTTGAATAGATAACAAAATAGAATAGGGCTAAATAGAATACATAACAAATTTCAATTCCAAGGTAGTTGGGGGTAAATCACAAATATAATTTTGTTCTTGTTAGACAAAGGAACAAGCACAGCTTACAATTTTTTTTTTTAATCAAGATATTCAACACCATAACCTATACACAATACTACTCCATTTTACAATATAATTATTGTAGTTACAACTTAACTACAAGTACTAACTGTACAAATACATATGTACATTTTTTTTGGTGTTAGTATTCATATTCAATTACCGGAGTATGTCCAAGTATAGAGGTGATACTCTCAGACACATAGCATATCCTTCCAGTTGACGAAAAGACCATAACAAACCCCTCAAGAGCTTCAAGTATCAGGTACGTGAATTCCTCATTAGATAAAAAACCTGGTTTCCAATCTTCTTGTACATCATGTGCTCGAGATCGAACAGTGACTTCTGCAAAGATAGCAAAGATTTCAAATAAATAAAAATCTATATTTACTAATTAATGAACGATCCTGTAATTACATGTATAGAAAAGGTCAATAGATAAAGTCTAATGCATACATCAAAAGCCACTCTGTTAAGATTGCTATAAAGTATGCAGAACTACATATAATGTGATCCACACGAAAATATTTTTTCCGCTAGACCACGAACTCGCCCAATATTAAGACTATGCGGTTTACAAAGGAGCTTAGAATTAATTTACTCTCATCTTGAATCCATGTTACAATTACTACATAATAGTACATAATGATATAAGTGCGCTAAGTTGATAACCACAGACGAGGCGATATTGCTAGCTCGAGCCGAAGGCGAGTGCTATAATTAGCAGAGGCTGTAATTATCAAAGCTCACGTTGTCATACGACGTTTTATAACATACTAGCTGTTACCCGCGACTTCGCCCGCGCGAAATAAATACTAAGGTAACTCAGACAGTACCTATTTGTATACCCCCAGACACATTACGGTTACTAAAAACATAAACATAAAACAATTGTATCAAAATCGGTTCAGTTCTTTAGATCTGAAAGCGTAAAAGACATTCGGGCCAGATTTCAACTCCAATTTCATCCCCGTACAGCTCGAAATTACAAAATTGCTAGAACATTCGTTTGCTTCGTGTCAAGTGCCTATGTACAGAGTTTCATGGTTTTATCTTCAACAGTTGGGAACTTCCATATTGACTTTCGTTCCCCCATTTCACCCCCGTACAGTTCGAAATTACAAAATTGATAGAACAAACCTTTAATGGCTTCGTGTCAAGTGTCTAGATACAAAATTTGATAACTTTGAAAATCACGAATTTTCATACAACCCGTTCATCCCTTGTTTCACCCTCTTAGGGGATGAATTTCGGTAAACCCCGTCTTAGCGAGCGCCTACGTGCTAAAAGGGACCTCCATGCAAAATTTCAGATTCCTAGCATTTGTAGTTTCTGAGATTCCTTGATGAGTGACCTTTCGCTTTTATATATATAGATTTGCGAGGAAATAAATAAAACACTGACGACATTTTCAAATAAAATCAATACAGCGAAAAATTTTTAACTTGTTCACAGATTAGCAATGCGCGCGCATCGGCGTCTTTTTTTTTTTTAAGGAACGGCACAGAACCAGCCTTAATGCCATTAGCAATAAAGTAAATTAATATTTGTGTGTTTTGTTATAGATAAATTGTTGGAATTAATGTTAAAAATTAATTAAATTAACGAATTTTATTCATACAATGTCGACGACTTTTCTGACATAAAACTCTTTACTGAGATTTAAAAAGGTACTGTTCGTTTTGGGCGGTGCATTTTGAAACCGTGCGTTTTACATTATACATTACCGCACAAGTACGTAATGAGCTACATTACGATACAGAAATTGGTGCAATAGGAGAGCCTTAACGAGCGAATGTGTTATAAAATATATTATTATTTTAGTTTTCATAATGTGACATAACAAAAAGATATCATTAACTACTCATCTATAATAATAGGGTACAATTCTTAAAAAAAACACTCAGTACATCAGCAGTTAAATTACTAAAAAATATTGTACAAATATATTTTTTTTGTTTCACAAATAGAAAATTACGAAGATACAGTGCTAGAAGTTGTCACTTGTGGGTACGAGTTTTACCCACAAGTGAAGTCACGACTTCCCACTCTGGATGTTAGATAGTCTATATATTTGTCAATTTTTAATAATTTGATAAAACAATATATACCTGCGTGTCCCATATTTTCCCATGATCTAGCTGACGGATTAATTAAAATGGTTTATTTTTGACCCAGTCCGCTACCCTATCCCCTATCAGGGCTATAGTTCTGAACAGACATATAAATGTTATGTTAAGCAAAAATGTAGCCTTAAATGTAGCAGACTTACCTAGAATATAAATATGTACTAAGCAAAAGTAGGATGTTATAGATCTTTTACTTGAACACAAAACTCTTAGAACACTTAGAGTACTCTGCATAATATACATAACTGTTTACTCAAACAACCACACTACGTAGATTCAAGTAGCCTACTTTAATCTAGGTATAGTCCTTGGTTTAAAAGAGTATTTTGTAAATGTGGCTCACATTCACCTAGGTGATGCTTGAGTCTTGTTTATTTTGCTACAATATTAGAAACAAAAGGGTGTACGTACAAAGGTAATGGCAAAAAAGGTGTACAATATCCTACTATCCTACCAATATTATAAATGTCAATGTTTGTATGTTTGTTGCTCAATTACATTGTAATGTTTGAACAGATCCAGATAAATTTGGAACACAATTAGATTAAAGTCTGGAAGAACCCATAGGCTACTTTTTATCCCGGGAAAATAACGGGAACGGGAACTGCGCAGGTAGAACCTCGGTGCGCTGCTATTCTTCTTTCTTCTATCTATAATATAAAAATGAATCGCAAAATGTGTTGGTAAGCGCATCACTCAACAACGACTGGACCGATTTGGACAATTCTTTTTTTTAAATGTTCGTATAAGTCCAAGGATGGTTTTTACGGCGAGAATAAATCGAATAATTGCCGGGAAACCCCTAAAAACAGCCCTTTTCTTTTTCCCATACAAACGTTTTCTAACTAAAATGTTAAGGCAATTTGAGCTCGATTGCTATGAAATAAAGTTCATGTTAAATAACAAGCACTCACTAAGCAATATATGTGTGTTCCCCACGTCAAGGAGTCAATTTGCACTTTGGTCCCGCCGCACAAAGTTCAAATTCCATCATATCTATTAAAACAGTGTGCATGTTGGGTTGAAGGATAGGAGGAACTAATGTCGCGTTCCGAAACTCACTCAGAAGAAACTCAACAAAAGTGATAATATCGCGAACCAGATCAAACTGAATAGTAACAAAACGTAAGACTCATAGATCATAATTACTGATGTTTTGAATGTGAATTTGGTCGGCTTCACGATATTATTTATTTTGCTTAAGTTTCGGCACGCGACTTAAAATGCGTCAGTTTTCACGTCATTATAATAATAATAATAATCAGCTAACACTTGATCAGCTACGCCTGGAGGAACAACGTACTCGCCCAGCTTCTGCCTCGACTCGGGATCCGCCCGTCGCGTCGTTGACGCTGACATTGGTTTCAGTGCCAATGACAGCGGCGACACTTGCGGCACCGGTTGACCTCCATATCGAGGAGGGAGATTCGGTGAGTAATAGCTTATCCGACCAGGTAAGAGAGCAACTGAGGAGTGCTTTGGAAGACCCGATCTTCCAATATCGACTCGCACCAAACTCTAGGCCACGTTTACCACGTTTACCCACCCATAAACGAAATTTGGCTTTGATGGGAGTCCTGAATACTTTGCTAGTGCCTTACCTGGGTACTAGCAAAGATTTGACTGATACCCATTCTATTCTGTACTGTGGTGCTATCGCGGCGTGTCGCGTTGCACGTGTCAAGTTCCCAGACACTGACCGTACAACGCGAACCGCCGGAGATGCACCCGCATGGCAAATACGAATATAACGGCGTATCAGCACATGCAGGACTCTTATAGCAAAGCTAATCTGCTTCAGTCAGGGGAACAGTCGTCCCCGAGTCATGCGTTTCGTGACACAGGCATTCGCTGGGACTGGTATCAGTCCCCAGCACTATCTAGCCAATGTTACGGAACGTATTGACTATCTGAAGCAGAAAGTTTATGCGTGGGCAAACCGTATTCGCCGCTACAGAGAGCGTGTGGATCGATTTCGGCAAAATCACGACTTCCAAAGTGATCAAAGGAAGGTGTATAGAAACTGGGAGGGAACTAGTCAACGTGTGAGCGATGGGCAGTTACCGGATGCCAGCGCTACGAAAAACTTCTGGCGCAGCATCTGGTCGGTGCCTGTCGAACACACGGCGGGAACTTGGATGCGTGTTATCGAACGTGAGTGTGAATCTATCGAAACCATAGAGTCTATTACGATAGACTTCGAAGACGTTAGTTGTGCTATCTGGACGAATCAGAACTGGAAAAGTCCTGGGCCGGACGGACGGACAGACAGACAGACAGAAACACTTTATTATGCACCAGAAGAATACATACAATCAAACAATATACAAAGTTACTTAATTCTAGTGCCATAAATGGCGGCCTTATCGCTAATAGCTAATAGGTGCCCCATTCGTGGCTAGAAAGGATTTTAGAGTTGTATAAAGTAAATCCAACTCTGAAATCTTTTCTACGCAAATGCATGGGACAGTGGGTCACAGTCCTTCGTCAACCAGGTAGCGTAGACAGCTCGTTTGTTTCGGAGGATTTGATAAAGATTGAAAGGGGAATTTCTCAGGGAGACCGTCTGAGTTCCCTATGGTGGTGCCTAAGTCTGAATCCTCTCAGCACTCTGCTAAGAGATCCAGAATTAGGCTATCGTCTTCGTAGATTAAAAACCACAGAGGTTTTTAGTAACGCCATCAAGATGGAGTTCGGTGTCGACAAGTGTGCGGTAATGCAAGTAAATTCAGAGAATTTACGACTTTCCGAGACCATAACTCTCGGATCCCTCTCCGAAGACGAGACCTACAAATATCTCGGTATGTCACAGTCATTGGGTATATCGGCAGATGACATTAAGAAATCGGTGAAGGAACGCTTCTTTTGCCGGCTGACAAAAGTACTTAAAAGTCTTCTGTCAGGCGGTAACAAGGCGCGAGCCTTCAACGGTTGGGTAATGCCTCTGCTGTTATACTCCTTTGGCATACTGAGATGGACTCAGACTGAGCTCGACGCCCTGGACAGAAAGGTCCGTCAACAGCTCACAACATACCGCATGCTACACCCGCGTTCGTCTGTTATGAGACTGTACATCCCGCGGAAATGGGGGGTCGAGGCTTTTTAAATGCCAAGAACCTTCACAACCGCGAGGTATGCAGTCTCAGGGATTATTTCCGCAACAGCGAGTTCGGGATGCATCGCGATGTTGTGGCAGTTGACAGGAGCTTCACGCCTCTTTCATTGGCAAACGAGAACTGGCGCAAACCATCGGTGCTCAGCACTGACGATCGGAAGGAAGTATGGAAGAGCAAGGAGCTGCACGGGCGAGTTTATCGGCCCCTAACGGGACCCGATGTGAATCTGCTCGCGTCGGTGAACTGGCTGCGCTTCGGGGACCTCTTCGGAGAAACTGCAATTGCGGACGAAGTTATCAAGACGAACAATTACCGGAAATTATGAAGGACGGTACGGCCGACATTTGTCGAGCATGCCGCCGTCCAGGTGAATCTCTTCGTCATGTTCGCATCTTGCTAACGGCGAGTACTTGCACAGACATAACCTAGTAGCCAGGATCATCCCACCAGCAACTTGCTCGTAAATGCTGCCTTGTCGAGTCCGAGGTGCCGTACTATAAGTACGGACCTCTGCCAGTTCTCGAGAATGGTCGTAATGGCAAACGGCCTTGTAGCGAAAAGTCTCGACCAACACCTTAAGAGACTTTCGCTAGACGGTTGGATCAAGGGTCAGATGCAGAAGGCGGTCATCCTCGACACAGCACGCATCGTCAGGAGGTTCCTCACTCTGCAGCCCTAACCACCGGTAGCTTGGGCACTGCCCCGCTGCTGGCGGCAAACTAGGTTTAGGTTTTTATAATGTTTTTATGATGTTTTATATATGAATATTGTAAAAACTTAGGCTTAAGAAAGGAAATAAATACGTACATAATAAATAAAAAAGAATAATACCTACTAAGAAGAAAAACAATACTAAGAAAATTCAAGAACAAATTACAGGCGAACTGAGGCCTTATAAATCAGTTGAGTTGGCATGATGTCGTCAACAGCTATTCACCGAAATTTTTAAACTCGCTGCATTTGCCAGGCTTCACAATTAAAAGTTGGATCGGTAGTTAAAATGTTGCGAAATATCAACAAACCGCGTCTTTGTAACAGCACACGGTTCCGACTGATGTACCATTTGAGGAGGTAAAAAATCTTTGCATTTGAGTATAGACGACTACAGTTTCCAGTGCGACTGACTTTTGCTATGACCATAAACAAGTCCCGGGGTTCAAGTGTTTGTGGTATTAATCTAGAAAACCCATGTTTCTCACATGGTCAATTGTATGTTGCATATTCCCTCCCGTGTTCGAAAACCATCAGATTTATTTGTCTATGTTTCAGGTAATCAACCAAAAAACATCGTATATCACAAAGTACTACAATGAAAATAAAACTGATTTTTGGTAATAGCTTAACTTAACAATAAAATGAGGTTTACTTTTAAATGCTTATATACGTTGAAATAAATATGTTATTAACGTATTTTAAGCATAATAAGCTCAAAATAACAAGGAAAATACGTTCAAAATGAAATTGAAAATGAAGAAAAAAAAAGAGTTAATAAAACGTCTTCGTGTAGCTAAAACCATGGGCGACAACCATCTAAGTCACCAACTGTTCAGGGCTGTAAGATTAATCCTTAAATGTATACAAGAAATATCGTTACAAATCAGTAAAAACCGCGATGATCTCAACAGAGCTAAACATGAAGTAGACTTCGATAAAAACCCTTTTCAATACTAGAAAAATATTTTCAGAGAACAAAATGGAAAGCTTATCTTGACTAATGAGCAAATTTACGATCATTTTAAAATACGAAGTGCCTAAACGCGGGAACTCTTACGTAGTACCAAACATCCAAAGAGCTAATGATCCTCTGACAAACTTTCAAAGCACCCCACCTAGTGAAGAGGAAGTAAACTATCATTATTAAGAAGAAAACTACTAAATCAGCTCCAGGCTCTGATGGCATTCCCTACATAGTGTATAAAAAGTGTCCATCAGTTCGTAAACATATCTTAAATATATTCAGTAAGATCTGGTCAAGTAAGCAAGTCCCAATATCATTTGGAAGTGCAATTTTTGTCCTGATTCCTAAAATGCAAGAAGTAACTCATCCATAAGACACCAGACCGGTAGCCCTAACCAATACAATTTGTTTTTTTTTTAGTATATTGCAAACAACAATGACCACTTTTATGGCTAGCAATAGGTATTTCAGGCCCAACCACCAGAAGGGCTTCTTGCCTGGTATTTCTGGATGCCTGGAACACAATACATTACTAGCAGAAAGTTTGAAAGATGCCAGAACACATGAGAGACAGATAACGGTCTGCTGGATAGACCTAGAGAACGCATTTGGTTCCGTGCAGCATGAACTTATGATATTTGCTCTAAAATGGTATAACTTTCCTGCTGTAATTATTGACATAATTAATTCATATTATTGTCATTTAAAATTCGTCATAGCAGTAAACAATGAATACTATTTATTAATATAAATTAACTTTGTAAAAGAGGGCTCAACTTCAAACTCCAAGAACAAGCCTTACTCAATCCTGGGTTCAGCACCTGATTGGACTATTTTAATGGACACGTATGAAAAGCACTATAAAATCCCAGAGGATGTGGGTGTTTCGTCATCCAGACCGGACATTTTCCTTTTTTCTAGAGCACGAAACGCGTAGTCCATGTGGAACTCACCGTACCGTGGGAAACTAATATACCTAAAGACCACGTGATGAAACAAAATAAGTAATACAACCTTTAAAACGAATTCACAAAAAATGGCTATGTAGTTAATTTATACGCTATATTATTACATTGTAGGATGCTATTATAGAAGTAGGAGCGAGATGTATACCAGCAAAATCACTCTTTAACGTGCTTAAAGACCTTGGCTTGTCCAGAAGTGTAGTAAGTTCTATACTAGAACAAGTATCTAAAGCTGCACTAGTAGGATCATATCGGATTTGGCTGGGCAGGGAGAGAAATACGAGTAGTGAAGGTGAGTGTTGAAGTACGTCACTAATGGGCCCCTTTTAAACCTAAGCCCGAGTTACAAGTCTTGGGGTCTACTCGAGATTTCTCTCTCTGTCACACGATGGACCCGGCACTCGCATAGTGAATCCATGGAATGCTAAGAAGTTCGCCTCAAAATACTTAATGTGGTTCACATTATACATCTCTTACCAAGTTTCAACAATATAGTTCTTATAGTTTCGAAAAAAGTGGCTCTGTCATACGGATGGACAGATAGACATACATAACGAACCCATAAGGGTTCAGTTAGTACGTTTTACGGAACCCTAAAAATGGATCTTCGAAATGTATGGACGCTCATAACTTTTCAATGACCACACCAAATAGAATGATTCTTTGTTAATTATGTATTTGTTATTGTCGGGACAAGATTTGTACAATAGAAAATGTAGACGAAAAAATATATGGTGGTACGAAGTTCACCGGGTCAGCTAGTGTAGTAATAAGATTATAAACATTTGTTGACATTTACAATAATGAATTGCTAAGGAGAGTACTTTTCTAAAATTTTTTTGCTTTTGTAAAAGATCTATAAAATCCTACTTTTAGGTAGAAAAAGACATCAAAACTCACCATTATGATTTTTAAGAAAACTTATTGTTGATTTGAGCACAGTGGATTTATCCATCTTCCGGCCATTTGTAGAAACCATGGTACTGAGTTCATGTACCAGCGTGTTGAACTGATCTCGTCTTTTTTTCTCACTTAAATTGCGAGTTCTCCTGTGGAAAATAAAACATAAATTAAAAAACTAAGTAACATGAAAAATAAATGTAATAGACCAATTGTGTCTGTTTTCAAGTGTGATGTTGTATGTTACATCCCCCACACAAAATATAGTGAAGTAGTTGAACTGCTTGTGGCATGAAAGCTACATAGAGATTTGCATTTCGAGCCAATATTCGGAGAGCTAGTAGCAAATTTTGGGTAGGTGTTTGATGCAAGCTGAAAACTTCTCACATTTCACTGACAGCTGTCCTATTACCTATACCCCAACACGAACGTGCAGACCTGGCTGGTAAGTAGCGGGGCAGAATGAATCCCTCAATTTAGATCACCTGCCATGCCAGGAAGTACCACCAAAATGATCTGCCTTTTTAAGAAACCCTATTTTTAAGTCATGAATAATACCCAGTAAACATTTCAAATTGCTCCAAGTACATTTTTTATATTTTTTGGAAACATTTTTGCACACACACGCTTGGCTATATTAAAATCCCAACTAAGTAAATCATCTATTTATTTTTTAGGCTTTTTCATTTATTCTAAACATTAAACAACAACATAAAAATTGTATAGTGCCTCAAATATATATATTGAACAATAATTTATTTTTTCCAAAAACCAATTTAAAAAAGAATTTAAAATTAAATTCAGACATTCAACCAAATTTTATAAGAATACTAGCGACCCGTTCCGGCTTCGCTCGGACATAACCTAGACACTGTCTGCAGCGCCATCAGCCGGGCTTATTTGTGAATTTAAACCATCTTCGAATACACATACACAAAAAAAACATTCAAATCGGTCCCGTCGTTTAGGAGTTCACTGTCAAATGATTAAATTACTAAAATGGCTATAAAAAACAGGGGTTGGTGATAAAAGGAAAAAATTTTGGGTTGTATGTATTTTTTAACGCCACATTATAAAAAGATAAAAACAAAAAAAATTTACGAAAAATTAAAAAAAAAATGTTTGGGGTGAACAACCCCTAACACTTAGGGGTATGAAAAATAGCTAGTAGCCGATTCTCAGACCTACTGAATATGCATATAACATTTGGTAAAAATCAGTAAAGCCGTTTCAGAGGAGTAAGGAAACAAACACTGTGACACGAGAATTTTATATAGGTATAAGATCTATCACTATATTGTCAAAATCCACGAGAGTTTTAACTTTAGTTTTTTGTTATTTTATTTTTCTTTATTTATTTGTCATTTTATTTCAAAAAAACCCATACCACCTCTGAACTGAGATCTACCCAAAAAAAAAAGAACCATCAAAATTAATTCACAATTAATAAGGCAGCCTTAACGCGTAACATACATACAAAAACAAAACATACAACAGTATAGAGAACCTCCATGGTTGGCATGATTAAAACAAGTTGTTTTAAAACAAATGTTTAAATCGGTGTTTAAAACAGTTTGAAACAGAACTTTCCTGCTGTAATTATTGACATAATTAATTCATATTATAATCACTTAAAATTTGTTATAGCAGTAAACAAAGAATACTCAAAACCACTTAAATATAATGTGGGACTATTCCAAGGGTGCTGCTTATCACCAATAGTATTTAATATAGTTATAAATATTCTAGTAGATAAATTAATATCCCGTGAGAAGAAATGGGGCTACCGGTTTAAAATCAACAATAAGTACACTGAGTCAATTTTAGCCTTTGCGGACGACCTTGCAATACTTACACGAAATCCCAAACAGTGTCAACAATTGTTGAATGATGTTGATGAGTTCTGTACATGGACGGAGGGAATGAGGGCAAAACCAAGTAAATGTCATTGTTTATGTCTGGGTAGACGAGATACCAAATATACTTCTTACGATCCGGGACTCTCCATAAGTGGCCAAAGAGTTGCCACAATTGCAGAGGCAGTGCCTTTCAAATTTCTTGGTAGAAAGATAGACTACAAAGGACGTACACCATCATTAGAGGTAGTTGTTGGAAATTTCATGAATGACCTCAATAAGGTAGACCAACAGCCTATCAGCAATATCAAAAAAGCATGGATATATGACAACTATCTCACATCACATCTCACATCACGTCTCACTTGGCCTTTCCTAGTATATGACATCGGTAAAACCCTCCTCGCAAAACTAGATGCTAATGTCATAAAGATATTGAAGTCATGGTTTGGATTGGCACATCCGGCTGATCCCTCTACTCTATTTAGGGATCACAATAGTTTTGGCCTGAAACTAAAAAAACCATCCGAACTCTACAAACACCTAAGAGTTACAAAAACGCATGTTTTGGGAAAGTCGAAAGACGAATTAATCGCATCTCTCCCAAAAGACAAAAGCGCTTCGGACCTTGAATCTAGACTTCAATTCCACAAACAATTTATGGCAGGTGCGCAAGTAAATACAGCTGGGTTGGGTGCGAGAAAGAAAAGGGAAGACCGAGACATGGTAAAAACCTTTCTACAACAAGACGAAAATGATAGTTACAAAGTGCACGCTATGAATTTAGAAATGCAAAGTGAGTGGTTAACCATAGGTGAGTTTTGTATCCCATTAGCTCTAAAGTGGCGCTCCTTGCTATATGACTGGTCTCCTGCCTTATTAAAATTTTATCTGAACGCTTTCCAAATGACCCTCCCTGACCAGAGTAACTTGGTAAGGTGGGGAAAAGCCTCTGAAAAATGTTGCTATACTTGTGGTGAGGCGATATGTACAGCAAGGCACATATTGGTGGGATGCAAGGTGCTCCTTAATAGGGGTCATTACTCACAGCGCCATGACAGAGTACTTGAAATCATACGTGAAGCCGTAAGCCTTTCGGTAGCTAGAGCCCAAAAGGGATTGACGATGAACAAAAGACAAATTAACTTTGTAAAAGAGGGCTCAACTTCAAACTCCAAGAACAAGCCTTACTCAATCCTGGGTTCAGCACCTGATTGGACTATTTTAATGGACACGTATGAAAAGCACTACAAAATCCCAGAGGATGTGGGTGTTTCGTCATCCAGACCGGACATTTTCCTTTTTTCTAGGGCTACGAAACGCATAGTCCTGGTAGAACTTACCGTACCGTGGGAAACTAATATACCTAAAGACCACGTGATGAAACAAAATAAGTATTACGACCTACAAAATGAATTAACAAAAAATGGCTATGTAGTTAATTTATACGCTGTAGAAGTAGGAGCGAGAGGTATACCAGCAAAATCTCTCTATAACCTGCTTAAAGACCTTGGATTGTCCAGAAGTGCAGTAAGTTCTATACTAGAACGAGTATCTAAAGCTGCACTAGTAGGATCATATCGGATTTGGCTGGGCAGGGAGAGAAATACGAGTAGTGAAGGTGAGTGTTGACGTACGTCAATATAAGGGGCCCCTTTTAAACCTACAGCCCGAGTCACAAGTCTTGGGGTCTATTCGAGATTTCTCTCTCTGCCACACGATGGACCCGGCACCCGCACGGTGAATCCATGGAATGCTAAGAAGTACGTCTCAAAGCGATGTTGGTTGTCGAATATGCGGATGCGAATGCAGATGTCCAAATTCATGTGGAAGCTCCACATTTGCAGATGTGAATTTTTGGAACATCTCTGATTTTCTTAACCAACTTATTTTATTTAAATTAATTATTACATGTGAAAACATATTTATGCAGTTGGCATATTTGTTAAATCTAATGTCCTTGAAGTATAATTCAAGGACATTGATGTCCGTTCAAATTTATGTGGAAGCTCCACATTTCCAGATGTGAATATTTGGAACATCTCTGATTTTCTTAACCAACTTATTTTATTTAAATAAATTATTACATGTGAAAACATATTTATGCTTTATGCAGTTGGCATATTTGTTAAATCTAATGTCCTTGAAGTATAATTCAAGGAGATTGGTGTCCTTGAAGTAAATTCAAGGACATTGATATCTGTCCAAATTCAAGTGCAAGCTCCACTTTTGCAGATGTGAATATTTGGAACATCTCTGATTTTCTTAACCATCTTATTTTATTTAAATGAATTATTACATATGAAAACATATTTATGCAGTTGGCATATTTGTTAAAAGTAATGTCCTTGAAGTATAATTCAAGGACATTGATGTCTGTCCAAATTCATGTGCAAGCTCCACATTTGCAGATGTGAATATTTGGAACATCTCTGATTTTCTTAACCATCTTATTTTATTTAAATGAATTATTACATGTGAAAACATATTTATTCAGTTGGCATATTTGTTAAATTTAATGTCCATGAAGTATCATTCAAGGACATTGATGTCCTTGAATTGTAACTTATAATTATTGAACATATTTATTAAGTTCTATAATTATTAAACTTAATAAATACCTTTTTCAAATAATATTTTGTCCCCATAATGTTGTTCAGTGTATTATACATGAACAGATGTTTGATTATCATAAAATATACTCTTGTGTTCACACACTCAAACAAAAAATCATGAAAATTTAGCACTAAAAGTAACTCAAAAATAGATAACTATGGTTAATAGGTGACTTCAGACTTAAATTATTCAGCCTTGCGTTTGTACATTGACTTATGGGATCTAGCACAACCATTACATATTATATTCTATATACCTACATCTTGTTTTCAAACAAGGATGTGGGTTATAATCATACCTCTTGGTGTCGTCTTTATCATCCCCGTCGTCGTCCATGGTTGTGGCTGGTGGCTGATGAATCTCTCTAAACTCTACAATGTCAAAATGCCTCACAACAGGAGAATCAAACTAAGCTATGAGTAAACTGCACTGCCTGCGTCAAAATGACTACTAACATTGTATCATCTGTGTATTATAATTTTAACATATTTCGTTTCAATGTAATAGTTACTAAGTACACACACAAATTAACGAAACCAAGAGCTCAAAGATGCACCTGATAAAAACAAAAGAACAGCGTCTTAATTTCCCAAGTTCCCTTTTTGATTTGCAATTCTCACGTCTCACGTCAGAGTCAGAGACTCGGACTCAAGACCACAGCTCAAGACCACTGAGCACTGACCACAGAACATAAATATTACTCACGGAGACTCAAGACTCAAGCAGTGTTGCTAAGTCAATGAAATAAGAAGTTGCCAAACTCTTTCAAAAACAGGCTTGAAAAGGACAATGCCCATTTTTGACCCGCTAAAATAGTTGTCGTGTAGACATATGAGTTATATATTAAAAAATCGGTGATTTTTTGTTGTACTCGTGTGCGAAGTTATATAACTTTCTAACATTCCGAAATAAAATAATTTGCATTTGTTTAAATTAAACCTACCATTTACCAACAAAGCTGACTTGTAAAATATTGCAATAACGAAACGGTACCTGCGTTTCGTTTTAGTGATCCGCGTTAGATTGAAATTGAAAATGGATATTATGTATATCAATTTCTTTCACAATGTCGTTTATTTACTACTTTTACATATTTAAATAACCATATATATAAATACGGCGACAAAGAAACTATCAAAGCTTTTTTTGGTAATGTAAACGAGGAAAAAGGTGGCATGCAATTTTCACCAAATCCAAATTGGTCAAAGATCAATGTCAAATTGACAAATCAAAAAAAAGTAAACAAGCAAAATGCATGGTTTTCTTCTTGTTTAAATTGGTTTTAACAAAACTGGGAATTATGTGATTCAGTGCTCCTTATTACTTACATAATTGTGGTAATAATTACATAAAACCATATATTGTTGCGATGGCTTGCTTGTGTTTTCTGATGGAAACCGTCGATTGTTATGAACCTTCTAAGACTACTGTCTCGAATACCAAAATAATGAAATATTTATATCACAATTAATATATTCCTTTCTGTGACAATATTTCTATGCGAATGAAGTGTTCATACTCTACAGGAAATACGGGGATAGCGCTAAGTTGGTACAAAACCTATGCAATTACCAATTTTAAAACCCTGAGTTGCTTTTAGAAGACAGACACAAGCTGAAGAAAATGAAATAGATATAATAATGTATATTTTAGTTGAAAATGATAGGGACAACCAGCAGAGGCCATCTTTCAGTACTGCTGTACTTGCATTGCAGAGTTCTTCGTGAGATTTCTAGGATGGCCAGACACCAGGACCACATAAATCCACGAGCAGAGTATTTTGGCTATGTGGTAGTTTTGGGCTATTAAATATATAAAGTTATTATTAAATGTAATTATAATTATATGATAGCAAACAATATATTGTATTTATCCTCTCTTGCATTGGTTTGAATATAGATTCAGTAGAAAGATATCGGTGAACAGTATTATCTACACTGATTTAAGTATTTTTTCAGGAAACCATGATAGGATGAGCGAAACATGTGCCTGATGGTAAGCAAGAAAACATGCTTGCCTTTCACAAGACACACAGTCTTGTGTCATAAATTATTAGAACATGAAGACAAGTCTACATCATCAGACCTAGCCCTGCACTCAGTTAGTTTAAGGCTTGTTTCACATCATCATCAACAGCCCACTAAACGTTCCCACTGCTGGGACTCGGGGCCTTCTCTCGCAAGGAGAGAGTTAAGGCCATAATCCACCACGCTGGCCCAATGCGGGTTGGCGGATGACACATGACTTCGAAAGATTCTGGGTACATGTCGGTTTCCTCACGATGTTTTCCTTCACCGTTTTAAGTTAGCGGCAAGGCTTGTTGTAAGGTTGTCAGGCTTGTTTACCCTATGATAATTCCATCCGAGAACTATTTTATGGTAATCAGTTGGTAGTGAGAAGTACTATTATTCCTATTTATTCTGATAAGAAATATGTTTTGAAAGACAATACCATAGTTCTTTCTTTTTTTTTCTGTTCTAATCCAAAAGAAAACATAATTCTAAAATATTTTGACAGTAAACATAACCTTACTTTTGGTTTAACTGTAACTCATTTTTGGTATTTAGGAAATGAAAAACACCAACAGCAGACGTTTATAGAAGCATTAACAATCCTAATTAGATACTATTCATCTCTATACACTTTAAGTATCAAAAAAAGTTGGCCAGGTTTTTCAATGTATGGGACGTGGGCATTGTCCTTTGGTACCCTAAGGCAGCCCTAGACGATCTATCATATTGCGCAACATAGCGAATTGTGCATTATATTGACTGTTTGGGGTTAATATTGAATATTGCGCAATGTCAATGTTTGAACGAGCTTAATTTGATTGCACCATTTTTTTCGTTGTTTCCTGTAGGGTCAAAATTGAGACAATATTTTTCAGTTCCTCCATAGAGTATACGTAGAAAGATAGTTCCTCGTCTTGATGAGGAGTACAAAATGAAGGGAAAACAATGCAAAAGTTAAGAAAGAGACACTACAAACAGCTGCAGTTAAATCTTATTGGGATATTTTGCTTGTACGGTGCACACGGGATCAATACTAGTCGCTAACCAAACACGAAAACAGTTCGTATTTTCGTGCAATGTAATTGATCGTTTGAGAAGCAGCTTTCAATCTTATTGTAAAATAAAATGTATTGCATAACGTCATTGTAGGTCTAGGGGCCCAGTACAAAGTGGCTATAAGTGGCTAACATTTGGGTCAAATAGAATAAAGTTCTATAGCCCGCTGGATTTAAAACGGTTTATTGGTCATGTAAATCAAAGATGGACCCAATATCGTGTGAAGTTGATGGCACTGGTTCTTTAGAAGCAAATATTTTTATGAATTATAAACTTCTTCTGGCGCACCACACAAATAATTTTTCATGGGATTTGAATAAAGCTCAAAGTCACGTTTGTAACTAAAAGATTTGTAAGGGTGAATTTGGACCCGCGGTGTGTACGTCTGATAGCCTAAAGGCCTATAGCAGTATAGCACAAGTGCGTATTCAACGGTAAAACAATTTTTGAAATCGGTTTAGAAGTTCCTGAGATTAAAGCGGTCAAACAAAACACTTCTTCAGGTTTGAATTATACTAGCTTTTATCCAAGTAATATGAGGCAGTATATGTACACCTATACAAATTTACGTTTATTGTGCGCGAACCACACACATATTTTTCTTAGGCTGTGAATAAGTTATTACGCACTATGCTAATTAAAATCTAAAATTATGTATATTGATTAGGTAAACGGGTAACTCACGTGTAATAAGGTCGGTCAATCCAACTCGAGTTTCGGCCGCGTCCGGCGGCCTTTTTCAAGGAGAGTGTACGCGCCCGATGGCTTCCCGTTTGGAACTGCGGGCCGCCGCGCGGCGCGCACGCAATGTCATCGGCTGTTGCGGGGGTGCAGGTGAGGGGGTGCGAGAGGGTTACGCAGGAATACACTCGAACTCTTCGTCACTGGTAAACGAGTCGGGAACGTTGCAGCACACTGAGCTCACTGTGTCTTCACTCGTATTACGAACACAATGCCGAGTACTATGTAGGCACGGCTTCCAAGCGGGCGGCACATGCCATCCTCCATCTCTATTAAAGGTAGGATGCTTATCAATTTCGATGGCCTCCCTGACCTTACGGGGTACAAAGAACTTCTTCCGTGCCAGAACCTCCGCCTTATCGAAACGAATAAAATGTTAGGCGTCCGACCTGAGAGCATGTTTTGCCACCGCAGAGCCGTTAACATCTAAATTTTTCATTGCGCGTAGGTATGTGCTCGGCAAGTCTTGTGGACACATTTATCCGTGTTTCTCCTACGTAACTTATGCCACAATCGCAAGGAATCATGTACACTCCCGGTACACCCAAAGGGTACTTTAAGGGTCTTTTGGAGAACGTACCATTTGCCTTAGCTGCGTGAGTGGACGAAAAATTGTCTTGATGCAATATCTACGGCGCGGCGTAACAAGTTTCCAATGTTATCCGCCACTCCTTTAATATATGGCAGGGACGTGGGTGACCTCTCCACCGAACCTCATTACACGTGAGTTACCCGTTTACCTAATCAATATGTGGAACAACCACGTTAATTTTAGTACTAAAATTATGTAGCTCTTATATTGTATGTATTTACGAACAAGCAAATGAGTAACTTCCACTAATTAAAATCCACACTAAATTTAATATATCAATCAAAAAAATAATTTTCTTTTTTATCTCCACGTCAAATATCTATAACGCTCTACGACGTCATTAGCTAATGTAAACAAAAAACTTGGTTATTGTGCTCAATTGATATTTCGAAATTTCTCAGTTTGTATTGCCAAAGTTTCGATGTTCTGAAACAGCAGTCACAGAAGACGGCTGAAATATTCTATCTTATGAAATGATACTCCGTGCTCTACCCTCCATATTGGTAATGTAGAACCACGGTAGAACTTTACATTTGATTCATTCCCACGTTCATTCCCATTCGGCCGCGGCTGAAAGACTAGTATCCATGTCAAAGAAAAAATTTAAAAAAACGCAGTCTAACACTCTACCAGTCATGTAGGTTTCATTGCTTATTCAATCATTCATTCAATCATTCAAACAACTTTGGTTTCTGTATTCGTTTTCTTTTCGCAGCGTTGATGGACGTGGGCGCTCGTACTTGTGAATTTTAAGTGCTATTCTAGAGATTTGTGCAAAAAGTTACTAAACACATTTTACTAGTGTACTTTTGGGCTAAACAAACTTCACTAACTGTCCAGGTAAGAGTAACGTTCATAATAATATTGCAAAGTAGGTAGTAAAAGTTCATGATGATACCGGCAAGTTTAAAAAATTCTGTGAATGTATAGTAGATAGTTTTCAACGTGAATTTAGTTGAAAATTTGTTATATTTGGCCATTTCTATAAAATAACAAAGTCCAAAAACTACGGATGCTTTGTTACGGGTTACTTTACCATGCGGTTATTATGTAAGATAGTTATGTGATTCTGTAACAGGTAAAGGGATGACCGTTTGTGTACACAGGCAACCATGAAAACTATTTGTCATTTATGTGTATTGTCGCATAGTTTACTATTTGTAAAGGCGGGTAACATCTAAAAGTTCTTGAATTCCGGATTAGCTTGCAAGGTAACTTATTTTTATGTATATTTACTACGGACATAAATGTTGTTATACCTAATTCTAATTAGATTCCAACTACCTATAATTATTATTATTTGTCTGAATGGTTCAAATTCAAAACATAAAAACTCAACTTCAACTCTGCATTTCTGCTAGTATTGTTCATCATGGGGCTTGCTTTCCAGTTTAGAGGGTTTTTAATCAGATAGCTATTGGTAGCTATTCTTCCTAAAGTTTTGACTTTACTGAGAGCTTTGTATACTTGTTATATGAAAGGAAATTATTTCAAACTTAGGTTGTTAAAGTAAAGATTTTTTTTTTGTTCTGGTAAAGTTAATTTTTCCCACAAAATCTAAAGATGTTGTTAGGCAAAATATGTGACTACCACAAGTTTATTGTATTAATATACAATAACACATATAAAGACAGTTATGGCAGTTGGTCTCAAGTTACTTTTACTGGTTACCAAATTTTTTGACTAACACAAAAAGCCCTACTAATCTTATTTTACAATACTCAACAAGTTACATCTCACACAATGATTAGTGCAAGGGCACCTCTGATGGTACAACCTCAGCTTGGGCTGCTACTTGTAGGGAAGATCTAGAAACGATTCAGATTTATGTAAATATATTTTGTTTGTTTAAATTGTACCATGGCTTCATGTGTTATCTTGTAATATTTTCTTAGGATTTGTTTTTTTAAGTAATTCCTAATATAAGTTGTGTTCTTCTTACTCGCACAGTCAAATAAAATCTAATTTTCATTCCACCACCTCGGAAAAAGTATTTTATGCTCTTCAATATCTGAGTGCAAAAGTCATTTCTCTACTCTCTAGACTAGAGGGTAAAGTAAATTTGAATTTAGAACATTGTATGCACTAAGTTTGCGAATTCAAAACATCATTGAACTTCAACCTCTGTGACGCCAAATTTCTTCAAATTCATATAACTTTTCTTAGTTTGTTAAAAACTCAGACTTGGAACCTCTTTGGCATACTTTTCTTTTAATTTGCTTTGCGCGCTATTTTCTTTTAATGATATTTTCATGTCATAATTTGTATGTTAAAATCTTAGGTTAAAAACAGGGAACTTAAACAAGTGAAAAACCTAAAATGAGTGAATCTAGCGACGAAGAAGTTTCTTTGGTGCCAACAGAATCTTACAACTTTTTTAATTTGTTAAAAACTCATACTCGGAACCTCCTCAGTGTCCTCTTGTTTTTATCCCTGACTAAAATAAGGGGTGTTATAAGTTTGACGTCGATGTCTGTGTATGTGTCTGTCGGTCTGTGTGTGTTGTGGCACCGTAGAGCTTAAACGGATCAGCCGATTTTGTTGCGGTTTTTTTATTTGAAGGTTAATTTCCGTGCGGTGGTCCTCAGCTATGTTTGGTTAATATCGATTCAAGATGGTCGGACCATGATGGTGTGGATGGTTGCTTCCATAAAATGGCAGACAAAATATTTCTTCACAACCTACCTCAATATGAGTATCAAATGAAAGGGATTGATTAGTGGAATACCGTACAGTATACACTGTGATAAATTTCAAATCCAAGATGGCCGCCACCACAAAATTGGCCACCTACATAATTTTTTTCACTACTACCTCAATATGGGCATCAAATGAAAGGGCTTGACTAGTAGAATACCATACACTATGACAAATTTCAAATCCAAGATGGCCGCCACCACAAAATTGCGAAATACATTTATTTTTTCACTACTCCTTCAAAATGTTTTCAAACGAAAGGAGCTAGTAGAATGTTGTACCAATGTACAGGTTACATATCCGAGGTAGTCGGGGGTAAATCATTTTTTAAAATTTTGTTCTTGTTTAATTTGCTTAGCGCGCAATTCTCTTTTCAATTATGGAGAGCAGAAGTACCTCAACCCTCCATATTTTCACGTTGAATTGTAGTTGTTAAAAGTCCAGAAGTGCAGTAAGTTCTATACTAGAACGAGTATCTAAAGCTGCACTAGTAGGATCATATCGGATTTGGCTGGGCAGGGAGAGAAATACGAGTAGTGAAGGTGAGTGTTGACGTACGTCAATATAAGGGGCCCCTTTTAAACCTACGCCCGAGTCACAAGTCTTGGGGTCTACTCGAGATTTCTCTCTCTGTCACACGATGGACCCGGCACCCGCACGGTGAATCCATGGAATGCTAAGAAGTACGTCTCTTAGGTTCAAAACACGAAACTTGAAAACAAGTGAAAACCTATTATGACTGATTCTAGCGACGAAAAAGTTTATTTGACGCCAACAGAATTGACTGAAACTGTTAATAATGCGCATAGCATTTTAGTACAGTCGAGGTAGACATAAAACTAGCCTGAAATAGAAAAAATTCCGGGGAGCGATTTTTTTTTATGAAACGTCGGGGATGGTTGTTGGAAGTATAACTCTCGATTTTCTAACTTATCCCGGTAGAGGGTTCGCCACCATCTTGTCTTAAAGTTTTTGTGAAATAACTCGTTCATTTTCAACTTTAGAGCAAAAATGATGGTCTCCAAAGTTGTTGGAAATTTAATTTCTCACAAGTTTGTTTCATATAGTTTTACGCTAGGATCAATATTTGCAGAGTTATACTATCAAGTTTATCAAATAAATCGTACTGGGTGCAATTTTATTTTCTTCAACTTTGGTCCTCGCACATTCTTTACTTATTTTATTTTTAGTATTTGTTGTTACAGCGGCAATAGAAATACATCATTTGGGAAAAATTTCAACTGTCTAGCTATCACCGTTCTTGAGATACAGTCTGGTGACAGACGGACGGACGTACGGACGGATGGACAGCCAAGTCTCAGTAATAGGGTTCCGTTTTTACCCTTTGGGTACGGAACCCTAAAAAGTGCGAGAACCGAAGTTGAAGAAAATAAAATTCCACCCATTACGATTTTTTCGATAAACTTGATAGTATAACTCTGCAAATATTGATCCTAGCGTAAAACCTATATGAAGCAAACTTGTGAGAAATTAAATTTCCAACAATTTTGGACACCATCATTTTTGCTCTAAAGTTGAAAATGAACGAGTTATTTCACAAAAACTTTAAAACAAGATGGCGGCAAACCCTCTACCGGGATTAGTTCTAAAATCGAGATTTATACTTCCAACAACCCTCCCCGACGTTTCATAAAAAAAAATCGCTCCCCGGAATTTTTTCTATTTCAATGTCTGCCCCGACCGTGCTATTTAGGCATTTCGTTGCTGGGGTGGGATGAAAAGTCACGTGTTGCACTCGATTGCAAAGATTTTTCACCTTGTGGCCTGTTAATTCTAGCAATTTTGTAACTTCAAACTTTACGGGGACCTTAAAGTTTTAGGGGTTTAAGGTTTAGTGAAAGTTTACGTGGAAGTTCGTCAATGTTAAAGATAAAACCGTTAAATTTTGCAACTAGATACTTGAAATACACATTATTATATTATACATTTATGTGAAAGTAACTCTGCCTGTCTGTTTGTTACACTTTAACACCTAAAGCACTGAACCGATTTTGATGAAATTGTATAAAAATGTCATAGTAAAATCCGTTTTTATTAAACGTAAATTTGTATGGTTGTTCAAATACTGCCTCAGTTACCTTTAAATGTTCATTTTGCGCAGACGATATCGCGGGTGAAAACTAGTCTACATGTACACAAAATCTCAAAAACTACAAATGCAACGAATTTCAAAATTTGCATGGAGGTACCTTTTAGTACGTAAGTGCTAAGACGGAGTAAGAAGTGCTAAGTGGTAAGACGGAGTTTTGCGAAATTCAACCCCTAAAGGGGTGAAACAAGGAATGGACGGTTGTATGAAAATTCCGGCATTTTCAAACTTATAAGCATGAAATCCACTGAACCGATTTTAATTAAATTTGGTACACAGATAGACTAGATCCCAAATAAGAACATGGTCTAGTTTTATATTTCGGAAACAGGATTGAAGGGGTTGAAATGGGAATGAAAGTTTATATGGAAGTTCGTAATTGTTGAAGATAAAACCATGAAACTTCGTTTCAAGACACTTGACGCGAGCAAATAAATGTTTGTCTAGCCATTTTGTGATTTCGAACTGTACAAGGATGAAATGGGGGATGAAAGTTTGAATGGCAGTATTCCAACAAGTCCAACAACGCAGATGAAACCATAAAATTTTGCAACTAGGCCATTGAAATCCAAACATTACATTACTAAATTACTATTTATGTCCAGCGGACGAAGTCGCGGGTAATAGATAGTTTTTAATAAATGTTTGTTACGTTTTATTTAATTTAATTATTGTTAATTCTGAAAGACTGCTTTAACTTGCTCACTACAGTTTGATCCAATCGGTAGTTTTTAACCTTTGTTATTATTTTTTAATATGATTACTTAACTAACTTAAACTTTACAAAAATGGTACTTTTCGGTTTTAGTATTAGTTGTTACCAACTAATACTAAAACCAAATACTACCATTATTATAATATTACCAATAATTATAATACTAATATTATTATAATACCAAGTATTATCCATACGTTTGCTAGCGTTACGTGGCTATTACTTTTTCACTACGTATTCATACTCTGTTCAGTGATCGCCTAGCTAGCGGGTACGTACCCGCCCGCTGCACGCTAGTCTTACAGAGTCACTGTGCCACTGGGTCACGTTATGCAAGCCGCTTCGTGCCGCTTACTTCGTTTTACGCAAGAACTGTGCTACTAGCAATACCACAATTTGCTCATTCTTCACTCTCATTTCGTTGGGAATTATTTTTTCAAGTTCAACGGCTTTCTTGTACTTCAGTAGTCCGGTCAACGTATTTGTGTGTATGTGCTCGTGCTTATTGGTGGCCCAGATCGTCGTAAACTAATACGACAACATAATTCGACGAATAACGGAATTATCTATAAATAATATTTAAGCTGTCCGCTTAAATTCTGGATTAAGTTAAACTACGATACTTTTTATCTCGACAATCTTAACCCTTATAGGAGCGGTTAAGATTAACTGGTAAACCCGCAGAATTTTTAAATATAATAGAACTAAAAAAAATATTTTCCTTTTCCGCCTAAGGAGGTCAAGTGCCGATTAAAATGATCATATCATTAAATTAAAATTTTCTATTTTGCAGGAACTGTTAAAGGACAGAAAAAAAGTTAAGGAGTTGTAAATCGCACTGGCGTAGGTAAGTTTACTTTTGCTAGTAATACACTGACACTGCGCATTGATATTTTGAATATAATCACTATCAATCGTAAACTGGATCATGATTTTACAGCAGGCGCGATATCGGTAATGGGATTTCTTCTATAATGGGACACAAAACAATCCGTTTACATACCTAAGTCAATATGTATGGATCTCACTCTTCAATACCTACACTCGGCAGTCACGCTACGGTCGTGAATTCTAGTAAACGAAAAATCTATCCAAGTTGTGGCACTCGTATCCAGTTATTTGAAATTAATGAAATAACTAGATTTGTACTGAGAACGGAACAAGAAAAACGAAAAAAATTTAACTACTTAGTATAATAACAAAAAAAATTGTTGTAATGTAGTAATACTTACCTGTTGACAATTTGTTTCATAAAAATATATTTCGACGATTTAAACATTAGCAAAATGCCACGATTATAACATTTTTAAATTTGATAAAAGTCAAAGTATTTAATTTGATAAATAAGCTACTTTTTTAATGTAATTTCATCTTTCCATAAAAACAACACACGGCGACGAATGTCTGAAGTTCACAACTGTTCCGAGATATCGTGTCGTTGAGCGATACCTGTGTGTGTTGCGCGTCTTGTCTGTTCTTTACTTCTGCATACTGATTGTTTTTGCCTGGGGGTATAATAATAATTACTATAAAGTAATTGGACCAGAGAAATATCACCTTTAACACAATCAACATAAATGTATAACTTCCTTGGTATATTGTTGATAGATCATCCATAGGTTACTACTTTTATTTAAGAAAGTACCTGGGTCACCGAGCTTTGCTCGGTTTAAATACTAAAAATACTTAGATACTCTTAGATTTTCTTTAAAAATAAAATACTTGAAAAAAAAGAGAAGCCGTCTGGCTTCGAACCCGCAGCTATTAATTCGTGAACGCCACGAACGCCTGACTTCCCGTCTGAGCCAAAATTATGCTGTCGCGTCACGCGGCGAAATTTACTTTCGCATTCTAATGTCTAATGTGACAGTTTTTCATTGTCTAAAAACGCGCATAATATGCGTTTATTTTAAATGGAACCTAGTTAGATCGATTTATCGTCCCCGAAACCCCCTGCATACATAATTTCATGAAAATCGTTCGAGCCGTTTCCGAGATTCAGATTCTATCTGGGGGCACGGCAGTGCCCCCGCCAAGTCGAGCGCGAAGCAAACACTGCCGTACCATCCTTTACTGGAACCATTTTGCCGCATTTTCAGGCCCCTATTTGAGAACCTCTAGATAAGACCAGAACGCTGAAATTTTCGTCATCTGGTAAGCTATAATCGCGTACTTAAAATCCAAAATTTCAAGTCTGTACGTCATTTAGTTCCGAAGATAAGCGAAAGCAAAGTTTCGCATTTACGACACTCATTCACTCACTCATGATCATCAAAATAGAACTAGTACTTCTCATAAACTCAGAGAGCTGAAATTTGGTACAGACTTAGGGTTTAATGGCCACATAAAGGGAAAACTATAAAAACTAGGAATATCGAAAATCTGGGGTACCTTGTGGTATACCTGGTTATTTGAAAACACGCCTTTACAAAAAATATTCAACTTTGTTTGCCCCTTCATTTGATGTCAAAAATCGCAGGTCTGAAGTATCTGATGAAGAACCCTCAGCTTGTCCCAGCTGTATAAGAGATATAGTAATGCCCCTTTCTACTATTGGGACACAAAAAAATCGACTGTCATTGCAAAAATCCAGCATAGTGGGACACATCTTCTAATTTAATCTAGCCTATTGCTTCCCACTACTGGGCAAATGTTGCTAATATACAAGAATCAGAACCGGAAAAAAAGAATATGTGTCAAATAATACATCTAATATAATAAATCGATAAGTCCACGTTTCTACAAAAAGGAGTGAAATCCCACCAAAAACATTCTGTAAAAAACTAGCCAAGTCTCGATGCAGCTGCATATTTATCTCTAAAAAGTAATGAAATCTAGACAAAGCTGTGCCAAGTCTAAGGTACCTTACTGCGATTTCTTAATTAATATAGTTAATGTTTTGTGACTTGGCCGTTGAACATTCTTATACGTTAGTCCGTTAGTGGATACAAGTAAATTTTGTTTACACGTTATGTTGTATCTGTTGTAACTACTTATGTTTGTAGTTGTTAAGCGAGATAATACCCTATACTGGTATTGGTAATTGGACGCTAGTGTCTCATATTAGGCTGTTGTTAATCAACAACAACACATGCATGCATTCAACAGCAACACCTGCGTTCAGCATCGAATACTGACTTTTGCTCTATTTTTGTTGAGTGTTGAGTTGAGTGTCAAATCAACCACCTATCTAACATAAAATAGACGTACAGACGGACTTCTATCAATAAATAGAAGTCCGTCTGGACTGGAAATATTTTTTTAAACTGTTTGTTTCCGGCTCGCCTACACATAAGTATTATTGAAATTCTTTATTGTTCACACCATATACATACAATTCAATTTAGGGAAAATAGTAAGACAAAAACAATTGACTGGTTATTGAGTCAACGTTTTCCAATTGGCCATTTTCCTTCATCAATGGTGGTGGTTCTGGCGACAGATTGGTGCAATGGTGTCATGGAGCACCTGATTTTGTACCCTTGTGTACCCTTCAACGGCCAATTCACACAACATTAACTATTATAATAAAGAAATCGCAGTAAGGTACCTTAGACTTGGCACAGCTTTGTCTAGATTTCATTACTTTTTAGAGATAAATATGCAGCTGCATCGAGACTTGGCTAGTTTTTTACAGAATGTTTTTGGTGGGATATATATATACATATATAGGTACAAGAATCGCTCGTTTAAAGGTATAAGATAACTTTTACCGAGACTAAACAGCACAATATTTTTCGCGAAAACGAGATTTCTATTTGTTTGACCTAAATATACAAAGTATAAAATTCATATACATATAACATAATATTATGACGAGTAAATTA
Source organism: Ectropis crepuscularia (assembly GCA_963693475.1). Taxonomy (NCBI): domain Eukaryota; kingdom Metazoa; phylum Arthropoda; class Insecta; order Lepidoptera; family Geometridae; genus Ectropis; species Ectropis crepuscularia. Next base: position 22,761,748 of record OY856338.1, read on the forward strand.
TTGCGTAGTAAGTAGTAGGGGGATACCACGAGTATTCCATACCACCAAAACCAATATTTAAAGAATTTTATTTAATTGATCTCGTAAATATTGCACTTGACAAATTTTGAGTACTTATTTATCAAAAACTAAAGTAGGCGAAATAATGCAGCCCTTGTATTTTCATCATCATCATCATCAGCCGCAAGACGTCCACTGCTGAACATAGGCCTCCCGCCTAGACTTCCACAACGAACGATAATTTATTTATATGCAGCCCTTGTATTTTAATAACTATTTAATAGACAAGTTGTAACACTTTAAATTACGTACGACACTTTAGTCATAGTATAGGCTCTAATTTTTTTAAGGATCTTGAAAAGGTTATAGCTTTTACGACGAATCGTTTGAACCAGTGGGCGGACAAATGGAACTTATGATTGTTTTTGACGTGAAAACGTCTTATAAATCGATGAACGCCGCCGCCGGCTGCATGCACGAAAACGTGCCCCGTTATGTCCCGTTACGCTCATTGTACGCTTTCGCCGCATCTATCAGTGTTTTGTTATGATGTTGTCACGTTAAACTATCGTCCGTAAACCAACCGACTTTACAGACAACCATTTTTTTAATTATTAATTTTGAATAAGATTAAACTTGATTATGACTTTTTATTATCATAGTGTCAACCAACTTTTACTACGACGCTAACCACAAAACCGCAAAAAACTGAAAACTGTTCCATAGAAATTCATCTGATTCTTGATTGAATCACTAACACTGATTGGTATCATAGTAAAAATTGTTCAAAACGGTAAATTTTGGTACAGACTTCCTTCGTAACCATGTAACATGTAATAGAATAAATATACTACAATACCTCGTGCCCTTGTACATCGCAAAATAATATCTCACAAATGTAGGCATAGTCATTATGCAAGTCGTTTCTGATGAAAAATGATGAAACAACGCAACTTTTTGGTAGAGGGGAGGCTTAGCTTCATTCAGTTATCGGATAAACGCCTTACATAAGGGATAATGTAATGTAATGGTGACATAATGAATTCGGTCGATGGAAGTTGCCAACAATAGCGACATTTTGCTCAAGCTTGCTGACATGACCAAGTTATTATATACCAATAGAAAACATATTGTGTACAAATTTAAAAACATCCTATAAAATATCATCGAGAAGAATGCTGAATGCTGAACGTGTTCAATTATTATTCATAGTCTTTATAACTTAGTATGGGTTGAATTCTTATATGGCCAGCATTGTATCCAGATAACTTTCACGGTTGTTGTCTCTTTGCATTCTCAAACTACCCGGTTTTGGGGTCCATACCACAAAGTCACTGAGAACTTTGTTGATCTTCATCATCTGTTTTTCGAGTGAAATTAACCCTTCATTAATCGCATGAAGAAAATCACACAATTGATCGCATGGGGTCTCCAGTGACCCCAAATAAAATGTTGAAAAAGGAAAGTAACAAACAAACATTTAGTAGATTATTTTACATTTAGGCCATTTCTTTCGAGTATGTGTAAACAAAAAAGAAAATGGTATCTATCCTTTAATGATCTAGAGATATTGAGGTTTTGAAATCTTTAATTTTATAACCAGAATCATGGAAACTATTCACAACAGTATCGTATACTGATTATTCTTCCAATAAATAACCATCAACGTCTGGCTCATATTTGGACATCTTCTCTAACAATTGTAATATCTGCCTATCTTCAGCAAATCCAGAAGTCAACAAATTTAAAAAAAACTATTAAAATGAGCACACCTATGAATGAATTAAATACCCTATAGCATATGAAATAGCATATAGATAAACTAATAAAAAAATAACAATATACACGCATAGATAAAATAAAAAACAAAAATTTATCTCCGCCAAAAAAAAATACGTTGATGGTTGCATGGGGTCAGGGCTATAGAGTGCAGGGACAAATACGTATGGGGTGCGTGGCTCGGGAACTTCCACGTGGTGCACCCTGGGCATCATAACAGCTTGCCTCGGTGGCATCTTGCTGTGTGATGGCGAATCCCGGCCGGGGCTGGGAACTTCTACACGCGCTCCTCACCCCTCCTTGAGCAGTGCGTGTAGAGGTTGGGGAGGGGGGCTGGAAGACTTGGGAAGGTTACTCGGCCGTTATATCGACCAAGTAAAATTCCCAAGTCAAATCCAGATGAGGGTCCTCCACGAGCACTCTGATCAGCAGAGTGCTCAGTGGAAGGACAACGGCCGAGATGCGGCCGTAGAGGCATGTCCGCGGCTATCCCTAGCCGCGGTGGTGAGGGCGGACCTCTCGCTGCCGATCATCTTCGCCATGAAAGGTGAGATGAAACCCTCTCGACAGTGAGAGGTCGTGTGAGAGGCGGAAGCGGACACGGGGGCGAGCCCATAGAGTCGACCCTCTGGGCTCGCACCCCGTCTCCACAGAAAGGCCTGGGGCGTTGGATGTTTAGGGCCGTCCGACGCCCAACCTAGGGATAGGCCTTCGAGGAGGTGACGCGCCGCTGATATCCGGTGCGTCACTAGAGCCAAATGCGGGGGTACTAACGCCCCCCGCGAGGCGGGTCCTCAAGGACAGTGGCAGGTGGGTCAGGGTCGTCGTAGGAGTGCGAAAAGTGACCCCACGACCCTGACCCCTAGTCATGCAGGTGAAATCTGTGGGGGTTTTAGTCGGTAGGGGAACCATGTCGTATCCCATGGTGTCGAGCCCGACATACCCCACCATGTCCCTGCATGGTGGGTATACGTAAAAGTATTTCCCCCACATAAAAAAAAAGGACAACTACGTATGCGTTAATGTTTTGGATGCAGCTAATTTGCCTACACCACTGGGACCCCGCGGTCCCCTTACTTACTTACTTACTTAGGAAGCTAGACAAAGCACATGCACGCTGAGAATACTCGAAGATACTCGTACTTTGTTTTTCAATTTGAAATGGTCGTGACCCCATTCGATTAATTAAGGGTTAAATAGTGAACATTTCGCGCACATAATTTTGTTAGCTTGTACAGATCTTAATGATTGATTAATTAGAAGTGGTTGATAGAATGTGCATATCTATATAAATAAAAGCGAAAGGTCACTCATCAGGAATCTCGGAAACTACAAATGCTAGGAGTCTGAAATTTTGCAGGTCCCTTTTAGCACGTAGGCGCTCGCTAAGACGGGGTTTTGCGAAATTCAACCTTTAAGGGGGTGAAACAAGGGATGAACGGTTGTATGAAAATACGACATTTTTAAAGTTTTCAAATTTTGTATCTAGACACTTGACATTTTTTTTAAAAATAAAGAGTGACGAGACGAGCATGACATGTGCCTGATGGTAAGCAACATGCCTGCCACATGAAGCAATTAAATGTTTGTTCCATCAAATTTGTAATTTCAAACTGTACGGGAGTGAAATTAGGGTTGAAATGGGGGATGAATGTCAATGTGAAAGTTCCCAACCGTTGAAGATAAAACCATGAAACTCGGTATATAGACACTTGACACGAACCAAATAAATGTTTGTTCCAACAATTTTGTATATCAGACCCACACAGGAATAAAATAGGGGATGAAATTTCATAATATGGAACTTCGTTATTGTTGAAGATAAAACTATGGAACTTTGGAACTATTGGAACAATCTATACACATATAATTAGTAAACTGTACGGGGATGAAACTAGGGTTGAAATGAATGTGAAAAAAATGAATGTCACTATGGAAATTCCCAACCGTTGAAGATAAAACCATGAAACTCTGTATAAAGGCACTTGACACGAAAGAAACGGATGTTTGTTCTAGCAATTTTGTAATTTTCAACTGTACGGGGGTGAAATTGGGATTGAAATAAGGGATGAAAGCATGAAAGTCAATATGGAAGTTACCAATCGTGGAAGATAAAACCATGAAACTCTGTATAAAGGCACTTGACACGAAACAAACGTATGTTTGTTCTAGTAATTTTGTAATTTTCAACTGTACGGGGGGTGAAATTGGGATTGAAATGAGGGATGAAAGCATGAAAGTCAATATGGAAGTTACCAATCGTAGAAGATAAAACCATGAAACTCTGTATATAGACACTTGACACGAAGCAAATGAATGTTTGTTCTAGCAATTTTGTAATTTCGAACTGTACGGGGATGAAATTGGGGTTGAAATGAATGTGAAAAAAATGAATGTCACTATGGAAATTCCCAACCGTTGAAGATAAAACCATGAAACTCTGTATTAAGGCACTTGACACGAAACAAACGGATGTTTGTTCTAGCAATTTTGTAATTTTCAACTGTACGGGGTGAAATTGGGATTGAAATGAGGGATGAAAGCATGAACGTCAATATGGAAGTTACCAATCGTGGAAGATAAAACCATGAAACTCTGTATATAGACACTTGATACGAAGCAAATAAATGTTTGTTCCAACAATTTTGTATATCAGACCCACACAGGAATAAAATAGGGGATGAAATTTCATAATATGGAACTTCGTCATTGTTGAAGATAAAACTATGGAACTTTGAAACTATTGGAACAATCTATACACATATAATTAGTATAAAAGTAGCTTTGTCTGTTTGTCGCTTACGATTTCACAACTAACAACTGAACCGATTTTGATGTACCTAATTGTTTTATCTTAGTATTTATTTCGCGCGGACGAAGTCGCGGGTAATAGCTAGTTGTATTTTTTTTTGTAGGATAGAAATTGTGCGGGTTGGGGGACCGTCCTCTCGTTGGATAGGTATGCTCATGGAGTTTTAGTCGCAATCACATCGTACATTTTGTGTGCGATCATTTTACGGGAGCTCTCGTTCATACATTGTCACTCGGCGGCCATATTGTTCTGAATAGCACAGGTAACTTTTAGGCCACCAGTGCCCGAGTTGTAGTTTAGTCTTCTTCGAACCGGCAGACGTGAACCAGCTTTAAAAATAGTGTTTTGCAGTATAACCAATTGTGGAAGTTTCTTCCACAACTTGCAATTATACCATTAACCATTACATTTTACCAATAAGTATTTTTTTATCCTAATTGTTTTTTTTGATAAAATAAACGGAGTCCAATGATTCACTATGATAATTTATACATTATGGGTTGTATCGTCATGACTGCATAAGTTAACTAACATCTAGTACAAGCATATGTAAACAGCAATGCAATGTAAAATTGACGATATTGTCACATCCTCAAATCTTCCGTGGTACGGCCGCAGGTAGCAGTCGTGAGTGAGGGGAACCTATTAGAACGCATATTTTTTTGTTCCTAATTTACTTTGTCATAATGAATGTAGCATAATGTATAGTGTCATAATGCAACTTTCGCATAATATTTTTTTGGCGTCATGTGTTTTAATCATAACAATCTATTGTACATTGTACTACATTTAATTCGACTATTGATGAGACGCATAATAGTTTTTAGGCATTTTTTTATTTGTTCTAATTTTTTTAAGGTGCCTTTTAAATCGCATATTAATTTTCCCCTAGTTTACTTTGTCATAATGAATGTAGCATAATATACAGTGTCATAATGTAACTTTTGCTTAATCGTTTTTTGGCGTAATGTGTTTTAATCATAAAAATCTATTGTACTACATTCGATTTGACTGTTGCTCAGAGTCATTTAGGCATTTTTAAATTATTTGTTGTGCTACGTAATATATAACCAGGTTACATAGGACCCAGATCCGACTCGGAGCACCCCGACTCCACCTATTCTTGTCGCTACTACCCCTAGAGTGTATTTAAAAAATGCCAGAGCGGGAGCAATGCGGGAGCCAGAAGCTCAAGGGAGGTCCTGAGTGGAGCGATCCATGCGAGGCCAAGCGTAGTGGAGCGCAGGCCGAGTATGGAGAAGCGACACTCAGGGCTGACCGCAGAGCTTCTGGCGGAAGCCCACCCGGAGTCAAAAAGTGCACCATAATATGTCTTAGGTGTATGTAGGTTTTTAAGTCCTAAAAACGTTGTCACATAACTTAGTACATAAATGTACATAAATTAGTACAAAAATTGTTATTCTACTCCATAAAGACCTTTTATTGTACCTACCATAAAAACGGTGCTTACCATAAAAAAAAAAAGGTGTTATTCTCAGACCAACGATTCTTAATCCTCAAAATATACTAAATAATTTCACAGCATTCAAATCAAACAGTATGATAACACGAATGCGACAAAGATTAAGTAGTGGTAGGACTCTTAGCAGAGTCCGCCTGCGGAAGTACCACACCTTTGCCAAATATTCTACCGCCAAGCAGTAATGTGCAAACATTACTGTGTTCCGGTTTGAAGGGCAATGATTCCAGAGAAATTACAGGGCTTAGACACATAATACCTTAGATCTCTGAGTGACGAGCGCAGTGCAGTGCTAGGTAATGATTCGGACTATCATGTTCCAATAGCTGCGTGTTACTGTGCTGTTATGTGGCAGGCATGTTGCTTACCATCAGGCACATGACCTGCTCGTCTCGTCACTCTATGCTATATAAAAAAAGAAATGACAGATACTACTGGCAATGATATTCCATTAAATTAGTAGATACCTACATTACGAATAATTAATTTTGTTGTCAAAGTACCCACCCGTATTTCACACACCCACGTATTTTATTTAAATAATGCTGCTACAGTCCGCTTTTTGCACTTGTTTTTTAGTTAGGCGTTTAAAGTTTATGCCGTTGATCATTATGTTTAAGTATTGTTATGCTTTTCTCAATGTGTGCCTTTAAACATTATGCTATTTATAGTTATGCGTCGAAACATTATACTAAGTTATCTGTGTGCTATTTATGGCTATGCGTTTAAACATTATGCTAAGTTATGTCGTTATCATTATGTCGTATATGGTTATGCTAGTTAACATTATGCGAAGACAGTTATGCGTTTAGTTGTTATGGTAATAATATCATTAGTCCTAAAAACGTTATACCTACCTAAAATAGGACAAAAATGTTATGCCACCCTATATAGACCCGTGAGTTAGTGCTGTGACGGTACAATTTCCTTAGCCAAATATATCGATGAAATTGTTAATATATCGTTAAAAAATAGTAAATGCAGTAAATGTTACTTTCTTATTTCATAAATGATTAACAAAATATGTAATGTTCAAATTTATCATTTGATTTTGCCTCAAGATCCTGATATCACTACATAGTATAAAACAAAGTTATTTCTCGCACCTGTCCGTCCATATATATGCTTAGATCTTTAAAACTACCAAACCGATTTTGATGCGGGTTTTTTTAATGTATAAAATATTTCAAGAGGAAGGTTTACATGTATAATACGTGCATAAAATAAGATAATATAATTTTGACTAAGGTCTAACCTTGTGGATACTTATGTAATCAACAATTAATACTGGTATATTATGTGTATAAAGTGTTAATTTTGCTGTAATTTTACCACCAGACTACTAGGTAAGCCACGTGGAGTTCTTTTTTTCTAAAACTTTGTAATTCTAAAACCATTATTTTTTTCACCCAAAGCCGATGGTGTCAAACTTACACAGAACTATCTTTTGACGTGATAACGTCTTATAATTCGATGAAGCCGGCTGCACGCCCACAAAACATGACGTCATGTAGCGTTACCGTCGGTCGTTACCTCGCCGCATGTTTGTTACAGTTGTATTAATTATTTCGACCAGTAGTTCAAGCGGGGATGTAGCTCATTGGTAGAGCGTTCGCTTTGCATGTGAAATGCCCCGGGTTCGATCCCCGGCATCTAAAAGCTTTTTTGCATTGTTTTGATTGAAAATGACTAAATTCTACTGATTACTTTTTACATACAAATCTATTAAACAAATGAAATTAAAATTTTCTTCTGAAAAATGCTACCATTCCATCAGTATTTTCTTAAGACGTTGTCACGTTCTATCGTCAGTAAACCGACTTTACAGACAAACATTTTTTGCAACGACTTTGTAATGTTATCACTATTGGGTTTTTGCGAAATTTGAAGGACGAAATGTATTGCAGAGATTTAGCTATTGTATCATCATACAAAATATACAACAACCTTTGTACTTGAACTATAGCAAAGTCCATGTGGTGGCAGAATTACATAGTTCAGGACGTCTACTCTAATTCAGCGAAAATGTAATTTCGAAATAAAATCGCGACTTTCCTACTCCGATTCTACTTCGATTGTTTGTCGTTTCTTCCGTTTAAATGTTCTAAGCTTTCTCTAATTAGAGTATGCTTAGAACAAGTAAGATCATACTAAGTAGATGGTAGCTCTCTACTTTTAATCCCCAAATTCTGCACGGTTTTCTTGCAGAAAGGGGTGAAAGTCAGAATGTGTACTTGGTTGTAACTCATGTTTGCGTAGTTCAATTTCGTTAATTCTTATTTTGTTAGAAAGAACACATTTTTAGTATAGTCTCATCAAATTTTTAACAATATTGGTCGTGTGGTTCGGAAGTACCATAGAAATTAAATAATAACGGTAATAATAAGTTCGGTACAAACTAACTTCTAAGTATTCTGTGGCATTGTAAACACTAGGGATGTAACGGAGGTCATTTTACCGGAACCGAAGGCGCGGTCGGAGGGTTTAAATTTGATTTATAGGAGTTGGAACCGAAGTCGGAGACAGGCAGGATCAGAAGTGGTGGCAGGAGAAACATTTTTATTGGGTAAATATTTTTTTTGCCAAACACGTGGACACGGTAAATAAACATTAACGAGCAATTGATTTAGGAAGTTAGGGTTTTGTATTTCCATTTACTATCCACCACAATAAGGGATTATCTGCAATATTTATAAACCTTACCTCCGATTGTAGCCCCCGTTTTAAAAATTTCGGAGCCGAAATCGGAACCAAAGGTGTAATTGTAATTGGAAGTTCCGACTTATCGGAGTCGAAGCTCATCTCTGGTACACACACCGCACTCAAATCCGCCATCGGTGACATAGGTGACATATATTATCAGGTCATATTATGACAATACCTTTCTATAATATATGAAAACTTCTTTTACTGTATGGGAGCCTCCTTAATTATTAATTTTAATTAATTATTTAAAGAGAACATAAAACGAAATATTGTGTGAACAGTTAAAGCATCTACCTGTCACCATTATTAGCATCGAGCAAGAAACGGTAAAAAAAACAAATTTGTTCTATGGGAGCTCCCCTTAAATATTTTATTTTATGTTGTTTTTAGTATTTGTTGTTGTAGCGGCAATATAAATACATCATCTGTTAAAATAACAACAGTCTACCTATCACCGTTCTTGTGATACAGTCTGGTGACAGACGGACGGACAGCGAAGTCCCTGTAATAGGGTCCCGTTTTTACCATGTACGTATATTATATGGAAAACAGGGAGGCGGGTTTTTGAATATTAACTAAAACTGGATGACAAGATGATGTTTAAGCCCACTACCAGTCGAAGCGTACCCAACATGCTGGTGGCAGTACCACGCTGAATGGCAATGTTTATGCGTTGGGCCAAATAAACGCCAGCATTTTTGTCACGCGTTGCGTCGGCCAAGCGCTCGGAAACGCTTTTGAAGATGAGGTGAGCTCCCGGCCCCCACAGGCACGATGTCTCAACCCCAAATGGCTTAAATATAAAAGCAATACCGAGGGTTGCATATTTCCGCCGTTTGAGACGCTCAGCTAAATTAGCCGCTGTACTGGCCCTACTATGTATCTCTGGAAGATGTGATGGTGCCAGAGTATCGACGCAAGCTGCGTCCCACACTTGGGGCCGACTCAACTTCCAAGGCCATAAAGTCATGCCGTCAGGTCTTTTGCCATCGTCACGCGTAAGACCACTCCGGTTTGAGTACCTATGGCTGAGACAACGGCGGTGGAAAAAGCCAAAGTTTTGGGTGTGAATCGTCCACCAGTATCTATTTATCTGGACGACGTAGTTCTGGCTTCTTAAATTAGTCGAGTGAACTTTTTACTCGACTAGAAGTTAGTTAGTTGACGTGAAATGATAATTTAATAATTGAAGTCAGTTTTTGTTCCTTCGGATATTATTTCAATCCAAATACTAAATTTAGTGTTTAACAAGCTTCAGTGACCAAAGCAGACCGTTGTTTTTCTAAAATTGAATAAAATGTTATCTTACTACTAAGCATTATAATATGTATGTATATTGTGTAAAGGTATGATTTGGTTGAAATTTGAAACACAGATAGTATAGAGTCTCATATACTACCTATAATATCGGAAAAAGCATGGGCCCTAACGAAACAAATATTAACGACAGAACGACATTACCAATTAGATTGACATTTGAAACACACATGGCTTAGAGTCTAAAATATCACATCGGCTAATAAGTCTATCACCTATTAAACAATTAGGTAAGTATCAGATCACGCACATCAGCTACATACTCTTCGTAATGTATCCTTTAAAAATCCTACAAACTTAACACTGCGGCTATGTTCGATACTCCACAACCTTACTACGAGTATGTTTGATGTTGCTAAAAATATAAAATATGAAGTTGCTCAACTCGAATAAATATATTTTTGTGTGGAAAAACAAATTCACTCGGTTTGTGTAATGGCCACCCATCCAAATATTTTTAGGTAAGTACTACTAAAGTTACGGCTGGTCTAGTCGGGAGAACGGCGACTGCCGATCCGGAGACCCCGGGTTCAAACCCCACACGCACCACTGTCTTTTCGAAGTCATGTGCGGAATGCCGCTAACTTAAAACGGTGAATGAAAACATCGTGAGGAAACCGACATGTACCTAGAATCTTTCGAAGTCATGTGTCATCCACCAATCCGCACTGGGCCAGCGTGGTGGATTATGGCCTTAACTCTCTCTTTGCGAGAGAAGGCCCTGAGTCCCAGCAGTGGGAACGTTTAGTGGGCTGTTGATGATGACTACTAATAGACTAAATAAGGTCGCAAGATCAACGTACGGGAACGAAGTAGCGGGTTCAGCCAGTATTATAATAATATACTCTGCCTGTCAAATTTATGCAATAGTAACAGCTCGCCCAGGCTTCGCACGGGTAACGCGGAACTTCGGCATAGAACAAAATGTACCTTTTTCAATGTCAGAAGACCTTATTATAGTAGACAGGCTACTATTAGATTTTGTGGTAATTCAGGATAATATTGATTTATTCTGTACTTCATGAAAAATCTTGCTTTTTATTCACACAATATTTTATCCTATTATTTTTCAGAGTGTCAACTCTGCAAAATAATGATTTATTTGAATAAATTTAAACAAGCCATGTTATTACCAGAAATCTCACTAGATTTCTAAATAAATAAATTCTAAATAGATGAATTAAAAATTCCATTTTTTTTTTTGTAAAAGTTCCAACAAAAGGGTGTAATCAGAGGTGAAAATTTGTAGGAATAATCTTTTTTTTTTAAAGCTTAGTATTTCATAGCTTCATACCTACTCAGACAAATAGGTCACCTTTTACTAAAGGCATCATTTAATCGTTAAAATCGGGATCTGTAAGTAAGAATTGGAAGGACAGTGATAGTGTGTGGGAGTTTGATGCCATTCCCACTGCATAAAACAAGAGTTGAAATCGGAACAAAAATTGAAGCATTAGTAACGGGGAAAAAATTGGCAGTCATAGGGACTGCCTATATAACTGGAAACTTATAACTCAGAATTTGATAGCACTCTTTGGAAACTACGCGAATGAAACCGGAAGGCACTGCAAGTCTGGAATAAATCTTTAAAACACTTTCATCTACATAAGCATGGCCATCTAGACTAGATATGTGTAATGGTAACAATGGTAACACGCCATGGCCGTCTAAAAATTACGTATTTCTGGCCATGGTCCCGAGTTCACCCGAAGATTTCTTTCATTCCCGAGCGTGACGTTTGAGCTCAATTCACAGCCCGCGAAATATCTGTATGTGATGCGTCAAAGGAAGTTTTCATTCCAAAAACGAACGAATGCGAAGCCACAGGCAAAATCTAGCACGTATCATTAGCAAATGGTCAGTAAAAAACTATCCATTATGTACTTACATATTTCATGGATAAATTTGTAACAAATAACTGGTCACACTTTTTTGTTTGTTTTGTTATATAGGTTATGTTTACATTTTACATGTTTTGAAAATTTTGGATTAGATACTGCCCTTATTGTGTAAATTTAATTCACGTTGATATCTAGAATGCATAAATATCAATTTCTATCAAGTCGTCATTACAAAATATTGTCTACTTACGAGTAAAATGAGGTTCCATTGATTTTTCGTTTACAGAGGCTATTGCAGCTTATATCACTACACAACGCACATTGTATAATATAAATATCACCAATTTCTTAACATTCTTTCACAAACAAGTTTTAAATCTTCTTTAAATACACACAATATTAATAAAACATAAAAAATCCGAGTCGAAGCTTTGAACAGACTTTTGTTTGGTAACCCGGTGTCAGATTTGTAATTTAGCTAGAGAAAAAGCCGGCCAAGGCGATAAGGATGGAAAATCAGTATCTCTTTCTCTTTTTTTCACAAGTAATAGGTAATTAGAGTATCTCGTTTCCGCAAGTTGTGACGTCACTTATTGTGCCCCCCCTGATATAATAAACCAATCGAAATGGTTTATATCAAAGAAATCTAAATAATAAGGTAATAGAAATGCCATAGCTTTCAAATTACTTGCAAAACGCATGTCGCCACATTTCCCCTACCCCCGTGGTCACAAATACATGCGCGTACTATTCGAATACATATCCACTCACACCCTAACAGTTGCACATTAATAATCACGGTTTGTGATTGCATCACACACATCCATAAAGGCTTATCGGTGAACCTACTAATACATTGAAAAATAAACAATTTTTCACATATACACTAGTGCTTGACAAATTTTAAAATATATCGATACGTCAAAGAACAGTCTAATTTTAATTTTCGATAAAGTTCATTTTTTTCATTAATTATTTTACAATTTCATTATATTACACTGGAACAAAGTCAATATGCCTATAAAATAAGTGAGTCACGCGGGTTATACTACTATTGTTTAGAAAACAGGACGTCTACTCTAATTCAACGAAAAACGTAATTTCAAAATAAACTCGCGTCTTTCCTACTCCGGTTCTACTTCATTTCGTTCGATCGAACATTGTTTGACGTTTAAATGTTCTAAGCATACTCTAATTAGAGAAAGCTTTGAACATTTAAACGGAAGAAACGACAAACGATCGAAGTAGAATCGGAGTAGGAAAGTCGCGATTTTATTTCGAAATTACGTTTTCGCTGAATTAGAGTAGACGTCCTGAACTATGTAATTCTGCCACCACATGGACTTTGCTATAGTTCAAGTACAAAGGTTGTTGTATATTTTGTATGATATAGAATAGCTAAATCTCTGCAATACATTTCGTCCTTCAAATTGCGCCAAAACCCAATAGTGATAACATTACAAAGTCGTTGCAAAAAGATAGTACTGTGTAAGTTTGACACCATCGGCTATGGGTGAAAAAAATAATGGTTTTAGAATTACAAAGTTTCAGAAAAAAAGAACTCCATGTGTCTTACCTAGTAGTCTGGTGGTAAAATTACAGCAAAATTAACGCTTTATACATATAATATACCAGTATTAATTGTTGATTACATAAGTATCCACAAGGTTAGACCTTAGTCAATATTATATTATCTTATTTCATGCACGTATTATATATGTAAACCTTCCTCTTGAAATATTTTATCCATTAAAAAACCCGGAACAAAATCGGTTTGGTGGTTTTTAAGATCTAAGCATATACTCGTATATGGACGGACAGGTGCGAGAAATAACTTTGTTTTATACTATGTAGTGATATCAGGATCTTGAGGCAAAATCAAATGATAAATTTGAACATTACATATTTTGTTAATCATTTATGAAATAAGAAAGTAACATTTACCGCATTTACTATTTTTTATCGATAATATATTAACAATTACATCGATATATTTGGCGCTAAAAAAAATTTCACCGTCACAGCACTGAGAGACGATTCACACGGCGCGGCTGCCAACCGCGCCCGCGCGCGGCCGCGGCAGATTTCCATATAAAATTGAATTCAATTCACACGACGCGGTTTACGGCCGCGGCGGCTGCGGCGGCCGCGCGGCGCCCACGTGGCTGCGCGCGATTCTTGCGCAGTAGCTTTCCGGAGCAGAAACCGCGAAAACCTGCGGTCTCGTGAGTATTGAAACAAAACCGTCGCGCGGCGCGGCGCCGCGCCCGCGCGCGGGCGCGGTTGGCAGCCGCGTCGTGTGAACCGGGCCTAACTCACGACTGCTACCCGCGGCCATACCACGGAAGATTTGAGGATGTGAGAATATCGTCAATTTTACATTGCATTGCTGTTTACATATGCTTGTACCACTCTAGATGTTAGTTAACTTATGCAGCCATGGTGTGCAAAATGACGATAAAACCCATAATGTATAAATTATCATAGTGAATCATTGGACTCCGTTTATTTTATCAAAAAAACACAATTAGGATAAAAAAATACTTATTGGTGAAATGTAATCCCCTTAATGGTATAATTGCAAGTTGTGGAAGTAACTTCCTCAATCGGTTATGCTGCAAAACACAATTTTTAAAGCTGATTCACGATTCACGACAATTTTTAAAGCTGGTTCAGCCGGTTTGAAGAAGACTAAACTACAACTCGGGCACTGGTGGCCTAAAAGTCACCTGTGCGGCGACAAAGTCACGCGGTCATGCGACTTCTATTACCTTATTATTTAGTTTTCTGTGGTTTATATCGATGCCGAACGCTATGTTGCGGTGTTTGAAGGTTTTTTTGGCTCTAGAACGAAACTTCAGAGACAGTGAGTTATAAGGACTTAGTTTTAACAAGATGGAGCCAACAGTCACGCGTCAATTTACTCTATGGTAGTTGTGAAATAGATATTCCCAGGAAGACTGATTTCGAAGGGCGGTGATATCCCATGCCCCATGCCCCCCTCGTAATCCAGATTGGACGCCACCTGACCTTTTTGTGGGGATATCTCATACACAAAGTCTACAGTAACAGTTCGAGTAATATCGACCAACTTAAGGAAAATATTCGTAGTAAAATGTAGCAATTCCATCAGCATTACTTAAGAAAATTTATAATAAGTTACGTTCGCGGTTAGAGCAGTGTCATCGCAGAGGCGGTTGCCATTTTGAAGATGTTAATTTAAAAAAGTAAATTGCGTTTATTACTTAACAATTCCCTAGTTGTATGTTAACCATACCTTTTGTATTTTTTTTTTTATAATATGCACGTTCTATTGCGCCACCCTGATCAAGAATAGGTAAGATAGGTTCTGCCATGCATAGTTATTATTATAGTATATGAACAAGCGGTTTATAATATCATTAAAAAAAAAAGTGGCCAAGTGCGAGTTGGACTCGCCCATGAAGGGTTCCGTTGCAGCAAGTAACATAATATTATACATAGTACACATAGTTCTTGTAGTTCATTGTAACTTTGATCGAAGTTTCAATAATAGCGTATTTTTGACGTACTAAAAAAAAACTACTTATCAGATCGAGTTCAAACTAATTTTCGTTGGTAGTTTACATGATAATGTACATCATATATTTTTTTTAGATTTTTCATTCTCTTACTTTAGAAGTTAGAGGGGGGGGGGGACACACATTTTCCCACTTTGGAAGTGTCTCTCGCGCAAATTATTCAGTGTAGACGAAAATGATATTAGAAACCTCAACATCATTTTTGAAGACCTATCGATAGACACCGCACACGTGTAGGTTTGATGAAAAAAAAATTTTTGAGTTTCAGTTCTCAGTATCGGGGGCAATCCTAGTTTTTCTTTTTTTTAAATTTTTTTGTTCAAATCTTAATGCGGTTCACAGAATACATCTACTTACCAAGTTTCAACAGTGTAGTTGTTATAGTTTCGGCAAAAAGTGGCTGTGACATACGGACAGACAGACAGACAGACAGACAGACAGACATGACGAATCTATAAGGGTTCCGTTTTTACGTTTTACGGAACCCTAAAAATGAGGTAGCCATTACACGGGATCGTCTCAGAATGAAATATTAGGTGCCATGCTAGTAACCACTAAGTGCTTATCTCAACAAACAGTCGACTGAGAGGTCATCGACCGATGGTTTGTTGTACTCACGCGAATTGTATCACATCTATATTTATACACATTACCTATTCAATGCCATTTTATGTGTATCGTAAATAGCCTTTTATGCGCCCGGTGCGAACTTCTGTAACTGCGCTCCTAATAACTGTAAATAAACCTAAAACTTTAATTCTGGTTATTTTCGCGTCTCTTCAGAGTACGCTCCCGGCTTCTAATAACTGCTTTATTTACATCTAATCAAATCAATTGTTCTTAGTTAAAGTTTTCAGAGCCAAAGAGTTCGATATCTCATAAAATTCTATTACTAACGTTAAACCAAAATCAATGGATTTGTCAGACTCCGTTAAATCCTTCCTTTTTTTTAACTTCACTTTCATTCTTCATCCTTCATTTCATTCATTTCATTCATTTCATTCTTCATCACTTCAAGACACGGGTTTTTAACACCCAGTTTGGTGATTAGAGTAGTGTGACACCATGAATGTACAATTTTTAATGAATAAATGATTTGATTTGATATATTCTGGATTGGTTCCCCAACTATTTTCACATCAATACATTGTCATTATGACTACGTACTGCTTTTTATTTATTTATTATTACTGTGCTATTATCAGGCACTCTATTACTCTTAAAGATTATGAGGATTACATAACTGAGTTTTTTGTTTCGTGCTATAAAAAAATCTCAGATAACATAATTTATGTGAACTTGGTTTTTAGACTGATATTACATTTATAAAAGCCATTTCAATAAAGAAAAATAATATCAAATTGTGGATTTTCGTTTACACATTATAAATAATGTGCGAGAGACATCTTCTTTATTAAAAAAAGTTGTGTGTGTGTACTTATGTGCGCAAGGAAGAATTTCATATTTATTCTCTTTGTTCCTCGTGCTAAGATGTCTAACTTTAATCATAGAAAAAATCAAGCTATCTTCAACGTAAAAAACAATAATTTCAGGGTGTTTCTTTTAACCTAACTAACTTCAGGGTGACGGATTTTCGTGACCGTTTGCGTGCGCAACGTAAAAATTAACTCTCCTCATTTTACCCTAACGCGCCTTAAAGAGATATAACTTCAAAAGTTCAAAAAATATTTTAAAATGGAGTAATGTGCTGTTATGAAACAATTTCCTGCGTCAGACTTAAGTTGACAAAACAACAGCTTAACTACAATGAGGCGCCGTATTTTTAGTACAATACAATGCAAATTCTTGAGGAACGCATCTCAATATTATGTTTCATTACAAGAGTTCAATATCAAATGTGAACGACCCTGAATTCTTAAAATAGGTAAACATTACGATGAAGCAAATAATGTTACCTAAGACGTACTTTTCAAACAAATTGTGGTAATAATTTTTCGACAGAAAAGAAGATTTCTTAATCCTGTTACGTTAACTTGTTTCAATTTATTCGTTTCGTTATTTAATCTTGAGTCAAGATAACTTCTGTGTGTTAGTAAGATGAATACATAGTTCAGAATGTACTTCGGAATGTCTTTCGGTACGTAACCGTTTCGATTAGTATTTTTCAGTCAGATCAATAACGCAGTTGTGTAATATCGTTCACACAAACGGACAAATAGCTGTAATATATAGCAAGAAACGTAGCGGGCCTCAGTTGCGTCGGTATCGTGTCGAACGTCAGTTGCATAAAATCTTCTAGGCGGAGAGTCATCGTTTCGGTCTGGCGGGGTCGGCAAGCATTGCGGACCGGTCTTCGCGTTCAGTAGGCCAAGTTCAGTCGATCGAGCGCACACCCACAACAGCCGCGGTGCGGCGGTCGTTGCGTCGCGCCGCTACCGAGCGCGCTGCTGCGTCTGTCAGCTTCGTCTGTCATTACCGTACTCAGTACTCACTCGAGCGCATCGTACGCGTGCTTATAACAGCTACTGGCGCCCACTCCACACTTCGCAACGACCCTTTTCTTCTACGATAATATTCGACCTAAAGACGTGTATCTTTTTGTTAACGTGACAACTTTACGAGTTTCTGTCATCCTACTAATATTATAAATGTCAATGTTTGTTGCTCAATCACGTCCTAACGTATGAACGGAACGGGCTGAAATTTGGAACACAGATAGATTCTGATATTTGGATTTTGCTAGTGGTAGGACTCTTAGCAGAGTTCGCCTGGGGAAGTACCACACCTTTGCCAGTTATTCTACCGCCAAGCAGCAATGTGCAAGCATTACTGTGTTCCGGTTTGAAGGGTAATGTTTCTCTCTCTGGGGATCTCTGGGTGACGAGCGCAGTGCGGTGCTAGGTAATGATTTGGACTCTTCATGTTCCAATAGCTGCGTGTCACTCTGCTGTTATGTGGCAGGTATGTTGCTGATCATCAGGCACATGTCCTGCTCGTCTAGTCACTCCTTACTTTAAAAAAAAAAGATTATAGCCTGGAAGAACACATACTTTTTATCCCGGAAAAACAACGGGAACGAGAACTACGCGGGTACGCTGCTACTGTAGTAATAATTTAATATGAATTGCTTGTAACTGTTGTAAGTAATTTGTGATTAGTCCAGTAACTTTATGCGTTAAATCCGGTAGATCTGATTTTTTGCAGACTTGTTTTTGATATTGGCCTAATGATTAATCCAAGTGCCATAGACAGATACACCCTAACACGCACTCACACACACACAAACTCTCTCACACACACACGCACCCTCACATTCACACCCTCTTACACACAGAGATGACAGAGCCACCTGTATGTGTGTCTGTCTGATAGACAGACTTCGACGTCAAACTTATAACACCTCTTTTTTTGGTCGGGGGTTAAAAACCGCAGTAACTGTGCCATAAAGTGGTCAAGTAGGAGTTAAAATATTGCAAAAAAATTGCGAAGTTCGAAAAATATTATAAACTTTGAAAGACTTATTCTCAGAAACTATTGGGTGTACAAAGACAATTCTAGTATCATATTGTAGCAAATTTAGTCTACTTTATAAACGCCATAAGAAAGTTTTTTCAAAAACTAGTCGTTTAGGGTTATAATCGCCAAAATTTAAAAATAAACGATTTTTTTTCGTGTTTTTTTCGATTTTGGACAAAGTTGCGTTCGGCGCTCGAGGACACAAACTTGGATTAATCATTAGGCCAACATCATAAACAAGTCTGCAAAAAATCAGATCTAAGTACCGGATTTAACGCATACTACTCCATACTTTCAGGCGACAAAGTTACTGGACTAGATGCTTAAGTGCTTTTTTTTGTTTTTTATTATTGCTGTTCATTAATGTACATGACGTAAAAGACTAGGCACACAAGTTTATAACCAACGCAGTATTATTTAAATTTCACGTCAGTTGCAAATTCCTTTTTAATTATTGTTACATACACAAAATAAATGTCGCGTACCTACGTAATAGCTACTAGTTGGTCCAAAACTGGACAACGCTTCGCACGCAGTCCTACTCCCTCAAAAGTTAATTCCTGTGAAGTTAAGTTGCCTCGCGATAAGCGTGCGTAACAACCGCAATATTACGGACCGATTTTAATCTATGGCCCACACACTCATTACATTTCGAACTGGACGTCTACTCTATTTCTACGAAAACGTAATTTCTAAAAAAACTCGCGACGCTCCTACTCTCGTTCTACTTCGTTTCGTCCAATACAACATTGTTTGACGTTTAAATGTTCTAAGTTCTAAGCATACTCTAGTTAGAGTAGGCTTAGAACATTTAAACGGACAAAACGACGGATCGAAGTAAAATCGGAGTTGGAAAGACGCGAGGTTATTTCGAAATTACGTTTTCGTAGAAAGAGAGTAGACGTACTGGACTCTGTGTGGGCTGGCCTGGCTAGTTTAAAATTATGTATGAAATGCTTATTTCTGTTCCCTAACGAGTCAGCCCGAAAGTCAGTTCTAACTTTGGCATCTAAACTAACATTTTTGTCTTATCTTCTCGAGTTTGTTAACACCTTCGATATGTGTTAATTGTGTGTAATTCATTAATTACATACCGTTAGTTCCGAACTAAGCTACTAAGTAGGACGTCTACTCTCTTTCTACGAAAACGTAATTTCGAAAAAAAAACTCGCGACTTTCCTACTCCCGTTCTACTTCGTTTCGTCCGATACAACATTGTTTGACGTTTAAATGTTTTAAGCTTACTCTAATTAGAGTAGGCTTAGAATATTTAATCGGACAAAACGATGGATCGAAGTAGAATCGCAGTTGGAAAGTCGCGAGTTTATTTTGAAATTACGTTTTCGTAGAAAGAGAGTAGTAGACGTCTAGGTACTACGAGAAGGAAATACCTGATACATCGCATTTTAGCGCCGAATTCCACATACTCTTCAACACTCGTTCGTTGAGCTTGCGGTTTCGTTTCGTCCCAAGTAAACGGTCGAACTTAGCGGTAACATACCGTTTCGGTACGAAGTAGATATAGACTACAGGCCCGTGAACAAAATTTACGGGTCAAATGAACCACCAGGAGACCTATGTAGGATGATAGAAGGGTGTAAAGTATTAATATTCAGCACTATGCCGTCACTTGTAAGCTGTCCAACTGAGTGTGATTGAAGAGGGGGGGGGGGGGGGGGGGGGGGGTTTGCAACCCTCTACCATTTCTCCTTGTCGCATGATTTTTGTACGGCATTGCGAAATAATGGATTAGAAGAGGTATTGAAACTGTATGGAACCAATGCCGTACTTAATCAAATGACCAAATTTGCTCTGTAAATTACTCGTACTCTGTAAATTTTTCCGGCAAACTAATAATTAAAAAGTTAAAATTTATATTTTTTATAGTTTCAATACCTCTTTTAATCTTTTATTCCGCAACGCCGTACAAAAATAATGCGACAAGGAGAAATGATCGAGAATTGCAACCCCTCCTCTTCAATTACCCTCAGTTGGACAGCTTACAAGTGACGGCATAGTGCTGAATCTTATTACTTTATACCCTTCTATCATCCTACATAGGTCTCCTGGTGGTTAATTTGACCCGTAAATTTTGTTCACGGGCCTGTAGTCTAATATAGAGACAGAACTGGCTTTATAAAAATAAAACTTTCCATATTTTTAGGGTTCCGTAAAACGTAAAAACGGAACCCTTATAGATTCGTCATGTCTGTCTGTCTGTCTGTCTGTCTGTCCGTCCGTATGTCACAGCCACTTTTTGCCGAAACTATGAGAACTACACTGTTGAAACTTGGTAGGTAGATGTATTCTGTGAACCGCATTAAGACTTGAACAAAAAATTAAAAAAAAAGAAATTATTAGGGTTGCCCCCCATACTGAGAACTAAAACTCAAAAATTTTTTTTTCATCAAACCTACACGTGTGGAGTGTCTATCGATAGGTCTTTAAAAATGATGTTGAGGTTTCTAATATAATTTTCGTCTACACTGAATAATTTGCGCGAGAGACACTTCCAAAGTGGTAAAATGTGTGTCCCCCCCCCCCCTCTAACTTCTAAAGTAAGAGAATGAAAAATCTAAAAAAAAATTATGATGTACTTTACCATGTAAACTGTAAACTACCAACGAAAATTAGTTTGAACTCGATCTGATGAGTAGTTTTTTTTTAGTACGTCATAAACACACTATTATTGAAACTACGATCAAAGTTACAACGAACTACAAGAACTATGTGTTCTATGTATATTATGTTACTTGCTGCAACGGAACCCTTCATGGGCGAGTCCAACTCGCACTTGGCCACTTTATTTCATTTTAATTTGTGAATTTCAAGTCCTTGTTTTAGGTAGGTATATGTAGATCAAAATCAACATTATAGTGGGTTATTGCCAAACCATGTAAATAATTTTAAGTAATTTTTTTAACTTTGATGGGTTTACACTTCACCGCAATCTCGCCTGATGTTAAACGACGATGCGGTCTACGATAGAGCGTGTTTACTTAGAAGGAACCGATTCACTCTCGACACCAAGATTCTAACCATCGGGAGAAACCCACTCGGGCAACGCATTCAACAGCCTAGACGTTCTTAACACAAAAGTAGAGTTAAACTTCTTCGTTCGAGTCTTTGGAACATCAACCATGAAATGATGTCCCTTTTTCGAGCTACGAGCAGTCCGATAAAAAGTGCAAGGTGGTAGGTGGTATTAGCTCATTCGCTTCATACAAAGTTCTACATCCTTACTTTATAACATCTCATTACTGTACAATGAATGACGCTTACTTTCCTTCTCCGGTAAAAGATTTTAAAAATAATAAGTGGTTGGTTGAACACAACCACTTTTATTATCATAGTCTTTCCACGCTATCTTTTAAAAGAAATACCCATCAAAATCCGTTGCGTAGTTTTAAAGATCCAATGATACATAAAGATAGCGGAAAGCGCCACTGTTTTTAACACGCTTTTATTAGCTTCACTTGTAACTACTACCTATGTATGTAAGAAAATCTTGGAATTTTAATTTGACCCACTTCCCGGTCTTCGATTAGAATGAAATTTTGCACACGCTCTGAGTTCTGATGACAATACATATACATGACTACCTAAGAAACGTCATTACAAATCCAACATAGCGGCTTCCCAAGATGGCGGACTGGCTGTTTGAAATTCACCGTCATGATATGGGTATCAACTGAAAGGGTTTGCTGTCAGGAATACGAAAAAAATAGTCATGTGGCTTAAATCCAATATGGCGGACGTCCAAGATGGCGAACAGGCTATTTGAAATGCACCCCCATGATATGGGTATTAATTGAAAGGGTTTGCTGTCAGGAATACGAAAAAAATAGTCACAGTGGGTGCTAAAAGCGTGTTTTTTCAACTATTAATAATTATATATGATGTAGTGAAATAACTCCAACCGCAGCATCGGTTACGATAGGTTATATCTTCTGAGGTTACGATAATAATGCCCGCCAGACAATTATTTAACCTTTTACAAGAAGACAGATCGTCTAAGGGGCAAATCATTCCTGTAGCTCAATTTTAGTACTTCTATGGGTAGGAGCGCGAGACTGAGTGTAACATGAATTATTGAGTTAAAATTGAATTTAGGAGATGATTGGCCCCTTGGATCGGTCTGACTTCTTGTAAAAGGTTTTGAAATAGTTGTCGGGCGGAGCCTTAAAAATAGAGCATCAGAATTTACGTGAAGTTAAGTAATTATTTCGGGACTTTTAAAGCAAAACAGCACACGAAATGTGTCCGGGAGTATTAGTCCAAATTTTTAAGTATATTGCCTATGATATACGTGAAAACCAGTTAGGAAAATTTACGCGAATGATTTTTTTATGTACCTTAATTACCTCATATTTCGAAATTGGTCGTCTAAGCAAGGTAGCGGTAGTCAGAAAATACGTGACGTCTGGCGGCCCTGGGATCTTACTTTATGTTTTTTACCTATGTTATATACCTACCTAGCCTGTGACATTAAACATAAAAAATTGTTTCAAATAAAAAGACATGTAAAATATCCATCGGCTGATTGAGACATTATCTCTGCGCAAAAAGACGTAATCCTACTAATATTATAAATGCGGGCATTTGTATGTACTTGTATGTATGGATTTTTACCCTGCTACTAAATATCTTTATTTTTTGTAATACATTAAATAATTCTGGGTGACGAGAGTAGTGCAGTTCTAAGCAGTACTTTGGGTTCTTCGTGTTCAAATAGCTGCGTGGCATTGTAATGAGCGTGCGTGTTTCTTACCATCAGGCATATGTCTTGATTGCCCCATCACGCTATATTGTAAAAAGAAATACGTACAGGCTGATTCCTTACTTGGGCAATGTAGTTAGTTAGTTTAGCGGGGCCTTTTCCGCACCTAGCCTCTTTATTGGGCCATTGTACGTGACTCATACTTCCCTTTACTCCAACCAGCCCAGGCTGTCCCAGAAGGCAAGCATCCTGTTAAGGTTGCGACAGGCATCCGGAACAGACGATGGAGATTGGAGGAATTCCGCCCGTTGATCTGCCACACTGCTGCACTCCACAAGTACATGCTGTGGCGTTTCTTCTTCCTCCATGCATCCTCTGCATAGAGGACTGTCTGTTACACCTATGGTATATAAGTGCTTATTTAGGGGACAGTGACCAGTTATTACACCTATAACTTTACGAATTTTGTCCCTGTTTAGTCTGATGAGGTTGCGGGCAAGTTTTTTTGATGCTTCCGGAATAGCATTTTTTGTTTGCCTGCATCCTTCATTGTTGTTCCATTCATTTAAATGGGCTTCTTCGGTATTTCTACGCAGCCATGTTTTTATTTGAGCCTGGGGTATAGGCATGAGTGGTTCCGGTCCATGCACATTTGTCTTTGCTCCCCTTTTGGCCAGCTCATCTGCTGCGTCATTACCTGAGTCGCTGTGTCCTTTAATCCATTGGAGGGTTACTTTATTCGCACCAGTTATGGATTGGAGTGCATTATGGCATTCCAGTATTAGGACAGAGGTTATAGTATTATTTTTAAGGGCTTGCAACACGGAGGCGCTGTCGGAGACAATTTTGATGTTTAGGTCTCCAACCTCTCTGGCTGCGACTGCCTGTGCTGCCCTGGTAATGCCGATACATTCAGCTTGAAATATTGTGTTTAAGTTGCTTAAGGTGTTTGATATCCTTATGTTTAAGTCATTTGAGAAGACACCAGCTCCTGTACCGCATGCGGTTTTGGAGCCATCAGTATATATCCTAACTTCTCTGCTGCCAGAGCTATCTTTCGATTCTGCATTGAGTTGGATATTGTATCTACG
This sequence comes from Ectropis crepuscularia, assembly GCA_963693475.1. Taxonomy (NCBI): domain Eukaryota; kingdom Metazoa; phylum Arthropoda; class Insecta; order Lepidoptera; family Geometridae; genus Ectropis; species Ectropis crepuscularia. The sequence goes on from OY856338.1 coordinate 22,786,531, forward strand.
ATCAAAGACATGTTGGCATATTGTTCTATCCATGGGTGCCTCAAGAAGCGGTATGTCTTCCATGACCCGTTGTAGCACTTTTGAGTGTCGTGTTTCAATGTTCTGTTTCCTCAGTCCGTTTGCTCTTAGTCCTAGGGCGGCTGCCGTGGCCTCCTCCTGTATGACTAAATGTAGAGGTCTCAGGTTTAAGAGATACTCTAATGCGGCTGATGGTGTGGTTTTCATACATCCAGTGGCTGTTACACTTGCTAAGCGTTGTAGACTCTGGAGTTTATCTTTTGCTGTGGTCTGTTGTGTTCTGGGCCACCACACAACCGATCCGTAGGTCAGAGAGGGCCTGATAACTGATGTGTATAACCACAGTGTGATTTTTGGATTGAGACCCCATTTCTTTCCAACAAGTCTCCGGCATTGCCAAAAAGTCATGCAGGCCCTCTTTATTTTTGTATCAATATGGCTCGCCCAGTTTAATTTGTTGTCAAGAGTGACACCCAGATATTTCACTTCAGATGATATCCGGGAGAGTTTGGTGTTAAATAGTTTTGGTAGTTGTAGTTCTGGTAACTTCCTTTTGTTGGTGAAAAGAATAAGTTCTGTTTTTATTGGATTTACTGACAGTTGATGCTCGTCACACCATTTTTCTACAATCTGAAGCGCTGAACGCATAACTTTACATAACATGTTTTCCTCGCTCCCGCTTATCAGTATTGTAATGTCATCTGCATAACCAATAGTAGTGTACCCTTTCTCGTTGAGTGCCTTAAGAAGGCTGTCCACTACTATGTTCCATAATAGTGGTGATAGGACACCCCCCTGAGGGCATCCCTTGACTACTTTTGCTCTTGTAGTAGTATTCATCACTATCTGAACCGCCCTCTTGCTGACCAGTTCGGTAATCCAGTTCCTAATCACTGGTTCCACTTTGTGTCTTCGGAGGGCGTGGTTTATGCTGTTATGCATGGTTTCTATAAAGGCGGCAAGTGTTGAAAGCTTGTTTGCGGTAGCCGATTCTATCTTATGTACTACCATGTGTAGTGCCGACTCTGTGGATCTGCCTTTCCTGTAAGCGTGCTGCTGAGGATGCAGTTGTTTGTGCTTTAGTGCGCCGTCCCTTAGGTATCGGTCCACTAATCTTTCTAGTGTTTTTAAAAGGAATGACGTTAGACTGATGGGCCTAAACGATTTAGCGTGTGTGTAGTCCTCCTTACCGGGTTTCGGTAAGAATACTACCTTCGCCTCTCTCCACTTTTTTGGTATATATTTAAAGGCTATACAGGCTCTATATTCTATATATTGGTAGTAAGTGCTTTATAGCTTGCTTTGGTTGCCATTGTAGTAATGCTGGGAATATGCCATCCAGACCTGCAGATTTGAAGGGTTTGAAACTTTTCAGTGCCCATTCTATTCTGTCTGCAGTTACTAACTTGTTTGCCACTTCCCACTCTGGGGCAGTTGGTGTGCTGCAGTGTTCTTCTGGCCACTCCCGATCTCCTATGATTTGACATCCACTTGGGCAATGTAACACCCGAAACGAAAAATCAGGTAATCGTTTTATTTTTATATCTTGCAGATTGATTAGGATAGTGATATTTAGTAAAAGTAAGGGCGTGACTGTAATAATTCAAAATACTAACTAATATCTGAACATGCAATTAATTTGATATATTTTTTTTTCTTTTTAAAAGCCAATATAACTAAGTTTATTGATTGAAGAATACAAATTTTTTTTAAGAGTTTTCGACAGCCCTCTAAAGCCACTATCGAAAAAGCAGTCATATTATTTTATTTAAGAAATTTATTGAAATGTCAAACATAATTGGGAAATGTGAAAAATAAGTAAAAAAAAAATATTTTTAAACTAAACAGAGTATGTTAAATGTATTGGTTAATATGTTTAAAAATGTTTTGTTTATTATTACTACATTTTTAACGAAGTTTGTGATTTAGCAGTAACTTTACAGAAGAGTTTTTGTAGTTATGTTTATTTGTCCCTTCGTTTTTGAGTTATTACCACAGATAATTCGTTGTAATTATCTCTATTTGTCATATTTTTGTTTTGTAGTACCCAGAGACCAATAAAACACCATAAAATATACAATATTAATTCTCGTACTCGTAACACCCGAAACGAAACCGCGGTAACACTCGAAACAAAGTAAAATCGAAAAAAATATTAGGAAAATGTTGTGTGTGAAAACGATTATGTGATATATCGTTAGAAAATATTATACTTTTGCAGGCCTGAAAGTTTTAGGAATGGTTCCCTAAGAAAATTCGCAGATTTTTCAACAAATGTAATAATACTCAGAACATGAGGCAAAATCGTGTAACACCCGAACGCCCACTTTTCGACTTATAATGTCGTGTTTAGATATACTATACTAAAAACATTTTATAATTTAGATAAAACAACTAAAAACGTAGAGAATATAACACTTTCATTATTAAAATATATTATTGCGAAATACAAAAAAAATGAATTTAGTCGTACGAATGTAACACCCGAAACGATGGAATGACCCTACATAAAATCAATAATAACCTTTTTTTATCGATAATAAGATTGCGCTCGACCGCGATCTCGCCTGATGTTAAACGACGTTGCGGTTGACCATGGAGAGCGCTTACCTGGATGAAACCGATTCACTCTCCACACAACCAGATTTTATCTATCAGAGAACACCTAGACAGGCACAGCTTATTCAAATTGATTGTGAAGGCCCTTTGACGATACAAATATAATTATGTGACTGTGTGATGAATACAAATATTTATTAAATTTGCTCTGTGTCCAGACACACAGCAAATTTAATAAATATTTGTATTCATTGGATGTTTCTATGTATCGTAAGTATAAATGTGTATTTACAATTATATCAAGTAAGTTTTATCAGCTATTTTGCTGTTTTAATAGAATTTTAGAACTAGTTAGCGATTTGTAAGGAATGTGTCATAATGTGAATTTAATGTGTTACAATATTGGTGTCATCAAATCGAATGTTAAGAGGTGTTATCTACTCATAGGTAAGCACGCTCCATCGTAGTGAAGTATAAACCTACGATAGTTAAAAAAATGTGCGCCAACAATATATTAAAAAGGCGGCCAAGTGCGAGTCGGACTCGCCCATGAAGAGTTCCGTAGCAGCAAGATACAAAATACATAAGTTCTTGTAGTTCGTTGTAACTTTGATCGATGTTTTAATAATAGTGTATTTATGACGTACAAAAAAAAACGACTAACTAGATCGAGTTCAAACCAATTTTCGTCATATATGTTTTATCATTATCTTAGTTTAGAAGTTACAGGGGGTGGGACATTTTACCTCTTTGGAAGTGTCTCTCACAAATTATTCAGTATAGAACAAAAAAAAGATTGTGTGGTTTTATGAAAACACGGTAAAAGTGAAACTTTTTTTCACATTATAGACATTTACTAAAAATTTTCACAAATCACAACGAAAACGGTAAAGTGAGTGAAAATCCGTAAAATACACGACTTTCATTCGATGTATTTTTATTTTGTACGGTGTAATTCCTGCCTCAAATTATCCAATTACAATCATTATAGCATTATAAACACATTTACAATAAGAAATAGTACTTACGTGATATAATTCCAATAAGAAAAACACAAAAACACAACACACCGTACCACTCCGTTCACTGTTAGAATTATTACGCGTAACAAAAATACCGCGAATTTAAAGTCAAAAAATGAATTGTCCCATAGACTAAATAGCTTTATTTTTCGTTCAAAAATTAAGTCAGATCTAAAAGAACGTATAAATAACAGTTATCATGCAAATATAGTGTATAACTCAGTAAAAATAAGGTTTAAAGTCCAATGAAAATTGCGACCGTAAAATTAAGTCAGATCCAAAAGAACTTATAAATAAGTTCTCATGCAAATATAGTCTACAACACAGTAAAAATAAGGTTTAAAGTCCAATGCAAATTGCGACCGTCACGCGACATGCAACACACAAACCAACAAGTTTGAGACGATCTAATATCTATTTTGAAGTGAAAACTTCTTTAGGCGCGCCTAGACAGATTTTTCGTGGGCTGTGAATGGGGCGCTTTCCAGATGAAGATAGACTTGTCAAGTATAGTTCTAATTTTTGCCAAGTGTGGCACCACTGTTTGTTTTTGTGAAATTTCTCTAACAAAATGAAACATTGGCGCTACTTATGGTGAAATTGGGAACTGTCTTTGACAAGTCTATCTTCATCTGGAAAACGCCCCATTGAATTCATTCGTCACGCTCGGGTAAGAAAGCTTCGGGTAAACTCGGGACCATGGCTATTGGCCACCTAGAAATACGTCAGCCAATGGGAAATGCTGAAAGGGCGTGGACAGGCTATCATGGCATGGCCATCTAGAAACGCATCAGCCAATGGGAATTGCTGACGCATTTCTAGATGGCCAAGCCAATATGGCGAGGCCACGCCCTCCGGTTACACCCGTGTAGTTTCCAAGGCAAGCTAACAAATTCTGAGTTATCAGTTTTCACTTCTATCGGCAGTTCCTATGACTGCCAATATTTTTTTTTTGTTTTGTTTGTATATTTCTGTGTAAAAATCTTAATGCCGTTTACAGAATACATCTACTTACCAAGTTTCAACAGCACAGTTCTTATGATTCCGGAAAAAAGTGGCAGTGACATACGGACGGACAGACAGACAGACATGACGAATCTATAAGGGTTCCGTTTTACGTTTTACGGAACCCTGTAAATAGTCTGGGAAATCAGATCTATTGTTCGTAAAGAGTTTAACTCGCGTCTTACCCTAAGTGTTCTACGTAATCAATGAATGTATGTCGTATGTTAATGCTTTAAATTAACGGGAACGGCAACGGGAACTACGCGGGTAAAACCGCGGGGCGCTGCTAGTAATAATTATATTCCGAGAGCTGGCAGCAAATAGGTAGGTAGGTATTTGATGCAAACTGAAAACTTGTCACAGCTCTCCTATGACTTATATAAATCCCAACACGGAGGTGCAGACCTGGCTGGTGAGTAGCGGGGCAAAATGAATCCATTCATATATTTTGTTAATAATATTTTTTTTGTTGAATAAATATGTTTCAGGCAATATGTAACTTTAACGTGTTGTAGTTTAATGTTTAAAAAATAAAATAAACAACAAGCCAGATGATTTAGTCTAGGTTTTAACATTGCCTAGCATTTTATGCGTGAAAAATGTTATGCAAAAAAATTCTAAAATGTAGTTTTACTTTTCAATAAAAAAAGAATTGGCTCTTATTAAATTTATGACTAATAAAGTGGCCAAGTGCGAGTTGGACTCGCCCATGAAGGGTTCCGTTGCAGCAAGTAACATAATATACATAGTACACATAGTTCTTGTAGTTCGTTGTAACTTTGATCGAAGTTTCAATAATAGAGTATTTATGACGTACTAAAAAAAACTACTCATCAGATCGAGTTCAAACTAATTTTCGTTGGTAGTTTACATGGTAATGTACATGATATTTTTTTTTTAGATTTTTCATTCTCTTACTTTAGAAGTTAGAGGGGGGGGGGACACATTTTACCACTTTGGAAGTGTCTCTCGCGCAAATTATTCAGTGTAAACGAAAATAATTTTAGAAACCGCAACATCATTTTTGAAGACCTATCGATAGACACCCCACACGTGTAGGTTTGATGAAAAAAACATTTTTGAGTTTCAGTTCTCAGTATGGGGGGCAACCCTAATTTTTTTTGTTCAAATCTTAATGCGGTTCACAGAATACATCTACTTACTAAGTTTCAACAGTGTAGTTCTCATAGTTTCGGCAAAAAGTGGCTGTGACATACGGACGGACAGACAGACAGACAGACATAACGAATCTATAAGGGTTCCGTTTTTACGTTTTACGGAACCCTAAAAATGGGCATTCTCAAAAAGACAAATCATTTTGATTGACATTCTACCTGCCATAATTGAGGTTTGCCCCGCTACCAAATAAATACCAACCCAAAATTGGCTGTCAGCTCTCGGAATATTAGTTAAATTTGTCTTACCTGATAGTTGGTTATTTTGTTTTGTATTGAGTGTACATTTCGCGATTCATAAACTTCAGTTAATATATAAATTACTAGCTGACCCCGCAAACGTTGTTTTGCCTTAGTGAACAACCCTTGTCACTTAGGGGTATGAAAAATAGCTAATAGCCGATTCTCATACCTACAGAATATGCATATAAAATTTGGTTAAAATCAGTAAAGCCGTTTCGGAGAAGTAAGGAAACAAACACTGTGACACGAGAATTTTATATATAAATTATAAGTAATTGATTAATCTGCGAGATGCAGTTTCTAGAAAATGGTAAAAATAATAAAAATTGTTCCAGGTAATGACAACATGGAGCCCACACGTTTTCAAAATATATTTAAAGATTTACTGTGCTCTGATTGCGCACTATTCCCCGTTGAACCAGTGACTAGTTTATGCGGCCATACAAGATGCAAGGCGTGAGTAAAAACTTTATTATTTTAATTTACTTAATACTATTTCCTGTAGCCGTAAGAGTTTTGTTGAAAATTCCTGGAGAAATACACAGAATGTTAATGTATCACCAAGCATCAACGCGCAAACATTGCTGTGTCAGTTTGAGTTGTATATATAAATGCTAAATTACTCTATATATAAGTGCTATACTCTTTTTTTGAACAGTTTTTAACCAAACTTCGTGGAAAGCAAGAAAACTCACAAAAATCGTATGGCAATAAAATGATAAAATACATATGTTTTCCTAGAATGTTGAACCGATTTCTACCTAACTTCACTGTTTGTTAGCCGAACTTAAATCCATAACTTTTACCTACTTAAATGTTCGGATTAGCACAGACTTCGACCTATTAGGAAGCGGTGTAAAGTAGTGTTTATTTAGGCTTAAGAAGACGGTTGATGTTAAGAAAATTCTTTATTGAAAATTTCGTACACTTGGTATGAGGCGTTGGGAGTTAGTAAAGAGAAAAAATAAAAAAATTGTGTGACATTTCTTTCGTCACGAAGCCTTGGTTGCTCTGTGTCCACTGGCCACGAAGTTGATTCCGCTCGTTCTATAGGAAACTTTGCAGAACAAAATAAATACTCTTTTTTTTTCAGTTGTATCGAACGTAACAACCTGTGTACATGTGGATGCCCCGCGCCCATAACTCTTCGTTTGAATGTCATGGTTCGTAAGCTGATCGAGAAGATGGAGCCACGGATGGCTACCCTGTAAGTCACAAATCTCTTAATTGTAACTCTTGATGTGTTGTACCAGCCAAGATATAGAAAACCTCATCACGCTCTTATTTATCTCTTCGTTCAGTACAAACAACATTGAATATTTTCCGAAATTGTGAGTCGTATCGTCTGGCAATAAGATTCACACGAAAGAGCACGAAAGTTTTAGCGGGGATTACCTTGCAAAATCATCGCAATAAAAGCTCATGATGCAGGGTCCTTACCCTGCGATAACGAAGGGAGCCCTTAGTTATCGCAGGGTAAGTACCAGCACAAAACTGCGATGCGATGCGACGCCGCATCGCAGGAAAGGCTCCCACACAAAACTGCGTATTTGTGTAGTTTTGTGTGGGAGCCCTTCCTCCGATGCGGCGTCGCATCGCAGTTTTGTGTAGGAGCCCTAAATCCTAGAACTTGTTACCATTCGAAGCAATCGTAAGTCAATAGTATCATACATTTTGTCGAGTCCAAATTTCAATGTTAGTTACAAACATGCGATTTTTAAAATTTTTATTTCATTAGAGTATTCATCACACCAACGTTTGTAATTGGCGGAAATAGAAAAAACATATGAAAATAAAAATTCTCCCTTTGTTAATTGAAATATTAAAATTAGTTTTTCTTTGTCTTAGGACCGGACTTGCGCCGGACTATGAAGCATCGTCTAAGCCGACGCGTAAGTGATATCACCTAACATATTTTTTAGCCAACCTTATTTTATTGATGAGGGATAATTTATAGCAAGATAGCACTTAGGATTTACTGACTGCTACCTATGACATTTACTTCCACTATTTACTTTCTTGTGTGTCTAGCCTGAGAGGGGATTTATTGTTAAATAAGAGTAGACCTACGGTAAGCGCCCGAGTTAAATACAGAGCTCAGGAATGTGATAGTAATGTGACAAAATTATAATTATTGATGACTTTAATGAGTGTTTAAGTTTAACATTTTGAAGTTCACGCGGTGAAAAAAAAAGCAGAACGACGGACAGCCTCGGATCTGTCATTATTAAAATAATAAAAGATACGTGATGGCAAATTCAGTGTTAACGGGAAACGCGTCTCTCTATTTAGTCTGTGAAACAACTGCAAGCGTATGATAGCGGTCAAGGACGGCACATCACTACAGTGAAGACGCGCGAGGCGGGGGGTGCGGGCAGCGGGGGTAGATGCTCCCGATATTAGGGATGTTTTGGATATGATATTTCGGATACAGTTACGGATATGTAATTATTTCGGATAGTTTCGGTAACGAATATTAGATTGAATGTAGTTCTAATAGTCGAAACTGAGCAGATAAAGACTATACTTAATAACACCTGAAAGTCGATTTTACCGAAACTTGTGAATTGGGTACGGTTACGGATATATTTCTATTTCGGATATCCGATAGTTTCGGTTACGGTTACGGAGCTCCATAACATGCCTGCTCCCGATCTTTACCTCAGGCCCCGATTGCATACAACTCTCGCGCTATCTGTAGATCTAACCTCGTGAATAAAAAAAATGCCAATTCTAGGAATAGTTCATTATAGAATCGCCAACCGTTCACTTAAACCTAGGAGCGGACAATCTTAATACGTCATAATTTAATTTTCTCCTAAAAACAAAAGCCGACTTCGACTTCAAATTCTACTCGACTAAATTAAATTTTGTGAAACCAACCAATTTAGAAAAAACTAGCGCCCCGTTCCGGCTCCGCTCGGATCATAACCTAAACACTGTCTGCAGCGCCATCTGCCGGGCTTATTTGTGAATCTAAACAATCCTTTAATCCAAGTGGATTAGAGGATTGTTTACACACACAAAAAATCATTCAAATCGGTCCCGCCGTTTAGGAGGAGTTCGCTGGCAAATTACTAAAATCACGTGATAGCGGAGTGTGTCCGGAACGAGGCTGAAAGAGTCGACTACGGGACCCAATACAACATCAACACATGTTGACACGGGTTGGTACTGTGACATTCTGGCGGATCCCCTATCAGTAAGAGCTAGAGCATTATATGGACTGGTTAATAGGTGCATTAAACGAAGGTTTGATGCGCAGATTAACCAGTAAGTACAGATTGTTAAATATTGTATGTATCACTATGAGGGTGACATAGTCATATATGACTAAACCCTCTATAATATAATAAAGATTAAAAAAAAAAAAAAAAAAATTACTAAAATGGCCATTAAAAAATAGGGGTTGATGAGAAAAGGGTAAAAATTTAGGGTTGTATGTATTTTTAATGCCACATTATAAAAAAATAAAAACAAAAAAATTGACCAAATATTAAAAAAAATATATTTAAGGGTGAACAACCCTTATTACTACAAAAAATAATCGGTTAAAAATGAAAAAGTTTGCGAGAAATAGAGAGGTTCCTTAGGTCGTTTAAAAATAATTGTTTACAAAGTAAGAACCGTTATATTGGCCGGCGCGAGTCTCTTGGGCGTTTACTCGTACTGCGATAATCGTACCGACAAGGCTATTATGTAAATCGGCCATTTGTTTGTTACATTGGAGTTACATAACTTCATTGTCGGCGATGCAATGGAAACCGCTACGTCGGGTCGCAGGTTACGTTAACCGCTATTGTAGGTCTCGCATTCGTACCTAGATGGCTTCGTCATCATCATTTTGAGCCCATTATTGGCTATTGAGCATAGGCCTCTCTTCGGCTCCCCGATTTATTCCTCATATCTTGATCCGGTGCTAGTCTTTTCTTTGCGTCATCCTAGACTTTTTTAATGTCTGCGGCTATAGCTTCGTTATTGTTTTACCTACGGTGTAAAAAGGTAGGTGTTGTGAGTTTGATGTATTGGTAGGACTCTTGGCAGAGTCCGCCTGGGGAAGTACTACACCTTTGCCAGTGATTCTACCGCCAAGAAGTAATGTGCAAACATTACTGTGTTCCGGTTTGAAGGGCAATGTTTCCAGAGAAATTACAGGGCTTAGAGATATAACAACTTAGATCTCTGGATCATGATTTTGGCTCTTCATGTTCCAATAGCTGCGTGTCACTGTGCTGTTATATGGCAGGCATGTTGCTTACCATCAGGCACATATCCTGATCGTCTCGTCACTCTTTATTTAAAGAATATATATATATATATCTTAGATCTCTGGATGACGAGCGCAGTGCAGTGCTAGGTAACGATTTGGACTTTCATGTTCCAATAGGTGTGTATCACTGTGCTGTTATGTGGCAGGCGTGTTGCTTACCATCAGGCACATGTCCTGCTCGTCTAGTCACTCTATACTATAAAAAAAAACTGGTTGTGTCATATACATATAATCGTCACGTTGTTTGTAAAGACTCGTAAACTAAGTACTTAACCGATTTTAATCAAATTTGCACACCGCGTGCAGTTTGATCCAACTTGAAAGATAGATATCGTTTTTATTTCGATTAATAGTAGTTTTTAAAAAGGCTATATCCGAGCGAAGCAGGAACAGGGCGCTAGTTATAAAAAATGTGTAGTAGGTTCATGAAACAGATTTTAATATAAGAAATGCTATGCTTATATTAAATCCTATGCCAATCGAGTTCCATTTCGAGGTTTCGACCCACGATAAGACGTTATTATCGACCCACATTGCAGCTGGACATACATTCCTACATTCTGATTAAGTCCTACGTTCAAGTTAACTTCGCAAGTTAAAACAAGCATTTGATTCAGTTATTCTCGATTGTTGGTTTGTAAACAAGGACCAAGGTGTATTGCACCACACGTAACAGCGTCCGTCAAACATTTTACGTAATATAACTTTAATTCCACAGTAGGTATAAACACATCTGAACCGGTGAAAGGCGTCACTACTATCGCAAGCAACGATTAACATTGCAACGGGCGTGCTTAGTCCGAGTTTCGGCCACCACGAAAAATAAGTTTGTGGTTTAGCGCTTTACATAATTCAGTTGTGAAGCAAATTGAATGTCAGTCACCGCAATGTTTCGTATCGTCCTTTGCTGGATTAATATGGCGATGTAATGAAACGTGACCTACATGTTTCCCCTTTTGTACAGCATCAGGTCACGCAAAAACCTTAGTGGCGTAGTGGTGTCCGATTTTACAAGAGTCAGGTCGTAAGTTCGAGCCCCGTCAGCACAACAACTGTATATTTATTTTAACTAGAAACTTGTCATCACCACGATTTTGTTTTAAATTTTAGCATTTACTTATTGGCTTTGGCGGTAATCGAATTGTCATTTATCGTAATCGTGTTCCAGACATTCTTTAACCCATATTTGGCCAGAATGAGGCGTTGCCGTTGTCTCTCGCCTTGTGAGAGAATGCTCCAAATTCAGTGGAAACAGTAAATCGATTGTTTAGGCTACGCAGAAATAGTCGTTATTTCCGTTAAGTTACAGACATCTCAATTAATGTTTGAACTAAACTGCATCGCTTTCAGTAATAGACGAGATGACTAGAAAACTAATCAGTTCGTCACTTACATTATGCTAAAATATTACACGTACTTTTTCTTTTGTTTCACAAAAAAATTACGAATTTAGAAGTTTCGAGTGACTTCACTTGACGTCATTGATCATCTATATCTTTATCGGTTTTTAAGAATTAGATAAAACAAAAAATACGTGTCCTATAACTACATAGTATAAAACAAAGTCACTTCCCGCGTCTGTCCGTCCCTATATATGCTAATAAGGTCTTTAAAACCACCAAACAAATTTTGATGCGGGTTTTTAAATAGATAGAGTGATTCAAGATGAAGGTTTATATGTATAGTACGTGCATAAAATAGCAGAGAGACACGGATAATTTTGAAGGTTTCTAATGTAATGTCATAAATAACCTTTTGTTTTCGCTTACAATGCAAACGCTGGCTAAACCCAATGAGCTAGGACAAAATAATATATATAACCCTTTAAAAGGTCTACAAAAAGTCAGCAATAGTAAGTGTCTATCAGCGTCAATCTGCATTGCACCCGTGCGAAGCCGGGGCGGGTCGCTTGTATTGTTATATAATCTAGCTAACGGAGTAACTCGAATGGTATATTTTTAATCCTTACGTCATCCCAATCTTTTCAGCATTGGGAAGCCACACTGTTAATTGTCACCCTGTTATGAATGGCCTACTCAACACTCAACAGCGTAATCAAATTATTATGTGATTCTGCTATTTTAAATGTTACTCATTTTTATTACGTGCAAAAACTTTACTAACTTTCGGTATGTTACCTCAGTGAGATTATTATTATTCAAATCTATATATATATATAAAATATTATTCACGACAAAATTGATTATCTATGATAGCTATGTATAGTAATTATTGGCATAGGTAGACGTATAGCGCCTTATCGCTAACAACAATTTCTTCCAGGCAATTTACGGCAGAAAAATTAAAATGGAAAACAGACTGAAAATAGAATGCGAGGTCACAAATTATAATATAATATCATCGGTTTGGTCACTTACTTAAAAATATACTTTATAATATTATGCACGTAAAACAAATATGATACTTAAAGAAAAAAAAATACAAACATTACACGAATAGGTACTAATTAACAGTATCTATAATGTATCAGAGAGTGTGCAGCTGATTTGCATGACCTAATACCATCACCTTATTCTTTATTCTACCGGACAGCCCGTAAGTCGAAAAAGCGACTTCACTACTAAAAACAACATTTTGTTTGAAAGGGTATTTAGATGCGTAGCATTTTTAGCTGTGTTTCATCAATCATAAATATGTAGATGCATAATAGGTATTTGCTTTACTTGCAAAGATACCTGTGGCCTAAAAAGGAACAATTGTGTTGGTGTGTGTTTTTTTAAATTTATAGTATACTGCTGTAATTATGTGACTGCTGTGCTGTAATTAATTATTTTACTTGTTTCAGGATGCAAAGGGCATCGCGAGGTCTCGGTACATTCACAATCATACCTGCTCTCGAGGACTCATCCTTATCAAAACGTAATGTACTATTTTCATAAAATTTTACTAATGTAGTAAAGTTATCCGTAACAAAATGTATTACGGGTAACTTTATATCTTTAATGTTATCCGTAACAAAACAGAAGAAGGTGGTGGTCGCAGGAAATCTACTAGGGATATTAAGAAGTTTTCGGAATGGCTTATATTTGGAAAATTGTCGTATATTTTTTTTTATAATAGTTTTTTCGTCGTCTTCGTCGCTTTAGAACGATATTTTTACGATAGCGGCACTGAATACGTCGATTGACTTTCAACTGATCTTTGTCAACAGGATTCATTCAATTTAAACAAGATGATGACACAGTGCCGCATCACCAGAAACTCATACCGAATAGCCGAGTATGTGATATCGCGAGTAATACCTGCCGAGCTCGAATGCGTCATCTGTATGGAAGTGCTGGATGAACCCATCACCACGGTGTGTGGTCACACGTTTTGTCGCAAATGCATTATAAAGCTGTTATATAATACACAGTATTGTGCGCTTTGCCGGCAACGATTGGATTTCACTATAATTTGTGTGGTAAGTTCAATTCGTATATATTACACTCACACTTTTTACAGTTACCTACCGGTGAACTATGACCGACCCTTGTCAACCGGCGTACACCAACCGCGGCTCTTACCATAATTCTACTAAGAATCGGGATTGATAGTCGAAACTTCATTAGGAAACGGGCATGTTCTAAGACATCTTTCGAGGATCTATGTCATCTGCTAACCCTAAGTCGACCAACGTGATGGATTATAGCCTTGACTCTCTCCCTGTAAGAGAACATTCTGTGAGGACCATTATGAAATGAAATTAGTACAAAGTAGTCGAGACAAAAAATATAGTTAAAAATATTAACAGACAGAAAAAACAACCCTATCGCTCTAGATTTTTAACATGAATATGTCATAATCTATTTTTAGGGACTTATGTCGACTAACGACAATGCCAGCCCCGTGAAATCACAACAATTTTCTACACACACTTGCAGGTTGCCGCGATCTTTTGAGTTCCAGAAAATCATAGGCTGTACATATTAATTTGGTTAGTTTACTGTTTCGACTATTTCTTCTTCTATTAATCTTACTTCGTTTTATTTCAGACGTCTGACACAAGCTTCATAAATACCATGTTATCAGTGATCGTTCCAAAGGCTCTCGAAAACACGTCTTTGAAAGGAGAAATAGTGCCGGCTTTAGAATCTACCTCCGTGTTTCCTACGTAAGCATTTCTTGTGATTTCCCAAATATACATTGATATAGATGCTGGTAGAACTGCCATAAAAATATAATATTTTGCTCAAGCTGTTTTTTTTTAATTATTATCCAAGCTACTTATTATCGCAGGAAAATAACGGGAACAGCGCGGGCAAAACCACCGGACGTTGTATTTAGTAAATATTAGGTAACTTAAATACAAATAAACTTTTTTTCTATTTAACTGTTACAGAGTGCCGTACCAGATAGTCGTGGTTGGTCTGTACAACAGAACGATGATTCTTCAACTGTTGTCACTAGGAGTACGGAAGATCGGAGTAGTCTCCACTTTCAAAGATGGCGGTTGTGGCACGGTTAGTACTTACTTTTATACGACTACGCAGTGCAGAAGCAGGGCCGGATTTAGGGGAGGGCAATCGGGGCGAAAGCCCCGGGGCCTCCACGAACGGGGGGCCTCTACAATAGACACTACGGGAAAAAAATATTTCAAATTCCGACTAGTAAAAACTAGTAAACATCTTTTATTTTTGTTTTTCTCACTGTTTTACCTATACCTACTACGGTACTTTGTACATCCATGATTATAATATTCTTAAATATGGCCAGGAACCATTTACCTTTACCTACTACGGTACTTTGTACATCCATGATTATATTATTCTTAAATATGCCCAGGAGTCCTTCACTCCTTTGTTGCCCCGATGCCTCGAGACCTCTAAACCCGCCCCTGTACAGGTATTTTCTAGAGATCTATATTTTTTTATTGATTATTTTCAACCTAATTCTGTATACATAATATTCTAGACTGGAAATAAGTGTAAAAGGTAAAAAACAATAACCTTTTTTTTGTGTACGTGAAAACTGGAAAAAATCCCACTTTAAGGTAACCTCATAACGTGTGATGTAGGAATCCAAGCTCATTCTTTTGCATTTAGTAAAGAAACTAACAAAGAGAAAATAACAACGCAGGCCAGCTAAAGGATATAAAAGTTAAAGTTGGTTAGGATAAAATTGTGATTTGTGGTGTAATACAAGTAAACAGTGTCACAATAGATAAACATGAATCATTGAATGATAATTTAAAATGACCGAAAGGAGAGCAATCCTTGTCACATGCGTCTTACTCGTGAACGGGTGTTGCTTGAGTTTGACTGACTACTTGCGACATATACGCAAATTTAATACAAGGATAGATTAGGACAATCAGAATCTTTTACGTGTATAATCATAAACTTTTCTTTGTATTTGTTAATAAAAAGCCCGGACTGAAGAGTTCGTGAATTGTAATATATCGTAATAAAAAACCTAGTATTCTTGTTTTTGAGGTCCACTATAGAAAACAAATAACATACTAAGAGGCCTACTTCCCATGAAACAAGCAAACATTTTTGAGCTTGTTTGGTCTATAAGATATCAGTAAAATTTACGAATTTCAATTAGTATGTTGGATGTGAATGATGATATAGCTTATTTCACATATTCTTAAGCAGTCTTCTTTGCATTGCACTCCCATCATTCTGCAATATAATTACTGCCTAGTGCATAAATTGCATGAAATATAACTTTGGGTATGTAGGTAAAAATAAATTTAGAAGCATTTTTTTATGTTTTTAGATGTTAAAGACTTTTAAGTTTTATAAAATAAAAACAGATCGATTCGTTTGCCTGCAAGACACCTCTTAGTGATTCGACACTAGTTCAATATTATTAGTTACCAGAATTTTCCTTTTTATTTATTAGTTTATCACTTGTGAATTATTAAATGTATGAACCTTAAATTTAAAAAATCTAAATTATAAGCCCACAATGCCCACATTTTTCCACTGGTGGACTTAACCTTCTCCCAAAACCACTCTCTTAGCTTTATCTTCGGCTGTTCGCTTCCAACCACTGGCTTACGTACATATTAACTCGTAAAAAATCGAAATATAGCTGGACGTGTTTTGATTATTTGTTTTGTATGCTGTTTAGGTTATAGAAGTCCGAGACTGCCTTATGTTGGAGAATGGATATTTGATAATATCGGCATTGGCCATCTCCCGATTCACTGTGACTGAGACGTTCTTTGGGTAAGTTCTTACAAAATCTAAAGTATATTAATATATAATATCTATTACGTAATAAATGGTAGGAGAGGGCAGGCCTTCAATTAGCCAAAGAAAGGATTTCAAATTTCTAAGAAAGTATCAGTTGTACATTGTTTGCTATTTCTGGTATTTGACGTCATTTGCGCTGTAAGTTGAAGTTTTTTGAATTCCTCTAGGTGCGCCTTGGGAGCTAGTTGTATAATCTAATTTGGTCATGTAACGACCTTTTTTCATTTCATAATAGTGTTACGTGTTGAACATGATTTTATTGTAATACATTTTGTTTCATTAGAGCTCGTTTTATTCGCAATATTGCTGCATAACTTTACTAACGCTAATGTAAACTATTTTTTTTAAAGCATACTAATATCAACTTTGGGTCGTATATCGAGTCCAAAGCTAAACTAGCTGCCAAAAAACTAGGTGTCCTCACAAAGGTGCGAAGGTACTTCAAGTCTGAAACTTGCTTACATTTTTTTTTAATTTGTGGGTACGATAACAATAAACAAATTGAAACTTAAATAAACTATTTATGATAAACTTAACTGTATAAATGTGTTCACCTAAATGTCATACACGGCATTGACAACAATTACTACAATAAGACAACGACAACTTATAAAAATATTTTCAAAGAAAAAATCAATTATTGTTATGCGATGATTTCATCTAAGGACGTATCTGATAGGTATACTAATTAAATATCCGAAGAGTACAGCAAAGCTTTGAAGCGATTAAAATTATGATAAAAGATTATATTATATCAAGCACAGATTCGCTCCTGTGTGGAGTACTGTTCGCCTTTGGGATGGTTCGACTAAGTATCAGCTGGAGGCTCTGGAATCGATCGAGAGACGTGCCAAAAGGCTGATAGGCAACACTCTTGTGCAAAAAAGACTTCAAACGTCTTGAACATCGCCGTAAAATTGCTAGCCTATTGGTTTTTTATCTTATTATATACATTTCGGAGAGTGTGCGACTGAATTGCATGATCTAATACCGCCTTGTCCTTTTTTCTATCGGAATGCTCGTAGCTCGAAAAAACGACATCGTTTCATGGTTGATGTTCCAAAGATACGAACGAAGAGATTTGACTCTACTTTTGTGATAAGAACGGCTAGGCTGTGGAATACGTTGCCTGATTGGGTTTTCTCCGATGGTTACAATCTTTGTTTCTTCAAATCGAGAGTGAATCGGTTTTGTTTTCTAGGGAAACACGCTCCATCGTAGACCGCATCGTCGCTTTACATCAGGCGAGATGGCGGTCAAGTATACACTTATAAAAGTTTAAAAAAAACACATTGGGATAAAATGAACAAGATAATACTAGAATGTGACTATGAAAAACCAACGGTTTCTTTTAATAAGATAACAGTAGAAGTTAATGTTGTATATTTTTTTAATTTGATTTGATATTTAAACTAAAATATACACTGTGATCTTTCCTACAGCAAACAGTTTGTCCATATAAAAGAGATGGTAGACGACGCGCCAATGGTCGATGAGAATTCAATGATATACGCGGCAGAGGAAATAACCAGAAAGGCGAATTGTTGGCTGTCGGGGCTCCCGCGAGATAAGGTATCGAAAATCGAGGATCGCTTCGGCAAGATGCCGATCTACACGAAAGAGCCACTGTGGTGGAATAACCCATCTTGCCCCCACTGGCTGTGGTGGCTCATCGCCGTCCTACCCTTCAATGAAACGTTGCAAGTAAGAATACTACAAATTAAATTCATTTATTTTTTTTGTAAATATAGAGTGACGAGACGAGCAGGACATGTGCCTGATGGTAAGCAACATGCCTGCCACATAACAGCACAGTGACACGCAGCTATTGGAACATGAAGAGTCCAAATCATAACCTAGCACCGCACCGCACTGCGCTCGTCACCCAGAGATCTAAGTTGTTATATCTCTAAGCCCTGTAATTTGTCTGGAAACATTGCCCTTCAAACCGGAACACAGTAACGTTTACATATTACTGCTTGGCGGTAGAATAACTGACAAAGGTGTGGTACTTCCCCAGGCGGACTCTGCTAAGAGTCCTACCACTACAGAAATATCTGAAATATCTTCAGATCCTGACCGAACTGGGAGTCAAAAATCTATAGCTCGGTCGGCAGTTTTTTGAAGTGAAAACTTCTTTTGGCGCGCCACAGACAGATTTTTGTGGGCTGTGAATTGAATTCTATCGTCACGCTCGGGAATGATAAAATTAAAAAATTACGGGTGAATTTTCCATTGGCCATCTGGAAACGCGTCAGCATTTCCTATTGGCTATATCTATAAATGTGTCAGCCAGCACTTCTAGATGGCTATGGTCATGGCTACGCTCTCCGGTTTCACCAGTGTATTAGTTTCCAAAGTGAGCTAAATTCCGAGTTATAAGTTTTCACTTCTATCGGCAGTTCCTATTTTTATTTTAAATGGTTTTGTGAGATACATTGTGCTTTCATCCGATGGCTAATTCAATTTATTTTATTTAAAATATAAAAGGTTTTTAATATAGTATGGTGTTAGGTTATCTAATTACGCAATAACTGACGTCAGAAGGTCCCTTAATAAAGTTATAGAATTGGTATTACTTAAGTCTCAAAAGATTTCACAACCGAGTTGCCTGACTTAGTTTTTTGTTTTTGATGGCTTCTTATTACGAACGTAGAGTAAACCTAATGATTCGAGTTTGTGTAACGTCTATTGTCAAACGATTTCGTTTTTTTTTAGTTACGTATAGTTGCTTGTACATTATATTAGGATAAATAAATATTGGTGGACATCACACACAACACCATCAGACCCTGATATAATACTTATGTAATTTTAAATACATACTTATTATACATAGAAACACCCAGACACAGTGCAAACATTTGAATTCATCACACAAATATTCGCACTGGGTGGGGATCGAACCCACGACCCTCGGCTTCGCAGGCAGAGCTACTACCCACTAAGCCACGAGGATAAGATGTTTACTAACGTTTTTACTAGCTGCCGACCCCCAAACCCATTACCCGGCGACAATTATCTGTATATCGCAATAAAAAATAATTATGAAACTGATTTAAAATTACTTTTAATGTTAAAATATATAAATATCGGCGCTATCAATTTAGCCCTAAATTAAACAAAGCTTGTACTCTGGGTCAGATAGTTGATCTGCAAACATCACTGTGTTCTGGTTTGAAGTGCAATGTTTCCAGAGAAATTGCAGTGCACAGAGATCACGTTTTATCTCTGGGTGACGAGCGCAGTGCAGCATTAGGTAGTGATTTGGACTCTTCATGTTCCAATAGGTGCACGAACATTTAATGGGCTGATTGTGCTTATGTTCTGCTCGTCTTGTCTCTCTAAACTGTAAAAAAAACTTATAAAATTGTACATAGAAACACCGAGGCATAGAACAAAATAAATGTGTGTATATCACACAAATATTTGGCCCTTGGGATCGAAACTACGACCCACGGGTTCGTAGGCTGACTTAATACCGACAGCGACTAGGCCAGATTACTAATTATTTTATTATTTCAGATTCTGCTACTGAGGACGAGAAGTTTATACAAAAGGATGGCCGGAGTTTCACGCGCTCTAGATTTACTAGACGCCGAGTTGTATTCCGAAACGGTAGCGTCGAACGAGATATTGTCCTAACAAACGCACGATGATTGATGCGAAGTGTGTCAACTGTGCCTATAAACATTTGGAAAGGTTCATTTTAGTGACCACTCTCTCGGATACGCGACTTATCGTTTCTGTACGGTACACACCAGCGGATCTAAAAAGATCTCTTTAAGATAATCCTCAAGGGATGATCTATAAAAAAAATGCCTAGGCTTTAGTAAAACTAGGTCCTAGAAGTTTATTTTTTGTTAAAGTTGTGCTGATACGCATTAGCTTTTATAGTTTGTTGAATGGTATTTTTTACCTTAAATCACACATGTAAGAATCCCAGACTCTGAATTTCCTTTTGTGTCTATATTATATTGCATACATCACACACCGCAGTTGTTGGCAAGCTAAATTCTTGCAAAATTGTATTTGTTCAAACCAATTAAAAAGATCACAAATGGATAACTTATAACATGCGCCAGGACCGATGGCGTTGTATGATGTAAGTAATAATTATATTGAATTACGTTGTAATACAATATATATCAAAGGAGTCAGATAATGTGGTCATCTTGATGTCTGTTACGATCATGAATGATTCCGAATCAGCTTCAGCCTCTTCAGCAGGGTTTTCATACAAGAATGACTCGGATCGGCTGCTTGGATGCTACCCGAGTCACCTATTCTTAAAAGTCATCTAAGCGCGCTTGGAGGTCGGTATTCCGGCTATGAACATTTCGACCGTTAGTCGCGCTAGCTTTGGTTCTCTCGGATTTATGTATAATGTGATGCATTCGTCTCGATTGTAAATAGTACATAAATGTTCGTCAAGGTAAATAAATGTTGTTTTGGACGTAATGAACTTATATCCGAGAGACATGAGAACAAGCCAACTCGTAGTTTTGCTCTTGTACTGTGAAAAGCCTGCTTTAGTGTTGTATAAAAAACTACATAATAAACATCCTCACGCAGAGTAATTGAATAAAACATTGAAGTGCCTTATGGTAACATGGTGATTTTATTGTATATAAGAAAGTAACATTTAGGCAGGGGTGCCTGCCTGTTCTATCTTAAATATACTCTGCATATCTATATATAAATTGATAAATGTTATTTATCGATTCAATTGATATAACTTTGTATACTTATTATGTTATTTTGATGCTGATTGGAATACTTAATTCAAACAACTACCTATAGGTAAATATTCACTGCAAAAACTTTGTGCAAGCAAAAATTTGTGCCCTGACACAGCGTATGAATTCAAAGTTAAAATTACAACACATTTTGGTGATTCATTTTAACTTTATTTCTAGCATAAAATCGATAAGTTTGTAAATAGGGTTTTTTTAATGGAATTTAATTATGTTTTCCTAAATCGAGTGTTTTTTTTAGTAAGGTCTCCTGTGTTACTTTTATACATTCGTCGAGACCGCACCGCAGTGAATGTTCGCCTATAATAGAATGTCGCCGCTGAGCTCATTAAACTGCTTATAAATTACTATAATTTATCTAGACGTCCCATAAATTTATAATTTACTTATTATTTACTGTTATCAAAGTTCATCATTCATATAATATTAGATGTACCGAGAGCGAGCGAGCGTTCAACTCTAGTTATTAAGTTATCTGTAAGTATATGTATAAATAATGCGGGTAATTGTGTGGTTATCATTGTTAAATATGTGGCCACTTACCCGATCTTTCTGTGATTTGTATTTGTAATGTGTAGAGTTATTCGTTAGTAAAATATTAAATGTGACTTTATTTGTTATCGCGCATAGTACGTCATATATTAATGATATAGTGTGAGGGTCTTGAGGGTGTCATCATTGGTCCGTGCGCTCTACAGAGTGAAACATTTGATTTTGTGAGAAAATCGTCTGGAAACCCAGACGATTCGGTCGAAACGAAAGATCGGGTAACGTTGAAACCAACGTTACTTGAAAACCTTGACTAAGCTAAAACTGTCGCCTTTCTAATTTTGGACAAACGATGTGATGCCATATCAGCTTTTCGATGGTATAACGTGGGCAGTGAAATACGGTTCTTCAATCTGATTTGTCCTCTAGCGGTGGTTATTAATTTTTCATCCAAATGCCATAAAAATATTTTAAAGTTATTTGAAATTCGATGGTCACTAGTAAGAAACTAGTTAGTACTTATTTATCAGTGAAGTTAATTCACAGAAATCACATGTCCTTGAGTTAACTATCGCCTTAATTTTAAATCTTGTAAATTGCACAGAAGTGGGTCTAAGCCAGAATACACGGTGAAAACGTTACCGTGACGTAAAACAAGATTTATGGTATTGGAAATTACCACTGTGTTCCTTCTATGCACCCTGCGCAAAATGAAACATTTCTGGTGTTAATCGACGATAATATTTTCATTACGTACTCAACTTGGTTCACTGTGACTCCTTACAATAGTAAACTGCTCGTCCCTTTCAATGATATTCGCAGTTTAGTGAGGGAATATTCGTATTACATGTAGTATATTCGGAATATGTTCTACTAATACCTTTTTAATACAATCGTAAAGGTTAAAAGGTAAGGTCCAGTTTTAGGATAGATAATCCCTACAATGTTTCATGGAATGCCAAATTATAAAATAAAGGAAGTAAAATTTAAAGGGGGCACCCCTTTAAAGTTTACTAACAAAAAGGAACAATCGCGACGTTAACTTAATTTATATCGGCCAAGAAAAGGCGTGGCAACTATTTGCGATAACTTCTGCACCGCTAGTGGAGTACTGATTGTGATTCCAATTCATCATGCATAGGTTTTCATAGTCAATTATCTTGTTTGTACTTACTACTTTTTTTGAAAATAAACTTAAATTGTTGTATAAAATTTGGTTAAAATTGTTATCTTTGAGAATAACGGAACGTTGCATATCGTATTGCTGTTTCACCGATTTCTTTTATAAACAATTTTAGATTAAATCTATTTTCCTCCAGGAATAAAACAAATCGCTGTGAAGTCGACTGGAAAATCGACGTAATTACCGACCAGCTGAGAACCTAAGACGTACGAGTATAGTTTTGGATTTGTTTGGAATTAGATCCGTCGTTTTGTCCGTTTAAATGTTCTAAGTCTACTTTAATTAGAGTATGCTTAGAACATATACACGTAAAACAATGTTGTATCGGACGAAACGAAGTAGGATGAGAGCAGGAAAGTCGCGAGTTTTTTTTTTCCAAATTACGTTTTTGTAGAAATAGAGTAGACGTCCAGTATTGAAGTCTACTGGCGAAATTGTTGAACTATTTTATTTCAATGTATGACTTTCACTAGAATACAATGATGGCATCAATCGTCAAGGATCATGAGTGTTGGCGTGGAATCTAGCTTAACGCGAGTACTTGTTACCTGTAATTGAATCTTAGATGGATGGATAACACTTACAAGTTTTCCTCGCATCTCTAGTCGATTATTAATTTGTTACCATAATTTAGTATTTGCAAAAACTTGGAGACTGAAACTAGTTGGTAAGTAAAGTTCTTTTTACGTTTATTTTTTTTTAATAAAGTATGTTTAATGCTCAACACGTCATGCTAGCTCGGTCTCGCATTTCGGCAATGGCTGTTGTAGATTCGCGGAAATATAGCCCTTAGTGTCTACCACCTTTCGAACTCTTAACTAAAATGCTTGACTCTGCTATTGCTTTCTCTCTCTGTAAACTTGAGCTAAAATAGAGAGAGCGATATCAAAGCCAAGGCCATTTTACTTAGATGTTAAGTATCAATAGGCACGTGGGGAATGTGTCGAATGTGTCCAAACGGCATAAAGTAAAACTTTACCAATTAATAATTCATATAAACCTCTGTTTGTCTATTTTTAAACTCACATTATCTTAAGGTGACATTTTTACGACACAGTACGAAAAACATAATGACGAACTACTTTACCAAAACGAATTAATCTAAAATGTGTACGACATATCTAAACGCACTCGTATTATATACGTATCTTCATAATAATAATATCTTCATAAGTCTAATTACAAATTGTTGGAAATGCGAGAGTGAAATAACACAGCGCGTTGAGCAGTTCAACTTCAAACATTCAATTACGATTACATTCAATAATCGCTAAACTATTGAATATTTCGTTTCACTATTAGTTCATAGGTGTAACTTGATGTTTAACTGAGATATCAAAAATACTATTTTCGAATGATCGTTAACAAGGTCAGATGTTTATATTATTTTGTAACTCGACTATTTCAATACAAGGTAAAGTAAAAGTGATTGCTGAATTTCTTACACCAATAGTTTTGTATGAAATACTTTTAGTCCCCCAAGTGTCATGATTGATGTAAATTCATAAAATATTGAGGGAAAAAACAAAAAAAAACTTATGGAAAATGAAAATGGGACCAACTCCGAAATAGCAAAACAATAAAGAATAGGGGTTTCTAGTAAAAATGTAATTTTAATTTAATATAAACAATGAAACAGCTTATTTTTTTAGATATTTCAGAGTTAGTGGCCTTGTGGGGCTTGGTCCAGACGAATTGCGTAAATCGGCACTATTGGCAGGACTATAAGTATCCGTATTATATATGTAAAATGTAAAAATATTTTAATAAGGACAATAGTTGTCAAGAAATTGTCATCTACACTCCAGTAATGACGCGCTAGGAAATTACGCTAATTTCGACAGTTTTACACATAACGTGCACAGACGTTTTGATTTTGTATTTTTACAAAAAACGACTGTGCATTATTTCTGTACATTTTCTTCCGTCCGGTCATGTACGAATATCATGTTCGACCTTTCCGAGAAACAGTGTAATATATTATTTTGTATTGCTGTGTAAATGTGCCAAATGTCAAAGACATATATAATGTAAGTTATATAATATGATAATGCCATAAAACTAAGGTTATTTCCAAAACTGTTGAGGCAACTCTAATTTTAATAAATTACTTCACAGTAACTTTATGTACAAATGATAATGTATGCATTCGGTTTTGTACAACATCTCTGTACCGTGACACTAGTTTTTATTGCGAAAATACCTCTAAAATGTGATATCTAACGTTTTAGATAATATTGGGACAATTTTTTGCTTACTAATATATGCAAATGGCTCTTAATTTTTTTTCCAACAAGTATTAAAAATTTGGTGTCAAGTAATTTATACATTTTTGAGGAATATTCTTTTTTGATTTTTTATTTCTACACGTGAGAATAAGATTTTGTTATATGTGAAGACATTCCTCTACCTGTTAATAGGTTTAATATTTTTTCAGATTATAGAAAAGGAAATTTGTTTTTTTTATTGTATTGAACCAATAATAATCAACATATTTATGCCGTGACGTATTAATGGTTTTTAGAAGAAAATTACATTAAAAAGGCATTCGCCTTTAATAATTCTAAAAATGTAAACAACTGTTATTTTTTTTTGACATGAAATTTTTTAAAATGTTTTTTTTTCATGCGAATGGCCCATCTAAAACGGTTTCAAACCGCACCCGCGCGCGGGCGCGGCGCCGCGCCGCGCGACTGTTTTGTTGGCCGCGGCTGCCGCAGCCGCCGCGGCCGTAAACCGCGTCGTGTGTTTTGAATTCAATGCCGCGGTTGGCAGCCGCGCCGTGAAAACCGGCTCTATCCTATATATATATATATATATAGCTTTCATTTCAGCTCCACATATTTTCCACGTTAGAAATACTTCACTTGTAGGATACTTCAGGGCACATGAACTGACGGACCAATTACTGAATAGATAAATGTCTATAATAAATAATATTGTCTCTTTCCATTTGTCATATCATATTGTTTGCTCTAATTGATTCATTCCCAATATGTATCCTCTTAAATTTAATCAGTGTAATGAAGCCTATGATAAGATTACTGTCGTCGTATTTTTGGAAATATCTTTTTTGCTACTAAGTACTTAATTTTATTACAATTGTGATTTACTGTGTAATGATGTTATTATTGTGATTATTATGGTAATGTAAAGTAGTAGTAATTTAAATGAAGGATTGCTTACATTATTTTTTGAATTAATAATGAATTTTAAATATTGTTGTCATTCTGGTACACCACAAATTAAGGATATTATTTGATCTCTTGATTTCTAGATGTGAGAATAACATTTCAATATGTTTGATTTTGTCAAATTATGAAATCTAAGGTGGTTGTTACACTTTTTAATTAATTCACTGGTGAATTATTTATCAGGTCGGTCCAGTCCGACATAAGTTTCGCGAGATTGCACGCGCGTGATCGTTGTCTGTTTGAGCCCATATTTGAGTGTATTTTATTTGCCGGATGGTAGCGGAGTCGTATAAGTCGGCGCAGACCTTAACCGACCTGGATAGACCTGGACCGACCTTATAACACGTGCGTTACCCGTTAATTAATTAAATTTTTGTCAAATTAGTTTAGTCATGGACCAACATTGACAACATTGTCTTCAACATAGAAACATTCCTCTTTCTTTTTATAGAACTAAAATTTTATTTCAGTAAAAGTTTATAAAAAAACAGAAGCATTGAAACTTTTTTTTTGTAAGGGACCCATAAAAATGAATCAACTTATTCCGTGACGTATTCAAGGTTTTTTTTTACAATGATATTGTTGATAAACTATATATTTAAACGAATTGCCCTCTAAAGTTTTCTCTGGTCTACATTCCAAAGGAAGACTGATTTTCTTTAATTTTTATTTATTTTCGAGCGCGGGCTTTATTATCCCGAAGTTCACTTACATAAACTTCACCTACAGCTCCGGACGTTTTCCACGTTAGAAATAAATAAATATTGTTGGACATTTCACACGCAACACCATCTAGCCCCAAACTAAGCAATGCTTGTTCCTACTATGGGTACCAGATAGCTGATATAATATTTATATATTTTTATTTACATACTTAGTACACATATAAAATACATAGGTTAGTACGTGAACGAAAGGACCAAATACTGAATAGATATGACACCGTAAAATTGTCAACACCGTCAAATTATAATCTAACTCATGTTAGTTAAATTAGTTTGTAATCTGACGACGTTAGATTATAATCTGATGGTTTTTACAATTTTACGCTGACATACATAATATTGTCTCTTATTATTCGTCATACATATTGTTTGCTCCAATTGTTTCATGCCCAATATGTGTCCTCAAACATTTGATCATTGTAAAGAAACCATTGTAAGATTACTGTCGTAGTATTTTTGGAAATATCTTTTTTGCTACAAAGTACTTAATATTATTATGATTGTGATCTCATAAGGGTAACATTTGTTACTGAAATGTTCTATAAACATTACGAAAACTTTGACATCGTGACTTTTACTACAGACAAAGTTTTGTTTTGTAAAAAATTAGATACTGATGTTCCCCTTACTAACGCCCTGTGTAAGTCTTAAGAATCTCAACTCCATTATACATGTAATAACCTTTAAATATATGTTATATGTTAGATATTCGGAATATTTATGACTTTGGATTACAAAATAAAAAAATGTGCAGTATGTAGAAAGTGGTTTTATTGAATAAATAATAAAAGCGGACAAGTGCGATAATAATTATAATTTTTATAGTTTCAAGAGGTAAGATAGATAAATAGAAACAGTTTAATGTGACACAAACAAATTAAAATATTAGGTACACAGAAATACTTATTAACTAGTGAGTGCCACAAGTGGCGGCCTAATTGCTGAGAGCAATCTCTTCCAGGCAACCAGCACAAAGGAAAATAGCCTACTTATACTCGTAATAATACTACTACATATTTATATCCATAACTACATAAAATAATAAATATTCACCTATAAATATGAGACTATACAATTTGATTGATAAATACTATAAATATTAAACAATTACCAACAAAAGTGCGGACATGATGAACAATAAATTAAGTGTAACCAATCAGTGTATTACAGCTTCAACCAGCAGATACCAACAGTACTACCACCTACAATTTACTGGTGTCAACAGTTATGCTTTGCGATAAATCAAAATCTTTTAATCATCCTTGCCTGTGATTTACTGGAATTAACATTTAGACCAAAGCATTTTCCCCACTGACAGACACTAGCCAAATCCAAATTCATGGCCTAAATCGCGTCTGAAACTTTTGAAAAAGGTGCGTGAGAATAGATCTGAAGGTCATCAGCGTAAAGGTGATTGGAAGAGGAAAGGTTGAAAGAGATGGAATTGATGAAAAAAGAGGAGGGGATAGGACGCCACCCTGAGGGACTCCGGCAGATGTTGAACACCAAGAAGATAGGTACATTATCCTCAAGGCGAACTCGCTGCCTACGACTACAGAGATAGCTATATTTAGAAGAGCGTAACAAGGCTAAGAGAACATCGTGATCAACGGTATTGAAAGCATTACTAAAATCAAGAAGTACCAATACAGTAAGATTACAATTTTCCATCGAAAGACGGATGTCATCGGTAATCTTTACCAGTGCACTGACGGTACTATGCCCCGAACGAAACGAAATGACGGTACTATGACCCTGATTGTAACGAATTTATTGATAACGGAATGATAGATTATTCAGGAGCGATTGAATAATCTGTTATTCCGCAACGCCGCGCCGTACAAAAATCATGCGATAAGGTGAAATGATCAAGGGTTGCAACCCCCCCTCTTCAACTGCACTCAGTTGGACAGCTTACAAGTGACGGTATAGTGCTGAATCTTGTTATTTTATACCCTTCTATAATCCTACATAGGTCTCCTGGTAGTTCATTTGACCCATACATTTTATTAACCGGCATGTAGTCTAAATGGCTTATGGTAGTGTATCTTGTGGATTGTAGATAGGTACTTAAACGAAGCGAAACGCCACATCTGCCCAGTATCTACCCTAAGTCATTCAGCTAGTATTCCCTGTGGAAGGTCGGAGGGATTGGTTTTGAAAATCTCTTCTTAGCTTGCAACTCGTGTTCCAGGCTGGATGAGCTAGGACGACCTCTTTTATCTTAATTTGTGCTTTGTGTCTGAGTTACATAAAAATAGGCCAGCTATAGACTAAATCTATGAGGCCAGCTCGTTTCTGAACTCGGCTAAGTTCTTTGCAACATTGTCCTTTATTGTATTATTTTTATGCGTAATCTTGGAGTTGACAACAATTAACAACCACGTCAAGCAAATGAGAAAAATACAATTTACGGGATTTGATCAGGGACGCCGCTGGCTGTTTCGTCGCCCGCGTGCTAAACTGATTTTGCCGCCCCAAGGCTACTTACTCTTAGTTTTACAAGAACAAAATTAAAAAAAAAAATTTGTCTCGACTAAATAGGTACGTTGGATTTGAAATGTGTACAGTATTATACTAGTCGAGCCCTTTCATATTTGATACCCATGTAGAGACAGTAGTGACTAGTGAGACAAAAACGATATGCACCATTTTGTGGAAGCGGCCATCTTGAATCAATATTTACCAAACATGGGTAAAAACCACCACAGTAAAGTGGCGAAAAACGAAAAAAAAGTGGCAGTCATAGGAACTGCCGATAGAAGTGAAAACTTATAACTCAGATTTTGATAGCTTACCTTGGTAACTACACGGGTGTAACCGGAGGGCGTGGCCTCGCCATCTTGGCATGACCATCTAGAATTGCGTCTTCATTTCCCATTGGCTGATGCGTTTCTAGTTGGCCATGCCATGATGGCCTGTCCACGCTCTTTCAGCATTTCCCATTGGCTGACGTATTTCTAGATGGCCAATAGCCATGGTACCGAGTTTACCCGAAGCTTGCTTATCATACCCGAGCGTGACGTATGAATCCAATTCACGAAAACAATCCCTGAAAAATCTGTCTAGGCGCGCCTAAAGAAGTTATCACTTCAAAAAACGCCCAAAATCGGTACGACCGTAGAGAGATACGATGCGGCCATAGATTGCACGGTGTATGGGCATCGGTGCAACTGAGGTAGGCCACAATGTTGAGGGGTGGGCATCGCGGCTGTGGGATGGAGGCCGCAGCGGGAGAGGATAGTCAGTATTACAATGCTCCGCTCTCACGGCCTTGATTGACAGGGTCACCACCACCGTTAGACAGCGAATGCGGTGGCGATGCAGGCGAAGTCAGTATTGCGGTGCACCGCTGTTTCTATCCTCCGATGTAACTGAAAACTGGTAAGCGGCCACAGACCTGAACCGAACTGAACCGGCGTAACGAGTCTGCATAACGAGAGCTGAATAATGCGTAGTCTAACAGGCGCTTAAGTAGAGAGTGTAAATTCAATTATATTTATCCAAAACATTACGTTATTTAAGTATTTATGTATGTAGAATATTATTTTAAACAATTTCAACTGAGGCTTGGCGAAAAATTAGTTTGCAATACTGCTAAAAAAATGATGTAAATCAATGACATTGACAGTTTTTTCTCACCAACTGACAGTGACAGCAAGACAAACTATTTCTTAGTGTCAACTGCCACTTTGCACAGTAGGCATGTCAGCAGTGAAAAAAAATTCGAAGTACGCATATTAGCTTACAACGACGGGGTGTTATATATGTTTGATGTCTCACTCTCTGTATGACTGTCTATATTGTCTGTTTGTATCATCGTAGCCCCCGAATGGGCAGCCCGATTATTAATATTTTTTAGTTTGAGAGGTGAAATAGTCGGGATTTTTAGCTTAGCTATGATTAATGAGAACCAATTCAAGATCACTGCTGCCACGAAATCGCGAATACCTAACATATTTTTTTCACAACTTGCAAAATTATCTACAAACCAATAGAGGTTCCAAACACTGTATAGTTGAAGCTCATATGCTCATTGTAGGTGAGAAAGCAAATAGTAAATGTGAACTGAGATATTGCTAAATTTATTTTCAGTAAAAAAAACAATTTATTTTGCAAAAAAATTACAAATGACAGGAATCAAGTTTGAGAAATTAAATAAATTAATATCAGTGTAAATTAATTTCACACTACACCAATTAGCCCCACACTAAGTTATTACTTAGTAACCTATATAGGAACCAAAAACCTGATAAATATCACACAAGCTGCAGAATGCACTAATGCGTCAGCATTTCTAGATGGCAAATAGCCATGGTCCCGAGCTTACCCGAAGATTTCTTTCATTCCCGAGCGTGATGCTTGAGATCAATTTACAGCCCACGAAATTTGTTGTGGTGCGTCAAAAGAAGTTTTCACTTCTATAAATGTCAGCCGTCACGGGACGCGTGTTTCATTTCCCGTGCATAGCGCAAACTGTTCTTCTAATACGAGGAATGAGGAATGGACCTCGAGTTTGCAAATAAATGTACTTCTTGTCTCGCTTCTTTGGCAGTAGCATTTCTGGCTTTTGGCAGGACCCAGATGGTCACTCACGAGACTGATAAGAAATCTTTGGGTACACTCGAGACCAGACCTTGGCCATCTAGAAATACTGACGCATTTCTGGCCTATCTATGGCCAAGCTCATGTCCAGGCCTTCCGGTTTCACCCGCGTTTCCAAAGTAGGCTGTCAAATTCTGAGTTTAAGTTTTCACTTCTATCGGCAGTTATTTTTATTGTAGGGTTTCTGGTGATTTTAAAGCTGCCTATACACACTGGGCCAGTGGAGGCCAACGCGAGTGTCGACAAAACGGCACGAGACAAAACGTAGCATCCACATACTGGCCCAGCGCAGGCCAACGCGAGCGTCGACAAAACGGCACGAGACAAAACGTAGCATCCACACACTGGCCCAGCGCAGGCAAAAGCGAGGTAGGCCAATAGAAGAACAGGACGCTACTCGCCAAGCGCCTTTGTTTTGTGCACAAAAACCGACACCGCTCACGAGAGACGAGTCGATACAAAACAGCCCTATACACACTGGCCACTTGCCGTCACTCAGCCAGCGAGGCGAGCGACGCGAGTCTCCACACACTGGCGTTGGCCTCTACTCGGCCAGTATGTATAGGCGGCTTAAAAGTTGAATCTAGTTCATTATTTGTTTAACCGTTGGCAGCACTGTCTCTCTTCTGTCAGTCTGTCACTCTGTCAGCCTGTATTTTGCTGGTTCAGGGTTCAGTTTTCACTTTTCACTTTTCAGCTTTCAGCTCACAAAAAGTTGTGTTATATACAATGGACGTACCTAATTGTATTTTTTATGTTATTCCATTAAATATGGCAAGCAGACAAAGTTAGGAAGGTCTATTTTAGGGAATAAATATCTTTAGTTCACAACTCACTGTTTCTTATTAAATGAGACCGTAAACAACGCATATTTTATCCACGTTTCATAAACACTTGCGGGGGTTTACAGGACCATCATTCAATTTATTAAATTATTACTCCAGTATGGTTGTTATACGGTGGAAAAACCCTTTTCGAGGTGGTGGCCGCTTTTGCGATAGTGTTGGGAGATTCTTTGGTCTTTTGAGGTAGGTACAAATACCATTCACCATATAAAATTTCTTACTAACATAAAATTGTCCAACACCAATTTTAGAAAAAACCAGACTGCATGAGTTTATCATCTAAATATTCAGTAATTTTATTACTCCATTAATTCATTAAAATTGCCAACTAAGCTTTGAATTATTAAATCAATTCCCATAGGGCACAAATGTTTGTGTTATTAACACAGATGTGCATGTTTTGTGCACACACAGGCGTTAGGATATTTCTATGTATTATTATAAATATTATATCAGATTCCTGGTTCCTAAATAGATTTCCTATTGTTTAGTGTGGGGCTAACTGGTATAGTGTGAAATATGTACACTGATATTCATTTATTTAGTTCTCCAAACTTGATTCCTGTCAAATTAAAATTTAATTAAAGTGTTTTTTTTTCAGACTGAATATAAATTTAGCAATATCTCAGTTCACGTTTACTATTTGTTGTCTCACATACAATGAGCATATGAGCTTCAACTATGCGGTGGACTTCTGCTTGGAACCTCTTTATTGGTTTGTGGATAATTTTGCAAAGTACTTAGGAAAGGTTAGTATATAAATTTACACTTTATTATAATATAGAAATACTTATTATTCATTTACTTGCAACTAAGAAGTCTTAGTTGCAAGTTCGTAGATTCAGAGGCCGTATCATTTCTACCTTAATATTGTAGAGCAGCAAGATAGACCATCATATTATTTAATTATTCTGGTCAGTCACAATGCAGTGCTTGGCAATGTTCTGAACTATTCATGCACAAAATATTGCACTGTAATGTTATTTATTTATAGTGTACTATAATAGAATGCGCAGCACATGTTCCTGATGGTGAGCAACACACACAGCACAGTAAATGATTTATCTGTATGCCCTGTTATTTCTTTGGAAATAGTAATGTAAACATATTAATGTATACTGTATGTATGACTGGCCCCGTGGCTTAGTTGGTAGTAGCTCTGCCTGCGAAGCCGAGGGTTGTGGGTTCGATTCCCACCCAGTGCAAATATTTGTGTGATAAATTCAAATGTTTGCACTGTGTCTGGGTGTTTCTATGTATAATAAGTATGTATTTAAAACTATATAAGTATTATATCAGCTATTTGGCCGCCATCACACAAGCTTTGCTTAGTTTGGGGTCAGATGGTGTTGTGTGTGAATTGTCCACCAATATTTATTTATATTTATTTATAATGTATTTCTGTAATGTTAACATTAACATTAGGTGAGTTTGGAACTGTAAGGCATTAGATTGTTTTCTCCATCTAACAAAAAACTATTTAGAACTTTTGAACTAAAGCTATTATTAAACTAATGAAAATATTTCCCAGAAATCATTCTCTTTCTAAGTTATTGTGATGATGATACAGCTGCCATAGCCAGAAGTCTTGACTATGGACATGTTGAACGTTGAACATGATCGAAAAGTCGGGAGGTAATTAATAAAACCGGCCAAGTGCGAGTAGGGCTCCCACATGAAGGGTTCCGTACCATTAGCAAATAAAAGTTGAAAACCTCTGGCTCTATTCTGAATTCCGTATACATATTTATACATAGACTATCGCAGTTTCCGCAGACAGGCATTCATCCAAAAAAAATTACAAAAATTTTGATTTGACCTTAGACACTAACGACGAATTCGATAGCGCCTTTTATTATTCTAGTGGCGCATTCTAGTGTGCTTGGGACGAACTAATCAAGCCAGAAACAAAAATCAAGTTTGTTGTATGGGAGCCCTTCTTTGTTGTTATAGCGGCAAAAGAAATACATCATCTGTGAAAATTGTCTAGCTATAACCATTCTTGAGATACAGCCTGGTGACAGACGGACGGATGGAAGGACGGATGGACGGACAGCTAAGTCTCAGTAATAGGGTCCCGTTCTTACCCCTTGGGGACGGAACCCTAAAAGTCATTTAGATAGAGAATGTCAGTTCTGAGTAATGTTTTCATTAAAAGAGAATGTAGATAAAGATAGCCTTTATTTCTAGAGTAGTGAGTGGGTTCAATCAAGTGCAAATATTTGTGTGAAGAATACAAATATTTGTACTGTGCCATGGTTTTTTCTGTGTATTGTACACAGATGTATGTAAGTATGTATTTAAAAATACACATAAAAGTTGCATAGATTATTATAAGCTTTGCTTAGTTTGGGGTCAGATGGTGTTGTGTGTGAAAAGTCTACCAATATTCATTTATTTATTTTTACAAGTACATAATATATAAATAAATAAATAAATATTGGTGGACAATTCACACACAACACCATCTGACCCCAAACTAAGCAAAGCTTGTATGATGGCGGCCAGATAGCTGATATAATACTTATATAGTTTTAAATACATACTTATTATACATAGAAACACCCAGACACAGTGCAAACATTTGAATTCATCACACAAATATTTGCACTGGGTGGGAATCGAACCCACGACCCTCGGCTTCGCAGGCAGAGCTACTACCAACTAAGCCACGAGGGCAGTCAATATATTTATTCTTATTTTATAATTTACACCCCAGTTTGTCTTTCGACATAAGCCTCAAGTTTTTCCATTCCTCTCTGTTGCCGCCTTCCTCATCCATGTAGTTCCCGCTGTCTTCTTCACATCATCCTCCCATCTGCGTATTTGTCTCCCTCTTTTCTTCTCTTCTCTTTGAGGATACCAGTGAGTCACCTTTTGAGACTACTTTTGTATGCCACTGACCATATGGCCTGTCCATCTCCATTTTGAATTTCTAATGGTCTTTGCTATGGGAACTACGTTCGGTCTTTCTCTTATGAATTCTACTCTGATTCTGTCATGTAATTTTATTTGTAGAGCAAGAAAGAGAATATAAAGTCATTAAATTTTTGGACAAAATGGCTGTTTTTTGTTTCATTGTGCATTACATATCAGGTTTGAATCCTGCTTGCACCTCTGATTATATTTTCAGTACCTGGGTCACCGAGCTTTGCTCGGTTTAAATACTAAAAATACTTAGATACTCTTAGATTTTCTTAAAAAAAAAATACTTGAAAAAAAAGAGAAGCTGTCTGGATTCGAACACGCAGCTACTAATTCGTGACCGCCACGAACGCCCGACTTCCCGTCTGAGCCAATTATGCTGTCGCGTCACGCGGCGAAATTTACCTTCGCATTCTAATGTCTAATGTGATAGTTTTTCGTTGTCTTGAAAACGCGCATAATATGCGTTTTTTTTAAATGAAACCTAGTTACATCGATTTATCGTCCCCGAAACCCCCTGCATACACAATTTCATTAAAATCGTTCAAGCCATTTCCGAGATTCAGATTCTATATATATATACATATTTATATAGGTACAAGATATATTATATTTTCATGTTTTTGGAAAATGGCATGTCCCAAGAAAAACAGCTTTTAAGGACACAACCCCTAATCTCCTATTGGCCAGTGTAGTGTATTACAGCCTTAACTCTTGTCTTGTGCGATAAAGCTTGAGTTCCAGCAGTCACTTTTAGTGGACTGCTATTAGTTAGTAAGTAAGGATAACACCTGTTGTATTATTTTTTGTTTTATGCAAAAAAAGAAAGTTCTTTGAGTTAAAGGAGTAAGTTAATTTTTTCAGGTGTTCGTGTTTTGTGTGACAATTTTGACCACAATGGTAGTATGTGTTGCTTATTGGATTGGACTTCCTTATTGGTGGGAGAGATCTCCCGCTACAACCGTGTTTCTTGTCATCTTTGGGAATTGGCTCCTATTGAATATAATATTTCATTATTATATGGGTGTTCTCACTTCGCCTGGACATCCACCATCGGTAAGTTTACATAACTAACTTTTTAAATTATCTGTCTCACTGTTGAGCTAATATCTGCCCCAAATTATCTCCCCTCCACTTTTTCCATTTTCGAACATTCATTACGTCTCTTTCTATTTAGGAATCATTTTGACTAACTTAACCAAAAAATGTTTCATTTTGAGACATTTTACAAAATGAAACATTGGCGTCACGTTTAGCGAAATGTCTTTGACACATTTGCATCCCAAAAATACCACATTTAAAATACCTGTTTTGTTTCCAGGGTATCCAACTGGTCGAGGTGGCGAGTATTTGCCGTAAGTGTATATCGCCGAAGCCGCAAAGGACGCACCACTGCTCAGTTTGCGACCGCTGTGTTCTTGCAATGGACCATCATTGTCCATGGCTGAACAACTGTGTGGGATATTTTAATGCCAGGTCGGTACTACTAGCTCTGGGCATCTTTCTAATATTACACAGGCCTTAACAGAATGCTGATAGGTGGGTCGAAATGGGTGGGTAAAGGGTAAAGCATTATAGTCCAAGATCCCAGAGCTCCCAGACGTCACCTAGTTTCTGATGAATGAAATGTGGACGATTGAGTAGAGTTAGTAAGTACTAAGAACACATGCTTACTCGCTAACTTGCTTAGAAGGCCAATTTTGAGATATGGGGTAATGAAGGTACATACAAACATTACTTACTTCACGTATTTTCTAATAAGTGATTTTCACATATGTTGTAGGCAACATCCTTAAAAACAAGGTTCCAATACTCCCAGACACTTTCCGTCAGCCGTTTTGCTAAACAACTCCAAAATAATAAATTAACTTCACTTAAATTCTCATGCTACATTTGTAAATATGTTCGTCAGACAACTATTTTGTTGCTTTTTACAATAAGATAGACCAATCTAAGGGGGCAATCATCCCCTAAACTCAACCACGTCCTATCGGTAAGAGCGGAAGACTGAGTGAGACATTTAGTAGGAAATATTGACTTAAAATTGAGTTTAGGGGATGATTGGCCCTTTACATTGGTCTGTCTTATTGGAAAAAGCTTTAAAATAGTTGTCTGACTAACATAACAAATGTGAATATTTTGATATTTTATACTTAATTACGCCGTAAGAACTCAAATTTGGAACTCAAACTGGAATGACACATAGGACAACTTTTTATTTAAAAAAATATGCATAGTTTCTTAGGGAAGAGCCATATTCTATCAAGAAGTGGTGGGCAGATAAACAAG
This sequence comes from Ectropis crepuscularia, assembly GCA_963693475.1. Taxonomy (NCBI): domain Eukaryota; kingdom Metazoa; phylum Arthropoda; class Insecta; order Lepidoptera; family Geometridae; genus Ectropis; species Ectropis crepuscularia. The sequence continues at coordinate 22,824,041 of OY856338.1, forward strand.
GTTAACAAACAAATAATTGGCACCTATAGTAAGATATTTCTTTGCATAAGTAATACGTTATCATGAAAATTTACAATCAAATGCAGAAGTCATTTTGTTCTTTCTTTAGTGAATCCAGTAGCGATTAATGTTTTAACAAAGGTGTTTATTAATGAGTGCTAATTAAACAAGCTTCTTTTTAATAGCATTATTCGCCTAAGAAAATATAAGTTAAGTACTTCTAAATTACTAAGTCGGCCACAACCAACCCGCTTCTGAATAATGCTCGCAGAATCTCAGCGACTAGTTTTCTTCTATGTAAGCCACTGTAAATTAAACTCAGCATGGTAGTTATTTTTTACCATCTAAATTTGTGGCATGCATTCAAATAAAAAAGACATAACCTAACTTCCGTGGCCGAGTTAGTAAATTATTTGGCAATGTATAAATCTGAAGGACAAGTATAAATAATTGTTGATCTTGACTTGACGCTTTCTACTAGTTGGCATTGTAAAGAAGATGAATTAGTTTATTACAGGCTATCTCATTTTCCCGATGCTTAGTTATTAAATGAGAAGTTCGACCATGTGACCAAAAAAAAAAATGTAGTCGCTGGATTTTTTATTTCTTTTTATTAATTCCAGGTATTTTTATCTATACATGGCATACATGTTGGCGGGAGTCACGTTTATTGTGGTTGCTGGACTAGATCTTGGGCATTCGGTGCTTTGGCTTAATGATACAGGTATTGTGTGAATTTACCTCTAGTCTATACTTAAATATCTTACTAAAATTATAAATGCGAAAGGTTGGATGTTTGTTGGTCAATCACGTCGCAAATGATCAGGTTGAAATTTGGAACACCTTTAGATTGTAGTCTGGAATAACTCATGCACTACTTTTAAATCTGCGTAAAATACAGCTGAAGTTATTGTTTCTTTCTTTATAACTACTAGTCTGATTTTGTCATATCTATGCTTTTTGAATTGGTAGCCTATAAAAATATCAAATAACTCAAACCGAAATAAGCATTAATGTGTTCTGATTTGAATAACAATGCTATCAAAGAAATTATAAAGCGAAGAGGTAAGGCTTGTTGGTAACAAGCGCACGTCTTGTGTTATAAATAAACTTGTAATTAAAAATTAAATTGTAGATACTGTTTACTTAACAGCTGATGTTTAATGTTAGTAATATACTGTTTATGTTTGCTTTCAGGTGGTTTACTTCCTAACAATGACCCGGACTTGATCGGACATCCGGTGCGAATCAATCAGACGGGTGCCATCATACCCATAAAAGAATTCGTCGAATACGATGGTTGGAACTCTCCAAGAGAACACCATTTGCCTCTGCCGCCCGTCACAGAGTCTCAAAGAATCGCTGCCGACCCTTGGAAGCGCAAAGCGGTCATATTTATGGCAATCACATGTCTTGCTGTCATGTTCGCACTTGGTACCCTTACCATCATGCATGGGAAGCAGATATCCCGGGGCGAAACAAGCGTTGAGTCGCACACGAACGCCAAACTGAGAAAGATTGGGAGTAACTTCAGGAATCCATATGATTTTGGACGGAAGAAAAATTGGAAACTGTTTTTAGGAGTGACACAGGGAAGGACTTTTGTGAGACATGTGCTTTTTCCTTCGACGCATACACCTGCAGGTAACGGCGTCACTTTTCATACGGTGCATAGCCTCACATCAGAAGACTGGCCTTGATACGGTCTGTAAATAGTGATACCAAAGTGATACCAAATTATTAAAATGTACATTTTCCATCGCGGCATAAAGTTTAAACGACGTTAACAGTATCAAATCGGTATATTGATCGTCTGGACTTGGGTTACAAGGGTGGTAAAACAGGCGCATCGAGACGTCGAGTTGCGGAAAACAGCCAGCCTACGAATACGAATACAAGGGTGGTACATAAAATATAAGTTACGGCTGGTCTAGTCGGGAGAACGGCGCCTGCCGATCCGGAGACCCCGGGTTCAAACCCCACACGCACTGTCTTTTCGAAGTCATGTGCGTAATGCCGCTAACTTAAAACAGTGAAGGAAAACATCGTGAGGAAACCGACATGTACTTACCTAGAATCTTTCGAAGTCATGTGTCATCCACCAACCCGAACTGGGCCAGCGTGGTGGATTATGGCCTTAACTCTCTTCTTGCGAGAGAAGGTCCCGAGTCCCAGCAGTGAGAATATTTAGTGGGTTGATGATGATGTTGATGATGACATAAAATATTGAACAATTTTCAAAGACCCACTTTTAGGATGCAAGCAAGTTAATAACATTAAATGTACCAAAACAAGATACACAAACAAAATGTTAAGGCCGGGTATTTCTGTCAAAGTAAGCATTTAACGCTGTCTTGTTCTCGCATACCGTTCTCATGCGCCGTTCTGTGCGGAATCGGTGCCACAGTGCAGAAATAACAGTAAAATATTGATTAAATTGAACTATGTAGGTAGTTTAAATTCATTTTTTGTTTAAGATTTGTTTATAATAGTGATAAAAGTCGTGTTGCAAGAAATATTTCTCTATACTCATAGGTATACAAAAATGAACATTCTCTTTTTTGGTGATGCTGTAAGTTGAGAACAGCTTTACTAATTTCATTCATCTTTTTAAAGTGTTTCCTAATACTTCATAGGTTCAACAAAAATTAAAAAAAATGCGCAGAAACTTAAAGGCCAGTAAAAATAGACGGTTTTTTGGTCAACTTTGCACTAAATTTCTATTATGAATCTTTTACTTCTTATTTCCACGTATCTTCCAAACGGCTTGGATGGATTTTGGTAATTAAGATATTGTTAGACTAGTCTCATTCACCCAAGTGTCCGTGGAAATAAAAGTTGTACAAACATACAAGATACGCGCGAAAAACATAACCCTTCTTCTAGTCGGGTAAAAAGGGCAATGTTTATGCTAGTGGGAATAGAATTCACGTCTTATTTTTTCTAAATTGCTACCATTAAAATATAAATCGTAATCGGTAAGTTGGAAAAAAAAGTTTGTTGGAAACAAAAGATGTGAAATTACATTTTCTACAATAATTGGCTGAATGGCTTTTCCTCTAAAGTGTATAGTTTTCGAGATATCGGCCAAAACGTTTTTTCGAGACGGCGCTTGAAGCTCCACCTGGAGCTGTCATTATTTTGTGATTTTATACTCAACTTAAAAAAAAAATACGACATTAAATTAAAATCATTCCGGAACATGCCATTTTGTGACCAGATTTTATACCAAATCTGTTTAACAGTAATAACATTTGTTTCGTTGTTGGTAACACTTTAAGAAATGCTTTATAACAAAACAAAATTTAACTGCTGACAGTTAAATTTTAACTATTTTGTTTGTATTTTGTTAACTGGTTTACTGGTACAGCTGACTGTACCAGTAAACCAGTTAAATATAACAAATTTGTTTTATCTTTATATTATCGTTGTTTTATACATTTTTATGGAAACACCCTGTAACTAAATCTTCAGAAACGGCTTGACAGTTTTGTACGAATTTCTTTTTGTGTATATTCACTAGGTCTGAGAATAGGTTATAAACAATGTTTTTCTCCCAAGTGATAAGGGTGGCCTACGCATTTTTTTTTGTGATTTGGCCTTAATAAATAAGTACATAAACAATTAATGTCTACTCTACTACAAACCTCATTTTTAATAGCGATATTGGTATGTAATAATCTTTATGATTTACATGGCAAAGCAATGTTTGCTGGGTTCCAATGTACTTAGAGTTATGAGTATGTGATATGTAGAAGTATGGTTAATCTGTAATATAAAATGTATTAGACTATAGAATTATTAAGACTGCATAATGTAACATTAGTGTAGTAATCCACTAAACATTGTGATCGAAAATGGTCAATTGTACACATGTAAATTAGTCACATAGTGTAATTCTGTATTTTTAGAAATTTACCCAAACAGTAGTAGTACCCAAACCTTTAGCTGGAAGAGATCGCTTTTAGGGATCAGATCGCCATTTATTGTAAATTTTAAAAAGAAGGTTTGGTCTTAGCTTTTTTTTATTGATTATATGACTGCCATGACAAGTTATAATAAGCGATATTAAGATGTGACCGATGTACCGTCAGTTTATAGTCTAACAAGTTCAGATTATAAACTAACCTAGACGTAATAATAAGTAATAATTTCGACAGATAATAATCTGACGGTGCCTACAATTTTACATACATATGTAGTGCACAGATTCACTTAATAAAAACGAATAAATGTAGGGGAGAGTCTGTTATATCGTACAACTTTTACCTTGCTAAGCAGAGAATCCAGTTCCATATTATGTTTCCTCTAACATACTTAAAAATGTTTTTTTTATAAAGGACTGCCACCGGTACGATTTAGCCGACTAGTCGTTTTAATCGTACCACCAAGTTTTTAAATCGTACCATGGCTGTTTAAGTCGTACCGCTGAATTAAAGAAAGTAAAAATTTTAACCAATTTATTTATTTTTATCTCTTAGGTAATAAAGAACTATTATGAATGTCATTAGGTGATAAAGGCAATATCAACACATCTATAAGCTTTCTTATAAGAATAATAACATTGTACAATAATTTTGAGATCAATCAACACAACTATAATAATAATGAGAAGATATTGTACTAAAATATTGAGATCGATCATCGATCAACACTACTATAATTAATAATAGTGAGAAAAAATACAGTTTAAACTATGTTAACAAAGTAACGTGAAAATATTAAAGTTTTGTTAACAATACTATTTGTAACATAATGTTTGCATAGTTCTTATTGGAAACAATCATCGCAAATGTCTGGATTCGAAAGTACACGTCTCATGTAGCCACCGGTGACAGTGAATGCATTGAATCCAATCAACATTTGGACCCTTTTCCTCTTAAAACTTTTGCATTTGCCCTTGGATATAGCGGTTTTCTTTTCTTTTTTCACTGCTTGGTATTTCTTTGGTTTCGTTTCTTTCGTAGGCTTCTCCAAACAATTGAGCAACTTGGTATTGTGTTACTTGTCGCTCAGCATTGGTCCTCAACAATTTTCCATGCTTAATCAGGCATGCTGTTACGTCACAGACAACCTTTAATACTTTTCACCTGTCTTCACATTCAGGTCTCTTTAGTATCCCTTAGACGTCCTGAATATTCATTTAGATTCCACGGTATAAAAGGCCCATAATTTTGAGATCAAATCATTCCAACGCCATCTTCGAACGAAGACATATCTAAGAAGCTGAAATCATTTTCAAGTAAGAAAATCCAAGATGATATTTCTACTTTTCGTGCTTTTTATCGTCTTCATGTCATATTCTGCTGCAGAGTTTCGATTATGTGTCATCTTTCTGAAACCCTCTATACTGTCTGCGAAAAGTATTCAAAAAGATCATCATACCTTGGACCCCAGAGTTGGCCGTGGTTGTGCCCGCAGAATGCTGTGACCATGTATAGTGGAAGCGGATAAAGGGTCGGCATTGCTGATGAATGTTGCGACAAATCCTGTTCTTTGGACGAACTTTTATCGTTCTGCCAATAAGTGTAATGGCTCAGTGAATTGTATCTCTGTTGACTTACTGATCTGCCAATGAGACTTGTAATCTTCTGAAGTAGGTATAATTAATGTATACGGCTGTTGTTGTTTTCTTTTGATACTGTAGGTTTATATGTAGGCGTATACTGTATTGTCCTATCATTATCATCATCATTTTTTTTAAAGTAATGATACGCTTTCATTGCTCGAATTCATTGTTTCAGCGATTAGCAAATTGTCAGCGGCCTCAAACATATGCTCAGAAAATATGTGTCTGTTTATGGGCCAAATTCCACTAGCTCTGAATCCATTCACAATATTTCCAATCACTGCTGCGCTTTCGTAGGCTTCTCCAAACAGTTGAGCAAATTGGTATTGTGTTACTTGTCGCCCAGCATTGGTTCTCAACCATTTTTCTGTGCTTTGGATACAATAAGTGTTCAGTGGTTTGAAAAACAAAACGTCAAGAGGTTGAATTCAATTTGTCGTATGACCTAGTAGTTGTAACAGTATTATTTCAATTTGTTTTGCTAAACACAGAGCTTCCAAAATTTTTTAGTGTGTCGTATGTCCATCCATAAGCAGCAGCACTTTCTTTTCAAGTGTGGGCTCACAATAAAGGGCTTTCTTTAACCATTTAACGAAGAGCGCAGAGTTAATGTAACCGCTTTCAGAGACAGTAACAATACTGCCTAAAGGAGCTCCATTTGCTGGTTCTGGGTTTTGTCTCATCGTTTTAAATATTAGCAATGAAGGGATAAATTGGCCAGATACACTAGTGCAGCATACGGCAGTGGTATTGACACCTCGTTCTCCACTAGTAGCGGCGCCAATTTGCTTCTTTCCCTTTAATTCTACTATTTTTTTAGCTTTCTTTTGGACGGTTGAGAATCCACTTTCGTCTACATTGAAAATATTGGTAGGTTCCATACCATTTGGATCTACAATGTTCTATAACAAATCAAAAAAGTGATACACATTTTCTCTATTGAATCCTTTAATTCTATTCATAGATGTGTTTTCACGTTGTCGAACACTTGGCTGTGGGTGCCTTTTCATAAATTTGTAGAAAATTGTTGCTTTGCCAGCCATGCGTTTTTCTTTATTAAAATTATTCTGAATGGTATGGATTTCAGCAATTTGAAATGCGAGACGTCGAATATCGTTTATCGTTAGACCAAACATGTGTGCAACATCGAGATGAAGAATATGCTCTGCCAACTTATTTTCTGTCTCGACATCGAAGATAATCGGTCTGCCTTTTTGATTTTTTGTATCAACAGCAAACTTATTTTTCTTTTTTATATGCCGTAGAATATAATAAGTCTTTGAAATGTTGTCCTAATTATTTGTTTTTGTTAGCCAGAATAGCTCTTTCTAGGTCCTCCTTGTTCCAATATTTAATTAAAATAGTGAAAAGTGTGTACCTATCTCTATCTTACCTTGTTTACGAGTGATATGCTTACGAATTTACGACAAAATTTGCAATAACTTCCACAAAAAAATGTTGTTTTCACTCACGCGCAATTTGTCAAGTCATGATGTGCGCGTTACAATAATACAAATGGCGGGTGGCGGAGGGTTGCGCAGGGCCACGATTTGATGTTGCTCGTGTAAAAAAAAAACCATTGAGTGACAAAGGACAATGTCCATTTTTGACTCGCCAAAATATTTGTCGTGTAGACATATGAGTTATATATTAAAAAATCGGTGATTTTTTTGTTGTACTCGTGTGCGAAGATATAAAACTTTCTAACATTACAAAATAAAATAATTTGCATTTCTTTAAATTGAGCCTACCATTTTCCAACAAAGCTGACTTGGAAAATATTGCAATAACGAATCGGTACTTGCGTTTCGTTTTATTGATCCGCGTTAGATTGAGATTGAATGTAGATGTTATGTATGTCAATTTCTTTCACAATGTCGTTTACTTACTACTTTTACATATTTAAATAACGATATATGTAATTACGGCGACAAAGAAATTATCATTGCATTTTATAGCAATGTAAACGAAAAAGAAGTTGGCATGCAATTGTGAAACGAAACGTTTTCACCAAACCAAATTGGTCAAACAAAGAGGTAAAACAATCTTTGTGGTCAAAGATTAATGTCAAATTGACAAGTTGTCAAATCAAAAAGTAAACTGATTAGGTACTTACTCTGTGAAGTAAACAAGCAAAATGAATTGTTTTCGTCCTATATTATAGTTTTCTTCGTGTTTTCTAAGCGGTGTAATATTTATGCATTATTCACCACAACAAACTCCGATTACCAATGTTTCAATGTCGGATTTCAGACACAGTAAAATTATTCCGATTGTTCAAAAGAGATTGCTCCAGGAAGATTTTTTGAGCTTCTTTGCGGTGCGTAGATAAATATTAGGAATTAGAAGAATATTATTAATTCCTAATCGGACGTCAACGACAACTCATCCAGTTTTTGTGACGGAATTTATATTGGTTTTAACAAAACTGGGAATTATGTGATTCAGTGCTCCTTATTACTTAGGTACATAATTGTGGTAATAATTACATAAAACCATATATGCTTGTGTTGTCTGATGGAAACCTCTAACTCGAATATCAAAATAATGAGATATTTATATCACAATTAAGATATTCCCTTCTGTGACAATATTTATAAATTTGCAAATGAAGTGTTCATACGTATGGTAATCAGTTGGTATTGAGCAGTACTATTATTCCTATTTATTCTGATAAGAAATATGTTTTGAAAGATAATACCATAGTTCTTTCTTTTCTTTTCTCTTCTAATCCGAAAGAAAACATAATTCTAATGTATTTTGACAGTAAACATAACCTTACTTTTGGTTTAACTGTAACTCATTTTTGGTATTTGGAAAATAAAAAACACCAACAGCAGACGTTTTAAGAAACATGAACAATCCTAATTAGACACTATTCATCTCTATGCACTTTCAGTATCAAAAAAAGTTTGACAGGGTTTTCAATGTATGGGACGTGGGCATTGTCCTTTAGAAGTGGTACGATTTAAATGCCAGTTCGATATAACAAACTCTCCCCTATATTAGTAATTAAGTGAAACCTGCATTTGCATATAGTGTATAAGAAAGCGAGAAGCAAAATAGCATAAGTACATTTAGGAAATATTCCATTTTTATTTATTCTATCATTCCGATTGGGTTTTTTAGCTTACTTTCTGTATTATAAACATGTACTAATGCCAATATCCCTATGCCAGAACTAACATACAACCTATTAGATGTAGTTCTCGAATGTGCCAATGATGGCGTTAATTTTTAATTTTTAACTGATTTCAAAAAAGCTCTCGTTTTTTTTTTTTTTAGAAAAAAAGATCTATCTTTTTTCTAGATAACTCTTTATTGTGACACAATAAACAGAAAAAATACAGTAAAACACTCATGAACTAGTGCCACAAATGGCGGCCTTATTGCTGAGAGCAATCTAAAAAGGTTCTCAATTCGGTTGTATGTTTTTTTTGTATGTATGTTTCACGATAGCACCGCCAATTAATTGTGACTCGATTTTGATGCTTATTTTTTTGTTTGGTAGATTAGTAGAGATTAGTAGATTGGTAGAGGTAGGTTCAGAGGTGGTCCCATATACATTTTATCATAATCGGTGAGGCTGTTTCGGAAATATGAGCAAAAAACTAAAATTTGCGCTCTTATTTAGACGATAGTGATAGAATCTTATGAGATTTGGTCGATTGCCTGAATTTTTGTTTTAAATTAAATCGGTCTTTGTTTTTTTGGAGAAAATACATTAATTTTTTTGTAGAAAGTTAAATTATGAGATAAATTTGGAAATCAAACGTCATATCAATAAATGTTCACCCATTTATCACTTGCTAGCGGTCCGCCCCGGCTTCGCCCGTGGTACATAACATATACAGCCTATAGCACTCGTGGATCACACGTACATACGTGGATGGATATCCAACGGTGAATGAATTTTTGAAATCGGTTCAAACAAACAACCTCTTCAACTTTATAATATCAGTATATGTATATAGCTATGTAATATATATGGCTCTAGGATAGCTCTGGAAACGCCTAGAATATGGTCGAAATATTATATTTAACAAAACTCTTATTCTAACAAAAGCTTTAGTTTTAGATCCGTTTTACATAGTAGTGGTAGGGCTTTTTGCAGAGACCGCTTGGGGAAGTACCACACTTTTACCAGTTATTGTGACGCCAAGCAGTATTGTGCAAACATTACTGTGTTCCGGCTTGAAGGGCAATGTTTCCAGAGAAATTATTGGGCTAAGACATAAAACAACTTCTATCTCCGGGTGGCGAGCGCAGTTCTATGCTAGGTAATGATTTGGACTGTTCATGTTCCAATAGCTGCGTGTCACTGTGTTTTTTTTGGGCAGGACCATTATTAACAAAACTAAAATACAGTGAGACCTACACTACATAGACTTACCTAACTACTTACACTAAGCACATCTGTATTATCCGTAGACCAATGTAGGTCTACAGATAATCAAGATGTGTATATATATGTATATAATGTACAGATATTTTGATGTATCATTTTCAAACGAAATAATGTGCTGCGGATATTTAAAAATGTTGGTTTTTTATTGTTGGATATCATAATGCCGGACGATTAGATTACCTGATTCTTATTAATACTTTAACACTAATAAAAATAAAATACGTTTAAATAAAAACCGTGTTCGGACTGGACGAACAACTAGAAACCTGTAAATTAATTAATAATGTGTCAACGACCACGCCAGTTTCATAGTAGGTAAAATAAAACCAACCTAACAATTTCACTGTTTAAATCTTTTTCCGTCCGTCTAACATGATATTACTTTTTAGATAACGTTTATCCACTAAATAAGATTTATAAACACTAGTCGCTAAATAAGTTATTAGTTGTACCTAATTATATTATCAAACCGTGAACTCGATTATGTTTTTTTAGTTTATTACGAGTACATTACTTGCAGAATAAAGTTACTAATACATCAAACTGTTGTAATTATTATCGTTGATGATAAATGGTAATTATCATTTATCTAAATATGTCTAAACTATTATAGATTTATAAAAGTACTAGAAGCGCCCCACGGTGTTACCCGCGAAGTTCCCGTTCCCGTTGTTTCCGTTATTTTTCCGGGATGAAAAGTAGCCTATGTGTTCTTCCAGACTATAATCTATATGTGTTCCAAATTTCAGCCCGATCCGTTCATACCTTAGGACGTGATTGAGCAACAAACATCCATACATTCACATTTATAATATTAATAGGATTAATAGGATTCTTATTTACTCCTTCTCACATTATTCGTCCCTTAAATATTTTTTTACTACAAAAATGTGAAAAATGTTGATATAAATTGACTTTACTCGAATATTAGACTAATTTTTGACTCGCGTAAAATCAGAGTACCTAGATGTTTGGAATACGGTAGTTATATCAAAACATGACATATTATGCAGCCGTTCTAGCATGCCATATTACCTATTTGAGAAAATAACGGACAACCCCTTACGTAGGTACCTACCTTACTTACCTGTCTTATTTTTAGTAGTGGTAGAGCTCTTTGCAGAGTCCGCCTGGGGAAGTAGGTACCACACCTTTGGCAGTCATTCTGGCGCCAAGCAGTAGTGCGCAAACTTTACTGTGTTCCGGTTTGAAGGGCTATGTTTCCTTTCCAGATAGTAGGAGATTCCGCTGTACAACGACCATCACCGAGCTGGTTATTGGATGAAAAGTATTATAATTATATTCAATTTTATATGTCAACAAATATATTGCAAATGGGTTGTCTAAACATTATAGTTAAATTACATATTATAGTCTGTCCAGAATACTATTAATTAACAATTAAAAAAAAATTTTTTTAACGATTCATTTATTTATTTGTTGACATTACTTATTAAATTGAATATGAAATACTTTTCATCCAATAACCAGCTCGGTATTGGTCGGCGTATAGCGGGATCTTGACTAGGCTAAGAGATAAAACACCTTATATCTCCGGGTGTCGATTGCGGTGCGGTTCTAGGTAATGATTTGGACTCTTCATGTTTCAATAGCTCCGCGTCACTGTGCTGTTATGGACAGGCATGCTGTTTACCATCAGGCACATCTGCTGATCTTGTCACTCTATAGGTAGGTACTATAAAAAAACACGATTCGATCGATTGTATCGTAATCGTATATTGTAATCGATTTGTATCATTCCAAGAATTAAACAACAACTTCCAGTCGATTTTTCACGCAATAAACTAGGTATCCTCATGGGCATGGGCACGCTAGTCCCAGAATAGAAACCGACCTATGTTCTGATAAGCTAATTTTCATTTTCATAAATTGGAACTACTACTAGGTAATCAAAAAAATACCTAGGTACTCACTGTGATGATGTCACTTATTATCTTTTATATATTTATCTGTTATTATATTATCTGTGATTTCAATTCAATAAAACCAGTTCTAAATAAATGTAAGTTGGTAGATATTTATTTTACAATTCCACTTGTAACAACATTAATTCTACATTTCTACAACTAATCCTAATGACTCATAAATATAAAGTCCGAAAATATTAGGTATACCTAAATAATACGAATCTATCAAACATTAACATCTAAATTACGAAATAATTTAACTATGATATTGCACCCTGATTATATTTTTCAAGAACCTAAAAACTATTATTTAGGTAAATATGGTGAGTAACCGTGATTACGTACTTATACTTTAATACTTAAAAAAGAGTCTTACTTTGTCAGTTGAAGATCTAAAGTCTATTTTGTCGACACCGAAAGGTCTACTACGAGAACAGGTTTGGCAGGTCTACTACGAAAACAACCTCCGAATAATCGGATCCGACCGACAACTGTCTGAATAATCGGTAAAGTAATTTAATGCTTTCGGAGTAAGGTTTACGACTCAAAAGCTGTCAAATCTATGTCGGTCGGAATTCGGAATGAACGAAACGCCCGATTCGATCAACCGACTGATTGTGTTTCGTGGTAAGAAACGTCCATAAGTTCGGCCGATATATCGTTTATCGGACTTCGTAGTAGACCTGCTGACATAGAAGCACAGACTAAAGCCAGCTACACACGTAACGATATATTGTAGCGATTAATCTGTGCAAACCTGGAAACCGATTTGCGCAGATTTATCGATCGTGTGTATGACAAATCGTTGCAGATTATCGTTCATAGGTGGCAGTTGCGATGGCCGATGGTCATTTGCATAGATTAATAGCTACGATATATCGTTACGTGTGTAGCTGGCTTTAGTAGAGCTATACTCATAGAAGTATTCAACTGTTGATCTGGTGTTTGACGACAATAACGGCATTTGTGGCCTGACCATTGCATCGTAGTTGGTATTGTGATGCGATATGCCAAGCTTAAACGGAGTAAGGTAATATAGTATTATAAATTGACCTGTTTCTATTATAGGTAAGTCTAGCGATTCTAACTGTGAACTAGCCATATAAAAGTTAAAACATCAGAAAAAGTATTCCTATCAGAGTTTTAACCGACTTCAAAAAAGAGGAGGTTCTATGTTCGACTGTATATTTTTAAGACTAATGATAATACATAGAATAAGATAGGTGAAAAATGACTTAGCTACTTTTATATCACGGGATAATAATTAGGAGAAATACAACCTTTAAATATCCATAATTAGTTTGTTCTTGGTAGTTGCGACTAGAATATTCTTATTTAGGGATGTTATGGATATCATATTTCGGATCTGGTTAAAGGAATAAAATTATGTCGGTTTCGGATACGGTTACGGATATGTAATTATTCCGGATTATCCGTTAGATTCGGATAATTTCGGTTACGGTTATGTAATAATTTGGTTTATTTAAAGGTCACTAGCCAAGGTTATTATTTTCCATTATAATCAGTCATATAGGTGTGTCTAGTTATTGTAACCATACTCAATTTTAAGTTTTTTTGTATTATAATAATAATGAATTAGACTTTTCCCTTATTCGAAACAATCCGAAACTTTTGAAACGGATACGGTTACGGATATATTTTTATTTCGGATATCCGATAGTTTCAGTTACGGTTACGGAACTCCATAACATCCCTGGGCGTCTACTCTCTTGCTATGAAAATGTAATTTCGTAATAAACTCGTGACTTTCCGCTTCTACTTCGAACCGTCGTTTCTTCCGTTTAAATGTTCTAAGCTTATTAGAGTACGACTTTTCGGAGTAGGTAAGAGAAAGACGCAAGTTTACTACGAAATTACGTTTTTCGTAGAAACAGAGTAAACGTCCTGGTCTTATTCAAGTGCAAGTACAAATATAGGTACTACACCTAGGTATCTATCTAGGAACCATAATACTGCATGTAATATGTCATAGAAGCTACGAGAGTTGTAGCTGGGTAAAACGTGACGGTTTCAAAATTTATTTTTAAATACTAATAGGTACCGCTCTACAATGTAGCTTCCACACCTTCTTCTGAGTTTCACACCAACTATTATTATTTACACCATGGTAGTTTGATTGTTCTTTACCATGAATACCTATTGTCAGATACATTTTTATTACGTCAGTGGTCGACGCCCTCATTTTCGGAGATCGTTATATTGACATCCTTTATTACTATTGCACAAATCATGCGCCGCGAATGTTGAACTGTCCTCGACGCACCTTTTAAAAGTGGACAAATCATATTTATGTTAAAATTTTAAATAAGTATACAGACTCAAAGGACCCTGGGCCTCACTCCAATATTTATAAGGTGTTAGGCAGTTGACAGAGACTCAGTGCCACATTTGCCCTAAAACCCATTAGGCCTGACACTTGGCCGGCCACGTTTTAGATACCAAATTGTGACGAAAATGAAAGTTAAAACCTGTCATATCCATATCCAATGTGCTGATACAATTCAAATGACAAACGAACATTTGTGTTAAGGAGATATGACTATGACCCTGTGACTACGTCACATACCTACTCTGTCGTCTGTCGTTTCCAAAAAATTTGCCTCCTCAAAAAAAAAAAAACTTAGCTTCGGCCCTGGTTGAGAAAAGTCATTTCGGCTCAGACATTTTCAATGTAGGTATCTATTATGTGGCGTCGAATGAACTGAAAGCTATAAAGTTTTGTAATTTTGATCAAGTACCTAATGTTTTGGAATACAGAGCCTTTCACAGGGCTGCAGTAGGTAATCTCTTAATTACATAAACCCAACATGTAACTATGAGAACACATTGAATGTGAACAATCGGATTGATTAGGACACCAAACCTATTAAAATGGCTGTTCAAATCAATTATAGCCATACCAGTAACTTAATAACCAGATATTATGATTTCTCTCATCGCAAAAAACGGTTAATTTGGTCAAATCAGAAATAAACATAATTATGTATCAGCTAAGTAGATATGATAATAAGTTGGTGGTTATTGCATGTAGATAATAATAAGAACGCTAACCGGTACCTAATATATTGACAAATCTCTACATTCAACTGGTTTCCTACTATTAAACCTACTTATACGTAGGTAGGTAAGTGCTAGGTACTAAGTGATAGCGTACCTATATCACCATTATTTAGTAGGTACCTAAGTAATAGAATATTGGGTAGATGGGTAGGTACCTGCTGTTATAGATCTCTAACCACATTGTACTTTTCGACACTGCCTAGAACGTTTTAACTGATTCGAATTACGTAGACACGAAAAATTAAACATTAAAATTAAAAAATCTGAATGTAAATAAATATGTACCTACTCGTATCTAAGCTATCTATATTATTTGACACAGAAGAAAACATACTCGTATTAAATAACAATTATTTTTAATCTACGGAGGCGTTTTCAAATGAACAATCAAATATGTATTGATCATCCAATCATCAAATCCGATGATGAAATACCTACCTAATCATCAAAAGTCCTCCCTTTTTTCAGTAAAAATGTGAAAGCCATTGTCTAATTAATATCCGTGTTTTCGCGAAATTCCGTCCGAAAAAATGCGTAAACTGTTTAATATCACTCATAAAACTGTAAATTCTGCTAAAGAGCACGGATTCAAGTATCTGTTGTGGCTAAAGATTAAATGAATATAAAAAAATCGCGACCAAATACTAGTCTTCTACTAAGCTGGCCGGCAGAATGGTCTGCGCAGTAGCCAGACGACTGGTGTCGGTAGTTAGTTGTGTGTATATTGCAGATTGTCCGAGCTCAAAGCTAGCGATGTCAGCACGCTGCGTCTCTGCGGGTTCACACCTAAGTTCTCCCAGTTGATCCAGGATAAACGAGCGGTGAGATCTGCGAACGCAAAATACATATTATCACAATATCATCAGATTGTTTCCCCGTAGTCATTTACAATATACAGAGCTTATTACCACAAACAGCTCTCCACGTTGTTACCCGGGGTACTTACAGTGGAATTGAGGAAATGTTTCGATATATAAATAAAAAATATTCAATTTTCTGGACAATTCACACACAACACCATCTGACCCCAAACTAAGCAAAGCTTGTGTGATGGCGGCCAGATAGCTGATATAATACTTATATAGTTTTAAATACATACTTATTATACCTACATAGAAACACCCAGACACTGCAAACATTTGAATTCATCACACAAATATTTGCACTGGGTGGGGATCGAACCCACGACCCTCGGCTTCGCAGGCAGAGCTACTACCAACTAAGCCACGAGGCCAGTCAAAGTAAACATTTCCTGAAAAATTTTATCGAAATTTTTTCACTGTGTTTTGTGTAACTTGGCTCCAGGAGGGGGCACATAGTCATGGCCAACCCACAAAACAATGCGATTAGTACATGCATGCTTTTTATTTAGTGGTCCACCTAGGTACTGGACCCAGCCCAGGGGTGTAATGACCCCCATGACACCCCATGGCCCCTGGACCCACCCTTTAGTACAAGATGATGACATTGTTAATGAAATTTATTTTTATTTACCGCTGGTATTCCAATGTGCTCTGTCGGCTTTGATTTCCCCGCGGAGGCATTTTTCAACGTATGTCAGAGGATCATAGTCTGCATCTAGTACCTGAAAATTAGAATACACAGCTTAGCCTTTTTGTTTGGGAATCGAGACAGATAAGTACTAGGTATACCTAAATAGTTAGTAGCCGATCAATAACATTGTGTTAAATAACAAAGACAATGTTGCTTACCATCAGGCATATGTCCTGCTCGTCTAGTCACTCTACAATACAAAAAAAGCTGAAATTACAAAGCATGGCGATAAAGGATCTTATATACGAGTACAGTCCGCGAGGTATAAGCTGAGCTTTGCATTAGTGTGAGTGATCACCAAAAGTACAGTCAGACGCAGGACGCTGTGACCATGTTCTCTTAATAAGGTGTTTCTTCAAACCAGAAGTGCTGCCATCTGAATATGATTTTGATGAAGTGTGAGTGGTGTCAATATATGTTTCATCGGTATAAACGATAGGCCTGCCCTGAATACGGTATTCGGAAATTTTAAGTAAATAAGTTATACGTAGGTGACGGATCTCATGCTTTTCCATTAAAAATTTTCTGTTATTCTCTGTCCTTGACCATTTGAATCCTAAAAGAGATACTTCTTTTCGCAATGACCATATTGATCCTGGATAGTTAATGTCAGCTTGTTTTTAAGAGTTTGTTGTCTGACTGTACTTTTGGTAATAGATGCGTATGCATGTGATCACTCACACTAATGCAAAGCTCAGCTTATACCTCGCGGACTGTATCTGGGGTACGAGCGCAGTGCAATACTAGGTAATGATTTGATCTCTTCATGCTCCAATAGCTGCGTGTCACTGTTCTGTTATAGGTAGACTTGTTGCTTGTAAGCAACAATATTGCTTACCATCAGGCACATGTCCATACAAAAAAATGTATAAAATGCCTAAGGATATACCAAACGATTTTCTAAAACGTGAAAATAGTTAGTGGTTGACTGACCTAGTGGCGTAATAGACCATAACAAAACAGTCCTACTATAAATAGTTAGACATAAACAAGAATGGTCCAATTACTGCTTAGCAATCATCATCCGGAGGTATAAGACGATTTATCTCTTTGCCATGTAATTTATCTGGAAACATTGCTCTTCAAGTTGGACCACAGTAACGTTTGCACATTACTGCTTGGCATTAGAATAACTGTAATACTGTAAATATTTCACACACACCACCATCACCCCATACTAAGCAAAGCTTGTAATACTATGTGAGAGTCAGATACCTATATGTTAAGCAACGATGAGGTCTACGATGAAGAGTGCTTACCTAGAGAAATAATACTCTCGATTTGAAGACACCAAGATTGTAACGACCGGGAAAACCCACTCAGGCAACGCATTCCACGGCCTAGACGTTCTTATCACAAATGTAGAGTCAAACCTCTTCGTTCTGAGTCTTTGGAACCTCAACCATGAAATGTCGCTTTTTCGAGCTTCGAGCATTCCGATAGAAAAAAGGCAAGGTGGTGTTAGATTATACAGATCAGTTGCACACTCTCCGAAGTGTATCCAATAAAAAAACCGATAAGCTAGCAATTTTGCGGCAATGTGACGGCGATTTAGCCAGACACAGAGACAGAAAAATATTTGTATTTATAACACAAATTTTAGCACTGGGTGGGAATCGAACTGTAAAGGTGTAGTACTTCTCCAGGCGGGCTCAGTAAACAGTCCTGCCCACAGAAATCTAAATTTTTGGATTTGTTTGGTCCTGCCACTACAAAAATACAGTATGGCTAAGAACTCACGGAGCGATGTTCACCCCGCATCCGCCGCGGTTGGGGAACTATGCTTTTATTTCAAAACTCACGAGACCCCTTATTTTCGCGGTTCCGCAGCCGCCGCGGTTGCAATTAACACTCGCAAACTTAGCGAGCGATGATCGTAAGACGGGCGGTTACCGATCACTAGAAAAGAGGTCCAACCAACGCCAACCAACCGCAGAACGCGCGGGCGCTACCCGCTGAGTCTGCGAGCGACCGCGGCCGTTAAACGCGTCGTGAGTTGTAAGTTGTGCTTTAATTTTTTACATAATATATTAAATATCTGCATTCAACAGAACCTGTGGGCTCGAAACCGCGGCGGTCGCGGATGAAAATCGCTCCGTGAGTTGGCTAAACATACCTCTCTCAAAAGCGCGATGTAGGCGATGGCAAGCCGGAGGGTGTCGATCTTGCTGAGACGTTTCTCATAGGGAAACGTCGGCACGTGCACTCTCAATTCATCGAACGCCGAGTTTATACTGCTAAAGTCACAATATAACGCACATGTTAGCATCAGGGCACATTTTACAAATAAGTACATACCTATATAAGTCAAGTACTTTGTGATACATATTGCACGCCCGTAATTGGGCACACTGTTTGTACCTAACCCTAAGCTAGTTTAAGATCTGTGTGAACACAGTATGGCAATAAATAAATTCTTATTCTGTAAATAATTTGGTAAAAAAAATATTGTAGGAATGGAACTAATTTTATCTAGCAATGTTGAACTAAAATACTTAGAGTCATGTGAAATATTTTGTTAAATTTTTAACTTGGCTTTCTATTTTGTACGAAAAAGTTAAGAAAAGTACAGTCTCTGAGTTTAATTGCAACTAAAGTTGGTTTTTGTTTTTTCAGCGAAATTTTATTAACTAAATATTTTTTGATTTCGTAATGATTCGCTTAAAAGCATAAACAGCCCACTAAATGCCCCCACTGTTGGGACTCGGGACCTTCTCTTGCAAGGAGAGAGTCAAGACCATAATCCACCACGCTGGCCCAGTGGGGTGCATACAAAAACTCGGAAGATTCTAGCTACATGTCGGTTTCCTCACGGGTTTTCCTTCACCGTTTTTAAGTTAGCGGCATTGCGCGTGGGATTTGAACTCGGGGCTCTGGATCGGCATTTGCCGTTCTCCCGACTAGACTAGCTGTAAGTTAAGTTAAGCAAAGTATACAGGGTTACTGGTAATCAGCCTGCATCCGTTCAATGGCATGTTCTGTATATTTAAACAAACAACTTTTGTTTTACAACTTTTGTTAAAAGTCAATGCATTTCCCAAAAAAAAAATAGTGCTTTTTGTCCTCTCTAGCACTGTTTAGCGGCTGTTTAGTATTTTCTCATTTCGGCACATCATTTCTCGAGCGTTTAAGAGCGCGCGCGCTCTTGTTACGAATTGTTACGAAGAGTTCGATGCTTTTTAGACCGGACAAATACATTTTTTTATTGTGTATGGAAAAAAAATGAATTGTTATAAACTGTAGAACACTTTTGTTCTACAGTTTATAACAATTCATTTTTTAACGTATTTAATGTACTTAACATCCCCTTGAAAGGATGCAGGATGAATACCAATAACCCTGTATAGTTATTGCGTGTGTAAAGGTACAAGAGTGATACCCATTGGGTCCGGACCTCAGCATCCGTCGGCGCTCGCGCACGTTGGCCGCCGCGCGCTGCACGCGGTACGGAGACCCGCCGCACTGGTACTCGGGCTCCGCTGATGTCTCCAGGAGTACCTCTGACAACGACAATCTTGCTTCAATAACTTATGACTGGCCTTGTGGCTTAGTTGGTACAAAGTTTGTTTTTTGGTGAAAAAAATATGGGATAATGAAAAAAATTGAAAAAGATAATGGGACCGGGAACTACGCGTAACTCTTAGGCCTACTGTCCACGCACGCGTCTTTTGTCGAATGCATGCATACTACGAACAAACGCAAGACGTGCGGCTGTCGTGTCGTTGTCGTTTCGTGGACACAGACTTCATTATTTGTACGCAAGATGCAAGCATTCGTCTTGCATCCGACAATTGTCGAAATCGTGCGGATGTCGTGCAGCTACGTGGACAATTGGCCTTACATTAATTTTCAAACACGGAAATTGTATTAACAAGCCACTTTTAAACTCTGTCAGCAAATCGCTCATTTTGTATAGGGAGTATATTTTAAGGTTTAGTTTCATTTTGAAACAAAAGTTTCTATTGCATTAAAAGGTCGTGGTGCGCCTTGTTTTGCTGTAACAGAAGCATATACGAAGAACTTTAGATGGCATACAAAATGTATGCAAACCGGAGTTCTTTTAACGTGGGGTTGAGTTTTCAGCATTTAGCAGAGGCGCAGGTAAATAATAAGCAGTAATATGCAAACATTACTGTGTTCCGGTTTGAAGGGCAATGTTTCCAGTGAAATTACAGGTCATGGAGATTATACATCTTATATCTCTGGGTGATGAGCGCAGTGCAGTGCTGCAGGTAATGAGTTGGACTCGTGTTCCAATAGACAGCTATTGTAACAGCTATTGTGTAATAGACGCTATGTGTCACTGTGCTGTTATGTGGCAGGCGTGTTGCTTACCATTAGGCACATGTCCTACTCGTCTCGCCACTTTATATTATTAAAAAAAGGGTCACTGAAATTAACGCAGTTGGACACCGCTGTGCCTGTGCAAGACAGCGACAAACTCTTTTGTTTTTGCTCAGTGAAAATTCTTTATCAATTCCAGCTTTGTTTCGGGCTAGCCGGATGGTTCTGTGGAAATATCTGCTAGATCGGCATCCACCTACTAAAAACTCTGGGGTGTTTCATATTGCCGGAGGTTCGCACTCTACCGCGGCATGCAACCACATATTAGATACCCTGTTGATCGGTGATGATACGAATTCCGTCTACTATCACAACTCACCGGCGGGGGCGTAGGTCGAGGTACAATACGGCGCTTGTGATTAGCAAACATACGTGTGACGTGCACTACTTTCCACGAACGATCGGACAAAACGAGAGTTATACAAACTTCAAAGGACAGAGCAGGACGCAAAAAGAGAGATCAACGAGTTCCCATTATGCAGAACTGAGCAATCGTGCTACTAAACGGCGAAGGAGGGGAAGTCGTACAATCAGTCAAGTGGGTTACTGTCTTTAGCTGCAACGCACCATAGGTAAAGCTGACACACACGACAATATATCGCAAGTGAAAACAGATTTCGAACTTACCGTTGTGTAAGGAGCGTGTGTGCTGGTGAACGTATGCCGCCAACGGTAGCTGCAGACGTCCTCTGGCCGCTGCGTACACACATGATGGCAGCTCACTTGACAGCGCAGGGCCCTCGTCGTCCGAACCGTCCACGTACGTGAACTTCAAGCCTGAGTAGTCCAGCCGACGGTTCTCACTGTGATCAAACCTTTGATAAATAAAAAACCAGTGTCTTGACTCTTGACAAAAACTTGAGAGATAGGATAGGTCTTATTTCTATGAATGGTCTTTAGGAAGCCGGAACGGGCCACTAATCCTACTAATATTATAAATGTCAATGTATGGATGTTTGTTGCTCAATCACGTCCTAACGTATGAACGGATAGGGTTGAAATTTGATCGGAATTCGGAATCGAATGGATCGGAAATCGAAAGTTGAAATCGGGTTGATTATAGTCTGGAAGAACACATGGGCCACTTTTTAGCCCGGAAAAACAATGGGAACAACGGAAACTACGCGGGTAACACCGCGAGGCGCTGCTAGTAGCTCATAATGATTAAATTTTCTCTGAAAATACAAACACCAACTTCAATTTTAAATTAAACTCAGATGCTCGACTAAAATCGGGAACACCCGTTGACCGATTATTTCTGTCACGTCTTGATAAATATGTTTATTATATTTGTTTTATGCATCAATACTATTTTGACTGGCCTCGTGGCTTAGTTGGTAGTAGCTCTGCCTGCGAAGCCGAGGGTCGTGGGTTTGATTCCCACCCAGTGCAAATATTTGTGTGATCAATTCAAATGTTTGCACTATGTCTAGGTGTTTCTATGTACAATAAGTATGTATTTAAAACTATGTAAGTATTATATCAGCTATCTGGCCACCATCATACAAGCTTTGCTTAGTTTGGGGTCAGATGGTGCTGTGTGTGAATTGTCCACCAATATTTATTTATTTATACTAGCGGCCCGTGCCGGCTTCGCTCGGATAATAACCTAGATACCAACTGCAACGCCATCTGCCGGGCTGATTTGTGAATCTAATCCAGGGCCATCCAGGACCCTAAACGTGTACAAAAAAATCATTCAAATCGGTCCAGCCGTTTAGGAGGAGTTCACTAACAACGAAAAGTGGCATTGATTTTTATATAAATACTAGCTGACCCCGCAAACGTTGTTTTGCCTTAGTGAACAACCATTGTCACTTAGGGGTATGAAAAATAGCTAGTAGCCGATTCTCATACCTACAGAATATGCATATAAAAATTGGTTAAAATCAGTAAAGCCGTTTCGGAGGAGTAAGGAAACAAACACTGTGACACGAGAATTTTATATATAAGAAGATATTAGTTATATTAATATCATTAACATAGCTTATACTCACACAATAGATTTTAACAAGTCGTTTTAAAGGAAAAATAGTAGAGACGAGGAGATATAAAATATAAATATTTGTGGTTTACAGCTTCAATCCAGTTTTTTTTTCTATTGGTACTTACATCTTCATCATAAAAAAACTAATTTACTTAATTAATCTGGTTGAAATTATCGTTTTAGAGGGTTTACAAAATCAAAGACTCAATTACTTTGATGAAGATTAAAACATAGTCTCAAATTTTCTTAGAAAATTATAGTTAACGAGTTATTTTTCAAAGAAGTTGATTTAATATACTGTAATACAGCTTCATGTTCTGTAAGCAGTCCTCAAGATCTGAATTTTCCTGAAAATCTGATGAATGGAAACTTTTTATTGAAGCCTTTTGATAGATAAAGGCTATTGTGAAAACTGTTTTACTCTACATTAGCAACAAATATATAGGTGTGCTATCTGTGCGTCTTGCACATGCAATTAACATGAAACAAAATTATAAAAATAATCCTGTTTCTGAGATAAAAATCTAGAGGTCTCACTTGAAAAAAATAATTCTATGCAACATTTATTAAACATCTATGAAACATTTGTGCTCATATAAAAGTCGTCGCTATTCTTACTGGATTACATAAAAGATTTAGGTACCAAGTTTTGTTGTTTTCTATGAAAATGCAACAGTCGCGCCAGAGATAAATAAACAAAGTAAAAATTTGACGGCTAAGAAAAAGCTTAGCACCTGGATTTGAAAATGTATCTAACTTTTAATGCCAAGTAACCACATTTTTTTGCAACCTCTTCACGTAAATATTTGTAAAAGCTGTGTTTTGGCTTTTACAGATACTAAAGCAGTTGGAACGAGAATAATTTATTTCATCAAACTGTTATTGTGTTACATTTAAGAGTGCGCCTAAAGCCAGGAAAAAATCAGATTTCACCCGCGCGACGCGTTTCTTAATGCGATGTACATAAAGTCGAGAATAGCATGACACAGTTTGGAGGAAAAATCAATATTTAATCAGGAGTCCATTTTTGACCAAGTTTTATTTAATTACTCAATAACTAAACATAAATTTAAAAAAGTGTTCGGTTACTTTACTAGAACGTACAAATAGGAATTTTATTCCCAAAAAATAATGTGGGGTCATCGCTGATAATTTCGAGTACTCGAATTAAAACGGGTTTTTTCGGTGTCATTTTTATTTTTTTATTGTAAAAAACTCTGATCTATTTTTAAAATTCTATTCGGTTATCGTGCTTTTTCTTGATTGTACCCACACGTCAATATTTTTTTTGTCATAGTTTTTAGTTTCTTAACTTCAGTGAGCGGCGTCGAAAATGTCCTTTTTTCGTTTTCTGTCTTTAGGCGCTTAACCTACTTCACAGAAAGAAGAGTGAAAAATATTGACCTATAAATGACAGAAAAGAAAAAAAGTCGGTCGATTACTGAAAGCAATTAAAATACATTTGTATTAGCTACTAGCAGTGGTGAAACCCGCGGTTTCACCCACGTAGTTCCCGATGCCGTTATTTTCCCGGGATAAAAAATAGCCTATGTGTTATTCCAGACCATTGTCTATACCCGTATTTTTTTTGTTGTAGCAAAAGCTGAACCAAGGCCTCCCATCCTAGATATCCACAACGAACGGTCCCGCGCAACCTGCAACCAGCGGTTTCCAGCGACCTTTGTGAGGTCATCTGTCCATCTAGTGGGAGGCCGTCCAACACTGCGTCTTCCGGTTCGTGGTCGCCACTCGGGAACCTTTCTTCCCCATCGGTTGTCAGTTCTTCGAGCGATGTGGCCTGCCCATTGCCACTTCAGTTTGTTTATTCTTTGAGCTATGTCGGCCACTTTCGTTCATATGCGAATATCCTCATTACGGATTCTGTCGCGCAAAGAGACTCCGAGCATAGCTCTCTCCATAGCTCGCTGTGTGACTTTGGGCTTTGTTATGAGGCCCACAGTTAAGGACCACGTCTCAGTTCCATAAGCCATCACTGGCAACACGCACTGGTTAAAGTCTTTAGGCAGTTTGTCTTTACTTATGTAACTGGTTACTAAACATTCAAAAAAATCCCAAAAAGACTCCATATCAAAAATGTTAATTATTGATCTAGCGCTCATACGTTTTTATTTTTATATATTTTATTAATAAATTAATCCGTATTTCCCTTAGTCATCGCATCACGCCTGAACAATAATAATAATCCAAAAATCCACAAAAACATTCACATAATAGCCAAACAACTCAAGAAATGGATAAAATACAATGATTACAAGGTCGAGAGGAAGACATGGAGCGGAACCACCAAACGCACGTTCGTCACCAGTTCGTGTCCCGTCGCCGTCGAGTTCGTCAGAGGATGAAGTTTTTGTGACTCCCCCCGACACGAGCGCCTCGACGAGCGACGAGGACGCGCCGCGGACCCCGCCGCCCACAAGATCAGGACGTCGTGGCCGTCCGCCGCTGCCGGCACGCTTGGGGCCTGTGAGGCATTCTGTCTCGCGCCCGGCCCCCGCTACCGGTGGTGTAGTGCGTCGCATGCGATGGACTCAGCAAATGAATGAGAACTGCATGCGCGCCTATTACAGGGCTACAGAGGGAGGAACCCACCTGACCGCGTACTGTGCCAGGATGCTGCTTCTGTTTCAGGCCCTCGAACCGACCGTCGCCGTGTCCGCACAACGGCTGGCCGATCAAGTGAGAGCAATCTGGCGGTGCAAACTGCTGGATGCCTCGGCACTTGATCGGCTACGCCTGGAGGAACAACATACTCGCCCAGCTTCTGCCTCGTCCCGGGATCCGCCCGCCGCGTCGTCGACCCGGACACTGGCCTCGGTGCCAGCGTCAGTGGCGACACTTGTGGCGCCGGTCGACCCCGACAACGAGGAGGAAGACTCAGCGAGTAGTAATGTATCCGACCAGGTAACAGAGCAACTAAGGAGCACTCTGGAAGACGTAATCTTCCGATATAGATTCACACCAAACTCTAGGCCGCGCATACCACGTTTGCCTACACATAGACGAAATTTAGCTTTGATGGGAGCCTTGAATACTTTGCTAGTTCCGTACCTAGGAACTAGCAAAGATTTGACTGATACCCATTCTATTCTATACTGCGGTGCTATTACGGCGTGTCGCGTTGCACGCGTTAAGTTTCCAGACACTAACCGTACAACGCGAACCGCTGGAAATATACCTGCATGGCAAGTACGAATAGAACGGCGTATCAGCATATTCAGGGCTCTTATAGCAAAGCTAATCTGCTTCAGTCAGGGGAACAGTCGTCCCCGAGTCATGCGTTTCGTAACACAGGCATTTGCTGGGACGGGTATCAGTCCCCAGCACTATCTAGCCAATGTTACGGAACGTATTGACTATCTGAAGCAGAAAGTTTATGCGTGGGCAAACCGTATTCGCCGCTACAGAGAGCGTGTGAATCGATATCGACAAAATCGCGACTTCCAGAGTGATCAAAGGAAGGTGTACCGAAGCTGGGAAGAGAATAACCCACGTGTGAACGATGGGCAACTACCGGATGCCAACGCTATGAAAAACTTCTGGCGCGGCATCTGGTCGGTGTCTGTCGAGCACACGGAGGGAGCTTGGATGCGTGTTATCGAACGTGCATGTGAACATATCGAACCCATGGAGTCTGTTTCAGTAGACTCTATGGACGTTAGTTGTGCCATCCGGACGGCTCAGAACTGGAAAAGTCCTGGGCCGGACGGATTGCACAACTTTTGGATAAAGTGGTTTCGATGCTCACATGAACGTTTGGCAACACAATTCCAAGAAGCCCTCGAGACAGGTTCTCTTCCTAGTTTCTTGACCACCGGAGTCACCTTCCTGCTCCATAAGTCTGGTAGTACCACGGAACCAAAGAACTACAGACCCATTACGTGCTTACCTACCATCTATAAGCTGCTTACATCCATTCTGAGAGCAAAAATTTACACGCATATTGTCGCGAATAACGTTTTGGCCTCCTCTCAGAATGGATGTAAGATTGGGTCCCGTGGTACTAAGGAGCTGCTCCTTATTGACACGACCATTTGCCACCAAGTCAAACGAAACAAAGGCGCCCTCTCCACTGCCTGGATTGACTATAAGAAGGCCTATGATGCAATGCCCCATTCGTGGTTGGAAAAGGTTTTAGGGTTATACAAAATAGATCCAACCTTAAAATCTTTTCTACGCAAATGCATGGGACAGTGGGTCACAGTCCTTCGTCAACCAGGTAGCGTAGACAGCTCGTTTGTTTCGGAGGACTTGATAAAGATTGAAAGGGGAATATTTCAGGGAGACAGTCTGAGTTCCCTATGGTGGTGCCTAAGTCTGAATCCTCTCAGCACTCTGCTGAAAGATTCAGAGTTAGGCTATCGTCTTCGTAGAGGAGGTGAGGTTATATCTCATTTGCTGTACATGGACGACCTCAAACTTTTTGCACCGAAACGCCAAGACTTGTTGGAGCTATTAAAAACCACAGAGGTTTTTAGTAACGCCATCAAGATGGAGTTCGGTGTCGACAAGTGTGCGGTCATGCATGTACAGCAAGGGAAAGTAGTAAGTTCAGAGAATTTACAACTTTCCGAGACTATAACTCTCAGATCCCTCTCCGAAGACGAGACCTACAAATATCTCGGTATGTCACAGTCGTTGGGTATATTAGCAGATGACATTAAGAAATCGGTGAAGGAGCGCTTCTTTTGCCGGCTGACAAAAGTACTTAAAAGTCTTTTGTCAGGCGGTAACAAGGCGCGAGCCTTCAACGGTTGGGTAATGCCTCTGCTGATATACTCCTTTGGCATACTGAGATGGACTCAGACTGAGCTCGACGCCCTGGACAGAAAGGTCCGTCAACTGCTCACAACACACCGCATGCTACACCCGCGCTCGTCTGTTATGAGACTGTATATCCCGCGGAAGTTGGGGGGTCGAGGCTTTTTAAATGCCAAGAACCTTCACAACCGCGAGGTATGCAGTCTCAGGGATTATTTCCGCAACAGTGAGTCCGGGATGCATCGCGATGTTGTGGCAGTTGACAGGAGCTTCACGCCTCTTTCAATGGCAAACGAGAACTGGCGCAAACCATCGGTGCTCAGCACTGATGATCGCAAGGAGGTATGGAAGAGCAAGGAGCTACACGGGCGGTTCTATCGGGCCCTGACGGGACCTGATGTGAATCTACTCGCGTCGGTGAACTGGCTGCGCTTCGGGGACCTCTTCGGAGAAACCGAGGGTTTTGCCTGTGCAATTGCAGACGAAGTTATCAAGACGAACAATTACCGGAAATACATAATGAAGGACGGTACGGTCGACATTTGTCGGGCATGCCGCCGTCCAGGCGAATCACTTCGTCATGTTATTTCCGGTTGTTCGCATCTTGCTAACGGCGAGTACTTGCACAGACATAACCTAGTAGCCAGGATCATCCACCAGCAACTTGCTCTTCGATACTGCCTTGTCGAGTCCGAGGTGCCGTACTATAAGTACGCACCTCTGCCAGTTCTCGAGAATGGTCGTGCGTTGCTCTACTGGGACCGCTCTATCATCACGGACAGGACTATTGTCGCCAATAAGCCTGATATCGTGCTGGTAGACCGGTCTCAGCGCCGGGCTGTGATCATCGATATCACCGTACCACATGACGAGAACCTCGTGAAAGCCGAGAAGGACAAGCTTAGCAAGTACCTTGACTTGGCTCATGAGGTTACCGCCATGTGGGATGTTGATTCGACGATCATAGTCCCAATAGTCGTGTCGGCAAACGGCCTTATAGCGAAAAGCCTCGACCAACATCTCAAGAGGCTTTCGCTAGACGGTTGGATCAAGGGTCAGATACAGAAGGCAGTCATCCTAGACACAGCGCGCATCGTCAGGAGGTTCCTCTCTCTGCAGCCCTAACCACCGGTAGCTTGGGCCCTGCCCCGCTGCTGGCGGCACCCTAGTTTTTAAGTTTTTTATAATGTTTATTTTATATATATATTGTAAAAAACTTTAAAATTAAGAAGATCAATAAATAAGTGAATAATAATAATAAGCTCCCCAAAGACCAACCACACGTCCTGATCGACCATCTGATCACGTGGGGGGCGGACAACGCAATGAGAAATTACTGGTGCGGCCAACGTGGCTCTGGAGGTAGGTAGGTAGTTAGATAGGTGTGTAAGTAAGAAGGAAGTAGTTGGAAGTAGGTGATTAAGTAAATATTTTAACAAAATTTTAAGTAAGTAGTAATAGTAGGTAAGTACTAAAAAGAGAATGATGATTAATAGGCGTGTAACGAAAAGCTATTTAGAGCTCTTAGATATTAAATTCTTGTCGAGGTCTAAGTAGAACAACCAACGTCAGCGTGGGATGTTGGTTCTGGATTGGCGGCGGAGGAGTGTTTTCTTTTTTTACACCAACGACGGCATCCACAGGCTTAGTTAGAAAGTCTACTGCGCGCTCACTCGCTATGGACAAACGATGTGGGCTCACAAACGTCCAAATACTAAACAATATGAATATGAATCCTAAAAATTGTCCCCAAGTGCCCGGCGGCTCCGGGGTTGATGCTGATGACAGTAGGCGGAGAACCCTACGAGCCAGGGGCGAGAAGAATCTCCGGGTGAGGGTCTTAAACTGTCCAACGACTAACGCTTTAAATACGGATACCGAGACAAGCAATCATGACGATACGGCTTTCCATTCAGGTAAAATAATAGATAACCACGACGACAAGGCTTCCACAACGGACTCCGAGATAATCAATGACAACAGCAACAGTGCTAAACTAGTAGGAACATTACAACCAACCAAAGATGTTGTACGGAAGACTTCGGTCAATAATCCTGTACCCGCTGAGGTTGGTAATTGTGCACGCAAGAAATGGTCTCTTGAAATGAATATCTTTATCTTGCGCACGTACTACATCCTAACTAGACTAGAAAATGACACAAAATCTTATCTAACAGAACTACATAATAAATTCTCAGAAAATTTTCCGAATATGGGGGTTAGCAAACAACGAGTTGGGGATCAACGAAGAGCTATCATTCGTAATAAATTATTAACATCAGATAAAATTGAACAGATCCGCAAAGAAGTAGAAACTGAAATTGAAACGGCTACAAATCACAATAACATACTTACACAAAACTCAACACAAAACACCGGTGGACTACAAAGAATGCGATGGCGAAATGAAATAAATGAAACAATTATGCGAAACTACTACAGGATAACACAAATGGAAACAAACAAAACAGCTTACAGACAACTTCTCTACAAGGCGGTTACAGAGCAACACCCCGAAATATCTCACGTGTCTGAGCAGCGTATAGCTGATCAGCGTAGAGTTATAGTAAATAATACGCTAATTAAGCCTCAAAGACTGCAGCAAATCCAAGATGAAATTTCTATAGAATTAGGTACACCTACGCAAACACGAGTGACACAATTCAACATATCCGACTCTAACCACACTCAACAGGAACAACAAACACTCACAGAACAAACTTTTACATCGCCTTTATCCAACTTAGAGATTGTTTCATTAACTACCCAGACTGATATAAACACGCAAAGTACAAGTTTTTATTCAACAACAATAGAGCATAATGAAAGACGCGAAGAACACCAAACAACTAGTTTTGAGATCTCTCAAGAGTTGAAGGATAACATTGAAAACAAATTTTTGGAAGTATTTTCAAAATTCAAAAACACTGAGCCAACTTTGAGACCTGCAATACCCAAACAAAAACAGTCAAAAAAACTATCCATTATAACCCAATATGTTAACAGACACCTGCTAACTAAACATACAAATGCTGACACTGAATTTTTGATGCTTCAAACCATAATTTACTGTGCCGCTTATACTTGTGTCGAAGTTAACGGAAAAAATATTAAAGACTCATCAAACACACATACAAGTCAACCCCAAATACCAAGGTGGCAAAGACGCCTTGAAAATAGGATAAGTGAATTAAGAGTCAAGATTGGTAGACTGTCTGAATACATAAACGGAAACACAAGCTCACGGTTAGGAAAACATATAGATAAAATAAAACAAAATCACAGAATTCACTCGCAACACGAAGCCGAAAACACAGAACTAATACACT
The DNA here is from genome assembly GCA_963693475.1 of Ectropis crepuscularia. Lineage (NCBI taxonomy): Eukaryota > Metazoa > Arthropoda > Insecta > Lepidoptera > Geometridae > Ectropis > Ectropis crepuscularia. Next base: position 22,855,020 of record OY856338.1, read on the forward strand.
TCTTAGATACTCTAAAACAAAAATTAAATGCTCTTTCTAGCCGACTACGGAGATATAAAGCGACTACAAAAAGAAAAACCCAGAATAAACTATTTAATACAAATGAGAAACTATTTTACAGAAACCTTACTGAAGGACAGACAGACAACAACTTAAGATCAGAATTTCCACACCCTGAAACATTGCACAAGTTTTGGTATGAAATTTGGTCAATTCCTAAGGAACACAATAATAATAGCGAATGGATTAACCAAGATGCCCAAGCCATACAGCTTGTCCCTGCAATGTTATTTGAAGATATAAAGATATACCTGTTTCGTGAAATTATCAAAAAGACACACAACTGGAAAGCTACAGGGTCAGATCGAATACACAACTACTGGTACAAATATTTTACATCCATACACTCGCACCTCCTGAAACATATTAACACATTCATCCAGTCACCTGAGACAATGCCGAAATATTTAACCCTAGGAACGACATACTTGATACCTAAAGATAAAACAGATCTAAAGAACCCATCAAAATACAGACCCATAACATGCTTACAGACCATTTATAAAATTATAACCTCATGCATTAGTTATTTGGTATACCAACATACTCAAACGAATGGCCTACTAGCTGAACAACAGAAAGGTTGCCGTAAATACAGTCAAGGATGTAAAGAACAGTTGATAATTGATTCCATAGCTACAAAACAAGCATTTAAGAAAAAGAGAGACATATACACAATGTACATAGATTACAAGAAAGCATTCGATTCTGTACCACATACCTGGCTAATTTATATTTTAAAACACTACAAAGTTCATCCAATACTTGTAAATTTCCTTGAAACCGCAATGACTCACTGGAAAACAATCCTCAAACTTAATATAGGCAAAACATCAATTGAAACCGAACCCATTCCGATCCGCAGGGGAATTTTTCAAGGAGAGACATTTAGCCCTGTATGGTTCTGTCTAGCATTAAATCCACTTTCAAATCTGCTGAATAAAAGTAATATCGGGTACAGAATCACCAATGAAAACTCAACCTACACACTATCCCATCTTCTATATATGGATGATATAAAACTTTATGGTAGTTGCTTGGAAGAAATTAACAACTTAGCTGACATCACGCAATCTTTTTCTAAAGACATCCATATGGAATTTGGGATTGACAAATGTAAAATATTATCGGTACATAAAGGACACATAGAACAAAATATCTATGAACTTACTGATGGCCAACAAATTGATCCTATTGATCCGATCTCAGGTTACAAATATTTAGGTTATTTTCAAGCACAGCAAATTCATCAAAAGCAAGCAAAAGATTCTATTGAGCAAAAATTTAAAGGTAGACTCCACAAAATCTTAAACACCCAACTAAATGCAAAAAATACTATTAAAGCCATAAACTCATTTGCTATTATTCCCATCCTAACTTACTCTTTTGGCGTTATAACATGGTCTCAATCGCATTTAAAAAATCTACAGCGAATCATTAATGTCCTTATGACAAAGTATAGAAAACACCACCCTCGTTCTTGCATTGAAAGACTGACAATGTCTAACATGGAAGGAGGCAGAGGACTGATTGATATTAGAAATTTACACAATACACAGATAACTAGACTTAGGACATTTTTTCACGGTAAAGCAAACACATCGCCCATGCACAGCGCTGTTATAGATTCCGACCACAAATACACTCCTCTTAATTTATACAACAACACAAAACAAAACAATGAAACTATTGTATCTTTGACAGAAAAACAAGAAAGTTGGTTACAGAAATCACTACATGGCAGGCACCGGCGTGATTTATTGAACCCGAATATTGACAAAATGTCTTCAAATATGTGGCTGAAACAAGGTGAATTATTCCCAGAAACAGAAGGGTTCATGCTTGCAATACAGGATCAAGTCATAGAAACACGAAATTACAGAAAATACATAATAAAAGACAATACACCTGATCTCTGTAGACACTGTCACAGTGCCTCAGAGACGATCCAGCACATAACAGGAGCCTGTAGGTCCATTACTCAGTCAGACTACAAACACCGCCACGATCAGGTTGCAGCTATTATACATCAATACATTGCATACAAACATAAACTCATTACGGAAAAAACTGCGTATTACAAATACTCTCCAGCAGTTATCTTAGAATCAGCAGATTATAAAATGTACTGGGATAGGACAATAATAACTGATAAAACCATCCATCATAATAGACCAGATATCACAGTTCACGATAAAAACAATAAAACAGTGGTCTTGATTGACATAGCCATTCCTAATACTCACAACCTCAGTACTACATACACTGACAAACTCACTAAGTATACGGATCCCACGATAGAGTTAAAAACACAATGGAAGGTGCAAACCGTCAAAACTATTCCCATTATTCTTTCCTCCACCGGTGTAATTCCTCACACTCTCCATAACAGCTTACAACATCTTAACATACACCCACTAACCTTCATCTTGCTACAAAAAGCAGTTATTTTAAATACCTGCAGAATAGTTAGAAAGTTTTTGTCCCTAGATTAACAGTTTTCTTTTCGTTTTTCTTCCTATTATTCGTTTGGCCAAAAGCCCGCGAATTTTAGCTATCCTCGGCAACGAGAGATCTTTGTAAAGATAACTTATAAATAATAATAATAATATTTGGACTCAGCAAATGAATGAGAACTGCATGCGCGCCTATTACAGGGCTACAGAGGGAGGAACCCACCTGACCGCGTACTGTGCCAGGATGCTGCTTCTGTTTCAGGCCCTCGAACCGACCGTCGCCGTGTCCGCACAACGGCTTTCAGATCAAGTTCGAGCCATTCGCCGGTGCAAGCTGCTGGATGACTCGGTACTTGATCGACTACGCCTGGAGGAACAACATACTCGCCCAGCTTCTGCCTCGTCCCGGGATCCGCCCGCCGCGTCGTCGACTCTGACACTAGCCTCAGTGCCAGCGTCAGTGGCGACACTTGCGGCGCCGGCCGACCCCGACATCGAGGAGGAAGACTCGGCGAGTAGTAATATATCTGACCAGGTAAGAGGGCAACTGAGGAGTGCTTTGGAAGACGCGATCTTCCAATATCGACTCACACCAAACTCTAGGCCGCGCTTACCACGTTTACCCACCCATAAACGGAATTTGGCTTTGATGGGAGCCCTGAATAATTTGCTAGTGCCCTACCTGGGTACTAGCAAAGATTTGACTGATACCCATTCTATTCTGTATTGTGGTGCTATCGCGGCGTGTCGCGTTGCACGTGTCAAGTTCCCAGACACTGACCGTACAACGCGAACCGCCGGAGATACACCCGCATGGCAAGTTCGAATAGAACGGCGTATCAGCACATTCAGGACTCTTATAGCAAAGCTAATCTGCTTCAGTCAGGGGAACAGTCGTCCCCGAGTCATGCGTTTCGTGACACAGGCATTCGCTGGGACTGGTATCAGTCCCCAGCACTATCTTGCCAATGTTACGGAACGTATTGACTACCTGAAGCAGAAAGTTTATGCGTGGGCAAACCGTATTCGTCGCTACAGAGAGCGTGTGAATCGATATCGGCAAAATCGCGACTTCCAGAGTGATCAAAGGAAGGTGTACCGAAACTGGGAAGGAACAAGTCGACGTGTGAACGATGGGCAGCTACCGGATGCCAGCGCTATGAAAAACTTCTGGCGCAGCATCTGGTCGGTGCCTGTCGAGCACACGGAGGGAGCTTGGATGTGTGTTGTCGAACGTGCATGTGAACCCATCGAACCCATGGAGTCTGTTTCGATAGACTCCGAAGACGTTAGTTGTGCTATCCGGACAGCTCAGAACTGGAAAAGTCCTGGGCCGGACGGATTGCACAACTTCTGGATAAAATGGTTTCGATGCTCACATGGACGTTTAGCAACACAATTCCAAGAAGCTCTCGAGACGGGTTCTCTTCCAAGTTTCATGACCACCGGAGTCACCTTCCTGCTCCATAAGTCTGGTAGTACCACGGAACCAAAGAACTATAGACCCATAACGTGCTTACCTACCACCTATAAGCTGCTTACATCCATTCTAAGAGCAAAAATTAACGCGCATATAGTCGCAAATAACGTTTTGGCCTCCTCTCAGAATGGATGTAAGATTGGGTCCCGTGGTACTAAGGAGCTGCTCCTCATTGACACGACCATTTGCCAACAAGTCAAAGGTAACAAAGGAGCCCTCTCCGCTGCTTGGATTGACTATAAGAAGGCCTATGACGCGGTGCCCCATTCGTGGCTGAAAAGGGTTTTAGAGTTGTACAAAATAAACCCAACTCTAAAATCTTTTCTAAGCAAATGCATGGGACAGTGGGTCACAGTCCTTCGTCAACCAGGTAGCGTAGACAGCTCGTTTGATTCGGAGGACTTGATAAGGATTGAAAGAGGCATATTTCAGGGCGACAGTCTGAGTTCGCTATGTTGGTGCTTAAGTCTGAATCCTCTCAGCACTCTGTTGAAGGATTCAGAGTTAGGCTATCGTCTTCGTAGAGGAGGTGAGGTTATATCTCATTTGCTGTACATGGACGACCTCAAACTCTTTGCACCGAAACGCCAAGACTTGTTGGAGTTATTAAAAACCACAGAGGTTTTTAGTAACGCCATCAAGATGGAGTTCGGTGTCGACAAGTGTGCGGTCATGCATGTACAGCGAGGGAAAGTAGTAAATTCAGAGAATTTACAACTTTCCGAGACTATAACTCTCAGATCCCTCTCCGAAGACGAGACCTACAAATATCTCGGTATGTCACAGTCGTTGGGTATATCAGCAGATGACATTAAGAAATCGGTGAAGGAGCGCTTCTTTTGCCGGCTGACAAAAGTACTTAAAAGTCTTTTGTCAGGCGGTAACAAGGCGCGAGCCTTCAACGGTTGGGTAATGCCTCTGCTGATATACTCCTTTGGCATACTGAGATGGACTCAGACTGAGCTCGACGCCCTGGATAGAAAGGTCCGTCAACTGCTCACAACACACCGCATGCTACACCCGCGCTCGTCTGTTATGAGACTGTATATTCCGCGGAAATGGGGGGGTCGAGGCTTTTTAAATGCCAAGAACCTTCACAACCGCGAAGTATGCAGTCTCAGGGATTATTTCCGCAACAGTGAGTCCGGGATGCATCGCGATGTTGTGGCAGTTGACAGGAGCTTCACGCCTCTTTCATTGGCAAACGAGAACTGGCGCAAACCATCGGTGCTCAGCACTGATGATCGCAAGGAGGTATGGAAGAGCAAGGAGCTACACGGGCGATTCTATCGGGCCCTGATGGGACCCGATGTGAATCCGCTCGCGTCGGTGAACTGGCTGCGCTTCGGGGACCTCTTCGGAGAAACCGAGGGTTTTGCCTGTGCAATTGCAGACGAAGTTATCAAGACGAACAATTACCGGAAATACATAATGAAGGACGGTACGGTCGACATTTGTCGGGCATGCCGCCGTCCAGGCGAATCACTTCGTCATGTTATTTCCGGTTGTTCGCACCTTGCTAACGGCGAGTACTTGCACAGACATAACCTAGTAGCCAGGATCATCCACCAGGAACTTGCTCTTCGATATTGCCTTGTCGAGTCCGAGGTGCCGTACTATAAGTACGCACCTCTGCCAGTTCTCGAGAATGGTCGTGCGTTGCTCTACTGGGACCGTTCTATCATCACGGACAGGACTATTGTCGCCAATAAGCCTGATATCGTGCTGGTAGACCGGTCTCAGCGCCGGGCTGTGATCGTCGATATCACCGTACCACATGACGAGAACCTCGTGAAAGCCGAGAAGGACAAGCTGAGCAAGTACCTTGACTTGGCTCATGAGGTTACCGCCATGTGGGATGTTGACTCGACGATCATAGTCCCAATAGTCGTGTCGGCAAACGGCCTTATAGCGAAGAGTCTCGACCAACATCTAAAGAGACTTTCGCTAGACGGTTGGGTTAAGGGCCAGATGCAGAAGGCAGTCATCCTTGACACAGCGCGCATCGTCAGGAGGTTCCTCACTCTGCAGCCTTAACCACCGGTAGCTTGGGCCCTGCCCCGCTGCTGGCGGCACCCTAGTTTTTAAGTTTTTTATAATGTTTATTTTATATATCTACTGTAAAAAACTTAGAAATTAAGAAGAAAAATAAATGAGTGAATAATAATAATAAAACTCTATATTACACCTACAAAAAAATACAGAACAGTTTAAGACTTAAACTAAGATTAACAAAACATAAGAAAGAAAAATATACACATTATGAAAGTACAGATGCAAATGTTCTTTAAATCTCGTTTACTTTGGTCACAGTATTATGTAGTGTAAGGGCGGCCTTATTGCTTAAAGCAATTTCTTCCAGACAACCTTTGGATGGAGCAAAAATGTTAGGAAGTCTTGCATTGCAGGTGGTGTTAACATATACATTTGCGAATTTAAAAAATATATATATTTACGTATCATAATAATTATTATGCTGAACAAAACATAAATATGATATAATAATAATAAAATATATACCTACTTACAATAAATAAATACACAAAATAATATATACATATACATCCATAAATATATCATTTTAATATACCAATTAAGAAGAGGAGAGATAGTAATTGTAGACAAGATTTATAAATATTGGAAGGGACTTAGATTGTCGAATTGATAACGGTAGAGAATTCCATAGTAGGACAGCCTGCACATTGAAGGATTTAGTAAAAGAAAGGTTGGGATGTGTGGAAGAGGGAATTTGGAGTTTAAGAGCCCGGGATGAACGTAGGGGACAGGATTTAGGTTCAATGAAACGAAACCTTTCTTTCAAATACGGAGGAGTGGCAGGATTGAAGAGGATTTTATAGAGGAACAACTGGATCACAACTGGATCAATTCACTGAACAACTGGATCAATTCACTAATTCTTTCTTTGTTGAGTTTTTATTGTCAGGAGATGAATGAAAAAATTAAGAAAATTACGCGAAAAATTAGAAAATTTTGAAATTCTTAGCCACCATTTAAAATTATTTCTAATCTAACCTTAGCGCTTTGGACAATAGGCATAATCATTTTTAATGTAACCTTACCTACGACGTTTGGACGTTGGCACCGAATTATTGTCAGAATGCGTCACAGACTAAGTAGAGAGTCTGAAAGCGTGCTGCAAATACCGTCAAAGCGGTTGTGAAGTGGTTGTGAAATAACTAAATATTGTAACCGATGCTTCGGATGGAATTATTTCGCTACATAGTACAAAACAGAGTCGCTTCCCGCTGTCCTTCTGTAAGTATACTTAGATCTTTAAAACTACGCAATGATTTTAATGGGTACAGAGCATAAAGAAATTCGAAATGTTATAGAGTGATTCAAGAAAAAGGTTTATATGTATACACATAATACATGTATAGTTTGATAGAGAAACACTGATAATTTTAGAGGTGATGTCGTAAATAAACACATTTTTGAGCTTACATTGCAAACGCTGACTGAACTCTACGAGATAGATCAAAATAATATACCTACCTACTGCAGTATTGTACGCCTTAAAATAATGGGATAAGCCACAATGACTATTTTTTATACTTTACTTTTTACGAGAAATAATGGCTTATTTACGAAGTAATTTTGAGCAAAACAGCATTAATCCTTATCCAATTAAACCCATGCGAAGTCGGGGCGGATCGCTAGTACATAATAAAACAGTTTCATGGAATAAAACAAAAGATAAAAGTATTAGCCAAGTGTTACATGTTTAAAATTAGAAGTCTGGAACCCAAAACCACAGGAAAATGTAATATAATTATGTAGGCATACTAACAGAAAGTGCAAAAAAGGACTTACACCTACCTAACACTACCTAATACTCGTACTAGGCTAATCATTTAATAATAATGATCCTACTTTAATTACTAGGCTAGTTATGCTTTTCTTTCTCTGGGGTTTGAATATAAAACTGTTGTTTTTTTAATCGATTCTTATTATCAAATAGAGGCGAAGTATCTATCAGAACAAAAAACGCTATGTTTACCGATGCGATGTGAAGAATATCTAGTACCTAATCGACGAGAAAGCGGAAGCACATAGCGAACAAATTCCGCCTATTGTTCCATTGTGGCCATAAAACCATGTCTGATATACATCTGAATAGATCTCAATATAGATCTCAGGATTGGTCAAATTTAAAAAATTGGCGAGAATAGCGAACTATCATTTCTTAATGAACTTATAATGCTTTTTACCGTATCTGTCCCGTTCACCTTTTATTGTAACTACTAGTGGTCCGCCCTACCTTTGAGCGTGGTACATAATATGTATAGCCTACAGTACTCAGGGATCAAGTATATCCTCCGGTGAAAGAATTTTTGAAATCGGACCTGTAGTTTCTAAGATTCGCCCGTTCAAACACAAAACTTCTTCAGCTTTATAATATTAGTATTGAATAGAATAAAAACGTCCAGTGTCCAAACATAATTATTATGCCCGTATTTTTTAATGCCCTTCTTCCACTTTTCATTAGATATTAACCCTCACCTGAGTGATGGAGATGTCGACGAGTCTGCTAGTTGCGCTCTCGCGTTTGACATTATAACACTTTATTTAGTAAATTCTGCACACTGAAAGCCTCCTGTCAATTCACACAATTGCCGATCACGCACCAAACGAACTGAACCCGTCCAATCTGCGTCAAATATTTTTATACTTGTAAGGGAGAAATTTTATTTTATAGACCGCAAAATTTGTACCGAGCGGTTCCAATCTACAATTCTCAAGATTAAACCATAGTGTTATGAACATAAAGGACATATTTGTGCTATGCGTAGTGAGTCAGTTGGTATGTGTGTGTTCAACCCTGGCGCTAGGGGAGGCGCTTCGTAAGCACAGGGTAGAAGAGGGCGGAGTTTAGTCAGAGCCAGTGCATAGGGTCGTAATCGCGAATTTGAAAATTCCGTAACACTATTTTTCATAATATTTCTAGACGATTTTCATGCTCTTTTGGGCTATCGAACCTAGTATTGCGTGCTGATTCAGCAACCTTGTTTACTTCCAGAAATCGTTGTCAAACGTGATCCAAAGTATTACTAAAGAAATAATGTTAATATAATTATGTGTTTATTTCTCCACTGATTGCCAAAGTTCCTTTCAAAATCACAGCAAAAAAAAGTAGGCAGTACTTACTAAAGTTCAAATATCAAATGATTTCTCTGTATTGTCCATTCAAAACGGTGTGATTATTCTGCGTTGGTGTGAGGTTCCTGCGATAAAAATCTAGCCCAAAGGATATGTCGTATACCTAAAGGAAAAAATATTTATTTTGCATAACTACCACCCATTAATCATCACTAGGTGAAAAGCGCAATGCAAATCTAGACTATGATTTCAACTAGGTATTCGGCTAGTTAGTGTTGTGTGGACATATTCAGAAATATTTATAGTTTTATTTAAATTGAGCTATTAAATACGACCATCGTTTCATAAACTAAATCCATAACTTACTCTGCTCTTTATAAGACTGTGAGCTACACAGCCTTATAAAGAGCATAACATAAAATCTTAAAAAAGTCAAATGTATCCCAAAATCCATTTATACCTAAGCATTTTGGTTAAAATTAAAACCATTCCTTTTTCTCGTCAGTAGGTTTCTCCGCTGACGAGTTTAGGAGAAAGATGTGAAACATGGAAAAAATATCATCACACCTCCCGTTGTAGTGAACTATAAATACATTAATGAGGAACTTTCCTAATTATTACAATACTTAGGTATAAAGTGGTATAGTGGGATGACTCTTTTCAGGCGCTGCCTGGGTACCTAAGTATTTTGAAATAATCTGCACATACATTATATATTGCTATGCTCCGGTTTGAAGGTCAATTTTACTTTTTTTATCTTAATTTAAAAAAGCGAAGAATATTAAGCTAAAAAATCCAAAAAATTAACGACCATTTATCTCACCACATTATATAGCTTTTCTGTGCAGATATGCGTTTATAAGCTTATAATTTTTGATAATACATATCTGTGACAAGTCTCTGGTTCCCGAGTCGGATACCAATAAACCTACGTGTGAGTAGTACCTAGGTAGCTAGTTAAAGCAACTCCTGTCGAGTTGGCTAGTCTAATATAAAAATAATGGTTCAACTTCTATTACATACCTATACCTTCTCATTTCTGTTACGCAATCCAAATTGTTTTACCAAATTACATTGATTTAACTAAGTAAAGGAAGATGAGGTACGCTCTAATATAAAGACAGCATAATGTGGCTAAAATTTCACACAAACATACCCAATGTGCACACAGCCACAGCTTCACTTCCATCGTGAGATACGTTTGAATGAATGACAAAAACATCATGACAAGTAGGCAGTAGACGCAAATGAGATAGCTATACGTCACATTTGTTTAGATAATTTTTTCGACAAGAATAGAAAGACGTACGAATGCACTGGCGTGAAAGAGACAAATTTGGCGGAAATAACATATCGCCGGTCGTGTTGCACTCTTACGCTGTATGTATATCTGTCCCTTTTTACAAATGGCAAATTGTTTACAACATGAAAAAATATTTTAGATATCTGGGTAGCGATTCTGAAACCATTCGGTTGGATCCGACACGGAATCTCATCTCTCGGTCTTTGTCTTATCTGTAGATTAACAATGCGCGCGCATCGGCGCCTTTTTTTTAAGCAACGGCACAGAACCAGCCAGTATGCCATTAGTTTTAAAGTAAATTAATATTTTTGTGTTTTGTTACAAATCAATTGTTGTAATTTATGGTCAAAATTAATTAAATTGTCGAATTAAGTAATTAATTATTATATTTTACCTCTCAAAGTTAATTTTAATCATAAAATGTTGACTACTTTTCTGACTTAAAAATTCTTTACTAAGATTTAAAAAGGTACCGTTCGTTTTAGACGGACCATTTTGAAACCGTGCGTTTTACATTATACATTACCGCACAAGTACGTAATGAGATACATTATGATACAGAAACTGGTGCAATAAGAGACCTTTTACGAGCAAATATGTTATAAATTAATTACCTAGTTGCAGAGATGACAAACTGACGAGCAACAAATAACAGCAAAGAACATGATTGTAAAGTTTGAAGTGATCACAGAAAGTGTAAAGAACATTAAATAAAAAAGGGCGTGGACAGCCAATCATGACATGGCCATCAAGAAAGGCATCGGCCAATGGGAAATGCTGACGGATTTCTAGATGGCCATGCCAAGATGGCGAGGCCACGACCTCCGGTTACACCCGTGTAGTTTCGAGTTATAAGTTTTCACTTATATTGGCAGTTCCTATGACTGCCAATTTTTTTGTTTGTGAAACAAAAGAAAAAACCTCAACATTTTTTTAATAAGTTATCTAACTGACGGACTTATTCGTTTTTTTAATCATCATGCCTTATTTAATAAGTTATTATGTGATAAAATTATGATTAAATTCGATTCGACAATACGTATTCCGGCCTTATTCGGCGGAACGGTAAGAATTCAAATGGGTGTGTCAGAAACAGTCCGCGGGCAGATCCCCGCTCCGCTCTCTGCGCGGGTGGCTGTTTCTGACAGCTTCCATAAAACGCACGCTTCGGTGCTAAAGCGCCAGCCTTCGTTGCCAAGACTCCGAATGAAATAAATCGTCTTACAACGGTTTATACGGCTCAATAGAAATCGTTCCCAACTAAACAAAGCTTAGAACGGCATTCACAACAGTCTGTAGGTATCAGTACATATTTGTAAATGTAACACACAAGCTAAACAATTTAAAACAAAAAGAAAATCTTTAACAGATAGGTACATATAATTAATAGTTTTTAAATGAGACAATAACTCTTACCTTATACCTTTATATTAATAGATACGAGAAGGAAAATGTTTGTGCTCCTTTCTACGAAAATTGCGTGGACGAAGGAGTATGAAATTTTGCACATTTAATATAGTCAGTTTATGTAGAGAAAGAAGGAGAGCAGGATGCTAATATTTTTTACCATGCGTAGAAAATACATATCAAGAAAACAAATATTGCTCACATTGACACACCTTTGCTTTGTAGCCATTTGACACACACGCATAAATACTATGGTGTTTTAACTCATTATTTTTAATGTCTGTGGTCGAATTAATAGATATAGATAGTAGAATAGATTCATACTCGTATTGCTTAGTGGAGGAATTACTGGAATTTCGACCATTAGGCGACCACTAGTTATAACAACATTTTATTTTTATTTTTACCTAACATAACAATTTAAATAATAATTAAAAACACCTTATAGTGTGGAACTCATAAACAATATTAAATAGTCTAGTGAAATAGGTGAAATGTATTCCGATATTTCCGACCCACCATAGCAATATTCTGTATCCAACAAATATAATAATAACGAGAACAAATTACTCAAGACTATTTGCGCCGTGGCTATCCCTTAAAAATAAAAACTTTGCTGTATAATTGTTGACGTCGTGAGTAATGGTAGGATTCTCTGCATAGTCCGCCTAGAGGAGTACATATTTTACGAGTACCTACGCCTCTGTCTGTTATTTTATCATCAAGCAAAGAGGTGGTAACAATACTGTGTCCCGGTTCGAAGGACATTATTATCGGAGAAATCACAGGCTAAGGAGATAAATCATCTTATAAATCTGGTGACGAACACAAGGCAGTGCTATCACTTACTAAGTGATTGAGACTTCAGGTTTAAATAGCTGCGTGTCCACTATGGACGGGAGTATTGATTTCCATCAAGCGCATGTCTCGCAACATTATGTAAAAATTGCAAACGCGGCTGATAGAAGCGGTAATGTGAAGCTGGCTACTTATTCTATACCTATTATCTAGCACCATCCACCACCGTGAGAAAAAATCACCCACTCTTAAAACAGGCAAGCTTGTAATGTTTGTTATTTTATAGAGCGTGTAATTTTTGTTTGTAGTCGAGCGTACGAAATCGTCGTAAATTACAGAGTCACCCTCGTACTATAAACATGCGATTTGGTGACAAGTATAATTTGGTGCTAATTCTGTTCCTGAGTCGTGGGTCGACCCGACCCTGCAAATTGATTTGTCGCGGGTCGAGCGACGGGTCTGTGAAGCCACGCGGCATCCACGCGACTCAAAACGCCCCCTAAGAACATGGTTGATAGTTTTTCGCGTGAGATCTCTTGTCTGCTGTCATTTATGTTGTGGTGCAGATTTGAAAAGGTTTTATTGAGTACTCTTCACGTAAAGTGGCGGAAATTCGGGGATAATCGCTGTGGTCTGCCAAACTGCCCTTGTGGTTCAGTTGGTGGTACAAGTACGTTTGCCAGCAAAGCTGTGTAGTGGGTTCGATTTCCACCTTTCCTGTACAAGCTTAGCTTAGTTTGGGACTAGCTAGGAATAAGAAACGTCCACCAATAAAAAAAAAGGATTTGTGTTAAGAATTCAGATATTTGATCTGGGTGAGTCAAAAAAACAATTGAATATTGTTGGACCTGTATTAAATATTTTTAAACATTTACGTACATTGGCCATAGTACAAGTTTTGATTAGTTTGGGACTAGATAGAGTTGTGTGAGAAATGTCCACCAATATTTCAAAACCACAAAAGTCTATATTTGCAATGCCCTGACGGACGATCAATTTCTATGTCTTTGTACCATTATTTTAGAATGTACCTATGAAGGTATAATTATGAGCGTGTCTAAAACAGATAAGAGACCTCTGATCCAGACAAGTCGATAAGACGATTGTTAAACGACTTAGAAGGGAGAAGGTTAGATGTTTGTTTGTTATTTTTTTAAGTATCACCGTCAATACTATTATTGGATTGGAACTAACAACTTCACTTCACGTAGTCGTTCACACTTATTTAATTAGAAAAAACTATAGTACATCCTCTAAGTGGGGAAAATTAGCCAGGTTTAGTGTCATCGCGCACAGTTCCGCGTTTGACCACCAAACCGATGGAGTATAAGTGACGAGGTTACCACGCTGGTCTCTGTTCGGAGGAGTTACTAGGAGACTCCAATAGGAGTTAATTGAAAAACAGTATATAAAGTTAAAGAGTTTGTTTGTTTGAACGCTAGAATCTCGGGAACTACTGGTCCGAATTGAAAGATTACTTATCTGTTGGATAGTCCATTTATCGAGGAAGGCTGTACACATTAAACATTAAATATACATTAAATACACACAATAAAAAAATAAAAAATAAAATAACACAATAAACATTACGCTAATATTAATAGGAGCGGTGTAGTATGAATGAAAAATTTAACAAAAGCGGGAAAAAATATTCCTTTTCGCGAGATTTCGTGAAAGCATGCGTCATTATAAGCTAAGCTAACTAAATTTGTTCTACTCGTAAATTTGAGTTGGTAAGTACAACCAATTTTCGATAGCTGGCGTTGCCAGCCAGTTAAACACGCGCAAGGGTTCAGCTAGTTAGAGATAAAGAAAACGATGGTATAAATAAAATCAGATGAATGTCCTATGAATATCCTACCGTTTATTTTGATAACAATAATACTTTTATACTATGCTCAAAGATTATAAAATCTATAGAGTTAAAGTTTGATAGGTATTGGTCGTCATCATCATCCACTACATGTGGGACCGGTACAACACATCTTAGTAGGTACGTACTTCCTCGACGAATCTTGTGAATTATTAAACATATTTTTCAATCTTTTGGGTTGAATACTATAACGATTTTGTTGATTCTTTTCTGGTCTGGTAGATCATTCTTCAGAAGCGGTCACTTATACATTTTATCGAAATCGGTTTCGCAGTTTTTGAGAAATCAACAAACAACAAAAAATTTAATACATCGATGATCTAGTTCAGGTACTCCGAAACCCCGTTCATCGGAACAGGGTTTTTGGTTGTTTTCACAAAATTGATCAAATTTAGTCAAGTGTCTGAGTTTTATTTTATACTAGCTGAATCGTGCGTGCGTTGCTACGCCATCTATCGAAAATTGGGCTTACCAATTCAAATCTAGAACAAAGGTTACCTTAGATTCTAATGACGCAACCTTTTAAAAGATAGACACACGCTGTCACGCAACGAAAGCTCTCAAAAAGCAATATGTTTTCCCGTTTTTGTTTCATTTTTAATTCATGCTCCGCTCCTGTTGATAGTAGCGAGATGTTAAATAGCCTATAGCCTTCCTCGATAAATGGACTATTCAACAGAAAAATAATCTTTCAATTCGTAACAGTAGTTCCCGAGATCCTTGCGTTTAATCAAACAAACTCTTCAGCTTTATAATATTAGTAATATTAGATTGAGATCGGTATTTGTTTGGTTTTTCGGAGAACACTCTATTAGTTTATTTTCTTTAGTTTATTAAGAACTAGGTACACCAACACCACACGAACATCATAATAACCAGAATAAATATACCGTAATTAAAATTTACATTCAATTAAAAAAATAACTTAACCTTATATAGGTACATAGTACAAGCTTTGCTTAGTACAAGCTTTGGAGTCAGATGGTAATGTGTGTGAATTGTCCAATGCCCACCAATATAACTAAATAAATAAATAACATGACAAATTTATATATGATTACATAACCCCATCACCAAATGTTCCTATCAGGCTTGCAGCGTTTCCATAATTATTAACACTTATGTACTTAGTTGTAGAACAGTCATTAGTCCACTCAATTAATACCTACTCCAATGCAGTAATTTAATTTCTCATGAGTCTTAAATTCGAAAACGAGATTAAGCAAACCGCGTTTTTTTTATGAGAGCGATCTTGTTTAGTTAATTTATTTGCGTGCATATGCTTGGCGAGATTATCCGGGGAGTGGTTGCACGTGGGCTTTGTGTCGCAGCCGCGACGCGTGCGGCCCGCGGCGGCACGCGCCGGCACGCGGCCCCAAGTGCCCGGGTGCCCTGAACGAGTGACGTGCTGACGCCTCTTGCAGAACCGTTTTTCTGACTGCACTTAATTAATCCGTGTCGGCAAACAGATTCTACAAATTGTTGGCTTGGGCTTATAACAAAATTGTTTTTATTTTTTGAAGTAAAATCTTTTGGAAAATGTAGCGGCGTAGCGTCAGAGCGGCGATGGAGCAGCGGAGCGCGAAGTGCACGTTAGACGTTTGGATTCGTGGAATCTTGTGTATTACAAAAACAAAAAAATTTGAAAAATTTGCTCGGTGTAAAATGAAGAACAAAGAAATAAGATTAACCATGTTATTCAAAATAACCAAATGAGATGAAATTGTGCTTAGGTCACGTTTTGAAAGATGGATGTGTTTGAAAGAAACTACTCAAGTTTGGTACCACTATATCCCGTTTAAGTACCTACCTCGTACCAAAATGTGTATACATGAGCGCAATGCAGTGCTAGGTAATGATTTGGACTCTTCATGTTCCAATAGCTGTGTGTCACTGTGCTGTTATGTGGCAGGCATGTTGCTTCCCATCAGGCTCATGTCCTGCTCGTCTCGTCGCTCTTGATAAAAAAAAACTGCCGATAGAAGTGAAAACTTATTACTCAGAAATTGATTCACTTCGATGACTCACTTTGAAAAATGACACTTTGGATGCTAACGCATTTCTAGATGGCCAATGGCCATGGTCCCGAGCTTACCAGAAATTTCCTTGCCATTCAATTACGCTAGAATTCAATTTACAGCCCACGAAAAATCAGTCTGTGGCGCGCCAAAAGAACTTTTCACTTTCCAAAATATATATCAGCTGTACCAACCAAAAATACCTAAAGCCATGCCATTCTATCATCTAGATGAGTCAATAGCCTGGAAACCAAAGCGGCCCATTGTGCCGACCCCAACCCGTATTTGTCTGTTTGCTGTGTTTAAACGTTTGTTATACGCAATTATTAACAAGTAGTTGTCTATCACAGGCCATAGGTTCTCAAACTATGTATGTATGAAGAGAAATTATTTTCCGTCATTCTACATTCCATAACTTGACTTGACTGGCCTTGTGGCTAAGTGGTTAGTAGCTCTGCCTGCAAAGCCGAGGGCCGTGAGTTCGATCCCCACCCAGTGCAAATATTTGTGTGATGAATTCAAATGTTTGCACTGTGTCTGGGTGTTTCTATGTATAATAAGTATGTATTTAAAACTATATAAGTATTATATCAGCTATCTGGCCGCCATCACACAAGCTTTGCTTAGTTTGGGGTCAGATGGTGTTGTGTGTGAATTGTCCACCAATATTTATTTATTTATTTTATTTATAACTAAAATTTAATTTACTCAGAAAAAACAAAAATCGACTTCAATATTAAATTAAATTCAGATAATCGACATTATTTTATAATTTTTATGATAGCTTCATCCAGATAAAGTTTTTTGTTGATATTTCACAAATCCCTATACCGATTTCGATAAAATTTATATTATTATAAAACTACATCTGAACAAAGTTCTTCGCAAGGAGAGAGTTAAGGCCATAATCCACCACGCTGGCCCAGTGCAAGTTGGTGGATGACACATGACTTCGAAAATTACATGTCGGTTTCCTCAAGATGTTTTCATTCACCGTTTTAAGTTAACGGCATTACGCACATTACTTCAAAAAGACAGTGGTGAGTGTGGGGTTTAAACCCGGGGTCTCCGGATCGGCAGGCGCCGATCTCCCGACTAGACCAGCCGTAACTAAAGCCGTAACCTTAATTACCTTACCATAATTGAATTGGCTTTTAATTACGGCATCATGTTTGAAACACCCAATAAAACCAGAAGAAAGGCAAAGATGCCTGCATTTATAATATTGTTGTAAGGAAGACAAAACGTGGAATAAAAAATGATTTACCTATTTTCTTTTTGTTAGTTAATAATGACGAAACGACATGTGGCTGATGGTAAACAACAGCACAGTGACACGCAGCTATTGAAAACAAGAAGAGTCCAAATAATTACCTAGCACTGAATTGCGCTCGTCACCCAGGGATATAAGTTGTTTTATATCTAAGCCCTGTTATTTCACTGGAAACCTTTGCCCTTCAAACCGGAATACAGCGATGTGCACATTACTGCTCGGTGTTAAAAATATACAACACCCTTACCGGGTGCGTAATATAACTATTACCTATAGGTACTTATCCCATACTTAAAATTTTATTTTCTATAACAAACATTACTTTTATCATAAACTTTAATTTATTAAAACAACGTTAAATAGTCACACTTTCTCGTAGTTAAAATACTCCTTTAAACCGTAAAATGCCTTTGTTAGGAGCCATTTTTACAAAGCAAACATTTATTATATTATATTTATAAATATTTCTCCATTTCGCCAAAGGTAGCGATAATGTTTCATTTTGTTAGTGTTAGAAAATGTCAATGACATTTATTTGACATACCTATTATATTTCCACTCATTTATCACTCAGAGCTGTTATTCTGAAAATGTCTTATTATATTAGCGAGAAGTCATTGTTTTGTTGTTTTTCACAATAATTAATCTCGCCAATTTCAGTATTTTAGAAGATAAAATAATGAATATGTAGGTAGACACAGGTAATAAGCAATTATTATTTACAACTCATGTCCGGATATTTTAAGTAGAGATTTCAGTCACGCACACTCATTCCATCATATCACGTGGAACGATTTTCATTACTTTATTTTGCTAAAACTAAATTAGTTACAGGGTTACGCAGAAAACATGACAAGCAGCGCAAGCCAGAAGAAAACCGCGCTTTCCCAAATATTATATAAACTTTTATTATGACATTAATTCTGAATTTCTAATAAAACGTTCGTCGTTTTGCGTTTTTTAAAGACTAGCCTTTTAAGATCCACCCCGGCTTCGCCCGTGGTACATATATAGTTATATAGTCTATAGTACTCAGGGATCCCGTATACATTCAACGTTGAAAGAGTATTTGAAATCAAACCAGTTGTTCCTGAGATTAGCGCGTTCAAACAAATAAACTCTTTAGCTTCATAATATTAGTACAGATTTGATTGGTTGTATAGGAATAAAGCGAAGAGATGTTTTGGTGGATAATAATAAGCACCGCTTTTTAATAAATGATGCTAGATGATTAAGGGCATGTAATGCTTGGTAAAGGCCTCCCTACCCTCTATTCCACGTATCTCTGACCTGACATAGATAGGTACATATGGAAATGATACTTGATTGTAACTTTAAAAAAAAAAACTTACACAATGGCAATAATTGGTGCCGACGGCGTTTATTCACAAAACAGACCGTGAGGAATTTGCTAGGTTTTTTTTGAAGTGAAAACTTCTTTTGGCGCCTCATAGACAGAGTTTTCGTGGGTTGTGAATTGAAATCTAGTGTCACGCTCGGGAATGATAAGAAATCTTCGGGTAAATTCGGAACCATGGTCATTGGTCATAAAAAATATGTCAGCATTTCCCATTGGCCATCTAGAAATGCGTGAGCATTTCACATTGGTCATCTAGAATGCGTCACCATTTCTAGATAGCCACGCTCATCTACCACGGTCACGCCCTCTGGTTTCACACGCGTAGTTTCCAAAGTAAGCTGTCATATTCTGACTCGTAACTTTTCACTTCTATCGACAGTTCCTATGACTGTCAATTTTTTTAAACTTTTTTGTTACGTAATACGCAAAATAGCTAATTATTGTAATTATTAATATTGCAAAAAACCTAGATCACAAACTTTTACTAGGTAAATGTTTAATTTCCTTCATTAAAAGGTTGACACATTTTTTATTTATTTTTAAATAGCTATAGTCGTTTAACATTTAAGTAGTTACCTTATATTGGCCTATGGATGATTCAAATGTTCGTAGTGTCAGTAGTTAGTCAGGTATGTTGTAGTGCAGTGAAGTTTTTATTGCGATTTAGCTTCTTAATAAAGGCCCTGCCCGTTTAAAAACAAAACAAACGAATTACAATATCCGAAGCAACGACTATCCTATTTCTCCGAAATACCTTTGAATTTTCCAAACAATTCGGTTTGTTCATTTTTTTGAAGTAGGTCAGATGAAAAGATAACAATGTTTTGGTACCTTTATCAAGGTTAGGAAGGTACATACATTTCATTATCGTTTTTAGGGTTCCGTAAAACGTAAAAACGGAACCCTTATAGATTCGTCATGTCTGTCTGTCTGTCTGTCTGTCCGTCCGTATGTCACAGCCACTTTTTGCCGAAACTATGAAAACTACACTGTTGAAACTTGGTAGGTATATGTATTCTGTGAACCGCATTAATATTTGAATAATAAAGTTTAAAAAAAAGCAAAATTAGGGTTGCCCCCCATACTGAGAACTGAAACTCAAAAAAATTTTTTTCATCATACCTACACGTATGGGGTGTCTATCGATAGGTCTTCAAAAATGACATTGAGGTTTCTAAAATCATTTTCGTCTACACTGAATAATTTGCGCAAGAGACACTTCCAAAGTGGTAAAATGTGTGTCCCCCCTCTAACTTCTAAAGTAAGAGAATGAAAAATCTAAAAAAAATATATGATGTACATTACCATGTAAACTACCAACGAAAATTAGTTTGAACTCGATCTGATGAGTAGTTTTTTTTAGTACGTCATAAATACACTATTATTGAAACTTCGATCAAAGTTACAAGGAACTACAAGAACTATGTGTACTATGTATATTATGTTACTTGCTGCAACGGAACCCTTCATGGGCGAGTCCAACTCGCACTTGACCACTTTATTGTTTGGGTACTTTAGTAATCTATAGGTACCTAATATTTTGTAGGTACCTATCTAAACTTTATTGTCATTTTATTATGATCGATTTTACACAAATTAATGAATAAACCGCTTTCCATTTTTCCGTCTCCATTATTCGGTGAAATTTAATTGTCGGATCTACATCTATACCTATGGTTATAGGTATAGATTCCTATAAGTATTCATCGTAGGTAGATACATAATATGTAGATAATAATCCCACTCTCCGGAAGAACGAATCATGATAGATCCCTCAAACTCGTATTAGCGAGGTTAATGCGGATCAACTCAAACAGTCCACTATCGAAAGTCTAACTTCGTCTAGACTGAGGCGTTGCTAATAATGTTTCAGAGAGTGGCGTATCAGGATCAACACTCCAAACTTTGAGAACCATTGACAGTCACCGAGTCACCCCAATTTCATGTTCTTGACAGGGGGCTAACCGTTGTCAATGAGGGGGCTACGGGTGCCCACTAGTAGTGTGTCGCGGCGTTGCTCGTGTGGGAAATACACACAAATAGTTTAGGACGACCCCAATTATATTAATCGCATAATGGGTTGATGTGGACCGCAAAGAAGATTTTATGGATCGACTTTTTTATTCCACGATCACCATCTAGAATTCTCGATTAGGTTTTAGGATGTTTGATCATATATTAAGTAACAATATTTTAAAAACTAAACTGTGAATTAATAATTTTATTTAGCCAGTAACTAACTAACTGTAGTCAGTTAAGTAGTACAGTTTTACTGTTTGTAAATGAGCTATCGAGATTGTTCCCTACACAAGTAGGTAACATTAATTACCGTTTATTTATTGTGGTTGGGATTTTCACTGCGTGATCAAATCCGAAACGAGGCAATCCGCAGAAGAACGAAGGCCTCAAATACCTACCCAAAATTTGCTAGCAGCCCTCGGAACACAACGAGTCGAATGTAAATTGCTTTCTTTTAGATAACCAAGGTCGCTTAAAAACATCAAGCGAGATGGCGGTCAAATGGTTTGCATTTTGAAGTTTTGACGAATGTACTCGATTTAAAAAAAAAACGTTAGCTCCGTTCTGATTCGTATAGCACGCGACTTTTTTTTATAGTAAAGAGTGACGAGACGAGCAGGTCATGTGCCTGATGTTAAGCATCGTGCCAGCCACATAACAGCACAGTGACACGCAACTATTGGAACATGAAGAGTCAAATTATTACCTAGCACTGCACTGCCCAGAGATGTAAGATGTTTTATCTCAATGCCCAGTAATTTCACTGGAAACATTGCCCTTCAAACCGGAATACAGTGATGTTTGCACATTACTGCATGACGGTAGAATATCTGGCAAAGGTGGCTTCCCCAGGCGGACTCTGCAAAAAATCCTACCACTACAAAATCTTAAAAATAAGTAGACTAAACTAAATAAGTGAATAGTGAACTTTCGTTGAAACGCTGTTTTTATATTGTTACGAATCGTTACGTTTTAATAAATCAAAAACGAATAAAACTAGTAGTAATAAGTCATGGACGTATAAAAATATGCGGACGTAGTCTCGCTAAAACAAAAACTGTGCCTATAGAGTCGGCCACATAATATGCACGTGTGCGCTCATGCGCTGTCACATACAGGCTGGCACGCACACGTACATACATCAGTGGGTCATTACACACGCAAACTTGTGTGTATGTGTGCGTGTCAGCCTATCAGTGACAACGCACACGTGCATATGTGGCCGACTTCATAGACACAGTTTTTGTTTTAGCGAGACTACGTCCGACTTTTTTATACGTCCGTGTTATAAGTACGAGGGCTATTTTGTTATCTCTATAAGTACCTTGTAATTTCACTGGAAAAAATGCCCTTTAAATCCGAATATAGTGATGGTAGAATAATTGGCAAAGGTGTGATACTTCCCCAGGCGGACTCTGTAAAGAGTCCTACCATTACAAATTATTTATTTATTTCGACACCAAACAATCAACTTTTGAAAAGTATGACCGATCGACTCCCAAACAAGTATTCAATGTTATTAATATTTGTACATATTTAAATAACCCATTTTCTCCAAAAAAAAAACCGACCTTAATTTACACTTAAACTCAGAACTCTACCAAAATTCATAAGAATCTAAAGATATGAAAGCAAATTATAGAGTTTTGTTTATATTTCCAAACCACACACTGATTTCAGTAAAAATTGTATGGGACTACGTCTGAACAATGATCTACCAGACAATGATATGTTCGTAATGGATAAAACTGTTGGAACTCATAAAAATTGTAATGTCTTATACTCTGTACACAGTTTATACAATAAAGCATTTTCTGTTCTATGCTAACAAAAAAAAAATATGGCTGTCTGTAAAGTCGGTTTACGGACCATAGAACTTGACAACGTCTTAAGAAATCAGTACGCTGATAGCGCGAGTAGTGATACCGCTCGACTCGGCGGGTGGCGCCCTCAGCGCTCAGCTTCGTCCGCATGGCACGGAAGACGAACTAACGGTAACGGCGGAACGTTACAGTTTTGCGGCCGTGCAGCCGGCCGATCGTATTATAAGACGTTATCACGTCAAAAAATAACCATCAAAATCGATTCGCAATTAGCGGCGCTATTTCGCAACATATACATACAAAGAAAACAACAAAAAAACATACGATCGAACTGTAACCTCTTCCTTATTTGAAGTAGGTAAAAAAGAAACAAGATATACGATAATAAAATAGATTTAATGTTTAAACTTAAGTAACAGGCATGAAATAATAATAATATTTTAACTTGACTTCGCTTGGGGCAGTTTTTCTGGCAGTTTGATCTCTTCGACGGTCAAATCTGGGGCACTGGACCGAAGTTCCACGTATTTGTACCGGAAAGCCATAGCCATGAAGATGAGGATATCCACCAACATGAGGCCAGCGAAGAGGAAAAACTCCTTCCACTGTTAAAAGAGAACAAAAATTATTAATGAGTAATAACAATATAGGAGACTAGCTGAACGCGCGCGCGTTGCTACGCCATCTATTTAAAATTGGTCGTACCAATTCAAATTTTGAACAACCTTTCGGTTACTTTAGATAGTAGCGTAATGTAAAATAGCCTATAGCCTTCCTCGATAAATGGACTATCCTACAAACAAAGAATCTTTCAATTTGGGCCAGTAGTTCCAGAGATCCTTGCGTTCAAACAAACAAACAAACATACAAACAAACTCTTCAGCTTTATAATATTTTTATAAATTATAAATATATAAATATAATATATAACAATATAGGAGATTAGTATCAACCCGAGGTTTCACTTGCATAGTTCCTGTTCCCTCTGTTTTCCTGGGATATAAAGTGACTTATGTGTTATCCCTATGCATTATTTGACGATAATTCATAATTGTATTATGTAACTACACTTTTTTTTTTTACTTTTATAGGTTTACACTTGACCGCCATCGATGTAGCGTGTTCACCTAGAAAAATACCGATTCACTCTCGATTTGAAGACACAAGGATTGTAACCGTCGGGGAAAACCCACTCAGGCAACGTGTTCCACAGTCTAGACGTTCTTATCACAAAAGTAGAGTCAAATCTTTTCGTTTGTATCTTTGGAACATCAGCCATGAAACGATGTCGCTTTTAAAACTTTCGGTAATAAAAAAAAACATATATTGTTACACAGTGGGATGAATGTACAACATTGTGACAATATGAAAGAACTGACCATCAAGATTCGGGTCTTTAACAGCAGGTTTGGTGGTTAGAGTTACATGATATCTCGAATGTACTATTTTTAATGAACCATTATCTTTTTTTTTATATTAAAGAGTGACGAGACTAGCTGGCTATGTGCCTGATGGTAAGCAACATGCCTGCCACATAACAGTACAGTCACACACAGCTATTGGAACATGAAGAGTCCAAATCATTACCTAGCACTGCACTGCGCTCGTCACCCAGAGATCTAAGGTGTTATATCTCTAAGCCCAGTAATTTCTCTTGAAACATTGCCCTTCAAACCGGAACACAGTAACGCTTACACATTACTGCTTGGCGGTAGAATAAAGGTGTGGCACTTCCCCAGGCAGACTCTGTCAAGAGTGCTACCACTACAAGACTACACTACTTTATCTGTCTATGTATAAAGTTTCATACAAATCCCGGCAGTAGTTTTTGCTTGAAAGAATAACAGATATCCATACATAAGTACATAAATATCACCGTTCGCATTTATAATAATAGTAGGAAGTACGATATCTGGGCATTTTCACAAAAATGTGTAACCCCTTTTGGCACTAGGTACTTTTCGGAACATTCCATTTGTGACCGGAATTGAAACTAAATTTGTTTTACAGAAGCATAAGCACGCTGAGATCAAATACCAAAAGCCGCGAATCGAATTAAAGGCCTAGGTACTGTAAAAATAGATTTATCTATTGCTTTCTCCTTATTTTCGATTTGAGCGATAGAGCAACAGAAAAGTCATACACTTCATTTAGTTTAAGTGGACGAAGAATGGACATGGTGAAAGAGGCCTGAACCCTCATTTTGAACTCACACTTTAACTTGCTGTCGTAATAGTCATACGACACAGGCAATGAATGATCTATCCTAGTTGCGCAAGAGACCGCAAACCATTCGTTAGTGTAGGTACTCCGTACTATACGCATAGATGGAAGCCAACGTTGTTTATTGTATGAAATACCACAATGGATGTAAAATGGCTGTGTGTGTTAAGATACATATTAGAGAGTAGGTTACATTGGAGACAGGTTCGCCTTTTTTAATTTTTTTTTTAACTTTTATATTTTTACACTTGACCGCCATCTCACCTGATGTTAAGCGACGATGCGGTCTACGATGAAGCGTGTTTACCTAGAAGAAACCGATTCACTCTCGATTTGAAGATACCACGATTATAACCATCAGGGAGAACCTTTGTCTTGGTTGAATTTTATATACTTTCTAGCTGCATTTAGAAACCTACTTTATACATAATATAACACAGTAATATTTTGCGCATTTGAATAATCTTCTTGGGTTCTAACAAATATTTGTAGATTAGCATCGTAAAATCTTAGAACTGGTCAGTGCCGTGCCAATCGTATTAAAATGATTTTTTTATTAGTCGACCAAAACCCGATCTATTGCAACACTTTCCTTGGCTCAAATCAGCTCTTTGAGTTCGTTTAATGTCACAAACCGCAAACCTCGTATTATTCAGTACCGATTTGATTAAAAATGTATCCGCTTTTTGGCTCGTTTAATATCAATCAGCCTCCATTACATACTGCACCGCGTCTGCGTCAGTGCCAACACCACCTTAGCGGTATAGCGGGTAGTATCAACTGCCCATCATCTCACACACCGTCGGCACCGGTTGTCAAACCATTTTATAGTTAATTCATATAAATGTATAATACTATGGTGGTACATATAGTTGACGATAAGTCAACCATAACTTTATTCATACAAAAAAAAAAGATTTAGTTTATTATTTTTAATTTAATATTTATTAATGACCCGCGTTGTTACGCCACCTGTCGAAAATTGGTTGTACCAAAACGAAATAAATGATTATTATTATTGTAAGTCTTGAATTAAATTGAAATACAACGTAATAGGTACGTTCCTATGCTAAGCCACATTAATTGTTAATCCTTAATAATTATAATTGAGAACGTGATCAAGGTGTTAAAGGTGATTTGACGAATGATAGAGATGTGTAGAGGAAGCAGACGTGTTGTACCACACATAAAATAACGTTGATTGATGATAAATAATGATGATGATGACTACACCATCGATGACTACGACAAATTATCATTATTTAAGTCGTCATTGCAACAAGAGCCAACGGCTTATGTAAATAAATATGTGTGTAAATACTGTGTAGCCACAACCTAGAGCAGTCCCTTAGACCCTAGTAAATTGAGACCAATAATAATAATAGAAGGTTTCGACGTACCTGAGCGTCCAAGAAATTTCCTTCAACGATGAGAACAACCAGCAAGTTTCCGAAAGCGACGGTCAGTAGCCACACAGACTGTAACACCGACTTCATGGTGGCTGGCGCTTGCGTGAACGAAAACTCCAGGCCGGTGACTGAGAACATCACCTCACCCATTGTCATCACGACGTATTGCGGCACCAGCCATAAAATGTGGATGCTGTTGGGTGGAGTTATCACCACAGAGTTCGCCACCTAAAACCATTTAGACATTTTATTACAATGTTCAGGACGACTACTCTCTTTCTACGAAAACGTAATTTCGAAAAAAAAACTTGCGATTTTCCTACGTTTTACTTCGTTTCATCCGATACAACATTGTTTGACTCTAATTAGAGTAGGCTTAGAACATTTAAATGGACAAAACGATGGATCGAAGTAGAATCTTAGTTGGAAAGTCGCGAGCTTATTTCGAAATTACGTTTTCATAGAAAGAGAGTAGACGTCCTGCTCTTTAAAAAAGCCGGAATCCTATTGGCTAGAACCACCGTCATGAACGCTATTAGTCAAAAAATAAAAAACTCAATTTGACATTTGAGATATACTGTTCGCGAAATGTTCTACTACATTTTAATGAGTGCAGCAAAAACTTTGTACTTTTATATTTTATGAAAATTACGAAACGGAGAACACCGTAAGTAACTAATTTTGATTTACCCAGTTGTTTCTTTTATTTTCGTTCTGAGTTACATTCTAGAACATTTCTCGAATATCCAAAAGAGCATTTTATTTTTTAAGAACATACATTTTATATTTCAACATTTTATATAATTTTATATAATCTGACAAAACGTGGAAAATAGGTACTAACCTATTTTCCACGTTTTGTCATATTTAAAATGTCAAAACGTGCAAAAGGTTATACTATATTCTGAAAAGTAAGTAAAAAAATTAAATGTTTGTGAGTAGACTGTGAGATTTAATTGTTTAAATTTCTAAAGTGTAAATCATGACAGTAGGTACAACAGGTGTAAATTTCTCTTCGCATTGTCACCAAGCGACAATAATTAACTTGCATGTAATGCATGTACTTTCTTACGAGAGAGTGTAAGTAAAGAAAATATCTGGCACATCGACGTAGGTAAAGAACTGTCTAAATTCTTTACTTGATGCAGTACCTTTTACTATAATGTAACATTAATTAATTACCGTTCTTAAAAAACTATTCATAAGTATATATAAGTATTTGTATCCAAAGTATTTATATGCCAAAACTTCTTCACGAAAAAAATATTTTTATTTAGTCCACTGTTCGAACTTGAGCCTTGAGCCTTCTCTCACAAGAAGAGCAAGAAGGTCATAATCCACTATGCTGATCAAGTTTGGCTTGGCGGATGACTCATGTTCTCGAAACATGTATTTTTTTAGCACGCTGGTTTCACGACTATATTTTCCAGCGTGGTGGAAAAAGGTTCTCTTCTTGTAAGTGCCAGCAGCGATAACATACAAATTACTTATGGGCCCCTAGACGTCCTATACTACTTATACTTTGTAGTGATAGAACTCTTAGCAGAGTCCGCCTGGGGAAGTACCACACCTTTGCAAGTTATTCTACCGCCAAGCAGCAATGTGCAAACATTACTGTGTTCCGGTTTGAAGGGCAATGTTTCCAGAGAAATTACAGGGCTTAGAGATATAACAACTTAGATCTCTGGGTGACGAGCGCAGTGCGGTGCTAGGTAATGATTTGGGCTCTTCATGTTCCAATAACTGCGTGTCACTGTGCTGTTATGTGGCAGGCGTGTTGCTTACCATCAGGCACATGTCCTGCTCGTCTCGTCACTCCTTATTAAAAAAAAAAATACCCCTAGACTCCATAGAAACCTGTAAAATACGAAAACGAAACTTTTTACCCACTGCTACTAAAATTGCGCTTGCACAATCTCTTCTTCTTCCCATTTTAGACTACGCTGATATCTGCTACCTCGACCTCAATGAAGACCAGCTAAATAAACTTGAGCGTCTCCAAAATTATTGCATAAGATTCATATTTGGCTTGCGCAAATATGATCATGTATCTCAGTTCCGTATGCAGCTCAAGTGGCTTCCCATTCGCCTTCGTCGGAATGCTCATATTTTATCTCTACTCTACAATGTTTTATTTCAACCCTCATCACCGCGTTATTTGAAAGATGTTTTTACATTCTGGAGCGATGCGCACTCTCTGCCTCTCCGGTCTAAGAACAACTTGTCACTCCAATCGCCTTTGGCACGCAGCGAAAATTTCTACGGCAAGTCGTTCGCTTTTCGGGCCGTTGAGCTGTGGAATGCTTTGCCTGTAACTATTAGACAAGCTCCATCAGTTGCAGTTTTCAAACAACTGGTAAATCAGGTATATCTATCTACGTGATAATTTAGTTGAAGTCGTTACTCTTATTTAAGTTGTAAATTTATCAATGTCATATATTATTGTATAAATATATCCTTTAGTAAATCATGATATTTATTTATTAGTTTATATTATATTCGTATTTATGTATTAGGATGTATTGTTATTAATATGTAGGTTTATGTTTAATAGTATTGTAGTGTATTTATATTAGAATATTTCAAAGTTAATTTTCATATTTATAGACTTATAATCTTTCACTCATTGTTTGTACTTCCCCGTCTTATTATTCTTCATTTCTCCTTTTCCATCCAGCGGTTGCCTGGAAGAGATCGCTTTTAGCGATAAGGTCGCCAATTGTTACTTTATTTTATTAAGTTTTTGTAACTTTGTTTACTTTGTTAAGTGCAATAAAGAGTTAATCTATCTATCTATCTATCTATGTGAATTTTCGAAAAATTATACAGGTTAACTATAGGCAGTCTTATCCACGTGCAGACAAGGCTTCTATAAAAGTAGTTCAACATATAATATCTTATCTCTAAGCCAGTCACAAATTAGCATGCAATGACTAAGACGTATACTTTCTAAAATTTCTGTGCATTGTTTATCGGCCTGTATTGACAACGTTATATTGCTTTGCTTCCAGCCATCATCGTCAGGCCGGATTGAATGAGCTAAGGCCTCTAGGCATTACCCGTCGGGGCCTAGTCATCATAAACTAAGTACATGACCAATAAAAAAATTAAACGAAAGCAAAGAAGATTATCATGTTTTACAGGTTTTTATTTTTATGTATTCTCTCTAGCAGCGCCCGTGCAATTCCCGTTCCCGTTTTATTCCGTGATAAAAAGTAGCCTATGTGCTTATTATTCTACTAATAACTATTATTATAAAATCGAAAGTTTGGATTGGGTTGAAATTTGGACACAGTTAGTTAGCCTGGAAGAACACATAGGTTTCTTTTTATCCTGTTATCATAGTGGGAACGGGAACCACGCGATCAAACCGCGAGACGTTCGTAGTAGATGTTTAATTAAGAAATACCTGGGTGACAGAGCTTTGCTCGGCTTAAATACTAAATATACTTAGATACCTACAGGTAAAAGACTGAAAGAAATAGATTTTCTTTAAAAAAAAGAAAACATGAAAAAAAAGAGAAGCCGTCTGAATTCGATCCCGGAGTTACTAAATCGTGACCGCTATGACCGCCCGACTTCCCATCTGAGCTATGCTATTATTACGCTGTCACGTCACGCGGCGAAGTTTACCTTCGCATTCTAATATTTAATGTGACAGTTTTTCATTGTCTAAAAACGCGCATAATATGCGTTTTTTTTAAATGAAACCTAGTTAGATCGATTTATCGTCCCCGAAACCCCCTGCATACAAAGTTTCATCAAAACCGTTCGAGCCGTTTCCGAGATTCAGATTCTATCTATATATATACATATTTATAGACAAGAATTGTTCGTTTAAAGGTATAAGATTCATCAAAACCGTTCGAGCCGTTTCCGAGATTCAGATTCTATATATATATTTACATATTTATAGACAAGAATTGCTCGTTTAAAGGTATAAGATAAGATAAGATTGTTAAAATACTCACAAATACACCGTTACTGTCATTGTATGCATTGACAGTATAGACTGCTCCGGTTTTCAATGTCAAGTCGCTAATAACTTTCTGTCCATTTATCACCACGTCAAAGGTACCTTTCGACATCGTGAATTGTGTTCTGACACTACTGTTTGTCGACAGTCTTTCTCTCAACTTTGAATCCACTAATGCTACGTCGGCTTGTTCTTCGCTGTTCACTAAAAATCTGTAAATATACAAGACAATTTAATATATAAGATTTGCTTATTATACCAAGTTGTAACATTATTAACCATATATATTATATAATGTAGTATTTTTTATCTTATATGTCACACAAATTATTATGTGACATTTATAAGATAAAACTAGACCATAAGTTAAAAGTAATTATATGTGTAAAAATAGTTTAGTGTAGACAAAGACATTCTACAATTATTTTTTTCACACACAACACCATCTGACCCCAAACTAAGCAAAGCTTGTATGATGGCGGCCAGATAGATGATATAATAGCTGATATAATACTTATATAGTTTTTAAATACATACTTATTATACATATAAACACCCAGACACAGTGCAAACATTTGAATTCATCACAAAAAATATTTGCACTGGGTGGGGATCGAACCCACGACCCCAGGCTTCGCAGGCAGAGCTACTACCAACTAAGCCACGAGGCCAGTCAATAGCAGTGCCTCATGGTTTACCCGCTTAGTTCCCGTTATTTTCCCGGGATGAAAGAAGCCATGTGGTATTACAGACTATAAGCTATCTCCGTTTCAAATTTCAACCCGATCCGTTCAGGCGTTCCGACGTGATTTAGCAACAAACATCCAAACATCTAGGTA
Organism: Ectropis crepuscularia; assembly: GCA_963693475.1. NCBI lineage: Eukaryota > Metazoa > Arthropoda > Insecta > Lepidoptera > Geometridae > Ectropis > Ectropis crepuscularia. Next base: position 22,886,458 of record OY856338.1, read on the forward strand.
AACGTTCGCATTTGTACCAAATATAAGTAGGATGTACGAGTAGGTACGTAAGTATACGGTGTTTAATGTACCTATATGAGTATTTTTAGTGTGACAGATATCATACGATTTACTGTAGGTATTGTAAGTAAAAGAAAGTAACATAATGGTCTAAGATCCCGCTATACAATGACCTTCACCGAGATGTTTATTTGATGAAATGTATTTTATATGTAATTTAATATGTCAATATATTGCATATGGGTTACCTAACAACTTTTAGTCCTACTATAACATAAAATATTCAGAATAGCGGATCATTTCGTGTAAAGGTACAAGTTCGCGCCGCGACCGCGACGCGAGACCGCGACACGAGACCGAGACCGGAGACCGAGACAGGCACTTGACACTATGGAATTGTATGGACGCCAGTTCGCGCCGAGACCGCGACAGGAGACCGAGACAGGTCGCGGTCGCGGTCGCGGCGCGAACTGGCGCCCATACAATTCCATAGTGTCAAGTGCCTGTATTGGTCTCCGGTCGCGGTCTCCGGTCTCGGTCTCGCGTCGCGGTCGCGGCGCGAACTTGTACCTTAAGTGTCACACATCTGCATTATCATTCAATGCAATCTTTTACAGATTTTTAAATGAAAACTGATTTTGTCACACCGCACACAGATCTTTCCATAGACTGTAGAGGTTGGTCCGTCATGCTCCGAGGCGAAAGGCTTGATCGGGTGAACTCGGGATCGCCAAGTGTACCCGAGCGAGAAAGATATAGTCTGCACTGTCTGCACTCTCTTTGTTCTGTGTTTATTTTAATTAATTAAAATTAAAATTACCTAGTTCTGTGTTTATTTTAATTTTATTTAAATTTAATTTAATTTTATTATTTTAATTTGTATAGTTTATTATTTTAACTTGTTTCGATTTATCCTACTAACATGGTCTATAATATTTACCACCACACGATACATAATAAATATTATTATGTGGATATATATAAAATATAAAAATAAAAATTACGATTGCCAATGAAGTTTTCACTTCGGCCGTGTGGTCTTAAACACACACATTTTTTTTATTATACAGTGACGTTACGAATAAGACGTGTGTCTGACAGTAATCAATATGCCTGTCCATAACAACATAGTGCCACGCAGCTATTTGAACATGAAGAGTCCAAATCACTGCCTAGCACTGCATGCGCCCATCACCCAGAAATATAAGATGATCTATTTCTATGCTCTTCAAAAAAAGCCCTGCAAACACAGTAGTGTTTGCACAACATACCTACAGTTGTAGAAAAGTACTATTATTGTATTGGTAAGAAAAACTTAATAGAACCCAAGTAGAGCCCATAGGATTACTAAAGTAAAAAAAAATACTCAGTTATTTTAAATGTACATATAGTTATGTGTGAAGCTACACATATTGATTTTAGTACTATTATATTGAGAGCAACAAGTAAGTTAAGTACAATTGGTAAGTTCAATAACTTAAAAGGATGGTAAACTCATATTAGTCCAATAACAGTTCCGTCACATGTGGAACTTAGACAAGATATGGCCACCACGTTATGGTTGTTGTTAGGTAATAGAGATTGAATGTCACCTACCAAACCGATTTTAAGTATTTTTGAATTTTCTAATTTACGTACTAAGGTTTTACCTGCGCCATATCTATTCTATGCCTGCGCCTCACTTTCGAAGGTCACGCGTTGTTTGGGGGACTGGAAACTGGAATGATTTGGAACGTTACTCGGCTGATAGTTTTATCTGGCCAAGTAATAGTCCAAAGTCGTTCCAGAAAGGTACTGAGTGCCACGCTCCACCCGAGTTGGGGCTGTTCCTCAGGACTTTGGGCTCCAAACCAATGGTGTTGCACCCAGTAGGGAGTCGCCCGGCGAGACGGCACCAGCGCGACTGGCCCGTGATACTTGGCGGTAGGCATCGCGGTAGTAGAGGGGAAAACCTTAGCAGGAGAGGAGAGCCGGTATTACGGCAGGCAAAGTCCTAAGGGTATAGGGCTCACAGGGGACATGAACCCCAAAATTTGAGGCTGGGACAGTGCCTTTATTACGGTGGGTCATTCTCCTTGTCCACCGCAGTTTTACGTGATAGTCAACATGTGATGACGGACGCGGAGGGGCTGCAGGGGAAGAGCAGTCTTCTGCAGTCGGATGGTGGTAGGCGGCGGAACCATAGACCTGACCCGTCGTGAGTGACCAAGAGCCACTTACTGGTTAGTCCCGGAGGTGGTCACGGCGTGCCTTGGGTTCAGGTGCACCAATGACGGGGCATTGCCCCTGAGGTGGACCCGGAAACGGGCAGACCGCGGCGGGTTCGCGGAAGAATGCTAGAACGTTCCTACATTTCCGGTAAATACACCAAAGGTGGAACTCTGTAGAAATGTTAGTTGGTACCACTCGTATGCGTACAAGGGTATGCGTAAATGCATTTCCTCCACACAAAAAAAAGAGGATGAAAGTTTATTTGCAAATTTTGTCATTTTCAAGCTATAAACTTGAAACTTATTATTTAGTTTTCATTAGATCTAAATAAATATAAAATTCGAAATTTGTGAAAATTTTACACTTGAATTTTATAATTGACGAAAATAAATCATCGTGAAATACTGGAAAACTGCAGGTTACACTACGAGGCGTAGCTAGTTTCAAATCATGATCTATACTAAAATTATAAAGCTGAAGAGGTTTCTTTGTTTGGACGCGCTAATCCAGGAACCGATTTCAAAAATTATTTCACCGTTGGATATTTACGTGACCCCAGAGTCCTTATAGGCTATATTATTATGCACCACGGGCGAAGACGGGACGGACCGCTAGTTTATAATATACAATTATTTACGGTCGTAAGTTATCTTATATTCTTTTCTACAATAGAGGTAATTAAAATCGAATAGTTTAGAATGTGAAGAATCACCCTCATGACAAAACGCTGTCATCATAAATTGAAGGTTGATAAACTTTAACATTAACGATGTAGTAATAAAAGAAGTATGTAATAGATCACGACGTCACACTGTTGGTGTATTTTCAATTAACCGACAATCTATAAAAATGTTTCTCTACTTTAGTTTATAAACATTGAACGGCTCACAGATTTCAATTAACATTGCGAAATAAGGCCAAATAGTTTCTGCAAAATCTTATAACTGTTCCACTTTCAATAATGTATCGAAAGGTCGTTTATTTCTTTTGCGTGATAATTCAAACGTACACTTACGACGTCGAAGTTAATGTCAAACAAGGAAAAATGTTGGGAGCCCCGTCGGAGACTGTGTTTGGTAGAAGCCTTTATTACGCGTTCTACGGTGTACCATACGCACAAGTGCCGGTGGGCAAGTTGAGATTCAAAGATCCTAGACAACCGAAAAAATGGAAGAAGCCTTTCGATGCAAGAACGGAATTTCATGGAGCGTGTGCGCAGCCTCATCTTGTTCATAAGAATGGTTTATTTGGAAACGAAGACTGTCTCCGCCTCAATATTTTTACACCTTCTCGCCCTAAAAGGGGAACCAAACCAAAGGCCGTCATTATTTGGATCCATGGTTACGCGTTTATTGCCAGTTTCAGTCATATTCACGGACCAGATTTCTTTATAGACAAAGACATCATTCTAGTTACAGTTACTCACAGAATCGGCGTTTTTGGATTTTTAAAATTGAATGAAACAGACACTCATGCTAATATGGGATTAAAAGACATCGTTATGGCATTAAAATGGATAAAGAAAAACATTGACCAGTTTGGTGGTGATAAGGATAACATAACTGTGATGGGCAGTAGTAGTGCTGCTACATATCTGACTTTGTTATTAACAACAAATCATAGGAAGCTATTTGCGAAATTAATATTACACAGTGGAGCTATGTTTTCAGCATCTTTGTTCCAGGGAGATCATGTTTTCGAGAAAAATGCATTAGAAGCTAAACTTAAGTTAAAAGGATTAAAAGACATACAATCTTCGTCTACCAAAGATATTGTGGAGGTTTCGAAAAATATTTATAATCACTTAGATATACTTAACGCACAAAGATCCTTGATTCCATTTTTACCTATTATAGAAAAACAGTCAAACAAATCCTTGATAACGATCCATCCAATAGAATATATTGAAAAAGCAAACGTCAAGGTTAAACCTATTTTAATCGGATTTACCAGTCAAGAAAGCCTATCACATGTCGTTCCGTTCTTGCAAAACCCAAACCACCTCAATCGACTTGCTATTGTTTTTAAATTCATGGTTCCTTTTATAACCGGATGTAAACATAAACACACATCACAAAAATATAACGAAGTCGCTGAGTATATAAAAAGCGGTTATTTTAAATCGGGTATTTCGGAGAAAAAAATGGATAGCTTTTTACGATACATGTCTGACGTAAATAAATATCCGATCATCCATTTCATTCAGCGTTATTTGCAACTAAATAACAGCAGAATGTTCATTTACAAGTTTAATTATATCGGCAACCTGAATGCAGTGAAGGCCAGCTCGATAAGCGGAGTGAGCTCAAAAGTGCGCGGTGCAGCAAGCGGTGATGAAATATGCTACTTGATGAGATGTGAACCGATTTGGGAAAATTATGTCAAAGTTGACCGCGAAGAAGCCAAAGACAAACCGTTTATACAACAAATAACGGAGTTGTGGGCTAATTTCGCAAAGGTCGGCGAACCTACGCCAAGCACGTATAAAGGAAATGTTACATGGCCACCGACTACTATAAAAGATGATTACATCTTACACCTAGGCAAGGTGATACAACTATTGGATACCAAACCGGAGAAGCGAATGTACAAATTTTGGAACGATATCTATCGCAAGTATTACAAGAATTGCAACAAACGGGACGAGTTGTGAATTTTAGAAATTACCATTACCTTATTCTTAGGCTGTCAACGGCTTTGTCATTGTTATCTGTGAAGTTGTAAACTCCTGTGTCATGAATGAAGTATGAATTGGCCGTTTTTCCCGTGAGATGGAACATGCCAGTGTACGCAATGTCTTCACAGTCATTGTCGGTCCCTCTGAGTATGTAGGGTAGTTCGGCGAACCGAGACACATCCACAGTCAAATGCTCGTATACAGATAAGGGTCCTATATGTACCTCCCCAGTCATATTGTTGTCGAGGTCAAGGCTCTTCAGGGTAAAGTTACAATTGTACCCGTTGTACACTCTCAGCTGCGAATAACCATCCACTACGGGCGTACCATAGGTGGGCTGCAAATAAAAACATTGTGTTTTATTTGTTCCAATTTCTGTAATGTTTTAATAATATAAGTAGTACTTTAAACCATGCAAGACATTGTTATAGGTTGTTAACAATATGTAAAATTAATGTATAATCGGTACTAATGTGTGTAAATGATTTCAATTTCTACACACGTCATTTCTTTTCCTCATCATAAAAATAAGAAACTATGTATGCATGCGATGTCGCGTCCTCGTGGGCATTGTTTAGTAAGAGAAGGCAGACAGTGATATGGCCTTCTTACCGTATTAAATCTACGTCACACACGTATTGAAATACAAACCAGCAAATTCAGTTCTACGATTCCAGATATGGCGAAGGCTATGGCCGCGAAAATTCCTCCCCAAATCATTTTGTGCAATGGTTTCTTTACAATTTTGCACCAATACATGAACGGGTATATTGCCTGAAAATTTACGTTATTGTCAATTACATCAATCATCTAAAAAAATTACAAACTGTACACATGTATCTGAAATTGTAATCCAATTAAAAAAAAGGTAACACTTCAACATGATTTTTAACTAAATTAAAGAATTTATCTTCATTATCTCTAGACCTTTATCGGTCTGTGGATAACTCAGTTGTGCTAGAGTACGCAGTTAGTTGGGTATGTTGTTGGTGTCATGGGACACCAGGTAGGAATGAAATTCCTTCAAATAACATAGAATCAACACAATGTGCAAAAAAAAAATATAGCACGGACACGGGCAGTTTTACGCGTCACTTCCGTTATAGATTTTTCTGATGGTTTTAGTCCCACTTTTTTTATTAGTTCTGTCGCGCACCATAATCTCTATCTCGTCCAAGACTGCCATAACGAACTTCGTTCCAATTATAACTACACCTGATTCGCCAATATTAAGGACTTTTGAGTTTTAGCAATTTCCACAAAAAAGTTTTGGCTCACCACTTCAAAGAGAGGAATGAAGATCAAGATCAGAAGTGGGTTGAGGACTTGCATCTGATCGGCCTTTAGGGTCCAGCTTCCAATTTGTTGCTCCATTCGATCTGCTTGGAAAGTCCATCTCGATCCCTGTAATCATCATTCACTATCAAACATAATCAGGTCATAACTTCCCCGCGTTCCCGCCGTCAGCGGTAAAGGTAGAACCCCGTAGAGGTTTTAGTCGGTAGGGGCACTTAATCGAGTTAACACCATAGTCACTTAAAAGTTATTTTAGAGACACTGTTTATTGACTTTTAATTAATCATGAAAGTGTAACATCGAATAAAGTGAAGTAATTGTTACGTTACGAGTTTAAATCACACTTACTTGTTGATCGAATAGTGCCCAGAAGACTGGCAGAGGTATGAACAGCACAAGCACTCTCAGTAGGGATTTGATGTCCTCGATGAGGTCTTTGTCATATTTATCATCGGCGTGGTCCAGCCAATGTTTGCGTTTTTCTGTACTCTTGCATGATTGTACCACAGCGTGCTGCAAATTTAATGTGAATTAATTTTACAAAAAGTGAGGCAGATTAATTTCAAATACATCTTCTCCACGAGTCGTGTTCCTCATGTCTGAGAGTTGAGACCATTGAAAAAATGACGATCTCTAGGAAGATAGAGGGTTGTCACCGGCGACACGTGATATACTTAGTTCCAAATATAATGTGACTGAAAGATTCTCTATGCAGGGCAGAAACCCTATACTATACCAAAAACGGCGGTAATAGGAGATTCTTAAAAACGACTTAATAACGACTATTTTATCAACCCCCAAATTGCGTTGTAAAATTTTTGTTCTGTATAATCATGCGAACATGGCCTTTGTGTGACAACTGTTCAGTGAAACCCTTTACAAGGTGAAGATGCAAAAATTATTCTTGAAACCATATACCAAGAAGCTGCATGTTTCATTATTTGTTTGGGGACGTAGAATCTAATTACTAGAAATACAATATTGGAAACGGATCATACAAACAAGGAATAAAGAAGAAAAAGTAACTTTGCAAGCTGTTCCAGTTATCTCCTCCCTACACTATACAAGTACTTATTATCTGTTTTGTTGAAATTCTGGATTAATTAATTTTTATCGTAGATATCAACAGGCTTGTATCAAATCAAATGTCTTAGCAATTGCTCAATAGACGATGTCCCTGTGCTAAAATATTATCGCTAAAGTAGAGTGTCTCTGTTCAAGTGGTTGCGTCATCAGCTATTGTGATGGCAATTCATTTTATCGATAAATTTCTTCATCTTAGATTAAGTTGTTTTTTTTATATAAAACGCTGTTTTTCTTAGAATTTTATAAAATATGACTAAATATGTTAGAGTTTTAGCGTTATTAAATAAAAAAAATATTTATCGACATTTCTGTTCCAACACTTCTAGCCCTAAACTAAGCAAGCTTATTGACATATTACTTATTGCCAACATATGCTAAAGATTATGATAAAAACTGTTACTTAAATGACTTTTTGCTCTGACTTTAAGGTCGCATTTATGAAAAGAGAATGAAAAGATAATAATTATTAACACTTAATTATTCTGAAAAATCGTACAAATATGCATAAGCAGCCCACCAAATATTCCCACAGCTGGGACTCGGGGTCTTCTCTCATAAAGAGAGAGTCAAGGTATAATCCACTACACTGTCCCAGTGCGGGTTGGTGGATGCCACATAACTTCGAAATATTCTAGGTAAATGTCGTTTTCCTCATGATGTTTTCGTTCACCGTTTTAAGTTAGCGGCATTACGCACATGACTTCCAAACAGACAGTGGTGCGCGTGGGGTTTGAACCACCGGTCGCCGGATCGGCAATCACGGTTCTCCCGACTAGCCCAGCCACAACTTATTACAATTCACAAGTTATTAGAAGTATGATTTATTCGAATGGTTTAATTTGGTTTCATCGGTAATTTTGGTCTGTACGAGTAAGTCTCTTCACTGGGTATCTGTAATAGTGAAATGAGTCTCAGTCCGATCACGTATTGGTCTTGACCTAGAACACTGTATAAATTATTATCAAGAATAGTTCTTATTTTAGTACTTGTACGCTTCAATATCCCATTTCATAGTCATTAATGACGGTTATTAGCTCTGTAGGTAGATATATTTAGTAATTATTGTAGTTTCCACCTGAGAGAACAAACAAGCTGAAGTGGCAATGGGCCAGTCACATCGCCAAAAGAACCGATAACGGTTGAAGTATACGGGTTCTAACTGTGGTGGATTATTAGTTAGAATATCCGATTTCGTGATACGAATCCCGCCTGCAGTTTATATATTTCTAAGATGTACGAGTTTCTCATCATCACTGGCTTTAACGGTAATAAAGTAAGTAAAGACACCGGTGTGTTCCAAGCATGCCATGTTTCAAGAACATGTGGAATCCACGAACGCGCAGTTGGGGAACATATCAGTTTATAGCCCTGATATTCTCCTTGTGATACCCTGAGTCCTAGGTGAGGGCCGAAGGAACATTTTTTTAACATTAATAGGTTCGCACTTGACCACCATCTCGCCTGATGTTTAGCGACGATGCGATCTACGATGGAACGTGTTTACCTAGAAGAAACCGATTCACTTTCGATTTGAAGACACCAAGATTCTAACTATCGGGAAAAATCCACTCAGGCAACGCATTCCACAACTTAGAAGTAGAACATGAAGTAGACTGCTTATGCTATTATGCTAGACGGGTTCTAGGGTAAAGGCTATGCCGAGGCAGAACCAGTGTAGGGACTTCGCGCCCAGAAAGAGCGACAACCTGCGGTAAGTGATGAATAATAAAAAGTTGGCGATCGATCTCAATGGCATATACTGAGATACGCTTAGGTACCTATATACAGCAGGTGACAATGAAAGGATAACGACCATGATTTTATTGATTGAAGGGAACAAATGAATATGACTGTAAACATGTATATCGTGTTTTGTGAGAACTATCCAGTTATTTGGTCTACCACGACCACTCTGTCAAGAGTGTCCGACTGAGAAGAAGAAGAAGATCCAGTTATTTATATTATTTGTTATTTATTGTCTAATTTTAATAAACAACAAATTTGAAAATCTATGCAAAAACACTTGCATAAAAATATATTCTCAGATATAATTTAAATAGATGAATATACAAGCAATTTATAATCATAGTTTACCTCGTTCCCTTTTCTTAATTGAATGAGGATAATGTTCGTCTTTCGAATCCTTGGGATTTAAAAAAAAAAACTTATTTTACTGGTAGTGTCGATATAAATCAATGGATGTGCCTTTTCAAACTTTTGGCGCACGGAATTATATTATCGTTGGGAAGAGAGAGCTCACTCTTTCCGTTTTAGTCGATTGTACAAAGCGGTGAACGCCGGACGTTTAAACCTATCGCTATTCATTGTCAACAACCAAAATATGTAGCAAATATGCATCATACCTCACTGCTAGCGATTCAAGGGGTCAAGCAAGTAAATTGGTAGTTGTAAACCACCCCCGCTACACACAGTTTCCAAGTGCTCAGGGCACACCCATTGATTTTTATCGATGTATTTTAGTATTTAGAATCAAGAAAGGCGTATTTTAAGCGATTATTTTAAATAAGTACCTACCTTCTACTACACACGTTTTTTATACAGACATAGGCAGTTATTAATTCAATTCATGATGTACGCACATCCGACTGTTAATGGGCTTGATCACTTTGATTATTATCTCTAAAACTAAAACAGTATCTGGATAAATCCGTTGTGCGTATTTTAACTAGCCTTCAACCGGCCAAGCCGGGACACAGTAATTTTTGCACAACACCTGATGGTAGAATAACGGGCAAATGTGTGGTACTACCACGAGACAAATTTGAAAATTAAGATGTGTACATGTGGCATAGAATAATAACGTCTCGAAACCGGGTCCGCGCAAGAAAAGTGAGGTAAATCGTAGTGAGCCATATTGGCTTAAAGCCGGGTCACACAGAGGTGATCCGATAGCGATAGCGATAGCGATCCGAGACGCGATTTTTGTAATGTTCGAATTTGTATGCAACCTGACACACAGCAAGCGGGCGCGATCCCATACTCGGATACGATCCGGATCGCTATCGGATCGCTATCGCTATCGGATCGCCTCTGTGTGACCCGGCTTTTAGTCCGTTCGAAACTGCCATCAGTTGTCAAATGTCTGCGCTAGTGCATGCGTTTCCGTCAATTAAAAATGTTATGATGCCTTCAATGTACAGTGAAGGATCCCTCCTGGCCACGTGGTTCGACAGCGTAGTTCGATCAATCGGACCACGTTCACAAACCATCATAACATTTTTAATTGACGGAAACGCATGCACTAGCGCTGACCTTTGACAAGTGATGATAGTTTCGAACGGACTAAGCCAATATGGCTCACTATGATTTACCTCACTTTTCTTGCGCGGACCTACATTTTTTTTCGGTGTAGGGGTTATAAATCTATGGTATGTGCAATATATAACTATGAATGTGGGAGAAGGTCCTAAGTAAGAACACTACACTACTACAGTAATAAATTAATGATTAGGACATTTAGAACAGTGCATTGAAAATACTTACACCGATACACGTAGAAACCTTCCCCAATATGTTTCCTGCAGGCTTTTTAATGATATACAATTTTTTTCCGGCCAAGAAACATACTGAAAATATAAATAACCATCAACATAGGCATTATAAATAGAAGAAATAAGTAATTTATGTTTTTTTTTCTAATGTTAGTTCTTTATTTATTCAATAATTACGACATATCATGTAGAAATTATAATTATTTTTTAATAATATCTCAAAAGGTTTTTCTAATCGCCCAGTGCTACGCAGCTATTTGAACTTTGAAGAGTCCAAATCGTACTACGTTTTTCGTTCTATAAGATGACTTATCTATTTATTCCATAAATTCTCTGAAAACGATGCCCTAAAAATATTGCTTATTACTGCTTGGCGGTAGAATAACTAAATGTGTGGTACTAAGGTGTAAGACTACCCCAGGAGGACTCACCAGGTGGAGGTGGGCATAAAATGTATTTCGGGAATTCATTCCCATTTTACTAATACCTTTATTAAACTCTCATGTATGTAAACTCATTGCATTCTTGATTTTTCTTCGTTTATTTTCACCATTGTGTGAATGTAATTTAACAAATCTGTCGGTTGTACCTTTGTTTGTCAGAAGACGCACAATTTCGTAGTTGTCTTATATTTAAAAATAAATATTTCAAAATGTCGTTAAAATCGTTACGAAATGGTGTTCGTAAAAGAAAAGTGAAACAAAAAGGAATTTACAATGCAAAACTGCGTTAAAATTTAAAATAGATTATAAACTTACAAATAGATATAATCATAAGTATTCCCGGCACTCCAAAAGCCAGAGAATAGCAGTCATTGTCCCCGAAGCAATGGACATCGGCTCTCAAGATCGGCGTGAGGAAAGTAGAGATGAGAGAACCGGCGTTGATCGCGAAGTAGAACAGTGAAAAGAAGTAACCGAGAAACTTCTGTTGTTCTGGCAACTTGAACTGATCTCCGCCAAACGCAGACACGCAAGGTTTTATCCCACCGGTACCAAAAGCTATCAAAAGTAGCGCTATGATTGTGAACTCTCTGAAAATGTATTTTTAAAACTTTGAGAACGCGGAAATAGTTTTTCATTAGTTTTGATGAGATGAACATTTTTACTCCTACCGGGAAATAACAGGAACGTAAACATTTATGTACATCTCAAGACCTAAAACGTGATTAAAACTATCGAAACGACCCTTCCTTCTATCGTCTAACTAAAATGAGTTTGCTATTTTCGCTTGAAATTAAAGACTATTATAGCAAAGCATAGGCAATTTACTTATTAATGTATGTATGATTGCAGCTATAGCTTATAGTTCCGACCACATAGGTACTAGGAATTCAGAATAATTATCTATTATTTATGTAATAATTAATCGTACCTATGTCATAAAAATACGAGTTGCCAATAAAAACATTCTGTTAAGATTGATTTAATGTTCCTTTCGTAAAAAGTGATTGATTAAAAAGTATGAAGGTGGACCGACAAGTACTATGCTCTTGTTGCGGTTGTTAAGAAGGTCACATTAAACTTTCATTGTATTGAGACAAAAATAGAAACAAAATATATTACCAATCACATATCTCCGTGTCTACCTTTCTACTATCCATGCTTGTAAAAAATCAAGCACCTGAATTCCAGGTCGATTCAGACATGCTAAATTTATTATGTCTGCTAACTGCTATTAGTATACAATTTGACTGAACATAAAAATTTAATTGATGAGCGTTGAATGCGGTGAAAGCAGTTCGAATGTTAATGTTAATCAGGTAAAAAAAAAGGAAATTGTTATACTAACAGAGACGGCAAATTGATTGGCGGCATTGCTGTCAGCGAAATGAGTATACTACCCGACGCATATACAAGCGATAAGTACAGGATTGTTCTGAAAATAATACAAAAATAAGTAGGTACACGCACTATCGACAAAAATATTTGAATTTGTACATTTTGCGACAAAAGAAAGAATAGAACAAATTATGTTTGCATCCATGCAAAAATACAATCTTCATTTCGGTGTTCTTATGTCTTTACGTGTCAAAAACGTCACCAATTCAACATACTACAAAGTGAGATCAAAGTAAATTTTTACAATAATTAAAGTAAATTTTTACAATATGGTGGTTAAACGAATTGTACATTTCATAATAAAATTTTGTATTTAGAACGCTTTCATTTCGCAAACATTTCGGTTATAGACTATTGATTCATGCTTATTAATAGGTTTAACTTTGACCAACTGATGTTCATGGACAAAAAAAATAGCGAATATTTATTAAAACTAATATTTGGATTAGAATAAAATTATTACTCTTGTAATACAATTAATATTATAACTTTAGTAACAAATATTATACTTTACCTAAACCGACCCAGCCATCCATCAGCAATCATGGCGCCCAGGAGTGGGAAGAAATAAGCGAACATTGTGAATACGTGGTAAATAACGGTAGCTCCATCGTCTGAGTATCCCAATTTGTCTCGAAGGTACAGGGCGAGAATTGCTGCAAAAAAATAAAAATAATAATTTAGCATCGAAACTAACATGGTTGCTACACATTTTTAATTAAGGTGCGTCCCCCACCAAAACGGGTTTTTTGTCCAGTTTTCAGAGCTATCTACTCACTAGCCAAAACATATATCAACCGGTAAAAAATACATTAAATTTCTACAACTTCTTGGCTTCAAAATGGTAGTTTTATTTTTTTGATAATGGACTTATTGTTTAAATAATCGCCTCACTACGAAGCCATGAAAAAATTAAATAATTGTCGTTATCATGCATCTCCTCGGAAAACCTCCATTATTTTGATTTTGTATTTACACCAACGGATAGACAATTATATTACGAAGATTTTGGTAGTTTTATTTTTTTCAAAAGACCAAAATCTGATTTTGTAAAGAGTGTATTCTAAAAATTGAGCGTAAAACAGCGGCAAATCCTACTGTTTATCTCTTTGTTTAGCTCTTTCTTGCGGTGTGCGATAAGGTAAGAAATACTCAAGGTCATTTGCTCGGGGTATGCCCTTAAGTAGGATACCCCCACGTGTGATATGGTCAGTCCGACTTAGTTTCGGCCGCGTCCGACGGTCTATTTCAAGGAGAGTGCACGCGCGTGATCGCTGCTCTTTTGACACTAGTGTTACCCGTAACTAAATTAAATAAGAATTGAATAATCTTGAGTAACCTGATTGGATTTTAACAGAAGTAAATTTAAGGCCTGTTTTCATTTTGATTAGTGTGAGTGCGAGTGAGTAGTGCAGGTGTTGAGTGATTAGTAGCAAACACGTGTTAACACCGCTTGATTATTGCGAGTGCATAGTAATCAGTAGCGATTGCTCACTCGCACTTGCGATCGCACTCGCACTCACACTCGCACTAATCAAAATGCAAACCGGCCTTAACGCTCAGCTATCACATCATAAATGTTTTGTACGGGATGGGCTGACGGCTGACGACAGACAGTTGAGCAGTTTGAAATAATAATTTATTTGTTATCCCACCACCTCGGAAAGAGTATTTTTGCTCTTCGATAATATGTCTGAGTGCAAAAGTCGTTTTCGTGTCTAGATAGTTCTAGAGAATAAAGTAAATTTGAATTTAGAACGTCGACCTTTTTAACGTCCGTTAAAAGTTAGCCTGTGAATTCGAAACCTCATTAAACCTATTTACTTCCACCTCCTTGGCACCGAATTTATCATGCAACGTTTTTTAATTAATGAAATAATCAGACTCGGAACCTCCTTGATTTAATTGTTTTTTTGATTTGCTTTGCGTGCAGTTTTCTTTTCACATCTTACATCTCCGGGTGACGAGCGCAGTGCAGCGCTAGGTAATGGTTTGGAGTCTTCATGTTCCAATAGCTGCGTGACTCTTACATAGATGTACTGTTGTTATGGCCGGCGTGTTGCTTGCCATTAGCCACATGTGTTACTTGTCCCGTAACTACATATTTATAATATAAAAAGTGAATATCTAGGTAATTAATTATTAATTAATATAAATATGTCGTTTACATAAAATATGGATAGATAGGTAGGTAGTAGGTTGATTTACGTTTTATTTTCTTTATTTTCTCAAAAAAATCTGATATAATTTCAATAAAGTGTAGGACTCTGTAGGTAACGAGTAGAAATACAATTAATCAAGTAAAAAAGACTACTAGTAGCGCCCAATTTTACAGTAACGTATACGATTTTGGGGAGGGTCATATCTTTTTTTACTCGATTTATTGTATTTCTGCTGGTGACCAAAATCTGAGGCTGCGTACTAACTGGTGACCCCCTCCAAAATTCAAGGCTGGGACCGCGCCTGCCTAAGTGGATGTTTTACGCGCACTGCGCAGATGCCTTACAAGTGGTTCCCGAGTGGACGGTGAGTTTCAATCAATAACCCTGGAAATATATAATTTGGGTGTGTGGTTAGATTTTGCATTTATCTCGTTATCTCATTTAAGATGCTGGTCAATATATTATATATGTTTGAGTAACATTTTAATAGGGTATCTTTAAATACCTCTCTGGGTTGGTAAAACGTAGTCAGCATCTCTGATAATGCAGATGTTCGTCGAACAAGAAACAAATTGCTTTGACGATTTTTTCTATTACCTAAGGCCAATTGTCCACGTAGCTGCACGACATCCGCACGATTTCGACAATTGTCGGATGCAAGACGAATGCTTGCATCTTGCGTACAAATAATGAAGTCTGTGTCCACGAAACGACAACCACACGACAGCCGCACGTCTTGCGTTTGTTCGTAGGATGCATGCATTCTACAAAAGACGCGTGCGTGGACAGAAGGCCTAAGTCTATAAACGGATTAGATCGTTTCCCACGTAAAATTGAAATGTGTTTGCATTATTTGACTTAAATACTCTATTAAATTGAAACAAAATCATAAACTGCCCAAGTCGGACACAAAGAATTAATTAGGAATTGAATGACGGGATTTTTTTACTATAGTTTTAAATTAAACTTTTTTAATTAACCAATGAATCATCATGTTATAATAAAAAAAATACCGACCGAAATGATAACCTCGTCCTGTTTGAACTTGGTTAAAAATAAAACTTCTTACAATATTTCATCATGACCTTGATAACTTCTTAATTTATTTCAGTGAAACATGTTTGACTATTTTTGTTGACTTAGTGACTATAATTAAGGAATATTTATTAAGCTTTGACTTAATTAATTGCACAGCTGTTTGACGAAAGTGGCCAATCAACTGTTTCATACGAAACTGAACGTAGGACTTCGCAAAATGTATGGAACGTGTGAACAATGCGAGCCTTTAGGCTTAGATATAAATAATTTACCAGCGGCCCGTTCCGGCTTCGGTACTGCCATGTTATAAACAAATAAATAATTTGCAATAAAAAAAATTGTGTCCATAAATTGTAGTGGTAGGACTCTTAGCGGAGTCCGCCTGGGGAAGTACCACACCTTTGTCAATTATTCTACCGCCAAGCAGTAATGTGCAAACATCACTGTGTTCCGGTTTGAAGGGCAATGTTTCCAGAGAAATTACAGATGGATGGATGGATGACTAAATGGATGGTTAAGATTGTCACGAAACTTTTCACCTTGCCATGGAATTCATAAAAATTAAAGTAACCTAACCTATACTAGATAGAAATACCTAAAGGAGAATAAGTATATTTTTTTTGTATAGGTTCACAAGATTTATAGATAAAGTTGGTATCTAAAACATAAATGCTCTGTTACAGCATGACTACTAGAGTCGTGAAAGTAGAAACATTGTTTGACAAACGAGAGCTAATCTACCGACTAGATAGAAAAAAAATGTGAAGTATTTGTTATCTGCACTTGGTTTTGAAACACGTACCACGAATGTGTCGAAAGTATAGCGTTATCTTATTTTATCTTTAGTAAAGGTATACGACTTCACTTAGAATAAAACTTTTAACAACAAGGAAATATAAGTAGCATATTATGTCCTATTTTAGACTATAGGTTATTAGAATTTCATCTTAATCCGTTCAGATGTTCCGATGAGCAGCAAACATTACAGGGCTTAGAGACATAATATCTTAGATCTCTGGGTGACGAGCGCAGTGCAGTGCTAGGTAATGATTTGGACTATCATGTTTCAATAGCTGCGTGTTACTGTGCTGTTATGTGGTAGGCATGTTGCTTACCATCAGGCACATGACCTGCTCGTCTCGTCACTCTATGATATAAAAAAAAAAAAAACATCTGCATTAATAATTTTACTTGTAGCACCCTACGGTGTAACACCCACTAACAAAAAACGAGATAAAACCTTTTTTTTTTAAATAAAGAGTGACAAGACGAGCAAGACCGATGTGCCTGATGGTAAGCAACATGCATGCCACATAACAGCACAGTGATGCGCAGCTAATGGAACATGAAGAGTCCAAATCATTACCTAGCACTGCACTGCGCTCGTCACCCAGAGATCTAAGATGTTATATCTCTAAGCCCTGTAATTTCTCTGGCAGCATTGCCCTTCAAACCGGAACATAGTAATGTTTACACATTACTGCTTGGCGGTAGAATAACTGGCAAAGGTGTGGTACTTTCCCAGGCGGACTCTGCCAAGAGTCCTACCACTACAAGTAGCCTATATGTTAAATTAAACATATAATACTACGGAAACTAACATATAATACTAAAAACAGTTGGCAATAAAATTGTTGAGTATTGAGTACACTCACCAACAAACAAACTTTCACCTTTGTAATCTTAGTGTGACAGACTGTTAAATTTATCATACATACTCGTATATGTCAATAATTTTGCCGTAACATTACATAAATAAGTAGATAAGGATAAAACGTTAAAACTGACACACTTAGGATAGTGCGTAGACACCTCTCAACGATAAAATGACAAAACCAGTATTTAAGTAGGTTAGAAAATGCATTACGTATGATAATCATCGAGTTTTATGCATTCTATGTAACGATAGATCAGTTGCAAATTCTTGGACAGATTGACATTTTGTAAGGTAAGCGGTGGTAAAAACGTTTAGTCAAGGCTTACGCGAGCGATGGACCTGTCATTTTTTTGTTGTTACATAGTGTGACCAAACGAACAAGAAATCCGCGTCATGGTAAACAACACGCCTTCACGTTACAGCAGGCCTACTACGAAGTCCGATAAACGATATATCGGCCGAACTTATGGACGTTTCCTACCTCGAAAGACAATCGGTTGATAGGCCTTTTCGTTCGATCCGTCCCTTATCCGACCTAAGTCTATAACTTCCGACCGAGATGTATCGATCCGAATGTTTTTCGTGGTAGGCTACAATCCGATTCAGCTGTCGGTCGGATCCGATCATTCGGAGTTTGTTTTCGTAGTAGACCTGCTGTACAGTACCTACTACTCTGTTACTTGAAGTATCCAATTTTTTGAACGCTCGTCAATCAGAGATGTAATGCCATTCATCTCTTTTCCCTATAATTTTTAGGTAATGTGCAATCACAATTTGAATACCCTTTTACCGATAAAATGTTTTGCGCTTGACCGAATATAATATCTTGCCATGATAATTGAAGATGCTGTCTTCGATTTAGTGTCCTTTCCTAGAAGAAAACGATTCACTCTCGATTCGAAAACATTTCGTATCATTTGGAAATACCATTGAGTGCCTGGGAAAATACCCACATCAAGGATAAGCCAAATGAACTCAAAAAGACAATATTAACGTTCGTCATACGGAGGTAATAATATTAGAATTCATGCTCTACAAAAAATATCTTAGAAAAGCCGTGGTAGTTTAGTGGCTAGAACATGCAATACAATCGTGAGGTCGTTCGTGGGTTCGAATCGTGTTTCGAAGGTACCTCTAAGTATCTTTCCAAGTGTAGATGCTGCAGGATGTCTACTCTCTTTCTACGAAAAATGTAATTTCGAAATAAACTCGCGACTTTCCTACTCCGATCCTACAAGATTTGTTCGACACAAATCTTGTTGAAACTGTCGGCTAATTAGTGTTATAAACAACTGTTACATACATACATATATCATACGTTATACAACGTATTCATAACTCGTTTGCACATTCAATTATTAAATCCACGAGTAACTAAAGACTTGAATTATTAACATCCTTAATGTTTGTATTGTTACATACTAGACACTAAGATAAGTAAATACGTTGTATGTTTTTTCTTTATTTTTCTGAGGGTGAGCTTGCAAAATAGACAAAAAGGGACACTGAATATCACTTAGTTGGGAATTGGGAAAATATCACTTAATTGATTTTTATTTAATTAAAACAACCAATGCGCTATATTCGAAGTCGTTTGCTGGATATTTTTCTCTCCTGTTTCTTATCAAATTTCTCCTACTGTTATACTAGAATGTGAAGTGCTTTTCTTCCCAGGCATCTGGATTCTATTATTGTTTATTTTTATTGGCTTTAAATAATTAAAAAGTACAGAAGCTTATTCTCACAGTGAATATTTTTCCCAAACATGACGTCACAAGAATTTAATACCTTTTATCATCGACCTTGACACGGACATTTATGTTCGAGTAGATAAATATATTCTATGCATTTTTATGGATTCTTCCTTAGAGTTACGTAACAAACTTTGCCTTGTAGAAGTGATTGAATTAAATCAGCATCAACAGCTTATTATAAAATGAACATTCCTTTCAAATGTTAATTTCTTTGATAAAGAAAGTGCACAAACATATGGCATGTATCTATAGGTATTCGTATCTCACTACACGAATATTTGAAGCCTCTATAGCATAGAATGGATTAGGGGTAGTCAAAATGGCCATGGTCCGGAGGGTCTACCGCCTCACTAAAACTGTCATAGCTATGATATTGCTCTCTCTTTTCTTTTCGCTTGAAATTATCGAGACAGCAACAGCAAGGCTAAGGCCGATTTAGTTAGCTGGTAAAAGTGCCGATTCGGCCTTCGGCCACTTAATAAAAACGGTTATGAGTTTGATTTTGCTCCCCGCTTTAATTTCAAACTTAAAAAATGAGAGGGCAATATTAAAGCAAAGTCCATTTTAGTTTTTCATAATAAAGAGTGACGAGGCGAGCAGGATTGTGCCTGATGGTAAGCAACACGCTGCCTAAAACAGTGCAGTGTCACGAAGAGTCCAAATCACTACCCTCAGTGCGGGTCCCTCGTAACACCACGTCAACCTCTATTACGTGAGTCCAAATTCTATTACTCTAAGTGTTAGTACAAGTAATATGAACTCAATAAAATTAAACCCACGCTAAGTGGACGAAGGTACACAGAGACTTACTTCGCATTCCATAGTAAGAAAACCTTTCACAGAATTCATTTGTGACAATGAATCCAACAGCCTTTGGATATGGTAATTTCTGAAACAAAGAAAAAATATGGTTAATCTCAATGTTGTACAACAGAGTAAAGTTTTTCTCGCCTAAAAAAACAAGGCCGAATGTATTGCCAGAAGGGGCCGCGTGTTGAGAGGGCCACGTAGGTAAAAAGACGAAAAATATAATTAGGTAACTAGGTTTTCTTTTCCATTTTATTATTATTTGTTTTTCCAGTCAAGAGCCGGTTCACACGGCGCGGCTGCCAACCGCGCCCGCGCGCGTCGCGGCGCCGCGCCGCGCTACGGTTTTGTTTCAAAACTCACGAGACCGCAGGTTTTCGCGGTGTCTGCTCCGGAAAGCTACTGCGCAAGAATCGCGCGCAGCCACGCGGGCGCCGCGCGGCTTCCGCAGCCGCCGCGGCCCTAAACCGCGTCGTGTGTTTTAAATTCAATTTTATATGGAAATCTGCCGCGCCCGCGCGCGGACGCTATTGGCAGCCGCGCCGTGTGTGTCTCCCAATTTAAATAATCTGGGAGTGTTCAAACCTACAGTGATTCGGATTTTTCTAGGTAAACGTGCTTCAACCTAAACGAGTGTCGAGTCGAGATAGTGGTTAATCGCAATTATATTAAACTTGTAAATTTGTAAACAAAGTATTAAAAGTCTTAGATGAACGCGCTTACCCAGAAAAAACTGACTCACGTATTCATGGCAAAAGTTCCATTCCGTCAGTACTTGTCTGTACGTATAACAAAAGTTTTTTTTCTAGTTTTCAGAATTTCATCCTTAGATATACATATAGATTGGTGTAGCGCAGCGGCATTTGGTCGTGAAGAGCAGAGCAGAACTGTTTTTGTATATGGTGTGTACGATAAAGAGTATTTATCTATCATTGCCCTTGAAATTCCTGGCATGACTCAGCAGATATGTTCTGAAAGTTTTAGCTAACCTGATCCACCAACACTTTTGTATCGGGAACACATCACACATGGAAACAATCTGCAACTTAATTTCAAAACTTCACTAATCCCCAAATTCTTCTCTTTGAGTTCATTTGACTGGCGCGGCGTAAAATTTTTCTGTAGACTTATGTTAAAAAAAACCACTGGGTTTTAGCACGCGTCTTCGCACAATTTAACTCTAATGATTTCCATTATTACTAGAGGTATAAGTGCGAAACTCCTTGACAGTAAATACAATGGAGATTTAAAATATGATGTTTGTACAGATAACAGTTTTAAACCTCTTTATACTTAATGACTGTATTTATGAGTCTTGTTTTTGTAAAACTAAGACGAGCATCTGCAAACTTCACTGAGTATTGTAACTATTGTTACAAGGTCCGGTATCATTGTGTGTTCTTCCTTCCTTAAATGTTATGAAGATTGAGTGCCGGAGTCAAGGTCACACTTCTTACTGGCGCTGGGCGCCTGGTGACACTACTACAGGGAGCCTAGAGCATCAGCAATTTCGAACCTTGCGTGTCCTCGTTGATTTAAGGCTTGGTGCTTGCTGATAAGGTGAACTTAATGGTATCTAATAGGCCTTAGTTTTGGTGGATCTCTTGTCTCAAGGGCCTCATCCTAGGCTGCCGCTGTTGTCCCTTCGCCATAACCTTGTTCATACAACAGCAGGTCTCGAGGGAGAGCACGACTGATACTTATCCCAGGGGGGTGTGCATGATGTTGTACAATGTTATGTTGATAAGAGTGTGGTCTATTTTCAACGCTGTCTAACATTCAAGGTCGGTATACGGTTTTATTCTAACTGTTAGACAAACGATTTGAAGATTTTAGATTAGAAACGGGATGCCCATTTTTGCTTAATATTTTTTTTATCTGCTGCATGTTGGGGACATAATAAATGTATGCGGAATGCGAAAGACACCCTATTTTAAATAGCCTATGGGCTGACCTACCAATAATACATTATCACCTCAGCACATTTTAGTTGAAATTGTTATTTAAACAAAACACCAATGTCACCGCGAAAAAGATAAAAACATGGATATCCTTCCTCATTTGTATTACGAAATCATTATTGTTTTGCCGTCGTTGTCGTGCTTTAAGGAACTAGCTGGATGTATATTAATCCGAGATCCCAGAGCTCCCAGACGTCACCTATTTTCTGATGAATGAAATGTGGACGATTGAGTAGAGTTAGTAAGTACTAAGAACACATGCTTACTGGCTAACTTGCTTAGACGGCCAATTTTGAGATATGGGGTAATGAAGGTATATACAAACATTACTTACTTCACGTATTTTCTAATAAGTGATTTTCACGTATGTTGTAGGCAACATCCTTAAAAACAAGGTTCCAATATTCTCAGACACTTTCCGTCAGCCGTTTTGCTTATCAACTCCAAAATAATAATTTGACTTCACTTAAATTCTCATGCTCCATTTGTAAATATGTTCGTCAGACAACTATTTTGTAGCTTTTTACAATACGATAGACCAATCTAAGGAGGCAATCATCCCCTAAACTCAACTATGTCCTATGGGTAAGAGCGGGAGACTGAGTGAGACATTTATTAGGAAATATTGACTTAAAATTGAGTTTAGGGGTTGATTGGCCCCTTAGATTGGTCTGTCTTAATGGAAAAAGCTTTAAAATAGTTGTAAACTCGTACTTCCGATGAAGAATAAAATAAAAAAAACCCGTTTATTGCCAGTATAAGCTGACCCCAAGCTTCACTGTGTCAGCTCTATCAGAGCTCAAATTGCACCAACTTATATAACATGATTCCGCCCCTTGAATCCCTGCGGTTTTTAAGACAGGAGGCAGTATCTACTAGAAAAAAGGTGCACCACCTCGAAAAACTTAGTATAAATAAGTCGCTTTATCGTTCGTTTATGTTCCATTGTACACAAGAGGTCTGCTTTCGTCAGCGGTACCAAATAGGCCGATGACGTCATAAATCAAAGCAAATGTGATAGACAGACGAGTTACGCGGTAAACTTACTGGTAGATCAACAATCTGCCCTTCGTTTTTCATTGACATCATCGTACTCACGCAAGCCTTAACAAAGCCAGACAAATGATCTTCGTCTTTTATTACTCTCTCTTTCCTTTCCCTTGAAATTAAAGAAAGAGCAATAGCGAAGCTATCACTGTTTTAGTTAGGCAGTTGAAGAGCAGGTTTCACGATTACTAATAAGCAAAACGTGTTTGATATTATGACTAGACCCCAAGACCCCTTATAATTTTGCACAGACTTGGGTCAAATTAAAATAGTCGTCTCTATAGCGTTTGTCTCTCTCTCTCATAGTAGCAAATACCGGCTGAATGGAGAGTCGCTAATGAAAGTCAAGGATGTGTTTTAGGTTATCATATCTTATCGCTAAACATCATAATAGTACCTACTTACAAAAAACAAACAACATTAATAATAAATATCAATTGCCAACAAAGTAAAACCAAACCGAAAGTTGTGAAATTAATAACGCATCGCATGGATTACACGCAACGCAGCACTGTGCTGTGCTAGATACTAGGGATGTTGTCGCTATGATACCTATTTCATCGGATCTGATCCCCCTTAAGAGGGCGCCTAGTGCCAGAAAACGAAAAAAGGACATTTTCGACGCCGCTCACTGAAGTAAAGAAACTAAAAACTATGACAAAAAAAATATTGACGTGTGGGCAATGACAATCAAGAAGAAGCACAAGAACCGAATAGAATTTTAAAAATAGATTAGAGTTTTTTACAATATAAAAATAAAAATGACACCGAAAAAACCCGTTTTAATTCAAGTACTCGAAATTATCAGCGATGACCCCACATTATTTTTTGGTAATAAAATTCCTAATTGTACGTTCTAGTAAAGTAACCGAACACTTTTTTAAATTTATGTTTAATTATTGAGTAATTTAATAAAACTTGGTCAAAAATGGACTCCTGATTTAATATTGATTTTTCCTCCAAACTGTGTCATGCTATTCTCGACTTTATGTATATCGCATTAAGAAACGCGTCGCGCGGGTGAAAACTGATTTTTCCCTGGCATTAGGCGCACTCTTAATTTATTTTTTCCCAAATTTAGCTCAAAATTAAACACTTATTTAATCAAATAATTAGAATGTGAATCGAGTGCTCAGCACTTACCCTTCAATATCAAAGCGGACTTACCAGTCAGCTTATATTGTGACCATGTTATGGGTATCTCTACCTATCTACTGTGGTCAAGTAATCAATAATGCAGTTCAAATTTAGTCGGAATCTCTCTCCAAAGATAGCAATGAGGGGTTAATTAAAGCTAAGTGGGAGCGTTCCATTATGGTGCTACATTTAGGACAAGATATTTGTACATATCTTGTTCCGACTCACTAGTTAAGCTACATCTACACGAGCCACAAAAGTTGCGCAATTTTTAGTCTATTGTTTAGTACCAGCTGCGCCCCGCGGTTACACCCGCGTAGTTCCCGATTCCGTTATTTTCCCGGGATAATAATAGCCTATGCGTTATTCTAGACTATTATATACTTATATTCTTAATGTCATCCAAATCCCTTCAGTACTTTTTGCTTGAAAAAATAACGAACATACATCCATTCAAATTTAGACAAACTTTCCAAACTTTCGCGTTTACAACTTAGTACAACAAAAACATTTATTTTTTAAGTTATCACAAAGTATTATGGCATATGTCCTGCAATTAATAATACAAGTGTCATACATATTTAGAAACTACTACTTTTTTTTTGGGTTTTTCTTAAATGGACTAGTGGCGCCATTTCCTATAGTGGCCAAACATCCGTTATCACTTTTATAAAACCTTATTTTTACTTAAAGGTACCTGTGCAATTAGATTTGCTGCTAATCATATCGGAGCTGAGTTATAGCCTTTTAAAGTTTTTTTTGGGATTTCTTTGTATGGACTAGTGGCGCCATTTCCTATAGCGGCCAATCATCCGTTAGCACTTTTATGAAACATTATTTTTACTTTAAGGTACCTGTGCAATCAGATTTGCTGCAAACTATATCAGAGCTGAGTTATAGCCCCTCAAAGTTTTTATTTTGGTTTTCTTTGTATGGACTAGTGGCGCAATTTTCTATAGCGGCCAAACATCCGTTAGCACTTTTATGAAACATTATTTTTACTTAAAGGTACATGTGCAATCAGATTTGCTGCAAACTATATCGGAGCTGAGTTATGGCCCCTCAAAGTTTTTTTTTTGGTTCTTTGTATGGACTAGTGGCGCTATTTTCTATAGCGGCCAAACATCCGTTAGCACTTTTATGAAACATTATTTTTACTTTAAGGTACCTGTGCAATCAGATTCGCTGCAAACTATATCAGAGCTGAGTTATAGCCCCTCAAAGTTTTTATTTTGGTTTTCTTTGTATGGACTAGTGGCGCTATTTTCTATAGCGGCCAATCATCCGTTAGCACTTTTATGAAACATTATTTTTACTTAAAGGTACATATGCAATCAGATTCGCTGCAAACTATATCAGAGCTGAGTTATAGCCCCTCAAAGTTTTTATTTTGGTTTTCTTTGTATGGACTAGTGGCGCAATTTTCTATAGCGGCCAAACATCCGTTAGCACTTTTATGAAACATTATTTTTACTTAAAGGTACATGTGCAATCAGATTTGCTGCAAACTATATCAGAGCTGAGTTATAGCCCCTCAAAGTTTTTATTTTGGTTTTCTTTGTATGGACTAGTGGCGCTATTTTCTATAGCGGCCAATCATCCGTTAGCACTTTTATGAAACATTATTTTTACTTAAAGGTACATATGCAATCAGATTCGCTGCAAACTATATCGGAGCTGAGTTATGGCCCCTCAAAGTTTTTTTTGGTTTTCTTTGTATGGACTAGTGGCGCCATTTCCTATAGCGGTCAAACATCCGTTAGCACTTTTATGAAACATTATTTTTACTTTAAGGTACCTGTGCAATCAGATTTGCTGCAAACTATATCAGAGCTGAGTTATAGCCCCTCAAAGTTTTTATTTTGGTTTTCTTTGTATGGACTAGTGGCGCAATTTTCTATAGCGGCCAAACATCCGTTAGCACTTTTATGAAACATTATTTTTACTTAAAGGTACATGTGCAATCAGATTTGCTGCAAACTATATCGGAGCTGAGTTATGGCCCCTCAAAGTTTTTTTTTTGGTTCTTTGTATGGACTAGTGGCGCTATTTTCTATAGCGGCCAAACATCCGTTAGCACTTTTATGAAACATTATTTTTACTTTAAGGTACCTGTGCAATCAGATTCGCTGCAAACTATATCAGAGCTGAGTTATAGCCCCTCAAAGTTTTTATTTTGGTTTTCTTTGTATGGACTAGTGGCGCTATTTTCTATAGCGGCCAATCATCCGTTAGCACTTTTATGAAACATTATTTTTACTTAAAGGTACATATGCAATCAGATTCGCTGCAAACTATATCAGAGCTGAGTTATAGCCCCTCAAAGTTTTTATTTTGGTTTTCTTTGTATGGACTAGTGGCGCAATTTTCTATAGCGGCCAAACATCCGTTAGCACTTTTATGAAACATTATTTTTACTTAAAGGTACATGTGCAATCAGATTTGCTGCAAACTGTATCAGAGCTGAGTTATAGCCCCTCAAAGTTTTTATTTTGGTTTTCTTTGTATGGACTAGTGGCGCTATTTTCTATAGCGGCCAAACATCTGTTAGCACTTTTATGAAACATTATTTTTACTTAAAGGTACATATGCAATCAGATTCGCTGCAAACTATATCGGAGCTGAGCTATGGCCCCTCAAAGTTTTTTTTGGTTTTCTTTGTATGGACTAGTGGCGCCATTTCCTATAGCGGTCAAACATCCGTTAGCACTTTTATGAAACATTATTTTTACTTTAAGGTACCTGTGCAATCAGATTTGCTGCAAACTATATCAGAGCTGAGTTATAGCCCCTCAAAGTTTTTATTTTGGTTTTCTTTGTATGGACTAGTGGCGCAATTTTCTATAGCGGCCAAACATCCGTTAGCACTTTTATGAAACATTATTTTTACTTAAAGGTACATATGCAATCAGATTCGCTGCAAACTATATCAGAGCTGAGTTATAGCCCCTCAAAGTTTTTATTTTGGTTTTCTTTGTATGGACTAGTGGCGCTATTTTCTATAGCGGCCAATCATCCGTTAGCACTTTTATGAAACATTATTTTTACTTAAAGGTACATATGCAATCAGATTCGCTGCAAACTATATCAGAGCTGAGTTATAGCCCCTCAAAGTTTTTATTTTGGTTTTCTTTGTATGGACTAGTGGCGCAATTTTCTATAGCGGCCAAACATCCGTTAGCACTTTTATGAAACATTATTTTTACTTAAAGGTACATGTGCAATCAGATTTGCTGCAAACTATATCAGAGCTGAGTTATAGCCCCTCAAAGTTTTTATTTTGGTTTTCTTTGTATGGACTAGTGGCGCTATTTTCTATAGCGGCCAATCATCCGTTAGCACTTTTATGAAACATTATTTTTACTTAAAGGTACATATGCAATCAGATTCGCTGCAAACTATATCGGAGCTGAGTTATGGCCCCTCAAAGTTTTTTTTGGTTTTCTTTGTATGGACTAGTGGCGCCATTTCCTATAGCGGTCAAACATCCGTTAGCACTTTTATGAAACATTATTTTTACTTTAAGGTACCTGTGCAATCAGATTTGCTGCAAACTATATCAGAGCTGAGTTATAGCCCCTCAAAGTTTTTATTTTGGTTTTCTTTGTATGGACTAGTGGCGCAATTTTCTATAGCGGCCAAACATCCGTTAGCACTTTTATGAAACATTATTTTTACTTAAAGGTACATATGCAATCAGATTCGCTGCAAACTATATCAGAGCTGAGTTATAGCCCCTCAAAGTTTTTATTTTGGTTTTCTTTGTATGGACTAGTGGCGCTATTTTCTATAGCGGCCAATCATCCGTTAGCACTTTTATGAAACATTATTTTTACTTAAAGGTACATATGCAATCAGATTCGCTGCAAACTATATCAGAGCTGAGTTATAGCCCCTCAAAGTTTTTATTTTGGTTTTCTTTGTATGGACTAGTGGCGCAATTTTCTATAGCGGCCAAACATCCGTTAGCACTTTTATGAAACATTATTTTTACTTAAAGGTACATATGCAATCAGATTCGCTGCAAACTATATCAGAGCTGAGTTATAGCCCCTCAAAGTTTTTATTTTGGTTTTCTTTGTATGGACTAGTGGCGCAATTTTCTATAGCGGCCAAACATC
This sequence comes from Ectropis crepuscularia, assembly GCA_963693475.1. NCBI lineage: Eukaryota > Metazoa > Arthropoda > Insecta > Lepidoptera > Geometridae > Ectropis > Ectropis crepuscularia. The sequence goes on from OY856338.1 coordinate 22,914,765, forward strand.
CGTTAGCACTTTTATGAAACATTATTTTTACTTAAAGGTACATGTGCAATCAGATTTGCTGCAAACTATATCAGAGCTGAGTTATAGCCCCTCAAAGTTTTTATTTTGGTTTTCTTTGTATGGACTAGTGGCGCTATTTTCTATAGCGGCCAATCATCCGTTAGCACTTTTATGAAACATTATTTTTACTTAAAGGTACATATGCAATCAGATTCGCTGCAAACTATATCGGAGCTGAGTTATGGCCCCTCAAAGTTTTTTTTGGTTTTCTTTGTATGGACTAGTGGCGCCATTTCCTATAGCGTTCAAACATCCGTTAGCACTTTTATGAAACATTATTTTTACTTTAAGGTACCTGTGCAATCAGATTTGCTGCAAACTATATCAGAGCTGAGTTATAGCCCCTCAAAGTTTTTATTTTGGTTTTCTTTGTATGGACTAGTGGCGCAATTTTCTATAGCGGCCAAACATCCGTTAGCACTTTTATGAAACATTATTTTTACTTAAAGGTACATATGCAATCAGATTCGCTGCAAACTATATCAGAGCTGAGTTATAGCCCCTCAAAGTTTTTATTTTGGTTTTCTTTGTATGGACTAGTGGCGCAATTTTCTATAGCGGCCAAACATCCGTTAGCACTTTTATGAAACATTATTTTTACTTAAAGGTACATGTGCAATCAGATTTGCTGCAAACTATATCAGAGCTGAGTTATAGCCCCTCAAAGTTTTTATTTTGGTTTTCTTTGTATGGACTAGTGGCGCTATTTTCTATAGCGGCCAAACATCTGTTAGCACTTTTATGAAACATTATTTTTACTTTAAGGTACCTTTGCAATCAGAGTTGCTGAAAACTATATCGGAGCTGAGTTATGGCCCCTGATAAATGATAACGGATAACGGATGTGTTCATGATAACGGATCTGTGGCCGCTAAAATAAAAAAAACGACGTCACTTGTCCATACAAAAAAATCCAAAAAATAAATAACTTTGACAGGCCATAGCTCAGCTCCGATATGACGTAGAGCAAATCTGATTGCACAGATAGCATCATTTTATTGTTACAAAAAAGTGATAACGGCTCTCTGGCCGCTAAAAAAAAAACGACGCCAACTTTACCCAAACCCCTTTCTAGTTTTATATTTCGTGAAGAAATATTTCTATGTCGTTTATTATAAAATATGTACATATAACTATTGTCTCTGACACGAACGGACATGAAAACACCTACATTCATATACATTTACAAACTTTTAAAATCTTACATTCACACGTACATGTATACATATTATACACGTATTTGTATCACACTCTTCCACCACTTCTTCTAACTCTTACAAAGCAGGGCATGTCAAGTTTCATTTGAATTGAATCAGTAGTTTCGGCGTGATGAGAGTTCCCTATACAGAAAGACAGACTATGGAGTGTACCCAAAAATTTTTTTTCAAAATATCTTCAATGTACAGAATTCGACCCGCTACAGTTGTATTATAAGTATAGATAAGATGTACTAGTAGCTGCGTGACACTGTGCTATTATGAACACTCGTGTTGCTTACTATTAGGAACTGGTCGTGCTCGTCCCGTCACTCTTTTTTTTTATTGCAACCAACGGCGCTACCTACTAAAAATTGCCAGTGTAACGAGTACCTTCAGTCGAAGTCTCAAAACTGGTTCGTACTGGATTTTAATTCAATCTTTGGCGAAGCCGCGGGCAGCAGAGTGATTACGTTCTGTGTACGGCGGCATGAGACAGTTACGTTACAGACATGACGTGTCGTCGTCATTGACTCGGGCATGCGAAAATATTACAGCACCACAGATCTGTATCCATAATTTCAAGTAGGTAAATGCTTAAACGTGCTAATCTCAAAAGCTACCAATATAAATTTAAATACATATTATTTTTGCATTTTATAGCTCAATTCAAAACAGGCTAGCTACAGTACATTGTGTACGGTAGCTAGGTAGTTGTAGAAATTGTTTTTGTTGATTTAAATTCTTGATGTAAATTAGGTCAGCCAGGTCATATTATCAAGTTGTAGAATGAGATTTTCCTTGAAGATGTCTATTTAGAAGTACCTATAAGTATTGCTTGTGTTGCTTTCAATTTATCATCCTTGTTCCATTTAAGAGTAGCGTTATCAACTTATTTGAGCGATTTCAGCGCTGAGATATTTTCTTCTTATGCAGACTCGGACGTTTGGTTAGCTCAGGCGTAGGGTATTTTTCAAGCTGAAAAATTATGAAGAGTTCAAAAATTACAGCGTAGCCCTGGCGGCTCGAATTACTTACTAGAAAAGTATTTTTCGGTTGGTTTCCGTTTATTTTCTAGACTGTAACGAGTGAAAACCCTTCATAACGGCAATGTTTTGTTATGTTCTAAACTATCTGTTAATTATTTATTTTAACCTGTTATGGACAGGCGTGCTACTTACCTACTACCACACGCATATAATAATCATCTCGTAATCTAAAATCAAAGTATGTAGTAAAGTGTCGAGAATAAAAGTAGTTTTGTTGAAGTTGTATTAAGAATCTTTTACGAAGGTTAAATGAAAAAATCGTTTAGATTGTAGTAGTATTATAACCAGTTTTTTTCGTATAGGTTGGCGTTGCTAAAATAACAAAAATTCACATCACTACATTAAATTAAATTTTAGGTATACATTACTGTGAGTTTCAAAGCTAGGAATTTCTTTACGACTTGTTAATGACTTTACATTTTCCATGGAAAATTTATTGTATTCACAATTCTTTGGGCTACCAAGGTTTTAGTTACCTACTTTGTTTTTTATTATTTCCACTACTTAATAGTAGTAAGAAAACAAACGGATGAAAATTAAGCATACATTTTTATGCCAATGAATGGAAAAGTCTGGTGGAAATCGATAATAGGCAATAATCATGATTTTTCCTACTACGACTTTCTACTCACATGAAATAAATAGCTCTCAATTCGCGGTTTCTTCTTCATTTCCAACACAGACTTTGAAAAATGTTCACCAAATTCTTTTTATGGATGTGTATTGGTTAACTCTGACGAAGAGTAGCTAAGCTGAAGTGGCAATGGGCAGGCCACATCGCTCGCAGAACTGACAACCGATGGGGAGGGAAGAAAGGTTCTCGAGTGGCGACCACGAACCGGAAGACGCAGTGTTGGACGGCCTTCCACTAGATGGACAGATGACCTCACAAAGGTCGCTGAAAACCGCTGGTTGCAGGTTGCGCAGGACCGTTTATTGTGGAAATGTAGGGGGGAGGCCTATGTTCAACAGTGGACGTCTTACGGCTGATGAAGATGATGATTGGTTAACTCTGACCACCGTTCGCTTGATGTTCAGTGACAGTGCAGGGTGGCCGCAACCGCGACAGGAGTCGGTCTCGGACTCGGTCTCGGTCGCGTGTCGCGGTCTTCTGTCGCGGTCGAGGCGCGAACCGCCGCCTTTACTCAGTGCAACATGTCCAACAGTTTAGAATTTCTCACTAAAGGGTGTCTCAGTAAAAGTGCACTTTTTCATTTTAAAATACTTAATCTGAGACACCCTATACAAAACGGGAGTAGTACAAAAATCCTCTTCGTTCGAATCTTCAGAACGTCAAACCAGGGATGTAACGGAGGTAATTTTATCGGAACCGAAGGCGGAGTCGGAGTTTTTAAATTTGATATATCGGAGTCGGAACCGGCGTCGGATCCGAAGTCGGAGGCATAGGCAGGATCAGAAGTGGTTGCAGGAGAGACATTTTTGATAGGGATATTTTTTTTGCCAAACACTTGGGCACGATAAACATTGACGACGAGCATTGATCATACACGCTTTGCTTAGTTTGGGGTCAGATGGTGTTGTGTGTGAATTGTCCACCAATATTTATTTATTTATTTATTGATGACGATTGATTCATTGAGGACCAATTGATTTTAAGCCTCCGATTAAAACCTCAATTTTAAAAGTTTCGGAACCGAAGGTGTAATAAGAATCGGAAGTTCCGACTTATCGGAGTCGGAGTCGAAGCTCCATAACATCCCTGCTTCAAACACGCTACCCCGCTGTCGTAGTGCGGGTTGGCGGATGGCACATACTTATCTTTCTTAGAACCCGCTGGTTTCCTCGCTTTGTTTTCCTTCACCGTTAAATGTAGTGGTGATGACTAAAGCGTACATTTGTATTCGGAGACACAGACGGGATTCAAATATACAACCTCACGATATGAGGTTAGACTTTATAGGTAACTTTCCCAGAAGTGTTTTAAAAAGTGGTCCTACCAATAATACCAGTATTTCCGGTGAAAGAAACGATGCATTACTAACAAAACAGCTATTGTTCTTACTATAAAAAGGTACTGATATCGTTAGATTAGGAAGCGGAAGTACCTACGTCCAGGTTTGTGCCATGACTGACGATCACAATAACCACAACACTGGAATGATGGAAGAATACTAAACACGGTCGTCACTCGAACATATAGTGTCGTTACTGTAAACATATGGGTAGTGTTTGTATGCTGTATGTTTGTGATCTATTCATACTCCAACTTACGGTGTTATAGAATATAAATAATGTTCATAAAAATAAAAACAAGGAAAAATGTCTCGAAAAAATTAATAAACACTAATTACATGAAGTGTAATTAAGTAAAAGAAAAACATAAACAACAATCTCGCGTTAAAACAATAAATTAAATTAGAACGTCAATTAGTATTCATTATAATAGCAACCTACCTATACCTAAATACCGATACCTATTTACTATCTTATTATTTTATGTTATTCTATTACGAGTATATATTAATTAGATATAAAGATATCTAGTGTGTATCCTACCTACCGGCAGGTCCAGATTCAGGTAGATTTTTCTAGAGTTTCTCAATTGAAATAATAAAAGCAAATTATTAAAAGCAAGCAAGTTGAAAAAAAACTGTGAAATCATATTTCTCGTAAATAGTCTAAATAAGCCTAAATAGTATTTTAAAAATAGCATTCGTTAGTACATATCCACTTAACTTACTAATAAGAGCCCCGCAAGTTACGCAAATGCCGCTATATCTTATTATAATTTGTCTTTGTCTAGTGCAAGATGAGTGCAAGTCTATAACAAGCCAGTTCTGTCAAATGGTCTAGGTCGTCCTACCATCGCTTTTAAATAAATAACTACAATATAATAGACATCGTTTTCATTTAACCATGGGGCGGTCTTTTCATGGGATCTTCGAAACATCCTCGCTTTTTTAAAGTTATAAGTTAAAGGCTTACTGACGAATGAGTCTATAAACATCGAACTTGCTGTCCCCTACTAACACGTTAAAAAGTTATAACCACTGCGTGTTTTATTAAGGCCACAAAGATGTGCACTAAATGTTGATTACTACCATCGCAGGTATTCAAAAAGTCAATATTTTCAGTGCGCGAGCCAATAGCACGTCGAAACGACGTTTGACGTTTATAACTTGATTTGATCAAAAGCAAGCAATACAAGTCAAACGAACTCAAAGAGCCAAAAAACTCATTTTTTGTAAAACGGCAAACACCATCGATTAAAAAAAAATTGTTCATGTTGACGAGACGAGATGGCTGACGCAAAAATTGTCCGTCTGTTTACCTTTCGGTACAAAATCTTTAAAAAGAGGTAAAACTGACAAAAACACTTTAAATAAAACTTTACTGCTCTAACCGTGAAAACTTATTACGATGTCCCTTGAAGCAAATAATTTTTGAATAACCGGATTTTGCCAAATTTTGCATATTGCATTGCGATGCCGAAAAACAATTTACATATACCCAGGTTTTTATGAGGCTCTTCAGAAAAGTTCCGTTACGTACTTACGTCATATAATGTTTTTTTTCGGTTATCTGTTTTGTAGAGATATTATGTACTGTGATGTACTAACGTACCGAGTTTAGTGTGAACTTTGGAAAGAGAGAGTGCTCGCGTGATATGGTTGGTATATTTATGTTGGTATATTATATTGTCACGTTCACTTTCCAACAGAAACCGTCTAAGCCTCGACTCACCACAACAAAACCACAATCGTTTGTTTAGTAACATAATTTTGTATGCAAAATTCTATTTATATTCAGATATTTAAATTATAAAAAGCGTTATAAAAGTAGATTTATTTATAAAAGCCATTGGTAATTTTTTTTCGCGTCAAATATTAGAATACAATTTTTCCTCGGATTCTATGTATCGTTTCATGTTTGGATAAATTATGAATCGTTTCATGCAAATTAATGCAAAGTTATGGATAATCATACTTATTATTAATCGAATCATTTGAATGGGCATTTTTATCTGTAATGTTAGAGATAAAAATCATGGATAATAAAAAACAATGAGACGTATTGAGAAAGCAGAAAACATGTTTTTAAAATAATAATTCATGAAATTGTTAACACAGGTGGCGTCCGTTCCGGCTTCGCTCGCATATCTTAATATATATAAATTACGAGACACATTGATTGTCCGTGATTTGTTTAGCATAAAAAGGGTTATAATGGCACAACCGTTAAAATATAGACACATCCTATCACGAACTTCACACGTCAGCGCACGTGAGAGCACGCAACGAAAGTTCTCAAAAAGATGTATTTTTTCATAATCATAATCTTTATTGGTCTGTGAAATTAGGTGATATCCACATATTAGGTATACATAGATGGTACAATTTTACATAAGTTCGCTAATTTCTACCACAAATGGTATACAGACAATTTAGGTTTAGGAATGTCAAAATATTAGATTTAAGTAGGTTTCCCGTGATTGTGGTACATTCGTCATGCTCCGCTCCTATTGATAGTAGAGTAATGTTATATATAGCCTAATAGCATTGCTCGATAAATGGACTAGCCAACAAAAAACATTCTTTCAATTCGAACCCGCAGTTCCTGAGATTATCGCGTTCAAACAAACAAACTCTTCAGCTTTATAACATTAGTACATATAAGCTTAAACCCGCGGCTTTACTCGCGTTCAGTAAGCATTTTATAGTAGATACCTACATTCTTTTCCTATTTTTTCATTATTTTAGAGGAATATTGATTTAGTTTGTCTCAATTTATCGTCTTGTTATGTAGTTTACTAATTGGCCAATCACTGATTGTAAAACACTAGTATCTGACTGTGACTTCGTCGACATAGAGTTTAGAAAAATGCTAAGCGCTGATTTTATTTTAGGTACCGGACCTGTGGTTACGAAATGTTTGAGCAATAAACATTCAAACTTGTACATTTATTAAATTAAGTACGAGAATTTCCAAATTTCGTTGTATTTTTTTTTAATATTCCAATATACACTAGTATCCCGAGATTTATGAAATAATTTCAACTGACTTCAAGTTTTCAATTAAATTTACAAATTTCAGTAATAAGCCCAAATAATTTGGGTATGCCAACTAAACGCACTGCTTCAATGAAACATTGAGGTTCTGAAATAATGGAAGACTCAACTCAAAGAGAATCAACGAGATAAACAGTTTTTAGCTTATTGGTGATTTTTTAAAGACCCCTCGACTGATTTAGTTAAAATTTAAATGGTGAATGAAAAGCATGACTGACACAAACTTATGTTTTTGGTTAAAGATAGTTTATAGATAGACTGGTTTATTTTAATGACAGTATTTGTACAGTAAATTAAAATTGTCAAAGTATTTCGCAAACTCAGATCTATAAAAGCCACTATTACTGAAAACAATGTTTTTTAAATAAAATACTTTGTTTTTATCTGTCCACAGTGATTTAAAATAAGTCGGACTGCCTTGACACGTCCGTGACCGAGCATACAAAAAGCAACAGCCGTGGCATACTGATGACGTTTCTTAGACGGTCGCAAATTGGCAGAGACAATAAAAATAGTTGGGGAACTACAATCGGCATTTTGGATGCAATAGGGTACAGTCCTCGAAAACACTAATTAGTCCGTCAGTTAGATTGCTAAATAAAGTGGCCAAGTGCGAGTTGGACTCGCCCATGAAAAGTTCCGTTGCAGCAAGTAACATAATATACATAGTACACATAGTTAGGGTTCCGTAAAACGTAAAAAGATGAATACATCTACTTACCAAGTTTCAATAGTGTAGTTCTCATAGTTTCGGCAAAAAGTGGCTGTGACATACGGACGGACAGACAGACATGACGAATCTATAAGGGTTCCGTTTTTACGTTTTACGAAATCCTAAAAATGTTATACACGTATTTTTTCTTTTGTTTCACAAACAAAAAATTTGGTACGAAGATACAGTGCTTCGAAGTTTAGCGCACGTCACTCGTGGGTACGATTTTTACCAACGATTGACGTCGCGACCACCGTCGTCGTCGTGGGGTGGGACCCACTCTCGAAGTTTGACGTTCTAGGTATATCTCTTTTGATTTTTAATGTTTTGAAAAAACAAAAAAATACGTGTCCCATATTTTTCTATGATCTAGCTGACGGACTAATTAGAATGGTGTATTTTTGACCCAGTCCGATACCCTTTCCAGTCTTTGGAAGGTAGGAAGGTAGCGTTTATCTACTGTAGCGTCTATCGTAACTATCCAACTAATCCTACTAAAACTATCAACGGGAAAGTTTTGACGTTTAAATGCTTGTTGCTCAATCATGTTGGAACGGCTGAACAGATCGCGCTGAAATTTTGAACCCTGTTGGAATATAGGCTTGGTAAGCACACACTTTGCCCCGGTAAAGTAATGGGAATGAGAACTTCGCGGGAAAATCCGCGAGGCAAAACTGCTAGTCTTAAATTGATGTGAAAGTTTATATGTTTGGATATTTAGGTGTTTGAATGTTGGTGGGATCACTATACCACCACGGCTCACCGTAGTCAGAGGTGCAGGTGGGATACAGACACAAGTGAAGAACAGTTGTTATATTTATTTTATTGACGCAAGCAAAGTTGTGAATGTACACCTAGTGTTGTCTAAGGTAATTCAAGATGATAAGAAACAATGACAATTAACTTTTTTAATAGCTACAAACGTGGCTACAAACATATATGGTTATGTAGGTAGGTACTTGAAAACAAAAGACAAAGGCTTACATCAAACATAATCTCCTTTGTTTCATTTATTTGCTCGTTTATATAGCTCTTATGTATTTCAATTAGAAAACAATAACCCATCAACTATTATCTTTCAATACCCTTACAGAATTTCTGATACATAAAACACTCCTAGCGTTTTAGTATAGAATAAATACTGTTTTTATTTCTTTACGAGTATTGTAATTGTGTAGATAACAGATTTGTAGTGATGTTAGTAAGAATCTCTAGGTCCTGTTGAGTTAATGTACAAGTCTTGGGTAGTTTTCAGGCTCAATAAATTTACAATTACAAAAGTAGAATACTTAGATAGCAATTTATGTTACTATTATTAAAAATGTCACAGTTTGGGTGGTTGGTGGTTGGATGTTTATTGCTCATTCACGTCGAAACGTCAGAACGAACCGGGTTGGAATTTGAAACACTATTAGATTATAGCCTGAAATAGCCCATAGGCAATTTCAGATCATAATAGGTAAGGTACATAAATATTATAATTGTGTAAATTACCTCTTTGTAATATAAAATGCAAAATGTCATTTAAATTCAGTTAATAAAATCCATGGTGTGGACCAAAACTAAAAATAACATTAAAAAACAAGTAATTGGTACGAGTAGTGCTATCGACTCAAAATTCGTCAGGGAAAGAGTAGGTATGCCTTTGAAAGAATTAAGCCATGGAGTCTACTTTTAAAACTGTTAAATCATCCTAATTCATTTTATCCTATCTAATCCCAATGTAATGTTGGAAACACAGGCATTTGCCTGTGTTTCCTTTCGCCAATAGTCTCTATCAAGAGCTACGATTTTGTGAGCCAATCCTTGTTGTGGATATTAAGGCTAGTTAAGTAATAAAATATTTTGTTACATTTTGACGAGTTTTCAGTAAGGCAAAAATTTACATTAATTATTTTAAACGTGATGTTTATGAAGAAACGCGCAACGGTCACGCATACATTGCAACAATAGACTCAGCTAAACACAGGCTCAGCACTAAGCCAAAACTGTCGCGTTTCACTTACATCATCATCATTAACTTATACTCCTAGCCTTATCACTGAAATTTATATCTTCCAGGAAACCTTAGAATGGAAATAGTTTATATGCTGTTAAATCACGGGATGTGTGATATTTAGAAAACTAAAGCAATTAAAATGTTCATCTAAAATTAATATTTTAGACTTTACCATAGAATAGATAATATAGATAGAACGGACACTCCCCACCCCCCGCCAATTTCAAGCTTCCTCCCCCTCGCGCACGCGAGGCGGACTCAACGAAGGGTTATCGTACGATAATTTTCTATGAGAATACGACCATGATGCTGTATTATTTAACAAAATGGTACCAAATTTTTCGCGATATGTGGAGTGATTAATTAATATATTGTCAGAATAAAGTTTTCTCTTTGGGTTAGTGTACTTAACTAAAAATCAATTCGTACATGGTACCTTTATTATCTCCTATTTTGTTTTAAATCTTCTCCCTTCTGATTGTTGATGAAAGTTATATTTACCTACATTAAAGATCGAACACTAACTAGGTAAGATTGTAAGCCACTTAACACAGGCAGGTGAACTCACGGGTCACAGCTATTCCATAAAATGATTTAGTAACCCTAGATGACACGCATACATGCGTAAATGTGTTCGAACGACATATGCGTAGTTGTGTGAGTGTAGGTATGTCGACTTCACCGTTTGTTTGGAGTTTAGGCCGAGTGTCCGGGGTGTGACTTTACTTAAAATTTGCAGATCGTCACAATAATGGATATTATTATTTTATCAGAATAAATACAAATAAGGTAAAGTTGTGACGATATCTGTTGATTTGACGGTGCTTCTCTGTTTGCTCAACCCAGACAAAGCCGGGATAAACTACTAGTTTAAACATAAACAAATTAATACTCACTAAGACATTTCTTTGGAACGTGCGAGCAAATCGAGCTGCTAATGTTTTTTAACCGACTTTTTTTCAAACGAGTTACTAATATTATAAATTATGTGATTTTTTTTATGTTTGTTGTTCAATTACATCGAACACCTGAAAAGATTGAATTGAAATATGGAATACATAATATATGTAGTCTGGAATACGGAGTGTCTAGCACCCAGGCCACTTTTCATTGCGGTAAAATAACGATGCGGGAAGAACACTAAATTATCATAATGGCGCTAACCTAACCTAACTTGATAAGAATATACTCGTATTTATGTGCAAATCTAAGGTTCTATCAATGACAATTGTGTTAATTGGCGTATATTTTGACAAGTTACGTTCGTTGTCGTTACGGCGTCGCCAGCGTTGTATTTAATTCTCCATTTACTTTTACACATCATCACACGTAAATACGGTAAATGGTAATTTGTGGTGCCCGTGAAATTTGCGTACAATGAAATAAGCGATTAAGTGGTTATAGGTATATTGAGGAAATAGTAATTTAGTAGATATCCCTATGACCTAAATACATGTACATGTATTTGTAAATATACACTACCACCATTGTCTAGTTTGTAGTTTGGAACTTTGGAACTAAGTATTTATTTCACACTGAAATGAGTCGCTGAGCAGCTTTTTGACCCTTGACGCACAAACGACGGGGTGTTATAAGTGAGACGTCTTTGTGTGTGTATTTGGCATCGCAGCTCCTAAACGAATGTACCAATTTTGATGAACTTTCATCGGTTTGAAAGCTGATAGGTTTGATCGAGATGGTTTTTAAGTATGATAATAATCTGTGGCAGAATTTTCTCAAAATTTCCTTGATATATCTTCGCTACATGAAAAGGAGCGAGTATCGATCGCACTATGAATTTTGCTAACGATTTTTATGGAACTGAGCATGTTAGTTCGCATGACGCCAGCAGAAAAATCAGCTCTCAGGGAATTCCCACATACCTACTGTTGTTGTCGACTGTAAGTAACGACTTTTTAATTACCTACTACTTATTAAATCTCGTGTCGTGGCTCAGTCAGTGCTCACTGCTCGCTGAGCTTTTGGTCGTGGGTCCAATCCAGGACAAACATTTGTGTGATGAGTAGGTACTATTTTTGTACTTTTTTCCTTTTTTTGTTGTTTTTTTCCATCGTAATCCTCCATGTATTATACCAGCCATCAGACTTCCACAGCTTTGCTTAGTTTGGGGCTAGATGCTGTTGTGCATAATATGTCGGCCAATATTTATTTATTATTTAAAAGTATGTAGTTGGCGGACAGGAAGGACAAAACGAATACTCATTCATTTATTTATTGGAACGAAGTTCCTTATGGCAGGCTTGGAGGAGACAGGGATTTGTTGCGCGACCGAGCTGATAAAAATGTGAGACGTACGTACGGTTGTAAACGGAAGTGACGGATAAAAACTGCCGGTGACCAGCGTTGCCAATTTTTTTTTCAACGCCGCTAACTTAAAACAAGGAAGGAAAATATCCTGAGGAAACCGACATGTATCTAGAATATTTCAAGGTCGTGAGTCATTCACCATCTCGCACTGGGCCAGCGTGGTCAATTGGAGTCAAGGGCATAATCATGCCCTTGACTCGCAAGGGCGAGTGAACGCCCCGAGTTTCAGTAGTGGGAACGTTTACCTAGTGGGCTTCTTATGCATGCAATCAATGGTGAACAAACTAAATGTATTAAGGGTCGCGTCGCTGCAAAATTGTAAAAACCGTTAGATTACAATCTAACGACGTTAGATTCTAAACTAGTTTAACCTAACCTACCGTGGGTTTCCAATCTCACGCGTTATGTTGTTATCCTGTGAACTGACGATGGTTGACAATTTACGGTGACATCCAAAATAGTTCGACTGTAATTGTATTGTAATGTAACATTCGAAAATCAGCCTACTGTATAAATAAATAAATATTGGTGGACAATTCACACACAACACCATCTGACTCCAAACTAAGCAAAGCTTGTAACATGGCGGCCAGATAGCTGTAGGAATGCAGAATCTTGTCAATATTACAGGATAAAGAGATATTGCATATCTATCTATCTGAGTGATAAGCGCAGAGCAGTGCTAAGATTGATTTGGATTATGGCTTGCTCCTTCCTTCACACTACTTATATCTTTATAAATGTAATCGTAAAATTGTAATAACTGTCAGATTACAAACTTAACTAAAATACCGTGAGATTATAATCTCACGCTTTAGATTATAATCTGACGGTGTTCACAATTTTACGGAGACATACGGCGTGTTATCATTATTTTTATTTAAGACGTCATCACAACTTATTTCGGATCCGCTAGTTATTATAAAAAAATACATTAGAAGGTCTCTTATTTTTTAATCTGTACCAGGTAACTCAGAAAGTTTTGCGAAAAAAAAGTGTTTATGTAAGACACTGGCCACTTGTTATTATTTTTAAAACTTTGATTATTTAAAAGTAAAAATACATCTGTTCGATTTTGAAATTTCCCTCCGCATTTTATTGAGAGCCAATAAAAATTTTTTTGTTACATTAAAAAATGGATCTTCGTCGAGAACATTTTCGTGCTATGATTTTTACGATTTCAAATGTGGCTTAAACCTGACGAGTCATTTGATCGACTTCGAATTGGTTTTATGGATGAAGGACCTTCAAAAACAACCATCTACCGCTGGTATAGCGAGTTCAAACGCGGTCGTTTTATTTTGGGGGATGAACAAAGGAGTGGTCGTCCTACGACGGACGGCTGTCACCGAAGAGGGTGTGCTGGCAGTAAAAAAAAATAATTCAAGAAAACAGACGCATTACGTACGATGAGATTCAGCATACTCTGCAGATTGGTTCAGGAAGTGTTCACAAGATTTTGCACGAGCACCTTCGCGTAAGGAGGATAGTTTTCCGCTGGGTGGGCACAACCTCACCGAAGCTCAGAAGCAGGCCCGTGTGGATTGGTGCCGTGATATGATACAAAAATTTAATGCAGGCTCGTCACGGCGCGTTTACGACATTGTGATAGGTGACGAATCCTAGATTTATCAATACGATCCAGAAACAAAGCGTCAGTTGACAGTTTGGCTGTTTCAAAATGAACTAACACCTACGAAAGTGAAGCGATCGAGGAGCGCAAGGAAAATTTTGATCGCTAGTTTCTTCACTTTGACGGGGTACCTAATTTCAATTCCACTTCGAGACCAAAGCAGTATCAACGCTGAATGGTACAGCATAAAATGCTTGCCAGAAGTTTTTTTTGCAATGAGAAACAAGCGACCGAACTCCGGGCTCCGCGGGGTCCTTCTTCACCACGACAACGCGCCCGCGCACTCTGCAATCAAAACGAGGGACTTCTTGGACTCGACACCGGTCAGAGTCTTGGGGCACCCTTCTTACAGTCCTGATTTGGCTCCGTGTAACTTCTTTTTATTCCCTAAAATTAAAAATCTGCTCAAAGGGATACAGTTTTCATCACCGGAAGACGCGCTAACAGCGTTTGAGAAGGCCATGGAAGAGGTGTCTGCGGAGGACTGGAAAAAATATTTTAGAAATTGGTGTAGACGCATGAAACTTTGTATATAGGCTGGTGGAGAGTTCTTTGAAAAGATTTAGTAAAAAATTTTTTTTCATACAAGTTAGTTTTTTAGTTTCTCATAACTTTCTGAGTTTCCCATGTATTAATTTATAGCCAGAGACTTTCTAGTATTATATAGTGGTTTTTTATTATAGCTAAGTGTAGGAATCGCTGTACCAACGTAACATTTATATACAAAAACATTTAACTTTTTGAGAAATGCGTTATTACTGAACGTTAGCGCAAATAAATCAGTTACGCCACCCGAATAGACCCCATAGGTCACATTTAGGTGTTGCTAAGCGATCTATCGACATCGGAGAACTTTGTCTATAAATATAAATTGGACAAGAACCTCTCGAGGACCACTCGATCACCAATATCACGATTAAATGGAATGACACATCCAATGATCACGTTGTGATAAAGTCTCAGTATACCGATAAAGAACACAGTGCTAGTAGAAGAGATGCGTATATTTAATCCCTACTTTATGTACCCACGGCTGAATACTTGGGGTCTACTAAGGGCAGTTTTTAAAATAAAAACTTTCTCTTCTTGTCTTCTCTTCTCTTTCTTTTGAAGTAGAAACTTCTTTTGGCGCGATAGATTTTTCGTGGGCTGTGAATTGAATTCTAGCGTCACGCTCGGGAATGATATACAATCTTGGGGTAAACTCCATGGCCATTGGCTATCTAGAAATGCGTCAACATTTCTAGATGGCCATTGGCTATCACGCCTTTCAGTTTCACCCGCGTAGTTTTCAAAGTAAGCTATCAAATTATGAGTTTTAAGTTTTCACTTCTATCGGCAATTCAGGACAGCCAATTATTTTTTTTACCTAGAAAAAACCGATACACTCTCGATTTGAAGATACCAAGAGTCTACGACGGAGGCAGACTGCGGTTTAGCGGATGTCGTATGTCAGATGTATCGAAACATGCAGCTATCCTCACGATGTTTTTGTTTACCGTTAACGTCAGTAATGACACAGTTGTACTGCCTTAAGAAAACATTTGTAGGTGCAGGCCGGTTTCGAACGAACGAGTCGAGTAGAACGAGATTATGAGTCGGGCGTTGTCGCCACTATGCCACTACGGCATATGCTTATTGCTTACACATCCGGATCTAAATAAATCAACATTCCTGTAACAACGAGTGATAAGCAAACAAAAATGTTTATTCATTATAGCTGTGCCCTAAAAATTTGGGCTAACAGACCCAAAAATAAGAATATTCTTTGTCAGCCTGGCAGTTTATAAAATGGGCGCTTTCAATAAAAATATCATATGGTGAAAGCTTTATTCTATTTTAGTATCAACTGACCCTGCAAATATTGTTCTGCCGTATACATTATTTATCAACCGAATAAAATATCAAAAGTAACGCTACACTTCACGCGAATGACGTCACGACGAAGTCAATGAAAGTTGATTAATTTATTTGGATATTAGTAATTAAAAAAATCACGATACATAAATTCAGAGTGGAGCCACTAAGTTAAATATACCTTATGATTTATTCCAACTCAACTAAAGATACATTCGGATGGGAACGAAGATGAATGTCTTGATACGATTTAAAATGGCTAATAAACATCAGTTACGCACCCTTTTGGTAGTTCGTTTTAATGTTAGGAATCTTAGACGCAGAATAGATATTAACGTTTTACATTAAACGTGTGGCCTGAAATTTGAAACAATTTTTACCCACTACAGAATGGAGACGGTATATGCGTATAAGGTGAGAAGATGTTTGTGCAAATACAAGGCGCCATTTTTTTCCAATACTACGAGTACTATAGTCCGATTTTGATGCAGTTTTCAGTGTTAGTTTTAGTTTTGATTGGTACATTTTCTTAGATAGGTGTTACTGTGATAACTACAAAAGGGGCGGTGCAACATACATTTGTTTGTGATAAACCCAAACCACTAGTCTACTTTTGATGCGGTTTTCAGTAATGGGTTTGTAGTTGATTAGTGAACGTTCTTAAATAGGCGTTACGATAGAAGCTTTTACTAGGGGCGCTGCATTAATATATTGTTTTATAGTAGCTACTACATAACAAGGAAACTCGATAGAACTCGATAGGTGGGTACCTACGTTTTTTAGGATTCCATAGCCAAATGGCAAAAAACGGA
The DNA here is from genome assembly GCA_963693475.1 of Ectropis crepuscularia. Classification (NCBI taxonomy): domain Eukaryota; kingdom Metazoa; phylum Arthropoda; class Insecta; order Lepidoptera; family Geometridae; genus Ectropis; species Ectropis crepuscularia. The sequence continues at coordinate 22,931,441 of OY856338.1, forward strand.
ACCTTTATAGATTCGTCATGTCTATCCGTTCGTATGTCACAGTCAGGTTTCTCCGAAACTATAAGAGTTACACTATTGAAACTTGGTAAGTAGATGTATTCTATGACTATTATCTATCATTAAGATTTTCATACAAAAAAAGAAAACAACAAGAAATTTCGGGGGTTTCCCATATTTAGAACTGAAACTCAAAATATGTTTTCCCATCGAAATATACAACATGTCGGTTATTTATGGATAGGTCTTCAAAAATTTTATTTAGGTACTCATTTTTTAGGGTTCCGTAAACGTAAAAATAGAACCCTTATAGATTTGTCATGTCTGTCTGTCTGTCCGTCCGTACGTCACAGCCACTTTTTGCCGAAACTATGCGAACTACACTGTTGAAACTTGGTAAGTAGATGTATTGCGCACCGCAATACATCAATGTATATATATACTGTGAACCGCTTTAAGATTTGAATAAAAAAATTAAAAAAAGTAAAATTAGGGTTGCTTCCCATACTGAGAACTGAAACTCAAAAATGTTTTTTTCATCAAACCTACACGTGTAGGGTGTCTATCGATAGGTCTTCAAAAATGATGTTGAGGTTTCTAAAATCATATTCGTCTACACTGAATAATTTGCGCGAGAGACACTTCCAAAGTGGTAAAACGTGTGTCTCTAGCTTCTAAAGTAAGATAATGAAAAATCTAAAAAAAAAATATGATGTACACTACCATGTAAACTACCAACGAAAATTAGTTTGAACTTAGTTTGATGAGTAGTTTTTTTAGTACGTCATAAATACGATATTATTGAAACTTCGATCAAAGTTACAACGAACTACAAGAACTATGTGTACTATGTATATTATGTTACTTGCTGCAACGGAACCCTTCATGGGCGAGTCCAACTCGCACTTGGCCACTTTATTTTCTAAACTGAATAGTTTGCGCGACAGACTCTTCCAAAGTGGTAAAATGTTTGTGTGTGTGTGTGTCCTGTAACTTCTAAAATAAGAGAATGACAAAACTAACAAAAAATGTATGATGATGAGATCTAGTACCTACGTAGTTTTATTTTAATACGTCATAAATTCACTATTGTTAAAACACTGATTAAAGTAACAACGAACTACAAGAACTTTTATATTATGTTACTTGCTGCTACAGAAGCATTCATGGGCGAGTCCAACTTGCACTTGACCACTTTCATTATTATGTAGGTATGTTATTGCGCCAGCTTTTTTATTTTCCTACCCATATTTCATTAATATTCAAAACAACTCAAAAAACTATATTTGCAATCTAGCAAGTAGGTACACACAAATAAACAAGATAAATAAAAATGAAAGAATAATTTAAAAAATAACAATTACTTTTAAAATTAATAAAAACTCCAATAATATCCATCCATTTTGAATTGTATTCCAAATAAAAATAAGTAGATATTATTATCAACTTCTAAAGGTCCCACTGTTGGGGCACGGCCTATTCATTAAGGGTGTAAGTATAGCGCTAAAAATCTGCAAATATTCATGTTAGAATAAAATTGCAAAACTAGTTTATTGAATGGCAGCCCCGGACGAATATTATAGAGCTTGTAGGTAATTGTTAAGTTGTTTTTTTTATAACCTTTTTCGATTACTTTTTAAAACTCGTGGGATTTCTTTTTTTTTTTAATTTTGCTTGTTATGTTGTTATTGTTTTTATTTAATGTATGCTTGTTGAAAAAGAACTCCCGCGCCCAAATATTCAAATGTTTCAATACCAAACGGTTCAAATATTGTGTAATTTTTTTTCTCACAGTTGGTACGTATTTTACATACTTTTATTTAAAACATTCAAGATAACCAATCAGACATAATTCACACTTACTGATTTACCCTTGCACTAATATCGTTTTTGTTTTTTTTCTAGTGAGAACCTTAATGTACCTTTAGAAATTCTTGGGCCAATAGGAATTCTTAGTATTGCACATTGTGTTTAACTTTCTCACAGAATTTTATAAAAACATTTATGAAGAATGAAAATGCTACACATAGTACCTACTATATGTAGCATTTTCATTCTTCATGCAAATCACTAGCAAAACATTACGTGAGGTCAACCCCACATTATTATTGTATAACACTAGAATTTACTATTACATATTGTATGCCTAAGTAATTTGAAACACCTACCTACTTATTATGTCAGTCCTACATCATATAGCCTTTCCTTGTGAATTAGGCAGACAAAAACAGTTTTAAAATCCGACTTGTAGTCCCGAGATTAGAATTTTAAAATGAACAAACAAAAGAAAAACAAGTGAGTCATACAGTAGTCGCATATTATTTTGGGTAACATCTGAAATGTACTTTTTCAGTCAATGCATTCTCCTTCTCTATTTCCCTTTTTCTTTCTTGTCACACACACGCACACTCTATGTATGTTAGCTGATAGTACGACATAGTACCAAATGCGTGCATTTGGTAAAATGAGTTGGCACAATCTCACCATCTCTCCGCTACCGAGTGCACTCATTGGCCAAATCAAACAGCGCGCTTTCCCGGTTTCCTGTTAGACATATCCGTCCCTTTTCACGTAATCACTTCCACAAAATATATACAGCAACCGAGAGCAAAATGTTTAACATTAAAGACACATTTCTGCTTTAAACATGGTTACATGGTTAAACATTAAGGATAGGTTATGGATAAGGTTAAGGATATGAACCCGAAGAGAACCGAGAGGCGCTATGCACTAACCTCCCTGGAACTACTAAATAGCAGGATAGTTTTTCTTTCTACTATTTGAATAAGTAAAATAGTGAGTCAAAGCTCTACACTGCGCTCGTCACCCAGAGACGCGACGTGACGAGACCTTAGACGAGAGTTTATATATTACTGATGCCGATGATAACAGATTTATTGCAACATAAAGTCAGTCTTATTCAGTCAGTGATTCTAAGAACTTATCAACGAGATGTTCACTAAGAACATAATTTGTGTTTATTCAAGTGAAATTATTATCAATATGTTGGAGTCTTCTGAATCAAAACCATTCATTCATCAGTGAATCGTACAAATACAAAAAATGTCTGTCTTACTTTTTTGATAAGAAATCTTTTCGTATTTTTTGTTATAATAGATGGCTATGTAGTTAATTTATACGCTGTAGAAGTAGGAGCGAGAGGTATACCAGCAAAATCTCTCTATAACCTGCTTAAAGACCTTGGATTGTCCAGAAGTGCAGTAAGTTCTATACTAGAACGAGTATCTAAAGCTGCACTAGTAGGATCATATCGGATTTGGCTGGGCAGGGAGAGAAATACGAGTAGTGAAGGTGAGTGTTGACGTACGTCAATGTAAGGGGCCCCTTTTAAACCTACAGCCCGAGTCACAAGTCTTGGGGTCTATTCGAGATTTCTCTCTCTGCCACACGATGGACCCGGCACCCGCACGGTGAATCCATGGAATGCTAAGAAGTACGTCTCTATGGAACTAACAAAACGAACGTCTGATGATAATGATTGATGTCTGATGATGACACGCCTACCCGTAACAGTACAGTGCCACGCAGCTATTGGAACGTGAAGAGTTCAAATATATATTTTTACAAGCAGAATCTAAATTACTGTCTAGCACTGCAACACTCGTCACCCTGAAGTATAGGATGATAATATCTTTTTGCCCTGTAATTTATCTGGAACAATTAACTACCCAACCGAAGTAATGTTAGACTATGTAACGTGTCCTACTACTGCATTGTGTTCTCTTTTTAATGTTTCAAATTGATTGACATATCATAAAAGTTTTCTTAACCCAATTTGATCTTTAAAAATTCGTTTGATGTCACAAATCAATGTTCAAACGTTGGACGCTGGCGAAATTGCGGTAACTTTACCGAATGGAAGTTGTGATGAAAAAAGAAGAAGTCACAAACATCGAGAATTTTCATACGAGTACAGGTTAAACGCAGACTTATGTGCGATAAAAAAATCATATATTTGACATATCAATGTCCGTACTGCCCGTACTCAAATTACGTTGCTTCATTCCTACGATAGACAATTTTATTTTGGTACGGAAACTGCCTATCTTCTCTTTTCTAAGCTAACCTAAGCTCGCTAAAGTCATGGCAGCATGGCACAACCTTTTATTCGTAAGAAATGTACTTACCTTAACAAAGTTTGTTAGTGTAAAATGTAGTACATAATCCTACTATCCTATCCTACTAATATTATAAATGTCAATGTTTAGATGTTTGGATATTTGGATGTTTGGATGTTTGTTGCTCAATCACGACCTAACGTATGAACGGTTTGGACTGAAATTTGGAACACAAATAGATTATAGTCTGGAAGAACACATAGGCTACTTAATCCCGGAAAAAAACAACGGGAATAACGGGAACGGGAACTGCGCGGGTAACACCGCGGGGCGCTGCTAGTATCCACTAAAATCCCACTACTGCCATCTATATTATATATCAATGTATAGGCACATGTCCTTCTCGTCTCATCACTCTATACTATAATAAGACTATAAGGATTTTTTATTCTATAAACGACTTATTTTGAACGGAACAATCGACTTTTTTTACGCAATTTCAGAAGTTTTCTATGTTTTACGAATTTCTACGTTTCACGTAGAACGCAAAAAGTTGTAATTTATAGTAAACATTGTTGATTTTAATCGTCTTGGTGTCCTCTAGTTCTATAGTAAACGGTGTTGATTATTGTGTCCTCTAGTTATAAAATTAGCTGACTGAATATTTAATCGTATTTGTAATACCTATAAAGTTTTAACGCTAAAATTTTCCTAGTCTGCTCATGAGTTTGTCTACATAGATTTTGGTAAAGAAATATTCCCCAAACGTTATTGTATTTTAAAAAAAACAATAGTTACGCTATTTCTGACAATTATCTAAGTGAGATCCCAATTTTGACCCAATCAGTTCTTACGAAAAGATTTAGCAATAAACATTGATATTTTTTATAATTACGTATAGTCGTATATAGATAGTATTTCAAGTATCTGATTCAAAAGCCACACACATACGGATCAGTGTTTCAAATACATCCTATTAAAAATAAATACTTCTTATCATCAGCGATTCCCAGAACAGTAATTCACAATACGTACAATTCACATACATTGTAATAATATTAATGGCAGAGCATTCATCAATAATAAATAATTATTAATTAACTAAAGAACGCTATAAAAACAACAATAAAAAAAACAATGGTAACGCTATAATATGTGCATGATGCGGAGACAATAAACGTTTCCTCTGGTAGGTACAGAACGACAAAATTTGGCCGGGGACAAAATAATATCTTAATATCAAGTGAATATCAATGCGTCAGTAAAGAATGAGAAGGTAGTAAATGTGTAAGTAAGTATAGCAATGAAAGTCACAGGAAAATCTGTAATACTTAATTGATTGATATTCCTAATATTTATGTATTTAAATTTTTTATCATCGCTACCGTCATCTAGGACTACAGTCAAACGTGAATCACTTCCAAAATCAGAAAGAACGACTGCTATATTATTTGAACTTGCAATTTTAAACGTTTCTATAGACATATTATAGACACCTTACAGAATTCATCTGGGGAAGTGGGTATACCATATTTTTTCGTGTACTTTTCGGAATGCTCATTATAGACTTTTTATGTACTTATCAAATGATGACAAAATAAATAGGTAGCATATCCGTAACCGTCGCAAGCTGTAGGTTTACACACCTTTGTATATTATTCTATCGCCAAACAGTAATGTTTGCCACATTGCAAGCATATTATCTACATTGAAGAGCAAAGTTTCCAAATAAATTACAAGGGAAAAAAAGTCATTGTATATCTCTGGGTGACTAGTGTAGTGCAAGGTAATGATTTGGATTCTTCACGTTCTAATAGCTGCGTGACAATGCGCTGTAATGGTTAGAGATTTTTCGCCAACCAACAGGCACATGTCCTGCTCGTACCGTCTTTCTATTCTATAACTAGCGGTCCGCTCCGGCTTCGCTCGAATAATAACCTAGATATCAACTGCAGCGCCATCTGCCGGGCTGATTTGTGAATCTAAACCTTCCAAGGCCCTACCCAAACGTATACAAAAATCATTCAAATCGGTCCAGCCGTTTAGGAGGAGTTCAATAACAACGAAAAGTGGCATTGATTTTTATATATATATATTTAAAAAAATGTATAACTAAACGTTTTGTCATTTTCAAAATAAAAATAACATAAAATCCGTTTCGAACTTACCAATATTAATAGTTCGGAATCATAGTAAAAAAAAGTTATTCTGTGTTTAGGTGTCGAAAGTGTTACCCTAAACAACTTTAATAAATAATACAACACTGAATCAAACAAGACACTTTGTGTGTATTAGAAACAGGTAGGTATAACATACCTAATTCAATCCTACACACGAACATACAAAAAACATGACACTATGTGTGTTTAATAAAAACATTCCAAAATACCTGCAAATACTTAGTTTATTGTAAGTCATTGTCCAATACAAAGACATTGAGAAGTTATCAAGTTTAAATAAAATACAAGCAATATGTAAGTAAAAGTAGATAATTATTCGCCAAGAAATAAGTGCATAATTACTATATTAAACGAGACCACGTCTGCGGAAATGAACGTTAATTTTATTGCAAGTCGCTGTTCGGATTCGCATTAAACTTAAAATAATTTGTGTTAAAAAAATAAACTAACCGCTAATTTGGAGTCCACGGGGTCTGGATAAGACATTTTCGAAGTCACCGCTGTCAATGTTTACTGTGGTATTTGAAAGTCGCGCTGTGACTGTGACATATGGTCAGTGACAATGCGCAGGCGCAAGGAACGAGCGCGCGAGTTGCTGGAACGCACGTAACTGAGGCCAGTGTCGGAGATATCTGCCGTTCAAAGTTTTCGTCATCGCCACTATTTGAGTTGTTCCGATGCAACGCTGGTATAACGCGGGACGATGCCCCTTGACAAAAACTACGATGGCGTCGCCGAGCGTCAAATTGCGCAGACCCGAAATTTTAATGACATAGCCTACCGGGGTCCCGAAATTTTTCGAAACAGGTTTGCTCGTTAAAATTTCCCCCGCACCACCCTCTTTTAACCGGTGGAGAACTTATGTTCACAACTTAAATATAATATAAATAATAATTTCATTTACTCCGAACTACCGGCTTCTATTTAAAAGTAGACTCAGACAATCGACTATATTACACAATTACCTACTATGATAACGTCATCCAGATAATGTAATGAACATTTTAGGTTTTGTTTTGATATTTCTAAAACCACTTCCCCAATTTCAATAAAACTTATATGGGTACCTCTAAATTATGATCTATGAAACAAAATAAAAGCGGCCAAGTGCGCGTCGGACTCGCCCATGAATGGTTCGGTAGCAGCAAGTAACATAATACATAAGTTCTTGTAGTTCGTTGTAACTACATATGTATTACTAACTTCGTACATCGAGTCTAAAGCTAAACTAGCTGCTAAAAAACTAGGTGCCCTCTCAAAGGTGCGAAGGTTCTTCAAGTCTGAAGAGTTTCTTACATTAAATAAAGCACAGATTCGCTCCTGTATGGAGTACTGCAGGTCTACTACGAAGTCCGATAAACGATATATCGGCCGAACTTATGGACGTTTTCTACCTCGATATACAATCGGTCGGTTGATCGAATCGGCCGTTACGTTCGATCCGACCCTCATCCGACCTAAGTCTATAACTTCCGACCGAGATGTTTCCGATCCGTATGTTTTTCGTGGTAGGCTACAGATCCGATTCAACTGTCGGTCCGATCCGATCATTCGGAATTTGTTTTCGTAGTAGACCTGCTGTTCGCAGCTTTGGGATGGATCGGCAAAGTATCAGCTGGAAGCTCTGGAATCGATCGAGAGACGTGCCAAAAGGCTCATAGGCAACGACACTCTTGTGCGAAAAAGACTTCAAAGTCTTGAACATCGCCGGAAAATTGCTAGCCTATCGATTTTTTATCGGATACACTTCGGAGAGTGTGCTACTGATTTGCATGATCTGATACCACCTTGTCCCTTTTTTCTATTGGAATGCTCGTAGCTCAAAAAAGCGATATCGTTTCATGGTTGATGTTCCAAAGACTCGACCGAAGAGATTTGACTCTACCTTTGTGATAAGAACGTCTAGGCTGTGGAATACGTTGCCTGTGTGGGTTTTCCCCGATGGTTACAATCTTTGTGTCTTCAAATCGAGAGTGAATCGGTTTTTTCTAGGTAAACACGCTCCATCGTAGACCGCATCGAGATGGCGGTCAAGTGTAAACTTATGGAAGTTAAAAAAAAAAGTAACTTTAATCGATGTTTTAATAATAGTAGTAATTTATGACGTAGGTACTAATAAAACTATTTACTAGAACGAGTTCAAACCAATTTTCGGTGGAAGTTTGCATGGTAATGTAGATCTTATTATTATATGGTATTTTAGTTTTACCATTCTCTGATTTTATGGAGTTGCAGGGAGGGGGACACATTTTACCTAGAATAGAATGTCTTTATTATAAACTTCAACATAATTTTTGAATGTTTTGTTGTTTGATGTAGTTTGATGAAAATAAAAATAGGTAAAAAAACTTTTTAAGTTAAACGGTTTTATGTTAAACATACATTGCAATGTTTAAGATAAATGTACTAAAAACCAAAAAATAATAAAATAGATACAGTCGTGGGAATTATAAACATATGCATAGACTAGACTAAAATAAAACCGTGGGGCACGTCAATTGTCTCGATAGAAGAATCGTTTAATTCGTCGTTAGGCAGTTGGCCCGCAGACGGTGAGGAAATTACTTACTATTTTCTTGCTCATGGAAATTCCAATAGTTATACACTCCATGTAAATAAAAGAGCTGTTTCAACTAGTTTATCGTTGGACATTCACACTGCTGGCTGGCGAGGAATCGTTTCACTGCTCGTAGTTTGTCTTTAATCGACAAAACATATGATAAAAGTACTACTCGCTCACCACTATGAAACCCTAAAACTCGCTTATAATCGAGCTTGCTAGCTTGTTTCCACATTCTAGCCCTACTTATCACACGTCCATCGTTGTCGGTTGAACAACTGCCTAATTATAGTGTAACATTACAAAACAAACAAATCAACGATTGTAGACAATTGACGTGCCCCACGGTTTTATTTTAGTCTAGTCTATGCATATGTTTATAATTCCCACGACTGTATCTATTTTATTATTTTTTGGTTTTTAGTACATTTATCTTAAACATTGCAATGTATGTTTAACATAAAACCGTTTAACTTAAAAAGTTTTTTTACCTATTTTTATTTTCTAGTTTTTAGTTTTTATTTCGCATTCTGTTTAATTCATTTAGTGCTTCATTATTGCAAGGTTTCTTGCCCGTTAGTTTATTGCAGTCCAACTCCTCTATACGTAGTCCCTTCAAAGATCTTACTCTACTAAGAGCCACGTAGGCTTGACCTTCTTCAAACAGTTTCGCACCTAAGTATACGACTGCGTGATCCACAGTGCTGCCCTGCATTTTATGTATTGTAGAAGCCCATGATAGTATTAAAGGCAACATTCTTCTTTCGGCCGTCCCGTAATTGTACTGGAAACTGTATGGCTTTCGGGTGTATAAGATGTACTCCGTCTCTATTCAATTTCTAAATTTAAATCTTATTATTATACGCCATTTAGTGGCTGCGCCCATCTTAAATATTGAGGTTGTATAGTGCACTGTATTCTTCTTGTCAAGCCCTTTTATTTGATACCCATGTTGATGGGATGGATAAAACCTAAGTTATCCGCCATTTTGTAGAGGCCGCCATTTTGGATTTCAATTTTTTATAGTATATTGTATTCTGCTTGTTGAGCCCTTTCATTTGATACCCATGTTGATGGGATTGATAAAACCTACGTTATCCGCCATTTTGTAGCGGCCGCCATCTTGGATTTCAATTTTTTATAGTATATTGTATTCTGCTTGTTGAGCCCTTTCATTTGATACCCATATTGATGGGATTAATGAAACATAAATTATCCGCCATTTTGTAGCGGCGGCCATCTTGAATTTATAATGATAATGAATAAACATAATTGTATTGTCACCAAAATCCAAAGTGTATACAAAATTTCAGATTAATCGGTTGATAGGAAGAGGGTGAAATTTGAATTACTAAATTTGACCCAAGAATAAATAATAAATAAAACAAACGGGGTGAGCTAAATAAAACCGTTTAATAAAACCGTTTAAAAATGTTTGAGTTTCAGATCTAGGTTGGGGCATCCCCAAAAATTATTGTTTTTTTTTGTGTAAAATCTTAATGCGTTTCACAGAATATGTATATCTACTTACCAAGTTTCAAAAGTACCTATAGTTCTTATAGTTTGGGAAAAAAGTGGCTGTGACATGCGGACGGACAGACGCACAAACATGAGGAATCCATGAGGGTTCCGTTTGTATGTTTTACGGAACCCTAAAAATAACCATCAAAATCGATTCACAATTGGCGGAACTATCGCGTAACAAAGAGAGAGAGACGAACTTCTTAGCATTCCATGGATTCACCGTGCGGGTGCCGGGTCCATCGTGTGGCAGAGAGAGAAATCTCGAATAGACCCCAAGACTTGTGCCTCGGGCGTAGGTTTGAAAGGGGCCCCTTTTGGTGACGTACGTCAACACTCACCTTCACTACTCGTATTTCTCTCCCTGCCCAGCCAAATCCGATATACATTACGATTACATTAAAAAAACATATACGACGATTGAGAATGAGAACCTTCTCCTTTTTTGTAAGTCAGTTATTAAATAATCAAGAAATTTAATATGAAAGCAACCTTTCTTGTTCATTATAAGTAATAACTATTACTCAGGTAAAAACTATGTACCTACCTGTTTAGTTAAGGTAAGGTAAAACAATGTCTCCAAAACACCTGGCGGGTAATGTGGCGATTAGAAAATATCGAGCTGCTTATTTTCACACAATACCACCAGCTTCAAGTAAAACGTAGTTTGTTGTACTATGGAATCCAGATGGTTGACATAGAAGCATAGAAAGTAATATATAATTTTTAAAAGTTAGGTACGTATGATACATTTCGTACCTACTCATGGACGGATGGGAATCGAAATCACGACTTCAGTGAGCTGACTTGCCACAAAGGTTGATGTTGGTCGGTTCTTTTTTATCATCATCATTATCATCGTCCGCTGCTAAACATAGGTCTCTCCAGATTTTCGGCATCTCCTGGTATCCGCTGTTTCCTGGCCGTGTATGTCCTTTCCCGTGTACTGAAGGATGCAGTACTGCCTAGAAACATCCACGGGTTTGATTACCTAATTCTCTTTCCAAATCCAAACCTGTGTCCAGTACGAGCCACATGTCCTCCAATCCCGCACGGCGGGTCTACCGCCGAACGAAAAATGTCATCGCTTTGATGTTTCTCTCCCTTTTCTTTTCGCTTGATATGATAGAAACAGCATTAGCAAAGCGATAGCCGATTTAGTTAGGCGGTAGAAGCGCTGGTTTGCAACGCAAACTGTTCTTCTAAATACGTGTTCAAGATGAGGCAAGTCCAGAATTTAGGTATGACGCTCCGGGCTATGCAGGCAATCTTAGTTCTTTATCGGATCACTCCGTTACGAATTTTGTCTTTCTTTAAACATATTGAGCATGAGATTTCGTAAGCATTGATTAAAGCCAAGAGTTATGTAATAAGTACAGGTTTTTCAAAAATACAAACATTTTAAGTGAAATTATAAAAAAAAAACACATTAAAAAACACAAAAAGACAACCCATTGGCAACAACGATCTCAATACAAAGATGTGCCCTCTCAAACTTGAGGTCGCAAAATGTGATTTTCGATATTATATTAATACTAACTGTCATAAAATTAACATCTAATCTTGTTTTGTTATGAAATTTGGTCGAGTGTCTGAATTTAATTTTAAATTGAAGTTGGTCGTGTTTTTTTTCTGAGAAAATAATTTATTTTAAAACGAACCATTTTTGAACAGGAACAGGACGGAACTAAGCTTATGCATAAAAATATCGCGTCAAAATGTTTTCTCCTCCGAAAGGGCTCGATTTCGATTTCAACGATTTTCAAGATAAACTCGTTTTGCAGCGTTAGAGAAAATATACAAGAGTAATTATTTGGTTATAACTGTTTGATTTCAAGTCTGGCCGAGCTCTGAGCCATCTGACTCGATTTGATTGGTTCTGCCGTGCGTCACGTGATTTCATAATTATTTTATCCTTTTTCGATTAGGTATCTATTTTTTAACCGTTGTGAGTTTTTCCAAAAATTTAAATTTTGCGTTTTATTATACAAAAAATTAAAACGACTTCGAAACCACAAAAGGGCAATGAAAAATTAATGAACACAATTATTATAATGAGCGCTTCTCACATATCTACTTATTTGAAGTCGGTGCCAGCACACACACGCATGAACTCTCTTTAGTCGGTGGCCAAATTGAGAAAAGATTAAAATTGCTAAATGGTTGAATTTTAACCACTTGGCGAACACTGGTAATTATAAATACACGTTGTTAAATACTGAAATGTGAAGTGTACATGAAATATACGAGTACATATTATACTTTTTCAACCCATTCTTCGCACTAAAAAGTATACTATCTCTGTACCAAATTTCATGTAAATCGGTTCAGTAGTTTAGGCGTGAAAGCGTAAGAGACAGACAGATACACAGACAGACGGAGTTTCCGTCGTATTTATATTATTAGTACAAATTTATTTGTAGTGTACGACAACACAATTTCGGTCTAGATTCTGACTGAAAAAAAAAAAAAAATCTGCACGGGCCGGAACTGCAACACACATTGAGTTGTGTAGTGTTACTATCTTAAAAACGGTGGAGGAAAATATCGTGAGGAAACCGACATGCTCCTAGAATCTTTCGCGGTCGGGCGTCATCCCCCAACCCACACTGGGCTTACGTGGTGGATTATGACCTTCACTTTCTTCTTAGGAGTAAAGGCTCCGCATCCCAACAGTAAGAACATTTAATGGGCTGGTTATGCTAAGCAACCGGATTCCACCATGGCCTTCATTCTACCATGACGGTTTAAGGAATCTATTTCATTAAAAAAATCGTTTCAATTGTCACGCAGTCTTCTATTTCGCCACATAAGGCGCAATCAGTTCTGCACTATTAACTGTGTCGATTGGCGTTAAGATTCGTTCAGCGTTATCCTGAAACGAGTTTCATAAACACTAAAAAAACTACATTGAATATTAAAAGGTCATAAAGTATAAAAAACGTTGAGACCTGTGTACGTAACTGTAGAGTCATAATTTTTAGCATTTTTGATGAAAAACGTTGATACGTATCTATATATATACAAATCAATGCCACTTTTCGTTGTTATTGAACTCCTCCTAAACAGCTGGACCGATTTGAATGATTTTTTTTTGTATACGTTTGGGTAGGGCCCTGGAAGGTTTAGATTCACAAATCAGCCCGACAGATGGCGCTGCAGTTGATATCTAGGTTATTATTCGAGCGAAGCCGGAGCGGGCCGCTAGTTTATTATGAATATAACTGTCGAGTCATAATTTTAACTGACTTCAAAAAAGGAGGTCCGCGATTCGGTTGTAATTATTTTTGTGTGTATGTTACGCGATAACTCTGCCAAATGTGAATCGATGTTGATGGTTATTTTTTGTTTGGTAGATGATAGTTTAGAGGTGGTCCCATTTATCTAGACGACGACGGCGACGCGACGTACTGATAGCTTCTTATGAAATTTGGTCGAGCGTCTGGATTTTATTTTAAATTGAGGTTGCTCGTGTTTTTTTTTCGGAGAATATGAATCTTATACCTTTAAACGAGCAATTCTTGTACCTATATAAATATGTATATATATATAGAATCTGAATCTTGGAAACGGCTCGACGGATTTTCATGAAATTATGTATGCAGGGGATTTCGGGGACGATAAATCGATCTAACTAGGTCTTATTTAAAAAAAACGCATATTATGCGCGTTTTTAGACAATGAAAAACTGTCACATTAGACATTAGAATGTGAAGGTAAATTTCGCCTCGTAACGCGACAGCATAATTAGCTCAGACGGGAAGTCGGGCGCTCATAGCGGTCACGAATTAGTAGCTCCGGGTTCGAATCCAGACGGGTTCTCTTTTTTTTTCAAATTCGTTTTTTTTAAGAAAATCTATTTCTTGGTGTCTTTTATCTGTAGGTATCTAAGTATATTTAGTATTTAAACCGAGCAAAGCTCGGTCACCCAGGTACTTATTTTAAAATGGAAACACGATTTTTAATAGGAACAGGACCGAACTTAGCTTATGCGTGAAAATCTCGCATTAAAATGTTTTCTCCTCCGAAAGGGCTCCACCGATTTAAACCATTTTTTCAAGATTAACTTGTTGTGGGGCGTTAGAGGAAAAAATAGAAAAAAATAGTGTGCAAACAACTTTGTGAAAAGTATGTTTATTTTTATATGCGTAGTAAGTATATATATACACTTACTGCACACACAAAAAACAGTACAGATACAGGATAAATACAACTTAATAAAACAAATTCTCTTTCTTTTTAACCGACTTCTAAAAAGGAGGAGGTTATCAATTCGACCATCATATTTTTTTTTAATGTATGTTACCTGATTTCTCGAGAACGCCCGAACCAATTTCAAAATTTATTTTTGTGTTCGAATGGGTATTTTTCCCGAATGATCTCATATAAATTTTATTGAAATGGGCTGGGTGGTTTGTAAAATATGTACAAAAAAATAAAATTTGCCTATAATTTTGTCTGGATGACATGGTTGTAGATTTCACAATTAAATCCTGTCAACACGAACGAACACGTTGTTGCACTAAAAAGGGTAAAATAGACTCTTTTTAAACAAACAATTAAACCGACTTCAAAACCACAACTAGGTACTCAAAAGCAAAAAATAAATTAATATAGTTATTATAAGCGCTACTCTACATCTATTTGAAGTCAGTTGACATTTTTTATTAGATGACTATTATAGGCACGACAGAATAATGTTTCAACTATTATTGCAGTATGACAAAGTTCCCCTTTGCCAGATATTCTACCGTCAAGCAGTAACGATACACTTGATGATGAATGATTACTGTGTAATATTGCCTGAGAAATTACCAGATTAAATAAAATCGCCTTAAATCCGTAGGTGACGAACGCAGTGCAGATCTAAGCAGAATTTTGGGATGTTATGGGGTGGCGTTGTGCTGTTATGGGCATGCGTGTTCAGTGTGTTGCTTATTTACCACCTGCATGTATTGCTCGTTCTGTCACCTTGTATTAAAAAAATATTTAAAAAATAATTATTTAACTTTGACACAACCCATATTCACTTATGTACATATTGTTAAAAACCAATAACATTTTCATTCATATCTATGTATATGTACCTATAAGAATAGTTATATTTTTATAATGTGAGAAACAGTTGCAAACGATACAAATTCAAACAATGACGAATTATAATTTCATAGCGAGGGCAGATTACGATTTCCGAGGGTTTTATTTTGTTCGGTTTGTTATAAAACCATTTCGTTAGTTTACATTTTCGGTTTTATGTTTTCCTGATTATAGGTAGGTATGTACATGTAGGTATCTAATAACTCATAATAACAACTGATAATTCAATCAATTTCTGCGATTGTTTATTTGTTTCTGATCCTAATTATACTCCTGATTCCATTTTTATTTTTAGAACGCTTTTGACCTTTTTAACAATTTGTCTGATGGTATGCGACGGTGTGGTCGAAGATGACACAAGTTGAATACTAGAACATAACTACAAAATGTAGAAATTTTGGAAGTGAAACTTTTGGCGCGTCATAGACAGATTTTTCGTGGGCTGTGAATCATACGCGGTCCGAAGGGAGGGGAGGGGGGTTACAGGGGACATGACACCCGCTACGGTAAAACCGCGTACCGCTACTAGTGGAAAACAAAAATGGTAAAAATGGACTTCAAAAGTTCAAAGAAAAACTATAACGTATCTAGTAAACTAAGTATCAGTAGAATACTTTATGGAACACTTTTCCTACTTTATAAAGTACTAGCGATCCGTTCTGGCTTCGCTCGTAGATCTTAATATATTAAATAAATTAAGTACGCGACACGTTGTTTATCCACGATTTGAATAGCATAAAAAAGTTATAATGACGCAATCTTAATAGATAGATATGTCGCAGCCGGATTGTATAAACCGCTGTGTTGCATTACGACTAGCCGTTTTGAAAAGCAGGGCTGTTTTGTAAAGCGGCGGTTTAACGCTTAGCCGGATTGAATGCGGCTGATTAAAAAACAGCCGGAATGTATTCGACGCCATACGTCATGCAATTAGCCGTAATGTAACAAAGCGAGAGAAGCGCTTCTTTGATTTTTTTTAGTTCCGATTCTTAACACTCAAGGCGCTGCCTATAACATAACAACAACTATGGCGTTGAATACAGTAAGTGTGTTGGTAAAGTGACTATGGATTCTGGAGTTCGGAGGAATCTTGAGACGGCTCACCTTTGTCTACCTGGGTGTTACTTGGAAACTATTTAGTTTCCACCGTCCACGATTAAACCGGATCCGGTAGGTTACATAGGACCCAAATCCGACTCGGAGCACCCCGACTCTACCTAGTCTTGTCGCTACTAACTCTAAAGTGTATTTAAAAAATGCGGGAGCCATAAGCTCAAGGGAGGTCCTGAGTGGAGAAGTGATACTCAGGGCTGACCGCAGAGCTTCTGGCGGGAGCCCACCCGGAGTCAAATCTCAATGATAGACCCTTGTCTATGTAAGTGCACCATGTTTCTTAGGTGCACCGTCACCAATGACAAGTTAGGGGCTTTCAAACTTTATCTGAGAGGTAATATGTTGTAAAAAAAATTAGTAAGGAATATCGTAAGAAGCTGTCAGCTTTTTCTGATGAATAAAATTAATTTTCATTTTAAACAGTAATACAATGCGGCTAAACGTTGCCCGCCTTATTGAAGAACGTATCGCAATGACAATCCGGCTAGTCTTTGAACCGCCGCATTACCAAACGGCCCTGCTTTTCAAAACGGCTAGCTGTTATGTAATACGGCGAATTATACGATCCGGCTGCGACAGATACATGCTGTCACTGTCTTATTTTTATAAGGACTAGTGCCGCCATTTCCGTTAGCGGCCAAAGGTCTGTTGTAATTTTTTTGAAACACTACCTTACCACAATGGTATCGTGCAATCAGCTGTAAGTCATATCTGAGCTGAGTTATGGCCTTTCAAAGTTTTTTTTTTGGTGTTTCTTAATTGACTAGTGGCGCCATTTCCTATAGCGGTCAAACATCCGTTATCACTTTTATGAAACATTGTTTTTACTGAGAGGTACCTGTGCAACTAGATTTGCTGCAAACTATGTCGGAGCTGAGTTATGGCCTATCAAAGTGTTTTTTTTGTTCTTTTTTGTATGGACTAGTAGCGCCATTTTCTTTTGCGGCCAAAGATCTGATGTCACTTTTTCAAAGCATTACTTTATTCCAAGAGTATTTGTGCAACCAGATTTACTGTTAGTCATATCGGAGCCGAGTTATGGCCTTCCAAAGTTTTTTGATTTTTCTTATATGGACTAGTGGCGCCATTTTCTTCAGCGGGCAAACATTCGTTATCACTTTTATGAATGAAACATTACTATACCTATAAGGTACTTGTGCAATCAGATTTGCTGTAAGTCATATCGGAGCTGAGTTATGGCCTTTCAAAGTTTTTT
This sequence comes from Ectropis crepuscularia, assembly GCA_963693475.1. Classification (NCBI taxonomy): domain Eukaryota; kingdom Metazoa; phylum Arthropoda; class Insecta; order Lepidoptera; family Geometridae; genus Ectropis; species Ectropis crepuscularia. The sequence continues at coordinate 22,949,204 of OY856338.1, forward strand.
TTTTTGGTAATTTTGTAAGAACTAGTTAGTGGCGTATTTAGTTTTAAATACATGTTTCTATGTATAGTAAGTATGTATTTAAAACCATATAAGTATTATATCAGCTATTTGGCCGCCATATTACAAGCTTTGCTTAGTTTGGGATTAGGTAGACGGTGTTGTGTGACTTGTGTGTGAATTGTCCACCAATATTTATTACTTATTAATTTATTATTATGACTGTATGATATGTACCTACTAGCTGACCCTGCGTGCGTTGGTACGTTACCTAAACTGTTGGTACCATTCCCCAGATTTAGAACAAATTTGATTAGCAAAGGTTTATAATGACTCAATTAAAAGATAGCCACGTGCTGTCACGGACTTAAGGGGGCGCCTAAAGCCAGAAAACGAAAAAAGGACATTTTCGACGCCGCTCACTGAAGTTAAGAAACTAAAAACTATGACAAAAAAAATATTGACGTGTGGGTACAATCAAGAAGAAGCACAATAACCGAATAGAATTTTAAAAATAGATCAGAGTTTTTTACAATAAAAAAATAAAAATGACACCGAAAAAACCCGTTTTAATTCGAGTAGGTACTCGAAATTATCAGCGATAACCCCACATTATTTTTTGGTAATAAAATTCCTATTTGTACGTTCTAGTAAAGTAACCGAACACTTTTTTAAATTTATGTTTAGTTATTGAGTAATGAAATAAAACTTGGTCAAAAATGGACTCCTGATTAAATATTGATTTTTCCTCCAAACTGTGTCATGCTATTCTCGACTTTATGTACATCACATTAAGAAACGCGGCGCGCGGGTGAAATCTGATTTTTCCTGGCTTTAGGCGCACTCTTAAGCGCACGTAAGCGCGCGCACCGATATCTCTCAAAAAGGAATTTATTTGCCCGTTTTTGTTACATTTTTCATTCATGTTCCGCTTCTATTGATAGTAACAGCACAGATCAGAAAATAGTTACTTGGTAACAGCGTAATGTTATTTCTGTAGCCTTCCTCGATAAATGGACTACCCGACAGAAAAATAATCTTTCAATTCGGAGCAGTCGTTCCCGACGTAAGTTACGGCTGGTCTAGTCGGGAGAACGGCGCCTGCCAACCCGGAGACCCTAGGTTCAAACCCCACTCGCACCACTGTCTTTTCGAAGTCACGTGCTTTATGCCGCTAACTTAAAACGGTGAAGGAAAAACATCGTGAGGAAACCTATATGTACCTAGAATCTTTCGAAGTCATGTGTCATCCACCAACCCGCACTGGGCCAGCGTGGTGGATTATGGCCTTAACTCTCTCCTTGCGAGAGAAGGTCCCGAGTCCCAGCAGTGGGAATATTTAGTGGGCTGATGATGATGATGATGTTCCCGACGATCCTAGCGTTCAAACAAACAAACTTTTCATTTGTAATATTAGTATATAGGTTTTAAGGAACCTATAGCATTTGGGCTGATAGCCTCCTGAGTCTACGAAGCCTGTCTCGAACCTTGGTCCATCGCAGGAAGCCCAACTAACGTACACTGTTTAACTGTACTTACCTACTCGCACTTGCACAATTATATGAACAGTTTAATTACATCGTTGAATAGTTTTATTTAATGAAACTTATTCCAGTGATTTTGTAGAAAATAATCATAAATATTTCTCTTTTACCATTCTTTCACGTCGTGATACCCTGATACCATTTTCAAAATCGGCTTTGGCGCTTAGGAGAAATAAGCTGCTAAGCATACAAAGACACAAAGTTACCCAACTATTGTACCAATTAAAACAGTAGTATGTTAAAATTATAAATAAAACTGACCCTCTTTCTTCTATTCTTCAATAAATCACGCTCTTCTTCCATTACTTCTTCACGTATTCTGTGTTCTGATTCCATATTTGGGTTTCACTTCACTTATTTCACAATTTATAAAGAACTCAGAGAATAAATATCTTTTAGTCACTCCGAAATAACTAAACAGACTATAGCAATGACTTGTTGCTTCTGACAGTTATACGTAAAACTACATAATAATCAATTCTTAACGTTTTCGCACTTATTCAAATCTTGAGTGCAATAAATAATTGATCCATCAGAGTAGAATTAGTCACGTGAATGCGAGCCTTGAATAGTTTTTAGCAAGAACAAGATGTACCCAAACCTGTTTTCATGTAATGCATGACGGAGCAATTTTTTGTTTTGACTATCGTATGAAGCTATTGGTTATTAGGATGGTTTGCTACGTCCCACCATCGTGATTCAACATTTTTACACGGACTACAAGTATGTTTTTTTTTTCAAAGCCACAGTAACAATTTGTCTGCCCACTTGATTGAAAAATTAGGAGCTGTCTCCCACGACACAGGACCGACCTAGTGTGGGATACAGAGTTCACATCTAAGTAACTAAATAGTTTACAATTGTTGTATTCTTATTATGTTAATTACTGTAATACGATGTCATGTACAATGTTCAAATAAAGAGTTCTTGATTGTAAGTGGTCATCCCCGGCCATAGGCATTTGCAATGCGCGTTGGCATACAATATTCCTCATAGGATATTGATAGGTATGACCGTGGGTATGACAGAACTAATAAAATTAATTTCAATTAAAATCAATTAGTCACGGTGAATCTTAAAGCAATCTAACCAACACTCCGTTTCTATTCCCAAACTATAATCTTATTTTCAAATGTCAGTCTTTAGTACTCGTAAGTTTATATTACCTACACTATTAGCAATTCGCGTTCCCGTAACTTTTGTAGTGGTAGGACTCTTGGTAGAGTCCGCCTGGGGAAGTACCACACCTTTGCCAGTTATTCTACCGCCAAGCAGTAATGGCAGTAATGTGCAAATATTACTGTGTTCCGGTTTGAAGGGCAATGTTTCCAGAGAAATTACCGGGCTTAGAGATATAATATCTTAGATATCTGGGTGGCGAGCGCAGTGCAGTGCTAGGTTATGATTTGGACTCTTCATGTTCCAACATCTGCGTGTCACTGTGCTGTTATGTGACAGGCAGGTTGCTTACCGTCAGGCACATGTCCTGCTCGTCTCGTCACTCTATGCTATAAAAAATAAAAGTAACCGATGTGCTATTCCAGATTCTAATACCACTAACTGTTTTCCAATTTTCAAGACGATCCGTTCAGACGTTCCGACGCGATTGAGCAACAATCATCCAAACTTTCGCATTTATAGTATTAGTTAAATTTTATGCCATAACATACAACAGTGGGGCAACGAAGGTTTTTTAAAATATATGTATATAATACATAAATATACTAATAAACAAGTAAATTAATTGTCTTTATTTAGAAGTTTTGGTTGATGTTTTAAATTCTTACAATACAACGAATATAATAAGCCACAGAATTAGGTATATTATTGTACTACTTTTTTCATATTATTTTCCATGACACATCTTTTAATATTAATATAATAATACTGAATAGTTAAATTTCGTGCACGTGCGTAAATTGTTTAAAGGTTAGTTTGTGGTAGTTAATATCTAAATGCAACTGGATAAAAAAACGGTATAATTATATGAGCAAAAAACGTACCTCAGTATCATTTCGGTCCAATAAATCGAGGTGTTCTTCTAGTGGTTCCTCCACCTCCTCTTCTTGTGTCCTTTCTCTTTGCTCCATAATAATTATCGTAAAATTTGTAACGTAACGTAATATTTATAAACCTCGGCATACTTTTTGCAACGCGGCTGCGGCGGTCTGATAAGACTGTCTCCGATAAGGGTGATAGGTATTTTCAGTTTCTCATAGCGGTGTAAATTATCAAAAGGATTTGCTGAGCCATTTTAGCCTCTATGCACTCAACTTAAGCGTCATTTTGAGCGCACAGTAACATTTCTTTCTACAAGGTTAAGCAGTGTTGTACTAAGCCGAAAGCGGCACAATCGACTCTGAAATAATTATTTAAATAATCGGCAGTTCTATCTATTCATCATCAACAGCCCACTGAATGTTCCCACTGCTGGGACACGGGGAATGCTCTCGCAAGGAGAGAGTTAAGGCCATACTCCACTACGCTGGCCCAGTGCGGGTTGTTGGATGACACATGACTTCGACAGATTCTAGGTACATGTCGGTTTCCTCACGATGTTTTCCTTCACCGTTTTAAGTTAGCGGCATTACGCACATGACTTCGAAAAGACAGTGGTGCGTGTGGGGTTTGAACTCAGGGTCTCCGGATCGGCAGTAAGTTGCGGCTATGTACATATTCATACTTCATACTCAAAGTAAAATGCATGGATATCAAAATTTGTTTGTAGCGATTTTTAAACGCCGCCTCGCTTGTGTGAAGTGACATGACGGGTGAAATGTAGGTACTTAGTTCCCGGGAAAAACGCAGTCCACTTTTTCCCGTAGCGATGCGCCTCATGCGATTAAAAATATGGTGTTGCAAAGTTATTACATCTTTGTTTAGTGGCATTTATCATACATTATTCGCATTTATCGTTCGAACGTTTCTCAAAAATATCGTGATATCCATCATCAATTCATCAGCCAAAGATAGATTTCCCGTCACTGCATATTAAAGACATTGGAGATCGTTTATTATTTTAACGCTTTTGGCTTACATCCGTGATCTGCGCAGTCTTGTATATAACAATATTTGAAGAAACACAGAACAGATTCTAAATCAACACTGATTACATCTGTTATGCACTAACTTCAAAATATGTCTTCCTCATTTTATCTGATAAGTATAGGTCAATAATACAGGTAGCGACATGACTTTTGACGTCAAAACTTGACACATCTTTGTTTTACACCCCATTCTACTAATATCATAAAGCTGAAGATTTTTTTGACGTGACTACGTCTTTTAAATCGATGAACGCCGCATGTACGAAAAAGTGTCCCGTAACGCTCATTGTCCCGTAACGCTCCTTGACCCGTAACGCTCATTGTAATCTTACCCTGCTTCTATTTTTAACCCCCGACCAAAAAAAGGGGTGTTAAAAGTTTGACGTCGACGTCTGTCTGTCTGTCTCTGTGTCTGTTGCGTGTGTGTGTCTGTCTGTGGCACCGTACAGCTCAAACGGATGGGCCAATTTCGATGCGTATTTTTTTATTTGAAGGTTAATTTTTGTGCAGTGGTTCTTAGTTATGTTTGGTTAATATCGATCAAACATGGCCGCCTCCACAAAATGGCGAATTACATTACTTTTTCACACTACCTCGATATGGGTATCAAATAAAAGGGGTTGACTAATAAAATACTATGCACTATGACAAATTTCAAATCCAAGATGGCCGCCACCACAAAATGGATAATTACATTATTTTTTCACTACCACTTCAATATGGGTATGAAATGAATGGGCTTGACTAGTAGAATACTATGCACTATGACAAATTATAAAACCAAGATGGCCGCCACCACAAAATGGATAATTACATTATTTTTTCACTACCACTTCAATATGGGTATGAAATGAATGGGCTTGACTAGTAGAATACTATGCACTATGACAAATTTCAAATCCAAGATGGCCGCCACCACAAAATGGATAATTACATTATTTTTTCACTACCACTTCAATATGGGTATGAAATGAATGGGCTTGACTAGTAGAATACTATGCACTATGACAAATTATAAAACCAAGATGGCCGCCGCCACGAATGATCACCAAAATAACGTTGTCACGTTAAACTATCGTCCGTAAACCAAATTTACAGACTAGCAATTTTCGTTTGAACGTGATAATCTCAGGAACTACTGGACAGATTTAAAAAAACTTTCACCTTTGGATAGTTATGTACGTGATCCCTGAGTGTTATAGGCTAAATATTATGTACCACGTGTGAAGCCGGGGCGGACCGCCAGTTCAATTTAAGTACAACGATTCATTATAGTACTTTGTGTTGGATAATCATTTTTTTTTTAATTTAGGGTAAACCGTTTTATTTCTGTAACAATGAAATTGGTTGCAGAAATTTTGCTAAATTCAATATGAGCATAGGTGATAAGGACGCCAATTGAGATGTCATTTTGTTATCTTATACCTTTAAACGAGCAATTCTTGTACCTATATAAATATGTACATATATCTAGAATCTGAATATCGGAAACGGCTCGACGGATTTTCATGAAATTATGTATGCAGGGGATTTCGGGGACGATAAATCAATCTAACTAGGTCTTATTTAAAAAAACGCATATTATGCGCGTTTTTAGACAATGAAAAACTGTCACATTAGACATTAGAATGTGAAGGTAAATTTCGCCGCATGACGCAACAGCATAATTAGCTCAGACGGGAAGTCGGGCGCTCATAGCGGTCACGAATTAGTAGCTCCGGGTTCGATTCCAGACGAGTTCTCTTTTTTTTTTCAATTTGTTTTTTCTAAGAAAATCTATTTCTTGGAGTCTTTTATCTGTAGGTATCTAAGTATATTTAGTATTTAAACCGAGCAAAGCTCGGTCACCCAGGTACTATTTAGTTAAGTTATTTATTTTTCTCCTGTATTGTGGCCTTTAAAAAGAGTTTTCTTATCTTAACCTTATGATTTTTTCAGCAGTTCATTTTGTGGTTTGATTTTTCAGTTTAGAGGCATTGAAGTGTTCGGCAACGCAAGTTTCAAAGATTTTAGACACTTTAGAAATTTTGAGATTTTCCATCCTAACGTGCAAGGTACCGTAACGTATTTCTAAACCCTTCCCCGCCTCCCTGACGATACGTAACATCTAAGAGACCATTCAAAAAAGGCAATACAAATATATTTTTAAGTTTTATGTAACTTATTTAGCAATAAATCAAATAATACATAGATCGTAGTAGCTCATATTCTGTTCTTGAGATCGGATTTTACTGATGATCACAATAAGTCGTAAGGCGTTTACATAAACCCTTTTAGAGGAGGCGACGGATCTACGGAAAACTTCGCAAGAACAACAAGAAGTTGGGTACCTACAGCTTGCATGAACCTGGATCCACATTGACAGCGGCGTATTCAGCTAGAATAAGTTTGTGACGTTCTACACCGACCCACCACTCAGTCATACTCAATTAATACTTAGTACTCTCTATTCCATAAATGTACATTAAAAGAGTGTTATGTACCAAGACAATAAGATAGGCCATTCGACGACGACGCGAGAGATTCCAAGGGCCTGATTATAGGAGTGCAAGATTCATTGCATCAGTCCTTTTTATGCTTCTTGGTTTGGCGGATACGGTGTTTACATACCTAGTACTCCTAAAAGAGTATACCTACCTACCTATGCGACAAATATATTGTAAAGAGTGAACCTAATTTTTTTTGTTGATTTAGTCGTACTTTAATCCATAATTAAAAATAAAGTGGCCAAGTGCGAGTTGGACTCGCCCATGAAGGGTTCCGTTGCAGCAAGTAACATTATATACATAGTACACATAGTTCTTGTAGTTCGTTGTGACTTTGATCGAAGTTTCAATAATAGTGTATTTATGACGTACTAAAAAAAAACTACTCATTAGATCGAGTTCAAACTAATTTTCGTTGGTAGTTTACATGGTAATGTACAGCATATATTTTTTTTAGATTTTTCATTCTCTTACTTTAGAAGTTAGAGGGGGGGGGGGGACATACATTTTACCACTTTGGAAGTGTCTCTCGCGCAAGTTATTCAGTGTAGACGAAAATAATTTTAGAAACCTCAACATCATTTTTAAAGACCTATCGATAGACACCCCACACGTGTAGGTTTGATGAAAAAAAAATTGAGTTTCAGTTCTCAGTATGGGGGGCAACCCTAATTTTTCTTTTTTTTTAGTTTTTCTGTTGAAATCTTAATGCGGTTCACAGAATACATCTACTTACCAAGTTTCAACAGTGTAGTTCTCATAGTTTCGGCAAAAAGTGGCTGTGACATACGGACGGACAGACAGACAGACAGACAGACAGACATGACGAATCTATAAGGGTTCCGTTTTTACGTTTTACGGAACCCTAAAAATATATTCTTCTCCAAATATAAACTATTGGTAAGTTTGCGAAATTGCACGCTTACTCCTTCGTACGCGCAATTTTCAAAGAGGTACAAAATTTTTGCTCCACGTATTAATTTACCTAGGTATAGGATATAGATATATATGTACATAGATATCACAATAACTTGGTACTGGCCATTGGAATAGTAACTTAAAAATAAAGTCGATTTGAAAATTATTAGTTGTTCTAATGTTTACCAAATAGTAATTGCTATTCACGCAAACACATTCACATCATTGGATGTGTGGGTAAAGTTTATAAAATAAACATGTTTGCCCGTAATATTCTCTGCTTAGAACTTACTAAAGAACTAGGTATAATCGTATCCCTAGCCGCGCTCGCGCGCGGGCGCGGTTGGCAGCCGCGCCGTGTGAACCCTCTCTTAGTTTCCAATGGAACTAGATATTTTGACCCTATTCTGAACTTCACATCTGGCTTCCAAATTCCAGCAGGATCTTTTCATATCGTGTTGTGTTTGAGCATCTAACATTCGGGCACATATTTTTTGTTTTCGGAAATTATTAAATCTGTCTATCGGCTTCCCTGGGAGAGGCGGTGTATTCGGTGGTATCTCATAAACGCGTAAGTCAATTTTATTCATTATGTGTTCGGTACAAATAACGTAAATTAAAAAAATGTTCTGACTATATAGATCATCAAACTTCCGGAGTGTTGAGTTGTGACGTCACGTCTACGTAAAAATCGTAGAATGACGTGACGTCACGCAAAAGTTCTGAGCCTCTTCTAAGTATCTTCGTCCTTTTTTATTTGTGAAACAAAAGATAAAAATCGTGTACAATATTTATAATTACCTAACTGACGAGCTAATTCGTTTTTTTTAGTCATCTAGTCATCATAGTCAGGATATGTTAATTACGTAACTGATTACGAATTTTGGTGGTCCAGTTACGTAACTAAGCAATTACGTAATTTCTAAGATTTTTTAAAATCAAATATTTTATTTGATAGGTGGCAAACAACAATCGACCATGTAAGAAGTGTAAAAGAACTTATGGCATTTACTTAGCAATTCGGATACACAGAATAATATTACATACCTGACCAACAGCATAATTTAACGTAATCTATTAATTTACAAATATTTGTCATATAATTACAAGCCACAAAGCAAAGATGCTATCTAGATTCGAAACAAAATAAGAATATCTTTTTCTCAAACGGATGCTTTCTTACTAACTTGACCTTTCCTGAAATAGGGATCCCATAAACCACAACGAATTTGGTGTTACATCACTCTATGGACTTCTTAATATAAATGGGTAAACTCCACGACCACGACAGCTCAAAAATGAAATGTCGCAGTAGAGGATGGTATTACAACCGAGCTCTTATAAAACGATGGAAAACCACTGATAAAAGAGTTCCAAGCTCTGTTTAATACTGTACTCTTTACCGGGAGAACTCCAAATGCATGTCATGGGTCATGGGTTGAAGAACTATCGCCCGATATCTTTGTGAAGTCATATCTATAAGCTGTTTACAAGGGTTATCACGCATTATATCGTGCGAACAATCGACGAGTTCAAACCCCTAGAACAGGCCAGATTTTGAAGCGGGGATAGTACCCTAGACCAGAACTACGCAGTGCGGCAGATTGTGCAGAAGACCAAAGAGTACAATCGGCTTCTATGTAAAACATTTGACTCGATCGAAATCTGGGCTGTTCTGAAGTTCTTGCAACGGCGTCAAGTCGACTGGCAATGTGGCAATACATCAAGTGCTGAGATGTATATATGAAGCCGCAACGGTAACAGTACAAGTCCAAAACCAGCAGTCGAAACATTTCCATCTTTGTCGAAGCGTGAGGCACAGAGTCGTGATTTCCCCGAAATCGTTTTCAAACGCTCTCGAAAATATGTTAAAACACTGGATTGGGCTGGACGTGGCATAAACGACATCATCGTAATGGCTGGAGGACTTACAGTCGATGCTAAATGGCCTAGCTGATTCTTCTCAACGTATAGGTCTCCGGATGAACTTGGATAAAACCAACATCCTGGTTAACGAGCGGGTAACTCCGAGAGCGGTTGCTATAAATGGTGTCACTCTAGAAATTGTTCAGATGTATGAGTACCTAGGGCAGATGCTCAAACTGGGGAAGCACAATTTCGAAAGTGAGGCCATGAGAAGGATTCAGCTGGGCTGGGCGCTGGGCAGCATTTTGGCAAACTACGCCGTGTCTTCTCTTCCTCTCTCCCACAAAGTCTAAAGACAAGTAGATGGAACGCGATGGAACGAGCTATGCTTGGAGTTTCTCTGAGGAAGCGAATTCGGAACGAAGTGATCAGCCAGAGAACCAAGGTTGCCGACATAGTTCAACGCATTAGCAAAGTGACAGTGGGCCGGCTATATCTGCCGCAGAACCAATAACCGTTGGAGTAGATATGTTCTTGAGTGGACACCGCGAATCGGCAAACGTAGTGTACTCCATCTAGTCTCAGGATGTCCACCCTGAGACTAGATGGAGTGACGATATACGGAAGACAGCAGGCAGTAGATGGAGACGTAAAGCCGAGGTAAGGCCTGAGTGGTGAATCATGGGAGAGGCCAGGGAACTATGTCCAGCAGTGGACTGAGATAGGTTGATGATGATGAAAGTCCACGACCTCTCGCCAGTACTATCATAGATGCACATTTCCATTCTAAGAATTGACTATAGATCTGTGTGAACCGTAGAATTTGTGTTCATCATGTCTTGCAGTCAAATAGAATATCCAAGCTTGTTCCATATTCTTGTACAAAATATTTCAGTACCTACCTAACACCTTTTTCATGGATGACTTTTTAAAAGATTATACCAAATCTCGTACTTATTTACATTGTCTTTGTATAAAAATTCAGATTTTAGAATTCACGATTATTGTACGATGATGATGATTAACACCCATACGTAATTACCCTTCAGTTACGTAATTATCAAAAGTCAATTTTGTTGCGTAATTACGTAATTGCGAACTTACGTAGTTACGGAATTCAATTTAATTTAATTAATTTAAGATTGTTTTATTGTATCGGGCAGAGCCTTTATAAACAAAACTAAAGTACAATGAGAACTACACTACGCCAGATACCGAACTACTTACACTTAGCACACCTGAATTATCGATAGACCAATGAAGGTCATAATCAGAATGCTGAAGTCCACTACCAAACGGAAGCGTACCCAGCATGCTGGCGGCATTACCACGATGAATGGCAATTCTTAGCGTTGTTGAAATAAACGCCAGCATTTTGGTCACGCGTCACGTCGACCAAGCGCTCTGAAAGGCTTTTGAAGATGGTGTGAGCTCGCGTCCCCCACGGGCCCAATGTCTCAACCTCAAAGGGCTCAAATATGTAAACACTTCCGAGTGTTGCATATTTGCGCCGTTTGAGTCGCTCAGCTGAATAAGCCGCTGCACCGGCCATACTATGTGTCTCTGGTAGATGTGATGGTGCCAGAGTATAAAAGCAAGTTGTGTCCCACACTAGGGGCCGACCCAACGTCCAAGGCACAACAGTCATGCCGTCAGGTCTTTTGCCATCGTCACGCACAAGACGGTTCCCGGCGTATGATGTCGTTCGGGCTGGCGTGGCGGCCAATACGACCCGCGCTTTTCAAACAAGAAAGACCGTGGTGACCGAGTTGGTCGACGGCAGTACCATAATGGCAACGATGGGCTTCATAGCACCTCGCACCCAAGCGCAAGCTAACAGCTAGACGAAATGCAGTTGGATCTAATAGGCTTCCGGGGCTCCCTCTACTTAGATCCACAGCTAGGCTCCACCGGTGGATCTATGGATACTTCTGTTTCCTCTTGAATCCACCGATTGACCCATGGATACTTTTTTTTCACCTAAATCCACAGGTGGATTCATGGATACTTTTTATTCCACCTAAATCCATAGGTGGATTCATGGATACTTTGTTTACCCCTTCGATCCACATGGTGGATCCGTTGATATTTTTACATCCATTTATTTCCTTTTTACCTACGTATGGCTGAAATTAATTTTATTGTTCTCTATAAGAGGTTTTTGGGAAGCTTTGAGCAAAAAGTCCTCGACCTGGACGTCTACTCTAATTCAACGAAAACGTAGTTTCGAAATAAAATCGCGATTTTCCAACTCCGATTCTACTTCGATCCGTCGTTTTGTCCGTTTAAATGTTCTAACCCTACTCTAATTAGAGTAAGCTTAGAACATTTAAACGTCAAACAATGTTGTATCGGACGAAACGAAATAGAACGAGAGCAGGAAAGTCGCGAGTGTTTTTTCTAAATTTCGTTTTCGTAGAAACAGAGTAGACGTCCTGAGCACTTGTTTTACATACAAAAGTACGTAAATATGCAACAATGCATAGTTCTCGAATAAAGGGGTTTGGGTACTTTTGTATGGGGCTGTGGCGTCGTTTTTTTTTTTTAGCGGCCAGAGATCCGTTATCACTTTCTTGTAACAATAAAATTATCTGATGCTATATGTGCATTGTGCAATCGGATTTGCTCTAAGTCATATCGGAGCTGAGTTATGGCCTGTCAAAGTTATTTATTTTTTGGATTTTTTGTATGGACAAGTGGCGTCGTTTTTTCACTTTAGCGGCCATCGATCCGTTATAAATTTCTTGTAACAATAAAACACCCTGATGCTATCTGTGCAATCAGATTTGATGTAAGTAATAACGGAGCTGAGTTATGGCCTTTCAAAGAAAATAAAAAAAAAAAACTTTGAGGGGTCATAACTCAGCTCCGATATAGTTTGCAGCAAATCTGATTACACAGGTACCTTAAGGTAATAATAATGTTTCATAAAAGTGCTCACGGATGTTTGGCCGCTATAGGAAATGGCGCCACTAGTCCATTTAAGAAAATCCCAAAAAAAACTTTAAAAGGCCATAACTCAGCTCCGATATGACTTATAGCGAATCTGATTAAACGAATACAATTGTCGTAAGCTAGTGTTTAAAAAAGGTGACAACAGATCTTGGGCCGCTAACGGAAATGGCGCCAATATATAAGTAAAATATATTTAAAAATACCAAAAAAAAAACTTTGAAAGGCCATAACTCAGCTCCGATATTACTTACAGCAAATCTGATTGCACAGATAGCATCAGGGTATTTTATTGTTGCAAGAAAGTTATAACGGATCGATGGCTGCTAAAATGAAAAAACGACGCCACTTGTCCATACAAAAAATCCAAAAAATAAATAACTTTGACAGGCCATAACTCAGCTCCCATATGACCTAGAGCAAATCCGATTGCATATATATCATCAGGGAATTTTATTGTTACAAGAAAGTGATAACTGATCTCTGGCCACTAAAAAAAAAACGACGCCAACTTTACCCAAACCCCTTTGATTACTTCAAATGACACAAACTTCAAATAAATATAGACACGTGCTGTCACAGACTTCAGCGACCAAAGAGAATGTAAATTCACGGAACTAAAGCTCTCAGAAAGCAATATTTTCCCTGTTTTTGTTACATTTTTCATTCATGCTCCGCTTCTGTTGATGGTAGCGTAATGTTATATAGCCTATAGCCTTCCTCGATAAATGGACTATATAACAGAAAAAGAATCTTTCCTGTCGGTCTAGTAGTTTCCGAGATCCTAGCGTTCAAACAAACAAACAAATAAACTCTTCCGCTTTATAATATTAGTATAGATATATATACATATAGAATCTGAATCTCGGATACGGCTGGAAAGATTTTCATGAAATTATGTATGCAGGGGGTTTCGGGGACGATATATCGATCTAGCTAGGTTTTATTTTTTAAAAACGTCATTTATTGTGCGTTTATAGACAATGAAAAACTTTCACATAAGACATTAGAATGCGAAGGTAAATTTCGCCGCGTGACGTAACAGTATAATAGATCAGGTGGGAAGTCAGACGGTCACGAATTAGTAAATAGGCTTCTCTGTTTTTTCACTTTTCTTTTCTTTTTGTGGAAACTATTACTTGGAGCCTTTTATCTGTCGGTATCTAAGTATATTTAGTATTTAAACCGAGCAAAGATCGGCCAGCCAGGTACTGTATATTTAAAACCGCAAATGAGAAGTTTACCGAAAATATTTGGTTAATAGAAATAGTTGAATACAATTGAAAATTTTCCATTTATATTGAAAATAATGGTTTATCGATTTTATTTGCTCCATATTTTATAGCTTCTCATAAATTTTGAACATTATATTTGAGGCCGAGTTTATTAAGCAACAACCATGAAGATTTTTGGTCAACTGTTATATTTTCTCGCTCTATTTCTTTGTTTGATTTATTTTACTAATGCTGTAAGTAAGAAAAATATGTATTTATTTATAAGGTTTTTTTATTTTTTATTGCATAGATATTGTAAATCTCCTTGATACGCCGTTTTCTATATTCTTAATTTAACTAAAACGGGTCGGATGTGCATTAAACATATTTTTAATTTTTGTAGTCATATTCGATAAATACCTACTAATGCCAAATCGATCGCATTTTTCATTCGTATCTGTCTTACTTTATTACTGCACTGTATGTCTGTCAGTGTCTATATGTATATGTTTCGTGCATCACGCAAAAACTAAGTAGGTACGTACTCATATATTTCAAATGAGATTTGGCGAGATTTTTTTTCGGAGTTTATACTCTAAGGCAGGTTATTTTGTAGAGATTTGTGTGTTTGATCTTTAGCTAATAGCCGTAACAGGGTTCTAGGCAGCAACACTATTAAATTAATATTTTCCGCAACAAAGTTTCGTAAAGTTCAAAGATTCAGCTAGTTTATGAATGAGATGAGATTTCAGTCTCATTCATAACCATGTCACAGTGTTCCGATTAATCATATTTAAAGCCGGTCCAAGTTGGTAAAAAAAACTTTATTGCAAATACACCGATAGTTGGAACACAGCTTCCAAATTTCAAGCCTCTTCATCAAAAGGTTTAAGCTCCAGGTAACTTTTAAATCAGAAAATTACCTACCTAATTATGGTTGGCGTTTATCACACAACGCTGTCTGTTTTAGTAAGCAAAGTTTTGCTAATGCTCTAAGCACTAAATGCTTTAAGGTGGTTCGATTTTCATACTAATCTATTTGACCATTCATGGGCGACGAGAGTATAATTTTACACTGAAATGACTATAGTTGGCATTTAAATTGGTCTTTATTTGCGGTATTTCATATTTAGTTGAAGAAAATTGTAGATTAATAGTAGAAATAACATCGAATTTTTTGTTCATTTATGTCAATGTGTCTTTATGTCAATCTATTGGCACTGATGTGCCAAGCTAACCACAAGCAACCACCTTAAGTATTTTTATGATAGATTAGACAGACGATAAAAAATAATATGTAATCGTCACATGTTTGTCCTCGGTGCGAATCGATCTCACTGCCTACGGTTCAATGGGCTCACTCTCTACCAACTGAGTCTAGGCCAGTCTTTTAGTCTCAATTACAATTTTTACGTACATATATGACTCAAAACATTTTTTTGGTGCTGTTTAAGATCCCGTTTTGGCCTCAAAACATACAATATATGTACCCACTGGCCTATCAACATCAACAAGTAATTGCACCTCGATGTAATATATCGGAAACTGAAAAAAAAGCAATCACTTTACGTGAATTGGACAATTTTCATAGTATACTCAAAAATATAATTGCAAGAACTAAATGGAATCTTATGAATGCATGGCATTAGGTAACTTCAACGTATTAATTTATTTATCAAAGCACTAGCAGCGTCCCGCGATGTTACCCGCATAGTTCTCGTTCCCGTTGTTCCCGTTGTTTTTCGTGATAAAAATTAGCCTATGTGTTTTTCCAGACTATAATCTATCTGTGTTCCAAATTTCAGCCCGATCCGTGCATACGTTAGGACGTGATTGAGCCATCCAAACATCCACACATTGACATTTATAATATTAGGAGGATGAATGGTTATACTTTCTTTGGGAAAATTGGATTTCGGATTCGGTTACGAAACTTCGGGACGGTATTCTGTAGGTACACATCAAATCAGATAATTTTCGCGTCTGTACAGATTTTGAAACGTCGAGGTAAACATAAAGCATTACAATAACCACCTTATTGCAGAACTTTACTAATTGTACATTTAGGTCCATTGCAACTGACAAACCTCGAAAATGTTTGTACCGATACGATGTCGCTAAAAAGTTTGAAGTGTCTGGACGTCTACTCTCTTTCTACGTAAACGTAATTTCGGAAAAGAACTCGCGATTTTCCTACTCCCGTTCTACTTCGTTTCGTCCGATACAACATTGTTTGACGTTTAAATGTTCTAAGCTTACTCACTCTAATTAGAGTAGGCTTAGAGCATTTAATCGGACAAAACGACGGATCGAAGTAGAATCGGAGTTGGAAAGTCGCGAGTTTATTTCGAAATTACGTTTTTGTAGAAAGAGAGTAGACGTCCTGGGGGTCTACCGCCTAACGAAAAACGCTTTGACGCTTTGATATTGCCGTCTCTTTCATTTCAAGCGAGAAGAAAAGAGACTCGTCAAAGCGTTTTTCGTTAGGCGGAGACCCCCAGGACGTCTACTCTCTTTCTACGAAAACGTAATTTCGCAATAAACTCGCGACTTTCCTTCTCCGATTCTACTTCGATCCGTCGTTTTGTCCGTTTAAATCTTCTAAGCCTACTCTAATTAGAGTAATCTTAGAACATTTAAACGTCAAACAATGTTCTATCGGTCGAAACGAAGTAGAACCGGAGTAGGAAAGTCGCGAGTTTTTTTTCGAAATTACGTTTTCGTAGAAAGAGAGTAGACGTCCAGGTCTCACTTGAACGTACTCTAGGCGTTCTGCTCAAGTTTTTACCGTCTATCCGCTAAATAAGTCCTAATACCTACCTATCGTACTGCGGAAGATAAAAGTTATTCAACAATTAACTCTCCTACCTTCACTATAATTATTATTTATGGCATAGGTATCCATTCGTTCATTCCGATATAACATGACCCACGCCCACCGTTTGTTATAGGTACCACACTAGACCTCGAAATATTTCAAATCAGTTTCATGCACCATGTTCACTCTCCAAATAATCACGGAAAATTTCCCGTAATCCCACTAATATTATAAATGTCAACTTTGACATGGATGTTTGGATATTTGGATGTTTGGATGTTTGTTGCTCAATCACGACATAACGTATGAACGGATCAGGCTAAAATTTGGAATACAGTTAGATTATAGTCTGGAAGAACACATAAGCTACTTTTATCCCGGGAAAATAACGGGAACAAAGGGAACGGGAAGTACGCGGGTAAAACTGCGGGTCCCTGCTAGTTTATAATAATAATAGCACAGTATCAAGCAAAACTACTATAGATTGTGATACTTACTACCTAGGGTAGTGATTATCCATGATAGCTTAAAACAATGTCTCCCACCACGCGTACCTATCGTAGATCCTATTCCGCCAAAGTGTCTTGATTTTTTACATTGGTATTCCGTACCAACATTTCGAAAAAGGATTCCAAGTATAATGGGCTAAGTTTAATTTATGCTTTTCTGTCCCTACATTATTTTCAGTGTACTGGGTGCGGCGCTCAACGTCCAGATGCCAAAACACAACCCAAAGTCGTTAGAATTGTAGCACCTAAGAGGAAATTCATATATCGTATACAAAACTCCACGTCCCCATATTAAGCAAACAAAATCAATCAGTTTTCGAAATAAATAATTGATAGTAAAATTACTGTAACAGGCACCCTGGAAAGGAAAACTGAAAGAGCACGCAGCAAATCTGAAACCGCATAAAAAATTTCAAAAATTACATACATTTCATTTTACTACGACAATGGCACCTCAAATCCAAGTAGTGTTATCCCAGTTGAAAGATAGCAAGATATTAAAAGACAAGAAAGAATACAAAACCCTAGTGAAACAATTGAAACAGATTTTCCACACCACTCGTCGCTCTGTTTGCGCTAGATGTACACAATCTTAGTATGAAAATGTATCACATAACCATTGGACTAAATAAAGCTTAACAATATCACTAATCTTTCATTTACCTACCCTTACGAGTACGAGCAAATACTAGTAGGTACGAAACGTACGGTAAGCACGTTAAACAGTCCCCGTCATGTTACCATGATATAAAGCAAAGCTTTAGGTATTGTGTAAACCAGCTGTATTTATATTGTGTGTGAAGTGTCTACCACCAACACCACAAATAATTTGAAATAGGTTTAGTTTACATAATTACTATGATATACCTATTCAAATATCAACACAACACATAACATATAACAGCTTAATAGGAATGCAGTCAGCAACCATTTCCCGTAAAACTCCCGTCCAGTAAAACCTTCGCTCGCCAAGAGAACCTGGATTCCGCGCAGTCCCAGTGCGGTTTAGGAGATGACACAAATGCCCTCGAAGAATTCTCGAGATTCGGATTTTTTTCTTTCAACGTTATAAGGACAGTGGTATTGACAAACTTGCACAATATAGAGAGTAGGTATATCTGCACTTGGGACAATACAAGCTGATGCCGGCGGTATTCAAAAACTTACTGCAGTGGATTATTGGATTAGTGGATTATTTTTTGGATATTTGGATGAGTGGACACGGGGAAATGTGTCCACAAGACTCGCAGAGTACAAACGCGCAATGAAAAATGTAGATGTTAACGGCTCTGCGGTGGCGGAGCATGCTCTTAGGTCGGCCGCCCAACATTTCATTCGTTTCGATAAAGCGGAAGTCCTGGCAAGGGAGAAGTTCTTTGCACCCCGTAAGGTCAGGGAAGCCATCGAAATCGGCTAGCGTACCACCTTTAATAGAGATGGAGGATGGCTTCTCCCGCCCGCTTGGAAGCCGTGCTTCCATAGTACTCGGCATTGTGTTCGCGATATGAGTGCAGACACAGTGAGCTCAGTGTGCTGCAAAGTTCCCGACTCGCTGCTCACCAGTGACGACGAGTTCGAGTGTATACCTGCACAGCCCACTCGCAACCCCTCACCTGTACCCCCGTAACAGCCGTTGACCTTACGTGCGCGCCGCGCCGCAATCCGTAGTGCCAAACGGCCAGCCATCGCGCTCGCGTACTCTCCTTGAAAAAGGCCGCCGGACGCGGCCGTAACTCGAGTCGGATTGACCGACCATATTACACGTGAATTACCCGTTTACCCCATAAATATAATCATTTTAACTTCAGTGTTCAACATAGTGTATCTCTCTATGAACTTAGGTACTCTTTTACCTGCTATGTACCTACGCATTTTTACCCAACTGCGCGACGCAAAGGAGTGGTAACGTAGTGTGTTTATCAGCCTATGTATGTATGTTCCTTTGAAGCAGTATTTACTGTGACTATACAGACCAAACGCCATGGCCAATTTTTATGATTCACACGTCAATCGCTTTCTCTTAGGCCGGCGAATGACACTAAAGATATAATCTTCTTATATATAAAATTCTCGTGTCACAGTGTTTGTTTCCTTACTCCTCCGAAACGGCTTTACTGATTTTAACCAAATTTTATATGCATATTCTGTAGGTATGAGAATCGGCTACTAGCTATTTTTCATACCCCTAAGTGACAAGGGTTGTTCACTAAGGCAAAACAACGTTTGCGGGGTCAGCTAGTTATAAATATAAATTAGTGTAAATTTTATATGGTGGCTACCGGACGCCTATTTAACAAATAAAAAAAGTATGAAATAAAAAAAATATAATTTCTAAACTCAAAAAATCCGACTGCGTAAAAAATTAACCAAACTGGTACCTACTTACATACTAAAAAAACTGAAAAGAATACAACAAGCACTTAGATTTCTGGTGGTTCTATGGATGATTCTATAATATGTTATTGAATTAAAACTATTTAATAAAATTCAGGATAATTCAGGTGTGCTTGGTGTAAGTAGTTACCTAGTTATGTAGCGTAGTGTACTGCATATTGAATTTTAGTTTTGCGTTCTGCCAGATAAAAAAAATTGAATAAAATAAAATATATTGGTATTTTACTTTATTCAATAGTACCTATTAATTCAATAACATATTATAGAATTCTAGACCACCAGAAATCTATGCGCTTGTTTTATTCTTTTCAGTTTTTAGTATCTATAAGTACCTACGTAGTTTTGTTCACTTTTTACGTAGTCAGGTTTTTTGAGTTTTTATTTATATTTTTTTTACTAGGACATATTATTCGCCGATTGCGAACCAATTTCAATATTTTTGGTCGAATTGGTAGTTTGACCAAACTAATTGAAATAAAGTACTCGTACTTTAATGCATTCCAAAATTACATCAAAGTTGTGGTACAGCGGACAAAACTATTTATATTTTTCACTTATTCGGATTGGTTAATTTACAAGCTTTCATAATTTTCAAAATACTACTAACGCCATCTATGATGTAAGCAGCAAACCAATGTAGGGATATTTTACAAGATAGCGGTCGTGGAGCGAGACTATTGCATGTCATTTTGTAGAATGCGCTTTGCGAAACAGTTACCAGATATCGCACTAGGTGGCTACACAATGATGTTGATTTTAAAGAATATGAATAATAGTAAGAACTTATTTACTGCTCGCACTGTGGTATAATAAGCCTTACATTTTTTTACTAAAGTGTACATTTACACATTTCACCTCTCGTCATCGTATTTATAATTACTATTTTTCGCTCTTTTAGGTATATGCATAGTGCAATATGCAATAAAAAAACTCAAATTAGTATGCAATAGGTAGGTACACCAAAACAATTATGTGCACAATTTCAATTTGGCATTTTGAATTGTTCAGTGGAAAAAATAGTTGCAAACTACCTACTCACCAGATGGCAATAGTGAGTTTCTTAGTACTAAACTACTTACAACTTACAAGTAGGTAGGTACAACTCAACTAGGTACCTACTACTAGCTTATTTCATTTTATGTAAAAATACATAAACACGGTAAAGACAGATTATTCCATGACTTTACCGTGTGTGTACTCGCATAAAAGTAAATCGAGAATTAACTCAACATTAGGCATCTACCCAATAACGATATAAAACGTCTTTTTGACTAGTGTAATTTTACAAAATACCTAGGTCTAAACACCAGAGTCGATAATTTCTAAAACTAAAGATAAGATTAGCAAATGACAGCAAAAAACATTTATGGGTGATCTGACGCCGGGAAGTAGAAGGGTAATTATGTGTGTAGGTACTTATATTTTGATAATGATTAAAATAAAAATTCGGATTCGAGTTTTTCTATTTTCTTTTCATTTTCTGAGATCACCATAGTAATCTAAATATATTTTTTACGTTATCAGAAAGAAATAAGTCAACAAGTTCAAAAACGTGCAAAATAGACATAAAACTCCTAGAAACATGTGTGATACCTCATTCGATTTGGAATGTCGTCTAGAAAAAATGTTTCTAAGGGTTTTTAGCACATAAAAAATTGCGATAGTTATTAACAAAATAAGATTACAAAATGAAGGTATTTCTTAATAATTTCGTAACTAATGATATTTAAGACATTTTGAAAACCGATCCTGAAAGAAGAGGAAATTTCCAACATAAAAGTTTAACTCCTAGAACTCTATCTTTATTATTTATACACTTTTTTAACGCTGAAAGAAGAGCACCGCGAGGTCGCTACGGCATAGACGCGGCGTCTAAAAATCATCTAAAATATTGATTTTACAGTATTAAATACATTTTTTTAAATATAGTGTAATTCAGATACTTCAACGTACAAAACCTTGGTAAAAGAGATACAATCTGTCGATTTTTCATAAAGTTATACCAATGTTCATTGACAATCTTTTTCCGGTATCTGTTTTTATAAATTACGGCATAAAAATTGAAGTAGTTGGTCTATAATCCGATCACATTCGGTATCGTATTTGACAGCAGATCAGTAGATGCAAGTTTGGTTCGTATTTGCGTCAACTTGGAGAGCCAACTGTCTTAGTGTCTTAGGACTTAGGACCCACGCTGTGGGTTCAGCGACACAGGTAGTAGCGGGCACGGGTGATTCGGACAGTATCTGTGTAACGTAATCAGATGAGAATAATGTATCTCGGTGTTTCACCCGTACAATTACACAGAACGCACCAAGCAATACGCATAGAAGATGTACACGAGAGAAGTGATCATACTGCCTGCTATCATAGCCAAGATGTCCGACAGTAAGAGGTCATAGGAGGTGGTGGTCTCCTTATGAGAAACCTTTATCTCACAGGTGAGAATAGCTGAGGAGCAAGAAGGAGGTGGACTCTCGCTCGTCCGCGAATTAGGAAGCGGCCACGGGCACAGATCAGAAAATAGTGCCACGGGTTGAAATAGTTGGTCTATAAATGTTTCGCTTCGTGGAGCTCTTCTCATTTAAGTACTTCATTATATAATGCAAAAAAAATTTATGTATTGAGATTTATTATTTAGGTACATAGTTATGATTCGTTTTATATCGACAAAAAATTAAATTTGTAAAAATTGGTATCCAAAAATATTTTTTAGTAATATCTTACTATCGCTGTTTTTGCATCTAATATAGTTATTATTGTTTGCCATCATATTGCATGGGTGAAATAATATTTGTTTTGTAAAAAAAAATTCATAAATATTGTGTTTTATTGATTTTAATCGTTTTATTATATTTCAGTTGTGAAAATCATTAAGTAACAAATTATAGTATTTTTTAAAAAAATATGATAAAATAAATATTAAAGCAATATTAGAATATTTATTTTACAAAACATCATTATTTTACCTATGCAATACGATGGTAAAAAAAATTGTTAAGTCCCAAGGAATCCTGGTTTTTCCATAAAAAAATTCTTAACAAACGACGTAATTTTTTTCATGTAATGTTAACTAATACTTATATTAGATGCAAAAACAGCAATAGTAAGATATTATCGGTAGCAGTATCGGTATCGATCGGTACATCTACTTACCAAGTTTCAACAGTATAGTGCGTATAGTTTCAAAAAAAAAAGTGGCTTTGACATACGGACGGACAGACAGACAGACATGACGAATCTATAAGGGTTCCGTTTTTACGTTTTACGAAACCCTAAAAACTATCTTCATCGATCTATGGTCGATTCCGGTGTTATTGCTGCAAGAACTCTTCTTTACTCATTGAACTAATAAAGGTTTTACAATTCAATACCTTTACCTATAAATAAAAAAGAAATGGACTGGAAAGGAGGTTCCCAGTTAAGACTGTATATTATTTTTGTTTCGTATGAATTTTATGCGATAACACTGCCAATTTACGTTGACGGTAGGTACATATTACGTAGAGTACGTATAGGTATATATTTACGTTAAGTGAACGTTTATTTTTTTAAAGCGACATGCATAAACATAATACATTCCACATCGATATAAATCAACGGATGTGCCCTCCCAAACTTCAGGCGCACGGAATTATGTTATCGTTAGGAAGAGTGAGCTCACTTTTCCGTTTTAGTCGATTGTACGAAGTGGTGAACGCCGGACGTTTATACCTATTCGTTGTCAACAACCAAACTGAGTAGAATTGCAACATAGTACGCCGCTAGCGATTCTAGGGGTCAAGTAGATTGGTAAATGTAAACCATTCACACAGAGAGACGCAATTTGTTAACAATTTCAAGGTGCTCTGGGCACATCCATTGATTTATATCGATGACTTTCCACAAATTGAAGTCCGTCTGTTTTTTTTAGAGAAAAAATATTAATATAATTTTAATCTCATTAATCTGCACTTAATTTAATTCGTTGACGTCGAGAGGGACGCAGGTGGTTTGATGTTTCTTGATGTTCCTAATCAAGGTGTTACTTGGAGGTAAGAAACAAGTATTAAAGCACTCTGCTCGCGTTTCGAAGTTGTTTTGGTTTCCTCCGCATCCAGAGTACAAGTGCCGTCTGCAAGTCCTGAAGTAAGAATATAGAAGTTTTCATTAAATATAATGTCTATACTTAAATTAACATATGTTTTCTTTTGTGAAGATTTTTGAAGTTAAATTTTGACGCGCCACAGACAGATTTTTCGTGGTTTTCGTCGTGATAAGAAATCTTCGGGTAAACTCGGAACCATGGCAATGCTCATGGCCACGCCCTCCGGTTTCATCCGCGTAGTTTTTAAAGTAAGAATAGCAAATTCTGAGTTGTAAGTTTTCACTTCTATCCGCAGTTCCTATGACTGCCAATTTTTTTACAGATATAGTGTGACGAGACGAGCAAGACATGTGCCTGATGGTAAGCAACATGCCCATAACAGCACAGTGGCATGCAGCTATTGGAATATGAAGAGCCCCAATCATTACCTAGCACTACACCTAGAGATATAAGATATTTTATCTCAATGCTCTGTAATTTCACTGGAAACGTTGTCCTTCAAACCGGAACACAGTGATGTTTTCACATGCTGCTATACTGCTTGGCGGTAGAATAACTGGAAAAGGTGTGGTACTTCCCAAAGCGGACTGCAAAAAGCCCTACCACTACAAAAAAATTGCCGTTGTGAAGTTACGGTTGGTCTAGTCGAGAGAATGGCAACTGTTGGTTCGGAACCCCTGGTTCGAATCCTACGCGCACCATTGCATTCGAAGGCACGTGTGTAATGTCACTAACTTGATACGGTGAAGGCAAACATCGTAAAGAAACTGACACGTTCCTAGAATCTTTCAAGGTCATGTGTCATCCGCCGATCCGCACTTCGCCAGCGTGGGGGATTATGGCCTGACTCTCTACTTGAGAGAAGGCCCCGAGTCCCAGCAGTCGGAACATTCAGTGGGCTGCTTATGATTAAGCTTCTGATTAAATTGTTTTTTTTACGATTTGTGGAATCGCCGCAATATTTACCCGCAACTTTCTCAACTTTCTTCCATAGAGAGCACTTCCATTGTTGCTTACCACCCTTCACTTATAGTCCGAGATCCTAGAGCTCCCAGATGTCACTTATTTTCTGATGAATGAAATGTGGACGATTGAGTAGAGTTAGTAAGTACTAAGAACACATGCTTACTCGCTAACATGCTTAGACGGCCAATTTTGAGATATGGGGTAATGAAGGTACATACAAACATTACTTACTTTACGTATTTTCTAATAAGTGATTTTCACGTATGTTGTAGGCAACATCCTTAAAAACAAGGTTCTAATACACCCAGACACATTCCGTCGGCCGTTTTGCTTAACAACTCCGAAATAATAATTTAACTTTACTTAAATTCTCATGCTCCGTTTGTAAATATGTTCGTCAGACAACTATTTTGTTGCTTTTTACAATAAGATAGACCAATCTAAGGGGGCAATCATCCCCTAAACTCAACTATGTTCTATGGGTAAGAGCGGGAGACTGAGTGAGACATTTATTAGGAAATATTGATTTCAAATTGAGTTTAGGGGATGATTGGCCCCTTAGATAAGTATGTCTTATTGGAAAAAGCTTTAAAATAGTTGTCTGACGAACATATTTACAAATGGAGCATGAGAATTTAAGTGGAGTTGAATTATTATTTTGGAGTTGTTAAGCAAAACGGCCGACGGAAAGTGTCTGGGAGTATTGGGACCTTGTTTTTAAGGATATTGCCTGCAACATACGTGAAAATCACTTATTAGAAAATACGTGAAGTAAGTAATGTTTGTATGTATCTTCATTACCCCATATCTCAAAATTGGCCGTCTAAGCAATTTAGCGAGTAAGCATGTGTTCTTAGTACTTACTAACTCTACTCAATCGTCCACATTTCATTCATCAGAAAATAGGTGACGTCTGGGAGCTCTGGGATCTTACTCTATTATTATTGACATAGAATGTCGTCAAATGTTTTCTTGTAATTGTAAAAATGTTTAGGTGTTAGCTACGATGTTTATAGATAAACCAAATAGAATCCAGAAATCAGATGACGTACTTATAATATGATACCACCAATAAAAAAATGAAAAGAAGACTTTTATGAGCTGACTATTATTTGTATCATTGTAAGTACCTATACATTCAGACCAATATAAACTCTTTTGCATATTTCATAAATTAATATCTAAAAAACTCATCGGACCGTGAACCTGTGACACTGTGCTGTTATAGGCAGGCGTGTTGCTTACTACCAGACATATGTATGTCTCGTCACTCTATGCTATTAAAAAGACACTCCTTTATTTATTTATCATGAATTTCTAATTGATAACCTACGAAGAGTCAGAAGAAATGGCGACTGGATAGAGTCTTCAGAGCGGAGTCCAAGTGGAGTGGAGGTTTACCTCACATTAGGTAATTTTTTTAGTCATAACCAATTTTGTGCCGTTGTCTATCTACAGAGACGACCGAGTTTAGAACGTGTGAAACACATTTGAGAAAAACTTACTTTGTAAAATAATCCCAGGACCATCGGTGATAGAGGCCATAACACGAACCATAATTAAATGCTAACGAGCAGAAATTTGGTATATGAGCTGAAAGTAAAACGATCAAAATAAGTATTCAAAGCAAAAGACGTAATGAACTAACAGATAGCTAATATATATTATAACACTTACAGTAGTAAATACACACTATGATTTACCTACCAGCTGCTCCGTGCGTTTTAAGTTGTAATGTGGGCTACCTACAACTTATAACCCACGGCATACTTTAGGTAACTAATTAATGTGGTTTTGTTGTATTATAAAATCAAAATATCCTACACAAGTGCGGAAATCATACAGAATTTATATTTGTATTTATCACACAAATATTTATCCTGGGTCATCATCATCATCCTATCTAATAGTCATCCACTGACGGATGTCTGCCTCTCCCATGGATCGCCACATGACACGATCTTCTGCTGTTCGCCTGAACATCGATCTTCTGCTGTTTGCTGTTGTACTGGGTGAATCGAACCTAACCACCGAAGTCTCGAAGATGCCTGATCCGAAAACTCGTCTATTGATTTAAAATGTATAAAGTACCTTCAAACTTCTTAAAATTTTGTCGAAATTGGTTCAGTTTTTGACAAATTAATAAACTAAAAAAATATTTTCGTTCACTCCGCAACATATTATCCACATTATTTAATTTGGCTAAAATATATTGAATGCATTTATTTTTTAAATGTAATAAGGTTTTAGTGTGCAAAATGAAAGTGGTTGTTCCACATTATTAATAAATTTACAGTATCCTCTAATTTTTATGTAAAACGAAATAACCGAGTTACTTACTTCAATTAATTCACGGGCAACTCACATCTGTTATGGTCGGTCCAGTTAATATTACCGTGGTTCAGTCCACAGACTAAGTAGAGAGATACTCTGGACCAGTCTGACTTGGGTTTCAGCCACATCCTACAGCTTTTCTTTTCTAGGAGAGTGCACGCGCGCGAATATTCGAACCAAATATGCCCTTCTGGCTTGAAGGGCAATGTTTCCAATTAGAGATTTCAATAGCTGCGTGTCACTGTGCTGTTATGTGGCAGGCACGTTACTTACCATCAGGCACAAGTCCTGCTCGTCTCGTCACTCTATAATATATATTTTTTTAAAGTCGGAGTAAACCTTTGAGCCGACCTGAACCGACTATATTATGAGAACTGATTTTCCCGTGAATCAATTGATCCAGGTTGTTTGGTTTTTCATTAAAAAGAAATAAAAGATCATATTATGTCGAGAGTTGGTGAAAATATTATTAAGTTTTGTTTGAAAATTTAACTATTTTAGGTTATCTTATATGAATAAACAAATCTAATTAATTTTTTTTCACGCAACACTATCTAACTCCAAAGAATGGAAGCCTTCGATAGGCAGTAGAGGCGACCTGATACCAATTGCCATAGGTCTCTTTAAAAAAAAGTATGGAAGCCATAATAGGTGAATGTAAATGAAATTCACGATAACAAACATGTTACTAACCTATTGGCGCTGTGTTGTTGATAAAACAGAAATCTAAGCAATGTTTTTGCGTTTCGAATTTATTTCCATTCCCTTGGCAGCCTCCCCAGAAGAACCTGTAGCATTTCTTTTGCTTTACGTCGTAATACCACTGAATTATGTCGGCACGGCAAGGCCCTGTGTCAGGCCGTAAGAAGCAAGTTTTTTTTCGGGCTGTGAAAAATAGTTTGATAAATATCAAGAAGCCAATGCAAATAATGGTTCCATTTCGATGTCGTAGTGTTTTCTTTTTCAAGTTGTATGTTCAAATTAGATTACGTTACGGACCGTACCCGTTAGGACGTCCGTTCGTAAAGGCATTTCCCCCATAACATGTACCTTTCATATTGATTGGTTAATCAATATGAAAGGTACACCGCAGATGTGTTGGGATCGACACCATTGACGGACCGACTAAAAACTTCACAGGTTTCTCCGGCATGGCATAGGGTCTGAGTCGCGGAGTCACTTCTCGCACTCTCACCAACGACCCTGACCCAAGCCCCTGTCCGAACCCCTGCATCTGGCATCTGGCTCCAGTGACGCACCAGAAACCAACGGCGCGTCACTGGGGTCATACCAAGGCCTTATAAAGAACGTTTTTTATGACCCAGTCTTTAAGGCCCTGGCTAGGTGGTTCGAACGCATGGTTGGATCTATCGGACTACGTGAACTTTTTTTTTCCAGTTGGACCAATTTTAGAATCGTACCAGGCGAACTACTAATCCTTAGAACCTCGTGGTGTGACTCCATATTTGAACCACGATGACAAGTTCACTTGGTTCGATTCATGGATTCAATATAAAGGAGCACCAAGTTTTCATAGTCCAATGACTGGTCATATTCAATAGTTTATCAAATTTATTTTAAAAACATTTACCTA
This sequence comes from Ectropis crepuscularia, assembly GCA_963693475.1. Classification (NCBI taxonomy): domain Eukaryota; kingdom Metazoa; phylum Arthropoda; class Insecta; order Lepidoptera; family Geometridae; genus Ectropis; species Ectropis crepuscularia. Next base: position 22,977,930 of record OY856338.1, read on the forward strand.
CCGGACTATGAAAACTTGGTGCTCCTTTATATTTCGATGAATCGAACCAAGTGAACTCGTCATCGTGGCTCAAATATGGAGTCACACCACGAGGTTCTAAGCATTAGTAGTTAGCCTGGTACGATTCTAGTATCAATGATATACGTCTAATATATGAAGTTATCTCATATTTTCCTTTAAAGCTTCTATTTTTTAACCCCCGACCTTTTTTCATATGGATGGAAACTATAAAGCCACTTACCTCGAAGCGTAAACGCGTAATCAACGCACATGGTTTTCGTAGGTTTAGGGGCCAAATGTCTTTTCTCTTCGTATTTATAATTAGACTTTTTACGTGGTCCCCCTCTGCTTATAACTGTGTCCAACACAATCAGTATGATCACTACATGAAAAAGAAATTTCACACACATTTTCGTCTCATAAAAATAAAATCATGTGTATTACTTTTGAATCACCTATGAAGTTACTGAAACATAAACTATGTACAATAAAAGGTTACCTATATAACAAATATTTATTACCAAAGAAATAACATTGATAAGAGTCAAATAACGCATATTTTCGTAACATTACTCGTTTATTATTTTGCGGACATGCATATTTCACTTCCGCTGAAACCTTTGTTTTAAAGTAGGTAAGGGTGAAGGGGGAGCCTAATTACAGTTCGCCGTATGTACAAAACGATAGTTTTACATTTACTGAAACAAAGAAAACAAGTTCAAGAATAGATATAATTATATCTTTTAATTTCAAATAGTGAACACCTATTTTACCAACAACCTACAACCTACCACCAACATTAAAACATTACCTAAATAAATTGCACGTGTTAGAAACCTTGTTGTTATTTTTTATTTTTCTTAAACAAGGATCTGTTTGTTTATTGTTCTCTGAGAAACTAAACAATCAACTTGAACTTATAAATTAAAGTCAGACCGTCAGACCCTCAATCAATTTTAGTGAAATTTGTGAAGACAAACATTAGGTATGAGACGGCCACCTACATGCACTCAATGCGCTATGAGACAGCTAGGTTTCAGAGTAAACAAAAATATCGTCTAAGATGTTTACATATTTTTTATTTATTGATTTTAAACACTGCTCGATTGATTCCGATAAATGGGATTACTTAACTGGGAAGTACCTACCTAACCTTTAGAAACAAAAAAGTATTTTTAAAATGAGTTCAGGTGAATAATTTTCCGACGATATGAGAACCTCCTATCACATATTGAATTCGGTTAACCTAGAATAGTTCACTCTTTGACTGGGTTCAAAAATTTGTCAGCGTTTTGGGTCGCTTTACGCGTAAGCAAAACTTGAGTAAATATTTATAACAGATATGTACGGCGTTTACAATTAAAATTAACCATCGGTTTTATTTATTTATTAAGATATCCTATAGATACCTTTCAATTTGCAATTCTTGTATATGGATATCGATAGTCTCAATCTCGGCAATGGCACCAACGGTTTTCATGAAATTTGGTATGCAGTAGGTTTTGGGGGCGATAAATCGAGCTTGTTAATTATTAATTAATTAATTATTAATACAAAAAGCATACTACACAATTGATACATTTTTGATGGACAAATTTTATGAATTTGAAAAATACTAAATTGTTTAATAATATTTTTTTTCCGACATACAATAACTTAATTTTAGCTATGTAAATAAAAATGATTAATAATAAATAGTTACGGACCTCTTGTATTGTATTGTTAACATTTTATAGTTTTGCCAATTATATAACAAAATTATTGACTTGTACGAACTGAATTTTAGATGTAATTATTTTTTTAAGTATATTATTTGTATAACTTACCTGGTGAAAATTAGAGGACATGTATTTATTCAAGACCTATATTGTACAGTTATATATAACTTTACAGACCAATTAAGAATTGAATTGTTTAACATTTTTAGAAGACGTCGTTTTACCCGTTTTACCTAGCAAAGCTTGGTCATCCAGGTACTGATAGGTAAGAGCGGTGGCCCAGTGAGTGGTGTGAGGACTGAGGAGTTCCGGAGGCAAGCTACGGTTGCGCGGCGCAAGCGCTGGCTGCGCTTTTTGCCCGCCGGCGCGCGCGCAGGCGAGGAGAGGAGGAGTGCGACGCGCGCGGGCGGCGGCATCGCACCGGGATATCATCCATTCCTTATTGTATTTTATTCTGTTCTTAGCCTTCTCTCCAGGCGAACGTCCGCGTCCCGCCGACCATTCCCTTTGTAACCCTCCGTTTTTTTTTTACAACAAAGCCTGTTACTATACCGTAATGCCAATATGATAGTACAAAGCCATTTACTTATGAATCGGACGAACGATGTTTTGTTTTGTTTTGTGAAAAAGTGCCCTTAAAACTATTCTCAATTTATATTATAGAGCAAGAAGTGCAATCATTTATCATTATGTATATCTTTGAGGTCGTGATTTGTTTTTTCTTTTTTAACTGCATTTATTTTGCGAATGGAGCTGCACCAGATGTAAAGGTAAATAGTTTTATTTATTTTTAATGTCATTATTGCGTCTAGCTTATCTTATCGTACGTAAGTTACGTAGAAATTTACTCTTAAGTAGACTGCATGTTACTTAGATGAGGTAAGTTTCTCTCGAATATTTACTATTTACCTACTTCACTCTTTTGCATTTTATATCGCTTTACTCTTCATGATCGTCAGTCATTATTTCGATGTTGTTGTGACTTAAGTGTATTTTATTAATACGCTTGTTTTAATTTATGTCAACTATGGCCATATTTTTCTTTCAATGTTTTCTTGTGTTTTTACAGTCAACGTTTTTCAAAAATAAAACGTATGTGACTTTGCTGGCATAACATTGACTTGGTATAATAATATCTAATAGGTATGTCCAGTTTACGGAATTAGTGCAGTGTTCAAGTAGTTATTATCAGAGATGTTAAAAATACTTTAATAAAAAGTATTTAAGTACAAAATGCAAATACTTTAATAATTTAGTATTTTAAATGCAAAATACGAAATCCGTTCCTTTTTCTATTTTTAAAAACTAAGTACAAAACAATATTTTCAAAATACTTTTTTCAAAAAAAAATATTTCCAATGTAATTAGGTACCTACTAGGTTTCTTTATTGTAGTGGTAGGGTTCTTTGGAGAGTCCGCCTGGGGAAGTACCTACTACATCTTTGCCAGAGTTGCTCTACCGCCAAGCAGTAATATAAAAACATCAATGTGTTCCGATTTGAAGGGCTATGTTTCTAGTGAAATTACATGGTATAGAGATGAAACATCTGATATTTCTGGGTGACGAGCACAGTGCAGTGCTAGGTAATGATTTGGACTCTTCATGCTCTTTTTGGGGAACTTGTTATGTTAAAATATAATTTTAAAAAATAGTACCTACAGAGTGACGAGACGAGCAGGACACGTGCCTGATGGTAAGCAACAAGCCTGCCAATATTTTTTGATGAATTTTTGAAAAAACTGTATTTCATAACTTATTATTTTGGCTTTACTCAATGCTTACGAAATCTCATGCTCAATATGTTCAAAGAATAAAAAGTTTCATACAAACTTCCATCCCCTGTTTCATACCCTTAGGGATTGAATTACCTAAGTGAAATGTTTAAAAAAACTATTATTGTTAATTAATCATATTCTGGACTGAAATTTTTAGCAATATTTTGTTGACATATTAAATTGAATATAAAATACTTTTCATGCAATTACCAGCTCGGTGATGGTCGTTGTATAGCGGGGTCTCCTAGGTGTCATATCTCTTAGCCCAGTAATTTATCTAGAAACATTGCCCTTCAAACCGGAACATATGTAGTAATGTTTGCACGCTATCGCTTGGCGGCAGAATAACTGGAAAATTAATTCTGCAAATTCCCCCATGGCTATTAAAACCCCCCATTTTTGGGGGGGACCTGCAATCTGGCGAGTGGTTGCTTACTACGGTAATATCATCGGTTATTTAGCTACGCGAGCTCCCGATATTTAGATGCTCTTTCATGCACCATGTTCACGGATAAAGTGATAAATACTACCATATAATCACGGTAAATACCTATAATAATTAATGTTAATATTTTGTTAATGAGCTTACTTAGTACTGTTTACTACGCTGGTATCATTACTATGGGATACTTACCGCGGAGAAATCTCCCGATATTTCGATGCAATTTTATCCACCATAGATATTTTCGGGAAAACTTTCACCACACCAAATGACTAAAGCAAGTACCTACCTATCCCGTAATTGTAGGAATACTAGTTATATTGTACAACCGTGATAGATACAATAATAACATATACATAACACAACATATCTATTAAATAAATAAGTGTTTGTAATTCCAAACAGCTTTTCACTAAATGTTTTTGAAAGTATTAATTAGGTCCTTAAATATGAAATTGGTGTTTTGTCGTACTGGCCACTTTGATCTCAATTATCTCTTGTCTGTGGTTAAGAATTCCAATTTCAAATTGATACAGCTATTTACTCATGCTTTCGTGTTTTGAACACCGTAATTAATTTGTTTGTCTTCTGTTGTTTTTTTAGCAATTTTTTTAGTTTAGACAATTTTCGCTTGGGGCAGGATTTGGCTGATTCGCCAGGGTTCACCCATTACGATGAGCTTTTCTGATTATTATACAGGATCAACTTTTCATCACAGGTAATGATTCGCTTTAAAATCCCTTCATTATTGTGTCGGTTAATCAAAGTAACACAGCAGTCGATCCACGTTTGTCGGTTTGCTGCACTCAATTATTTCACCTTCCCAATTTTCTTCAAGTGGATTAAAACAGTTTTATCACTAACACCACAGCCTGCAGCTAACTCGGGCGTGGTTTGCGATTGATCCGCTTCCAGAATAGCCTTCAATTCTTCATTATCAACTTTGGTCTCCGGCCGTCCACGGGGCTCGTTTTGCAGGTCGAAATTTCCATAACGAAAACATTGGAACCGAAAACGCACTGTGTTTTCTTTTACGACACCGCCGCAATATACATCATTAATCCTTCGAGCGGTTTCTGCAGCACTGGTGCCACGATAGAACTCGTTCTCGTAAACAAAGAGAGTGTAAATACTCTCGTAAATAAGTCGATATTTCAAGTTTTCCATTTTGTAAACTGAGGAAAAAACAAATGAATTATGGTTTTCAGAACACAAAAGCATGGGTAAATAGCTGTATAAATTTGAAATTAGAATGCATAACTAAAGAGGAGATATTTGAGATCAAAGTGGCCAGTACCACAAAACACCAATTTTTAGTTTCTAAGGACCTAATTAATACCTATTATACGATCCGCCATAAAAAAACAATTTACAAGACTTTCGTTCGTCTGTTTGTTTGTTCTGACGTGGTTCTGCCTAATCACTGAAACGGATTAACTGATTTTAACCGGACTATCACTGGTAGATAGCTGATGTTAAAAGGAGTAACTTAGGCTATTTTTATTCTAGAAAAGTATAGTGTACCTACAAAATAAAAATAGGTGTATGGTGTAAAAAATATTACTTTTATCATAGTGTACACTGACGAGACCAGCAGCAGGACACGTGTCTGATGGTAAGCAGCATGCCTGCACATAACAGCACAGTGAAAGGGAGCTATTGGAACACGAAGAGTCCAAATCATTACCTAGCACTGCACTCACCCAGAGATATAAGTTGTTTTATCTCTATGCCGAGTCGCTGAAAATGTCGCTATGTCGCTGAAACCATTGAATTTCAGGCAAGCCGACACCTGCTGGTTGCCTGGAAGAGATTGCTCTCAGCAATAAGGCCGCCATTTGTGGCGCTAGTTTATAAGTGTGTCTCTGTAATATTTTAAGCTTTTTTTCCTGTCACAATAAAGAGTTTCTATCTATCTACACCACGAGGCACAGCTAACCTTCCTTATGTATATTATAAATGCGAAAATTTGTATGTTTGTTGCGATTGAGCAAGAACTAATACGGAACACAGTTAGATTATAGTCTGGATTAGCACATAGGCTACTTTTTATCATCATCATCAACAGCCCACTAAATGTCCCCACTGCTGGGACTCGGGGCCTTCTCTCGCAAGGAGAGAGTTAAGGCCATAATCCACCACGCTGGCCCAGTGCGGGTTGGCGGATGACACATGACTTCGAAAGATTCTAGGTACATGTCGGTTTCCTCACGATGTTTTCCTTCACCATTTTAAGTTAGTGGCATTATGCACATGACTTCGAAAAGACAGTGGTGGGTGTGGGGTTTGAACCCGGGGTATCCGGATCGGCAGGCGCCGTTCTCCCTACTAGACCAGCCGTAACTTCTACTTTTACCCGTACCGTTAGCCGTAACGTACTTTTTATCGCGGGAAAAGAATGGGAACGCGAAATGCGTGCGTAATACGTGGCGCTGCTAATTTTACCTATATCTATCTTCTATCTATCTATATATATAAAAGCGAAAGGTCACTCATCAAGGAATCTCAGAAACTACAAATGCTAGGAACCTGAAATTTTGCATGGAGGTCCCTTTCAGCACGTAGGCGCTCGCTAAGACGGGGTATTGCGAAATTCAACCTCTAAGAGGGTGAAACAAGGGATGAACGGTTGTATGAAAATTCGTCATTTTCAAAGCTATCAGACACTTGACACGAAGCAATTAAATGTTTGTTCAATCAATTTTCTAATTTCGAACTGTACGGGGATGAAATTGGGGTTGAAATGGGGGGATGAATGTCAATATGGAAGTTCCCACTGTTCCCACGTTATTTAGACACTTGACACGAAGCAAATAAATGTTTGTTCTAGCAATTTTGTAATTCTAACAGTACGGGGATGAATGTCAATTTCTTCCATATTATCTATATCATTTCGAACTGTATGGGGATGAAATTGGAGTTGAAATGTGGGACGATGGTCTCTCCACTTTCACACCTAAACAACTGAACCGATTTTGATGAAATTGTATAAAATTGTTATATTATAAGCTGGTTTTAGTAACCGTAAATGTGTCTGGGTATACAAATAGGTACTGCCTGAGTTTCCTTAGTATTTATTTCGCGCGGACGAAGTCGCGGGTAACAGCTAGTAATCTATATATACATAACTGATTTCGAGTTTTCGTGGCAAAATACTGCGTTAGTCTATGCCAAAATATCCCGCTATACTATGCCAGATTATACAAAACAGCAATATTATTTCTATAATTTATATCTTTCTTTTGTATAATCTCACTTAATTTTAACTTTTCTTTGTAAGTATCTATTTTTGTAACTATTAATAAAAAGCACGGACCTAGAAGTCCGTGGAGTGTAATGGTCCACTCAAAAAATGAAATTAGATATTTACACACACACACACTTTAGAGATAGATAAATTGACTAGAACATTTGATTTCACAATACTGAGGTCATAGGTTAATACCGCCTGCATCTCTGACTAATTTTCCAAGTACAGATTGTGATCGTATGGACGAGTTTGTCATCACCAAAGGAAAACATCGCGTGGAAACTGGCGTGTTCCAAGAGAGACGTATTTTGATGATAAATATATGGCATCCGCCAACTCAAACTTGGCTGCCATCGTGGATGACCATAGACTCTTATAGATACTCTTGTGAGAGAAGACTACATGGCAGTGGAACATAAAGTGGGCTGCTTGTACTGAAATATTAAATTCTCTATCACAAAACATGAATTTAGCTCAATTAAGTCTCTTTGACGTCGAATATTTCTAAATCTACCGATTTGACTTCAAAAGACAGACTTTTGTTTCGCATAAACCTCAAATAAATGTATGAAACCCGACGTTAGGACTGCCTGAACCGCACCTTCATATCTCATTCGGTGATCAGTCAGGTAATGCCTATATTTAGATTGGTACAACAAAAGCAATATTTACATTTAAAAGCCAAAGTTCAGTAGATTACAGAGAAGTGTGTTGGTATTTCCAAAAGATTTATCAAGGCTTGTAACTGCGATGTATGTACGTATAACTTGCTGAGATGTATTTTTTGAGCTGTCATACTAAAAGTGGTATGTCATGCATTAGGTCCTACAGTGGTTCTCAAACTTGATTGGGCTCCTGATTGGACTCCGACCAACCTAACATTAACTGCCAAATCCAGGACCTCCTCTTGGCAGTTTTAGTATGAGAGCATAAAATGACGATTCACAGAACCCTAGTTTAGTTTGACGGGGCTGTTTCCGCACTTAGCCTCTCAAGATAGGCCCTTGTGCGTGGCTCAGTTCAGCCCTAGTTTCTATGGTAAGAAAGAAGAAAACGTTGTCCGTCGCGAAGCCCCACGACGCGATGTGAACCGATTAAAGGTCGATTCACACATATCAGTGACGGTTCAGTGTCCGCTCAGTTCAATATCAGTGCTTCAGTGTTGCGCCAGTGACAGCGACAGTCAGTACTCAGTTCAATGAAAACGTGTCCCTCGTCAAGTATCGTGATTGCTTTTGTGGCTCTCTGTTCAATACTGCGGAGCTAGATAATATAATATAATACAACAAATACATACATAAATAAAGTATTAAAACTATGTGATGGTATTTACCATCTAACTTTATTTTCGCTCCTGTTTTGTTCCACAAATTGGTTTTGTATGTCAAATCCATGTACTTTGCATGAGACAAATCATACAAAACCCGTATGAAAACCATAATATGAAAGAATATTTCGCACTGTGTCGGCACTGTGACTTCACTGATATGTATGAATCAACCTTCCGTCCGTGATTGCCGGTGTCGGTACTGACACTGAGAGCACTGTGTCATCACTGACACTGACAAGTGTGGATGCGTTTATAGAGAATGTATGAAAGAATATTTCGCACTTTGCCGTGAATGTGTTTCAAAGTACCTACGTACATTTTTATTTCCATTTTACAAGCTTTAGTTAGCTCATGGATCTGGTTATCTTGTACCTATATAGCCCCTAGTGGGTTGCGAGCAAGGGCCGAGACCCACACTTGGGGAACTCCTGAATTAGGGTGTAAAACATTACAAAAACTAATCAAGGGCGTATAATATATCGAACTACCCTCTTTATCGGTTTTTGAGACCATTTATGTTACTCCAAGTCGAACATAAATCTCGCACGCTAACGAAAAACACACTCACTATATCACTATTTTTTATGTGACTTGTTTAGACCTCTCTAAGGTAATGTTATAGTTGACAATTATTATGGTACCATATTTTTCTATCATAACATGGCTTGTGAGGCCTGTTACGTCCGCACCCGACTCGAATAAGTAGATTATATAACTTTGCCTAATTTGTATGTACGCACATAAAATTTAGCCTATGACCAGATTATCTGTTTCTTTGTATAGTGTTTCTTTGTATTGTGTTTATTTTTATTTCTTTGTGTTTCTGAGTATGAATATAAGTATGTTTATACACCTATATAGGTGTAATACCTACCATATGTATTGTAACATGTAGGTATAAGTATTATGTCAGCTATATGGCTCCCATAGTACAAGCTTGGCTCAGTTTTGGGTCAGATGGTGTTGTTTGAAATGTTCACCAATATAAATTTTTGAAGTGAAAACTTATTTTGGCGCGCCTAGACAGATTTTTCGTGGGCTGTGAAACGAATTCTAGCGTCACGCTCGGATATGATAAGAAATCTTCGGGTAAAGTCGGGACCATAGCCATTGGCTATCTAGAAATGCGTCATCCAATGGGAAATGCTAAAAGGGCGTGGCTTGCCCATCATGGCATGGCCATCTAGAAATGCGTCAGCCAATGGGAAATGCTGGTGCATTTCTAGATGGTCATGCCATGATGACCAGGCCACACCCTCCGGTTACACCAGTATAGTTTCCGAAGTAAGCTATCACATTCTGAGTTATAAGTTTTCACTTTTATGGGCCGTTCCTATGTATGACTGCCAATTTTTTATTATTTATTTTATGATGTTGGTTCCGAAGATTACCTCATACGTGTTAACACAACTAGAAATATTGTCGTTTTAAATCAATAGATAACGGTATACAGTCTAGGTGTACGTGTGTGCTCGTAGATTATGTGTCACTACCCTGGACGATGAGTGCCACTGTCGCATATCACAAAGAAATAAGATATTTATTGTACGAAAGTAAAGTAGTTCAACAATGAGGTAATAGTACATTATGATATAAGTGCGGTAAGTTGATAATTACAGCCGAGGCTTTATTGCTAGCTCGAGCCGAAGGCGAGAGCTATAATTAGCAGAGGCTGTAATTATCAAAGCGCACGTATGTCATACGACGTTTTATAACATATTTGCGAGGAAATAAACAAAACTCTGACGACATTTTCAAATAAAAACAAAACAGCGAAAAAAAACGCGCGGAATAATATTTACTTGATCACAGATCAAAGCACAGAGTAAGTAATCACTATGGATCACAGATTAGCAATGCGCGCGCATCGTCACCTTTTTTTTTAAGCAACGGCACAGAACCAGCCTGTCTGCCATTAATAATAAAGTAAATTAATATTTTTGTGTTTTGTTACAGAAAAATTAAAGTAATTTATGGTCTAAATTAATTAAATTAACGAATTTAATAATTCTTTATTATATTTTACCTCTCAAAGTAAATTTTATTCATAAAATGTTGACCACACTTTTCTGACATAAAAACTCTTTACTAAGATTTAAAAAGGTACCGTTCGTTTTAGACGGAGCATATCTCTCTACCTAGTCTGTGGACGGAGCATTTTGAAACCGTGCGTTTTACATTACACATTACAGCACTAGTGCGTAATAAGATACATTACGATACAGAAATTGGTCCAATAAGAGACCCTTTACGAGCAAATATGTTATAAATAATTTTATGGGTACAACCTCATGGTATAGGTACGTAGGTACTACCAGCTTATATTCAGAGAGCTGGTTGCAAATTTTCGACAAGCATTTGAGGCAATCTGAAAACTTGTCAAATATTTCGACTATTACACCCCAACATGGAGGTGTAGACTTGGCTGGTGAGTAGCGGGGCAAAATGAATCCCTCAATTTGGATCAATTCTCAGGTAAAAAGTCCCACCAAAATTAACTGTTTTTTTTGGAATCCCTATATTTATAAAAGCAGTTTGAAATTTTAATTGGAAGTTTAACCCAATAAAATTTAATTAATACATTTTTGGAAAACATTTTTGCATGCGCCTGGCTATGTTTAAGCCCCGACTAAATCGTCTGGCTTATTATTTTTCTAATTCCTTATATATTAAACTACAACATATAAAAAATTAAAAACATATTTATTGAAAAAATGTTTGCCTGTAAAGTCGGTTTACTGACGATAGAACGTGACAACGTCTTAAGAAAATACTGATGGAATGGTAGCATTTTTCAAAAGAAAATTTTAATTTCATTTGTTGAATAGATTTGTATGTAAAAAGTAATCAGTAGAATTTAGTCATTTTCAATCAAAACAATGCAAAAAAGCTTATAGATACCGGGGATCGAACCCGGGGCATTTCACATGCAAAGCGAACGCTCTACTACTGAGCTACATCCTCGCTTGAACTACTGGTCGAAATAATTAATACAACTGTAACAAGGTAACGACCGACGGTCGTTACCTTCCAAGGTAACGCTACATGACGTCATGTTTTGCGGGCGTGCAGCCGGCTTCATCGAATTTTAAGACGTTATCACGTCAAAAAAAATTGATACTTTTTTTTTTAATGCATGGATTCATTTTGCCCCTCTTCTACTCACTACCTCACTAGCCAGGTCTGCACCTCCGTCTAGTGATATAATAGAAGAAATATGTGACAAGTTTCCAGTTTGCCTCAAATACCTATCCAAAATTTGCTACCAGCTCTCGGAATATTACTTGAAGCTCCGACAACAAACAATATTTTTTGGGTAGTCGTGTGAGCAGGTCCGCTACCGTATTTGATAATTATCAGACCTGACTTTGCGTGTCTTAATTAAACTTCAGCTATAGGTATTTACTATTCGTATGTAGTATACAGCGTTATCTGATTCAAAGTCAAGTCAAAAACCTTAAACAGGAAGTACAGATATTTGCAACAGGTTTCTGTCTGTCAGACGTTTCTTCTAAGACAGAAATATGCATTCATTTAGAATTTTACAACGAGAATTCAGAATTCAAGGGAACTCTAGAAAATAAAACTCGTAATTCTGAGCAACTAATTTAACTTTCACGTCTAACTCCGAATTACTCGTACTAAATACGATCAAACCAGTTGTTTTACACATTTTGATAATATTTTTGATTGATACATTTTTGCAATTTGAGACTTTTTTTTATAGTAGGTACAGAGTGACAATACGAGCAGGACATGTGTCTGATGGTAAGCAACACGCCTGCCCATAACAGCATAGTGACATGCAGCGATTGGAACATGAAGACTTAAATCATTACCTAGCTCTGCACTGAGGTCGTCACCCAGAGATATGCACTGTAATTTCTCTGGAAACATTGCCCTTCAATCAGAAACACTGTCATGGTGAATAGTCGGTCTTACTGATGAACATTATACTTTAATGTACCTACATAAAGATAGTAGAGACACGCAGTCCAAATAACGCCAAGAGACATACATTATATCTTTCACTGAAAATGGAGATAAAATGTAAGGAGAATTTTGAGAACATTGAGAACACTTCACTCGATATACAGATTTTTTTTGACAGCGAACGAACTCAAAGATAAACATGATTTGTAAAACAGCGATGGGTCTTTGTAATATGATTTGAAGTAGGTATAAGATGTATCGTTTTAGACTACAGATCACAAATTCGAAGCCTTAGCTTCTTTGTCTTTGATATTAGTAGGTATTTATGTATTTTATTTTAAATTAGGTACCTATTTAATCGCGTGTGGAAAAACCTCATAGGAATTAGTGCGATTTTCTGATAGGTACAAAATTATTTTACATTTTATTATTTATTTTTTACTTTCATAGGTTTACAATTTACCGCCATCTCACCTGACACTAAGCGGCGATGCGGTCTACGATGGAGCGTGTTTACCTAGACGACACCGATTCCCTCTCGATTTGAAGACACATTGCAACCATCGGGGAAACCCCAGTCAGGCAACGTATTCCACAGCCTAGACGTTCTTATCACTGTTTTTTTTTCTTTGTCAGGTCAGCATAGGTACTAGCGACGCGTGCCGGTCGCGGGTGGCAGCTTGCGAAGCCAACGCGGCTAGCGTGCGTCGAGCGGTATGCGGCTCAAACGGGCAAACTTACCCCAACCGATGCCAACTGACGAAAGCCCAGTGCGCTGGAGAACCTATCACTGTCGCCAAGAAAGGATCTTGCGATGGTAAGTCCTTTAATAATAATAATAAACTACGTTTATTTGTGCTTAAAAAACTAAACTAGTGGTAGGACTCTTAGCAGAGTCCGCCTGGGGAAGTACCACACCTTTGCCAAATATTCTACCGCCAAGCAGTAATGTGCAAACTTTACTGTGTTCCGGTTTGAAGGGCAATGATTCCAGAGAAATTACAGGGCTTAGAGACATAATATCTTAGATCTCTGGGTGACGAGCGCAGTGCAGTGCTAGGTAATGATTTGGACTATCATGTTTCAATAGCTGCGTGTTACTGTGCTGTTATGTGGCAGGCATGTTGCTTACCATCAGGCACATGACCTGCTCGTCTCGTCACTCTATGCTATAAAAAAAAAAAAAACTAATTCACTCACCGACTAAGCTAAAAAAAGGGGTAGACAACTTTTAACAGACAAAAACTGAGTCGGTAAACGCTGAATTTCCACACTAGGTTGACCTGTGTCGTGGGAGTTCAGGCTCTTCCGTTAATAAGCCTTTGTCGTAGGTATAGGTTTTAAAACATTCGCAAAATGAACTCATATTAAAAACATTATTTCAATCTTAATCGCGATTTAAATTAAAAATAATTCGAGGTAATTAAACCTCGACGTTTTGGCAGCGTTACAACCGCAGTGGTCACGAAAAGACTAAATCGAGGTAATTAAATCATTTAAATCACTAAATATCCTGTTTAATGTTTTCTATATGCATTATAGTAATGAATGTAACAAACAGGAAGAGTGAAAAACACGTATCCAATTTCTAATCAGTGTTGATGATCAATGTATCTGGGTGATGAGGGCATTATGGTGCTAAGCCAAGCTAAGCCAAGCCAAGTAGGTGCGTAGCCAAGTACCCATGCTTACCATCAGGCCCATATTACATTCTCATTGTCTGAGAAAAATCTTAGGAAAAGAGTTTTCTTTTAAAGAGAGTTTTTCAAACGATTGAACAGTTTTTGGCATCTACTGGACTTTAAATACGATTTGTTTCAGGTTTAGTTTGAGGAGGAACATGAAATTGTTGCTTCTTTAATAATAGAGTAGCCTCTGTTTGTGCAGTAGGGGGAAGTTAAAGCCATATCTCAAACGAGTCGCGTAGAAAGTGGCTTATGATATAACTGTGATGTATATTCCATTGATTTACGCTGACTTCCATAGCTTTTGCTACAATAAAAACTAAGCATAAATTTCGAATCACGAGCGAAATGTTATAATTTATGACTAATTAATATTCTTGATTATCTTGAGGCCTTCATCGGTTTATGGAAAATTCAAATATGCTTTGTGTTACTAGTGTGTTCTAGGTTTCATTGTAATTTGGTTTTGTTAGACTCGGCCCCTTTAAAAAACTACATTCTTTGCTCGGGATTTTTACCGTAGTTATATGGTGGTGTGTATGTGTGGTGGTCATGTTCATGAAGAGAGGAGGAGGGGGGGCAGAGGACATGATTTTGAAATGCGGTATAACATCAGATATACCACTATTTACTTTTATACGTGACCAAAGATTGTGATGATTGTTGTGTATAACTGCAGTAATGAGCATTATAAACTTTACTTAAGTAGTTTAACTACTTAGTGACTATTTATCAAAATATATCATAATTTCCTAAAAGTGGAAATGAATGAGTCTTTCTTCGCGTTTACAATCTTACACTATAGATATATGCACGATGCATTCATGCTTAACATGCATGATTGCATCGTCTTTGTCTATAAAGAAAGTAGTTATAATGTTAACAATGTCAGTAGAATTATGCACTACTTTATCAACCTTGATGGAACTCTCGCGACGATCGGCTGTTTCATTTTAAGCGCGCCTTTTGATGAGAACCACTAATTAGTACACAACATTACATTATAATTCCCTACGAATATAATAAACGCGATAGTAATTAATTCTGTCTGGCTGTTACGTTTTCACACCTAAACTACTGTATTTTCAAATGAAATTTGTACGTCGCTAATTTAGAGCCTAAATGTGACTTATTTCTGAATGCGAAACATGGGTTTGAGGTGTTGAAATAGGGGGTGAAAGTTGAAAGTTCATATGTAAGTTTGAAAGTAGACGCTTGAAACTTAGTTTTTCGACGTTTGATTAGATATAAAAACCACGACATTCTAAGTTTGTACACATGTTTACCCTTGAATAGTATTTGGCGAAAATAATTTTCGTGAAATACTAATACTAGATATTATAAAGCGAGTTAAAGTCAAAGTACTTTATTCATAAATGTACAATTTACACGTCAATAAATAAAAAATAAAAACAAAAGAAAGAGCATACAAATTGTATACATTTTCAAAGTTTGAAATGACTACTTTTCTGTATTATAATAATTATTGTACAGAAAACTGTCAAGCATTATTTGAGTATAATATATTTTTATAACAATTGTACTGACCCATGTCAAATTTTTGTATACATTTTTATAGGACTTTGCCATCACTCTCTAAAAATTCGGTGTAACTGTAAAAAGCTTGATCGATAAGCCAGCACTTTAATCTGTTTTTGAAGCTGCCAAAACTTGGAGCAGATATAACTATTTTGGGAAGAGTGTTATAAACTTCAGGTCCCATAATGTGAGTTGACCATTATGATTTATGGTTATTATTATTATGGTTGATTAATGGTTGACACTTATTTGTACGATCCTTATTATCGTACAATAAAATGTTATAACTTACTTTAATTTAATTATACTCTTTGTATGCTCTTTTTTTGTTTTTTTTTTAAATTGACGTGTAAATTGTACATTTATGAATAAAGAACTTTGACTTTGATTTTGACTTTATCATTCCCGAGCGTGACGCTAGAATTAAATTCACAAATCACGAAAAATATGTCTGTGGCACGCCAAAAGAAGTTTTCACTGCAAAAGTACCTTACTGTTCTTGTTACTTTAAAATTAATTTACAACTTGCGTCAATGACTATCTTCCGGTCTACTTTTTTATTAAGTCAGACCCTTAAACCAGGTAATTTTATGACTCGAGAGACGTGTTCAAACGGCTAATATTTTACATAATATGCAGACACAGCGTTTCGTTTAATCAGATATTGTCTGTACAGTTACGCTAAAAGTAAACCTTTTTGGGCTCAGTAATTCCAGTGACGGAGATTTCAACATTTGTGATTAGTATAATAACCATCGATATAAACCATTCGATGTGCCCTGAGCACCTTGAAATTGGTAATAACCTGCGCCTCTGTATGTAGCGCACCTAAGTGGTTTACGCACCACCAATCTGCTTGACTCCTAGATTTGCTAGCGGCGAGGTATGCTGTGGTTCTACTTATTTTGGCTGTTGATAATGAATAGTTATAGTAGGCGTAAACGTCCAGCGTTCACCGCTTCCTGCAACCGACTAGAACGGAAAGAGTGAGCTCACTCTTCTCAACGATGACATAATTCCGTGCGTCTGAAGTATGGGAAGGCACATCTGATGGTTTATTTCGATGATAATAACGGGATCGCGATAATTAGAATGTATATAGAAGGCTACGCGACATGAGGCTTCAGTAAATCTGAAAGACCGGTACTTCCAACACTTTTCTCCTCGTCATAAACTTTGAGCTTTATCACATATTTATTTACCCATCTGGGTACGATATAGGTGAGGAAACAACATGGGTCAAATTATTATTTCTTTCGTTTTGAGAACTTCGTTTGTTTTTATTCAAAACTTGCGGACAACGCAAGCCTCTACAAGGCAGAGGTATCGAAAAGTCCAAAGCACGTATTAATATGTCGCATAGAAGAAAAATACGTAGTTTTATCATTAGATTAAGGTTGCAGAGTAGGTACTAAATATTGCTGCTGCCCAGAAAATCTGATCATCACTCACACAGAAAATCACTCAAATCGTTTCTTCCAAGTGAGCGTGCTCCATCGTAGACCACGCATCAATTCTCATCAGACCAGTATCTTGTATCGTTTATAAGTCTACGTAAGATTTATGTAAAAAGTATTGTTCACAGAAGAGCAGT
Source organism: Ectropis crepuscularia (assembly GCA_963693475.1). Lineage (NCBI taxonomy): Eukaryota > Metazoa > Arthropoda > Insecta > Lepidoptera > Geometridae > Ectropis > Ectropis crepuscularia. Next base: position 22,995,197 of record OY856338.1, read on the forward strand.
CATCCTGCCTTGCGACGCGTAGGTATGCTTTGAACGCTCACAGCGGGAAGAGGTCAGCGTACATTCCCCGTTGCCGTACCGACGGCACTTACGCAGCTGTGCAGTGCGCTTCTGCAGACGCGGCTGCCGGATGCTGGTGTGTCACTCCAGACGGGAAGCCACTACCAGACACCGCAGTCAGAAATGGCAAGCCAGATTGTTCTAAGACTGGTGAGTAAAATACTACTTTTTGAAGTGAAAACTTGTTTTGGCGCGCCACAGACAGGTTTATCGTGGTCTGTGAATTGAATTCTAGCGTCACGCTCGGGAATGATAGGAAATCTTCGGGTATACTCGGGACCAGGGCCATTGGCCATCTACGACAGAAATGCATCAGCATGCTCATGGCCACGCCCTCCGGTTTCACCCGCGTAGTTGCCAGTTTCCAAAGTAAGCTATCAAATTCTGAGTTATAAGTCTTTACTTCTCAAAACTCTGACATCTACTGTTGCGAATCCGGAAACTAGAAATTTACATTTCGTTTACCAATGTTAAGTCGGGAGAACGGCAACTGCCGATCCGGAGCTTCTGGGTCGAATCCCACGCGCAGCACTATCCCTTCGAAATCATATGCGTATTGTCGATAGTTATGTATGTTTCAACAAAGAGGTCCAGCGATGCAACTCGGATCGGCAGCGTTCGGGAAACTACGGCACATCTGGGAGTTCAAAATACCCCAATGCTTGAAGACGAAAGTCTTCAATCAGTGCGTGTTGCCAGTGATGATTTATGGAACTAAGACGTGGTCCTTAACTGTGGGCCTCATAACAAAGCTCAAAGTCACACAGCGAGCTATGGAGAGAGCTATGCTCGGAGTCTCTTTGCGCGACAGAATCCGTAATGAGGATATTCGCAAAAGAACGAAAGTAGCCGACATAGCTCGAAGAGTAGCCAAGCTGAAGTGGCAATGGGCAGGCCACATCGCTTGTAGAACTGACAACCGATGTGGAAGAAAGGTTTTCGAGTGGCGACCTCGAACCGGAAGACGCAGTGTTGGACGGCCTACCACGAGATGGACAGATGACCTCACAAACGTCGCTGGAAACCGCTGGTTGCAGGTTGCGCAGGACCGTTCGTTGTGGAAATCTAGGGGAGAGGCCTATGTTCAACAGTGGACGTCTTGCGGCTGATGATGATGGTGTATGTTCCTAGAATGTTTCAAGGTCATGCTATATTCACCAAGCCGTACTAGACCAGCGTCACGGATTATGGCCCTGACCATATCCTTGTGAGAGAAGGCACCGAGTCTCAGCAATGGGTAGTTTTTTGTTTCGCTTTTTTAGTAGAGCATTGCACCATTGAAGAACATTAAAACTACTGTGGGGCTCTCGAATTTATATAGTAAGAAGTGTAAGGAGCCATTTCGTTCCGGCAAGCGTGAGACCTACGTTAATTCTCATCAGCAACGTGCTGTGATATGCCCATATTGCTATCCAAACCAAACACACATGCACCTAAAATTGACGGTTTTATTGTGAGAACGGTAAAATCCGTAGCTATTTCTCAAAATTTCAGACTCTCTCAACTACTCATCAATTGAACAAATATGTTTCTCAGCCCAATTCAAAACATCTGTTTTACCTAACCGCATCGTTGTAAATAAGAGTTGGGAATACGTTGGAAGCGATTTGTAAACACAGACCCAGATGAAAGCTCCTGTTTACGTTAAATGGGGCTACATGGAAAGGGTATATTATACAAAAATAACGCGTTAGTCACAACATTCTCAATTTCATAACAAAATTGACTTTATTTCGTTAAAGCGATTTTGTCGAATTTTGATATTAGTTAGTATGAATTTATTTGTTTTTGTCAATATTTCAGTGCAAGTAAAGGCAGTTGCGGTATCGCCCTTTCGACTTAGCAGATTATTTTTGCGTAATCCCGTATTCGAGTATCTCGGAGTACCGATCGTTAGGTTTCCAGTTTCTCGTGAAACAAAGTTTAAAACTGCAACTGACAGGAATAAATCAGTTATAATGTTTTCCTAGAAATGCGGGTCAGACACACAGAATGAGTAATCGACAGCTCATTCTACTGAGAATTTATCCTGTTCTATTGAAGGCCGCCAAAAAACCTTATTTGTAATTGACTTTGTTTTTAGTAATAATATTTTTACAAATGGTCCAATAGTAATTGATCTTAGATAGCCTCTTAATCTATATCTGCCGAACTACAATACCAAACTTTAGACTAGCGAAGAAGGTGCACTGAAGTGCCTGGGGAAGTACCAAACTTTTGCCAGTTATTCTACCGCCAAGCAGCAATGTACAAACATTATTGTGTTCCGGTTTGAAGGGCAATGTTTTCAGCGAAATTACAGGGCACAAAGATAAGTCATCTAATATCGCAGGGTAACGAACGCAGCGCAGTGCAGGTTAATATTTGGACTCCATTAGCTGCGTGACACTGTGCTGTCGTAAGTACCCGTGTTGCTTACTATCAGGCAGGTATTCTGCTCGTCCAGTTACTCTATACTATAAAAAAACTGACTAACTAACTATACTTATGAAGCTCATGAAGCAAATTGGAAGCAGACCTGAAAGCATTACTACTTACCATAAATAAATATACCTACTCACCATGTTAGTAAATTTCTCTGGGATTATCTGGTTTTCTATTTTCTCCACAGTCTACACCACTATACGCGCATTGTGGTGAAAATCTTGATTAACGAGTTTTTAAACAACAACTAATTAGTATTATACAGTAATACGACTGCAGCGCTACGTGTCAACGTACAAGAGTGATGGTAAAAGAAGACTATTTCCGTTACTATTTATTTTACCTCACTTTGTTCTCTTATGTAAATGAATACCTACTCGTATTTTACCTGTAGACGTGTAGGTGCATCTATTCTAATCTACAGTAATGTAATATAATATTTACACTAATCGAAATACCCTATTTGTATAATAGCATGTAGCCCGTACATAATGGGATACCAAAGCAATAGAGTACAAAGATAGTTTCACAATATTACAATTTCAAATTGTTCACAATACGATCCATTTCATTGAAATGAAGTTTTGTTTGTATAAAGAGGCTATAAACATGTTAAAAGATATAGTGCACATAAGGGTGAACTATTCGCTATTCGATAATTCATTCATGGGTTTTTTTATAGAATACAGTGACAAGACGAGCAGGACATGTGCCTGATGGTAAGCAACACACCTGTGCATAATAACACAATGTCATGCAGCTATTGGAACATGAAAATCCCAAATAATTCCCTAGCACACTGCACTGCGCCCAGTTATCTTTATGCCCATTAATTTCTCTAAAAATATCGCCCTTCAAACCGGAACACAGTGTGTGCACATTATTACTGGTTGGAGGTAGAATAACTAGGAAAGGTGTAGTGCTTCCTCAGGCAGACTCTGTAAATAGTCCTACCACTACAAATAGATAAAGGGTTCACGATGAAAAGTAAGGTAAGTTACGGTGGTCTAGTCGGGAGAACGGCGGCTGCCGATCCGGAGACCCCGGGTTCAAACCCCACACCCACCACTGTCTTTTCGAAGTCATGTGCGTAATGCCGCTAACTTAAAACGGTGAAGGAAAACATCGTGAGGAAACCGACATGTACCTAGAATCTTTCGAAGTCATGTGTCATCCGCCAACCCGCACTGGGCCAGCGTGGTGGATTCTGGCCTTAACTCTCTCCTTGCGAGAGAAGGCCCCGAGTCCCAGCAGTGGGAACGTTTAGTGGGCTGTTGATGATGTTGAACCGATGAAATTACGGATAATAAATAAATAATTTAAGTGAAATAGAAAATTTTCTGTGCACCCAACTGTAACAAGATGATGATAATGATATTATGTGCCTATAATACTATGAATATTATATTATTAGTTAAGAAGAAAGGCGTCAAGATGCCGCTCGTTTTTAGTTTGAACAATATTTACACCACCATTAATTTTACGAAACTGTAGCAACTCGGTAAAAGAGAACAGAGCACATTGATGAAAGATTTATAAATAATGTACTCATTCATGGATTACGGCGTATAATGGAGAATTTTAAGATAATGCGAGATCACAATATTACTCGTGACGAAAGAAAGTTTTTAAAATCATATTGCGATAGTTTTGATGGTGAATTAATTAATTCTTCTTCTTATGGTGCCGTCTCCTTCCGAAGGTTGGCAATCGTTACGGCTATTTGCACTCTGGACACCGCCGCACGGAAGAGCGATCTGGTACTTTTGTTGTACCAATCACGTAGATTACGCAGCCAAGATATTCTTCTTCAAGAAATTCTATTCAAGATATCTATCTTAAGATCCAGGCCTTCTCCTGCCCTGGATCTTCCCTTGTATGATTAGTTGGAGAAGGTCATACTTGTTATTTCTCATTATGTGTCCGAGATGTTGGAGCTTTCTACTTTTTATTGTGGTTAGAATCTCTGCGTCTTTCCCCATCCTCTGCAACACCGTGTTGTTACGGACCCGCTGTGTCCACGAAATCTTCAGCATTCTCCGATACACCCACATTTCAAATGCTTCCACTTTGTCGCTCATGGCTTTAGTGAGCGTCCAAGCCTCAATTAATTAATTACCTATGATCAATTTTTTATGCAATTTAAAATGTATTTAGTAGGAGAGCCCAATATACCCTGTACGTAGGTTTCTGGGATTTACTTGAGCGTGGCATATTAGGTAATTATGTATAAGGAAAAATATCATGCATATTGATAAGAACCTTCAGTCAGTATGATCCCTTTATACATATATCGCGTAGTATAGGGGTAACAACCGGATTAATAATAAAACGATTAACTAAAATCGTATCAGATTATCGTATCAAATTTAAATAAAAGGAGTTAGTAAAGCTAAAAATCAATTTGAAATGTATTCATTTCGTTAATCCAGCTGAGTAGTAGGTACTATTAATTCCACGGCAGGACCTAATTAAATAGGGTGAGGTAACTTAGTCAAAATAGCAATGATTAATACTTCCTATGAATAAAGAGGTATGCATCATGAGTGTCAGTATGGCAACAAAACTCACAAAGTATGAAATACAGGGTTATTGGTAATCAGCCTGCATCCGTTTAAGGGCATGTTCTGTATATTTAAACAAACAACTTTTGTTCTACAACTTTCGTTAAAACTTAATAGATAACCCAAAAAAATTGTATTTGTTGCCCTTTTTTGTACTGTTTAGCGACTTTTTAGTGTTTATTCACTTCGGCACATCATTTTTTGCGCGTTAAAGAGCATACGCGCTCTTGTTACGAATTGTTACGAAGAGTTCGATGCTTTTAGACCGTGCAAATATTTTTTAATTTTTTCTTTGAAAAAAAAACACTTGTTTTTTAAAACTGTAGAACAAAAGTTGACGTATTGAATGTACCTAACATCCCCTTAAAAGGATGCAGGCTGATTACCAATAACCCTGTATAAGCAGGTAAATTGTTTCACCCGTAAAATACTCGTATGTACATTAATAGATATGTACCTACTTCTCCTTTCTACGAGTATATGTATCGTGTGGGATGTGAAACCGACAAAACTATAATCATTAATTCTTTATTCCTCAATGAAAATACTGTGACTGCGACTGTGAGAATTGGAGCTCAAAACTAGGCAACGGTAGTTGCCTAGTGTAGAGCTCCAAGAGATGTATAATAAATATATTTTATAGTATAGTGACAAGACAGAGAGCAGGACATGTGCCTGATGTTAAGAAACATGCAAGCCCGTAACAGCACTGCGACACGCAGCTATTGGATCATGAAGAGTCCAAATCATTACCTAGCACCGCACTACGCTCGTCACCCGGAGATATAAGATGTTTTATCTCTTAGCCCAGTAATTTCTGAGGAAACATTGCCCTTCAAACTGGAACATAGCAATATTTGCAGATTTGCACACTACTGCTTGGCGGGAGAATAACTGGCAAAGGTGTGGTACTTCCCCAGGTGGACTCTTCAAAAAGCCCTACCCTAAATATGGTATCATCGGCCAACCCGCACCTGACCAGCGTACTCATGGGCTTGACTCTCACCTTGTTAAAGCAAACTTTGAACTTCAGTTACTTTAATTATACCCATTTTGCATTATTCCAGTCCAGCGACCGAATCCAGCGCTGGATTGCTTACTGGAATAATGTTAACTGGCACTGGAAAGCATTGGCACTGGATTGATGCTTTCCAGTGTCGATTTCCATTTTTCCAGTAAGCAATCCAGCGCTGGATTCGGTCGCTGGACTGGAATAATGTAAACCGGGTATTATTCTAAATCTTTTTCGGTTGTCAGTAGAAACAACATGTCAGTTGCGCAATCAGATTTAATATTTTTACCATATATCTCAGTCCTATCTGAAAAGATACGTTTACTTATATATATCCACTGTCCACACTACACTATCCAATCCAATTACATAAAAAACGCAGTAGTTTTATTTTTAACTTGATTTCAGTTGGTTTCCCTTTCGGTGAAAAATAATGATTATAGAGAAATTACAGGGCTTAGCGATATAATAGATCTCTGCGTGACGAGCGCAGTGCAGTGCTAAGTAATGATTCCATGGTGCAATAGCTGCGTGTCACTGTGCTGTTATGTGACATGCATGTTGCTTACCATCAGACACATGTCCTGCGCGTCTCGTCACTCTATACTATATAAAAATAATAAAAAATAAGTCTAGGGAACTCTAAAGTAAAAATAAAACTTACTGAAGATAGACTGTATAAGATCTCACGATGAAGTTTGAATAAGATTATTATAACAGTTGCGTCTTCAAAGAGAACACAGTACACAAATTGAAAAACACCGCGCTAAATATAACTTTCTTACCACTAAGTATGTGGTCAGTAATCCTAGTCGTTAGTGCAAACGTAAACAGTAAACACCCAGGGGGGGTCAGGGGCCCATAGATACGGAAGGGAGCAATCTCTGCCTGTTTAACACAGGTGCTTGTTATTGAATCAGACGGCATTGATATGATTGGAGTCGAGAACCACACCAGCATGTTTAGTACATCAATAACCTTAGCACGGTTCTCGATCGAAATTTCGGCTCATTAACATGTATGGAATATACGAGAGTGCTGCTAAGAAACAAACTCAACACTATCAGTTTGTAATACAGCAATGTCGTTATCTCAAAACAGCTTAACGAAACTATTTTTTTTATCTCGAAATGTTCGCTGGACCGCCATTTCGCCTTCTGTTAAGTGATGTTATGATCTATGATGGAGCGCGCTTACCTAGAAGAATCAGATTCACTCTCTTCAAGACTCACCTTATTATCTACTTGAATTCAACTTTGATTTTGACTTTGTTTGTCGTCACAAACGTGAAAGTCTATACTGATTTGATTTGCTCGATAATTTGAGGTTATCAAGTTATTACCATTCGTAGGCTTTGAGCAAATGTTTGGATTAGTATTGCGGTTTTAAAATAAAATAACAAATTAAACTAGTGTACCATCCGAGGTTGACAAAAATATATTGGTTTAAACTTTTAAGTACTATCTATGGTTATCAGTTAAACGAGTTTATCATTTTAGCCACAGATATCTAAATAATTATTATTTAGATTTCTGTGATTTTAGCCCATTACAAGTTAAGCTTCAAGTCGTCCAAAATGGTTATTTAAACTTATTATAAGATACCGAATCTGATCTAACAATACCTTATAGCCTTTTTCTCTATAATATTGTTAAAATGCTAATAACCTTCCAATATTATAAATTCGAAAGTTAGGATACTTATGTAAATGTTTGTTGCTCATTCACATTGTAAGGATAAAACGGATCAGTGTGAATTTCTATCTCGAAAAATGTAGAGTTCCTATGTTAATAGTCTTTTTCTAAATTCTACGTGAACCGAGTCTCAGGCAGATGCTAGTATTGGCATAAATATATCGATAGACTTAAGTTCTTAGATAATTTAAATAGTAACGCCGAACGTTAACGTTAAAGACGCTAACGCTATGAGTATTGAAATATTTCCACATCTCTGCTCAGCTGAAACTTAAAAGTTGGTACCGAACCGACTTTAAGTGGAACTTTCTATGTCACACTTCCTGTATAGTTACACAATCTTTGTCTCATTAGATGTACCCACGAATACCCTTTAGAGATGAGACAAAGGGTCAACCTACGCAGGACATCGCCCGTTGTTCGGCCTAATCAACGGCCTAGTCTGCACGGTCACTCTCTACAGTATACATTGCCCGACCTGATATTTGCATACAGAACATTTAAGTAATTGAATTTTTAAATGCCAGTGAATTCACGACGAAATACATTTTAAGTCTTCATTGAGGGATCGAACCACTGGATATGGACCTGAATGGTACATCGTTTAAAAATAGTAATGTATTTACAGAAATATTACCTATACGCAAGCATTTTCGGGCGCGTATATGTATACAGGTAGTGACGTATATGTTACCAGTGATTCTTATTTAACATTCATATTAATCTTGGAAAGTAGATAAAATAAAATTGATTAATCCTTAATCCGTACAGTTATACATTTGGCACGTCTTTATTCAAACACACAAACAGTCGAACAGATTTGGCGCATGCATGCACGGCGAATTTGACTGTAAACTTTAACAATGCACAAAATAGTATGTACCTATACTCGTATCAAATACGTGCTAGTAGGATGTAATGTTTTTGGATCACAGTTCCTTACGGTATGCTTGAGGAGATAAGGAATAGCTGTGCGACCAAGCTGAAAAAAAAATTTGAGGCGAAAACCGTAAGAAAAATATGTAACGGAAGTGACGTATCAATACTGCCGTGACCAGAGTTGCCAACTTTATTTTTCAGATGATTAATATAATTAGAAGATAATTAATAGTAAAATTAAGCATTTTTTGCAAATTGTGTGGCTTTCTATAAGTATTATCCGAATTAACTTCATTTCGACCTGGTTTTTTGTTGATTTAATGTATTTGTATGTATTTTTTTCAATAATACCATTCTGCACTCCTTTATAGAAACTGTAAGTGTGTGACAAAAATATCTTTACCGATTTGACTATGCTCAAACTTTTTAAATTTTTTTGGCCCGCCTTAGCCTTGGACAAATATTTGTTACACGTCATCTCAAAAACCGAGCTCTTACCTGTCTACATCCTGAACCAAAGCTTAGGTATAGGCATAACTCGTATACCCAGTATAAGTACCTACCCATACTCAGAATATATCGAAACATCTAGATATTGGATCGGCTCCAAGGAACGGGCAGGCTGCGGAGTAATATATTACTTACCTATAAGTCGCGGTTTGTTTGAAAGAGCCAAGGGGAAGGATTTTTGTTGTAAAAATAATCCAGGTAAAAACGTAGCATGAGTCAATACTTACGACCTGTGTTGACTTCATTCGGCACTTAAGTACTATCGAATATTATTAATTGGATGCGTTTATGGCGTCCTTCTAGGTACCTTGATTTTATTAATGTGGTGGTCGTTTTTGTAGTTATTATTATAGATTTACACTTGACCGCCATCTCGCCTGGTGTTAAGCGACGATGCAGTCTACGATGGAACTTGCTTACGTAGAGGAAACCAATTGACTCTCGACTTGAAATCACTAAAATTCCAATTTTAGTGTTGTCAAGTCCATTGGCCAAAACGTGGTGGTCGTTTTTAACTCTTTTTTTCGGAGTTTTCGCGCGGAGTGGTGGTAAGTGGGTTCGATTCCCACCCAAGACAAATACTTGAATAATTAGTACACATTTTTTCTGCTGCGTGTGGGTATTTCTAGGAGCTATTTTAGTTAGTGTTAATTTATAACTACATACTCGTAGTTAATGATGTATGAGTAACGTTCAATAATATTATTATTTGTTACTAGCTGTACTTGTTACTCATCGTCTTTCGCCTATCCTTATCCCATTTTATGTTGGGTCGGTACAACTTGTACGTTTCCTCCATTCGTCTCTATCATTAGTCAAATCTGGGTTTACTCCTTTCCTATCCATGTCCTCTTTCACACAATCCAGACACACTTTTTTTGGTCGTCCTCTACCACAACATCCATCAACATTAATTCATTTAAAACTCTATGGGTTATGTGGTCTACATCCCTACGCAGAACATGGCCAAACTACGATAAACTGGAGCTTTTCAACCTTTCTGTCACGGGTGCTACTTTCATACTTCCCCTAATATACTCATTCCTAATCCTATCTATCCGCGTCACACCACACATCTATCTCAGCATTCGCATCTCCGCTACATGCAATCGTCTATCTGTTCTAGCTGTACCTGCTACTACTAAGTGTAAAATTAACTACTAAGTGTGTAGACTCTTCTGTGACTCAAAAAACTCACCGGAAATATTTATATGTAGCTGTTATTTTTTTTTACTGCCACCATTTACCATTATTCTGAGATTGCTTCTACTAATTATAATCATAAAATATGGGCCTAATATACTGGCAGACACGAGAGGCTTACTAATAAAGTCACGGAGTCCTAATGCCTATAGTGAAATACCGACTACGAAGTAACCGTAAAACCCTAAAAATTCGGTCGCATGTAAAATCCAACCTAGGCTTAGCAAGTCAGGCCTTTATCCTTTTACGGGTAAATTGAGAAATTATTAGTTTATAATCTTGTTACTATTTTGTAGTATTGTCCTAATATCCTATTAAACTAACTTCCTCCGCCTATACAGGTACACAAGCGAACTTCCATTGTACAGGTTTCTTGTTAGTAATTGTTACCAGCAATAAGGCCTCTTATGGCGGTAATTTATATGTTTTATTGTAATACTTCTGTTGCAGTTTGTGTCACAATAAAGAGTTTTAATCTGTAATTAAGAAAATATGGTAATTACTTAACTTTGTTAATTACTTACTATGCGATTACAAAATAACTTACTCATTATGCCTTTATGTGTAAAACAATTTTGCAGACATTATAGAACGTTTTTATATGCACATTGCACTCATTAAAGGTCACCGTAGTATAAAGAGTTATTTAGAAAGTTGCAACATGATAGTGCATAATAACAAATTAACAACGAACAGCACTTATAACACTATCAATTTTCACACTTTACTTTCGCAGATAAAGCATTCTTATGATACAAATCACTTATTCCATTAATAACTACAAAGTTACCCGTATCTTAAATTATGAATACTTAGTTTTAGTTACAAAGAGTTTATACTTACTAAATCTATGGTCTCCTAACGAGCTTATTGCAGCCATAATGTTAATAATTATATCGTGCTGACAAAACTGTTCACAATACAATCTTTCTTTCATGAATCTATTTCATAAAGGGAGGAGGTTCTCAATTCAAGTACCATTTAAAACGCATTACTGTTTTTAGGGTTCCGTAAAATGTAAAAACGGAACCCTTATAGATTCGTCATGTCTGTCTGTCTGTCTGTCTGTCCGTCCGTATGTCATTGGCACTTTTTGCCGAAACTATGAGAACTACACTGTTGAAACTTGGTAAGTAGATGTAATCTGTAAACCGCTTTACGATTTGAACAAAAAAACTAAAAAAAAGTAAAATTAGGGTTGCCCCTCATACTGAGAACTGAAACTCAAAAATGTTTTTTTCATCAAACCTCGTGTAGGGTGTCTATCAATATGTCTTCAAAAATGATGTTGAGGTTTCTAAAACCATTTTCGTCTACACTGAATAATTTGCGCGAGAGATACTTCCAAAGTGGTAAAATGTGTGCCCCCCCCCCCTCTAACTTCTAAAGTAAGAGAATGAAAAATCTAAAAAAAATTAATGATGTACACTACCATGTAAACTACCAACGAAAATTAGTTTTAACTCGATCTGATGAGTAGTTTTTTTTTAGTACGTCATAAATAATACAATATTATTGAAACTTCGATCAAAGTTACAACGAACTACAAGAACAATGTGTACTATGTATATTATGTTACTTGTTGCAACGCAACCCTTCATGGGTGAGTCCAACTCGCACTTGGCCACTTTATTTAAGTTTTTTTTAATTTAATTGTTTCAAAAACTTTACATCTTGTAGACGATTAAAAATACACAAAATATATACTTGCTGCAACGGAACCCTTCATGAACACCCGAGTCCAACTCGCACTTGGCCACTTTTAATTTTTTCCTAATTTACTTTGTCATAATGAATGTACCCGTAGCATAATATATAGTCAGTGCACCCTCACTCGCTCAAGGTCGCGCGGTTTTAGCCTACTGCTAGACCGTTCCTTCCAGGAAACAAGTGACAGTCGGTTGTCAGACGCACGGCTGAGCGCTCGCGCAAAACGTTTCCCGCGCATATTGTTATTAGATATGTCGTAAACAATCCTCGCTAGACAGGGATAGAGTTACGCGTTAGAAAGAGCGCAAATGTTTATTTGAAAATCGGGACAGGTGTTGCGAGCTGAACTGAACTTTGTTGTATCCCAGCAAGAGTCGCTATTTATATAATTGTTTTTGGTAAGTGTGGCTTCTGTACTAATATTTATTCTGTGATATAGTGTCATAATGTAACTTTTGAATATTTGTCTTTTGGCATACCAATGTGTTTTAAGCATAACAATCTAATGTAATACATTCAATTCGACTATTGATGAGACGCATAATAGTATTTAAGCATATTGATGAGACGCATAAATAAATAGTCTTTAGGATTTTATTTATTTGTTGTGGTACTATAAATATAGAACCAGGTAACATAGGACTCAGATCCAACTCGGAGCACCCCGACCCCACCTAGTCTTGTCGGTAGTACCCCTAGAGTGTATATAAAAAATGCGGGAGCTAGAAACTCAAGGGAGGTCCTGAGTGGAGTTAGCCATGCGAGGCCAAGCGTGGCGAAGGGACCCGGCGACCTCCGTAGAGGAGCGCAGACCGAGTATGGAGGAGCGACACTCAGGGCTGACCGCAGAGCTTCACCCGGAGTCACCTTTTAGTAGTGGCAGGACTCTTAGCACAGCCCGCCTGGGGAAGTACCACACCTGTGTCAGTTATTCTACCGCCAAGCAGTAATGTGCAAATATTACTGTGTTCCGGTTTGAAGGGCAATGTTTCCAGTGAAATTACAGGGCTTAGATACATAATATCTTAGATCTCTGACGACCGCAGTGCAGTGCTAGGTAATGATTTGGACTATCATGTTCCAATAGCTGCATGTCACTGTGCTGTTATGTGGCAGGAATGTTGCTTGCCATCAGGCACATGTCCTGCTCGTCTCGTCAATCCTTCCAATAAAAAAAGTGCACCATATTTCTTACTGCACCGTTCGCTTTTCTCAATGTGAGACTTTAAACTTTATGCTAAGTGGTCTTTATCTCTTTATGCTATATATTAAAAATTATGCGAAAACAGTTATGCGTTTAGTTATTATGGTAAATTATCGTTAGTCCTAAAAACGTTATGCCTATTTAAATTAGTACACAAATTGTTATGCTCGTTCAGCTGCGATCAGCGGTTGCTCTCTGTGTACTGTCACTATCGTGTCGCTGTGTTTACTTTATTCAATTTGTATATTTTCGATTTTTGAAGTGAAAACTTTTTTTGGTGCGCCTGGACAGATTTTTTGTGGGGTGGGTGTGAATTGAATTCTAGCGTCACGGTCAAGTATGATAAGAAATCTTCGGGTAAACTCGGGACCATGGCTATTGGCCATCAAGAAATGCTGAAAGGGTGTGGCCTGGCCATCATAGCATGGCCATCTAGATATGCGTGAGCCAATGGGAAATGCTGACGCATTTCTAAATGGTCATGCCATGATGGCCAGGCCACGCCCTCCGGTCACACCCGTGTAGTTTCCAAAGTAAGCCATCAAATTCTCAGTTATAAGTTTTCACTTCTATCGGCAGTTCCTATAACTGCCAACTTTTTGTTTTTTATTATTAAAATTATTGAATAGTTTTAATAGTTATTTCTAATTTTAGTTTTCACTTCTGCCGTGCGGTCTTAAACATACACATTTTTTTTTTGGTTCATCTTACTTAAATGTTATTCCTATATAATTTTAATCGGAATAGGTTGGGCCTTTTTAATTTTTTAGATAATTTTGGGAACATCAACAATTATCAAAAAATCGTATACATGGATGATTTTACTTCGAAATCTCGTTGTCTCATTGGAGTAGTTTAGTAGGCTTATATACATTTTATTTGAATCAGTTTAGTGCTTTAGAGCAAATCAATAAAAAACAAAACGTATGTGCAAATAATGTATCCGTTTCTGGTTCCATTCAACATTTTTTTTAACAAATTGTATTCGGTCTTTTGGTCTTCGATAAAACTTCGATAAAACAAACTCTATGACTATCGATCTATTCAATCTAATATTACTCGTACCAGACCGCTAAAAGACTCTATAAACTCCGAAATTTGTAGTAACCTTGACTATAAATTTCCTACTTTGGTCTGTAAAGTGGTCCACATTTCACTTTATATTTTGCCTTTGGAACTTCGGATTTTCTCTCACAAGGAGAGAATTACACCCGCTATCCACCAAGCTAGCCAAGTGCGGGTAGGTGGTCACACGCACCCTCGAAAGATTCTGGGTACATTTTTCCTCGCGGTCTTTTTCTTTACCGTTAAACCGGATCAAAAAGCGTAACAAAGTTATGAATAATACGCAAAGATGCCTACGCTTGTGAAATCGGGCGTTTTCGCACAATCACCACGCCTTCAAACTACTGGCAACTACAAAGTTCTTATGTTGAAGAATTCTTCAGCCGAAAGGTACCTACAACACTAGAGATACTGAGCATATCATAGAAGCCGTTTGTTTAATCTATCTTTCGTCAATAACTCCATTATGATTGAACAGTGAACACAATCGTTAAAATCATAATATCGGCATCGACGTCTTAGCGTTCAACATCGCGTACTTATGAGGCTTTCAAAATATTTTATAGAAATTTCAAATTTCAAAATACTTAAGTTTTGTTGGAATAGAAATAAGTAAGTAGGTATCTCTTTTAGAAAGAGACATCACTGACGTTTCGTTAGCCTATAGAACCACTGCATCTTGAATGTAACTTTCACTCTTTCTTACAAGTGTACAATACATTTAAAAAACACCAATGTCACTGTCATCACCACTACGGCTTTTGTGGCCGAAGATGGAGCACGAAGGTACTTTTTTCAGTTTCGACACCTACATTTTTGAATACTCCACACCATTAAAATGAGAGGTAACTGCAAAATATACATCTACGAACATAAGTTCCGAATATAAATTTCTATAGGAATTAGTTACGGCTGCTCTAGTCGGGAGAATGGCGACTACCGATCCGGAGCCCCAGGTTCAAATCCCACGCGCACTACTGTATTTTCGAAGTCATGTGCGTAGTGCCACTAGCTTAAACGGTGAATGAAAATATCGTGAGGAAACCGACATGTACCTAGAATTGAGTGTATGTATCATCCACCAACCTACACTGGGCCAGCGTAGTGGATTATGGTCTTGACTCTTTCCTTGCGAGAGAAGGTCCCCGAGTCCCAGCAGCGGGAACATTTAGTGGGTTGCTTATCTATGCCTATGCTATAAAGATTAGCCAAAGTACAGCCATTAAAGTTACTATTTGCCCTTCCTGCTTGGTCTGGTACAGAGGTAAGAAAATATACTTAGCATTCCCTTTGGGTGTAGGATTCGCGCGTCTCGCATTTTAATGATTATGTATGAAACCTGACCGTAAGTTGAGTAAGGTTGCCAACTTTGGAGTCGTTCGAACTCAGGAGTCGTCTGTGGAGACGAATCCGATCTGTTAAATCCCGGTATTTTTGGATACGCAGATAGCACTGTTGTAGAGAGTTCCATATCTAGCGCAGGAGCCAGTGGGCAACAAACCCAGGTACTGAGAGAGAGTATGATTGAGCGATTGAACTTGTCACTTGAACAGTTTCTGAATGAGGCGATGCCAATCGAAGTTTGACAAAGGAAAGTCACAGGCATGTCTGTTCTCCGCTAAAAGGAGTCCATTCGAACTGACTCCTACTTTTCGAGGTGTATCCGTGCCGGTTACTGACTTTCTCGAGCTTTTGGACGTTACTTTGACATCAACACTTAACTTTGGCTCGTATATTGAGTCTAAGGCTGCCAAAAAACTAGATGCCCTCTCATAGGTGCGAAGGTACTTCAAGTCTGAACAGTTGCTCATGTTTCATGAAGCACAGATTCGCTCTTGTATGGAGTACTGTTCGCACCTTTGGGCTGGATCGGCTAAGTATTCAATTCAAATTGTTAGCTTAGCGGTTTTTTATCGGATACACTTCGGAGATTTGTACACTTTCCGAAGTGTATCAATTTAAAAATTATAGTTAGAACTAAAAGCTTGGACAGATTTTTTTTCTGTGATGCACAATTTCCATGGAAATAAAATCTGAAAATATTACTGAACTTGATGAAGACCTTCTGCTACAATAAAAAAAATATTGGGAGCAATATGAGCATAGAACTCCACTTCTTCCATAGTGACCTGGACAGGTTTCCGAAAATTTTGGAGATATGATCGAAAATCAGGGAGAACGTATGCATTAGGAAGTCTTTCGCGTCATGGAAGAGCTTTACCAGGGTGTCCAAAGGATACGAATAATAATTATGATGTCAAACTATTGTTAGTCTCTTCTGTCACATTCCAAAGTCTACACATCAGAGATGAGCTTATAAACGAAGTTTTTTTAGTACTTTATTGATTGAATTTTTAATTATTTTTTTAGTAAAGTTGTTCTTATTTATACGTGTCTTTTTCTGTTTTAAACATACATAGCTAAAACTCAAAAACTAGAGCTGACAAAAATCTTCTAATTATAATAGAGGTGTTTTTGAAAATAGCATTTTTATCATATAAACTTAGTCAGCGACAGCTAAAATTTACTTTACTGTAAACTAGTGAATCTTCAATTAGCCTTCGTTTGATACTCACTTATAATTCCGATCTTGGTTTGTCATTCTCACAATGAAACAAGTTTATATTCAACCATGCAACGAATTACTCTTGTAGAAAATGTTTCAGTATTGCATGGTTGAATATGAACAAGTTTTTTTTTTTTTTTTTTTTTTTTTTTTTTTATTTAAATTTTACAGCTCCACAGACTCCGGGGTCCGTGACCTTTGTCAATGGTTTTCTTTTTTTGTTACATGAATCTTGGATTGGAGAAGAAAAGGAAATAGGGGAGAGTAGGGAACATTTTCTTGCTAATTCTAGGACTATTTTTATCCTTGATGGCCATCTGCAAATTGAACTCTCGGATGGTCTTCGGTGTTGCAGACAACGCTCGCCGCACGAACCGACCGATGGCGTCGTCGGTGTCGTCAGCGTAATATGTGAAGGTCCCCGTGTGCCGTGAGATTGCGACGACCGCATGAGGCACGCTCTCGTGCAGCTTCGTGTTTGCCTTAGTTTTTATTGCGATTACCGACTCGTATGTTAGTCCCTGAGCTTCATGGATGGTAAGGATGCGTGACCCGGTGCCTGAACCATAACCCTGGTTTGTCAGGGTCTCCTTCTCCTCTTGAGTGTGAACTAAAAAGAGGGTGTTTGGTTGGGTGTTGGGTATTTGCGCTCCCTTATACCTTCTCTGCTCTAGGGACTTTATGCGAGGCGCCGAGGAATACATACCCGAGTATATTTCCCTCAGCGCATATGCGACGTCCATTGGGTTTCGATGTGTGCAGAGCAACTCCTGGCTGATCTTTGTTACCAGGTTCGGGCGGTGATACCTCATTTCGAAGAGATTTTCCCTATCGATATAAGGCAGTTGATTGACATCTCCGATGAGGACAATTTCGCCAGCACCAGACAGGCGTGAGACCATTACAATGGCTCCGAAATGGTTCATGAGGGCTTCATCCACCATGAGGCGACTGAAACTCTCTTTTCCGAATCCATTTACGAGAGTAGAAGCCATAGTTCGCACCCTGGTTTTGACCAGGTTTCCAATGCGGTGCGATAGCTTTTCTCTTAGATCTTTTGCTGCCTCAGTTGTTGTGGTGATGATAGCGTCCTTGTCCACGTCGAAGTGTCTAATAACCCATGTTGTCTTTCCACATCCCGGAACACCATTGACCCATTGTATTCTTGGTACCTCCCAATTTGCCCAAGCCGCTGTGACACTTGAGTTCCCTTCGATAATTTTGGCCATCTCTAGGATCTTGTCGTCCAACATAATTTTGGTGCATCGGGCGGTAACTACAATAGGGTCGTTTGGTGGTGTCGCATATACAGGCATTCCCGCGCGCTCTGTCTCTTTCTCGTTCAGTGTCACGAAGCCATTTTCTGCACTGTAGGCTGCCATATACTGTCCTGTCATGGTTCCCTTGATGACCCGGGAAGTAACATTGTTGTAAATGGCTGCTTCGGCCTCCTCGAGTTTCGCCTTTAATAGGCTTTCACTTCCCAGCCTATAGAACTGCATGATGTTTTCGCAGGTCTTGAGGTTGACTTGTCTTGTCGCTCTCAGTGTGGCTGTGAATTCGATAAAGGCGTTACGTGCATGACTCCGCGGCTCCGAGGCCGTGACATAACGGGGCGGTTCCACCAGTCCCATGTCGGCTCTGGTTCGGCTAATTAGTTGCTGTGAAGCTGCTTTGAGGGTCTTTGACGTCAAGGGGTTTGATGATGATGAAGGGGATAAGATTCGGAGTACGCTCCTTGCTGCTGCGTTAAAGGCCGCCACGAAAGTCGTGTTGGTTCCTCGGCTGCTGCTTTGATTGGCTGCGGCTTTTTCCGCCGCCGCCCTCTGCTGTGCTCTTTCGGAGCCGGTTTGGGCGGTCGAACTTGGAACAGGATGTCCCCAGCTGTCAGTTGCATTAGTTAGGTCGTGCGAAGGGACTCTGAGGAAGCTCAGATTTTCTCCTCTATCTTCGTATACGACAACCTCGTGATGTTTAGAGGCCTCAATGCAACCCAGCCGGTCTGCGACCCTCGCTCTTGAGTATTCAATCGCCATCGCATCCACGCTTATCACCCGGGGTGTGTCACCCGCATTTCTGCTCAGATGTGCGAGCAGCGCACTTGCCTGTGTGAAAGGCGTCCGACCTTCCGAGTACTCTATTAGTGCAATCGTTTTGTTTTTCGATCGCACCAACCGAAATCGGTGGCCGTCTACCTCGCACACTGGCATAGCATCGTAGGTTTTCCGCTTCATTGTGACTTTACCGGTACTCCCATTGAGCAGGCACGACAATCCAGGTGACAAACGGGCGCGTTTCCGTTCCCAGGCGAAGCAAAAGCTCACTCCGAATCTTTCTTTGTTGCTGTCCATGAAGAGAGCCACTCCGCGGATACGAATCCCTGCCTCTCCTCGGTCTGCATTCTCCAATAGCTGTTGGACGGAGATGCTTTTTGAGGGGTTATCTTGGGCGGGGACTGCATTCCGCGCGGCTTCCACGGACAGCGCGGTAGAATGTGGTGGCGAAGGGGGGCGTGTAGAATGTGGTGGCGAAGGGGGGCGTGTAGAATGTGGTGGTGAAGGGGGGCGTGTATTTGAGAGTGTGGAATTCCTATTGGTCGCTATGCGGAATGAGCTTTCCATGAAGGACAGGAGCCGTGGTCTGTTATCTGGATCTGCTAAGATATTTTGGAGATCCGAAACAACCAGCCTCCCGTCGATCATAGATTCGAGCTCATGTCTTGCGGCCATGAATCTGGGACAATCGACCAGCACATGCCAGACCGTTTCGGGTTGGTCAGGGTCACACTCGCATGCAGGACTGCTCTTGAGCTTAAATCTGTACAGATATTCAGCTATTCCTCCATGTCCCGTCAACGCTTGTACCTGGAAAGGAGTCAGTTTCGTGGTTCTCGTCAACCGATATGCGTTTGCTACATCGGGCAAGAACATCTGAGTGACTTTTCCGGTTTCCGAGGTCTCATATCGGTCCTGCCATTTCTTGACCGATTCTTCGCGTATTTTTCGTTTGACGTAGGACAAGGGGATCCCCTCGTAGTCTCTGGGTGATTTCATGACCGCCGCCGACTTCGCTAGTTCATCTGCTCTTTCGTTGCCGACGGTACCCACATGCGCTCTTATCCAGAAAAAACGAAGAGATCTCCCTTCTGCACGTATCTGTCCAATGTTTTCCTTTATACACTTTGCCAAGGGGTGACTCGTTTTCGGGTTACTTAGCAGTTCGAGTGAAGATCGGGAGTCACTCAGGACATTGACTTCTGGGTCCTTGCTTGTTAACACCATTTGAGTTGCCCGAAAAAGAGCATAAAGTTCCGATTGAAAGACTGTGCATTCGGAGTGAAGCTTGAAGGTCGAGTTCTTGATTTCTCTTCCTTTTTCCCACCATGTGAGAGCAGCTCCAACTTTACCCTCAATCTTACTGCCATCAGTATAAATCTGAGGCCCTTCTGGTAGATTGGAGGTGTCTTCCAGAAGCTCGTACTCTACAGATGCCTGTGTGGACGGATGGGGTTGGTCCAAGTAGTTGACGTTCCGTTCGAGTTCCACTTCTGGTGGGAGGTAATCTTGGGAGAAGTTCTTTTTCACTCTGTACAAATTTGCCGCTTCCTGTATCCTCAGATCCAGGGGAAGCAGTCCAGAAAGGACGAGTGCTGACTTTAAGGAAACAGTACGGTACGACTTACAGATTTTCTGGGCAAAACCTCTTTGGATTGCGTTCAAGTGAGACTTGTTTTCCTCGAGGTCTGCCGCTTGCGCCCATACACTTGAGGCATACATGATGATAGGTTCCGCCACAGCGACGTAGATAGTTCTCGTGATTTCGCCATTTAATCCCCAGGTCACCTTCGCTGCACATGCTAGCTGTCTATAAATGTTCGCCACTTTTTTACATTGGGCGGTCACATGTGCTTTAAAGTTGAGCCGTCGGTCGATCAGTAGGCCTAGCAGTTTGACTTCCTCGACCAGATCGAGCCGGACGCCGGACATGACTATGTTTGGAGGTTCATACTTCAACTTTTTTGTGAAAATCATCGCGTTAGTTTTCTGCGCTGCAAAGTTGAGTTTGTTCGTGATTCCCCATTCCACTGTCATGCTCAGCGCCCTGCTCGACTGCTGTTCGATTATGTCTGAACTGCCTGTAAACACGAGAACGACGTCGTCTGCGAAAGCTTGACAGTATACTCCCTCTGCTTCTAGCATTCGCAGCAACGAGTCTAGGATTACATTCCAAAAGGTTGGTCCACCGATGGACCCTTGAACGCATCCTTTGGTTGTTTCCTTCTCATAGACTGCTCTTGCATAGTTGACCTTGATTTTGCGGTCGCTGAGGTATGAGTTTACCATGTCGTAGAGGTTTGTTGGGCACCTCTTCTTCGCTAGTTGGTTTTTCAGGGCAGGCCACCATGCATTGTCGAAGGCACCCTCTATATCCAGGGAGATTAAGAGTACGGTTTCTTTACTGTCTACTCCTTTCTTTATGTGTTCTACCAGGTCAAAGAGGGCGTCTTCGGTGCCTCTTTGGGGTATGAAGCCGTACTGTTTCCTACTAATGGTTGGGAGGAGATGCCATTGGAGTCGGTTTACCAGAAGCTTTTCGACGATTTTTCCGGGAACGGACAGAAGACCTATTGGGCGGTAAGATTTTGGGTGTGTGTAATCTGCCTTACCGGGTTTGCGTAATATGACCACGTGCGCCTCTTTCCATTGCTTGGGGAAGTATTTTAGCGATAGGCATTTATTTGCTATCGCCATGAAAACATCCCGTTCGCACTGTATGGCTGCTGCGCAGATATCAGCGGTTAGCCCGTCTGTACCGGGGGCTTTTTTCGGATTCAGGGTTCTCAATACTGATTCCAGTTCCGCTGATGTGAATGGTGGGTCATTTCCCGGTAGATCCATAGGCGTTTCCGCTGTCCGCAACCGTAGCTCTGTATGGCACGGATGGTCTGTGCTTTCAGAGTCGTCGGGATAGAAAGTTCTGGCTAGTAGTTCTGCAGATAGTTGTGGGGATAGAGTGTTCCCTTCGGAGTCTCTTAGGAGCATGTCTTCTTGCCTTGCCGAAGTTTTCCTCATCACTCTGTAGATCTTATCCCACATGCTTTCTCTCTCCTGATTCGTGCAGAACTCTTTCCAGCTTTCCGTCTGAGCTTTTTTTACTTTTTCCTTGTAGTCTTGCCGAGCAATTTGGTACTGTTTGACTACAAGTTCAACTCTGTCGGGGGCGGCATTCCTTATCCGTCTCTTTCTTCTGAGAACTTCCTTCTTCAGATTATCGAGCGTTTTTGTATACCATGGGGGGGTTGGGTTTCCCTTTGGCGAGCTTACCAATGGAATGGTATGTTCGCAGGCTTCATGTATACTTGCTGTGTAGCTCGTAATCATCGATTCCAGTTCAAGTGTACTTTCGCATCTTTCCACAGACTCCGGCGAGATGTTTCTTTCTTCGAGGCAGGATTTCAGCTGTGATACAAAGTCTGACCACTTTGCCCTTTTGGTGTTGTATTTACGTGTTGTTATCGGTCTCTGTTGTTCGAGAGTTTTAACTAAACGCAAAGTGAAGGTAATTGCGTTGTGGTCTGACGTTGTAATGCTTTTGTCTACCTCCCATCCCACGATTCTCCCCAGGAGAGGCTCGCTACACGTTGTCACGTCTACTACGCTCGTGCAGAGTTTGCCTTCCCTGACGATCTCGAAGGTTGGTGTATCGCCGGAGTTGAGAATATGCAAGTCCATTTCGTTGAAGAAAGAGTTCACGGCTTCTCCTCTTTCGTTTTGAGATGTGCTTCCCCACCAGTGGGACCATGCATTTATATCACCGGCGACAATCAGGTCTTTTGTCGCTAGTTTATCGCAGAACGCCTTGATCCTACCAAGGTAGGGGTCAACTTTTTGGTCTCCTTCTAAGTAGACAGAAATCACTCCCAGTCTTAGGCCTGTGCCGACGAGTAAGACAGACGCTTCTGTTTCGGTAACAAGCTGGGGATCATGAATTACCTCCAGTCTATCACCGAAGACTATTATGGCTGCCTTAACTGGTTTTTGCCTATTTAAACTACACTGAATGACACGAGTTCCAGGATATTGTTTCATTACTCCTTTGTTTCCCACATAGGGTTCTTGGACAAGGGCAACTGAAACTCCCCTTTCTCTCGCAACCTTCAAGAGTTCGACCGTTGCATTCTGGGAGCGCTGCAGGTTTGCTTGGATGAAACGCATACCTGGTTCGTCCACTCTTCGGGAGATTGAGTCACGTACCTCATGAGTGCCCTTAGCAATACGATATTCGGGACCGCGCTATGCCATCCCATTTTGCCCTTTCAGGGCACTCACTATTAAAGGCATTGTGAGCGAGTTCCCTGTTAGAGCTGTTGGGATGAGCAATCGCACAGTTCCTGCATTTAGGTGGCAGGTCTTCTTTCCTTGCCTTGCATTGAGTCCAGGAGTGAGTCTTTCCGCAGTGACTGCAGTACTCGTCCCTCTCCCGGCAGATCGCCTTTGTATGACCAAAACCTAGGCACTTAGTGCATTGCACCAAGGGCGACTGGTCTGCGACTGGTCTCCTCTGGAGTCCTATGTAGACTTTTTCGGCATCCAAAAACGCTCTGTGAATGCGAGGCGAGACCTCGATCACCGGATGGCACTCATGCGGGTTACGCGCCTTTTTCCTGTACCGCACTCTGATCACGCTCTCTTGCAAATCGACCCCCTGTAGCAGATGTTTATTCTGCGCCAGAAGGTTTTCCACAATTTCATTATCTTTGTGATAAGACAGGACTTCTCGAATGATTATAAGTGGATTACCCGCTTTCGCGGTTTCCACCTTTAAGGACTTATCCTGCTGCACGCGATTTCTGACCAGACCAAGGTCTTCCTCTGTGCTGCAACTCAAGATGACTTTCCTGTTACGGGCTTTTCGCACTCGATCAACTCTTGCTCCGGTCTTCTTCGTGTCCAGTGCTAATGCTATCCTGTCTATCAAGTTTTCAGATGTCGTGGGGGATGTCGGATTTGCCGTTGTCACGATCAGAGTGTGATTTGGTCTTGGCCCGACGGGCTTGGCCGCGATTTTAGCATAAGTGGCAGGCTTAGGTGGCTTGCCTTTTTCCGCTTGGGATATTTCGGCCTCAATGCTTAGGGCTGGTTGGGGAAGAGATAATTTTTCTTGGCGCATCGTCCGGAGTTCCGACGATACAGCCTCGAGTCGTTGTGTGATCGGCAACACGTGCTCATCAATATTTATTTTTATTGGGGCTGAGGGTGGGGGTGGTTTTGAATGTTCTGTGAGCATTTGTTCTATTTTGCTAAGACTATCCGAATAATTAGGGGGAGTAGGAGGTGGAGGAGTCGAGGCGAGCTTTTGCAGCATGTCTGCGTTTCGATGCAGGACTTCGACGGTTGTTTCGCTTTTTGTGTTGGAGTCTCTCCGGAATTCGTCGACCTGCCTCTGAAGAATTTCAATCCCAGTTTTTATACCGAGACAATCGTTCCGCAGCGGCGTTAGGTTGACCGTGGTATTTTCACTCGGTAAAGACTTCAGGTAGCCGCCGATGTCCCTCACGGCTTCCGCTGTTTCTTTTATGTGCTGGTGGGGCTCTCTCGACTCGAAGCTCTGCCAGTCTCTGACGGCTTTAGTCTCTTTTTGTAGTTCCGCTAGTTGGTCTCTGGCCAGAGATACCTCCTTTGTAAGGTCTAGATAATTTTTTTGTGTTGCTTTTGTGTGAGCCCTTTCTACTGAGAGCAGCTCCATGGCATGCCGGGCCCTTTCTTTCTCGAGCGAGGCGATGTGACGATGTCTGGACTCCGAAAGGGAAAGGACGATCTCGTAAAGCGCTTGTAGGCTTTCAATCGCCGTTTGCCTTATATCGCGCCTCACATTATGAGAGGACTCGAGAGCGTCCTTGCCCCGGAGCAGCGCGTCGTTTGCCACTTTTGTGGCGCTGTCCATTTCGACCCCCGTCCGCTTTGAGCAATCTCCGATCAGCATGCTGACCCTTGTGCTGCGGGCGGAGGTCGGGAAAGACAGCTCGGACACGCTGTCCGTCTCGTCATCGGTCCTCAGCTCTTTAGGCGGTGATATCCCGCACTGCTCCCAGCTCTCGATTCTGTCCACCGCCGCCACTTGTCCTGGGCTCGTCTCAGGGACCGAGGTCACCGGGGCCGAGATCTCACTAGCTGTTTGTGACTGTGGCGGCGACGGCACATTGCCGAGAGACTGAACGCGGCCGGAATCTACTTCGGGAATCTCTATGGGCTCACTGGGGCTCTCCCCGTGTTGCCGCGTCGGCTGCACCACTTCTGACCCGCCGGCTTTAACAGTTTTTTTCAAAATTCGCTTGTGTAGGTTTGACGCTACAGATCTTACTGAGAGGACCCTTGGTCGTTTTGGTGCAATGACGGGGGCAGAGGCGGAGGAGGCAGAGGTGGAGGGGGCGGCTTTCTTGTTTGTGTCGGACATTTTGTATGACAGAAATACAGAATACAATACAGAACAGAATTAGGTAAATTTAAATTGTAACTACTTATACTACTTGTGTACTACTCTACTACTATACTACTCGTGTTTCTTCTTCGTCTTCTTCTTCTTCTTCTCCAAGTTAAAATTTGTCAGTGTTCTTACGCACGCGCTCGTTTTAGATGGTTTTCGGGCTGTCCAGTAGATGTCCAGAATACAATATGAACAAGTTTGAAAATAAAGGTAAGATAATATTCTGTGTCATCTGTTTTACGATTCGTCGATGCATAAAATTCTTTCTTCATTAATTCTTTCTCGAACTTTAAGTGTAAACGAAAGATCGTTCTTAGCGTTTTCCATAATAAGGCCGATTTACATCAGACGAGCGAATGCTCATTCTATCCCCACTGTATCAAATTCATTTGGTGTAAACAAACGTAGAGCATTATTTCGTTGTTTTGATTGCGTTCGCAAAGATTCTATGGAATATTTAATATGGAAAACGCTAAGAACGATATTTTGTTTACACTTAAAGATCGAGAAAGAATGCTTTTGTTCCAGCTCTAGCTCTATGTTCGTTCAGTTTAAATCGGCCTTTAGATATGCCATAGAATCTTTGCGAACGCAAACAAAACAACGAAAGAATGCTCTACGTTTGTTTACACCAAATGAATTTGATACAGTGGGGATAGAATGAGGATTCGCTTGTCTGATATAAATCGGCCTTTAGAGTATGCTTAGAGCATTTAAACGTCAAACAATGTTGTATCGGACGAAACAAAGTAGAACAAGAGCAGAAAAGTCGCGAGTATTATTTCGAAATTACGTTTTCGTAGAAATAGAGTAGACGTCCTGGAACAGGACTACGCAGGTAAAATTGCGGGGCGCTCTATTAAAGTTTTTTGTACTCGACATAATAATTATTATTGTATTATTATTGGTGATTACTGGTGCTAAAAAATGTGGGGCTGCGACCGCTCCTGGTTTACATCAAAGTACCAAAAGACGTAACTAGTCTTCTAGTTCTAGTCTATTTCGACAATTACAACTGCTTCCTTGTTTTAGTAAGCTACTAGACACAAAATGGTAAATTATATCGGTATACGATAAAAATATTTAAAGGCAACCCTAGTAGAGAGTGGGAAAATGAAAAGGCGCCATAAATGTATAATTTCTCGGAATCCCTTCGCGACTAGAACGACTAATAATTTCATCTGCACCTCATTAACCCACGTCTTATGTGTCTTGCTTTGCGCGTGAACCTAGTAGGTAAGTGGGACAAATAAACCAAATATGGATACTAAAGTAGACTACTAGCAGCACCCTGCGATTTCACCCGCGTAGTTCACGTTCCCGTTATTCTCCCGAGATGAAAAGTAGCCTATGTGTTATTCCAGACTATAATAAATAGTCAGAGTAATTTATTCATAAGGCCGTTTTCATATGTCATAAGCTTATAACTAGCATACATCATGAGTTTTATTTATCATAAAAAAATATGATAAATAACATAAATTGGGTTCGTTACGATTTAACACAAATAATCTGTGTTCCAAATTGTAACCCGGTTCGTTCAAGCGTTCCGGCGTGATTGAGCAACTCAATCCAAACTTTTGCAATTATAACATTAAAGTAGGAAGAAGGATTAGTTATGTAGGTATAGCCCATCAGGCAAGGATATTGTGGGATGAATTTTCAATAAATTTAATTACTCGTAAACTATAGTTTCTACCTCAGATCACACTAATAAATGATCTGAGGTTTTTACATTGCCCCAGGCGGTCTGAATACTTTCATATCCCAAACTTCGAAGTTCTTTAGTGATATACTTCAAATGACAGCTCACTTTTCTCCTGATACCACAAATTGTTTTTTAAGTTTTATTTTATTTTATTGTTTCAAAAACTTTACATCTTGTAGACGATTAAAAATAAACAAAATATAATCGCTTGAGCAACTGTAGTTACACAAGAATCGGCTAGCGTCTCCCCGATTGGACGGCGCTCAGTCCGGGAGACGAACGATGGAAACTAACAGCCCATTAGTTTAATGTCTACTATTAATAAAACAATTTACAGACGGGCAAGCTGCACATACTCAAGTAAGAAATTATCAGTAACGGCACAGTATTGACTAATTGAAATCTGTCGACTGGCGGCGCGCTGACGCTTGCCACGTTAATAACTGATTTATGGCCACAAGTTCATTAGTAAATGCTCTGCGTATATTTAAGCCGTTTCATTTGCCAATTTACTAGTTCCAGTCACTGCCATTAGACTGTGGCGCCTGGAAACATTGCCAATTATGCTACTCAATAATGTCGCTAGGCGACCTGCTTCCGCGGAATCTGACTGCATGAGTGATTAATCACATATAGTCGCGCCGTTTTCGGTTGAACATTCCAAACTACCTATAAGCGACTGGGACTACAGTAGAAGATTTCAGAAATTAATTAGCGAAAAAAATTAGGAACTCGAAGAGCCCAACTTTCGTATTAAACCCAAAACAGCCAGAACTGTATCTCTTGATAGTTCTTAATTTGCGCACTTTTAACGTGAAATTTAAACTCACGACAATAAACAAATTTATTACGCATCTGTGATATTATATTTCTAACTAAAGCTGACGATTTGAAGCGGTTCTTAGAAAAGGTGGTTCGAGTCAGACAGCTCGACGCCGAACCACAATGGAAGCGACTTTTTTTGTGTCTGTCAAAAGGCGAGAGAACCCGTCTCGGCCATGAGATGATAGAAAAAAAGGCTCCAGACATTTGAGAACAGCGGTCGACCTCTGCGTTCGCACCTTTGATGTTTTATACTGAGATACTGAGCCTACCTGGGAAACAATTTAATGAAGTCGTTAGAAAGAATTAAATTTTCATTTCATTATTTTGAAAGACTAGACTTTGACCCATTTACTTTGGATGTCTTTCAACGCTATTGAGAACGTTTTCATGATGCGTCACGTCGATTTAAGCTAGATACTTGGAAATCTCTTAAAACTATCATCAGGTATGTGAGGTGCGGTGTGAGTTGTTGAATTCATTTTACAGATATTTGTGATATTACTCTCATTATTTAAGGTTCCCCAAATAGACAAATTAAAATTTGTAGAAACCATGTGTGAATTTTGTACTCCGTGTTTTGTACATTAACTTGACATCGGGTTGAATAGAACACAGTTAGTTTATATCGTCTGGAATAGCACAAACGCTATTTTTTATTGTGAAAAAATCACGGGAATGTGTACTAGGCGAGGAAAACCGCGCGGTGCTGTTAGTACTGTCTTATTCTGAAAATTATTATTTGTACATTATTTCTCTAAATTATTTCAGTTTGCATAGTTACAAAATGGTTAAAAAACTAAATTAATATTTTATATTAGAAAGGTACACCACCACACAGGTCAATAAAAGCTTGTATTGATGATATAAACAAACGTTTTACCATTGAGTTTGAAGAAACCAGTTTAACTACCTAAAATCATAAAAATTTATTTACACGCACGATTAGATCCATGTGAGGTCGATAGGTGATCTCAGAACACGTTGTTAGGGGATCTAGCTCGTGTCTAGATACAAATCTGAGGCGCACAATGATTTGCCATGTCGTTTGTTTGTCAATTGATGTACGAGTACCTATTGTGTAGGATTTTTCCTCTGTCGAGTACTACGTTGTAACAAATGCCACGGGCTGACATTCGGGAGAAGAGGCGCCGTGATGTCTACCGCTTACTAAACCCGAATAGACTTTTTTTTCTGTCGCCTACGTTCGATGGCCGTCGTAGATTGTGATTAAACTATTTATGGGAACCAGTGGTCTCCCTGTGGCCGAAACGCGACCATAATTTAGATAAACAGAAGAGTAAATGCGTCTGTTGAATACATTGTACAGTGTATGTAATGTTTTTTAAGATTTAAAGTGTTTTGCACAATAAAAAAAAATATTCCGCACTCTCTCTACATAACTAAATAAACTATAACTGTGGGAACTTTCATACTAAGTACTCCTCCGTACGCGCTATTTTCGTAAAAATGGGTGCAAAGTTGTTACTTCTTCACGTACTCGTATTAACATTTTATACATAAGCTACTAGTTAGGGTATTCTGCTGTTATTATGTACGTTGAAGAAAATAGTAAAAAAATATTTGGGGGCACTCCATAATCAATACTGATCCCAAAACGTTTTTTTAACGTCTGTCTGTCTGCCTGTATGGGGAAAACGTGTCATGCCGAAACTATTGATTAAATTCAAATGAAACTTGGCACGACTTGAGTTAACATTCTCGGGAAGGTAACTGGATACTTTTTATTCCCAAATTTTGAACGATTTCCTTCGGAGAGGAAATGGATATTAGGTATTTTCGATTGGAACTCATTATTACGTAGTCCAATTTTGTTAATTCTTTTTTTTGTTGGAAAGAACAAACTTTGAGCAGAGCATAGCGTTCTATGCGTATTCGACTTGATCGCGATCTTGAATGAAAAATATACAAAATTTTATTTAAATAGTATTTTTGTATGAAAAAGAAACATTAGGTACCTACTTAAACACAACATTTCACTTAGCAGGCTAGTTGGTGGTATGCTATGTCATCATTATTCAATTACCATTCCCTATTTGATGAGGGATCACACATAAATTAAAATACCTACAACGTAAAATGTGATTCACTCTCTGTGTGTACACAGTTCATCCAAATCCATACAGCATATACGACAGCCCTTTTCCACATAAATAAAATTTACCCATATGAACAAATCAATTTGTTTTATTCGTAAAACACTTATATTTTACTAAAGATATCGATTAAATTAATTGAGATTAGAAATCTGCATCAAAGCGGCGCCAGAGGCATTCGTCATTGCGTCAATAGCCAACTTAATCGTCGATTGAGTCCCATCACGATCTCCAACGGCCCCAATATTAATAACATTAAAAGAAATAATCCGAGCGGGCAAACGTTACCGGTTTCCGAATGGGCTAATGATGTAGTGTACACCACTGTATACCAGGGCTTCTTCGGACCGGTTAGGTAGAGCCCGCTCCACCACTTCTTGTCCACCAACACGTGGCGCCGCCGTCGTGTAATATATAGAAGTTGACTGCTGTTATTCACAAGTAGACAGTTGAACCTTTTCATCACAGGCGCTAACTAGTGGCGTGGACTCTAGACGGTCTGCGTCCCCTCTCACAGCGTAAACACATGCATAACATAAATCACTACATCAACACACGTACACACACATAGAAACTCGGTCGTTCAAACTAAATTATATGTATGCTAAACGCATATGCCTTGAAGATGGTATTTATGCGTTTTGCTGCAGGTGATAATGAGAAGAGGGCCGCCTGCTATTACAATAATGTTACGGTTTTAGATTTTGCGTGCTTTAAGTACGATTATTTATAATTGGGCGGTTAAACTTTTTTGTGTTCGACTCTTTAGCAATCTACCTGAGGAAATACCTTTTTAGGATGTTTGTATCTGAGGCTTGAGATTGGGAGATATCTGGCTCGGATCTTTATTAGTGGTTGGACCTACTTATGAATGGTTTCTTGACTTTTTTTAGTCTGGTTGTAATATTTTGTAATTGTTTAAATGATATAATACAAAAACACTTCAATGTCACCTCAAAATGTAGTTATCAAAACACACAACAATAATAATAAAACAAAAACAGAACAACAGAGAACAACTAATTGTGTATGGGTGTAATGTTATCGCTAAGAACGTTGTCTTCCAGATAACCTTCTGGTTTTCGAGGAAAATATTAAAAATTGTCTGATAATATTGGGATTTTTTATTAGTTCCACAAAAAATGTATCTATTCTCTAAATTATAAAAATATCATCATCGCACACGTCTCCGTCATGTAATTTTTGTGTAGATGTACCTACTGTGTTCTGGAATTAGTAGCATTGTTTCCAGTAAAAATAAGTGTTATCAATCTAAATGAGTAAGAATAATTCATAAGAATAATTATGACAGGCTTAAGTTGTGTTTGAGTCACTCTTACATATCGCAAACAAAACTAGTAGTCCGAGATCCCAGAGCTCCCAGACGTCACCTATTTTCTGATTAATGAAATGTGGACGATTGAGTAGATTTAGTAAGTACTAAGAACACATGCTTACTCGCCAACTTGCTTAGACGACCTATTTTGAGATATGGGGTAATGAAGGTACATACAAACATTACTTACTTCACGTATTTTCTATTAAGTGATTTTCACGTATGTTGTAGGGAACATCCTTAAAAACAAGGTTCCAATACTCCCAGACACTTTCCGTCAGCCGTTTTGCTTAACAACTCCAAAATAATAATTTAACTTCACTTAAATTCTCATGCTCCATTTGTAAATATGTTCGTCAGACAACAATTTTAAAGCTTTTTTCAATAAGACATACCAATCTAAGGGGGCAATCATCCCCTAAACTCAACTATGTCCTATGGGTAAGAGCGGGAGACTGAGTGAGACATTTATTAGGAAATATTGACTTAAAATTGAGTTTAGGGGATGATTACCCCCTTAGATTGGTCTGTCTTATTGGAAAAAACTTTAAAATACTTAGTTGTCTGACGAACATATTTACAAATGGACCATGAGAATTTAAGTGAAGTTAAATTATTATTTTGGAGTTATTAAGTAAAACGGCCGACGGAAAGTGTCTGGGCGTATTGGGACCTTGTTTTTAAGGATATTGCCTACAACATACGTGAAAACCACTCATTAGAAAATACGTGAAGTACGTAATGTTTGTATGTACCTTCATTACCCCAAATCTCAAAATTGGCCGTCTAAGCAAGTTAGCGAGTAAGCATGTGTTCTTAGTACTTACTAACTCTACTCAATCGTCCACATTTCATTCATCAGAAAATAGGGGACGTCTGGGAGCTCTGGGATCTTACTCTATAGAATTTAGTATGTGTCATTCACTTTTTAGGGTTTCGTAAAACGTAAAAATGGAACCCTTATAGATTCGTCATGTCTGTCTGTCGGTCCGTATGTCACAGCCACTTTTTGTCGAAACTATAAGGGAGGTCTTTGCTCAACTTTGGGACAATACAGGCTAAAATAATAAAAGTAAATAATAAATGCGAACTACACTATTGAAACTTGGTAAATAGATGCATTCTGTGAACCGCATTAAGATTTTACAAAACAACTAACAAAAATAAAAAAAATTAGGGGTATATACTTAGACTTACATACTTAGAACTGAAACTCATTTTTTTTATCAAACTTATACGTGTGGGATGTCTATCGCTAGGTCTTTAAAAATGATGTTGAGGTTTTTAACATAATTTTTGCCTACACTGTATAGTTTGCGCGAGAGACACTTCCAAAGTGGTAAAATATGTCCACCCCCTAATAACTTCTAAAATAATAGAATGATAAAACTAAAAAAAATATATGATGGACATTACCATGCAAACTTCCAACGAAAATTGGTTTGAACTCGATCTGATGAGTAGTTTTTAGTACGTCATAAATACACTATTATTAAAACATCGATCAAGGTTACACCGAACTACAAGAACTTATTTATTATGTTACTTGCTGCTACGGAACACTTCATAGGCGAGTCCGACTCACACTTCTTTTTTAAATACTTCTCCACCATGACAGAACCGTTATTTACATCAATTAGGTATATAGTAACATACATATGATTTCTATAATAAAAATTAACAAAAAATTCACGTCTAAGGAAATGACTGAGGAATCGAATGAGGAAAGGCCTAAGGAAATGAAGAATATTAGGTAATTCCTAGCCTACGGTTTCACTCGCAATACGTATTGTTTTTTTTACCAAAAGACCTATACATGCATAATACCAGCGAGTGAAACCGGCGGTCAAGTATAAAAGATAAAAACAAAAAAAACAGGTGCCCCAACTGCCTGTTATAAATTTAGTCTAAAAGCGAAGTTTCACATAAATATTGTTTGTTGTTTGCAGGTAAATCGCACACAAGGCGACGGTCTTCAGTTCGCGGTCAACGAAATAAAAGGAGTAAGACCACTCATCAATTTTATTTTGGAAAATAAGTTATTCCGTGCGGCAGATTTATTTATTTTAGGACCTCTTTTAATAATTAAGAAAATCACAAACTGCTCTTGCATTTAACATTAATTTGTTTGCGTTTCAAAACTACAGTACTTAAATTAAGTAGTCTACCTTTTTTTTTTAAAGGAACCTATGAATTCAATCGGCTTTCTCTGCCTACAGGGTAGTCAACCCCGCATTGTAGTTGTAGGACTCTTGGCAGAGTCCACCTGGGGAAGTACCACACCTTTGCCAGTTATTCTGCCGCCAAGCAGTAATGTGCAAATATGACTGTGTTCCGGTTTGAAAGGCAATGTTTCCAGAGAAATTACAGGGCTTAGAGATATAACATATTCGATCTCTGGGCGACGAGCGCAGTGCAGTGCTAGGTAATGATTTGGACTCTTCATGTTCTAATAGCTGCGTTTCACTGAGCTGTTATGTGGCAGGCATGTTGCTTACCATTAGGCACATGTCCTGCTCGTCTCGTCACTCTTTGTTTAAAAATAAAATGTATAAAAATTAAGGGGGCGTACAAGCATACAACAACAGTCATTTTTTTTCTTCATCAGGTTGCACGCGAGTTGACCGAGCTCTTTTCAATGGGAATTTGATGAAAATCTTCGGGGGAGAGTACGAACGCTCAAGATCAGAGTCTGGGACGGCTCCCGACCCTCGCACGGTCGCTAACTGGAAGTTTCGAGAACTGGACCGTGATCGCAGCGACGCTCTGCAGAAATCTGAGTACAGAGGCCTCAGAAGACTAGTCAAGAAGGTCTGCTAGTAGCACTTAAGTACAAATACTAATCTAGCAAATGTACCACAGCGAAGCAAAGAAATTATTTATATATATATATTCTACATAATTGTTAGCACTAGAATGTTAACAGAAACGCCCGCAATTAAACTTTTCCTATTAATCCTCTTTTTAGACATTCTTAACTTTCTAGACTTAAGAAGGCAGTGATAAATCAGCGGAATACGCCTACCATTCGACTATTCTTCTGTGTAGAAATTATTGTTAGTTTCGCTTTTCGTCGCCGGATAGTGTTAGTTTGTGAGTCTGTATCTGTATATAATCCAGAAATCATGAAACTTAAAAGGATCCCACCATTCCCACCTATAGATGGAAGCGTATGCTAACCTTCGGCTATCATAAAATGATGGTGATATGACATCCGCGTGCTTTTAGGCCATTTATTACACAGTATAGTTTTGGCCGAATGGTTAGCTGTACAGTATAGCTGACTATTTTATGTAGAGAACTACTTAGAAATAATTTCGAAATGTTCAAAATGTTTCTAAGAATATTTCAAGATATAGGTAGTTAGAAGGCTTCAGCGCGGCTTTGTAGAGCACTCGTTTTATGATATTGATGAATTGTTACAATTTTAAGTTATTTTTTATTTTGTTCGACTCTATGATTAATTATTATTAATTTTACATTTAGTGACAACTATTTATTTGTGACGTGTAAATTGGCTTTACTAAATATACGATTATGAGGATAATCTTCTGGGACAACGTTTTATGATCTGCATGATCTAATACCACCTTGACCTTTCTTCTATCGGACTTCTCGTATCTCAAAAAAGCGACATCGTTTCATGGTTGATGTTCCAAAAACACGAACGAAGAGATTTGACTCCACGTTTTTGATAAGAACGTCTAGGTTGTAGAATGCGTTGCCTGAGTGGTTTTTCCCGATCGTCACAATCTTGGTGTCTTCAAATCGAGAGTGAATCGGTTTCTTCTAGGTCAGCACGCTCCATAGTATATCGCATCGTCGCTTAACATCAGGCGAGATGGTGGTCTAGTGCGAACTTACTATAGCTAAAAAAATGTAAAAAAATATTTGAAAAATTTGGGACTGCATCATCTTCAGGTGGTGAAGCCTAAGCGGTGCGCTCGCGCATGGGCAAGAGGCTGCGATGGTGACGGAGATGGAGAGATAGCGCGCGCGGAGTGGATCGAGTGCCTCCTGTCCAACCCAGAGCCCCCTGCACCGGACTGTGAGTACCATCAACCTATGAGTCCTCAAAATTACTACCTATGCACCAGTTTAATCCTAAACGGCCAAATGTGGCCGACGATTTTAGTACGACGTCGCGACATCCGCGCAGAAAGTTGGGAGATAAGGAGTTAAATCGGAATGGTTTCAGCAAAATTACAGGGCCATGTCGAATAACCTCCATACCTACAAGTTTCAGAGCTAGCAGTGATTTAAACCAATCTTATTCAAAATACAGCCTAGTAATCTCTGGCTCTGTAAAATCGGGTAGATTTCATCAGGAACCCGTCTTATCTGTCTTGCCACAATTTTTTTTTTAAACGTGTGTTTTGTGTGCTGTGTGATTTTGGAGTGGATTCCTATTTGCTTGTTTGGTAGACCATTTAAGCACGGATCCAGAGGGGGGGGGGGTGTCATGACCACCCTCCTGGGCTGGGTCCAGTACCTAGATGGACCACTGGTTAATAAAACCGGCCAAGTGCTAGTGGGACTCCCGCACGAAGGGTTCCGTACCATATCCGGATAAAGATTTTTTAGAATTTTGATTTTTGGCGCATGATTCTGACGATGAATTCGATGTCGCGTTTTATTTTTACTAGTGACGCCATCTAGTATGCTTGAGACGGACTAATCAAGCAAGAAACTGTAAAGCGGCCATAGAAATACATCATCTGTGAAAATCGGAGACGGACGGACGGACAGCCAAGTCTCAGTAGTAGGGTTCCGTTTTTACCCTTTGGGTACGGAACCCTAAAAACGAAAAGAGGGTTTCAATTCGGTTGTTTGTCTTTGAAGTGAAAACTTGTTTTGGCGCTCCACACACAAAGTTTTCGTGGATTTCAAATCTTTATTGAGAATTAAAGCAGTACGGGAAGATATTTACCTAAATTAAAAAATAGTAGGTAGGTACTTACTTGTTTTCGTTCCTGTTTTCGCTACTTGGTAACCTATTTATTCATTAATTAATGTTTTAGTGACACAGCTGATTCTGAAGCACGCCGGACCTGGTAATGAAATAAGTTGGCCCAGTAGGACTTCCCCAGTGGTTACAATCTGAGTGTCTTCAATTGGAGAGTGAATCGGTTTCTTCACGGTAAGCGCGCTCCATCTTAGACCGCATCTACGCTTATGATAATCGAGATGGTAATCAAACGTATTATCCACGAAAAAAAAATGCTGTTTTAACCTTAGTGTGCTTATTAGTTCCAAGGGTACGACGAATTTGAACGGTCATGCAAACCGCGGTCATTTCAAATGTGTGTGCAAACATAATAATAATATATAGTCTCTCTCCGCTTCTTCATGTCGTTGAATGCAGACGAGGACAGCGGGTCAGAAGTGGAGCCAGATTACACGGAGGAGGAACCACCGCCGGAACCGGGATCAGGTAAAATACCAGACATCCTCATCCTCGGACCTATCTAAATGAACCGTTGCATGAACGAATCTAATTGGGAAGAGCAAGTAAATTATTAGCAGTACCCTGTGGTAGTACCTACTCTGGGACAGCACAGTATTCCTATGCGTATAAATAGGTAGGTAAATAAGCATGCAAGATGTTTTGGAACGAAGTTCCTTATCGCGCTCTGAGCGGATGAGAATATTTTATGCAACACTTCTTTTTATTCTACTTTCAATCATGTCTGAAGTACACACGCCTCACACAGTTTTCCCGCGCGCCGATAAAGACTCGACGGCTCTCTTCTCTTCGGGTTCTTTCGTTCGGGTAGAGAAGAGGAACTTCGTTCCGAAAGCAGATCTATAGATCTCCTACGCCTCTATCTTTACTTTATGTGCCTTCACTCAGTGTATTCATCATCATCATCATCATCAACAGCCCACTAAACGTTCCCGCTGCTGGGACTCGGGGCCTTCTCTCGCAAGGAGAGAGTTAAGGCCATAATCCACCACGCTGGCCCAGTGCTGGTTGGTGGATGACACAGGACTTCGAAAGATTCTAGGTACATGTCGGTTTCCTCACGATGTTTTCCTTCACCGTTTTAAGTTACGCACTACGCACATGACTTCGAAAAGACAGTGGTGCGTGTGGGGTTTGAACCCGGGGTTTCCGGATCGGCAGTCGCCGTTCTCCCGACTAGACCTTATTATCCCGACTAGACCAGTGTATTCAAAAGCACCAAAATCACGATTTTTATGAGCTATGTAAAAACAAACTAAAACGTAAGCAAATGCTGAAAATAACGAACAAAGACGAATGGAAAAAAAAAATATTAGTGATAATAATGTTAATGTCAACTATATCGTAATCTAAAAGCGTTACGATAGAATATCATCACTAGCTCTAACAGTAGCTCTAACTAGCACGCATAATCTGCAAACCCTCATTTAGCCAGCGTAGTGGATTCTGGCTTTGACTCTATCCTTGTGTGAGAAATCACTGAGTCCCAGCACTAGGCACATAAATAACGTGGGGCTGCTTATGCTAGGTTAAACTAACTCAGAACCGAGGCAGGTGATATTCGGAGGGAGAACTAGGGGACTAAGTAATGTAGATGATGCAACTGACGCTGGTATCTGTTTCATTGCAGTGTTGCCGGGGATTATGCGTAACTCGTTCGCCCCCGACGGTCCAGATGCCGATGCGCGTCGTGAAGACGAAGCCAATGACTGCCTTACTGACAGGCAAGCAGTCTTGGACGAACAGGTCTGAACTCACCTTAAATACTACTACCGAATAACTACATACGTAACAGCACCACACTAATTTCAAAAGGAAAAAAGTCGCGGAGCAACCGTTGTCTAAAGATAAGTTTATGATTATAGTTGATAAATATTTTCAGCTGATGGTGTAGATATTGTAATTAATTTACAATATCAACTCCGCTAAAATGAAAATAAACCATACCACATAATAATTATCCGATTAGTTGAAATACGAAAAAGGCTAAGGTTGTATCCAACTAATATTATAAATGTCAATGTATGGATGTTTGTTGCTCAATCACGTCGTAAATAATAAACGGATCGAGTTGATATTTGAAATACAGGTAGATTATAGTCTGGAAGAACACATAGGCTACTTTGTATCCCGGCAAAATAACGGGAACTAGGTACGCGGGGCACTGTTTGTACATTATACCAAAGATATAATTGAATCGTTTTGCGCCATATTGATGTAGGTATATATTAGTACGAAGAAAGGTAAGGTATGGGAGTAATGTAATAAGGTATGGTATAGTATGGGAGTCTGAGCCTGAGTAAGCGTCTAAGAGAGACTTAACCTACAATTAGAATATTAGAATTCGGCTAAACAAAACAATAACTTGACACTTAGTAAAATGTGTAAAACGTGTCTCTCTATTTTACAAACTATTTCTAAGTGTTATCTGCTAACATTTACATGCTACAGTGAAATCCTTCTATTTCAACGTACCTGCCTATTTATTTCATAAAAATAAATCTAATAACAATCTGTACACAAATATTCACACCGTTGCTTACATGAACCTAGTTTGATCATTCAATGTTGCATGGTTTTTGTTCACGAATGCTTCAGACATGGTATCAATTACTGTAAGTATGTCACCAAATATCGTAATTTGATAAGTGTTATTTTGGAAAATATTGTAAATTTTCACCAATCGCGATTGAAGAATAAATAAAAAAACATGCATTGCGAAGTTATTTGATATGTACCTACCTATAATGTATACCTATGTTTCTCATTGCGAAATGTTTTGTTGCTAGTCTAACTTTAAATACTTTTATGGTCTTATTCACAAACGTCTTCTGCATTGTGTCTCTCCTGCCACTGATGGTTGCCTGAAAAGAAACGCTTTTAGCGATAAGGCCGCCATTTATGGTACTAGTTATAAGTGTATTATGTTAAGTAATTTTTAACTTTACTAATGTGCCTAACGTGTTTCTGTCTAAAAAAAGTGGTCTGTTTCTGTAAAATAATGCGCGAAGCTAAACATTTTTATAAATATGAAAATTTATGAATAATATGATTATTTTAATTAAAATGAAGTTATCGGACGTTTATGAATAAGGGCTTTGTATTTACATAATGTAACCACATTGTCCTTTGACAGACGTATTGAGGATGATGTAATTTATTCCTATGATTTTATGAGGCTTTTGAACTCCTCAAAATGTGACACAATCATACATCAGTTACATCGACAAGACTGCTATTACAAGGGTAATATCAACCTTATCTAAATGTTAATAAAGATTTAATCCAAACCAACGCATGCGAAATTTAAAGGTTCATGGATTACTTTATGTTTTAGGTAGGTATATACCTACCATTTATTTAAAACATAGGTTTGTATGTATGCCTATCATATATGTACATACCTATATTATAAGAGTACCTATTATTCTCATTATAACATAATAAACGTTGAAGCGATACGCTGTTTGAGGAATAAAGTTGTTCCATGCTCGTTTCAAAGCTTCCATTTTATATTAAACACCAAAAAGTAATTACTTTTTGGTGTTTGCTTTTACACTTTGCATGAGCTCCATAACATATGTACTTACAAAGGATGGTAGGTACACAATCCTGCAAGCTACATTTTAATACAACACCGCTGTTTAATATTTCCTGATCATTCCA
This sequence comes from Ectropis crepuscularia, assembly GCA_963693475.1. Taxonomy (NCBI): domain Eukaryota; kingdom Metazoa; phylum Arthropoda; class Insecta; order Lepidoptera; family Geometridae; genus Ectropis; species Ectropis crepuscularia. Next base: position 23,035,187 of record OY856338.1, read on the forward strand.
ATCAAATAACTATGTACGTAGCGTTACCCGCCGGAAGTTCCATAAAAATTGACACACGAGCTCACATTCGATTATCGTGACAAAAGAAACGGCCATAACCGCGAAATGGTCAATGTACTCCGGATACCTACATACATAAGTAAGAATGAGTTATTCGTGTCCATTGTTCAGAAAGCGGGCGACGCGGCGCTTTACGTGCCGGAATGCACTGGAGACGGTCGTTATGCACGCGCACAATGCTACCGATCCACCGGTTACTGCTGGTGCGTACACCAGGACACCGGCAAACCTATCCCTGGATCCTCTGTGAAAGACCGAAGACCGGACTGCGACGCAGCGCCTCAACATGCCAGCCCTATGAGAGGTAGGGTCACCAAAACTCAGGATTTTCTATCACAAATTATTATGTTATGTCTTTTGAATAACCACTTTACGTAATCATTTAGACAAATCACATACCGACATCTATTGAACATAATTTGAACTATAAATGGTATAAATAAATATTAGTGGACATTTTTACACCATCAGACCCCTAACAAAGCAAAGCTTGTACTATGGAAGCCAGATAGCTTATTATATATAGGTATAGGTTCATCTGTTGTTTATATCTGTTGACTGTGAGGTCTTTGAGGATTAAGGAAACTATGATCTCTTTATATCCTAGGTACTCGTGGCAAGCGGAGCAACTGGTCTATAAACCGAACTATTAGATATATTCTAATGTTTATAAACTTCGTCTTGTAAAATAAATTTAAAACTTTAACCTCCTACAAAACATTTTAATAAATCCGAGACAGATATAGATGGCTTACTTTAAGTTACTTAAATTTCACCAAATTTACGTAATTTTCAGGTTGTCCAGAGCCAATGAAGACTAACTTCTTACGAGATTTGAGAAGTTTCTTTGAGTCCAAAATGTCAGCTTCGATCAACGGCACGGGACCAGGGTATGTTGAACGAACATATTTTAAAAACATACCTTAAAACTGACTGAGCAATTAATGAACTTTATTTAAAGAAAATGTTAATTTTCTAGAGAGATGGTAAAATGGGGGGCATCGAAAGAAGAGCAAGCAGCTACGTGGACGTTCGTGATGTTGGATAAAGATAAGAACAAGGTGTTGGAACGACGCGAGTGGAAAGCGTACCACCAGCTGATTTCTAACGTGGAACTTTTGAAGAGATGCGGGAGAAAGTTGCCGCGATATTGCGACGTCAATCATGACACTAAAATCAGCATCACGGAGTGGATGGCTTGTCTAGAAGTAACGCAGGCAGCGCAAGGCTCCACTAGTGAGTATATCCGAAGAAAATAAATAAAAATCAGTCAGCCGACACTTGATTCATTTTGCCCCGCTACTCAGCAGCCAGGTCCTCCGTATTTGGGTATAAAATGAGAGCTATGACAAGTTTTCAGCTTGACTCAATTACCTACCTAAAATTTGATGCCAGCTCTTGGAATATAATTAAATTAAATAATGGAAAATATTACTTTAGTCTACAACAGATAGTTCAAGACTAGACAGGTAAATCTAGTCTCCCGGGTACCTAATTGGTATTTTAGGATGAACCGAGGCTAGCAGCCATACCACTATTTTGCTTTTACTTAACTTTGGATATGATGAATGGGACGGACGTACCTACACGTGATATTGTGTATTATTTATATATTTTTAACTAGGGTCTGATTACCCCTTAAGCTAATTAGGCTGCAGCCTAAAGGCACGAGGAAGGGGGGGCTCTGAGACCGTGTTGTCGCATGCACTATTCATTCAGCATAATTGCATCTACCCTACATATTTCAACTAGACAAAGACGAAATACTAAAACTAAAGGCGCTGTGAACTGAAAAAGCTGGGGGGGAGTCCCTGATTTTAACAGATCTGGAGGAGGACCGGCCTCACAATAATTAGCCTAGGGTGCGGGCGGTCAGAACTCTTGATCAATTGCAGATTATCACTACTGTAATGTTTTATTAATAATATGATTATTTTTCAGCGGAAGCTCCAAAAGCCCCACACAATCCGAGAAGGAAAGGACCCAACCCGTTAGAATCGTTTCTAAAAGCAGACGACTAATTTTTGTTCAATGACATTGGTGTGCCCATGTACATTATTGAAAGAACCAGTGAAGTGAAGATCGTTGCCAGTTTTAAATGCAATCGGAAAGTTACGATTCGAAACAACCGTAATAAGTGTTTTTAGAATTCAAATACTATATTATGCCAATCCCATCCCAACTCTTAAGCCAAATGTATTTTTCCATTTTCTAATTCTGTAGAACGTTGATTTTCCGAATCAATTTGATCTGATAATCGGATTATCTAAAATTCTAGTTTGGATAATCTAAAATACGCATAATCGAAACATGGGTTTTTTGGGACGATATCATAAACAACGCCTTTTACATAAAAGTATATATAAAAAGGTGTTGTTTATGATCTCGTCCCAAACAAAGTATATTTTAAGATTTAACATGCACGTTAACGTTGATATATGTACAAGGTTATTGGTAAGTAGCCTGCTTCCTTTTAAGGGGATGTTAAGTACATTAAATATGTCAACTTTTGTTTTACAGTTTATAAAAATTCGTCTATATATTTTCCAATACAAAATAATAAAAAGTGTGATTGCCCAGTCTAAAAGCATCGAACTTTTAGGAACAATTCGTAACACATGACATGACATGTTTGTGAGTTTTAACAAAAGTTGTAGAACAAAAGCTGTTTAAATATACAGACCATGCCCTTAAACGGAAGCCGGCTGATTACCAGTAACCCTGTATTTAAATTAATACATTTCTGTATTTTTAACATTTGAAAAACATGAATATATCTAGTAAGTCATAATATTTTTTTATAAGCTCGTCAATTTTAGCGAGCTAATAATGTCATTGCTCTGATAATAATCGAGGTTCTACTGTACTGCATTTGTTTTCTGAATGAGATTGAGAAACTGTTTCGAATCAATGCTTTTCGATTGCATTTAAATCAAAGCATTCAGAGTGCAGGCAGCATTTGGTGCAGGTTTTAATGTATAAAAGTTATATTTAGACAGACAGTTTCTGTGAGATCTGAGTTGGAATAATTTATATGGTAGCTATAATTGTGTGTCTAAAGACTCAAATTAGTGGTGACTTGCTATGTTGGAACTAACGTAATCTCATCTGCGAAATATCGTCACAACCAGTATTAGTTTGTAGAATACGCCTACCTACCACATCTATGCTAGTTATTCTTATCCACTGATGTTAGTCCACCAAGATGTGCAAACGTAACTGTGTTCCGATTTGAAGGGCATTGTTTCCAAGGCAAAGGGATAAATCATCATGTATCTTCAGGTGACGAGCAAAGCTGAGCTCTTCATGTTCAAATAACTGAGACTGTACTGTTATTGCAGGCGTAGAGCTTACCACCAGGTGCTCGTTATGCTCGTCCCGTCAGCCTATATTATAAAAAAGTAGTAGCCTCATCCTTGTCAATCAGTCCCAGGCTTCTAGCTTCACAACAAACTTCCATATACCCTATTGACTTAACTTCAATCTACCTTTTCAATGTCTTATAACCCTTTTTCGCATTAAAACGTAGCATAGGTATATATTTTTTCAGGCTGTGGACTATCTTTGTACCAAAATTAATTCTGCTTGGTGGTTTAGGCGTATAAGCGTAACAGACAGACTTTCGCATTTATAACATTAGTAGGTATTTGAGATACGGTGAGGTGATTGATTACGATGTAAAAAAAACAAAAAACCAACGCAACACCACATCAAAGGTCTTTAGACAGTAATTTACATTAGTTGTAGTAAGTATTATTTATTATAAAATATATGTGTAGACTATTTACTGTTTAGGCTAGTCTTAGAACAATGTATTATTTTGTATTTGGGTAAAAAAAAAAGGTTTTTAACGTAAATTTTATTGATAAACTGATGTGATAGTGTATCCCGAATCCTTACAAAAATAGATTCACTGTTTTTAAATTTACATAATAACTACGTGATTGTATTGAAAGATATGACTCTATAAAAGGTGGCAAGTTACATATTATTAATCACGGGATATTTAACGTGATTAAATGTTGGTACTAGTTCCTGATATTTCGTTGTACTTTCATATACCATATACCTACCATGTTCACGAGTAAACTGACGGAACGGTAAATATCCCGTAGATAATTAATAATACTAGTGAAGTGAACACCCTTGATAACTAAAAACCACGGTTCCGTACCCAAAGGGTAAAAACGGGACCCTATTACTTGGCTGTCCGTCCGTCCGTCTGTCCGTCTGTCACCGATCTGTATCTGGCTGTATCTGGCTGTATCTCAAGAACGGTGATAGCTAGACAGTTGAAATTTTCACAGATGATGTATTTCTATTGCCGCTATAACAACAAATACTAAAAATAAAATAAAATGAATATTCAAGGCTCCTATACAACAAACTTGATATTTTACCGTTTCTTGCTTGATTAGTCCGTCCCAAGCAAACTAGATGGCGCCACTAAAAGACTAAAACGCGGTATCGAATTCGTTGTTAGAAACATAAGATAAAATCAAAATTTTAGTAACACTTTTTGGATGAAAGCCTGTATGCGGAAACTTCGATAGGCTATGTATACGGAATTCGGAATAAAGCCAAAGAGGTTTTCGCCGTTAATTTGCTAATGGTACGGAACCCTTCCGTCGGGAGTCTCACTCGCACTTGACCCCTTTTTTCTATATACTGTGGTATTAGTATTCTACCGTTTTCTTATCTAGCAGTGAAATGAAAAGCAAATACATATTCAAATACCTACATTAAATCCTCTCAAATTAATTTACTTTACGGAGTGGTTCAACAGAATCCTCATAAGTAGGTAAAGTGCGGGGAGATAAAGTCGCGTGAGTGCTAGAAAACTTAGAGTAGGCCTTTCCTAATATCTCTAATAATAGTTGTTTTTATCAGAATTCAATTAGTCTACCTATGTGCTATTGCAGGTTAGGTATTAACCGAGTTCCAGATTTCAACAATTAGATAAATAAACATAGGTACTAACTTTCACGTCTATAATATTGATATGATACGTATCTGCTTACGTCCATTATAAGAACAGTTTTTATTTTCCACTAGCTGATCCGTGCGCGCGTTGCTACGCCATCTATCGAAAATTGGTCGTACCAATTCAAATTTTGAACAAATTCGGTTACCTAAAGGTACAAGTTGGCGCTGAGACCGCGACGCGAGACCGCGACAGGAGACCGCGACCTGTCTCGGTCTCCTGTCGCGGTCTCGGCGCGAACTGGCGCCCATACAATTCCATAGTGTCAAGTGCCTGTCGCGGTCTCCGGTCTCGGTCTCCGATCGCGGTCTCGTGTCGCGGTCTCCGCGCGAACTTATACCTAGGTTCTAATGACGCAAAGTTTAAGTTAGACACAAACTGTCACGCAACGAAAAGTCGCAAAAAGAAATATTTTCCCCCGTTTTTGTTACATTTTGTATTCATGCTCCGCTCCTGTTGATAGTAGCGTAATGTTAAATAGCCTATAGCCTTCCTCGATAAATGGACTATCCAACAGAGAAAGCATCTTTCAATTCGGACCAGTAGTTCCCGAGATCCTAGCGTTCAAACATACAAACTCTTCAGCTTTATAATATTAGTATAGATGTTAACGCTTATAGTCCAAGATCCCAGAGCTGCCAGATGTCACGCATTTTGTCATGAATGAAATGTGGACGATTGAGTAGAGTTAGTTGGTATTCAATCCTTGCCCAGGGCCTATATCTTTCTATTGGTAGTAGTAACTGTTACTTGTTATTTAACAACGGTACCGAATATGAATATTCTTGCCCAAATTAACTAATGTATTATACATATACATATTATATTTCCTAAGGCAGCCTTAATAAATTAAGTACTTATAAAACTTGGACATATTAGTAACTAATGGTGGCTTATAGACTGTGCTACGGAAAAGGAGTCACTTAGAGAGGAAGACGGATCCACGAATGAAACAAAAAGAGTAAATGTAATTCATACTGAATGCGGCGGCTGGTAGCAGCAATGGGGAACAAATATAATCTTGGTTCAGGCTTAATCTATTCAAGGCTTACAAACAGTAATTGACTAAGTAATACGAAAAATAGATAAAGAAGATGCTCTACCTTAATTCAATCTCTACCAGTAATTCTGCCGCCAAACAGTACTGTGCAAACATTACTGTGTGACTGCCACGACCTTATTAGCGATGTTGTTGCGAAACTGTCGTTCAACATTTCGTGCCTATATACCTAATACCGAATCTTAGCTTCAAGGGATGGATTAGTATCGCAGTGCACGAAATTCTGTACGTCACTCATAGTACGGTCCCTGGGCGAACCGAGTTTTGCTCATTTTCCTGAAAGTTCAACTTGTGATTGAAAATCATCGAATTATAGGTACGTAAAAAATTAAAACTTTCTACTTTTGCAATAATCATTACGGCTGTTTGCCGACGTTCGTGATCCAATAAAACGCATTCAGGGTTCTATAAAGAACTCCAACAAGGATTTCGGATTTATCTTTGCATTTATGGTGTTTTGATTATGTCCCAGTATTTTGTATTGTAAATCAGTGTGGTGTTACTTAATTTTATATTTTATTTGATGACATATTGAGTGCACATTTTCACTAATGGGATAATGAATTTTGTTACTAAATTTAAATCAAACTTTGAATAGAAAGTTGATTTTAAGTTAAATCTAACTGGGAATCCGACCCGGGACTTTGTTGCCTAACAAAATTGCTTGTGACATTTATATTTCACCTTATATTTTTGAGTAAAATTTAAGAGAGAGCAATATACGAGCTCTCTGTTATTTATTGTCTTACAAAAAAAGGAACGAATAAAATTAACTATTCGTGTTCTTACTAAAACTAATAGAATATGGTTCGAGTGCACCACGAGTATGGTTCTTCATGAAGTATGACGCGCTGACATCAAAGCATTTACAATATAAATATTAATATAATGTTGAGATCGAGAAAGTGTTTAAGCTGTTCGGAGAAGTGATGTAGCAATGGTGGTTGCTAAGACTGTTGCGATTTTTCGCATGTATGTTGCGATGCGCTACACCGTACGGTGCCTGGTGCAATGCGCACCAAATTCGAGCGTCTATAGATGGCTATAACTCCTATTACAATATCAAGAATGTATGGCAAAATGAGTCCTTAGGCCCAGAACACATACTTAAAGCTACTCGACTAAAATAACTACAAATTTGATAAAGTCGATACATCAATAGTCATGGCTATTGTCTTTAGCATTTCGACTGGAAATTAAAGAGCAAAATCTAAAGTAAGTACTTAAGTATAAGTGTTTTTGCGCAGTTCAGAAAACAAACACGAAACCACTATTACCTACCTAACCGTCCAGATTGAATTCATATTTTGAATCAAAAGTTAAAAATAAATAATTGCATTTTTTACATTCCAATCTAAGACTAATCGTTGACGGCTTTTTTTGGTAGATTCTATGTGTGCCTCAATAATATTTACACTCTGATATATCTACTAATTGTATCAAATAACTAAATAATATAGACAAGCAACCGATAAAATTTCCATCGTCTCTGAATTTTTCACGTAGAGCTTTTTTTTAATTAAATTTTATATTTAATTGTACATATCTACCATAAATAATCAGTTTTTAATTGTGAGTCAGAATTAGCAAATCTAATATTTTAATGTGTATATAAATAATATAATAATACTATTATACCTATTATACAGTCAACGCACAACTTTTGAGCTACCAAAACCATGGCACTCGTCAAAACCACGCATTAAGTTGGGCCCTATTCAAGATGTTGTCATTGTCTAAGCTCTGCCTCCTATAGTTCGGTCAGCAGCAGTCGCTTTACAAAAAATGTAGCATAAAATGTCATAGGCAAAACACACAACAGTATGGCATAACGTACGATTGCATAGAATCGCAGCGAGTGTTAAAGCTCAGACTGCACCGGCGGGCGCGGCGCAGCGACGCGCACTTGCCCGCAGTGGCGCGCCCGGCTGCTAGGCTCCCCGCACTCTGCTTGGTTGCCGCCTGCCGCCCGCGCGTTCACTCCGGCCGCTTGTATGAATGCAGTATGGGTTGAGTTGCCCGAATGCTGCCCGTGTGCCCACTAGACACTCCAATAAAATTTCATGTTCGAGCACGCCGCGCCGCGCCGCGCCTTCGTTTACAGTCTGGCCGAGCACCAAGTCAAGATAAACCCGCAAAAAATCACTACGCTATAATTTTTAAGTGACGATAGGAGATTATAATCGGATGCTTATGGTAATCAAGTTTTTTTATAGGATAGCAAAGAGAATGTAAATCACTACTAGTATAGTGACAAGACGAGCAGGACAGGTGCTTGATGATAAGCAACACAACTGCCCATAACAGCACAGTGACACGCAGCTATTGGAACATGATGAGCCCAAATCATTAACTAACACTGCACTGCGCTCGCTACCCAGAGACGTAAGTACATTTATCTCTATGCCCTATAATTTATCTGGAAAATTTGCCCTTCAAACCGGAAACACAGTTTTCCCGTTACATATTAACCTAAATATATATTATCTGCCCTTTATGTGTGTATAAACACGGGCCTGTCAAATTCGTTACGGTGCGAAGGCGGCGCGTTCTTTTCAACATACCTACCTACTAACACCTTCGAACATGCGAACTGCATAACAACTCGCGATTGTCTCCGAAGCCTCATAAATTTCGTGCAAAAGATCACGCCACGCGGCGAAATATACCTTCGCATTCTAATGTCTAATGTGACAATTTTTCATTGTCTAAAAACGCGCATAATACCTATGCGTTTAAAAAAAATGAAACCTAGTTAGATCGATTTATCGTCCCCGAAACCATAATTTCATCAAAATCGTTCGAGCCGTTTCCGAGATTCAGATTCTATATATGTATTTATAGGTACCTATATACAAGAATTGCTCGTTTAAAGGTATAAGATATAGTAAACACAGCGACACGACAGTGACAGATGCGGCTGAAGGATTAGTATCCGTGGCCAAGAAAAAAAAACAAAAAAGACAGTGACAGCAGATGGACAGCAGCAGCTGGCTATCTTTCTCGCTCTGGCTCACTCGGCGGTCCCGAGTTCACCCGAACATTTCTTTTATTTCCGAGCCTGACTCAGCTTCACAGAGCTTCATTCAAAGCCCACGAAAAAATTGCGTGTGGTGTGCCAAAAGAAGGTATACTTCAAAAACTTATAATTCAGCGTGATAGTATTAAACGCGACTAATGTTAGTACAATACGACACAAGTATAGCTACACAATACGACACAAGTATAGCCACAGATATACCTACTGCTATTAAGAATGTCGGTGACGTGAACTCACAAGATTTCACCCATCCAAAAAACGTCAACGCGCATTCGCTGCTCCACCGATAAAATAGTCTTCTTGTTCAATAAAAAGATGTAAGACCAACAGTATAACTTCCAGTTATCAGCAAAATGGTTTCACCTTTCACTCATACGTAAAATTAATGTACCTAATTGTTTTGTTTTCGTTTCTTATGTGATTCCCAAAATCAAAGAGAGTTACGCTGGCTGGCAGTCTTTTGACCAGCTGTTAGCTGCGTCACATTCGCACTCGCTGTCATTCTGGACTTTCTCCTTTCCTTGTCTTTACTACTCGTATATTCTAGGGTTGGTTGGTTGGTCAAAGTTTACGTCAGGTGCGCAGAACCAAGCAGAGCGCGTTAGACGACTCGAAGTTCGGGCAGATTTGAAATCGAACAACTATAGCCAAATAGTTACTCTCGGATATTTACTTAGTGTTTTTTTACATCAAAAATAATTATCCAAATTGGTACAGTTGTTCAGAGTCAAAGCCATAATCCACCACGCTGGCTAACTGCAGGTTAGTGGATGACGCATGACTTCGAAAGAGTCTTGGAACACGGCGGTTACCTCACGATATTTTCCTTCGCCGTTTTTAAGTTTCGGCATTCCGCACATGACTTCGAAAAGATAGTTGTGCGCGTGGGATTCGAACCAGGTTCTCCAAATCGGCAGCTGCCGCTCTCAAGACTAGACCTCAGATAATGCTATCTCGTTTATTATTTTTACTCAGGCCTCTGACATAGCCTCAGTACACGATTTTATTAGGTAATGTGTGTTATGTAAGTAATAATAAAACTAACTTAATAATTAAAGTCCCGGTCGGTAGGTTTAACGGTATAGAACATTATCCTGTGTGCCATAAAAACACGTGCTAATATTTGTAAGATAAGCCGCATTTTGTATTTATAAAACCTTGCAAAGTATTTATGGTAGTTTTAGTTCTATGCGTGAATTAATAAGAATTATGTGATATTTTCGTCATTATGTATTATTTGCAGATTATATTATTAAACAAATGAGTGTTTTATTGCCCGTTTATAAAACTAAAAGTTAGAATGCACCGTGAAGATCGCAATACGCAATCTTCTAGCTATGCGTAAACCTAAAACACATCGCCGCATATACAGGGTTATTGGTAATCAGCCTGCATCCTTTTAAGGGGATGTTAGGTACATTCAATACGTCAACTTTTTTTCTACAGTTTTAAAAAATAATGTTTTTTTTTTCTTTTACAAAATAAATAAAAAGTGCATTTGCACGGTCTAAAAGTATCGAACTCTTCGTAACAATTCGTAACGAGAGCGCGTACGCTCTTTAACGCGCAAAAAATGATGTACCGAAGTGAATAAACACTAAAAAGTCGCTAAACAGTACAAAAAAGGGCAACAAATACAATTTTTTTTTTGGGTTATCTATTAAGTTTTAAAGAAAGTTGTAGAACAAAAGTTGTTTGTTTAAAGGACAATGCCCACGTCCCATACATTGGAAAACCTGTCAAACTTTTTTTGATACTGAAAGTGCATAGAGATGAATAGTGTCTAATTAGGATTGTTCATGCTTCTAAAAACGTCTGCTGTTGGTGTTCTTTATTTCCCAAATACCAAAATTGAGTTACAGTTAAACCAAAAGTAAGGTTATGTTTACTGTCAAAATATATTAGAATAATGTTTTCTTTCGGATTAGAACTGAAAAGAAAAGAAAGAACTATGGTATTATCTTTCAAAACATATTTCTTATCAGAATAAATAGGAATAATAGTACTGCTCACTACCAACTGATTACCATACGTATGAACACTTCATTTGCATAGAAATATTGTCACAGAAGGGAATATCTTAATTGTGATATATATATCTCATTATTTTGATATTCGAGACAGTGGCCTTAGAAGGTCCAGAACAATCGAAGGTTTCCATCAGACAACACAAGCATTTATTGTTTTATGTAATTATTACCACAATTATGTAGGTACCTAAGTAATAAGGAGCACTGAATCACATGATTCCCAGTTTTGTTAAAACCAATATAAATTCCGTCACAAAAACTTGAGTTGTTGTTGATGTCCGATTAGAAATTAATAATATTCTTCTTCTTCCTAATATTTCTCTACGCACCGCAAAGAAGCTCAAAAAATGTTATCTTCCTGCAGCAATCTCTTTTGAACAATCGGCATAATTTTACTGTGTTTTAACTGAAATCCGACATTGAAACATTGGTAATCATAGTTTGTTGTGGTGAGTAATGCATAAATATTACACCGCTTAGAAAACAAGAAGAAAACTATAAAAGGAAGAAAAGAATTCATTTTGCTTGATTACTTTTTTGATTTGACAATTTGTCAATTTGACATTAATCTTTGACCACAAAGATTGTTTTACCTCTTTGTTTGACCAAAGACTTGTTTAAAGAGTTTGTTTGACTTTCTTTTTGTTTGTGAAAACGTTTCGTTTCACAATTGCGTGCCAACTTCTTTCTCGTTTACACTGCTATAAAAAGCAATGATAGTTTCTTTGTCGCCGTAATTACATATATCGTTATTTAAAAATGTAAAAGTAGTAAATAAACGACATTGTGAAAGAAATTGACATACATAACATTCATATTCAATCTCAATCTAACGCGGATCAATAAAACGAAACGCAAGTACCGTTTCGTTATTGCAAGTTAGCTTTTGTTGGAAAATGGTAGGTCTAATTTAAAGAAATGAAAATTATTTTATTTTGCAATGTTAGCAAGTTATATAACTTCGCACACGAATACAACAAAAAATCACCGATTTTTTAATATATAACTCATATGTCTACACGACAAATATTTTGCCGGTCAAAAATGGACATTGTCCTTTACAGAACATGCCCTTAAACGGATGCAGGCTGATTACCAGTAACCCTGTATATGTACATAATAAATATATTGTAAACAGATACAATACCAATAAAATAAAAAGCGTGTGTTTTCCGATGTAACTCTCGAAGTCTCGATGGAATTCTCGTAATTGTAGACAAGTTATGTCGGTATGTTTGCGATTTAAATCATGACCCAGGGGACTTTGGCAGTTACGACATTGTACAACAAGAAAAATTGCAAATTTTTTCTATACGAAGTGTTCATACCAGGCGGTAAGATTGGTAATTAAAATAACTTCTGCATGCAATATAAATCTGTATAATCATAGAAAACAATACAATTAGTGTACATATTGGTGGTGTGATAATAGTACAGTGATAGAAACGTTTATACACTTCAACAAGATTACGGTAAGTCTGCACCTATCGTCATACTATGTACTGTTATTACGATTATTTTGCGATTAAATTTATCACCAACGTTTAGCGCTAGTATCGCATTATCATTGGCAGTTTATCTGGAGTTGATTTTGAAATTCAGTCACCATAATAACTGTATAAGCGATATCATTTACAATTACAATATAAATATTACTAATAAATTATTAATTACTCAAGTGTGACTATCTCGATTGCAAATATAAATACAATCTCGATGATATCGCAGCATACTCCCGTAATACCACTTTCTTCAATCTTAAACAGTTTAAGATTATACCTAGTTACTATAGCTAATCTCGATAGCTAAAAATAATACTTTTGGATTGGGAACAGCAACAGTAAATTTAGTAAAGCTGGCTGCGATCTAAGTTTAGGTTTTTATATTGTTTTTTTATACATTGTAAAAACCTAAATTTAAGAACTTAAATATAAATAATAAATTTAGTAATTCACATTATCTATACTACTGACAGTTTTAATCGCGATATTGATACTACCGAAGTTGGGTTATTGCCATTTTTTTATTTAAATTGTGTATACTAAGCTATTGATTAATACTTTTCATCAGTTCAACAAATTATTTTAAAAAAATGTCATTCGGTATCAGATTATTGTTGCAATAATCATGATTGAATATTATACTAATTAATGTATTACATTCACAATAATCATTTTATTATTTATAAAATAAAACAATAAATATTATAGTGTTGAGAGTACATAATTATTTAACTTTTTATTGTATTTGTAGTGTAGGTACATTTATGTATTTCCAAATACAAGACAAGTCAAATTCACATGTAAATGTATAAAATATACTAATACATATATTTTACACGTCACTTCGACTGTGTAGCTACTATATTTTCATTGTAATTAATACTAATGGCACTATCGACTTTGTGATTTAGAGGTTACCATTGTGATGCTATCGTTTGAGTATTATTATCGAAGGAATTCTGTTTCGCGTTCCGCGACTTTGAACCTTATATGGACCATGGCCAAGGAATATCATCCATTAGCGGTTTTCGAAATACATTTAAAGAATTGAATCAAATAATAATCGCAATAACAGGTGAGGCTCTAGGCAAGCACGCAACGCAACGACACTTTTATAATGGAGGTGAAACAAGAGACGACCAAAAGATGCTATTGTGTGCGTGTGTATTGTGCTGTTTTTTATCACAATTACACCATGCGCCGACGTATTAGGGTTCATAATCGCTCAGTCACTGCGCTTTTCACTAGGTAAAATACAATGGGTAGCGACCACGCATTAGGGTTCATAATAACTCAGACACTGCGCTCTTCACTAGGTGAAATACAATGGATAGATCTCTTTGCCGCGTAAATTCACTGGAAACAAATCGAAATAGTAGATTAAATACTACCAAAGAGCTTGACTCCCGAATGCCAGTTATTCGGCTGCCTTCTTTCCAAGGCGTTACGAAGAAGTCCTACCATAACAAAAAGTGTAGATTTACCGCGAACGAGTCACGTGGTAGGCTACAATAACAGTATTTTTTCTGTAGGCGGTGTGAGTATAGTACGTTTGTACTCGTCCACGGTTTCGGTGAGTATTCTCTGGAAGATGGTTTCGAAGACCTGGTTCTTGACGAGGGCTTCGTCTGTGTGGAGCGACGTCCACTCGGGTTCAGCGCGACGCCACTCCGAAAACAATATGTCGTCTATGTGGTCAGATCGTCTGGAACTCACGCCTGGAAAAACAAAGAATCGTAACGTAAGTAATTGAAGTCATCCGAAAAAAAATTTAAATGTAAAGTAACCGTGAGGTAAAGTCAACCTGGCTTAAGGCCGGGTCACACAGAGGCGATCCGGTAGCGATAGCGATCCGATACCGAGTATGGGATCGCGCCCGCTTGCTGTGTGTCAGGTTGCATACAAATTCGAACATTACAAATAATATCGTCTCGCTATCGGATCGCTATCGCTATCGGATCGCCTCTGTGTGACCCGGCTTTTATGGTATCCCCATAGTACCTCTATAAAAAGTATTCCAAATATTTAATAGACGGTTTATAAGATTGCGATGGGGCTGACATAGACTTCTTGTCTAAAATCCTAACCATTAGAATGTACCTATCCTAGGTACATATGTCTATATATAGGTATGTATGTGTATGTTGGTAGGTATATTATTATTCTTGTGTTTTGTATTATTTGTTTTTTTTGTGCTTTGCGGTTTTTTAATAAAGCGTTATTGTATTGTATGTCAAGATAACTAAAATTAACGTTTCGTCATATTCACTTATTTGAGTAATAATGATTATTCTTTAGTATTTCTGTCACACGTAAAATGTGCATGTTTTTTTTTCATGTCGTCGTTGGAAATGTCAACAAAAGTGATAGGTATAAACCAGAAAGTTTATTTTCTATTAATAATAATAATAATAATAATTGCCTGTGCAATTGCGGACGAAGTTATCAAGACGAACAATTACCGGAAATACATAATGAAGGACGGTACGGTCGACATTTGTCGGGCATGCCGCCGTCCAGGCGAATCGCTTCGTCATGTTATTTCCGGTTGTTCGCATCTTGCTAACGGCGAGTACTTGCACAGACATAACCTAGTAGCCAGGATCATCCACCAGCAACTTGCTCTTCGGTACTGCCTTGTCGAGTCCGAGGTGCCGTACTATAAGTACGCACCTCTGCCAGTTCTCGAAAATGGTCGTGCGTTGCTCTACTGGGACCGCTCTATCATCACGGACAGGACTATTGTCGCCAATAAGCCTGATATCGTGCTGGTAGACCGGTTTCAACGCCGGGCTATGATCATCGATATCACCGTTCCACATGACGAGAACCTCGTGAAAGCCGAGAAGGACAAGCTTAGCAAGTACCTTGACTTGGCTCACGAGGTTACCGCCATGTGGGATGTTGATTCGACGATCATAGTCCCAATAGTCGTGTCAGCAAACGGCCTTGTAGCGAAAAGTCTCGACCAACATCTCAAGAGACTTTCGCTAGACGGTTGGATCAAGGGTCAGATGCAGAAGGCGGTCATCCTCGACACAGCACGCATCGTCAGGAGGTTCCTCAGTCTGCAGCCCTAACCACCGGTAGCTTGGGCCCTGCCCCACTGCTGGCGGCAAACTAGGTTTAGGTTTTTATAATGTTTTTATGTTGTTTTATATATAAATATTGTAAAAACTTAGGCTTAAGAAAGGAAATAAATACGTACATAATAATAAAAAGATTTATTTTGTAACAAAAAGAATTACATTAGACAAATTAACAATATGAAATTTCTTATCTATAAAAACATGAATAATACATAGGCAATTTTTTAATTATCGGTGTACATTCTTAAATTAAATGTTTAAGATCGAATTACATTGTGGGCATTTCTAAATTCAGACACTAGTCATTGCTGTAGGATACCCTGTGTATTGGAGCATGATTACGAGTATCACTGGAACGGAGAAGTAATATCATAGTATCCTACTAATATTATAAAATAAATGTCAATATATGGATGTAACGTATGTCGTAACGTATTAACGGATCGGGTTGAAAATAGGAATACAGGTAGGTAGATAGGTACTTTTTATCCCGGCAAAATACCGGGAACGGGAACTACGCGGGAAACACTGCGGGGCGCTGCTAGTCTATATATATATATATATAAATGAATTGCTGTTCGTGGGTCTCCTAAAACTTGACAACGGCTGGGCTGATTTGGCTGATTTGGTTTTGAAATGATTGTCGTAGCTAAGGGAAGGTTTAAACGGTGAGAAAATGTTAAAAAAATGCGAATAAGATAGTAAAAACAACAATTTCATTTACTCATACAAACTGTTCTAGTAGTAGTAGTAGTCTAGTAGAGTTTTAATCAAAGAGTATAAATACCTATTTAGTTTTAATCAAATAGTATAATACAAAGAGTATATAAGTTTTTGAAGTGTACACTTCTTTTGGCGCGCCTACACAGGTTTTTCGTGGGCTGTGAATTGTATTCTAGCTTCACGCCCGGGCATGATTTAGTAGTGAGATTATTTTTAGTAGTTTATTTAGTATCAGCATTGCACCCGTGCGAAGCCAGGGCGGGGCGGTCGCTAGTTTAAAATACATTTAATTATACCAGCGGCTCATGCCAACTTCGTTTGGGTTAACCATTGACATAATACACCATACATAGGTCTCAAACAAAAATTACAAACTCAGTATCCTTAGATCAATTTTTGAAAGTCTGCGACATGAATACATCGAACGAACGACTTTTCGAAGTCATGTGCGTAATGCTATTAACTTAAAACGGTGAATGAAAACAGTGTGAGGAAACCGACATGTACCTAGAATCTTTCGAGATCATGTGTCATCCACACACCCGCGTTGGGCCAGCCAAGAGAGAGTCAAGGCCATTATTCAACGATTATGGCCTTGAGTCTCTCCTTGTGGGAGAAGGCCCCGAGTCCCGGCAGTGGGAACATTTAGTGGGCTGTTTATGTATTGCAGATTATCATAAACAATTAAATAAATATTGGTGGACAATTCACACACAACACCATCTGACCCCAAACTAAGCAAAGCTTGTATGATGGCGGCCAGATAGCTGATATAATACTTGTATAGTTTTAAATACATACTTATTATACATAGAAACACCCAGACACAATGCAAACAATTGAATTCATCACACAAATATTTGCACTGGGTGGGAATCGAACCCACGACCCTCGGCTTCGCAGGCAGAGCTGCTACCCACTAAGCCACGAGGCCAGTCAATAGGTGTTACTAACAAAATAAGTAATTGATACGTTCTTGACGTATTAGAAATATTTGAAATTTATTAAGAATTAAAAAAAATAAAAGTAGAATTTTGAGAAACTATAATCAGAATATTAAAATTGAACAAAATATGCAAAGGGAAACAAAAGGAAATAAACTATAGATAGTCCGCAACTGCAACTGGTTGATAAGCACTACTCCCCTTGTTAACTTTGGTGCGGGGTAGTTCCGGCACCAATGACGTGACACCTCAAGTGTCTCTCCTGGAGTAGCTCAGCCGGCGAGTAAGAAATACGTGAAAACGTTCACGTGATTTATAGGCGAGCTTAAGTGTAATATGTGTACTGTATTAAATAGGTAACAACACAATAGTAAATTGAGGAATGTTAACAACAAAATTAAATATTTAGATTTATCCCCCATTTCGATTCACAGCTTCGATTTGAAATTGTGTTATTATTCTGCAAGTCAAGCCCATTTATTTGATAACCCATATTGAGATAGTTGTAAAAAAGTAATTTGCCATTTTGTGGAGGCGGACATTTTGGATTATAGATTGATTATAGTGTATAGGTATAGTATTCTACCAGGCAAACCTTCATCTGATACCCATTTAAATTGCGAAAAAAAGTTAAATTCAACATTTTGTTGTGGTGGCCATCTTGGATTTGAAATGTATCATAGCGCATAGTACTTTACTAGTCTCAAATGAAAGGGCTTTCATTTGATACCCATAATGAAGGGAGTTGTGAGAAAATATTTTAGTGATGGTAAGCAACATACCTGTCCATAACAGCACAGTGACACGCAGCTATTGGAACATGATGCGCCCAAATCATTACCTAGCACCGCACTGCGCTCGTCACCCAGATATAGAAGGTGTGTTATCTCTTAGCCCAGTAATTTATCTGGAAACATTGCCCTTCAAACCGGAACACAGTAATGTTTGCACACTACTGCTTGGCGGCAGAATTACTGGCAAAGGCGTGGTACTTCTTCAGGCGGACTAGAGTCCAACCCAAACGCAAAGAGTTTACAAATACTACGTACATATTGGAGTTAGAACAAACGCTATACACCGAAAGCACGGGTATGATCGCTCTTGTCTTGTCGCTCTCGCGGAAGTGTCATACTTTTGTCGCGGCACATCACTATGTCGCCATAGCTAACATACACCTTATCTGCTTACGATTCATACAAAGGAACCGTGCGGAAAACCTGATCTATTTACTTATTCTTTATCTAAGGTCCAACCATTACAGAAGTTTATAAATGTGAAAAATAGAAATGTGTATTTTCTTACCAGAGACTAGGGAGGGTGTGGCGGGGGTGAGAATTTCGGTGAGTTCTGCCGAGGCTGTCTTGTATAGTTTGTCTTCGTCGGCGGCGGGCTTCTGCGCGAGAAGGTTGCACGAGTCCCATGGCTTGTCGCTGTTCTCTACTCTGTGCTTGTTGACTATCTCTTGTGAAAAGTCGTGGATTAGTCTGAAATTGACAAAAAAAAATCAGTGTGTGTACTGTGCGAATGCAGGTTAATACTTTTTGAAGTGAAAACTTCTTTAGGCGCGCTATAGACAGAATTTTCGTGGGCTGTGAAATGGATTCATCAATCGTCACGCTTGGATATGATAATGGATCGGATCGGATATGAAATCTTCGGGTAAACTCGGTAAAAACGGCCAGGTAGTTACCAGGGCAACAGAAACAGTAAAGAGTTTCGATTACCTATCTCCAACAGCCCAGCGTTTATCTCCAGATACCAGGACAACAGAAATATAAAAGAGTTGCGTTTGCCCCTAGGTACCAGTACCAGGGCAACAGGAACAGTAAAGAGTTGCAATATTTTGTACAACTTCGTTCCATCAGAATGTCCCTTGACACCTCCAAAGTATTTTGAAGTGAAAACTTCTTTTGGCGCGCAGGCGCGCTTTTAGACAGATTTTTCGTGGGGTGTGAATTGAATTCTAGCGTCACTGGCGTCACGCTCGGGTATCATAAGAAATCTTCGGATAAACTCGGGGCCACGCCTATTGGCCATCTAGAAACGCGTCAGCCAATGGGAAATGCTGAATGGGCGTGGCCTAACCATCACGGCATGACCATCTAGAAATGCGTGAGCCAATGGAAAATGCTAACGCATTTCTAGATGGCCATGCTATGATGGTCGGGCCACGCCATCCGGTACACCCGTGTAGTTTCCAAAGTAGGCTTCAAATTCTAAGTTTTCACTTCTATCGGCAGTTCCTATGACTGCCAATGTTTTTTTCTTTATTCCTCGTGCTAAGAAGTCTAACTTTAACCATAGCATATCCCTCTCTCTCTCTCTCTCTGGTGTACATTCTCTTCCTATCTCTCTCTTTCATTTCAGAGTATAGACTTACACATCAAAAGCGTCGGCGGGATCGTAGGCGGCGTCCGGATCGGCGACCATGCAGCGTAGCCTCTCGTGCGCGGCGTCGTCCGCGCGGAAGGGGCGGGGCGGGGTGTACGGCGGCGGCCTCTCTTCCTCCCGCTCTCTCTCTCTCTCCCTCTCTCTAGTATACACTTTCTCCCTCTCTCTAGTATACACTCTCTCCCTCTCTCTACTATACACTCTCTCCCTCTCTCTAGTATACACTCTCTCCCTCTTTCTTTTTAGAGTATAAACTTACACATCAAAAGCGTCGGCGGGATCGTAGGCGGCGTCCGGATCGGCGACCATGCAGCGTAGCCTCTCGTGCGCGGCGTCGTCCGCGCGGAAGGGGCGGGGCGGGGTGTACGGCGGCGGCCTCTCTTCCTCCCGCTCTCTCTCTCTCTCTCTCCCTCTCTCTAGTATACACTTTCTCCCTCTCTCTAGTATACACTCTCTCCCTCTCTCTACTATACACTCTCTCCCTCTCTCTAGTATACACTCTCTCCCTCTTTCTTTTTAGAGTATAAACTTACACATCAAAAGCGTCGGCGGGATCGTAGGCGGCGTCCGGATCGGCGACCATGCAGCGTAGCCTCTCGTGCGCGGCGTCGTCCGCGCGGAAGGGGCGGGGCGGGGTGTACGGCGGCGGCCTCTCTTCCTCCCGCTCTCTCTCTCTCTCCCTCTCTCTAGTATACACTTTCTCCCTCTCTCTAGTATACACTCTCTCCCTCTCTCTACTATACACTCTCTCCCTCTCTCTAGTATACACTCTCTCCCTCTTTCTTTTTAGAGTATAAACTTACACATCAAAAGCGTCGGCGGGATCGTAGGCGGCGTCCGGATCGGCGACCATGCAGCGTAGCCTCTCGTGCGCGGCGTCGTCCGCGCGGAAGGGGCGGGGCGGGGTGTACGGCGGCGGCCTCTCTTCCTCCCGCTCTCTCTCTCTCTCCCTCTCTCTAGTATACACTTTCTCCCTCTTTCTTTTTAGAGTATAAACTTACACATCAAAAGCGTCGGCGGGATCGTAGGCGGCGTCCGGATCGGCGACCATGCAGCGTAGCCTCTCGTGCGCGGCGTCGTCCGCGCGGAAGGGGCGGGGCTTCCGAGGCGGTCGCGTCTCCACGGGCGGGGTGTACGGCGGCGGGGGCTTGTCCGGAATCTCGCGCACCACGAGCAGTTGACACTGCTGCTGCTCCAATTCTTTTATCTAAAATACGAAAAATATATTACAGTACACACAACATTTCAACATTATTACAACACATAAGTAGGTATGTATAATAATAATTATATGTAATTTTTTTTTTAATTGGCAGGCATAGGAACTGCCGATAGAAGTGAAAACTTATAACTCGGAATTTGATAGCTCACTTTGGAAACCGGAATCGGTTTGAGCCGGAACCGGAAATATCCTCTATGATCCCAGAGGAACATAGAGGCGAAAACATTGTCCAGTAATCCCATGGGATTATATTCATGGGAGCGAAGTGGCTGGAGGGTCAAAAACAACATAGTTGTTTCAAATGTTCAGTCTAACAAAAAAGCTGATAACGAGCTATGATGTAGACAGACAAACACATTATTATTTCAAGTATTTCTATGCAAACTCATCGAATATTAAATTTTCAGTGTTTTATATCATACATAACAATATGTTTATCATGGGCATACAATCCAACGTGTAACGTGCATGTTATGTTAAGTCAGGTTCAGAAGAGTTCAGAACTTCAATAGTGAAACTAGTCTCTTTGAAAGTAGGCCCTGTAATTATCTATACTAATATTATAAAGAGGAAAGATTTGTATTTTTGTATTTTTGTATTTTTGTATTTTTGTATGTATGTAATAAACTCAAAAACTACTGAACCGATTTCAAAAATTCTTTTACCAAAAGAGAGCTACATTATCACTGAGTAACATAGGCTACTTTTATTACGAGAAAAAATTATAATTACTTTCATTTCTTTACTAAAACCAACGCAAGGTATAAAAAAAACAGCCATAAAATGGCTTTCATCGCATACGCTGCGGAAAGTACCAATGATAGAACAAAACAATGTTCTACAATATTATAAAACGTATTAAAATCTACAAAAAACCCCGCGAGACCATATGTCTAACTACTGTAATTACGTCGCTACAACTGTTTTTTTTATATTTTAAAAGAAGATAAAAATGCCGATCAAATTCAGACCATGTTATCCATACATTTGTATTAATTCTTATCCAAATAAACTATTTCGTATTCAAGATTGCTTTAATACCTACTGATTCCTTTTTGAATTATTAAAATCGGACATTGCATTCAAAAGATATTACGAAGTTAAAAAATTCCATCCTGTCGAAATAATAATTATCGACGCGACGGGCCGGCGCGGCGCGCCGACTGTAGCGCGGCGCGGCGCAACGTGGCGGTACAATGCCAGCGATACAAATCAATGGATGTGCCCTGAGAACCTTGAAATTGGTAATAAATTGCGTCTCTGTGTGTATCGTAAGTGGTTTACAAACAACCAATCTACTTGACCCCTATAATCGCTAGCGACGAGATTTGCTGTGGTTCTACTTATTTTGGTTGTTGACAACGAATAATGATAGGTAAAAACGTCCGGCGTCCACCGCGTCCTGCAACCGACTAGAACGTAAAGAGTGAGCTCACTCTTCCCAACTTTGACATGATTACGTGCGCTCTGAAGTTTGGGAAGGCCAATCTTGGGTTCTACGATCTATGGTAGATGTAGAATAAGGAAGAGTGTACAGCGTTCATCCTTCCCAGTCAGAGTGTTGTTATCTCAGAATACTTTTTTATCATGTACCGCGTTGGTACATGGTTCCAAGACTTTAAAATCGTGTAAAAGAAACTTACCATGCCGCATGCCGAGACGGGGGTTTGTTACAAAATTATAGCCAATGGGAAATCCCTTTGAGAGAAGCTTCAATTTCCCGGTGTCCGTTGAGGCTGAGAGTTGTTTGTGGTAATATTCATCGATATAAATCAATAGATGTGCCCAGAGCACCTTGACATCGGTAATAAGCTGCGTCTCTGTGTGTATCGTATCTGGTTTACATAAAACCAATCTACTTGACCCGTACAATCGCTAGCGGCGAGATTTGCTGTGGTGCTACTTATTTTGGTTATTGACAACGAATAATGATAGGTAAAAACGTCCGGCGTCCACCGCGTCCTGCAACCGACTAGAACGGAAAGAGTGAGCTCACTCTTCCCAACGTTGACAAGATTGCGTGCGCCCTGAAGTTTGGTAGGGCCTATCTTAGGTTCTACGATTTATGGTAATATTATTATTTTGTTTCCGCCGTATTACATTACAGCTAGCCGTTTTGAAAAATAGTGCCTTTTTGTAATGCGGCGGTTCAACGATTAGCCGCATTGTCATTGCGATACGTTCTTCAATAAGGCGGCCCACGTTCAGCCGTATTGTATTACTGATTATATTATAGGGTGACCAAATTTAAAAAAACATAATTTAAATAAACAAAATCAAAATTAATTTCATTCATCCGAAAAAACTGACCGATTACTTACGGTATTCCTTAATATTTTTTTACAACATTTTACCTCTCACATAAAGTTTGAAAGCCCATAAATTGATATCGGTGACGGTACACCTAAGAAACATGGTGCACTTCCATAGACAAGGGTCTATCATCCAGATTTGACTCCGGGTGGGCTCCCGCCAGAAGCTCTGCGGTCAGCCCTGAGTGTCGCTTCTCCATACTCGGCCTGCGATACACTACGGCTACTTGCATGGCTTGCTCCACTCAGGACCTCCCTTGAGCTTCTGGCTCCCGCATTTTTTTTAATACACTCCAGAGGTAGTAGCGCCAAGACTATATGGAGTCGGTGTGCTCCGAGTCGGATCTGGGTCTCATGTAACCAACCCGGTCCGATTTAGTCTTAACAAGGTGGACGGTGGAAACGAAATAGTTTCCAAGTAACACCCAGGGTGACAAGTGACACTCCAATAATATTGTGTACAATCCCTCCGAACTCCAGAATCCACTGTCACTTTAGCAATTTAGCAACACACTTGCAGTACCTATTCAATGCCATAGTTGTTGTTATGTCAGGCAGTGCCATGAGTGTTAAGAATCGGAACTAAAAATTGTGAAAGAGGCGGCTAATCTCTCGCTTTATTACTTAACGGCTAGCCGTGTTGAATGACGTATGGCGTCGAATACATTCCGGCGGTTTTTTAATCAGCCGTATTCAATCCGGCTGATCGTTAAACCGCCGCTTTACAAAACGGCCCTCAACCAACTAAGCCACCAGGCCAGCCAGTTTAATGTTTTTACTCTTTAAAGTTTTGGTTTCTAATTTTGATAATTTTGAAAAATTTGGTCATGTACGTTTCATTTAGCATACCTACTTAACAAAAAATATTGACCCCGTGCGAAGCCGGGACGGGCCGCTAGTTACTCAATAAAGTGGTCTATTATAGACCACTTTATTGAGGTCACGGGATCGAGCGACGCTTCCAGGCGTGGCCATCTGGATTTAGTGCGCGATAACTATTGTCAAGTTCACTAAAATTACATCTAATCATACAATAAAAGTGAGAGTTTGTGTCCAGATTCAGATTTTTATTCATAATATAATTATTACAGACTGGCCTCGTGGCTTAGTGAGTAGTAACTCTGCCTGCGAAGTCGAGGGTCGTGGGTTCGATTCCCACCCAGTGCAAATATTTGTGTGATTAATTCAAATGTGTGCACTGTGTCTGGGTGTTTCTATGTATAGCAAGTATGTATTTAAAACTATATAAGTATTATATCAGCCATTTGGCCGCCATATTACAAGCTTTGCTTAGTTTGGGGTCAGATGGTGTTGTGTGTGAATTGTCCACCAATATTTATTTATTTATTTACAGTTTCATGTCAAAAAATGTATTAAAAAATTAAATTACATGAAAAACGTATACGGTATGTACTGCTTACTACTACTGCCAAATAGAAGCCAGACATAAACAAAAGATGAAGAATCAGATGACATATAACATAACACAACCGATTAAAAGCCAGAAATGAAAAGAAGCCAAAGAAGGAGAAGACTTTCATCAGCTGAGTAGTATTTTTATCATTGTTTAAATTCAGACCAATACAAATTGTGTTGCCAGACATAATGCATGCCAGAAGAGGCCATGACAGGTCTGACAGGTTTGTATGGGTCAACGTTTAAAATGTTTTGTACTGTATTATCTTACCTACAAACAGCAATAAAGATTTTCGTATTTGTATTAATTCGTAAAGTGCCCGAAAAACATGGTGGATGTTGGAGAAAACACACTAAAAAACTTCAACTATTAAAACGGCTACTGACGCCTACCTCTCTCTCAATGGCAAGCTGCTGCCGCCGTAGCTCTTCGGCTTCGGCGTGTGAAGGCTCCAGCGATGACGACAAAGCGTCGCAGGGCGGCTGACTACTGGCGCTGCTTCCTGCAAAACCAAATACATTTGCTGATAACAATGTTATTTGCATACATTAAAAATTCAATAGGATAACACTACTTTTGTCTTGTACACCTCGGTTCTGTTCTGGTAATATGTTTTATTATTTTTTCATAAATATATACTACTGTAATATTTATGAAAATATATTTAATCAATAAATTAAATATTAATTATTTTTTCAATTTAGCATTATTTGCAGTCTTTTTGATCCCATTGTAGTCGAGGCATTCTCTCTAACTAAGCTTTTATTCTGTGTTATTCAAATCCAAGTTTCGGAGCGTCGAACGTCCACCAACAAGATTGGACACTAATGCTGTTTTTTTACAGTATATAGTGTCACGAGCAGCACATGTGGAAGATGGTAAGCAACATGCATGCCCATAACCCATAACAGCATTGTCACGCAGCTGTTGAAACATGAAGAGTTCAAATCATTAACGAGCACTGCACTGCGCCCGTCACCCAGAGATATAAAATGCTTTATCTCTATATTCTGTTATTTCTTTGGAAACATTGCCCTTCAAACTGGAACGCAGTAATGTTTGCATATTACTGCTTGCCGGTAGAATAACTGGCAAAGGTGTGGTACAGGTACATCCCCAGGTGGAATCTGTAAAGAGCCCTACCACTACGGAATATTAATATTGAATATTAACTTCACAATTAGCAAAACTTTGATAGTTCAATAATTTCTAAATTATGGTTAGACATGTAAAATTTCATACGTAGATAAAAGCGCAAAGACGAGGCTACGCGAAACCACGGAACAAAACGTAGCTGTCCCCGTCGACCAGACGAGTAGTTCCCAAAATTGAAACACATTGCATCACTTACTCGTATTTAGCTCAACTAGGAAAGTATGCAAATTATAAATGTTCTAGACTCTTTACTAATCTTCAAAGCTAAGCTTGAAAACAGACATCGTCAGTGTTTGGAATTGGATTCCCTACTAAATGCATGCATAGGTCAAATCGTTGGTGCTAATCATCAGTCTATGCATAATCACAGCTAGGTCATGCCTAAGGTCTCTGGGGTACCAATAAATTGTGTTATCAGAGGGCTAGATATACTGCTTACACAATAATGTTTAGTTTTAGTACTGCAATCCTAGATTTTGTGAAGACTATACTTCCAGATTAAATATGTTGTGTTCTAAAAGAGATGAAAGTTGTTGTTGATGACAGTTATTAATGTACTAGCGGTCCACCCCGGCGTCGCCCGTGAAACATAATATACATGTATCACTAAACTACTTCCATTAACTCCTAAAAGCATGATGTCTCCACCAAGTTGGCGGACGACACATATCCTCGAAAGATTCTAGATGCATTTCGGTTTCCTCACGATGTTTACCTTCACCGTTTTAAGTTAACGGCATTACGCACATCTAAAAGACAGAGGTTCGTGGTGGGATTTGAACCCACCGGAACCCCGCATCGGCAGGCGCCGTTCTCCCGACTAGACCAGCCGTAACTTTAAAGCGATCATATGGTTTAAGTGATTTCAATATTCTTACCGCTGCGTGAGCTGTCTGAGGACTTGGGTGATGGGCACAGGTCGTCTGCGGTAGGTGTGGGTTCAGGGTCGCGAGCGGCGCCCGCCGGCACGGGCAGCGGTCCTGCTATCCTCGGTGGGCTGATCGGAGCCTTGTCATCCATCTCGTACTCACTAGACTCGTCCACAGTCACTTTAATACACTCCACTTCCTGCGTCGTCATCGTCTCTACACACTCTACTTCCTCTGACGTCATCGTCTCCACGCACTTCACTTCTCCCGTCTTCATCGTCTCTACACACTCCACTTCCTCTGACGTCATCGTTTCCACACACTTACTCACACACGGCTTCGTCTTACAAAACGAAGTCTGCACCATAGTGTCGACCGTTTTGTACACTCGACTTGTATTCGATACCCGTAACTCGCTGTCATCCTCTTCCTCCATCGTCCTGTAATACTGTTCAAATTCTTCGACCAAACTCCTCGCTGTCGACGGCGTGCTCGAATTATCTTCGTCATCTTTCTTCGACTGAGTCATCAGTTTCTCGACGACGTCGTTCCAGTTGTCGGCGTGCCGCCTGTTGGTCGAGTCGACGATGTTTTTTAATGCCTCTTCGTTCACTTCGTATTGCTTCCCGCCGCTAAATATCTGCGGCAGTGTCAAGTTGTGGAACAGTATATTGAGGTAGCCGCCGTCGACGACCACAAAGTGTTCGTCGGCTGTGTTCGTTGCGCATTCCGCGAGTTGCGAACCCAAGATGCTTTCGGTGGTTTGGATGCTTTTTTCCACGCTGGTAATGGGTTCGGTGGTCCCCGGTGCGGTCCTGTTTACAATGTCTTCAAACGTACCTCGTGAAGTAGTACTGTCTTCACATCCGCTACTCGAAAGGTCGAAACACTTCAACGGCAGCGAGTTACGATCCACGAAGGTATTATTAGTTCTTTTAAGCTTTTTCTTTCCAAGGAGTATTTGCTCAACGTTGACGTTATTTGTCAGTTTCAGTTCTAAATCCTTTTTAGTTTTCATGAGGGCGACTTTCCGTTTCTCTGAGAGCGCGAGAAGCGCCTTGCGCATGCGTTGCATCTCACCACACTCGTGTTGCAGCTTGAGCAGGGCACCGCGCTGTTTCTTTTTCAGTGCAGAGATGTCCGTGTTATCTTGTCTCTTCTTGTTTTCTAAATACAATATTTGAGATTTTGTAAAATCTTTTAGAGCGTCTTCCCGCCTCTTAAGTACGCACAAGAGATTCTTCGCTCGTCGTTGCTCATCGCGGATGAGTATGTTGAGCTGTAATTATTAAATTCACGCAATTACAACCACTGTACACAAATGAATGGCTTCGATTATTTCTATTAGGAATGTAATTAAATGAGAACACAATTATGGTCCAACTTTCGCCACATTATCGTTAACAAAGAATGCGGCGACATGCGATGAGCAATGCGCTCTGAATAAATCAAACCGTCTGCCATTCAAAATATTTACAAACTTAAGAATAACACTCACCAGAAAAAGATTCTTGGATGCCATTGTTTCTGAGTCGTCACTGTTTGCGCCATTCTCTAGCTTGGAGAAGAACTTATCATATTCTGGACTTTTGTAATCAAGTTCAGTATCTAAAATTGCTGTGTTGTTCATTAACTCATCGATCTTTTCATCTTTGTAACATTTATCGGAGAGAGAACAGCTTTCCAAATACTGGAGCGATTCAAAAAACGAGTCTATGAAATTAAGTTCTCTCTGGAACTGTTCGCATACGAGGACACTTTGTAACAAGCTGTTATTAACTCTAATTGTGCTAATTATATCAGACGGTTTCATCAATTTGGTGCTATTAGGGACGTACGAGCAATTGAGAGCCTTTATTTCATTGACACAATTTTTATACTTCTTGCTCGATTTGTTTGCGCGTGTCTTTTTGTCACGTTCCTTCGAACTCAATTCTTCCTTAAACACAGACACTACACTCAAAGGATACTTTAGTTGACTAGACAATTGATTAGAATAAGCTTGGTCGTTATTTTCAACTACATGGAAATTAATTTTTTGCTGTGTTTTGTATGTTAATGTAGATCTACTGATTATGTATGAAGTGCTTTTACTATAATGGTTATCGAGGATCGATTCTTCTTCCCTGTTATCTTTTATTTTAAACGGTGGGATTTGCAGATTTGGTAACGACCTGCTGTGCAAATCAAAAAGGTCATCTTTGAAATCAATTTTGTGTTTTTTTAACGAAACATTCGGTATTTCTAGTTTGTCGAATGTATCTCTAATAAGATCTGCCTGTAAATCTGTGCTCTTAATACATTTGTAAGTGATTTCAGGTTCATAACCTTCCATGTCTGTCATTTGATCAACAGACGCAGGTTGAGGTTCCGTACTTGTGACTACGTCGTGGTGTAAAACAATTTCCGTATCCATAGAACCATCAGACTTTGCGTACACCATAATCGTGGGGTGGGCTACTTCGTTAGTAATCGTTGACAATTTACGTCTTTGACCTTTTTCTTCTAAAGGTACGTGTATCACTGATGGTGTACGTTTTTTCTGCATTTCAAAAAGGAATCTATTGCGTTTTTGCGAAGGTGTCGAGATATTCTCTCGAGATCTCAAAACCTTTTTAGATGATTTATTATTTAAATTTGCATTGAGTTTTGCCTTTAAATGTGATAACTCTTGTTCACTTTCAGTAGGTTCTACGAAATTTTTACTTAGCCTAGGATTCGACAAGAAAGCACTTTTGCTTTTTTTTGTTGTATCTGCAAATAAAAAAAATATTGGTGGACATTTCACACACAACACCATCTAGCCCCAAACTAATCAAAACATATACTAGAAGAACTCATATTCATTCTAAAATAATAAATACACAAAAAGTAAAATTACAAGCAGAGGATATGGTTACTGAAGACTGTTTTTTGAAATAGGTTAATACTAAATTGCTACTGGCATACCGAAAGTGAGATAAACTACTGTTTCAGAAATCGGTCGTCATCTCTTGCAAATTTATTTTGACCGGTGGCCAAAACGGGAACTATAGTGACGCCGATATGGAATGTAAATCCAATCCAATAGTAGTGTTGCCTTCGAGCGAACCAGATAATGTAATACAACGCAATCAAATAAAACGAGTATTCACCTTTCTCCATGGTTGGTCGAGATCTAACATTATCTAATGAAGCTTGTTCTACAAGCCTGTTCTTATTTGTAATTCTAGATACTGTGTCCTTATTATCACTACTATTGTTCGTTTTAGATCTGCATTCTCTTGGACCTGAAAAATAACAATAAAACAGGTAAGCAATCCAGGGATTTATTGCAAAGTAATCAAAAGATTTGGGCAGCATGTAAATTTAATTTCCAATTAGCTCAAGACAGCACTTGGATTGTTACTCTTAATCTTGCGTCATCAAAGCAGATTGCAATCAAAAGGATCCAATATTTCGTAAAATTAAAAACTTTGGAACAATAACTTATTCATCATTTATCAATTTTATAGCGAAATTACTAGAGCTGTATGCATAATTTGCTTTCTCGCACGTTATGTTACAATTTACTGCAAGATTTTCCCGAATTTCTAGAGATGGCTGAGTGGTAAATCATATAGCATCAAGTAGAAACTTCATTATTACCAATTTTGATGGGTTACTTAATTCTCACTAAATGTACGGAGTCAAAAAATTGTGCAAAAGTAGAATGAACTACATTGACCAGAAAACTACGATAAATAAATAGAATATTATCTTTTTTTTAATTAAATATTTTAAAAAAGTTAGTTAAGTTTCTAATCTGTGCTTGTTTATCAGGTATGCACGATTTGTACAAACATATAATCTACACTGTTGAATAGACGGCGTCATAATTATGCTAAGTTTTATCAATTACTAATTCATTATTTTAGTATATGTACTCTCACAATTATGTATTTATAAAACATACCCCAACGAACAGACAATAGAACCTTGCACTAAATATCAGACTGGAAATTCTTATTCCACTACAATGTAAACTCATATTTGCGGAGATTAATATGTAGACAAGATAACATTCCTACTCAAACTATGACTGTAATGAGATCACGTCTACGTACTAAAATCAGTTGGTTGTAGGTTGTAGTTAATATTTTTTTACCTACATCGCGCTTGAAATTGCACCAAAAAGTGTATGATAAATGTAAAACTATCTTTATATATATAATTCTACTGTATGTGTGTAAGGTAGCTGTGAAAAGTTTAGGCGATAGCGGGTCACCTTGTTTGACGCCTTTCTCTATGAAAAAGTTGGGTCCCGTGGTGTTTAATTTTATAGCAGATGTACTATTACGGTATATATTATGTAAAAGATGTATGTATGTTTTATTGACGTCTTGTTTTTCTAGTGCATGGAATATTGAAGAGTGTGTGATACTATCAAATGCTTTTGAATAGTCCACAAAAGCAAGGTAGAGAGGTAAATCAAATTCACTATGTTTTTCTATAATTTGGTTAATAGTATGCAAATGGTCTGTCGTAGAAAGGCCTCTGCGAAAACCAGCCTGTTCAGGAGGTTGGTGCTTATCTAGTATACCTGATATTCTATTTTCTATGATTTTGATAAAAGTTTTATATAAGTTAAATAGTATAGTATCGTTAAAATTTATAAGTATAGAAAAGTGTAGCTGCATTGAGCCATGTGGCATGATTCAAGTTATGGCACACCCCGGACACTCGGCCTAAACTCCAAACAAACGGTGAAGTCGACATACCTACACTCACACAACTACGCATATGTCGTTCGAACACATTTACGCATGTGTGCGTGTCATCTAGGGTTACTAAATTATTTTATGGAATAGCTGTGACCCGTGAGTTCACCTGCCTGTGGCTTACAATCTTACCTAGTTAGTGTTCGATCTTTAATGTAGGTAAATATAACTTTCATCAACAATCAGAAGGGAGAAGATTTAAAACAAAATAGGAGATAATAAAGGTACCATGTACGAATTGATTTTTAGGTACACTTACCCAAAGATTTCTCTTTGGGTAAGTGTATTCTGACAACTCAATTCTGACAACGAAAGCCGCAGTTTAAAAACAACGAGTTTAATAATTTCGTCACAGGACGTCAGTGTTGGCGCGTACTTCTAACCAGAATAGCTTAACACAGTTTATAAAAATGATTCAATCTTTGTAGAAATTCTTATGAAATTAAAAATCTCTTATTCTTGTTTCGTATAATAGACGAAAAATTTGGTACCATTTTGTTAAATAATACAGCATCATGGTCGTATTCTCATAGAAAATTATCGTCCGATATAATAACCCTTCGTTGAGTCCGCCTCGCGTCCGCGAGGGGGAGGAAGCTTGAAATTGGCGGGGGGTGGGGAGTGTCCGTTCTATCTGTATTATCTATTCTATGGTTATGGTCTAATTTGGTTCATCAAAGAAGTTCATAAATCATGGCGTTCGGTTGGTATCACTTTTGTTTGAATGATGTTTACAAGATTTAATCAATTTAATTTACAAAACCCGATTGCAAAAAATCAACAGATAATAAAGTGGCTAAGTGCGAGTCGGACTCGCCCATGAAGGGTTCCGTTGCAGCAAGTAACATAATATAGGTACATAGTACACATAGTTCTTGTAGTTTGTTGTAACTTTGATCGAAGTTTCAATAATAGTGTATTTATGACGTACTAAAAAAACTACTCATCAGATCGAGTTCAAACCAAGTTTCGTTAGTAGTTTACATGGTAATGTACATCATATATATTTTTTTGATTTTTCATTCTCTTACTTTAGAAGTTAGAGGGGGGGGGACACATTTTACCACTTTGGAAGTGTGTCTCGCGCAAAATATTCAGTGTAGACGAAAATGATTTTAGAAACCTCAAAATCATTTTTGAAGACCTATAGATAGACACCACACACGTGTAGGTTTAATGAAAAAAAAATTTTAAGTTTCAGTTCTCAGTATAGGGGGCAACCCTAATTTTTCTTTTTTTTTAATTTTTTTGTTCAAATCTTAATGCGGTTCACAGAATACATCTACTTACCAAGTTTCCCAACCCCAAAAAACATTATGTGAAACAATATATGTACTATCTAAAGACACTTGGTATGGGTGATCAAGACGAATCAAACAATATCTTAATTTGTCAAATTCCATCTAGCCGTTTGGAAGATATGTGGGAATAATACCCGGTTTACATTATTCCAGTCCAGCGACCAAATCCAGCGCTGGATTGCTTACTGGAATAATGTAAACCGGCACTGGAAAGCATCAATCCAGTGCCAATGCATTCCAGTGCCGGTTTACATTTTTTCAGTAAGCAATCCAGCGCTGGATTCGACCGCTGGACTGGAATAATGTAAACCGAGTATTAAGAAATTTATGAGTACAAACATACAAGATATACAACCAGAAATAAAGAGAGAGCAAAGTTAAAGCTATTTTATTTAGGCACTTGATCCACCGTTTCAGTGTCACCTATCATTTCACACGTGGATTACTCGTTTACTAATTACCAAGGTGGAGGATCTTATATGGTGAGGATATAAATATTTTTTTATACATTTTGACTCGATTACTCGCAGGTGGCTAGGCTAATTTGGAAAAATCGAGTCACCCAAACTGGCAACTCAATCTTCGACTGCGAGTTATAGAATATGCCATACAAAAAAAATACAATAAAAAAATTGCAGCTATATTGCGCAATAAATGAGCTTTTATATATGTATGCGCAACAAACTATCCTATCTCTCAATTTGAACCAAAATACGGAAAAATGTCGACTTTGACTTTGTGAATACTTCACTGGAAACAAACATTATGACACTGAAAATTATATGTTAGTTTATTACGACGAATAGAGATTCTTATAGAAATTTTATTAAACACGTTGGGTTTGATTTAAAACGAACTCAAATAACTGCAAAAATATCCACTTAATTAACGAAAACGAAAGCGGTTAGTAATAAATTGGAAATTGCTTTTTGCATTCCGGATCATAAAAAAGTCTCACTAAAGTTATGGAACAAAATAATAAGGAATTGTTAATACTTATAGGATATAAATATTTACTTACATTTTGTTGGTGTTGTGTGGCGAGGAAGATCTCTGTGTTTTTTCGGAGGATTTCTTTTCAATTCCGTTTCAACGGCTCGACTTATTACAGTACTGGATCTTTTGGAACGGTTTGCTGAAAATAAAACAAAAAGAATCATAATAAAGTAACAAATTAGACAAGACAACACATGATAACAGTATTCATTAAGTTCAATTTTATATTATTTTATTTATTTTTTGGGACAACTTTTAAAAAACGCGTTTTTTTTTTAAAAAAAGACCCCAACTATCTTGGATTTGAAATTTGTACAATATTTTACTAGTCAAGCCCTTTCATTTGATACCCATATTGAGGGAAGTTGTGAAGCAATATTGTATTTGCCATTTTGTAGAGGCAACCTTGAATTGATATTAACCAAACATAGCTAAGAAACACCGGAAGGAAATAAGCTTTCAAATGAAAAACCGCATCGAAATTGATCCACCCGTTTGAGAGCTACAGTGCCACAGACAGACAGACATCGACGTCAAACTTATAACACTCCTCTATTTGGTTGGGGGTTAAAGTCATAAAGTATAATACCAAAAGGTAACGATGAAAAACACCGCATTGTAATAGCAAGGTTGAGAGAGGAATGCAAAAGTACTGGGAACATAAAATCAATATCATAGACGCCGTCGCGTCGTAGGGAACAAAACAATAAGGCTACCTACACAAAGCGCGTGTCAAAAGGCGCTACTGTTGAAATTAAGAAACAATATGCCATCTTGTGTAGTGGAACTTCAGGAGAGCAATTTAGTTCAATTTTATCTCCAAATCGCTACGGTAAAACATCCCTGTACTTCATTTATTATGAAGATTTATTTATAGAACTGTAGACACTACACAGTTGTCTAGGGAGATTGACCCAGAAAGAGTGTTAGCATATAACATTTGTGTGATAGCAAGCCATTTTAAATCATATGGCTAAATATAGTTAAAACTCATTTTCCAAACAAAGAAGAAATTACTGGATCTCTCTCTTTTTTCGTAAGTAGATTTACTCATTATGGTGGTGTAGTCCGATTTTTTACCTTACTATTCCACTAAACACCATCAGAAAACACGATATTACATTTTACAGGATAATTTCAAAAAATGTGATGACTTATACATTTAAACAGATAAGTAAGTTAAATAATAAAAACAAGAGTAAGTTATTGCGCGTCGTGTTCCTAACTCCACTTCCAAAATATTAAAGTCACTCAAAAGGAAAATTCTGACTAAAACATGAGGGTCTGTTCCATCAGTGGTGGCGAAATCTATACTAATGTAAAGTCAGCTTTAGAGTTTATTTGTTTGAAAGCACTAATCTCAGGAACTACTGGACCAACTTCAAAAATTATTTCACCATTGGATATAAATGTGAAGCTTGATTCAGGGCAGACCGCTAGTACAAACAAAAATAATAAAGTGGCCAAGTGCGAGTTGGAGTCGCCCATGAAGGGTTCCGTTGCAGCAAGTAACATAATATACATAGTACACATAGTTTTTTTAGTTCGTTGTAACTTTGATTGAAGTTTTAATAATAATGTATTTATGACGTACTAAAAAAAACTACTCATCAGATCGAGTTCAAACCAATTTTTGTTGGTAGTTTGCATGGTAATGTACATCATATATATATTTTTTTGTTTTTTAATTATCTTATTTTAGAAGTTAGAGGGGGGGGACACATTTTACCACTTTGGAAGTGTCTCTCGCGCCAGTAACCATATCCTCTGCTTGTAATTTTACTTTTCGTGTATTTATTATTTTAGAATGAATATGAGTTCTTCTAGTACAAGTTTTGATTAGTTTGGGGCTAGATAGTGTTGTGTGTGAAATGTCCACCAATATTTTTTTATTTGCAGATACAACAAAAAAAAGCATAAGTTCTTCCTTGTCGAATCCTAGGCTAAGTAAAAATTTCGTAGAAACTACTGTAAGTGAACAAGAGTTATCACATTTAAAGGCAAAACTCAATGCAAATTTAAATAATAAATCATCTAAAAAGGTTTTGAGATCTCGAGAGAATATCTCGACACCTTCGCAAAAACGCAATAGATTCCTTTTTGAAATGCAGAAAAAACGTACACCATTAGTGATACACGTACCTTTAGAAGAAAAAGGTCAAAGACGTAAATTGTCAACGATTACTAACGAAGTAGCCCACCCCACGATTATGGTGTACGCAAAGTCTGATGGTTCTATGGATACGGAAATTGTTTTACACCACGACGTAGTCACAAGTACGGAACCTCAACCTGCGTCTGTTGATCAAATGACAGACATGGAAGGTTATGAACCTGAAATCACTTACAAATGTAAGAGCACAGATTTACAGGCAGATCTCATTAGAGATACATTCGACAAACTAGGAATTCCATGGATTCACCATGGACCCGGCCCATCGTGAGGCAGAGAGAGAAATCCCGAGTAGATTTCGAGACTTCTGACAGGGGTGTAGGTTTAAGGGGCCCCTTTCCGATTTACATCAACACTCACCTTCACTACTCGTGTTTTTCTCTCTACACAGCCAAATCTGATATGAACTTACTAGTGCAGCTTTAGATACTCATTTTAGTATAGAACTTACTGCACTTCTGGACAAGCCAAGGTCTTTCAGCAGGTTATGAGAGATTTTGCTGGTATACCTCTCACTCTTACTTCTACAGCGTATAAATTAACTACATATCCATTTTTGTTCATTCGTTTAGAAGGGCGTACTTAATACTTATTTTATTTCAACGCGTGATTTTTAGATAGGTATATTAGTTTCCCACGGTACGGTAAGTTCTACAAGGACTATGCATTTCGTAGCTCTAGAAAAAAGGAAAATGTCCAGTCTGGATGACGAAACACCCACATCCACTGGGATTTTATAGTGCTTTTCATACATGTCCATTAAAATAGTCCAATCAGGTGCTGTATATATTATATATGTATATATGTGACACTATAAATAACACAACTGAATAGTTGAGAAAATTAGTTCCTCGAAAAGTACCTCCATCCAACAACTACTGGAGAATGCAGACCGAGGAGAGGCAGGGATCCGTATCCGCGTAGTGGCTCTCTTCATGGACAGCAACAAAGAAAGATTCGGAATAAGCTTTTGCTTTGTCTGGGAACGGAAACGAGCCCGTTTGTCACCTGGATTGTCTTGCCTGCTCAATGGGAGTACCGCAAAAGTCACAATGAAGCGGAAAACCTATGACGCCATGCCAGTGTGCGAGGTGGAATGCCACCGATTTCGGTTGGTGCGATCGAAAAACAAAACGATTGCACTAATAGAGTACTCGGAAGGTTGGACCCCTTTCACACAGGCAAGTGCGCTGCTCGAACATCTGAGCAGAAATGCAGGTGAAACATCCCGGGTGATAAGCGTGGATGCAATGGCAATCGAATACTCAAGAGCGCAAGTCGCAGACCAGCTGGGTTGCATTGAGGCCTCTAAACATCATGAGGTAGTCGTATATGAAGACAGAGGAGAAAATCTGAGCTTCCTCAGAGCCCCTTCACACGACCAAACACATGCAACTGACAGCTGGGGACATCCTGTTCCTAGTTCGACCATCCAAACCGGCTCCGAAAGAGCACAGCAGACGGCAGCCACGGAAAAAGCCGCAGCCAATCAAAGCGGCAGCCGAGGCACCAACACGACCTTCGTGACTGCCTTCAATGCAGCAGCAAGGAGCATACTCCGAATCTCATACCACTCATCACCCCCCTTGATGTCAAGGACCCCCAACGCAGCTTCACAGCAACAAACGAGCCGAGAATTCGTATTCGTATTCGTAGGCGGGCTGTTTTCCGCAACTCGACGTCTCGATGCGCCTATTTTGCGTGTGTGGGAAGTAGGCTTCAACGAGCCGAGAATCGATGTCGAGAATCGATGTCGAGTCGATTACTAGCGGAATCCCAACCGGTAGTGATCGGCTCAACAGACGAGCACTAACTAGTATTAGGTTTAAAATGTTCCCAACTCCCCCCTTATTTCTGATTATCCAAGAAATATGTAAAAATAAATAAGATTTTAAATGACAAAAGTCACATATCGAATAAACGTAAGGAATTAAATAATTAAATATGAAAACATAAAAAAATTACGTACAGAATTTAGGATGGAGGTCGTATTCTTCATCTTCACTGATTGTAACAATTTTTCTATTATTGATAGGTACAGTGGGATGGCTGATTGGCTTCGCCATCTTTAGGGACCTGCTGGTGTATGGTCTGGGTTCTTCAAGGGATATGAGGCGACGCAGTCGAGGTTGCAGTGTGTAATTGTTTTTGGGCCATACCCCTAAATAACATAAACATAATATAAAATTTGAAATCACAATCAGCGAAGTCTACAGAATAGTAGATAGATACTCGCTACCTACAAATTATTTGCCTACTTACTACGTACATACACACAACTGGCATCAACTAAATAGATGAGTGAGTAGCTCTAATAATGATTACATATATTTATTTATTTTTCACTTTTGAGTGCTTATTTGTGGTTTTGAAGTTTGTTAAATTTTTTGTATAAAAATAATTTATTCTTAACAGTTCAATTAGCCTGAGTTGTTAGAGCTATTAATAATACATATAGTGCCATGCGGGTTTGGTACCCACCATCAAAAAAACTATCTTCTACTCATCTGATCACGGCTCCTTTAACAGTTGTTATAAAACCAGCTTCTGGAACCTCATTGGTATACTTCACAAATTTTTAGCCAAAATGTGGATTAGATTCTTTTTGGGCATCCACATTCAAATATTATGCCTAGATATTCCAGCATCCAGCTAATGTATAACCTTAATTTAATGAAAATCCATTGAATTGTTACAGAGACATCAGAGAGAGATAACATAGTAATAAGCACCTGTTATTTACTAATAGGACATTCTTCGGCTCATGTCATCATGTTATTTTAAAAAACAGTACAATAACAGTAAATTTACACATAATTCTTTGGCAGTATCACATAGTTAAGACATGGTTGTTAGTACGCCGCAATAGTTCAAAGAATCCTACAAAATCAATCCATATCTATTCTTGTAAATTTTTGTGGTGTTGTACATTATTCTAAACTTTGTTTTGGCAAGGAGAGTTAATGACTAAAAGTGCATGTTACTTTCTAAAACAAGGTTTGTATACCAAAAGAGGAAGAAATACTAGCATATTAGCTATGGCGATGACAATATTTGAATAACCTTCAGTTCATACCTTTAGCTTCGTAATCGAATTCAGGTAGTTTGGTATATTTAATTATAGTGCTTGTTTCTTTTGATGGTGTAGGAAAGTTGGTGTTCTCTATTTTGAAGTAGAAAGCATTTACATCTTTAACGGTGTCAACTTTTGGAGATGCCGAAGCATCCATTATCCTATAACTAGTAATTTTAGGTTTTCGATAATGTGTTAACACTTCATTCTTCTAAATAATATTACTTTGATTATTCTGTAACTGTACCACAAATTAATTTCTATGATCTCTATTTACACAACACATTTTGTATTTTTTTCGGTTTTTTTTTTTGAGTGGCAGTAAGTCATAGACAGAGTCCAGTTTTTTTCACGCTGCTCTCTGGTCTCTGATTTCTTTTGTTGTTAACGGAACTGTAATGAAACTCTTTCAATTGCGTAGTAAAACTTTTACCTAAAAAAAAAATTCTGTTGGATACCCGTCTTCCCGTCTATTTATAATAATATATAGTCTCCGACTTTATAATTCTAACTACGTGAGCCTTAATAGAGTAAGATCCCAGAGCAGCCAGACGCCAGGGTAGCGATTCTGAAACCATTCGGTTGCATCCGACACGGAATCTCGGTAGCGATTCTGAAACCATTCGGTTGCATCCGACACGGAATCTCATCTCTCGGTCTTTGTCTTATCTGTTTAGCATGACAAAGACCGACACATGAGATTCCGTGTCGGATGCAACCGAATGGTTTCAGAATCGCTATCCAGACGTCACCTATTTTCTGATGAATGCAATGTGGACGATTGAGTTGAGATGGTAAGTACTAGGAACACATGTTTACTCGCTAACTTGCTTAGACGGCCAATTTTGAGAAATGGGGTAATGAAGGTACACTGGTACATACAAACATTACTTCACGTATTTTCTAATAAGTGATTTCCACGTATGTTGTAGGCAATATCCTTAAAAACAAAGTCCCAATACTCCCAGACACTTTCCGTCGGCCGTTTTGCCTAATAACTCCAAAATAATAATTTACCTACATTTAAATTCTCATGCTCCATTTGTAAATATGTTCGTCAGACAACTATTTTGAAGCTTTTTCCAATAAGATAGACCAATCTAAGAGGGCAATCATCCCCTAAACTCAACTATGCCTCTATGCATAGCTGGGCATTAACTCGTTAATCCGTTAATCGTTAATTAACGAAGTTAACATTTTGATTAACGGATTAACTTTTAAGTTAACTTTTAAAAATGTTAACGGATACGTTAACTTTCGTTAAATATGCAGAAGTCCGTTAATCGTTAATCATCAATGCCTAATATTTACCGCACAACATCACGGCGCGGCGCGAAAAACAGGTGCAGACAGGTATGAACCGACAAGTACCGAGCGGCCCGAGCAGCGAGTGAAACAAAAATATATTTTGCCGCGCATGCGAGTGAGAAAACTGATAATTTCATTACTTAGCGCCGGTGTTTAGAGTGACGAGAGTTTTGTTTGTTGTTACCATAAATTACTGTCCGTGATCATTTGCGTGTTGATAAATAAGGGCGCAGTGTAATATATTAAGGTAGAAAAAGTGTACTGTCACCATCATCATCATGACTGAAATGCTTGCCGAAAGACACCAAGATAAAAGTACATGTGAGAAGCCTGAATAATTTGAAACAACATATGAGTCATATTACGTACAGTTTGAAGATATTGTTAAGGGCGGCCTCTAACTGGGGGCAACACAAAAAGGAGAACCCATTCTAATAATAATAGTTATCATAGCACAGGTAGCGGTAGCTAATCTCGTTACAAGAAGAACACAACAGGGTCGACAACTAATCGTCGGGAAATCGTTCGGGATAGCATCTACTAGCAGACGAGAACTTCAACATGTTAATGAAGGGAAATATGCACTTTAGGAAGTGTTCAAGTACTACGTAACGCAATTAAAAAAAATCTATGTATCCCAGCCCGTAATGCACCTTAACATTTTGACGTGACAACGTCTTATAAATTGGTTTGCCGGATGACACTTCAAGAAACTGCGTTACGCTCCGCTCACGTTATGCGCTCACAATGAGAGCGAGTGAGAAGGACGCGTGCCTTTCACTTTTTATGTCTGTCTCTCTCGCTCTTAGGCGGGCTAACCATGCCCGAGTCGCCGATTCGCTTTTACCACTCAAAGTCGTTGTCACGTAAAACTTTCGCCCGTATACCGACTTTACAGGCAACCAATTTTTTAACACCCTTTTCTGCACTCTTCGTAATCATTATGTGACATCCAAGTAATCGTTTTCACTTAAAAGTCATCACACAATTTGCTAGCTGGGAGACATTTTAAGTTCTTGATTATTTTTAATATAAAAAAAAACCCATGACGCACTGTAACGTTCCACAAGACACCCCACCCCCCTCAAATTGCGTTGTGTAATACTTGAACGGACCCTTATGACTGACGATTGATTAAATTACACATTTAAATTATAGCAGCATTTTGTTCTGTTTTTCTTAACCTGTTAACCAGTACCTAAACCAACAGGTTTTATAAGTTCACTAACGCAACAGTATAAAAATTCAATTTTACACATATTAACAGTTTAACAATTAACGTTAACTTGCGTTCATTCTTCCGAAATGTAACGCTTTAACGTTTAACGAAGTTAACTTTTTTGTAGCGGATTAACGAAGTTCACTATTTTATTAACGGTGCCCAGCTATGCCTCTATGGGTAAGAGCACGGGCCTCTGCGACAAGAATACAGAGAAACTGAAGCTGAAACGCAGACCGAGACACGGCGATACACAGACACGTCAAGTTTGAAATGTATGTGTTTATTCTGTCTGTGTTTATTACTTTAATCGTTTTTGCATCAAACTTCAAAAATAATACCAAATTGACATTAAAATCTTACATAAGACAACCGACCAACGTTATGAGGATGCGTCAATTTGAGACTGCGTTTAAGTATCATTTACATTCTCTTTGTAAGTATCCTAATCGCGTTGTTATAATAAAAACTATCCTATCTCTCAAGTTGGACCAGAGTGCTCACGGTGTGCCAATTTAATTTAAAATCGGTTAAGTGGTTTAGGAATCCATCGCGGACAAACATCGTGACAGGAGACTTATATTTATTAAGATTATTTGAATATTAACTTGAAATCGTAATATAATATAATTTAAACAAAAAAAGAACCTACTTCAAACGGAAAAGTAAAAAGTCAAAAATAAATTTATTTAACACAAAGAAATACGTATTGTGATTTATTTTAACTAAAATGATTAAATAAATAGTTTACAATTCTGAAGTCGGTGCCAAGTTAATGTTACATACTTATTACGATATCAATTTACTGAGTGCACAATCACTTATTACGGTTTTAGAAACATATCATATGAAGTCAAAGTACTTTATTCATAAATGTACAATTTACACGTCAATAATTAAAAAATAAAAACAAAAGAAAGAGCATACAAATTGTATACATTTTCAAAGTTTGAAATGACTACTTTACTGTATTATAATAATTATTGTACAGAAAACTGTCAAGCATTATATGAGCATAATATATTTTTATAACAATAGTACTGACCCGTGTCAAATTTTTATATACATTTTTATAGGACTTTGCCATCACTCTCTAAAAATTCAGTGTAACTGTAAAAAGCTTGATCGATAAGCCAGCACTTTTTCTTCTTAATCTATTTTTGTAGCTGCCAAAACTTGGAGCAGATATAACTATTTCGGGAAGAGTTTTATTAACTTCAGGGTAGCGATTCTGAAACCATTCGGTTGCATCCGACACGGAATCTCATCTCTCGGTCTTTGTCTTATCTGTTTAGCATGACAAAGACCGAGAGATGAGATTCCGTGTCGGATGCAACCGAATGGTTTCAGAATCGCTACCCTGGTCCCATAATGTGAGTTAGCTTCCGTGAGCTTGTGAGAGAGTGTGATAAAACATCCAGCTTGTTCGCCTTACGTATGTTGCGAGAATGTCTCTCTCCTCGCGTAGGTACTGAATGATTCTAGATTATTTCTAACATACACAGCCACCTGGTAAATCAATATAGCAGGTAACGTAAGTATGCCAAGCTCTTTGAAATATGGTCTGACGGATGTGCATTGCGATACGCCAACGATGGCACGTACGGCACGTTTTTGGGCGCGGAACGCACGCTCCCAGACGGCAGCGCGCGCGTATAGCTCGGCGCCGTATTGTAACCGAGAATGCACTGTGCCGAAGTAACACGCACGCGACACATCCACAGACACCACTCGGGATACTCGTCTTAGCGCAAAGCACGCACTGCTGACTTTAGCGCACATCTTGTCGATGTGGTGTTCCCATGTCATGCTGCGATCAATCTCGAATCCCAAAAATGTGGTGCTCTGTACTTGCTCAATCCTTACACCGTTTAGCGAAACTTTAAGCGGTTTTGTATGATGGCCCGACAGACAAAAGTGATCGAAGTCAGTCTTTTTTGAATTTAACATAAACCATTAGCTCTAAACCATGAATTTAAGCCGTTAATTACAATATTTAATTTATCTTCTAAATCCTCAATTGAAAGAGCTGTTACTACGGCAGCATCTGCATCATCTGCATACATGAATATGCCTGCACCCTTTACGGCATCAGGGAGATCGTTTATCAGGAGAGAGAACATTGTATTTGAAATCGACGAACCCTGCGGTACTCCCATAGACGAAGGCAGCGGATCTGATTTATTATCGCCATCACCAGCAACTACCTGAGAGCGACCTCGTAACATGTTAGTCAACACCTCGTATGATTTCCCAGCTATGCCATAGTGTTTCAGCTTTAAAGCTAAGGTCTCGTGGTCTGCGACATCGAAGGCCTTCGATAAGTCACAGCACAAGACAGCCACTTGCTCTTTATGTTCACGAGCAGCCAACACACTACGTATCACTTCACGCGTTAGAGAAATCGTAGACCTCCCTTCGCAGTATGCGTATTGTTGTTCACACAGCGCCTTGGTTTCCGATAGGTAGGCCACTAATCGCGAACTCAAGCCGTTTTCGAACACTTTGGCTATTGCTGGTATAATCGATACTGGTCTATATCCATCAATATCGTCCCTTTTGCCCTTGCCTTTAAATATCAGGGACACTTTCGATATTTTCAGCGACGACGGGTACGAGCCTTCTCTAAGACACTTATTGACGGAAAGGAAGAGCACGGAAGACACTACCACGACATTCACGACATACAGCAACCACATGTCGACAAACAAGCATTTACATTC
Source organism: Ectropis crepuscularia (assembly GCA_963693475.1). Taxonomy (NCBI): domain Eukaryota; kingdom Metazoa; phylum Arthropoda; class Insecta; order Lepidoptera; family Geometridae; genus Ectropis; species Ectropis crepuscularia. The sequence continues at coordinate 23,079,517 of OY856338.1, forward strand.
TCTTTGAAACAGGCGTTGAACGCATGGTTGCGTGGTGGTGAACTTTTCCCGGAGACCGAAGCGTTCATGTTGGCAATCCAAGACCAAGTCAAAAGTCATTGATACCAGAAATTACCGAAAATTAATAATACGTGGTCACCCCAACATATATGACACTTGTAGAAGATGCAGTAACAGCTCCAAAACTATACAGCATATAACCGGAGCCTGCAAAGTAATAGTTTAAACTGATTATAAACACCGTCACGACTATATAGCTTTTTTTTTTTTATTAACTTTTTTAGGTTTACACTTGACCACCATCTCGCCTGATGTTAAGTGACGATGCGGTCTACGATGGAGCGTGTTTATTTAGAAAAAAACCGATTCACTCTCGATTTGAAAACACAAAGATAACGACACAATGGCAAATAAATAGCACTAGCACTATACCTGTTGTACTCTGCACCACAGGTATGATACCCAAAACTTTGTCCATGAGTCTCGAAACACTACATATTCACACATCTGCAATAAAACACCTGAAAAAAGCTAAAGTCATTCTAAACATTAGAACCGTCAGAAAAAAAATAAGTTTATAAAAGCACTTGACTTCGGCCCGTGCCATAATTACCTCCTAGTACGGAGAGAACACAAAAGTGTAAACCAAAATAATAATAAACTCTTTATTAAAAGACCACACATAAACAACAAAAAAATATTGGCTGTCATAGGAACTGCCTGTAGAAGTGAAAACTTACAACTCAGAATTTGATAGCTTACCTTGGAAACTACACGGGTGTAACCGGAGGGCGTGGCATGGCCATCTAGAAATGCGTCAGCATTTCCCATTGGCTCACGCATTTCTAGATGCCCAATCGCCAAGGTCCCGAGTTTACCCGAAGATTTCTTTTCATACCCGAGCGTGACAGTAGAATTCAATTTTTCACCCCACGAAAAATTTGTCTAGGCGCGCCTAAAGAAGTTTTAACTTCAAAAAATTAAATGGCTGAAAAACTTAAGAATTGGTTAAACGCCATCTATGATTATTTCTGAAGATTATAAACCACAGTCATTACATCTCTGGGTAGCGATTCTGAAACCATTCGGTTGCATCCGACACGGAATTTCATCTCTCGGTCTTTGTCTTATCTGTTTAGCATGACAAAGACCGAGAGATGAGATTCCGTGTCGGATCGCTACCCTGAACTTCCTACTACAATATTACTTTTCTACATATTAATTAATGGTGCCCTACGATCTCTACAAAGATACAGCAAAACTTATAACTTCAGCACCCGCAGTGTTACCCGCGTAGTACGTATATAAAGCAAATTTCCAAATTATTACCCGTTCATACAAACCTACATCATAATTGATAACAAAGGTCAAAACATCCATACATTTATTTAAATATTAGTAGGATTACATCACACAACGCAAACAAACACTTTCACACACGCACAATTTCACAAACGCATTCTACAAGTACTTGTGACATTCGAGGAAACTTGTATTTTCGAAACACAGGCACTGCCCGTCTTGTTTATCGTATTTACCCAGAAACATAGGCCCTAGTCGCCTTGTTTTTTCATTTCTACCCACAAATTGTAAAACCCCTAATTTTAAGTTTCTTTTAATATTGTATGGAACATATTTTTAAGCGCTGTCTCCCACGACACAGGACCGACCTAGTGTGGAAAACAGAGTTCAAATTTAAGTAAATATCTTGCTAAATTGTATTACATATTTTACTATTGTCACAGAATGCCATGTAAAACTATTCTAATAAAGCTTTATTGATGTTTTTTTTTAATCTGTTCTCAACCCATTCGTCGCCTTCCTAAAAAGTGTCGACCCCCCATGCCACCATACATTAGTTTTCGGGCCGCCCATCGGCGGGCTCGGCATCTCGGCAAAGTTTTCTAGCCCGCCCTTCGGCGTTGTATAATTTGTTGCACTTTTTAAATTATGTAAAAATTATAGTAGATAAATATAAAGACCTTTGAAATAAGTTGTAACTACTTGCACTCTTTTAATTCATGTTGGGTAGTTTATATATTAAGTAAAATAAAACAAAGGTAATATCTGCGCTACAGATTATTAATATTAACGTGTTTCCTAACGCTTCGTGGTTGTGGCTCTGTAGTACCAGGGACAGTTAACCAGAAAAAAAATGTGGTACTGTAGTGACCAGGGACAGGCAAGTGGTTACAATAAAATGACATGATAAAAATCTAAATTATTTTGACTGATTTAATATTAGTAGGGATTAGCTGGTGTGTAAAAATAGACTTGGTAACACTAGGTACGTCTGGCTAGCTGGCTGGATGAATATGGAAACTTTCCGAATTTTAATCTGCACTCAGAATTCAGAAATTCAATAGAACATTTTTAGTGATGTGGGACATTAATTGATTTCTGCTGAGATGTACAATAATTATTCATCTACAATTCTTTAAGATCTCATAAAATAGTTCTTTGTTTGTGACCTTTTTGCAAAAGGTCGAAGTGGTTTTACTTTCGATCGAAGACTTGTGTACCTACATAAGTAGAGTGTGGTGCGCAGCTAGCGAATATTGGAGTTGACTTTCAAAGGATTGATTAATATTCCCAGAAAATTCGGTGACCAAAAGACTCCTACCCTAAACAAGAAAATATCAAGTGATAGTTCGTGACTTTGTGCTTAGCAAACTATGACAATGGAGTTGTATATTGCTCCATCACCACAATTTTAAAACATAGGCGTGACAAAGACTATGTCCTTTATTATTATAATAGAATTGAAGACCAGTGAATTCGTTTTGTCAGTTAAGTTCCAGTTCCTTGGATTGCAGTAAAAGGTCAGTATCAATATCTAAAGTAAACTGGTTGCTGCTTTATTCTGTCTGGTTAGGCCATGTAATGTGTGTAGTATATATTGCAAACAGAAAATGGAAGTAGCTAATTATGATTAAGAAACTTCCAAAAAGGCAACATCTGGCTTACTAGGAATCATATGGTTGTAAATTTAAATTGCACCTGCTGGTCCATTATTGAGAACACACTTGACACAAGTGTATATTTAGCTTAACTGACTGAAATGGATCAATTAATTGAATACTAATTATGCATACAATAGAATATAGTAACTGATTAGAGTTGTATGGTTGGAGAGTGAGTTAGCGAAGGATTCTAAAATTGATTCACATCACTAGCTAAACAAATGCAACATAGTAGTGAAGCAACAATCTACAGCAAGTAGTAATCAAGGATTTCTATTGCAAATATTTAAGTTTGTACTGAGAGTATGTACAACTTTCATTTTTAAGTTAAAATTTTGGGGTAAAAATAAGTTGTTGTGCCACCCCTACATCACTCAATTATCATATAAACGTAAGTGAGATATTTCCTACCCCAGCTCTCATAGAGGTATAACTTGTCTCTTCTCCTGGGAAGGTCCTTGCACAAATCATCAACACGCATCTTATTTCATTCATAATGAAATACAATTAATCAAAATATATGACACCTTAGCTCAATCAATATTGTCCTATTGTATACAGCAGCCTTTCCCAAAGTGGGCGATAATGCCCCCTCAAACCTCAATCAGTTGCTCTGTTTCGAAAAAAGAAAGGAAGTAAACACAAACAAACAAAGAAAAAAGTTGTGTCTGTTGCTTTTTTATTTTAATAGTTATTAGTATTCCTAGATAGGTCATCACCTGAGCTGACATTTCATCAACAGAGCCTTCATACCATACATTTGGTATCTTGTTAAGACTTAGGTTTTGGATATCCAATCCTTTCTGCCGAAAGCTATTTTTCAGTGTGAGTGGCAACATTAGCCCAGATTTCAACATGTTTGGTGCAAGTACGGTCAGGTAGCTGGGAGGAGCTTTGAGGAGTACTACATCTTTGCCAGTTATTCTTCTGGTCAAGCAATAATGTGCCAACATTGCTGTATGGGTTTGAAGGGAAATGTTTCCATAGAAATTATTCGACAATCAAGCCTTGAGACTGAAATTTTTTCCAGGATTGCAAAGGCTGCAACATCTTTCAAACCACTACTTAAAAGAGTTGAGACTCATACAATCTAAGAAAAAACACAAAGATCTCTGTTTATAAAGCAATAATTAACAAAATTATACCAATATTAGCTTTTACCCGCGACTTCGTCCGCGTGAAATAGGTATTTGTTAATAATGTAAATGAGGCAGTATTTGTACATGTACACCCATACCAATTTACATTTACTAAAATCAGCTTATATTAAAACATTTTTATACAATTCCATTAAAATCGGTTCAGTGTGTTGGGCATTATAGCGTAATAGACAGACACTTGTGTTACTTTCACATTTATAATACAGCTAGCACCACCCGCGGTTTCTTCCGCGTAATTCCCGTTGCTGGTATTTTCCCGGGATAAAAAGCATATATGTTCTTCCAGACTATAATCTGATTGTATACCAAATTTCAGCCCAATCCGTTCATATGTTATGACGTGAACAAACATCCAAATATTCAGACATCCATTGACATTGACATTTTATAATATTAGTAGGATAGTATGGATTTCAAGTGTCTAGTTGCAAAAATTTACGGTTTTATCTTCAGCATTGTCGATTTTCCATATAACCATCATCCCCCCTTCAACGCCTATTTCATCCCCATGCAGTTTGAAATTACAAAATTGCTAGAACACACATTTAATTGCTTAGCATCAAGTGTCTAGATATGAAGCCTCATGGTTTTATCTTCAACAATTGAAAACATCCAAATAAACTTTCATCCCCCATTTCAACCCCTGCAACCCTTTGTTCCTTAATAAAAAATGGCATAAATATGTCCTTTTTTGAGATCTAGTCTATTATGTGTAACACAATTTCATTAATACTGGTTCAGTGGATTGCATGCTCATAATTTAGAAAATGACAGAATTTTCATACAACCGTCCATCCCTTGTTTCACCCTCTTAGGGATTGAATTTTGCAAAACCCCGTCTTAGCAAGCCCATATGTGCTAAAATACACCTCCATGCAAAATTTCAGACTCCTAGCATTTATAGTTTCTGAGATTTCGTGATGACCTTTCGCTTTTATATATAATACTAGCGGCCCGCTCCGGCTTCGCTCGAATAATAACCTAATATCAACTGCAGCGCCATCTGCCGGGCTGATTTGTGAATCTAAACCTTCCAGGGCCCTACCCAAATGTATACAAAAAAAAACATTCAAATCGGTCCAGCCGTTTAGGAGGAGTTCAATAACAACGAAAAGTGGCATTGATTTTTATATATATAGATTTGTAGATAGCTCTATGCCATTGAAACTTGGTGGCTCTATAAGGAGATACCAAGTGGCTTGACTCTTTTCACATTTCCCAATCAATTTTTCGTATAAAATAGCCTGAGTTCCAAATTCAGAGGTCTTGCAATGAACTGGGCTGTATGGCATAGAATCTCTACTCACAAAAAACCAATTGAGATGGTGTGGACACCTTGTATGTACAGATGGCTCCAGGTGGTCTAAAGCTGTTTTATTCTTTATTATGAAGTGAATACTTCTTTTGGCGCACTACACACAGATTTTTTGTGGTCTGTGGATAAAGCTTAAAGTCACATTGGGAAAAAAAAAATGGGGTGTACTTGGGATCGCTGAGTGTGCCAGAGCAAGAAAGAAACACAGTTAACAGCTGATCTTTGCTGCTGTGTTGCTGTGTTAACTACAGGGGCATTAGTGACTGGTGGGACACTCACTATACTCCAGAATCCCTAATGCTTAGGCCATGTATTCTGATCTAATTTAATGATCAAATAAACATTTTACAATACATTTTGAACCAACTTATCTAACTTTTAACGAAAAAAGAAACTTTTATTATGCAAATATTTTATAATATTTCAATGTTTAACGGTGTGACTTCCGCCTTCTGAACTGTCAATCGAGATTTTAGCTCAAATACTATACTTAGCCAAATATCTTTTACTATGCTATGAAATTCTTACATATACTTCAATAAAAACTAAAAACTAGCGCCAATTTTAGATTTTACAAGAAAATATAGAAAGTAGAAATTGTGACTGTGGCACACAGTTTTGTGAGTGGCGGGACAAGTACGAAATCGGTAAAAAATTTACTCACTTTTATGTTAGTTAGTTTGGTGGGGCCAAAGAGCTTACACTACGTAATAGAGTTAGAATAAACGCTTTACACCAAAAGCACGGGTCTGATCACTCTCGTCTTATCTCTTTCGTGGAAGTGTCGTACTTTTGTCGCATCACTTTGTTGCCATCATAGTTAATACACCTCTCATACACCTCTGCTTACAATTGGTACAAAGGAAACCGTGTGGAAAATTCTGATCTTTGCTTATTCTTTATCTAAGGGCGGGGCCTTCCGCACCTAGTCTTTTTATTTGGCCATTGTGCTTGACTCTTACTTCCCTTTTCTACTCCAATCAGCATAGGTCGCCCCAGAAGGCAAGCATCCTATTCACGGATTTAAAATGATTTTGTCTTTCACTATCCATTTGTCCAGTCTGTTCTTGAAAGAGTTTAATGACTTTTCTGAAATAATGGTTTACAACTGGAACAGGTTGGCTGAGCTGAGGATGTGATGTGCAATGTTTGTCAGTGATGGTGTGTGGGACAACTGGGGCTTATGACGCCGACTGTCCCTTTTATGCTCCTTTAATCTGTGCAGATTCCTTATGTGAGGGTTATAAAATCCATTCAGTATTTTAAATGTTGCGATCAAGTCTCCGCGTTACTGTCTCTCTTCCAATGTAGTGAGGTGTAGGCTTTTAACCTGTCTGTTAACTGCAAGATCTACTAATGCAAGACCTTAGACCCTGGATGGACATATTGATCAAACTCAAAAACACAAGACAATATCCTGATGAAACACAAGACGTTGGCGAAATTGTGCTCACCAAACATTTATCTCACACAAATATATATCACCAAATAGAAGCCAGAAATGAATCGTAGATGAAGAATCAGATGACATAAATAAAAACCAGAAATTAATAGAAGATGAGGAAGAAGAAGACTTTAATCAGCTGACTATTATTTTAAAAAAATCTTTTTGTTTTTATTTAAAAATTAAGACTAACAAATTGTCTTGCCAGACATATTGCATGCCTCTCGCAGAGGCCAGTTTGTATGGGGCAACCTTTAAAATGTTTTGTATTATCTTATCTTACCTACAAACAGCAATAAAGATTTTTGTATTTGTATTTATATTTGTATTTGTGTAGGATTTACGTCGAAGGGCATATGGCCATTTTGTCGCTTTCAAATACACACTTTCAAATAAATCAATATCTTTTTTGAAGTAGGGGGCTAAAGACTTACAATAATAATAACATACCTCCACCCGATTTTGTAACACATTAACAGTTTCATCAAATTTCCGACTACAATACCACATTACATCGTGCTAGGAGTAACTTATATGCTACCCAAAGACAGATCCGATTTAAAAATCCAGCTAAGTACAGACCAATAACTTGCCTCCAAACATTTATAAAATAATAACATTATGTATAAATCAGTTAGAGACGTACTTCTTAGCATTCCATGGATTCACCGAGCGGGTGCCGGGTCCATCGTGTGGCAGAGAGAGAAATCTCGAATAGACCCCAAGACTTGTGACTCGGGCATAGGTTTAAAAGGGGCCCCTTATATTGACGTACGTCAACACTCACCTTCACTACTCGTATTTCTCTCCCTGCCCAGCCAAATCCGATATGATCCTAGTAGTGCAGCTTTAGATACTCGTTCTAGTATAGAACTTAATGCACTTCTGGACAATCCAAGGTCTTTAAGCAGGTTATAGAGAGATTTTGCTGGTATACCTCTCGCTCCTACTTCTACAGCGTATAAATTAACTACATAGCCATTTTTTGTTAATTCATTTTGAAGGTCGTAATACTTATTTTGTTTCATCACATGGTCTTTAGGTATATTAGTTTCCCACGGTACGGTAAGTTCTACCAGGACTATGCGTTTTGTAGCCCTAGAAAAAAGGAAAATGTCCGGTCTGGATGACGAAACACCCACATCCTCTGGGATTTTGTAGTGCTTTTCATACGTGTCCATTAAAATAGTCCAATCAGGTGCTGCATCCAGGATTGAGTAAGGCTTGTTCTTGGAGTTTGAAGTTGAGCCCTCTTTTACAAAGTTAATTTGTCTTTTGTTTGTCGTCAATCCCTTTTGGGCTCTAGCTACCGAAAGGCTTACGGCTTCACGTATGATTTCAAGTACTCTGTCATGGCGCTGTGAGTAATGACCCCTATTAAGGAGCACCTTGCATCCCACCAATATGTGCCTTGCTGTACATATCGCCTCACCACAAGTATAGCAACATTTTTCAGAGGCTTTTCCCCTTACCAAGTTACTCTGGTCAGGGAGGGTCATTTGGAAAGCGTTCAGATAAAATTTTAATAAGGCAGGAGACCAGTCATATAGCAAGGTGCGCCACTTTAGAGCTAATGGGATACAAAACTCACCTATGGTTAACCACTCACTTTGCATTTCTAAATTCATAGCGTGCACTTTGTAACTATCATTTTCGTCTTGTTGTAGAAAGGTTTTTACCATGTCTCGGTCTTCCCTTTTCTTTCTCGCACCCAACCCAGCTGTATTTACTTGCGCACCTGCCATAAATTGTTTGTGGAATTGAAGTCTAGATTCAAGGTCCGAAGCGCTTTTGTCTTTTGGGAGAGATGCAATTATTTCGTCTTTCGACTTTCCCAAAACATGCGTTTTTGTAACTCTTAGGTGTTTGTAGAGTTCGGATGTTTTTTTTAGTTTCAGGCCAAAACTATTGTGATCCCTAAATAGAGTAGAGGGATCAGCCGGGTGTGCCAATCCAAACCATGACTTCAATATCTTTATGACATTAGCATCTAGTTTTGCGAGGAGGGTTTTACCGATGTCATATACTAGGAAAGGCCAAGTGATGTGAGATAGTTGTCATATATCCATGCTTTTTTGATATTGCTGATAGGCTGTTGGTCTACCTTATTGAGGTCATTCATGAAATTTCCAACAACTACCTCTAATGATGGTGTACATCCTTTGTAGTCTATCTTTCTACCAAGAAATTTGAAAGGCACTGCCTCTGCAATTGTGGCAACTCTTTGGCCACTTATGGAGAGTCCCGGATATAATATACATATAACCACGTAGCATCACACAATTTGTTGGCAGAACAGCAGATAGGATGTAGAAAGGGCAGTTTAGGGTGTAAAGAGCAGTTCACCATCGATGATATTTGTTTCAAAACAAGCTGTTATCAAAAAAGGTAATACCATGTATGTATTACCTCTTTTACCGATTATAAAAAAGCGTTTGATTCTGTACCCTGCAGTTGGTTAATATACATCTTGAAACATTACATAATCCACCCCTTTATCATACAGTTTCTACAAAATGCCATGCTTCACTGGAATACCATCCTCAAGCTGTAGAATGGTAACTCTTGTTTAGACACTGACGTGATATCAATCCAAAGGGGAATCTTCCAAAGTGATGCCTTTAGTCCCCTTTGGTTCTGTTTAGCGCTCATCCCACTATCCAACTTACTTAACAATACTAACAAAGGATACAAATTAACATACGAAAATACACAACATCACACGATCTCACACATACTCTATATGGATGACATCAAATTATATGGGAGTAGCCTTCAAGAAATTCAGTCTCACAGACCTCACTGAAACATTTTCTACAGACATTGGAATGAGATTTGGTATTGATAAGTGTAGGGTACAGTCCATATGCAGAAGTAAGGTGAAAACAAATACTCATTTGCCCTCATTCCGGAGAAACTATAAATAAGAACCAGTTGACAAAGAAACTTTATATAAATATCTCGGATTTAGCCAAACTCGCCAAATTCATCAGTGCAACACCAGAAAGGTTCTCGAAGACATATGTAACACTACTCTAACATAATACCGAAAACATCACCCACAATCTTGCACAGAACATCTAATATTACCACACTAGAACAGACCAACGAGGTTATTGTTTTGGCCCAAGATAAAATTAATTCCTGGCTGCAAAAATCTTCGCACGGGAGACATCGCCGCGATTTGATGAACCCAATTGTAGAGAAGATAGCGTCTAACATGTGGCTCAAGTGCGTGAACCACACGCGCGCACGCGCGAGCGTTCCCAGAAACTGAAGGTTTTATGCTTTCCATCCAAGATCAAACTATTAACACACTTAATTACAGAAAATACATAATTAAAGACCGCTCCCTACAATACGACCTATGCCGTCGGTGCCTCAATAATTAAGAGACTATTCAGTACATCACTGGAGCCTGCAGCTCTATCACACAGACTGACTATAAACATAGACATGACCAAATAGCCTCCATAATACATCAATATCTAGCCTACAAATCTAAACTTATTGAAGAAAAGACATATTATAAATATACTCCAGAAATCATTCTTGAATCTCATGAATTTAAACTATACTGTGATAGAACCATAATAACTGATAAAACTATACATTTCAACCGACCTGACATTAGAACCAACAGCAGAAACTGTTTACTTGAAAGATATCGCTGTCCCCAACACCCATTACCTTGCTTCCACCTACACCGAAAAAATAGCCAAGTATAACGATTTAGCGGTAGAAATTAAATCACAATGGACAGTCAAAATAGTAAAAACAGAGTCCATTGTCATCTATGCGACGGGAATAGTGCCCCATTCACTTTTCACGAGCTTAGATGAATTGGAAATTCATAAACTCACATTTATTATGTTTCAAAAGGCGGCAATTCTTAATACTTGTCGTATAGTGCGAAAATTCTTGTCAACAGACTTATAGACTGTAACTAGGAACCCTATTTTCGCTTAGCCAAAAGCCCGCGAAAATAGTTTAGGAAAACCTAGGTAACGAGAGGATAAAAGATACCTTCATAAATAATAATCAGTACCTTGACTTGGCTCCACTTCCACATGGTGGAGTGTTGATTCCACGATCATCGTCCCAATAGTCGTGTTGGCAAATGGCCTTAAAGTGAAAAGTTTCGACCAACATCTCAAGAGACTTTCGCTAGACGGTTGAATCAAGGATCAGATGCAGAAGGCGGTCATCCTCAACACAGCGCGTATCATCAGGAGGTTCCTCACTCTGCAGCCCTAACCACCGGTAGCTTGGGCCCTGCCCCGCTGCTGGCGGCACCCTAGTTTTTAAGTTTTTTAGTCATTGTGAAGTTTTTTTTTTCTCTGGGTGTGTCTGCAATCAGCTGTGCTATAAGCAGCGCCTTCCGCCTTCAGCACTCAACCCATTGTGAAGTTGTAATGAATGTGGTGTGTGTGTGTGTGCGGTATAATAGGGTGTATATACAGGGTGACTGGTGCAGGACCGGCCATAGCAAAATCACGCATGGAGGAGGTTATATGCTACCTATTAAAGCTTACTTTCCCTAACTAAAGTTTTATAGTTTAGGAGACAGGTTAATTTTTAAACCTTTTTAAAATTTTCCCGAAATTTGACCTTAAAGCTGCTATAACTTTTTTTATTTAAAGTTCTAGTGAATTATTCTTTTTTTTTGTTAGCACAGACAAATGTTTGATTAAACCTATGTCGGAACTCCGCTTAAACAAGGACAAAAAAAAAGATATTAAGCTTGAAAAAGGAAAAATTACCGAAAATAAAAACATTAAGATCATTTTATTATTTAATAATTAAAAAACCACTAACTTTCAATAATTTATAAACTCTAAATAAACTTCTCTAGTTCATCACCTATCCAACGGTACCAAATTTATAACAAAAAATGTACAAACTACATGTACATAATTATCTAAAACCTCATCGTACAAACACACGTACTACAAAATGTGGATATTTAGCTAGTAATTGATAGGATTTTCAGATTTCTAAAGCTAATTTAATCAATAATAGTAAACAAAATTTGGTCAGTGTTGGTATTAGTAATTAAATAAAACAAGTGCTTAATGGTACATTATTTATTTTGACGAATACAATGACACGAGTAAGAAAAAATTGTGAATAGGAAAAGATATCGGGCATTGAAAGGACATTATTATTTTAGGTTCTGCTCGAATTGCTGTCCGCAATTTCTAATACATGCCCGATATCTCTTCCTAATTTCTATCGTAGTTAAATTTAATCTAATCTCTTCTTTCATAATCACGAAAGCATCATTAATTTTTTGTATCAACTCCTCTTTTGTGTTAATTTGTCCTTTATTGTAGACCAGCTCTTTGGCTCGACCCCAAACGTAGAAATCCAGAGGTGTTAAATCTGGGGATCGGGCCGGCCATTCAGTTGGTCCACCTCTCCCTATCCATGACTCAGGAAATGTGTTGTTGAGTAGTTCTCGGACTTCCAGCTTGAAATGCGCCGGGCACCCATCGTGTTGAAACACAATGGGCATTTCGTCGTTTAAAACTTCCGACAGCAGATCAGGCAAGACGTCCATAAAAAATTCTAGATAATTTTCCCCATTTAAGATGTCAGGTAGGAAATGGGGCCCAATGATAGTCCGACCAATCACACCGGCCCATACATTCACAGAAAAATTCCGCTGGAATGATGTTACCCTCTTATTGTGTGGGTTATTAGGGGACCAATGGTGTAAATTGTGGAAGTTGTGAATTCCTTCTCGGTTGAAATGTGACTCATCGGTCCACAATATGCGTTTGAGGAATGTTGGGTCGTCGACATCTCTGTGCAGAATCAAGCGACAAAAATTCGTCCTCCTTGCATAGTCACCAGTTTCAAGCCCTGTCAACAAGCCAAAACCAACTCTTAATGGTTATTAAATTTGATTCGTGAAGGTACTTTTGACATAGTTGTAGCGACTAAAAAACAAAGATTGTTAAATACATTGTAACATCTAAGGTAATTAATCTAAATAAATTCATTAAAAATTACCTTGAACTGGTGTGTAATGATATGAGTGTTGATTGTCACGATGCATTACTGTCCAGACCTTCCATTGGCTGACGCCCAAAGCTTCAGCTACCACTCTGGTACTAGTAGAGGGGTCCTCCTCAAATGCTGCCAAAATCTGCTCGTCAATTTCGACAGGTAATTAACGTGCACTGTTTCGGGGTTCTCTGGCGTTTAAGTTACCCGTTTCCCTTAACCGACGATATGTTGTAGAAAATGTGTTTCGGTCAGGTAAACTTCTATTTGGAAATCGCTCCTGGTAAATACGCCGCGCTTCACAGGCATTACAGTCAGCAGCGCCGTACGCCAACAGCATATCGGCGTATTCTTCGTTTGTGTATTCAGGCATTTGAATACGAAAACAAACAATGACGAAACTTAACGAAAACAGTCAATAACAAAACAATCAACAAGATAACAGTTCACTAATAACAAGGAATGGTGAAACAGAACAGAGCACGGTCGGTAGTACGTAGGAGCGGTAAGACACGACTGAACATGATATTCAATGCAGTGAATTCTCTCCAAAATCAGATTGGCGTGGCCCTTCCTTTTTCGTAAGAAAGAGACAAAACATGACATCGCATTTCTAAGCTCTGACGTCATGCTAAGGGACCGTTGCCGCTGTTTGTTTAACAATAGTAACAATAAACCTTTACCTGAGTAGACTGGCATTTACAATAGAAATCACGATGTTTTATAATTTAATAACTTTTTGGATACAAATTTGGTACCGTTGGATAGGTGATGAACTAGAGAAGTTATTTATAGTAAAATAAATTATTGAAACTTAGTGGTTTTTTAATTATTAAAAAGTAAAATGATCTTAATGTTTTTATTTTCGGTAATTTTTCCTTTTTCAAGCGTAATATCTTTTTTTTTATCCTTGTTTAAGCGGAGTTCCGACGTAGGTTTGATCAAACATTTATCTGTGCTAACAAAAAAAAAGAATAATTCACTAGAACTTTAAATAAAAAAAGTTATAGCAGCTTTAAGGTCAAATTTCGGGAAAATTTTAAAAAGGTTTAAAAATTAACCTATCTCCTAAACTATAAAACTTTAGTTAGGGAAAGTAAGCTTTAATAGGTAGCATATAACCTCCTCCATGCGTGATTTTGCTATGGCCGGTTCTGCACCAGTCACCCTGTATATACAAGTGTGTGCATTGCTCTTGAGTTTGGATGTAAAGATGTCGCATTATTTGGACTAGGTTAGCGATTAATTAGCAGTAAACGTTGCAGGACATCAACGTCAAATACAAATACAATCTAGTTGATAATTCTTATTTAACCGACTTCTAAAAAGGAGGAGGTTATCAATTCGACCACCATGTTTTTTTTTTTATGTATGTTACCTGATTTCTCGAGAACGCCCAAACCGATTTAAAAAAATAATTTTGTGTTCGGATGGGTGTGCTTCCCGAATGGTTCCATATACATTTTATCGAAATCGGTGTGATAGTTTTTGAAATTTGTAGAAAAAACTAAAATTTGCCTACAATTTTGTCTGGATGATGTAGTTGTCGATTTCACAAAAGTTATGAAACGCGATCCTGTCAACACGAAATTGTGTAAATGCATTGATGAATACTTGTTTTGCACTAAAAAGGGTAAAATAAACTATTTTCTACAAAAAATTAAACTGACTTCTAAACCAAAAATATAGACTCAAAAGCGAAAAATAATTATTATATGAGCTACTCACTCATATATTTGAAGTCACCAGTAAACAGCCTCAGATTTTGGGGGGTGGGGTCACGAGTACTCATGCAATAAATCGAGTAAAATAGACTTTACTAGTAGCGCCTCACGATTTTACCCGCGTAGTTGCCGTTCCAGTTGTTTTCCTGCGCTAAAAATAGTCTTATGTACTATTAATATTTGATATTGATTTGATAAGATTTGATATTGATATTTTGAACTTTTATAGATTTTCAATGTAACACATTCGATTTGGATTCTGCGGACCGCGCTTGGGGTGAGTAGGTTACAGCGTAACCATTTGGCAACATGTCGTAGTCCCCTGTTTGCGTGGAAACTCACGTCATTCCAGTCATCCCCTTCAAATATGATCGCTGTGTCGTCAGCAAAGGCAAAAAGTTTGGCCTGACTAATTGGGATATCTCATAGCTCATTTAAGTACATTAGGAATAGAGTAGGGCCTAAAACGCTCCCTTGGGGTACGCCAAAAAGACCTGCATCAAATCACTTCTGTGCTCTTCCAACTTTAACTTTTTGTTTTCGATCTGTAATAGGACACGAACCAAATTTAGTACCATTCCACGGATACCAATTCCTTCAAGCTTTCTAATGAGGATCTTTCTGGAAATCGTGTCAAACTCTTTAGCCAAGTCAAGAAAGACACCAATACATCTTCGACCAGAGTCCAGAGAACTCGATACGTAATCGATGAGACTTACAACGGTGTCCTCTGTTGACTTACCGGATCTAAAGCCAAATTGGTTCTCGGAAATAATATGGTGTCTCTCAAGAAACGATACTAGTCTACTATTAACAACCTTTTCAATTGTTTTTGAGATTGAACTCAGTAGAGAAATTGGTCTATAATTAGAAATTTCATCGATGTTTTCTGATTTAAAAATCGGTCAAACGTTGGCTCTCTTAAGGTCTACTAGAATTGTTCCAGTTTCTATGTGTGCTACTGGTCCTATTAGTACTTTCTTGCATTATTTCAGTAAATTGTTGCTGATACCATCGTCCCCACACACAGATGCCGTTTTGAGGTTGCTTATAATTTTGAAAATCTCAGATGCATTTGTAGGCGTTATGTTTTTACATAACGACGAGTTTGATGGAGTACGGTTTGTTTTAACACTACGAGGGGGCGTTTTTATATTCGCGGAATGGGGGATAAAGGGCGGAAATAAAAATAACAAACCATTTTTCTTTTTCTATAATATATTCAACTGCAAGACGAAAACATTTTTCAGATTTTTCAATTAATTTATTTATACCCACATAAAAAAATGTTTACTCTTTATCTTCAAAATACACCGAAACTGCCTCCTTGACTTCAGCATCGGTGGTAAATTTTTTATCTTGTGGGCGGGCGCGTTGTCGTGCAAAAGCAGAACACCGTTCGTCAATCTTCCCCGTTTTTTCTCTTTAATTGCTTCTTTTAGTCGCTCTAATATTGAAGCGTAGTATTCTCCGGTTATGGAAACACCTTTATCTTTATAATCGATCAATAATATTCCTTCTGAATCCCAAAAGACCGTTGCCATGACTTTTCCAGCTGACTGTGACACCTTAAACTTCTTGGGAGGTGCTGTGCCTTTTTTAAGCCATTGCATGGAGTCTTGTTTCGACTCTGGTTCATAATGATGAACCCAAGTTTCGTTTCCAGTAAAAAATCGACTTAAAACACCATCCTTGTCTTCATTACAGAGGTTCAAAAATGCACGTGAACACTACGCGCTGCTGTTTTTGCGGCGGCGTGAGCATTCACTCCCGATTATGTTGCTTGGTTGACGATAGCGCAAAGACTAACTGTCTAATAACAATGAAACCTCGTATTTATATTAATTATGAGTCACTGAACACGTTGCGATTTGCGATCCTAATGAGCCAAATCACCTCCCTCCTAATAACTCATTCCGCGAACTTAAAAACGCACCCTCGTATCAGCAAGCTCGTCTTCTGTTACATTAAGATTTTTTAGAATTTAATTTGAAAACGTTTCAGCGATTGATGCAAAAAAAAACTATTCACTTTGTTTAATGCAATGTTTGGTGTCGCTGCAGCCTTAAGTTAGTATTGTCAGCTTTAGCAGATCTTAAATTACACACTTCCCTGACAGCACCCCATAACTTCTTATTATCACCCCTGCACATTTAAATTTTGTGACTTTCATAGTTATTCTTTAAGGTCTGTATTATTACAGATAATGCGATATTTTTTATAATATATTTGGGCGTGTATACGATAAGATAAGAAAACTCTTTATTAAAAGCCACAAAAAATAAATTGCAAAAGAAACTAAGAACACAAGCATGACATTTTAAATGTGTATATAATTTGGTTTTTTCTTGGTTAGTATATAAAGGTAGTCCCTTTTTCGCATACATTTTAAAAGGCCTGGGGTGATCCACTCTTTTCTTTAATTTTGAATTCGGAACTTGCGATACTGATTTATATTTATCAATTGTCATGCTTACTATACGTTTGAATGTTTCAACTGCTAGTGTGGCATCGTGGCACTTGTAGAAATCTGTCCAGTTGACCTGTTCCAGATCTCTAGCGACTAGGCTATAATTGATTTTGGTCGAGGTTCTTTAGTCTCGATTACTTATTCTTGGTTTTGCCTGTACATACACTCAAGAGTACTGAATCATGGTCACTAACTCCTGACGCACAAACCACTGCCTGGAAAGTTGATCCAATAAAGGCGTGGTCTATGCAGCTTTCGTTGTGAGTTGAATGTTGATGAGTTGGCAAAAAACCATGGGTTGTAACCATTTCTAAATTTTCATCCTCACGCCTGACAACCGATACAGGCGAGATGTCAATACTCATATCGCCTGTGATCACAGGTGTACTTCCTGAAAGGGAATTAAGGATCGAATCCAGTGAATTATTAAACTCTCTTGTATTATATTTAGATGGTGATCTATAGAGGGGTACTATGGCTTTTTTTTTGTCCACTTCGATCATCAAGCAATTAGCATCATTGAAAGGCGGCTCAGTTACTGTTATGCCCATCCCCACTCTTAAATAAATCACTATACCGTCATTTGGGTTTAATTATTTTTTTGAGTAGTTACAATGTTCATTTTCCAAAGGCATCCTAACAAAAGAACAGTCTGTCCAGCACACCGTTAAAATAATGATATTAGGCAAAAACCCAGGTTTCGATTAAAATACATGTAAATATTTAAAATTCGCGCGAATACTAGGTACCTATATTTTGTGTGAGAATTGTAAGTTTATCAATGTTACTGTTGAAGCTCAAATAACCCCGACATATTTCTGGTGTAAAACTAAAGTTAGAACTTATTACCTCAAAGTTATCCATATCCAACAACATTTGCCTACTATCCATTATTTAAAATAAAAATGAAAGTCTAAATAGGTATTTGTATTACGCACAAAAACAACCGCCATGTTATCAAATATAAATGCAGTTTCCTAGCATTGCAATTTTGCACTAAATATTACCATATTAGTAAGGTACGCAAATAAAGCGAATAAAGGTTGTTTCCAGTTCTGGATAACCGTCGACGCAGTAAGACGTACGCGCGTCAATTAGGCGATTAATTCGACTAACTTATTTAAATCCGATATTCCGATTACGCGTAGTTTTGAATTTTCTTTGTGAGATTGAGAACCTGGTTTTCTTTCTTCGTGAGTTATATTAGACACGTAAACTAAGCAACAGCAAGTTATTTTAAACAAGTGCCGTGTACATTGCACTAAACCTACCAGTAATTAGTATTACTTTAGTCAGCGATGCAATCAAGGTGTTAATATTTTGATAATTATAATAAATTAGTTTGAAAATAAAGAATAAATACATTGAGATTCTTATAAATTGTTTTGTGCAATTCAAGTGCAGTGTATGGATAAAAAAGTAGTTATTAGTATGGGGTCATTAAATCGTTTCACGTTTACATTTGTACTACAAAAGCCAATTTTTTTTGTAGTTGGCAATAATATTTTAATAATGTAAGTGCTCTCTTCTCTACGTTTCTAGTTGTTTTATCAAATGATACACTGAATTATAAGTCGAAAAATGTGCGTTCGGGTGTTACACGATTTTGCCTCTATGCTCTGAGTATTTCTAAATTTCTTGAAAAATCTGCGAATTTTCTTTGGGAACCATTCCTAAAACTTTCAGGCCTGCAAAAGTATAATATTTACTAACCATATATCACATAATCGTGTTCACAAACAACATTTTCCTATTATTTAAAAAAAAATCTTTGTTTCGGGTGTTACCGCGGTTTCGTTTCGGGTGTTATGAGTACGAAAATGAATACTTTATAAGGTGTTTTATTAGTCTCTAGGTACTACAAAACAAAAAAAAATACAAATAGAGATAACTACTATGAATTCTGCGTTATCGTAACTTAAAAAGTTTCTTAAAAAATACTAGGGACAAATAAACATTAACTACAAAAAGTCTTCTGTAACGTACATGCTAGATCGCAAACTTCTTTTAAAAAAAAATTTGTAATAATAAAAAAAAATACTAAAATTCTTTTAAACACATCTACTCATAAATATAGTGTACTGTGTTTCGTTCAAACAAAATATTTTTTAAACTTATTTTTCACATTTAACAATTAAGTTTGACATTTCAATAAATATCTTTAATAAATAAAAAAAAACTGCTCTTTCGATAGTGCTGTCGAAAAACCTTAGAAAATAATAATAATTGCATTCTTCAATCAATAAACAATAAAATATAGTTATATTGACATATAAATAAGTTGTAACACCTGAAACGTTTCGGGTGTTACAGTTTTCAATCAAGAAAAAAATATATGTGTATTATGAGTAGGTAAATAGTTTTTGCTCAGTGTTGAAGTTGTGTTTGGTGATGTGAAAAAAAGTAAATAGTGGACCCAGCATAGTAAATATTATACAAATTTAAAATGCATCTGTCTGCCATCGATATAGATGGCAGACAGATGTTAGTCTAATTGGGTTAACCAGATCATTGACAAATAAGTAGTAACAATAAATGGTCTCAGCTACGTACAAATAACACATGCGCAAGTGTTTTCGTGATAAGTTATTACTTTGTTGTTCATTAAAAGTAAAATACTATTAATAATACTATATAATAAATCCGGGATCCTGCCTTTTCGTGGAAAATTATTTGGCCAATTATCACTTGCCAACCAACTCGGTTCGCCTATTTTTCACTTTGACAACTAACGATTGGCTAATTTCTGTATGACACCGTTTCATTTGGTAGAATAATTGTTAAGCTAATTATTATAACGACACAACACATTAATGCACTTATCATTTGCCATACCATGCCATACATGCTTATCAACTTAGACGAATAACGTTTCGTCTGTGTAACAGTTCCCCTTTCGTACATTTGTATTATGATAAAAAAAAACTTAACTTATTTCGCATGCAATTTTATAGCAACACTAGTGGCCCGTTCCGGCTTCGCTCGGATTATAACCTAGATACTGTCTGCAGCGCGATCTGCCAGGCTTATTTGTGAATCTAAATCATCCTCGAATCTACTTGTACACACACAAAAAAAATCATTCAAATCGGCCCTGCCGTTTAGGAGGAGTTCACTGTCAAATTATTAAATTACTAAAATGGGTTTTAAAAAGCAGACGTTGGTGATAAAAGGGTAAAATTTTACGGTTGTATATATTTTTTTATGCCACATTATAAAAAAACTTAGGGGTATTTTTCATACCCTTAAGTGTTAGGGGTTGTTCACCCCAAACATTATTTTAAAATTTTTGGTAAAATAAATTGTTTTGATTTTTTTATAATGTGGCGTTAAATAATACATACAACCCTACATTTTTACCCTTTTATCACCAACCCCTGTTTTTTTATAGCCATTTTAGTAATTTAATCATTTGACAGTGAACTCCTAAACGACGGGACCAATTTGAATGTTTTTTTTGTGTGTGTATTCGAAGATGGTTTAAATTCACAGATGGCGCTGCAGACAGTGTCTAGGTTATGTCCGAGCGAAGCCGGAACGGGCCGCTAGTATAATCTATTTTAATGTAACCTTTTGACGATTGACGTAGAACTGTCAGAATGCGTGCTGCAATCGTCAAAGAGGGTGTAAAAAACTGAATATCGCAACCGATGCTTCAGTTGGAGTTATATACATATTTCACTACTATATTGTATCTTTAAAACTACGCAACGGATTTTGAAGTATCTCTTTGAACAACCTTGAACGGGTATTTTTTTAATAGTTGTAGATAGAGTAATTCAAGAGAAAGATACATGTATCATATTGGTAGAGAAACACTGATAATTTAGGAAGGTGATGTCGTAAATAAACATATTTTTACACTTACATTACAAACATTGAATGAATCCTACAAAATAGATCAAAATAACCAAGCTCATGATAGAGCTAGATGCATGCTAAATGGCCATGCTCATGGCCACGCCCTGCGGTTTCACCTGCGTAGTTTCTAAAGTAAGCTATCAAACTCTGAGTTTTCAGTTCTATTGACAGTTCCTATGACAGGCAATTTTTCCTAATTTTTTACGAGAAATAATGGCGTACTTACGAAGTGATTTTGAGCAAAACAGCATACATTCTTATCCAATTAAACCCGTGCGAAGGCGGGGCGGGTCGCTAGTGCTCTAATAAAACCTATTTGTTTCAGCAGGACTAAAATGGCAGTGAAAAAGAATGAAGTGGTCAAGGATCCTCGTCAACTGGATTTGTCTGCTTTGGCCAAATACTTGCAACTCCTTCACACTCACTACTTATCTAACCAAGAGCTGATCAAGAACTGTCTGGAGATCATTCGATGCTTAGGTGAGTAGTTCAAATACTAAATTTTTTATTTGACGAATTATGCTGACATCGTGTTAGTTTTTAATTAACTGAGTTCACAGGTACAGAACGATCAATTCGGCCGGATTAAAAAAATATGTACAATCGATTACTCCGAGATTCATGACCCGATTTGTGTGATTCTTTTATACCCGCGACGGAATGGAGACTATAATGCGTTTGGGGTGACAGGATGTTTGTGCAAATACTAGTTCGACCAGGGTCGATCATTTTTGAAACGAAAAAAATTTACAGTAGGATGAAACCCATTACAAAAGGAGGGGAATATGATTAAAATGTAAGGAATAATAAATTACGGTCGATCCGAGTTCGGCAAAAGGGAGGGGGTGAGTTTTAAGGGTAATAAAGTGGTCAAGTGCGAGTTGGACTCGCCCATGAAGGGTTCCGTTGCAGCAAGTAACATAATATACATAGTACACATAGTTCTTGTAGTTCCTTTTAACTTTGATCGAAGTTTCAATAATAGTGTATTTATGACGTACTAAAAAAACTACTCATCAGATCGAGTTCAAACTAATTTTCGTTGGTAGTTTACATGGTAATGTACATCATATATTTTTTTTAGATTTTTCATTCTCTTACTTTAGAAATTAGAGGGGGGGGACACACATTTTACCACTTTGGAAGTGTCTCTCGCGCAAATTATTCAGTGTAGATAAAAATTATATTAGAAACCTCAACATCATTTTTAAGACCTATCGATAGACACCACTCACATGTAGGTTTGATGAAAAATTTTTTTTTAAGTTTCAGTTCTCAGTATGGGGGGCAACCCTATTTTTTCTTTTTTTTTAATTTTTTTGTTTAAATCTTAATGCGGTTCACAGAATACATCTACTTACCAAGTTTCAACAGTGTAGTTCTCATAGTTTCGGCAAAAAGTGGCTGTGACATACGGACGGACAGACAGACAGACAGACAGACAGACATGACGAATCTATAAGGGTTCCGTTTTTACGTTTTACGGAACCCTAAAAAGACCCTAATTTTCAATCGAAAATTCTCGCGTCAAAATATCAGCTTTTTCCAAAAAGTCTTTTTTCAAAGAGGCTTTTTGTTCGTTGAAAACTCTACTTTCTGATGGTGTCTTTGATGAAACTAAGTAAACGAAGATAAGGTACGCTCTAATATAAAGACAGCATAATATGCCGAAAATCTCACACAAGTATACGCAATGTGCACACAGCTTCACTTGCATCGTGAGAGACGTTTGAATGAATGACAAAGACATCATGACAAGTAGGCAGTAGGTGCAAATGAGATAGCTATACATCACATTTGTTTAGATATTTTTTTCGACAAGAATAGAAAGACATACAAATGCACTGGCGTGAAAGAGACAAAATAGCCGCAACTAACATATCGCCGGTCGTGTTGCACTCTTACGCTGTATGTATATCTGTCTCTTTTTAGAAATGGCCAATTGTAAAATTGTTTACAACAGAAAAATAATTTTAGATGTAATGATCATTGAACTGTTATGGAAATAATTAAAGATTTTGTGTACTTACGCATGAAAAGTGATACCATGGAACTTGTTCTTGGTCTTTGAACTGTTTGTGCACCTTGCAAAAGCAGAATAAGACATTATTACGGCTCATATCGTTTTTTTTTAATTGTTAGCGAACGTCCACTCAACTTGTGGCTCCTGTTGCGACTGAGACTCAATCAGGAGACGACACCTGATTTTACATTGTGATCGTAGATGAGCGCTTGCCGCTTCTTAGTGTTTTAAGAGTTCAATGGATGGTGTCAATTTTTTTATTACGGTGTGGACTAATTAGCATCCTACGGCGAATATTCGTGTTGGCGCGATTAGTGTGGTCGGGTCCATCGTGTCATCGCAATGTATTCGGACCAATACGATGTAGCATCGGAGAGCTCTTGGTAAACTGGCGCGGATCATAGGGATTTATCGCAACAGTATTGGCTTGACCTACGTCAATTCAATATCAAAATTAATTTATTTCAGGTAAGGTTCCCCATAAATTATACAATTAATTCAATCAATTTCAAACGTCACAAAAGTAATGTTAAAGACTTAAGTATTGTATAGCTTTTCTGAATTTCGTTTGAAATCTTTTTTAACACGCTTTTATTAGCTTCACTTGTAGGTAACTAACTACGAGTATGTATGTAAGAAAATCTTGGAATCTTAATTTGACCCACTTCCCGGTCTTTGATTAGGATTAAATTTTACACACTCTCTGAATTCTGATGACAATACATGACTAGTAAAGGAAACGTCATTACAAATCCAATATGGCGCCCTCCCCAAGATGGCAGACTGGCTGTTTGAAATCCACCTCCATGATATGGGTATCAAATGAAAGGGATTGCTGTCAGAAATACGAAAAAGAAATAGTCACGTGACTTAAATTCAATATGGCGGACGTCCAATATGGCCGACAGGCTATTTGAAATCCTATTGTAATTTTTAGTGCGTGCTGAAAGCGTGTTTTTTCGTTTTTTAAACTATTATTGATAATTAATGGTGTGACCTTTTGTAGTAGTATTTCAAAGCCAGATATTGACATACGTAAAAATCCAGGAAATTCTATGCTCTACTCTCTTCTACTCTCTGCGGTTAAATCAGATAACATACTTTCCATTCCTGTGCTGTACATGAGAAAAATAAAGTGAAATTATAATTGTTCGGGAGCGGTGGACTGTAACTAGCTGGTAAATTTAGGAAATGAGAAAGGCGCACAATGATAGTAAATTTTTTAAAAATATTTACAAAATTAAACCAAAACGCTCCTTAACCAAGGTAACTAAAGCAACAACTAAAATCACGGGAAAAATAGAAAAAGAAAATGTTCCAGCCAATCGCCAACAATTATTATACACTCACGGCTATCTCCTTGCGCCTGCGGTAAGAAGAGATTACTTTCCAGAATTCTTACATCGTTCGGTTTCTATGAATAGTAGTCATCCACCATCTCATCATTCTTCTCTTTTTCATATTATTTCGTAAATGATACTCATACAATTGTAATAAATTATAGTTTACTGACACATGATGCAAAGCCACTATTTCCTCCATTTTTAAATTACTGCCTACGTCTCGACGCACTACAATCTGAACAACCCTATCCGGCACAATACCTTTGATTATTTACTTGTCTAGATGACGCGTTACGCTGTAATAGGGTACCGAACTGGGTCAAAAATACATCACCCTAATTAGTCCATCAGCTAGATCATGGAAAAATATTGGACACATATTTTTTGTTTTTTCATAATATTAAAAAGCGTCAAAGATATAGACCATCAAACTTCGAGAGTGGGGGGTCGCGACGTCACTCGTGAGTAAAAATCGTACTCACAAGTGACGTCACACGAAACTTTGAAGCGCTGTATCTTCGTCATTTTTTGTTTGTGAAACAAAAGAAAAAATACGTGTACAATATTTTTTGGCAATCTAACTAACGGGCTACTTAGTTTTTTTGAGGATTGTACCCTATTGAAACAAAAGTAACAGGCCAGGTTTCAACACAAGTTTAACAATTATCGGTCACTGTCACTGCTATTACTGTTCTTATGTCAATAGCATGCGTGCTAAGTGATAGAAGCTCCCCAAGTATTTCATGTTAAAGTGGGTAAAAATATATTTCAATGTAGAGAGACCTATAATTCGTTCAATTCAGTGTTCAATTCACTTAAATTAGATAAATCTCAGGATATCAATGCTATAAAATGAAAACATGACTATTGTAGAGAATGATTTATTCTCTAAATTCCATTGTAAGATTTTTTTAACAAATAAAGACAACAAAAAAAAACCAACGGAAACCATAAATTTTGTTTAGATACCTGCAGCTCCTCGCGGCTTTACCTGCGTAGTTTCCGTAATGTTAATGTTTGGATGTTTGTTACTAAATCACGTCGTAACGTCTGAACCGATCGGACTGAAATTTGAAAAATAAATAGTGTATGGCTTGGAACAAAACATAGGCTTAGGCAGAGACACATCTTTTGGCAGGCAATATTTTTATCCCGAAAAAATAACGGGAACGGAATCAATGTGGGTAAAATTGCAGGGCACTGCTAGTTATAATATTAATAGGATGTCGATCTTTGTATATTTGGATGTTCGTTGTGCAATCTATTGTCTATCTATGTAATCTATCATTGTTGTGCAAAAATGTGTGTGATGAATTCAAATGTTTGCACTGTGTCTGGGTGTTTCTATATATAATAAGTATGTATTTAAAACTATATAAGTATTATATCATCTGGCCACCATCGTACAAGCTTTGCTTAGTTTGGGGTCAGATGGTGTTGTGTGTTTATTTATTTATAATCTGGTCGTAGAATATGAACGGATCTGACTTAAATTTGAAACCGACAAAACGAACTTATCCTTACTTAACTTATATTTTTGGTGTATCTACGCGGAGCGGTCTATCTAGACAAGTAAATAATCAAAGCAAATCATCGCACCAATTTGACATGAATCTTCGCCTGCTAATGTAGACAACAACATCGTCTTGGTCCGAATAGGATGTTTTTGTTGAGCCAATACGTTGCGAATATTCGCCCCATAGTGAGGCTGCAGCATTAGTAAATGTGCTCAGAAAATGGAAAAAAATTAAAAACAAACACAATTTTTTTTTAATCAGTAATTACATTTTGAGCTGTTTATTAAAATTTACGCTTTAATTACTCAAAAAACGTAGGGTTTCATGTTACATTGATAAACGAAAAAATTGCAAATTGAAATATACTACTATTATTAACAAACAAATTATTTAATGAAGTTAATATTTAATAAGACCACTACAATATTTTGAAAAAGTTGTAGAATCTTCTTTAAATAATATTTGTAGATGCCTATTTATTGCTGTTTTAAGATAATTTATTTGTATATATACCTGAATGACCTACGGTAAATTTTAGCTTAAAATTAAAGCTCATTTTCACACTGTTTGTATGGCTAATTTTTATAACAATAGGACAGAAAGAAATAGGGGTCAGCATGTGAAAACACTAAGAGTTTTGTTAATCAACTTATTAATTATATCATTGACAACGAAACAAAATGTCAATTTTCTGTCTATGAAATAAAAGAGGGATTTTCAGGAGATCTCCCAGACTACACAACTATTAAAAATAAATTGAAAGAGCATTTTCAGAACGAAATCGATTGTCATTTAATTAAAAGAGACGTGATATAATTTTGTACTATTTATGAAAGAAAATATTACCATTTTATTTTAAAGTTGGTTAATATAGATTAAAATACAGCTAGTATTTACTTTGCTAAGTAGATTCCAAAAAAATCTTTGAATATAGTAAATTTCTCAGAATTCTCTTAGAGTAACTCAGGCTGCACGTGCATTTTTAATAAAACCTGTTAAGTGCGAGTGGGACTCCCGCACGAAGGGTTCCGTACCATTAGCAAATAAACGGCGGCGAATACCTTTTTGGCTTTTTTCGGGATTCCGCAATTTCCGCCGACATGCTTTCACCAAAAAGTTTTTTAAGATATTGATTTTTGCCTCAGGATTCTGACGACGAATTCGATATCGCGTTTTATTTTTTACTAGTGGCGCCATCTAGTTTGCTTGGGACGGACTAATCGAGCAAGAAACGGTTCAAAATTAAGTTTGTTGTATGGGAGCCCCCCTTAAAAATATTTTTATTTTATTTTTTGTATTTGTTGTTATAGCGGCAATAGAAATACATCATCTTTGAGAATTTCAACTGTCTAGTTATCACCGTTCTTGAGATACAGGCTAGTGCCAGACGGACGTACGAACGAATGGACGGAGGGACAGCCAAGTCTCAGTAATAAGGTTTCGTTATTACCCTTTGAGTACGGAACCCTAAAAACGTTGTTGTACACTGCTCTGTATCTCGAATACTGGCTAACTTTCCACATTCCACTGGACATTTTCCTTTTTTCTAGGGCTACGAAACGCATAGTCCTTGTAGAACTTGCCGTACCGTGGGAAACTAATATACCTAAAGACCACGCGATGAAATAAATAAGTATTACGACCTTCAAAATGAATTAACAAAAAATGGCTATGTAGTTAATTTATACGCTGTAGAAGTGGGAGCGAGAGGTATACCAGCAAAATCTCTCTATAACCTGCTTAAAGACCTTGGCTTGTCCAGAAGTGCAGTAAGTTCCATACTAGAACGAGTATCTAAAGCTGCACTAGTAGGATCATATCGGATTTGGCTGGGCAGGGAGAGAAATACGAATAGTGAAGGTGAGTGTTGACGTACGTCACCAAAAGGGGCCCCTTTTAAACCTACGCCCTAGTCACAAGTCTTGGGGTCTATTCGAGATTTCTCTCTCTGCCACACGATGGACCCGGCACCCGCACGGTGAATCCATGGAATGCTAAGAAGTTCGTCTCTCTATCTTAAAACAGCAATAAAAATAGGCATCTACAAATATTGTTTAATGAAGATACTACAGCTTTTTCAAAATATTGTAGATGTCTTATTAAATATTAAGTTATATTTTTTGTTTGTTAATCATAGTAGTATATTTCAATTTGCAATTTTTTCGCTTATCCAATGTAACATGAAATCTTACGTTTTTTGAATAATTTAAGTGTAAATTTTAATAAATAGCTCAAAATTTTACATTATGATAAAAAAAAATGTCGAATTTGAATTTTGTATTTTTTTTTTGCATTTGTGAGAACTTTTACTATAGTAATGTATATTTTTTTACACCATAAGAAAGTAAAGATTTCAACGAACAAGCTGATATTTTCAGGCGAGAATTTTCGATTGAAAATGACGGTGCTTTTTTGACATTAAGTTAAAATAAGGCGAAAAACTAAATATTGTAAATCAAATAAATTACAGTGTATTTGGGACATAATAAGGTATTTGGTAAGTTTTTACCAAATTTCGTAGATTTAAGAAAAAAGTTAAACATAAAAAACCAAAAACTTAATTATTTGAATTTTTCACCGAAATTTTGAGGTTATGTGAAAATATTGTATTTACAAAAAATTTTGATCTTTGTATTACCTACAACTTTCTTTTTTCCATAGGACTTCAAGTTTTGCACGAAATCAAAATAAACCATTTTTTTACCCTTAAAACTCACCCCCTCCCTTTTCCCGAACTCGGATCGACCGTATTATTTTTCCTTTCACTTTTATTATATTCCCCTCCTTTTCTAATGGGTTTCATCCTACTGTCATTTTTTTTCATTTTATACCAATTTTGAATAGACTACAGCCCCGACAATACCTCTTCTAATCTATTATTTTGCAATGCCGTACAAAAATCATGCGACAAGGAGAAATTATCGTGGGTTGCAACCCCCTGTCTTCGACTGTACTCAGTTGGACAGCTTACAAGTGACGGCATAGTGCTAAATCTTATTACTTTATACCCTTCAATCATCCTACATAGGTCTCCTGGTGGTTCATTTACTACGTAAATTTTGTTCACGGGCCTGTAGTCTAGAAGGCTTCGTTCGGTCTTCGGCACTGGTCTATGTTGCCATTTTTCTCCAAAACTACTTGTCCGATTTTGATGCAGTTTTCAGTGATAAATTCACGTTATTAGATAGGTATTATGGTGACAACTCACCAGGGGGCGCTGCAGTAAACATTGTTTGTGCAAATTAATGTTGCCATTTTTCTCCAAAACTACTTGACCGATTTTGATGTAGTTTTCAGTGATGGGGATGTAGATGATTAGTAATGGTTTTTAAATTGGTGTTACGATCGTAGCTCACTAGGGGGCAATAAATATTTTGTTTTATCGTAGCTGCTATACAATGAACAAACTCGATCGAACTGGATAGGTACTTAAGTAGAAAAATAATAATAAAAACGAAAATTATATATGCTCGCCAAAATGTTTAAAATAAAATGCAAAATTAAAAAAAAATTTAAACCCACGACAGTTAAATAATCGAAAAAGGAAAAAAAATATAAAAAAAACTAATTAAAAGTATTTGACCTAAATAAAAAAATAAAACATATCCGTCGGGGGCTGCCATCTCTTTTATAAATTTCATCGTTAGTAAAAATAAGTATGATCAACAACTTCTAAAGGTAAAAAGGTAACTGTAGTGGTCAACTGAAGCGGCACGGCCTGCCCATTTAGGGTGTAAGTATAGCACTAAAAATCTCTGATTATTCACGGTACTATGAAACTAGTAAAAAGGAAATAAATGTTCCCACGAGTTCGTTGCTCCGGGGCCGATTGCCGTAAATGGAACCACTCTCGAAATTTTCAGAGATCCGTTTACCTAGGGCAGACGCTCGAACTAGGTAGATGTAGCTTTGAGAGTGAGGCCATGAGAAGAATCCAGTTGGGCTGGGCAGCATTTGGCGAACTTCGTCGAGTCTTCTCGTCACCCATCCCACAAAGTCTCAAAACAAAAGTTTACAACAGTGGTGCTTCCTACCCGATATAACCTATGGTGCTGAAACGTGGACACTGACAGTCAAAATGGTCCGAAAGCATAAAGTCGCTCAGCGAGCTATGGAAAGAGTTATGCTTGGGGCTTCTCTGAGGGATTGCGTCCACAATGAAGTAATTCGTCAGATAATAGTCACCGATATAGCTCAGTGTATTAACAAACTGAAGTGGCAATGGGCCGGTCACATCTGTCGCAGACCCGATAATCGTTGGGGTAGACGGGTTCTGGAGTGGAGACCGCGGATCGGTAGACGTAGTGTAGGACGCTCTGAGACTAGGCGGAGTATACGAAAGACGGCTGTTGGCGGTTGGAAACGTAAAACCAAGGATCGGGCTGTGTGACGTATTATAGGAGATACCTATGTCCAGCAGTGGACAAACACGGGGTGATGACGATTATAAAAAAGCCGAATTCGCATTATTCAGCCCTTTATTCGCCCCAACATTTACCTATGGTACCTGGATGACCGAGATTTGCTTAGTTTAAACACGGATATAACGACGTTTTCTAAAAGTAAAACCTAGCTAGATCGATTCGTGGTCTCCGAAACTCCCTGCATACTATATTTCATGAAAATCATTTTGCAAGCTTACCGTTCCGGCTTCGCTCGTGAATGTCATGTAATAAACAAATAATTTGCATAAAAACAAATTGCGACTAAAAACCGAGCTATAAACTACCATATCTCTCAAGTTGGATCAAACTTCATCGTGGACAAACAAAGTGACACGAATTTTTTTATATCTCTATACGAGTTGCTCATTTAAATGTATTTTATTTTAGTCTGTGTTTCTATTTGTTTTTACTTTTTTTTTCAATATAGTTTTTGTTTTCTCAGCGCGGACACCAGACACATCCGTTGACATGTGGGACTCCGTGCAGATTGTAAGAGACTTCCTCGTACGCGCTACGAACACGGTGCATGATGATGTGCGACATGAAATCATCACTGTTCTAATGAATAAATTCAATCAATATACTTCAGATCCTCGTAAGTTTTTTTAAACATTTATAGGTTTACACTAATCATAATCATACTCACATATTTCGCTATCTGGCTCCCATAGTACAAGCTTTCCTTCGTTTGGGGCTAGATAGTGTTGTGTGTGAAATGTTCACCAATTAAATTATTTATTTGTTGAAAATCACGTTTTCTTTGTCTTAAAAACTAAAGCTGATACAAAAAATGTAATTTCAGATCTGTAATCAGCACCCCAAAATTATAAAATTTTAGTCGTAATATTTCATGCTACAAAAATTATGTTCCTTTGTGTTATATTTCTTGTAAAAATGTTGGCAACATAAAGGCACAAGTGTCTACGTCAAATTAAAAAAAAAAAAGCGCGGGAATGGCTGATGTGCAATTTCGTAAGTGCGGAAAAGACCTGTAATTTCTACGATGACGGATTTTAATGCTTTCTTGGTTTTTAACTCCGATAAAAATTGGAGATTAATTTAATTAATTAAAGGTATATAATTATACATACATATATCAGTTTATTTGTAAGTGGTATTGTAGATCTTGAACGATTTTTTTTATTTGTGTGCTATTATGGTTTGTAGAAAACATATTTGTTTGGAGGTTACATACTATTTCTTAATTTTGTCCTTTTTTCGACAGAATCAAACGCTGGTGCAGCCACTTCTGTAGTGTTGGTGGTTATAACTTCAGAGAACGAGATCGCTCAGTCGACCGCTCGCTGGCTGGTTCAGCAAGGGGAAAGCCTAGGAACTGTTAGACTTCGGTCTTCCTTGTCTTGCCTCTATTGTTGGATGTGTGAGTGGAACGGTACCCCCACTCTTGGAGATTGGGTGCTAACATTTATTAATGCTTTGGAGGTAAGTTACCTATATTATAATACAATATTATAATATTAGCAATAGGTACTAAATACAGATTATTTTCAACCGACTTCAAAAAAGGTGGTGGAAGAGGTGATCAATTCGGTAGTATTTTTTTGTATGTATTTAATATTTATGTTACGCGATAGCGCCGCCAATTTGTGAATCGATTTTGATGATTTTTTTTGTTTGGTAGGTCATAGTTCAGAGGCACCTTATACATTTTATCGATATCAGTGTGGCGATTTTTGAAATATGAACAAATAACTAAAATTTGCTTTCATGTATTTAGGCGACGTAGTCATAGATTCTTATGAAATTTGGTCGAGTAGCTGAATTTAATTTTAAATTAATACCGGTTTTTGTTTTTTCGGAGGAAATAAACTATTATTTTTACTTTACAATTTCAGTGTATACTTTAGACGAAGTACAAATACTAATAATAATATTTACTCAGTTAACGTTGTTTAAGTGCTATCTAAAGAAACGTTAACAAAACATAGAATTCGAAACAGGGGCTCCGGATCGGCAGAGCCCATTCGTCCAACTAAATCACCCGTAACTTATTCTTTATTCATTAGATTTTAATATTTTTAATATTTGGCAGGTATGAAATAAGGTCGTCAAGTATTTTTCACTATTAATTTTTAATGCCAATTTTAGTACTTATTTACGAATAAACATATGCTTGTGTGAAAAATAATTATAATTCAGCCGTCATTCGTTGACGTAAAGTAATTTCAATGAACATTTTTGTTTCATTTTTTTACATTTTTTTCAAATTTAATATTTCTCTTATGATTTATACTTAGGTTCGATTTCTTAGATAACTTATTAGTACGTCAGAACAGTCGTAGCCGGGTCAGCTAATAGAGCGGGAGTTGAGTGTGCGAAATATGAGGACCGAACTCGGTGTAGGTACGGTTTTGGAGTGAGAAAAGCATGGAAGTTATTATTCTAGATAACCCACAATAACCATTTTCATTTGTAATATTTACCATATCAATACGAGTATATGTTAATATATGTAGTATAAGCAAGGCACTCTTGCGAAGCCGCGGCGGGTCGCTAGTTAATCACAAAAACAATTTGAAATTGTGAACTAAAACAATTATTATAATGATACCATAGCATGTGCTCACTCCATTTACTTGAAGACTAAGGGCCAACCCCTGTAAAAAAAAATTGACCAATACACCTCCTGGCAACACCCAGCATTATAAGCTGCGTGTTTTTCTGAGTACACCGAGTTCTATTTATGAAATAATATTTAAAAATGGAAAGTTTACAGCTTCATTCACCCTTCGAAGTTTGAACGCGTTTCATAGTCTTCACAAAATAAAAGACTTGTTTTCATATCTGAGAAATACTCGCCGTGCACTTATTTTATTTTGAAACACTTGGCGTAATTAATTCTGACCTATTTATTCTTAAAATACATTTTCTTACAAATGAATTGAATTGAGTGATAGGCATAAACGTCCGAAGTTCACCGCTTCCTACAACCGACTAGAACGGACAGAGTGAGCTCACTCTTCCCAACGATAACATAATTCCGTGCACCTTAAGTTTGGGAGGGCACATCCTTTGATTTATATCGGTGATTTCAGCACGATGGGGGGGTAACAATATTTTTCAAAAGGAACCTAACTTTATAAATTTCGTCATAGTCTTGAAATTGCTTTCACCCCCACTTTTGCCATCAGTTTTACCTTCAGACCGCTCTTGCATTCGTTGAGAGTAACATGTTGTTCATTTTGTGAAATTATAACGTAGTGAGATAATTTCACTTGTATTCGTCAGATTAAATAGCTATTTACTTTTAATACTTAATGTTGTTAATAATATTTCATATCAGGTGTTAATAATACTTTTTTTTGTAGGAAAACGGGCATTTTGATATACTCATTGAAGTGTCGCTGAACAACATAGTGAATTTGTTCTCTGCATTGGATGAACCGAATTCGCTGCCGCAGTCTAGTGCTAACGCCATTCTTCATGTGCTGTCTGCGCTCCGAACGACGAAGGAGGCTTTGGATATGGTAAGTGATCATCGACTTTTTCGATGTATTGACTTTATCGACTGAATGACGCTGCAATTGAACTATAGTGGAGATATTCCGAATTGTTACGGTATGCACATTTTGTGATAGACGATATTATGCATAGGAAAAGTGTTATAAAGACGAATGTAAGAAGCTGACGTGTTGTAGAGGGACAAATAAGTGAATTATAAACGATATGAAGCAAATTCTAGTGTTAGTTTTACGCCATTTTATTTCCATAAAACCTTACGTGTGGGTTATCTATGGATAGGTCTTTAAAAATGATATTGAGGTTTGTAATTTTTTTTTCTAAACTGAATAGTTTGCGCGAGAGACCCAAAGTGGTAAAATGTGCCCCCCCCCTGTAACTTCTAAAATGAGAGAATGACAAAATAAAAAAAAAATATGGTGTACATTACCATGTAAACTTCCGCCGAAAATTCGTCTGAACAAGATCTAGTTAGCAGTTTTTTGTAATCGCCATAAATACAGACATCGATCAAGGTTACAACGAACTACAATATTTTTTATTTTATGCTGCTATTTCTTGCTGATATGGAACCCTTCATGGGCGAGTCCAAGTCGCACTTGGCCGCTTTTATTATATACTTGCCTTCAAATAAATGATCAATAAAAATAGATTCAATAAATGATCGAACTTTAATTTATTAAAAAAAAAAAGATTACATTTCTCGATTCGACGTTTCGATTTATAGTCGTATCTCCAATTCAAAATCGTAAATAGAACTCGTGGCACTTTAACATGTTATTGTCCATACGGCCATCCCTTGTCCAACGAAATTGTTTCAAGTAGAAACAAAACATTTTTGCTAAATGCGTGTAGGTATTAATGAAGAAGACCGTTTTCGCCTGTTTTTAATCAATAGACGAATGGTTTCTTCCATATTCGCGCATGGCCGTTGATGTGATATAAAATCTATACTATCCAGGTATTCATCTTAGTTTATTTTCGGAAACGATGTGGGTGTGTGACGCTCGTCTCTAGGTAACAAAGCGGGCGTCAGACTGCAGAGGCGGTTGATGCTGGGCTTTGATCGATGCTTTATGATATCATTTAGGGGTTAAAGGAAATCTTAGAGGCGTAAAGTTAAAGCGTTTATAATTGGAGAGCGAGTGACTGATGTTTTCCATTATTATGATGATGTGGAAAATATAAATGGGTATGGGTATTTATATTTTATATTTTCCACATTATCCTACAAATATTATGATTGCTAAAGTTTGGATGTTGTTTGCTC
Organism: Ectropis crepuscularia; assembly: GCA_963693475.1. Lineage (NCBI taxonomy): Eukaryota > Metazoa > Arthropoda > Insecta > Lepidoptera > Geometridae > Ectropis > Ectropis crepuscularia. The sequence goes on from OY856338.1 coordinate 23,114,544, forward strand.
AATCACTTTGGAACGGTAGAACCAGGATTTTTTGTACGGGAAAATTACGGGAATGTGAACTACGCGGTTAAAACCGCGGGGCGCGGTTAGTAATTTTATTACACACGGCTAAGACACAAACTGCATAAGTACTTTACTTAGAACTTAATTTGCAGGAATAATAAAATTAAAAATAAAGATTGCTTACATATTTTTATTATTATATTAAAAGTAATCATTCCATTTTAATTATTGATTTTCAAATAGTTACAAATAAAAAAATGAATCTTCCTAGCAATATGAGCTAGTATTGCAGGCTATCTGTTAACACAAATACTTCGTCTAATCACTAAGTCCGTATTCATACATTTTAAGCTGTTTTAGAGTTCAGATGTTTAGAGGATAGTCGTGGGCGGGATAAGCAAATGTGACATTGTCTATCCGTCGTAATGTCACAACGTCTTTAAAAATGTTCTTAAGTTCTGAAGTGTTCATTTGTGTTTATTATTTACTAGCAGTGCCCCGCGGTTTTACCCGCGTAGTTCCCGTTCCCGTCGTTACCGTTATTTCCCCAGGATAATACGTAGCCTATGTGTGCTTCCAGACTATAATCTAACTGTATTCCAAATTTCAGCCCGAGTCGTGATTGAGCAATCCATCCTTAGACAGTTATAATATTAGTGGGATTGCTCGCGACTTTATCTCCTTAGATTTTATACCTTATAGAAATCTGGATTTGTGAAGGATAGATAAAAAACTAGCATTTGTGCTGATCTGATTATCATTTAAGAGCTATTGTTTTTTTAAACGTTAAAAATACTAAATTACAATGAGAACTTCACTACGCTACATACCTAACTACTTTAACTAAGTACATCTGAATTATCCATAGACCAATGATGGTTTTAAGATAATCAAGATGATCAAGCCCAGTACCAGTCGGTAACGAGCCCAGCGTGCCGGTGGCGTTGTCACGCTGAATGGCTTATGCTTAAACCTGATTGAGCAACAAACATTCAAGCATCCAAACTTAACATCCCACATATACGTAGGTCACACTATACGTTTGGCGTAACTTAAAAAAACAACATGTTAAAACCAAAATATAATGTTTAAAATTGCTTTTCATAATCTCTCCTTTACATTTTAAACATTTTTTCATGGGATCGAACCATTTTTAAAACAGAGGGACCACATATTTGAAGGGAAGTTTTCAACGTGCTGATTGAACGCTATCACTCCTCTTCGGAGTTGGTAAAAGTGATAATTCTCATCAAATCTTTGATTTTGAGGAAAATACAGAAATCACAGGGAGCTAGGTCGGGGCTATGCGCAGGATGGGTGACAAGTTGTACTTTTTTGGAAGCTAAAAATGACTCTGTTTTGTTGGCCGTTTGTGAAGAACCGTTGTCATGATGTAAGACATTGTGGCATTTTGGTCGTCTTTCGCGACCTTTTTCTAACACTCTGGGTAAACAAATGGTAGAATACCACTCGGCATTAACGCTTTTGTGGTCTTCATGTGGAATTGTACAGATGGGCCCCATAGCTGTGAAATAGAACACATTTTTTTACAAACACATTTTTTCTTGTTGGCATGTTCTCATTTTCAAACACCCATTCACAAGATTGCTGTTTTTTTCGGGTACAAAACAATAAATCCACGTTTTGTCTCCTGTGACAATGCCATAAACAGCATAAGAATGTCCGTGGTCGTACTTCAGTAGCATCTGTAAGCACCATTCCAGCTGATTCCACGTGAGCCCGCTTTTGCTCCGCTGTCAGTTCATGATGTATCCAACGACATCAAAGTTTCCGAACTTTCTATTCTTCGTGTAAAATATTCTGAATTTGGCTCATACCAATCCCCAATAGTCCTCGAATTGTCGCATAGGTAATCCGCGAGTTTTCTTCAATTAACCGCTTAACAGTAGCCACATATTTTCGTTGACGGCAGTTGAAAGCCGCCCTTCACGAAATTCGTCATGTAAAGAAACTCGACCTCTCAAATTCAGCAAACCATCGCCTCGCGGTGCTCAAACAAGGTGCTTATCTCCCAGCGGCAGTCTTGCGGAGACAGAACTTTTAAAATTATAAAAAAATCATCGATCTAAAATCTTTTCGACTTAATTCCATTTTCGTTGCGTACGTAGAACTTTAATGTGTGAAAAAACAATAGACAAATGATTTCCAGCCACTGAGGCGTTTTCCGACGAGACAAAAATAGTTCCAACGTACGCACTAGATGGCGATAGTGTAGATTTAGCAAGATCTGTCTCTACCATAGACTCTCAAAAAGTGTGATCACATTGGAACCCCTCCCCATTTTCAAGAAAAAAGACAGATCTAGATTATTTGTCACAATTTAAAATTTTAGAGGTTTCGCTAACACATAAATTATATTAGATAAATTGTAATTTGCTTCTTAGCTCAGATGATTAGTTTGGTGTGTCTACCTTTTGTAAACCCTAAATCCATGAAGGAATTTCATACTAAAATAATTCTTCTCACCTTTTGTGTTAAACTCTTAAAATATTGGGAATCAAAATAGCCAATTAAGTAAAAATCGATTTTCAGTAAAAATCCCGAAGCAGTAGACACCAACTAAGCCAAAGTAGAAGGAAAATTCTAAGATATAAATAGCAACACTGATACGTCAATATTTTATCTCGGCTGAAGGACTAGTATCCATAGCCAAGAATAAATTTAAAAAAAAATATTTTGTCTTTCATCAGGTTTACGAATTTGTTTTGAAATTTGGACGTTTCGATATAGTTTTCATTCGAATAAAATGCGTACACGGGTAAAGTAGTAGGTATATTATGTATTACAATAAGTCGAGCTTTTGCAAATTGATTGATTTGAGTCCCATTATGCCTAACGCTTTTGACAACTAAGTGAAAGACCTACAGGCGCCTCCAATCTTCGTTTTACTGAACCATATATTTTTGTCTCGTCGGAAAACACCTCATTGTTTTTTTACCAAGAAGGATGCAACGTTTAAAAACATAAAACATTCGAAATTCAAATAGTTCCGATTAGCTACTACTCTTATAAATAAGTGTAAAACTTTTAGTGTACCCCATGTATTTGCAATTGGATGAAAGGATGGATGGGATGGATGTATGCCATATCCATACATACGTGCACAAACTTTTGCAATTAAGTGTAACATTGAGATTTTGACTTTTTTGATTTTTACGACGTTGGATTACGAAGAAATTGAAATTACAATTTAATTAATGTATAACGAGTATATGTACGTCTAAGCACAACTAGCTGACGATGTGCAGTAGACTTGTTAAGACGCTCGGCAAACTTGATAACAGTCGGCAAACCCAGACCTTTGCACACGATCTCCGTCTTTGTATCGATGCAACATATCCAATATTATGCGCCGAACTCACATAAGGCCTGGTCACACACGCTACTTTTTGAAGCGGGATGCAGCGACCAGACGCTAAGCGCAGCTACTTTTTGAAGCGTTACGCAGCGTCTAGATGCCTGTCGCCGCTACTAAAAGTAGCTAGAGTGGTTTGGCTGTAATAGTTGTTTTGTCAGCTCCTTTAAAAAAGGCCTTATATGGTTCTTAATCACTATTACAAATAATATACTACAATCCGCGCTTAGCAAAAACAGACTATTGATCAAAATCAATAAACATACATTTGTAGTGGTAGTACTCTTTGCAGAGTCCGCCTGGGGAAGTAGTCTTTGCCAATTATTCTACCTAGCGGTATTATACCTACCGCTGAGCTGTAATTTACAAACATCACTTTTTTTTAAATAAGCGTGGTTAGACGAGCAGATCATGTGCCTGATGGTAAGCAACATGCCTGCCACATAACAGGGCAGTGACACGCGGGTACTGGAACATGAAGAGTCCAAATCATTACCTAGCACTGCACTGCGCTCGTCACCCAGAGATCTAAGATATTATATCTGTAAGCCCTGGAATTTCTCTGGAAACATTGCTCTTCAAACCGGAACACAGTAATGTGTAACACATTACTGCTTGGCGGTAGAATAACTGGCAAAGGGGTGGTACTTCGGCGGACCAGGACCCAGGCGAACTCTGCTAAGAGTCCTACCACTACAAAAAAGAGTCCTACCACTATAATCACTGAGTTCCCGTTTGTTTATTTTCTGATAAATTCAGGGCATAGAGAAAAATCATCTCTTGTCTCTGGGTGACAAACGTATTGCAGTGCTACGTAATGATTTGGACTCTTTTTGTTGCAATAGTTGCGTGACACTGTGCTTGTATGGGCAGGCGCGTTGCTTACCATCAGCTACATGTCCTGCTCATCATCCCGTCACCCTATACTATATAAAAGATGCGATTTTATTATACAGTTTAAAACATTTCAACGAATACATTGTAAGCTCAGCTTAACACTATAAAGAGCATGTCTCTTACATCTAGAATTTTGTTAGATTAAGGTCGTTATTACATACGTTTTGAAGATTTTCCTTGGTAAAACTGTACCTTTTAACCTCTATCTTTTTCACTGATGATCTTTCATGGCCTTTAACCCCATGATATTCTTATTCAAATTCTAAATGGGACGAAAATAGCGTTAAGCGTTCTATTCAAAAGATTAGACCACTTCTTCGAATGTCCTCAAAGCGACATCTTTTGTTAACGTCTTTGCGTTTTGCGTGTTATCCATCTAGTTATTTGTTATATTTTCAGATTGTGACGTGGGAGTGGGGTATTTGAATACCATAGTAATATTATAGAGGGGAGGTTGTGTGTTGGGTGTGTGTGTGTGTGTGGTTCGAAAGCCTTTGGTACGAAGTTGTGGGATCGATCTGCTATTGGTCGTATTTATTGCGGAGGCTGAACTGAAACTGAACATTATTCTTTGAGTATGCATCATACGCTCAAGAGACACCCCATAGGGTAGAAGTCCGTCTCCGTTGGTGAACAAAGTTGAACATTTTATTAGAATGTAACGTTAGTGAATGAATATGCTACAAAATATGAACTGTTCTTAACGTTTAAAAAATCAAAGTAGATTTTCAGTATCGTCAATTTAAAAAATCTTGTCAAGAGTGAAAGTGTAAAAACATTAATGGATAGAGATGGTGACTGATAGTGCTTGTAGACCTGAAGATTGACCGCCAACCAAAGTAGTGGCTTTTACATTCGATTTCCTCTGAAATTGAAGGGAATAATAAAGCTATAACAACCGTTTTAGGCAGCTGGTTGAAAGACTGCGACTGGGGATCTGACGCCTGACAAAATTGCTCTCTCCTAAATAATTATTATAAAAAGTAAGTTTTTAACAACAATTCGGTTTTCCTTAGATTGCTCCGCACATAGACCGAGTTCTGAATAACTTGGCGTCTGATAGCGGTCCTTGCAGTAGACAGCTTCTGCAATATGTGGTGGATATACTAGCGGAGGTGATGTACGGAGTTTCAAGCACCGACGCTTCAGGTTTCAAGAATAAGTATTCTGATGTGGTGAGTGCCATGTTTTTACACGTTCAACCAAACAGAAGTGTTTTCTTTTAGGGTCAAACTTGCAATGATGTGCGTGTCACATAAGTAGTCGACAGTTTTTTGTCAAACAACTAAAAACATATTTATTGTTGTCCTTGGTGTTGATCTTATGCAGCGCCCTGGTTGTAATTTCAGTATATATTGAAAAGTTGAAATTAATCAGAATGACAGTAACACGAAATGTTTCATGGTACATGAGATATCTCAGATGTTTTATTAATATTATTGGACACAGGCAGAGCTGTATTTCCTTCGCATATTCTGCGTGTCAAGGTATACGTTGCACTTGAGATAAACGTTTCTGCCGCACGAGCGTGTCTGCAACCCTCTCATAATTCTGCGGTGCCGGTCAGTTTATTCCTGTCACGAAATTGCACATTATTTGTTAACATTTTAGTCATTTTTTTATTATTTTACATGCCCAGTAACTGCTCGCCGCAGCGCTATTGTAACCTAGGGTATAAACAACCAAAAAACTCACTACCACCTTCCAAGTTACGCTGTAAACCAGAAGTTGCAATAAACGTTAACATAATATATCACATTCGCATTTGACAAGAGAAATCCAATATCAAAATAAATGTGCAACAACAAAAAAAAAAGTGTGTTAAATGTTACGGTTGCTTCTATGTGAAATTTTATATTGTTAATTTATATTAATGTGTGTGGACGCAGATCTCGTGTTTGGAATTACACATGGCATCCCGAGGCTGTAGCTATCTTCAATTGCCGCCGTGGCGCGCCCGCGACGTTATCGTTAATCCGACCAACCCGAGGAAAGCGGCACGCAGAGTGGGTCTAACCAACCTGGGCAATACGTGCTACATGAATAGCATTATTCAAGCTCTGTTGCTGACTAGACAGTGAGTATTCAGTTTGCCTTATCATCATCATCACCAGTACCATCAAAATCATTGTTTGACTGACCTCGTCGCTTAGTTGGTAGTAAGTCTGCCTGCGAAGCCGAGGGACGTGGGTTCGATCCCCATCCAGTGCCAATATTTGTGTGATGAATGAACTTCAGTCTTGAGAAAATGCAGCCTAGACAGACTATACTTTATTTATTTTTACATACAGTAATACGACTGACACAATTCACCACAAGTCACAGAAAGATAAATCGTTTCTCCAGAATACCTATCTGGATATCTCCAGATAGATATATTATGTACATTACCATATTTTTTTCAGTTCTATGCAGAAATCTAGTTTAAATACAGAGTTACACCCAATAACCTTTATACAGTGTCGTATACACTGTATAAAGGTAATAAGCTAATGCGTAATAACAATGTACGTATTTTTTTAAAATATAAAATGATGGGACGATGAATACATTCGCCTGATTTTAAGCAATACGCCTGCCCAAAACAGTACATTGCCAGGCGCCAATTTGAACATTAGGAATCCTAATTACTTGCACTGCTTGACGACACGTAATTTCTCTGGAAACATTGACCTTTGAAACGTAACATAGTGATCTTAGCACATCACTGCTTGGCTGTTACTATCTAAGCTATATATAAATAATATACTAGCAAAGGTGTGGTACTTCCCCAGGCAGACTCGGCAAAGAGTCCTACCACTACGATGTATATAAAGTACGAGTATATAACCAATGTGACAGAAGTTTCAGTGGCAACATAAAGTGGACTGTTTATGCTACTAGCAGCGTCCCGCGGTGTTACCCGCGTATTTCCCGTTCCCGTTATTTTGCCAGGATAAAAAGTAGCTATGCTTGCGAGTAGTAGGATGCTATGCTTATGCGATATACGAATAAATAGATATTAAGTAAAACTTTAAATCTTTAACTGCAACCAATTTTTGTAAATCGCCACTGAATCTAGCCTCATGGCGTATTACAATACGTTTACCGATTTGCGGTCTTCTCTCCATAAACCTAACCGGTTTTCGGTTATGCGACAGGAACCAGTCTTTTACCACTTAAGCTTGCTAATAGAAAAACCCCAAGCATAACTCTTTCCATAGCTCGCTGAGCGATTTTGAACATACGGACAGCCTACACTGTTTCAGGGCCGTTGGTCATGACGCGTAGAACGCACTGGTTAAATACTTTTGTCGTAGGTCTTGTGGATACAATCAGATATTTATATAAAAAATAGTTTAATGTGCATTTAATGATATGGCGATAGTTCAACCGTATTGTTATGAAACTAACCATTTTCCAGTCAATTGAGAGTACAGTAGAACTCCAATTATCCGAACTCCGACTATCCGGATCGCCGATTATCCGAATCACAAAAAAAGTCTAAGTGCGCTATTATTCTTCCCCCCGCGAAGCCAGTGTTTGCGCGTCAAGTCTTGACTTGACTTGTCTTAACTTGCCGTTGTGCCTACACTGACTTCCCCCCGCGTGTGTGGGCACAACGGCAAGTTAAGACAAGTTCCGGCGCATTGCAGTCACGGCGCACCTTCCAAAACGCACAAAATCCGATTATCCGAATATTTGATTATCCGAATGGGTCCCGGTCCCCATTAATTCGGATAATTGGAGTTCTACTGTATGTATTAAACACTGAAACTGTTATTAGATCCCTGTGCCTTCTGCGCTGGCCCAAAGTTCGGTAAACAAGCAAATAGACACCAACTGCCGCAGATTCCTATAAAGAAAAATATACAAAAAATGGTTGTTAGAATGCCTTACCTGAACATTTTCAAACCACAATTGATTAGTCATTTCTACTCATTTATTTTCCATCACTACCTACGAAGCTGGAATAAATATAGCAATATTTATTCCAGTTACAGACGTCAGTCACAATAAATATGTATTATAGAATTTTCCACATGAAAAATGAAGTGCTCTCAAGGGAACAAATTATGCGACATCGAACGTTGTATCGATTCATTATTCGAATGTAGTTTGCACATTTGAAATTCAAAACTTGTTTTGTTTTCCTTGGGCAGTTTTATTGATACCTTTTTAACAGAGTTCCAACAGGACGAGTTTATCAATTCGATCGGTATTTTTTATGTATGTAAATCGTTTACTCGGAGATTTATGATCCGATTTATGTGTTTCTTCTTTAGTTTGAGGCAGAATAGTTGCAATTTGGTCCCATACAAAATATACGCACGCAAATACTTATACTTCTATTAAGAAGTATTACCTACTAATGATAAAACGGAACTGACTCTCCTTCTGCGCTAATCCAAAGTTGGCTAGACAATAAAGGCACCTGAGGTAAAAAACGCGTAACTAACTCCGAGTGTGCCGAATTGGGGTGTGCGCGTGCATCGTTAAAAAATCACTCATATCGTGTTTTTTCCAACCGCGCATAAAGGAGCAGTACTTCAACTTTCAAAAACAATTTACATAGTTATCCTACTACGTGTAGTTCGTGTACGAATTCTATTCCCGTTCCATATATTACTTAATATTCCTTTACAATCTGCCAGGTGTACGTAAACAACAGAGCTTTTGTGACCGTACCTGCTAAAACAATAGCTATGGAAATGAGAATTAACGAAAAGTTCCTATATATTTGGGTCCGTTTTTAAAACAACAAATAACTAATTTATTCTGTCTACTTAATGTTACTTTTTAATTAATATCATATCAATAAGATGTCATTTTTTGACGCACATTTTTCTGCGTTTGACCACCAAATCACGCGATGATAACAGATGGTCGATGTTATAGATGAAACTAGTTTTATCTAGTGAAATTAGTTTTTAACCGAGTTTTAAAAAGACGATATTATCAATTGAATTGTTTTTTTTTTATGTATTTACAATGTACACCGATTACTCTGAGATTTATGATCCGATTTACGTGATTCTTCTTTATTTTAATGCGGGATAGTTGCCATTTGGTCCACTAAATATTCAATAATGTTTTAATAAAAGAACCGACTTTGAAACCACTAATAGGCACTCAAAAGCAAAAAATAAATAAAAATAATATGTTAAAAGCGTTACCCACTCATATATTTGAAGCCGGTGCAAGCTAAGTCAGTAAGTAGATAAATACTACCTACAAATATCTACCTACTTACTTCATACATTGTATCTATCTACTAGCTATTTGAATTGATTGTTACCGATTTCAAAGAGATGAGTGGGTAGCGCTTATATCAATTATTAAATTCTATTATATTTTATTCTATTAATAGTTATTATTATGGGGTGTAAGGGGGAAGCGTATATCATCTAGTTTCCTCAAATGTCAACCTCCCCTGCACGTGGTGCACCCTGCTGCCAACTAACGAGGCTCTGACGACCGAACCAATGGCGGTATATCCATTTAAAAGCCAGTCCTAAATTGACCAGGCCAGTGACGGGCAGCGGCGTCACTGGTGCAAAGGGCTGGCCCCGCGGTCACCAACCCGCCTGCCAAGCGTGGTGACTATGGCAAACACCCCCCCTTATGAAAGACACAAATAAGAAACGGCCCCTAGTCCCCGGCGGCTCCGCTATTCCAGGCACTGGTGGCAGCCTTGGTTCCGGCAGAGCATGGGGTGCAAAGAATCTCCGGCAGATGCCCCGCCACCAAACCCCACGACTCGACCTGGCAACTTATAATGCACGCTGAGGGCTGACGAAAAGATTGTGGAGTTGGAAGAAGAAGTGGACAAGTTGCGCTGGGATATTATAGGGTTATCCGAAGTCCGAAGACAAGGCGAGGGCAGGATAACCCTCGATTCCGGCAACTTGTTCTACTACCGGGAGGGAGATCAACAATCCCAAGGGGGTGTCGGGTTTATCGTCCGCAAGTCTCTTGTTAACAACGTGATAATGATCGAGAGTGTGTCGAACAGGGTTGTATACCTTGTACTTAAAATTACCGACCGATACTCATTGAAGGTAATACAAGTATACGCACCGACCTCGACACATCCCGACGAAGAGGTTGAGGCCATGTATGAGGACATCTCCAAAGCCATACATGTCTCGCCAACACATTTCACAGTTGTGATGGGAGACTTAAACGCGAAACTGGGGAAACGTAGCGGTGATGAGTTGAGAGTAGGGCAATTCGGATATGGGCAGCGGAACCCAAGAGGGCAACGTCTAGCTGATTTCTTGGAAAGGGAGAGCCTCTTTATGATGAACTCCTTTTTCAAGAAACAGCCACAACGAAAATGGACATGGATTAGCCCAGATGGTTCCACAAAAAATGAGATCGACTTCATTATGACGACTAAACGGCAAATATTCAGCGATGTCTCTGTGATCAGTAAGGTCAAAACCGGCAGCGATCACCGTATGGTAAGAGGCACGCTGAATCTAAACATTAAGTTCGAAAGGTCACGTCTAATGAAGTCCACGCTCCGACCAAGTTCTGCTCAAATTGAGAATCCCGATAACTTTCAACTCGAACTTCAAAACCGCTTCGAGTCCCTAAATGAGTGCGTAACGGCGGATGAAATTAATGACAGGCTAGTGGAAACTGTTCACGCGGTTGGCAGAAAATTCTACAAGAGCCGACGCCAAAATAGAACACAAAAACTCTCCGATCATACTCTGAATCTCATGGCGGTTAGGCGAGGTATGCGGTTGCAGTCTTCGGTAGACATGACGGTCTACAGACGGCTCAATAGACAGATTTCTACTTGTGTGCGACGCGACATACGCTGCTACAATACTATGAGTATTGAAGAAGCGATTAAGCGGAACAAAGGCTCGAAAGTGTTCGCAAGAAATCTGTCTCTTGGGCAAAGTCAATTGACCAAATTGAAAACCGATGATGGCAACGTCACCTCGTCGAAGCCCGAGATTTTAGAGGAGATCGAGAAGTTCTATGAACAGTTATACACCTCTGCGCAAGCACAACCTGTCGTTAATATGGCTAAAGACCCCAGAGCCAAGCTGACCCGACACTTTACCGAAGATATCCCGGAAGTCAGCCTGTACGAGATTAGGATGGCCCTCAAGCAACTTAAAAACAACAAGGCACCTGGCGACGACGGAATTACGACTGAGCTTCTGAGAGCGGGTGGAAAACCGGTACTTAAAGTCCTCCAGAAGCTGTTCGACTCCGTCATACTTGACGGTAATACGCCAGAAGCGTGGAGCAGAAGTGTGGTGGTGCTCTTCTTCAAAAAAGGTGACAACACCTTGTTGAAGAATTACAGACCCATCTCACTTCTGAGCCACGTTTATAAGTTGTTTTCGAGGGTAATCACGAATCGTCTCGCACGCAGGTTTGACGACTTCCAGCCACCCGAACAAGCCGGTTTCCGAAAAGGCTATAGTACCATAGACCACATCCATACGCTTCGGCAGATTATACAGAAAACCGAGGAGTATAATCGGCCACTATGTATAGCGTATGTGGACTATGAGAAAGCCTTCGATTCCATCGAGACCTGGGCCGTGCTTCAGTCTCTCCAGCGATGCCGCATGGACTATCGCTATATCGAAGTGTTGAAGTGTATTTACAGCAAAGCCACAATGTCTGTTCGATTACAGGACCAGTGCACAAAACATATCCAGCTACAGAAAGGCGTGAGGCAGGGAGATGTTATATCTCCGAAACTGTTCACTGCCGCGCTGGAAGATGTTTTCAAGTTACTGGACTGGAACGGACACGGCATCAATATCAACGGCGAATGTATCACTCACCTTCGGTTTGCCGACGACATAGTCATTGTGGCGGAGTCGCTGGAGGACCTCGGTGCTATGCTCAGAGACCTCAGTAGAGTATCCCAACAGGTAGGTTTGAGGATGAATATGGACAAGACGAAGGTCATGTCAAATGTTCATGTCTCACCTGTACCGGTTATTGTTGGGAATACCACACTCGAAGTTGTTGACGAATACGTCTACCTGGGTCAAAAGATCCAATTAGGTAGATCCAACTTCGACAAAGAGGTCCAGCGAAGGATCCAACTCGGATGGGCAGCGTTCGGGAAACTACGGCACATCTTGGAGTCCAAAATACCCCAATGCTTGAAGACGAAAGTCTTCAATCAGTGCGTGTTGCCAGTGATGACTTACGGAACTGAGACGTGGTCCTTAACTGTGGGCCTCATAACAAAGCTCAAAGTCACACAGCGAGCTATGGAGAGAGCGATGCTCGGAGTCTCTTTGCGCGACAGAATCCGGAATGAGGATATTCGCAAAAGAACGAAAGTAGCCGACATAGCTCGAAGAGTAGCTAAGCTGAAGTGGCAATGGGCAGGCCACATCGCTCGCAGAACTGACAACCGATGGGGAAGAAAGGTTCTCGAGTGGCGACCACGAACCGGAAGACGCAGTGTTGGACGGCCTCCCACTAGATGGACAGATGACCTCACAAAGGTCGCTGGAAACCGCTGGTTGCAGGTTGCGCAGGACCGTTCGTTGTGGAAATCTAGGGGGGAGGCCTATGTCCAACAGTGGACGTCTTGCGGCTGATGAATGAATGAAAATAGTTATTATATTTCGACTGTGGTACAAAATATAGCCTATGGGCGTTTGTGCACTACAGTGAATTTTACTGTCCGGCAATCCGATTTTTTATGTTTACGTGTGGCGTCCCATGCATGTGTATTGTATATGTACTGGCTTGTGCACCACACGTAATTTCACCGTCCGACATTTTACTTTTTCCCATTTCAGACCGGTTTTTTTCCGATACGAGAACGCAGCAATGAAAACCGTGTCTAAGATTGTGCACTGCATCCGATATCTGTAATAATTAATAATCAGTATTATTCGGGAGCGGGCGGGGTGGTGGGGCGGTTATCTCTCGCACATGACCCTGTGTTGGCGTAGTGTTGTCAACTTTTTGAAGTAAAAATATCTTTTTTCGTAGTAATAAGTAAAAACACACAGATTTTTCTTGGGTTGTGAATGAAGCTTAGCGTCACGCTCAGAAATGAAATAAATGTTGGAGTCAACTCGGAACCTAACCCATTATTTATAGATAACCATGCCGCAGATAAGAAAATAGTCACTGCGTAAGAGATACATCACTACCGAACAAAAGTGCAAATACTTACGCGATAATCACCTAAACAGTCGTGTACAACTTACCTCCTGTTAACTGCAAGCAGTTGTCGTCTACTTACGTCACTGACCAAACGTGCTAGGGTTATACGAAATATGATAAGGTTGAGAAAAAAACTGCAAATTGTAATTTTATTTTATTTCTTTATTGTTTATTTAAATGAAATGAACATAAAAATAATTCTTTATTTTCGCAATAACGAAAGACAAAACATAAGAAAATAGAGGTCGTTATGTCCCGCGGACTGCCGTGTTATAGTAAATTGATAGGTACTGAAGGATATTTTAGTTATACAATGTAGGTAGTTGTAATTTGTTTTCATATCGTTGTATACATGAATAAATTAGTCTCATTAAGTATGTACATGAATATTCAAAGAAGCGGCGTCTTCAAAGATCCATTTAAATAATTATTGAGACATAATGAAGATGGGAGAAAAGGGTATTTCAGACAAAACAAATTTTATGCATATTGTCTACTGTATCTATTCTAAATAGATGTTTCTATATATTCTGTACAATAGAAACCAACAAAAATTTTGCTCAATAATAAATTAATAACAATACAAACACATACCTTGCTTCCTGTTTCGGCAATTTAAAAAGAGATAAATACACTACATACTAGATTTCAGTGACTGGACTATTGCAGCCATTCTCAGTACAATAATGCCGCGACATTATTTTTGCGCTCGCTCGGCGTTCGTTCATAAATATGTTAACTCGGGCAAACGGCTGCCATAATATTAACCATGACCATGCTTAGAAAACTTATCTAGACGACCATGCTTTGACCATGATGACCTCTGTTTCACCAGCGTAGTTTAACAGAAATAATAGTACCTATACAATGAAATTTCAACAAAATTACTTAAATCAATTAAAAACGCAATGTATAAATAAATTTCTATCAATATTTATCAATTCCTTCTGTATTATTCCGGTTTGAAGGGTAATTTTTCGAGAGAAATTACTGGGTATAGAGATGGGTAGAGAGAGCTAGGTTATGACTCTTTATGTTCCAATAGCTGCGTGACACTACTGTTATGGGCAGGCGTGTTGCTGACTATAAATAAATATTGGTGGACATTTCACACACAACACCATCTGACCCCAAACTAAGCAAAGCTTGTACTATGGTGGCCAGATAGCTGATATAATTCTTAAATAGTTGTAAATACATACTTGTTATACATAGAAGCACCCAGACACAGTACAAATATCTACACAGACACAGTACAAATATCTACACAGACACAGTACAAATATCTACACACACAGTACTATCGGCTACATGTATTGCTCCTCCCATTACTATACTATAAAAAAAATTGCATTACTGTTATTGGATAATAATTTGACGTGTTTTTCATCAGATTCAGTAACCACGTGATGATGGAGATGGGATCAGCACCATACTGGGCTAGACTGGGCAGTCTCTTCGCGACCATGTCATACTCTTTCGCGGACTCGCTCAATCCCAAAGATTACTTGAAGATATTCAAACCGCCGTACTTTACCAACAACAATCAACACGACAGTTCGGAGTTCCTCGTGTAAGTTTTTAAATTAAAATACCTATTTTTGGTTTTACCTCACTTATTTATTTCAAGTTTAGGGTTTTGGAATATTACTACATTAAAATTCTTGATAATCTTATGTCGCCGCAGGCAAAGTTTATGTGTTTTCTTAATTTTACGTGAATACAAACAATCAAAATCGTTGTCGCTAAGATCGCAAACTATAGTAAACATGCAGAGAAATAAACAAGTTTAGTCAGTCTTCGACAGCTTTGTTTTGCGGTTAGTGACGTAATAAGCTAATAAGCCATATTTGTGTTTGCAGACATGTGACAGCAGATTAAAAATATAGCATTCAAAATCATTTATAATAAATTTATTAAGTAATATTAAATTATAAAAATGTAATTTTCGTATATTCTATTAGTATAAAAATTATCACAAAATTAACATTATTCTGTGATTAGTGTAAACATCCCTATTCCAAGAACCATGGTAACCGTAATGTTACTTTGTTTTGAAAGTGGCCTCATTTTTATTAATAAGACCTGAATTGTAAAAATCCTCGGAATCATAAATAAAAGAAATAAACGAGGTCCTCAGTGATTTATTTATTCATGAAAATTGTATTTGGGTGATAAGATATTGCAATCCGTTTATTTTTTTGTTATGTTAAGCGATAGCCCCGCCAATTGTGAATCGATTTTAATGATTATATTCTTGTTTGGTAGATCATACTTCAAAGGCGAGGTTTCGATAAAATTTATGTGGGACTATAAACATTTTATCAAAATCGATTTAGCTGTTTTTGTACTTTAATCTACAATTTGCACAGTTTTACTCAAAAGAAAGAACGAAGCGTACGAACGAAGTACGAAATCAGGGCGACAAAAGATGTCCTATAGAGGCCTAATGAAATGAAACATTATTTTATGTTATGTGTGGAAGAATAAATTCAATATTTTTGCAAAACCTCTTAGAGTTAATAAATAAGAGTAAATAATTATTAAACTATCAAATTAAGTTTATTTAAACTCTTTTAACAGGTACTTGTTAGAACTATTGCAGTCCTTCGAGAATTGCTCCGAAGAAAACTTCGACTACAAGAAGCCTATGATTCCAGCCGCATGCAGGCTTAACAATGTCGGATACCGTCTGCGAAATTCCAATAACCAAGAGACTTCTTCGGGTGCTAGGTACAAAAATCAATCATATTTTTACTAATTTTTAAACGACCAGAGCCTTTATTACAACATAAACAGACCTGTAAATGTTCCCACTGCTGGGACTCGGGGCCTTTCCCAAGGAGAGAGTCAAAGCCATTGTCCACCACAGAGCTTTTATTAACAAAAACTAAATTGCAATTAAAACTACACTACACTACATACCTAAATAACTACTTACACTAAGTACATCTGAATTATCCATAGACCAATGAAGGTTTAAAGATAATCAATATTATTATTTATACTAGACATCGAGGCGCTAAATTTAGGATGGTCCTTAGGCTATTTTGTTCATTAACACCCACTAGCTGCCACTCGATTCAACTTAACTCCTTGAAATAAGCGCAAGGGAAGCTCTGGACTAC
Source organism: Ectropis crepuscularia (assembly GCA_963693475.1). Taxonomy (NCBI): domain Eukaryota; kingdom Metazoa; phylum Arthropoda; class Insecta; order Lepidoptera; family Geometridae; genus Ectropis; species Ectropis crepuscularia. The sequence goes on from OY856338.1 coordinate 23,131,101, forward strand.
TGCCAGAAATACTTTAGTGGTATCTATCTTAATATTATAAAGCTGAAGACCTTGTTTGTTTGAACGCGCTAATCTCAGGAACTGCTGGACCGATTTCAAAAATTCTTTCACCGCTGGATATATACGTGATCCCTGAGCGCTATAAGCTATATTATTACCAAGGGCGAAGCCGGGGCGGACCGCTAGTCAGTGATTAAAACAATTATATACTTGAAAATTTGGATGAATGTATGCTTTTTTGTTACTTTTTTACGCAAAAACTACTGAACTTTGGGTGACACTTTGCAGTCACAATATATTATTACATTACATTACATTACAAATATGTTATTATTTTTTACTTTCGAGTGAAATTAGTTAAAACATGATAGCGACGCTATAAGCATATTTTCTTGAGTTTTACGTGTGCTTGTAGCTCTACTTACGTGCGGAAGTGTGTAGTAGTTGTTCAAGTTAGTAGGACCCTGCACTTTTTTTTGGATAGCCGAAAGTTCGTGAGGCCAAGAGCAATTTATAGTAATAATAGAGACTTCTATTTATAAAACAAAGCTACTTTTCGATCAATAGAGAGGTGTCGGTCACTATTTTTGTAACTCAAAACGCTCAAAGCCAGGTTGATCCAAACTTAATTACGTTTCATCGTTCTTACCTGAACGATCCGCCAACCGCCAACCCGCACTAGGCCAGCGTGGTGGATTATGGCCTTAACTCTCTCCTTGCGAGAGAAGACCCCGAGTCCCAGCAGTGGGAACGTTTAGTGGGCTGTTGATGTTGTTCTTACCTGTGTTGGGAGGATGCGCTGACAAGTTTTCAGCTTGTATAAAATAACGAAGGTCTGGGGTTCATGGGGTCTTAGTCCAGTATCTATCTACTCCTTTTTTGTAATTCCCCGTCTATATATTTATACTCGTATCTATTCCATCCTAGGTAGCTTGGAAGAAATCGCTCTTAGCGGTATGTGTGCTATATTTTAAGGATTTTCTGTTTTTTTTGTTGCCTTGCATTTGATTGCATAAAGAGCTAATTAAAAATAAAGCTATGTATACATTACCTCTATTAATTACCTATGTTTTTCAGCGATTTCGAGAATCCGGAACCTGGGCCATATCTTCGTTCCATCTCGCCGCGCCCGGGAGGCAGTGAATGTGGTACTTATTTATATTAATATATCTTTTTTCTTTTAGCGCACCACAGATAGATTTTTCGTGGGCTGTGAATTGAATTCTAGCGTCACGCTCGGGAATGATAAGAAATCTTCGGGTGAACTCGGAACCGATCAGCCCACGAAAAATCTGTCCATGGCGCGGCAAAAGAAGTTTTCACTTCAAAAAACAAATGGTAACCTCTCAAGTTATCACTATTGAATCTAAACTTATGTCCATAGGTTCAAGCTCGGGGATTAGCAAGCGTCAAATGAGGAACGAAGGGTTGCCGCCAAAGAAACGCATGCGTATGTTGATGGAACAACAACAACAACAACAACAACAACAACAACAACAACCGCAACCGCCTGTGGCGCGACGCGAGTCGTATATAGACAGCATGTTTAGTGGCGTAATGAAGACTCGAGTCGAATGCACCGAATGCCATTCGTCCTCGTTCTCTCAAGACGTCTTCAGGGATCTTCAGCTGTCGTTTCCGGAGAGACCGGAAGGATTCCAATACACCGTTCAGAATCTGCTCGATTATTACTGCTCGGTTGAACGGCTCACTGGAGATAATAGATACAGGTGCAGGAAATGCGGCGTTTTGAGGGATGCAGAACGTCGCGTGCAGATTGAAACTGCGCCGAAATATTTAATTATTGTTCTGAAGAATTTTAAGTGAGTGATACTTTTTTTACTATTATAGGGTTACATTTTAACGCCATCTCGACTGATGTTAAGCGACGATGCGGTCTACTATGGAACATGCTGAGGCTTAGAGCGATTGTCACCCGCGACCGCCGCGGTTGCGAACCCGCAGATTCTGTAGAATATATATGAACGATATTGGACTGGCCTCGTGTACCTCTGCCTGCGAAGCCGAGGGTCGTGGGTTCGATTCCCATCCAGTGCAAATATTTGTGTGATGAATTTTGATTTTGTCTCGTGGGTTTTTAACCCCCTGTCTGTCTGTCTGTCTGTCTATGGCACCGTAGAGGTCAAACGGATGGGCCGATTTCGATGCGTTTTTTTTTATTTAAAGGTTAATTTCCGTGTAGATGTTGTTAGCTATGTTTGGTTGATATCGATTCAAGATGGCCGCCTCCACAAAATGGCGGACAAAATATTTCTTCACAACCTATCTCAATATGGGTATCATATGAAAGGGCTTGACTAGTAAAATATTATACACTATAACAAATTTCTAATCCAAGATGGCCGCTACCGCAAAATGGCGAAATACATTTCTTTTTTCACAACTCCCTCAAAATGGGTATCATTTTAAAGGGCTTGACTAGTAGAATATTGTACTTACAAATTACAAATCCGAGGTAGTCGGGGTTTAATGTTTTTTTAAATTTTGTCCTTGTGAAATAAAACCGTAGTTCCGCAATCGCGACGGTGGCGGATGAAGCGCTTCACGACTTCTTAGCCTTACCTTAAAGAAACCGATTTACTCTCGATTCGAAGACGTCAAGATTGTAAACTTTATCTCAAAAATTATAAAGCTTTCAACTCATGTTAAACCGTGTTGTTGATATCAGATAATTCGTTATCAAAAACACTCTCGTATGAAGTAGTACTACAGCAGTTTGCTCCTGACCATGAGTGGTGAAGTAAAGATTCTGTTAATCATTTAAAACTGTATTGTCTTAACTAACTATTGATATCTATTTGCTGGATATTATATTTATGATCGCTATATTACTAGATATGTGTCTTTTATAATAAATAAGCTACTTTTTGTAGATAATGTTTGTGTTACTGTAATAGCTTTAGTCTCTGAATTCGGGGAACAGAATCGGGATGGTACTTCTGTTCTTCTCAATTATTTTTTGGTTTCTGCCGGGTGACTGTTTATTTTTTGTTGATTTCGACAAGTTTACTTCAACTTTCTTAAGCTTTTTCGATTTAACTCCTCGTCGTAACGTTGTTGTAAACTTATAAATACCTAACTTTTGGTTTAAATTGAGCTATCAAATGCAAAAATATTTGTCAAATCCGACTGATAACTTAATTAACGCTTTCTAACGACAAAAAGCAAATTCATCAGCTTTGTGTTCTGTAGTCTTACATAATAATTATTTTAATGTTTCTTTGACAGGTTCAATCCGAAGTCCCAAATCCAGACCAAACTCATGCACAACATAATCCACGACTTCACGATAACTCTACCAACTGTTTGTCAATCGGTCCAATCGTCTTACGCTCTGTACGCAGCGGTCATTCATTCGGGAACGACACTCGATTCGGGACATTACTACACTCTAGCGAAGAACAACAACAACTGGTATGCTTATAATGATGAAATCGTGACTGAAGCTGCCGAAACGGATATAAACGATATGCTGCCCAGCAACACTGCCTACGTCCTTTTCTACCGTCGTACCGACGTCGAAGAGGGCCCCGTCCCGACTCTAGAGGAACTTCCGGGAAAGATTCAAGAGCACGTCGTCTCTCAGAACAAAAGGCTGGTGATGCTGCGTCCATGACGGTTAACCCGACTGTCTTCTAAGCTCGTGGACTACGAAGCTTACGATGATGACAGCGAACTCAGTGACGAACAATAAATAATACGAATTTTCACTTAAACGCATACTTTATTCGTATTTCAACTTGAATTAATAAAGTGGACCCCTAGTAATCCGACAAAAGTTTTGCAGGGCTGTGTTGGACTACCGGAATTTTCGGAATGCAGAATCCTGCTTAACACGACCCTATAGTAAAAAATTCTGAAAAGAAGTACCTTATAATCCGACAATTGAATATCAAAATTACATCTGGATAAAATTTTATTAATTCTATAAATTGTACTACATTTGTTTGAAGGATTTAGTAAATTGAGCAACACAATATAATTATTGAAGCTTAAATTTTATTATGAAATAAGCATTTGTGTACAAACTTACTAAAATATGATTATAAAGAAGAAAAAAAATTGTTTTTCTACATTCAACAGTAATAAATATTTGCCGTGCCGGATTACCGGGAGTCCACTGTCAAGGGTGGATCCAGCTTTGGCGCCAGGAAGAAATAGTCGTGGTCAAGTCATAAGACCGTGCGATAAGTACATGCGTGCGTATTAATTAGCGTTCGACCTAGGTTCGTTCTGGACCCAGGACCAGGACATGACCCCAAATCGCCCCTTTCGATCCGCCCTTGTCCACTGTATACGGAATTGAGATAACAAATTAAACTATTTGGCACTATAACCGCATTCTATATACTAATATTCCTGTTATGTGAAACTAATGAGTGAATCGGGAAGTGCAATGGATTGGGACGTGTTGTGTACTGAGTAGCCATTATGAACTACAATTAGTGTTTAACGATTTCTGTGTTTAAAAAATAATTATTGAATGTATAATCAACATATTGCTGTTCCGTACAAAATGTTTAACTATTTCATATTTAGTGTTTTTCTACTTAATTTCAGTTTTCATCAAAATACGCAGATGTGTGGTTATATATTTTTACGTTAAAATATGTAGATCAGGTGCTAGTTCCATATTTTTGGGCGAATTTCCTTCAGCGAAGTGACCGTTAGTGACCGAAGAGACTATTAGTGTGACCGACATGGAATATAATCAACTCGTTCGTACCGAGTACAGATAGCGATAAATCAATTTTAAGCCTACACTAGGCTCCGGTACGAAGAAAAACTGTTTGGATCTTTTTTGTATGATATGGAGGTGCGACGGGACGTGCTAAATTGTGCTTTATGATAAGCAAATCTATTTTCACCCATTGTGATTTATGTTGGGTTATATTTAACTATAAGCTAGTCAAAAAATGCGAATCCGTACAGATTATTAGTTAAACAACATTTTTAATTGCTAGATTGGGCGCTATCCTGAAGGATCATTTTACAATGAGGCCTTTTCAGAATGCAAATATAAAATACCTACCTACCTGTTAAAGTAAGTGCAAATTAATGTTTTTATTATTATAGATATTTATATCTAGTTTCATAATATTGATTAAATTCCAAAAGGTAGTTCTAATTTCGCCAATGGTGGCGCCATTGTTTGTTTTTTTTATTCAATTTGGTAATCGAAATATCAATGGTTTGATACATTGCCCCGTTTATAATTAAAATATTTTATTCTGAAAAAGCCTTACTAAATATTATTAATTAACTCTGTTAAAAATGTACTTATTCCGTTTCGACATTAATTGGAGTGATACTTTTGTGCGGAGTGATAAATTTACTGAAGTGAAACGTTTTCACAAGTGATTAAAAATTAAAATGTGTCGCAAGAATAGTGCCCGATGTCGCCGCACCATAAAGGAAATGGCGTTTCGGAAAAAAATACGAAATCAAAAAAAAAGTAAACATGTTAAACAGCTGTAAAGAATGTTTTTAAATGTACAGAGTAAAGTTCTAGTGTGAAGAGGGAAATTTAGCCCACGTAATGTAATTAAAATAATTTATGTACATGTATTTTTCTGAAATTTTAAACGTGGTTTTTTGTTATGTTATGTCACTATTTATTACGGCGGGATTATAATAGTTAAAAAGATCAACCTATCCATATTTATCTAGATGAATTTACATAAATAATCCACTTTGTTCCTACAGTAATGACCGTAATCCACCAACCGGAGTAAATGGGTGATAGTGGAAGACATATGTCCTCGAAATATGTTTTTATTAGACAACGTCGTTTCCTGATATTTTGCTTCACCGTTAAATCCAGTGAAAATGACAAACACTTAAATCTGTACTGGGAAAAGTAGTCAGAGGTGCGGGCCGCTCCAACCACTGGGACTACCACGGCTTCAGATAGATAAAAAAAAACTTATAATGTCTATCGAAATAAGTAACTATAGGTAAGTTGATCTTTTTGACCAAAACTATCACTTTTACTCGAAAATGCTCCAATGAGCAAAGCTGCAACGCTGAGTAAATCCATTGTCGTACAGTTTTTGTTTCATAAATATGATTTGTTTTAAAAATTGTCAGATGTAAACTTTAGTCTAAGTTTGGCTATTAGTTAGTAATCAAAATATAAAACATAACTTTTTAAATTTTTACATTTCCTATTTTTTTTTTGTATCTGTTGTCGTGAAATTTTATATACATAGGTATAAATTAATGATATATTAGACTTGTCGTATTTAAATTATTCGTGTATGAGAAAAGCACTATACAAGCACTTTGACGTGCTAATTGCGATTTGAATGACGCCCTCAATTTTGCTTAGCTATGCTCTTGGTCATCATTGGATGGTTTGCTGTCCGCTGTATAATTCAGCTTGGCTACGGATCAAGGACTCTATTGCAGACCACGCTGTGAATCGGCGTGTCTCGAGCGGCTAACCTGCGCATTACGACATTATCACCGCAATTAGCAATGCACTCTTTACATACAGCTGCCGTAATACACTATAAATGTCTAATCTGTGTCATGTCACATAGAACTAACCTAAACAGTATAATGAAACCACAAAAACATAGAATAAAAAACAATATTTAATATTTGTTCGGCTTTTAATGTTAGAGTATTGCTTAATTCTATGTCGTATTAAGGATTAGGATGTAAATATCTAATTATTTTTTTGTTGTAATCGTAACAGATACAACTTATACAGCTATGTTACTCGTGTGGGTGTTCCTCTATATGGGAATCTTTGGGTAAAGAACGTCTTTTGATATTTCCCGGACACCCGATCGTTGTCTATTGGTTACACTGGTGAACAGTGGTTTTGTTGCCCTTGATATATGAGTGATTTAGGTTATATCTAAGCTCAATTCATGGAACTATCAAAAGATTTCGAAGAATCGCTTTTGTCATAAATCTAAAATTTACGAAAGCACTGAAGTTGTTTCCACTCGTACCTATTTGAAATCAGAAATACGCATTAACAAAATCCAGGGCAACAAAAACGATTTTGTGTAGAGCTGTGTTATAATATTATATCACACTTCGTAGGTATATATGCCTAAATACACGCATTTACAATGTTTATAAAGCTAAATTAGAATCAAGTAACTTGATAACATGTTGTAAATTACTTAATCAATCGAAATGCCTATATTTGAGCTGAATTACATAAAAAAAATATATTCGATGTTAGAATAAGATTAGCCTGTAAATCTTAAACGTCAACTATTTAGGGTATTCAATATTGCTTGGTTGCAATTTATGTATAGACACAAATGTTAATTTCCTGCTATTAAATATGTTACATTTACTACATATTTTATGTATATGTATATATTTATTTGTATAATGGGATACACTTTTGTCTGCCGCCTTACATCAGGTTTAACGAATTACAGTATGTTTATATTATAGATATGGGGTCAAAAAGTACGTCACACTTTAAGGGGGTCGGTAAAGTGTGACAAGGGGTAGGAAGGGTCCTAGGTTTCGTGACGTAACATTTCAAAATCGTATACATCTAAGCTTCGATCATTTGTGATGTATATTGATTATATTAAGAAATAATTTATATGGCAGTAAAACTATTTTAGAACCTGTTATTTTAATTTACTAATTTCTAGATGTAAAATTGCACAATATGTGAGATAGGGAAAGGATGTGGGGTAGGTGTAAAAAACACGAAATTAGTATGACGTACTTTATGGATGACCCCCTATCGTCTATGCGATGGCAGTAGCTATTATTGCATCTCCATAAAATGCCCTTTACATGACTTATGTCCATTTTTTAGATATATCGGAAACAATAAGACTGTAAAATAATCTGTTTGTAAAATTTAACTCGCAAAATTTTTAAAATTATCTAAAAATGTGTTTTTTGTTGTAAATACGAGTACGTCGTTAAACCTTTTTACAATAATTGAATCACTAACTGCATTATATATATTTTTTTCTGAAAAGAGCCAATTTCACCGTTCAGTGCGTTATTTTCAGTCCCGTTTTTTATCAAATCAATTTGCACTTGTGAACGATGACGAACTTGTGACGGTGAAATTGGCCCTTGATATTAAACCTGTTGAAATGCTAATCAATTTGATTTAATAATAGTGTTATATCGTTATATTCACTGTTTATAAATTCAATGTGCGCTCACTAAATTATATCGATAACTAATTTTAACTTACCTACTCTTCATCACATACATAGACAGTTATGATTTACCTAATTAGTTGTGAAAATCATTTGTAGGTTTTTGTAAAATAAAAATTTAACTTTGTTTTGTTTAATACCTACATCCATTGTCGAAGCTCTCAACTTTCTGTATCATTTAAGTCATATAATATTAAATTATTTGTAATAAATGTTGTTGTCAACTATTCTGATTGAATAATGTATTAAAATCTCTCGTAATATTTATTAAACTAAATTATTTTATCAGAATATGACATTTATTTGCACTGTAAAGGCTACAATGTAGAAATTTCAAAAATCTTGATTTAGGTATAGTTTTTGTTTTCAATATGTATTTTCTTCTCACACAAATATTCTATGAAATAAAGTGTCAAAATAGTATGTCTGTATTTCTTTTTTTTTTTTTTTTTTTTAATGGCGTCTGTATTTCTTACTTTATCTCGTAAACCCTCTTGACATTATAGAGCAAGAGTCCGTGAACCCCAGACTTGCGTTATTTTATAAAAGCTGAAAACTTGTCGGCGTATGCTCCTAACACAGATAAGAACGATGGACCATTATGAAGTTACCCTGGCTTTGGCAGGTAAACGATCTAAATTCGTCAAATAATAAAGTGTGATTTTTTGGTATTACCTTCAGAATAATATAAAAAAATCACGTCATTAATTGCCAGACACTTAACATCGTGGCAACCCCTTGCCAGACACCCTTGTTCATGAAAAATTATAATTCTACTTACGTTATAGTATAAAAGCTAATTTTTAAATATAAATAATACTTGGGTAATAATTAGATAATGGCCCTCATTAGCCAGATATTTTTGATAGATCCAACACCTTGCCACTTGTCAAACAAGCATGTAGGGTAGTAGTCCATTGAAAAGTTACATTTGGGGCTGCGTTTTTTAGAGGACGCAATTTTATTTTTTTGATGTGTAGGGGGGTTCAGTGTAAAGCTAAAACAAAGTTTGTGGGGTCGCAGCCCTTGTCCCACGGCTGCCATCTTGAAAATAGGGGTTGAAATGGTTTCTACGGTATATCTCTTAAACTATTTATTTGATAAAAAAAATGTTTTTTTTTTGTTGCAAATTAAATTCTCTACAACTATGGTCCAGTAACTTTTTGTCGTAGAACTATAAATAAAAAAGTTATAAGCGAATAGCTAATATAAAGAATATAGTTATCACTGAAGTTTAAATCGTATCTAAAATTATTCGAAATCGTCTTCACAATTAAAAACAGAATAAAATACATCCGCACGTGGAGAAATATGTAGCACAACTAAAAGATATAGGTTAAGCGACAACTTCAACACAATGTTATGAGCTATTCTTACAATAATAGAGGATAGGAATAACAATAACAATAGCAGGCAGCTGTTCTTTTATTCCCTCATGCTCACTTGGGTATTTTTTACCTGAACAGTATTCTCGGTAACGACTATTAGATTAAAAATTATTTAAAAAATCAATAATTGTTAAATTCTGTTATGGAGTGAAAAAGAGTCAATAATAAAATTTTAATAATATTGCAAAATTTATAATTAAAAAAGTTACAATAACAAAATAAAAAAAAAAACTGATTACATATTAGTACACACGTATAATATAGGTATAGTTCATCATCATCATCATCATCATCAGCCCGTGTTCGTCCACTGCTGGACATAGGCCTCTCCTATAATACGCCACTCAGCCCGATCCTCGGTCTTACGTTTCCAACTGCCACCAGCTATCTTTCGTATATCATCACTCCAGCTGGTCTCTGGGCGTCCTACACTACGTTTGCCGATTCGCGGTCTCCACTCCAAAACCCGTCTACCCCAACGGTTATCGGGTCTGCGATATTGACGTAATGAAAAAATAACTTTAATAATAATATAATCGCTTATAACTTTTTTATTTATAATTCTACGACAAAAAGTTACTGGACCAAAGTTGTAGAGAATTTAATTTGCAACAAAAAATGACAACAATTTTTTTATCAAATAAATAGTTTAAGAGATATACCCTAGAAACCATTTCCACCCCTATTTTCAAGATGACGGCCGCGGGACAAGGGTTGCGACCCCACAAACTTGTTTTTAGCTTTACACTGACCCCCCCTACACATCAAACAAATAAAATTGCGTCCTCTAAAAAACGCAAGGTAAGGCCTAAAACTGTAACATTTCAATTGACTATACCTGTAGGAGCGAGGGCGAGACAGTAGGTATAGTGCGTATATGTTAGGTCTGTCGCGCTCCCTCACTGCGCAGTTATTTCTAATGCGCATTTTTATATGTAGGTATATGTTACCGGCTAAACCAAATTAGGACAAATTAGTTTATCCTAGCTCAAATAACTTCATCCTTTGGGTGATATGATAAACCGTACAGACCTGCCACTAACAGCACAGTGACACGCAGCTATTTGAACCTGAAGAGTCCAAATCATTACCTAGCACCGCACTGCGCTCGTCACTCGGAGACATAAGGTATTTTGTCTCTTAGCCCAGTAATTTATCTGGAAACATTGTCATTCAAGCCGGATCATAGAAATGTTTGCACACTACTGCAGAAAAACTTGGCGGCAGAAAAATTTGCAAAGGTATACGTACTTCCCCAGGCGGACTCTGCAAAGAGACTAAACTCCTACTCCAAGGTTTTCCTAGTTTTTGTTTTTGACAATAAGACGAACTAGATTAGCCTAGCCTACATCGGATCATCCAATTGCCTAAAACATAAAGCGTTTTGACCCAGGAAAAGCATTTTTTTTTTTAAATCGGGTTGGCACCCTACGCATTAAAAACGCATAACTTTTTTTCCTATTTTACTTTGTCATAATTAATGTAACTGTCATAATGTAACTTTTGCATAATAGTTTTTTGGTATAATGTGTTTTAAGCATAACAATCTAATGTCATACATTCAATTCGACTATTGATGAGACACATAATGGTTTTTAAGCATGTTGATGATACGCATAAATAAATAGTCTTTAGGATTTTTTTATTTAGTTGTTGTGCTACTAAATGTAGAACCAGGTTACACAGGACTCAGATCCGATTCGGAGCACTACTACCCCTAGAGTGTATTTAAAAAATGCGGGAGCCAGAAGCTCGAGGGAGGTTCTGAGTGGAGCGTGCGCGTGGAATGCGAGGGCAAGCGTCCTCCGTAGTCGAGAGCACGTCGAGTATGGAGAAGCGACACTCAGGGCTGACCGCAGAGCTTCTGGCGGCAGCCCACCCGGAGTCAAAAAGTGAACCATATTTTTTACCGTATCATCCACTTTTCTCAATGTGCCTTTAAAGTTTATGTTAAGTTATATTTATGCTAAATATGGTTGTGTTTAAACATTATGCTAAGTTATCTAAATGCTGTACATACAAATTATGCGAAAACTGTTATGCGGTTAGTTGTTATGGTAAATTGTCGTTAGTCCTGAAAACGTTATGGCTATTTAAATTAGTACAACAATTGTTATGCTACCACATATAGACCCAGCCTGGTAACATAATCCTACTTCTTACTTATATTATAGATGTCAATGTATGGATGTATATATGTTTGTTTGCTCAATCACATCGTAAGATATGAACGGGTCGAGTTGAAGTTTTGGAACACAGTTAGATAATAATCTGGAATACCACATAGGGTACTTTTAAGTCCGGAAAAAATAACGGAAACGACGGGAACGGGAACTACGCGGGTAAAACCGCGGGGCACTGCTTGGATCTTACCTGTTTGGTTAATGATAATTCATGATGGCCCCTCCACAAAAGGCGAATAACATTTTGTTTACACAACTCCCTCAATCCCGTTCAAGAGCTACCATGCCACACACCCACCCTAACACACACACCCTCTCCCACACACATCCCCCCACACACACACCCTCACACAATCTATACCGTCCGAAGCACTGGACATAATGGCCTGCCACCACTCCATCTCGAATAAGCTAAGAATTAAATCGACAGATCAATGGAAAGTTTCTGGGATTACAACTTACAACAATCCACTGTAAGATCCTATATCGTTCGAAGATAATTATCCCAGAGGTATGCCATGGCACAGATCGTATAGCCAGCAAATATTTAGATGGGAAGAATTATGGGTTGGTTACAGAGGACCACTCCCAAAATGTAGCAATAATGTTTGCTACATTTTCACAGATGGTGCTAAAATAGCATGGGAGTTGGGTGTGGATACCACTCACCAGAGCTAGACCTGGTAGAATCGCTATCCCTAAATTAAACTACAACAGTGCTGCAAGCGGAAAGCTGTGGGCCTCCTGTTAGCAGCTAAATCAGTCCTTAAGAAAGAAATACACAGCAAAGCAATGGGGAACTCGCTGGAACTTAAGTTCATAACGGACAGTGCAGCAACCATTTATGTATTGCGAAAACCCACGACCAGGTCAAGAGTGATTGCGGAGTGCCACTCTATTCTACAGCGCCTCGCACTCACTCATACTGTCACAGTTAACTGGACAAAGAGCCACGGCGTTTGCCGTGGAAATAAAAAACGGACATGCTTGCCAAAGAAGGTGCAAAGAAGAAGAATATCAGGGCAGACATAGCAGAACTGTGCAAGCCAACTGCTTCAGAAACACGGAATCTGCTATGTCTACACACAGAAAAAGAACAGCAAAAACCATGGGATATGGGAATCTACTAAATACAAACACACGAGAACTGTGCTCCGCTCATAGAAAGAAAAGTAATAAATAAGCTGCTGGATCTGACAAGATCTGATCTTCGTCTGATGATAGGTCTAATCACAGGCCACTGTGAGCTGAACTATCATCGCCACAAAATAGGATCTATCGACAGCCCCATATGCAGGGGCTGTTTGCAGGAGAATGAAACAGTGGAGCAATAGAGCATGTGCTTTTGCGTTGTGAAGCCACAGGAAGTATTAGATCAAGATCGGGACCACTTGAAGAAACTCCAAATCAATTGCATCACATTACATATATAGCCATTACATAGCCATATATAGCATACAGATAACTAAGTATAATGTTTCGACGCATAACTATAAATAGCATAATGTTTAAAGGCACACGTTGAGAAAAGCATAACAATACTTAAACATAGTGATCAACGGCATATACTTTAAACGCCCAACTAAAAAACAAGTGCAAAGAGCGGACTGTAGCAACATTATCTAAATAAATTAGGTACGTGGGTGTGTGAAATGCGGGTGGGTACTTTGACAACAATATTTATTATTCGTAATATAGGTATCTACTAATTTAATGGAATATCATTGCCAATAGTATCTGTCATTGTCGCATTCGTGTTATCATACTGTTGCTGTGAAATTATTTAGTATATTTTGAGAATTAAGAATCGTTGGTCTGAGAATAACACCATATTTTTTTTATGGTAAACACCGTTTTTATGGTAGGTACAACAAAAGGTATTTATGCAGTAGTATAACAAGTTTTGTACTAATTTATGTAGACATAACGTTTTTAGGACTTAAAACCTACATACACCTAAGACATATGGTGCACTTTTTGACTCCGGGTAGGCTCCCGCCAGAAGCTCTGCGGTCAGCCCTTGAGCTTCTGGCTCCCGCATTTTTTATATACACTCTAGGGGTAGTAGCGACAAGACTAGGTGGAGTCGGGGTGCTCCGAGTCGGATCTGGGTCCTATGTAACCTGGTTATATATTACGTAACACAACAAATAATTAAAAAATGCCTAAATGCGTCTAAGCAACAGTCGAATCGAATGTAGTAAAATATATTTTCATCCCACCAGCTCGGAAAGAGTACTTTTGCTCTTCGATATCAGGGCGCAAAAGTCGTTTTTACCCTCTAGAGGTTAAAGTAAATTTGAATTTAGAACATCGTGTGTACTGAGATTTTGAATTCAAAACATAATTTAACCTATTTATTTCTACCTCCTTGGTGCCGAATTCATCATACATTTATTTTTAATTTCTTAAAAACTCATACTCGGAACCTCTTTGGTGTACTTTTTTTTAAATGCTTTGCGCGCAATTTTCTTTTCACGTATGGAGGATAGAGGTAAAGAATGTTATTTCAAATGGCAAAACATTTTGAAATGCTATGAATGAATCAATTGTAATCGAATTGAAGTATGCCGAGTTGCCGAGTTAAATAACTAAATATTATTGACTACTAAAATAGTAACTAATAGATAATTTCAACTACTTGTGCAGTACAAAATAATGTAGTAAATATCACATCAAATAAATAATTACTATTTTGAGAAAACATGTAGATACAATATATTTTGAAGTCAAAACTTCTTTTGGCGCGCCAAAGACAGATTTTTCGTGGGCTATCAATTTAATTCTAGCGTCACGCTCGGGAATGACAATAAATCTTTGGGTAAACTCGGGACCATAGCCAATGGCCATCTAGAAATGCCTCAGCCTTTCCCATTGGCCATTTAAAAATGTGTCAGCATTTCTAGATGGCCATGCTCATAGCCACGCCCTCCGGTTTCACACGCGTACTTTCCAAAGTAAAAATCAAATTCTGAGTTATAAGTTACCACTTCTATCGGCAGTGCCTATAACTGCCAATATTTTTCTTTCATGAATTCTGAATAGTACGTTTATTAATTTCCTTTAAAATGTACCCTGATGCAAATTTAGCGCTACTATAATTTAATGCATTTGGGCGAACACTTTTTCAAGTACACATGAAACTCCTTACTTCAATCGGTCAACTCTCCATATTTTCACGTCATATTGTTATTGTTAAAACCATGGCTAAATAAACTTAAGTTTTAAAACTTATAAAATTGAATACAAGTGAAAAACCGAAATACCATAATAATAAGTAATAACAACCGTAATAATAATTCTAGTGACCAAGAAGTTTATTTAACGCCAACAGAATCGACTGAAACTGAAAATGCGCAAAGCGTTTAGTAATTTCCTCGCTAGGGGGGGATGAAAAATTACGTGTTACACTCGAGTGCAAAGATTTTTCACCTTGTGCCCTTTTGATTCCCTTGCTACGCTCAGGATTCTAATTATTGAATCCCTCGCTACGCTCGTGATTCAACTTTAGAATCCTTCGCTTGCTCGGTCATCAAAATTGAGCACGCGGTTAAAAAGCCACTTTGCACTCTTGTACAACAAATAACTATTTTATGATTAAAACACATTACGCCAAAAACCGATTATGCAAAAGTTACATTATGTCACTATATATTATGCTACCTACATTCATTATGACAAAGTAAATTAGGAGAAAAAAAATCCACGGACCAGTGTTGGACGGCCTCCCACTAGATGGACAGATGACCTCACAAAGGTCGCTGGTAACCGCTGGTTGCAGGCTGCGCAGGACCGTTCGTTGTGGAAATCTAGGAGGAGGCCTATGTTCAGCAGTGGACGTCTTGCGGCTGATGATAATGATGATGATGATTCTAGACAAGACTTCTTCTTCTTCGTCGGTATCACTCTTGACAGAGTGGTCGTGGTCATCACTTCAGGTGTTTTTGGCAAGCTTCACAACACGTTGCCACTCCTGTCTGATGGCCGCCTTTCTTGTGCATTCATGTACTGATGATGAACCCTTTACCACCGCTTTTATCTGGTTAGTCCACCTCATAGTCATAGGCGATCTTTCTCGTGGTCTGGTACCCTCAACCTTTCCCTGAACCACAAACCACGTACATACGTGCCAAAAAAGGTGAGAATACGAGATTGCACCAAAGATGACAAACGCTGCTTGATGCCGAGTTTTCGACAAGACTACCTACACTACCAACAAGACAAGACTAGACCACTACCTACTATAAGATTCGTAACGCATAGAAATCTACAAGGTTTTAATTTGATTGCGAATTAGAACATAGCTAAAACTCAGATGAAATAGATATATATATTAATACTAGCAGTGCCCCGCGGTTTCAGCCGCGTAGATCCCTTTCCTGTTATTTTCCAGAGATAAAAAGTAGCCTATGTTTCTTCTAATACCTCCAAGAATATGTGTAGGCATCGATATAAATCAATGGATGTGCCCTCCCAAACTTTAGGCACACGGAATTATGTTATCGTTGGGAAGAGTAAGCTCATTCTTTGCGTTTTAGTCGATTCTAGGAAGCCGTAGACGCCGGACGTTTCTACCTATCGTTATTCGTTGTCAACAACCAAAATAAGTAGAACCGCAACATACCTTGACGCTAGCGATTCTAGGGGTCAAGTAGATGGGTAGTTGTCATTATTACCCACTCACGCTACACACAGTCACACAGACACGCAGTTAGTTAACAATATCAAGGTGTTCAGGGCACATCCGTTGATTTATATCGATGTGTGTAGGTACAAAGTTTCATGATGATCGGTTGAGTAGTTTGCGCGTTAAAGCGTAGGTAACAAACAAACTTACATTAACATTTATAATATTACTAGCTGTGCCCGCGGTTTCACCTGGGTAATTTCCGATCCCGTTATTTTCCCGGGATAAAAAGTAGCGCCTATGTTACTTCTAATACCTCTAAGAATATATTTACAAAGATTCAGTAGTTTTCGCGTTAAAGCTTAACAAACAAACTTACTTTCACTTTTATAATATTATATACCTAGGATAGGAAAAGATTAATACAGATTATCTTTTAAGTACAATGAATTGTACTTTACTAAATATGTAACAACACAAAAGTAAAACTTCTCAATTAGTTAGACGAGACGAGCCCGCCGATTGACTCTCGCCTCCTGAGGGGTTTGACGTGTTAACAACAAAATTAAACAAAGAAATGTTTAACCCCGATCACCTTCGATTTTAAATGTGTCATAGTGTATAATATTCTCAAAGACGTCATCATATGTAAAAGACGCACAAAGGCAGGTCGGAGACCTCATAAAAAAACATATAGAGCAAGATCGCAGAGCTCTCAGACGTCACCTATTTTAATAGATGAATGAAATGTGGACGATTGAGTAGAGTTAGTAAGTACTAAAAACACATGCTTACTCGCCAACTTGCTTAGACGGCCAATTTTGAGATATGGGATAATGAAGGTACAAACAAACGTTACTTACTTCACGTATTTTCTAATAAGTGATTTTCACGTATGTTGTAGGCAATATCCTTAAAAACAAGGTCCCAATACTCCCAGACACTTTCCGTCGGCCGTTTTGCTTGACAACTCCATCATAATAATTTAACTTTACTTAAATTCTCATGCTCCATTTCTAAATATGTTAGTCAGACAACTATATTTTATAGCTTTTTCCAACTAAACAGACCAATCTAAGGGGCCAATCAATCGTCCACATGTCATTCCTCAGAAAATAGGTGACGCCAGACGTCACCTATTTTCTGGTGATCTGGGATCTCGGACTAAAATATACAGTACCCGTCGATAAATATTGCACATCGACACCTGGAAAGAGACAATCGGCCAACTTCGGTTTCGTAGAGCGTCATCTCTGTCGCACGGAATACAAACAGTCCGGTATCTATTAGGAGCTGTTAAAACAATTTTAATTTGCTGCTTTTAATAATTCTTTGTATAAAATACACAATTTTTTCTATAAGGGATGGCTTTAGGTTCGGGTAAAAAAAAAAGATACAGTCATAGGAACTGCAAATTAAAGTGTAAACTTAGAATTTGATAGCTTACCTTGGAAGCTACACGGGTGTAACCGGAGGGCATGGCCTCGACATCATGGCATGGCCATCTAGAAATGCGTGAGCCAATGGGAAATGCTGACGCATTTCTAGATGGCCATGCCATGATGTCATGATGATATTCTAGCGTCACGCTCGGGTATAATAAGAAATCTTTGGGTAAACTCGGGACCTTGGCGATTGGGCATCTAGAAATGCGTCAGCCAATGGGAAATGCTGAAAGTGAAAATATTACATTAATCTTCTTATATATAAAATTCTCGTGTCACAGTGTTTGTTTCCTTACTCCTCCGAAACGGCTTTACTGATTTTAACCAAATTTTATATGCATATTCTGTAGGTATGAGAATCGGCTACTAGCTATTTTTCATACCCCTAAGTGACAAGGGTTGTTCACTAAGGCAAAACAACGTTTGCGGGGTCAGCTAGTAATTTATAAAGGATACAGTGGTTTTATGGCTTAAATGTGTTGTTTACGAAATAACAAACTCGAAAAACCAAAGAAAACTGCATTCGATAGCACAAATATATTTTTTTAAATTTTTTCCATACTTCGGGACCATTTTCACGCCAAAAATTGTAAATTTTGTTTTTTTTTAATTTTACGATTTTTCTATGTAAATTAACTCTAATTTTAATGTGGATTATTTCAAAATAAAGACCAGTTCAAGTAGACGCCATTAAACACAAATTTATCGGTATACCTTCCCAAATAAAAACACGAAACATTTTTTTTCCCGCCAAAAACCCGTCCGCAAAATTAAGTTTGTATGCTTTCGTCATCAACCAAGTTTTTGGGTACTATATTACACACCGGTGTAGCAAGCGGATAATCAAAATGTAAAATCAGGAACTATATCAAAACAGCTATGTTCCCTAGAAATACGTAGTTTCGCTCTTACCCTTCATTATTACTCGCCTAAAGGTTATGATTACGTCCGTAGCACGTTTAATAAAAGTTTAACTCATCGCCAAACACTTAAAAAATGGTACACAAAAATAGGCGGAGAGCCAGGCTTCACTAAATAATCGTTTGTAGCTTTGAAACTTAAAGCGGATGCTTCAAGCCACCCTCTATTGACTGTTTTTTCCAAAACAGAAATGTAAAATTTTATCATCCTACGACAAAAGAATCTATTGTCGTCATACTAGATCCCTGCCACATGATAAAACTAATAAGAAATACTTGAAATAATGAAAAAATAAAATAAAATAAAAATTATGCAAAACATTGTTTTTAAAATGCAACATTTTTATATTGTAACGTTTTTGCAATGAATATTATACGAATAGTTGGTTTTTGCTTAAGATTAGTGTAATTCTCTCATACTCAATCTGGAATACTAGCAGAGATGAGAAAATAGTTACTTTGTAGCTCATAATACGAATTTAGTAACAAAATTATCACAGCTGTTGCTGTTGTTCGGATTTTGGTAACGGAAAAGTTGAGTGCGTCTACAACTCGCACTTGGCTGGTATTTATTTTTTAAAACTATAGCGCAATTGAGAGGAAATCAGCAGTGAAATTGAAATTTGTATAATTTTTAAACGGTTATGTTGCCCTGTTTTTGTTGTTGATTTTTATGTGTCATCCACCAACCCGCACCGGGCCAGAGTGGTGGATTATGGCCTTAACTCTCCCCTTGCGAGAGAAGGCCCCGAGTCCCAGCAGTGGGAACGTTTAGTGGGCTGTTGATGATGATGATCTATACAGCAACAACGGCCTTCAGAAGCCTTTCAGAAGCCTTCAGAATAGTTTATTATTTAAATGAACAGTGTTACAAACAAACACTTTAAATTACTAGGCAATAAACCACTTCTCCGTAGACATTACCATAATAAACTATTGATGAATTCCGGATCACCATAGAGTACGCAGTTCAAATAGCTAGGTTGCACAATCTCGTATAATAGCTCTTCCTTATCTTGGTTTTGACCCATACAGGTGTGCCTCGCAAGTCATGAATTGATGCGTCAAAAGAACACAGTAGTTACAAGACATTGAATTTATTATTCAACACTGCCAATTGGTACATTGATGACGCACTTGCGACTTCGAGTGGAAAGCTTTTAGAAGGATATTTATGGGTATGTTACGTCCACGGTTTCGCCTGCATGATCCTATTTTATAGAGTTTCTATACTATATTTTAGGGGCAAAACTGCGTGACACGGTCGCCCTCGCGCGGTCCATACAAAAACGAAGCGTATGTCCTTTTTTTTTAAATTTACCTATGGCAGATGGCCACGAGACGCATGTCGCCTGACAGTCTGGCAAAATTCTCTTAGCCGTACTGATAATCAGACCATCCTTATCCTGTACGGCTCGCTCCACCTCTATGTCTGATTTGATGAGAACAGTTTTCAGTAGTGAGATGATCTGGTCTTATTGTTCTCGTTGCCTAAAAAGCTAAAAACTTATCTTGAGTTGTGGTGACGGTCATATTTTCGGTGAAAATGATATCCGCACATGGCTTCAGCTGGGTTCAGCGCAGCCGTTCGGCAGAATTGGTGCCAAAGTTGGAAATTCCTTCGGGATAGCCATCGAATACAATTACCACGTCTGTACCGTAGTGTTTTTCTAGGTACGTTACGTATTTCTGGCATAGGTATATCAGAGTAGGTAACTTTGTTGTCCCACATAACCCTGTGTAGATGAAGTCCACCGACACAATCAAACTATGAATTTTGAGTTCCGCCCTAAGTCCGGAGGTGTCGCGGATTTGTCGCAGTGTCGCAGGGAAGTCGCAGTGGCGCAGATTTTGCTCGATATAGTGACATATAACTCTAAGGTATTGTCATTACAGGAAAACGTTCAACGAAAAAAGTTGAAAAGATCTAAGTATCTAGTACACTTTAAATAATCGGTAAAGTTTCATAAAATTGAACGGTTGGGGAGAAAATGGTGAAACATAAATAAAGGTAGGAAAAAAAGTAAAGTTTTTGCCTTTCGGAAGCAATAAAATGAAAAACATTGATGAAAAAAAAAGTAGAAATAGAAAACTTTGTTAATTTAATTTAGAAGAGAAAAGGTCTCACCAATTTTTTGCCTAACACTAACAGTTCTCGAGATATCGCATGAAACGCGTTTTCATCGAAATTACCTTGAGCTGACCTTGCCAGAATCCATCAAATTGGAATATATATGCTCAGAATACAACCCCCTATCAATCCTTTTTAATCCCCAAACTACATAATTGTATGTTTATTTATTTCCGTAATTGCACTGGTCTAGGTCGGTCCAAAGTCACTGGCTGACTCTACAGATACAGTTTTTGTTTTAGTGAGACTACGTCCGACTTTTTATTATTATTAAACGGTTTTATTAAACGGTTTTATTATTATTAAACGGTTTTATTTAGCTCACCCCGTTTGTTTTATTTATTATTTATTCTTGGGTCAAATTTAGTAATTCAAATTTCACCCTCTTCCTGTCAACCGATTAATCTGAAATTTTGTATACACTTTGGATTTGGTGACAATACAATTATGTATAATCATTATCATTATAAATTCAAGATAGCCGCCGCTACAAAATGGCGGATAATTTATGTTTTATTAATCCCATCAATATGGGTATCAAATGAAAGGGCTCAACAAGCAGAATACAATATACTATAAATTAAAAATTGAAATCCAAGATGGCGGCCGCTACAAAATGGCGGATAACGTAGGTTTTATCAATCCCATCAACATGGGTATCAAATGAAAGGGTTTAACAACCAGAATACAATATACTATAAAAAATTGAAATCCAAGATGGCGGCCGCTACAAAATGGCGGATAACGTAGGTTTTATCAATCCCATCAATATGGGTATCAAATGAAAGTGCTCAACCAGTAGAATACAATGTACAATATAAAATTAAAATCCAAGATGGCGGCCTCTACAAAATGGCGGATAACTTAGGTTTTATCAATCCCATCAACATGGGTATCAAATGAAAGGTCTCAACAAGTAGAATACAATTTACTATGAAAAATTGAAATCTAAGATGGCCGCCGCTACCAAATGGCTGATAACTTTTTTTTATCAATCCCACCAATATGGGTATCAAATAAAAGGGCTTGACAAGAAGAATACAGTGCACTATACAACCTCAATATTGAAGATGGGCGTAGCCACTAAATGGCGTATAATAATAGGATTTAAATTTAGAAATTGAATCTGTAATTTAGGTATCTGATTAATCCAGCCTGAATCCACCACCCAAGTCAAGATTTTGTATCTAGACTACGTATAGAGGAGTTGGACTGCAATAAACTAACGGGCAAGAAACCTTGCAATAATGACGCACTAAATGAATTAAACAGAATGCGAAATAAAAACTAAAAACTAGAAAATAAAAATAGGTAAAAAAACTTTTTAAGTTAAACGGTTTTATGTTAAACATACATTGCAATGTTTATTAAGATAAATGTACCTACTAAAAACCAAAAAATAATAAAATAGATACAGTCGTGGGAATTATAAACATATGCATAGACTAGACTAAAATAAAACCGTGGGGCACGTCAATTGTCTACAAATTATCGGTTTAATGTGCGATAGAAGAATCGTTTAATTCGTCGTTAGGCAGTTGGCCCGCAGACGGTGAGGAAATTACTTACTATTTTCTTGCTCATGGAAATTCCAATAGTTATACACACCGTGTAAATAAAAGAGGTGTTTCAACTCGTTGGACATTCACACTGCTGGCTGGCGAGGAATCGTTTCACTGCTCGTAGTTTGTCTTTAATCGACAAAACATATGATAAAAGTACTACTCGCTCACCACTATGAAACCCTAAATATCGCTTATAATCGAGCTTGCTAGCTTGTTTCTACATTCTAGCCCTACTTATCACACGTCCATCGTTGTCGGTTGAACAACTGCCTAATTATAGTGTAACATTAAAAAACAAACATTTTAATCAACGATTGTAGACAATTGACGTGCCCCACGGTTTTATTTTAGTCTAGTCTATGCATATGTTTATAATTCCCACGACTGTATCTATTTTATTATTTTTTGGTTTTTAGTACATTTATCTTAATAAACATTGCAATGTATGTTTAACATAAAACCGTTTAACTTAAACAGTTTTTTTACCTATTTTTATTTTTATAATACGTCCATGGTTTTACCTCAAATATGGTTATTCCTCTTTAGTTAAAATACAAACTTATGTGGGAGTGCGCTCGAGAGTTTCTATTAGGCAGCCCCAGACCAAAAAGAGGAGTGTCATAAGTTAGACGCCGATGTCTGTCTGTGTGTTTGTCTTTCTGTGGCACCTGTCTCGGTCTGTGGTTTGAACTCTACGTTCAAACAGATCGCCAGCGTTCAATGCGGTTTTTTTATTTGAAAGTTAATTTCCGTGCGGTGCTTCTTAGCTATGTTTGGTTAATATGATTCATGATGGCGGCCTACACAGAATGGCGGGTGACAACAGTTTTTAGCAACCTCAACTTCTTTTTCGTTTTTAGGGTTCCGTAAAACGTAAAAACGGAACCCTTATAGATTCGTCATGTCTGTCTGTCTGTCTGTCTGTCTGTCCGTCCGTATGTCACAGCCACTTTTTGCCGAAACTATGAGAACTACACTGTTAAACCTTGGTAAGTAGATGTATTCTGTGAACCGCATGAAGATTTTTACAAAAGTTTAAAAAAAAAAAAAAATTAGGGGTGCCCCCCATACTAAGAACTGAAGCTCAAAAAATTTTGTTTCATCAAAGCTACACGTGTGGGGTGTCTATCGATAGGTCTTAAAAAATGATGTTGAGGTTACTAATATAATTTTTGTCTACACTGAATAACTTGCGCGAGAGACGCTTCCAAAGTGGTAAAATGTGTGTCCCCCCCCCTCTAACTTCTAAAGTAAGAGAAAGAAAAAACTAAAAAAAATATATGATGTACATTACCATGAAAACTACCAACGAAAATTAGTTTGAACTCGATCTGATGAGTAGTTTTTTTAGTACGTCATAAATACACTATTATTAAGACTTCGATCAAAGTTACAACGAACTACAAGAACTATGTGTACTATGTATATTATGTTACTTGCTGGAACGGAACCCTTCATGGGCGAGTCCAACTCGCACTTGGCTACTTTGTTTAATATTGATTTAAGATGGCGGCCTACAAAGAATGGCGAATGACGGCATTTTTTCACGAGTTCAACTTCTTTTTCTTTATAATTTTTTTGGCCTGTTTTTGATTATTTATTAAAGCTTCTCCTATTTTATATGAGTAGAATATTAGTTAACATCCCACATCGTGATAGTTGTAAACCTCACTTCAGACAACTGAACATTTTAACAGTTCCGTGGATGTAGGTATATCCTAGAAGCAGCAACTTTTGTAAAAAAAACATCCAAGTCTATTTACATTTATCACCAATGGCCGAAGGCAAAACCAGATCACAGTTCCAGAACCTAAACTAGAAAGAGTACGAAAAGGACCTCAGTACATCTATACTAATATTATAAAGCTGAAGAGTTTGTTTGTTTGTTTGAACGCTAGGATCTCGGGAACTACTGGACCGATAGGAAAGATTTTTTTTTTGTTGGATACTCCATTTATCGAGGAAGGCTATAGAGTATATAACATTACGCTACTATCAATAGGTACGGAGTATGAGTGAAGAATGTAAAGAAAACAGGGAAAAATATTTCTCTTCGAAAGCTTTAGTTCCGTGAATTGAAATTCTCTTTGGTCGTTGAAGTCTGTGACGGCGCGTGTCTACATTTGAAGTTTGTGTCATTTGAAGTAATCAAATATGCATTGTTGCAAAGGTTGCAAAGATAGTTTTACCTTATTTTGCATTTTTGCATTGTTGCTTATTTACGTATTTTTAGGGTTCCGTAAAACGTAATAAAGTGGCCAGCAATGGATATTTTCACAGAACAGAAATCAAGTAGAAGGCTCGTAGCTGAATCTCACTAGGAAAACCACCGTATCACGTTTGCACACAGACGTGGTTTTGATATTATTTTAAACACATTGAAACAATGCAAGTGATTTGTCCCATTGTGACGAACCTAAAATGATGTATTGCATTTAGTTACGTACTCAAAAATGAACCCTATTGCTAAACACAACAAATCTGTTATTGTCAACTATTCAAAATGTTGTTACGACTTTCTTGGATAACTCAATTTTATCTAATTACAGAAAAAAGTACCGTATCCTGAATGTGACTAAGTCGCTTATTTTGTACCATTATCAGGACTTTTAGGGCGTATCGAATACATCAGTGCTACGAACTTTCTAAACTCAACCTTAGTAGAATACAATAAGGTGGTATATTATCATCTTTCAAAAATGTAAGTTGTTTTCACTAGTGCGCACTAGATGTCACTAATTGTAAGATTAGTGACATCTAGTGTTCACTAGTTCTGCTACTTCATACTAGATGGCACTTTATGTAATTTATGCATCTATGAACGCTACCTTCTTTAAAATAAGGGATTCGTAAATATAAGCCGGTTGTGCTAATAGTGATAAGACACTGCTGTTACATTTTCATTAAATTATCGATATTACGTTATTCAGTTTACGTCCCTATCGTATAATTTAATCATAATATTATGATTAAATTTGTTCATGTACCATCTTAATTTTATTAACTATAGAGTGTAGCGTAACAGAGTTTTGTAAAAGAAAGTAATTACTAAGAAGAAACTACAAAAATACTCGGAGGAAACTAAATAAATATCTTAAGTAAATAAAGTAATTATGAAATTGGTCTTGGCAAGTAGCACTAAAATTTGTATTTTAGTCGAATGATATTTTTCATGAGTGAGGTAAAGATAAATAAATATAGGTGAAACATTTACACACAACACCATCTGACGCTAAACTAAGCTAAGCTTGTAATATGGCGGCCAGATAGCTGTTACACAATGTAAGAAAATAGTTATTTTCTTTGAGGGACGACCTTGTCATTTAAGTTGTTGTCAGTAAAAATTCAAGATATTTTTATAACCATGAATAGAAACTTTTTTCGAGGAGTAGAAGCCGCTGAATTTATGTGGAAATTATCATAACATTTTATGTGGAAACAACTATGATATGAGGTAAAAGGTATGATTACAGGATTTTAGGTTTTTATAAAATGAACCATAGCCAAAATGGGGGTTTAATGTAAGAAATAAACACGCATACACGAAAACATATAATTAGTTTTGTCGGTATTGCTGTTTCGTCTATGTACCTATTTCCTTTTTTTTTTTTATAAAATCGCTGTCTAAAAAGTGCTCAGAGCAAATCGTGCTTGTTTTGGAAGGAAACCAATTTTGCCTTCCTGTAGCTTCTATCCATTTCTCCTTAACAACGGGACTTTTAGGAAAACTGAAATGATAAAATGTACTTTTTTCAAATAAAACGTTAAATTATTCAAATACTAAATAATAAAAGATTATATATTTTGTTCACACAACTATACAAGTTAGAAATATCGATATTAGCAATTTCAACAGCTTGCGTCCCATCATTCACTGAGTAGCGCTACTGAGTAGCGCTACTCGCATGCATAGAATGATCGAGAATATCACATATAGTTTGAATGAAAATGGACCTTATTTCAATGACTTTAAAGTTGACTTCATTTAAATCATTTCTCTCTTTAAGCTAATATTAATTTATTTTCACAATAAAATCAAAATTAAATAAAATAGGACTTACCGATGGTACGATATGCCTCCTTTGGATAAAGTTTTGGCAGGGCTATCGTTTTTACACTCAATAACTGCACAATATGGCATGACTGCTTACTTTTTATTCAAAATCGCGGATTCAGGAGTACTGCAGTAGTGGCAGAGCACGACTAAGTATTCGGAAGTGGGCGTACTCTCAAAGTATGCGGAGATTGCGCTTACTTAGTACTACGATTGCCCCGCCTACTTGCTACTTCTTCTTGATTTCTGTTCTGTGGATATTTTAGTATGGATTTTCCTCAAATAGACGCGGGTGAAACCGCGGGGCACAGCTAGTGTTACATAACATCTTTAACCATTTACCAAAATATTTGAGAAACGAAACGAATATTAAAAAATTCAAAAATAGCCTGAAAGAAATACTAATTGTCAAGTGTTATTATTATACAATAGAAGAATATCTGGAAGATAAAGACGTTTCAACATCACGAAAATAATGTTTATAAGATTTATTTAATTAGTACGTAGCTATAAACACTTAATATTGTATACTATACTATAGAGTGTTGACGTAGGTCACTAAGGAGCCCCTTTTAAACCTACGCCCGAGTCACAAGTCTAGGGGTCTACTCGAAATTTCTCGCTCTGTCACACGATGGACCCGGCACCCGCACGGTGAATCCATGAAATGCTAAGAAGTTCGTCTCTCTCTTCGCAACACCCTAAATACAGGGTATAATGTGTAACATTATTTGTAGTGAATTTTTACTAAATGTATCTTACTTATAAACATATTATGTGGCGATGTATACCTCAAATAAATAAACAAATATTTCATTGTATTTATATTACATAATAGCTGAACCCGCTACTTCGTTCGCGTACGTTAATCTATTTTTACGTAAGTAGTACATTAGTAGTAGTTAGGTACTTACGTAAAAATATTTGGATGGGTGGCCATTACACAAACAGAGTGAATTTGTTTTTCCACACAAAAATATATTTATTCGAGTTGAGCAACTTCATATTTTATATTTTTAGCAACATTAAACATACTCGTAGTAAGGTTGTGGAGTATCGAACATAGCCGCAGTGTTAAGTTTGTAGGATTTTTATAGGATAAGTACATTACGAAGAGTATGTAGCTGATGTGCGTGATCTGATACTTACCTAATTATTTAATAGGCAATAGACTTATTAGCCGATGTGATATTTTAGGCTCTAAGCCATGTGTGTTTCAAATGTCAGTCTAATTGGTAATGTCGTTCTGTCGTTAAAATTTGTTTCGTTAGGGCCCATGCTTTTTCTGAGATGATAGGTAGTATATGAGACTATAAACCATCTGTGTTTAAAATTTCAACCAAATCATACCTTTACATAATATACATGTAATACTTAGTAGTAAGATAACATTTTATTAAATTTTGGAAAAACAACGGTCTGCTTTGGTCGCTGAAGCTTGTTGAACACTAAATTTAGTACAGTATTTGGATTGAAATAATATCCGAAAGAACAAAAACAGACTTCAATTATTATCATTTCACGTCAACTAACTAACTTCTAGTCAAGGAAAAAGTTCACTCGACTAATTTCAGAACCCATAACTACGTCGTCCAGATGAATAGATACCTACTGGTGGACAATTTATACGCAAAACTTTGACTTTTTCCACCGCCATTGTCCCAGCCATAGGTACTCAAACCGGAGTGGTCTTACGCGTGACGATGGCAAAAGACCTGACGGCATGACTTTAATGCCTTGGAAGTTGAGTTGGCCCCTAGTGTGGGACGCAGTTTGCGTCGATACTCTGGCACCATCACATCTTCCAGAGATACATAGTAAGGCCAGTTCAGCGACTAATTTAGCTGAGCATCTCAAACGGCGGAAATATGCAATCCTCGGTAGTGGTTTTACCTTTTGGGGTTGAGACATCGTGCCTTTTTACCGTTTCCTGCTCGATACTTATAATGGTAACAGGTAGACGCTTTAACTGTTCACACAATATTTCGTTTTATGTGACGGTGCAATTTCCTTAGCCAAATATATCGATGAAATTGTTAATATTTCGATAAAAAATAGTAAATGCGGTAAATGTTACTTTCTTATTCATAAATGATAACAAAATATGTAATATTCAAATTATTTATTAATTATTATTAATTATCATTTGATTTTGCCTCAAGATCCTGATATCACTAAATAGTATAAAACAAAGTTACTTCTCGCGCCTGTCCGTCCATATATATGCTTAGACCTTTAAAACCAAAATACCGATTTTGATGCGGCTTTTTTTAATGGATAAAATATTTCAAGGGAAAGGTTTACATGTATAATAAGTGCATAAAATAAGATAATATAATATAGTCTAAGGTCTAACCTTGTGGATACTAATGTAATCAACAGTTAATACTGGTACATATGTTATGTGTATAATGTGTTAATTTTGCTATAATTTTACCACCAGACTACTAGGTAAGCCACGTGGAGTTCTTTTTCTGAAACTTTGTAATTCTAAAACCAAGATTTTTTTCACCATAGCCGATGGTGTCAAACTTACACAGCACTTACACAGCACTTACACAGCATCTTTTTGCAACGACTTTGTAATGTCATCACTATTGGGTTTGGGCGAAATTTGAAGGACAAAATGTATTGCAGAGATTTAGCTATTTTATCATCATACAAAATATACAACAACCTTTGTTCTTGAACTATAGCAAAGTTCATGTGGTGGCAGAATTACATAGTTCAGGACGTCTACTCAAATTCAACGAAAAAGTAATTTCGAAATAAACTCGCGACTTTCCTACTCCGATTCTACTTCGATCGTTTGTCGTTTCTTCCGTTTAAATGTTCTAAGCTTTCTCTAATTAGAGTATGCTTAGAACATTTAAACGTCAAACAATGTTCGATCGAAAGAAAACAAAGTAGAACCGAAGTAGGAAAGACGCGAGTTTATTTCGAAATTACGTTTTTCATTGAATTAGAGCAGACACCCTGTTCTCGAAACAATAGTAGTTTTTTAGTTTAACCCGCGTGACTCACCTATTTTATAGGCATATTGACTTTGTTGCAGTGTAATATAATGAAATTGTAAAATAATTAATGAAAAAAATGAACTTTATCGAAAATTAAAATTAGACTGTTCTTTGATGTATCGATATATTTTAAAATTTGTCAAGCACTAGTGTATATGTGAAAAATTGTTTATTTTTCAATGTATTAGTAGGTTTTCTGATAAGCGTTTATGGATGTGTGTGATGCAATCACAAACCGTGATTGTTAATGTGCAACTGTTAGTGTGTGAGTGGATATGTGTTCGAATAGTACGCGCATGCATTAATGTGGCGACATGCGTTTTGGAAGTAATTTGAAAGCTATGGCATTTCTATTACCTTTTTATTTAGATTTCTGTGGTGCCAGCTCTTGGAATATAAATTAGCCACCACAACTAAACACCACAACATTTTTGACGACCGGTGATCTGTAAATACCTACATATGTAGGTACACTACAAGCCCGTGAACAAAATTTATAGGTCATGTGAACCACCAGGAGACATAACGTAGGATGATAGAAGGGTATAAAATAATAAGATTCAGTACTGTGCCGGCATTTATAAGCTGTCCAACTGATTGCAGGTGAAGAGGTGGAAGAAATGGAGTGATGATTTTTGTACGGCGTTGCTGAATAATGGATTAGAAGAGGCATGGTGCTGAATCTTATTATTTTATACCCTTCTATCATCTTACATAGGCTTCCTGGTGGTTCATACAGTTTGTTCACTGGCTTGTAGTCTAATAGTAACAGCTTTATCCATTTCATTTTTTTTTATATTATGTTTATTCATGTTTTTATATAAAGTTACGTGTGGCATATAGCCTCAAGCGGCCTCTACTGCTTAATAAATATTGGGCTACCGCAAAAGACGCAGGGTTCTACTAACCTAATCTTACTAACTATACAAAACATGACTTACACTCTTACACTAGATTTTTATCATTAAAACCCTTATTATTACATCATTAGCTATGAACATTTTATAAAAAAAATAAACTATAGCTCTAGGGAAAAAACCTCACAAACTTGAAACATGCTAACATTATTAGGTATCCACCTGAGTAAAACAAAAATATTCAAAGTTGGACAAGTGCATTCACCTGCAACCTACAATATGAATCTTGAACAGGATATTATCAAAGTGAAAGTGACTCACAATGACCAGTTTTATTACTATCTAAACAGAAAGTTATTGTTAGTGTCCTTGATATCCAGATCTAGCTGTATTTAATATCCCCTTCCCTTTTCAATTTCCACAGCGCATTATAGGCCAATGAGTTTTCCGCCAAAGTTATTGAGTTTCTCCGTCGCTGACCGTGCAACCGTCTTGAACAGCGTTCCCGGTATCTGAGAAGAAATAGCTTGCTAAAATTGAAATGTACATAACTTAGTTTTTACTGCGTAATAAAGGATCTAGGTTTAGTTATTATACTTTCGCGATTCGAACACATTTTGTCAACATAACACAGGACTTTGTTCTATTTACCTAATAAGGACTTAGCTCCAGATCAGAATAGATAATAGGTAGGTACACGGGTAGATTCGGGAATGTATTGAAGGTAAAACATTGCCTTTCCCTATTTAATTATGGCCTCGAATCGCCAATCAAATAATAGCTTATATTAAAGACAGTAAACCGGACCTAATTGCGATCTAAAATCGATTAAATCCGGTGTAACATTTTCAATATGAGTAAAAATATCGAAAGTTTAGATGCTATACCTAGGTATATTTGCTTAAATAGTCTATAAAAACGAGACGACCAGGACATGTGTATGATGGTAAGCAACACGCCTGCCCATAACATCACAATGTCACGCAGCTATTGGAACATGAATAATCCAAATCATTACGCACTGTACTGCGCTCGTCACCCAGAGATTTAAAATGTTTAATCTCTATGCCCTGTAATAGGGTACCGGACTGGGTCAAATATACACCATCCTA
This sequence comes from Ectropis crepuscularia, assembly GCA_963693475.1. NCBI lineage: Eukaryota > Metazoa > Arthropoda > Insecta > Lepidoptera > Geometridae > Ectropis > Ectropis crepuscularia. Next base: position 23,162,583 of record OY856338.1, read on the forward strand.
ATTAGTCCGTCAGCTAGATCATGGAAAAAATCGTACTCACAAGTGACGTCACACGAAACTTCGAAGCGCTGTATCTTCGTAATTTTTTGTTTGTGAAACAAAAGAAAAAATACGTGTGCAATATTATTTGGCAATCTAACTAACGAGCTACTTAGTTTTTTTGAGGATAGTACCCTATTTCACGGAAAACATTGCCCTTCAAACAGGAACACATTAGGTAATGTTTATAATAAACTAGCTGACCCCGCAAACGTTGTTTTGCCTTAGTGAACAACCCTTGTCACTTAGGGGTATGAAAAATAGCTAGTAGCCGATTCTCATACCTACAGAATATGTATATAAAATTTGGTTAAAATCAGTAAAGCCGTTTCGGAGGAGTAAGGAAACAAACACTGTGACACGAGAATTTTATATATAAGACTAGCTGACCCCGCAAACGTTGTTTTGCCATATAATTATAGGTATGAAAAATAGCTAGTAGCCGATTCTCAGACCTACTGAATATGCATATAAAATTTGGTTAAAATCAGTAAAGCCGTTTCGGAGGAGTAAGGAAACAAACACTGTGACACGAGAATTTTATATATAAGATAATAGCGCGATAGGTCATCAGGTCATCAGGATAAATCTTAGTTGTTTTTTTCTAGTAATAATAGGTGTGCTCTTGACCGCCATTTAGCCTGATTTAAAGCGACGATGCGTTTTTGGCTTTGAGGATTGAGGTTTTTGAAACTTAGATATGTATGTTCCATTAGACACTTTGATTGTGCCGATCAGAACGATATAAATATCTTGTACTAGCAGCGCTCCGCGTACTCCGTTTTACCCGCGTAGTTCCCGTTGTTTTATCGGGATGAAAAGTAGCCAATGTGTTCTTCCAGACTATAATCTAACTGTGTTTCAAATTACAGCCCATTCCGTTCATACGTTAGGACATGGTTGAGCAACAAACGTCCAAACATTGACATTACCACACCTTTGCCATTAATTCTACCGCCAAGCAGTAATGTGCAAACATTTCTGTGTTCCGGTTTGAAGGGCAATGTTTCCAGAAAAATTACAGGGCTTAGAGATATCATCTTAGATCTCTGGGTGACGAGCGCAGTGCAGTACTAGGTAATGATTTGGACTCTTCATTTTCCAATAGCTGCGTGTCGCTGTGCTGTTATGTGGCAGGCATGTTGCTTACCATCAGGCACATGTCCTGTTCGACTAGTCACTTTTTATTTAAAAAAAAAAAAAAAAAAAAAAAAATATTAAGATAAATGTGGTGTCTCTTTAGAGATCGTTGAAATTATAGAGGTCGATACACATGGCTACCAGTAGTGCAGCTTGGTAGTGCCGTGGGGAATAAACCTGTTATTTTACAGCAAAAATGCAAATTGGCTATTAAAATACTAGGAAATATTAGTAGGTATTTCGAGGATGATTAGACTATAAAACTGACCTCTAAGATTGAATTAACGATGTTCGAGACACCAGACGCTCCTTTGACGAGAGCTTGTCCCGCCGCATAGAACCTATCGCCTGTGTTGCCATACTTGTCGGATTCGCTGATGGTGTCCACTATAGGCTTGGGCTGCAAATCAAGCACAAAGATAAGTATTTTACCCTTCGTCTGAAATCGTTCATAACCTTAGATAGGTTGTTAAATGGTTATCTTTAGTCATTTGGATACGTCACGAAAAAAATATATTTTTTTTATAATAAAGAAAATATAAGCCGACGCTTTTTCGGCTATTTTTATTTATTGAGATAATAACGTATTTCCAATACTTACCTAACTTTAAAACGTACGTCTCTGTCAGAGCAAAATTAAATTATTTTATTACATTGATACAAATTATACAAAAAAGTGAACATAAAACCATGGACGTATATATACAAAAAATTGGACATAGTCTCGCTAAACACAAATTGTGTCTATAGAGTCGGCCAGTGCGCCGTCACATACAGGCGGACACGCTGACCCGAAACAAAATACATACATACGACATAAGACAAAAATATTTTCACAATAATATGTCAATGCTAATGTTAGTTTCTTTCGCTTTTCGTGTTCTAACATATCATGTAATATGTTAACCACATGGCTCATATAGGTATTGTTAGGACTCTTTGAAGATTCCCCTTCGGGAAGTACTACGCCTTTGCCAGTTATTCTTCCGCCAAGCAGTAATGTGAAAACATCCCACACTAGCACTGCCCTGCGCGCGTCACCCAGAGATACAATATACGATGTTTTATCTCTATGTATTGTAATTTTTCCGGAAACATTGCCCTTTAAACCGGAACACAGTAAGCTTTAGATAAACTTTAGATTGGTGGATAATTCTGCACCTTCTGACCCCAAACTAAGCAAAGCTTGTACTATGGCGGCCAGATAGCTGATATAATACTTGTATAGTTTTAAATACATACTTATTATACGTAGAAACACCCAGACACAGTACAAACAATTGAATTCATCACACAAATATTTGCACTGGGTGGGAATCGAACCCACGAACCTCGGCTTTGCAGGCAGAGCTACTACCCACTACGCCACGAGGCCCGTCAGTAATGTTTGCACATTACTGCTTGGCGGTAGAATAACTGACAAACGTGTGGTACTTTCCCAAACGGACTCTGCAACGATTCCTACCACTCCAAAAAGTCAAACTTGTTGCCGGTATACTATAGATAATATTAGACTACAGGCCCGTGTACAAATTGATGGGTAATTTGAACCACCAGGAGACCGTATGTAGAGAGACAGAAGAGTATAAAATAATAAGATTCAGCACTATCCCGTCATTCGTAAGCTGTCCAACTGAGTGCAGGTGAAGATGAAGGGTTGTAACCCTCGATCTTTTCTCCTTGTCGCATGATTTTTGTACGGCGTTGCGGAATAATAGATTAGAAGAGGTTTTAAAACTGTATGGAACCGATCTACTTTACTTAAGTAGATTAAGTACAGCCGTACTAAATTTACCCAAAACATCAGCAGAAAATCAAAACATTTTTCCGATAAAAAAAATATAAAAAAGAAAACAATATTTACAGTTGCAATACCTCTTCTAATCCATTATTCCGCAACGCCGCGCCGTAGAATAACCACGCTACAAGGGGAAAAGATCGACGGTTGCAACCAACAATTGTGTACACGGGCCTATAGTCTATATACTATTGTCTATTATGTTGATAAATTTGTAACTATTTTCATAATTCTTACCATGAGGCACATGCCCTGCTCGTTTCGTCACTTTTTACTATAAAATTAGTTAACCCCTAACAAAAATTCTGGATCCGGTTGCCCCTCAACTTAAAATCGCTCATTAAAGTACTTGAAAAATACCTGAAAAATTCCCGCGACGACGTTTTGAAAATTTTCTTTAACAGAAAGGGCCCGGCTACCCAGTCCCTCCGTCTCATACGCTGCACTCTCCAATTTCGTTGCGGGTGGCGCAAAGGGTCCCAGAAAGTTAGACTGTTGAAAAAGAACATTAGGATATTAGGATATTACTTTATCTCGAGTACCCAGGACCATACAGAAACCGTCAAAGGCTGTAATTTTTATCTTATATATAAAATTCTCGTGTCACAGTATTTGTTTCCTTACTCCTCCGAAACGGCTTTACTGATTTGAACCAAATTTTATATGCATATTCTGTAGGTATGAGAATCGGCTACTAGCTATTTTTCATACCCCTAAGTGACAAGGGTTGTTCACTAAGGCAAAACAACGTTTGCGGGGTCAGCTAGTAATCAATAATATTATAATATGTCGAGTTATAAAATATTTTTAAACAGAAAATTAAACCGACTTCAACACCACAAATAGACACTCAAAAGCGAAACGAGTTTACTAGTAACGCCCCACGACTTTACCCGTAGTTGCCGTTACAGTTGTTTTCCCGCGGTATAAATAGCCTATTAGATTTGATATTTTGATTTTTTTTTTTTAATTTTCAATTTAATAGTAATATTTCTGGTAAGAAATCTTCGGGTGAACTTTAGACCATGGCCGTCTAGAAATGCTTGTAATGCGTGTTGCCATGGTTACCATTACACATTTACACATCTAAACATGGCCATCTAGATGGCCAAGCTTAGAAGACCTATTTAGACGACAATGCTTTGACAATTTATTCCAGACTAGCAGCGCCCTCCGGTTTCATCCGCGTAGTTTCCAAAGTATTTTATCAAATTCTGAGTTTTCACTTCTATCGGCAGTCCCTATGACTGCCATTTTTTTTTAAACTAGTGAAATATAATATTTATGTGAAGAAAGACGAAATAATAAAATCTATACCTATATATAAAAATCAATGCCACTTTTCGTTGTTATTGAACTCCTCCTGAACGGCTGGACCGATTTGAATGATTTTTTTTGTATACGTTTGGGTAGGGCCCTGGAAGGTTTAGATTCACATATCAGCCCGGCAGATGGTGCTTCAATTGATATCTAGGTTATTATTCGAGCGAAGCCGGAGCGGGCGGCTAGTATACTATAAAATAATAAAAATACTCACTTTGGCATCTAAAGTATTTCCCAAGAAAGTGTTGGCAACTTGAAGTTTTTGTGTTATGAAGTTTCCGCCCGCGGGGTCGGGTTCACCTCCGGGATAATTTTCGGGAAGGATTCCCTGCAATACTTGAACATTAGAGCTGACTTGCGGTTGATCGACGCTGACTTGTGATTGGCCGTCGATGGTGGATTTTGACGTGTCACTATTCGATTGCGGTTGGTCGTAAACTGGCAAATCGATCCGTATTGGGTCGTCGACTGGGGCTGACAAACAGCCACCCAGCAAAAACAGCATGATTAGAGATTTGCATGTCATCCTGAAACGAAATAAATAATATGGATTTCATTTTTCAGTTCACCAACCTGCGAAAAAGAAATTGGTTTTTGTTCTGCCCCGGTAGGTACTCATGCACCGGGCTAATTAAAATAGCTAATTCCTAATGATGGGATCAGGGAATTGGGATTTTTGAAGTGAAAACTTCTTTTGGCGCACCACGAATAGATTTTTCATGGGCTGTGAATTGAATTCTAGCGTCACGCTTGAGAATCCTGAGAAATATTTGGGTGAACTCGGGACAATGGCCATTGACCATCTAGAAATGCCCCAGCATTTCCCATTGGCTATCTAGAAAGGCGTCAATATTTCCCATTGGCTATCTAGAAATGTGTCAGCAATTCTAGATTTCTCCTGTTTCAATCAAATTCTGAGTTAAAAATGTTCACTTCTATCAGCAGTCCCAATAACTGCCAATTTAAAAAAAAAAAAACATCTAAAAATATGAGTAAAACAGCGAAAAGTTGTAAACTTATTGGGTCCTCGTCGCAACTTAAGAGATTTTTTCCAAGTCACCTAGTCACTATTGTAGTTAGGGTAGTGTAGGGTGTACACTCCGATTGTGGAGGCCCTAATATTGTAGCCCCGGATATCAAAATCTGGCCCAGGGTTTGTTTCTGACTTATAAATCACTTTCTTCTCTCTCGTTTAGTACCTCCCTACCTAGTTTGTGATTTAGGTCGGATATTTGGACAAAAGGAGTTCGTAATTACGTATGTCATTTTGAATTGTATTTTCAAAGTCAAATTTATCAGTAAGTAATATTTATTTCGAGTATAATTTTTTTTGTAAATAAATACAGTAAACTTTCACAATGAACATGCCCGCTGTCGATCACTGCTTTGGAATATTTCCACCAAAGTACGCTTGTTTTTTGATATCAGTTGGAGGTCTAGGTTCTGGGGGATTTGGACTATTCTTAGTATTTCTGGGCATGTTGCCTGGAGATCACTTTTGCGAGATATACTTCTGCACACAAGATGAGGATTTGGAGACGTTAATATTGGCCAGTATCGGCATCATATCACTATTGCTTATCCTTTCTAATGGCATGTTATTTTTCAGTTATTTGTCAGGCAAAAAAAGTATGATAGTAGGTGCAAAAAATGTTATATTGATTATGTGTAGTCTTATATTAATGGCACTGATTGCTCTACCACTTTTATGCTATTTCTTGAATTTGGCTTGTTTTTTTAAAAGTTTAAGTATATCGAGTATTGTATTTATTAATTTGTATTTAGGTCTTTTTGTAGGGGCATGGCTTTATTTTATGGTCATAGCTTATAATTATGAACTAGAGTACTCGTTTTAATAACACGGAGGGCTCGTTCTAGCACCAAAAATCCAGTTTTAGTAGTTCTGGTGGTGGGTAGCAGTTTTGGATGACACATTTGTATTCAATATGTATTTGCATCAACATATCTGTATTCAGATGAATGTGAAAGCCTATAAAAATAGCAAAACAACAAGGAAAAATGAGAAGAGAAAAAATAATTTATTCTAATCTAATGTCGTCTCATTCGTGATACTCTAATCGAGTAAACCATAATTGTATAGTTCTCAACTTAACTCTCATTTTTATGGCTAGTCAAGAAATGTATTAAGAATCTGTGTTTTTTTTATCTTGGGTTGCTAATCAAAGTCAATCATGTTTTAATTTTGATAAGATTTTGTTTTGAAATTTTATTAAATATTTAGTATAAAATATAGTCTTATTTAATGTGTCAGAGATTGAAAGACAGTTTTATTAATTTGTAATAAGTAAGCATGTACTGGTACCTAAATGTACCTATTGTTTTAAGTAAATTTAAGTAATTAATACTTTTTTGAATGATATAGATTAACACCATGTCGGCCATCTCGGCTGATAGCTATTCTGCAATAACACAATAGGAGGTTTGCCAATGACCGTTATCTTGTCTGATGTAATGTGACGATGCGGTCTACGATGGAGCGGGTTTACCTAGAAGTAACCGATTCACTCTCGATTTGAAGACACCAAGATTGTAACCATCGGGAAAAACCCACTTAGGCAACACATTCCGCAGCTTTCACATTATTATCACAAATGTAGAGTCAAATCAGCTCTTACCCACCGTCTACCTCCTGAGACCACCCGGGAGAACCGTGGGAAGTATTTTTAGGGTTCCGTGAAACGTAAAAACGGAACCCTTATAGATTCGTCATGTCTAGACAGACATGTCAGTCTGTCCTTCCGTATGTCACAGCCACTTTTTGCCGAAACTATGAGAACTACACTGTTGAAACATGATAAGTAGATAGATTCTGTGAACCGCATTAAGATTTTTACAAAAATTATATGAAAAAGCAATAAATTTTGGGGCGAACGAAACACGTGGGCCGTGAGTTGAGCACTTGGCTCAACTCATAGCCCACGGAAAATCTGTATATGGTGCGTCAATAGATAGAATGTACAAGATAGAAAAAATGATAAAAAACCGACTAGCTGCAGCAATTTCACAAAATCTATTGCAAATAAACAAAATTCACTTTATTCTTCATTAACCTTCGACGTAAAAACAACTGGGTGTTATAAGTTCAACGTGTCTCTCTCTCTGTCACCGTTTGTATGTTGCATCATGGCTCCCAAGATAGTTGTATTCCATCGCAATTGGTACAGACGTTTCAAAGTTTTCAGTTCTTTTGTTAGCTGCAGTAGGAATCTTAGACGCAACAGAATTTACTTTACTTGCATATCTAAAGTTTAAAGCATTTATGCGTCGTAGGTTTTTTTTAAGCAGATGCAACGCACAAAATGTTCGCTCTGCAGGAATTCTGGGCCTAATGGCAGCTATTTTGCATCAAACTAAAATAGAATCACGTAATTCGGATCATAAATCTCGGAGTATTCGATGTACGTACCTACATAAAAACATTCCGATCAAATTGATAACCTCGTCTTGTTTGAACTCGGTTAAAATAGATGTAAGATTCTTTGATATTGGTGTTGTTCCTAAGATTTGTAGTTTGTTCCTACAAGTACCTCAACTGCAAGAGATAACAACTGGCAAAATTGACCTTCTCGGTCTAACATTAGTACCCATAGATCTCAGGTATAGAGATATAAAAACAAATACTTATTAGTTGTTCAACGCGAACGAAGTCAGGGCTGGCCGATAGTTAAATTGAATTAAAATGCTATTAATTAAAAGCTGTGTAAGTTTTTTCTCTCAAACTTTGTTTTGGTAGAAATGATCTTCACCGTTGTTGGCTGATTATTTATTGTACAAAACTATACCAACGTAGCCCTTTACTGCAAGAGTATCTCTCTACTTAGTCTGTGACTGCATTCCGCATTGCAATCAAAATATTTTTTTGTATCCAGTATGTATTCTCATTAACAACAATGATAACTTATTGTTAGAAAGCTACACAACTGCGAGGTAATAAGTAAAGGTAGTACGTGTAACATCCAAGGCTGACATATTCAAATTACTTAATATGATTTTGTAATTCATTGAATAAACATTTTAATTTAATTATGTGCCTTGATATTTTCTGCGATTTCGGCTAAATGTCTATCTACATACTTATCAGATCTGCTGGACTTTTGGTAGTGATAGGACTCTTTACAGAGCGCTCAGATGTTTACCACACTGATATTAGTTATTCTCCCGTCAAGCAGTAATGTGCAACTATTACTCTGTTTCGCTTGAGCCATGTTTCCATAGAACTTACAGCAAAGATAGAAATAAATTATGTTATGTAATTTTTTTTTTTATAGGTTTCAACTTGACCGCCATCTCACCTGATGTTAAGCGACGATGCGGTCTACGATGAAGCGTGTTTACCTAGATGAAACCGATTCGCTCTCGATTTGAAGACACCAAGATTATAACGATCGGGAAAACCCCAGTCAGGCAACTCATTTCACAGTCTCGACGTTCTTATCACAAAAGTAGAGTCAAACCTCTTCGTGCCCATGTCTTGCTCGTCATTTCACTCATCATTATAAAAAAAAAGATGTGCCATTCTATGAAATTACAAAATAATCTGTTCAAATGTGTTTATGTTGCCCTTACTTAAAGACTAATTTAAGAGACAACAAGAACAAATTAAAAAAAAATATTTACCCCCGACTACCTTGGATTTGAGTCTTGTACGGTATTCTACTAGTCAAACCCATCAATTTCGTTTGATACCCATATTGACGGAGTTGCGAAAAAATCTATAATTCGCCTTTTGTGGTGACGACTACGGTGCCACAGGCAGATACATATAGACAGACATCAAGGTCAAACTTTTAACACCCCTCTTTTTGGTCGGGGTTTAAAAATACAAGATGGTATAGAATCTACACTTATTTTATTCTCAAAATTCATGACCATGAATAGATTTTTTCTATAACAGTTGAACATAACAAATGAGAAAACATATTCATCAAAATAATATTAACGTAAATTATTTCTGTTATTACTGTTATTTCGGTACAGTATCTGTATCTGTATATAGTATGCCAGTAACGGAGAGTTTATTGGTTTCCAATAAAAAAAAAAAAAAAAAGTTGCATCTTAGAATTCGACGCTCTTAGAAGAAGAACAATGTATAGTATTTATGCCAGAAATACCGACCTGGGGCCCATAGCAAGTCTCAAAAACAAATTATTTACGTAGCTATACCGATTTTAATATTTACCCCTTAATTGCAAACAAAGTATCGAAAGGAAATCACTTACGTAGGGTTCCCGGCGTCGTCCAAAGCCCAGTTTGGTCAAGAGGAATAAGGAACGGGAGTAAAGGGGAATTTGGAATACCAAACCAGACAAATTCCGTAGACTTCCTTCCGCCCCAGAACGATCCTGCGTTCTAGAAGCGGCCAATCCAGTAGCCACCTCACAATCAATAGTCCAGCACTAATCCAGTAGTCACAATTAATGTTAATAAAGTGTTCCCGCACAATACTAAAACTTTTATCCCGAAAAACTCGTCGTTCCCGCGAACTATAACACTTTTATCCAGAAAAGCACCAGTTATAAAAACTAACCAAAAAAAACCAGTGATTGTCGTTCCCGCGACCAGAGACAACGTACAATTCAGCCGGCTGTCAAAACATAGATCCGCTATATTTCGATGGCCGATATAATGTTGCCCGATTATACGGAACAAAACCCCCGACCAATTGAACTCCAGCTCAATTTTAGAAACCAGTATTTAGCAGTATCCGGACCCCAAATAAAACGAAATTCCCAACTTTGACCCGAAAGTGGAAATCAAACCAAAAAAAAACACTACCAAAAATAGTAATAAAATTAAATTAAATTTTAACCATGAAAAATACGTATATCTAATAAAGAGGCAAGCGTGCCAGAGAGGACACCGCGCGCTGAAGTCTGGAACCAGAAACCAGAATCTCCGCCACGCGGGGTGTGCCATCAGTACCAGATATCAATTTTAAAATACGTCCCCTACGCCAGAGTAGGGGGGCCAAATTTGCCTCTTTTAATAATACTAAGTCCCCTTCCCGAGGGGCCTCCGTCCTATCTGTCCATTTTACCCGTTGTTGCAACAGATGCAAGTACTCGGCCGACCAGCGCCTCCAGAAGTCTTGACTTATTTGCTGCAATAACTGAAAACGGGACAGGCGTCCGGGGCGCTCATCCTTCCAGGGATACTCCGGCAACGCGGTTAAAGGCTGACCGATCAAGAAGTGACCCGGCGTCAAGACTTCTAGATCGTTAGGGTCAGGCGAGATTGGACAGAGAGGACGGGAATTAAGCACTGCCTCCACGCGGCATAGTACCGTGACTAACTCTTCCCAAGTTAACACGGTCTCCCCGATGACACGGCGGAGATGGGTTTTAGCAGACTTCACCGCAGCCTCAAAAATTCCTCCCCAGTGAGGACAGGCCGGCACACTAAATTGCCAGCTGATTCCCCGCTGGGCGAGAGCCAGACTTAAACTATTATTACCAGAATTTAAAAAATTATTAACTTCGCCTAAATAATTCGCCGCCCCTCGATAATTTGTGCCATTGTCCGAACGTATTAAAGAGGGTACTCCTCTTCGCGCTACAAAGCGATCCAGCGCCGCGACAAAGGCCTCCGTAGACAGCGCAGAGACCAGCTCCAGGTGGACTGCTTTGGTGGCCAAACACACAAAGACGCACAGGTAGGCTTTAACGACCTTGGCGTTACGCAACGTCGATGACTTGACCGAGAAGGGCCCAGCGAAGTCCGTTCCGACCCCGTCGAACGGCCTCGAGGGAGAAATCCTATCCGGAGGAAGATCTCCCATCATGGGCTGCATGGTAGACGCCTTGAGCCTATAACAAGGGACACATCTAAACAGCACCTTTCGGACCGCCCTGCGAGCCGACAAGATCCAGAATTCACGCTGCAACACAGCGAGAAGCGCGCCACATCCAGCGTGCGCGTTACCGATATGCCGATCGGTGATCAGCAGGTCCACCAGAGGACCTCCTTTCGGTAGCAACAGGGGGTGCCTGCTGCCGTACGGCAGGTTGGCTTTCCGGAGCCGACCTCCTACGCGCAGAAGACCATCCTGATCTGTGAAAGGGTTCAACTTGGCGACCGCACCCTTCAAACGAGCGCGTCCGCAGCGCAGCGCCTCAAGTTCCGTCGGAAACCTTTCACCCTGCACCAGCCGAATAAGGTGCAGCAAGGAACTCCGACGCTCCTCCACAGTGGCGATCTGGTCACTCCTCCTCTGACGAGGGTGACGACAGTTGTGGATGAAGCGTTTAATCCAGCTAGTTACCCCCAACAACTTATCCAGCTTGCTGTAACGACCCGTCAACCAGTCAGGGTCTGGGGGCACTTCCGCCACAATCGCATGCACGCGGACTCCGGGCAGCTCCGCTCGCTCCGAGTCCGCGCCGAGAGCTGGCCAGGAAGCTTCTGGCTCCCGCAGCCAGTCCGGACCCCACCATAAGGGGTGATCAACTAGCTCCGGCGCGGAACAGCCGCGCGAAGCACAGTCAGCGGGGTTCAACTCACCCGGGACATGTCTCCAAACCATGTCCAGTCCAAGGTTTTGGACTTGGGAAACCCGATTTCCCACAAAGGTCTCCAAGGTGTGAGGGGCTGCTCTTAACCAGGCAAGCACGACCTGACTGTCGGACCACGCATAGACATTCCGGATGTCTATCGAGGTGGACAGTTCCTGATATACATGCTTGAGCAGCCGAGCAAGTAATGTGGCTCCGCTCAATTCCAGTTTCGGAATGGTGAGTCGTGTCCTGATAGGAGCTACCTTGCTCTTCCCCAATAAGAGCGTGACATTGACGTGGCCTCCAGCGTCAACTGTACGCAAGTACACAGATGCGGCATAGCCCAGCTCGGACGCATCACAGAACCCGTGCAGGCTGATCCGGCTACAGCCTGGTGGCAGAATGCGACGGGGCAACGCCACTCGATTAACCGTTTCGAGGTCAGATATTAAACGAAGCCAAGTGTTAAGCGAGTCTCCAACCAGGGGGTCGTCCCATGAGACCTTCAGAGTCCAAAGTCGCTGTAACAGACACTTGGCTGCGATCAGAACCGGACTGATCCAACCGTTTGGATCAAACATCCTGGCGATGGTGGACAAAACCGTCCGTTTTGTCCACGCGCGTGTGGCTTCCAGTGCCACCCGAAAGGTGAAGATGTCAGCAACCGGTTGATACTGCATGCCCAGAACCGCAATCCCGTGCGGATCGTCACCTTCCTCGAAGAGCCCGGGATCCTGCTGGTGATCGTCCGGGATACCAGCCAGGACGTTGGGGTCGTTAGAGAGCCATTTCCGAAGCTCATAGCCTCCAGATGCGAGAAGCTCTGTAAGCTCATCCCGGAGCAACAGAGCTTCCTCCACCGTCTGCGCACCAGTGCAAACGTCGTCCACGTACAGGTCGCGTTCCAGAACTGCGGCTGCACGTGGGTACCGAGCCCGTTCTTGCTCCACCAACTCCAGCAGTGAGCGGATCGCAATGAAGGGGCTTGATCTCAACCTCAACCCATAGGTGTTGGTGTTCAACTCATACACCATCATAGGGTCCTGAGGACTTTCCCGCCAGAGGATCAACTGGAACCTCCTGTCCTCGGGGTGTATGACCGTTTGTCGGAACATCATACGGATGTCCGCTCCCAACACCACCTGATGCCTACGGAAATTCAGGATGATGTCTACAATATCCCGATGTAACTTCGGTCCAGCGTGGAGGCACTGGTTCAGTGACACTCCTGTCGAAGTCGGAGCGGATCCATCGAACACCGTCCTGAGTTTGCCTGTCGACGCTTTCAAAACAGCGTGATGAGGCAAAAAGTAGTGGTCCATGGTCGACCAGTCGTCGCGAGCCGGAGACATGTGGCCCAGTGCCTCATACTCCCTCATGAACTCGATGTACTTTTCCCGAAGTACAGGATCTCGAGCCATGCGTCGCTCCATGGACCTGAGCCTTTTCTCGGCCAATGATCGAGACTGGCCCAGACGCGGGGGGTTATCCCGGAAAGGCAGCCTAGTCTCCAATCGCCCAGAAACCATTCTCCGAGTGTGAGCCTGATAAAAGTTCTCACACTCCACGTGCTCGGGATCCAGCCGAGACACGGTAGGCGGCTCTTCGATCTCCCAGAACCTCTGCATGATCTGAGCGAGGGCCGTTCCCGTAAAAGAAGCCTGATTCGACTGCTGCCACTCATCCACCATTCCCAAAATGGCGTTCCCGTAGATGGTGGGCAGCGCCATCAGCGAAGACTGATCCAGCAGTCTAGGCTTGCCGTTCATGATGTAACCCAGTACATCAGAACCCAACAAAAGGTCTACCGGACCCGCCATCCCGAAGCGGGGATCCGCCAACCTGAGACCCTTAGTACAGGACAAAAGATCCGGATCTATGTCCGCCTGAGGAAGCCAACCGACAACCGAATCCATGACGGTGGCCCTGACCGCAATCCTTTCCGAATATGAATGTACGGATGAGAAGGAGAGGCGGGTCTGTCCAGCCAACCGCACCTCTGTGTTCCCGACTCCTCGCAACGGAGTCGGTGACGGAAACCTAGCCAGGCCCAGGCGATGAGCAACCCGGGTTGTCAAAATACACCCCTGGGACCCTGTGTCCAAGAGCGCTCGTATCCGGACGTAGTCGCCTCTTGGACCCCAAACCCTTATCCAGAGGGTGGGCAGCAGGACCACCGGTTGATCCTGTGCCAAGGGAACGGAGGCTAGTCAATCCCTCCGAGGCCCGTCCGAACCCGTCGGACTACCGGGCCCAGCCCAGTATGGCTGCCGAGTGCAAAGGGCCATCGGAGGGGGGGCATATCCAGCTGCCCTGCCGTACCTAAAGTAGGGCGGGTGGTAATCCAGCCTCGGATGCTCATGGAGGGGAGGCGTGTACGCCCTCCATTGCATTAATCGCGGATCCAGCGGCGGAGAAGGATAACGCTGGGGAGGTGGCCCCCGTGGTGACTCCGGTATCACCCCTCCACCTCTCCAGTTCGCCCGCGTCCGCGCGGGCTGTGAGGTCGGTGACCGAGCCGCGTGTAGGACGCCCCTTGTTGGGCTGCCCGGTGCTGCCGTGGGTTGGGGTGGAGGGGGTGTGCTCCACGCTGTAGCCACTTCATTGTTGTACAATGCGTGGCTCTGCGTGGGAGCGCCCCCGCCCGTGGAGGGCCCCCTCCCTGAGGGCTGTCGACCAGCACCATCGCTCCTGACGCACAAGAGCTGATGGTGTGGTCCCCCACACCCAGGACACGGCCGTGCCGTGGGGCAGTCATTGAACAAATGACCCCCCAGGCACCCGTAGCACCGACGCAACCTCCGAACGATCCCTCGTCGTTCAGAAGTCGTCCGCGCAAGCAGGGCCGGACACTGCACCAGCGCGTGAGGCTGGCCACAGTTCGGGCACTCCTGCTCCGACGTACTCGTCACCGTCGCCGTCCGCTTCACCCCACCCTGAGTGCGGGAATTGGTAGGTCGCGGTCCTGTTCCGGCAGGGCCACGAGCTGAAGCGGCGGGCTGCGCCTCCTGCGGCGCCGACTCGACCATCCTCGCCTCCCACTCCAGGACCCGAAGCAGCTCCTCAAACGTGGGGAAGACCTTCGGGTCGCCGTGAAGGCCCCTTTCCCGCTCGAACCGGGCGCGCAACTCCAGCGGCACCTTGCCCAGCAGAATGTGGACCAGCAGAAACGACCAGTGTTCTACTGGCAGTCCCAAGCTGCGCAAGGCGTTGTACGCCACCTTCACGGGCGTGAGGATTAGCGGCCTCAACTGAGACCTCTCAGTCACCTTCGGCAGCCCCAGTATTTGGGACACGTGAGCGTCGGCGAGGAGCCGAGGGTTTTGGAACCTCGTCTCCAGCAACTCCATCGCCGTGCCGAAGTTGTCGTCGTCCAGCTCCAGGTGCTGGATCAGGGAGAGTGCCTCACCCTCCAGTGACGTGCGGAGATACGCCAGTTTCTCCGCCCTCGTCAAGTCGGTGCGTGAATCTACGAGAGAGGCGAACATACTCCGGAAGCCGCTCCACTCTCGCAGGTTACCTGTAAACCTGGGCAAGTCCAGAGTGGGAAGGCGTCCCACTACACCCGAGCCCGCATCCCTGATGACGGGTCCCGAGCTCGCCCTTCCCTGACGAGACCTCTCCAGCTGGCGAACCCTTTCGGAGACCTCGTCGTACACATCCAGGATGCGCCGCATGTCCGCCTCGATCCTCTCCATCTGCTCCTCAGGTGGAGACGGCCTTGCATCCCGCAGCGATCCTGCGCTCCTCTCAGCGACCTCCAGGCGCCTGTCGAGCTGTTCTGCCCTGTTTAGCAGCGCCTCCTCCCGGTCTCTCCGGCCGACCAATCCTTGTAAGGATTCGAACCATCGGAGCTGGTTGGCCAAATCCGAAGCCATTTTAAATTTAAATTTAAATTTTAAATTAACCTAAAGTTCGGACAATGTCACAACAATTATATCCGCAACCTATTAAGCCGGATACCACTTAATACCAATTTCCCGACAGTTTGGGGATAAATTATAAACTGGGAACCCCCAAATATCTGGCCTACCTGATATCTTTTCCCAGAAAACTAAAAACAAAAAAGGGGTATTTACGGTTAACCGCGCTCTGTCTACCAAAAAATGTATAGTATTTATGCCAGAAATACCGACCTGGGGCCCATAGCAAGTCTCAAAAACAAATTATTTACGTAGCTATACCGATTTTAATATTTACCCCTTAATTGCAAACAAAGTATCGAAAGGAAATCACTTACGTAGGGTTCCCGGCGTCGTCCAAAGCCCAGTTTGGTCAAGAGGAATAAGGAACGGGAGTAAAGGGGAATTTGGAATACCAAACCAGACAAATTCCGTAGACTTCCTTCCGCCCCAGAACGATCCTGCGTTCTAGAAGCGGCCAATCCAGTAGCCACCTCACAATCAATAGTCCAGCACTAATCCAGTAGTCACAATTAATGTTAATAAAGTGTTCCCGCACAATACTAAAACTTTTATCCCGAAAAACTCGTCGTTCCCGCGAACTATAACACTTTTATCCAGAAAAGCACCAGTTATAAAAACTAACCAAAAAAAACCAGTGATTGTCGTTCCCGCGACCAGAGACAACGTACAATTCAGCCGGCTGTCAAAACATAGATCCGCTATATTTCGATGGCCGATATAATGTTGCCCGATTATACGGAACAAACAATGTTCCAAAGTACGGGTTTTTTTCTTTTAAACTAAATAGATGGCAGTAGTGCCTTTTTGGAACTACATTGTCACAGCCAATACAAAATATTTTTTCTTGATTATTTTAATTTTACGTGAAACATTTGTTCCATGACTCACAAAAAATCCTTAACATTTCGTTTGTTAACATTTAAAAAATTAGAATATGGTTTCGAAAATTTCGGTAACTTTTATAATAATTGATCCCTAATTACAGCCTACTTGTGTACCTGCATAAACATTTGAAATACGGCGCTAATATTTGGAAATACCTAAGTATCTAGTAATGTAATGGAAACTAATCATCTAATCGTTTCATATTGGATTTTGTAATACTTAAAATGATAAGAGTACTGCGACGGAACGATAAAGAAGTGTGCCTGATTGCAAGAAACACTTCAGCCCATAAATAAAATAGCTAATTTATAATAATACTAGCTAGCTATAAACCACAGAATGAAGAAATGCAATGATTTAATAGACTGTGCTACAAAATACCCAATCTTCCAAGTTGGATCAAACTGCACACATTGTGCAAATTTTAATTAAAATAAGTTCAGTATTTTATCGCGGATAAACAATATAATTTTTTTTTATATTTATAAAGATTATTTACTTAATACAATAACTGGTCCCAAACTAAGCATAGCTTAGTATTATGGGAGTCAGTTAGCTGATTTACTAACCTATATTATTGTAAATACATATGTAGTTTACAAACAAACACTGTGAAAGCGCTCAATAAAAATAAGCATAGAAAATTATTAATTTTCGCAAATAAACATCTTAGTTAGTAACTATCATAATAAAGAGAAAATTCGCAAGCTTCAACGGAAGTTTAAAAAATACCCATTCATCATTCTGTACTTACCTAAGTACGAAACTGGGTATTAACTAGTTTAATTTTAAAATAATATGCCTTAAAACTTTAACATTTGCATAAGTAATGGGTCGTTTTGGCGGAAGACGTGACCTCTGAAAGTAACCGTCCTAATTCAAAAATGTGAAGCCTAATCGTGAAAGAAGAAAATAATACATTTTTGAGAATTACTTAAGCATTTTTTTTTAAGAAATAGTCGATGTTTAAACATCTTAGTTAGTAACTATCATAATAAAGAGTAAATTCGCAAGTTTAAACGGAATTTAAAGAAATAGCCATTGATCATTCTGTACTTACCCAAGTACGAAACTTGGTATTAATTAGTTTATTTTTAAATAATATGCATTAAAACTTTAACATTTGCATAAGTAATGGGTCGTTTTGGCGGAAGACGTGACCTCTGAAAGTAACCGTCCTAATTCAAAAATGTGAAGCCTAATCGTGAAAGAAGAAAATAATACATTTTTGAGGCTTACCTAAGTATTTTTTTTAAAGAAATAGTCGATGTTTCTGAGATAATTGAATGAGATACAATTATAGTTAAAGTTGTGGAGAGGTAAGTATAAACATTTTGTTTTAGAATAAATACATAATAATACCTACATGGGATACGAGCGACATTTGTAATTCGATGATGTAAAATAGCACCGCTGTTTTATGTATCTACTAGCGGTATGACCCGGGTTCGCCCTTGTTACATATTATATTGTATTGACTAAAGCACTCGGGATCACGTACATATCCAACGGTGAAATAATTTTTGAAATCGGTCCTGTAGTTCCTGAGATTAGCGCGTTTAAACAAAAAACCTCTTCAGCTTTATAATATAATATTTGGATTATATTATTTGGATTATATTTATAGTATGGATTGTTCAATACAAATTTCACAAATATTAAGTGGTTTTTTGCATTAAAAAAAATTGGTAGAAATTTCTAATACGCCACTAACTACAACATAACTAAGCAAACGTTGTTCTGTGGGAGTCAGATTGCTAATACCTTGCGTATTTGTAAAAATACATACCTACTTACATAATATATGACACATAGAAACACCCCGAAACTTTACACAAGGGATACTAAAAAATATTTACTACATATTAAATATTTTGCTAGACTGAAAATTGAACTAGAAAATTATTAAATGAGTAGTAGAAATAGGGTACTTACTTTTTATCGAAGATTGTTTCTATAAATATTGTAGTATTTTTGTCCAATCGAATACAATTTTAAACTCGCGCGCACCTCGTTTGCGACTCTTGTGGCGTCTCCGTTGCGCGCGCGCAGCTACTTTCACGTTACGTCATGGACCTTGGCACTAGCAAAATGGTGCCACTTCCAGTTCCAATAGCGCTGATGCGTGTGAGCTAACACTGCCAGAAGGATCGCAGTTACGTAGTATTACAATATTCGGATTTGATTATGAATTGATCGAGCAGACGAACAAGTCCCATGGCCGAAGCCAAAGTTGCAAAGTTTGAGTGTCTCTATACGCGGAGCGACGTTAAGAAGGCTACGACCCTGTCCGTGTTTAGGGCTCCCACACAGAACTGCGATGCGATGCGGTGCGATGCAAATTGCTCCGATGCGGCGTCGCATAGCATCGCATCGCCGTTTTGTGTAGGAGCCCTTAGGGCTCCTACATCGACGTCGCATCGGAGCAATTCGCCATCGCAAGTTCCTCCGATGCGGCTTCGCATCGCAACGCATCGCAGTTTTGTGTGCCCTTAATATGACCTGGCATAATAGAAAAGGGCTCACCCCGGGGAAATGCAAGCAATGCTAGGCCTTTTACCGTCTGGCCAGATACATTAATTTTCTTTAGTTCTGATATGTTTTAAGGCTTTTCGGTTGTTGGGCTCTCAGTGTTTCGTCCCTAATGAGACTGCTTCTGCCCAGAGGTGTTTATTCTGAGGCATGGTAAGTTCATTGGGATTTTGTTGTACCCAAAATTTATTCAAGAATTCAAGCGAAAGGTCACTCATCAAGGAATCTCAGAAACTACAAAAGCTAGGAATCTAAAATTTTGCATGGAGATCCCTGTTAGCACGTAGGCGCTCGCTATAGACGGGGTATGTCGAAATTCAACCCCTAAAAGGGTGAAAGAAGGGATGAACGGACGAAATATGAAAATTCGTGATTTTCAAAGTTATCAAATTTTGTATCTAGACACTTGATACGCAATGAAATGTTTGTTCTATCAATTTTGTAATTTCGAACTGTACGGGGATGAAATTGGGGTTGAAATGGGAATGAATGTCAATATGGAAGTTCCCAATCGTTGAAGATAAAACTATAAAACTCTTAATATGGGCACTTGGCACGAAGCCAATAAATGTTTGTTCTAGCAATTTTGTAATTTCGAACTGTATAGGGATGAAATTGGGATTGAAATAGGGCATACATGGAAACTTCCAATCGTTGAGGATAAAACTACGATACTCTTTATATGGGCACTTGGCACGAAGCCAATAAATGTTTGTTCTAGCAATTTTGTAATTTCGAACTGTATGGGGATGAAATTGGAGTTGAGATGAGGGACGAATGTCGCTTACGCTTTCACACCTAAACAACTGAACTGAGTTTGATGAAATTCTATGAAATTGTTTTATAATAAGCTGTTTTTAATAACCGTAAATGTGTCTGGGTATAAAAATAGGTACTGCCTGAGTTACCTTAGTATTTATTTCGCGCGGACGAAGTCACGGGTAACAGCTAGTGATTTTATAAAGCTGAAAAGTTTTATTTGAACGCGCTAATCTCAGGAACTACAGGACCGGTTTCAAACACTCTTTCACCGTTTTTTCAAATTTTTTATATAAAGAGTGACGAGACGAACAGGACATGTGCCTGATGTTAAGCAACATGCCTGCCACATAACAGCATAGTGACACGCAGCTATTGGAACATGAAGAGTCCAAATCATTACCTAGCACTCCACTGCGCTCGTCACCCAGAGATCTAAGATATAATATCTCTAAGCCCTGCAATTTCTCTGGGTATACTAGCTTTTATATATTGGTATACAAGCTTTTACCCGCGACTTCTTCCGCGCGATATAAATACTAAATGTTAAGGTAACTCGAGCAATATTTTTATACTTATTTTACAAAAAAAAACATACATATTTACATTTACTAAAAATAGCTTATAAATTTTAAAATATGATTGTACAATTTAATCAATATTATTTCAGTCGTTTAGGTGTGAAAGCGTAAAAGACAGACAGAGTTACTTTATATTATTTGTATGGATTGGATTGCTTCATGTCAAGTGTGTAGATACAAAGTATCATGGTTTCATTTCCAACAATAACGGATTTCCAAATACATTTTCCACACCCAATTTACTTGTAAATGAGTTTAATATTTTTTAGCAACTAAGGGTACCTTTTGTCATTAACCAAAATATATTATAATATATTTTAACACGCTTTTATTAACTTCACTTGTAACTATCTATGTATGTAAGAAAATCTTGTAATCTTAATTTGACCCACTTTCCGGTCTTCGGTTAGGATGAAATTTTGCGCACGCTCTGAATTCTGATGACAATACATGGCTAACTAAGGAAAATTTATTACAAAGCTGTTTAAAACCTACCCCATGATATGGATATTAAATGAAAAGGTTTGCTGTCAGAAATGCGAAAAAAATAGTCACGTGACTTAATTCTAACATGGCGGACATCCAAGATGGTGGATTGGCTATTTGATATGCACCCCCATGATATGGGTACTAAATAAAAGGGTTTGCTAAATGAGATACGAAAAAAATAATCACGAAACCTAAGTTCTGTAATTTTTAGTGCGTGCTAAAAGCGTGTTTTTTAGTTTTTTAAACTACCTATTATAATTATATCATTTCTACACAAATATTAATCAAAATCGGTTTCGGGTTGAGACATGCAAGCTTTACTCTACTCCCTGCATATCGTGCATTTTGGTACAAAATTGTATGGTTTTGTCTTCAACAATGACGAATTTCCATATAAACTTTTATCCAGCACTTCAATCTCAAGTGCATCTACGTACAGTTCTAAATTCAAAATTGCTACAACAAACGTTTATTGGCTTCATGTCAAGAGTCTACATTCAACCTTTCATGGTTTTATCTTCAATAATGTAGATTTTCCAAATAAACTTTCATCCTCCATTTGTACCCCTATTTCATCCCTGTAAAGTTCGAAATTACAGAATTGCAAGAAAAGTTTTTTTAGCCATCATGTCAAATATTTAGATACAAACTTTCATGGGTTTATCTTCAACGATGACAAATTTTCATATAATCTTTCAACCCCTATTTCTTTCCCTTACAGTTAAACATTACAAAATTGCTAGAACAAACGTTTATTGTCTTCATGTCAAGAGTACATACAATCGCATGGTTTTATCTAAACTTTTAACAATTACGAATTTCCAAACAAAGTTTCGTCCCCCATTTCAACCCTTATTTTATCCCTGTAAAGTTCGAAAGTACAAAATTGCTAGAACATACGTTTATTGGCTTCATGTCAAGTATTTAGATACAAACTTTCATAGGTTTATCTTTAACGATGACGAATTTCCATATAAAATTTCAACCCCTATTTCATCCCCTTGCAGTTCAAAATTACAAAATTGCTAGAATAAACATTTATTGAGTTGGTGTCAAGAGTCTAGATACAAAGTTTCATTAATTTATTAATTTCAAACGCATATAAACTTTCATCCCCTACTGCAACCCCTTCAACTCTTCAGAACTTAATATTTTGCCCATGTTTTCTTCTTATGGCGAAAGAAGGATTTGCCAAAAATCAACCCCTAAGGGAATGAAAAAGCGGATGAAAGTTGTATGAATCTTCTAATTAATAAAAATGTAAATAAAATAAAAATGTCATAACATTTTTGCATAAAATTTCATATGAGTTAAGTACGACGTGGATTTTCCACGATGGTTACAATCTTTGTGTCTTCAAATCGAGAGTGAATTGGTTTCTTCTAGGTAAACACGCTTCATCGTAAACCGCATCGTCGCTTAACATCGGGCGAGATGGCGGTCAAGTGTAAACCTATAAAAGTTAAAAAAAAATACAAATAATGAGTTATGCACAAAGCGTTTTTCAAAATTATTCATCCAAAGGCTGAAAGGCTGAAAGGCTAGGGGGATGAAAGTTTGTATGAAACTTTTTATTCTTTGGACTTATTATGTGTATTAAATTTCGTTAAAATGTAGCACGATCAAAATGAGTTAATACGTATTACAGCATTTTTCAAAATTGTACCCTCAAGAGGGTGAAATAGGCGACGGAAGTTTGAATGATTTTTTTAATTTCTTCGACATAAATATTTTTAAGGAAGAATTAAGTAGTACGGCAAAATAATGAGACATGTATTGCAGCGTTATTCAAATAGCAACCCTTAAGAGTGTAAAATAGATGATTAAAGATCAACGCACGGGTTAAACCAAGCGGACATTTATTTAAGCGGGCTTAAATTTTCGCACACTACTTATATGACGTAGGGATCGACCAAGAAAGGATTTTTTAAAACTCTACCCTAAGAGCTGAAATAGGGGATGAAAGTTTGTGTGAAACTTTTTATTACGTGGTCATATTTGTATGAAGTTTCGTAAGAATTTAGTGCCACTAAAATAATTAGTTACATAATTACAGCGTTTTTTGTGATTAGATGATAAAAGTTTGTAGGAAACTTTTGATTCTTTATGCCATACCTATTTGCATTACATTTAGTACGAATTGAAAACCATTGAGGGCGCCATTTAGCACGTAGCTGCTCGTTAAGAGGAGATTATGCGTCATTGAACTCCCACGATTATGAAATAAAGGTTGAAGTTTTATATTGGGAGCCCAC
This sequence comes from Ectropis crepuscularia, assembly GCA_963693475.1. Taxonomy (NCBI): domain Eukaryota; kingdom Metazoa; phylum Arthropoda; class Insecta; order Lepidoptera; family Geometridae; genus Ectropis; species Ectropis crepuscularia. The sequence goes on from OY856338.1 coordinate 23,185,824, forward strand.
GATGCCAATTAAATGGGGATTGACTGGAGTGTCATGGAGACCTAGTGGGTGGCAAAGCTCAGATGCAAAGAATACTAAATGTTTTATAATGTTACCTTTTCATCGCGGCTTAGAGCGGCTATAGAGGTAGAGTTTCAAATAGGTATGTAAAATTAACTTTATCCATTAATTTTTGTACATTCAGCTTGTGGAAATCGTCACATTATATAAATTTCGTTATCCTTGAATTATTAAAAAAAAACATTAGCCGCGCTCGAGAATGTCGACTTGAATAAGAATTATGATTGATATTTTTTTTTACAACTTAGTAGTGTCTCCCTTTTCTTGACGTCACTCTCAAATTGACAGATTAGTGGACTCGCTCTACCTTAATCTGACGTGCTCAAGAATTTCTGATGCTCAATTTTTTTTCTTTATCGACCTTATGATTTATAGGGCTGATATTTGGTCGAGGTACTTAACCGGATACAAGGTAACCACTTGCATATTAATCTGCTGCGCTAGATAAAATCCTGTAGTCCGCGCTAAAGGCCGGGTCACACAGAGGCGATCCGGTAGCGATAGCGATCCGATAGCGATAGCGATCCGATACCGAGTTTGGGATCACGCCCGCTAGCTGTGTGTCAGGTTGCATACAAATTCGAACATTACAAAAAATATCGTCTCGCTATCGGATCGCTATCGCTATCGGATCGCCTCTGTGTGACCCGGCTTTAAGGCTCAAGTCCGTAATTTTTTAAGATAAAAACTTGAAATGTTATATTTATGGCCTTAGTCAACAGATACTAAAAAATGTGCCCTGGTTTTTCTTTTGTTAATAATTACTTTTTATCACCGAAAAGTGCACAGCTTTTTAGTGAATAAATTTATTAACTATCATATATCTATAGGTTAGGCTTTTGGTTAAAATTTACGACACGAAATTTTAATAAAGCAGTCAATTTCCACACAGACCGCAACTTTCTAGGTAAACACGCTCCATCGTAGACCGCATCATCGCTTAATATCAGGCGAGAGTGCAGTCAAGTGTAAACTTATAAAAGTTTTAAAAAAAACTAAAATCCTAGGCGGACCGAAGGCGTGGGCAACAGATAACTTTGTATTAAATGTTGGGTCACGCCTGAACCTATGACCCACGGGTCGGGGGTCCGGTTCCATCGTACCTAAAAACAATCATTCATTTACGAACGTACCTACTACATTATTTACTCTGTGGGGCTTGTGCTGTTTTCGGCTGGCCTATTTTGGCGGAAAACTAATTACTCTGCTAGTAGATACTGAGGGTGGGCTGAAGTTGCTACCCCGCACCTATACCGAAAACGGTGTATTTACGATTAATGTGCGGCAGGCTCGGCGGACCCAAGTGCTGCTAGTGTAGATACAGACAAAGATTTAGATTACAGATGTGCCGTCCCAAACTTCAAGGTGCACGGAATTATGTCACCGTAGGGACGAGTGAGCTCACTTTTTCCGTTCTAGTCGGTTGCAGGAAGAGGTGAAAGCCGGTTGTTTTTACCTATCAGCCTATCACTATTCGTTGTCAGCAACCAAAATAAGTTGAGCCACAGCATACCTTGCCGTTAGCAATTCTAGGGGTCAAGTAGATTGGTGGTGCGTAAATAACTCCGCTGCACATACAGACGCAGTTTGTCACCAATTTCAGGATTATCAGGTCATATCAATAGCTCAAATTCGTTTGATTCGTTACGGCGATGAGATCTTCCGAGTCACTTAGTCTGTCTCTCGGTCTACGTCGACGGCGGAGTTAGGAGGATGTCGGGCTTGTAGAATGCAGTCATTCTGTGTAACCATGTATAAGCCAATAATTTTTTGACCTATTAATTAAACTAGAAAAAATAACCGGAATACGACAACGCTTGCAAATTATGTTGTTTCATTATTTAATGCGATACGTCTAATGATGCAAAATGCGTGGCCATCTTTATTAAGTCGCCTCTACTTAGTTATGGAATTTGTAACACTGTAAAATCATGTTTTATATTCTGTTGGAGCCGACTTCCAGGAAGCAGGCAAGTGGTTCTATAACAGCAAGTCCATCCAACATTCTAAAAATAACAACATAATAAAAATAACGGTTGAACGGCTCGGGTTGAAGTTCGGAACACATTTATAGACTGGAAAATTTCATGAGTTTCGTTTTATTGTGGAAAAATAACGAGAATGGGAAAAGCGTGGGTAAAACTTGGGGGTGTTACTAATTGCCTACAAAACTCTGTAACTGCAGCTGCCTTAATATATTCCGAGAGCTAGTAGCAAAACTTGGGTAGGTATTTGAGCCAAGCTGAAAACTTGGCACGTAGTTCTGGTAATATAGGAGGTGCACACCTGACTGGTGAGTAGCGGGGCAAAATTAATCTCTCAATTTAGATCAGCTGGCAGGTAGATAGATATCCCATCCAAAATGATATCTCTTTTTGAGAATCCATATTTTTTAGTTATAAATAACACCCAATTTAAATTTCAAATTGCCTCAAACTCATTTTTTGTATTTTTTGCAAAACAAATTTGCACTCACCTGGCCATGTTAAAGCCCCTTATTACTCCTTGTTTACTTGTTTTTTTAATTCTTTAAACATTACACTACAACATATAAAAATGGCACATTGCCTCAAACAAATTTACTGAATAAAATAATAAAATAAAAATTTAGAAAATGTGTAGATCCATTCTGCCCCACCTCTCACCAACCAGGTCTACACCTCCGTGTTGGGGTATTATAGGAGAGCTATGGGACAAGCTTTCGGCCTGCTCAAATACCTACCCAAAATTTGCTAGCAGCTCTCGGAATATTATATTACTATCGCTAATTTTATACCATACATTGAACATTGTCAAAATGTTGTTCGGGATTGTCACATTTACATACGTTCGCATAAGGTGTGTTTTTGTATTAAACGAATGTAAAGACTGCTTAACGAAAAAAAAAAATTGGCAGTCATAGGAACTGCCGATAGAAGTGAAAACTTATAACCCCGAATTTGATAGCTTACTTTGGAAACTACACGTGTGTAACCGGAGGGCGTGGCCTGGGCATCATGGCATAGCCCTCACGAAATGCATCAGGATTTCCTATTGGCTGATGCATTTCTAGATGGCCATGGCATGATGCCGAGGCCACGCTCTTTCGGCATTTCTCATTGGCTGACGCATTTCTAAATGGCCAATAGCCATGGTCCCGAGTTTACCCGAAGTTTTCTTATCATATCCGAGCGTGACGCTAGAATCCAATTCACAGCCCACGAAATAGCTTTCTAGGCGCGCCTAAAGAAGTTTTCACTTCAAAAATCGTTTATTTCCTATGACACTACCGCTTGGCACTACTGGTAGAGTGATGGAAATTTTTACGAAATCTGAACTCCTTACAACGCTACAAGCTCTTTACGTACACGCTAATCAAAAAAATAAACCTGGCGTAATAATATTATAGATTGTATGACAAGGGAGCAAAATAAGTAGCTACCTACTTACGTAGTAGGTATTTTTATAGCGAGGGCGCTTTGAACCACGAGTGAAGCACCTTTGGTTTTGAATAGATTTTAACGTAGAACAAGTACACAACGCTCGAGGGTAACATTATTTTCATCAAGATGGGGGATCTTACAAAGAGTATTTTTGCTCTTCAATTTCTGAGTGCAAAAGTCGATTTAATCCGCTAAAGAATAAAGTAAATTTGAATTTAAAACATCATGTGCACTAAGTTTGTGAAAAATTCAAAACACCATGAAACCTATTTACTTCTACCTCCATTGTGCTAAATTTATCATAAAATTTTCAATTATTTGTTAAATACCCATATTCGGAACCTCCTTGGTGTACTTTTTATCGCGCAATTTTAAGGGTTCCGTAAAACGTACAAACAGAACCCTTAAAAATTCGTCCTGTCTGCCTGTCTGTCTGTCCGTCCGTATGTCACAGCCATTTTTTTCCAAAACTAAAAAAACGAAATACTGTTAAAACTTGGTAAGTAAATGCAATCTGTGAACCACATAAACATGTTTACACAAAATAATAAAAATAACATAAAATTTTGGGGGGTACCCCGTACTTAGAACTGAAACTCAAAAAACTTTTTCCACCAAATACACCCATACGTGTGAGATGTCTATGGATAGGTCTTAAAAATAATTTTGATATTTCTAATTATTTTTTTTCTATACTGAATAATTTGCGCGAGAGATAGGTACCTACTTCCAAAGTGGTAAAATGTGTGTCGAGTGTCGACCTATAACTTCTGAAATAAGAGAATGATAAAACTAAAAAATATATGATGTACATTTGGTAACATACAAACTTCCAACGAAAATTGGTTTGAATTCGATGTAGTAGGTAAGTTGTTTTTTTAGTACGTCATAAATAGATACACTGTTATTAAAACATCGATCAAAGTTACAACGAACTACAAGAACATAATACATAATTATGTTACTTGCTGCTACGGAACGCTATGGATGGGCGAGTCGACACGCACTTGGCCGCTTTAGTCATATTGTTAAAACCTTAGGCTAAAAGAAGAAACTTGGAAACACCTTGAAAACAAGTGTACATTGTTTTTTTCATTTCGTCATTTCCTCGCTGAGGTGGAATGAAAAGTTACGTTCTGCACCCGCGGGCTAAGATTTTTCACCTCGTGTTTTTTTAATCCCTTGCTAGTACTCAGGATTATAATTTTTGAAGCACTCGTTGCGCTCGTGATTTAATTGAGCATCCGGTTAAAAAGCAACTTTGCACTCTTGTAGTATGTATGACAAAAAAATAACCATTGCTTTCGAATCATAAATATGCTCTACTTTTCATCCCCATTTTATGAGAAAATAAATACGAAACGGCGTTATGTGAGTCATGAATTCATTTGATTAACTCATTGTTTCCGCGCTTTTTAATAGTTATTTGTTGTACAAGAGTGCAAAGTGGCTTTTTAACCACGTGCTCAATTTTGATGACCGAGCAAGCGAAGGATTCTATAACTAAATCACGAGCGTAGCGAGGGATTCAAAATTAGAATCCTGAGCAAGCAATTCAGAGCAAGTAGAATTCTGAGCAAGGGAATCAAAAGGGCACAAGGTGAAACATTTTTGCACTCGAGTACAACACGTAATTTTTCATCCCACCTTAGCGAGGAAATTACTAGGTACCTACTTAAATGCTTTGCGCATTTTCAGTTTCAGTCAATTCTGGTGGTGTCAAATAAACTTCTGGGCCGCTAGAATCACTTAGGTATTTCGGATTTTCAATTGTATTCAATATTCCTATTTTAAACCTAAGTTTTTAACTTTGTGTTTATTTAACCATGGTTTTAACAATATGACGTGAAAATATGGAGAGTTAAGCGATTGAGGTAAGGAGTTTCATCTGAGGTACATGAAAAAGTGTCCGGGCGGACAAATGCATTAAATTATAGTATCGCTAAGTCAGCATCAGGGTATATTTCAAAGGAAATAAATGAAGATAACCATTTATGTTTCATGAAAAAAAAAATTGGCAGTCATAGGCAGTGCCTATAGAAGTGAAAACTTATAACTCAGAATTTGCTTGCTTACTTTTGGAAACTACGCGGGTGAAGCCAGAAAGCGTGGCTATGAGCATGGCCATTCTAAATACATTCACTCATTCATACAGACATTCTAAATAGCTATGCTAAATGGCAAAGGTTGACGCATTTCTAGATGGCCAATGGCCATGGTCCCGCGTTTACCCGAAGATTTATTATCGTTCCCGAGCGTGACGCTAGAATTCAATTGACACCCCACGAAAAATCTGTCATTGGCGCGCCAAAAGAAGTTTTCACTTTAAAATAAATTGTAGCCACATGTTCTCTCAGAATAGTTTTTTTTTTTTTTTAATACCGGACCCCAAACTAGGCAATCCCTGTATTTTGGGCACCCCAGGTTGGTTTGTAATTTCGTTTTACGCAGTTCCTAGTACACGAGAATATAATGCAGTGCTGTTAGAACAATTATAAAGAACATTTTCTTTTATTAACATTTTGGATCATTTATTTGATGTTATATTTACTACATTATTTTGTACTGCACAAGTAGTTGAAATTATATAATAGTAAATATTTTATTCGCCAATAATATTCAATTATTAAATCGGCATACTTCAATTTGATTACAATTGATGAATTCATAGCATTTTAAAATGTTCTGCCATTTGAAATAACATTCCTTACCTCTATCCTCCATACGTGAAAAGAAAATTGCGCGCAAAGGATTTTAAAAAAAGTACACCAAGGAGGTTCTGAGTTTTTAACGAATAAAAAAAATGAATGATAAATGCGGCACCAATGAGGTAGAAATAAAAAGGTTAAATTATGTTTTCGATTTAAAACCTCAGAACACGCGATGTTTTAAATTCAAATTTCCTTTACCCTCTAGAGGGTAAAAACTACTTTTGCGCCCTGATATCGAGGAGCAAAAGTACTCTTTCCGAGGTGGTGGGATGAAATAGTTATTTGTTGTACAAGAGTGCAAAGTGGCTTTTTAACCGCGTGCTCAATTTTGATGACCGACCAAGCGAAGGATTCTAAAGTTATCCCGAGCGTAGCGAGGGATTCAAAAATTAGAATCCTAAGGGTATCAAGGGAATCAAAAGGGCACAAGGTGAAAAATCTTTGCACTCGAGTGCAACACGTAATTTTTCATCCCACCTTAGCGAGTAAATTACTAAACGCTTTGCGCATTTTCAGTTTCAGTCAATTCTGTTGGTGTCAAATAAACTTCTTGGTTGCTAGAATCACTTATTAATATGGTATTTCGGTTTTCCACTTGTATTCAATTTTACTGGTTTTAACCTTAGTTTATTTAGCCATGGTTTTAACAATAACAATATGACATGAAAATATGGAGAGTTGACCGATTGAGGTAAGGAGTTTCATATGTGTACATGAAAAGTGTCCCCCCAAATGCATTAAATTATAGTAGCGCTAAATTTGCATTACATTTTAAAGGAAATAAATAAACGTACTATTCAGAATTTATGAAAAAAATTGGATGTCATAGGCACTGCCGATAGAAGTGGTAACTTATAACTCAGAATTTGATTGCTTACTTAGCAAATTACGCGTGTGAAACCGGAAGGCGTGGCTATGAGCATGGCCACGTAGAAATGCTGACGCATTTTAAATGGCCAATGGGAAAGGCTGAGGCATTTCTAGATGGCCAATGGCTATGGTCCCGAGTTTACCTGAAGATTTCTTATCATTCCCGAGCGTGACGCTAGAATTCAATTGACAGCCTACGAAAAATCTGTCTTTGGCGTGCCAAAAGAAGTTTTGACTTCAAAATATATTGTAGGTACATGTTTTCTCAAAATAGTAATTATTTATTTGATGTTATATTTACTACATTATTTTGTACGGCACAAGTAGATGAAATTATCTATTAGTTACTATTTTAGTAGTCAATAATATGTAATTATTTAACTCGGCAACTCGGCATGCTTCAATTCGATTACAATTGATTCATTCATAGCATTTTAAACATTATTATTTAGACAAAAATTATTTTAGAAACCTCAACATCGTTTTTGAAGACCTATCGATAGATAGCCCACACGTGTAGGTATGATGAAAAAAAAAATTGAGTTTCAAGTTCTCAGTATGGGGAGCAACCCAATTTTTTTTTTTTTTTTTTTTTATCTTAATGCGGTTTACAGAATACATTTACTTACCAAGTTTCAACAGTGTAGTTCTCATAGTTTCGGCAAAAAGTGGCTGTAACATACGGACGGACAGACAGACAGACAGACATGACGAATCTATAAGGGTTCCGTTTTTACGTTTTACGAAACCCTAAAAAATATATGATGTACATTCCCATACAAACTTCCACCGAAAAATGGTTTGAACTCGATCTGGTAAGTAGTTTTTTTGTAGTACGTCATAAAAACATTAATAAAATTTGGATCAAAGTTACAACGAACTACAAGATTAGAACTATGTTTACTATATGTATTATGTTACTTGCTGCAACGGAACCCTTCATGGGCTCTTTTTTTGTACTAGACGAGGAGGAGGATAAAGGGGATTACAATTGATTCATTCATAGCATTTTAAAATGTTGTGCCATTTGAAATAACATTCCTTACCTCTATCCTCCATGCGTAAAAAAAAAAATTGCGCGCAAAGCATTTAAAAAAAAGTACACCAAGGAGGTTCCGAGTATGAGTTTTTAACAAATTTAAAATAAATGTATGATGAATTCGGCACCAAGGAGGTAGAAATAACTAGGTTAAATTATGTTTTCAATTCAAAACCTCTGTACACACGATGTTCTAAATTCAAATTTACTTTAACCTCTAGAGGGTAAAAATGACTTTTGCGCTCTGATATCGAGGAGCAAAAGTACTCTTTCCGAGCTGGTGGGATGAAATAGATATTTTTAGTTCTGCGGCAATGCGCATTCTCCATCTCTTAGATCTAAAACCCACTTGTCGCTGTAATCACCATTGGCACGTAGTGAAATGTTTTACGGCAAGTCGTTTTCATTTCAAGCCTCCTCTTTATTCTCAAATCTCTCATTCTTTTTCTTACTTAGTTGTTTAAAACTATTTAAATTTTTGCGAGTGGGCTTAGCGTTTTCTCAAAAACGATCTAGAAGCCTTTCCGAATCGAATGACACCTCAATCATAATGTTATAAGAATTCGAAAATAAAAAACACTTGTGACTAGACTAGAAAGTGTAAACGCGCACAGCCATAGCGTATATATATGCAATATTCACTCTATGCCCAGAGCGCACAGAACACGGTCATGTATATTATACGATGTGAGACATGTATACGTATTTGTGTATACGTATTTATGTATATGTATTCGTAAAAACAGGCCGCAGCGCATTCGCCAGTCTTGTTTCAGTGCAAGCAGTAAGTACCTACATACGTGCCATTGATAAAAGTATGTATATCCTAATGTTTACATTTAACATTGGCATGTGAGCTGACGACACTGATGCGACGACGCGACTCCATCGATCGGTTCGTACGGCGAGCGTTAGCTGCAACACCGAAGATCGTCCGAGAGTTCAATTTGCAGATGGCCATCAGTGAGAGAAATGCAGTCGTGGTGGAGGCGCTGAGCCGGGAGGAGGCGATTTAGTAAATAAAAGAGCACTAGAATTTAGAATGGAAATGTTCTCTACTCCACCCTATTCTTTTTTATTTTTTTATTTATTCTTAAATGTTTTACAAAGTTCCTTATATCTATTTTATTATTATCAGACTTAGAAATAATGAGCCACTGGATCTGTGGGAAGAAGCTACCCACGGATCCGGATTACCTCAGAGGTACTACCTACATTAAAAAATGTAAGTAATTTGTTGTCTAAACATAATATTACAGATAGGTATACAACCTATAATTTTAATATAAAATACTAGCTGACCCCGCAAACGTTGTTTTGCCTTAGTTTACCCTTGTCACTTAGGGGTATGAAAAATAGCTAGTAGCCGATTCTCATACCTACAGAATATGCATATAAAATTTGGTTAAAATCAGTAAAGCCGTTTCGGAGGAGTAAGGAAACAAACACTGTGACACGAGAATTTTATATATAAGAAGATATACCTAAATGTGAAATTTGAACGAAAAATTAATGAAATTAAATAAAGTATTACTACCCTGGAAATGTTAAACTATTACAAAGGCTATGTCCCATTAAAGATCTTTAAATTGCTATAGAACCGTACAATATATTTTGTCCATGACTGACTAGCTGCTTCTTTTAAAATTAGTGTATCTAAGTCATAGGCCGAAATGCTCAGAAACCGACACACTTCTTCATGCTCATGTCTGAAAGCAAAGAACTTCGAGCATTGCTTAAGAGTGGGCCTAGTGCCAGGAAAAAATCAAATTTCACCCGCGCGTCGCCCTTCCCCTCTTCAATACATCGCGTCGCCGCGAGTAAGATAGAAGCTACGATCACTCAAGGTCATCGTTCCCCGAAATCCAGTATATGAAAACATTCAGATTAATCATAGATGTTTTTAAAAAAATACATCAATTTGTTTTTTATTGTCTATATACACACAATAAACCATTTATTGAAAAACAGTCGAATGAAAGAAATGAAAACTAAATATTACTGAATCACAAGATTTAGTAATTTATTTATTTAATATGTAGTCATGTTTTATAATTAAATAAATGCGTGGTTTACGATATCATGTATAAAAAGGGCATCAGTCTATTGCTTAAAAAAAATGTGTGCACTTAGACCGCACAGTAGAAGTGAACTCTTTATTAGGAGTTTTATTTATTTATTCTGTAATAATATAATATGTAACCGCAACTTTGATATATTTTGTAATACTAAATAGCATGACCATGTTAGTAGGATAAATAGAAAAAAGACATTAATCAAACTTTGTATTTTTAAAATTAAATATAAATCAAAATAGCACAGCACTGCAGTGAAGAGCAGCTGTATCTTTTTCATTCGGGTACCCTTGGCGGTCCCTAGTTCACCCGATGGAGCCTTTCATCTTGGATCGCAATAGGTCAGCTTCACTTACAGCTCCCGGAAAAAAATCTGGCGCACCGCCAAAAGTAGTTTTTATTCCGAAAAAAGGAATAGATTTCATCCCCACGTCACTCTTCTTCCGCCGCGTTAGCGCTAATAGAAAGATACGAGCTAAGCTCACCTTAGGTCATAATATAACTAAGTACAGTAAGTACACGTAACATTACGATAAATTACAGATACTGTAAGAGTTACTAATGAATGCGCGTGTGGGTAAAATTATTAAGTTTCTATTTTTACATAGTATCTAAATTGAGAACAAAGAACGAAAGATGTTGAAAGAAAGAACGGGTGGACTGATATTTATGAGTTTAGATAAATATGTATACTAGGTTTCTGATTAACCTGTACTCTGCATTTATTTTTGGATAATTCAGGTAACATTGTATGTGGATGCTAGAACTTATAATTACTAGGTAGATAAATATTTAATAATAATGAAATTTACATAAATAAATGTAAGTAATATTTTTCTATTTAACAACCGCCAAACAAACAAACACCTCAGTTCAAAATACCAGAAATCAAATTACCTAATGGTTGTTTCACTTAATGTTGTTGTTATTGGTTTAAATATATTTAAACTAGGTAAGTTTTAGTATTTGTAATCATTGTACATACTATTTTGTTGTTTTTTAAAAGCACAAACATGTAGATTATTTACCAATCTATTTACCCGAAAATACGTTTCGTTTTCAAGTATAGACAATGTGTGGTTGTGTCGGTTTCCATCTGTGTAAAAAATAAAATAAAGTGACCAAGTGCGAGTTGGACTCGCCCATGAAGGGTTCCGTTGCAGCAAGTAACATAATATACATAGTACATATAGTTCTTGTAGTTCGTTGTAACTTTGATCGAAATTTCAATAATAGTGTATTTATGACGTACTAAAAAAAAAACTACTCATCAGATCGAGTTCAAACTAATTTTCGTTGGTAGTTTACATGGTAATTTACATCATATATATTTTTTAGATTTTTCATTCTCTTTAGAAGTTAGAGGGGGGGACACACATTTTACCACTTTGGAAGTGTATTTCGCGCAAATTATTCAGTGTAGACGAAAATGATTTTCAAAACCTCAACATCATTTTTGAAGACCTATCGATAGACACCCCACACGTGTAGGTTTGATGAAAAAAAATTTGTTGAGTTTCAATTCTCAGTATAGGGGGCAACCCTAATTTTTCTTTTTTTTAATTTTTTTGTTCAAATCTTAATGCGGTTTACAGAATACATCTACTTACCAAGTTTAAACAGTGTAGTTCTCATAGTTTCGGCAAAAAGTGGCTATGACATACGGACGGACAGACAGACAGACAGACATGACGAATCTATAAGGGTTCCGTTTTTACGTTTTACGGAACCCTAAAAAAGTATTGCTGAAGTAATTACCATCAAGACACACCGAAGCCCATGTCATCAAAAATAAGTAAAACTTGAAGCCCACTATAGTGATAACATTATATATGTAAATAGAAAACATCTGTAAAAGTATAAACGTCACGTGTCAGAAAACACTTTTCAAACAATCTCGATTTAGGAAAGGATTCTTAACATGATTTTAATTTCCAGATAGATAATGTTATGTATAACCAGGCCCCGGACACTCGGCCTAAAATCCATACAGACGGTGCAGTTGACATACCTACACTCACACAACTACGCATATGTCGTTCGAACACATTTACGCATGTGTGCGTGTCACCTAGGGTTACTAAATTATTTTATGGAATAGCTGTGACCCGTGAGTTCACCTGCCTGTGTTAAGTGACCTATAATCTTACCTAGTTAGTGTTCGATCTTTAATGTAAATATAACTTTCATCAACAATCAGAAGGGAGAAGATTTAAAACAAAATAGGAGATAATAAAGGTACCTACCATGGACGAATTGATTTTTAGTTAAGTACACTTACCCAAAGAGAAAACTTTAATCTGACAACATATTAATTAATCACTCCACATATCGTGGATTTCACATTAGATGGTAAAACTACGTCCATAAGTTGCATTTACACACAGTTCACTATAATCAGAGTATACACTGCACAAACTAATTATTAATTATTTCCGTCGCATTTCTCACTACCTACAGTAAAGAACAACATAATTTTTCAACTCTAATTCTTCAAAACTACAATTTAATTTTGTAAACAAACATTACGAATTGTTGTTACTATGGCCGCCTTGTGTCTCGCGGGATAATGTTGCTAGTTCCGGATTTATTTTTTTACTAATTGCTTAAAAAAATATAACTTTTGTATGTTGATAAATAGTGATTTATTTATTCGCATTATAGTAAGGATCGCATAAAACTTTAATTATTGTGATATTAGTGAGTGAGTCTATTATACTCAAATCACATTTTAAGGTTAAAGTCATTACTTAATAATTTATTTGCGCCGAATAAACAAAAATCAGTTTTAATTTCAAATTAAATTCAGAAACTTAATTGACCAAATTTCAACGACGGTAATAAAAAACTTGAACAAAAATAAACGAAAGTAATTTTTAGGGTTCCGTAAAACGTAAACACGGAACCCTTATAGATTCGTCATGTCTGTCTGTCTGTCTGTCTGTCTGTCTGTCCGTCCGTATGTCACAGCCACTTTTTGCCGAAACTATGAGAACTACACTGTTGAAACTTGGTAAGTAGATGTATTCTGTGAACCGCATTAAGATTTTTACAAAAGTTTTTTAAAAAAACAAAAAATAGGGGTGCCCCCCATACTGAAAACTGAAACTCAACAATATTTTTTTCGTCAAACCTACACGTGTGGGGTGTTTATCGATAGGTCTTCAAAAATGATGTTGAGGTTTCTAATATAATTTTTGTCTACACTGAATAATTTGCGCGAGAGACGCTTCCAAAGTGGTAAAATGTGTGTCCCCCCCCCTCTAACTTCTAAAGTAAGAGAATGAAAAAACTAAAAAAAATATATGATGTACATTACCATAAAAACTACCAACGAAAATTAGTTTGAACTCGATCTGATGAGTAGTTTTTTTTTAGTACGTCATAAATACACTATGATTAAAACTTCTATCAAAATTACAACGAACTACAAGAACTATGTGTACTATGTATATAATGTTACTTGCTGCAACGGAACCCCTCATGGGCGAGTCCAACTCGCACTTGGCCACTTTATTTTTTTTTACTATTATTAAAACTTCGATCAAAGTTACAACGAACTACAAGAACTATGTGTACTATGTATATTTTGTTACTTGCTGGAACGGAACCCTTCATGGGCGAGTCCAACTCGCACTTGGCTACTTTATTAGTTTTGTTTTCATGTTTCAAAACTATGATCTACCAATAAAAAAGAAACATCAAAGGAGACATGGCCCAAATCGTACCCTGACCTCGGCACAAAATAATTGTATCTAATCTCAAAAAAATCTAATAACTGTATGTAAATATATTTTAGGAAAAAAAATTACACCACTTCCATAACCCAAATTAGTGGCTAACATGTTTTTTTATTAGTGTAGTTTTGTAGGCGTTATTTTTTTAAAGTTCACCAATACTGTTTGCAATCCGATGTATTCATCATCATCATAACATCTTAGCATATACCTCTCTTCAAGTACGCCTCATATCCCAGGCCTATGCTAGTGCTGTGCTTGTGCTAGTACTTGTCCAGATTTGACCCGCGATGTAAGCATACTGATAATTGAATACAAAGTCCAAAGTACATTACCAAAAATAAGCGTATTATCATGAATTATTTTACTTACACTCGTTAAATTTGAATTCAATTCCAAGGCCACCCATCGCAAAAAGAACCTAAGCATATTCGTGCATTGTTTGATATATATCTTTATGACTCAGCCGGTATATATTATTTTTGTATCATTAACACCACAATTATACAATATATTTTGTTCCATAAAACGAGCTTTTGACACGAACTTCTACAAAACTTCTACAGGCAAAAAAACGCAGGTTAGCCGCTCAAACGGATGATGATGATAGTTTAGAATATTATTACTAATAACTTAAAATCCGAGGTATATCAAAAAACCCAGGTGTGGCACCTGGGTTTTTTCAATGTGATTTGGGCTTATGTCCTTTGTTTCACAATAAATGGAGCTATCACGTAACAAACATATAAACGAATTGAGATCCGTCTCCTTTTTTGAAGTTGGTTAAAAATTAAACTAAATCGTAGTAGTACCGGTAGTACTAGAACCGGTAAAGTTTATAAATCAATGTCAAAGCCGTTAATTACTGAATAAGTTTTAGTTTAAAAATATCGTTAATTTTTTTTTGGAACTATCCATTCCAATAGTCAATGTACTCGTATCCTCTTACTGCTTTTAATTAACCGTTTTTGCGAAATCTTAAATAAGCATACTACTAGATGAAATCCTATATTCATTGTTCACTATTGACCGACATAATATATACATGGACGCACATAAAAGTACAGATAGTCTAATATAGAACCTCTTTCTTTTTTTTGAGTCGGTTGAATGCTAAGAAATAATCACTTACCAATAAATCTGAATAGTAGCAATCTTAGTACAAAAATCCACTAAATTGGCAACACTAGTGACTAGTGACTTCGTGAATTCCGAACTATTCTCCGCGCCATCACTCGTTACCATACGTTATTGGCGCCACTGACGTATTTCACAACGATTAACGAAAGCCGTAGTTTGAAAACAACGAGTTTAATAATTTCGTCACTGCACTTCAGTGTTGGCGCGTACTTCTAACCAGAATAGCTAACACAGTTTATAAAAATGATTCAATCTTTGTAGAAATTCTTATGAAATCAAAAATCTCTTATTCTTGTTTCGTATAATAGATGAAAAATTTGGTACCATTTTGTTAAATAATACAGCATCATGGTCGTATTCTCATAGAAAATTATCGTCCGATATAACCCTTCGTTGCGTGCTTCCCGCGGTGCTTGCGGGGAAGGAAGCTTGAAACTGGCGGGGGGTGGGGAGTGTCCGTTCTATCTGTATTATCTATTCTATGGTATAACTTAACTACCCATTGTTGATATCGAAAAATACAAATATGTCTAAGAGAAAATAAAACCAATCAGAAAGTGAACAAATTCACAGGCAACAGCTTGCTAGTATTATTTATAATTTTAAACCAACAATTTTATAAACAAGAAAGATCACATTGTTTGTAAGGAGTAACCTTCAAAACTACTGGACTTATTTCTTTCTTCATTATATTACTACGTTATTCTTAATTACCGTAGCACCGTAACGTCACATGCTCTCACCGTCACCGTCACGTGCTTTACGCAAAGCATAGTTGCGTAAGCAAAGCTCTCTATTAGAAGACGGATTGTGACATGTATAGGTACGTTTTAACACGTTATAATGTTGGTACTAGCCTGTTCGGAATTTCAATTACGCGAAATTTACCACTATTACAATAGAAATAAAGGAGACGACTCATTTTTGCCCCACGTCGTTTCAAGTTTAGGTACTTAATTAGCCCCGGAGACCTAAAAAAGTTATTTAAGTAAATTAAATAGTGCAAACTGTACATTCAAAACTAACGTGCCAAGCGGGGATTGCAAATTGGTGTGATTAAAAGTACTTTAATTACTGTACCTAAAGCCAGCCATGTTTTTTCTCTTTTTTTCTTCTGTTGACGTTTACGTAAAGTGAACGTTCTTGTGTCATTTTGCCCGGATTGCGACATTCTAGTTTTGGCGCCAACGTGAAAAAAACATGTCGCCTCATTTTATTATTTTCTTTAACTTGTGTATTTTCGAGTGGCAATGTGCAATATAATTATTAGGTGGGTTATTACAAATTACTATTTCATGTTCGTGAACGTACTTCTTTGACGGTTTTTAGTAAAACTTGAAAATATTGAAATACGTAATATTGGAAAACACAAAAGGCGTGCGACGCCAAAATAAAAAAAAAGTGAACAAAATTGACACAACATCCGATTCGTTTGAAACTCGACTCCAACAAGAATGTAAAATATGCTCGATTCGTTCGAAACTCACACATCGCGTTTTTTTTTCAACGTTTTAGTTGATATCTTTTAAACCCCGCTATGCAGAATAAAAACATTAACAGTTCCTCAATATAATTATATTTAAAATCCTATACAATGATCCAATTTTGGTCGAGTCTCCTGCACTTTTGCTGTGGGGCAAATGCCCATGGAAAATGGGCCGTCTCTTTTCATTTGGGCTGAAAAAATAAAAAATACGAATGGTACTCCGCCATTTCTGTGTCGCGATCGTCCGACGCCATTTTGCCCCACGACAAAGAACATTTTTATTTAAACCGAAAAATGTGAATACGGTTTGTATTTTATTGTAATCTACTAAAAAAACTATGCAATGCAAATAATAGGCAAACGTGGTAAATTTAATATTATTTATATGTTATAAAATTTGCTAGTAAAGGATCTCTTATTGCACCAATTTCTGTATCGTAATGTATCTTATTACGTACTTGTGCGGTAATGTAATGTAAAACGCAAGTTTCAAAATGCTCCGTCTAAAACGAACGGTACCTTTTTAAATCTTAGTAAAGAGTTTTTATGTCAGAAAAGTTGTAAATATTTTATGTATAAAACTAAGTATGAGAAATAAAATATAATGAGAAATATTTAATTTATCAATAAGCCCTAAAGTAAATTTTGCAAAAAAAATTTGTCAATTTAATTAATTTTGACCATAACTCACAACAATTTATTTATAACAAAACACAAAAATATTCAATTACTTTATTACTAATGTCTTAATGTCATACTAGCTGGATCAGTGCCCTTGCTTTAAAAAAAGCGCTGATGCGCGCGCATTGTTAATCGGCGAACAAGAAATATGCCAGCCAATGGGAAATGCTGAAAGTGCCTAGCCTCTGCTAATTATAGCTCTCGCCTACGGCTCGAGCTAGCAATATCGCCTCGGCTGTAATTATCAACTTAGCGCACTTATATCATAATGTACTATTGTGTGTTGTGTTCTTTTATTAGTGCTGTGAAATCCAAAGTTTTTTTACAACGGGCGTAATATGTAAACTGTGCATTTCGTGATAGGATTATTTAATGTAGTAAGTACCTAGAAGTTAATATAATAGTAAACTATATTTCAAGGGCTTTCTGGTGATATATACATATAGATATATAATAATACAAATAAATAATAATAAAACAAATATATAATAATATAATATTTAATAAACACTGTGAATATATAATAAGAATATGTGATAATGATCTAGCCGGCACGTACGGACCGTTCCACGAGTTTTCTTCAAACGCGTGCAGGGTTAACCAAAAATATATATATTAAGACACATGCTGGAAAGTTTACCATGAAATATACATTCTCCTTTCTCCCTATTTTAATAGATCTAATGCTCAGCAGACGTGCCACGATGGATCGTCTGCTGATAAACATATTCATCATTTTTCATTTCATCAGTTTGCATTTCTTTAATCTGAAAAGTTTATGTTAAAAAAATACTTAAAACATTATTTTCCGCAGACCTCAATTCATAAATATTTTCTGATCGTTTGTTTCAATTGTCACTAGAACTTAAAACTATTAATTTATTCATCATACAAAATTTATTATGTACACAATGACTTGTTTGGGTTTTTGCATGTACTACCACAGATTGCTCTTTTATTAAATTGAATTTTTAAAATTTATTAAATTTATTAAAAACAATGTTGGTAAACTTATCTTTTTAACAATAATAGATACCTACCTACTTTTTTACCTATTATTGTACATACTACGAACCTATTCCAAAACAAAATTTGACTTACCTAACTAAAACATACATTAAGTACCGGACTAAAATTCCAAAATGTTTACGTTTAGTTCTCTTTTTTCGCAGAAAACTTATTTATCGCATTATCCTTTCATCCCATTTTTTAAATTCACGCACGCATTTGCCTGACAGAGCGTCCGTAAACAACCTTCCACATCGAGCGTTGCCCGACAACTGACCAGGACCCAAAGGTCTATTTAATATCTAACCTGGTACGCATAAAGTCGAGAATAGCATGACACAGTTTAGAGTGGAAATTAATTTGAATTCGGGAGTCAGTTTTTGACCAAGTTTTATTTAATTACGCAAAAATTTAACATAAATTCAAAAAACTATTCGGTTACTTAAGTAGAGCGTAAAATTAGACATTTTATTAGGGAAAAATAATGTGGGGTCATCGCTGATAATTTCGAGTACTCGAATTAAAATGGGTTTTTTAGGTGTCATTTTTATTTTTTTATTTTAAAAAAATCTGATCTATTTTTAAAATTCTATTCGGTCATTGTGCTTGTCCTTGGTTGTACCCACACGTCAATATTTTTATTGTTATAGTTTTATCTTTCTTAACGACGCGACGGTGAGGAGCGTCGAAAATGACCTTTTTTGCGTTTTCTGCCTTTAGGCGCGCTCTTAAGTAAGTGTTGAACCGTTTGTATGAAACTGTTATCACATGGACACCTATCCGAGTCGAGAATTTTGAAGCGAAACAGGTGGGATATGTAGAAACCATGTCCAGTAATTACTTGTGTTACAAAGAAAGAAGTCTCAACTGATTTCCAAAACCTATTTAAATGACCAAAAGTAGGGAAAATGTTACGAGTATGTTGACCTTGAGACGCGTTCGAGTTACGATGATTCTTTAGGCGCAATGTTTGTTTTATATTAGGACTAGCTTTTACCCGCGACTTCGTCCGCGTGAAATAGGTATTTATTAACGTAATTGAGGGAGTCATTTGTACACTCATACATTATACTAAAATCAGCTTATATTAAAACAATTTTATACAATTTCATCGAAAATGGTTCAGTGTTTTAGGCGTTAAAGCGTAACACACAGACAGGCAGTGTTACTTTCACATTTATAATACTTACAGCTAGCAGCATACCGCGGTTTCTCCCGCTTAATTCTCGTTCCCGTTATTTTCCCGGGATAAAAAGCATATGTGTTCTTCCAGGTTCCAGGCTACTTCTTTAAGCCCGATCCGTTCATACGTTACGACGTGATTCAGCAACAAACATCGAAATATTCAAACATCCATACATTGACATTTATAATATCAGTAGGATGGTATGGATTTCAAGTGTCTAGTTGCAAAATTTTGCGGTTTTATCTTCAACATTGACGAACTTCCATATAAGCTTGCTAGGTAGCAAGCTTATATGGAAGTTCGTTCAACCCCTATTTCATTCCCGTGCAGTTTGAAATTACAAGATTGCTAAAACAAACATTTATTTGCTTTGCATCAAGTGTCTAAACACGAAGTCTCATGGTTTTATCTTTAACAATTATTGGAATACAGTAATTATATGAATACAGTTCGAAATTATGAAATTGATAGAACAAACATTTGTTTGCTTCGTGTCAAGTGTCTAGATACAAAATTTGAAAACTTTGATAATGACGAATTTTCATAGAACAGTTCATCCCTTGTTTCACCCTCTTAAAGCCGGGTCACACAGAGGCGATCCGATAACGATAGCGATCCGGATTGTATCCGAGTATGGGATCGCGCCCGCTTGCTGTGTGTCAGGTTGCATACCTACAAATTCGAACATTACAAAAATCCCGTCTCGGATCGCTATCGCTATCGCTATCGGATCGCCTCTGTGTGACCCGGCCTTAATTTGGGGTTGAATTTCGCAAAATCCCATCATAGCGAGCGCCTACGTGCTAAAAGACATCTCCATGCAAAATTTCAGATTCCTAGCATTTGTAGTTTCTGAGATTTCGTGATGAGTGACCTTTCGCTTTTATATATATAAATAAAGGAAATTTAGAGTAAACAGGTGGAGCGAGTTGCTGAACTCCACCCTATTTCCTTTTATTCTCCTAACCCAAGATTCATGTTAAAAACAAAACAAATGACATAGGTCCCGGACCCCGGAGTCTGTGGAATTGGTAAATTCAAATAAAAAAAACACTAGTGTGTGTAGGCGACGCGGACTCATAAGATTTTAAGTTTTTAAACGCCGCTAAATATGTTTTCTTTAAAAATTATAATATTAATTTAAAAGTGTAACTTTCAGCTTAGCACATTCTTTCTGAATAACCCATTATCTCAATGACGCATGTCTCTTAAATTGTCTTTTGAACAATTATCATAATTAGGCAACACTTGGAAACAATGGGTTATACGTGGTCACGGGTCATTTCAGTTATGGGTAGAGGCAATAGACACGTAATTAAATATCACCAAACGAACAATAGGGTAGCGGACTGGGTCAAAAATACACCATCCTAATTAATCCGTCAGCTAGATCATGGAAAAATATTGGACACGTATATTTTGTTTTTTCATAATATTAAAAATCGTCAAAGATATAGACCATCAAACTTCGAGAGTGGGGGGTCGCGACGTCACTCGTGAGTGAAAATCGTACTCACAAGTGACATCACACGAAACTTCGAAGCGCTGTATCTTCGTTATTTTTTGTTTGTGAAACAAAAGAAATAAAGTGGCTAAGTGCGAGTTGGACTCGCCCATGAAGGGTTTCGTTGCAGCAAGTAACATAATATATACATAGTACACATAGTTCTTGTAGTTCGTTGTAACTTTGATCGAAGTTTCAATAATAGTGTATTTATGACGTACTAATAAAAACTACTCATCAGATCGAGTTCAAACTAATTTTCGTTGGTAGATTACATAGTAGTGGACCTCATATACTTTTTTTAGATTTTTCATTCTCTTACTTTAGAAGTTAGAGGGGGGGACACACATTTTACCACTTTGGAAGTGTCTCTCGCGCAAATTATTCAGTGTAGACGAAAATGATTTTAGAAACCTCAACATCATTTTTGAAGACCTATCGATAGACACCCTACACGTGTAGGTTTGATGAAAAAAACATTTATGAGTTTCAGTTCTCAGTATGGGGGGCAACCCTAATTTTACTTTTTTTAATTTTTTTTTGTTCAAATCTTAAAACGGTTTACAGAATACATGTACTTACCAAGTTTCAACAGTGTAGTTCTCATAGTTTCGGCAAAAAGTGGCTGTGACATACGGACGGACAGACAGACATGACGAATCTATAAGGTTTCCGTTTTTACGTTTTACGGAACCCTAAAAATACGTGTACAATGTTTTTTGGCAATCTAACTAATAGCCGGGTCACACAGAGGCGATCCAAAAGCGATAGCGATCCGATAGCGAGACGATATTTTTTGTAATGTTTAAATTTGTATGCAACCTGACACACAGCAAGCGGGCGCGATCCCATACTCGGTATCGGATCGCTCTCGCTATCGGATCGCTATCGCTACCGGATCGCCTCTGTGTGACCCGGCCTTAACGGGCTACTTAGTTTTTTTGAGGATTGTACCCTATTCTATGTAAAAATTTTAGAATTTACAGCCATTTTCATCAGGTGTGTGCTTTTTGAAAACAGGATGAAAGAGTAGGTATATTCTTGTACGTAGGTAGCATCGGATCATTTGAGCTAGACGAGTGCGTTAAAGGCCTGTTTTCATTTTGACTAGTGCGAGTGCGAGTGAGTAGTGCAGGTGTTGAGTTATTAGTTATTAAAGGCCGGTTTGCATTTTGAGTAGTGCGATTGCGAGTGCGTGTGCGAGCAAGAAATCGCGATTGATTAGTGCAGGTGTGTAGTGCGAGTACTGTCCAATTCTGTATAGTAGCTGTGTTTCGTTCATTGAGTTGCCAGCCGTCGGCCCGCAAGTAATCAGGTTCAGATGTAAGCAGAAAACACAATTATTGGTCAATTCAGTTATTTTAGTATTCATGACTTTTATAAGTTAAGTTTTTAAATCGTAGAAAGGTGTAACAAATTCGATAACATTCAATTAAGATTTTTAAGAGATTTTTTTTTTATGTACATTACTTAATGTTATGAACGCAAATAAGAACCAACACGACACTAGCCTTTTCCGACATATATATATTTAAAAAAATTAAACTGAACATTTCATTGTACGATAATAATTATCGTAAAGCGCTAAAGAGTGCGCGTGTTTTTGTTACGAAGAGTTCGATGCTTTTAGATCGGACAAATACACTTTTATTTTATACATATATGGGAAAAAATAGCTTTACGAATTTTTAAAAACTGTAGAAAAAAATAATTACGTATTTAATGTACTTAACATCCCCTTAAAAGAATGCAGGCTGATTACCAATAACCCTATAAACATATCTGTATCCAATGCTAATCAGTATCGCACATTAAAAATCTGTATAAATACGGAGAAATCTGTATACATGGCAACGCTGCTGTTTACTAGCAGGCAAACTGCGAGTGAGGGGGAAGGAAAAACGCGCGGGAGGAGGCTACTCGCAAAAAAATAGAACGCGCTTCTAATCACTTCACTACCCAAGTTACTACACACTCGCATTAATCAATCGTTGTTCACACGTGTTAATAACTAATAACTCAACACCTGCACTACTCACTCGCACTCGCAGTAATCAAAATGAAAACAGGCCTTAACACGTGTGGACAACGATTGATCAATGCGAGTGTGTAGTAACTTGCGTAGTGAAGTGATTAGAAGCGCGTTCTATTTTTTTGCGAGCAGCTTCCTCCCGCGCGTTTTTCCTTCCCCCTCACTCGCAGTTTGCCTGCCAGTAAAAAGCAGCGTTGCCATGTATACAGATTTCTCCGTATTTATACAGATTTTTAATGTGCGATACTGATTAGCATTGGATACAGATATGTTTATAGGGTTACTAGCGGCCCGATCCAGCTTTGCTCGGATAATAACCTAGATACCAACTCCAGCGCCATCTGCCGGGCTGATTTGTGAATCTAAACCATTGAAGGCCCTGCCCGAACGCATGCAGAAAAAATTATTCAAATCGGTTCAGCCGTTTAGGAGGAGTTCACTAACAACGAAAAGTGGCATTGAATTTTATATTTATAGATTGGTAATCAGCCTGCATTCTTTTAAGGGGATGTTAAGTACATTAAATACGTAACATTTTTTTTCTACAGTTTTTAAAAATTCGTAAAGTAATTTTTTCCCATATTTGTATAAAATAAAAGTGTATTTTTCCGGTCTAAAAGCATCGAACTCTTCGTAACAAGAACACGCGCACTCTTTAGCGCTTTACGATAATTATTATCAGTTGTTCAGTTTATTTTTTTAAAATATATATAATATATATATATCGGAAAAGGCTAGTGTCGTGTTGGTTCTTATTTGCGTTCATAACATTAAGTAAAGTACATTAAACTTTTTTTTCTCTTAGAAATCTTAATTGAATGTTATCGAATTTGTTACACCTTTCTACGATTTAAAAACTTAACTTATAAAAGTCATGAATACTAAAATAACTGAATTGACCAATCATTGTGTTTTCTGCTTACATCTGACCCTGATTACTTGCGGGCCGACGGCTGGCAACTCAATGAACGAAACACAGCTACTATACAGAATTGGACAGTACGCGCACTACACACCTGCAATAATCAATCGCGATTTCTTGCTCGCACACGCACTCGCAATCGCACTACTCAAAATGCAAACCGGCCTTAAGGCCTGTTTGCATTTTGTTTAGTGCGAGTGCGAGTGATTAGTGGCGATGTTTAGTGATTAGTAGCAAACACGTGTGGACACGAATTGATTAGTGCCAGTGTGTAGTAACTTGCGTGGTGAAGTCTCGCACTCACTCACTCGCACTCGCATTAATCAAAATGCAAACACCTATTAGACGCTTTTTAGATTTGAGAAATGTTCTGAGTTTGCATCACACGCGTAATAACAGTATATCTGAAGCTATACTGGTGCCATATTTTGCGATATTAGTGCTGTTAGTTATATTAAGCTTTCACTTCTATCAGCATATTAATGTTTATCTAGAGACTTAAAATGAGTTATTAATTAAGTTATTGGAACGAAGTTCCTTATCGCGCGTTGCGAAAGGGGGCTAGACGGAAAAAAATCTCACGAAAAGTTGTAACGGAATTTCGATTACCTCCACACCTTCAGGTACCTACCAGGGCAACAGAAACAGTAAGGAGTTTTGATTACCTACCTCTAACACACCCAGCCTTTATCTACAGATACCAGGACAACAGAAATATGAAAAAGTTGCGTTTGCATCTAGGTATCAGTACCAGGGCAACAGAAACAGTAAAGAGTTGCAATATTTTGTTCAACTTCGTTCCATCCGGGTGTCCCTTGACACCTCTCAAGTCTTTTTATTAATCGTGTGAAGTTACAAATTTCACCGAAAAGTTCTATAATCTTTTTTACTTCGAGGAAACGCATTTACGCATCTCCCACTGTGTAGGGACACGGCGGGTATATCGGGCTAGAAACCACTAAAAGTGGTGCTCTTACCGACTAAAGCCCCCCTTGTTTTTCCTGTAGAGCATGCCTTGGAGGTAGAGTAGCTAGACCGCTCTTGCACTCGACTGCGAAAACAACAACTCCTTCAATATCATGACTCTACAGTCTACACTCTACACCATACCTATTTTATGTTCCACAATCTGCTTACACGAACGAACTCGGGCGAGCTGCTATTGGGAAATATAGAGGTAAGCACTACTACAGTTGGTGGTTGCCTGGAAGAGATTGCTCTCAGCAATAAAGCCGCCATTTGTGGTGCTAGTTAATAAGTGTGTCTCTGTAATATTTTAGTTTTTTGTGTTACAATAAAGAGTTTCTTATCTATCTATATACAGGCTGCCTTTACCATGTATGGTTAATTAATTTTACAATTAAAGTTTACTTATAGTAATTACTAGTACTAATGATTCGTGTACTCCATTAACTTCTCATTCTTATTGTATCCTTTTGTTGCCATTGTTTATTTTTGTCTTTGAAAATCCATTTTCTGGTGTTAAAATGGATGTTAAAAATGAAGTTAAAATGGATTAACAAAGACTATCTAGACACGCGGTCAATCCAAGTTCAAGCTAACATAACTGGGAAGCAGCACCGTGTACATACACGAACCATTTGAATCCACTTTAGATCTTCTTATTACTCAAAAACTATTTTACACTAGATGTGCCCGTGACTTTGTCCGCGTGGGAAAGTTTTTTCGGGCAGCATTTTTGAATAAGTAAATGTTTAGTTATAAACATTGTAGAAAATGGCATAACTTTTTTATTTATGAACGAATTGACATGAAGCAAACATTAATGTTAAGTGAAGCTTACTAGAATATATTGATATGAACTTCATCAAAATCGGATAAGCCGTTTCTGAGATACGCGCGTTCAAACAAATCATCTTTTCAGCTTTATAATATTAGTATAGATCAGGGGTTCCCAAACTTATTTTGTCTGTTGCCCACTTTGAGATTAAATAATTTTTTAGCGCCCATTTTTTTCACATTACATAAAACCCACTATAACTTCAAATAAAATTAAGTAATTAATGATTGTGAACTATATTAGCGGAGATTAAATCTTATACCTTTAAACGAGCAATTCTTGTACCTATATAAATATGTATATATATATAGAATCTGAATCTCGGAAACGGCTGGACGGATTTTCATGAAATTATGTATGCAGGGGATTTCGGGGACGATAAATCGATCTAACTAGGTCTTATTTAAAAAAAACGCATATTATGCGCGTTTTTAGATAATGAAAAACTGTCACATTAGACATTAGAATGTGAAGGTAAATTTCGCCGCGTGACGCGACAGTAAAATTAGCTCAGACGGGAAGTCGGGCGCTCATAGCGGTCACGAATTAGTAGCTCCGGGTTCGAAACCAGACGGGTTCTCTTTTTTTTCAATTCGTTTTTTTAAAGAAAATCTATTTCTTGTAGTCTTTTATCTGTAGGTATCTAAGTATATTTAGTATTTAAACCGAGCAAAGCTCGGTCACCCAGGTACTATTAATTCTAAATGAGACTTTTACTATGACCATAGCTGGGCATTAACTCGTTAATCCGTTAATCGTTAATTAACGAAGTTAACATTTTGATTAACGTATTAACTTTTAAGTTAGCTTTTAAAAATGTTAACGGACACGTTAACTTTCGTTAATTATGCAGAAGTCCGTTAATCGTTAATCCAATGCCAACTATTTACCGTACGGCACCTCGGCGCGGCGGGAAATCAGGTTCAGACAAGTATGAAACGAAAAGTGCTGGGCGCAGTGTGACCATATGTGGCAGGTTCCTGCAATTTCGGCAGGATTGCGGTGTCATTTTAGCTTGTGGCAAGATCGGTTGACGTTATTTGAAAACTAGCAGTTTTTGGCAGTATTGGTGGATCCAAAATAATTTTATTATCCTAAGTCATATTTACGATAATGGCCACCTCGAGCCTTGGGGTTTCATGTCCCCTGTGACCCCCCCCCCCCTTCGGACCGTGAATGGATTCAGGATGGCATGGTGGTCAATACGCCCCGCGTTTTTTGAGTAAGAGAAACTGCAGATACACAATGGCAGCGATGGCCTTCATAGCATCTTGAACACAAGCGTAGGCTAACAGCTAGTTGAAATGCAAAAGATGGTTAAGCTTTTAACCAAAAGCTACAAGCACTAATAAGTTTAGTACGCTATACCTCATTCCAAATCTACGTGAATAAAAGGTAAACAAACCAATGTCACTCTCAATATGACAGACCAGCATTTCTCAACCATTGTTTTACAAGACAGTTTGTAGTACCTTATTGATTGCCCTTTTAAATTTTTGTCGCAAAACAAGGCTAAATATATATGTATGCATATCATAAACACCCAAATAAATGTTCCCACTGCTGGGACTTGGAACAATCAACACATTGCCGCTGTAAAAAATCGTCAGACACAAGAATCTGCAATTGCTGAACATTTGATTGATTCTAAAACTGGTCATTGGATCGAGATCCACGACCCGAAGGTTCTACCTACCGAATGTTATTACTACGCAAGAATGCTTCGGGAAGCATTGGAAAATAAAAAACATAGGTACACATATATTTCAACTACGACGCGATGACCACGATGCCAATACGATTATCGACGTCGCGGAATCCTCTAATAAATAAATGTGTGCATAGCGCACTGAGTTTGGAGAAACCTGATATGGTTAGTGTTGTGTGTAGTGTTGGTCACCCTGCGATTTTTTAAGCCCTAATGATTAGATGAGTAGATGGAGATCTCCTCTCATTTCATAATGAGAGTATGGCGGCCAAACGTACATTTATTTCCCCCACGTAAAAAAAGGAAAGGCAAAGCATTTGAGTTCGGAGAAGAATATAACACTAGAACCAGTGACATAGAAAAGTAATTTAGATGTTTCCTTATATGAAAACGTTTCTGTTATTTTTAACAATAATTAAATCTCGTTCAAATTCTCCTCGTGAATCCTTGAATCTTGAATCTTGAATCCAACATTGAGAGTTTGAGAAACACAGAACAAATTGCTAGTACTTAAAATCATATTTCTATCATCCTACTATTGCTTTCTATAACTTTTAAAATGAGATAGTATAGAAATATTTGATCATTAAAAACCTAAGTATATGGTATTTAAGATCGCAATAAAGTCGAATCCTATTTGTGAAAAATATTTTAAGGCAATTTCATAAAAATACTAAGATCACACGATGTTTATGTTATGGTATCACCTTTTTTTTGGTTTGTTTTGGTTTTCTACGCACTATAGTACAGGTATTGAGCAGAGATTACAGTGTGTCAGTACTTGATAATTTATAGAACCTCTAAAATAATAATTTTAATTCGGTACTTCTTTCTTCTACTGAAAATGAAAAAAAAATGAATAATGTGCGTGATGCTGTCACCTTGATGTTTGTTTTGTTTAGATTTTGCGACTTTTATTCTCTCGATCAACACAAATCTTTCAATATCTTTATTTTACTCAAATCAATGATGACAACGTGGCAACCATTATTGTGAACATTTCGAATCAATAATGAACTTTTTTTCTGGAGCATGTTTGTTTCGCTACTATCGATTGCCATTCTGTACTAGCCAATGTTGTAGGGATCGCCTCGCGTCGTCCCCGTTGAATAATGTAAAGGACTATCAGTGGCCGAAGTTTCATAATAATAACCATAAAGCTAGCACTGCCAACAGAGTTGAGTCTTTAGAGGGAATCCAATGTTATGGTAAACATCAAGTACTGTCAAACTTGAATTTGTGGACACAAGTCCGATTCAGAAACGACTTTCCACAACTCCATCGCGACTTGCAACAACCAGATTTTGATGCTTATCGAAAAGAACATACCAAAGACGTCAGAAAAACGAAATGGGGACAGGGAGACAGTAAATATGGCGTTGTGTACGCCGTGGGATACTTCGGACTGCTATGTGGAGCCTATGGGCTTAAAGTGAATCTTATAATTTGGCTAGGGTGCATGGGCGCGCCTGCAGATGTTCTTGCGTTAGCGGTCGCAGAAATAGATATTAGCAAAGTTGCTCCAGGAGCGTGCCAATCATATAAATGGCGAGGAAAACCTCTATTCGTTAAAAACAGAACGCATCAAGAGATAGAAATAGAAGCTAGGACACCTTTGGCTTCTTTAAAAGATCCAGAAACTCCAGACCAGCGTGTTCAAAATGAACATTGGCTTATTGTTATAGGAATTTGTACTCATCTAGGCTGCGTCCCCATTCCAGGTACAGGTGATTTCGTAGGTGGATTTTATTGTCCATGCCACGGTAGCCATTTCGACAACCTGGGAAGAGCAAGAAAAGGACCAGCTCCTACGAATTTAGTAGTTCCTCCGTATTCATTCCTTAGTGATACCGTTATTAAAGTAGGTTGACAAAAATACTTATCGGTAGACTTTTTGAATTTCATATTATACACTTTATTGAACAGATTGTTTGATATTTATTACAATACCTATTAAATTTTGTTAATTAACATTATTTTTAAGTACTTGATAGCCGATACTGCCTATGGTAGGTAGTTCAGAAAATATTGTGCGATAAGATAGTTTCTCAACTTCGCCAAAGGTAGCGCCAGTGTTTGTGAGCTCCGAGCATTGCTTGATTATGTTGTGTTCAGCTATTTGAATGGAACGGTTTGTTGTAACTATGTAGTACACTTGACCGCCGTCTCGCCTTATCCAAGGGCGGACCCAGCTTTGGCTCCAGGGTTTACATGATTCCAAGGGGGGGCCACATAGTCCTGGTCAAGCCACAAAACTGTGTGATGAGTATGTACTTATACACATGTGTATTTACTTACACATTTATATAAGTACTTACTATACTTACGTACTTACATACATGTGTATGTTTTTTAATTAATTACTGGTCCATCTAGGTTCTGGACCCAGCCAGCCCAGCCCACGGGGGGGAGCTAGTTAAGGCCGATTTACATCAGACGAGCGAATGCTCATTCTATCCCCACTGTATCAAATTCATTTGGTGTAAACGTAGAGCATACTTTCGTTGTTTTTTTTTGCGTTCGTAAAGATTCTATGGAATATATAATATGGAAAACGCTAAAAACGATCTTTCGTTTACACTAAAAGATCGAGAAAGAATGCTCTTGTTCCAGCTCTAGCTCTATGTTCGTTCAGTTTAAATCGACCTTTAGAATAGGCTTGAACATTTAAACGAACAAAACGACGGATCGAAGTAGAATCGGAGTAGGAAAGTTGCGAGTTTATTTCGAAATTACGTTTTCGTGGAAAGAGAGTAGACGTCCAGGGAGAGAGGTTCCATCAAGACATTAAGTATATGGAATAATGTGACCGAAGAATATGGGACATTATAATGATGCCTGACTACCTTGAAGCCACCAGAATGACAGCCAGGGTCTCAAGATGGCGTCTGAAGGTGGCCATAGGAACTCCTAAACTAAACAAGATAAAACTGTCGAGTTTGGAATCGTTTGCGTTTGAATAGTCTTGACAAGCACTCTTGTGCTACATGACAGCTAGGGTCTCAAGATGGCGTTCGAAGGTGGCCATATAAACTCCTAGACTAAACAAGATAAAAATTTTGAGTTTGGACTCGTTTGAATAGTCTTGACAAGAACTCACGTGTTACGTGATATCCAGGATCTAAAGATGAAGTCCCAGGAACTCTCTTGGAGTTACGGTGTTTTGTAGAGATCGGTGAGATGGGCGTCGATAGCATTAGTCTACAGATCTCTCTACTTAGTCTGTGGTCTACAGCCTGTCTAGGAGAACAAAAACTCCATAATCAAACCCGGACTCAAATAATAACTAAACATTTAAAAAATAAAACATTAATTAAAAAATATTTGTTAAAACAAGCTTTTATTTTAATGCTCTAAGAGTATCTCTACTTAGTCTGTGTCTAAAACGAAGAAAACATTTTTTATTGCAATCAAACCAACTATTTCATTAAATTACAAAATGTATATTGATTGAAATAAAAGCTTCTCGCAAGATCTCGAACAACGTCGTACCTATCAACTAAGTAAAATTAAATTCCCACAAGAGATTCAAAGGTATTCCTATAATTTGCTTAGAATAAATATCGGTTTGTTCTTTTGAAAAAAAAAAATTGTTTGTAATCTCCCGACAACCTTTTATTTAACTCAATATCAATTTTGGAATTTTATAAAATGGCGGGTTTGATTGTATTGGATAAATAAAAGCTTGTTTATAAAAAAAAAATTTTAATCTATGTTTTATCCTACTAATATTATAAATGTCTGGAAATATGTTTGTATGGATGTTTGGATAATTGTTGCTCAATCACGTCCTAACGTATGAACGGATCGGGTTGAAATTTGGAACACAGATAGATAGTATAGTATGGAAGAACACATAGGCTACTTTTTATCCCGGAAAAACAACGGGAACGGGAACTTCGCGGGTAACACCGCGGGGCTCTGCTAGTTTATTCTAAAGCCCATATATCTTTAGTAACTACGTCAGTTTTTAACATTTACATAATACATACCTACCTACCTACATGAATAACAATATTTAAACTCATATTGCAAAAATCTACCACGTCGAGTAGGTAGTACCTATCCAACATGAGCCTCTCAGCTCATGTTTACCAACCAATTTGTTTACCAATTTGAATGATACAAAACCTTTAGAAAACTTATTTCTATTTATGCTGATAAATCCAACTTGGTAAGTTAGCTGCTCAATAGGTGTGTTTTTGCAGCAAAGTTAAAAATAAACAACAATTTTAATTTATAAGGCTTGACCAATGGCGGCCTTAGGGGGTGGCGAACAGGGCCGGGTCCTCGCTCTTGCAGGGGCCTCGCGTAAAAATCTAGGCAAACAAAAAAATAAAGTAATCAAGTGCGAGTTGGACTCGCCCATGAAGGGTTCCTAGCCTAGTTTATAGCAGCAAGTAGCATAATATAAAAATTCCGTTGTGTTCGTTGTAACTTTGATCAATTGTTTTAATAATACTGTATTTGTGACGATTACAAGAAAACTGCTTACTAGATCTAGTTCAGACCAATTTTCGGAAGAAGTCTGTATGGTAATGTACATCATAATATTTTTTTAGTTTTACCATTTTCTTATTTTAGATGTTACAGTCCCTGTAACAGGGGACACACATTATACTACTTTGGAAGAGTCTCTCGTGCAAATTATTCAGTTTACAAAAAAAAATTACAAACCTCAGTATTAGTATTTACCACATATTATAACCTCAGTATTTTTAAAGAGATACCTATACATAGATACACAACACGTAAGGTTTAAGTGAAAAAAATATGTATTTCAGTTCTATTATGGGGCACCCCAATTTTTTTTTCTTTTTGTGTGAAAATCTTAATGCGGTTTACAGAATAGGTACCTACAAACCTACATCTACTTAAGTTTAAACAGTATAGTTCTTATAGTTTCGGAAAAAAGTGGCTGTAACATACGGACGGACAGACAGACAGACCTGACGAATCTATAAGGATCCCGTTTTTTTTACGGAACCCTAAAAATGGAACAAAGACACCATAACATTTATACTATTTTTTATTTAAAACTTTTCATTGTGATCCTTAATTATTTATTTAGGTTATAACATAGCGGTACATTAAAATAAAGTTAGTTATCCAATTTATTCAATCAAAACCTAATAGAAAACCGGCCAAGTGCGAGTGGGACTTGCGCACCAAGGGTTCCGTACGCGTGTTTTTTTCCCGTGTACAGTTAAGTAGGAGGCAGTATTGCCTCGAAACGCGCACGGGTTTGTAAAGCTAATTCTCTTTCCAAACCCGTGTTCAATACGAGGCAAACGTCCTCCAATTGTACACGGGTTTGTAACGCGTTGTAACCTCCCTTGATCTTCTGGCTGCCGCATTTTTTTATACAGTCTAGGGGTAGTAGTGACAAGACTAGGTGGAGTCGGGGTACTCCAAGTCGGATCTGGGTTCTGCCAGAAATGATACTGAAAAAAGTAGCGACACGTGAGCGGTGGTTTATTTGCGAACTCAAGCCCCTTGCCTCTTATTGAACACGTATTTAGAAAACAGTTCGCGCTGCAAATCCGTGCGCGATTGTAGGCAGCTTGACTCGTATTGAACACGGGTTTGGAAAGAGGTTAGCTTACCAAATCCGTGCGCGTTTCGAAAAATAGTGCCTCCTACTGTACACGGGAAAAGAAATAAGCGTTCATACGCGAAAATAGTAAAAGCGTCTATTCACCATTATTCTACCAAGGAGCGATAGGTACGTCTCAGTGATAGCATAGAATAGGTGATAGAGTCCCGTTTTTACCCTTTGGTTACGGAACCCTAAAAATCTCACATGTCCGTTCGTATGTCACAGCCACTTTTTCCGAAACTAGAAGAACTATATATACTGTTGAAACTTGGTCAGTAGATGTACCTATTCTGTGAACCGCATAAAGATTTTTACACAAAAATATAAAAAACTGATAATTTTTGGGGGTGCCCCATACTTAGAACTGAAACTCAAAAACTTTATTTTCAGCAAAACTTTACGTGTAGGGTATTTATGGATAGGTATTTAAAAATGATATTGAAGTTTAAGTTTAAACTGAGTTTGCGCGAGAGACGCTTTCAAAGTGGAAAAATGTGGCCCCCTGTAACTTCTAAATTAAGAGAATGCCAAAACTACAAAAAAATATGATGTACATTTTTTACCATGCAAACTACCATCGAAAATTAATCTGAACAAGATCTAGTACGCAGTTTTTTTGTAATCGTCATAAATAAAGGAGGATCTAATATTATTTAAAATAGTGGGGCGCTACTAGCCACAGACTAAGTAGAGAGATACTCTCTACTAGCAAATTCTTCCCCCCCCCCCCCCCAATCTGAGGCTGCGTACTGATGACCCCCCACCAAAATTCGAGGCTGGGACCGCGCCTGTGTTGCCATGCGCGTACAATTAGAGGCAATTTGAAATTTAAATTGGGTGTTGTCACGGATATTGGGGTTTGGTTAACAAATAAAGAATAGAGATTCTCAAAAAAAGAGAGCATTTTGGAGGGACTATCTACCTGCCAGGTTTTTTTTTTTTTTTTTAACTTTTATAGGCTTACACTTGACCGCCATCTCACCTGATGTGAAGCGACGATGCGGTCTACGATGGAGCGTGTTTACCTAGAAGAAACCGATTCACTCTCGATTTGAAGACACAAAGATTATAGTCAACAGGGAAAACCCACTCAGGCAACGCATTCCACAGCCTAGACGTTCTTATCACAAAAGTAGAGTCAAATCTCTTCGTTCGCGTCTTTGGAACATCAACCATGAAACGATGTCGTTTTTTCGAGCTACGAGCATTCCGATAGAAAAAAGGGCAAGGTGGTATTAGATCATGTAAATCAGTCGCACACTCTCCGAAGTGTATTCGATAAAAAACCGAAAGGCTAGCGACTTTTCGGCGATGTTCAAGACTTTGTAGTCTTTTTCGCACAAGAGTGTCGTTGCCTATGAGCCTTTTGGCACGTCTCTCGATCGATTCCAAGGCCTCCAGCTGATACTTAGCCGAACCATCCCAAAGATGCGAACAGTACTCCATACAAGAACGAATTTGAGCCTTATATAACGTGAGCAACTGCTCAGACTTGAAGTACCTTCGCACCTTTGAGAGGACACCTAGCTTTTTGGCAGCTAATTTGGCCTTGGACTCGATATACGAACCAAAGTTCAGCGTAGATGTCAATGTAACGCCCAAAAGCTCAAGACGGTCAGAAATCGGAACGGATACACCTCTAAAGGTTGGAGTCAGTTGAAAAAGACTCCTTTTTGCGGAGAACAGACACGCCTGCGTCTTACTCTCGTTGAACTTGACCAGATTGGCATCGCCCCATGTAGACACCGCCTCAAGGGTCAAGCTCAAACGCTCGATCAGACTCTCTCTTAGTACCTGAGTTTGCTGCCCACTGGCTCTCGCACTAGATATGTAACTCTCTACAACGGTGCTATCATCTGCGTACCCAAAGATACCGGGCTTCAACAGATCGTTGATATGTAGCAGGAAAAGCGTCGCAGAGAGTACCGACCCTTGAGGGACTCCGGCATTGATAGCCATTTGATCCGACGAGCAGCCATCAATGACGACTCGTATGGATCGATCCCTCAAAAAGTCCGATATCCACGCAATAAACCCAGGACGCAAACCATAACCAGAAAGCTTGCTTATAAGGCCATCATGCCAAACCCTGTCAAAAGCCTTCGAAATATCCAGGGAGACTGCAAGTGCTTCCCCGTGTTTCTCGATAGCTTCACTCCAGATGTGAGTGACGTACGCTAGAATATCCCCGGTGGACCGGTTTCGGCGAAACCCGTATTGCCGGTCACTGAGGAGGTCGTTTGATTCTAGGTACGTCAGGAGCCTGTGGTTTAAGACACGTTCCATAGTCTTGCAGAGTATGGACGTGACTGAGATGGGCCTGTAGTTGGCAGGGTCAGCACGACTACCTTTTTTGGGCACTGGTTGCACATTGGCAAGCTTCCAAGACTTCGGTACTAAACCAGTTTCGAGAGAGAGTCTAAATAGACGCGTCAGTATCGGGGACAACTCAGGCGCACATGCCTTCAACACTAGGGCAGGAATACCATCTGGGCCACTGGCTTTATTCACGTCCAGATTTCGTAGCACTTTGCGAACCTCAATTTGGCGAATGTGTACCTCTGACATGAGAGTCGGACAGCCAGGTGGAGTAGGAGGTGTCGCGCTACCAGCATCTAGACGAGAAGATTCCGCAAACTGAGATGCAAACAAGTTTGCTTTCTCCATTGCGGTGTGAGCCAGTGTCCCATCAGGTTTTAGCATTGGAGGTAGTGAGGGGCGGCAGAAGTTCGCTTCGACCGATTTAGCTAGGGACCAAAACGCTTTGCTACCCGCAGGGTACGAAGCTAGTTTGTTCCCTATTCGACTAATGTGGTCAAAACGAGCCCTCTGAAGAACCTTTTTGCTTGCCTTAGCAGCCTTGTTGAACGCTTTCTTCTTCTGGTGTATGTCCCTTGCCTTACGCTGTCGAGCATCAACCCAGGCTAGGTAGGCCTCATGTTTAAATGCTTCAGCACTTTTACATTGAGAACCAAACCAAGGGCGAGCTTTGCTGGATAATGGGACGTCGGAGTATGGAATGAAATATTCCATAGCCGTTCGTATTACATTAGTCACAGCATCCGCGCAGACTGAGGGATCACCAGAAGTAAAGCACAACGACTGCCATGGGTAAGATGCAAAGAAAGAGCGCATCTCATCCCAGTCCGCTGACTTGTATCGCCACATCCGCCGGTTGCCTCTGGGGCTGAATCTAAATCTAAATTGAGGTAATCTAAATTGAGGGATTCATTTTGCCCCGCCACTCACCAGCCAGGTGTGCACCTCCGGACATAATAGGAGAACTATGTGACAAGTTTTTAGTTGCCTCAAATACCTATCCAAATTTTGCTACCAGCTCTTGGAATATTTTCGCAATACATACTTTTCACGATAGTGAAAGGGCCTCGCAAAGATCTGCCGCCCGGGGCCTCGCAATGGGTAAAGCCACCACTGGGCTTGACCGCAATTTGCCTACCTAACATTTTTATGTCTTCTCTCCCCAACCCCAAGTACCTTGTAAGTTTATGTTTGTTTAATTTTAAATGAACTTTCACAACAAAGTTAAAAATAAAAAAATTGTTGTCTGTAAAGTCGGTTTACTGACGATAATTGAACGTGACAACGTCTTAAGAAAATACTGATGGAATGGTAGCATATTTCAAAAGAAAATTTTAATTTCATTTGTTTAATAGATTTGTTTGTTAAAAGTAATCAGTAGAATTTAGTCATTTTCAATCAAAACAATGCAAAAAAGCTTTTAGATGCCGGGGATCGAACCCAGGGCATTTCACATGCAAAGCGAACGCTCTACCACTGAGCTACATCCCCGCTTGAACTACTGGTCGAAATAATTAATACAACTGTAACAAACATGCGGCGAGGTAACGACCGACGGTAACGCGGTAACGGTACATGACGTCATGTTTTGTGGGCTTCATCGAATTATAAGACGTTATCACGTCAAAAACAATCGTCGTTTGTAAGGTTTGAATGCAATTATACAACCAAACATATTTTTTACTCTCATTTGAAGCGTGTTATGTAGGTATGAACTTGTAATAAATAATTAAAATAGTTTAAAAAACTAAAAAACACGCTTTTAGCACACACTAAAAATTACAAAATATTCGTATCCCATTCAGCAAACCCTTTAATTAAATTTCAAATAGCCAATCCGCCATCTTGGATTTCCGGCAAGTTGGATTTAAGTCACGTGACTATTTTTTTCGTATTCCTGACAGCAAAACCTTTCATTTGATACCCATATCATGGGGGTGCATTTCATAAATCCCTGTCTGCCATCTTGGACGTCCGCCATATTGAATTTAAGTCACGTGATTATGTTTTTCGTATTTCGGACAGCAAACCCTTTCATTTGATACCCATATCATGGGGGTGGATTTTAATCAGCCAGTCCGCCATCTTGGGGAGGCCGCCATATTGCATGTGTAATAACGTTTCATGTATTGCCATCAGAAATCAGAGCTTGTGCAAAATTTCATCCTAATCCAAAACCAAAATGTGGGTCATAATTATAGCACATGCGGTGCTAAAACGTCACTTATGCAAATGACGTAACTTTTCAGGAGAAGCATTTGAAAATTCAACATCGTATGACAATGCATAGTTCTTCCCGACTAAAGAAAGAAAATGATTACCTTTAAACTATAACTTTAAACTTCCTTTTAAAGTAAAAATAAACGTCGTACTAATTACTATTGACAGCAAGTCAAACATTACCGAGGTTCATTCCGTCCAGACACTTCATCTAGTGTTGACCCTAGTGCTTGGATTGAGGATTTTACTAAAAAGATAGCTCCTCCTTTTTTTGTTCCTAATATAGATTGCTTTTCCTCCATTTCATGCCCTCTTCCATCTTTACATAATCTGGATTCCTCTTTCTCCTATTCCGAACTACAACTAGCCCTTAGTGGACTAATAGACACTGCTCCATGGGGTGACGGCATTCCGTATTCATTTCTAAGAAACGCAACAGACAAGGCCAATGATTATTTTTTAAATATTATTAACACCTTTTTAGGGTTCCGCAAAACGTAAAAACGGAACCCTTATAGATTCGTCATGTCTGTCTGTCTGTCTGTCCGTATGTCACAGCCACTTTTTGCCGAAACTATGAGAACTACGCTATTGAAACTTGGTAAGTAGATGTATTCTGTGAACCGCATTAAGATTTTTACAAAAAAATGAAAAATTAGGGTTGCCCCCCATACTTAGAACTCAAACTCAAAAATTTTTTTTTCATCAAACCTACCCGTGTAGGATGTCTATCGATAGGTCTTCAAAAATGATGGTGAGGTTTCTAATTTAGTTTTTGTCTACACTGAATAATTTGCGCGAGAGACACTTCCAAAGTGGTAATATGTGTGTGTGTCCCCCCTCCCTAACTTCTAAAATAAGAGAATGAAAAAACTAAAAAAAATAAATGATGTACATTACCATGCAAACTACCAACGAAAATTGGTTTGAACTCGATCTGATGAGTAGTTTTTTTTAGTACGTCATAAATACATTACTTACTAGGTACTTCGATCAAAGTTACAACGAACTAAAAAAAACTATGTGTACTATGTATATTATGCTACTTGCTGCAACGGAACCCTTCATGGGCGAGTCCAACTCGCACTTGGCCACTTTATTTTATTTGAATTTGGTATAGTTCCACCTTCATGGAAGTCCCAAATTGTCATCCCTATTTTGAAGCCTGGGAAAGATCCGTCCAACTCTCATAATTATAGGCCAATATCTCTATCTTCTGCCCTTGCGAAAATAACAGAGCATCTGATAAAAAATAGACTAGAGTGGTTCTCAGAACATAATATCCTTCTTGCTAAGACACAATACGGGTTTAGAAAAGGTATGAGCACTATGGACAGTCTTAGCATCTTGACTACAGACATTCGTACTTTGATAATTTAAAAGGAATATTTGGTTGGAATATTTCTGGACATTGAAGCAGCATACGATAGCGTAATTCTTCCAGTGCTCAGGAGAAAATTATCACAGGCAGGTGTCCCTCAGAAATTGGTTCGTTTCGTATACAATATGTTGGCCGAAAGAACAATAGCCATTAAGATGGGAGTCTTAATGGCTATTGCTCCCAACTTTATAATGTCTGCTAGAAAAGTGTGGAAGGGTTTAGCCCAAGGCTCGGTGTTTAGCCCTATATTGTATAGCCCGTACACCCATGACCTGGATCTGTCAGTATTCCCTTTTTGCGAGATACTTCAGTACGCTGATGATATAACCTTATACTATTCAAGTAATTCCTTTGAAAAAGCTGTCAGTCAACTGAATATCGCTCTGGAACATCTCATGAACTGGTTATCTCCGCATGGTTTTGCCTTAGCAGCTTCTAAATGCAAGGTAGTGGTGTTCACTAATAAAAGGATTGTCCCTCCGTCTTTGATTACAATCAACAGTGAGACGATTCCTGAGGATCTAAAAGTCAAATTCTTGGGTGTTTGGTTGGATCGGAAGTTATCAGGTATTCCCCATTTTGAATTAGTCAACAAAAAATGTGAAAAACACATTAATGTTTTACGGTCCTTATCTGGCGTGTGGTGGGGTGCTCACCCATTCACACAAAAATTAATGTACAATGCCTTAGTACGGAGTCATATGGATTACGGTTCATTTCTCCTAGATCCAGGAAACAAAGCAGGCCTAAAGAAACTAGATAAAGTACAAGCTAAATCATTGCGAATAATTCTCGGGGCTATGAGATATCTCTCTACTTAGTCTGTGATCGTCACCTATTAACGCCATGCAAGTTGAATGTTGTGATTGTGACCATCCTCTACCTCTCAGGCGTCAATTTCTATGCGACTCGTTCCTCATCAAACTGGCACAACAGAAAGAGCATGGCTTGCTGCTCAAACTAGAATATCTAATTTCTCTTTATCATCCCCAACGCTTATTCGACGATGACGTACCATGCCTGCTTCGTAGCTTCGTTTTCCTATTTCGTCTTCCTCACCCACTTTTTCAGGTTTCCATGTTACCCCTTTATTCTACGCCCTTTGATGCACTTACTCTCTTTCCTAGCAACATCATTTTAGACTTTGGGGTTGACAAGAATTCGATGGAAGTTAACAAAGTTTTCTGTCACAAAATTCAGACGGAATACAAAGATTGGATCAAAATCTTTACTGATGCTTCCAAGTCTCCCTTTTGCCCTGTTGGTACTGCTGTATGGATCCATTATACTAATATTATATTGAGTTTTAAATGTCCCTCTGTAACTTCTGTTTTTACGGGAGAAGCTATTGCTATCTTAGAATCACTCCTATTTATAATATCGCACAACCTAAACAATTATATAATTCTAGCAGACTCTAAGAGCTGCCTCCAAGCTATTCTTGCCAACCCCTTTCGTTCAAAAACCAAATTTCCTATAATCCTCAAATGTAGTACTGGCCTGGATTCCTGGTCACACAGGTATATTGGGCAATTAACGTGCTGATGCATGTGCTAGTGAGGCTGTACACTGTACAGTCCGGTCTTTCTACATACTCTCAAATCCATGCTCATGACTTATGTACCATCCTTAAACCAATGCTACGCAAATGTTGGTCTCAAAAATGGCAAGTAGGTATCTAGAATCGAGAAAGGTAAATTCTATGGTGACATCCAGCCTGAAATTTCTCACAAACCTTGGTTTTTCAAGTATTTAAAAGCAAATAAAGGTACTACCTCTGTGATTTGCCGTTTACGTCTCAATCACTCTTGTACACCTGTCTTCCTGGCCAAACTTAGGATTAGGAATCATTCATTACGCGATTGCGGTTTAGACGAAGGAAATGTGAACCATATTTTTTTCAGTTGTCCCTTAATTTTGACTGGCCTCGTGGCTTAGTTGGTAGTAGCTCTGCCTGCGAAGCCAAGGGTCGTGAGTTCGATTCCCACCCAGTGCAAATATTTGTCTGATGAGTTCAAATGTTTGCACTGTGTCTGGGTGTTTCTATGTATGATAAGTATTAATTTAAAACTATAAACTTAAGTATTATATCAGCTATCTGACCGCCATCACAAGCTTTGCTTAGTTTGGGGCAGATGGTGTTGTGTGTGAATTGTCCACCAATATTTATTTATATATTGAATGCAGTCTTCATTACATGATTTTATCCTCCCTGATATTCCTCGTCCCACCTCCGTTAAATGCCTCCTGTCCTTTGTAGACACCCCCTTTGTTTATAAATATAAATAATGTAGGTAACTATATTAAAAGCAATAGGATTAAATTGTAATATTTGTACCTTACTTGTGAATATTTTTATGTCAAATTTGTGTACCTTATTTTATTTGTATATTTAATTTGTTTATGTCTGTTATTAGCTTTAACTTTTTGCGATCTAGTAAAACAAAAAATACGTGATAAATCGCCTCTACTGTACAATATTCCTATTACTGGCCCTTGACTGGCCCCTATCTCTTTGTTTGACGGCCTCGTAGTATTTACATTCTCTTTGGACACTACTACATAAAACTTTGTGCATTCTGTATCGCAAAAAAAAGTTCGTTCAACGTTCAGTGACATTGACATTTTGTCGGTGGGATACATAGTTGTCAAATATCAAAATGGTAGAGCTTCGTTCTTCGTTTTCGTGTTTACTGAAATAAAAATATTAGATTTAGTGTTAACTTCTTGCAGAAGCGTCTTCTAAGTCATGAACAAATATTGTATAAACTTACATTAAAATCTAGGTTAAAATTTAGTTTCCTTTTACTGAATT
This sequence comes from Ectropis crepuscularia, assembly GCA_963693475.1. Taxonomy (NCBI): domain Eukaryota; kingdom Metazoa; phylum Arthropoda; class Insecta; order Lepidoptera; family Geometridae; genus Ectropis; species Ectropis crepuscularia. Next base: position 23,227,540 of record OY856338.1, read on the forward strand.
CATGAAAGATATTTAGCAATCAACCTGTTCCAAAATGGTACGACTAAATAACTCGTTTTTGTGGGGAATAATATTCGCGTCAGCTACGTGGAGTATATCTCTATATCTCTACTGGCTTCTTAATATGAGTGGTAAGTGTTATAGAGCTATTTATCCATAGGTTATTTTGTTAATTCTAATGGGAAAGTTGAGCAGAGGAGTAAATAAACAGGGACCCATGTCGCTCTCATAAAATTTACTCCCTTTTTGGTAGCTCCCCCTTTTCCACTTTTCTAAATTTAATAACTGTGTAGTATCTTAGTATCTAATAGTTTTATTTATACTCCAAACAATGTTATCTTCTCAAGAGTGTTGTATGTAAATGTAAACAAAATTAAAATTCCTTAATTTGAATTCAAGATAACTTGAATTAAAACTGACATTTGAACACATTGAAAAAAAAGACATGAGATGAACTCCTAAATAGGATCATAATCCTATTAAAGCCATCTAACACTAACCATCGAAATGTGGTAGAATTCACACCAATTCAATAAACCACATCAGGGTTAAAAAAGGCCATAAACAACTTAAAAATACATAGCAGTCAAAATTAGATACAAGTTTTAAAATGAGGAGTGAAATGTAGGCAGAGTAAATAATAGTATATTTGGTATGATGGTGGAGTTTCAAATTACTTACCAGTAACTTTAAAGTTGACCAATCATAGTGTTGTTTTCTTGTGTACTGCAAAATTGTGAACAGTCTGCCTATCACTGCCTTTTCTACATTCTTAGTACCTATGTTATAATATAGATTTCAATTTCTCCCAAGTAACGTACATTTGGTTTTCACCATACCTCTTAAATGGTTTTGTGTACCAATTTACAAATTTTAAAAAGTTAATTATTATTCTAGGAGATACAACAATGACTAATAAAGAGAAAAATATACATTATCAACTCGTCAATTCGGAAGAAAAGAACAGAATAAAGAATAATGACAAATCTATTGCAGCTCTCGAAGGAAAGAATCTTCTAGAAGACAATCCAAGACCTAATGATAAGTTCTCAGGAAATGTTTGGAGATTTCATAGAAACCGTGCTGAGTATCAGCGTAAAATGAAACTCAAAGAAAAGTATGCAAAGCACCTTGCCATGAAGATGTCTGAAAATGCTGCAGCCGACAAAAGCTTAGGTTATTATTAAAATTTTTCATTTCTGGTTGAGGTTTATTTACATGTAGGCAATTTTTTAAGGATTTTGACTTTTCCAACTTTTTGAATCTTTATAACTCAGAAATGGTGGTTACCATCGGAAAAAAAGCATTTGTACAATTTTTTATAAATAATTACATGATCTCCAATTTTTGTGTGAGCTTATTTTATGATGAAACTTAGTTTTGCTGTATAATAATTAATAAATAAAAAACATTTGTAAACTTGTAATTTTTTCCCAAAACCTGATAATTGAGGACTTTTTAAGTTTCATATAAATGTTTTGAATAATTTTACCAATTATAATATTATCTTACTCTTTTTTTTTGGTCAAACTATCAAAATTTTACCACACTATCAAAAGACATTTACTAAAATTTTAATGACATTGTTTGATATGCTGTTTAATATATACTTAGATAAAATCTATAACTTCTATCTATAAACATATATATATATTTTCATAGTATAGTGACGAGAGGAGCACCATGCCTGCCACATAACAGCACAGTGACATGCAGCTATTGGAACATTAAGAGTCCAAATTATTACCATCACCCAGAGATATACGATGTTTTATCTCTATGCCCTGTAATTTCACTGGAAAAATTGCCCTTCAAACCGGAACACAGTAACGTTTGGACATTACTACTTGGCGGTAGAATAGCTGGCAAAGGTGTGATACTTCCCCAGACGGACTCTGCGAAGAGTCCTACGACTACAAAAAAATATAATAAAAATGTAACAAATCACTGTCCGTATATGGAATGCCAAGCCAATTTAAAGAATCAGTTGAACTTGCTGGATTTTTGTAGATTGTAAATGCCTGCGCGGGTATGTAATGCTTTGATCCCAGAGAATCAGAGAGATCAGAGAAGCATTACTATATAATTCGTTATTTTAATACCCAAACTAGTGCTTATAATAAACTAAACATATTATATGTTTAGTTTATTATATTAATCTACAAAAATCCAGCAAGTTCAACTGATTCTTTAAATTGGCTTGGCATTCCATATACGGACAGTGATTTGTTACATTTTTATTATATTTTTTTGTAGTCATAGGACTCTTCGCAGAGTCCGTCTGGGGAAGTATCACACCTTTGCCAGCTATTCTACCGCCAAGTAGTAATGTCCAAACGTTACTGTGTTCCGGTTTGAAGGGCAATTTTTCCAGTGAAATTCAAAAATGCTGCCAAAAAACATGGGTTTTTTTCAAAGTTTCCAAGACATGAGCACACCTAGTAAATAAATAAATTCAAAAATAAAAAAAGAAGAGAACATTAATTCAACCTCAACCATTTTATATGATATTCATAACAACCACATATGGTTTTGTTCAGAATACTTTTCAATTGTCATATTTTCAAAATAATGCACAAATCTATGTCGATAATGGTTTAGTGCTACCTAGCAATAAAGCTAGCAAAGTTTGGCTCTAGATATTCTGTTCTAGTCTAGAATGTTTTTTGATTAAATGAAAATAAGTTACATAACTAACTTTCTATTAAAATACTTTTACCATTACCTTACAGATAACCAATTTGGGCTAATACGTAATGCCAATGATGTTCAGGTCCGAGACAAAGGATACAATTTACATGCATTCAATACATTAATATCTCAAAGGATTGGTAACCATAGGGGTTTGCCGGATACAAGAAACAAATTGTAAGTAAATATGCTTTTTAACTCGTAATTATAGAAAAGCTTGAGATTGCTGCAGTTCAATCATTTTGTTGTTTATCGTAGAACATTACAAGCCATCTAGCTCTTGGTTCCTTGCTTTTTATAAACAGTTACAATAATAACTTCAAGAATGGTTAAGATTAATTATTACCTATCGGTACATGAGGAAGATTATAATTTCACTAAATAACACTTGTTTTTTTTTCAGATGCCGCATGCAAAAGTACTCAGAAAAACTTCCCAAAGCATCGGTAGTGATATGTTTCTACAATGAACATTTCGAGACTTTAATGAGGTCCATCCATTCAATCCTTGATAGGACAGATCAGAAGCATCTCAAAGAAATTATCCTCATTGATGATTATAGTGACCTGGAGAATTTACATGACGATGTACAGAAAGCTGTCAATGATCTGAACAGTAATTTGCGCAAAGAAGAAGAGATGCTTGAAACCAATAATTTGGATGTAGAAAATGTCGTAGATTACATAAATGATGACAATAATATTGAAAGGAAGACAACTGATAAGAATGTTGCTAAATTCTCTAAGGATGGACTGAATATACGTTTACTTAAAACTACTAAAAGGGAAGGATTGATTAGAGCAAGATTATATGGAGCAGACAATAGCGTAGGTGATGTAAGTATCAAATTTTATAACAGTCTAAATTTCAATGTCGTTTTATGGTGTGGTGGCCTGATGCGATGATTTGGGTTGAACAATTATTTATTCACTATGACTATGTCTTTTATAGGTCAAAATTGTAGAGAGCATGTTTTCTAAATTGCTTTGCGACATTGAAGCGTTTTCAGAGTTTCCGTCAAATGAGGATACATCATTGTTAAGAATTAACATATTTCTTCACCAATCTGACACTCACATTTTTTTGTCATTTTGAAGAGGCGTTGTGATGTTATGTACTGCTCATCTTTGTGCGTGTGTCATCAAAGTACTGTACTTGTATAAAGTAGTGATGGTGACTGCAACACCACCAACTGTTTTTTTTTAGCGATTGATGATGTGGGAATCGTTTTGTGTATAGCTATGCTACTTATAAAAATTAAGAGTAAATATTCCTAACTTCTGCATCTTTTAGTAAGAACACTGATTGTAATGTAAATGTATCTATGAGATTTATAATTATTATAAATCAACATTAATATCATAATTTTTTATGGAGCCCGGAGTCTGTGGATTTTATTTTAAGGAAAAAACAGCTATTTTTTTTTCACTTAGTACTTATTTAGAGATCGACCTAATGATTGCGCATTACTGCTTAGTTATTATATCATTAGATTTGTAATACTTACGCGACTGTCACTTTTATTTGAATTGATCATCACTCGGAATTGTGCGAGCGCGATAAAAATTTAATAATATGTTTTATTTCTTTTATTTGTATTGTTTCTGCGAATATTCGATAACTCAAACATATCTATATAAAATAAGCTGACTTATGCGATTATTATATATATTTTTTTGTTTTTTTATTATCAGAGGTTCGTTTATAATGTTTACGCTAAGCGACTATAAATACAATTTACGAAAGGACTAGTAGTGCACTTAGACTTCTTCGATATCTGAAGTCAGGTCTACAGTTCATGTTTTGTGGTGGACTTATTAGGACTTATTGCTGAGCCCGACTGTGTAAGTAGCTTTGCCAGTTTTTCTACCGCAAACCAGTAGTGTCCAACCATTGGTGTGTTCGGTTTGAAGGGCATTATTTTAAGAGAAATTTCAGGTTAATGAGATAAACAACAATCATTTTGACTAGAACTCTTCATGTCCAAATGGCTGCGTAGCGTTGTGTTATTATAGGCAGGCAGGCGTATATCTTGGTTGTGTCCATTGTATTGATGTGCCACAGTTAGGAAGTGACACATCATAGATATCAGAATATTCTTTTCTGTCTTTTCAGGTTCTGGTGTTCCTGGACTCGCACATCGAAGTGAATACAGATTGGTTGCCACCTCTGCTAGCTCGGCTGTCTGAAGGCGTCTCCCATTCGGACCGGTACTCCTCGCGCGCTGTCACGCCCGTCATTGACGTCATCAACGCGGATACATTCGAGTACACACCCAGTCCACTGGTACGGGGAGGATTCAACTGGGGTCTGCACTTCAAATGGGACAACCTTCCCAAAGGAACATTAAAAAGTAAGTAGATATTGGTGAGCATGCTGATCTGCATGATGTAATACCACGTTACCAGTCTATCGGATTGCTCGTAGCTTGAAAAAATAACCTCGTTTCACGGTTGACGTTCCGAAGACTCGAAGGACGAGGTTTGACTCAACTTTTGTGATAAGGACGTCGTAAGCTGTGGAATGAGCTGTCTGACTGGGTTTATCCCCGATGGTTACAATCTTGGTGTCTTCGCATCGTCGCTTAACATTAGGCGAGGCGGCCCTCAAGTGTAATTCTATAAAAGAAAAAAAATTGGCTGTCATAGGAACTGCCGATAGAAGTGAAAACTTATAACTCAGAATTTGTTCCGAACGAGAAACTCCCGGAGAGCGTGGCTCTGAGCATGCTGACGCATTTCTAGATGGCCATGGTCCCGAGTTTACCCGAAGTTTTCTTTTCATTCCCGAGCGTGCGCTACAATTCAATTCACAGCCCACAAATAATCTGTCCCTGGCGCGCCAAAAGATGTTTTCAGTTCAGAAACTGTAATAGATACAAACAGGTAGGTTTGAGGATGAATATGGACAAGACGAAGGTCATGTCAAATGTTCATGTCTCACCTGTACCGGTTATTGTTGGGAATACCACACTCGAAGTTGTTGACGAATACGTCTACCTGGGTCAAAAGATCCAATTAGGTAGATCCAACTTCGACAAAGAGGTCCAGCGAAGGATCCAACTCGGATGGGCAGCGTTCGGGAAACTACGGCACATCTTGGAGTCCAAAATACCCCAATGCTTGAAGACGAAAGTCTTCAATCAGTGCGTGTTGCCAGTGATGACTTATGGAACTGAGACGTGGTCCTTAACTGTGGGCCTCATAACAAAGCTCAAAGTCACACAGCGAGCTATGGAGAGAGCCATGCTCGGAGTCTCTTTGCGCGACAGAATCCGGAATGAGGATATTCGCAAAAGAACGAAAGTAGCCGACATAGCTCGAAGAGTAGCTAAGCTGAAGTGGCAATGGGCAGGCCACATCGCTCGCAGAACTGACAACCGATGGGGAAGAAAGGTTCTCGAGTGGCGACCACGAACCGGAAGACGCAGTGTTGGACGGCCTCCCACTAGATGGACAGATGACCTCACAAAGGTCGCTGGAAACCGCTGGTTGCAGGTTGCGCAGGACCGTTCGTTGTGGAAATCTAGGGGGGAGGCCTATGTCCAACAGTGGACGTCTTGCGGCTGATGAATGAATGAATGAATGAATAGATACAAAAGTTATGGGCCGCTTGCAAATTAAAATATTTTACCTATTTATCAACCTATGGATCAGTAGGAACCGAACCCATCAACATTTCAAATGAAACTACATATGTGTCATCCAAACTAATACTAATAATAATAGTATCTTATCTTATACCTTTAGACGAGCAATTCTTGTATATCTTATATATAAAATTCTCGTGTACTCCTCCGAAACGGCTTTCCTGATTTTTACCAAATTTTATACGCATATTCAGTAAGTCTGAGAATCGGCTACTATCTATTTTTCATACCCATAAGTGATAAGGGTTGTTCACCCTTATCAAAACCCTTATCGCAACCTGCAACCAGCGGTTTCCAGCGACCTTTGTGAGGTCATCTGTCCATCTAGTGGGAGGCCGTCCAACACTGCGTCTTCCGGTTCGTGGTCGCCACTCGAGAACCTTTCTTCCCCATCGGTTGTCAGTTCTGCGAGCGATGTGGCCTGCCCATTGCCACTTCAGCTTAGCTACTCTTCGAGCTATGTCGGCTACTTTCGTTCTTTTGCGAATATCCTCATTCCGGATTCTGTCGCGCAAAGAGACTCCGAGCATGGCTCTCTCCATAGCTCGCTGTGTGACTTTGAGCTTTGTTATGAGGCCCACAGTTAAGGACCACGTCTCAGTTCCATAAGTCATCACTGGCAACACGCACTGATTGAAGACTTTCGTCTTCAAGCATTGGGGTATTTTGGACTCCAAGATGTGCCGTAGTTTCCCGAACGCTGCCCATCCGAGTTGGATCCTTCGCTGGACCTCTTTGTCGAAGTTGGATCTACCTAATTGGATCTTTTGACCCAGGTAGACGTATTCGTCAACAACTTCGAGTGTGGTATTCCCAACAATAACCGGTACAGGTGAGACATGAACATTTGACATGACCTAAATATTTTTTTTTAATATTTGGACATTTTATTTTTTATTTTTTATGTGGCATTAAAAATACATATAACTCTAAATTTTTACCCTTTTTATCAACAACCCCTATTTTTAATAGCCATTTTAGTAATTTAATCATTTGACAGTGAACTCCTCCTAAACGGCGGGACCGATTTGAATGATTTTTTGGTTGTGTACAAGTGGATTTGAGGATGATTTAGATTCACAAATAAGCCCGGCAGATGGTGCTGCAGACAGTGTCTAGGTTATGATCCGAGCGAAGCCGGAACGGACCGCTAGTATATATATAGAATCTCGGAAACGGCTCTAACGATTTTGATGAAATTATGTATGCAGGTGGTTTCGGGGACCATAAATCGATCTAACTAGGTCTAATAAAAAAAAAAACGCATATTGTGAGCGTTTTTAGACAATGAAAATTTGTCAAATTAGACATTAGAATGCGAAGGTAAATTTCGCCGCGTGGCGCGACAGCATAATAGCTCAGACGGGAAGTCGGGCGGTCTTGGCGTTCACGAATTAGTAGCTCCGGGTTCGTATCCAGACGGCTTCTCTTTTTTTCAAGTTTTTATTTTATTTTTTTAAAGAAAATCTATTATTTCGTGTCTTTTATCTGTAAGTATCTAAGTATTTTTAGTATTTAAACCGAGCAAAGCTCGGTCACCCAGGTTCTTATATCTTAAAAGTGAAAGTAACTCTATCTGTCTGTTACGCTTTAACGCCTAAACTACTGAACTGATTTTGATGAAATCTGGCACAAAGATAGTCTAGACCCCAAGCACAGACATATGGGGGTTTATGGGGTATTGGGACGGGATTGGAAGGGTTGAAATGAAGGATGAAAGTTAATATGGAAGTTCGAGATAAAACCATAAACCTTAGTACCTAGACATTGACACGAAGCAAATAAATTTTTGATCCGGTAATTTTGTAATTTCGAACTGTAGGTACGGGGATGAAATGGGGGATGACAGTTTTTATGGAAGTTCATCATTGTTGAAAATAAAACCATGAATCTTTGTATCTACACACTTGATTCGAAGTAAATAAATGTTTGCTCCATTAATTTTGTAATCTTGAACTATACGGGGATGAAATAGGGGTTGAGATGTAATGTAATGAGTTGAGGGGGGATGAAAGTATACTTGGAAGTTCGCCATTGTTGGAGATAACTGTGTATCTGGACATTCTAATATTATAAATGTGAAATTATTCAAGATGGCAGCCGAAAAGACGGATAAAATGCTTTTTCCCAACCTCCATAAATATGGGTATCAAATAAAAAGGCTCAACTTGTAGAAGATACACTATAAACAATTTAAATCCGAAATGGCCGCAACCACAAAATAGCGATATTTTTTTTCACAACTGCTTCTATATGGGTGGGTATCAGATGAAAGGGCTTGACTAGGACAAAACAAATTTCAAATCCAAGGTACTTAGGGGTAAATCAAAGTTTTTAATTTTGTTCCTGTTATTTACATTTGTGATATAATTTTTCAGACGACGATGATTTCGTGAAACCTATAATATCGCCGACCATGGCTGGTGGACTGTTCGCGATATACCGAGAGTATTTCAACTACATCGGGAAATATGACCCTGGTATGAACGTGTGGGGAGGAGAGAATCTGGAGATATCTTTCCGGGTAAGGATACAATGGGATACATTTTATCCCTTAGACATTAAAATATTTATTTTTAAGCGCTCTCTTGAAGGCAAGCTACTGATGGTAAGCAACATTGCCCATAACAGAAAGTGGCACACAGTTAATTGGACATTTAGAGTCCAAATGACTGCCTAGCACTGTTCTCCGCTCGCCACCATATACGATGATCATGAAGACGATCTAGATTATTTGTCTCTTTGCGCTGTATTTTCTCTGAAAACAATGCGCTTCAAGTCTGTTATTAATATTAGCACATTTATTCAACCGTCATTCATGACGGTTGAATAAATGTGGAAAAACTGTCCCAGGGGGACTCTGCAGTGAGTCTTACCACTACAAACATGCCATATTTTATTGTCTTTGAACAATTAGAACTAATTTTACTTTGCGTACTAGAGAAAAATGAAAAATGTTTTAATTTTGTACAAATAAAATGCATTACATTTTGTCGAATTGATAGCTCATACGGCAGCTATATTTTGAGCTTTGTCATATTTGCTGAACTTGAATGTTGATAAAGTCTACTTTCGCGAGGTCCTCGTTGTGTAAAGTCGAGTAAATGAAAAGAGTAAAGGCTCTCCAGATGGCAATATCGGAAAGGAATGCCTTGTTTTAAGAACTAGAGCCGCCTAAGGCCTAATACCGGCTATTCTCTTGCCTGTCGAAGATAAAGCGATATCACTACAGTGGTACAGTGAAGCTGGTCACCCCAGGCCTCTGGTCAATAATACTTACTACTTGCGGCTGAATTTAAAAAGATTTATTTTACTAAGTTAGTAGTCTTCCACAAATTTACAAAAGTGCTGCCCTGCGAACTGAAAGAGTTGAAGCTTGCGCGCCGCGACTCTTGCTCGTTAATAATAATACTTATTAAGATATTCTAGAAACTTTGCTTATTTAGGTAGTAGTGTTATACTAGCTACTTATTTATGCAACAAAATGTGGAATACTCAGTAACTAATATTTATGCACATCTAAAATATGCTACTTCCCTACTAATATTGTACGTGCGAAAGTAACACTGTCTGTTACGTTTACACACTTAAACTATTGAACTGATATAAACGAAATTTGGTACAGAGAAAGAAAGCTTATAGCCTGAGAGACTCCTGGATTGACGACGCGGAAGGCCTTGGTAGCCGTGCCCTGGTCACCCATAGTGAAGCTAAAAGGAACCCGAGCCTCCAAGCCGACGACGATACGGCCATGTAGGTTGCGCTATCCATCGGCACCGGCGCAACTGAGATGTTCTGGGATGTTGGTGGTAGACATTGCGCCTGTGTGGTGGAGACCTGGGCAGGAAAAGACTGCCGGTGTTACGGTGCGCAGCCCTTTCCGCCGAGTCCTTGGCGGGCTTGCCACCGTTATGGCGAACACAGTGAGGCTGTAGGGAAGGAGAATTGCCGGTATTGCGGAGCGCCACTTCCGTGTCCTCTGCAGCCGAATAGAACCAGATACCTGACCTGCTGTGGGGACCAAAGGCGTCCAGAAATGGGAGCGTCTGACACCCATTTACTGGGTGGTCCCCGAGGTGGTTACGGCTTATCTTGAGTTCAGGTGCGCCGGTGTCGGTAATATGCCCCAGAGAAGGGCAAGCCGCAGGGGGTTCGCGTAAGAATGCGAGAATATCCCTGCGTTCGCGTCGTAAGCGGTAAATGTGCAGGTTTTAGTCGATAGTGGAACCACTCGTAATGTCGAGCCTGACTTAACCCGAAAGTTTCCTCAAGGCGAAGGGTATAAAACAAAGTTTCCGCCCGGTACACAATCTACGGATAGGCCTTCTTGAAAAGGTGATGCGCCGCTGGTTTCCAGTGCCTCAGTGGAGCCAAACTCGGGGGTTCCGTCACCCCACGAGGCGAGCCCGCAAGGGCGGTGGCAGCGGCGGCGGTTTAGCTTGTGGGTGACGCGAATCCATAAAAAAATTCCCTACTTCTCTATAAGGCTAAGAACTCATGAAGCGATTTTCAGCTCCGACCGCGTCGGTTGCGGGCCCGCAGCTTCTGTAGAATGCAGACATATATGTAAGAAATGGAAGCCCAACTCATGACGCATTTTACGCCCGCGGCGCAAGCGGTTGCCTACGGCTTCCGCGTTAGAACCGCGCGGTTGCCCGCAGACTCAGCGGGTAGCGCTCGCGCGCTCTGGGGTTGGCGTTGCTTGGACATCAAGTAATCGTTAACCGTCCGTCAATCGTCACTTTCGTGGTCCGTGAGCGATAATCTCTTCCGCGGCCGCTGCAAAACCGCGAAAATCAGCGGTTGGGTGAGTTTTGAAATATAACCGTAGTTCCGCAACCACGGCGGGCGCGGGTGAAATTCGCTCCATGAGTTCTTAACCTAAATGATAAACGCGGGTAAAGAACTTTTCTCTTCAAAGATAAAAACAATAATAAACATTTGTGGACATAAACTACAAACCCTTTCTATTATAACTGCGATTAATGTTTCAGATATGGATGTGCGGCGGCACCCTAGAGTTGATCCCGTGCAGTCGTGTTGGCCACGTGTTCCGGAAACGAAGACCTTATGGCCTTGGTGAGAAAGAAGATTACATGCTCACCAACTCGATGCGGATGGCTCGCGTTTGGATGGACGAATACGTTGTGAGTTGCATTCCGATTGATTTTTCTAATCAAGCCTGGAGTTTTATACGCTTTTTATAAATTTACGTGTCACACTGTTGTAGCATCATGAAGATGTACAGTTTTAAACTTTCGCTATTTCAACTCATATTGTAAAAATAACACAGGACTTGGCTTCTCGTGACCACGAAGGTCGATACGCTACCGAAATCTCTAGGTAATCGAGGCGAATCTCAAGGAGGCCGAAGCAGCCGTGTACAATAATGTCACTTCCCGAGTCATAAAGGGAACCATGACAGGATACGTGGGACACTCAGAAAGTTTTGAGAAACTAAAAAACTAACTTGCATGAAAAAAATATTTTTACTAAATCTTTTCAAAGAACTCTCCACCAGCCTCTATACAAAGTTTCATGCGTCTGAACCATTTTTCAAAACATTTTTTCCAGTCCTCCGCAGACACCTCTTCCACGGCCTTCTCAAACGCTGTTATCGCGTCTTCCAGCGATGAAAGCTGTATCCCTTAGAGCTGATTTTTAATTTTAGGGAATTAAAAGAAGTCACTCGGAGCCAAATCAGGACTGTAAGGAGGGTGCCCCAAGACTCTGATCGGTGTGGAGTCCAGGAAGTCCTTCGTTTTGATCGCAGAGTGCGTGGGCGCGTTGTCGTGGTGAAGAAGGACCCCGCGGAGCCCGGTGTTCGGTCGCTTGTTTCTCATTGCAGAAAACACTTCTGGCAAGCATTTTGTGTTGTACCATTCGGCGTTGATACTGCTTTGGTCTCGAAGTGGAATTAAAATTAGGTACCCAGTCAAAGTGAAGAAACTAGCGCTCAAAATTTTCCTTGCGCTCCTCGATCGCTTCACTTTCGTAGGTGTTGGTTCATTTTGAAACAGCCAAACTGTCGACTGACGCTTTGTTTCTGGATCGTATTGATAAATCCAGGATTCGTCACCTGTCGCAATGTCGTAAACGCGCCGTGACAAGCCTGCATCATATCACAGCACCAATCCACACGGGCCTGCTTCTGAGTTTCGGGTGTGCGGCACCCAGCGGGAAACTATCCTCCTTACGCGAAGGTGCAAAATCTTGTGAACACTTCCTGAACCAATCTGCAGAGTATGCTGAATCTCTTCGTACGTAATGCGTCTGTTTTCTTGAATTTTTTTATTACTGCCAGCCATCTTTCTTCGGTGACAGCCGTCGTAGGACAACCACTCCATTGTTCATTCCCCAAAGTAAAACGACCGCGTTTGAACTCGCTATACCAGCGGTAGGTGGTTGTTTTTGAAGGTCCTTCATCCCAACCCAAGACACCTAAGACAACCCAATTTGAATTGGCTCTCAAAAAAATCGGAGGGAAATTTGAAAATCGAACAGATGTATTTTTACTTTAGTATAATCGAAGTTTTCAAAATAATAACAAGTGGCCAGTGTCTTTTATACATAAAAACTTTTTTTCGCAAAACTTTCTGAGTTACCTGGTATGACAGCTCACAGTGCAGCAAATGGCTTCGTGACATTCAAAGATAGTTTTACTTCGTGACAGTGAACGAGAAAGAGACAGAGCGCACCCGAAGACCAGTATTGTGAAGACAGTTTATGCGTCACCACCAAACGACTCAGTTGTACTTTGCCTCAAGATCTTGCTGGACGCCAAGATCCTAGAGATGGCCAATACCATCGAAGGGAACCCCAACGTCAAAGCGGGTTGGGAGAACTGGGAGGCGCCGAGAATACAGTGGGTCAACGGAGTTCCAGAACGTGGAAAAACAACATGGGTGATTGGACACTTCGACGTGGACAAGGACGCCATCATCACCACAACAACTGAGGCAGCAAAAGGTTTAACAGAAAAGCTATCGCACCGTATCGGAAACCTGGTCAAAATCAGGTTCTTCTGCTGTAGTAAATGGTTTCGGAAAAGAGAGTTTCAGTCGCCTTATGGTGCATGAAGCTCTCATAAACCATTTCGGAGCCATTGTGATGATTTCACGGCTGTCTGGTGTTGGTGAAATTGTACTCATCAGAGACCTCAATCAGTTGCCATACACCGATAGAAAAAAATCTCTTTGAAATCAGGTATCAGCGCCCAAACCTGGTAACAAAGATCAGCTAGGAGTTGCTATCCACATATAGGAGCCCGAGGGATATCGCATATGCGCCGAGGGAAATATACTCAGGTATGTACTCCTCAGCACCACGTATAAAGTCTAAGGACTTTATACGGGGTGCTTAGACTACAGGCCCGTGAACAAAATTTACGGGTCAAATGACGCACCAGGAGACCTATGTAGGATGATAGAAGGGTATAAAGTAATAAGATTCAGCACTATGCCGTCACTTGTAAGCTGTCCAACTGAGTGCAGTTGAAGAGGGGGTGCTGCAACCCTGGATCATTTCTCCTTGTCGCATGATTTTTGTACGGCATTGCGAAATAACGGATTAGAAGAGGTATTGAAATTCTTTGGAACCAATGCCTAAAAAAATACCCGAATTTACTCTGTAAATCGTCGAAAAATCATAATTTTTTCCGACAAACTAATAATTAAAATAATAAAATTTATAATTTTTATAGTTTCAATACCTCTTCTAATCTATTATTCCGCAACGCCGTACAAAAATCATGCGGCAAGGTGATATTATCGAGGGTTTGGACCCCCCCCCCCTCTTCAACTGCGCTCAGTTGAACAGCTTACAAGTGACGGCATAGTGCTGAATCTTATTACTTTATACCCTTCTATCATCCTGCATCTAGGTCTCCTGGTGGTTCATTTACTACGTAAATTTTGTTCACGGGCCTGTAGTCTATTAGAGGAAAGAAGGTATAAGGGAGCGCAAATACCTAGCACCCATCCCAACAACCTCTTAGTGGATACTCAAGAGAAGAAAGAGACCCTCACAAAACAGTATTACGGGTCGGGCACCGGGTCACGCATCCTTACCATCCATGAAGCTCAGGGATTGACATGCGAGTCGTCATTGTAATCAAAACCAAGGCAAACATGAAGCTGCACAAGAGCGTGCCCCATGCGGTTGTCACAATCTCACGACGCACAGGGAACTCCACATTCTAAGCTGACGACGCTGACGGCGCTGACGACACTGAAGGCGCCATCGGTCGGTTCCTACGGCGAGCGTTGACGGCTTCACCGATGACGGATGGTCTTCAATTCAATACATTCAATTAGAGTCCAATTTACAGATGGCCATCAGGGACAGAAATGCCGCCGTAGTGGAGGCTCTAAGGCGGGAGAATGCGGCTTAAAAAAACTCACTAGATTTACATTGAAATTTCCTACTTCTATGTTCTACTTCCCCCATATTTTCCTTTTCTTCACCCAAGATAAATGTAAAAAAAGAGAACCCAAATGTTAAAGGTCACGGACCCCGGAGTCTGCGGAGTTGCTAAATTAAATAATAATAAAAACAATTGGCAGTCATAGGAACTGTCGATAGAAGTGAAAACTTATAACTCGGAATTTGATAGCTAACTTTGGGAACTACGCGGGTGAAACCGGAGGGCGTTGCCATGAGCATCTAGAAATGCACAGCATATCATGCTCATGGCAACGTTTGCATGGGCCCGAGTTTACCTGAAAATTTCTTATAATTTCCGAGAGTGACGCTAGAATTGAATTCACAGCCCACGAAAAATCTGTCTGTGGTGCGCGAAAAGAAGTTTTCACTTCAAAAAACAGTAGATTCAAATTTCGTATGTGACCCCAATATGTTTTTCTGAAATTTGCTCCTATTTTGCTTACTTGAATTTGTTTAATTACCTTGTAAACTTTTGTGTTCACCGTGGCTACGCAGCCGCTTCAGATGTTCCTATTTGATATCCTTCACGTACTATCATTGCCCCTTTTCCCATGTTTTTTTTGACTACCGGCCGGTTGGCTCGCCATCTTATTTCAAGAAGGATTTTTTTTGAATCTGTTGACGTCTTTCTTTAGGACGCTTGTTTCCATGATAAACACTTTGGCGGCAAATTTGTATTTGAATACGATACTTATGTTCATTTATTTTTAACTTTTTTGCTACAAATTTATCTGTCCTCATGGACTCAAACCTTTGATTTATAATTTCACAGGAGAAAGCGATACGACAAAATCCATCAGCTGCGCATGTGCACATCGGCGACATAACAGACAGAAAAGCTCTGCGAGAGCGCCTACACTGCAAGTCCTTCAAGTGGTATCTCGACAACATATACCCAGAATTGGAGGCCAATGCCGACTCAGCTGCCAAGAAACGGATGGCTGCGTTGAACGACGTGGATAAGAACAAGTTCCAACCATGGCATTCAAGGTAATAATATACTAAGATGTCTCGTTTTGGTAATAAATATACAGTACTAGCTGAACTGTGCGCGCGTTGCTACGCCATACATCGAAAATTGGTCGTACCAATTCAAATTTTGAACAAATTCGGTTATAGTCCAGTCAAAATAGACTTAATTATGATTCCAGTTTGGATTAATTCCCAACAAGCCGGATTTCTGTGCACGCCTTGGATGCTTAATTACAAATGACATGTCAAAAGTCCCCATCGATCCCACTTGTGCGTTGTTTTTTATTCGAGGTCAAAGACGCAAAGGACAATGTCCATTTTTGACTCGCCAAAATATTTGTCGTGTAGACATATGAGTTATATATTAAAAAATCGGTGATTTTTTTGTTGTACTCGTGTGCGAAGTTATATAACTTTGTAACATTACAAAATAAAATAATTTGTATTTCTTTAAATTAAACCTACCATTTTCCAACAAAGCTGACTTGGAAAATATTGCAATAACGAAACGGTACTTGCGTTTCGTTTTATTGACCCGCGTTAGATTGAGATTGAATATAGATGTTATGTATGTCAATTTCTTTCACAATGTCGTTTACTTACTACTTTTACATATTTAAATAACGATATATATGTAATTACGGCGACAAAGAAATTATCATTGCATTTTATAGCAATGTAAACGAGAAAGAAGTTGGCATGCAATTGTGAAACGAAACGTTTTCACCAAACCAAATTGGTCAAACAAAGAGGTAAAACAATCTTTGTGGTCAAAGATTAATGTCAAATTGACAAGTTGTCAAATCAAAAAGTAAACAAGCAAAATGAATTGTTTAGTCGGGACTAACTCGGTGGTGGCTATAACCTCTACACGTGTTTGTTTTTTTCTTGTATTTGTGTACTATTTATTGGAATTTTATTGGTAAGTTTTATATATTTTATTAGCAAATAGAAGGCAGAGACAATGGAGAATGTTCCTCCGTCGCCTAAACCCCCTGATCCGCCCGATCCCAATAATGAAATGGATACAGAAAATTCAATGACTCCAAACCTCTTGAAGAGGCATCTACCATCTCAGCTAGACCGATCCGCACTCGTAAAGAAGTCTGTTACCAACCCAGAGTCAGCATCCGCGTCTATTCAACAAATATATGTCCATCCGGCGATGTCGATTATAGGTATACAACAGTATGAAAACATCGACGCTGGACCGTTTATAGTGCATGTTTCTAGAACTGAACCTGACCCAACCTTAGGTACGGTGATTAGACCAATGAAATTTGGAAAATTCCTGCACACAAACAAAATTGATAATGTCTGCCAAGATCGGGTTAAAAAAGTAGGCAGGAACAAAATATCTATCGAATTCCGAAATGCTGCAGCCGCCAATAAATTCCTAATCAACCCTATCCTGCAAATCGGTAAATACGAGGCGATGATCCCAACTTATAATGTCACCCGAATGGGTTTAGTGAGGGGTGTCCCTGTAGAATGGTCCATGGAGGACTTTGTAAACTCAATCCAAATCCCTGGTAATAGTTACGTCCTGAAAGCAAGGAGGCTAAATCGAAAAAACAAAGTCGAGAATACAGTAAATTGGGTTCCTACTCAGACAGTGGTTCTCACATTTAGAGCCCAACAACTGCCAACCAGAATATTCTCGTTCTACTCATCTTTGACCGTAGAGGCATATCAATACCCCACCATCCAATGCAACAACTGCCTTAGATTTGGACACATTAAAAATCAGTGCCGCTCTCAACCTCGATGCTTTCGTTGTACGCAACCTCATAGTGGAGACAATTGCGCGGTGCTAAAGTCAGAGGCTTTATGCCTGTACTGCTCTGAGCGCCACTTCTCCACAAGTAGATCCTGCCCAGAACAAGAAAGACAGCGAGCTATAAAAATGAAAATGTCAAGAGATGGGATTTCGTACCAAGAAGCATGCAGTCAAACCGCTAAAGTAAATAGAAGGTTTAGCCAAGTTGCTGGAAGCGTACCTGTTGCCCAAATGCAAGCCTCACAACCCCCACCCTCCAATGCCACTCAACCTCTCCCCTCCCCTTCATCACAATCCTACAGGAAGACTATTTCCCACAGCCCACGTCCAAGAGCTCCTCTTGGAAAATCCTACGACCGCATTGCCCATCAGAACATCATTGCCCAGGGTCCTTCCACAATCCCTAACGGATATCCCTTAGAGCAAGCTCAATCCCAGTCCCATCACCTTACCCCAGTCACTCATGATCTCCTTACCCAACTCCTTACAATTATTATGAATATGATAACACAAGACCCTAACTCCTTACCGTCCAACGTAGCCCACATGATCTCCCAACTCCCAACCTTAATAGCCCACCATGGATCTATGCCCAATAATCCAGTGGAACAGCAGGAGCCTCCGCCGGAAGCTTCCTGAACTCCTCCACCTCATCAACAAATACAGCCCCATCTTGGTGGCCGTCTCGGAGACGTGGTTTGTCCCTGGAGTTCGATATCGAGTCCCGGGATTTTCATGTCTTCGGAGCGACCGCCAAGATGGAACTGCTGGCTGTGCATTATTTGTCAAACTATCCCAAACATTCTCCCAAATATCCCTTCCTCCACACAGTCCTGAAATAAACGCCGTAGCTGTACGAGCATTTAATTCTTCCTTCATATCCCTCTACATCCCTCACCCCTCCCCACATCTTATACCCGATATCCTTCTTATCATATCCTCTGTCCCTTCTCCAGTTGTGGTTATGGGAGACTTCAATGCCCACCACACTTCCTGGGGTTCCTATCACAGTGACTCATTTGGTCGATTACTGCTTGAAGCACTGGAAGAAGTCAACTTGTGCATAGGGAATGACGGCACTCCTACTCGTAGAGTTCTTCCCACTCAAAATCCTAAATCTGCAGTGGATCTAACTCTCTGTTCTCCTGGTCTGCTTCCCTCCCTATCTTGGCAGGTCCTCCCTCTTACCAGAGGTAGTGATCATTTCCCCATTTTAGTCAGCCTAGGTCTCAGGGTTTCCCATCTCCCTCCTCCCAATCCTCTCTTAAAATATCGATTAACTGGAGCTAAATGGGACTCATATTCTACATACCTGGAACAAAAAATGACATCCCTTCCTAACCCAATGGAAGAAAATCCCTTGGTTTGCTATGAAGAACTTGTAGCTGCTATTATATCTTCTGCAGATGAGTCCATACCCCTGAAGAAGCCCAGAAATAATCTCCTCTCCCCTCCCTGGTGGGATTCGGAATGTACAAGGGCAGTTCATGAGCGTAAATCTGCTGAAACCAATTACAACAAACAAATGAGCACTGATAATTTCCTCACCTATAAACGAGCAGCTGCAAAATGTAGGAAAACACTTGTGTCTAAAAAAAAACAGGGTTGGTTAAACTTTTGCGAAAGCCTATCGCCAACAACTCCATCAACCATCATATGGAAACAAATCCGCAGGTTCAGAGGCTCCTACAGGGAAAATAACCCCACCACCAACGATCCTTGTTCTTGGTTAGAAGCATTTACAGATAACTTAGCGCCTGCTTTTGTACATCAGAATCCACATCTCCCCAGCACAACACATTCCCATACCTCTACTCATTTTGATGCCCCCTTCTCATACGAAGAACTGCGTTTGGCTCTAGATGGATTGACCGACTCTGCCCCCGGAGTAGATGGTATCCCTTACTCTTTCATCACTAAAGCTAATGAGGCTACAAAACGTTACTTCCTGAATTTGGTAAATATATTTTTTGACCAGGGCTATATCCCAGATTCATGGAAAACTCAAATGATAATTCCTATCCCTAAACCTGGTAAACATCCTTCTGATCCCAACTCCCGTCGTCCCATTGCCCTATCCTGCGTAGCTGCTAAGATCACTGAAGTTCTTATCAAAAATAGATTGGAATGGTATATAGAAAATAATAGCTTACTACCAGTATCACAATTCGGTTTTAGAAAAGGAATGAGCACCATGGATAGCCTAAGTATACTAACTACCGACATCCGTATCGCAATTAAAAGTAAGAAACAGTATGTTGCAGCAGTTTTTCTAGATATAGCATCAGCATATGATAACGTCCAGCTTCCAAAACTCAGAAACAAATTGTTGCAGCTGAGTGTTTCGGAGAAGATGGTACAATTCATTAGCTGCTTTCTGATGGAAAGAACCATCCTCATTAAAAACCAGGATATGCCTATATCTAGAAAGGTCTGGAAGGGTCTCCCCCAAGGTTCAGTCCTAAGTCCCCCTCTATATAGCCTATACACAGCTGACTTAGACCAAACTGTGAACCCTTTCTGTAACATCTTACAATATGCTGACGACATTGCCCTCTACTACTCTGGTGAATCCATCGAGGAAGCTACAAATTCCCTAAACCTAGCCTTATTGTATCTTGAAGATCATTTGAATGACATTGGCCTATCTATCTCTCCCACCAAAAGTAACGCAATAGTTTTCACTAATAAAAGAACAATCCCAAGTCTGACTTTAAAATGCAACAATGAAGTAATTCCACAAAAAAACTGTGTAAAATTTTTAGGCCTATGGCTAGATACCAAATTAACAGGTGTAGCCCATTCAGAGTATGTTGCTTCTAAATGCGAAAAAAACATTAATATTCTCCGCTCCCTTTCTGGCGTATGGTGGGGCTCCCATCCATTTTCCCAAAAACTATTATACAATTCTATTATTCGTAGTCACTTTGACTATGGAGCATTCCTGCTGGAGCCTGGTAACAAATCTGCCTTAAGTAAACTGACATCGATCCAAGCTAAATGCCTCCGCATCGTTTTAGGGGCTATGAAAACCTCACCCACTAATGCTATTCAAATAGAAGCTGGTGATCCCCCCCTATACCTGCGCAGACAATTTTTAGCAGACCGATTTTACAATAAACTAGTTCAGAATGCAGACCACCCTTTATTACCAAAACTCATAGAACTCCACAGACTTACTTCACCACAAGAGATAAGAACACAAACTAATCTGCCATGCATTCTTCGCAGCTTCGTTAAACTTTCACTCCTCCCATTCCCGACAGTCAACTTTCCTATTAATCCTCTGTTCACAACTTCCTACCATGCCATTACCTATCAGCCATCTGTAATATTAGACTTAGGCATCAGTAAAGACACAACAGATCCTGGCAAGGCATTCTCTGAAATTATTGATAGCAACTGGAGTCACTGGCTTTCTGTTTTTACTGATGCATCTAAATTGTGTAAGAATGGAAACGTAGGTGCATCTGTCTGGATCCCAAGATATAGCATTGTATTAAGTTATAAGTGTCCTCCATTGGCGTCTGTATTCACTGGCGAAGCAATAGCTATACTTGAGGCAATACAGTATGTTACATCCCATTCTATTCCCAAAACCTTAATCCTTTCCGACTCAAAAAGTTGTTTACAAGCTATTTTGGCTAACCAATTCAAAACTAAAACTAAATTTCCTGTCATACTCAAAATTAAAGAGGAACTCCTCAAGTCTTCTAACCTTGGCCTCCAAATAGTTCTAGCTTGGATACCGGGCCATGTAGGCATCCCTGGTAACGAAAATGCAGATTTCCATGCCAAAAAAGCTACATTACATGGTAATAAAGACCACTTCAGTGTATTTGCCCATGACCTTTCCGCTGTATGCCAACCCCAACTCCTTGATTCGTGGAATGCTGAGTGGCAGAAGTCCAAAACCACTAAAGGTAAATTCTATGGTCAAATCCAACCTGCCATCCCAACTAGACCCTGGTTTTTCAAATTTAAAAAAATTGATAATAAATAAATAATAATAAAATATCTTTATTCATCACATACATAAGCCAATTAACATGAAACACATTTAAACATTATTCCTTAAAAAAAAAATTGACTTATACAATTAAAAGATCACAGAACCTGCACTAAGCAAAGCTTGTGTTGCAGGTTTCTGTATCCCTTCAAATGACTTTTCTAACAGTCTGAACAAAGACAAAATTACAGTTTTTATGAATATTATGCAGTAAAGTGAATTTTATAATGTGAAAAATAAAATAACAGTCACATTCTTTTATAGTTAGGGGTTAGTAAGTAGTGTGCATGTGTAGAATTTGTAGGTATGATATAGTTACATATACAATGAGTAGTTGATAGGTATGTTGAAATGTATTGTTTGTGCGTATAGTGTGAAATGTGTGTGAGTGTATTGTTGTGTGTTTTGGAGTATATACTATGGTATGTGTTTTGGAGTATGTGCTGGGCTGTGGTGCAAAGTAGTTAAGAACCCATGCATGATCCATACATGGGTTCCCACCCACTTCACACCACAACCCAACATTATTATATACTGGCATCATAAGTGGTAAGTTCCCCAAGGTATCTGCGTAGGAGTTCGCTCAGTAGATATCGAGAATTGTTAAGATATTCCTTTTCTTTATCAGTCAAGCAAACATTGTAACTTGTATCAAATTCACAATTTATGCGCAACTGTTGTAGCAGTTCAACTGATTCAACATATGGGTTTGAGCAGTTTTTCAGTATCCTGATAGTTAAATTTTACTGATAATAGTTCGAGTAAAGAGATTTTAGCATCATTGTTAGTTAGGTGAACAAAGTTAACTATATATTTATTTATTCTATTGTAAATGAGAGATCCCAAAAACACTTTATGTTTTTGTGCAGATTGCGTTCTACATTTTGACGTACGTAGCACAATATCTTTACGTCTTTTGTTTTTGTTAAAGTTAGGGCTATCCAAATTTACAGTTTTATGTTGTAACAATACTAGGTTGTGTATATAAAGTTGTCTCACAGTGAGAACTCCACAAGCCTTGTATAACTCTTCGGTAGGATAACGAAAAGGTTTTTTTAGAGCAACTTTAAGGACTGCTCGCTGAGCTCTCTCAAGCATCAACATGTGGGTCAGACATGCGCCACCCCATGCTGTGATACAGTATGATATTAAAGATCTACATAACGCGTTATAAATATTAAAGAGAAGACTTTTAGTCGCGACATCTCTCAAGTTCTTGAACACAAAGATCAACTTTCGGACACGTTTGCTTAGGAGGAGTATATGCGGTTTCCAAGACAAAGTGTCGTCCACCGTGATACCAAGATATTTAATAGCTTGGGTTTGAGCTAATTTAGTGCAATGGCAACTGTCTCTCGTAGTACAATCAGTGTGAACGGTTATTTCTATTTTAGGCTTGATAGTATGTGGAAAAGTAAACGTCATGAACTTGGTCTTGTCAACGTTCAGAGTCAGAAGATTGTTTCTTAGCCACTTTGCAACATCTTTTAGTCCAAGCTCAGCATATTCTCGAACTTTATTCCAATTATTGCCAACAAAAATCAAGGCCGTGTCATCAGCATAGGAATATATTTTAGTGTGGCTCAATCTCAGGTTACATAAGTCATTTACATAACACAGAAATAAAGTAGGACCTAACACACTGCCCTGTGGTACACCAAAGTTCACAGGTGCCTCCGAGCTCATCAAAGTACCAATTCGTGTCATCTGAGTCCTCCCCGTCAGGTATTCTTTTATTAGGTTTAAAGTAATTCCTCTAATGCCCATTACCTCCAGCTTTTTCAACAATATAGGTATAGAGACAGTATCGAACGCTTTAGCAAGATCTAAGAATACCCCAATAACCTTTTTTTTATTATCCAACTGGTCTACAACATAATCAGTTAAACCGCTCACTGCATGCTCTGTAGATTTGTCTTTTCTGAAGCCAAACTGACTAGATGATAAAATGTTGTATTTCTCCAGAAAAGATATGAGTCTTTTATTTATAATCTTCTCCAGAATCTTAGAGAGTGTCGTTAGCACGGATATTGGTCGGTAATTGTCAACACTTTCCCTATCTCCACCCTTGTGTATAGGAGTAATAACAGCAGTTTTAAATACCTGAGGAAACTTCCCAGACGACAAGCACCGGTTACAAATATGAGTAATCAGGGGAATAAGTGTTGGAGCTGACTGTTTAATCACACTTTTTGAGATCCCATCATGGCCAACTGCACATACATTTTTAAGTCCATCAATAATGTTCAGTACTTCCTGATCATCAGTCGATAGAACACCTATAGAATTTAATTGTGATGGTAAGTTATTCCTAATTTTTTTTAAAAGAATTGAGACGTCATGAGTCCTGATTTGCTTTGCGAGATTAGAGCCAACATTAGCAAAGTAGTTGTTAACACAGTTTATAGCATCAAGGGGGTTTTCTTTATGTTGTACTAATAATTCATTGCCTAATTGTTGCTTTTCAATGTACGAAATTTGTTTTATTAGTTCCCATGTTTTCTTTGTGTTACTTTTGTTTTTTTCTAATTCCGACTTTAGAAACGTATCTTTTAGTTTTTTCAATAAATTATTACAAAAATTGCGATACCTAGCATAAGATATTTTTAGAGTATTATTTTGTGGGTTTAGTTTAAGACTAGCGTGCATTTTATCTCGTGAGCGAATACAACGCAGTAGACCGGGTGTTATCCAAGGCTTCACTAAGCGGCGATTACAAGAAATAGTAATTTGGTGAGTATTGGTTTTTATGATATTTGACAGTTTACTTACAAACAAATCCGAAGCCTCATTAACATCTTCAGCAATTAAAACATTTGAAAAGTCGGAATTCCTAATTTCTGTTTGAATTTTAGCCAAATCTATGCTAGATTTAATCTTTTTAGCCGCAAATGAATTTTTGCAGTGGTTACCCTCAATATTCAAAAGAACCGGATAGTGATCAGTAACTGTGGCCTCTATTACAAGTGTAGTGCATTTATATTTAGTTTTTAGCATTACGTGGTCGAGGCAAGCCTGGCCTCTCGTTACAAAATTGTGACTAGGAAGAAGGCCATGACCAGCTAGAAGATCGAGATAGTTGACAGAATGTTCGTCACAACTTTCGTCTTTTATATCTATATTAATATCACCTAGCACTGCGATAGTGTGATAATTTTTTAAGCCTGTTAGTAAAACGTCCAAGTCCGTTAAGAAAGATTCAGTGCTTGTAAACGAAGGTGACCTGTATAAGGCTACGATTGCGAGGTCTGATTTCATTTTTATTAGTAGGCAATTGGACTCCTTAAAAACATGTTCTTCTACTGTTATGTCTAAAGCTGATTTAGAGTAGACAATTATACCCCCATTTTGATTCAAACAATTTACAGTAGAAGCAGCTTTGTAGTTTATAAGCTGGGGGAATGGCTTGCAATTGTCTATCCAGCATTCAGTAAGGACGATTATATCGCATTGAAATCCCAGCCTACTTAGCAGCACTTCGAGCGAGTCAAAATTACAGTTGACACTCCTTATGTTCAGAGATAATATATTAAGAGTCCTTTTATAATTTGCCAATATATGAGAACTACAAAGTTCAGGAGTACATAGTACAGCTCTTGAAACCGCTAAATTGTCTATAAGGTCACTTAAGTCATTTTGTTGTGTTTTATCCATAACTTATGGTGAATATCTTAGGCCAAATAAATATGTCAAAAAGGCTAATTAAGACTGAATATCCTCTGAACGTGAACCTATGATACCAAAGTAGACGTGAAAAAATACGGGATGATAGTATATGTGGTTGAGTTTTGGAGTAATTTATGTGTCTTTGAGTTTCTGTGTATTTTGTGTTGGTTAGTGATTTGTGACTGAGAGACAGTGTAATAATATAGAGATACAAATAATTCAAGATAACATTAAAAATGTTCATACGACAAAAAAAGTATTCCGCGTGTTCTACGTTGAGTTTTTTGAATGCAGTTCTTCCAGCTGTTGCTCATTGGTAATAAGTATTGGTGAAGCGCCTTCAATTTTCCTGAGAAATACTTTTCCATTAGCTGTCCAACAAAAGTCAAACTTTTCTTGCCTTGCAAATTCTCGCGCCATGAAATAAAGTCGCTTGGCCTTTGGTGTCAGAAAATCAGAAATGTAGACTGCAGTTTTCTTGCCTTCAATGTCCAGTAGCTCGGTATTAAGTCGGTCTGTTTTATGCCTGGTATTATACTGTTTAACAGCGTGCAGGATGTTAGCTTTGTAAAGAGTGGTTGTCAGGTCTACAATAATTGGTCGGTCTCCATTTGGTCTAGCCTTCAGTCGGTAAATGTCCCTGATAACTCCTTGTTGTGGCTCCACCTTTAATTTGTTGTGTACATTTTCCATCGCCCTGACCAAGTCCAACTTTGTCTCTCTAACCTTGGCAGGTATGCCCCTTATTTCTATGCATGTACTTCGTAGTTGTCTTTCCAGATCTTCAATTTTATTATCTAGTTTAAGTATGAACGATTCCCGCTGTGATTCTCTAGTTTCCAGTGAAATCACCTTCTCATTTAGTTCTTCATATTTTTTGCTGTGAAACTCGAAGGATTTTTCAAACGACTTCTCCAATTCTAAATTACTTTTACGAAGCTCTGATATCTCAGTTTTAATTTCTGTTACTTCTTTTATGACACGATTCATCTTATCCAATAACTGTTCTAACTGACTCTGGGTTAGAGGCGAAGGCGACCTTGTAAAAGATTGATCAGAATATGTACGCGGCCGTTTTCCAGTCGGCGTTCTTATATCTTGGTTTGTGGGCTTATTTGGAGTGCGCTGCATATTTAAAGTACCAGGAGAAAATAAACTGCAGCCGATAGATCAATCACCACAAATCCAAGTGCACGCCACCAAAAACAGAATCAACTGTATTTTGTTCTAAGCGTGTAACATACCAGGCGCTCAGGAACGGTTAGGAGGTTAGTTTACAAGAATTGGACTAACCACTATAAATCCAAATGCACGCCACCAAAAACAGAGTCAACTGTATTATGTTCTAAGCGTGTAACATACCAGGCGCTCAGGAACGGTCAGGAGGTTAGTTTACAAGAATTATTGTACAGACCGCTAGCGCTTAGTCCATTGACCAACCACACCATAAATCCAAATGCACGAGACCAAAAATAGAGGCAATTGTATTATGTTCTAAGCTAGTAACATACCAGGCGCTCAGGAACGGTCAGGAGGTTAGTGTACAAGAATTGGACTAACCACTATAAATCCAAATGCACGCCACCAAAAACAGAGTCAACTGTATTATGTTCTAAGCGTGTAACATACCAGGCGCTCAGGAACGGTCAGGAGGTTAGTTTACAAGAATTATTGTACAGACCGCTAGCGAACACGATGAATGAACGTTCGCCCTCGTTGATCTGATTGGGTTTTCAATTTATGTGCGTATTTAGTGTAAACAAATGGGTGGGGTTTATTTACTACGTTAGGTAGTCTTACGTACGGCGCAGACGCAGGGGCGGAGCTCGGCTACACTGCCGCTTCATTCACAAACAGGCTCCTCAGATTAGTATAGTATTGCGCACACCTTCTACCGTCTTCTGCAGTCCTATTTTTCGGCACTTATTTTAATTCGGTGAATTTAAATAATTTATCCAATTTAGTTATTGAAATTGTATAAGATAAATTTTAGTAAAAAAACTGACAATATTTCTGCAGGCGACTGCTCACAACGGAGGTCCGGGAGGAAGGGGATAAGTGGGAGGAAGGGGATGAGTTTGATAAGTGTGTTACTTCAACTCTCTGCCGCCTAAGGTTGGGTTTTGTTTGTACCCCAGTGTTCCTGGCTAAAATAAGAATACAAGACCATTCCCTTTGCGAATGCGGACTAGCTGAAGGTACTACAGATCATATCTTTTTTGAGTGCATCAAAAATCGTGGCTCCTTATACGACTTGATCCCAGATGACCTCCCTCGTCCTGTATCCTTTTCCAACCTCCTCCCCCTAGTATACACTCCCTTTATTTATGTACTTAGTAAATTTATCAAAGTTAATAATATTAAGTTATGATTAGATATATTCATATATATTATATTATTATATTCTATATATTTTGTGTAAATACCTTATTAATTTATTTATCTCTATGTCTATCTGTGTTGTGACGTCATATTTGTGTTTGTCCCTTTCAGTAGTAGTAGTAGACTAACAACCAGTAAAACTACGTGAAGTCCACCGACCAACGGCCCATGTCAATATAACGCTGCGCCTATACCGATCAAACTTGGGAAGAGTGTACCAGCAACCATACATAGACGCTGGCGAAGTGGCAGTCAAGCTGCATACAGAAGCCAAAGATAAAAGTTGAATTGTTTAGTCATATATTATAGTTTTCTTCGTGTTTTCTAAGCGGTGTAATATTTATGCATTATTCACCACAACAAACTCCGATTACCAATGTTTCAATGTCGGATTTCCGACACAGTAAAATTATTCCGATTGTTCAAAAGAGATTGCTCCAGGAAGATTTTTTGCGCTTCTTTGCGGTGCGTAGAGAAATATTAGGAATTAGAAGAATATTATTAATTCCTAATCGGACGTCAACGACAACTCATCCAGTTTTTGTGACGGAATTTATATTGGTTTTAACAAAACTGGGAATTATGTGATTCAGTGCTCCTTATTACTTAGGTACATAATTGTGGTAATAATTACATAAAACCATATATGCTTGTGTTGTCTGATGGAAACCTCTAACTCGAACATCAAAATAATGAGATATTTATATCACAATTAAGATGTTCCCTTCTGTGACAATATTTCTATGCAAATGAAGTGTTCATACGTATGGTAATCAGTTGGTATTGAGCAGTACTATTATTCCTATTTATTCTGATAAGAAATATGTTTTGAAAGATAATACCATAGTTCTTTCTTTTCTTTTCTCTTCTAATCCGAAAGAAAACATAATTCTAATGTATTTTGACAGTAAACATAACCTTACTTTAGGTTTAACTGTAACTCATTTTTGGTATTTGGGAAATAAAAAACACCAACAGCAGACGTTTTAAGAAGCATGAACAATCCTAATTAGACACTATTCATCTCTATGCACTTTCAGTATCAAAAAAAGTTTGACAGGGTTTTCAATGTATGGGACGTGGGCATTGTCCTTTGCGTTTTTTGCGTATATCTGACCTGGGGAAGTAATAACGGTACTTCCGAACCACACGACCAATATTGTTAAAAATTTGATGAGACTGTACTAAAAATGTGTTCTTTCTAACAAAATAAGAATTAGCGAAATTGAACAACGCAAACATGAGTTACAACCAAATACACATTCTGACTTTCACCCCTTTCTGCATGAAAACCGTGCAGAATTTGGGGATTAAAAGTAGACAGCTACCATCTACATAGTATGATCTTAATTCATGTCAATTTTCATTCGAATTGTTTAAAACATCCGACCGCGCCTTCAGTTCCGGTAAAATGACCTCCGTTACATGCCTAGTGTTTACAATGCCACAGAATACTTAGAAGTTAGTTTGTACCGAACTTATTATTACCGTTATTATTTAATTTCTATGGTACTTCCAAACCACACGACCAATATTGTTAAAAATTTGATGAGACTGTACTAAAAATGTGTTCTTTCTAACAAAATAAGAATTAACGAAATTGAACAACGCAAACATGAGTCACAACCACATAAACATTCTGACTTTCACCCCTTTCTTCAAGAAAACCGTGCAGAATTTGGGGATTAAAAGTAGACAGCTACCATCTACTTAGTATGATCTTAAATCATGTCAAGTTTCATTCGAATTAAATCAGTAGTTTCGGCGTGATTAGAGTTCCCTATACACACAGACAGACAGACATGAAAGAAAAAAAATGCTGTTTCGCCATCAGTATCGACTATGGAGTGCCCCCAAATATTTTTTTTCAAAATATCTTCAATGTACAGAATTCGACCCGCTACAGTTTTATTATAAGTATAGATGTGAAATTATTCAAAATAGCAGCCGAAAAGACGGATAAAATGCTTTTACCCAACCTCCATAAATATGGGTATCAAATAGAAAGGCTCAACTTGTAGAAGGAACACTATAAACAATTCAAATCCGAGATGGCCGCAACCACAAAATAGCGTATTTTTTTCATAACTGCTTCTATATGGGTGGGTATCAGATGAAAGGGCTTGACTAGGACAAAACTATAACAAAACTAATACATGCATAAAATAGCAGAGAAACACAGAAAATTTTAAAGATTTCCAATGTAATGTCATAAATAAACACATGTTTTGCGCTTACACTGCAAACGCTGGCTGACCCCTATGAGCTAGATCAAAATAATGTACAGCAGTATTGTACCTCTTTAAAAGGTCTACAAAGATGTCGGCAATAGTAAATGTCTTAACTCTTATGAATAACCCATAATTACCATTTATATTAGTACATTTTTTAGTGTCAGTATTGCACCCGTGCGAAGCCGGGGCGGGCCGCTAGTAGCTGATATAATACTTAGTACCTGGGTGACCGAGCTTTGCTCGGCTTAAACACTGAACGTACTAAGATACCTACAGGCAAAGGGCTCCTAGTAATAGATTTTCTCATAAAAACTTAAAAATAATATAAAAAAAGAATGAACTTGAAAAAAAATCAAGCAGTCTTCTGGATTCGAACCCGGATCTACCGTTTCGTGACCACCCGACTTCCCTCCTGAGCTATTATACTGACGCGCGTGGCGGCGAAATTTACCGTCGTATTCTAATGTAACAGTTTTTCATTGTCTAAAAACGCGCATAAAATACGTTTCTTAAAAATGAAACCTAGCTTGATCGACTTATCGTCCCCGAAACTCCCTGCATACATAATTTCATAAAAATCGTTCGAGCCGTTTCCGAGATTCAGATTCTATATATTTATATAATATTATATACAACTAGCGGCCCGTTCCGGCTTCGCTCGGACATAGCCTAGACACTGCCTGCAGCGCCATCTGCCGGGCTTATTTGTGAATTTAAACCATCTTCGAATACACACACAAAAAAAACATTCAAATCGGTCCCGTCGCGTCGTTTAGGAGATAGATAGATAGATAGATAGATACACTTTATTGAACACACCAAAATATTTACAATAATTTACAAATTAAAACAGGTTAAACACAAAGTTAGTGCGACAGATGGCGGCCTTATCGCTAATAGCGATCTCTTCCAGGCAACCTTAGGGTGGAAAAAGAAAAGTATGATCTTAACATAGGAGTTCACTGTCAAATGATTAAATTACTAAAATGGCTATAAAATAACAGGGGTTGCTGATAAAAGGGTAAAAATTTAGGGTTGTATGTATTTTTTAACGCCACTTTATAAAAAAATAAAAACAAAAAAAATTGACCAAAAATTAAAAAAATAATGTTTGGGGTGAACAACCCCTAATACTCAGGGGTATGAAAAATAGCTAGTAGCCGATTCTCAGACCTACTGAATATGCATATAAAATTTGGTAAAAATGAGTATAGCCGTTTCGGAGGAGTAAGGAAACAAACACTGTGACACGAGAATTTTATATATAAGATAATTGCTCGTTTAAAGGTATAAGATATATTTGTAAATACATACTTATTATACACAGAAACACCCAGATACAGTGCAAACATTTGAATTCATCACACAAATATTTGCACTAGGTGGGAATCGAACCCACGACAGCAGCAGCAAGCAGAGTTACTACCCACTAAGCCACGAGGCCAGTCGTAATAACGCGAACTGGATGGGTAATACCGTGAATGTTGCTATGAATAATAGGTATATAATCAGCCTAAATGGAAATTTCTTAAAAGCCGTACACGAACTACATAATATAATTACATCATCCAGAGACACAAAGATTTTCTTTAAAAAAATCATAAAATGAAAACTACTTGGCTAAACTGTACAAAATTTGTACGGGACCATATGGCAGCTATTTTGCATTAAACAAGAAAAGAAACACGTAAATCGGATCATTATTCTCGGAGCAATCGATGTACATACATACAAAGAAAATACCGGCCGAATTAATATCCTCGTCCCGTTGACTTAGGTTAAAAAGTAGACATATTGAATGTACTTAACATCGCCTTAGAAGGCTGATTACCTAACCCTGTATACTAGCTGCCAGAAACTACTATCACGGATAAACATCTATTTAAATTAAACATCTTGTTAATGTGCTCACTATTATCACAGTCTATAAAATCGTACAGATGTTCGACGAAGCCGTCTAGACGGGGTAATCGTGTGGGGCGTGCGAGGTGAGACGCGGGAAGCGCGCTCCTGCATTGCCTACATTACAATGTTACTATCGCAGGAGCGCCGCTCAGGGCTGACGTCTTCCGTATGTTATAATTTTATTATGGTGCCACGTTTTTTTGTTTGCGACAACCCGACCCGTGTCTAGACATTATCGGCGTTTCTCCCAAGATCAAAGGCAATGGACTACTGGTAGTATTTCTTTATACTGTTATATTATTCTATCTATCAATCAGAATCAATCGGTCAAAATCGATACTGGCTGCCCTAGTGTGGGTACCAATGTACCAATAGATGTATGTACCTAACAAGTTTCACAGCATTAAAAAAACAATATAGACTAAGAGCCTGCGCATGCACTTACAGCGGACTTTCGGTGTGTCTGCCAAGGTGTAAAAACCATTAAAACTGTCCGGCTGTTGAGGTAACATCTTTTCATAGGTCCCCAAGTAACATATATAAAATTTAGATTTTATACTATAACAAAAGTATAATGATAATTTATTAAAGTTTAGGGGTGTCTGGCAGAGGGCACTGTCATAAGTGTCTGGCAATGGATGATGAGATTTCTAAAGTTATCTTTAACAAAATATAAAAAAATTGAGCTTCATACGTTAACGAATGTAAGGTACTATTTTATACACCTTTACTACCGGTTACCACAACCCAAACTATATAGTTCCTGGTCGTTCTTACCTGTATAGGGACATGCACAGGTGAACTTTCAGCCTTTATAAAATAACGAAGGTCTAGCCCTCGTAGGCTCTTGCTCTAATACTCGTAGTATTTCAACTAAACAAATCATGAAAGAAGTCTTTGGGCACTGCAGGTTGTAGGTACTTATTTGTCTGCGGTCTGCGGGATAAATAAAGAACAATTATTTAGGTTACCATACTAAAGTCAAACAAAGGAAAAAAAGGTTTTACTATACTGTATTTTTATTTCATGGTATGTACATTTGACATACACTCGTTTGCTTTTGTAAGATATCTGTTTGTTTTTCCAGGCAACGCAACTATACAGATTCCTTCCAAATAAGACTGAAGAACAGTTCGCTATGCATCCAAAGCGCTAAAGATATAAAGACCAAAGGCAGTGGACTGATTCTTGGTAGCTGTATACGGACACTTAATCAGGTATTTGTCTAATTTTATAAAACAACTAGCGGCCCGTTCCGGCTTCGCTCGGACATAACCTAGACACTGTCTGCAGCGTCAACACTTAGGGGTATGAAAAATAGCTAGTAGCCGATTCTCCAACAACAACCCCTAATACTTAGGGGTATGAAAAATAGCTAGTAGCCGATTCTCAGACCTACTGAATATGCATTTAAAATTTGGTAAAAATCAGTTAAGCCGTTTCGGAGGAGTAAGGAAACAAACACTGTGACACGAGAATTTTATATATAAGATGTGCCATGTTAGCTTACACTAGTATTATCAATTACGAGATGTTTATCATGGTATAGTTATATGTAGGTGGAGAAAGTCCCCCCCTGTTAATACAGATGACAGTTGTATCTACATATTAATGGAATATCGATAGGAAAGTGCACGTGCTTCATTTTTGTCAGGTAATATAAAATTGTACTGTCGTAAAATTTTGGTTTGCGTTATTAATATCGACAAATTTTAAACTTTCTGTGTCTTATTTACATCCAAATTTATCTATCTCTGAAAATGTATAACAAGTTTTAAGAATGCTAAATTGTTTAATTAGTTATCTTGATAACAAATAATAAAGTGGCCGAGTGCGAGTTGGACTCGGCCATGAAGGGTTCCGTTGCAGCAAGTAACATAATTTACATAGTACACATAGTTTTTTTAGTTCGTTGTAGCTTTGATCGAAGTTTTAATAATAATGTATTTATGACGTACTAAAAAAAACTACTCATCAGATCGAGATCGAGTGAGGGGGGGACTCACATTTTACCACTTTGGAAGTGTCTCTCGCGCAAATTATTCAGTGTAGACAAAAACTATATTAGAAACCTCAACATCATTTTTGAAGACCTATCGATAGACATCCCACATGTGTAGGTTTGATGAAAAAAATTTTTTTTGAGTTTCAGTTCTAAGTATATATTAACCCTACAACAACAAACACAACCCTACAAAGTATTAGCAACCCTAATTTATATTTTTTTTTGTAAAAATCTTAATGCGGTTCACAGAATACATCTACTTACCAAGTTTCAATAGTGTAGTTCTCATAGTTTCGGCAAAAAGTGGCTGTGACATACGGACGGACAGACAGACAGACATGACGAATCTATAAGGGTTTCGTATTTACGTTTTACGGAGCCCTAAAAATCATACCATGGCGTTAGTTGTAACAAAATCTTAGGGCATGTTGTAACGTGTAACAAGCTCCAAGATTTTGTTGTAGAAACCTACTGCTTTCTTAAACAAAGAGTGACGAGACATGACGTGCAGGACATGTGCCTGATGGTGAGCAACATGCCTGCCACATAACAGCACAGTGACACGCAGCTATTGGAACATGAAGAGCCCGAATCATTACCTAGCACCGCACTGCGCTCGTTACCCAGAGATCTAAGTTGTTATATCTCTAAGCCCTGTAATTTTAAGTAATTTCTCTGGAAACATTGCCCTTCAAACCGGAACACAGTAATGTTTGCACATTACTGCTTGGCGGTAAAATAACTGACAAAGGTGTGGTACTTCCCCAGGCAAACTCTGCTAAGAGTCCTACCACTACAACATTTAATTTAATTTCGAAGCATACTTACCTTTGATTTAAATAATTTAGTTACTTACTGTCATTTTAAAGTCCCATGATGATTATTAGTAGTGTTTAACTACATAAAATTGTTAGTTAGTTAATTTTATGTGTTGATTACTTATAAAGTGTATTTGATTTGATTATTGATAATAATACTCATTTCAGAAAGATATCAAATTTGCTAAAAATAAACAAACAATAAATGATTAGAGGTATTAGTATCGTTTTTTTGTCGTTAATACTTGCCCTGGTAGACGTGACAACTTGCCCCAAACACGGGGTAAGTTGTAACACCCGACTTCTCCTAAAAAATAATTTATTGTAAAATAATAACCAATAGT
Source organism: Ectropis crepuscularia (assembly GCA_963693475.1). Classification (NCBI taxonomy): domain Eukaryota; kingdom Metazoa; phylum Arthropoda; class Insecta; order Lepidoptera; family Geometridae; genus Ectropis; species Ectropis crepuscularia. Next base: position 23,262,440 of record OY856338.1, read on the forward strand.
TTAGGTATTATTTTTACTTAATTTGGTAGAAGAAGAGTTACAGCATCCATACATCTTTATTTAGTAGCAATATAATCAATGGATCTCGAGATACCTATATCAGTTTTCATGAAAACTGTTACAACAAGCTCCTCGCTCCCCTACATACGAGTACACAATATTTTTATTTGGCAATGTTTCCAGACAAATTACAGGACAAAGAAATAAATCATCTTATTCCTTTGAGTGACGAGCGCAGTTCTGTGCCAGGTAGTGTTTTGGACTCTTCATGTTCAAATAACTGCCTGGCACTGTCCTGGTGTGAGCAGGCGTGTTGCTTACCATCAGGCGTATGAGGTGCTCGTCCCTTCACTCTATATTACAAAAAAAAGCTTATCAAATCCTTGTAGTTCTCACTCCTTTTGTTATGTAATTATGTTTGAAATCTAAGAAATCATTTTGGTTTCTAAATACATTATTTAGAGAAATTTTTTGTTGGAACAAAAAAAAATAAGAATATAATAAAATATGTTTAAATAACATGTATTGAAACGAAATAAACTAATAGATTCATGAAACCCAAACCGAAACAAATGAACAAGTCCATATTGGCAACAACAAAAAAAAAACGAGCTATTTAGTAAACAAACGATTTTACATTAGAAAATTCGGGGGAAGATTAATTTCTAGAAGATTCCCTAAAAAATCTCTCAATAGCGTGACAACAATTTTTCTGCCAATTTGAATTCATAGAAGTTGAGAAGTGTCAGTAGAATGATTGAATGTTTCAGGTGTGGTTTGAAACTTCTCGCAGTGAGCTGGTCCTAGGGCGGACACTCTGTCTAGACGCTTCGAACAATGTGGCGCCCTCGCTTGGCAAATGCCATGAACTTGGTGGCTCTCAGGAGTGGAAGCACAAAGGCACCGTAAGTATTAGCCCCAATCACGATTTTTAACTCCCGACTAAAAAACGACAGAGTGTTACGTCATATGTACGACATAGCTGTGTAGACGTCAAATTTGACGCATCTCTCAGGGTGTGTCTGTCTGATGAATCTTCTCATCATCTACCCCAAACAAACATATCATAGACCGGTATGGGTGCAACAGGCAATTGACATGAGTTTTTTCTTATCCATGTTCATTTTTAACCCAGGTAAAGTTAAAAATGAGCATGGTTGGGAGACGGTATTAAGGTCTCTAAGCATTGAACCAAGGTCATCCAGCGATTCAGCCATAATGACTATGTCGTCGGCAAATCGAATATGAGCGATGTATTCGCCAATAATGTTGATACCATATACGTTCCAGTTCAAAAGATTAAAGTTATCCTCCAATGCAATGAACAGTTTCAGAGAGATAACGTCTCCCTGTCCCACCCCTTTTTGCATTTGGATCGGATTTGTGCTTTGTTCCTGAAGACTGATAGACATGGTGGTCTTGTTGTATACACATTTCAACTGAATCGAAGGCTTTCTCGTAGACCACAAACGCTAGATAGAACGACCTATTATACACTTCCGTCTTCTGTATAATTTGCCGTAACGTGTGGATGTTGTCTACGGTAAACCACCCTTTCCGAAACTCGGCTTGTTCAGGAGACTGGATGTCGTCAAGGCTTCCAGCGAGACAATTTGTTACTACTCTCGAAAACAGCTTATAGACGAGGCTCAGCAGCGAAATGGGTCTGTTGTTCTTCAAGGAGTGTGTTGTCACCCTTCTTAAAGAACAGCACCATCACACAACAAGAGACAAGAATAATTACGAACTTAGGTTTATTACATAACTCCCTTCTATAGAAAACCTCTCCCGGCCCAGAGCCCCCATCACCGCCACGTCACGGTGTAATAGATGAAGGTCCCATTATGCCGAGACAGAGCGACGACCGCGTGCAGGACGCTCTCATGCAGCTTCCACCCAGCTTTCGTCTTGATGACGATTACTGACTCGGACGTCAGTCCCTGAGCTTCATGGATAGTAAGGATGTGGGACCCCATGCCTCCCTGTGACCCTGGCTGGTTAGGGTCTCTTTCTCTTCTTGAGTATGAAGTAATAAGAGAGTGTTCCGGAAAGAGCGCGGTATGTCGGCTCCAGTATATCCCCTCTGGTCCAGGTCCTTATACGTAGTACTGAAGAATATATACCAGAGTATACCTCCCTGAAGTTACGGTGGTCTAGTCGGGAGAACGGCGGCTGCCGATCCGGAGACCCCGGGTTCAAACCCCACACGCACCACTGTCTTTTCGAAGTCATGTGCGTAATGCCGCTAACTTAAAACAGTGAAGGAAAACATCGCGAGGAAACCGACATGTACCTAGAATCTTTCGAAGTCATGTGTCATCCGCCAACCCGCACTGGGCCAGCGTGGTGGATTATGGCCTTAACTCTCTCCTTGGAGAGAAGGCCCCGAGTCCCAGCAGTGGGAACGTTTAGTGGGCTGTTGATGATGATACCTCCCTCAACGTATACGCGACGTCCATTGGGCACCGGTGTGTGCATAAAAACTCCTGGGAGATGTTCGTTACCAAGCTAGGGCGACAGTACCTCATAGTAAAGAGATTTTCTCTGTCAATATAAGGTAACTGGTTGACATCTCCAACAAGCACAAGTTCACTAGCTTTAGACAGGCGTAAAGCCATTATGATCGCTCCAAAGTGGTTCATCAGGGCTTCGTCCACCAGAAGGCGGCTGAAGACCCTGTCGAAACCGTTAACAAGAACTGAGGCCATATTACGCACCCTGGTTCTCACCAGATCACCTACGCGTCCAGATAACCTTTCCCTCAGTTCTGCTGCTGCCTCTGTTGGAATAGTGATCATAGCGTCCTTGTCCACATTAAAGTGAGTGAGTGCGTGCGGCAAGATAACATGGGTGTTATCTTGCCGCACCCCGGAATACCGTTGATCTACTTTATTTTAGGTATCTCCCAGTTTTTCCAGTTTGCTACAGTAACTGAACGCCCCTCAACGGTTTTTGCCGTTTTAAGGATCCCGTCATCTAACATTGTCTTGGTACACTGGGCGACAAGAACAATTTAGGAACAGTTTGATGATTTCGTCGCGTATTTAGGTCTTCTCGTTCGCCTCGTCACGTCCCTATCCAAAGCTACGAAACCACACTCTGCACTGTAAGCCACCATAATATGTTGTCCCGCCATTGTTCCTCTGATGACCTGGGAAGTGAAGTTGTCGTATATGTCAGCCCCAGCCTCTTCAAGTTTTTCCTGTAATATTCTATGACTTCCCAGCCTATACGCTTGCAGGAGATGCACTTTTGTGAGTACTGCATTTTTGTTAGTGTCATTATTGTGAGAACCGATCTGCGCGAAAGGTGTCCATGCCGCTGACTCGAACAGCGCAACCGTTTTGTTCTTCGATCGTACTAATCGAAACCGGTAGCCATCCGCCTCACACACTGGCATAGCATCATAAGTCTTCCGCTTCATGGTAACTTTCGCGATGCTTCCGTTGAGTAGACGTGCGTTTTTTTTTTAATTTTGTAGGTTTACACTTGACCGCCATCTCGCCTGATGTTAAGCGACAATGCGATCTACGATGGATCGTGTTTACCTAGAAGAAACCGATTCACTCTCGATTTGAAGACACAAAGATTGTAACCAACAGGGAAAACCCACTCAGGCAACGCATTCTAAAGCCTAGACTTTCTTATCACATGTGCTAAATCGGGTGACAAGCAAGTACGCTTCTGGTCCCAGGCGTTTCAAAAACCTATTCCAAATTTCCCTCTAGCGCTTTCCATGAAAAGGGCAATACCGCTAATCCGGATTTTCTGCTCTCCCCTCTCCGCATAAGAGTTGGTGAATGGTGACATTTTTTGAAGAAGAATCAACAATTCCGCTCCACTCTGCTCCTGCGGTCAGTTGGGATGTGTGTATGTTTTGCCCTGGTTGTTGGACTTGCTGTTGAAGTGTATCTATGGTTGAATTCCGCTTAGCCGCTATGCGAAACGATCTCTCTACAAAAGCCAAGAAGAATGGTCTGTTGTCTGTATCTTGTAGGATGTTATGTAGATCCGAGACCACTAACTTTTTATCCAACTGCATTTCGAGATCTAGCCGCGCGGCCATAAATCTAGGGCAATCTCGACTCGGACACATCAGAGTCGCACTCGCACCCTGGACTATCTATTAGCTTGAACCTGTACAAGTATTCAGCTATTCCTCCGTATCCCGTCAAGGCTTGGACCTGAAAGTGAGTCAACTTTGAAGCTCGTGTAATTCGACATCAGGGAACAATTGTGTGGCTTTACCTTTATACGAAGTCTCATGCCGGTCTTGTCAAAACGTTTGAAGCCCTTGTGTTTTTCTATTGCGTTTTTGATACATTTTGTATTAAAACTACGCAGATCGTGTCGAATCGATCGAGGAACCCGTATTTTGATATGTCCACTGAAGAATGCAGTCTCATACCATTCCGTTCTGCCATGAGTTTGAGAGTATGTTCTTACAGTTTCTGAGTTCCATTTGTGTGGTGTATCTTCAGAAATTCAGTCCCAACCCCATGAACAGTTTCTACCAGCGCATTATTCAGCTCATCCACTCTTTTGCATTCGGCCAGGCTTTCGAAGCGATTTCGGAGTTCCAACTGAAAATTGTCGAGGTTTTGAATTTGGTCCGGATTTGACAAAGAGTATAACTTTATCAGACGAGACCTTTCAAGCTTAACGTCGATATTCAATGACCCTCTAACCCATCAGTGATCGCTGCCAGTCTTGACACTATTGATCACTGAGACATCATTGAATATTTTCTTCCTGGTCGCCTTAACTGAGTCCATTTCGTACTTGCATCTTGTGTCCATTACAGTTGCTGACCATCTCTTCCAGCTCGATCAACTTCTCGTCCAGAGATCGTCGGAGTTGGTAGCCAAATCTCTGCCGGAGATTCTTAGCGTCCCCTGCTCCGCCGTTACCATGGCAGCTACTTTTGCCAGGGATAGCAGAGCCGTCGGGGACTGGGGCCGTCTGTTTGGTGTACTCATCATGGGCGGGTTTGCCAATAATCACCCTCCTTGGTAAGCTGTTGGGTGATCGCAGTATTGTTGATAGATACCTGAGGTGAATACTGCTGCCCATTCCTTGGCTTATCCCTTAGTCGCCTATTACGGCACCCACGGGAGGACAGGGAGGGTTTCTATTCTGGAGATATTGCATCCCTGTATTTTTTGTGAAATATTTCGTGTGTTCTATGAAATAATTTAGATTATTTGTTATTTTAAAATTATTAACGATTCTTTCAGGCCGCGAGTCCTATCTACAACACAGCAGCGGGCATGTGTCTCGGCGTAGACCGCGCGTTCCGAAACGAACCCCTCATCATGGTTATATGCGACAACCAATCAACCAATCAGTGGGACATCGTGAGGTCGTAAAAAACTTAGTTAATCAATGTCACGTACCTTATGCAGCTTAGGAACGGCGAATTTACTAAAATCTTAAATAAGGTGGATAACAATTCAATATGTAGTCCCTCTAGTTCTGTGCTTACATGAATCAAGCGCTTGGTTTGAATGTAGAAGTGGTGAGGGAAACTTTCCCGAGGTTTAAAACAAATCTTGGCACTTAACCTGAGAGCATGCTATGTAGGTATTAGCAGGTTCAAAAAATAATAGCGTACCATGACGTATAACTCTACAGTGTTCGCCTAAAATTTGATCTTACTCGTATGTACTAAATGTAAAAATTAATATAAATATAAAACCCCACACAATTTTGGCATGATGCTAATACCGAATATTTTGTTTTAGCTAATACAAAATTTTCGTACCATGGCATACTATAGCTCCGTCCTTGTTTTTGAAAAGATGAATTTAGCGCTCGAAGAATTAATGGTCTCTTTTGCGGGAAGAGCTGATGAAAATTATTGTTTTCAGCATTTTTGTCATTACTTTTGTCGATTTACACAAATCTTATAGTTTTGAGTATGTACTCGTAATGAGAGTTTAGAGTGTGTATGTATTAAAATAATAAACAAAATGATAAACACAAAAATATCGCTGAATGACATAATTAGATAGAATTTACAAGTAAACTAAATTTGAGATAAATTTTGAAATAAGCAGATGTTTCGTAAATATTTTTTATCGTTTTTATCAATTAAAAATGTGCGTGTTCTAAACGGCTGTGTTCTTTAAACTAAGTGACTAACTGCAGCAATGTACCCACGACGCAAAGGCTAAAATGTCGCAAATAAAGCTACGTAGTGCAGTTTCAGGCAATGATTTGAATGTTGAAGTTACTGTGTAGTACAGTCCGCGAGGTATAAGCTGAGCTTTGCATTAGTGTGAGTGATCACCAAAAGTACAGTCAGACGCAGGACGCTGTGACCACGTTCTCTTAATAAGGTGTTTCTTCAAACCAGAAGTGCTGCCATCTGAATATGATTTTGATGAAGTGTGAGTGGTGTCAATATATGTTTCATCGGTATAAACGATAGGCCTGCCCTGAATACGGTATTCGGAAATTTTAAGTAAATAAGTTATACGTAGGTGACGGATCTCATGCTTTTCCATTAAAAAATTTCTGTTATTCTCTGTCCTTGACCATTTGAGAATCCTAAAAGAGATACTTCTTTTCGCAATGACCATATTGATCCTGGATAGTTAATGTCAGCTTGTTGTTTAAGAGTTTGTTGTCTGACTGTACTTTTGGTAATAGATGCGTATGCATGTGATCACTCACACTAATGCAAAGCTCAGCTTATACCTCGCGGACTGTAATAGGTTGTGGGTAGGCGTTTATCTCACCATCATCACCCGAATACACCTTATTTTTTCTTTACTATATAGTTCTTTCTAAATAAATCTAATTCAATCAGGCATCTATTTACATTTACACATTTACTTACAATCAAAATATGTTTCGAAAAATCTCAAATGAGCTTGACTGTGGGGAGAAGGGGCCGAGTAAAATCTTACGAAAGCTCACCAAGAGGGGAGATACGGATAAAAAATCTGCTAAATTACATCACGTTATTTACGTTCGCAATATTTAATGACGTGGCGAAGTACAGCAAAATGACAGCCGTTTAGAATTTGCATAAAGAGGACACACAATTATCATACTCATAATCTATTTTTGTTAAACTTATGAAGTTTATGACATACAAAATATGTTCTCAAACTAATATAAATATGATTTTTAATGTGTTGACTTAGATAGAGATAGGATCTATGTCACCGTAAAATTGTGAATACTATCAGTTTATAATCTAACCTAACCTACCGTAGGTTAATGATTTTTTAAACTATTATTATAGGTTTATGATTGGAATCTCGATATGATTTCACGCGTTTTATTATAAACTGACTGTATTTTCTTCTTATTATAATAGTAAGTTAAAATATTTGTTATTTTTCTAAACAGATGTAAGTAGGTACTATTTTTATAAATCTGTTAGGTATTTTTGAATTTATTTACTCCAAATCATATTATAATGTATCATGAAGGCTGAGATACGGTTGAAAAGTTTTACGTTATGCTCATTAAATTTGTCAATCTTTAATTTAAATATAGCTGTCTCTCTTTGATGCACTCAATATAACAAAGAAAGTGATATTTTGATTTTATATTGTGTCATCTCAATATGTCTTACTGTTACTACTATATTATACGAATGGTAAATAATTAATTTTGCTTCGATCTCACGAGGAATATTGTTTTTCTCGTTGTCCAATGAATGAGCACTTTGCAGCTGTTTTATTCTTTCAAACATACATATGTATTTTTAGGAAACTTTATTGAAAGCAAAACATAGCTTGTTAAGGTAATGCAACCGCTCGTACTAAACGATACAGATATAAATAAATAAATATTGGTGGACAATTCACACACAACACCATCTGACCCCAAACTAAGCAAAGCTTGTAATATGGCGGCCGAATAGCTGATATAATACTTATATAGTTTTAAATACATACTTATTATACATAGAAATACCCAGACACAGTACAAACATATAGCTATGTTGTTTACTTTTAAAGCTGTCTTAGCTGTATTATTTACAAACAATAATAAATAAATAAATATGGGTGGACAATTCACACACACCACCATCTGACCCCAAACTAAGCAAAGCTTGTGATATGGCGGCCAAATAGCTGATATAATACTTATATAGTTTTAAATACATAATTATTATACATAGAAACTCCTAGACACAGTGCAAACATTTGAATTCATCACACAAATATTTGCACTGTGTCTGGGTGTTTCTATGTATAATAAGTATACAAATAATATTTTGAGGCTTTTTCAGAATGACAGATAAAAATGACAAATTAGTGAAATAAAGTGTGTGTTTAAGTACGCACATGAGAAGGGCTTATTCTTATTTATTTATTTATTATTTGCACAGTGTACATATAGACCTTATGAATAAAATCTTAAGCTATGTACAAAGACCCTGATAGGGTGTTCTCGTTATACCTCGTGCATAGAAGTCAAACTTCACCCATAGAATAGGTAATCTCTTCAACGCAAGAAGTATTAACCTGAAGTTAGTTACAATGTAAAATGTTGACTAGCTAACTTCAGGGTGTCGGTTTTTCATGGTGGCGAGCGCGAGCATCGTAAAAATTTGCTCTCATGTTTCCCAAACGCGCAAAGAGCAGTGTAACTTAAAAAATATGTCAAACTATTTACAAGACGTATGCTTAACACATTTCTCTAACAAAATTAAGCATTAACACCACCTGTGGCGCAATCGAAAACTATTTATGACAGATTTTTCATTCATCGGACATTCTGAAATAGCATCATTAAAACAGTTGCGAACTATTTCGATTACGTCAGATGGATTCTGAATATTAATTCGCCCGTTCACTTAAGAGCTAGTACGCCTTAGACGGATAATAAAAAAGATCAATTCTTTTTTAACCTCAGTCTTTGCGTGGCGGGCTAAAATGAGCGATTGAAAAGATCTATGCAGTTGGATTCAAGTGCCTCTGCTGCTTACCGAACTTTGGGTTAGCGCAAAAAGGAGCAGGTGACATACAAACCTAATCATACCATCAAACTATACTCACACATAGTATAAACAGAGTATACCTTAAACCTTTCCATGTGTTTATCATACTCACTTACTGTACGAGCGATTGCATTTCAACGTATTACTTACTTATAAGTTTATTTGAAAACGTCCAATGGCCATTTTATTATGAAAACTAACGTGTTCGATCTGCTTTTTTTATTGTGTAACCTTTTTACTACATACATTTTGTGGCCCCTGAAAGTTGTTCCTATCTTAAGATCTGAATATTTTTATATCATTTTCAAACTAGATACTAAGTACGTTGTGTTATTTTATTTACATTTTAGTAACTACAATAGAATTTACTGTTGTTCGGGTAGCATTTGAGATCTACCCAAAATGGCGGACATAAGTATATCTACCTACAGTGCGTTTACGGAAAATATACCGTGGCTCAATATAATGTAATAAAATAATTATTTTTCTATGAAAAACGAAAGAACCGGCTTCAATTAAAAAATAAACACGCAGTTCAATAATATTGACGGACTTTTGAATTGAATATTACCCTTTCGAACAAAAAAAATACGATCAAAATCAATTAGGATGTTCTCGAGAAATCGAGAAACATACTTAAAAAATATGGTTGTCGAATTTATGCTTTTCTCTTTTTTTGAAGTCGGTTGAAAATAGGGTTACCCAGCTGATCTATTATTGTGTAGCATAGTTTGAATCTGCTATCCTATGGAGTGGCATGAGCTTATCAATCACAAGCTTAAGGTATACGCCCTAAGGTACTTATACGACTCCGCTCCCATCCTACAAATAAAATACACTCAAATATGGGCTTTTTGTAATGCTGGTTAAGATATATGTATAGATTACACTGGCATAAATTAGCAGACGGCTGTAAGCAAACGGTCAGCTAATTTGTGTTGCCAGTGTAATATGTATCTTAACGTGCATGACATAAAGCCCATGTTTGAGTGTATTTTATTTGTAGGGTTGTAGCCGAGTCGTGTAAGTCGGCGCAGACCTTTAGTCTTACCATTAAAACTGCTTTTTCTTGTAGTAGGACCTTGGGAGTACATTATTCTTTATCGTCTTTTCCGCAAGCAAAGTAGATACGGCGTCTCCGTCAACGAAGCATCTCAGTGTAGACAATCCTATTAAATAAAACATTTAAAGTATTTTTCTTCAGTATATGATACTAATATTTTGTCAATATCTAGTATAAACTGTCTACATTATTCTCAGAGTAAATATCTTAGCAAATTACATATTTATAATTGCAAATCAAACAAATAATTATATTAATAGTTAGGTAGTATTATAATATATTCTCACCAATAGTTGTAATAAAAACAAAATATTTTTGGATCGAATTCGTCGCGGTATGTTGAAATTATTTTAGTGACATAGTGTATACATATTTATATTGGTCTACATATAACATAAGGAACACTGGCGCTACGTAATATAAAAAAAATGATTATTGTACAACTATTGATGTCATGATTAAAAATGATAATTATTATTATTATTTAATTATTGTTAAAATTACACTACTCTACATAAGTACATAACCAACTATTTACACTTTGAATATTTGATTTTCTCTAGGCTGATGAATGTCGAGAGATTACGTCTGGAATATTTAAATGCCGACAGCAAGTAAGGCAAAGCAAGTTTGCTCAGCATGCTGGCGGCATTAAGATGCTGAGTGGAAATTTATTTGTCGAGCTAAATAAACACTAACCACAATATTAGTCACGTGTCGAGTCGTCAGAGCGTCGAAAGATTTTTAAAATGCGATGAGATCCCAGCTCCAAGCGTTCAATATCTCAAGCATCAAATTACTTAAATAGTTACATATTTCGATCAGAATTGGTGCCACACCAGTAGGGCAGTACCCTACCTCTAATAGGGCACTGGTATTATCAATCTATTTTAGTTTATGTTGCACGGACAGCCTCATCTTAATTTTAGATTGTCCCAAGAATCCGTCTATTCATTCGATTGTGCTGATTTGACGTTTGAAAGATTATAACGGTCTTCCACAAAAGTCAACAATATTATCTTTATTATAAAATACTCCATTTAACATAAACATCAACATAAACATCACAATTTATTGTTTTAAGGTCTTGTACTTACGGTGTAAAACATGAGTCTGATTGAATGACAGTCTGTCATTGTTTTATATCATTTATGCTTACTAGCGAGCAATTATCATACTTGTGACGATGAATACACTGGTATAACTTGGTTCCAATCCTCACAATTATACTCAATCCTAGGTATATCGTATGTCCTTATGGATACTGATGCATTCACTACATTCGTCACACTTTACAAATTAATTATTTTCTTAGTTCCGCCTTTTATGTCTATACTACTCTTTTTTAATAGTCTTTAAAACCGTAAACAGTAGTTGTGTTTTGTTGTGAATACAAGCGTTTGCGTAAATCTTATCACTATAATATAATACATGTTTCAAACATTAAATAGATTATGTAAAAAGTGTCTTACCAGTTTCAGTTTTTTTTATAACTTACTGATTACATACTATTTTTGTTTATCTCATTTTATATACAATAGTTTAGCTGTTGACTTATTACGTCACATTTTCAATTGATATTTTCATCGTGTTCCGCCTGCCAACTTGAATATTGTTTATTCATCTGTATTATTAAACAATATTTGTGTTTTGTTGTGATTTTTGTAAGCTGTGAATGTTTACTAAAACCTGTTTTATTAATTACACGTATAAGTATGTGATTGTTTTAACTGTACTTTAGTTTGTTGTAGTTATAGTTAAGTATTGATATAATTACAGTAGAACCTCGATAACTCAAACCTCGGTAACTTAAAAACCTCTATAACTTCAAAAAATAATTTGTTCCTTTCCCATTAGAGCCCAAAGCCCAGAACCCTGATAACTTAAAACCTCTATAACTTAAAATATTTTGTGTTTCCCTTGGACTTTAAATTATCGAGGTTCTACTGTATAATTTTTAGTCACGGTATCACTATATACTAAAGTGAAATGTAATAAATGTTCTATAATATAAGGGACACACTGTTGTCACTGTTTTCACTGTTGTCACTGTTGTCATCTTTAATTCTATGACAAAAATGAAATCATGAAATTACAAATAATAAAAACATGAAACGTATTTCGTCGAGTCCAATGACATTGTTGTTTGATAAATGTATTTTTTTTGTAATATGGCGTTTATGAGAGTCAAAATATATGTCAAAGTATAAAATAAATATTGTTGGACATTCCTCATACAAAGCTAACTAACACCAAACTAAACAAAGCTTGTGTTGTGAGAATCAGATATATTATATACCGGAACCCATACTTATGATACATTGAAACACCCAGTCACAGAACAAATCTTTGTACTCATCACACAAATATTTGTCTTGGGTGGGAATCGAACGCACGATCTCTGGCTTCATGGGTAGACTTACTACAAATAAGCCACAAGACCCGTCACTTTCACGTATGCTTCTCAAATTTCTCTGAAAAATGTAACATTGGTGACATTTTTGAATTGATCTTTGACAAATATTTTTTCGCTGAAAACGCCATTTTTTTTATATTACATACTCGTATAATGTAGCAGTTGCTAAATTATACCTTTATACAATTATAAATTATACTAGGTATATAATATTTTACACATCCAAGTATTTTTTTTTTATGTAATCATCTTTATCAATACTCAAGCTCGTAGGCTGCATGATGGATTATAACTTAATTAGATCGATAAAAATGAAATTCTTTGCATGCCGCGGAAACAATATTGATTTAAATAACTCTCCCCTCATTAGCGGGGAGAGGCCGCCAATTATCAGTTATAATCGTCAGCTTGGTCGATAGGTCAACTACTTGAGCAGTGGTGCACCTTATGTAGCTCCTTATGTATTCCTCCTCCTCCTCCTCCTTATGTATATGTAGCCTTATGTATTCTTTTATTAGGTAAGTTACAAATTACACAGCTAATTTGCTTTAAATTTAGCATTGTGGATTCGGATCTCATTTTCGAGATACTTTTTGTGTATTTTATTGTTGTGATGATGATATATCGATATTGTTGTGATGTATACGACGAAACAGAGTAGTTTGCGCAAATACTGTAGCATGAAATGTTATACCAACATCGTCCCATTATATCTGGATACTTGCTAAGTGTGCAGAGATATGATTGCTTGATCGTGGCCAGAAAATATTGTTTTGTGTATGAAATATTGTTTTGTTTATGGTTGGTATCAGCATTTCCCACAATGTAGTCACTTTTTAAATATTGTACGCGTTTATAATGAAACATTAAAAAGGAAATGTACAAATCAAGTTAGATAAAGTTATTTAAAAATAAAAATAAAACAAATAAAAAAATATTTTTTATACTTCGTTTTAAATAAAAATTCAACGTTTCGGTTGAATAGCGACCAGATTGATGTAATTAAACGATTCCCTAAATTAGATCAACATTTTCAGAAAATCAAAACATGTGGCATGTAATGGCTACAGGAACATCTCATGTATAGTAATGTAGTTAAGCTTATGTACAATTACTATGTACTATATTTTATCTAAGATTGACGAATTTGAATAAATGTTATGCATTTTGTATCGTTCTTTTTTTCTAGATACTCTAATAATAATACTTATCACTCCTTGCTACATTTAGTTCAAGTGACTTACGAAGGCAACAGCACCTTTGTACCAGACCATTCCACATTGTATAAAATGAACATTGAAATATTGGGCTAAACTTGTACCTACATGTTTAGTGTTTTAGTATGTGTGTAGTATTATATATCTATGACGCAGCCGGATTGTATAATCCGCCGTATTACATTTTTACATTACGGCTAGCCGTTTTGAAAAGCAGGGCCGTTTTGCAAAGCGGCGGTGTAACGATTAGCCGGATTAAATGAGGCTGATTAAAAAACAGCAGGAATGTATTCGACGCCATACGTCATTCAAAACGGCTAGCCGTAATGAAATAAAGCGAGAGATTTCTTGATCTAAAGCCTCTTTGTCAATTTTTAGTTCCGATTAATAATCATGGCGGTGCCTGACATAACAACTATGGCGTTGAATACAGTATGTGTGTTGCTAAATTGCTAAAGTAACTGTGGATTCTGGAGTTTGGAGGAATCGTACATAATATTTTTGGGGTGGTTTACCACCATCCACCTCTTGAGACGGCTCACCTTTGTCCACCTGGGCGTTACTTGGATACTATTTATTTCCCACACCGTCAACCTTGTTAAGACTAACCGGACCGGGTAGGTTACATGGGACCCAGATCCAACTCGGAGCACCCCGACTTCACCTAGTCGTTCTGGTCGTTCCGTACACTATACCACAAAAACATCGTAAACAGAAACATCCATCATTCTTTGGAGGAACCTTGGATTCTTTGGTGTCAATATGACCAGGAGCATCTTCAGTAGAACGCATATGCGGCTGATTAGAAATCGCATCGTCAAGCCTATGGCGCAGAAAATTCTTCGAGGAAGACAGGATCGGCTTAGCAAGTCTTCCAGTCCAGCAATAACTGGTAAATTTTATAGCTGTCGCTTGTTTTACCATGTTGAACAGCATTTGATACTGGAAAAAAAATCTTTGACCGTTCCCCAGATACACCTACAAATATGTACACTAGGCTGACGTTCATGAATAGGGAATGAGAATAAACGCCCAATTGCAATTTAAATATACGAACTTGATAACGCGTAATTTCTTCATTGGTATTGGATATTAAAAGGATTTCACCGAATTCAAATACCTACTCAAAGTTACAATGCGCTTTGAATGTTTTTGAAAGAAGTGGCAAGTTTGGAATAATCCAACTGTTGTCGATCACGAAATGGTTTCCTTTCAACTTTCAAGTTGTAACAGTTCTACCGTGATCATCGGGTGATCGACGCCAATCACAGACTATACCTCATTCCAAATCTCTGTGAATAAAAGGTAAACAAATCGATGTCACTCAAAATATGACAGACGAGCATTTCTCAACCATTGTTTTACAAGATAGTTTGTAGTACCTTTCATTGCTTGCCCTTTTAAATTTTCGCCGCATAAAAAGGCTAAATATATATGTATGCATATCATAAACACCCAAATAAATGTTCCCACTGCTGCTGGGACTTGGAACAATCAACACATTGCCGCTGTAAAAAATCGTCAGGCACAAGAATCTGCAATTGCTGAACATTTGATTGATGCTAAAACTGGTCATTGGATCGAGATCCACGACCCGAAGGTTCTATCTACCGAATGTCATTACTACGCAAGAATGGTTCGGGAAGCATTGGAAAATAAAAAACATAGGTATATATTTCAACTACGACGCGATGACCACGATGTCAATAACCGAAAACTAACCAGTTTACGGTTATCGGCGTCGCGAAAACCTCTAATAAATAAATGTGTGCATAGCGCACTTAGTTTGGAGAAACCTGGTGATATGGTTAGTCTTGTGTGTAGTGTTAGTCACCGTGCAATTTTTGAAGCCCAAATGAGGGTAGATGGAGATTTCCTCTCATTTCATAATGAGAATATGGCGGGCATACGTACATTTATTTCCCCCACGTAAAAAAAGGAAAGGCAAAGCATTTGAGTTCGGAGAAGAATGTAACACTAGAAGAAAAGTAATTTAGATGTTTCCTTATGTGAAAACGTTCCTTTTATTTTTAACAATAATTAAATAAGACTGGCCTCGTGGCTTAGTTGGTAGTAGCTCTACCTGCGAAGCCGAGGGTCGTGGGTTCGATTCCCACCCAGTGCAAATATTTGTGTGATGAATTCTAATGTTTGCACTGTGTCTGGGTGTTTCTATGTATAATAAAAATTTATTTCAAACTATATAAGTATTATATCAGCTATCTGGCCGCCATCACACAAGCTTTGCTTAGTTTGGGGTCAGATGGTATTGTGTGTAAATTGTCCACCAGTATTTATTTATAAAAAAAATATCTCGTTCGAATTGTCCTCGTACTACCCAAAACTGATCATTACACTATGACGTAATATTCTGTAAACACATACAAAAGTTTCGATCAAAATAACACAAAATGTATGTCATTTTAGAGTGAAAACTATACATGCTTTTGATAGTAAACAGCGTAATGTGGAACACGTATTTAGAGGTTTGCGATTTTCTCTCAACTCGTTACGACACAAGAAACCTTTTTTCTCGGAGTTCTTTAGTCATACTCTTACTCTTTTATTGATAACGAGTAGTTGCATGTCATATTCAAGGTATTCAAATATTACCAATACAAGTCAATAATTTAAAAAAAAGTAGACGTCAATTTAAAATCCCATTACAATAAAAATCAAATAATACATTATATTAAAATCAAATTACATTATAATTAAAAATTCTAAATTAATGACAAAAATAAATAGAGTAAAATTAATCCATACTGGAATATAATGGGCATTTTCACAATATGGGCATGATGGGCAATATGGGTATGTTAGAAAAATAGGCGCGTACTTAATAAGAATAATTTGATGAAAAGAAGTATAAATGTCTTGAATGCAACATTGAGAGTTTGAGAAACACAGATCAAATTGCTAGTACTTAAAATCATATTTCTATCATCCTACCATTACTTTATATAACTTTTAAAATAAGATAGTATAGAATTATTTGATCAATACAAATCTAAGTATATGGTATTTAAGATCGCAATAAAGTCGAATTCTATTTGTGAAAAATATTTTAAGGCTATTTCATAAAAATACTAAGATTAAACGATGTTTATGTTATGGTATCACCTTTGTTTTGGTTTGTTTTGGTTTTCTACACAGCTTATTGGAATGCACTTATAGGTAGAGAGACGCCAATACCACAGTAAATATATAACAGTAGGTTATCTAAGGCCGCCCGCCGAGATTTTAGCCTACTCTTGCGTTCATCCCCAGGGTTGTCACTTTTACTTTTAGTTAATATTTTCGAACAAGCAGCACTTGATCTAAATTTATGCAATAAAAAGCTTTTGGTCAGAGCCGCTTTGCGATTGTTTAATATTTCCATCTATAGGTACTCTATTCAAACAAATAAGTAACTTAATCATTTTTGTAGTGGTAGGAATCTTGGCAGAGTCTACCTGGGGAAGTACCACACCTTTGCCAGTTATTCTACCGCCAAGCAGTAATGTACAGATATTACTGTGTTCCGGTTTGAAGGGCAATGTTTCCAGAAAAATCACAGGGCTCAGGGATTTAACATCTTAGATATCTGGGTGACGACCGCAGTGCAGTGCTAGGTAATGATTTGGACTCTTCATGTTCCAATAGCTGCGTGTCACTGTGCTGCTATGTGGCAGGCACATGCCCTGCTCGTTGACTCGGCTACGCTATTAATAAAGCAAATAAACTGTGAAATAAACAATAATACAACCTACCTACCACATTTTCTAATAAGATTTAAGTATAAGTAGGTACTTACATTTCTGTTTCAGTAGGAAATATGAAGAATGATAAATCCGGGTTTGCGAACTCGTTATTGAGGCACCCGAAAACACTACAATATTTTTTTCCCCTTTTTGAAGTCATGATACTCGTTATAATTAATATTATGGTAAGTGGCCGGCGAGAGTTGACGAACGCGAGTGGTCATGTAACGTACGGACGTGCTCACAGTCGCGCTGCACAGCCCCTACTGCCGCCACCTTATTCCCCCATATATTTTGCTAGCGTGTGCGTGAAATCACGTGCCGACACGGCGCGCGGCGCGCACGCACACATTCAAGCCGAGAGCGGCACGTTTGTATGAAGATGTTTTACTGTTCTTTACTGTGCCAATACAGTGCATGGATATCTAACCATTGTTGACAGTGATTGTGAATTTCAGTGAATATCGCTTGGAACGTTGGAACATTATGGTCGACTGCCTGTTGATTGGTGGTTAATGGTGCCACATAGTTCATGAATCATATTCGTAATGATTTGATATGAGGACAAGTCAAAGATGAAGTAGTCACCTGGCCACGACGATATACCTAATGCTGCTAGTAAAAAGATGCCGATAGATAGATAGATAGATGCTCGGTGTGTTTGTGCATTTTTCAAACTGGACATTTTCCCTCAATACGGAACACTTGCAAGGTAAATAGTACTACCAAACCCTGGCAAAGATCCTGGCTCTTTTTGCCGATGAAAGCGCGTACGTACATACTCACGCAACCCACAGATTGCAGCTAAAAGAGCTTCTCGAGCACAGAAGCCTCTCGATTCACAGCCAGGATGGATCGACAAATGGCGCAGCATTATAAATGTTGTAGTGTTGTAGGAAAACGGCTGCACTACGAACAGGCCTAAAAAGAATAGGTACATCTTTACCACTACTGTAACTTCGAGAACAGGTGGAAACGCGCTCAGTCAAATGAGCGCCCACATCAACGCAGACTTGAGCATGTACTCTCAAACCAGTTACGAGCTCTAGCAAGCGAAGGCAGATAGAGTATTGCTGGGGCCAATCTTGGGCTCCAAGCTGCTGCTACAAATCAAACTGGGCATATATCTACTAGACACTAGACCTACATTCGTACGCGTCTTACCTATAGTGCGACCAGTCAAAAAAATAGACTTCAAGTACCTACCTAAAGTATAAAATCACATTGAGGATGATTCCAGAAGCCAGCTGGTACTTATGAAATGTTGTGATTACCCAAGATTTCAACATCGAAACGGTGGAGGTGTGGTTTATCTGGCACGCGGTGTGCTTGACTAAGCAGACTATGTGCCAAATCCACACCTCCAGAACATCGCGCCACATTATTCATGCCATCCTGATGTACGTACCTAGCGTACTTTCTGTCTTGTTCTGCTGGCTGAAGAGGAAGAAAGAAAAGAGGCGATGACTCCATAGGAGACCGAACCTAGTGAATATAGATTCCCCATGCCCTGACGCAGCCTACGAGAACCTTAAGGCACAGATAAAAAAATAGTTTCGTTAAGGGCGCAAAAGTGCTGATGCTCACCCGTACCATGCTATGCAGAAGCTTGCACGACATTTTCCCTGGAGTGTCTAGTAATAAATTTGGATCAGACATTAATTATGACGATGACTTGAAATACGTGTTGAGTCGCTCAGTCGCTTTACTGGGTCGTGTGGTGTGTGACGCCCGTAGTATGCGGTATGCGGTGTACGCTTTTCATGCTCGCTTGCGGTGGCCCTGCAGGTCTGCCGTTTAACTAAATCTGCTTTGGCTTTGCTATTGCTGTTTCTATAATTTCAAGCGGAAAGAAAAGAGAGAGCACGGTCAAAGCTAAAACAGTTTCAGTTAGGCGGTAGGTACGCTGGTTCTATACTGTCTTTCCAGCAACTTTCCTGCTGCTATGTACGGTTTCTGCAGGCGAGCGGGATCGTATTTTGAACTATGTATGGCTACGCACCATGCGCCCCGCGTATAATGTGGTTCGTGTGCTGTACACTTGGGCATCATTCGAGTTGATACAATCACAGTACAAGAACAGTGAAATCTATGTACTTGTACCAGTACATTTTTTTCTGTGGTCAGTTCCTATGACTGCCAATTTTTTTTTCTTCATTCATTTTACTGGCCTCGTGGCTTAGTGGGTAGTAGCTCTGCCTGCGAAGCCGAGGGTCGTGGGTTCGATTCCCACCCAGTGCAAATATTTGTGTGATGAATTCAAATGTTTGCACTGTGTCTGGGTATTTAAAACTATATAAGTATTTTTCATCCCACCAGCTCGGAAAGAGTACTTTTGCTCCTCGATATCAGGGCGCAAAAGTCGTTTTTACCCTCTAGAGGGTAAAGTAAATTTGAATCTAGAACATGGTGTGTTACTGAGGTTTTGAATTCAAAACATAATTTAACCTATTTATTTCTGCCTCCTTGGTGCCGAATTCATCATACATTTATTTTTAAATTGTTAAAAACTCATACTCGGAACCTCCTTGGTATACTTTTTTTTAATGCTTTGCGCGAAATTTTCTTTTCACGTATGGAGGATAGAGGTAAATAATGTTATTTCAAATGGCAGAACATTTTAAAATGCTATGAATGAATCAATTGTAATCGAATTGAAGTATGCCGAGTTAAATAATTAAATATTATTGACTACTAAAATAGTAACTAGTAGATAATTTCAACTACTTGTGCAGTACAAAATAATGTAGTAAATGTAACATCAAATAAATAATTACTATTTTGAGAAAACATGTAGGTACAAAATATTTTGAAGTCAAAACTTCTTTTGGCGCGACAAAGACAGCGACAAGAAAGATTTTTCGTGGGCTGTCAATTGAATTCTAGCGTCACGCTCGATAATGATAAGAAATCTTCGGGTAAACTCGGGACCATAGCCATTGGCCATCTAGAAATGCCTCAGCCTTTCCCATTGGCCATTTAAAAATGCGTCGGCATTTCTAGATGGCCATGCTCATAGACACGCCCTCCGATTTCACCAAGCAATTATGTTGAGTTATAAGTTACTACTTCTATCGGCAGTGCCTATCACTGTCAATTATTTTTTTTATGAATTCTGAATAGTACGTTTATTTATTTCCTTTAAAATGTACCATGATGCAAATTTAGCGCTACTATAATTTAATGCATTTGGGCGGACACTTTTTCATGTACACATGAAACTCCTTACCTCAATCGGTCAACTCTCCGTATTTTCACGTCGTATTGTTATTGTTTAAACCATGGCCAAATAAAGTTAAAGTTTAAAACTTAGGTTACCAACAGTAAAATTTAATAAAAGTGAAAAACCGAAATACCATAATAATAAGTGATTCTAGCTACCAAGAAGTTTATTTGACGCCAACAGAATTGACTGAAACTGAAAATGCGCAAAGCGTTTAGTAATTTCCTCGCTAAGGTAAGGGATGAAAAATTAAGTGTTGCACTCGAGTGCAAAGATTTTTCACCTTGTGCCCTTTTGATTCCCTTGCTACGCTCAGGATTCTAATTTTTGAATCCCTCGCTACGCTCGTGATTCAACTTTAGAATCCTTCGCTTGCTCGGTCATCAAAATTGAGCACGCGGTTAAAAAGCCACTTTGCACTCTTGTACAACAGATAACTAATATCAGCTATCTGGCCGCCATCATATTACAAGCTATGTAGTTTGGGGTCAGATGGTGTTGTGTGTGAATTGTCCACCAATATTTATTTATATTTATTTTAGAGCATTTAAATAAAAGCTTGTTGTACAAATACTTTTTAAAATGATATTTCATTTCTATCAGACTTCTCGTAACTCGAAGAAGCGACATCGTTTAATGATGGATGTTCCTAAAACACGAACGAAGAGGTTTGACTCCACCTTTATGGTAAGAACGTCTAGGCTGTGGAATGCGTTGCCTGAATGGGTTTTTCCCGGTGGTTTTAATCTTGGGGTCTTCAAATCGAGAGTGAATTGGTTTCTTCTAGATAAAGCTCTGGTTTTCTAAGATAGCGGTGCCGTTTCAAAGCGGCTGCAATACAGCGGCGAATGACGTCACGAGAACGTTGTCTATATAAAGGCCGATTTAAACTGAACGAGCATAGAGCTAGAGCTGGAACAAGAACATTCTTTCTCGGTCTTCTAGTGTAAACGAAAGATCGTTCTTAGCGTTTTCCATATTAGATATTCCATAGAATCTTTGCGAACGCAAACAAAACAACGAAAGAATGCTCTACGTTTGTTTACACCAAATGAATTTGATACAGTGGGTATGGAATAAGCATTCGCTCGTCTGATGTAAATCGGCCTTAAATAAAATGGTGCGGTTTCCTAGAAGGCGGTGATTGACACCGTAACGACTAAAAGCGGTGCCGTGTATAGTGGCGAAGCCATATCGATACACCTATTTTTTTTTTTACCGGACTTACGTCCTTACGATGTACAAAATGAGGTTCCAACTCCAACTGGAGCAGCGACGACGTAGGTACTAAAATTTCAAATGCGCCTTCTGTACCACGCGATTTGAATAAATGATCTTCTACCCTACAATTATGTTCCTCTTCTGATAATTCTCCTTCTGATAATCTGAATTCTGTTCACCCTTCAAGTAAATGATTATTAAAGCTAAATTACATATATCTACTATTTGTGACTAAATCAAGGTCGTCCGTTTTGATCTCCTGCTTCTTGACGTTGGTGGCTGACGGCTTAGGTACCTACTACCTATAACGGCAGTGGAACTTTCTACATGTCGTCACCATAAAGACGGCCGTTTTTTTTGCGTCCGTAATTTTACGGCCGCTATATGACGGCACCGTTATCCTAGGAAACCAGAGCTTTAATATCAGGCGAGATGACGGTCAAGTGTAAATCTATGAAAGTTAAAAAAAAGGTGTATTTCCTACATAAAAGCTGAACTGCCAGGTAGAACAGCTCCTTGACATCATCACTACCTACGTCTTATTTCGAATGCGGAGCACATGTTTTTAGGAGTAGACTGCATGTAATGTCAAAATTGAAACTTTGCGTGTTTATCATATTGCTTACCATCAGGCATATAGCCTGCTCGTCTTGTCACCCTAAAAGTACAAAAAACAACTTTTTCATGAATGGAAGAAGTTTTGTTTATGCCATTTTTCATTCCTTATATTTTCATTAACAACATTTCAATGCGGTAATAGGATAACAAACACAAACATTTATAAATAAAACACGAATGTGGATTTTGATATGTTCTTTATTAACAAAAACACTTTCTTATCATTTAACACATTTTTTTTTCAAAATACAATACATAAAAAGTTAGGCATTGTGCCGTAAAAGTCTTTGATTAATTAATAATTACACAGACAGAGTGAGTTCATTTTATAGAGTCAGAATGAAAAAATGACATGAAAAAGTAATGATTGATAAATGATTCGTGTGTAAAGATGCTAGAAAAATGTAAATCAGTAGTATGGTACCTCAAGAAATAAGCCATATATATATAGTAAAATTATTGTGTATATAAATAGTAATTTTGCGATGGGTACCTACCTATCTACCATATTCCTAATATTAATTTTAAGTTGCAGACTAGGTTGCGGAAATACTAATGTAAAAAAAAATCGATATGTTTAATTTATGACCAATCTCTCTTCGATTTAGTTGAAGCCAGTGTCATTGAAAAACGAGAAACGTTATCCAGTATCAACGCTTTTCGTTAAGATTTCAACATTTGCCCTTGCGGGACTTATCTATAATAAGTAGTTATTTTAAATTCGAATGTAACAACAGACACTATTTTGAAATGTATTTCTAACAACAAATTCACGAGACGAGGTCAATACGTGAATTACTTAGGCCTTATTTTCGACTTCAGAGGGTGTCTGTGAAAGCCGTTACAGAGAGCAATCCAAGAAGCATAGAATCAAACCATTCTAAAAGCCAACACGATAGAGATGAACTATTATTTGCTCTCGACAAATCTCGTACCACTTTATCCCCCGAAGTTGAAAACGAGTCTAAATTTAAAACCATTTTACTTTTAAAGTCTGATGTAATCATCAAAGTAGATAGGCCGAAACCACAGTAGAATTATGATATTAACAAGTACTCAGAATATTGTCATCAATACGATTTTTTACATAGACTGCTTCCCTAGGTGTTAATTTATACAGTTTATCGACGAATTTAGCACTTAAGTCCAGCTTCAAGCAGTCAATGTACAGAAGCCGACACTGGCGCATACAACCCGTGTTTTATGATTCATTATGATTGGTCCCAACACTTTTTGAGTGGTCTTTCTGAAGGTGCAGCACACAGTCTGTTTATTGCCGGCAGAAACATTTTAAAATCATGATTGGGCTAAAAGGTCTTTAGATGCCGCTTCAAGCTGCAAAATCTTTATTTCAATTGACAAAAAGGAGCAACGAACTTTATTCAATGTCTATTGCAATAAAGTTCAAATGTATGTGGTGCAATTCTTTTCTGTTTGTCTGTATGGTTTTTGATAAAACGTTTCAAGATGACTACCTCTTAGACCTATTTAGACCTTCAATTCATTAAAATATCTCTACACGTGGTTGAATTTGTTGCTCGCGCAGTAGCTAGTAGGTTTAATAGATTTTATTGTTAAACTAGCTTTGTGTTGTTTAAATGCGTTGTCGCTTCATGTACCAAACATTCACCTTATCCCGACGTCAAAACAAAACGTCTAATACAACAATCTTAAGCATGATTGGATGTTAAACGCGTAGTAAATGTTCCTACCTGTAGTATAAATGTACCGACAGAAAGACATCATACTTTTACAACTCCCCCCCATATATAAGTAAGTACCTACATAATATGTTTGCTATAGGTAAATGGGAAATAAAAAAAAAAAAATTTAAAGTTTAACTCAAAACAAAGAACAAGTTTGTAGATGATATGAAGTTGCGTATGATAAAGACATTTTATAGATGATATTATGATAGAGAAGAAATTGATTTACTTATTAAGTTGTAATATGGTTACAAGTCTGTAAGTTACAATGTGTAGTTTATTACGAGTAACTACTTTGGCGACTAAATACAACAAGGTAAAGTATCACAAATATACAACACATAGTGAAAATTACGATTACTTTAAAATTATCAATTAACTTAATCTATGTTAGGCCCGTTGTCGACTTACGCGTGACATGCGTGATTTTTTAAATTTATATATATGGAAACTCGTGGGTATGTTTGCTAATGTCACGTTGTTAAGATGGACATCGAACCTTATGAAATATTATTATAAACATTAATAATAAAACGCCTCACTGACGAGGGATTGGGACAAAGGGCAAAGGGCAGTGCCGTAATTAGTAATTTATGCGCCTGGCGTAAATATGTAGTGTGCCTAAACATGGCCCAAACCTAGAAGTTGGAGGTCTTCCGCCTATCAGTATTGTTATTGTTCTCTCATTCGTTTCGCTCTACGTTAGAGAAAAAACATTAGCAATACCATAGCAGAATTGCGGCCCCTCTACCGCCTAACGAAAAACGCTTTGATGCTTTGATATTGCCGTCTCTTTCATTTCAAGCGAGAAGAAAACAGACAGAGACAGCAACGTCTAAGCGTCAAAGCATTTTTCGTTAGGCGGTAGACCCCCCGGGGGTCTTTTTTTATAGTTTTTTTTCAGGGCCCTGTGCTTGTGAATCACTGGCGCCATCCTATTTACAGCACTGATAAGGAATAGGTAAGGAAACTTTATAACACTGAACAATCATATTATTTTACAGAGTTAAAACTTTCGTTGTTGAAACCATTGCGTATCGCGACTTGTCGTGTTTATGTTAAAATTAATTAAGCACTATTCGACAATAAAACGTATTCTCTAAAATGAATTCAATCTGTTATTATACCTAACGCCCTGTGTTTTATTTTCTTCGATTTCCATTGATACAAAATGTGTTATTTGTGACCTGAGAGGAAATTAACATCAATCATATATGTATCTACATTTGTATTAACGAGTATTGTTTAGTACGAATAAAACATTACTAAAAACTTTCACACACAGTTGCATAGTTAATCTCTTTGCAATGATTAGATCGGTCTGCTTTGTCATTTGCGGATTCTACAAATATCTACTTAGGTATTTGAAGATTTACCATTTCTTAGACTTAAGTATGTACTTAGTCTGTGAATTTAGGAACGATTGTCATTGTTGATATACCTAACTATTTTAAAATTTGTTGACTGTCGTACGTTTATCTATACTAATATTATAAAGCTGAAGAGTTTGTTTGTTTGTATGTTTGTTTGTTTGAACACAAGGATCTCTGGAACTACTGGTCCGAATTGAAAGATAGGTTTGTAGGATAGTCCATTTATCGGCTATAGGCTATTTAACATTACGCTACTACCAACAGGAGCCGAGCATGAGTGAAAAATGTTACAAAAACGGGAAAAAAATTGCTTTTTGAGAGCTTTCGTTGCGTAACAGCATATGTCATTTATGTTAAAGGTTACGTCATTAGAACATAAAGTAACCGAGTTCGTTCAAAATTTGAATTGGTACGACCAATTTTCGATAGATGGCGTAGCAACGCGCGCGCGTTCAGCTAGTCATAGATAAAGTAAATAAATATAAATAACATCTTATATGACACTTTTGGTAGGTACACAGTTGGATAAACAGCTCAAAGAAGAAGGTAAAATTTCACATAGCACGTTTCACTCGCCTTACTTGCCTCTTTCTGCCCTCGCCTATTTATGTTTAAGCGATGTGTTTTTAGGGGTAATTTAAAAAATAACAAGACTTTTGAAGATGAGATGAGTTCCCGGCACCCACGGGCCTAATGTCTCAATGTTAACCTTTCCGAGCGCTTGGTCGACTCGACGTTTGACCAAAATGCTGGCGTTTATTTAGCCCAATGCCATTGCCAGCATTGCCATTCAGCGTGTTAATGCTACCAGTATGCTGGGCACGCTTCCTACTGGTAGTGGGGTTGAACATCTTGGTTATTTGTAGACCGTCATTGGTCTGTGAATTATTCAGTTGTGCTCAGTGAAGTAGTTAGGTAGGTAGCGTAGTGTAGTTCTTATTGTTTTTTACGTTTGTTAATAAAAGCTCTGCCCATAAAAAAAATACCAGTATAATATGTACAAACTACCTAGCAAAAAGTGTAATGTACACGTGCCTCAACAATTAATAAATGATTAGTTAAGTAGTAGTAATTTGGAACATGGTCGAATGGAAGATTATGATAATGAAGAATTGGTGTTAGTCCTATAAAAATTATGTACATAACTTACAAGCTATTGGTGCGTAAACCCTACACGCCTATAAAGCGCAACAAAAGTTAATTAAGCTATATTATTATAATGCTAACTAAAGTTTATAATAAGCTAACATGGGCTAAAAACTTTAGTAATATGTTGAGGTATATCGTTCTGAAGCCTAAAATTATGAACTATTCTCCTAAAATTAATATTTATAAAACATTGAAGCCACATTCTCAGAATTCATTTTAGCCTACACCAACCGCCATAATAAATTTTCTTATAAGATAGTGTAATGTTAGAATAAATTTTAAGACTGGATGTATGGCTATATATAAAATTTTGACGTCCCCGTGGCCATTGCATCACGGGTGAGTTTATATACAATTAATTGTCTAATATTACAGTCTTGCTCAGTTTGACTTGCATAAATAAATCCTAAAACCATTCAAATTATTGCCAATCATACACTTACACTACTCTAATAAAGTACCGAAAGATAAAACTGAGTTTTGCTGTAATAACTAACTTGGTTTTACATACATCCTTAAGTTTTAGATTAAAGAGCTTATATTGCCTTTTCACTATTATTATTATATTAGCCTATATTGTTCCAACCTTGGAAGGTTGGCACAAAGACAAAGGTTGGGAAGGTTTGATGGACCAAAGGCCTCTTTTCCCTCCCCCTAATGGTATCTATCGAGAGGTATTGGGGGTCAATTTTTGTGGGTTTTGGGTGTTAGCTCATCTTTCCCTGGTGGCTTTTTATCCTCCAGAACCTAGTCAG
Organism: Ectropis crepuscularia; assembly: GCA_963693475.1. Classification (NCBI taxonomy): domain Eukaryota; kingdom Metazoa; phylum Arthropoda; class Insecta; order Lepidoptera; family Geometridae; genus Ectropis; species Ectropis crepuscularia. The sequence goes on from OY856338.1 coordinate 23,289,889, forward strand.
TCGTAGTTTGTACATAGCAACTTTCCGAGTGACTTCTATTATTTGGGTCTAGAAGCGCAGTTCTGTATTCCTGATACGATCTATTAGTTTCACATCTATAATACTGTGCTCCATCGCTCTTTGGCAAACCGCGAAGGTGGACCACGGCTTGATTGTCAATGACTAAGTTTGGGCGCCATAAGTGAGAATATGAAGTATGCACATGTCCAAGAGTTTAATTTTCAGATTCATAGATGAGTTACCTGTCATAAGGTTTTCAGGACCTAATAGCTCTTCCAAGCATTTGTGGTGCGTCGAGCAACTTTTTTTCTTGTCTCGCCTGGAACGAGACTATTTGCTCAAAGTATATGTGCTCTTGGACATATCCAATCTCTACATTATCTTTGCGGATTTTCTACTTGGTATAGTTGGTCATAATTTAGTCTTTGACATATTCATGTAAAATCCCACGTTGCGTTTTTTTTGGCTCAGGTCTTGGAGCATTTTTTGTAGGTGAGATATTATAGAGGAAAACAAAACAATTTCGTCGGTGGGTTGATTAACCTTTTTTCTCCGATAACAATGCCCTTGTCATCCCAACTTGCTGCTAGGTTTTTGAAAACATCTTCATGGATAGCCTTAAAGAGTTTTGGGGAAAGATGATCACCTTGTTTGACAGCTCTATCGATGCGGAAGGATGGTCCGTTGGTACGGATGTTTATAGAAACTGTACTGTTGGTATAAATGTTTTATAAGAGCTGAATGTACGTTTTGGATATGTGTTGATTTTTGAGTGCTTCAAGTAATGATTTGTGGGTAACGCTATCACAGCGTTTTCACTGTATGCCTTAGATTTTCATCCTTATTCCCATTCGACATGGGGCGATGAATTCTTACTGACGTCCCGCTTGGTGTTTTGGACATTTCCCCGCCAGTGTTCACCCAAGCCAATCCATCTCCTTGAAATACCAAAGTACCTACAGTTCCGAGTCACTTCCATAGATAGATGTTCCAGTGGCAGTCAGCTTAGATTTTCTGTGTTTAGTACCTACTCAGTTTCATTTTTACTTTTGTATTGGTATTCTACATATAACGATTACGTCCATAAAATTTGCTAATAGGCGGACTTTTGACTAGAATCAAACTAAACAAGACTATACATTTATATACGGCCACACTGCATCAAGTTTGTTTAGTTATTTAAATGTATATTTTATTATTGCTGTTTGAATACGAGACTGGGAAATAATATTCCTTCAGCCATATAACAAATGAAATACTAATCTTCCACTACAAGCGCTTACAAAGCGTTGCTGATTAGTGTCTAAAACAATAATAAAATATAACATATGTAAGTTAAAATAACAAGAGCCCGTGAACCCCAGACCTTTGTTATTTTAACAAAGCTAAAAGTTTGTCAGTGCATCCTCCCGACATAGGTAAGAACGATGACCTATTATGAAGATTGGGTCATCCTGACTTTGGCAGATAAACAATAGGTCCTGAAGGTGTGTGAAATACCGATCTAAATTTGTCAAACTATGTAGTCTTTTGGTATTATGGCTTAACATAGGTATCAATTGAAAGAGCTTGACCGGTAGACTATACTATAAAGAATATCATCCAGATCCATTAGACCAAGCAGTGCGTGATGCAACAAGAATGGTTTGATGAGGGTAGCGGCCGGTTTGATATTGCCTGGAGCCTTCGTCTCATTTTTGGAGGTTTTGTTGGACGTCCTAAGGACATTGATAGTAAATGTTTGTGACTGTATATAATAATTTTTAGATTCGAGGAGAAGACCCAAAGTCCCAGCAGTGGGAACTTTTAGTGGACTGCTTATGATGCTTATGATATGACTGCTTTTTGCCCAAGCATTACGTATAAAAAATTAGCCGTTATACTGTAACGTTAGTAAAATTATTATTGCATGAACATTAAGGGTATCTGACAAGTGGTTACCACGATATTATAAGTGTCTGGGTATTAATGATTTGTGATTTTCATTAATATTCTGAAGTTAATACCAAAATGTCATATCTATAAATTGACAAATTAAGACCTATTTCAAAGCACATCTCTACTACCGTTTATATGCCAAAGCCACGATGACCCAAACATCATAATGATCCATCGTTCTCACCTGTGTTGGTACTCGTACCATGCGCTAAAAAATGTTCAGCTTTGTTAAAATAACGAAGGTCTGGGGTTCACGGGCTCTTAGTCCATAAATCTAAGTAAATTAACCGTCACTTGCACAAATCTTAATCAAGTTATTTATAATCTTTTAAATTTTTCCTTAATCTCGGCGTAGTGTTGCTATTATAATGTACCTACCTATGTTTAATTTTCGGTTGCTTCTTGTTAAACTATTTCTTTTTCACTTTATCAATATTTTTAGTAATTTGGTTATTCCTAACGAATGCCCAGATAAAAAAAAATTTCTTTGTAGTGATAGTTAATCTTTGAGAGTAAATCGACTAAGTAATAACTTATGATTGAGACTTGTGCGAGATGGTTAACCTCTCAATACAATTTAAAATGGACCAAATTCTAAAGGCAACGAACTAAAATTTTGAACAACCTTGGAGCAATTTCAAAGCAGATGTTGACCACCTTATTTATTTTTCCTATTTAGTTTATCAAATATTTCCTTAACTTATTCTACCTCTCAATGTTTTAATGACGTGCCTTAAAAATGAAGTCCATTACGTCACGGTAATATTATCTATACAGTATTCCGACTTCATAGAAACGGATGAAACGCGCGCCTCGATATGGTGCCGTAGTGACGAACAGCAGAACGGACGGTCTGTTGTTTTTTTTAACAATAACCGTGTGAATTTTTCTCTAAAAATAACTTCAAGTACATATCTTTAATATGTATATGACAAGTGTTTTATTTTATCTCCCGAAAAAAACAGCACGCATTTTTATGGAACACTTTCAATTTAATTCACAATTTTTTTTTTTTTTTTATTAAAAAAAGTATATTTAGAATTACGAAACTAAATGGAAGCACAAAGTAAGCAAATGTAATTAAAATGCTGGAGGCGGGCAGCCCTATCCCATGTTTACGTACCGCGCAGCTGTAGGCTTTGATTTCAAATTTACAGCCGAGTTAAATTACTGTATAGAGAATGTCACCGTGATTACGTGCTCATAAATATATGTTCCTGATAATATCGGAACGTTATTTTTTTCTTTTTCTCAACTTTTTTGTTTTTTTTTTTTCATTTTTATTTTGTAAAAAAATAGTTATTATTTAATTTTTTTTTAATTTTATTTTTTAGATATTTTTTTTTACCTTTTTGTTTTGTATAAAATTAGTTTTTATTTAATTTTAGAACATAGAATATCTAAATGCCAATATAAGTTAATTTAACATGTCATCATTTTTGATGTCGTCATTCTTGGAAGCGTGCTTGGATACCAAAGTCCTTACTGATCATTATACGACGGACATTGAAAACAGAAAAACAGATACATCCTTGCTACTTCTATTATATGAACGATAAAGGATATAAATATAACATATGTACATTTGTACATATATGAAATAGGGAAAACGAGTAGAGTACGTTACCGAACTATCCTAATTGTTTAATAGTTCCACCTTTTGGCTGTTTAAAACCAACAAGATATGAACTTGCATGAACAACTGAAACCGTAAACAGATGCGATTGCATCGTGGGCCAGTGATTGTTTTTTGGAGTTTCCTTTACTTGCTTGGGTGTTTTATAAGACATGATGAAAAAGTTATTTTTTTTTTAAATAAAGAGTGACGAGACGAGCAGGACATGTGCCTGATGGTAAGCAACATGCCTGTCACATAACAGCACAGCGGTACGCAGTTATTGGCACATAAGAGTCCAAATCATTACCTAGCACTGCACTGCGCTCGTCACCCAGAGATCTAAGATGTTATGTCTCTAAGCCCTGTAATTTATCTGGAAACATTGCCCTTCAAACCGGAACACAGTAATGTTTGCACACTACTGCTTGGCGGTAGAATAACTGGCAATGGTGTGGTACTTCCCCAGGCGGACTCTGCTAAGAGTCCTACCACTACTAATTGTGAAATCATCGTACGACTAGGCTTCTATTATCTCTGAGTTTTTTTACGGATTCCTCTAGACCAGCGGTCAGCAAAAGGCGGAGCGCGAGCGATTGAACCTCGGACCGAATAGAATTATAAACGAAAACAAAATAATAAAAAGGCAGCGCTTCATTATGGCCTTTTTTATGGAGGAGATATTGTCCTTAGTCGTCACGCTGGGCATGCTGGTTGGCCACCGCAGAAGCACAACTTTTTGTACCGATGATGCTGCTGCCTATCGACGGCCGAGATTTAAGTTGCGCTTTTATTCTGATGGATTAACCGCCATTAGTCTGTTCCCCATTTGTGGGCTCTTACCGCAGGGGAAACCGATGCCGCATTCTATGCCCGGGCATCAGGGTAAATAAGTTGTTTTCGAGAGTTATCACGGACCTCACCTAAAACTACTTGCCGAATCCTGATCTAGATTTTTTTTTTAAAATTAAAACTGGTTTTAACACTGATGGAAAAAGATCTTGAGGAAATTTGCACGTCTCAGAATAGAAATCTTTCAAGGACTTATCCCGCAGTGGCCGCACTTTTTGAAGCAATTTCAATTAATCCTTATTTTAGTACACATTTAAATTGCTGGAATAATATTATTAAAAAGGGTATTTGTCGATATCTCAAACGTCTTTAAATGTATGTCCGTCGTATAACAATTTAGATTGAAATGAATCCATCACGCATAAACCAACTACCTGCTACCTCAAGAGCCTGCAGTTCTGGTATCAATCTGTCTCTACCTTTCTACACATAAATTACAGGATAACGCAGACCGTAATCTGAGCTGAAAGCGTCTTATTTCAATCATCGTTATGATCAAATTTTCCTACTACATAGCTAGAAAAAATACCTGGGTGTGATGAGTTAAGCCAAATGTAGGCAAATCTATCAATCGATGAGAAAAAACGCGACTCTTCAGACTTCAATAATTGGTCTGCGTAAACCTGGACATCGAATTAATATTTGCATTGCATTTACATAATACCCTTGAGATGTGTAAATTAACTTATTTATCTATAACATCACATAGTTCCCTTGAACATTATGTGACTATAAATAATATAACACATAACAGTTTATTATATTTGAATATTGCTCGCTCGCTGAGAAATACAAGTAGTTTTTGTTTTCTCTGCGATAGCTAAGCAATGTGTTAATTTGCAGATGCAATAAAAATATTCGAACTTACTCCATTTTCGATATCAAGATTTAAAAAAAAAAAAAACATATTGTGACATTATTTTATAACATTGTTGATGGCAAATCTAACATTATATACTTAATAGTTTGATGTGTTTTTATTAATATATACCTACTATAATTTTCATGTTGTGATTCAATGTTTGGTGTAATTTAATAGAACCTATCAACTGTATTATTCAGATTTGTAAGCTTTTATTTATTTCGTAGACATTAGTATCATAACTAAATTTATTACTTTAATGCTTTCATTGTCATTACTCTGTTATAAATAAATAAACAATTATATGATAATTGAATGAATAATGATAGGTAGTAAGTAGGTAGTCTACAGTAGTAACACGATTTTTGAGTTTTTACTTTGGCCATTGATTTAGTTGTTTTTCATCACTAATTTACTGTATTGCTTTGCTTCCATTATCATTGGATTGTTATAAATGCTTGATCAATTTTATACAGTTATGTAATGTAGGCAATAGTAATGTGAAATTGGTAGTCCTTGAATAGGCAGCTTAAAGTGGTGAATTATAAAGTGAATTGTAACGTTTTTTAACAAATTGTCATAGGCAACCTAATATTTGCATGCCGTAAGGTTGATTATGGAGTTCTTAATGTAAACATTTAAGATCTTATTGTATGTTATTGTAATGATGTTATTTTGTATTTAATAAATAGAAAAAATACGATTTAGTGTTATTGTAGAACCATTTAAAGAAATTTTGTAGCTCGCAACCATCGGTTGTTGATAATAGCGCCTGATGAATTGTGCATGTCATATCAATAACGTTTTAGCCCATTTTTTAGATACAAAACTCGTTATTTGAATGTTATTATTAGTTAACTGATAAATGATTTAGTTTTTTTAAAAAAAAGTGTTTCAGTCAAATATAGACGAAAACACTCACCAACGAAAAGGTAGATAAATAATAAAATTATGAAAACTAGTAGTATCACACTACTTAGCTAAAGCAGAGTCTTAATTCTAGTTATAATTAATTTAGTAATAAATAAATAATCCCTATAAGTTATATCATTAATTTCATTATAATTGTCTATACCTATCTGTCTCTCTGTTATACTATCTCTCTTTAGCTACTTATAATTATATTGTATATCCTTACATAGAAAATAACTATCTTTTTTTATTTACAGCTAAACATTGGTAGTTGCTTTGAATACACTTTCCCGCTTGGGCAAAACCTTAAAACTAGAACTACTTACTCTATGTATGATAAAAAAGTGAAATAATACCTAAAACAAATAATCAAGATAACCGAACTAATTAATAACTAATAATAAAAAAAATTAATAATAAATATAAATAAATAACATATTTTAAGTTTCGAACAAAAGGTTACGTGAATAATAGAATAAATGATAAGTTTCAAACAATTATACAGAAAATAAATGACAACGAGTACTACGCAGAAGCCAGAACTACGCCAAAAGGAAGACGTCTCTTTTATTCATTGCTTTGAAATGTTACTGTGTGACCGAGCGTTAATTTTATTTAATGGATTTCTGTATAAACTTATTTATTTGGTAGAAGTTGCTAATAGTGTTAAGAACAATGCGTTTGTTCTCGCGTAGTACGGGCATTTAGAGAAATAATCCTAGATAGTTACTTTTCAAATGGATGAAGACACAATTTCAAATGGATGAATACACAATTTTAAATGGATGATTACACAATTTCAAATAGAATACACAATTTAAGTGGTTATAGTATACCCTAATACCTAAAAACTTTCGACATAATCTTCCTTCATCGCACCCATGAGATGGGATTGATTCCTAGGCATTGTCCATCAATCACGTTATGTACGGTTCCGAAAATTAGAAATATTTCACTAGCGCTTTCTTAAAAAAAAACTTCAGAATAGACTTGAATCGGTGGTTGTCTTATCGCGCAGGCAATTGTTCTCTAGCCACGGTGTGCCAAGGTACCGCTTTTATGCTTAGAAATCCCGTTTTCAAAGGAAAAAGAAATCTACGTAACATCTAACTATCCTCCCCTCCTTCAAGTAATGTTTAAAGATACTTTTCGGAACCTCCCCCTCTCATTCGACCATCACGTGATTAGCGGAATACCCCAATCTACTCAGACACTCTTTCTTTATAGAATAATAAACTATCTCTAAATATTATATCTCATTATTGCAAAGGCAAGCATATATGCCTATAGATTTTCTCGATTTGATGACAAGGGCGTTACAATATTTATTTTTGTGAGAATGAGGATATGTCTGTGCAATCACAGGTGAGTGTCTGTACATATTTACTTCTACAGGTTATGTGTTTTTGATTTCACACAGTTTGAATTTCCTGTAAATTGAAATTTAATTTGGCCCGATGGAAGATTAGTTAGTATCTACATTTTAACAAAAATAGTAGTGTTAGTTCAGTAAGTACAAACAGAGGGTTCGAAGATGATAATAATAACTGTAAGTTGTATGTTATTACTGAGACATAAAATAAAGAGACCACAAAATAAAGATTATTCAGCTTAACCACGTTATTTAGTCAATTATGGTTTTAATGTGACCTAATTCAATACGACGAATGTAAATAATAATTCGCAGTATTAGGTACAACAGTCTATCTCTTGGCTACAAGTCAAGTTAGGAAAATCTATTATCATTATTTTAGAATTTATTACCGTATGCGATAATGCTTGCCCCTGCAATCAGCACACACGAATATTAAACATTGGCTTACCTAATAATAATAATTTTCCTAACAATATAACATTAATACTAACGTCTTTAAAGGAAGACGACCTCGCCCCTCCACAGCCCCAGCTGCTTCTACGAGGCTACTTAAAAATATTGGTTAATATATTTATTATGTAAGCTATTCATTAAATATCCTATATTGCTTGATTGTAATTATATAATATTATAGATTAAATCAATATTTACATTATAGATTTTTTAATTAAGTTATTAGGTAATATACTTTTTTTTTGTTATTACTTTTTTTTAATCAAAAATACTTAAATATATAATCAAATTCACCAACATGCAAATATCTTTCCGATCATTTAACAGCGGCTCAAATATAAAGTCACACCAAGAAAGTAATCCTTGCATAACACAGAACCAACGAATAGGTATGTGTATTTGAAAATTTAACAGCGTTTCGTTGTAGTCAAAGATACATTTACTAGAGTCTGCCAGTAACTAGTTTCTCGCTAAAGGTTTGTACTTGAGTCTCATTTTGATAGGTATATTTATACACGTATCAGTTGTAACCATAGCTACCTGCGACGTGATATAAAAATATCTATATCTACTTATGTATCGGTAGAAATTTGCATGAAATAGAAAAATGTATAGAATAATCTCCTTAAAACCTACTGAACTATCCACTTTCTTTCAACCATGTTCCTTTGTTTTACGAATTATGCCGGGCACTTAACAAATATATACCTAGTAAGGACATTCAAGTGTATTTATTCAAGCTTTGCTATCTTTCAATACTGGTAGCCTATTAGATCCAACTGCATTTCGTCTAACTGTTAGCTTGCGGTTGGGTGCGAGGTGCTATGAAGCCCATCGCTGTCATTGTGGTACTGCCGTCGACCAACTCGGTCACCACGGTCTCTCTTGCGCGAAAAGCGCGGGTCGTATTGGCCACGCCAGCCAGAACGACATCATACGCCGGGCTTTTTCCACCGCCAATGTCCCAGCCATACTCGTACCGCACTCGGTCTTGCGCGTGACGATGGCACTGACGACTCTTGTGCCTTGGAAGTTGGGTCGACCCCTAGTGTGGGACGCAACTTGCGTTGATACTCTGGCACCATCACATCTTCCAGAGACACATAGTAGGGCCGGTGCAGCGGCTAATTCAGCTGAGCGACTCTAACGGCGGAAATATGCAACCCTCGGAAGTGGTTACATATTTGAGCCCTTTGGGGTTGAGACATTGGGCCCGTGGGGGCCGAGAGCTCACCTCATCTTCAAAAGCTTTTACGAGCGCTTGGTCGACGCGACGTGTGACCATAATTCAGGTGTGCTTAGTGTAAGTAGCTAGTTATGTATGTACCGTAGTGTAGTTCTCATTGTATTTTAGTTTTGTTAATAAAGGCTCTGCCCGATTTTAAAAAAAAGTTTATTAATTCTACTAATATTATAATGGTGAAAATTTGTAATAATATACGGATGTAAATTTGTTACTCTTTCACGCAACAACTACTAAAGGGGTTTGGATAAAATTAGATCTCGAGTAAGGCTATTTTTTGTCCCGGGAAATTAACGAGATTGGAAACTACAATCTACCTAAGTATCTACCTAATAAAAAATCATGGGTTTGAATTCTGGACAACAATGACAATCACTAATCAAAATATTGAACTATGTTGGATATGTTCTGCCTACATTGGATACCTACTCGATCAAGGCTATAAGAGTTCCAGACTATTTAATACTACTTCATGCTAGTTTTTTTTATAGTATAGAGTGACGAGACGAGCCGGACATGTGCCTGATGGTAAGCAACATACCTGCCACATAACAGCACAGTGACACGCAGTTATTGAAATACGAAGAGTCCAAATCATTACCTAGCACTGCACTGCGCTCGTCACCCAGAGATGTAAGATCTTATATCTCTATGGCCTGTAATTTCTCTGGAAACATTGCCCTTCAAACCGGAATACAGTAATGTTAGCACATTACTGCTTACCGGTAGAATAACTGGCAAAGGTGTGATGCTTCCCCAGGCGGACTCTGCCAAGAGTCCTACCACTACTGACTAGTTCATCACTACAGATGAGACTGCATTCAAGGTGAAGTGATATCTTCCATGAGAATTGCTAATAAGATAAGAAGTGGTAAGATGATGTCAGTTAAATACGACCCGTCCGATACGTCCGAAGCAAATCTGTGTGAAAGTACTGAATAAAAAAAAATACAACTAAACTCAGGTTTATAAACCGTAAATGGAAAAATAATGTGTCCACATATTAATCCGATAGTAAAATATTGAAAGTTTCCTAATTAAATTCAACTTACGTGGTAGTGACGAAAGTTACTTGAGTGTTATTTCCTCTCAAGCCAAAGCCTAATAAAATCGATTAACACATTAAGGGCACATTACATTAACTTGTATGTTTTATCTTACCTGTAAAAGCCTATATAATTAGCGAAAACACCGATTATTGTATGAAAACAGAAACTCATTATAGCAATTTCAGAATAAGTTAACTGAAATATTGAAAAGTTATAAGGTTTATAAATGGTGTATTGATTAAGTTGAATGGGAATATTTGGCAAACTGACTAAAGTTTATGTTTCTGAAAATCATTGATTAGTCATGTAAGATGCATATAAGGTCAGCAGCCATTGACTAAGATATGAAGTCAATAATGTTATCTAAAGTATTCATACATGTAAAATATGAATTACGCTATAGTATTGAAATAAGGTATCTACCTACAGAATTATAATTACGCCAAAGTTATTTTGATTGAGTTAAAATGCCGAAGTAACACGGGGTTTGGGGTCGAAGAGTAAAGCTTAATACTTCACAGCATATCTATCGACTTAATAGTTCAGTGATTAAAACACTCATAATTATCTTGAATAATTGCCACAAGGAAAAGAACGACTATAATAGTAATTCGGTTTAAACCTTGTGACGACGGTGTACTATTCACTTCCGAAAATATCAACATACCTACTTTACATACTCGTTCTAACGGTTGTTCCAACTGTTCTTTTGATTTTATTTAATTCCCTTTTCCAAGATGTATATTCTTGCAAATCGAACTCTAATAAAAATAGTGAACGGCTATATTTTCGGAAGCAATTTTACTTCACCTATATTACTTATTTAGTACTGAATCGAAGAAAACAATAAGCACAGGACCGACTATCGCCCGAGAGGTGTTTACCCTCCCTAAGTATACAATCTTAATTTTTAAAAATAGGTTAAAAAAATATAGGAGTTAGATTTTGGATATTCTAATAGCCCCTTACCTCAGTGCTCGTCGCTACTTTGTTACGTATCGGAGAGCGCTGTCGCAAGGGGCGGACTACTACTTGAATTCGCAATGAAACTTAACCGTCGTGAGAAATACTATGACTAAAATGGACGACGGTGCAATGTTAAATGGGGTTTCTATCGCGCATTGAAGTAGTGCCTTGTGAGGGTTCGCCATAGAGGCGGTGTTAGTGGAAGAACGTGTGAGCGCAGGCGAGGCGCAAGGGTGGGGTGTGACGCAGCCGTGGCTATTACCGCGACTAACACAAGAAATAGATTTCTGAATAGCAATCACTTATAATTAAACACATTAATCTAAATTGTAATTATGTTTCCTTTGGATTATACTTTTAACTCTACAAAAAGGGGCCATCAGAAACCTACATCGAGTTTTAACAGTGAGAGCGACAGTCCGTAACCGGATCTGACGACATGAAGTCCACCTCTAGAGATGGAGCGTAGCGATCGACGTCCGATCTTTCCAAAAATACACGTTATAAATAGGAGTTGATCGGGCGCCGACAATACCAAGCTTAACTAGCACGTCTTGTAGATCGTGTATTCTTAACAACTAAGTCAATGATTATTTAAATATTGGTACTGGAATACTGACAATATATGAAGCTATTGGATAGAAACAGTCAGTCAGAAAGAGCCGAGTTGCTCCCAGCCGAAAATAGTGGGTACTTAACAACAATGTCACATACGAGCGTTCTCCACACTTCTAATATAATTTGATGATTAAATCACTACTTGTCAATTGGCATATAATAAAATACTTGAGTAGTAGTAAATTATTTACCCTATTCCAGTTATTTACTGGTACAGATATTGGTTACACATGTACTATTAATGTATAAAAACTCTTCACCAAATTAACCGATATTCACAAAAGTTGGCAATTTTTATGTGTAGTAGTCCAACTTGAGAGATAGAATATGGATAGAAGGTTTTAATTTCGGTTAATGGTTTCAACAATTATTGTAACTAGCAATAAGTTGATGACTCATGTTGATTGTTGTTATCAATCGTAAGTTTCATAGGTCTCAAACAGATAGCGCCTCAATGGTGTGTATAGGTATAGATTATTATATTATATATATTGTTCAACCCAAAGGAAGTTAGAACAGGGCGCTAGTAAAGCTATACAATTTTTGACCGTCAAATCGGTATGGAAGTTTTCGACGGTAGTGAGGTCGAACGAACTCAAGGAGACAAAATTTGGCATCTTCATATTTTGTAATACAGTGGTGAGTAAATAAATTTATTAGATATGCTTAAACGAGTACGTACAACTATATGACAAAAGGACAAGTAAGAGAGAAAGTATAGAAAACACACTTAATGAAGTACTTAACAACGTGTTCAGATAAAATCAAGACAAATTTGTAATTTGATTCAAACGAAGATCGTGAATCATGCTCGTATTTACAGACTACGTAAGTCTAACGCATTGTGTTAATTTTTCCCACATAGAAAGTTTTCGACTGGCTTACATTGTATTCAATAGTAGTAAACAGTCATTGATATTTAATATTCTTAACATGCATGCACATCTATCTAATACCGTCGTAAGTCTAGGACGAACATGTATCATCGAAACACGAATCTTTGCCACCTTTTTTTCAGTATCTGTTACGGTAATGTATTAGTAAAAAAAGTCGTGTACTTAAAATATCAAGAATACGACTGAAATGAAGCATATATATAACATGTTCATTCGCGTTTTTTTTTCTGAAAATTCTGAACTCAGACCAAATTAGTCTGATATTATTGAAAAGAACTATAAATTTCATGTACCGTGATGTAGTCGTCCAGAACTGTTGTACGGTCCGAGTAATTAATAAGTCTTAAAAAGTAGTAGCAGTTATAGTCTCGCTGAAATACTTTGCATTTGTAGCGTCCACTGACTTTGAATACCTCTCGTGAGACGATAGTAAGATTTAAAACAACAGACAACGTTTCAATAAATAAATCTCATCAAACTACTTTATTAAAAAACTTGTCAACTATACCCAACAATTACCGATTCTGATATCATTGTCAAAGAAATGTGGTACCAGCTCTAAGTTCAACTCAAAAAGTTGCTAGATCCACGCAGTTATCAAAATGGTGATCAGAACTAATTTGTCATTGAAAAATCAGTCTGCAATATTGATTGATTGATGAAAACTGCTATATTTGTTACTTGTTAAATTAGTATCATTACGCTGATACGGGTAGAAAGCTATAGGTAAACCAAGCCAGTGTGATAGTAATAGGAAAGTAATTATCAAAGGTCAGCGTGACTATAACGTAGTAAAATCAGTGTTCAATGTCCAAACCGTAGTTGTTGCTCGCTGTTGGAGTGCCAATTCTTTAGCGCAGATGGTGGTGTGGCTTGTGTCCATGCGACATCCGCTCCAAGAAGCGGTGTAGATCATGGAAGCGAGGCCGCTGAGAAGGCTCGCGGCGCCAGCATTCGTGCATCAAGTCATACAGCTCTCGACGGCAGCGTGGTGGTGGAGCACAGGGAACGCAGGCTGCACGCCCTCCTATACGCCACTCGCCCGCATTTGCTACCACCTGCAAAATCACGGTTTTGTTAAATAAGGAATGCCCAACAATAGGTATCTATTTAAACATAGAATCCAAGGCATTCAAGACTTTTCCCGTCTGATAATAGTTGGGATTGACATGTTTTGAAGCGGAGACTGCGGATTGGCACAGTTAGGTACCGTAATACGTTTTTAAGGCTTGATCCAGTAACAATAAATACGAAAAAGTGGTTGGTTAGTCGATTGTGTGAAGCCCAGACTGAGTCAACTGTCTTTAGACAGGTGTTCGTCCAGCAGCATAAACAGCCCACTAAATGTTCCCACTGCTGGGACTCGGGGCCTTCTCTCGCAAGAGGACGTCAAGGCCATAATCCACCACGCTAGCCCAGTGCGGGTTGGTGGATGACGCATGACTTCGAAAAAATCTAGGTACATTTAGGTTTCTTCACGATGTTATCCTTCACCGTTTTAAGTCCAGCAATCGTCGTCGTCGTCCAGCAGTGGACTAAAATAAATTGTTAAATATGAAGGTGCATAAGAACAATGTATGTATAAAGTAATAGTTACCTGATCGTCGCTCATTTCGTCATATGGCTTGGCAGAACAATACGTAAGTATCTCCCAAACGGTCACTCCGAACGACCAAACGTCACTAGTCGGAGAAAACATGCCCTAGAAAAAAAAACAAATTAAATTAATAATTGACGAGTAAAATGAATATTACGGTCCATTTGAATGAATAAACTATACATTTTTATTTGCTACAGGGAGTTACGGCGAGGTAGGTACGCTGTATTATTATCGAAATTAACAAACTCTTGAACGATGAGGAGAATTAATTAATTAATTTTAAAAAATCTTCATACCATTTAAATAATTTTTACTAATAATAGACTACAGGACCGTGAACAAAATTTACGGGTCAAATGAACCACTAGGAGACATGTAGGATGATAGAAAGGTATAAAGTAATAAGATTCAGCACTATGCCGTCACTTGTAAGATGTCCAACTGCGTGCAGTTGAAGAGGGGGGGTTGCAATCCTCGATCATTTCTCATTGTCGCATGATTTTTGTACGGCGTTGCGGAATAATAGATTAGAATAGGTATAGTGTAGATTAGAATAGGTATTCAACTACACGCAGTTGGACAGCTTACAAGTGACGGCATAGTGCTGAATCTCATTACTTTATACCCCTTCTATCATCCTACATAGGTCTCCTGGTGGTTCATTTGACCCGTAAATTTTGTTCACGGGCCTGTAGTCTATAAGGGACGGCACGTTGCCAGCGATATTATGGGTCTTATTGAAGTTCTCAATTTATAACTTGCAATGTGCCATTTTTTTCTGCGGTCATTCATTGCGCTTTGTCTGAATATTTATGGGGTATACTAATGGGAAAAAACTGCGAGATTAATGTATATAAATGACTGTGTTAGTGTGTGGTTACTGGGTGTGAGTGACGTTTGATTTTCTTACCATAAGCAAGCTTTCCCAAGCCATCCAGCGAAGTGGGATTCTAGTTCCATCAGCCATGATGTGGTATTCCGCTACAAATTCTTCGCAGAACATTGCGTAATCAGACACTTTGACGTTAAGCTCATCAGTCACTGTCACATTCCTGAAACAAATTGAAAGGTTTTCGTTTTAGAACCTCCACCCAAAACCAGGAATATTTTTTTGGACTGGTTTTCAAAAGTTCGAATAATACAATAATGTTCTCAAATCTTCCAATTAAAATGAAAAAAATCGTATCGTTATTTGGGTCAGAATTCATACGTTAAATTTCGCGCTCCTAAGCTTCTTACACTCCTCTTCTCACACACCCTACAATTCCACCACCACAATATGTAATTCGTGTTTTGTGTGGTATTAAATACCGCAAAAAGGTAATTCTCAGACCAATCTACGTATGTTTATGCAACAGACTACGAATGTAAAAAATATATGACAAAGCTTTTATTAAAATCATGATACGAAAGCTTACGTACCGGGCAGCTAAGTCGCGGTGCACTAATTCGAACGATTCCAGATACTTCATGCCGGCTGCTATCTGACAGCATATGTGTATCAAACTCGAGTAACTGTAATAAACAAAAACATAATTAAGTTAGTACATAACTACAATGTATTTTCAATTTGCGCGCTACTGATTTGGATAAAGGCACTCATTTCAAGTGTACAACCTACTAATTACATTGTGGCTTTTTTTTGTATTGCCTTGAAAGACAAGACGAGCAGGACATGCGCCTGATGGTAAGCAACATGCTTGCCACATAACAGCACAGTGACACGCAGCTGTTGGAACACGAAGAATCCAAATCATTACCTAGCACTACACTGCGCTCGTCAACCAGAGATCTAAGATATAAATATCTCTAAGCCCTGTAATTTCTTTGGAAACATTGCCCTACAAACCGGAACACAGTAATGTTTGCACATAACTGCTTGGCGCTAGAATAAATGGCAAAGGTGTGGCACTTCCCCAGGCGGACTCTGCCAAGAGTCCTACCACTACTGAACAAAAAAAAAACGAACCGGATTTTAGACAAAAAAAACATTATATTCACTGAGCCCAATCTCAGACCAAGAGACCAATTATTTATTATCAGCTCATTTCACCAAAATTTTGCTTTGCCCCTTGTAGGTACCTACTCTAGTAGTTATTCCATCTGAGCACAAGATGTATTACGCCACCGTTTTGTATCGTGCGTAGATATGCGTTTGACCTCCAAGTCGCCTGATGGTAAGTGATGGTCTGGTCGAAGATGACGCACGCTGACCTAGACAATACCTATTCGCTCTGATCTTGAAAAGTTTAGCACCCCGGTCTACTGTACCAAGAGATTCGTGCTGCTACTTCACCGAACTATAACAAAGGTGGCAGTAGTATTCCAAACGACCAAATTTGTGCCTGACGTTGTGTCTAACTATTCCAGTTATCATTTATTTAGGTAATGTAGGTAGTAAATGTAATGTACATTACTGTGTTCCGTTTTAAAGGGCATTGTTTCCAGAGAAATTACAGGGTCTATAGATATAATATCTTAGATCTCTGGGTGACGAGCGCTGTGCAGTGCTAGGTACTTAATTAAATAAATAAATATTGGTGGACAATTCACACACAACACCATCTGACCCCAAACTAAGCAAAGCTTGTATGATGGCGGCCAGATAGCTGATATAATACTTATATAGTTTTAAATACATACTTATTATACATAGAAACACCAAGACACAGTGCAAACATTTGAATTTATCACACAAATATTTGCACTGGGAGGGAATCGAACCCACGACCCTAGGCTTCGCAGGCAGAGCTACTACCAACTAAGCCACGGAGCCAGTCAAATTATTTGAACTCTTCGTGTTCCAATAGCTGCGTGACATCAAACTGTTATGAGCAGGCGTGTTGCTGATCATCAGGTATATGTCTTGACTTTCATGTCATTTTGTTGTTATGTAGCAGGCATGTTGCTTTAACATCAGTCACATGTCTGCTCGTCTCGTCTCTCTAATTAAAATGTAGCCGGCTCATAGAGATTTGATTTTCCTGAAGACTAATTTTGTGTAATACCTCAATTTCTTGTCCCTCCTGAGAATGGCAGGCAGGCAGGCGGCCTCCCCGCGGTCGAGAGCAGCACACGGGGGCTCCAGCAGGCTGAGCCCGAGAACTCGAGCAAGCTGGGGGTGCTTCAGGCCAGCGCCCCATGTCGCTTCGCGGGCAAACGCCGCTCTGAAACAAATCATATCATCGATAAAAACCCTATACAATCACAAAATAGGTAACTGGACTTTATCGAAAACAGTATTGTCTTGCGAAATAACAGTCAACTGTAAATCTAACTACCGTAAAGAGATAGGAAGTAATATTCGAACCGTGCTTACTCTATCGTGTTTAGGTCTAGAAACGAATCTCGTTCTTGCAGGTTATTTAGCCGTATTCCAATGATTTACCTAAGACCATAGAATAGATAATACTAAGACTGCCGCGAAACAAAAACGTTTTTATTTTTGAGTTAAGGCAAATCGGTACAGAAATTTGCGAGGTCCAAATTCGATCACATCAGAAAAACAAAAACGGACATTTTTAATATGAGAATATGCGTATGGATATTACTTATATATCTATTTAAAACGGTATAATGTTGCCAATTATCACATACATTTAATTATTCAATATTAGACTGCAGATCTAAATGCTTGTAATTATAGACATTTCTTAAAATGAAAACTAACGGGGTCATTACACATTTTAAAATAAATACAGTCCGACTCGAGTTTCGATCGCGTCCGGCGATCACGCGCGCGCACTCGCCTTGAAGAAGATCGCCGGACGCGATCGAAACTCGCGTCGGACTGTTCTGACTATATTATACGTGAGTTACCCGTGTATTTATTTTAAGACATTTCTTAAATTGCCAAATGTGTCAAATCACGAATAAAAATACCAATTTTAAAAGATAAATAGGTGAGTTTTAGATCGCCGACGCGACGCCGTTTTATAGCAGTGAAGAAAATACATTTTTAAACCAAAATAAAACGATCCAGTGTTTCAACTCAGTGGAGTTGAAACTCTGGCGTCTTAACCGCCTAGAAAATAAAAGTTTTCCTTTTACGATCGATCGAACTAAGCTACGACGCGGCGGCGGTCATAATCTTACTACCGCGTTCCACGATTCCTCAATCCACGTTGTATTTGATATCGTTATGGCAACCGCTCCACAGATTCTTGACAACTATAAGACGGCGGCTCGGCTACAGAGTGTTGCAGATAATTTTAATTTTAAAATGGTATTTTTTTTTTTATAACATTTTGTGACAAGATGAGGAAAATATGCGCCTCGCAGTTATTAAGACGCCTGGATATGAAATTATTGTTTAGCGGTAGATTAACTGGCAAAGATGTAGTACCTACTTCCCCAGGCTGACTCGGCAAAGAGTCCTACTACTACAAGATCATCTATAGTTTTTAGGCCAAGGAATAATAATAATTCGTAAGTTAAATATATTTAAAACTAGCAGCACCCCGACTTCTGATATTTATTTTTTATTTGGCAAAAAAAATTGCCAAAAAAAATATGAGTTCAGATTTCTCAATAGGTGTTGCCAAGAAATAGTGTGCAAACATCTCTGTCTTCCAGTTTAAAGGGTAAAGTCTCCAGAAAAATTACAGCGTCTAGATATAAATCATCTTACGTCTATGGGTGACGAGCGCAATGCCGTGCTATTGATTTGGTCTCTTCATGTTCCAATACGAGTAGCTGCGTGACACCATGCTGGTATCAGGAGGCGCGTTGCTTACCACCAGGCACATGTCCTTCTCGTCCCTTTACTTTATACTTTAAAAACATTTGCTTTACATAAATATCTGTATCACCCTGTAATATGTACGTGAATTTCGCTTAAATCCGGGCAACGTACTTGATATCGTTATGGCAACCGCGCCATAGAGTTTTGACAACCACAAGGCGGCGGCGGCCTCCAGTCGGGGATTCTTCGTCGCTCAACTCTTCTATACCGTCGGTCTCGCATATCTGGAGCTGAAATAGGAAACCACATGGTTAATACACAACTAAAATACAAAAAAAATCCCTACTATACTTCATTTCTTTGTATCCCCATCGTAGACCGCTTCGTCGCTTAGCATAAGGCGATATGGCGGTCAAGTGTGAACCTATTAAAGTTAAAAAAATACTAACATTCCAAATAAATAACGTTGTCTGTAACGCTATCGCGAAACTACTCAACAAATTTAAATGCAATATGGCGCAGAGCTAGTCTGTAGCCTGAGAAAAGACATATTTATGTAGGCTACTTTTTAATATGAAAAAAAATTGTCAGTCATAGGAACTGCCGATAGAAGTGAAAACTTGTTGTTGCCCTGGTACTGGTACCTAGGGGCAAACGCAACTCTTTTATATTTCTGTTGTCCTGGTATCTGGAGATAAACGCTGGGCTGTTGGAGGTAGGTAATCGAAACTCTTTACTGTTTCTGTTGCCCTGGTACCTACCTGGCCGTTTTTACCGAGTTTACCCGAAGCTTTCATATCCGATCCGATCCATTATCATATCCAAGCGTGACGATTGATGAATCCATTTCACAGCCCACGAAAATTCTGTCTATAGCGCGCCTAAAGAAGTTTTCACTTCAAAAACGTTTTTTCAGGGGCAACCCCCTGAATTATAATAGCGGATGGAAGTTAGTATGGGAGTTTCGTCATTTTTGAGGCAATAAACTATTATGAGGCTTATAATTATTTAGGTATTTTCTCTGAAAAAAAAAAAAAAAAAACATACTTTAAAATTAAATTTAGGCACTCGACCGATTTTCGTAAGAAGCCATCGAAGTATATAAAAGTAAATTTTAGTTTTTTGCTCATTTTTCAAAAACTACTTCGCCTTTTTCGATTAAACTTATATGGGACCACCTCTGAACTGCGATCTACCAAACAAAAAAAAACATCTAAATTGATTAACAACTGGCAGTACTATAGCGTAACACACATGAAAAAAAAACATACAACCGAATTGAGGACCTCCTCTTGTTTTGTCGGTTAAAAAACGTGATTAATATTGTAAATGTGAAAACTTGAATGTTTGTTCCTCAAATGTGTTGTAAAAACTGATTAGATCAGTCTTAAATGTGAATCTTAGCTAGATTATTATCTTGCTCTAAGATCCCGCTATACAACGACCTTCACCGAGCTGGTTAATGGAAGAAAACTATTTTAAATTCAGTTTAATATGTCAACAAATACATTGCAAATGGGTTTTCTAAAGAATTTTAGTCAAGAATATGATTAATTAACAATTTTAAAAAAAAATTAAACATTTCACTTAAATTGATTGAATTTTTGAAAAAAATGTGTTGCATAACTTATTATTTTGGCTTTACTCAATGCTTACGAAATCTCATTAGCATAACATAGCATGAATAGCATATATTTTTTGGAATTAAATAGTAACTTATGTTATAATATAGAGTTCGTTATGGAGCAGTCATTTTCTAAATTCTACGTGAACGCAGTTGCGGGCAGATGCTAACATAAAACAAATCCAAATTGCATAGCAATGCTTCCAACAGTGCTTGCAGAAAACAAAAATTACCATAAAGCTGTAAAATGTAAAGTCTGATAGCATCGGGTTGGCGGTACTCGTAATATACAGAACGCAGTCACTTAGCGACTAACTTCAAAGAAATAAAAGTAAATTCACTTAAGGGGTTAAGTTAAAAATATTTAAAAGATAAAAAAGGGATGTAACGAATTTACATTTTTATTCCGCGGCACGCTGAGAAGTTTTCGAGGAAATAGTTCTTAAGCACGTAATATAGTGGAGGGAGGGTAGGAAATTTCCTGTGTATTTCGCAAAAGCCTACTTTGGCCCAGTTTCTAAGTTTACCGAGCGCGGAAAATGGCTTCGCGCCTAGCGGATTTGCAGGCCTTGAGAAAAAGGCCGTACCTTCCCTTTGCTTGGAATAACACACGAGTGCCAGTCGTGCGGTTTCGACTGGAAACTTTGAGTTAGTTACCTAATTCTGACTGAGTCTGGTTTCTCAATTAGCATCGAGATTAATATTATTATAATAGTTCTATTGTTACTGGTGTAGGTGAATTTACTTTTTGGATGATTGATTATGTATTCACTATTCAGTTAGCCTTGGAAGAAAATCATTGTGAAATTATATTAGTTAGGTATTTTGAGTAGGTATTCTTAATTTTGTTCTATTTGACTTTAAAAAAATCTTTGTAGTCAAGAAGTTTTATTGTTCCGCGAGGGTACCTATATGATAGATACATCGTCATCAAAATTGATATTTGAAATCAACAAACAAACCTGTACATTTGAATATGTTTTAAAATGAGAACATTTTTTTCTTATAATTGTAGTTCTTGAAATAATTAAAAATAACGTCCCGAAACCAAAGCAATGTAAAATTTTAGGTGCTGTATTTTTTGGGTCGTGAGAATATTTTTTTTACTTTAAAAAAGCGGGTAGTAAAATATTTAAACAGTAGCTTAAAGTTTACTTCATAAAATAAAATGTTTCATGCGTATGAAATTTTTATAGTAATCAATAGTGTCTAGGACTTTCAGAGTCACAGAAAAGGCAGGCTTATCTCATAAATATTGATTCAGGCACGTAGCTATAACTTAAAAAAGACGCAGTAAAATAATATAGTAGGCAATCTGTAGTCGAAATGCGTTAGCTATAGTTTTTCATCCATACTGAGTTATTCGACGCCATAGACTTAGAATCTCTAGAGGGAATTTGTCCTGAACTTCTTTTCATAGAACCAAATGTAAATGGAATGATGCCATTCCATTTACCATTTACACACACGCAGAAACCATAGTTTTCCAAACATTTGCTGAAGACTTACATGCATGAGACCAAACCTGGCAAATTTGTACATACAATCATACATACATACATACATGTTTGTAATGGTAGGTAGTACAACGCAGAGTCGGCTTGGTGAAGTACCACACTTTTGCCAGTTATTCTACTGCTAAGCAGTAATGTTAAACCATCACTGTGTTTTGATTTGAAGGGCAATGTTTCCAGAGATATTACAGCGTAGATATAAATCATCTCATATTTGGGTGACGAGCGCAGTCCAGTGCTAGGTAATGATTTGAATTCTTCACGTTCCAATAGCTGCGTATCACCATTATGAGCAGACATGTTGCTTACCATCAGGCATATGACCCGCTCGTCCTGTCACTCTATACAAATAATAACAATATCAAATTTGTATAGAAATTTTTGCGGGTAGTTACGTCAAATCAAATTAAGCTTACGTAAAGTTTACATGTCAGAACATTAGGTTCAAGTCAGGTACCTATTGTAAAACGGCGGAATATATTTAATTTTTTTAATTTAAATTTAGGGCATGAATTTTTTTTAGTTTGGGGAATTTGATAATTGTGTGAGTTCTGGTTAAATTTTAAGGATTTTATTTGGGTTTGGTTTACGAAATTGTAAGACTTTTTTTAAGAGCCGGGGGTCTACCGCCTAACGAAAAACGCTTTGACGCTTTGGCATTGCCGCCTCTTTCATTTCAAGCGAGAAGAAAAGAGACAGCAATATCAAAGCATCAAAGCGTCAAAGCGTTTTTCGTTAGGCGGTAGAAGCGCCGGTTTTCACGGCGCGGCTGCCAACCGCGCCCGCGCGCGGGCGCGGCAGATTTCCATATAAAATTGAATTCAAAACACACGACGCGGTTTACGGCCGCGGCGGCTGCGGGAGCCGCGCGGCGCCCGTGTGACTGCGCGTGATTCTTGCGCAGTAGCTTTCCGGAACAGAAACCGCGAAAACCTGCGGTCTCGTGAGTATTGAAACAAAACCGTCGCGCGGCGCGGCGCCGCGCCCGCGCGCGTGCTCGGTTTGAAACCGCGTCGTGAAAATTGGGCCTTACAGGTTGTCCTTGTGACTAGAAACTAGAAAGTGCGCTACAAATGTTAGGTTGAATGTTTGAATCCCTACTGCACCTTTGATTTTTTTTCCAAGTGGAGATGTACTGGTTTGTAGTCACTTTTAAGGTTAGCCATCGTGAGGAAACCGGCACGCCCATCTATCGAGATCATGGACCATTGTCAAGCTACACTGGCCCGGCGTGGTAGGTTATAGTATGACATAGACTCTCTCATTCCTAGAGAATGCATCGAGGCCCAGCACTGGTAAAAACTAGTGGGCAAGATAAAAATAATATATATATAGATTAAAATTTGATTATTTCTGGATATTTTGCGATCCATGGATTAATCAGCTGTTCTTAGTGTTTATCCCTTTAGGGTTACTTACATAGTAGTATTCACAGACTAAGTAGAGAAATCCTCTGTTGTATTGTAATTTAGTTTTGTTGATCACATATATGTATTACATGATGACTTACATGATCAGCTATCTGGCCGCAATAGTACAAGCTTTGCTTAGTTTGGGGTCAGATGGTGTTGTGTGTGAATCGTCCGCCAATATTTATTTATTTATTTATCTTTTTAACTGATTTTAAAAAAGCAGGAGGTTGTCAATTCGTTTGTATGTTTTTAAGGTACTTATGTTACGCGATATCATAGAATAGATAATATGCGATAGTTCCGATTGTGTTTAGATTTTGATGGTATTTTTGTTTGATAGACAATACATCAGACGTGAACCCATATCAATTTTATCGAAATCGTTGTAGTGTTAATAATTAATTTTGCTTACTTGGGCGACATATTCGTAAATTTCACGAAAATTATGAATTTTAGTCTGGGTTTAACTTTAAATTGAAGTCTTTATTTGTTATTTCGGAGATAAAAATATTATTGCACAATAATTTCGATTAAATAATATTCTTTAGAACTTAGATAAAAGTATAACGTTATACTATTTTTTACACTATTTTATACTAATTATACTTAGATAAGGTATAATTAGTATAAAAGCTCTCTGATTGACAGTATTTATTAATATATAAAAGTCATGTGATGTCTTTGCGTCGCTGGATCAGCTCTTTAGTTGTTTTGTTATCTTATTCCGAAAGTGCTGATTGACTCTTCTGTGTAAAATAAATTTCTATGGTCGACGTTAGGTAGAGCTCGAGATAAAAGAATGGGGTGATTGAGATTCAAGGCACGTCTGCGACGGGAAGCCCTCGATGTGATTCAATGATTGTTTCCAAACTTAGAAAAAATATCGATTGTTGACGTTTTTGCATACGTCTATCGAGTGGAACTTTGGAAGAGGGCTATGTTTCCAGAGAAATTACTGGGGTATGAGATAAAACACCTTATATCTCCGGGTGACGAGCGCAGTGCGGTGCTAGGTAATGATTTTGACTCTTCATGATCTAATAGCTACGTGTCACTGCGCTGTTATGGGCAGGCATGTTGCTTACTAGGCACATGTCCTGCTCGTCTTGTCAATCTATATAATAAAAAATGTGGACCGCGCTGACGGTGACTATCTACATAACGCGCGCCGTAACCGGCGCGCGTTGTTACGCCACCTTTCGGAAATTGGTCGTACTAACTCAGATTTAGAACAAATTTGATTAATTTAAAAAGGTTTTTCTAAATCTGTCTATCTGGTTGCGTCATAAACCTGTTTTAGTTTTATGACGCAATTATTATTTACTTGGTATGTATGTATCTATGAATCTCTGTAACAGAATCTTTGAACGTGATTTTTCCACCACTTTCTAAACAACGTTTGTTTGAAACTTATGCACACTTATCAAGGACCGATGACAGTGCGATGATTTGTACAGTGTGTCCCATAAACCATTCGTACTCATCACGTTCATCAGGATTAATAATTTTGTTTAAGTATATTTCATTTTCACGCACTGCTACAATATATTAGTGTCATACTGACTGCTCTGACTGTCGTTTTGTTACCACGCCATCGATCGATTTAAAACAAGCTTTCAACTAAAAAGTTTTCTTACTTTTTAGGTAGATCTATTCGGCTGTCCAAAATCAAAACCTAGCAAGAGCATTGAGCAAATTTTATAGGAGAGGGAAAAGAAACATTTTCTTTGACCATTCAGAATACAACATCTTTTTTATACTGCTTTCATTTTGAAATTGATAAATACAGTTTGCTTTACATAATAAGCTAGTTTAACTCAATTTATGTCTATCTGTAAAAGTTTTATGTGCCTTACTTAAGTTTGATTTGGGAAATCCAATATAGGTATCACATGAAATCCAAAATAAAAACCTAGTAGGTAAGGTAGTTACTAGGTGTTTGAATTGTTTTATCAAAAAATCAAAATTATCATTGTTCATTTAGGTACGAAAATCCTACTAATATCCTATCCTACTAATATTATAAATGTCAATGTATGGATGTTTGGATATTTGGATGTTTGGATGTTTGTTGCTCAATCACGTCCTAACGTATGAACGGATCGGGCTGAAATTTGGAGCACAGATAGATTATGGTCTGGAAGAACACATAGGCTACTTTTTATCCTGAATAAACAACGGGAACAACGGGGAACAAGAACTTCGCGGGTAACACCGCGGGGCGCCGCTGCTAGTAAATCATATTCGGCTTGTCTTGCTCGCAAGTGTAATAGGTGCTAAATATGTCACTATGACTAAAAACTCTTTAGAATTATGATAGACAATAATTTTCAAAATCACCTATCTTCAGTAATAAAATTGTACTATTTGTGGAACTTTCCCATAGCACGCGAGGAAAACCGCTGCCTAATGTAAATATGCATGTTCGCGGCTTGAAGGAAAACAAGGAAGAACTCAAACGACTATTGTATGAAATCAATATTATACCATATGAACATTAGCGTTATCGTTGTTGTATCAATGTAATGTCATTGGAAACAAAAATATGTGAACAGAAATTATACAAAACGAATATTATATATGAAATATGAAACGTTGTTTGTCCAAGTAAAATTACATTTAAAGTTGTTATTTCAAACAAGGGAGAATCAGTCTGTATGGATAGTTTAAATACGCATTTGGTCTCCCCCCACCTCTCTCCTACCCCGCGCACTAACTTTTCAGTTCACACTGACTTGCTATAATTTACTATAAGTAGTCATTGGAAATTTCGTTGCATAATTCACTGGTTTTGTAAACCAAAACCTAGTATGACATGATTCCAAGTTCAAAAACCTAGCATAGGGCTTATCCCAAATTCATAAATCTAGTAAGTCTACTTTACAAATTCAAAAACCTAGTATGTACCGTAGTTAATAGGGTTTTGGATTTGGAAATGTTAGTTGCTAGATTTTTGACTTTGTTATACCGGACTAAGACGTGCACTTGCTAGGTTTGGCATTTTCATAACTATAGTTCTAATGGCGATATAAATATGGTTGTTTTTGCATTAGATGCAGCTCAAATTTTTGTGTAGATTGGTTTAAAAAAAGTATTTTGCCAAAAATGTCCCTTGCTAGGTTTTGATTTTGAACAGCCGTATTGTGTAAGCGTGTTTTTTTAAACTATCAAATTATTTGTAACGACCAGATTTTTTATCCAAACTACGAGTACACCACAATTCAAAAACATTGTTATTATTAAATTCTATTATCAACTTAGGATCGCGCTTAAATAATCTAGGCGAGTAAAATTTTAACACCTAATAAACATAAAATTTGGTGCGGCAAAATGTTTGTCTTTAATTTTCACAAAATGCAGACGCTCAGCTAAATTATGTAGATTACATCGAGCTCAGACGTTACAATTTTTTCCTCATCCGAAACTGTTTGTAGACAAACAACTTAGAAATATCAAGAGTTTAAAAAGAAATCCTTAGGGTGATATTCTGATGTCTCGGCCCCAGTCTGTCAGCTGTATAGATGCAGTCTGGACTATGTCAGAGAAAACCATTAAATATAGTTGCGCGTGTATATACTCGTATATGTACTATCTGTAACTAACTTCAAATAAAACCGGCCAAGTGCAAGTGGGACTCCCGCACGAAGGGTTCCGTACCATTAGCAAATAAACGGCGAAAACCTTGTTGGCTTTATTCGAAATTTCTTATACATCGCAACTTCCGCAGACAGGCCAAAAGTTTTATTAGAATATTGATTTTTGGCTCATGATTCTGACAATAAATTCGATATCACGTTCTATCTTTACTAATGGCGTCATCTAGTTTATTTCGGACGGACTAATCGAGCAAAAATCAAGTTTGTTCTATAGGAGCCCCCTTTAAATAATGTTTTTATTTCATTTTTTGTATTTGTTGTTATAGCGGCAATAGAAATACATCATCTGTGAAAATTTCAACTGTCTAGCTATCACCGTTCTTGAGATACAGCCTGGTGACAGACGGACAGACGGACGGACGAACGGATAGCCAAGTCTCAGTAATAGGGTTCCGTTTTTACCCTTTGGGTACGGAACCCTAAAAACGAAGAGGGTTTCAATTCGGTTGTTTGTTTTTGAAGTAAAAACTTCTTTTGGCGCTCCACACACAGAATTTTCGTCGATTTTAAATCTTAGTTGGCCAAATAACATGTTGGTTATCCAAGGGAAGTCATTTTACAGAGTGGGGTGTGATTGAAGCTTATTGTCACGCTCGTTAATATAAGAATTGTTCGGGAAAACTCGGGACCGCCGTGTGTACCAGAGCGAGAGAGATACCTGCTGCTGTCTGTCTGCTGTCACTGTTTTTTTAAGTGAAAACTTCTTTTGGCGTAACACACAGATTTTTCTTTGGCTGTGAATTAAACTCAAAGCTCATGTCATGTACTAAGAATATAAAATAAAAGCGGCCAAGTGCGAGTTGGACGCGCCCATGAAGGGTTCCGTAGCAGCAAGTAACATAGTAAATAAGTTCTTGTAGTTCAGTGTAACTTTGATTGATTTTTTAATAATAGTGTATACATGACGTACAAAAAAAACTACTCATCAGATCGAGAGTTCAAACCAATGTTCGTTGGAAGTTTGCATGGTAATGTACATCATATAGTTATATCATTCCCTTATTTTAGAAGTTAGAGAGCGGGGGGCGGTACATTTTACCACTTTAGAAGTGTCTCTCGCGCATATTATTCAGTGTAGACGAAAATTATCTTAGAAACTTCAACATCATTTTTGAAGACCTATTGATAGATACCCCAAACGTGTAGGTTTGATAAAAAAAAATTAGTTTCAGTTCTAAGTATGGGCGGCACCCCTAATTTTTTTTAAAATTTTTTTGTTATAATCTTAATGCGGGTCACAGAATACATCTAGCTACCAAGTTGCATCAATGTAGTTCTCATAGTTTCGGCAAAAAGTGGCTGTGACATACGGACGGACAGACAGACAGACATGACGAATCTATAAGGGTTCCGTTTTTACGTTTTACGGATCCCTAAAAAGGCGGAAATGCCTTTTTGCGTATACTTCCACCAGGGTAAGACGGTCGGATTATCCTTTGAGTATATAATTTGTCTGAGAGTTATCTTTTTTTTAGGTTTTGTTTGTTCGCTTCGAGTTTTGATAACATACATTTTGCTATTGACTCACAATTTATGTTTTGTTTCCCGATTCCATGATTTCCTATCAGTTCAAACGCTATTTGATACGTTTGATTGTAGGACCTGGGCTTTTAATTAACAAAATAAATACATTCCATAAGATAAAATTTACAAATAAGTACCTAATGTAAATCATGTAAATTCGACTCCACGGACGGACCTGGTGCCTACATGACATGGTGCTACTTATATTATGATATTACCTCCACGATATTCCACCTTTGACATTTATGGCTGGAACGCGATACATAAGTTTATATTAAATGTTTGAAATGCAGCAGTCAATTAATTAGAGCTCAGAGTTGAGTAAAACTGTCCGCCAATACTTATTTAGTTTCCAGTATAAAGGTGCAATCACGGTTTGCGGTCAATGTTCTGCAGTCGACATCGGAAGTAGCGGGTCGGAGGAAGCTAATGGAATTAAAGCATTGTTTGTTCAGGTGGTCCAGGCTTCCGTGGCGCTACAATAAACAACCAATTGTGCTAGTGAATTGCACCACAGCGGCTTTCTACCATTCGCGCGTTGTTTGTCGAGTAGATCATTTCTATAATGGCTGAAGAAGTTTCATTCCCCTTCGAATAACAAAGAATTATGTATGAAGTAACGTCTGCATTATTAACATTGTCTATACCACTTTAAAAAGCTCAGGAATTTATTGAAAAGAGTACTCGAATGTTGTTTTGTTTTGGAATAACTATAACATCGCAATACAATTACTAAGTTACGTCTGGTTTAGTCGGGAGAGCGGCAACTATAGATCCGGAGTCCCGGGTTCAAATCCCACGGGCTGCACTGCCTTTTCGAAGTCAAGTGCGTAATGAATCTAACTTAAAACTTTTGTCACAACTTAAAATGCGTAGGTATTTAAACTTTTCAACGTATTATGTACAATGTCGATTATCTTTGGTAAAATAAAATATATCTAAAGACTATTCATCAATAGTCGAATTGAATGTAGTACAATAGATTGTAGGCACTTATAAGTAGGTACCTACTACAACAAGGTAAATTAGGAAAAAAATAAAATTTATGAGTTTGTTATTTTTAAGAACAATAAATCATGAATTGACTCTTATGAGCTGTCGAAAACTATTTTTCACATTTTGTTATATATCGTAAGATTATTTTAAAAAGTAATACGAGTATACCTCATAGTGGAGATTGTGAATCTGTCAAATGCAAATTAATATATATATATATATATATATCTGTCTGATAGTGCGATTAATTGACTTGAATCGCACTTTCAGACAGAGATATGTAAATATATACTAGCGGTCCATTCCGGGTGCGCTCGGATATTGTCATTTAAAGACTATAAATCGAAATAAAAACTATCCTCTCTCAAGTTGGACCAGACTGCTCACGGTGTGCCAATTTAATTTGAAATCGGTTAAGTAGTTTAAGAATCCATCGCGGACAAACATCGTGACAGGAGATTTATATATATTAAGATATTAATTCGCATTTGACTGATTCACAATCTCCACTATGAGGCATATTACCTACATTAACCGTGATATTATAACCTAGTATCCCACTAAAACATTTAGTGGGATGCTGGAACTCTGAGTTTTTACTTCATTTTGTTTGAAATACGGCGGCAACTTTCAAATGTGCTCGACTTGTGCGACTAAGCAACTTTGCACAAGGTATGAGCTGACGTAAGATAGCGTACTGACTTGGTTTAAAGTTTTTACCTCAAGCACTAATGGAATCTTGAGGTGTGTATTTGTTTCATATTTTACTCACGAACAAACAACTTTGTACCTGAAGGGCATGCTAGTATGTTTTATTTAATATTTGTGGTGTGAGAAGAAAATTGAGGACCGCATTGCGCTGAAATCGTGAATATAATTACCAATTTATAATTTGGTTAATTTTTGTACAATTAAATAAGTGCTAAAGTAACCTACAAGAGCTGAATGGTTGCATTATTCGTATCCATTATCTTTACATCACAGTGTTCCGAGTTGAAGGACAATGTTTCCAGAAAAATTACAGAGGTAGACATAAATCATCCCAGAGATGCATCTGGGTGACGAGCGCAGTGTAGTGTTAGGAAATGATTTGGGCTCTTCATGTTCCAATAGCTGCGTGAAACTGTGCTGTTATGGGCAGGCGTGTTCCTTACCATTAGGCTCATGTCTTTCCTGACCGTGTCCTCACTCACCTCTCACTTTACTACAAAAAAAATCTAAATAAAGTTTCATTACAACCAGACGATATACAGGGGTGAGCAGGAAACGTGTAGGAAGTTGATAGGATCGTGTTCAAAAAAATTTTACAATAGGGTACAATCCTCAAAAAAACTAAGTAGCCCGTTAGTTAGATTGCCAAAAAATATTGTACACGTATTTTTCGGGTTCCGTAAAACGTAAAAACGGAACCCTTATAGATTCGCCATGTCTGTCTGTCTGTCTGTCTGTCTGTCCGTCCGTATGTCACAGCCACTTTTTGCCGAAACTATGAGAACTACACTGTTGAAACTTGGTAAGTAGATGTATTCTGTAAACGGCATTAAGATTTTTACAAAAAAAATTAAGAAAAAGAAAAATTAGGGTTGCCCCCCATACTGAGAACTGAAACTCAAAAAATTTTTTTTCATCAATCCTACACGTGTGGGGTGTCTATCGATAGGTCTTCAAAAATGATGTTGAGGTTTTCAAAACCATTTTTGTCTACACTGAATAATTTGCGCGAGAGAGACTTCCAAAGTGGAAAAATGTGTGTCCCCCCCCCTCTAACTTCTAAAGTAAGAGAATGAAAAAACTAAAAAAAATATATGATGTACATTACCATAAAAACTACCAACGAAAATTAGTTTGAACTCGATCTGATGAGTAGTTTTTTTTTAGTACGTCATAAATACGCTATTATTAAAACTTTCATCAAAGTTAAAACGAACTACAAGAACTATGTGTACTATGAATATTAATATGTTACTTGCTGCAACGGAACCCTTCATGGGCGAGTCCAACTCGCACTTGGCCACTTTATTTCTTTTGTTTCACAAACATAAAATGACGAAGATACAGCGCTTCGAAGTCTCGTGTGACGTCACTTGTGAGTACGATTTTTACTCACGAGTGACGTCGCGACCCCCCACTCTCGATGTTTGATGGTCTATATCTATGGACTAATTAGGATGGTGTATTTTTGACCCGGTCCGGTACCCTATTGCGCTAATATTGAGTATTTTTCTTAAATTTGAATATAAAGTAATAGCATTATTTGTGCATTACTGCTAGGCGGTAATATAGCTAGCTAGTAAAGGTGTTAGTAGGTACATCCCCAAGCTTAGACTCTGGAAAGAGTCCTACCACCACTCTACACACACCCAGTATATAAATGTTTTATTTTTACGCTTAGGTTAATTACTACCTTTAAATCTGTTGTTTAAGTTATCTGACGTGTTAAGGGACGCGTTTCTATGTATCGTATTGCTTCGAAGAGATCGCTCTAAGCGATAACGCCGCTAGTTATAATGTCTATCTAACCTGTAATGTTCTTAATATTCCGAGAGCTGGTTGCAAATTTTAGGTAGGTATATGAGGCAAGCCGAAAACTTGTCACATACTTCTTTTACTATATAACAACAGGGAGATGTTGACCTGGCTGGTGAGTAGCGGGGAAAAAATAATTTCTCAATGTAGCTCACCAGAATAAGCACAAATATCTGTTTTCAACATTTCTAAGATCTAGACATCCAAGCAGGTCATTGAGTGGTAAACTTTGACTGAGTGGTAGCATGGAGCATTAAGGTACAAGTTCCCGCCGCGACCGCGACGCGAGACCGCGACCGGAGACCGCGACCAAGAGAGGCACTTGACACTATGGAATTGTATGGGCGCCAGTTCGCGCCGAGACCGCGACAGGAGACCCAGACAGGTCGCGGTCGCGGTCGCGGCGCGAACTGGCGCCCAGATACAATTCCATAGTGTCAAGTGCCTCTCTTGGTCTCCGGTCGCGCCGGTCTCCGGTCGCGGTCTCGCGTCGCGGTCGCGGCGCGAACTTGTACCTTTACCTTTCATTTGCCTGAGACATGGTAATGTTCAGGACGTTTTTTTGTAGTGGCAGGACTCTTGGCAGAGTCCGCCTGGGGAAGTACCACACCTTTGCTAATTATTCTACTGCCAAGCAGTAATGTGCAAATATTACTATGGTCTGGTTTGAAGGGCAATGTTTCTAGAGAAATTACAGGGCTTAGAGAAATAACATCTTAGATAAATATCTGGGTGACGAGCGCAGTGCAGTGCTAGGTAATGATTTGGACTCTTCACATTCCAATAGCTGCATGTTACTGTGCTGTTATATGGCAGGCATTTTGCTTACCATCAGGCACATGTCCTGCTCGTCTCGTCACTCTATACCTACTATAAAAAAAAAAAAGAATAATGAGGGAATATTACCGAAGCGTAGTGATAGAACGAACATTCTATTAACGGTCTGTGAAGATTTTTTAATTTCAGTAATACATTTCGCCCGACTCGGTGCTATCAAAGGATGGTGACGAGAGTACTCTCGAAGTTTAGGCATTTTTTCACGCCGCCCGTGGGCTACGTGCTGTTATCCTTTCATCAACGCGAAACAACTCCGTAGCGTCGGGCCTCGACGAAATTAAAGGGATTTTTTTACGCAGACTATGTTTACGGTAATCGTCGAGGACCCCAGAGTTGTCGACGGAAAGTAAACGAAGAGTATTCTGTTTTAAATGAGTAGGTAGATATGGGATCGTTCACAATGTTGTGGAAGCTACAGTCCGCGAGGTATAAGCTGAGCTTTGCATTAGTGTGAGTGATCACATGCATACGCATCTATTACCAAAAGTACAGTCAGACAACAAACTCTTAAACAACAAGCTGACATTAACTATCCAGGATCAATATGGTCATTGCGAAAAGAAGTATCTCTTTTAGGTTTCAAATGGTCAAGGACAGAGAATAACAGAAAAAATTTAATGGAAAAGCATGAGATCCGTCACCTACGTATAACTTATTTATTAAAATTTCCGAATACCGTATTCAGGGCAGGCCTATCGTTTATATCAATATACAATTGATACTGCATAATAAACAACGATTTATTGAATATAAAATTGACACCTTATTAAGAGAACATGGTCACAGCGTCCTGCGTCTGACTGTACTTTTGGTGATCACTCACACTAATGCAAAGCTCAGCTTATACCTCGCGGACTGTACTGCGACTTTTTTTTTTTGAGTTTTAGTTCTAAGTATTCGGGTGCTTTTGACTGGCCTCGTGGCTTAGTGGGTAGTAGCTCTGCCTGCAAAGCCGAGGGTCGTGGGTTCGATACCCACGCAGTGCAAATATTTGTGTGATGAATTCAAATGGTTGCACTGTGTTTGGGTGTTTCTATGTATAATAAGTATGTATTTAAAACTATATAAGTATTACATCAGCTATCTGGCCGCCATCATACAAGCTTTGCTTAGTTTGGGGTCAGATGGTGTTGTGTGTGAATTGTCCACCAATTTGTATTTGTATTTGTATTAAGTATGGGGGACCCACAGAGGTTATTGTTCTTTATATTTTTGTGTAAAAATGTTAATGTGGTTTTCAGTTTACATCTACTTACCAAGTTTCAACAGTATAGTTCTTATAGTTTTGGAAAAAAGTGTCTGTAACGTAAGGAAGGACAGACAGTCGGACACGAATCCATAAAGATTTCGTTTTTACGTTTTACGGAACCCTAAAAAACATACGTGAAACAAAAAAAACATTCACAAGAACTTGCGACAAGAAATGTAGGAACATTTAGGACATAATTATTGTATTAGTGTGCACTGAACCGTACGCTACGGCGACCGCGACCTGTATTGTAGGATCCAGGCAAAGACGTTCACAGAAAATGTCGCGATGTTGTCCTTCCACTATTCATAACAAACGTGTACCTATCATCTACACTAGGAAATATAGGTACTTAAATATAGGTATATGGTGAGAGCTTACTACCTCACGCTTATGAAATGTAATAATTGTTCATGTTTATTATTGTAAGTACCTCTTGTAATCTTAAATTCTGATTTCGGAATAGGGTCTACTGTTTTAATATTTAAATAAGAGTAATAGCTCGTGAAGTGGTCGAATAAAAACTTGTTTACGCATTTTTTACGATGCCGAAGGAGGTCGTGTTTCGCTGATAAGTTTAAGGAGCTGAAGTTTTTGAATTATGACGTTATTGTTTGATCAAATGAGATAACATTTTGCTGAGGATAGGTACATTTATATCCAACCATTATTGTGAAAGATTTTTGGATCTCTATATTACTAGTGATTGCGAAGTGGTCAAAAAACGTAGTAATTACTTGCTCAGTGTGGTTGAAATACGATCATATAGCAGAATTAATCTATTCTCAGTTTGAATTAGTTAATCTAAAAAAAAAAACATAACCAGATGTAAAATACAAAACATTCTCTTCTACATTATCCATTACAATTTTTTTATAAATAAACTTGATAATAAACAAAATATATGAAAAGTAAAAACAATTTCACCTCCGATTTGGGTATAAATCCGAAAATATTGATCGTGGAGTAAAAAAAAAAGTGCGAGAACCAAAGTTGAAGAAAATAAAATTCCACCCATTATGATTTTTTTGATAAACTTGAAAGTATAACTCTGCAAATATTGATCCTAGCGTAAAAATGATCATGACCAACCTTGTGAGAAATTAAATTTCCAATAACTTTGGATACTGCTCTAAGGTTGTAAATTAACGAGTTATTTCACAAAAACGAAATAATTGAACTTTAAAACAAGATGGCGGCGAATCCTCTACCGGGATTAGTTAGAAAATCGAGATTAATACTTCCAACCACCCTCCCCAACGTTAAAAAAAATCGCTCCCCGGATTTTTTTCTATTTAAATGTCAGCCCCGACTGGACTACTTACGCGTTTATAATTTTACTAGGATTTTTTTTTTATTCGGTCTCCAAGGTTTTTGAATTTCGAATCGTTTATGTACAACGTGTGTGCCTTGCAAAAGCTTAATTTTAAAGCCCAATTTACGCCCTTATCTCCAAATCAAATTTGCACTTTTGCGTTCGCCCTCACCGACTGTGCACACGATAATTATTTTTTAATAGCCGCCATTAGCATAAAAGGAAAATGCTCTAACGCCCCTTTTAAATATTTTCTGTGGCATTACGACTTGTCATTAATTAAGATTTATAGATTTTGGGCCTACAAGTTTGCTTGACGGCTAGTTAAATTATAGGGTTAGAATTAACAAAATACTGACAACTTGATTTGAAACATTTTAAAATACCTTTATGTCTCTATATTAATCCTTGTGATGTCAAAAAGAGAAATTTAAAAACACGTCACAACAACATACGTTTACAAAATGACTGATACGAGTAGACATTTCATTTCCTACTTAATAATATTTTTGTAAGTTCATACTTCTATCGGCAGCCCCTATGACAGTCAATATTTTTTTCAGAGAAGCAATGGCGCCTGATGTTAAGAAACCACCAAAAAACAAAATCTACCCACGACAGCACGACACTCAACTGTTTGAACAAGCGGAGTCAAAATTATTGCGACTATAACTTCACTGCAATCTCTAGAAACATTACCCTTCAAACACATTAGTAGGTGCGATATTGCTTGGCGATAGATTAACTCTGGCAAAAGTGTGGACGGATTTTATGAAGAGTCCTGCCATAACTACAGTTGGTTACTCTCTGGCATATCTCGAAATCGCTGTATTGAAAAATATCGAAATCTCACATTACATGTTTACCCCCCCAGTACCCGGACGGGTATGTATCGATTGGGAGGGGCGTCAAGTGTAATAAAATATTAAAATTACCGCCGCAAGCTATTAAGGCTTGTTGTTCGATGGGGTCGGGTGAGCAGGACGGGGTGTGAGCCAGATTGCATTTTCTTGCTATGGCCAGTAATAAATTTTTATGTGCCTTTCGTAGACCACTCCGGGATCCTTACACGGACCGCGATATGACCAAAACGACATTAGAAAACAATCAAACGTGACGTCAGACATTTTGATATTTAAATAAGACTACATTCAATGCTATAATGATTTGAGTTTGAATGAATGAATGAATGGATTAATGAAATAAATGAATGGTAGATTGGTTAGATATGCATTATTTAATTTTATGATAAGTATTATAAGTACCAGAGTATATAATTGAATAAATTTTTATTAGTAAGTAAATAAGTATGTTTAAATAAGATATTATGGTAAGTATGTACTTCTTAATTCATTGTTTGTTTTTGTTACTAAGTTTCCACTTAACCATGTTTCCATGTAAGTATGCACACCCCGTCTTATAGCACTCTACTTTTATTTTTTCACCCTAAGGTTGCCTACAAGAGATCGCTGCTAGCGATAAGGCCAATCAGCGTCCTAGCTTTAAATTTATACATTGTTTCAAGTGTTATGTGGCAGGCATGTTGCTTACCATCAGGCACATGTCCTGCTCGTCTATTCACTCTTTATTTAAAAAAAAAGTTGTAAAATATTTTAAATTGGTGGTTTTCAATAAAGTTTACCAAAGTAGATAGATAGATACTATCTACTCCGGTTGGAAGTCATCAAACAGTTCCTCCGAAGTATCTTGTAACCTAAGAGGACAACGGTCTTTTAACTTTCAATTGTTCAAGTGGTGGACTAATTATCCAGCTTTACTTTGGGTTAATTTATGGTCAGAAGTCCAGTAACTAATCTACATAAATATATACTTCTATTTCGATTTTCAATTATCTGTTTCTTGGCTTGGCGCTACGGTTATCAATAATAAGCCAGGTTATTCAGATAGATAATACAAAAATAGATTTTAAAATTCATAGCAATATCACATGTTAAGACAAGCCAAAACATGTTAGTTATTACATTTCTTACAAATCTACGGACAGAAATTATAACTTCTACAAGTAGCTTGCCAAATTTGCACTAATTTTAGCTGAAGAGTTATTTTGTTTGAACGTGCTAATCTCAGGAGCTACTGGACCGATTTCAAAAATTCTTTCACCGTTGGATTTGTTCGTAATCTTCGACTGCTATAGGCTATATAGGTATGTACTAACTACGGAGGAACCCGGGGTGGACCACTAGAGTTACAGGTATACATTATCTAAAAAGCAAAGTTTCTGGAATGAAGAAATATAATACCATTCAGCGTGGTAATACCGCCAGCAAGCTGGTCACGATTCCGACTGGACTGAACTTGAACATCTTGATTATGTTTAGATCTTCATTGGTCTATGGATAATTCAGATGAGCTTAGTGTAAGAAGTTCGGAATGTAGCGCCATGTACATATTATGTAATATGTATATTAGAATTGATTATGAAGACTTTGCCCGTTAAAAAAGGGTATAGTGAAAAATGAAAAAAATAAGGAAGAGATATGTTATTCCAAATCCATAGTTGGCGCACTAGTCTAAGTTATAAAAGTTGCCATAACAATGCATTATTTTTATGGGTCGGAAAATTACCATAACAAAGGTTTATTTTCTCTATTTGTGCTACCTTTTTTATGTCCTTTCCGCACTCTATCCAAATGTTCCTAAGTCACGCTCTACCGTAGTCTTTATTCATATTCTTATTGACACAGGGTTCTAGAACACCTGCACTAGACCGAATGATTTGCGTTTTACTCATCTTAATGACCAGTTTGTGTGCAACCGAGCTGCATGAACTATAATACCATCAAAAGACATCGATGAATGGGTGTCGTCCCAAAGACTTGACGAACGAAGAGGTTTGACTACATTTTCGTTACAAGAATGCGATGCGAAGAAATGCGGAACGCTTGAGTTGATACAATGTGGGTATCTTAAAATTTATAGTGAAATCGATAGGTCTAGGTAAGCGTGCTCCATTTCTCAGACTCTTCACTCATGGAAACAATTAGTTACAATAAAACTATATTAGACCCAGGCGTGACCCCCTCCCACCCAAAATCGTACATTTTAAATTGAAAAATGTTCTAAAAATTACAAAATAGGCAATGAAAAGTAATTTTGACGGCTGAACAGATCAGGTTGAGCATTGGAACATACAGTGTATTCTGGAATAGCTAGCACAAAAAACAATTTTTTACCGCGGGAAAATAACGTGAAGTCGAAACATAAGGTTAAAATCGCATATCGTATTGTTATTGGTAACTCCCTCCAAAATTTAAGGCTGCGACTGTGCCTGGTTATAGCTGAAAGCCCTAGATTATAGCCACAGGAGGATTCCCAGTGTTTGTGGGTGGGAGCTAATGCTCTTTGGGAGTACTTTGTGAGATGTTAAGAGTTATGTGGATGTATGTATACATCTATATATGTGTGCATACGTATATATGTATGTATGATTATGGAAGTGTGTGCATATTCTGACCTGAAAAACATAATGCACCTCAGTTCAAGCGGGATATGAACCTACCGACTCGTAATGGGAATTGGACCTCCTTGCAACTGGATCTTTTTACCACCTTTGCACCTACCAAAGGGTACCAAATTTTGAAGTCAAGTGAAGTTTTTTTTTAAATTACCTAGGCAGGCATTCAAACCAGAACACAGGAATGTTTGGACATTACTGCTTGGCGATAGAATAACTGGCAAATGTGTGGTACTTCTTCAAACGTACTCTACAAAGAATCGCTGCAAAGAGTGAGAGCTCACTTAGCCATTTGGTCAAATGCAAGCCAATCGACAAAAAAGTGTATTTTTCAAACTATTTTATGTAACTTAGAATACTGTACCTCTGAAAAACAAGCTTCTTTAAGTACATCCATTGAATACACGTAATAACGTTAAATATCAAGCGTCAGAGATTCAATCAGGTCGACTGGTTTTCCCTGATTGACTTAGCACAGGCCGCAGTCAGCTTAATGTGTATGTAGGGAGACTAGCCATTAGGTACAGATAAGTAAATTGTGCACTTAGTTGATTTAACAGCCTAAGCTACAGGGTTACAGGTTATGCAATGTGCATGTCTTAGGTAAATTGGGTTAGCGTCTGTTCAGTGGTTGGTAAGTGCTTTTAGGCTGTGTATAAGCTGCAAGTTAATTGGAAGTTATACATATGTACTAAGTTGAATTATATAGCCTCCTAATACTATTGTTGACATTGTCATTATTTTAATAGAGTACCTACATAATAATTTAGTGACTTGAAATACATATTTTAACGATAAAAATGAATAATTTTTCATATTGTGTATTCTTTTGTATTTTGATTTTTATGTATTAATATTAGAAGGCCGTGGTGGCCTAGTGGCGGAAAAGTCTAATTTATGGATAGTGATTAGGTAAATGTCGTTAGTTCATATCCCGGTTGCATTTGTAGGTACTCAAAAACTCAAACTCCACTTGGAAAAAAATTTCCAAGTGGAGTTTGAGTTTTTCATCACCGTCGGTTTTAATGGTAACGTAAAATCATCCTGTAAAAACCGTCATTTAAAAAAATACATCTCTATAAGACATGTGGTCGTCAATCCGAACTTAGCCAATGTGGTGAATTAGTCTTATATGATAAATATTATCTCATTTCCTTGCGAGAAAATGGTGAAAAGGTGGTATTAGATGAACACACACACACTTTCACAAAAGGTACCCGAAAAAAAAAACGGTACCTACAGTTGCAATTTGTGGCCATATTCAAGTCTTTAAATTTAAAGCCTTTGTGGACAAGGAAGTCGTTGTCGACGTATCGTCGTTTACATACCAAAACTACTAACTATATCATTTTTATTGATATATTTTATATTTCAATAGATGTTATTGTGCCTACTACGACTAACAGAGCCATTTTTGATACCGCTTTCATAAATATAATAAGTCATAACGGCTTATGGCTTTAAAATGAATGTTACCTAATTTATCCATTCGAGCAAATTATTAAATTGACAAGCCTGAAATTTAAATATTTCCACGAGCAATTTCAGGGTTAGTTAAAATTATAAACCGACGCAAATTAGTTTGAAATTGCTGCTTCCTATGTTAAACGATAGCATCAATTATCGTTTCAGCATAGTAATTAGTATGTTACACATGGCTGTGATATTAAATCGCAATTTTACATCATGTAGGTATTGAGGTTACCACTTATGTACAGAATCTTATATGGACCCAGTAACAGAATCGTCTGTTTCTCAAAACGGAGAGCGCAGGTACGAAACCTAGTAACTCTGATTTTTTTTTCTGAAAGCTCTAAAATTCTTACTGGCTTTAACGGTGAAGGAAAACATCGTGAGATAAACAACAGTCTCCAAGGAAAACATCGTTTGAAGACATGTGTCATGTTCAAAATCACATTTAGCCGGCGGCAGCGATGGAGCGGAGGATTTTGGCATTCACTCATTGTGACGAAAACCCCGACTCCCAGCCGTGGGAACGTGTTATTGCTACCCAAGTTTTAGGTGCTCATCGTATCTATCGTTACTTTAATCAATACCTACCCATAATTTGGACAGTTCAAAATGAACCGTTGGGTTTCAAATTTTAGCTTGAGCAGATAATTCCAAACACCAAAATTTTCGGAAAAAGTCAAATAATATATTTATATCCCTGTAATTATCGATATCTGTGACGTAACACATATAAAAGAAACAATTGAGCTTGAATCGAGAAATCGTTCGAGAAATAGTTTGTTAGATTTAGGTACCATTTGTACTTTCATTTGAACTTGGTGAAAAGCAATTAATTTTATATTACATGCAGACACTCAAATTTTATTTATTCGTATAGATTATTGGTTTACTGTGATTTTGATACGGAGATACTTAACAAAACAGGGATCCGACCGACAGCTGAATCGGATCTGTAGCCTACCACGAAAAACATTCGGATCGATACATTTCGGGTCGGGAGTTATAGACTTAGGTCGGATGAGGGTCGGATCGAACGAAACGGCCGATTCGATCAACCGACTGATTGTCTATCGAGGTAGGAAATTTCCATAAGTTCAGCCGATATATCGTTTATCGGACTTCGTAGTAGACCTGCAGATGCGACGCCGCACCGCATCGCATCGGAGTTTTATGTGCCCTAATCACACATTACAGAAATTATTTCTGTGATCTGTGGCCCTAATGATAAAATGTGACAGCAGAATTCATTGACTTCCAATATAGTAGTAATTTACGAGTAAAATTACTTACTGTTCTTACTGTACTTACTTCGCATCGCGTCGCAGTTTTGTGTGGGAACCCTTAATTCGAAACTACCCAACAACTGTAGGTACAACTAGACTTATATAGCTATCAATTACGGCTCGTGCATCGGCACGTCGATGACACCGTTGGAATCTCATCTGTTTGATATTGGCAGCCTGTTTAATTGCGCCAAATAATACAGATCATTAGCTACCCGGAAACCGTAGTCAACGCTACAGGTTAAACGGTAGATATACCTACGTCCGATTTTTCATTATGGAACAATTATGTGTTTCTTCATATTACGTCGGTATTAACATTAACCTATAATATCTTCAGTATTTCTAGACCTTCATTGGTCGATGTAAAATTCAGTTGCGCTTAGTGTAAAAGTTAGTTAGTTTTTAAAGAAAGAGTGACAAGACGAGCAGGACATGTGCCTGTTGGTAAGCAACATGCCTGCCACATAACAGTACAGTGACACGCAGCTATTGGAACATGAAGAATCCAAATCATTACCTAGCACTGCACTGTGCTCGTGTATATGTATATATTTGTGCCGTTAGCGCGAGATTATAACTGGAAGTGTCCCCTCTACTGACCTCAGGACGTCTACTCTCTTTCTACGAAAACGTAATTTCGAAATAAACTCGCGACTTTCCAACGCCGATTCTACTGCGATCCGTAGTTTTGTCCGTTAAAAATGTTCTAACATCCATATTCTGAAACCATTCGCTACCCTGCTCATTAGCCTTTTTTTGAGAAACTTTTAGTTTTGTGACGTTTTACTACTTTTATAGCGTCATTTTTTAAAC
The DNA here is from genome assembly GCA_963693475.1 of Ectropis crepuscularia. Taxonomy (NCBI): domain Eukaryota; kingdom Metazoa; phylum Arthropoda; class Insecta; order Lepidoptera; family Geometridae; genus Ectropis; species Ectropis crepuscularia. The sequence continues at coordinate 23,332,652 of OY856338.1, forward strand.
CACGCCCAAGTGTGACGTCATCAGTTTTGTGCCTGAAGAGATTTTTATCAAACCTAAGAACCTTATTTTACCTTTAATACTGCATCAAGGACGCTTTTTTCTAGTAATCTCAGAAGAAGGAAGACGGAAATAGATGAAAGAAATTGTCTATGTCATAAAATAAAATCAGGTTTCAAAACATACACCAAAGAGGACAAATTGAATAATACCTGTAGGCAATTAATATTTATCCATTCCAAGTTTCCAAGAGAACTTGGCATACGGCACTTAAAAAGGGCAACAACGTGTGATGAACGCAAGTTGGCAGCACGTTGCAACCTTTGCTTATGATTCTCGCGTTTCTATCTCAACAAGTCCACAGATATTTCGATTTATTGTACCTACATATTGTGCACTCCTACTTTCTCTATCATGACCCTGCTATGTATCTTTGTTTAGTAGATACATACGTATACTATTAACAATGCACTGATAACGCTGAAACAACCCAATTTATCAAAAACACGGTATCAGCCATTTCTTAAGATGGCGTTAAATAAATTTGCAACTGCTTGTTGGTTAATTTTTTACATATGTATGTATATACGACCTATTACATATATTTTTTTGGTTCAGTAGCAGTACTCGCTAGATCGTGAAATCATTTTTAGGAGCTTTAATATATTTAAGACTTTGTACACGTTATCTGATGTGTTCGGTATGCAATTATTATACATTAGTATAAGAAGTAAGATACGACTAAAAATTAAAGATACTTTCATGGCTTTAAAATATTGATAAGAGTCGTTAAATCTTTACTCTTCTTCATTTAAATAAAACAATTTATTGGTTGTGATTGCATCACTTTTATTACTTACAAAACTACAGAAAAGTTAAGCAAAAAAGGGCATAACGCATTAGAATAAACTAATTATAGTCTACTGACGTAATGTTTATCATTTATAAGTAGGTATATCAATGCATTGCTGTGGTGGCTGTTTTCTCGAAATCCTGATTTTCTCTTTCAATATTTTCGAATCTTTTGAAAATCATTCGACAAGCAAGTAGGACATAGTAGTTCATTTGTGTTTACTGTGAGTCCTTTGTACAAAACTGAGATTAAAGTTTTCATTTTAATTCAACAAATTTAAGTACTTCAAATACTTATACCACAGAGCTCCTGAAACACCACTGCTAAAAAATGCTCCGAGAGCTGTTTGATTTCGTCTATCGGGATTTTTGAACTGAATGTACAATATGAGTGTACAATATATTGCATCTATGTATAACATGCAAAATAGCAATATGAAACAATACTTTTGATTTTCTTGAGCTATTCATTGAGAAAATTTTCAAAATTAATTTTTAGGAGACCCGAATAGTTTTGACTGAAATGATAATTGAAAGTTACCGGCTTCATAAGAAGATCATTTTAACTGCAATTCAACGCTGTTATTCCCCTATATTACACGCTAAAAGAATTCAAGTAATTACTTTATGATGAACCAAGTTGTTCCCAAGAATTCACATCGTCACCATTTTATTATGGCGATAAATTTTTTGAGCGGTTTGCTGTGTTTTAAATACAGATACTTACATCATTAAATAAAGTAAAATTATCGAAAGAAAATAAACAAATATTGCATTTTGTTAGTTGTGACCACTGATTATAAACTTGTCTAGATAGACCGCTCGACTGTAGAAACACCAAAAACTATGTCAGCCAATAATAGTTGGCTGAAAATCTCGGCTTGTCAGAATCACGATACACGATACCACTGGCATAAGAACAATAACAATTACTGATACTTTTTATTGATACTTGACTTAAATTTGTGTCCGTGATCACGCAAACAAGTATTTGAAACCTGACCTGTGCTTCATCCAGACCAGTGTTTAATCAAAGGTTGTCACAGATACAACATAACAAGACTTCTTATTGGTTGAATTTCTTATTGAGTCTGCTTCATAGTTTTGGAGAAGGTTCCAAAAAGCTGTGAGCCTACATTTATGACATTAAAAAACGTCATGACTGACGTCATTATTGATCATGTCTAATAAAATCATGGAATCCGCCCCCCAATGGCGTCATAGAGAGATTAATTCCTTAATTCATTTGAAGAAACTCTTGAACTACGTCTTTACAAATAAATGCTGGCAAGTATAAGACAGTAACGCCACATGAAAACGGACAATACTGTTGGCAAAACATAAACATGCTCAAGGAAATACTGATGCACCATACACTGTCAATTCGTTCAGCATTCAAAAATATGATAAGAAAATACAATCGTATATTTTGTGTTTATTAACACATTATTAATACATAACTCTCTCCTTGCGAGAGAAAGCCCCGAGTCCCAGCAGTGGGAACGTTTAGTGGGCTGTTGATGTTGATGTTGAATACATTACGGGGCGAGATTAGCTATTTCAGTTCCTAATGTAGTCAAAACAAAATGAAACTGTGAAATAAAATACATAGTTTTAGTGCCTAGTTAGTATTTTCATTTCACCAGTCACTCGGCAATATAAAGCCTATTAATGCTGAGTTATTTTACCTACGTCACAAGAAAGTACAGATGCAAAGTTATAAATTAATATGTACGTATATGCTGTATTTGGTCAGAAAATTATTTTCATATTTTAATGGCAAAGCAAAAAAAAGGTGAAAAACATCAAATTAAAAATGATCTTGTCATTGACGTATGACATTGACGATGTTGCCATGTTAAGGTGATTTTCTATTCATCAGGGAGAATCCCAAAATAATGAAAAATGAACAGGTAATACGAATGCAAAGTTATCCAAAGACCACAACATATGTTGGTACCTAGTAGGTTTTGAAAAGTAGGTACTTAATTCAAAACTTTCCAAAACACTAGCTCCAGTCAACCTACCTGCAGTCTAAATCTCTTTACAATAATAAGCTAGATGACATCAGGGTAGCGATTCTAAATGCGATTCCGAAAGGTTCGGGGTCGGAATGACAATCGAGTCTGTCAAAAACGAGTCTGTCTCTATCATGCTAACCAGATAAGACAAAGACCGAGAGATGAGATTCCATGTCGGATGCAACCGAATGGATTTAGAATCGCTACCCATTTCTAGATCTAACATCAGTCAAACGATAACAGCTATCCCCGATCAGTCAGGTGACACTAGAACGTTGCATAAACATAATAGTTAGTCTACTATTCATTAAGTACGGTAATATTAGGTTAGTAGAGGCCCGCGCCTTCTGCGCTGGCCCAAAATTCTTTAGGCAGTAGAGACCATGTGAAACTAGCTGCCATAGGTCCATTAAAAAAATAACGACGACGTTCTAAAAGTGTCACGGGCTGCAGGACGAGAAGTGGGGACGGTCACCGTAAAATAAGGCTTTTTCAAGAATCAAAAAGACCCGTCAAAGATCTTTCCTGATTTCACGAGCTAATTGGCGTTTTTGTTGTTTTAGTCGAAATAAAATTGATTTCATTTGATTTTATTTGAATTTGGACAAAACCAAAGTAATGTGCAACGAGTTTATTGCTCCAGGGGTGATTGCAGGAAGTGAAACACATTGGAAATTGTTCAGAGATACACACTACATAATAACACTACATAAATGATTTTCCTAAAGTAATTGAGCATCCAATGTCACTATTTGCTGATGACAGCACAATAACAATAGCATGTCAAGATAAAGCTAATTATGAGGAAGATATCAATGCCGCACTAAATTCATCTATCCATTGGTTAAACATTATTAACTTAAAAATTAATTAAAACAAAACCAATTTCATGCAATTTACTCAAATAAAAAATTACTTTATTAAACATAAATTATCAAAATAAAAAAATTGCAGAAGTCACTACAACAAAATTTTTGGGCCTAACAATAGACATGAAATTGAATTGGAAGGCACATGTTGAGATTCTCTGCAAGAAGCTGGGTAGCTCGGCATATGCTCTGCATAGGCTTGCTCCAGTGGTAAAGAAAGAGGCTCTTCTTACATCTTACCATGGATTGGTGGCATCAGTCTTGAGATATGGGATCATTTTTTGGGGGAATTCAACTGATACAGCCTCAGTTTTCAAAGCACAAAAACGATGCATTCGTGCTATGTTCGGGATGCAAGTTACAGATAGCTGTCGACAAGTATTCATAGACAACCAAATATTAACCCTGCCATGCCTGTACATATTTGAAGTTATGTGTTTTGTAAGGAATAACCCTCATTACTTTCCTCTACTGAGTGACAAAGTAAAACGTAACCGGCGTGATAAGTGTAGACTGCTCATAGACAAATGCAAAAAAAAGATTATGAGTGACAGCATTTTTTGTATGGCTCCTCTTTTATATAATAAGCTGCCAAATGCCATAAAAGAACTTAACATAACAATGTTCAAAAGTAAACTAAAAAAAATGCTTATACACAAATGCTATTAAACTGTAACTGAATTTTTAAATGATAAGGAAATTAATTGGAATACTAATATTTTAGACATTGTTTAACATGAAATTTTTACAATCTTTAAACCTTTTTTCATTAATATCTCAATAGATATTATTATTCCATTATGAAATTTGACATTCAACTGACATAAGACCAAATAATGATATATTGAATCATGATGAATTAGTTTGTACTGTATTACATTTTGACATTCTTTGAGTATTTACATGAATATTATAATTAACGACATTTTTGATTTTTTGATTATATACATTTATTGCACTTTATACATTCTTTGACATTCCTCACATGGATGAACTGCAAGATCTACTAATGCAAGACCTTAGACCCTGGATGGACATATTGATCAAACTCAAAAACACAAGACAATATCCTGATGAAACACAAGACGTTGGCGAAATTGTGCTCACCAAACATCTATCTCACACAAATATATATATCACAACCAAATAGAAGCCAGAAATGAATCGAAGATGAAGAATCAGATGACATAAATAAAAACCAGAAATTAATAGAAGATGAGGAAGAAGAAGACTTTAATCAGCTGACTATTATTTAATTATTATTTTTTTTTATTTAAAAATTAAGACTAACAAATTGTCTTGCCAGACATATTGCATGCCTCTCGCAGAGGCCAGTTTGTATGGGGCAACTTTTAAAATATTTTGTATTATCTTATCTTACCTACAAGCAGCAATAAAGATTTTTGTATTTGTATTTGTATTTTGTATTTGAGATCCCTTTTCCTACGGCAGATGCTCGAACTAGGTAGATGTAGCTTTAAGAGTGAGCCCATGAAAAAACTACAGTTAGACTGGGCATTATTTGGCAAACTTCGTCAAGTCTTCTCGTCGCCCATCCCATAAAGCCTCAAAACAAAAGTGTGCAACCAGTGCGTCATATCGGTTATTAGCTACAGTGCTGAAACGTGGACACTGACAGTCAAAAAGGTTCGAAAGCTCAAAGTCCGAGCTATGGAGCTATGCTTGGGGTTTCTGAAGGATTGCATCCGTAATGAAGATAACTGAAGTCATCGACATAGCTCACCGTATTTGCAAACTGAAGTGGCAATCAGCCAGTCACATCTGTCGCTGCCCAATAACTATTGGAGTAGACGGGTTCTAGATCGGAGACCGCGAATTGGTAAACACAGTGTATGACGCCCTCAGGCTAGATGCATTAACGATATACAAACGACCGCTGGTGGCGGTTGAAATCATAATACCGAGGATTGGACTGAGTGGCGTATTAGAGATGCCTATGTCCAGGAGTGGACGAACCCAGGCTGATGATGATAGACCTTAGTACAAAAGATTAAATCGCCCAAATGGGGGTCGGACTCGGCCATGAAGGTTCCGTAACAGCAAGCAACATAATACGTAAGTTCTTGTAGTTCGTTGTAACTTTGATCGATGTTTAAATAATAGTGTATTTATGACGTTCTAAAAAAACTACTTACTAACTAGATTGAGTGCAAACCAATTTTTGGAGGAAATTTGCATAGTAATGTACATCATATGTTTTTAGACGTACACGTTTGGGTTTGATGAAAAAAAAATTGAGTTTCAGTTCTAAGTATGGGTCACCCCCAGAATTTATTGTTTTTTTAATATTTTTGTATAAAATCTTAATGCGGTTCACAAAATATATCTACTTACTCAACAATATAATATTTAGTTCAACAGTATAATATGTGGTTCTTGTAGTTTCGGAAAAAAGTAGCAGTGACATACGGACGAACAGACAGACAGACATGACGAATCCATAAGGGTTCCGTTTTTACGTTTTACCGAACCCTACAAATGTGTGTGCATCCTTTGGAAACTACGTGCTGCTAGGTTAATGTAAATTTCGTTGGCCAGAGAGTATAGTAGATTAAAACTAACAACCTCTTTGTACGACATTATTACAAAGGTTGAGGTAATTTTGGATTACATCTGGCAGCATTGTAAATCAAATTAGGGTTCCATTGTAAACATCTTGAAAAAAAAAAACTACCAACATAAATAGAATTCGTGCTCTATAAAACAATGATTAAAAACTTTCTATAACTTATTTCCTCGATTTACTGCAGTACATTACTGCGGGTGTCGTGCGTCGCCTGATTTTTGATGGAAGTTTTAAGAATACGAACGAGCGGGTTTCGTTCCTCTTTAAGAACGCCAAGGCTGTGAAGCCATCGATATAAACCATTGATGTGCCCTTCCAAACAAGCGCACGGAATTATGTCATCGTTGGGATGTGTGAGCTCACTCTTTCCGTTCTAGTCGATTGCAGGAAGCAGTGAACGCCGGACGTTTTTACCTATCACTATTCGTTGTCAACAACCAAAATAAGTAGAACCACAGGATACTTTGCCGCTAACAGTTCTAAGGAACAAGTAGATTGGTGGTGTGTAAGTCACTTACGCTACACACAGACGCAGTTTCTTACTAATTTCAAGGTGTTCAGGGCACATCTGATGGTTTATATCAATGTGTGAAATGTGTTGGCTGAGTGAAGTTGAAAGAATCTTTCAACCCGGACCAGTAGTTTTTATTTTATAGTATAGAGTGACGAGACGAGCAGGACATGTGCCTGATAACAGCCCAGTAACACGCAGCTATTAGAACACGAAGAGTCCAAATTCATTACCTAACACTGCACTGCGCTCGTCACCCAGAGATCTAAGATATTATATCTCTAACCCTGTAATTTCTCTGGAAACATTGCCCTTCAAACCGGAACACAGTAATGTTTGCACATTACTGCTTGGCGGTAGAATAACAGGCAAAGGTGTGGTACTTCCCCAGGGCAACTCTGCCAAGAGTAGGCCACTACTAAAACAAACAAACTCTTCAGCTTGATAATATTAGTATAGAAGATTTAATTAAATGTAGCATCAATGAGTTCATGAAACATGATGATAAAAACAGAATAAAGTAATTGATTTAAAAAAAATACATTCAGCGCTATATTTTGATATTGACACAATGTATACATTTTGACTAAATGTCAAATAACACTGTGCTCTGTGCTCATGTGCTGTGTGATATTAATATCATATTATTTGCCCTGTAATTTACTGATGATAGATAATGACAGATTACTAAAACTTGGGACTTATTTTTTGCTTAGAGAAACTAATGTAATCATAGATTATTATTAGTAATGTAGAATTATTGTTTACGTAAAGGCCTGTTAACATTTTCATTACTGCTAGTGCGAGTGCGAGTGAGAAATAGAACACGCTTTTAATCACTTCACTATGCAAGTTACTAAACACTCGCACTAATCAATCGGTGTCCACGCGTGTTTGCTACTAATCACTAAACACCTGCACTAATCACTCACACTCGCACTAATCATAATGCAAACAAGTCTTAATAACAGTAAAATATGACAAGCAACTACGGAACTCTATATTGCGACCCGTCACACACTTGCCAAGTTATATTGAAATTTTACACAAATATTCAATGTTTTATTTCTGTAATCTGTGATTCAACATAAAAAAAATGTGAAATTGGTAATAAGTTCCGGCTGGTTTCTAGTCTGGGAGAACGGTCACTAGCTTCGAATCGCTAGTGACCGTTCTCCTGCCCCTGGTAGAAATTTCACGCACCATGTGGCCTAACTTATTATATTTACTTCGTATTTTCGAAATAGTGTGCGTAATGACCCTAAAAATTACAAAGGCAACAAATCATGAAATTGATACTATCAATAAAAACGTGGTTTGTTCTAGATTTGTTAACTATAATTTATTCCAAAGATAATATCTGTATGAATATATATATCACACAGCAAGAAATAAAAAAAATGATCATGGTCTTATCGTTATTTTATTTTCAATTAAGTATATCAGATTCCTAACTTTTTATATGTTTTGATGAACACTTTTTACACATGAAAGTATGTTACAATAACCGAAGGCGCTAGCAATTCCAATGTAGTTCATGATTTCTCTTCCATATAATCCAAACTATATTTATCTAGATTGGTATATGATAAGCAATGAGCCTATTTTACACTTTTAAGTGGGTAAGAAATTTTGAACGCTCCACACCAGCCACCAGCATGGCTCTCATTTCGTGAATAAGTGTGGGACGCTGCTAGTTTTTTATTCATTTTATAGAAAGGGATACTTGCAGGTTAAAAACTCGTTCATCATGTTGTTAAGTTATCTTCAAATAGATAGTGGTTGTGACTATCTTTACAAGTAAGCTGTTATTGACACATATACATTATGCTCAAAATATAGGCCGTGGAGAGTTTCAGCTTCAATTTTTCTGCACGGTGACCGTTAGTTTTTCCACTGAAAATTTGAGCTTCACTACATTCATAAGCAAGTTTATGTCGATTGAATCATTTTTTATCTAATCTCATCTTTTTAAATTAATGGCTTATTACTTTTTGTAAGATATTTAGGTACCTATATGTTTTATTTAAACTAGAACATAATAGAAAAGATAATGATAAAAAAAAAAAAAAAAAAAAAAAAAAAAAAAAAAAAAAATCATTTTTTATCATTATCTTTTCTATTATGTTCTAGTTTAAATAGCATCTAATGTTTTATTACACAGGGCATCAAAATGTTTTTGCTCCATTTCTATCACATAATTACCTAGAGGTATCTGAAATAAAATGAAGGTGTGAATTTAAAAATGAGTTACGTTTTTCCATTATCGTTACATGCTCTTTACCATCGAATATATATCAAATTAAAATTAAATATTTCTGTGTTTGTTATGACACACAGAAGACATCAGAAGACATGTTTGACGTACCAAAATAATCATAGACAATTATAACAGTAAAGTTTAAAAGTGACATTCAAAACGTGCTCATAGTGGACGGAGCCAGGATTTTATTCAAGGGGGGCAGGCAGAAATAAACTAATTATTTATACGAATGTAAGGTTTACTCCAAATTACCATACTTAATTTTGAACAAATTAAACTAAATAATAGCCTACAATAACTGACTTGTGTCAGTAAAATAAGTTTATTTTTTATAAAAATAATGTTTGAGCTTGACAAGACGTATGAAAATTTAAAATTAACTAACAGTTAATTATGGATTTGAATTCGAATGGTGCCATTGATTTAAATAATTACTTCTGCGTAAGACCTAGGCCAGCCGTGAGACATATAATAACGTGATAGAATGTAATAAGGTCAGTGTTTCTGTAAAGTACTCGTACCTAGTTTCAGTCTGGTCTTATTTTCAAATGGTTTTCTGTAACGGTTTTGTATGATTTTAGAAAATAATTATATAACATAATTATTATTTACTATAATTATTAATAATTAATAGAAATATGTAATAATATAATTATTATTTAGGTACTTATAGGAATGTGTTTTTCTATGTTTCATTGAAAAATTCATTGCCTTCTATGTTTTATAGAAAATGTTGTGTTATCAAATTAAGTATTAAAAGTCTCTTATTATCCTTCCTCGCTTCATTTTATTCTTAGATACTTTAACAGCGCTGTGATACGATGTCGTGGGTTATGGATCCCGAGGTCTTTGTTTTAGAGGTGGAGTCTCGTCTTCTTCGAGAAATTAAATATTGTTATTGACTGACGGCTTAAACTCGTGGTTTTATGTTAAATTCGAAAAATACGCATTTCATTCACTTTTGTCTGTCAGGCCACCATACAAAACCGTTAATAATCTTGCTAAGCGGTGTTAAAGTTCGGCCATTCAGAGAATGCGTTCCTGCAACCTATCAGTTAGTCACGACTAGTGATGGGCACAACATAACACTGAGTTCGTTACCGTTCCTCCAAAATGAACCGCCGCATTATTTTTAAAATTATTTTCGTTTTAAATTGCTTGTAACCAAGCCACCATTTCTTCTTTTTTATTAGCTTGGGTAGGTGGTTTCTGTATTTTAAACCGAGTGATAGGAGGCATTATCCATGAATATTACAGAAGGCTCTGGGCAAAATCACGTTCTGGAACCACTCTTTAAATGTAGTGGCATTCATTTCCTCGTGGTAGTCATTTGTGGTTTTTGATTGAAATTCCACTAAGGCGTTCTCCACAAAGCCCTATTTTGCAGAACCTGCGTGGCATATTATCAGACGGTATCCTTATCCATTGGTACATTCGATGTCGACGCTTGTGTATCATCCGTCCAAGAACGGGATACCGTGTGATTGGCGTTTAGCCATGTCTCGTCAATGAACACGACATTATCCCAGTTATAATTTTTTATGCTTCTCTCAAAAAAATTATCCGTTTTAAAATTATGTCGTATCGTTCTATAAAATTTTTTCTTTTGTCTGTTTTTTTATACGAACAACCAATACCTCTTAACATTTTGGTTAAAGCAGTTTTACCCCCGCTAAACAGTCTAGCTTCTCTTAAGAGTGCGCCTAAAGCCAGGAAAAAATCAGATTTCACCCGCGCGCCGCGTTTCTTAATGTGATGTACATAAAGTCGAGAATAGCATGACACAGTTTGTAGGAAAAATCAATATTTAATCAGGCGTCCATTTTTGACCAAGTTTTATTTAATTACTCAATAACTAAATATAAATTTAAAAAAGTGTTCGGTTACTTTACTAGAACGTACAAATAAGAATTTTATTACCAAAAAATAATGTGGGGTCATCACTGATAATTTCGAGTACTCGAATTAAAACGGGTTTTTTCGGTGTCATTTTCATTTTTTTATTTTAAAAAAACCTGATCTATTTTTAAAATTCTATTCGGTTATTGTGCTTTTTCTTGATTGTATCCACACGTGAATATTTTTTTTGTCATAGTTTTTAGTTTCTTAACTTCAGTGAGCGGCGTCGAAAATGTCCTTTTTTCGTTTACTGGCTTTAGGCGCCCCCTTCGATGCCAAAAGCTTCTTCCTGTTGAGATATTCATTTCTAGAATAGTAACCATAATTATATTATGATTTCTGATTGCATCGGCGTCAAAGGTGTCAGTATCTGTCACGGGTTTAGTTCTTCGTTTCTTCTTCGGAGTACGTAAAATATTATCTTCCGTGCCAGTAGAGCCGAACTTTTCTTTACTAACATTTGTTTTCGTTCGTTTGCGCTAACTCCAAGCGCCTGAGAGACGCGTTCTTGTACTTGTTCCACAGGTACCAGGGGTCCACAATTTTGCCGCTCCCGCTCAAAGTAATCTTGCAGCTTGATGATTAACTCACGGGCTCCACTTTTCAATGTTTGTCCACGTGTAGGCATTATTATGCACCAAAAGTAAAAAGAACGCAATTCAAAACACCACCAAAGTCCGATTTAGCGCCGATGTCAGTTTGAAAAGCAGAAACAGTCTATCTAATCTATCTAGCTGGTACCCGCGACTTCGTCCGCGTGAAATAAATACTAAGGTAAGTAACTCAGGCAGCAGGCAGTTCAGTTGTTTAGGTGTAAAAGTGTAAGAGACATTCGTTCCGCATTTCAACTCCAATTTCATCCCCGTACAGTTCGAAATTACAAAATGGCAAGAACAAACATTTATTTGCTTCGTGTCAAGTGCCTAGATATACAGAGTTTCATGGTTTTATCTTGAACTATTGGAAGTTTCCAAGCATACTTTCACCCCCATTTCAATCCCAATTTCATCCCTATACAGTTCAATCGCGACGTGTCAGGAACGCATTCTCTGAACGGCCGTAGTATAGAATTGAGCCGGTACTGAAATCTCTAGAAATATTCTAGAATCATACAATACGCGAGGAGAAAGACATTCAGTAACATACGCAGCGCGGACAAGCTGGATGTTATCCCACACTCTCTCACGAGGTCACGGAAGTTAACTCACATTAAGGGACCGGAAGTTTATTACACTCTTCCCAAAATAGTTATATCGGCCCTAAGTTTCGGCACCTTCAAAAACAAATTAAAGTGCTGGCTTATCGATCAAACTTTTTATAGTTACAGCGAATTTTTAGAGAGTGATGGTAAAGTTCCTATAAAAATGTGAAAAAATTGACATTTATTAGTACAATTGTATTTGAAACATATTTGTTATACTCGTATAATGCTTGACAGTTTTCTGTACGATAATTAATAATTGTTATTATAATACAGTGAAATGATATTTCAAACTTTGAAAATGTATAGAATTTGTATGCCCTTTCTTTTGTTTAATTTTTTTATTAATTGACGTGTAAATTGTACATTTATCATTATCAATAAATAAATAACTTTGACTTTGTAATGATCTGGTCAGAACATTGCTTGCATGTAAAATGACGTGTGGATTAAAAAATAGCAATTTTGATAGGACCACTAAGCAACGAACCAGAGGCAGGCTAAAACAAAGGTGGGCAGATGAAATAATAAGAGTAAAGCTAGCTGCAAACTGGATAGAGAAAGCAAAGGAGAGAAAAGATTGGAGAAAATGGAGGAGGCTTAGACAAAGAATAAGTAAATAGGTCAGGTTTTGCTGCACGGTTCCTTTGTACCAATCGTAAGCAGATGAGGTGTATGTTAGCTATGTCGACATAGAGATGTGCCGCGACAAAAGTATGACACTTCCACAAGAGCGACAAGACAAGGGTGATCAGACCTGTGCTTTCGGTGTTAGGCGTTTGTTATATCTAACTCTATAGTATGTGTATATGTGTAGTATATGTAAACTCTTTGGGAGGAGGTATTTTTAGAGTATTTGATGCCAAAAGAAAGGGGAGGGGGTAACTGCCCCTCTATGCCAATACCTTGGTACGTCCTTATGTGACTGAGGAAAATATTAGTCAATTCTCGATGACGTCATCGTTTGCGGACGAAAAATTAAAAATAATACAATGACGTATTTCCGTCGTAAATCTGCTCACATGAGCATACTCATTGATCGGTAAAATACGGGCATAAGCCTACTCTAATTAGAGTATGCTTAGAACATTTAAACGTCAAACAATGTTGTATCGTACGAAACGAAGTAGAACAAGAGCAGGAATTAAAGTCGCGAGTTTTTTTTTCGAAATTTCGTTTTCGTAGAAATAGAGTAGACGTCCTGAGGTCAGTAGAGGGGACACTTCCAATTATAATCTCGCGCTAACGGCACAAATATATACATATAACAAAGTGTATTCGAAACCGTGGCATGTATCCGTCTGAGGCAACTATCCGGCTTTTACCTATAAATATGATATTGCTGATTACCAACTTTGGGGGCTAGTCATGATTTGTTATTATTTAGGTCTATCGGCCCTCTGACCTTTACACGACCTTAGGTTTGGAGAGAACATGTTAAAGTCATGTGCCATTGAGTGTCCTTGTAATAATGTATCGGAATTAATTGCGACAACTCGTCCGAAATTGCCTCATTTACCTAAATGTAAGTCTTTGTAACGCATTTATTTTCTATTTGTTTTAGACGATTAATTGCGATCGGCAAGATTAATATCAATAACACATCTCAATAGTCGGTGGGTCGCGCTAAACTACAAGGGTTTTTACATCGCCGTTGAGCTCGAAATCTGTCGTATTTAATGATGCAAACGTGATTGAAGCCAGCCAAATGCTATTAAGCCAATGTTGTAGCAACAGGCGAGCTTGAAACCGTTCTCATTTTGGTTTGTGAAAAATCCCGCTAGATACTTGTTGCATTATCTTAACATTGACAATCTACAAAAATTAACTGACAAGCAGTCTACTCTATGTTCTAACTGCTGAGGTTACGAAACATCTCTCATAAGGGGATAGTCAAGGCCGTAATCGACCACGCTGGCTAAGAGCGGGTTGGCAGACGACACAAACATGTCTTCAGAAGATTTCTTTCCTTACAAAGTTTTACTTGACAGTGGTGATTATAAATTCGTATATATGCACCTGAAAAAATAGCCACAGGCGCAGTGGCATATATCATGGTTCAATAATTGAACACAATTGTTCAGTATTTTTTTTAATGAAAAAATATGAAACATTGTTATTGTCATTCATCCATGCCTACTAACTTCTAACTAAGTGTGTAACATTTTTATGAAAAGTTTTTTTAAAGCTACAATGCAATATACACAAATAAAGACTTCAAACACTCCCCTTATTTTCGGTGCTTCAAAACGTACTTAAGACGTTACGTTAAGACATAATATGTAATATCACAAATACTTTGTTTTTCAACATGTCGATGTTATTTCAAATAAGCAATATAAGATGAGTAAATAGCTTACCTTAGGGCACTTCAGCAATCCCTTGCTTCACCCTCTACATATGTTAGTATTCAATCTTCCTAAGTGTGTCAACTCTAGCTATGGTTGTAAATAAATAGTAAAGCGTTTACTTTGTCGTGAGTTTTTCACAAAATCATTTTCTTTTCTATAAGAACTAGGTAAAGTGTATTACTTTACCATAGTCATATAATATTAAACTGGTACGTAGAGTAATTTTATTGTGGTTGTAATTTAGTCTCAGCTCAGTTATATAGACCAATTTGTGTTTTTAGGGTTCCGTAAAACGTAAAAACGGAACCCTTATAGATTCGTCATGTCTGTCTGTCTGTCCGTCCGTATGTCACAACCATTTTTTGCCGAAACCATTTTTTAAAACCATTTTTTTTATAAGAACTATACTGTTAAAACTTGGTGAGTAGATGTATTCTATGAACCGCATTAAGGTTTTTACAAAAAAATAGAAAAAAAAAATAGTAGGGATGTCCCGATCCTTAGAACTGAAATTTTAAATATTTTTTTTCATCATACCTATACGTGTCTATTGATAGGTCTTCAAAAATGATGTTGAGGTTGCTCATATTATTTTTGTCTACACTGAATAGTTTCCGTGAGAGACACTTCCAAAGTGGTAAAATGTGCTCCCCCCCCTAACTTCTAAGATGTACATTACCATGCAAACTTCTAACGAAAATTGGTTTGAACTCGATCTGATGAGTTGTTTTTTTTAGTACAGCTTACGTCATAAATACACTATTATTAAAACATCGATCAAAGTTACACCGAACTACAAGAACTTATTTAGTATGTTACTTGCTGTTAGGGAACCCTTCATGGGCGAGTCCGACTCGCACTTGGCCGGTTTTATTTTTCGTTTGTAAGGTAACGAAATTGAAATAGTAATTGTAAACTACTTCTTTGAGTATGTTTAGATCATTCTCGAAACCACACTGGACCAGCATGGCATTATCTTTACCTCTACTCTTTACCATCTCCTTGCGAGAGAACGCCCCGTGTTCCAAGAATAACCAGAGGGCTACTTTTTTAATTTTTGATTATGTACCTTTAATTTAATACATTTTTGATGACCTCTATATCCAAATATTTTGTCGTTTAATGGTATAGGCATTAAATGGTAGGCACTTAATATTCATTAATTACTCAATTTGTTTCTGAAGTATTCCTTCAGAATACCAATTCTAAAAGGTTTGTTAAATCGCAAATATTATATTCGACAATACCTGTACATTTTTTAAGGTGAAAACTTGATCCTGAGAGAATCAGTACAAATTTTCGGGCGTGTTGAGCAATTTTTGTTCTGCTTTTGTTACAAATAAATTATTTATTTTCATTTGCATTTGTGCTGATTCTCCCAGGATCACGTTGTCCTACATAAAACGTGATAAACAGGAAAAGTAAACTTTAATTTCGCAGGCGAGCCGCGTGCGTATTTTATCCAAAGCGTCTTGTTGCGAAACGAAATATACCGAGGTCTCAACTCCTTTGATTTCACCATCTTGCGTAAAGTACCTAATTGTAAAATCGATTTGTTAATTATGCAATTACTGATGTGATGTTTATACAAAAACCAATTTGTGAGGGAACCAAATACAGTGCCGCTTCTCGAATACGTTTTAAAATTAGATTTAAAATCTTTGAAGCTGAATCTTGTTTGAAATAAGTTTTTAAATATCTCAATATTTGTTTTTTTTTAATTTTGTTTTTCTAGCAACACTGATTGTGATCGCAATGTAATTTAAATGATAGTGTTTACCTAGAGGTAATGTTGATATATGTTTATTGCTCTTTAAGGTCAGCAAGCATCGCCCCACAACGTCTTCCAATTTACTCTATCGTTTCTCTGCTGCTTGGATTTGATGTTTCATCTCAAAACGCGACAGTCAAAATTCACGACGCTGATCAATTATGAATTGATGATCGATGCCATAATATGACTTTGAAAGATGCGTTCCACGAAATATATTATTACTGTGATAATGTTCTCAAAGGCAGTGCAAATGATAGACTTGTACATAGTGTGGAAAACACTAAGGCCTACTGTCCACGCACGCGTCTTTTGTCGAGTGCATGCATCCTACGAACAAACGCAAGACGTGCGGCTGTCGTGTCGTTGTCGTTTCGTGGACACAGACTTCATTATTTGTACGCAAGATGCAAGCATTCGTCTTGCATCCGACAATTGTCGAAATCGTGCGGATGTCGTGCAGCTACGTGGACAATTGGCCTAAGTTGTAAAGATATCTAAATCGAAAGTTCTAGCCACTGTCTGCATATGCATATCTGCAGATGCATATCTGTCATATCGAAATGCACGTAAATAATCATCGTACTGCAAACGTCGACACGTCTATAGTTATTTATGGGAACTATTAATTTATTGGTGGTTTCCATCACTCGCCTGCCACGTAATTGCCA
Organism: Ectropis crepuscularia; assembly: GCA_963693475.1. NCBI lineage: Eukaryota > Metazoa > Arthropoda > Insecta > Lepidoptera > Geometridae > Ectropis > Ectropis crepuscularia. The sequence goes on from OY856338.1 coordinate 23,349,645, forward strand.
ATTACTCGCAAAAAGGTACATTGTGCAGTCTCGCATTTGATATTGGATCAATCGGTGACGAACTGCCTGTTAATTTATCATGTCTGGACTTTTCAGTTAGCTAATGAAGGTAGATTTTTGTCAGGAAATAAAGTAAACAGTTTTTTCTGCTCTTGTGTTGACGAAAAGCGAAAGAAGAAAAACAATTCTTAATCTTGAACATCTCCACAAAATAGCTAACTTATCGGTTTTTTCTGTCGGACTGCTCGTAGCTCGAAAAAGCGACATCGTTTCATGGTTGCTGTTCCAAAGACTAAACGAAGAGGTTTGACTTTCTCATTTTTCTCTAATTTTGTGATAAGAACGTCTAAGTTGTGGAATGCGCGGCCTTAGTGGGTTTTTCCTGATGGTTACAATCTTAGTGTCTTCATATGAATTGGTTTCTTCTAGGTACGCACGCTCCATCGTAGACCGCATCATCAGACGAGATGACGGTCAAGAGTAAACCTATAAATGTTTAAAAAAAGCACGATGGAGCCACCCGTTGGTTATGAAAAACGCCGTAATAATGGTGAGCATGTTTGACCAAATGTAATATACTAATAAGTATGTGCCCGCAGTTTTATCCACTTAGTTTGCATCTCCTTAATTTTTTTGCGATAAAAAATAAGTGCTATTTCGGACTGTAATCTAACTATTTTAAATTTCAACCATCGGGTCTACTAAATCTGCTTTGACCACTGTTGTCTCTATAATTTCATTCGAAAAGAAAAGAGAGAGAGCGATATCAAAGCTAAGACAGTTTTAGTTAGGCGGCCAACACTCGGTTCCGTTTCGACGTTCCGACGTGATTAAAGAACAAACATCTAAACATCAAAACTTTCGCATTTATAACATCAGTAGGATGACGATGATTGGTAGAAATACAAAGTCAGGTAAAATAACGGTTTATGCCAGTGAGTTTCAAATAACAGCTACGGTTGATTGTGGTTACGATACGTTCAGTAGCGTGGTTATAAACAGGGGTGCAAAACATCAATATTTCGTATGGAATTGCGCTGACCGGTGATTACAGAGAGACCGCTTGCTGGGCTGGGGTGCGATAATCCGATGACCACACGATCAGTTGCTCCACAAATGTAATATTCACGGATAATATCGATGCTCCTTAGACAGAACTCTCGTTTTATGGTGAAAAAGACACGATTAAAATTCCAACAACGATGCTACTACAAAAAAATAAAACGGCTATACATTTGATTAAGCCCAAAGTGTAAATTTGTTTAAGTTTTGAATTGAGAGCCGTTTTAGCGGGGTCGAGCACTTATTGGTAAATTTTATAGGATCGAAGCAAAGGTGGAATAACCGAGTGTGACGTGCGCACTAGATTTTTGGATGGCTGAAATCTTATGAGTTCAAGTTACCGAGACGCGTAACGACATTGTGATTTTTTTGACATTATTTAACACATCAATTCTAAATTATTCGTTTTCACTCCTATCGGAAAAGGCCCTGACCAGACAATGAATGCCAATTTGTTTTTTTTTTTAATTTCATGGTTGGTCATTCGTAACAGTTTTTTATAGTATAGAGCAGGGGTCGGCAACGCGTGGCCTGCAACCTACCTCCTTGCGGCCCAGCCCGAGACGGTTTTGAATATTTACTAAATTAATACATTTATTACTTTACTACCTATGAAATTTGGTGGTGCAAATTAATCACAAACTTTTAGAAGTGCACTTGGCCTGTTTTTTCTTTATACCCTGTTAGCTTAAGTTATGAGGACGCTACATTTTAGTTTTTTTATAGTATAGTGGCAAACGAGCAGGACATGTGCCTAATGGTAAGCAACATTCTTGCTCATAACAGTACAGTGACACGCAGCTATTTGAATATGAAGAGTCCAAATCATTACCTAGCACCGCACTGCGCTCGTCACCCGGAAATATAAATTGCCTTGCCCTGTAATTTCTCTGGAAACATTGCCTTTCAAACCGGAACACAGTTATGTTTGCAAACTATTGCTTGGTGATGTGGTACATGCATTCAACATTCCTTCTGCACCAGCCCAAATTTTGGTACGCTGTAGACACCAACTAAGGTCAAAAGCCATGCCTTTATAAAAAAAAACAACTGTGCAACTAAGAGGCCATTCAAAAAACGCTTAAAAGCCCCATTTAACGAATAAACTATCACTACGTTATGCATGACGCCGTTTCTCAGCTCTAAAAACCGCGATGTTCTCTGAACAAAGGGCGTAAATATATAATGTCCCCGTTAATTGGAAAACATGGCGACCCCACAATGAGCTGAGAGCTAATCATGTGTCCCGTTCAGGTTGGAGTTTAATTTCGGAGGGCGGACCGAACACACAACAGTTAAAAATTGTGTGTGTTTACCTGATAACATAATATATAACTACCTATGCTACCTATAGGTACGAGGACCATTACCTCGTATAGTGATGTTTTTGAGAGACAGTTGACGTGCGATCGTTTACAGAGCGCGAAGCTTTTAGCTAAGGGTTCAGAATCGCAACGCACAAATTGCTTAACGTTAATTGGATCGAACAATTATCGCTTATATCGGTAGGTCCAGGTTATAAGATACATTTACTCTGGAAAAAGCTAGGTATACCTACGGTTAATTGCCAACCAGATTTTCTACTACACGAGACTTCCTTTCACAAGAAGCAAGTTAAACCACACTGGCCAACTGCGCGTTAGCGTATGCTACGTGTGCTCAAAATATGACTCTCCTGGAACACGCTTTTCTCGCGATGTTTTCCTTCACCGTTAAAGTCAGCGGTGATGACAAAGTCACACGTCTGTACTGGGAAACAACTACGTGGGATTCGAACTTACGACATCAGTTGTGAAATTGGACACTATTATTGGTTCCTAAAATTACTTTGTCAAAAGTTAAGTTGAAAAATGTATTCGTATGCTTTGCCAATAATTGTTATCAAAGCAAACTTTTTGCACTTTTAATGCTTTTGACGGCCAAATAGTTGCGGTAAATTTGTTTTGTTAATTTTGCAAGCTCACGAGGGCCTCATAACAATAGAGAAACCACGGTTATCTAAGAAAATAAAGAGAACGTCGACAGCGTTTAATTTAAGTTTTATTATTAAAAAAGTTAACAAAAACGTTGAAAGTTATCGCGGCACGTGTAGTCAAAGAACTCTTGAATACTTATGCTGGAGAAAATACAACACCTTTTCCAATTATCATCACGAAAATGCATTGTACAAATAGCGTTGTGTTCAAGTTTAAAGGGCAATATATTAAGAAATATAGAAAGTTTTGTCTCTGGGCGACGAACGTTATTCAGAGATAGTTCCCTTCAAACACTGCATTTAATTGTGATGTTTTTTGTTTTATAACATTGTGTGGCGGAACAAACAAGATTTGAGCCTGATGGTAACAAACATGCCTGTATGTAAATAATACGCTGCCATACACAGGTATATTAAATGCAAATAGTTTCTTCGTATGTATCAGGGTAAAATATGGTACTGTGGTATTCAGAGGGTCAGTATCACAGGATTTTGCCAGAACAAATTAGATAATTACAAGTTATTGAGCAGATTTTAAATATATTTTATGCATAAGAGCTGTTTTGGCTGTACGTGGAAGAAGCTTTATTTTATTATTTCTGCGAGGCCGAAAACCGTTAGTATCTTGTCCAGAAATGTGGATTGGCCAAATCGTAAAAACAAACTTCGGAACATTACTGTGTCAGTCATCACAACACAGAGCTCCATGCAATTATTACAACACAAAGCGTTCAAATCACTTCTTAGCACTACATAACGTTCCGTACCCGAAAATATAAGATACATTATCTCTTTGTAACTGCTCTTCTATACCACGGTTGCCTTGAAAAGACAACTTTTAGCGATAAGATCGTCATTTGTTATTGAATTTTTAGATGTTATCTTAGGTTTGTTTTTGTTTCGTTAGAGCAGTAAAGAGTTTATCTATCTGAAACATCTCTGGAAATATTGCCCTTCAAACCAGATTACAGTAACGTTAACACATTACCGTTTTAGAGACAGTATGACTTAAGCCCAATCTCAGTCTTTACAAAGCTATTAGACTAGCTCAAACGCGAGTCTGCATCGAAAAGCAAATAGGGAAGTAACATGTCTCTAGTTCGAGTAATAGAATTGTTAATTCAGTGAATTACGCGACTATTCCACAAATCTATTTCACATGAGTTCACAGACGACTAACACTTCCATTATAAATTTAACGTTGAACTGAATAAGTGGGGACTCATTTGCTTTTACAGTGTAGTTACGGCTTACACGTGTAGAGCTTAGTTCTGGAAATGTTCATGGTACATTGTATGCGTGTATTTACGTATAGGTATGCGTTCATTTATTGGTTTCGTTCATTCATTGGTTTTATGTGTTAATAGGTCACGAAGTATTGCATTTTCGCATATTATCAATGCTGTGGATGTGTATGTACTCGTACTGAGGTTATGTCTAAGCTGGTTGGTGAGAGGACGCTAGCGAATCTTTGTATGCATATAAAGTATATATTGTATAAAGATGCAGTTTTTGAAGTGAACACTTCTTTTGGCGCTCCACAGACAGATTTTTCGTGGGCTGTAAATATAATTCTAGCGTCACGCTCGGGAATGATAAGAAATCTTCGGGTAAACTTGGAACCATGGCCATGCTCATGGCCACGCCCTCCGGTATTACCCGCGTAGTTTCCAAAGGAAGCTATCAAATTGTGAGTTATAAATTTTCACTTCTATCGGCATCTCCTATGACTGCCAATCTTTTTTTTAAAGTCAATTGAGATAAAAAGAGAAAAGATGTGCGCGCGATGGTAAGCAACATTCCTGACATTTATACAGAGTAGAGGAGTAGAGCCACGCTGCCGTCATCAAATTACTAATGAATGACAAGGACTGCACTGCTCGTCTCACCAAGATATTAAAAATAATGTATTGTTTTACCCAGTAATTTCTCTGGCAGTAATTTTAACTACACTTAACATCAGGCGAGATGGCGGTCAAGTGCGAACCTAAAATAGTTTAAAAAAAACTACTAGGCTACAGGCCCGTGAACCAAATTTATGGGTCAAATGAACCACCAGGAGACCTATATAGGATGACAGAAGGGTATAAAGTAATAAGATTCATGCCGTCACTTGTAAGCTGTCCAACTGAGTGCAGTTGCAGAGTGCAGTGCAGTGGGGTTGCAACCCTCGATCATTTATTTCTCCTTGTTGCATGATTTTTGTACGGCATTGCGAAACAATAGATTAGAAGAGGTATTGAAACTATAAACATTTTATCACTTTGGAAGAGTCTCTCTCGCAAACTGTTCAGTTTAGAAAAAAAAATTATTATAAACCTCAACATCATTTTTAAATATCTATCCATAGATACCCCACACTTAAGTAAGGTTTTGATGAAAAAATAAGTTTCGAGTTTCAGTTCTAAGTATGGGGCACCCCCAAAAATTTATTGTTTTTTTTCTATTTTTGTGTAAAAATATTAATGCGGTGCACAAAATACATCTACTTACCAAGTTTCAACAGTATAGTTCTTATAGTGTCGGAAAAAAGTGGCTGTGACATACGAACGGACAGACAGACAGACCGACATGACGAATCTATAAGGGCCCCGTTTTATGCCATTTGGCTACGGAACCCTAAAAAGGGGTTGGATCCGCTAGTGTTTCATTTTCTAAGTAATCTTTTAATTTTGCTAATTAATCACTTTAATTACAAAATAGCCCTCATTTTTACTATTGAAACAAACTACAAGTTATAATGGAAATAATCGTTAAAATGATTTCAATAATGTATTATATATTTAATACATTCCCTTTACAAATAAGCGGTGATAAAAAATGGACCATAAAAATGACCAGCAAGATCTACCTCTACATTCTTAATCATTCACCTTTGCTTCATTTAATCCGGTGGTAAAATTTAGTGCTCGTATTATAGCCCCTGTTTAATCAACCAGCCAGTACAATCATATCATACAAACGTCATTCATTAAACCACCACAAGTCAAATCTTCATAAGTCACATCATTGGCCACCATGTGGTGGCGGCACAGTCGCCCCCGCCTGCGGCATGCCAGAATGCCAGGTAAACAGCGGAGCGTGCCGCTGTTGTGTTTTCATTAAGAGAACACAAACACAATGAATTAGTTAACTACGACCACCTGTATTACCTCCCGCTTGCTAACTTTGATCTTTCTTAAATCTAAGTGGATTAGAATCCTTTCATCCTGAGGACAAGTATTCTTTGAAAGCTTATATTGTCATCGTTAGAATGTTCTATTTAAAGCATTTTGGTAGAGTCTGAAACAAAGACGTCAAATGTAACAAAAAAAATTCTTCATCTATGGTCTGAAATGTGGGATCCGGTTGACAGATTGGGTTTAGAACTTAGGTGGCACTTAAGTCATATTTAATTCAGTACTTAACATTTCGAAGACTTCAGATGACACTAAGAAATCCCATCTAGGGATATTTTTCTAGTGAATTAGGCAGGGCGCAAACGTGGTTTCTTTTTGTGTTCTGTGTCCGATATAAGCTACCGATGAATTTTAGTTTTCTATAGAACCAGTATGAAATTATCCAGTCCCTGCACCTCTTACATTTTTTAAGTCCAAAACTGGACAGAAAATATAAAGTGTTAGTTGTCTATAAGTGGTAAAATAAAAATGTCTACTTTTGAGCAGCGGCTTATAGTATTCTATCGCCAAACAGTAATATTCAACTTTATTGTGTTCCGGTTTGATGGGCAATGTTTCCAGTGAAATTACTGGTCATAGCGATGAGTCTTATATATCCGAGCGCAGTGTAGTGCTAGGTAATGATTTGGACACTCGATGTTCCAATAGTTGCGTGTCATTGTGTTATCATGGGCAGGCATGTTGCTTACCATCAGGTTCATGACCTGCTCGTCTGGTCATATTTTTTAATTAAAAATAAATGTTATTTCGGGGCTGAGGCTAAGTACATGTTTGTGTCGAAGTGTCGACAAAAATTTCTTAATTTTTTTATGAAGTGAAATAAAATTATGTACTCGTAAATAAAATCAAAGGATGTTAAAAGGTTGAGAAATTTCAATTCTAAGTCCAAAGCAACAACTTTTTTTTGTCCACTTCTATGCAGTTTGTGAAATGTGTTTACACTCAAAGAGATAAATTATTACTATCATATAAAGAAATATGTAATTTGTAACGAGCATAGCGCAATGCTAGACAGTGATTTAGACATTTCATGTTCATATATCAGTATTGGACTGTGTTGTTATGGACACGTGTGTTGTTTACCGTCATATTATTGTTTATCGCTTGGTCGTCATTCCAAAGTCGAAACAAAAACAATTTTGATTGTTTACGGCTGTTCTAGTCCGGAGAACAGAAACTGCCGATCCGGAGTTCCGGGTTCAAATCCCACCAGCACCACTATATTTTCGTAGTCATGTGCGTAATGCTGCTAACTTAAAACGGTGAAAAAAAATATCGCGGAAAGTGACATGTACCTACCTAGAATCTTTCGAGGTCATGTGTCCCCAACCCGCACTGGGCCAGCGTGGTGGATTATGGCCTTGACTCTCTGTTTACTCTGTTATGTTATAGTTTTTTATAACAAACGAATACTGAGTATATCGCATGTCTTATGTTGAGAGAGTGAGATGGATCATTGGTTGGGTTGTTTTTGCCAATGCCTTGTTTTTATTCTGAAGTTGTCAAGTTAAGTATCACTAAACTACTACTTTAATATTTGGTTATCATCGCTTTACTGATAGAAAAATAGTCGATTTAAAAATATCAGGTTACAGACCTGTGTTGGTCACGGAGCGAACATAATGGTCAATCAACGTTATTGACATCGCACATCAAGTTACATAGGTACTGCTATTAAGTGACATAACGAGCGGTAGTTCATCAGATAAGAGCAATTTTCCATTAAATATAAAGGGAGATGGAAACGTTAAAGTGATCGAAACCACGACATCGGGGGCGATATTTTGTAAGCACTCGTGTTTAGTCAAGTGTTTTTTTGTATTATCTCTCGCAGTTCAAGAACGTACAACTTCGTGAACTATTACTACCTGTGCCTCGCTGTGGCTTAATAAGAACTAAATGTAACGGGATAAAAAGGTTTTGTGTTAATAAAGGTAATAATGCACTGACTACGCATTTAATTTTGTTTAATGCCGTTCAGCCGTTATAAGATCAGTATGATCACTGCACTACTTTATCGTTATCGCTAATTTTAAATGTAAAGGAAAACCTGGAAAAAGATGACATCTTCTAAGAATAACATCTTCCAAGGACATGTGGCTAGCGTAATGTATTGTGCCCATAACTCTTGAACCCCAAATTGGCAAACGTAGTGTAGGACGCCCTGAGACTAGACGCGAGACGAGATGAGTATCGAGCTGAGTGTCCTATTATGAGCGAGGCTATGTCCGCGGACGAATACAGTCTGGAGATGGGTCTTGTTGAAATATAAGCAATATTAATTGTTTTAAGCTATCACGATTGTTCACAGATTTTACCAATTACCAGGTATTGATGATGTCGTGCAAAGAGTAGGTATTCATGAACAAAATTTTCTTTATTTATAATACCGATTTTAATAGAAATATCGGGATATTTCTCTGTCTTATAACCACAGTTATCGGAATTACAATATCCCAATTCAACAAATTATAATCAAATGGGTATTTTCTAGCCCGTCGTACGTCATATTTGACCATACCGTCGCTTAAGTACCATCAGGCTAGGCAGCTAGGTAATTAAACGGAGATCTATGTGCGATAGCAGGAAATAAGAATTAAAAATTTAATTTACATTGGACTTTGAATTTGTTACAGTTTTTTTTCGATAACCATATGATATGAAAAAAATGTGTATCCGCCATTTTGTGGAAGTGGTTATCTTGAATCAATAATAACCGAACACAGCTAAAAACCACTGCAAAAGAAACTGGCTTTCAAACGAAAAAAAAAAACGCATCGAAATCGGTCTTTTGAGAGCTATGATGCCACAAACACACAAAGCCAGACAGACATTGACGTCAAACTTATAAACACCCGTATTTTTGGTCGAGGGTAAAAAATAGATGTGTGTAAGCGAGTGATTGAAGAATAGAGCCCCTGTTCCGCAATTACGGACATTGCCACCGCGTATCACCCAGCACCCGCCCTGGTGCAAACACCCACTGACAACATGTTTCACTCAATCACTGATTTAATTACCTTTTGTACTCGCATGTACTTGTCTCTTTGTAAAATCAGATGAAATCACGGAACGAAATTATGGATAAAAAAATGTATGTGCTTAAAACCGCACGGCATAAAGTGAAAAATTTCATTACCCTACTAATGTTATAAATGTCAATGTATGAATGTTTGGATGTTTGTTGCTCAATCACGTCCTAACGTATGAACAGATCGGGCTGAAATTTGAAACACAGATAGATTACAGTCTGTAAGAACACATAGGCTACTTTTTATCCCGGAAAAACAACTGGAACTACCCGGGTAACACCGCGGGGCGCGCTACTAATTTATAATACTAAGTATAACATACTATGTGTGATACTTGTACAACGTACAGCAACACAGCAGTGAAAAGTAGGTGACTATCTATTTCGCTCTGGTCACTTGTTGGTCCCGAGTTAACCCAATCAAGCCTTTCACCTCAGAGCGTGACGGGTCAGCATCACTTACAGCCTACGGAAAAATCTGTGTGTGGAGTGCCAAAAAAGTATTCAGTTAAAAAAAAAATCAGTAGCCTATAGTACAAATAACATTAGTTAACACACAGCACCATCTAACTCAAAACCAAACAAATACATACTGTACTATAGAAGCAGTATTTTAGAAGCAGTCAAAAGAGTTCGTGTCAAAAAACTGAGTTATTTTTGACTCAAAGTTTATTTATTTACAAGTGTAATAATCTGGGGGCACGGCAGTGCCCCCGCCAAGTCGAGCGCGAAGCAAACACTGCCGTACCATCCTTTACTGGAACCATTTCGCCGCATTTTCAGGCCCCTATTTGAGAACTTCTAGATAAGACCAGAACGCTGAAATTTTCGTCATCTAGTAAGCTATAATCACGTACTTAAAACCCAAAATTTCAAGTCTGTACGTCATTTAGTTCCAAAGATAAGCGAAAGCAAAGTTTCGCATTTACGACACTCATTCACTCACTCATGATCATCAAAATAGAACTAGTACTTCCCATAAACTCAGAAAGCTGAAATTTGGTACAGACTTGGGGTTTAATGGCCACATAAAGGGAAAACTATAAAAACTAGGAATATCGAAAATCTGGGGTACCTGGTTATTTGAAAACACGCCTTTACAAAAAATATTCAACTTTGTTTGCCTCTTCATTTCAAATAAAAAATCGAAGGTCTGATGGTCTGAAGTATCTGATGAAGAACCCTCAGCTGGTCTCAGCTGTATAAGAGATGTAGTAATGCCCCATTCACTATTGGTAAACAAAAAATCGACACATCTTCTAATTTAATCTAGCCTATTGCTTCCCACTACTGGGCAAATGTCAACAACAAGAATCAGAACCGGGAAAAAAAAGAATATGTGTCAAATAATACATCTAATATAATAAATCAATAAGTCCACGTTTCTACAAAAAGAAGTGAAATCCCACCAAAAACATTCTGTAAAAAACTAGCCAAGTCTCGATGAAGCTGCATATTTATATCTAAAAAGTAATGAAATCTAGACAAAACCGTGCCAAGTCTAAGGTTCCTTACTGCGATTTCTTTATTATTACAGTTAATGTTGTGTGACTTGGCCGTTGAACATTCTTTACACGTTAGTCCGTTAGTGGATACCAGTCAACTTTGTGTACACGTGATGTTGTATCTGTTGTACTTACTTATGTTTGTTAAGCGAGATAATACCCTATACTGGTATTAGTAATTGGACGCTAGTGCCTCATATTAGGCTGTTGTTAATCAACAACACCACATGCATGCATTCAACAGCAACACCTGCGTTCAGCATCGAATGCTGACTTCTGCTCTATTTTTTTTGGAGCGTCAAATCGACCTAGGTGGTCTAACATAAAATAGACGTACCGTCTGGACTGGAAATATTTTTTTTAAACTGTTTGTTTCCGGCTCGCGTACACCTAAGCATTATTGAAATTCTTTATTGTTCACACCATATAGGATACATACAATTTTCAACGTTTTCCAAGTGGCCATTTTCCATCGTTAATGGTAGCGGTTCTGGCGACAGATTGGTGCAATGGTGTCATGGAGCACCTGGTTTTGTACCCTTATGTACCTTTCAACGGCCAATTCACACAACACTAACTATAATAATAAAGAAATCGCAGTAAGGAACCTTAGACTTGGCACGGTTTTGTCTAGATTTCATTACTTTTTAGAGATAAATATGCAGCTTCATCGAGACTTGGCTAGTTTTTTACAGAATGTTTTTGGTGGGATGTAAACTATACTTCAGTGCGATAAAGCGATATTAATTCATAAAGACGTAGCAACAGAACCGAAATCATTAGGTACCTATATAAATTAACTAAACTCATCGCAAACTGACCTATTTCAGTCAAACTAGACTCAATACTTAAAATGTACGCAAACATTGGCTCAGTAAATGGGTTCGGGCCTACAAACAAGCAAGATACATTTTTTAAGACCAACTATCAATGGCTCTTTAAATTTTATTAAAATACTAGCAGCGCTCCGCGGTTTTACCCGCGTAGTTCCCGTTCCCGTTATTCCCTCGGAATAAAAAGTAGCCTATGTGATTTCTAGACGATAATCTAACTATGTTCCAAATTTCAACCCGATCCGTTTATACGTTACGACGTGATTGAGCAACAAACATCCAAACATTGACATTTAGAACATTAGTAGGATTAAATTGCACAGAATACCGTATGCTTATCGCAAACCATACCAGTATTTAACGTTAGAGCGGTAGATAACGATTTTAAATGGTGTCAGAAGTATATTTAACCAATTTACGTCGTTTGTTGAATCTAGGACACGTACAAGATTCAAAAGTAAGTTTACTCGACTAATTTCTATAGTTAACTGTTTCAGTTGTTTTGCGAGCAGCCTCTGTTGTAATATAATATGTGTCATGTTTTGTTCACGTTAAAGTTTCCTAAGATCCAAAGAATATTATTCTAACAACGAATACTTACCTACAGAAAAGTATAGAACTGCGACGAGAGATTGATTGAGGATTCAACGACTCTCACAAAACTGGCATTGAAGAAGTACTGGACAGGACACGTCTACTTTTTAAGTATTTAGCCATATTTGTCTGAGTGTCTACTATATATTCCATAAAGCTTCTGGCTAAAACGTCGTTGAGAGTTGCAAAGGTTAATCGCCAGTGCAATCTACAGAGAAATGAAAATTTGGTGTCGTGAATATCTACAAAAAGCATTAACACAAAAGTTATCAACCAGATACCGGTGCAAGTATTATGAAAGAGCAACATTTATACAATACTAGCTACGAGTAGCATGTTAGTTATAATAGATACAGTAGGTAGGTATGTATATATCTACAATTAAATGTTGTCTATGTTGAGATTGACTTCTTCATCAAAATGTCAATAATGCCAAGATGTAAACTTATATAACTAAGTACATGAGTTTCAACAATTTCAACCTTTTGACCTATGGTGGTAGCCGTCAAAATAGATTTTTGTAAAAAAAATGTTGCGCAACAACGAAACCATATTTTATCTTTTTGTAAACTAATAATAATAATAAATATTGGTGAACACGAAGCTCATTGCCTATGCTAGAACTTTTCTGTAACTTATACCTAGTGCCCGGTTTTTTTCCTCGCAACTAAAATGGTGACACATGGATCTGTTCCGGCCCGACATCCATGGCCACGGATATGCGATTCAAGTACTTACCGAACCTCTAGTCTCCGATAGGCACTTGCACAAGCCGGAATGTAAGCAAACATAGTGCCCTGTCCAGCTAGTCCTCAAAGACAGAAATGTTTACTTTATGTATGGTAATAGACGGAGTAATAGTTACGAAAACAATATTAAATAAAGTCTGATTTTAAAGCGAATTGGTTGATTGCATAAAACTATTTATTTTACCAGGATAAAAGTAAGATATGTGCTATTGCTATTCAGTTTTAAGTCAATGTCATGTACATGTTGCAATTAATAAATGATTATGATTATGATTATGAAATAGAATGGGGAGCCGGATGACGAGCTTTAGCCTCTGAACTCTTAGCGTACCTACTAGCCATTTATATTGTTATTTATTTATCAATTGCACTAACATAATAATATTGATTGACACCTAAATCTAGAGAACAAAAATGTACTTTACCCTACATAAAGGGTTTAGCAACAGCGTGATCAGTTTGCATATACTATCGATTATAATTTCGGAAATGATAAGGCTTCTGACGTTATTCCATAATCAAATATTTTTTTTTTCGTTTCGCCATCGTCAAAACCCATATCATGTTAAGCCCCCGTTTTCCTGTGAATATCTTCTTCACATCCAAGTGAATATCTTCTGTTCCCTCAATATATACATATTTGTTCTAGAATATCCTCAATACAAGACATAATAAGCTGCTATCCACCTCAGGAAACGGAACTCAGGCAGGGCCAAGTTGATGTGGGAACACGGGCAACCACGTAAAAGTGAATGTTCCGTTTTCCAACATAGCGTTAATATACACGACGAATAGCAACAAAACATAGTCCTGGGGGAGTCTAGCATTTGTGACGGGCTAAGTACCATCAACAACAATTTTGATGGCCCACTCAGAGAGGAAGTTGGAAAGGCTTTACACTTTACACATGTTAAACCCCATCGGGATGCTGTATCGTAGGTGTGCTTTGTACCAAGCTATATTTAAAGCTTTTACATTTTGTTTTTTCGTTTGACGATATCCAATATTTGAGGTAATAAGAATAGTTGGTCTGAATATCTAATCTCACCACAGAAATCAAAATAATAAGGTACGTGAATCGCACCGACAAAGCTATGGCAAACCTTATTTTTTTACTTTTGCTTAGAATCTCATTACCCAAAGAAAAATTTAACTGACGTCTCTTGTCATAATAACAGAGAAAATATGGTCCAAAATTCCGAGATGAAAGAGGAGTTATAAAAATAATCTAATTTACAATTTATACAAAAACAATAAAAATTAAAAGTGAATACGTTTCAAAATGGATGACATTGTAAATACTATCAAAAATAGACTTTCAGCTGAAAGTCTTGTTGAAATCATGAAAGATGGTGAGTTTGATTTTAGTATAGAAAATGTATAATCCAATTTGACCCTCAAAAGGGTTCAATTTTGAAAAAAAAAACGCGTTTTAATGAGGGATGCAACTCAGTACGAGTAGTATCCTCGAATCTTTAAAGTGGCTCTTCAAATTTGAAGCCCCTGCATTCAGTACAGACTTTTATCTTAGAGTTATCTCTGAGACCGTCAGAAGAGGTAGATCATATCTACTTCAAATCATATATCGAGATAATTTAGAAATGCAGAAACAGCTTTAGAAATAGCTGTTTTTCTGCTTCGAGTAAAGGGTCTTTCACGTCATAGAATATTTACAACCATCGAACCCCTACAAAACATTTTTTTTGTTCGTTGTAGTATACATACACCCATTCTACGCACACACTCAATCCTGTACACCTGCTAAATATCGTTTTTTGATATGATCATCAATCTAATGAGTGATCTTTTAATGACGTCTAGGCCTTGCAAGTACAAATAACATTTATTAAGTCTAATTTCCAGCCAAAGTTATAGACAACGAACGCGTCAAGGAAGAAGACGTCCGTAGAACTTTGGAAAAAGTGGACCTAGAGCACTTTATCCACGCTGAAGAGTTAGCAGAAAAGCTGAATAAGATCTCCGAAGAAGTAGCTGTGGAAGAAACCAGCGTAACTATTCTCGATAAACGTACCAGCATATTTTCTGTCCTAAGTCAATCGAGTGAACCAAAATCTACCGTTCCTAATTTACACACCGACGAAGATTACATGATTACGGACAGCGTTACCGGATTTATAGACTGAAAGTGAAATACTGATATATAAACAAGAAACTCTCTTTTTAATTACTGCTAAAATATGATAATTTACTTAAAACCGTTTAAATAAAAACTCGTATCAAGCTCTGGTATATTTACTCCACCTGTCTTATTATCAGTTAAGATAAACAATAAGTAATATAAAAGAAAACAGCTTAACATCTATAGAACAATGTGGGACAGGTGATGGTGGAATGAACTACTCCTCATGTTAACTGAAACGCGTCATGATTAAAAGTTAAGACAAATTCATAACATGCTTCAAACGAGATTAAAAAATATGTTGGGTTGTTTAATTGCGATCAAACCTTACAAACGACAATATGATTGTTATTTGTTTTTAACTTTGCTGCGAAAGTTAATTTAATATTCCACAAACATTAACTTACTACTTGGGGAGAGAAGACATAAAAATGTTAAGTTGTTTAAATTGCGGACAAACCTTATAAACGAACATTGTTATTTATTTTCAATAATACTGCGAAAAAATACCTATCGAACAACTAATTAAATTGGGCTTCTCATAATAAATATTAATGGGTGATAAGTTTTTTAAAGGTTTTGTTTAATTCAAAATTAAACAAATTGGTATATTGACATGAGCCAAGGGGCTCATGTTGGATACTCTACGAGGCGTGGTAGAGTTTTGCATTATGTTTCCATCAAAGACGTCATTTTATTTGCGTAGGAAAAAAATCGAAATCTGTGGTTTCCATTATATGATATTTTTTTACGAAAAACTTCGCGCCCGAAATAATTATTAGCATTACTAGTCCTAGTAGATAACCACCTATAAATATCTGCCTATTTACTGCATAGATAGTATCTATCGGCTAGTTATTTGACTTGGCTGGTTCCGTCTTGAAAAAGATGAGTAGGTAGGTAGTGCATACAATAAAAATATATTAATTCATTTTTCGCTTTTGAGCGCCTATTTGTAGTTTTGAAGTCGATTTCCTTAAACAATTTTGTAATATTTCCTAACGGACATAACACATTCGTAAATTTATAACCACGGGATTGTTAGTATACTCATAACAGTAAATATAATGAAGTACATAAATACCTATATCTTATTATCCAAATGTACATATTTTTGAAGTGAAAACTTCTCTTGGCGCGCGACTGACAGATTTTTCGTGGGCTGTGAATTGAATTCTAAGCTCGGGACCATGCCCATTGGCTATCTAGAAATGCGTCAGTATTTCTAGTTTCACCAGCGTAGTTTCCAAAGTAAGCTATCAAATTCTGAGTTATAAATTTTCACTTCCATCGGCAGCTCCTATGACGGCCAATTTTTTTTGTTAATAGAATTACTAAATTTAAATGACTAGTACTCACGTTCCCATGTGGTCCCTCTCCAAGAAAAGTGATGGGTTTCATGCGCCCCCGCGGGAAGTCTAGCAGGGGCGCAACTCCGTTTGGGGGCTCTGCTTCCGGTAGCTTGATGGAGGTGAAGAGACCCGGGGCCGGGCGCTCGCGACGAGACTGGCGCTCTTCAGGGTACGTCTGGGAACAAAAGGACTGGTAAGATTATTATTGTAAAGGACCTGGGTGACCGAGCTTTGCTCGATTTAAACACTGAGTTTACTTAAATTTTCTCAAAAAAAAGAAGAAACGTGAATATAAAGAGAAGTTGTCTGAATTTTAACCAGGGTCTACTAATTCATGACCGCCCAACTTCCTGCCTGAGCTATTATACTCACGCGCCACGCGGCGAAGTTTACTTTCGCATTCTAATGTCTAATGTGACAGTCTTTCATTGTCTAAAAACGCGCAATAAATGACGTTTTTATAAAATAAAACTTAGCTAGATCAAATTATCGTTCCCGAAACCACCTGCTTGCATAATTTCATGAAAATCATTCCAGCTGTTTCCGTGATTCAGATTCTATATAAATATTTATACAAGAATTGCTCTTTTATAGGTATAAGATTAGCGGGCCCTTCTACCGCCTAACTAAATCGGCTTTCTTAAAAAATAAATAAAAAAATCAGCTATACCCTTGTCTCGACAATAACGAATACACAAAACAAAGAGTCGTTCAATTTGGTGCAGTCATTCAAAAGTTATGAGCGTATGTGCATATCCATTTTTACCCGACTGCGCGACGCAAAGGAGTGGTAATGTGTTTAACAGTCTATGTATGTATGTATGTATGTATGTTCCTTTGAAGCACTATACAGACCAAACACCTGGGCCGATTTTTATGATTCACACGTCAATCGATTCCTCTTAATCTGGCGAGTGACACTAAAGACATGACATTAGTGTAAGTCCAATATGGCGGATTCAGGACGCCATATTGTCCAAATTAAAAAAATGAAAATCACCAAAATATGTCAAGAGGGGTATCGTTGAATAGGTATTTAAAAATAATGTATAGCTTTCTCTCAATGTTTTTCGATTTGACTGACCGTTTAGGATGTATATCGATTTAAAGTTGAGTAACAACCATTCTCACATTTATAGGTTTTTAGGTAGCAGAAAACTTCGTATAACTAACTGTACGTGTGAATGTGGATGGACATTATATACTAATGTATCTAGTATGCATCGATATAAATCAATAGATGTGCCCTGAGCACCTTGAAATTGGTAATAAACTGCGTCTGTATGTATCGTACCTAAGTGGTTTACAAACAACAAATCTACTTGACCCCTATATACGCTAGCGGCGAGATTTGCTGTGGTTCTACTTATTTTGGTTGTTGACACCGAATAATGATAGGTAAAAACGTCCGGCGTCCACCGCGTTCTGCAACCGACTAGAACGGAAAGAGTGAGCTCACTCTTCCCAACGTTGACATGATTGCGTGCACCGTGAAGTTTGAGATGGGGCCCATCTTGGGTTCTACGATCTATGCTAGTAGGTATATTGGACTACCTTTTTTACGTACGTGCAGGAAATGTATTTACGCATACCCTACTGCCCCGCCCGGGAGACAGCCGGGTTATGTTGCACTCTATATCATGTATGGATATGGTGCCCCTATCTACTAATAAACCTCCATGGGGTTTCAACTCTGCCGCTGATAGTGGGAACACGGAACCGCTCTCGGATTGCTCCAACTCCATCTCCAACTTCAAACGATTTAGTAGGTACTCAACGTCAATCGAACACCTATACTGACACAAAACTATAAATATGAATTACATGCAGTAGAAAATCCTACATATTATATCAGTGGAAACGAAGACATTTGGTCAACAACCAAAATATGCACATACCTATTATGTGGAGTATAATAACATTCACAACATTGTTCATAACTAAAAAGTATAAAATAAAAAAAATATAATTTAAAAACTTTTAAAACCCGACTGCGTAAAAAGTGAAACAAACTACGTACTTCTATACTAAAAAAACTGAAAATAATAAAACAAGCTGTTAGATTTCTGGTGGTCTAGAATTCTATAATATGCTATTGTATTAATACTATTGAATTATATAAAATAAATTCTATTACAAGAACATTACAACTGAACAGTCGGGATCCATTATTATTCGACATACAATTTAATTGTTCAATGGATCCCGACTATTCAGTTGTAATGTTCTTGTAATATAATTTATTTTAAATAATTCAATAGTATTAATACAATAGCATATTATAGAATTCTAGACCACCAGAAATCTAACAGCTTGTTTTATTCTTTTCAGTTTTTTTAGTATAGAAGTACGTAGTTTGTTTCACTTTTTACGCAGTCGGGTTTTAAAAGTTTTTAAATTATATTTTTTTTTATTATAATACAGACACAACACTGGACGTAACCTGTTATGTCTACAATGGGAGCTCAAATCGCGAATGTTTAAAAAGTTTCTTTATGGTTAGTTTTTGTTGTAGAGATAATTAAATGGCTTATCTAGCTTTATCTATTTTAAGGACTAGTTTAATCATAAAAAACCGGCCAAAAAACGAATATGAGTTGCGCACGAAAAACGAGATTTAAGATAATTATTTCGATACTGTTTGCCCAAAAACTCCTGTAAAAACAGATGCTCTAGCTCTAGTCTTTAAACCAGATTGCTACAATATTTGCTGCTTTATACTGCTTTCAGAATTACTAAGGCCTACTGTCCACGCACGCGTCTTTTGTCGAATGCATGCATCTTACGAACAAACGCAAGACATGCGGCTGTCGTGTCGTTGTCGTTTCGTGGACACAGACTTCATTGTTTGTACGCAAGATGCAAGCATTCGTCTTGCATCCGACAATTGTCGAAGTCGTGCGGATGTCGTGCAGCTACGTGGACAATTGGCCTTACATGTAAGTGTGGTTGGTGCCTAAGGTGAAAGGTGAACTTTGCAAAATACGTCTATCAGAAGTAGTCTAATGAAGCGTGTGTTTTTAAAAAGAGTGTAATGTAAAATTAAGCGACGAACTTAGTTATAATGAAATTCAAAATGGTGAACCCTACAAGAATCAGTTTTGTTAGTACATACCACGCGAACCCAAATTTTGTTTTAAATATTCTATGGCAAAGGTACACAATGCAAAATGCCTGAGGCTATTTGAAATATTCAGTTTGAAAAGATATAGTATATATTTAAGCGGGTTTATAAGTTTTGAGACGACGCGACGTTAGTTACCTGTATACTGCTATCACAAGGTCGTCTGACGAGTTACCAAGAGAAATCATATATTAATAAATAAAGATTACTACGATTCTTTGTTTAAATTGTATTCTATAAGCAGTTACGCATATTCAAAGTTTTGAAATGGCTCTTGCTTTGAAACACGAATTCGACCAGTTTTGAAGTCTAGATAGTTTGAGCGTTTGGAACTTTAGTAATGTTGATTACTATTAATATTATTTACGAGCAGTGCCCCGCGTTTTCACCCGTGTAATTCTCGACCCTGTTATTTTCCCGGATATATTAAATAATCTATGTGTTATCCCAGATCAGATCCAGATAGTAGAGGTAGGACTCTTGGCAGAGTCCGTCTGGGGAAGTACCACACCTTTGCCAGTTATTCTGCCCCCAAGCAGTAATGTGCAAACATTACTGTGTTCCGGTTTGAAGAGCAATGTTTCCTGAGAAATTACAGGGCTTAGAGATATAACATCTTAGATCTCTGGGTGACGAGCGCAGTGCAATGCTAGGTTATGATTTGGACTCTTCATGTTCCAATAGCTGCGTGTCACTGTGCTGTTATGTGGCAGGCATGTTGCTTACCACCAGGCACATGTGCTGATAGTCTCGTCGCTCTTTATTGAAAAAAAAAACATTATCTATCTACATATGTAACAAAGTCATCCAAATCCATTAATTAGTTTTTGCGTGAAAAAGTAACAAATATACATCCATCCAATCATAGAAACATTCGCGTTTTTTAACAGGAAACTAAAAGGATAGTTTGGATGTATACCGTGTTTACGTGTTATTCAGTTTTTACTCTTAAATAACTTTGACTTTCATGAGTTAGTAACTTATCAAGCACAGTACATTTTTTGTTTATCAACCCGATGAAAACATATTTTTATAATAATATTAGAAAGTCTAATTGACACGAAATGTTTTATGGGCTTTATACGAGTAACATCGAAGAATTCCACTACCTACAGAGCGCAGTTAGTAAAATTGTACGTAGTTTCAAGTTGTCGTCGTAAGTTTTAATCGTGGACTATACATACGTACCTACATAAACACGTACAATTAATACAAAATAGAGGTCATCATTTTGATTTTAGGGGTATAAGAATTAAATTCTTTATTAAGTAATTTAACCTCTTGTTTTAAGTTGATGGTTCGTATGACATCACTAGTAGAAAGTGAAAAAATTGCGGAAATGAGCGCTGCATGTGCAGTGCTTTAAACTCTTCATGTTCCACGCTACTGCTGTACTGAGTTATGAACAAGCGATGCGCTTTTATTATTTCAGTGAAGAAAATTATGTGTCAGAGGTATTTAAACTCTTAAGAAGAAAAGTGAAAATCCCCTAGCTTGATTGTTTAAATACTCAGATTGCGCCCGGAAAATATAGCCGTAAATACAGCAGTACCTACTACTGTCTGCTGATTTACTGAAGCAAACGTTCAACAGTTGACGTTACAAATTGCTACGTCAAGAAAACATTTAGTATTTATAGCTCTAGCATTAGTCATTAAGCGAAACTGAGCACTCGTTATTAGTGTCGGCCATCGATCAGGCCGCGTTCAGTTATTTTATAATTATTGGGCTCTGCGAACCGAGTGGATGTGGATCGATTAAACAAGAGGTGGATTTTAGGTATTAGAATTAACGTGGTTGTTACATATATTTAATTGGGTAAACGGGAAACTCACGTGTAATATGGTCGGTCAATCGTTTGTTGACTCGGTGTCAAACAAGCGCCCATCGGGCGCATGCCCTCTCCTTGAAAAAGGCCGCCGGACGCGGCCGAAACTCGAGTCGGATTGACCGACCGACCATATTACACGTGAGTTTCCCGTTTACCCAATTAAATAAGAGGTGGGATCTTTTTCAAAGTATATACCACCAAATCATGGTGGTAGATACTTTCTTTTTTTTGGCGGTAGGAAGATCAATGGTTCGTAAAAAAACAGTGTTTTGCCGTATTACGGCAGAATAGTAACCCAAAGCACTCTATGCGGAAAAATTACATTGCGAAAATTGAAACGGAATATTATTTGTTTAACATGTAACTTATATTACACCATGATATTATATCATAGAAAGTAACACTTTTAAAAGTATTACCAGATGGTTTACATATATCTGCTCAGTTAGGGGCTAAATAATAAGTAGTGCTGTACGAGAACAAAAGAGATGTGCCCACTAGTGTTTGGTTACCTATTATTTTATTTCCCCCTTTGACGAGCGCAGTGATTGACAGTGATTTGAACTCATATACAAAATAATATGTTTGTGGTGTTGTATGTCACATATACTATTAAACAATTCCTAGAGCCTATTAGAAAGTAATTCTTTTAGCGAATGAGCAGCACAAACTTGTATTTAAAACGGACCTTGTTCAAAAACCTTACTTAATTAGTTGCTCGGTAAATAAATACTTAATCAGGTTGCCATAACCGTCGTAAATATCATATACAGCTACAATATTGCGTATTGCACGCCAATATAAGCCAGGTTGGGCTTAATTGCCATTCCCCCAAGACGGCGTTGGTATAATTTATACTAGGAATGAATTATGTTGCACGTGCAAGGCACTGATACGCGTGGACTGCAATAATGTCTAACTTTGTGTACAATCTCAAACGTGTGCTAAAGAATACGCATTGCGACTGTTACTTCTTGAGTTTCCGTCAGAAGTTACTACCGGTGTGAAGTTGGCAGCCAAAAGTTTCTGCCGTATTATCCGACCAAATTAAAATGGTATTTTTTGTAAAATTTGCTTAAATCAATTAATTTTATGCTTCTGCTTTAGAACATTAAATAAAAATGGTGAAACTCTATACTTATAATTTGATAAAGCTCAGAAACAAACCAAAAAACTAAAAAAACCCAGGCACACTTTTTTCGCCAAGTCTAAGTTTCCTTCAATACTGCGACCTGACGGCCCCTGAAATTCTGAAATATTATGTAACAGTATTGTAGCGTGTTTCATGCGCTATCAAAAAAACGTTGTTAAAATGTGGCTAAATGGTTTCTACTCAGATAAATGTTCATCTGAAATCGCTCGGGTACCGAAATCTTTGGAGTAAAGTTGACTGCTGGCTTATTGTGAACTCCCACAGCTGAAATTAGTTAAAAATCTTAACATTTAATCTAGGTCTATACATATTCTATCAAAGTTAGTCATTAAAAATAAGGCTTCATGCCGTTTTAACCCTAAACTTTCCACACAAACAAAACTAGTGAAAGTGCTCAACCTTAAAACACACCATGCTCGATTACGACCTGTAGGCCCCTGAAATACTGAAGTTTTTAGGTTTTATTCTACAGAATGATACCTAGTCTATCTAAAAAATATAAAAAGAATGTGGCTAAACGATTGCTTAACCCTCAATTGAGTTCATGAAAAATTTACAAAAAAAATGTTTGCCAAGTTCATGTTTCCTTCAATACTACGACCTGACGGCCCCTGAAATTCTGAAATATTATGTAACAGTATTGTAGCGTGTTTCATGCGCTATCAAAAAAACATAGTTAAAATATGGCTAAATTGTCTCTACTTAGAGAAATTTTCATCTGAAATCGCTCGGGTACCGAAATCTTAGGAGGAAAAGTTGGCTGCTGGCTAATTGTGAACTCCTACAGCTGAAATTAGCCAAAAATCTAAACATTTAATCTAGGTCTATACATATACTATCAAAGTTTGTCATTTAAGATAAGGTATCATGCCGTTTTAACCCTAAACTTTCCACACAAACAAAACTAGTGAAAGTGTTCAACCTTAAAACACACCATGCTCGATTACGACCTGTAGGCCGCTGAAATACTGAAGTTTTTAGGTTTTATTCTGTAAAATGATACTTAGTCTATCTAAAAAATATAGTGAGAATGTGGCTAAACGATTGCTTAACCCTCAATTGAGTTCATGAAAAATTTACAAAACAAATGTTTGCCAAGTTCAGGTTTCCTTCAATACTGCGACCTGACGGCCCCTGAAATTCTGAAATATTATGTAACAGTATTGTAGCGTGTTTCATGCGCTATCAAAAAAACATAGTTAAAATGTGGCTAAATGGTCTCTACTTAGAGAAATTTTCATCTGAAATCGCTCGGGTACCGAAATCTTAGGAGGAAAAGTTGGCAGCTGGCTAATTGTGAACTCCCACAGCTGAAATTAGCCAAAACTCTTATCAGTTAATCTAGGTCTATACATATTATATCGAAGTTAGTCATTTAAGATAAGGCTTCATGCCGTTTTAACCCTAAACTTTCCACACAAACAAAACTAGTGAAAGTGTTCAACCTTAAAACACACCATGCTCGATTACGACCTGTAGGCCCCTGAAATACTGAAGTTTTTAGGTTTTATTCTGTAGAATGATACTTAGTCTATCTTAAACCTATAGTGAGAATGTGGCTAAACGATTGCTTAACCCTCAATGGAGTTCATGAAAAATTTAAAAAAAAAATTTTTGTCAAGTAAATGTTTCCTTCAATACTGCGACCTGACGGCCCCTGAAATTCTGAAATATTATGTAACAGTATTGTAGCGTGTTTCATGCGCTATCAAAAAAACATAGTTAAAATGTGGCTAAATGGTCTCTACTTAGAGAAATTTTCATCTGAAATCGCTCGGGTACCGAAATCTTAGGAGGAAAAGTTGGCTGCTGGCTAATTGTGAACTCCCACAGCTAAAATTAGCCAAAAATCTAAACATTTAATCTAGGTCTATACATACTCTATCAAAGTTAGTCATTTAAGATAAGGTATCATGCCGTTTTAACCCTAAACTTTCCACACAAACAAAACTAGTGAAAGTGTTCAACCTTAAAACACACCATGCTCGATTACGACCTGTAGGCCCCTGAAATACTGAAGTTTTTAGGTTTTATTCTGTAGAATGATACTTAGTCTATCTTAAACCTATAGTGAGAATGTGGCTAAACGATTGCTTAACCCTCAATGAAGTTCATGAAAAATTTACAAAAAAATTTTTTGTCAAGTAAATGTTTCCTTCAATACTGCGACCTGACGGCCCCTGAAATTCTGAAATATTATGTAACAGTATTGTAGCGTGTTTCATGCGCTATCAAAAAAACATAGTTAAAATGTGGCTAAATGGTCTCTACTTAGAGAAATTTTCATCTGAAATCGCTCGGGTACCGAAATCTTAGGAGGAAAAGTTGGCTGATGGCTAATTGTGAACTCCCACAGCTGAAATTAGCCAAAACTCTTATCAGTTAATCTAGGTCTATACATATTATATCAAACTTAGTCATTTAAGATAAGGCTTCATGCCGTTTTAACCCTAAACTTTCCACACAAACAAAACTAGTAAAAGTGTTCAACCTTAAAACACACCATGCTCGATTACGACCTGTAGGCCCCTGATATACTGAAGTTTTTAGGTTTTATTCTGTAGAATGATACCTAGTCTATCTAAAAAATATAGTGAGAATGTGGCTAAACGATTGCTTAACCCTCAATTGAGTTCATGAAAAATTTACAAAAAAAATGTTTGCCAAGTTCATGTTTTCTTCAATACTGCGACCTGACGGCCCCTGAAATTCTGAAATATTATGTAACAGTATTGTAGCGTGTTTCATGCGCTATCAAAAAAACATAGTTAAAATGTGGCTAAATGGTCTCTACTTAGAGAAATTTTCATCTGAAATCGCTCGGGTACCGAAATCTTAGGAGGAAAAGTTGGCTGCTGGCTAATTGTGAACTCCCACAGCTGAAATTAGCCAAAACTCTTATCAGTTAATCTAGGTCTATACATATTATATCAAACTTAGTCATTTAAGATAAGGCTTCATACCGTTTTAACCCTAAACTTTCCACACAAACAAAACTAGTAAAAGTGTTCAACCTTAAAACACACCATGCTCGATTACGACCTGTAGGCCCCTGAAATACTGAAGTTTTTAGGTTTTATTCTTTAGAATGATACCTAGTCTATCTAAAAAATATAGTAAGAATGTGGCTAAACGATTGCTTAACCCTCAATTGAGTTCATGAAAAATTTACAAAAAAAATGGTTGTCAAGTTCATGTTTCCTTCAATACTGCGACCTGACGGCCCCTGAAATTCTGAAATATTATGTAACAGTATTGTAACGTGTTTCATGCGCTATCAAAAAAACATAGTTAAAATGTGGCTAAATGGTCTCTACTTAGAGAAATTTTCATCTGAAATCGCTCGGGTACCGAAATCTTAGGAGGAAAAGTTGGCTGCTGGCTAATTGTGAACTCCCACAGCTGAAATTAGCCAAAAATCTAAACATTTAGTCTAGGTCTATAAATATTCTATCAAAGTTAGTCATTTAAGATAAGGTTTCATGCCGTTTTAACCCTAAACTCTCCACACAAACAAAACTAGTGAAAGTGCTCAACCTTAAAACACACCATGCTCGATTACGACATGTAGTCCCCTGAAATACTGAAGTTTTTAGGTTTTATTCTGTAGAATGATACCTAGTCTATCTAAAAATATAGTGAAAATGTGGCTAAACGATTGCATAACCCTCAATGGAGTTCATGAAAAATTTACAAAAAAAATGTTTGCCAAGTTCATGTTTCCTTCAATACTGCGACCTGACGGCCCCTGAAATTCTGGAATATTATGTAACAGTATTGTAGCAAGTTTTATGCGCTATCAAAAAAACATAGTTAAAATGTGGCTAAATGGTAAATGTAGAGAAATTTTCATCTGAAATCGCTCGGGTACCGAAATCTTAGGAGAAAAAGTTGGCTGCTGGCTAATTGTGAACTCCCACAGCTAAAATTAGCCAAAAATCTAAACATTTAATCTAGGTCTATACATATTCTATCCAAGTTAGTCATTTAAGATAAGGTTTCATGCCGTTTTAACCCTAAACTCTCCACACAAACAAAACTAGTGAAAGTGCTCAACCTTAAAACACACCATGCTCGATTACGACCTGTAGGCCCCTGATATACTGAAGTTTTTAGGTTTTATTCTGTAGAATGATACCTAGTCTATTTAAAAAATATAGTAAGAATGTGGCTAAACGATTGCTTAACCCTCAATTGAGTTCATGAAAAATTTACAAAAAAAATGTTTGCCAAGTTCATGTTTTCTTCAATACTGCGACCTGACGGCCCCTGAAATTCTGAAATATTATGTAACAGTATTGTAGCGTGTTTCATGCGCTATCAAAAAAACATAGTTAAAATGTGGCTAAATGGTCTCTACTTAGAGAAATTTTCATCTGAAATCGCTCGGGTACCGAAATCTTAGGAGGAAAAGTTGGCTGCTGGCTAATTGTGAACTCCCAAAGCTGAAATTAGCCAAAACTCTTATCAGTTAATCTAAAATAAATAAATAAAATTTTCTTTATTTGCGCATATGGGTATTTACAGGTGATATGATACAGACAAAAGAGCTCCACATTCTGCCTTTCGGCATGCAAAAACACTAATAACATCAATTTGCATTAAAGAACTTGAATCTAGGTCTATACATATTATATCAAACTTAGTCATTTAAGATAAGGCTTCATGCCGTTTTAACCCTAAACTCTCCACACAAACAAAACTAGTGAAAGTGCTCAACCTTAAAACACACCATGCTCGATTACGACCTGTAGGCCCCTGAAATACTGAAGTTTTTAGGTTTTATTCTGTAGAATGATACCTAGTCTATCTAAAAAATATAGTGAGAATGTGGCTAAACGATTGTTTAACCCTCAATTGAGTTCATGAAAAATTTACAAAAAAAAATTTTGCCAAGTTCATGTTTCCTTCAATACTGCGACCTGACGGCCCCTGAAATTCTAAAATATTATGTAACAGTATTGTAGCGTGTTTCATGCGCTATCAAAAAAACATAGTTAAAATGTGGCTAAATGGTCTCTACTTAGAGAAATTTTCATCTGAAATCGCTCGGGTACCGAAATCTTAGGAGGAAAAGTTGGCTGCTGGCTAATTGTGAACTCCCACAGCTGAAATTACCCAAAACTCTTATCAGTTAATCTAGGTCTATACATATTATATCGAAGTTAGTCATTTAAGATAAGGCTTCATGCCGTTTTAACCCTAAACTTTCCACACAAACAAAACTAGTGAAAGTGTTCAACCTTAAAACACACCATGCTCGATTACGACCTGTAGGCCCCTGAAATACTGAAGTTTTTAGGTTTTATTCTGTAGAATGATACTTAGTCTATCTTAAACCTATAGTAAGAATGTGGCTAAACGATTGCTTAACCCTCAATTGAGTTCATGAAAAATTTACAAAAAAAATGTTTGCCAAGTTCATGTTTTCTTCAATACTGCGACCTGACGGCCCCTGAAATTCTGGAATATTATGTAACAGTATTGTAGCGTGTTTCATGCGCTATCAAAAAAACATAGTAGAAATGTGGCTAAATGGTCTCTACTTAGAGAAATTTTCATCTGAAATTGCTCGGGTACTGAAATCTTAGGAGGAAAAGTTGGCTGCTGGCTAATTGTGAACTCCCACAGCTGAAATTAGCCAAAACTCTTATCAGTTAATCTAGGTCTATACATATTCTATTAAAGTAAGTCATTTAAGATAAGGCTTCATGCCGTTTTAACCCTAAACTTTCCACAC
Source organism: Ectropis crepuscularia (assembly GCA_963693475.1). NCBI lineage: Eukaryota > Metazoa > Arthropoda > Insecta > Lepidoptera > Geometridae > Ectropis > Ectropis crepuscularia. The sequence continues at coordinate 23,377,913 of OY856338.1, forward strand.
AAACAAAACTAGTGAAAGTGCTCAACCTTAAAACACACCATGCTCGATTACGACCTGTAGGCCTCTGAAATACTGTAGTTTTTAGGTTTTATTCTGTAGAATGATACCTAGTCTATCTAAAAAATATAGTGAGAATGTGACTTAACGATTGCTTAACCCTCAATTGAGTTCATGAAAAATTAACAAAAAAAATGTTTGCCAAGTTCAAATTTCCTTCAATACTGCGACCTGACGGCCCCTGAAATTCTGAAATATTATTTTACAATATTGTAGCGTGTTGAGTGCACTATCAAGTAAACATAGCTAAAATGCGGTTAAATGGTTTCTAGTTGGAGAAATTTTCATCTGAAATCGCTCGGGTACCGAAATCTTAGGAGGAAAAGTTGGGTGCTTGCTTATTGTGACCTCCCACAGCTAAAACTAGCCAACAATCTTGGTATAGTCCCATACATATTTTATGTAAGTAGTAATTTGGGATAAGGTTTAATAATAAATAAATAAATATTGGTGAACAATCTACACACAACACCATCTGACACGAAACTTAGCAAAGGTTGTACGATGTTGGCCAGATAGCTGATATTTATATATACTTATATAATACTTATATAGTTTTAAATAGATACTTTTTATACATAGAAACATCCAGACACAGTGCAAACATTTGAATTAATTACACAAATATTTGCACTGGGTGGGAATCGAACCCACGACCCTCGGCTTCGCAGGCAGAGCTGCTACCCACTAAGCCACGAGGCAAGTTATGCTATATTAACTATAAGATCGCCACATAGACAAATAATGAAAATGCTTATTTGCTTCGATTTAGTTTTATTTACTTAAAACTAGTTTTCAACGCATGATACGAACGTTAAAATACAATTTTCCGAGTAGGTATAAATAACTATTTTCTCAAAAAAAAACACACATTTACGATATCAAATTGAAATATAACAAAATAACAGTTACAATATTTGGTGTACATGTATGTATCTATTTTAAGCACAACAAAATAAGTAGAAAAAAACTTAAATATAAAAACAAATGACAGTATTTTGTTGTCTGAGAATACGAGTAAATATAATTTTTTTAATGTAACCAAAGGACTAATGAGATTATTTTAAATAAGTAAATGTAATACACTGGATGAGCTAATTTGTTACATCTATTTATTTGTTCATAATTTATGTCATGTGAATGTTTTGTTATGTGTAAATATAATATAAATATAGGAATGTATTATGTAATGTAATTAAATACATTTATAGTTGTTGTACCAACTTCACATTTACAATTTTAAATATTAATTTAACAATATAACTAACAATACTTTTCTAATGTTTTTGTATTTTCAGTAATTAAATAGAATCAAAAAATTATAGAAAACAAATGAGAGTATTTTGTTGTATGGGATATTAGTGCAAAAAATTCTTCGGCACATATTTATACATATAAAATACACATTTTTATACGATATTAAATGTATTAACTTAAATAATATGCTAGGATTTAGAAGAGTATTCGTTTAAATGAAATGTATTCTAACATTTATAAGACTTAATGGTTTATTTTATTTTTAATAACTAATTACGAGTAGAGCGCCTTTTGGATGCATGTAAACGTTTATAGTGCCTGCATAGATAACATACATGTTGGCATGTCGATGAAATTGTAAGTTTTTGACGTTGTATTTGTTTACGACTAAACATGCAACGTTTGTGCGTTAATCTTAAACACGTCTGGCATTGATAGGCTGTTTCTTCTTGAATACAAGTTCCGCAGGATAAACATAAATAAGTTATATTTTCGCTATTTCTGACTAACATGGTCTTCATTTTTAACCTGTAGGAGTCAAAATCAATATCCAAACACATATCTTCATTTCGAGCCATAGCTTCGAAAATGCGTACAATGACAGCTCCGCAATTATAGTCGTCTTTTTGGTAAACATGGTCTGGTGTTAGTATGTTAAAAATCGTATCGTCCATCGTTTTTTGTCGCAATAAATGCATTATTTTTGTGAAATATAGCTGTTTTCTGAAAACAGCATTGCCAATTCGGTCTATTATTGTTAAAGTTTTATTTTTTAAGCAAACTATAGCCATGGTGTAGTACAGGTTTAAACATATCGGGAATACAATTTTTTTGGTGATATACACGCTACAATACTGTTACATAATATTTCAGAATTTCAGGGGCCGTCAGGTCGCAGTATTGAAGGAAACATGAACTTGGCAAACATTTTTTTTGTAATTTGTGTAATTAATTCAAATGTTTGCACTGTGTCTGGATGTTTCTATGTATAAAAAGTATCTATTTAAAACTATATAAGTATTATATAAGTATATATAAATATCAGCTATCTGGCCAACATCGTACAACCTATGCTAAGTTTCGTGTCAGATGGTGTTGTGTGTAGATTGTTCACCAATATTTATTTATTTATTATTAAACCTTATCCCAAATTACTACTTACATAAAATATGTATGGGACTATACCAAGATTGTTGGCTAGTTTTAGCTGTGGGAGGTCACAATAAGCAAGCACCCAACTTTTCCTCCTAAGATTTCGGTACCCGAGCGATTTCAGATGAAAATTTCTCCAACTAGAAACCATTTAGCCGCATTTAAGCTATGTTTACTTGATAGTGCACTCAACACGCTACAATATTGTAAAATAATATTTCAGAATTTCAGGGGCCGTCAGGTCGCAGTATTGAAGGAAATTTGAACTTGGCAAACATTTTTTTTGTTAATTTTTCATGAACTCATTTGAGGGTTAAGCAATCGTTTAGCCACATTCTCACTATATTTTTTAGATAGACTAGGTATCATTCTACAGAATAAAACCTAAAAACTACAGTATTTCAGAGGCCTACAGGTCGTAATCGAGCATGGTGTGTTTTAAGGTTGAGCACTTTCACTAGTTTTGTTTGTGTGGAAAGTTTAGGGTTAAAACGGCATGAAGCTTTATCTTAAATGACAAACTTTGATAGAATATGTATAAACCTAGATTAAATGTTTAGATTTTTGGCTAATTTCAGCTGTGGAAGTTCACAATTAGCCAGCAGCCAACTTTTCCTCCTAAGATTTCGGTACCCGAGCGATTTCAGATGAAAATTTCTCTAAGTAGAGACCATTTAGCCACATTTTAACTATGTTTTTTTGATAGCGCATGAAACACGCTACAATACTGTTACATAATATTTCAGAATTTCAGGGGCCGTCAGGTCGCAGTATTAAAGGAAACATGAACTTGGCAAAAATTTTTTTTGTAAATTTTTCATGAACTCAATTGAGGGTTAAGCAATCGTTTAGCCACATTCTCACTATATTTTTTAGATAGACTAGGTATCATTCTACAGAATAAAACCTAAAAACTTCAGTATTTCAGGGGCCTACAGGTCGTAATCGAGCATGGTGTGTTTTAAGGTTGAGCACTTTCACTAGTTTTGTTTGTGTGGAGAGTTTAGGGTTAAAACGGCATGAAGCCTTATCTTAAATGACTAACTTCGATATAATATGTATAGACCTAGATTAACTGATAAGAGTTTTGGGTAATTTCAGCTGTGGGAGTTCACAATTAGCCAGCAGCCAACTTTTCCTCCTAAGATTTCGGTACCCGAGCGATTTCAGATGAAAATTTCTCTAAGTAGAGACCATTTAGCCACATTTTTTTATGTTTTTTTGATAGCGCATGAAACACGCTACAATACTGTTACATAATATTTCAGAATTTCAGGGGCCGTCAGGTCGCAGTATTGAAGGAAACATGAACTTGGCAAACATTTTTTTTGTAAATTTTTCATGAACTCCATTGAGGGTTAAGCAATCGTTTAGCCACATTCTCACTATATTTTTTAGATAGACTAAGTATCATTCTACAGAATAAAACCTAAAAACTTCAGTATTTCAGGGGCCTACAGGTCGTAATCGAGTATGGTGTGTTTTAAGGTTGAACACTTTCACTAGTTTTGTTTGTGTGGAAAGTTTAGGGTTAAAACGGCATGAAGCCTTATCTTAAATGACTAACTTTGATAGAATATGTATAGACCTAGATTAAATGTTTAGATTTTTGGCTAATTTCAGCTGTGGGAGTTCACAATTAGCCAGCAGCCAACTTTTCCTCCTAAGATTTCGGTACCCGAGCGATTTCAGATGAAAATTTCTCTAAGTAGAGACCATTTAGCCACATTTTAACTATGTTTTTTTGATAGCGCATGAAACACGCTACAATACTGTTACATAATATTTCAGAATTTCAGGGGCCGTCAGGTCGCAGTATTGAAGGAAACATGAACTTGGCAAAATTTTTTTTTGTAAATTTTTCATGAACTCAATTGAGGGTTAAGCAATCGTTTAGCCACATTCTCACTATATTTTTTAGATAGACTAGGTATCATTCTACAGAATAAAACCTAAAAACTTCAGTATTTCAGGGGCCTACAGGTCGTAATCGGGCATGGTGTGTTTTAAGGTTGAACACTTTCACTAGTTTTGTTTGTGTGGAAAGTTTAGGGTTAAAACGGCATGAAGCCTTATCATAAATGACTAACTTCGATATAATATGTATAGACCTAGATTAACTGATAAGAGTTTTGGGTAATTTCAGCTGTGGGAGTTCACAATTAGCCAGCAGCCAACTTTTCCTCCTAAGATTTCGGTACCCGAGCGATTTCAGATGAAAATTTCTCTAAGTAGAGACCATTTAGCCACATTTTAACTATGTTTTTTTGATAGCGCATGAAACACGCTACAATACTGTTACATAATATTTCAGAATTTCAGGGGCCGTCAGGTCGCAGTATTGAAGGAAACATGAACTTGACAAAAATTTTTTTTTTAATTTTTTCATGAACTCCATTGAGGGTTAAGCAATCGTTTAGCCACATTCTTACTATAGTTTTAAGATAGACTAAGTATCATTCTACAGAATAAAACCTGAAAACTTCAGTATTTCAGGGGCCTACAGGTCGTAATCGAGCATGGTGTGTTTTCAGGTTGAGCACTTTCACTAGTTTTGTTTGTGTGGAAAGTTTAGGGTTAAAACGGCATGAAGCCTTATCTTAAATGACTAACTTTGATAGAATATGTATAGACCTAGATTAAATGTTTAGATTTTTGGCTAATTTCAGCTGTGGGAGTTCACAATTAGCCAGCAGCCAACTTTTCCTCCTAAGATTTCGGTACCCGACCGATTTCAGATGAAAATTTATCTAAGTAGAGACCATTTAGCCACATTTTTACTATGTTTTTTTGATGGAGCATGAAACACGCTACAATACTGTTACATAATATTTCAGAATTTCAGGGGCCGTCAGGTCGCAGTATTGAAGGAAACATGAACTTGGCAAAATATTTTTTGTAAATTTTTCATGAACTCCATTGAGGGTTAAGCAATCGTTTAGCCACATTCTCACTATAGTTTTTAGATAGACTAAGTATCATTCTACAGAATAAAACCTAAAAACTTCAGTATTTCAGGGGCCTACAGGTCGTAATCGAGCATGGTGTGTTTTAAGGTTGAGCACTTTCACTAGTTTTGTTTGTGTGGAAAGTTTAGGGTTAAAACGGCATGAAGCCTTATTTTTAATGACTAACTTTGATAGAATATGTATAGACCTAGATTAAATGTTAAGATTTTTAACTAATTTCAGCTGTGGGAGTTCACAATAAGCCAGCAGTCAACTTTACTCCAAAGATTTCGGTACCCGAGCGATTTCAGATGAACATTTATCTGAGTAGAAACCATTTAGCCACATTTTTACAACGTTTTTTTGATAGCGCATGAAACACGCTACAATACTGTTACATAATATTTCAGAATTTCAGGGGCCGTCAGGTCGCAGTATTGAAGGAAACTTAGACTTGGCGAAAAAAGTGTGCCTGGGTTTTTTTAGTTTTTTGGTTTGTTTCTGAGCTTTATCAAATTATAAGTATAGAGTTTCACCATTTTTATTTAATGCTCTAAAGCATAAGCATAAGATTCATTGATTTAAGCAAATTTTACAAAAAATACCATTTTAATTTGGTCGGATAATACGGCAGAAACTTTTGGCTGCCAACTTCACACCGGTAGTTACTAGCCTATTGTGCAGAGGTACTAAAGCCCATTTAGGTCAACGGTTCAATTAAGCTTAAGTTCTGTCTCTTTGACATGAGACTCATAGAAAGTTTCAAAGAGTATGCGAGGTTTCTGCAACGATTTAACATAATTAAGGTACAGTTCCAAGACGGACTGCAACCGGAAACTGCAGCTGCAGGCTGTAAGCGACACTACTAGCACAGTCTATTAAATCATACAGTCGTTCGACGAAGCCGTCGAGACGGGGCAATTGTGCGGGGCATGCGGGGTGAGACGCGGGAAGCGCGCTCCTGGATTGCATACATTACAATGTTAGTATTTCAGGAGCGCGGCTCAGGGCCGACGTCTTCCGTTTTAATTTTATTTTGGTGCCACGTTCTTAAAATTGCGACAACTGGTAGTATTTCTTTATACTTTGCTACTAGTTTCACTGTGACATTGATTCCAAGCGCGGCGTCATTACGGTGTGAGACCGCGACGCGCAGCTACCGCAGACTGCATCACGAGCGGTGTAGTGACCGCAGAGAGTTCCTAAATAAAAATAAAAGTTGTTGTCTGTAAAGTCTGTCGGTTTACGGGCAATAGTTTAACGTGACAACGTCATAACAAAACATTGATAGATGCGGCGCAAGCATATAGTGAGCGTAACGGGACAATGAGCGTAACGGGACACAACGGGACACTTTTTCGTGCCTGCAGCCGGCATTCATCGATTTATTAGACGTTGGCACGTCAAAACAAAAGAAACATAAGTAAAATAGCGTTGTCTGATATTCTGTATCGCACATGGAGTCACTGAGACATGCCATACCGCGGCCGAGCGTCCTGAATTGGAGATAGAAGCAGCCACGAACACAGGTAGCACTGTGTGGTCAACCTCAGCTGCTATGTGTTGGAGTCCGTAGTCTATCTCGGAATCATACCTCGAACCGCGGGCTAGAACGTGCGATTGTTTTATGTCTTATTGTGTATTATATATCCGTGATTATATAGGTACGTTATTTTCTATAATATGTACTAGGTCAAAGCAATGTAATGGGAGCCTGGATTCCCACAACACAGTCCACACTAACACACTTTGAATCCGCACTACCTACTTTATTTTGTCGCATATCCTTTTTCATGTGTTTTTATTCTAAGTAGTATGTATGTTGTATGTTTTGTTTTGGCGCAATAAACGTTTTTTTTATTTCCATTTAATTATCATTCACGATCGTGAAGTCGTAGATTCAAATCCCGCCTATATCCATGAATATTTTTGCAACTGCAGATATACAAGTTTGTCACCAACCACCGGCTGAACGGTGAAAGAAAACATCATGAATTTTTAATATAACGAGGTCATGCGTCATCCGATAACCCGCATTGGGACAGCGTGGTGGATTATGACCTTGACTTTATTTTGCGACAGAACGCCCCGAGTCCCAGATGTGCGACCATTTAGTGGGCTGTTTATGATAAAAAAAATACAGTTTTTTGGCTCGCGTATACCTTAATTATTGATTTGTTCCCTTTGCGTGCGTTTGATTTAACTGAATAATATGACAGGGGTTTGGCTTCTGTAAGTCTTGAATGTAAGGAATATGTCTGTAAGGTTGAGATCTAAATATTTGTAATTTGGCACTATACGAATTGTTTGTATTTGTTTGTAATACGAATGAACCGTGTAATTGAGTTTTATGCGATTTAGAATCGATATGTCAAAATGCTAGAGATTATCTCCGAACTTGTTGTATTTATGATCAGGGATTTTCGATTTTGACCTATATTATGCAATTTTCTGAATTTAAAAAAATCTACTCAAAAAACGATTTAAAGCTAAATAACGAAAATCTTTCTTTTGTTTATGGGATCCGAAAAATCCTGATTTTTCGGGTCCCATGAAAGCCATTTGAATTTAATAAGCTGCATTAATTTTTGATTCTATTTCAATGAGAAGTATCGTAATTATTTCAAATAAATGCTGCTACGTTTCAATGCATAGTAGCTTTATTTGTACTAAGATAAAGCGCTTTCAGCTATGAAACTTATGCTTCTACAACTATAAACAACAATGATCCTATGAACCAACTGAAGGCCACGATTGAACGCTTGTACGAGTATCAAGGGAACAATGACGCTATCGCAAAACATTTACAAAATCCCATCGGCTAAGACTGCCCGTTCATTTAAACACAGCGTAATCGCTGTGTTTTCATTTATCATTTTACAAACGGACGCATAATACCCCTAATGAGTAAAATCCAAGCATACCTTAGGCAGCGCCATTAATATCACAAACCCCTGTCGGCCTCTACGAGAGGGGTACCTGCGTGGTTTGTAGTTGGAATTTGGTACAGCTACGTAGTAGGCGAATAATTATTATCCGAAATTTAGCTATGCTTCGTTTTTGGAGTTTGCTTGTAAGATTATGGTTGGTATGGTGGTAATGGTTCATGAGAATTTAAATAAGTGTTATTTTTGAATAATCGCTCCATTTTCTATACTAATATTATAAAGAGGAAAGATTTGTTTGTTTGTTTGTTTGTTTGTAATGAATAGGCTCCGAAACTACTGGACCGATTTCAAAAATTCTTTCACCTTTGGAAAGCTACATTATTCCCGAGTAACATAGGCTACGGCAGATGGCGCTGCAGTTGATATCTAGGTTATTATTCGAGCGAAGCCGGAGCGGGCCGCTAGTATTTAATAATCTTATATTCGTAAGTGTTAAGTTCTCACTCATCGCGTTCTATCTAGATGGCTAAATCTAGAAGCGTCACTCGACTACGTGACCACAATGTGGTTGCCTGTGATTGGTCAACACTGCAGATTGGTTATCACCTATGTAAATAATAAAAAATAAAAAAAAACAAATCATGTCATGATGATGATGCCAAGTAAAAAAAAAATATTTTTCAACAATCCTATCCATCTCTAGCATATCTCGATTTCATACCTACCCACGATACCGCGTATATATCACATAGTGGTGTGCAAACGCTTAATCTCATATTTATCTGTATGGACGCCGTTAAAAAATGATTTTCAGGGTCTGCTTTTCAGGGTCATTGTGGTCTGGTACACGTAAGCACAAAGCAGCACTTTTATTGCATTTTAGTTTTAGTTCCCATGTTCAGTAAACTCGGTAATTAAACGACATAACTCCATTGAGTTTGGGCACGTTTGATTTGTACTGACAAGTACTTCAGTGGTGGATGGTCACCCGGATCTAATGACGGAGCTGGAAGTTTTTGAACTTTTTAGTTGTTTTTTTACTAACGAACAATAAAAGCTTGTATTTAAATACTTTAAAAAAAATTAAGTTTGTTATTTATATTTATATGTATCTACATATTATGTAGATAAGACAAAAGGGTGAAAAGGGTTTATTTGAATATATTTAATACATTATATTTTGCCTGATTATGCGACAGAAAATTTAAGAGGACGTAAAATCGTTCAACAAACTATCGTGTAAAACAAATAATAAATAAATAAATAAATAAATATTGGTGGACAATTCACACACAACACCATCTGACCCCAAACTAAGCAAAGCTTGTGTGATGGTGGCCAGATAGCTGATATAATACTTATATAGATTTAAATACATACTTATTATACATAGAAACACCCAGACACAGTGCAAACATTTGAATTCATCACACAAATATTTGCACTGGGTGGGGATCAAAGGTTTAGAAATGCTGGTCTGTCATATTGAGACTGACATCGATTTGTTTCCATAATACATTTTAGACGTTGGATTCCGAAAGGAGGCATACAACCACTGACGTGATAAAATACGGCTGCCAGAGCATAGAATAGATAATATATGCACCTTATACATTTAAACACCGATCTCAATACAAAGATGTGTCCTCCCAAACTTCCGGGCACACGGAATTATGTCATCGTTGGAAAGAGTGAGCTCACTCTTTCCGTTCTAGTCAGTTGCTGGAAGCGGTGGGCGCCGGACGTTTTTACTTAATACTTATCACTATTCGTTGTCAACAACCAAAATAAGTAGAATTTCAGCAAATTTCGCCGCTAGCGATTCTAGGGGTCAAGTAAATTGGTTGTTTGGAAACCACTGACCACACCACACCATGATACACACAGAGACGCAGTTTATTATCAATTTCAAGGTGCTTAGGGCACATCTTTTGATTTATATCGATGCATTTAGAAACCTACAAAATTTAATCACAAAATGAGATAATATGTGCCTATTTACGTCTATGTAACCTAACACACTAATTAATATCAACGTATAGGTAAATACGTTTTATATTATAGCCATAAAAAGTGTTGTAGTCCCGTAGATTTAATCACACAAAAGAATAATTTATTCACAAAGTGGGCAGCAGACAAAATAAGGGAACCCGTGCTATAGACAAACAAACGTAATATATCATGTTCGATACGCGACACCTGATTCACTTTTAACGATCGTAAGCCGACAATTATGCATTATGCATAACGATCCATTATTTAATTCGACTCGGTGGCGCCCCTAGCCTAGCGACACGTGGGCTTGCAGAGGGGACATATTCTCTCGTTTGGGTACATACAGTTTATCTCTAATGCCCCCTATACATACTGGCCGAGCGCCGGCGAGTGAAGGCCAACGCCAGTGTGTGGAGGGTGGTATTTGCCTTGACTTGTGATCACTCGCCGTCGGTCGCCTAGCTGGCCGAGTGACGGCAAGTGGTGTGTATAGGGCTCATTTGCCTTGACTCGTCTCCGCTTGCCGTCACTCGTGACCACGTGCCTCGATTGGGATCGGTGTCAGTTTTTATGCACAAAACAAAGGCGCTCGTATTGGGCTGCGCTCGGCCAGTGTGTGGATGCTACCACTTGCCATGTACGGTTTTGTAAACGCTCGCGTTGGCTTTCACTCGGCCAGTGTGTACATATAGTCTGTATGGGGGCTTTACGTGGCATGTGTCCACCAGTGGACCGCCGCGTTCCTTTTAATTTAAATCTAAACTCCTGTTGATTGAGTCTATATTTGCTCAACGGGGGGTCTACAGCCGAACGAAAAATGTCATAGCTTTGATGTTCCTGTCTCTTTTCTTTTCGCTTGAAATGATAGAGACAGCATTAGCAAAGCGATAGCTGATTTAGTTAGGCGGTAGAAGCGCGGGCCTTCTTCTCGAATTCACAAACAGTTAAGTACACTGTCGAGCGGCGACACTATCGCTTGTTACATGTTCCTTACTACCCGTTTAATAATAGTAACGTAGTTCCAAAGCTTGGCACAGGATATTGTGGTAAAACGGATCCACACCACTAATATAGTACGTTTACGCGTGGCGCACCTATCGTGTTACATGAGCTTAGAAAGCTGTTATCTAAAATTAGAATAGTTTCAGGATTTTGTCACAGATCATTGCGGTGTGTATAAAGTAGATACTCTATATCCAGTAATGGAGAGTACGAGGAAATAGTGCCGTGAAAATATTACGCAAAAATATGTAATGGGTATATTAACGCGATAACTGATAATATTACTCTCGGAAATGGATTGATAAAACTGCGGTTTAAATATAAATATAACATTGCATAAAAGCGAGCTTTTTAATGGAAATAGTGTGGAAAAGCCTCAGTCAACTTCAAAGATATATTAAAATATCGCTCTTACAATGTAACAAACAAAAGCAATGATCGTTAAATACTTATCTCTACTAAGATTAGCCTCATGGTTGAATTATTAGTATGTTTGCCGATTAAGTCGTAAGTAGTGAGTTCGACTCTCTTTAAAATAAAAACATGAATCGTATTTTTTTCAAAGTAAGCACGTTCTATCGTAGACCGCATCGTCGCTTAACATCAGGCAAGATGGTGGTTAGATACAAATCAATAGATTGTTGAGTTTAAAATACTAAAATTGTTGGTAACCATCGGGAAAAATCCACTCAGGCAACACATTCCACAGCTTCAACGTTCTAATGACAAAATTGGAGTCAAACCTTTTTGTTCGAGTCTTTGAAACGTCAAACATGAATCGCTGTCACTTTTTAGAGCTACGAGCCGTCCGATTGAAAAAGGCCAAGGTGGTATTAGATCTAGTAGATCAGCTGCTCGTCGATGGTTTTAATAGGCACCTGCCTATTAAAACGCATATTTTTTTGTTCCTAATTTACTTTGTCATAATGAATGTAGCATAATGTACAGTTGCATAATGCAACTTTCGCAAAAACATTTTTTGGCGTTATGTGTTTTAAGCATAACAAATCTATTGTACTATATTAAATTCGACTATTGATGAGTCGCACAATAGTTTTTAGGCATTTATTTATTTATTCCAATTTTTTTAAGGTGCCGTTAAAATCGCATATTTTTTTTCCCCTAATTTACTTTCTCATAATGAATGTAGCATAATATATAGTGTCATAATGTAACTTTTGCATAATCGTTTATTGGCGTAATGTGTTTTAATCATAAAAATCTACTAATCTACATTCGATTCGACTGTTGTTTAGACTCATTTAGGGATTTTTTTAAATATTTGTTGTGCTACGTAATACATAACCGGGTTACATAGAACCCAGATCCGACTCGGAGCACTCCGACTCCACCTAGTCTTGTTGCTACTACCCCTGGAGTATATTTAAATAATGCGGGAGCCAGAAGCTCAAGGGAGGTCCTGAGTGGAGCGAGCCGGCGACCTCCGTAGTGGAGCGCAGGTCGAGTATGGAGAAGCGACACCCAGAAGTGCACCGTTTGTCTTAGATGTACGTAGATGTTTAAGTCCTAAAAACGTTATGGCTACATTACTACCTACATTACAAATAATAAATACTGTTGTCAAAGTACCCACACACATTTACACATTTACACTCCCACGTATTTTATTTAAATAATGCTGCTACAGTCCGCTCTTTGCTCTTGCTTTTTAGTTAGTCGTTTAAAGTTTATGCCGTTGGTCATTATGTTTAAGTATTGTTATGCTTTTCTCAATGTGTGCATTTAAACATTATGCTATTTACATTTATGCGTTTAAACATTATGCTAAGTTATCGTTATGCTGTATTTGGTTATGCTAGTTAAGCTTGTAGGTGTTACTTGTACTGGAGAGGAAATGAAACCACATCACTGTATAAACTGCTGACTATATTGATCTTAATTATACACAAGTGACGCGGGGCGAGAGACTGATCGCTCTACCGCTGTCATCTGCTTATATACTAAATCTTACCACATAAGTACGTGCTCTTAGGCTTAGGTCATACATACGCCCCTTTCTTAAAAAAAGGAGAAAAACATTTAACAACCCAAAAAAAACATATCAACTTATATCACAAATTGTTTACACTATAAAATTACGTTCAACTCGTCACAGTCATGTTTCTTCCGCTTGTTCGGCACATTTTTAATTCCGTGCTAACCTTGGCATATTGACATCGAACCGCTTTGCTCACTCAGCGTTCTAGTTTGCACTATTGACTTATATTTATTACTACGTGACGTATGTCACTCACAATACAATCTCTTAAATAAACAATACACATCTATCTTTGCAATACCCGAATAAATCGCCAGAAGTTCCTTGTCGTATACACAGTACTTTTCCTGGGATTCCGAGGGATTCTTTGCAAAAATAATCGAGGGTTCTCCAAAGACTCTTTTCCTTCTGTGCAATACCGCGCCTATACTAATGTCTGACGCGTCTGTCATAAGGGTTAACCTTGCCCCTGAACTCGGGGTCCGATAACTTGGCAGCATTTTTCCAACGCTTTAATTGCCTCTTTAGCCCATATTGTCCTTTTTCTTTGCACATTGTCTGTCAATATCTATCAAAAATTCTCTATACTCTTGCAGCGTTTGGTATGCATGCTCTATAAAAGTTAAACATACCCAAAAACCTGCGTAACTACTCTACTGTCTCCGGTTTGAGATAGTCCTGAATAACCTTGACTTTGTCAGGCAAAGGACTTATCCCATTTTCCGAGACTTCGTAACATAAAAAATCTATTTTACTTTTCTCAACATACATTTACCTATTTCAACTTCCATTTAATATGTCTGTAAACGTTCAAATAACCTACGCAAATGCTCTTTATGCTAGGTTGCATTTTTCGAGCCAATTTGTTATGTCATCTAAGTAACCAAACAAAACTGATTATTCGGCATTCTACTACTACTACCGCTGTCATTGACCCCAATATTTATTTGTTCTACGCCAGTTAACCCAAAGGTCAATCTCGTAATCGAAAATACCAAACGCGTAATAATTGCTGTTTTTCTAAATCCTCTGTACTAATTTTCTACCGCCAGCTTAAAATTCCTTGAACAATCGGCTCCAATTATCGGCTGTTTAACATCGCATAGCAATTTTCTTAAACCGGAAATGGAATCTGCACAGCCACTCTGGATCACCTGGTGCCCTTTTCTTCCGCGAACCAGTCCTCTTTTCGCTCCATTTTTGGCGTCTTCTGCTTCTTCCGCGTTCTTGGCCTTGAACCTTACTGCGTAGTGAAGCTACTTCTAACTCCAGCTGCCTCATCTGCTTGACTAACTCCGTGAGAGGTAAATGGGGTACCTGTTTGTTACTCCCGGACACAGCAGCGATGTCGTAGCACGTGGTGTTCTCTATATTTTTGTTCTTGTTGCTAAGTTCTTGTCGCTCAGCACTATCCTCATAAACCTGCAGCAGTCGGTCCCTCAGCGCCGTATACTTGTTGTTCACCGGCGTCTGGAATGAGTCTCTCCCCAATTTTGAAATAACGATGTTGAACTTTCCTCCATCCACTTGTTTCTGCGATGCCATCACTGCTTCAAACTGGGCCAACCATAGCCGCGGCATGTCAACCCAAAAATCTGGAAGTCTAGTTGACGCACCTATAGCGGCCAGAGCACAATCAGCGGAATTCGTTCGCTCGTCTTTCAAGCCCTGCTTACCTACTTGCCCACTTACTGGCGCAGCGTGCGGAAACATTGTTGAAAAACAATTCAGCAACACCAAAAACGAATCTTCTAAATCTTCAATTCACTGTCGGGGTCACCACTGTAGGTGTTACTGGTACTGGAGAGGAAATGAAACCACGTCACTGTATAAACTGCTGACTATATTGATCTTAATTATACACAAGTGACGCGGGGCGAGAGACTGATCGCTCTACCGCTGTCATCTGCTTATATACTAAATCTTACCACATCAGTACGTGCTCTTAGGCTTAGGTCCTACAAGCTTATGCGAAAACAGTATGCGTTTAGTTGTTATGGTAAATTATGATTAGTCCTAAAAATTATGCCTGCTTAAATTAGTACAAAAATTGTAATGCTACCACTTATAGACCCATCAGCTGCACCCTCTTCAAATGCTTCGGATAAAAAAACAGATAATCACCAATTTCGCATCGGTGATCCTCATTTTGAAACCTTTTTCGAATAAAGGTGTCGTTGTCTACGAGATTTTTGGTCTTTACTTAGCTGACCTGTCCCAAAGTGTGCTAGTACACAAGAGCAAATCTGTACTTTTGCTGTTTTTAGATATAACAATGATGGTACTATTATAAAATACATTACTACTTCTGCGAAAGGAACCTTTACTAGTCATCACGATATTTACGCTCTAGAATTTAAGCATAAGATGTAAATGTAAACCAAAGAATCCAAAATAAAATATTCATCAGTGTTTAAATACTAAAAAACTCACTGCGCATTTATTTCTTCGGTTTGCCAACGATGATTACCAAAGTATTTTATTTCGAGACGAGTTCGCCGAATACCGTCGTTTACCGAAGGAAAATATACTTAATAATATTCTTAAAGTAAATGCTTATTAAATACAGAAAGTCTTTGACATTAATTCCATTTGAATGTGTAGAGGCGCGCTCTGTGCATCGAGACGCCGTAAACTTTTTAAAATATGTAAAGGTCCATAGAGTTTGTAAGTAAACGGGTCTCTTAAAATGAGAAGTACATTATACGGGACTACTCAGATAGAGTATAGTATAGAGTCGAAGGTTTTCTGTGAATCGTCCATTGTTTTACTTGTTATTTATAGTACGCAGTGACGCGACGTGCAAGATATTACCAGTATGTGCGTCATGTAAGTAAGATGCCTGCCCGTAACAGTACAGTGTCACGCAGCTATTGGTAAATGAAGAGTCCATATCATTATCTAGCACAGCACTGCACTCGTCATCTAGAGAAGAACATTGCCCTTCAAACCTAGTTTTTGTTGTTGTGTTGTGTATGATGATGGTTCAGGAAATTTTTGATATCGTGAGGAAATATACAATTCAACAATGGTTTATCTTTTCAATAATATATAGGTAGCTTCTGTTTGAAGCAGGAACATTTATAGACCTATTTCAGTACGAACATTGCGTAGCCAATTAGCGTTTTTTTAGTTAGTTCCCATTTACGTTATTTTAGTAGCCTATGGTACTATTTCGTTTGTTAATTGATAGTAGGTCTGCCTGCAAATCTGTAGGTCGTGAAGTTCCGTTCCCACTGGCTGGAAATTGAACTTTAAGTATTTGTTTACAACTATAAGAGAGTGAATCGGTTTCTTCTAGATAAGCACGTTCCATCGTAGATCGCATCGTCGCTTAACATCAGGCGAGATTGTGGTCAAGTGCGAACCTATTATAGTTAAAAAAACATTTATATCTAAGTATAAGGTATATCAGTTATCTCGCTTCCATAATAAAAGCTTTGCTTAGTTTGGGGCTAGATAGTGTGTGAGAAATGTCTACCAATAAACATTTATTAGTAAATATTACATTTATCGTAGTCGAGTTGAAATACATTCCTTTCGGCTAAGAATATACTATCTGCGTACAGATAAAAAGTGTATGGAGCGTCGTAATAAGCGCCCGCAGGGATGCGAGAAAAGTTTCCATAAAATAGTTCATAATAAGTCCGCCTGTACTCTCTTCTGAATATTTTATGCCATGCGAAGTGAATGAGATAGCTGTTAGTTATTACCGTTCTACCTCCCCCGGATGGATGCCATGTTTTCCCTTCAAAATATTTCTTCATTTGATTTCACAACCCGACTCCATCCCAGTGAGAGTCGTGACTTTTGTATACCTACCTAATGTTCCTTTTCTCATGACAAAATTGACGTTAGACCTCAACTCACCTGATAGAAAACTGTATTGTGACTGTGACACTACATTGTTCATTGTTCATGATTCACTCTAATCTAGAAGAAATCCGAACCGTATATTCAGGCAATGCTTAGAATATATTATTTTTTAACGATACTAGTTTTGGACTTGCCTGTCATTTCACCTGATTTAAAGTGGTGACGTGTACTTACTTCGATTAAGAGTGTTTTTCTAGAAGTAATCAACTCACTCTCGACTTGATTCCGTCGGGAAAAACTCACTCAGCCAAATAATTCCATAGCCTAGAAGCCTAGACGTTCTATTTACGTAAACGGAGTCCAACCTTCGATTTAGATACTATTCTTATGCTATGCCAAAAAGATTTACATAGAAACGTATACACGACGAAATTCACCGAGAGAACTAATTATAACTACCATTGTTACAAAAGAAACAAAAGAAGAAAACCTTTTTTCAACGGCCACTAAAACTTTTCTTTCAGTGGACGCCCGTAGATTGTAATTAAAAATTAAGCACCAACGGTTCTCAGTCTCAGGTGCTCTTAGGCAAAATGCATTAATTAAGATCGGGGAGAAAAACCTGAAACGAGGCGTGTGGAGCGGTTCTAATTAGCTTAGCAACCTCATACAGTATGTGTCCCATGCCCCCATTTACTTGCAATACTCAACGGTACGTGCCACTTTCTTAGTCTTTATATAAAGGCGCTTTTTAGATTTCATTTATAAAAAGTAATGTAAGAATCTTAACAATAGCAATTCACGTCATGTCGTGCTTGTAAAGTATGACGTTTCGAAATAAAATTACTATTTTCGAGAAAAAGATTTGGGTAACAAAAGGGGCGGCAACCCTAGAAGGTAATCCTTGAGTGGGCAGCGAGCATACGTCGTTTGGGGAAACTCCTGGTGTCATTATAAAATACGGGCGCGCAGTGTGGATTCACTTTGAGAAATGGAAGGCGGGCGCCAAAACACCTGGGTCCACGGTTATACGTGGCGCGGCGTTTCTCAACTGTTTTCAGCTATTTCGCCTTTTTGCCGGTACTTTGTAAAGTCGCTTTAGGTATACTTCGAGTTATCGCTCCGAAGTGAATAGAACAGTACCTACTAGAACGAAATGACTCTAGGTTTAATTCTAAAAAACTTTTATTGAATTCTACAATCAACTTTACCTACCTATGTCATGTCAAATGGCATATTTTTCATAAGCAGCTTACTAAATGTGCTCACTGATGTTTAAATTAAATTACTTAATTTCAATTTATTTAATTACAAATATTTATTCGATACATTAATTACGGACAGTCATTGTCTAAGTAATAAATACACCAATGGATCCTACAAAAGTTCACCGAAGCTCAATGTTGACTTTTTGAACTCGTTTGACATCACAAACATCGAACATTATTTAGTGATTAGACAACAAATAATTGCCAAATTTTCGGCGTAGCCCAGGCTAAGAACTTAGAATAAGGTAGTCTACTTAATTCAAAAACGTAAATGATCAAGATAATAAGTTTGTAATATTGCACAATAAGAACTGAGAGAACAAAAACGATATTCAATAAACGCAGAAATAGAATCTTTAATCCACTTTTGTAATAAGAATGTCTAGACTGTGGAATGCATTGCCTGAGTGGATTTTTTCCGATAGTTACAATTTAGGCGTCTTCAATTCGAGAATGAATAATTTTCTTCTAGCCATCGGTTTCTTTGGTGCAGTTTACGTTCCATCGTAGACTGCACCGTCGCTTACCATCAGGCGAGACGAAGGTCAAGTGTGAACCTAATAGTAAACAATAAAGTAACATGTATATGTACTGAAAATATTCTCTTAAATTATTTCTTATTCCAAAGTTTTATACGAAAAGCAAAGTTTTATTATCAAAATAGGTAGATACAATGTTTTTCCATAAGAGGAAATTAGACGGAGCGTTCAAGTGGAACGTAATTGCCTTGTTCTCGCTAATAAGTTAAGACGATTATTTCTACTATCTCCAAACTAGCTCTGCTACGGACCGTTCCGGGAATTATCAGGTCATCATCATCACCATCCGCCAAGACGTCCACTGTTGAACATAGGCCTCCCCCCTAGATTTCCACAACGAACGGTCCTGCGCAACCTGTAACCAGCGGTTTCCAGCGACCTTTGTGAGGTCGTCTGTCCACCTAGTGGGAGGTCGTCCAACACTGCGTCTTCCGGTTCGTGGTTACACTCGAGAACCTTTCTTCGCCAGTTGTCGGTTGTCAGTTCTGCGAGCGATGTGGTCTGCCCATTGCCACTTCAGCTTAGCTTCTCTTCGAGCTATGTCGGCTACCTTCGTTCTTTTGTGAATATCCTCATTACGGATTCTGTCGCGCAAAGAGACTCCGAGCATAGCTCTCTCATTATCAGAATTTACAGAATTATCAGGTGCAACAAAATAAATATTCAAATTTAACTGGAAATTTTCGCTATTAGCAAATTCACAACAAACTCTTCAGCGAAATAGACAACAACTCTTATATCTGTTCGTATAGATAGTCGTAGGTACCGGAAACGCCTTTTATATTTTCCGTTAAAAAAATGGAAGTTAATTTCAGAGGCACAGTAAGGGTTATTAAAATGAAAGTTAATTTCAGAGGCACAATAAGGGTTATTATGCGAAATCCCTTCAATATAAAATGGTAGGTAAACAAATTACAAAACCGACAATAAAATATTTTCACTCAAAACATCAATAACGACCTCATGAAGATTTCCTATACGAAAAGTTGGCAACAATTCATTTCATAAATTGTACCAACTTCTGTTGCTATGTAAGTAAGACGTACAGCCGTTGAAATTAGAAAGAAAAGAAGTTAAGCGAGCTGACTGCCGAACTTTACTGATTGGAGAGACACTTGACAAAACTTTGTATTGCTTTCGCATTAAAAGAAGTAATAAAGGGATAAGTCGGAGGAGATTGATCGAGAGAGTTCCGAAGTTAGCGTGTATTGTTCACATTTTAATGTGATGCTCATTCCACGTTCACAAACTCCGAACTAGGCCGCAGGTAGAATTATTTAAATAAGCGTTCAAGCGTTCTTACCAAACTATTCCTATATCTGAAGGAAACTACACAGAAACAAGTCTAGGTACCTACAATACTTGTTCCGTTCGAAAGGTGTTTTCGACGTGGACTATTATTCATTTTAAAACAATTTGCTGCCTTATTTTAAACTTTAATAGTATTTTTCCCACAAAATGCTTCATTGAATGCACTACTATGTATACTATAATGTATTTAGAATTGAGATCTACTTCAGTGCCGGTGACATCTCAGGGGTAAAAGTCTTATAGTTTTTGAAAAGCACTAGTAATTAATTTACTGCTGCTGTAATTTATAAGAACAAAGAACTCAGTCTTTTCTTTTCCAACAGTCAAAGCTTTTCGTAACAACGCTAAAATAAGTAAAACAGGTGAAAAACACACGAATCATTTAAGTACCATCTAGGTACTTAGAATAAGCATATTTCAATTATCTGTAGACCGACGGAGGTCTAAAATTATTTCTTTTTTGTGATGTATCCTACTAATATCATAAATGCCAATGTTTGGATGTTTGTTGCTCAATATCGTCCTAACGCCTAACGTATGAACGGATTGGGCTGTAATTTGAAACACAGTTAGATTATAGTCTGGAAGAACACGTAGGCTAGGCTTTTTATCCTGATAAAACAACGAGAACCATGGGAACGGGAACTACGCGGGTAAAACCGCGGGGTGCTGCTAGTGTTTCATAAAGAACATTTAATTCCCTGTCTCCTTAGCAGCTATTACAATAAATTAGAAAACGAGGAAATATTCTTATAAGTGGTAAGTGGCAATGAATCTGATTTAATTGATTCTTAAACGAAGTGCTTTGTTGAAAAAAGTAGATGGCCAATTCGAAAACAAACGTACTTAATAGCTTAATTATAAAACCATTAGGATTCATTAGAATAGTATTGATAGTACCTAATAGGTGAGTTAAGGAAGATCGCTGGGTAATGAACAGAGGAAAGCGATACGGCACAGTTGTAAATTGTACCGTGCACAGGCGGAGGGATTATTCTGAACAACGATATAGGACACCGTCCTTTTTTGAAAACGGTATCTGAACGATATGGTTGAATTCTGGAAATATAGTCAAATAAATATCAAACACTATTTTTACACTGCTGTGATTTAGGGAATGATTGGCCCCTTAGATTGGTCTGTCTTATTGAAAAAAGCTTTAAAGTAGTTGTCTGACGGTTATATTTACAAATGGAATATGAGAATTTAAGTGAAGTTAAGTTATTATTTTGGAGTTTTTAAGCGTCTGTTAAGCAAAACTGCCGACGGAAAGTGTCTGGGAGTATTGGGGCCTTTTTTTAAGGATATTATCTACAACTTACGTGAAAATCACTTATTAGAAAATACGTGAAGAAAGACTTTTATTATTAAAGAAATTACTTAGTAATGTTTGTATGTACTTTCATAGCCCCATATCTCAAAATTGGCCGTCTAAGCAAGTTAGCGAGTGAGGATGTGTTCTTAGTACGTACTAACTCTACTCAATCGTCCACAGTTCATTCATGAGAAAATACGTGACGTCGGGCAGCTCTGGGATCTTGGACTATGACTCTATTCTTACACCTTAGATAGGCTTGCTCTTGACCGCTATCTCGCATGATATAAAGCGACGATGCCGTCTAGGAGTAAGCGCGCTTACCTAGAACTGATTCACTTTCGATTTGAAGACACCCAAATGGAATACCACACTTTAATATAGAAAAAAGAATATGATTAGTTTTGATATCGAATCTCTATCCACCAGAATAAGTACTTAACATTCCATCGTACGTGTGATTTTTTATGCTTTGTTTTAAATTGCAGCAAGCGAATGGACGTAATATGTTTCGATTACCGTTGCTTTGCCATCGTTCGGATTGGAATAAGACTACACAGAACAATGAAATTGAACAGTATCATCTGGTGTACTAGCTAATTAATGGTGTGTATGAAAAACGAGTTGTACGGATATTATGATACGCAACTGCAATGTTTAATTTACCGATTTTTCAGCTACAATTGTATCTTACTGATGATAGTTTGAAATATGCTTGGGAGGAATTTTGTGAGACAGTATTATAGGTACCTACTTACAGACTTAGTATAGATATGTTTCCTTGCACTTGTGACTTAACTATCTATCTCTCTCTCTGGCTTTCTAGACATGGTGACGGGGTCAGCTTTTCTACTTTTAGTTCTCGAATTCACTTTTCGAAACAGAAACTGCGCAGATACAGTATCATATAGTAGTACCTGGATCACCGCTAAATATGAATGTTTTTGATATAAAATTATAAATGTGACGGTTGAGATGTTTAGTTTTAAGTTAAACTGGTTAATTAATCGGTAATACTATTAAGTTACGGTGGTCTAGTCGGGAGAACGGCGGCTGCCGATCCGGAGACCCCGGGTTCAAACCCCACACGCACCACTGTCTTTTCGAAGTCATGTGCGTAATGCCGCTAACTTAAAACGGTGAAGGAAAACATCGTGAGGAAACCGACATGTACCTAGAATCTTTCGAAGTGTCATGTGTCATCCGCCAACCCGCACTGGGCCAGCGTGGTGGATTATGGCCTTAACTCTCTCCTTGCGAGAGAAGGCCCCGAGTCCCAGCAGTGGGAACGTTTAGTGGGCTGTTGATGATGATGATGATGAGTTAATTAATCACGTCTAAACAGACTAGGTTGAAATTTGACATCAACCATACAATGGTGTTGTTTTTTCAAGGTCCGATTGAAAAACAGGCTAGTTTAAAATTGATGGAGTGGCAAGAAATGCATCGCTATGATAAAAACGCTCGCTTCTCAAATTGAGTCTTTTATTACATCAAGGATAATGCGATTTGTCGTTTTGTGATGCAAACGTGAGCTACGCCACCGAATGCCACAAGAATTATGTACACCAAATGCAAAATAAATATATATACATATATTAACCTCAATAATATCAAAAAAAGCATGCACCCCAAAGTCCGTGGAGATTATTAAAGAAAAATAAATAGTCTATCTTAAAACACAAGCCCCGTTGAATAGTAAAGTTTCCAGGCTATGAACAGGTTTAAAGCTCAACTGAATTCCTCAAAGTAAGTTCAAATAAACTAGAACGCTGAATAATTAGGCTGTCAAAAAGCAATTCTATCTGAGCAAATTCTTGCCTTCTATTGAATAGTACTTAAATAAGCTTTGCCGTTGAAACTCTCAGAGTCATTCGGAACTTACATACTGCAGAAGTTTTTTCGGTCTTCAAAGTTGATATAAAGATTTCTTATTCCATTAATGTATATTTTTTAGGACTAGTAGTATTAGTACAGTGACAAGACGAGCCAGACGTGAGCTTAATGGAAAACATCAACCAGTAGTACCGAGATATTTGAACATTAGAATGTTCAAATATCTCGGTATTATCCTACCGGTTCATCACTGTATCATCATAATATAACACACTGTGCTCGTCACCCGGAGATGTAAGATGATTTATCTCATCGACTTGTAATTTCTCTGGAAACCTCTGATATATCTTGCAATATCAGTTAGTTTCCATATTAAATACGGGAGCCATATAGCCAATATAAGACCAAAGACGTCAAATGTAAGAGACACACAAAGGCTGCTCGGAGACCTGATAAAAAATCATATTTACATGTGTTGGTGACTAGTTTAATGATTCGGATTATAATATCGTCTTGTATCACATTCACGCACAGAACATGCCATAATATAAATAATTTAATAAAATCGTCTGCAATCCAAGGATTAATTAAAAAATACACGATTTTCACCGCGACGAAATCAGACTGTTACGTTCGGGTATACTAAAATATTGTAATGACGTTACTTCATTCACTTTCTCTTCTTCTCTCGAGCGATTTCCACTTGAAAATGATTTCTCGCTCACTCGCTTTGTTGATCTTTTTGCGTAGCAAAAAAA
Organism: Ectropis crepuscularia; assembly: GCA_963693475.1. Classification (NCBI taxonomy): domain Eukaryota; kingdom Metazoa; phylum Arthropoda; class Insecta; order Lepidoptera; family Geometridae; genus Ectropis; species Ectropis crepuscularia. Next base: position 23,402,054 of record OY856338.1, read on the forward strand.
ATTCTTCATCTATGTGTAAGACTGTTAGAATCAAAAATTGAAAGCGGCCAAGAGCGAGTCGGACTCGCCCATGAAGGGTTCCGAAGCAGCAAGTAACATAATACATAAGTTCTTGTAGTTCGTTGTTACTTTGATCGATGTTTTATTAATAATAGTCTGTTTGACGTACTACAAAAAACTACTTTCTACATAGATCGAGTACAAACCAATTTTCGGTGGAAGTTTGCATGATAATGTACATCATATGTTTTTTTTTAGTTTTATCAGTCTCTTATTTTAGAAGTTACACACATTTTACCACTTTGAAAGTGTCTCTCGCGCAAATAATTCAATATAGAAAAAAAATATTTTGAAACCTCAATACACACCCCACACTTATGTTTGGGTTTGATGAAAAAACATTTTTTGAGTTTCAGTTCTAAGTATGGGGCACCCCCAAAATTTATTGTTAGGGTTCCGTAGCCAAATGGAAAAAACGGGACCCTTATAGATTAGTAATGTCAGTCTGTCTGTTCGTACGTATGTTACAGCCACTTTTTTCCGAAACTATAAGAACTATACTGTTGAAACTTGGTAAGTAGATGTACTCTGTGAACTGCATTAAGATTTTCACACAAAAATAGAAAAAAAAAACAATAAATTTTAGGGTGCCCCATACTTTACTGACACTCAAAAAAATGTTTTTCACCAAAACCTTACGCGTATGGTATCTATGGATAGGTCTTTAAAAATTATATTGAGGTTCGAATTTTTTTTTTCCTAAACTGAATAGTTTGCGCGAGAGACTCTTCCAGAAACTGTTTAGTCTAGGGCCCAACTAACCTAATATTACCGTACTCAACGAGTACTACGCCTCGCACGACAACTGGTAGGGCAAGGGTACATCAGGTGGTACGATCTCGGCTTGGAGCAGGGGGTGCCCTGCCGCTGTAGCTTCTTCGACGCTGACTTCTAGCCGGTACGTAGAGATTCTATATCATTTTTGATTATTATCTAATGTCGGCTGACTCAATATTTGGGGATTGCATTGTACGAGCAATATCTAAGTCGCCTGTATACGTGCTGATTCGAACCCACAACCTGCAGACTAGGCTTACTAACAACTAAGCCTGTAACTAGACCAGTATGTGTATGAATACGAGTAAATATAATCATTCATGAAATTGACAAACAGTTGAGGTTGATTTAGTTACGGAAGGAGGTCGGTCGATGAGCTTACTAGTTTACTCGTATTGCTATAGAGCTATGTAAGTTCACCCAACGTGCTGTAGGTACTATGCTTAGTGAGTCGGCTTGTCCTCCAGACGTCGTCTAATTTGCATGGACTTTGCCGTTGACAGCAAAACCACTTAGTATCTTCCTCTCAACTATACCTAATTTGTAATACGGACTCTCCTTTGACTTATGGTTGCTAGCCTCTGTATAAGTACCTAACTTATAATAGTTAAATAAACCATAACAACGAAATTCTAAAACATTTTTGTCAATTATGACACAATTGATAGCAGTTTTGTATTTTTCGAACCGTTACAAAGTAGTTATTTTATACACTATATTTTTAGGTTTGCGCTTCCTCGTTATTTTGTATAATGATACACGATAATGCGGTCTACGATGGTGTGACTTTATAACATGACATTTTATTTTAGCCGTAAAAAATAAGAGAAATGAAATAGAAGGTTCGGAGAACAATATATGTTACTATAATTGAAAAAAGGCAATAATAAGGACTGGTGATAGAATTGATAATTTATATATAGATTAACTTTGAAATGTATTATTAAACAATACTAAATGTTGCGCAATACGTCACCTGCTGTACAGCTACAGATATTTTGTAGTTACGCGTGTTGGTGATGCAAAGTTTAAAAAAAAAAAGTTTCAAAATTTTCCTTCACTAAAAAGTGCAAAACTCTGCTAAAGAAGATATCACTTTAAAAAAATAGGAGACATAACATAGTAGTGTGCTTCAGATGATCTCTCCTGCCTATCAAAGCTGTCTTCCTTGTTTCTTTCTGAGTAGCGCAGAAGGTGCAAGGTCAATGTAAATTTGCCAACTAACAATATTACGCATATACGTAAGGCATACATGAAGCATAGGTACTCGAAGGATATCTGAAAACTTCCACATACATACATACAATAACATGGCACATTAAAATTAAACCAAGTTCCCAGATTTCAAATAACAGAAGCTCGCAAACGCGCATTCATGTTTTATTAATTATTCATTAATTAGTAGACATGGTGATTGCATATTTTACACTTGAACGCGTTATTTTAATTACATTTCCAATTTTAAAATGCACCTTTGAGTTACATCATGAACAAACCTATTTGATATCGAAAATATTAAACGGGACTAATGACGATCCAAATTAATATTTAATTGGCTGGACGTTTCGGCAGCACTTTAACCGCCGTGGTCACGAGAATAGGTACTCGTACAATCATGTATGTATGTTTCTGTTTTTATCATGGAATATTTTTAATACGAGTTTAAAACTAATTTTAGGTTCCCATTGCTGAGCTCTTCATTCATAAGAAGAGAATCAATACCATAATCCACGGCGCTAGATATGTGCGGGGTTGCAAACGATACATGCCTTCGTAAGATGACTTTCTTAGGACACGCCGGTTTCTTACGAAAATTTCCTTAATCGCCAATACGCTAATAAAAGCCAGTGGTGATGCTAAACTCGTATATCTACTCTTTAAAAATACCCAGAGGTGCAGGGAAAATTCGAACCTACGACCTCATTTTTAAAGTGTAACATCGCATGTTCTCGGCACTAGGCAACCACGGCTATTCGAGTACCTGCACATACAGTATATGAAAGAGACTGATCACCGTATACCACACTATACTAAACACTATTTGCTCAGAACATACACTTCCCAAAAACTTGTTTTTTTTTGTTGAGACAATTCGGTGTGTATAATTTCGATGTTTGTGACGTTAATCGAACTAAAACGGACCATTTGCAACAGCAAATAACTATAGGCAAATAACGTAAAAATAAAAAGTAAGAACAAGACCCCTTAGCTCGCAGGCCGGGCCCTTGCGTTCGGACAGAAAAAAAAGACAGAGCTTATAGTTTACTGTCAACAAGTGCTTTTTAAGTCAAAATGTTTTCGCCTTCTCTTATCATTATTATTGAGGTGTCATTCGATTCGGAATGAAATCTAGATATTTTTTGAGAATATTCTTAGCCCGCTCGCAAGGAATGCAATGGTTATAAACAATTTAGTGAAGATAAAAAATTGTGTTTCGTTATTTGCCAATATATCAAAAACTATTTGAGATATTTCCAATTTATAAAAAGATTAAAAAAAACCTCTTCCTTTACTAAAAATACTATTTTATATTTACTAAAAAAAACTCCTAGCTCTCAGAACTGTAAAACTAATATTTATAACTTTTCCAGAGGGTTGAAAATACACCCGAAAATGGTTGGCCCGGCTTACGCTCCTTCGGACCTTGATTAAATGAACATTATATAAACTTAATATGTAAATAAAAAAAAAATGAGGCACCTGCAGGATAGATCAATGAACAATAATCCGTGGCTCAAAGCTTTTTTCGCTATTTTTCAATAAGTAATCCATTATTTAATTAATATTTTTAGCAGCACGAGTGTTAACATTGTAAGTGCGATAAATATTAAACTATTAATCTGAGGGGTTTTCCTTTCGTAGAGCTTTTTTCAAAGGTTTTTGTACGAATTCCCGTTGGAAAAATGAAAAATATATTTATATTTTTCGATTCATAATTAAGAATTTTACTGAGGTGAAATATTACAAAGCTACATTAAACGAAACTTTTTTTTATATTAAATAAGTATTGTTCCGTTTTCTTAAGATCATAAGCTGAGAAAATGATCTTCAGTAACTGCTATTTTCTATTGTTTAAAAAAATGTTATACACAAATGCATTGTTTAAAGGACAGCTGATAATTATATTTTTAAATTATAATCTTTTATAAAAATAATGATTAAGAAAAAAACCGTTCCTTAAATAAATTGTTTAATAACGCATTTGTTAAATAACATTCTTTTACACTTGATAGGAAACTTAATGAACTGTGTTTTTTAATATCTGTTTATGACATTAAAAAAACGATTATTATTTAAATGTTAATTGTGTATTTAATTTAAGGAAACTTAATGAACTGTGTTTTTTAATATCTGTTTATGACATTAAAAAAACGATTATTATTTAAATGTTAATTGTGTAGTTAATTTATAAACTCTCTCCTTGCGAGAGAAGGCCCCGAGTCCCAGCAGTGGGAACGTTTAGTGGGCTGTTGATGATGATGATGAATTGTGTATTTCATAAACAGTTTTGTTGTAAATAAATGAATTGTCATTTTCTACATTTTACCCTATTGAAAGACGGGTTATGTTTTTCGCGCGTATGTTGCCAGAGAAATTACAGGCCTTAGAGATATAACATCTTAGATCTCTGGGTGGAGCACAATGCAATGCTAGGCAATGATTTGGACTCTTCATGTTCGAATAGCTGGCTGTCACTGTGCTGTTATGTGGCAGGCATGTTGCTTACCATCAGGCACATGTCATGCTCGTCTTGTCACTCTATATTTTTTTTAAAATCTTGTATGTTTGTAAATTGCTTTATTCCCACGTATCTTTCAAACGGCTGGATGGATATTGATAAAATTAAGATATCGTTAGATTCGTCTCAATCACCCAAGTGTCTTTGGATAGTATTTAATGTTTTTTTACATGTAGCTTTTTGCAGTCGGGTTTTTAAAATTAAAGTTATTTATTTTTCTACTAAAAATACAAAAACAACGATATCTTCTATTTTTTTTTATAATTTAGCGTAAATTGAACTTTCAAGGGAAAAAAATAAACTTTACTTATTCTTTATTAATTAAACAACAAACTTAGCCTTAAGTTCAAGTTCTCACTCAATTATTTATATTATGTATACCATTTGTTTACAAAAAATATCTTCGAGACATTTTTGTCCACTTTTGTGGCTGAATATCTCCTCTTAAACACTATTTTTATGTTCACTAAATTGGTTATAACTATTGTAATTTTTGCGAGTGGGCTTAGAAGGGAATTTTCACGAAAAATATCTAGATGCCATTCCGAATCGAATGACACCTCAATAATGATAGGAGAATAATAATATTGACTTAAAAAGCACTTGTTGACTAGACTATTCACTCAAGTTGTGTAAAATGATGGTAACTGATGTTCACTATAACACCATTTATTAATATGTCAATATTTCCAATTCAGAAGCCTACTAATTATCACATCTTTATTCATAAAATGTAAGACAACAAGATGTGGCAGCGTCTAAATGTCTTTAAATACCTATTTTACAAAGACCTCCCAACTTCAGTAATAACAATAAATGAGCACTTATACCAAAGTATATTAATTTGATAAGGCTTTCACACAATTCCATGATGGCCCATTTATGCTAATGGATAAACAGCGTAAATGTTAAATTCGTAAGTATCAATTAAATGTTGTTAATATTTGAACGTGGAATGGATAATTCTGTATTAATTCATTAATATTGAGCGTCTGCTGCTGTCACAGGGATAGGTTCGCTCTTGACTTGTTGTTGTGTCAGTACCTTTGTCTTGGAATCACAATTATGAATAACTGATGTTTGCGAACTGAGTTTAATGAAAATTCCGATGCTTGTTGAGTGGCACATTGTCGTAGTCAAAACAATCACATTGCTATCACTGAGTACAAACACGAGTAACGTCTTGTGTTTTATCTGTTTTTCCGATGGGTTTTCAATAAAACAATCCAGAAGGATTTATTCTGTACTAATGTTCCGAACTGTAAATCTAATTTCCGTAGTCTCTTCATATGGTAGCTAATGGAAAATAGGCGATTAGGCTGAAAGTTGTTTTAGTTGTTTCACTAGTCTTACTGTTTTGCCAAATTGTATGTATCATTTTAATGGTGTGAAGTAGATACAAAGAATTTTCATTAATTCTTTCAAATATTATTATGTGACAGAGATAACGAATTATTGATTTTATTCTTACAAAGTGTTTACGAGTCCTTAGAATTGGCTTTGTTAGGTATATGTGTAAAATTAGTTAACAAATGAGCTACCTACTAGCATCGTTTCGTGCGTCGTATTACTACTATCCGAACAGTGTTTTTAAACACAGAATAAATAATAGATTTTATTTTATGTGACTTTAAAAAATGAATAAAATGGTTTTCAAGTCTCTCCTGGGAAAAATCGAGGGATGGGAGGTTGACAAAAGTATTACAACATCGGATCACAATGCAATCACCTTCAGTTTGCGTCTAGTTAAAGCTCTTGAACAACAGAGGCCAATAACAACACGCAGATACAACACCAAGAAGGCAAAGTGGTCAGACTTTATGTCACAGTTAAAATCTTCCCTTGAAGATAGAGACATTTCGCCGGAGTCAGTTGGGAAATGTAAAAGTCCACTAGAACTCGAGTCGATGATTACGAGCTACACTGCTAGTATACATGAAGCCTGCGAACACACCATTCCACTGGTAAACTCGCCAAAGGGAAATCCGACACCCCCATGGTATACTAAAAAGCTCGAAAATCTGAAGAAAGAAGTTCTTAGACGAAAGAGAAGGATCAGGAATGCCGCCCCTGACAGAGTTGAACTTGTAGTCGAACAGTACCAAATTGCTCGGCAAGACTACAAGGAAAAAGTCAAACAAGCTCAGACGGAGAGTTGGAAGGAGTTCTGCACGAACCAGGAAAAAGAAAGTATGTGGGACAAGATCTACAGAGTGATGAGAAAAACCTCGACAAGACAGGAAGAAATACTCCTAAGAGACATCGAAGGTAACACGTAACACTCTATCCCCACAGCTATCAGCAGAACTACTTGCCAAAACCTTCTATCCCGACGACTCTGAGAGCACAGACCAACCGTGTCATACAGAGCTACGGGAGAAAACGACAGAAACGCCTATGGACTTACCGGAAAATGATCCACCATTCACATCAGCGGAACTGGAATCAGTATTGAGAACTTTGAATCCAAAAAAAGCTCCCGGTACAGACGGGCTAACCGCTGATATATGCGCCGCAGCCATACGTTGCGAATGGAAGATTTTCTTGGCGATAGCAAACAAATGTTTGTCCTTGAAACACTTCCCCAAGCAATGGAAAGAGGCGCACGTGGTCATATTACGCAAACCCGGTAAGACAGATTACACACACCCAAAATCTTACCGCCCCATAGGTCTTCTGTCCGTTCCCGGAAAAATCGTCGAAAAGCTTCTGGCAAACCGACTCCAATGGCATCTCCTCCCAACCATAAGTAGGAAACAGTACGGCTTCATGCCCCAAAGAGGCACCGAAGACGCCCTCTATGACCTGGTAGAGCACATCAAAAAAGGAGTAGACAGTAAAAACACCGTACTCCTAATCTCCCTGGATATAGAAGGCGCCTTCGACAATGCATGGTGGCCCGCCCTCAAAAATCAATTAGCGAAAAAGAGGTGCCCATCAAACCTCTACAACATGGTAAACTCTTACCTCAGCGACCGTAAAATCAAGGTCAACTATGCAAGAGCAGTCTTTGAGAAGGAAACAACCAAAGGATGCGTCCAAGGGTCCATCTGTGGACCAACCTTTTGGAATGTGATCCTAGACTCGTTACTGCGAATGCTAGAAGCCGAGAGAGTATACTGTCAAGCATTCGCGGACGACGTCGTTCTCGTATTTACAGGCAGCCCGACCATCATCGAACAGCAAGCGAGCAGGGCGCTGAGCATGACAGTGGAATGGGGTAAAATTAACAAACTCAACTTTGCAGCGCATAAAACCAACGCAATGCTTTTTACCAAAAAGTTGAAGTACGAACCTCCAAACATTGTCATGTCCGGCGTGCGGCTCGATCTGGTCGAGGAAGTCAAACTGCTAGGCCTACTGATCGACCGACGGCTCAACTTTAAAGCACATGTGACCGCCCAATGTAAAAAGGTGGCGAACATTTATAGACAGCTAGCATGTGCAGCGAAGGTGACCTGGGGATTAAATGGCGAAATCACGAGAACTATCTACGTCGCGGTGGTGGAACCTATCATCATGTATGCCTCAAGTGTATGGGCGCAAGCGGCAGACTTCGAGGAAAACAAGTCTCATTTGAACGCAATCCAAAGAGGTTTTGCCCAGAAAATCTGTAAGTCGTACCGTACTGTTTCTCTAAAATCAGCACTTGCCCTTTCCGGTCTGCTCCCCTTGGATCTGAGGATACAGGAAGCAGCAAATTTGTACAGAGTAAAAAAAAACCTCTCCCAAGACTACCTCCCACCAGAAGTGGAACTCGAACGGAACATTAACTACCTGGACCAACCCCATCCGTCCACACAGGTATCCGTAGAGTACGAGCTCATAGAAGACACCTCCAATCTTCCAGAAGGACCTCAAATTTATACTGATGGCAGTAAGGTTGAGGGTAAAGTTGGAGCTGCTCTAACATGGTGGGAGAAAGGCAAAGAGGTCAAGAACTTGACCTTCAAGCTCCACTCCGAATGCACAGTCTTTCAATCGGAACTTTATGCTCTTTACCGGGCAACTCAAATGGCGTTAACGAGCAAGGACCCAGAAGTTAATGTCCTGAGTGACTCTCGATCTTCACTCGAACTGCTAAGTAACCCAAAAACGAGTCACCCCTTGGTAAAGTGTGTAAAGGAAAACATTGGACAGATAAATGCTGAAGGGCGATCTCTTCGTCTTTTCTGGGTGAGAGCGCATGTTGGCACCATTGGCAACGAAAGAGCTGACGAACTGGCCAAATTGGCGGCGCTCACCGAATCACCCAGGGACTACGAGGGGATCCCCTTGTCCTACGTCAAACGGAAAATCCGCGAAGAATCGGTCAAAACATGGCAGGATCGATATGAAACCTCGGACACTGGAAAAGTCACCCAGACGTTCCTCCCCGACATAGCAAACGCATATCGGGTGATTAGAACCACGAAACTGACTCCCTTCCAAGTACAAGCGTTGACGGGACACGGAGGAATAGCAGAATACCTGTACAGATTTAAGCTCAAGAGTAGTCCTGCATGCGAGTGTGACCCCGACCAACCCGAAACGGTATGGCACGTGCTAGTCGATTGTCCCCGATTCATGGCCGCAAGACATGAGCTCGAATGTATGATCGACGGAAGGCTGGTTGTCTCGGATCTCCACAACATCTTAGCAGATCCAGATAACAGAACACGGCTTCTGTCCTTCATGGAGACCTCATTCCGCATAGCGGCCAAGAGAAACTCCACTATTTCAAATACGCACCCCCCTTCGCCACCACACCCTGCCCCGCTGTCCGTGGACGCCGCGAGGAATGCGGTTCCCGCCCAACATAACTCCTCGAAGAGCATCTCCATCCAACAACTACTGGAGAACGCAGATCGAGGAGAGGCTGGGATCCGTATCCGTGGAGTGGCTCTCTTCATGGACAGCAACAAAGAAAGATTCGGAATAAGCTTTTGCTTCGCCTGGGAACGGAAACGAGCCCGTTTGTCGCCTGGATTGTCTTGCCTGCTTAATGGGAGTACCGCAAAAGTCACTATGAAGCGGAAAACCTACGACGCTATGCCGGTGTGCGAGGTAGACGGCCACCGATTTCGGTTGGTGCGATCGAAAAACAAAACGATTGCACTAATAGAATACTCGGAAGGTCGGACGCCTTTCACACAGGCAAGTGCGCTGCTCGCACATCTGAGCAGAAATGCAGGTGAAGCACCCCGGGTGATAAGCGTGGATGCGATGGCAATCGAATACTCAAGAGCGAGAGTCGCAGACCGGCTGGGTTGCATTGAGGCCTCTAAGCATCATGAGGTTGTCGTATACGAAGACAGGGGAGAAAATCTGAGTTTCCTCAGAGCCCCTTCGCACGACCAAACAAATGCAACTGACAGCTGGGGACATCCTGTTCCTAGTTCGACCATCCAAACCGGCTCCGAAAGAGCACAGCAGAGGGCAGCCGCGGAAAAAGCTTCAGCCAATCAAAGTGGCAGCCGAGGCACCAAGACGGCCTTCATGACTGCCTTCAACGCAGCAGCAAGGAGCGTACTCCGAATTTCATCCCATTCATCACCCCCCTCGACGTCAAAGACCCCCAAAGCAGCTTCACAACAACAGATGAGCCGAACGAGAGCCGACATGGGACAGGTTGAACCGCCCCGCTATGTCACGGCTTCGGAGCCACGGAGCCATGCACGAAACGCCTTCATCGAATTCATAGCCACACTGAGCGCGACACGACTAGTCAACCTTAAGACCTGTGAAAACATCATGCAGTTCTATAGGCTAGGAAGTGAAAGCCTCTTAAAGGCGAAACTCGAGGAGGCCGAAGCAGCCATTTACAATAATGTCACTTCCCGGGTCATCAAGGGAACCATGACAGGGCAGTATATGGCAGCTTACAGTGCTGAAAATGGCTTCGTGACACTGAACGAGAAAGAGACAGAGCGCGCGGGAAGGCCTGTTTATGCGACAACACCAAACGACCCAATTGTAGTTACCGCCCGATGCACCAAGATTATGCTGGACGATAAGATCCTAGAGATGGCCAAGACCATCGAAGGGAACTCGAACGTCAAAGCGAATTGGGAAAATTGGGAGATACCGAGAATACAGTGGGTCAACGGAGTTCCGGGATGTGGAAAGACAACATGGGTGATTAGACACTTCGACGTGGACAAGGACGCCATCATCACCACAACAACTGAGGCAGCAAAAGATCTCAGAGAAAAGCTATCGCACCGAATCGGAAATCTGGTCAAAACCAGAGTGCGAACCATGGCTTCTGCTCTGGTAAATGGTTTCGGAAGAGAAAGTTTCAGTCGCCTCATGGTGGACGAAGCTCTCATGAACCATTTTGGAGCCATTGTGATGGCTTCAAGGCTGTCTGGTGTTGGTGAAATTGTCCTCATCGGAGACGTCAATCAGTTGCCTTACATCGACAGGGAAAATCTCTTCGAAATGAGGTATCACCGCCCAAACCTGGTAACAAAGATCAGCCAGGAGTTGCTCTGCACACATCGCAACCCGATGGATGTCGCATATGCGCTGAGGGAAATATACTCCGGTATGTACTCCTCAGCGTCCCGTATAAAGTCCCTAGAGCAGAGAAGGTATAAGGGAGCGCAAATACCCAACACCCTACCAAACACCCTCTTTTTAGTTCACACTCAAGAAGAGAAGGAGACCCTGACAAACCAGGGTTATGGGTCAGGCACCGGGTCACGTATCCTTACCATCCATGAAGCTCAGGGACTAACATACGAGTCGGTGATCGCAATCAAAACCAAGGCAAACATGAAGCTGCACGAGAGCGTGCCCCATGCGGTTGTTGCAATCTCGCGGCACACAGGGACCTTCACATACTACGCTGACGACACCGACGACGCCATCGGCCGGTTCGTGCGGCGAGCGTCGGCTGCATCACCGAAGACCATCCGAGACTTCAACCTGCAGATGGCCATCAGGGACAGAAATGCGGCCGTTGTGGAGGCTCTGGGCCGGGAGAAGGCGGCTTGGGCAAATGACAGTTGGGCAAAGAATCGATGTTGAGTCGATTACTAGCGGAATCCCAACCGGTAGTGATCGGCTCAACAGACGAGCACTAGAATTAGGTGTAAAATGTTCCCAACTCCCCCCTATTTTCCTCTTGTTCTCCAAATCCAAGACACATGTAAAAAAAAAAAGAATTGTAATGACAAAGATCACGGACCCCGGCGTCTGTGGAGTGGTTAATTTAAATAAAAAAAAAAAAAAATAAAAAAAAAAAAAAAATGGTTTCTGGCTACACAGTACCTACCTACATATATGACAGACCGCTTTATTGGAACGAAGTTCATTATAGAGCAAGAGCCCATAGACCCCAGATCTTTGTCATTTAAAAAAAGCGGAATGTTTGTCAGTGCATGCTAACAATATACGTTAGAACGATACCCCATTATAAAGTTTAGGTCATCCTGGTTTTGGCAGATAAATAGTACTAAAGGTGGGTGAAATGTGGGTGAAATATAGTATATATAGAATTTATTAGTATTATGGCTTTATATTAGTGCCAAGTGATAGGGCTTGACTAGTAGAATACTATACTATAAGAATATCACCAAGGCCGAGCCAATGGCGTAATACTACAAGAGTGATTTGGTGAGGGTAGCGGCTGGTTTAATAGTGTCTGGAGCCTTTGTCTCATATATGGACTGGCGCATGGTTGTTTTGAATTAGCTAGGGACATATACAGTAGGTAAATTTTGTCATTGCTGCATTTTTGTGATTGTACTCGTCAATAATATTTTTTTGATTAGAAGAGAAGGCCCCGAGTCCCGGCTGTGGGAACTTGTAGTGGCCTGCTTATGATACTTAGGCTATTCATTATCACTCATGTATTTTGGATAAAAATCACCTTATATGTATACTGTAACGTAAGTAGAGTTATAATTGCATGAACATGAAGGGTGTCTGGCAAGTGGCTAACACGATGTTAATGAAATCAATAATGTGATTTTTATTAATATTTTGATAATAATACCAAAGTGGAGAGAGAGTTTTTAGTAGTGGTAGGATACTTAGCAGAGTCCGCCTGGAGAAGGACCACACCTTTGCCAGTTATTCTACCGCCAAGCAGTACCTAATGTGCGAACATTACTGTGTTCCGGTTTGAAAGGCAATGTTTCCAGAGAAATTACAGGGCTTAGAGATATAATAACTTAAATCTCTGGATGGCGAGCGCAGTATAGAGCTAGATAATGATTTGAATTCTTCATGTTTCAATACCTGCGAGTCACTGTGCTGTTATGTGGCAGCCATGTTGCTTCCCATCAGGTTACGTGTCATGCTCGTCTCGTCACTCTTTATTTAAAAAAAAAAGTATGCTCAGAGTCTCTTTGCGTGACAGAATCCATAATGAGGATATTCGCAAAAGAACGAAAGTAGCCGACATAGTAAGCAAGCTGAAGTGACAATGGGCAGGCCACATTGCTAGCAAAATTTACAACCGATGGGAAAGACAGGTTCTCGAGTGGCGACCACGAACCGGAAGACGCAGTGTTGGACCTCCTACTAGATGGAAGATGACCTTACAAAGGTCGCTGAAAACCGCTGGTTGCAGGTTGCACAGGACCGTTTGTTGTGGAAATCTAGGGGTTCAGCAGTGGACGTCTCTCAAGACGTTGCTGAACATAGGCCGATATGATAGCCGATAGGATCAGCCGCAGCTAATGATCGATACCAAAATATGAGACTTTATAATTTGACATATTTGGATCGGTGTTTCATAGGTACGTACACTTTTAGTACCGTTTATCTGTCAAATCCAGGGTAACCCAAACTTGCAAATGGGGTATCGTTCTTACCTGCGTTGGGAGTATGCGCTGACAAACTTTCAGTTTTGTTAAAATAACGAAGGTCTGGGCTTCACGGGTTCTTAGTGCATTACGGGAGGCTTGGAGGATTTAGGGATTTTGCTGCGCGACTGAACTAATAAAAATACGAGACTAAAAGCGTAAGAAAAATATAAAACGGAAATGACGCGTGTTTGCCCGTGACCAGTGTTGCCTGTTAGAATTATTTTCAAAATAATGTTTTAGCGCCCTATGCTGATGACTATTTCTACTACCTGGTACTTTTAGAAGAATAAAAAGTTTAGTCTTTGAACAACCACATGCCGTGTTTTATTATTGCGAACTTTTTTTAGATGATCGTACCATCTATACAGATAACGAAGTGTCAGATAGTGAAGTGTATTAAAACAACCGGTTTTTACTACATGCATATTATTTATGTATAGACGGCACATACGAGTATACATATATACCAAAATACATGTTTTACCAATTTTTGTCTTACTGTCTGCCTGTTTGTTGCGGCTGTTCTCCGAAACGGTTGAATCGATTATGATGGGTCTTTAACTATTAGATAGCGGATGTTCTAATGGATAATTTAGGCTACTTTTACGTAAGGAAAATAAACAGTGTTCCGTTAAATAAACAGAAAGCCCTTAAAACGCGCACAGAAGAGCATACAGCGGGCACTAGCTGTTTTTGCAAATTGTGTTGCTTCTATATTATTATCCGAAGGAACTACGTTCCTACGTGGTATCCCATGACACCACAATTTTTATTATATGTATTAAATCAAGGTTTCTTGGAGCAAAAACGATAAAATATCGAGTGAAAACGCCTCGGTAAAGAATGCCGCTTTGTGATGTTATAATAGAGACAAAACCAAGCAAAATAGAAGCAAAAACACGAATTCCTCTTCGTTTCTTCGTTCGAGCTTCGTTTGACATAGCTCGGAGAAAGTTATGTTATGAAGGGATGGACGGTTGTATTAAAATTTGGTCATTTTCAAAGTTATAAGCAAGAAATCCACTGGACCAATTATAATTAAATTTGCTACACAGATATACTAAATTCCAAGAAAAGAACTAGCCCACTTTTTATTACAAAAAAGGGTTGAAATGGGGGATGAAAGTTTATATGGAAGTTCGTAATTGTTGAAGATAAAACCACGAAACTTCGTATCTAAACACTTGACGCGAAGCAAATACATGTTTGTTCTAGCAATTTTGTAATTTCGAATTGTACGGAGTTAAAATAGGGGTTGAAATGAGAGATGAAAGTGTATATTATGGAAGTTCGTCATTGTTGAAGATAAGATCATGAAATTTTGGAACTAGACACTTGATATCCATACTAATATGAAAATAGCTCTGTCTGTCTCTTACGCTTTAACATCTAAACCACTGAACCGATTTTGATGCAATTTGTAAAGGACAAAGCCGACTTTTAATCACGGAAAAAGAATTGTAGGGATGGACATGAGGAATGAAAGATGGAAGTTCGTCAATTTTGAAGATAAAACCGTTAAATTTTGGAACTAGAATCTAGAAATCCGTACTATTTTATATTATAAATGTGAAAGTAACTTTGTCTGTTGGTCGGCTATGCTATAAAGCTGAACTGATTTTAATGAAATTATGTAAAAATACTTCAATATAAGCTGTTTTAGAAAACGTAAATTTGTATGGGTGTACAAGTGCACTACTACTTACTCAACTTTTTTTTTGCGAAACTTTTTTTTTTGTAAAAGCTAGTAATACGTATATAATTGTAAATATATATCTAATTATTATACATAGAAACACCCAGAAAAACATTGTTTAAACAATTTGTCTCAAACGATTTTACGAATTTGAGAAAACCTCGTACTACATTTTTAATTAATAATGATGATTCAATTAAAATAATAAATAAAATTAATTTAATTGAACCATTAAATAATTTGATTATTGTGTATTTCTCTATTCTACGTAAAGATGTTGGGTCCAAGGCATGGCAAATGAGTTGGGAAAGAGGCACTTAGGCATCGAAATATTAATAGTAAACAATTGCCTACCACTGAGTATTTTTCCTAGTGCAAATGTCCAAGTTTTATCAACACTGGCATTGAAGGCGAAGGAAAACATCGTAAGGAAACCGGCATGTTCCAAATATCTTTCGAGGTCATGGGTCCTCAACCAATCCGCACTAGGCCAGCTTGGCAGATTATGGCCTTGACTCCCTCCTTGTGAGAGAAAGTCCCGAACCCCAGTAGTGGGAACATTTAGTGGACTGCTTATGTGCATTATTTTAATGAGAAAGACCAAGAAATTGGATGCCATACGAAATATCCATCAGTTTCATAGAAGTGTCACCTAAATGCAAATTTTTAGATCCCCTGAAATTAGAAAGCGGTCAAAAAGACCGCTCTTGTACGAGATTACATTGTAGTCATACTTATTTTTATGATAAACTAGCTGAACGCGCGAGCGTTGCTACGCCATCTATCGAAAATCGATCGTACCAATTCCAAATTTTGAACAAATTCGGTTACTTTAGGTTCTAATGACGCAACCTTTAAAATATGACATATGCTGTCACGCAACGAAAGCTCTCAAAAAGCAATATTTTTTCCCGTTTTTGTTACATTTTTAATTCGTGCTCTGCTCCTGTTGACAGTAGCGTAATGTTAAATAGCCTATAGCCTTCCTCGATAAATGGACTATCCTACAAACAAAGAATCTTTTAATTCGGACCAGTAGTTCCAGAGATCCTTGCGTTCAAACAAACAAACATACAAACCAACAAACTCTTCAGCTTTATAATATTAGTATAGATGAATAAGGAATAATTATCACTTCAAAGTAATTTGGTACGTAAGAGTTAAATAGATCAAGCTTATTTGAAGAAAGTTAAATAGAGCAAGCGCTTGACGACCTATATCGTAATTGATCCGAACAGGCGAATTCTCACCTTAACCGTAACTAATACGCGGATTAATTAACGACCGCATTTCGCGGCGAAAAATTCAATTAATATTTAGG
Organism: Ectropis crepuscularia; assembly: GCA_963693475.1. Lineage (NCBI taxonomy): Eukaryota > Metazoa > Arthropoda > Insecta > Lepidoptera > Geometridae > Ectropis > Ectropis crepuscularia. The sequence goes on from OY856338.1 coordinate 23,418,448, forward strand.
GCACGAACAATGATGCTCATTAAGAATTAACGCTCAATCGCTGTGTTTTACGCACCGGCGTCCCGCGTAGCAGCCTCGGGGGAAATCAGGAGAACGGGCCTTACCGTCGTGCCAATAGGCGTAATACACACGGTGGATTTTTTTTACACAGATGTTCAAAAAGTTAAAGTAAAAAGTCCGATTTAACATTCGTAAGTTTCGAATCTAATCTGCGCTCCCGATTGTGATGTAATAGTGTTTCGAATTGTGAAGAAACCACAGTATTTTAAGACATCTTTCGATCCGCCAACCCGCTCTTGGCCAGCCTTGACTTTTTCTTTGCGAGAAAAAGAAGGCTCTGAATTCTCGCAGTGAGAATACAAAGTGGTCTGATTAATTATGTAATGCAAAACAGTGGCGCTATGAGTTTGACGTGTTTTTTAATGGGGCCTTTGGGTGTTGGTCTCATATAGCTTCTACTGAAAATCGAACCTTGAAATAGCGCAGAAGTTTAGCTTAAAATAAGTAAATACCTAGATCAGGTTTCTCCGCACGGTTTCTTTGTACCAATTGTAAGCAGATGAGGTCTATGTTAGCTATGGCAACATAGTGATGTGCTGCGACAAAAGTATGATACTTCCACAAGAGCGACAAGATAAGAGAGATTTGACCCGTGGGCTTTCGGTGTAAAGAGTTTATTCTAACTCTATACGTAGTATATGTAAACTCTTTGAGCAGAAAGGTGCCAAATTTGACTCATCAGTCTTTGCGTTTGTTAAACAGTTACACACATGCGTAACTGTTTGCAGCATCAGAGCTGGTACAGATTTTGCCTGCTGACTTTTAATACGCTTTAATTTTTTGTGTGATATCAGTGATTTTTGTAAGAAAAAATTAAAATGACATTGTAACACTACAGGAACTATAAAACAATTAATGATTTTTGCGACAACATCAACAACAATCCTAGATTCAATTAATACCACTTTTGTCGAAAAAACACGATAATGGAACTAAGGTAAATAAACTAAGATACATGTGTACACTTTTCATACGTAACAATCACATACCTAACCTATAAAAGGATAACTTTCCTTCCTTAGCTATCGTGCAAAAAGTAACTGTGTATAAATGCCTTAACAGTGAATACTTGCTCTATTCATGGACACTTTTCACTTTTAATACCCACCTGTGTACTCCGACCTTTCTTTAAGATAGCAATTGTTTTTTTCTTATTGTTTATTACATGGGATTGTTTAACTTGTTGCGTATTGGAAACTAAATTCCTTTGAGACAAAACTAAAATAAAGAAAGGCACTAAGTAATTAGATTTTGGTTTCAAAGATTTTGTGAAATTTTAAAATACCATATTTGTTCAAGACTGAAAAAATAACAAGAGGAAAATTACCAGCAATATGTTTCTGAATTGAAAACTTCTTTAGCCGCGTTAAATTTAATTGTATAACTATAAGTATATCTGGAGTGTGAGGCTCGGGAACCACCACGTTGTGCACCCTGGACATCACACAACAACTTGCCTCAGTGGCATCTTGTTGTGTGATGGCGAATCCCGGCCGGAGCTGGGAACTTCTACTTGAGCTCCCCTCCCTCTTGAGCTGCAGTGCGTGTAGAAGTTGGAGAAAAGGAATGGAAGATTTGGGAAGGTTACTCGGCTCTAACTTCTATCGGCCAAGTAAAAAGCCTTTAGCCAAGCCTACCTTCCTCCCTGCTAGTTAGCCAAGATGCTCGACAGTGAAAGGTTGTGTGAGAGGATAGATATCGGATCGTGGTCGATGTTACAAATACTTAAACGACGAGGTTTGACATTTAACCTGTGGGATACTTTGCCTGAGTGTGTATTTATTTCCTTAATAATATAATCAGGGTGTTTTCAAGTTTAGAGTGAATCCGTTTCTTATAGGTTTGCGCGAACTATCATGGACTTCATAGTCGATTCATATCAGGCGAGAAGGCTGTCAAATACAACTAACTACTTATTATCGATTTAAAAAAAAACTAAAAACCAACAAGAATTATAATTTTCTCCACAAAACCGCGAATAGTTTTCAGACAAATAAACTGAAATTATATTTCGTGTATAAAAGAGGACCGTTGCGTGCTGTCGTTAAGACTTATAGATTCAGTATAAATATTCATTCCGTTTAATTTATTATAGCAGCGGGGTCGGTGTAATTATAATCTACTGTATTACCAGTTTATAATACGACTACAGGTAAGAGGAAAAACTAATTTATGGGGCACTTACTATTTATATTAACTTTAAGTAAAACGGAATATAAAAGGTATTTTTAAAAACTGTTGTTTCAATTTAAAAAACATATTATTCACTAGCAGAATTCCGCGTAGTTCCCATTCCTGATAATTTTCCGCGATGAAAAGTAGCTATGTGCTATCCAAGACTATAAACTGAGTTCCAGTTTCTTAATCCGATCGATCCGTTCAGTCGTTTCCAAGTGATTGAACAAACAAACATCCGAAGATCTAACAATCCTTTAGCATTTTCACATTAGTAGGATGTGTGTAGGTACGGATTTTATTATAGATACTTGAAGCTCTTTATTCCCAATTCTTTACTTCTGACTACTCCATAGGCTCGAATCCCTCCCAATTTGACCGTTCACAATGACCAAGAGACATACTGAGTGACACGGATGACCCCATCGCCGCCAATACCTTCATCAGTGTGTAACAACTGACAGCGCATAGCGATTTTATCCGCGTGCAACGTGCAACACATCCCCGTGATTATCTCGTAAGAATAAAAAAAAATGTGTATCCCCACTTTTTACTATTTTGAAAGTACGTCTCGCGCAAATTATTCAGTATAGTAAAAAATGAGATTAGAAACTTCAACATCATTTTTGAAGACCTATTCATAGACAATCCACACGTATGGGTTCGATGAAAAATTTTTGAGTTTTAGTTCTATGGAACACTCCCAAAATGTATAATTGTTTTCCGTCACTACCACTATCTCTGTTGAATTGACATGTTTTTACGTGAGCATAGCAGCTAGTCTTACATATTATTAATATTTTAAATAGAAAATCATAACAAACAAAATGCAAAACGCGGTTTATGTAAAGCTTGTTTACAATATGTCTATCATGCGAAGTAGTTATTAATGCAAAATCTTATTGCATTAATTATGTAAACAGGTGAACTCGTGGAATTGTTGGATGCCCTAGCATGACATCGGAGAAACATCCGAGATCCAGTGTTAATAAACTCTGTTAGTACCTATAACCTGGCTTTGACACTCGATCAATACTAACACTCATTTGTTCTAGACTGTTTCAGAACTTATTGTAATCGACGTGTTCTTTTATATAGCTTTTATTTTACTACTTTTTCTTATACACAGAGTAACTGCACGAACAACACCTATGCCTGATAGTAAGCAAAACGTCTGAGCACATCAACATAATGTCAGAATTTCCACTTGAAGAGTTCAAATTACTACCTTGCAAACTTTCCTTCTAGTCGTTTTAAATAAAGATTTGAAATTCTTTATTAAATTTTCTTTTATTTATTACTGATTTTTAACTACAACTGAATCACAGTGCCATATTTACATATTATATCGATATAATATACTAATAGGTACATCGTAAAACCATTTGTATATGATTTTTTTGGGTTCATATATAATTTAAGCATAAATAATTTACTAACAAATTATTAATATTTTACTTTTTAGAACTATACATGTTGGCGGTATAATAAGTCTCAAAGCTAAATATCTGCTTAAAGATCAAACGAGTTTTAAGGTACCATCTTAATCGCAAAAGCTTGGCCAACTCTTGAAGGTACTCGTGCAGCCTACGACGTTGGCGGTTCGCAAACAAAGGGGGGTCTCACAATGCTGTTAGCATCAAACACTGGACCTACCCACCGTCCTATCACCGCACTCATGCGATAATAAGAACAGTACTTAAACTCTATTAATACTTAAAGTCCTTTCGAAGTGTTTAATATAATATGTTTTGTTAATTTTAGAGGGTCAACAAAATAAATTAACTCCGTTGAGATAAATTGAGTGTTGTTCGATAAATAACAGAAACTGTTTCTCCGATTCATACGTAATTTTTGGATTGAAAAGATTATTTTTATCGCAGTCTGGTGGACACCTAGTTACGAGTAAAACTTGTTCATAACAAGTGTCTTTCGACTTAAAATAGGAGTTTCTCGAAACCAAAACAGGTGCTTGTTTATTGCCTACTCTAACAAACAGTGGATGAGGTAAAAACTAATTAATATCTTTCCACCTACAACATACATATATTTATAAACATAATGCTCTAATCATCCACTAAAGCGACTAATGTGGTTATCGGGATAAGAGGTCTGTCTGGATCAAATTGTTATTAAATACGCAGGCCAAAATCTAGATAGATATTTAAGTTATTCGGTGTACATTTCTGGCCTCGTGGTTAATACTGTCTGGCAGTGTCATAGGTAGTAGGTGCAATTCCCACCCAAGAAATATATTTATGTGATTCACACAAATATTTGTTTTGAGTCTGTGTGTTTCTATTTAATTAGGATGACGACTGACGACTGGGTCATAAATACGGCATTTTAATTAGTCCTTCAGCTAGGTTATAGAAAAATATGGGGCACGTATTTTTCGTTTTATTTATTAATTTATTAAAAATCGACAAAGATATACACCATTTAACTTTAGAAGTGGGGATCGTGAAGTCACTTTATTGTAGAAATCGTACCTAAAGGGATGCCACTTGAAATTTCTGAGCACTGTTATTACGTCATTTTTGTTTGTAAAACAAAAGAAAAAAAGTGTAGAATATTTTTTAATACTCGTAAGTCTAACTGACAAAAAAAAATTGTTTTAGTCGTCTTGCATATTGTATTAATTAGAATTTTAAATCCAATAGTTCAAGTTTCCCTTAGTTTGAGGTTAGGTGTCATATGAGAAATGTGTCCCGATGTCTACCCATATATAAAAATATGTAATTATGCATTTTTAAACAAAAATATAGTCTGGTATCAGGGAGTAATACGAATGTAGCGCCATGCAGACCTCTTGTAGGTAAAATGGCGACGAACCTTAGTCACCCGTCGCTCCATATCGCTTCGTGTCTGTCCGTCGTAACTTGATGGCTGTAGGCTTGTTTACGTCTATCTCAAATACATGACTCAAATATTGCCGGCGCCGTGCTATAGGATCACAAACATTTTAAAATAATATCGGACAGTTCACTTTGTGTGACAATTTTGTGTTTTACAAAGTTATTAGCAAAATACAATTGCGTTAAAAGGTCTCCACCTAAATATCGGTAAGCAATACAAACTGCCTCAGGAATTGTGGACAAAAAATCGCAAGTCCTAGCCATTATTGGTAAATTAATTATTTACGAAGACCATAAATCATCTTAAAATATTAATTACTGTACCATGTCTGATAAAACCTCTATGCTCTCAAAGTAAATACCGTTTAGTAATAGTTCAATCACTTTGAACACCGATTTTCTATTGCACAAAGGCACAAAGTGAATACTCGATACTGAATTGATAGAGATGCATTGAATAACTTTTATAAAGGGTGAAATTGCGTTTAACTTCCGTATTCTCAGGCAAAAGTACAGTACAACTTTGTCTCTTTGATTTATTATGGTATCAAAATGTGGCAAATTTCGATGTCAATGTTATTTTACTACATAAAGTTACAGATGTTTGGATCGTGGACACTTTGACAAAATTATTGACATAATATATGAGTAAATATACATACATATGGATCTATCAGAATATGAAGTTAAGTAAAATAGGTTAAAACCGCGGGTAAACACTTGCAGTGCAAGTGTTAACACACTCGTCCCTCCGACCTGCGGTTTTTCCGCCGTGATTCCTGTTTCCGTAACTTTCTCGCAATAAAAAGTAGCCTATGTGCTATTCCAGATTCTAATTTGTGTTTCAAATTAAATCCGGTCTATTCAGCAGTTAGGACGTGATTGAACAACAAACAAGTAAACTTTCTTATTTACAATCTTAATAGGAGGTGTGTCAAATCTCAAATACTGCCGTATATTGGTGCCCATGCGTTTTGGCCTCCCACGTGTCCGTACTTAATGACGCCTGCTTTAGACGTCCTTTGTCACGGCAGGACAGCCTTTGGCGGCTATAAACTCTAAGCGCCGGGTCGTGTTAGCCCAATTTTGCTAACAAAGCGACACAAGCAAAGACCAGATTTCTAACTATGCGCAGGGTATATTGTTTCCAAAGACCTATCATACGCGTGATCGGTTACGGTTATGCGAATATCCCACTAAGTTTGTACAGGCAATTTTGGTTGTAGGAAAGCCTACGAACAATATTTAATCGATGGGGGTTATAATGAAGATTTTGTTGATGTATCTGGTTTGAGTTTAATGAAAACTCGTGTAAAAGTAACTTTTACGTCGCTAAGGGCATTTTAGTTAGGTTGGTATTTTAGAATCGAATTTCAGATACCGAGTAGGTATGTACTTGGAATTGATTTTATTTTTACCTGAGAATAAAAAGAGGTTTTTGTTTTAGCAAAAATCCGAAAGTAATTCGGTCTGTCTGTAGAAGATAGAAACTCAATTTTTAGGTTTTGGATTACGAATAAATAAATATGGCATTAAGGTATAAAAAAATATATTTTAAAAACCTTTTGAGTGTTTTGTAACCTACTAATAGTAGTAGGCAGAGCGCAGCTAGGGGCTACCACAAGTAATGAAAACTTCAGCAAAGATGCAATATTATCAATTATTTTACCTTGTTATACGAGAGTGTAATGAGATAAGTACAAAAAACTAAAACATTGAGACACGCTCCTACATATATTATACTTTGCAATGAGCTAAATTAAACATTTTATAATGAAGACGGGCATACATTATGATACTTCAAAGTTCTTTTAAGCAAAACTGTAAGGTTTATTTAATTTTATCTAAAACAATTTGACTCATTGTTTCAGCTGGTTTCGTAAACACCCCGAGAACCCTAATCAACTAGCCGCGTGAATGTGTGATCAACAGAATCCAAACGGGGATGCATACCGATTAAAGATAATTGAATGTTTGATTTGATCCCGCTAATCTGTGGAATGGCCGAAGGTATTGTGTATTAGGTTGGAGTAAATACGATTTTCATTTTAGTGAATAGGTGATTAAGATTAATGCTATGAAATAGCGTAATTTGTTTATTATTAAATGTGATTCTGATTTTAATATATCGCTAATTGATTGACAAGGAAAATAATTGTTTTGTAAAGTTCCGGTAGAATAATTTTTTTACAGTTTCCGATTTACGCTGGGACCGTTCTACTTTAAAATAAACGAATTGATTATGTTTACAGTTTCATGAGTGTAATTAATTGAAGTTGGTGCGCGTGGATGACACCCGATACACCGTTTTACACTGCAAGTAAAAGCTGTAACTGTTTTAATTAATGAAGTGAAAAGAAATAATAATGACAGCTATTGTCGGATGGTTTCATCTTAGTAGGTTTAACAAATGGGGTTATATTTTTTCGACTAGGACTACGATTCTTACTTACATTAAAATTAGACAAAAACCAAATCAACTATGGCGATAGTTAACAACTAGCGTATTTATAACGTCGCATTTATTAGGTTTGAGAATTCGGATACCTAAAGCTATTAATCGGTCTATGAGTAATTAAGATTTGTTTAAAAATGAATTCTTTCATTGTAGGTAATTTTATTTTGTTAATAAAAACCTGAAAAATACCTGTTAAAAACCCAACAAACAAAACAAGGTTGCAACAAACAAGTGTAATAATATCTATCACTCACGTGGTGTATAATGTCGGTAGCCGCATAGAAGCTCTCGTGGGGGTCAGGCCGTTTCATCATGTAGGGTCGGGGAAACTCTGGGTCCTCGCAGATTTCTGCAGCAAATAACATAAATTAGAACAAATGGCCGTATCTTTCCTTGCGTTTGCTTAGGCTGGTATCTGAGAACAAATATTTAAGAGTACACGAAAATAATGGAGACTATAAATAAAAACCTCTGGGTTATAAAATAATGGTAGCATACATTTTTAATAATAACAAGAACAAAATTAAATCATTTGATATACCCCCGACTACATTGGATTTGAAATTTTACAGTATTCTACTAGTAAAGCCCTTTGATTTGATACCCATATTGAGGCAGTAGTGATTAAAATTTATGTATTCTTTTTTTTTACTTTTTGAGGTTTACACTTGACCACCATGTCGCCTGATGTTGATCTCCCTTTTTCTCATTATACCACACTAAACTCAATAGCTTATAACCTATTTAAATAGTTATACACATACGTTTCATAATTAATCAATAATGTTTGAATGATCTTACGATAATTAGTAACAAAATGCGATTTATCAAGTTTTGACAAAATATATCTCGCGTGAAAAGGAATGTTCAAACAAAAGGTTTGTTTTATTAGAGTAGCAGCGGTGTTACCCGCTTCGTTCCCGTCACCATAATTTTCTTGTAATAAAAGTAACCTATGTGCTAGTTTAAGTTTCAAATTTCATTCTCCAATTTCGTTCCGACGTAATGGAGCAACTAGCATCCAAACATTCGCATTTATAATATAAGTAATATAGCATTATTACTCATATTACGACAAACTGTCACTATTGATTGCTGCATTCATTGGTTTACCAGCAAACGTAGGGAATAATCTGTTAATTGCACTACATTAATATTGGATGCTCGTTTCACAGAATATCGTCAGAATATATTGTTGGGCTCTAAATGCTATTTGTTTAACCCTCGGTCTACTAGGTGGGGTTTGACATACCCCAGTCCTGAAAAAATCGAAATTATTTGAAAACTATGAGACCGCGGGAGTACGTTTTCCGAGTAGTTTGAGATACGGCATTGCCACGTCGATTGTCACCATTACTTTGGTCCGGTGACTGTTGTGTGTTAAGTGCGCATAGGCGTCATCCACTCCACCAAGTTTGGCGCATTTTTATAAAAAAAGGTAGCATAGTTGACGATTTTTTTGTCTTTTATTATTTGTTTAGTGTTCTATACTAACATTCATTGATACAAATATCAATTTATAGAAAGAATGTCTCTGACAAAGTCAGATATATTTTATTCTTAAAACTCGAAATAGTTACGTTTCTATTCTTTTATTGATAAAATTTATAAAAATAAAGAATTACTTTGATTTGTTACTTAAACCTGTTGATTACAATGTATAAATATTATTTCATAAATTAAACGCTCAAATAATTGAAAAATTCTTGTTTTATGACATCTTTCGTAGGTGGGGTATGTCATACCCCACCTCGTATGCGAAGGACTTATTAGTCACCTCGTACACCAAGGGTTAAAAAAATAGTCTTATCAATCTAATTTTTACCATGTTTTGAAATATTTATCATCGTCAGTCACTTTTAAGATTACACCTATTCATAAAACTATGACTCAAGAAAAATCTTTTTTAATATCGTTTTCCCGTGTAATGGATTAAGAAATGAAATTTTAGGAAATCGGAAAATGGAAAATTCCGTGGAATAGATTAGGATGTGAAAATAAAAAATGTAATAGGCATTTGATGGGGATTATTTTACTTGAAAAATATTTTTATAACAAAATACTAATGAAGGAAAATGGATCAAAACAGATTACGGAAAATAAAAATCGGCTTATAAGGTGAAATATTAAATAAAAAATACGGTCTGATGTAGCAACAGCCATTATTACGCCTACTTCATTTAAAATATTTTGTGCGTACTGTGCCGCAAAATGAAACTCGCGAAACTGTTTATAATCTCTATGAGCATCATAACTTTTTAATTGCGACATAGTTCCAGGACGAACTTGTTTTTTCTCGAACATAAAACAACTCATCCGGGAGTCGTAATAAAGTCAGGATGTAATCCATGGGGTCCTAACCCTAATTGTAAACAATACTACGCTTTCAAACGAACAAACTACTCAGGGCTGTATTTTTTCTAATAAGGGTTTGTACTCGTTTCGCTCCCGTGTGGCTTGCCCTCCTACTTATAGGTACTTAAGTGTATTTAGAGAAACATCACCCCAATGTACATCGTTACTAGTTACGTTGTACTTTTTTCTGTTTGTGATAAAATTGAAACATAATTTATAGTACCTGGGTGACAGAGCTTTGCTCGGTTTAAACACTGAGTATATCTACATAGACACCTACAGATAAAAGGCTCCCAGTAAAAGATTTCTAAAAAAAAAGTGGGCACTTGAAAAAGAAAGAGGAGCCGTCTGGATTCGAAGCACGATCTACTATTTCATAACCGCCCAGCAACATGCAGGCTCATAACAGTACAGTTACATGAACATGAAGAGTCCAAATAATTACTTAGACCTGCACTGCGCTTGTTATCCAACCCAGACATATTAGACGTTTCATCTCTACGCCCAGTAGTTTCACTGGAAACATTTCCCTTCAAACCGGAACACAGTGATGTTTTTTATTACTGCTTGGCGGTAGACTAAACTGGTAAAGTACTGGTACTTCCCCAGGTGGACTCAGCAAAGAGTCTTACCTCTAAAGTAAGCATACGAGTATATTACAACGGTTTGTTCGTTGAAGTCACTGAATTGTTTAAGAAGTCATTACTGCGTTCATGTTTTTGTACCATTGGCATTGTACCAGCGTCGCCATGTGTTGTTTTACACCGTCGATAGTAAATTATGAATACTTTAAAATAGTATACATTTATTCGTCAATATGAATGAAACCTATAAAATCGTAGGTAAATATATACTTAAGAAGGAAAAAAAGAAAATCCCAGTTTAAAACCTTAAAAGCAAACAGATAATAGAATACATTAATCTATATTTCATTTTACGAATACGTGAGTACAGAAAGGGCGTGATATGTTAAAAAATAAATGAAACATCGCGCTCTGTCGTGTACACTTTCCTGACGAACGTACCTGTCGCGCTCTCCCACGTAATCTCTTCCTGGCTGAACAGGAAGATGTCAAAGAGGCGGCAACCCCATATGAGGCCCCACAGACCAAGAAAATATAGACCCGGTTAGTCTCAACGCTGCCTACGATGACAATAAGGGCGCGAGAGAGCTGCGAAGGGAAATTAAATGTAAGGACACTTCATTTCCCTTCGACAACAACATTTCCTATGTCCACGTGTCCAGCCCCGGTAAACAGAAACGCCTCGACTCCGTTACCTACAACCTCTCCAAAACGAGGTAGGAAGAATACATGATGATGATAAATAGTCCAAAGACAGACATCATACTATGCACACACACAACCTGACACATAGCACGTCCCTGTCTGTGATATTTTATGTAACATGAAAAAAACCCCGTGGTAACAAGCGAATGATTTCCAAAATTTCCTTTGTAGAACGTTTCTGTATAGCCCTTTATAATATTTTATTTGCACGAGTAGCTCTTTGTGAAGGGGCGAATACGCGGTTTAATATTTATATTTAATTACTCTTACGTACACGTGTTTTGCGAAAGAGTTATAGGAAACGTATATTTTTTAACAATACAGGTTTGTGTAACTGGGATGTGTTTGAGTGTTTATTTTTGGTTTCAAATGTTAACAGGTAAAGTAGGTTTGATTTAATTAAATTTCCAGTTTGTAAAGAGTGGAATTCTACGAAGTTATTCTAAGAAACCTTTTAAAAGCGATTTAACAATCATGGGAAAATACGCGGAAACCGTCTCGTTTATGAGCTCGTTGCCAACAAACCCTTGCTAAAATTGTTTTTGATATTATTTAGTCATGAGTTTATTCATTTTATTTTGCGTAGGTTTTCCACGTGTTCTTTTGTTTCTGTCAATAATAATAGGTTAGAATTTAACCAATATATCGCCTGGATATAAGCGCGACTACGGTCTACGACGAAGCGAGCTTACTGAAGAAGAAACAGATTCGATTCGACTTGAATACACACATTAAATCTATCAAGGTAACCCTTAGGTGACTTATAGCAGAGTTTGAATTCATAATCTAAATATGTGTTCATCGCTATTTTGAGCATTTTATGGTTTACCGTCTGGTAGAAATACAATGCTGGAAAGCGGCAATAATAAAAAATAATTAGACATTTTAAAATTACGGTTTTAAGAGATTCATTCATTCATTTAGAGGCTAGAAGCATTTATTTCACAATCTTGATTCGAACCTACGATAGTTCAAATCCGCCTGTAACCTTGAGTACTTTTGAAGATCTGCGAGTTTGTCATCTTTAATGGTGAAGTAAAAAATCATGAAGAAAATGTCGTACTACAAGAAAGAAACATTTCGAAAGAGTTGGAGCAAAATTTAATTGTCCTAGCCGTGTAGAATCTTTTGTGTCAACGTGACCTTTTTACCGTATTGTTCGAGATACAGGCGATGAAATTCAAAACCCATATCACATACGAAACAGGGTAAATCTGATGTTATTTAAAAGCGTGTGGAAATCTGTGTAATAAACTACCTACTTTAAATTCGTTTTAATTTCCGTTGGGTACGACTCGCTTTTCTCACCATATTTTTTCGCTGGTACCAGTTATTTCCCACCGGCGTTAGTTATTTCTCGACTGGAGCTAGTTAACTAGACCGTGTGGTACTTGACTGCACTCGTAGGCATCAGAAGAGCTCCTTCACTGGATTGTTACTTTCCCCGTTCTGAGATACTTGACTGTTTGAGACCTATGCGGTCTAATTTCGTGCGTAAATTCCATTGATATAAAAACTAAATTCACGTGATTATTGTTTCTTCGTGTTTTCTTGGCGTTACAATTATTAGGAATTCCCATAACTGTCACACATAAATCATATTAAATATGTTTAGCGAAAAATTGGCGCGTTTTCTAATTATTTACTACTTCGAAGCTTTATTGGTCTATTTTTGTGACTATCTTTTAAAATATTACGTTTGGTCTTTTTCATGTACATTAATGGATAAGAATAGATTTGAGTACAAGTAATAAATCGCCTTCCTAACAGTAAAATAGGGTATTAATTCACCGGTATCGAATACTTTTGGGTATAAGAGCCGTGAGATGGAACGTGCTCGTTACGTGGACCGGATGTCCGGTGAGGATCGGCCCCATTGTTCAGGGCCATATTGAAAAGATGATGCTTCTGAGCCGGGAGTAATAGGAGCCCTTACGAAGTTAAGGCACCAGAGAAAATAGTGAACAGGGTTTTGGCACCCGGATTTCTATAGGCTTTTCGAGCTACTTAGCGACGCCGTTAGGTTGCAAATCCACTAGGGATGTAAGAGGGAGCTGAATGCGTATAGAATCTGTTATACAGTGTTACTTTTTAGCCTCTGACGCAAAAACACTGTTGTTTTTGCGTCAGAGTTTTGTGTTATAAGTTTGATGGGTATCTCTCTCTTCTCCTTCTCTCTGTCGGATCTCTCGAATGGATACACCAATTTCGATATTTTTTTCTTCGATTGAAAGGTAAATTAGTCAAGAGTGTTTTTAGCTACATTTGATGAGACAAGATGATTTTTTGCAAGATGCCGCTACAAAATGGCGGATTATTTTTTTGAAGTCAAAACTTGTTTTGGCGCACCACAGACAGATTTTTGGTGGACTGTGAATTGAATTCTAGCGTCACGCTCGGGAATGATAAAAAAGTTTCGGGTGAACGCGGCACCATAGCCATTTTCCGTCTGATTTCCGTAGAAATGCGTCAGCATTTTCCATTGGCTGTCTAGAAATGCGTTAGCATTTCTGAGACAACATATAGATGGCCATGGTCATGGCTAATCCCTCCGGTTTCACCCGCTTAGTTTCCAAAGTGAGCTATCAAATTCTGAGTTATAAGTTTTCACTTCTATCGGCAGTTGCTATGAATGCAATTTTTTTACAACTCTCTTGATATGAGCATCAAATGAAAACGGTAGACTAGTTAGTAGACTACCATATTATAATATTTCAAATCTAAGATGGGCGCTAACACAAAATGGCGAATTACATCTTTTTTCATTCCTACCTTAATATGGGTATCAGAAAAGAATACTAAGAATAGAATACTATTCAGTTTTATATTTCAAATCCAAGATGGCACCTCCTCTGTGGTTTTATAAATGTTTAATTTAATTAGTTATTTACTATCTGTGAGTGAGTTTTGAGTGTAAGATTTCATAACTGTGGAACGGTGTGAGAAGAGAGTTGAAAGGCCTAATGGCTGTTCGCCTACGGTGACCTCTGCTGCCTATTAAACTGGGCTAGCGCAGAATGCGCAAACCCCTACTAACCTAAAGTTATGACGCACATACGTAAAGGGTTTTTTATTTGTTTGTGCCTTTTAACTTTGATCACCAACTCGCTTGATTGCAAATCGTTTGTGTACGAATTTTGGGAATATCTACAATGTATGGGTGGTAGTGAGCCGACTTACTACTTGGGAGTGAGAGTTATGTAAGATGTGAGCACAAACACTGGTTACCATAGCTATGCCATGAAGAAGCGGGACCCAAGCTAAATTGAGCTAATTTATTCACGAAGTAATTAACAATGAGAGCAGTAAAACAGTAAGGGGGAGGTGGTGCGGCAGAGTTCTGATGTGTACATTAAATATTACCTACAGCCACTCTTATCTTATTTATTTGACATTTGAAAAAAATCTTGTAATTTACTAGTAGCGCCCCGTGGTTTTACTCGCGTATTAGTTGATGTTTCCAGAGTAAATTCTGACTGTACTCCAAATTTTAACCCAATCTGTTTAGACGTTCCGACGTATTGAGCAACAAGCATTTAAACTTTCGCCTTTATAAAACTAGTAGGATTAAGATTATTGTTTACATTAGATAATAAAAAATGCACGGTGTATTGTTTCAAAACACTTCGTGTAATAAATTATTATTTTATTGTTGTTTCCAGTTTCTCAAATCTTTCTAAATCCAAATCATTGAAAAGTTTTTCTCAAAAACCAAATTTGGCAAAACGGGTCATTTATTTTTTGAGAACTGTATTTAGTGATCTTTGCAAGCAAGTGTTTGAACTATTTGGGTAAAGTGCGGTTAAACCAGTCGCGTGGTTTATCGTCAAGTACCTGTCTTGCTCACTTTAACAGCGAGTTCCATAAAATAAAAGAATATTTTACAAACTTAGTTCGAAATTTATAAAGCCTTGGTACTCGCCTTCCTTTTGAAGTCAGAGGTTGGAATTTCTTTAGGGCTTCGTCCTCAAAGAGTGCTTAAGAGACTTTTATACCTATACGTCCTAAGATGGTTTAATAAGCTGAATTTTCACCAAAGTTCTTGGAAAATCGCGAAGGTACGAATAATTGCGTCAGCAATTATTTCAAGGACAAGGACACATTTCAAGGACATGTGATAGATTTTGGCCTTGACTCTCTCCCTCTTAAAAATATTCCAAATCCCTGCAGTGGTAACTAAAGTAGGTTGCTATGCTTACATCGCTCCTGTATGGAGTACTGTTCGCACCTTTGGGATGGATCGGCTAAGTATCAGCTGGAAGCTCTGGAATCGATCGAGAGATGTGCCACAAGGCTCATAGGCAACGACACTCTCGTGCGAAAAATACTCCAAAGTCTTGAACATCGCCGAAAAATTGCTAGCCTATCGGTTTTTATCGGATACACTTCGGAGAGTGTGCAACTGATCTGCATGATCTGATACCACCTTGTTATTTTTTCTATCGGAATGCTCGTAGCTCGAAAAAGCGACATTGTTTCATGGTTGATGTTCCAAAGACACGAACGAAGAGATTCAACTAAGCAAAGCTTGTGTGATGGTGGCCAGATAGCTGATATAATACTTATATAGTTTTAAATACATACTTATTATACATAGAAACACCCAGACACAGTGCAAACATTTGAATTCATCACACAAATATTTGCACTGGGTGGGGATCGAACCCACGACCCTCGGCTTCGCAGGCAGAGCTACTACCCACTAAGCCACGACTCAACTTTTGTGATAAGAACGTCTAGGCTGTGGAATACGTTGCCTGAGAGGGTTTTCCCCGATAGTTACAATCGTTGTGTCTTCAAATCGAGAGTGAATCGGGTTTTTTTCAAGGTAAACACGCTCCATCGTAGACCGCATCGTCGCTTAACATCAGGCGAGATGGCGGTCAAGTGTGAACCTATAAAAGTAAAAAAAAAAAAAAACATGTATAAAACACTATGTCTAGAAGAAAAAATACTTAATTCAGCGTATTATTTCAACGAAATAGCAATATGAAACCAGCAAGAACAATCATAACACCGTCCAGGCCAAAGCGAAATAAACGAGGGACATAACTCCGCATGTTGGCCATATTGCCTCAAAATATATCAGGGACCCATAATAAGCTAATGTTATAAAACGCTATTCCATGTTATATTTCTGTCTGTCAAGGATTATGTATCACTCACTGAATGAAATAAATTACTTGAAAACGTACTTTTGCTACTACATTATTTCACAGCAGGAATAAATATTTTACCAAGTACTTTACTGTTTACCCTGAGCCCTGCCTATATATACCTGACATAGGTTCAATTTGTGTTTTTGATTTTGTTTGATGTTATAACTACGGCAAAAATGTACAATAATCTTCTCTTCTTATATATAAAATTCTCGTGTCACAGTGTTTGTTTCCTTACTCCTCCGAAACGGCTTTACTGATTTTTACCAAACTTTATATGCATATTCAGTAGGTCTGAGAATCGGCTACTAGCTATTTTTCATACCCCTAAGTGTTAGGGGTTGTTCACCCCAAACATTTTTTTTTTAAGTTTTGGTCAAATTTTTTTGTTTTTATTTTTTTATAATGTGGCGTTAAAAAATACATACAACCCTAAATTTTTACCCTTTTATCATTAAGCCCTGTTTTTTTATAGCCATTTTAGTAATTTAATCTTATATATAAAATTCTCGTGGCACAGTGTTTGTTTCCTTACTCCTCCGAAACGGCTTTACTGATTTTTACCAAACTTTATATGCATATTCAGTAGGTCTGAGAATCGGCTACTAGCTATTTTTCATACCCCTAAGTGTTAGGGGTTGTTCACCCCAAACATTTTTTTTTAAAGTTTTGGTCAAATTTTTTTGTTTTTATTTTTTTATAATGTGGCGTTAAAAAATACATACAACCCTAAATTTTTACCCTTTTATCATTAAGCCCTGTTTTTTTATAGCCATTTTAGTAATTTAATCATTTGACAGTGAACTCCTAAACGACGGGACCGATTTGTTTTTTTTTTTGTGTGTGTATTCGAAGATGGTTTAAATTCACAAATAAGCACGGGAGATGGCGCTGCAGACAGTGTCTAGGTTATGTCCGAGCGAAGCCGGAACGGGCCGCTAGTTTAATATAATACTAGCAGTGCCCCGCGGTTTAACCCACGTAGTTCCCGATCCTGTTGATTTCCCGGGATAATAATAGCCTAGGTGTTATTCCAGATCTATCTGTGTCAGGTAGTATAGAGTGACGAGACTAGAAGAACATTGCACCTGATGGTAAGCAACACGAAGCTATCCATAACAGCACAATGTCACGCAGCTATTGGAACAGTCCAAATCGTTACCTAGAACTGCACTGCGCTCGTCACCCAGAGATATTAGATGATTTATCTCTATGCTCTGTAATTTCGCCGAAAATATTTGTGTTTAAACTGGAACACAGTTATTACTTGGCAGTAGAATTACTGGCAAAAGTGTGGGTGGTACTTATCCAGGCGGACTCTGCAAAAAGTGCTTCCAATTTGAATTTGCTAAAACATTCTAAAACGGGCCAAAAACTTGTAATATCTATAAATAAACCAAAAATAATAAAGACTTCAAAGTCATGTACGCGTACATCGTCACAAAGTTTCGATTTTTTACATGAGACTTATTGTAGCTTGTAAAAGTGACATCGATTCATGGTTGACGTTCCAAAAGGAGAACAAGGTTTGACTCCACTTTTGTAATAGGAAAATCTAGTCTGTGAAGTAGAGCCTGAGTGGGTTTTTTGCCGATAAATACAATCTTTTATTAGAGTCAAGAACAAATTTTTTTTTTTAGGTAAGCACGTTCTATCGTAGACCGTATTGTCACTTAATATCATGTGAGATGGCGATAAAGCGCAAACCTTCCAGTGGTGAAAAAATATTACATTTAAATAGCAATATTTTATGTTTGTGACATAAAACAAACTCGAAAGAGGCAAAATTCAGCTAACACTCGTACAATTCAGGTTTGTGATGTGGCGGATAAACGCGCTTGAATTGTCATTTCGTCTGTAATGGACATCATCATTATGTCATTTGGGAGATACATTTGTAATTATTAACATTAAATTTAAGCACACATAAATATTAATTTACCTGTTCAAACCGGCACCTCAAATAGATTCCTAAAACTTTAACTCTAATTATTCAATTTTCATAGTTAAGTAAAAGAAAAATATTCTTACCGTTGTATTCGTTTTGATCGTGGGAGTCGCGTTTATCTCGACGCCCAAGCGTTTCTCGCCATATGTTGTAGGGCTCTCGATAATCTTCGTCTACGACTGCCGGTCTGTTGAACAGAAAAAGTTTACAGACATGGGATACTTAAAAATTTTATTACCCTTACTCCGCACCTAAATTCAACTCAATACTCATATCTGTTGCATATTATGGAAGTGAACATTCTCTCTTCATCATTTATACATCTTCACCTGTATGTGAAGATGTATAAATGATGAAGAGAGAATTCTTCCATATTTTTTTTGACATTATACTTTTTTGCCGTTTGGAAAATATATGAGGGTTTTTGAATGATGCGCGCGAACACCGACATTCTAATTCGATACATTGAAGTTATATCTTATTTCAGTCGCGTTCTATTACGTTTGAGCTACTTCCTACTTCCATTCATGATATTTTTGCACTTTAGTTGACATTTATTCAAATGCTATGATCAAGTCATGATAACCTTTTACTTTTCGGTTTATAGATGTATCTAATACATAAGTGTACAGTGTAAACAGTTTGTTGTGTACGCTGTTTCACTTTTTATTCGTTTTATAGAAAAATAAACGTAAATACATAATATCTATATTTTTTAAGGTCATAAAAATAAAGTTCGGTAATTAGGGATAATAATTTGAATATTTATTTAGAAACAAAAGTCAAACTTTAGCCGGTGTATACCAAACAGATATACCTACCTATACGTATATTTTAGAGAATACTAGTATAGACAAGTTTCACAAATAATTTTTCTAAGTTTTAGTGTCAAAAGTTTTTTTTATCGTAGGTACATTTTTTTGTAAAATACAATTATATAATTTTTAAAATTTGCTGAAATTGTATTTTCTGTGGCAAAACAAATCATGTAGAAATGAAATCGTAATAAATGTTATTGGAAACGTTTGTAGGTTCTCATAGATCTTGATAAAAGAGCTTCGTTAAATGTCTTCAAAGTTTGAGGACGTTAACTTTGCCGTGACCACTTAGCAGGCTGTGTGAAGGATGTCGGTGTATTGCTGGAGTTTAGCGAGACGGTTTATTATTGCCATTTTGGTTTTATCACTGAATGTAAAACAATGTAAAAAAACGTGCTTAGTTTTTGTATTTGTGTACATGTGTTGTTATTAAAAGCTGTGGTGCCATGGTGGCTAGATTGTGCTAGTAAAAATCAATCTCTAATGTACCCCCTTGTTGGAACAATTAAAATAACGAAATTTAGTTGATACATTTTCGGCTTTGTTTGGACAGCAATATTTACTGATTCAATAATAATTAATATCTATTATTATCTACATAATTGGAATTTTAATAATAACGACAAAACACATTTTTAAGTTTACATTTTTACATACGTCAGAAGTTTGATACCCATACTCTTAATTCGTTCTGAATGTTGCGACACCTTTAGTATACTAGGATAATATAATAGAAAGTAGTATTAATTACTCACAAGTAAATCTCCTTTCCTATCAGAAATGAAGAAGGTTAATCAATCCAAAATCCAAAGCATCAAAGCGACAGTCGCTGTTAGTACGAAATAAAATGTTTTACTAGAAGTACATAAAGTTGTTTTTACCTTAACATGTGTATAGGTGGGCAATTAGCCAAGGCTAGCGCAAGTCTCGGAGCCCTTCGGTTGTTTCTGGAGTTCGAATTATTTCTTAGAGATGGACAAAACGGTTTCTTCAGCATATTCGGTATTCTCCTTCGTGTCTTCTTGGTAAGTAGAATAGCTGTAAACGCCACGAACGCTCCAGCGCCAACCAGTGCTCCACAAGTTAAGCCCACAGAGATTCTCATGGACGAATTTCGCTTCTTTCGTGACGAAGGAGGTGTGTCCGTGCGATAGTATTCTTCTAAAAATTCTGCTGATGCATTTATGGTCGTTGGAACTGAAAAGAAAAAATCTGTTGCATTATTAACATTCATGTGATACAAATGTGTGGATATACATCTACGAGCAATGTATTTGTTACTAATTATGTATTAACTGAAAAACGTTGTTTTGGTAATTTGATTGATTAATGGTGTTAATTAAAGAATTTGAAAACGGAGTAAGTATTAAGTAGGTAAATTCTAGTATAACATATTAATTTAAATGGAGTATTGCGCATATGTATTCAATAACGTAGGTAAATACGCTAAATTTTATTCTATAAATGGTCCATATACGAAAATTATTTTCACTAAAAACAAGTTAGACAATACAGTTATGCAATTAAGAAAACCGTTACATGAAACAACAGTCAGACGCTGATTTTTTTACTCAATTCTTGCTGTAGGAAGCAAACTAAGTATTTTCTGTTCTTACTTTACGATAATAATTAAAGAAATGAAGAATGCGAGTGTTTGTTTATAACTGATATGTAAAACATCAGGACAAATATTTACACCACTTGACAGTTTCGAGATAGACTTCGTTTACCCTTATCTACAGTCCTTCGTGACATAGCACAGAGCGCAAGGATTAGTTGATTATGCAAGAGCAGATCTGCACTCAATTCAGTTACAACATCTATGACGTGGAATTTGGACATTCTTGATAAGGAAATTTGGACATAGATGGTCTTTCTTGACGTATTCGTTAATGGCAAACCCTACCCAAAGGATCTGTAAACGCGCTTGTGCATCGCAAGATCGCAACTGGACTGCGTTCGTCACCAGGCGATACAAAATATTTTCTCTATCTGTCTTTTAACTTCTCTGGAAATATTGACCTTCAAACTGAAATACAGTAAAGTGTTGCACATTTTGCGATAGAATGACAGACAATGAAGTGGGTAATTGCCCATGAGGACTCAACAAAGTTTTCACGTAAGAGTCCGTTACTAAATATGCATAATATAACGTATGAGTTCAAGTTAAAAGAACTTCCAAGCAATCAGTTCACTCGTCTCCGTCATTCCGTCATATAATAAAATAATCACGTTGACAAAGCACTGAATTCAAATAACGGAAAACTCATTTCACTTGAGCGCAGAGTCAAGAAGCATATTGTGAAGGTTGGTTGGATGAACAAGAAAGGAGGCGTTCCAGGCACTCGAGGAAATGAATAGCTTCTCTGAGCACTACTAATTGTGAAGCACAATAGACGAGCCGGGATGCGTTTGGTGCGAGAGTCGTGTAACAGAAACGAAGTTTATAAATAAATCGTGTCAAAAATATACGAACTTAACTATTATGTTAGTAAATTTCACATAATTAATGTTTACTTTTATTTACTTAAACATAATACCGTGTGCTATTTAATGCGCCAGACCAACATCAGTTTCAGCCGCTTTTAGCGGTCTTTGTGAAGGGACTGCTGACAACCGCGTCCCGTTTGGAATACACTGCTCGCATATAATTCAAAAAAGGTCGCTAAATACGGTTGAAACTTATTTGAACTGTATCGACCACCCTGCTAATAGGTATTATAATAAGTGAATAATAATGTGAAAGATGTTTTTACTAAATCATGTCGGAACGGTTAGGTTATAGTCTGGATAAGCACAAAGGCTACTTTTTTTTAACAGGAACAGGAGCTACGCCGGTTAAACCGCGAGGCTCTGCTAGAATTATATAAGAATAAACGATTTCTTTAATAAATATGTGTTACAACCACGTTGGTTTTCATAATAAAAGAGATAATCTAACTTCATTTCATAAATGTTACTCGAATAGTTTTGACTGCATCCTAAATGTACGAGAACAATATCCACATGATTATGCGATTTAAAGTATTAGTCAAGTTATTATTGTAACCGGTATGGGGTGTAGCTTTTTATGTAAATCTTAATTGTGTTTGTGATTAAATTCAGATGGTCCGATTTTGATCGTTCAACGGTCTCACGTATTTGTTGTATCTAGTATAGAACGGAACTCCACGATATATTAATTTAAATAAACTTTTCAGGTATTACGTGAAAGACAAAAATAATCCATATCAGTAGCATTACTGCAAAGAGAAAGTAAATCTGTTATAAGACTTGGCGAAACACAAAACTAGGTCTAAACTAAAATAAAGGTGAGTGCAAATGGCCGACCGCCATGCGCCAGTGTAATAGTGTGTGGATGCCAAGAGTCAGTTACTTCAGCACTAATTTCTAATTGTACTGCTAATGAAGTGCACTGCAGCTGAATACTTGAGAACCAAGCTTTACCGAATTTGCTCGAATAAGATAAACCTGAACAAGACACTAACGTTTCTACGGATAAAACAAAAACGATTTAAGTATTCGTTCCATAGAACATGTGAGGCCAAAAAAGTGTTCTACGCGGCTATAAAGTTTACCCTTCAATAAAATTAAGCCTTAGAAAGCGAAAGCCTTAGAAATAATGAATTATTTTTCCTTAAAAACTTTAGATATAATTTGAAAAAACTGGATGTGTTTTAATATCGAGCATTGATTGGTTAACTGAAAAATTACGAACTAAATTAATCACAACAAGTCACATCTATGAGAACTTACTACTTAGTTTGGGCAGGTAGGTCTTACGGGTGGATATTAAATCAAAACTATTCTGATCAGAAATGAACTTTAACCGACTGTGAATAAAGAGCAGTTTAGACATGAGAAGTATAAGATTTGGAGGCTACATGTTCGGTTGTTTGTTTGCATTTTCTTCAATCGTAAATCTAATGTAATTTTATAAGTATTATAATCGGGCGTTATCCTGGACTATCATAATCCTAATTATTCATAGCAATAATACCGGCCACGCCATTTCTTTGTGTTAACTAGACAATAATAAATAGTCTTTTTTTTATAATAATAAGTAACGTGACGACCAAGACATGCAACTGATGAAAAGAAACACTCCTGCCCCTAAACAGTCACATTGCCAAAAGCTATGTATTTCAAAATGAAAAAAAATAAGTTATAGCCTAACAAGCTCTCTCCTGATCACCTTGACTTTTGAATGATCTGATCTATATTTATTATTTTTCTTTCTGCAAACGTTGCCCTTCAAACCGGAACACAGTAATGTGCATCACTCGCTCGGCATTAGAATAACTAAGTCAAGATGTAGCGGACATTGCAAAGAGTCTTACCACTACAGCAATGAGATGAAAATTTATATCTTCACAACTTTGTTACTAGCTTTGATAAAATGAAATCTGGTAAAAACAAGAGTGGCTTTTTATCTTGACAAGAACTGTAATCAAACTAAAGAACTTGCATCTTTGAATTGATCATTAAACGTTGAAAATTGAAGAGGAATCCTCCATTTCACATTGACAGTAATGGTTAAAGTTACTTTGGCACAGTACTTTTCGAACCCAATGAAATATCTTTGAGTAGTGCTCGAACTTCGTAACCACTACGCAGAAGTATATTTCAATGATGAAGTATAAGTACTTAGGCGATTTATAATAGTAGTCATATTTTACACAGAGACGTTTATTACACGCGCTCTGGCTTTGATAAACGTTAGTACTTACATCTACTTATTTAAAAAGTCTAAGTGAGGTGCTTTTTCTCTTTGTTTGTGAGCGTAAAACATTGAATCTCACGAAAATAATAAAAGTGAAACTTTTGATGTTTGTTGCGCAACAACGCCACAAACACAAATTGACAATTTTTTGGAATTCAGATAGATTATAGTAAGACGCATGGTAGTCTAGCGGTTAGAACATCTGATTTCATCAACATGAAGTCGTTGATTCAAATACATCTATGTATTTTTTTAATAAGGCAGTGAGAGTTTGTTATAATTGCTCGAAAGAAAAGTGAAAAAAAGAATGGGAAACCAAGAAAGAAACAGATTTCTATGATATGCGTCGTCCACTAACCCGCACTTGGGCAGCTTGGTAGACTATGGCCTTGACTCAACTCCTGTCAGAGAAAGCCTCAAGTCCCGGTAGTAACAAAATAGAGGGGACTATTTATGCTGATAAATAAAAGAAACGTGAGCGTGAGGTCGTCTTTTATGACCTAACGAACATCATATTGATTCGAATAGTCATTGCATTGTGTGGTTCAAATTCGATCTATCATCCCGATGGACTAAGAGCCCGTGAACCACAGACTTTCGTTATTTTAACAAAGCTGACAGCTTGTCAGCGCTTGCTCCCAACATAGGTTAGAGCGATGGACCAATATGAAGTTTGGGTTATCCTGGCTTTGGCAGATAAAAGGTGTATGAAATACCGATCTAAATTTGTCAGACTATGTAGTGTTTTTTGGGATTATGGCTCAATATTGGTATCAAATGAAAGTACTTGACTAGTAGATTACAATTCTATTAGGAATATCACCCAGATAAGTCAAGCATGGCGTGATGCAAGCAGACTGGTTTACTGAGGGTAGCGGCCGGTTTGATGGTGTCTGGAGCCTTCGTCTCATTCTTGAACTACTCCAAGCGCTACCGCTTGGTTGTGTCGGACATGGTAGGGACATTTATAGTGATTGTTTTGTGATTTCTGCTGTTTGTGATTGTAAATTTTTTTTTTTTTTTGTTTAGACAATATTGATTTGTTTCAACTTTCAATTAAACTTTCTGCTTTGTTAAAATAATGATGTTCTGGTGTTCAAGGGCTGTTTCTCTACGATGAGAGTCCGTAGTACGGGTTCTGTGTCACGTACTTCGAACTGATTACTACTAAGGTGCTCTTTTCAATCCGTTAAGCCAGCTTGGGTGAGGTTCTTGCCCCGGCAAAGGTGGGGACAGAGTTCAAGCCCATTCGTCGCTTGACTAGAGTTTGTAAAGATACAAGTATACTTGAAAAACTTTTACTAAAACCATTTCACGCGTCAATGGAATTTTGAAAAGTTTGTAAAAATATGATATCGAAACTCGAAAGAGTTATGAAGTCACATCAATCTTGAATGTATCAGCGATGTAGAAGCATTAAGTTTGTGACGTTAATGGTTTGATTTATTTTAATAGAAAAACTGACAAAAACAAACTGCTAATTTTGGACCTAATAATTATATTCAAGAGTATTCGAAAGGGCAGATTCTTTATTAACAAAACCGAATTACTTTTTGAAGTGAAAACTTCTTTTGGCGTGCCACAGACAGATTTTTCGTGTGCTGTGAATTGAATCCTAGGGCCACGTTCGAGAATGATAAGAAATTCGGGTAAACTCGGGACCACGGCCATTGGCCATCTAGAAGTGCGTCAGCATTTCCCATTGAAATTTAATTCTAGAAATGTGTCAGCATTTCTAGAACCATCAGAAAACCATGTAATTTTTTACTCTATTTTTGTGATAAGAACGTCTGGGCGATTTTACAAAATTGTTAGTTTATCGACGCTTCGATAGGCTAGCAATTGTCCATTTGGTTCTTTGAGAATTTTTGAACCAACGAAACTTAAGAAAAAGATAACATGGAAATATCAGAAGTTAACGAACTACTACGTTCAGAACTCTACACCATCCAACATGATGCCATACAAACGCAGTACTCTCCGAAGTTATCAGCATTAATAACACTGATTAAAACGGTGAAAACGACGTTACAACAAGCAGAACAAGCGTTGCGCTCAGGAAACATTTGTCAAGAGTATGCACAATTTTTAATGTCAAGCATCGAAAATGAATGGAGACACGTACATCAGGGTCATGCCATATTAGAATATCAAACGGATCATTATCAGCATGAGTACTTTCAACAAAGTATGTATGATGAAATTAAGACAGAAATGTTTTTGACTATACAAAAACTTAGTGAGGTAATCGATGGAGGAAATACACAACGATACGTCCAACTAACCGAAAGGCTAAGTTGATACAGATTATACGAATACGAGTCATGAAAAAATCATAGAATACCTCTACTTCCAAGTTTAACCGGCGCATTACCGATAAATTAACATTATTGAAGTAAAAACGGACATTTCAGAAGAAGATTTGGCAGAACCCACTTCTTTTATAAAAGCTCCAGTTACAATACTTGGAGCTCAAGAAGTTTGCCCAACAAAAACGACAGAATGCACAAAATTTCTAGTTATGCGCGATGCATGGTAATAGCCAAAAAAATATTGGTTTTGTTACTAAACATTCTGCCCGTTATAATACTTATAAATTTAATTAATTATTAATTACAAAACTAGCAGTTTTTCTATTACAATAAATCAAACTATTAACGTCACAAACTTAATCCTTCTACATCGCTGATACATTCAAGATTGATGTGACTTCAGAAATCTTTCTAGTTTTAATATTATATTTAACTATTTTGTTCAAAAAGTATGTTTAAGATACTATGTGCAATTTTTATGTGTTCAAGTGTAATGTTTATAGAATAAAAAATAGAACAAGCCAGACGATTTTCTAGGGGTTTTAACTGGGACTTTCTACCTGCCAGGTGATCTAAATTGAGGGATTCTTTTTGCCCCACTACCCTCCAGCCAGGTCTGCACTTCCGTGTTGGGGTAAAATAGGAGAGTTATGTGACAAGTTTTTAGCTTGCCTCAAATACCAACTCAAAATTTGCTGCCAGCTCTCGGAATAAAACCATATTTAGTGTTTTTAGGGTTCCGTAAAACGTAAAAACGGAACCCTTATAGATTCGTCATGTCTGTCTGTCTGTCTGTCTGTCTGTCCGTCCGTATGTCACAGCCACTTTTTGCCGAAACTATGAGAACTACACTGTTGAAACTTGGTAAGTAGATGTATTCTGTGAACCGCATTAAGATTTTTACAAAAGTTTTTTAAAAAACCAAAAATTAGGGGTGCCCCCCATACTGACAACTGAAACTCAAATTTTTTTTTTTCATCAAACCTACATGTGTGGGGTGTTTATCGATAAGTCTTCAAAAATGATGTTGAGGTTTCTAATATAATTTTTGTCTACACTGAATAATTTGCGCGAGAGACGCTTCCAAAGTTGTAAAATGTGTGTCCCCCCCCTCTAACTTCTAAAGTAAGAGAATGAAAAAACTAAAAAAAATTTATGATGTACATTACCATAAAAACTACCAACGAAAATTAGTTTGAACTCGATCTGATGAGTAGTTTTTTTAGTACGTCATAAATACACTACTATTAAAACTTCGATCAAAGTTACAACGAACTACAAGAACTATGTGTACTATGTATATTATGTTACTTGCTGCAACGGAACCCTTCATGGGCGAGTCCACCTCGCACTTGGCTACTTTATTTTAAATACTAAACAACAACTTATGGAATAGATAGAATAGATGATCAAACCAACTGCTAAATGAAAATTGAAATTCGATCATTATATATTTCATTGGAAGAAATGTTTAATGTTAATTAAGGTTGTTGTCTCAATCCTAAATAAGTAATAATAGTTTAAAAAACGTAGAAACATATTTTTTAGGCTACGTGATAATTTTTTTCGTATCCCATTCAGCAAATCCTTTCATTTAATACCCATAATTATCATGGGGATGCATTTCAAATAGCCAATCCGCCATGTTGATTTTAAGTCAAGTGACTATTTTTTTCGTTTTCCTGACAGCAAATCCTTTCATTTGATATCCATATCATGAGGGTGGATTTCAAATAGCCAGTCCGCCATCTTAGAGAGGCCGCCATATTGGATTTGTAATGACGTTTCTTAACTAGTCATGTATTGTCATCAAAACTCAGAGCATGTGCAAAATTTAATTCTATTCGAAGACCGGGAAATGGATTAAATTAATATTCCAAGATTTTCTTACATACATAGTTAGTAACAAGTGAAGCTAATAAAAGCGTCCGCCATATTGGATTTCTAATGATGTTTCTTAGCTAGTCATGTACTGTCATCAGAACTCATAGCGTGTGCAAAATTTAATCCTAATCGAAGACCAGGAAGTGGGTCAAACTAAGATTCCAAGATTTTCTTACATACATAGTGAAGCTAATAAAAGCGTGTTCAAAATGGAGGGAGATCAGACTGGTTTTTACCCTGCAGTGGAAAATATATTAGATAGATAACTTTTTCTTGTGACACAAAAAACAGAAAAGTTACAGTTAAACCCCTTTTGAACTAGCGCTACAAACGGCGGCCTTATTGCTGAAAGCAATCTCTTCCAGGCAACCAGCTACATAAATTTATATTGCTGATAATGTAATAACCTGAAGATATAAGTACGTACATTCTGGTGGATACATACGAGTATGTACGTTAATTTCTGGCAGTCTTCACTTGGATTCATGCCAAACTCATATTTAATCGTTATGCATTTAATCAAACATTATTATGTTCATGCAGAAATTTCAGTTTCAGATTATTTTTCCCGCTATATTCGTTTATTGACAGTGAAAAATTCGAGCGATGCGATATATTGTAACAGTAGCAGAAATTCAATTTAGTGCGTGATGCAATTTGCCTACAAAAATATCGTGCATTGTTAACCCAAAAAAGTAAAAAAGTGAAAGCCCGAACGTTTTTACATATACTCGTAATAGTTTAGTTGGAATACTATTGAGATACCTACTAGCTAGTTACGTATTAAGAAGTATTTTCGGATTTTATTTCGTATTTTAAATATGAATTTAAAGTTCTTGTTAAATATCTAATTTAATTCTATGTTTGAACATTCATGTTCCTTCATATCAAATGTTTTATTTCCTTGTGGGCCTAGGTTACACAGATTTTAATTAGGGTTAGTAACGTTCTCCAGGTCCTGCTTGGTTAGCGTACAAGTCATAATTCATGGTTACAATTATTACGTACATCATAGATAGTACATTGCTACAACTAAAATAACGTTTTTAAAGAAATATCAGATCATTGTAACAATATCCTTTGGTACTTTTGTTAATTTATTAATTGGTTAGTTTGTCTGCGGAGCCGTAAGTCGTGAATTTGATTTCCATAAATACTGTTGTGTTAAATATGAAAACTTGTTTGTAGAATTTTAAATTACCTAGGCCCAAACACTTATATTTATTTAGTACCTGTAACATATCCTTTTTGTTGTAATGTGCTCTATAAAGACTAGACCTCCCTCATGATTTTTCTCCCAATGTTATGTACTCGTATATTTATAAAAGGAGAAGCTAACGTAGAGTGATGGTAAAGTTACGATAAAATGGTAAAAAAAAAAATAGATTGTTCATTCCAATAACTGTAACAAGTAAATAAATTTAAATATTTTGACACTTATCTGTACGGTAATTGTTATCGTACGGTGAAATGTTAATTTTAATTAAATGATACTGTTTGTACGCTATTTCCTTTGTTTTTTATTTCATTAATATATGACGTATAAGCTTTACATTTATGAATAAAGAACTTTGACTTTGACTTAACTTAATGACTGACATGGCATATCAATGCAGGACATAAACTATAAGGGTTAGTTACTTGAAATTTAGGACAGGGTTTTATTTTATAACGTAAAGAAGCACTAAGAAAACATTTTTAGAAATGCGCCCCCAAAGGGGTAAAACGGGAGTGAAAAGTTAGTGTGAAACTTCGCCATTTTTGATGTTATTCAAATGGAATTCAGTATGAAAGTTGTTCATAGAAAGTGATGAAACACGTGTAAATATTTATCAAGAAAATGAACGTAAGAAAACCGGCATGTTTCAAGAAACACGTAATTATAATACATTGTGTTATTCGCCAACCCACACTTGGCTAATTTGTTGGATTCTGGCTTTGACTCTCTTCTTATGAGAGAAGGGTCCCAAAACCTAGCATAGCAAAAGTAAAGTGGGTATGCAATATTAAATAGTATATAGTTGTAGTGGTAGGACTCTTGGCAGAGTCTGCCTGGCGAAGTACTACACCTTTGCCAGTTATTCTACCGCCACGTAGTAATGTGCAAACATTACTGCGTTCCGGTTTGAAGGGCAATGTTTCCAGATAAATTACAGGGTTTCGAGATATAATATCTTCGATATCTGGGTGATGTGCGCAGTGCAGTGCTAGGTAATGATTTGGACTCTTCATGGTCCAATAGCTGCGTGTCATTGTGTTGTTATGTGGCAGGCGTATTGCTTACCATCAAACACATGACCTGCTCGTCTCATCACTCCATACAATACATAAAAAATGGAATTGTAGAAATGTGTTTATATTTTGAGACTGGACTGATTTTAAATAATGACTTAAAAATTTAAATTTCATGTAGGTATAAAGAAAACAAATTCACTTTCTTAGCACTTTTAAATTTTAGCAAACACATACTTTTTATGTGTACCTACATTTATGTAAGCGTGACGTGTTGCCAAATGAAATTGTGACCAAATAGACCAATTTACGCAACCCATATTTAAATGTGCATGCGTGCCTTATCTAGGTACACTTTCCTACTATTATCAGGAACATTGAGTGTGCTGTATGACCGTGGACCTCTACAATCGTTTCCGTAATTAGACCCCTATTACAATACTCGTATGGTTTCCTAATTGGACCGGATTATGAATAAAGATTACTCGACTCTTCGCGCCCCCTTTCTCCTTAATGAGCTAATCTCACCTCACCCCCCACCCCTCATGTGATTATCCGCCTCGTGGTTTCTACTAGCTACTAGCACATTCAGAAGCTAATTTGTACCTATATTTAACTAACCAATTTGGTACATCGCCAAACTTTAAAATAACTACAATTTTACCTGATAATGCCGTCAAATTTTTATTAGAAGAATTTATTCCTCTGTAATGTTTTGAAACGATTTTTTTCAATGGAGTTTTACGACTTACGAGCAGATTAGTACTGGTTTTGCCTGCGGCAAATTCTTTACTTGACAGATTGGTACGCTTTATAAAATTTGTGAAACATTTCCACGAGTTCACAAAAGCTTTGATTTTGTGAAGATTGTAAGAAAACTTGTTCGAAACGCTTTGTTCTGTGCTATTTATTACTCGAAATTAATGTTGGGTTTGCAGATCACAGCTGAACAATCGTTGGCAACGCGTCTCTTGCTCTTTCTAATATAATCGGGGTAAGAAATCGAGATCAAAGATTTTCTTTAATTACAAGTTTTTCATTTAACAGACAGCGATTTATCACTTAAGAGACGGTTTCCTCAAAAGAGCTGTGGATTAATTAGAGAAAGATAAAATTTTGTGAAATAGCCGCAGGGTTGCGAGTGCTCGAAACAGATAAGGGAGGCCGATGAGAAGTAATGGATCTATTAGTGTGCCTGGCCGTCCTGTACCCTCGGGGTAGGGCCGCTTTTTGTTCAAGCGAAAAATCACCCAATCTTGCTTATGAATCTCTGTTCACTTTTTACTTTACAGTAATTTGAACAAATAAATTATTTGTACAAAACGCTTGATTCGATAAACTGTTTCGGAACGTTCGGAGCGGGAGCGATGTTTATTTCCACGATTGAGCGTTGATTCGGACTGCGAACTCAGCAAGCGGCGAATGAATTCCAAATAAATTATTCGACGACGTTCGCACTGGATTATTTATTTTTTAAGTGGGAACATTAAATCCGCAATTGGGGGTGAGCTTGTTTGTTGCCCGCCTATAATATCGTTAAAATAAAGTAAAATTTGTGTACTTACTTGATTTAAAGGTGACTTCGCTGATCAGGATCCATTCATGTTGAAAATATAGTTTCAGCATGACGTGTTTCGCGGTACGGTTCTCTAGATCGACGTGTACGATCCGAGCATGCTCTGATACTCTGTCTTGCTTGGGTTCGTAAGCAACACAATCTTCTTGCCAACGTTCTCCTTCTAGTGAGAAACATACTTCGACTTCTTTGAATAACTGAAAGAAATCGGCAAAGATGAACTTGATTTGTCTTCGCAAAAACTTGGAAGATTACGTGGTATGTTAGTAGTGCAATGTTAGTACCTGGACGTCTTTGGTGAACATATTGTTAGTATGAATATCAACGTGACGAAAGAGGCGATAGTCGCTAAAATTAAACGTTAAATTCACTGCTTCATCGAACATTGTTTTATTCCAGCCCATCCAACGGCTTCCTATAAACATTCGGCAGCAGTTAGAATCTAGATATAATCACAGATAAGATAGTTATTGAAGCACCCAAAGCATTTAATTATACAGCAAAGCTAAAAAGTGAAGCTACATGTAGTGACCTAGAAAAAAATGTTTAGCTTTATGCGTGCACCATGCTACTCATAATTATTTTGGTACACAATACACTGGGCAGTACTAACCGCTGGTATCCAAAATATCAGCTAATTCAAAATCATTAGGTCCTAGAAAGGAGTCAGTTAATTGTCCTAATCCATTGACGAAAACTCCATCAGGTGACATGTTTCCGTCGTATGTCAGATCTTCGAAGCGCGCTCCTCCAGTCATCGCCGACATTTCACCGCCTCTCGGTGCAGAGTACGCGACTATGGCCTCTGTAGAAAAGAGATTCAATAAATAACCCGTCATTCGACGGGCGTCACTCGCATGTGGCTCGTGAATGTACATATATTCGCAAATAGTAATACGCATAGCATTGGCCCCGGGACGCGCGAGCGCTGGTCACAGTTACTGGATCCCGTAACTCTGCCCAGTGGGACTGATACGTACGTTTCCATTTGCATCCGTAGAGCTCGACGCGCATACAAGCGGTCCTTGGATGCGCGGCGTAAGGAAAAAACCGCACTTTCGATGCAACGAAAGACGCCTCCAATGTTGTTTTTCTTGGAGTGTACGTGTTCACATTTCCGGGAATGAGCTAAAACAAAAAATACAAGATTAAAACTCAAATAATAGGATTTACTTTTTTAAATAAAACAATACGCTCCATGACGATTTAGTTTTTAGG
Source organism: Ectropis crepuscularia (assembly GCA_963693475.1). Classification (NCBI taxonomy): domain Eukaryota; kingdom Metazoa; phylum Arthropoda; class Insecta; order Lepidoptera; family Geometridae; genus Ectropis; species Ectropis crepuscularia. Next base: position 23,451,513 of record OY856338.1, read on the forward strand.
GTTCCGTAAAACGTAAAAACGGAACCCTTATAGATTCGTCATGTCTGTCTGTCTATCTGTCTGTCCGTCCGTATGTCACAGCCACTTTTTGCCGAAACTATGAGAATTACACTGTTGAAACTTGGTGAGTAGATGTATTCTGTGAACCGCATTAGGGTTTGAACAAAAAAAATTAAAAAAAAGAAAAATTAGGGTTGCCTCTCATACTGAGAACTGAAACTCAAAATTTTTTTTTTCATCAAACCTACACATGTGGGGTGTCTATCGATAGGTCTTCAAAAATGATGTTAAGGTTTCTAAAATAATTTTCCTCTACACTGAATAGTTTGCGCGAGAGACACTTCCAAAGTGGTAAAATGTGTGTCCCCCCCCCCCTCTAACTTCTAAAGTACATGAATGAAAAATCTAAAAAAAATATATGATGTACATTACCATGTAAACTACCAACGAAAATTAGTTTGAGCTCGATCTGATGAGTACTTTTTTTTTAGTACGTCATAAATACACTATTATTGAAACTTCGATCCAAGTTACAACGAACTACAAGAACTATGTGTACTATGTATATTATGTTACTTGCTGCAACGGAACCCTTCATGGGCGAGTCCAACTCGCACTTGGCTACTTTATTTGTTTAACGATACTAATAATAATTAGCCCCCGATGTAAAAACGACGGGGTGATATGCGTTTGACGTGTCTCTCTATTCTCTCTCTCTCTGTGTGTGTGTGTGTATGTGTGTCATCGTATCCCTAACGGGTGCACGTATTTTGATAAAAACATTATTTTTTGTTTTAAAATTGAATTTTACAAATATAAAAAAGAAAATATTATTTGTTTACATCTTCTTCCAAGATGGTCGAATGTAACTCAAAATTCTTAGTTTTGTCCTTGTATTTTATGTACAATTTACCTATATTGTACAATATTCTCAGGAAGAAAAGTTAGATAATTTTCTCAATATGGCAATATTTCAGCCAAAAAACACAAAAAAGACAGAATATTACATATCTATTTCTAGAATCCGTTAAGTTCGGTGTATTATCAGTTTAATTCCACATTCAATCCTTTGTGACGTAATACTGAGTAATGTTACAAACTACTGAAAATCTGTTTTCACGAGACGTCTAATTCTCAAACTATGATAAATACTAGACCAAAGTTACTAAGGACATATTAGGGAAAGTTAGAAACTGGTGTGTGGGCAGTGCCGTATTCGGACTACAGATGGATCGTGGTCTGAGCTACTAGTTTTGAATTCCAAACACAACCGCTCCGGGCACTAATTCCGATCGCTTCGAATCTCTTAAAGTTTACAACGAAATTCACATTTTACGTTCAAAACTTAATAGCCGGTAACATTGCGTGGAAAAGTTCATTTTTCAATTTTAACTCGTAGAGCTCGACCGCAGGTACAAGCAAATAAAACCAAAAGTTTTTAAATAAAACTGTGGTATTGTATAACAGTGTTTTGTTTCAAAGGTGCAACGAAAGATTCCATGTCAGATAAATAATTAACGAAACGACATAACAAACAACAATTCCCAATTTCGAAAAACAACTTTGTAAGTATTCTTTAAATTGACTTAACGTAATATGGATTCAATAATCTAAGCAATGATGTCAGAGAATCAGAAATAGATAAAAGCAAACAGACAATCTAATTGATGCTTTGAAAAAAACATAGGTCGCTGAAAGTTTTCTTTTGTAGTTATTATGAGAGGGCTTGCTTCCTTTTGTCGTTGCCGTAAGTAGTAAGTACTTCGGGAGCAGAGATGTTTTCTTTCCAAATATCCCGTACATTCTTTTGTTCCATATTCCGTTTGACATGGCACGAGTTGACAAGGATGCCATTTTGCTATTGATACTGTGTATCGGCATAACATCTTTGTCGTACCTTTTTCTGTGAAACCGTGCTGGGTATAGATTGGGTACACCTACAAGGTTACGTACAGTTGCTTAATTCACGAGTACAAGACATGGCTAAAAATGTGCGCTTTAATTACGAATACGAGAAAAAAAAACTGTGTATTTTATCGTGTCTGACTTATCTTTGAATGTTAAGTGCTTTATGGATATGGAACTTTATAGATGGAAATGGATGCTTTATAGAAAGTTACGGCTGGTCTAGTCGGGAGAACGGTGGCTGCCGATCCGGAGACCCCGGGTTCAAACCCCACACGCACCACTGTCTTTTCGAAGTCATGTGCGTAATGCCGCTAACTTAAAACGGTGAAGGAAAACATCGTGAGGAAACCGACATGTACCTAGAATCTTTCGAAGTCATGTGTCATCCGCCAACCCGCACTGGGCCAGCGTGGTGGGTTATGGCCTTAACTCTCTCCTTGCGAGAGAAGGCCCGAGTCCCAGCAGTGGGAACGTTTAGTGGGCTGTTGATGATGAGATGGAAGCCCTAACGTAATCCGAGCGATCTAAACTACGAGTATGTCTATCGTTAATTGTAATTTTCTGTAGGAATTGCGTATTTGCCTTAAATACTCGTGCTCGCTGCAAGGCTCCTTCTTTGGGCGGTAACGAGTGTTCAATCGGCCCCTTCTCTAAAACAGGGTCGCGGATACCGACTTGTGATATGCATCATACTCGTGAACGGATACTGCTTACGGGAGCTGGTATACTCGCAGCTGATACGGGATATTAATTTAAATTGGATACATTAGAAAAATAAGAATCTGCCTCAATTACGCATATAATTGTAAATTATAATTTTTTTCAGATTTTTTGAAGACCATGCAGTAAACATTTTTAATTTATATTTTTTATTTTAACTAAGCGAAGCCATTATGCGGAACCTTGTATTAGTGAAGTGATCCGGAGTATGGTTACATGACGCAATGGGGTTAATTATATGTAACTTGAGAGACACCGTACTTAAACTTCTCTCTGAGGTATAGCGCGCAAAGGAAAACTTTGGCCGTCCTGATTTTGTGCCAAATTGTTAAGTAAATTAAGTAATTTACAGCTGTTTTGATATGTTTGCGAAATTAAACGCGGCCCGTGTAGACACTCAGTGGTGGTTGCAAAGTTTTAGCTTTCGAGGGATCTTTAATGAATTAATTTACTAAAAATGTATATGTGTGTGAGTATAGTGTGTACGAAAGAACTCTGTAAAATAATCTAGTTTCTAAAGATAAGTGTGAAGCAAAAATATCGGTCCACTTTTAAAAAATTTAGCGTGCATATAATTATCTCGTAATTAAATACTTTAAATAAATGATTATGCCGAAGTTTATACGCAAATTGATAAATAATTAGTTAAAAATTGCGGGCGTATATCGTATAATCGACCCAACGCATGAGCGTTGTCATTCAGCGTGGTAATGCTGATATCATGCTGGGCACGCTTCCGACTGGTAGTGGGCTTGAACACCTTGATTATCTGTAGATCTTCATTGGTCTTTAGACAATTTAGGTGTGCTTAGTGTAAGTAGTTAGGTATGTGGCGTAGTGTAGTTATCAGTGTATGTCACAGAAATATAATAAATTAGATTTCTGTGGTGTATGTTAATAAAAGCTCTGCCCATGTGAAAAGTTTAAAAAATGGATTTATTTAAATGAGTTCATACATAAACGATAAACGAAACTGCAAACAAAGGGGCTTCATTTTTAGCGGCCAAAGGTGGTTGGTTGTCACATGCTTGTAAAATTACGTTATTTTAAGGGTATTTTTACAATCAGATTTGCTGTGAGTAATATCGGAGCTGAGTTATGGCCTTTCAAAGTTTTCTTTTACTAAAAGAAATGCATGAGAAATGGTAAGCCAAATATATTCGTTTCTATATAGTTTAAGAAAAATGTGTCTGTAGTAACTTTTGCTCACTTTATGCCGTTCTGTCAAAATATTTAAATTTCATTACCGGCTGCGCAAATTCAAAAACGACGCCAACTTTACCCAATTCCCTTTTACACTGTTGGTGTTGCACAAAAAACACAGAAGTTTTAAATTTTAGTCCAGCTCAAAAAAATAGGAAAAAAATCAAGCAAAATCTAAATGAGTGATTTGAAATTTAATCACTGTTCTTCTTTATTTCTTTGTGGTATAACTCTGATTTTATTGTGATACTAGCTGACCCCGCAAACGTTGTTTTGCCTTAGTGAACAACCCTTGTCACTTAGGGGTATGAAAAATAGCTAGTAGCCGATTCTCATACCTACAGAATATGCATATAAAATTTGGTTAAAATCAGTAAAGCCGTTTCGGAGGAGTACGGAAACAAACACTGTGACACGAGAATGTTATATATAAGATTTAGGTCCAAATTAAATTTCGATAAGTCTACCTACTTAGTTTATATTTTTCAGACTGTTTGTTCGATACAGGTTCTAATAATAAAGCGACAGTATAACGCTGAGTTAGCAATTAGTTTTAATTACGCAGCGAATTCTTTTGTTTCACCTTTCCCGACCTGAATCACGTAAAATTACAATGGCTGGTGCCGTGACTAAGAAAGATTTCTGAACTGAACTGAAATTTAAAACCTCTGTGTTTTATACGCACCTCCAAGAGTGTAAATTTGTTTTCAGTATTCATTTCACGGGTAAATAACTCATCTGTTACAACTCGAATCAAATACAAAGCTGAAGGCATTGTTTTTAGCCTAATCAAAAGCCAAGTCAAAAAGTAATGTGCAGACATTATGTTCTAGTTTAAAAGGAAATGTCTCCAGAGAAATGAAATAGATATAAATCTTATATCTCTGGGAAAGAGCGCAGTTCAGTGCTAGGTAATGATTTAGGCTCTTTTTGTTCGAATAGCAGCGTAACACTATGTTGTTATGGGCAGGCGTGTTGTTTATCAGACATACATATGTCCTGCGCATCCTGTTACTGTATTATCTATCTACTACAAAAAAACTTCAGGTTCATACATCTGGTTTAAAGAGTTTTTATATAACTGTCTAATTTAGGCCATAACTTTAGGTGTTCAACGGTTTAGCATATAATATAACATAAAATAATCAAAATACTCACTCTGCTTCCGTTAAAATCCTTGTACCTAATCCAATGTCCCAAAGCGTCGCGCCAATATTCCACCGCGTAGTGTTCGACGAACTCGACGCCCACGGAGTTGGCGAAGCGACCCTGGGTCTCGGTGGCTGTGATGAGGTACTCTTCATGAAGGTCTATGTCAAGGTACTGCCGGCTTTTGGACGATATCAGCCCGTTGGGGCACCAGGCACCACCGCGAATTTCGGTGCGAATCCTGTGGACCAAAATCAAACGTTAATGGATTTTTAATAATAAATACACTAACCTGTGATCAAAAGCAAATATTAAGATATATCAGCTATCTGGCCGCCATCACACAAGCTTTGCTTAGTTTGGAGTCAGATGGTGTTGTGTGTGAATTGTCCACCAATATTTATTTATTTATTTTATTATTTATTAAGACAAATTCTATTCATTTATTTGACTAGTTCATAGTTTTTTTCTCTGATGCTGCGAAATTTTTAGTTGATAAACCTTCACTTACAATTTGTTTTGTCAAAACTCAAATTTCTTGATAAATTTTTTTTTTTTCGTATGAAGAGTCCGGTGCCGTACCCATATGGATTCCGCGCCGCTTTACGATTAAATGTATATTATTTGTTTTATGCTACTGGCTTAACTATAACTGAAGAAAATTGTGTATCAAATAGTAGATACTTAACATTAAAGTAGATAAAACGCTGCGTAAAATCATGCTAGTTACTTGAGTATTTTAAACGGTACCTACGTATGTACATATCCTTTATTGTAAAAATCTCTAAATTTGTCAGATAGAAGTTGTTTCTAAACCACAATTAACGATACTTATTTTTAAACCGGCAGATTTTGGAATTTTTGTTTTGTTATAATATTTGGTCTAAAAAACTGAAAAGCAATTTGACTTCACGGCACTAATGCCCGTTTGAGAAAGCAGATAAGAGAACAGCTTGTTGGTTCAGCAAAGATTGCAACTTCGACCGGAGTAGCTACTCCGAATTCATAAATACCCGCTTAAGGCACGTTTGTGCATAAGCAAATAAAATTAGCGTAATAGTCTCAGCAAATAGACTAAAACGTTTCTCTGTTTCGTTTGTCAACAGAGGTAGGGGACACAGTCTGGCGGCTGGCGGCCATTCCATTTGAATATCTGGAGTGCGATCTCATTGTAGGTAGCTGTGGAACAAAGCGCGCTAAACGCCGAATTAACGTGGCATTCGCCAAATCGCCTCTGACCCAATGTAAAGTGGCTCAGCTGATAAGGCTTCGGCACATCCAGCCGTACTTACATCTTGTTATCTCCAGGAGGCCGGACCCGAAAGGCTTTTGTCGGATCACGCTCGCTTAGAATTCATATGAAAATTTAATTTTCCGTTAGTGAATTTCTCAACCGGGAGTAGAGTTTTCGCGCTACTGTCTCGCGTCAGCTTATGCGGGCTCGAGCCCTGAATGCGAACCCTCTGTTAATTGTTTGAGCTAAGTATGAGCGTTTTGCGGTTGGGGATTCACAATTGTTGTTATAACTCGGCCCTATCATAGCAGTTTGTTGTTGTGAAACAATGGGCGGCTAAACGCCTTATCGATTCGACCGCTATTTGCATTGAATTTGTCGTAGGGCAGAGGTATTCCTCTATACATTTACAATGGAATGACTTATGTGGCGCTTCTCGCTCATGTCCCTTTGGCTTTGTTTACAAATGTTCCGATCTGTTCCGTTCATTCGAATGTTGACTTTCTCGAATGAAATTTCCGAGTGGAAATCGGGGATGGTGATCGTAACTTTGAGATAAATTAAATCTATTCACCTTAGTATTGTGCCCGTGTCTTGGAATGAACAGTTAATCGTAGAGGAACTTGTACTAGATTAGATGTCTGCTGAAGTAGAATTAGTTGATTAAGATAATTATTGCGTTAGTCTGGGAATGCGAACCACATTTTAGCCAGGTATTTTAGTTCGAGTATTTGAGTTATTTAATGTTGATAAACTATTAATCGATATAAACTTGCCGCAATGTCAGTGGTAATTTGTTAGTAGCGTAGTAACGTATGGCGTTAGTAGCCGCAGTAGACTAGCTAAAGCGTATGGTTCCAGAAGCGTTAGGTTGTAAGTTGGAATTTCACCTGCGCCGTTGAGTATTTTTTCTGGTTTTGAAAGTTTGTTAAATAGTGACGGAAAACATTGTGAAGGTGAACATCACATTCTCAAGAAAAGCTTCATTCGAGGACCAACCGAGGAGTTGAGGACTTAATTTGCCAACCAGCACTTGGCCGGCGTTAAGGTCTTGGCTCTCTTCTTTAGAGTGAAGATCCTAATTCCCAGCTGTGCGAACCTACAGACCGCTGTTTATGCTTTTTTTATAAATACTGATTCAAATTAAATCTTATTATGGCAAAAATACTTAAGCGGGGGCGAGAATCGAACTTATGACTAATTTATTTCAGCATTTGGGGTGAAATTTCTCCATGGTTCCGAAGATTATTTACCCAAAAATAAACGGAAAAATCTGCGTTCCCTCGTTATAGTCTTAATATATATAAAGAAATAATTTCATTGGCCTGCGTAAGAAATTAATCGACGACCTAGCCTATGCCACTTATATTATAGATGCACAACACATGGATGTTTGTTACTCTTTAAAAAAACTACCGAAGAGATCTGGATGAAATTGGTACAATGGTACATACATAGATAGATAATATTCTGGAATAACATAATACTAATAACACAATAGGCTACTTTAGATTCTGGAAACAACGGCATCAAATACTACATGGCTAAAACCGCAGGATGCAACTAGTGCAACAATAAAATATCGCTAAGTGAGCTATGAGACCAGTAAATTTGTTGATATTTTACAAATTGTCTTTTGTGGTTAATTGTTACCATTCATGTATCATAACATAAACATATAAATGTTATTTGTTTTTACTTGGCCAATGAATTGTTAAAATTATAACATCAACAAAGATATGTTATTTGTTCTTATTAGTATCAAATCAATCATAACAAATACAAATGAATGTAACTTGTTTTTAATTTCGCCAATTAATTAAGATGTTAATTGTTCTTATAAGTAAGTACCACATCTATCATAACATAAACAAATAAATGTTATTTGTTTTCTACTTCGCCAATTAACTATTTTAACCACAACGATAACAAAAATGTTATTTGTTCATATTAATAATAACATAAACAATTAGTTAACTGTTTACGTTTGACCATTACTAATTGGGTAAAAATATTATTTATACTTTAACGTCGTGTTAATAGCAGCATCCGTCTGAAAGATATGATTTCATAATTATGTCTGTCAGAAGCATAATTTCCATACAACTGAGTTAATATTTATTTTTTAAGACGTCATTTGAGGTCTGGTTTCATAGAACTTAAGAGAATTTTTCTAATTATCCTGTATCGGAATCTTGATTGTTTTGTACAACAGGAATGCCCCACAATTTCAGCCGCGTAATTCCTGATCGGGTAACTTTTCCGGAAATAAAATAGCTTTTGTAAAATAACTATTATCTATCTATGTACTTACAAAATTTAATGTAGATCATTTAGCGTGAAACGCTTTCTTGCGCGAGTGAGTAACCATTCATTCATCATTAAATTTTTCACAAAAAAATTATAGTAGAATTATTAGAATGCACTTGAATTTAAACTGATGTTATTGGCTATAAATTACTGACTGCAACATTTTAAAGCGCAGTTGCCAGCCATCATTTTGTAGATTTTCGCTAAGCATAACTTCCGCAGTACGTGCAGCGTTTGGCAATAAATTCTAAAGTTTCTAAGACGCTCCAGCTGATGTGGCTAGCCAGCGGAAAGAGCGAGCTACTGGATTTAGTGAAACTAATAGTTGACACGCCAACTTAGTGTCCGGATATGAAAGATCAGGTCCTATGCTGTAGACATTTATGGCTAAGTTTAAGGTGAGCTTTCACTACATCTGCACTTTTATTCCACTTCATAAAAGTAGATATACTTCATGAACGTGTTTGTCTTTTTTTTTTATCGAAGTAATTTCTGTCGGTTCTGTACTGAGATACTGATTTGAATTTTTGTTTTTTCGCATCTAATTGATTTTCTTGCAAGTTTTATATGCACACTGTAGTTATGTATGTCTAGTTAGTCTATTTTTTACCTGGAGCTAAGTGGTGACACGCTCTGATCGTAGTTGGAGCTCGAAGCCAGTGACTCGTTTGATATCTGCCCATTTTCCATTCCAAGTGGCACGTCGCATGTGCCTATGTCAGCTGAAACAAAAATAAATATTGAAAATGTATTTACGCCATAAGACGCACTAAGGACCTACAATACTTACTTTAAAGTTAGGTACCTAAAAGGATATTTCAATTTAGCTTTTTTGTAGTGATATGACTCTTGGCAGAGTCCGCCTGTGGAAGGACCACACCTTTGCCAGTTATTCTACCGCCAAGCAGTAATGTGCAAACATTTCTGTGTTCCGGTTTGAAGGGCAATATTTCCAGAGAAATTACAGGGCTTAGAGATATAACAACTTAGATCTCTGGGTGACGAGCGCAGTTCAGTGCTAGGTAATGATTTAGAATCTTCATGTTCCAATAGTTGCGTGTCACTGTGCTGTTATATCGCAGGGATGTTGCTTACCATCAGGCATATGTCGAGCTCGTCTCGTCAATCTTTATTTAAAAAAAAAAGCTCTTCTTATTTTTTTCTCTACTTTCTTGTGATTCAACTTTGTTCAAATAAATCAATTTTCACAATTTAGTATCATTTATTTCTTTTTAAAACGTAACTCCAAGAACTTCATTTCAGATCGGTTGAGCCAAGCTAGTTGGCAGTAAAACTCAAAACAAAGTCGGAGAAAACTAAAATATCTAGCCACAATCTAGAAAGGTCTAAATATCTTTCTTCATCATTCTTCGAGACATTCGTAGAATGAAAGAAACGCCTTCTTATATAAGTTGTGAAAACAACAAAATTAAACTATTGAAACTTCGCTACCACTTACTTAGAACTTTAAACACAAAGCTCAAGATACGTAATACAACCACTAACAATTATTACTATTCCATTTATATTCTGCCCTACGCTCATACAAGTACATTCGAACCGTATTCTTCAAAACGAAAATAGTACCTATGTAGAGCTGTGTTTTTATTCAATTAACTTGACTCGATGACTGTTCCGCTGTAGAAACGTAAAATAATACCATTTTACAAAAGAATAACAACCACCTTCCAATCTATGCAATTTCCAACTATTTGTCGACATTTTAGACTCAGAACCTTTGTAAAAATATAAAATAAATTGTTTTTATTTTATTTCTACTATTAAATATCAAAAAAACCTTTGTGGTGGTGGCAAGAATGAAGTTGTAAGTTCGGAACTGTAACTTTTAGTATTTTTCCAATATTTTCCAAACTATATTACTCAGTGATAATACGAGCACACTTTTAATGAAATAATTCTGAAAATAGCTCCTATAATCTTGAGCTAACAACGAACAAGGACATAAATCTCTTTAAGCCTAGTACCTATGGTTTGGTTTTAAAAGATCATTTGAGTTTTACGAAGTTAGCCAGTGTTTAAATATGTTTTTAACCTGTGTTTTATCTCATGTATATTTCAAATTACAAACTCCATGGAAAAAATAAGGGCTTGAATAAATATCCGAAGCTCAGTAAGTGTTTTAATAGGAGCACAGATCCCAAAAGAATTAATGTTTACGTGGAACCCATTTCACGATACGCTAACCTAATAATATGATTGCGTACGTACGTAACGTTTTTTTGCGTTATTTGTTCAAATTAGCGCATTTCCTCGTTTTGTTTTCGTACGTTCGTGTGTACTTCAAAGGAAGTCGAATTCTGTTATATAGAAAGGTAAAAAGATATTTTGACAAGTAAAACAACGACTAAAAAGATACTTTACACAAAATATGTATATTTATTTTTCACTAGCGGCCCACCCCGGCTTCACACGGGTATTACTGGGCTCAGGAATGGAATTAAAAAAAAAAAAGTAGCCAAGTGCGAGTCAGACTCGCCCATGAAGGGTTCCGTAGCAGAAAGCAACATAATACACAAATAAGTTCTTGTAGTTCGTTGTTGGGGGACACGTTTTACCACTTTCGATGTGTCCCTCGCGCAAATTATTCAGTGTAGAAAAAATGAATATTAGAAATCTGATATTTTTTAAAGATCTATTTCATACCTACCCCACACGCATATATTGGGTTTAATGAAAAAATATTTTTTGAGTTTCAGTTCTAAGGGGCACCCCCAAAATTTATAGATTGTTTTATATTTTTGTGCAAACATTTTAATGCGGTTTACAAAATACATCTACTTACCAAGTTTCAACAGTAAAGTTCCTATAGTTTCGGATAAAAATTATAGATTTTGTCACACTCTTAGACACTCGAACAAGTATATCACAGATAGATAAACACAAACACATAGATCTACTTGTTCACTTATAATAGCCCTCTTTTTGTGTTGCAGCGTAATAGAAAGAGTATATCATAGAAATAATTTAGACGTTACTGTTAAATTAATTTCTGTTTTTGTTAGTTTACTTTTACGCATCATCATCATCAATTATTTGGTGGTTGTAATTGACTACTAAAAATCCGCTAACGCCATTGAGGCGTTGTATATGGTTATGGAATGTTTTGTGGTTAATTTTAACCCCCCCCCCCCTCTTCATCTGCACTCAGTTGGACAGCTTACAAGTGATGGCATAGTGCTGAATCTTATTACTCTATACCCTTCCATCATCTTACATAGGTCTCCTGGTGGTTCATTTACTACGTACATTTAAAACAAAACAAGGAAGTTCAGAAAACAAAACAAAAGTAAGAAGAAAACAGAAAAATAAATGGACCAATTCCGAGAGATAGTGATTTTTAATCAGATCCTTGGAAAAGTCTAATTTCTCTCTGCCCACGTCTAATATCCACCTGAAGCGTAGTTCAGATAGCAACAAGACCCATGCAGAACGAAGACTAACTAAAGTCTAAGAAATTTAACTTATCCATGTCAGTTTACTTGTATACGAGTATGTCTGCGCATTTATGTGACTTAGTATTCGGTACCAATGAAGCGAATGAACCAAACGCATTTTCTGCTTTGAAGACTGATATGTCAGAGATGATTAGAGGCTAAATTTTGTTTCAAGAGTGACTTAAAAAATAATGAAGTCCTTTTTGTCGTAATTCTGTACCAGGTGCATAATAATCATTTAATTAACAGTGGTAAAAACGTTACTGAGTAAAGATAGTCAGAGTGTTCATTACTTACCTCTAATCAAGTGTACGACAAGATAGCGTTACATGCGGGGTGAGTTAATCTGGCAAACATCTGAGTGAGCGATGCGCACCTAATCCACAACATTTCTGGGACACGTGATATATTACACATGAACAAATTACGTGAAACCCGCGCGATAAAAACAAACAATTTGTAACAAAGATAGATGAGTCTCCGCGATGTCGGATCCTGGGGTGATTTCATTCAATGGTAGCATGCTAATTAGCAAGTAGCGTGGCAAGAGCAACAAGCTTCCTTGTCTATTTTTGGCTCCCGAATTCGTGAAAACGAATTTTACACGAGCAGTCTTAAGGCTTAACCCCGTATTCTGAACATTTAACAAGGCTTACCACTGTATTTAAAAGATTTGCTCAAGACACGACAAAACCTGTATTTATTTTGTAGATACTGTTGAATGTAGAAACTTTTGATTTATGTGACATGAAACGAAACTGAATAATTATAGCATAAACAGCAAACTTGATGGGCCCACGATTGGGACTCCTTCTATACGAAGGAGAAAGTCAAGGCATATCACGCTCACCAAGTGCGGGTTGGTGCATGACGCTTGCTCCCGAAAGATGTAGGGTAAAACCCGGATAGTTGCCTCAGAGGGATACATGCCTCGGTTTCGAATACACTATGTTAGAAATGTTGGTGGTGTAAGCGCGTGATTATGATTGGAAGTGCCCCCCTACTGACCTTAGTTCCATCTAAGCCGTTACAGTAAGGCCGATTTACATCAGACGAGCGAATGCTCATTCTATCCCCATTGTATCAAATTCATTTGGTGTAAACAAACGTAGAGCATTCTTTCGTTCTTTTGTTTGCGTTCGCAAAGATTCTATGGAATATTTAATATGGAAAACGCTAAGAACGATCTTTCGTTTACACTAAAAGATCGAGAAAGAATGCTCTTGTTCCAGCTCTAGCTCTATGTTCGTTCAAATCGGCTTTTAGGCGAACGCGTTTTGTTCGTGTGAGCAAAAATCTTCCGCGACGGAACTTAGACGGGCGTCAAAATTATATTGGTAAGTCATTTGTTTTCAATATGTTTATTATTAATTGTAGTTTCAGTCAATTTTCTGTTTCTGTGCATGCGTTAGAGTTTAAATTACACTATTTGTTATGTTTTATTGTTGAATACTTTTTATTTATTTCGGAAATAGAAAGAGCAAGTATCCGTATCAAAAAGGATAGTTGCCCTTTTTACTCTTGCGGATAGTTGCTCTAGGAACAACCCTGGCTTTTGGTAATAATTAATGCTAATGCCAAAGCTGATTGCCATATTTTTCTATCTTTAAGATAACAAATAATATTTTATTATTAACTCACCCAATTTAAAGTTTGCGGTCTATTTTTGTTGTAATTTAATAGTTTACAAAGTTAAAACCTAGTACTGTTTTATAATGTTGATTAACATTGTGATTAGTATTTGATCTCAGTAAATAATAAAAACTTATTACTTGAAATTACTTGAAACTTACCTGAAAAAAATACAGAGAGGCATATAGGGATACTTAAGAAGCATTTTTAAAGTTAGGCTACTATCCGCTATTGTAGGCAACTATCCCTTTTTTGAGCGGTCGAATAAAACAGGAATCAATCGAAACAAATCTTAATTATGTTGACAAAAATGGGCTACTATGAAAGATTAAAGACCTATGTTTCGATATACACGTCGAATTATACTGAATAAGTATTTTTTTTAATAACACAGCTTTATTGAAAAGTAGGGCAACTATCCGGCTTTCACCCTATTCCTTGGAACATGCCGATTTAGTCCCGATTTTTTCTTTTAATGAACATATAAGCGAGGTTCAAACCTACGTCTTCATGGTTGTGAATCGGATGTTCTCATTACAAAGCCACCACGGCTTCTTTTTAATAATAGAAGTAAACAACTCTTACTCAAACCAGTTTTTTCCAGCAAGAGTAAGTGTACACAACATTCAATGTACTCGTATAACACGCATATTAATTACCTATATTCATCATAATTCATAATTTTGTCCAATTTTAGGTGGCAATAAAACAAAAACCTTCAAGTCCAATTTAATAAAATAAGAAGTCTGCTTTTCAAAAATACTGACAGTAGGTAGGAAGGTTACTACGTAAATGTCTGACACATCGTAATTTTAGCACTAATGTAGTTTGATGACCAAAAAAAGAAATAATAGTGTTAATTTATTTATTGAAGAATGCGATGGTAGCGACGCCTATTAAAGGGTCAGTTCAATTCATCCTACTTCGGACATAGAACTTTCATTTCCATTCTTATTTCTTTTGAAGTATGAAATTGGTCTAAAAACTTCTTATTACTTAAAAATTAGTTTTGAACTACTAAGTTTTCACAAAATGACTACCTGAAGAAATGGCTTCCTGTTTGTGTTTGCTGGTGGACATCTCATTTCTCTAGAAGCCCTATCTACTTAGCTATAGTTTTCAGCTATCTATATTCTTAGTACAAACTTTGCTTAGTTCGGGATTTATGGTTGGGTGTAAAAACTGTCAACCAATTATTTTAAATTGTTTACTTACCTTTTTCTGAGAGGGGGAAATATTTTGCATAAACCTGACTTTATCGGGATAAAGCTACTATAGGTACGTGTATATCTGTATATGTGTACTGTCGTCTAGCAATTTACTTATAATACTTACGTGACCAAAAATTGAGGAAATTTACAATCAAAGCCGTATCGAAATTTTCAAAATTTATAACATCAAAAAAGTCTAATAGACAGAATTATGCTTAGCCCAAACTTTGTAATACCGTGGTGGCTCACTAAAGCTAAACCAGAAAACAAAGTTACTGTTCTGCTTATCTACCTAGCTACTTAGAAGCATAGATAGTGCACACCTAGGTATATGTTTAGCTTAAGTACCTATTGTTTGTAGTATGGTGATAACAGGTAATGTAAGATATTGACTGAGTGGTATCATTTAGAAGCCGAGCGTTGGATATCGCACGGCTATCGCTTCAAGCGAGTCTAGTCGGTACATGGGTCGATGTAATGTCTCGATTAACATACAGTAGGAGATCTACCGGCCAACGCAATTGGTTTAAACATTGCTGTTGCTTTCTCTTTGATATTTATTCATAGCAATAATTCAATTTCAATTTTGATTGTAGGTATTACCTATTACCTATTTGTGCGTGGCGGTATTAAAATTGCAGATTGTGTTTGTGACACACTAACAATTTCACACTGCCTTATGTACCTACTTACTTATAATTTTAAAACTCTATTTAAGTTTATTATAGTCCTTGTATTGTTCAAATACTTCAATTAAAATTACAATAACGTGTAATTTATCAATACCTTAAGAAGTGTAACACATAAATGTAGGTATTCAAATGTAGGAGTTTAAATTTAGGTCTTTAGGTTAGATTGATTAGACTCCGAGGTATGTGTATCATCTGCAATGACATCGTCGCTTAATAGTCTTATTTGCGTTAAATGAAAAGAAAGTCTAGAAATTTACTATTTTAAGTAATGGGACAAACAAATAACGCACATAATAATCGTAAGCAACACGGGTGCTAATTACGGCACAGTGTCAGTACAGAGTTATTAGAAAATGAAAAGTTTGAATTACTGCCTGACACTATTCTGCGCGAGTTTTTGATGGTAGAATAACTGGCAATGGCGAACTCTTCAGAATTGCTTTCTGCGTTCTTCAGCAAAAAAAGGACACAGATGTGCCATTCATCCTGTAGTTAGAATAACAACTAGAGATGAATGGTGGTGGACAAATTACAGTAAAGTAGATCATGACCCTTTACCATTAAACTCACTCAAAGTCGTAACGAACAAGTGTGATAATGTAGCATCGACGTTTCATACATTTTTAGCCAAAGTACTGTTATTAGGTAGTAAATTATACTTTGTCAAAGCATTCTAATCCTTCCACCTTGGTAATAAAGCGCTTTCCGGGTTATAGTGAATTAGCAAGTTCTGTGTAATCGCGTGAGAGTTGTGACACGTAGTTCCGAAGTCATAAACCGAGAAGGCTCGCAGGGTATTACTGTGGGCTTTGCTGAGCCAAAAATGTTAGCGAAATCTTCAGTTACAGTTAATTTAACTCCTCTTAAATCGTAGTAGATGAAAGTTGGCGGGAAACTTGTTATAGGTGCTGTATCGTATACATTTCTTAATTAAAAATACACGTTCAACAGAAATAGCGTTTCATAATAAATATTGTTTTATTTGTCAGAGTGAAGACAAAATTCAAATATCGGCTATCTAACAGGGCTATCTAGTTAATTAATAACTAGAGCATTGAAAGCATAGTTTATGCGAAAATTTTCTACGATTTTGTTATTTAGACCTTGCTACCTTTTAAACTTTCCAACTGCTTAGACATTGCTCAGAAGTTTGGCATTAATTTTATGGACTCGAGTCTTGAGTAAATTTTTCCAATACGGTGGCTGAGCCTAGAGCGTTGGAGGCGTAGATAAAAATTATTGAAGTTATACTTCTTTTGGCGTGCTCGGAAGGATTATTCCTTCCGAGTCGATATTCCGAGTAATGATAGTTAAATCTATACTAATATTATAAAGCTGAAGAGTTTGTTTATTTGTTTGAACGCAAGGATCTCTGGAGCTACTGGTCCGAATTTAAAGATTCTTTCTCTGTAGGATAGTCCATTTATCGAGAAAGGCTATAAGCTATTTAACATTACGCTACTTTAACAGGAGCCGAGCATGAATGAAAAATGTAACAAAAACGGGGAAAAAATATTGCTTTTAGAGAGCTTTCGTTGCGTGACAGCATTTGTCATATTTATGTTAAAGGTTTCGTCATTAGAACCTAAAGTAACCGAATTTGAACAAAATTTGAATTGGTACGACCAATTTTCGATAGATGGCGTAGCAACGCGCGCGCGTTCACCTAGTTTTATAATATAATGATGAAGTTGACTGTAATTGTTTCTTCAGATTTAACTTTTACGCGCACGCTCATTAACGTTCAAATTTGACACACTGAAGTTGGTTATGCGTAATTTTTCAATGGGAACTATGGCAGCTGTTGACCTCTAGTGGCATCTACTGCCGAGGTAACTTTGGGTTAGCGTAGAAGAAGCGTTCGTTACGTGTAGTAACACTTCTCTAAAATTCGAGATATATAAGTGTTTGTATGCTTATAATATTAGAACACACACACGTTTATAGTTTTACAAGCAAATAACTAGCGAAAATTTGGACAGTTCTCCAAGCAAACTGCAAAGATTTCTAAGACTGTTGTCGTATCCTAAAAGAAATATTATTGTTTAGCTATTGTTCTAAGTATCTTCTAGCTTACTTTTACATTCTTAAAAATAATTATGCTGAAATTCATGCTATGAACGTGAATAGCGTGAATTTCAGCATAATAATTTTTTAGAATTTAATAAAAATCTTTGTGTTAAGTTAACTTGAAAAAAAAATATTTTACAGAGTTTTATTTGAGTCTAAAAAACTCTGTAGTACCTGACTGTTTTGTTTTCGTTATTCATCATTTTTATGTACATAAATCCTATCCTGGTATAAAATGTAGTAAATGTTTTAAGTATTATTTTGTTAATGTTTTTAGAGCATTTTAAAAGTATTCGTACCACAAATTAACTAATTCGAATATTACAATCACATCACAGATTCACCTGCGTATTTTTCAAAATAAATTCAGACTATTATATATCTATGTACCAAATTTCATCCTAATCACTTCAGTAATTTTTGTGTGAAAGAGTACCAAATATCTTGACATACTAACACACTTTCGCATATATATGATATTAATACAATTAATTAATGGTAAATGATACATTTGGACATACAGTTTTTACACATGTAGCATTTAATTTTTGAAGAAAAAAAAACACATACCAACATAATAATAAAATAAAAATCAAAAAGTTAAGTAAAAAAAATAATTTTTAGATAGTAGGTATAGTTATAAAATACGTATTAAGGAAACAAGAAATAGTAATACGAGTAAGAAGAGACATCATCAACACGAAGAAGAAGAAGAAGCATACTATATAATAATAATAAGACGAACAACTACCGGAAAAACAAAATGAAGGACGGTACGGTCGACATTTGTCGTCCGCCGCCGTCCAGGCAAATCTCTTCGTCATGTTATTTCCTGTTGTTCGCATCTTGCTAACGGCGAGTACTTGCACAGACATAACCTAGTAGCCAGAATCATCCACCAGCAACTTGCTCTTCGATAATGCCTTGTCGACTCCGAGGTGCTGTACTATAAGTACGCACCTCTGCCAGATCTCGAGAATGGTCGTGCGTTGCTCTGCTAGGACCGCTCTATCATGACGGACAGGACTGTTGTCACCAATAAGCCTGATATCGTGCTGGTAGATCGGTCTCAGCGCCGGGCTATGACCGTCGATATCACCGTACCACATGACGAGAACCTTGTGAAAGCCGAGAAGGACAAGCTGAGCAAATACCTTGACTTGGCTCATGAGGTTACCGCCATGTGGGTTGCTGATTCGACGTTCATAGTCCCAATAGTCGTGTCGGCAAACGGCCTTATAGCGGAAAATCTCGACCAACACCCTTTCGCTAGACGGCTGGATCAAGGGTCAGATGCAGAAGGCGGTCATCCTCGACACAGCACGCATCGTCAGGAGGTTCCTCACTCTGCAGCCCTAACCACCGGTTGCTTGGGCCTTTATAATGTTTTTATGTTGTTTTATATATGAATATTGTAAAAACTTAGGCTTAAGGAAGGAAATAAATACGTAAATAATCAATTTTCTTCAAAAAAACAAAAAACCGACTTCAATTTAACGTTTAAACGAAACTTGAATAAAAAAGAACCATCGAAATCGATTGGCGTGATATTGAGCTATTGATTGTTTTCATGAATGCCACTGTCAGAACTGGACCAAATTGCTATGGGACCAAACAGGAAGCACCAGCTTTCAAATAATAAAAAAAAAACATCCAAATCAGTTTACCCAGGCGAAAGTTCTGAGGTAACAAACAAAAAAAAAATACAGTCGAATTGAGAACCTCTTCCTTTTTTTTGAAGTCGGTTAATAATAATAAACAAAACCGCTGTCGCCAGTTGACGTTTTTTTTGTAGCGCATCATAATTTTATTTATTTTCACCCGTTTTATACAACTTTTAGTGATAATTTAAACAAACAGGGTGAAGGAAAAGTCATGGAAACACAATTTTTTTAAGTATATAGGCGTAGTGGGATTGTACAGAATCTTGTAAAGCAAGAAAATACTGTGAGTACTACGGCAAAGGCAAATAATATGTATACAAATTCAGATTAGATATTGAAAAAGTAGTAATTTTTTTGTTAATTTGGCTAAACCAAGTTTTTGACTATCGTTATGAGAAATAACTCGTTTTGAAAACCATTTCACATAAGTATAATTACATTTAGCTGCAATTTTTAAAAGAAGTTCTTGAAAAATACATTTTCTGTCGTAGGAGCCCGTGCTACGCGAGAAATTTAGCATAATTACTTATCCCAAGATTGTAGGTACTTAAGTACCTTTGCCACCCTGGCTCTCTCTAAATTTGCTCTCTCATTACATTAATTGCCCGTCGCAAAGGAGAATAACTATTAAAAATTCATTATTTTCCATCTCCCATCTAATTCATTCAGATACCATTGCTTATTAATATTTAAATCGGTTCGGATGCCACGCATAATGATCCAGAATTTAAAATTATTTGTAAACTTCGAACAGCCTGGCCCCAGTAGGTTTTATACCGAGATACGTATAGCTATTTGTTTATTTGTAGCTGTGTTCTTTACATGGCTGCGTGTGTGTGGCTTGGCGTGGCAGATTTTGGTGTGCGGTCGTCGGTAGAACGCGTTTGCTAAAATACCTCGCGAGCAATGTTTCACAGGGGGTGACGCGGTAAGGGGATGGGACTTGCACGTTCCGTGGTAGGTACATAAATTTACTGTCGGTACCGCATCGGAACCGCAGTAACTGGGGTAAAGGCTAGTAACTGTGTCCGTACAAGCTGTTCTATGAAAACTGTGGAGTGTACTAAGTATTTTACTTGGAGCATTCTTTCGACAGCTTGAAAAACTCAAGCTCAACAACTTTCAAAACTTCCGAGATAAGTAATTACTTTGGCGTCTAGTTTTAATTTTAATCTCTATTTAGGTATTCAGGTATCACGGTTCTTCAGTGTTGTATAAAAATACTTAAAAAAATAATATTAAGATTTGTATACAAGACACTCGGGAAATAATTATTGTTGATATCTCAAAAAATATAATTTCCTCGAGACATTATCAATAATAGCTATTATCAACAAAAATGTATCCAGATGGGAAATTTTAATAAAGTTATCAGCTGTAACGTAGTTGTTACCAAAAAAAGCGTAGGTCGAGACAATTTAAATGATTGAATACTGACATTAAATTACAACACCAAAACCGTATAAAACCAGTGACGAGAACGACCGAATTTAAAATTGCGAGATTGTTCCTGGTTCCTTTCTGCATCTCTGAGTATTTTTCCTCGTCCAGGTGATTCTAAATTGGCATCGGCATTGGCTTTAAAAATAAAATACCGATGTATGTGGATACAAGCACGTTACTATTTAACAAAACATCTTTCGAACACGTGCCATACACTAGGCTAGGGTTGGAGCATTGTCCATGCATTGGCTCTCTCGTTACAAGAGAAGTTCCGAGTCCCATTAGAGGGAAGCAAGTGAGTAAATTAGGCTGCTCATATCAGTGCAATGAAGGACGAAAACTCCGTTTTATCCTGTCAGTTTATATTTTGTATTAAACACAGACTGTCCAATTAATAATAACTTATTTACCCCAATAAAACAAAAACCGATTCCATTTTACAATTAAATAAATAAATATTGGTGGACAATTCACACACAACACCATCTGACCCCAAACTTAGCAAAGCTTGTGTGATGGCGCCCAAATAGCTGATATAATACTTATATAGTTTTAAATACATACTTATTATACATAGAAACACCCAAACACAGTGCAAACATTTGAATTCATCACACAAATATTTGCACTGGGTGGGAATCAAACCCTCGGCTTAATTAAATTAATACACTCTTCAATCATACACAAATTTCTTGAGATGCTATGACTGCCTCGTCTATTTAGACGAGGCATCAAAGTCGTCTATCTAGTCTATCATGTGAGCAAATTTTGAATTTTGTTCAGATTTAAAAAATCATCATTGTTTTTTAGGTCAGTTAAAAATACTGAATACACGGTATTGCATCAAAATATTACTCTATTATAGAATTGAGTGATAAGACGTGAAGAAGTTTTAGTGACTAGTAACTAAAAGTTATTCATGCATCTTTCTGAGGACTATACGTAAATGTCCTTACCGTTACAGTACGTTTGTACGGTTTTAATATGATGTCCTAATGATAATAAACTTTTTGCTCAAAATAGCTAAAAAAATACTATAAATTAGTGAAAATATTTAAAACGAATTATGCTAGTTACTTTGAACACATTAATTATACCATTTACCACATCACACCTAACACTCACTCTGCTAAATTTTGGTACCGCAGAGGCAGAGCAACCACTAAAATATGGGTTACCTACTTACTTCGGCATACATATTACATAACGTGAAAGCTGTGTATGTCTGAGAATACGATAAATAGCGCTCATGAAAAGATAGGTGCGGCTTGTATATCTAACGTAGAGCCTTTCGTGTTGCAAGTTCTTGTTCACGTATGTACCTACTGCTATATTTATAATGGGGATGACGACAGGGTCAAAATTATACCATTTAAATTAGTTCGTCAGGTAGATTATGGAAAAATATAGGACACGTATTTTGACGTGACAACGTCTTATAATTCGATGAAGCCGGCTGCACGCACGAAAAAACATGACGTCATGCGCCGTTACCTCGCCGCATGACGTCATGCGCCGTTACCGCCGTTACCTCGCTCTGAGGCGTAGTTGAAGTTGTCACGTTCAACTATCGTCAGTAACTTTACAGATTATAGCCAACCGATGTTTTTTGTTTTATCAAATTATCAAAAAATTACTAAGATATAGATCATCAAACTTCCGGAGTAGGGGGTTGTGACGTCACACTATAGTAAAAATCGTACCATATCGTGACGTGACTCGAAACAAGCACTGTATCTTCGTCGTTTTTTGATTGTGAAAAATAAAAAAAGTAATACTGTGGCGAATACTCTACTTTCCTAATAAGTTTTCATTCACGCGCCTCTCTGGCCACTAGTAAGTATTTAAATTAGGAATGTTTTGAAGTTAAACGTCAGAGAAAAAGATAATTATAATAATGAACAACGGATTGTATTTGAATTTGACCATCGGCGTATACCGTCCTACCTCATCCCCATAATACGTATACAATATTTTTTAATAATCTAATTGACGGACTAATTACTTTTTTTTGTCGTCTCGCCTATTGATGAGACATTTGGGATGATTTCGGGGTCAAAATGTAAAGAGGCAGTATTTTCTATTCTTTTAACTTGACTTTCAGAGCTACACAGAAATTCAAAAGTTGTAAAAGAAATGTTTAAAAGTGTGTGTATGGAGTGAAAGAAGCAAGCTTCATCAGGAAACTACGCTCTTAAAATCTTAAAGTAATTAACCATAAAGAAATATTCCATGTTTTTCGATAGCGTAGCCTATTATTTTCTGTACATGGTTATATCTAGTACTACCTCCATAACAAGATATTTTCCCCTAGGGCAGTACTGCCGTACTACAATATTATACTAATGTATGGGTACTTTATCTACGTAAACTGGGATTATGTAAAATATGTCTGACGCGAATGTAATAGCATATTATATTCCCCTTACCTGCCTTGTGTACCATTCATATTAATTTGAATATCATTTTACGAGATATATCTTGGATTTGATATGTTATTTAATGGCGTATACATGTTCAGATTGAAACTGAGGACATGCTTGCCAATTTGAGAGAATGGTCTTATTATAATGGCAGACATTTTCAGCTAAATAATGATACTATATTTATTTAGAAGAAAAAAAGAACAAATAAGTAAAATATTATTATTAAGAACAAGAAATTTTGTCATTATCATAAATACTCAAATTGGGAATGTTGGGTAAACCATCTCTTCCCTCCTTCCAGATAGCCCGATCTACAGCAGCTTTAGTGGACCAGTCAAGAAAAGTTATATTAAACATCCGCGCGGCGCCCGCGTTTTAAACCTACCTCTACTTACTTTTCTTTACTTCCTTACTTTACTTTACTTACTTTGTTTAGTTGATTATGTCATAATAATTTGGAAAAATACTTCTTATGTAAACTAGTAGGTTGGTATGTTTAAAAAAAAAGTATCACTATTTTCACAACTCTCCCAATACGGATATCAAATGAAAGGATTTAGACTAGTAAATTAATAAACACTATAACAAATTTCCAATCTGAGATACTGAATTAGTCATTCTTAATTTTGTTTTTGTTGAAACTTATATTAGATCAGCGCTAGTATACAAATTGAAACAGTTCAAAACGCCAAATAATATCTACGTAGTGTTGAACATTAGTTCATAACTCAAGGCACTCTACGAGTTGCGAATACAGATTATTAACATCGCAGGTTCCAAACATTCTCGGAGCCATTGTTTAACGTGTAAAACGTACAGCTTCGCTTGCTCCGATGTTCAACATGCACGGATTATCTAGAAATGTTTGCAGTGTAGACTAATACCTTGTTTATGAACAGCAATCTCTAAATCAGATACTTAGCGTACCTACATTAAAACTTCTTTCCGTGTTACTGAAACTTGTTACTGAGACAAATACCTACTCGTAGTTATTAAGCTTTTACAATTTGAATTCATACTGAAAACTTTACATAGGATTTAATCGTGATCCAAATCATTATTTAACCAGTGGCCCTTACATTTATATTTTTAAATATAATGGACTAAGTAGATAATGAAATTAGTATTTTTATTTCGCTCAGCGATAAAAATAAGGTCCAGTCAGATATTATATTATTATACGAGAATTTTATATATCTTTCTTCTTATATACACACATACATTTTTCATCCCGCTCTATAACTGATCAATTATCGTCTTTTTTGTAATTGTTTTTAATATTAATATTTACTATTATACTATTTCGATTAAAGTTTCCCGGAGCTTAAGGCAAATCTAAAATTGTTTTATAAAAATAAAACATTTATTTTTATAATTAAAGTTTAGGGTTGCCATGGATGGTTTAGATTCACGAACCAGTCCAGAAGATGGCGCTGCAGTTGGTATCTAGGTTATCATCCGAGCGAAGCCGGAACGGGCCGCTAGTAAATCATAATAATCTATACGAATATTATTAAGCTGAAGCGGTTTTTTTGTTTGAAAGCGCTAATCTCAGGAACAACGGGACCTATTTCAAAAAATCTTTCACTATTGGATATGTACCATGATCCCTGAGTGCTATTATAGACCATAAAATATATAAGGTAGCATGGGTGAAGCCGGGCCGGATCGCTAGTCATCAAAATAACTACTGCCACGGATACAAGGTATTAACCCGTCAAGAAATTAATTCAAAAGCTTCATAGAAAGTCTTTGCACTTCGTAAAAGTATTGAAACTGTTTTTGACTGTTGTATACTTGAAACTCAAGAAGTAATTAGATAAGTTTAAGCAAAGTCTGTAGATGTAAATCTTCTAACGTAAAAGTGTGCTCTATCTCTTCTATGGTTCATTATGTTTGTGGGTAATTATCACATACCTTAAAATAATTATATATGGTCTCAAAAAATAAACCAAGAATATTGTGTGTATTAATACGCATTTTTTAAGCTTTGATCACACGTTTCTCTGCCGATTTTGATGAAACATAGCTAGAATATCCCCGACTTATTCATCTTTCAAAGATAATCAAAATCAGTTCGTCCGTCCCGCACGGACTATTCTATTCTACCTACAATGCCACAAATAGACGGACACATACACACATAGTCGTTATACGTATATCAACCCCTTGTTTTGCGTCGGGGGTTAAAATGAACTATGATGATATAACGTCGACGGTAATTGCAGTTCATATAGGCATATTTAAATAATGAAAATGAACGCGTCTAGTTTTATAACAGGTTGTATTCTGAAAGAATTAGTGGTGCATAAATTGTTGCAGCTATCAGCTCAATGTATCAACAAGCTATGAATATAATATAATTCACTAAAGTATAAATACTACATTAGTTTTCCTAGTTTTTCCACAACAATTTTTGAAGTGAAAACTTCTTTAGGAGCGCCTAGACAAATTTTTCGTGGGTTGTAAATTGGATTCTACCGTCACGCTTGGGTATGATAAGAAATCTTCGGGTAAACTCGGGACCTTGGCAATTGGGCATCTAGAAATGCATCAGCCAATGGGAAATGCTGAAAGGGCGTGTCCTCGCCATCATGGCATGGCCCGGGTAGTTTCCAAAGTAAGCTATCAAATTCTGAGTTATAAGTTTTCACTTCTATCGGCAGTTCCTATGACTGCCAATTTTTTTTTCGTCTGAAAAACCTAATTCGCATATCACTAACTTTATTTGAATTAAGAATAAGCTGATATATTATTATCGTCGATGTTTGTATGTTATATTATTTTCGTTGATATTACACAAACTACTACACCAATTTAAAAAAATAGTATTATCAATATCGGTTTAGACTTATTGAAAAATCGGGGAACAAACAAAAAAATATGGTTGTTGAATATGATAACCAATGTTTTTTTTTAAAGTCGTTTTAAAAGACGAATTATAACGCATAATCTCGATTCGCATAAACCAACACTTTTGATTTCTTCTTTAGATACGTTTCTGGAAGTTCATGGAAGCCACGAAGTCTCTGAACAATATCAACATAGTACCTGCAGCTTTACAAGCAAGAAAGTACCTGGGGAAGTACCACACTTTTGCCAGTTATTCTACCGCCAAGCAGTAATGTGCAAACATTACTGTGTTTCGGTTTGAAGGGCAATGTTTCCAGAGAAATTACAAGGCTTAGAGATATAACATCTTAGATCTCTGGGTGACGAGCGTAGTGCAGTGCTAGGTAATGATTTAAACTCTTCATGTTCCAATAGCAGCGTGTCACTGTGATGTTATGTGGCAGGCATGTTGCTTACCATCAGGCACATGTCCTACTCGTCTCGTCACACTTTATAAAAAAAAAAAAAACAGAAATAAGGAGATAACATACAAACTGCTGAAGGGTGCGTGATTTGCTCAGTTTGAGACTGTATTCAATAGGTAAGTTGTCCGTCTGTCTCACATTTACCATAGTGACCCCACTTAATTGAGTCTGATAGATTGGTCAAATTGTTAATTAAGACACGCAAAATATAAAATAAGCATTAAACCTTTACTAACCAAATATCTACGAAAAACAATCATAATTATGACAAACTTCGCTCGAAAAATTTCTGAAATAAAATGTATCCTGAATCTTTTAAACTATTTTTCTATACACATATTAAAATTTGAATATAAAAAGCATGTAAATAAAACAATTTTAAAATATGTGTTTACTAAATGGAAATGTAATACAGTAAAAAGATTCCAAACATTTTAGGTACAAATTCTCTGTATAAAACTTCCTAGGAGAGAATATGTTCGGAGCGCGCGTTTCAGACATTACGTAGAAATTAATGATGTGGCACCGAGCGAGCGTCTGACAGACAAGCAGGTTCGTTACCGGCGCCTTAACAGGTACAACCCGGGTAGTACTAGGCTACGACCACTCTAATAAGTGCTCGTAGAGCTAGAGACAAAATTACCTTTTACTTTTGATTCACTTCATTTTTGAGACGCACTTTAACGTTTTAATCAAGCTTTGCCAAAGATAAAGCGAAGTTCTTTTTGAACCGAAATTTGTCTTAAATTAAAACGTGTGGATGCGTTTTCACTAGTAAATAAAACTAGCGTTGCGTAGCGCTGTCTACAGTCTACACGAAGCTAAAAGTAGTAGCTTGCTATGCTTGAAAAACTAACCTCGTGTAACTTGGCCATAAGACAGAATCTTGACACTTGTACCACATCTCTATTTTGGGTTGATGAATTTTTAAAACGATTCAAAGTTATGACGGAGGGGTTAGTGGTGGTTGGAAAATGATTAATATGAAAGCGAGGGCCTTTCGTGTTAGTCAGTTAGTAAGTTATTAATGAGATACGGCAGCTTTATGTTTATTATTGTTCGTTAATCAAAATTAAATTATTCACACAAAAGATGCCAAGTAGTACAATAAAAATATTTTAATATACATATTTGACAATGGAAAGAATTGAACATGGTTTCAACTATTTGCCTGTTTGTACGTAAATTGGTGATATTTTTTTGTTTTTTTTTACAGCCGCTGCAGTATATGTATATAATACAACTACGTAGTACCTGGGTCACCGAGCTTTGCTCGGTTTAAATACTAAAAATACTTAGATATTCTTAAAAAAAACTTGAAAAAAAGAAGCCGTCTCGATTCGAACCCGCAGCTACTAATTCGTGACCGCCACGAACGCCCGACTTCCCGTCTGAGCCAATTATGCTGTCGCGTCACGCGGCGAAATTTTCCTTCGCATTCTAATGTCTAATGTGATAGTTTTTCGTTGTCTAAAAACGCGCATAATATGCGTTTTTTTTTAAATGAAACCTAGTTAGATCGATTTATCGTCCCCCAAACCCCTTGCATACATTCATGAAAATCGTTCGAGCCGTTTCTGAGATTCAGATTCTATATTTATATACATATTTATATAGGTACAAGAATTGCTCGTTTAAAGGTATAAGATTTAACTTTTCTGAAACAGTTTCGGCTGCCTCGAAGAGATCGCTCTTTGCGATGAAGTCAGCATTTATATAAGAATGTGTTTTTTTTTAATTTAGGGATTTTTCTATGTTGAATAAAAAAGAGTTAATTCTCATTTAGTGAATTTATTTATTCTAAAGCTGCCTGAAAACATTGTTTTCACCAATCGTTTCTGTATTTATAAGCTTTATCATTACACGATTTGTTTTAGTTAAATGAAATTAAGAGTCCACCTATGTACATACGAATTTCGGTTTAAGTTAGAAAACAAGCATATTAAGACAATTTTAAACTTTTTATCCTACTTAATTATATTACAAATATGTTAGTTTGGATATTTAGATGTTTGTATTTTTTTTGTACCACCAAACATCTGTAGTTATCAAAAATTATGGTCAACCGGACCCTAATTAAAAAATCAAACAGATTATAGTCTGTAATAACACATAACCCACTTTTAATCCCGAAAAAAAAACGAATAAATCCTTAGGGAATAGCTAATATCTTTCCAAAAAAAAAATATGCTATATCTCTGAAAAAGAAAAACAACGTCTCCCCAAAGCATATCTCTAAACTGATTAAAAGAAGTTTTTTTAAAACGTTTCCTAAGTTTGCGACACTCTAACTGCACCCTTCTCGATTCAGAGCTGCTGTAATTTATTGTTAAACGAGTAACATTACTTGAGGAGTGGAGACGGCAACTTTTCAAGGGGAATCGTAACTAGTAACTACCCTTTCGCTAGAAATTGTAATTGTTTTGTTTACGATCCTTTATCCGCATTGTTTTGCTGAAATTAAACTTTAGTGTAATGGTTAATGTCTCTCCTAACGCCTGTTAGCTCCTCGTGTCTCTTTGAAATTACGTTTGATTCCAAACACTAATTCTCGTAAATTAATTGACTTACGGAAGCATAGTGCTTTGTGTAAACTATTATAGTTATTAATAATTATATAATTTAATTATTTCATTTATTAGACCATAAAATATAAGCTGTTCAAGAGAAAGAATTTCATACATTGTAGTGGTAGGACTCTTAGCAGAGTCCGCCTGGGGAATTACCACACCTTTGCCAGTTATTCTACCGTCAAGCAGTAATGTGCAAACATTACTGTGTTCCAGTTTGAAGGGCAATGTTTCCAGAGAAATTACAGGGCTTAGAGTTAAAACAACTTAGATCTCTGGCTGACGAGCGCAGTGCAGTGCTAGGCAATGATTTGGACTCTTCATGTTCCAATAGCTGCGTGTCACTGTGCTGTTATGTGGCAAGCATGTTGCTTACCATCAGGCACATGTCCTGCTTGTCTCGTCACTTTGTTCAAAAAGATGAGTGAATGAGGATAAAAATAAATTGCTTTATGGATAATTCAGCTGTGCTTAGTTGAAGTAGTTAGGTACGTAGCGTTGTGTAGTTTTTATTGTATTTAAATTTTGTTAATAAAGACGCTGCCCGTTTTTAAAAGCATTATGATTTCAAAATGGAATAATTGTGATTTTCCGGAAAAGGTTTTTTTAACCAATGTAATCCCCTATTGGTAACAACAACACGCCAACAGGGTATCTCTCTACTTAGTCTGTGAACCCATTTCAGCATAATAACTCGAGTCTGCAATAAGAGATACAATTGCACTTCGAGCACCACTCAGATACAACTGATTTGCTGAGAATATTGTATTTCAAATAGAAACACAGTAACTTCAATGCAAACAGTACTTAGCGGATTATTGGAAAAGATTGAACTAAATCAGATAGACTCAGATAAACGTATACAACAATAGCAATATCGAAGTCTCAAGATTCACAAGTATCTTTTGAGAAATATAAGTAGCTTCAATCCATTATGTACACTGAGCTCTTCGTATTACAGCAGTAATTACTTAATGTGTACTAATAGTGTATGTGTAAAATTTACGAGTAAATAATAGGAAATGGTTTCGATGTTGGTAAGCGAAAGCAAGCAAACAAGTTGCCAAACCTCATCTACGGACAAACTTACTTACTATAATATTCTCACTACGTAGATGTCAGACTATGTAGATACCTACATAGTCAAAGATAGATCAGAATCCATTATAATTTAACATTATGACAATGTACGCCAGGAGCTGATTGATCTCGTACGTACCTCTATACGCGTTTGTACAATGGGTGGACATTACTGCCAGTGTATTAAGTGAGAGTTATGTCGAAAACTTTACGCGTTCTACCTTGAGCGCGTAAACATGAGATTTGTAGGAAAAATATTACAGTGCCTCTAGCACCGCTGGAGTTCTTTATACAAATGCCATGTTTACGCACTCCCGCGTATTGTTTTCGTCAAAATTCGCACTCAGCATTTACAGTTTTATGTTTGCTCAAATTACGCTAAAAATATTAAACACATCAACCGGCTAGTTTCGAAATTAATACACCTGATTAAAAATGTGCTTCGCAGTTTCATGTTGTTAAGGTAAGCTATCTAAAACAATAAATAAAACTAACGAAAATAGTGTCGTGGTGTTCGTTCCCAGTGAACTCTTCACCATTTCAACCCATATTCAAAAAAGTTGGTATAAAATATGTAATTTGGCCCAACTTGAGAGATCGGATAGTTTTTATTTCCATTAATGGTTACAATTATACTAATTAAAAATAATCTGATTACTAATTTTGATTGTTCTTGTTGATCTTAAGTTTTGTGAATCTCGAATAGACGATTCAGTAAGCAACATAATGTATAGATTAGATATTTGTTCAACATTAACGAATTTGGAACGGGCCGCTAGTACTTGTATAAACATTTTCAGTGTTTTTGACATCAAAAGAGACAAAATGAAGTTTAAGTCAAGTTTTATAGTTAACTCAATTAATTCTAAATATTTTGATTGGTTTAACACGTTTCGATTCCCATGGGACGAAAATTGACAAAGAATTATTTATAAGTCCAATTAACTAATTACATGTTTAATAGGGTTAAACTATGTTAATTCATTAGCGTTATTATACCTAGTTCATGTCAAGTATCTGCTTACTGCGTAGATGGATAATCAATACAAAGGGAGGGTAAATGCCTTATTCCAATTAGCCCGATGAAATCTGGCGCACAAGCTGCTCGAAACTATTCGATAGGCACATCCGGTATATGCCGGGGTAAGTGACGTATGGACAGTGGAACAACAGCTCAGAAACCCGATAGTCAGACGGCAAAGGACCATCGACCTACATTTCCGGAAATTTAGGGATAGATACTGATATGAGGATATCCGAAATAGAGACAAACGTGATTAATATTATTGGTTTTAAAAGAAAAAAAGTCTAAAGTATAGCAGAAACTAAATTCGTTTGCTTAAAACATAGTTTAAAATAATATTATTTCCTGACACACTTAAAATGAGATTGTTTCGTTGTTTTGTTAAAGTTACGAATTTTCATAATTTTACATTACATTAGATTGATTAACATCATCACCATTTCCCAGCCTTCTTATTTCACTGCTAACAGTGAAGTTAAGTATGTTTATTCTTTCTTATTCTTACTCATACATAACTCTGGAATGCGCATTGTAATAAATGTAAACTAGAATAACAACAAATCAGCTTACATAATATACGTTTAGTCGCAATAATAACTTTACTACGTTAAGATTTGAATATATTACAAAATTCAAACTGAATGGTGTAAATTACAAACAAAATACTTTCGCGAAAATGTAGGGTCAACTTTAGCCCTTAACTCCAAACAAATCCGAAGCTTTGGAAATCGATTACCAAAAATATGGCTGTGTGTACTTCACCATCAAATCCTCGTACGTATCGAAAAAGCAAAAAGTGCAACGGAAATGAATAATGCTAGCGCAATCGCTATCTATGGCCGAATAGTTACAGCATCCGCAATGCGTTCAACGTTTTTTATTCATTGATTTTTTATTTCTACGTTCTCAATAGAATAATAATAGGTATATTTGAAAATATCGCCACAGTGTCCACTGATTTATCAGGTATTAAATAAAATATGATAACTATAGTTGAATATCCATTAAAACAAGTAACAATTCAATTCAAGTATCATTAAACATTTTTAGAGCTTAAGTACCTACTCGATAGTGTAAGCTGAAAGTAAAAATATTATGTTTCTGTAGTGTGTGTGTCTTTTTGATTTAATTTCTACTTAAAACTTTGACGTGTACTTGAATTATGACTCTTATAATACAGAGTGGCAGGATTATTTGAACATGAATATTGCAAATCATTGGCTTTACGGTGTTAGACTTTTGAGAAAAAATAATAATCAAAATCATGAAACTCTGTACTACTCCTATTCAGTTAAAAATATAATGAATATTACTTTAAAAAAAATAAGAAGACTATATAGAATGATATTTCTATGAGAATGAGTTAAACCCAGACAATTTCACTAGCCCAATTTAATTGAAACAAAACCTTGTTTAAAAAGATAATAAAGATAAAAATGGTTTGTTTGATAAATTTACATTCATCTTTTAAATTAAACGTAAAATAGTAGCAACAAAAAAAATGCTACTTGAGTTTGATACGCCTTTCACGCTTAAAAGTTATGTTATCAAAAAATACCCACTTATGTAGGCACATGTTTTCGCGCAAGAAATTGTGAGAAGAAAGCTGATTTTGACAAATTTCAAGGCAACCACAACAAAAGAATGTGGCTACTAAATAAAAAATAAGTAACTTCAAAATTGAGTTTTACTCAAGGTGTACTTAGAAATAAAATCTCCTTTATAAACTCGTAAGTAAAATAATCTTTGGGATAAAGAAAACGCACATGAGTCTGTAAAGCCTTCTCGCTGCGGCACAATTTGTCACTGTCCCCGACAATTTCCGCTTGTAACTAGTTTTTTCTTTACACCACGTAAATTTAATTTCAGCTCTTTGTTGAAGCGGTTTGGAGTGGTTACAACCAGCTTGTGGCTTTGTTTTTGTATTGGAATTTAAGAGTAGTTAAAAGTTTATGTGTCGAAAGCCGGAAGCATAAAATATCATTAGTGGAGCATAGCTCTGATAATTAGCCAATTTGATTGGTCATTATTTAATTGTGTATTGTGAAGACAAATTTAAAATGAAACGTAATGTCGGCATTTACCAAATAACTAAATTTTCTTATGGTAATTTTACATTGATGAGATTTTGTGTGAATGTATTTAAATTAATGAATTAAAATATACAAATATTAATAGATAATTACAATTTACAAAACTGGCATTATGCAGCTGGTTGTGACATACCAGAAACAGATCATTTTATCCCTATGCTGGTAGAAAGTAGATAAAATAGAGTTAACGTAATTAGTTTTGTCTATTCCTCATTCTAATTATGCAGTTACTAGTGCACATACTTCATTTTAGGGTTATAAATATACTACAGACAAAATACTACCACGCTCAGTGAGTTGTATTGATTATGCCGCATTTTCCTAGAGAATACTACGGTTACGTGGCCAGCGTAGCAGATCCGTAGAGCTATATCAGAGTGTAGCAATTCGAGGCTCATACATCCGAAGCAAGCGAGTCTATGAAATTTTAACAAGTTTCAATTTTTTCATTATGAAGTTAGTGTATTTTTCATAGTAAATATACCTTTGATTTTGAATGTATTTCAGAACCTTTGTTAAAATGAATGTTGAAAATACAAGTCTTTTTTTTCTGTGATTTTCTGGAATATAGTTAGAAGAGTATTCATCATCATCATCATCATCAGCCGCAAGACGTCCACTGCTGAACATAGGCCTCCCCCCTAGATTTCCACAACGAAAGGTCCCGCGCAACCTGCAACCAGCGGTTTCCAGCGACCTTTGTGAGGTTATCTGTCCATCTAGTGGGAGGCCGTCCAGCACTGCGTCTTCCGGTTCGTGGTCGCCACTCGAGAACCTTGCTTCCCCATCGGTTGTCAGTTCTTCGAGCGATGTGGCCTGCCCATTGCCACATCAGATTGCTTACTCTTTGAGCTATGTCGGCCACTTTTGTTCTTTTGCGGATATCCTCATTACGGATTCTGTCGCGCAAAGAGACTCCGAGCATAGCTCTCTCCCTAGCTCGCTGTGTGACTTTGAGCTTCGTTATGAAGCCCACAGTTACGGACCAAGTTTCAGTTCCATAAGCCATCACTGGCAACACGCACTGGTTAAAGACTTTTGTCTTTAGGCATTGGGGTATTTTGGACTCAAAGATGTGCCGAAGTTTCCCGAACGCTGCCCATCCGAGTTCAATCCTTCGCTGGACCTCTTTGTCGAAGTTGGATCTACCTAATTAGATCTTTTGAGCCAGATAGACGTATTCGTCAACAACTTCGAGTGTGGGATTCCCAACAATAACCGGTACAGGTGAGACATGAACATTTGACATGACCTTCGTCTTGTCCATGTTCATCCTCAAACCAACCTGTTGGGATACTCTACTGAGGTCCCTGAGCATAGTACCGAGGTCTTCCAGCGACTCCGCCACAATGATTATGTCGTCGGCAAACCGAAGGTGAGTGATGCATTCGCCGTTGATACTGATGCCATGTCCGTTCCAGTCCAGTAGCTTGAAAACATCTTCCAGCGCGGCAGTGAACAGTTTCGGAGATATATCATCTCCCTGTCTCACACCTTTCTGTAGCTGGATATGTTTTGTGCACCGGTCTTGTAATCGGACAGACATTGTGGCTTTTCTGTAAATGCACTTCAAACAGAAGAAGAGTATTGTATAACAGTATTTATTTATTACCAGTTTAACTTTAAAGTACATAATTATCAAATATCATTTCAAATATGTTAAAAAAACAATGTTGTATAAAAGTACATTTTGTTTGAAATCAACAAGATGTAATGTACAACAATATTTGATAGTAAAAATTTAAATTAAAAATAGATTTGTATATAAATTCTTTCCTACAAAATTGTTTGTTGGAATCGGTAAAGTATTTGGAACACTAATTTTTACCCGACTGAAAGAAGGGTTAGGATTTTCGCGCGTATCTTGTTTGTTTGTAAATTTCTTTATTCCCTGGTATCTTGCAAACGGCTGGATGGATTTTGACAATTAAGATTCTATTTTTCGTTACGCCCGCCATACACGCTACGGTCTGCCGGAGAGGTCTACCTGTGCAGTTATGCCTGCGCAGTCCAACCGAACAGAATTGATTTTCGATCTTGCTCCGGTCGCCTGTGCAGGCTTCCCACACACACTCCGGTCTACCTGCGCAGGCATAACTGCACAGGTAGACCTCTCCGGCAGACCGTACTTACCGTGTATGGCGGGCCTTAGATTCGTCTCAATCACCCAAGTGTCCTTAGATAATAATACGTTGTTTTAAATAGACGCTTAATGTTTTTTTTATCTGGCGATGTTTTGCAGTTGGGTTTTTTACATTTAAGTTATTTCTTCTTTCTACAGACTTACTACAAAACGAAAGTTATGCAACTTTCTCAACTTAGTTCAGGTAATCTTATACAATCTTACCATACGGGCATTTTGTTACGTTAACACGAAAAATAAAAAGGAACAAATTCACTAGAAGAAAAGAATCAACATTTTTCTAAAGAGTTTATTCTCATATCTCAACAAATGAATAAGTGATGGTCGACGGTGGGTAGTGGAATATACTCCACGTTCGCTACTATCTATATCTCTAAGCCTTTTGGAATGGCATTACGCCAAGAGCTCTCGA
Organism: Ectropis crepuscularia; assembly: GCA_963693475.1. NCBI lineage: Eukaryota > Metazoa > Arthropoda > Insecta > Lepidoptera > Geometridae > Ectropis > Ectropis crepuscularia. The sequence continues at coordinate 23,487,269 of OY856338.1, forward strand.
AATATCTGCTGTAGTGAAATTGTCTATATTTCCCGTTTTCTTCAACTTCGGTTTGCTTGCTTTATCAAGAATCGATATAAATCTATTGTGTCGTATTTTAAATTGTTCGATATTTCTTTTTTACAAAAATAGATCTCTTTAATGTGACGTTTAGCTGTATTGACGTCCGATTTTGGGACGATGGATTAAATAATAATGAACAAGGTTTTCGAGTGATCACACAGGGATCCAAAATGTTAATTTTATTTAAATACTAGCAGTGCCCCGCGATTTTACCCGCGTAGTTTGCGTTCCCGGATTATTTCCCGGAATGAACGTGTGAATGCTTTATTCGTTACGACGTGATTGAGTTACAAACATTCAAAAATCCGAACATTCACATTTATAGTATTAGTAAAAATAGGATTTTTATTATTATTATTTATTATAAGTAGTATTAGGATGTCTTTATCCATTTCCCAAACACGCATAGGTAACATACTTAAAATAATAATATTTTAACTGGCCTCGTGGCTTAGTTGGTAGTAGCTCTGCCTGCGAAGCCGAGGGTCGTGGGTTCAATTCCCACCCAGTGCAAATATTTGTGTGATGAATTCAAATGTTTGCACTGTGTCTGGGTGTTTCTATGTATAATAAGTATGTATTTAAAACTATATAAGTATTATGTTAGCTATTTTGGCCGCCATCACACAAGTTTTGCTTAGTTTGGGGTCAGATGGTGTTGTGTATGAATTGTCCACCAATGTTTATTATTATTATTATTTATATTGTTCATCCTTGTTAGTACATATAATTATTTTTACTAGTGATGAAAAACATGGAGAGAGAACATTCTGACTAACGAAATGTTGAACATTTCATGGGTGTAGGAATGTGACCAACTAGTTTTTTTTTTAAATAAAGAGTGACGAGACGAGCAGGACATTTACCTGATGGTAAGCAACATGCCTGCCACACAACAATACAGTGACACGCAGTTATTGGAACATGAAGAGTCCAAATCATTACCTAGCACTGCACTGCGCTCGTCACCCTGTAATTTTTCTGAATGATGAATGATGATTATTTTCAATAAGAGAAGTGAAAGGTCAACATTGGAACGCATATGGGTTGATGCGTAAAAATTAAATTCAGTGAGTGAAACACCGGTGAGCTACGCGTAAAGCACGAAATTTAACATTACGCCACTTCGGAAATTTATTTAATTACTATTTTATTACCGAGCCGTGGTATTTCGAGTGCTATTACGTTTCATTGCTGTCATGTCCAGAGAGGGTTCCGGATCCATAAAAAGGCGATGGGAGTTTTATTTCTCAGTAGCCCTAATTTTTACGCTAAATACGAAAAAGCAACCTTAGCTGAATTTGTTCCGATACGCTCAATCTACCGTAACTTTTGATGAGTGTTTATTGTATTTATATTTGCAAGTACACGGTCTCTTTTCGCGGTCTCGTGTCGCTTCTACCGCCTAACTAAATCGGCTATCGCTTTGCTAATGCTGTCTCTATCATTTCAAGCGAAAATAAAAGAGATAGCAATGTCAAAGCTATGATAGTTTTGGTTAGGCGGTAGACACTTCCGGTCGCGGACTCGTGACGGGGTCTCGTGTCGCGGCCTCAGCGCCTTTACTCGCGGCATGTCTAAATTGTTAGTAGGAATGTTTTCCACTAAATTGATTGTTTTTATTCTTATTTTCATTGCGCTGATTTAGGGTAAACCCAATCGTAAGTTATAAATAAATAAATACATTTCGGTGGACATTTCTCACGCAATAAAGAAACAAACAGCCGCTGCCGAACACATATTTGTGTTCATCACATAAATAAATATGTTATCTGGATGGATATCAAATCCACCACATTCGGCTCTGCAAGATATTTAAAAAAACATTTGATGGCATAAATACACGAGAATATGAAAATAATATGCATTTAGATATAGAATATCCGCAATCAAAGCGTAAAACCGAGAACTTCAGCTATTTTATATTCATGTTTTACACTTTTAATCTAAGATATGGCACTGTACAATCTTAGATCCAAATCAAACTGCGCCAATCCCCTTTCCTGAGGCTGCCCGCTTATTGATACTTAGTTCGAATCATGTCAATCTACACTGTGAGCTAAAAGTAATTGCCTATAAAATTGAGTGGGTAAGTACAATAAAACTCGCTTCAACAAATCTGTACGAAAGCGCGTTAAGAGCGATAAAAATTAAGGCAAGGAAAAATGAAAAATCGCTTTTCACGATGGGCCATCTATCTAATAAACCTAATATTGGTTCGATACGCGCTCAAGAGGCATGAAATGACGCCCCGCGCCGCGCCGCGGGACCCGCAATCACCAGTCGAGCACGACCTTCCTTGTTTTTATTTTACTTCTAAAGAAATCAAGTCTTCCTTGATATAGAAATTTGCGCAGCTCAATTTTTACTGGCCGGCCGCTTTGTAACACCCCACTCTGCATAAAGAACTGATAAAGTGGAAACTTTTATTGGGTGTATTTTAATCGTAGCCTGAAATCTGCGCTGCTTTGAGGATCGACTGAGCACTTGACCGACATCTTGAGCTTGCCTAAAGCGGATTTGCCAAGCCAATATGCCTGGATGCCAATTAGTACGACAGAAATTACCGTTAAATTGTTTGATAGAAATTGTAATTATGAATTACCGGAATAGAAACACTTTAGAACTGGATTTTCATTCTTAGGGAGACAATGATTGCTTTGAGTTGTAACTTAAATCTGTCGAAAGTCAGAGAAATTACAGGGCTTAGAGACATAATATCTTAGATCTCTGGGTGACGAGCGCAGTGCAGTGCTAGGTAATGATTTGGACTATCATGTTTCAATAGCTGCGTGTTACTGTGCTGTTATGTGGCAGGCATGTTGCTTACCATCAGGCACATGACCTGCTCGTCTCGTCACTCTATGCTATAAAAAAAAAAAAAAAAAAAAATAGACATCTCTCTACCGTAAAATATTTATTGAATATTTGAGACATTTGAGCGCCAAACGTATAACTTTTTTTAAATTTTTAATTTCTCTAATTTTAAAGCAAATTCAAATGAGCAGGCATAGACGTTTTCAATGTTAAATAATCTCAAAGAGACAACATAACATAACGCACCTTTAGATTTGAAGTGGTTTAATAAAATGTTCTTGTTATTTGGTAACGCACAATAATAATAATTGTTAAATTGCTATTTAAAGCAAATTTTTGTTTTTCTTTTATAAAACAAGCGAAGACTTTTCCACCGTAAAAAACTCTAGGCTTACAAAAATAGCTCAATGTTTTTTCGCTTGAAAGCATATTAACTCAGCGCATTCCACTGAAAACCGGAGAGATGCTTCTCAAATAACGTCTGTTCGTATCCTGGAGGGAAACAATTTGAATGTTTTCACGTCTACAAAAGGGGAAGTGGTCGTTCCTTAGACCTTCGCTAAACTATTTGCCTTAAAGTGGTCGGCAATACGAGGCGACATACTTGAAATGGGATGTCTTCGATGCTTTGTTATTCGAGGTGCAAATTAATCTCTGGGGTTCTGTAACTTTAGACGTCATTAAACTTGTAGGCGTGAAGAACCCCAAGAGAAATAATGTTACTATAATTATTATGTTGAGCTTCTTAATGACGTTAGAAAATACTCTATGTATTTATTTAACTAAAGTAAAGCAAAACCTTAGGGCTTCCACACAAAACTGCGATGCGATGCGATGCGACGCCGCATCGGAGCAATTTGTATCGCATCGCATCGGATCGCAGCTTCATGTGGGGAGCCTTTCCTCCGATGCGGCGTCGCATCGCATCGCATCGCAGTTTTGTGTGGGAGCCCTTAAAGTACCCATTGCTGGAACTCGGGATCTTCCCTTATAGTGAGAAAGTTAAAGTTAATTTACATTATGACGTGTCAAGGAATTATTAATGCTGTACCTTACATATTTCATCTCATTTTAGTTTCAATTTTCTAATTAATTAACTTGATTTTTCATTAGCATCATTCGATATTACATGGTATAATTAAGTCCTACGAATATGATAAATGTGTAAGTTTATGTGTTTGTAATGGCTAACGGATCGGGTTGAAATTTGAACAGAATAGTCTAGAATAAGAGACGAGACGAACTTCTTATCATTCCATGGATTCATCGTGCGGGTGCCGGGTCCATCGTGTGACAGAGAGAGAAATCTCGAGTAGACCCCAAGACTTGTGACTTGGGCGAAGGTTTAAAAGGGGCCCCTTAGTGACGTACGTTAACATTCACCTTCACTACTCGTATTTCTCTCCCTGCCCAGCCAAATCCGTTATGATCCTACTAGTGCAGCTTTAGATACTCGTTCTAGTATAGAACTTACTGCACTTCTGGATAAGCCAAGGTCTTTAAGCAGGTTATAGAGAGATTTTGCTGGTATACCTCTCGCTCCTACTTCTACAGCGTATAAACTAACTACATAGCCGTTTTTTGTTAATTCGTTTTGAAGGTCGTCATATTTATTTTGTTTCATCGCGTGATCTTTAGGTATATTAGATTCCCACGGTACGGTAAGTTCTACAAGGACTATGCGTTTCTTAGCCCTAGTAAAAAGGAAAATATCCGGTCTGGATGACGAAACACCCACATCCTCTGGAATTTTATAGTGATTTTCATACGTGTCCATCTGTCCATTAAAATAGTCCAATCAGGTGCTGAACTCAGCATTGAGTAAGGCTTGTTCTTGGAGTTTGAAGTTGAGCCCTCTTTTACACAGTTAATTTGTCTTTTGTTTATCGTCAATCCCTTTTGGGCTCTAGCTACCGAAAGGCTTACGGCTTCACGTATATATTCAAGTACTCTGTCATGCCGCTGTGAGTAATGACCCCTATTAAGGAACACCTTGCATCCCACCAATATGTGCCTTGCTGTACATATCGCCTCTCCACAAGTATAGCAACATTTTTCAGAGGCTTTACCAAGTTACTCTGGTCAGGGAGGGTTATTTGAAAACCATTTAGATAAAATTTTAATAAGGCAGGAGACCAGTCATAGAGCAAGGTGCGCCACTTCAGAGCTAATGCCTAAGTGGTTTAAGCTTTTATTTTATTACGTTAAAACTACGGAAACGTGAATTACGCAAGCAAAATTACGGAACGTAGCTAAAAAATAAATAAGGCTTTAATTCACGACAATGGCTAAGTTTTTTTTTTCTATCAGTTTATTGTCGAATAAAACTCAAATCTCTCTCGAAAACTAAAATATATCTCAAACTGATTCGAAAACTTTAATGTTTAAAAAAAATCTCTTAAAACTTTAATAACATGTATTTATAACATTTGGTGAAAGCTTACGTGAGCCAGAACTTTTAATATTTATGAGTAAAAATTCAATTACATTTTTTTTCAAATTATTGACGTCACAAGCACAAAGACATTTTGTAATGTTGCTAAGACATTTTGGAACACGACGTCACTACTCTAAACTTGAAGTACTCGTAGATCATCAATCTCAAGTTGACATAGGATAGATTATTTTAATTTATAATCAAAATACACAGGTGCTGGACTGCGGTGGAACGCTTAAAAAAGTTACTTCGTTCTGATACAGTGTTAGAAAAAAGAAAATAAGACTGAATAAACTTACTTTCATCAATCATCGTTAAGAGCCCAAATTGTGTACTCGCTGACTTTGAGTAGCTCAAGAAGAAAAATAGCAAATAAAAGTAATTTCGAGATACTTTAACCAACAAAAACCTAATTAAAATAATTTACTTATTTAGTATTATTTCGAATAATCTTACCTACTACTTTTATGAATGAGAAAGTTTTTGCGAAAGGACGTTAAAATGTTCATAGCTCAATCACGTCAGAAAGGCTGATCGGGTTGAAATTTCAAACAGAGTTAGATTATAGCCTGGAATAACACATATGTAGGTTACTTTTTATCTCTAAAGTTACAGAAACGGGAACTCCGCGGGTTAAACCACGGGTTGTTGCTAGTTTACATATTTATTTTTGTTTAAAGGACCTATTGCAGTTAATATCAATGGCCTTTACATAAACAGAAAGTACCAAAAAACAGAAGAAGCACCCGAACATAATATGAATACGTATTCGTTTACATATCACTAGAACCGCCCCGCCGTTTTAAGCGCGCGATTCTTGTTCCCGTCATTTTTCCGTAAAAAAGACTATGTGTTATTCCAGACCATATTATGTGTTCCAAATTTCAACTCGAACCGTTGAGACGTTTCGACATGGTAGAACAACAAACACCTAAACGTAGGATAAGATAAATCTTTATTAAAAGCCACAACAAAAAAGATGGCAGTCATAAGAACCGATAAAAGTCAAAACTTATAATTTACTTATTTATTTAACTCAGATTTAAAATTTTACTTAGGAAAATACGCGGGTGAAACCGGAGGGCGTGGCCATGGCTTTCTAGAAATGCTGCCGCGTTTCTAGATGGCCAATGGAAAATGCTGACGCATTTCTGGATGGCTAATACACATGGTCCATGGTGACGCTAGAATTCAATTCACAGCCTTCGAAAAATCTGTTTGTGGTGCGTCAAAAGAAGTTTTCATTTCAAAAATTACCAAATAAACGAAGAAATTACATTTAAATTGGCAAACAAATATATCTAAACTTTCTCATTTATAATGTTAGTAGGAAGCAGGAAGGATAGTATTCTAAACTTACTATGATCAAACGTCCGAGGGTCGACGGTCGTCGTAGTGACGGTGGTCTGGTCCTCGTCTTCATCGTAAGGTTCGGTAGTGGTGGTGGTGGTGGTTGTAGTGGTACGTTTTCTGTTCCGCTGCCGGCGTTCGGGGCGGCGCGGCGGCACTGTGCTCTGTACCGGGACCACCGTGCTCTTACGCGCGGGTGGCGCTGAAAACAAACAAATACATAAAACACTTATCCATTGACAGGTGACTTTTTAGTACTGGCTCAATAATTCCATAGGTAATTTAATTTTCTCCGAAACACAAAACAAAAACTGAATTTAAAATTTAAAATTTTAAACAAATTTAAAATTAAACTCAGACAATCGACAAAATTTCATTATTTTTGTGGAATCTACGAAGACGGCGTCGTCCAGATAAGGGTAAGCAAATTTTAGTTTTTGGTCGATATTTCAAACTAGAAACTAGACTACTTAGAAAAGGTGATGATGGTGAATCAAGCTCAGTGCTTACCGTTAGTGGTCACAGTAGCCAGGCCCCCGGTGTCGTTGGTGCCGCCAACACCCGCCTCGGGCTCTGCAATGACGAGCGCCACTAGTGAAACGACGGCGAGCCGTATCACCAGTGGCGCTAGACGCCGCATTGTGTCTGTTGACAAACAAATAAATGAATTATTAGTTTCAGTTTCTACTAACATTGCACACAAAAAGGATTAATCACTGCGCTGGTTGCTATAGGTTCCCCGTAGATATTTATATGTATAATATTTAACTGTGTGATTCCATACTTTTTATTACTAGAATACATAATTAATTTTCGTAAAAAGGGGTACAAAGTTTTTGTTATTAATATAAAGATGTGACAACTCATTATTGACTAGCCTCATAACTTAACCAACTGAGAATCTGCTCACTAAACTGTTGGTTGCGATGTCGATTCCCATCCAAGACTAACATTTGTGTGATGAAGACGGATTATTGTTCTGTGGCTGAGTGGATCTATGTTTGGTACTAAGTGTGTGTAAAAAAAAATAATTATGCACTTTTCAAATTACTACTGGCGTACATTCAAGCTATTTTTGTAGTCAGGAGTTGGATAATGCTGTGTAAAAATGTCAAAGAATATTATTTTATATATTCACTTAGAAACCACCAGTTTCCCATATCATTACCTATGCTCGTAGTATTAAAATGAGTAATGGCACCAATAAGGCATTTTAAACTATGACGTAGCTACAACGAAACCATACAAAGAATAATTAATATTTAAACTGTTCATAATTCGTAAATACATACACAAATGCCAATAAAAGCGTACCCGTTCAGGTATGCGGTTCAAAATGACAACCGCAACTTGGCAATCCCAGTGGGATAACCAACACTAAAATAACTCGATCACGATAGCGGAACTCTCTGGCCATGACATTTGGCGCATGTAGGACGGGAGCAGGGGTCCTGTCGGAAATCACGAATTTAGACCACAAAACACAGCATACATGCTTTGCTCTTAGTTTTGGACAGCGTTTAGCTGCCCGCAATGAATATGGCTTGAGTTTTGAATACCACGTCGAAACTTTAAGAGATTTTATAATCTGTCGGAATTTAAACATGAATAATAACAATTCAAGATGTTTTTGGACATTTACGTATACATTCAACACCCACTTCGCTAATTATACTAATTATTAGTTAAAGGGAAAATATATATTTAATAGGTAAAATGAGCACTGGCACCGCCGCTCAAATAGATGAGTGAGTGGCGCTTATATAGTAATTATATTAACTTATTTTTCGCTTTTGAGTGTCTATTTGTGGTTTTGAAGTCGGTTTAATGTGAATATAAAAAGAGTTTATTTTACCCTTTTTAGTGCAAAACAAGTTTTCAACAATGCATTTACACAATTTCGTGTTGACAGAATCGAGTTTCATAACTTTTGTGAAATCTACAACCATGTCATCCAGACTAAATTGTAGGCAAATTTTAGTTTTACGTTCATATCTCACAAACCCCTCGGCCGATTTCAACAAAATTTATATGTGACCATTCGGAAAGCATACCTATCTGAACACAGAAATAGATTTTGTAATCGGTTCGGGCGTTCTCGAGAAATCAGGTAACATACTACATAAAAAAAAAAACGAATTGACAATCTCCTCCTTTTTGGAAGTCGGTTAAAAACAAATTGAAATAGTTAGAATGAAGAAGTTATTTACATGTTAATACCTGGATATCGTGTCTCGTGACCAAATTGCCTGTGAGTACGAGCTTATGACTCAACGTAAAATCATCCACGTCGGTATAGCAGTATAATGAATTTAAAAGAGACCTAGGTAGGACATACTGCTGCGGAAATTGAAAATAGGATATTGACAAAGTAGTTGCAGAGGCAAGGCAGCCCGAGCGTTTTGATCAAATAACATTAGTGTCTTTATTCATATAACACAGAGCGGCAGGCTGAGAAGGCATACGTCTGACGGTAGGCAACACGAGAAGGAGAGACATATAAGATGAACACAGGAACGTTTGAACATTACTAAATAAGTTGATGATATCGTCCCAAGAAAGCGCCAATGTAATAAATAGATAGGCGGTGCCAATATTTTATTTTGTTAGAATTTTGTTAATTCCCAAAATGAAATATTGCCCCTATACTTGGTCAAATTGACAACTTTCGTTTGTCTATTTGCATCTTGAAAACACCTCATTGTGAGTCAAAATTGTTTTTTAGTGGAACTGGCTATAGAATGGTTATGGGCTAAAATATGGGTTGCTGTATGTAGTGGTAGGACTCTTGGCAGAGTCCGCCTGGGGAAGTACCCAGTACCTTTACCAGTTATTCTACCACCAAGCAGCAATGTGTTAGCTTTACTGTGTTCCGGTTTGAAGGGCAATGTTTACAGAGAAATTACTGGGCTTAGAGATATAACACCTTAGATATCTGGGTGACGAGCGCAGTCCAGTGCTAGGTAATGATTTGGACTCTTCATGTTCCAATAGCTGCGTGTCACTGTGCTGCTATGAGGCAGGCATGTTGCTTACCATCAGACACATGTCCTGCTCGTTTCGTCACTCAATAATTAGAAAAAAAAATGCAAGACATGGATAGCTGAATCTATGCTATGGGATTAAGAAGACTGGTTCCTGGTAATGATAATAAGAATTTCCATCAGCGTGGCAACATCATTATACTGAGTATGTGTTTTCTCTTTGACTAGTATTCAATGCCTCTTAGTGTAATTTTAATTAATTAAGTTACGTAAGAGGTTTAGTTGGGTTAATTTGTATTCTCCTTCTAACGTTATATTTGTTCAAACTAAATAATGTCAAAATATACCAACGAAGCAGTTAATGCTAAGCACACATGGGTATAGGTACTAAGTACATACAGTAAGCAAAAGTTCATTTCAAAACAAAATAATAAGTGTGAAAAATGAAGTAGTGACTTACTACAAACAATTCCTCAGTCTTAAAGTTGCAGTCTCTTTTTACGAGGCGAAGTAAACAGTAAAATCAAGTGTCCGTTGTACACTATGAAAACAATGTATAATAAAACTTTAACTGGGTACTATTTCAGTTGTTTTAGTGTTGTTATATTGGGTAAGCCCGTGAAATAGTTTGCGCAAAAAGACCAGAATTTTTCAATTTTAAGAGTGCGCCTAATACGGGTGCTGTAACTTGGACGTGTTTGTCTGTATATTTGTGTGCCCGTTTGTAATTTTCTTTGACACAAATGATACACACTCTTACGTGATATACGTTTAAGTGTTTGATACGGTCTGTTTGTGTTAATTAATGTGATTGGGACGATTGTTACTTATAATATTTTGTATCTGAAGTTTTTAGGATATCTATGTAATCCACTTGAAAGAACGCGTTGAACGAATGCAACGCATAAGGCGCCTATGTACTTTTTAAAAATAAAGTCGATACTTAAAACGATGTTGTGGTGTGACGCGAAAACATGTATATGCTACGTGTATCTAGTATGAAGAACTAAGTTCCAAAACGTTTTTTCCGATTGCGGAAACCTAAATAAAAGTTATTTGGGTTTCTTAAACTGAGAGTGATTTAGTTTCTTCTGCGTAACTACTCTCTGGGATATAATCCAATATGATTTAATATTAAAATATAATATGGAGATCACGCTAATTCTTCAAACCAACACAAAAAGTTTTTATTCACAATCTATGTAACTTATTGACGTAAAATTATTACCAACAAAACGTTCAAGAAAGTTCTTCGTACAGAAACGATTCCTGCAAAATTGCAAAATTATATTTATTTACCCGTCTTGCGATCAGGCGGACAGATTTGGGCTTTGAAAGCTGTGACCGGTCCCAAATAATATATATCGCTGTCGGCATCTGTCAACGCACTAATGCCGCCGTTTCACCTCGGCTAATGCTCTGCGGGTCAAAGGGCCACTGTAAATTCTTTATGGCATTCAATTCACCTAGCTCGCCAAATGGAATTTCGGTGTAAGGAGGCATCAAGCCCGAAAATGTAGCTCCACACTAAAATTTCACTTAAAATATTTCGGCTACGGTTCGTTTTAAATGTGTTATAGATGACTGGCTGCTTTTATCATTTTTACCCAATTTAAACGACGTTACCTCACTGACTCAACATATATATATTTGTTTCAGAAAAATGTGTCGATAGTTTATATTAGTTAGTGAGTAAATACACGTTTTAGCATTGATTTATTGTTAGTTTTCCATATCTGTCTTCGTACACATTTCGTTGAGTTCTGTTGATTATTTAATTGATAACAATGATAAGAAAACTGTTATTTGACATGAACCAACACGAAGTCAGAAAAATCAAACACCTTTGTATTTGGAAGTTATCGAAAGAATAAAGTGGCCAAGTGCGAGTTGGACTCGCCCATGAAGGGTTCCGTTGCAGCAAGTAACATTATATACATAGTACACATAGTTCTTGTAGTTCGTTGTAACTTTGATCGAAGTTTCAATAATAGTGTATTTATGACGTACTAAAAAAAACTACTCATCAGATCGAGTTCAAACTAATTTAGAAGTTAGAGGGGGGGGGACACACATTTTACCACTTTGGAAGTGTCTCTCGCGCAAATTATTCAGTGTAGACGAAAATGATTTTAGAAACCGCAACATCATTTTTGAAGACCTATCGATAGACACCCCACACGTGTAGGTTTGATGAAAAAAAAAATTTTGAGTTTCAGTTCTCAGTATGGGGGGCAACCCTAATTTTTCTTTTTTTTAAATTTTTCTCTTGATATCTTAATGCGGTTCACAGAATACATCTACTTACTAAGTTTCAACAGTGTAGTTCTCATAGTTTCGGCAAAAAGTGGCTGTGACATACGGACGGACAGACAGACAGACAGACAGACATGACGAATCTATAAGGGTTCCGTTTTTACCTTTTTCGGAACCCTAAAAATGTTTTTTTATTCTGGGAATGCTAACAAAATGCTATACTTTGAAGGTACGAGTACATCTAAAAACTAGACATAAAATGAATGATTATAGTGGCATTACTAGGTTTAGAGTTTTAAAATATAGAGTGCAATCAGATCTTTTGATCGTGTTAAAATAAAGTGTACTTAAATTCACTAAAATACAACAGACCATGAAATTTGTCCGGGTAAACTTTTACCTATGTATAAAAACAATTTCCTATTGGGCGGTAGTTTAATAGCCTTATAAAGGGGTTTGAAACCTCGTCTGTGCAGACACTTCCAAACCTACTTGATAGAATACATTTACTCAAATCCCCTGGGCAGTGGACTGAAAGCCTCTGGGATCCGATCCACTCCGATAATGTTTCTTCGAGCCCCTCACTTTTATATTTCCTTTTTAAGAGTTACAGATGGATGGCGAAGACAAAGGATGTCTGAGGAAATAAGCCGGAAAGACGTTTTTGTTCTAAGTTCTCGTTACCGTTTTTAGATTATTCATATTCTTTAATTAGACGCTAGTTCAAGACTGAAACTATAAAGGATTACTTAAATTCAGAAGCGGTATTGAAGCGCGACGTTTATAATTCCGAACAATAATTTAGAAGCACTCGATCGAGTGCCGTTCGTGAGATCAATGTCGTGCCAACTTTAATTAAATTCGTTTTGTTATCGAATAAACCCAGCCAGGGGTTCGCAACGTCTCAGTTGAAACATTTCGTGAACGGAACCGGTGGCGGCAATAATAACTTTGACAGTTATAACCTTCGCGTTCAGTTCGCCAACGTGAACGCTCGCACAAACTTTGACACTTAAAGTCCACTTGCAATACATTGTCTGTTAGAACGACGGTGACTAAAGTTATTTACGAATCACCAAGAAAACGATATATCGTTGTCTATCACTATCATACCCTTACGTAACATTTAATGCCATTAAAAAGATGCCATAACTGTAAATAACCGCTACTTTAGGAAAAAATCCTGTAACGTCATATGAAGCAATAAGACTGAAAATAATCACAACAAAACCATTGTTTGTTTTGTATCTAAAATTGAATTTGATTATGCTCCAGTTTGCAGTAAGCGGTAGGAAACGAGGTAAATTTATAGCCACTTACTTTAATAACCTGAACGCAAACTATTTTAGTATCACACACTTCATGAAATATCCGGCTTTTAGGAACGAAGTGTTACATTACGTGAATACGTACGTACTCGCTGAATATTGAACACATGCTGCGACATTTTTTGCGTGGTAACATGTAATTACGATTGAAAACCGTTTTATCCGTGATACGTATAAAGAATACTAATTCTTCATTTGCCGGGAAGCGGATTGCCGAACGAAATCATGCTGAATTCGGTATTGAAATTGGGTAAGAAATATTTTCATTTTGGTAAAAGAAGTGACGTACAAAATCTTGGGTTAGTGGTGGCTCTCAAAAATAAAATCGTGCTAATGTGTTCGTAACCCTTCCACTTGGAAGGATTGGCCGGCATTGCTGGTTGGTCGGGTTTGTCATCCTTTAATTTACAAAAGCGGTTTCGCGGTCCCCGACAGACTTTACCATTGATGGAGGTCCGAATTTTTATCAAAAGATTTGACCGTGTATTTTCGGTAACATAAAAGTTTCCCGCGGCAAGCCCACAAACCTTTCTCTATTGGTTGGTCGGGTAATCTCTGACAGGTCGTTTTAAAAAAGGCTCCTTGAAGATTAGAGCGGGGTGGTTCCATTGTATTCCATTGCTTCGGTTGCTCGCACACCGGTCGCAGGTGGTCGATAAATGAATTTTCCCAATCGAAGAAAATTGATTTTCAATCAGCACGGGACAGAAAATAGCTTTCTTCCATTGTAAAATGAGAAGCGACCTACATTTAACAGAACAGTACAACAAAATCAATTGATATCATTAATTTAAAGAGCCTTCATTCTCATTGAAATTACCTTTTAAAAGTGTTGTTTTAACTGCCTCACTGACAGATTTGAACTAAAATGACGAAGATTGTATTATTTCTAAAATGACGAAGATTGTATTATTTCTAATATCACTATTCTAATATTTTAGTACTGTACTTTCACTAGCAGTGCTTCATATCTATCCTGTTTGTAAAGTGGTAAGACAAAGTTCCAAACTCAGGCATTCTGAGAACATTTCGAGAACACGGCTTTGTAGCATAGCTTACGAGTTAGTACTTATGAAAAATAGTTTAAAACGCATGCATAGCTAAAAGTTTTCCTGAGTTGAACTAGAATACGCGTTCACCGGGTGATCTGAATCCGAGCAACAAATATCGTTTTATTATGCAGACATCCTCTAAGAATGTAATATTCAAAAATCGAACCCAAAAGGGGGTAAAATTGTATGCTGCTTGTTATGTGGCTGAAAAGGTGTGTCTTAATTGTTTTTTGTTCATATTCACGCATTTTATTTACATCAAAGTATTAGACCTGTGCTGAAGAAAGCCAAATCGGTATAACGTATTTTGACTATTGTTAAGTTAAGTCAGGCTTTGCAATACCGCGGATAGTAGTGAAAACTGAAACAGGTACTTAAATTATGAATATGAATAAAATAGAATAGAATAGGATATTATTAATTGCGTAGATTTCGTAGATAATACATTCATATTTTTAACAAAGAGGTTGTAAGGTAGGTACACTATGAAACGTAAAATTATACATTCATTGATACACAAGCAAGATAATCAGTATATTTGTATTAATATTGATTTGACGTAGATTATTACTAAGATGATTTTCTAATTATGAGCTGAAAAAGCCGTAGTAGCTTAGTGCCTAGAACGTAGGTACGATTCGAATCTCGCTTAGACATCTAAGTATATATCAGACTAAGATATTGTGCCGATGCTTAATTGTGTCATCACCAGATCACCACAGGCCTTGAAGGAAAACATTATTAAAAACTGGCCTATTCCAAATATCTTTCGAGGTCATGCGTCATATACCAACCTGCACTGAAGCAATGTTGTAGATAATGACCTTAATCTTCTTGCGAAAGAAGACTTCGAGTCTCAGCAATGAGTACGTTACTTACTACCTAGTACCATGTAAAAACCTAAACTCTCCCCTTAATTACACCTTTCTTTGGGCTAAACAATAAAACCACGAAGCTCCTCTAGAGATAATGTAGATTTTCATTTTAAAATTCGAAAAAATAAAGTGCCCCAAACAAGCAAATTTAACTAATAAACATCACGTGAGCATTTGAAGGTATTCGCAAAGTTTTTCCGAGCCTTCCGTGACGCTACCGCACACCCGTCCCCTCAATTTATGACGTCGGCGTGCATTTGAATAAGTTTACCGTAATAAAACCTGCCAAAGGCGAGTCGGTGCGCAAACCAGGAGTTCTTGTTTCTTTTTTTAAGGTACTTCTTTTAGTGTGTTAGGGAAACGAAATGAGAGTAAATTTTAACGACACGCGCACACACCATCACAAAAATTCGTCACCCTGAAGTTAGCTAGTTGTAGTATATTGTAGTATTATAGTAAATCACTGTAATTAACAATCAATCAATCAATTATTTATTGCATAATAATACAAAGCTGACAAAATAAGCTGAGCATTTACCCTGTTAGGGCATAGCAATATTAAAATTGTACAATGTACAGTTACAATGTTAGTATAAGTAGATACTCGAAATAATACTTATTAAGTATATACGGATTCTAAACTACATTATTTTTAATACTAAAGAGAGAGAGTGGGATATACCTGTAGTCATCTAGGTATTCTTTTATACCATAGTAAGATTTTTGTATTAGTAGCGTATTTAACTTTTTATAAAACCTATTTTGGTCAGGTTCATTTTTAATCTCATTAGGCAAGGTGTTATATATTTTTGTTATCATGTATTCGGGGTCTTTTTTTAACAATTTCTAGCTTTGGCTCTGGTGCCACAAGTTGAGTTTGGCGTCGGGTACTTTTATTGAAAGAGAACAAGTTGGGGTGTTTCTTTACAAACATAGCGGCTTCTAGTATGCTGGGTAATGCTAGTGTTTCTAGTTTGGTAAAGTACGGCTTGCAACTGTTGGGTATGCGGAGGTTTCCTAGAATACGAGCGCAGTGCGGTGCTAGGTAATGATTTTGGTTTTTCATGTTCCAATAGCTGCGTGTCACTGTGCTGTTATGTGGCAGGCATGTTGCTTACCATCAGGCACATGTCCTGCTCGTCTCGTCACTCTTTATTAAAAAAAAAAAAAAAAATACGGATACATTTAGATCGTGAGCGTTTGTCTTGACACTTCTTACATTGACGATACTATCTAGTCTGTGGTTTTGAGTTCTTGGCACGAGGAATAAAGATAAGGAGTTCATTAAGGAGTTAATTTCTTGCGTGCGTATTTATGTACCTACGAGTACATAAGTATTCACATCCTTTTTTATTAATAAGATATTTTGAGCAAGATTTTGTACAGACTGTAGTGACAGGCAACAGCTATGCAAATTCAAATGGCTGCTTAACATGGGTACCCAGTATCCAGGAAGATCAATCTTTGCAAAACACTTGCTGGAAACAATGCATTATATGGCATGCAATGAATTATATGGTAATAAGAAAACCTTTCAACTCCGAACTAAGTACTAGTTCAGAGTTGAAAGGTTTTCTTATTACCATATAATAATACCAGCATATTGCAAGTTTATTTATAAATTTTGTTGAAGAGTAACTAATGTAGCCGTCCAATTGGCCTATTACAGTACTATCATTAAGCCAGCATTCTGTCAAAATTATGATATCAATATCCAGACTTGTTCGTTTCAGAATTACTTCAAAACCATCTAAATTTTTTGACAAACTTCTAACATTAAATGTGAGGACTTTTAAGTTGTGATTGCCCAAAATATGGTAATGTATTATTATTTTAAACCGTTTTCAATGGATCGAGGTAAATATAATGAAAACGAAATCGATTTGTGGTTGATTGATACTAAACCTGGCTAAAAAATTAATCCACTTTCGTCATACAACTGACTGTGTGGTGACGAGGTGACTTATCAAAGTGGGTGTCCATAGATGAGATAATATTAATATCTTAGTTATTTAAACACTCTATTGCGAGTGAATTTTTAATGATGAGCACGATTATTCGTGTATCTTTGTTCCACAACTTGAGTTTAAAAGTACCAACTTAAATGCATTTTATAAATTAGCTCTGTAATCGACGTCTGTTTTAACCCTTTGGGAACGGAACTCTAAAAATAGGCGTTCTGCGGGCACAAAACTTCGGCAATAAAATGCAAATGGTGACATTGGTGACGTTTTGAGGTGGCGGGAGTGAATCTAGCCTAGAAGATTCAGTTCAGTGCTGAATTTTAAACTGTTGTAAATATTACATTCCTGAAACTATATGGATTCACTACATACTTTTTTAACCAAAGATAGGCTTACGCTCGACCACATTTTACCTGATGTTCACACATAATATGCACTTTATTGTGTACACCAGAAAAAATAAAAATAGCAATACAAAAAGGACTCCAGTTTTGTAGTTAGAACATCATCTGAGAAGAATGCTTTGCTTAAATAAGTATTCCTTGATGGATGGATACCTTTCAACTAAAAAATGTCTTCAAATCGAGAATCGATTTTTCCTATGTAACCAAGTAAGCATACTCTTTCATTGAACGCGTTGTCAATTGACATCAGGCGATATGGCAATCAAGCGCAACCCTATATTCGCAAAAAAAAGTTTCACATTCAAGTGTATTATTATAGACTATATACATAATTTATTTTCGCATATAATCTTGTTTGATCCACATTAAAACTGGCCCTAAAGAAGAGCATAGAACATCTTTTTTATCTTTTGCATAACATAATATGGTATAATTTCGAGTATGCTTCAAGTATGCTTCGAGTATGCTTCATGTATGTCTACAGGTAGCTTTTTGTGTAACTAAATGCAATGCGCTCAGGTAAGCTTGAGTATGCTTTATGTAGGCTTTTAGGTATGCTCTGAACATTTTCGTAAGAATAGTTAGCCCGCTTAGGTCATCGTTTGGCGGTGGCTCTGAGAGGGCAACTGCCATAGAATCTTTTAAAAATGGATAATTATATCCAGCTATTTAGAGACATTTTAAAACATTCAGTTTATCAGTTAATCTAGTAACACTAACCCTATAAAAGGTTACGATGTATTATTGTCTACGTCTACGACTAGTAGCATAGAGAACATTTTACTTTTAAATCCCCCTATTCGAAGGGCTGTATCATAAGCATAAATCAATATGAATAAGGCTAAAACCAGTTCTATTATTGCTTTGATAAAGTTAATATCAAAGATTCTGATAAAGACGCAGGTAAGAGAAACAAAAGACTTACGAGTAAGCAGCTTTTTCGAAGAATTTTAGTTAGCTTTATTATAACGAAAGATTTGTTTTCAATCTTCAAAGTTCAAAGCACAAAACAACTTTTTTTTTGAAGTAGATTTTTATTTTTATTCTTTTTTTGTTTGTTGGCAGTTATAGACTACAGGCCCGCGTAAAACATTGATGGTTTGCAACCCCTATCTTCACCTGCACTCAGTTGGACAGCTAACGAGTGAAGCACAGTGCTGAATGTTATTATTCTATACCCTGCTATCTTTCTACGTGGTTCAAATGTCCCATCAATTTACGTCGGCATAATACGCCGTGGATCCAATAAATAGAACGACCTAGTAAGAGTGATTTGTTAATTCCACAGCTTCATATTCTTGCGTGAAATTCCTATGTAGGTAAGTATGTGTGAAGTGCAATTTTCATTTTGATTCACTTTAGGTAAGAAGCTCCTAAACAGAAAAAGTTTATCTAATTTTTTTATTATAAGAGGCTAGACCTTCTTAATGTTTCGAGATCATGTTGGTCTTCTGATGATTACGTTATGCTTATGTAGGTAGTTATATGAAAATGTAGGTAGGTACTGAAGATCATATATTTATTTGGGAAAACGGTAATTTTATGTTAAAGTATTAAAAAATCCTGATTATCATACTTCAGAGATACCTAGTTCCATATTCATTTTATCCAAATCGCTGTATGTAAAATAACAACAAAAATCTAAAATTTGTTGCCTCAACGACTTATTTGTACTACCTCGCTGTTTTGTTACAACTGTGTGTTTATTTCATCAAAAAGTATGATTTTTTTTAAGAGTTCGTGTTAAATTTTAAATTGAAATCGAGTTTAAACTTTTCGGATAACATTACCTATAAATGTTATTGTTAACTTCTAAACTACTTCTTCTAACTAAATTCCATGCCTCATTGTGAAATATTTGATAATGGAAAGTTTTTGTTGATGATCTTAATTTCAAATGTCTACTATCTAAATCGGTCTTTACTAATGTTGTTTTTACTGTTTAATTAGGTTCGCTTACACGTAATTGTTAACCTGAAAAATAATGTTACGAAATTAACATTTAATTGTGTAGGCAAATACAATTCATATTTTCTATCTCAAAATCCGAATTTTCAATTCTGTGTTTTCGTTGTCTAATTTTATACTATTTGTTTTGCTTCTAAATAATGATATCAGCTCGAAAACGTGTGTAAAAGGAAAACAAGAACCTAATAACAATTCTTGTCGTCTCCGGGTACGTTTGAGGTTTGTACGGTTCGTTACATGTTCTCTAAGAGCGGTATCGTTTACTTATTTTGTCATTCTTGCTAATGTTATCAATGTGAAAGTGTGTATCGCTTGTGTTCTTATTGTTTAGAGGATCTAAAATAGCTGCTATATATATGATTATTTAACATTGAATTGGATCAAAAACGTTTCCTCTCCGTTATTGTTGAGTAAGTGTTGAGTAATGTGGAATTTATTTTGCGTATTGGACAAGAATTAGATTTATAGGCATATATTCCTTTTGAGTTTAATGGCAGATAATGTATAGATTTACTTCAAAAGAGGTTCATGCAGAACGTTGTTAAATAAAAATGTTTTAGTTTGATAAAATAATTATTCAAACATAGGTAAATGTAATGGCATAGAAATACCTAAGCAGTACTTACAACTCAATTTTGTGTTAATTTATCTTCTGCTGAAATACTTGAAAAGCTGAAAGCATTTTTAAATTAATGTTTAGATCGTCACCGTAATCTAGATAACCTACATCTAAAGATCTCTGGTACGCATTTATTTTGAGCTTATAATATCACTCATAATTTACCTCCGTATTCCGAACTAAAGACAAATGCAAACCAAAAACCTGTCAAGTTTGAGAAATATGACTGTTAATCAAAATCTAAGTTACGGCTTTTAACTAAACAAGCGTGGTGGATTATGCCCTGTTTTTTTCTTGCGAAAGAAGACCCCAAGTCGGAGCCATTTAGTGGGTTCCTTGCGCTACACATTATCAAAATGATCATCATGATAAAGATGCAATCAAATCAATCATTTACAGTAAAACAATTTCTTTTTCAATTTAGCAAGGTACATGAGAATGCACGAACAATCTGCCTTATTTGATACACAGCCGGATCTGCGGATCGATCGCCCAAAATGATTGATAGTCCACGCCACATCAAATGGAACCAATGTCCGGAGACGGAAGAATTGTCTAATGGGTATTCGAAGTCGAATTTTCCAGAACAATTTGCAAACCGAGTTTATTTTCATTGCGGCTTAATGCGAATCCAATCAGTTTGTAATTTAGATTTTCCAAGTAGATAATTATAAGTACGAGAGTAATATCTAAGCTTAATAACTTTGCTGTATCTATTGTTTATTATTTTGCGTGCTTCTCAAATGATTGTACAAGGAAAGTAAGTAGGTACAGAAGTCGACTTCAAATGTTTATGTTATAAAAAAACTTGTCGATTAAACTTTTGGTAAATTATGAGATATGATTATTCAAAAGAAAACCGAAAAAGTTTCAACCGACGTGAACGAGCAACAAACATCCAAACTTTTACATTCACAGTGTCAGTAAAGTTAGTAGGATAATAAAATTATACATAGATTGCTTTATGGTCGAATTTCGCTTACTTGGCGATCACTAGTAATAAATAAATAATGACATAATATATTCTCCACAAAACACTAATTAGCCCCAAACAAAGCGAAACTTGTACTTTAGAAGCCAGATAACTTATATTATAAGCATATTTGACGAGTAACTAACGTGCGAAATGGTAAATCTAAAATAAATATTACATGTGAGTTACAAGTTAACTTAATTAGATATGTTTCCTTTAAACGTTACAACCAGTGTTGATTAAAAATCTTGTATTCTGCGCTTGGAAAAAAAATCACAGGTGCAGGCGATTCAAAGCTACGACCTCACGATTGTGAATAGCTCGTTTTAGCAACTATGCCATCACGACTTAAATACATTGATATATACAAAATGAAAGAATAGTGATAATTATAAGCCAGTGTCATCTATTCCCTTTAATGATGGCCGCTCACTATAGTCTATATTTCAAAATTCTTTGCGCTACTATTTACCCCCTCTGTATGCTAATTAGCACCAGTAAGTAATAACTGTAGCATCCTGTGCAATACCCGGGGTACGTACCCGGTATACGTACGATTTATGTAACGTTTCCTTAGCGCCGGTGATCATTTGTTTGCTAGCACAACTCCACATAGGGATAACAAAGAGGAACTTACTTTTCCATAATGTAATTGATACTTCTCTAGGGAATAATAATGCTTTATTATGTTCACAATTTTTATAATGGGCCCTAAAACTGAATAACAATTATAATCTACATTTATTATGAATTGCAAAAAGCAGCCTTTTGGCTTATATACATTTATTTAAGCTTTTTACGAGTATGTTAAGTTTACAAGTATAGCTTTAGGTTGAATATTTTCTAGATGCACATTTTCAATGGACGACCACTATTTATTTAGTAGTTTTTAACCTACATCAAAAAAGAGAAGGTTTTCAATTCAATGTTTTTTTTGTATGTATGTTACGCGATAGCTCCGCCACTTTTGGATCAAATTTAATAGTTCTTTAATAATTATTTTTAATTTATCGAAATCGGTGCGGCGGTCTTAGAAATATGAACAAATAATAAACGTTTGCTTTCAGTTAAATAAAGACGATATTTAGTGATTGATTCTTATGAAATATGGTTGAATATTTGAATTTGAAGTCGGTTTTTGTTTTTTTGGAGAAAATATATTATTGTAATACTTATAGCAGTACCAAAATCATATATACTCACTCGTATTACGCAATAACCAAGCATGAGAAATGTCTATCAATTTTGTTTGAAATTATAGTTAAAATACATTTTAATTAAAACACAAGAAACTGATGATGAAATTGATTATTCCTTCACAGGCGGGGCAAATCCAAGACATTACTTTGGTAAGTACCTACCTACAAGGTATCAAGGTAATTAATTAACTGAATAAAATAATCTATTCACTTGAGTCCTTCAAGGGGATTATTAACAGCGCTCACTTATAATATGGAATTAATAAGCCCCTTGAAGGATTCTAATTTTCTGAGCAATACCTGTATTTTTTTCTGTATAATTAAAGGCACATAGTAGGATAAAAATAAAGTTTGTAAATGGAATTCATTAGAATAAAACCTGTAATATTTGGCAAGAAAAGGTATTTGAGCTTGGCTTTTTAATTACCTATTGAAATTACTTTAATGCGATCCCTTTTAAAGCACTTTAATAAAATTAATTACAGATACATCAAAGATGTCGGTCGAATGACAAAAAAAATCGAAATCTATGAGATACACGAAAACACAGGAAAAACTTTTTGTTCACATAACTATTTGATAACTTACTCGTATATATACTATAGATAGATATGTTTTTAATCTTAAAAAAACTAGTCTTTGAGCATGCAGCTATTAGCTGTAGCTATAAAAAAATGGATTACTAGTGTCTGATTTAAGCCATTTGTCTAATGGATGAGTTATTTTCATTGTGTTTTAACGTATATAATTCTTTGTATTTTTTGTATTTTTTTAGTAAAATTCCCCGACACTGCCTGAAAAAAAACGCTATAAACAATACGGCGATGTATGGCACTAGTTATAAGTTATTTTATTTTCTATTGTTTTTCACTGTACATGTGTTCTGGACGTCTACTCTCTTTCTACGAAAACATAATTTCGAAAAAAACTCGCGACTTTCCAACTCCGATTTTACTTCGATCCGTCGTTTTGTCCGTTTAAGTTTCTAAGCCTACTCTAATTAGAGTATGCTTAGAACATTCAAACGTCAAACAATATTGTATCGGACAAAACGAAGTAGAACGAGAGTAGGAAAGTCGTGAGCTTTTTTTCGAAATTACGTTTTCGTAGAAACAGAGTAGACGTCCAGGTGTGCATTATAAAGTGTTTCTGTCTGGTTGTCTGACATTGAACCACCTTTTTTTTTTATATGAGAGCTATGTCAATTGGTATCAGGTAATCCTACCGATCTTTGGGTTAGTGCAAATGCTAACCTAAACATACTATCTGTATTGATGAACACAATTGTGGAATATCATGCACCTATGTAAAATGCGTTACAGTATTAATATATTCTATTATGTTTACTTTTACTATAGCACACCCGAAACGGGTAAATTAAATTTATAAGTTTAGAGTCATATTTTGTACACAGTTGAACAATAAATGATTCTGATTCTGAATAGTCATAGAGTACTTGAAACCCTCCAAATACTCAATTACCATGCGAAATCAAGCAGACGATCCATGTGTTTGTTAGAAATGAAATAATTTCATAGTACATGGTAGAACCAGGAACAGATAAATATAGATATGTAATAATTATAAGCTGTCTATCTTTAGTAAAATAATAATGTTTTCAACTTGAAAGTTTGTAAATATGGATGGATGCGTGTATATTTGGTTCTCTTTCGTACTAAAGTTACAAAATGAATTTAGATGAAATTTCATACAGATATAGATTATACGTATTCCGGATTTCTTATTATCTAGTGTGGAATAAAATGGACGAAAAGACACACATGTAATTTTTATTGTAAGAAAATTATGGGAATAATAACGACGCGGCTAAAACCTTAGGCTAAAGGTTGTTATCAAATATGTGTCTCTTTCCTCATGTAAATGTTTAATTCATGGTTTTACTAAAGATTTACACTGACTTTTTAAATACTAGCTGCAACGATGTACTGCTTTTTCAAAGTTTTATATTCTTATATTCGCCCAATATGATATAATAATACTAGGCTACTACATTTTTATTCGAATTTCATAATTTATTGTCATCTAATTAAAAGACTACAAGTAAATTTCTTCTAGCTAAAAAAACTACAAAATTTCCATAATAAGTTTTATTTCCTAAATCATCCACGCCTTAAACCCCTTTTTTGAATTTACAAGCTTATGATCTTTCTCAAGCTCTACTCAGTACCAAATTTCATTTAAATCGGTTGATTTGGTTAGGTGTGAAAGTGAAATCGTAAGAAATTTACTTTCGCATTTCTAATATTAGCAGGGAGTCGTGGTTCTGTAGTGATTAGAACCTCTGATTTTACAGTTATAGAGTCCTAGGTTTGAATCCCGCTTGCACCGATTAGTACATTCCCAAGTGCAGTTGCTAGTTTACGGTGAAGAAAATAAATGTGAGAAAAGCGGTATGTTCCGAGAAAAACATATTTTAAGGACTTGCGTCATCCATTTAACCCATACTTGACGAACGTGGTGAATTATGATCTTAACTCTCTCTTTATGAAAGAAAGTTCCAAATCCTAGCAGTGGAAACATGAAATGAACTGCTTGTTTTTTTTTAAATAAAGAATATTTAGACGAGCAGGACATGTGCCTGATGGTAAGCAACATGCCTGCTACATAACAGCACAGTGGCTCGCAGCTATTGGAACATGAAGAGTCCAAATCATTACCTAGCACTACACTGCGCTCGTCACCCAGAGATCTAAGTTGTTATATCTCTCAGCCCTGTAATTTCTCTGGAAACATTGCCATAAAAAACCGGAACACAGTAATGTTTGCACATTACTGCTTGGCGGTAGAATAAATGGCAAAGGTGTGGTACTTCCCCAGGCGGACTCTGCTAAGAGTCCTACCACTACAAAATTTGCTTGCTTGTGCTCTAATAAATGAGTTATTCCAGCTTAATTTATTTAAAGCTATTTTTTATTTCATCACAATCCCTTCACTTCAATAGTAGAGATCCCCTAATGCATCGTACATTATTATAATATCAGAAAATAGAAACAGAGTAAGATATAGGAGTACATCAAAGCGTTATTTGCATTCTGAGGGACTGGCCGGGTGTAGACCGCCCTCAGGGAGTTACTATGAATTTTGATATCAACATCAACGGAACGAACAGATTTTAGGGTTTTTACCTTTTTTTAACAAACGTATACCAAATACTCGTAGGTCATTTTAATAAAAAGTTTCAATCCGTATAGAGTTAGTACGTG
This sequence comes from Ectropis crepuscularia, assembly GCA_963693475.1. Taxonomy (NCBI): domain Eukaryota; kingdom Metazoa; phylum Arthropoda; class Insecta; order Lepidoptera; family Geometridae; genus Ectropis; species Ectropis crepuscularia. The sequence goes on from OY856338.1 coordinate 23,512,782, forward strand.
AGTCCATAAGATACTTTTTGCACACTAATTCAACAGACTTCGTAATGCCAATAATCATCATCAGCCTATCCAAGTTCACAGCTGAACTCTCTTCCCTGATACCTAGCCCAACCTATGTTCTCCAGTCACCGCCTACTGGCGTACGTGCATCGACTCCCCATCGTGTTAAAAGTGTCCTACAATATGTTTCTCGATTTCCGGACTCAACATCAGGACACGTCTACCCCAACGGTTATCCGGCCTAAGACAGCTATGCACTTAATAATCAAATTATCATATTAATATATTATGGAAAATATACCAAGGTATATCTAAAGTAAATCCTCAGGAAATTGCTGTAGTTCCAAAAATTACCTAATCCTCTCAACAAATATGTTTTTTAAATACAAACTGTATCTCTTTACAATATCGGTGTTAGATGTAAATTTACAAATATAACGTTATGGTTTTAGACAAACGAAACTTGATTTTAAATATTGCGGCAATATAATAGAAAAATAGAAAACAAAATTTATCGAATTCACATAATAAATTGCGTGAATTTGATAAAGCCTAGTATTTCTTGTTATGTGCCTGTTTTATCCCAATGTTAAGAGTGCGCCTAAAGCCAGGAAAAAATCAGATTTCACCCGCGCGACGCGTTTCTTAATGCGATATACATAAAGTCGAGAATAGCATGACACAGTTTGGCGGAAAAATCAATATTTAATCAGGAGTCCATTTTTGACCAAGTTTTATTAAATTACTCAATAACTAAACATAAATTTTAAAAAGTGTTCGGTTACTTTACTAGAACGTACAAATAGGAATTTTATTACCAAAAAATAATGTGGGGTCATCGCTGATAATTTCGAGTACTCGAATTAAAACGGGGTTTTTCGGTGTCATTTTTATTTTTTTATTGTAAAAAACTCTGATCTATTTTTAAAATTCTATTCGGTTATTGTGCTTCTTCTTGATTGTACCCACACGTCAATATTTTTTTGTCATAGTTTTTAGTTTCTTAACTTCAGTGAGCGGCGTCGAAAATGTCCTTTTTTCGTTTTCTGGCTTTAGGCGCCCCCTTAAGCAATTTGTAAACATGAAACTCAGTAGTGTCTATCGCTTTTCCTAGTACCTACAGGTCATTTACACTAGCCGGCCTTCAAACCTTTGCAAGATTAAGCATTTATTAAAATAAAACATGAGGTGATCAAGGTGCCTTTCTAGAAGATCTCTTAAATCACCCAATTATTTTCACTATTCCAATCCTGAGTTTAACATGACAATTTTTTTAGAAACGCGTCGATCTCGTCTTTTCTTCGCGTTAGAGGATGATAGAGTCAACCTTGGAATAGCTGATGGCATTTTTAACCGCCTTTGAAAAAAAAAAAAAAGTTTCTATAATCGACCGTAGGTATATGTTTTTTAACCTACTTCCAAAACGGAGGAGGTTACCAATTCGAGTACCATATTTTTTTTTAATGTATTTATTATGATTTCTCGAGGGCACCTAAACTGATTTCAATATGTCTTTTTTTATTCGAAAGGACATGCTTCCCGAATGATCATATAAATTTTATCGGAATTGGTGCGGCAGTTTGTGAATTATGAACAGAATATATAAATATATTATTATTAATTTATTTTTCGCTTTTCAGTGTCTATCTGTGGTTTTGAAATTGTTTTTTTGTGTAACAATAATTTATTTTACTTTTGTATTTCAAAAAAAAAACTTTATATTATTACTTAGCCATTTTAGTCGTGTTAAGATCAAATTTTACGTAATTTCGTGTTTCTATATCTACGGTTCCTCGTTAAAACCAAATCTTCATATCGGAAAATTTTCCTCTCATTATAATTTGTTAGTACCCGAAAATACTGTAGGAGATATTATAAGCCTCTGTTAACGCTTTGCATGTCACGTTCCGATGTTTCAATATAGTCAACGTTCAACTCGTAGAGACAATTACGTGAATATCGCAAATTACAAATAGCAGCCTGATATTTTAAACAATTGTGTATAATACGTTTCCTTAATTTACTAAATAGGTACATCTTTAAAATCACAGTATTATTAGGACTCTTTGAAGGAAAGTACCATATCTTTACTAGTTATTCTACATGCAGTAATGTCCACTCATTACCTACTGAGTTTTGGTTTGAAGGGTAATGGTGTCAAATTACAGTATATACCTAATTAATCGAATTTATCTGAGTGACGAGCGCAGTGTAGCTCTCGGCAATAATAAGGACTTTTCATAATCAAATAACTTGGTGTCAAAGCATGTTGCTTACCATCACAGTCGCGGTATGCTGGTCTCGAGCTGATTTTTTTTAAATATTAAAGCTTCAGATAAATAATTAAATTGGGCTATAAAAACAATAATCTAGGACCATGCAAAGAACTAAGGAAGTATAGTTACTCAGTCTAAAGGTAGCATGAAAAGCTGAATTTACAAAACTAAAATAGACAAATCATCTAGAATACAGTACAGCTAGTTTCATTAGTGGAGAATAAATCAATAATGAAAGTATGAAAAATTACTTAAGTTACTTATGGTTGCATGAAGTTCCAGCAAAGGTAAACCATTTACGAGTAATTTGCTCCTACGTAGGAACGTTGCCTTTGAAACTCGATTACCTACAGCAAGCTAGTGGTGACCCTAGCGGAGATGGAAGGAGCCAACGGGCCATGGAATATTGACTCTTATTTGAATAATAAATGCGCATGGAAACTGTGTGCTCTCGCTACGTTACTTCAGATCTCTGAATCGTCTATTTATTTCCTTTTTCAGTTCACGTATGCTTATAAAGATATCTGATGGCAATAATGTTAAGGAGAGCTTTGTGAAAAATCAAACTATTTGTAATAATACATTCGATTAATTATTACACCAGATTTATACGATGGAAAAGTCGGAAAAGTGAAAGTGTGACTGACATAATTAAGTAGCAGATGTGTTTAAACACATGTAAAGGCGATTTTCAAAGAAAATGCCGGTCTATTTAATACCATATCATAGTATTCGCAAACACATATTGAATTACACTTGTCGTACAAGAATTGTTTAAAATTGGAGCCCACCAATATTTATTTATTAATAATATTTATTACAATACATTACAGTTATAATAGTGGTTGTTACAACGTTAGACTGAACACATATTGAAGTATTTAATTTCTGTATTCTGATGCTTATATTTACACTAATTTGTTTACCCACCAACAATTATAATTATTTCTTAACTTAATTTTAAAAACTATCAAACAGATCTCGAAACAACATCGAAACTAATTAAATATACAGATTATTGAATAATGAATTGAACAAGTTTTCGGGTATTAATAAAACGCTTAATTAAGTGGAGTTAAGAGGAGGCAGCGGGCAACATTTATGATGTTCAGGTGAGCGAATTCATTCTAATCAATAAGCCACCGGGTGGGCACGAAGAATGTTTCGGCGTGTACCCGCCGTTCCATCTCTGCGGGGAAGGTAATTAACTGTGAGGAAACTTCAAAAGACCCTTCTGAGAGTATTACAAGGAATATGAAAAAGGAAAATAAGCAGGTAGCTACTCCGACGTTAATTAACAGTATAATTATTTCTCAATAATTAAAAACTTTCATTAGTCCACCTACTTATTCTTTTATGAGCAATCTCATTGTTTAATTTAGATACGAAAATGGACGGTTTTACGTCTTGTTGCTAGGGAAATTTTAATATGCCGTACCTTTTGGTGGCATGACGGGGAGTAATAAAGACATGTATTAACTTTTTCACTTTAAAAGAAGTGTACGAAACAAAATCGATTTTTCTTGGGAGGTATGAGTGTAGAATTAATCTTAGTTCAGGCTAACGTAAAAGTTAGCATACGTATAAGTATCCCACTTTATGATCCCACAGCTGGGATTCGGAGCCCACACTTACAAGTTGTTAAGTACATATACAGATACACCCTATAATCCACACCGCTGGCCAAGAGCGGGTTGGTGGATGATGCATGCTCTCGAAAGATGTCTCTCTTGGAACATGTCAGTTTACTCACGATGTCGTCCTTCACCGTTACTACTAGTGGTGATGGCTAACTTGAACAGCTACGCTTTCCAGTTTTAATCAAGAATTTGTAAGACTTAACAAAATGTTTATATGAAATACACAGGCACACACACACACACACACACACACATACATACAGTATAGACACATGTAGGTAACAATTTAATAGTTCAAACCAATTTTTTGCGATTTTTTTTATTTGTAGTGACTTTAACACTTTCGCTGTAGGTATGCGTAGCAAAATGTTAAACGTTAATACATAATTATAAATAAAATTTAAGTATCTGTTTGTCATTTTTAACTAACATTTCGTCACTAAAAGCGTATGAAAGTACGGTGCTGACATAAATAAACATTTTTATTATTATTATTTTTAAATTGTTAGACTGATTTTAACGGGATTTTTACGTTGGACATCAAGTGATCATTAACCGCCCGTCTTGGGATCGTCACCCACCACGTTTGCGGGTAATAATCTCAACCGTAGCGGCTGCGAAACCGCGAAAACGAGCGGTCTCGTGAGTTTTTAAATAAAACCGTAGGTCCGGAATCGCGGCGAGTGCGGGAGAAAATCGCTCCATGAGTTCTTTGCCTAAAATAACGGAATCGCCTTTCTAATACACTTACTTACTTATACAGTACTGAAAACAAACTCTACCGATGTCCGTGAAACGTGTGCCTATTCATATTCAATTAAGGGGCTAAAATTTCCGAGTAGAATTTTTGTACAGAGGTGGAGCGTAAAATTCAATTAAACCGGACGCCGCTGACGCACCATGAGGTACAAAGGATACGAAGTTTGAATAGGTGCATTAATTTCTGTTCCCGTGTACAACGAGGTTGAAGCGATGCACTTCGTCAGGAATAAACTCTTTATCATCGGCGTGTAATTGGAAATGCCAGACTTTTCCGACAGACAGATCAAAAAAACATTTTCATCGTTTAAAATTTGTTGTGATCCCTCGAAAAATTTTTGAATTAAATATCGGCGTACTAAAAATTAAAACGTCGGGTTTTTCGTGAATTCTGTTGTGTGTTTTCGTTAATTCTATCGTAAAAATTATGTTGGCGGATAATCGCCTTCATTCTTTGTAAAGCTACATAATATGTATAATATATTGCTATTACTTATACCGATGATGTGAACTCACAATATTTCACCAATCCAGAAAGCGTCTAACCGTCGCTCCGACACTATACCCATACATTAGCATATCGGTGACGCAAACCCAAAAAGTTTTCACTACCAGAAAGTGAAGAAAATGGCTATAAAAGTTTTTACTTCAAAATTAACTACTGATATCAATCTATGAATATTAAAAACACACCAAAATGTTAAAATTTGATTTTATTTCGTGAATGAAATATTGGACACAGCTAATGGAAAGTTGGAAAGATAGAGGTGTAATTTTAGAAATTACCTACAATTACAACCAACAGTTTTAGTCTGTCACGAACCCTGTAATTTGTCAATGTGGGTTCCACTTCGGGAATCCTAAACACACTAATGGTTTCAAAATTACAGCTCGCTTTACTGTTATTATCGTTTCTTTGTTTTCGGATTTCAACATAACTCTAACTTCTAACCACTACCCTTAATGGTTGATGTAAATAACAGTATTTTTCTAAATACAGCAGTCCCGAACACCAAGCTCTGTTGGGTACCTCGTGTTAGCACAAGCAAACTTTCTGATGGTCTTTGCCAAGGTATCCTCGAAAAAGGGCCGACCCTCTATGTGTAATTAAGGTCCCTATGCGTCAACTTTGCTGTGATGTGGGTTCAAAAGCAATGCAAACCGAGTACGAGGTATATGTATCTAAAGTACCAAAGTACACTCTACGCGCTGCGTCTGTTGAAAATCAGAGTCCCCAGACATCGTAATTTGAGTTGTACCTGAGCGAAAATTAATTTGATGTTGAAGCTCTTGCGGGTGCTGACTTGGTAAATGTGGTCGTAACCCCCTTTAGGCTATACTTACCTACGAAATGCGATGTCAGGATTACATAGTTATCATGATTACTTGATTACATATAACTACGAAATAACATGTTTTGTTCTATGCCAAAAACATGATAATAAGTGAATCGGTATATTGGTAGACTTTTGTCACACAACACCATCAACCCTCAAACTAAGTTTGTTCTATGTAGGTAAGCCACATACATAATAAACTCAATCAATCGTCAACATAATAAACATCTGTTATTAATCACACCCACAGACTAAGGAGGGAGATACTGTCAGACGGGCATGTCAAAAAGATTATTATCGACTCTCGCCTGATTGACTGGCGGAAGATGTTACCTGACGTTTTTTTTAAATTAAGCACAGATTTATCCATTGTGGGACTTGAATTCATGAACTAAAGCTTAGTAGGCAGGCTCCCTACTGTACACTACATACGTGATATTAATGCGACACTTTTTTCTAAGCCGCAAACATATTAAGGTTTTCAGTCTGACAAAATTTGCAAATTAAAAATGTCGTTTTAACGAGAACCAGATACCTATGTAACAGAAAGAGTTTGATTTATGAATTAGATAGAAAACTCCGTCTACCAAAACTTAACTTTTTATTTGTTGTGTGTTTTGAAATTACATAAATTGACAATTGGAACACCAATTTGTGTTCACGCCAAATAATATTGCTTTTCCTTCTTCGACTTGATATTTTAATTGTTTGGAATATAGTAGCAGATGTATGTTGGCTTGATGGAACTTATTTAAAAACAAACGGTTTTAGAAACGTTATCCTTAATATTATTTCAGCTGCGTAGTTACCTTTTAAAACATAATTGTGCAACAAAAAAGACAAACACTCGAATTCGATAACAAGTTTTAACATACACATCAAAACAGCAATACATACACAACTCATCCAAAATTATGAAATGGAGTTATATTTTTCCCATTGTTCAATCTTCTTGTGCTTCTGACAGATAAGTAAATGAATTCACGATTAATACAATAATATAAACTCAGCGGTTTCAGTACACAAAGAACAAAGTTAAATTAACTCTATGTCTGTTTCGAGCAGAAGGCAATGAAGTAAAAATCCTTCTCAGAATTTCACCGTCGGTGACTATAAAAAGTTGCGACTTTCTCGTGACTTTTACAGGTATTTCGAATCGTAGGACGTCAGTTAAACGTCGAATTTTCTAGAATTACCCTGGAATTGGAACGAGATTTCGGAATTTTAGAACGGGCGAAGCGAGTTGGGAACGGTAACCTAATTTTCTAGCTCGCGATCACCGGGCTGCTTGCGGTATGGCGTCTCGTCGCTCTCATATGTCGAATCGCGTCAGCCTCACACCGAGCCACGTCGATTACAGTCGATGAAATAGAAAATTTCCTGTTACGATAACCGACAATCTGGGGCCGGAGATCATTCAATAATAACCCGTACCGCACCTTCCACCTTTCATAACATTATTTATAAAATTCTCGCCGAAGCAAATATAATATTTTTCCATCAAAATTTGTGCGGAAAAAACGAAAAGGATTTTAGTTTCCAAATGCGTGCCTGTGTAACAGTAGCATTAACTTCGTGTGACTGAACGCGAGAGATTGACACTGAATCTGAAAAGCCCCGTGACGTTTATGCTTTGAAACGTAACGTAGCGCAAATAACCACAGCCTGCCATTCGCTTTTCAGCTGTGGTTTGAAAACTAAAAGTGTGATCAAGAGACGTTTACGAGTATGCACTGAATGGATTTGAGGTAAACAAAAGCGGAAGGTTTTCTTGTACGTTTTGTTGCTTTCTCTATTTTAGCCAGGCGTTCGCACGAGACTGGAGTGGTACACGATTTTTAACTTAGTCTGCAGGTGAGTCGCCATGCTAATGCATTGTTCCCGGTTCCGTGAGTTCTGAGCAGGTTATACATTAATCCCGCTCAAATTTATTAAGCTTCCGAAAGCGAATTTATTATGAAAACGTGCTTTGTAACTTGTAACATTGTGGCAAATAATAATGAAACACAAAAAAATGGCAGATTATTCTGTTCTTTTGAAACGATGGAGTAAAATAATAGTCCATGTGTGTAAGTAAGAACATCAAACCAGATTTATTTCTCCGGGAAAGCGTTCCATTTCAATAGAAATTCTGTTCATTAGTTTTCGAGATATGCTTCACTACTTCTACACATTAAAAAAATGCGCTGCCTTGACTAAGTATAATTCAGTAATTCTGAAATTTTGATTCTGAAACGTACAAACAAACAAATAAATCTCTCTTTATTACCCCGTTTACATTATTCCAGTCCAGCGACCGAATCCAGAGCTGGATTGCTTACTGGAATAATGGAAACCGGCACTGGAATGCATCAATCCAGTGCCATTGCATTCCAGTGTCGGTTTACATTATTCCAGTATGTAATCCAGCGCTGGATTCGGTCGCTGGACTGGAATAATGTAAACGGGGTATAAAGTTAACACGCTGCCTAAAACAAACGGTATGTAACAAAAAAAAAACATTTTGGTGCAAAGTTTAAAATCGTTGGTTGTACAATTAACCTTTTAACATCGCGTACTCTATCAAAATCTGGGTGTGATAAATAGATATGTTAGGCGAGCCTCCCAGAGCGGAGCCGGGGTTAAGCGTCAGAACAATTTGACGCGAACGAGGCTTGATTACAGGCTACACACTACATCCCTCCAATATCGTGTCTCGGTTTCGCGTAGCTCACAGGGATGCAACAAAATAATAATGCTTTAGTTAAATAAACCTTAAATGTGCTGTAAAATTGCCATTAAATGTTATATTGGACTTATTGTTAGTCATAAATATCGGTAACTAACATAAAAGCCATTGAAAATTATACAAGTGATAACTTTGGATTTTTTGTATTAAACAGCACTTATGTTGCATAATGAGTAATCTGTATACGTTGCTACATAAATACTGCTGTTCCGTATGTCAGTGACGTGATCTCATTGAATTTATCCCATCCAAGAAGTGTCTAACGCACACAACACAAGATCAGGTAATCAGGAATACACGTTGTGTAATAAGACCTTGTTAGGGGTAATAGGTATATGTAAAATGTACAGTACCCATAGGTATATTATGTCGTCGTTATTTTGAGAAACCCAATACTAAAACTCTCAAAGTACTATGTAAATATTTAGTTACAGCCATGTCGTCGAAATAAACTCCATTTTTCCTTCATTCAACATCGCCGAAGTCACTCTTAATTTATCAAATATTCACAAAACCTCTTACAGAATGACAAAAGCTCGCGATAGCCGGAACTGAGGTATTTTTTCATCGAGAGAGACACCCGGCCATCCCCATTGGGAGGGGAATATCAGCATGTCATTTGTTTATATTGCAAAATTAATCCCCGAGGCCGAGTGAGCGATGACTTGAGTCAAACGTTGCTTACCAAACAAAGAACACCAAGGCGTATACTATAATCGATGTTCACTTAAACGACAGATGCTACAAACGGATCCCATCAATCTATCCCCCCGTCCACCTTCCGATTCCTACCCCCACGAGGGCCGAATTGTTATTCACGTTCCATTACCTCAATTTTTTAGAACCAAGGTGCATGAAAAGGTACCCTTTTACTTATTGTGTCTCATTCCTGAATGAGAGAACTTTCGTGAAATTAAATTTCTTCACATTATTTATAGGGCTTCTTGACGTTGTTTCTCGAGCCCCTTTCAAAACGACACCTTAGCAACAGTCAATCTAGACATGGTTACGTGGTGTTAGGGATAAAAAACACTTAGAATTAATTAATTTTAACCGAGCTCAAACAGGACGAGGTTATCAATTCGATCGGATTTTTGTATACATATTATTTCAAATAAAAAGACTTGATGAGCAAGAAATGCGCCTGATAGTAACTAACATTGTAACGTAGTTATTGGAACGTAAATAGCCTATATTATTGTCTAGAACCGCACTGCGCTCGTCACCCTTATATTTTTTCTCTTTCCCCTTTAATTTCTCTGGAAACATTGCCTACAATACAGTTTGCACATTATTGCTTGGCGGTAGAATAACTAGCAAATGTAATTTAAAGTGCTTCTCCAGACGGACTGAACAAGCAGTTCGCTCTTTCTCGCTCTGGGACACTCGAGTTCCCGAGTTCACCCGAACATTTCTTTCATTTCCGATCGTGACGATGAGCTTCATTTACAGCCCACGAGAAATCTGTTACCACGAATCAGAGTGCGGGCCGCCCAAAAAAAAAAACATTTAAAAAACATAATATATACTTGGATGGTATGAGGCGAAAATTTAGTGAAAAAATGTTAAATCGTGGGATAGACCGCGGGGCGTAGTTAGTATACAATATGACGGTTACTCAATATCTCACAAAATTTGTCTACCGGATTGATCAAGCCAATAAAATTAGATTTGCTTCAGTGGTTGACTAAATAATTAAATCAGATTTTAATTGATCAATTGGTCAATCAAAGAATTATTAGTTACTTAAGATTCGGTCTAAGTCTTTTAATTATTGATAAATGAGCTTCAAGTTTTTGCATCTAAATATATTATTCCCTAAAAGATACTTATGAATATTAGAATAAAGAGAATAAAAACTCTTCTCATTTGATTTAACTTTGATGACATTACACAACAAAAAGCTATACCTATAACATTTTTATTTCAAACTCGACCAAATGTAGGATGTTTAAAATTATTGCCGGTTTCAACTTTGTTAATTCACTAAAAGTTAATAAATAATATTATGTATCGTTAATATATTCCGGTATAGTGTGTGTAACGTGAATTATGTATTCATCAAGAAATACCCACTCAGGCAATGCATATCTTAGTTAAGATGTTTTCATTACGAAAATAGAGTCTATCGTCTTCATTCGAATCTTTGGAAGATGAACCATGAAACAACATCACGTTCTGGAACCACGAGCAGTCTAATAGAAGTAAAACAAGATGGTGTTAGATCATGCAGACTCTCCGAAATTTATCCGATAAAAACTGATAAACTTGCAACTTTGCGGAGATGTTCAAGGCAATTGATTTCTCTGGAAATATTGTTCTTTAAATTGGAACATAGTAATGGTTGCACATAACTGCTTGGCAGTAGAAAAACCAGAAAACACGTTGAGTTGTTTTTCATAATGAATATATCTAATATCGTAAATGGGACAGTGGTGGCTATGCCAAGATTCAGGACTATGATACTGGTGGGCTGAAATTACCTAGTCATGCAGGACTGAGGTTCTATTTTGATTTAATTCACGGTAACACATTTATACGGTTTACATTTTTAATACGGTTTTTAAGAAAGTAAATCGGTTTTAGAGAAAGTTCGCAGGATGTGGCTGAAACTTAAGTAAGACGACCTGATGATCAAGCTGGTGAATTGCCCGTGAATTAATTAAAAATGTGTAATAAATAGCAATGGGCTGTTCATATTTCAATAGCTGCATGACACCGTGCTGTTATGAATGGGCAGACGTATTGCAGATTTTCAGAATAGATTAGAAATTTTATCAGTTACTAAAGTTACTAGTAAAGATAATATATGCCGCAGTCCTACCGGCTTAGTAAGTATACAACCGTTGAGTAACTTAAAACTTGTTTTGATTTTACAATACATTTTCAAGAACCTCGTGGGTCTTGGACGCAAGTTTATATGAAACATGTGAAAAAGTAATTGATAGAGCTTGTCTGCCATTCGCTTCGCGTCACGAGCGCAGGAAGCACGCACGAGCGCACGGTACGGAGGTATGGAGTGCACGACACGCGACAAGAATCGTTCAGAAATCGATTAAAGTTCACCACACACGTACGGAATCGAGCAAACACCTACAACTCGATGGCCCGATCACGGACCGCGCTGGGTCACGTACACAAGAGCGATAATTCAATAAGACGCTTCCTGAATCACTTAGTTCTCTCACACAATGCACTCCTACAAAGATTCGTTTTGTGTTTTTTCTATCGATTAATTTTCAATATACCTTTGTCTACTGACCTGAAACATAGTGGAAACTGGAAACTGTGTCTCAGGCCATTAAATCTCTCTAGGTCGGAGATCTCTCGATAGACTCTCATTGTGTTGAACCTAGAACCTATTAGATGATGATGAAACCGTGGTGTCTGAGTGGCTGAAACTTGCGACGCACAATTGTGACATCGTAGGTTGGAATTCTGATTGCAACTCTTTGAATTTTTTCAAGTGTATATTTTCAAGTTTTTATCACTGTTTGCTTTACTTATTTATTTCAATTGAAACATCTAATTTACAGTTACAGTATACACACGCCACATCCCTAAAATAGGCTTAACGATTAGGTTTTAACGGTGAAAGAAAGTAATATAATGAGCAAACTGACATGGTTTAGGAAACTTTCAAAATCACGCGCCTTTCGCCAACCCACAATGTGCCAGCGTAATAGATTACACTTCAAGATTATGACCTTGGCTCTCTTCTTGGAAAATCAGGCCTCGAGTTACTCCAGTGGGAACATTTATTCGGCTGCTTATACTTATGATTCGATGAAGGCGATGCATGGGAATTATCTGATCTATGTCCGAGAGCAAAACACACCGAATAGCGCTAAAGAGCGAAGAACGAAATTAATCGGACTGAACAATACGACCAGAATTAAGCAATCTGCAATGAAGATTACAAAAGAAAAAAGCCCGCGAAAAAACCTGTATCATGCACAAGTTTAGCCCTACAATAAAGTGCAGTAACCACACTGTTTTTGTTGTAGTAGGTTAGCTAAATAATGTTGATATTTATGTTGTTTTACATTTTACATACTTAATAAGTAACATAAGATGTATTGTATCAATTTAAATTAGCCGGGGATTAAAAATGGTATCATTGAGAGTTCATAAGTACAGGTAAGCGTTGTAGAGAGCTCATTATTTCGTTGCTATACGACACCAACAGCTTAGCTTACTGGGGCGTGCAATTTCCTTTATCACAATAGACAGGCTTGCCGCAGCTTAATAGCTGAAACAAAGCTCCATTATGCGTTTAGCTCATTTACTAAATTAATGAATTCGACAAAGGGTTTTTGGCACGCGCGGCTTAAATGAGCATCATCATATTGACGAGACATGACGGGGTACCATTGTTTTCTCTCTGAGCCAAAGACTTACAAAGCAAGAGCTATTTGTCTTTTTGGTATTACAATTGTTTCCTTATATTTTGTGCAAACCGAAAATTTAGGACCCACAGAAACAAAAATAACAGTAACTAAATATTGTGCAGTCCACTTTTACTAGTTCAAAAATCTTTATCAATATGAACGCGTAGTCAAAATGTTACCGTTACTCTCTAGTGTTTTTTGGCTTGAAGCTCAATAATATGGCATATTATTAACTTAGCTTATTGTTTACGCTTGCAATTGCTGAACAAAGCACATCTAGGCATTTTCCGGTCTGTGGATAAAAGCTGATATACTTTTTATATGCATGTTTTAATTGTTTATACTACATACAAATTTGTTTTGTAAATTAAGACAAACTTAGTTGTAGACTAACATCTTAACACATGTGCTTGTGAATTAAAGATACAAATGGTATTGGAATGGGCATAGGGTAAATTACCTGTTACGTAAAGAAGCAATACACACAACGGTGTATAAAACATTTGCCAGAAACTATCCTATCAACATTACGAACTGCTACTCATTCTATTTTGAAAGTTTGGGTGTTTGTTGCTTAATTAATAAAACAGCAACATTTTAATAGGTAGGATATTGCTTTGTTTACCCATTTTAAAATAATAATCCTTGAGAACAAAGCTCTCTTGACAAAAAAAAGCTCCGTGCACTTTAATAAAGGAAAGTTACCAGCGTATACAAATAAAGCGGTATTCATCAACGCTTTGCATTTCATCCGGAAAAGCTGCAGTGTTGCTAGTTCAGTGCAATTGTAACTGAATATAAATACAAAAAATGTCTGTTTGTAGTGATTTTTTGTCTCGTCTCTGTTTTTAGTACGATTCTATAAATTCTACAGTGTTTACTAAAATTTAGCGTACTGCCGCAATTTTTGTAAAAGTATTAAATAAGTACTAATAGGTAAATTATACAGATACTCTACAGTTCGATTCATTCGTATTTAGTAGACACATTTTAATTATGTTTATGAAATCATTGAGAACTTTCCAGCAAAATGGCAATTTAGCAAAAGGCTTGGCACGTGATGACAACACTTTAAATATATTTCTTATTTTCGGTTAAATAAAATCAATACCTAACATTTTAATGGTTTGTTACGTTTGCATATTTCTTCTCAAGTAAAACAAAAATAACAATTCACACCGAATTGTAAAAAGTCATTCAATAAGCAAAGACCCACGTTTTAGTTGAGACATTTTAAGTACAGAAACGTTAACTAGCACTTTCAACATTTCATTTGTCACCAAGACATAAAATAATAATAATAAAGTGTACTTCTTGACTGTAATAACTCTGAAAGCATTGCGTTTAAAATTTTAGCGCAATAATACTTGAACCGTTGCTGCATGTTCAAATAACTTCCAAATCTGTAGTTCTAAAAGGCTAAAGACTCTTATGACTACATCACAACTGTTTCCATCGTCATAGCGAATAAGGGTTCTGCAGAACTTCAGTGTAACCGCACATAACGGCAAACCGTCTAACTACAGCCTCAAGTCGTGGTAAGATTTACAGCTCCCCGGGAATTAATTCCTCCCAAGTATTAAAATATCTCTGCTGTTGTTTAAAATTTTATGTTGGCAACATCGTTTATTGTTACGAGCCTGTATTACGCTGTACAATATTTGGGGATTCTCGAACATGAGTTACATTATTCGGTGCGTGTTGCAAATGAGCCGCATTTTCACTGACAGAAGATATTCTCTTCTCCAGGCCAATTGTGTTACGCGTATGTTACAATTATATGTTACAACTGCGTCGAGGTTGCACATAAGTTTTCAGTTTATGTTGCAGTTTCTTTTAGGTAAATATTTTCCATCGTAGACCACATCGTCACTTAACAGTTATAGGCAAGTGTGAATTTATTATAGTTAAAAAAATATAATGAAATTAAGGTTGAACACAAGTATGTAACTTTCGTAATGATAAAGAAATAAGTATACTAAATTACAAAAATTAAACAATAGTGCAGTTTATGTGAACAAATAAAATAAATAAATATTTTGTAATGTAATCCTGCCAATATGACAAATTTAATGCATGTGTGTATGGATGTTTGTTAATACTAACAAACATCCATACACGCATGCATCACGCAAAAAGTACTGCAGGGATGAGGATGAAATTTGATACATAGATAGTTAATAGTCTAGAATATTACATAAGCTTCTTTTTATCCCGGGAGAATAAAGGGATGCTACTACTGCTTTGAAATACCTTATAATATTTAGATAAAACGTAGGTATTTTATCGACTGTAATTTCAACATTTAGGTACTCAAGCGAAAGCAAATGTACACATTATGCAATTTTGATGTTTGTTACGTCTAACAAACTCAAAGAACTAAGATTGAGTTTAGGTTAGGTTTTGCAATACGTTTTTTTATGTTAGGTTGACGTCAAACAAACGTAAACAGTCAAGATCGAATTTAAGTTAGAAATTGCAATACTTACAAAGTTAGCTTTTAAACATAAAGTAATGGGACCATCGAGACATACGCCATGCCTACCCATAGCAAAACAGTGATAATCTTTATCAGTGTCACAAACAGCTGTTTCTTTGTATCTCTTTGCTTAGCAGCTTCTCGTTTCTCTGCAAACAGTGCCCTTCAAACCGGAACACAGAAGTAATTGAACATTGCAGTGGAATTTTCAAAGGTCTGACATTTTCCCCAGCAGACTGCAAAGAGTCCTACCACTACCCCATTATTTTAGTATCTTTGTAACACAGCACAAAGCCGAGAAAAAGTTTTCAAATACGTTTGAGATAGGTACACTTTGTTTTACGCGAGTTAACAACTCTCAATAGGTACTATGCAACAAAATAACGTAATCGGCATTCAACATACTCGCTAGTTTACTAGGAAAATAATATCGTTTGTAAGAGTATCTCACAATTTGTTTGTTCGTCCATACGTCAACGCTGAGTATGAGAGAAGCCTTAGGATGGGGGATGGCTAAATACAGATACATAACTTTAAAATAGAACAATTAAAACAATGTTTACCTAAAAAAAATAAAGGAACAGAATTAAAAGTGAACATAGAAGTAGTTTTACTGTTGAAAGATTCAAACAACTACGTGATACTATGTAACATGCCAACATAATAGATGTTGGCATGTTACTAACTGTCAAGAGAATGTCTTGTAGGTATCCCTGTACATTCTTAATAATAAAACAGCTTTTTTTACTGAATTGAAAAACACTGGTAATAGTGATTTTTTCACTCTTGATTGTGGACAATTAACTATTTGTGCCTATGAAATTATAATTGAGATTCATAAATTATTTGAATAAGGTTGTTTAATTAATGGAAGATTTGCTCTACGATAGTGTTTTGTGGTTAAATCTTGCCCACCAGGCAGAAATCAAACCTATAAACTCACGATTCTGTTTATGTTTTCCCCGTGCAAATGTACAAGTTTGTCATCACTCAATAAAACCGTGAAGAAACCGGCATGTCCCAAGAATCTTTCGAGGTCATTCCAACCGGTCAGCCCGCACTAGGTCAGCGTGGTGGATTATGGCGTTGACTGTCCTTGCGAGAAAAGGCCCCGAGTCCCAGTATTCAGAACATTTATTTAGAAATGGGGCAGCTTATGTCATTGTGTGCTATTCGCTTACTTAAATCAATAGGACTAAAGCGTATGCAATATTTAGAGAGAGTAGAACTTTGTTTTTTTTTTGTAAATGTACCTTATATTTGTGTGTTATGGTTTGTAAAATATATATATGTATGTTTGTATTTTTAAACATAACAAACGTTTAAAAATCTTTATCTTTTTGTCTTAACTCGAAAAAAGTATAGCTTAATAAACGGTAAGCATCTGTGTCTTCATAATCAAAGAAGTGAAGCTGCTTGCACATGAGGCGAGCCGCCACAGCGACTCAAACAAAAGGTGTTTGTGAAAACTGGTAAGCGTAAGTGTAGTGCGAACAAAACGTAGCGCTAATCTTTTGTCGGCGTCTGTACCTACGCATAGAGTAAAGCTGTGAATACAGATTTATTTAACGCCCATTTCAAATAGAAATAACGTTTGCCTGGCCTACTTTAAAGTAGACAGTTTTATTCGTTATTTATTATTAACTAGAAATAACTATGTCAGTTGGTACAACGTGACAAAACAAGTTTTTCTTAGGAGTACTCATAGATACCTAATTATATTAATTTTAATCTACCCGTATGCCAAGATTGCTAATGGAGCTCGCATTGACAATGCGCAAACGCATATCTCATACGGGTGATGGGCCAATATTATCATAATTTTGATACATAATTGGGTCGAAGAAACCGAGGTTAGAAGTTTATTATCAACTTGAAAATGTACATGTGATACAAGAATATTGAATAGAAAAACAATATGTTTAATCTCTTTGACACGCATTTTCAGTGAATTTCCTTACCTTTTAAACCAGAACAACCGTGTACGGGTAGAACAAGCCCAAAGATTAGTTATTGACCAAGTCAATGTAAATCAAATTATGTTAATTGCACAGGCACACACTGCAAATGCCTTCTGCTGCATAGATAGACAGAATACCTTTTTATTGCACTACAAGCAGTACACCACGGCTTTACCCGCATAGTTCCCGTTCACGTTTTTTTTTCGGGATAAAAAAGTAGCCTATGTGTTCTTCCACACTATAATCTACCTATGTTTCAAATTTCAACCCGATCCGTTCGCGTTTATGGTAAGCGGTAGCGGCTATCTTTAGCCAACTATCATAAATCACTTTCATAAGATTCGCCTTTGAGACAATTCTATGGTATTATCCTACTAATAAACGCGACAGTTTATAGGTATGGATGGATGGATGTTTGTTACTCATTCATTTGAATTTGATTTGTTCATTTTTCATCTTGTTTCATCATTTGTTCATATGATCATTGATTTGAATAAAATTTGGTACATAGTTAGATAATGATCTGAAATAACATATAAGCTACTTTTATCTCATGAAATCAACAGGATCCGAAACTATGCGGGTGAAACCGCGGGGTCCTTCTAGTTATTTTTGTAATTCTCAAAATCCGGAACCAAGACATCACGTTCTTGCGGATAATAAGGGGCAATATATCAAATATCATTACTTATTGGATAACCATAATTTTATTTATTATTTTAATAATTTCAAGATTACATTCAGCTGTATATTTGACTCTGCGCATATTTATGGGATTCTATATACTTTTAACTTTCTGTAAACTAATAGTTTCCATACACAGATTACAGAAATAAAACCAGATGGAGCGCGCAGAACAGAGCTACTGAAGCAGACAAAGGAAATACAAACGCCGAAGCAAATACAAACTCCAGTCAGTATGAAACGGACTTCCGTGTTGTACGGGCGTCCCGTGTGATTTTGAGTTTTGTTTTAAAATATGCCGTCTTGTGTCTTCAAACATTGCAAACAATGTTCCCAAAAACAAAAAAAGGAAAGAGGAATATAATTTCATAGTAAAAATTGAATATTTTTACTGTTATTTATATAATTTAGGCGATTTCATTTTGGTGATGAATGGAACACAACACCTCAACGAAAATAGGTTAGTGTGGCGATACTAAATGGAAATTATTTTCCCTGAATTTAGGGTAAAATATAGATTATATATTTTTTTGATACTCGTATACCAAATTATTGATGGGCATTGTATTATTCAATTTAATTTAATTTCAAATTAAATATTTGGTAAATGTTAAATTTGTAAAATGTGTAATTTATGACATAAAAATGTACAAAAAACAAAATCATTAATACATCATAAAATTTGTTTTGGTGTATTTATTTATTTCGTTAGTTGCACCACTGCCCAAAATATTACAAATTTTGTTTCCTCATGAATCAAAAGGT
This sequence comes from Ectropis crepuscularia, assembly GCA_963693475.1. Classification (NCBI taxonomy): domain Eukaryota; kingdom Metazoa; phylum Arthropoda; class Insecta; order Lepidoptera; family Geometridae; genus Ectropis; species Ectropis crepuscularia. The sequence continues at coordinate 23,531,802 of OY856338.1, forward strand.
TATATGGAAGAGATCGCTTTTAGCGACAAGATCGCCTTTTGTGCCCATTTTGTTTTGTTATTATATGTGTTACTTCTTGTCAACTTTGTTTATGGTGCCAATAAAGTGTTTTGTATTATATTGTAATGTCATTCGATAGGTATATTATCTAAGTGAAACGGTGGCTTGGTATATATATTTGTATATTATTATTATATAGTATATTATATTATATTGGTATATATAATTGGTTATAAAATAATGGTTTATAAAATAAAACATTTGTTGAAGGAAGATATTTTTGAAGTTAATATTATGCATAACGTTGTTTGTAAAAAGAAATATTTTTAAATTGTAAAGTTGTTTTATATTATACGGTTACTTGATTTGAAAGTCTTGTTTTGTCAAAAAAAGGTGAGTAATAAGTGAACTGTTAAAATGATTATTTTGTTAGTTTTTTTTTTGTTTGTTGTTTGTACCTATAACATACAGGTAGCCTATAACCTATATGCATTTTATCAAAAATAGCTTGGTGGTAAAGATGGTTGTTTTAATTTTTGTTTAACCTATCTAAGCGAGTAAATTACACAAATTTTATTATTTGCGATTCAAGTTAATTTCTAGTTGCATGCAAAATCAAAATTCTTTTCTTCATAGAATGGAAATAGTAGTAACAAGAAATCCTTGCATAATCGGTGTAATAATTTTAATATTTTAAAATATCAATTGATGTGTTTATTATACGTGAAGATTTCCCAAGCTAAGACAACAATAGTGGGACTTTTTTCTTAAGACTGACAACATTATACAAGTAATTTGGAACGTTGATTTGTCAATTTTACGTCAACACGACTAATTACGGGCCTCACAGTGTTGTTCACGAAGGTTCCATCTGTGTTTATTTCTGTAATCTGTGTTTCCATAAAGCTTACTTAATTTCGATATGTTGTGTTTCGTCGTGGTAGGACTCTTTGCAGAGTCAGCCTAGGGAAATACTACACCTTTGTCAGTTATTCTACAGCCAAACAGTAATGTCAAAACATAACTGTATTCCGGTTTGAAGGGAAATGTTTTCAGTGAAATTAGAAGGCATAGAGATAAAACATCTTATATATCTGGGTGAAAAGCGCAGTGCAGTCTAGGTAATGATTTGGACTCTTTGTGTTCCAATAGTTGCATGTTACTATTCTATTACGGGCAAGTTGCTTACCATCAAGCACATAACCTTGCTCGTCTCGTAACTCTATAGCTCTATACTATAAAAAAAAGCTGACAGAAGTAAAATTACACTCATAGTATCTATCATAGTATTCATAAATCAAATTACATCATAAGTATGAAGAAATCATGATCGGTACCTTTCAGCATTCTAAAGAATAACTATAGAATTGAAAGGAGAATTAATTTTAATCCGGCTAGCATAAAAAACTAATTCAATATATGCTGTTAGTAACAAAACAAGTCAACAAGCTAGACAAAAAAAACGAATCAGAACAATGTACACCTGAGAAAGTGAAGAAAAACTCGCGTTCAACATGTGAGGTGACCATTTTACTGGGATAAACCTGATGGCCGTTCAGATCCGGTAGTAAATAAGGATCAGAGGATTATCGGGAGTGCGGTGTTCACCACGGAAAAGGTTCTCTGCCGGGAAGAGTGTGTGTCCTGAATTTGACGTGTCACGGAATTTTGTGCTTATTTTTTGCAGTAATTTGAACTACAATCCTGTAGCAGTTTCTATGTTAGAAGTAACACAAAAAAAGGATAAATGATCTGATTTGAAGTCATCACCATCACAGAAGCTTGTTGTAACTTTGGTCGATGTTTTACTAATCTTATACCTTTAAACGAGCAATTCTTGTACATAATTATACAAGGTGTTGCAGAAAGGTGCAACAATATTTATGGTAGTTCATCTACATTAAGTTTAGAATCATGTATGTGAAAATTACGCTTGAAAGCTCAAAAATTTTTTTCCATAAAAAATAATAATTTTTTGTTTGTTATTTCATTTGACATACCCCTAATGGCCAGATATCCGCACTGATTTTTGTACGATGTCGCAGCGTCGGCAGCAAGGTCGTTTGTCTGCTGTACATGCTTTAGGGTTGAAGCTGGTGATTTGGTGGAAAATTTTCGTCAAACTTTGACTCGCATTATCTCGTGATCTGCCGTGCTGAGAGGAAAAAGACCTTGGGTGATGAAGTCTACATCAGTGTTAGAATGGACTGTTAAAATATTGTTGGGGGTAAATCCACCACGTTGTATATATATAATCTGAATCTCGAAATCAGCTGGAACGATTGTTATGAAATTATGTATGCAGGGGGTTTCGGGGACGATAAATCGATCTAACTAGGTTTAATTTTAAAAAAAATCGCATATCAAACCTAAACCTAAACCTAAAACCGCGCATATTTTGCGCGGTTTTAGGCAATGAAAAACTGTCACATTAGACATTAGAATGCGTAGGCAAATTTCGCCGCGTGACGCGACAGCATAATTAACTCGGACGGGAAGTCGGGCGGTCATAGCGGTCACGAATTAGTAGCTCCGGGTTCGAACCCAGACGGCTTCTCTATTTTTTTCATTTTTTTTTAAAGAAAATCTATTTCCCCCAAGTACTACTGTATTTGTGACGATTACAAAATAACTGCCTACTAATTTTCGGTGGAAGTTTGCATGGCAATGTTTATCATACATTTTTTTTAGTTTTGTCATTCTCTTATTTTAGAAGTTAAGCACATAAATATTTTTTTCTATCTTCATTAAATGAAGTTTTTATTTAATCTCGTGTATTGTTATAAAATTTAAAAGAGGCTTCATAAAATTAACAATGCTACAGAATGATATGAATCAATGACAATCTAATAAAATACTTAATCAATTACTATAATTGTAACACCAATATTGTATTTTGGATTTTTTATTTTAGTATTATGAATAAATATTTTGATTTCGAATTCAAATGTACCCGATATCCGTGGTTTATAACTAACTCATATTTTCTACGTAATAATATTTCAAAGAGCCACAAAGTGTATCGTATTAAATTTTCACATTGTGCCGAGATATTAGTAGCGAAGCGATAAACTCCTCAGTCCTCAGTACCTTACGCCACACAATGCCTCCCATAATCTCCTTACAGCGGTTCCTGAAATCTCAACTGGATTTCCTTCACAACACTCTTCTATGGAATATTTCATCGAGCCCCTTTGCCGCCTACGAGTAGGTAGGCGGCGCTTACCTACTTTTCAGCTTTTGTGATATATAAAAGTGAACTCTATTCAAAGGACACATACTCGTGTTTGGAATGGCAGACAGTTTATTGACTTGCGTTCAATTGAAAAGTTTTTGAAAATAATGTTTTTCTGTGATCCTTTTTTGGAAGAGTGTCATGTTGTCACAAAATTAAATAAATCGGATTTTTAATACTTTTTATAATAATGTTTCCTACTAATATTATAAATTTGAAAATTTCGATGGTTAGAGGTTTGATGTACCCCGTAAGAACTGAAGGTGAAATTTCAGACTCAATTAGATTACAATGTGGAACATAATAAGCTATTTTTAATAACGAATAAATACAGTTTTTTGGGAAAAGCTGTTTTCTAAATTTTAAACAGAAGCTAGTTATATGTAAAATACAATTCTGGCTTTGTCTACATTTTCACTTGATGTACCGTCGTATTGGAAGCATTTGGCGAAAATAAAGTATACGTTCTATCAGTATACAACATACTGTTTATAAAGTCAAAAACAGACAAACTTCCTTTTGATGATAAGTATGCTTTAGTCTAAGATATCTAAGATAGATCACTATTGAAATAATTTTCTACTTTTTTCCGTATCTACAAAAGGCAACGGGAAAGAAAGCCAGCGAAAAAACAAGATACAACTGGTATTATAATATAATGCCGTTGCTGTCCTGTATCCAATCTTTATATATGCTTACCTGTATGCAGTGTGTCAAACAATGTAATACTGGAATCCCTTTGGGACGTTGACTAAGCTTTATAAGATTAGTAGGGACGGACGAAAATGTTTCAGGCCAAGAGCCGTGAGAGCCATTTTGTAATTATTAGTTGGTCGAATCACCACCTTTGTTTCAACGTAGAATGAAATAAATTCGTTTAATTTGCTGTTGTTTTCAGACGTAATCGACCTAACAAAACAATAAACAGTCTTGTGGTACGGTTTTAGGGTTCAACCTATTTATTGCGAAACTTTGCTTATCACAGTTCTGCTCATATTTGAATTCGTTTGACGTCATGTATGTCAAAAATGCAAATACCAATTCGACTTAACCCACACATCAGACAGGTTATTGGATCGAGTTATTATTGAGTAAATATTTGTAATTTAGGGTAAGTTTCTCTCTTTACGCGACAGAATCCGTAATGAGGATATTCGCAAAAGAACGAAAGTAGCCGACATACCTCGAAGAGTAGCTAAGCTGAAGTGGCAATGGGCAAGCCACATCGCTCGCAGAACTGACAACCGATGGGGAAGAAAGGTTCTCGAGTGGCAACCACGAACCGGAAGACGCAGTTTTGGACGGCCTCCCACTTGGTGGACAGATGACCTCACAAAGGTCGCTGGAAACCGCTGGTTGCAGGTTGCGCAGGACCGTTCGTTGTGGAAATCTAGGGGGGAGGCCTATTTTCAACAGTGGACGTCTTGCGGCTGATGATGATGATGAGGTTAAGTTTATGTAGACCACATTTTTTTTAAATAAAACATTTTTTTTTTAAATGTCATGAAGCCAAAATAATATCTGATGCTTAAAAATAAAAGTTTTTAACAACAATTATTACTTCAGTTGTCCACTTCAGTGGATTAGTTTGTAGCCTAAATAGTGTTTTATCTATTAATTTATCTACATCCAATGGATGATATTGAAATGATCGATTCGCCGAATTCTAAACCACGTTGGTAGTCACAATGATTTGATGCGCCAAATAAAGGGAGATTTTATTCCTGGTATCAGAACGGTTAAAAAACAATTACAAGCTAATTAAGGTGATGACATTTTCATAAACGAAAAACAAGGACGGGATTGCGTGGTTTCAAGCAATATCAAAATCAAATCGATCTTATCTTAACGCAGCACCGAGTTTTTGTCAAAAACTGAAACTTAATTGAACTCTTTTTTCAAGGTGGCGAAAAATGGACATAGGAAATCTTGTTCGACAATTTGAACTTATGCTTTTCTAGGCACCCCCGACAACATGTCAAAAATTTTGCCGTCTCGGTTCACATGCATTTCTAACCCGATTTTCCGAAGTAATGATTGGATTAAGAGTTATAGAAAAAAAAAGATATCTGTGACATCAATGGAACAATTTTTTTTTAAAGAAAAATTGTTATTTACCTATAGCGGCAGCTCCGTGATGGTCTACTTGAATATCAAATACGAATTTCCTATGTCAAATATATATTAGAATATTTATTTATTTTATTTTTTGAACACTCAATTTGTGAACCCATCATGCACGAAATAGTACATCTCAGTACATAATTTATGAACTGTGCAATATGTTGCACTAGGAGAATTTCTTTTATGATAGTTTTCTAAAGTTGAAAAAAACTACTTAAAAACCCAGCTCTGAAACGGTATACTGCAAATATTGTGAAACGTGAAGTGAGTTTATTTTAATCAACACCAATAAATATTTACACATTACAGAGTATTCGGGTCATGTGTGAAAACATGTGAAACCGTAATTAATTTTCTCTCTGAAATTGGTTAGACTAAATAACAAAACATTGTTTCAAAATGTTTCTGTGAAATATCTTCCCAATTCCCAGAAAACATTCTCAAGTTTTCAATATCGGAGGGTTAAGTACTCCCATCACGATAAACCCTAAAGAGCGAGTAAAGTAAGAAAACAATCTAAATTAATGAAGAGCCATGACCCAGATAAGATTCCGAACCGCTGAAAGGTAATCACGGATCACCTTTACCCTTAGGATGTTTCCACATGTTCGATGCAAACTTTGTCCAGTCACAAAGCGTCGAAAGTGAACGCTAAGTTCAAATTTAAAATCATCAATTCAAAACATGTGTAGGACCAGGATAGGACCATGTGATTTAGTGGATCTTAGGACATCAAGTTACAATACTGGCAAAGACTATTATGTGTTTTCCTGATATAGACAGTAAGTACCTGGGTGACCGAGCTTTGCTCGGTTTAAACACTGAATACACTTAGATACGAATTAAATGCGGATATAAAAGGCTACCACTAATAATAATAAGTTATATCTACCACAGGAGTGATACCAAATACACTGCACACGAGTTTACACACCCTAGGTATTCCGTCTAACACCTATACACTTTTACAGAAGGCTTCAATTCTTAACACATGCAGAATTGTACGTAAATTCCTTACCAACTAATTAAAAAAAAAAAAAAAAAAAAAAAAAAAAAAGCACTTGGCTTCGGCCCGTGCCTAAATTACCTCCATGCATGGAGAGATCACGAAAGTGTACTCAATACATAATAATAATAATAATAATAAATCATTTATTTCAGAACCAGTCCATATAAATACAATTTAAAACACCTTAATTATAATCTACAGCAAAGTCACTCAAATTAAATTATGTCAAACATTTCAAAATAATAAAAATTATAAATGGAGAACGATATTAAATTAAATAATAAAAATTCAAAATTATCTAAGTCTATATTGAGGAATGGATCCGGAATGCTCAACATGGAGCTTGGTCCAGTGTTGCATGATTGGGCAGTCCAGATCCATCCTCGAGGCAAACAGTTGCAGATATCTGTTGGGGCTGCCCCGTACGCGACCCATCAGGGATGTGACTCGCTTGCGCAGAATCGCCGCGAAACCATCTGTATGTGCGTCTGCAAACATCCCCGACGCACTACAGCTAATAGATTTTCTTGAAAAAAAGAGGTACCGTCTGGATTCGAACTTGGATTTACTAGTTTCGTGACCGCCCTACATCCCACCTAAGCTACTATCACTATATTGTTGCAAACCAGTTCGAAATTTTCCTTCAGATTCTATTTTAATGTAATAGTATTTCTTTGTCTAAACACACGCAAAAAATTAAGTTTGCTAAAAATTAAATCTAGCGAGATCGATGTATCGCTCCCGACACCCCCTTCACGAAATTCGTTCGTGCCGTTTCCGACGTTCAAATTCTATAAACTAGATATATACTACATAAATATCTTACTCTGTATAAAGGTTAGCGTTAACGATAGTGTTCATGATACAGCCACACCCAGATTTTGCAACCTGCTGATCTTAAATTACGTCCAACTCAGAGCAAAAAATATTCGTCCAACATTTATGTTCATGTGGAATTATCCTAACACTTACGAGGCTCTGGTTTCGATAGCTCTATCAATATCAATTATTAGTCGGTGATTTTATTTAGTGACTAGCGGCTCACGATTTTACCCGCTATCTTACGATATTTACCGAAATATTTTCCACGAAAAATTATGGTTGATTATTATTGAAGTGGACACGTTTTAGTATTCCGTAAAAAATGAGATCGCAATGTTAAGAATTTAGTTTTCCCATGATTATATTCGCTCCTATTTGTCTGTATGTCCGATCTATTATGGCGTAATGAGTAGATTATCTAGCTGTCATTTTCACAAAATAAATAAAAAAATAAAGAAGAAATACTAGCTAAATTTCAATTAATCATTATGTTTTTGGGTTACACACAAATATCACGTAGATACAGGTAAGGATATAGAGACGCTGCTTACTATAATAAACACGTTGCTTGCCGTGACGGAGAACGTTGCTTCTCGTCATAGAGACGTTGCTTACCGTCACGGAAACGTTGCTCACCGTCATAGAAACGTAGCTTACCGTCATAGAGACGTTGCTTACCTTGATAGAGACGTGGGTCGCCATCATAGAAACATAGCTTACAGTCATAGAGACGTTGCTTACCTTTGTAGAGACGTTGTTTACCGTCATGGAGACGTTGCTCACTGTCACAGAGACATTTCTTACCGTGATAGAGACGTTGCTTACCTTTGTAGAGACGTTGTTAACCTCATGGACACATTGCTCACTGTCATAGAAACGTAGCTTAATGTCATATAGACTTTGCTTACCGTGATACAGACATTACGTACCGTCATGGAGACATTGCTCATCGTCATGAAGACGCTGTTCACCACCATAGAGACGTGTTACTTACTATCATAAACACGTTGCTTGCCGTGATAGAGAACGTTGCTTACCGTCATCTCTATCACGCTGCTTACCGTGATAGAGACGTGGTTTTCCGTAATGGAGACGTTGCTTACCGTCATAGAAACGTAGTTTACCGTCTTAGAGACTTTGCTCACCTTGGTAGAGACATTGCTTACCGTCATGGAGACGTTGCTTACCGTCATAGAAACGTAGCTTACTATCAAAGAGGCGTAGTTTACTATGAAACATACATTACATACCGTCATGGAGACATAACTCACTGTCATATAGACGTTGTTCACCATCATAGAGACGTTACTTACCATCATATACAAGTTGCTTGCCGTGATAGACAACGTTGCTTACTGTCATAGAGACGTTACTTACCGTGATAGAGACGTTGCTTTCCGTCATGGAGATGTTGCTCGACCGTCATAGAAACTTAGCTTACCGTGAAATAGACGTTGTTTACCATGACAGAGACGGTGCTTACCGTCATGGAGACATTGCTCACCGTCATAAAGACGTTGCTTACCGTCAAAGACCCGGATTTTTTATTTCATGGCTCTATTTATTACCTGGAACAAATTACAGAATGTGATTAAAAAATGTGTCTAGCGAACCAATTACAACACTTTAGTTATGACAAAATTGCATGTTACCTAATTAAAACTACCATTGGTAAACACGGCATAAAATTAAAACCAACCCATTGCCGTCTCTTTTGACTAAGTAATGTGACAAGGACGGCATTATCTCAATCTCAATCCAAAAACCTCAGAATTAGTTTCTTTACCTACATTATTGAGAATTTTTGGGTTTAGTACCTATATGAAGTGATAAAACATATACAAAACCTCTAGTTTTGTTTTAGTTTGGTTTGAAATTACAGCAGACAATGGTTGGTTAGAAAGTGTTAGAGCATTATAAAATTAACGTAATGTTATTTTTATTTTTGGAAAATAAATTTGAAAGAGAATAGCAAATCAGACAATATGTACGAAACGAAACGTAAAACCCCATTCTAGAACGAATAAAAAGTATAAAATGTAACATAAAACCGTTGTGCCAAACGTTAAAGCATTTTAAATATATTTAAGTTTTACTAATATTATGGCCTTAGTTCTTGAAAAGTGATATCATTTTAATTCAGAATGGGACTTGAATATCTATTAATTTTTTGGGTATAATTGTTCGATATAATAAAAATATCTATATTATTCTAAACCCTAATTATCGCGTGTTTTATTTCAACTGAATTTTTTTATTCGTAATTGTCTAACAAATATGTACAGAATCAAACTTTCACACTTTTAATATTCGTAGAATAGGATAAGCTTGATTGAGAATGTTGTTCGATCTTTATAAATGGTTTGAGGGTAGTTAGAGATTCCCTCCAATACTTGCGGCTGCGACCGTTGACCGTCACTCACACGTCGACGCCTAAAGCAGTAACACCTCTTAAGAAGACCTTGTGAACCCCTTGGGCTTCTACATACAACTCGGTAAGAAGATCTCTTGAGGTCACAAAATTGTTGTGCCCTAGGCGTGAGCAGTTAAAAGGTTGATGGAAAATCTGTCTATCTTGTCCTTCTCACCTCTTTTTTCTAAAATTAAAATAGCAGTCCATTAAATTCGAGGGATAGAAACTGACGGTGTGTACCGTACAAATTTCTTAGTTAGCTTTTTTACAAAAAAACAGCTCTTAAATTGGTTGTTCTGATGTAAGAAATTAATTAAAATCATAAAGTGAATCTTTTTCAGTCAGCTTAGTTAATTAGTTGTGAGTAATAACATTAATGAATTCTATTGAAAAGGAAGCCTTAAGAAGCGTATTTTAAACCTGATTAAGATGATGTCGTAGTAAGATCAGAAATTCATATTTTTTATCAAGAAACGTTTTTGAATAAGTTCTTTAAGGGTTTTGTTTATACTTAAGAACGTAAATTTCTCTTTGAAGATTTTTGTAGGTATTTTTACGAACGATGATAGGTATAAACCTCTTGAAACCACGATTTTCTCTTTTCTCAAAAGTACGAGCACGTCATGAGGTTTGTCAATTTCTGACAACGTCTAGTTAGAGTAACATTGAAAATCCAAAAACATTCGCATAAAAGAATAAATTAAAATTAAACGTGATATATACGAAAACAAAATGGAATATTCAAACGATTTTCGCCCGTACTATATTCTGTTGAGAAAAGAAGAAGAAAAGGGTGATAAAGTTGCAAGAATCAATATGGAAGTAAAGCATACCACAGCGAAGGCTCCTATCAATCCGTTTAATACAATGCACGTAGCTACACAAACCTATCCTACGACGCTCATCCCTGCTGCACCCAGAAAAGCTTGCTGCTATTACTGCTCTTAGACCACTGAAACTCAAACGTGACCTTAGAAAACTGTTATTTGTCCTCAGAAACTCAGATGACGCAGATCACATTCTGTACAACTAAATTTGATAAAATAAACTATTATGTGTTCAAACAAGAGCGTTTTTCTAATGATACTCTGCTTTGTCTTACCTATAATAATTGTCTTCTCTAATAAACAAATGAAATGAGAATTCAAAAAGTTGGTGGGGACTACTTGAATAATATTCCTTTGAAGACCGTTGATTTATCTCGTTAAAATGTTTCTTTAACAGGAAGAAACTTCCCAGATAGTTCCATTAGGATTTTCCCGATAAATTGGTCCGAAATACTGAATAAATATCACTCGACGTAAGTAAATTACATCTCAAAGGTACAGCGAGCAGCTTTCAAGGAGCACTCCAATTAAAAGTCAAATCAAACTGCATTATAGAGCTGCTTTAAAACTGTACTTTGTAAACCGTATAGCTAGCTGTAAAGTCAGCAAAATAGTGGAAATAAAGTTCGCATTGTATAAATGTTGTTCATTAGCGCACGTTTTCAACTACAGGTACAAACGATAGGCTCTGCTGATTTGAGTTCCCATGGTTATTGCAGGCACAGAGCTTCAAATATATGTGCCCTGGTGATTAAAAATGAAACGAATGCTGTAAACATGAATTGTAAAATAGTAACGACACTATTCAATTCAGCTAGTCAGTTATGTTCGTATGGTCAACACTGTTTTAGCTTATAAATGCAGACCTTATTATGTGTAGGTATGTATGTGAACACCATTATTTTTGCACCAACAAAAGGATCTGTTAATATATTCATAATCTTACTCATTCTAGTGCTTGAGTGGAAATCGCATCTCTGTTTACTAAGCATAGGAGATACCACGTAGATATGCTATCCCGAGGTAGAGAAATAGATAAACGTGTCACATATGTTACCTGCAGGAGTTAACAACTGAATAAGGTCGATAAAGCTCATTGGAAATTCGAAATAAATTCGAAAATGCTTACATATTTCCAGACGGGGACTATAAAATACTGGTGATGTTGATATTTATATCACTCATTGCTTTATATTTCTGCAACTTAAAAAGTCGATTTTTTATCACTTTAGTTTTGGCCTGGCTGCCACAAGTTAGATACTTGTACAATCCGACAAAATAGGTTTGGCTTAAATAAATGACGATAGATAGTAGTCATATTGATCACCCACAGACTTCTCACATTGTAGTGCATCAATGCAGTTAGTAATCGTAGTACCGTAACGTAGTAACCTAGATTCCTCTGTTTTTAAAGTACATCATTGAGCTGAACAGATTATTTGTGAACACTACATGGAACAGTCAAGAAAAGTATTTGAAACTAATATTACCGACTCAATTGTAAGTAGCATCTGTCTCTCCGTTTTTTGGGTATAAGTTTCCCACGGGCCTTTTATATTGCCTTCCATCTGCGGACGCTAAATATACCCACATATGGGGTCAGGTACTTACGAGTACTTGAATGTGTTTCCCTTCCATTTCGCCTTATCGGCCGCCCGGCGTTCACTTTTTTCTTGTTCAAATCACTATTCAAGCTCTGTGTTACAACCTTCTATATGAGTGGCCAACAACATTGTATCCTGGTAAGTTAGAAGAAATATCTAAAAAGTGTTACCAATAAAAGTACATGTCAAAGTGCTACAGTTTATTTTACAATTCTACAATGTTGATAGTGAGCAAAACAAATTGCAAGTTTTGTTCACATAAAGTGATGGGACGAGCCAGATATCGCAACCTTCGCTTTTATGTTACATTATTTAAGCATAGAAAATGGAATAGATTGTAAGTAATGCTTAATGGGCCAGTCATTCAATTAGTATTTGTGTTTGTTTAAAATTTTGGGTAAATTAAGTGTGTAACTAGAATTTCCGTAAACTCATAACTCATCTGAATGTTATTTGTACTATTAGTCCGTCTGAGGAAGTACCACACTATACTATCTAAAGACAGTAGCGTAATACGGGTTACTGTATTCCTTTTTGAAGGAAAATTTCCCAGAGAAATCAAAGGCCAAAAAGATAAGTTTTCTTAATAAAAATCTCACAATAACGAGCGCATTGCAGAACTACGCAATGATTTGAACTCTTCATTTTCAAATAGCAGCGTGATACAATGCCGTTATAGATTTGCGTGTTGTGGATCAGAGCATGTATTGACGTCTCGTCATTCTATATTATGAAAAAAAAAGAAACGGAAATAAAGCATCTACTGAGATCTCAGACCAACTATTCTAGACTACAGGCCCGTGAACAAAATGTGTGGATCATATGAACTACCAGGAGACCGATGTAGTTCAATACATCTTCCAATCCATGATTCCGCAACGCAGTACAAAACTCATGAGACAAGGGGAAATGATCGAGGGTTGCGACCTTCACCTGCACTCTGTTGGACAGCTTACAAATGCCGGCATAGTGCTGAATCTTTTTATTTTATACGCTTCTATCATCCTACATAGGTCTCGTCTCCTGGTGGTTCATATGAACCTTAAATTCTGTTCACGGCCTGTAGTCTATTCCTCAAAGACTGAGGTGTGAACCGTCGAGAACTTTAATGAGGGTCATCGTTCGTTTACTGATCTTACCTCATTGACTTAAATATGACCCCTTTTGAAATCATTGCCTTAACTATCTAACCGGCCATCGATGTTCTTTTAACCAACTTCAAAAAGGAAGAGGTTCACAATTCGGTTGTATATTTTTTTTTCTAACTGTATGTTAGCGGTAAAAGGTAGGCAAGTACTGATACTCTTTAATAGTATAGTTCGTTTATTACCCATTTCACTGCGGGTCTATACCGACCCGTTAAAATAATAATAAAGTGGGGTAATGATTGCGTTAATTTTGACAGGTGCGGCCTAGTTTCACATTTAAGCTTCTCAAAAATAATTGACCATATTAATATGGGGTGATTCGGGGGATTATAGCTCAACGTGAAATCATAATGTACCTAGGCGAGCATTATTACCTCCAATTTGTTAATTTGAACGTTTCACTTTTACAATAAAAAAACAGTTTGTAATGGTAAGACTTTTAGCAGAGTCCGCCTGGGGAAGTACCACACCTTTGCCAGTTATTCTACCGCCAAGCAGTAATGTGCAACCATTACAGTGTTCCGGTTTGAAGGGCAATGTTTCCAGTGAAATTACAGGGCTTAGAGATATAACATCTTAGATCTCTGGGTGACGAGCGCATAGCAGTGCTAGGTAATGATTCGGACTCTTCGTGTTCCAATAGCTGCGTGGCACTGTTTTGTTGTGTGGCAGGCATATTGCTTACCATCAGGCAAATGTCCTGATCGTCTCGTCACTCTTTATTTAAATAAAAAAATACGCTGATAGCAAAGCTTCAGTTTAGGCTAATTTAAGTTCCATCTATCCAATTACGACAACTACTATCGATAAAGCTGTGAATCGGATTGTGTGGCGTATTATGGGAGAGATCTATTTCCAGCAGTGGTACACAGAGGTTGCACAAAGTGATAGTATGAACTAATTTTGAAAATGTATGCGCGTGCTTTTTGCATAGCATAGAATAGTATTGAGTGACAGGAGCTATACAAAGAAACTGTTCAAACGGTAATGTGCAGGAAAGCTTTACAACGGTGTAAGCCATTTTGATAGACACGTGTGAAGAAACAAAGTGGAACGAGAATGTGTAGCGAATTGTTTTCATAGTTCCATTACAGCGTTTTATGTTTCATTGTTCTCTCAAATTTCGATTAGTAGAAAATTACTTGCATTTATGTCTCGCACATTTTTTTTACAAACAACATATTACTTAATATTTGTAGTATGTTCTTATTATGTAGTAATAGTTGAATGGTTTTCACTGGTTCCGTGAGATAACTATTTGCACTTCATCTTATTGTATGTGTCTTTTTTCGATTTAAGCGTTACAATCTTCCAAGACAATTAGTTTTATTATGAGTTGGGCGCGACATATCATGGATTTTGCAGTTCCTCGTTTATCTTTGAGCTTATCGCTATCATCTTCCGTGGAATATGCACACGGATATGTAGTATCGTAAAACCGGTATAGTTTTATAAATTACTCAATAAAAATTGGAGTACGAAGGTCTAAGGTTCCAGCAATCAGAAAAAGGTCATAAATATCTTTAAAACGCGTATTGTGACCAGGATGTCTGTTGTTACCCAACCGTTTGTTGAGAGCCTCTTGAGATGTTGGTTGAAGCTCTTCGATATAAGATCGTTCACTGAAACTACTTTCGAGATTATGTCATATCTGTTTGATAGAGTGGGTTTATTACGAGTAACATATATGTCCATTTTCGCATCTTCGAGTAGTGATGTGGGTGGGTAAATACATTTATTACTTTACAACAGAACTTTTATAGGCTCACTGTTCTTACTTGATTTTCGTTGTTTGTCGTCACATGCAATTGTTTTGAAGGTATTTGAATTGATCTATCAATATTTATAAATATTTTTAACTTATTCTATCCATTTTGAGTCAAACGTGACAAAAAAATTCCCAAAAACATTTATTTCTTACCAAAAAAAACCGTGTAACAGTGTTGGGAACCAAATTCTTACGAAATCAGATTTTCATGAAAGTTTTCTGTAAGTATATTGGGTAGGTTAAAGAAAAATATTTTTTAAGGGATAGGGTGGGCAACCCTATCAAATTAACTTTCCTATACTGAATATTCCTACTCTAAAAGTTGCCTCTTTTGTCCGTCAGTGACGCTATATTCATTTTGCCACGCAAAAAATAATTAACAATATCTTTAACAAAGTTTTAAAAAAATGTTCTACACCAAATGACTGAACAATTGCATTTGTATGGTTTCAAAAATAATTTAAGTTTCCTTTCATACCGTAAATTGTGTTTAGTGTATTATAATACATTAATAAACAATGATTACAGTAAGTTGGCCGGTGATGCTAGACAATCTCATAATTTACGGCGTAGGAAAAGTAAAAATCTATTTTTCATAATATTTTACATAAACTTTCGCTGTATAAGTAAAACCAATTAATGTCTGTGTTTGCGTAGTTTAACGAATAGTTTTAGTTTTCTTTCTTCCTGGAAATTGTGTTTAATGTATTTGAGGAATATTATTGCTGATTTGAAAGTGAGACTTTTGTATGTTTAAAAAAACGGAAACAGGAATTATGCTGATAAAACCACGGAGCCGCTAGTATCAAATAAATTCAAATAGAAAACAAAGTCACATTTCGTAATAGAGCTGTAAATCAGCTTTAATACGTCGTTTTGCGTAGTAATTTATCTCACATGGTTAATTCATTCTTGTCTGGTTACGCACAAAACCTTTCCTAAATAATAAAGGTGAAAGGTAGCAAATACTCACGAAATTTCCCCCCAAGTCGGGGAGAAAAATCCCAAGAACTCATTTTATATATAAGGCTGTAAAACATCTAACTCACGCGTGAAAAAGCTAATATTTTCCAACGGGAAGCTTTAAAAACGTTCATTACATTCAATTTAGAAAAGGTAGAGAATTAAGATACGGATAAGATATTTATATAAGGCAAAGCTTTGTCATTGCTACAAATAAAATTGTTTAAGAGTTTTTGGTTAGTATTTTTGTATTATTTATGTTGATACCGCTTCTACCTTACTGTTTACTTATTTTTCGCATGGCATGCAATAGATCACAAAGCTAAAGTTTGGTTTTAAGAAATTTAAGACCTCACAGCAGACACTATATATATTATATGCATATATTAAAACAGGCTTAGTCACAACTGCTATTCATTCTTAGTCAGATACACAGTGTCAAATTTTATTGTTGAAATGGCTATCAACGCCGATGTCCCTCAAGGATCGGTACTCTCTGTGACACTCTTTCTGCTGCATACCTACTATCTGTTGAAGCCTTTTATATCTTTAGGTACAAAGATGATAGCAATGTTGTAGAGAGTTAAGTATCTAGCGCTAGAGGCAGTCGGCAACAAACTCAGGCACTGGGACCGGCACTGGCAGAGAGGGTATGATCGAGTGTCAAAACTTGACAGTTGGTCTTGAGGCAGTCACAGTATGAATTAAAGATATTTTATATCATATGTAAAAAAAATCGAAATCTATGGTATGGAGCGATGCCAATCTGGCTGAGTTAATAAGGAAGAGAGAGAGACGCAGGAGTGTCTGTTCTTCGCAAAAAAGAGGCAATTTTACGTGACACTTACTTTTAAAGGTGTATTTGTTAAGGTTACTGACAATCTCGAGCTTTTAGGCGCTATTTTAAAATTTGCTCTCATCTTTGGATCAAGTATATGGCTAAATTAGCTACCAACAAAATTAGGTGTTCTCACCAATCACTCAATGCTTCTTCGCGTCGATCAGTTACTCACATACGAGAGTAATTTGAAATGGAAGACTGTTTGGGTGATTGTGAGGTCTATCTGTCGCGTGGGTGCCTGCTCTGGCCCTTTCTCCTCGCCACCAAGCCATAGATCACAAATCTTTCAAGTGAGATTGCTATTCATCAAATAGTTCACAGTTTGCATCAAACGTATTTTGTGGTTTAAAGTACTAATAGAATTGATATTAAAAATGTATTAGGGAAGACATTTAAATGCTGTTTATTTTGCTATTTTAGGCAGTCAATTACTTTAAAGTATACCTACTTGTTGTGTATTGGAGTAAAGTCATATTTCCATTTATCATAGTTTATTCAGAAAAATAATGACTTTTTTTAACTTTTATAGGTTTTCACTTGACCACCATCTCGCCTGATATTAAGCTAAGCAACGATGCGGTCAACGATGAAGCATGCTCACCTACCTAGAAAAATCCGATTCACTTTGATTTGAAGACACCAAGATTTGGTCGCAAAACCGCACTCCAGCAACGCATTGCACAGCCTAGACG
Organism: Ectropis crepuscularia; assembly: GCA_963693475.1. Classification (NCBI taxonomy): domain Eukaryota; kingdom Metazoa; phylum Arthropoda; class Insecta; order Lepidoptera; family Geometridae; genus Ectropis; species Ectropis crepuscularia. The sequence continues at coordinate 23,549,248 of OY856338.1, forward strand.
TTCTTATCAAAAAAGTAGAGTCAAACTCTTCGTTCGATTTAAGTTGAGCGTAGAGTACAAGTGATATAATCCGCCGATGTAGCTAACACAAAAATGTAATTTAATTAAAAAATAAATGTGAACTCAAAATGAAATTGCTAAGCTTTTGCTTTGTGATGTTACTAACGCTATTAACCTCCATACAAAACCGATTTATTTCAGTAACTAAAGTAAGTCCATCCATATTGGTAAACCTTTGATTAAAACAAATCTTTAAAATCCGGCATAATCGTATAAGAGAAATACACCTAAAATAATGTCGTGCCCACAAGATTATTTCAAACAGCAAAATTATTCCCCTTTTACAAAGAAAATGCTTATCGAATTTGCTAATATTACGAAATTTTTTGGTGAATATCATACTTTGTGAGGTTCTCTTGGAATGAAGGTTGGGTGACATACCTTGGTACCGCCGTTGGCTGACTGGCCTTGATATTTTTATGTGAAATATTTACGCGCCTTTCTCATATAAGTAGCTACTTGTAGGCCGATGTGACATTTTTACTGCGAGCTAGGATTATTTATAGCAAGTAAAATGGGTGCCATCGTGTGGCAGGAAGGCTGGCACCTGTCACTTCGTACTAGTATTTTCAATATAAGAATTTGGATATCATATCGCCGGTAAACCGTGTTTAGATCAATATTGATTTTATCCAGTATTATATGTTATTATTTATATAATTATGTATAGTCCAGTATTTTTTTCATGTGTAAATCTGATAACTAAAATATTTGCTCAAAACTTACGCAAAAAACCTGACAACATTTACGTTTTTTACATCTTAAGTTTTGAAGTTATACATATTCTAGCGTGTTAGGGGATCATGAAGTTAAATTATTACAGTACGCGCGCACACCGGTACGAAAAACCGACACCCTAAAGTAAGATAGTCAACATTTTAATAAATAGCAATATTTATTAGAATAATATAACTAAATTCAGGTTAATCTGTTATAGTGCAGCCCAAATATCGAAACTTATCTACTTAGGTGGTCTAGTTTACGGTGGTCTAGTCGGGAGAACGGCGGCTGCCGATCCGGATACCCCGGGTTCAAACCCCACACGCACCACTGTCTTTTCGAAGTCATGTGCGTAATGCCGCTAACTTAAAACGGTGAAGGAAAACATCGTGAGGAAACCGACATGTACTTAGAATCTTTCGAAGTCATGTGTCATCCGCCAACCCGCACTGGGCCAGCGTGGTGGATTATGGCCTTAACTCTCTCCTTGCGAGAGAAGGCCCCGAGTCCCAGCAGTGGGAACGTTTAGTGGGCTGTTGATGTTGATGTTGATCTACTTAGGAAGAATGGGAGAGGATCAAGCTGCTAAGCGCGCCTACTTAGGTGTCTTAAATGGTCGACGACCGGTGGGACGTCCCAGATTCCGATGGAAAGACCAAGTAGAACGAGACATACACGAGCTTCAAGCCTCTGCCTCATGGCAGGAAAAGGCTCAAGACAGAGATGAGTGGCGTCTTTTAGTGTCAGTGGCCAAGACCCACTTTGGGTCGTTGAGCCAAATTAGTTAGTTAGTTTAGTTAAATTCAGGTTAATACTACCTGCGTTGAAGCTATTATCTATTCCGTAGTTGAACTCAAACCTCTTAACACGAGGAATAAAGAGAAAACTCACACACTTGTTTTTGTTTTAGTGGGTTTCCTGAAATAGTATCTACCTATCTCTTAAAAAAATACACCGTCATATCGATATTTGTGACGACGTTAAACAAACATAAATAGACAATTATTGAAATGAAGCTCAATTCTGAGCTTTTGTTCAATTAGCCTGGTGATGTTAAAGGGTAATTAACAAGGATCGCGTTTTAAATTGTTATTTTTTTTTCAAAGACTGTTGTTACTGTTTATTTGTCCTGGCAAAGAGTTTTCAATTTATTTAAACCACGGGAAAAATATCTGGTCCAGAGATGTTTTTGTAAAATCGTTACTGCTTCAGCACAAAAAGAACGGGCAAAAACAGGCTGTATTCAGGAAAATTTGTATGATATCATCCAACCAAAGCGTTAATAGTGGTGTCCCAAAACGCTTTAATGTGTAAACGCTGAAGTTAGATCTCCAAATTGCGAATAAACAATCGTACCGGAGCCAACCGCCATCGGATTTTCCTGATAAACGACAAACAAAGGTACAAAACGGGTGTTTAGGTTAGAGTTTGGCTAAATAAGCAGCGACGTAAACAGTCAGGTTGGAGCCACAAGCACGTATGAGCATAAACTTCTCTTCGTATTAGGCTAAGATCGCACCAAGCTAACGCGATTAGTTTTTTTTTTGTTCAACTGTGACTTCTTGGAAGACTGCAAGTATTTTTTTTTTACAATTCAGAGTGATGTGACGAAATATTAACGTAACGTTACAACTTCTTGGAAGACTGCAAGTATTTTTTTTACAATTCAGAGTGATGTGACGAAATATTAACGTAACGTTACAAAATATTTTATCTAAGTCACGTTTAAAAAATAGAAAGTATGGTAAGAAACACGCAGCACAATGCCACACAGCTTTTTGAACATGAAGAGACCATGTCATTGCCTATACTATCATGTTTTATGCTCATCGTCAAGAAAAAAATGTTAATTTATCTCTTTGCCATGTATTTTTTTGGTATAAAATACTCATCGGGCACTGTTAGACGCAATACTGAGTTACCAAGTTAATAGAAATAAATATTAATCAAGTTCAACGCTCAGTAATCGAAGGTACGGCAGAAGTGAAATATTCTTTAGTTGAATTTTGCATTATATAGTATTATTGTGGATCGTATTAATAGGATAAATGAGAAACAAGTCAAAAATACATTTTTTTTATTCTATGCAAATCTAAATAGCAAACACAGAGACACTTAGGCACATTCGGCGTTCCCGAGTTCACCCGATCGAGTCTAGCACTTCACAGCGTGACAGATCATCTTCACTTACAGCCCACGGAAAAATTTTGTGCGGTGCACCAAAAGAAGTTTTCACTTCAAAGATGTTTATGGTTTTGTTTATGAAATCAAATCATTTACAACATTAAACCCATTGAAGTTGTAACCATTTACTCAATCTTATTAGTTATTATACCGTTTTGTATATAAATATGGTTTATTCCAAGATGAAAATTTATATTGCATCGCTTTTGGCATTGACCAGTTTTTATCGTAATGCGGAGGTACCTTTACTGTGTTTATCTGTGTCCTTCAGGCAGCCCCACCAAGGCAATCAAATAGCAAGCCAGGTGAAACGTGCACTGGAATCACGCCTAAAATGGAGATGCTTTTCCGTTGAAAAGGTAACGCTTTTAATTATAGTCGTGGAAGGGAAATGTGCGGACGTTTTACGCGCTACGTCCTCTTTTAGAAAGGAGAATATCAGCTGAAAATGAAACAATTTCTTTAAAGGAGGTTGGTTGTATTTGCTTTTTTAATTCCGTACCCAAAAATATCTAACGGAACCAACGGAACGCTGTTACTTATTATATTTGTTTATTAAATTTGTGGAATCTGTGGTGGTGTTTTATGTTTTAGTGTGTCTATGTATCACTATTAGGTATTTACAAAGTAGAAATATAAGTTAACTGTTCTCAAAGTTAACTTGCTTAGTTTGGCGATAAAAATTGCGCTTAGTGTTGTGCGCAGATTGTAAACCGATATTGATTTTCAAATGAACAGATTTATTTTAAATTAATTATTTGGTAACACCTACAAGTAACGTCATTTCATTTATAACTATTGCGATTTCAAATGACTGAACTTTTTTTTAAGAGCTTTATTGGCAAAACATATATTAATTAGCTTAATTTAAAATGTCACAAGTTTCTAAAACAAAAGCTATTGAGGTACACAAGTTTTCAAAGCACTGTATGGGTGGTTTGATAACAAAAGCGGCCTCTTTTTTTTTATATTCCTAGATTATAGTGACGTGACGACCAGGACTTGTGCCTGATGGTAACCAACACGCCTACCCATAACAAGAATCGATAATAATTATTACCTTATTCTGATAAGACCGAACCCTCACAGAAAATGTCGAATTACAACCTGCCCAAGGCCTACAAGCTCCTGTAATGTTCCTTATTATTTCAATAACAAGCTTATTGAGAGTTTTCTTTGAAAAGAATACCTGTTATTGTAATTCAAGATTGAATTTTAACCCACGACTCAAAAGCGAGGTTCTTTCCCCGTGGTTTAAGTCTATTACCGTGAGGTAAATAACACAATTTTCTTGTACGATATAAAGTGATAACATGAGCAAGACATGTACCTGATGGTAAGAAACATGCCTGTCCATAACAACACAGTGCCACGCAGCTGCTTGAATACGAAGAGTTCAAATGACTGCCTAGTACTGCACTGTATTTGTCACCCGGAGTTATAAGATTATATCCTTGCCTTGTAATTTCTGAATTTGTAAATTCAGAAACATTTCTTACCATACAAAACGGAATACAATAACTTTTGCACATTATTGCATGGCGGTAGTATAATTATGAAAAGTATTTTATTTCTCTCAAACGCCTCAGTCAGATATACAAACAAATATAATTAAGTCATTGTATAAAGCTGTATGACCTACGCAGTAGGTACATGTCTACGTTCAGCAGTGGACAAACATAAAATAGGAGCTAAGATAATGAGAAATGTAGCGTAGGTACTTTACATTACTTACGTTTTCACTGTCAGTACTTATCTGTGTTTCGGCACAGAAGATCATGACAAGTAGAACATATTGATCGTTCAGTTTTGTCTTAAAATACTGCTTCATGAATGACGAGAAAACACCATGAAGTATTCCAAATACTGCTTAGCCACTGCTCACTCTCAAACCTATTTCTACCTAGTTCGATTTAGATAAATATTAGTGTCCAAAACATCTTGTGATGAAATAAATGCTACCATATAGAAATAAAAAGAAAGTGGCACTGTATCTAGTATTACTTAATACCTAACATGTTCATCTTGTCACACGATTTTAAAAAAAATATGCCCTCTTTTAGGTCTATTTTTGTAGCGTTAGTTTTTTATTCCCCTAGTACCTTTAAATTAATGCAGCCTCGTGACTATGAGTTCTCATTTTCCCATTATATTCTCAGTTATTTATGTAGGCAGTTTGCGAACAAGCATCTTTGCTTATCGAACTTTTAATGGAAGTTTCATAAATATTTTATGAGACTCATGGCTCTGAATTGTGATAGATTTTTTTCGCCATTCCATTTAAGGAAAATTTTCTTTATTAGTTGAGAATAAGGTGTTTACTTACACAAGCGGAAAACGAATTTTGTTTGGTTTTTGTGTCAACAAAATGAAAGTGCTGTATTATGAAGCCATATTTTCAAATTAGAAAAACAATTGAAACGTTTGATTCTAAATTGAGAACATTTGTTTTACTTAAAATCTTTTTTTGCAGACAAATTGAATGCCGAGTATAATTTCAGTTCTACAATGTGCTTTGTAATACTATTACTAAAATTTAATAATTTAATTTAAATAATTATTAGTAAAAAAAGTAAGTAAGGAAATTGTGTTCACAGTATAGTTTTGTAAGTGTATTATTTCACTGTAAACGAAGCACCACGCAAAAGTTTCCATACTCTAGGCCTAATTTAAATTCATCGTTCACTTTCCAACTTTAACTATTTGGAAAATTTGTTATTTAAAAGAGGTTCCTCAAATTAATTTTGACCCTGTGTCGTGCCCACCCGCAAAGACCGCGTCAGCCGTTTTCAAGCAGAGTAATAGCTTTATGAGTTTTCCCCCGCTTTTTTCCGAATAATTCCTTCGCATAACGAGCTAAATTAAATTATTGTGTCCGCCGTGCCACCAGCCGCAGGTGAGCAAAAATTGAAATGCTTGCATTTATTTTTTGCCCTCTCCCCCATTTCCCAAACGAATTTTATTAATCGCAAGTTTAGAAACAACGCCACAGCCTACATACGTTTTTGTGACAGCGGAGAAATTAATATGAAGTAAGCGGGCGCCAGAAATTAAATGTCACAAACAGGCTATTCGGCAAATTTCAAAATGCGGCCGTAGTCTAATGAATAAATATTGTGATTTTTCCGGACTCTCGATTTTTAGGTAGAAACTTTAGGTATTGCTTAAAATACTACAAAGGTAACCAATAACGTTATGTTACCTTGTGGTAAACCGAAAACAATTCATTTCTCCATGTCTCCCTGGAACCCCCGCCACTTCGTCACGTGCCTTCGCCCAACCCTCAAGAAGCCGCGGAATGCTAGCCGATCCGTAAAAAGCAATTTTGCTCGCGCCGTTTGCCTTTTTTACCGTACATTTAATGTGAACCAATGTAATAGTTATTTTACATCCTCGCCAAGCATTGACAATCAAACGTTTTCCTGCATAGCAAAAAAAAACTCTCTGTTCTAATTAGGTACTAAAACGTGCGGATTAAGAAAGAGATGCACACATTTTCTTAATGCGTTACCGACAACATCAGGGGTTCTCAAAATATTTTGAATATATCTCAGTGTCACGCAAAAAATGAGAACACCAAAACATTAATACCGATGTGTACGCAGATATCACGAAGCAGAAGTATTCCGTTTATTTTTTGTAATAATAATATAGAAAATGAGTGAAGTAAACGTGTATCCACCAAGAAGCTTACTCCGAATGGAAAATAAATTCTTCCAAGAACATTATTTTGTTTTGCGATGTGGAGATTTGCGCGGAAAATCTGAAGTTCAAAAACCCGTAAAGTGTATTTAATATTGTACGTTCCAGGCATGTATATATTCGTATTTTCATAAGCAGACGATTCAGACGATTTTGGACTCTGTAATATTTACACAAGCGTTTACACATAAGAATGTTTGTAGCAATAATATTACGAATCTCAGTTGCCAAATGAAAAATAAAACACTTTGTAAAACAAAATATATTGTCCCATGAGCATTAACATTTTCAAGGACTCATTTAGTTCTGACGAATACGACGTGGGGCTTATACAATTCTAAAGGAATGAACGGAGAGCATCTTTATAGCATAATAGTAGCTTTGAACAAGCTCAAACGGCTGCAATAAAAGGTACTTAGTTGTCTGTAAATTGGCGAAGGCATTACCGGCTAAAGATCTCGTGATATAGCGAAATGATTCCTGTTCATGCTCAAGCGAAATCTTTTCACAACTGGCATTGTTGGACACAAAATACAAAACGAATGCAAAAACTCTTTAAGCGAACTTTGGTCGTGCCGTGCAATGCAGCTATATATTTTAAACGTTTGACGTTCATGTCGTAAACTGAAAATATCAACCCATTCTATAGCAAAATAGCTAAGCTCCTTTACAAATTGTGTGCTATTACGATTTATATTTGTACTGTTTTGTAAAAGCGTGTGGGCAAGAAAATATTCACTATTGTAATTAGCTACAAAAAGATATTGGCTAATAGTTTCGGGTTCTTGTAGTAAATATGGACTGACAGAACGTGCATGACATGCGCCTGATGGTAAATAGTACACCGGCCGATAACAGTATAGTGTCACGCAGCTATCTGAATATGAAGAGTTCAAATCACTGTCTGGTTCTACATTGCGCTCATTACAGCTATGAAAGACATTTTTTCTATTTAATCTTTAATCTCTCAGGAAACATTGTCAATCACACCGAAAAACAGTTACATTACGGATTGATCGTGCAATAACGGGCAAAGGTGTGACAATTCTTCAAGTGGTTTCTGCAAAGAGTCTTACCACTACAAGTGCAAGATCGCTGAAAGAGAGACAAACACCGGGAATGGGAATTTTTGTGATATTTAGATAGGTCGGTTCAGAAATTTCAATGCTTATTTGATGAAACATGAAAACATGACTGGGGTGATATTCACCCCCCCCCCTACACCCCCCTTATTTTCCTCGTCTTCTCCTAATCCAAGAACTATGTTAATAAAAAAAGATTATTGTAATGACGAAGACGACAAAGACCCCGGAGTCTGTGGAGTGTTTAAATTAAATTAAATAAAAAAAATACTGAGTTATCTTTTTTTCAGCAAATTTGATTTTCTCTATTTTCAGGCACCCATTAAACGCAATTTTGTTGTAAAGCAGAAAAATTCTTCAGGAACGTCCCGGTAGGAGTATTTTGTGCATTTCCGTCCACTGCTTAATACCGATATTATTATATTGGATACCGATTTAATACCCGGATTACATGAGACTAGTTTTTGAAGTTAGCAAGCTAGTACTTCTAGGTTCGTGTAGACAAAAGTGGTGTTTTGTGTTGTCTACACGAAACTAGAAGTATAGACTACAGGCCCGTGAACAAAATTTACGTAGTAAAAAATGGCCACCAGGAGACCTATGTAGGATGATAGAAGGGTATAAAATAATAAGATTCAGCACTATGCCGTCACTTGTAAGCTGTCCAAATGAGTATAATCGAACCTCTTCTAATCTATTAATCTGCAACGCCGTACAAAAATCATGCGACAAGGAGAAATGATCGAGGGTTGCAACCCCCCCTCTTCGACTGGACCCAGTTGGACAGCTTACAAGTGACGGCATAGTGCTAAGTCTTATTACTTTATACCCTTCTATCATCCTGCATATTATGTCTTCTGGTGGTTCATTTACTACGTAAATTTTGTTCACGGGCCTGTAGTCTATACTTCTAGTTTCGTGTAGACAACGCAAAACACCACTTTTGTCTACACGAACCTAGAAGTACTAGCTTGCTAGCTTCAAAAACTTCTGGTGGTTCATTTACTACGTAAATTTTGTTCATGGGCCAGTAGTCTAGTACTAGCTTGGTAGTTTGCTAACACTAGCTTGAAAAACTAGCCTCTTGTAGCTCGAGTATTAGTCCTCAGTATCTAAAATAGTTACGATCGCTACCCAGAGCGTTACTTTATGCAATTGTTACGACCCTAATTACAAAAACAAAAGTGCCATTAATGGGGTAGTCAAGTTGATGAGCTGGCGGTGGTGCGTATTTGTTTTTGTAGCCTGATATCTTAACATCTACCGTCAACATCTGCTACGCAATCTTAAAATATGTAAAAAATGTGGTTAAGTCAGACTAATATGGCACATTTCGACGTTTGTGACGATCTCAAAGGCACTAAACTGAGCTTTGGGTGGGATATTAAGACTGTGGTTAATTATATTCACAAATTCGGTTAATTTATTCGCTCAAGCCGTGGTTGGTGGCCTAGTAAGCCGTGGTGTCTTAGTGGCGAATACGTCGTGTTTTACATTCGTAAGATTGTTGATCAGAATTTCACCTGCACATCGTGTTTATTTTCCGTAAGCATATAAAAATAAATAAATAAATATTGGTGGACAATTCACACACAACAACATCTGATCCCAAACTAAGCAAAGCTTGTATGATGGCGGCCAGATAGCTGATATAATACTTATTTAGTTTTTAATACATACTCATTATACATAGAAACAGCCAGACACCGTGCAACATTTGAATTCATCACACAAATATTTGCACTGGGTGGGAATCGAACCCACGACCCACGGCATCGCAGGCAGAGCTACTACCCACTAAGCCACGAGGCCAGTCAAATATAAAAAAATATATATACAAATGTGTAATTACCGCAGTCTTTGACGGGAGAAGAAAACATCGTTACCGGTGTAATCCAAAAAAAAATATTTTAAAGATTTACAAAGGACTTATTCACGATTTAGGTTATTATATAATAAAGTCGATGTTCGTGTATTTACATTTTACAAAATGTGTTCAAATTGTGAAAGTTTAAAAAAAATATTTTGAAGACATGTGCCAAAAGCCAACTCACTCTTGCCCAGCGTGCTGGTGCTGGACCTTGCCACTCCTTCACTCCGTATGGGAGTATTTATACTCCGTGTCTGACCAGTGGGAAGATTGAGTGGTCTGGTTATACTACTATTTTGGAGGATTTTTTTTTATCGACTATAGATATAAGCGCAAGCCCGTTGTTAACCTACAATACGGTCTAAAAGTTACCAATTCACTCTGCTTATGCTTCATTCACGATTCTCCAGTAGTTTTGGAAACTAAAATTAACGTTTACAAAGAGATTAAACTTATTTTTTGAATTAAATTTAAAAGAAATGCTAATGCCCTAAAAATATTAACCAATATCCTATTATTAAATAATTAACACTACAATAAATGCCATTTGTATGCACATGGCACGGCACGACGGATCTAAATAGGTATTCACGGAACATATATTTTTACTTAAAAAAACAAAACACGATACCCACAACGACTCGCTCGTAAAGCAGGAAAAAGTCGTCTCATTTATTTCCCTCTTAGCGATAAGGAAGGCGTACCCATTGTGGCTCGACTCCCGTCACCTGTCAGATTTCACAACGTTCCACATTTTCGCAAACTGTCCCTACGAACACGTTTAAATTGATTTAATTTCTTACCGAGTGAAAGAAAATACTGGTTAGAAAACTGACCCGCTGCGAGCAGTATCACATGACTGGAATTATTTATATACGGGTACGTTCATTTTGGTGGCCGCCAGCGTTTCAGCATGAAGTTTGGCAAAGTTGTACTGAATTTAACTATCAGTTTCGTCTGTTGGTCTGACTTCAATTTTAAATAACATACAGTCATAATCTTTTGTGATACAGTATTTCACAAAAAAAAAACACTTTGACTTATTTTAAAATGTTAAGTATTAGTGGCGGTGAGAATACTTGCAACAGTTTTTTTTTGGAGCTGTATTACGGATGGCTTGGTTACTTTTCAGACTGATACGATACAAATTCGTTTCCGGAATCGTAAACACCCGTGACGGTACCACCCTGCGGGATTACTACAGGAGACGGCTGCAGGTTGTTTTGGGTACCGGTGATATCGATCGGTCGTAAACGCGGTACTACACCGACGAAATTAGGACGAATGGTCACGTCAGGATAGTATCGCGTGACGACCGCGTGTCTCTCTCGAGATACGGTAATATAAAATACTTTTATTACCCCGTCTACTGGCCAATAGTAACCATTAAGCGCTTCATTGCTTTATTTATCTCTACACCCATATGTCTGAGGAAAAGTAGTGCCTACTTGGAAAAATGCTGTAAATTAACTAAATAATTTACTGTGGAAAGGTCGTAAATAATTTATGCAAACGTGAAACAATAAAGTTTGACATGGCATCGGACTAATAAAGTGAGTTACGACTGTGTACGATTGCAGACGAGTCTGCACATGGCTGTTGTCTGTAGAAACGTAAAAACCCTTAAATAAGTAAAGTTTGCTAACATTTGACTGGCCTCGTTGTACTTGGTAGTAAGTCTGCCTCCGAAGTCGAGGGTCAATTGCAACCAGTGACGGCAAGTGATCGACCTCGCCTTTATAGAAGAAACAAGATAACCTGGTCTTAGGTAGAGCACGCTTGCTCATGAGGTATCTATTTACTGTAGTCTTGAAAATCCACTGGTTCTATTATTCTAGAAATGCCGCAACCGGGAGAGCACTCTACTTTTTTACAGACAAAAACAATGAAACTTTGATGTGTATCTTAATAAATGGAAAAGACATAATTTACAAAAGTTTACAATTTATCAACATAAAAACAAATTCAGGTCCAAAATGATTGCGTGGTCCCACAAATCCGAGGCTACCAGATTACTAATTTATAATTAACGTACATGGCCTACCGTTTCCACGGCTAAAGTATTTAAATTTTCACAATATTTTCTTGACATTTTAGGCTTGTATGTGATTTATCGCTAAACAAACATGCTGTTATGATGTTAAACAAGCAGCGTCCCGCCGTTTTACCCACGTCGTTCAAGTTTACGTTATTTTCCCGGGATAAAATGTAGCATATGATACAGACAGAACAGATTATAATTTAACTGTGTTTCAAGTTTCAACCAGATCCGTTCAGACGTAACGACTTAAATGAGCAACAAATATCCAAACAATGATATTTATAGTATTAATAGGATAACAGGATAAAACACGTTTTGCCGCATTACAACACTAGACTTAACGTCAACTTTGTAGTCATTACAACACCGGACTTAATTTAATTTGCTAGACGTCACATATTAAATTAAAATTTACAGCTGGTTTTTGAATCATTTTGTTAAAAGTTTAAAAAAAAAAAATGTTTAATACGGCAGTTTATTCTATGCAATACAGCTGCAGAGATTTAAAATGTAGCGGAAGTTTCGCTTTTATCTTACAAAAGAAACTAACTCTTTCAGATTTTTTAGAAAAACATATCTTAATTTCAGGCTCTAGCTTAAATTTGGAGTGACAATATATCTAAGAGAGCAGGCAATATATGAAGACGTAAGGAAAGCCGAAGATCAGACTAATTGGCGAGCCATAAACATAAGCTTTTCACCTACGTCCAGCAATAGACTAGGATAGGGTGATGATGATAACGATCAAATAATTGCGTTCATTGTGAAAGTGGATTGTTCTTATTTTTAAACCATGATTTCAGAATGGACTACAACATTCGTTTAAATATTAACGTAAGTTTAATCATAATAAACAGTTTTAGCTTTTGTCACAGTTATATTTGTAAAATACTTTGTATTCTCAATTAAATAAATAAATATTGGTGGATATTTCACACACAACACCATCTGATCCCTAACTAGGTAAAGCTTATACTATAGGAGTCAGGTAGCTGATATAATAGTTGTAAATACACACTTATTATACATAGAAACACACATACATTACAAATGTTTGTATGCATCACACAAATATTTGCACTGGGTGAGAATCGAACCCACAACTCAGCTTCTCAGGCAGACTTTCTACCAACTGAGCCAGGAAGCCAGTCTGGCTTGGCTTGTGTGTAGTACGAGTAACACATAGTAGAAGAGAGTCAGATATATTGTACCATTTTTCAGTATCAGCTAAATACTCGTTTTGATATTTATTTCCATGCCAAATTGTTTAGACTCCCGTTTATCATATACCCCAACATCGTCTTTACCAATTTCTAGCTACTTTGAAGGCTTATAGAAACTGTTCTGTTATGAAGAATGCTGGTTTCGTGGCTTTCTGTAACCGGCATGATCCACCCACACAACTAACCCGAACGGACTGTTCGTATACACTGCAATTTACGATTGTTACCCGCGTGTTACCCCACGCCGTGTGTAAGTACCATAATACATGCGGAGCGGGTTATACCTATCCAAAAGTGCGCAAGCTGGGGTCATATAAATCCTTTATGAAATGTCTCGCTATGGCATCTTAAAACACTTTTCGTAGGTCAGAGGAGATAGATTTTGTTCATATTTTAGGAATGGTAAACGAACTTGGCAGTAACTTCATTACATGATCGTCGCCAATACTGAAACACACGGGTCACATAGTGTTACTATTTAACCACTACAGTTCTTATGTTACAATGTTATGAGTTGCAAGTGAAACAAAAAGAGTTTAGACCACACGTTTATACTGTTTCCCTCGCTTTTAATTATGATCAGTTACCTATGAAAAACATGGCGGTTCTGTAAGATAGAAAGATTTAGCCAATATTTCTCATTTAATTTATATATTTCATCTCAAAGTCTAGTGTGATTAAAGAATAAATCTACGAACATAATTATTATCTTGTCGTGTTCATATAAGTATCGGTTTAATATGGTTTCAGTTGCTTTTTCAAGAAAATAAATGTTTGAAATTCATTTTTAAAATTAATAATGGTTTGTTTTACTTACAAGTAGATCTGATAGGCCCAACTTAAATACATGTTACCATAACGAAATAAATGTTTTATAGGGTTTAACAACGGTGTAGCAAGAAAGTAAGGGACGGCTGAACCTAAAACCTGAAACCGGTAGGTTTGAGAAACCGTGGAATAGAATAATCAATATCTTGTTGGCAATTGGCTCGCAGCTATACATGCCTCATCAAGACTATAGGTAATAGTATAGGTAAGACGTTACATAACAATGTAGTAGAAACCGATTCATTGTAGTCATTAGAACCCCTTTTCTATACAAGGTACTATTTAAAGCAATAAACTTTTGATCTAGGTCTTCATCGAAATCTTAATGTTTTCATATTTCTTAATTGATCTTGTTACCATGGCCGTTGTAAAGCAACCGAAACGCAAAGGTAACAACAAGGAAATATAAGTTGTGTGTTATGTGTTCACTTCGAGTCCAAAGTCCAAAGGTACTTCCAACCAACCAACATAAAGTTCGTTTGAAAACCATTTAAATTTCTTGATTAGGCATTGTTTTCCGGAAACGTATAGTACAACGTACGCCTATATCAACGTATGTAAGTGCAATAGACATTACAGAGGTGTACTACGGTCATTATCGTTTATATCACTATAACTACGCTACAAGATGGTGTTGCTAGTAAATTATTATTGCTACTGTTTTGGTTACGCTCTGCTTAAACTCTATGGCACGTGAAGAGCACCCGGTTCCCGAGTATCTGAATTAAAATCGTTAAAATATTTTATGGGACAGTCATGCTGTCAAGAAACACTTTTTACTATTTCCCGTTTTATTCATAATCATAACATTGAATTTGTTGTATGTGTTATTTCTATTCACTTACCTAGTAAATCGGTTAGTAGTGAAAGAGTTAAACCGTAGGTCGTAGGTTCAATTCACAGTGGTATTATGGTTATTTATGGTCAGTATATATATATTCTCAGTGGTTCAAATTAATCTGTCTGTTGCCTGCATGGTGTGCAATTACTTTTCTATGACTATTTTTTTAATCCAACTCATAATTTATTTTAATTATTATCTTACATTCGTTTCTGTGTATAATTGAGAAAATATATATAGAATATATTATGTATATCTGGATGTCGAGCGTAGTGGCTGCATTGGCAATCATTTAGACTCTTCATATTCAAATAGCTCCGTGAAACAGTTATTCTATGGGCTAGCGTGTAGATTACCATCAGGCTTCAAGCTCGTCTCGTAAATAGCAAAAAACTCTGCATTTTTTCGGGATAAAAAATACTATTGCCTATCTGCGTTCCAATTAAAACTGAAATAAATAGTTAGAAACTCAATCTGTCCAGTCTTTCTGATGTAATTGAGCAACGTCTTAACAAACTTTCAATTATAGTGCTCGTATTAGTGAGATGAATAATTTTCCTACCATAAACTCTGTTATAAATTCGTTGTTTCACAAAAATATTGAACGTCAATATCCCTCGCCTAGTTTGTGAAACTATAACAATGCCAATAAGTCAACAGGTTATAAAAACGCTATCGAATCTTTTTATCCGTGATGGCAAATCGACATTAATCGTCAGCACGAATGCGATATTTGCATATTCATGGCACGGAAAACCCCTTGATTTAACGACAACCACGGAATGATCGTTAAACCGGGCAAAAAGTGTCACGTCATTTTTTTATATTCTCCTTCCTAACACGGAAAATATTTTTGGAGACCCGTGCGTGGCAATTCTTTCTAACGGTTTTTGTTTGCATTTCCTTTTTACAACTTATCTGCCACTTCGCTTGATTCAGACAGAAGTGTATTTAGATGGCGATTTATTGGTGATGCTTTTACCACAAAATTGTTTACAAGATTTAAAAAATTACGATAAATACCAGTTTTATTTTTTATTTCGACGCTTGATGGCGCTGTATGAAAAATGTATCGACTAATATTTATTTATTTAATTAGTGAAAATTTTTATTGGTAGTTGTAATAAAAACATAATGATAAATAGATGCTTCCTATTGTTTTCGTACTTACAGCAGAAGCAACGGGTACATCGCTATATTCCTTTCGTGTTTGACAGAAGGTATAACTTATGTCGGTGGGTGTACGAGATAGCGCTTCTTGGCGATGATTAATGCGCACCCTTGTCCTGGCACACGTCATCTCACCGGCTTTTATATAATTACTGTTGAAAACTTTGTTTACAACGAGTAAACAGACGGGTTTCATGGCTGCTTTCAATTTTTGAATCATTATTTTTAAGGATTTACATAATATTTATACACTTATTCGTCCATGTTTAAAGCCAGTGAACTCAGTTAATTCACGTTTATCTAAGCAACTAAAACAATTATACCCATTTAAAGAAAAAAAATGGTTGTCTGTAAAGTCGGTTTACTGACGATAGAACGTGACAACGTCTTAAGAAATCAGTACGCTGATAGCGCGAGTAGTGATACCGCTCGACTCGGCGGGTGGCGCCCTCAGCGCTCAGCTTTGTCCGCATGGCACAGAAGACGAACTAACGGTAACGGAACGTTACAGTTTTGCGGGCGTCCAGCCGGCTTCATCGAATTATAAGACGTTATCACGTCAAAAATAATCAGACATTTAAATAAGTTAATTCAATAGTTACGCAATATTAGATGCAATGTACAGAATGATACGATCTGTCTAAAACATTCTCAACTAGCAATTTTTTTCCAAACCTTTTGATTGACTATTGCCTCAAAATAAAACAAAAACTATTTGAGTGAACACGATATCCAGTTTAATTTATTTCGTTCGATCTACCAGATAACTAAACAAAATTGGTACTGCCAATGACACGCGGGTAAAAATTCGGACGTGGACGTGAATTAAATTGCCTCAAGCCGATAACTTCAACATGAGGTGTGGTTGCAAAGATGTCAAAATGGACGCAAACTGTCATTGCCAAATGTAACGTTTTAGTTTGAATTGATTTTTTATTCACTTAACTATTACTTATTTTGTAGTGGTAGGACTCTTAGCAGAGTCCGCCTGGGGAAGTACCACACCTTTGCCAGTTATTCTACCGCCAAGCAGTAATGTGCAAACATTACTGTGTTCCGGTTTGAAGGGCAATGTTTCCAGAGAAATTACAGGGCTTAGAGATATAACAACTTTGATCTCTGGGTGACGAGCGCAGTGCGGTGCTAGGTAATGATTTGGGCTCTTCATGCTCCAATAGCTGCGTGTCACAGTGCTGTTATGTGGCAGGCATGTTCCTTACCATCAGGCAGAAGTCGTGCTCGTGTCGTCAATCTTTATAAAAAAAAAACTGGAAAAAATGTCCATAAGTCTCTCTGACTTAATACGATCAGTAGTGGGCGATAACGGACTGAATATAATGTTGTTGAAATAGAATGTTTTCTGAATAAAGCTAGTCGGGGATTTCGGTTCAGTGATTTAATTCAAATTATTCCATTTGAATTTTCTCATAATAATTTATTTGGTACCTTGAAGAGTTATTTTAAAACTTTAATCAAACCAGACACGTTTAATTAGTCTGTTACATGAAATCAATCAGATTACATTGAAATAAAGGTACAAAATGTCAATGAGCACTAGGTGTACATTTCGCGACATACTTTTTTCCCAGAAAAGGATTTTAACATGTGCATAAAACGTAATTTTCAAGCTAACGCAATATAATAACTCTGTATCAAGGAGAATTTCTAATATAATTTATTCGATTTGCTGCACTGTTACCTGCACCTGTATACGTAAATTTTAAATAATAGCCCTGCAAATGAAAATTAAGTAACAACAAACTAATGCTTCAAAATGGCAAAATATGTATACGTAGTACCTCTATCGTCTAAAATATAAATAAAATATTGATAATTCGGGAATATTTATCAATTTTGTGTTTTGTCTACTTTGATGTTAAAACGTTCAATATTGCATGACCTAAGCTTTGACCTTATTAATATTTTACTTAAAAAAAATACAGTTTTTGTTGCGTAATTTTTAATAGTCCACAATCATCTGGACTGGCCTCGTGGCTTAGTTGGTAGTAGCTCTGCCTGCGAAGCCGAGGGTCGTGGGTTCGATTCCCACCCAGTGCAAATATTTGTGTGATGAATTCAAATGTTTGCACTGTGTGGGAACCGAACCCACGATCCTTGGGTGTTTATATGTATAATAACTATGTATTTAAAACTATATGTTTTTGTATTATATCAGCTATCTGGCCGCCATCACACAAGCTTTGCTTAGTTTGGGGTCAGATGTTGTTGTGTGTGAATTGTCCACAAATATTTATTATTAATACTATTTATTATCTAGGCATTTAACATAGAAATCTAACAGATGCTGTTTTTATGTTTACAAAAATTTTGATAATTTCATTCTGATAGATTTGTAGTCCCAACCATTTTTGACTAAGATGACAAATACGCAAATATTCTTAGTACGGAGCTAATAATACTGTTGTGATTATAGTTATTTGCCGCCAGTTGTCAGTTTAGTAAACGACAATATCTAAATGTAGATACGACCAGGATCGATATTCACCGCAGGCTACATGGGGCATCAGTGGTTACATCAAAATCAGGCCACATGTCTGACGTATCCTAATTATTACCACACAATTATCTCTAACATGGAATATCAAACAATCTGAGGCAGCTTGTTCCGTAAACAGTGTCAATAGGGTTGCTACGTGATGTGCATGGCATAAGACTGCCTAACTAAATGTGGTTCCACGGCAAACCAGCAATCAGTCAGTTATCACTCAATTGTGTGTTAGCATTCCAACACTACTATGATGTAACTGGAGAAGTTTAGAAGAGGTATGTTTTAATTCTTCTGAAACACAATTGTAGCATCGACAATTAAAGTCAGTTAACCTTTAAGTATGGACGTCATTTTTTTTACACTACTGTGGACGTGGAGCTCACAAGCTCCGATATCCACATTGCACACACTTGTCTTTGGAGAATTTGGTATAATATCGCGATTCGAACGAGTATTACAGTTATACTATTTTGCAATAACATAACTCCTTTTATTATCAACTTTTGTTTGATATCCTATAGCTATTTAAATAAAATAAAGTGGCCAAGTGCGAGTTGGACTCGCCCATGAAGGGTTCCGTTGCAGCAAGTAACATTATTTACATAGTACCTACACATAGTTCTTGTAGTTCGTTGTAACTTCGAAGTTTCAATAATAGTGTATTTATGACGTACTAAAAAAAAACTACTCATCAGATCGAGTTCAAACTAATTTTCGTTGGTAGTTTACATGGTAATGTACATCATAAATTTTTTGTAGATTTTTCTCTCTCTTACTTTAGAAGTTAGAGGGGGGGGGGACACACATTTTACCACTTTGGAAGTGTCTCTCGTGCAAATTATTCAGTGTAGACGAAAATGATTTTAGAAACCTCAACATCATTTTTAAAGACCTATCGATAGACACCCCACACGGGTAGGATTGATGAAAAAAAAAAATTTTAGTTTTAGTTCTCAGTATGGGGGGCAAACCTAATTTTTCTTTTTTTTTAATTTTTCTGTTGAAATCCAATACATCTACTTACCAAGTTTCAACAGTATAGTTCTCATAGTTTCGGCAAAAAGTGGCTGTGACATACGGACGGACAGACAGACAGACATGACGAATCTATAAGGGTTCCGTTTTTACGTTTTACGGAACCCTAAAAAGGTTTAACTTCTAGGTATTGAAATTAAACTTGTTATAGGAATCAACAACAAAATTCGTCTTTTTTCCTCAAAGCATAATAGGCAGATTAGAAACCAATAACACAAAACACCTGTTACTTACAGGTAAAAAAAAATACAACAGTACGTAAATTTATTGGCAATCAGCGCACAAAGGTCTAGAATCTAGATTCTAGAACATTCGAGACACACAAGTTTATTCCACCCAACACAAACAGACCCATGTTTGTCATCCTATGACTTTTCCGGGACAGATTCCACATGCTCTTATGGTATGAACCATAAGAGCAGTCAGTTCGGACTTCAATATAAAAAACCTTTTTATATTGAAGTCCGAACGAATTAATCCGAAGCTAACAACACTCACTTCTCCGGACAATAGTTTGATGTTCATTACTTACGTGATATTCTTCATAAGACGCAACCTTCTTCCTCGGGGGTAGTTTTACAACTAAAACAAAAGCTACTGAGCCGCTCAATCGAGGGGAAGGGGGGGGGGGGGGAGTAGGAAGTAAACAAAAACATTGAGTAGCCTGTTAAGACTCTACCTCCCTATACTTGCAGCTCCCCGCGGTTTTACCAGCGTAGTTCCCGTTCCCGTTGTGTCCTTGCTATGAAGCTAAGTGTGCTTTTAAATACTTGCGTACTATCTGTGTTCCAAATTTCTCCCCGATCCGTTCAATCACTCCGATTTAATTGACTAAAAATCATCAAAATATACAAACCGTCACATTATTTAAATTAGTAGGATTCTGAACTTTTAAAATATAGAGTGACGGGACGAGCAACGAGCAAGACATGTGCCTGATGGTAAGCCACACGCTTCTTCATAACTACACAGTGCCACTCAGACATTTAAACAAAAATTATTTCAGCCTAGCACAGTTTACAGTTTAGGGCTCGTCCGGCTCGTCAACTAAGATGATTACATTATATTTTAAACTAGCTGAATCGTGCGCGCGTTCTATGCTACGCCATCTATCGAAAATTGGTCGTACCAATTCAAATTTAGAAGAAATTTGGTTACCTTAGATTCTAATGACGCAACCTTTTAAAAGACAGACACATGCTGTCTCGCAACGAAAGCTCTTGAAAAGCAATATTTTTTCCCGTTTTTGTTACATTTTTCGTTCATACTCAGCTCCTGTTGATAGTAGCGTAATGTACGGACCAGTAGTTCCCGAGATCCTTGCGTTCAAACGAACAAACAAACATACAAACATACTCTCCAGCTTTATAATATTAGTATAGATATAATATTAGTATACATTTAAAACGCCACTTCGTTCGCTACTTCTTTTTACTACAGTCGGTCAATGTGTAAATCCATTGATATCTTATAGCAGTAAGAACTTAACTTAGTCGATGCAGGCTTACAGCACTTAAAAGCAGGTTATAGTTGTCGAGGACGAAATCGGCCACATATATGTATTTTCAGTACGGATAATTTAATAATTTGAAAAGGATTAGGCGAGATCAAAACCCTATCGCACTGCACACAATATACCTACGGCAGAGTTTGTAGAATAACTGAATTTGCAGCTGGTCTATTTCCATCGTGTATCTACTGTAGGTTTACAGGTAAATCGTTAGCGTAGATAATCGGGTTAAATACTTCGTTCAGTTTACATCTCGGATAGTTTATAAAAAGATATCATTTCATTTTCCCTTAATTAATGAGCATAATACGTACCTACTGTGTTTAATTTCTTAATTTCATCTCTTTTCTTCTTTGTCCAAGTAATATCTTCAAATTTACTCATCCCGTTTAATTTCCTTCATTTAACACCATGATTAGTACTCTACTATCTAATTGTGAAAGTACTGAAAAACAATGTTGTTGCTTTACAATAATCTCTATACTCAATGTTAATTGAACTCAAATTCCCTTATCAAGATGAAACTGCGGGCTACGTTGTAAACTAACTTTAGTGTTATTGTCTTGGGAGGAAATTGCAACGCTGTTTGCATTATACATAGTTTGTAGCTGATACGCTTGCTACGGCGTCTGCTTTAAGTAGGTTTTCGAATTTATATATGGCTATGTAGGCGAAGAAACATTACAAAACCTCTAATCTATAGCTAAAGTAATATTACATAGAGAACAGATTTGCTTGTATCAGTTTTGGAATATATACTTTGACGCAAGAAAAGGAGAATCGTGCGTTCAAAGAGTGTAGTAACGCTCAGTGTAACGTGAATTATTTACTACAGCTTTTCTATTTACGTTTATTGGTTGAACACAGTTATGTTAACGTCACACCTAAATTGAATTCTAATAGAATACAAATAATGCTTCATTTCAAATAATGTTTACTGCAAAAAGATCCTTATTTAAATTTGTCTGGAACGAGGAGACTGGTCCATTTAATTTACATATTGCGGGTAGAGGGCCGAGGTCAGATAACGATTGTGTATTGAGTAAGTTTGTGTACATAACATTATGAACACTATTATTTTGCACTGTTATAAATAATTTTTATAAGAGCAAAAGTTTGGTATAAATTATTATTATCCTACAGATTTTTATTAGCACAGTAAGTGTAGGTTTAAGTAGTGCCTGAACATGTATGTAGTAGCATGCGTTGCCTGAACAAGGTTTTCCTAGTAGTTAAAATCTTGGTGTTTACAAATCGAGCGTGACAGCTTCTTCTTACAATCTAGATAATGATTTGGACCACACAATTTGAACACACTTCGTGTTCCAATAGCTGCGTGTCACTGTGCTGTTATGGGCAGGCATGTTGCTTACCATCAGGTATATGTCATGCTCGTCTCGTCACTCTACCTCTATATTAAGTTAAAAATAAATGCACGCTCCATTGTAGACCGCATTGTCGTTGAATAAAATGTTTCACCGTTGGATATGTACGCGATTCCTGAATACTACTATAGGCTATGATAGTAGAATATAGTTATATATATAGATAGTAGAGTATAGTAGAATATTTAGTTATATTTTGTAGTACGGGCGAGCCCGAGACGGACCGCTAGTACCAACTAAGATAAATCTGATAGTGTTACTCAATTGCTAGTTCTTGTGTGTTTCTTTTTTCTGTATTATAATTAGAAACTGGGGATTTATCTTTCAAAGTTGGTAGACCACCACGCTTTCAGAACGTTATGTCTTGTAAAAGACTAAGCAGCCTACTTAATGTTCCCATTGCTTTGACTCGGGGCCTTCTCGCAAGGAGAATTAAGGCCGTAATCCTCCACGTTAGTAGGTATACTGGGGGCTAGCAAATGACGCAAAACCTCAAAAGTATCTCGGCAAATGGCAGTTTCCTCGCAATGTTTACCGTTAAATTCAGGTGAAGACAAAATTGTACATTTATACTTAAAAAAACACTTAGACATATTTATATTTTTTATTTTATTTTAGGGCTTTGTCGTTGAGCGACCATATCGCCCTGTAAGCCAACAAATACACTTAAACTTAAATTATTACTAATTGTTTCTTAGACCTAAATTGATGAGTTAATACAACATAATTGCATCATTGGATTCAGGACTGGTATCACATTACAGTATCCAATATTTCTGATACTACCTCTTTCAAAACATAGTCTTCTGAAACTATCGTTCCGAACACACTCCATCAATAAGTGCATAATGTCCTCGAGAACCCTACTTAGACATGTGTGTGGGATTCGAACTTATGTCTTTACGTTTGTGAATCGCACGTTATAGCCGCTACTTCACAACGGTTACGTGTTATGTTTTAATATTTAAAACTGATTGAAAGTGCCCAGACTAGCTCACACTAGGATAAATGCATGTTTGTTTTTCACAAATCCGATTTACCATAACGATCCGGCCATAACCCCTAAAGTAAAGCTTTCAGTGTCACAGGTTTCGGCTCCAAAACATACAATACATTTTAACAAAGATAAGCTCATCCCTATTTGGTTGGCGTTAGTAAATAAGACGTATTGATTGAAACAGGAGGGTGTTGGTGTAATTGCGCAATTAACACAAATAGTTGGTTTGCTTAAATTATGGGACTGTACCACACAGTGTACTAAGAAGATGTATGCTTATCACGTAACAATGTTCTGAATGTTGATCTAATTTGAGCCAAAAATATTCATCAAATAAGTCCATAGTGATCTGATGGAAGTCTAAAGCAAGTTACGTTTTCTTTTAATTATATTATTGGTAAAGGTTTTTGAAAAATGCATCCTTAGAAAACCTGTTTACGTATCATAGGAATAAGTTTACAATTGTGTAGGAAAATTATCTTAGTAGATAATTATAGCTATTTAGTTGCCATAATTTCACTAAATGGTCCCAAATTAAGCAGTTTGTGGCCAAGTAGAGTTGCGTGAAAAATGTCCGCCCGGCTTCGTCTGTGGTACATATTTAGTAATAGCATTTATAACATATTTGCTCGTAAAGGGTCTCTTATTGGACCAATTTCTGTATCGTAATGTATCTTATTACGCATTAGTGCTGTAATGTGTAATGTAAAACGCACGGTTTCAAAATGCTCCGTCCACAGACTAGGTAGAGAGATATGCTCCGTCTAAAACGAACGGTACCTACCTTTTTAAATCTTAGTAAAGAGTTTTTATGTCAGAAAAGTGTAGTCAACATTTTATGAATAAAATTAACTTTGAGAGGTAAAATATAATAAAGAATTATTAAATTACTTTAATTTTTCTGTAACAAAACACAAAAATATTAATTTACTTAATTATTAATGGCATAACGGCTGGTTCTGTGCCGTTGCTTAAAAAATAAGGCACCGATGCGCGCGCATTGCTAATCTGTGATCCATAGTGATTACTTACTCTGTGCTGTGATCTGTAATCAAGTAAATATTATTCCGCGCGTTTTTTTTCGCTGTATTGTTTATTTGAAAATGTCGTCAGAGTTTTGTTTATTTCCTCGCAAATATGTTATAAAACGTCGTATGACATACGTGCGCTTTGATAATTACAGCCTCTGCTAATTATAGCTCTCGCCTTCGGCTCGAGCTAGCAATAAAGCCTCGGCTGTGATTATCAACTTACCGCACTTATATCATAATGTACTATTAAGAACAAGACACAAGAACAAACTTAAAAATTTAGATTATCCCCCGACTACCTCGGATTTGCAACTTGTAAATACAACATTCTACTAATAGTGAAAAAAATATGTAATTCGCCATTTTGTGGTAGCAGCCATCTTGGATTTGAAATTTGTCATATTGTGTAGTGCTCTACTAGTCAAGCCGTTTCATTTGATACCCTTATTGAGGTAGTGAAGAAATATTTTGTCCACCATTTTGTGGAGGCGGCCATTTTGAATCGATATCAACCAAACATAGCTACAAACACTTGCCCGGAAATTAAGGTAAAATATTTTTTGAAAGCGGCCCAGTAGTTTCTGAGTTTTTTTTTTAAATAAAGAGTGACGAGACAAGCAGGACATGTGCCTGATGGTAAGCAACATGCTTGCCACATAAAAGCACAATGACACGCAGCTATTGGAACATGAAGAGCCCAAATCATTACCTAGCACCGCACTGCGCTAATAACACCCAGGTGTCTAAGTTGTTATATCTCTAAGCCCTGTAATTTCTCTGGAAACATTGCCCTTCAAACCGGAACACAGTAATGTTTGCTTGGCGGTAGAATAACTGGCAGACTCTTCGTAATGTATCCTATAAAATCCTACAAAATTAACACTGCGGCTATGTTCGATACTCCGTAACTTTACTACGAGTATGTTTGATGTTGCTAAAAATATAAAATATGAAGTTGCTGAACTCGATTAAATATATTTTTGTGTGGAAAAACAAATTCACTCGCTTTGCGTAATGGCCATCACAATCCAAATATTTTTACGTAAGTACTACTTACTAATCTTATACCTTTAAACGAGCAATTCTTGTTTATATGTATATTGTATATATATATATATATATAGAATCTGAATCTCGGAAACGGCTGTAACGATTTTCATGAAATTATGTATGCAGGGGGTTTCGGGGTCGATGAATTGATCTAGCTAGGTTTTATTTTTTTAAAACGACATTAAATGCGCATTTTCAGACAACGAAAATCTGTCACATTAGACATTAGAAAGCGACGGTAAATTTCGCCGCGTGGCGTGACAGTTTAAATAGCTCAGGCGGTAAGTCGAGCGGTCACGAATTAGTAGATCCGGGTTCGAATCCAGACGGTTTCTCTCTTTTTTCAAGTTCCTCTTTTTGCTTGAGAAAATCTATTACTTGGAGTCTTTTATCTGTATATTTAGTATTTAAAGTATCTCAGTATATTTAGTATTTAAACCGAGCAAAGCTCGTGCACCCAGATACTGTACTAATAAGTTCGCAAGATCAACGTACGCGAAAGAAGTAGCGGGTTCAGCTAGTGTACTTAATAAAACATAATATAAAATGATACAGGATAATTATTAATAACCCTGCTTATATCCGATTGATGGTATGCATATACATATTTATGTAATTATAGGTAAGTCAAGAGGGCTTGTTTATGTTTGTAAGAATTGAATCTTCAGCTAGCTGGCGTCGATAACTTTACTAATTGGCGGCAAACTGCTTAGTTTGTGGCCAATTAGTGTTGCATGAAGAATATCCGTCTCTATTTGTTTATTAAACATAGATATAATTTCTTAGTACTACGTATCCGATTGATTTTCTGATTAATTACAAGAAAATAGAGCTTGTTTATTTATCATAAGAGTGTATTATATTTACATTTGAGGGAGAATAGTAACTATGGCTATCTGGTTTCCATAATTTCACTAATTGGTTCAAACTACTTAATTTCGGGGAAAATTGTATTGTGTGAATAATGTCCTTCGTTGTTTGTTTATTAAACGTAAGTATACTAGTTATTATTACCACGTATCCGATTTATTTTCTGCGTAATTACAAGAAACCAAAGCTTGTGTTTATTTCCCATAACAATGTATTTATATTTGTGTGAGAATAGGATCTATGGGTATCTGGTTTCCATAATATCACTAATTGGCCCAAACTGCTTAATTTGGGAAAAATTGTATTGTGTGAATAATGTCCTTCATTATTTGTTTATTAAACGTAAGTACACTTGTTATTATTACCCCGTATCCGATTTATTTTCTGCCAAATTACAAGAAAACAGTTTTTTTTTCTCATAACATGTATTTACCTTTGTGTAAG
Source organism: Ectropis crepuscularia (assembly GCA_963693475.1). Taxonomy (NCBI): domain Eukaryota; kingdom Metazoa; phylum Arthropoda; class Insecta; order Lepidoptera; family Geometridae; genus Ectropis; species Ectropis crepuscularia. Next base: position 23,575,800 of record OY856338.1, read on the forward strand.
AATAGGATATAAATATGACTATTTAGATTCCGTAATTTCACTAATTGACCCAAACTGCTTAATTTGGGGAAAAATAGTGTTGTGTGAAGAAAATCCGTCTCTATTTTTGTTTGTTAAACACGTAAGAAGGTATACTTTCTAATTATCACGTATCCGATTTATTTTCTACCTAATCAATTACAAGAAAACGGAGCTTGTTTATTTGTCATAAAACTATACACAATTTCACAAATTAGCCCCAAACACATTAATTTGGGGCTAATTAGTGTTGTTTGGAAAATTTCCGTCTGTATTTTTATAACAAACACATGTTTTCTCATAAGTATCCGATTTCTTTTCTGTTTTTTTATCTTATCATAAATATATACTTACCTACTATTTAACTTATATCGCACCGACATATTTGTTTACGCTAACATTACGGCTGTGTCTAATTTTACTTATTCAACAAGCTCATGTTTTATTAAATAATTCCGTTGACGTCATAAACAACTGACTGAAGATTGTATCCATCAGGGGGTCTACCGCCTAACGCTTTGGTGCTTTGACGCTTTGGCTTTGCCGTCTCTTTCATTTCAAGCGAGAAGAAAAGAGACAGCAATGTCAAAGCATCAAAGCGTCAAAGCGTTTTTCGTTAGGCGGTAGAAGCGCAGGAAGACTTTACTCAGACAATGCATTACACAGTCAAGCTATTCGTATAACGAAAGTAGCATTTAGCTTCAATTTTGTAGTCATAAAAACGTCATGGGGAAATGCTCTTTTTTGAGCTTTAATCAGTCCTTTAATGTGTTGTCATTGACATTGATGTGTGTCATCATAATAAACTCTATAGTCCATTGAAATGTTACATTTTTTAGGCCTTACCTTGCGGTTTTTAGAGGACGCAATTGTATTTATTTGATGTGTAGGGGGGGCAGTGTAAAGCTAAAAACAAGTTTGTGGGGTCGCAACCCTTGTCCCACGGCCGCCATCTTGAAAATAGGGGTTGAGATGGTTTCTACGGTATATCTCTTAAACTATTTATTTGATAAAAAAAAATGTTAACATTTTATGTTGCAAATTAAATTTTCTACAACTTTGGTCCAGTAACTTTTACTCGTTGAACTAAAATAAAAAAGTTGTAAATATCATAAATAAAATAATCACTCTAAAATATATCACAAAAAAATCACCAAAATCTGTCCAACCGTTTTGGAGTTCTTTACATACGTATATATATCATATACTAGCTGACCCCGCAAACGTTGTTTTGCCTTAGTGAACAACTCTTGTCACTTAGGGGTATGAAAAATAGCTAGTAGCCGATTCTCATACCTACAGAATATGCATATAAAATTTGGTTAAAATCAGTAAAGCCGTTTCGGAGGAGTAAGGAAACAAACACTGTGACACGAGAATTATATATATAAGATACGTACCGAATATCTAAACCTTTAAAACGAGTAAAATAAGCTGAACAAAAACAACAAAAAAATCGGCACAAAACTTAAGAAATCTGATCTGTCTCGTCTATAAGAAGATTATGATGACCGTTTAGTAGTAAAAGCGCGTTAGTGCTAAGTATATCTCTTTTTTGTTATTTTTGCGTGGATAGATAAATAAAAGTTTTTTGTTTAAGCGCCTTATTACAAACCTGACTTAAGGTCAATTTTGTCTCTTTGAATATATTTTAGTACGTTAAACATTGACGTCGAAAATGGATATTTCATTTCAGTTTGACTTTGCCCACAAATGTTAAAGCTTTTATAAATTAGTCTTGAGTGCATAACTACAAGTATTTTTGACGTGATAACGTCTTATAATTCGATGCACGCCCGCAAAACATGACGTCATGTAACGTTACCGTTAGTTCGTCGTCAGTGCAATGCGGACGAAGCTGAGCGCTGAGGGCGCCACCCGCCGAGTCCAGCGGTATCACTACTCGCGCTATCAGCGTACTGATTTCTTAAGACGTTGTCACGTTTAACTATCGTCAGTAAACCGACTTTACAGACAACCATTTTTTTTGCAACTAGCAGTGTTCCGTGGTTTTACCCGTTAGGTTCCCATCCCTTTATTTTCCTGAGATAAAAAATAGCCCATGTGATATTCCAGATCATTATCTGTAAGTACCAAATTTCATACAAATCCCTTTAGTAGTTTTTGGGTGGAAGAGTAAGAAACATACATCCATACTCGTGCATTCTTACAAACTTTCACGTTTATAGTATAATTTGGATATTACGGTATAGTAAGACCATTTACACAAGGGTTTACGTTTATTTGTTTTTAAATAAGGAAAATGTTTCGCTATCATTCTATTACATCAACAGAGTAATTGTGTAACAATGAAGCACATACATAATTTATCTCTCAATGTTGCCTAGGTTTATTTTAGAAAACCCAACTAAAACAGGCCTGTCTTTAAGAAAACAAAGATAAAGGTAAAAGGCAACAGCAGGTCTGAAGCGAAAGATCTTCCATTACGGGCCCTCGACGCCAAAGGGTCGGCCCCCGAGCCCTGTCTAATAATTAAAATATACAGAGAACAATGATACGTTTCGCTTTGCACAATGTTTATTGACGGCTACGGAACCCTTTGTGTTCTAATTTGCAAAGGGCCCGCGAAGGGCTGGACCTGAGTCGAAGGGAACGGAATGTAAACATTTGGGAGGCGGTCAAGTGCTCACGTGGCTTGGAGGTAAGTTAGTCTTACATTTTACAAATCTAAGGGCATTAATTAAGTACCTATTATTTGTAAGCGTTAACAGTCCAACAACGAATTGAGGCTGATTATAGCATATTCTACTAATATTATAAATGTGAAAGGCTAGATGTTTGTTTACTCTTTCAAGCAAAAACCCAAAAATAATATGACCTTGAGTTGGTAACCACTTGTTATCCCGAAAAATTGACGGGATCACGTTCCTACTATGTAAGTCAACCCGTGAAACTGTGAGGAGCTGCTAGTTAACATGTATATTACTAGATTTCCTGTAAAACTAATCCACAAAACTGATGTCATTACTATGAAACTGTTATGCGCAGAATATTTTATGTATTCATGGTAATTGCAATCTGTACTTGATTGTTTCACCGCTCTGCGTTTTATGAAAGACAAGACAAAAATGAGCATTATTCTACTATCAATTTAAAACACCAGCGTATTATTAAGGGCTTCAATTTATCTATTATATGCTTTAGTGGACACTTCTTAAAAAACAGAGAAAATAACAGAGAAGATACATCGAAGATAAAACTGGGGGACGTATAGACGAAGAGAGATGAAAGAAGAATGATGGAAAGACCTGACGTGGACAGTCTGACGCTGATGATTGATGAAATAAAGAAACAGAGGTGGTAGAAACTTGTGTTGACTTGTTGCAAATCGCATCAGTTAGCAATGTATTCACGGCTCTCAGCGAAGGGTTACGTGTTCAAATCCCAGGTCTAGACAAATATTTGCATATGTCTGCGATACAGCTACTTGTGTTCGTGTGTCGCAACTATTTGTTTGGGTTGGAGTGTTGACACCGCTGCTTCGGGCGGTGCTTTAGTACTTTTAGTGTGATTGTTAAAGTTTTACTCGGGGTTCCAACGGGAAGTAAAAATAAACAGGATTGATTATAATTTTTCTGTGGTTCTGTTTTTGGCTGGCCTCATGGATTAGTTGGCAGTGAACTTTCCCGCGAAGGCGAAGGTCTTAGATTCGAGTCTTACCCAGGATAAATATTTGTATGACGAATACCTACAAATGTTTGTTGTGGGTCTGGGTATATCCAACAATATTTTTTTTTTGAATACTTATACAGAATTATATGGTAAGTTTGTACTTATCTCAAATAACGCTTTGTATCCAACATTATAAACAAATTAAACAGCGACCAATTTTGAAGTAAAATTAATTACTTATTATATAATATTAATTAATTACTTAGGCATTCAAAAATCACATTAGGGCTCTCCAAAACGAGCAATTGATTATTTCGCAAAATCAGGGCTTTTCTATGGTATAGAATGACGGAGCGAGCAGGATATGCACCTGATGATTAGCAACGTGCCGCCCACAACTGAACAGCACAATGTCATGGACATGAAAAGTCCAGAGATGTTCTGTAATTTCTCTGGAAACAGTTTCAACTGGCTAGCTTAGAGCCAACAGTACTCCATATTATATATTACTAATCATGCTCTGCAATTTTCTGTACTGAGCTTTTTTGTGAATAATTGCCAAAAATACAAAATGACCGATGGTATGGTCAAAATTGGGCGAACAATAAAAACATTTGTTTTACTTTTTTTACTCATTTTGAGGAAATAAATAAATGTATAATTTATTTATTTATAGAGATGTCAAAACAGTATAATCTTTAGTTATAAATAATTCTTTGATATGACAACATCGTTGCTATCATTCAGCCCGCAATTTTTTAAACTATATTGCAATAGGCTTGCACTTGACCGCCATCTCGCTGATGCTAAGCGACCATGCGGTCTATGATGGAGTGTGCTTACCTAGAAAAAACGATTCATTATCGACTTCTCGCTATTGTTCATTACAGAGCATTCGTGTAATGCCTACGTCACTTTTCTTGGTTCTGCACTAGTCTCATCAATGCTAGTTCACGATTTTTTAATCATCATCGACCCATCTAGGCAGTAGACATCAGAAAAATCTATTCCATCCATATTACTGTAACAACTATAGCGTCGCTGATCTTACGTTCACTCTTTTTACCTCTTTGAAAAAAGTTTTCAAAAACAATCGTCGGTAGCATTTGGTAAGAATCCTTTTATAATTTAACTAGCGGCCCGGTCCGGCTTCGCTCGAATAATAACCTAGATATCAACTGCAGCGCCATCTGCCGTAGCCTATGTTACTCGGGAATAATGTAGCTTTCCAAAGGTGAAAGAATTTTTGAAATCGGTCCAGTAGTTTCGGAGCCTATTCATTACAAACAAACAAACAAATCTTTCCTCTTTATAATATTAGTATAGATTCGTCAAAAGTCGTACTAACGTCGACTAGAAAAACAAATGGAAGAAAACGAACAGAAGATAAACAGATTATAAGAAATTGCAGAGTTAAAAAGTTTCTACGATTATTTTTAAGAAATCGAACGCTAAGTCGACAGTTGGCTTTCCCTAGCGACCATGGTACCGCGGTAAAAGATTGCAGTCGCAAAATATTGTATTATTATAGCTAAGGTACGTCTGTTGTTATCTTTTATTGGGTTGGAGCATCACATTGCAATGATTTAAAAAATATTATAGAATGAGATGAATTGATAGAATATTCTTTTCACCACCTTTAATAAGTTTCTTAGGGAAGAAAGGTTCTTGAGTGGCGACCACGAACCGGAAGACAGTGTTGAACGGCCTCACACTATATGGACAGATGACCTCACATAGGTCGCTGGAAACAGCTGGTTGCAGGTTGCGCATGATCGTTCGTTGTCGAAATCTAGGAGGAGGCCTATGTTCAGCAGTGGACGCATTGCGGCTGATGATGATGATGCATACATTCCACCATAATTTTGCTTCTTCAAATAGGTCTTTTGACGTCATAAATGTCGAAAGTTTCAATATTAGTTTGACTTTACTTAATAATTGTACAGATTTTTTAATTGCAATTGCAGTCTTGAGACACGTGTTCAGAATGCTGTTGAAACAGCCATAAATGTTTGCTGATGCAAGGGTTGACAATTCCCATACGATTTGCAAGTGTGCAGCTCCAATGCTGAACCGTGTCTTAGGCAGTACCAACACCATCTTGAGGGGCAAAGCGGTTCCTATTGACTGCTTTTTCATTATGGTTTGGAAGATATGCAGAACAGAAGATAGATATAGGCTACTTTTTATCTCCGAGAAATAAGGGGAACTACGCGGGTAAAACCGCGGGCTACTACTAGTGAATAATAATATTTAATGTAGTAGATATCATTATATACATTACATAATATAATCTTTTGTAAATGTATGTGATTTAAGCAATGTCTCAGTAGGGTTTTCCTAAGTCTGACGTGACGGCAAAAGCAGTAAGCACCTTTTGGTACTCAGTACCTTTTCGTTTGGTTTTGGTATATTGGTACTCTCAAATTATATAATAAACGAGAATTTTATATATAAGATAGATCATCAAAGCGGCTTTTTAGAATCGTAAATCATCAGCTTCACTATTATCGTGGCTCAACTCTCTGTAGTGTATTTTTTAGCTGTAACAGCGAGAAAAATATTTTCCAAACATTTTTCTTGTGGGTGGCAAGAAAATTCACCGGATCATATCACCCACACCGCAACGGCGAATTGTAATACACCTAGCGTCTTGCACTCGAGAATAGCGTAATACAATTTTATCAAAAATTACGCCCAGTCCGCACGTGCCTCGCTCGTTAAGGTGTCTGACCCCTCTCGTAGGTATTACCACAGTGTATTAAATCATACAGTCGTTCGAAGAAGCCGTCCAGACGGGGTAATCGTGCGGGGCGTGCGGGGTGAGATGCGGGAAGCGCGCTCCTGCATTGCTTACATTTTAATGTTAGTATTGCAGGAGCGCGGCTCAGGGCTGACGTCTTCCGTATGTTTAAATTATTATTTTTTTTAAATTGCAACAACCCTACTCGTGTCTAGACTTTATCGGAGTTTCTCCCAAGATCCAAGGCGATGCACTACTGGTAGTATTTCTTTTTACTGTGGTATTACCTTTCCACAGCGAACACCATTTCAAAATATTCCCTAGCTCTCACCAGTGACTACTAACCTTGCTCTTGTAATATACTGTAATAGATTTTTATAATTCAGTTGGCTGTCTGTTTTGATTTAATTTTCTTTTGTTCATTAAAACTTGTGTTTTAATTAATTTTAATAATAACAATTTGAGCGTTTCTAGGGGGTTTAGTCAGATCATATGTTTTGTACTATCTAAAAGTATCATTTAAATATAAAATGAAACGTGTAAAGTAGACGTGATAAAATTGGTACTAACAAAGTTTACCCCTTACTATTATAGGGGTACCAGAAATGATTTTACTGATTTAAAGTATAAATATTCATTTATTGTAATACGTACTACGATATTGTGGGGCACTCTCACTGGCCCTTCTACCGCCTAACTAAATCGGTTTTGGCGTTGATATTGCTATCTCTATCATTTCAAGTGAAAAGAAAAGAGAGAGAGAGAGAAATTTCAAAGCTAAGACAGTTTTAGTTAGATGGTAGACCCCCTGGTTTGTGTTACCCAATGGGTACAATAACAGGTGTCTTCAAATCTATAGGAAACAGGCTCCTAGGTATTCTATATCCTAGGTCAGGGTTGCTTAGTCAACCCTAGTTAATTTATGATAACATTTATGGTATACAAGCAGTACCTTGTGGTTTATCCTGCGTAGTAGCCGATACCGTATTTTTCAATCAAAAAGTAGTATATGTATGTGTTATTTCAGACGATTATCTATCTATGCACCAAATTACATCCGGATCTCTTAAATAGATTTTGCTTAAAAAGTAACAAACAACCTTACATACAAACATACTTATGCGGTTATAATATACGAAAGATAGTAAGGTTATCTTCTTAAAAATTTCAAGTACTAACAAAATAGCCGCTTATCGATTAGTTATCCCATTCGCGAAGAGCTGCGTCAACATCCATTTCCCTTTTTATTTCGCGCCAAAAATTTATTCTGACGTGTTCGAGCCACTTTCAAACTAATCCACTTAATTTGCGAGGGAAGATCGAAAGGCATAAAAACGTTAATGAAGTTGGCTCAACAACCTGGCATAACGCGATTGCACGGTGAGCCACGAAACTCACGAACCTCACGATCAGACGTGATTCACTGGATTTGCCAGTCCACCGAAAGGGGAATTTAAAATTGCTGTAATTAGCAGCAAAAGCAGCCAAGTAAATCGGCATTGTAGCGACGAAAACAAAGCAGTGGTCAACGCAGTAGTGTATTGGACACAGTGAAACTGTCAAGCAATATTTGCAGTTTAAACCAGACAGAATTTCCACGCGATAAATCAAACAAGTTAGCATCGCGATTCATGTTTGGGAAATAAATAAAATATAAACGAAGGGTCTTGGTCTCTCGACGCCTCATTTGAATTTCATAAGGGTGCCGTTTTAAAACAATCGCAGCAAAGGACAAAAAGGTATTCCTATCGGATCTTTTAACGTAGGTGAAGCTATATCACATGCATTACAGACTTTACATAGATATTGAAATAAATAAAAAGTTTTATTGGATGATACGCCTATTATTGACAAGTAATCTAAATGCAACTCAAACCAACTATAAGAATGCAGTGGTTTAGTTAAAAGTAAACCCTAAAATAAGTCTGACATCTTTTATACCTATACTAATATCATAAAGCTGAAGAGTTTATTTGTTTGAACGCGACAATCCCAGAAACTGCTAAGTCAAATTGAAAGATTTTTTTTTGTTGAATAGTCGAACCATAAAAGTTTGACACATGCTGTCACGAACTTCGGCGCACGTCAGCACGCGCAACGAAATCTCTTAAAGGGAATATTTTTTCCCGTTTTCGTTACATTTTTCAGTCGTACTCTGCTTCTATTGATAGTAGCGTTATTTTATAGCCTTTAATAGCCCACCTCGATAAATAGACTACCCAAAAGAAAAATAATCTTTCAATTCGTCCAGTAGTTCCCGAGATCCTAGAATTCAAACAAACAAACGAGTTTTTCAGCTTTATAATGTAAGTATAGAAAATATCCGAGCGAAGCCGGAAGGGGCCACTAGATCTCTAATAAAGCGAAGCTTGCACCTCCTGCCTGAAGCCTGCAAGCGAACCTCCTTGAAGTAAAGCGTAACTTACACATTGTTCACTTATTGATCGCTCACACAGGAACCTCTGTCGTAAAACTTAAATTTAGCATCGTTAACTTAATTCAATTCACATTAAATTTGTTCTTTCCAAAACTATAGTTTTAAGTAAAATTTACTATTTCGGAAACAATTTGTAACCGGAATGAAGACAGTGCAACCAGCTCGATTAAACTTCAGCGAGCAGGAAACACGTAAATTGAATATAAATCGAAATGAAAAGAATCAGAAGAAGAAATGATGCCCCAGTAAGTTATACTAATAACACGCGGCTTAGCAGTTCTTGATGAAATTATGTAAGTATATTATTAATCTAGAGACTGCCCTTACTACGTATTTATTCTATTCCGTCAATTAATTTCCATCATTCGAACAACTTTTGTAAACAAACTTTTTTAAGTATCTCACGGAAAATACTAACTGTTATGACATAAAATTATATCCATTAATTCAGGTAGTATTCTTATTACTCATCTAATTTCATCCAAATCGGTTTAGCCGTTAGAAGGATACGGGGGTGCAAACAACACAAAAATCTGCAAACTTACACCCTTCTAATGTAATGATGATTACCTTTGCGTCGCGATAGTAACCTTCGTGAAATAAATAAATAGCAAGTGTGTTGGAAAACGGCCAGACGGAAAACTACTTTTTAAAATTCGATTAACAGTTACGGATATTGACATCGTAAAAAATCCTTTTCCAAAAAATAGTATGTAATATAAACTCTTTGTAGTATATTACAAGCTTTATTTCTGATATATTTTAATTTTTTCACTGACATGTGATGAGTGTTTTATGCCACCAGTATATATTATGTGGCATGTTGAAAGCACTCCGTCAAATCTACGTCGAGAGGTTAAAATTGCCCTTCCATAGCGATGAATGTTAGGAAAAATTGAAATCCCGATTCGTTTCCTGTAGTAGTTGAACGGAACCACTGTGAGAAATGAATGTGTGAATAGCTGCTTTGTGGGAACCATCAATGAAGAAAGGTGAATAGGATAGAGCGTTATAGAGCTCTGACGTTCTTAATAAAGGCCGGATGAAGTGCTATTTTATTGCGATTCAAATACAAAGCAGAAGAAACAAGTCACGAACAAAGAGTTAACGGTCCTGATTTATGCTTCTACTCGCAACACTATTAATCAATGTATTCCGCCCAGTAATTTTCCGTTCCGAGCAAATATTATAATTTACCTCCGTAAAAGTATATCTAGAATTCAATATCTACAACATTTTTCAATAACTAGCAGCCGAGATCCTATCTACGTAGAAATATACTTTTGTGTAAAAATGTGTATGCCATATTTAATATGTACATTTTGAGTACTGGTAAGATTCTTTGCAGACTCCACCTGGGGAAGTATCACACCTTTGCGAGTTATTCTATTGCAGTAATTCAAACATTACTATGTTCCGATTGGAAGGACAATATTTCCAGAAAAATACAGGGTAGGTAAAGGGAACAAAAGCCCTAATTATATAAGTACGAAAGTTTGGACGCTTAAATATATCACTTCAAAACGCCTGAACGGATTGGCTTGATATTTAACACACATATTATGCTCTGGAATAGAACATAGGCTATTAATTTAGTAAAAAAATAATAGTAATTAATTTTGTATAGCACAAGGGTCAAACCACGGGGCCCTGCTGATGATTATACAAATCTCGGTGACGAGCGCAGTGCAGTGCTAGGACAGGTGTAATTTTCGTATTCAAATAGGTAGTGCTTTGCTGTTATGGATAAGCATGCTTATCATCAGGCGTACGTATTGCTCGTACTGTCGCTCTATATTATTAAAAAAACAGTTGTGATGAAATATTTTGGTGTTCAAATATCACGATATTTTCTTTTTGTCACTTTTCTTTATTTATAACTCTTTGCAGAGTCCGCCTGGGGATGTACTCGTACCATATCTTTGCTAGTTATTGCACCCGCGAACAGATTTATAAATACAGGGACAGAGATAAATCATCTTATTTCTCTGGGTGAAGAGCTCACTGAAGTCGTAGGTAAATGACATAGACTCTTCATGTTCAAATAGCTGCGTAACGCTTTACTGTTATAGTCAGGCATGTTTTTTGCCATCAGATACGTGTCTTCCTCGTCTCGTCACTCTTTACTATAAAAAAAACATAGTCTAAAATAGTTCAACATGTTATTCGACTTGGAACATTAATTACAAAGAAATCTGACAATAGCATTCCTTTGTCGTTTTTATCAAAGGCGATGATTTTTTAAGGTAAAGTTTGGTATGTGCTAAGAATGTGAATTCGTCAAATGAAAGCGTTGGCGTGTTCTTTGGAGCGGCGTCAATTTACGTGAGTGTTTACCTTAAAATATCAGTAAAAATGGTTTTATCTGTCGCCTATACGCCAGCCGGTTTCAAATTCCGGGTCTTTGAGCCCTTTCACGGTTGCTTTCCGTTATTCTGTATTTATTTTCGTCAAACGGAGACATATTATTTCGACAGTACTGTTCTCTTACCTATCCATTGAAATGGTTTTCAAAGAAACCTTTAAATAGATAATGTTTGTTTCTTTGTACCTTGTTGTTACCAGAATAATTTATCTATTCATTTATTATTCTTTATCTTCGTACTTTATTTAGTACCTATCTTGTACCAGGACTAACTGCTATTTACAAAAGCTTTATTATGTCTCTTTTACTTCACAAAGGCCTAAAACTTAAACACAGATTAACTCTACTAACTACAGAAGGTTACACTATCACATATAGTTTATTTTTTAGTACTCCAGTTAAACACGCTCAAATGGAATAATTAGATAAGAAATAAGTTCTTCAGTATTATTAAGTATGTTAGTAAGCATATATCGTTATTTCATCTTGGCGTAATTAATGGGAATTTTATGGGTATCTTGCGTGGTAAATTTTAAATTTCGAATGTAATGTACAAGTTTAAACTGCGTGAAGGAAGTATGAAGAGTATAAAGAACGTAACAAGAGGATATGGAAAACGTCGCAGCGGAAGACGAGTTAATAAAGTTTTAAGTAATTCCGCCATTGCAAAATTACGGGAGAAATCGTTAAACCCCAAAGCATTAAAGTCGAAATTCCTGTGAGTATCTCCTTACCGACTCGAGTGCCTGTCGAACCTTTGTCATTTTAATCACACTTCCGATCTTTCAAAATAATGTTATTGAAATATGTTCAATTTCCTACGTTCTGTAGCTCTTCGTAATTTTCTGCGTGTTGCCGTATAAAGTAGGACTGTTATGTAAATTATGTCTCCACGGAAATCATTTTAACTATGAGTTATGTCTTTTGTGTGTTCGAGAAATGTAATTTGAAATCCGTGAGACCGAAATATAGCTACTTCACATTTGTTGCAACCATTTGTGCGACGGGATTGCCTACTGAGTCACCGTAGCCTTAACAAAACGTTCCAGTTTAGAAAAGGTATTGTACGTGACTCGACGATTTCAGTGTACCGACTTTTGCTTAAAAAAGTTTTTAGTTATAATTTTGTTTGTGTATTAATAATAGTAATGTTTGACGTTATTTGCTTGACCTGCTACTGATTTTTTAGATAGTTTTGGTGTGAAAACTCATCTATTTATTTATGTTTGATAATAAATTTTGTTTTAAATTGACTTCATAAAATCTATTTTTGTCAGAACAAAAATATCTAATTCGTTTTAAATCACTGTAACACCAAACTTTAACGATCACATTGTGATTTTTTAAGCAAATACCTAATACATAAATATTTAAACAGTAGAGTTGAAAATGAATGAATTGCTCCCGTTTTCCAAACATTTGCTCAACATTTTCGAAACAACAACCTGTGAAATTTGTTATTTATTTCAAATTGGTATAAATATTTCTGACGTCAAACGAATACTTAGACAAAGATGAGTTTGCAGAATATTTTGCAGCTAGTGTCGTAATCAAAAGTCGTACTACAAAAATACTCGTATCTTTTATAAAAGTTCACGCGGTTGAATGGCTTAGATACCTTTTCGTTGCGTTGTATTCTTCGTAACTGAAAGTTTTACGCTTGCTGACCAATTTTAAGTTCACCCATTGTTGGTCTACGCCACGAAAATTTAACGACACTTAACTTCGAATGGATCTCATGAAACATCAAGCACGTTTCACATTAAACCGTTTGTAGCTTACAACATTGTAACTAAATAAATACAATGTACTATTAAAGTAAATAAACTTTAAAATGTACCAACATCTAGTAGGTATTTAAAGTATTTAAATTTCCATAAAATATGTCATAAATCGTATAACTCGTTTATAGACGTAAAATAAAAATACAGAAGGTAAATAACATGTAGGATCTATGTATTTGGAGCTGTTACAAAATGTAGCTAGATTTAGCAAGTCAATAATAATTATCATACAATTTAAATTATAATATTCCGAATCATGAATCTTCTCCCATTTTCAAAAACACAAGCACACGCAATATCTACTCGTTCATAATTATATATGTACATTACTACACACACACAAATATATATAATCGAGCATGTGTAACCGCACTGCACTAACGGTTTTACATTAAATACTTTCGGTTTTGTTAATATGGGTGATGGCACATTCCATTGAATAAACCGCCAAAAGCAGTTTAAACCTAATCTGGAAAATACATGGCTAACGTTCCTTAAGATTCGAAAACAAGAGGTTTAACTCTACTTTCCCAATAAAAAACATCTAAACTAATACGAATACGTTACCTGAGTAGGATATACGCCTGATGGGTAAAATTTTGCCTTCAAATCTAAAATAAATCGATTGCTTCTATGTGACCCCGGATCATTGAAGACCGCACCATCTCTTAACATGGCGTGACATGTTATATTGATAACAGTTGAACCAACAAAAATACTAGTGAACTTATTTAAGTTTTTTTTTGTTTGTTGATTGTTTTTCGTCCTCATTGTGTTTCTCAAATGCAACAAATACAAATTCTACTCTTCCGGCGGAGGGTATCGTCACGCCATCACACAGGTTAACTCCTAGCTTGGGTGACAATGCTTCTCATTCTGGACTGAAATTAATGAGTAAGACATTGATCAAATTGATAAGCACCGTTTGTAGACGAAAAATAAATTTTCGTTTCATTTCTGTCATAATATGAATTTTCTATTCTTTGCAATTCCTCAGTGTAGATCTCCTATAACTCAATACGCTTGCTTAATTTGCATGGCACGATTACGTGTTAGACTCGCAGGGGAGGGCGGGCCAGAACGGCCTCACTGGCATTTCGAATGAATAATTGCGCCACAGATTTGACGGCAGGCATTTTTATTGCCTGACTGTATGAGGAATATTAGAATTCTGTTATGGCTTATAAAAGTTTTCGTCGGACACCGACTTGATTTAATTTTAACATTGTTGAGATTCGTCTCTCAACACCATCATTTTTCTTAGGCATTATTACTTTTGTGATTTAGATATTACTAACAGTGCCCTACGGTTTCAACCGCGTAGTTCTCGATCTTGTATTTTTTTTTCAGAGTAAAAAGTAGCCTATCTGTTATTTCAGACCATTCTCTATCTTCGAGATCACTGCAACAGTTTTTGCGTGAAAGAGTAAGTAACAAACATCTATAAATCCTCATTAACTTTCGCATGTATATTGTATAATCTTAGTAGGATACATTTTTTTGTGAAAGGATTTTTAAGTAATTAAAGAAGACTCACGTTTTTAACAGAGCCTTTAAGAGATCATAATAAGTTTGGTCATTTCGAAAGACAGCATAGATTACGAATTTTTTGCTACCCAAAATTTTACATTCGATGTCTTTGAAACGGAGTAAACTCAACGTTGTCGTTTTGGGTTTGTTTGATTTCACAAACTATATTATGTCAATATCAAAGTATGGTTTTGCTTAGAAACTTGATAGGTTTTAGGCTTGCGTACACTTTGAACAACAAACATTTCCTCGTGACATACGGTGATAAAAGGATTACTACACCAACTCATAGTATTGATGTTCTACCCAAATTTAATTATTTTTTGGATTAAATATGTTAAGAGTTATATTTTTCTATACTAATATTATAAAGAGGAAAGATTTGTTTGTTTGTTTGTTTGTAATGAATAGGCTCCGAAACTACTGGACCGATTTCAAAAATTCTTTCACCTTTGGAAAGCTTCATTATTCCCGAGTAACATAGGCTACGGCAGATGGCGCTGCAGTTGATATCTAGGTTATTATTCGAGCGAAGCCGGAGCGGGCCGCTAGTTTTTTTATATTTTTGTAATGTTCATTTCAAGTATCATCGTGGTGTGGTATTTTTATAAAAAAATTAAGACTATAACTCCATTGTCTTAAAAGTTTATATAGTTATAAGTCCCATTTCGCGAACGAGAATGCCACGTGACTTGTGTAGTACCACTCCTCGCGAGGTCTACTTAGGATTCTTTACCTCTCACAGACCACTCCGAGATATTAATATAAGTTTTGTTCCCTGGACTACTCTACAGAAATCAAGGTCCTAACCCGTTAATAAATTTAATTAGAATTCCGATTGCAGGTGGATATTAAAAGGGCCGTAACTTTATAAGGATATCGCACAATCACTGGTACCCAAGCACCCTTATCTTTGGGCTCCATCTCGACAAATTAACTTCAAACTGTAATAAAATTAGACTTTTCCATGAACGTGGAATAAAAAACTGTAACTTACGTATTTACACATTTTGCAAAATAGCTGAAGCATTTTAGAGCATATCTAATTATTTTTTTAATCTGATTAAGACGGAAACAAAACAGAAAATTTCTTCAAGACCCTGCTGTCTCTATGAAAACCGGGCCACGTAAATAAGCATATTAAATGTGTTTGACGTTTGTGAGGACAACGAACGATTTTAAGTCTAAAATTTTCTAAAATAATGAAAATGTATAGATATATAAGTAACCACAGATATAATTAAAAATAATGCAGAGAAACTGAGGTATCAAATACAAATAATAGAACAGAAAATAGACATCATCTAAACATCAGACGAGATGTTGGTCGATAACAAACTTATAATATTTATTTTTATTAAAAATATACAGAACTAGCGGCCCGCTCCGGCTTCGCTCGAATAATAACCTAGATATTAACTGCAGCGCCATCTGCCGGGCTGATTTGTGAATCTAAACCTTCCAGGGGCCTACCCAAACGTATACAAAAAAAATCATTAAAATCGGTCCAGCCGTTTAGGAGGAGTTCAATAACAACGAAAAGTGACATTGATTTTTATATATAGTTTAGATAAAACTACTATGAAAAGGCAAAAAATCCCAGAATTTGAAAGGGTTTGTATTATGATCGACAGACAAAACCCGATGTTATCAACTTCGTAAAAGAAGAAGGTTATACAAGTATGTTGAGCTGCTTCGTCGGTGCTAAGGTAAATTTATAGTATTTGTAAAAGTTCAGGTACCCTTCGACCTCATTTCCTGTTTTACTCTCTACAGTTTATTCTTCTTTCATTATTTTTTACGCTCTGGTGTTTATTTACATTCTGAAGTTGGAAAAAGTATTTTAAGATTAACACTTCCATAAGTTGACGCAGGTCCGTATAATCCGACATCGATTGTTTTAATTTCCGCGTTTAGGTCACACAAATACACTCAAAGATGGGTCACATTAGTGTAAATTATTAATGATCTAAACTAAATTTAATTCAGATACCTTTTTGTGGCAAATGTATACCCTGTCTGGTGAGTCGCCTTCGATATCGAAAGATAGTACTCGCTACGCGATTCTCGTTCTCATTATGTAATAAAATAATTCTAAATATGTTCTAAAAAAGTTCTTAAATATCGGCTTAATTTCCTTTAAAAGCGTTGATAAAACCTTGACGCACGCAACGTTGTATTTATCTCGTAACCGGCACTTGTCGGCGTGCGCGGCATCTCAAAGGATCAAAGAACCGGAGACGATTTTCCGCTATGCCTTTTCAAGCGGACTCCTGCTTAGGGCAGTGTCCATGCGTTGAGTTATTAATTTCACAACTTTCAGCTAAGTTTACCTATTCATAAAATAATATTTTTTACTATTAGGAACATAAATAATATTTATTAGTGTTATAATTTTGTTTTCTTCACATTCATTTGATGCTCAAAAGTCACGTTCTTGATTATTTATCAGTACTAACAAGTCATTAAGACAGTATTTCAAATACAGCCATGTAATTTGAAACAAAACAGGTTTACAAAAATGTTATAGGTATCTACGAATTTTTCCTATTCAAATTTAAATGCACGAAGTTGTTGTCACATTGTTTCTCGTCTTAGGTATTCACGTTTGGTGCTGATAATGATTGCTTGGACCCAATCGTTGTAAGAGATAAGACTCTCATTTACGGTACTAGGTTTAAGTCTATTTCGGAATAATATTCACTATATTACATATTTAGTGTGCAAAGTAAAGTGTTTCTGTCCTTTAAGGATTGGTCTGAGATTTCTGTCTGATCAATCGTTGAACAAAATTTTATGTGTAACTCTGCGGCACTTTTATCTTTAATGAAATGGAATCATTCAAATTGCTACCGATTCCACGGAAAAGTTGCGATGAATCAGCTGGATTGAGAACCGTTTTTGTTGAAAGTTGGTTTACGAATTTGGGGTCGAAAATATAAAAGCGGCTTTGTGAGATTTAAGCGCTACGCCACTTGTCCATTCAAGTGAAACGTCAAGTCACGTCAAAACGTCAAGGTGGAACTTTATACGCACAGCTTTCCGTGACGTCTGACAGTCTGCCGGTTAAAAACGTCAATTTTCAATTATTTCTAGGATATCCGATTCAGTAGTTTAATACGGGAGTTCATTTTATACAGCTAAATAATTGAGCTGTGGCCAGCGATGTCTTTAATTTAAAACAATAAATGCAAGCAAAAAAAACCAGCCCCCAGATTTTGTATTCCACTTCTACACCTATTTCAAAAACAAAGTTTTGTTTTTGATCAAACGAATCGAGTAAAAAAACTGATAATTTAGATAAAACGTATGTTGTATAATTCGATATAACGTACTTATCTAAGTTTTATGACTTTTAGGTTAAGACGCTTCGTTTTTTTTTTCGGTAAAAGGTAAGTACTCGTTTGCCATGAGATCGACATTTTGTAAATTATAGGCACATGTCAGGTCGTCATTATTTTAAATACTTAACCGGTGAAAATAAATCAGAATTCATACCCACTTACATTTATTAACAGTTGGCAAATCAATCTATAATGTAAATAGATCTAAAGTGTTACAAAGAAAAAAAAAATTTAAAAAAAATGTCTATCAATAACTGTTGTTCTTCGAATTCTAGTTAACCCTTTCAAAAAACTTAGAAGTATTTATATTACTTATATAAAACTTCGATAAAACTGGTTTGTCTAGCTACTACGTAAACCATTACTAGATAGAACGTTCGATTTCAGAATCGTGAGGGAACCGGTACATACCATTCTTTCGAGGTCAAGTAATTTCTAGGTTGGTACCTATTGTATTAGTTGGCACTTGGGCAACGTGGTGGATTATGACCTTAAATAATCTTAAACTCAAATAGTATACACAAAATATAGTATCTACAAAACTATCCAAAGAAAACAAGGCAGCTATGTGACCGTCTTCATTTTAAATACCTTCTTAGAATGAACAATCTTTACGAAATGTAATAAAAGTCTTGTAAAGTGGTATTTCGAGTAAATCTTGTTGGTAAACTAACACGATGAATTTCGTGAGCAATTCTCGACATGGTAGCTTAAAGACGTTTCTCATAGGCTAGCGTGGGAGTAGCTAAACTTAATCTGAAAAATATGACCGGCGTGAGAAAAAAGACTGGAAAAAGTCGAACAATATTTTCTCATAATGTTTTCTTCACAAATTGGAATAGTGTGAGCAGAAAATCACCAATGTAAAATTATTTAAAACTTGAAAATGAAGTTATATATCAAATTTTAATTATTGTTATTGTGTATTTTGTTACTGAACAGTGCATGTAAGTTCGCACTCGAGCCCTATGATACAAGTCTAACGCTTGGTTTGGTGCTCACTGTTAATCTAATATTATATGTACACAGATTGCACATGTGCATACAGTATCATTTTACAAGCTATTTTTAGGCTAGATTTTGTTGTAATAAAGAATGTCCAACAATGTTTGTTTATTTATTGTAATGTAATTGTGAAAAGCTTTACCTTGCGCTGAACTGTGAGTGGAAATAAATATTTCTGTTGTAAAATATTATTGTTTACTTTCTCCAAGTCTCAATTACGCCGCAAAACACAATGCGCAATGAAACACAGATTAGTATTATGATGCCATTTTATAGAACCGTCCAAGATTTCTAAGAAAACATCTTTACTGAAACCATTTATTTAATTTTCTTCGTTTCTAAGATAAATAAAAAATGCTGCAGAATCCAGAGCTACCATCCGAAGAAGTTGTTTCTAACGAGATTGTATCTGGAACGAGTAGACAGCGGATATTGCAAGCAAATTGGTGCCGCAGAGTTAGATTTGCGCTATGGATTTAAGTTGATGAATAGCGAGAATCAGTTTAGTAGACTCGTCATCGCAAAGCAATAACAGTTAAGCTGGCCTGAATAAATTCCAGTTTGAGGGGAATTTAAATTGCCTGTTGGATTATATTTATTTTTATTCATCGCGCATATATCTTCGTTTAACCGCCAACTCTGCTGATGATTAGCGACAATGAGATTGAAAATGGCGCACGTAGAGCTATTTTTTAGGAACTTCCAAAATGGGTAGGGCGCAGACTTACAATCGCCAAAACGTTATATTTATGTTTTCTACTAAAATAAAGTTTGAAAAGATCAAATTAGAGGTGTATAAAAATGAATTACTTTTTTAACTGCGAATACTGTCGTAGGTATATCTAACATCTATCCAAGGCCAGCAAATGTGTTGTAACATTTTTAAGCAAAGTATTCGTTTAGAAATTTTCAAGGCTTTCAAATTTTAAAAGGAGACTATACGGAAAATTTAAAATTTAAGTACCGTTTGATTTAACTAATAAAATGTATCATTATAATATCATAAAAAAAATATTTTGCAGTAAAATTCATAAGGCAAATAGAAAGCTTCATGTCGATATTGGAAATAATGAACGAATGTTACGCTGTCGTGAAAGTGCAGAAAAATTCAAGAATTTTCATTTTAAGCAAAGTTCTACTCACAAAGCTGACACGACGCGTCGTATGAATAAACATAACGAATAACAGCAGGAAAACTTTTCACGAGACCACGAAACTCTCCATATTTGCAAACACACTGTAAATACAGCAATTTTATTACACTTGTCTAGAAGCACAATTAGGTGGTGCAGTCTACCATTTATTAACACTATGGCATTTTGAATTCCTGGCAAGTGGTCCGACGGAGTACGCTGCTTGTATACAAATAAGGTCGAAAATTAAACCTACCTTTTGGTTAATTTTGAATTTGTAAAACGGTATATGCTCACAGTTAAGCATTTACATTCCGCTGTGGATGGAAACTTGATTTTCAAACGCATTGCTCATATGCTAATAATGAGTTGAAGTTGCTGCTTTATTAGTCAAAATTGAAGGGACTATTGAAAAGGCTCACAATAACATTAATTTCTCTCATAAATAAAGTTTTACTAAGTAGTAGAATCCCGCAGTTTCACTCGCTTAGTTCTTGATCCTTAGTTGAGTTTTCCGGGATCAATAGCAGCTACTAGCTACTAAATATTTGTGTATCAAATTTCATTTAGATCCTCTTAGTAATTTTCATTTGAAAATGTAACAAACACGTACCTACACAAACTTTCTCTTTTAAAATTATGTACGAGTAGGATATGCTTTTGTTTTCTTCAACATTACCCATCGTCTTCTTTATATTTAAACTAGCTGACTCGGCAAACGTTGTTATGCCATATAAATCATTTCTAGGTAATTTCTAGTGATTTCTAGTGATAAACGATAATAATTTGATCAGTTATCGAGCGGGATGAAAAATGGTTAAATTACTTAAATGGCTATTAAAAAATAGGGGTTGGTGATAAAAGGGTAAACATTTTAGGGTTGTATGTATTTTTTACGCCGCATTATAAAAAAATAAAAATAAAAAATGTAGTCCGAAAATAAAAATAAAAAATTATGGGGTGACCAACCCTTGTCACTTAGGTTAGGTATGAAAAATAGCTAGTAGCCGATTCTCAGACCTACTGAATATGCATATAAAATTTGGTTAAAATCAGTAAAGCCGTTTCGGAGGAGTAAGGAAACAAACACTGTGACACGAGAATTTTAAATATAAGATTGTAGTTCTAGAATGTTTCTATAGCTCATACATTCTGTGTTATGTGAGCAATGTTCAAATAATTGTCGTTCACACCGCATTTTAGGAACGGAAATTGCTTCCGTATCGGAAAGGGTTCTGTGACATTCATCAGTGTGAATTTGCCATATTTTGTCCAACATCGACGTTGGACAAAATATGGGAAATCACGGAAAAAATAAACTTTTTTCTGATTCTATTCCATAAAACATACATATTATGATAAAGTTTCATCGCTGATTCCGTACTGATAATATTAATTGTTGATTTATTTTGGAATTCGAACAAAATATGCAAACGTGACAAAGAATCCAAAAAATTTTTTGGGTGATGAGCGTAGTGCATTGCAAGGTAGTGATTTGGAATTGTATGTCCAAATAGTTGCGTGACACTGCCGTATAATGGGGAAACATGTTGCTGACCATCACGAGTAAATCATGTTCGTCCCGTCACTTTGTGTTGTGAAAAACTGACATTCGTTCGTATTTTATTAAGTTTTGTTTCTTTGAATCCGTTTGCTGTCAAACATTACTGATGATTACAAAAATTCCAAAAATGACTCACAAAAATCTGTGGTATAGTTACTAAGTACGATATTGTTTGAATTTACTTTTTTAAAAAACACAGGTTTCTGGTTCGCAATATAAGGCACAGCATTTTCTTGGAATAAATGATTAATTTAATTAAGTTGGTAGAATGATAACTACTGATCCAGAGCCCCTGGTTCTAATCCCACGCTCACTACTGTCTTTTCAAAATCATAATGAAATAAAACTCAAAAAACGGTGAAGGAAAACATCGCAAGGAAACTGACAAGTTCCTTGAATTTTTCGAAGTCAATCCACCAACCCGCACTGGGCCAGCGTAGTGCCTAGAATATCTCCTAACGAGAGAAAGCCCCGTATTCCAGCAGTGGGAACGTTTAATAGACTGCTTACTCATGTTTCATGCTTATTTATTTTACAGAAACAAGATTATACGTAAACATAGCTTGTTTATGAATCATAAGAACGTATTTATACGTGTCTATACATAGTACGTATTTATACATAGATCCCATCTATGGCTGGTTCCAATCATTTCACTAATTGGCGTCAAACTGCTTAGTTTGGGGCCAATTAGTGCTGTGTGACGAATGTCCGTCTCTATTTATTTACTAAACATATAATATTGTCTCATCAGATTTATTTTTTGTTTAATTATCTATATACTATTACATTATTTATGTACTGTATCTATGTATTATTTAGTGTAATTGTTGTAATGATTGAGTGTGGGCGTTATCAAAGTTTAATTACTGATAACAATCTGTGCAGTACGAAGAGGCTGGTAACAGTTGAGTGTATGATCAGGCTAATGTCGTGTTTAACCAAGTGTGATATTGAATAGAAACTAGAAATAGATTCAATCGAGATCTGAGATTAAATAAAAAAACTAAATTTAAAAAACTTCTGTGACAAACAGACCTTTTTTTATAATACACACATAACACTACAATTTAAAATTAAAAACAGACCTTTGACTAAATTTCATACTTTTTATGAAATCAATTATATACACTTCTAATGCGATAGTGATAGGTAGGATGAAACGTTATTATTGTTTAGTATTATTAAACAATTCACTCGCTGTTTGTTACATCTTTGAGCGTGTCGTTTTCTAATACTTTTTTGAGCGTTTTATCCCTCACAAAGATGTTTTTTTTAGGATTTTTTTGAAGATTTAGTTTTCAGTTTTTTTAATACTAAAATTCATATAATATAATCATATATTCAAGGTAAAATGAGTAACTTTAATTTTAACTTTCGATAATTCAGATGTGCTTAGTGTAAGTTGTTAGGTATTTAGTTTAGTGTGATTCTTATTATAATTTAAATTGGTTAACAAAAATTCTGGCCATTAATAAACTTTATAACTCTCCCGAATCGACACGAATATAGCTTTGAAATGTTCTGTGTAACAAATTACAATGCGGAGGTGAATAAAATATTTTTATCAAGTCTGTAAGACACACTTAATTAGCAACAATGTTCAAATTTGTATTAATATTCATTTCAAAGCAAGGCTATGACACAGACGTTGAGCTCTTGATCCGAGCTCACAGGAAATTGCGTTGCAAACGAAACATTGTCTCCGGATTACTGTCAATTCGGCACGTCATTTCCGGTTCGCAAAAACATCCGGTAATTATTTGGATGCTCTCATAATGTTCTAGAAAAAGTAAAGAAGGGACCAAACAAAAATGTAAAATTTATAATACACATTTGGTTATTTTCTGTAGACACATATTGAGATAACAAATTACAAATTTGTTAGAACGATATTATTTCGCGTAAATATCTATTTAATTTGTATTTAATTGACGTAGTGTGACACATTGTCCATCCTGGCTTAAAATATCCACAGCCATCTTCACCCTTCTCCTTGCATGGAAGATATCTCTTTCGGTGATAAAGCCACCTTACGTAGCACTAGACTTTTTAAATGTTCTTTATCTTCTTATTTGTTTTTATTTTGGTGTGAAAACTAAAGAGTATCTATCAATCTAGATTTTTCCTCGTAGTATAAATACAACTTCAGCTTTAAATTAACCGTATAAAGATGGCAATTCTTTGTTGTATTTGTATCAAATAATACATAAACATAACCGTATTAGATCTTCAGGTCCCCGAATTATTTTTTTCGCCAAGCAACTTGTAAACATTACCGTATTTTTGTTTACGAATAACGTGATATGATTATATTTATAGCAGGATTAATATCTACTAAAATAAATGAGACCTTTGAATAGGCTAGTATGTAATCAGGACAATCAGGACGTTCCAACACTGTCGCGGTCCCATTTCGATTGTGGTTACGCGTTGAGTCAGCTGAGGCGATCCAATCGTCCCTACGTAGCAGCACTAATTTGGTTACCTGAAACTATCAGTCGGTCTGTGGTTACCGTAACCGTAACGAGGCATTCGTAATTTCATAAGGCTACTCCATTATAACCAGTTCCTTGTACAAATGCCTAGCTAGATTGACAACTATGCAGACGGAGATTGACGGACAGCTTGCTAACAGATTGACAATTGATAGAGATTAGGGGAAAATTGATTGGGAACAGAACGCTGCCTCGCGACTACCATCCTTAATTTATACACAGCAAGGATTAAATATTTAGCTCAAATCAATATGGGATAAACTTAATGCTGAACTAGTTCTAAGGCAGGAAAAAAATCTTAATTATGTCATTATTAAATTAAAATTATTACCAGACAAAAAAAAGTATTCGAGAAACTTCTTCCGTTTTCAAAATAGTTTATAAATAAACGCTTTCCGAATGAATTGCGAAAACAAGAGTACTTTTAATTCCTTTATAAGTATATCTGAAAGTAACTCTGTCCGTATACCTGTTTACGCTTTCACGCCTAAGCTATAGAACAGATTTGAATGAAATTTTAAATGGACATTTCGAGACTAAGACAGGTCATAAACTAATGTTATGGAGTTGAAAGGGTGCTGTATGCAAGAAGTTTTGTAATTTTTGAAGAGTTAAAAGTGTAAAACATTTTTTTAGGACTGTGATTCGGTGAAACTTTGAATGCCAATTGATAAATATGGCATTCAAAGTTTGTAGAACCTATCAATCGTGTTTATGCCGAAAATAAATTAATGTAAAAACTGGCAAGCCACGCTACACAGCCAGTAGGTACGTACTTAATAAATACAAAACGCAATTAGTTCGAGAAGTCCCCACACAATACCAATCAAACAATAAACATAAAAAAGCAAGTCTGAAACAGACTTAATTAATGATGAAATGGAAAACACTCAAATTTTCGAGATAACGAAGAATTGTTTGAAGTCCCTTCGGGGTATTGGGCAGAATTATCGCTTTTATGATGATTTCGCATTGTTTGTTGCCTCTCTGTAGCTACGTTTTTAGTGGTTTTTTATAAAGAACGATCGGAAAATATTCGTGTTCATTTACCTATAGAAGAACAATTTACGTCAGTATTGAGCATGATTTTAGCTTAAATAGAACATTTTACTATTAATAGAGAGAGTATATATTTATTTAGTTCCTGCTTAAAATAAACAGCCCACTAAATGTTCCCACTGCTGGGACTCGGGACCTTCTCTCACAAAGAGAGAGCCCTGACCACAATCCACCACACTGGCCCAGTGCGGGTTGGTCCACATGACTTTGAAAGATTCTAGGTACATGTCGGTTTCCTCACGACATTTTCCTTCACCGTTTTAAGTTAGCAGCATTACGCACATGACTTCAAAAAGACAGTGGTGCGTGTGGTTTTGAACCCGGAGTCTCAGGATCGGCAGGCGCCGTTCTCCCGACTAGACCAGCCGTAACTTAGGTAGCTCATGCTTAAATATGCGTTTTTTATACAAAGTAAAAAAACTCTTTGAAAAAAAAACACACTCCCTATTATAAACAACAACTATTTAGTAATTTGTAAGCTATATAAGCGATTTTTTACTGGTTGTAAGAAAGCCATCGCACTCAGCGATAAGCCCACCGCTTTTGTCGTAATTTTAAAATTTGTTTTTTTAATTTTTGTGGGTAAAAATTTAACACTACGATGAAAGTAAATTTACGAAAGTGGCTTTTGAAAACTAGCCCCGTCGCGTCGTTCGTTTAGAGGTTTTCAGTAATTTAAACAACTAAATTAAAACTATATCCCAGATTTAACTAAAAACGTAGTACCCACACACTTTAATAGTATTCGTAGCTTTTTTGTCTACGGAAGCTACGAAGCACTACGAAGTTGTGAAAAAAAGTACTCGAATTATTTGTTTCGTTTTTAGTTAAATCTGGGATATAGTTTTAATTTAGTTGTTTAAATTTCAAATTTTCAAAGGCAAAGATAAAATTGTAACTTTGCGAATAGACTTAAGATTTATTCTAGTATATTTCAAGATATATCTATACAAATAAATAAAATTAGAGTGTCTGTTCAAATTACCGTCTTACCATCAGGCACATGTCGTGTTCGTCTCGTCACTTTTTATTAAAAAAAAAAGTAAAGGTATATTATGGTACCCTAAAATTAATTATGTCGGTCTGTCTGTTTGTTTCGGCTATTTTACGAAATGGCTAGATCGATTATGACGAGACTTTTGCTACCAGATAGCTGATGTTCTAAGGCTACTTGTGGAAAAGAATTAGGTTTCCGTGAAAAAAGAAAATCCTTAAAACGCGGGTCGAATTGCGGGCACAGCCAGTTGATATATAAGTACTTGTTGTAACAGTAAGGCTTTGTGTGCAACCCAATTATAGTTGTTGTGTGTACTGTGCCCTTTATGCATAGTGGTATATTTAATTTTTGATACCTAACTTTATATTTCAACAAATGTATGTACGTAGATGCAATTTATAAATAAACTAGCAGCATCACTCGGTAAACTTCCTTTTTCTATTATTTTCCTGCGATAAAAGTATCCTTTATGTTATTCTAGACAATACCTCTAATCTAGCTACGTTCCAAATTTTAATCTGATTCATTTAGACGTTCCGACGTGATTGAGCAACAAATATTCAAACATCCTAATATCTAATCATCCAGACTTTCTCATTTACAAAATACAATTAATAGAAATTAATCTTCAATCATATTTTTTTCAAGATACATTGTCCTTATATCAGAACAGTAATGTTTTACTAGTCGTATAGGAAAATGGATGAAACCGTACTATAATGTAACGAAAAATGGTCGTAATTGCATAGAAATGATACTGAACAAATAAAACTTAATAAACCTGCAAAGAGAAATGAACTTGCTTACTCTGCTCACTCATAATTACAAAAAAAAAACATGGACGTATAAAGAACGCCGGGACTTAAGACCACTGAAAAACGACAGGACATTATTTATTTGCAGCCCCTCTTTGGGTTTTAATTCGGATTTATGTATGTACATTAAAGAAAGAGGCTTATATTCCGGACCCGCTACTGCGACACGAGAGGTGTAGCACCTTTATTTTTACATTACGTTTTCGCAAAAAAATATGCGCGGTTCTGTAATACTGCTGTGTAACTTGCCCCATCCCATTTCGGTACACATACTCGGGCTATCATCATTCCGTTTCAATGGCTGTTATTTCTTTTTTGTTTATTTTTGTAGCGGTGAAAAAGTTGAAAGGATATCTTAAGCAGTTTTAATGCAGTTTATTCGGTGGCTTTTTCTGGTATTGTGATCGTGAACATAAAACAATAGATGTTTTGAGAGACTTATTATATACTAGCGACCCACCCCAGCTTCGCACGAGTGCAATGCTGATACTTAATTCATAAATAAATAAATATATAAATACTTAATTTATAAATAAATAAATAAATAAATAAGATATAGTTATTCTGGGTGATCCCTAAGAGATAGATATATACCATCTTGGACTTTTTGTAGTCCTTTTTAAGGAGTAGAATACTGCAGTACATTATTTTGATCCCTCTCGTAGGGTTCATCTGGATGAACCGTTTGCAATTTAAGCGCAAAAAATGTGATTATTGAGAGACGAACTTCTTAGGATTCCATGGATTCACCGTGCGGGTGCCGGGTCCATCGTGTGGCAGAGAGAGAAATCTCGAATAGACCCCAAGACTTGTGACTCGGGCGTAGGTTTAAAAAGGACCCCTTTTGGTGACATCACATAAGAAATCTTGAAAATTATCAGTTACTCTGCTGTGTTTTATGCGTGTATTATTCATATACGGGGTTTGTAATAGATATACCAATTCAAGAGGCAAAATCTGTTTCGTAGTTTTAAAGAGCATACATAGGGACATACAGACGTGGGAAGTGACTTTGTTTTTTAATATAGTGACAAGTAAATATGGTATTTAGAGTTTAACTAAAAGTAAGTTTGAGATGTAGATGCAGTATCATTTATCGTTTCAATATATATGTTATTTGTTTAACACGCTTTATTCTAATTAACTGGTCTGAATTGAACTGCAAATATTTAGTGTGATGAATTCAAATGTTTGCACTGAGTCTGGGTGTTGCTATGGATAATAAGTTTATATTTCAAACTAGATAAGTATTATATCAGCTATCTGGCCGCCATCATACGAGCTTTGCTTAGTTTGGGGTCAGATGGTGTTGCGTGTGAATTGTCCACCAATTACCATAAAAACTGTTCTATTTGTCACGAACGTTCATCGAGCAAAACATTATCGCTTTTGAGTTGTCATACATTCTAGTACATGTACTTTACTTTCTTATAATAAAATAAATAATTTCCCTATCCAATCCATAGATTTTTATGAAAATTAATCCATCTTGTATCCACTCCGACTCGCAATATCCCAGGTTTATCGAATAGCGAGCGCGACTATGAAATGTGGAAAGATGCACTCTTTTCTGATACGTCGTTATTGCCCCTACACAATGTTGGTCCAATCTGTTCTCAGTTTGAATGAAGCCGGTTCCCTTCGGTTCACAATAATATTTCGCGCGACGCTACATCTCGTTTCTTGATTTCGTTACGGCTATTGCCCGTCTCTTTTATGGAATCGTCCTTTGAACGCCTTTGCCATCCAAGTTCTACCTTGCAATATTTGATGTGATCTACATATAATTTCGTGCTGCTCCAACGTTTTACTCTGGTTTTATTGATCTCTGTTCTGAAATTGTAACTTTATTGGACTTTTTAAATCATGTCAAACGTCACAGACAAAATTTGTAATTTAAAATATAAGAAGAATGTATCTGCTAGTTTGTGTTGTTTTGTCGCAATAAAAAATATATGATTGTACATAATGGATTATTATCAGTTTAATCGGATTATTTGCTCAGTTTGGGGGTAGATGGTGTTGTGTGTGTCCACACATATTTGTTTAGGTATTTTATTGTTTTAATTTATAACAAATTATCATATTATTTTTACAAACTATTAGTTACAATGTTGTGAATATATATTAATACGACTGGCCTCGTGGTTTAGTTGTTAGTAAGTCTGCTCAATGAACCATAGATCGTGGGTACAATTTCTGCCCATGAAAACATATGTGCGATGGATATTGGTCATTGTGCTGTGTGTGAGTGATTACATAAATCACAAATTACAGTTAATGAATTAAAAAGTATTTTATCAGCTCTCTGGCTCCCACAATACAGGATTTTCTTAATTTGTAGTTAGATAGTTATGTCTGAAAAAATGCGCACTATATATTAGTTTCATCGATATTTTATTAAAAAACGTTACATTATTTATCCACAGTTTTGTTTCCACTGAAATGTTTACAATATACTTACCTATATATCAAAAATACGTAAAGTATTGTAAAAAAACAATACCTTTAACACGATAACTATATTTAACAAAATCCTACTAATATTATAAATGCAAGATTGTATAAAATTGGATGTTTGTTAGCTTAGCTTAAATTTGGAACTAAAAAAATCAAATAGCTAGCTGGCTACTTTCTACGTGCAAAATGCTGTAGTTCTAAATTAATAGCCATTTTCTTTAGCGGCTAAGTCACCGGCAAATACCTACGTGTGTAATAATACTAAATGAAATAATTTTACCTCGTAGAAAAAACAAAACACGACCTTCTTTTAAATTATACATGCGATTTTAAGTAACCGAGATTCAGGCATCTCTCTGCGACCCTCGATTCCGCTTATCTGCGTGATTTTTCCTCCATATCCTTTCGGGATAAATTGATTGAATAACGTTTGATTCGCAAAGGTTTTTCCATTTACATGACAACAGCCCATTACTTTATTAGGGAAAACATCCTGGGCGTTTTTTTAGGGTAAATAAAATACAATCCTTTGCATATTATTTAAAATATTTGTTTAACAAAAATTTGGTTTTTGATTTTAGAATACTTAAAAAAAGCTTTACGACACAAAAATTTCATAGTATCTAATATTTAGTCTATATTTGACGTTGTGAAAAAAATACATAAGCATTTAAGTAAAATAATTTCTACTTATTACTCTACATGGTACCACACGGTACCTACTAGGTACTGTGCTAACTTCTTTTGTGATTTTATTCATTTTTGATACAAACTGATTAGTACACATGTATATAAAACATAAAATATGTATAATAAACATTTGAAAAATGCATATGTATTCAAATAGATTGAATAAATTTTATGTTCGATATGAGCTAGTAAATTATCTCATATGGATCCATATATGTATATGATGAACTTTAAATTGCTGTAACTCCATATTTCTGTTTTTTTTTTTGATCGTTGTAATTGTTTGATTGACTTGATTTTTGGTTCTGCTGGAATCGTACATTTTTATGACGCTAATAACAAAACAAAATGAAACCAACAATAACAATTCCTAAGTGAACCAACTCAGCAGTCGACTCGTTATATATTAACATACTTTGTTTTAAAAATACAAATTAAAAAATGTTGGTTGTCATTTTTCACACGACAAAGTATGTAGTGTATGTAAATTAGACAGATAATATAATATACATTTATTTTAAATACATTATGCCACATATAAACACTCTCACAGAATAACGATTTACGGCATAAAACCAGAAATTATTATCACCTAGTTGCAATTACTATTATTTTCTTTCTTCTATGAAATATAAAATTATAACTTGGAACGAATAAAAGTGACCTAGTTTTAACACCAAGAAGTCTTAAAGCTAACCATAGAAATACCAGTCATAAGCTGTGTGGCTTGTAGAAATAAGAGCTTTAAAACTGCTCACCTTTTCTTTATAAAGAAACTGAGACACTACAGATGAAAGGAAAATTATAAATGAATGAAAATACATATTTCTTTTTGGAAATCTTTAGAAATGAAAGACAATAGTTATACAGCAGTCAACATGATCATGGACCAGAAAATTTGAATATATTTATAATGTAGGTAATGAGCAAATCTTGTTTATGTGTAAACTAGAAGTTCTAGCATTTTCATAGTTTTTACCTTCACCAACAGCAGATACAAGATTCAATCAAACATTTTTCTGTCAAATAAATTGTCAACGAAATGAAATGTTCTTTTAATTTAATTGTTCTTAAAATTTAAATTACTTCAATAGACGACAATTAACCTATTTGGATACTGTTCATACAAAAACGGCAATTAAAAAATGGCAGAAGAATTTCTTCACAAACATCATAAAAATCGGTCGAGCCGTTTTGGAGGAGTACAGTCACAATTACTGTGACACTTATCGATTGTCTACATAAGTAGAATTTATTGCTTTGTGATTTTTTAACACATTTTCAATAATCTAAATAAAAATTACTGCTTTCGGCTATGTGCAAATTTCATAATATCTAACCAGCGTATCTCAATCATTCATTTAAAACTAATGATGTCAAAAACTTGTAATTTTTTTAGCACTTTCTTCAGAGTGTATTTATTGGCATTTGTGACGGCTAACAAATTTGAAAAATAATCGTCCTTAAGTATTTTTTTATCGTGACCGTAAAATTTCGTTGACTGTAGAATAAAACTAGAAACATTTTTTAATCTTTCTAAACACTTTAACTACTAAGTTATGATGGTATAATATGACAGAGTAAACTAGTTTTGTTACTCAGCTTTAATGCGTTTTAATCCACTTGCCTGTTTACTACGCACAATATTTCTGGTTAATTTGATGTTGATTTCAATACTTGCATTAGCATTATACTTAACTACTTACATATTATAAATTTCGTTATTTTTAGGTTATTTTTAAAAAGTCATACATTTTAATGTGGGATTTTAGGGCATGCACGGATTGCTCTTTCACTAATTATTATCAGAACATGCGAAATGGAGATGTGGACTATTGCCCAGTTGTGTATCGTTCGGCTTATCCGACATTTTCAGTACTATATTGAGCGCATTACCATAATGCAACACAGAGTACCCTTTGTCCGACCCGCATATGCTCAAAATCG
Source organism: Ectropis crepuscularia (assembly GCA_963693475.1). Classification (NCBI taxonomy): domain Eukaryota; kingdom Metazoa; phylum Arthropoda; class Insecta; order Lepidoptera; family Geometridae; genus Ectropis; species Ectropis crepuscularia. The sequence continues at coordinate 23,607,822 of OY856338.1, forward strand.
ATTCAACCGTGTAGTAAGCACTACGCTGACTACGTATACAGAAAGTTGCCAGGATTTTGTCAAAATATCCCATATTTCTAAAGTATGAAAAAGTTTTTGTTAGAGTTATAATTACTAAATCTCTTCAGACAACCATCATCAATCATCAACAGCCCACTAAATGTTCCCACTGCTGGGAGTCGGGGCCTTCTCTCGCAAGGAGAGAGTTTAGACCATAATCCACCACGCTGGCCTAGTGCGGGTTGGACATTTGATACAAAATTAACTTGTTGCATTTACCTCGAAAGTGAGATAAAATATCAGATTAATTGTAATTTGTTTTAACATTTTTTGATTAGTTAATAATTTTCGAATAAGTAAGCAATACCATATGAATTCCTCTGAAGAATATAATAGATCAGATAGATAGATTACCTCTCCTACATTAAATTAAATGAAATAAAAAGTACCCAAAGGCCAAACATGGTAAAGTAGCAGTTGGTGACCTCATCACAGAGAGCGGTCAAGGCGATTAATAAGTGGCGAATAAGCATTTGAAAGATTGTTTAAAATATGCTTGTATAAATAGTGTTTTTTTATAATGCATCAATAAAACAAATACCTGGCAAATGACAGCCAATTGTCATATCACAAATATTTTAAATTATGTCATTTAAAAACTGTTAGGATTTTTTTTAAACGTGTTCTCACAATTCATTCGACTGAATGAAATTGTTCTCAATGCAGTTCGCATTCATATTATTCACATTTGAGTGATCGGGAAAACTTCCTCTAATGGCAACACTAGACTATGTATATTTGATGTACCAAACGGGACCGAGCTCCGGTAATGTAATTTGAAAAACCGAAACATTACGGGACACGATGTCGGCCTACCAGGTACAATCGCAACAAGAACTCCTTTCAGAAACTTGCAGAAAACAAACAAAATTCAATGTCAAAATTGCAGGTAACTTTTCTAATTATGCAAATAACGAAATAATATTTCAGTTTTAAAACATTACAAAATCAATAAACAATAGGATATTTCTTTAGGAATCTGTCAATCTGCCATATCATCTATATATAAAATATATATTAGCTCTGAAACCGCTTGTACTTAATTCCATGGTTAAAATAATTTTAAATGTGTAGTAGTCATATTGACATAATTGTGCAAATAATGGCCTAAACTGTTTCAAGACAAAGAAAGGTATAGTCGTGCTGTTTTTTTTTCTCGACTTGACAGAGGCACTACCCAGCCACTAGATATACGACTCAAATCAGATGGTAAACATTTACACAAGTTTGTCATCACCACTGGCTGAACCTGTTAAACAAAACATGGTGAGGAAACCATGGATGGAACATGTAATATTTGCCAAAGGTGGATTGTGGCTTTGAGGGGAAGGCCCCTTCTGAAAGAAGCCCTCGAGTTGTAGCAATAATATGAACTAAAAGTGGACCACTTATGCTAGGCTAGAGCAAATTATTGGGGTACGGTAGTTCGTAATTTTGACATAATTAGCACAAAAATTAAAGAAAGATGACAAAAACGGTAAAGTTTTGAATAAATAGTGCAACACACTTTTAGTCTCGATGTTACTAGTGGCAGAGCAAGCCGTGTTCTTATTTAGGTAACCGAGGTAATATTGTCTACCTGTGGTAGTTCTACTTATGTAGTTTGTATATTCGTGCGCGGACTACTTTCCAATGTTAGTTTTTATCGTATTGTTACGAAACGTTCCAATTGTACAGAAATAGCAATACACAGTTAAAGTTACTAATTTTTTATTAAAAATTGGTTGAATAGATGTGATTTATTATTTGATGTAATCGTATTTAGAGGCCCGAAAAGTACAATATAAATGCTCATTAAATTTGTGAATAGGCATAGTATTATCTCGTAAATAGCACATCTCTTCAAAAAAGTGTTTGTTGCTATTATAGATATTATCCATCTCTTGAAATTTCTACGTTTTCAAGAGCAATGTTTACGAATGTATTCGACAGTATTAACTGTGGTTTAGTTTTTGCGATTTTGGTTGTATTTTATTTTTCGAGAGACGATTTATTCCGGGTAACTTGAGTTTATCAAATAAACAATAGCATATTTATGTGGAGAACGCATCTCATGACAAATGTTTGACGATAAGCCCTGTAATCTCCTTGGAAACAAAATAAATCTTATATGATCAAGAACGCCTATGTTTGGTTAAAAGTAGTTTTGCTAACAGTTGGCCACTGTGTAATAACTCACTTACATTTCTTAAATAATATATCATACTAGCGGCCCGTGCCGGCGTCGCTCGGATAATAACCTAGATACCAACTAAAGCGCCATCTGCCGGGCTGATTTGTGAATCTAAACCATCCAGAGCCCTACCTAAACGTGTACAAAAAAAATCATTCAAATCGGCCCAGCCGTTTCGGAGGACTTTATTAACAACGAAAAGTGGCATTGATTTTTATAAATAATATATCATATTCTTATATATATTGATGTATTGTCACAAAAACCATTAAGCGTAATAGTCCTATAATGAGTGGAATATTCCAGTAATTAGAATAATGTGTTTATATTTTTCGTGAAAATTTCAGTAGCTTTACTGGGCACACTCCCTACAGCTAATGGGTTTGATAATTTTGATTATATCTGGAATTTCATGAGTCTATGAATAAATGAAACGTTAAACTAGTAGTTAGTTAATTAATTAACGTAGCTAAAGATAATGTAGTTAGTTAATTAACGTAGCTTCCATTGTAATTTAGTTTTGCCAATCAAGGTTCTGTGTAAAGAAAATAAGAATAGTGTCTCAATAAATTAAAATACTTAAAATAGATAAAAAACATGAATAAATACAAAATGAATTGTGTTTTAAATACATAGTTATACCTAATCAACAAAGTAAAGTACATATGTCTATTAATTATTCAACATTTTATTTTATTTTTTCCACGTCGAATAACATTGCTTATTTATTATAACATCGCAATCAGTCACACATACCAGAAGAATTTCCTAATTTATTTAACATTATCGTTACATTACGCTTTAAGTACAAAAAAAAAACAGAATCGCATTGCAGCACTCTCCAATTGCTCTCGAAGCTCGTAAAATTTTATTTTCGGACTGAATTTTAGAATCGCAATGTAAAGAAACGTTCCAAGTGCTAGCGGCAACGTGTAAGTTCAATAACTCCTGGTGAATACTGTATGGATGGTGGAAAAAACTGCAACAAATTCTGCTCACGTTTTGATTGGGAACCGCTGGTCAGATTGATTTTTGAACGACCAGTCTTCTATGCATGCAGATAGTATACTAACATAGCTGTAAATTGTCGAACTATTCTATATGTATGTTTATGGGATTTAATCATTTTCTTTTAGTTTTAACAGATTTTATTGAATGTATAATATTTTTCGGATTACTCGCAGCTCGAAAAAGTAATATGCCAATGAGATTAGGCTGTATTTAATAGTTGACAGTCATTAGCTCACGTAAGCCTTAATAAAATCTAAGGTTTAAGATAACGAAAATAGTATATTTCATAATGGAAAATAATTTTCACAAATAATATACAACAGTCTAGTCCAGATTGACTCTACACAAGAACTATACCGCCACACATTTATGTTACCTTCTACTATTAGTTCGACTGTAGTACGTTAACGCTCAACCTAGTTCGATCTCTCGCTAAACTCACTAACCTCACTAACGCTATAAGCTTAATCACTTCTGTACCTAATCGGGCCGGTTACTTCAATTAGATCCAAACATACCTGTGAACTAAACGTAAAGCTCCCGTTAAGTAAGCTGCAAACGTAATACGTTTGAGTGCAAAAACGAAACGTAAATAGTTTGGGGGACTCGTTTAATCCAACAAATCCTTTAATGGACGTTCAGAAATGTTATCTAAAAGGTGAAACCGCTTACCGAACCTTCAGACTCTCAACATGAATTAGCAAGGGTGATGAGAGTAATAGATAAAGTAATAATTCAGGTATTAGTAAACAATTTACAAGGCTAGGTGTATCTCTATGATGATACCTTTATTAACATGTTCATTTCGTTATACAATGAGAATTTGTAAGATCATTTTCTATAGCTACTTACATTACAATAACATATAGAAGTGATGGTATCTACATGATATGAATATGAAATATCTATTTTTGAATTTTCTGAAATCATCTCCAACGATATTTGTATCTGTCTACAGAGTCGTCACCAAAGAAGGAGTCTTTAAAGTTAAAGTTAAGTAGAAGATGCTACTTGAATCATATTATGGGGAAATCATATATTCACTTTCATCTATACTAATATTATAAAGCTGAAGAGTTTGTTTGTTTGTTTGTTTGTTTGTTTGTTTGAACGCTAGGATCTCGGAAACTACAGGACCGATACGAAAGATTCTTTTTCTGTTGGATAGTCCATTTATCGAGGAAGGCTATAGGCTATATAACATAACGCTACCATCAATAGGTACGGAGTATGAGTGAAGAATGTAACAAAAACGGGGAAAAATATTTCTCTTTGAGAGCTTTAGTACCGTGAATTTAAATTCTCTTTGGTCACTGAAGTCTGTGACAGGGCGTGTCTACATTTGAAGTTTGTGTCATTTGAAGTAATCACATTTGTTCCAGCCTAGCGAAACTTAATGCATTAAAATCGTTTCGTAAAAATGTATGAAACTTTACCAGACAATTTCCTCGCACAGTTTAGGTTCTTTTTCTTATGCTTCATTTATTTCACAACGTAATTTGCGAATGTAATTTTTACGTAGGTACATAAATACTTATTCTTGTCTTTTGACTTTTGACCGTTTCTCCGTCAAACCATCAGATACTTCAAATTGCTTGTCATAGCGTAGGGGAGACAGGGGTAGCTCTGAACACTTTTTATTATTTGGGTTTATACTAAATAATAAATATTAATTATATATATTTATCTGGACCCATGAAACTAACGCACTCTCCATATTTCTCAACCTCTATTTTGTTCATATTAGCTCTAGCCGCGGGGCACATTTGACACCTTTAGGGAAATCTTTGAAAAACAAAGAAAAATTAAAAACTATGTAGTCTAGAATATAATATATTAGTATTTTACTTTTGAACATAGGCATTTATAGTACCATACAATCGTTGACATCGCACAGCTCATTCGACATCATCTTAATTCACATAACTTTCCCTTTTCTTTTTTTTATTTCTACCTTGTTGACTATTACAAGAAACAATTAAGTCAATTGACTACTAATTGACTACTTTTTGGTGTATCAAAAATTGAAGAATGAAGTTGAAACTTAAAAATCCGTCGAGAGTCGGGATCCATTATTATTCGACATACAATCTAATTGTTCAATGGATTCGATATTATTATTGGACATACAATGTAATTGTTCAATGGATCCCGACTGTTCAGTTGTAATGTTCTTTTATTACAAAATATTGTACATATTTCAATAGTATTAAAACAATAACATATTATAGAATTCTAGACCACCAGAAATCTAAATGCTTGTTTTATTCTTTTCAGTTTTTTTAGTACCTATGCGAGTACGTAGTTTGGTTCACTTTTTACGCAGTCGGGTTTTTGAGTTTTTAAATTATATTTTTTTATTTTATACTTTTTAGTTATGAACAATGTTGTGAATGTTTTTTTTAAAGTGGCAGAGCCTTTATTAACAAAACTAAAATACAATGAGAACTACACTACGCTACATACCTAACTAACTACTTACACTAAGCACATCTGAATTATCCATAGACCAATGAAGGTCTACAGATAATCAAGATGTTCAAGCCCACTACCAATCGGAAGCGTACCCAGCATGCTGGCGGCATTACCACGCTGAATGGCAATGCTTATGCGTTGGGCCAAATAAACGCCAGCATTTTGGTCACGCGTCGCGTCGACCAAGCGCTCGGAAAGGCGTTTGAAAATGAGGTGAGCTCCCGGCCCCCACGGACCCAATGTCTCAACCCCAAATGGTTCAAATATGTAACCTCTTCCGAGGGTTGCATATTTGCGCCGTTTGAGTCGCTCAGCTGAATTAGCCGCTGCACCAGCCCTACTATGTGTCTCTGGAAGGTGTGATGGTGCCAGAGTATCGACGCAAGTTGCGTCCCACACTAGGGGCCGACCCAACTTCCAAGGCACAACAGTCATGCCGTCAGGTCTTTTGCCATCGTCACGCGCAAGGCCACTCGGTTCGAGTATGGCTGGGACATTGGCGGTGGAAAAAGCCCGGCGTATGATGTCGTTCAGGCTGGCGTGGCGGCCAATACGACCCGCGCTTTTCGAGCAAGAGAGACCGTGGTGACCGAGTTGGTCGACGGCAGTACCACAATGGCACCAATGGGATTCATAGCACCTCGCACCCAAGCGTAAGCTAACAGCTAGACGAAATGCAGTTGGATCTAATAGGCTACCGGTATTGAAAGATGGCAAAGCTTGTAACCAAAGGCCCGATTCCCACACAGACACAGCAAGGATACGAGCACGATCCGCGATACTAGGACACGTATCGAGAAGAGAGTTCCGTGCTAGATCGCAGATCGGTCGATCCCACTGTCTCTGAGATGACAGACATCTGGGGAAATCGTTGTTTGGACAAGCCAGCCTCCAAGCATTCTTAGCCTCGCACAAATTAGCTACTACTACATCCGAATATTCCGAATGGCCTAATGAGGGTGCGAGAATTTTGTCTATTAGATTTTAAGTACTATGAACTGAGGACAAGAATGCCGGTAAAGCTACACTTGAAATTTGGCGGACCCCTAGGCCTCCCAACCGTATGGGTAGTGAGGCTTGTGACCAGGCCCTCCCACTCAGGTCCACATTCAACACCGATATCAGAGATTCCTTTACGACATTGTCTAAGCTCCCAAGGAGCTCACCATGTTTCCACAGTGGACTACATCGTAAAGCGTAATGTTAATATGCTCAACATAATAATATGCATCTTTTGGTTGTTGACCAAATGTCTTCGTTTCTACTGATATAATTTGTAGGATTTTCTACTGCATGTAATTCATATTTATAGTTTTGTGTTAGTATAGGTTTTCGATTGACGTTGAGTACCTACTAAATCGTTTGAAGTTGGAGATGGGCGACCGAGGCGGAGCAATCCGAGAGTGGTTCCGTGTTCCCACTATCAGCGGCAGAGTTGAAACCCCATGGAGGTTTATTAGTAGATAGGGGCACCATATCCATACATGATATAGAGTGCAACATAACCCGGCTGTCTCCCGGGCGGGGCAGTAGGGTACCTATGCGTAAATACATTTCCTGCACGTACGAAAAAAAGGTAGTCCAATATACCTACTAGCATAGATCGTAGAACCCAAGATGGGCCCCATCCCAAACTTCACGGCGCACGCTATCATGTCAATGTTGGGAAGAGTGAGCTCACTCTTTCCGTTCTAGTCGTTTGCAGGACGCGGTGGACGCCGGAAGTTTTTACCTATCATTATTCGGTATCAACAACCAAAATAAGTAGAACCACAGCAAATCTCGCCGCTAGCGATTATAGAGGTCAAGTAGATTGGTTGATTGTAAACCACTTACGATACATACAGAGACGCAGTTTATTACCAATTTCAAGGTGCTCAGGGCACATCTATTGATTTATATCGATGCCTACTAGATACATTAGTATATAATGTCCATCCACATCCACACGTACACTTAGTTATACGAAGTTTTCTGCTACCTAAAAACCTATAAATGTGAGAATGGTTGTTACTCAACTTTAAATCGATATACATCCTAAACAATCAGTCAAATCGAAAAACATTGAGAGAAAGCTAAACATTATTTTTAAATACCTATTCAACGATACCCCTCTTGACATATTTTGGTGATTTTCATTTTTTTTATTTGGACAATATGGCGTCCTGAATCCGCCATATTGGACTTACACTAATGACATGTCTTTAGTGTCACTCGCCAGATTAAGAGGAATCGATTGACGTGTGAATCATAAAAATCGGCCCAGGCGTTTGGTCTATATAGTGCCTCAAAGGAACATACAAACATACATACATACATAGACTGTTAAACACATTACCACTCCTTTGCGTCGCGCAGTCGGGTAAAAATAACTCATGATGGCAAAGTACTTGGTTGATTAGGTCCCGTTCTAGTAATATTGACTGAAATGTTCAAAAGTCCCCGGTAATTTTGCGTCAAATCTGCCCCAACACTATCTTTCATAAATAAAAACCTCTAGACTAAACAATTACATTATATTTGGGTCTGTATTAGCAGCATTAAAAGAGTTGGTACGCTCTACATATATTAAAAATGTTTACTTACTGAATTATAAAAATAAAAGTTGTAATTTGAGAAACTTTTAATCCCAAAAAATATTGAATAAGACATAATTATGCTAAGCTATATGAATTGTTGAAGCTATATGAAGTAAGCTATATGAAGTTACGGTGGTCTAGTCGGGAGAACGGCGGCTGCCGATCCGGCGACCCCGGGTTCAAACCCCACACGCACCACTGTCTTTTCGAAGTCATGTGCGTAATGCCGCTAACTTAAAAACGGTGAAGGAAAACATCGTGAGGAAACCGACATGTACCTAGAATCTTTCGAAGTCATGTGTCATCCGCAAACCCGCACTGGGCCAGCGTGGTGGATTATGGCCTTAACTCTCTCCTGCGAGAGAAGGCCCCGAGTCCCAGCAGTGGGAACGTTTAGTGGGCCGTTGATGTTGATATGAATTGTTGATTGATGAATGTTTGAAGTTGATGAATGATTGAAGATGATGAATTGTCGATATGAATTGCAAATGCGTCGCCACTTTTGCATCTATCAATATCGAAAAAAGCGCAATAAATTGTTATCGGCAATCATTGCTTACGGATTGTATATTGTTTTTATTTAGCAAAATAGTTGTTTTATTATTATTAAATTAATTTTAAATGTTATTAAGTTATATGAGTATTTAATTTGTTGCACCGTAAAACATAAGCAACGAGCGGCCCGCTCCGGCTTCGCTCGAATAATCACCTAGATATCAACTGCAGCGCCATCTGCCGGGCTGATTTGTAAATCGAAACCTTCCAGGGCTCTATCCAAACGTATACAAAAAAAATCATTCAAATCGGTCCGGCCGTTTAGGAGGAGTTGATTAACAACAAAAAGTGGCATTGATTTTTATATATACATATAGATGTGTAAACAGAGTGTCGGAGATTTTAGAGTTAGAAAATGCAAAAATCAAAAAATATTTATTTATTTATTTTCTAACTTCTAACGACCTCTGCTCAAAATCGCCCAATCTCCCCTATTTCGATAAAGAAGCAAAATATTAATTATTATATTAATTTGATATTAATTATATAGTTTCATTTACGGTGGCTATTTTATCAATATGCCACGAATAAATCGTTTTATAACTTGTGAAATATGTGGATACAGAGCCATGCAAGTAAAAGGAGAAAAACGGAAATTCATGGCAAAGTTTCCGATAGATGAAATCCGGTAAGTTTTAAATCAGTTCAAAGAGAATGTATCAGTTGTACACTGTTAAAAGTGTACGTTTTATAGTCTAGCAAGTTATTAAAATCATCATTTATTGTTATTGTGGATAACTACTAGTGATGTACCTCAAATGTACCTTAAATCAAAGAGCCTTAAATATCGATAAATTTGAGACACACATCAGAGCAATGGAAGAAATAATAAGAATACCAATAATCAGGAGAATAATTTGCTTCGTAACAGTTACCTTAATAAGTACCTATATCCACATAGTATATATTCAAAAGTAATATTATGTTAAGCTGAAATATCAGATTTAAAAAGTAAATTTAAACGTATATTAACTGACAAGTATATCTGAGTATATCCAGTACTCTCTCCTTGCGAGAGAAGGCCCCGAGTCCCAGCAGTGGGAACATTTAGTGGGCTGTGGATGATGATGATATCCAGTACCGCTTTATTTATTGTTAATGAGTGTAGTGTGTAGGTCGCAGCATGCAACTAGCTTACTCAACCGTTTAATCAACAGCCTATCTTAGAAATTGTCTTTTAAGTAATTTGCAAATATTTTTCAGGTGCAAGAAGTGGGTTAAAGCTGTGGGCAACGAAGATTTAGTATACGTTCCAATAGAAAAGTTACACTCATTGAAATATATATGTGGAGATCATTTTGAGAATAAAGTATTTCATAAGAAAAAAAAACCGACAAAAAAGTCTGCTATACCTATACCCACAAAAAACCTTAAGACTGGCCCACTTCCTGACGAAATGCTAGTTGAATTTCCTTGTCGTATCAATTCTAAAACAAAATTTACCATAAATGTTTGTCAAGAGATACGCGACAATGAAAAATCGAAATGCCAGGTTGAACCAATAGCTGGGACTAGTAACTTGGGTATCGTCTTTTCAAAATCTTTATTGCTTTTTTTAACAAAAATAGTTTTTATCCCTTTTTTTCCTTATTATCCATTTTTTAATAATGTTTTAAGCGCCAAAGACTTAATATGTGGCACTATAGAGGTATTCTCGAATATCTTAATTTATATTATGTACACGTGGAGATTTATGAAGTGAAAACTTATTTAGGCGCACCACACATTGATTTTTCGTGGGCTTTGAATTGAGCTCAATCTTCACGCTTAAAAATGAAATAAATCTTTGGGAAAACTCGGAAACTCGTCAACATTTCTAGGTGACCATGTTTAGAAGCATGGGCATCTTGTCTCTTAGTCTAGATGGTCATTCTTAGAAGACTTATTTAGACGACAATGCTTTGAATATTTATTCCAGCGACCTCCGGTTTCACCCCCGTTGTTTCCTGTTAGTGAGCTATCAAATTCCAAGTTATAAAGGTTTCACTTCTAACTGCAGTCCCTATGGCTGCCATTTTTTTGTGTTATCAAATACTATTTCATTCAAACTTATTGTGATTTCGTTTTATTTAATGTCAAAATTACAATTAAGTTAGTATTGTTTATTCTCTCACACATTTTTATAATTGCTTTTCCTGTCGCTTTCATACATTATTTAGTTTTGAAACTCTTTATTTTTTAAATTTTTAAATAAATAAATAAACATTATGTAAATACATTTAACAGGTGAATTATTGTAATAAACACAATATTTTTTGTTGTTTTTTAACCAAAAGTTTTTCATTTCAACTCGAGTCTTAGTTTAAGTCTGATGTTGTACTATTGTTGTATTACTTATGAATGTCTAACGTTGGACTCAAATGTAGACTCTATCCTTTTTTTGGACATTAAATGTTCAATTAATACTGAGCCTACTTTTTGGTCGAAATTTTATTATCGATATCGATAAAATGCGAAATCGATAAACTGCACTACACTACAACACTAAACAATCTGTTAGGTTGGTACTCATGTAGCATGTAGTTTTTGACATCCGTTGCCGTACGATTGGTATTGAACAGCCATGTAAATTGCTCAAAAAATTTTGTTCCTAGTGCCGCCTCTTACGTAGTATTTACATTCTCTTTGATTTGTTCTACAACAATGCATTGTTGCATATTTACGTATTTTTATGTTATCGAATTTAATATGTTTTCTTTTCTATTCTGTGTACCTATTGTTGTTTATATCTGTCCGTTGGTTTTTATACACTAACATAACCATTCATACAACCGAGCATTGGAAATACTTCAAGCAAGAAACCTGCTACCTCTGTTTTACGCTAAAGGGTTTTCCGAAAATCCAGCTAAGATTATCTGAAGAATTTTTATCACCTGAATGAAAAATCATACTCCAATTAAGAACATTTAGAACATTCACGATACTCTCAATGTTTTAATTGTAATAAAATTGCGGCGAGACCTATTACCGAATGGAAGCCATAAGAAAAAAGAAGAACAATACATCGTTTGCATAGGAATTTTCATAAACATGATGTTAATATTTATCCGAATAAATACATTATTTATCACAAACATATGTATATGTAATTTTGAGCAGAATTTCCCTTGACATTATTTGATTTTAATGAATACTTTAGAAAATAATATCCGTAGTTTTAAAACAACTCTGCAACAAAATAATATACCACTTTATTGTGGTCACGTGGTACAGTGATGTTTCTTAGCATTGTCTTCCAGGTGAGGGTCCTCGAGGTGATGTAGCCACAGAGGCCGAACCGCGGCCATCTCGGGCTGCGGTCGTGAGGGCGAACCTCTCGCTCTCGACCATCTTAGCCAAGATGTTGGACAGTGAAAGTTTGTGTGAGTTGGAGGAGTGAGAGCACACCATGACCTCTATCTCATCCAATGAGGCGAAAGTGGACACGGGAGTGATCCTAGAGGTGCACTTGACTCGGATCCTGTTGCCACTGGAGGGTCTGGGGTGTCGGTCGTTTAGGCCGGTCCGGCACCGCACCTAGGATTATGATTTCCCGAGGATGTGACGCGTCGCTGGTTTCTGATGCGTCACTGTAACCAAATGCGCTGGTTCGGCCGCCTTCCGCGAGGTGTTCTCACAAAAGGCGGCGGCAATGGCAGAGTCGCGGTCAAGTGCGATAGGGGTCCCAAGACTCTGCTGCCAGCCTACGGCTGGAGAAACCTGCGGGAGTTTTTGTCGATAGGGGTACCGTTATATCCGTCCGTAATATCGATCCCGATATATCCCACTATGTCAATTTGTCAATGTGTGACCGTGTGTAATTGTTCGCCGACATAAAAAAATGCGCATAATTTTCAACTACTATCTAATAAAAGATCACAGCGAATAGAAAGAAGACGGCGGTCGGCCGCCGGTTGCTTTACGAGATACCATTTGCTTTCTTCTCGAGGAGTTCCCGCATTGACGAGGCGGAGGTCCAGTAGCAGTGGCCTGGTCAGCCACAGTGAAGCTAAGAGAAACACCAGTGGGACTGTTCACCAGGGATATGGGCTCCAAGGTTTGCGGTCCAAGCGACGCGGTTAGTTGCGCGGCATAGACGGTGCCGGCACGACTGAGACGTGCCGTGATGCTTGGTGGTAGGCACTGTGGCTGTAGAGGAGATTCCTTGGCTGGAGAGGAATACCGGTATTATGTTGCGCCGTACTTCCTGCCCACTGCAGTATAATGGCGGATGCGGTGGGACTGTAGAAGAAGAGGAGTGCCAGTATATCGGTGTTCCCATCATCTTCAGCTGGATGGTAATAGGTGATGAGGCCGAGCATTTAGCCCGACGTGGGAGACCAAGGGTGTCCAGATGTGAGGACGTCTGGCTCCCACGGCTGGTCACCGAGGTGTTCACGGCGTGCATTGTCCCGCAGCGAGTTTGCAAAAGAGTGCGAGAGCATTCACGTGTTCGCGCCGTGTGTGGCATAATAAATACTGCGGAGGTTTTAGTCGGTAGGGCACCACTCATGTTGTCGAATTCGACACAAATCGACCATTCCCTTCAAGCGGAAGGGTATGTTAATGCATTACCTCTACATAAAATGGTACCATTTGCCTTTTAATTTCAAAATTGTAATACAATTTGCCGTTAAGGAGTCGTTTGCTGTAACTATTATTAAAGCACAGGGGCAAACATTTAAGCGCCAAGGAATCGATTCACGCCGAGACTGATTTTCATACGTACAACTTGGTATACATATATTGCACTATCAAGGATCAGGTTACAGAGATAACCAATTTGTTCTTCTATCGCAAGAAAAGAAAACTAAAACCATCGTATACACAGTGTTTTTAAGTACTTTAAAATACCTGTACTATACACATTTCAGTAGATCACACTACTTTTACCTGGCGTTCCTTTATTGTTTTTCTACAGTTCTCTTACGGATCATAGTTTTTAAAGAAATGGATATTTTAGTATGGATTTTCCTCAAATAGACGCGGGTGAAACCGCGGGGCACAGCTAGTCATTAATAATATGCTTGGTGACTAAAATAGTCCGTCAGTTAGACTATTCTAAAACTTGTACACCTATTGTTATGTTTCACAAGCAAAACATGACGGAGATATAGAGCTTAGAAATTTTCGAGTGACGTCACGTCTATCCTACTAATATTATAAGCTAGCGTAGTTCCCGTTCCCGTCGTTCCCTTTATTTTCCCGGGATAAAAAGTAGCCTATGTGTTCTTCCAGACTATAATCTAACTGTATTCCAAATTTCAACCTGATCCGTTCATACGTTACGGCATGATTGAGCAACGAACATCCAAAAATCCATACTTTGACATTTATAATATTGGTGGGATGTCAATGTATGGGTGTTTGGATGTTTGTTGCTCAATCACGTCCTAATGTATAAACGGATCGGGCTGAAATATGGAACACAGATAGATTATAGTCTGGAAGAACACATAGGCTACTTTTATCCCGGAAAAACAACGGAAACAACGGGAACTACGCGGGAAACACTGCGGGGTGCTGCTAGTCTACATATATAAAAATTAATGCCACTTTTCGTTGTTAGTGAACTCCTCCTAAACGGCTGAACCGATTTGAATGATTTTTTCTGTATGCGTTTGGGTAGGGCCCTCGATGGTTTAGATTCACAAATCAGCCCGGCAGATGGCGCTGCAGTTGGTATCTAGGTTATTATCCGAGCAAAGCCGGAACGGGCCGCTCGTATTAGATATTTATGTAGACGTGACTTCATAAGCCTCCACTCTGAAAATTGTATGGTGATCCTATATCTTTGTCGATTTTTTTTTATAAAACAAAAAATACTTGCCCCATATTTTACATAATCTACCTAATGAAATAATTAGAATGGTATATTTTTGCTATGTAACTTTGATCAGTTACTGGAAAAACTCGTCCCAAAATTGTATAAGATTGATCAACTAACAAAAAATAGTGACGCCATTATAAATCACCATAATTAGACATTCGTCCATAAAAATTAATTAGTTTAACTTAAAAAAACCTTAAAACTTGTATCCTTAGTGATACGTTATACGATTTAACTAAAAAAAACTAAATCCCAAAAAAATATCTTGCATACTTTATTCTTGGCGAAATTTCTTAAATATTAACATTTCTATAGAACTTACAAATAGATTTAATTAAGACGACAGTCAGTCTGAGCTGTAACATAAGATTTTTGAATTCCGCACAGTTAATATCGCAATTACTCAGTCCTGGTATTTTATTAGTTTAAAGTTTATCCATAAATGTTATTAAACTTTGAAAACAAAATTAAATTCAGATAAGATTCATTCATTCTTTTTCTATATTATCTATATATTATCTATATATTCATAATTACACAAGTGCGCAAACGGGCTATATCAAAATCATTTCAAGGTAATAAGTAAATTTAAATTACCTAAGCTTTAAGTTTCACTTGGAATGCACCGCGTTTTATATACAGTCAAAAATGCAGACTCATTACGCGCGTTTTCCGCTCGAAATTCTTGTTCCTTTGAATTTTTTCCAGACGAATGAAAAATTTCATTTTACCTCCATTTTCAAGCGCACCTGAATAAGGAAATCGCGAGTCATCTTTGTAGTTCATTCTCAACAAAAACTATGCTTTCTGTGTCCCGTAATTGTAATACCGTATGAGTGTTTCATTCTAAATACATTTTTGTAAGAATTCGTCTGTGGAAGTATGTGTACCACACTATTTCAACATATTACTGGCGCAGAAACTTTCAAATGTTCTTACTCTTCTCTATTTACGAAAAATTGAAAACTTAGAGCTGAGTTTTCGATGCATACATCAAGTTTTTAAAAGAATAAACGTGCTGTATGCGATAGCAAAATGAAATCAAAATCAGCCAATGTTATATCTCGTAAATAAACAATTCGCCTAAATCATTAGAGCCATTTTCCCTAAACGTAATTACAAATAAACCAAAACGTATTTGTACTAATACTCCTCATTTAACAGCGTATGGAGTATGATTTCAGACGTAATACTATGAAAACCACAACAATGGCGTGATTATTCAGGTGAATGTTTGTACAAGGCCCCGTAGAAAGCTGTACCTACTATGCACGCAAGGGAACGCACGCATCGTTAAAACATTTTTATTGATTTCACATCGTAATTGTGAAGAGCAATATATGCCATGCCTTCGGTTCTTTTTATGGGATAGGTAATACAAAATATCGAGTGCACGTATAAACTACACTTCTCGTCGCCCTAAGAGCAATAAAAGAATTACGCGGCATTTTTGTTTTATCTTAGCGAGGTTAGTTTTGACCTACTAGGATGAATGAAATATTATGAATCGTAAAATTCGAATGAAATAGACAAAAATGTCAGTGCTGTGTCATAGTGTGGTTTATACTTTAAACGACTATTCAATAAACATCAAACTTTACTTTAGTTTGTTACTGTAAAAATATAAATTACAAAAATTACTTTTCATGTGTGGCGTTCTACAAAATTCTACATTTAGCATTTTAGGACATGTTTGATAGCACTTGACAGTCCTATAGAAAAAAGGCAGGGTGGTATTAGACCATGTTGATCAACCGCACACTTCCCGAACTGTATCGGACAAAAACCGATAAGGTTGAAACTTTTCGACGATGTTCAAGACTTTGAGGTCTTTTTCGGATAAGCCTGACACGGTTTATGAGCGTTTTGACACATCTCTCTATCGATTACGGAGCCTCAGGTTGAATAAGTCAATCCATACCAAAGGTGCGAATAGTACTCCATACAAAAGTGCATCTGCACTTGGCATAACTTTTGACTAATGAGAAACTTTTCAGACTTGATACACATTTGCACATTTTACATCATGGTTTTAGCAGCTAATTTAGCCTTGAACTCGATTCAAGACCGCCATAATTCAGCGGGTAACGCCCAAAAGCTCGTGATGGTTTGTATTCGGAATAGATAAATTAAAGCAAATAGGAGTAAGTTGAAACTTTTAAGTTTTTGCGTAGTTTTGTCGAACAAACATGCCTGAGTATCTTTCTCTCGTTCAAGTTGGACCTGACTACGCATGTACTTATGTCTCCAATAAAGTTGAACAGTGAAATAAAAATATTAACCAATGAAGTACAAAGTACGATATTCAGTTGTTGATATATTATCTGTTCATAAGCCCTCTATTTGTATAATTGTATACCTACAAAGTACAAATCGATTATATCGTGACTAAACTCTACTCATTAAAAGTCGACTCAACCTAAACGATTCGATTTGAACTCGTAAATATTTCAGTGATATTTGGTTAAATATTCGGCATACAAAACTTCCTTTGATTAAACGACTTACAGTCACAGGGCCGGGTTGATACGGTTTTACGTTCACTGAGTTGTTTTAGGTCCTACTTTACATAATGATACGACGCTGTAACACGCTAAAATGTTCTTTCCGAAATATACCTACGTTTCCTTAACGCTAACTACAATTTTATTGAGTACCTGTCTGTTTTGTAAGGTTTAATTTACTTGTAGCGCTATACTAATTCTTATATAGTTAAATTAGCGTTATACTAATTCTTATAAAGTTAAATTAGATAAATACGAGGTTACGCAAAACACTCATACTAAGTCGAAATAGACAAGTTCAACTGACAATTATACGAGTATTATGAAAAACGTTTACTGTGAGATCAAACCCAAAATTACGAACCAAATATCCATGTTGTTTTCAAATTCAAGTCCAAGCAACCTTATGGTAAAAATTATTGACTTGCCTCGTGGCTTCGTTGGTAGTAGCTCTGCCTGCGAAGCCAAAGGTCGTGGGTGCAATCCCTACCCAGTGCAAATATTTGTGTGATGAATTCAAATGTTTGCACTGTGTCTGGGTGTTTCTAAGTAAAATAAGTATGTATTTAAAACTATACAAGTACTAGCGGCCCGTTCCGGCTTCGCTCGGACATAACCTAGACACTGCCTGCAGCGCCATCTGCCGGGCTCATTTGTGAATTTAAACCATCTTCGAATACACACACAAAAAAAACATTCAAATCGGTCCCGTCGTTTAGGAGTTCACTGTCAAATGATTAAATTACTAAAATGGCTATAAAAAAACAGGGGTTGGTGATAAAAGGGTAAAAATTTAGGGTTGTATATATTTTTAAACGCCAAATTACAAAAAAATAAAAACAAAAAAATTTGACCAAAAATTAAAAAAAAAATGTTTGGGGTGAACAACCCCTAATACTCAGGGGTATGAAAAATAGCTAGTAGCCGATTCTCAGACCTACTGAATATGCATATAAAATTTGGTAAAAATCAGTAAAGCCGTATCGGAGGAGTAAGGAAACAAACACTGTGACACGAGAATTTTATATATAAGACGAGAATTTTATTTATAAGATTATGTCAGCTATCTGGCCGCCATCGCACAAGCTTTGCTTAGTTTGAGGTCAGATGGTGTTGTGTGTGAATTGTCCACCAATATTTATTTATTCGGAATTATGTAAACAATGCCACCATTTTAGTTAAGTACAGCTCTGTTCTCAATGAATACGTTAATGATGAACACCCCGAGAAAAAATGGCTACCCATGTAACAAAATCAGTCGCAACAAGCAGCGTAACATAACGTTTTTATTGCTGTTAAGTATAGTACTGATTTTCGAAACACAGTCAAAACATCAAACATTATGCGCAGGGATGAAGACCACATAAGACATGCGAGCCATGAATATGAAAGTGGATGAACGTTGCGGTAGAGAGCGACCAAAAAAGGGTAAACGGATTGTGTGACAGACGTCATGATTAAGAAAGGTATTAACCTAGATATGAATGATACAGAAGAATGAAAGGAGCTGACTTATATATATATATATATTGTACCAACCTTAGGTAAATAAAGTGGGGTACGTAAGCGATAATTGAGTCAAAACAATAGTTGTATACATATGTTGAGTCGTTATTATTTTGAGTAAAACGTCGGGAAAAACAAATAGGTAACACAACATTTCCAAGATCAATTGAAAATAACAACGTCGATTGCTGTTCGTCTCGAACGTTTAACAATTTAAGGCGATAAAGATTGTTCATTTCTACTGAATCAAATAAAATCGGTTTAGTTCAGTAAATATCAGTTTCATTATGAAATAAGTACTTTTGTTAAGTTTTCCAAGTGTGTTACTCTACTGTAAAAGTATTTATAAAATGGCGTAGCTGAAGTAAACTGAAGTAACAGTTTTGCGATAGGTATTTGTGGAAAACGGTTGAATATATCTCTGCCCTGATTCGTTCCTAGATCGAAGCGAAATATCATTCGTTTTTTGCGAAGCTTTCAAACTAAAGTGTCTTTGAATTCAAGTAAGGAAATCTGAAAATGATATCATTGAGTTCGTATTCACTAGCATGTTTCTTGTCTACTGTGGAAAACAAACTTCTCTCGTAACCACTTAACCTGATTTTTGTTCTTTTCTTGTCAAACCTCTGAATGTAGTGCAAAGTTGCCTACACAGTTCTACTTTTCTGGCGGAAGGTATTGTTACGCCATCACACCCATTATCTTTTAGTGTTGATGACAATATTTTAGTCCAGTCGGGGCAGACATAAAACTAGCCTGAAATAGAAAAAGATCCGGGGCGCGATTTTTTTTTGTAAACGTCGAGGACGGTTGCTGGAAGTATAAATCTCGATTTTCTAACTAATCCCGGTAGAGGGTTCGCCGCCATCTTGTTTTGAAGTGTTTGTGAAATAACTCGTTAATTTTCAACTTTAGAGCAAAAACGGTAGTAACCAAAGTTTCCGTTTTTACCCTTTGGGTACGGAACCCTAAAAAGTGCGAGAACTAAAGTTGAAGAAAATAAAATTCCACCCATTACGATTTTTTTGATAAACTTGATAGTATAACTCTGCAAATATTGATCCTAGAGGAAAAATTAGTATGACCAAACTTGTAAGAAATTAAGTTTCCAACAACTTTGGTTACCATCATTTTTGCTCTAAAGTTGAAAACTAAAGAGTTATTTCACAAAAACTTTAAAACAAGATGGCGCCGAACCCTCTACCGGGATTAGTTAGAAAATCGAGATTTATGCTTCGAACAACCCTCCCCAACCTTTGAAAAAAAATCGCTCCCCGGATTTTTTTTCTATTTATACGTAGTTTCAATATTGCATACCCGATAAATGCAATGGATATGCTGTTAACATTTATTCATAACAAATCGTCTGTTGTGAAACATTTTATTCAACACAATAGTTTGATTTGATTTGATAGAGAGCCTCGTTTCTGAAATCTTTCTCTAGACTGTAAATCACATTTATTCCTGCGGTTATTGGTTGTGAGACAGATATGGCAGCCTATTGTCACTTCGAAACGTACTGCATTGAAGATATTTAGACTATGTATATCTATACTTTAATATTATAAAGCTGGAGAGTTTGTTTGTTTGAACGCAAGGATCTCGGGAACTACTGGTCCGAATTGAAAGATTCTTTCTTTGTTGGATAGTCCATTTATCGAGGAAGGCTATAGGCTATTAAACATTAAGCTACTATCAACAGGAGTAGAGCATGAATGAAAAATGTAACAAAAACGAGAAATAATATTGCTTTTTGAGAGTTTTCGTTGCGTGACAGCATGTGGCATTCGTCGAAGGTTCGTGAAACGTTGCGTCATTAGAACCTAAGACACCTAACCGAATTTGTTCAAAATTTGAATTGTTACGATGAATTTTCGATAAATGGCGTAGCAACGCGCGCACGGTTTGGCTAGTGTATATATATATATATACATACCAATACTTTTTACTTACTTACTTAATTTTTTTCACAGCACATTTCAATATGTAGTATATGCGGTTACTAAATGAGAGAGCTTGAGTAGTAAAATATTTTATAACATATTTGCTCGTAAAGGGTCTCTTATTGGACCAATATCTGTATCGTAATGTATCTTATTACGCACTAGTGCTGTAATGTGTAATGTAAAACGCACGGTTTCAAAGTGGTCTGTCCACAGACTAGGTAGAGAGATATGCTCCGTCTAAAACGAACGGTACCTTTTTAAATCTTAGTAAAGAGTTTTTATGTCAGAAAAGTGTGGTCAACATTTTATGAATAAAATTAACTTTGAGAGGTAAAATATAATAAATAATTATTAAATTCGTTAATTTAATTAATTTAGACCATAAATTACTTTAATTTTTCTGTAACAAAACACAAAAATATTAATTTACTTTATTGGCATACCGGCTGGTTCTGTGTCGTTGCTTAAAAAAAAAAAGGCGCCGATGCCCGCGCATTGCTAATCTGTGATCCATAGTGATTACTTACTCTGTGCTGTGACCAAGTAAATATTATTCCGCGCGTTTTTTTTCGCTGTATTAGTGTATTATTTTTATTTGAAAATGTCGTCAGAGTTTTGTTTATTTCCTCGCAAATATGTTATAAAACGTCGTATGACATACGTGCGCTTTGATAATTACAGCCTCTGCTAATTATAGCTCTCGCCTTCGGCTCGAGCTAGCAATAAAGCCTCGGCTGTAATTATCAACTTACCGCACTTATATCATAATGTACTATTAGGTAACAAGTTTTAAATCCAAGGTAGACGAGAGTAAATCAACATTTTTAATTTTGTTTCTAATTATTTTGATACCTACACCATGGCCTAATTGCTCACAAACATGCACATACCCTCAGAAGTTAAAATTTACGTATCACGCACAGAGCCTGAAACATGTAACGTCATATCCTTGAACGCTCAACCTCAGAGCACACTCCACATGCAAAAACACTACACACCGAAACACACAGCCATACGTACTTGTAGGACTCTTTGCAGAGCCCTCCTGGGGAAGTACCATTTACCAGTTATGTTACTGAAATTCAGTAATCTAAAAAAATTACTGTGTTTCGAAATAAACGGCATGGTTGAAAAAAAAACGCAGGATTTAGACATAAATCTGAGTGACTCTGAGTGACTACACCAGTGCAGTGCCAGCAGTAATTTGCATTATTTATATTCAAATGGCCATAATACATTGTTGTAATATGGACTCGTGTGCTGCTTAACAGGAGCGTGTCTTGCTCGTCCAGTGACACTATAATTTAAAAAAAACATTCATCAGCATTCTTCTCGTTTTTTTTTTCAGGTTTAAAAATAATGTGCACTAGGCGACCCTCCACAAACAATTGACGCGGTGGGGTGACGCGGCACGAGTGGGGACATGAGATAAAACTCGAGCGTGAGCGGGAATATGTTACTCTGGTCACATGGGTAAGCCACAGGTTTCTGTGAGGACACATATGTCTTTCTTGCAAAACATTTACTTCAAGATTCATCGTAGTGTATGTACATTTGGCAGTATCTGTTAAATGATGTTCTTGTGTTTCGTTTTTATTTGAAAACGAATTATAATAACGTTTCCGACTGGTAGTAGGCTTGATCATCTTGATTATTTTTAGACTTTTATTGGTCTATGGATAATTTAAATGTGCTTAGTACAAGTAGTTAGTTAGGTTTGCAGCGTGTAGTGCATTGTAAGCTAGTTTTGTTAATAAAAGCTGTGATCGTTTAATAAAATATATAAAAATTGGACGGACTTCAAAAACTTATAAACACCTTAAAGCTGATTAGTTAAACGAGTAACTCACGTGTAATAAGATCGGTCAATCTGACTCGAGTTTCTAATTGGCCATCATTTACATCGTGCTAAAATTGTAACTTAATAACAACTAAAACATATAATATTTATTTTTGTTTACTTATACTGAGACTGACTGCCATCATACTACGAGTGGTTTTGATAAACTGTGTTACAGGTACCAGAATAAATGAACTGCTTATGCTACCGCAACTCCGTTAGACATTTTTTTTTTTAAATAAAGAGTGACGAGACGAGCAGGACATGTGCATGATGATAAGCAACATGCCTGCCACATAACAGCACAGTGACACGCAGCTATTGGAACATGAACGAATCCAAATCATTACCTAGCACTGCACTGCGCTCGTCACCCAGAGATCTAAGTTGTTATATCTCTAAGCCCTGTAATTTCTCTGGAAACATTGCCCTTCAAACCGGAACACAGTAATGTTTGCACATTACTGCTTGGCGGTAGAATAACTGGCAAAGGTGTGGTACTTCCCCAGGCGGACCACCACTACATTCTGAGTATTTGATTATTACATGTCACTCAGCTTAGATGATAGATCTGTGAGATAAAATACATCATTTTACTTGTCTACAAATCAAATGTTCCCCTTGACAAGACAATATCCGGAACGATATGTAACTTCAGCGGAGGTCTGAATGTGCTGCATATAAATCATATTGCCAATATAGTCCGGGATTCATCTGCATGCAGACCGGTTAAAATGCAAACGTATTGCATGGATTGTGTCGCTTGCCTTGGAACTTTGACCGGAAATCACTCCGCAATGCCCACTTCAGAATGTAACGTTTGATCCCATTGAATGGTAAATGGACAATGCAGGTGTGCTTAGTGTTAGTAGTTAGGTATGTTGTTGCGTAGTGTAGTTCTCATTGTATTTTAGTTTTGTTAGTAAAGGCTCTGCCGAATACAAATAAAATTGAATGTTTAATGTATTTAGATTGTTATCGAAAAGTTTAAATAGTGTTTGTATGATTACAACGTAAAAATGCAGGAGTGAGTGACCTGTACTTTACATAATGTACTTTACATTATACGTGAAACCTCACCTCTTCATTTTGAGGACTCTCTGAAAATCTGTGGAGCATCTCCAGAAAATTGTTTCATAAGTCATTATTGAATGCGCAATTGCGCATATTATGAAGAGTAGATTTTTTTAAAATTTTTAGGTGACGTAGCCATATTTCTAGGAGCTTTATTGCTTCCTTGTGAATTTTTATCAGTCATTTTCATATTTATGTGAGCCAGATCGGTTTCAACACCAAATAGCTACACATTATAATCAATGTCCATAATTATCATGCCATCTGGCAAGTACTACGCTAATTTTGTAATGATTCGATAATTTTAGGCAAAGACACTCTAGTGCGAAAAAGACTTCAAAGTATTCAACATCGCCACAAAATTGCTACCTAGCTTATCGGTTTTTTATCGGATACAATTCAAAGACTGTGCAACTGATTTGCATGATCTAATACCACCTCGACCTTTTTTCTATCGGACTTCTCGTAGTGGCATCATTTCATTGTTGATGTTCCAAAGACACAAACAAAATGGTTTGACTCTACTTTTGCCATAAGAACGTGCTGAATAGCATGCTGTTAACGGCTGTGGAATGCATTGCCTTAGTGGGTTTTTCCTGCTAGTTATCTTAGTGATCTTAACGTCTTTGAAAGGTCGAGAGTGAATTGATTTCTCCTAGGTAAACACGCTCCATCGTAGACCGCATCGTCGCTAACCATCATGCGAGATGGCGGCCAAGTGTAAACCTATAAAAATTGAAAAAAATACGCTGTTTCCGTTTTTTCGGTAGGTACCCGTAATAAGTCCATTGTTGTGAAACCGCTCATCAAATTTGAATTTTATTATTACGATAGCAACTCTTACTTTGTCTTGTAGCTCTAATTCAATAACTGCTGATAATATTACTGCAGTTAGTATCATCATTATATATATATACGGATACATATGTATCACCTATCTATGCGTGTTAGGCGCTAAACAAACGCAGACACTTTTTGTTCCCGACACGGCAAGCCACCACAGGGAGTATCCATAATCGACCACTTTAGTTGCTGTGTACTGTAGCGGTGATCGGATATAATCACTAGGGGTAATATTTCGTTACTGTATTTATATACATATTCTTTAATAATTGTGTGTGTTGTTATCTTCTTGGTTTCTTCAAATCGAGAGTGAATCGGTTTCTTCTAGGTAAACACGTTCCATCGTAGACCGCATCGTCGTTTAACATCAGGTGAGATAACGGTCAAGTGTAAAACTATAAAAGTTAAAAAAAATATGGGTATAGACTAACTACATTACCAAACAAAAGTATAAACTAACTAATAGAGAAATTCCACCTTTTTGGCGTTGGTTGAATATGAAATATAATCGACTTCGGGTGTATTATTGTCGCTATTGTTGTATCATCTCTTTTGTAAAACAACACTGTGAGCAAGTAACTTTTGCGTAAAATTGAAAATTCTGAAAAGATTCTTATAAGTTGAACAGACTTTGAAGGAAAACGCAAAAAGAATAACGTCGTACTTAAACACTGTATTTTACTAAAGCAGAATTAATTTGTGGGTAAAAATAACTTGCCTCGTTATTTACCTCGTTACCACACTACATTAATACGAGACGGGAGGTTGTATTATTTCATCCCCTGGGCGTAATTAAATATGCATGTTTTATGAACAGGGCTCCAATCCGAAAGGTTACAAATGCATAGTTGACTATGCGCGGCTTGGCAAAACAACCGAACTAAACCGTTCGTCGTGTTTTGTTATGTAACTGTGAATAATTAATAAGGTATGAACTCTCAAATTGCAAAATATTCAATACGTATGACAATATTTTCTAGAAGTCTCTGGCAGATAAAACTTTGTTAAGGAATCTTTTAGGTATCATCGATATCATCGATACCAAATCTAACAACATGGAGGAGTAAGACCCACATACACACACATGCATCCTGTTAAGGCCGATTTACATCAGACGAGCGAATGCTCATTCTATCCCCACTGTATCAAAATTAATTTGGTGTAAACAAACGTAGAGCATTCTTTCGTTGTTTTGTTTGCGTTCGCAAAGATTCTATGGGATATATAATATGGAAAACGCTAAGAACGATCTTTCGTTTACACTAAAAGATCGAGAAAGAATGCTCTTGTTCCAGCTCTGGCTCTATGTTCGTTCAGTTTAAATCGGCCTTTACACTCTATTTCTATTGTTGGTTTGCTTCTCCTAAACGTGTGTTTAGGTTATACACGTTCTATTTACTTAACACATACTCGTATATTTATTTGATTAGAAATGTATCTCGAAAGTTAAGCCAGAAACAAAGAGAACCAAACTTCCATACTGTTTATAACAATATACACCGTACGTGTGTGTCTCTAAATATTGTTAATTACAAAAATAAGTCTCCAATAATCCTGTAATTTATTAGAACCCATTTTCCAACGTCGTAAACGAAAAATACCACATTGCAGTACAAATTTAGTGCCTATACTTCAGACTAATAGCCTCTGTAAGCTGCTCTCATTAGTCGAACACCTTTGGTAAAGCGAAAACATTTAAAACTAAACCTTACTTTAATAAAAAAAAAAAATATACTATTGTAGAAAAGAAAAACCAGCTGTAACTATAATCGTCGAGGCCTAGTAGAGATAATGTCCGATTCACAATCGTAACGTCGGTCGTAGGTTTGAATCCCGCTTGCACTTCTGAATATTGATCCAAGTGCAGGTGTACAAGTGTTTCATCACCGGCGGCGTTGCGAAAAAATATGTCATCTGCATTTTCGTGATCTTGCCATCTTGGATCAAAATTTCATCAAGTACAACTAAGAAAAATACCGACTAACTCTCCTTTCAACAAAAAAACAAAACTAAATCATTGATTTTGCGGTTAAAAAAAGTAAATTATTTAGAGTTCAATAAAATACTTCTGGAGGAACTGTCAACTTAATGAAGATTTACAGCCTATGCCAAACGTTTTTTCAAAGCTTACACGAGCCAAAATGCTGTAAAATTTTTGAGGAACATAAATATGAATAATTGATATAGAAGTTTTAGATACTTATTTGTGTTGTCAAACTACCTCCAACAGAAAAAAAATGAGTTGTTCTACGTCAGTACGACGTTTATTAAAATAGATTTTTTTTTACCTAACTCATATTAAAATTACGTAAAATTACTTTATACTTAATTCTTTCTGTGTGTCTGTTTATTTGGTTAAATTTCCATAAAGTATTTCAATCTATCCCTACTAATATTATAAATACGGAAATTATGTATGTCTATCACTCACAAATTACTGAATCGATTTAAATGCAATTAGGTGCAAAAGTAGTTTATAACCTGAAAAAGGATATATCTGCTATATTATACTCGTAGTCTACTTTTTAATGCAAAAAAGAGTCAGGATGAAAATTTGAATGGAATTTTCTTTATTTTTGAAGCTAGAAACTTGAAACAAAGCTTATATTATATCATAGTAACCACTTAACTGATGAAATATTTTTATTATACAATATGATATAAATATATTTATTTACAATACACAGTAACAAGCAGACATAGACGAACTATGCATTTTCTTCACACAAATACTTGTCCTAGGTGAGAATCGAACGCACAATACCCAAGCTCTGGGGGCACACTTATTACGAATTGAGCCACAATCTCACCAAAATTAGAAAATGTATTTCAAAACCAAACGAAAATAAGTGTTTCATCTAATCTGTGGACTCGAAATCATCCTCAGAACGCTCAACCAAAAACGAACCGCTTTAAAATAAATGCTCGTGTCATAAATTAGATGAGGTAAGGTTCTTCCGCATAGCGAGCGATATGGGTAGTATATCCCGAATGATGTACGTCCAAGTCAATATTGATATCCCTTTATGATCCATTTACCTTTTTGGTCCGCGCGCACCGTGTGCTATCCCGACGAAATTTTCGTCACACGGTCAAAACAGCGCGTTTTAAAATTCACGCTCGCGTCAAACTAGTTTACACTGCTCGTGAATGTCGAAAATGTTTGCATTTTTTTTGTGTCCAGCTTTATATTTGAAAGTGGATGCGAAGCTTTTCGGACACAAGACATTTAGAGTTCCGTACCTCCGGTCCAAAACGGATTCGTTGCCACAACGAATCCAAAGAAAAAGTGGTTAACGTAAAAAAAAAACAAAGGAAAAATGGGATGTTGTGCATCTTCTAGTAGTAAGTAGTATACCTTGCCTAATCTAAGAAGAAGTGTAACTAATAGCTATATTCTAGTTATATAGTGAATTTTTTGGATGAAGATAGTTGATTCAAGATCTTATGGGCTATATATTTATTTTCGTCTGATGGCCAAAACAAGGTACCGAAATCAATAACTGTCGAAATAAATATCGATGAATGTTTTTTTTTTCAAACATTATTTTCTAGCACCTATCTAAGCTTAACTGGTTGTATGAGAACTTAGTATTATTGTAAACGATTTAAAATATTAACTCCGTCAAATGAGTATCTAAAAAAAGTATTATTGACTTCCACATAGGTTTGGTCTCTGTAAAAGTCTAATCGTGTTTAAAATAACATATGTTATAACTGGAAATGTGCTCCAGCAAAGTTTGTGAAACTACAGAACTTTTACAATTACTTCTGCTAACCGTGCATTCGGCGCTTTGGCCACACAGAACAATAAATGCAAAGTGAACGTTGAGCTGAACTGAATGTTGAACTGAACTGTACATTGTGTACCTATCGAATCATCACTCTTGCTCAACCCGCGAACTAAAAGCGTTTACTTCGAAACACTGTCTGCCGCTTCCAGAAAGAACGATACAACTTTTAAATCGAAGTGAATTCTTCGAACTATTCAAGTATTAATAGAAAACCAATGCCTCACTATAGGTACAAGTTTGAATGAGAAACAACAATTTCTCTTGTTTTTTTAAATAAGTTGCTATTAACATTTTCATTGGACAAAAAAATTCTAAGGTTTTTCAAGTAAGGAAGTAGCAGTGAAACTATGTGTCGACAAGTCGTTTTACGTACTTCAGTCATTGAAAACGTAATCGTTCTTCGTAGTCTGTGGCAGTCAGATTCTGGTGAGGCGTTGATAATAATCATGGATGATCATCATGGGTGGCATCAAATAATATAAATTCCATAAAGACAAATACCTTAGTATACAGGGCAAACAAATGATGTTGAATTTGACATATAAATGTACTATTCCATATTATTACTAAAGGTAGTATATTTATTGCTTACAAGACGTCAAAATGTTAGTGTGTCAGACACAAAAAGTAGTGGAAAAGAACCGCATAATTCGTCACTCTACCGAGAGAGATTTACGTATTTCAGTTAGCTTCAATTCATATGAAGCAAGACTTTGTACTGGCTAAGTATACAAAAGAAAACTCTTTATCTCGCCAGGTCTCACCTAACATTAAGAACACGTCGTACGTCAGTACGACTCAACTCTACACTCATAGAAACAGTACCGAATTGCTCTCATTGAATAAATGTCAGGGCGACCGAATTGGGGTGTTTTACTAAGAACCGGGTCCCAAGTGAAGGTGTCGCCTCATAAAATAAATTGAAATGCTTCGTCGATCAAGATCTGAGTAGGACGCAGCGGTCGCTCTCAGCTCAAACGATAAATCAACTCCACGCTTTTATATTATACAGAAGGAAGAAAAAATCCTCGGAAAAGTCGTTTATTTGTTTCCAAACTATATTGAACGGGTCTCAATATTGCGATACTTTAAAAAATTCTTGCTGTGGAATTATAATTTCGTATTTTTTCGCACCTGCAGTCACATTGCCAACTGGATTGGAAAAAATCCAATAACTACCCAACTTTCGCGTTCATTGGTTTAATTACGTAGAAAAAGTGTCGTTAGTGTGTGTGCTCCAAGATTGGACGTGCTTCGGGTTTTGAGCAGTTTTACATAGAATTATTATTATCTATGTAAACACAATTCTTTATGTTTGTTTCTACGTTTAACCCTTTATAAAACTTGACACAACTCAACCTTTGTTATTTGAATTATTTTTTAAAGGGACTTGAACTTTTGATGTCGATTTGGTTGGCTTTAAAATTTGAGGAGGTATATATGGAAACAGTCGGTTATGTCTATCGTGCATACATGCAGATTTAATTAATAAACATAATGCGACAGATGCAACTGACACTTGCATCTGCCGCATGCTTGATTCAAAACCCCATTCTGTAGATTCAGCAAATATTTTAGATTAAAATTTTGGTGTCACTAATCCTAAAACTTTTTGAATCCGTGTATGGGGCTTTATGGAAGGAGAGAAGAGGAGGCCTTTGCCCAGCAGTGGGACTATTAGGCTGTGAATAATTTGAATTTTTTAAACATTCACTCCCATTTAATTCCAATAAATGCCTATATCAATTCAAATAACTCATTTTTAATTTATATTCCAATTCTGTTTTTCCAGCACTTCACAGGTTGCACAAATAAATATCATAAGGAAAAAAAATTGCAAAATTTTCTTTGCTCTTCCATTATAATTGGTACTTTTGACATTGGATTAATTCCTTACCTTTCTCAGTCTGTTCGGGGCGAGACCCCTTGTTCTTTCGTCCATTCGGAAATAATTTATCGAGATTAAAATTTATGAAAATGAAATTTTACTTTGTGGCGGAGCTGTTCCGCCTTTTGTCGAAGGCGAACTCGAAGGGAAAATGAATTATGTAAGTACCTATAAATATTTGGGTGAGTCTTAATGGTAAAATATTTTCGGTAATCTTAAATGAAATCTTTGATTTATCAGCATAAGTCAGCCGTGACGCATAGAAACAATAACTTTTTTTAGTTTTAGTAAATTTAGTTTTTTTCTAAAAAATAGTGGTCACCCTGTGTCCGAAATTCGAATCATAAATTAAATAAACAAAAGAATATCATATATGCGTGAGTATGTCAAATAAATGATAGAGCTCAAATACATGATTTATATGAAAATGGTTTTTGAAGTGAAAACTTCTTTAGGCGCGCTATAGACAGAATTTTTGTGGGCTGTGAAATGGATTCATCAATCGTCACGCTTGGATATGATAATGGATCGGATCGGATATGAAATCTTCGGGTAAACTCGGTAAAAACGGCCAGGTAGGTACCAGGGTAACAGAAACCGTAAAGAGTTTCGATTACCTACCTCCAACAGCCCAGCGTTTATCTCCAGATACCAAGACAACAGAAATA
Organism: Ectropis crepuscularia; assembly: GCA_963693475.1. Lineage (NCBI taxonomy): Eukaryota > Metazoa > Arthropoda > Insecta > Lepidoptera > Geometridae > Ectropis > Ectropis crepuscularia. Next base: position 23,638,547 of record OY856338.1, read on the forward strand.
TAAAAGAGTTGCGTTTGCCCCTAGGTACCAGTACCAGGGCAACAGAAACATTAAAGAGTTGCAATATTTTGTACAACTTCGTTCCATGAGAATGTCCCTTGACACATCCCAAGTATTTCGAAGTGAAAACTTCTTTTGGCGCGCAGGCGCGCTTTTAGACAGATTTTTCGTGGGATGTGAATTGATTTCTAGCGTCACTGGCGTCACGCTCGGGTATGATAAGAAATCTTCGGATAAACTCGGGGCCACGCCCATTGGCCATCTAGAAATGCGTCAGCCAATGGGAAATGCTGAAAGAGCGTGGCCTAACCATCACGGTATGACCATCTAGAAATGCGTGAGCCAATGGAAAATGCTAACGCATTTCTAGATGGCCATGCCATGATGGTCAGGCCACGCCATCCGGTACACCCGTGTAGTTTCCAAAGTAGGCTTCAAATTCTGATTTATAAGTTTTCACTTCTATCGGCAGTTCCTATGACTGCCAATTTTTTTTTTATTGAGTTAATGTACTATTTTTCTTTTATTATATTCCATTATATCCAAAAAAACGTATCGTAATCGGTCCACCCGTTTGAGAGCTACAATCCTAATTAGTATTTTTATATTCGCTACTTAATAATTGTTTAAGTTTCATTGCGCCATCAACAGCTTTCCATCTCTAATAGATTTTCAGAAATCAAGTATAATTAAGGGAAAATCGGCAAAAATCTGTGGTAGCTTAGTGGACTAGGACGTCCGATTCCGAGTCCACAGTCGTGAGATGACAGGTTCGAATCCCACCCGGCACCTATGTTTATTTAACCAAGTGCAGATTAGACAAGTTCGAGTTAGGCATCATCACTGACTTAAACAGTGATGGAAAATATCGTAAAGAGACTGGGGTATCTCAAACATTACTTTTTTTTACATTTAAATTTGTAAGACATTTTTCATTTGTCATCTTGCACTTGGCCAGGATGGTGGACTTGGTTTTGACACTAAGCTTGTGAAAGAAGGCCCTGAATCCCAGCAATGAAAGGGAGCTGTTTCTGCTATCAAAAAACAAATCCCGCCTGCGTCTACGAGTTTTTTTCATCATCATCACCACCAGCCTATCTTAGTCCACTGCTGGACATAGGCCCCTCCCATGACTTGCCACTCAGCCCTGTTCTCCGTTTTAGCTCCAGCATTAGGTTTAGATTTTTTTCTACAAGTTCGTAATCAAAACATGTTTGAATGGAAAATTAAAACATCGTACAGAAACAACGATGTTTGAAGAAAGAGATAAGACACGTGTTATCCAATAACCCGCAATTGTCTAACGTGATTATGGCCTCGATGAAGACATTACATAGTACAAGCTTTGCTTAGCTTGGGGTCAGATGGTGTGTGTGAAATGTCCACCAATTACATATTTATTTATTTGTTAATGTGAGAAGAGGCCCTGAGTCCCAGCAATTGAACACAAAATATGCTGCTAATACTATGAACCATATATAAACCAAATTCAAAACTTTGGCACTCGCTGCACTTCTGTGTCATATCACTCTCATACACTAATAACGCAAATGAACGAGACGTGGGTATGAATATACAAAACTTGAATCTTGCTTTTAGCGGGTGCCTTACGTTTGCATCTGCAAACTTCGCCTGTAAAGTTACCGGGGGACAATAACTAGGTACCTTCCCTGCATTACACTGCTTGGAGCCAAGAGTTGCTGTGATTTCAACCGGAGTTTATAATTCAGAAAGCGTATCTCGCAATTTAGCAATTATGTGTTTTAACGTGAGAGATATAAATTCCAGAAAGCATTTACCATGAGCATAATTTGCTAACTTGGTATTCTAAGAGCCGGGACTTAAAGTTTTCTCTCACAAGGAGAGAGTTAAAGCCATGAGTCACCATCCTGGCTAATGCGGATTTGCATCTATCAAGTGCAGGACACAATTCAGACTTTCTAGGAATGTGCCAATTTTCATTTACTTTTTAACCGACTTCAAAAATGGAGGAGGTTCCCAATTCATTTGTAAGTTTTTGTATGCAGGTACCGTGATCGATGAATGATCGTGAATCGATGTTGATGACTTTTTTTTGTTTGGATCAAAACAACTAATATTAATACTAATATAATTTATTTTCATTTACATGGACGACGTTGTGATGGCTGCTTTTGAAATTTGACTGAGTATCTGAATTTAATTTTAAATCGATGGTAGTTTTTGTTTTTTCGGCGAACTAAATTGTTGTTTCAAAGGGTTGAAGTATCCTAGATGGTCCCGTTTAAATCTTATTGAAATCGCGAGCTATATGAGCGATTTCTGAAAAATTATCAAGAACCTAGATCTTCCACCGCAAAATCTTGCTGTCTCATTGAAGCTGTGCATTTAGTTGGCGTCCCAAAATTAGTTAGTATCACAAATTTCATTAGAAGTAGTTCTAAGCTACCTCCCCACCAAATGTCAGCCAAATGAAATGAACGAAATAAATAAAATGAACGAAATGTATGAAATTAACTAAATGAATGAAATGAACTGAATGAATTAAATGAACTGAATGAAACGAACGAAATGAACGAAACGAACGAAATGAATGAAACGGACGAAATGAATGAAACATACTAAATGAGTGAAATGAACGAAACGAATGAAATGAATGAAACATACTAAATGAGTGAAATGAACGAAACGAACGAAATGAATGAAATGAACAAAATGATTGAAACGAATGAAATTAACGAAACAAATGTCAACCGTGACGTCACCACAAAATGACATTAAAATGACACTATCATTTTTGACGTTTCACGTCACACGGGAACGCGGTGGAACGGGATATAACGTCCCACGAGAACGTGATTAAAAGTGTCCTATGTCTAATCTATCTCCTATCTTTCTATCTCCTGGTTCTAAGCTACCTTTACAGTACCTTTATAGTAATTGCTTTACCTTTATATTAATTGGTTTAGTAGATTTTATTTTCTATTTATGATGTATTTTTTATACGATATAAAACGACGATGTGGTCAATGACAAAACGAGTTTACCCAAAAAAAACCCATTTCGTTCTAGATTTTATAATACCCAGGATGTTTCCATTGAAAAAGACACTCGGGCATAATATTCCATTGCTTGGCTGAACACTAAAACGGCGTCAAACCGCTTTATTCAAGTGTTTGGAGTGACAACTTTGTACTCGGTTTTGTATTTCGAGTATCGAGATAATACTTTGAACTGAAGAGTGAACCCCTTCTCTTAACCCACCCTTGAAAACAGACCTTTATAGTATTTTACTGAGTTTATTAATTAGCCACCTATACAATGCCTTTACGTAGTCAATAGCATAAGCAGCCCACTAAACATGTTGGTTTCCTCGCGGTATTTTCCTTTACCGTTTTGAAGTTAACAGTGTTGTGCATATGACTTCAAAAAATAGTGGTGCGCGTAGGATTCGAATGTGGGGCTCCGGATTGGCAGTTTCCGTTCTCCCGGCCTAAGCCAAGGCCAGCCGTAACGTATGTGGTCAATAAATAAAACGCAAAAAAATAAAATATAAGGTTTAATTTTATTTAAATCAAATAAAATTAAGGTATTTTAACCGCCTTAAAAAAGGAGGAATTTTTTAATCGATTGTAAGTTTTTTTGGATGTTAGTGACGCGGTAGCTCTGCTAATTAATTTTATTACCTATGTATAAATCGATTTTGATGATATTTTTTTTATTTGGTATAAAATACTTTATAAGTGGTCCCATATAAGTTTTATGGAAATCTGTGTGGTAGTTTTAGAAATTTCAACAAAATTTTAATTACAGCTTTCATTTATTTGGACGACGAACGCAACGTAGTCATAGATAGCTTCTTTTAAAATGTAGTCGAGTATCTGAATTTAATTTTAAATTGTAATCGGTTTTTGATTTTTCGACGAAAATTAATTTATGTGTGTAGATACGGACTGTAATTTTAACATGTATTTTAAAAATGATTCCTTGTTTCATCTAACACAAAACATATAATCAAAAAGCTCTGTTACTTCGAACAGGAGTTGCTTTTGTAAAGTTTGTATTATTATCAAAGCTTTTCTGTATCGATTTAATGGTTCTTGTTGAAATTTGATGCTCTTACTTTTTTTTTTGTTCTTATCTCAAGTAAAAAGTGAACAACAATTTTCCAAAGAAAACTACTTTGAAATTCGAACCACAAAATTATTTAAAGCGAAAATATATTTATTCCTATATGAAAAGCCTATTTCCGTTTTGACAGACTGTTTTCATCTAACTGAGTATTTTTCGTCTGATAGTATCATGGTATATACATGGTATGTACACCTATACTATCTGACGATAATTGATAATTATTGATTTTACAAAATTACTCGAACCTCAATACTCAATTTAAATAGTTTTAATAATTAGAATATTGTTAATAAGGCAGTCTACGCGCTTTTGTTTTATTTAAATTTACCTATAATCCACATTTTTATTGAGTTTCGTTTTTAAATTCACAATAAATTACGGACAAGTTTATTACGGACGTTTCAAAATAAATAAATTAAAATGAAATTTTTAAATAGTTTTTGATGTTTTATATTTTAAATAATGATTTTTGTACTTTGCAAAACACATAGTATTATGCTTTTTCTTAGAATGTGACACAAAAAATACTTAAAATAAAACCTTGATTTACCAAAAAGTCATAGTTTACCTATTTTTTCGCGAATAAAAAAAATATATGTTTCAAAATGACGGGATAATTTTTTTTTTCCGACGTAATTTTAACCTAAGTACCTGGGTGACCGAGCTTTGCTCGGTTTAAATACTAAATATACTTAGATACCTACAGATAAAAGACTCCAAGAAATTGATTTTCTTAAAAAAAACGAATTGAAAAAAAAAGAGAACCCGTCTGGATTCGAACCCGGAGCTACTAATTCGTGACCGCTATGAGCGCCCAACGTCCCGTCTGAGTTAATTATGTTGTCGCGTCACGCGGCGAAATTTACCTTCACATTCTAATGTGACAGTTTTTCATTGTCTAAAAACGCGCATAATATGCGTTTTTTTTTTAAATAAGACCTAGTTAGATTGATTTATCGTCCCCGAAATCCCCTGCATACATAATTTCATGAAAATCCGTCGAGCCGTTTCCGAGATTCGGATTCTATATATATATACATATTTATATAGGTACAAGAATTGCTCGTTTAAAGGTATAAGATTTATGTTATAATAAACACTCCCCGTGTTTGACTATATAATTGACGAGGGGGACCGCGGAGAACAGTTAGCTTAAATAACAGTGCTGTGGAAAATTTCTGGATCGAAGACGCTGCGATGCTACGATGACTACAAACTCTGAAAGGAGGAAAAAAATTCTGCCACATCTTCCATCGATGCATTGAGCGCTGCCGGCACTTACCACGTTCGAAGGACGCAGGTGTAAATGGACTACAATTTTCTTCTTCTTAGTTTGTGTGTTGTGTATGTAAAAATATATTTTTTCTTGATAGATTTTAGACCAAAAAAAAAACTTCAACTAAAACTTTAATTTAATTATAAGTAACAATTTACCTAGCTTGTTGTAAAAAAAGATTGAATTTAATTTGTGTTTCAAAATGTCGGGATCAATTAATTATACTGTTTTTTCTGACGTAATTTTAATCCAAGTTATAGGTAAGTTTTTGACTATATCATTGAAGAGTGAAACCGCAGGGAACAGATAGCTTAAGTAACAGTGCTGTGGAAATTTTCTGGATCGAAGACGCTGCGATGTTGCGAAAACTACAAACTCTGAAAGGAGGAAAGAAAAATCTGCGACATCTTCCATCGATGCATTGAGCGCTGACGTGCCGGTACTTACCACGTTCGCAGGAGCCAGGTGAAAATGGCAGTGAAATGTATTATTTTACGATAAATCAGTTGTTTTTAAGTGAAAATTAATAAAATCAGTAAAAAAGATGTTTAACGTCCTTAAAACTTCTGAAAAATATCCCCATAATTTTTGTAGGCCATGTTCTTAAAACTTCAAGAAATTTTAAAAGATCAATGTATTTAACTTATTTTTTTAAGGTTCTCTTTACTTTCGAAGTTAATTATTCCAACATAAGTTTAGTAATTAAAACATCACAACTATTGAAATGATTAATTATTCAGATTAATAGTTGTCGCCAGATAATGTAATAAAATAATATTTAAACTGACCTGAGAATTTTGGTTGAAGTAAAAAAATACAATAATTCAAAAGGAAATAAATACTAACATTATTTTCACAAAAAAAAACGAAAGTGGAAAGTTGAGCGCTAAACGTCTCTCGAGAATAAACAGAATAAACACCCGAAACGAGGAAAATGATCTCTGGAAAAATACACACTGTCTTTACAAATTAACCTTTTCGTAACAATGTTTTACACGATACATTTCACTGCCAAATTCTTTATTTCGACGTGAATAATTCCTGAAAATGAGCCACTTACCTTTTAATTTAATTCACGTGATTATTGGCACCGCACAGAACCGCCATCGTCCCCATGGTTATCGTCACTTCACTTTAGTTCGGTAGTGAGGAACATTGCGCGGTGGAGGTAGACCGGTGGAGAGGTCCGGAGGTTTGAGAGTCCCACGACTGCCGGGCTCAGGCGTGGATCTGAGCCCCCGAACCTGCCACCCCGTCTTTTATACACAGGGGGGTAGCAACGCGCACGCGTCTAATACCCTGTTGCTCTCTTAGTGATGTGTGCGATTTCGACATTGTTTATTTTATCGTACCTTTTATTTTTGTTTTATTTTAAGTACTATTATATTATATGTTAGCGACACGCTCCGATTTCGTTCGAGTTAAACAATTAATCTTATTTTTCTACAATCATTAATAGTTTCTACAGCGCGTGCTATGAAAGACATTTTTCTTAAATAGTAAAAATTTGAAAATAATGCCGGCGTCGCGGTGATGAATTTAAAATTAAGATTAACAGGGTATAATTCCAGGCAAAGTAAAGAAGAAGGAGTAAGGTATTGACAGACACAAGGAAGACGTAACGTTAATTGTCCAGTGGCAAGATGGGTCGACGATATTGTCTTGGGTAAAACTTGAACTCAGCACGGCCAAAACAGATGGCGTACCACATGAAAAAGATTCCTTGAACATGAACCCTACTTCTGCTAAATTAAATCAAATCATTTACTTAGCTTATGGTTCTGGGTTACAATAGATTGTACAAATATGTCAATTATCCAGTACTCGCTTCTTCAGCGTCATAAAAAAATCTGGCGATGATAATAATTCCAAAAAAAATCCTGAGCAAAACGACAGACAATAATGCAGATATCAGAAATATTTACTAATTACGTACGTATCTTTATAGTTTTGTAATTTTAAAACACACTGTTAACTACTTCTACTATTTCAATTCGTGGGATAAATTATTTATCTTATGTTTGTTACAATTTGTTTTTTAAACATTATCTTTAAAACTCAATACCATTTTTTTTTAAATAGACACATTTTTTATTAATCCTGTTTCAAGTTTAGTTTATCATTTATCTATCACGTTATAACGATTTTTTTAATATCGATGAAGAATAAACTTTTCGACTCAAAAAAAGTCCCAAAGTTACTTGATCACTTTCAAACAACTCATTGTTTTTTAAAAAGTGATAATAATAAAGTAGACATGGTTTTTTTTATTTGATTATTAAATAAATTAAATCAAATCATTTACTAAGCTTATGGTTCTGGGTTACAATAGATTGTACAAATATTTATTTTATTATTTATCGACATCGACAAGCACGTTGCCCTCTTCACTACCCTGCCACCCTCTCACTCCTAGCAACCTGTATCACCCCATCACCCCATCGTTTAAACACTGACTTACCAAAAAACTTATGTTTAAGTTAGATACTGATACAAGTTTCACCACAGTGATGCCAAAAGAAGGGACGGTAAGAATCTCTGCGGTTAGCCAAATTCGTCCTTTTCTACAAACATAGATTTAAATCCATTATTAAAATCATTTAAAGGATGCTTTCACAAATCTTAAAAGTTATTACGTAATCTGATTAGCGAGACAATGCAGGTTGAAAAAGGTCTGGAATATTAATTTTCCGAGCATTTTGTTTGAAACCCCTTTTGTGAGAAATCATTTATGTAAATTATTGAGACGAAACCCTCGGGCTAGCTCTGATATCGAGATCGCTTTTGTTTGAATTATCTGTTTTTATTTTGAGATACGGTTGGTATGGTTTTCTGTGCAGGTTTTAAAACACCTGAGGCAAAGTGTTGACGACAAAGAGCTTTCATTAATTCAAATGCAAACAAGGGTGCTGCCATTCAGGCTGGCTGAAAATTGAAAATAGTCAACGGTTTTTCTGTCATTGTCCGTCATATTTACGGATTCGAGGCGGCCGCCTTTGTTAAGCTTTTTTGAAAACCAAATTACACACTAGCCGACACTACAAAATTTGTTCTGCTGTATGTTGAGATTGAACTATTTCTCAAGTTGGTTAAAACTAACCGCACACAATGTATAAAATTTGATTAAATCGATTCAGTACTTTAAGAGTTCGTTGTGGACCAACAACGTGGCACGATTTTTTTATAATAGTAGATTAGGTATGCTACAAGTGTGTAAAGTTGGTGATTACCGCTGAGGCGCTATTAAAGCCCTGGCCTTCGGCTCAGGTCTTTTAACACGCTTTTATTAACTTGGTATGTATGTATCTATGTAACGGACTCTTGTAACATGGTTTTCGCTAAGCAATGGATTGGTTTGAAACTTGACACACTTATCAAGGACTAATAATAAATTCGTGTCGAACTGACTGCTACTGACTTAAGCAGTCAGTGACTATGTTTTGTCTTTTAAAGTTATAATAATCACACTAAAAAGTAGAAAATAATAATAGTAAAAAAACTTACAAAACACGCTTTTTTCAGAACTTCTACTTGTACTAAAAAGTACGAAAATGAATATTAATGAAGGATAGTGTTATAAACGGAAAACTTTTTTTTAGTAAAAAGCGTGGGGTGCCTTTTAAGATATTTCCAAAAGGAATACTTCTCTCAATGTGTGTTAATAAAGTGGTTCACTAATGTTTCACAAACATTTTTTGCCCGTACACAACGTTTTCAACGTAAACAACGTTTCGCGTAATATTAATTTCAAAAATATTTTACATCAACATATGTTTTATTTTACAAACCATCATTTTATAACCAATTATATGGCAAACGTTTCACTTAGACAATAAAACGTTTCACTTAGACAATACCTATATAGAATGACATTTTGTTTTTTGTACATTTTTTACGGTTCCGTAGCCAAATGAAAAAATACGGGACTCTTAAAGATTCCTCATGTCTGTCTGTCTGTGTATCCGTTGAGTCGGGTTGGCTCGACTCAACGCTGCCTCTCAGCAGGAGTCCGATGCTTGGTTGCATGCCCTACCTTTCCCACAATTGAGCACGCTTTGACGACGACTCTATTAGGATAGCGACGGGTTTCCAGCTCAACTCCGCTATATGCGAAATACATGTTTGTATTATTTGCGGTCCGATGGTGGGCGCAACTGGACTGCATAGTCTCAGCTGTTCTCGCTGTGCAGGACGAAAATCGCGACACCACGCTTTATCGACGACATTATCCACAGAGCGCTCGTTTCGACCGACATAACCTGTGCCGTTAATCCCTTGGTGACGTGGTCGCTGCCTCATTTGGGACGCCACGTCTTGCCGTCTCCCTGCAACTCGGCGGGTTGCAGGCACGGTTGCAGAAGCGGCCGCTAGAGGTAAACACCTGAAGTATTCCGCATTGGAGTCTGCATATGGGTTTGCTCCGTTCGCAGTGGAAACGCCGGGCCCATGGGGCGCGGAGGCCAAAGATTTCGTGTATGCGTTGGGTCAACTCCTGAAAGATAAGGGGTGTTATCCCCAGTCCGGGCGTTTTCTGTTTCAAAATATCTCCCTGGCAATCTAGCGTGAGACCGCCGCAAGCTTAATGGGCACTTTTGGGTGGGGATCTGACGATCGCGGCACAGTTTAACATTTTTCACATTTAATATATTTTAATAAATTGACATGTTTAAAAAAATAATAATAAATGTTTGTTATTTTAATTGAGTGGAAATGGGAAAAATACTCAAACAATATCAAATTATTGTTACCGCTTCATTGTTTATTGTTTACCCTGTTGACGTTCTAATTGAAACAATAATTACCTGTTTATCTGTTTGAAGATGTTTCTCGGAACAACTTATTATCGATATGAGATAATTGATACTTGAACTAGGTATGATGTTTCCTGTTAAGCTCCTTATGAAAATATAAATCATTTTCTTAGAAATAAGGTGTAACGTGTTTGTTTTGCGATTGTTTCATATTTTATTGCCAATTAGGTACTGATCAATGTTATATTATCGAGAATATGTATCTATGTACTTCAGCTGCACAAGTTTATAGGTAACGCTTAAAGCACAAATAATTTTTTTTTTTGCCTAATTATAAGTTTTCGTAAGACCACCATCTCGCCTGATTTTAAAACAAGAACGTTTTTTTTTTAAATGAAGTTCCTTCCGGCAGGCTTAGAAGTAGATGGGGATTTTGCAGCGCGACAGAACTGAAATAATTTTGAGACTAAAACCGGAACAAAAATATACAACGAAAGTGACGTGAGCGTCAGAACCGCTGGACCAGATCTGATATTTTATGTTTGATAACCATCAAATTTTAGTACCTTTTTAGTACTATTTGGTACCTTAGTTCAAATAATTAGTACCTCGATGAGCAGTGAAAAAACATGAAAACAAAGTGGGCAGCCATTCTGACGTCAGGTTGGCTGAACCACATCTATTTCACATAGAGACAAAATTGCGGAATTATTTCTTTGCAATTATTTAGTACCTTTTTGGTACCTTATATTTTTATTTCAAGTTTAATTTTATAGTGTCCCTGGAAAAAAATGTGGATGATTTTTATTTCAGCATATACCATAACATATATTTATTACATGTATTTAGTAAATATATACTTATTTGTACCCCATAAACCTAACGGTAAGTTTCCCATACCTGCTAACATAAATATCAGTTTTTTTTAGGTAAATATTATACAGCATGACTGATCGGATCGAACAATCCGCTGTATCTCATAGAACAAAATTAACAACTTTTGTGCTATGACTTAGGTATATGAATCGTAGAAAAAAGTTTTATTTTTTGTCCGCGATCAATATTTTTCTTTCGAATTTTCAAAAGTCGTGACACAAATGTTTGTTCGGTCGTGATCTACAGAACCAGCCCCTGAGGTATTGTATCTGTCTTGTAAACATATTTGTTTACCTAGTTCATTACAAATATCACAGAATAATTATTAAAAACAAAAAAACATATTTTATGTAACATGCTCCCTCTTATTCTGAGTAAGTAGCATTAGTATTAAATTAATAGTATGACAAAATTATAATAAATCATCTGTTTACCTATATGGTGAAGAAGATTTTAATGCTATGCTATTTATCGAGCTTTGCTGAAACACTAGAGATAATAATAATTTGTATTTACAGCGTACATTATAAACTCATGATAATTATGTATGACTCGATAGGACCGTTGATTAGTTCTGAGTTCTTCAGCACTTAACTCAGATTTCTTCGCTGCTCGTACCTGCCTCGTAGTGGGTTCTTCTTTCATCAGCGAGTACTCTGATGGGTAGCATGCCAGCAATAATGCAGGCTGCTTCCTCCGACACTGTGCGGAAGCCTCTGGCAACTCTCACGACGCTTAGTCGATATATTGATGCGACTTTTCGACGTGTTACTTGGGTTTTAAAGGATTCTGCCCAAATGGATATGCCATAGGTTAGCACTGACATGATTTCTGACGCCAGTAGTGTTCTCTTGGCTTGTTGGTTCTCCGACGTTAGGTATCAACCGCGACAGGCTCGCTCTCACCACAACCGCTTTAGTAGTTAGGTGTTCCACCTGCTGTTTGAAATTCAGTCGAGCATCAAGCAACACTCCCAAATATCGAATGAACGGTCGAAGCACAGGATCGGAATAAGTGAAAAGATTCGTGAAAAATACCTTGGGACATACCTACTCAACCAAGACAGAATGTAGGTAGAGCTTTGGAATCAAACGGATCAAATTTTTATAAGGTTCTTTGTCAAATAACTCATATTTTCTTCAGAAAACAATGTTTATGATATATCGAGCTCAAACACGATATTCAGAGAAATAAAACAAAAAAATAGTTCTAAAAAAATCACAAAACAACTAAACGTTTAGAATAATTACCATAATATAAGAATTTTAAGGATCTAAAGACTAATGAAAGTAGGTAGTTTATACTATTTAAAACATCCCAGAATACTGAACATAATATCTCTTTGAATGTGTATGCAACGTTTAGATCAAATGTAGTCTCGACAAAAAGCTTTGAAAGATTTCTGAAAATTATATGAGTTTTCGGTCCCTGAGGGTTCTGTGACTCAAATACTAAAATAAAAATAAATAAATAAATATTGGTGGACAATTCACACACAACACCATCTGACCCCAAACTAAGCAAAGCTTGTATGATGGCGGCCAGATACCTAGCTGATATAATACTTGTATAGTTTTAAATACATACTTATTATAGATAGAAACACCCAGACACAGTACAAACATTTGAATTCATCACACAAATATTTGTACTGGGTGGGAATCGAACCCACGACCCTCGGCTTCGCAGGCAGAGCTACTACCAACTAAGCCACGAGGCCAGTCAAATACTGTAACATAATATAATTATGGCTATTGTTATGTTACTCCAAGTAATAAGTAATAAATGAAATATTATTTAGTGTCTGTTGTCGTTTACTCGTGGGAAAACATTAGGTCAATGAAACTGGACGAAAACAAATAAAGCCTTATTTATTCCTTTAGAAACCAATAGTAGCACGTGGAAACCCACGGAAGAACTTTTTGTAAAACCCGTTTATCCTTAATAGAAGCCTCTTTTAATATTGAAAAAATACGTATTCCCAATTTAACAAATAAGAATCGGACAAAATTACAATTGTACAATTAGGAATTAAAAAGATACAATAAAATGAGGTAGAACAATTTCAATAATTTTGTAAGGGTAACTCTTACCGACTGAACCGTGTGAGAAAATGTAAAAAAAATACGAAATCCAACTAAGAATTAACTTATATTTTGAATAAAATCACCTATGAGGTTTTGTACCACCACATTATATAAAAGTTACTATCCTTATAAGAGATAAGCGGACTTGAAATAAAATTCATGTGTATTATTCATATCTAGATATAATGAAAAATTACAATACAAGTTGGTATTTAAATATTGTTGTAGGCGTAGTAAATTTGGATACACTGTGTTAAAAATATGTGTTATTGCTGGATATCAGAAAAATCTTCGAATCTAATTTCTTCAACATTTCTTTCAATGATAAAATATTTTCATTATATTGAACAATATTTTTCACCTTTCACATAAATCTCTTAAAGTTACGACGTCATCTGAAACATACTCTAGAAATTCTTGCGTCATTATATACGGTGACATCAAATTATTTGTACTTAGCTAACAAATACATAAATTTAGCATAATGCGATATGAATAGGTATGACGTAAATGTCAAACACATCTACATTTATAATGTGACTAGCTTTTACCCGCGACTTCTTCCGCGCGAAATATATATTAACTGAGGCAGTATTTCTACATCGATACTAAATTAAGTTTACAAAAACAGCTTATTTTATAACATTTATGTACAATTTCATCAAAATGAATTTGAAAAAACTGTAATACATAACTTATTATTTTGGCTTTACTCAATGCTCACGAAATTGCATGCAAATATTTTCAAAGAATAAAAGTTTCATCCAAACTTTCATACCTTTGGAGGTTGTATTTTGAAAAACCTTACTCATTATTATTCATACGAAATTTTATGCTAATATGTTTAAAGAATTAAGTTTCATACAAACTTCAATTACCTATTTCATACCCTTTGATTGAATTTTGTAATGAAATTCCGTAAGCATTGAGTAATGCCAAAATAATAATTTAAGCCATACAGTTTTTAAGAAAATTCAATAAATTTAAGTGAAATGTTTAAAAACAAAACGAATAGTTCATTAATCATATGCTGGAATTAAATTTTTTGACAACCTATTTGCAATATATTTGTTGACATATTAATGACATATTTGACATATTATTATTGAATAAACAATACTTTTCTTCCAATAACCAGCTTGATGAAGGTCGTTGTATAGCGGGATCTCCTACTACGAAGGAACTTCGTTCTTACCTGGTGTCCCACGACACCATAACTTTTTTATTTTAACTAACGAGAGATACTCACATGACACAATTATAAAAAAATAGAAAGACAGTAATCTAATGTTTGGAATATGACAGTATTTGTATTAAAAGTTCCAACTTCTCTATGGATTTTTACATTTTCCATACAATCTTTTCATTACTGTTGATGATAGTGCTAACATATTCTTCATCATAATCCCATTCCGCTTGAAGTTCCGCTTCCCCACCTCACATCGCCCGTAAATTATTTTTCCTTTCATTTTTGTCATATTCTCTTCCATTTACAATGGGTTTCATCCTACTATAAATCATTTTGTTTTCAAAAGCTATCGAGATTGGTCTAATTCTTACACGCATGGAAATAAATACTGGATACACAATGTTTATGAGCGAATTAGACTCAACTTTTCCATAGTAAAGAAGGGCATTCTTTTGGTAAGCTATCATTGTTTTATTACCATGTGAAGTAGACTAAAGAAACTAATGTATTTCGGAGATTTGCCAACAAGCCAACTCTTACTAATTAGTGTTTAATAATTTTATGTTAGATTTTAACTTAAAATTTCATAAAAACTAATTATCTGGTATGTAATTAATTCCCTAGCCCTTGTTTCACTAGCCATACAGCATTACAGGGATTACAGCAAGTTTGATGAGCATGTTTGAACGGAGGGTTGTCGACTGCGGGGTTTCCTGTTTTTTTCTTTGTTCATTATGTTTTTTTATTGTTAGTTTGTAAGTTGACTTTTATTATATTACTAGCTGAACGTGCGCGCGTTGCTACGCCATCTATCGAAAATCGATCGTACCAGTTCAAATTTTGAACAAATTCGATTACTTTAGGTTTTAATGATGCAACCTTTAAAAAATGACATATGCTGTCACGCAACGAAAGCTCTCAAAATGCAATATTTTTTCCCGTTTTAGTTACATTTTTCATTCCTGCTCGGCTCCTGTTGATAGTAGCGTAATGTTAAATAGCCTATAGCCTTCCTCGATAAATGGACTATCCTACAAAGAAAGAATCGTTCAATTCGGACCAGTAGTTCCACAGATCCTTGCGTTCAAACAAACAAACATACAAACAAACAAACAAACAAACTCTTCAGCTTTATAATATTAGTATAGATGACTATTATTTGGCAACACTTAAACACACATTTAGTCATTGAAATTTGTTTTAAATTTTTTGACATTATACACATGATAATGACGCAGAGCGAGGATCAGATCGTCAAGCATGATCCGATTTGGGCGTATTTAGTAGCGGAGGTTGGCAACACTGAGAAGCTGTCACATGAAAGTAAAACGTAATTGTCAATCGGTGGATGATTTTAAAGAACAACACACACTTGATCTGAGCATCCAGCCGAGCGGTACCACTTACCAACCTTTGACTTCGTCGCATTCCGGATCAACCTCTTAACCTAATCCGTGACCTAATCATATTACATTTCACCACTTTTCTATTTTAATCGTTTGTTAATAAACCTAGTGTGTGAAACTACAGTTTCATTTTTGTCGCCGTGATGGATGGGGACCCAGGCTGAAAGCCACAGACACCCACGTTATGTAAAAAACTATTTATCTTACTGTACCTAATCTCAAATCGGTTATCATTATAAGAGTACCTGTCGGGTTAACCCATCTAACTCTTAATTCCCGTCTTTCATTGCTCCACTCAGCCCCGTAAATTACAGTTGCTAATGAACTACCAACATTATCCTAACGATTGTTCTTGGGTGAGTTTTCAAGCCGCAACTGTTTATTTCCCGCATTAAACCTCCTAATCCTATTAAAATAAAAATGAAACTGGGTATAGGGCAACAAATTTTAAACTTCGGAACGGCATCGCAACGCCCGACGCAAAACTTTTCTAATATATTAAAAATTTTCCCGTACAAACATGCTGCATTTAAGTAGGAAAGCATCCAGAAAGTTACCTAAATATTCTTGTATATAGGTAACCTATGTGGAACATTTTCTTTGATGGCGATGGATCAAACTTTAACTGCCCCTACATTGGTATGTAAATATTTTTGTAAGAGCATTTATCAATGTATATTTATGTCTATAAATTGCGCGTCAGGTTGTTTGTCCGCAATGGACTCCCAATCCACTTAACCCATTTTAATAAAATTTGCACACCATGAGCACTGTGCAGTTTGATCCAACTTGAAAGATATGATAGTTTTTGTATCGATTAATAGTTTCATATGAGAATATCCGAGCGAAGCCGGGATGGACAGCTATTAATAATATAGGTAATATCGGTGGACATACAACACCATCAAAAGGCCTGTTCACATTTTGATAAGTGGTAAGTGCAGGTGCTAAGAGACTAGTAGCAAACATTGCCGCAAACTTACTGACTTAATATACAGTCTAATACCACGATGCTCTTTTTTTACTCGATTTTTTAAAAACTTTTGTAGACACTTGACCGCTATCTCACCTGATGTGAAGCGACGATGAAAGTCTACGATGGAGCGTGTTTACTTAGAAGAAACCGATTCAATCTCGATTTGAAGACACCAAGATTATAACTGTCAGGGAAAACCCACTCAGGCAACTTATTCCACAGCCTAGACGTTCTTATCACAAAAGTAGAGTCAAACTTTTTCGTCCGTGTCTTTGGAATATCAACCATGAAACAGTGCCGCTTCTTCGAGCTACGAGAAGTCCGATAGAAATAAAACTAAAACACACGCTTTTAGCACGCACTAAAAATTACAAAATGTTTTTCGTATCCTATCAGCAAACCCTTTCATTTAATACCCATATCATACGGGTGAATTTCAAATAGCCAATCCGCCATCTTGGATTTCCGCCATGTTGGTTTTAAGTCACGGGACTATATTTTCGTATTCCTGACAGCAAACCCTTTTATTTGATATCCATATCATTGGGGTTGGATTTCAAACAGCCAGTCCGCCATCTTGGGGAGGCCACCATATTGGATTTGTAATGACGTTTTTTAGCTAGTCATGTATTGCCATCAAAACCCAGAGCGTGTGCAAAATTTCATTCTATTCGAAGACTGGGAAGTGGGTCAAATTAAGATTTTAAGATTTTCTTATATACATAGTCAGTTGCAAGCGAAACTAATAAAAGCGTGTTAATATATTTATTGGATTTGTAATAACGTTTCTTAGCTAGTCATGTATTAATTGTCATCAGAACTCAGAGCGTGTGCAAAATTTCATCCTAATAGAAGACCGGAAAGTGGGTCAAATTAAGATTCCAAGATTTTCTTACATTCATAGTTAGTTACAAGTGAAGCTAATACAAGCTTGCTAAAAAGGGCAAGGTGGTATTAGATCATGCAGGTCAGCTGCACAATCTCCGAAGTGTATCATATAAAAACCGATAAGCTAGCAATTTTGCGACGATGTTCAAGATTTTGAAGTCTTTTTCGCACAAGAGTGTCTTTGCCTGTGAGCCTTTTGGCACGCCTCTCGATCGATTCCAGAGCCTCAAGCTGATACTTATCCGATCCATACCAAGACCCGTTGGTAGCTTTGAGTATTTACCATAGGAGAACGCAAGACATTCGGCTTGCTAACAAACTTTTTCCCATTTTTTTGCGGGGCGAGGGATGGGTGGGGGGGACGTATATTTCACACATTTGTAAACTTGAACTCGCACAAGAGCAACAAACCTCTGTTTGAACTAAGACAAATGCTACGCACCTAAACAAAACAAGCACACATTTACGAAACGCGGTTGACTTGTGGTTGACCATTTTTGACAATAAGGCTCATTTTGACATTAATTTATAAAGTCGGCATTTTAGAATTAGGCTCGTCCCCTTAGAATAGTAGTTCTGATGTAGGTAGGTACTTAACTGCTCGTAGCTCCAAAATGCGACATGAGTCAGTTTATAATTGACTTGCCAAAGACTCAAACGAGGTTTGACTCCAAGTAGGTACCATCAAATAAAGAGAAGAGTTTGTAACACAAACACAGTAAAGTGCATGTAAAATATAGTAAAAAGAAGTTGTTAAGATTAATAAAATGTTCGTGAATTTAAATATCAGATTCGAGAAAAAGTGAGTAACATCATTCATATTTTCGTCGCTCGATCGATTCGAAAGGTATATCTTTAAGAAAGTCGATTTCCTGGCGAGACCAGATAATATTTTATTATCGTAATGGAATCATCAAAAATGCGCATTTTCTTTTCTGGGTGCGGTGTTCATTGCACGTTGAATTTCAGATTTTCGTTATTATTTACAGGAGCATAAATCGGCTGTCCGTATTTGTTATTGGTACTATTTTTTTATGTAAAAACTTCTTTAGACGCGCCTAGACAGATATTTCGTGGGATGTGAATTGGATTCTAGCATCACGCTCGGGTATGATAAGAAATCTTCGGGTAAACTCGGAACCATGGCTATTGGCCATTTAGAAATGCGTCAGCCAATGGCAAATGCTGAAAGGGCGTGGCAACGGCATCATGCCATGGCCATCTAGAAATGCATCAGCCAATAGGAAATGCTGACGCATTTCTAGATGGCCATGCCATGATGCCCAGGCCACGCCCTCCGGTTACACACGTGTAGTTTCCAAAGTAAGCCATAAAATTCTGAGTAAGAAGTTTTCACTTCTATCGGCAGTTCCTATGACTGCCAATTTTTTTAATGTAGAATTTAATAAGCGCTTTTGACTCATTGATTTCTATGGATATTACATTTGTACTTAACTGCCATCTTACTTGATGTTAAGTGACGATGCGGTCTACGATAATGCTTGCTTATATAAAATATTTTGCCAACGACTTGAAGACATAGAGATTGTAGGTATCCATCAGAAAAAAGTCATGCAATGCGTTCCACAACGTAGACGTTCTAAGCATCCAACAATAAAGCTGTTTATAACTCCAGTGAAATTGTGAAATTACAGGGCTTAGAGATGTAATAAATATATAGTATAACATCTCTGGGTGACGAGCGCAGTACAATACTAGGTAATGATTTGGACACTTGATGTTTCAATACCTGCGTGTCACTCTGCTGTTTTGTGGCAGGCATGTTGCTCACGGTGACGGTGTGTACCGTACAGTCTTTGTAAGCCAAAATAACGAAAATGGTGTCAAACTTCTTTGGACCAACTTGAAACGATGTCGCTTTTTCGAACCACCCGCATTGCGATAAGACCAAAAGTAAGGAAGTAATAAGTCATGTCATAGTCAAGTCATGCAGATTAGCTGCACACTCTTCAAAATGTATCCTGTATATTGATTGACTGACCATTATTTATCGTTCGCACTAGACGGCAATACATATTGTATATCTGTGAGTATAAAACCAAAAACAATAAACTGGCAATTGGCGACCATAAATATCATCATCAAATTATATGTACAAAATAGGAAAACAATAAGACCAATTCTATAGGCGGCGGCCTTATCATTTAAAGTGTTTTCGTTTAGGTAACCTTGAAAGATTCAACATTTTTGGAAAACCTCATAAAAATGGTGTGAAAAAAGACTATTGATACGATATTATTAGGTACTCTATAAACATACCAAACATACCATACATTACTTGAATTTCACAAGAAACATTATTTAACTGCGTACAAGTACATAAGTATTAAATCTTTAAAAATGAATTAGGTGTTTTGTCGTATTGGCCACTTTGATCTCAAATATCATATTTTAAACCTCTTTAGTTAGGAATTCCAATTTCAAATTTATACAACTATATTTACTCCTGTGTTTGTATTTTAAAACCCGTAATTCATTTTGGTTTTTCCTTTATTGGTGTTTTCTTTCGGTCACTTAGTTAACAAAATGGAAAACTTGAAATATCGCGTTTTATACGAGTACGAGTTCCATCGTGGCACCAGCGTTGCAGAAACGGCTCGAAGGATTATAATTGATGGGTACGGCGGTGATGTCCCAAAAGAAAACACAGTGCATTTTTTGTTCCAACGTTTTCGTTCTGAAAATTTCGATCTGCAGAACAAGCTTCGTGGACGGTCAGAGACCAAAGTTGATAATGAAGAATTTAAAGCTATTGTCCCATTGTACCCAACGCAAATTAGCATCCGAGTTAGATGCAGGCTTTGGCATTAGTGATAAATCTGTTTTAATCCACTTGAAGCAAATTGGGAAGGTGAAAAAACTTGAAAGGCGGGTTCCTTATGAATTGAATGCAGCAAACCGACAAACGTGCGTCGACTGCTGTATTACTTAACTCTCCCGGAGCAATAATAAAGAGTTTTTAAATTGAATGTGATGAAAAGTGGATCTTGTACAATAATTGGAAAAGCTCATCGCA
The DNA here is from genome assembly GCA_963693475.1 of Ectropis crepuscularia. Classification (NCBI taxonomy): domain Eukaryota; kingdom Metazoa; phylum Arthropoda; class Insecta; order Lepidoptera; family Geometridae; genus Ectropis; species Ectropis crepuscularia. The sequence continues at coordinate 23,659,146 of OY856338.1, forward strand.
AACGAACCCTAGCGAATCAGCTCCAAGCAAAAATTTACTAAAAAAAAATACTTGTTAGCGTTTGGTGGACTAGTGCCGGTGTCGTTCACTACAGAAATCTCCTAAAATACTTAACATCCATTCTACATTATGAGGTTATGTGATAAAAGTGTTGAATACAAAATTGTAGATCTTTTTATTCCCTACAATTTTGTGATACTTACTACTTTTTTCCACAGGAATGGTAGTTTTGTCAGAAATCGAGCAACCCATTTTTGACGTGATAACGTCTTATAATTCGATGAAGCCGGCTGCACGCCCACAAAACATGACGTCATGTAGCGTTACCGTCGGTCGTTACCTCGCTGCATGTTTGTTACAGTTGTATTAATTATTTCGACCAGTAGTTCAAGCGGGGATGTAGCTCAGTGGTAGAGCGTTCGCTTTGCATGTGAAATGCCCCGGGTTCGATCCCCGGCATCTAAAAGCTTTTTTGCATTGTTTTGATTGAAAATGACTAAATTCTACTGATTACTTTTTACATACAAATCTATTAAACAAATGAAGTTAAAATTTTCTTTTGAAAAATGCTACCATTCGATCAGTATTTTCTTAAGACGTTATCACGTTCTATCATCAGTAAACCGACTTTACAGACAAACATTTTTACCCTTTAAAACGGACCCCATCCACTTCCTAACCATCTAATCGCCCGTAATTTATTTTTCTGATCATTATTGTCGTATTTTCTTTCCTTTACAATGTGTTGCATCTCACTATTATCATTATTTGGTTTCAGAAATTATCGACACTGGTCTAATAACAGCAAACCAAAGTAAACAGTAATTAAAAAATTTGCATACCTACTTGGCAAGGCTTTCTTACTTTTGGCTTCCTTTGTAGGAATTACATAAATAGTATTACTTGTGTAATACTAAAATAAATTGGGATTATTAAAAAAAATCTATATCGAAATGTTAACAGTAGCCATAAAATTAAAGAAGCCTTAAACATCTCTTTTAATTCGAAAAAACCATCGCAATCAAATTTCTTAGACGAAAACTTACTTGAAAAGCTACTAATCAAGCGTTGGCGTAATTTTGATATCTGAAGAGTCAATTCCATTGAGAACTTTCTGAAAATATCGTTTCAAAGGAATCTAATAAAGTTATGCTTGTATTTCATGGAATTATATCTTCACTAGTTCCCGCGACTACGTCCGCGTAGGATGCTAAATACAGATAACGATTCACTTCATCACAAGGGTGCGTACTTAGTTCATCATTAACAATATCTATTTTACTTAGAACTATTATATCTGTTTACCATACAATAAGAAATGTTGTAAATAAAATTAAACATCAATTTAAAAAACCTATACTAATATTATAAAGCTGAAGAGATTTTTTTTGTTTCAACGCTCTAATCTCATGGAGCGATCTACTCCTGAAGCGATTTCAAAAAATATTTCTGCGTTCGATATGTACGTGGGCCCTGAGTGCTATAGGCTATACATATATTATATACCACGGTCAAAGCCGAAGCGGACCGCTAGTATTGAGATACTAGTAGTTATAATATATATTATATCATTCATCATTGTATTCAAAAGGTGTAACATTAAATAGTTTATTATTCTTAGCTTCAATTACTTAGTATACTTATATTTATGCATGTATATTTATTTATGTATATTGTAGAACTCTCTGTATGCTGGTATACAGAGATGTATTATATGCCTTACCCACTTAAAACTTTTTTTTCACATGTTTTATATTCATACAAGCTAGACAATGGTTTTCGCACTACGCTACCGCTTCCCCGGCAGCGAGAAAAATACTGCAACGGAGTATGGGGAATTATCCACAAAAAATATTTGTAAAATGTCCCGTACTAATGTGCTTCGTGAATTATATTTAAAACTATTCTTTTAAAAGCCCTTGTATTTTTTTAAAAATTAAACTAGTACTTGACTGCGTCTTCATCGACATACAGTTTAGAAAAGAACTATTGCCGCTTGATACACTGTGGTAACCACCTATATTACACCAAATGACAAAAACCAAATATTTTACCTTTGCGGTCGGGTTTTTGGCAAACATTTATTGTTTTTATTTGGGAAAAATAAATACCACCCATGAATTTGTGTTTATTGGCGTCTACTTGAACCAATCTTTATTTTGACGTAAACCACAATAATATTAAATTTACAAATTACATTTACAAAGAAAAAAAAATTTTTGGCGGGAAAATAGTCGGGAAGTATTGAAAGTTATTTAAAAAACCTATTTCTGCTATCAAATGCTGTTTTTTCGTGTTTGTTATATTGCATACAATTGATTGCAAACATAAAATCTTATAATTACTAATTACTCCGACTCAAGTGTCAAAATTGTTAGTAAATAGTACAAAACAAAGTCGCTTTATCTGTCCTTACATCCCTATGTACCTACCTATGCTTAAATATTTAAAACTACTTAACAGAACAGAAAAAAATAAAAAGGTTTTTATGTAGAATGCATGCATGGTACAGTAGAGAAACACCGATAATTTTAAAGATTTCTAAAACGATGTCATAAATAAACACAGTTTTTGCACTGAAATTGCAAACGCTGGCTGAACCCTACGAGATAGAACAAAATAATGTACTGCAGTATTATACACTTTAAAAAGGTCTACAAAAAAGTTCATTTTGGTAAATTATGTAGGTATATCTTTTTACCCACAATAACCATTTTTATTAGTATATTTTGTATCAGTGTTGCTCCCGTGCGAAGCCGGGGCGGGTCGATAGTTAATTATAAACAAACGATACCGTTAAAAGCCTCTTGAAACGCACTGAGAATAATGGGCTTAAATAGGTCCAAGTAAGGGGGCACTTCATATGCCGAAGCGTAAACAACGCACTTAGTTAACCTGACACCCGTTTTCCCGACAAATTTGTAAACGCGAGCCGCCTCCAGAGTATCAATCGGCTAGAGAAGTCTGCAGATTTTGGGACAAAATCAATCACAAAATAACGTGTATCTGAGTTCCAAATTTTAGTGTTCTTACGAAGTTAGATATATACCTGAAATAAAGTAATGAACCCATACTAGACTAAAGTATTGTTTGCTCTTATTATTAATTAATCATGTATTGTTGAATGAAATGGAGAATGACGAATTTTATTAAATATGGCAAAATTCAATATTTTCTTTAACGATTTGTACGGTGCAATAATTGTCTTAGATTTTTATTTATTTATAATGTAATTAAAGTGACACATCTCATATTTTGAAAATTTAAGTATTAGGCAATTAAATAATATTTACTAAAATTCAAAAATAATGTATGTTAAACTTTATATAAAATAAAATAGAATTAATTTTATGATAATTTTGTAATGCACTGCGATCAATGTACATCTTTGTTACCATAGGAAGGAACTCACCAGTCACCACCAAGATACGGGTTTTGAACACCCAGTTTGGTGAATAGAGTAACATGACAACACATAAATGTACTATTTTTAGATGAATAAATTATTTGAAAAAAACTATTAAATAGCAACAAACATCTAAACGTAGATAATGCTAGTAACGTTTATAATACATAATTATCTAATACTACTAGCGTTGTTTTTCCAGTAAAAGTAGCTAATGGGGCATTTCACGCCAAGCGGACAACCAAAAAAATATAAGGTCGTGAATTTTGTTTATATTCTGGTCAGTTATACTTCTAGTAGACGTGGGTGTGCAGGCACAATTTTTTTTTTCGTGTGTTGCTTTATTGCCGCGTTATGAGCTTTTAAAAATTTACTAAAAATGAAATTATAAATTTTTGTATGCTTCTTATTTGTAACAATTTATTATTAAAAAAAATAAAAAAGTATTGTTTCTAATAGTTAAAAAGTTGTAATTTTTAATTATTTTGTCGAATTCGAAATTTGAATTTTTTTGCGTATTGTGAACTGGAAGTGAACATTTCAAATCTATTTTTGAGTAACTTGGACAGATTTTTTTTTATTAACTGTTTAATTCTTGAATTAAAGCTCTAAATGTACTTAATCTTTACAAAAAATATTAGAACGTGATCTGTAATAGTTTACGAATTAGAGCAAAAAGAATACATACACATCGCCATTATTCCTTCATTATGACACGCGAAACTACATATAGAAATGAACGTTTTTTTTAATGCAATATAATTAACAATATAAAATCCGAAATTTGTTTTTTTTTACGTTTTGTAAACCGGAAGTGAACATTTCAAATCTATTTTTGAGTAACTTTAATACATTTTTCTTTTAATATTTTATCCATTATTTGGAGCTTTAAATGTAATATTTTTATACAAAAAAATGGTTGTCTGTAAAGTCGGTTTACTGACGATAGTTGAACATGACAACTTCAACTACGCCTTAGAGCGAGGTAACGCCGCATGACGTCATGCGGCGAGGTAACGGCGCATGACGTCATGCGGCGAGATAACGGCGGTAACGGCGCATGACGTCATGTTTTTTCGTGCGTGCAGCCGGCTTAATAATAAATTGTTACAAATAAGAAGCATACAAAAATTAATAATTTCATTTTTAGTAAATTTTTAAAAGCTCATAACTCGGCAATAAAGCAACACACGAAAAAAAAATTGTGCCTACACACCCACGTCTACTAGAAGTATAACTGACCAGAATATAAACAAAATTCACGACCTCATATTTTTTTGGCTGTCCGCTTGGCGTGAAATGCCCCTTATGTATTATTTCAGACTAAAATCTAACTTTATTCCAAATTTCAGCCTGATCCGTTCATACGTTACGGCGTGATTGAGCAACAAACATCCGAACATCCAAAAATCCATACTTTGACATTTATAATATTAGTGGGATACTAGGAAGTAGGACAGTAACTACGCTCGCGAACGAAACACTAAAAGAGCTTATTTGTTCTAGCGTCTTATAAAAATTAATAGATTTTTCAACGCACGAAGTACAAATTCCTGTCCAAATTCCCATGGTGTAAGTAACTTTCCTCTCTTCTGCACGATTTGCCGTTGATTGCGTGAACGCGACCCTGCGCCAAATGAATGCCGACGAGTTCGGGTTTTTTCACTCTATCCTTATAGATTTTTATTTAGTTGCTGAATTGGAAACATGTAATCCAAAGCAAACATTTTATTCAATTAGTTTTGAATGTGATCGTGCTCAGGTAGTGAATCTGTACACTGTACACTGATCCGTAAGTAGAGGGATTTACGAGTATTTATTAACACTTGTATGATGAAGAAGGATGTTCGTTCGGTGTCTCGGTGTTCACAGTCAAATGATAAAATTACTAAAATGGCTATTAAAAAATAGGGGTTGGTGGTAAAAGGGTAAAAATTTAGGGTTGTATGTATTTTTAATGCCACATTATAAAAAAATAAAAACAAACAATTTTGTCTAAAAATTAAAAAAAATGTAGGGCTGAACAACCCTTATCACTAAGGGGTATGAAAAATAGATAGTAGCCGATTCTCAGACCTACTGAATATGCATATAAAATTCGGTAAAAATCAGTAAAGCCGTTTCGGAAGAGTAAGGTAACTAACATTGTGACACGCAAATTTTATATATAAGACATTAACATATAATCAGTTGTATGCTAAATATGTTAGTTAGGATTAGATTAGAGTCCTACGCTTTTTGCGCTAACCCTAAGTCCGTTAGGTAGTAGAGACACCTACCGTCAACTAAAGGCCCGTTCTAAAACAAAACTAAACAAAGCTTACTATACCATGGAAACTACCATACCTATGCTATGTGCCAAATAGTAATGTATATTTTAGTAATTTAGTCATTTTTCATCCCGCTCGATAACTGATCAATTATCTTTCTCGTAAATGTTTTTCACTCTATTTCGACTAAAATATCCTGCAGCTTATGGCAAATCTAAAATTGTGTTTTAAAAATAGACATTTATTTTTATTCTTAAAGTTTAGGGTTACCAATGTTAGGTTTTTAAAATTTGTATTAATAATTTATAAGGCAAAACAACGTTTGCCGGGTCAGCTAGTTATTTCAATGAAAGTATTTCCAGTCGAACCTGTCGAACTATATTTTTTGAAAAGGGCTTCATTAAACATGACGTGACAAAATTGCACAATCACCAGTGTATGTAGTATGGGTAGTTTTCCACCGGTCGAGTGCTTTAATCAAGGGCGCAATATCGAGTTTAAAACAAAATATGTACAGAATTTAATAGTAGTAGAAGACTCTTTGCAGGTTCCGCCTGGAGAAGTACCAAGTAGTATTGTGAAAACATCGCTGTGTTCCGGTTTGAAGAGCAATGTTTCTAGAGAAGTTACGGACCATACAGGTAAATCATTACATCTCGGGTGACTAGTGCTAGGATTTGGACTCTTCATGTTAAAATGTCTGTGTGACACTATGCTGATATAGGCAGGTGTGTACTTAACATACGTACGTATGGTAAGGTGTGTAGACGTCGTGCCCGTCCCGTTAAGCTGTACTATAAATAAAAATTACTAGGTTCTGAGATATAAAATATTTCAAAGAGTTTCTTAGATCTCGTCAAAGCGAAAGCAGACAGTTATAGCAGAGAGCAGTTTATAGGCAAATCGGATTTACTAGCATTAATTCCAGTTTTCATTGCATCTCAATAAGAATACGTGTTTGAAGATAACTCTTTGTGGGTACGTCTTACTCAACCTTTGAATATGATTGAATAAGAACCTATGATAAGATATGTTATTAACTGTGGTCCACGGTATAGGTAATCCACGGCTCACCTGTTTTTCACGAAAATTAATTTTCGCTTAATACGATTCAATACTCGTAGTAAGTAGGTATATTTTCAACTAACTTTGAATGTCACATGGACGGAGAATACGATTTTGCACACTTTTAATTTACGTAGAGAAAGAGTCCAGATTGTTAATTTTTTTTTTAATTATTCTTAAAAAATAAAATAAAAGCTTATAAAAAACGTTGGACACACTACTAACACGTATTTGAAACACACACATAACTATTTGTATGTTTGTTTATTGTTAAATGAGTGCCTGAAACCACTCAGAAAACATTACAGCGAATAGTTTTTATGTATAAGAAACTGACCAGTTAGAATCTATACCTATTAAAAGTATGATTATTTATAAGTGAAAATAGATACGTCTCAATTTTAAAATTTATCTCCATATTTAATACGAGCTATTATGTAGCACATTGAATACATTATTTTTGTACAAAAAATTTTACCAATTTCAAAACCACAAATAGGCATTCAAAAGAGAAATTAAGCGCCACCCACTCAACAATTTCTATTCAATGCCAGTCAAGTCAAAAAACTAGCAGATAGAGACTATGTACAAAGTCAGTGGTGAAATACTTGTAGGTATGTAGTATTTATATTTATACCACCTGTTTGATTTGTTAATACGCTATAATCCTTGATAATATATACAAGTTTAAAAAACTAAAAAACACGCTTTTAACACGCACGAAAAATTACAAAATTTAGGTTACGTGACTATTTTTTTCGTATCCCATTCAGCAAACCCTTTCATTTAATACCCATATTATTATGCATTTTAAATAGCCAATCCGCCGTCTTGGATGTACGTTATGTTAGATTTAAGTAACGTGACTATTTTTTTCGTATTCCTGACAGCAAGCCCTTTCATTTGATACCCATATCATGCATTTCAAATAGCCTGTCCGCCATCTTGGACGTCTGCCTTATTAGATTTAAGTCGCGTGACAATTTTTTTCGTATTTCTGACAGCAAACCCTTTAATTTGATGGTGATTATAATGTAATTATAGTTGTAATGATTTGTGGGTGGATTTCAAACAGCCAGTCCGCCATCTTGGGGAAGCCGCCATATTAGATTTGTAATGACGTTTTTTAGCTAGTCATGTATTGTATTGTCATTAAAACTCAGAGCGTGTGCTAAACTTCGTCCTAATCGAAGACCGGGAAGTGGGTCAAACTAAGATTCCAAGATTTTCTTACATACATAGTTAGTTACAAGTGAAGCTAATAAAAGCGTGTTAAAAACTAATAAGTCCGTCAGTTAGATTGCTAAAAATATTTCTTCTTTTGTTTTACAAATAAAAAATTACGAAGATACAGCGCTTAGAAGTTACGAGGGACGTCACTTCTTGTGGGTAAGATTTTACCCACAAGTGACGTCACGATCTCCAACTCTAGTAATTTTACGATCTATATCGTAGTCGGTTTTTAATAATTTGATAAAACAAAAAATACGTGTCCCATACTTTTCCATGTTTTACCGGACGGACTAATTGGAATGGTTTATTTTTGACCCAGCCCGCATCCCTATTCGAGCAACAACAATACAGTGAGTGTATTTTGTTGAGATTTACGTTCGAGCTCGATTAACTGCCGAATTAAATATATACATTTTTGTCTACATAATATACATAATATACAATATCACGCACCCATTGGGGCATGAAGAGTCAAAATCATTACTCATGACTGCGCTCCTTACCCAGATATATAAGATTTTATTTATCTCTAGGCCCTTTAATATCTCTTTAAATATTACACTTCAAACCACAACACAGTGGTTTTTGTACATTACTGTTCCGGGGTAGAATAGTTGGCAAAGGTGTGGTACTGCACCAGGTAGACTATGCAATGACTTTTACCACTAGGTACTTAAATGTATAAGCATGATATGTAGTGGTCTAAAATGCTAATATTCTCAAATGCTAGCAAATATGGTAGTTCAAAATATGTCTGTTCGTGATTAGAAAACGTTTGTGGCAACTCTTTCAATTGGTCAGTTTAACCTTCGTATACTCGCACGTTGGTCTTTCAGACCGACAAATCAATTCATCGTTTTTTTCTCACAAACTGTCAACACTGTGACTATGTGATTTTTAGTAGCTTCTTCATTTGTGTTGCGCGTCCGTGAGGCCGACGCGAGTCTTACTTATATAGTTACTTACCTAAAATGGTATCACGTATGTGATACCATTTTAGGTAAGTAACTATTTTTTGTGAGAGAATATTACTCAATACGGTGTTTGACAATGTTTAAAATATAGCATAATTTATGATCATCCTATCAGATAACACATTAAATAAACATATTTCACTCTATTTTGGAATATATAGTGTGTATCTTTTGTATAATACGCCAATGAAAATTGTACAAATACTGAATTATAATCTGCGACGTAAACGCTGTTTCTAGTCACGTGACGCGCGTGACGTCACCTGCCAGTAAATATTCAATCTACAGCAAACGGTTTCTTTGAGAACACTGATTTGTTTACTGGCGCGTGACGTCACGCGCGTCACGTGACCAGAAACAGCGTTTTTGGCGGGGTTTTTGAACTTTTTACTTTAAACATTTATTTTTAATGGTAAAACAGTGAATCTTGCGGAAATATTCATGTAGTATGGTATGTTGTGTAATCAAAAATCATTTAAACGGTTTTACAAATTTAGTCAAATACCGTATTAAATGTATCAACTTGTTTTAGTGGTGAATAATATTTATTGAGAATTATGTACTTATAACATTATTTTTTACCCTTTTTATTTCTTTGCAGTCATTTTTGTTACCACAATGAACGAAGACAGAATAAGGGCGCGTCTAGATTGTGAAGATTTCGAAAAAAACACGATACAAGTGCATGAAATGCAAAAAGTATTCTTGTCTTGAGCATGCAGTCATGGTATGTTCTGATTGTTACACCGATGAAACTTATACTGATTATTACAATTTTGAACTATTTTGTTACTTTAATTTATTATTTGCATAGTGTTTTTTTCATATAACTAAAAAAATAAACTTTAAATTTGTTACTTAACTTAGAATATCTAAAATTACTTTATTTGTTAAGAGGCTGATATAAAAGATTGTTGCTACCAAATCAAGTTAAAACTCTGATATATTGTTTTTTGTTTTTTAAATCAGTTTTAACTGCTTCTTAAGAAAAAATAACAGTATTATGTAATAAGTATATAATTAGAAATGTATTGACGATATAAACTTTCGGTCTGAGGCACCGTGCGCGAGTATATGTGTAATGCTTTTGCGCGCGAGTATACAAAGGTTAAGTACTCGTGAGCATAGTACTCTAGGTACTTGAGCAACTACAAATATCAAAATATCGAAGACTTACTCCAGCACATAATTACGGAAAATAAAACAACAATTAATAATATTATAACAGTGTATAACACCAAATAATACAATAAACTAGTACTTTAATAACATGTGTTTAAGTATTTAAATAAAAAAGCTCAAATTCACAGGAGTAATAATAACGTAATATTTATCTACCCCTAGAGCATCTAAAGGATAGTAAAAAGCTAAACGGCAACCAATCCCCGTTTCAATCCCTCTCAGTTAATTATGCAATAGAACGAGGTTCTTTAATTTCCGCCGCATAAAACGCAAAGTGGAGAAAAAAACTTTAATTTATCGGTACTTTTTTATCACAAAGCCATTTCCGTTTGCATTCTAATCAAGTAGGAATAAACTGCAATTTATATTATTGCACTTTGCGTTGAAGGCTTTCTGACATGAACGCCGAAATTAACTTAGTAAAACATTTGTTTGTTTTTTGAAGTGAAAACTTCTTTGCCCGCGTTGGAGTAGTTTTTGGTAGGGATAAAATGTATGAGTTCGTGTTACCGACATGATAATGCGTGGCGTCGGAGCGGAGCACGTGTACATTAGACACCCTCTAACCAGGTGAAACAACAAACAGTGGAAGGTGGCTGGCAGTAAGTGGATACCATACGCTGAAGACTGCCATATGGCCTTTCCAAGGCCTATACTTGACAATTAACGATAACCAGATAAGCTGAAGAAGCTGATAATGATAGCAAATGGTACTAGACAAGTGACGATTACCACATTTTTCGGTCTCGTTTATTGGTCACCAGCTTGTCATTAGACTTTCATTAATTGCTCACCCAGATATGTACGAGTATCGCCAGGGTCTAACACATTTATTTAACAAAGTAACTAACTACCCAACGCTACATACTTACTCGTAATTAACTTCGAGAGCAACAAGTAAGTTAGTTACAATTGGTAAGTTCAATAACTTAAAAAGATCTTAAACTCATATTAGTCCAATCACATATCGTCGCATAGTAGAAAGGTACAGTTCAAAACAGATTTTACATCTAAGCAAATCAGAATTATCCATGGACCAATGAAGGTCTAAATATAATCAAGATAGTCAAGCCCACCACCCGTCCGAAGCGTGCCAGTTGCATGCATGTTAATTAGTCTGGTGCTCTACAAGCAAGTGAAATTTATTGGAGAAAATGTTTAAGACCATTCTTTGTTCAAAAAAATAATAATTCAATAACACCCCTAGAACATGTTTTAGCTTTTATTTCTATATCAATATAGCGATGTAAAATGTCTCCCTTCGCGAGGGTGAAATAATATGTACAAATGCGTTCCACCGTCTCGCCTAACAAACGGCATTGATGGTATGACCGATACTCTAATATCCCATATAATCCCCTTAGCCGAAAACATATTGCTTACAGCTGAGGATAATAATAAATGTTATTTGGGGTGATATTAAATTTTGGAGGTACTCCCCTGTGGTTTGTTACAACTTGCTGTGCAAACGTGGCACTGCAGGTTACTACATAAGCAGCCCACTAAGTGTTCCCACTGCTGGGACTCTGTGCCTTCTCATGCAAGGAGATAGCCAAAGCCATGAACCACCACACTTGCAGGTTGTGGATGACACGTGACCTCGAAATAGTAAAGGAACATGTCGGTTGCTTCACGATGTCTTTCTTCACCCTTTTTAATCGCCACTAGGCGTTACGACATCGAAAAAACAATGGTGCGCGAACCAGGGGCTCCGAATCGGCAGTTGCCGTTCTCCCGATCAGACCAGCCGTAATTTACTGACAATACCTAAGTTAAAACCATTGAAGATTGAGAACTAAAAACCTCACGTTGTCTCTCCACAAAGTAAGGACTACAGGCCAGATGAGCCATAGCAACAAACCAAACTGAGCAACAACAAATCGATGGTATTCACCGTATTACACTGTAGCTTGGTAAAAAATATTATAAAGTAATGGCATAACCATTTTCGCAAAATACTTTTGAAACGAAGCCATATTAGAAGACAAAAGGTAGCTGTACCGGAAAGCGTGGGTGCTTCTTGAAACTGTAACTACGATGGTATTATAAGAATCCGAGGAATGAAAACATATTTCCAGTTAGAAAAATACATTTCCAGTTTCACATCCTGAGTATTATGCTATGAGAAGTTTAAGGAAATTTATCTATAATCGCGTACCGTTACGTAATAAAAGTGTATTGATTTTCATCAAGTCAAGCCGTCAAGCGGCATGCAATTAAAATATGAGCTCAGCGCCGGATTTGAACCAACATGTGAAAAAAAATGGAATCTACCTTCAAGAATGTTGAGGTTAGTTTTGACAAAACTAATCATAAGTGAAGATTTATCATTTAAACATTTTTGCGGCAGCAGTATCTATCATCCAACAACCCAGACTAAGTCAGCGTGGTGAATTATGACCTTGACTCTCTCCTTGCGAAAGTAGGCCCCGAGTCCTAGCAGTGAGAACATTTAGTGGGTTGCTGATGCTAGTTTTGCTTCAATTGCTGTGTGATATCGGCTGACTTATTATTTAGTCATTGGCTGATGATTGTTAAAATCTATGAAAGTGCAACTGATTTTAGTTTATTACTGATGTCGAGTGACTTAATATTAGATCAAACTTTCACCTGACTAATTATTATTTATTAATAGGTGCTATATATATACCATTACTATTTCACCGATCTTTTAACTATTCTAAGAAGATCGGTGAAATTGTAAAAGTATAGAATTCCGTAGTAAATCAATTTGATCCCTTACGAAAGGTATTGCATTTTTACAGACCAACGTTTTGCAATTTAAGCGCATAAAAATATATTTTCTACATTATCACAATTTAGTTTTTTTTAATATTTAAGCTTTTCTGTGCTATAAATTACGAGGCATAGAGATAAGTCATCTCTGGGTGACGAGAACAGTGCGGTGATAGGTAATAATTTGAACTCTTCATGTTCTAAAACCTGTGTGACACTGTTCTGTTCTTATCATCAGACACATACCCTGCTCCTTTCGTCTCTCTTTACTGTAAAATGCGATCTTTCTACTATTATAAATAATGCGTCTCATATTTTTTTCTTTTATTGTCTCACCCAAAAAACTTAGTAGATAAACTTAAGAGTTTCACAAAAACAGCCGCAAAAAAGTTAGTAATATCAGCAAAGAGCTTCGTTCATCTACCCTCCGTATCTTAGTTCAATCATTGAAAATGTGCCCCCTGCTCTAGTGCACTGCAATATCCATCTAATGTTTTATTTTGCAATAAAAACTGGGATCGCAGCTGTGTGCATTAGCTATGCTAGTGTGGGTTAAACTTGTTTGTTATTTTTATCCTGGGAATTCGAAAGGGTCGTAGGTAGATCAAACTAATATTATAATGCCGAAAGCTTATATTACTGTAGGTGAAATTGTATGCGTTTTGTGTTTATTTATCTAATCTTAGGTAAATCAATTTAAGTTAAGAATAAAAGCATTTGATTTGTTTAATGCGTTATTATTTACATATTGTCAAGTAGATACAAATATCGTCTCGAACACATCTAAGTGAGACAAGTACCATCCTAGTCTATACTAATATTATAAAGCTGAAGAGTTTGTTCGTTTGTTTGTATGTTTGTTTGTTTGTTTGTTTGAACGCAAGGATCTCTGGAAGTACTGGTCCGAATTGAACGATTCTTTCTTTGTAGCATAGTCCATTTATCGAGGAAGGCTATTTAATATTACGCTACTATCAACAGGAGCCGAGCAGGAATGAAAAATTTAACAAAAACGGGGAAAAATATTGCTTTTTGAGAGCTTTCGTTTCGTGACAGTATATGTCATATTTTAAAGGTTGCGTCATTAGAACCTAAAGTAACCGAATTTGTTCAAAATTTGAATTGGTACGATCGATTTTCGATAGATGGCGTAGCAACACGCGCGCGTTCAGCTAGTATTATATAAACGCGAAAGAATTTATAAGCATGTACCTATGGATGGATATATTATGTTTTTTTCTCTTTCAGGCGAAAACTACTGCAGGGATTATGATACAATTTGGTTAAAAGAAAGATAATTGTCAGGAATGACACAGGCTATTTTATAAAATGCTATTCGATCTCTTGACTGATTTACCATCGACAGTTCCATAAAACAGCACCCAGTAATTATACACTTTTATTTCGTTTCAGTTTGTAATTCAAGATCGCAATTCGCTTTTTACAATACACAATATACAAAACACTAGCTTAACGAGGTGCGAACACGCGCGCGCACTCACCTTGAAAAAGATCGCCGGACGCGACAGAAACTTGAGTCGGACTGGACTGACTATTATCAAAAGTGAGTTACTCGTGTATTTATTTAAAATTTGTAAAAAACACGTTACTTTATGTATTAAATATATGTATAAACTAAGTGCGCGGTGGTCTCTTCGACCTAATTTGATGTGTATTTTTTTTTTATTAATTTTTTTCTACCTCTATTATAGATCTTATTGTAAATTTAACAAATAAGTTAATCGAAATAAAAATCTGGGTTTATAAACTAATATATTATATGTGTTCTAAATAGTCTTTTATAGTCTAAGATCCAGCTATACAACGACCTTCACCGAGATGCTTATTTGATGAAACGTATTTTATACTTAATTTAATAGGTCAATAAATATATTGCCCGACAAGGCAACCTAACGTTTGCATATTCTATGGGCTTCATACTTTCGATTGATAAACTATTTGTCTAATAATTAAACGGTAAAAAAAAACAAAAAATTAATCATACTCTGGACTAAAATTTGTTAGGCAACTATATGCAATGTATATTGTGCCCTATTAAATTAAGTATAAAATACGTTTTATCAAATAAGCATCTCGGTGAAGGTCGTTGTATAGCGGGATCTCCTACTATTAGGTTAGTTAAACTTTATTTTACAACGCTATTTTGTCTGTTCGATAGTTAAAATTTCACCCGATATCAGATCAAAAGAGTCACAGGTGGTCAAGGGCCAGCAAAAGCTCACAAGTTCATCAATAAACACTTGCATCGAAACTTAACCAAAGGGCGACGAATCGTCGAATGAAGGATACAAACGCACTACGCCAAAGAAAAAAAAATGTTTGGTACCAACAAATTTTAATGTCAACTTACAACGATATTAGACTGCATTTTGTAAACATCATTGTTGTTTTATTTTTTGGGTCCGAAGTTATAGAGGTAGAATATGTGTTACTTTTCGATTTCCCTTGCGAAACTGGTCTGAGTACTCATCACTGGTCATTGAGTAGTAGGCGTCTCTTTCGTTTGATTTACAAATAGTATCAATTAGCTGTACAAATAAATAATTCTACTGCACTGTGTTACACTGTGTTACTCGCGCACATCATTGCTATGAAGAAAATTTGAGTATTTTCATAAAAGAAGCGGCGCCCAACAAACTTGCCTGCTTCTGTGCTTGCCTAAAGTTTAGTAGATAGCATAAGTCACGTGAATAAGGTCAAAGATTACAATAGATCTTCATTCATAGGTAACTATTAAAAATAAAATTAGTAAAACCTTTAATTACCTATTTTTTTAATAATTTTATTCTTGACCTTTATCTTTTCTGATGTTAAGCGATGATGCGGTCTAGGACGGAAATTGCTTACCTAGAAGAAACCGATTCGCTCTCCATTTGAATATACCAAGATTGTAGCCATCGGGAAAAACCCACTCGAATAAGATAATTCTATGATAATTCACTTTTGGAACAAAAAGAGTCAACTCTCAAGGCGTGATGCGATATCACCCTAATTTTGCCGCGGTAATTCAGTATCCCTTGCCTCTCTGAGGGTTACTAGACGCTTACCGATTGGCAATTGCAGTTAATATGGGGTGGCAAAAATAACAATACTTTCCCTTGTATGTTTATTTTGTATTAAGTAATTTAATGTAAACGCATAATATGGTTTTGTATTGTAATAAAATTATTATTTTCAAAATTATTTTTATTCTATACTTCATGGACGTATAAAAAATCTCGGACGTAGTCTTGCTAAAACCCATCGTCCATAGAGTCTGCCAATGCGCTGTCACATACACGCTGACAAGCACACATACACAACGCACTGGCCGACTCTAAAGACACAGTTTTTGTTTTGAGCGAGACTACGCCCGACTTTTTTTATACGTTCATGCTGGGGCTAGACAAAGTTTTGAAATGCTAATGTCTAATTTGTAATTTAACTGCATGACAGGAGTTTAGGCTGGACTTAGACAATTTAAACATTCATATAATACCTATGCAATAAAATTTCTCATTTAAATTAGGTACCTTGCTAATTAATAAATCGTGTAATGGCCGTTTTTATAATTTGTTTTATATTTTAAATCTATTTAGTGCTAACGACTTGAACAACCCACACATATATTTGTGAACATTGCAGGTACTTAATTTATGAAACATAGATATGGAATGTACCTCTCTATCTTTCATACACATATTTGTCCCGGGTGGTAATCGAACCCACAATCTACGGTTTTGTAAAGCCACGAGATCCAGATACCGAAACTTTCTTAAATTAACTATTATAAAGTATTATACTAGATAAACAAAAGTTTACTGTACGTTAAATTTACATCGTTTGTTTTTTTAGGAAACAAAACTAATCAGGGAAATCTAGCTAGGTGTTCAATGGTACGTACAGTACCTATAGCTGCAAACTCTAGCCCCTTAATATTTAATTATTGCTTATCTCTAGAGTCTAGACTCTCTAGACTATAAAAGTAGTGCTCTCTTATATTTCGTTCCAAATTGAAGAGAAAGAGCATTAGGTTGCACACAAATTAGAAAGTAATGCGGAGGTTAACCCTAGTTTGGCAGATGTCACTGAACGTCAAGGCGTGTTTTCGTGAAACAAATTGGTTTCTTCACAATTTTGTTTTCCTCTATAAAAGCTTAAGTTGAGAACTTAACTTTTGCATTAGGAAAAGTCATGATGCTGCAAAGATCATTATTAAACACTGTTTCATTCATTTAACAAATATACGTATTCATTGACAGCTTACGAAAGCTAAACTCCTAATTAAGATAATTTTAGATAATTTATTTTCATCAACAAACATTGGTAGATCAAAGAATACATTTAAATCGAACTAAACGTTATTTGAGATTTATTAATTTGATCTATATAAAAAAATATGTCGTTTGTGTAATAATAAGCTTACTTCTGCATAGCTTGCGAAATCTTGGAATACATAAATGTATTCCCAGATTATTTCGCATTGTAAAATTCCTTATTCCCGGGTTATAAACTTTTCAATAGCGTTGATCAACGAATTGTAGGCACAGGTACGGGTGCAATGGAACCGGAGAGCTGACACGGATGTTGATTTCCCTGGTGGCCGATCCGCGGGCTAGAGCCGTGTTGCCGAAAGCAAAACGACGACCAAATACGCCATCGCGCCATCTTGTGGCAGTTTCTGTAATTAACTTTACGCTCGTATTAATCGACAATAGGGTACCGGACTGGGTCAAAAATACACCATCCTAATTAGTCCGTCAGCTAGATCATGGAAAACTATTGGACACGAAAGATATAGACCATCAAACTTCGAGAGTAGGGGGTTGCGACGTCACTCGTGAGTAAAAATCGTACTCACAAGTGACGTCACACGAAACTTCGAAGCGCTGTATCTTCGTAATTTTTTGTTTGTGAAACAAAAAACATATTACGTGTACAATCTTTTTTGGCAATCTAACTAACGGGCTACTTAGTTTTTTTGAGGATTGTACCCTATTAACAGCTATGCTGAAGTAAGCTTATCATTGCACAAACGACGTACATTTTTATGTAGATCAAATCAATAAATCTCAAAGAATGTTTAGTTAGGAGTTTTCGTAAGCTTTGAATGTATATTTGAAATTCGTTATTAATTAAATATGCAAATTATAAAATAGTTTACGGTACAAATCTTTTCGCACTAATGTACGAGTATTATCAACGTCTAAATACACTAGTTTCATTAATTACGGGATGGGTAATTTTGTAATCAATTTATGTAGATAGATAGATACACTCTTTATTCCACTCCATTTATGAATTAAATACATAAAAGCTTGAAGACTAAAATGAAAGTAGCAATAGGCGACCTTATCGCTTAAATCGATCTCATCCAGGCAAAAGTAGGATGGAAAAACAGATACGAAAATAGAAAGACGGGAAGTAGTGAAAGTAAAGTGAAAGAAAGAAAAGTGGTGGAATGAACCACCAGGATAATTTGTTTCAATGTTAAATATTTAAATTATTGTATCTACATAGTTTATTTTTAAATAATGTTAAGTCAAAATGTTGTAAAATTTTTTTAAGTGTATCGTTTTATTTTGAGAAAATATATGAATTAAAAAAAGTCACAGACATAGAAATAGCTCATGGCTGATTTAAATAAACGGAAAAGATCTACTTACTCCATCGCTGTCGGGTTTTTTTTTTCAAAAAGTGACCATTTCTCTATCTGTTTTTTGTCTATTGGTAAATAGTAATCTGCAAAACTAGAGGTGTCGATGTCGTCGGCACGTTGTTATTTAGAGTGATTTTGGAAGTTATGTGACATACTCATTCTGCACTAGCTTAATACCTGAGTCACCTGGCTGGTGAGTAGCAAGGCAAAATAAATCAATTCATTTTTTCAAATTTTAATTAAAAAAAAATTGCATTATGCACTTTTGATGTAATAAAAAAATGTATTATGATATTCATTTTTTTATTAGTTATTACCACATTTGACCGGTTCAACAGACTCAGTTGAAACTTGCGAAGCGAAATTGTTTTAAAACAGACAATTTCCACAATTTTAATGTTCGGTAGCAGTGGAGGTTACTTGAGGATAACTGTCATAGGTCCCTACAAGAAAAGATTATAATTGAAAATATTTTTATATTTTTCCTAAAACTTGCATTGTAAAATACAGGGTGTAGTGGTAGGAATCTTGACAGAGTCCGCCTGGGGAAGTACCACCCCATTGCCAGTTATTCTACCATCAAGCAGTAATAGTCAAACATTACTGTGTTCTGGTTTAAAGAGCAATGTTTTCAGAGAAATTACAGGCCTTAGAGATATAATATCTTAGATATCTGGGTGACGAGCGCAGTTCAGTTCTAGGTAATGATTTGGACTCTTCATATTTCAATAGCTGCGTGTCACTGTGTTGTTATGTGGCAGGCATGTTGCTTATCATCAGGTACATATCCTGCTCGTCTCGTCACTCTGGACTTTATAAAAAAAAACTCTGTTTGGATAAACACAAGTAGACTTACCACAGTTTAAATAGTCTTGTTCAGCTTTTCGCTAAAGAAATTAAAAATATCTTTAGTATGGAACCAAATGTTTATTTACTTAAATAATTCTAGATAATTTGAATACGTACGAGATAACAACTTAGGTAACTTATGTTTGTAATTAAAATAAATTGCAAGTTATTATATTACGCACACAGAAGGCATAACATGGGTACTCGTATTTTTTTTTTCATTATATGCATAAGTATTTATCAGCGTGTATATACAATATACATATATTATTATTTTAAAATATTTCCCACACTGTGTGTTAAAAAATCATTTTGGTTTTTACTGCTTAAATTTGCATACATTACATTTATGTCCTACTCAGCGGGTAGCTGTTAGAAAATGCTCCCTAGCATTAAGCTTTCCGTTTGTACATTATTTTTGTTATTGTGCAATAAATAATTAATAAATAAGAATACTTTCGACATGCATTAATTATTATAATATCGTATCCTGAGGGTTGATAGAAAACAATAAATCAAAATACGATCTAATCCTATTTATATCTATAAAAAAACAAAAATATGGATTGCCAATAGATATTTTTGACTTTCGGTTTTAGCGAATAAATATTCAGATGTTAATTCGTTGTTGTTTCAAAATGTATGAAGGTTGTTTTCTCAAAAACAAGATATATTTGATAATCAACTCCTTTTTATTTGAACTTACAAATAATGATGTATAAATATATTTTTAATTTTCATTTACGAATCAATTTCCTAAAAGTTTAAGTAGAGGATAATATACCAATGATGTAGCGTTCACTCCCCAAACAAAATCAGTGTGACTGAAGTCAGACATATTAATGATTTGGTGTGACATAACACTACGAAGACTGTTTTTAAGTATTTGTATATTAGAAGTAGTACACAACATATCGTTTTGTGAGGTAAACAGATATATAGGTAAAGATATCTGACGAATATCGTAAATTGGTGTCGATAATACACCGTGCCTTTTTAAGTTTTCTGTAGCACCGTAATCAAAATGTTGAAATGTTCCACTATTTATCAGTTGTAAATAATGTATTATCGTTTTTGTAGATGTTCCTCCTAAGGTACGGTTCATTATCAATCCCAACAAATCTGGATCATGTTTACTGTTTCCGCCATCTGCGAGAAATAATAGAGGATCCGAGCATAATTCGCGAGATCCAACACAAAATTTCTCAATAAATTCAGTCGGAAAATTCTGCATCGACATAAACTCATTTTCTCCAAGAAAATTAAAAGAACGGCGGTCGTTCTTTTTATAGAACTCCGCCAACAGCTTAAAAGGGCCTTTGATTTGATGCATGAAGGCGAGAGGTGCCAGGAATGTGGCCGAGTATAGGACTTCATTGTATCGGGGCAGAGTCGATAATAGCACAAAGAGAGCCGTACCTCCCATGGAGTGACCCACAAAATTGATTTCAAGTTCATTTTTGTTTCTGCGTTGGATGTAATCAATAACAGCTGACAGATCATTATATCCCATTTCGTGAAAAGAAAAGTCCCAAAACATGGATGGTTCGATATACGTGGTACTATCACCATTACCGAAGCGTGTATATTTGTTACCTCTTGCGTTAGTAAGCCAAACATCAAAACCAGCATCACTTAACAAGTACGGTAATGCCCTTCCTGGTCCGAGCAGCAGCCAATCTTCGGAAGTTCCCATAAATCCGTGGTGGAGCAACGCTAGTTTTTCTTTACCGTTCACTGTTTTTGGCGATACACTTAAAATTCTGTGAATTTCTAAAACGAAACCATCCCTTGTCTGTATTGAGTGTTTTTCAGCCTGATATCCGTGAAAGGCAATCATTCCCAAAGCTGACATTCTTGTCTCACTTTCAATTACTGGAGTTATTAACTTATTGTTTGTTTCACTTATTCTTGCTATATTTGTCTGCACATTTTCACTTCTTTTCTCGTTTGTTATTTCACCAAAAAAATGCTTAAGCCCTCTTTTTAACTTATCAATTTTTTTTCCAATACATTTAAGTGTCTGTAAATATTCGTCAATATAAAAAAAATCTGATAAGTTTTTCTTCATTACTGACAAAGACTTTGCAAAATAATTTTCTGCCATTACACACCTTGTTAATATTATTAAAATAAGGATTGGTAGAGACATGTTTCTTTCAGATCAGGAAAAACTTAACTGAATACCTAATAAAAATAATAATAAAGAACAATATTTAGCTTCCAGACACGATAACATAATAGGTTTACGTAATTTAATATCAATTCATTTCATGAAACGCATTGAATTTATTTCTTCAGAAGGTAATATATTTTATAAACAAATTTCAAGAAAACTGCTACAGACAATAGTGAAAATCTTTGAATCATTTTTAGACGAGACAATAACGTGGTTATAAATTAGGAAAGATGACGCCAATGTGATATTTGACGTCACTAGATTTTTTTAAATCGAAAAGCCGGGTCACATAGAGGCGCCCGCCGCGAGAAAGCGCTAGCGATCCGGGACGAGATTTTTTGTAATGTTCGAATTTGTATGCAACCTGACACACAGCAAGCGGGCGCGATCCGATGCGATTAGATCTCCCGCGCGACAAGATCCGGACGACAAACAGGAGAACGCTTTGCGGGAAGAACGCGCCTCAGCGCGGGACGGGCGGCGGGCGCGGGCGCTCTACTACGCTGCCGTCCGCAAGCTACAATGCCGTTAAGTACCAAAATGTAGTTTCGAGATATCGCGGGAAAACTGTTTCTAAATTTTAAAATTATGCCATTTGATAAGTGGAATACATATTTCCATAATTTTGATACCTTTATATAGAGCTGAGAAAACACTTTGAAATGATAGTATTTTTAAGATATTAAAGTGTGCGAAATAAGAGTTATAAGCGTTTTTGCATTCTAGTCTTGTAATTTTGTCTTAAAATCTTTTCAAAATCACCACTAAAATGCCGTTATGTATAGTTTAACGGCATTTTAGTTTGTTTTTTTCTTTAATTTCATTGGATGGTACTTGACTATAGAATTTGAAATCATTCCAAAACTAAAATGCCGTTATATCATGAAACATCCTAGATTACAATGCGGTTAAAGTCATTTAACCGCATTTAAAATTAGCAAACTTCATAAATTTGTTTTAATCGGTTATTTCAGAGCATTTTACAACACTAAAATGCGATTAAATGCAAAACCTTTACCTTTAACTGCAATTAAGCTAAGCATGACTCACAAGATATTTAAGAAAATACAATAAAAGTGATGATTTATGTGAAATAAGTGAACAAAAAATGACATTAAAAACTAGATATTTATTGGCATTAAAAAATAACAAACAGCATTTTTTGTTAATCTTTTTCGTATACAAGCCTAAGTCTAAATTTAATTTTATCTAAAAATAAAATTTCTCAAGAGTTAAAATTTAAAATAACAAGGCAAAATTACAAGGTAAAATTACAAAATTTTAAAATTAAAATACTACTTTTATTGCCCTTATTTACAACAGATTTTCAAGAATCTACAATAGATATCAATTGTTTTTGTTTTATTTTTGTCACAATCACTTAAACTTTTGGATAAATATTCCTACAAAATAACTAATAATACCTAAGACTCAAACATTTTTCTTGAGTCTAAATATTGCTTTACTAGCATTATCATTCTTTGTCGTCGGTCGACAAGTTCTTCCAAAACAATAGCTTATGTGTTGGCGCTATGTTGCTCTATGAATTGAACTAAATTAATCTTCCGCTTGGTATTTCTGCATTTTGCTTTTGACTTGAAACGAAGTTTTATAATTTCTGGTATTTTAAGTATTTGCCATTGAAGAAAGCAAAATAATATAAATAATCTTTCTGGCAATAATTTTTGTACCTACAAACTATTACAATAAAACGCAGAATCAGAGTAAATCCACATGTGCGACATATTTTTGAGATTAACTCAGGGGCTTAATTTGAATTCTTCTTTCTGAAGCGTAACTTGGTACAATAACGAAATTATTTGGTGCTATAAACTTCATATTTACTTTTGAGTTGCTAACTCATACTGTCTCATCAAAATGGTCAAAATCATATAATCATATTTATTGCATTTCTAACTTTACTTTATGATCTTCTTGTTCGCAACTCATGAAACTGTGTTCAGATTTGAAATAATAAAGCGTAATTTGTTATATGTAGATGATTTTGCTTTAGTAAATAAATGCATTTAGTAAATAAATGACAATGAGAAGAAGTGAACATAATAGTCAATTTTATTTTGTGCCCTGCAACTGCATTGCACTGTTGACAACCCATTTGTATAAATCAGATCTTTCTCTTCGATTCATTCATAACTTTTATTTTCAAAACTGTCAACTGCTTTGTGGTCGTTGCATAATCATTAAAGTAGACAGGTTCTGATATTCACCAATTTCTATCATGTGTCTCCGCGTTTGACAGAGAGATGAGAATACTGACAGTTTTTTGAGGTTCATTAATTGATCTTCTACGCTTTTCCAACCAGCCTTCGGTTTGTTTTTCTGTATTCTGTATAACGGCATTGACAATGTTTTATACAACGTTAAATGGTACCGTTTTTAAGCTAGTTTTCTGTAGGTATTTATTAATGATGTTGTGGTTCTTAAAGTCAGACTTATGGTTACGTTTAGACTTATGCTTAATGGATTTCTTGAAAATAGTAACTAAAATTTTCACTTGAATCAGCTATCTTAAAATCTTTATAACGTGCAGGTCATCTGAATTGAAATCACACTGTAAACTTGATTGTGAAGTTTAAAACTTCAACAGATACGGTATGGTGCTATCATCATCTGGCTGTAATATTTTATGTTAACTCTTCAAACTGAATGTTTGTTTTGATGATTTTGTAGAGAATTACTTTACTTTCTTTGTAAGTCTATTAAAACTTGATAAAGTTTAATTAGATAGATTTGTGATTTCAATTAAATCTAAAGAAAGACGAGTACTGTAACATAATTTATACGTCCCAAAATGTATCAATGACACTGGAAGAGTCGGAACAAGATGTAACATAAGGATCATTTCCGTTTTTTTTCTATACAAGATCTAGTTTGACTCATCTAGATGTGTTTTAAGCCATCGTAACAAGTTGGAAAGCATCGAAAGCATCTGCAGTTGATTTCCTTCTCATACAATCGTACTGCATACGCAAGAACCTGTAACGGCATTTTAGTTAAGTAATGTAGCATAGCTGCGTTTTAGTCTAGTATTGTAAAAAATAAATAATGTATATCACATAGTTAAGGTAGCTTTGTGATATTTTCCGTTTTAAGTTTACAAAATTGGATACGTATTTACTAGTTTAAAAAGCCGTTAAGTATGTTTAACTGCATTTTTGTGTTGTAATCAAGCATAACGGCTTTATAGCGTTGGACAAATACAATATAAATTATAAATAAAGCTTTGTTTAAAAACATTTAAGTGCTTTAACGGCACTATAGCGTACAAAAGTCAGTTAACGGCAATTAAGTAATGGAAAATCAAAGAAAATTTCAGCCAAAGGTAACGTTAAAATACCTTAGCGGCTTTTTAGGTAAGTATTGTTATTTAACTGCGTTTTAGCGTTGGAACCATACAAAATAAAATGACTTAACGGCATTTATAGTTTTGGTATCTTAAAAACTAACATACCTAGAGAAACACGGGTTACACAGATCGATAGATATTTTTTTTCTGATTGTAGTGCCATTTAAATGTCCAAATCGACCCGATGTTAGATAACGGCATTTAAGCTTGCGGACGGCAGTACGGTAGTCGGTACAAGCTGTCACAGGGCAAAGCGATAGCGTAGCGATCGCGATCCGATCTCACGAGTTGTATTTTTTACAACGTAATCGTGCGATATAGTGCGTTTCACGGAGATGTGTAGAAAACTGAAACAAAGGTGATGCCGTAACATAAAAATCGTAAATCTATTTTGGTGTCACACCGGCTATGTTAATCGCTACCTTCCCGCCGCGGGCGGCGGGCGGTCGCCCTGTGTGAAGCTTTGGTCTGGTGATCATGACGCACAACGATGCGGTATACGGTATGCGTTGCCGGACACTCAATCATATGAAAAACGCCGAGTATGTTCTCTTGTTCCGTCGCAGTATGCGTCAACGGCGAGGGGCAAGCGCGGTGAAGTGGGGAGGTGTACTCCCGCACAGCGCGGCGTCATTCTCGGTTCAACGCTGCGGTGTGCGGTGTGCGTCACGGGCCAATATGGAATTTTTCGAATACAATTTAATAGAATTAGTTCGCAACTATCCTTCTTTATATAAAAATAAAGACAAAAAAACATAAAAGTTTGATAGAAATTTAAAAGTTTGATAAAAAATTTGAGAAAAATTGTTCATGTTCACGTCTACCTTGGTAGCTGCGGCAAAATCAACTGACCACCTCTCCGCAGGGACGCTAAATGCTGCGTCGTGACGCTGCGTTGCGGTGCACACCGCAGCGTTGTGCGCCATGATCACCAGACCAAAGCTTGACGTGGTACGGACCGCTATTTCTTCGCACCGAATCGCTATCGGATTTTCGCGCGTGGTTTTCTCGCGGTTCTCGCCTCTGTGTGACCCGGCTTTAACCGCAGTATCACAATAAAAGTATTTTTTTTAGAAAGACTGTTTGGTGACATCAGAAACTTTTATTGAGTCATTTTATTTAACAAAC
This sequence comes from Ectropis crepuscularia, assembly GCA_963693475.1. Taxonomy (NCBI): domain Eukaryota; kingdom Metazoa; phylum Arthropoda; class Insecta; order Lepidoptera; family Geometridae; genus Ectropis; species Ectropis crepuscularia. The sequence continues at coordinate 23,685,194 of OY856338.1, forward strand.
ACAAAAAAGACGTCATCAGTTTCGTGACTGAGGAAATTTTAAAACGAATGTTATATTGTAATCAATAGAAAACTGTAATAATTTAAATTGTAACGAATCGAATGTCACCTTTTCGACTTATTGCAGGCATTCCGCATAACTAGTTTAAAAAAATAAAAAATACTGACGCAATTTATCTACACTTTACAAAAAAGTCAATAAGTATACTTACCTTAAAAATATAAATTATTTGCTATAAGTAAATACAACTCATAATGCGGAACTCAAAATACTTCCTGCGTAAGGTTTTTTTTTATTTCAATATAACGTTGGAAAACGTGATTTTTAGGTAGGTATATAAGGAATTTAGCTCTCCTATAATACCACAACACGGAGCCGCACACCTGGCTGGTGAGTAGCAAGAGAAAAAATAAATGATTTCTTTTTTCCAAATTTTAATTAAAAAAAAAACAATTTTCACTTTTGAAGTAATAAAATATGTATTATGATATTCATTTTTTTATTACTTATTATCACATTGGACCGGCTCAACAGATTCAATTGAAACTTACGAAGCGAATTTGTTTTAAAACAGACAATTTTCACTCAGACTAATCTTCAATCTGCATCATTTTAAATTCTATGCCGACGAAGTCGCGGGTCAGCTCCGCTGTCCGGCTTAAATCAGCTAGTTCATTATAATCCCAAGTCGGTATTCTACCATCTCATATAATACGTTATAATTCAACCAAGGACTCATTCGTATCCTCATATAAATACAGTTTTATTTTGGCAATCGATTGACTAATTTGGCTGATTGTGTACCTACGCAAAGTTTACAAAAAAAAACAGCGTCATTTTTTGAGTGAGTGACGAGACGAATAGGACATGTCCCTGATGGTAAGCAATGCCTGCCCATAATAGTACAGCGACACGCAGCTATTGGAAGAGTTCAAATCAGCGACAGTTATGACTGTTACTATAGTTTTTAACCGGCTTTTTGAAATCGGTCAGGAAGTGGTTCTCGTTTCGGTTGTGTATTTTTTTATTTTATGGTATCGAATCGATTTTGATAATTCCATTTTTTTTTGGTGAAAAATACTTCGAAAGTGGTCCAATATTTTTTATCGAAATCGGTGCGGCGGTTTTTAAAATATCAACAAAAAACTAAAATGTACTTACATTTTTAAGGACGACGTTGTCAGAGCTTCTTATGAAATTTATATTCCGAGAGCAAGCACCAAATTTTGGGTAGACATTTGAAGCAAGCAGAAAATTGAAGTTAGTTTTTTTTTCGAAGAAACTAAATTATCATGTTCAGTCTTATAATTTCATAAAATTGATACAAATACTTTAAGTTACTCTCATGGTTTTACACTTACTTGACCGCCATCTCACTTGATGTTAAGCGACGATGTAGAAAGACTACACAATTCGAATTATTATTTTTTTACAGAAAAAGTCATGGGCACCGTAATATTATCTATAATACTTCCGTGCCGTAGGGTACAGCTAATTAGGAGATTATAGAAATAATCGTATCAACTTATTCGCTAACTAGGCAATTACGTTCCTTATGAACGCTCCGTCTAATTGCCTCTTATGGAAAAACATTGTACTTACCTGTTTTGATAATAAATCTTTATTTTTCGTGTTCATTTTTGAAATAAACAATAATTTTAACAAAGATTTGAACAAATATAACGCTACTATCTTTGCAAAATAATAATTATCTCATGTTGGTAGTTGTGACAGACATAACTTGACAAGCTACTTATTCGTTACAATTTATTCTGATAGAGATTGTCTCATAGTTATGAGAACATGTCCAAAGAATGTGAGCCTAGCTAATTTAAGTAGGCGTTACGTTTTTAGGACTAATCATAGTTTAACTAGCATAACCATATATATCATAATGATAACTTAGCATAATGTTTAAACGCATAACCATTTATAGCATAAAAAAACTTAGCATAATGTTTCGACGCATAAACATAAATAGCATTAGGTGCAAAGGCACACATTGAGAAAATCATATTGTATGTATTTGTATGAATGTATTTATGCAGTAGTATAACAATTTTTGTACTCATTTAAGTAGGCATAACGTTTTTAGGACATAAAAACCTACGTACGCCTGAGACTTATGGTGCACTTTTTGACTCCGGGTGGGCTCCCGCCAGAAGCTCCCGCATTTTTTTTATACACTCTAGGGGTAGTAGCGACAAGACTAGGTGGAGTCGGGGTGCTCCGAGTCGGATTTGGGTTCTATATAACCTGGGTATACACGTATCACGTAGCACAACAAATAATTAAAAAATGCCTAAAATGCGTCTCATCAACAGTTGAATCGAATGTAATGAAAATCGCAAAAAACGATTATGCAAAAGCTACATTATGACACTATAGTATGCAACATTCATTATGACAAAGTAAATTAGGAGAAAAAAATGCAATTTAAAACAGTACCCTAAAAAAAATAGAACAAATAAAAAATGCCTAAAGACTATTATGCGTCTCATCAATAGTCGAATTAAATGTAGTACAATAGATTGTTATGCTTAAAACACATACTTAACGCCAAAAAAATGATTCTGCGAAAGTTACATTATGACACTATACATTATGCTACGTGCATTATGACAAAATAAATTAGGAACAAAAAATTATGCATTTTAAATGGCACCCGTTCAAGAATTATTCATCCACTCATCATTCACTCATTTGACAAAAATCTTGAACTTATACATTTTTAAACCAAACCTGGAGAGTTTCGGACAATAATGCTGCGTCAACAAGACCTAAGATGACATAATACTTGTCTTGAAAACTATGCTAAAAAATTGTCAGCACATTTTTAATTTACTGTCCAGTGTTAAAAGCATGTTTTATATGTTTATTAATCAATTATGGCGATGAGTTGAGCCAGCCTGTTTCTTGATGTTTATCAATACAATCAGGAATTTTGAGTAGGAAGAGTTTTTAGTGCTAAATTGGCAATTTGAATAATTTGAAAATATGTAGGCAAAAGTGATGTTGGCGTTACAATGTTTCAATTAATAAAACAAAATAAAATTACAAACCCTCTTAACATGATATGAAATTAAAACGATAGGTATCCTATTTTTTTTCTAAAAATAAATGTATGAACTATTCAACGCTACAGATTTTTACGACATTCGATTATTCCTTTTATTTTTCTATTTCTATGCCAAAACAAAAAAAAGCGGCCAAGTGCAAGTCGGAGTCACCCATGAAGGGTTCCGTTACAGCAAGTAATATTATACATAATATTTGTAGTTCGGTTTAACTTCGATCGATGTTTTAATAATAGTGTATTTATATGACGTAATAAAAAAAACTGGTCACTATTAGTGTAGAAGAAAATGATATTAGAAACCTCAACATCATTTTTGAGAACCTATCGATAAGCACCCCACACATAAAATTGCGATGATTTTTTTTTCATGTTTCAGTTCTTCTAATTATGGGGGCACCCCTAAAATTAATTTTATTTATTTGTAAAAATTTAATGAGGTTCACAAAATACTACTTACCAAGTTTAAACAGTGTTGTTCTCATGGTTTCGTCAAAAAGTGGCTGTGACATACGGACGGACAGACACACAGACATGACGAATCTATACCTAAGGGTTCCGTTTTTACGTTTTACGGAACCCCAAAAACCCTTAAATTTTTTTCTACAGTGGCGTTATTGTATCATGGGTTTACATACTTTTATTGATCCACGTCATAGTAGTAATACTCCAGTCTTCAGGGAGAATTCCAGGATGATCATGAATGAAAAAACAATAAAAAACTACTGTAAAAAATCGACTTCAAACCCACAAATGGGCACTCAAAAGCGAAAATAAAGTACTTAACCCATATCTTCCCACTGCATAAATTTACTAACCAGCATACTGTTGTATTGCGTTATCAAAATGGACCCTTTGGGAAAAGTGCATACAATGGTGATCTGAGCCCACTCCTTTCGACTAAGTATAAGGTAATCGGCATGACTTCGAATTTATTTTGACACATTCCACATGTTTTAGGTACTTCAAATGCTTAAAGCTCATTAAATCCAGTGGTGCCAAACTTGCGCATCTGCACATGGAAACGTACTTAGAGGCGAAAGCAGGATTCGAACCTATGCCTTTTCGATTGTGAATAAAAAGTTCCAGCCACTAAAACCCCATGACTTACATATTGAAAAAAAAACAAGGAAAGCTTATTTTTGTATATTCATCATTTACTCCAAAATTGTTAATAAATACGCATTGTACCTATTTCTAAAACATGACATGAAATATTGAACATTGTTTTTTTTAACTACCTACAAATTACAAATGCATTATGTTGTAAATAATAATAGTGATGTGAAATAAATATTGATATCACTCACTTGTTTACCACTCTACGACGTTCCATCAAACTTCGTTTGTTTTTGCCATATTCCATTTGAGTCCTTTTTCCAGGTATTCCACAACTTTGTCAAAAACTAAAACATTTGCATCGGCGCCCCAAACTAAATCTGTGTGTGTCATACTCATGTTTTTAATAATGTGGTGGTCTATAGGATTTGCCAATTCAACATACAATTTAAGGGTGTCGGCCTCAGAAGCTAGCCAGTCATCGCTGGAGCTGATCAGTGCAATCGGTAATGTCACATTGCGTAACGAAAATTCATGGTCTGGGTGATTGAATCTGTGAAACTTGCCGCTATTGGCCAATTGCATATAGTGTAAAAGAGTGTTTGTTGATGTACCTGCGGGGATGTGATATAAAAGTCTCGCCACAAAACTTGCGTTCCACTTCCAATTCTGGTGATATCCACTGAGAAACAATAGAGGATTGCTGCAAAATATTTTTGGTCCTGTACAATATTTTGTAGCTAGCCACTTTGGCACTTTTCTATTCGGTAAAAATTCACCATTACCCATAAACTTGGTTATTTCTTCAGAAACTGCAGTCATCGCTTTTAGCGGGCCTTTTATGTGAGTCATGTAAGCTAAAGGTGCAAGTAACACTCCTACTCTCAAATATTCTCTATACTGTGGCTTTGATGACAACAATACTAGCAGAGCCGTTGTACCCATTGAATGTCCAACAAAATTTATTGACTCCGATATTTTCTTCGTCTCTCTAATATAATCGATCACAGCTGGTAAATCACGTTCACCCATTTCTTGCCAGCTGAAGTTCCAGTAGTTAACACATCGTGGGTTCTTTGACAAATGCCCTCGAGAGTAGTAGTTTCCTCTTGCGTTTGTTAGCCAAACATCGAATCCGGCATCTGATAAGATGTAAGGTAGAGATTTTATGGGTCCCAGTAATATCCAATCGGTAGAGCTACCAAGTAGCCCATGGTGAAGAAGAACAGTTCTATTGGCTTGAAGGTTCACATTTGCTGTTATTCTGTGGATAGTTAAAAAATAACCATCTTTTGTTCGTACAACGTGTGACTCAATGTCTCTGCCGTGCCACAGTGCTAGTTGTGTAGTTGCCAACAGCAACTCAGGACCATCGGTTTTATTGTTATATTTTTCTCCGGGATTTACTATGGCCAAATCTTTCAAAAGCATTTTCAAGTTGGTAACTGGCCGATCGACAAAAATCGGTTGATATTTCGGGACACTATAACCTTTCCCCGTTGGGTCAAAAAAATGTTTAAGGCTATCACCGAGATTTTTGAATGTTTTTGAAACGTAACCAGTGAATTCGTTTATCTTTGATTGTATTACATCCATCACAGAACACTGTACAAAAATGCTTTGAGTTAATATTAATAGAGAACATATTAAGATTTTCATGTCGAATGTTTGCGTATGTAGAGCCAGTGGTAGACTGACTGTAATATGTTTCTTAAGTAACCTATGTTGTCTTGTAATAATGTAATGATTACGCATAATTGATGTTTGCACAATGCCAACAATGGGATGACAGTGTTACATCAATTGAATTCAATACCTTGCATTCATAATATTTGAATAGAGTAATCCTATTAGTTTAAACACATTGTAGTAGATAAAATTCTATATTGGTTCACACGAGGTTCAATGGACGGGAAACATATTATTTCAGATTATACAAGGTTACACAGAACACCTGCACTATGCCACAAGTGTCGTGATCTCATTAATGAAAACTTACAATGTTGAGCACGTTTTGATAAGAAACAATGTTATGGGTTCTCGTCACCGACATGAACAATAGCAGCATATCTGTAGGTATAGAGATGACGTATTATGCAATATTAGTGGTGTTTAATACTAAAATTCTAAGTTATAAGTTTTACGTTCTATTGGCAGCCTATATGACTGCAATTTATTTAGGTTTTTGCTTTTTGCCATTGTAAATATCGTTCAAAATGACAATTGTAACATGATCTTTTAGTAGTCCTACATAAGTGAAAGATATAGTTATATTTTTGTGTCATTGTCTATGTGAATAAGTTTTCACGACTCCGTCCTCTTTGCTGAAACTTTCTTTCTTAACGACGTAAACAATTTAAATCTAATGCAATATGCAGGCCGGGCTGGCGACTTTACCCGTCTCCCCACGTCCACCATCTACCTGAGGCTTTATAAAAAATTCACCCTAATTCCACTCCCAGTAAGTTCGGCAACTTACGAAGTACACATTGCACACTCTAAGCCCTTGTTGTAATCAACATCCTTATTAACACTTTTGCTCTCTTGGTTAAGTAAAATATATATTTAAAGTAATATCAATCCAGAGTTTATGCTGTCGATTACATCAGACACACGATTTGAGAAAAATTGAATTCACTCCGTCAAGAAAATATATCGAATATTTATTATTTTTATATTATAAGGTATTGTTTAAAACTGTAGGTATTGAAAATGTTCAAACATTTTGTTGAATGACAAAATTTTCGAAATCGTAAAATATGACAAAGAAGAAAAGTGTACCTATTCCTACTTCTGAAATAAATATATTATATAGATATAGACTCGATATTGTAAATGGTTTACTACTTCATTAAAATGTTACAAAATTTAGGGTTTACCTTGTGTTTGTCTAAGGACGTGACGATACTTTCTGGATGTGTGGAAGGGGTCACCAGAAACTCAACCCCAAGTTTGTAAGGCCCTTGTCCCGCAGCCGCCATATCGGAAAACGTCTTTTTGGATATATCTTTCAAACTACTATGTTTTATTTTAGGCGTTTTCCAAGATGGCGGCCGTGGGCGCTTCTAGTATCTAAACACACCCTACAGGTATCGCCGCGTCCTCAGACAAACGCAAGGTCCATTTAACATTTCAATGGACTATACGGCTTGCAATAAGTCTTAAGCATTTCACTTTTCATAACGCGTTTTTTAAACTAGGTAATAAAGCTGTAACAGTGCGATAATAATTTATTTTTAGTCCAAAAGCGAAAAAATTTCGAAGAAAGAGATGTATGTCATGATTTGACGTGTCATCGAGTCATCGTCTCTATCTTATACAAATTATAGGTAATTAACTACTAGTGAACTGATTTTGATGCTGTCCAGACATAATAAAAATGGGTCTTACCTTTAATCTACACCAATACCTACTGTAGTAGTAGGACTCTTAGGTTGAGGAAGTGTCGCACTTTTGCTATTGATTCTACCGCGAAGTGCAAATACCACTATGTTCCGGTTTGAAGAGCTATATTTTCAGAGAAATTACAGGGCATAGAGATTACCTAATCCTTATATAACGAGCGCAATGCAGTCCTAATGATTAGGTACTTACCTATGTAGAAAAGTACCTGATCATTCGTTTTTTTTTTATATTCCAGTAGTAGCTCTGCTGCGTGACACTGTGCTGCTTTGGTCAGGCGTGTTGCTTACCATCAGGCATATGTTGCACGGCCCGTCACTCTATACCATAAAACACAAGAACAAAATTAAACATTTTGATTTACCCTCGACTACCTCGGATTTGTTATCTGTACAACATTCTACTAGTCAAGCCCTTTCATTTGATACCTACCTACCCATATTTAGGGAGGAATGAAATATTTCGCCATTTTGTGGTGGCAGCCATCTTGCATTAGAAATTTGTCACAATGTATTTTACTAGTCAAGCCCTTTCATTTGATACCCATATTGAGGTAGGTTGTGAAGAAAATATTTTTTCGCCATTTTGTGGAGGCGGCCATCTTGAATCGATATTAACCAAACATAGCTAAGAACCACCGCACGGAAATTCACCTTAAAATAAAAAAACCGCATCAAAATTGGTGTAGCTATACGTTTGAGTTCTACGGTGCCACAGACAGACACATACACATGATACAATAACGACACGAATTACTTCATGTCAATGCACAACGGTTAAATGATTTGGAAACTAATACATCCTGCGGTTTTAAAACCTACGTAAGTACCTAGTTCCTGTTCCCATATTGTTTTCGCAAAATGTATGATTCATATCTTACGTCTAACTGTAACCTATCACTGTACACAATTTCATTCGAATTCGTTCAGAACCTAGATTGTGTAAGAAAGAGTAACAAATTATCCCACATCTATCCATATGTACAAATTTACACGTTTATTATATATTGGTGTGATTGCCCATCGAAAAATATTAAAATCATTATTAAAAATAAACAAAAAAACTTGAAAAGTTCCTTGTTTTAATATCGTTAACCTGCGCAAAGCCAGGACAGGGCGCTAGTAATTTATTTATGTTAAGACTTACATTTTTATTTATGTCATTGTCTTTATTTATGATACTCATTAATAAGTACAAATGAAAGTGAAAACTGAGCTGTCACGACGTAGAAATCATTTTGCGTTTATTAATTTTGGTACAAACTATCCTGACGTCCTGTTGAGGGAGGTAAAGGAAAAAGTTCCTTCTATCTACCCTTTCCTCCACCAAGTTTATAGAACTCCTTCCAAACTTTGTTTCAATGACCATTTCATGCTTTCACAAGTAGGAGCTCAGCAAGGAGATCCACTAGGACCACTCGTTTTTAGCTTGGCCATTCACAAGCTCATCGTTGAACTAAAATCCTCTCTTAACATATGGTATTTAGACGATGGCACTATCGGAGGTAAACCGGAAGAGGTATTTCAGGACCTTGGGATACTTATCCCACTCCTCAAGGATCTCGGCCTCGTGGTGAACCCTTCCAAATGCGAGTTTTTCCCCTGCAGTGTGGAAGCGCGCGGAAACTTTGCGCATTTCAGTTCTATATTACCAGGACTTAAGGAAGTGTCGACTTCGGATTTCACTCTATTGGGGTCCCCGATTTTCGCTGATGCCGTTCCGGAGGCCATTATCTCTCGTACGAGACTTCTTCTCAGCACTCGTGACCGCCTTAAAAACATTTCCGCGCACGTGGCGATAGTGTTATTGCGAATGTGCTTCGCCGTTCCTAAAATAACATACTTGTTGCGGACGGCCCCCACCTGGAAATATCCGGCTGAAGTGTCTGCGTTTGACGAGGCTCTGAAATCGGCGGTTGAGTCTATTCTTAACGTTGCCCTTGATGAACGTCAATGGTCACAGGCAGCTCTTCCAATTCGGTTTGGGGGTCTAGGGGTGCGTTGTGCGCGAGATGTCGGCCTGCCTGCTTTCCTTGCGTCGGTGCATGGGGTTGCTGATCTTGCCGCTACTATTCTAAATTCAAATGGTGGCGAGGAAAGTTTACCTTATGCTTCTGACGCTTTGACGGTCTGGAGTGCCCTCAACTCCGGGGAGTTGACTCCCGAAGAGTCTCAAAGCCAACGGGCGTGGGATGCTATTGGGGTCAAGCGGGTCCAAGCACAACTTTGGGCATGTGCCTCGGGAGCGGATATGGCCAGACTCCGGGCCGTCTCGCAGCCTGAATCTGGGGCTTGGTTGCAGGCGCTACCTTCTCCTTACCTAGGCACCTTATTGGATAACAACTCGTTGCGCGTTGCGGTGGCTCTTCGCCTGGGCTGCAAGGTGTGTGAACCCCACGTATGCACCTGCGGCTCCCTGGTAGAAGCCAATGGCCATCACGCTTTGAGTTGCCGACGGTGTGCAGGAAGGTTCTCGCGACACCATGCACTCAATGACATAGTTCGGAGAGCCTTAGTGTCGGCGGGAGTTCCATGCGTACTTGAGCCCCCGGGCCTATGCAGATCGGACGGCAAGAGACCGGATGGGTTGACTCTGGTGCCCTGGAAGAACGGGAAGTGCTTAATTTGGGACGCCACTTGCGTCAGCACTGTCGCCGCCAGCCACCTAGGTCGCACTATCCACTCACCATCGGCCGCGGCAGAGGATGCCGCTGATAAGAAGAAGCGAAAGTATGGTATGTTGGTGTCGCAGTACGAATTTGTACCTGTGGCCGTGGAGACCTTGGGTTGTTGGGGCGCAGAGGCTAAAGGGTTCCTCTCAGAATTGGGGCGCAGGCTCAGGGAGAATACGGGTGACTCCCGCTCTGGTGCGTTCCTGGAGCAAAGGTTGGCCATTGCCATTCAGCGTGGGAACGCGGCGAGCATCATGGGCACCTTTGCGCCGGGAGCAGTTAGAGGTGGGTTATTCGGAGATTAGTTTTTTCATTTACAATATTGATTTGAGTGTTCCTGGATACAATAACATATTATAGAATTTTGTCAACCAATATTTTTATATATTTTTTGTAATTTCATTCAATATCTTTTTGCACTTTTTCAGATTGTGAAGAACATTATCGAAATTTTATGAGTAAAGCCTATAAATAATAACTAACTTTCCACCGCTTACAGACATAATGAGATTTCTTTTCGCCAGATTGTCTAATTTTTGTCTAATGATTTTAGTGAATGTACGGTATACAATTACAACAAACTATTAGACCTAACTAGACCTAACAAATAAAAATAATGATTATTTGGGATTCTTGAGGACGGAACATATTTACGTATGTACCTATACCAAATGACGAATTCGTAACATTTCATCATTTGCAATTTTCGTGGACACTAAAATTTAAGACCCTCCACAAATTTAAGGTTGCACAGCATGCGACGTATGGAATGAGCTATGAATGGAGTGTCTCTCGGGGATCGTTTACGAAACGAAGTCGTCAGCCAGGGTACCAAGGTTGCTAATACGTTAGAAACCCATTGTTATTTCGGCTTGCTAATGTATTAGCAATCAGAAGCGGCAATGGCCTTGCTATATCTGTCGTAGGACCGATAGCCATTAGGGTAGAAGTTTTCTAGAGCAGAGACCGCGAATAGTAAACGTAGCGAAGGATGCCCTGAAACTTGATGGAGTGATGATATGCGCAGGGCAGTGGCTGAAGAAGAAAAGAAGAATCCCGAGAATAGGGATGCGTGGCGAATCATGTAAAAGGTGTCCGGCGATGAACTACTCGTAGAATAGGCTAATAACGATGTTGTCTTGGTAGTCTAGAGGGGAAAACATCCGTTTTTAATACAATAGTGAAATCATAGGCTAGAGTTTCCCCTTACATAAAACGCTCAAAAATGCCTCTGGGTACTTACCTTTCTATGGGCAGATGAACTTTGTGATTACGAATGATCAAAGGTGGTAGGAATATTTCGTGAAGAAACCGACCTGTGACAAATAATATATCTTTCGGGGTTCGGGGATATATCATGTGCCAACCCGCAATCGGCCATCGTAGTTGATTAAAGCCTTTACTCTCTCTTTGAAAGAAAAGTCCCCAAGTCTCCACAGTAAATAAAAGAGGGTTATTGTTTAATGATGGTGAGTAACTAGATAAGCAAGAATTACGCCTGATGGTAAGCAACATGTTTGCTCATAACAGTATAGCGCCGTGTAATTATTGCTACTATTGTATAAAGGCGATATGGTGGTCAAGTGAAGACCTATCATTGTTAAAAAAAAAACAATCTGAGTTGCCCATATGGTGGAGAAAGGTCTGTTTATCATTCTTCCGTTTGCTTTCATCTTGTGCTATCGTGTGATTACAAAAATTACGCTATGCGTGGTGCTGAAAGAAAATAACAAATGGGCTATAATATTAGAGATGCAATAAGCTATATGATGGACGTAATCCTACATATATTATAAATTCGAAAGTTTATATTTATGTTCGTTATTCTTCGAGGTATTGTGCCGCCTCCATCCACCGACTTCCCGCGACCTAGACAATATCATCGGTCCATCATGTGGGAGGCCGACAAACACTGCGTCTGCCGGATTGTAGTCGCCGTTCGAGAACCTTTACTCCCCAGCGGTTATTGGTTCTGCAAGCTATATGGCTTGCCCATATCTTGTGGTAATCTTTGGGTTTTTGAGGTTTTGATTCTTTTGGGTTGTCCTGAAAGGTACTAGAATAGATAATATAGTCTCGAATAATTCATATAGGCTAATTTTTAGCCCAGGAAAATAACGGGATCAAACGGGAGTAGGTATCAATTAAATTAAAAAAATGTCTGGTACAGAACCGTTTTTATTTAGATCGTACCTTTGATTTTGACATAACAAGTGATTCAGTATCATTTTTATTTCATTTCAAATGATTTATAAAACAAAATACTGATAAATGAAATCAGTATTTTGTTTTTGAAATCATACTAACATATAAAATGGCAAAGTTTGGATGCTTAGACGTTTGTTCGTGATTCATGTAAGAAAAAGAAAACAGATCTGGCTGAAACATAGAACGAAAGTAAGTTTTATCCTGAAATTTTACTAATAACGAATACATACAACATACAATACAATACAATACAATACAACAACTCTTTATTAAAACACCAGACAAAAAAACTTAATATAAAAAAACATACAAATCAACTTAGCGTTCTAATTGGCGGCCTTATCGCTTAGAGCGATCTCTACCAGGCAACCGTGCACGGACAGGAAACAGCATACAAAGCTAGGCCTTAATTTTTGACAAAATAAAAATAACATTTAAAAAGATAAAACAAAACAAGTCTTAATAAAGAGTAAAACCAAACACACTTGAACAAATTAAAAGCAAATTAAATATCAAAAAAAATAAAAAAATAAATTATAAGAAGAAAAGAAAACATATTTTATACGTTATAAATACACACATATATATATATACATAAATATAAGAATATACATACATATTTCATTTAAGTACATGTCTAATACTACACAAATAAAAATAAAAATACCATACATGTTAGGTACATACCGTGAGTAATATTTATACCAAAATAAACTTAGTTATTTCACTGTACATATCATACATTATCTATAAAAAAACAATACCAATAAATACGACAAATTGCACATACAGAAATAGCTTCAGATACCAACTATGAGCTCAGATAATGATTTTTTACCCTAAGCTTGAAGACTTCAAGCGACGGGGCACGCTTTATTTCCACAGGCAGTTCATTCCACAGCATAACAGATTTCACAATGAAGGAGGAAGAATAGAAACATGTGCTGTGTTGAGGAATGTCAAGTATGAGATTTTCTGATGTCCTAAGGTTCCTAGTGAGGAGAGAGTGGCGAAATTGGAACTGCTCCTGAAGATAGCGAGGGGAAGGAGGAAAGAATAGAATATTGTAAAGAAGGGAAAGTACATGAGCATCCCGGCGACGACGAATCGGCAGCCACTTGAGCTTAGTGCGGAATTCGGAAACGTGGTCATACTTACGCAGGCCAAATATAAACCTTATACAGAAATTTTGTAAGCGCTCAAGTTTAGTAAGCTGCTCTTCTGTGAGGTCCAGGTAACAGACATCAGCATAATCTAGAATAGGGAGTAAGAGTGATTGTGTTAGCGCAACCTTAGTGGCAGTCGGTAGAAAGTTACGCAATCTGCGCAGCGAACCCGCGGCCGCAAATATTTTACGACTAATTTCAGTAAGCTGGGGTCCCCAAGATAGGTCTCGGTCAAAGATAACACCCAGGTTCTTAACAGAGGTACTAAAGGGAATCACCACTCCATCGAAAATTACAAGCGGAAGCGAACTCCAGTCTATTTGGCTAACAGCACGCGAACTACCTATTATAATTACCTGCGACTTCGCAGGATTAACCTTAAGACCAAACGAGACGCTCCAATCCAAGATCCGACGCAGATCCACATTAATAGTATCAACAGCTTCCGAGAGCCAGGCCAGTGGGGCTTGACAATACAGTTGTAGATCATCTGCATAGAGGTGGTAGGACGAAGAAAGATTATGTGAGATTGCATTTATAAAGATAGCGAAAAGTAAAGGAGATAAGACGCCACCCTGCGGTACACCGGCTGATGTGTCACACCAAGAAGAGAATTTCTCATCAAGGCGAACCCTCTGGCGGCGGCCATACAGGTAACTTTGAAACCAGTCAATAACAGATGGAGATATGTTAGTAGAGCGAAGTATAGCAAGAAGTATGTCGAAATTTACGGAGCAAAAAGCTTTGCTAAAGTCCAGCAGCACGAGCACGGTTAAGTTACCATTTTCCATGCCACGGCGTATGTCATCGGAGATTTTGACAAGTGCTGTAACCGTACTGTGCCCCGAACGAAAGCCAGACTGAAAAGGATTAAGAAGGTCGTTTTTGGTGAGGTAATGATTTAACTGGTTGTGTACTAAACGTTCAAGGACCTTGGAGAGGAATGGTAGGATGGAAATAGGGCGATATTCTGAAAACGACTTGGGATTAGCCTTTTTTGGAAGTGGGATTATTTGTGCTTCTTTCCAAAAAGAAGGGAATACACTATTGGAAATGGAAGAATTAAAAATATGACACAGGATGGGAAGCAAGTGATCAAGGATAGGAGTGATCATATTCCGGCTAATTGAGTCAAGCCCAACAGCGTTTGAGGAGATAGAGAGAATGCTCTTCCTAACATCACAAGCCGTAAATTGACAAAAACTGAAAGATGGAAAGTCAGGAGTTTTGAATTTAGCAATATTATTCAAAGTGTTGCTTTTAGTAGCAACATCCATATCTGGAGAAGTAGAGAAATGATGATTTAGTGCATCTAAGTCCAAATTTTGAGGAATGGTTTCCTGTCTGGATTTCCCAACTCCTAGGGATCTAAGAAATTTCCAGACTTTAGCAGGATCTTTATCCTGGACAGACTTGAATATATGGCGTCGTTGGGCATCTCTACACACCACATTGCAGCGATTTCGCAACTCAACATATTTTTGCTTGTTGATATCATTAGGGTGAGTTCTATATTTCGTTCTTGCTACATCTTTTTTATGTTTTAATGCCTTAATTTCATCAGTTAGCCAGGGTGCGGGAGCATGCTTAATTTTAATAGATCTTAATGGTGCATGTACATCGTAAAGTTGTGTCAAAAGGGAGTTAAAAACCGACACCTTTTCATCAACTGAACTAGCATTCTCCACTGGCGACCAGTCAATATGACACACATCGTTAACAAGATTTTCCTGGATTATACCACTAAAGTTGCGCTGAACAATAACTGACGGCTTAAGTTTAGGACTTCGGACTTTATATGATAAAAATATTAGGTCATGATATGAGAAACCAGCTGCAAGTTGCCCATGTTTAGCGACATGCTGTGGAGAGGATACTAAAACCAGATCAAGAAGAGACGGAGAAGTGTTTGGAAAATGGTGGGTGGCTGTTAGAGGAAGAACATGCATATTGCAGGACTTGACAACGCTTAGTAGTTTCGAGCTACGATGATCGGATTTCAATAGGCATGTGTTAAAGTCTCCCATGATAATGGTATGACTATATGACGGTGTCAAGTCCTCAAGGATACTTTCAAAAGAGGAGAAATAATTATTTTGAGAAGAGTTGCTGTAATAAACCCCAAGAAGGATTTTAGAGTGAGCAAGAAGAACTTCGATAAATAGATACTCACCGACATGACCAGTCGGAGGCTGAGGGGAGGTGCTAACAACTGAAAATGGAATATAATCGCGGAGATAAATCCCAACACCGCCACCTACACGTCCCGTTCGGTCATTTCGAATGAGGTTGAAACCTGGCAAAGAATAAGCTATTGATGGTAAAGATGTTTGAAGCCAGGTTTCAGAAACTAGGATACCATGAATGTTTTTACTATCGAGGGATGCCTGCATATCTGATATATGGCCGGGAATGCTTTGGGCATTAATATGGATTAGGTTAAAATTTTTAGAAACATCAGAAAAATTCGCGTGTAATTGCTCAGACAATGTCGGAATATTGTTAAAACTATCGTCAGAACTACCCATGATAGAAGTATCTGAAACAAATTCATCGCTGGCATCATAATCACCATTAAAAATATTCAACATATACAAATAGGTATAAATTACGAAACAATTACTAGACTAAATACTATACAATATTTAAAATTTAAACAATAATAAATTATTATCAATTAAGGCACTTCAAGTTAGTACCCACCGGTTACGTGACATAAGTATACAAGTTACTGCAAGACAGTACAGTCCAGCGCAGTGAAATCACTATAATGGCAATTTACATTGTACTAGTTGTATGCGGAATTGAAAAATACATAAAAGTCCCAAAACCATAAAATAGTTAAGATTACAACAAGAAACATACAAAAAAAAAAAAACATTGTTTACAAACCGTCTAAACATACAACTGTCAATGTCAAAAACTTATGTTAAGTTGGAGGTTAGAAAAAGTATTCTGAAATTTCCGAATATACGTCTGTGTTTACCTTCAAAATTCACAATAATAAAATGATTTCTAATGAGTGTACCCTTGCGGTGATTGCAAATTAAATAACAAATAGAAGGTAGTTAATCAGCGACAAAAGACACTTCTACGCGAAAACTAAATACTAATCTTACAGTGAAAAACACACACAAACGTTTACTTCTGATTCTTGAGCTTTGGGACTCGCCGAGATGGCCTGTCTCCGGCTGTAGGTGCCCGCGCTATACCTGGACTGCCTCCAATGACTGCAGCAGATGGCTTAGCCGTCTCCAAAGCGCCTCCAGAGACTGCTGCAGCTTCTGACGGAATGCCCAGCTTATCTAAATCTGCTAAACTATAGACGCGATGTCGCGAGCCGCCAGGACCCAGCACAGTGACCGAGCCATCCCAAGTCCAGCAACTTGACACTCCAAACCGCTTCCGAGCCTCCATAAATGTATCGTGTCGCACTTTTGTGAGGAACTCCGACATCGTGACACCGGACCCCCGAAGATTCTTCTTAGAGGCCCACATCTCGGCACGCACTGACACATCTCTGATCTTGCATAGAATAGGCCTAGGACGATCCGAAGAGGCAGATTTACCCATTCTATGACATCTGCTTATATCAGTGGCTTGGAAATTACTCAGCCTTAGTGATTGTACAACCAATTTGGTGACCACGGCTACTATATCCTCTCCTTTGGTCTCAGGCACTCCGTGGAGAAGCAGAATTTTTCTTCTTGAGTGCATTTCCAAATTATCATGTTGCCGAGCCAGAAGATCAACCTGGGATTGAAGTGCGCGTAGTGAACCGAGTGTGAAACTTTTGAATAGTTTGAATTCTGTAATGAGGCCACTGTCACTTGGTTGTTTTGAGGCTGATGCACTTCTCTGTCTTTCCTCAAACTCAGCTATCTTCAAATTAAAAGTTTGGCTCAATTGAGTTATAGAATCCTTGATAGCTTCCATATTCTATACACAAAGTGCAGTGAAAAAGCAAGGCAGTTTAATTTTGCACAAACAAAAGTGTTATTGTGTGAGGAAAGTTGAGGATAACACTTTCCGGCAGGTAAATCAGCTTAATATTTAAATATACATGAAAATTATAATCAAAATATCACTAAAACTATTTAAAATTGAATAAAAACTATTAAGACAATTGAAATATGTGTTGTTCTTGAGGTACCCACGGCCGAAAAAAAAAAAAAACTATTAACTAAAACTATTAACTTCTTACCTCGAAAAATTAGAAGTTCCTCACAATTTTTTTATAGTCTAGATCAGGTAGATTCTAGTTTTTTTGTACAGATCTCTCATTAAAAGGCTTGGCCAAATTTAGTGGCTAACTGACATTTGGCTACCTCATACTTAGCTAAATTTAGTGACTGAATGCAGAAGCAAGTTAGAACCAAGCAAGCTAGCTTACTGAATGCTACTACACTTCATTCTGAGTAGCGACTAAATTCAGTCGACTAAATTTAGCGATTGATACGATAAGCGACTAACGATTTAAGTGTGTAAAGCCTATAATAAGACTGTTGATCTCATAAAAACTACTTTGACACGCGTAACTTCTACGGTGGCTGTCAGCCGAAGAGGGGACAGCAAAAAAACTTGGAAAATTCTACGGTGGTCCGCGCTTCCGCCAGTGAAACAATATACAGGAGGGGGCTTCGGCAAAATTGAGCCAGAATCATTTATAACTGGGTGGTGGGAGGACGCGGCCAGGAAAGGTGAGGTTGCTGCATTTTGCATGATCCCGATGTTGGTTTGGGACGGCTCATTCGCTTGCTTCATGTTGCTTTAAGTTACACGTATTCTGCCAGTCCACTAAACCGTTATTCGTTTTTAGTACGAAATCACAAAAAAAATGTTATTTTTAAACTTTCGCAATTTGTACACATCACTCTTTAAAATATAAAAAATATAATGTCGAGGTAATTAAACAATGGCTTGTATCATGATTAAGCCCCGTACAATATAAACATTAAAAGTTTAATGTTTTTAGAATTAGCGTTTCATGTAGATATTGTTTTCTTATTTCAATTTACCTACCTAAAAAACACATTCGCCAATTATGACTAACATGCGCATTGTTATAAATTCTTTGATTTTCATGTTTTAGAAATAGGACACGCTTACAGGACAGGAGTTGGAAATAAATGTTGGAAAATATGCCATTGAAACATAGATCATTTAATCATAATTTGTCTGAGCATTGAAACTATAACTTTGTCGATTTTTTTTCGAACTGTCGGATATGAACAAATACATGTTTCAAAAAGGTTTGTGCAAACGTTTTCAGAAAATCTGTCTGTGTTGCAGTAGCAAATTGACGATTTTGCTTTAGATACCAAACTGACTTTAGGTAGGGTAGATATAAAAATATGTTCGAATAGGTACATCAACTTAAAATTAATCGCAAGTTTACGTATTTATGCACATATTTAGTTGTTTTTGTACAATGTAATGTACCTACAGTGGTTTTAAATATTCATGATCATTTTAATTGTTTTTTTTTGCGCATTTTGCGCAATATTGCGAACTGTACAATATTATCGACCGTTTAGGGCTAATATTGAAGATTGCATTATTGAATTAAAGTTTGAGCTAGTGTAATGTATAATTTTGCAGTATTTTAACTCCTACTTGACCACTTTATGGCACAGTTACTGCGGTTTTATCCCCCGACCAAAACAAGAGGTGTTATAAATTTCACGTCGAAGTCTGTCTGTCTTCAGACGGATACAGATACAGGTCTGTCTCTAAGTGTATCTGCCTGTGTGTGTATCTGTCTATGGCACCGTAGAGCTAAAACGGATGGGCCGATTTCGATGCGGTTTTTTTTATTTGAAGATACATTTTTGTGTTAATGTTTTGAGCTATTTTTGGTTAATATCAATTCAAGATGGCTGCCTCCACCAAATGGCGGACCAAATATTTCATCACAATCTACCTCAATATGGGTATCAAATGAAAGGGCTTGACTAGTAGAATACTAAACAGTACAGCTAATTTCAAATCATAAAATGGCGAACTCCATAATTATTTTTTTCACTAATGCCTTAATATGGGTGTCAAATGAAAGAGCTTGACTAGTAGACTATGAAAATTTTATATTTATACCATATCGAGGTAGTTGTGAAAAAAGAAACGTATTTCGTAATTTTGTGGTTGCGGCCATCGTGGATTTGAAATTTGTCATAGTGCATAGTAGTCTACTAGTCAAGCCCTTTCATTTGATACCCATATTAACGCATTAGTGAAAAAAAAATGTAGTTCGCCATTTTGTGATTTGAAATTTGTTATACTGTATAGTACTCTACTAGTCAAGCCCTTTCATTTGATACCCATTTTGATGTAGATTGTGATGAAATATTTGGTTCGCCATTTGGTGGAGGCGGCCATCTTGAATCGATATTAATCAAAAATAGCTAAAAACATCAACACAAAAATGTATCTTCAGATAAAAAAACCGCATCGAAATCGGCCCATCCGTTTGAGCTCTACGGTGCCATAGACAAATAAACACACAGGCAGATACACATAGAGACAGACCTGTATGTGTGTCTGTCTGATAGACAGACAGACTTCCACGTCAAATTTATAACACCTCTTTTTTTGGTCGGGGGATAAAACTGCAGTAACTGTGCCATAAAGTGGTCAAGTAAGAGTTAAAATATTGCAAAAAATTGCGAAGTTCGAAAAAAATTATAAACTTTGAAAGACTTATTCTCAGAAACTATTGGGTTTACAGAGACAATTCTAGTATCATATTGTAGCAAATTTAGTCTACTTTGTAAACGCCATATGAAAGTTTTTTTCAGAAACTAGTCGTTTAGGGTTATAATCACCAAAATTTGAAAAATAAACGATTTTTTTTGCGGTTTTTTCGATTTTTGACAAAGTTGCGTTCGTCGCTCGAGGTCACAAACTTGGGATAATCATTAGGCCAACGTCATAAACAAGTCTGCAAAAAATCAGATCTATGGGATTAACGCATCCTATTCCATACTTTTAGGCGACAAAGTTACTGGATTACAAAGAGTCCCACTAAAACTGCTAGTTTGTTCTTACTGGGTACCACTATATTTCACTTGATCTGTTGGCCGCGTTCATAACTCAGATTGTAAAATCTAAATTTCTCTATTTAACTTTCTCGTATCGCGGTGCCGAGAATTAGTGGTGCGCAGACTTGTTTTATTACTTCTGGAATGCGAAATGAGACTGATTTGCATTCGTATTCTCTAGCTTTTGATGCATTCGTGACATAAATTCCTGTTTATTCGGAGTTTCTTCGGACATTCAAAAACACATTTATTGCTGTATTCAAAACGTTTACTCAGGCTTACGCCAATCGACCACTTGTAATATTTTGAAGAAAAATGTGATCGGTATATCAATTTTCAAAGTTTCCAAAGTCAAACGAACTCAAAAGAGACAAATTTGAACTTAAATCCAGTTTTGTGATAAGTTTTATTTGTTACTAGTCGACTCTTACCGGCAATTTGTTGTGAATGAAGAGTAAGCCTGGACGTCTACTCTCTTTCTACGAAAACGTAATTTCGCAATAAACTCGCGACTTTCCAACTCTGATTCTACTTCGATCCGTCGTTTTGTCCGTTTAAATGTTCTAACCCTACTCCCCTACTCTAATTAGAGTAGCCTTAGAAGATTTAAACGTCAAACAATGTTCTATCGGACGAAACGAAGTAGAAGGAGACTTTTTTTTTTTTTTTTTTTAATTTACACACTCCACAGACTCCGGGGTCCGTGACTTTTGTCATTACAATAATCTTTTTTTATTAACATAGTTCTTGGATTAGGAGAAGAAGAGGAAAATAAGGGGGAGAGTAGGGGGGTGGTGAACATTTTAATAGTCAGTCCGATTTCGTCTGTTGAGCCGATCACTACCGGTTGGGATTCCGATAGTAATCGACTCGACATCGTCTTTTGCCTAAGCCGCCTCCTCTTGGCCCAGAGCCTCCACTACAGCCTTTGGTGATGCAGCCAACGCTCGCCGCACGAACCGACCGATGGCGTCGTCGGTGTCGTCAGCGTAGTATGTGAAGGTCCCCGTGTGCCGTGAGATTGCAACAACCGCATGGGACACGCTCTCGTGCAGCTTCATGTTTGACTTAGTTTTAATTACGATTACCGACTCGTATATCAATCCCTGCGCTTCATGAATGGTAAGGATGCGTGACCCGGTGCCTGACCCGTAACCCTGGTTTGTCAGGGTCTCCTTTTCCTCTTGAGTATGCACTAAAAAGAGGGTGTTGGGTTGGGTGCCGGGTATTTGCGCTCCTTTATACCTTCTCTGCTCCAGGGACTTTATACGGGGTACTGAGGAGTACATACCTGAGTATATTTCCCTCAGCGCATATGCAACATCCATCGGGTTGCGATGTGTGCAGAGCAACTCCTGGCTGATCTTTGCTACCAGGTTCGGGCGGTGATACCTCATTTCGAAGAGATTTTCCCTATCGATGTAAGGCAACTGATTGACGTCTCCGATGAGGACAATTTCGCCAACACCAGACAGCCGTGAGACCATCACAATGGCCCCGAAATGGTTCATGAGAGCCTCATCCACCAGGAGGCGGCTGAATTTCTCTTTCCCGAAACCATTTACCAGAGCAGAAGCCATAGTTCGCACCCTGGTTTTGACCAGGTTTCCGATACGGTGCGATAGCTTCTCCCTTAGGTCTTTTGCTGCCTCAGTTGTTGTGGTGATGATAGCGTCTTTGTCCACGTCGAAGTGTCTAATCACCCACGTTGTCTTTCCACATCCTGGAACTCCGTTGACCCACTGTATTCTTGGTACCTCCCAGTTTTCCCAACACGCTTTGACGTTTGAGTTCCCTTCTATGGACTTGGCCATCTCGAGGATCTTGTCGTCCAGCATAATCTTGGTGCATCGGGCGGTAACTACAATTGGGTCGTTTAGTGGTGTCGCATAAACGGGTCTTCCCGCGCGCTCTGTCTCACTCTCGTTCAGTGTCACGAAGCCATTTTCTGCACTGTAAGCTGCCATGTACTGTCCTGTCATGGTTCCCTTGATACGGTATAGTAGAAGGAGACTAGGAAAGTCGCGAGTTTTTCTTTCGAAATTATGTTTTCGTAGAAAGAGAGTAGACGTCCTGTCCACACAAAACATACTCGTATATTTATTTTATATTTATCACAGTAATATTAGCTCTAAGTGGAAATTAAGCCCACGACGTCCGGCTCCGTGGGAAGACCTATTGCTTCACCTAGGACAATCAAAATAATATGCCCGAAGAAACTCCGAATAAGCAGGAGTTTATGTCACGAATGCATCAAATGCTAGAAAATACGAATTCTATTAATAAAATATTATTAAATAAATAAATAAAATATTATATTATCGTGTTTGGAGACGTAAATACCTTTCTAAATATGATTCACTTTTAGTGATACATTTATGGAACTAAAATCTTCAAAGGGAATTTGAAGAGTCCAGATAATTAATTTTCAATTTTTTGTGATCTACACTTGTTTGATTTGTTGTCTTTACAGAAATTATTAGTTTGCACTTACATTTGTTATTGTAAAATTTGGTTGATAATCTGATAATCTTTATTGATTGACAAAAACTATGGAAGATTGCTCCCGCACCATTTTATAGCTCACAGATCACCAACTATAAGTTCGGATGAGGAGACATCAATTCCATCAAACAATTCAAATTACATGCGACTGACGCTTGCTACAAAGCGATTTTGCCGAAAAAAACTGATTGATCAATGGAATTGAAAACCTCGTTCTGTATAACCTGTAATATCTATAATTATCTATACATATAATATAACTGTAGCGGGTCGAATTATGTACATTGAAGATATTTAAAAAAAAAAGTTGGAGGCACTCCATAGTCGATACTGATGGCGAAACTGTATATTTTTTCTTTCATGTCTGTCTGTCTTTCTGTATAGGGAACTCTCATCACTACCGAAATTACTGATTCAATTCAAATGAAACTTGACTTTATTTAAGATCATACTAAGGATCTCCTTATCAAAAGTAGACAGCTACCATCTGGTAGCTGTCTACGTGTCTACTTTTGATCCCCAAATTTTGCACGGTTTTTTTGCAGAAAGGGGTGAAAGTCAGAATGTGTATTTGGTTGTAACTCATGTTTGCGTTGTTCAATTTTGTTAATTCTTATTTTGTAAGAAACATTTTTTTAATATTTCCATCTGAATTGTAACATTATTAATCATGTGGTTCGAAAATTACATCGAAATTAAATAATAACAAGTGTGGTACGACTAACTTCTAAGTATACTGTGACACTGTAAACACTAGAGATGTAATAATGGAGGTCATTTTATCGGAATCGATTTCGGAGTCGGAGTTTTAAAATTTAATTTATCGGAGTCGGAACCGAAGTCGGAGGCATAGGCAGGATTAGAAGTGTTGGCAGGAGAGATATTTTTATTGGGTATTTTTTTTTTGCCAAACACGTGGGGACATGATAAACATTGACGAGCAATTGATTAAGGAAGTTGGGATTTTGTATTTTCATTTACTATCCACCACAATTAGGGATTACCTGCAATATTTATACAGCTTACCTCCGATTATAACCTCCGTGTTAAAATTTTCGGAACCGAAGTCTTTCGGAATCGAAGGATTAATAGTAATCGGAAGTTCTGACTTATCGGAGTCGTAGTCGAAGCTCATCCCTGGTACACACATCGCGCTCAAATCCGTCATCCGTCATCAATATGACAATATATTTCTAATGTTTATCTACATTAAGTACAGATGGCAGCTCAGGTACGAAACACGATCTGATATTTATTATAAAATGTGTAATGTAGTATTTGTTGTTGTAGCGGCAATATATATATATATCATCTTTGAAAATAACAACTGTCTAGCTATCACCGTTCTTGAGATACAGTCTGGTGACAGACGGACGCACGAACGGACGAACAGCGAAGTTTCAGTAATAGGGTCCCGTTTTTACCATGTACAATGTACATAAATTATATGGAAAACAGGGAGGCGGTTTTTTAAAATTAACAAACACTGGATGACAAGATGTTCAAGCCCACTTCCACCAGTCGGAAGCGTGCCCAGCATGCTGGTGGCAGTATCACGCTGAATAGGAATGTTTATGCGTTGGGCCAAATAAACACCACCATTTTGGTCACGCGTTGCGTCGGCCAAGGAAAGGCTTGCAAGGAAGGCGCTTGGAAAGGCTTTTGAAGATGAGGTGAGCTCCCGACCTTCACAGGCACACAACCCCAAAAGGCTTAAATATAAAACCACTACCGAGGGTTGCATATTTCTACCGTTTGAGACGCTCAGTTGAATTAGCCGCTGCACTAGCCCTACTATGTGTCTATGGAAGATGTGATGGTGCCAGAGTATCGACGCAAGGTGCGTCCCACACTAAGGCCGACTCAACTTCCAAGGCAAAAAACTCATGCCGTCAGGTCTTTTGCCATTTTTTGTCACGCGTAAGACCACTCCGGTTCGAATATGGCTGGGACATTGGCGGTGGAAAAGGCCAAAGTTCTGTGTGTGAATTGTCCACCAGTATCTATTTATCTGGACGACGCGACGTAGTCATAGAGTCTTCTTAAATTAGTCGAGTGAACTTTTTACTTGACTAGAAGTTAGTTAGTTGACGTAAAATGATAATAATTGAAGTCAAATACTGTACTACATTTAGTGTTCAACAAGCTACGGTGACCAAAGCAGACCGTTGTTTTTCTAAAATTGAATAACATGTTATCTTACTACTAGATATTATATGTATATTATGTAAAGGTTTAATTTGGTTGAAATTTGAAACACAGATAGTTTATAGTCTCAAATACTACCTATCATCTCGGAAAAAGCATGTGCCCTAACGAAACAAATATTAACGACAAAACGACATTACCAATTAGATTGACATTTGAAACACACATGGTCTTAGAGTCTGGCTTAGAGTCTAAAATATCACATCGGCTAATAAGTCTATCACCTACTTAGGCTATCATCCTGTAAAAATGTATAAGTGGGTAAGTACCAGATTATGCACATCAGCTACAGACTCTTCGTAATGTATCCTATAAAAATCCTACAAACTTAACACTACGGCTTTTTTCGATACTCCACAACCTTACTACGAGTATGTTTGATGTTGCTAAAATATAAAATATGAAGTTGCTCAACTCGAATAAATATATTTTTGTGTGGAAAAACAAATTCACACGGTTTGTGTAATGGCCACCCATCCAAACATTTTTACGTAAGTACCACTAATGTACTAATAAGGTCGCAAGATCAACGTACGCGAACGAAGTAGCGGGTTCAGCTAGTAAAACATAAAATTGTATCTCATTTAACTCAGAGTTGATTAAACGACACTTCTGTTTTGTTAATTTTCATACGGACCCCAAAATATAGACTAGTTTGGGGCTCGTCAGTAAAATTTGTACCATCTGCATCAAAACTTTTTAGTAAGTTTCACTGAATGTTTTGCGTTAAATATTTTCAGTGTTGAAACTATTTGATTTGATGTATAATCTTCTAAATATATATAAATCTCCTGTCACGATGTTTGTCCGCGATGGATTCCTAAACTACTTAACCGATTTTAAATTAAATTGGCACACCGCGAGCAGTCTGGTCCAACTTGAGAGATAGGATAGTTTTTATTTCGATTAATAATAGTATTTAAATGACAATATCCGAGCGCAGCCGGAATGGGCCGCTAGTACCTATATAAAATTCCGTGTCACAGTGTTAGTTACCTTACTCCTCCGAAACGGCTTTACTGATTTTTACCAAATTTTATATGCATATTCAGTAGGTCTGAGAATCGGCTACTAGTTATATTTCATACCCCTAAGTGATAAGGGTGGTTGTTCACCCCTAAAAATATTTTTTAAATTTTTGGTATTTTTGTTTTGTTTTTATGTTTTTATAATGTGGCATTAAACAATACATACAACCCTAAATTTTTACTCCTTAATCACCAACCCCTATTTTCACATAGCCATTTTAGTAATTTAATAATTTGACAGTGACCTCCTCCCTCCTCCTCAACGAACGGCGGGACCGACTTTAATGTTTTTTTTTGTGTGTGTACAAGTGGATTCGAGGATGGTTTAGATTCACAAATAAGCCCGGCAGATGGCGCTGCAGACAGTGTCTAGGTTATGATCCGAGCGAAGCCGGAACTGGCCGCTAGTATATGTTTATTCCTACCTATAAGTTCACTTTATTTTTGGGTAACGAAGTTTTTGAGTAATTTATTTAATTTTAATTTATATCTTTACCGTGTACAGCGGGTAAAAAAACGCTGTACGACCAACTTATCTGTAGAATGTATCTGTTATTAAAATAAATTGAGCACGTATTTTTTGTTTTGTTTCACATACAAAAACTGACGAAGATACCGTTTCTAGAAGTTTCAAGTGACCTCTATGTACGTGTTTTACGAATATGAGACGTCACAACGCCCCACTCTGGAATCGTGATGATCTATATTTGGAGATTTTTTATTATTTGATAAAAATAATCGTAATGTCCATAATCTACCTGCCGGAATAATTATAAAGGTATATTTGTGATCCAGTCATCGTGCGAATTGTCCATCAATTTATTTATTTATTTAAATTAACCAGCAACCATCTAACACAATCAATTCTTGCCCTATCTGTTTAGCCCACTAGAAGTGATGAACGAGCAGGCGGTTGGGAACGGGGCACAATATTACAACAGGGAGAGATTACAATTTTGAAAATTGGATCCACTGCAGGCGGTTTAATTAGCAAGTAAAATATGCAAAACATTATTACAGGTCTAATTTATTTGCGTTACCATCATTATTTAATTTAATTATTCATAACGTTTTGAAAGGGGAGTTGATCCAATTCGATTAATTTTTAAAGTGATTATCGTTTGTAGATTCAATTACGTTTATTATATTTTTGTAAGGCATAGGTCGTGGAATTTTTATTAATATCTTTATATCTATGTTTTTACTATGCATAGGTATACCTACCATAAAATATACAAAATATAAAAACGTTACGACTAGAGTACCGCTGGAATGGACAGTCTACGCCCTACTGTGGTAAGGGCTGCAGGTATGTGTCTTCTACATCTAGGTAATCTTCTTATTATGATTTAAAAAAAATGCCGCCATAGACTGAGGGTCCGTGCTGTTTATAAGAATTTACAAATGACTACAACTGACGTATAACGTTACGGAGCATCCCTTAAACTTTAGACTCTAATTTCTATATAAAAATATTGTACCATTAGCAGTCCAGTGCAATTAAAATTAGCAGCACCTGTAATAGGTACAATACATGCGTACCAAAAATGCGTTATTGCTGAGCATCAGGCACTAAATACGCAAATAACGTAATTTAGGAAATTATCTATAGTAAATGCATAGAATTGTGCTATTGAGCATTATTAACAAATATTAAACCAAAGGGCGCCTTCACATTAAGTCGCAAGCAGCGCAGCAGCCCTGCCGCGCGGCAGTCGCGCGACACGTAATTGTATGCAAGTCGCGCGGCTGTACTTTTTTTTTTTTATAGCATAGAGTGACGAGACGAGCAGGCCATGTGCCTGATGGTAAGCAACATGCCTGCCACATAACAGCACAGTAACACGCAGCTATTGGAACATGATAGTCCAAATCATTACCTAGCACTGCACTGCGCTCGTCATCCAGAGATCTAAGATATTATGTCTCTAAGCCCTTGTAATGAGAAGGCATCTGCTGCAGTCGCGCGGCTGCCGCGCTGCTTGCGACCTTATGTGAAGGCGCCCAAATACTATTTACTCGATTACTATGTAAACTATTTCCCTCGAACAATAAATGAAACTTAAATGCGTATATGACACCTCATTGATGCCTGACAACTTTTTTGTTTTTTTTTGTCAACCATCTTGGACAGTATGCGCCACGATGAAGTTGAAGTTGAAAAAATTACACGAGAAAATTATATAAACAAAATTCTGTGAATCCTTTCAATATATCTTTTTAGATTTTGAGCTACAACTATGCCGCTAACAAAGAAAATGAAGGGTACTCCTTCAAAACATTTGGCTGCTGAAGGGTTGATGTATCATGACGAATGCCTAACCGATTGTCAAAAGGATTGTGTTGCCAGATTTGGTGTTACGCTACAGTTGGAACAAGAAGCTTATCTATCAAACCATCCTGAAGTAAGATGATTTTAAAGTTAGTCTGAGGGTAGGAACTCATGGAGCGATTTTCAGCAGCGCCCGCTTCGGTTGCGAGTCCGCAGTTTCTGTAGAATGCAGATTATTATAAATGTAAAAATTGCAAGCACAATTCACGAAGCGTTTTATGCCCGGGGCGTGAGCGGCTGCACGGCGACTGAAAAACCGCGAAAACCGGTGATCTTGTGAGTTTTTAAATAAAACCAGCGGGTGAAAATCGTTCCATGAGTTTTTAGATTTACATTTCACTCACACACCGTGAAAGTGAAAGAAATAGCTACAGCGCCATAAAGCGTAGCTCACCAGGTTCCATGTTCAAGATAGATCAAGTAATTGTAGTTTTATCTCATACCTTTCTCAAACGAGCAATTCTTGTATATAAATATGTACTTATATATATGTATAGAATCTGGATCTCGGAAACGGCTCGAATGATTTTGATGAAATTATGTATGCAGGGGGTTTCGGGGACGATAAATCGATCTAACTAGGTATCATTTTTAAAAAAACGCATATTATGCGCTTTTTTAGACAATGAAAAACCGTCACATTAGACATTAGAATGCGAAGGTAAATTTCGCCGTGTGACGCGACAGCGTAATAGCTCAGATGGGAAGTCGGGCGGTCATATCGGTCACGAATTAGTAGCTCCGGGTTCGAATCCAGACGGCTTCTCTTTCTTTTTATGTTTTCTTTTTTTTTTAAGAAAACCTATTTTATGGAGTTTTTTATCTGGTAGTATCTAAGTATATTTATACCGAGCAAAGCTCGGTCACCCAGGTACTGGTGACCTGGTGGTAAAACACTGGTATGTATTCGCTTTTGCTATGTCAAAACTATCTGACTGGTTATTAAAAAGTATGACAATACTTATCAATACAAATAAAAAAAAAATTAAGTGTTCATTTGTTTTGTTAAAATACCCGCTTGTTACATGCATAATATGTATGGTAGATATACCAAAATAACGTTTTTGAAGTGTAACTTCTTTAGGCGCGCCTAGACAGATTTCGTGGGCTGTGAATTGAATTCATTCTTCACGCTCGGGTATAATAAGAAAGTTTCGGGTAAACTCGGGACCATGAGGACCATTTTTTTTACAATTTTTGTCTGCCTGTTTATTTAAGTCTTTGTACCGATTTATCTCCGCTACAGCTGGACCAATTACGACGAAACTTTAATTACCAGATTACTGATTGTCTAAAGGTTCGCTTACACGAGGGCAATAATTGCTCGGCGACACGAATGGACCGATTTGGAGCAATTAAACGCAATTTCAATAAATTGCAGAAATTATTTCGGTGATATTGCTGCTAATTGCTCCAGATATTTCATATTGCTCAATGTCGTCGATACGAATTGACGAATATCCAATGGGCTTGGAATTCCTAGCAATTTTTGTATATATCTCATTCGCACTTGTTTGTTTTGCGGCTTGTCGTCTTGCTTCCGCGGGGAGAGCGAGAGGTCGGGTGGCGCTATAAGCCGCCGCAGCAAGAACAATGTCGTCCATAGCGAGCGAATACTGAAATGCTCGTGTAGGACAGTATTGCCTAGTTGATGAAGTTGCGCGATATCTCTCAACATTGTATTGCGCAGTATTGATGCTTGTTGCCGTTGCCGTAAATTGCTTGATGTAGTCGTGACGTCATAGTTGACGAGTATTGACTGGAATTGAGCAATTTTAGTCGCCCGTATAAGCGCACCTTAAGGCTCTAAGGCATAACATTGGCTACTCTTATTTGACTAACAATATTAGGGTTCCGTTCAAAATAAAAATATCTTTAAAACACTACTGACACCAGATAGTATCTATCTTATATATAAAATTCTCGTGTCACAGTGTTTGTTTCCTTACTCCTCCGAAACGGCTTTACTGATTTAAACCAAATTTTATATGCATATTCTGTAGGTATGAGAATCGGCTACTAGCTATTTTTCATACCCCTAAGGGACAAGGGTTGTTCACGGGTTGTTAAGGCAAAACAACGTTTGCGGGGTCAGCTAGTCTTATATATAAAATTCTCGTGTCACAGTGTTTGTTTCCTTACTCCTCCGAAACGGCTTTACTGATTTTAACCAAATTTTATATGCATATTCTGTAGGTATGAGAATCGGCTACTAGCTATTTTTCATACCCCTAAGTGACAAGGGTTGTTCACTAAGGCAAAACAACGTTTGCGGGGTCAGCTAGTATATATATATATAAAATCGAAAGGTGCACTCATCAAGGAATCTCAGAAACTATAAATGCTAGGAATCTGAAACTTTGCATGGAGGTCCGTTTTAGCACGTAGGCGCTCGCTAAGACGGGGTCTTACGAAATTCAACCCCTAAGAGGGTGAAACAAGGGATGAACGCTTGTATAAAAATTCGTCATTTTCAAAGTTATCAAATTTTGTATCTAGACACTTGACACGAAGCAATTATATGTTTGTTCTATCAGTTTTGTAATTGCGAACTGTACGGGGTTGAAAATGGGTGGTGAAATTGGGGTTGAAATGGGGGACGAATGTCAATATGGAAGTTCCCAACCGTTGAAGATAAAACAATGAATCTCTGTATATAGACACTTGACACGAAGCAAACAAATGTTTGATCTAGCAATTTTGTAATTTCGAACTGTAAGGGGATTAAAATTGGGGTTGAAATGGGGGACGAATGTCTCTTACGCTTCCACACCTAAACAACTGAATCATTTTTTATGAAATTCGAAATTGTATAAAATGGTTTTATTATAAGCGGTTTTTAGTTACAGTAAATGTGTCTGGGTATACAAATAGGTACTGCTTGAGTTACCTGAGTATTTATTTCGCGCGGACAAAGTCGCGGGTAACAGCTAGTGATCTATAAAATGTCTTGCCTGGCGTCTTGGGAAAGTTACAATGAAATGAATATTCATGGACATTAAATTTGTTCATACATGATGAAGTGGATGTTAATTAGAGATAAAAAATGTTATGAAATAAACTACATTCTGAAAGATTTTCTGAAGAATTACAATCAAATACTTTTGTAATTCAAATACGTAGTGTCTTTAGAAATTATAATTTACTAGCTGATTCGTGCGCACGTTGCTACGCCATCTATAAAAAATTGGTCGTACCAATTCAAATTTTTAACAAATTCGTTTACCAAGTTCTAATGACGCAAACTTCAAGTTAGACACAAGCTGTCACGCAACGAAAGCTCTCAAAAAGCAATATTTTTCCCCGTTTTTGTTACATTTTTCATTCAGGCTCCGCTCCTGTTACTAGTAGCGTAATGTTAAATAGCCTATAGCCTTCCTCAATAAATGGACTATCCAACAGAGAAAGAATCTTTCAATTCGGACCAGTAGTTCCCGAGATCCTACCGTTCAATCAAACAAACAAACAAACAAACAAACATACAAACAAACAAACAAACTCTTCAGCTTTATAATATTAGTATAGATTATAATATTAGTATAGATTTACTATTGCTCGATATTTCCCAGCGTTGGCAAAGGGCTCCTTATCCTCTTTCCATGTATATTTATCTAGAACCACAATATGCCAGTTCTTTTGGTAGTGAAAGTGCAAAAATACCGAACATATTATGTAATAAATACTCGTTATTCTATCGTTTTTAGATTGGAGCCATGCTTCGGTCATTTATACGCAAAATGACTCAGTCGGGAAAAAGAAAGGACTTGTTAAAAGAAGCTGGTGATTTTTTCACAAGGCCAGCTGAAATTCTTGACAAGGAAATAAGAACACTTCTGAAATTGAAGGCAATGGGACCATATACAAGCGTATGTAAACACTTTAATTATACGAAATTAGTTGCATGCGTCCTGACTGAATAGGTCAAGAGCTTGGAGACCGTATCCAGGCAAAAGAAGCAATATAATAATTTTCACCATACACTGTCTCTGAAGCATTCTAAGTATTCTCTCAATATAGGTAGCCCCAGTATGGGAGTCCAGTTCATGCCAAACTAAACATTGCACACCATTTTACCGTTACCATAAGGAGTAGGCCTTATGGTAACGGTACCTACTTAAGAACTGCCAGAAAACTTTGATCTGGCAATGGCTGCTATCTGGGAATAGGTACTTAGTAAGTGCCAATCTCTGAATTGTAAGATAATAATGTTGCGTGTTGACCTTCGGAAATCCAATATTGTACGAGTACAAGTATTTTCTTTAAAAAAACCAACGTGATTTAGGACATAGTGCTTGAGTAAAACAAACTATTTGGCAGAATTGATCTACGGATGCATAAAAGGTTACACGCCTTTAATACATATCGCATGGATTCCTCTCATCCGCACAAACAAGCACTCCTTCTGAAAATAGCGGACGCTAAGTGACCAGAAGACGGTCCACTGCTGAGATCTAAGAATAATGTAGAGCATGAAAAATGTTTTCATTCGAAATAGAATTTTCAACCTTTGGAAGTAATGTAGGGAAGGTGACGAGACGAGCAGGACATGTGCCTGATGGTAAGCAACACGCCTGCCACATAATAGCACAGTGACACGCAGCTATTGGAACATGAAGAGCCCAAATCATTACCTAGCACTGCACTGTGCTCCTCACCCAGAGATCTAAGTTGTTATATCTTTAAGCCCTGTAATTTCTCTGGAAACATTGCCCTTCAAACCAGAACACAGTAATGTTTGCACATTACTGCTTGGCGGTAGAATAACTGGCAAAGGTGTGGTACTTCCCCAGGCGGACTCTGCTAAGAGTCCCACCACTACAATTCGGATGTTTGTTGCTCAATCACACCGTAATGTTTGAATGGATCAGTTTGAAATTTGGAGTGCAGTTAAATTAGTTATG
This sequence comes from Ectropis crepuscularia, assembly GCA_963693475.1. Taxonomy (NCBI): domain Eukaryota; kingdom Metazoa; phylum Arthropoda; class Insecta; order Lepidoptera; family Geometridae; genus Ectropis; species Ectropis crepuscularia. The sequence continues at coordinate 23,718,787 of OY856338.1, forward strand.
TTAAAGTGTTGTGCAGTTATTGTAGTTATGTTAAAATTAAAAGTATGGAACAACAAATACTTTTTAACACGAGAAAATAACGGGAACTGGAACTACGCCAGTAAAACCGCGGAGCGCTATTAGGTAATACTACATTACTATTTTACGCTTTTCAGGCGAACAAACCCACATACATGTATGAAGACGAGGACCTTGTGAGTGACCTCAAAGACATTATCATGCAGCATTTTCCTCCTGCCGATTGGGTGTTGCCGACTCCATGCCTCAGCACACCGAATACTGTATCGTCTGATTTTATATCGATAATAACATCTGAATCGACGTTACCGACACCAGGTTTCTCAATTCACTCTATAATATTCTTTACTGTCGTTTTTGTTGCCAACCCGGCACACCATCACAGCGAACCATAGCTTTTGTATCATGTAGCAGAGATCGGACACAAATGCTTGTTATATTACTAGCCGAGGTACAATTCGTTGCTTGTTTTCCATCAGTCTCACGATGAAAAAAAACTATCTTTGCTTGTTGTGTTGATTAAATACGCAAACGTAGGCGATGTCGTCGCCGTCAATTTGAAACAACCACGGCAAAACCAACCGCGCCAATTGCTCAGTACGCGTGGCTAGTGTCGCACACAGTAGACGAAGGGACGCTTTTGCGCTCAGTACAAGTGTAAGGAAATTTGTTAATGTTACTTGTGTCTTCAACTGACGACTTTTAGTTTCCATTTACCGATACCAAGCACGTTTTGATCGTCAATGAAGATGTTTTAAGTGAAAGCAACTGCACGGAGAAATCATTATGTATGCGCAAGGAGTGGGTGATTTCTATAGAAATCAATATATTTGTTAGTAGCCATCTGACACAAGACACAGCAGTGTCGACTGCCTGCCTAAATGGTATAAAGTTAAAGTTATTACGTATTAAAACATTTGAATGTTTTACAGGGTCAGTGGCAACTCCTGAGCAGACAATATCTGAGATTTTCTTCACGCTGGTCTCGAATACCATCGACAAGGCGATATATATCCATGTTGATGACGGTGCTTTAAGATACGATACAGCGTATGTGGAGCTTTCCAAATGTGTGGAGGAAGCAATGGAAATACCTGTCATAGAAGTGCGGGAAGATATAGCTCAACTTTTTTTCAACGCCTACAGATTATTCGAGATGAACATCATGGAAAAAGAAAGAATTGGTAGGCTCTTTGTGGGATAAAAGACACACGGCTGATAAGATATAGTTCTCTGCGTCGACTGAGATCGTTGGTTCTCTGATAATTCCTTACTCGAATAGTGTTCTTGTGTACCAACCTACGTATCGCTCTAAAGTTTCTTTACTGAACTTAATTTTATTTGTGTGTTATTAATCTCTGATAAACCCTAGGTTACTTACTCGAAAAACGTTCTTGTATTCCAGACCTAACTACGTATCAATCTAGTTTCTTTATTGAATCTAAGTTTTTCTTGGGTTATGGTATTATGCATCAATTTAAGGTGTTTTAGTAGACTTGATTTATAGAAATCTATTTTTTATTACTAAAACGCTTAGTTATAACCTTAACTTATGTACTATATTTTTGGTTGTGGTAGGGCTCTTTGATAAGTCCGCCTGGGGAAGTACCACACCTTTGCCAGTTATTCTCCCGCCAAGCAGTAGTGTGCAACATAACTGTGTTCCAGTTTGAGGGGCAATGTTTCCAGATAAATTACTGGGCTTAGAGATAGAACACCTTATTATATCCGGGTGACGAGCGCAGTGCGGTGCTAGGACTCTTCATGTTCCAATAGCTGCGTGTCACTGCTGTTAAGGGCAGTCCTGCTCATCTTGCCACTCTGATCTATAAAAAATGCAGTCAAAAAATGCAGTCACGTTTACCCAGAATATATTCCTTTTAAAATGGCCGTGGTCCGAGACCGAGAAAAAGTGCTTAGGTATTACATTCATCTTATTTTGCCCATTAAAAATAATTAAAAATAAGCCTTTTCCAAAATTTACTGATAATTTTATTTATTCTAACAGCTGCTGAAATAGCATGGGAAAAAAGGATGAGGAAGAAGCTGAAGAGGACATTACGACGCTGTCACAACTTCAAAGGTCTGATTTTCTACATCTATTACTGTAAATTTAAGACTCATTATAAATGTAACATGTTGATATTATTATCATAAAACAAAAGTTGTCTAACTGCTAAAATAAACCTACAACTCACAGTCGAATCGGAGGCTTTTGGTAATGATAGGAATATCAGTGTATTTTAAATTACATGAGCAGGTATTTCCTCATTGAAATCTCCACTTTAGAAGAATATTACTACACGGAAAATATCAACTTCCACTTCCAAACACGGAAAATATCTGACCTACTCGTATTTTGATTAAGTAACAGTTGTTGGGTTAATAAAACATTAGTTTGCATTTTTTTTTTTTTTTTTTCGAACCATTGGAAATTAACATCACTTGGTAACGTCACATACAGTTTTAAGGAATAATTAATTTAATATCTAAGCGGCTGTAAAAAGGCCTTGTCATGTAAAAAAAATAAAAATTGCAGCTTTTTTTTTTAATGATTTAATCTCATTCTAACGATAAAGCTATTTAACTTGAGGTAAAGCTAGCGACTATTATAAACAGTGCGTTATATGTATATTGTATGTACTCAAATTTATTCAATTAAAACATTATATAACACTAGCAGCTCCCATGGTGTTAACCGTGTAGTTCCCGTTCCTGTTGTTCCCGGTGTCTATATTTATTTATTTTATTTGGCTTTGTATTTATAAATTACAATAATACATTGCTTCTTAAATTAATTATTCTTATTCTAATATCGTTTAGTGTATTTATCATTAATACAAAGCACAACATGCAATTTACTTTTAAAATATTTTGTTTAACTATGTGTAAGGGTATTATTAATTAATAATAATTGAATTGAAAACGAGAGTCAGGTTCGCTCGGTGCTTCCATTAATAATTTTATTTAACTTAACTTTGAAATTAATGAGATTGTCACCAAATATGTATATTTCCGAATAATTCTGAAACTCGTTTACAAGTCTACTTAATCTAGGTACCTACAGGTGAGTTTGCACCAAGTACCGTTCTCCTAAATATAGGTGCGAACGGAGTAATTGGCATTCTTGGATATCTATATGGAACTCTAAGTTTGAATTTAGAAAGGAGTTCAGGACAGTCTGTACTACTATGCAATAGTTTATGAAGAAACGTTAAATCAAGGTAAATTCTGCGATCAGACAATGATTGTAAATTGAAAAACGTCTTTTCGGGATAAAAAGTAGCCTATGTGTTCTTCCAGACTATAATCGATCTGTGTATAAAATTTCAGCCTGATCCGTTCATACGTTAGGACGTGATTGAGCAACAAACATCCAAACATCCATGCATTGACTATTCTAATATTAGTAGGAAGAACAAGTAATACATTTATTTACATAGCTATAATTTATATATACATTTAAAATTGTAAGTTGAAAAACTATTTTTTAAAGGATTCGAGACACCGCCGACTCCGAAGAGCGAGATATCATCACATGAAAGCTATAGGAGGGCTCCGCCACGACCCTGTATATGTCATCCCCAATATCGCTACAATCGGTATCCTAAGGTAAGAAAATATATTTCAGGTTCGTCATTTACGGTCGGTCACCTTTGTCCGTAATGTCACATTCTATTTATTCGTATTAGTAGTATTTCTTTACACAACTTGTGGTGCCCTAGACGGAGGCAGTTTTAAAGGTTGGTGGAAAATCTGTCTATGTTCTATGCTGTTTTGTTAAAGATAATTACTTCTCACCTCTTTTTTCTTTTGATAAAATACAGTCCATTAAATTTCGAGGGACATAAAGTGACGGTGGTACCGTACAGTCTTTTTTGGTTTACTGTGGGAATGTAATAATCATAGCCAAGAAAGGCAGACATCTTAAAGGGATGGTGCTTTTTTATATAGTATCGAGCGAAGGAACGAGCAAGACACGTGTATGGTGGTAAGCAATACGCCTGTCTATTACAGCACAGCGTTACGTTTTAGAACATGAACGAGTCCAAATTATTACCGAGCGCTGCACTGCATACGTCGCCCAGAGTTATTACTTTTAAGATGATATTTATACCCTGTAATTTCTCTGGCAACATTGCCCTTCAAACCGGAATACGATAGTGTTTATACATTAATTCTGGACGGTAGAATAACTACCAAAGATGTGGTGTTCCTTTGTACTGCGCTTTCATAAGCAGAAGCTTTTGAAATGTAATGAGAGATAGCAGTAAATAAAGTGGCCAAGTGCGAGTTGGACTCACCCATGAAGGGTTCCGTTGCAGCAAGTAACATTATAATATACATAGTACACATAGTTCTTGTAGTTCGTTGTAACTTTGATCGAAGTTTCAATAATAGTGTATTTATGACGTACTAAAAAAAACTACTCATCAGATCGAGTTCAAACTAATTTTCGTTGGTAGTTTACATGGTAATGTACATAATATATTTTTTTTAGATTTTTCATTGTCTTACTTTAGAAGTTAGAGGGGGGGGGGACACACATTTTACTACTTTGGAAGTGTCTCTCGCGTAAATTATTCAGTGTAGACGAAAATGATTATAGTAACCTCAACATCATTTTTGAAGACCTATCGATAGACACCGCACAAGTGTAGGTTTGATGAAAAAAAAATTTTTGAGTTTCAGTTCTCAGTATGGGGGGCAACCCTAATTTTTCTTTTTTTAAATTTTTCTGTTGAAATCTTAATGCGGTTCACAGAATACATCTACTTACCAAGTTTCAACAGTGTAGTTCTCATAGTTTCGGCCAAAAGTGGCTGTGACATACGGACGGACAGACAGACAGACAGACAGACAGACAGACATGACGAACCCTAAAAACGTACAAACCCTAAAAATAAATAAATAAATTTTCTTCGCGCTCGTTATAGCCTCCTCGTACTTTCCGTGGTAAAAAATAAGTTCATCTCTGTCTAAATTCTGTCTCTAACGCATTTACTACTTTCAGGATCGTTTTGGGATCTACTTGCCGTTCGAAACAGAGTACAGTAATATAAATATAACGGCTACGCCTGCTGTGTCTCTTGAAGATGTTACTGACGAAGCTAATGTTGATAAAACTGACACTAAATCTGTCGTCTCTGGGAAAAGTACAGTCAGTAAGAAAACAAATAATTGAAAGAACACAGGTTTATATACAGGTTAGGTGTGTCGCCAACATGGTTATGTGACGACACCTAGATTGTCTAAAGGTGCGCTTATACGGGCAACTAAAATTGCTCAATTCTAGTCAATACTCGTCAACTATGACGTTACGACTACATCAAGCAATTTACGGCAACGGCAACAAGCATCAATATTGCGCAATACAATATTGAGCGATATGGCGCAACTTCATCAACTAGGCGCCACCCGACCTCTCGCTCTCCCCGCGGAAGCAAGACGGCAAACCGCAAAAGAAACAAGTGCGAATGAGATATATACAAAAATTGCTAGGAATTTCCAAGCCCATTGGATATTCGTCAATTCGTATCTGCGACATTGAGCGATATGATATATCTGGAGGAATTAGAAGCAATATCGCCGAAATAATTGCCGCAATTTGTTGAAATTGCTCCATTAATTGCTCCAGATCGGTCCATTCGTGTCGCCGAGCAATTATTGCCCTGGTGTAAGCGCACCTTGAGTGATTGAATAAATATTGGACATTTCACACACAACACCATCTGACCCCATACTAAGCAAAGCTTGTACTTACTATGGAAGCCAGATAGCTGATATAATATTTATATATTTTTAAATAGTTACTTATTATACAAAGAAAACACCCAGGCACAATACAAATAGTTGAACTCATCACGCAAATATTTTAACTGGGTGGGGATCAAACCCACGACCCACGGCTTCGCAGGCAGATTTACTACCAACTAAGCCACAACGCCAGTGATTCACTACTCATATTTGTTATTTTAATTTTACTTTTACGTGTTATCATTTTTAAAAACGCCAAAAGTATGGAATATTGTTCGTGTCAAATTTGTGTATTTTTTTATAATTCTTGCAAAAAGCCAGAATTGTTCGTGGCTACTAGTACTATTTTAAGAGCCATTTCTTTCTGTTTTGAAAACATCTCATACCTTAAAATAAAATACTTTTCTAGAATCTTAATTTTTACTTAATCATTATTAGGCTTAAATTTCATATCTTACATTTTACTTAATTTATTTAATTTTATTTTATATTTTGGTTAAGTAGATTAGAACTGAACGAATAAGACTGGAGTTTGAAACTCAGATGGATTAAAACCTACATAAATTCATAACCTACTATTATAATTATTAGATTGCTTACGGTTATCATCGTTATACCTACATTTAACAGCCGTTTATAATAACTACTAGCAGCCGTCTGTTCCGGATGCCTGTCGAAACCTTAACAGGATGCTTGCCTTCTGGGACGGCCTGCTGCCGGCTGGTTGGAGTAGGAAAGAGGCTAGATGCGGAAAAGGCCCCGCTAAACTAATTAACTTACTACTAGTAGCGGCCGGCGGTTTTACCCGCATAGCTCCTGTTCCCGTAGTTTCCGTTTTATCGGGATAAAAATAGCCTATATGTTCTTCCAGACTATAATCTGTGTTTCAAATTACAGCCCAATCCGTTCTTCCAAACATCCAAACATTGACATTTATAATATTAGTAGGATAGGTCGCAAAGCTGTCGAAATTTGACCATAGTATTTTTTAAATTAAAAATAATTAAAAGAAATATTTGTAATTTGCACTCCTCTAAGCCCTACTAATATTAGGAACGTCAAAGCTGGATCATTGAGTGTTTTTGCTCAATCACGCCATAGGTTGGATACAGACGGATCTGGTTGAAAGGACAATTCCCACGTCCCATACATTGAAAACCCTGTTAAACTTTTTTTTAAACTGAAGGTGCGTAGAGATGAATAGCGTCTAATTAGGATTGTTAATGCTTCTAAAAACGTCTGCTGTTGGTGTTTTTAATTTCCTAAATACCAAAAATGAGTTACAGTTAAACCAAAAGTAAGGTTATGTTTACTGTCAAAATACATTAGAATTATGTTTTCTTTCGGATTAGAACAGAAAAGAAAAGAAAGAACTATGGTATTATCTTTCAAAACATATTTCTTATTAGAATAAATAGGAATAATAGTACTTCTAACTACCAACTGATTACCATAAAATAGTTCTCGGATGGAATTATCATAGGCTGCACAAGGCTTAAACTAACTAAGTGCAGGGCTAGCTCTGATGATTTCGACTTGTCTTCATGTTCGAATAATTTATGACACTGTCTTGTTATAGGCAACCATGTTTTCTTGCTTACCATCGCCGCACATGTATCGCTGATCCTATCATTGTTTACTAAAAAATTACTTAAATCAGTACATATAGATAATAGAATCCGTTTGTGAAATGTTTTGTCGGGCTCTTTGAGACAGTCACATTGTCACAGTTAATAAGGAGCACTGAATCACATAATTCTCAGTTTTGTTAAGACCAATATAAATTCCGTCATTGAAATTTTTGATCTGGTAATCGGAGTTTGTTGTGGTGAAAAATGCATAAATATTACACCGCTTTACCTCATTCCAAATGTACGTGAATAAAAGGTAAACAAATCAATGTCACTCTCAATATGACAGACCAGCATCAGCAAGAGGGCGGTTCAGATAGTGATGAATACTACTACAAGAGCAAAAGTAGTTAAGGGATGCCCCCAGGGGGGTGTCCTATCACCACTATTATGGAACATAGTAGTGGACAGCCTTCTTAAGGCACTCAATGAGAAAGGGTACACTACTATTGGCTATGCGGATGACATTACAATACTGATAAGCGGGAATGCGGAAAACATGCTATGTAAAGTTATGCGTTCAGCGCTCCAGATTGTAGAAAAATGGTGTGACGAACATAAACTGTCAGTAAATCCGAGGAAAACAGAACTTATTCTTTTCACCAACAAAAGGAAGTTACCAGAACTACAACTACCAAAACTATTTAACACCAAACTCTCCCTGTCATCTGAAGTGAAATATCTGGGCGTCACTCTTGACAACAAACTAAACTGGGCGAGCCATATCGACACAAAAACAAAAAGGGCCTGCATGACTTTTTGGCAATGCCGGAGACTCGTTGGGAAAAAGTGGGGTCTCAATCCAAAAATCACACTTTGGTTATACACATCAGTTATCAGGCCCTCTCTGACCTATGGATCGGTTGTGTGGTGGCCCAGAACACAACTGACCACAGCGAAAGATAAACTCCAGAGTCTACAACGCTTAGCAAGTGTAACAGCTACTGGATGTATGAGAACCACACCATCAGCCGCATTGGAGTATCTCTTAAACCTGAGACCCCTACATTTAGTTATACAGGAGGAGGCCACGGCAGCCACTCTAAGACGTAAAGCAAATGGGCTGTGGAAACAAAACATACAAACACGACACTCAAAAGTTCTAGAACGGGTTATGAAAGACATACCGCTTCTTGAAGCACCCATGGATAGAACAATATGCCAACATGTCTTTGATCGTAGATACAATATCCAACTCAATGCAGAATCGAAAGATAGCTCTGGCAGCAGAGAAGTTAGGATATATACTGATGGCTCCAAAACCGCATGCGGTACAGGAGCTGGTGTCTTCTCAAATGACTTAAACATAAGGATATCAAACACCTTAAGCAACTTAAACACAATATTTCAAGCTGAATGTACCGGCATCACCAGGGCAGCACAGGCAGACGCAGCCAGAGATGTTGGAGACCTAAACATCAAAATTGTCTCCGACAGCGCCTCTGTACTTCAAGCCCTTAAAAATAATACTATAACCTCTGTCCTAATACTGGAATGCCATAATGCACTCCAATCCATAACGGGTGCGAATACAGTAACCCTCCAATGGATCAAAGGACACAGCGACTCACTAGGCAATGATGCAGTAGATGAGCTGGCCAAAAGGGGAGCAAAGACAAAGGTACATGGACCGGAACCACTTATGCCTATACCCCAGGCTCAAATAAAAACATGGCTGCGTAGAAATACCGAAGAAGCCCACTTAACGGAATGGAATAGCAACGAAGGATGCAGGTAAACAAAAAATGCTATTCCGGAAGCATCTAAAAAACTTGCCCGCAACCTCATCAGACTAAACAGGGACAAAATTCGTAAAGTTATAGGTATAATAACTGGTCACTGTCCCCTAAATAAGCACTTATATACCAAAGGTGTAACAGACAGTCCTCTATGCAGAGGATGCATGGAGGAAGAAGAAACGCCACAGCATGTACTTGTCGAGTGCAGCAGTGTGGCAGATCAACGGGCAGAATTCCTCCAATCTCCATCGTCTGTTCCGGATGCCTGTCGCAACTTTAACAGGTTGCTTGCCTTCTGAGACAGCCTGGGCTGGTTGGAGTAAAGGGAAGTATGAGTCACGTACAACGGCCCAATAAAGAGGCTAGGTGCGGAAAAGGCCCCGCTAAACTAACTAACTAACTATGACAGACCAGCATTTCTCAACCATTGTTTTACAAGATAGTTTGTAGTACCTTTAATTGCTTGCCCTTTTAAATTTTCGTCGCAAAACAAGGCTAAATATATGTATATGTATGCATATCATAAACACCCAAATAAATGTTCCTACTGCTGGGACTTGGAACAATCAACACATTACCGCTGTAAAAAATCGTCAGGCACAAGAATCTGCATTTGCTGAACATTTGATTGATGCTAAAACTGGCCATTGGATCCACGACCTTCATTGCCTCATATCTCAAAATTGGCCGCCTAAGCAAGTTAGCGAGTAAGCATGTGTTCTTAGTACTTACTAACTCTACTCAATCGTCCACATTTCATTCATCAGAAAATAGGTGACGTCTGGGAGCTCTGGGATCTTACTCTATAAGACATAGGTGTTATTATCGTGAACGAAGTGAGCGATCGAAAATAACGCGAACGTGAACTCCGCGGGTAAAACCGCAGGGTGGTGCTAGTAAGTATACAGTATGTGTGGGAAATTTCAAACACCTCCATTCGTGCAATATCATTTAAAAAATTAAGCTTGGAAGAAAAAATGTTAGACCAATGAGTTGAAAGCATTTTGTTTTGCACTGCTGAACATTTTTTGGTGGAAATAGTTAAATGTAAATTTTTAGATAGCTCAGTGATTTTATTTGCTTTTTAAAACGCCGACATGGATAGAGGTAAATGCCAACTAACCCAGATGAATATAAATGTGTATGAATCCTGTGCGCACCAAAAGATTACCTACATGGAAATATGGAATCAAAGAATACAATTTGAAAAGTAGCTATCTATAAATATTTGTAATAAACGAAAATATTTTACTGGTCCGACACAAAGTGAGATGAAAATAGACAAATGATGAACGACGTATCATATACAATTTAAGAGTGCGCCTAATGCCAGGGAAAAATCAGATTTCACCCGCGCGACGCGTTTCTTAATGCGATATACATAAAGTCGAGAATAGCATGACACAGTTTGGAGGAAAAATCAATATTAAATCAGGAGTTCATTTTTGACCAAGTTTTATTTAGTTACTCAATAATTAAACATACATTTAAAAAAGTGTTCTGTTATTTTATTAGAACTTACTATTAGGAATTTTATTACCAAAAAATAATGTGGGGTCATCGCTGATAATTTCGAGTACTCGAATTAAAACGGGTTTTTTCGGTGTAATTTTTATTTTTTTATTGTAAAAAACTCTGATCTATTTTTTAAATTCTATTCGGTTATCGTGCTTCTTCTTGATTATAGCCACACGTCAATATTTTTTTTTTGTCATAGTTTTTAGTTTCTTAACTTCAGTGAGCGGTGTCGAAAATGTCCTTTTTTCGTTTTCTGGCACTAGGCGCCCTCTTAAGCGATTTGATTATCTGTATCTTTCCATAGACAGTTTATCGATTGCCATGGTGGAGGCTTCCGCAACGAAATCGTAATTCGACAACCGGAAATAGATGACATTGTGTTCCCATTATATTCGCCAGAGCATCAATAGACATGGTGACTAAAAGAACTAATTAGTTATTCAGTCAGTCAGTTACATTATATATGAAAATATATCGTACATGTGTCTTTCTTTTGTTTCACAAACAAAAAATGACGAAGATAAATATGTAATGCTTAGAACTTCTGTCACATCTTGTCTTGTCTCAAGACCTGTTTGCATTTTGATTAGTGCGAGTGATTAGTACAGGTGTTTAGTGATTAGTAGCAAACACGTGTGGACACCGATTGATTAGTGCGAGTGATACATAATTGGACGGTACTCGCACTACACATCTGCACTAATCAAGTCGCGATTAATCACTCGCACTAATCAAAATGCAAACAGGCCTTCAGCCACGTCTGTTTAAAGATTATGTATTTTTGTCGATTTTTTAAATTTTGATAAAACAAAAAATACGTGTCCCATATTCCATAATCCAGCTGACGGACTAATTAGAATCGTATATTATTTGTGACCCAGTCATCATCCCGATTGACATTGCATAGCTTTACCTTTGTCTGCACTCCAGACACAGTGCATATATTCCGAGAGCTATTAGCAAATTTTGAGTGGGTATTTGAGGCAAAATGAAAACTTGTCGTCACATAGCTCTATTATATAACAGGGAGGTGTAGACTCGGCTGGTGAGAGATGGGGCAAAATAGATCTAAGGATCCTAAACAACATATTATGTGAAAAATTTTCAGCTTGCCTCAAATATCTACCCAATTTTTGCTACCAGCTCTTGGAATAATAGGTCTAACAATATTTTATAACTCTCGTTTTTTGTATTTATATTAGTTATCAAGTTTGTATGTAATTAATCAAGTTTTTATGTAATTCGCATGAATAAATTTAAACTGAATAAATAACTCTCGTTTTGTATGAACCTCGTGGCTATTACAATGACACTCTGTGTGTTTTTTAGGGTTCCTCTGTGTGTTTCTGTCTGTCTGTTCGTCCGTATGTCCGTGACGGACCCACCATACCACTAGCCCTACCCCTGGTGGTAGGGTGGGTCCGAAACCATACCACCATAATGATGTGACAAAGTACTCATATTGTGATTTATCTAAGATGGTTATTTTTTCCGCAACTATTATTATCTATTTGTTGCAAAAATGTAAGTCTTATGCAATTATTCAAGTTCAATATTCCTTGCATTATACTGACATTATTTATTATACTGACTTACATTAAATGGGCCGATTTTGGCAATTAACGCAATTTTAAAAGTGTTCCCGAACGCGTGTGACTTTAGAAGCGCAATATTTCTTATATCTTTAAACGAGCAATTCTTGTACCTATATAAATATGTATATATATATATATATATATATATAGAATATATATATATATATACATAATTATTTAAAATATATCTCGGAAACGGGTCGACGGATTTTCATGAAATTATGTATGCAGGGGATTTCGGGGACGACAAATCGATCTAACTAGGTCTTATTAAAAAAAAAACGCATATTATGCGCGTTTTTAGACAATGAAAAACTGTCACATTACACAATAGAATGTGAAGGTAAATTTCGCCGCGTGACGCGACAGCATAATTAGCTCAGACGGGAAGTCGGGTTAGTAGCTCCGGGTTCGAATCCAGACGGGTTCTCTTTTTTTTTCAATGCGTTTTTTTTAAGAAAATCTATTTCTTGGAGTCTTTTATCTGTAGGTATCTAAGTAAATTTAGTATTTAAACAGAGCAAAGCTCGGTCACCCAGGTACTTTGGAATAAAGCGCTCAAGTGCGAGTCGGACTTGCACATGAAGGCTTCCGTAGCAGCAAGTAACAAAATAGATAAGTTCTTGTAGTTCGTTGTAACTTTGATCGAAGTTTTAATTACAGTGTATTTATGACGTTCTAAAAAGAAACTACTTACCGGAACCAATTTTCGGTGGAAGTTTGCATGGTAATGTACTTACATCATATATTTCTTTTAATTTTGTCATTTTAGAAGTTGCACACATTTTACCACTTTGGATGTATCTCTCGCGCAAAATATTCAGTATAGAATTTTTTTTATTAGAAACCTCAACATCATTTTTGAAGACCTATCCATAAAGACCCACACATACGTATGGATTTGATGAAAAAAATTGAGTTTCAGTTCTAAATAAGGGGCACCCCCAAAATGTATTGTTTTCTTTTAATATTTTTGTATAAAAATCATCTGAATGCGGTTCACAGAATACATCTACTTCCCAAGTTTCAACAGTATAGTCTTAGAGTATACATAAGTACTTTAGTTATTTATACTCTAAGAGTATAGTCCTTATGGTTTTGGAAAAAAGTGGCTGTGACATACGGACGGACAGACGGACAGGCAAACAGACATGACGAATGTTTAAGGGTTCCGTTTTTACGTTTTACGGAACCCTAAAAAGGCGAAGTCCCTGAAGAATACGCAAAATAAACCTGAAAGGAGAATAGTAGCTCTCACTACCGCCTTACCATTACTACCTCTTGATGAGGTGTTACCAGGATTTCATTATATAAAATCGGAATGTCACAGTTTGAAACGAATGGAAAAGTTTATAAACTACATCGAAACTTTTTGGTTGAAAATACATTCCCCCTGTAGTATTTAGCACAACCAACATATTAGAATCATTTTATTCAAAAATAAATAATTTACTGAACAAGAAAACTGCTGAATGTATTACATTAGATTCATGAAACAAAGATATCTAAAAAACGGCGAATAAACCAAATTATTAAAGACGATTTTATAATGGGCGTACAAATGCAGTTAGTCAACAAACAAATTACCATTGGTCATGAATTAGACGAATTGCGTAGGTACATTTTTACAGTTTGTTCTTTTAGTTTATTTGCTGTAAATAATGATAAGTCTAAACAAAACTTTTGTTTTAAAAATGTGTCACAACACTATTACTTGATGGCATGATGGTGGTATGGTTTTGGACCCACCCTACCACCAGGGGTAGGGCTAGTGGTATGGTGGGTCCGTCACGCGTATGTCACAGCCACTTTTTGCCGAAACTATGAGAACTACACTATTGAAACTTGGTAAGTAGATGTATTCTGTGAACTGCATTAAGATTTTTACAAAAAAAAAACCAAAAAAACAAAAAATAGGGTTGTGGTATGGGGATACTTAGAACTGAAACTCAAAATTTTTTTTTCATCAAACCTACACGTGTGGGTTGTCTATCGATAGGTCTTCAAAAATGATGTTGAGGTTTCTAATATAAAGTTTTTGTCTACACTGAATAATTTGCGCGAGAGACAAATTTCCAAAGTGGTAAAATGTGTGTCCCCTCCCCTCTAACTTCTAAAATAAGAGAATGAAAAAACTAAAAAAAATATAATATGATGTACATTAGCATGCAAACTACCAACGAAAATTGGTTTGAACTCGATCTGATGAGTAGTTTTTTTTTTAGTATGTCATAAATACATTATTATTAAAACTTCGATCAAAGTTACAACGAACTAAATAAACTATGTGTACTATGTATATTATGTTACTTGCTGCGGAACGGAACCCTTCATGGGCGAGTCCAACCGCACTTGGCCACTTTATTTTTGTTTAAAACTGTAATATGTATCAGTATCACTTGTCTTTATCAAATTACAGTTTTCAATTTGAGGTGGATTGGTTTTCTAGGTTGGCGCATTGGATTGTAGATCGCATTGTTAGAAAATATCAGGAAAGTGATTCTCGTAAATAACATTTATCGTTGTTATAATAATGTTTTTATTTTCCAATATAATTCCACTAGAGCCGAATGCCGGGGTTATGCCCCTGCGAGGTGGCTCTAGCAACGATAGAAGTAAATGTTAATAAAAATAATAATGGTAAATATATTTTTTTTGTTGTGCAAATGCACAACATTACCGTCGTCCAGGGACACAGGAGGGTATGTCGGGCTTGACACCACTTGGAGTCGTGCCTTAGCCGAACATTCGTGGATATTACCATGATGGAAGTACCACACCTTTGCCAGTTATGGTACCGCCAAGCAGTAATGTGCAAACATTACTGTGTTACGGTGTGAAGGGCAATGTTTCTAGTGGAATTACAGGGTATAGAGATGGAACATCTTATCGGTATCTCTGGATGATGAGCGCAGTGGAGTGCTAGGTTGATTTGAACTCTTCATGTTCCAATAGCTACGTATCACTGTCCTGTTATGTCGCAAGCATGTTGCTTACTATCAGGCACATGTCCTGCTCGTCTCGTCACTCTTTAATGTAAAAAAAAAGTTAACAAGTGCCTTGTTTGTGACACTGGTGCCTAGTGTCGACCTATTCGTAATTGGGGAAAAGCTGATAAAACAGGTCTACTGATATTTCCTGAGGGAGATGTTGCCTGTCACTGGCAAGATTCAAGCAGATGCTACAAGTATACCCAAAATGGCGTATTTACGATAACTGGGAGTAGGGATCTCTGCTAAACCCAGAGCTGACGATGTAGCGATGGCGATGAGGTCGTATGGGTCACTCTGTAGGTCTCTAGGTTGTCGTCGACGACAGAAACCTTCAACGGCGGCAGAGCATAGAAGACAACTTTTAGGTACTGGCTGTAGGGTCCAGTAGGTACATAATATTCTTTAAAATTGTACTATTACATCATGTTTCACAGCACAAATGGGACGTACCCGTAGGGTTAACCTTAAACGTAGATTTCGTTTTTTTTTTCGCTACACAAATAAATTCTAAATCTAGAACCTTAGCCACTAAAAATACCACATGGTCCATACATTTTGTGGAGTGGAATCGCCTACAAACATTCCCCATTTTTTTTTTTTTTTTTACTTTCATAGGTTTACACTTGACCGCCATCTCGCCTGATGTTAAGCGACGATGCGGTCTACGATGGAGCGTGTTAACCTAGAAGAAACCGATTTACTCGTGATTTGAAGACACCAAGATTATAACTATCAGGGAAAACCCACTCGGGCAACTCATTCCACAGGCTAGACGTTCTAATTATAAAAGCAGAGTCAACCCTCTTCGTCCGCGTTTTTGAAATTTCAACTATGAACAGGTGCCGCTTCTTCGAGCTACGAGAAGTCCGATAGAAAAAAGGGCAAGGTGGTATTAGATCATGCAGATCAGTTGCACACTTCGAAGTGTATCCGATAAAAACCCTATAATTTTACGTGGTCCGTTTAATCACATACCAGAAAGTCGGGGTGCTCAGAGTCTGACTTAATTTTATAACATGTCCGATTGCTGTTTAGGATAGAAATGCATAGACTTCCTATCTATAGTTCGCCGAGCGCTTTTGAGCTTACGGAGCATTTTCACTTTCAGTTTTCACATTTCAGCACCGTAGGCCATAACGGATAGGACGCACTGGGTGCATACTTTTGTAGTGAAACTTTGCGGGATGACTCGTGACGTGACGTGAAGACTCGACAAAGTTTGTTAAGCGCTGTCCGGTACAACTGGATTCTTTTTATGGCCTCACTTTCAAATCTACTTCTACCTAGGTCGAGCATCTGCCCTAAGTAGATGTATCACTGAACGATTTCGAGATGGTTCCATTTACAGCAATCAGCCTTGGAGCAACGAATTCGTGTAAGTGTAACTTGGTTTTGTGCAAATTTATCCAAAGGCTGTTGCGTTAAGAAGCGTTAGCCAGGCTACCCAGCATCCACTGCATATCATCCAGCGACTCTGCCATAATGATGATGTTGTCCGCAAATTGTAGGCGAGAGATGTATTCGCCATGGATGTTTAGGCCATGTACTCAATCCACCGTCTTAAATCCTATGGTGCGTTTGAGAATAATATCAAAGAAATTACATCCCCTTAGCCCACGCCTCGATACAGAGAAATATGTTTTGTCTGCTGATATTGAATTTGGACTGCCATCGTAGGTAGCGGCTTGGCGTTGAGAAATTGAATTCGTAATGAAGCAATTCGTCAGAGAACTAAAGTCACCGACATACATAGCTCTGGGTTAGTAAACTTAGTAGTAGCATTAGTAAACAGAAGTGGCAATGGGTCGATCACATCTGTTGCAGACCCGGTAACCGCTGGGGAAGACGGGTTCTGGAGTGGAGACCGCGAATCGGTAAACGTAGAGTAGGACGCCCTGAGACTAGATGGAGTGACGATATACGTAACACGGCTGGTGGCGGTTGGAAACGGTAAGACCGAGGATCGGGCTGATTGGCGTCTTACAGGAAAGACCTAAGTCCAGCAATGGATATAGACCTCTCCTTTAAGACGAGCTGATGTGTTGATGCTGATGATAAGTTTCCAAGGAAATGTTTCTTAAGATAGTTATTTAAAGATGTGGTACTTCCCCACTCTGCCAAGAGTCCTATCACTACCAAGGTAATTAAAGGTAGGTATTCATACCATTAATGTTACGGTTGGTCTGGATAACAGCTTGTAGCTGGAGAACAGCGGATCCCGACTCAGAGTCCGGGTTCAAATACCACGCGCACCACTGTCTCTAAATTTGTGTGCGTAACACCGCAATTCATCATCATCATCATCATAATGATGTTGGTGATTATGATGAATGTCGCTAACTTAAAAACGGCGATGGAAAACATCGTGAGAAAACCGACATGTACCTAGAACATTATTTTAATTATTCACTAATTTATTGATCTTCTTAATTTATTATGAGTATGGGTATTCGTAAGAGTATTTTTAATAATGAGTACGTATAATCCACGTATTTCTTTGTCTTCTTAAATCTAATATTTTACAATAGGCATGTATATAAAAGAACATAAAAACATTATAAGAACTTAAACCTATTAATGTTATTATTGAAAAAAAACTTTCGAGGTCATGTTTGTGTCATCCACCGACCCGCCCAGGACCAGAGCAGTGAACAAGGCTCCGAGTCCCAGCATTGGGAACAATTAGTGGGATGCTTATGCTTATACCACTAAATTAATTTGTACGACTTTATGAATTTTCCACTCGAAGGTACAAAATCTGTCTTAAACAGAATCTGTCCTTGACAGAATTTGTCTTAAACAGAATCTGTCTTAAACAGAATCTGTCCTAAACAGAATTTGTCCTAAACAGAATCTGACTTAAACCGAATAAAACGTAGCGACCAGACTACAAGACAGTGCGGTCGGGGTGCACCGAGTCGGACCTGGGTCTCCTCGGTCTCCTGTCGCGGTCTCGCGTCGCGGTCTCGCGTCGCGGTCTCGCGTCGCGGTCTCAGCGCGAACTTGTACCTTAACTGGTCCGATTTGGATATTTAACAATGTTTTTTTTTAAATCAAGAATTACAAGACGAGCAGGACATTTGCCTGATGGTAAGCAACATGCCTGCCACATAACAGCACAGTGACACGCAACTATTGGAACATGAAGAGTCCAAATCATTACCTAGCACTGCACTGCGGTCGTCACCCAGAGATGTTATATCTCTAAGCCCTGTAATTTCTCTGGAAACATTGCCCCTCAAACCGGAACACAGTAATGTTGGCACATTACTGCTTGGCGGTAGTTTAACTGGCAATAGTGTGGTACTTCCCCAGGCGGACTCTGCCAGGGGTCCTACCACTACAATACATACAAGGTGAATAGAAACTAAATATTTCTTGCGGTTCACCCGGGTGGACAAAGGTAAATAGGTGAAAAAAATACTTTCCACGGTTCAACCACCCAAATTATTAAAAACTGCAGTTAAAATAAAACAAACACATTCGAATGAACATTTCTTTAATTAAAAAAAAATAATATATCCGGACAAAAAGTCGGCTAGTTTTTATATTATTTACTAATGCCCTTTCCGACTTTATTCGGGTTGTACAGATTTTATTATAAATCATCATGGACGGACAAAAAAGTACTTAACTACCTACTTCTCTAACAATGTGAATTTAAAATTATGAATTTCTTTTCGTGTTTTCGATACAGCGATTCTGGAGGTCTCCTCAAATACATTGAGCAAACGTACAAAATAAACTCTCCCTTTATTATTTTACTTTAGATATTAGCAATGAGAATTATATATTAGTGTTTTAAAGGATAGAGACGTATCCACTGCTATATGCTGAGAGTAATAAGGCTATGATATAAAATTATACCAATTAAAACTTATTAAGAAAAAGAAAAACCTAGAAATTATTCTAACGTTAAATAAGTCTAAAATTTATTTCCGCTTCAAGGTTGACAAAAAAATACTTATTGTATTGATTAGACCAACACAAGTAAATATAAAATCTTAAGATGGATCAGCACACCTTCAAAAACAAAGAAAGTCTCAGAGTGTGAGGAAAATGCTTTTGTTGGAAAGAATATTTATTATATTGCATAAAACTACTAGATGTAACTTCCTTTTGACTAAATAATTTAGATTTTTTGAGACTTTACCTAATTAATATCAGATAATATTTATAAATTAAAAATAAAAATTACGTACACTTTGGTGAAGCCGTCAAACTTGGCTAGTTTTACGGCACTCAATGCAAAATACACACATGTGCACATCTTTCTAAATGGCATTCTGCATAAACTTTGGCTAACAAATAATAATTCGTTTGGAATACGCTAATCAACTCACGCTGACCAAGGTTTTTTCAACCTACAACCGAGCTTTCTATTAGTACGTGTAGTTGAATAAAACAAGGCTCACATGCGCTTGATTGTGCGAATATCTTGTTGTTCCTACAAGTACATACTTACAGAAGCAGTGATTGTGTTGTGTTTCATAGGTAGTCTGAAAACACCATTTATGTTGACTTCTGAGCGAGTATCCAAAGATGAACTAAACTGCACTAATATTTACAGTCTCTATAGTAAGCTTTTCCCGTTTTCTCATCTTAGCTGTACATGCGCCTTCATGTTTTATGTCAACTGCGAGAATATCACGAAAGTAAAACGGTTTGAAGGGATATCCACCGCCAATGAAGCATTTACTCATGAACTCCACCCTACGGAAACGATATTTATCTTATTATTTATGTATATGGTGAAAAGTAACTACACTGTACCAAAAATGATATCAAATTCAAATATTAAAATCAAATTGAGAGTGAATCGGTTTCTTCTATGTAGGTAAGCACGCATCTTTCTACGAGCTATACAAAAAGTTCGCGTAATAATGGTTATCTGTCTTTTCGCAGAAAATTGTTTGGCCGATTACCACGTGCCAACTACCGTTTTGCAGAATTTTATTTCTCTGAATAATTATATGCCAAACTTATCACATAATTTTGTTTTATTTCCCAACCTAACAGTCGCCAACTGTACGTTTCGTCTGCTTTTATCATGACATTATCAAAAGACCAACTACTTTACTTTCAAGTAGCCAATGTTTCAGTTAGAGTAATATTCATTTTATTATGTATTGTTGGTAAGTTTGTGTTATATTTCGTAAAAGCTGCAATACTTCGGTAAAATTTTGAAGAAATTTATTTACCATAACATAATTAATATATTAAGGTTGTTATTTTCATTTGGGACATATTATATTTATACAGATTGTTATTATTATTGGAATATTGTTTACCATAATTATTTTTCTAATGTAGCACAAATATTCATGTGCCCTGCGTTTTGAAACAAAAATGATTTGGTTCTGGCACTTTGTCAGCCGCTGCCGCGGCACGCTCGCTTCGCTCGCTAGGCTCGTGCATTGTTGGTCACAGTTCTAACATGACCTAACCGGTTCCTTCCGATTTCACCTAAACGTCATTCTGCACTTCGAGTTTTGCAAATCTGTTTGTAGATTTATGTTGCTATAAAATTGCATGCGAAATTAGTTTATTTTTTATCATAATATTAATGTACGAAAAGGGAACACAGACGAAACGTTATTTGTCTAAAAGTTGCCTGGCCTGGTGAAGGATTTGGCAAATGATAAGTGCATTTAACGTGTTGTGTCAATATTATAATCAGCTTAACAATAATTCTACCAAATGAAACGTTTGTCATACAAAAATTTGCCAAACGTTAGTTATCAAAGTGAAAAGTAGGCAAACCGTTGGTTGGAAAGTAATAATTGGCCAAATAATTTTCTGCAAAAAGGCAGGAAGAATCATCATAGTAATAGGTATAAATCCAGGCATTAAAAATAGTTTTTTTCATTAAAAAGATTTTCATCACCCAATCCTAAAATAGGCACAGAAACGGCGAACTCTTTCTATCATTTAGAGGTTAACCGTTTATACATTCTAAAACTCTCCAAACACTACTTATTTTAATGAAAACTGAATGATCAGCAATGTTGAAAATGTTCTAATCCGCATCGTTATAGACCTGCAGTTAGCTTCAAGTGGCCTAAAAGACTTACGCACAAACTCAAAGCATAGCTGAACGCTTTTAATTTACTTAGGCACTACACTCAATAAGCACTCAACTCCCAAGACGACTAGTGCAAGAGTAATTCAGATGGTATGAGCTCAATTTGGACTGCTTTCGGTAGTAAAAATCAAGAACCCACTTGACATACTCGAAGAAGATTCCTACGACACCTGTGAAGAAGATCTTATACTTGCCAACTTTTAGCTGCTATGTAGAGCTAGTCTACTACTTTTGTATTATCTGAAACGCGCGGACTTACAATTTGTTTACTATTTTTTTTTAAAGCTGTTATTAAAGTATGGGGCTGCGAACCTCAGCAAAACCTTACACAATGGGTTCTGGCCCTGATTTTTATCTGACAGTATCGCCACTGTTTACTACAAGTAAACAGTGGCAGTAAGTTTACTGTAAGCAGACCACTAAGTGCTCACACTAGCACACTACTTGAACTCAGGACCATCTTTCGCAAGGAGATGGCACGCTGGCAAAGTGTTGGGGGTGACGCATAACCATGTCGGTTTTCTCACGATATTTTCCTTCGCCGTTTATAAGTAGCCTTCTAAGCACAACTAACACAACAAGACTTCGAAAAGATAGTCGTGCACGTGGAATTCGAACCAGAGTCTCCGGATTGGCAGTCGCCGTTCTCGCGTCTAGACCAGCCGTAACTTCACTGTATCATTAAAAAGCAGTATTCATAAAGATTGAAAACAATGTCAAGTGCACTCAAGTCAAAACCATTATTTTAAATTTATATTAGAAGATGTTTCACATATTTCGAAAGTATTTTAATATTAAAAAATCTATACTTACTTACTAATATTATAAAGCTGAAGAGTTTGTTTGTTTGTTTGAACGCAAAGATCTCTGGAACTACTGGTACGAATTGAACGATTCTATCTTTGTAGGATAGTCCATTTATCGAGGAAGGCTATAGGCTATTTAACATTACGCTACTATCAACAGGAGCCGAGCAGGAATAAAAAATGTATCAAAAACGGGGAAAATATAGCTTTTTGAGAGCTTTCGTTGCGTGACAGCATATGTCATATTTTAAAGGTTTAAAGGTTGCGTCATTAGAACCTAAAGTAACCGAATTTGTTCAAAATTTGAATTGGTACGATCGATTTTCGAAAGATGGCGTAGCAACGCGCGCGCGTTCAGCTAGTGAACGATAATCGTCTTACTCGCATTTGGTATATTTTTTCTTCTTTTGACAAAACCCCCCTAGTGTTAAGATTTCTATGATACCTACTAAATGCATGAAAGTGTTAATCAGTATGTCAATTCAACTTACCAATGTAATCTAAGCGTGTGTAAAAACGCCGAGAGTCCTTCCATAACGACCAAGATAGCGACGGTAAATGATGCCCATATAGGAAATATAAAGAAAATTTTAACCGCACCCATTGTAGTGTGGTCTCTGATGCTTAATTTAGATAAAACCATGACCCAAAGCATTTCAGACAACTCTAAAAAAAAAATACCGAATTAGATTTGGCAGAAAGCTCAAGGAAGAATAAGTGCGTGGTTACCACCACGTCAACAAAATTTTATATCGACAGTGGTTTCCATTTTGGGGCACGTCTGAGCCAAGATTAATAAAGTGGCCAAGTGCGAGTTGGACTCGCCCATGAACGGTACCCACCGTTGCAGCAAGTAGCATAATATACATAGTACACAATAGTTCTTGTAGTTCGTTGTAACTTTGATCGAAGTATTAATAGTAGTGTATTTGTGACGTACTTACTAAAAAAAAACTACTCATCAGATCGAGTTCAAACCAATTTTCGTTGGTAGTTTGCATGGTAATGTACATCATGTAATTTTTTTTGTTTTTTCATTCTCTTACTTTAGAAGTTAGAGGGGGGGGGGACACATTTTACCACTTTGGAAGTGTCTCTAGCGCACATTATTCAGTGTAGACAAAAATGATGTTAGAAACCTCAACATCACTTTTGAAGACATATCGATAGATACCCTACACGTGTAGTTTAGATGAAAAAAAATATTTTGAGCTTCAGTTCTCAGTATGGAGACAACCCTAATTTTCCTTTTTTTATTTTTTTTGTAACAATCTTATTGCGGTTCACAGAATACATCTACCTACCAAGTTTCAAGAGTGTAGTTCTCATAGTTTCGGCAAAAAGTGGCTGTGACATACGGACGAACGGACAGACAGACATGTCGAATCTATGAAGGTTCCGTTTTTATGTTTTACGGAACCCTAAAAATGTCGAGATTCTTTTCCAATAAACTTGAATATAAGTAAATATTATAAATTCATATAACCTAAACTAGACCAGTAAGCACAAAATGACACACTAATATTAGGTTGTCTTCCATCTTCTAATTCAGTAATCTTGTTTTTGCAGCCTTCACTGATAAACTTGACAGAAATATTAAACACAACAAAAATAAGCAGACGCTCCTACTGATGTTAAGAGATAGCTGTTGTAAATGAACATATACATGTATTTATGCAACATCAGTGAGTATTTATGTGTTGTCAGCCTGGAAGTGTGAATTATTGTTATTAAATTAGATTAAAATCATATTTGGAATAGGGTAAAACAGAACTACACTTACGTGCATGAGCCAATGATAGTGCCCAGAGTCGCAAATATGATGCTGTATGAGAAATGGTGCTTAAAACAAACTCAATCGTGTGCACCGCCTGATGTATCATAATCTCTCCAAAAGTCTCACTGTGACTCACTGATTTTTTCTGCAAATTTTCATCAACCTCTCCTTGCTGGTATTTGCGAAAATTGGTGAGCTCCGTCTGAAAAAAGAAACATTTATGTAGAATGGAGTAATTAAACAATAGGTACGGCGTAAGGGTCTCCGACCTTAATCGACGCGGAATCGGCTTAAGCCGAGTGCGTATCACCACACTTATTTGTAAAACCTAACAATCAATTCGACTGTTCAAATCCAACCATCAACAGCAGCTTCACAGCTGTTAAATTATGTTGACGAAGAAACTGTCAACGACCCACTTCTAGCCTCTAGCCATCACCATCGGTACTCGGCCGGAAGGCGGATGTGAGCGGATCTTAAACTGCCGTCAAACTCCGCGCCGTTCGACCGTCTCTGGCCCCGTACGGATGCGATCAACTCCACGCAACAATATTATTACAGTACACGTAATAGTAACATCCTTAAAACGTAGACAAATACTTTTTGACCGGTGTTTTGTTGATTCCGCTTCAATAAATGTAGGGAGACCCTAAGACGTCAAAAAGTAGTGAAATCCTAATATAATTTTACTAGCTGACCCCGCAAACGTTGTTTTGCCTTAGTGAACAACCCTTGTCACTTAGGGGTATGAAAAATAGCTAGTAGCCGATTCTCATACCTACAGAATATGCATATAAAATTTGGTTAAAATCAGTAAAGCCGTTTCGGAGGAGTAAGGAAACAAACACTGTGACACGAGAATTTTATACATAAGATATCAGCGTCAGAACCCCTGGACCAGGTGTGATTTTTTATGTTTAAAAAACTTTCATATTTTAGTACCGGCTATTTAATACCTGAGTTTATATATTTTTTCTGTCTACCCTCGGTTGAAGAAACAAGTATGTAGACAAGTGTTGAAATATCGCCGTATTTTATATTTAGACGAATAATTGTTAAATTGGTTTTAAAGGACTGTATCAGTGTTTACCTAATTCATTTTTGCTTAAATATCGTATACAGCCACTTCTAATAATAATTTAATTTAAAATAGTTTAATTTAATTTTAATATCGTATACAGTATTTTTTGTGAAATTAAATCTCTGTTTTGAAGGAAATCGTGACAAAAACCGAAACCGGTTTTTCTTTGTCATTTTTTTTTTGTATTCTTAGCTGAAAGTTGTTAATAGCCGAAATGCAGTGTTTTCAAGTGTAAGAGCCACTTATACAATGACGACAACAATGTGCAATTTGATTTATGCAAGTGGCACATCTGCTTGCAGTGCAGTAACCTCACCAGTTGTAGTGAAGCGCGCGTCATGAGACTAAAGGGTAAACGTACGCTCCTTTATCTGTGCGATCCGTGCAGGGAGGTCCTTTTCCAAGTGTCGAAATTAAATTAAACCCTATGACGGACTGAAAACCGAGATTGCAGAAATCAAGGTGTTCCTGCTAAAGGCACGTAACGGTAGGCAAGATACCACACCCGTGCCCGTGTCGGGAGGTCAGGCTGGCACGTCAGTGGTGTCGCCGTCGTCACAGCAATCGTCGCCGATTACAGTTCCCAACACTAATTCTAAAGTCGAAGAACTATTAGAACGTGAAATAAGAGCAAATAACCTGATAATGGTCAGTGTTAAGGAAAGTGCAGCTGATGATGGCTAGGAAGTTATTTGATAAAAAATGTGTGAACTAAATTCTTGACTATGGGAATGGTGGCGTGTTTGACGATAAAAGAGTGTCAGTGCAGCGCATCGGTCGCCGTGGGCCGAGAAAGCAGAAGCCTATGAAGGTAATCCTCAAGATGCTCTTTGCATATTGAAGAATAAGGGCAAGGCCAGCCAGGCGGTAAGAATATATGATGGCAAAACACCAGAACAGAGGGCGGAGCTTGGCAAACGAATTACATGACCTAAACCAGTTTAATTTTTGTGAAAAAAATGAAAAATAAAGGAGAAATTACTAAAAAAGGGTTCAACCTTCAAACCAGTATGGCGGCTAACACAACGGTCGGATTTGGTAGAGTTTTTGGATTTAAGCTACTTATGACCCCTCTAAACATCGACGCAAAAAAAAATCTGACTAAAATTAATTCCAGGTTACCCCTATTTTTGAGCTCACTCGACTGGACTAGTATTAAATTTATAGACTTAGGTATGAAATGGTACAAAAATTTGATGGTTTTCAAACATAAACTACTAAAAACATGTTCCAGGGGTTCGGTTCGGTTATCAATCAGCATACATTATGCATAATAATTTATTTATAATAGCTACCTTGAAAACAGTTCGATCCTAGAAATACTACGATGTATCATTTACATTATACTACCAGTTGAAATTATCAGTAGTATTAGTGACCCGTGATACTTTATACCGTGATTAGTGATACTTTTTAGAGCTACGAGCATTTCCATAGAAAATAGAGCAATATACTACAAAACTACTACTCTACTACTTGTACACTCTCCAAAATGTTAACAAATATTCTTACCTCAGTCTGTTTCCTCTTTTTGTTGTTAATATGGGTTACATAAAACGGAGTTCCAAATAGCAGTATAGGAACCATTAGCAAAGCAACGGTCACTAGAACAGCCTGCAAAGTCTGCTGTGAATCGAACAAGAAAATTGCGCACCCTGCGTCTGGGGGTTTCTTTTCAGTTGAACTGTAAAGGACCATGTCGATGAACAGAATCAGAATTTGAGGCGCACATGAACAGCCGTATCGTGTATTTTCTGCAAACAGAAAGTGTCGATTATAGATAGCCTATTATAGATCTCTGCTCTTTGATTCGGAGCTTTCTCTGGTGAGAAAATAGTAAAAGTCATCAAGCCAAATACGGGTTAGAAGATGACACGTATTTTTAAAAGATGTATTTCTTGGAATACGGCAATTTCCTCACGATGTTTTCTTTAATCGATTATAGAAACAAAATGGTTTGGTAGTACATCGTTTAATTGGTTGAAGCGGTTGGCCGCCATCATACAAGGTTTGCTTAGTTTGGGGTCAGAAAGTGTTGTGTGTGAATTGTAAAAAAAAATTGTAATGTAAAACTAGCTTTTACTCATTTTAAATGTAATATTCACACATTAAAATTTGTGAGAATTGATGCTATCCCTTCGCATAAAACTATAACAACTATAAAACTATAACTATACATCAAAACTGTAACATACATTACCGACAAATACTTTGCGCATAAAATATAATCAGCTGAAGCAAACAATTTGTTCTCAACTGACTTTCGCTAATCTTTTGTTATTGATCACCCTTACCAAGTCCGGCCGGTGGATCACACATATCCCCAAAAGGTGTTATGGAAGATGAAAAAGGTTCTCATATGAAAATACTGGTTTCCTCACGATGCTTCCTTTTACGTTAAAGCCAATGGTGATGATAACCTCTTAAATTTGCACTTGATACTCGGTACACATAAATACTTACGAATCAAAGGTTTAGCTCGTCTTGTGTCCCAAATGTTTCGTCTGAGTGTTTATTTTTATTTCGAAAGTTTTTGATGTATTTTTTTAACAATAATAGGTTCATACTTGATCGCCAACTCGCCTGGTGTTAAGCGACGATGCAGTCTACGATGGAGCGTGCTTACTTTGAAGAAACCGATTCGGTCTCGATTTAAGATAGTATTCATCGGAGAAATCTACTGATAATGTGTTCCACAGCCTTGACTACAGACGTCTAGTATTACGAAAGTGGAGTCAAACTTCCTCGATCGATCGTGTCTTTGGAACATCAACCACGAAGTATTTTTACGCATGACGAATGCGCTACGAGCATTCCGATAGAAAATAACCCCTAGTTGGTTCTTTTAACGCACGTATAACGTCTGCGTTAGATCATCAACTCGCTTGATAGTAAACGACGGCGCGGTCAAATATGGTGAAGGCTTATCTGTCAGATACATATTTATTCACTCAGACCTTGAAAAGTTCCGTGTGTTTGTTATATAACGTATTGAAAGTTACCTGGTAACTCATTTGACTTACCATGGCCAGAATAGAAAAATATCCATTTGTAAAATATCAGAAACACGAGCCAGAAGAAAATGCAGAACAGAAAAGTAAACTCTGGTATAAACTGTAAGACGATTAGATAATATTTTTTGTAATGTCTGGAAAAGAAAAATAAGATCAAATGTGTTATAAACTACCCAGATGGATCAACTATGGAAATGAATCGATACCTCTTGGCAAATCCTGGCAAAGATAGATGTTTCCCGGTCGGACTCTGTAAAAAGCCCTACTAGTACTACCTAAATTAGATATACTGAAGACAGTTCCGGGAAGATCTTCAGCCAATTTTAATCACCAAGGAAACCTACAATTTTTTACCTTCCACTAACCTACTTCCACCTATTAATTACCAACTGACGCGACGCGTGACAGAAATTCTGGCATTTATTTTATTTGTCTTACAATAATAAGCATTGCCATTCATTCGAAGTAATGCCCTCAGCACGCTAGGCACGCTTCCAACTGGTAGTGGATTTGATCATCTTGATAACTTCTAGCGATTTGAGATTGATTTATAGACAATTTGAACGTGCTTAGTAGTACGTAGGAGTAAGAAGAAGAAGTAAGATTTTTAGTTATTTTCATTAAGAGTGCGCCTAAAGCCAGGAAAAAATCAGATTTCACCCGCGCGACGCGTTTCTTAATGTGATGTACGTACATAAAGTCGAGAATAGCATGACACTGTTTGGAGGAAAAATCAATATTTAATCAGGCGTCCATTTTTGACCAAGTTTTATTTAATTACTCAATAACTAAACATACATTTTAAAAAGTGTTCGGTTACTTTACTAGAACGTACAAATAGGAATTTTATTACCAAAAAATAATGTGGGGTCATCGCTGATAATTTCGACTCGAATTAAAACGGGTTTTTTCGGTGTCATTTTTATTTTTTTATTGTAAAAAACTCTGATCTATTTTTAAAATTCTATTCGGTTATTGTGCTTCTTCTTGATTGTACCCACACGTCAATATTTTTTTTGTCATAGTTTTTAGTTTCTTAACTTCAGTGAGCGGCGTCGAAAATGTCCATTTTTCGTTTTCTGGCTTTAGGCGCCCCCTTAAAATTTAGTTTTTTTGATAAAGGTGCAGCCCAGAGCTTTTATTATCAAAATTTAACTTTTCAAGTGGTAGGAGTTTTTGCGGAATTCAATTGTGAAATACCACTCCTTTTCCTGTTATTCTACTGCCAAGCTGTAATGTCCAAAGAATAATGTGGATTTAATGAATAATGTTTGGGATTGAAGGATAGATATAATAATTATTAAAAAAGATACGACAAGGCAAAGAAAGTCAATAGGGACGATGAACGTTTGTTGATGATTATGAGAAATAATACCTGACATTAGTAGAAATAGATATTACAACTATTATGAAAATATTTTGATTGTTAAAAACACGCTGATACAAAAGATCCACTTAAAAAGTAAGAAATCTTTTTAGTTGGAAACGTGGTTTAAATTGATCGATTACGTTGGTAATGAAACGTAGTCACTGGCTGCAATTATATCAGTAGTTAGTAGTCAGTATGACACTAGTATATTAGAGAATGTGAAAATGAAATGTAAACAAAATTATTAATCTTGATTAATCGTGGCGAGGGTGAATGGTTAGTGGGACAAACTGTACAAACTATTGCATTGTCATCGGTCATTGATAAGTGTGCTAGGTTTCAAACCAATGCGTTGCTTAGAATAGTGAAAAAACGTTACATAGATACCTACATGTATTCATTGATACATACATACATACAATATACCATGTTAATGTATACACAACCGTGTTATTCATTAATTGAGTGTAAATTCATTTTTCAAGTGAGGTTATTATGTTGTAAACGAAAGCAAAAACCTTACGGAAATGGTTTCCATTACGCGACAAATGGCGTTTAAACATAATTATTTTGTTGGAGAAATTAAATAAGCATAAATGTAGTTCTGTAAATAATTTGGCAAGTTTCTTCATCGATCTGAGACTTTTATCATCTGTCGAACTGTAAGGCACCTGTTGTTGTGCAAGCAGTATCGGCCAGGGGAACCTTTAGCAGTTATTCTACCGCCAAGCAAACACGTGCAGACACCAGTGTTCCGGTTTGAAGGTTTAGATAAATTATTGAGCAGAAATAAATCATCTTATATTTTTGGGTGGTGAGCGCAGTGCAGTGCTAGGAATTAATAAGTCTCTCCGTGTTTCAATAACTGCTTGACACTGATGCCATGGGCTATTGGGTTGCTCGTCATCAAGTAAACGTCCTGCTCGTCTCGTCACTTCAGTAAACATTTTAAAGTTAATAAAATTCCAGCAATAGCAGCATTCCAGTATAGGAACTCACATTTCCTGCAGTCTCTTCTCTCACAAAGAAACAATCAAGCCAGTCATCCTCCGCTCTGGCCAATTTGAAATTAAGAGAGTTGAAAGATATCCTTCTGGGACCATGCCCGTATTTTTAACAAATTTTCCTTCTCTGTTTTAAGCCAGAGGTGAAGAGAAACTTGTATTTCTCAGGTAGATTTATGTAAATCTTAGAAAAATACCTACTCAGGTGCAATATAAGATTAGAACTCCGTACCTAAATCTTGTGGTTTCACATTTACGTCACGACGCCACAACGTCGACTTTTTAGTATTAGTATTATTTAAGTAGTACTTACATGTGGTTAAATATACTGACGACTATGCCAAAGAGCATATGGATTATTCCAATGATGAGAGACATTTTCATCTTTATAGAATTGTCTATCATAATCTTGTTAGTCGATATCTACAACAAAAAAACATAATTAATTATAGTTAAAGCAAGTTAAATTAACATCAAATCAACATAAAAACATTTTGTAATATTTGCTAAGTAATGTCTGATGAATAATATATTGAAAACAGAAAACTTATTTTTTGACTGATAAAAGTATACACCTCGAGGGAATTTCTTACTTGAAAAATGATTAAAAACAAAAACGCGTTATACACTCAACATTAATTATTATTAACCTTGGGTATGTTACATTTTGAAGCTATTAAATTTGCCATCTACATATTTTCAGTGTTAATTATTGTGGTAACAATTTATGACGATAAATTGCTTTTTATGAATGTACACCAAATAAAATGAAAGTCTCAATCTAGGAATTAGTTGTCTAACGAACATATTTACAAAAGGAGCATGAAAATTTAAGTGAAATAAAATTATTATTTTGGAGTTGTTAAGCAAAACGGCCGACGGAAACTGTCTGGGAGTATTGGGACCTTGTTTTTAAGGATATTGCCTACAATATACGTGAAAATCACTTATTAGAAAATACGTGAAGTAATGCTTTGTATGTACCTTCATTACCCCATATCTCAAAATTGGCCGTCTAAGCAAGTTAGCGAGTAAGCATGTGTTCTTAGTACTTACTAACTCTACTCAATCGTCTACATTTCATTCATCAGAAAATAGGTGACGTCTGGGAGCTCTGGGATCTTACTCTATAATGCCACCAGCAAAAAAGTTGTGAGATGCATGTAATACAAAGTCGGTTAATGTTTTCAGTCTATACTTAAAGGATCTTCTGGTTTGAAGGGCAATGTTTCCAGATAAGTTACCGATGATAGATATACGAGTAAATCATCGTAAATCGTTGGGTGATGTGCGCAGTGCTGAGCTAGGTAATGTTTTGGACTCTTTATATTCCAATAGCTGCGTGACATTGAGCTGTTATGGTCAGGCGTGTTGCTTGCCAGCCACATGTCTACCTGGTTCCGTCAGTTTATACTATAAAAAAGTGGATAAACTCTGTCGTATAGTCCTCTTAGGTAAAAAGAATATCTCAAGTCAGTTATTCTACTAGATACCGAGGATAACTATGAGGACTGGATTACAAATAAATATACATGTACGAGTAACTTTTTAAAAATCGACAAAGCTAATTATAGACGACTAATAAGCTTACGGAGTGAGAGGTTGTGACGTCTTTTGTTCTTAAAATTTGTACCATGGATTGACGCCACTCGAAACCTTCTAAGCGCCTAATGTTTCTTATTTTTTGTTTGCCAAACAAAAGAAATACGCGTACAATACCTTTAAAAAATCTAATGACGCATTTGTTTGTTGTTGTAATGTTTTTGTTTTGCCGTAACGAGTTGAAAACAGAAGTAAATAATTAATTATTTATTTACCAGCCAAACTGGATCCATTCCATAGACATACGGTGTATTTAATCTACTTTTAGAGTCGATGTCGATGAAAGCGTTTTTCGACAAAAAATCTTTTGAATATATATTTCCCCACATGCTGGATCCAAAATTCATGGCTTTGCTAAAAACATCATTATACACGAAACCAGTGTAGAAACTGAATAAACCAAGCATCAATATTACGTAGCGGCCTGAAACAAAAAAAAACATATTGATGTAACCTTTGGACTGACGAAAGGTATGAATAATCTGATTTTTCTGGGCTTATGTAGTGCACTCTTTGCAGAGTTGGGTTGGAGAACTACCACACCTTTGACAGTTTTTTTAGCTAAGCAGTAATGCGCAAACATTACTGTGTTCCGGTTTGAACGGCTGTTTACAGAGGGCATAGAGATAAATCAGAATTAATGATGAATGACGAACGCAGTGCAATGCCAGATTATGATTTGGATTCTTCATGTTCCAATATCTACGTAATACTAATACTGTACTGTTATTGCCAGACTGTTTTGCTTACCATCAAACAAGTGCCTTAGCAAAATGTTTAAAATGGAATGGAGTGCAGCATGTCTATTTCAGTTACGGCTTTGCTATGTATTGCGGCGTCGTCATTTTCGCTTGAAATTAAAGAGATAGCGCAATAACAATAGGCTTATTATATGGTGCCATATTGGTCCGATTTCGCAATCGTGAGGCTTCCGCCTCCACCACTTTTCTAAGTGGACATGTACAAGTTTGTCGTTACTACTGGTTTTAACGCCGAATAAAAACATCGTGAGAACTGGCATGTTCCAAGAACATATTTCGAGGGCTAACCCACACTTGACTAGCGTGGTTGATTATGACGTTGACTCTTTGTAAGAGAAGGCCCAAAGTCCCAGCAGTGGGAACTTAAGGTGGGCTGTTGCTTATTTAATAGCAAAGCTCGACCATTTTAGTTTGTTGTAGACCTTCCGTACTGCACAACTGTGTATAAATTAATATCTCAAATTGTCAATACTTTCAATTAATAACCTAATGGTCCAAGATCACATCACCCATCAGTCGCCCCAGAGTTACGTCGTATTAGGAAAGGTGAATTTTTTTGGATCGGTAGAAGTGCGAGTAATAAGTAGTCTAGTCAACAAGTGCTTTTTAGGTCGACATTTTTTCGAATTCTCCTGTCATTATGATTGAGGTGTCTTTCGATTCGGAATGGCATCATCTAGATAAGTTTTTGAGAAAATGATAAGCCCGCTCGCTAAAATTGCAATAGTGAAAACAATTAAGTGAAAGGGGGTTTT
Source organism: Ectropis crepuscularia (assembly GCA_963693475.1). Classification (NCBI taxonomy): domain Eukaryota; kingdom Metazoa; phylum Arthropoda; class Insecta; order Lepidoptera; family Geometridae; genus Ectropis; species Ectropis crepuscularia. The sequence continues at coordinate 23,752,292 of OY856338.1, forward strand.
GTTATTTGCAAATATATCAAAAACTATTTGAAATAATTTCAATGTAATGTTTTTTTTAATATATTCAAAAAGAAGGAGGAAATTTCGAAAAACATCCCTGACTTCCGGAACATTAGGGCTAATATTTATAATTTTTCCAGAAGGTTGGTACAGAAGAAACTGGAAGTGAACAATTTAATTTTTATTTTTCCAACGGGAATCTATTCTAAGAGCTTTGAAAACAAATTCCACGAAAGGAAAAAATCCCCGGTTAATAGATAACTTTCAACGTGGGCGTATCGCTTGCGCAAGCCGGAGTTCCAGGAGACCAAGATGTCTAGGTACTCTCTTTCTACGAAAAACGTTATTAGAATTGTCTTACAATAGAATCCCCTTGGTTGCAATAACCAAGTGATAAGGGTTGTTCCGCCCTTACATTTTTTTTTAATTTTTGGACAAGTTTTTTTGTTTTTATTTTTAAATAATGTGGCATTAAAAAATACATACAACCCTAAATGTTTACCCTTTTATCACCAATCCCTATTTATAAGGTTCCGTAAAACGTAAAAACGGAACCCTTATAGATTCGTCATGTCTGTCTGTCTGTCTGTCCGTCCGTATGTCACAGCCACTTTTTGCCGAAACTATAAGAACTACACTGTTGAAACTTGGTAAGTAGATGTATTCTGTGAACCGCATTAAGATTTGAACAAAAAAAATAAAAATTAGGGTTGCCCCCCACACTAAGAGCTGAAACTCAAAATTTTTTTTCATCATACCTACACGTTTTGGGGTGTCTATCGATAGGTCTTTAAAAATGATGTTGAGGTTTCTAAAATCATTTTCGTCTACACTGAATAATTTGCGCGAGAGACACTTCCAAAGTGGTAAAATGTGTGTCCCCCCTCTAACTTCTAAAGCAAGAGAATGAAAAATCTAAAAAAAATATATGATATACATTACCATCTAAACTACTAACGAAAATTGGTTTGAACTCGATCCGATGAGTAGTTTTTTTTTAGTACGTCATAAATACACTATTATTGAAACTTCGATCAAAGTTACAACGAACTACAAGTACTATGTGTACTATGTATATTATGTTACTTGCTGCAACGGAACCCTTCATGGGCGAGTCCAACTCGCACTTGGCCACTTTATTTAATACCCATTTTAGTAATTTCATCATTTGACAGTGAACTCCTCCTAAACGGGACGATTTGAATGTTTTTTTTGTGTGTGTCAATCTTATCCCGACAATAACAAATACATAAAACAAAGAATCATTCTATTTGGTGTGGTCATTGAAAAGTTATGAGCGTACATACATTTCGAAGATCCATTTTTAGGGTTCCATAAAACGTACTAACTGAACCCTTATGGGTTCATCGTGTATGTCTACCTGTCCATCCGTATGTCACACCCACTTTTTTCGAAACTATAAGAACTATACTGTTGAAACTTGGTAAGAGATGTATAATGTGAACTGCATTAAGTATTTTATTAATAACATATTTATTTCAACGTATATAAGCATTTAAAGGTAAATAATCCTTTTATTGTTAATCAAGCTATTACCAAAAATGAGTTTTATTTTCATTGTAGTGCTCTGTGATATACGATGTTTTTTAATTGATTACCTGGCACATAGACAAACGAATCTGATGGTTTTAGAACACGGGAGGGCCATATACAACATACAATTGACCATTTGAGAAACATGGGTTTTCTAGATTAATACCACAAACACTATAACACATTCAGCGCCATGTCTATCGTTTAGGATACGCACTGTCATAAAGAGTGTGTATAGTTTATGATACACACTCCCCATTTCAGTTAAAACAGTGTGTTTTCGAAATGCGCACGCTTTCTATACATTTTCCCAGTGGTTTTAGATTGAGAATCGGACAATCAGTTAAGGAGATATTAAGAGATAAATAAAAATCAACTTTAAATAATTTTATTCAAAAAAAGAAAGTTACATAGAAACTAAATAATCTATTTTTTAAGTTCAGAATAAATCAGTGAATATTATTGAAACAGTTTTGAAACGAAAACCTTTCACATACACATTAGTAACCTTTTACATTTAGTAGTTGTTTGAGCTGCTCTGACAGTCTTGCCAACAATAATTTTCCTGACATACTTTTTATAGCACCTCTGCACATCTTCAGCGTACAATTTTCTCTCTCCAACTTTGTTCTTTATGAGATAATGTTTTCTATTAGATGGCATTTTTGTCATAATAGGGGCTGGTGGCACTTCATCTCCGGCTGACTGAGCAGATCGTTTTAGTAAAACTTTAATTATTTGTTCTCTAAATTAAATGATAGTAAGTTTCTTGAGATAATATTTGGTTGAATAATAAATGTGTATTCAAGAGAGAATCAAAGATAAATAATATTATGGAATGTGTATCTTTATTGATACACATTTAAAAATTTCCCAGGCCACGCGTATCAAAAAATATACACACCGGTAAAAAAGAAAGAGATGACGGGGGAGGGGGTGTGATTATTTTCTTTACTATTTTAACACCTCACAACTCACAACACTGAAAACTGTAGTCGTTTAAACTCAATTGGTACATCAGTCGAAATCATTTGGATGCGTGGTATCTAAACGTTTTCTCCTTTATACTTTCTTTTAGTATAGTTGCTTCTATCATGTTGTTCATATATTTTTTTTTTTTGTGAATAAAATTTTAAAAATATTTATTTGTCGCGTGATAAAACAAATCAGTCTAACAAACGAATGCAAATAAAAATAAAAATTTGTCAGCTTAGATAGTGGACTAAGAGCCCATAAACCACAGACCTTCGTCATTTTATAAAAGCTGAAATCTTATATGCGCATGCTCCCAACACAGGTAAGAACGATAGACCTTTACGTATATAAGCATTTAAAAGTAAGTAATCATTTTATTGTTAATCAAGTTATTACCAAAAATATTTTTTATTTTCATTGTAGTGCTTTGTGATATACGATGTTTTTGTTTGATTACCTGGCACATAGACAAATATGCAATATACAAATGACCATGTGACAAACATGGGTTTTCTAGATTAATACCACAAACACTTGAAATTTGCCCCCAGGACTGGTTTATGGTCATAGCTCATAGCAAAAGCCAGTCGCACTGGAAACTGTAGTCGTCTATACTCAAATGGTACATTGAATGGCTTCTATCACTTTGTTCAGTATTTTTTATAGCTAACCGTGTGCCGTTGAAAAGACCCGGTTTGTTGATATTTCGCAACATTCTAACTACCAACTTTTAATTGTGAAGCCTGGCAAATGCAACGAGTTTAAAAATTTCGGTGAATAGCTGTTTACGACATCATGCCGAATCAACTGATTTATAAATCCTCAGTTCACCTGTAATTTGTTCTTGAGTTATAACATTTAATTCATTTGCATATTTCTCATTTACATAATATTAGTATTTATTTATCATGTGGCTGTCTTGTCCTAATCTTGGGCAACGGATTACCTACCCTCCTTCCACTTTTCTTTATCTATGGCTAATACAGTCCAGTCTTTCTAATATTTGTGGAGGTCGTCTTGCCATTGGCATCGTTTCTTTGGTCTGCCGCGTCGTAGTTTGCAATCTTGCGGCGTTGCGGTAATTATGACCCAATAATCATACGACATGTGGCAAACATGTCCAGCTCGATCCCACTTCAAATTGGCTGCTTTTTGAGTCACATCGGCTATTCCGGTTTTGGAACGCAGTATGGTGTTTCGTATTCTGTCCGTTAGTTTTACTCCAAAAATACTGCGCTCCACAGCCTTTGGCAAACGTGTGTATTTATATAATTTTGCACAGATAGGGATATTAAATTAACAATTAAAAATAATAAAACACCTTTGTTAACGCGGTTTGTTTTTGACTGACACTTGATTGTATTTGAATGTTTGACACTTATTTCTACGATACTCATTATTGTACAATAAAATGTTAAAAGACAATGCCCACGTCCCATACATTGAAAAACCTGTGAAAAACCTGTCAAACTTTTTTTGATACTGAAACTGCGTAGAGGTGTAATAGTGTCTAATTAGGATTGTTAATGCTTCTAAAAACGTCTGCTGTTGGTGTTTTTAATTTCCTAAATACCAAAAATTAGTTACAGTTCAACCAAAAGTAAGGTTATGTTTACTGTCAAATACATTATAATTATGTTTTCTTTCGGATTAGAACAGAAAAAAAAGAAATAACTATGGTATTATCTTTCAAAATACAAATACAAATTAATTATTCATAATGATAAATTACAAGTCAGAGTGAAAAATATCAATAACGTCGTTACTAATCTTAAACAGTATTGGATATGTAAGAAATAATAAACATATTTCTTATCAGAATACATAGGAATAATAGTACTTCTAACTACCAACTGATTACCATAAAATAGTTGTTCTCGGATGGAATTTTCATAGGCTGCACAAGGCTTAAACTAACTAAGTGCAGGGCTGGGTCTGATGGTTTAGACTTGTCTTCATGTTCCAATAATTTATAACACTGTCTTGTTGTAGGCAAGCATGTTTTCTTGGTAAGCAAGAATCACGCACATGTAACGCTCATCCTATCATAGTTTACTAAAAAAATACTTAAATCAGTGTAGATAATAGAATCCGTTTGTGGAATGTTTTGCCGGCCTCTTTGAGATAGTCACATAGTCACAGTTAATAAGGAGCACTGAATCACATAATTCTCAGTTTTGTTAAAACCAATATAAATTCCGTCATTGAAACATTTGATCTGGTAATTGGATTTTGTTGTGGTGAACAATGCATAAACATTACACCGCTTAGAAAACAAGAAGAAAAGCAATTAATTTGCTTGTTTTCTTTGTTTTACTAGCGGCCCATTCCAGCTTCGCTCGGATAATAACCTAGATACCAACTGCAGCGCCATCTGCCAGGCTGATTTGTGAATCTAAACCATCCAGGGCACTACCCAAACGTATGCAAAAAAAAACATTCAAATGGTCAAAAAAACTCAAACTTCAAAAATTCAAAAAAACATGGTCAAGCCATTTAGGGGAGTTCACTTACAACAAAAAGTGGCATTGATTTTTATATTTATAGATAGGAATTATAATTGTATACTCAAAGAGGGAAAAATAATTCAGAACTTTTAACGTCGTGAGATAGATAGATAGATAGATAGATAAACTCTTTATTGCACTTATTTAGAAAACAAAACAACAAAATTAAACAAAAACTTAAATGATAGAGATGGGGATAGTTCGATTATTAGTTTAAAAATACGAAATGCTTTAAAAGTACTTTTTTCTAAATAGAAATAGAAATTTAATATATCTGCACTCACCGCCGAAGAAAATGTTCCAAATCTCGCTGCCTGGTTGTTTTAAAAATTCTTTTTCATTGATTAACATCCAAAGAGCGAAAACGACCATAATTACGGCATGTCCACCATCACCGAACATGATCGCAAACAGAAACGGGAACGTGATGACAGTGAAAATCCCTATACAAAAACAAAAATATCTTTAGAGCCGGGTCACACAGAGGCGATCCGATAACGATAGCGATAGCGATCCGAGACGGGATTTTTTGTAATGTTCGAATTTGTATGCAACCTGACACACAGCAAGCGGGCGCGATCCCATACTCGGATACGATCCGGATCGCTATCGGATCGCTATAGCTATCGGATCGCCTTTGTTGACCCGGCTTTTAATGAGCACAATGGCAAACACAAACATACATAATTATAAAATGTCTGGAACTAAAAATCAAAAGCATCATGCTTGCGATGTAGGACTCCCTTCTTTACTTCCATCTTGGCCGGTTACGGCGGGAAAGCGAGAAGGAAGAACCTACATGATATTCACGCGATAAAAAGAATCCTAACTATTTTCCAAATTACCATCCAGTCCGTTCAGCGGCTGAACTTCACCCCTTCCGACGTGATTGAACAAAAACATTAAAAAATTCTCGCTTACATTTTTATGACATTAGTAAGAATAATAAGACTAAATTTTCACAACCTGCACAAGGTTGTAAGCTGATATGTAAGCAACGTAAAAGCTTTGCCATTGCGTATGGTAATGTTGCCAGCATGCTGAGCATGCTTCCAACTGGTTTGGTCATTCGTCATACTTAGTGTAAGTAACGAAGTTTGTAGTGCAGTGTATTTTTCATTGCTATTTAATTTTGTCAATAACTTGTTTGACCAATGCCGCTAAAGTTAGATTACGTTGTTACCTGGATTCACCTCCCCATATTTGGATTCACCGTAGGCGTTTATGAGCATTTGAAAACCATAAGTAAACTTGTTCGTATTTTGTGTAGTTGGTGGCTCTTCGTCTGTTTCGATTTTAGCCATAAACGACACAACGTTTGCCTCAGCTTCCGCCTAAAATATTTTTGTATATTTCAGATTGGTAACAAGACAAAATTAGTAATCATTTAAAAGTAATGAAAATGTTTTATCTTAGCTATCTCTGTTAGCTACCACAATCGAAGAGTTTCTTACAGGAAATTGTTGGGCGTCTCATCAAAATAATAAATAAATATTGGTGGACAATTCACACACAGCAAATAAAGCTATTCACGCAAAATTAGCTCGATAGGAATCAATTATATCTAACATATAAAATTCTCGTGTCACAGTGTTTGTTTCCTTACTCCTCCGAAACGGCTCTATTGATTTTTACCAAATTTTATATGCATATTCAGTAGGTCTGAGAATCGGCTACTAGCTATTTTTCATACCCCTAAGTGATAAGGGTTGTTCAACCCAATTTTTTTTTTTTAATTTTTGGACAATTTTTTTTGTTTTAATTTTTTTATAATGTGGCGTTAACAAATACATACAACCCTAAATTTTTACCCTTTTATCACGAATCCCTATTTTTAATAGCCATTTTAGTAATTTAATCATTTGACAGTGAACGCCTCCTAAACGGCGGAACCAATTTGAATGTTTTTTTTTTGTGTGTGTACATTGATTGTTTGTGTGTGGATTCGAGGATGGTTTAGATTCACAAATAAGCCCGGCAGATGGCGCTGCAGACAGTGTCTAGATTATGATCCGAGCGAAGCCGGAACGGGCCGCTAGTTACTACGTATAATAAGTATGTATTTACAACTATATAAGTATTAGATCAGCTATTTGGCCGCCATATTACAAGCTTTGCTTAGTTTGGGGTCAAATGGTGTTGTGTGTGAATTGTCCACCAATATTTATTTATTAATTACAAAAATTGTACCAGGGATCCTGGACTAATATGGTTTGACGCTTACAAAGATATGATCATATGGACATCATTATATTATTTTCGGATATGATAAAAATAGTCTCAGATGACTTTTGTATCCTAACTTCGGAGAGTACCTACTTACCGTGACAGTTGCCAACATTTTTTGAACAGTACCCAAGTGTCTTTCTGGTATCCAGCATCGCCCTATTAGGCAGTTTTTTGTTATGTCTAGGGTAAAAAGGTTCAAGTTATGATAGCAAGCCTTGGCTTTTCTAACTCTGACCATTGTCGCTTTCCACTCTTTACTAACCAGTCGCAGTGATCTACAACGAAAATATTTTGCTTTATGGAGCACCTGAAAACAAAATCTAGTCAGTACATCAAATGAAATGAGGCTTTAATGTTTGTGATTCTAAAATTAAATCACAACAGTCGAACTACGCACATTATCAAAACCATAGCTAGATAAATGATATCTACCTCTTCCAAGTCCAAAATACGCTCTTCAATTTTGCCCAGTGCAATGGTTCTTTCCTCGTCAGTTTCAGGACAGGGATAAATGTTAACTTTAAATCCGGTGAACACTTTTTGCATGCGAGTCGCCAACATTTCTCCTTGACAAAAGGCTAAAAAAGCTACTTTTCGGATTTCACTTTCCTAAAAATAGAAATGATTATGAATAACTTAATTACACAATAATGGTTGATTTTCTAGCATTATGAGAACGGTTGACTTCCTAACGTGATGTCATAGATTCAAACCCAGCCTATTTTAAGGAATATTTTCTTAGTTTTACATGGTGGTCCCCGAGGTAGTCACGGCGTTTCTTGGATTTAGGTTTGCCGGTGATTAGGAGGGCCCGCCCGGAGACGGGCTAGCCGCGGCGGATTCGTGGAAAAATGTCATACATTTTTACACAATTATTGTGTAAAAAAGTTTGAAATTTGTTCCGCATGTGTTATTAATTAAACATTCTTGCTCACAGAATAAGGATCTTCCAAAACAGCGTCATATTTTGCTTGTCGATAGTAAATGTTTCCTCGCGAGACTCTCCAGAGCATCAACTGGAATGGGAAACTTCTTGTTCGCTTCACTACTCCAGTCATTACATGTAAATGCCCACTGAGAGCATCACCCGCATGTTTCAGTCTAAAAAACAAATAAAACATTGTACAACACCTTCTTTCAGTTTCTTTTGAGCTACCAATTTGACCTACCTATGTATACATAATTTTACTACTACTAATTGGATATGTTCACAATTTTTGCTGCCTAATGAGTTACTTCATTTATTACTAACTTATTTATTTTATATTGTGCATTTTAAAGTCACCCTGCGGTATTTAACACAGTGTGATAACAAAAAACTCAAATATCTCTAAAAAGCGCCAATGAAAACGATATAACAGGATAACCGATGTTAACCAAGTTTTACTGTAATGAGTCCAAGCTATCGTGCCTAGGCTGTGAGCTCTGCTCAAATATCATTCCAATTATTTTATTGCAATAATATTTAACAATGCTGGTCTCATTCTAAGACAAAAACCTTACCACTACAAACGTCTTGTATATCGTAGTAACGTTTAAAGCACGTAGAGTCGATGTGATTCTATACAATTCTGGCTTCTTTGGTAAAGTAGATGTTTTTTACTAAAAACCGTTTATGTACTTGCTTGTGCTTATAAAGACCTAATTCTGCGCTTCCTAGCATCGGGCCAATATTATTCATTACGTATCGCATCTCTTTCAACTCCAACAAGTCTTGCATTAAGTTTGATTGGTTCACAGATATCTCAGTGATGTCTTCATTCCACTTCTCAATCAGGTTCTAAAAAAATAATTAGATCTCTGCATGATTATTGTCAATTCTAATCTTTTTGTTTTTTTTTCTCAATGTGACACCTCATTAATAATTAATTAGTAAGTAAGCATTTTTTTATAAAAAATTGAATTTAACTCAGATTTTCGACTTAATTTCATATTTTTTGGGAAAAAAACTAAACATTATGTTCAGACATTAAGGTAGTACAAATACGTAATCGAGGTAAGCAATTTTTTTTTTTTTGATATTTCAATAACCGCTACACTGATTTCAATAAAATGTATAAGCAATAATAGATCATACTTCATACGTACTTCAACGTAAGAAGTGTGATCTACCAAACAAAAAAATAATCATCAAAATCGATTTAGATTTGGCGGAGCTATTGACATACAAACAAAAAGAAACCGAATTGAGAACCTCTTCCTTTTTCGAATTCGGTTAAAACAAGCCAAATTAAATTATTAAATTTATGTTTTTTTTTCGTTCTCCCTATTGCAACTCTAGTTGGCCAGGAAGGACGATTGGTAATTACTACGATTGAAGATATTTTCAGAGTATAAAATAAAAATCATTTCTGCTCTCTATAATCACGCCAAAAATTATCCCGATCGACTGTTACAATAAAAAGCGTGGAAAAAATATAGCTTGGAAAAAAGCGTGCGAAAAAAGCGTGGCAAAACTAGCATTTGTGTTGGCGCTTGCTACTACATTCTGTAGTGGTAGGACTCTTAGCAGAGTCCGCCTGTGGAAGTACCACACCTTTTCCAGTTATTCTACCGCCAAGCAGTAATGTCCAAACATTACTGTGTTCCGGTTTGAAGGTCAATGTTTCCAGAGAAATTACTGGGCTTAGAGATGTAACAACTTAGGTCTCTGGGTGACGAGCGCAGTGCAGTGCTAGGTAATGATTTGGACTCTTCATGTTCCAATAGCTGCGTGTCACTGTGCTGTTATGTGGCAGGCATGTTGCTTACCATCAGGCAAAACATAAAATTTTGAATAATTTCTTGGTTTAGCGGTTTCAGGGTGTGGAGCTGATCTGCATAATTTAATACTACCTTGCCTTTATTTTTTATTAGACTGCTTGTAGCTCTAAAAAAACACATTTAGCTCGTTTCATGGTTGACAATCTAAAGACCCGGTAAAGGCGGTGAGTTATTGTGGTTTATTGAGGTATATTAGTGAGGTTTACAAATAAAGTTCTTGCCTCAACCGCTGTCGTGTGATGAGATTTCAACGCGTCAGGTTGCTCCACTGGGTCTGGTATATCGATCTTGTCGTGTAGTATCTCGTGTTCCACATATCGCAGCTTCCTCTCTAGTTTAGCCATTCGGCACACCTCTGTTATGTAATTCTTTAGATATGCAGGTGTTTCGGGGTTCATCTAAGATAAAACAAACAAGCGTCATTGCCCAACGAGCAGTAGATCGTGGGTTCGATTCCCACCCAGAACAAATATTTGTGACTAATACAAATATTTTAGTACTGTGTCTGAACGTTTCTTTACATAAGTATCTATTTAAAATTATTTAACCTTTTGACCGCCAGAGTCAGTTATACTCGACAAGCGCGAGTGAGCCCTGTGCGCCAACGACGTCTATAGTTGACAAAAAAACGGACTATACCAAAACATTGTGTGTTAGATATCAAAAAATGGCGACAGCACAATTTTTATTTTTTTTAATTTTGATTATTTCGTACGCTTGGCGTCCAGGGCACGGAAATGCAATATAGTCCTGGCGGTCAAAAGGTTAAGTATTTAATGAGCTGTCTGGCTCCCAAGTTACAAGTTTTGCTTAGTTAAGGTTAGTTATAGTCTTCAAAAAACCGTTTTGTTCAATATTTTCTGTTATAAATATATTAACGACCACAAAAAAAAACTTTTTTAAAAAGAGCACTAATTATTTAATTATTACTTTGTTGCATTCAGTATCGTTATAAGTTACATTTTAGGGTATGTCTCAAATATCAAATTAATTTGAGAAAGTATATGTTGCGTGAGAAATTTCCATACCTAAACATTATTCGTGTTTATTATCTATTCCGAAAAGGTCAATTACTGGGACTATATATTTTCAAAAATATGTTATCGGTAATTATGCACAAAACATTTTTCAAGTGAAAACTTCTTTTAACGCACCACCCACGTGATACTACCCGCGTGATACTCCCACCCGCGTGATACTACCCGCGTGATAATACCGCCCGCGTTTACTACCCGCGTGATAATACCACCCGCGCGTGATACTACCCGCGTTTACTACCCGCGTGATAATCCTACCACCCGCGTTTACTACCCGTGTGATACTCCCACCCGCGTGATACTACCCGCGTGATAATACCCCCCGCGTGATAATACCCCCCGCGTGATAATACCCCCCGCGTGATAATACCCCCCGCGTGATAATACCACCCGTGTTTACTACCCGTGTAATACTCCCACCCGCGTGATACTACTCGCGTGATAATACCACCCGCGTGATACTACCCGCGTGATACTACCCGCGTGATAATACCACCCGCGTGATACTACCCGCGTGATACTACCCGCGTGATACTACCCGCGTGATACTACCCGCGTGATACTACCCGCGTGATACTACCCGCGTGATAATATCACCCGCGTTTACTACCCGCGTTTACTACCCGCGTGATACTCCCACCCGCGTGATAATACCACCCGTGTTTACTACCCGTGTGATACTCCCACCCGCGTGATACTACCCGCGTTATAATACCCCCCGCGTGATACTACCCGCGTGATACTACCCGCGTGATTATACCACCCGCGTTTACTACCCGCGTGATACTCCCACCCGCGTGATAATACCACCCGTGTTTACTACCCGTGTGATACTCCCACCCGCGTGATACTACCCGCGTGATAATACCACCCGCGTGATACTACCCGCGTGATACTACCCGCGTGATAATACCACCCGCGTTTACTACCCGCGTGATACTCCCACCCACGTGATACTACCCGCGTTATAATACCACCCGCGTGATACTACCCGCGTGATAATACCACCCGCGTGATACCACCCGTGTGATACTACCCGCGTGATACTACCCGCGTGATTATACCACCCGCGTTTACTACCCGCGTGATAATACCCGCTATGTTAACTTACTATATTCAATTTGTAATAATATAATAGTTTATATTTTTTATTGTAAGGAGTGACGAGGCGAGCGAGACATGTGCCTGATGGTAAGCAACATGCCTGCCACATAACAGCACAGTGACACGCAGCTATTGGACAATGGTGACTCCAAATCATTACCTATCACTGCACTGCGCTCGTCACCCAGAGATATAAGGTGTTTCATCTCTATGCCCTATAATTTCACTGGAAACATTCTCCTGCAAACCGGAACACAGTAATGTTTGCACATTACTGCTTGGCGGTAGAATAATATTAAAACTATACAATGGTTTCAATAGTTATTTCTTATTTTAGTTTACACTTCTGCCATTTGGTTTTAAGCACACACATTTTTTTTGTATATCTTAGTAACGTGACAAGCAATTTCAATTGGCTATGCTAGTTATACTCCGGGTGAATGGTTTACGCTCGCTAACGACTAGAATAGATCGATGCTTGCGTCGTATCATTAGTGTGACAGCAATACTAGGATCACATATTATAACGGATGTTTTAGAGTTTAAAAATATGGTTCAATGCTTTTATATAACGATAGTAACCAGTCAGCTGATAAAATACTTCTGCAGCAGTCCGTCCAGGTTTCGTCCATGATACATAATATATACTTTCAGGGATCAGTAATGTACAAATCCGGTACGGTGAAAAATTTTTTTAAATAGGTCCAGTAGTACACTAGATTAGCGCGTTGAAATAAAAAAAACTCTTCTGATTTAGAACATTAGGTGGTAAAGGTTATATCTGGTTTACTTAGAATTTATAAGCTTTGCTTAGTTTGTGTATAGATGGTGCTATTTATGGAACTTCTACCAATATTTATTTATATATACTAATATTCTAAAGAAGTAAAGTTTGTGTGTTTGTTAAATTGTAAGGGGTAATCTCGGGATCTACTGAACCGATTTTAAAAATTATTTCCCCAATAGAAAGCCACATTATTGTTGAGTGTCATAGGCTATATAAAAAAACTAAAAATAAAAAGGCTTTTACGTGGTAGTCCGTTTTCAAAGTGAATCGGAGAAAAAACGGTCGAATGAAAGCGTTTCTTACGAACGCTGCCTTAACTATGAATTTTTTTTATTTTTGAGTTCTAGAGAAAAGATGTGGAGCTTGAAAATGCCTACAAAAAAATCAACGACAGCATATGTCTAACATTTATATTTAAGTTACAAAAAGTAGTTTTTTAAATATTAGTACAGATAATTTAAGTTTTAATATTAATAAAATAATTTAAATCGTTAGGTATGCCCAACGAAGTAGGCACGGGTCAGCTAGTTTATTAAATGTGGTAGACAAATCTAGCAGTAGGATTTCGCACCTTCTGCGCTAAACTAAAGTTCTACATGCATTCATCTAGTAGGTAGTCATTTAAGAGCAAGTGCCATAGTACCCTTTAAAAAATTACGTACATCTACAAACTGGGCGAGACCCATGTCTCCCAAACGAGACATAGCTGGAAACGCTGCTTCTGGCTGCAAATACATTTCGCAGAATGCCATGCGATCACTCCGAAACATGGTGCTGAAATAAGAAATTAAACAATACATTGTATCATTGACATTCTTCATCTGTCTCTCAGTTTGGATCAAACTCATTATGCTACATTTATGAAGTCCCATTACAAAGACTGTATTTTGAAGTGGTCCATCAATGCTCTTCATAAAACACCCCAACACGAATAACGAGTATTTAAATGGAATTTGGTTAATCTAGAGTTGAAAAAAATCCTGTTATATCACTATCGAGTAACACGGACTCGGTAAAATTATTCCACTATGTTTTAGCTTTAGGACAAACGTATTATGGGATATTAACAAGATTAACGGTACTCTGGTCAATTATTATATTTTATCTGTCGTTATTATCCACTCATTTAATCGTCTTCTTAATCTCTAAGTTTTTTACAATATAAATAAAAAATATATACATTATAAAAAACTTAAAAACTAGGGTGCCGCCAGCAGCGGGGCAGGGCCCAAGCTACCGGTGGTTAGGGCTGCAGAGTGAGGAACCTCCTGACGATGCGCGCTGTGTCAAGGATGACCGCCTTCTGCATCTGACCCTTAATCCAACTGTCTAGCGAAAGTCTCTTGAGATGTTGGTCGAGACTTTTCGCTATAAGGCCGTTTGCCGAAACGACTATTGGGACTATGATCGTGGAATCAACACTCCACATGGCGGTAACCTCGTGAGCCAAGTCAAGGTACTTGCTAAGCTTGCTAAGCAGCTTTCACGAGGTTCTCGTCATGTGGTATGGTGATATCGACGATCACAGCCTGGCGCTGAGACCGGTCTACCAGCACGATATCAGGCTTATTGGCGACAATAGTCCTGTCCGTGATGATAGAGCGGTCCCAGTAGAGCAACGCACGACCATTCTCGAGAACTGGCAGAGGTGCGTACTTATAGTACGGCACCTCGCACTCAACAAGGTCATATCGAAGAGCAACTTGCTGATGAATGATCCTGGCTACTAGGTTATGCCTGTGCAAGTACTCGCCGTTAGCAAGATGCGAACAACCGGAAATAACATGACGAAGAGATTCACCTGGACGGCGGCATGCCCGAAAAATGTCGACCGTACCGTCCTTCATTATGTATTTCCGGTAGTTGTTCGTCTTGATAACTTCGTCTGCAATTGCACAGGCAAAGCCCTCGGTTTCTCCGCAGAGGTCCCCGAAGCGCAGCCAGTTCACCGTCTGTCGTTATTATTCTTATCATCAGGTAATAATTCTGACGATCAAGCACAACTGCAGTTTACAAAAAAAGTTGTTTTAGTTCGAACCATCATTCACTAAGTACCCAATGTATCTATACTAATATTATAAAGAGGAAATATTTGTTTGTTTGTTTGTAATGAATAGGCTCCGAAACTACTGAACCGATTTCAAAAATTCTTTCACCTTTGGAAAGCTACATTATTCCCGAGTAACATAGGCTACGGCAGATGGCGCTGCAGTTGATATCTAGGTTATTATTCGAGCGAAGCCGGAGCGGGCCGCTAGTCTACAATATAGATAATCTTCATATTATGAAAAAACCCATTTTTCGTCAATTGGAATCGAAAGAACTTTTTTATGGAATTTATTATATCGCTTCACCTGGCAGGTAAGTGGCTTCCGCTGAGTAAATTGGGGTATTTACCTTACTTTTGGTGATAGCAGAATTAATACAAAATAAACAACCGTAGAAAAAACGGAAGATATTTCAGATAAACACCACAATCATTGACCTATTTCCAGAAAACGTCGATTGACATCTGTGAAAATAAGTATTTTCGTTTTTTCGTGACTGCTCTGTCAATCAAAGTTTTATTTAGAAGAAAAAAATCAAGAAGTTTAGTAACATTTGCGACCTGTTAACCTCATTATCTCTGTTGTGTGTCTATAAGTGGACTATAATTACAGTTTCGTGTCATGTTGTTTGGTCGCGATCTGAGGTCGCGATGAACTCCTATACTACTTAATCGATTTCAATCAAATCAATCAAATTTTACACCCTGTGTGCTTTCAACTGGAGAGATAACATAGTTTATAATACATGGTAGAACAACAGCCAGTATGTATTCGGAATATTCGGATTTTGGACAACCATTCCAAAATAGTCTTATATTTTTTAAGGTTTAGAGTAAAAAAAAACAGATAGCTGATAAAAAACTAAATACTATTTTAAATGAATACTCAAGTATAATACATACAAATACCCAGAAAAAAAAAAATTGGTTGCCTGTAAAGTCGGTATACGGGCGAAAGTTTTACGTGACAACGACTTTGAGTGGTAAAAGCGAATCGGCGACTCGGGCATGGTTAGCCCGCCTAAGAGCGAGAGAGACAGACATAAAAAGTGAAAGGCACGCGTCCCTCTCACTCGCTCTCATTGTGAGCGCATAACGTGAGCGGAGCGTAACGCAGTTTCTTGAAGTGTCACCCGGCAAACCAATTTATAAGACGTTGTCACGTCAAAAATTAACATCCGTATTTATCACTTGTACCTATGTGCTGGGTGATGATCATACCCATGATCAGAGTAACGTGTACGTCTGTTCACGAACAGTGAACACTCTTCACAAACCGATTCAAGTGATGAGTGGCAATTTTGCCAAATGTATCACCACCTTGTGTATAAAAGCTATTGCCCTGAGTGAATTTCTCATAGACATATTTGTCCGAAAAATATTTATAGTCAACTCGCGGTTTCACTTACTAACTTTAATGACTAAGCACCTTTACAAACTTCTATCACCTTTTACGTGGTGGAAATGCATTTACGCATACCCTTCCGCTTAAAGGGTACCGCAGGTTATGTTGACACCAAGACTCGACACCAAGGTCAGACATGGTGTCCTTATCCACTAACACTTTTAAGGGGTTCCACCTTTACCGCATATGGCGAGAAAGCGGTATTTGCGGGCAATGCTTTCTGAAACCTGCAATAAATTATCCGTTTTCGGACCCAACCCAGGAACGCTCCGTCATCGGTTCACCTGAATCCAAAATACGTCATGATCACCTCGAGGACCAACCACGCCCCCGCGTCAGTCCCCCGCGATGGGTCCCGCTGCCAACCATATTTCGGCTGCAAAGGACTGGGAAAGCGATGCATTGGAATACCGGCACTTCTCTTCCCCTGCAAGCCCCTTTAGGTAGATCGTAGCGTTACTCTTCTGTCTCACGGTGAAAATTGTCTGGTCACTGCCCTTTTTAACACGCTTTTATTAGGTCTACCTGTATGTAAATATGTATTGAAATCTAAGGTACCTAATATCACCATCTTGCAAGGATCAAAGCGTAATGAAAATTGTCAGCTGTCTTTAGTTCTGATGACAATACATTAATATTATGGTACTATCGTACGGATCTGATGATGAAGTCGGAAGATATGAACTGGAACTTCATGATGGAACATCGTATTATAGCTTTGTTTAGAATTGTTAGAAAAAAAGCCTTCAAATAAACTTTGACCACGATCACTTTTTGTAGTGGTAGGCCTCTTAGCAGAGTCCATCTGGGGAAGGACCACACCTTTGCCAGTTATTCTACCGCCAAGCAGTAATGTCCAAACATCACTGTGTTCCGGTTTAAAGGGCAATGTTTCCAGAGAAATTACAGGGCTTAGAGATCAACTTAGATCTCTGGGTGAGCGCGGTGCAGTGCTATGCAATGATTTGTACTCTTCATGTGCCAATAGCTATGTGTCAATGTGATGTTATTATGGCAGGCATGTTGCTTACCATCAGGCACATGCCCTGCTTGTCTCGTCACTCTTTATATATAAACAAAAAACTTAGTGGTCTCCAGATTGAAGAACTAGATTGTTCTAAGCTGACAGCTAAAACACCATGCAATACAGACGCACTGGCGGAGATGGAGAGGATGCGGCTCATTCGCCTGCTTGAAATTCTTAAATGTTGAAAATATTTCGTTTTCAAAGACAAAAAATATAAAATAAATTAATACTTTAAAATGTATAAACCAAAAATAAAATATAATAGATCGTTCAAGTTGCCTCTATTTCTGGGCTGAAGTGTAAACTATGTGCTTTTAATTATAATATTTTATTGTAAAAGCGTGGGGCGCTGAAACAGGAAATACGTGTTTTTCTAGTGTTTTTTAAACTAATAATTTAATATGTATTTACATCAATACTATCTCTACTAATATTATAAAACGAGTTTATTTGCTTGTTTGAACGCAAGGGTTTTGGGAACTACAGAACCGAATTGAAAGATTATTTCGCTGTTGGAAAGTCCATTTATCGAGGAAGGCTATTTAACATTATGCTACTATCAACAGGAGCGGAACATGAATGAAAAATGTAACAAAAACGGGAAAAAATATAGCTTTTTGAGAGCTTTCGTTGCGTGACAGCATGTGTCATGAATGAAAAATGTAACAAAAACGGGGAAAAATATAGCTTTTTGAGAGCTTTCGTTGCGTGACAGCATGTGTATATATCTTAAAGGTCATTAAAGCGTCATTAGAACCTAAGGCAACCGACTTTGTTCAAAATTATAATTGGTAAGATCAATTTCCGATAGATGGCGTAGCAACGCGCGCACGGTTCAGCTAATAATATATATTTGATAGCTTTAGTCATTTACACTCGAAGAAGTAACAAAAATACACGCTCACAAACTTTTGCCTTTATATTACTGTAATTACTACGAGTATTTCAATCGCTGCTCATAAAATCGACGACAAATATATTGTTTCGAAACGTCAGACAACGGAACTCAATAAAACACAAAAGGGAATAAACTGACGCGAAACCAACGCGACGTGTAAATTTAATTAGTGCTCTGAATTTCAAACATCATTTTAGTGCTGGAAATTATTTCAACTGTGATTACCGAGTCATTATGTCTCTATCAATTAGCAAAGAGAATGTAAATTCCTCTGTAAAATGATTTTGCTTTGAGCTACCTCGTCTGTCAGTTGCACTCAATTTGCTACTTTGACCAGTGGTATTGTATTGTTCGCTTTGATGTAATTGATATAAATTAAACAAATTTCACATGAAGGTAGAAAGAAGTTGGTATATGTATTAACAAACAGACATTGTTCAATATCGATTACAAAATCTTTGTATCTAACGGCCACAAATCAAAGTTCCCTTGTGGAATCCAATCGATTACCGGCAGGTTCTGGTGTGTTCTTATGTTATTCTTCTTTCTCGAGGGATTTAGAGTGCTGGAATAATTTACTGTTCCCGAACTTAGTTTTGAGGGAGGCCGAGCGAGCTCCCAACTCCCTTGACGCGAGGGCGCGAGGCCTATTTTCTTCCTCCTCCAGGTACATTACCATCAATTTGGTTTTGGTTATTTACGTTAAAGAGTTGTTTTTACTATTTGAGGCGAAGGATGAATATTGGCGTCTCTCTCGTGTAAACGTCCGTATATCTAAAAAAGATTAGGACAGAAAATAGCAGTGCTCTTGTGGACGCAATATATACAACAATCACGCGCATACTCGTACTTTTTTTCATACTTTAAACTATACTAATTAGCCCCAGACTAAGCAAAGCTTATACTATGGGACCCATATAGCTGATATTACTGAAATAATAGAAAAATACACACTAATGATATACAAGCAGTGTCCGTAGTTCCCGTTCGCCTACGGGTGAGATTCGAATAAACGACGCTCGGCTCCACGGGTAGACTACAGAGTACTGATTCTAAACGCAATCCGAATGGCTCAAAAACAGAATGACAATCTCTGTCTCTGTCATTCTAAATAGATAAAGGCCGGGTTGCATTTTGATTAGATCGAGTGTGAGTGCGAGTGCGATTGCGAATGCGAGTGTGTAATCGTGTTTGATTACTATGCACTCGCAATAATCAATCGTTGTCCACACGTATTTGCTACTAATCACTCAACACCTGCACTACTCACTCGCACTCGTAATAATCAAAATGAAAACAGGCCTTAAGACAAAGCCCGAGAGGTCAAATACCTTGTCGAATCAAACCGGCTGGGTTCAGAATCGCTACGCAGTACTGGGAAAAGTGCCACCGCAGAGATATCTTCCTGCCGTAGCTCATAATTGAGTTCACTAACCGCCGTTTATAACGGCGGTTAGTGGCGGAGTAGACAAACCTCACTGAAGATTTACAAGGACAAAAAGATTTAAAAAAAAAATCAGGACTGCTAAATTATAGATGTATAAAATACCTATGGATATTTGTTACTCTTTGACGCAAAAAAGTACTGAAGGGATTTAAAAAAATTAGGTACATGGATTTATAATACTTACTCAGGAATAACACAAGTTAATATATATTCCGGGAAAATAACGGGATCGACGCAAGTGTAACCGCGGGACGTTGTTTGTATTAAAATATTACGCTTCGTTTCAGATAATTGGATACGTACGTTACGAATGGGTCAAACATTAAACGAAATGATTTTACCTCAACACTGTAACCAAATATTGTTTCATCGATGAACGGAGAAGCGTAATAAAAGCAACATTTTAAATGTTGCTTTCACGCCAATAAACATTTAAAATATCTGATGCTCGAAAATGTAATAAATGAACTGAGAATACATTCATCCAAGTCTTTGAGGAAGAATAGTTTTGTTGAGGTCCAACTTTAGCGAAGTAAATATGCCAAATATAGTTTTAGTAGAATTTAAGATACAATGAATCCAAATCAAACATTCCTGTGCAAAGATCTCATCGTATCGTCAATAACTTTGTTAGTACTAAATGTTACTAAATGTTAGTCGTTAGATACTTTGCAGAGTCCGCCTGGGGAAGTATAACGCCACCCTTTCCAGTTTTTCTACCACCAAGCAGTAATGTCCCAACATCAACATCACGTTTCGGTTTGAAAGGCAATGATTTCAGAGAAATACGGGGCATTGAGATTAATCATCTTCTCTCTGGGTAACGTAGTGCAGTGCAGTGCTAAGTAATGACATGGACCATTCATGTATCGATAGGTGTTTTTGGGCAGGCGTGTTGGTTACCATCAGGAATATATCCCGCTCGTCTCGTCAATCTATACTATGCAAAAAAACTAACTTGAAGTGTAAAATAACCGTGAATGCGTTACGTTTATTTCCTTTGAAATTGTTTACGTTTTACAAATTCATCTGTTTAAATTAAGAAAATACTGGGTTTATGTGTAGATTCACTAATTTTAATGCTAGGGTTCAATTTACGATTTTAAATGACTACTAGAAGCATCCCGCGGTTTCATCCGCATAGGTCCCGTTCCCGTTATTTTCCCGGGATAAAAAGTAGTATGTCCAAATTTACCACGACCATGTTTGTTTTTCTAAATAGTCTATGCTATACAAACCTTATCCCGACAGTAACGAATACATAAAACAAAGAATCATCCCATATGATGCAGTCATTCAAAAGTTATGAGTTTACATACATTCTAGGTCCTTCAAACAAACAAACAAACTCTACAGCTTTACATATAATATTAGTATACTTGGATATAATAAAACGAAATGTTTTGAATTGATTTTCAAACCGAATTATTTATCTTTGACAAGAAATATCTTGATGAAACATCCTTTTCAATAAGGGCTTTTTTAAATAATCCATAATTGCGCACATGTGGTGTAGAGTACGTAAAATAAAAAAACTTGTCAAAGAAAAAACGGCTAAAATAATTGTCTTTATAATATTCTTATTTATTTTTTGGGCACTAGCGATGTATTTGAGTAATATTTATAAATTATACATAGTAATTATATATAGTAAATACGTTTATTTGAGATTTGTAAATGCAAAAATGCTTGCGCTTGGTATGGGACACCTAGTTGTTAGTGTTATATTATCGCACTATAGGTAGGACAATTACACACTAGGTCCTGTGTCGTTGGATACAGAGCTTTTTCTTTTAAAATAGGATTTAAATTTAGATTAACTAAAGTAAATTAAAAACATATTCCATTTCTTAAAAATATGTGAAGATACGTATTTACGTGTCACGAGGGGTATGATTAATGTACATGAAGAAGTAATTACTAGCGATTTTCGATTTTTCTCGTTTTGAGGCTTATGAAATTGAGTTTTTAAATAAAAGAAATTCTAGACATACTTTCCATAAAATTCCTCCTATTCGCACATGCCAAATTGTTTAGGAGCTGTAGCTGTCACTTGATATCAGAATGCAATATGTAGGTATGCCATGAACATTATTCGGAAATCCGTGATACTCGTTTCCTGCTTGGTGCGAACGTGGCGCTTTCGACTAGGAAAACATTCGGAACAAAAGTCAGTATATTTCTGTGTTGCTCACGGTTAAACATAGTCTCGCCTACGTTGCTCTGGCGCAGAAACGCTGTCCTCAGTCCAGTACCATCTGCTTTCTCGACGCCTGTACACGCATCAGGTCAGTTCCATTTTTTTAACGTCTGCATTTATTCCTGATTATTTACCTGCGCGAATTCATTTCAAAACAAGCGCTGTGCGACACTTTGTCTGGTTCGTTGCATTGTTTGTGTTCGGTATCTATTACGTAGATAGCACTTTTCCCGATACGAATGTCGGATAGTTACCGGTAATGTGCTACGTTCGAGTTTCGTATACGCGATTATTTTTAGCTGTGCCGCTGAATGTTCCGTCGAGTGCATATCACAATACCTCGTGTCAGACAAAAACCGGGTTTTCGATACTAAAAATATCCCCATATCGAATGTTTGCGAATTCTATTTTGGTATTGTTTTATTAGGCATACGGGTGCGCCTTGCATCCATCAATTTGGTGGAATTCTTGAAATACGTACTATGCAGTGTTGATACAACATTATTCACTTTCGTTAGATGAATCTCGTGGAATCTCGTAGGTACCGAGTAAAATGCACTTTGCTGGTAAAACTTAAAAATTTTTTTTTTGTAATGTTTCAATCACTATTTCTAGATTACTACAAATACAACATGGTACCATTTAATTAAAATTACTACAATAGATACGTTATTTTTCTGAGATTTATGTAATTATAAATACCTACCTGTTGTTGATAGTTCCTCACACAACAACAACTAGCCCTTAATTAAGGAAAATTTGCATTATGGGAGCTAGGTATCATGGGTATACCTATTCGATGAAAAAAATGAGAATCGTGCAACTCGTGCGCACCTCTAAATATTTTTTTTCACACAGTTTTTATGATATAAAAAAGTGTTTATGAATCTTAAATTATGTTCAAAACAAAACTCAATTAAATCATATTAAAAACCTCTTTCCCACACAATACGTAGACAGAAAAGAAACCAGCAATAAATATGTACATGTACATTAAATCTTATGGTTTTCTGGATGCATATTTCTATCGTTGTCATATTTATTAAACTTTATAGGTATAGAAATTGTTAAAGTATGGCATAATCGTCCAAAACGTCATTTATTTTTAAATTTCTGTGAATATTGTTTTATAAAACATTGACAAAAACTTAAGTGTTAAACTATTTTATTACAATCAGTATCAATTTTTATTTTAAAAAAATAATTAAAAACACAAATTCATTTTATAAAGGAATCATTAAAAAACTAAACATTTGAATATTTTTTATCGTAACTTTAGATACAAAAGTTATGTTCAAAAAACAGTTGTTTAACATCATTGTCAAAAACATTAATGTTACAACATTACTGTGTTCAGGTTTGAAAGGTAATGTTTTCAGTGAAATTACAGGGCATAGAGATAAAACCTCTTATACCTCTGGGTGACAAGCGCAGCGCAGTGTTAAGTAATTATTTGGACTTTTCATAGTCCAATAGCTGTTACTGTGTTACTGTGCTGTAATGTGGCAGGCATGATGCTTACCATCAGGCACATGTCCAGCTCGTCTAGTCACTATGTACCTACAATAAAACAATTACAAAAAACATTAACAGTAACATTAATGTCAAAAAGCATTAACGTAACATCAATATCAAAAACATTACTGTAACACGAAAAATTGCCAAGTTTTCGAAAGTAAAAGTAGTGTGTCGAAAATC
Source organism: Ectropis crepuscularia (assembly GCA_963693475.1). Classification (NCBI taxonomy): domain Eukaryota; kingdom Metazoa; phylum Arthropoda; class Insecta; order Lepidoptera; family Geometridae; genus Ectropis; species Ectropis crepuscularia. The sequence goes on from OY856338.1 coordinate 23,775,970, forward strand.
TCGAAAATCCAGACCATTCTCAGATGCAAAAGCTCTGCTACAAACAGCGGTCTCGCAAAATAATATACTGCTCCAGCAAATATGAATAGCAACATATTTGTTCCTATAAGATGTATATAAATATAATATCTTTAGATCAAAATGTATGTACGACAGATATACAATTTACCTTTGAAAGAGTATAATACAATGCAAAAATATATTTTCAACTACTATTTAAGTAACATAAATAAAAAAAACATTTGATTGTTTAGACCGTTGTTTTCCTAAATCACGTTCTAATAACTAAACAGATGATTCTCAACTATTGTAACTTAGATTATGATCTAGAATAATAGCACACAAGCTACTTTTTATCCCGGACTTTAGTAGTTCCTTCGGGCTTAGTGTTTTTCCTAAATTCTACGCGGGTAAAGTCACAAGTAGATGTCATTTATCTACTAGACAATATGATTAAATAAATATTTTTCTCGATTACCTTCAATATCGGGTAGGACTTTTTTTTTAATTCCCCTTGTAGGTGGCCTTTTCTCAAAGAAAACGATAGAGTCCAGGCCATAATCTCACTAATCCGCATGTTTGTGAATATCACGTCATGAATAACATGTTGGATTCACTGCTTCTTTATTGTCTGGTATCTAGAGGCTCAAAAGGTATCAAAGATCTATTTCTTGGAATACTATGGCGAGGTATTGTCCTTTATTCAAAACTCAAACTCAAAGGCAACCAAATTATTCCATCGCTACAGCGCACAGCGCATTTAAAATTGACCCGTCGCCGTTTCTCTCCATAGTTTGTTTACTATCAACGTAATGTGACTTTATAAATGAAAAATATCAATGAATTTGCAGCAGTGACGCGCACTTCCAGATGATGATGCCGAGGAAAACTACGCAATATTACTACTTGATAAATCGCCTTGTCAGACATGTGCTCTATTTTAATTTTTATCTGGTGTTGTTTAAATTGGCTCAGGCAACAGGATGTTACGTATTGTTTAGATTTACGCTATGCCATGAAAATATAACGGACACACAGGCATTTTATGACACTACTGTACATTTAATGATACCTACACAACATTTGAACAGTGAATAAAAATATTAATATGAAATAAATACTGTACGAGCACATTTCCGGAAAACAGACAATGTCATGGAATTGTTTCACAATAAAATACGGGAAATGTGTCTTAATTAATTATAACAACAGTCTAGTGCGCGATACCTGGAAACCCTCGTGTTTGACCATGCAAGGAAATTGCTGATAATTGAACTTCAGTTCAATTAAAATAAGATATAATATAATTTACGTTAATATTTTATGTTGGGTTTCTCTGAATATCCGTTTTATGAGAACATATACTAATATTATTTATGTTAATGTTTTATTGTTTCTTTTTCTTCGAATATAAAATACTCTTAGAACGTGGCTATAAAATACAAATGGACGTTATTCCTAAACTCATCTTATTTAGCGATTCTCTAGAAAAAACACACCTACGCGAGGTTTACGCGATTTACGCGAACCTGTATTTTTTTTAGCAAAGTCACAGACAAGGTATTATAAGCTTAGGATACTCTAATTTAATGAATTTATATTTTGTAACAGTTCTTCTGTACTTTTTTTAGCATAGCTGAATCGATATAGAAATTTTCGACATATTATGTGAAGTCAAAAATTATAAAAATATGTCAAAATTGAATTTTGAAACTTGGTTAGATTTTTATTTCCACTAAACAAAAAAATATGTATAACCAAAACCAACGTATTGTTATTACAATGATATGAAAAAAAATCTGAGGAATTTCAATATTGTATAGCTGCTCTATTCTGATATCATAAAGAAACCCGCCGAGCTACATATTTTCCTGATACATGAATGAATAAATAAATTTAGCTAATTTCGAAAATGATGTATTTGCTTCTTCGAAAAAAAATCAGATTCATGTCTTACGTCTGAGGGAACAATCCGAAATTCTGGACAAACAAAACAAAATAAAATTACAAAATGAACCAGCACATTTTCATCGTAGCTAAACACTTCGAACGAAAACAATGATGAAACAATACGCTCGACTAATCAAATAAAACAAATAAGCCCGTGTTCAATATTGATTTTGGTTATTGAAATACTGAACAGTCAATACAAAAGCTAAATTGAAAGGGATGAAATTAAAAAATTATTAGGGCCTTTGTTTAAACGCGCTACTCGGGCTACCTGAGGTAACTGTGCACACACGAATATTACAGCACTCTAGAAATTACTGTTGATTAAATACAGAAAGGTTCTAGACTGGGTTGTGTCTACTGAGGCTAGTTCTTTTGTATTATGAAGTTGTGACCCGTAGTTCTACCTAACTCAAAAACGGCTCGATTTTCATTTAACTTAATGGCGTATTACAAAACTTGAATTGAGCTCTATTCTCTTTGAATTTGGAAGATGTTAAACACTTTGGTAATTTACTAAACCGGTGTAACTTTATTCAAATATATATTTAGCAGATTTTAAGTTGGTATAAGTTTGGAATATGTCGGTTGGATTCGAATTATAATGAATTACATTTACGTAATTATAAGTTGCACTTTTGCTTTACACATTATCAAAATAATTTTAGTCATAGAGACTGCCGACTGCAGTGAAAACTAACAACATAGAATTTTAGTATTAACCAACACAAATGTTGCACAATACATCCCCTATATAGCAACAGATATACTGCTATTCGAACTCACATATTATTTATCATTCATTATCTCCGAAAAAATAAAAACCGACCTCAACTTCAATTTAAAATTAAATTCATGCGCTCGACTACATGTCATAAGACACTATCACTAAGTCGTCAATATAAATGGAAGCAAATTTTACTTTTCTTGTTGATATTTCGAAATCCGCTCCGGATATTTAGATAAAATTGATATGACCTCTGAAGTATTTTCTACTAAACAAAAAAAAAGACTTAACTTTATTCACAGTTAGAGGAGCTATCGTGTAGCATACAAACAATAATAAAAAAAATGGTTGTCTGTAAAGTCGGTTTACTGACGATAGTTAAGCGTGACAACGTCTAAGAAATCAGTACGCTGATAGCGCGAGTAGTGATACCGCTCGACTCGGCGGGTGGCGCCCTCAGCGCTCAGCTTCGTCCGCATGGCACGGACGACGAACTAACGGTAACGGTAACGTTACATGACGTCATGTTTTGCGGGCGTGCAGTTTCACCGAATTATAAGACGTTATCACGTCAAAAACATATAATTTTCACAACAACAAAGAGAACCTTTTTTGAAATCTGTAAAAAAATACCCACCTAGAAATCGTGTGAAGCACACGTCCCGGTCCGCAGCTACGCCACCGACCGCTCCGACGCTATCCGAAATTAGCATGTGTAGGTGACGTCAACCCATCAGATTCTCCTCCATCAAAATGTAATCAACGCGGCTAAATAACTTCTCACTTTAATAAAAGTACGAGTTAAGTACTCTCATTATGAAAAGGTAGGTGTATGTGCCATGAATAAAAACAAAGTGTGTCATCGTAAAATTGCATACACCGTTGTTTACAATAAAACGCCTGAGATTATAACCTTAGAATAGGTTAGGTTAAATAAATAATCTAACAACATTCGATCGTAATCTGAAAGATTTTACAATTGTACGGGATTATAAAGGTACACTCCAGATCTCGATCAGATCCATGCAAACGGCGTGTTTGAAACGACTTCTACACAGACTTCGCTACCAAAATGATTTTAGCTTATTGCGTAAAACAAACATATAAAAAGCGAGCTTGAGACACTTTGCCATGCATCTCAACATCTTGAAATCTAGGTATTAAAACTGGCTTGGGAAACCAAACGCTTAAGTTCCAGTTATAATTGTCTATAAGAATCTGCCCACGTCTACTTCTGGGTAGCCGTAACAAAATAGCTATTTCATAGAAAACACTGTACTTGTTTTAGGTACTACAATACTTCAAAATGTATATAAATAATCCATCTTAATCATAAGTTCTGCTGAATCAGCAGCTCAGCAGTTCCGATACATTTTTTTGATGTGATTCGTGTGTATAATATCAAAAGTATCTACATATTATTATTTATTGGTCATGGCCAAGATTGAAACAACAAAACAATTGTTCCCTTTATATTTTGTTTGATTCAGTTGTGAGAATTCGAGGTGAAATGGTGAGGTATTGTAATTTAAAATAAAGTAATAACGTACAAGCATTGCAAACTTTCAGTTGCATCCAGTTTCATTTCAAAAATCTCAATCTGCGAGAGTTTCAAATTATGACGGTCAGTTCATTTGGGTCCCTTTGAAGTGGCTCTATGCACTGTATTTGCTGTTGCCATCTCATTCCCGGAATGTCATTTCAAACATTTCAAAGAGATGAGTTTGATCTGTGATATCATTTCAGTTATTATCATTGAATGGAAAACATCGAGTTAGGTTTAACACAGTAAGCTAAAAACGACAACTTTAGAAAGGTTTTGTTCTGTGCTAAATAAGCAAAAGAACATAACACTTAATAAATGTAAGCAAACTACAAAGTTAATTAAATATGTTTTGATTGAAATGCAATATATAAATATATAATTATAATGGAGGGGCGTGTTCTTGACCTGTATGCGCATGTTTTGCTAGTCTCTTTGCTCTTTACTGTAAAAGTAAATAAATAAACAAAGAACACAAAGTTAAGGGACACCCGGATGGAACGAAGTTCTTGTCGATTAATTAGTGAAGGAATTGTAATAAAAAAATTAAGTTATAATAATATTTTTTTATTACTTATTAACAAATATAATGTAAGTACTTAACATAAGCTTAAGGAGTAGCATTGACGTATTATATAAACATTATAACAATGATTCATTATATTATTATCATTCCGAATGTTAGCCATTCGGATTGCATTTAGAAACAGTACTCATATTATTTCCAATGTTGCCTACAAATATTAGTTTTACGAATTAATTTTGTCGAAATATGCGTCAATCACACCAATCGATATCACATGAACATTACGATATATAATATACGATATTATATAACGTAACAACATCATTACAATACATTGATATTATCGTACCGGTAGTGACCTCTCCAGATTTTCTATGACACTAGAGTAGCATACAATCCACAGCTGATTAAATTTTGAGTTCTGCGCCACCTATTGGTAATTATAGGAACTTTGATGTGCAAGTCGATTCGGGCAGTGGTCGTAAATTAGTGTTGGTCTAGCCTCTAACCAAATACTCATAGGGTTAGTTGTGCAACGCCATCTATTTTTAAGCGCAAGAGTCAGTTTGTAGTGATAAATCGCCAATAGATTTTTTTTCCGTTATTGTTTGTTAGAAAATACTTAGATTTAAATTAAATGCGTTGATAAGAGGGATCCTTTATAAAAACTATTATTCCCAGAAAAAAAAAAGAACAAAAAGAGTGTTGAGAGAAAAAAAGAACAAAAACAGTATAGCGGTAACTACCGGGATTCGATCAGGGGGCACCTATCTTCATAGGAGACCCCTTACTTACTAATTGCGCCAACCGGTCATTGTTGATATGGCTGAAATTTGTTATCGTATTCTAATTCTATCACGCCATAGGCACGAAACGTTACAAATTTTTCGTGAGAATTTTTTCCGTCTAGCTCCCTTTCATAACGCGCGATAAGGAACTTTGTTCCAAAAGATTCCTAAATAAAAAGGGCACCTAAAACAAAGTCGAAAAATATCCAAATATGCCTCTTCCAAATATTAGCATGCAATGGCATAATACGGAGCAGCCTTGGTTGCATTGCACCGATGCGGAATGGATACTTTGATCAAAGTCCAGCAAATTCAAAGCTGATGTGAAAACTCGAATATTCTGGCTCTATTACGGACCAAATCCAGGTAATTAGTAAGGTCGCACCTTTCTAAATTCCTTGTAAAATCTAGATTTGTTTATTTGAACTCATACTACCATTGTATGAAACTTCAAAGTTATATTGGTATACTAAACCGGAGATAGTCTGATGATCCAAAAATTTATCTTAAATAAACTATAGCTGATAATAATTCATCTATGAAGGTGAAGCCAATAAATATTTATGTTATTTGGCATAAATCCAGATAGAGTTTACTGATATTACACTCGTATTTATTTATTTATAACTTTGCAATAATACGATTCTAAAAATAAACAAAACTTGATTAACTGTTTTAGCTTAATACAAAAAAACGAAAGCTACCCATCCCACTGCTGAGACTCGAGGCATTTTCTCACCAAGAGAGAATGTGCATCAAAATCCACCATGCTGGTCAAGTCAGTTGCGGGTTGGCAGATGACGTATGTTTTCATGTTTGCATGGCTTGTTTCTCCAAGTGAGAGAATCAACTATCAGATCATATAGTGGGATGCTTGAGCTATGACAGTTAGCTTCAAGTGGTTTCTACTGCCTTCGAATTTTAGACAAGGACTTACAGGCCTAAACAGTGGCTCTACCCAGCAACGAGATAACGAAAGCTGTAGGTAGAGATGATGAAAATAGATTTACCTTTAGACGGAATATTTTAACAAAATAGTCCAGATAGCCAGAGGGGGCTTTCTGGAAAGATGAAAAGAAAGGTTTTTCCCAATCATGGAACAAATAAAACTGATAAAAAGTAGAAATGACCCTAATGGATTCCTTGTGTCCTAGTTAAATTCTCCGAATTCATTTCACAATGGTATCTAAAATTCCATTGAAATAAGTTTTGCTAGAAAAATAGATTAAACGATTTTCCTCTTAAATAAGTACTTAAGTGTTAATCAGTAAATAGGGATAGGAACTTTAATTAGTTTTACTTTATCTACATACTGACTGTGTTACCGTGTCAAATAAGACATAAATAAACCTACTAGCAAATAAGCAGAGTTCGCATGGGGAAGTACCACGCCTTTGCCAGTTATTCTACCGCCAAGCAGTAATTTGCAAACATTTCTGTGTTCCGGTTGGAAGGGCTATGTTTCCAGAGAAATTACAGGGCTTAGAGATATAACAACATAGATCTCTGGGTGACGAGCACAGTGCAGTGCTAGGTAATGATTCGGACTCTTCATGTTCCAATAGCTGCGTGTTACTGTGCTGTTATGTGGCAGGCATGTTGCTTACCATCAGGCACATCAGACGAGACGAGCGTCCTGCTCGTCTCGTCACTCTTTATTTAAAAAAAAGTATACGACTTTTTTTGCTTTCTTATTTCGTCTCAATTGTAATGACGAATGAAAGGATTGTAAAATGTTTAGTTTTAATGTTACTTTTATTTGACAGACTTATTATGGTTTGATAAATAAATATTTGTAGATATATCTCACAAGACACTATCTACATCTAACCCCAATCAAGCAAAGTGTTAATTATGGGAGTCACCTGCAGCTGATATAATACTCAACTTATGTAATTGTAAATAAATACTTATGATACCTACGTAGATAAACTGATAATTGAACAGACATTCTGTATTCATCACATAAAAACTTTTCACGCATGGGAATCAAATTCACGACCTACTGTAGCAACAACAACTGAAAAACAACATCAGTGTTTTTATTATTACGTATTTTACACATAAAAATAGATAAGTAAACACATTTGATAACAAAAATACAGTTTCTGTGATGGCAAGATTTACTAGTTCACGCGAAATTTATGAATTCTCTGAAACTCGAAAATATGTTTCTTTCTTTAGTACTATTACGTAACATGTCTAAGAAATCCTCAAAGTAATAAAATATGTGTATTATATTCTGGTCAATAATTTGTATCTAATTGAATTATGTTTTAATGTAATATTCGTTTTCGTAGTCTCGTATTTCTAAGTACCGGATAATTAATTTCCCATCGCAAGGTTGGCATCGAAAAGATCGCCATTTCCTTTTATAATTTTAGCATTTACCTTAAGATTTTTTTGAAGTAAAAACTTATTTTGGTGCGCCACAGATTTTTCGTGGGCTGTGAATTGAATTTTAGCGTCACGTTCGGGAATGATAAGAGATCTTCGGGTAAACTCGGGACCATGGCTATTGGCCATCTAGAAAAGCGTCAAGATTTACCATTGGCTATTTAGAAATGCGTTAGCATTTCTAGATGGCCATGCTCATGGCCACGCCGTCCGGTTTCACCCGCGTATTTTCCAAAGTATTAAGCTATCAAATTCTGAGTTACAAGTTTTCACTTCTATCAGCTCAGTTCCTATGACAGCCAATTTCTTTTTTGTTTTATGAAGTCTTGAGCCAGTTTGTACTTACCACAGAGGTTATTATTAGGGTCGTCCCGCCATCGCTTCGTTGATGTACCTATATACTGCAACGTCGTTTATGATGTGGCCTCCATTGTGGAGTATATACTGATAGATATAAGACTCAAGATGTGGAAGGTGAAGGTGGGTAGGGAAGCCTTTGCCTTTGAAGGATACTGGGAGATTTCAGGCTCTTAATAATATTAATTTACTAAGACTAATGAATATGCCTAGTACTAAATAACAAATGATCTAGAACACACGTGTTGCATGAATACGTTAATGTAAATAATTACATACGTATAGCTCAGGAATTCAATGACGACAGAGTGCGTGGGTATTTGAAATATTCCAACGTATACTCAAAGCACAAAATTGGCACATCTATAAACTCAATTATGTTAGGTGAAGATCTTAGATGCACATTTAATATATTGCTTATGGATTTTTATAGATCTCATAAAAGCACTTGTATCGGTAGCAGTTCTTAAACGCAACAATTATATTTCTCCTACGTTTCGGGATTTTTTATTTTTTATTTAAATGTTCTACCGTTCTCTATTCAATAGGTATCTTTCTTCGTTTCGTTTCGCTTCGTTCGTTTTGCACAAAAGGACTGGCCCCCGTACATACGAGTATATGTATTTACAAATATACATAAATCTATGTATGTTGTTCTCGACAACAAATGGGAATGATCTAGGTACTAATTAATAATTTATGTATATTATGGTTTTCTATTTTCTACATAGGTTTCGATTTTTTTTACTACGCGTTTTCTATACTCATATTATAAAGAGATAAAGTTTGGATGTTTGTAGGGGGTAATGTAGATCTACTAAACCGATTTTAAAAATTTTTTCGCCGTTGGATATGTACCTACGTAATCCCTGAGTAACAACATAGGCTATATATGTACTACAGGTGAAGCCGGGGCGTACCGCTAGTATGTTATACAAGCAGTGCCCCGCAGTTTTACCTGCGTAGTTCCCGTTCCCGTGTTCCCGTCTTATTTCTTCGGGATACTCATACTCATTTATTCATACTTTCTGTACATGTCGTGGGTAAACAGTAGCCTGTCTAGCCCTTCCTAACCCGCGCTTCTACCGCCTAACGAAAAACGCTTTGACGCGTTGATGCTTTGACATTGCTGTCTCTTTTCTTCTCGCTTGAAATGAAAGAGACGGCAATGCCACAGCGTCAAAGCATCAAAGCGTTTTTCGTTAGGCAGACCCCCCGATCCGTTCAGTAGTTTTTACGTAAAAGAGTAACAAACATCCATCCATCGATACTTAAGAGCTTTTGCGTTTGTAATACTCGAATTAGTTGGAAGAAGCTTTCATACATTATAAGAAACTTTCCCTATGGATATATTAAATCCACCTACCTCTACCTACCGCCTAGTAAATCCACAACGCTGGTACAGTGCAGGGTTATGAAAAACCAATTATTTTTCATTTTTCAAAGTCAAAGTTCTTTATTTATATGTACAATTTACACGTCAACAGTTTCGGTATGAAACCACTAAATAGACAACACAAGGTCTAAGGAATAGCAGGATTACTCTTAAGCTGTCTATTCACTCTTTGTTCTAAGGTTCCCAGATTATACAAGCATCGAAAATATAGAATTCCAGCACTATAGGATTTTATGACTCTGTTTCTGCACTCTGTAATACAAAAAGGTCTTACCTTAGTCTGAATTTTGGCTCTATGTCTTCGTTTGAAGAGGGATTTGACTTGTTCAAAAACTTTCCAGGTTCTTAGCAGATAATATAGGGAAATTATTGACCCAGCCCACCTTTCCAACGCCGGGTCTTTTCGTTTATTTATTCTTGAGTTCCTTATCATCAGTTCTCAACACTTACCTACGTTACAAAAGCAGTTGTACACTAAATACACAAACACTAGATACTAGTAGATACCAAATACAGAGTGATGGTAAAAGCAGGGCATACTCCTACTGGTAAACAAAAGGCCTGTCTACAACAACACAGTGTCACGCAGCTATTGGAACATGAAGAGTCCAAAACATTACTTAGCTCTGCACTACGCTCGACACTCAGCGATATAAAATTATTTATCTCTCTCTATGTTCTGTAATTTATCTGGCAACATTGCGCTTCCAACCAAAGCACGGTGATAGTTACGTAAGTTCAACTGTGTTTAAAGATATAATTTTATCGTTTCACAGAATATAACAAAATGAGTCGCCTCGGCAGAACAAGGCGCACCCGCGTATACGATTGCAACTACGACAAGGGAGAGAGCTATTACCGCCCAGTTCTAGACAGGCTCGATGGCAAAACCCCAACCCCGAAGGAGCCAGAACGTGACCGTGCCAGGTCCGACGTCGAAAACCGCATCAAAAACGCTCTAGACGACATCGAAGCGCCGCAAGACGACTTCTTCGATTCGAGGGGTGCGCGTGCGCAACGTGGCAGGCCGCTCTCGTCTGCATTCGAAGATGACGTTCTCACTGACGATGTAAGTCTATTTAAACTTTTTGTAGAAATGTCTGCTCTATTTTAATTAGATATTGTATGCATGCAAACTTAAACACTAACTAAAGTTTTTTTATTAACCAAGACTGTGATCCAACTTTAAGAGACTAGAATTGAACTAAAGTCAGTTTTTTTAATTGGTATCTTAATTAAGAAAGATTTAAAAATCTATAAAATAAAAATACTAAACAAAGCTAGCTATATATCACGTTGATCACACCGACTTTTGGAAAAAAACCATATCAAAAATAGCTTATTAATTCTTTATCGACAGAAGCACAGACAGACGCGTCAAAATTAAGCACTCTTTTCTTTAAAGACTAAAAATACTACGTAGCACAACTAAACACTGTTGCTGAATATTAGACTGACCTGTCTAATAATTCTAGTTACTAAAAAAAATCTACCGGGGCTATATTATCTCAAAGACAATACGAAACGATTTGCCAGTAGCAAAGCTATACGCGACCTAAATATTTGAAAGCGCTATTTATATCTGTATCACGAGCGGGCGAGGCGCCACGTCACGTCAACCTTCGCTACGTCGGCGTCGAGTGCCCTCGCAGAATAGGATCTCATGTCACATATACCCTGACTATAACCACAATAGCGATCAATTAGGTATAGACATCTGGTAGACATCGTGACAGCAAAGCTGTATTAGCCCAGGGGCGAGAATATCCAATTTCACAAGCGCCTAATACATTTCTGAGATGTACAAAATTATCATGAACACTTGACTCAAAAGCACAAGCTTAAGCCCACTGAATTTTGCCCACTGCTAGGATTTGGCGCCTTTTATCGCAAGAAGAGGTTCAAAGGTCAAAGCATACTTCACCACGTTGCTTCAGAGCAGATTTAAAAGATTCTTGGAACATTCCGAATTCTTCTTATTGTTCTTGATGTTTTCCTGAAAAACTTTTACATCTGCGTCCAAACTTATAAGTGAGATTGTAACCTAACCTACCTTATGGTTGTGAATCGCACATTTCAGCCAAGCCTTACTAGGCCACCACGGCTTAACGTCTTGTTAAAGTTAAGTACTTTGAGTATAGTCTTTCTCCTTGTGAGAATGTCATAATCCACCACACTGCGGGTTGGTGAATGAGGCATATCCGTGAAAGGTTTTTTCTATTGAAACGTACCGGTTCATCGATGTTTTATTTCGCAGTTATAAGGTGAGCCGTTAAACAGAGTTTAACAGTGATGTTCGTGCTACACACTGAAATTGGGGATGATTATTACTTGGAACGCAGATTTCAACAAAACACTCACTGTGTCACTACTTCTATTACAACGCAGGCTTCTTGATGCAGCAGTAGTTTAGTGCAGGCATTCTTAATGAATTCGGCAATAATCGCAAAGAAATTGATAAATGTATAAATCTGCTAATTTTAAAAGATTTCAAAAATGATTTACTATAAACTAAGCTAAGCGCATTGAAACTACTTCCAACACAGGTACAATAATACCCAGACACTGTTGTTTTAATACTGTTAAGGATAAATTTAATAAAAGTGGCCAAGTACGAGTGGGATTCTCGCACGAAGGGTTCCGTACCATTAGCAAATAAACTGCGAAAACCTGTGGCTTTATTTGAATTCCGTATACATAAGCCATCGCAGTTTCCACAGACAGACTTTCAACCAAAAGTTTTACAAAAATTTTGATTTTACCTTACGATTTTAACCACGAGGTCGAATGCGCGTTTAGGTGTATTAGTGGCGCCATCTAGTTTGCTTGAAACGGACTAACCGAGCAAGAAACGGTAAAAAATCAAGTTTGTTGTATGGGAGCCCTCGTTAAATATTTATTTAATTTAATTTTTAGTATTGGTTAATATAAATACATCATCTGTGAAAATTTCAACTGTCTAGCTATTACCGTTCTTGAGATACAGTCTGGTGACAGACGGACGGACGGACGGACGGACGGACAGCCAAATCCCAGTAATAGGGTTCCGTTTTTACCCTTGGGATACGCAACCCTAACAAGTGTAAAGGAGCGCGATACCAATATAGCCAAAAATAATCTAGATTTATTTAATCGTATCTTCATCAAATAAATTCGCAAGAAAACCACTTCATTCGTATAAGAAATACGATGATAGATATAGGTAATACATGCAGACACAAAATAATTATTTACAATAAAAGTTGCAAAGTCTTCATGACCGCTTACTGACGACTACCACTGACCATTTCTCAAAAAAAAAGTATCGCCCCAGCACATTTTAATACCTCTACAATGCAAGTACTATACTTGTACCACCACTTAACTTAAAAATTACATACATACGTGATGAAGTACTTTCTGAACATTCGTACAAAATAATAAAGGTGGTTTCTTCCTCATTTTAATTAAACACCTTCTTTTATGTCAAATTAAAAGAAAAATTACAGTCGAGTTAATAAAATAACCCACCTTTAACTGTGCCCCTAACTAATGTAGTATTTAAGGTTTTAACGCAAAAACCTTAAATACTACATTAAGCAAAAATTAAATATACAAATTTTAAAGCGATTGTGTGAAAAATAAACCGAATGATTGTTGAATAAACAAGAAGGCAGTCAGTGGAGCTCAAGTACATTAGATCTGTTACTAAAAAAATTAAATACAATTGACATGTTTTATGTCGATAGGTACATAAAACAAATATATAACGTAAAACTGCTTCTAGTTAACAAATACAAATATTTGGTTCAATCCAAACATATTGACTTAACAAGTGAATATCCATATCCGGATTAATTTTTGCACGAAATTTGTTTTCAAACTGAATTGATGTTTTTCCCGTTTCGATGTTATGACGTGTTCAGTTGTCTGTAGTGGCAACATTGACTCCTGAGTCCTGAGTGTTCCTCACACGTATCAACTCAACCAATATCTATGCTAATTTTATAAAGCTGAAGAGTTCATTTGTTTCAATGCGCTAATCTCAGTAATTATTGGATCGATTTCAAACATTATTTTACCGTTAGATATGTATGTGTGCTATGGGCTATATTTTATGTATACCACGGGCGGATTGATAGTAAAAACTATGTCTGTTTTTATCAATCAAAGTATTTAAAGGATTTATTTTTGTAGTAGTTTAATCCCCGTAAAATTCATATCAAAAGTTATTCCGCAGAACGATTTAAAAAAACATCGATATCGCTATCAGTTCCGACTACGGAAAAGCAATCGAGTTTTTGTAATTTATTTTTCACTGAAAAATGTATTTTATTGTTATGATTCGTGAGTGCTTTTAAGAGGATTAGTTTTTGTTTTCCTCGTAACTGGAAAATAATAATTGTTTGTTAAGAAATGAACCTGTATTTCATATACCAGAAGCGAAGTATATTTGCATAAGAGCTTGGAAAATATTCCCCATATCATTAAGCGGCTCTTGTTAAGAGCCGTTTGTTTTTTTTTTTTTTTTTTTTTTTTTTTAACATTTATAGGTTTACACTTGACCACCATCTCGCCTGATGTTAAGCGACGATGCGGTCTAAGATGGAGCGTGCTTACCTAGAAGAAACCGATTCACTCTCGATTTGAAGACACCAAGATTATAACCATCGGGAAAAACCCACTCAGGCAACTCATTCCACAGTCGAGACGTTCTTATCACAAAAGTAGAGTCAAACCTCTTTGTTCGTGTCTTTGGAACATCAACCATGAAACGATGCCGCTTCTTCGAGTTACGAGAAGTCCGATAGAAAAAAGGGCTAGGTGGTATTAGATCATGCAGATCAGATGCACACTCTCCGAAGTGTATCCGATAATAAACCGATAAGCTAGCAATTTTTCGGCGATGTTCAAGAGTTTGCAGTCTTTTTCGCACAAGAGTGTTATTGCCTATGAGCCTTTTAGCCCGCCTCTCGATCGATTCCAGAGCCTCAAGCTGATACTTAGCCGATCCATCCCAAAGGTGCGAACAGTACTCCATACAAGAGCGAATCTGTGCTTTATATAATAAAAGCAATTGTTCAGACTTGAAGTACTTTCGCACCTTTGAGAGGACACCTAGTTTTTTGGCAGCTAATTTAGCCTTGGACTCGATATATGAGCCAAAGTTGAGTGTAGATGTCAGGGTAACACCCAAAAGCTCAAGATGATCAGTAACCGGCACGGATACACCTCGAAAAGTAGGAGTCTGTAGAAATTGACTCCTTTTTGCGGAGAACAGACACGCCTGCGTCTTTCCTTCATTAAACTTGGCCAGATTGGTTTCGCCCCATTCAGAGACTGCCTCAAGAGCCAAGTTCAAACGCTCGACCATACTCTCTCTCAAAACCTTAGTTTGTTGACCGCTGGCTCTCGCGCTAGATATATAACTCTCTACAACGGTGCTATCATCTGCGTACCCAAAGATACCGGGCTTCAGCAGATCGTTGATATGTAGCAGAAAAAGCGTCGCAGAGAGTACCGACCCTTGAGGGACTCCGGCATTGATACCCATTTGGTCCGACGAGCAGCCATCAATGACAACTCGTATGGACCGATCTCTCAAGAAGTCCGATATCCACGCAATAAAACCTGGAGACAAACCATAACTAGAAAGCTTGCTAATAAGGCCATCATGCCAAACCCTGTCAAAAGCCTTCGAGATATCCAGGGAGACTGCAAGTGCTTCCCCGTGTTTCTCGATAGCTTCACTCCAGATGTGAGTGACATACGCCAGAATATCCCCAGTCGACCGGTTTCGGCGAAACCCGTATTGCCGGTCACTGAGGAGGTCGTTAGATTCTAGGTATGCCAGGAGCCTGCGGTTTAAGACACGTTCCATAGTCTTGCAGAGTATGGACGTGACCGAGATGGGCCTGTAGTTGGCAGGGTCAGCACGACTACCTTTTTTGGGCACAGGTTGCACGTTAGCAAGCTTCCACGATTTCGGTACTTGCCCAGTTTGGAGAGAGAGTCTATACAGGCGCGTTAGTACAGGAGACAACTCAGGTGCACAAGCCTTCAACACTAGGGCAGGAATTCCGTCCGGGCCACTGGCTTTATTCACGTCCAGATTACGTAGCACTTTACGAACCTCCATTTGGCGAATATGCATTTCCGGCATCAAAGTCGGACTGCCAGGTGGAGTAGGAGGTATCGCACTACCAGCATCTAGACGCGAAGATTCCGCAAACTGAGATGCAAACAAGTTTGCCTTCTCCATTGCGGTGTGAGCCAGCGCCCCATCAGGTTTCAGCATTGGAGGCAGTGAAGAGCGGCAGAAGTTCGATTCGACCGATTTAGCTAGGGACCAAAACGCCTTGCTACCCGCAGGATACGAAGCTAGTTTGTTCCCTATTCGACTAATGTGGTCAAATCGAGCCCTCTGAAGAACCCTTTTGCATGCCTTAGCAGCCCTGTTAAACGCTTTCTTTTTGCGGTGTGTATCCCTTGCCTTACGCTGTCGAGCATCAACCCAGGCTAGGTAGGCCTCATGTTTAGATGCTTCAGCACTTTTACATTGAAAACCGAACCATGGGCGAGCTTTGCTGGATAATGAAACGTCAGAGTATGGAATGAAATATTCCATAGCCGTACGTATTACATCAGTCACAGCATCCGCGCAGGCTGACGGGTCACCAGAAGAGAAGCACAGTGGCTGCCATTGGTAAGATGCAAAGAAAGAACGCATTTCGTCCCAATCTGCTGACTTGTATTTCCATAGCCGCCGGTTGCCTCTGGGGCTGAGATCGGGCGGATGGTAAACGGATACTGATTTCACCAGACAGTGGTCGGAGCTGCCTAACGGCGAATATACCGCCACGGAGTATCGGTCTGGATCAGTTGTCAGCAGAAGGTCTAAGCAATAGGGAGTATGCGACTCAACGTCCGGTACCCGTGTCGCCTCTTGGACCAGCTGGGTTAGGTCTAACGACAAAGCAAGCTTTCTCGTTTCCAGCCCAGCATGGTCAGTGTCCCGGTATGGGTACAGCCAATCCTTATGGTGGCCGTTGAAATCCCCCAGTAACACTAATTGGGCTGATGGGTACTTCTGCTGAGCCGCGTCCGCTGCCTCACTCAAATAATCGGTGAGCCGAGTTGTCTCCTGATCTCCACTGTGCGACCGATAGACACAGCCATAGACAATTTGTTCTGTGTTCTGAGTGTTTAGGAATATAACAAAACACTACAAGTAAACTGTTTTCGCTTGTTCGATTCTTTTTTGTACAAAATGTTACGATTGTATTTAAGTTTTCTAAATTAAATTGTTTAAAAACCTTGAGTTATTATTGACCGATGTTTATTATAAAAAAAAATCTTTTTAGCCTAGTCAAAATGATATGTTTTACGTTTCGACGCAAATTTTCGAACGAAAATTGATTGTGACGTTGCATTGATTAAGCTCATGCCAAGCTTTGTGGCTATATTGTTAGTTTCCTTTACCCATACCTAAATGGGCAATAATTTTGAAAGCTCATATTAAGGTTGGCTGTCCTTATAACACAGAATGTTATAAAATGAAACAGCGTCAACATTTCTTCATTTCAATTCTAGAATATTTCTTTAAAAGGTCTTATCCATCCAGGCTCTACGGCACGTGACAAGTAGTTCCAAGTTTTTACTCCATAGGACATTATATCGTAGGAGTATAATGTTGCTCTTTTATACTCTTACGGAGCTAAATTCTTGGTAGGATGTTGTATGTTGGGCTAAGACGCGACGTATCAAAAGCATAAGCAACCCACTAAATGTTCCCACTGCTGGGAGTCGGGGCCTTCTCTCACAAGTAGAGGGTCAAGCCATCCTCTACCCTAGCCAAGTGCGGGTTGCTGGATGACACATGACCTCGAAAGATTTTAGGTACAGCAGTCGCTGTTGTCCCGACTAGACCAGCCCACAGACTAAGTAGAGAGATACTCTGACCAGCCGTAACTTGCTAGACCAGCCGTGACTTTAGTAGCATGACGTAGGAAACTATGTGAAATAAATTTTGCTTTATAAACAAAGATAACATATTAAAATAAGATAAGATATCATTTATGTACATATTAAAAACAAACATAGGAATCAGTATCAAATTTCATTAAATACCAGTTGCTTAACGTAAATCAATGTGCATTATAGAAAATTAAAAAAATATCGGTATATGGGCATTACTGTAACTTCCTATTATATCTAGAGATATATAATATAGTAGTAAATATAAGAAGGTGTGTGCAGTTTTTTTACCGAGTCAATCAATAGGTATGTTAACATTCATTACCATAATTTTTTTTTTAATTTTTATTTGAAAATATTAGTATGCTCGATAAATAAATTTACAATGATAGAGTAATTTTGAATTTTCCCGCTAAAGCAACGACTGTCGCCTGACTGACACGACGTCACTAATCGATAAACATTGTTTTTTTGTGTTTTTCGTAAGTTTGCAAAACTACTTAATTTACTTTGAATTGTTGCCTTAATGTCAGTAGTACCATTGATTTGTACCATTGATGGTACAAATGACACAACTTTGTATCTTTAGTACCATTAATGGTACTAGAGACAATTATTTGCAGATCAGTAGTACCATCAGAAATATTTATGTATCGCTAGTACCATGAATGGTACAACTAAACAAATTTAAAATACCGTAAAAGTGGTAATAGGGTCGGTTCACGTCAGTCTGAAACATATTATTTCATGTGTCAAACGAATAAATTACTACCTAAACCTTGAACTGGAATTTTCATAATTATATCTATCTACAAATAATTTGCGAAGCGGCATCGACGGATGATGCTTCGGAAATGAAGGTAGTGCGACGTGGCCGAGGAAAAGTTTTGTTATTTGAAGGTTTCCAATATTATTTTCTTGCCAAACATGAAAATGGTAACTAATAAATACAGTGACCATTTTTACCATTGGCGATGCAAAATTTTTAAAAATCCTGAAAAATGTACCGGAACTGTTACGGTAGGTATGTTTATTATGTTATACGGCAGGTATGTTTTTTTCTATACGGCTGGTATGTTTATTTTTTATACGGATTAGGTTTGCGTTTGACCACGATCTCACCTGATGGTAAGTGACAATGCGTTGTAGGACTGAGCACGCTTACCTAGAAGATACCACTTAATCACTCGAAACTTAAATACTACCAGATTGTAACTTTTGGGGGCTTCGGTAAACAGTTCCAGTCCTTGGCAGTACCTATGCATCATAAATGTGGAAGCAACATCTATCCATGTGAAATAATCACTCTTTTGAGTTTGTTTTAATAATCCTCATTCAAGTCATTTCATACTGTGAACTTAACATAACTGCAACACAGCCTGATATAAGCATATCAGCATCATGCTGCTTGCCTATGACTCCATAAATAAAAAAAAAAGTCGATTCCAAGTTCGTTCTGAACTCTAGAACTTTTTTTCTTTACTAAATGTCAAAAATGTAATTGCGTGGAATATCTTTACTTTTCTTTAATGGTACTAAAGATACAAAGTTGTATCACTAGTTCCATAAGTATCGGTTGACAATTACGGGGGCATATCTTCATTTTTCTTTAATGGTACTAAGGATACAAAGTTGTGTCATTTGTACCATCAATGGTACAAATCAATGGTACTACTGACATTAAGGCGAATTGAATTGTTAAGTATGACAACCAGTTTTAATTCTTGTCAATTATATTGCGTAGTTTTAAAGATCTAAGCATACATAGGTACATAAAAAAGAACAAAAAAAAACGATACTGATGTAATCATCCGGATTCGAACCGAGGTCTCCTGAAACCGAGGACGCCCCTAGAACCGTTCTTCTACCGTTTGAGCTATTTAGACACAGCAGATGGTGGCGAAATTTGCTATTGTATTAAAATGATATTGTAGAAGAATTGCTCGTTTAAAGGTATAAGATTTCATGAAAATCGTTCGAGCCGTTTCCGTGGTTCAGATTCTATATGAATCTATCTATTCAAGAATTGCTCGTTTAAAAGTAAAAGATATATGTGAGCAAAATGCTATACGTGCGAGTACCCGTGCAATTTTTAGAGGCGCGAGTGCTCGCGGGCTGAAGATGAAAAGAATCCTTCGTATTTTTAACTTTTTGAAGTCTCATAAGTCAACAATTACTATACTGTTTACAACAATTTTTAACTTTGTTCAAAAATTTGTGAGATTTTTGATCCGACGATGGAATGGTGTTAAACTATAGTTCTGAGTTAAATTTTATTGAAAATATCACTTAAACGGAAATCAGTCCATGAAGCAAAGCAAGCGTGATAAAAATATAAAATCAATCTAAGATTTCTAATATCGAACTTGTTATTCCATTTGAATGAGCAAGTTCATTCGCTAGCGCACTTCTCCTTATTCTGTGCTATTTTAATATAGATGAAAATATTGTACCTACTGCCTTGCAGTAACTAGGAGACTGAGAGTAAATAAAAAACCAAAATCATAATAATAATCGTTATTTTAAACAGTGCATGGAACATTCAAGAAGTTACAAATCACCTTAAAACAAAACACATAACAGTACTTTACAGTACCTACAGCACAATTAACTTTTTTGGAGGTGGATCCTCCATCCCACACTAGGGATGTCCTTCATGGTGGGATTTTGTGTTTGAAAATATTTCCATAACACTGTTCTGCTTTATTTCCTTTCACTAATGATTTATCGTTACGTTAGTGTTCGTTTCAAAAAGGTATCGTCATTTATTTAACGTTTATTAACAAAATTTAGTTCCATAAAAATTACACTACTGATCTAACTACTTACATTAAGCATATTTTTACATAGAGCAATGAAGGTCAAGAGATAATCAAGATGATCAAACCCACTAACTGTTGGAAACTTGCCCAGCGCACTAACACCATCATCACGCTGAATGGCAACGCTTTCAACGTTGATTCAAATAAACGTCAGCAGTACGATCACGTGTCATATCGAACAAGCACTCTGTAAAGTCTTTGAAAATGCCCCGATACCTAAACGCCCAATATACCAACGGTGTTTTTTGGTTGTCACAACGCTCTATTTAAAAGTGCGCCTAGTGCCAGAAAAAAATCAGAATTCACCCGCGCGACGCCTGTCTTAATGTGATATCCATAAAGTTGAGAATAGCATGACACAGTTTGGAGGAGGAATCAATATTAAATCAGGAGTCAAGTTTTGACCAAGTTTTATTTAATTACTCAATAACTAAACACAAATTTAAAAAGTGTGCGGGTACAATAGAGCATAAAATAAGGAATTTTACTAACAAAGAATAATGTGGGTACATCACTGATAATTTCGAATACATGAATTAAAATAGTTTTTTTCGATGGCACTTTTCAGGGTTCCGTAAAACGTAAAAACGGAACCCTTATAGGTTCGTCATGTCTGTCTGTCTGTCTGTCCGTCCGTATGTCACAGCCACTTTTTGCCGAAACTATGAGAACTACACTGTTGAAACTTGGTAAGTAGATGTATTCTGTGAACCGCATTAAGATTTATACAAAAAAAATAATAGAAAAATTAGTTTATCGATAGGTCTTCAAAAATGATGTTGAGGTTTCTAATATAATTTTTATCTACACTAAATAATTTGGGCGAGAGACACTTCCAAAGTGGTAAAATGTGTGCCCCCCTCTAACTTCTAAAGTAAGAAAATGAAAAAACTAAAAAAAATATATGATGGACATTACCATGCAAACTACCAACGAAAAGAAAATTGGTTTGAACTCGATCTGATGAGTAGCTTTTTTTTAGTACGTCATAAAAAATGCACTGTTATTAAAACTTCGATCAAGGTTACAACGAACTACAAGAACTATGTGTACTATGTATATTATGTTACTTGCTGCAGCGGAACCCTTCATGGGCGAGTCCAACTCGCACTTGGCCACTTTATTTTTGAAGTGAAAACTTCTTTAGGCGCGCTATAGACAGAATTTTCGTGGGCTGTGAAATGGATTCATCAATCGTCACGCTTGGATATGGTAATGGATCGGATCGGATATGAAATCTTCGGGTAAACTCGGTAAAAACGGCCAGGTAGGTACCAGGGCAACAGAAACAGTAAAGAGTTTCGATTACCTACCTCCAACAGCCCAGCGTTTATTTCCAGATACCAGGACAACAGAAATATAAAAGAGTTGCGTTTGCCCCTAGGTACCAGTACCAGGGCAACAACAAGTTTTCACTTCTATCGGCAGTTCCTATGACTGCCATTTTTTTTTTTATGTAAAAAAGCCTAATCTATTTTTTAAATTCTATTCGGTTATTGTGCTTCTTCTTGGTTGTACCCGTCACGTCAATTTTTTTTTTGTTATACTTTTTAGTTTCTTAACATCAGTGAGCGGCGTCGAAAAGGTGCTTTTTGCGTTTTCTAGCACTAGGCGCCCCCTTAACCAAACAGTTACTTTTCGCTACTTATTATTATTCGCTACTTATTTCGCTATCCTTTAGATTTATATGAAGATTGAAGATATGATAATTTGCATATAGCGTGGCGAAGGTGGACACACAAACACGTTGTGTTAATTAAAGATATTTAGTTTATGTAGCTGTATTTTGCCAATTATACGTATAAATAGCAGTATACTCATACAAATCAAGATCTGGCTTAGAAAATACAGCACTAAATCTACACAATGAGATCAAATAAGTCTCGAATTCATTTTTAGATGAGAATATAACTGACTGGGGTATCAAAATTAATTAATTATTCAAACAATTTTAATTAACCGAATGGTAATATATTGAGAAACCTCCTTTTTTTCAAAGTCGGTTAAAAACATTTTTATTTATTATTACTTTTATTTAATTATTAACTAACTACTGAACTGATTTAAATCAAATCTGGTAGTGAGATAGTATGTGTCTGAAGAAGAGAGAGCCCGAGAAAGAACATAGACTTTATATATTATACTTCTTAATGCAAAAAATAGTTTTAATTTCTTAAGCTTGAAACTTAGGTACGAGTATTTTTAAGTTTTTGATAAGATATAAATTTAATAATTATAACATTCAATGTTTCTCCTTGAATCGTAATTGTCATAAATAAAATATAGTAAAAAAAACTGCGGGGCGCAGCAGATAGTGTAAATTAAAGTAACATTTATATTATTCTATGCAATGTTTAATTCAATTACACTACAGTGAAATTTGATTATTTTTTTGGTTTTTCCTGAAGTATCTAAAAACAAATACGAGTGTTCACTCCATTTGCAAATATTGTTATTTTCAAAATTTTTTTTATTTGGATAATATGGATTTTACTCATAATTTATTTAATTCTGATAATCTCATAAAGCTCATGATAAATATACTTGTATTTTCATTTATGCTATTATACTTTGTACTGTCATTTATACTTGCGTATGGAATAATTTTCTTAAAAAGATATCGAGTAAAATACGTATGGCGCAACTAGTTTCGCCACGTTTCAAAGAAAAGCACGATCCCATAAAAACAAGCTAAGTATAGATCGTCTCTTGTTTCTGTGTTGTCGTCATCCGTTGTTTGTTTCACAGATATTACCTAGAAGACAATGATATGAGCCTTTTATCCTGGGGCTTGTCAGTATTCTTAGAGTTACATTGTACACCATTACTTAGTGTCTTAGAAAAACATGATAATTATGGCGACCGTCTGACGGTGCTAAATACGGTACCTACCTATTATTCCAAACATATTTATTTAGCTTAGTGGGCGTCTATTGGTTACTGGATAGATTTTAGAGATTTAGACAACCCTGCTGAGATTTCGGGGGTTTACTTCAACCCTCTCCTCCATACCTCATTTTCATGTGACATTTTTCAAAATGCATGAATCGGGCATATTAAGGAAAAAAACGTTTATTATACAGGTATTATTATGTTTATTAATGGGCAGAGCCTTTAATAACAAAACTAAATTACAATGAGAACTATACTGTACCTAACTACTTATTTTGAGGGAAATCTGAATGAATACAAATGAAAGTCTAAAGATTAATGACCAATTTGATTGGCCTCATGGATTAGTTGGTAGTAAGCCGCCACTCGAACACCTAAAGGATGCACTGCGAGCCAAAAAAAATAGAATAAAGTCAAATCGGTATCGAAATTATCGATGTTTGTGACATCACACGGACTCAAAGAGCTTCCGCTTCAAGTTACACATACATACAGCGGTTAGATAACCCAGCAAAGAGTTAAACAGGTGATAGATTTTAAATTTGCAATACAAACATTTGATGTTATTGCTTGTATCTTATTAAATCAAATGTTTAATGACATAATAGAATTATTCCACAAGAATATAATAATAACTAGTGGTCGCCAAGTGGTCAAAATTTGACCATAAAGCAATATCCTCAATTTGACAATAGACTTTAACAATATACTAGAGATAAATAAATAATAATAAATATTGGTGGCAAATTCACACACAACACCAACTGACCCCAAACTAAGCAAAGCTTGTATTATGGTGACCAGATAGCTGATTGATATAGTTTATACATTTTATATTCAAACACAAATATGGTAGAACTTTGCAAAATTTAAAAAAAATACATTAGCAATCTGTAGCCCTTCTCTATTTAAACTATAATATGTGAAATTTAATACACTCGCGTCGGCGTAAATTTTGTATAAAGGGTAACAAAGTTTTTGCTTCGCGTATTTAATAGATATGTGTGTAAATTTGTGAGGAATGTTAAGTTGTGAAGAAAAAAAATGTTTTTAATGTAATTTAAATATTCTAATATCTGGCAGCAGACTAAAAGTGATTAGTGATGATGTTGTTTATACAAATATAAACATATAAATTTGGACATGAAAAGTCGTAGTGGTCTAGTGACTGGCACGTGCAAGTCACAACGATGAAGTCAAAGCTTCGAACCCCGGCTGCTCCTCTGAGTAGTTTCCCGAGTGCAGTTCGACAGCTTTATCAACGTCACTGGCTTTAAAGACGAAGGAGAACATTGTGAGGAAACCAACATGTTCCTGTAATCTTTCGAGGTTATGCGTCATCCCCCAAGCCGCACTGGGCCAGCGTGGTAGACTATGGCTTTGGTTGACTCTCTTATTTGTAGAGAAATTCACAAATCCCAGCCGTAGGAACATTTTTATTTATAGTTGACTGCTTACACTTTATGCTGTTGGACTTCAGAACTGCGTAATTCAAGCGTATAGTTTCGTAGCAGAATAAATAAATACAACAATGTCAGACTAACAACAAGCCCTTACATCTTTCTGAATGGCATAAATTATAATTATCTGAACCATGAAAACATCAAGTATAATTAGACATGACACGATCAGAAGTCATCATTGAACGGGAGGGCGCTGCCAAAGATTACACCAAATCTATTTATGCATCGTACGCAACTGTATAATGCTTTACGATCTAATTTAGTTGGCTTATGCTAATGACGGGTTTGTGCAATTTATTTATTTTAACAACATCATATTATGTCGGTAAGCCCGGATGCATTGTGATTCCATCACGGACATGCCAGTTTTTGACCGCAAAACCGCAACGAAATTGATTTAAGAGCTATGATGCTATTAACAGATACACAGGCAAATGTTATTATTGGTTATAAAAATACCTGCTCTAATGTATGGTTGAATTCTCTTTTTACCACAGTAGGGTACAATCCTCAAAAAAAAACTAAGTAGCCTGTTAGTTAGATTGCCAAAAAATATTGTACACCTATTTTTTCTTTTGTTTCACAAGCAAAAAATGACGAAGATACGCGCTTCGAAGTTTCGTGTGACGTCACTTGTGAGTACGAGTTTTACTCACGAGTGACGTCGCGACTCTCGAAGTTTGATGGTCTATATCTTTGACGATTTTTAATATTAAGAAAAAACAAAAAATACGTGTCCAATATTTTTCCATGATCTAGCTGACGGACTAATTAGGATGGTGTATTTTTGACCCAGTCCGGTACCCTGTTACTAAAAACTCGTGCAATTTGTTGAGTCGAGTCGCGATCGAACTTCGGTAATTTTTAACCCCCTACGGAAAAATTACGGGGATATTGTGAGTTTGACGTGTCTGTGGCATCGTAACTCTCGAACGGATTACCCGTTTTTGTTTTTTTTTCTGTTTGAAAAGTTCACCTTTCATTCAATAGGTCGTATGTTTCATCAAAATCGATTCAACCGTTTCAAAGTCATCAGCTCTTTTGTAGGCTGCAATATAGACTTTGATGCATATTGGGTATTTGATTTACAAGCTAACATTCGAGAAACGAGTATACTAATAGGTACTGATATTATAATGCTGAAGAGGTTTTTTTGTTTGAACGCGCTAATTTCAGGAGCTACTGGACCGATTTAAAAAAATATTCACCGTTGGATATGTACGCGATCCCTGAGAGACTAACTTCTTAGCATTCCATGGATTCACCGTGCGGGGGCCGGGTCCATCGTGTGGCAGAGAGAGAAATCTCGAATAGACCCCAAGACTTGTGACTCGGGCGTAGATTTAAAAGGGGCCCCTTTTTGGTTACGTACGTCAACACTCACTTTCACTACTCGTATTTCTCTCCCTGCCCAGCCAAATCCGATATGATCCTACTAGTGCAGCTTTAGATACTCGTTCTAGTATATAACTTACTGCACTTCTGGACAAGCCAAGGTCTTTAAGCAGGTTATAGGGAAATTTTGCTGGTATACCTCTCGCTCCTACTTCTACAGCGTATAAATTAACTATAGGCTAAAACATTGCGTACCACGCGCGATGCCGGGGCGGACCGCTAGCCGCTAGTACATACATATGTATCTACAGACTTGTGAGTTCAATTGTTTTTCCCGTCTAAACATACGAGTAAACGCCTAAAGCAGTTTTCGGTTCAAATTTTTTTTATCTCTTCAAGATATCGACGCGCCTACAAGAGTACTATTTATCAATGCTCGTTTCTGGCTGTCTTCCCCTGCGTGTATTAATAAAAATGTTTCACGTTTCGTAGCGAAGAAAGAATGTAGTAAGTACTACATTCTTTCTTCGCTACCCTGTGAAGGCAAAATTCCAACTGAAACCCAGAAAATTCTGTGACGATCTACAACAATTTTACAGTGCATTCTAACGTTTCCATCGTACGCTTCGCTGACAAATCAGTCGCATTCAATGCACAACGGCAGTCAATGGACATGTTCACTTTATTGGATTCCTGACTTTACGGACAGTTTTAGACCCCGTTACCTTTGTCGTTGCAAGCGTGTACAATGTGTCAAAGGAATATTGGTATCCTCATACGTTTATATTCTAATATTGAACGTTGTTACGTAGTTATTTGCGTTAGAATAGAATCTTATACCTTTAAACGAGCAATGTTTGTATATATAGAATCTGAATCTCGGAAACGGCTCGAACAGTTTTCATGAAATTATATATGCAGGGGGTTTCGGGGACGATAAATCGATCTAGCTAGATTGCATTGTTAAAAAATGACATATTATGTGCTTTTTCAGGCAATGAATACCTCTTAGAACATCATTAGATTACGATAGCGAATTTTTCCACTATTCTCAAAGGCTCAATAGCTCAGGCGGTTAAACGGCGCCCTCTGTTACAAGAGACCCTGGTTCGTATCCTGATGATTACTTACTTCTCATCTCTTTTCTTTATTCTTTTTTATGGACCTATGTATGTTTAGATCTTTAAAACTGCGTAAAAGGCTTGAATGCTTTTTTGATTGTATTTGCCTAAAAGCCGGGTCACACTGAGGCGATCCGATAGCAATTGCGATCCGATAGCGATAGCGATCCCATACCGAGTATGGGATCGCGCCCACTTGCTGTGTGTCAGGTTGCACACAAATTCGAACATTACAAAAAATCCCGTCTCGGATCGCTATCGCTATCGCTATCGGATCGCCTCTGTGTGACCCGGCCTTAAATATCATTTCAAAGAAACCGAACATAGCTCAGTCAACCAGGTACTAAAATTAAAAAAGAACTGGTCAGTTATTTTGCCTTTGGACGAAAAAAATTACGGCCCTGATCCGCGTGGAATTTTTTCAGTCAAATATTTTCTAATAGTCGTATGAACATGTATTCTACTCCATTACTAAAAAAAATGACATCACTGTAATTTCAGCGTATTTTTAAAATAGTAATGTTAGGCTTTGATCCTTTTTAGGGTTCCGTAAAACGTAAAAACGGAACTCTTCTAGATTCGTCATGTCTGTCTGTCTGTCCGTCCGTATGTCACAGCCACTTTTTGCCGAAACTATGAGAACTACACTGTTGAAACTTGGAAGTAGATGTATTCTTTGAACCGCATTAAGACTTTTAGAAGAAAAAAAAAATATGGATGCCCTATACTTCGAACTGAAACTCAAATTTTTTTTTTCATCAAATCTATAAATGTGGGGTCTCTATCGATAGGTCTTAAAAAATGATGTTGACGTTTTTATTATCATGTTTTCCTACACTGAATAGTTTGCGCGTGAGACACTTCCGAAGTGATAAAATGTGTGCCCCCCCCCCCCCGCTCTAACTTCTAAAATAAGAGAATGATAAATTAAAAAAATATATATGATGAACATTATCATGTAAACTTCCAAGAAAAATTAGTTTGAACTCTATCAGATGAGTAGTTTTTTTTGGTACGTCATAAATACATTATTATTACAACATCGATCAAAATTACAACAAACTACAAGAATTTATTTATTATGTTACTTGCTGCTACGGAACCTTTCATGGGCGAGTCCAACTCGCACTTGGCCGCTTTTATTGTAGAACTGAATTTGGTCTCACGTCCAAGACAAGTTACTTTGACAGTTACTCAGTTTTATCCAAAACAAAAACTTAATAAGATGTTACATTGAACCTATGTACATTTATTTTATTTATATTCGTAAAATACGGAGCCGTGTCTAATTTGTATTTCAACGACGGGTAGAAGGAAACACGTTGTAAAATTAAATAGTACCCATTGGCCAAATAACCAAAAAGCCTCTGGTAATGGTCGATTCGTTGCACCTAAATTAAATTGAATTCGGGACGATACGTCGAAACAGTATATCGGTTGTATGAGCTGATATATTTTCGATATTAGGTAATCAGAGACTCGCTGTGTGCGGTACGAGATATTCTATCGTTTGACAGAGAGAATTCGTAACAATTATTTTGATTAGTTAGGTAGCCAATACTGCAGAATATGTAATAGTGGCTCAACATTCAATTTAATGTATGTACATTGTACATCAATCTTGTATAAAGATACTTTTACTATGGACGCCACATAAAAATGCATTTTAGGCAAAATATATAGAACCGATATTTTTTACAACGATTTCAGGCTCCTATAGAAAAAAAAATGGTCATTATGAGAAGTATGTACCTTTATAGCACAACCATTTCGCCCCAGAACAGTTGTTCTTAATGACTCATTATTTAAGAAGATGGCATTTAAAGACAATATGAGATAAGAATGAAAAAATGGTAAAGCTTTTACTTGCGTAGGTATTCCAACTATTCACTCAAAGCTTGCGCGACCCAGTTTTTGAGCCAAGTTAGATGGATGGTTATTAAAATATTTAGAGTTTTCGACATCAAACGAAAGAAAAGATACAAAATTGTTGTAGAATACAGAGGTTATTTTTTTATTTAAACAAAATAACTATTTATCAGTGCAAAAAAAACTGCTCTAACAAAGTTAAATTTATACCCCGTTTACATGATTCCAGTCCAGCGACCGAATCCAGCGCTGGATTGCTTACTGGAATAATGGAAACCGGCACTGGAATGCATTGGCACTGGATTGATCCTTTCCAGTCCCGGTCTCCATTATTCCAGTAAGCAATCCAGCGCTGGAATCGGTCGCTGGACTGGAATAATGTAAACGGGGAATTATAATCTGAAAAAGAAATACTGTTAACCGTGTTACTCTTTAAAGTGACTTCCAAAAAGGATGAGGTATTATGTTCGTTAGTATGTTTTTTTCTTATGTTTTCATCGACATTGTTGCCAATTATAAATCGATTTTAAAATTTATTTTTAATCCAAAAAGACATACTCCTGAGGTGTTCCCATTATCATCAACTCAAGATCTTATGATGGAATCTCAAAGAAATCGAACAAAAACGAACTTACTTGTAAAGTAATCAATTCTAAGAAGTCAATTTGGAACGACTTACCGGTTATTGACTGAGCTAAAATTTTGCGCACTTATGAAACTTTAGTAGGTACCCATGTAAAAGTCAAAAAGGCATATTACTCCTGAGGTGTTCCCATCATCATCAAGTCAAGATCTGATAATGGGATCTCAAGGAAATCGAGCAAAAACTAACTTACTTGTAAAGTAATCAATTCTAAGAAGTAAATTTGGACCCACTTACCGGTTTTAAATTGAGCTAAAATTTTGCGCACTTATGAAACTTTAGTACCCATGCAATCACCAGCTTTACTATTGAGCTGATCCGACGATGACGTCCAGAGGTGGATAGTACATGTCCTCAACGGCGAACAGTGACGAAAAGAAATTTTGGAAATCGCTTTAATTATAATATAGCTTATTTTAAGCTCCATCGTAACATGGCTACTGCACTCAGAGTTGACTTTCGGCCAGGGAACTCTTCAGAGGTGAATAGTACTCGTACAGACATACAATTTGTTAATGGATTTAACCACAACTGCCTGTACTAAAGCCCTCAAAGCTGAACAGCCCAGACAAGAAATTTTATGCAAAAGCGTATATTTGCATTTTTTTTCTTAAAACTTCTTTTGCACTTAATTAAATCATGGTTACTATTTAATGAATATTATAATATTTATCCACAGTATAAAGAAATACTTTAATAGACTGTGCTATTACTTAGCTGGCTTCAGGTTCAAATAAATGAGTGAATGAGTGGGTAGAGCTTATAATAATGAAATTAATTTATTTTTCGCCTTTGAGTGCTTCAAAAGCAAAAGGTTATGAAGCCGGATTTTTTTAAAATAATATTGTAGGTATCTATACTAATATTATAAAGCTGAAGAGTTTGTTTGTTTGTTTGAACGCTAGGATCTCGGAAACTACTGGACCGATAGGAAAGATTCTTTTTTTGGTGGATACTCCATTTGTCGAGGAAGGCTATAGGGTATATAACATTACGCTACTATTAATAGGTACGGAGTATGAGTGAAGAATGTAAAGAAAACGGGGAAAAATATTTCTCTTCGAGAGATTTAGTTCCGTGAATTTAAATTCTCTTTGGTCGTTGAAGTCTGTGACGGCGCGTGTCTACATTTGAAGTTTGTGTCATTTGAAGTAATCAAATCTGTTCTACAACAATGCATTGTTGCTTATTTACGTATTTTTAGGGTTCTGTAAAACGTAATAAAGTGGCCAGCAATGGATATTTTAGTATGGATTTTCCTCAAATAGACGCGGGTGAAACCGCGGGGCACAGCAAGTTGATAATATTTAATGACAAAATAAGCAAGACATGCGCCAGATGGTAAATTACGCGTTTGCTCTCGTATCCATTACAACATAGTGCCACACAGCTCTTTAAATCGATGCTATCCATTTATTTCACTAGTTTATAGATTTTTTTTGCTGCCGCGAAAAAAAATTTAGTTGATAAACCTTAATTTATGATTTGTTTTGTCAAAACTAACCTCAACATTTTTGAGGGTAGATAAAAACATTTTTCACATGATGGGTCATATCCGGCGCCGAACCGATATGGGTTCCGCGCCGCTTTACACAACCATTAAAAATCCAAATCACAATCTGGTACTGCTCTGTTCATAACCTACGGGTTTAGGATGATGTTTTACGTTTGCGCTGTAATTTCTCTGGAAACGTTGCCTTTCAAATCCAACATGGAGCGAGAATAACTGGAAAACGTTTGATACTTTCCCAGAAGAACTACTCAAAGCTACATTTACATTTTAATATAAACATTTAATGGTTTATTTTGCAAAGATAATCTTCATTCAAAGAGAACATCTAAATCCATACTAATATTGTAAAGAGGAAAGATTTGTATTTTTGTTTGTAACGAATAAATACGCTTAGAAACTACTGACTGATTTAAAAACTACTTATTTAGTTTTAGAAAGCAACATTATCACTGAGCAATATAAGCTATAGTTATTAAACACTAAAAAAAAATGGTTGTCTGTAAAGTCTGTTTACTGACGATAGAACGTGACAACGTCTTAAGAAATCAGTACGCTGATAGCGCGAGTCACAGATTACAGAAATAAAACCAGATGGAGCGCGCAGAACAGAGCTACTGAAGCAGACAAAGGAAATACAAACGCCGAAGCAAATACAAACTCCAGTCAGTATGAAACGGACTTCCGTGTTGTACGGGAGTCCCGTGTGATTTTAAGTTTTGTTTTAAAATATGCCGTCTTGTGTCTTAAAACATTGCAAACAATGTTCCCAAAAACAAAAAAAAGGAAAGACGAATATAATTTCATAGGAACATTTGAATATTTTTACTGTTATTTATATAATTTAGGTGATTTCATTTTGGTGATGAATGGAACACAACACCTCAACGAAAATAGGTTAGTGTGGCGATACTAAATGGAAATTATTTTCCCTGAATTTAGGGTAAAATATAGATTATATATTTTTTTAGATACTCGTAGACCAAATTATTGATGGGCATTGTATTATTCAATTCAATATAATTTCAAATTTAATTTTGGTAAATGTTAAATTTGTAAAATGTGTAATTTATGACATAAAAATGTACAAAAAACAAAATCATTAATACATCATAAAGGAGACGGCTCATTTCTGCCCCAAGTCGTTTCAAGTTTAGGTACTTAATTAGCCCCGGAGACCTAAACAAGTTATTTAATTAAAATAACATATAATTAAATAATTCAAACTGTACATTCAATACTAACCTGCCAAGCGGGGATTGCAAATTAGTGATTAAAAAGTACCTTAATGACTATGTATAAGTAATTTTGTATTAAGGTACTGTAGTTCCATAAAACCAAACTAGATGGCGTTGTACGGCGTTAAAACACGCTAGCGAAGTTTATGTGAATTTAAATACGCCTGTTAAGGTTTAGTTCGTGTTATGTCTACGGGTCAGTAGGTCAGTACCCAATAAAAAGTACTACGGTGAACACTCCTTTCATTTGTACCTATGTGTACAGACTATAGTCAAAATCAGCCATGTTTTTCTCATTTTAGTTCAGTTGAAGTTTACGTACAGTATAAATTCGTTCGAAACTCACACAACACATGGAATTTCTTTATTTTTCCAAAGGTTTTGTAATTTTTTTTGTGGTTTGGGCGAATCTCCGGTCCTTGTCTGTGTTGAGACGACATTATTCTGAGCACAGTACGTCGCAAAGTAATGAATTTACTACCTTCTTTTAGTAGTAAGTACATAATCACGTTCTTGATTACCTACTTGCGGCGTTATTTTTTTTCAATGTTTTAGTTGATATCTTTTAAACACTGCTATGCAGGATAAAAACATAAACGGTTCCTCAATGTATATTAAAACTCCTATACAATGATCCAATTTTGGTCAAGTCTCTTGCACTTTTTCTGTGGGGCAAATGCCCATGGAAAATGGGCCGTCTCCTTTGTTTGTGTTTATTTATTTCGTTAGTGGCACCACTGCCTAAAATAATACAAATTTTGTTTCCTCATGAATCAAAAGGTTATATGGAAGAGATTGCTTTTAGCGACAAGATCGCCTTTTGTGCCCGTTTTGTTTTATTATTATATTTGTTACTTCTTGTCAACTTTGTTTATGGTGCCAATAAAGTGTTTTGTATTGTATTGTAATGTCATTCGGTATATTATCTAAGTGAAACGGTGGCAATATAAGGGGGCGTCCATAAATTACGTGAGATGATTTAGGGGGGGAGGGGGTCGAGTCAAATCTCATGTAATCTCACGTTAGGGGGAGGGAGGGTCTCGACAAATATCACGTAATTTTTGTTCTGATTGAAACAAAAAAAGATTATACTGTTTTGTTCCATTCAATCCAAATTGTATGTACATGCTCAAGATTATAATCTTGAGCGTCATCGTATTAATACGATTAAGATTATTCACTATTTCGAAGGAGCAGATGATTTTACAGAAAATCATATGGACATGTTGGTGCCAATAGTCTCTCTTGAGACCGCTCATAATTCTCCAGTACCTGGGTAACCGAGCTTTGCTCGGTTTAAATAGTAAATATACTTAGATACGTACAGATAAAAGAAACCAAGAAATAGATTTTCTTAAAAAAAGAAAACATGAAAAAAATTAGAAGCCGTCTGGATTCGAACCCGGAGCTATTAATTCGTGACCGCTATGACCGCCCGACTTCCCATCTGAGCTATTACGCTGTCGCGTCACGCGGCGAAATTTACCTTCGCAATCTAATGTCTAATGTGACAGTTTTTCATTGTCTAAAAACGCGCATAATATGCGTTTATAAAAAATGAAACCTAGTTAGATTGATTTTTTGATTGATCAAAATCGTTCGAGCCGTTTCCGAGATTCAGATTCTATATATATATACATATTTATATAGGTACAAGAATTGCTCGTTTAAAGGTATAAGATGGACTGAATTAGAGTAGGTATTCTTTTCTTTTTATCATAGTAGATTGTCAATTACTAGTCTAAAGTAGTCGTAAATAAAAGCACGAAGCAAATTGTTTTTTTTTTTCTACAATAACAACCCAACGCGTTTACGTAAGAAACCCACATTCTGAAAAATCTCACGTGAGATTGGGGGATGGGGGAGGGGGTTGAACAAAATCTCACCAACGGGGGAGGGGGGGCCAGAAAATTTAAAAAAAACACCTCACGTAATTAATGGACGCCCCCTAATTGGTTATAAAATGATGGTTTATAAAATAAAACATGTGTTGAAGGAAGATATTTTTGAAGTTAATACCTATTATGCATAGCGTTGTTTGTAAAATTAAATATTTTTAAATTGTTAAGTTTTTTAATATTATACGGTTACTTGATTTTAAAGTCTTGTTTTGTCAAAAAAGGTGAATAATAAGTTGTGGTGTGTAGATGTTACGCCAACACACAATTGAATAACAACACTTCGATATTAAAATGGTTATAATGTTCAATTAACAAAACGAGATTATAGAGGAACAAAAATAACAATAGATACAAAGCGACGGGCGAGTGAACGTTACTGCCGAATGATCAATTTGAACTAGCAGCGATCGGCTCCGTTCGCTTGAGTTCGGCTGCGCTCGGCGTTTCCAAGGTCAGGCGCCGGTCGCCCGCTTCGAATGCATTTGTAGTTTCTGCGACTTTAAGCGAGACGACCCGACTACGATGTTTTTGTCGGATGGCATCGACGATGCATAAATAACTTTTAGTTATTTTATATATTTATTGGGGCTGTAATGCCACAAAGTGAACTGTTAAAATGATTATTTTGTAAGTTTTTTTTTTGTTTGTTGTTTGGACCTATAACATACAGGTAGCCTATATGCATTTTATCAAAAATAGTTTGGTGGTAAAGATGGTTGTTTTAATTTTTGTTTAACCATCTAAGCGAGTAAATTACACTAATATTATTATTTGCGATTCAAGTTAATTTCTAGTTGCATGCAAAATCTAAATTATTTTCTTCATAGAATGGAAATAGTAGTAACAAGAAATCCTTGCATAATCGGTGTAATAATATTAATATATTAAAATATCAATTGATGTGTTTATTATACGTGAAGATTTCCCAAGCTAAGACAACAATAGTGGGACTTTTTTCTTAAGACTGACAACATTATACAAGTAATTTGGAACGTTAATTTGACAATTTTAAGTCAACATGACTAATTACGGGCTTCACAGTGTTGTTCACGAAGGTTCCATCTGTTTTTATTTCTGTAATCTGTGGCGCGAGTAGTGATACCGCTCTACTCGGCGGGTGGCGCCCTCAGCGCTCAGCTTCGTCCGCAGCGTGCAGCCGGCTTCATCGAATTATAAGACGTTATCACGTCAAAAATGTGATCCTCAAAAAATCTTACTAAAACCAACCCATGGTGTGAAAAAATCCTACTTATATATTATAAACGCGAAAGTTTGTAAGTATGGATGGATGTTTGTTGCTCTTTCACGTAACAACTACTGAAGGGATTTGGATAACATTTTATATGTATAACTATGAATAGCACATAGGCTAGGTACTTTTTATCCCAGAAAAATAACGGGATCAGGAAGTACGCGGGTGAAACCACGGGGCACCACTAGTTAGCCATGAAATATCTTTTATCGCATGCGCTGCGGAAAGTATTGATGGTAGAGCAAACAAATGTTGCAGATTAATAAAGAACGTATTACCTAATGTCTACAAAAAACTCCACGAGATGATATGTCCGACTATTGTAAAAATGTTGACTATGTTTAAGCATTTTAAAAGTTGAGCGAAATCAGACTATGTTATCAATTTCTTTGTGTGAATTCTCATCAAAATAAATTACTTTGTATTCAAGATCTGTTGATTACTTTTTTAATTATTGGAATCAGACATGCCACTTCGACATAACGAATACTACGAAATTAAAAATATATATCTATACTAATATTATAGCCGAATAGTTTATTTATTGGGCGTGTTGTTGTTTTTTTTTTTTTTAATAAAGAGTGTCGAGACGAGCAGGACATGTGCCTGATGGTAAGCAATATGCCTGCTACATAACAACACAGTGACACGCAGCTATTGGAACATGAATAGTCCAAATCATTAACTAGCACTGCACTGCGCTCGTCACCCAGAGATCTAAGTTGTTATATCTCTAAGCCCTGTAATTTCTCTGGAAACATTGCCCTTAAAATCTGAACACAGTAATGTTTGCACATTACTGCTTGGCGGTAGAATAACTGGCAAAGGTGTGGTCCTTCTCCAGGGGGACTCTGCCAAGAGTCCTACCACTACATTATTAGGCGCGTTCAAGCTTTTCTTAGAAGCTACATATTAAACCGATTTCGAAAATTATATTATTTCATCGTTGGATATGTACGTAATCCCTGAGTGCTATAGTTATTTTATATAAACTACGGGCGAACCCGGGGCGGATCGCTAGATCAAAATTCAACATTTCTGTCGTTCTGTTTATTTTTATGATGTAGGATCACTGCAGGCAGCGGCAGCGGTTCAAACCATTTCATGGAAATGTAATTTCATTTCATCTTATGGCTTAAACTAGTTTCATCTGATACTTAAGTTTCCGTTTTCTCGTGTATTTATTGCTTGCATTCATAATTGTTAGTTCGCTTCTATGTGCTTTTATGATTAAATATAAATATAAATAAATATTGGTGGACAATTCATACACAACACCATCTGACCCCAAACTAAGCAAAGTTTGTATGATGGCGGCCAGATAGCTGATATAATACTTATTTATTTATTTATTTATTTATTTATTCAGTCCACCAACATTGTGTACACCAACATATTAAAAGAGTAACGACATTAAATAAGTACAAGGCTAAGTGCCACAATAATTATAGGTGAAGACATCATGCAATTTGAGCCGAGAAACTGAATTATATAAAATAATTGGGTCAATTTTAAAATTAATATTAGCTGAATGTCATTTAGAATGTAAAAAAAAATAATTAAAAATTAGCAATACATAAAATATAGTGATTTGAAGTATTATTTGCAAGTATTATTAGAAAGTCAGAGATCTAAGGGATCCCTTAAAGTTGTTCAAATTGCTGCCAAAAATATCGATGGCGTTTGTCCGAGACACAGCGTTGTAGGTATGTGCCATTCTAGCCAAAGGCGCATTCAATCCAAGGTTAGACCTAGAACATGGTGTGGAAAACAGACGATAACGTGACGATCTGGGTAAAGCACGAGGAGCAGATATGGATAACTCTGACAGTAGTTCCGGAGTGTCTAAATCGCCGTTTGCAAGCTTATAAAGATACAACATGTCCAGAACGTGTCGTCGGTGAGTAAGCGATTCCATGTTAAAATGCTTGAGTCGAGCCTCATAACTCTTGAGATCTCTCCCAAGATGGCAGGAATAAGACAAATGCCACAAGAACCTCTTTTGTACACTCTCCAATTTCTTTCTGTGAACATCATAGAAGGGGTTCCATACCACGCTACAGTATTCCAGACCGCTGCGCACTATACAATTGTAAAGCAGAATTTTGGTGTAAGGTGATTTAAAGTGCTTACAATTTCGCAACACAAAGCCGAGATTCTGAAAACCTCTGGAAGCTATTTTGTTAATGTGAACATGTAAACGTAGTTTATTATCAATCGTGACGCCCAGATCTCTTATCTGCTCAACATTAGAAATGGCGCAGTGTTTAATCGAAAATATGGGAATCTCTGTGGATTGTACTTTCCTAGTCAAGTGCATAGCAAAACACTTGGATACTTATATAGTTTTAAATACATACTTATTATTATACATAGAAACACCCAGAAACAGATAACCAAAATATTATTTATATCTTAGTTGTTTTTTAGACGTACTTATACACACAAAAGCTTTAAGTATCTATGCTGCATAAAAAATCTCAGGCTGCAGCTTGTTCCTTACGAATGTATCTACGAGTACAATGGAGATATGAATATTTCTATTTTTCTTTTTTGAATATAAATATCTGAATATAATATATTTTCGTCTATGTACTATTATTATTTATTCAGTCGTCTTAATTTCTTCTATTATTGTGTTGCTGATATTTGTGATTTGATCAATGGATGTAAATCTGAAAATAAACCATTTCATTTCATAGGTAAATAGATGTGTAGTGAAGTGTTCATTAGTAAGTACATCAGAAATTTTACTGAGACCCTTATACGTTTTTTATAGTAGGTATATGTATATGAATATTGTACATATAGTGATGAAACAAGAAAGTCATGTAAGTGAAGTTATGGTAAACAACATGCCTGCCCAGTGCCCATAACAGCACAGTGACACACAGCTATTAGAAAATGAAGAGTCTAAATCATTACACTGCACTGCACTGTGCTCATCACCCAGAGATTGTAGAATATAGAATGTTTTTTCTCTATGCCCTGTAATTTCTCTGGAAACATTGCCCTTCAAACCGGAACACAGTGATGTTTTCACACTACTGCTTTCCGGTAGAATAACTGGAAAAGGTGTGGTACGTCACCAGGCGGTCTCTGCAAAGAGTCCTACCGGTACAAATATATTATGTAATTAGAGTGTTTTCGTTTTTTACCTGGTAGTGTAGTGGTAGGACTCTTAGAAGAGCGCGCCTGGGGAAGTACCACACCTTTGCCAGTTATTCTACCGCCAAGCAGTAATGTGCAAACATAACTGTGTTCCTGTTTGAAGGGCAATGTTTCACTGCACTGCGCTCGTCACGCGCAGTGCAGTGCTAGGTGATGATTTGGACTCCTCGTGTTCCTATAGCTGCGTGTCACTGTGCTGTCATGTGGCAGCCATGTTGCATACCATCAGGCACACGGCCTGCTCGTCTCGTCACTCTTTTTTTAAAAA
Organism: Ectropis crepuscularia; assembly: GCA_963693475.1. Lineage (NCBI taxonomy): Eukaryota > Metazoa > Arthropoda > Insecta > Lepidoptera > Geometridae > Ectropis > Ectropis crepuscularia. Next base: position 23,815,095 of record OY856338.1, read on the forward strand.
CAAAACCTTTTTGGACCAAGTAAAAACCCAGATAAATAATATAAGTACAGTTATAATCTGACTGTTTATTGAAAAATCCATTATGACAATAAATGCCCTAAATCTGGACTGTACAATATCTGTCTGGTTACCGTATATTATGTACCTGAGGAATTCCCAAAATCATAGATTAATATTCCAATGTCAGATATTAACACAAATTCAAGTTATTGGTGGCAAAGTTCGAGAGTTTGTTAGCCACAATGCGAACAGATTTTAGAAGTTAGTGGTAACGTGAGAGAAACTAAATCTTATATTAGCTTCTCCATCCCGCCTGGTAAGAAACTTCGGTGAAGTGATATTGTTTAATTAATATAATAAACTTAAGTTTGAATTGAACGCGTTTATTGGTGCAAATATTATACATAATTTGCTGAATTTACTCGCTGCTTTAGAAGTTACGTTGATAGTTAAGTTCTTGAAACTAATTGGATGTTGACGCATAATATAATGTAGCCCTTGAAGCACTTTTCACACCATTCCGATGGGCTATGATTACCAGCCGGAAGGTTTTAGACCAGTTCGAGAGACGTGCCAAAAGGCTCATAGGTAACGACTCCTAAAAAAAGACAAGTTTTGAAGATCGGCAAAGTTGTAAATTCATATATCAATTTTTTATCTGATACATTTCGGGAAGTGTGCAGCGTAATCATAATCGATATCTGCATAATCTAATACCACCTTATAATTTTCTTTTGAAATGCGTTGCCTGAGCCGGTCTTTCCCAGTACAAAAATTGTTGGATACATTTCGGAGGTTGTGCATTTAGATTACTGAACTGCATTATTTAATACCACCTTGGCCTTTTTTCTATCGGCCTGCTTGTAGGTCAAAAAGTGACATAGTTTCATGGTTGATGTGCCAAAGACTCGAACGGAAAGGTATGACTCCACATTGTGATAAGAACGTCTATGATGTGAGATGCGTTGCCTGGGTGGGTTTTCCCCGATGGTTACAATCACGGTGTCTTCAAATCGAAAGTGAATCGCTTACTTCTAGGTAAGCATGCTTAAACGTTCGTAGACCGCATCATAACTTAATATCAGGCAAGATGGCGGTCAAGAGTAGACCCGACAAAATGACTATCTTGTTACTAACATAGTTCCACAGTTAAAGTGAATTATAATTAGGAATACGACAACGGACGACCGAGACGACCGAGATCTGAAGAGTTAAATGTACAACGCTCTAATGCATTCTGTCGGGACAGGAAATTTCGCAACAGATAGATGACTAAAAGCCTCATAAAGGTCCAACCACACGACATGACAGCTTAATAAAACGTCAGCTCAAAGAACAATACAAAGGCTAACAGCTAAATAGGACATAAGCGGAACTACAAGCACATTGATGCAGATGTCACTGCCAGGAAAATTTGCGGACAAAACGATACGAGAGCTGCAGAGAGGAAATGTGACGGATCATTTTAATTGCATGACTATAATAGATCCAACCGTTTATTTTCTTTTTGACAGCACCAATGGAACGTAACTGCGTCATGTTACGCAAAAGTTCACTTTTAAATGCGAGGTTTTAAAAATGTTGTTATGTGGCAGGCATGTTGCTTACCATCAGGCACATGTCCTGGTCGTCTCGCCACTCTCTATTAAAAAAAAAGTTCCAAAGACGCGAACAAAGAGGTTTTAGATTTTCTATTTTTGTGCCAAAAACGTCTAGGTTGTGGATTGCGTGCCTGAGCGGGTTTTCTCGATAGTTACAATCTTGGTATCTTCAAATCGAGAGTGAATTGGTTTCTTCTAGGTAAACACATTATTATCAAGCGAGATGGCGGTCAAGTGTATACTGTATAGGTAAACCTATAATAATTAAAAACAGTATATTTGAATCATCCATAGACCGATGAAGGTAATCAACAAAGGTCAACAAGGTACTCGTTTTAAAAAAAAAAGATACACAGTGCTTATAACACAAACTTAGAATATGTATTTATGATGTTAAACTACGATACAATTGAGTATTCTTACCTGTAAGAAACTGATTCACTCTAAACAAAAGATATACTAGATCGTTTTGTCGCATTGCCGAATACAGTTATGCTGGCACATAATTACTTACAATAAATAGCTGAAGCACGATATTTACCCAGTTCTATACGAATTCTAAGGACTATTCTAAAAATAAATCATTTCACGTACCAGTACTTACTCTATATAAGATATATATTTTTCCGTTTTCAGGTCACTGAGTCGCTGAAACGTCTGCGCGCTTCTAAGAAGACATCACGTTTTGCCGAGGATGTTGATTTCGAGAACAGTGTCGCGAATTTGGAAAACCGAGTCAGGATTTCGGACAAAATCCTGGAAAGCGTCGGTATCGGCTCTTCCGACGTGTCTGGTGCGAGGCGAGCTCTGCAAGAAAACGAGGAACGCACAGAGAAACGCATCTCCCGCAGGTTGCAGGCACAGAATGACGATTCTCAGCAGTCTCTGACGAAATGGACTGCGCTAAAGAACGTTGACGATGAGAGCGCAGCCTCTCAAAGAATGAGAGCCACCAGAGCCCGTTTGACCGATTTAGAAGATGAAATGTCCGAGCTGAATGAAAGGACTGCTGCCAGAGAGAAGCGTGCTGCACGTCTGCGCGCCCTTGTCGCTGATTCAGACTCTGCCGACACCACTATTGCCGCTTCGAAGATCACCATCCGTTCTGAAAAGGAGAAGAAACAAGTCACTTTCTAAAATAACAACTAATGTACTGGGTGTTAGGTTAAATGATTGACATATAATATTTTAAAAAATTACTCCATAGAACGACATGATTGATTATATTATTTTATCGTAATGTAAGGTAAAAACTTGCATGAAATAAATTGAAGGAAAACTAAACGGATGTGTTGGCTATTTTGCATTTTTTTACGAACTCTTCTCACAGCCACACATACTACTACTATGACATGTCATTCCTATTGTTTTCTATATTAAGAATACAAATTTCGAAACTATCTGTTGATATTTTTTAGCTAAAGCATTAGCTCAGTTAAGTATCTTCAATGAAATAAATTCACGGATGGCTTACTGTCGGAATGTAATTTCTCGACAAAGTAAGAACAAACAAATTTTGTTTAAAATACTAAATTTTCATTCTCCGAATATGTTGATTATTTAGCCTACACCTTGTATAAATTTTATTTTATTATATTAGTACTCACTAAAGCTTGTTTCGGAGCAAAGTGAGTTATGAGATAGATAAGTTTGCTAGGTGAATTCCTGCATTTGACAATGTACATGATCGCGTCGATGTTTATTTTATATTTGGATAGAATAAAATGCAATGTATTTCCCTTTTTTTATTTCTTAAATTTTGTATGGTTTATTGTTTGATCCCGTCCTATTGTGACTAAAAATATGGCTATGTTTTTATATTCAACAATTTTATGTTAGCTCTTGATCCCAATCTTGTCTAATATTAAGTGACAGTGCGGTCTATGATTTTCTTTCTCTCATGATTTTTTGTTGTTATAAGATAGTATCCAAACAATTAAGACTACCTGATACCTGATATGGTACCTGATGATACGAAATAAGTCAGTCTATAAAAACTGCACTAACCTCTATATTTTACTTTTTCTATTTTTTTTTTGTGGGTGGATTGTATCTACGAACACCAGGGTCTCTGCTTTTCATTATCAGATTTAAAAAAAGAAAAAATAACTGTTGTGCTTACTAGAGGAAGATTTTGATTTCTAATTTGTCTTACTTAAAGTAGTATTGCGTAGTCGCGGCTAGTCCAACTCCCGCAAGCAACACTTGTTCACAAGTATGACGAAAGAGTCAGCCATCGCTCTCCTTGGCCTTAGAATTTAGAGAAGAAGTAATCTGACATACATCGTCGTTACAAGAAGGAAGCATAAAAGGCCTGTTTTCATTTTGATTAGTGCGAGTGCGAGTGAGTAGTGCAGGTGCTGAGTGATTAGTAGCAAACACGTGTGGACACCGATTGATTATTGCGAGTGCATAGTAATCAGTCGCGATTACTCACTCGCACTCGCAATCGCACTCGCACTCTGAGTTGCACTAATCAAAATGCAAACCGGCCTTAAGCACAAGTGCTCAAGACATGCCTATGCTCAATTTTCGAAACTTTATTTTCTGTCTCAGTCAGTTTGAGTGACGTTGATTTTTTTCTGTACTGATTTTACTTGGCTCAAAACGGCAGTTGATAATAAGATCTTTAGGACAGTGCTAGTGGTATCCAGACCTAGACGCAGTGGCCGTTCTTCAAGATTGCAGTTTGTGCTTAAAATAGCTCGTACAGGGCACATTTAAAGCTAGTTAACATTTTCCTAATAGATACAAGATAGTGGATTTATAATTTTACTGGTTACATTGCCCTGCCAACTGGAACAAAGCTAATTTTGCACATTAATTCTTGACGCTATCGCTAGAATAATTAACATGAACGTGGGATTCGGCCAGGCAAGTACTGCGAAAATACCGTTCCTTCAATAAAATATAATTTAACGTATTGACGTTTCAATGATTCAAAGGAAGTGATTTTTACTATACTACTTTTCTGCCTAGGTGGGTTTTTCCCGATAGTTACAATCTTGGTGTCTTCAAATCGAGACTGATTCGGTTTCTTCTTCGCTTTGTCACCTAAAATCAGGCGACATGGCGATCAAGTGTAAACCTATTAAGTATAGTACAAAAAAATAAGAGTTCATTAGATTTGACATCGTACGTCGGAATCGCTGCAAAATCTACGAAAAATGATGACTAGCTTGGCAGGTGCTTCCCGCAGGATGGGTTTGAAAGTAGATAAAACTATGGTCATATACAACGCACATGTCGATCCGGGACTTGTTTATGTCCTCGGTACTCCTCTCGAATTTGTTAAAGAATATGCCTGCCTAGGTCAAATTCTACAATTCTATATTTTGTTTATTCTACTATTCATTTCTTCAAAAATACGTCCTGGCTGTACTACTTACTGTCCTGGTATTGTACTATGGTCGGTCCTTCATACTGAACTGAAACGTATACACTAACAGTGTATGGTAACTGAAGTGACAATGGGCCGGTCACATCTTTGAAAGAACCTATAATTGCTGGGGTAGACGTGCTCTAGAGTCGAGACCCCGTACTGGCTATCGTATAGTGGGACACCCTGAAGACAGTTAGAGCGACAACATAGGAAAGGTGGCAGGCAGCAAGTGGAAGCGAACAGCAGAAGAACGTGTCATGTGGCGATTCATAGGAAAGGACTACGTCCTAAGTGGACAATTATGAGATAGATTGATGACGATGATGATTGAAATAAAGTATAGAAACAACTTTGCGACTTTTCAGTCATCAGTTTTGTAGTGGGAAGTCAAGCAAGTCTAGGGAAATACCACACCTTTGCCGGTTAGTCTACCGCCAAGCAGTAATGTGCACAAATCACTGTGTTCCGGTCTGAAGGGTAATATTTTCAGATAAATTACAGAGTATAGAGATGGATCATCTTATATCTCTGAGTGACCAGCGCAGTGCAGTGCTAGGTAATGATTTGAACTCTTCGCTGTTGCTTTCTATGTATTGTCCTGCTCATCTTACCACTCTATACTGTAAAAAAACATAGCATCAAGTCTTCGTCTCACAGTACCTACTTAGTACACTACGACGATGAGCAGCTTCATTCACCATTCGACCATTAGACCATTGAAGTTAGTATGAGTGCATTGAATAGGGGACTGCCTGTGCGCTTTCTATGGTTCGTGTCCGAGGGATCGAGAATAGCAAGTGCCGTCCGCAACGAGGAATACTACCTGAATCTGTAAGGAATGGCTACCACAGCTTAATCAACCGATTAGGTGTATCAATTCTGCCATACAGAATCGCGCTCAATTTTGTAGGCAGTAGTGGCAATCTAACGTCAATTTTTAGGTACAGGTAAAGCCCTAAAAAACAAAATTGTCCGTCTGATCAATTATGGGCTGTATTTTTCGGTCCATTAAATGATCAAATCATTACATATTTTCTATGGCTACTATGAATCGACAAACAAGCAAAGTGGCTTATAATTGAGGTTGTATTTCTTTATTATTTTCAAGTGAGAGTGAAGTGCTACGATTTGGCACCTTGCAGAAAAATGGAGCAAAGCGTCGCCCTGTCTAACTGTTCTAGAAGCATGTGTATTTTGGGATTGGTTTTATAATGTTTGCGACATTATTCGAAGCCGTTTCTCCGCGGCACTGTCGTAATATTGTCTGATATGTTTGTTTATAATCAAAAGATTGGAATAATGGAGATACTTTGAATTTAGGTTATCATTCACTTCAAACGGTTAATATGGGTAACGGATAAAATAGTAAAGTTACACTGTTATCCACGTTGTGGTGTGTAAGTTTTTAAAGTCGATGAAACTTTTCACTTTGTCACCTATTGCTAAGCTACGACGCGGTCTACTACGATGGAGCTCATTTGCCTTGAAGAACCCGATACACTCACTACCTACTTGAAACTTATTTCCATCAGGGACTATCCTCTCAGGCAAAGCATTAATTTCACAGTTTGATGTTCTTACTTCGGAATAAATATAATACCTATATATATAATTAATGAACAGAGGTCATTGTCTGAAATTGATCAAAAAACGACTAAAATCAATTTTAATTCATTACTAGCGGCCCGCTCCGGCTTCGCTCGAATAATAACCTAGATATCAACTGCAGCGCCATCTGCCGGGCTGATTTGTGAATTTAAACCTTCCAGGGCCCTACCCAAACGTATACAAAAAAAAATCATTCAAATCAGTCCAGCCGTTTAGGAGGAGTTCAATAACAACGAAAAGTGGCATTGATTTTTACCCGACTAAGCGACGCAAAGGAGTGGTAATGTGTTTAACAGTCTATGTATGTATGTATGTATGTATGTATATATGTTTGTATGTTCCTTTGAGGCACTATACAGACCAAACGCCAGGGCCGATTTTTATGATTCACACGTCAATCGATTTCTCTTAATCTGGCGAGTGACACTAAAGACATGACATTAGTATAAGTCCAATATGGCGGCTTCAGGACGCCATATTGTCCAAATTAAAAAAATGAAAATCACCAAAATATGTCAAGAGGGGTATCGTTGAATAGGTATTTAAAAATAATGTTTAGCTTTCTCTCAATGTTTTTCGATTCGACTGACCGTTTAGGATGTATATCGATTTAAAGTTGAGTAACAACCATTCTCACATTTATAGGTTTTTAGGTAGCAGAAAACTTCGTATAACTAACTATACGTGTGAATGTGGATGGACATTATATACTAATGTATCTAGTAGGCATCGATATAAATTAATAGATGTGCCCTGAGCACCTTGAAATTGGTAATAAACTGGGTCTCTGTATGTATCGTAAGTGGTTTACAAACAACCAATCTACTTGACCCCTATAATCGCTAGCGGCGAGATTTGCTGTGGTTCTACTTATTTTGGTTGTTGACACCGAATAATGATAGGTAAAAACGTCCGGCGTCCACCGCGTCCTGCAACCGACTAGAACGGAAAGAGTGAGCTCACTCTTCCCAACGTTGACATGATTGCGTGCGCCGTGAAGTTTGGGATGGGATCTTGCGTTCTACGATCTATGCTAGTAGGTATATTGGACTACCTTTTTTTCGTACGTGCAGGAAATGTATTTACGCATACCCTACTGCCCCGCCCGGGAGACACAGCCGCGTTATGTTGCACTCTATATCATGTATGGATATGGTGCCCCTATCTACTAATAAACCTCTATGGGGTTTCAACTCTGCCTCTGATAGTGGGAACACGGAACCGCTCTCGGATTGCTCCGCCTCGGTCGCCCATCTCCAACTTCAAACGATTTAGTAGGTACTCAACGTCAATCGAAAACCTATACTAACACAAAACTTTGTAGTGTTTGTAGTGGTAGGCCTCTTGGCAGAGTCCGCCTGGGGAAGGACCACACCTTTGCCAATTATTCTACCGCCAAGCAGTAATGTGCAAACATTACTGTGTTCCGGTTTGAAGGGCGATGTTTCCAGAGAAATTACAGGGCTTAGAGATATAACAACTTAGATCTCTGGGTGACGAGCGCAGTGCAGTGCTAGGTAATGACTTGGACTCTTCATGTTCCAATAGCTGCGTGTCACTGTGCTGTTATGTGGCAGGCATGTTGCTTACCATCAGGCACATGTCCTGCTCGTCCCGTCACTCTTTATTTAAAAAAAAACTATAAATATGAATTACATGCAGTAGAAAATCCTACATATTATATCAGTAGAAACGAAGACATTTGGTCAACAACCAAAAGATGCATATTATTATGTTGAGCATATTAACATTCACAACATTGTTCATAACTAAAAAGTATTAAAAAAATATATAATTTAAAAATAAAAAAAATATATAATGTAATGTTCTTTTGTTAGAAAATATTGTATATATTTCAATAGTATTAATACAATAACATATTATAAAATTCTAGACCACCAGAAATCTAAATGCTTGTTATATTTCTCATACCTTTAAACGAGCAATTCTTGTACCTATATAAATATGTATATATATATATAGAATCTGAATCTCGGAAACGGCTCGACGGATTTTCATGAAATTATGTATGCAGGGGATTTCGGGGACGATAAATCGATCTAACTAGGTATTATAAAAAAAACGCATATTATGCGCGTTTTTAGACAATGAAAAACTGTCACATTAGACATTAGAATGTGAAGGTAAATTTCGGCGCGTGACGCGACAGCATAATTAGCTCAGACGGGAAATCGGGCGCTCATAGCGGTCACGAATTAGTAGCTCCGGGTTCAAATCCAGACGGGTTCTCTTTTTTTTCAATTCATTTTTTTTAAGAAAATCTATTTCATGTAGTCTTTTATCTGTAGGTATCTAAGTATATTTAGTATTTAAACCGAGCAAAGCTCGGTCACCCAGGTACTATAGATTAATAATTATAATGTTTTTTGTTTGGTTGTTTTGTTTTTTAATACGGTTCGAAAAAAGCTGGAATCTCAGACCCAGAATTCTTCCTCAAAGGCATAATAATAGATAGGTCCGCCAAACAGATAGACAGGCACCAGATCTCATTGCGCGCTCATGTCACTATCATAACAATACTAACTAATATGATAAAGCTGAAGAAGTTTTTTATTTCAACGCGCTTATCTCAGAAGCTATTAAACCGATTTCAAAAATTACTCCACCGTTGGATATGTACCTGATCCCTGAGTGCTATATATTATTATGTACCACGGAAGCCGGGTCGGACCTCTAGTAAACAATAATTTCAAATTCCTCACAGACCTTTCTTCTGAAAACGATTTTCGACAACATACGTGCCATGATTGTTCTTTCAGGAGTTGCATGAAGTAAATAATCATGTTATTCTGGGCGTCAATCGAATTGAATCGTAGCGTCTGTCTTGAAATGCAACAAGGTCATCCAAACGCAGTGACTAAGAGATATGTTTCGCAAATTGAATGTATGTACAGAGTGTGTCTATTGAGTTTGATCTCAAAAAAGCTATGATAAATGCTGGCTGGAAAGTTTGGCACAAAAACGTTCTCTTCGCAGACATCGACGCGAATTGTTGTAGTCACTGCCTCCCTCGGCGTAATCGTCATCGACTTTCTCAAGATAGTATTTTGTGAGAAATATCCACCAATATCTGTAGCTCACTGAGTAGATAGATAGAAAGACTTTATTGTGACACAAACATATTCAAATATTACACAGAAATACTTATTAACTAGTGCCACAAGTGGCGCCCTTATTGCTGAGAACAATCTCTTCCATGCAACCAGCACACAAGAAAATAGCCTACTTATACTCGTAGGTGGGGGAAGCGACATTCATAATAATACTACTACCTATTTATATCTATAACTACATAATTTAATATATATTCACCTATAATAGTAATAGTAATTTATTATTCAAAAGCTTACATTTCTATCTACTTACACCAAGATGTCATAACTAACCAAGAATAAAATACAATTTCAGCTTCAAGATGTTCACTGAAACCCACACTAGGTTATCCTGTGTCGTGGGTTTCAGGCTCTCTTCTAAACAGAGTAATTTTGATGAAGTTACAGCTACAATTACAAATGAAAATAGAGTTAAATGTGATATATAAATGTGAGACTACAATTTAACTGATACTATAAATATTAGACAATTACTCACAAAAGTGCAGACATGATGAACAATAAATTAAAACAACAATCAGTGTATTACAGCTTCAACCAGCAGATACCAACAGTCCTACCACCTACAATTTACTGGTGTCAACAGTTTTGCTTGAGTATTAGATATTTAATCACCATAGTAGATATATAATACTAGACGCAAAATAGATAGATAGATAGATAAACTCTTTATTGCACTTGCATAACAAGGAACAAAAATACATAATTATATATCCTAACTAGCGGCCCGTTCCGGCTTCGCTCGGACATAACCTAGATACTGTCTGCAGCGCCATCTGTCGGGCTTATTTGTGAACTTAAACCATCTTCGAATACACACACAAAAAAAAAACATTCAAATCGGTCCCGTCGTTTAGGAGTTCACTGTCAAATGATTAAATTACTAAAATGGCTACAAAAAATCAGGGGTTAGTGATAAAAGGTTAAAAATTTAAGGGTTGTATGTATGTATGTATTTTTTAACGCCACATTATAAAAAAATAAAAACAAAAAAATTTGAACAAAAATTAAAAAAAAAATGTTTGGGGTGAACAACCCCTAACACTTAGGGGTATGAAAAATAGCTAGTAGCCGATTCTCAGACCTACTGAATATGCATATAAAATTTGGTAAACATCAGTAAAGTCGTTTCGGAGGAGTAAGGAAACAAACACTGTGACACGAGAATTTTATATATAAGAAGATAATAATCCTAAGTTGATAAAAACTGCTATGAATTTAATGACGGTAAGACTTTATCTTTACTTTTTGTTTATTGTACAGGTGTAGGGACAATCGATAAAATTCACGTTTTACCTACGGGGTCTACCGCCTAACGAAAAACGCTTTGACGTTTTGGCATTGCCGTCTCTTTCATTTCAAGCGAGAAGAAAAGAGACAGCAATATCAAAGCATCAAAGCGTCAAAGCGTTTTTCGTTAGGCGGTAGAAGCGCCATGTTCGACATTAGTTATTTCATAGATGGTATTTTAGTACCTACGTTCTTTGGTATGCAGATGTAATTACTCTCGTTTTCAGAGCTTTTTTGGATTAGAAAATCTGGAACCGAATAGACTGTTACTATTCGGTTTCAGATTTCCTAATACAAAGAAACTCTGACCTTTTTGCCTAATACATAATGTTGTGTACCTAATGTTACAATTCTAAATACATATGAAACACAGAAACATGATAAATATTTGTATTTATAACACAAATATTTGTATTTATAATTTTCATGGATGGGAATCGAAACCATCGACCTCCAGCTTCGTGAGCGGGCTCACTAAGGGCTCATTATAATCTAACCCACGTGACCAGTCAAAGAAAACAAGCAGAAATTAATATTAATTAGTAAAATTTTAGAACATTCTATATATTGGCAATAACACTTTATACGACCATCGTATGCTCAACCAGAATTAACGTATGAAGCCAACTTATTAGTTGATACGTAATCTAATTAAAGTATGCTTTCCATAATGATTTTGCGCTTAGTCAATTAAAAAATTGGACGAGTTAGTTTTGTGTTAATTAAAATAAATCTATTTTAAATTCACAACTCATTGAAATTATTATCATCAACCACTTTACGCTAATTCCCGATCCCGTTTTCAACCGCCACCAGTTGCCATCCATATTTGCTCCATCTTGTATCTAGACTTCCTACGCTTCGCTTAACAATTCGCGGTTTCCATTCCAGAACTCCTCTACCACAATGTTTATCGGGACTGCAAATCACTGCCACTTTAGTTTGTTAATTAACGAAGCTAAGTCAGTGACTTTAGTTCTCTAACGAAATACCTTATTGCGAATGCAATATCTCATAGAAACCCGATATCCATAGATCTATAACTTAAATATATAGAGTTTACTAGCTGACCCCGCAAACGTTGTTTTGCCTTAGTGAACAACCCTTGTCACTTAGGGGTATGAAAAATAGCTAGTAGCCGATTCTCATACCTACAGAATATGCATATAAAATTTGGTTAAAATCAGTAAAGCCGTTTCGGAGGAGTAAGGAAACAAACACTGTGACACGAGAATTTTATATATAAGACGAGAATTTTATATATAAGATTACGAATAGATGAGTATATTTGGAGAAAAGAGAGAAGTTTCTTTGTTTGTTAGCAATTCGGTCGCTGTTGCAGGTCTCTTATTTGTCTATACAACCATTAACAAAAGTAGACGCTTAGTCCGGTCAATTTGGACATCCGAGCAAAACGGTAAATTTTAGTATCCAGAGTAGAGTGTCTAACTTTTTAGATCTTGGAACATTTGGCCCAGATATTTTCTTTTACTCAAAAATCAAACTCAAAGGAAACCAAACCATTGCATCTCTACGTCGTATAGCGCATTTACAATAGACCTGTCGTCGTTTCTCTGTATAGAGGTAGTATGCTTACTACCAATGTTATGTGACTTTATAAATTGCTGCTCGAAGCACTACTCGTTTTACGTGTCCTCCCATATTTCTGGTGCACTCCTGAAATGGTTAATGCGTATGCACCTATAATTACGGAAGGCGATAATACAGATAAATGACAAGGCCCTTGCGATATTTTTTAACGCTCGTAACTTTTTTTTCCTTCAATTTTCAAATGTAAAAATGAAAATTTAAGAATTTATATGCAATGTTATGCTTAGATTAGAGGTCTAATGTTTTAAATTAATGTAGTACCTAAGAGGTAGGTAAGAGCAATGATTGTATCAAATAGCAGCTTTCTGGCACATATCTGGAGGCTCATTATTTTACATAGATACCTACATGATATTTACAGTGTGATTAAAAATATCATCATCATCGTCATCAGCCGCAAGACGTCCACTGCTGAACATAGGCCTCCCACCTAGATTTCCACAACGAACGGTCCTGCGCAACCTGCAACCAGCGGTTTCCAGCAACCTTTGTCAGGTCATCTGTCCATCTAGTGTGGGAGGCCGTCCAACACTGCGTTTTCCGGTTTGTGGTCGCCACACGAAAACCCTTCTTCCCCATAGGTTGTCAGTTCTGCGAGCGATGTGGCTTGCCCATTGCCACTTCAGCTTGCTTACTCTTTGAACTATGTCGGCCACTTTCGTTCTTTTGCGAATATCCTCATTACAAAATATATAAGTATGGAAATGTTTGTAAAATATAAGATAATTATAAAATAAATTAAAGATTAAAAAACAGGTACTACAAATTATAGAAATGAGTAAAAGTAGCGAACCTGTTGTACTAATCCCACATATATAAGGTTCTCATACTAATAATTATTCAGGGATCTTCTAAGACGCTAAGTCTAGTGACATTGTGCTATTATTTCCTTGTACATTTCCTGTTACTCGGTCCAAGACGACAGCTATTGTTTACCTGGCATAATCCAAATGCCCGCGTCGTACGATCTTATGACTATTATTTATATAGTTCGATCGATCTTTGATCTATTTTTGACTTTGCACTGTACTGAGTGTCTAACAATGCTTGGTATGTAGGCATTACTACTTCATATGTCATCGTGGTTTTATCATTGTAACTGCTGTTAGCAGTTAACTTTTAACAATTAGGTTACGCATTAAGGCTAGGTACTCAATGTAGTTACCTTTTACAACAAAATAGATAACGTGCTATGCATGCTATGCACTTTTCATCAGGCACATGTCGTGAGGAAACCGGCTACATGTCGGTTTCCTCACGATGTTACTCCTAGAATCTTTCGAAGTCATGTGTCATCCACCAACCCGCACTGGGCCAGCGTGGTGGATTATGGCCTTAACGCTTTAAAGCTTTCATAAATGTATTATTTATTTAATTTCGTGTTGATAGTATTGAATTTTATATTATTTGTAACTACGTCATCCAGATACATGCAAACAAATTTTAATGCCCAGACAAACAATCGTAATGCCCAGGGTGCACCTCGTGGAGGTTCCCGAGCCACGCACACCATTCAATACCCAATCTGACCAATTTTTGAAATATAGATAAAAACTATGAACAGCAACTATGAACTGCGAACATCAGGAAAAATCTGTGGGGGTTTTAGTCGATAGGGCACCATACCTGTCATCGTCATGGTGTCGAGCCCGAGACACCTGCCCTGTCTCTTCACAGTGGACGATACGTAAAGGCATTTCCCCACAAATATTATAAAATATGTAAATCTGGGTCTTTTTATGTACCTATAGGTAATTAGTATGAATTTACAACTATATAAATACCTATTATATCAGCCATCTGCAAGCTTTTCTTAGAGTGGGGTCAGGTTATTTATTTATTTCTAATATTGAGCAAAAAGCTCCTTATCTTCCTTCCAGTTTTCTCTCATCAGCATCAGCAGCCCACTAAATGTTCCCACTGCTGGGACTCAAGGCCTTCTCTCGCAAGGAGAGAGTTAAGGCCATATATAATCCATCACGCTGGCCCAGTGTGGGTTGGTGGATGACACATGACTTCGAGTGATTCTAGGTACATTGTAACAACCCCCCCTCTAAAAAAAATTCTTTTATTATTATTTTAAGAAGTTTATCGTTTTAATAAAATAACTTGATGTTACTTGAATTGTTTTGATTTGGCCTTGTGATCGTCTAATAGTTAGGACTCTACGTTGTGATCGTATGTGTAACCCTAGATGAGATTTTGACAATGAATTTAACTATATAATTATCCCTATCACACATATAATTGATAGATAATTATTAATAATATTATAATTAATAATATAATTGAGAGATATTTTACGTATTAACTATATTATCTTTAAATTCTGAGTTATAATAATGAAATCAACCACTTAGTTTTCTATTGACAATAACAGTTAATTGATGGAAAAATATACACGCTAAATTAGTTCTATGTCAACCCACTTCCTCTACCGCCAAGTTACTAAACTAAAACAATGAATCAATATTAAGGTTGATAATGGATATATCAAGTTAGTTCAGAGGTTAAATTGTAGATGGCGCCATTTTAAATCATATATCAAAATAGTTTCATGGTAGCTTAATTTCCTCACATAGAATAAATAGAAGCTTATTATTAAATTTCAGAATAAATCCTGCAACAAAGTTAACTCTCTTTCCAATATTTCCAGATGTATTCCACTATCATCGAATGTCACCTTCATAAAATTATAGCTAGTAAATGACCTTCATGGATACTAATCAAATAGTCAGATATCGTCATAGCTCTAAAATGAATTCTTTAGTTATGAATGATTATAATAGGATTTATATAGCATCTTAAAATATTATGATAGCTTGATATCATGCATTCAATTTAGTTCCTATATATAGGTGCCGTTAGTATGGTGTCTTATTCATAGGCATCATTATAATAGTGCCCCATGTATAGATAATTGTACTGTTAAAAGTTTAAATCTGAATGCTCTACGTTTTATATTAAATTTAGTGTATTAAGTTTACCTAATGTTGTGCGAGTAGTAAAGGTAGTAGACAAGAAAAGAAAGATTTGATATAATTGAACGCTATTTATTTTTGATTTGGCTTAAGATGTATGATGGACAAGAACGACAACCGAAACTTTGATTTGTTACAAAGGTAAATACAGTATACATAGGCATATAAGAGCATATACTCAAGTAAAATATAATTCCAAGGTCTATCAGCTAGATTAATAGTTATATATTGTCTCTAGAGTTTACGTTTGCGATGTAACATTGAAATATTTAGTTTCCACCGAGCTGTTAAATTCCGATGTGGTTATATTATACAAAATAGTTTTTATTTTGTGGTAAAAAAGGGGCCCCTGGCCAGATCGCCGCACTTTGATCGCTGCCTACCCGCAAAAGACAAGAATACAGCGTCTCCCACAGAGTGCACCACGCGGGAATGCCGAGTTTAGTCCCTAACAAATTTGGTAGTTAAAAATGCCAAAATAAGATATCCAAGGGAAGGGGAGGATTTACCCAGGGATGGAAGAGTTTACATTCCTATTATATGTCTATGTCAGTCATACACATACAATAAATAAAATGTTGAAATCCCATAGAACTTTACTGTACCGATCGACAGCAAAAGGATGTGATTTCTGGAATAAAATGTTAACTAGTCTTTCAAAGCCAATCAATTTGTTAGACAAGCCTCAAAGGTTAAGTTTCCAATGCACCCTTGAAAGTTTTAGCTTCTATTGAGCTGTTCAATTTCAATGTAGAGTTGGCAGACGTTCCCCATTTCCGTTAGGAAGGTCTAACCAAGATGCAACCGATCCAATCAGATAATTTAAGGACATAGCTTAAAACATCTTCAACCCCATTTTCAGTTAGGTATCCGAATGCATTACACGTGAATGACTATTAAAAGGATGTCCGAAAATTAGCAGACTTCTGCATAAAGTGATAAGTATTGTTAAACTTTTCAAGGTACATGGAGAATCTCAAATCAGCGAGACTATCGAACAAAATTATGTATCAAACTGTTTGATAGTATATGTACATTTAATTGTTAACCCATAAATAAGATTGTATAACTTAGTTGTGTTCAACTGACCCCATCAGATAATTTAACAGCTGTATTGATATAACTTGATTTCTCAGAAATAAAAGTATCAAAACGTACACCCTGTATGATCCTCATTATTACATAATAATTATGCAGTTAGCTTCACATAATAAATGTCAACCAATCTATTTGAAAGTTGTTATGTCAATTCTTTTATGCATGCGAGTTTCCAATAACAAACTGAAACCTTGTATGAATTCTATCATTACTAAGTATAATTAATTTTCAGGCCGTCGATGTAATAACTGTTATGGTACATCTTTTATTTTCAAAATTATAGCGTCACTAAACTGACACCCTGTATGGAACTCTCCATCATGTAATTAAATTGCAGCCAATTGAAGAAATAGCTGATATTAAACACCTTTTATACAAATACATATTGAGTCACAAAACTTACACCCTGTATGAATTTCATTAACATATTATTAATTTACAGCCAGTCGATATGGTAGTTGTTATACATACCTAATACATATAGTAGTAGCATTCCTTTTATGTACGAAAGTATCAAGTCGCTATCTGACACCCTGTATGAAACTCATCATGTTATTAATTTACAGGCAATCGAAATAGTAGTTGTTATGCATACCTAATACATATAGTAGTAGCATACCTTTTATGAACAAAAGTATCAAGCACTAACTGACACCCTGTATGGATCCATTATTATGTTATTAATTTACAGGCAGTTGATATAGGTACCTAGTAGTTGTTATGACATACCTTTATGTACAACAGTATCAAGTCACTATCTGACACCCTGTATAGGTCCGTTATTATATAATTATTAACAAACAGTGGAATTGGTAGTTGATATGCATACCTAATACATAAAGTAGTTGCATACCTTTTATGTACAAAAGTGTAAAGTTACTGACACCCTGTATGAATCCATTATTATATTATTAATTTACAGACAGACAATTTAATAGTTGTTACGGCATATCTTTATGTACAAAAGCATCAAATCACTAACTGACACCCTGTATGAAATTCTCTTTACGTACCATACACATAATTTACAGACACGAGATAGGTATAAAAGCAGTTATGGAATGGAAATAACGAGTCACAAAGTTACACCCTGTACGAATAACGACGGAAACCTTTATGAGGAGTCCAATACGTATCTAGGTTATTTGAAGTCATAAATAATATCCGAACTGGGACTCGAACCGTACTACTTAGGTAGGTACGTATTATCCCGTACATGTGCGTAATTTCATCAACTCAAAATGGCGGGAAAACTTCTTTAGACTAACATGAATCTAGAAAATGTTACAGTCATAAATAATAATAGAACTGGCTGGGAATCGAACCCACAACCCTCGCTAAAATGCCGTGATAAGAACCCATGGTGTAATAAAATATCTGTAAATCGAACAATGACGGAACCCTTATGAGGAGTTCAATACGTATCTAGGATATTTGAAATCACAAATAATATCCGAACTGGGACTAGGTACTACTTAGGTAGGTACGTATTATCCCGTACATGTGCGTAATTTCATCAACTCAAAATGGCGGGAAAACTTCATGAGACTAACATGAATCTAGAATACCTATGTTGCAGTCATAATAATAATAATAGAACTGGCTGGGAATCGAACCCACCCCTCTGTTCCAACCATGTGCGTAATTTCCCCAACTTAAAACGGTGAAGGAAAGCTTCATGAGAATAATACTAGCGTGTAACTTGAACATTTTGAAGACACAAATGCCGTACCAAAAACCATGACTAGCACAGTGGCTTACCCGCCCCTTATCTACTCCTTCCTGTAAGAGAAACCCAGCGTCCCAGTGGTCATCCATCGCGACACCAAATTAAAGTTGGATAAAACTCACCCTCGTTTATCTTCATACAAAACCCGTTTGAATATCCTTACTCCGTTTATATATATATATCAACATTATTCCGATTATATCTCCATAGGGCTTGTATGCTTGCTTCATTTATTTGTAAACCACGTAAAACTCCCAAAATTCACCACTTAAAAATCCTAAAAGATAAGAACGCATCTTTTTCGTCCCGCCACTTATTACCGAATCCCTCTAAGTCCCCCCGTTTTTCGCGCTATCCCGCCGATCTCAACAAGCGTTCCCCGCCAAATTTCGTTTCCGCTCCAAAATCTTATCTTGACCAATTATCGCGTATCAATATAGCTTATAATGACTTATGCTTAGTAATTTAACTAAATATCTTCCACTACAGTACTTGATGGATTATTCAATAATGTTCAATAATTATTTAACAATTTTTGGCAGTCTAATTAATCTGATTATCAGTGCCGTTCCTAATTTTAATATTATTATCTTATTTTATTTAAATCAACTAGTTTCTTCCATACTTTCTTTTTCGTCATCTTCTGTCTCGCTCGCTCACTCCAGTTTTCAAATCAGCTGTCTCTTTCTAGCACCTCGGCACGCATCTATTCAGAAACAAATTACACAATGAAATTACTTAGGTAATTTATTTTACACTTACAATTTGTTTTGCTATTTTTTATGCTTTATTAGACAAAATCATGAGGTTTAAATTATCCTTTACTAAATCTCAATTCGAATTATGATCTTTCATTTTCGCAAACAATTTTATTTCCGGTCGAAATTAGTGATAGGGCGTTTTCAATCAGCCAAAGCCAAACTAATCGAATCGATTCGATTCAAAATTAAATTAACAAAATAAACTATATGTTTGTTTTATCATAATTTACAATACAATTTTAGCCTCGATGCAAAAGAGGGGTGTTATAAATTTAATGTCGATGTCTGTGTGTGTGTGATCGTAGCTCTCAACAGATGGGCCGACTTCAACACGGTTTCCGTTCTTATTAATTAACACCAACCTAGATAATTTCTAAATAGCTTAACCAATTTTAGTAAATTTGAACATCCTGAGCACTCTGAAAGAAAAGATAGTTTCCATTTCGATTATTAATCTTTATGACAATATTTATCTAAACAAAACCAAAGCATACAACTAGTAAACATTGACGTATGAATTTGAATTAAGTGGATAATGAGATATAGTTGTATTCCTAATCTTCATGTTATTTGTCAATACATAATTAATTAATGTGAATGATGTAGTCTCTGATAATAATTATTCAATTCAAAAGTCAAGTTAAAGAAACCAATTCGAGTCGACTCGATTATGTACTCGAGGCCGTGATTACTCGCGGTGACGTCGTCTCCTCCCTAACCAAACAAACAATACGATGTTTTGTTTTGATTGTGAAATACCGACTTTAAAGTAATTATATGCGCCCAGTAAGTTAATAACTAATTTAAAGTGTTTTTTAATGTGAACAAACAATAGTGTGTGCCCGAGCTACTCCTATAAATTCATACATATTATGATTTCCAATCCACAACAGTCACCGGTAACCTACAAATTCAAGGTATGTATCAAGTTGTTATCTTATTACATATTATTTATTTAAACTTTAATGCTTATTATCATTATCCCCGTCACGCGGCAAACCTGAAATATTTATAAGGAGATAAGAACCCATACTGTCTTCATAAAACTGTCAAATCCTGGATGTAAACATCTTCTTTATGAACAAATAATATATCGCTACAACTTTAAAGTATCATGTAGTACCTATTGTGAATAACTTTCACTTGGCTATACTCATATGATCCAGTGATATAAAACTGTATTATGTATATTACCAGAGCTATCTACCAGAGATTCTGATAACAAATTCACTAAAATTTTATCTAGATAATTTTCACTATATAATCCCTTCTAAATTACTCGCTGAGGCGAAAACTACTTTTTAGTTTATAAAACTAACCCAGTGTGTGCTTGGTGAATATAATTCAAACTAATTCCAATGGAATTCAACACACTTTTTCCAAAATTCTAAAAGAAGGATTTCTCCCCGAGGAAACTGAAATAATAATTTTATCAACATAATTCTTATTTCTTATCTTTTGTGTCCACAGTGTATCTGGTGATGTCTCAGCCCTCAGTCACCGTGCTCTGCCCCTTCTTGACCGATGACCTAGGCCTGAGATCTGACCCCTGAGCCCGTCGACCAGCAACCTTTCTCCGGAATGCAGCCTAGCCTATCTCAGCCAAGCCCCAGCTCTGAAATGATACCTTTATTCAACAAGACATTTAGACTGCACATTACCATCAGTATTTTATCCTATTACTGACTCAGCAGAAGATTAAATCAAGGAATAAACCTACAAATATAGTTTAATTTTGTATGACAAATTTAATAAACCATTTCTGCTAACGAGGACAACTTTTGGACCGTTACACCAACCCCCAAAAAATTACGCAGATTTTTAATTTAGTAACGCGGAGTAATTTTTTTTTTCAATGTTTAATTTTTTTTTTTTTTTTTTTTTTTTCAAAAAAAATTGATTAAGATAAAATATTAAACTTTCTAAAAAGAACTAAATAAATTTATCAAAATTTAAGTTGCAGCAACAGATTTATGTGTAAGAGTGAATATGTATCCCTACAACAATATGAAAGTGTTTTTAAACCATCCATGAACAATTGTCATGACCTCTCAGACGCTTGTTTTGTTGGTATAAAGCTATAAAGTACACTTTTATTCTTGTCGACACATCGTAAAAACACTAGAGAAAATTGGTTGTTAGGCAATTCAGTCCGATTGACACAGGTCAGTCTAATATAGGTAGATCATACTTATGTTTACCCACATGCTACTGGCCCACCCCCGCGTTTTATACGAGCATCTCTTGCAATCAAATAAAAAGATTCTGTATAGCGAATACCCTGAACAAGAATCGGAGATTCCAATCTAATGGTCTACAGTTGGAACATGTAGAGTGTTGATTTTAGAATTGGCTGCGTGTAGAGTGTCGAATTCAAGGAAACTGCAAAACACAGTGATTTTTACCATTGAGGTCTATCCTAACACCAAAGGGTCTCCTCCCTCGAATCCGATTGAAAAGTGTAGTTACTGTCTCAAACTTTGACAAACTGTCTCATAACCAACAGTGCTAAAACCTTGAGCCCCTTCGTACCGAAATAAAATTTGATATACATATATTATCACTCATCGCCTTTCATTATCCTTTAATATATAATCATTCGAGCAACCTTTCAATCACCCGACTTCCATAGAAACACGCTGACTCAATCCATCAACAACTGTTCGCTGAGCTATGAGACTAAGTTTAAAATTTGTGCTTTTAACTAAAGTATTATTAAACCAATATACTGAACACCAAAGGAATTTTATTTTTTCTACTTTTAATCCCAACCCTAAAATTACTTTCCAATAAATCTTGCCTAAGAGTAACAAACAAGTACAATAAAATATTAAAGTTCAATATTTCCAAATCTTACCAATAAATCTTGCCTAAAGTAACAAACAAGTAAAACAAAACATTGAATTAAAATAAAAACATTACCTTTTCAGAATGACTCAAGAAGAAAATCCAAATACCAGTTTACTATCCATCAATTTTGTATATATAGGAATTGATAAATTATATCAAAATGTTATCATGGCACTCAAGTTTGTTTTCCTCTTTTATTTCTTTCAATTTATATCTGGTCTCCCTGTATGCTGCTCTTTTCCCATACATCTATTTAATCTTATTCATAAATAACGTAATCTGAAACCTTAAAATTTAATATTAAAACACCCTCAAATAACAAATTCTAACAACACAATATTATAAAAGATTATCACATGTAACATATCTTTATCATGATCTTTAGAGCTCATAAAATTATATTCTTAAATTTACAATTATGGTAAGACATTTTTTTTTTCTCTTCAATTAAGGTATTTCATTCTTTGGTTCAAGATAAGTTCGTAGCTGCATAATAATCCTGGCAGAGCAATGAAATTTATTGACCAACACATTGAGTTATAGTCACTTGCATTGGAACATAACCAAATATAGTATTTCTTGTATCCTACAAAATACGTGGACACAGACATATGATCAGATATTTGCATTGGTCACTTAAAACCCCATTCTCTTATCGTAATTTACAATCATAATACAAAATACACTAATTGTTATTACCGTATAAGTTAACACACTTATTATTTACTTCCCCAAACATTTGCAATTTTTTTTTTTTTTTTTTTTTTAGTTGTAACAATATCCTTATTTCCTTAATCGGTAGTCTTATCTTAATAATATTAAATGATAGTCAGAAAGTCAGTCAATCAATCTCTAAAGTCACCTCTGTCTGAAGTCATTGTTTCTGTATAAAAAAATAATTTCTATGGCAAATTACACAGCTTCTGTTTTTTTTTTCTTACAGAATTTGTATGTATAACCAACCCCCTAGCTGTTCAATTTTAAATCTCTTTCAATAACAAGAACCTGATTAATCTGTTATACAATAACCTTATAGTGTAAATACAGTTTGGTTACTTAATACTGGTTATTTCCCTCATGGCTATGTATAGATGGAACAATATTACTCTTTCTGGATATAACACAACTTTACAAAAATATAACTATCACACTTCTCATTTATCTACCTAGGTTCTCACGTCATACTCGTTTTCTCATGACAACTGCTCTTGAATCACTAACTCACATTATTTTATGCAAAATTAAACACTCCTTTAAAATATAAAATCGAAATCAGCTAGTATTATCCCGCCAGACGATACAGAATAACATATTCAAATTATATAAAATCCAACAAAACTTGTCTACTAACTTAGTTTATAATTATTTAGATACATTATTAACAACCCCCGATGCTAGCAAGTTCAAAAATATTACTCAAAATTTGTTAATTTGAATATATGCCATATTTTTTTCATATCTGCAAGTTAGCAGTCTCCTATTATGTTATTATCAAAATTAGTTTATTTTACTCTGAATGCACATGCAACCCCCCACGTTTTAAGGTTTAATTTTTTTAGCTATGTGTGTTAAACGATTACCATATCATCCAGTAATTTATGTTGTGTAATAAATCTAAGTTCTTAAGATGTACTAGAATAATGTGAACCAACCCCCAAAGTTTCCAAGTTAAATTTCTTTAGCAAAGTTATTATAATTACCACCACGCTGAAAATAATACTATTCTAATATTATACTAGACTGCGAAAAGAATTTAAATTGTCAAAATCTACTTCGGATCCATTCTCACGGCAACAAATTGTCCTGCTAAGGACTTTTTTATTATTATAACTATTTTTTTTTATTAATTTTATTTTTTTATTAATTTTATTTATTATTATTATTTTGTTATTATTATTATTTATTATTATTATTGGCACTTTATCCTGGTCTGCGGCGCCCATATTGTAACAACCCCCCCTCTAAAAAAAATTCTTTTATTATTATTTTAAGAAGTTTATCGTTTTAATAAAATAACTTGATGTTACTTGAATTGTTTTGATTTGGCCTTGTGATCGTCTAATAGTTAGGACTCTACGTTGTGATCGTATGTGTAACCCTAGATGAGATTTTGACAATGAATTTAACTATATAATTATCCCTATCACACATATAATTGATAGATAATTATTAATAATATTATAATTAATAATATAATTGAGAGATATTTTACGTATTAACTATATTATCTTTAAATTCTGAGTTATAATAATGAAATCAACCACTTAGTTTTCTATTGACAATAACAGTTAATTGATGGAAAAATATACACGCTAAATTAGTTCTATGTCAACCCACTTCCTCTACCGCCAAGTTACTAAACTAAAACAATGAATCAATATTAAGGTTGATAATGGATATATCAAGTTAGTTCAGAGGTTAAATTGTAGATGGCGCCATTTTAAATCATATATCAAAATAGTTTCATGGTAGCTTAATTTCCTCACATAGAATAAATAGAAGCTTATTATTAAATTTCAGAATAAATCCTGCAACAAAGTTAACTCTCTTTCCAATATTTCCAGATGTATTCCACTATCATCGAATGTCACCTTCATAAAATTATAGCTAGTAAATGACCTTCATGGATACTAATCAAATAGTCAGATATCGTCATAGCTCTAAAATGAATTCTTTAGTTATGAATGATTATAATAGGATTTATATAGCATCTTAAAATATTATGATAGCTTGATATCATGCATTCAATTTAGTTCCTATATATAGGTGCCGTTAGTATGGTGTCTTATTCATAGGCATCATTATAATAGTGCCCCATGTATAGATAATTGTACTGTTAAAAGTTTAAATCTGAATGCTCTACGTTTTATATTAAATTTAGTGTATTAAGTTTACCTAATGTTGTGCGAGTAGTAAAGGTAGTAGACAAGAAAAGAAAGATTTGATATAATTGAACGCTATTTATTTTTGATTTGGCTTAAGATGTATGATGGACAAGAACGACAACCGAAACTTTGATTTGTTACAAAGGTAAATACAGTATACATAGGCATATAAGAG
Organism: Ectropis crepuscularia; assembly: GCA_963693475.1. Classification (NCBI taxonomy): domain Eukaryota; kingdom Metazoa; phylum Arthropoda; class Insecta; order Lepidoptera; family Geometridae; genus Ectropis; species Ectropis crepuscularia. Next base: position 23,840,200 of record OY856338.1, read on the forward strand.
CATATACTCAAGTAAAATATAATTCCAAGGTCTATCAGCTAGATTAATAGTTATATATTGTCTCTAGAGTTTACGTTTGCGATGTAACATTGAAATATTTAGTTTCCACCGAGCTGTTAAATTCCGATGTGGTTATATTATACAAAATAGTTTTTATTTTGTGGTAAAAAAGGGGCCCCTGGCCAGATCGCCGCACTTTGATCGCTGCCTACCCGCAAAAGACAAGAATACAGCGTCTCCCACAGAGTGCACCACGCGGGAATGCCGAGTTTAGTCCCTAACAAATTTGGTAGTTAAAAATGCCAAAATAAGATATCCAAGGGAAGGGGAGGATTTACCCAGGGATGGAAGAGTTTACATTCCTATTATATGTCTATGTCAGTCATACACATACAATAAATAAAATGTTGAAATCCCATAGAACTTTACTGTACCGATCGACAGCAAAAGGATGTGATTTCTGGAATAAAATGTTAACTAGTCTTTCAAAGCCAATCAATTTGTTAGACAAGCCTCAAAGGTTAAGTTTCCAATGCACCCTTGAAAGTTTTAGCTTCTATTGAGCTGTTCAATTTCAATGTAGAGTTGGCAGACGTTCCCCATTTCCGTTAGGAAGGTCTAACCAAGATGCAACCGATCCAATCAGATAATTTAAGGACATAGCTTAAAACATCTTCAACCCCATTTTCAGTTAGGTATCCGAATGCATTACACGTGAATGACTATTAAAAGGATGTCCGAAAATTAGCAGACTTCTGCATAAAGTGATAAGTATTGTTAAACTTTTCAAGGTACATGGAGAATCTCAAATCAGCGAGACTATCGAACAAAATTATGTATCAAACTGTTTGATAGTATATGTACATTTAATTGTTAACCCATAAATAAGATTGTATAACTTAGTTGTGTTCAACTGACCCCATCAGATAATTTAACAGCTGTATTGATATAACTTGATTTCTCAGAAATAAAAGTAGCAAAACGTACACCCTGTATGATCCTCATTATTACATAATAATTATGCAGTTAGCTTCACATAATAAATGTCAACCAATCTATTTGAAAGTTGTTATGTCAATTCTTTTATGCATGCGAGTTTCCAATAACAAACTGAAACCTTGTATGAATTCTATCATTACTAAGTATAATTAATTTTCAGGCCGTCGATGTAATAACTGTTATGGTACATCTTTTATTTTCAAAATTATAGCGTCACTAAACTGACACCCTGTATGGAACTCTCCATCATGTAATTAAATTGCAGCCAATTGAAGAAATAGCTGATATTAAACACCTTTTATACAAATACATATTGAGTCACAAAACTTACACCCTGTATGAATTTCATTAACATATTATTAATTTACAGCCAGTCGATATGGTAGTTGTTATACATACCTAATACATATAGTAGTAGCATTCCTTTTATGTACGAAAGTATCAAGTCGCTATCTGACACCCTGTATGAAACTCATCATGTTATTAATTTACAGGCAATCGAAATAGTAGTTGTTATGCATACCTAATACATATAGTAGTAGCATACCTTTTATGAACAAAAGTATCAAGCACTAACTGACACCCTGTATGGATCCATTATTATGTTATTAATTTACAGGCAGTTGATATACCTAGTAGTTGTTATGACATACCTTTATGTACAACAGTATCAAGTCACTATCTGACACCCTGTATAGGTCCGTTATTATATAATTATTAACAAACAGTGGAATTGGTAGTTGATATGCATACCTAATACATAAAGTAGTTGCATACCTTTTATGTACAAAAGTGTAAAGTTACTGACACCCTGTATGAATCCATTATTATATTATTAATTTACAGACAGACAATTTAATAGTTGTTACGGCATATCTTTATGTACAAAAGCATCAAATCACTAACTGACACCCTGTATGAAATTCTCTTTACGTACCATACACATAATTTACAGACACGAGATAGGTATAAAAGCAGTTATGGAATGGAAATAACGAGTCACAAAGTTACACCCTGTACGAATAACGACGGAAACCTTTATGAGGAGTCCAATACGTATCTAGGTTATTTGAAGTCATAAATAATATCCGAACTGGGACTCGAACCCATTAGGTACTACTTAGGTAGGTACGTATTATCCCGTACATGTGCGTAATTTCATCAACTCAAAATGGCGGGAAAACTTCTTTAGACTAACATGAATCTAGAAAATGTTACAGTCATAAATAATAATAGAACTGGCTGGGAATCGAACCCACAACCCTCGCTAAAATGCCGTGATAAGAACCCATGGTGTAATAAAATATCTGTAAATCGAACAATGACGGAACCCTTATGAGGAGTTCAATACGTATCTAGGATATTTGAAATCACAAATAATATCCGAACTGGGACTAGGTACTACTTAGGTAGGTACGTATTATCCCGTACATGTGCGTAATTTCATCAACTCAAAATGGCGGGAAAACTTCATGAGACTAACATGAATCTAGAATACCTATGTTGCAGTCATAATAATAATAATAGAACTGGCTGGGAATCGAACCCACCCCTCTGTTCCAACCATGTGCGTAATTTCCCCAACTTAAAACGGTGAAGGAAAGCTTCATGAGAATAATACTAGCGTGTAACTTGAACATTTTGAAGACACAAATGCCGTACCAAAAACCATGACTAGCACAGTGGCTTACCCGCCCCTTATCTACTCCTTCCTGTAAGAGAAACCCAGCGTCCCAGTGGTCATCCATCGCGACACCAAATTAAAGTTGGATAAAACTCACCCTCGTTTATCTTCATACAAAACCCGTTTGAATATCCTTACTCCGTTTATATATATATATCAACATTATTCCGATTATATCTCCATAGGGCTTGTATGCTTGCTTCATTTATTTGTAAACCACGTAAAACTCCCAAAATTCACCACTTAAAAATCCTAAAAGATAAGAACGCATCTTTTTCGTCCCGCCACTTATTACCGAATCCCTCTAAGTCCCCCCGTTTTTCGCGCTATCCCGCCGATCTCAACAAGCGTTCCCCGCCAAATTTCGTTTCCGCTCCAAAATCTTATCTTGACCAATTATCGCGTATCAATATAGCTTATAATGACTTATGCTTAGTAATTTAACTAAATATCTTCCACTACAGTACTTGATGGATTATTCAATAATGTTCAATAATTATTTAACAATTTTTGGCAGTCTAATTAATCTGATTATCAGTGCCGTTCCTAATTTTAATATTATTATCTTATTTTATTTAAATCAACTAGTTTCTTCCATACTTTCTTTTTCGTCATCTTCTGTCTCGCTCGCTCACTCCAGTTTTCAAATCAGCTGTCTCTTTCTAGCACCTCGGCACGCATCTATTCAGAAACAAATTACACAATGAAATTACTTAGGTAATTTATTTTACACTTACAATTTGTTTTGCTATTTTTTATGCTTTATTAGACAAAATCATGAGGTTTAAATTATCCTTTACTAAATCTCAATTCGAATTATGATCTTTCATTTTCGCAAACAATTTTATTTCCGGTCGAAATTAGTGATAGGGCGTTTTCAATCAGCCAAAGCCAAACTAATCGAATCGATTCGATTCAAAATTAAATTAACAAAATAAACTATATGTTTCTTTTATCATAATTTACAATACAATTTTAGCCTCGATGCAAAAGAGGGGTGTTATAAATTTAATGTCGATGTCTGTGTGTGTGTGATCGTAGCTCTCAACAGATGGGCCGACTTCAACACGGTTTCCGTTCTTATTAATTAACACCAACCTAGATAATTTCTAAATAGCTTAACCAATTTTAGTAAATTTGAACATCCTGAGCACTCTGAAAGAAAAGATAGTTTCCATTTCGATTATTAATCTTTATGACAATATTTATCTAAACAAAACCAAAGCATACAACTAGTAAACATTGACGTATGAATTTGAATTAAGTGGATAATGAGATATAGTTGTATTCCTAATCTTCATGTTATTTGTCAATACATAATTAATTAATGTGAATGATGTAGTCTCTGATAATAATTATTCAATTCAAAAGTCAAGTTAAAGAAACCAATTCGAGTCGACTCGATTATGTACTCGAGGCCGTGATTACTCGCGGTGACGTCGTCTCCTCCCTAACCAAACAAACAATACGATGTTTTGTTTTGATTGTGAAATACCGACTTTAAAGTAATTATATGCGCCCAGTAAGTTAATAACTAATTTAAAGTGTTTTTTAATGTGAACAAACAATAGTGTGTGCCCGAGCTACTCCTATAAATTCATACATATTATGATTTCCAATCCACAACAGTCACCGGTAACCTACAAATTCAAGGTATGTATCAAGTTGTTATCTTATTACATATTATTTATTTAAACTTTAATGCTTATTATCATTATCCCCGTCACGCGGCAAACCTGAAATATTTATAAGGAGATAAGAACCCATACTGTCTTCATAAAACTGTCAAATCCTGGATGTAAACAACTTCTTTATGAACAAATAATATATCGCTACAACTTTAAAGTATCATGTAGTACCTATTGTGAATAACTTTCACTTGGCTATACTCATATGATCCAGTGATATAAAACTGTATTATGTATATTACCAGAGCTATCTACCAGAGATTCTGATAACAAATTCACTAAAATTTTATCTAGATAATTTTCACTATATAATCCCTTCTAAATTACTCGCTGAGGCGAAAACTACTTTTTAGTTTATAAAACTAACCCAGTGTGTGCTTGGTGAATATAATTCAAACTAATTCCAATGGAATTCAACACACTTTTTCCAAAATTCTAAAAGAAGGATTTCTCCCCGAGGAAACTGAAATAATAATTTTATCAACATAATTCTTATTTCTTATCTTTTGTGTCCACAGTGTATCTGGTGATGTCTCAGCCCTCAGTCACCGTGCTCTGCCCCTTCTTGACCGATGACCTAGGCCTGAGATCTGACCCCTGAGCCCGTCGACCAGCAACCTTTCTCCGGAATGCAGCCTAGCCTATCTCAGCCAAGCCCCAGCTCTGAAATGATACCTTTATTCAACAAGACATTTAGACTGCACATTACCATCAGTATTTTATCCTATTACTGACTCAGCAGAAGATTAAATCAAGGAATAAACCTACAAATATAGTTTAATTTTGTATGACAAATTTAATAAACCATTTCTGCTAACGAGGACAACTTTTGGACCGTTACAACATGTCGATTTCTTCACGATTTCCTTTTCCTTTACCGTTCTAAGTTAGCGGCATTACGCACATGACTTCAAAAAGACAGTGGTGCGTGTGGGGTTTGAACCCGGGGTCTCCGGATCGGCAGGCGCCGTTCTCCCGACTAGACCAGCCGTAACTTTTCTCTACCTCCAACTAATCCACTAGTCTTTCCGTTGTTCATCGAACTCGGCGTACCAAAGTTTTTTTGGTCTGCCACGTCGTCGGCTACGATCTACATCCACTGCGTGATCATTTTGGTCCACAGATCATCCGACAACCAACAAACGTGTTCAGGCCAATTTCACTTCAAAAATACTTCACTTCAGTAATAAAATATTAATAATGTAAATGTTTGTACATTCATAAATAAAAACACTATTGTTCTAATAATAGCGTTTTTTTTTTATGAATGTACAAATGTTTAGTGAGTAATAGATTACTCACTAAATACAAAATACTCTGTGGTGTATTTCACTACAGTAGGTGAAAATAGAGTATAGCTGCCTTATGTCTTACGATAAAGGAAAAAGGGTTTCACTCTGAGTATATAGCTATTTTCCGTTGTAACGTTAATAATATCCAAGGTATGTAGTCACATTATGAAAGAACAAAAAAGTATGGCAAAAAACTGCTGGCAACACGCTTTGATTTTTTTTAAATCCACATGTGTGAGCACACACTTTGGCTTGTACTAATAGTACATATAAAAATATCCATGACTCGCCATGGCAAACACAGAAAATATATATATAACGAGCATAAATACCCCACTTTATGTTCCCTGGATTTGTTAGCTGGATTTTGTCTCCCAAAGAGAAAAAGGCCAAAAATTGTGTAGGACAAGTGTGAATTATACATAATATTTAAAAGAAGTCTTACTCTACTTAGACCAGGGGTAATGAAAAGAACAGACAATAAAATAGATTCTTGACTCTCAAAAAAAAAAAGACTTGTCTCTTACCATCTACATGGTTTTGCTACTAATATCAAGACAGCTATGTTGCAGTTTGCGTGTCAGTTATGTATTGCAACAGCTCATTTCAATAAAATAGTATCCTTATAGCGTTAGTTTTCTTTAAATACTATTGTTTTGTAAATTGGATATTTTGATCGATCGTTGATAAAATACCACAAACTGTCTTAAATTTTGATGAGCCTATATTAAAAGATTCTTATTATTTTGCAACGCAACTCGACAGCAACGATCGGTCTATATTTATCTAAAAGGCAAAAGTGATTGAGGTGACTGATAGATCAACGCACAGCCGAAACTGAAACTAGAAACTAGAAAAACTAGGGCTAGAAACTTAAAAATGAGCACATATATTTTTCTTATGACGTAGAAACTCACTGAGGAAGGATTTTTCAAACTTCAAGAGTAAGATCCCAGAGCTCCCAGACGTCACCTATTTTCTGATGAATGAAATGTGGACGATTGAGTAGAGTTAGTAAGTACTAAGAACACATGCTTACTCGCTAACTTGCTTATACGGCCAATTTTGAGATATGGGGTAATGAAGGTACATACAAACATTACTTACTTCACGTATTTTCTAATAAGTGATTTTCACGTATGTTGTAGGCAATATCCTTAAAAACAAGGTCCCAATACTCCCAGACACTTTCCGTCAGCCGTTTTGCTTAACAACTCCAAAATAATAATTTAACTTCACTTAAATTCTCATGCTCCATTTGTAAGATAGAAATAAACTTATAGAAAAAAAAATACAAATGGATGGATTCATTTAGCCCCACTACTCACCAGCCAGGTCTACACCTCCGTGTTAGGGTATAGTAGGTGAGTTATGTGATAAGGTTTCACCTTGTCTCAAATACCTACCCAAAATTTGCTGCCAGCTTTCGGAATATGGTGTCAGACGCCTCCGCGACTAGATAACCCCAAGGCCCCAACATGGTGACTTCGTGACCCTCCTTAGTTGCAGCGGTACTCATACTCCGGGCAACTTACATTGCCGCATCTTGGCATCTCGGCTTGAAGCCAAAGCCTAGATGAGCGGCCCCACCGCGGGTGGGTAGTAACCAGGCCACTGCTACTAAGTCCCCACCAATGTCAATGACAACAAAATATTACTTAATACATAAATTTATAAAAAAATATGTCAATTATTATTAATTGATATATATGTATGATTAGCAGCGTCCCGCGGTATTACCCGCGTAGTTCCCGTTCCCGTTGTTCCCGTTGTGTTTTCCGGGATTAAAAAGTAGCAAATGTGTTCTTCCAAACTGTAGTCTATATGTGTTCGAAATTTCAGCCCGATCCGTTCATACGTTAGGACGTGATTGAACAACAAACATCCATACATTGGCATTTATAATATTATTATAGTAGGATATACTTTCAATAGAATACCAAATACTATAATCAAGCTTTGTTTGTTTCTTTTGAAAAAAACGCTTTCATCATTTACATCACTCCACAGTAGAGTCTACATTAAAAATCTGGCTCTCATCCATTTTCCGCATAACGTCACAATCTGACAATTTACACATATTTTACTTCTCAATTCGACATTTACAATCTTTTTACAATGAAATACGTTATACATATTTTGATACGCTGAAATTTATTATGATAAAATCCACGGAAATTATGAGTAAGTGTTGTTTCCGTAACAAACTATGTATTTATGTTTGTACTGTGTCCAAATGCATTTTTGCATGTGTCATTTGGCACGGTTATTGAAAACGAAAAGGAATCCGTCAATAGAATGCACGGCCGTAGTATTGACAGAGCATCATTATTGGCAGGCGGCACTGGTGCGCTTGCGACAGGCAGGTGGGGTCAAAGGGAGATAAATCGGGAGGCTGGGACCAAGAAGACGCGACAGTCGTATTCGAACGATCAGCCGATTCACACGCTCTTCCTACCCCAGTTAGGTGCGTTGGGTCCTGGCTGTCGGTTGTGAGGCAGTGAGTGATAACATAAGTCATTGGTGTTTTTTGACTGCAGAATAATCCCTGTGCAAGATGTGGGACGATGTGATCGAAGAAGATAGTCCAGCGCCGGCACCCGAGCCGGCGGCGGAGGCTCCAGCAGAGGCTGACGGTGCAGCTGCAGCCGAGCCTGAAGTAGCTGAACCTCCACCACCAGAAAACATTACCTTTGGCACAGAACCTAGAAAATTAATATTCAAGCACTGGATAAGGTAACGAGTAGCACTATCAAAGTGTTTTATCAGCGTTTTTCAAAAGTCGTTTTTGTTCACATGTTTTTGAAAGTTATGATAGGATTACGCGTAACCGATTTCTGACCTTAATGATCTATGTCTACGAGGCAACTTGATTGAAAGTAACCAAACACCACAAACTAATAAAATAAGCAAGCCTAGATGATAATGGTAATTAAAAGATAAGCCTTCAACAACTCTTATTTAATTTCAGTTTGAGAATTAATTTTGTAAATATTTTAGAGAGCCCTATTCAATTGTTATAAAGACGCTTGTACTGTTTAAATATATCCCAGACTGAGTTTTGGAGGTCGATTTAAAAGAGTTCAAAATACTCAATATTTTTCAAATCAACGTATAGATAGGTCTTTGAAATAGGACTAGATTACAAATAATTCCATTGTTTAGGTTGATAAATAGCTTTGAATTGCTGCTAATGTAAGTTTTTCGTCCTTACAGGCCGTCTATCAATCAATACAGTTACATAAGGAACTACCGACAAAACTACTATGACGACGTGATCACTTACTTGGACCGACGCAACCAGGGTTTGCCTGTGGAGGTACCTCGAGCGCAGACTTGGGGCGAACGTGCACTTCGTTCCTACCTGGCGAACACTCCAAGATCTCCCGTGAAGACCGCGGACGCGAGGCTTCTCCACTCCATATCGACGGGCGCTCGCTTCCACCGTTACCACACCAAGTCCCTAATCTCGAGGAAGTATTCCCGGCTCGGGTTTAACACCGTCTCCATTTAGCTTCGCACTAACACCCCGCTTCTGATGGCTTCTAGGACCTGCTCCGGACCTTCGCGTGACCTATATCTTCCTGTTACAGGATTTCGTTGTCGTAGCGCGACCCGCCGCCCTGACACTTGGAGTCCTTGTTCGGAAGCTATCCGCATTCCTACCTTATTTAAATATTTGTCTCATTTCGGTAAGACAATAAATATTAATTAAGCTTATGTTTTGTTTTATTTTAATCCATCGCTTGCGCTGTCCTAAATACAAATTGATTCATCCAAGATGATTTCAAGATGTTAAATTGAATCATTTCAGATTTTTGTTTAGGTGGTAATCGTTGTACCTATAAGTAATTAAATACTAATCGATAAATCATTTTACAGTAAAGACAGCTTTGCGAGATTAACGTAATAAGTACTCGTAACTAATCAAATTAATGAGAATAGCAATGCGACTTATAATTTCCTGTGTTTTTTTGTATTTTATCAAGTCAACTTTTAAAATTATAGATAGATAAATAATACTCTTTATTGTACACGCCATAAACAAAAAAGCACTTATACTTGAGAGAATAACATTAAAACTAGTGTTACAAGTGGCGGCCTTATCGCTAAAAGCGATCTCTTCCAGGCAACCTTAGGATGGAAATGGTTACTAAGAATATTTCTAAAAGCGGGGTGTGTATCTAAAAATATTTCAGTTACATACACTAAAAATAAAAATAATTATATCCGAATACAGATTACATACTAATACTTACGATGGTTGTAAAATATACTAATATACAATATGAATACGACAAATGAATTACTAAAACTACATAAAATATAAATAAATAAAAATAAATAAATAAAGCTTTATGGATTCCACACAACATTACAATAAATTGATTTTAATATTTTACTCATTTTTGGTTAAAGTTAATTGATTATTTCTTGATAAAATTAGTAGTAGGTTTTTTTTTTTTAAGTTGTATGGACCCCCTTCGGGTAAAAGCCTCCTCCAAAGCATTCCACGTTTCTCTATCGGTAGCTAGCTCCATCCACCATAAAATATACCAAGTTAATAATATATACAATAATATACATGAAACAAATATTGTTAAAAATAAAATTGCAGTAGACAATTGTAAATTTGACAGAAAAGGTAGATAATAAATAATTAGATTACTGTGACTCCAGCTTTCCGAATGCCGATAGCCCGGTCGGGGCAGACATTGAAATAGAAAAAATTCCGGGTAGTGATTTTTTTTTGTAAACGTCGAGGAGGGTTGTTGGAAGTATAAATCTCGATTTTCTAACTAATCCCAGTAGAGGGTTCGCCGCCATCTTGTTTTAAAGTGTTTGTGAAATAACTCGTTAATTTTCAACTTAAGAGCAAAAATGATAAGAACCAAAGTTGTTGGAAATTTAATTTCTCGCTAGGATCAATATTTGCAGAGTTATACTATCAAGTTTATCAAAATAATCGTAATGGGTGGAATTTTATTTACTTTGGTCTGCCTGCCCCGCCTGCCCGCCCCGTCTGCCCAATGTCTGCCCCGACCGGGCTATAAGTCATGATGCAAAACTCAAGTGTTAGATCAAACTAGGAAACCTAATATTAACATTTGACCTAGAAAACGAATAACTACAATAAAATCATGGCTCAAAAACTTTTGAGTTTTGTCAAAGATTCCTTTGTATTTTATTTTTTTTTATTCTAAGGATCTTTCATTTGAATTAGCATTTGTTAAGAAAATACATACTACGTGACGCTAAGTATAAGCCAAACAAACAAATGAGCAAAAAAGGTTTAAATAGGTAGCTACATTTGAAAATATTTTTAAAACTTTGGAAACAGTTATAAAATCTTAACAGTAATTTTGTTATGAAAGTCTTATTTAATAAAAATGCATTTCAATCAAACTAAACAAACTATTTAAAGCAAGCATATCTGAAATGTTATTGACCCACGAAGTTCTAGAGATAATCCAGAAGTTCCAGCCCACTACCAGCCGGAAACGTACCCAGCATGCTGACGTCATTACCACGCTGAATGATAAACCCCAGTATTTTCAAGCGTCCCGTCGTGTGACCATGCACTCGGGGATTTGCAACACATTAAATAAATTATTAAACATTGGTGGGAATTTCTCACACAACACAACCTAGCCCCAAACTAAGCAAAGCTTCTATGGGAGCCAGAACGCTGGTGTAATACTTACCGATACAATTACTTAAACATACGTCTTTTTTTTTTTTTAATAAAGATTGACGAGACGAGCATGACATGTGCCTGTTGGTACGCAACATGCCTGCCACATAACAGCACAAGTGACACGCAGCTATTGGAACATAAAGAGTCCAAATCATTACCTAGCACCGCACTGCGCTCGTCACCCAGAGATCAAAGATGTTATATCTCTAGGGCCTGTAATTTCCCTGGAAACATTGCCCTTCAAACAGGAACACAGTAATGTTTGCACATCACTGCTTGGCGGTAGAATAACTGGCAAAGGTGTGGTACTTCCCCAGTTGGACTCTGCCAAGAGTCCTACCACTACTTAAATCCAACACCCAGGCACACAACATACAGACTTACTACCAACTAAGGCCAGTCGAATGAATTCATTAAAAGCTTAAATAAATAAATACTAACCACCACACTAAGCAAAGCTTATACTATGGGAGCAAGATAGCCGATATATTCCTTGTATATTTTTAAATACATAATTATTATACACAGAAAACACCCAGGCACAGTACGTATGTATGTTCATCGCAAAAGTATTTGCACTGGGTTGGGATCGAACCCACGACCCACGGCTTCACAGGCAAACTTACATAATGCTGATATAATTGCCCAATACCCAAAAGTAATAAAACTCGACAATAAAGTTTCAGTTCATAGGTAAGTTTCTTAGTGTGTATCTCAGTACCCACATATCTCTGTAACGGCTAAACTGTATTAATGCAATTAAATCCGTAGGAAACACGTTACCTGGAATATTATTACCTAATGTTTAGATAGCCTACTTTTAATTTTATTAAAGTTATTGGTTTCAGTAGGATATTTTTTTAATGAAACGAACCACTAATTAAAAGCGTGAAGCACGCTCTAACATAGACCGCATCGTCGCGCATCACTGAAGCTCTGGTTTCCTAGGATAACGGTGCCATCATATAGCGGCCGTAATATTACGGACGCAAAAAGACTTACGGTATTTTTACGGGCCGTCTTTACGGTGACGTTAGTGTAAGTTAACAAGCAGAAGAGGAAAATGAACGACTTTGATTTAGTCAAGTATAGTATGATATAGCTTTACTCATTTACTTGGATGATGAACTATCAGAAGAGGAAAATAATCGTGGCTTAGAAGATCATGTATTCAAATTGCGTGGTACAGAAGGCGAACTTGAAATTTTAGTACGTTGTCGCTGCTCCAATTGGAATTAGGACTCATTTTGTTTGTCGTACGGACGTCGGTCCAGTCAAAAAAACTCAAAATATATAGTGATATGGCTTCACCGCTATACACTTTCGTTAAATAAAAAACGTTCACCAACTATTCGACACCGTCAAGACGGCTGCCATTCAAATCCTCTAGGAAAGTCTAAGTCATGTCGTCTAGGAAACCGTGCCGTTTTGTTTAAGGCCGATTTACATCAGACGAGCGAATGCTCATTCTATCCCCACTGTATCAAATTCATTTGGTGAAAACAAACGTAGAGCATTCTTTCGTTGTTTTGTTTGTGCTTGCAAAGATTTTATGGAATATATAATATGGAAAAGGCTAAGAACGATCTTTCGTTTACACTAAAAGATCGAGAAAGAATGCTCTTGTTCCAGGCCTTTACATAGACAACGTTCTAGTGACGTCATTCACCACTGTATTACGGCCGCTATAAAGCGACATCGCTATCCTAGGAAACCAGAGCTTTAACGAAATTTACACTTGACCGCCATCTCGCCTTATTATTTCTAATTAAAGTTTAAAAAAACAACGTAACTAAATTTCGTGAAAAACCACCAGTTATATCGCGGGGCGAAGGTGATTATTATTTTTGTTTTGTCGTCTAGTAATTAAAATTCGAGTTCGAATGAACTTGATGAAAATGAAATGAAATGATATTATCGTGATGAAATAATATCTTCTTTTCAATAAACCCATAGCACCATTTTACTAGAATAAACCACAAAAACAATAATTATAAAATCATTTAGAAAGTTATTACGTACGTATGAGAGCTGTAAACATTTACTCCGGTTTGAAAGGCAATGTTTCTAGAATAAAAACATAGAACGAAGAGATCTCATATGTCTGGGTAACCTCCTGACAACATCCAGAATCATAATCGGCATGCTTTTCATGCAGATAATTTTTGCTTGAGCCCGACACCGTTCATCGAGGTCGGTCCTCATATTTTGCACACTCAAGTCCACCCAGCGCCTGCTCTAAGTCATGTCCCGTAATTGCACGATTTTTACAAAGACGTGACTTCACAGACCTGGAAGTTTGATGATCGTGATGTTGATTTTTAATAATCGAAAAAAATTAAACATGTCCTATATTTTTTCCATAATCTACTTAACTGAATAATTTGAATGGTAGAGGTAAATGTTGGAAGTTCCAACTTGGAACTTGGGATGTTGACTAACTAGTTGGAACTAGTCAACATCCCAATTTAAAGACTGGGAAAAAATTACAGGTGGTACCATGATTCGTGTTCATGCAGTTGATTCTATTATTTTCTATTCTATTATTTTCTATTCTATGTTTTCGACGTAGCATAGAGATTCTGTGATACCCAGTTTAACTGAAGGGCATAGTAGTTTTACTAATTTGCTTTTCCTTAGACTTCGTTTATAAATATTTTTGGAACTTTTCCCTTTGACAAACATCCAAACGATCTGTATCAACTCATCCCTATTTACTCTGTAAAATGAGGATAACATTAGTAAATTTCGACCAGCGCGTTATTTAATTGTTTTTTTACAATGTAGATTAACGGAACGAGCAAGATTTTGGTCCGATGGTAAGTAAGTTACACGCCTGTGCAATAATACGTCACACGTACTTCTTATTTTCTCACGATGAAAAGTAGCCTATGTGCTATTCCAGACCAGTGTTAATTGTGTCATTAAAACATTTACAAATTTCAAGCCGATCCATTCAGCTGTTCCAACGTGATTGGTTAACAAACATCTAAACTTTCGCTTGTATTAAATTAGTATGTTTTAAGCAACTACCTAGATATCATGCAAACAGATAATATATCTAACAGCAATGCATAACCTAATCAATTTGGCGTATTTTATAAAGAAAACGAGAAAAACAATTCGTGATCCAATGACCTCCATTTATAAGATATCTACTCGTAATAAATTTATTTTGACATGTGATATAAAATTGACTAAAATTGTTATCCGAGTGAGTTATATTAGATGACACAGTATCTTATAAAATTCTCGTGTCACAGTGTTTGTTTCCTTACTCCTCCGAAACGGCTTTACTGATTTTAACCAAATTTTATATGCATATTCTGTAGGTATGAGAATCGGCTACTAGCTATTTTTCATACCCCTAAGTGACAAGGGTTGTTCACTAAGGCAAAGCAACGTTTGCGGGGTCAGCTAGTAAGTATATAATACATACTCCAACTTTACCTAAGTATTATAAAATAGGGAGTCATATTATTTTTTGTTCATTTTTAGGGTTCCGTAAAACGTAAAAACGGAACCCTTATAGATTCGTCATGTCTGTCTGTCTGTCCGTCCGTATGTCACAGCCACTTTTTGCCGAAACTATGAGAACTACACTGTTGAAACTTGGTAAGTAGATGTATTCTGTGAACCGCATTAAGATTTTTACAAAAGTTTAAAAAAAAAACAAAAATTAGTGGTGCCCGCCATACCGAGAACTAAAGCTCAAAAATTTTTTTTTCATCAAACCTACACGTGTGGGGTGTCTATCGATAGGTCTTATAAAATGATGTTGAGGTTTCTAATAAAATTTTTGTCTACACTGAATAACTTGCGCGAGAGACGCTTCCAAAGTGGTAAAATTTGTGTCCCCCCCCCCCCTCTAACTTCTAAAGTAAGAGAATGAAAAAACTAAAAAAAATATATGATGTACATTACCATGAAAACTACCAACTAAAATTAGTTTGAACTCGATCTGATGAGTAGTGAGAAGCCGTTTTATTTGATACATATATTGAAAGAACTGGGAAAAAATAATGTGATTCTCCATTTTGTAGTGGTGGCCATCTTGGACTGATTTTCATTAATATATATACCTACATATCTAAGAACATTCCCTACTAATTCATCTTACAAACAAAAAAAATAAAAACATAAACTCTTTTACAAAAAAATTAAACCGACTTCAATATCACAAATAAACACCCAAAAGCGAAAAATAAGTTAATATATTATAATTATTATAAGCACTAATCACTCATCTATTTGAAGGCAGTGCCAGCCAAGCCTTACAGGTAGTAGATATTATTCATTTTATTTTACGCTTTTTAGTGCAAAATAAGTTTTCATTAATGCATTTACACAATTTCGTGTTCATACGATCGAATGTCATAACTTTTGTGGAAGCTACAACATTGTCATCCAAACAAAGTTGAAGAAAAACATTAGTTTTCTGCTCATATTTCAAAAATCACAACACCGATTTCGATAAAATTTATATGAGACCAATGGCGAAGCATACCCATCTGAACACAAAAATAAATTTTAAAATCGCTTCGGGCGATCTCGAGAAATCAGGTAACATACAATAAAAAAGGAACTGCCGATAGAAGTGAAAACTGATAACTCAGAATTTGGTAACTTATTTTGGAAACTACGCGGGTGAAACCGGAGGGCGTGTCCATGAGCATGGCCATCTAGAAACGTGTCAGCCAATGGGAAATGCTCACGTATCTCTAGATGGCCAATGGGAAATGCTTTCGCATTTCTAGATAACTAATGGCCATGGTCCCGAATTTACCCGAAGATTTCTTATCATTCCCGAGCGTGACGCTAGAAATCAATTCACAGCCCACGAAAAATCTGTCGTGGGGCGCCAAAAGAAGTTTTCACTTCAAAAAACATGGTGGTCGAATTGGTAACCTCCTTCCTCCTTTTTGGAAGAAGGAAGAAGAAGAATGATGGGTTCATCTGTTTGTAAGCAACGATGCCATAAACTGTCACACACACAGAGAGAGAGAGAGACACGTTAAATTTATAACACTGTAATTTTTGCATCGGGGTCTAAATATAGTTGAAAACTAACGAACTCCAAGGAAGGTAGTTAAAACGATGAATGCAATTCCCTTTCTTATGTTTCAATAGCTCATTACGCGTTCCTGAATATTTCTATTACTACCGACGTTATCTATAGTCGTTTCGTTGCGATAAGTATCTTTGCAAAGTTCGTCTGGGGAAGTACGCCTTTGCCAGGCTTCTGTAGCGCCGTGCAGTAATGCTTCACTATATTCATTCGAAGGGAAATATTCGAGGAGAAATTACAGGGCAACGAGATTTATCTTATACACTCGTATCTCTTATATTTTTCTTATATACTAGGTAACAAGCGCAGTCCAAAGCAAGGCCATGATTTGGACTCTTAATTTTCAAAAAGCTGTGTGGCATTTGGCCGTTATGGGCAAGTCTTGCTTATCATTAAGCGTATATCTTGTTCGTCGCCGTCACTCTACGAGTATATCACAAAAAGTATATTTTTTTATAACCTAAATTGTTTCATAGCCGGGCCAAGGTCTCCTTAAATTCTATACATTTCCTCCGGTTCAAATCTTCAGTTAACCAATATTTTTCGAACTAGTCTAGCTCAACTCTCCAGCAAATTTGAGGTTGTTGGATGCCCGAGGTGGACTGGATTATTGCCCACTGGTTGGGGTATATTTATACTCGTATCCTATGGCTAAAGACAGGATTGCGTGTCTCCAAAGGTACTGCGCGCGTCATATACATTTGTGATTGAAGAACTTTGGAACCATATTTTAGTGTATAAAAAAAGTCGGACGTAGTCTCGCTAAAACAAAAACTGTGTCTAAAGAATCGGCCAGTGCGTTGTGTATGTGTGCGTGTCACCTTGTACGTGACAGTGCACATGTATTATGAACAATAAAATCTCTTTGGATCTATTTTTTCTATCTATTTTTGGATCTATTTGGATCTTTAAAATCTGTTTGTATCTGGCTGGTTTTGGTGTCATTAAAATTTAAAATTTTAAAGAACATAATTCCAAATTCAAATTACGATAATGTGTGATTTTTATTTGTTTTTCGTGCTGTCAAGATGAGTGAGGGCTCCCGCACAAAACCACGAATTCGCATCGCATCGCATAGCAAATATCTCCGAATTTGCACGAATGCATCGCAAGAACTTCCGATGTGATTCGCATCGCGCATTCCTCCGATATTACATTATACTGGTCATAATGGTGTCACCACAATTTTAGTCGGTTCTGAGACAGAATAAGAGAAAGACGATGATAGTTTTAATTACGTATTATTTTAGATATTTATATTATATTAGTACTTAATTATTTATTGTAATCTTGTGATTTTGTAACTTGATTTGATTATTTTGATTTAATGACAGGTATAACTAGGAGCAATTGGCATCGCAAGTTCCTCCGATGCGGCGTCGCATTGCAGTTTTATGCAGGAGCCCTGAATCTAATGAAAAAATTTTTTTTTTATTTTAAATTATAATTTTACTACAAAAAAGGTAAAAACGCGAAGCAAGCCGCGAAAAAGGTTTGCGACGTTTACGGACCTAGTGCAGTGTCTGTGAGAGTAGCACAAACTTGGTTTAAGCGTTTTCAATCCGGAAATTTTGATGTCAAGGATGCACGTCGCTCTGGCCGCCCTATTACAGATGAAATGGCCAGTTTTGAAAAGGTGGATCAAGATCGGCATATCAGTACCTAGTTACGACGTAGCTGAAGAACTGGGAATTGACCACGAAACAGTTTTGGCGCATTTGAAAAAAACTGGGTACACAAAAAAGCTCGATATTTGGGTACCTCACGAGCTCACTGAAAGGAACGTTGTTAACCGTATACTCATTTGTGATTCTTTCATACGACGTAATGATACCGAACCATTTTTGAAAAAAAGTGATGGTGATGAAAAGTGGCCAAAGGCCGTTCAGGCCTTCACAGACTGTGGAGAAACCCGGTTAACTCGCAACAAGGTCATGCTGTGTGGCTGATGTGTGGTGGGATTGGAATGGCATTATTCATTATGAGCTGTTACCACCATTGATTCAAAATCTAATGAATCGATCTTCGATGACGGTACAAATGAGAGCATAGCTAAAAGTTAGGCGGTAGACCTGCTGGCCGGTTTTTTGCTACGCTATTCGTATGGCAAAATTGTTACACATACGAGTAGATGCCTATATAATATGATCGCTGTTTGTAATTTTTAAGTTTAAATTTACTTTCTTGAAATTGATTAAAAAACCGTTCTACCGTTACACCTATTTAGATTTCTTCAAACATTATTGTCGTGCCCTAATTACAGACATCGTTCTCTTCACTACAATATTTTGAGTACTACAGGCAATTAATTCATACCAAGTTTTGGCTCAAGCAAACATAATTATTTCATAATGTAACACTGTCAAAACATTCAAGTGGACCAAAGAATTAATGCGTCACAAAAAATAGCAACCGCAAACTATGTTTAAAGAACGTATGAGATTTATAAACTAGAAAAACTAGAATCAAAGAGTAAATTGAAAAATTCTCTCGCCGTGAAATATTTTACGGCACAATAGCTATGTAACAGAAAGAACAATTTCTAGACAATAAACGAATACTTTTAAAAATGTAAACGGACACTTAATCTAAGTCAACATCCAACATTGAAGATGTCGGGGCATGACACATCCACTCAACGCAAGTGGCTCAAAACCTCAATGTCAAGATATCTAAAATAACTTATCTTTGACAGTTCAGTGAGTGTAATCGCTTGGGCGGCAGCCAGCTAGTTGGTCTACCTAGCAGGTAAATCAGGCAATCGGCCAAATTGAACGTACATAATTAAATGCTGCAATGACCAAGGGAGCAGATTATCGATCGGGTCCTACAACTGGTTAAAAATAGACGTACAATATTGGGATGCTAATTGGCTTCCAACGATTGATGTAAGACTCAGATGAATCGTAGTAGAAATTTTGTCGACAATGAAGATATAAAGAAGAAAAGTAGCCAAATAAATGGTTTCCCGATGTGGATTTTTTACTAGTAATGGCTAATTAATAAGGTATTATAAACCATGGTTTATATCGATGACAAAAGTTTTAATAATTTCGCCATTTCTATTAATAAAACATGTAGATAAATATCAATCCACATTAAATTGATGTTTTTTTAATATGTACACAATTATTTTTTTTGTCAAGTTCATCAAAACAAATATGGGCCGGCTGGCGGCGGTTGGCTGGAACTACGGTGTTTGTTATAGTGTTACAGGCAAATATATGTATTATCTTTCTCAGTTTTTTGGGATTATTGGTCGAACTCCCGTCGAATATCCCGTAATTAGTAATACTAGTGTAGTGAACAGCCGTGGTATCTTAATACAATGTTGTATCGTCATTTATATTGATACTCCAATTAACAATCTGTAAGCACATGAGAGGTAAAATAATATCAGTGAATAAATCACGCGTTAACTCCAGGAACAAATGCGGCGGTATGCGGTCGGCAGCTGTGGACATAACTTTTGGTGTTTTCGTCAATAGTCAACCTGTTTATTCATTGATTTTATTTTTATAAAACGACCGACATTCTGGTATTCTATTTTTACAAATACCTCTTAGTACAAAACAGTATCAAGGGATGTATTACAAACCTGATTCTGCATTTAACGTGTAGTAGTACTTAATTTCTATAATTTTAAACGACTTCCAAAAAGAAGGAAGTTATCAATTAGGCAACCATTTTTTCTTAATTTATGTTCCCCAATTTCTAGAGAACATCGGAACTAATTTTTAAATTTCTTTTGGAATTTAATTTTCTCTTTTATCTAGAGGTATATATGTGTTACTCGTATGGACAAGCAGTGTGTGAAAAAACAAGATATATTAAGCAAGAAAGTATTTACTAAATTTACTAAAAATTCCGTTAAAAATGTTACATATCCGTGACTTCTCTCGTTCAGTCGCTATCTGTAGGCGTAATGCACTCAAAGTGAAGTGAAAAATTTGACCACCTGTTGCATGTGATCATTGTAGGATATCCAAACCAACTGTTGTGTGGGCGCATCTCTTACAGAGTTTCATTTCCCTGGTACTTATTGTCACGTGCAGTCACCCGTCGCAATTACCTATTCAATTCATATTATGATTTCAAATAATAAATAGAATTGAATAATATCTGATAGAATTGATACTCCTTTATGTCTGCTATACTCTTCAAAAATAAAAAAAGTCCGTTTTGACATGTGAGAAATAGTAATATTTAATTATAAATAGTTTATTTTAATACTAACTGCGTCCCATGGTTTCAAATGTGTCAATTAGAGGAAAAAATCTAGGTAGGTACTATTATCCATATTTATTGCGATACTTTAACGGTTTTTGCATCGGACGCAACGGAAGCGTAAATTATTAAACGTAATTAACGTAAATTATTTTTCTTTTTACTTTTGTCATAAAAGTGAAAAGAAAAATGTTTTACGGGCGATCTGAGGTCGGGTAGTGGAAGGAGTTACTATTGTTTTTTTTATTTTTCAAAACCTACCGAGGCTGGCTAAACCTACTTAAACTCAAATTTAAATATCTTAAACCTATTCAACCTATACCCTAGACGCGAATGCGTTCGATGTGAGAACGACACTCACATCATAGTATCTAGCCTAGATGCGAATGCCTTAGGGTCAGGGTCGTTGACGGGAGTGCGAAAAGTGACCCTGCGACCCTAACTCTTGGTCATGCAGGAGAAACCTATGGGGGTTTTAGTCAGTAAGGGCACCATGTCTAATGTCGTCATTTGTCATGGTGTCAAGCTCGACATGCCTCACCGTGTCCCTGCATAGTCTGGATACACAATGTATTTCCCCCACATAAAAAAAGGCATTCCTTCGACGATCGAACGACACTAACTTCTTTATTAAAACTAGATTTGAGGAAGGACTATCTGGGTCACAATTTAATATAGAAGCATCAGAGAATTGTAGTTTGCACGAGGCAGGTCATTGTTACTGCCGAGTTCTGTTGAATTAGCTTGAACCTCGTGATAGAGTGCAGCTCACGTTGTGCGGACATGTGTTGTAGGTACTGGTACGGAAAATGTAGTCTAGTCAACAAGTTCAAAAACGTGCGAAATAGAAATAAAGCTCCTAGAAACATGTACGATACCTCATTCGATTCGGAATGACGTCTAGAAATAAATATTTTAAGGGTTGATTAGCACATAAAAAAATGCGATAGTTATTAATAAAACAAGGTAACAAAAAAAGTATTTGGTTATTCCTTCATAATTTCGTAAATAATGATATTTAAGAAATTTTGATAAAAGATCCTAAAAGAGTAGAAAATTTCGAATATAACGTTTGAACTCCTAGAACTCTACCTTTATAATTTATCCTCTATTTTTAACGCTGAAAGTAGAGCTCCGCGAGGTCGCTACGGCATAGACGCAGCGTCTAAAAAACCGGCATATCATCTGAAATATTGATTTTACAGTACTACTTATAGTCCGAGATCCCAGAGATCCCAGACGTCACCTATTTTCTGATGAATGAAATGTGGACGATTGAGTAGAGTTAGTAAGTACTAAGAACACATGCTTACTCGCTAACTTGCTTAGACGGCCAATTTTGAGATATGGGGTACTGAAGGTACATACCTACAAACATTACTTACTTCACGTATTTTCTAATAAGTGATTTAGCATTTATTAGCATTAGTATAAATGCTCAGATCAATTATTATGATTTCTTTTTTTAGGGTTCCGTAAAACGTAAAAACGGAACCCTTTTAGATTCGTCATGTCTGTCTGTCTGTCTGTCTGTCTGTCCGTCCGTATGTCACAGCCACTTTTTTCCGAAACTATGAGAACTACACTGTTGAAACTTGGTAAGTAGATGTATTCTGTGAACCGCATTAAGATTTAGAAAAAATAAAAAAATTAGGGTTGCCCCCCATACTGAGAACTGAAGCTCAAAAACTTTTTTTTCATCATACCTACACGTGTGGGATGTCTATCGATAGGTCTTCAAAAATGATGTTGAGGTTTCTAAAATCATTTTCGTCTACACTGAATAATTTGCGCGAGAGACACTTCCAAAGTGGTAAAATGTGTGTCCCCCCCCCCCCTCTAACTTCTAAAGTAAGAGAATGAAAAATCTAAAAAAAATATATGATGTACATTACCATGTAAACTACCAACGAAAATTAGTTTGAACTCGATCTAATGAGTAGTTTTTTTTTTAGTACGTCATAAATACTATTATTGAAACTTCGATCAAAGTTACAAGGAACTATAAGAACTATGTGTACTATGTATATTATGTTACTTGCTGCAACGGAACCCTTCATGGGCGAGTCCAACTCGCACTTGGCCACTTTATTTTGTAAATGTACTGTTATGTGTACCGTAAATAAATAATTAGATTGAATGCACCACAAAAAAATTAAAATACTTTAAGTAATTAATTATTATTTTTTCTTTCAGTTTCGTTCCTTCTAGCTTCTAGGATTTTGTTCTTTTGGTATTTTGTTTTTCGAGAACGATGTATAATAATCGATAAATGAGAAGGAATCGAGACGTACCCAGCGCAAGTTACAATCAATCAATCAATCAATCTTGGTGTCTCCCAGTCGAGAATGAATCGGTTTATTCTAATCCTATCTATTGTTTTAAATAAAATCAGGGTTTCGGTCGACGAGTAATTTGATTTTTCATGGAAATAAGGTGGCCAAGTGCGAGTTGGACTCGCCCATGAAGGGTTCCGTTGCAGCAAGTAACATAACATACATAGTACACATAGTTTTTTTTAGTTCGTTGTAACTTTGATCGAAGTTTTAATAACAATGTATTTATGACGTACTGAAAATAAAGTGGCCAAGTGCGAGTTGGACTCGCCCATGAAGGGTTCCGTTGCAGCAAGTAACATAATATACATTGTACACATAGTTCTTGTAGTTCGTTGTAACTTTGATCGAAGTTTTAATAGTAGTGTATTTATGACGTACTAAAAAAAAACTACTCATCAGATCGAGTTCAAACTAATTTTCGTTGGTGGTTTACATGGTAATGTACATTATATTTTTTTTTTAGATTTTTCATTCTCTTACTTTAGAAGTTAGAGGGGGGGGGACACACATTTTACCACTTTGGAAGCGTCTCTCGCGCAAATTATACAGTGTAGACAAAAATTATATTCGAATTTATTTCGTAATGTAAAGAGTACAAAAATTATATTGGAAACCTCAACATCATTTTTAAAGACCTATCGATAGACACCCCACACGTGTAGGTTTGATAAAAAAAAAAAAAAAAAAACATTTTTGAGTTTCAGTTCTCAGTATGGGGGGCACCCCTAATTATTGTTTTTTTTTTAAACTTTTGTAATAATCTTAATGCGGTTCACAGAATACATCTACTTACCAAGTTTCAACAGTGTAGTTCTCATAGTTTCGGCAAAAAGTGGCTGTGACATACGGACGGACAGACAGACAGACAGACAGACAGACAGACAGACAGACAGACATGACGAATCTATAAGGGTTCCGTTTTTACGTTTTACGGAACCCTAAAAACTACTCATCAGATCGAGTTCAAACCCATTTTCGTTGGTAGTTTGCACGGTAATGTACATCATATATTTTTTTTGTTTTTTATTGCCTTATTTTAGAAGTTAGAGGGGCGGGGACACATTTTACCACTTTGGAAGTGTCTCTCGCGCAAATTATTCAGTGTAGACAAAAATTATATTGGAAACCTCAATATCATTTTTGAAGATATATCGATAAACATCCCACACGTGTAGGTTTGATGAAAAAAAAATGTTTGAGTTTCAGTTCTAAGTATCCTAATTTTTCTATTTTTTTTTTTTTTGTAAAAATCTAAATGCGGTTCACAGAATATAGCTACTTACCAAGTTTCAATAGTGTAGTTCTCATAGTTTCAGCAAAAAGTGGCTGTGATATACGGACGGACAGACAGACATGACGAATCTATAAGGGTTCCGTTTTTACGTTTTACGGAACCCTAATAAAACGACAAGTAGTTAAATGTATTGAGGATGATGTTTACTTCTATAGATAAATAAAATCTATAGAGTTTATAAAATTAATAATTTTGTGCAGCAGACAATACAAATTAAGTTTCAGCTGGTTATGAAGAATTAAAAGTCGGTTTGTGGATTTACGAAGAGGGTGTCCTACGGCTCTATTGGGAACAATCTGGTTCCCACCGACTGGTAGCCGGTTTGTTGAGTTAATATACTATTATCACTAGCATGCCTCCATTTACAGTGAGTCAGCTCCTTTTGAAAGCAATACACAAAACTTAATCGCTATCTAATTGAATTTTTGTTATATCAAGACGTTTTCCTTCCCAATTACATCTTGTACAATGTATTAAATGTAGTACTTATGTTAAAATTGTACAATGTATTCAATGTACTTATTTTGAAATTGTGGAAGTATAAAAACGAGTATGTTTACTGAGCAGTAGGTTGTGGTTTCGTTTTACACACAGGACAACAATTTACATGACAAACATTTACGTAATGAATTCGATTTGTTCTCTACCTGAATGTTTTATACGATTACATCGTAGGTAGAGGTTTATTAATTATATACGTATTAAAACTTGACTTTCTGGGTAGCTTGCTGCTGCCTGGATACCAAAGCACAAACATTGCTTAGTTTGGGGCTAGACGGTGTTGTGTGAAAAATATAGATCGATATATAAAAATAGATGTGATTTATTCACTGGTTATGATGCCAGTCGAATAATTATTATCGAAGGTTTTCCTTTGCAAAAGATGAATTTGTGTCGACTGGCTGATTTAACATAGAAGTGTGGGATAACTGATGTTTTAACCGAGCTCAACTGGGCGAGGTATATCAATTCGGCCGGTATTTTTTTTATGGATCGAACATCGCATACTCCGGAAATAACGAAACTCCGACTTGTCCGAATGAAAGGGCTTGACTAGTAGAGTACTATACAGTATTACAAATTTCAAATCGCAAAATGGCGAATTTCAATTTTTTTTCACTAATGCCTTAATATGTATATCAAATGAAAGGGCTTGACTAGTAGACTACTATACACTATGAAACATTTCAAATCCATGATGGCTGCTACCACAAAATGGCGAAATACGTTTCGTTTTTCACAACTACCTCAATATGGTATAAATATAAATTTGTCATAGTGTATAGTAATCTACTAGTCAAGCCCTTTCATTTGATACCCATATTAAGGCATTAGTGAAAAATAATAATTGTAATTTGCCATTTTGTGATTTGAAATTTTATACTGTATAGTACTCTACTAGTCAAGCCCTTTCTTTTGATACCCATGTTAAGGTAGATTGTGATGAAATATTTGGTCCGCCATTTGGTGGAGGCAGCCATCTTGAATCGATATTAACCAAAAATAGCTCAAAACATTAACACAAAAATGTATCTTCAAATAAAAAAAACCGCAGCGAAATCGGCCCATCCGTTTGAGCTCTACGGTGCCATAGACAGATACACACACAGGCAGATACACATAGAGACAGACCTGTATGTGTGTCTGTCTGATAGACAGACAGACTTCGACGTCAAATTTATAACACCTCTTTTTTTGGTCGAGGGTTAAAAACCGCAGTAACTGGCACAGTTAACTTAAAGTGGTCAAGTAGGAATTAAAATATTGCAAAAATATGCGAAGTTCGAAAAAAATTATAAACTTTGAAAGACTCATTCTCAGAATTTATTGGGTATACAGAGACAATTCTAGTATCATATTGTAGAAAATTTAGTCTACTTTATGAACGTCATAAGAAAGTTTTTCAAAAACTAGTCGTTTAGGGTTATAATCGCCAAAATTTGAAAAATAAACGATTTTTTCACTGTTTTTTCGATTTTTGACAAATTTGCGTTCGTCCCTCGAGGTCACAAACTTGGGACAATCATTAGGCCAACATCATAAACAAGTCTACAAAAAATCAGATCTACCGGATTTAACGCATACGGTGATGTATAAAGTTACTGGAGTAGTAGCGAAACACTGATAATTTTAGAGGTTTTAATGTGATATCACATTTTTTTTGGCTGACTTTGCAAACGCTGGCTGAACCCTACGAGGTAGATCAAAATATTTTACTTCAGTATTTACAAAAACGGCATTTACCCATCTCTTAAGGATAACCCACAATAACCACTTTTGTTCAAGTGGTACGAAACTTTTTATTATTTCGTGTTGATTTCGTAAGCACTGAGTAAAAACAAAATATTAAGTTATGTAATACTGTTTGACAGAATACATCTACATACCAAGTTTCAACAGTATAGTTCTTATAGTTTCAGAAAAAATGGCTGTGACATACGGACGAACAGACAGACAGACGTGACGGATCTATTTTTACGTTTTTACGTTTTGTGGAACCCTAAAAATACAGCACAATTGTGAACCTCCTAAGTCGGTAGAAAACTAAAAGGAAAGAGCAAAATCAAAATAATAACCAATCATGAAGGGCAATAAACCCTCTCGCCGTGCCTATCTTAGCCAAGATACTCAAGGAAGGTTTCCCGAGGAAGTGACATACCGTTATATCAAGCGCGTCACTGGAGCAAAATGCGGACTCCAGTGATGTGAATGTTTGGATATTGGGATGTTTGTTGCCCAATCACGTCGACACATATGAACGGATCGGGTTGA
Source organism: Ectropis crepuscularia (assembly GCA_963693475.1). Taxonomy (NCBI): domain Eukaryota; kingdom Metazoa; phylum Arthropoda; class Insecta; order Lepidoptera; family Geometridae; genus Ectropis; species Ectropis crepuscularia. The sequence continues at coordinate 23,867,261 of OY856338.1, forward strand.
AATTTAGAACACTGACTGTTAGATTCTAGTCTGGCGCTGCTAGCTTACCTATACATGCGATAGTATCTTATCATTTAAATAATTTTATATAATTTATTTTTAAGTCATTATAGACTTACGATACTATCATTATAGAAAACTACAGGTGGAAAGTGCATCGATTTCTTATTTTTCTTTATAGAAATATGGGTCGTAATACACTCATTAGCACACCGAAAGGGTATTTGCGTATACTATTGCGGACGACGGGGACGGTCGGATTATATTGGACTCGACACCACGAATAGTGCTCCTACAGACTAAAACTTATTACGTACTTTATAAAGGACCTATGACAGTTATTCTCAGACGATCTATCCTGATATCCTGCCTACCGAACTTTGGGCTAGTGGAAAATTCACAGGGAACAAACCAGAACTTATAAACAAACTATAATTACGCAATCACGTTGAACATACCTGAAGCTTACTCGAAGCATACCTGAGAGTATTTAAAATACATACCTTCTTCCTAGTAAGTTTATAAGAAGGTATCTGAACTACGCAGTGCAGCTAATCATTAAAGTATACCTCCCAGTTCGCCTCAACTTCGTCCAGAATTTACCAACTAATTAAGATTGCCTATAGAAGATTGCTGTGAACGGTAAACCCCCAGTTGCCACACTAGTTTAAATTGCGTGAATTGTTTAAAGTTGTGAATCATTTTCACCGGGTAATAACATTTGCTAACCACCGCGCCTGCATAGAGTTGTCGAAATTTCCTAAGGGCTATTATTCCCTAAGGAATTCGACATTTCGGGATGACAAATAGGATATATGTTATTTCAAACTATACTTATTTGTATGCTAAAAACATTGATCCTATCAATTCTTACGACGTAATTGAGTAACAAAGTTCCTAACATTTATACAGGAACTGTTGAGAGAATGCCTCCAATTAGTGCGAACACAAAATGGGTTCTTTGTGGTACTGCCGTCAATCAGTTGACAACAGTTTTAAAGTTAGCTGTTATTTGTTTATCTCAATATCCTCAACAAACTAGAATCATAGTGTAACTTAGATTTTTTGGGACACCACAGGAAAACACGGAACCTTGTATGTCGCTGTTGCTGCGGTCGCAGTTTACTCTTGTAGGAGGATCTTCCATGCGGCCGCGACAGATCCAACTAATGTTTTATACCTGTTAACAGTCCATTGACACCCCACTTCTTTCCCCGAGACTTAATGTGTAAATTAGAGTGTTTTTTTTTATAGTTTAGATTGACGAGACAAGCAGGGCATGTGCCTGATGACAAGCAACATGACTGCCAAATAACAGCACAGTGAAATTCAATAATTTAAACAAGAAGAGTCCAAATCATTACTTAGCACTGCACTGCGGTCGTCACCCAGAGAAATAAGATCTTTTATCTCTATGCCCTGTAACTCCACTTCAAACCGGAACACAGTAACGTTTGCACATTACTGCTTGGCGGTAAAATAACTGGCAAAGGTGTGATATTTCACCAGACGGACTCTGTAAAGAGTCCTACCACTACAATGTAAGGGCAGTATTACAGAAAGCGGCAGCAGCGACATTTTTTACCCATCAACTGAAGTTCGTGATGCGTAGGAACTTTAAACCACACACATATGTAGGTGTGAATGCAGTTGTGCTTTTTAACTGATCTCAAAAAGGAGAGCGTTTTCAATTTTTGAAGTGAAAACTTCTTTAGCCGCGCTTAGACAGATTTTTCGTGGGCTGTGAATTGAATTCATTCGTCACGCTCGGGTATGATAAGAAAGTTTCGGGTAAACTCGGGACAATGGCTATTGGCCGTCTAGAAATACATCAGCCAATGGGAAATGCTGAAAGGGCGTGGACAGGCCATCATGGCATGGCCGTCTAGAAACGGATCAGCCAATGGGAAATGCTGACGCATTTCTAGATGGCCATGCCAAGATGGCGAGGCCACGCCTTCCGGTTACACCCGTGTAGTTTCCAAGGTAAGCTTTCAAATTCTGAGTTTTAAGTTTTCGCTTCTATCGGCAGTTCCTATGAATGCCAATTTTTTTAAAATTATTTTATGTTTATTCCCCGATTTCTCGAGAACGCCTCAACCCATGATGAAAATTATTTTTTGTTCGAAAGAGTATACGAGCATAAACGTACTTACTCCCCAAACAGTCCCATATTTTTTTATTTAAATCTCTGTAGCGGTTTTTGTAATATCGACAAAAACAGAAAAAAACACATACACAGGTGATGTTTTACTCTAGGATTATTAATTTTATGAAAATTACTGAACTGTGTGAGTTTAATTGTTAATTTGCAGTCAGTTGTTTCATTGTACAAAGAAAAATAATGTTGGTTTCTACTTTAATGATTGATGTTCTAATTGACTTGATAATGTCTTTGCATATCATTAATTCATTGAAACAATGAGCACGCTTTGATTTAAATGTCCAGACCGTTGCCAAAGCGATCAATTATTTTGTAATTTGCAGATGAGAGATGCACCTCATACATAACAATAATAGTCGCTGATAATTCAGTTCAGTCAGTTGGCTGACAACAATACTCACCTTTGTAACAATACCCTTCTTGGTATTAATAAATTCACTGTTGATATTTTTAGATAACTTATGATCAAAACTAAAATACAATGAGAACTACACTACGCTACATACCTAACAACTACTTACACTAAGCACACCTGAATTATCCATAGACCAATGAAGGTCTACAGATAATCAAGATGTTCAAGCCCACTACCAATCGGAAGCGTTATGATTGAGTCGGTCGGTCGGTTCCCTTATGATTGGGTCGGTCGGTGATATGTAGGTGAAACACGTAAAAATGTGTCCAGGAAGCTCTGAAAACACCGTTTGTGTTTTATGAGCTAGGGGGTAGACGGCAAAAGCTCTGTTGTGGCGTTGCATGCACTCTGTTCAGATACTTAACACTTTATTCGTTTCGAAAAGGCGGAAGTCCTGGTACGGGAGAAATTCTTTATATCCCGCAAAGTCAGAGGTCATCGATATTAGTAAACGACCGACCTTTAACAATAAAGATGGAGGATAGCATGTGCCGCCCGATTGGAAACAATGCATCCATAGGGTTCAGCATTGTGTTTGTGGTATTGGCAGTATGTTAAACCATACAACGGGGCAATCGTGCGGCGCGTGCGGGGCGAGACGCGGGAAGAGCGCTCCTGCATTGCCTACATTACAATGTTAGTATTGCAGGATGGAGAGCGGCTCAGGGCTAACGTCTTCCGTATGTTTTAATTTTATTTTGGTATCCAGTTTTTAAAAGGATTTTTGTTTGCGACGACCCTACTCGTGTCTGGACATTATCGGTGTTACTCCCAAGATCAAAGACGATGAACTACTGGTAGTATTTCTTTATACTGAGGTATTGGTGACGACTCTGTGAACTTAGTATGTTGCAACATTCCCGACACGCAGTTCACAAGTGACGAAAAATTCGAGTGTATATCTTCGCAACCCTCATACATCTCTTCATCATACCTTAGTATTTTGTAGTGATAGGACTCTTTGCAGAGTCCGTCTGGGGAAGTACCACACCTTCGCCAGTTTTTCTACCGCCAAGCAGTAATGCGCAAACATTACCGAGTTCCGGTTGATAGGGCAATGTTTCCATTGAAATTTCAGGAGACATAGATATACAGGAGACATAGAGATAAAACATTATATCTATGGGTGACGAGCGCAGTGCAGTGTTAGGTAATAATTTGAACGCTTCATATTCCAAAAGCTGCGTGTCACTATGCAGTTATATGGCAGGCATGTTGTTTACCATCTGGCACATATCCTGGTTGTCTCGTCACTCTGTAATAATAAAAAAAAACCTACAACCTCGTAACAATCGCTGAGCTTGCGTGCGCGTCGCGTCGCTACCCGTAGTACCGAACGAGCAGCGGTCGCGCGCGTGCACTGTCCTTGAAAAAGACCGCCAAATGGGGCTAAAACTTAAGTCAGACTGGACCAACCATTACACTATGTTTAAATTGCGTTGTTTTTTTAAACTTGTTTATCACTTTATTTTTTTTCATATGTAAGTAGTTACTAGCAAATTAATTAAAAATGCATAACAACCACGTTAGTTTTCATACTACAACACTTGTAGAATACGGCGAAAGAACAATGGGAGACTGTTATACTTTAAAACAGTTGAGACGAAATGATAGCGTTTATACATCAAAAATATCTTATCAGGGATTGTCAGTCCCTGAATAAGATATGGAAAGATTTTTGTCTTCAAAAGGTCTTAAGAAAAAGATATTTAAGTTGAAACTTTTTATAAATTCGAACACAAACAATACGAAAATCGCAGGACGAGTATTAGTGACTGACATTGACTTGCCAGTGACATAATATTATATATTTTTTAAATTTATTTTTGGCTTTAGAAACTAGTTCTTGAGCCGCAGTGACATATTAGGAGATTTTCTGATGTTGCCATAACATTAAAATATAATTAATATTAATAGTTTTAAACATTGCGGAATACCATTTTAATAAAACTTATCTTTTATTTTTTATAACAACTGCTATTTTATCTACCAACCAACTCTAAATAAAATATATTATGCCGTTATTATTGTTTTACAACTACTTCCAAAATAGCATGATTATAGTAAATGGTCATATTTAAACTGTGTACTTTGTACCTACTTAGTTATTTTAATCATTTGAAAACCCAATGTATTGTTATATTTTTTTTACTTCCATTACCACACATATTTATTTGTAAAATCTTAGAAAAAACAGTAAATTAATTTCGCATAAACGTTATTTCAAGATGCTACTATGAAGCTAACTATTATTTTGCCATTGTAGGTACTTTGTTTCTTATGGCTGAAAACAAAGATTACACAACATAAACATACATAATACATAACTATAAATAAAAATGCTAAATCAAGTTTTACCTCACGATTTTGGCAATCCGTAGTACTTAGTCAAGACTAGACCACACTAAAGTTTTTATGTACGTCTGTCGTAGGTACTTTGGATTATTTATTTCAAACCATAACAGGTTTTCAAATTATTGTTCACAGAGCTTGTATTTTAACGATGACTTAACATGCAAAAATAATTAAATCAATTTCAGTTTTATGTTATTGTTTACATAGGTATTTACAACACATTATTAATTAAATTAAAGAGTAAACATTTGGTTAATTGTACCTAATTGTACCAAAGGAAAAATAAGAAAGCTAATAAAAAATCATGATACATTTAAAATACATATTACACAAAATTGAGGATTCACCAACAAAACCAAAAAGTTTGAAACAAGTTTTACTAGTCTTTATAGGATGTAATGCGTGGCTCGGGAACTTCTACGCGGCGCATTCAAAGGATCAGTCAACAACTTTCCTTGGCTGAATCTTGTTCATCGCTAATTGTTTGTGTGTATTAAAGTTCTAGGGGGGATGTGGGATGGAACTGGAATACTTGGGAATGTTAGTTGCTTCTGCTTGGCTTTGACTCAAAGTCAATGGCTATGCAGCCATGAGGAAATTGAATAGCATACGCGGCCCCCACTTACTGATTGCTCGCCGAAGTGGTACCGACTTGCTTTGAGAATTCAGGTGCATAGGTGAACTTGGTTGAGATTGGAGTCGGCACCAATAGTGGTGCCGAGTTCGACATAGCCCAACGATCCCCTTAGGCGGAAGGGAGCGAGTATACACATTCTGTAATTCATTCGTATAGAAACTATGATGCCAAAGACAAATACACAGATGATGGAGTAAGTTTATAAACAGGCACTTGTATTATTATCGTTAAACACCGTATTAGATAATGACAATGATCAAATTTACCTCATTGAAATCATTCTGGCAACGCAAACGGAGCGGTCAACAAGCTGTGCCAGTCATAGCTACATTTACAAATGGTTTGTGTAATTCTTGGTATTGTTTACTTGCGGATACAGTCTGCCGCAATATTTCAATATAAATCTTTCAAACACACAGAGACCTTGGACGTCTGAAACAGACGATTGAGACAGCATATTATGTGGAAATAAGTATTAATATGAGGACTCTTTGTTTTGTTTCCGTAGTTGTACGATGCTGATACTATAAAGATACCGATGCTGTTTTATTTTTATTTTCTCTTACGTTACGGTTTCCCTGGTAATGTAACGTGATACAACGTAACGTAATATGCTGCATTAGGTATATCAGTAGGTCAACCAAGGCAAAGTTTCGAAACTTCTTCATGTATTCAAATAATATTATCAGCCAGTGAGAGCTATGTAGGGTTTCTATCCATACCACATAATACGCATAGTATTTACGCCTATCATAATATAAAGATTTAAAAAAAACATCAAATTTAGATAATATACAACATATTTTAATATTAATATTGATGAACAAAATTTATATATAAAATAAAAAAAAACAGCAAAATCGGTTGATAAAACACACTTAAAAATATTCATTAACATACATACGGTCGAACTAAGAAATCTTTTAAATTTATTTAACCTCTTTTAATTAAAATTAAAAATTATTTAAGTCGGGTAAACTACATAATTCATTACGTGTTAAGCAATTATTTCTGTGTACAACGCTAGTTTGATGCTTTATATTGCAATTTTGACTTCATTTTACGTTTATATAGTCTTATTGCAATTGACAAAACAGTGAACTCATAATGTTTAATCATTTTAATCTTAGGGCTAAACGATAAATTCTCAAACACTGACATCGCTCTTATGTCTTTCATCTGGTTAGTTGTGGTGTTATTTTTACACCTAACAATCCATTCTTTCGCCAATTGGAAAGAGTTTTGAAGTCGGTGACAGATACAAATCGTTGTACATAAATATTACAAGCTCGGTTGTCTGGTAGCCGGAACGGATCGCAGTAAGGAAGCAGATAACACGAATAGAACGGCAGTTTAAGCGAATCCGTCTCTATTATAAAGAATAGTCAACCATTTCCTGTACCGGGCTTTTCAGTTTGTACTTGCATTTATAGGTACATTACCAGTTATGTATTATTATTGTGACTTAAAAATTTTCACCGAAAGTAGTTTTTTTCGTGAAAACTTCTGAGGCGCGTTGATTACTTTTTGAGTGAATCAAAATCATGGAACCCGCGTCATCGTCACTGAACGCTTCGCATAAGCTATAGATACTATGTACATTTATCCTCCTCCTCCTATGTGTACTTTTTGGGTGAACAAAAAGTGTGAAACTTGCGCAATAGTCACCGCACACTATCCATGATCAATATAAATACTGTATAGTGTACTATATACATTGTGGGCATTACATATATTGTGGATTTACATCAAATTTTTATAGTTGCTTTATAAAAAAATATTCGGTAGGCAAAAAAAACAAGTGCTTCATTACAAAATTGCCTAGTCATAAATAATACTAGGATGAAGTAATATTAACTAGAAGATACCTACCTGTTTACTCTAGACTCTAGATGTCTAGACAGTACCTAGTACAACATTGCACATTTTCGCAATCTTTAAATGTGATTTCAAAGCACTTTATAAAGAAAGAGCAAAATCAAAGCTAAGACAGATTTAGTTAGACAGTATACTTCCCGGCGCTTGGCTTTTGTCTTTCTGGCTCTCCGATAGAAGCAAGGCAGAGTTAATTAACACACGCGTCAAATATTTAACTTCCTTGGCGGATAAAACTAAAAAGTGTGTATAAGTACTTCCTCGTTTTCAAGCACGCAAGAAGCTAATACTTATTATCTTTATTCTTCGCGCTAAGAGGGGAAACTTCAACAACAGAATAGTTAATATCTTCGACACAATAAGTACTAATCTGAAACTAGTTACAATGTTTCCTAAAATGCTGACTGGCTAATTTCAGGGCATCGGTTTTTAGTGATTGTGCGCGATCGCATCATTTTTCTCTGATGCACCAAAGGAAGTATTATTTCAATAATTATTTATTTATTTCATTTAGTGATTGCAATGATTGCAATATAAAGCATTAAAATGAAATCATCGAATTGCATCACTCATCACAGACGTATCGTCGCAACTCGTAATAAATATTGAATCCGTAGTTCAAAATTGTGTTCAACAAAAAGTAGGTCGAGAATTATTTTCAATTCAGTTCAATGAATCTTAATTGAAACACAAGGATTGAAATAATAATATATTGGGGTCACTCAGAAATAATGTATGTTAATGATGCAAACTATTGTCATCTTCAATAGTAGGCTTACTCTAGACCGTCATCTCGTCTTATGCAAAGCATGATACGATCTCAGAAAAAGCACGCTTACCTAGAAGGAACGTATTCACTTTCAATTCGAAGTCACCCAAATTGTATTAAGTATTCAGCAAAAACCCACGTATGCAGCATATACTATCGGTTGGCGGTACTTATGACGAAAGTGGAAGAAAATCGTTGGGGTTTACGGAACGTCGTTTTTTTTAAGTTTGGCATTTTAGGTAGATAAAAAGACTTGATGTCAATAAATCATGATGGTTTGATGCACGCTCTCCGAAAACTATCAAATTAAAGATCTACAAAGAAGCTACTCTGCAAAGTCTAGTTGTCGTTATATATTGAAAATGAAATATTTTTTTGCATTTGCCATTTATAAAAGTTTTTTTCAATACAAATCAAGCTGAAATTCAAAGTTGTGCAACAAATCCAATTTTCTGATATCAGAGAAAACGTAACATAAAAATAAAACCATAGGTATTTTAAAAGCCGTCTTACGACACATACCTAAATTATAAATTTTGTCACCGTTCCAAGCCCGTTCAAAATTAAGGTGAACAAAAGTTAATTGCCTTGAAAAATCGTAACAATGGCTTATCCGTTTTTAAATATATGCTGCCCTGCTTTTAGTTCATTTATAATTATCGTTATTGTAGGAGAGATTTCCCGACATATTGCGGCAGCTGCTAAAATCGATCACGAAACCCACGGCGAGCTATTTATCAAGAGCGTCGTCCATGGAAAGCGTAAGTAGATATTTAATTAAGACGAATTTAAATTCGTTGTGGAACATTACATTCAGAGTTGTATTTTAGAAATGTCTGAGATGCCAGGATATTTAATATTTACTGCACCTTACAAATTATGCGATGGAGGATGCAAGAAGAATGTCAGTAATTTTGTTTTAACGTTTCCCCTCTTTGTGGGTAAAAAGGGGAAAGAAGAATACAAGAAAACGTTTCCAAGAGATTTTAAAGAACAACATTCTGCTAAACCAAATGCTCCGTTTAAAAAGAGGACAACCAGACATCCGTTTACACTCTGCCCTAAAATAAAGACGACTAAACGGCAGTAAATGGTGATAGCATCTCGTACAGAAAGTGGACATTAGATGTAAATACATCTTATCTTTTCATAATGTATATTGTATTTTTTCTTATATTTTGTTGTTTCAATAAATACTTGAAATAGTAAGTTATGCAAATAAATATGTTATAATATGAGTAAATTAAACATTGTGTTACTTAAGTTTGTTGAATAAATGTAATGATAAATTAATACAAATAATATAAGGTTATTTTTGATTGTTCATTTAACAGCGATTGGTAATGACGCCATTTTATGAAGTGCATTTTTTTAACTTCTATATGTTTACACTTGACCGCCATCTCGCCTGATGTTAAGCGACGATGCGGTCTACGATGGAGCGTGTTTACCTAGATAAAACCGATTCACTCTCGATTTGAAGACACAAAGATTGTAACCATCGAGGAAAACCCACTCAGGCAACGTATTCCACAGCTTAGACGTTCTTATCACAAAAGTAGAGCCGAATCTCTTCGTTCGTGTCTTTGGAATATCAACCATGAAACGATGTCGCTTTTTCGAGCTACGAGCATTCCGATAGAAAAAAGGACAAGGTGGCATTTAATGTACGTACGGCTGTGACTCGGGGGGCCTTTTCTCACACGGACGAAGTAAAAGCATAATAATTTAATAATCCACCATGATGGCCAAGAGCGTGTTGGCAAATGACGCATAATACCTTCGAAAGATAATTTCGTTGGAATACGTCAATTACTTCACAACTTTTTCCTTCGCCGTTAAACCTTGTACTTACATCTTCACATGAACAATACTCAGAAGTGCAGGCGGGAAACAAATCGACGACTTCACTCACGTCTGTAAAATCAGGCAATCTGGCTGCCCTAGTGCTCAGATATTTATGGCAACGACACTTAGTAAAAAAGACACATTTAAATCTCGAACGTGGCTGAAAAGTTCCTTGATCATGGTTCCAGGTATGGGGGGGTCAGGGGGACATGACCCCCCAAAATCATATACATTAGATTAAAAATCTAAAAAAAAAATGGTTGTCTGTAAAGTCGGTTTACTGACGATAGTTGAACGTGACAACGTCTAGTATTTGTGTTAAGCGCTATCTAGGTAAAACATTCTGAAGCTTTTTGAAAAGCTGTTCAAAGCGCCATCTCTGGGTACATCATTGTACTAGCACAAGTTCTTAACTTCATATCGTCGCTTTTCTAAAACATGGACAGACTCCTTAAACGTAATACACATTTCACTAACTAGATGGTGCGAAAAGCAATAAGGCGAGGTAACGGCGGTAAATATTATCTAATCTATGGCGGTAACGTTACATGACGTCATGTTTTGCGGGTGTGCAGCCGGCTTCATCGAATTATAAGACGTTATCACGTCAAAAATTAAAGTGTCTAATATAGACTTTTTTTTAAACGTGGATAAACAACTGGAACTTCAACTGCGCGGGTAAAATCGTAGGGCGCTACTAGTAAAGTCTTTTTACTCTATTTATTGTATTTCTACTCGTGACCCCCCCCCCCAAAATCTGAGGCAGCGTCAGACGCAATCTTGAAAGACAGACACATGCTGTCTTGCTGTCACGGACTTCGGTGCACGTCAGCACTGGCAATGAAAGTTCTCAAAAAGGAATATTTTTCCCGTTTTTGTTACACTCTTCATTCATGTTCCGTTCCTATTAATAGTAGCGTAATGTTATATAGCCTATAGTCTTCCTCGATAAATAACAAAAAAAAGTTATTTCAATTCGTACAAATAGTTCTTGAGATCCTAGCGTTCAAACAAACAAACAAACTCTTCGGCTTCATAGGCTTTATACTCTTAAGGTCAGTACTCCCATACGGTATTACTCGATCGAGCTAAGCTGTCGAGTAAAACCCATGGCATGGGTTTTCGTCCACACATTGAGCATTGATCTATCGAGTGAAGCGCGCCGTTCAGTATTCACCGAACCGTTAGAGCCAAAGGATGTCTGTGCAACAAAGGAGATGGTGGCTGTATTTAGCAAGTCTCATAGTACTTTATAATAAAATAAAAAAAATTAAAAGAAAAAACGTAAAAGGAGGTACACAGTATAGGAGCACAGCTAGTAATTTATCATAACATTAATTTATCTTATTTTTGTGGGAGTAATCTTTGGACTTGACATTCCATAAACACTCACACTGTCTATATGTGTTAATAAAGTCTTATATAGCGCTTTTGGAATAAACTCGCAATTTCCCTTAAAAACACGTGTTTCAATCACGATAAACAATACCAAACTGACGCTCGCCTCGCGCCACTCGCAGTCACGTACACACGTACGAGTCAAGATTGACGGCTCGCTTCGAGTAGGTTCGAAAGAAATTACTTTCATTTAATTCCATCGAGCCGGCTCGGTGCGAGACTTCGAGCTGTGAGTTTGGCGGTCCACACGTTGATTTTTACTCGACTTCGAGTAAAACTATCGAGTAATACCGTATGTGAGTACTGACCTTCAGAAGTATAGATACATTTCGGTATATTTTATCTAAGATACACATATCTACGTAATCAAGTACCAGCTAGGCTTTTTTTCTATCGTATTGTTAGCTTGAAAAGGCGACACCGTTTCATGGTCTTACGACCGAAGAGGTTTGATATCAATCTCGTTATACCAACAAATATATCGTAAGATGTATTTGTTATCTGAAATTCTACCAGTTTCTTTTAGTTTAACGTGTTTCATTGTAGACCACGTCATCACTGAACATCAGGTGAAATTATAGTCACCTATCAAAACCTTGCCCTTTTTTCTATCGGAATTCTCGCAGCTCGAATAAACGAAATCGTTTCATGGTTGATGTTCCAAAGACACGAACGAAGAAATTTGACTCTGTTTTTGTGATAAGAACGTCTAGGCATACGTTGCCTAGTGGGTTTTTCCGATAGTTACAATCTTTGTGTCTTCAAATCGAGAGTGAATCGGTTTCTTCTAGGTAAACACTCCATCGTAGACCGCATCGTCGCTAACATCAGGCGGGATGGCGGTTAAGTGTAAACCTATAAAAGTTTTTAAAAAAACCTACATTCGTAAATGATAACAAACCACATACTCATGACCGAAGTTTCGTTGGAATCTTTTTACAATAGTTTAAGGAATTTTAACAGGTCACACATTAATACAAATAATAATCGATGTAATATGAAACCATATAGAATACATATTTTTAAAAACAATTACTGATTGGTATGTACTTAATCTACGAGTTGGTTTACTTTTTAAAAGTAATAAAAGGCTATCGTAATAGGGTTATGCAAGCAAGGACAAGCAAGACTGTATGAAGAAATTGACTTAAATTTATTTAGGTACTAGCTGTTACCCGCGACTTCGTCCGCGCGGAATAAATACTAAGGTAACTCAGGCAGTACCTATTTGTATACCCAGACACATTTACGGTTACTAAAAATAGCTTATAATACAATTGTATACAATTTTGATTATAATTATTATAAAGTGACTACAGGTTCAATTTAAAGAATTGTATAAAATTACGTTTCTAAGTGCACTGTATGTGTTGACAGAATAAAATGAATTTTTATTTTGATTTGATTTAATCAAAATCGGTTCAGTTGTTAAGATCTGAAAGCGTAAGAGACATTCGGCCCCCATTTCAAGTCCAATTTCACCCCCCTACAGTTAGAAATTACAAAATTGCAAGAACAAACATTCGTTTGCTGCGTTTTAAGTATCTATAAGTATTCAGAGTTTCATGGTGTTCTTCAACGGTTGGGAAATTTCATATTGACATTCATCCCCCATTTCACCCCCGTACAGTTCGAAATTACGAAATTGATAGAATAAACATTCGTTTGCTTCCTATCAAGTGTCTATATTCAGTTTCATGGTTTTATTTTCAACGGTTGGGACGTTCCATATTGACACTCATCTCCCATTTCAACCCCAATTTCACCCCCGTACAGTTTGAAATTACAAAATTACTAAAACAACCATTGGTTTGCCTCATGTCAAGTGCCTATATACAGAGTTTCATGGTTTTATCTTCGACGGTTGGGAACTTCCATATTGACATTCATCCCCCATTTCAACCCCTTTTTCACCCCTGTACAGTTCGAAATTACGAAATAGATAGAACAAACATTCGTTTGCTTGATATCAAATGTCTATATACAGAGTTTCATGGTTTTATCTTTAACGGATGGGACGTTCCATATTGATATTCATCCCCCATTTAAACCCCGATTTCATCCCCGTACAGTTCGAAATTACAAAATTGCTACATTTATTTGCTTCGTGTCGAGTGCCTTTACACAGAGTTTCATGGTTTTTTATCTTCAACGATTGGAAGCTTCCATGTATACTTTTATCTTTCATCCCCTATTTCAATCCCAATTTCATCCCTATACAGTTCGAAATTACAAAATGTTTAAGAACAAAGATTCGTTTGCTTCGTGTCAAGTGTCTATATTCAGAGTTTCATGGTTTTATCTTCAACGGTTGGGAACTTCCATATTGACGTTCATCCCCCATTTCAACCCCAATTTCACCCCCGTACAGTTCGAAATTACAAAATTGATAGAACAACCATTTGGCCTTGTGGCTTAGTGGGTAGTAGCTCTGCCTGCGAAGCCGAGAGTCGTGGGTTCGATCCCCACCCAGTGCAAATATTTGTGTGATGAATTCAAATGTTTGCACTGTGTCTGGGTGTTTCTATGTATAATAAGTATGTATTTAAAATTATATAAGTATTATATCAGCTATCTGGCCGCCATCACACAAGCTTTGCTTAGTTTGGGGTCAGATGGTGTTGTGTGAATTGTCCACCAATATTTATTTATTTATTTATTTTATTTAATTGCTTCGTGTCAAGTGTCGAGATACAACATTTGATAATTTTAAAATGACGAAGTTTCATACAACCGTTCATCCCTTGTTTTACACTCTTAGGGGTTGAATTTCGCAAAATCCCGTCTTAGCGAGCGCCTACGTGCTAAAAGGAACCTCCATGCAAAGTTTCAGATTCCTAGCATTTGTAGTTTCTGAGATTCCTTGATGAGTGACCTTTCGCTTTTATATATATAGATAGCGTGGTGAAGTAGGTATACATTTTTTCTTAATGTTCCACTAATTCTAACATTCAAAAATATCTTATACCTTTAAACGAGGAATTCTTGTACCTATATAAATGTGTATATATATATAGAATCTGAATCTCGGAAACGGCTCGACGGATTTTCATGAAATTATGTATGCAGGGGATTTCGGGGACGATAAATCAATCTAACTAGGTCTTATTTAAAAAAAACGCATATTATGCGCGTTTTTAGACAATGAAAAACTGTCACATTAGACATTAGAATGTGAAGGTAAATTTCGCCGCATGACGCGACAGCATAATTAGCTCAGACGGGAAGTCGGGCTCATAGCGGTCACGAAATTAGTAGCTCCGGGTTCGAATCCAGACGGGTTCTCTTTTTTTTTCAATTCGTTTTTTTTTAAGAAAATCTATTTCTTGGATTCTTTTATCTGTAGGTATCTAAGTATATTTAGTATTTAAACCGAGCAAAGCTCGGTCACCCAGGTACTATTATTTTAATATCAGATAACACAACCCCAAAGTAGTGGACTAAATTCTTATTTGGAAATAACTCTTAAGACCGCATCGTCACTTTACATCAGACGAGATGGCGGTCAAGTGTATACTTTTAAAAACCGCTTTATGGATAGGGCTCTTAACTTTGCAAAGTCCGCCTAGGGAAATACCGCACAGTTGCCAATTATTTTACCGCCAAACCGTATTGTGGAAACATCACCGTGTTCCGATTTGAAGGGCAATGTTTCCAGAGAAATCACAGGGCATAGATATCTATGCCCAGTCATTTCTACGAAAGCATTGCCCTTCAAATCACCTTTCATCTCTGGGTGACGAGCGCAGTATAGTGCTAGGTAATGATTTGGACTCTTCGTGTCCTAATAAATATAAAAGGTATACAAAATGGTACTTTTATGAGCAGGCAGGCATGTTGCTTACCATCAGTCACATGTGCTATTCATCACACCATACCAACTATAAATTCAAAAATAAAACTATCTCCATGCGAGAGAAGGCCCCGAGTCCCAGCAGTGGGAACATTTAGTGGGCTGTTGATGATGATGTTGATGATGTGCATAATACCGCAAATTTAAAACGACGAAGGAACACATCGCGAGGAAACTGACATGTTCCTGGAATCTTTCGAGGTCATGTGTCTCATCCACCAACCAGCACTGCGCCAGCGTGGTGGATTATGGTCTGGATTTCTCCTTGCGAGAGAAGGCCTCGAGTCCCAGCAGTGGGAACATTAAGTAGGCTGCTTATTGACATTTGTTGCTACAGGAGTTGATTCATATAAACAGTATCTTTAGTAATAGTCTCAAATTGTCATGCCATATTTTTATTAAATGTGTTATTGTTAACAGATAATGCAGATATGTCTATGGTTGGTAGTCTTTGACTCGGGATTAGCAGATTACCAGTGGCGACAAAGTTACTGGCTTCATAACGTTAAGCCAGTCTTAACTGACCGTCGAAGACTCCAAGAGGTGAATCCATCGGTCAGAGGTGTGGAATTCCATAAATGCGAATGTCCTCCACATGATGGTACTTTTGGAAATATTGCTCAAAAACATACTTTCTATTTTACAACGGAACTCCCGATTCAAAACTGTTTACGACTTTCTACTTGTTAATTTTCAGAATGTCAAATGAATTTCAAAGTGAATGAACCTGCATTAGATCTAATGAAATATGCTGGTATGGTTAATGAAGAAGACGCACAGGAACTCATGAAAGAAAAATCAGAAAAACCTTATCAATTTTTACGAAGAAAAAGACGGTTTAATGATGAGGTCCCAGACGATAATTGTTGCTGCCCACCACGAGAAGTGATGATGCCAACTATTATAACTGAAAAGCAATTCAATGAAACACTCAAAAGAATGAGAGAGGAAAATTAAACATGTGACTATTTTACTCTGAATAGAATCCAACATAGTATCCTGTGTTTTATTCGTTCACATAATACAAGCGCTAGGTTACAGAAATTTTATGACGACCAAGTTTTCAATCGTTTATAGTAAAAATGTTAAACAAACTAAGCAGTAAAGAAGCATATCACAGTTTTTCACATGTATGTTACAAATGAAAAATTGTTATTTCTTTTTAATGTCTTTCAAACGTAATGTCTGAAAACACGGACTGTTGTAAATGTACATTTTATTTTTGTTTGATAGAGGTGTGGAATAATTGTGCAAAATAAAATTTTGCTTGCAGGATTTGTTTTTAAGGATTCATATGCATTATCAACACAAACTAAAACTTATTTTTGTACAATTATTCCACCTTAGGACTATACCAAGAACAATTCAGGTTTATTTGTTCACTATGTGCTCACCGATAGTGATTTTTGCGATACCTGTTGGGCGAATCAAAACAACGATTAATAACGGCTTACAAAACCAACCGATTTTCGAAAACCTCATTAATAAAGATAGTAAGTAGCTTTACTTTTTACAGAAAACTCGTATTTTGAATAAAAATTATAGTAGAACTTGTATTCTAGAAGTACCGGAGCAACCAGGATTTTTGATGTTTACTGCACCTTACAAGCTGTGCGAAGGTGAATGCACCGAACCAGGAGAAAATTTCGCAATGGTTTTTCCACTTTATGTGGGAGAAAGAGGGAAAAAACAATATAAAAGTATATACCCAAGAGATTTCAGTAAAGTGCATAACGCAAAACCAAACGCTCCTTTTCCAAAAAAGCAAACTATAAATCTGCGCACCCCTTGTCCAACTGAAATAACTACCGAAGAAACTGCTAGTGAAAAAATAACTACGGGAGAAACTACTATTAAAGAAACAACTATGGCGAAAACAACTACAAATAAAAGTTCTATGGAAGAATCAACTGTTGCAAAAACAATTACCCAAGAAACTGAAATCGAAGTAACTACTGTTAAAAAAAACACTATTGGAAAAATTGTTATAGAAAACACAAAAATTGAACATTCTACTTTACCAGTAACACAATATAATTCACCAACGATCACTTCAAGTGTTTCACCTTCCAAGCTCGCCCCAACAGATACCGCACACATATCTCATAACGAAACTGAAACTGTCTCAGATTATGAACTTCCGAAACAAACGATCACAATTGTTGAACCTACTGTAACACCTACATCTGAGGAGACATCTTTTTTTACGGATAAAATTACTGTTGAAGTAGCCACAGAAGCGACCTTGAAAACTAGTGAAGAAACTTTGTTATCACTAACAATACCAATTATTACTAAATTTCCTTCACCAATCAATGAAAAAATAACAACAAAAACAAGAACTACGTCAGAAACTGATTTTCAATCAAACCCTGTTTTGACTATAAAAGCTGTAACAACAGAAATACCGACGATGTTCGTAACAATAACACCTATATTGCCTATTAAATCACCGTCTACTATTAACGATACTAATACTCCAGCAACTCAAAGTATGCTAGAATTGTCTACAGATTTAGAAACTGACAATTTTCCTCATTCAACTGGCACAACGAAAGTTTTTGCGACAAAAATACCAACAACAGAAGAAACAATACTACCTAAAACTATATCAGATATTGAATTGAAATCAGATGATGCGGTTACACCTTTGATCAAACATATTTACACATCGATTCAACTAGACATTAGTACAGTAATTTCCAAAACAACCCCAATTTTAGTATCTAAAATACCTAAATCAACTATAAATGTAGAAAATACTAAGTATTTTCCAGCCACCAAACTTGAGCCATCTTCTTTTTTAAATACTCCTATACCGACTACAATACCAGATTTGGGAACAAAAGCCCTTACTTATTTTACAACAAACATGCTGCAAACAAGTGCCCAAATACGACCTATCATCTTTATTATCGTAAATAATCCCACTATCGTATCTCCAGCACCAATAACAAAATATCAAACAAAATCGCCGCAAGTGATAATTTCACCTTCTACAAAAGCTTTAAAAATCCCAAAAACCATTCTTGTTTATACGCCTAAAACGGCATCCATAATAAAAATCGTTATAACAAAATTTACTAAACGTAACCCATATTTAAAAAACAGTACAAGTATATTCAATAAATATTCACCTCAAATAAACATAATCATTAACCACATTAATATATCGAAATACCCCAAAAAGTCTGATTATGACAGTAATAATAAAATTAAAAGTAAAAGTGATGAGGATAAAAATTTAGCAACTACACCATTTAATCATGGGACAGACGATAAAAATACGACAGTTGATCAACAAGGCCATGAATCAAATGATATTAGCGAATATGACATAGATCCTATATATCCATATGATAGTGATATAGAAGTTGTTTTACCTGGAGTAGACGAAAGAAAAAAACGTGAAAATAACAACGATACAGCATCGAAAGATGACAATACCAACGTTGATGAATCAGCAACAGAATTTCCCCATGATTATTTTCTTGATACGAATGAATCTTTATATTCTGATACAAGCAATGACATACTCACAAACAAAACACCTGACATTTATGCATCATTATACTCTGACAAAGAAAATAACACCAAACCAGATAACATAGATCAAAACCATGAATCTAAAAAGTCTAAACATTCCAAGAAATTTAGTAAAATTACCAAAAAAACGACATTAGATAGATATGATTCTTTATATTTTGATAATAAAGAGTATAAAGACAATTCCGAAAGTAATTATTTAATTCACTATGATACAACAACTGAAACTAATATGCACAAGCATACTGTAAAAATTACTATTAAAAAAAATCGAAAGACAACGTCTTCAGCATACTCTGAAAAATCTTACAATGACTTATATAATATAATTACACAAAAACATAGTAAATCTACTCCCGAGAAAAAGCATAAGCATAAAACTACGAAAAAAACGACCATTAATATATACGGATCTATATATTCAAATGAAGAAATTGACAATCCCCACAAATCACATGCTTCAAAAGTGTCTATAAACACAAACCACAAAATAAAAACACTCATTACAAGTAAAAAAATAAATCCTTCATCGGACAAATATGATTCATTGTATTCTGATAATAAAGAACAAAAAACCATTTCCGGAATGAATAATTCAGTTAACGTAGGTACTATTAACGAAAACAAAATGCACAATCATACTGTAAAATTTACTGATAAAAAAAAGCGTAAAACAAAGTCTTCAGCATACTCTGAAAACCCATACAATGACTTATACAATATAATTACAAATTCACATAGTAAATCTACTCCCAACAAAAAGCCAAGACATAAGAGCACAAAAAAATCAACCATTAATTTATACGGTTCTATATATTCATATGAAGAAACTATCAATCCCCACAAAACACATTCCTCCAAAGTTTTTAGAAAAACTAAAAAAGAAAAGAAAGTCACAGATAAAAAAAATGTTCCTAAACATGAATCAGTTGACTCAGAGTATGATTCAATGGAAAAAACCATTCCCACAATAGAAATTTCAAAATACTCTACAAAGGAGCATAATAAACACAAAAATAGAAGAACTACGAATGTAAACAAAATAGCAACATCTACGAAACAACGAAAATTAGATAAGGAAATTGTTCATAATTATGAGACAAATGATCTTGAAAATGAAAAAAAAGTGATTGACATATATGGTTCACTTTACTCCGAAACTAAAATGCATACAGATATAAATGAATGGGTGCCGACATTCAGCGAACAAATCAAAGATACAACAATTTCTATAGATGATAATAAAACAAGTTCCAGAAATACAGAACATAAAATTACTAAAAATGCGACAAAAGACATATATGGATCACTTTACTCCGAAAAAGAGATTGATGATAATCTAGATACAGAAATAGCTAACGTAAAAAATCACACTGTGAAAAGATTTTCTACAAAGCCTGTGGAAAAGTATGTAACTAATAGTGATGGTTTGTTGTGTCCAAAAATTTTACCTGGCATGTGTAATAAAAAAAATAAAAGAGTAACTCCAAAGATAGATGAACTTGATATGAGTGATTTAGATTTAGAATTGAGGATTAGTAATAATTTAGAATATTATCTAAATTCCAGTATGTATGATTACTTTTAAATATATTATTTGAGAAATGTTAACATGACTGAAAGTTTGTTTATTAGTTTTACTCATAAATCACCAGAGTATTTTCCTTATCTACCGCTAGTATAAAATATATTAAAAACAAAAAAATTACATAATAAATAATCTTTCTCGTTTAGTTCACGTAAACGATGCAGGCACGAATCAGTCAGCTCCTCCTTTTATATCAACACTAGTGGTACAAAGTATTAAGTATTAAGGTAAAGCATTCAAGGATCACATACATATCAAAGGGTGAAAGAATTTTTGAAATCAGTTCAGTAGTTCCTGAGATTAGCGCGTTCAAACAAAAAACCTCTTCAGCTTTATAGTATTAGTATACTCGTAGCTTGTAGATATCTTCTTTCTTTCTTTCTAATTTATAAAACTGAATTGCTGTTCGTTAGTCTCGCTAGAACTCGAGAACAGCTAGACTAATTTGGCTGATTTTGGTTTTTAAATATTATTTGTAGGCGTTCCGGGAAGGTTTAAAAGGTGGAACGAAATTCGCCGGGTCAGCTAGAAGAAAAAAATAAAACTCTAACGGGTCTTTTCTAGATGGCCATGGCATGATGGCCAGACCACGCCCTTTCAGCATTTCCCATTGGCTGACGCATTTCTCGTTAGCCAATGGCCATAGTCCCGACTTTACCCGAAGATTTCTTATCATACCCGAGCGTGACGCTAGAATTCAATTCACACCCCACGAAAAATCTGTCTAGGCGCGCCAAAAGAATTTTTCACTTCAAAAATACATTCAGTACCTCGGAAGAGAAGTGGTTCCCACAAACCCAGGGTATCCTAGTGTGGGAAGCCAGGGAACGAAATGATGTATCTCATTAGTGTCATCTGCATGTCATTGACGTGATTGTTGATTGTTGCTAATACTGTTCGCATTCATGTACATGTCATGACATAAACGTAATATACGCAATAAATAAATAAACATAATGTAGGTACTTAATATATCTCCCAATTTTTAATTTTGTTATTAGCTTACAATTATTATTTTAATTATGTACTTAGTCATTGTTAATAGTAATCAATTGTCAATCAGCATGCAATAGTTATATATAAAACTAGCGGCCCGTTCCGGCTTCGCTCGGATAATAACCTAGATACCAACTGCAGCGCCATCTGCTGGGCTGGTTTGTGAATCTAAGCCATCCATGGCAACCCTAAACTTTAGAAATAAAAATAAATTTTATAAAACAATTCTAGATTTGCCATAAGCTCCGGGTAATTTAAATCGAAATAGAGTGAAAAACATTTACAAAATATAGACGATATAATTGATCAGCTATCGAGCGGGGTGAAAAATGATTAAGTTACTAAAATGGCTATTAAAAAAATTGAGGTTGGTGATAAAAGGGTAAAACATTTAGGGTTGTATGTATTTTTTAATGCCACATAATAAAAAAAAAAACAAAAAAAATTGTCCAAAAATTATTAAAATAAATTTTTAGGGGGAACAACCCTTATCACTAAAGGTTATGAAAACTAGATAGTAGCCGATTCTCAAACCTACTGAATATGCGTATAAAATTTGGTAAAAATCAGTAAAGCCGTTTCGGAGGAGTAAGGTAACTAACTCTGTTACACGAGAATTTTATATATAAGATATACCAGATACCATATATATATATTGTTTTGGAAATTGATGTCCATTATTATCTGATCATGTCGTAAATGTTTATTATTAAATCTATATATATAAAAGCGAAAGGTGAAAGTGATGAGTGCATCACGAAATCTCAGAAACTACAAATGCTAGAAGTCTGAAATTTGGCATGTAGCTGTCTTTTATCATGTAAGCGCTCGCTAAGACGGGGTTTTGCGAAATTCAACCCTTAAGAGGATGAAACAAGGGATGAACGGTTGTATGAAAATTCGTCATTTTTAAAGTTATCAAATTTTGTATCTAGCACTTGACACGAAGCAATTAAATGTTTGTTCTATCAGCTTCGTAATTTCGAACGGTACGGGGGTGAAATGAGGGATGAATGTCAATATGAAAGTACCCAACCGTTGAAGATAAAACCTGATTACTATGTTTATACGTATACAGGCACTTGACACGAAGCAAATAAATGTTTGTTCTAGCAATTTTGTAATTTCGAACTGTTTGGGGATGAAATTGGAGTTGAAATGGGGGACGAATGTCTACACATCCAAACAACTGAACTGATTTTGACGAAATTGTAAAAAAATGTTTTTTAAAAAGCTGTTTTTAGTAACCGTAAATGTGTCTGAGTATACAAATAGGTACTGCCTGAGTTACCTTAGTATTTATTTTGCGCGGACGAAGTCGCGGGTAACGGCTAGTAAATTATAAATATTGGTGGACAATTCACACACAACACCATCTGACCCCAAAGTAAGCAAAGCTTGTGTGATGGCGGCCGGATAACTGATATAATGCTTATATAGTTTTAAATACATACTTATTATACATTGAAACACACAGACACAGTGCTGTTTGAATTCATCACACAGTAATGTAACTACAAAAGTTTTGAATCCAAAGTCTGATAAACTGTTTTATAAGCATTAGACTACAGGCCCGTGAACGAAATTTACGGGTCAAATGAACCACCAGGACACCTACATAATATGTAGGATGATAGAAGGGTATAAAGTAATAAGATTTTGCACTATGCCGTCATTTGTAAGCTGTCCAACTGAGTGCAATTGAAGAGGGGCTGGTTGCAATCCTCGATCATTTCTCCTTGTCGGATGATTTTTGTACGGCATTGCGAAATAATGGATTAGAAGAGATACCTCTTCTATAAAAATTATGAATTTTAACGCTTTAATTATTTATTAGTTTGTCGGAAAAAATTACAGAGTACGAGTAATTTATAGAGTAAATTTGGTCATTTGATTAAGTACAGCATTCGTTCCATAAATATAGTTTCAATACCTCTTCTAATCCATTATAGGGTTGAAACCCCCCATTTTACCCCCCCGCGCGGCAACATTTTATTTGAGGAAAAAGTTTCTAATTAGTTCAGTACTCAATCCATTATACCCCGTTTACATTATTCCAGTCCAGCGACCGAATCCAGCGCTGGATTGCTTACTGGAATAATGTAAACCGGCTCTGGAATGCACTGGCACTGGATTGATGCATTCCAGTGCCGGTCTCCATTATTCCAGTAAGCAATCCAGCCCTGGATTCGGTCGCTGGACTGGAATCATGTAAACGGGGTATTACATTTAGTGCGCTGACGTATCTAGGTGCAGAGCGGCCGAGTCAGATTGTACCTCGAAAAATTATCAATAATATTGCTAATAAAGTAAGATTTTTTACAATCTTGCGTTAACAATAATACTGTGGCTAGACATATGCTACATATTAGAAAAAAAAAATATGTCCGATGTCCTACTAATTATATAACTTACATAAATGTTTTTTTTTGTTTGGATGTTTGTTACGACATGAGTGATCAAGTGATCAAGTGATCACGTCAACACGGTTAAACCGATCGAGTTGAAATTTGAAACACTATCTGATCATATCTGGAATAATACATTATGTACTACTTTTTAAAAAATAACGCGAAAAAATAACGGAAACGAGAACCATGCGGGTAACGTGGGCCGCTGCTAGTATTAGATTAAATGTGTTTCAAACTAGTTTCATACATAATTTTTTTTTGTGAAGAAATGCAATTATCTTTATTAAAAAAAAATACACATAATTTTAAACTCATTCTTAAATACCCTCTATTAGTGTAATTGCTCAGTGTATGTGCTTAGTGTAATTTGGTAAATTAAAAACTTATTGTAGTTTCCATTTTGTCTTAATTTATGACTAAGTGCAAACAATATCACGCTGGTATTCCGTAAGGTAAAATTACCAGTAAGTCAACAACGCAATAAATGTATAACGTGATGGGCCATATACTTTCGATAAATATAACGATATTTGAATAAAGGTATAACTATTATTTCAATTTTGTTATGAGCAATGAATCTAGTTATTGTTATAATACTTGTAAATAAAATACAATGAACGTGCATTCCCTTATTTTTTCATATATTTTTCTTAAGCAGTAATAATATTTTAAATTCTTACGATACCACTAAAGTATGTGGAAGTTAACAGTTTACGTTTCAATTATATTATTGGCTCAATACCCACTCTGCCAGACGGATCAACGGATGTTTGTTCCATGTGATCAAGACAGTAAGTTTTATAAATTTTGATTAATTAATTAAACTACTTATTTAATTAATGGCTTTGGGTCTCTAAAATAGAAGAGAATATAATTCATTTATTGTCAATGTTAGTTGCACCCACAATAATTAGTTCGTCTACGACAAAAAAATGCTAATATCAGTCAGTCTGTGTTGTTAAACGCAAATCTCGAGAATAGCGGCACCAATTTCGCTAATTCTTTTTTTAAGTATTCATCGAAGTACGTTCTTACAAAGTTTTTTTTTTAATTGCCTGAAAAAGCCCAAAAACAACACTTTTTCTATACTCTCATACAAACGATTCGTAATAATACATAAAGTCAAATTGAACATTAATACCATACCATAAAGTTCAAGTATTAGTGGGGAGGTTCCGGAAAGGCAAAACAAATAGTGATGTTAGTATTGTATAAATGTTGATGACTAGCAGCGCCCCGCGGTTTCACCCGTGTAGTTCCCAGTCCTATTAATTTTCCTGGATAAAATCATACCCTATGTGTTATTTCATACTATTATCTATCTATTTACCAAATTTCATCCAAATCCCGTCAGTAGCTTTTGCGTGAAAGAGCAACAAACATACATCCATACACTCTTACAAACTTTCGCGTTTTGTAATATAAGTAGGATGGTCTTGATCGCTAGAGTGCACTTACTTAGAAGATATCGATTCACTTGAAGACGCCTGATTATTATACCAGGGAAAAACACTCAGGCAACGTTTTCTACAGAGATTCCTGGCAAAAATCTCTTTGACAACGACACCTCTGTTGGAACATGTCTTCAAAGTCTTTAACATCGCCGCAAAATTGCTAGCTTATCGTTTTTTCTATTGGACTATTCGTAGCTCAAAAAAGCGACATCGTTTCATGACTGACGTCCCAAAGACTACAACAAAGCGGCTTGACTGTACTTTTGTGATAAGAACGTCTAGGCTGTGAAATGCGTTGCCTGAGTGGATTTTTCCCGATGGTGACAATTTTGGTGTCTTCAAACCAAGAGTGAAACGGTTTCTTCTGTGTAAGCACGTGCAATCGTAGACCGCATCGTCACTTAACATCAGGCGAGATGAGGCTAGTGTTAAACAGAGATGACATGGATATGGATGATATGATATTTCGGATCTGGATACGGATATGGACATAGTAATAAAATTATATCAAATTTGGATATGGTTATGAAAATGTGATTGTTTCGGGTTATCCATTAGTTTCGGACAGTTTCGGTTACGGATATTAGTTTGAATATAGTTCTATACCTCATTCCAATTCTACGTGAATAAAAGGTAAACAAACCAATGTCACTCTCAACATGACAGACCAGCATTTCTCAACCATTGTTTTACAAGATAGTTGGTAGTACCTTTCGTTACTTGCCCTTTTAAATTTTCGTCGCAAACAAGGCTAAATATATATGTATTTGTATGCATATCATAAACACCTAAATAAACATACCCACTGCTGGGACTTGGAATAATCAACACATTGCCGCTGTAAAAAATCGTCAGACACAAGAATCTGCAATTGCTGTACATTTGATTGATGCTAAAACTGGTCATTGGATCGAGATCCACGACCAGAAGGTTCTATCTACCAAATGTCATTACTACGCAAGAATGGTTCGGGAAGCATTGGAAAATAAAAAACATAGGTATTTATTTCAACTACGACGCGATGACCACGATGCCAATAACCGAAAACTACCCGGTACGGTTATCGGCGTCGCGGAATCCACTAATAAATAAATGTGTGCATAGCGCACTGAGTTTGGAGAAACCTGATATATGGTTAGTGTTATGTGTAGTGTTGGTCACCCTGCGTTTTTTGAAGCCCAAACGAGGGTAGATGGAGATCTCCTCTCATTTCATAATGAGAGTATAGCGGCCAAACGTACATTTATTTCCCCCACGTAAAAAAAGGAAAGGCAAAGCATTTGCGTTCGGAGAAGAATGTAACACTAGAACCAGTGACTTAGAAAAGTAATTTAGATGTTTCCTTAAATGAAAACGTTCCTTTTATTTTTAACAATAATTAAATCTCGTTCTAATTGTCCTCGTACTACCCAAAACTGATCATAACACTATGATGTAATAAATATTCATGCAACACATATAAAAGTTTCGATCAAAATAACACAAAATATATGGCATTTTAGAGTGAAAATTATACAAGCTTTTGATAGTAAACAGCGTAATTTGGAACACGTATTTAGAGGTTTGCGATTTTCTCTCAGCTCGTTACGACACAAGAAATCTTTTTCTCGGAGTTCTTTAGTCATACTCATACTATTTTATTGATAAGGAGTAGGTACATGTCATAATATTCAAGATATTCAAATATTACCAATACAAGTCAACAATAAAAAAAATGACGTCAATTTAAAATCCCATTACAATAAAAATTAAATAATACATTACATTAAAATCAAATTACATTACAATTAAAAATTCCAAATGAATGACAAAAATAAATAGAGTAAAATGAATCCATACTTGAATATGGAAATGGGCATTTTCACTATATGGGCATGAGAGGGGTACCTTTGTCAGAAAAATAGGCGCGTCCTTAATAAGAATAATTTGATGAAAAGAAGTATAAATGTCTTGAATGCAACATTGAGCGTTTGAGAAACACAGATTAAATTGCTAGTACTTAAAATCATATTTCTATCATCCTACCATTGCTTTCTATAACTTTTAAAATAAGATAGTTTAGAATTTTTTGATCAATACAAATCGAAGTATATGGTATTTAAGATCGATTTAATAAAGTCGAATCCTATTTGTGAAAAATATTTTAAGGCAATTTCATACAAATTTTATTTATTTATTTATTGAAACAAAATACTAAGATTAAACGATGTTTATGTTGTGGTATCACCTCTTTTTTTGGTTTGTTTTGGTTTTCTACACGCCTTACTAGAACGCACTATAGTACCTAGTCAAAATTGAGCAACAGAGGAAGGTTATATTTAACAAAAAGCTATTTTGCAGCCTTATCACTTGAAAGTTGAATCTATCCGAAACATGTGAAACGGATACGGTTACGGATTATATTTTTGTTTCGAATATCCAATAGTTTCGGTAACGGTAACGGAGCTTAAAGAATCGACTGTTAGGCGGTACGAAGTTTGCTGGGTCAGCTAGTGTTTAAACAAATGCTATTTTCCTTTTTTACCCGACTGCGCGACGCAAAGGAGTGGTAATGTGTTTAACAGTCTATGTATGTATGTTTGTATGTTCCTTTGAAGCACTATACAGACCAAACGCCTGAGCCGATTTTTATGATTCACACGTCAATCGATTCCTCTTAATCTGGCGAGTGACACTAAAGACATGACATTAGTGTTAGTCCAATATGGCGGCTTCAGGACGCCATATTGTCCAAATTAAAAAAATGAAAATCACCAAAATATGTCAAGAGGGGTATCGTTGAATAGGTGTTTTAAAATAATGTTTAGCTTTCTCTCAATGTTTTTCGGTTTGACTGACCGTTTAGGATGTATATCGATTTAAAGTTGAGTAACAACCATTCTCACATTTATAGGTTTTTAGGTAGCAGAAAACTTCGTATAACTAACAACTGTACGTGAGAATGTGGATGGACATTATAAATATACTAATGTATCTAGTAGGCATCGATATAAATCAATAGATGTGCCCTGAGCACCTTGAAATTGGTAATAAACTGCGTCTCTGTATGTATCGTAAGTGATTTACAAACAACCAATCTACTTGACCCCTATAATCGCTAGCGGCTAGATTTGCTGTGGTTCTACTTATTTTGGTTGTTGACACCGAATAATGAAATGAAATGAAATGAAATGAAATGAAATGAAATGAAAATGAAATAGTTTATTTCCAGACTTTTACATCCATTAATAAAAATATTTAAAATAACATATACATATCAGCCAAATAATAATAATAGTAGAATAAATTATAATAGTAAAATAGGTACATTATGATATGGGCGTGTGATATGCCCTCCACGTTTTATGGAGTGGACTGTTCGCCCAGTCCCTGACGGCTACGACCAGCGAGTTGTCGGAGCGGTGCAGGGCGGCGCGCGCGGCGGCCGCGCGGCTCCGCAGCAGCGCCGGCCAGCCGGGCGCGCGGCCCGCACAGAACATACCGCTGGCGCTGCACCACCGCGGCAGCCGGAACATCGCGCGCCACGCGTCGTTATACTGCACGCGCACCTCGCTCATGACAGCCTTGGTGTAGTTCGTCCACATCTCCACCGTGTACACGCTGGTGCAGAAGCTAATAAATAGCTGCGCTTTTACGGAATCGCTACAGCGGGCGAACCGCCTCGACAGCATGTTACCGCGCACCGCTATAGCCCTCCGCTGTCGCTCCATGTCGGCGTGGTCGGACAAATCCGCAGTTATGATGTGCCCGAGATACTTGACCTCATGTACTCGTTCAAGCTTGCTATCTGCGAGAGTCAGCGGGGGCAAGTTTTCATAATAATTTCGGGCTTTAAAGATCATGTAGACTGACTTGTCTGGGTTGTATTGCATGTTGTGATCTTCGGCGTACTTCTCACACAGTACCAGGAGCTTCCGCATCGCAGACATAGATGGCGCTAGTAAGACCATATCATCAGCATAGGATATGTGATTAGTCACAGTACCGTTGATGGAGCATCCGATTCCGGTTTGTGTGAGCTGTTCCGATAGTTTGTCCATGTACAAATTAAAAAGGGGCGGGGACATACTTCCGCCTTGTCTCACGCCACATTTGAGTTGTAACGGTGCAGAATGCTCATTGCCCCATCTCACACAATTTTTCTGCTGTCGATACCAATTTTCCAGCACTTGAACGACTTGCTTAGGTACATTACGGTCATATAATTTCTGCCATAGCAACCCATGATTGACCCGATCGAATGCTTTGCTAAGGTCTAAGTAGCAGGCTATAACTGATGTTCCTTTAGATTTATAATAGCCTACTACTTGTTTGAGCACATATATAGCTGTACCGGTGGACACATTGCTCTTGAAACCATATTGGCAATCATATGTTTCCATGAAAGGCGCGGCAAGTTTATATAAAATCTTCTCGAGCAATCTGGCGATCATATTAGCCAGGGCTATCGGCCGATAATTTCCGGAGCTGGATATATTCTTCCGTCTATTTTTACATATCGGAACTATTACAGTATCGGTGAGCGCCGTGGGAAGATGACCCGTCCTCACTATGGCAGTGAATAAGACCGACAGTGCGTAGTACATACTCGTGCCGCCGTGTCTAATATGCTCAATAGTCAGTCCATCCAAACCCGGCGATTTACCGCCCGCTGTTTGTTTTACTATTTCTGCGATGTCCTGCATAGATATATGTATGTCTGTCTCATGTAAGTCTTGCGGTATTTCTAAAAAATGTTGTTTGACGGGTGAAGTCTGACAAAACATACTGTTAAAATTGTCCGCAATATTTCTGTTGCTCGATTCCCCGTCGATATGTGACGGACAGTTCGATGTAGGTTTAATGATTTTATTAACGTTATGCCAAAATTTCCCAAAATTCTTATGTTTCTTATCCAGGGCTAATTGGTCCATTATAATTTGATCTTTATTTTGAATACAAGATTTTAACGCGCGCTTAAAAGCCGCACGGTGTTGTTTACGTTCCTCCAGCACTGGGCCGGTAGTGGGACGCCCCGCCTCCTGCCACAGATGTAGTGATTGCTGAGACGCGGCATATTTATCGGCTACAAATTTATTCCATCCTGGGACTGTATTATTTTTATATGATTTTCTTCGATTTGTTTGAAAACTTTGTGTTGCACATGTTTGCGTGATTTTTATTATAGAATAATACATCGAGTCAATCTCAGTCACATTCGTTATATTATTATTATGACATATTAATTTGTTTAATTTATGTGTTATTGACGCCTTGTATCGTTCGACATCGAGCCATGACTTTGGTTTCCAAAACCACGGTTTCCGAGATGATTTAGAGGAATTTGTTGTGGTTGTTAATTTTTGGATTTCTAATTCCAAAGATAGTGGCCTGTGGTCCGTCCAGTCCGCTGTTAGGTCTATGGTAATACTTTTCACTGTTCGGAATGCATTCTCAGTGGCGAGGCAGTGGTCGAGCCAACTAGTTGTACGATGTGCGTCGCTAACGAATGTGTATGATGTTTTCGGTAACAAATGTTTATCAACGTACTTGTAATTGTATTCCGTGCAAAAGTGTTCTAATTCAGTGCCAAATCGATGGGTTGGATCCGCATTAAAATCACCGAGTATGAGGCAGTCTGTCCCTTCGCTATCTTCTACTATTGAGTGTATTTTGCCCAATAATTCACAGAATTCAGGTAAATTCCTTTCATCTGTAGTGTAGCATGGCATATATACATTTATAATTATTAGAGTACTATTCTGGGTGCACAGTTCTATCGCGCAAAGCCTAGGAGTATCACATTCTATAGGTTTACAATTTAGCGATTTATTGTATAAAATTCCGAGTCCACCGTGAGGTCGGCCAATTAGAGTTCTAGTCATGTCGACTGCAGAGGTTCCTATGGCGTTGAAGTCGACATGAATATCGTTTAGAAAATGTAAGTCTGTAGGCAAAAGCCATGTTTCTTGCACAAGTATTATGTCATTTTCATTACACAATTTCTCAATAAAGTGCGTCTTGTTTCGTATAGACTTGCAATTAACAGAGGTGATTTTTAAACGTGTACTCATCTTTGTTTACTGTTACTGGTGCTATTGCTAGCAGTATTTATATGATATCGACCAACAATTACACCCGGTGGCCACTTTTCTTTGCTAATTACATTAGATAACCTGTCCCACTGTATTGTTATTTTATATTCGCTAAATGAAACCTTTTTATTATCGGGTAGTCTTTGTATTTCAAGTGCGGTTTCTCCGATGTCCTTCATGTGATCGGTTATGTCCTGAACGGAGACAGAGCTGTCCAGGTTAGCAACATACACATAGGCTTTGCGCGGACCTGCTTTTATTTTGCAGTTGGAGGTATCTAAAGAAGTACCTATAATATTACGGTTTTTACGTCGCTGTTTTTTGTGTGTTACTAACTGAAAACCATCTTCAACATTATCACTAACGACTAGTTTAGGCTTAGACGCGCGCCGTTTGTCAAGTAACGATAATGATAGGTAAAAACGTCCGGCGTCCACCGCGTCCTGCAACCGACTAGAACGGAAAGAGTGAGATCACTCTTCCCAACATTGACATGATTGCGTGCGCCGTGAAGTTTGGGATGGGGCCCATCTTGGGTTCTACGATCTATGCTAGTAGGTATATTGGACTACCTTTTTTTCGTACGTGCAGGAAATGTATGTACGCATACCCTACTGCCCTGCCCGGGAGACACAGCCGGGTTATGTTGCACTCTATATCATGTATGGATATGGTGCCCCTATCTAATAATAAACCTCTATGGGGTTTCAACTCTGCCGCTGATAGTGGGAACACGGAACCGCTCTCGGATTGCTCCGCCTCGGTCACCCATCTCCAACTTCAAACGATTTAGTAGGTACTCAACGTCAATCGAAAACCTATACTAACACAAAATTATAAATATGGATTACATGCAGTAGAAAATCCTACATATTATATCAGTAGAAACGAAGACATTTGGTCAACAACCAAAAGGTGCATATTATTATGTTGAGCATATTAACATTCACAACATTGTTCATAACTAAAAAGTATAAAATAAAAATATAATTTAAAAACTCAAAAACCCGACTGCGTAAAAAGTGAACCAAACTACGTTCTCGCATACTAAAAAAAACTGAAAAGAATAAAACAAGCATTTAGATTTCTGGTGGTCTAGAATTCTATAATATGTTATTGTATTAATACTATTTAAATATATACAATATTTTCTAATAAAATAACATTACAACTGAACAGTCGGGATCCATTGAACAACTACATTGTATGTCGAATAATAATATCGAATCCATTGAACAATTAGATTGTATGTCGAATAAAAATGGATCCCGACTCTTCAGTTGTAATGTTCTTTTATTAGAAAATATTGTATATTATATTTAAATAGTATTAATACAATGACATATTATAGAATTCTAGACCACCAGAAATCTAAATGCTTGTTTTATTCTTTTCAGTTTTTTTTAGTATGCGAGAACGTAGTTTGGTTCACTTTTTACGCAGTCAGGTTTTTGAGTTTTAAATTATTTTTTTTAAATTGAGTGATTTGGCTGAAAAAAAATTGTTGTGTGTAAAGTTGGTTTACGGACGATAGTGTAACGTGACAACATCATTATAGAGTAAGATCCCAGAGCTCCCAGACGTCACCTATTTTCTGATGAATGAAATGTGGACGATTGAGTAGAGTTAGTCAGTACTAAGAACACATGCTTACTCGCTAACTTGCTTAGACGGCCAATTTTGAGATATGGGGTAATGAAGGTACATACAAACATTACTTACTTCACGTATGTTCTAATAAGATATTTTCACGTATGTTGTAGGCAATATCCTTAAAAACAAGGTCCCAATACTCCCAGACACTTTTCGTCGGCCGTTTTGCTTAACAACTCCAAAATAATAATGTAACTTGACTTAAATTCTCTACTAACCAAACATAACTAAGAACCACCGCACGGAAATTAACCTTCGTATAGAAAAAATCGCGTCGAAATCGGCAGGCAGACAGACATACAGACACACACACAGAGAGAGAGAGAGAGAGAGAGAGAGAGAGAGAGAGAGAGAGAAACAGACAGACATCGACGTCTAACTAATAACACCTCTTGTTTTGGTCGGGGGTTAAAATAGATGCGGCGTAAGCTTACAATGAGCGTAACGGGACATTTTTTCGTACGTGCAGCCGGCGTTCATCAATTTATTAGACGTTAAAAACACGCGTCCAATTAATAAAGAACAGATTATTTTTGGAAAGAATAGAACAACACAAAAATGACAAAGATTATATTGAGAATCGTGAACGTAAAACAAAAAAAAAAGTGGTCAAGATTCGCCCTTGAAGGTTTCCATAGCAGCATTAGCATAATATAAAAATCTTGTAGTTCGTTGTAACCACAGAAATCTAAATAATTACCATTATTTAGATTTCTGTGGTTGTAACTATGATCGATGTTTTAATGATACTGTATTTATGACGATTACAAAAAAACTGCTTACTAGATCTTGTTCAGACCAATTTTCGGTAGAAGTTGGCGTTAATGTACATCATATTTTTTTTTAGTTGTGTCATTTTGTGGGCACACATTTTATCAATTTAGAAGAGTCTGTTGCGCAAACTATTCAGTTTGGAAAAACAATTGGCCTCAATATCATTAATAAAAACCTATCCTTAGATATTCTACACGTAAGGTTTTTATGAAAAAAACTTTTTGGAGTTTCAGTTCCACGTATGGTAGGTACACCCCTAAAATGTATTGTTTTTTTTCTATTTTTGTGTGAAAACGTTAATGCGGTTCACAGAATATATCTACTTACCAAGTTTCAACAATATAGTTCTTATAGTTTTGGAAATAAGTGGCTGTGACATACGGACGAACAGACAAACAGACAGACAGATACAACGAATCTATAAGGGTAAGTCCCGTACAAGAACAAAATTAAAGTTTTGATTTTTTTTCCAATAAATCGTTTATTGTATTCAATAAATACAAAAAAAATACAAATAATACAATCGAAAAATTTCATTCATTATTATCGAAACACAAGTCTACAAAGTCATTAACTAAAATAACCCACCCTGAATCGTTCCTGGTGCAAAAAAAGTGGTATTCTGTACAACATTCTACTAGTCAATCCCTTTCATTTGATACCCACATTGTAGTGAATGGCCATATTGGATTTTAAATTTGTCATAGTACATAGTATTCTACTAGTCAAGGCCTTTCATTTGATATCCATATTGAGGTAGTAATGAAACATAGATAGTAAAAAAAATTAATGTGAATCGCACATTTGTGATGGCGGTCATCTTGGATTTCAAATTTTTCACAGTGTATAGCATTTTACTTGTCGAACCCTTTCATTTGATACCCATATTGAGAGAGTAGTGAAAAAATAAATGTATTTAGCCATTTTGTGGTGGCGGCCATCGTGGGCTTAAAATGTGTCATAGTGCATAATATTCTACTAGTCAAGCTCTTTAATTTGATAACAATATTGAGGTAGATTGTGAAGAAATATTTAGTCAGCCATTTTGTGGCGGCGCCCATTTTGAATCGATATTAACCAAACACAGCTAAGAACCACAGCACGGAAATTAACCTTCAAATAAGAAACCGCATCGAAATCGTCCCTTCCGTTTCAGCTCTACGATGCCACAGACAGACAGACAGACATCGACAAAACTTACAACACCCTTATCGGGTCGGGGGTTAAAAATAGAAGCAGCGTAAGCTTACAATGAGCGTTACGAGACAATGAGCGTAACGGGTCATTTTTTCGTGCATCCAGCCGGCGTTCATCGATTTATTAGACGTTGTCACGTCAAAAAAGGCAAATTTCAATATTTTATGCGTTTACCAAGAATTTTACATTTAGTCACTTTTGTTCTAAAGACGCGATTTAACATTTACTTAAGTTTCCAATAAAATTAAAACAGAATCTTTGTTTTTTTTTTCATTTAGGTAGACAATATACACTTATAAAAAAACACAGGTTATGTACCAATATTGTTTTAATTGTTTTTTCCCCTTTTCAGATAAATGTGTCGACCAACCACCTGTCATTGTTTTACCAGTGATCATCAAAATATTTCGATATCCTAAATTAAATAAATCTAATAAGTCCACTTCATAGATACGTAAAATATATACCAGTGAGAGGGCAATAACAAAAAAAAGGAACACACATTACGAAAATACGCAAGTCCATTAATTTGAGTTTTACAAAAATTACACATAAAAAACAGATTGAACTTGAACAGAGCTCAAGACATTGTGAAATGGTATTTCGCGGCGACGAAATTGCATAACATCACAGGTGGTCTGAGACAAAAAGCATAACGACAAAATCTACGGCTCTTAAACAATGCGATAACTAGGTGCTAACAAAAAGCCGACGAGAGAAACTGACATTCAAAATCTAAATTACGCAAATCATCGATAGTGAGTACAAATTTTAAGTCTCTGCATAACAAATACGATTTACTTTGAAAATGACTTAATAGGTGTTTTTATATTCTCATAACAAGACCATCAAATTATTAGTTCAGCAAAAATATATCCAGAGAGAAAACAAACAATCTAAATAGACTACAGTATTGTTAGTATTTCTGTGTTATTAAGTGACAACTCACCAATACTTATATTGAACTAACTTCATCTACTTAAATCAAATACAATTTTAAGGTATTGGCACGTTTCTAATTATATTTTATTTTACCTTATATTGTATGGTGCTTAATATGTGCTAGTTTATTTTGTTTTATTTTTACAGATGAAGTGGAAAATTTTGATTCTTCTAGCGGATTACATTATTATAACTCAACAGTCCATAGCTGGTATTACTTATCATGATGATCACAATTTTGATAACACTTACAGAGATGTGCGCGAATGTGACCCATTCTATTGGCATCCCTTGCATTTACCTGAGCACTGTGCTGAAATGTTTGCGGACTTAATGATATCACGTGTCACAGCCACCGCCAATAAGCCTGTCCGGATATTTAAGAAAAAAAGATCAAGGGATGATTACCCTTATCAAAATTTTTATAATCAATTTGAACCAGAATACAGTTATCCAATGTACAAGAGAAAAAATCGTTATCATGACGACTACGATGATGATTCAATTGAAGAAATACGTTACGAAGACAGTGCACATTCCCCCTATGATAAAATGCTGGACTTTTTAAGGCATGACATTAGTAAAACACTTGTAGCCCCATCAGTAGGGATGTCTATTTATGGCCCTGTAGCTGTGTACAATCAACCCGTGTCTAAAAAGAGTAAAAATTATATAAATAAAATTGCTCGTGCGTACGTTAAAGCAAATCAGGTCAAAGATACGGAAAATTCAGGATACTTTTATGGGAAAATAGAAATGCCCCAGGACACGAAAAAGGATATAAATAAAAATGTCACCAATGTGCCGAAAAATGAAGTAGAGAATATTTAAATATATAAACATAATAGAGTGAAAAATAAATTAAAACACAAAACAAATTAAAAATGTAATTTCCTTTTACCAAACAGTAAATAAAACAACTATTTACTGTAACAATAGGTAAGTTAAAAAATAAATTTCCAGTACTAAAAATGTAACTCATGTTTGATCGTCACATCAAACAAAACTATCTTATATATAAAATTCTCGTGTCACAGTGTTTGTTTCCTTACTCCTCCGAAACGGCTTTACTGATTATAACCAAAATTTATATGCATATTCAGTAGGTCTGAGAATCGGCTACTAGCTATTTTTCATACCTTTATTTATATGGCAAAACAACGTTTGCGGGGTCAGCTAGTTTTTTTATAAAAATAAAGTAAGTTATTTTCTGTGCTCAAAGCGCTTAAAATTATATTATCAATGAAATTATCACTGCTTGACAAAACTCTATAAAGTCGATAACAAAATGTCAAAACATAGTTAGAAGTGTAGACCTGGCTGGTAAGTAGCAAGACAAAATAAATCCCTCAATTGAAATCATCTGGGAGGTACAAAGTTCCATCAAAATAATCTGTCTTTTTGGAATCCCTATTTTTGAAGTGAAAACTTCTTTTGGCGCATTAAAGACAGATTTTTCGTGGTCTATGAATTTAATTGTAGCGTCACGCTCGGGAATAATAAGAAATCTTCGGGTAAACTCGGGACCATGATCATGGCCATCTTGAAATGCGTCAGTATTTTTAGATGACCATGATCATGGCCACGCCCTCTAGTTTCACCTGCGTAGTTTCCAAAGTAAGCTATCAAATTCTGAGTTATAAGTTGTCACTTATATTGGCAGTTCCTATACCTGCCAATTTTTTTGTTATAAATAATAACACGCAATTAAAATTTCAAATTGCCTAAAATACTTGTTTTAAACTATTTTGAATACTCCTGGCAATGTTGAAGCCCCGGCTAAATTATATTATATTATTAATAGCTTATTATTTTTATTATTTAAAAATAATAAAAATAAGGTGCAAGGTGTGTGAACCTCATATGTGCACCTGCGGTTCCAGGGTGGAGGCCGATGGCCATC
Source organism: Ectropis crepuscularia (assembly GCA_963693475.1). Taxonomy (NCBI): domain Eukaryota; kingdom Metazoa; phylum Arthropoda; class Insecta; order Lepidoptera; family Geometridae; genus Ectropis; species Ectropis crepuscularia. Next base: position 23,905,113 of record OY856338.1, read on the forward strand.
ACGCATTGAGTTGCCGTCGCTGCACAGGCAGATTTTCGCGTCACCATGCTCTCAACGACATTGTTCGGAGAGCCTTTGTATCGGTCAACGTCCCGTGCGTGCTTGAGCCACCGGGTCTTAGTAGGTCGGATGGTAAAAGACCCGACGGGATGACGTTAGTGCCCTGGAAGAATGGTAGGTGTCTGGTATGGGATGCTACTTGTGTTAGCACTGTGGCGCCCAGCCATCTTAGTCGATCCATTCTGGCACCGGCAGCTGCTGCGGAGGACGCCGCAAGGAACAAGAGGCTGAAATACTGTATGTTAGAGTCATCATATGATTTTGTCCCATTTGCTGTGGAGACTTTGGGTAGTTGGGGAACTGAGGCGAGAAGTTTGGTGAGCGAGTTGGGACGTAGACTACGAGACAAGTCGGGGGACTCCCGCGCCGGCTCGTACCTGGTGCAAAGGCTGGCCATGGCAATTCAGCGAGGCAATGCGGCCAGTATAATGGGCACTTTTGCACCGGGTGCTGTTCGGGGTGGGTTATTTTAGATTATTGACGACTACTTTTCGTATTATTTGTTTTAGAGTATAGTAAAAAGTTTTTTGTATTTATATTAGTTATCAAGTTTGTATGTAATTAATCAAGTTTTTATGTAATTCGCATGATTAAATTTAAACAATTTTAAAAATTAAACTACAACATTTAAAAATTGTGTATTGGCTCAAACATATTTCTTTAGTCCAACATTAAAATAAAAATTTTTAAAATCATTTTGCTCCGTTACTCACCATTCAGTTATGCACCTCCGTTTTGGAGTATAACAGTAGAAGTATGTGACGAGTTTTCAGCTTGCTCAAATACCTACCCAAAATTTGCAACCAGATCTCGGAATCTGTGTATGTACCACAGAAATTATTTAGATTTCTGTGGTATGTACAATGACAATGGATAGGTTTACACTTGACCGCCATCTTGCCTGATGTTAAGCGACGATGCGGCCTACGATGAAGCGTGCTTACATAGAAGAAACCGATTCACTCTCGACTTGAAGACACCAAGATCACAACTATCGGGGAAAATCCACTCTGGTACCTCATTCCACAGCTTAGACGTTCTTAACACAAATGTGGAGTCAAACCTCTGTCCGATAGAAAAAGGGGCAAGGTGGTATTAGGTTATTCAGATCAGTCGCGCACTCTCCGAAATGTATCCGATAATAAACCGATAGACTAGCAATTTTGCGGCGATGTTTAAGACTTTGAAGTCTTTTTCGCACAAGAGTATCATTGCCTATGAGCCTTTTGGCACGTTTCTCAATCGATTCCAAAGCCTCGAGCTGACACTTAGCCAAACCATCCCAAAGGTGCGAGTAGTACCATACAAGAGCGAATCTGTGCTTGATATAATACAAGCAACTGTTCAGAACTTAACTTAACTTTCTAACTATTCATTTTGAACCGAAAAGCAAAAATAATTCGGATTTGATCAATCGCATATCGACGGGAATCCGATCGGACCCGGCCGGATTGAAAATGACGCAGGATTGCAATCCCTGCTCGTTTTATTACATTACGGCTAACAGCAGGGCCTGATTAATTCTTAGGCTAATTAGGCTGCAGCCTAGGCCACGACGATCGGGAGGGGCACACTAAAATCATATTGACTTGCCGAAAAGACAGTTAAGATTATACAATCCGTCTGCGACATATTATGCAATGAGAGAGCACTTATTATTTTTATTATTTAAAAATTAAAATACAACATTTAAAAATTGTGTATTGGCTCAAACATATTTATTTAGTCCAACATTAAAATAAAATTTTAAAAAATCATTTTGCCCCGTTACTCACCATTCAGATGTGCACCTCCGTTTTGGAGTATAACAGTAGAAGTATGTGACGAGTTTTCAGCTTGCTCAAATACCTACCCAAAATTTGCAACCAGATCTCGGAATATGTGTATGTACCACAGAAATTATTTAGATTTCTGTGGTATGTACAATGACAATGGATAGGTTTACACTTGACCGCCATCTTGCCTGATGTTAAGCGACGATGCGGCCTACGATGAAGCGTGCTTACATAGAAGAAACCGATTCACTCTCGACTTGAAGACACCAAGATCATAACTATCGGGGAAAATCCACTCTGGTACCTCATTCCACAGCTTAGACGTTCTTAACACAAATGTGGAGTCAAACCTCTTTTTTCGTGTCTTAGCAACATCAACCATGAATCGATGTCGCTTTCTCGAGCTACGAGCAGTCCGATAGAAAAAGGGGCAAGGTGGTATTAGGTTATTCAGATCAGTCGTGCACTCTCCGAAATGTATCCGATAATAAACCGATAGACTAGCAATTTTGCGGCGATGTTTAAGACTTTGAAGTCTTTTTCGCACAAGAGTATCATTGCCTATGAGCCTTTTGGCACGTTTCTCAATCGATTCCAAAGCCTCGAGCTGACACTTAGCCAAACCATCCCAAAGGTGCGAGTAGTAGCAACTGTTCAGAACTTAACTTAACTTTCTAACTATTCATTTTGAACCGAAAAGCAAAAATAATTCGGATTTGATCAATCGCATATCGACGGGAATCCGATCGGACCCGGCCGGATTGAAAATGACGCAGGATTGCAATCCCTGCTCGTTTTATTACATTACGGCTAACAGCAGGGCCTGATTAATTCTTAGGCTAATTAGGCTGCAGCCTAGGCCACGACGATCGGGAGGGGCACACTAAAATCATATTGACTTGCCGAAAAGACAGTTAAGATTATACAATCCGTCTGCGACATATTATGCAATGAGAGAGCACTGCTATAAAATTTGGCAATCGGAGGAATATGTATAAAAGACAAAGGTGATTGTATAAATTGAGTTCAGCTCAAATCATGGAGTACGTAATGAAGCGTTTTTAGGGTTCCGTAAAAACGGAACCCTTATAGATTCGTCATGTCTGTCTGTCTGTCTGTCTGTCTGTCCGTCCGTATGTCACAGCCACTTTTTGCCGAAACTATGAGAACTACACTGTTGCAACTTGGTAAGTAGATGTATTCTGTGAACCGCATTAAGATTTTTACAAAAGTTTTTTGAAAAAACAAAAATTAGGGGTGCCCCCATACTGAGAACTGAAGCTCAAAAAATTTTTTTTCATCAAACTTACACGTGTGGGGTGTCTATCGATAGGTCTTAAAAAATGGTGTTAAGATTTCTAATTTAATTTTTGTCTACACTGAATAACTTGCGCGAGAGACGCTTCCAAAGTGGTAAAATGTGTGTCCCCCCCCCTCTAACTTCTAAAGTAAGAGAATTAAAAAAGTTAAAAAAATATGTGATGTACATTACCATGAAAAGTACCAACGAAAATTAGTTTGAACTCGATCTGATGAGTAGTTTTTTTTTAGTACGTCATAAACACACTATTATTAAAACTTCGATCAAAGTTACAACGAACTACAAGAACTATGTGTACTATGTATATTATGTTACTTGCTGGAACGGAACCCTTCATGGGCGAGTCCAACTCGCACTTGGCTACTTTTTATTTGAAATTCAATTCTCAAAGCGATTGAAATAAGAGATGAAAGTTTATATGAAACATTTGTAAATATTTGAATGAAATTTCGCAAAAAATTAGTAAAACCAAAATAAAAAGTGCTATTATACAACTTTTTTTTTTCAAAATTCAGGCCCTATGTATTTTAAAGGGGACGAAAGTTGATAAACTAACCGTTCTGATTAGATTCTGTCAATGACTTTAGACAACCAGTCTAATTAGGGTCTATCGCTGAAATTTGACTCTTAGTGGGCTCCCGCCAGAAGCTCTGCGGGCAGCCCTGAGTGACGCCTCTCATTATTCGGGCTGAGCTTCGTTACGGAAGTTGCCGGCGCGGCGGTGGAGAGCGAAGTGAGCATTTTCACCATCATCTGCCATATGAGGATTATCTGCCAAAGGCAGGATGACCCACAGAACTTCACAATGGGCCATCGTTGTTACCTGTGTTGGGAGCATGCGCTGACAAACTTGCAGCTTTGTGAACCCTTAACAAGCCATAAGACTATTATGTCCCACCACACAACGACCAACCAAACTTTTTTTAATATTTTGTATGTTAGAGGTAAACAAGAGTAAGTTGCACGTATCCTTAGAACAATAGATTTTTAAGGTTTTTTTTAAGGCAACACTTAATTCTAAACGTTACCTGTCAATGTCAATAGGTATTCAAAGTGAATAGGTAGTTAATATTAACGAACATTTTCTTAGCAGATGCGAATTCGTTTGTAGCACTACATCCAGCAAAATTCCTATAAGTATGTAACGGTTAATGTAATTCCTATAATTAAACATGTGTTGTATGACGTAGTAACAATAAAAAGGCAATAAAGCTTTTAATTTGATATTTATTTTACATTTTAAAATAGTAGGAAATTGTTATCCTGTAGCCGTATATGAGATTGTTAATTATTTTCCTATGGTACTTATTAAGGAACACGAAATGTTTTATCTACATAAAAAAAGTCTTGTTTTTTTACTCAAGAATACCTATTACATGTTTGTGTATTAAAGACGGCACCAGGACACCACGTTTCAAAAATAAATACTATATAGATATTTACTAGATACTACTACCTACTATTTGGTAAATACCAGTAATTGGTTTAGATATATTAATTAAGTACATTGTAAGCAATTAAATATTGTAATTATTACAAAACTAGCCTTTACTTTTGCATTTTTTGTGCTATATCTATATCCATATACATGTATATTTTTTATAATTTGCTTTCATTTCAATCCAACAATGTTCCAATATAACAATTTTAACTTAATCGGAGCTATAGCCAATTAAGGGTTAACATAACGAAGGTCTGGGGTTCATGGGCTCTTAGTCCAATAGATAAAACTGTATCTGTGATTGGTATCTGCGACTTATTAAATTACTTTAAAGTGGTTGTTAAAATAGAGTTCAAACTACACAATACGCCAAAAAATTCAAGTTGATTTCATTACTCAAATCCATTGTTCATTTTAAATGAACGAAAATGCTAGCAAATTTGTTCATTAAAGGTTTAAAATCTAGAAAACAATGCCAGTTAATGTAACAATTGAAAATAAAACACAGAATCCTTTCTCTGTTTTCAAAACAATATACGTACAACTCACACCTATTCTTAGGTCTAAAGATAACACAGCACTCTTGTGCTGTGCACAGCTGCAATAATTATGTGTGCCAATCAAAGAGAGTACACGATTTCTCCGAATCAGAATTGGAAGTAGAAAAACTTAATATTGAAATACTATTTTGAATTTCGACTTTAAAACCAATTTAAATAAAACAATACGACAATATGAGATTACAGATGAATCTAGTAAAGGTAAATCTATTTTCATTAGATATTTAATAAGTAATTTCCAAAGTCATACCTTTCCCAAAAACAAGGTTACATCGTAAAGTGACAAGTACACGAAGAAGCAGCTATAAAATTGGTTGGCTACAAGAACGTCAAATGTTTTATTTGATTATTTTTATTTATTTCAGGCATTATTAACATTTCCATTATTAAAATGGGTATCGGGTACAATTACGGGTCTGAGTTTTATGGATCCTTTGATCTCTAAATCGAAATCTCCAAGGCCTGAAGATCCATGCAATCCGTTGTATTGGTATCCAAAAACCATTCCAGATTATTGTAATTTGAGAAAAACTCCCAAAGTTGACGAAACTCCAGTGGCTATTCCATTGCCAATACCTATACCTTTACCACCACAGCCGCTCCCTATCCCGATGCCCATTAGTCCACCGTTACCAGAACCAGCCTGTCCAGCACCTCCCTGTCTAGCACCTGCCATGCCTCTTATGCAGATGCCACTTCCATTCGGAATTCCAATAACGCCAATGAATCCTATGCTGCCAGTAGCAGGAGTACCAGCAATGTCTTTTATGAATTCATTTCCGCAGTATAGCTCACCATACCTAGCAGGCATGGTACCTGGAATGCCAGGGCTAGTGCCAACGAATCCTATGCTGTCGATAGCAGGAATGCCAGCAATGTCTTTTGGGAATTCATTTCCACAGTATAGGCTACCATACCAAGCAGGCATGGTACCAGGAATACCAGGGCTAGTAACAGATGACGGAGGAATAAATATTTTACCATTCTCAGATGCTTACGCAGATATACTAGAGAAACATAAGCGCAAAATGATTGAAAAGAAAATTAAGACAATATTCGATGATTACAAAGACTACCCTGGACGAAGAGAAAAACGAAAGAGGAAGCATAGGTATTAATTAAGTTGTTGTCTCGAATTTTGCATTTAACCGACGAGAAACGGAGAAGGTTAACGAGTCGCTGTGTTTGTTTTGTTTTAGATTATATATTATAGTTTCTTAGGCGAAAAAATATTTACTTCATAGATTTTTGTCAAAACTTTATTTCAATTAATAAGTGATAATACATTTTGTATCTAGTAGTAAAAAGTATTTTAATAAATGTTTACATCAGTTAATCAAACTTCTCTTAACATTAATTTGACCTGGTGAATATACACAGATCTGTAAAGCTTATCTACAATAACTATTGAAACAATATGTATCTAGTAACCAGTAACTATAGCGGTTTCTTGTTAGCCACAGACATTAAAAATGTGTCGGTCTCGGAGTAGTACGAGTATAATTTATTTTTTAATTTTAATTTTCAAACAAATTGTTTATATTTATAAGGTTATGTTTACTTTCACCCCAAGGACCCTTCAAGTTTTTTCACAAAACCTAATAGTATCTTATTGATGTTTTCAGTACCTATTACAATCACGACTGAATAAATATTTTAACATACTTAGTAAAGATTTAAAATTCTGAAACATGTTATAAGAAAATTAAATAATGACCCAAGAGCTCTCAACATGCGATAATTGATCACATTTCCTCGTCTATATTGTACACAATTGTGCTAAAATCCAATAGGGATGTTAATACTAATCACAAATTAATGTTTACTGTTAATTATATGACAGTTTGAACTATAATAGAGTATCGAATCGGTTTTTAAAATGTAATATTATTTGGTATATTTATTATAAATGATTTTAAATGCTATATTTTTAAAATGTTGTCACGTGCCTGCAAACACCAATATGGCATATTACGTCACTAACCACAAAACAAGCTGTCGAACACTTTTATTATAGTTTGCGATCTTGGCGACGACGATTTTGATTGTTTGTATTCAAGTAAAAATTAGAAAACACATAAATTGGACATACTATAATGTTTTGCGGTTAGTAACGTCATGTAAGTTTTGGCGGGAAAATTCAAAATTACATTATAATTTAATCATCGAAAATACTAATATTTTTAAATAATAATTTTTTATGGTAAACAAGTGCCTTTCAAAATTAAAGCAATTCCGAAAAATTGTTAACATCCCTAGTAAGCCGTTATTGACTTATGTACATTTCAATGTCCTTTAATAGAAAAAAAACGCTTTGATTGCACCAATCGCGCGCTTGATAACGCACCAATTAAAGAAAAAAAAAATTGTTTTAATGTGGAAATTAATTTTAACTGTACTTAATTTTATTTATGGTTTTTGTTCGCCTTGTAAAGTTAGGTAAATTGGTATAGTAATACCTATAAACGACGGTCGACGACCTGAATTTGCTTTTCCAAACATATTCAGTTTAAAATTCGTAACTTTTTAAATATACATATGAGTGATCACTAATGAGTTTCGTTTTATCATTTTGTGAAATAAATAAATTTGTTCTCAATAACCATTATTTTTGGTTGTAACGAAAAGTTTCCATCAAAACTCTCAACAATTATTAAAATTTAGTTTAATGTTTTTTTCTTCTAATTTAGTTGCAACTGTGGCAAGCCAACACATTGATCGTCGTAATATATATTTTCCACAAACACACACAAAATAATGATGATGTTGACCGAAACTATTGAAATTTTGATTGGTTACAATTTATGATAATGATTATTATGATTTACAATTAATGATTATTTATTCATTTTTGATTTGGTGATAATTACAACGATAAATATTAATTCTTATCTAATTAATAGAATAACAACTACTTACAACTTCTTATTCTAATCTAACCACACGCATATTTACTTTAACTACTGGACGGACTTCCTGAAGGCTTTATTTACATTTGTATATCAAACTAAATTGGGTGTTCCGAAAATAATGTTCGATCATATTATATGACTCTAGTTATATGTTATTTATGTTTCGAATAATCATTATAAAAAAAATATCATGGAAAAAGTTTAACATCAAACGGTTTTGGCTTGCATTAACCTTAAGTAAATATTAACAATACGGTGGAAAAAGACAAAATTAAGCTTAAGTTAAGGCATAGTAACTTTATCTCGCGCGTGTTACTATGCGGTGAGCACGTTCCAAAATACGCTAAGTATATGTGCGTGAAAACAATTACCGTCACCACGTAATTCACACATGTCTCGGGCGGTACTGAGAGCGTCCGCGGTCACCCACACATTCACAGCGTGTTTGTGAACATCCTTACCACAAGTAAACCTCGCGTCGCTTCGTGAGATAAAAGTAGGTACTATATTGTAATTTTGTAATATCGTGGCAAAACATTTTAAAGATGAATGGCGTACGATCACATAAACACGTTGAATATATTTTAATTAATTATAATAGTGTATTTTAGTTCCATCTCAGTCCATAAAATATCTTTACTCGCACAGGATCTTCGGAACACACCTTCTACACACAGGAGTATTGGTAATCAGCCTGCATCCTTTTAAGGGAATGTTAAGTACATTAAATACGTCAACTTATGTTCTATAGTTTATAAAAATTCGTATTTTTCCGTACAAAATAAATAAAAGTAGATTTTCTCGATCTACAAGCATAGAACTCTGCGTAACAAGAGCGCGCACGGTCTTTAACCCTCGATAAATGATGTGCCAAAGTGGATAAACACTAAACAGCCGAACAGTTTTTTTTTGGGATGTGTATTGAGTCTTACCAAAACTTGTAGGACAAAAGTTGTTTGTTTAAATATACAGAACATGCCCTTAAACGGATGCAAGCTGATTACCAGTAACCCTGCATAATTAAACATACAATTAAAACTATCTAACATAAAGTCTTGCTGTCATGAGCACACCTCAAATCTGATTGTAAAACTATCAGGATTTTTTGAAAAACATTAACAATAATTCTACAAATGTATAAAATTTCACAACATTATTAGCTAGAGATTTACATAAAAACAGCATATATTTACAAATATTTTGAGGTTCCTCAGAAGTAGATTTCAAACGTTAAAATACCAATTGAAAATTTACATCTCTTCAGATACTGCAAAAATATGTGGGTAAGTATAACCCAAAAAAAACATCAATGACAAGGCAAAACTTTTCTTAGTCTGACGTCGGAAATACTAAGTATTGATAATACCTAACTGTATAAATACTAAATCGATTAAGTCTGCACTGCCGCAATGATTAAATAACTTATCTAATAAGTAGATAATCCGACTTAAACTTATCCTACTGCACGCCAGCAATGGTTCACGAATGTTTTTCTAGCAAAATGGGATCATGGCAAAAACATACCATGACACTATACCTGTGTAAAATACTTTAAATACTTATTAAAAAACAACACAAAGTAATGAAGTTATACAATATCTTACGTAATGGAATGTTCTGTATGGAACTTTACTGTGTAATTAGTAATAAAACATAGTTACGCTCAGCATCTGTATGTACATAGTGGCGAAGATCATGATCTGAACACATCATAACGGAAATACACATTATTTGAAAAAAAATTGTAAAGGGGCCAGCCCTGCTATAACTAAAAAATCGTTTTTCTATACGTAAATGCTTTTTGGACCCGACAAAATGTATAAAAGAGAAGATTTTTTATCTTCAGTGTTGCTGTTCAATTTTTTTTTTCATCTCTGGAAGTCACAACCTTTTAGACCTAGTACTATAGATGGCCTGCGTAACTATATATTATACTAGCTTATTCTATACTAAACTATGCTTATTATCTATAATACTAGCTAATCTTACCTTGTTATAATGATATAACACTATGTTAACGATTGTGATGTCAAAGTGGAAATATTTATTCTTAAACCTATTTATTTAAATTCTATATAACAAAATTTTCACCTTACTTATAAATACCCTAATTAAAATGATGTTTGTGATATATATTTTTTTCTTAGAGAAGATACTTTCTAAGAAATAAAGAAGTCCTTTTCAAGTTCGTTTCATGAAGAAATACGTACCTAAGAAACGGAAAAACTGTAAAATAAGAGATTCGATATTTGTGTGTGAAATGGCATAAATACCCCGTCCCGCCCGTCCGACCAATGTTGGTACTACCTGCGTTACGTGAAAAAAGAAAAACAACATTGAATTTAGATTTCAAAAGCCCCTGTAAAGCCCTTCTCAATCAGACATAAACAAATCTTATGTAAACCTGGGGTCTACCGCCGAACGAAAAATATCATAGCTCTGATGTTTCTCTCTCTTTTCTTTTCGCTTGAAATGATAGAGACAGCATTAGCAAAGCGATACCTAATTTAGTTAGGCGGTAGAAACGCTGGTCTAGTTAATTCAAGTTAGTTACTCCCTGTAACTCAAATTTATATGATTAATGCTCAACGTTTTTTATAATGTCGATAAGGTTGAGAATAGGCTTATTGAATTTAGCTGTCTCGTTCACAACAACTGTTGTTATTATCAGTATAATTATTACTATTCTCCAGCACGTTGCATAACAACATCTTGTTATTTTACTTTACGGCAAATCTTCCAGTTCCAAATGGGAAGTAAAAAAGTTGTACACTTAAAGTAACTTGGAGTTGTTAGGAAACATTAATAACAACTAGTGATCGCAAAATAATCGAAATTCGACCATAAAGCCAAAAGCCAAATAAATAATCTATTTTCAATTTGACCGCAGACTGAAACAATAAACAAAAGAGTATTCCTGTGTGAAATACCTATATGGTGTGTGCAATGTTGTTTTTATCGATTTAAATATTTTTCACTAACAAATTAAAAAATATGTCATTGTTCTGCACTCCTTCTCTACATAAACTAAAAGTATGCAAAATTTCATACTCGTCACTCCACGCAATGTTCGTGTTAAAGAGTAGACTTTTTGCTTCAGATATTAATACATTGGTAGATAATAGTGACACAAAAAAAAATACTAACTTAGGCATGTTTCACCTTATTGACATTTAGATAAAATAGTTTTGAGCTAAAATAAAACCGAGGTAAGAGCTAAGCCTAGTTTTATGCAGATGAAATCTGTTGGATATTCACACCAAAATGAATGCCATATATTATTTTAGTCCGACGATTTCAGACGACTGTAAATATTTAAAAATTATAAAACTCGCATGCTTCTCTTCGTTTCTGTTTGCTTCTGTACAACGTGGTTCTAGGCTCAAAGATATATTAACAAGCACGCTGTTTGTATAAATAGAAATCAAACGAAAGGACCCAAATTTACCTGTTTTTGTTTACGACGAATTCTGATGAAAAAGGTTTTATGTCGGCTTCTATCATTACGTATTTGACTTTACAAGATAAAACAAATAAAAAGCTAATACACAAGGACAAGACAAACAAAAATAGGGTAACACAGACTACATTAAAAGCAAGAAAAGAAAATCTTTTTTTTTTATTTTTTTGCCTCGAGAATCAAGTCTAATCAAGATTCGATCTTCAAAGGACATTGTTAAGTTTGATTTTAGAAACAAGTACCTACTAATAGAATTGTATTAATGAGTTCTCCTTTAACCTGTATCTTGTATTAATAAATTGTAAATAATATATTCATACAGAGAAGCAGCATACAGCTCTTAACAAAATAACTAATAATATGAGGTTACTATTAGTAGTTTCAATCGAATTGAACATGAAGAACAAGACTTTAATATTAAATACCGTGCATAATAACTGTTAAGTTTTTTTCAATAAAAAAACTTAAGCTTTCAATAAAAGTAAACTCAGCCAAAGATAAGACAAAACAAATAAAACAGCTAGTACAGTTTCACAAAGACAAACAAATAAAGAGTTACTCAGAGGACTTGCGCGGGTGCTTTAATTAACGTTATGAACAACCTGAAACCTTCTCTGGACAAAATACACAGAAATCTTCGTATAATTGCGTCACGATAAAAACGTGTATAATCAACGTGACGCAGAAGCAAGTTCGTCCGATTTCACAAGCATCAAGCCGTAGATTCGTACCGCGCCAGGATCTCTTGAGTAATTTTACATCTATACTAATATTATAAAGCTGGAAAGTTTTTTTTTTTTGGACGCGCTAATACCTATCAGAAACAACTTTTTTTTTTTTTTTTTATAAAGAGTGACGAGACGAGCAAGACATGTATGTGCTTCATGGTAAGCAACATGCCTGCCACATGACAGCACAGTGACACGCAGCTATTGGAACATGAAGAGTCCAAATCATCACCTAGCACTGCACTGCGCTCGTCACCCAGAGATCTAAGATGTTATATTTCTAAGCCCTGTAATTTCTCTGGAAACATTGCCCTTCAAATGGGAAATGATTTCAAAAATTCTTTGACCGTAGGATATGTACATGATTCTTGAGTGCTAAATTAGACTTTATTTATATTATGTACCGTGCGAAGCCGAGGCGGACCGCAAGTAAATAGTGCATTATGATATAAGTGCGGTAAATTGATAATTACAGCCGAGGCTTTATTGCTAGCTCGATCCGAAGGCGAGAGCTATAATTAGCAGAGGCTGTAATTATCAAAGCGCACGTATGTCATACGACGTTTTATAACATATTTGCGAGGAAATAAACAAAACTCTGACGACATGTTCAAATAAAAACAATACAGCGAAAAAAAAACGCGCGGAATAATATTTACTTGATCACAGATCACAGCACAGAGTAAGTAATCACTATGGATCACAGATTAGCAATGCGCGTGCATCGGCGCCTTTTTTTTTAAGCAACGGCACAGAACCAGCCGGTATGCCATTCATAATAAAGTAAATTAATATTTTTGTGTTTTGTTACAGAAAAATTAAAGTAATTCATGGTCTAAATTAATTAAATTAACGAATTTAATAATTCTTTATTATATTTTACCACTCAAAGTTAATTTTATTCATAAAATGTTGACCACACTTTTCGGACATAAAAACTCTTTACTAAGATTTAAAAAGGTACCGTTCGTTTTAGACGGAGCATATCTCTCTACCTAGTCTGTGGACGGAACATTTTGAAACCGTGCGTTTTACATTACACATTACAGCACTAGTGCGTAATAAGATACATTACGATACAGAAATTGGTCCAATAAGAGACCCTTTACGAGCAAATATGTTATAAAATATATTATGTATTCAAATGGTTTAACAGCGAAGAACAACATTGTGATAGTGACTTGTTTAAAAAAAAGACGTCTTTCCAGGACGATGACATCTCCCGTCACATACTCTAGCGAAGCGGATTGAGGCTTTGAGTCTCTTCTTGCTCGAGAAAGTCCAGCTGTGGGAATATACATACATTGCGATGTTCAAGCTTATTTTTATGCCCATTGCAAGTCGTTCATAATACATAAAGCATATCTCTTTTGACTCAGTATTTGGTGTCTTTGTAAACCTGTACACAACACAGAAACCATTGCCCTCAATAAAAAGACTTCCTTAACCACGCTAATAATTTTAATTACAAACTGCGTTAAATTTTAACACTATATTTAAGAGAAGATATGTTTTTGACTACGCTAGTATTATTAAATGAGTGATATTAACTGCAGTTATATCGTAAAATATGGTCCCCGATATTTCGATGCACTTTCAAGCACCAAATTTTCACACGTAACGTGGTCCTAGGAACTGCACTGCAATGTCAGGACTCACTCTACAATTATAACTACGGTTAATATGCCGTGATGAAACAATATTCATACTAATGTAGTGAAAAAATCTTACGTTTACAAACATTTTTCCGAAAATAGTTATGTAATATCTAATGTAAAACTTATGCTAAAATACAACTTCGGTAAAAGTAAAATCATAAAATTGATAAATGTTGACATTAAATAGAAAGTATAGGCTAAACGATACATTTAACGACAAATATACATATATTATTCACTAAATATTCTAAAATAACGCATTAAAATATTTGTAAATACAATTATCAATAAGGTGTATAAAACCCAATTTATATATTTTTCACAGAGCAAAGTGAACATTATGGTAGGATTAATTATATTTATTTGCAAATTTTAAATTGAGTTTATATAATAAATTGTATTTTACATTGAGTAAAACACGTCAATTTCATATTATTACGCTCCTTGTTGCATAAATCTCTACACTGATGATCTAGTTCTAATATTTCTGATAAAAATAATACATTTCATCTGCTCTTTTAACTTAATAAATGGACCTAAGAATACTATAAAATCTCGTCAGGTAAATAATCGCGTCTAGTCGCCACGTTTAGATTCTAAAAAGCAACCAATTACCAAACCAAGCCAATTACCGCTTCTAAGTAGCTAGCTAGTCTGCTGTGGATCTAACTTAATGGTTTTCTACCTACAGCTGCTATTACTTGTATAAAGGCCGATTTACATCAGACGAGCGAATGCTCATTCTATCCCCACTGTATCAAATTCATTTGGTGTAAACAAACGTAGAGCATTCTTTCGTTGTTTTGTTTGCGTTCGCAAAGATTCTATGGAATAGATAATATGGAAAACGCTAAGAACGATCTTTCGTTTACACTAAAAGATCGAGAAAGAATGCTCTTGTTCCAGCTCTAGCTCTATGTTCATTCAGTTTAAATCGGCCTTAAGGTGCGCCCGCACTGGGCGACGCGACGCGACGCGACGCGCCGCGGCCAAATAGTCACAGATCACAATATACTACTAGCACAGATAAGTAATTTTAGATACTCATTCATTCTATGCTGCCATATAAAAAAATTAAAAAAACTGGCCAAGTGGGCTTTGACATTTTGTGACCTTCGAAACGGAACACAGTGATTGTTGCAAATTACTGCTTGGCCGTAGAATAACTAGCAAAGATGGTAGTTCCCCAGGGGGACTCTGCAAAGAGTCCTACCACTACTAAACTATCTATGGGTGTTGAGCGCTTTGCAGTGTTAGGTAATGATTTAGACTTAAAGAGTCCAAATCATGTTCAAACGCTGCGTGACGCTAGGTTGTTATGGCTTACCATCCATGTTCTGCTCATCCTGTCGCGTTATACATATGCCTCACTTTATATAGGATGAAACATTATGGCATTAAGATATAGTTATATCAAACTTTTTCAGATTAGGCAACTGTTAGGTTTATTCCAAAACTTGATCAAAAACAACTTCAACTGGTTGCATAGCCAAATTGACAAGATAATACCACAATTTAACTATATATCGACTGTGTTAATATTAAAACGCTATCTATACTAATATTATAAAGCTGAAGAGTTTGTTCGTTTGTTTGTATGTTTGTTTGTTTGTTTGAACGCAAGGATCTCTTATATTTATAAAGGAACTACGTAGAGATATTCCGGTATGCATTCATAAAGCAATCTACATTTAAGAAGTTCAGTTCGATTAACTCTTTTGTTGTTCGACCATCTTGTTTTACTTTTCACACTAAAAAAAAATGGCAGTCATAGGAACTGCCGATAGAAGTGAAAACTTATAACTCAGAATTTGATAGCTCACCTTGGAAACTACACGGATGTAACTGGAGGGCGTTGCCTCGCCATCTTGGCATTGCGTCTAGAAACGCGTCAGTATTTCTCATTGGCTGACGCATTTCTGGATGCCCAATCGCCAAGGCCCCGAGTTTACCCGAAGATTTCTTATCATACCCGAGCGTAACGTTAGAAATCAATTTACCCCCCCCCCCCACGAAAAACTTGTCGAGGCGCGCCTGACAAGTTTTCACTTCAAAAAATAATTTATGGTGATTGTTAATTTCGTAAGATTCCATTCAAAAGATCGTATATTTTGCGTACGATTTCGACTTTGCAATCGTACATCGTACATGAGCCAAAAAGATCTTATAAATACGATTTAAATCGTATTAACTCGTATCGTTTGGCAACACAGTTCGTAACAGTAATGTTTGTCACTGATTCACTAACACTGACATTTAATAATATCTCGAAAATGACGGCAGCTTCAAGATTTACTCATCTGTGCTAGTAGTAGACTCCGTGCCATCACTGAAGTACTTTGGCGAAATTATTGTACTAAGCCTTTATAATAGCATAGGTTTCAGCTGTCATTGTGGAATACGACAGTGGCTCCTTTCGCCAACGGTCACGAGTGGTGGCGCGGAGTCTATATTGTGATCTGTGACGATTTGGCCGCGGCGCGTCGCGTCGCGTCGCGTCGCCCAGTGCGGGCGCACCTTTAATAAAGAAATGAATGAAGCAACCTAGTATTAATCAGTTGTTTTGTTTTTTTTATGTATCATTTTTGATAATTTTACTTTTCACTTGACAGAATTCTGAGCGTTATTTTTTTGTTTTTTAATATCTTTGCACTTGTCCGTCATCTAGCGTGATGATAAGCGACGGTGCAGTCTACAATGGAACGCGCTTACTTAGAAAAAACCTCGACTCCAACTTTACTACTGAAATAAAATTGGTAAATTGATAAAATGTTACTTATTTAGTTTAAATTGAGATTAGAGTATTAATTGTAAGTACTTAAACAAATAAAAAGTACGGCATAAGACGGCTGGTGGCGGTTGGAGACGTAAGATAAAGGATCGGAGGGTCTACCGCCTAACTAAAACTATCTTAGCTTTCATATTGCTCGCTCTTTTCTTTTCGCTTGAAATGATAGAGATAGCAATAGCAAAGCCATAGCCGATTTTGTTAGGCGATAGAAGGACGGGCTGAGTGGCGGAATACGGGTGAGGCCTAAGTCCAGCAGTGGACGAACACAGACTGTTGATGATGAAACAAAAAAATAGTGCTTAAGACTGATTCGTAAAATAGGTAGGTAAGCTTTTCTTGATCGATTACAATAATTAAAATTCTGAACCATTACGTTCAAAATATTGTTGCCTGTTGTGGCTAAACCTAAAGTAACTAACTAAATTAAAAATATACATAAAATCAGATTTACAGAATCATGTGAGTAATGTTCATTGTATTCTTAAAATATTATAAAATTAAGTACTACGATATAGATTGTATCTACGTAACTATTTCCTCATAGGAATCGTCAAGATCTGAACTAATACTACAAGTTAGTACAAAAAAAAATGTGATTGCTTATGTAGGGATCGTTTAAAGTTTATTTTATTTCTATAATAAAACTACATTATTACACTTTGAAATACTAAATAAATATTGATACTTTTAAAGTAGTTTAGCTGCTCTATAAAAGGCTACTGTTTTCTATGCTAAAAACTTAGCATCTAAATATTTAGTTTAGAATTTGTAAGTACTTATTATTCTATACTTTAGGGTAAATATAATATGTATGTCATATATATATTCCTCATATTTAAGTAACCTAGCATGATATCCCGCTCTTATGAATTTATATACTTACAAAGTATTTAATGGTAGGTGCAAAAATGATGGCACTATTTAACCACATGATAAAGAATGCTAGAAGAACAAACGCTAGTTTTTCTTGATTTCTCGTTGGCTTTTTTATCATATATATTTGGGAAATATATGATCAACACCTTAATCAACACTTTTCTAATTTTAGAATAAGGTTCTATAACTGCTCTACAAGCGAAATGCTCCTTTTAAAATTGTGATAGATAGATGCGCTCTTTCAGCTTACGAGTGTGTTGAAATCCATTGTAAATTTCATACAAATCTTATTCAAATAAAACGTGTATGAGTGCCGTTGATATGCTAATACACTAGACTAATAAAGTTCAAGAGATATACATTACAGTTTCGCCTCCGAAACTGACGGCTGGGTCTCAGAACTTATGGCTAGCAGCCGGTTGTTCGGGTGGGGTCACATTCATCCCCATATTGTCATACGAGAAGTCTAACGTCGTGTCTTCAGCAGGGTGTCTGTTACTAAGGGCTGTGCTCATCGTCTTTGGTGTCGTAGCTCCTTGACTCTTCTCGGTTTGTGAAGTTCTGGTCTCCAAGTCACGGACGTTGAGCGGTTGCTGGTTCCGTTTCGGTGGTTCGACAGGGTTTCGAATTTCGAGTTTCAGGTCGGGTCGCGGCTTACCCATATCGGCGTGGGGATTGTAATGCGTCAGGTCTTGGGGGTTCTGCTTTACGCGGTTCTGTGTAAGAAAATTAAGCCGTTATAAAAATTTTACAAAGATAGTCGGTGTTTAGGGAAAAAAATATGACGAACATCCAGAACTTCTATCGTCTGACAAAAGTACTTATGAATTGGTAAATGAAAAATTCAAATAATCATATACCTAATTATAACTTTGTTAGACGGTTGAATGACAAATGGTGCAGTGATCGTCCATGCAGATGTAGTAGTATGTTAATAAAATTTCACCGTTCATTATTTCATCATTCATTATTACATTTCACCGCTTCGGAAAACAAAGCAAGGAAACTTCTACGTCGACCATGTTTATTAGATAAACTTGAAGGTTAAATCATGTAGTTTAATGATATTTTATTGTGTAAGTTGCTGAGGAATATTTATAATAGAGGTAAAATACCCCTAGTAATGATAAACTCAAATCCAGTATTGGGGCATCTACGATTTCATGTGAAAGTATTAAAATACGTGTGTATTTAAGATGTTAGAAAAGAGTCAGACACAGTGCAAGTACCTGCTATACAAATGATAAGAGTTTCTTTGAAACCTTAACGAGATGGGATTTAGCCCAAATCGTTAGCGTTTTTGAGACGACATATTTTTTAACGAAGTTCTATTTTAATGATGGCTTTCCTTTCAAATCTGTGGATTGTAAGGTTTAACTGTCAAGATGTTTATTCAGAAATATGACGTTGAAGAAGAAAGTTGCATATCTACCACAATATGTCAGAGACACCCTTACGGAACGCAGTGAGAAATCTCTCAAACAGTTATTCACCTTTACACACACACGTTCATTATGTACGACGGTTCAAGTCTTCTACATTTTCTGAGAATCTACATTTTAAAATACGAGCAACAAAAAATTTTTATAGTACCTAGGTGACCGAGCTTTGCTCGGTTTAAACACTGAGTATAGGTAATTAAATACCTACAGGTATCTGTATTTAATGCTCCCAGTAATAATAGATTTTCTCAAAATAAAAGAAGGAACTTAAAAAAATAGGAGCCGTCTGGATTCGAACCCGGATCTACTACTTCGTGACCGACTAACTTCCCGCCTAAGCTATTACCTATACCTTATAGGTGTATAAAACGTTGCGAAATTTATACGTCGCATTCTCATGTTAATGGAACAGTTCTTCGTTAACTAAAAAACGCTTTTAAAATGTTTTTTTTTATAATAAAACCCAGCTAATCGTCGATGCTTACACAATAAATCATAATCATAATTACTTCTTGGACTCTGCAAAGCGTCCTAACACTACAACTATGAGCCGATTTCGACGATGATGATCATGATATCGCAGCACAGTTACAAATAAACGAACTTTTAATCATTATGAAACTTGATAAATCTTCTTATTCTTCATCTAATACTGTCAAGTGACGAGCATTGCGCAGAGAGACTGGCCTTGTGGCTTAGTGGGTAGGAGCTCTGCCTGCGAAGCCGAGGGTCGTGGGTTCGATCCCCACCCAGTGCAAATATTTGTGTGATGAATTCAAATGTTTGCACTGTGTCTGGGTGTGTCTATGTATAATAAGTATGTATTTAAAACTATATAAGTATTATATCAGCTATCTGGCCGCCATCACACAAGCTTTGCTTAGTTTGGGGTCAGATGGTGTTGTGTGTGAATTGTCCACCAATATTTATTTATTATTATTATTATTTATAGCTAGGCAGTGATGTGAACTCTTCGTGTTCAAATAGCTGCGTTGCACTGATGGGCAGCCCCGCTGCTCATCATCAAGATAATGTTCTACACGTGCCAATATCAAGAAATACATTAACGGTAATAAAATGGGAATATTTTATTTTGTATTTGCTATTTATAAAATTATTAATCCTGTCTAATTGCCTCTTATTACTTAATCTACTTACTTCCTACTACATAATGGAAGAGTCTCAATCAAAATAACAATATCCTCTTAGAGATTAAATCTACTCAAGTAGCTCTCGAATCTCTTGCAAAGGAAACAGAAAATACAATTAATAATGCATATAGACAAGAGGCTAATCCAAAACATTTCACATTGATATGAAATTAATTGTCACTTTGTTACATATACGTTGTATTTTTGCGTGGTCAGTTACTTATTCTCAGAAGGAGACAGTCGAGGCCATAATATATCACAGTAACTTACATAATATACACAGTAAGTTGCGCTAATGTTTTAATTTGTTTGATAAATTTAACAAATACAAACAGTAGTGCAAAATAACTATCTTGGACAAATCAATTTGCATTTGGAAAACGCTTCATTGAGAGGTGGTGGATGACACATGGTTTTTAAAGTGAAAACTTCGTTAACTGCTATGAGTACTTTTTGATGGAGGATAATCTTATGGGTACCGACTTGCTAATGTCCGCTACTTTGGCGTATTATGTAGCGTATATTACGTCGTAGGAGACGAGCGCGTTAGACGCTTTGTTTGAACGGGTGAAAACTTGTAAGTTCACCAAACATATTTTTTTTTATACGAACAGGACGTGTACCTGATGATAAGCCGGCGTCCATGGAGGTTATTTTAAGGGAAAAGAATCGGACTTTCATGTGACAAGGTTTTTTATTCGAGGTCAAAACGTTAGTTTCACTATCGTCGTAATTCCCTACTTTTAACGTTTTTTTAAGATAATTCGCCTAAACTTTATGAATCCTACTAATATTATAAATGTCAATGTATGGATGTTTGGATGTTTGTTGCTCAATCACGTCCTAACGTATGAACGGATCGGGCTGAAATTTGGGACACAGATAGATTATAGTCTGGAAGAACACATGGGCTTTTTATCACGAAAAACAACGGGAACGGGAACTACGCGGGTAACACCGCGGGGCGCTGCTAGTCACTCATAAAAGAACCATTTGGTGTTGAAACATTAGGGGGTCAAATGCGTACCTTTCCGAGCCCTTGGTCGCAGCGATACGTGTCCAAAATGCTAGTGGTCATTTGGATCAACAGATAAGCATTGTCATTCATCGTGGTAATGCCGACTAAATGTTGGACACGATTCCAACTAGTTCTGGGTTTGATCATCTTGATTATTTCTAGTCCTTCATTCGCCTATGGATTATTCAGATGTGCTTAGTGTAAGTAGTGCGGAGTAGTTTTCATTGTTAGTTAGTTTTGTTAATAAAATCACTGTCCATTAAAAATATGACTCATGATTATTGATTCATTGATTAATTATTGATTGAGTTTGTAATAAATTTCGTACTCCAAAACGTGTCTTAAAAATTAATTTCTCTACTGAGTACGTGAGTACACTTTGCTCCAAAGTTTGGTCCGCTTTTTAACTCGAGTACGGCTTGCGTAGACATGTTTGGAATACGGAAGTGAAAATCGAGTATCTAGTTACAAACAAATAAATAAAAGATACTATTGATAATTATGATATTGATGGTAATGATATTAATGTTGGTCGAAATTTTTTTACAGATCACCAATGATGATTTTAATGTTGTCTGTATCTCTCTATGCCACTTACTTGTCAGCATATTTACACACCAATAGTACCTTATTACCTTAGAAGGCTGGAACTTCTGCTTGATATACCTCCAGGAGAACCGACCACGACACACGATCACCAAGACCACGAGCAGAACAGCTAAGGCCACTCCACTGATGATGAGGGATATTTGCGCCTGACGTTGTACACCTGGAAAATATATTTTAACTATATAGTCTTTGAGAATGGATTGGCATAAATAGCTTAGTTTTTATTCCCGCTATTGTGACTCGGGGTTTGCGGAGTCAAAGCCATGATCGATCACGCTGACCAAGAGCGAGTATGCGAATAATACGTGTCCTCAAAAGATATATTTCGTACCGTGAAAATCTATTAGCTCAGGTTGGTAACATCGCTTGGCGCATTCAGTTTTAACACAATAGACATGATAACTAAAAAAAAAAATAAGTCTGTCAGATAGATTATTAAAAAATATTTATTGCACTCGTATTTTTTCTTTCGTATCACAAACAAAAAATGACGAAGGTATAGTGCGTAGACGTTTCAAGTGACGTCACTTAATTTTACGATTTCACCGAAGAACGTCGTACGACGTCATAACCTATCCACTCAGGAAATTTCATGATCTAAATCTTTGTCGATTGTTAATAATTTGATAAAACAAAAAATACGTATTTTTTTTTCCTTATTTTTTCTACCTGACGGACTAATTAGATGTACTTAATGATAGAACATGTATTTTAGCCAGTCGTCCTCCTAATTATTAATGTATTTACGTAAATTCAATGAGATATTACACAATGCTATTTGTAGTAACTCATTTCCTTAAATGTATCATATTTATGGATAGTAATTAAATAACGCAGAGCCCATTTAGAAACAAATAAATAGAAATACTTTATTCAACACACCAAGTGACAATGATCACAAATTGTCAAAATATAAATATACATTTAATGCCACAGATGACACCTTATCGCTGACAGCGATCTCTTCCAAGAAACCTTAGGATGGCATAAAATAATGTGAAAATATTGCAAACAGATAGTGCAAATGACAAAGAAAAATAATTTTGCAAAAAAAATAAAGATTTAGTGTACACAGCAATAAACTAAAACAGTCGCAATTTAATAAAAAAAAAGGCAAATTCATGGCAAATCATATCACATTTTTTTCAGCTAGATAAATGGGCAGCATATAAATTTCATTTTCCGTGTTCTTGTTTGAAAGTAAACAGTTCCAAATAAATTACAGAATTAAGGTTGCGTTCCTACCAGAGATGTGCGAGGGAAATGTGTCATGCGAGGATGTCTAGCTGTGCTGTAAAAATGTGTGGAGGTTTCCACCAAAGCTGTGAGAAGAAAATGTGTCGTACGAGGATGTGTAGCGGAGCTGTGAATAATGTGTGGTGCGAGGATGCGTTGCGACTCTGTCTATGGACTGGCTGGTACAGTATGTCGTAAACCTCAAAAAAAAGTTCCGGTTTGAAGGGCAATGTTTCTAGAGAAATTACAGGGCTTAGAGATATAACAACTTAGATCTCTGGGTGGCGAGCGCAGTGCAGTGGTAGGTAATGATTTGGTCTCTTCGTGTTCCAATAGCTGCGTGTCACTGTGCTGTTGTGTGGCAGGCATGTGGCTTACCATCAGGCACATGTCCTGCTCGTCTTGTCACTCTTTATTTAAAAAAAAACCTCGCAACCCATTCCTCGCACACATCCCTCGCTTGTTTTGTATGCGCAAAAATCTAGGTCCGCTGAGCCGTTTCCACCAGAGCTGAGCTGACCGAGGGGTATATGAAGCGATAGTATTGGTTCTTTACAAACAGATCCCTCGCTACGCATCCTCGCACATCTCTGGTGGAAAAGCAGCCTAAGAGATAAATCATCTTTTATCTCCTGGTGACAGACGTAGCATGTTTAATCGACTGTGGGTACACAGTAGTGTACGTAGTGGTTTGAATTCTTCCTGCTCAAATAGATTTGTGGGACTGTGCTCTTATGGACAGGCGTGTTGCTTACTGTCAAGCGCAGGTCTTCTTCGTCATGTCAGTTTTTCTTACAAAAAATAGCTGGTCTGATACGCGTCATAGCATAACATAAATAGCCCATTAAATGTTCCCACAGCTGGGACTTTTCTCGCAAGGACAGAGTCAAGGGCATAAACCCCCATGCTGTCCCAGTGAGGGTTGGTGGATGACGCATGCCTTCGAAAGATTCTATATAAATGTTGGTTTCCACACGATATTTTCTTTCACCGTTTTTAAGTTAGTTACGCACATGACTTCGAAAAGACAGTGGTGCGCGTGGGGTTTGAACCCAGGGCTTCCAGATCGGCAGGCGTTGTTCTGCCGACTAGACCAGCGGTAACTTTTTAGACCAGCGTAACTAAAAGCATCGATTGTGGTTAAATCCAAAATCGGCCAATTAAACAATTCCACAAATAATATTTCGCCTTTAAATTTAAAAGTTTTAAAATAATCGCTATGCAAAAATAACGCAGTGCACATAATTTTATAACACGCAAATGCAACACAGTATATGTACCTACCTACATAAATGTCATGCACGATTATTTATTAATATGTAAAAACATATGTATGTGATACCGTACGTGATATTTTGCCCTAATCTCGTTTTTTTATACAATGTTTCTCTCAATCCTTCGCTTGGCTTCGACATGACCGCTCTTAGCCGTTTCAATTTGCTTCATTACCTTTAAACATTTGTATTTTTATTGTTGTATTGTAGACAAAAGGCGCTACGCAAACGTAGATACTTTTGGTTTCCAGTTACCGGCACCGAACACTTCTTGATAGTCTTCAGTGCCCAATTACGTACACAAAAATGTTAACGCTTACGCAGGGAGTTGACGATTTCACACTGACTCTAAAGAAACCAAATTCTCTACGCTTGTTTCTGACACAGGACACAAAAAGTGTCCACGTTTGTGCTGTGCCTCTAAAGAGTTTTTATCTATCTATCATGTCAACTCAGTTAGAAGTGGGATGAAATATATGGCCTTAGAACCCAAAAAAGCGTCGTGAGTCCACCATGGCGTAGCGTCGGTTTCTTCAAGATATCATCTTGAAGAAACTGACACATTGCTAGAAAATATATCTCTGTGAAAGAAAGCCCCAAGTGTCTAGTAGTAGGAACATGAACTGGGGCACTATTTAATTGTAAATGAAAATGAATAATATGAAAATTCATTTCACAAACAGAAACTAAGAAAACACAGACAAAAACAATTTGTTTTAAGTCTACTGCTCTACCAATAACATTTAAACTATGTGTATGTCCGTAATCCTCCTAATGTTATAAATGACTATGTTTGGATATTTGTTGCTCAATCACGACGTAACGTCTGAACGGATCGGGCTAAAATTTGGAGCACAGTTAGGTTATATTCTAGAAGAACACATAGGCAAAAAATTTATCACGAAAAAAAAACAATGGGAACGGGAACAAAGCGGGTAAAACCGCGGGGCGCTGCTAGCATTAAATATGTACAAAGATTTTTCAAACCGCAAGGTCAGTTGCGCATTACATATATATTACATCCATACAAAACTCACGAGGCGAAATAATAGTCTGTATTATGTTTCTTGCACACGGTTGCGAGTGAGTTGAATGTGTATAAATATCCGAGAGAGAAACAAATTAGTATTAGCGCTATGTAATTTTTGCGTAAACAATAAAACATAACAAAAGAATGCTAAAATGAAAAAGAAAGTCTCAGCAGATGGGGTCCACTATTTTTTTTTATAATTACTAAATAGATGACGAGACGAGGAAAAAATGTTTGTGGTGGTAAGCAGCACGCTAGCCCATAACAGTAGGTAACACCATAACTATGGTTGGTTCTTCGTGGAATTAATATTATGTTTGGAATTTGTACTTACTAGATACATCGGCAGGAGGAGGAGCCGTTTCAGACCTTCTCATATAACGCAAGTCCAGCAGGTACCCTGAAATCAAAATTGAAAATTTTCTTAAACACTGTAATGAGGTCTTTTTTTATTTAGAAATATAGGCTACTAAATATACCAGCGGCCCGTCCCGGCTTCGCACGGGGTCAATATTTTTTGTTAAGTATGCTAATTTTATTGAAACGTACCTACGCTAATTTAATCAAATTAAAAACCAAAACTTTAAAGTTTAAAAACATTAAACTGGCTGGCCTGGTGGCTGGTGGTGGTTGTAAGTCTGCCTGCGAAGCCGTGGGTCGTGAATTCGATCCCCACCCAGTGCATTATAATTGTGTGATTAATTCAAATATCTCGTTAACATCAAAATATGTGCGGCACGGTATGGTATCGCTTATATTCTGTGAGCGGTTCGGAGAAGGTAATCTTAAGTCTCTTAAATTGTTATCGTTCAACTCTTCAGTTTATTTTCTATCTGTATCAAGCCTTCATTATATATAGGTATCATAATCCGAATCTCGTTGTTGGGATGTATGTGTCTAGAGACACAAATTGTCTTTAAAAGTGTGCCATAATTTAAGAGGTTCCGAGGGGAAACAAAATAATAATATTACCACAAATAACTCTCTCAGCCTCAACGGATACTGGGAAATTGAAGCTTCTCTCAAAGTGATTTCCCATTGGTTATCATTTTCTAACAAACCCCCTTTCGTGGCATGTTTCTTTAACAATGCTATCCACGGTTTTAGGTCTTGGAACGATGTTAGACCACGTACACGATGAAGCAGTATTCTGAGGTAAAAGCACTGTGACTGGGAAGGATGAACACTGTACAGTCTTCCTAATGCTGCATATTTTTTTATACCGAGATGTCCAACTACTTCTCGGCCGCGTGGCTGCCTATTTCATAGATGCGAACAGCTCTCTCCTGTGCCTCGGTGTCCCCTCTATAGCCGCGTCACACCGCGTTGCGCGTTGCGCCGCGCCGCGCCGGCCCGTCGCGTCGGTGTAAATATTTTGATAGGATTGATATTTTTAATTTCGTTATATCTATTGAATCGAATGTCCAATTTTAATAACTCAAAAAGTGAACAATTGGTATTAAAGCAGTCTTGAATATTAAATAATTTATTTTGATAATAATTAATACAAATGTATGGATAAAATGGTCTGAATTTGATAGGCATTTTTATCTACTTTTAAAATGTAAAAAGTAGTTGTAGCGACGTTAGTATTGTAGTTAGAGATATGATTTGGCATAGTTTTTTGTAGATTTTAATACGTTCTATAATATTGTAGAACAATATTTTGTTCTATCATCAGTACTTTCCGCAGCGTATGCGATGGAAGCCATTTTATGGCTGTTTTTAGGGTTCCGTAAAACGTAAAAACGGAACCCTTATAGATTCGTCATGTCTGTCTGTCTGTCTGTCTGTCTGTCTGTCCGTCCGTATGTCACAGCCACTTTTTGCCGAAGCTATGAGAACTACACTGTTGAAACTTGGTAAGTAGATGTATTCTGTGAACCGCTTTAAGATTTGAACAAAAAAATTCAAAAAAAGTAAAATTAGGGTTGTCCCCCATACTAGGAACTGAAACTCAAAAATGTTTTTTTCATCAAACCTACACGTGTAGGGTGTCTATCGATAGGTCTTAAAAAATGATGTTGAGGTTTCTAAAATCATTTTCGTCTACACTGAATAATTTGCGCGAGAGACACTTCCAAAGTGGTAAAATGTGTGTCCCCCCCCCCCCCCTCTAACTTCTAAAGTAAGAGAATGAAAAATCTAAAAAAAATATATGATGTACACCACCATGTAAACTACCAACGAAAATTAGTTTGAACTCGATCTGATGAGTAGTTTTTTTTAGTACGTCATAAATACACTATTTTTGAAACTTCGATCAAAGTTACAACAAACTACAAGAACTATGTGTACTATGTATATTATGTTACTTGCTGCAACGGAACCCTTCATGGGCGAGTCCAACTCGCACTTGGCCACTTTATTTTTTATACCTTGCGTTGGTTTTAGTAAAAATTTTCGAGGATCACTAATTTTTTCTCGTAATAAACATAGCCTACGTTACTCAGTGATAATGTAGCTTTCTACTGGCAAAAGGTGACGGTTTTGGAAATAGGAACAAAAAACTAAAATTTGCTTTCATGTATTTAGACGATATAGTAATAGAAACTGATGAAATTTGGTCGAGATCTTAATTTTAGTTTAAATTGCAGTCGGTTTTTGTTTTTTGAAGAAAATAGATTGTTTGTGTCTTAGTATAGAGGTACGCATAACCCTATTTGTGTTTCAAATTTCAATTCAATACGTTTAGCAAGGAGATAATTATAGAATAACGTATTTAGGCGTTTCTCTGTAAGCTGAGGAACTCGTTCTAAGAAAACTGTTCAGACAACTTCAAAACTAGGTACTTACTAATTTTATAAATCTTTGATATTTGTTTGTTTAGTTACAATTATGTTTAGATGTTTGTTTTTTCAATTATTGATCATCCTGAGGTGATTTTACTTTCTTATTTTTGTACATAATAATTGTGCTTTCATTAAATAAATATTTTTTTAGGTATAATGGTAACCAACACGCCTGCCCATAACAATCACACGCAGCTATTTGAACATGAAGTCCCCAAAACACTAGATGCCACTGTATGTAGATATTTTAAAAATAAAACACCAAATATTATCTATGGTAAAGTTTTGTTGATAAGCCTATCCGAGAGGACGATGCACCTGTGTTTGCACTTGTTTCCCACCGCACACGGCCATAGATACTATTGTTATCAACACAGGTGTTTTTAGGTGTGCGTATTGTGGACCCAACAGACCATGACAGCCTGTATTATTGTCACACCCTACAACCTCGCGGCCCAACGTATGCATTAATCGTTACCTACAGGACTACTATTTATCAACCTTGTACGATGTAATACTCGTTGAGTACGAGAATAGTTAGTTATACACACAGATTACAGAAATAATGTAATCTGTGGTTATACACTACCCAGTGCAGGGCAGGGCAGTTTCATATCGTTTCTTAATAATGAATCATTTTAATTTTGAGAACATTTATCGGTCCTACGTAGACGTAGGGCCGATAACTGTTCAGGTAAACGTCTAGGTAAACTAGAGTGGAAACCGCGTAGAGCGCTCTGAAACTCGATGGAGTGCCGACATACGGAAGGCAGTGAGCAGCAGTTGGAGAAGAATCTCAGAGGATTCGGCTGAGTGGTGCATATCCAGCAGTGGACTAGGCTAGGCTGATGATGCTGACTAAAGACTTTGCCCTATAACTTTTATTCTGTATATTTTATTATAGCAGTTTTTCTTAAAGGTTTTATAAATTTTCAAGTAAAGTACATATTGTTAACTCTTTTTATCGAGTATCTAAATCAAGACAGATAAACAGTAATCCATCTTTATTTACTTTCAAGTTTAAGCGCACGCGAAGCCTCGAGAGAGATGCTTGACCTGAAACATTATACCTGCCCAACCGCAGTGTGACAGAGACAAAGATAGCTTGATCCGTGTGAGAGAAGAAAACATACATACTCATGATTATTTGAGGTCACGAAACTGGTTACACAACTCAAAGTATAACTAAAGTAGACTTTAACTACATGAATATAAGTATTTATACTGATTAACTGACTGGCGTACTGACTGACTCCGCCCAGCCGCTGTAATAGCTGAGGCCTTGAAATTTGCAGGGTGTGTTAAACCTTACACTAGAATTATATCATCAGTCTACTTTTTTAATTATTTGACACTTTTGTTAAGATAAATCAAATAACACCTCAGATCATCAGATGTCAATAAAAACAATAAACCGTTGATATCGTAAAACATCTCAAAGAAAATAAATATGTTCGTGTGCATATTGTCCTTATCTAGTTCATACGTTGATGGGAAACATACTATGAACGGACTTTTAATGTTCTCTGAAGCATATTTTAAAGTTGGCCACTCAGGAGTTTTTTAAAGTGAAAACTTCTTTTGGTGCACCACAGATCACATATTGTTTTTTTTTTTTAATGTATTCTTGGCCATGTACCTATACTCCTTCAGCCGCATCTGTCACTGTCGTGTCGCTGTGCTAACTAAATGTAATCAATTTATAATATCTAGGTAATCATTTTTAATTTTTAAAATTATTAAATTGTTTTTAATATTTATTTCTTATTTTAGTTTTCACTTCTACCGTGTGGCGTTAAGCAAACAAACATTTCTTTCTTAAATTACGGAGTCTTTTCTCACGAAAACAATCTGCGTTTACTAGAAATTTTCATAAACCTTACCACATTGTTCCAAGACACGACACCATTTTACGTACTATTTCATTTCTTTGCATACAAACATCGATAAATAATCTATTTAGTGATTCCACTTTACTCAAAAGTTTGACAGTCGTTTGGCTCACAGAAACACTTACTAAATGTTTTGGAAACGACGGTTCATTTAAATGTAACTAGGGGCCCGTTCCAGCTTCGCTCGGATAATAACCTAGATACTAACTGCAGCGGCATCTGCCAGGCTGATTTGTGAATCTAAACCATGGAGGGTCCTACCCAAACACATACAGAAAAAATCATTCAAATCGGTTCAGCCGTTTAGGAGGAGTTCACTAACAACGAAAAGTGGTACTGATTTTTATATATTTAAAATGTAATGAGTGTAAGCTTACCTTGACATTCTTTAACGCATAGCCCCGAGTCGTAGTTATGGTCAGTCTTGTTGCAGACCACACTGCAAGGTGCGCATCTGTTGATCTCAGGAGAGCAGTATTCTTCGAGGTTGCAAGTGAACTGGCCGCATCTGGGTCCATCTAGGGTCAGCTGCGCAGACGCCGCGCTGGCTAGCGCCAACAGGCACGCTACTCGCGACATCTTCCTGTAAATTATTATTAGTATTAAGTAATTTTATTTTTTTCTATTTCTTATCCTACTAATGTTATAAACGTCAAAGTTAGAATATTTGTTGCGCAACCACGTCGAAACCTTTGTACGGATCGGATTTAAAGGAACAAAGATAGATTATAAATTCTGGAATAGCAACCACACGACTTTTTATAGCGGGTAAATAAGGGTGATGGAACCTACACGGGTAAGACCGTAGAGCGCTCCTAGTAACTCATATACAATTCTATAGGATATCATAAAACACAAACATAAAAGGATGTGCAAAATGAACAGTCACGTTCAGAGTGGTAAGTAATTTGAATTAGTCATTCGGATGTCCGCTGGCACAGAATTGATATTAAGATCTTTCGAAACGTGATTTAGTAGCTTCAAATACTACATACTTACTCCTTAAAATATTTAAGTGAAAACTTCTGGTATTTTTTTTAATAACATCGCAGAAATACCGAAAATATATTTATTTCAAAAGAAAGACAATAAATTTATAGGACATCGTAATGGATTATGGCATTTATTCTCTGCTTTGCTTTTCAGACAAGGTCCAGAATGCTGAAGTGGCTGAAGTGTGGAAATCTAAGATTGGACTGCTTATGCATTTTTAACGTATCGCGACGTTTCGGTACCTACCTAAAAGTGCAGGAATTGGAATAATATTGAAAGTTCAAATAAAAAACGTCAGATATTTATTTGTAGCACCGAATTAATACGAATAATAGAAATACTCAAAAAATCTATAAACTAACTCTACACAAAACGTTTACTTGTTGATATACAATAATTACTACACTATTAAATTTGCTTCCTTTCATTTAAGTAAATCAGTTTTAATTAGTTATATAATCATTCATCATAACAAATAGTCATAAACCGGAAGATCTACGAGTGGTTTTTAAAGTAGTTAGGTAACTACTTATTTTATTTGCTCCTAATAAAGTTACAGAAACGTGGCCTGACTCATAACATTTAATCAAAAACCGTGAAAAAAATTAACGCGTGACTTATTAGCTTATATTTTATGAATTGTAAGTACACACTTATGTAGGCATTTATGTAAGCCATTTCTATCACGTTCTTGCTGCATATTTTCCAGTCTCATAGAACAAATATGAAATTATTTACACACGGCGGAACAACGCGATGAGTCATTGTCGCCGGCCGTTCGTCGTCTTGAGCTAAACAGGTTTGTAACAATATTCGAAGTTAGCCAATCATAAAATGTATATAATATCTATTAAGAACTCATCGATGGGAGTTGCGTCATTTCTAAGATCCAAATTTGGAAGAAGGAAGGAAGGCTGTTATGTGGCAGGCATGTTGCTTACTATCAGGCACATGTCCTGCTCGTCTCGTCACTCTTTATTTAAAAAAAGGATATTTGCCGCGCCAATGATAAAATTGAAAATTGGCACATCCCAAAGAAATGACAGAATGATAATTAAAAAGAGATATAATATCTGATGAGATATCAAAACAGACAAATAGTTGGGGTTTGTTAAATTGCTAAAGACATTTTCGTCACTAGGGGCGTTCAAAGAAACTTAAAAGAATCTGACGGTAATAACTGTCGTGTCACACAACTGGACAAGTATCGAAAATATCGTTAGCAATTTGAATGTATCTACTAAAAAAATGTAGACTAGTATTTAGGTATTTTGGAACATGGAAGTTACTCGTATTATAAATGAACTATATGCTAAACAGCAATAACGAAAAAGACGATACAGGGAGATGATCTTCCGAGAGCATACGATATAGTAAATGTCAAGGTGACAACATTCGCATAGCGAAGCGAAACAAAGCAAACTTTTTAAAGTAAGTAGATCCAGATGATGATGATAGTTCAAAACAAATTTTATGTTCAAATTTGTATCAAAAAACAAAGTGATACATTTAACGGGCAGGGTTTTATTAACAAAATACAATAAAACCACACTACGCTACATACATAACTAACTACTTACACTAAACACATCTCAATCATCCATAGACCAATGAAGATCTAAAGATTACATGATGTAAATTACATTGTTAAAAAAAGTGAATAGCCTTTTCAGAAGACTAACAATGGAGGAGTATAGCTGGTAGCTTCTTAAAAATGTAAGGTCCCGCAATACTTTCCCCACGCCACTCCAGCTCGCCATGAGTCACGCTACCCACACGTTTCGAGGCATCGCTTCTACGGACCGATCAATGAATTTTAATACGGAAAATTATCTTTAGCGAATTTTAGTAATAATTCTGAAAGTTACCTAATTGTATGGTTATGAATGTTATGATATTAGGTACTAGTGGACAGCTGTATGTGTCAAATATCGGAGCTTTTACATAGCGTTGTCTATTTCTATTTGTGTATTTTTATAATAAACTATATATTTCATTGCCATCTGAAGGACTGGACTTTTTAAACTTTGTAAGCTTTAAAGCTATATAATATATGCAGTTATTTCGAAGGTTACCTCCCATGTAATTACGATTACCTCATCGCTTACCATCAGGCGAGTAGGTGGTCAAACGCGGTCCTAAGCAAACAAAAAAAAATCAACATGAAAATTTGCGGATATTTTATTAACCTATTTCGAAGGCTTATTCTAGAATTAAATAGAATTTCTCAATCCTTATTGTAGTACTCTTTAAACGGTCAATGCCGCTAGTAGATTATAATTATGTAGTTCAAAGCACATCTGAATTATCCGTAGACCAAGTTTAGATTTGGAAAGTCCCAGCCTTAAGAGTTGTAATGAATTTATTGACTTTTATTTAAGAGTATTTGGTATTTTTTTAAATTAAATACGTTTAACGAAACATGTGGATTATTCTTGTTTTATAATTGTAATTTGTAATAAAGTCTTATCGCTTAATATATCTTGAAATACAAATTATTTGGTAAGATTCCAAGCATAGGTCCGTGGAAATTTAATTTTGAAGATGGATGAATGGAAATATTTTCGATCTGATCAAAAAATGGCTTTTTGTTTGACTATCTTATAATTATTTTCTAAGTATCACAGAAGACTTAATAAAATTTTAGATGGAACTATCGAACCCCTGCAGCACTATTTGCCGAGCTGAATCTAAACCTTTCAGGGCGCCACCCTAAAACATACAAAAAAAAATTGGCAGTCATAGGAACTGCCGATAGAAGTGAAAAGTTATAACTCAGAATTTGATAGCTTACTTTGGAAACTACACGGGTGTAACCAGAGGGTGTGGCCTGGTCATCATGGCATGACCATCTAGAAATGCGTCAGCATTTCCCATTGGCTGACGCACTTCTAGATAGCCAATGGCTATGGTCCAGAGTTCACTCGAAGATTTCTTATCATACCCGAGCGTGACGGTAGAATTTAATTCACAGGCAACGAAAAATCTGTCAAGGCGCGCCAAAAGAAGTTTCCCTTCAAAAATCATTCAAATCGGTCCAGCCTTTTAGAAACAGTTCAGTGACATACACACGTATAGTAGAATTATTATTAAATGTATAAAGGTTATCGCTATCTCTGGTTTCGCGTGGGTTTATCAATAGTATTCTGGAACCGAATTAAATAATCATTCTGCAGGTAGCAAATCTTAGACTTAATTCCAAGTTTATTTTAACTGGTAAATTAATTAGAGAAATGGGTATAATAATGAGCATGCATAATAATAATCACCAAATTTCAAACAAACATTCAAAACTGACTGGACTGAAAAAAAGAAATTAGATTTGTGAAAGTAAAATCAAATTTCATACAGATCTGCTCTGTATCTGATCTGATCTCTAGGACGTAAGACGACGTATAACTCAAAAAAAGAAAACAAATGCGTAATGTACAATATTAATATACGGAATATAGAGCAAATTAAGGACATCATTAATCTCGGAAGCTTTTCTGCCATTTTGGATAGATTTTTTGTACTGATTTGCACTTGACCACCGGCGCGTTTCACTTGATGTTAAGCAATAATGCGGTCTATGACAAAATATTTACAGATTTTAAAACGAAATTTCGGTTTTGTGAGAAATAATCCACTTCCAAAATTAGTTACGGTGTCGTTAATAACGATATAATATATATCCATTAATTTCAAAACATACCTGGTCCCCTTCACAGCTTACTAGAAATTAAATTAAATTTAGGTCATGATTAGTCATCTTGCGTATGTGGTAGCGCACAAATACTAATATTGCGTGTTGCAAGCACTATGGACTTCTTATTGAATTGTGTACCGTGGAAGCTTTGTGAAGCGTAACTTTCACGGCGGGAACATTGGATTACACGTTGTTGTCCATATTAAATACATGGCTACAAAGCGTGCTCGTCCACAGATCCCTTGTTACTGAAATTGTTGAGTTTCTAGTATGGTTGCTATGGTGACGGACGTAGCTAGTAAATAGCGAACCGTATCAATAAGTATCCAGTAAATAATAACGGAACATTAGCCAAATTATGGAAAATGAAATGTCTTCATAAATAAAACTATTGCACAATAAAAAGTTAAGTTATACAAACATTGAGTTACAATGTATTGTAAGGTTCTGTCTTTTGCGTTGGTATTAATACTGTGGCCTAAAGAGCAGTGTCTTTTATTTATTCACTTAACTATAACGTTAAACATGTTCATTACACGTTTCTTTAGGGAAAAGCAAACATTTTTCAGAAAAGGGTGAAATGATAATTAATTTAGAAACAAATAATACCGTTAAGAGCCCAAAAGAAATAACAAAATCAACAATTTATTCAACAAAAACAATGTTCAAAATATTGAGTTAACACTCCTGACTAACTTTAAAAAAACTAAACTGAACTCATTTTCCGGTCCGGAGCTACGATGCCACAGACAGACACACAAACCACGCACAAACACACTACACACACGCACACACACACACCACACACACACGCACACACACCCTACCAACCCTTTTTTAACTTTTTGTAGCAATTTACTATTTTTAATCTGACCTGATTTTACTTTTTTTACCCTTTTTATTCCAAAACAATTTTTAGGGTTTCTTATTAGCTATTGGATAGGCTGATAATCATCCTATCCTACTATCCTACTAATATTATAAATGTCAATGTATGGATATTTGGATGTTTGGATGTTTGTTGCTCAATCACGACCTAACGTATGAACGGATCGGGCTGAAATTTGGAACACAGCTAGATTATAGTCTGGCAGAACACATTGGCCCCTTTTTATCCCGGAAAACAACGGGAACGGGAACTTCGCGGGTAACACCGCGGGGCGCTGCTAGTCATTTATCAACATCATACCGTTGACCCCTAAACCTAACTAGCTATTTGCGTTCTAGTAGTTTCCTCAATCTCGACGAGAAACACATTGTTTTAAGCAGTAAGTATAGAACCGTGTGGAGTGGTGGCTAGAACGTTCGATTCACAGTCATAACATCGTAGGATCGAATACCGCCTGCACTTCTGAGTAGTATTCCAAGTGCAGAAGTCTGTCAT
Organism: Ectropis crepuscularia; assembly: GCA_963693475.1. Classification (NCBI taxonomy): domain Eukaryota; kingdom Metazoa; phylum Arthropoda; class Insecta; order Lepidoptera; family Geometridae; genus Ectropis; species Ectropis crepuscularia. The sequence continues at coordinate 23,941,204 of OY856338.1, forward strand.
CACCATGGGATTTAAGGGGGAACGAAAAATACCGGAGGAATCCGCGAATTTGCAAGGTACACTCGATGTCATGCGTCATTTGGCATTCCGCACTGGGCCAGGGTGGTGCACTATGGGCTTAACTCTCTCCTTGCAAAAGAAGACCCTGACTCCCAGACGTAGAAATAATGCTAGTTATGCTGATTATTTTACATTTAGTGGCCTCCTTACGCTGATGCTAAGTACCATTATGATTCCAACCAATCAGTTTGAAGGATGACAAACAATCTTAATATAGCCTTTTATGCAAAACTAATATTATCTATTCTATGGCAAAACGCAAATTTTTCATTGAAACGCAATAACAGCCACTTAAAATAAAAATAAGATATCGTCGAGTAAATAATGGTGACTCATTATTGAAATATTTAATAAAGGCAGGTAGGCGCCTAACGATGCTGGCAATTAATTTAACAATGACGTAGTTATCTAATTTATTAACCCTAGTGTTATTACAAAACACGTTTGAGTTCGAAAATTCCAATTCTAGAGAGGCATAAAAATGCGATATTTTTAGTATCACACTATCTTCGAGATGTCACTCAGAGAGCGGGCAGGCTCAAATGGGACCGGGTGGGTCATATATACCGAATGCCGAAACAACTCTAGGCTAGACTAACGAACAACTAATTGGGTCCCACAGTATGATAAACATTGAGAAAAAGACGGCTAGAGCCCAAAAAGAGGCAAGAGTGTTCCAAAGACACGAACTAAGAGATTTGACACTACTTTGCCTGAGTGGGTATTTTCCGATGGTTATAATCTTGGTGTCTTTAAATCGAGAGTGAATCGGTTTCTTCTAGATATGCTTATTATATACGCTCCATTGTAGACCGCATCGTCGTTTAACGTCAGACGAGATGGTGGTCAAGTATAAACCTATAAAAGTTAAAAAAAAAGCACAAAAAAGCATTTTGATGATATTGCTCATGTAAAGTATTTACCATCATAATTTAGAAAAAGAAAAACAATTTTTCGCTTCAAGTCAATTTTAGTTTATCCGTGTTAAAATTCATATAAATTGAAGTTAGTTAAAATTAAGATACCGTGGAAAACGTGACTATGTGCCGTGGTGATCTAAGACATCGGTCACCTTGAGCCACAAGCTCTTGCGCACGTATATCTATGTATATAGATATGTATATGCGACAGCGCACGCCTATGTACTGACAATTATTTGTGACTTAGATTTTCGGGGTCATTATGTACAGGGACTCTACTCTATAACAACTAAACAGGACTACTCTAACTATTTAAAAACAAACTTTTATTTATACTATAGACTGCCGAGACGAGCAGGACACGTGCCTGATGTTAAGCAACACACCTGCCCATAACAGAACAAATTGCGCTGTAATTGCGCTGCGCAATAACACGTAGCTATTGGAACATGAAGAGTCCAAATCATTACCTAACACTACACTGCGCTCTTCAACTAAAGAAAAAAGATGTTTTATCTCTACGCCCTGTAATTTTACTGTAAACTTTGCCCTTCAAACCGGAACACAGTGATATTTTCAGATTTCTGCTTAGCGGTGGAATAATCTAGCAAAGTCCTACTTTAGAAAATACTGTGGTATTTCACAAGCGGACTCTGCAAAAAGTACCACTACTAAACATTTTAACGTGAAGGAGAGTACTCTCCTTAATTCCAAGCAAAATATAGAGTAATAGCAAACCAAGAACATTTAGGCGGTTACAATAATTATTATTATTGTTTACATGACCCAAACTTATACGTCAAGAATGAGTCCGCAAAGAAAAGTTTGGTGTGACAATCGAATGCTACCTTCATATCGTTTCCTTTTAATTTGTATGCAAGAAAAGTAACCATGAGTGGCTTAGAGGCTAGTCTCTTTATTGGGCCCAATACACAAAAGCAAGCTGTATCGAGAAGGCGCAAGAGCGAAAATCGTTTGAGATATCAAATGCAACGCCTCTACAAAGTATGTAGGATGTAGGTATCAAAATGTTATTGTTTCGACATAAATACTGCCTCGACAACTCTGATACTGTTTGGTTATGCGTATCGTTCCGATGCCCGATGCCAACTCGAAAATTAAACACGTCAAGTTCTGCGAATGGCCTAAAATTTTCGTTTATTCAGCTGCCGAGTGGGCTTTCTAGGTAGAGACGAAAGTTATAGCATTATTTATACACTAGTGTATATATGTATACACTATGTAGGTAGTATAATATCCGGCGGGGCAATTAGTACGCTCATCAAGTACCGCCACCACACAGTACAAAACCTATTTTTAAACAAATTTATGAATAGGAGGATATATGTCTATCAGGGTGCCTATGATAATGTCACCCTTAGTATTTAAAAAAATAATTTAAATTGATTTTAAGAAGTAGTTCCTTTGTTTTCTTTGTTTTATAAATAAAATGTCACAAAAAGGCTCATACATCCTTTGTCAAAAATTATTTCTTAGTCTTGAGCATTGACGCAAAATTCAGGCAAAATTGCAAGCGAGATAACAGTCAAGTGTACATAAATATGTGTGTAGTATGTAGTTTAGTGCGCGTAGTGTGTATCGGTCAACATGTCAACAGTTTAAGTGAACACTTTAAAAAAATCACGAATGTCTTTCTTTGGGCACTTGGCCGCACTTCTACGTAGCCCAATGTAAACAGATATGGTTTTGTTACATTTTTACGTTCATATTTGTACATCCTTATTTTGCTGCGTTTTATCGTGAAAAAAAAACCTAATTAGGCATAAAAATAATGTGAGTAAGGAAATGAAACAACAAGAACAGATGTACATTATCAAGAAATTTAACAAAATCCCAAATTTATAAAACACACGCAGTGCCCCGCGGTTTTACCCGCGCTGTTCTGATTTCCATTATTTTCCCGTGATAAAAAGTAGCTTATTTGCTATTTCGGGCCATCTAACTGTTTTCCAAATTTTAACATCCAAACCAAACTTCAAAACATCCATAATATATCCAAACATTCAAACTTTAGCATCTATACCTACTAATATTATAAAGCTGAGAGTTTATTTCGACTGGCCTTGTGGCTTAGTGTTTAGCAGCTCTGCCTGCGAAGCCGAGGGTCGTGGGTTCGATTCCCACACAGTGCAAATATGTGTGTGATGAATTCAAATGTTTGCACTGTGGGTGTTTCTATATATAATAAGTATGTATTTAAAACTATATATGTATTATATCAGCTATCTGGCCACCATCGTACAAGCTTTGCTTAGTTTGGGGTCAGATGATGTTGGGTGTGAATTGTCCACCAATATTTATTATTTAGTTTTATTTGTTCGAACGCGCTAATTTCAGGAACTACTGGACCGATTTCAAAAACTATCGTTGGATATATGTACGTGATCCCTGAGTGCTATGGGCGATATTTTATGTGGACCACGGGCTAAGCCGGGACGAATCGCTAGTTCATAATATTAGTTATGGAGATTTTTAGTTATGGGGCAAGAATACGCCCTATTTACAAACATGTCCATGGCATTGTTACGATATGAATATATGCTTGTGATAATGTAGTCCAAATGCGAATTCTGACTTAGGTATTCAATGTAAACGTGAGGATATGAAAAATGATTGAGAAAACCTAGTTAGGTGTACGAGATAAGATAAGAATGGTTTCAGCAGTAAACTTATGTATTATACATTTAGCACCTACTCTTGACTCATTAACGTGATATCATATTATAGGTATTAAATACATGTTAGGTTGTGGCAGGACTCTTTGCAGTACTTCTGGACAAGTAGCAAGCTTTTACCAACTTTTGTAGAGTCCGCCTGGGGAAATACCACGTCTTTGAGATGGCCATCAAGTTAGTTAGCATTCTTTTTCATTTCTTTGTTTCCACGTTATCTCTCTGTTACCGCTAAATAGACTTGAATGAAATTAAATACGCAGTAGGTATATTATCTGGTTTTACACATATACTGCTGTGTATGCCGTGAAAGTTATCAGTTGCTAGGTCGCTGGGCGCAACTAGTAACTCGTAAAAAAAGCTATGTCGAATAGTAGAATTGTAGGTTTTGTCCTACAACTTATCGATTAATGTAATCTAAATGTCACCGTAAATTTAAAAAAACAGTCAGATTTGAATCTTACTACGTCAGATTACAAACTAACCTAACATACTGGGAGATACGTGAAGCAAAATCTTTGTAGGTACTCTTTATTACGAAACTTCAACGGACGGAGGAGTATGAAATTTCATACACTATAGAGGTAATTTATGTAGAGAAAAAATGCTAATTTATGTTAAAATGATGCATTTAAAATACAAAAATTAAATTTAATAAAAACAAATTGCACGCGCTACCATGTAGTTGACACTCGCTACTCTTATTGTTTATTTAAATTATATGGAATTTCGACCACAGAACGACTAGTAAAGTAACATAAAATATATTACGATAAAAAACTACGTTTAAAAAACCGACTTCAAAAAACAGACATAGGCTCTCAAAAGCAAAAAAAAAATTATTGTTGTAAGCGCTACCCATGCATCAATATGTTTCTAATAATTTTGATGCTATCAAAATTAATCCAAAGAAACGTAGAGTTGATTTTCATGAAACTTTTAGGGTGACATTGCATTGGTATATTTTTTTCTTAACGTTTGTAGTAAGCAGTAATAGGGTACCGGACTGGGTCAAAAATACACCATCCTAATTAGTCCGTCAGCTAGATCATGGAAAAATATTGGACACATATTTTTTGTTTTTTTATAATATTAAAAATCGTGAAAGATACAGACCATCAAACTTCGAGAGTGGGGGTCGCGACGTCACTCGTGAGCAAAAATCGTACTCACAAGTGACGTCACACGAAACTTCGAAGCGCTGTATCTTCGTCATTTTTTGTTTGTAAAACAAAAGAATAAATACGTGTACAATATTTTTTGGGAATCTAACTAACGGGCTACTTAGTTTTTTTGAGGATTGTACCCTATTGACCTCGTCAGTCTAACTTAGTTAACAAACTCAAACTAGTGGCGCCATCTGGCGTTATTCAGTAGCAACGATTTGAATCCTTCGGGTTCTAAGTTTTTGCAGAATAAGATTCAAGCTGTGAAAATGGTAAAACATTTCGTAGCCGCTTTACTTAATGCTACAGTAAATTGCAAGGGTTCTAGAATTTGTTTTCATATTCGCGTAGTGCGTTAATAGCCAGTAAGGTGTCGTTATAAAAACTATTTCTAATAAAAAAATATAATTTAAAAACTCAAAAACCCGACTGCGTATAAAGTGAACCAAACTACGTACTCGCATACTTAAAAAAACTGAAAAGAATAAAACAAGCATTTAGATTTCTGGTGGTCTAGAATTCTATAATATGTTATTGTATTAATACTATTGAAATATATACAACATTTTCTAATAAAAGAACATTACAACTGAAGAGTCGGGATCCATTATTATTCGACATACAATGTAATTGTTGTAACTGTACGAGATTCGAATGGCCCTGAAACAGCTCAAAAATAACAAGGCGCCGGGAGATGACGGAATTACAGCTGAGCTCCTTAAAGCAGCAGGTTTACCTATGCTAAGGACTCTGCAAAAGCTTTTCAATTCCGTCATACTCGAAGGCAAAACGCCAAAGGCATGGCACAGAGGTATGGTTATACTCTTTTTTAAGAAGGGCGACAAGACCTTGCTAAAGAACTACAGGCCCATCACGCTTCTGTGTCATGTTTATAAGCTGTTTTCGAGGGTTATTTCAAACCGTCTCGCTCGCAGGTTTGACGACTTTCAACCGCCCGAACAAGCCGGATTTCGTAAAGGCTTCAGCACCATAGACCACATACATACGCTGCGGCAAGTTATACAGAAAACCGAAGAGTATAACCAGCCCCTATGCTTGGCGTTTGTGGACTATGAAAAAGCCTTTGATTCGATCGAGACCTGGGCTATGCTACAGTCGCTCCAGCGGTGCCAAATTGACCATCGGTACGTCGAAGTGTTAAGGTGTCTGTATGAAAACGCCACCATGTCAGTCCGTCTCCAGGACCAGAACTCGAAACCCATCCAACTGCAGCGAGGTGTGAGACAGGGGGATGTCATATCCCCGAAACTGTTCACCGCTGCACTGGAAGACGTTTTCAAACTCATGGACTGGAACGGACTCGGCATCAACATCAACGGCGAGTACATCACCAACCTCCGATTTGCCGATGACATTGTAGTCATGGCTGAAACCCTGGACGACTTAAGCAGGATGCTGAATGACCTCAGTAGAGCCTCTGAAAAAGTAGGTCTAAAAATGAACATGGACAAGACGAAAATCATGTTGAACAACCATGTTATACCCACTCTTTTAAAAGTAGGAGACTCTACGCTCGAAGTTGTTGACGAATACGTCTACCTAGGACAAACGGTCCAGTTGGGTAGATCCAACTTTGAGAAAGAGGTCACTCGTCGGATCCAACTTGGTTGGGCAGCGTTCGGGAAGTTACGTTATATCTTCTCATCCAAACTACCGCAGAGTCTCAAGACGAAAGTCTTTGACCAGTGCGTGTTGCCAGTGATGACATATGGAACAGAGACGTGGTCGCTTACTATGGGTCTCGTAAGAAAGCTCAAAGTTACCCAAAGGGCAATGGAAAGAGCCATGCTCGGAGTTTCCCTGCGTGATAGAATCAGAAATGAGGAAATCCGCAGGAGAACCAAAGTAACCGACATAGCCCACCGAGTTGCCAAACTTAAGTGGCAATGGGCGGGGCACATAGCTCGCAGAACTGACGGCCGTTGGGGCGGAAAGGTTCTTGAGTGGCGACCACGTACCGGAAAACGCAGCGTTGGCAGGCCTCCCACAAGATGGACCGACGATCTGGTGAAGGTCGCCGGAAATCGTTGGATGCGGACGGCGCAAGACCGGTCTTTGTGGAGATCCTTGGGGGAGGCCTTCGTCCAGCAGTGGACGTCCTTCGGCTGATATGATGATGATATGATGAATGTAATTGTTCAACGGATCCCGACTGTTCAGTTGTAATGTTCTTTTATTAGAAAATATTGTATATATTTCAATAGTATTAATACAACAACATATTATAGAATTCTAGACCACCAGAAATCTAAATGCTTGTTTTATTCTTTTCAGTTTTTTTAAGTATGCGAGTACGTAGTTTGGTTCACTTTATACGCAGTCGGGTTTTTGAGTTTTTAAATTATATTTTTTTATTTTATACTTTTTAGTTATGAACAATGTTGTGAATGTTAATATGCTCAACATAATAATATGCATCTTTTGGTTGTTGACCAAATGTCTTCGTTTCTACTGATATATAATATGTAGGATTTTCTACTGCATGTATTTCATATTTATAGTTTTGTGTTAGTATAGGTTTTCGATTTACTTTGAGTAGGTACCTACTAAATCGTTTGAAGTTGGAGATGGGCGACCGAGGCGGAGCAATCCGAGAGCGGTTCCGTGTTCCCACTATCAGCGGCAGAGTTGAAACCCCATGGAGGTTTATTAGTAGATAGGGGCACCATATCCATACATGATATATAGTGCAACATAACCCGGCTGTCTCCCGGGCGGGGCAGTAGGGTATGCGTAAATACATTTCCTGCACGTACGAAAAAAAGGTAGTCCAATATACCTACTAGCATAGATCCTAGAACCCAAGATGGGCCCCATCCCAAACTTCACGGCGCACGCAATCATGTCAACGTTGGGAAGAGTGAGCTCACTCTTTCCATTCTAGTCGGTTGCAGGACGCGGTGGACGCCGGATGTTTTTACCTATCATTATTCGGTGTCAACAACCAAAATAAGTAGAACCACAGCAAATCTCACCGCTAGCGATTATAGGGTCAAGTAGATTGGTTGTTTGTAAACCACTTACGATATATGTATCGTTAGAGACGCAGTTTATTACCAATTTCAAGGTGCTAAGGGCACATCTATTGATTTATATCAATGCCTACTAGATACATTAGTATATAATGTCCATCCACATTCACACGTACAGTTAGTTATATGAAGTTTTCTGCTACCTAAAAACCTATAAATGTGAGAATGGTTGTTACTCAACTTTCAATCGATATACATCCTAAACGGTCAGTCAAATCGAAAAACATTGAGAGAAAGCTAAACATTATTTTTAAATACCTATTCAACGATACTTCTCTTGACGTATTTTGGTGATTTTCATTTTTTTTATTTGGACAATTTGGCGTCCTGAATCCGCCATATTGGACTTACACTAATGTCATGTCTTTAGTGTCACTCGCCAGATTAAGAGGAATCGATTGACGTGTGAATCATAAAAATCGGCCCAGGCGTTTGGTCTGTATAGTGCTTCAAAGGAACATACAAACATACATACATACATACATACATAGACTGTTAAAAACATTACCACTCCTTTGCGTCGCGCAGTCGGGTAAAAAATGGTACCTACTCGTACATTGTGTAATGAATAAAAATAACATTTGTACTAACAGTAGTTTTAAACGAAGAACGCTATTTTCTAAAACATTTTTTGTTTCGATTTAAAAGAGATAAGTAATTCACCGACTTTCAGCCCCTGACACCACGTAAAAAGATATAATAAGGTAAATAAAAATAAAATAATAAGGTATTTAAAAAGGTTTAATAAGGTACCTAATAAGATTTAATAAGGTTGACATTCTGCCTGAGTGTCTAATCTTTGCACACTTGTTGCACACCAAATGCAAATATTGATGGTTTTTTAACTAACTTCCAAAAAGAAGGAGGTTATCAATTCGACTACCATTTTTTGATGTATGTTACCTGATTTCTCAGGAACGCCTGAACCGATTTTAATGTTTATTTTTTTGTTCGAACGAATTATGCTTCCCAAGTAGTCGTACTTATATATATTTCATCGAAATCGGGGATGTGGTTTTTAAAATATGAACATAAAACTAAAATGTTCTTACAATTATAAGTATATTGAATCAAATCTACTGTACAGTCTTAATTATTTTACAGGAAGACGACATGAAGTAGGTATGTAATATATTTTTATTTATCCTACTAGTGATGTTTATATGTTTCGCTCCTAATTCACGTTTTTGATTTCGCTGTTTCGTAAATAGTCCAACTTAGCACTTACAACAACGTCAAACTAGCGTCGCCTTCGCCACCTGGTGTTTTTCAGTCGCAACGATTTGAATCCTTTGGTTTTAAATGTTTGCAGAATTACTCCGGGTTCAAGTTGAAATGGTAAAACAGGAAAACAACGAAAAAAATATTTAGGGAGGCTGTAGGATCTTTATTCAAATTGCATAAAAAATGGCTGACGTATTTTTTGTATGAAAAATTACATAGAATAAAACCAAGTCTACAAGTACAAGTACTGGTCGGTAGAATAAATATATGTTTATTTACTACATACATGTAAAAATATTGGACACGTATTTTTTATTTTTTCATAATACTAAAAATCGTCAAAGATACAGATCATCAAACTTCGAGAGTGCGGGGTCGCGACGTCACTCGTGAGCAAAAATCGTACTCACAAGTGACGTCACACGAAACTTCGAAGCGCTGTATCTTCGTCATTTTTTGTTTGTGAAACAAAAGAATAAATACGTGTACAATATTTTTTGGGAATCTAACTAACGGGCTACTTAGTTTTTTTGAGGATTGTACCCTATTGACTTCGTCAGTCTAACTTAGTTAACAAACTCAAACTAGTGTCGCCATCTGGCGTTATTCAGTAGCAACGATTTGAATCCTTCGGGTTCTAAGTTTTTGCTGAATAAGATTCAAGCTGTGAAAATGGTAAAACATTTCGTAACCACTTTACTTAATGCTACAGTAAATTGCAAGGGTTCTATAATTTGTTTTCATATTCATTCGCGTAGTGCGTCAATAGCCAATAAGGTGTCGTTATAAAAACTATTTCTAAAAAATGGTACCTATTCGTCCATTGTGTAATGAATAAAAATAACATTTGTACTAACAGTAGTTTTAAACAAAGAACGCTATTTTCTAAAACATTTTTTGTTTCGATTTAAAAGAGATAAGTAATTCACCGACTTTCAGCCCCTGACACCACGTTAAAAGATAAGGTTATCAATTCGACTACCATTTTTTATGTATGTTACCCGATTTCTCAGGAACGCCTGAACCGATTTTACTGTTTATTTTTTTGTTCGAAAGAATTATGCTTCCCAAGCAGTCGTACTTATAGGTATATATTTCATCGAAATCGGGGATGTGGTTTTTGAAATATGAACATAAAACTAAAATGTTCTTACAATTATAAGTATATTGAATCAAATCTACTGTACAGTCTTAATTATTTTACAGGAAGACGACATGAAGTAGGTATGTAATATATTTTTATTTATCCTACTAGTGATGTTTATATGTTTCGCTCCTAATTCACGTTTTTGATTTCGCTGTTTCGTAAATAGTCCAACTTAGCACTTACAACAACGTCAAACTAGCGTCGCCTTCGCCACCTGGTGTTTTTCAGTCGCAACGATTTGAATCCTTTGGTTTTAAATGTTTGCAGAATTACTCCGGGTTCAAGTTGAAATGGTAAAACAGGAAAACAACGAAAAAAATATTTAGGGAGGCTGTAGGATCTTTATTCAAATTGCATAAAAAATGGCTGACGTATTTTTTGTATGAAAAATTACATAGAATAAAACCAAGTCTACAAGTACAAGTACTGGTCGGTAGAATAAATATATGTTTATTTACTACATACATAGTATCTATCGACTAGCTATTTGACTTAGCTGGTCCCGACTTCAAATAGATGAGCGGGTAGTGCTCGCAACAATTATTATATTGATTTATTTTTCGCTTTTGAGTGCCTACAACTAGGCACTCAAAAGCGAAAAATAAATCAGTAAATAAAGTATTAAAAAGTAGCCTATAATAGTATGTCTTTTATCAAGTCATAGTTATAGAATATTTTTGTGCCAAATTTCATTTACATCGTTTCGAGATATTATGGAGTAAGGATAGCAGCATAATAAGCAGCCCACTATGTTCCCTAGGGACTCGGCCTTTCTTTTAGGAGGCCTTTTTTATAAGGAAAAGCTAAAATCCTCCATGATGGCCAAGTGCGGGTTGGTGGATGCCGCAGCTTCTCCAATGATGATTTATTGGAGCATGTTTGTTTCTTCGCAATGTTTCCCTTCACCATTAAAGCCCGTGGTGTTGATGACAAACTTTTACATTTGCGTTAAAAAAAACTCTCAAAGGGGCAGGCGGGATTCGAACGGCCTCACGATTGTGAAGCAGACTTTTGCGTCACTGAGCCATTACGGCTTCTGTATTTTGGAAGCTTATAATATAATATTTATACTTTTAATATTTTACAATACAGTTTTCAGTATTTCAGACTGTTTCAAAGCGCTCAGTTTCTTACGTTTAAAATGCCAAAAACTTCGTACCTTTTTTGTTCATGAGAAATGTGATTGATTAAATATTTACTTATAAAAATGGTTTATAAGTTGAAACTTTTTCTTTTGCGCAAGATAATGTTTACTTTATTATTTTTGACAGTTGTTATTGCATACAATACACACATTCCGTTAGACCCTTACCCGTTATGACGACACAATGTATTGTGTTACAAGATACAAGGGGTTTTTTATGAGAATATAAGGTTTAATCTAAGAATAATTTTGAGTCATACTCAACGCGCAAAAACTACGTTTATCACGAGGCTTTACTTTAGTCACGTGATAGAGCCCGTTATAATACTTAGTAGTCACATCCATACTTTTAAAAGTTATGGTCATTAAAATTACGTGAAAACTTGATCCACTGTAAGTAGCGTCAGCTTGTGAAACCAAAAAAAAAAAATATGTAAACTACGACTGAACAGATTGGTCTTAATTATAATTTATCTACAGAGAAAAGTGTAAATAACTTAACACGTCTACGAGTTTATCGTGAAGGCTATATTTAAGTATTCACTTACCTCTATATTTACAGCACTGTTCTCATTGTGATGAGTTCAAAACACAAACACTAATAGTCCAATAGCAAACTTTCTAAAATGCTAAAACGTTGGTAGGCTTCGCAGGCTTGGCACCCGATTGAGGTGGTGGTCGTTGGAATGTGACTCCGGCGCAGGTAACTGCGCACCTGTGTGTGTGAGCTCGCTCAACCGTGTACGATCTACGTCACATAATTATTTTGTATCAACACAAGTGCGTTTGTGTGCGTGAATGACGAAGCGTCAACACTTGCAGGACTGTATATTTTCTCTACATTCTATTAATCTGCGGCGGTGTTTTTTTTTTATTAGCATTTTTTTTATAAAATAGAGTGCCGGATGCCGAGCAAAATATGCATTTGATAGTTAGCAACACGTCTGTGAATAACAGGACAGAGCGACGCAGGTGTTTGAATATTGAGAGTCCAAATTACTGTGTAGCACAGCACTGCGTTCGTCAGCAGGAGATATAAGATGATGTATCTCTTTATCAAATCATTTCTCTGGAAAAGTGCTCTTCAAATCGGAATACAGTGCGTTGGCACATTGCTGTTACGGTAGAATAACTAGCATAGGTGTAGTACTTCCCCAGGCTGACTCATACAAAAAGTAGAGATGAAGTTTTAAATAATGATTGGTAATATAGAGTGAGGTTTCGATTTAAGACAGTTTACAGTAAAGAAAGCCCACTTCGGTAAAACTACTAAATGTTAGAGCTGTTTCTCCTGTGAAATAAATTCCTGGATAAAGAAGTTCGAATCTAAAATCTCTATCAAATGTAGTCAAATATTTAACGTCGAGTCTAATAACCTATTAAATATTTAAATGAAATAAAATCGATATACTTAATACATACATACATTACCATAATATATGAACCAGGTAGTCTATAGCTCTCAAGGATCACGTAGGTCCCTACATATCAAATGGTGAAAGAATTTTTGAAATAGATCCAGTAGTTCCAGGGATTAGCGCGTTCAAACAAATTAAAACTCTTTAGCTTTATAATATGTACCTATTAGCATAGATGTACCTACTTGTTTGCAAACTCATTCTATTGAAGCCTTATTTATTATTTATATATTCCCGGAACAGTTAAAACTGTGGATTTTACAATATTAATTAATTGTAATTAACAAAAACTTTTTTTTGAAATTTGTTTAAGATTCTGATTTGTACAACGATTCAATAATTGAAAATAATCGGCATTAACTATATCATATAAACATAGATCGCAGCTGTGGAAAGTATTTATATTTTTATGTGTCAAAACTACCTACTTCCTACCTATATACCTACGTACTTCATTATGTAATGAGATCTTTGATTTGACCTGGCATGAGCACATCATCTGTCTATAATAGGTCATTGAGAAAGCCATTAATATGCCATTAGAGCTGCGAGTGAGTTCACACATGTTTTACTTAGTATCCACTCGGATTCAGGTGTCGTTTAAATGACAACTGACACTGTACCATGACCGATCTTTGCTATTATTAAGTAAGGAATGTTATGTTGTATTTTTCAATTATGCTCTTATATTACGGTCGTGGATTCCACTGCCTCCTAGGACTACTTAATATTTGTGTGAAATTAATGAATTCACATGTTTGTACCATATCTCGGTGTTTCTATATAGTTCGTAAGTAAGTAGGTATATATTTACGATGAGTGAAGTAGTAGAAATGTATAGCAGCTGTCAGACCGAGGATCGGTCTGAGTTAAGGATTTTGGGAGAGGCCTATGTCCAGCTATGGACGAACAAAGGCTAATGATGATGAATATCAGTTAACTGTTTCTCATAGTACAGCTTTGCTTGGTTTGGGTGTAAGTAGATAGTGTTGTGTGAGCGTGAGACATGTCCACCACTTTTTTGTAGGGTTTATTATGTGTGTTAAAAATCTGATGAATTGAAACAATAATCTTAACGAAACTCCCGGTGTGGGCAATCTGTCAATTTAGAAGTAGGTATGTTATAAATGTGGTACTTTGTACATCATCATCAACATCAACAGCCCACTAAATGTTTCCACTGCTGGGACTCAGGGCCTTCTCTCGCACGGAAAGAGTTAAGGCCATAATCCACAACGCTGGCCCAGTGCGGGTTGGTGGATGACACATCACTTCGAAAGAGTCTAGGTACATGTTAGTTTCCTCACGATGTTTTCCTTCGCCGTTTTAAGTTAGCGGCATTACGCACATGACTTCGAAAAGACAGTGGTGCGTGTGGGGTTTGAACCCGGGGTCTCCGGATCGGCAGGCGCCGTTCTCCCGACTAGACCAGCCGTAACTTTACGTACTTTGTACAGTTTGTACTAATCAATCAATCAAAAAAAAATATTTCAGAAATGATTCCATACAATAAATTATTACATTTCATTATCATTTTACATTAATACATTTCATTATCATTTTACATTGTTACATTTCATTTTACATTGTTACATTTAATTATCATTTTACATTAAGTATTACATTTAATTATCATTTTACATTATTACATTTCATTGTCATTTTACATTATTACAATTCATCATCATACCAAATTAAGTCAAAATCATATTAATAAATTAATTCAACTAAATGAAAAGTCAATGAAACAAAATAAAATCACTCACAATAAAACAATGTCAAAGTTCATCACACAAATAACTTAAAACGTGACAAACATATACATTACAGCTTATTCTGCATTACCGCAGTCTAAATGTAGGTCGGGATCCGGAGTGCTCAATATGCAACCTGGTCCAGTGCTGCATTATTGGGCAGTCCAGATCCATCCTTGAAGCAAACAGCTGAAGGTAGCTGTTGGAGCTGCCCCGCACTCGACGCTGTAGGGATGCCACTCGTTTGCGTCTAATTGCCACAAAACTGTCTACCTGAGCATCCGCGAACATCCCTGAAGCACTACAGTGCGGTGGTAGCCTCAACAGCGCCCTGAAGGCATTATTGTATTGGATACGTAAGGCATTGCATGATTTCTTGGTATGCTTGACCCATAGGCTGCAGGTGTAAAAAGATTGGCAGAAGGCTCTGTACAAAGTGACCTTCACTTCTGCGGTACATCGCGCAAACCTTCGAGCCAGCATATTCGCTCGAACAGACAATGCCCTTCGCTCCCTCTCCATATCAACGTCGTCTGCCAGCGTGTCGGTGACCCAGTGACCCAGATATTTAAATTGCGAAACCTGATTAAGGACACTGCCATTTAATAAGACCGGTGGGACAGTGTCATGTCTAATAGTTGTGTTTTCAAAAATACGCAAAAATACTTAATAACTGGCGGTGGTTGAAAGCAAAAATTGGATTTTGATTCAAAGAAACCGAGCTAGCTTCTCTTAGACGCCTTCGCAACTTTTTACCGACTGCCACTAAAATTGCACTCGCACAGTCTCTGCTTCTTCCCATCCTGGACTACGCTGATGTATGTTTTCTTGATCTTAGAGAAAACCAGTTAGAAAAGCTTGAGCGCCTTCAAAACTACTGTATTAGATTCATATTTGGGTTATACGCAAATATGATCATGTGTCCCAATTTCGCGCTAAACTCAAGTGGTTGCCCATTCGTCTGCGTCGTAATGCCCATATTCTTTTTCTGCTGTTCAATGTTCTGTTTAACCCTAAAACTCCACTCTATCTTAAAGAACGCTTTACTTTTTGTCAAGATTGTCATTCTCGCACATTAAGATCAAAAACTAATCTAACTCTGATGATCCCATTAGCACGTTCTGAATCATACTACGGTAAGTCTTTTGCTTTTCAAGCAGCTCAATTGTGGAATGAATTACCTATTTCTATTAGAAAATCTCCCTCATTGGAGTCTTTTAAAGGTCACGTCAAAGAACATTTTCAAAACAGCAATCATAAGAATGTCATTATTACAAAATTAGTTTCCTGTTTTACCTATAATATGTCATTATTTACCATCAACTTTTTTTTTATCCTCAGATATTTGTCTTTAGTAAGTATCATAAGTAGGTAATTATATATACAGTGTATATGGATTAGTATATCATAGAAGTATGTAAGTATTAGCATGTATTGTTATTAGTACGTATGTTTATTTATTTTTATTGTAGTGTTAGCGTTTAAATCTACATAATTTGTATTTACTGATGTAGTCTAGAATGGCACACCCCACTATTAAAAATTTCAAAAACCCATTTCCACCCAAAGGTTGCCTGGAAGAAATCGCTTTCAGCGATAAGGCCACCTGTTGTGGAACTAGCTATTATTGTTTTTTCTTTGTCTGTATATCTGTTTTCTTTTGGTGTGTACAATAAAGAGTATCTCTATCTATCTATCTATAAAGACAACTTGCTTGGTAGTTGAACCATAAGTGCAGTGTGTGTCTGGAAGATATAAAAAGATGTGGTGTAATGAGACATCAGGTAGGAACGAAGTTCGTTCGGATAATGTAGAAGCAATACCTACAATTTGCAAAAACAATATATTTTATTGGTATAATTTTATTATTTAATTTATTTACGATCATCAGAAAAATAAAGTTAGCAACACTGGTCACGATCAGTTCTTGTTCTTACACGTCAGTTCCGTAATAGGTGTATTTTTCTAGCAGTTACTAAAACCATAAGAAAAAATCTCATATTTTTCAGTTCATCTCCTCCAAGCCTGTCGTAAGGAACGTTGTTCCAAAAAACTCGAGAAAATAACTTGGTTGATTTTTCTATAATAACGAAATAACAGTTCTAGGTCGGGTCTTCGGACCTGCACAGAGTGGAGCAGCACGCCTAGGGTTTGCCCCTAGGGTTTGCCAACGGCGATGCGACCAAGCCCTCTTGGTCGCGTGGCGTAGGCGGCGCCGCCGCCGGCATGACTGTCCGCGATGGGGATAGCGCCAATGGAGTAGAAACCGCGGCGGGCATATCGGTGCACTCACTTACTGGTTTGTACCCGAGGTCACTTCATTCTTTGGGTTCAGGAACGCCAGTGACGGGGCGGTGTTCCTAAGGTAGGCCCCGAAACGAGCTTTCCACGGACGGCTCGCGGAAGAACGCGAGAGCGTCCGGCGTTCCCGCCATGTTTTAGTCAATACGGGCACCATGACCGAACGTGGTGTTGAATACAACATAAGCTTACCGTTTTTTTAGGCGGAAGGCTGTGCGGTGCGAAATATCACAGTATAAAAAAATAGTACCAATAGTTAATTGCCTTTGATCTTGGGAGAAACGCCGATAATGTCTAAACACGGGTAGGGTTATTGCAATTTTAAAAACGTGGCACCAAAATAAAATTAAAACATACGGAAGACGTCAGCCCTGAGCCGCGCTTCTGCAATACTAACATTGTAATGTAGGCAATGCAGGAGCGCGCTTCTATTATTTTTTTTAAGTTAATTTTGAATTTTTGTGGTAGGTAATATCTAGTAGATTGTATCACAAGGGTGCAAAATATTATTTTTACGGCGAGGGCGCTTTTTTGAATCCAGAGCGAAGTGAGGGATTCTAAAGTAGAATTATTTATTTAGAAGTTCGTTTTTTTTACTAGAAACCTAAACGTAGCGAAGGATTCAAAGTACGTCGCCCGAGCCGAAAATATATTTTGCACCCAAGTGATACACTCTACATTATTTCATAATACACTATTAGTACAGTAACTTTATACATTACCGTAGGCGTTAAATCCGGTAGATCTGATTTTTTGCAGACTTGTTTATGATGTTGGCCTAATGATTGTCCCAAGTTTGTGACCTCGAGCGACGAACGCAACTTTGTCAAAAATCGAAAAAACCGCGAAAAAATCGTTTATTTTTCAAATTTTGGTGATTATAACCCTAAACGACTAGTTTTTGTAAATACTTTCTTATGGCGTTTATAAAGTAGACAAAAATTGCTACAATATGATACAAGAATTTTCTCTGTACACTCAATAGTTTCTGAGAATAAGTCTTTCAAAGTTTATAATTTTTTTCGTACTTCCCAATTTTTACCAATATTTTAACTCCTACTTGACCACTTTGTGGCACAGTTACGGCGGTTTTTAACCCACGACCAAAAAAAGAGGTGTTATAAATTTGACGTCGAAGTCTGTCTGTCTATCAGACAGACACACACACAGGTCTGTCTCTATGTGTATCTGCCTGTGTGAGTATCTGTCTATGGCACCGTAGAGCTCAAACGGATGGGCCGATTTCGCTGCGGTTTTTTTTATTTGAAGATACATTTTTGTGTTGATGTTTTGAGCTATTTTTGGTTAATATCGATTCAAGATGGCCGCCTCCACCAAATGGCAGACCAAATATTTCATCACAATCTACCTCAATATGGGTATCAAATGAAAGGGCTTGACTAGTAGAGTACTATACAGTATAACAAATTTCAAATCACAAAATGGCGAACTCCATAAGATTTTTTTTCACTAATGCCTTAATATGGGTGTCAAATGAAAGAGCTTGACTAGTAAACTACTACACACTATGAAAAATTTATATTTATACCATATTTATACCATATCGAGGTAGTTGTGAAAAAAGAAACGTATTTCGTAATTTTGTGCTAGCGGCCATCATAGATTTGAAATTTGTCATAGTGCATAGTAGTCTACTAGTCAAGCCCTTTCATTTGATACCCATATTAAGGCATTAGTGAAAAAAAACCTTATGGAGTTCGCCATTTTGTGATTTGAAATTTGTTATACTGTATAGTACTCTACTAGTCAAGCCCTTTCATTTGATACCCATATTGAGGTAGATTGTGATGAAATATTTGGTCTGCCATTTGGTGGAGGCGGCCATCTTGAATCGATAGTAACCAAAAATAGCTCAAAACATCAACACAAAAATGTATCTTCAAATAAAAAAAACCACATCGAAATCGGCCCATCCGTTTGAGCTCTACGGTGCCATAGACAGATACACACACAGGCAGATACACATAGGGACAGACCTGTGTGTGTGTCTGTCTGATAGACAGACAGACTTCGACGTCAAATTTATAACACCTCTTTTTTTGGTCGGGGGTTAAAAACCGCCGTAACTGTGCCACAAAGTGGTCAAGTAGGAGTTAAAATATTGCTAAAAATTGCGAAGAACGAAAAAAATTATAAACTTTGAAAGACTTATTCTTAGAAACTATTGAGTGTACAGAGACAATTCTAGTATCATATTGTAGCAAATTTTGTCTACTTTATAAACGCCATAAGAAAGTTTTTACAAAAACTAGTCGTTTAGGGTTATAATCGCCAAAATTTGAAAAATAAACGATTTTTTCGCGGTTTTTTCGATTTTTGACAAAGTTGCGTTTGTCGCTCGAAGTCACAAACTTGGGATAATCATTAGGCCAACATCATAAACAAGTCTGCAAAAAATCAGATCTACCGGATTTAACGCATCATACTCCATACATTCAGGCGACAAAGTTACTGGACTATATGATAAATTAAAAAGCGCCCCATATTTTATTGTACTTACCTAATAATATTACTATTTAATAAAACGAAATAATTAGGTATTCAATTGAAATTAAACAGTAGATATCTAGTAATAAAACAACTAAAACTTATATTTATATTTGAGACAGTTTCACAATTATGTAAATACTTGGCGAGTCTTGCATGTGCCCAAGTAAAATTACAATAGCCTGTCATAATATAATTACTTACATATATTATATCTGCCGGGATTTTGCAGGTAGGTAATATATTTTATAACATATTTGCTCGTAAAGGGTATCTTATTGGACCAATTTCTGTATCGTAATGTATCTTATTACGTACTTGTGCGGTAATGTATAATGTAAAACGCACGGTTTCAAAATGCTTCGTCTAAAACGAACGGTACCTTTTCAAATCTTAGTTTTTATGTCAGAAAAGGGGTCAACATTTTATGAATAAAATTAACTTTGAGAGGTAAAATATTATACAGAATTGTTTAATTCGTAAATTTTATTAATTTTGACCATAAAATACAACAATATATCTGTAACAAACCACAAAAAATTATAATTTACGTTATTACTAATGGAATACTGGCTGTGCCGTTCTTTAAAAAAAAAGGCGCCGATGCGCGCGTATTGCTAATCTGTGAATTATAAAGCTTGTACGACGCGACCTCCGATCCGCTAATACGCTCTTGATTGAAAAATCAATTGAGCGAAATCGGGGGTCGAAAGTATTCGCCAAGCCTCTTGGTGAGAGCCACCTGACAAAGATAACTACATCGACGGGAAATATCGTAGCTTCCAAGCCGGAAATCCTTTCGGAAGTGGAGAATTTCTATACCTAACTGTATGCATCGCACGCTCCTCATCTCTCACTGGAAAATGAAGACAGCAGGGCCACTCTGACTCGCCACCACACGGAAGATCTGCCTGACATAAGTCTGGACGAAATTGTGCTGGCCCTTAGACAGCTCAAAAATGGAAAAGCCGCGGGTGAGGATGGTATTACAACCGAGCTCTTGAAATCCGGTGGAACACCGCTGATAAAAGAGCTCCAAGCCCTGTTTAATACTGTCCTCTTCACCGGGAGAACTCCGAAGGCATGGCATAGCAGCGTGGTCATTTTGTTTTTCAAAAAAGGAGAGAAAACGTTTTTGAAAAACTATCGACCGATATCTTTGCTAAGCCATGTCTACAAGCTGTTTTCAAAGGTTATCACAAATCGTCTGGTGCGAAGACTCGACGAGTTCCAACCCCCTGAACAGGCCGGATTTCGAAACGGGTACAGTACCTACCGTAGATCACATTCACACAGTGCGGCAGATTGTACAGAAGACCAAAGAGTATAATCGGCCCCTATACTTAGCGTTTGTTGACAACGAGAAAGCATTCGACTCGATCGAAACCTGGGCTGTTCTGGAGTCCTTGCAAAGGTGTCAAGTCGACTGGCGATACATTGAGGTGCTGAGATGTCTATATAACGCCGCAACGATGACAGTCCAAATCCAAAACCAGCAGACGAACCATATCCATCTTCGTTGAGGAGTGAGACAAGGGGACGTGATTTCCCCCAAATTATTCTCTAACGCTCTCGAAGATATGTTTAAGACGCTGGATTGGGCTGGACGTGGCATAAATAGGTATAAATGGCGAGTACATCTCTCACCTACGATTTGCTGACGCCATCGTCATAATGGCTGAATCGTTGGAGGACTTACCTACAGTCGACGCTTAATGGCCTAGTTGATGCTTCTCAACGCATAGGTCTCCGGATGAACGTGGATAAAACCAAAATCATGGTTAATGAACGTATAACTCCGGGACCGGTTGCTGTAAATGGCGTTCCTCTAGAAATTGTTCAGAAGTATGTGTACCTAGGGCTGACGCTCGAACGAATCGAAGGATTCAGCTGGGCTGGGCAGCATTTGGCAAACTATGTCGTGTCTTCTCGTCGTCTATACCACAATATCTAAAGACAAAAGTCTTTAATCTGTGTGTCCTACCTGTCATGACCAACGGTGCCGAAACTTGGACACTGACAGTTAAAGCAATCCACAAATTTACAGTCGTGCAGCGAGCTATGGAGAGAGCTATGCTTGGAGTTTCTCTGAGGGATCGTATTCGGAATTAAGTAATCCGTCATATATCGTCATATATATCAGAGAACCAAGGTAACCGACATAGCTCAACGCATTAGCAAACTGAAGTGGCAATGGGCCGGTCAATCGGTCATATCTGTCGCAGAACCGATAACCGTTGGTGCAGACGTGTTCTTGAGTGGAGACCACGAATCGGTAAACGTAGTGTAGGACACCCTGAGACTAGATGGAGTGACGATATACGGAAGACAGCAGGCATCTGATGGAGACGTATAGCCGAGGATAGGGCTGAGTGGCGAGCCATGGGAGATGCCTATGTCCAGCAGTAATGGTAATGGTAATGTAAAAAACAAGGTAATGTAAGTAATGTAAAACGCACGGTTTCAAATTGCTCCGTCTAAAACGAACGGTACCTTTTTAAATATTAGTAAAGAGTTTTTATGTCAGAAAAGTTGTAAACATTTTATGAATAAAATTAACTATGAGAGATAAAAATATAACGAGAATAATTTAATTTGTTAATTTAATTAATTTTGAAGTAATCTGTGAGGACTACAGCAAGTAAACGTCGATTTCAATTTTACAATGAATAGTGGAAATCATACAATTATAAGTCGGTACTAAAAACAATTTAAAAATTCAGAACTAATTTTGTTTGACCATAACTTACAACAATTTATCTATAACAAAACACAAAAATATTAATTTACTTTATTTTTTTTTTTTTTTTTTTTTTTTTTTAACTTCTATAGGTTTACACTTGACCGCCATCTCGCCTGATGTTAAGCGACGATACGGTCTACGATGGAGCGTGTTTACCTAGATAAAACCGATTCACTCTCGATTTGAAGACACAAAGATTGTAACCATCGGGGAAAACCCACTCAGGCAACGTATTCCACAGCTTAGACGTTCTTATCACAAAAGTAGAGTCGAATCTCTTCGTTCGTGTCTTTGGAACATCAACCATGAAACGATGTCGCTTTTTCGAGCTACGAGCATTCCGATAGAAAAAAGGACAAGGTGGTATCAGATCATGCAAATCAGTCGCACACTCTCCGAAGTGTATCCGATAAAAAACCGATAGGCTAGCAATTTTTCGGCGATGTTCAAGACTTTGAAGTCTTTTTCGCACAAGAGTGTCGTTGCCTATGAGCCTTTTGGCACGTCTCTCGATCGATTCCAGAGCCTCCAGCTGATACTTAGCCGATCCATCCCAAAGGTGCGAACAGTACTCCATACAGGAGCGAATCTGTGCTTGATATAGTGTAAGCAACTGTTCAGACTTGAAGTACCTTCGCACCTTTGAGAGGACACCAAGTTTTTTGGCAGCAAGTTTAGCCTTGGACTCGATAAACGAGCCAAAGTTGAGCGTAGAGGTCAAAGTAACGCCCAAAAGTTCAAGACGGTCAGAGACCGGCACGGATACACCTCTAAAAGTTGGAGTCAGTTGGAAAGGACTCCTTTTAGCGGAGAACAGACACGCCTGCGTCTTACTCTCGTTGAACTTGACCAGATTGGCATCGCCCCATTTGGACACCGCATCAAGGGTCAAGCCCAAACGCTCGATCAGACTCTCTCTCAGTACCTGAGTTTGCTGCCCAGTGGCTCTCGCGCTAGATATGTAACTCTCTACAACGGTGCTATCATCTGCGTACCCATAGATACCGGGCTTCAACAGATCGTTGATATGTAGCAGGAAGAGCGTCGCAGAGAGTACCGACCCTTGTGGGACTCCGGCATTGATACCCATTTGATCCGACGAGCAGCCATCAATGACGACTCGTATGGATCGATCCCTCAAGAAGTCCGATATCCAAGCAATGAACCCAGAAGACAAACCATAACTAGAAAGCTTGCTTATAAGGCCATCATGCCAAACCCTGTCGAAAGCCTTCGAGATATCCAGGGAGACTGCAAGTGCTTCCCCGTGTTTCTCAATAGCTTCACTCCAGATGTGAGTGACGTACGCTAGAATATCCCCGGTGGACCGGTTTCGGCGAAACCCGTATTGCTGGTCACTGAGGAGGTCGTTCGATTCTAGGTACGTCAGGAGCCTGTGGTTTAAGACACGTTCCATAGTCTTGCAGAGTATGGACGTGACTGAGATGGGCCTGTAGTTGACAGGGTCAGCACGACTACCTTTTTTGGGCACAGGTTGCACATTGGCAAGCTTCCAAGACTTCGGTACTAGCCCAGTTTGGAGAGAGAGTCTAAATAGGCGTGTCAATATCGGTGACAACTCAGGCGCACAAGCCTTCAATACTAGAGCAGGAATACCATCTGGGCCACTGGCTTTATTCACGTCCAGATTGCGTAGCACTTTGCGAACCTCCTTTTGGCGAATGCGTATCTCTGACATAAAAGTCGAACAGCCAGGTTGAGTAGGAGGTGTCGCGCTACCAGCATCTAGACGCGAAGATTCCGCAAACTGAGTTGCAAACAAGTTTGCTTTCTCCGTTGCAGTGTGAGCCAGTGTCCCATCAGGTTTCAGCATTGGAGGTAGTGAGGAGCGGCAGAAGTTCGATTCGACCGATTTAGCTAGGGACCAAAACGCTTTGCTGCCCGCTGGGTACGAAGCTAGTTTGTTCCCTATTCGACTAATGTGGTCAAACCGAGCCCTCTGAAGGACCTTTTTGCATGCCTTAGCAGCCTTGTTGAATGCCTTCTTCTTCTGGTGTATGTCCCTTGCCTTACGCTGTCGAGCATCAACCCAGGCTAGGTAGGCCTCATGTTTAAATGCTTCAGCACTTTTACATTGAGGACCAAACCAAGGGCGAGCTTTGCTGGATAATGAGATGTCGGAGTATGGAATGAAATATTCCATAGCCGTTCGTATTGCATTAGTCACAGCATCCGCGCAGACTGAGGGATCACCAGAAGCGAAGCACAATGACTGCCATGGGTAAGACGCAAAGAAAGAGCGCATCTCATCCCAATCTGCTGACTTGTATCGCCACAACCGCCGGTTGCCTCTAGGGCTGGGATCAGGCGGATGGTAGACAGATACAGATTTCACCAGACAGTGGTCGGAGCTGCCTAACGGCGACGATACCGCCACCGAATAACGGTCTGGATCAGTTGTCAGCAGAAGGTCTAAGCAATAAGGTGTATGCGACTCAACGTCGGGTACTCTTGTGGCCTCTTGGACCAGCTGGGTTAGGTCTAACGATAAAGCTAGCTTTCTCGTTTCCTGCCCAGCGTGATCAGTGTCCCGGTATGGGTACAGCCATTCCTTATGATGGCCGTTGAAATCCCCCAGTAACACTAATTGGGCCGAAGGGTACTTCTGTTGAGCCGCGTCCGCCGCCTCACTTAAATACTCCGTGAGCCTAGTCGTCTCCAGATCTCCGCTGTGCGACCGATACACACAGGCGTAGATAATTTTGTCTATGCCTGTGTCCATTAGTGCCCAAAGAACAGAAAATCTAGTGTCCTCAAGGTTACGGAGACGCCGACAGCAGATGTCGTCACGGGCGTACAGGCATACTCCAGCACGAGGCCGGAATTTGTGCTCCAGCGTATAGCCTGGATACGTTAGGTACGCCACGTCCGACGGACAACCTATCTGCGTCTCCGTAAGAAACAAGAGTGTCGGCTGCTCAGTCTCGAGGTGATGGTGGACTGCAGTGAGATTTGAGTGCAGACCTCGAATATTAGTGAGGTGCACTTTGACTGACAAGGCGTGCAGCCGCTCTTTAACCTTGTTTCTTTTTTTGACTTTGTTCATAGTTTTTTGGAGAGGAAATCGGTGGGAAAACGGCAGTAGAACGAGGCCACACACTACTGACCATTGGTCACAACACACAACACGAATACACCAGTGGGGAGCTAGCCTGGAGACTGCGGGGACGCCCGAGCCCCCCCGGGGATGTCTATCTGGCCTTGTCATCCGGTCGCCAACCGGCAGGATAGCGCATCCCGGGATTTTTCGCTAGATGGCGGGGCAGCCTTTCATGAGTGGCTAGCTCACTACTTGGGCCCCCAACTATCTGCGGTCGGTGCGGCAAACCGTGCCTCGGATCCCGCTACCCTCCATGACTAGCTTCCCGATGTACAGTATTGGTGTGTGACAGACCGGTCTTGCAGTTGTGCAGCAACTGTTCTGACCCGTTTTCCCTTAATTACTACCCTTTATTACTAATGTAGTAATGTCATAGCGGCTGGTTCTGTGCCTTTGCTTTAAAAAAAGCGCTGATGCGCGGGCATTGTTAATCTGTGAACAAGAAATACGTCAGCCAGTGGGAAATGCTGAAAGGGCGCGTAGCCTAACCATAATGGCATGGTCATCTAGAAATGCGTGAGCCAATGGGAAATGCTGACGCATTTCTAGATGGCCATGCCATGATGGATCAAATTCCGAGTAATAAGTTTTCCCTTCTCGGCAGTTCCTATGACTGGCAATTTTTTTATTTGAAAATGTCGTCAGATTTTTAATTATTTCCTCGCAAATGGGTTATAAAACGTCGTACGACATACGTGCGCTTTGATAATTACAGCCTCTGCTAATTATAGCTCTCGCCTACGGCTTGTGCTAGCAATATCGCCTCAGCTGTAATTATCAACTTAGCGTATCATAATGTACTATTATACATCACGTTTTTTTTGCGACAGTTCTAATACTTTCAGGAGTTCATTTTATGCTTTCACTGTCACTTGAAGAACTCATTTTTCAAAACAAAACCATGAATTAATCTAACAATCCGTGAAATTTTAAGAAAACGCAAGCGGTAGTTCACGCCTTTTAAATTTGGGTTTAAGTGGGATGAAAATGCTTTTTTATCCCATTTATTCGAAAAGGACGACTGGGTTCGCCTATAAGTGCGCACCCATCGGTGGTGTTTTCTTTAAGAAACTTTTAGCGGCAGTAATGAGAATCCTCTTTATAAGCCGCAAATATCTTTTACACGCACTTTTTGAAAAGTGCGCCGCAATTATCATTGTAATTTTTTTTTTGACAATAATGGGTTCGCACTTGACCACCATCTCGCCTGATGTTAAGCGACGATGCGATCTACGATGGAACGTGGTTACCTAGAAGAAACCGATTCACTCTCGATTTGAAGAAACCGAGGTGTAACTATCGGGAAAAACCCACTCAGGCAACGCATTCCACAACCTTGACGTTCTTATCACAAACGTGGAGTCAAAGCTCTTCGTTCGTGTTTTTGGAACATCAACCATGAATCGATGTCGTTTTTTCGATCCGGAAAACGACAGATAAGTGCACAACCCTATCATCCGTTATTTTCATGCCACATCGGACTGTAAAAAACTGGATTGCCGGACCGTAAAATTCATTGTAGTGCACAAACACCCATGAGCTGTTTTCAAGAGTCATCTCGAATCGCCTTGCGCTGCGGCAGATAGTATATTTTATATTCACGTAATCAAAAGCCTCATCCCTTTTTTCAACACTTAATTTTTAACTGAACAAAAAAAGGTTTTCATAACCCTTTATATTATTAAATTATTATCATAGTTATTATTATAATTTATAAAACAATCTAGGTATGTATGTCGTTTCTGAGACTATAGACTATCATATCAGCTATATAAGATACTAGTTGTTACCCGCGACTTCGTCCGCGCGAAATAAATAGTAAGGTAACTCAGGGAGTAGGTACTTATTTGTATACCCAGATACATTTACAGTTACTAAAAACAGCTTATAATAAAACAATTTTATACAATGTCATCAAAATCGGTTCAGTTGTTTAGGTTTGAAAGCCTAAGAGACATTCGTCCCCCATTTCAACTCTAATTTCATCCCCATGCAGTTCGAAATTACAAAATTGCTAGAACAAATACTTATTTGCTTCGTGTCAAGTGCCTATATACAGTTTCATAGTTTTATATTCAACGATTGGGAAGTTTCATATTGACATTAATCCCCCATTTCAACCACAATTTCACCCCCGTACAATTCGAAATTACAAAATTGCTAGAACAAACATGTATTTGCTTTGTGTCAAGTGCCTATATACAGAGTTTCATGGTTTTATCTCCAACGATTGGGAGCTTCCATATGTTACCTATACGTTCATCCCCCATTTCAATCCTAATTTCATCCCTATACAGTTCGAAATTACAAAATTGCTAGAACAAACATTCGTTTGCTTCGTTTCAAGTGTCTATAAACAGAGTTTCATGGTTTTATCTTCAACGGTTGGGATCTTTCATATTGAGATTCATTCCCCATTACAACCCCAATTTCACCCCCGTACAGTTAGAAATTAAAAAATTGATGGAAACATTTAATTACTTCGTGTCAAGTGTCTAGATACAAAATGTAATAACCTTGAAAATGTCGAATTTTCATACAACCGTTCATCCCTTGTTTCACCCTCTTAAGGGTTGAATTTCGCAAAACCCCGTCTTAGCGAGCGCCTACGTGCTAAAAGGGACCTCCATGCAAAATTTCAGATTCCTAGCATTTGCAGTTTCTGAGATTCCTTGATGACTGACCTTTCGCTTTTATATATATAGATAAAATATCAAAATCGGTCATTTAAAAACCTACGATGTCACATCCATGCCATATGTGTAGGTACAAACACTCAATTCACAGAATATAGACAGGTTTTGTAGTGGTAGGACTCTTGGCAGAGTCCGCCTGGGGAAGGACCACACCTTTGCCAGTTATTCTTCCGCCAAGCAGTAATGTGCAAACATTACTGTGTTCCGGTTTGAAGGACAATGTTTCCAGAGAAATTACAGGGTTTCGAAATAGAACAACTTAGATCTCTGGGTGACGAGTGCAGTGCTAGGTAATGATTTGGACTCATGTTCCAATAGCTGCATGTCACTGTGCTGTAATGTGGCAGGCATGTTGCTTACCATCAGGCACATGTCCTGCTAGTCTCTCACTCTTTATTTTAAAAAAAATGTAAATTTAAAACACTACTCTTCTTATCAACCGAAATAGCAAATAGCACTCGAATAGTGCTTCCCCCAAACACTCACAGCCACAAACTTAGCTAAAATAAAAAAACATGTCTAATTTATAAGATCACATTTATTTAACATGTATCTTACGGCATAAAACCTTATGAAAACAAATTACAGATAAAAGAAATCATAACATCCTTAAAATTAAACGCAGATCTTTAGTCCGGAAAGAGCTGTTTCACTAATAAAGTTGTTCACTTTATGAGTCCTGAGTGTTGATTCACAAAATGAACAGCTAACATTTAACAATTACACAAATCATTTCACGCACTCTAACTTCTATAGATAATATCGAAACGACTTTTAAAACGACGACGAGACGACAACAAAAACGTAACAATATTTTCTACTGCAATAGTGGTTTCCTTTTGCATCTTACACTATATTTTTCTTTTATTTGTATTAGTAACAATTGTTCAAGATAAATTATTGTAAGAAGACACGTTATCATCAGTGTCAACTTATACATAAAATTTAATTTAAATTGCTAAAAATCTTCTAACCACAGTACACAAAAAATAACGGTTTATGGACCGATTAGAAATTTACCCTCTTCTAGATCACGGAATTTAAATTTTTAAAACAAATTAATTATCCTTCTCTTTTTACCTACATTACAACGAAATTTTATAGACACAATGAACCTGTTGCCTGGAAAAAATCGAAATTACTGATAAGGTCGCCATTTCTGGTACTTGGTATGAGTGTTCATCTTTTGTTGTCGTTGTAATTGTTTTGTGGTGTGCATAACAAAAAGTGTTTGAATCTGTTTGTAAGAAATATTAAAAATCAAATGTGTATCTAGCGGATCTTAATTTTTCAAGTAAAAAGGCATATTTAGACAATTTTTGGCTTATATCAAATTCACTCGGCCAGTTAATTTCTAGCCCTTGAATATCAAATAAAGAATGTAAACTTAAAATTGTTTGATTTATGAAAATTCTTTTAAATGCGAGATAATTCAGTAATAAGTTTTATTCGACATTTTGTATACAATGACAGAACCCGTTAAAATGTACGTATTCTTCTATTCATTTAGTTATTAATATTAACAAATAATTTGTACCTTTTTAACTGGCATATTCATAAATACTTATAAACATTTACACGAGACAAACAACACTTAGTAAAATATATTAATAAAATCTTAACTTCATTTTATAATCATTTCATAATCAATTCACATTTTATTCATTGAACAAATAGTTAAAACGATTCATTATTAAGTTCAACATCTTATAATAATGATGGTATTAAATAATTTCATAAAACTCATGTAAATTTAATTATTTACTTTTCGCTCCAATGCAGCTTTATAAAACGAAATACTTGTCATTTTAGGGAACAGCCAGTCGGTTCATAAAAGCAAACTTGACAAATTTGTCACTGTTGTAACCTGATCCCACAACTTTTTTATCGCGCATAGGTCTGCGTTTGACCACAAACTCGCCTGATATTAATTAAGTGCCTGTGTGGCCGAAGATGACGCACGCCAATCTAGAAAATACCTATTCACTCTGAGCTTAAAAGTTCTAGATTGCATCTCTCAGCTACAGCAGGCAATTACTCCGCTCTAAAGCTGTTCCATATGAGGAAAGTAGACTCAAACCGTTTGATACGAATTTTGTGAACATCCACAACATAATATGATATAATATATGCCTAATGTGGTAGTGCGCCGACTTAAGACTTGTTATGATTCTTCGCAGTCGGACGTCTAAATATATATAACCATCACCAGTTGTCCAAAATAAACTGAACTCCCATGGTAAATAATCGTAATAATAAGCCCTAGATAACAAAGACAGGTCGTCTTTGTTATCTATAATCTACCAGCTTGCTTTTAGATAATCAATGGGCTGCGTAAACAGTTTTGCTTTCCAATTAATTAAATATTTACAGATCTTTCATTTATAAATACAAATTCTGTGGTATAAATATGTCTGTAGTTTATTTAGGTTATCAACATTGCTTAGCAAAAATATATGTCGTATATATTATGTATTATATATATATATCTAAATATATTTAACGCAGTTATGAATAAAAAAATAGTTCCAAATAACAAACAATTTATAGACAATTGTCTGTAGTTTAGTTTGGTGTTTTAGGCTAAGAATGCACGACCTTCGACAATACTTTTTTTTATGTTTCCTTCTTCTAAAGAAGGAACATTTGCATTCTTTATTTTTATTTTTAAAAACAATCTAACATTTTCGCAAAGTAGTAGTAAAAAGATAAAAACTTTTCAAAAGTTTCAATATTTCATTCCAAGAATAATAATTGTATAATTTTTAAAAAAGTAGCCTTAAACTACCGTCTGTCATTAAATTACAATACAAAAGTAAACTATTAAGTGGCGGTAGATATTTGTACTATTGGTGAACATTTCAGACAAAACACCATCTAGATCACCAAGATTGTACTATGAGCGCCAGATAGCTAATGTAATACTTATTTTTTTTTAATACAATATATATCTACAAACTTGTTCAAATACACAGAATTGTTTAATTTTATTTAGATGTTAGATAAAATACAGATTTTAGTAAAAAAAACAACAAAAACAAAAAAATACATTAGGTACTATTTAGTACCAGTTTGGTAACAGTGGAATGGGGCAGAATAGTGGAATATTTAGTAAAAGATAACTACTTAGAGGACAGGAAAGAAAATTAGACTCAATTCTGAAAATATGCGTCTTTACAGATAGATTTGCATGTTTATATTGTTCTTTTTATTCATAATGTACAGTGAAGAAACGAATTTTAGACTTGCAAGGATGGTAAGCAAGCAATCCTTTAAAAAATGGATTTATGAAGTTACTCAGGTCACAATCTCAAATATTTTAATCAAATTAAATGGGATTACATAAGAAACATCAGCTTTCAAATAAAATATAAACATCTTAACCGCTTCACCTGAGAGAATACACAACAAAACAATCTAATTGAGAACCTCTTTTTTAAGATCTCTAGATCGATAATTAACAACATATTGTTAATTTTTTTTTAATATATCGTCAGAATTGGGTCATCCACAAAATACATGTTATAATCACTATAGTAGCTTCTTTTGTGAGGTGTGAACAATTACTTATTTTATTAAATTACTTATCTTATTTGATCTTTTACTTAGTTCAAGAACATTTGAGCACGACCTAGGGGTCCGTTCCCGTTTAAATCATTATTATATGTACAAATTTACATAAACATCGAAAGAATTTCACACTTGGTAATCTATTATAACAGCAACATTTGAAGATTGTTTGATCTTTGATATAAGAATGACTGGGTGATCAAACATCTCAGTATAACCACATAGGCATATATGACTCAATTCAGGAAAAATACTCGTATTGAATATGTCAAGGGCAGCGATTTTCAGCATCACTTTAATTGCCCTTCAAGAAATTGTCTATTGGTTACAAATGTTACAAATACATAAAAAATAAGACATTTGTGTGAAGTTTGCTTGAAGTTTTTTTTAATCTAAACGAGGTTTTTTTATTCATAAATTTGTTCTGCATAAAAAACCCCGTTTTCTTATCCTATGCTTACCTTAACCTTACGCAAACTTCTTACGGGATGACATTGAATGCCAGAGATCAGTCGTTGACTCATAAATAGTAACACAATTTATTTATATTATACATAGTTTACGCATGTGCGAAAGGCTTTCAATTTAATATTGTTTTTACTCAGAAACCAACTCTGGAAAAAATATATTAAAAATGTAATAACCTCAATACATGTCACTGAGCGAACTAAACTAATAGAGACTAACTGTACCAGCAGTTATTGTAGCGATAACGTTAAAATTGACAGAAGATTTGATGCATTCATATCTCAATTCACGAAATGTTTTTTGCTCTGCCGTAATAAAGCAACAAATAGCTCTACATACGGCTTGTATTTGCTCAAATAAAACTATTACAAGTTCATTTCTCTAGTAAAGTGCATTAGTCACCTATAACCCGTATGTAGAAAGATATCTGGCAACAATATTCTAAACTATTCTAATATAATTTCTTATGTTTTTTTTTATTTTGATTATGAACTAATGTCCATCGAGGAACACCCCGTGTTTGACACGTCTGGAATTCTATCAGGAATGAGGTAACCTGACCCAGGGGCCGGGAATGGGGCGTTCTCCTCGTGAATTATACTTAATTTGCTGAACTCACGTTTGCGCTTCACCTGAAAGAGCAGAATAAACATGAGTAATCTATACTTAACATTATAAAGCTGAAGAGGTGTTTTGTTTGCTCGCGCTAATCTCTGGAACGCCTGGACCGATTTTAAAAATTCTTTCACTGTTGTATAGGTATTTACGTGATCCCTGAGTGCTATATGCTATATTTCCACCACGGGCGAAGCCGGGGCGTACTTCTAGTTGATTATAAAATACAAGTACATTTACACAATGTAAATTCCGCTGAAGTATGCTTACATGTCTCATTGTAAGTGGCACATCAACTACTTCTTCACTTCTTTTTTTTTACGCGGATGAAATGCAAAGGTGGAACCGCGAGGAAGCTGTCGCTCGCTTCGGCGAACTCGCCGCAAGACCCGACTAGTGATCGCTACCAGGCATCAAAAAGATGTAGAGATACTAAACAAATTGGCAGCGTATTTGCATGCCAATTTGGCTATTTTACCGGGTTTCAAATTAGTGAATGAAATCATTATGATTGAATAAATTGTGTATTAACTGTTAAAATACAATATTGGACGTAACATTATTATTTGGTATCAACATATATACACATGTATAAAACTTAGACATAAGTTGCCATTGACTTTTTTGTAGGCATTATCAAGCTCTGCAACTTTCTTTAGAACTCAATCATGTATCTTTCATCATTAAGGCGGGGTTCGTAAGAAACGTTTTCGTTCGGATATTATTCT
Organism: Ectropis crepuscularia; assembly: GCA_963693475.1. Taxonomy (NCBI): domain Eukaryota; kingdom Metazoa; phylum Arthropoda; class Insecta; order Lepidoptera; family Geometridae; genus Ectropis; species Ectropis crepuscularia. The sequence continues at coordinate 23,974,533 of OY856338.1, forward strand.
CCGACTTACTTTGCAAATCCGACTACCACAAAAAGTTGTTTCATTTTTCGAGTATATCTATGACTATGACACTCACAGATAATGTGGCTTCCAATTGGTAAAAAGATTTTCAAAATCGGTTTAGTAGATCTAGAGATTACACCCTACAAACACACAAACTTTACCTGTCTATAATATATATTTTTTTTAATAAAAAATGACTAGACAAGCAGGACATGTTCCTGATGGTAAGCAACATGCCTGCCACATATCAGCACAGTGGCTATTGGAACATGAAGAGTCCAAATCATTACCTAGCACAACACTGCGCTCGTCACCCCCAGAGATCTAAGATGTTATATCTCTAAGCCCTGTAATTTCTCTGGAAACATTACCCTTCACATCACATTAGTATATTATTATAGATATACTTTGAAACGTCACCTTATTTAAATCGGACATGTTGTTGGGCCCAGTTTCCTCCCCGGAACTGCTGGAACTGGTGATGCCCTCTTCCAGCGTGAGTCGCGCGGCTACTCCTTGCAGCTGCAAGTCCACGTATAGCTGGTCTAGTTGCTCACTCACAAGCGACGGCTGAAAACGAAACACTTTATGTTTCATCTTGAAAATATTACACAGCAACGTACCGCGGTTTTACTCGCGTTCCCGTTCCAGTAATAATCTCAGAAACTACAAAAGCTAGGAGTCTCAAATTTTGCATGGAGATGTCTTTTAGGAGGTAGCCGCTCGCTAACACGGGGTTTTGCGAAATTCAACCCCTAATTAAAATAGGAGATGAAAGCCCAGGGCAAACCATAAGGCTTGAAACTTAAAATTTCGTACACATATTTTTGCTATATCGTAGGCATCTACTAACGAAGGATTTATCAAATAGTTTATAATTTTATAATTTATTAAATAGGAGATAAAAGTTTGTACAAAACGTTTTATTAATTGTCGATATTAGGGATGCAAAACGCTTAGCCTTTACGTCAACGACTTACAAAACGCGAGCGAAACCGCGGGCAAATGCTAGAGTATCATAAAATCTGGTATTTAAAGTAAATTAGTTAAGATTTATTGGGATTCAGGATTCTATCTCGGCAGAAGAAATATGAAGTGGGTTGTTTATGTTTAATGCGACTGTTTAGCACAATTAAAAAAAAATGCTTACTTGATCCATCTTCCTCATCCTCTGTTTATCGGAGTTCAGCACTTCATCCATGGGTTTTGGCACCATCTGATATTTGTATATTAGATCGGGCGTCAAATTGACCTGAAATCATGCCACATCATAGTAATCATAGTCATCATAGTCACCTGTCAACGTTTTCGCTCACTACATGCTAGTAATTTAATGAACCAATCATTAATTGCATAGTCAATATTAAAGCTGACAAAACAAGCTAAACCCTGTCAAGGTATTAGAGTATGTAACTTGGAATGAGAATAAATACATATCGTCAAATTCGTACGCTTGTGGACAAATAAATTTACGTCGCAGCAGATAAGTAATTAAACATAATATATGTCGTAGTTCAGAGCAGTTTCAGAGATAGATAGCTTACCATAGATAGATACCTTTTTCGTTTAATTCCTAGGTAACTCACGTGTGATATGTTGGTCCAGTTCAACTAAGTTTCAACCGCGACCAGCGGTCTTTTTCAAAGAGTCTGCACGCACGTAACCGCTGCTCGTTAGATACAGTGTGCCAAAAAGTACTGGACCGACATATCACACGTGAGCTAACCGTTAATTAATGGTAAATGTGTACCTAACAACTGCGTTAGTTTTGTACCATACCTCTTCATTCCAAGGCGCGGCCATCTTTCTACGCGCTAGTCTCTTATTGTTTTTCGACTTGGAAAACTGGTTGTTTTCATCATTCGAGCTCTGGAAGGACATGGAATCATCTCCTTGTACGTTTTTCGTCCAAAACTGAAAAAATAATAAATCACCATTAATGTTAATCTTTGCATTCGTAAGACGGACGTCTTTTATTCTTTTTGTACTTCAACATTTAGGTAATTATTTAACCCCAGCTGTTGCTGACTGCACGAAAAAAACGAATTAATTAGTCTGGTAAAGTATTTTGCCATTAGGAATAGTCCTGAGCTTGACCTCTATGTATATAGCCTTTAATATCCGCTATACTGTCAGTCAGCCAGTATAGCGGCCAAGTACAGCGAGAAACAATTATATGCATATAATCATGAGTTGCAGTACGTTTCTTTAAGCTCAGTACACCTAATATGTGTAACCTTGCATAATATATGAATAATAAATGTCATATCAAAACAGTTTAATTAAGTTACATTTTCTTAAAAATATAAATTTACCCTATTTTTAACTTCATTGCACTTAATCTTCTGATCGCCGCTATCGTCAGCGCTGCCGGAGTCAGTTTTGAAAAAAGACGAGTAGAATGATGAGTAGCTGGACTCTCCATCCGTCCTGTCCGCGTTGTCATCACTGATACGTGTATTCTTCGACTTTTCACACTGCGACGTCACCGAAGACGGCATGAACTCTGAACTCTAAATAGAAAAACGCAAATATGAGTATACTCAGATTTATTGCGTTTTTGCAGCTACAGATTGAGATATTTTTTTATAAATCATGAAACATTATTTATTTATTATTATTATCGACATCATTTTACAAGTAGGTATACTATACCTACAGTATCAAATTTTATCGGACTAAAATCTGGGGTTTAATGTTTCAGATGAAAGATTGGAAGAAATATTTCAAGACATTATATGAATTAGTCACCAGTTATATTATAGTTGGCGGGGCTACATTATAATATTTATGTGGCCATTGAAAAGCATCAAATACAGAATTTCAAATGACAACATTAATAGATAAACTTTTTGGTTTTAGAAACAAATAACAATTAGTCCGAAACAAGAAAACCTGAATTTATTATTTTCAAATACAACCATAGATTACTAATTCTCACTACAAACATTTGATGGATATTGTTTTGATGCGTTTCACCGGTCATATTTTCATGCCTGTTTCACTTTACCAACATACACACATGAATAACGGCAAGAAAAAAAAAAAGGTTAACTCATGAACGAAAAGAAAAAAGAGATTGCTAATTTTGATATAGTTTTGTGGTAAAGAAAAATAATAATTCAGCCAGTCAACCATAACCAGCTTAAATAAGTAGCTAACGAACATTTACCTATCAAAAAAGAGTTATCAGAATGTCGGATGAATGAAAATCCTGCCAAAATAGATTTCATTCCACAAGTGACGTTAAGGTTACATTTTGTAACAGTTTGATAATCAATCAATCATTAAACTTGATAATTTGCCTAATTTTTTTCACAATTTTTCACTCATATACATGTCAATCTGAAAACGTCTCATTACTGAAACCAATGTTCTATGAAAGACAATCAGTTACTTGTATAAAGTGTTCTTTGAACTAGCATTAATAAGTTGCATGATTGAGACGAGTAATTTGTAATAGATTTAATCCTTACGCCAAAAATAAGCAGCCTCTATATTTTGTTAAGCTGAACATGTCCTCAAAGACATAGTGGGTGTTGCTATATGACCTTTGCAACACTATTGGTGTTAGCTATGTGTCATTAACTCCTGTGGGTGCCTGGTGGGGTCTGACAGACTCGTTACTTACAAAAAAAACTATATCTCAATTCGCAACTAAGCCGGCTGCGCTTAGTTTCACAATGTAGACCAGAGGCTATTTTGCCATCGCCCCTTGCAGTCTGTAACGTATACTTGTTAAAGTAATACACGATTTCTGTGCCTACGGGTCCGTGGGACCTAACCAGGCACTCGGTGTAATTTTTCATCGATACGGTAACATTTTCGTGTTTTGTGTTTGAATGTGTTTTAGTCATAAATTATTTGTTTAAACAATATTGTTGCAGTTTAAAAGTTAAAAGCCATTAACTGATTCTAAAATAACACGACTTTTAGAAACAAATTTAGAAATGACGATGGAATTTTAGTTTATGATGAAAGTAGAACCTTTAAATAAAATACATATCAAAATGTTATGATGCTGTTATCATTTCAGCACAATTGCAAGATAGACCCTGAACCAAATGATGAACAAAACCCTACTAAAGTAAAGCACTTCTAAAGTACTTCTAAGCTTCTATAATCATACAAAAGTAGCATAAATATGTAGATAATGTAGACAAACTGATACGTACATACACGTGCGTACGTACAAACTCAAAAAGATGACCACTGTTTTTTTTATCTAGATTTTCAATGCACCTGGCTTAAACTTATAAAAATATTCAAATGTTGAATAATCTGGTGCAAATGCAAGTATTGTAAAAAATATTGATGTGACTTCAGGCTGATAACAAAATGAATATGAGTATGTCCTGTCAACTACTCTGCGCAAGAGAATGCACTCTTATATGTATAGGTGAAACTACAGAGCCAGCACCGAAAATACAAACATGATATTGCTATAGGAAGACGTTATTTATGTACTTGCAAAATAGATCAAAAAAGTCTAAGCCCACTTGTGCCTCTTGCACGAGTAACACAATTGCCTGAAACGTGAGAATTTCATATGCAAAAATTGTGCCACAAATACTGAGTAGTTAAAGAAATATATATTTTAAGTTGCAAGTAGATTCAACTATTACAATAATTTAAAGCAAAATACTGCATATACATATTTTAAAAATAAAGTTTAGTATTAAATAATATTTCATGATTGAAACATAAAAAGTAGATTTTTGTTACCAAAATTAGAGGTTTTTTCTAATTTATTAATAAAACCTAAATAGCTTTTATTTTATTTTTTATTTGATCACAGAAGACAATATTCAAAATCAGCAAATACTTGTTATTATCAGGCATTTTAACACATTGAATGACTCAAAAATCACAATTTTGTTTATGGGGTCCGACAGACTTACCAGGCACACCGTGTGATATTTGTCCACCAGGCACCTCAAGGGTTAAGTTATTTTTTGTGTTTATACTCGTAAAACTCGGTTATAGTAACATTCATACAAATCATGCACACTGTACTTGTTTTACAATGAAAGACAATTATCTACAAAAGCATTTTTAGGATAAATCACGGTGTCATTTATTTTGAGTTAATTTTAAGACTAGCAATACAAAACTACCAAAGACAATTACAATAATAGAGAACAAAACATGGTTCTAAAACCTGTACCGGCACTCTACAATGACAGCGAATTTGTAGCGAGGTGGCTTCCGACCGTTGCTATTACGCTGTCACTGTAATGCACACTGCCGGCCAAAAGTTTAAGACCACAACATAATTTTTAAAATTAATAGTAACAAAATCTCATGGGATAAATAAAAGAAATGCACATCTGGATATTCTCTTGTTATTATAAAATATATCCAATATTTAAAGAAGGATAATATTTTTGTGATGTGTTCATTACTTATTCGTTTGCTTATGTTACGCATTGGTCAATAAATAAATAAATAACCCTAATTCATTTAGCTTCTGTCTTTTAGGTATGTCACAGACAGACAGACAGTGAATTATGTTGTTGAAGTGTGATCTTAAACTTTTGGCCGGCAGTGTATATCTGCGTGACAGAGGTCAAAGCTTATTAAATTGTCCTTGTTATTGGCACATTGAATCGAGGAAAGTCATGTTGACCACGTTGTAACAGGTTTGAGCAACGTTAGGCTGCCAGCAACGCAGTACTGACCACGGCGTTGATGTGTATCACATCAAGTCATTAAGAGTTTAAACTCACTTTATAAAGTGAGTCAACATCCCGATATTTTTACTACACCGTGAGTTTATTTTAGTATATCATGTATTGAAATCTCAAAATAGCCTGAAACAACCATGACAGTGATAGAAGCGAGCACACAGTAACGACATGGCGGTGAAATAGTGTGACTTCAGCATACCCGTTCGAGACCGCTCATGGGGTATTCGAAGTGGAAGGTTCTCGGAGATGACGATCTCTTCTCTGTCCACGGGGCGTGGCACTTTCTCGGAGGCAGAGGCTGGGTCGAGCTATATGCCTATATGCGTAATTATGTTATTTGACGTGACAACAACGCATATATCTTGGGGTATAGAGATGCGATTAAAATGAGACCAATCAGTCGAGGATAAAACGCGGTTGTAGCCCATTACACATGCGAATTCAATTCCCACTTGCTATATCGACAGGTGAAAGGGTTTTGGTTTAGCGATATTTTGGTCGAAATAGATACATACATGAAATACATAGGTGCAAATTCGGAAACAGTGAATTTCTCTGCCTCGTATGATCTTAGTTTCATGTCAATTTATTATAAATAAGCGACGATGCGGTTTACGATAGAGCGTGTTTACCTAGAGAAACCCATTCACTCTCGTTTTGAAGATACCAAGGATTGTAGTCATCGGGAAAAAACTAAAATAAAAAAAAAACGCAACGAAACTTTGAAAAAGCAACGGATTTGAACATACTCAACGATTCCTTAAACCAAATATTTATCGAAAATTCGCGAGAAAGCGAAATATTGGGAAACGTATTTTCTGATATATTTCTTGCTCCTTAGTCTAACCTCACATTTTTCGATTTTTGTGGCTCGAACGATTTTTATGAAATTATGTATGTAGGAAGGGTTTCGGGGACGACAAATCGATCTAGCTAGGTTTCATTTTTAAGAAACTTATTTTATGCGCGTAATTACACAATGAAAAACTGTTACATTAGCATTCGAATGCGTCTGTAAATTTCGCCGCGTGGCGCGTCAGTATAATATCTCAGACGGGAAATTCGGTGGTCACGAAACGGTAGATCCGGGTTCGAATCCAGACAGCTGCTTGGTTTTTTTTTTAAGTTCCTTCTGTTTTTTTTAGAAAATCTATTATTGGCAGCCCTTTCTTTATCTGTAGGTATCTAAGTATATTCAGTGTTTAAACCGAGCAAAGCTCGGTCACCCAGATTCTAATAGTTCATAACAGATCAATGTTTCTGTAGAAATATGTATGCATCAACATAAAAAAATCTTTTATAATATTCAAAACACGAGTTACACGAGTGTCTTCAAGTCGAGAGTGAATTGGTTCCTTTTCGGCAAGTACCTACGCTCTATCGTAGACCGCATAATATCAGACGAGATAGTCGACCAGTGCAAATCTATCATTTACCGATAAAAAACATGTGCTAGTTTTTTTAAACGATTGAATTTGTAGTCTTTGTTAAGTGAGAAAATTGAGAATACATGAGTAAACTTTTTATTTAACATTTGTTGCTTTTATCACCTGGTTTTACACATATTTCATTTCATATTTTTTTCTACCAAGAGTAGTAATTTAGTCCGTTCACCTCGCCTGTTAATGTGGAAATGCAAAAATAATAGGCCACGCACTAAAATAATATAATTCTTACTAACCTGTTCGTAGTTGCTAGTGGGGAGATTAATCGTGTGTTGTGCCGCGACACTAGGATCCAGTGGGTACATTTGATGGTTGATCGGAGAATAGACGTATGGTTGTCCATACACCATTGATATGGGATGGCCTTGGACCATATATGGCACTGTAATGACAAAATATTCGACTGTTAGTGATGCTATCTATGCATCTTAATGTATCCCTTAGAATTAAATGACTACAAAAGTATTGTGAAGATTCATTATTTCACAATACATAACAAAAGCATAAATGATTCGCGTCGTTGCCGCCATGACACCCACGATGGACGTGCGGTACCAGGCTATAGATAGTGCAATCCACGAAGACGCGCCCCACTATTCCTCCTAACCGTTTATAGTATATGTGTGCAAGCTTCCGTCAATGTTTGAGTGTTATCGGTACACGTAATTACCTATGAATGCACACGCACATTACAATGACTGGTGAATGATTCGCGACTGACGCTCGGAGTGGGGCGCGTCTTCGTGGATTGCACTATCTATAGCTTTGTGAAATGTATTTATTCTGTACGTGCCGATGTATGCTTTAATAAAATGTTGAAGATTTCACTTAGATATTGATGACAGAAGAAAATAATTCACTACAACTATATACACAGTCATTGTACAATAAATACATATATTCACGATTTTAATAGTATTATGTTACAATACCAATTTTTTTAACTATAAAAACTGAATAATATTGTTAAGTAAGATAATAGATGGGTTTTGTTAATTTCTCATACGAATTGTTTACCCGTGCAAAGTCGGGACTGGCGCTAGTTATAACAAGACTCAAAACTCACTCGATGGTTGGAAAGGTTGGCAGTTGCTCGTAGAGGCAAACACTTCTTCTTTCGGAGCGGGAGCAACGTGGCAAGAGGCGGTTGGCGCGTAATACACAGGGTACATACCTGTAATCACAACACACATAATAAATACCATGTTATTGTGGTCACGAGATCGAGTGCCGCGCTTCTTGGAGTGGTCATCTGGATTTAGCGCGCTGCGCGTGAACTATTGTCGAGTTTACGAAAATTACATCTCATTAATATTATAAGGCTGCAAGTTTGTGTGTTTGTCTAGATCTTATTTTAATTCACAAATCAAGAAATCACAAATACACATGTAAAAAATAATTAATTACATGACAAACGAGGTATGTAGGAGGTACTATTATTTATATTAGGTATATTATAAAAGTGTATTTGAATGTCTACTCACCAGCAGGCATTCCGGGGATGACGGGCATTGCTTGCAAGCCGTAGGGTGTGGGAATTCCCGGCATAGCTGACGTGCCCGGATTCGGTTCCGCATTGGGATGGCCTGGCATTGGCATGGTGGATGAGCCCGGCATAGTAGAAAAGCCCGGCATGGCAGATGAGCCCGGCATAGTAGAAAAGCCCGGCATAGGTTGTGCCGCAGGTTTATTAGGCATCGTTCCCACATGTTGAGGCATCCCCATACCGAATATGTTGAAACTGGGCACGTTATGCGGTGTCGACCATTGGTTCGCACCTAGAATAATTATTGATTACAGACACTAAGTACCTACTTGAAAAAATATATATTCATACCTACGTAAATTTCTTAAACTTCTTGGAAAAACTAGTAGTTTTACTTTTATCTTTTAAACTTTCGCGATCTGAACAAGTGCTGTACGAGTACTTAAGGTATGCGCCGACTTATACGACTCGGTTACCACCCGACAAATAAAATACACTCAAATATGGGCTTTATGCCATGTAAGTTAAGATACAGACTACATTGGCAACACAAATAAGCAGACCGCTCGCTGACAGCCGTCTGCTAGTTTATGTTGCCAATGTAATCTACATTATATCTTAACCAGCATGACATAAAGCCCATATTTTAGTGTATTTTATTTGTCGGGTGGGAGCGGAGTTGTAAAGTAAGTGGGCGCAGACCTTAACTCGTATAATGTCGTTGTTGTGACCTTCACAGCCCCAGCATTTCCTACACTCCCGTGAACAAAAAAGCCACTGGCTGATTACTTTTATGGAGGAATAACCATATTTTAGTGTATTTTATTTGTCGAGTGGGAGCGGAGTTGTAAAGTAAGTGGGCGCAGACCTTAACTCGTATAATGTCGTTGTTGTGACCTTCAGAGCCCCAGCATTTCCTACACTCCCGTGAACAAAAAAGCAAATGGCTCATTACTTTTATGGAGGAATAAATGATTGGTTTACTATTTATTTATTAGTGCAAAATTTTCATATCGATTAAGTTACATTTTCTGGGATATTTTAAATTCAGATAATTTGCAGCTTAGCAATTAAAATAAGGCTATAATGTTCGTATACAAGTCATACGTGCGCCGAAACACTTACCGACATTGGCGGAAGGAGTTACAGGGGGCTCGGAGGACTGAGTTGCCGAGGTGGGGTAATGGTACCGATGGGGCTGCCGCGACGACGGGCAGTGGTGCTTCGGCGCCGGGGCATCACTGAACGGATTCTTAGACGCCCGCTTTGTGGCTCTTGACGACTCTTTCTGCTAGACGCACAATAAAACAGTCAAGCATCATCGACAAATCGATAAAACGTCGCTCGCACTTAGCCATCATTTATTATAGTGTCAGTTTAATAACGTCTCAAAGTTTCAATATTGGAGACATCAACAATAGATAGTAAAATGAGGTTATCTTTTTATAGATATTTAGTTATATTCGCATCAAGTGATTTATCTTACCCGCGATCGATCGGTAGAAGCGTCACCAGCCGAAGTAGGGTGGAATGAAGCATTGCATCGGGCCAAATGTTCTTTCTTCATTTTCCTCGATTCGTTCTTTTCCCTGTCTCCTTTGATGGACCGAGACTCCCGGTGCATCTTTACTAACTCCTTTTCCATCTCAGCATTGTGTCTGTTTAATGTAGATCTTGATATTCTTAAATGAGATCAAATTTCACACTAGCTATTAACACAAAGTACTCAATATTTAAACACTCCTACTAAAATTAGCTGTGTCAGAGATAGTACAGAACGTAGACAAAAATACTATGTAGAGCTACCTACATAGGTATTTTTGTTTAGGAACGATCTTGTTTATTTATCTACAGAAATTTAGCCCCAAAGCCCCAATTTAATGAAATACACGAATATGAATCCACTCCCAACATTTCTATAAAAACACATCATTTAGGGCTACTGAGAACACGCATAGGGCTACACAAACGAGCCGAAACGACGTTACCCTGAAATCGTAGATAATGAAAACTGTTCATGGTGATGAGAACAGCCTATCTATTTTTTTGCTTGGAACTGATGCCCTATGTAATCCTACTGATATTCAAAATGTAAAAGTTTTGCTGTTTAGGCGTTTGGACGTTGGGACGCTTGAACGTTGGGATTTTTGGATGTTTGGACGTTTCGTCGGTTGGAAGTTTGGATGATTGGGTGTTTGGATGTTTGAATGTGTGGATGTTTAGATGTTCGTTGTTCAATCCCGTCGGATTCTAAACACTTACTTTTTAACTGTCGATTCCGTGAGCTTCACCTGCTGACTATAGTCGCTAAGAGCTGGTCCCGGACTACTGACATACATCGCTAGAGCACTGGAATTCGAACTCAACTCGTTGAACTCCCCAGAGTTTTGGGGGATAGGAGAATAGCATTTGCTGAAACAAACAAGTACGATGTTGTAAGAGAGACGAACTTCTTAGCATTCCATGGATTCACCGTGCGGGTGCCAGGTCCATCGTGTGACAGAGAGAGAAATCTCGAGTAGACCCCAAGACTTGTGACTCGGGCGTAGGTTTAAAAGGGGCCCCTTAGTGACGTACGTCAACACTCACCTTCACTACTCGTATTTCTCTCCCTGCCCAGCCAAATCCGATATGATTCTACTAGTGTAGCTTTAGATACTCGTTCTAGTATAGAACTTACTACACTTCTGGACAAGCCAAGGTCTTTAAGCAGGTTAAAGAGAGATTTTGCTGGTATACCTCTCGCTCCTACTTCTACAGCGTATAAATTAACTACATAGCCATTTTTTGTTAATTCGTTTTGAAGGTCGTAATACTTATTTTGTTTCATCACGTGGTCTTAAGGTATATTAGTTTGCCACGGTAAGGTAAGTTCCACAAGGACTACGCGTTTCGTAGTTCTAGAAAAAAGGAAAATGTCCGGTCTGGATGACGAAACACCCACATCCTCTGGGATTTTATAGTGCTTTTCATACGTGTCCATTAAAATAGTCCAATCAGGTGCTGAACCCAGGAATGACTAAGGCTTGTTCTTAGAGTTTGAAGTTGAGCCCTCTTTTACAAAGTTAATTTGTCTTTTGTTTGGCGTCAATCCCTTTTGGGCTCTAGCTAACGAAAGGCTTATGGTTTCACATACCATTTCAAGTACTCTGTCATGGCGCTGTGAGTAATGACCCCTATTAAGGAGCACCTTGCATCCCACCAATATGTGCCTTGCTGTACATATCACCTCACCACAAGTATAGCAACATTTTTCAGAGGCTTTTCCCCACCTTACCAAGTTACTCTGGTTAGGGAGGGTCAAGAACAACAACAAGTGACTTTAAACAACAAGTGACTTTAAACAACAAGTGACTCACGTAAACGGTAGCAAATTTATGTAAAATAGTCTTCGTTTTTTTTTCAATAATAGGTTTGCTCTATACCGCAATGTCCTCGCGTGATGTTCAAGGACAATGCGATCTATAAGAAACGACGTTTCACTCTAGACTTGAAGACGCCTTGATGATATCCACCAGAAAAAGCCAACTCAGGCTACCATTTACGTCTTATACTCGGTTTTTAAATGATTGCCATTGTCTGTATTATATTGATTTTTTTTTTTTTTTTAGGTGTGAACAATAAAGAGTCGATCTACTGATTTATTACATGTCTCATTAGCCCGTTGAGTAAATACATACTTACATATATGTTTGTATAAGAAAGCCATTAATATAAATTACAAACCTGGATGATGGTTTGTGATCTTTTGTTCCAGGTTCCTTGGGACTGTCGCCAGCGCTGTAATTTTTGTAGTAATCCGGTTGCTGGCTGTCAAAATATCTAGAAACAAAAATTTACACGCTAAAAATAGGACAAACTTTTTGATACATTACGGAGAATTGAAGATTACTCAGATTACTCAGATTAGGTAATACTGTGCCACAAGGGAAAGCTGTAAGAGTTACGTTGTTCTTTCTTCAAATAAATGCTAGAGTTATACAACGCGCGTGACCTCCGTCTCGCCTGATTTTAAGCGATTATGTGGGCTATTATAGGAGTTCGCTTACCTAAGGGACGGCCCACTGAACTTTAGGGTCGCTTCTTAATCAGTACAAACATTTTAAAGATGAATATGTGTAATGAGCCTACTCTTTTTGCAAACACTTCCACAAGCATCGCTTAGGAATAGATTATATTTCTGTAGTGGTAGGACTCTTAGCAGAGTCCGCCTGGGGAAGTACCACACCTTTGCAAATTATTCTACCGCCAAGCAGTAATGTGCAAACATTACTGTGTTCCGGTTTGAAGGGCAATGTTTCCAGAGAAATTACAGGGCTTAGAGATATAACAACTTAGATCTCTGGGTGACGAGCGCAGTGCAATGCTAGGTAATGATTTGGACTCTTCATGTTCCAATAGCTGCGTGTCACTGTGCTGTTATGTGGCAGGCATGTTGCTTACCATCAGGCACATGTACTGCTCGTCTCGGCACTCTTTATTTAAAAAATAATAATAATATATTAATAGAATAAATAGGGTGCGTTCAGACGACACTCGCCAGTTCAGTTACGTAACACGCTATCACCCGCATTTCAGGCATTGTGAAGTTTGCTGTATATAGTTCGAGTGTTATGCTACAGCAACAAATCTCAAATTGCAATAATGGGTGTCAACTGCAGCGCCGATCGGCCGCCCTGAGCTAACGCCGCACTTACATCAAAGCATAGAACATAGCGATGCAAGCGCTGGCTTTACGCGTAGCGAGCGCGGGTGTAAGGGTGGGCTTAAATGCGGTTCTTATGCATGGTCGGCGCAAGTTATCTAAACCCGGCCTTATTGTGGGGCCAGATAGATAAGTGGAAACTACAAGTATTTCAGAAGTAAGACCAGGGATGGACGATTAAGAGTATCTTACCTTTGCAAGTTTTCATTGTAATTAATTTGGTTGTAGCTGAGAGGAGTTTCAATACTCGACTTGCTATCAGAGTCGTGGTGTGGAGATATTCCGCCCAACATCACTGAGTCCCTCTCCTAAAAAAAAAAAAAACACTTTTCTGTCAATACACACCAAAACACTCATAGAACACCCGATTACGAGTACATCCGGAAAAAAGGTAACAAATAACACATCAAAATCGGTGAATCTAATACACTAAAACAAATACACGACCATTTTATAACAACTCTTTCTACGTTAGATTTAATATCATTATCCTAATATAACTAGCATATATCCGTGATTTTATCCGTGTAGAATTAAGAAAGGCTATTTATTCTCTGCGATTTTTTTGGGATAATAAATGGCCTATGTACATGTCCAAACATGACTGATCCGTTCAGTTCTCGCAACGTGAATAAACCCCAAACGTTCGATCCGACGAAACGAAGTATTAGAATCGGAGTAGAAAAAGTAGCGAGTTTATTTCGAAATTACGTTTTTCATAACAAGAGAGTCTCATGACATGTGGTGTCTCATGACACCACATGTTTTTATTTAATTGTCACGAAATACTCTTCTCGTTGTTTACAATATGACTTCTTTAGCAATCCTGTTCCACAAAAATTTACCAAGTGTAACTATATGCACATGAGATAAAAGCATCGATATAAACCAATGGATATGCCTTGAGCATCTTGAAATTGGTAAAAAACTGCGTCTCTGTGTATATCATAAGTGGTTTGCACATAACCAATTTACTTGACCCCTAGAATCGCTAGCGGCGCGATATGCTGTGGTTCTACTTATTTTGGTCGTTGACAACGCATAGTGATAGGTAAACACGTCCGACGTTCACCGCTTCCTGCAACCGACTAGAACGTCCTGAAGTTTGGGAGGGCACATCTTTGTATTGGCTAAAAAGTGAATCACTTAAAGAAAGAACAAAACTCACATAGTAACTAAGTTTTCTGTCTCCTAACTCCTGCACGTCTGAATCACGCTGGTCATCATCTTGCTTGGGCGTCTCTTTTATCAACGTTTCCATGAACGACACGAGGTCTTGGCTGCGCGTGCCCGTCTGTTGCTTCGCTGCCCCCGTTGGCTTTGTTCGGACCTATGAGAGGAATACAACACAACAGAGTAAGTCATAATCATAAAAATAAACCATTATAATAAAATTAGTATGTCAGCTAAAACATGGAAAAATATGGCATTCATGTGAAAACATTTCTATGTACCGGGTTGAAGGGCAATGTTTCCAGTGAAATGATATGAGCATAGAGATAAAAAATCTTATACATCCGGGTGACGAGCGCAGTATAGTGCAAGGTAATTATTTACTCTCAACGTCATGTTCCGATAGTTGCGTGCCACTGTGTCACTGAGTTATTATAGACAGGCATGTTGCTTACCATTAGGCACATGACATACTGCTTTCGTCACTTTATACCTCATATAAAAAATTATTGTGAAATTGATATTTACCTCGTTCATAACTCGGATGACGCTTTCCTGGAAGGCTTCTAATCTGTATCTGTCTGCTTCAGAGATCCGTGAAGATCTGTCCAGTTCAGGTGATTGAAAGACGTCCGGATTACTTGGGCCCTGTGGATAACAAATAGGCATAGTTATCACTAGAAAGTTTAGAGTTTTCACAAAACCAAACTTAATATTGAATGTAAGTACCTATGAGTTTTCTATACCGATCTAGCTTTAAAAAATAATTTGTCAGGTATTTGTCTCGCAATAGCTTTAACCAAATGTTTGAAATTATTAATGTCGCGTCGCGTCGATAAGATTTTTATATTATAAGTTTGCAGCCCGGAGTGAAAAATAGAATTCAACTAAGTAAGTACCTTTATTTTCAACTAGACTAAGTAGGTACTACCAGCGAAACTAAAGACACAAGAGATAAATGAGACTATAAAGGTAACATTTACTTTTAAAAAGTCGATGTTTTTATTTAGAATTAGAAAAAGTACCTACCCAACACCAAATTTATTGAAGATATGATATCAAAATTGTTTTACAAAATTTTATCAACTTAACTTTTTATTCGAGTTACCGCCAAAAAAAATGTCTTTGGTTAGTGACAGTAGTGTTTTTTTATTAGCAACATCGCAGTCAGTGCATTCTGCCAAACATTATTGCATTATATTTCGTCAGTTTGCCGTTTATTTAGACTCTGTATCAGCATTATGTGTGAACTTTCCGCCACTCAGAAAACACTTTCACGAATTTTTTTAAACTTATGAGGCATTTTTTTTTTAATTCTCTGGCTTTTACACAGATCATAAAAAATTTAAGTTGTTAACTATAAGACAATATTGAAAATGAATAAATTGTTATAAACTAACTTATTTTAAACGCTAAGTCTTTAGCTATCCAACTTTTAGCTGAAAAGTTGGATGACAAATATCCAACTTTTGAGCAAATTTTCATCTTTCTTATATTTGGAGATAGGTACCTAATATTCTGAAACTAGATTTAATTTAACAAATTTTACTAACTCTACATTAGAAAATTTCAAAAACTTACCTGAATTATGTGGTGCTTTGCTATTACAAATTCAAGTTTCATTGACCATGGATTTACTACGGAGGACCATTCTGTCTCAACCTTAATGTAGCCACCGTTTTGCGATTGTATTCTGTAACAAAAATCAAATTTTTACCACCACTTCATGATATTACTACACTACATTCGGGACGCCCAAAAGTGCCTGAGCGAGAAAAATAGTCAGCTAGTGCTGTCTCTGTCGTGTCGCTGTGTTTACTATAATCAATGTACTCGTATATGTATCTAACCATTTTTATTTTAGGTTATTAAAATTATTGAACATTATTTTCATCCCACTTATTCGAAAAAGACGACTTGGTTAGCCTTTAAGTGCACCCAAAGGTAGTGTTTACTCTAAGAAACTTTTAGCGGGCAGTAAAGAGTTTTTAATCCTCTTTATAAGTGCGCCGCAAAGATCTTTTCCCCGCACTTTTTGAATTTGGAAAATCTTAGTGTTCGGCGCCAAAGGAATCGAACGCAAATATTGTTTGAATAAAGACTGGCTGGTAAGACGGCCCATAGTCGCGCCGCCAGATAAATAAAAAAAACGCGCGAACTATTGATAAAGCCCGTGTTTTCATCAATTTTCACGGATTAGAAATCTATTGTTTTGTTTTGAAAAATGAGTTCGTTAAGGGACAGTGTAAGCATAAAATTGACTCTTGAAAGTATTAGAACCGTCGGAAAAAACGTGATGGATAAAATATATTACCTACAAAATCCCAGGAGAAACATATGACAGTCTATGGTAATTTTACCATAATTTTACTTGGAGAAATGTAAGCCGCGCCAAGTGTTTTCACATAATTGTGAAAATGTCTCAAATGCAAATATAAGTTTTTAGTTATTTTATTACTATATAACATTTAATTTCAATTTAGCCATAACTTTCGTTTTATTACTTTAAATAATAATATTATTACAACAAAATATGGGGCGCCTTTTATTTTCTCATAGTGGGTGATGAAAAGTAGTGTATCACTCGGGCGCAAATTATATTTTTGGCTCCGGCGACGTACTTTGAATCCCTCGCTACGTTCAGGATCCTTCTAGAGAATCCCTCGACGTAAAAGTTTTATTTTGCTCCCATTGTGATACAATCTACGATTAATAGTTGTTTTTAGTTTTCACTTCCGCTTTGTCTTTTTTTACACACACATTTTAAATACACCGTTTACATCCTAATTAAGAGTACAATATTTTAGCATCTATTTTTGAAATCAACCTCTTTTTATACGACAGAAACAGCACAATTCTGAATTTTCAAAGTAAAATACTGGTGTCTAAAACAGTAATGAAATTTAATCCCACTTTTCTGGCGTGTTGTCAAAATAACCGAGAAAAGGGCATTACCTAAAGAAAGTTGCAAAATAATGACGTCATAACGTACAAGTATATTTTAATAAAAGAATAGAGCATTTAACTTACTTATATGGCCTCGAACTAGATACAGTTCCTTCTTTGACTAAGGTCTCGTACACTTGTCTCAAATAAGGTAAGTCTTCGGGGTGGTACAAGAGTAGAGCGTTTTTGTCTTGTATGTCCTGTGGTAAGTAACCTAAATAGGGCACTGATTCTGGGTCTATATACTCCAGAAACCCGTCTGATGCGTGTCTAATCACGAACGGGACCGGCTTTGCAACCAATTCATTTGGAGCTGGAAATAAGCAAAATATTGTTTTAAAAAAGTGTGTACATCATAAAGTATGTTTTTTTTCAGACGTATATAATGTCGTTCTCAACAACTGTGACACTAAAAATCGTTACAAAGTGAAAACTTCTTTCGGCGCGTTGGTCACTTTTTGCGGAAAAAACAACTCTCCCAAAGTACCAACAGCACTCCCAAAGTAGTACGTAGTAGTAACGTTAACAGAGTCGGATTGGGTCGCGTTTTCAATTGTTTCAAATATTTTCAACTCAAAAAACGACCATCGCCAGAAAATAGGTTTTCACTTCAAGAATAGTAAAATAAGTTGTACTTACTTTTGAATGCCGAAAAGAAAGGGGAAGCCTGGATGACAAGGTATATCACTTTCACTTCGTCTTCGCTTGAATCCTTGAAGAAGCAATTCAGCAGGAATGGCATGAATGTGACCACTAGATCCTTAACCCCGAAACAGGCGTTTAAGCTTCTATAGCGGCGAACGCGACATACCATTGTCGAGCCAGAATTCAATCTTTGCCCTGAAGAATAAAATATAAGATTAGTATTGAAAACATTATCCATAATTTCGATATTTTAATACTTTATGCAGTCAAACTTTGTGTTTTGTGTTTTATTACCAACTTAGGTACATGCTAGCTGAAGCCGAGCCAGAGAAGATGTTTAAATTTGTTGCTGGTAACCCAGTCCTTTACTAAACTAGCGTTGTCCGACATTCTGTCTCACACAAAGGTACTGGAGTGGCCCATTGTTCTATGCATACCGCGGTCGGAAATAGAAGTAACCGCGAACGCAAGCAGCACTGCGGTTAAAGTTTGCAGCCCATCTCGGAGTTGTACCTCTAAACTTACTAACTGTAGGCACACCAAATTGAATTTCTTTACCTCGAACGTGCCTGCCCTTTTCAAGCTTCGGAATTGCCATGCTGTTGGTTATTAGGGATGCGAACGTTTTGTGATCCTGTGAAAATAACAACTCGTTGTAACTAAGAGTCTGGTCGGTAATTAGAACTTAAATTCTGAATAACCTCATATATGCACGTAACGGTAAAGTAACAATAAAAGACAAATATTTTTTTTTCTCTAAAAAACGAAACAAGCGACTTTACTAAAAAAAATATTAAAAACAATTCACTGATAGAATTAATCGTAAACTAAACGTTTGTATTACTTTTATTTATGTTGATAATACAAAATCGCCTCCACGGATTTAGATAAATGTATATGTGACCATTCGGGAAGTTTGCCCTTATGAACAAAAAATAATAATTATGAAAATTGCATCGAAGTCGAAGATTCTGAGGTAATAAACATAAAAAATACAGTCCAATTGAAAATCTCTTTCTGTTTATAAGTCGGGTAAAAATAAGAAAACTGAGAAAACTTTTAGGAATTGTTCGCAATTGCGCCACAGGTGGTGTTAATATTTTTTTTAGTCTCAGAATAAGGAATATAATATAGAATTACAAAGTTCCTGACTACTATAGTGCTTCTCGTTCTTTCAATTTCAATTCAATTTTAGTTCAATTTTCAAATCAGTACTCAAAAGGTATTGCCATAAAGAATATATTCCACTGGATAAGGGTAGTGCTACGATAGTTTTATGAATTCAGCCCGTGTTCTACGCATTCTAAAATAACATTTTAACAAGAGAATAATCAAAAACAGTACAACAAAACATTTATTTCAAATTGTAGGTACTTTACATTTAATATTATAATAATGTAGTTTGATTGACAAATTTAGGTATACCATATAGTAGCAGCTAGCCCAGACTTCACACAGGTAACTCGGAACTTAGGTATAGAACAAACATTTAACTTTTTCAATGTTAGAAGCCCTTGTTTTAGTAGAGATACAAAATTGTATGAATAATCTTTTGAAGTGAAATTTTATTTCACATATTTTGCTAATTTTGTACTAGATGCAGCCGTTATTGTATAAATTTAATTCAAGTTGATATCTAGAATGCATCATTATCAATTTTTATCAAGTGGGCATTTGAAAATATGGTCTACTTAGGTACGAGTAAAATGAGTTTGCATTGATTTTTCTTCAATTTCACATTTCACTGCGGCTATTGTAGCTTAAAACTCTGCACCACACATTGTTGATATACAAAAAGCACACACCTTTTAAAAGTCTTTCAGAAACATGTCTTAAATCTTCTTATAATAAAGATACATGAATTAAATCATTAAAAATCAGATTCCGAGCTTTGAACAGACTTTTGTTTGGCTGTCCTGCGTCAGATTTGTACCTTAGCCAGAGAAAACCCCGGCCACGGTGATAAGGACGGAAAATCAATATCTCTTTCTCTTTTTTTTCACAAGTGAAAGATAATTAGATTATCACATTTCCGCAAGTTGTGACGTCACTTATTGTGTCGCCCCTGCTTTTAGTTATACATTTTTGACAAGCATATGTCAATATTAATAATTTGACATATTTTTTACTCATCAAGTTTTTTTAATTAAATAGATTCAGGAATAAATAAAAGTAAATGACTCAATGAAACAAAGCATCACGTTCTCCTATAAATTTTGTATCTATCACAAATTTCTGTACGTACCCTAGGATGTACAAATTCGATGAAAGAACGTCCAATCCAGGAATCGTTCGGGAATCCAAGCGTCGCCACAAGAGAGGCGGATGTATACATCACTACTCCATCGCGCATAGAGATTACGCAAGAAAATCCGTCCTAGAAAAAATAAACACAAATACACTTAATATATATGTCAAATTCATTATACGTAAACAAAATTAGGATTAAATGATCTGTTTAGAAGTATTTTAACTACATTCTACTTTCGTTTACATCGAAAAAAAAAATAAGTTTAATTACAAGTTAGGGTCTTCATTCCCGACAACCAAACTAATTCAGGTAAAATGACCCCAAGATCAAATGCAATTCTACGCTGGTCATCGGGAATCAAAGCATTAAAAAGTTAATTTAAAAGCCTTCGGCTTTATTGACAAGATAAACCATATGATATATATGCATTTAAATAAAAATGATTTATTTATTTTCTTTAATTAGGGTAACACAAAAAATTTAGAGGTAATACATGATAATAACTACAAATTACAATATCCAATGGTTGAATTTAAATTTGGATTAGTCGACGTTCATAAACAACGTTGTTAGCCAATAGCGTTTTAACATTGTAATTTTCTTTCTTTTGTAAATTCTTTTGTACTAAGTAAAGTAGGATAGTTGTCTCAGATCAAGATTTCATTTTAGATTATTTGGGATAAGCAACATTGTGCATACCATTACAAATCAATGGTTTCAATTTTATTTTTCAGAACAATGAAGCGGTTTCAGAATGCAAAATTAGTTGCCAATTGCGGTGCAAGTGGCGTTAATGTTTGATTTCGTTAGAGAAATTAGATAAACATATGTCAAGATCACTCAAATCTGGAAGTGTGAAATGGTCTTGAAAATTTAAGTTAAATCTATAATTATTACAGGTACCTACGAGTATTTTCAATAGTTATAAAATAGCGTTTACTATCCATCACAATGAGCCTTCATTGTGTCGTCGCGTCACTGTAGGTACCTTCACCGGAACATCAACTATGACACGATGCTGTTTTTTATTTCGATGAAAAAGTCTAATTTATATAACTGTCAAACAATGGTCAGTTACATTAAAAAATAATAATGTAATGCCTATTTATGTTTGAAAAACAATTAGATATAGTTTGGATAAAATACGAATAATTGATGTTTCTGGCATCTGTCATTTTGTAAACTGATATCATCGATGGTATGTCTTAGAATGTATTTATCAGTAATCTGAACTCGTTATTGTAAGCTATTCGCTTCTATAAACATCAAATTTTTACTTGGTTTTTGGAGTTGTAAAACAATGAAACATATTTTTATCATATGAGCAATTATTTTGATTAATGAAGAGACAACTAGCCTACCTACTGGTTGCTACTAACAGAGGCAGCGCGTTACTTCGCTATTGTACTCCTACATTAGCACTAAAGCGGCGCGGCGATACAAGACAAAAATCACCCAACAACTAAAATTCTAACCGTATTATTACTGAAAGCACGCGTTACTCTCATAATGAGCGTCATAAACGCTAATAAATAACTAAAGCCATAAGCGGACAGCTATCAAACAGCTCTTCTGTGAAGATGACACCCCATTCATACTGTACTAATTGCGTCACGCGGTGTTATGCGCAGCCTAACAGTATTTCATTAGAGTTTATTTTCGACAAATAATGTGGTTCCTAGCTGAACCAAAATCTTATCAGATTTTGAAACTTCGAAATGATATTAGAGAATTACGGTGCACGTATATAACGTTATTCTTGAGTGTATTTAATAAAGTCCTTGTTGTTTTACTCATCGGGATTAAGATCTATCATAAAATTGAACAGAGCGTATAAGATTCAAATAGCTTTTTATACAACCCAATGCAGCGACGACCAAATCGGGCGTACGATGATGAGCTACAAGCCAACACTACCAATGGCCAGACGCCATAACAACATAGCGGCACGCAGTTATTTGAAAAATCTTTGCATAGCATGCACTAACTACACGATCTCTCAGCGTCATTATAAAAAATCGATAGTATAACTACTTACTTAAAAGAGAAATTATTGGCGAGAATACTAAGCACAAATTTAATCGTTTATTCATTCGTAGTTTAACCTTATTTCTACGTTTTCTAGTAATCTTTTTATTCTATTTATTGTATTGTCGCGCTACGTCGTCTTAGTGCATTTCAAACTTACCCGTCCACAATGTATGCATCGAACTTCGAATTAGGTCATCGAGATTAAATGTGAGAACTTGGCTAAAGGGATTACGTTATTGCGGTATGTGAAAATGTAAGAGCTGCCACAGAAAACAGATCAAAACCGTGGATGGAAGGCATTGGAAAACCTAAAACTATCTTGTTTAAAGAACAGAAAAGTTGCGAAATAGAAATAAATATCAGTAATGTTATTGCATAGCTACTTGTTTTTTTTATTAACCTGACGTAAAAACAATTTTTAGTTGGAAATTTTAAGTCTTTAGGTTGAAAGCATGTCAGATTTAGATGATTATTAGATGTGATTTTTCTATGGGTAATAAGTCGTTTTTAGAAGAAGAAAAAAACAAAGTACGTACTGGAGTATCGATCCAACTATTTACTTATTTTATGTCAAAATACATAAATTCCACGTGGGTCATAGATTATTCCAATGTTTAAAGGAGACTACGTAGGATATCCTTCGACAAAATAACTCAATGTCAAATTGGAAGCTGAATGCATACATATGTGGACTAAGTTTATCAACCATAGCTTGATTTTAACATCGGTCCAATTTTGAATTTTTGATTGGATATTGGGATGGAGAGCTAGATAACTTACAGAGCTACTTGATGATGATGATGGGTAACTTGTCACGTAGTTCCTGCCAGTACTTACCGGCTGAAGTGAATTTGAAGTCTGTAAAGAAACCATGTATTTGTAAAAACCCTTATTTTCGTTGGTACATACGCGAGATCTTTATGGGGAAATAAAGTCCTCGACAGTTTTTATATTTTTTTACTGGATGAGTGGTCATAAGCATTGCTACGGTCCGTTTGATGGTAAGCGATAGTCGTAGCTTAGGAACATCTGCAACATCAGAGATGCTGTCTACGTTTTTCCAACCCGCAGCAGATGTTTAAAGATTCCCTTTTTTAATTTTTTCCCTGACGAAGTTCGCAAGCAATATCTTCGGAGAAGGGAATTCTATAGCCTACTGGTCCGCGGTAGAAATTAACGGCAGAACCTGACGGTTTGACATTTCTTCTAGTTTGGCAGGGTATGGGCATGAGCTATTTTACGGAAAAGACTTGTAATAAGTCGAAAATAACGCTATATACTTATCATTTTGAGTAACGTTTTTGTGGCTTTTAATATAGATTTTACGTCTATCTTCAACTATGGAGTTAATCCTGGAATCGCAAAGAAATCTTCTGTTTTATACAAACTTTGAGTTTTTGTAAGAAAAGTACTAGTCTCGACAAAAAGTTACATCCGTTTTAATCAGGAGCAGCAGACTCTTTTAGTAATATCGGGGGGTGATTCCATTGTAAAAGTTGTTCATAATATCGTCAGCAAGACAAAATCTTTCCCTTTCGGCTTCGCACAGATTTTGCGTATCCTGCATGTTGTTGATCATGTTACACTGTATCAATGAGTTTGATAGTGATTGATAGAACTATTTGTAAGTAATAAAGTTTATGTGTTTAGAGAGTAAACAAAACAAGCTGCTTTCCATATTATTCAAATTCGTGGATCAATTACAGTGAATAGGCAACAAAGATGCACAAAACAATATTTTTACGCCATAATATTGACGTGATTATAATTTATGATCGATTGGCGTCCTAATCACTACGAATCCGCATCTACTCATCATTATGGAACAACTTCTACTAAGGAACAAAAGCCGAAGAAGCAAATAAAATTAACTGCTTCAAACAAAAACGGACACACACTTTAAACTGGACAACATATTATATGAAACAGTAGATTACTTCTGCGATATCTAGGTTGATAGTAGAATTAGCTCATATTGATTAGTAACTCAACTTTTACGGCCTAATACAGGCGTTATGTTGTAACCATGTGTAATCAACTACATACCCTAGTTAAGTCTAATGAAATAAAAAATGGTAAATGGTACAATTCAGGTTTACGAAACAAAAAAAATTAAACACGAACCTCTTCCTTTGCAACATTTATGTCCATTGTTCCACAATCCATATCTTCAGCAACCTTCTCAGGTAAAGCGATGGCCATCGACGACAGGTCAACTGCGCATGAAATTACAAAACGAAGATAAAAATGCAAACATACACAAGCAAATGTCTGAAAAAAAACACCCTTACACCCCCATCGATACTTTTAGATCTTTTATAAATATCAATAAAATATTTACTAAAGAACGAACATGGTACGTACCAATATTTGGCTTAAGACAGAACTTAAAGATTGCTGTCTACACTATACCTTCCCTCGGACGTGCGTACTAACCTCGAAGTGCAGTATCAAGTACCTAAAGTATAACACGACAGGGAAGATATAACCCTTTACACCCGAGATTAAACGATCGTGAGTTTTGACTTTAAAAAAATCTACACTGCACACGAAACAACTTTTGCGGAAGCAACCGCCGTCGAACGATCATGAGACTATCTGAGAACCTGCAAAAATACACTTTATTACTATATGTGCAAGGTGGAACGGGTCAGTAGCCCGGAAGTCACGAGAGAGATGGCTGCGTTTTTTGACCACGCGACTCGGACAAGTAAGTATTTGATATTTTCGTAGTATTAATGGTTTACTAACTTTTTTTAATGTAAGTTGCTACTTTATAAGTTGTTAAACAGTACTACATATGTTTTTTGAATATTACTTTATTTATCAGTTGGCTCTATTCCTCCAAATTTAAACTCGCACGATCGTGGTACCTCGGTTGTACGACGGTAACTTAATAACAAAAAAATGTTAGTCTGTAATTTTAATTATGTATTTTAATGCCTTGAATTGTATGTTTTTTTTACTTCTAAAGCGTCCACTCACGGAAGAAAATATTTGTAACCTTCTGGCGAACGGCAAGATCTCGGATTTTGAGGATTTGGACGACGATGGCATAGAATTTGATCCAAGCGTCTTGTTCCGGCACACTGGAAACCATGTGTCTGATCAGGGTGTTGAAGAAATACCATCTTCCTCTTTGGCAACAGTATCACTACCACCGTAACCACTATGAAAATTGCCAGATCCGCCAAATTTAAGAACAACTGCGCGAGAATCTTGGTCTGCTGTAAGAGAATCAAGATATTCATCTTCTACAAGTGTCAGATCCAGATGGCCAGTAAGTAGCGCTGGAAGAGGACCTTCAAGGGGGCTAGGAGTAGCATCAGGACCAGAGTTACTAGAAAACAAATATGGAAGCCAACTGCTTTTACAGAAAAGACTCACAATTCTTCTGTCTTACCAATAAACCCGGTAAGACGACCAATTTAATATTTTTACCAGATCGACCTCTGGATGATAGCGAATATGATTCTCAAGTACCAAGCCGAGATAATAAACTATATAGACCAGCAGTTGCACCATTGGAAGCAAAAGGATATGATGGATATGAACACTATACTGTCAGTGACGATATAAAAGCGCCTAGATCCTGTCGATTAGAGAATTGTCGCAGTCGTTACAAAAATCGGTGTGAGAAACGTGATACATTTATGTTTTTCACGAGAGCAACATTGGTTGAAGACTTATCATCATAAGACCTCCTCAAAAAGGCTGGTTATTATTGAAATGAGTGAAGTTCCTATAATAACTTACGAAAAACCCGTAATATCATAAAAATATATGATTTTGTTCAAAGTACGTCTAAAAAACTGATCAATGTAATAAAAACGCGTTGATTTTATGTTATATTATGAAAATAAAACAATATTTATAAATTATTAATCGTTATTTTATTATTTTCCTTGTTTTATTTCGATATAATAACATAGACTCACGATCGTGCGACTTACAATTATTTCCTGAAACTCACGATCGTGAGGGTCTGATTGCTGGAAACCAGGTGCACGAGGATTTTTTTCAATATTTTTCTCATAATTTTTTATAACTATCTATCGCATGGCATAACATCAAAACACGATATAAAAGAACTACATCTCTCGGGTGTAAAGGGTTATACGAGACTGACGCCACGTTTCATTAGCTCGTTGACCTGGCCTTCTGTAACGATAATAATTTTCGTTTAATCAAACTCTCATCGAGACCGCTAGAAGTTGCGATGACTAATCAAAAAAGAAGGTAAAGTATTAGTATGCGCCGTTTACTCTGCTGTTAGAACAAAAAGCTGAAAGCCGCTAGCTCGAAAACAACATGTATGATTCTACAAAATAAATAGAATCGCATGATTGCAAGCTAATACTAGAATTCAAGACGTTGAACATGTTACTAATTGCGTTCAGTGAAGTTAATTTAGAATATTGAATAGTTGAATACATAGTTACTTTGTGTGATCACGTTGTCTAGACTAATGAAACTCAGGTCTATGCTACGTCCACACAACTGCTAAACGTGGCGAGTTCTCGAAACAAACGTAACAATAGGGTATTTGGTTTGGCTTTCGTAAGTTTTGGAAACATCGGTGCTATTAATTAATATATTTATCACAGAAACCCTGTCTTGTGAAGTTAATAGGTATATTTATCATATTAGCTGACATTTTTATGTTTCCACTTACCTAACGCTTTTACAAAGTTTAGTGACATCATTGTTAATTACAAAAATTTCATTCTGTAATCATCTAAACGTAATCACCCACCCATCGCCCTTTAGTAGACCACTTTATCTGGTTTTTAAATAGGCAATAACACAATATAGTTAAGATTTAAATTTAATGTAATCTATCCCCCATACATAAAAAAATCACCACGAAAATGTGTTACCGAACTGACTTCGCTCAGAACTGAGTTTTATGCCGCACTTTGAAAAATATTTGGAATAAAGCTGTCTTGCCGTCGAGAATCAAGCGGGTTCACATTTATAACAAGACAAAATTAGGCCTAAAATACCCTCTCAAAATTTTGTAAAGTATCTTTAGTCAAAACGTGCTTTTTTCGTCGATTTTTTTTTAATTCTTAACGTTGAGGTGCCATTCGATTCGTTATTACATCTAGATAGTTTTTGAGAAAATGCTAAGTCCGCTCGCAAAAATTACAATAGTTATAAATAACTAGCAGCGCCCCGCGGTGTTACCCGCGAAGTTCCCGTTCCCGTTGTTTTTTCGGGAAAAAGGGTAGCCTATGTGTTCTTCCAGACTATACCTAATCTACATGTGTTCCAAATTTCAACCCGATCCGTTCATACGTTAGGACGTGATTGAGCAACAAACATCCAAACAACCAAACATCCAAACAACCAAACATCCATACATTGACATTTATAATATTACTTATTTTTATTGTTATTTGTCAATATTTCAAAAACTATTTGTGATAATTCCAATTTAAAATAAAATATTAGTTAAAAAATATTTTCAAAACAAGCTTTTAAAATTGTTTTATTTATAAAAGGAGCATTTAGCTCTAACACGATACTACTCAATCATTATGTTACGAGAATTCGAAAAAATGTCGACCTAAAAAGCACACTACTACTCGTAGAATTTTGAATATTCCGAGATCGCCTTAGATCTATGTGGGCGTAGCATTAAACGCACTGATTGAGTTACATGATTAGTATTGAAACACAACACACTTAAGTGAATTTAAGTTTAGTGAAATTTGTAAGTAGGTATTGAGATTATTAAATCAACTAAGTAGGTATTCTAATTTTTCAGTAATGGACGCCAGTCATTTTCGTATGAGGCTA
This sequence comes from Ectropis crepuscularia, assembly GCA_963693475.1. NCBI lineage: Eukaryota > Metazoa > Arthropoda > Insecta > Lepidoptera > Geometridae > Ectropis > Ectropis crepuscularia. The sequence goes on from OY856338.1 coordinate 24,002,713, forward strand.
AAGTGATTAACCATGGCGACGTAGCATAAAATTTACATTTTATTATTATTTAGTTACATTTTATTATTATCGGTTCGATTTTCTTTTTCGATTACTATTTTGAAAAAATTGATCGAATTGCTTCGTTAAACACAACCACGTAGATTACAGCTGAGTGTATTTCTAATGTGGATAAGGTTGAAAATATCGCCACATCATTGAATGCTGCATTCCCATTTTGTACAGTTTATATATATTATGATGATCAATGAGCTGTTCTGACGCACGCACTGCAGTCACGCTTGTTACCTGATTTAAGTCGTTATTAATCCTCTCGGGCCCTGATTGTCAGAGTTAAAACGTGTTATATAAGATTATTAAAGGGAAAAATCAACGACCAGCCATAAAACATTAGCTTTAAATCACGTTCTTTAAATGGCAGCAGAGCAAAAATTTAAAAAAATGTAGCAATATGATTTACCTTATCGACGTTCGAAATTCACATAAAAATAATTGAACTAGGTTTCGGCAAGTTAAGGTTAGTGCGCACTTAATACCACGATAGTAAATACAATCTTTCAATATTTTTTCATTTTTAATATCGATGGGTTTTTCAAAAAAGCAATGAGCAACAGCAAAACTAAAGACGTCGGGGAGGGGCGGGGGGCATCACGGGGCCACACGGCACGACGGGGTCATACGCAAATACAAGTAACCACACAGTATAGTGTTATGTTGATGGTGCTATTAGGTGGTCGTTTTGCATCAGTCTTTGGTCTGGGAACGACAGATAACAAGACGACGCGACGCCCGTGGTATTTTACAAATTTTTACACCAAAAAAAAAATATTTTTTGCCTCACCTGATCTAATTTTGGATGCATACCAAAATATACGTAAAAATGTAAGTACTTGAACAACTACTTTTGTTTTTTTTCTGTGTCTTTCTAGACATGTTAGTTATTTAATGTTTTGAACAAAATCACCATAACGCTCAATTAGTTTTTCTGCTTATTATCTTGAAATGTATTAGGCATAGCTTTGGGGCACGATAGGGTACTCCATTATGGTCCGTAACTACCTCTATAATGAAAATATGCTGAAGCGATAGAAATCATTTCAATTGATAGTAGAACTTATGTATTTCTAAGTAATACAATAGTTCCACACAATTCAGAAAAAAGTACGAGATGCAGATGGTCTGCAGAAAGAATACAACACAAATCAATGGACCAGTTTTCACCAAATCAGCGGGCTGGAGAAAGGCGTCTCATCTGTACAAAATGTTCAGCTCATACAGCCTGTGCCGATGTTGGCAACAAAGATACGAAAGAATACCACATCTGCTCACACTTTGAGGCTAAGTAGCCAAGTATCCTATCTTGCCTCAAATTGAGTACCACATCCTGCCCCTACCCTGGGGCACGATGGGGTTTTGTTTAGGGATTCATATTTTTAATATTTTTTCTAAATGAATCTCACCAATGTATGTACCACATGCCAGTTTAATAAGTAACCTAAGTGTCCTAGTTACTTTTGATGAACAAACATATGCTGATTAAACTTTTATTGCTTATTTCCCTTAACGTCTCCGTTATGCCCCCCTCTCCCATATAATGGTGGTAAAAACCATAAAAGTGCTAAATTCTAATAAGGCATTTACTACGGCCTTCTGAAAAAAAAAAACAATCCCATACACCATAATTTCATCCATAATTTTAAACATTAAGCTACTATTTGTGAAGTCTAAATAAAAATTAAACATTAAGGGCTCCCACACAAAACTGCGAAGCGATGCGATGCGAAGCGACGCCGCATCGGAGGAACTTGCGATGGCGAATTGCTACGATGCGGCATCGCATCGCAGTTTTGTGTGGAAGCCCTAATAGCCATACACCTAATGTTTATTTAAGGATATAAATTATTTGTACATGCATACAAAATATAATCGCACTGATTCCCAGAAATAGGCATAGAATATAGAGCTGATAAAAATAAGTAGTGATGAGAATTTTGTCTGTGAGTGAGTGACGCGATCGAAACTTAAGTCGAACTGGACTGACTATATCAAACGTGAGTTACCAGTGTATTTATTTAAAATGTGTAATAACCACGTCAGTTTTCATACTAAAATCTTAACTACCTCACTGAAAACTTCATAAACTGTACATATATTCGTGATTATGTGCATTGTGCGTCTAAATACAATGATCATTATGCTCACAATGATTCCATCATAGCAACAAACTGTTATGGATAGGTCCCCATTTCTTAGTATCATTGTGCTCAGTTCTGAGCAAATCTCGTTCACGCATTTGCGACGTATCTGGGACATCAAAAAGGCCACTAAAAGTTGATCACATGTTTGTTCATCCTTTTCAGATCATTCATATGTAAGAATTAATGTACAAAATGATTTGTCGAAAAATAGACCTATACATTTTCTGCTATATGACTAAGTAATTTTGTAAAGGTTAATTTTTCTCTGGGTATTTTGACAAACTATTTATGTTTTGATTCATTGATCTCGTCAAACTACGAGCCAGAGGGCCTATAATTGGCACCCATATCTGCGATTCACTTAGATACAACGCTGTTCTCGTAAGAGATCAAATCCATTTGCCAATATATCTTAATTATAATTCCTCAAAAAGAAAAGTCTTACAAGTTTGTTCATCAATACCTAATTTCCCGTACGAAACCAATCAATTTTTAAGGATTTAATCATTACAGATAAAAAACTTCAAAGTTAGAAATATACATAGATACATTATATTTCGATTTAGAAATAAGGTTTTCTGTAGAAGAGTTGGTGAATACAGTTAGTAGTGTACAGAAACACGTATTCTTTAGGGTTCCGTAGACATATTTTTATCAAGCAGCACGGTGTGTTTAGTATTTTGCAAATCTATACTTATATTATAAAGCTGAAGAGAAGAGTTTTAGTTTTGTTTGAAAGCTAGGATATCGGGAACTACTGGCCCGCATTAAATGATTATTTTTCTGTTGGATGTTGGATAGTCCATTTATCGAGGAAGGTTATATAACATTACGCTACTATCAATAGGAGCGAAGAATGAATGAAAAATGTAACAATAAAAGCGGCCAAGTGCGAGTCGGACTCGTGCACAAAGGGTTCCGTACCATTAGTAAATAAGCGTGGAATGCGAAAGAGAGAACAGCGTGAGAACTGGTAGTACCGACTATATTACGAATTCCCACAGGAATCTTAATAATAAATTATTTTGTCTGTGCGAATTCCGTATACATAGACTATAGCAGTTTCTACAGATAGACTTTCATCCATATAGTTTCACTAAGGAATCTACCGGAGTGCCATCTGACGGCAGAAAAGTGTATCCTTGCCTTCAAATTCAAGTACATTGTTCCAAAAGAGGTGGAAGTAACTACCGTGGAACTTCAATAGCGCGTTTTATTCTACTAGTGGCGCCATAGTGGTAGCGAACTATTGCTTTGGCAAGGAACGGTAAAAAATCAAGTTTGTTGTATGGGAGCCCCCCTTAAATATTTATTTAATTTTTAGTATATGTTGTTGTAGCGGCAATAGAAATACATCATCTGTGAAAATTTAAACTGTCTAGCTATCACCATTCTTGAGATACAGCCTTTTTAAATAGTAATAAGGTACGTTTTCCCATTTATATTGTTCACAGCATGTGCGAACCGTTATTTTTACAAACAAAGGTTACACAATTTGAAGCTGCTTCGCAAATCAAACCGTAACTAAGCCAAAAACGTATTCATTGAAATATTTAGTACCTGGTTGTAGTAGTACATCACAAGTTCAAAAGTAGATAATAATATAAGTGATAATAGAAAAATAGTAAACATTTTTTCGTGCGTAACTACTTAAATAATTAATTAAGCAAAAATAATGATACTCTCCCCGACTAGAAAAGTAAATAAATGATCAACAAATATACCTTCATAGTAGGTACTACGGAACCCTAAAGAGAAACCAAAAACCTACACCACGATATTTTTCCAATCAAGCCATCCTAACCGATTACTTTTGATGTTATCTTAAAACGACAAAAAATATTTATAGATCGCATCGCTAAGAACATCGCAATGTTGATTTTACCTGCAAATCTTTCGCTGCTGAACCTAAGGAACGAATAAGGTATTAGACACAAGAGAAGCGGCACTCACCATTTTCGGATTCTTTCTTTGGTGCCGTGAGGACGGGGACAGGCTCAGGTGCCCTAGCCGGTACGTTCGCAGGGGCTGCAATGATCGTGTTCACCACTGTCTGCGATATCTTCTTCTTCTTCTTTGTGTCCTTATCTTTTTTTGGAGGCTGCCCCAACATGTTACTAGACAAACAACCAAACACGTAAGTTATAGTCCAGTAACTTTGTCGCCTGAAAGTATGGAGTAGGATGCGTTAAGTCCGGTAGATCTGATTTTTTGCAGACTTGTTTATGATGTTGGCCTAATGATTATCCCAAGTTTGTGACTTCGAGCGATGAACGCAACTTTGTCAAAAATCGAAAAAACCGCGATAAAATCGTTTATATTTCAAATTTTGGCGATTATAACCCAAAACGACTAGTTTTTGTAAAAACTTTCTTATGGCGTTTATAAAGTAGACTAAATTTACTACAATATGATACTAGAATTGTCTCTGTACACCCGATAGTTTCTGAGAATAAGTCTTTCAATGTTTGTATTTTTTTTTCGAACTTTGCAATTTTTTGCAATATTTTAACTCCTACTTGACCACTTTAAGGCACAGTTACTGCAGTTTTTAACTAGTTGCAGTTGCAGTTTTGTTAACTTTTCAAACACAATTTAAATAATACCTAAATGCAAACTAACAAGTCACACATAGGATTGTCAAAGTAAAATACTAAAATAAAACCGGCCAAGTACGAGTGGGATTCGAGCACGAAGGGTCTCATGGTTTTATCTTCAAGCTATGTTTAGACTTAAAATATGGGACAGTAAAAGTTGTAAACCGAATTTTCATTAAAATCGGTTCAGTGGATTTCATGCTTATAACTTTGAAAATCACAGATTTTTCATACAACCGTCCATCCCTTGTTTCACCCTCTTAGGGGTAGAATTTCGCAAAACCCCGTCTTAGCGAGCGCCTACTTGCTAAAAGATATTAATTGTACACCCATATAAATTGACTTTTACTAAGAACATTTTTTATTGAAACATTTTTATATAATTTCATCAAAATCGGCCTCAAAACGTGTCTAGTTGCAAAATTTCATGGTTTTATCTTCAACAATTACGAACGTGGCAAACCAACCAAATTGAAGTATTTTTTACGTTATCGTTGAGTTTTTCGTTATGACGATGTTTTAAAGAGTTTACACGGTAAAATTACGTTGTATACACGTAATTAGTGTGTCGGTATTATGGGAAAGGGTTGTGGCTCATTGGCGAACATACCCAATCCTAATATAAACTAATATTATAAATTCGAAAGTTTGTATGTTTGTTGCTAAATCACGTCGTCGGCTGGACGGATCGTATTGAAATTTAGAATACAGTTAGAAAATAGCCTGGAATAGCATAAAGACTACTTTATATCACGAAAAATAACGGAATCGGAAACTAGGATAGTAAAACCGCGACGCGCTGCTAGTAGTGCATTTAACAGCAACATTTGCAACTGAAACAACTAAGAAACACAGATGTGTAGTAGGGAAGCCTTTTGATGTTGAAAGTCGTGTGGAAATTAACTCAAGGAAACCATAAGCTCTCAAGGTACCTTTGCAGGTAAGGTGCAAGTAAACAAGGCTTGGTTGAACAATATGTATAGCAGTAGGTACACGCTTTGTTATGGAACACAACAGTCTTTAAATATAATTAAAAGCAACGATCTCAATACATCGATGATAAAAAGCTTTTATTTAACTTGAAATGTATGTATGTTTGGTTGGGTGGAATCTTGCTACTCAATTTTGAAGCAGATATCTTTAACCGATTGAGCTGAAATATTGTTTGCAGTTTAATTTCAATGACAATACACGTCATCTTTTTTCTTCTTTTCAGAGCATTTTTTAGGAATTAACGTTTACATGGAAGTTCGTCTTAGTAAGTTTAATGTTGAAAATAAAACCGTTAAATTTTGGAACTAGAATCTAGAAAGCTATACTATTTTATATTATAAATGTGAAAGTAACTCTGTCGGTTATGCTTGAACTGATTTTGTTGAAATGGTATAAACATGTTTCAATACTAGCTGTTTTTAGTAAACGTAAACGTGTATTGGTGTACAAGTAAGTACTGCCTCAGTTACCTTAATATTTATTTTGCGCGGTTCGTCCGCGCAAAATAAACGTCGCGAGTAAAAAGGTAGTAGAAGATAAATCTGTATGGTATAACAAAGTTGTGAGATGCTCACCTGCTCCCTGACTTTGATGCATTTCCACCATAGCCGCTGCTGCCACTAGAATTGCTTCCAGAGTGTGTAGATTTCGAACTATGGCTGAAAAGAAACACTATATTAAAATTATGTCACACGAAACAGTTGTACGAGATTATACTGAATACGTTGTTAGGGTACTAATATTTATTCTGTGGTTAGGGGTTGTATGACTATCCGGGTCCAACAGTTTCACTCGTCGCTGTTAAATATCTTCAATGTCTTCCTCATGAGCTACACTATCAAAACATCATTCAAATATTAATAAATCAATACAATCTACACTAATATTATAAACCAAATGTCGATTATATTTGTCAAAGTCAAAAAGTAGTTTAACTAGCAGATCTGTGCCCGCGGTTTCAACCGCGCTTTAAAGATTTTCTATTTTTTCACGGAACTATTGCATCTACGAGAAAACCCTTTCACATAACGTCCGTTTTACAGGTCCGTTTAAACGTACATAATATATAGGTATATATGTTACTAGCGTATGTAGTTGTATGAGCGAGTTCACACAGAATACGTCATACTGGTCATAATGGTGACACCGGCATTTTAGTCAGCTCTGAGACAGAAGAGAAAGACGCTCTTTAACTGAAGATATGCTCATACTAAAATAAATAATCAAGAAAAATATCTTCTATTCTCAACCCATAATACTTGCGAGTAAAATAGTTTCCATCAGCATTCATAATCGTAATATGTGTATGAAACCAAAATCTTTTTTCCTTTCATAATATCTACTTAACAATAACAGCAGTACAGTCCGCGAGGTATAAGCTGAGAGCTTTGCATTAGTGTGAGTGATCACCAAAAGTACAGTCAGACGCAGGACGCTGTGACCATGTTCTCTTAATAAGGTGTTTCTTCAAACCAGAAGTGCTGCCATCTGAATATGATTTTGATGAAGTGTGAGTGGTGTCAATATATGTTTCATCGGTATAAACGATAGGCCTGCCCTGAATACGGTATTCGGAAATTTTAAGTAAATAAGTTATACGTAGGTGACGGATCTCATGCTTTTCCATTAAAATTTTTCTGTTATTCTCTGTCCTTGACCATTTGAATCCTAAAAGAGATAGGTACTTCTTTTCGCAATGACCATATTGATCCTGGATAGTTAATGTCAGCTTGTTGTTTAAGAGTTTGTTGTCTGACTGTACTTTTGGTAATAGATGCGTATGCATGTGATCACTCACACTAATGCAAAGCTCAGCTTATACCTCGCGGACTGTACAGCAATATTTTTGCGATCCATGTTTCCTCCGATGGGGCGTCGCATCGTATCGCAGTACGACGAGTACACGAGTACCTACGCAGTACGTACGAAATTTTGTGTACTAACCCTTACCTCGAAACAATACAATGTTGTATTGTTTCTTTAAAATTTTTAACAAACTTTTTCAACATTTTTTATGTTTTCGGTACAAATAATGAAATAATGTGTATTGTTCTGAAAAAACTTTGTCGTCCTTTGTTTGGGTTTCCTTTATTAAATTTGTTAGTTAAATGTTTCTCCAATTTATTATTCCTTATTTCCTTTCTGAACCATTGTTCTTCCAAAACCACCATTCAAATAAGAAGAAAAGAGTTTTTGTTATAAATTCAAAACATTTTATAATATAATATTATATTGCGCAGTTACCACTGGTCAACAATTTATTGCCACGTTTTACTTCCGTTTTCCCAACGAACCTCAGGTAATAAAGGTTAGGAAATTAGCAATTTAGTTTGGCGTAGTGGCTAAGTAGTGACTCCTCCTGAAGCCTCCGACTTGAACTTCACAAGAGTGAAGTTCGAAACCCGCCAACACTAATGTGCTGGGTTGTCAATCAATATTTTTATAGTTACAGAGACTTCTTAGAGAGTGATGGTAAAATTGAGATAAAATTATATTAAAAAAGACATTGGTCATTTATTACGATTGTAACAAATATTTAATACATGACATTTATTTGTACGATAATTATTATAGTACAGTGAAATTTAAATTTTAAAACATTTTAATGTATGTATATAACAGTCTACCTACTACTAGTACTAGTAGTATTTCATTGTACTGTGCTATTCTGTAGTGCTACTAGTATGCTCTTACTTTTGTTTTTTATGAATTGACGTGTAAATTGGGTTATAGGCGATTCGTCACAAAGTTAATACGTCCCAAAAATAAAGTAGCCAAGTGCGAGTTGGACTCGCCCATGAAGGGTTCCGTTCCAGCAAATAACATAACATACATAGTACACATAGTTCTTGTAGTTCGTTGTAACTTTGATCGAAGTTTTAATAATAGTGTATTTATGACGTACTAAAAAAAAAGCTACTCATCAGATCGAGTTCAAACTAATTTTCGTTGGTAGTTTTCATGGTAATGTACATCATATATTTTTTTTAGTTTTTTCATTCTCTTACTTTAGAAGTTAGAGGGGGGGGGACACACATTTTACCACTTTGGAAGCGTCTCTCGCGCAAGTTATTCAGTGTAGACAAAAATTATATTAGAAACCTCAACATCATTTTTTAAGACCTATCGATAGACACCCCACACGTGTAGGTTTTATGAAAAAAAAATTTTTGAGCTTCAGTTCTCAGTATGGGGGGCACCCCTAATTTTTGTTTTTTTAAAAAACTTTTGTAAAAATCTTAATGCGGTTCACAGAATACATCTACTTACCAAGTTTCAACAGTGTAGTTTTCATAGTTTCGGCAAAAAGTGGCTGTGACATACGGACGGACAGACAGACAGACAGACAGACATGACGAATCTATAAGGGTTCCGTTTTTACGTTTTACGGAACCCTAAAAAGTGTGTGTAAATTCGTCACAATTCTATTTTTTTAGATAAATCCTCGTTTAAGAATAGTAAATTCAAAATCAAAGAATAAAAAATATGTAGTATATTAAATAATTATATTGTTTTTTTTTTTAACTGCAGATATTGTACATTTATGAATAAAGGACTTTGACTTTGAGTATTTTTTTCAATACAAGTTTATCGAGTTTGTCATTGTATTGCGAGAGCTGGCAGCAAATTCTGGGTAGGTATTTGAGTCAAGCTGAAAACTTATCACATATGAAATAAGGCCTGTGGTCATACACACGGTGGGAACACATTACAATATTTATGCTATGCTGCTGCTAGATGCTCGGCCGTTCCCGTTCCTAAGTCAATTTTAGTTCGGCAATATACCCTCTACCTAGTCTATACTATTTCCTTCAACTATACCAACCTTCTTCTTGACTGGCTGTTACTGCAACTGTTAGAATAAGCGGAGTCCGATATTTTCGCATTCGTCTCAGGATCATCCATGCTGTCCATTTTGTAGAAGTGTCTGGGGACAACGAAAATATTTGTATACTACTTGACTGTTTTTAAAGCTCAGTTGATATAGAGTCTGAACATAATCAGCCCACACTTGTCCATTGCTGGACATATGCCTCTCCAATAATAGGATACTCAGCCCGATCCTCGGCTTTAGGGTCTGCGCTCACTTATATGACTCCGCTACCACCCGACAAACAAAATATCACTCAAATATGGGATTTATGCCAGGACCGTTACGATATATATATTACATTGGCAAGTGGACTGCGAGCTGCAAGCAGTCGCCTTAGTTTAGGGCGGTGTTGAGTGTTAGCGGTGCAGGATCAGAATCGTATGTGGGCTATAACCTTTACGTTCCCCATCCGCCTCCAGCTGAGATCTGACGATCTGATGAGATCGAGATATAGTCTGATCACTAACTTCAAATAGATGAGTGGTGAATAGCGCTTAGGTAATTATAATATATTAACTTATTTTTCGCTTTTGAGTGCCGATTAGTGGTTTTGAAGTCGGTTTAATTATTTGTATAAAAAGAGTTTATTTTACCCTTTTTAGTACAAAACAAGTTTTCAACAATGCATTTATTTACCTTACACAATTTCGTGTTGACAGAATCAAGTTTCATCACTTTTGTGAAATCTACAACCATGTCATCCAGACAAAATTGTATGCAAATTTTATTTTTTGTTCATATTTCACAAACCGATTTCGATAAAATTTATATGGGACCATTCTGGAAGCATACCCATTCGAACACAAAAAGAAATTTTGAAATTGGTTCGGGCGTTTTCGAGAAATCAGGTAACATACATAATAATAAAGTACCTGGGTTACCGAGCTTTGCTCGGTTTAAATACTAAATATACTTAGATACCTACAGATAAAAGACTCCAAGAAATAGATTTTCTTAAAAAAAAACGAATTGAAAAAAAAAGAGAACCCGTCTGGATTCGAACCCGGAGCTACTAATTCGTGACCGCTATGATGAGCGCCCGACTTCCCGACTGAGCTAATTATGCTGTCGCGTCACGCGGCGAAATTTACCTTCATATTCTAATGTCTAATGTGACAGTTTTTCATTGTCTAAAAACGCGCATAATATGCGTTTTTTTTTAAATAAGACCTAGTTAGATCGATTTATCGTCTCCGAAATCCCCTGCACACATAATTTCATGAAAATCCGTCGAGCCGTTTCCGAAATTCAGATGCTAAATATATATACATATTTATATAGGTACAAGAATTGCTCGTTTAAAGGTATAAGATAAATAAATAAAAAACGCTGTCACTACTGCACGTCTTTTTTTGACTAATTGATTAATTTTAGTATGAAAACTAACGTGGTCATTACACATTTTAAAACAAATACACGGGTAGCTCACGTATAAAATAGTCAGAACAGTCCGACTCGAGTTTAGATCGCGTCCGGCGATCTTCTTCAAGGCGAGTGCGCGCGCATGTTCGCAGCTCGATTAGCATATTTTATACGTGAGTTATAGTGTATTTGTTTTAAAATGATTAATTTTATTACGTTTCTTCCATTCTCCTTAGTTTTATAGTTCATATTTTTGAAAATCTAATACGAAACGCCTCGAAGAAATATACGAAAAACATAAAGAATAGTTTAAACCTAATTTTCCTCAACAAAATAGGAAATGCATTTTGACAATAGTCTGTCAAATCAAGATCCATCATAAACACTATATAAAACAAATATTAAGAAATGGAATGTGAAAATAATGATTACACGGTTGAGAAGACGGAATGAAGCGGAAACACATAGCGCACAATCAACACCAGACCGTGTCCCGTCACCGCCAAGCCTGTCGTCGGAGGATGAAGCTTTCTTGACTCCCCGCGACACGAGTGCTAATTCGAGTGACGAGGACGCGGTGCGGACCCCGCCGCCCAGAAGAGCAGGACGTCGTGGCCGTCCGCCGCTACCGGTGGTGTAGTGCGTCGCATGCGATGGACTCAGCAAATGAGTGAGAACTGCATGCGCGCCTATTACAGGGCTACAGAGGGCCTGACCCACCTGACCGCGTACTGTGCCAGGTTGCTGCTTCTGTTTCAGGCCCTCGAACCGACAGTCGCCGTGTCCGCTCAACGACTGTCTGATCAAGTGAGAGCAATCTGGCGATGTAAACTGCTGGATGCCTCGGCACTTGATCGGCTACGCCTGGAGGAACAACATACTCGCCCAGCTTCTGCCTCGTCCCTCTTCTGGATTCGCCCGCCGTGTCGTCGACCCTGACACTGGCCTCGGTGCCAGCGTCAGTGGCGACACTTGCGGCGCCGGTCGACCCCGACCACGAGGAGGAAGACTCAGCGAGTAGTAACGTACCTGACCAGGTAACAGAGCAACTAAGGAGCACTCTGGAAGTTTTGCCTGTGCAATTGCAGACGAAGTTATCCAGACGAACAATTACCGGAAATACATAATGAAGGACGGTACGGTCGACATTTGTCGGGCATGCCGTCGTCCAGGCGAATCTCTTCGTCATGTTATTTCCGGTTGTTCGCATCTTGCTAACATCACCATACCACATGACGAGAACTTCTAAAAAAGCTGAGAAGGACAAGCTTAGCAAGTACCTTGACTTGGCTCACGAGGTTACCGCCATGTGGAGTGTTGTTTCCACGATCATAGTCCCAATAGTCGTTTCGGCAAACGGCCTTATATAGCGAAAAGTCTCGACCAACATCTCAAGAGACTTTCGCTAGACGGTTGGATCAAGGGTCAGATGCAGAAGGCGGTCATCCTTGACACGGCGCGCATCGTCAGGAGGTTCCTTACTCTGCAGCCCTAACCACCGGTAGCTTGGGCCCTGCCCCGTTGCTTGCGGCAAACTAGGTTTAGGTTTTTATAATGTTTTTATGTTGTTTTATATATGAATTTTGTAAAAACTTAGGCTTAAGAAAGGAAATAAATACGTAAATAAAATAAAAATATGGTGGTCGAATTGATAACCTCTTCCTTTTTGGAAGTCGGTTAAAAATCGAGTTGCTTATGTCTAGTTGACGGAAACATTCCCGGGGATTCAGATGCCCCTCACAACCTTCAAACAAGTTTCTCATTGAAGTATTCGTGTTGTATGTTGTGATCATTTGTCAGCAGTACACTATACCGTTCTACCTACGTTTCACCACTGACTCACTCATAAACTTTACAAATAACAAGAAAAGAAACGAAGTTGCACAAACAGCAGTTGCACTTCTTTTTGTTCCTTAAAGTGCACCTCACTAATATCTGAGGTCTTCACTCAAACATCACGGCTGTCCACCTTCTCGACTTGATCTTGAGATCTACCAGCCATCTCTCTTGTTTTCTACGGAGATGCAGATCGAATGTCCGTCAGTTGTGGCGTACACATATCCAAATAAACCTTTTGCTGAGACTCATATCTTACCTGTCCGTGGTGAGTGACGCCTTAGCTTGTTCACCGAAGTGTGTCAGTGTCCCTGCAAAAATAAAACCGATTAATACTAATACATACCACAAATAATTCATAAAAACTGGTTATTCCTACAAATTACATGAATTTCATAATTATCGACAGTGTTCTTGTTTATCTAGTTTATCTTCTGTCTAGACCAGTTTTTGCTCCAATTGCCCGCAAATCGGTCTTCTGAACCTTCCAGACATGTTTGTTCTACGAGTACTAGGTTACTTTTACCATCTGTTGCGGTGGTAACTGATTACCTTGGTTGCGGGCTCAACTTTGGGTTATTCATTGAGTCTAAGGGTAAATTAGCTCCTAAAAAGCTGAGCGTCCTGTCGAAGGTATAAAGGACAAAGGACTACTTTACGTTTGAACAATTGCTCATTTTATACCAAACACAGATTTGATCTTGTATAGAGTTTTGTTCGCGTCTTTGAAAGGGTTTGGAAGGGGGAAGTATAGATACTTATTTATTTTGTAACAAAAAAGAGTATTTCAATTTGCTCACTGATTAACTGATAGGGGGACACTTGTTGTCTGCTGATTGGTTAGTGGATTTGTAACTGGAATCATTTGACTTATTATTGTCGAGAGGCTTCAAGAGGAGGTTGATAGGGTGCCCTGAGTGGGATACAATTCATATACTTAATAGGTTGATACGAGCCTGATGGTAAGCAACATGCCTGTCACATAACAGCACAGTGACACCCAGCTATTGGAACACGAAGAGTCCAAATCATTACCTAGCACTGCACTGCGCTTGTCACCTAGAGATCTAAGTTGTTATATCTCGAAGTCGTGTAATTTTTCTAGAAACATTGCCTACAAACCGGAAAACAGTAGTGTTTGCACATTACTGCTTGGCGGTAGAATAACTGGCAAAGGTGGTCCTTCCCCAGGCGGACTCTGCCAAGAATCCTACCTCTACAAAAATTTAATTTGCTACAGTAAATGGCCTCAATATATACATTGTCGAGTATCAAATTTCACTCAATTTTTATCAGACAATTAATGTATTTGTAGCAATAGCATAATAAGCTAATTGTACTGATGGCAGATACCATTTAGTCTGAATATTTATAAACATTTAAAGAAATGGGTATTACAAAAATTATAAAAGTAAAAATATACATACACAGAAACTGCAATACAGCTCAAAATATTTAACAGGTCGACGTCTATATGGGTCATTGTTCTCGTAACTTAAAATGTGTAAAATATAGGTAAGTGTCTATAACTGTGTAGAGAAGAACGTCATCAATTATCGCGAACTCGGACTGTTCCTATGTTCCTGAACAATACTATGTAGCTATGAGGTAACTATATAATCAATGACCACAATAAAACCCTAAAGAACACTTAGTAATTACTATTATCTTACACATTTGATTATAAAATTAATACATACCGTCCGTACTTTGAAAGTTTTCTGCCCTTCCGAAACACTTCAAACACTGAACATAAATGTTATTTTTCCAAATTATCTAATGGGGTAAAGTCTTGCCTGGCGGCACATTTGTATCATGTATACTGAAATCAAATCAAATATACACAACAACGCAGTTAAAACCAACTACTTTCAATCAGCCTGTGACCAGTGCCCAATGTTTTCAACTGGACACAACACTCAAGACTGAAATGAAACAGCGATGTTTCTGGTTTTGTAGCTTGAAACTTGCTTGTGTTGAAACGTTTTCTCGATGCTCGGTTTTCGAATTCGATTAATCTTTTCCACGAAACTTCAGCGTAGCGATTTTAAATTCGATTCCGAATGGTTCGGAATCGGAATGACAATCCCTGTCTCTGTCATGCTAAACAGATAAGACATAGACCGAGAGATGAGATTCAGTGTCGGATGCAACCAAATGGATTTAGAATCGCTACCCAGATATCACACACGACACTTCCTTGTAATTTGCAGACCGTTAAGAGCTAAGGTTATCAAGTAGATTAAAAAATAAAATTTTATGATGTCATAGCACAAGTGTATTTTACATATTTATTATATAATTACGTAAAATGCACTTAAAATTACACATTTAATAGAGTAGCAGTGTTTTTGTAGATTTATTTTATGTTACTTCATAATTGTGTCGTATTTATTACGTTCCCCTTATATTCGTTTCAATTATCTGTTTTTAAACTGAATTATTCTATAATACATTCACAAACTAGTCATACATTTATAAAAAGTGTTTACTTTGACGTGTTCTCTCCGTATGTAATTTTATTAATTTAGTTATCGTGTCACACTTCAAACGATTATCGCCTATTCGATTTAATCAAATATCGATATTTACGACTTGTACACACTTCACTAGAAACCTTATGACAGACGACTCACACAAGTACGCCCTGTCAAGAACGGTTTATACAAAAGTTAGTGATGCACGTAGTCGATAAGTTGAAATCGAAAACTACATATTATTGTTCGGTTTTTTCATGGATGTATAAAAGAACCATCATCAATCAACAGAACCCAGCATAAGATAAAACTGAGGGACTAAAATGGCGGCGGCTATTTATGTTCGAACTTCGAACTTGCCATGATAACAAAATCTACTACCAACTAAGCCACGAGTCATTTATATAATGCCATATTAGCTTAGATCAGCCTTTCCGAAAGTGGGCGATAGCGCCCCCTTGTGGGCGTTGCAGGCCTAAAGGCGGTAAGAGACCCAGAAAAAAATGAAGGCGTTGCGTAGAGGCCTGGAGTCCGTTGTGTACTACCTACTGGGCTCCGGTCTCAAGTTAACTTTCGCTGGGTCTTAGTAAAACTCTCGTGTAGAATTAATGTTTAATCTACGCTACTATAGCTCACAATAATAAATTTATTTAAACTTTGTCGAATCTTCTCGTCACTTACCTATCCCAGAGTTTAAGATCAAAATATAAACAGTATTGTCAACCTGTATGTTGAATATGGAAGGCGTATTTTGGGAGTGGCCTACGGCCAACAGTTAACGAGTGGCTGATTATAATGAACATTGTATTCACTACACTTAAGTTATTCCATTCAGATTTAATGAATTATTAATTCATTTGGATCTCGGATTAGCCAGTAATAAATAATGTGTGTGCTTAAGACCACACGGCAGAAGTAAAAACTAAAGTGTGGAATAACTACCTATTGAAAAATGTTTACACATCAACATCTGCAGCCTGCAGACGTCCACTGCTGGACATAGGCCTCCCCCTGACTGACTGAGACTGGGACTGAGACAATATCATCGGTCCATCGTGTGGGGGGGCCGTCCTACACTGCGTCTGCCCTTTCGTGGCTACCATTCAAGAACCTTTACTCCCCAGCAGTTATCAGTTCTGCTAGCTATATGGCCTGCCCATTGCCACTTCAACTTGCTTACTTTAAGAGCTATGTCGGTGACCTTCGTTCTTCTGCGGAGTTCCTCGTTTCGGATTTTGTCACGCAGGGAAATTTCGAGCATAGCTCTCTCCATTGCCCGTTGCGCAACTTTGAGCTTGTACATCACACCAATAGTTAGCGACCACGTTAGTGTTTACACATTATTACATGTACCTAAATTGAAAATAGTAAACAAAGCAACACGACAGAGACAGGTGACAGACATCAGCAGTTGACTATTTTTCTCGCTCAGGCACGCTCGGCAGCCCCGAGTTCATCCGAACCAACATTTCACTTACAAACGTGACGATTAGCTTTATTCAAAGCCTACGAAAAACTCTGTGCGTGGTTTGTCGTGGAAAAGAAGATTTCACTTCAAAATATTACATCATATAAATTGAATATAATTATAAAATATAGTAAACACAGCGACACAACTGTGAAGAGCAGCAGCTAACTGTATGTATTTTTCACGTTCTGGCACATGCGGCAGTCCCGGAACAAATCTTTCACTTCCGTGTGTGGCGATGAGCTTCAATCACAGCCTACCGAAAAATATGGGTATGTTATACCAAAAGATTTACACTTAAAAAAAATTACAATATCTAAAGCTGTTATCGTATTGAATATTCTAATTCCAGGACGTCACTACGATTCACGCTCAAAAACACGTGAGTGCCAAGAAGAGCGGGAAAGGTATACATAAGGACATAAGGTCGATGTTTCAGTACATGGACTTTCAATAGGCACGTGTTGAAAGAAGGAGACAGCGATATGGAGTACAGGGTCGCGTGGCTCGTACAGACGCCGCGCCGCGACAGACCGGGGGATGGCTGGACGGAAATGGAAAAATAATGCAATACCTTTACCTTTGCGTAGTATTCAAATGAAATAGCAAAACGGCATGTACGTATACGTGAGTTAGTTCTCGTGCAGGCGTTTTCATACTTTATATAGAGTAGGAGATCCCGCTATACAACGACCTTCACCGAGCTGGTTATTGGATGAAAAGTATTTTATATTCAAATTAATAATATATATGTTAACAAACATAATATTGCAAATGGGTTGTCTAAAAAATTTCAGTTCAGAATATGATTAATTATAACAATAATTTTTTTAAGCGTTCTCTCTTCTTGCGAGAGAAGGCCCCGAGTCCCAGTTGTGGGAACATTTAGTGGACTGTTATTAATAATATGCGCGATAAACATCATTCTGTCGGATTATTGCTAGATATGTCAAAGGCCTATGACAGGGTCTCACACGATATTCTAGTACAAAAACTTTCAGCAATCGGTATTAGAGGTAAACCACTTAACTGGCTTATCTCATACTTGTCTAATAGAAAACAGTTAGTCCAAATACAACATTACCATCATGACACAGGCAGACATACGAACAACAAATTGGTCGATATCCCAAGGAAGTGTGCTAGGCTGCATCGTTTTCCTGATTTATATAAACAATATCCCTAAAATTACAAAATCACCCTGTATTTTATTTGCCGATGACATTTCGTTACTGTTTAAAGTTTAAATGCACAGAAGACTCTGCTTCACTCAAATACATAGAAAATACTTTTAAAGATTTTAAAGCAAACCTATCTATCTGTAGTTTAGAAGTTAACGAAGATAAAACAAACCTAATTCAATTTATACCACCTCAGAAAAAAACATTATGTCTAAAAAGCCTTGCGGACAATCTGAACATTAAAGAAGTTAACAAATGCACACGAACAAATACACAGTATTAGGTCTTAACTTAGACACTCACCTTACATGGAAACACCATTTTGAAAAAGTAAAATCGAAATTATCACAATTTATTTATGCTCTAGCAATTTTAAAAGTGAACACAAACTCACAGACAGCTCTGACTGCATACTATGCTTATGCATACTCATGGCTCCGTTATGGAGTAGTTTTATGGGGAAATAGTGTCGATGCCGATAGGCTCCTAATAATGCAAAAAAAAGTGCATTCGCATTATCGCTAATATAAACCAACGAACAAGCTGCAAATCATTCTTCAAAAAAGAAAAAATAGGTACTAACATTGCCAGGTATTTACATCTACGAAACCGCAAAATTTGTGAGACAAAATCCTAATCTATACCTAAACACCCGAAACAAATCCACGCAGACAATACAACCTAAAATTACCAATACCACGTTTTGAAATGTACAAAAACGGTCCTTTAAACACGTTAATTAAAATCTACAATAATATTCCAGTAGCCATAAGGAAAGCAACAAGTAACGCCAGCTTCCAAAACAAACTACGTCAAATCCTAGTACAAAAATGTTATTTAAAAGATTTTTTTTCACACGATAATATTTACACACTATGACTTAACTTTGTTTTGTTTATGTTATTGAGGGTAATAATAAATATGTACCCAATTTAATAGATTTTATTGTTAATACTAAGAAACTATGTTGTAAATGAGTCGAATACTTAGTTTAAATTCTTGTAATAAGGAATGCAAACCAAATTTAATATTTATTAAAGACCTAAATTTTTAATTTTCTTTTATAACTGTAATTTTTCTGAATTGCCTAGATTAAAGATTTTTTTAAATTGCCTAGATTTAAGCGATACTACCTACTGTTTGCAACACCCATAATGCATACAACACCCTTAAACAACATATTTAAAATATTTGTACATACCCTTATGTACAAATATTTTAAATATGTTGTATATGTGCAATCAAACAAAAAACAATAAACATATGTTATGCAATAATATTACATTTTATAAACTTATACGTAAAATGATTTTATTTTTGAAAAATCTGTATGAAATAAAGTATTATTTTGGCTTTATTTACTCAATGCGTACGAAATCTTATTACGAAATTCAACCCTGAAACTTTTTATTCCTGGTACATATTTGCGTCGCATGCTGTAATCATGATCAAAATAATGAGTAACGTATTACAGTGTTTTTGTAACTTCAACCTCCAAAGGGGTGAAATAAGAAATGAAAGTATGAAACTTGTTATTCTTTGAACATATTGAGCATGAGATTTCGTAAGCATTAGGGTAATTCAGTGGGAGATGGCCTTAGTAACTTTGATAGCCTGCTGCGAATAAACCATCTATACTAATATTATAAAGCTGACAAGTTTGTTTGTATGTATGTTTGTTTGAACGCAAGGATCTCTGGAACTAATGGTCCGAATTGAACGATTCTCTCTTTGTAGGATAGTCCATTTATCGAGGAAGGCTATAGGCTAACATTACGCTACTATCAACAGGAGCCGAGCAGGAATGAAAAATGTAACAAAAACGGGGGAAAATATTGCTTTTTGAGAGCTTTCATTGCGTGACAGCATAATAATATGTCTTATTTTAAAGGTTGCGTCATTAGAACCTAAAGTAACCGAATTTGTTCAAAATTTGAATTGGCACGATCGATTTTCGATAGATGGCGTAGCAACGCGCGCGCGTTCAGCTAGTAATTAATAAAACTTTAAATTAATTGAAAAACTAAACTTTAGTAATTATTATTTTCATAAATGAACTATCAAGTAATTTAGAGCAGAAAAACAACGTAATTCTAAACTACGAAAAAAAATTGGGACCGGCCATTTTTCCGGGGTTGTCCGGGAGTGATGGCCCGCTATGGCCATCACTCCCGGACAACCCCGGAAGAGATGACCAGTATTTCTTTTTTATGTGGTCGCACTTTTCTTAACCTTGTGAACTTTCGAGTGCTTTTTTTGTTAGTGCCGCAATATGAGCACATTTCTTCTAATACTGTGCTATTTTGATGCACCCAAAGCATGCTAGTACTGCATTGTATCCAGTATTCGTCTAGTTGTGTCGTATAATAATTGTCACCACATCTTCTGCAGTTATCTTTCTCTCTATCTTCAGTCACACTTCCAGAAACATCATTGAGAACTATAGGAATTTCTTCACAGGTGAAATTTGAATAAAAAAATTGGCAGTCATGGGAACTGCCGATAGAAGTGAAAACTTATAACTCAGAATTTGATAGCTTACTTTGGAAACTACACGGGTGTAACCGGAGGGCGTGGCCTGGGCATCATGGCATGGCCATCTAGAAATGCGTCAGTATTTCCCATTGGCTCACGCATTTCTAGATGGCCATGCGATGATGCCCAGGCCACGCCCTTGCAGCATTTTCCATTGGCTGATGCATATCTAGATGGCCAATGGCCGTGGTCCCGAGTTTACCCGAAGATTTCTTATCATACCCGAGCGCACGATAGAATTCGATTCACACTCCACGAAAAGAAGTTTTCACTTCAAAAACATAAATTTTATTTCATGTATTTAGACGATATACATAGGTTCTTATGAAATATGGTCGACTTCTGAATTTAAGTTTAAATGAAGTCGGTTTTTGTTTTTTTTGTTTTGGAGATAATAGATTATTATTACTATCGTTGTCTGCACCAAAGGTGATGTGAGGTGAAGGATTATAGTCCCATAGGTCCCTTTGTGGAATTTTTTCATTTTAACCTTCTTTCAAATGTTTTTCGTGGAAAATTATGGATAATGGACGCTCTATGGACAGACAACCATCGCTCTTAAACTTCTTCCATAGCCTTTAATCAACTTTTCTTTGCTCCAGGCACCTCGACCAGCAGCCATATTTCGCACGTACCTACCTACTGGTTAGGCATCTGTAGAAAATATTTAAGAAAAAAAACAATACTTTAATAGGAGACTCAATGTTATGGCTATCTCTCCCGTATGACTATGGCCATCCTTCCCGATTGTCCGGGTGAGGTGGCCATATTAGGTAAAACTAATTAACATTATTAGATTTGATCTTTAATTTAAAGTAGGAATATGTACAAGGTTTTTTACTCTACATAGAAACCATGAAAAACTTTCAAAACCTTTTTCTGACCACTTAACCTTTTGACCGCCAGAGTCACCTATACTTGACAAGCGCGAGTGAGCCCTTTTGCGCCAACGACGTCTATTATAGTTGACAAAAAAACGGACTATACCAAAACATTGTGTGTTAGATATCAAATGGTGACAGGACAATTTATTTTTAAATTTTGACTTATTTCGTACGCTTGACGTCCAGGACACGGAAATGCAATTTAGTCCTGGCGGTCAAAAGGTTAATATGTCAACCCTTTTAGCTTAGATCAAACACGTCATGAAAAAACAAAGTCAAACTACTCACCTTTCCAATTTTTTTTGGAACAAATTTGCACTGCCACGTTTTGCTTGCAACGAAACAAAGCCAACTAAATAAAAAATAGCGTCATCTGTTCATTTTATCCTGAACTTTTTTCAATTGGCCATCTCTCCCGTACGGCCATCTCCCCCGGAATTACCTTAAATAAAACCAAACCAATAATGTAATACAGTTTTTTCAAAAATTCAATCAATTGTGAACTCTTTAAAAAAAAAGATTGTTAATTAATCATATTCTAGACTGAAAGTTTTTTGACAACCCATTTGCAATATATTTATTTACATATTAAATCCATACTAATATTACAAATGCGAAAGTAACTCTGTCTGTCCGTCTGTTACCTTTTACCGTCTAAACCAGTGCACCGATTTTAATGAAATTTGGTACACAGATAGACTAGACCCCGAGAAAGGGCATAGGCTACTTTTCATTGTGGAAAATGGTTGGGGGCTTAAGAACGTATAACTAAAACGGGAAACAATGAATGGAATGGCGGTCAAGAGTATTCAAGTAAAAAAAAAACAATGTTTCTCTTCGAGAGCTTTAGCTGCATGTTCCATTCTTATTGGTGTCCGCTGAAGTTTATGACAGCACATGTCAGTCTATTTTTGAAGGTTACGTTATTTTAGGTAATCAAATTTGCAATAATGCATTGTTAAGTACCTTATGTTTATAAACTTTAGTACTATCAAATTAAAAATCTCTCTAATCTTAGAGACGAACTTCTTAGCATTCCATGGATTCACCGTGCGGGTGCCGGGTCCATCGTGTGGCAGAGAGAGAAATCTCGAATAGACCCCAAGACTTGTGACTCGGCCGTAGGTTTAAAAGGGGCCCCTTTTGATGACGTACGTCAACACTCACCTTCACTACTAGTGCAGCTTTAGATACTCGTTCTAGTATAGAACTTACTGCACTTCTGGACAAGCCTAGGTCTTTAAGCAGGTTATAGAGAGATTTTGCTGGTATACCTCTCGCTCCTACTTCTACAGTGTATAAATTAACTACATAGCCATTTTTTGTTAATTCGTTTTGAAGGTCGTAATACTTATTTTGTTTCATCACGTGGTTTTTAGGTATATATGTTTCCCACGGTACGGTAAGTTCTACAAGGACTATGCGTTTCGTAGCCCTAGAAAAAAGGAAAATGTCCGGTCTGGATGACGAAGCACCCACATCCTCTGGGATTTTGTAGTGCTTTTCATACGTGTCTATTAAAATAGTCCAATCAGGTGCTGAACCCAGGATTGGGTAAGGCTTGTTCTTGGAGTTTGAAGTTGAGCCCGCTTTTACAAAGTTAATTTGTCTTTTGTTTATCGTCAATCCCTTTTGGGCTCTAGCTACCGAAAGGCTTACGGCTTCACGTATGATTTCAAGTACTCTGTCATGGCGCTGTAAGTAATGACACCTATAAAGGAGCCCCTTGCATCCCACCAATATGTGCCTTGCTGTACATATCGCCTCACCACAAGTATAGCAACATTTTTCAGAGGGTTTTCCCCACCTTACCAAGTTACTCTGGTCAGGGAGGGTCATTTGGAAAGCGTTCAGATAAAATTTTAATAAGGCAGGAGACCAGTCATATAGCAAGGTGCGCCACTTCAGAGCTAATGGGATACAAAACTCACCTACGGTTAACGGTAAATTTTACGGTTGTTGGTCTACCTTATTGAGGTCATTCATGAAATTTCCAACAACTACCTCTAATAATGGTGTACGTCCTTTGTAGTCTATCTTTCTACCAAGAAATTTGAAAGGCACTGCCTCTGCAACTCTGCATTGTGGCAACTCTTTGGCCACTTATGGAGAGTCCCGGATCGTAAGAAGTATATTTGGTATCTCGTCTACCCAGACATAAACAATGACATTTACTTGGTTTTGCCCTCATTCCCTCCGTCCATGTACAGAACTCATTAATATCATTCAACAATTCTTGACACTGTTTGGGATTGCGTGTAAGTATTGCAGGACGACCTCGCAAAGGCTAAAATTGACTCAGTGTACTTATTGTTGATTTTAAACCGGTAGCCCCATTTCTTCTCACGGGATATTAATTTATCTACTAGAATATTTATAACTATATTAAATACAATTGGTGATAAGCAGCACCCTTGGAATAGTCCCACATTATATTTAAGTGGTTTTGAGTATTCCTTGTTTACTGCTATAACGAATTTTAAGTGATTATAATATGAATTAATTATGTCAATAATAATTACAGCAGGAAAGTTATACCATTTTAGGGCAAATAACATAAGTTCATGCTACACGGAACCAAATGCGTTATCTAGGTCTATCCAGCAGACTGTTATTTGTCTGTATTCTGGCATCTTGTGTAATGTTGTTTAATATTAAATTGGTCCGTTGGTTTATATACCTCTACACTAACACAACTATTCACATACATAGTCTAGTCAACAAGTGCTTTTTAGGTTAATTTTTTTGCCTTCTCTTATCATTATGATTGAGGTGTCATTCGATTTGGAATGGAATCTAGATATTTTTTTAGAAATTCCTAATTTTTGCTCGCAAAAATTGCAATAGTTATGAACAATTTAGTGAAAATAAAAAAAAATGGTGTTTCGTTATTTGCCAATTTGTCGAAAACTATTTAAGATACTTCCGATTTAATAAAAGATTAAAAATAAGAGGATATTTACTAAAAAAAAGTCCGGAGTCCTGGAACTGTAGGATCAATATTTATAACTTTTCCAGAGGGTTGAAAATACGGTATGGTCCCATCTGGCCCGGTTCCTTGGCCAGGTGGCAGGCTAAATGCCACAAATCAAGTGGTACGCTCGAAAACGGTTGGCCTGGCTTACGCCCCTTCGGACCTTGATTGAACAAACATGATTTAAACTGATTAAATATGAAAATAGGACAGAGGCTCATGACCTATTCATCCTACAAAAAAAATGTATCCGTATTTTAGAAAAATTTCGTGTGCCTAACAGTTGTAAGCCACACTTAATCAAACTAAAAACACTAACATTACCCAGCATGTACATTTTAGAATCTGCTATGTTCTTAAGGAAACATCTCGACTTGTTCTCTTTCAATAAAAATACCCGACGCCAAACCCAACTTGTTGCACTAGAACCAAAACTAGAAATTGTAAAAGAGGTCCCACATACACCATAACAAAAATATATTAACACCTTGCCTAATGATATCAAAAACGAACCCGACCAAAATAGATTTTATAAAAAACTAAAATCACTACAGATATGTTACTACAGTTTAAACGAATATCTAGATGAATTTAAATATATCCCACTCTCACGGCATTAATATTTGAAGAAAAAATATTTATGTGTAAAAAAGTATTTGCATCCCACCAGCTCGGAAAAGTCGTTTTTACCCTCTAGTCTAGAGGATAAAGTAAATTTGAATTTAGAACATCGTGTGTACTGAGGTTTTGAATTCAAAACATAATTTAACCTATTTATTTCTACCTCCTTGGTGCCGAATTCATCATACATTTATTTTTAATATGTTAAAAACTCATACGCAGAACCTCCTTGGTGTACTTTTTTTTTAAACGCTTTGCGCGCAATTTTCTTTTCACGTATGGAGGATAGAGGTAAAGAATGTTATTTCAAATGGCAGAATGAATCAATTGTAATAGTATTGAAGTATACCGAGTTAAATAATTAAATATTATTGACTACTAAAATAGCAACTAATACATAATTTCAACTACTTGTGTAGTACAAAATAATGTAGTAAATATTACATCAAATAAAAAATTACTATTTTGAGAAAACATGTAGGTACAATATATTTCGAAGTCAAAACTTCTTTTGTGGGCTGTCAATTGAATTCTAGCGTAACGCTCGGGAGTGATCAGAAATCTTCGGGTAAACTCGGAACCATAACCATTGGCCATCTAGAAATGCCTCAGCCTTTCCCATTGGCCATTTAAAAATGCGTCAGCATTTCTAGATGGCCATGCTCATAGCCTGTCACGGTAGTGATCATAAAAGTATTTAGTAGGAGTTAGGTAAAGGAGAAATAATAAAAGGTTAATAGATACAAATATATTTAAAAAAAATGAGATTAAATGGATGAAATGATAGTAAAAAAAAAAAAAAAGACAAACTTAGAAACAAAAAAAAATTAAGAATTGAGAGGGTTCAGTGGCTTTTGTGGCTGAGAGGGTTCAGTGGCTTGCAGCAGGGAAGGACTCGCGGGTTCAGCAGCCCGCAGCAGGTTCAACAGCCCACAGCAGGATCAGTAGACTGCAGCAGAGAATGGCTCGCGGGTTCAACAGCCTGCAGCAGGTTCAGCGTTCACAGCAGGATCAGTAGACCGCAGCAGAGAATGGCTCGCGGGTTCAGCAGCCTGCAGCAGGTTCAGCGTTCAGCAGCCCACAGCAGGGAATGGCACTTTTGTATCATATACTTTGCACCTTTCAAGGTATCTACATGTTACTTGCTTCGAAACCAAATGTTCTCCAGATGTTACCCTCTTCGAAGCTAAATGTTGTCTGACCATCTCAGTTTCCTAGATTTTACATGAAAACTTTCAGTGGTTCAAGTCTAGAATAAGAGAACAGTTCATTTTATAATTAGCGGCCAGAGAGAATTAGACCTAAAAACTATACAACCTTATGAAGATGGTAGAGGTTGCTTAGCGATGATTGATGTTTGAAGTATTATGACATGAAGTACTTAAATAAATAAAATTTTAGAAAAACTGGGTTTTTACAGGTTTGGAGTGAAATAAATACATAAAGAATACTACTATTATAACAAGAAAAATATGCTTTATCGTGAGGACACGATTGAAAAGATATTAGTTCTATGAAAATTTGGTATGTAGGTATCCACATAGTCTCCTATGAATAAGTGGTGATTTTGGGATGAAATAGGAAGAAAATGTAAGCTTACATATTGTTTAAAGCCAATATGTAACGTTACAAGCCACGCCCTCCGGTTACACCTGTGTAGTTTCCAAGGTAAGCTATCAAATTCTGAGTTATAAGTTTTCACTTCTATCAGCAGTTCCTATGACTGCCAATGATTATTTTTTTCATGAATTATGAGTAGTACGTTTATTTATTTCCTTTAAAATGTACCCTGATGCAAATTTAGCGCTTCTATAATTTAATGCATTTGGGCGGACACTTTTTCATGTACACATAATTATGCATAGCTGGGCATTAACTCGTTAATCCGTTAATCGTTAATTAACGAAGTTAACATTTTGATTAACGCATTAACTTTTAAGTTAACTTTTAAAAATGTTAACGAACATGTTAACTTCCGTTAATTATGCAGAAGTCCGTTAATCGTTAATCCAATGCTTACTATTTACCGCACGGCACCTCGGCGCGGCGCAAAAAACAGGTTCAGACAAGTATGAAACGAAAAGTGCTGGGCGCAGTGTGACCATATGGGGCGGGTTCCTGCAATTTTGGCAGGATTGAGGCGTCATTTTAGCCTGTGGCATCATCGGTTGACGTTATATGAAAATAAATATAATTTTGTTATCATAAGTCATATTTCCGATAATCTCGAGTTCTTTTTGGCTGAAAATTTGAGCATAGACATACTCGAATTTGACTGACGTTTACAATTTAGTTGAATATTTCACACATCCCTAGTAAACAAAGTAGATTATAGTAATCCATAGCTAGTGGGGAACTCCCCGATAAATTCAATCATACTTTTTCGATCGTTTATCTGTATTGTAACTTTATTTTAATAAAATCGGTGGTAGTTCATTTCAACTAACCAAAGAAAAGTTGAATAAAATGAACAAATCAATGTATAAGAATGAAGAAATGGAGGTATACAACGAAAATTCCAGTGTTTAACATCTTACTAATATTGTAAATGGCAATTTTTGGATGTTGTAATGATTTTTGTTTCATCACGTCAGAACGTCTGGGAACGGGAAAGGATTGGGTTGAAATTTGGAAAACAGCCCTCAAACGCTGCAGTTGAACGTCTGCTATCCACGGGTAAAGACATTTTAACACCAAAGCGAGCCTCGCTTTCAGACGAGAACTTCGACATGTTAATTAATGTTCATGAGGGGGAATAGATACCTATGCGCATTATGCCCGACGATTAAATGACACATTAAATTAAATTAAATAAAAAAAAATTGGCAGTCATAGAAACTGCCGATAGAAGTGAAAACTTATAACTCAGTATTTGATAGCTTACCTTGGAAACTACACGGGTGTAACCGGAGGGCGTGCCCTGGTCATCATGGCATGGCCATCTAGAAAAGCAGCAGCATTTCCTATTGGCTGATGCATTTCTAGATGGCCATGCCATGATGCCCAGGCCACGCCTTTTCAGCATTTTCCATTGGCTGACGCATTTCTAGATGGCCAATAGCTATGATCCCGAGTTTACCCGAAGATTTCTTATCATACCCGAGCGTGACGCTAGAATTCGATTAACAGCCCACGAAAAATCTGTCTCGGCGCGCCTAAAGAAGTTTTCACTTCAATAATAAAATTAAACTCTACAAGTATTTGGTTTTTTCCTAACTTGTTAACTTCCAGAACCTAAACCAACATGTTTTGTAAGTTCAATAACGCAACGATATAAAAATCCAATACGCATATTAACGGATTAACGATTAACGTTAACTTCCGTTAATTCTTACGAAATGTAACGCTTTAACGTTTAACGAAGTAAACTTTTTTTGTAACGGATTAACGATTAATGAAGTTAACTATTTGATTAACGGTGCCCAGCTATGCACATATGAAACTCCTTACCTCAATCGGTTAACTTTCCATATTTTAACGTCAAATTGTTATTGTAAAAACTATGGCTAAATCTTATACCTTTAAACGAGCAATTCTTGTACCTATATAAAAATGTATATATATATATATAGAATCTGAGTCTCGGAAACGGCTCTACGGATTTTCATGAAATTATGTATGCAGGGGATTTCGGGGACGATAAATCGATCTAACTAGGTCTTATTTAAAAAAACGCATATTATGCGCGTTTTTAGACAATTAAAAACTGTCACATTAGACATTAGAATGTGAAGGTAAATTTCGCCGCATGACGCGACAGCATAATTAGCTCAGACGGGAAGTCGCCGCTCATAGCGGTCACGAATTAGTAGCTCCGGGTTCGAATCCAGACGGGTTCGCTTTTTTTTCAATTCGTTTTTTTTAAGAAAATCTATTTCTTGTAGTCTTTTATCTGTAGGTATCAAAGTATATTTAGTATTTAAACCGAGCAAAGCTCGGTCACCCAGGTACTAAACTTAAAGTTTAAAACTTAGGTTAAAAACAATAAAATTGAATACAAGTGAAAAACCGAAATACCATAACAATATGTGATTCTAGCGACCAAGAAGTTTATTTGACGCCAACAGAATTGACTGAAACTGAAAATGCGCAAAGCGTTTAGTAATTACTTGTAAAATTACGTGTTGCACTCGAGTGCAAAGATTTTTCACCTTGTGCCCTTTTGATTCCCTTGCTACGTTCAGGATTCTAATTTTTGAATCCTTCGTTACGCTCGAGATTCAACTTTAGAATTCTTCACTTGCTCGGTCATCAAAATTGAGCACGCGGTTAAAAAGCCACTTTGAGAGTGCAAAGTGGCTTTTTTGTACAATAATAAATAACTATTAAGTACATCAATTCTGTACCTACTTTTACTTATGACGAGCGGCCCGTTCCGGCTTTGCTCGGAGCCTATGACACTCAGAAATAATGTGGCTTTCTATTGGTGAAAGAATTTTTAAAATCGGTTCAGTAGATGCCGAGATTACCCCTTCCAATTTAACAAACACACAAAGGAGACGGCTCATTTCTGCCCCAGGTCGTTTCAAGTTTAGGTACTTAATTAGCCCCGGAGACCTAAACAAGTTATTTAATTAAAATAACATATAATTAAATAATTCAAACTGTACATTCAATACTAACCTGCCAAGCGGGGATTGCAAATTGGTGATTTAAAAGTACCTGAATGACTATGTATAAGTAATTTTGTATTATGGTACTGTAGTTCCATAAAACCAAACTAGATGGCGTTGTACGGCGCTAAAACACGCTTGCGAAGTTTTTGTGAATTTAAATAAGCCTGTTAAGGTTTAGTTCGTAATTTGTCTTTCGGTTTCGGTTTCTTTCGAGGTTCGGGGTTCTGGCCCAATTTGAACATTCTTATTATTTGTACCTATGTGTACAGATTATAGTCAAAGTCAGCCATGTTTTTCTCTTTTATTGGTTAGTTGAAGTTTACGTACAGTAAGAATTCGTTCGAAAATCGATTCGCTCGAAACTCACACAACACATGGAATTTCTTTAATTTTCCAAAGGTTTCGTATTTTTTTGTGGTTTGGCCGAATCTCCGGTCCTTCTCTGTGTTGAGTCAACATTATTTTGAGCACAGTAACTAAGTCGCAAAGTAATTAATTTACTACCTTCTTTTAGTAGTAAGTACATAATCACGTTCTTGATTACCTACTTGCGCCGTTATTTTTTTTCAATGTTTTAGTTGATATCTTTCAAACCCCGCTATGCAGGATAAAAACATAAACGGTTCCTCAATATATATTAAAAATCCTATACAATGATCCAATTTTGGTCAAGTCTCTTGCACTTTTTCTGTGGGGCAAATGCCCATGGAAAATGGGCCGTCTCCTTTACTTCTTTATAATATTAGTATAGATAAGATAACATATTGTAGGTATAGTCGTATATTGCCATTCCCTTACACGGTAAATGCTTAGCTTACTTACTTGTACTTTGTCAGCTTTGTGTTATGCAATAAATGATTGATTGATTGAATAAAAAATTGAAAAAAAATCAGGCACCTACAAGATAGATCAATGAACAATAATCCATCCATAATATATGATATGCCGGTTTTTTAGACGCCGCGTCTATGCCGTAGCTGTCTCGCGGAGCTCTATAGTCCAGTAACTTTATACATTACGGTATGCGTTAAATTCGGTAGATCAGATTTTTTGCAGACTTGTTTCTGATGTTGGCCTAATGATTAATCCAAGTTTGTGACCTCTAATTGCGAACGCAACTTTGTCAAAAATCGAAAAAAAACCGTTTATTTTTCAAATTTTGGCAATTATAACCCTAAACGACTAGTTTTTGAAAAAACTTTCTAGGAGCGTTTATAAAGTAGACTAAATTTGCTACAAAATGACACTAGAATTGTCTCTGTACACCCAATAGTTTCTGAGAATACGTCTTTCAAAGTTTATAATTTTTTTCGAACTTCGCAATTTTTTGCAATATTTTAACTCCTACTTGACCACTTTATGGCACAGTTACTGCGGTTTTTAACCCCCGACCAAAAAAAGAGGTGTTATAAGTTTGACGTCGAAGTCAAACACACAGTGTAAAGTACACACATACAGCTCTGTCTCTCTGTGTATGCGAGGATGTATCTGTCTGTGTGTGTATCTATCTATGGCACAGTAGAGATCAAACGGATGGGCCGATTTCGAAGCGGTTTATTTATAAGAAGATTAGTTTTTGTGTTGATATTTTGAGCCATTTTTAGTTAATATCGATTCAAGATGGCCGCCTCCACCAAATGACGGACCAAATATTTCATCACAATCTACCTCAATATGGGTATGAAAGGGCTTGACTAGTAGAGTACCTACTATACAGTGTAACAAATTTCAAATCACAAAATAGCGAATTACATAATTTTTTTTAAAGGGCTTGACTAGTAAACTATTATACACTATGACAAATTTATATTTATACTATATTGAGGAAGTTGTGAAAAAAGAAACGTATTTCACCATTTTGTGGTTGCGGCCATCATGGATTTGAAATGTATCATAGTGTATAGTAGTCTACTAGCCAAGCCCTTTCATTTGATACCCATAATAAGGCATTAGTGAAAAAAAAATGTAATTCGCCATTTTGTGATTTGAAATTTGTTACAGCGTATGGGCATTTCTCATTTCCAAAAAAAAAGTTAAAACGTCTTTCTGATATTTTTTTATGAAATTAGTTACTTCTTAGTCTTGCAAAAAATGCCAAAAATAATGGCTGAGCTTACAGCCTTTTTGGATAGCGAGTTATAGGGTTTGAAAAAAAAACAACCCATGGGAGTGACATTCCATGCAAAAAGTTTTACATGGGGATGAGATAAGTGCTGCAGAAATGATGCAGTTTTTAAGATGATGACAAGAAAAAAACCATAGTGTTAAAAAAATGTTTATTTGTCGTTCCTTCACATTTTCGTTTGTGTTGGCGAATTTCTTCTGCAGTTTTGGGGCGTTCTTTGTTTTAGCCATCTAAAACGAAAAATATGCGAATAGAGCAAAGCATGCTACCACCCATGCAACCATACCCTAATAACATTACAAACTAAAACCATTATTCACAACTAAATCACTTCTATGGAATATAAGGACCCATCACTGCTTTCATTTTTATCCACGGAACCATGGAAGTGACATCCATGGAAGTGACATTTTTCCTTTTAAAGCTCAAAAACACAATCTCAAATTCAAGCCTGAACAAGCATTTTTAGCGACATGTATTTAGCATAGCAATGAACCAAAACCATCAACCCAAAGTGCACAATTGCAAGCAACATACCTGCCTTTAATTATATCCACTGTTGTGACAGCTTATGCTTGACAACTCATGAGAATAGAAATTCGAAGTGATTTTTTTCGTCGTTATAGCAACACCGGCGCAAACTGTCACCTGAATTCAAATATGGCAGATCTGATCTGGCCTCTGTTAAGTTTCATTCGGATCCACACATTATAGTTTTTTATTCCTGACTGTTGTGACATACGTCTATGGATGTGACAAAAAAATTTATCACAAGCTTTAAATGAGCACCCAAGATTTGTTAACAGCTTTAGGTTCGTATTTTTTAGCATAAATGAAGTAAAGGTATCATAGATTATATTAGTGCTTATTACTACACAGAGAGGGTTCACACGGCGCGGCAGATTTCCATATAAAATTGAATTCAATACACACGATGCGGTTTACAGCCGCGGCGGCTGCGGCAGCCGCGCGGCGCCCGCGTGGCTGCGCGTGATTCTTGCGCAGTAGCTTTCCGGAGCAGAAACCGCGAAAACCTGCGGTCTCGTGAGTATTGAAACAAAACCGTCGCGAGGCGCGGCGCCGCGCCCGCGCGCGGCCGCGTTTGGCAGCCGCGCCGTGTGAACCGGCTCACAATCTCTAGAACATAAATATAGATCACAAATATTTTTTGTTCTTGCAAAACCGGTGTGATCACACACACAGAAGGGACATTTTACGTGCTTATTAAAATCCTAAAAAAAAAATATTCATAAAATTAAAAAAAATCCCCCTGAATTATTAGTAATTTACTAGTACTTTATTAGTACAATCAAATAGTTACGATATTTTAATTGCATTTAATAGAAAATTAGCAATCACATGTTTTTTTGTCAAAAATGAGAAATACCCGTATAGTACTCTATTAGTCAAGCCCTTTCAATTGATACCCATATTGAGGTATATTGTGATGAAATATTTGGTCCGCCATTTGGTAGAGGCAGCCATTTTGAATCGATATTCACCGAAAATAGCTCAAAACATCAACACAAAACTTAATGTTCAAATAAAAAAACCGCATCGAAATCGGCCTATCCGTTTGAGCTCTACGGTGCCATAGACAGATACACAGAGAGACAGACCTGTATGTGTGTATGTCTGATAGACAGACAGACTTCGACGTCAAACTTATAACACCTCTTTTTTTGGTCGGGGGTTAAAAACCGCAGTAACTGTGCCATAAAGTGGTCAAGTAGGAGATAAAATACTGCAAAAAATTGCGAAGTTCGAAAAAAATTATAAACTTTGAAAGACTTATTCTCAGAAACTATTGGGTGTACAGAGACAATTCTAGTGTCATTTTGTAGCAAATTTAGTCTACTTTATAAACGCTACTAGAAAGTTTTTTCAAAAACTAGTTGTTTAGGGTTACAATTGCCAAAATTTGAAAAGTAAACGGTTTTTTTCGATTTTTGACAAAGTTGCGTTCGCAGCTAGAGGTCACAAACTTGGATTAATCATTAGGCAAATATTATAAACAAGTCTGCGAAAAATCAGATCTACCGGATTTAACGCATAGGTACTACTCCATACTTTCAGGCGACAAAGTTACTGGACTATTAGTTTCAGCGTAAAAAATATCTTAAGTATCATTAGTTCGAAATTATTGAGGAATAACAACCTTCATTTTGTAATCTTATTTTGTTAATAACCATCGCATTTATTTATGTGCTAAAAACCCATAAAAACATTTTTTCTAGACGTCATTCTGAATCGAAGGAGGTATCATCACACATGTTTAGGAGCTTTATGTCTATTTTGCTATTTTTGAACTTGTTGACTAGACTAAATGATTAGAAACACTTTCCCACATAAATAGTACATAAAAAAAAATTGGCAGTCATAGGGACTGCCGATAGAAGTGGAAACTAATAACTCAGAATTTGATGGGGCATTTTGCAAAATACGCTGGTCAAACGCGGGTGCCTATGACCATGGTCATCTAGTTCTAGATCATCCGAGTTTACCCGGAGATTTCTTTAATTTACGAACGTGACGATTGAGCTCAATTCACATGCCACGGAAAATCTGTACCTGTACTGTGGTGCGCTATAAGAAGTTTTCACTTCAAAAGAAATTTAATAAAGTTAGGTAATGTAGATCTGCCAAGGAAAAGTCCACGTGACTTTTCCTCGTTGGATTCGACTCTACGAGTCAGTGTTGTATAATGGTTATGTAAGAAATCTTACTTACCTTACTGTCGGATCTTACCTCAGTGTTGGTTATGCAAGATTACTAACCTACATAACCATCACTAAGGTAACATCCTTTGAAGGTTCAAGATTTATCGGGTGTTTAAGCAACTTAGTGACTTCAGAGTTGATTTTTGTCATAATACTGTTCGCCAGAGTTCAAAAAGAAAAATGTATTGTATCCTGCATAATATAGTCTAGTTACATAAAAGCTAACGGCTACAGGTGTATCAGTGATGCATAGTTTTAAAAATAATATTAATAGCCGAAAACCGGTATTTTTGCTGTTTTTTTTAAATAGATAGGATATGAAATATAGGCTACAAAATAGTATAAAATTAAAACAATTTATATGTATATTCAATTTGCGCCAATATTTGGTTTTCTAAGGAGATAGGCATGAACCTCCTATCAATTTTGTTGTGGCAACTGACAGGAGCTTCACGATGCCTAGAAATAGAAAGTCTTCAATAAATGTAACCGCTATATAGAAACGCCGTAAATATACTTTTGCCTACTTCGATACCTAAAGTTTATGTATAAGTGAGTGGTATTTTGTAACATGAATAGCCTACAACCTACTACCCAATTAAATAAATACCTAAACTTATTAAGATAATCGTTATGAGTATTTTGAAAGAGGTACACGAGGAAAAATGAGTCATTAATAAAAGCTATGTACGATAAACTCTTTTTATACAAAAAAATAAACCGACTTCAAAACCACAAATAGCAAAAGCGAAAAATAAGTTAATGTAATTAATATATAAGCGCTACTCACACATCTACTTGAAACCGGTGCCTGTCAAGTAAGAAAGCTCGTAGATAGATACCTACTATGTACGTAGTAAGTAGGCATATGTAAGATGTAAGTAGTATCTAATATCAATTTTTTTTTTTTCATATTTCATAGAGTGACGAGACGAGAAGGTCATGTGCCTGATGGTAAGCAACATGCCTGCCACATAACAACACAGTGACACGCAGCTATTGGAACACGAAGATTCCAAATCATTACCTAGCACTGCACTGCGCTCGTCACCCAGAGATCTAAGTTGTTATATCTCTAAGCCCTGTAATTTCACTGGAAACATTGCCCTTCAGACCGGAACACATGAATGTTTGCACATTACTGCTTGGCGGTAGAATATCTGGCAAAGGTGTGGTCCTTCCCCAGGCGGACTCTGCCAAGAGTCCTACCACTACAATTATCACTACACCATCTATATTCTACTTGTAAGACTTGGCTGGCACCGACTTCAAATAGATTAGTGAGTAGGGCTTATAGTATAGTAATTATATTAACTTATTTTTCGCTTTTGAGTGTCTATTTGTGGTTTTGAAGTCGATTTAATTTTTGTATAAAAAGAGTTTATTTTACCCTTTTTAGTGCAACACAAGTTTTCAACAATGCATTTACACAATTTCGTGTTGACAGAATCGACTTTCAAAACTTTTGTGAAATCGACAACCATGTCATCCAGACAAATTTTAGTTTTTTGTCTATATTTCAGCCGATTTTGATAAAATTTATATGGGACCATTCCGAAAACATACCCATCCGAACGCAAAATGAAATTTTGAAATTGATACGGGCGTTCTCGAGAAATCAGGTAACATACATTAAAAAAAAAAATCTAGTGGTAGAATTGATAACCTCCTCCTTTTTGGAAGTCGGTTAAAAGTGGATCGAAAAAAGTGAAAAACTAGGAGATACCAATTAATTTTTTCACTATTGTAGTTTTTTTTTTTTACTTTTATAGGCTTACACTTGACCGCCATCTCACCTGATGTTAAGTGACGATGCGATCTACGATGGGGCGTGTTTACCTAGAAGAAACCGATTTACTCTCGATTTGAAGACACAAAGATTGTAATCAACAGGGATAACCCACTCAGGCAACGCATTCCACAGCCTTGACGTTCTTATCACAAAAGTAGAGTCAAATCTCTTCGTTCGCGTCTTTGGAACATCAACGATGAAACGATGTCATTTTTTCGAGCTACGAGCATTCCGATAGAAAAAAGGGCAAGGTGGTATTAGATCATTAGATTTACACTTGACTACCATCTTGCATCATGTTATGCGAAGACTTGTGGTCTACGGTGGAGCGTGTTTACCTAGAAAAAAAAACCGATTCACTCTCAATTTGAAGACTCCAGTATTGTAACCATCGGGAAAACCCCACTCAGGCAACTATTAACTATTTATTAGCTATTAATTATTATTAAGTACTGGCTGAACCCGCTACTTCGTTCGCGTACGTTGATCTTCCGAACTTACATTAGATACAGTAAGCTACGGTAGCTACAATAGCTACAGTAGCTACAATAGCTACAGCTACAATAGCTACAGCTACAGTAGCTACAATAGCTACAGTAGCTACAGCTACAGTAGTACAATTAAAGAAGACTGATTGTATAAAACAACAATATAATATTGCATGTACATAGCAATCTTAATAGGCATTTTTCAAAGTAAGTGGATATATGTGAAAAGCGTAAGTAGAATGGGTCCTATCTTCTTGAATAATAAGTAGGTCTGGCTTAAACTAATCACAGCTCTTTTAAAATCTGCTCATATATTCCAAGAACCGACAGGCCGACGTCAATATTTGAGTAGGTTAAAACTTGTCACATGTGAAAGGCAAGGCCAGCTGAAAACATGTCACAAAACTTTTTTTCTGTTGTTTGTGGTAGAATAGTTATTTGTTATACAAGAGTGCAAAGTGGCTTTTTAACCGCGTGCTCAATTTTGATGACCGAGCAAGCGAAGGATTCTAAAGTTGAATCACGAGCGTAGCGAGGGATTCAAAAATTAGAATCCTGAGCGTAGCAAGGGAATCAAAAGGGCACAAGGTGAAAAATCTTTGCACTCGAGTGTAACACGTAATTTTTCATCCCCCCCTAGCGAGGAAATTACTAAACGCTTTGCGCATTTTCAGTTTCAGTCGATTCTGTTGGCGTTAAATAAACTTCTTGGTCGCTAGAATCACTTATTATTATTATGGTATTTCGGTTTTTCACTTGTATTCAATTTTATAAGTTTTAAACTTAAGTTTATTTAGCCATGGTTTTAACAATAACAATATGACGTGAAAATATGGAGAGTTGACCGATCGAGGTAAGGAGTTTCATGTGTACATGAAAAAGTGTCCGCCCAAATGCATTAAATTATAGTAGCGCTAAATTTGCATCAAGGTACATTTTAAAGGAAATTAATAAACGTACTGTTCAGAATTCATAAAAGAAAAATATTGGCAGTCATAGGCACTACCGATAGAAGTGGTAACTTATAACTCAGAATTTGATTTTTACTTTGGAAACTACGCGTGTGAAACCAGAGGGCGTGGCTATGAGCATGGCCATCTAGAAATGCTGACACATTTTTAAATGGCCAATGGGAAAGGCTGAGGCATTTCTAGATGGCCATTGGCTATGGTCACGAGTTTACCCGAAGATTTCTTATCATTCCCGAGCGTGACGCTAGAATTAAATTGACAGCCCACGAAAAATCTGTCTTTGGCGTGCCAAAATAAGTTTTGACTTCAAAATATATTGTACCTACATGTTTTCTCAAAATAGTAATTATTTATTTGATGTTATATTTACCTACTACATTATTTTGTACTGCACAAGTAGTTGAAATTATCTATTAGTTACTATTTTAGTAGTCAATAATATTTAATTATTTAACTCGGCAACTCTGCATATTTCAATTCGATTACAATTGATTCATTCATAGCATTTCAAAATGTTTTGCCATTTGAAATAACATTCTTTACCTCTATCCTCCATACGTGAAAAGAAAATTGCGCGCAAAGCGTTTAAAAAAAAGTACACCAAAGAGGTTCCGAGTATGAGTTTTTAACAAATTAAAAATAAATGTATGATGAATTCGGCACCAAGGAGGTAGAAATAAATAGGTTAAATTATGTTTTGAATTCAAAACCTCAGTACACACGATGTTCTAAATTCAAATTTACTTTAACCTCTAGAGGGTAAAAACGACTTTTGCGCCCTGATATCGAGGAGCAAAAGTACTCTTTCCGAGCTGGTGGGATGAAAATGCTTTTACACGTCGTCTAGCGTGAAGGGACACGGCAGGTGTGTCAGGGTCGAGGTTAGGGGTTGATTGCCTCTTTAGATCGGTCTGTCTTCTTGTAAAAGATTTTGAAACAGTTGTCTGGCAGAATTATGTATTAAAATAATAATGTATAAAAATTAGAGCATCAAAATTTACGTGCAGTAAAGTTATTATTTTGGGAGTTTTAAAGGGCCTGCAAATTAAAATGGCACACGGAATCTGTCTGGGAGTATTGGCGACTGTTTTCTAAGGCCTATAATACTCGTGCAAAACTTAGGAGAATTTACGTGAAGTAATTGTTTTATGTACCTTCATTACCTGATTATCTCAAAATAGGCCGTCTAAAGGTACAAGTAAATGTGCAAAAGTACAAGTTCGCGCTGAGACAAGCAAGCAAGCAAGCTAGCGGGTAGGCATGCGTTCTTAGTACATACCTACCAACAATTCTCAAACGTCCACATTTCGTTCGTCACAAAATACGTAACATCTGGCATCTGGAAGCCCTGGAGTCTTACTCGGATTAAGCAATCCCGGACACGAAAAATTTGCTAATCGGACAATGGGCGTTAAAGACGTACGTCATAACTTCGAACACGTTTCTTTAGTCCCCTGAGAATGCGTAACAAGATCATTGTGTGATGTAAATTACTTAGTTCTTATTTACCAACTTCCTACGTCAAATAGGTAATAAAGGGGCTCGGCTCAGCTTTACCGCTTACGAAATTCTTTCTGCGTAGAGATGAAACAGGTGCCCGTTGAACGCAAAAGGTTTTACAAACAAAGTTGAAAACAATACGATACTCGTACTTCCTAAAGCTTGTCGTCAGTCGTCACGTTGCATTTTGAATTGACGTCCGTAGGTAGTGAAATAAAATTGTCGTAATAAGGGGCAAAACACGTAGGTAATTTACCAAACATTTTTATTATTTTGATATTACTAATTTGCCTACAATCTACAACCATAGAATAGATGATACAATATTAAACTAACGACGTTTAAGTAGGCATTAGAAATATCTGGGGTACATCCTCGTCACCGGCAGTGCCGTCTTGTCTTTGCACATATGGAGCCCCTATGACCATAACAAAGGATTATTACTGGACTCGTCACTTAGTGGGTAGTAACTCTGCCTGCGAAGCCGAGGGTCGTGGGTTCGATTCCCATCTATCTAGTGCAAATATTTGTGTGATGAATTCAAATATTTGAACTGTGTCTGGGTGTTTCTATGTATTATAAGTATGTATTTAAAACTATATAAGTTGGTATTATATCAGCTATCTGGCCGTCATAGTACAAGCTTTGCTTAATTTGGGACCAGATGGTGCTGTGTGTGAATTGTCCACCAATATTAAATTTATTTATTTTTGATTTTTTGATTTTGCCTAAGAAAGTAGGTCTACAATATTTAACCGAGTTCAAACAGGACATCAAGTTTTTTTTTAGTTGGAAGCAAAATAGCTGCTATTTGATTGCTGAGTACGTTTTGATTTCCTCATAATGTTTTCCTTCGCCGTTTGTAACTTAACGGCATTACGCGCATGGCTTCGAAAATACAGTAGTGCGCGTGGGATCTGACCCCGGGGCTCCGGATCGGCAGTTGCCGCTCCTCCATCCAGTCATTTTAACACCCGACCAAAAAGAGGGGTGCTATATTTTTGACCTCGATGTCTGTAAGGGTATCTGTGCGTGTGTCTGTCTGTAGCGTCATAGCGCCGAAACCGATGGACCAAGTTCGATGTAGTTTTTTTATTTGAAAGCTAGTTTCCTTGCGCTGGTTCTTAACTATGTTTGGTTAATATCGATTCAAGATGGACACCTCCACAATATGGCGGATAAAATAGTTGTTCACAATCTCTCTCAATTTGGGTATCAAATGAAAGGTCTTGACTAGTAGCATATTAGGTTGGGGAAAAAGTCTTTTCGCATTATACTATGTATTATGAACAATATAATCTCTTTGGTTAGAGGACTATTTGTATTTGTATTTATTTATTACTATTTGTATCTGGATGGTTTTGGTATCATTAAAAGTAAAAATTTTGAAGAACATGATTTCAAATACATGATAGGAAAAATGTGTGATTTTTAATTATTTTTCGTACTGTCAAGATGAGTGAATAATTTAATGAAGAATTTCGCTACAAATTTTACTACTTATGAGACATAAGGTTTTCCTCTTATACCTATTTCGTATACTTTTTTTAAGAGTATTTGATGTGTGATTCTGTCGTAAGCCTTAGACATATCGAGTAGCATACCTATGGCATATTGTTTGTCTTTTATGGTTTCTAGAATGTTATATTTTGCCAAGATAGTAGATGAATTTCAACGAAATCCTATTGATTTTCGTCTAACAGTTGGTACTTTTCTAAAAAGGCGTTAATTTGGTTTGTTACTACTCGATATTCAGTGACATTCGAATTTCCGCTTATTTTTGGAATTCGTTTTACTGAACATTTTTTTTTTAAATAAAGAGTGACGAGACGATCTGGCCATGTACCTGATGGTAAGCAACATGCCTGCCACATAACAGCACAGTGACACGCAGCTATTGGAACATGAAGAGTCCAAATCATTGCCTAGCACGGCATTGCGCTCGTCACCCAGAGATCTAAGATGTTATACCTCTAAGCCCTGTAATTTCTCTGGAAACATTGCCCTTCAAACCGGAACACAGTAATGTTTGCACATTATAATAGTCATATTTTCAGTTTTTCGGGAAAGCTTTCTTGTTCTATAGATTGGTTTATTAGTGTAGTTACAACGGGTGTTATTTCTTGAGTGCAATGTTTGATTAGTGTTGGGGGAACATTATCCACGCCCCAACTTTTTTTATTAAGTAGAGCTTTGATAATTTTGAATACTTCTAGCTCAGTGACAGGCGAAAGAAACATCGAGCTTAGGTTTGACGTCGTTGTACATATGCTAGGATTAGTATTCGTGTTTGTGGTATTTACTTGGGCAATAGATGAGAAATAAATATATAATAGAAAATAGATGAGGTTTGCTACAAAACAAGGGTCATGTACTGTTAATCCATTTGATTTTAGTTTTACGTTCTGAGGTTTAATTAGAGCTTGTCCTTTAGTTGTTTGCTTTATTATTTTCCATATTGTTAACCTTATTACATGATTTTTCCACATTTTTAATGTAATTGATTTTCTAAGATATTTTAATGCTTTTCTTTAGTGTCTTTTTGTATAGATTGAAGTTTATGAGCATATAAATGCTACAATTGCTTATAGCAAATTTATTCATCTATACAATGTGATTTTTGATTTGTGCATTCCTTTAGCAAGAATCAAAATCACGTATAAAAGAAAAAATAACTGGAAATCGAAGGGTGTCAAAATTTCCTGTAAAATTAAAAGACAAATGTACCAAAAAAGTATTAAAAGTAAGAATGTTGATCACCTAATAGCCTACAAAAAATATACAAAAACAATGAAAAAAGTCATTTATGTAGCGCATAGGACCTTAAATTATATCAAGTACAAGCGGCCCGCTCCGGCTTCGCTCGAATAATAACCTAGATATCAACTGCAGCGCCATCTGCCGGGCTGATTTGTGAATCTAAACCTTCCAGGGCCCTACCCAAACGTATACAAAAAAATCATTCAGATCGGTCCAGCCGTTTAGGAGGAGTTCAATGACAACGAAAAGTGGCATTGATTTTTATATATCTTCTTATAACTGCGCTTTAATAAAATCTGCTTTTATCTCATATCAAACCGTATTGAATTCCAGTAAAGCATTTTATTGGAAAAGTTTCGAGACAGATCAGTTAGTAAGCTTTGCGATTACGTAAATTGAGCCCTAGATTGCTTATTAAAATAATGTTTTTGTCTATAAAAGATATTCCGGTTGAAAAAGAAAAAAAAATGAAAATGTTTATCTTCTCTTATATATAAAATTCTCGTGTCACATTGTTTGTTTCCTTACTCCTCCGAAACGGCTTTACTGATTTTTACCAAATTTTATACGCATATTCAGGAGGTCTGAGAATCGGCTACTAGCTATTTTTCATACCCCTAAGTATTAGGGGTTGTTCACCCCAAACATATTTTTTTTAATTTTTGGTATTTTTTTTTTTTTTTTTTTTTTTATAATGTGGCGTTAAAAATACATACAACCCTAAATTTTTACCCTATTATCACAAACCCCTGTTTTTTTAGAGCCATTTTAGTAATTTAATCATTTGAGAGTGAACTCCTAAACGACGGGACCGATTTGAATGTTTTTTTTGTGTGTGTATTCGAAGATGGTTTAAATTCACAAATAAGCCCGGCAGATGGAGCTGCAGACAGTGTCTAGGTTATGTCCGAGCGAAGCCGGAACGGGCCGCTAGTATAGATATAAATGAAAGTGAAAACAAAAGCAAAACGACATGGAAAGTTATAAAACAAAATACGTCACAAACAAATTCAATTCCTACAGCTATCGAATCACTATCAATTAATAAAAAAGAAATCAGAGACCATTCAAAAATAGTAGAAATGATCAGTAACTTTTTTATTAACCTAAAAAGCAACTCAAAAAAATCTGGCATACAGCTAACCCAAATTCAAACTCATTCCCAGAATTATATCCTACTAGTATATTATAGGTATTAGAAATTTGCTTGTTTGTGAAAAATAATACGACTTACAAAATAAATCATCCCGAGTGGAAAGCCTACGTTTAAATTACAAGTTTGATATCCGCATACTACAAGTTAACAATACCATGTATTATAAAAGTCCACTTAACACAGCTACAAAAGTTTTTAATAGTTTACCACTAGATATTAAATTTATAGAAGACATCCCTACTTTCAAAAAAGCATTGAAAAAGTGGCTAGTTAAAAAATCGTTCTATAATATACAAGGATTTTTTCAATCTTCAAACAATTACGTTACAAAAAGATATCTAGAATACCTAGTGCTTAGAATGTAAATAGTATTTTTAAATCGCATACTGTATAATTTGTATTAAAATAAGCAGTGTTACATGTTTTACATTCAAAATTCTTGTATTTATTTAGATTTATTTAAGTGCAAATTACATACTTTGCTTTATTTATATAATTATAAAGTTTTAATATTGCACACACAATACAGTGGGTAATAAATCTGTTGTTACTTTTTTAACATCGAATGTACCTACACAGTTTTAGGCAATAAATATTTTTGATTTGATTTGATGAGAAATGGTATTGGCCGGCACATTTAGCACATCGCACTAGCTCATTTATTTTTACATGGCTTGAACAATGAACAACCAGCGCCGGACCCTCATCTTTGAGGATTTCATAATCTACATCTACACTAATATTATAAAGAGGAAAGATTCGTATTTTTGTATGTTACGAATGAACTCAAAAACTAGTGAACCGATTTCAAAAAGCAGCTGGGCTGAGAGGATCACCTTGCTAGCATCCCACGGCAGAAATGATCTCATTTCCATGATAAGTCAATTTAGAAGGTGACCCATAACATTGCCAAAAAAAAATACAAATTTGGAATTTTATCTTTAACTTCCCGGAGTATAGCTCCCCTAAATGTTCCCTATGTCAACTAAATTGAAAGGATTTTTAACATCCACTTTAAGCAGCAGATCGCCACAATTTTGACTTAAAATAGGAGAATTTACGTGAAGTAATTGTTTTATGTACCTTCATTACCTGATTAGCTCAAATTAGGCCGTCTAAAGGTACAAGTAAATGTGCAAAAGTACAAGTTCGCGCTGAGTTATAGCTGTTGCAGTCCCGATAAACATTGTGGTAGAGGAGTTCTGGAATGGAGAACGCGAATTGTTAAGCGAAGCGTAGGAAGTCTAGATACAAAATGGAGTAAATATGGGTGGCAACTGGTGGCGGTTGAAAACGGGATC
Organism: Ectropis crepuscularia; assembly: GCA_963693475.1. Classification (NCBI taxonomy): domain Eukaryota; kingdom Metazoa; phylum Arthropoda; class Insecta; order Lepidoptera; family Geometridae; genus Ectropis; species Ectropis crepuscularia. Next base: position 24,047,142 of record OY856338.1, read on the forward strand.
GGAAATTAGCGTAAAGTGGTTGATGATAATAATTTCAATGAGTTGTGAATTTAAAATAGATTTATTTTAATAAACACAAAACTAACTCGTCCAATTTTTTAATTGACTAAGCGCAAAAGCATTATGGAAAGCATAAATAAATAAATATTGGTGGACAATTCAAACACAACACCATCTGACCCCAAACTAAGCAAAGCTTGTATGATGGCGGCCAGATAGCTGATATAATACTTATATAGTTTAAATACATACTTATTATACATAGAAACACCCAGCCACAGTGCAAACATTTGAATTCATCACACAAATATTTGCACTAGGTGGGAATCGAACTCACGACCCTCGGCTTCGCAAGCAAAGCTACTACCCACTAAGCCACGAGGCCAGAAAGGGGATTTCTTAGAAAATGATAACCAATGGGAAATCACTTCGAGAGAAGCTTCAATTTCCTGGACCTCTACCGCCTAACGAAAAACGCTTTGACGCTTTGACGTTGCTGTCTCTTTTCTTCTCGCTTGAAATGAAAGAGAAGGCAATGCCAAAGCATCAAAGCGCCAAAGCGTTTTTGTTAGGCGGTAGAGGCCCCGGTGTGCGTTGAGGCTGAGAGAGTTGTTTGTGGTAATAGTATTATTATTTTGTTTCCGCCTGGAATTATGGCACATTTTTAAAGACAATTTGTGTCAAGACATCACACATACAGCCCAACAACGAGACCTGGGTTATGATGTATATGTCGCAGCCGGATTGTACCTATAATCCGCCGTAATACATTACGGCTAGCCGTATTGAAAAACAGGGCCGTTTTGTAATGCGGCGGTTCAACGATTAGCCGCATTGTCATTGCGATGTGTTTTTCAATAAGGCGAACCACGTTCAGCCGCATTGTATTACTGCTTATATTGTAGGGTGATATTTAAAAAAATATCAATTTAAATAAACAGAATCAAAATTAATTTCATTCATCTGAAAAAACTGACCGATTACGTCTTACGATATTCCTTACTATTTTTTTACAACATTTTACCTTTCACATACAGTTTGAAAGCCCATAACTTGATATCGGTGACAGTACACCTAAGAAACATGGTGCACTTCCATAGACAAGGGTCTATCATCGAGATTTGACTCCGGGTGGGCTCCCGCCAAAGCTCTGCGGTCAGCCCTGAGTGTCGCTTCTCCATACTCGGCCTGCGCTCCACTACGGCTACTTGCATGGCTCGCTCCACTCAGGACCTTCCTTGAGCTTCTGGCTCTCGCATTTTTTTAAATACACTCTAGGGGCAGTAGCGCCAAGCGTTCAATCCGGCTGATCGTTAAACCGCCGCTTTACAAAACGGCCGTCAACCAACTAAGCCACCAGGCCAGCCAGTTTAATGTTCTTACACTTTAAAGTTTTGGTTTTTAATTTTGATCATTTGGAAAAATTTGGTCATGTACGTTTCATTTAGCATACCTACTTAACAAAAAATGTTGACCCCGTGCGAAGCCGGAACGGGCCGCTAGTACGTACGTGTGCATTATCTCGCGGCGATCATCCTGGGGGCTGTCCATTAAATCACGTGAGGTTCAAAAGGGGAGCGGTTCGGCAAAAATCACGAAATATCACAAGGGGAGAGGGGGTATAGTAAGATATCAAGTGTATAGTTCCGAAAAGCGGCGTGTAGTTTACCTTGACTCGCCGTTGCCAGGCAACGAATGAAGTCCTCGCGCGCCTAGAATAGGATTAGATAATATCTACTTTATACCGGTATTTAAAAATAATGTAATATTTTTTTTTAGATTTTTTGTAGGTAGTAAAAAATACAAGTGATTTTTGGTGGGGGTGGGGGAGTAGTTTTAAACCTCACCACGTATCACCAAGGGGGAGGGAGGGGTTAATTTTTTTTTTTGTTACCTTTTATTGGTTTACACTTGACCGCCATCTCACCTGGTGTTAAGCGACGATGCGGTCTACGATGAAGCGTGTTTACCTAAAAAAAACCGATTCACTCTCGATTTGAAGACACAAAGATTGTAACCATCGGGGAAAACCCACTCAGGCAACGTATTCCACAGCCGATACGTTCTTATCACAAAAGTAGAGTCAAATCTCTTCGTTCGTGTCTATGGAACATCAACCATGAAACGATGTCGCTTTTTCGAGCTACGAGCATTCCGATAAAAAAAGGACAAGGTGGTATTAGATCATGTAAATCAGTCGCACACTCTCCGAAGTGTATCCGATAAAAAACCGATAGACTAGCAATTTTACGGCGATGTTCAAGATTTTGTAGTCTTTTTCGCACAAGAGTATCATTGCCTATGAGCCTTTTGGCACGTCTCTCGATCGATTCATGAGCTTCCAGCTGATACTTAGCTGAACCATTCCAAAGGTGCGAACAGTACTCCATACAGGAGCGAATCTGTACTTGATATTATGTAAGCAACTGTTCAGACTTGAAGTACTTTCGCACCTTTGAGAGGACACCCAGTTTTTTGGCAGCTAGTTTAGCCTTAGACTCGATATACGAACCAAAGTTGAGCGTTGAGGTCAAAGTCACGCCCAAAAGCTCAAGACGGTCAGAAACCGGCACGGACACACCTCTAAAAGTTGGAGTCAGTTCGAATGGACTCCCTTTAGCGGAAAATGTTACAAAAACATCACGTGGTCAATGGACGCCAAGCCCCCTGGAGCAGCGAACGGGGGCGCGGCGCACCGGATGGAGGGTGCGGCACGCGGTGAAATTCCCGGAATTCCGCGACTCCACGCGCGCTTTTGATTTAGGAGAATTATTTCCTAATTGGGTTTAATTACTTTCCTTATTTCACGTTGTTTGGTAAAATTCTTCTTAATTGTTGTGAATTCTATAGGCTTTGCAGCCGTGTGATATACGTAACGGAATGTGATGCAATGTCACTATGTATGTCACATAATGTGATGTATGCACTTGGTAACACTATAAACTGTATTTTTACGCACTTTGTTCATGATTAATTTATTTAATGATTTTTCATTAGTTTTAATCGTGGAGTAGACGCCATTGTACGAGCATCGTCGCGGCTCGCGACTCTGACTCTATCACTACTCTTACTCTTACCTACTTATTAAATGTAATATCGATACCGTGTGTGAAAGCCTCATCTCCCGTCAGAACAATGTAAATAATATTTTGAAGGGAGTAAAATGGGGTCAAAGAGACGTTAAGCAAATAAAAAGCTGAATTTTAGCGTCACGCTCGGGAATGATATGAAATCTTCGAGTAAACTCGGGACCATGGCTATGCTCATGGCCACGCCCTCCGGTTTCACCCGTGTAGTTTCCAAAGTGGACTATCAAATTCTCATTTATGTTTGCGCTCAGAATGGATGTGAGCAGCTTGTAGATGATTGGTACGCACGTAATGGGTAGGTATGTAGTTCTTCGGTTCCGTTTTAGCTACTACCAGACTTATGGAGCAGGAAGGTGACTCCGGTGGTCATGAGCATGAGCATGGCAACACAATGAGCGTCGAAATAATTTTATCCAGAAGTTGTGCAAGGCCGGCCCGCCGGCCGTCCGGCCCAGGACGTCTACTCTAGATTCTACGCAAACGTTATTTTGAAATAAACTCGTGACTTTCCAACTCCGTTTTTACTTCGATCCGTCGTTTTGACGTCAAACAATGTTGTATCCGTTGTATCGGACGAAACGAAGTAGAACGAGAGCAGGAAAGTCGCGAGTTTTTTTTCGAAATTACGGTTTCTTAGAAATAGAGTATGTTGATTTGACAATTAGACCATTAGACGTCAACAAAACTAAATAAGGGCCTCACAGTGTTCTTCACGAAGGTTCCATCTGCGTTTTATTTCTGTAATCTGTGATGTAGCTAATGTGCGTGATCTGATACTTACCTAATTATTTAATAGGGGATAGACTTATTAGCCGATGTGATATTTTAGACTCCAAGCCATGTGTGTTTCAAATGTCAATCTAATTGGTAATATCGTTCTGTCGTTAATATTTGTTTCGTTAGGGCCCATGCTTTTTCCGAGATGATAGGTAGTAAATGAGACTATAAACTATCTGTGCTTCAAATTTCAACCAGACCATCATCATCATCAGCCGCAAGACGTCCACTGCTGAACAAAGGCCTCCCCCCTAGATTTCCACAACGAACTGTTCCGCGCAACCTGCAACCAGCGGTTTCCAGCGACCTTTGTGAGGTCATTTGTCAATCTAGTGGGAGGCCGTCCAACACTGCGTTCCGGTTCTTGGTCGCCACTCGAGGACCTTTCTTCCCCATCGGTTGTCAGTTCTTCGAGCGATGTGGCCTGCCCATTGCCACTTCAGCTTGCTTACTCGTTGAGCTATGTCGGCCACTTTCGTTCTTTTGCGAATATCTTCATTATGGATTCTGTTGCGCAAAGAGACTCCGAGCATAGCTCTCTCCATAGCTCGCTGTGTGACTTTGAGCTTTGTTATGAGGCCCACAGTTAAGGACCACGTCTCAGTTCTATAAGCCATCACTGGCAACACGCACTGGTTAAAGACTTTTGTCTTTAGGCATGGGGGTATTTTGGACTCAAAGATGTGTCGAAGTTTCCCGAACGCTGCCCATCCGAGTTGGATCCTTCGCTGGACCTCTTTGTCGAAGTTGGATCTACCTAATTGGATCTTTTGACCCAGGTAGACGTATTCGTCAACAACTTCGAGTGTGGTATTCCCAACAATAACCGGTACAGGTGAGACATGAACATTTGACATGACCTTCGTCTTGTCCATGTTCATCCTCAAACCAACCTGTTGGGGTACTCTACTGAGGTCCCTGAGCATTACACCGAGGTCCTCCAGCGACTCCGCCACAATGACTATGTCGTCGGCAAACCGAAGGTGAGTGCATTCGCCGTTGATATTGATGCTATGTCCGTTCCAGTCCAGTAGCTTGAAAACGTCTTCCAGCGCGGCAGTGAACAGTTGCGGAGATATGTATATGTAAGATATGTGAGTATGTCTCACACCTTTCTGTAGCTGGATATGTTTTGTGCACTGGTCCTGTAACCGGACAGACATTGTGGCTTTGCTGTAAATACACTTCAACACTTCGATATAGCGATAGTCGATGCGGCATCGCTGCGCTGGAGAGACTGAAGCACTGCCCAGGTCTCGATGGAATCGAAGGCTTTCTCATAGTCCACATACTCATCGGTTTCCTGTATAATCTGCCGGAGCGTATGTATGTGGTCGTATGACGTATGGCGTATGTATGACGGATGGCATATTTCGATGGCAGAGTGCGGTGTGTGTACCAGGGATGAGCTAAGTTTAAGTCAGTTAAGATTTAGTCGGAACTTCCGATTACTTTTGCACCTTCGGTTCCGATATCGGCTTCAAATTTTTTAAAACGGAGGTTACAATCGGAGGTAAGGTGTATAACAATGACAGATAATCCCTTAGTATAGTAAATGGAAATACAAAACCCCAACTTCCTAAATCAATTGCTCGTCAATGTTTACCGTGTCCACGTGTTTGATAAAAAAACATATACCCAATAAAAATGTTTCTCCTGCCACCACTTCTGATCCTGCCTATGTCTCCGACTTCGGTTCCTACTCCGATAAATCAAATTTAAAAACTCCGACCGCGCCTTCGGTTCCATTAAAATCCCTCAGGCTGAGAACGACAACTTCCTAAAAGGACAACTTCCGAGAACCACAAATTCCTGAACAGACAACTTTTTAAAATGACAACTTCCTATAACGACAATTTCCTAATACGACAACTTCCTAAAACGACAACTTTCAAAAACAACAACTTTCAAAAATGTGCGTGTGAGAAAGGGTGTGTGAGAGGGTGTGTGTGTGTGAGGAGGAAGTGTGTGTGTATGTGGAAGGGTGTGTGTGTGTGTTGGAGGGAGGGTGTGTGAGTGGCATGGTAGCTTTTGAACGGGATTGAGGGAGTTGTGTATACAAAATGTTAATCGCCCTTTTGTGGAGGCGGCCATTATGAATCATCATTAACCAAACATAGGTAAGAACCAAGCAGCGCCCCGCGGTGTTACCCGCGTAGTTTTTTTTTTAATAAAGAGTGACGAGACGAGCAGGACATGTGCCTGATGGTAAACAACATGCCTGCCACATAACAGTACAGTGACACGCAGCTATTGGCACATGAAGAGACCAAATCATTACCTAGCACTGCATTGCGCTCGTCACCCAGAGATCTAAGATGTTATGTCTCGAAGCCGAATTTTTCTGGCAACATTGCCCTTCAAATCTTTCAACAGTTCCCGTTTCCATCGTTTCCGTTTTTTTTTCTGGGCTAAAAAGTAGCCTATGTGTTTTCCCAGAGTATTATCATATGTATTCGCATATTTTTTATGTATATCACATAAGATAACTTAGCATAATGTTTAAACACAACCATTTATACCATAAAGATAAATTAGCATAATGTTGCTTTTATTATATTATTTATAATAGCACATTGAGAAAACGGTACGGTAAGAAATATGATGCACGTTTTGACTCCGGGTGGGCTCCCTCCCGCCAGAAGCTCTGCGGTCAGCCCTGAGTGTCGCTTCTCCATACTCGGCCTGCTCTCCACTACGGAGGTCGCCGGCTCGCTTCGCTCGCCAGCTCTTTCGCTACGCTTGGCCTCGCATGGCTCGCTCCACTCAGGACTTCTCTTGAGCTTCTGGCTCCCGCACTTTTTATGTACACTCTAGGGATAGTAGCGACAAGACTAGGTGGAGTCGGACTGCTCCGAATCGGATCTGAGTCCTGTGTAACCTGGGTCTTCATTTAGTAGCACAACAACTAAATAAAAAATCTTGAAGACTATTTATTTATGCGTCTTGTCGATATGCTTAAAAACCATTATGTGTCATAATGTAACTTTTGCATAATCGTTCTCAAAGCGAAAGCTCAAAACCATAACTGGTAATGCATTTAAAAACAATCTTAAAAATAGTTGATCTCTGAAGCATAATATTATGATCTCAAAGAATATTTTAATAACGTAAATGTAGTATAAATAGTAAAAACTCTTTGTTCCTAAAGATCGACTTATTTTGGAAATTAGAATTGTAAATGTTTTTTACATAAATGTTGTTTATATAGAGTAACGAACATGTTTAGTTTTATCTCAATAGTCACGACCAAATATTATATTTTAATTTGTGTCATAATGTTAATTAAGAGTTTAAAATGTTAGATTAAGTCATTATTGTATTTTCTCAATGGTCCAAAATATTGTATGTTCGCAATGGACAAAACTGTTGGCACTCATAAAAATTGTAACATCATATAGGTACTTACTCTGTACACAGTTTATACAATAAATCATATTCTATTCTATTCTCAGCCTGAGGGGTTAAAATGACCTCCGTTACAGTTACATCCCTAGTGTTTACAATGCCACAGAATACTTAGAAGTTAGTATGTACCGAACTTATTATTACCGTTATATAAACCGAAGAATAACTGGCAAAGGTGTGGTAGGTACCTACCTACTCGTACTTCCAAAGGCGGACTCTGCAAAGAGTCCTACCACTACAAAACATTTATTATCTAATTAGGTACCTATTTTTACAAATAAATAAAATTGGAGTGTCTGTATGTACCTAAGGAATATCAAAATAACAGCTTTTTACTAAGTTCAAATGAAAGTATAGATATACCTACCTACACATAAGTACCTACATGTACAGGCTGTCCCTGAACTCAACCTCAAGTGGGCACAGGACGAGAGGTAAGTCACACCAGTCTAGGGAAAAATAAAAAAATCCCCAGCGGTTATTTCAATTTTATATATAAAAATTTACTTATAAAAATCAAGAAAATCTCTTCCTGTCTTCCTCAAACCATATTCACAGACACAGTGACCTCAAATTTTAAAATTTTACGGTGTTTTTTACTAACATGGTAACATGTATAACTTTTCTGCTGTAATTATTGACATAATCTATATACAAATAAAAAAATATATATAATTTAAAAACTCAAAAACCCGACAGCGTAAAAAGTGAACCAAACTACGTACTTACATATTAAAAAAACTGAAAAGAATAAAACAAGCACTTAGATTTCTGGTGGTCTAGAATTCTATAATTTGTTATTGAATTAATACGATTGAATTAAATAAAATATATTGTACCTAATAAAATAACATTACAACTGAACTGTCGGGATCCATTAGTATTCGACATACAATCTACTTGTTCAATGGATTCGCCATTATTATACGACAAACAATCTAATAAAATTGTTCAATGGACATGCCTGCCATGCCTGCCTGGCATGCCTGCCACATAACAGCACAGTGACACTCGGCTATTGGAACATGAAGAGTCCAAATCATTACCTAACACTGCACTGCGCTCGTCAACCAGAGATCTAAGATGCATGTAAGATGCTAAATGTAGATGAAGAGATGTAAGATGCTACTGCATGTAATTCACATAGTTTTATGTAAATACCTACATAATTATAGATTTTCGACTGAAGTTGACTACTAAAGGGGCGGTAGGTAGGGTGGGTATGCGTAAATACATCTCCTGAACGTACGAAAAAAAGGTAGTCCAATATACCTACTAGATACTTTAGTATATAACGTCCTTCCACATTCACACTTACAGTTAGTTATACCTACGTTATACGAAGTTATCTGCTACCTACAAAACTAATGATTACAGGAGTATATTTAAATTAAACTACTTTGATTGCAAACTAACACTAGCAAAAATTCTTGGAGAAATGGATTACCACACAACGGAAATGTACATACAACGAGCACAATAAACACTGTAATTGCGTGCGTCGTAACAGCTATTATTTTATTTTATGTACCCGAAATTTAATGCTGATGTAGATTTAATTCTAGTTTAAGGAGTTATTATTATTAATTAATTAATTAATTATTTATTTTTGAATTTGATGTAAATTTGATTTTTTAGCTTCCTGATGTATAGTAGGTACTCGTATTTATTGCAATACATGTATCTTGGGAGGAGGCCACCGGACCCCGAAATACAGTTTTTAACTAGTTCGGGGACGGTGGATCCACATTATGTATCATAAATTGGCAATAAAAAGAATTTGATTTGATTTGAAAAGAATTTGATTTGATTTGACCTAAAAACCTATAAATGTGAGAATGGTTGTTACGCAACTTTAAATCGATACACATTCTAAACGGTCAGCCAAATTGAAAAACAATGAGAGAAAGCTAAAAATTATTTTTAAATACCTATTCAACGATACCCCTCTTAACATATTTTGGTGACTTTAGTTTTTTTTAATTTGGACAATATGGCGTCCGTTAGCCGCCATATTGGATTTACACTAATGTCATGTCTTTAGTGTCACTCGCCAGACTAAGAGAAATCGATAGACGTGTGAATCATAATAATCGGCCCAGGCGTTTGGTCTGTATAGTGTTTCAAAGGAACATACATACATACATACATAGACTGTTAAACACATTACCACTCCTTTGCGTCACGCAGTCGGGTAAAAAGCGAAAGGTCACTCATCAAGGAATCTTAGAAACTACAAATGCCTAGGCATCTGAAATTTTGCATGAAGTTGAAGGTCCCTTTTAATTAAATGTTTGTTTTAGCAATTTTGTAATCTCAAACTGTACGGGGGTGAAATTGGGGTTAAAATCGGGGGTTTAATGTCATTATGGAAGTTCCCAACCGTTGAATATAAAACCATAAAACTCTGTATATAGACACTTGCCACGAAGCAAACTAATGTTTCTTCTAGCGATTTAGTCATTTAGAACTGTACGGGGATGAAATTGGGATTGAAATGGGGGATGAAAGTCAATTTGGAAGTTACCTATCGTTGAAGATAAAACCACGAAACAACTAAATATAGACACGTGACACGAAGCAAACAAATGTTTAACCCTTGGTGTACGAGGTGACTAAAAAGCCCTCCGCATACGAGGTGGGGTATGACATACCCCACCTACGAAAGATGTCATAAAATAAGAATGTTTCAATTATTTGAGCGTTTCATTTATGAAATGATATGTATACATTGTAATCAACAGGTTTAAGTAACAAATCGAAGTAATTCTTTATTTTTATAATTTTTATCAATAAAAGAATAGAAACGTAACTATTTCGAGTTTTAAGAATAAAATATATCTGACTTTGTCAGTTGAGACATTCTCTCTATAAATTGATATTTGTGTCAATGAATGTTATTATAGAACACTAAACAAATAATAAAACACAAAAAAATCGTCAACTATGCTACCTATTTTTATAAAAATACGCCAAACTTGGTGGAGTGGATGACGTCTATGCGCACTTAACACACAAGTTACTAGCACACAACAGTCACCGGACCAAAGTAATGGTGACAATCGACGTGGCAATGCCGTATCTCAAACTATTCGGAAAACGTACTCCCGCGGTCTCATAGTTTTCAAATAATTTCGAATTTTTCAGGACTGGGGTATGTCAAACCCCACCTAGTACACCGAGGGTTAATGTATCAATTTTGTAAATAACTGTGCGGGGGTGAAATTGGGGTTGAAACGGAGGATGAATGTCATTATGGAAGTTTCCATCCGTTTAAGATAAATCCAAGAAACTGCTAAATATAGACACTTGACACGGACCAAACAAATGTGTGTTCTATCAATTTTGTAATTTCGAAATGTACGGGGATGAAAATGGGGGATGAATGCCAATATGGAAGTTCCCAATCGTTGAAGATAGCCCCATGAAACTCTGTATATATGTAGGTGATTGACACGAAGCAAAGAAATGTTTGTTCTAGCAATTTTGTAATTTCGACCTGCACTGACTTATCACGTAAGCGCTTGATAAGAAAGGGTTTTGCGAAATTCAACCCCTAAGAGGGTGAAACAAGGGATGGACGGTTGTATAAAAATTCCGTCGTGTTCAAGGTTATTGGCATGAAATCGACTGAACCGACTTTAATGAAATTTTGTACACAGATAGACTAGATACCTAGAAAGGGCATAGGCTACTTTTTATAGCGACAAAAGGGTTGAAGGGGTTGAAATGGGGGATGAAAGTTTATATGGAAGTCCGTAATTGTTGAAGATAAAACCATGAAACTTCATATCTAGACACTTGGCACGAAACAAATAAAAGCTTGCTCTAGGATTTTTGTAATTTCGAACTGTACGGGGGTGAAATAGGGGTTGAAATGGGGGGATGAATGCTTGTATGGAAGTTCGCAATTATTGTAGATAAAATCATGAAATTTTGCAACTAACATTATCAATTTGAAAGTAACTCTGTTTATTACGCTTTTTGCCTGAACCACTGGACCAATTTTGATGCAGTTTGGTGCACAGATAGACTAGACTCAGGAAAGAACAAGGTCGACTTTTTATCACAGAAAAAGAGTTGAAGGGGTGGAAATGAAGAATTAAAGTTAACATGGAAGTTTGTGAAAGTAGCTCTGTCTGTCTGTCTGTTACGTTTGAACGCTTAAACATCTGAAAGGATTTTGATTAAATTAAATAAAATGTTATAATGTAAACTGTTCTTAGTAAACGTACATTTGTATGGGTACAAATACTGCCTCAGTTACATTGATCTTTATTTCACGCGGACGAAGTCGCGGGTAAAAGCTAGTTAATTAAGTATAGATTATTTAAAGCGAACATAAAACGAAATATTCTGTGAATAGTTAAAGCGTCTACGTGTCACCGTTATTAGTATCGAGCAAGAAACGGTAAAAATCAAGTTTGTTGTATGGGAGCCATTATTTTATGTTGTTTTATGTATTTGTTGTTATAGCAGCAATTTAAATACAACATCTGTGAAAATTACAACTGTATAGCTATCACCGTTCTTGAGATACAGCCTGGTGACAGACGGACGGACGTACAACCAGCGAAGTCGCAGTAATAGGGTCCCGTTTTTACCATTTACATAAATTTTATTATGGAAAACTTGGACTCTATTATTTAAACTTTAACAAAAAACTTATTGTCCACGTTTAATTTGACTGGCTTCGTTGGTAGTAACAATGCCTGCGAAGCCATTGTTAGGGTCGTAGGAAAAAAGTACAAGTTACAAACTTTGCTTAGTTTGGATTCAGTTGGTTTTGTGTGAGTTTTATTAAAAAGAGCCTTTGTTACTCAAACAACTACAAAACAAAAAAAATAAAATTGGCAGTCATAGGAACTGCCGATAGAAGAGAAAACTTATAACTCAGAATTTGTTAGATTACGTTGGAAACTACACGGGTGTAACCGGAGGGCGTGGCCTCGCCATCATGGCATGGCCATCTAGAAATGCGTCAGCATGTCACATCATTGGCTCACGCATTTCTAGATGCCCAATCGCCAATATCCCGAATTTACCCGAAGATTTCTTATCATACCCGAGCGTGACGGTAGAAATCAATTTACATACACCCCACGAAAAATTTGTCTAGGCGCGCCTAAAGAAGTTTTCACTTCAAAAAATTGGCAGTCATAGGAACTGCCGATAGAAGTGAAAACTTTTAACTCAGAATTTGATAGCTTTATTACCTTGGAAACTACACGGGTGTAACTGGATCGCGTGACCTCGCCATCATGGCATGGCCATCTAGAAATGCGTCAACATTTCCCATTGGCTCACGCATTTCTAGATGGCCATGTCATGATGGCGAGGCCACGCCCTTTCAGCATCTCCCATTGGCTGACGCATTTCTAGATGCCCAATCGCCAAGGTCCCGAGTTTACCCGAAGATTTCTTATCATACCCGAGCGTGACGGTAGAATCCAATTTACACCACACGTAAAATCTGTCTAGGCGCGCCTAAAGAAGTTTTCACTTAAAAAAATACAATGAGAACTACTCTACGCTACATACCTAACAAAGTAACTAACTACTTACACTAAGCACACCTGAGTAATGAATTATCCATAGACCAATGAAGGTCTACAGATAATCAAGATGTTTAAGCCCACTACCAGTCGGAAGCGTGCCCAGCATGCTGGCGGCAGTACCACGCTGAATCGTAATTTTCCAAAGCACAAAAGTTATGCCGTCAGGTGTTTTGCCATTGTCACGCGCAAGACCACTCCGGTTCGAGTATGGCTGGGACATTGGCGGTGGAAAAAGCTAACGTTTTGTGTGTGAATTGTCCACGTCGAGTGAAATTTTTACTTGACTAGAAGTTAGTTAGTTGACGTGAAATGATAATAATTGAAGTCGGTTTTTGTTCTTTCGGATATTATTTCAATCCAAATACTGTATGTACTAAATTTAGTGTTCATCAAGCTTCGGTGACCAAAGCAGACCGTTGTTTTTCTAAAATTGAATAAAATCTTATCTTACCACTTAGTATTATATATTATACGTGCGTTGCTACGCCATCTATCGAAAATTGGTCGTACCAATTCAAATTTTGAACAAATTCGGTTACTCTAGGTTCTAATGACGCAACCTTTAACATATGACATAATGACACATGCTGTCACGCAACGAAAGCTCTCAAAAAGCAATATTTTGACGTGACAACGTCTTATAAATTGGTTTGCCGGGTGACACTTCAAGAAACTGCGTTACGCTCCGCTCACGTTATGCGCTCACAATGAGAGCGAGTGAGAGGGACGCGTGCCTTTCACTTTTTATGTCTGTCTCTCTCGCTCTTAGGCGGGCTAACCATGCCCGAGTCGCCGATTCGCTTTTACCACTCAAAGTCGTTGTCACGTAAAACTTTCGCCCGTATACCGACTTTACAGGCAACCAATCTTTTTCCCCGCTTTTGTTACATTTTCCAGTCATGCTCCGCTCCTGTTGATAGTAGCGTAATGTTAAATAGCCTATAACCTTCCTCGATAAATGGACTAGCCTACAAAGAAAGAATCTTTCAATTCGAACCAGTAGTTCCAGAGATCCTTGCGTTCAAACAAACAAACAAACTCTTCAGCTTTATAATATTAGTATTAGTATAGTATTATATTTATAAAGGTGTGATTTGGTTGAAATTTGAAACACAGATAGTTTATAGTCTCTTAAACTACCTAACTATCATATCAGAAAAAATATGGGCCCTAACGAAACAAATATTAACGACAGAACGACATTACGAATTAGATTGACATTTGAAACACACATGGCTTAGAGTCTAAAATATCACATCGGCTAATAAATATAAATAAATAAATATTGGTGGACATCACACACAACACCATCTGACCCCAAACTAAGCAAAGCTTGTACTATGGCGGCAAGATAGCTGATATAAGTCTATCACCTACTTAGGCTATCATCCTGTAAATATGTATAAGTGGGTAAGTATCAGATCATGCACATCAGCTACAGACTCTTCGTAATATTCTATAAACTTAACGCTGCGGCTATGTTCGATACTCCATAACCATACTATCTACGAGTGTGTTTGATGTTGCTAAAAATATGAAGTTCCTAAACTCGGATAAATACAAATTCACTCGGTTTGTGTAATGGCCACCCATTCAAAATTTTTACGTAAGTACTACTAATGTACTAATAAGTTCGCAAGATCAACGTACGCGAACAAAGTAGCGGGTTCAGCTAGTCAATAATAATAATAATGATTTTACTTAATAGGTAGTAATTAAATTAGGTAATTGAAAAAAAAAATATCAGCGAAGTTTATCTATGAAAATGCACCAATCGAACCTAAACCCATCAATGATAAGTGATAACTGCATCAAAATAGGACTAGTATTTTTGGAGAAATATGGCAACATTGGCACAAAAATGTTTCCTGCTGCGCCAGGAGAACTCACCAGGAGTTGTCACCGTAATACCTATCTAAAATATGCACCAATCAAACCTAAACCTATTACGGGAAGCTGCATCAAAATTGGAAAAGTAGTTTAGAGTAAAATGGCAACATGTATTTACACAAACATTCTCTCACCCTAAACGCATAGGTACACCACAGATCACTACATATCGACGGTAAAAACCAAACCTGCTGTAAACCACACCTTTGGCAAAAAATGTTTTTGCAGATTTAGCATCAGAAAAAAATACTGCGTCGAATGGTCCCACTCCCGTGGCTCTACGACCTCTAGAAATTTTTGTACAGCATTGAATTTTTTTAAATTTTTCAAAAAAGACAACATTTCTCTTGCTGTAAACAACACAAAAACGGGCTTTTTCTTTCATTTGCTATTTACAACAATTTCCCTTTTGCAAATTATGTGTGCATTGTAATAACAGCGTCATGAAATGTTGAGGACTGTGGGTTACAGCAAAATTGCTCATACAATTAAGTAACGCATGGTATTTACTACGTCTATTATATAATCAAACGTGGGTAATTTTAATTTACTACATTTTAAATACATGTGGTGTTATAGACAATCACTAGTTACGCCAACTTAAGTTCACTAAAATTTACCGGACTTTGTTATTTAAGCTATTTTCAACACGATATCCATCTGCAGATTTTACTAATTTACCGCCATTGTAAAATACGTTCGCGCCGGTTGCACCGCGGATCACCACGTCGTTCAGTTATGTACGTTAATGTATGACACTTGGGAAGGCGTGACGAGTGTGCTGTTGTTGTGCTTTACTACCGAATTAGATTCAATTTATAAAACGTAAGTGATTTGACGATGAATATGAATGCCTCATCAATGTTTTTTATTTCATCTTAAATCATTTCAACTAATTTAGACATATAATTTGGAATAGAAAAGTAAAAGAAATTAGGAATGTGAAAAGTAGGTAACTTAAATAATCTATTACCTCTTCATGCCTAAATTGCTGAACTTCTGAAACATGGGATACTTTCTATCCTGGAAAAAGTTAAATTTACCGCGATTTTTGTACTGGTAGTACCTCGCCTGGCCTCGTGGCTTAGTTGGTAGTAAGTTGTCTGCGAGCCGAGGATCGTGGGTTTGATTCCCACCCAGATGGCAAATATTTGTATGATGAATACAAATACATATTTGTTTTGTGTCAGGATATTTATATGTATAATGAGTATGTATTTTTAACTTTACAAGGGTGCTGCTAATCAGCCTGCATCCATTTAAGATCATATTCTGTGTATTTAAACAAACAATACTTGTTTTACAACTTTTGTTAAAACTCAATACCTACATCATCATCAGCGCATTCTAGTCTACTGCTAGACATAGGCACTGCCGTCATACGGAGAAAAGACGTATCTAACATTTTTGTCAAAATAGAGTTACATATACCTATATTCGGAATCAGCAAAAAAAGACGTATCGGCTAGTATTTTTTAAATAGCTTAAAAACCAATCAGAGCCTAGTTTTTCACAGTTAAAAAAGACGCATTTGCGGTTTGGCTTGTATATTACTTAATAGAAAAGACACTTCTGATGAATACTAAGTAGAAAAAACACATCTGAGTAGAAGCGTCTCATTTATTTATAAAATATGTTTTTGGTCATAGATTGAAAAGACGTTTTTGATTACTCATAAGAAGAAAAAACGGTTCTGCGTAGAAACGCCTTTTCATTGTCACAAGTAACTAAATTAGTGAGACGCAAGTGGCAGTACCGTCTTTCCTACTTAGTATTGTTAGATGTGAGAGGTGAAGTAGGGTACGGGGTTGTGAGACTCTCAGTCAGTTGCGCCCTATCCTGCTGTTTCAATGGATAAGCGTGGAACTAATTCTAATTTAAAGAAAAATTATGATATAATATAATAAAACATATAAATTAATTCCGTCCTTTAATATCCCACTACAGAAAAGAACACGCCCCAAATAGAAAATATCTGCCATTGAACCTTACTGCAATGTATGAAGATTTTTGCCAGAAACAAAATATTAACAACCTTCTTGCTGATTTAAACACAATATTTCAAGCCGAATGTGTTGGTATCACCAGGATGACACAGGCAGTCGGAGCCAGATGTGTTGGGGACCTGAATATCAATATGATCTCCTACAGTACCTCAGTGCTTCAAGCCCCAAAAAATAAACACTTATAACCTCTGTCCTTATAGTGCTATAATGCACTCCAAAAAGTGACCCTCCCTTGAATTAAAAGATATAACAACCTTTCTAGATAACGACGCAGCAGAGAACTGGCCAAAAGAGGAGCGAAGACAGTAGTATATGGAACGGAACTTCTAATGTCCATACCTCAGGCCGAAATGGCTGAAAAAACATGGCTGCAGGAAAATACTGAGTAAACTCATTTAAAAGAATGGAGAAACATTAAAAGATGCAGGCAAACCAAAAATGCTGTTTCGGTAGCACCAAAAAAACTTAAGAAGAGACTATATTCATAAAGTTATAGGTACGTAACAGGCCACTGTCCTCTAAATGAGCACCTATTTACTATATGTGCGACAGATAGCCCTCTGTGCAGGGGATGCATGGAGGAGAAACAAACACTAAGGCATGTGATTTTGGAATGCAGGAGCGTGGCAGATCAACGGGCAGAATTCCTCCAACTTCCAGCAGCTGTCCCGGAGGCCTTCAACAACCTGAATAGGCTGCTTGGCTTCTGGGATAGCCTGGGATGGCTGGAGTAGAAGGGAAGTATGAGCCACGCACAATGGCCCAATTGAAAGGCTGAGTGCGGAAAAGGCCTCGTCCAACTAACTAATTAACCTTCCTGCTGGTGACCAGATTTCCTATGACCTCTACAGAAAAGTTTTATTTTGAAGAAATTAAACATAAGTTTTACAATAATACTCGGTCATGGGAAAACTAACATGTGCAAAACATTTTTCCACAATTTGCAGTACAAGGGGAAAAGACACAGAAACTGTCAAATAAGCCAAAATTACGAAATGTACTGTGATAAATAAGATACTTCAGCTAGGCTAACACCTCAAAAAGATATTAATGAACAAAATAATGCGAACCACAATTCAGATACTAGATATTTTGCTGCTGTGACAAGAAATACAACACTAATTGTCAAATATTTGCTGCAATATGGCATGAAGCTATTTTTGGCCTCATTAAAAAAAGTACCGTTAAAGTAATGAACGTGGAGGATTTTTGTCAGTTTGAGGACTGTTCTTCAACTTATAAACTGCAAAATTCTTCGCCTCTTGTATGTTTAAATAATATGTGTGAAGTCACATTCCTCAGAGGCAATTCGAGTACGAGAATTCCTTTTCTGACGGAAAAGAATACGCACTTGATTTTCTGAGACTAAAAAACTTTCTGGTACACCACCAGATTTAACATCCAAAACCTATGAATGGATGTAGAGGCATTACTCGCGAGCACAAATCAACGATTCTACAAAAAATTACACCGTTAACGCAAGATAAACAAACTCTACTTAAGTGTTGTATTCATAACCTTTCGTATGTTGAATGACATTAGCCCATTTTGTGTAATCTGTTATACCGGGAGCCGGTATGGTCAACAGACAGGCCATTTTTGAGATAGACTTTTACTGTAACTGGATTTTCTCCGTATCTAGTAGGAATCAAGTCAATTCAAGTTAAAAATCTTATTGTAAATTGAATAATCTTTATTCACTTTCAACCATTTCTATACAAATACTCAATTATAGCTAACATAGAACTTTCAACATAGGGTACTGTGATATTTTGATAAGTTGCGGTTAAAATTTTAATTACAACAATATTTGGAAGTTCATAAAATATTTTATTTACAACATATCACATTGTATAAAATACAACTCAAACTTCAAATGCCACCATACATATTTTTTACACAACACATGTTCATAATATAGTCACAAAGAACTGCCACATATCAAGTCCTCAAAAGTTAATTTTTTTTCACTAAAGCTGCGCGAGATTTTGGCGTCACTAGTCAGCCTGTTTCTTCTTTATGCATTTGTAACGTGTTAGAAAGGATGGGGTATATACAATGACGTGCTTTAGAGCGATTAAGAGAACACACTTACCCATACCGGCTCCCGGTATGTCAACAGTTACGACGAAAATGTGTTTATACCGGGAGCCGGTGTTTCAACATACAAGAGGATAAGAAAACATAAGTCTGTTTCTCATAATTTTCGTTTTAATTAAGAAAATATCTTCTAACTCCACAAACTCCAAGAACAAGCCTTACTCGATCCTGGGTTCAGCACTTGATTGGACTATTTTAATGGAGACGTATGAAAATCACTATAAAATCCCAGAGGCTGTGGGTGTTTCGTCATCCAGACTGGACATTTTCCTTTTTTCTAGAGCTACGAAACGCATAGTCCTTGTAGAACTTACAGTACCGTGGGAAACTAATATACTTACCTAAAGACCACGCGATGAAACAAAATAAGTATTACGACTTTCAAAACGAATTAACAAAAAATTGCTATGTAGTTCTGTTCTATACTAGAACGAGTATCTAAAGCTGCACTAGTAGGATCTTATCGGATTTGGCTGGGTAGGGAGAGAAATACGAGTAGTGAAGATGAGTGTTGACGTACGTCAAAAAGGGGCCCCTTTTAAACCTACGCCCGAGTCACAAGTCTTAGGGTCTACTCGAAATTTCTCTCGCTGTCCCGGATGGACCCGGCACCCGCACTGTGAATCCATGGAATGCTAAAAAGTTTGTCTCGTCTCTCTTAGGTTCCAACTTTCTGCTATAAAGATTTTAATAACTTACGGGCTTATCTGCGTGCTTTTTATAATTAGCAGGTTGTATACTAAGTAGAAAAGGCACTAATGGCTAGTTACGTCCAAGTTTTTTTGTAAACATGTACTTTTAATGGGGTTTTAAAAATGATGTCACTAAGATGAAAAGACGTTTCTAAAAATACTAAGTTGAAAGGACGTATCTAGCCAGAAACGTCTTTTCATTGTACTATAAAGTATTTCTTTTGATTTTTTTTACTAAGAAGAAAAAGAAAAAGTTATTTAATTAATAAACTAATTAATTAATATATTTTTTAAATATACATACTGATAGCTTAAACTCCAATGCACACAGTTGCATTTAAAAATTAGTTGCTTATTTATTGTGTTTTGGACAGCAAACGATTAAATCATAAATATACAAAATATTTTTTTTCTCCGTTTCGGTGTTCATGTAGATACGTCTTTATACCGTATGACGGCAGGGCATCTCCCATGGTACGTCACTCAGCCCTGTTGTCGGCTTTTCTTCTCCAACCACTGCCTGAAGCCTTACGTATGTCGTCACTCCATTGGGTTTCAGGACCTCCTACACTACGTTTACCTAATCACGATTTCCACTTTAGAACTTGTCTACCCCAACGGTTATCGGTCCTCCTACAGATATGACTAGCCCACTGCCTCTTCAGTTTGCTAAGACGTTGAGCTTTGTCAATAACGAATGACGGATGACTTCATTTCGAATATGATCCCTCAGAGAGACACCAAGCATAGCTCATTCCATAGCATACTGTGCGACCTCAATGGACTTGTGGACGGTCTTAAGTGTCAGTTTCTACGTTCCAGCACTGTAGATCATGACCGGTAGAACGTACTGATTGAAAACTTTCGTCTTCTGGCTTTGTGGGATGGGTGACGAGAAGAGAGAGTTTCCCAAACACTGCACAGCCTAGCTGAATCCTCTTCATGGACTCCCATTTGAAATTGTTTTCCAAGTAAAAGCGTTCCCTGGCTATGGCAACCGATCCCATAGGTAGGAGCTCGTTCACCATAACATTGGTTTTATCTAATATTTGGACACCGATGCGTTGGGAAAATTCAGCTAAGCTATTCAGCATCTCTTGTATTTCCAGCGTTTCAGCCATCATAACAATGTCGTCTGCGAATCGTAGGTGAGAGGTGTATTCACTGTTTATATTGATGCCACATCCAGTCCAATCCAGTGTCCTAGATATATCCTTCAATGCGTTTGAGTACAATTTTGGGGAGATTACGTTCCCTTGTCTCATTTCTCGTCGCAGGTGGATCATTCATCTGCAAGTTTTGAACTTGAATGGTCATAGTAGCGGCGTCAAACATATTATCATCTCGACATATCGCCAGTTAATTTGACATCGCTGTAAGGATTCCAGGACAGACCGGGTTTCCTCCGAGTCGAATCCCTTCTAGTAGTCCGAAAACGCCAAACAAAAGAGCTGATTGTACTCATTGTTCTTCTGTATGATTTGCCGCACGAAGTCAATTTGATCCATGGTGCTATACCCGCTGTGAAATCCGGCCTATTCTGGTGGTTGAAACTTGTTGAGTCTTCGAATAAAGCAACATGTGATAACAACTCAGAAGGGATATTGGTCGATAGTTCTTGAAAAGGGTTTTGACACCATTTTTGAAGAAGACTGACTATTTTGTGTACTTAACATGGCCTTAAAAGGATGCAAGCTGATTACCAATAACCTTGTTTAGGTATTATATCAGCTTTTTGGATGCTATAATACAATTTTTAATAAGTTTGGGGTCAGATGGTGTTGTGTTTTAAATATCTGCCCATATTTATTTACTCTACTTCTCCACTGGAAAAGTAGCATGTTTTCGCCAATTGATCTACTGGCAAGTAGTAATACGCAAACATCGCTGTGTTCTGATTTGAAGGACAATATTTCTGCCAAAATTATAGGATATTTAGATATACCATCTTTTAGGACGGAACGATTTCTGCAGGACGCAGCCGACTGCAGCACAATTCTAGGTAATGATTTGGATTTTTAATGTTCCAATAGCCGCGTGATAATGTGATGGGCAGGTGTATTGCCTAACATTATTATCATGGTTCAGCATCACGGTCGATCCGAAGGCCTTAAGCAGAAGATAGGGTACCTAAAGTTCTCTATTTCCGATTTTGTGCTTTTTGTGCTCCAAAGTGTTTTTTGATTGTTTTTAAATTGAAAAAAAAAAAATATTTAGTAGTGGTGATTGTTCCTAAACGTATTAAAATAATGTCAAATTTATATCATCCCATACTTACATCATTTTTATTTTACTGACCTCTCATAATTTCTGATAGTAACGACAATTAAGTGTACCGAGGCATTAATACTAATGTTATTTACGACATCATTTTCAGAACTAAATAAGTGCCATACGTTATTAAGACGATATTGCTTAAATGTAAAATGTTTCTTTTGGAGCAGTCCATACATTTGTCTTCTTCATTTACAGCATTTTTGCGTAACAGAAAAAAAAGTGACATTGCTGTAACCCACAAAAACATAAACAAAAACAAACTTTTGGTTAGTTATAGTTATTTCATTTAATAAACAATTAAATAATGCATTTTGTTTCTAAAAATTACATATATAGGAATAATAGTTTTTGACGTAACTTACATTACACTATCAGTTGGTTTTTTAAAGCGCCATCTATAGAACACCACAGAAGAGCAAACTTTAAAAGAAAATATTGCAGAGGTGAATAAAAAAGGTATCAGGACTAGACAGGGACGAATCGCACGTTGTTGAGGTTCTATTTTCCTCTATTCTGAAATTATACCTACTTCGGATGATTCCAAATTGCACACATCAAACCGACACCAATAGATGGCGCAGCTTACAATTTGCATTTATTAAGTTAAATATGACCAAGTAGGTATATTATGGTATACCTATAGTTAAATTATTATGCACTAGCTGCGCCCCGCGGTTTTACACGCGTTTGCCATAAATGGCGGGCAGGGGGAGCGGGGCACCATAATACGCGTATTGCCTGCCGCGGCCTCCACCCCACAGCCACGATGCCCACTCCCTAGCAACGTGACCATTTATGTGACTTACCTCAGTTGTGCCGGTGGCGAAAATAACCGACACCATGCAACCTACACGATGGCGCGGCACCACCTCTGGATTCCTCTTAGCTTCACCGTCGTGACCAGGCCACGGCTACTGAGCCCCCCAGGTTCGTTAAAGCGGAAACCCTTCGGGGGGATTACGTATTAAGTAGGTATACTTTATTCAATAGGTTGCAACTTAACTCTAATTTGAATTATTTCCTAACTAGCTGAGCTTCGCGGCTTACATTAACTACTATTAGCAAGGATTTTCCACCTTAAGAGTCCGAGATGGGTTGCAGACCACATCCGCATCCGCGATTTTGCGGCTATCAGCTGCAGTTGACCGCAGTGATATCTGCGCTCGAATGCTCCAAGCTTGCCCCCGTGTCCACTTCCACCTCTGTGGATGAGCGAAAGGCGTTCACGTTCGCTCCTCTACCTCACACTGTCGAGCACTTTGTCTAATATTGTTGGCAGCGAGAGGTCCACCTTCACGACCGCGGCTAGGGATAGCCGCGGTTCCGGCTCTGTGGCCACATCGAGGCCCTTGTCCTTCCACTGAGCACTCTGCTATCAGAGTGCTGCCGAGGAACCTTCCTAAGTCTTCCAGGCCCTTTCCACAGCCTCTACACGCACTGGAGCGCGAATAGAAACTATTTCTCCGGCCGGGATTCACCATCACACAACAAGATGCCACCGAGGCAAGTTGTCTGATATCCAGGGTGCAACATCATCTTTGAAGACCTATCCATGGATAGGGCATGCGTATGAGTTTGATGATAAAAATTTTTTTTTTTGAGATTCGCTTCCATTCCTCAATATGGGGAGGAGAACCCCTAAAATTTCTTAATTTTTTAAATATTTTTGTATGATAATTTTAATGCCGTTCACAGAATACAAAATATCTACTTACCAAGTAGCTAAGTAAGATTTGAAGCTTTAATATGTTACGTTAAGTTATAAGAAATCAACAAATGTTAAGTTCTTACAAAATATTATATGTGGCTTTAATCAATTGCAGGACTGATCATTGAACTTGGCAGTGCCAAGTTGGCACCCATTTACATCTCACTTCTTTTGTTGTTGAAGCCATCTCTTATAGTATTGAACTTGGCTCTCATTTTACATGTATGTTTTTGATGGGATATCATTACTTTTTGTACTGGAATGATTAGTTATCGTACTAAAATGAAAGTTTAGATGTTTTGGTGTCTGTTGCTCAATCACGTCGGATCAGCTATATAGTTTCGGTTAGATTACAGTCAGAAATAGTACATACATAAGCAGCTCACTAAATGTTCCCACTACTGAAACTCGAGGCCTCTTCTCACAAAGATATAATCAAGGCCATAATCCAGCACATTGGCATTGGCACAACTAGTCCAAAGTGGGTTGGTAGATGACACAATACCTTGAAAGATTATGGGTACATGCCGGTTTTCTCACCATATTTTACTTCACCTTATTTTAAGTTAGCAGCATTACGCACGTGACTCCGAAAAAAACAGTGGTGCACGTGTAGGATTCAAACCAAGGACTCCGGATCGCCAGTCACCATTCTCCCGACTACACCAGCCTTAACTTTGGCTTAGCTTTATAATAGAGCAGGTGCTCCTTTTATTGCTGGACAATAACGGGAACAGGAACTACGCAGGTAAAATCACAGAGCACTGTAGTAAGTAATAATAAAGTAGCCAAGTGCGAGTTGGAATCGCCCATGAAGGGTTCCGTTCCAGCAAGTAACATAATATACATAGTACACATAGTTCTTGTAGTTCGTTGTAACTTTGATCGAAGTTTTAATAATAGTGTATTTATGACGTACTAAAAAAAACTACTCATCAGATCGAGTTCAAACTAATTTTCGTTGGTAGTTTTCATGGTAATGTACATCATATATTTTTTTTAGATTTTTCATTCTCTTACTTTAGAAGTTAGAGGGGGGGGGGGGGGACACACATTTTACCACTTTGGAAGCGTCTCACGCGCAAGTTCTTCAGTGTAGACAAAAATTATATTAGAAACCTCATTATCATTTTTTAAGACCTATCGATAGACACCCCACACGTGTAGGATTGATGAAAAAAAATTTTTGAGCTTCAGTTCTCAGTATGGGGGGCACCCCTAATTTTTGTTTTTTTTAAAAACTTTTGTAAAAATCTTAATGCGGTTCACAGAATACATCTACTTACCAAGTTTCAACAGTGTAGTTCTCATAGTTTCGGCAAAAAGTGGCTGTGACATACGGACGGACAGACAGACAGACAGACAGACAGACAGACAGACATGACGAATCTATAAGGGTTCCGTTTTTACGTTTTACGGAACCCTAATGATATAACACTTTCGATTTTACGGCTGATATAGATAGAAGTTACAGCTGGTCTAACCAGGCGAATGGCGATTGCCAATTCGGAGCCCCAGGTTCAGATTCCACGCGCACCACTGTCTTTTCAAATTCATGTGCGTAATGCTGCTAACTTAAAAACGGTGAAAGAAAACATCGCGAGGAAACCGATATGTACCTATTATCTTTCGAAGGTATGTATCATCCACCGACCTGCCAGTGCAGCGTCCAGTGGCCAGTGTCGAGGATTAAAACCTTGACTCTCGAGAGAAGGGCCCGAGTCCCAATTGTGGGAATATTAAAATTTTGTGGGTTCCTTTTCCTATGCTTACTTACACTAGGTATTGCTGTACGATTAACATTGAAATAAAAAATATCGTATTATTTAAGAACTTCACTCGTCCGTTAGAATTTATACCATGACTTCGAAAAGACAGTGGTGCGCGTGTAGGTGGGATTTGAACCCAGGGACTCCGGATCGACACTGGCCGTTCTCCCTTTTTTATTTTAGTGGGGGAAATACTTTTACGTATGCCCACCATGAAGGGACATGGTGGGGTAAGTCGGGCTCGACACCATAGAATACGACATGGTGCCCCTATCGACTAAAACCTCCACAGATTTCTCCTGCATGACCAGGGATCAGGGTCGCGGGGTCACTGTTCGCACTCCTACGACGACCCTGACCCGTGGCAGGTCACTGTCCTTGCGGACCCGCCTCGCGGGGGGCGTTAGTACCCCCGCATTTGGGGTCTAGTGACGCACCGGAAATCAGCGGCGCGTCACCTCCTCGAAGGCCTATCCCTAGGTGGGGCGTCGGACGGCCCTAAACATCCAACGCCCCAGGCCTTCCTGTGGAGACTGGGTGCGAGCCCAGAGGGTCGACTCTCTGGGCTCGCCCCCGTGTCCGCTTCCGTCTCTCACACGACCTCTCACTGTTGAGTGGGTTTCATCTCATGGTGAAGATGATCGACAGCTAGAGGTCTGCCCTCACCACCGCGGCTAGGGATAGCTGCGGATCTGCCTCTGCGGCCGGATCTCGGCCCTTGTCCTTCCACTGAGCACTATGCTAATCAGAGTGTTCGTGGTGGACCCTCATCTGGAAGACTTGGGAATTTTACTTGGCCGATATATCAGCCGAGTAACCTTCCCAAGTCTTCCAGTCCCCCTCCCCAACCTCTACACGCACTGCTCATGGGGGGGTAATGAGCGCGTGTAGAAGTTTCCAGCCCCGGCAGGGATTCGCCATCATACAACAAGATGCCACCTAGGCAAGTTGTTGTGTGATGCCCAGGGTGCACCACGTGGAGGTTCCCGAGCCACGCACCCCACTGGCCGTTCTCCCGATTCGACCAGCCGTAACTTAATGACGTAAGCTACCCTTTATTGCTAAAAAATATAGAATGCAGTTAAATTGGGAGTTGAAAGTGTATTTGGAAGTTAATTTTAGTTGGAGATAAAACCGTGAAACTTTGGTTCTATAAGTGCGTTCCAGCAAGGCGTGTAGAAAACCAAAACAAACCAAAAAAAAGGTGATACCATAACATAAACATCGTTTAATCTTAATATTTTTATGGAATTGCCTTAAAATATTTTTCACAAATACGATTCGACTTTATAGCGATCTTAAATACCATATACAGTACCCGGCGATAAATATTGCACATCGACACCAGGGTAGCGATTCTGAAACCATTCGGTTGCATCCGACACGGAATCTCATCTCTCAGTCTTTGTCATGCTAAACAGATAAGACAAAGACCGAGAGATGAGATTCCGTGTCGGATGCAACCGAATGGTTTCAGAATCGCTACCCTGGAAAGAGACAATCGGCCAACTTCGGCTTCGTAGAGCGTCATCTCTGTAGCACGAAATACAAACAGTGCGGTATCTATTAGGAGCTGTTAAAACAATTTTAATTTGCTTCTTTTAATAATTCTTTTTATTCTTTGTATAAAATACACCAATAAGTGTTCTATAAGTGATGGCTTTAGGTTCGAGTAAAATAAAATAAAAAAGTAGCCAAGTGCGAGTTGGACTCGCCCATGAAGGGTTCCGTTGCAGCAAGTAACATAATATACATAGTACACATAGTTCTTGTAGTTCGTTGTAACTTTGATTGAAGTTTTAATAATAGTGTATTTATGACGTACTAAAAAAAAACTACTCATCAGATCGAGTTCAAACCAATTTTCGTTGGTAGTTTGCATGGTAATATACATTATATATTTTTTTTAGTTTTTTCATTCTCTTACTTTAGAAGTTAGAAGGGGGGGGGGGGGACACACAATTTACCACTTTGGAAGTGTCTCTCGCGCAAATTATTCAGTGTAGACAAAAATTATATTAGAAACCGCAACATCATTTTTGAAGACCTATCGATAGACACCCACACGTGTAGGTTTTATGGAAAAAAAATTGAGTTTCAGTTCTCAGTATGAGGGGCAACCGTAATTTTACTTTTTTTTCTTTTTTTTTTTAAAAATCGTAATGCGGTTCACAGAATACATCTACTTACAAAGTTTCAACAGTATAGTTCTCATAGTTTCGGCAAAAAGTGGCTGTGACATACGGACAGACAGACCGACACGACGAATCTATAAGGGTTCCGTTTTTACGTTTTACGGAACCCTAAAAATATGTTCACATTATGTTTACGTATTTAATTATTTTGGAAAATTACAGCTGTAGTGTACATAATAAACACCATTGTACCTATTGTTAAAGTGAGACATTGTAATAAAAATAATAATAATTCCTATTCTCAATTACTTCTATTTCACTCTCTGTGCTCTCAAAGAGGTCAATATCACTGTCACTATCAGCCGTATTTATCACTAGTCTATCAGTGTAATTGTCTAAACCGTGTTTAATGCTTTTATATTCATTCTCACATTTGATTGTGTGATCGCAAACCTTTTTCCACTCTTCAGTCCCGATCATGTTTACTTTTTCAGTCAATAACGTTTTTACTTTAGTTAAATTCATACCCACATTTCTACAGGCTACATAGCCTTTTAGTTGAGACCATATATTTTCAATTGGACTAAAATCCGGATGATACGGTAGCAATCGCAACACAGTGTGCCCATGTCCGGGAAGTACTTTGTCCACGGAAAACTCTGTATACCTCTCCTTGTGCTGACATAATTATAATGGCATAAATCTAGGTTTTTGTTAATTTTGGATCAACTGGAATTTCGTGTCTGTTTAACCAGTTGATCATTTCCTGTTTAATGATAATGACATACGGACATATAATCATGTCATAGCCGTATTTATCACTAGTCTATCAGTGTAAAAGTCTAAACCGTGTTTAATGCTTCTATATTCATTCTCACATTTGATTGTGTGATCGCAAACCTTTTTCCACTCTTCAGTCCCGATTATGTTTACTTTTTCAGTCAATAACGTTTTTACTTTAGTTAAATTGATACCCACATTTCTAGAGGCTACACAGCTTTTTAGTTGAGACCATATTTATATTTTCAATTGGATTAAAATCCGGATGATACGGTGGCAATCGCAACACAGTGTGCCCATGTTCGGCAAGTACTTTGTCCACGGAAAACTCTATATACCTCTCCTTGTGCTGACATAATTATAATAGCATAAATCTGGGTATTTGTTAATTTTGGATCAACTGGAATTTCATGTCTGTTTAACCAGTTGATCATTTCCTGTTTAATGATGTTTGAGTTGGGGGGTCTTTCAACATATTTATTGTTGTGATAGGGTGCGTTGTCGATAACTAGAACGGAATCACTGGGTATATTTGGGAATAATTGATTAACCAGCCATTTCTCGTAGTTATCGTTATTCATTTCATTGTGATAGTCACCTGTAGTATCTGTGGATTTATACGTTAAAAAGGGACCGGGTACAAAGCATTTTTCATTTCCTGCATGAACTATTATCAAACGTTGCCCTTTTGAAATTGGCTTTTTTACTCCTTTTTTCTTATCATCACTCCAAGATTTTAGACTACAGGCCCGTGAACAAAATTTACGGGTCAAATGAACCAGCAGGAGACCTATGTAGGATGATAGACGGGTACAAAATAATAAGATTCAGCACAATGCCGTCACTTGTAAGCTGTCCAACTGAGTGCAGGTGAGAATTCAAAAGTGCAAGTAGAGTGGGTACATTTTGGTCATTTGTTTCTGTACGGCATTCTTACCATCCAATAGATCCATGAAAAATAATGAGAAATCGCGTAGTGCCGTACAAAAATAGTGATCCACGATCCACGAAGTCGGAAACATTATTGATAATCCGGAAATTTTGAGGGAAAATTTTGTCATTTGATACTGTACGGCATCGGTTCCATACAGTTGCAATACCTCTTCTAACCCATTATTCCGAAACGCCGTATAAAAATAATGGTCCAAGTGGAAATGATCGGGGGTTCAACTTCCTCTTTTCAGTGATCCGGAGAGGTGATTTGAAAAAGTACGGCATCGGTTCCAAATGATTATCTAGCACTCAAACGGACAATTAAAAATAATGCCGTCTAAAAATTACTGTTCATTTGAATGTTCACCGATATTTACATTAATTTCATCGTATACTTCATTTATAAAGGTGGTAGGTCATTTGATCCTGTGCGGCGTCTTATTTTTCTACATGACATTGCTAAAAACTATTGTTGTCTAATAATGCCGTATAAAAGAAAGTGTTCTAAAATAAGTAACAGAGGAATACAAAACATGCAAGTTTTCAATTATTTGAATAACCATAGATTAATTAACTATAAGAATCTTCAACATGTTATCATTGTTTTAAATAGTATTCAAGTAAATAAATTGGAAAAAAATAATGCCATACATTTTAACCCTTAATCAAACAAAATATGTACCACTTAGTTAGAAACTCGGAAAGCATGTACTTAAGGGCAAAAACTACTGAGATTTTTATTGTAGAAAATAAAATTTTACACTTTTTGTTCCAGGAAAACTTTTTTGTGAGACGTACCGTTTGCGATTTATGGCCCATTTAAATACCGGTTTTTCTATCACGGCCGATATCTCTTGAAATATTAGATTAATCAATAAAACGAATTGAACTATTCTTAAAGATCAGTTTATTTTCTACAACTTTTGTGAAAAGCTTTTTTTTTGTAATGTCCATACTTTTTGATTTATAAGACGTTTAAAATCTTTTATTCCGCCAAAAATATTATAAATCAATGAATTGTATTAAAATAAACAATAGTTTTGTTTGTGGTCGGTTATTAGACCATGAAAATTCTGATAAAAAATAAGTAAATAAATATAGATCAGGTTTTTCACGCACATGAGGTGTATGTTAGCTATGGCAATATAGTGATGCGTCCAACATTAAACTTCTTCAAACTCAAAATATTACAGACTTTAAAAAAAAAACAATTTTGGCAAAAGTTGTAGAGAATAAACCTGTCTTTAAACATGGATTGATGCGTCTTATTTATATAAATATCTCAAGAGCTATCAGCAGCGATAAAAAACCCGGTTCATTAAATGGGCCGTAAACGGTACGTTTAACAAAAAGTTTTGGGCAACAAAAGGTGTTGAATTATACTTTCTACAATAATGACTCCAATAATATTTGCCCTAAAGTACATAGTTCCCGAGAAAACGTTTTTTTTCAAGATGACGCTTAAAGATCCACCTGAATCTGTCAACATTTTGTTATTTTATGCTCAGTAAGTGATCATACACCTTATAATAAATAAATTGGGAACGAAAATTTGTAAGTTAAATTATATTTTTACTGGCCTTTAATATGAACTTTCAGATTCGTACGGCGTTAACTTTTCTTAGTCATACATTAAATTCAAATAAATTATCAGAATGTCGTTAAAAAATCGTACCAACTATCACCCTAAAGTACATTTCGTCATATGCAATGTTCTGGAGGTTTTTTGCCATTTACTGACTTTTGGACTAACAAAAATGTCCGGCACGTATAAAATTTGTATCTATGGACAAAATACTTTCGGAATAAATTAATTTTACGTTGTGTCAAATCACCTCTCCGGATCACTGAAAAGAGGAAGTTGAACCCCCGATCATTTTCTCTTGGACCGTTATTTTTGTACGGCGTTGCGGAATAATGGGTTAGAAGAAGTATCGCAACTGTATGGAACCGATGCCGTACAGTATCAAATGACCAAATTTTCCCTCAAAAATTCCGGATTATCAATAATGTTTCCGACTTTGTGATGATGTGATGATGATCACTATTTTTGTACGGCACTACGCGTTTTCTCATTATTTTTCACGGATCTATGGGATGGTAAGAATGCCGTGCAGAAACAATTGATCAAAATGTACCCACTCTACTTGCACTTTTGAATTCTCACCTGCACTCAGTTGGACAGCTTACAAGTGACGGCATAGTGCTGAATCTTATTATTTTGTACCCGTCTATCATCCCACATAGGTCTCCTGCTGGTTCATTTGACCCGTAAATTTTGTTCACGGGCCTGTAGTCTATTTCCCTTTAGTGTGGGATGTATGTATGTAAGACTCATCCATGTAGACGATATTTTTTCCTCTTTCGCGAAATTTGCGCATTTTATCGAGATATTCCATTCGTTTGAGGCTTACATCGTGCTTTTCCATTAAAACTTTTCGATTGTCTTCCATTTTAGTGAACCGAAATCCCATCTCGTGAAGTATTCTTCTCAACGTCTTTTCAGACCCATTGTAATTAATAGCTTCACATAATTTAGCT
Organism: Ectropis crepuscularia; assembly: GCA_963693475.1. Taxonomy (NCBI): domain Eukaryota; kingdom Metazoa; phylum Arthropoda; class Insecta; order Lepidoptera; family Geometridae; genus Ectropis; species Ectropis crepuscularia. The sequence continues at coordinate 24,078,805 of OY856338.1, forward strand.
TTTAATGACTTTATTGTTGGCAATTCATTAAATCGTAAGTGAAAATCATACACCATTCTTTGAACAACATCATAATCAAAATCGTCCATATCCAAACGAAATTGCTTTTTTGGTCTCCCTTTTTTTGGAGTGCTAAACTTAATTTCAGTAGAATGTGTTTCAGTACTGACTTCGTTTAATATATTGTTCAAAGTTCTTCTTGAAATTCCAGTGGCATTTGCAACTCGCGCTTGAACCTTCTTAATATAACAACTTACAGTTTTATCTTCATTTTTTTTAAATCTGTCAGCTTAAAAATATTGAAAAGGTTAGAAAATATTTATAAACATTGTAGATAATTTGGCGTGACTGACCTCGTAAAGGTTTCCCTTTTTTTTCCTAAAGATGCCATAGTACAACTTTAAATTATTTAAATTTGGGGGTGTTAACAACTCTATATATATTTTTTTAACTGGACGCGACCGCACTCTGTCGCACTTGAACAACGACTGACAAAACGTCACATAGGTAGTGTGTGACGGAGATAATGCTCTACGAAGCCGAAATCAGCCGACTGTCTCCCTCCAAAGGCCGATGTGCAATACTTATCGCCGGGTACTGTACTTAGATTGGTATTGATCAAATAATTCTATTATTACCGAATCTAGTTTACCCCATACCTGCCTACCCCCATATCGGCCCCATAAAAACGATGGCTCTCTGAGCCTCGGTCATTCTCTGCGTGGCATTCGGACGTGCTGGTTCTCATTGAGACACTATGTGTCTTAGTTTTACTTGTAATCGAAGTAGCATAATTGTTTTGGATAATCGTGCTCGGTTTAGTAATATATTTCCGTAGATTTGTGTGATCACTATTTTTTTTTAAAAAGTTAACTAACTTAGGTTCGATATCATCAGAAGCGGGATAGGATCCTCTGGGTTCTATTCCAACCGCCCACTACTGCCTTGTATGTTTGATCGAAGCTTAAATAAAAGTAAGGTTAGAATCGAAATAGAAAAATAGCAGATTTAGAATGTCGTCTCATTAGCTACGGCAATCTCGATGAAAGGTACGGAGAACCGGCTTGTATCTCCGCTTTGAGGAGCACCATGGAAGTGATCTTATTTACACTTTCAGTGTTGGACGAGCGATCTGCGGCAGAGCCTCCTTGAGGCGTCTCTGCGGCAGAGCCTCCCTGAGGCGTCGCTGCGGCAGATTTCCCTTGTGGCGTCGACGTCGCTGCGGCAGAGCCTCCACGAGCCATCGCTGTGGCAGAGCCTCCTTGAAGCGTCCCTGCGGCAGAGCTTCCGTGAGGCGTCGCTGCAGCAGAGCCTCCGTAAGGCATCGCTACGGCAGTTCCTGGCGCTCGGGAACAGGCCGGGCTAGCATAGGTTCAGCTGGCCGCAGCACCACCACAGAGCGAGGCTTCAAGCCTTGCCCCCGCAGATGTTACCAGGCATCTCATTTACGTGCCTAAAGCAGTACCTTCGGTGAGATCTACCCATTACTAAGTATGTCTCTAGTTTTGATCCAAAAATGTATAACGTCAGTGTCTAGTGTGATTAAGTGAGTCTCGCGCGATCGGAAAACCTGTGTGACTACAAAGAGCACCCTGCTCGTGTGGGATTATCCCCAAAAGGCGAATTACTGTCTTGGTTACGTGAATCGACTGGTATCAACTGTACTTGATAGTTTCAAATTTGAACTTAAAAACGCTTTTCTTAGTGAAAGTAATTTTCTCTAGTGCCAGTGCTTCAAATAACCACTTCAATAATCGCTCACGGCTAGAGTGAACGTTTCATCATTACAACCGTGCAAGTGGTTACAAGTGTGCATTTCAAGAAAACTAGTCTCTTCACTGTTATAATCTCAATCAACCAGGATATGAGGATAGATTCTGACGAAAAGTGAGTAAAATTTGAAGGTAGTTGATAAAAGTTTGGGTTGTCCAGTTATCGACAAACCTATTGCAATAAGATGAGGGTAGATCTAAAAGAAACTGTTCTCGTCAATGACAAAAACAAAACTTACTCTCATGTCAATTAAAGCCAAAATCTGTTCTTTTTGCTAGAAGCCAATTCACAATAGTTTTGCTTTGCGAAATGTAAACAACGTAAAGTTTTTCTGTGATAACGTCAGTAATCCAGAAATATAGTCACTACGTGGCGTAACTGTCGATGTCCTAATCGATAACTGGTGGTTCGTACATTCCTTTAGTTTTGACGTCTGGTTTTGAACATTTTGACGATGAACGAAAACTGATATTTAGCGTTTAGATGAGGTAAGATGGCCAAATGATGAAAATGAAAATGTCTTTACCCGTGGATACCTGCAGGGATGTGTGAAATATTCAACTAAATTGTAAACGTCAGTCAAATTAGAGTATGTCTATGCTCAAATTTTCAGCCAAAAAGAACTCGAGATTATCGGAAATATGACTTATGATAACAAAATTATATTTGTTTTCATATAACGTCAACCGATCATGCCACAGGCTAAAATGACGCCTTAATCCTGCCAAAATTGCAGGAACCTGCCACGTATGGTCACACTGCGCCCAGCACTTTTCGTTTTATACTTGTCTGAACCTGTTTTTTGCGCCGCGCCGAGGTGCCGTGCGGTAAATAGTAGGCATTGGATTAACGATTAACGGACTTCTGCATAATTAACGGAAGTTAACATGTCCCTTAACATTTTTAAAAGTTAACTTAAAAGTTAATCCGTTAATCAAAATGTTAACTTCGTTAATTAACGGATTAACGTGTTAATGCCCAGCTATGGTGATCTTTGTCGATACCTACATTTTTTTTACACATTTCTTGGATTAGGAGAAGAAAAGGTAAATAGGGGGGAGTTGGGTACATTTCAAACCTAATTCTAGTGGTCGTCTGTGATTCTTTGCCTAATTGCTATTTGCCTAAGCCGCCTCCTCCCGGCCCAGAGCCTCCACTACTGCTGCATTTCTGTCCCTGATGGCCATCTGTAGGTTGAACTCTCGGATGGTCTTCGGTGATGCAGCCAACACTCGCCATACGAACCGACCGATGGCGTCGTCAGCGTGGTATGCGAAGGTCCCCATGTGCCGTGAGATTGCAACAACCGCATGGGGCACGCTTTCGTGCAGCTTCATGTTTGCCTTGGTTTTGATTGCGATTACCGACTCGTATGTTAGTCCCTGAGCTTCATGGATGGTGAGGATGCGTGACCCGTTGCCTGACCCATAGCCCTGGTTTGTCAGGGTCTCTTTCTCCTCTTGAGTGTGAACTAAAAAGAGTGTTTGGTAGGGTGTTGAGTATTTGCGCTCCCTTATACCTTCTCTGCTCTAGGGACTTTATACGGGGTGCTGAGGAGTACATACCGGAGTATATTTCCCTCAGCGCATAGGCGACATCCATTGGGTTTCGATGTATGCAGAGCAACTCCTGGCTGATTGTTACCAGATTCGGGCAGTGATACCTCATTTCGAAGAGATTTTCCCTGTCGATGTAAGGCAACTGATTGACGTCTCCGATGAGGACAATTTCACCAACACCAGACAGCCTTGAAGCCATCACAATGGCTCCAAAATGGTTCATGAGAGCTTCGTCCACCATGAGGCGACTGAAACTTTCTCTACCAAAACCATTTACTAGAGCAGAAGCCATGGTTCGCACTCTGGTTTTAACCAGGTTTCCGATACGGTGCGATAGCTTTTCTCTTAGATATTTTGCTGCCTCAGTTGTCGTGGTGATGATGGCGTCCTTGTCAACGTCGAAGTGTCTAATCACCCATGTTGTCTTTCCACATTCTGGAACTCCGTTGATCCACTGTATTCTCGGTACCTCCCAGTTTTCCCAACCAGCTTTGACGTTTGAGTTCCCTTCGATGGTCTTGGCCATCTCGAGGATCTTATCGTCCAGCATAATCTTGGTGCACCGGGCAGTAACTACAATTGGGTCGTTTAGTGGTGTCGCATAAACAGGCACTCCCGCGCGCTCTGTCTCTATCTCGTTCAGTGTCACGAAACCATTTTCTCTACTGTAAGCTGCCACTGTCCTGTCATGGTTCCTTTGATGACCCAGGAAGTGACATTGTTGTAAATGGCTGCTTCGGCCTCCTCGAGTTTCGCCTTTAAGAGGCTTTCACTTCCTAGCCTATAGGACTGCATGATGTTTTCGCAGGTCTTTTTCAACATGCCTGCCACATAACAGCACAGTGACACGCAGCTATTGGAACATGAAGAGCCAAAATCATTACCTAGCACCGCACTGCGCTCGTCACCCAGAGATCTAAGTTGTTATATCTCTAAGCCCTGTAATTTCTCTGGAAACATTGCCCTTCAAACCGGAACACAGTAATGTTTGCACATTACTGCTTGGCGGTAGAATAATTGACAAAGGTGTGGTACTTCCCCAGGCGGACTCTGCTAAGAGTGCTACCACTACTCAAGGTCTTAAGGTTGACTTGTCTTGTCGCGCTCAGTGTGGCTATGAATTCGATGAAGGCGTTACGTGCATGGCTCCGCGGCTCCGAAGCCGTAACATAGCGGGGCGGTTCAACCTGACCCATGTCGGCTCTCGTTCGGCGCATTTGTTGCTGTGAAGCTTCTTTGGGGGTATTTGTCGTCAAGGGGTGTGATGAATGGGATGAGATTCGGAGTATGCTCCTTGCTGCAGCGTTGAAGGCAGTCACGAAAGCCGTGTTGGTTCCTCGGCTGCCGCTTTGATTGGCTGCGGTTTTTTCCGCGGCTGCCCTCCGCTGTGCTCTTTCGGAGCCGGTTTAGATAGTCGAACTAGGAACAGGATGTCCCCAGCTGTCAGTTGCATTTGTTTGGTCGTGCGAAGGGGCTCTGAGGAAGCTCAGATTTTCTTCCCTATCTTCGTATACGACCTCATGATGTTTAGAGGCCTCAATGTAACCCAGCCGGTCTGTGACTCTCGCTCTTGAATATTCGATTGCCATTGCATCCAAGCTTATCACCCGGGGTGTTTCACCCGCGTTTCTGCTCAGGTGTGCGAGGAGTGCACTTTTTTTTATTTTTTTTGAATTATCTACTCCACAGACTCCGGGGTCCGTGATCTTTGTCATTTGTTTTTTTTTTTCACATATTTCTTGGATTAGAAGAAAAGGAAAATAGGGGGGAGTTGGTCACATTTCAAACTTAATTCTAGTGCTCGTTAGTAGACCCGATCACTAGCGGTTGGGATTCTACCGCTAGTAATCGGCTCGACATCGAGTCTTTGCCTAGTTACCATTTGCCTAAGCCGCCTCCTCCCGGCCCAGAGCCTCCACTACGGCTGTATTTCTGTCCCTGATGGCCATCTGTAGGTTGAACTCTCGGATGGTCTTCGGTGATGCAGCCAACGCTCGCCGCACGAACCGACCGATGGCGTCGTCGGTGTCGTCAGCGTAGTATATGAAGGTCCCCGTGTGCCGTGAGATTGCAACAACTGCATGGGGCACGCTCTCGTGCAGCTTCATGTTTGCCTTGGTTTTGATTGCGATTACCGACTCGTAGGTATGTTAATCCCTGAGCTTCATGGATGGTAAGGATGCGTGACCCGGTGCCTGACCCATAACCCTGGTATGTCAGGGTCTCTTTCTCCTCTTGAGTGTGAACTAAAAAGAGGGTGTTTGGTAGGGTGTTGGGTATTTGCGCTCCCTTATACCTTCTCTGCTCTAGGGACTTTATACGGGGTGCTGAGGAGTACATACCGGAGTATATCTCCCTCAGCGCATATGCGACGTCCATTGGGTTTCGATGTGTGCAGAGCAACTCCTGGCTGATCTTTTTACCAGGTTTGGGCGGTGATACCTCATTTCGAAGAGATTTTCCCTGTCGATGTAAGGCAACTGATTGACGTCTCCGATGAGGACAATTTCACCAACACCAGACAGCCTTGAAGCCATCACAATGGCTCCAAAATGGTTCATGAGAGCTTCGTCCACCATGAGGCGACTGAAACTTTCTCTTCCGAAACCATTTACCAGAGCAGAAGCCATGGTTCGCACTCTGGTTTTAACCAGGTTTCCGATACGGTGCGATAGCTTTTCTCTTAGATCTTTTGCTGCCTCAGTTGTTGTGGTGATGATGGCGTCCACATCAAAGTTTCTTATCACCCATGTTGTCTTTCCACATCCTGGAACTCCGTTGACCCACTGTATTTTTGGTACCTCCCAGTTTTCCCAACCAGCTTTGACGTTTGAGTGCCTTTCGATGTTCTTGGCCATCTCTAGGATCTTATCGTCCAGCATAATCTTGGTGCATCGGGCAGTAACTACAACTGGGTCGTTTTGTGGTGTCGCATAAACAGGCACTCCCGCGCGCTCTGTCTCTATCTCGTTCAGTGTCACGAAGCCATTTTCTGCACTGTAAGCTGCCATATACTGTCCTGTCATGGTTCCCTTGATGACCCGAGAAGTGACATTATTGTAAATAGCTGCTTCGGCCTCCTCGAGTTTCGCCTTTAAGAAGCTTTCACTTCCTAGCCTATAGGACTGCAAGATGTTTTCGCAGGTCTTGAGGTTGACTTGTCTTGTCGCTCTCAGTGTGGCTATGAATTCGATGAAGGCGTTAGGTGCATGGCTCCGCGGCTCCGAAGCCGTGACATAGCGGGGCGGTTCTACCTGACCCATATCGGCTCTCGTTCGGCTTATTTGTTGCTGTGAAGCTGCTTTGAGGGTCTTTGTCGTCAAGGGGTGTGATGAATGGGATGTGATTCGGAGTATGCTCCTGGCTGCTGCGTTGAAGGCAGTCACGAAAGCTGCGTTCGTTCCTCGGCTGCCGCTTTGATTGCCTGCGGCTTTTTCCGCGGCTACCCTCTGCTGTGCCCTTTCGGAGCTGGTTTGAACAGTCGAACTAGGAACGGGATGTCCCCAACTGTCAGTTGCATTTGTTTGGTCGTACGAAGGGGCTCTGAGGAAGCTCAAATTTTCTCCCCTATCTTCATATACAACAACCTCATGATGTTTAGAGGCCTCAATGTAACCCAGCCGGTCTGCGACTCTCGCTCTTGAATATTCGACTGCCATCGCATCCACGCTTATCACCCGTGGTGTTTTACCCGCGTTTCTGCTTAGATGTGCGAGCAGTGCACTTGCATGTGTGAAAGGCGTCCGACCTTCTGAGTACTCTATTAGTGCAATCGTTATGTTTTTCAATCGCACCAACCATCGGTGGCTGTCTACGTCGCACACCGGCATAGCGTCGTAGGTTTTCCGCTTCATTGTGACTTTTGCGGTACTTCCATTAAGCAGGCAAGACAATCCAGGCTACAAACGGGCTCGTTCCCGTTCCCAGGCGAAGCAAAAGCTTACTCCGAATCTTTCTTTGTTGCTGTCCATAAAGAGAGCCACTCCGCGGATACGGATCCCTGCCTCTCCTCGGTCTGCGTTCTCCAGTAGTTGTTTGACGGAGATGCTCTTCGAGTTATGTTGGGCGGTAACCGCATTCCGCATTGCTTCCTGTGTATAAATATTTCATTAACCCACTCACGCCGACGTCGACGAACAAAATTCCGGTATGAATTTTCTAAAAAATACATTTCTTCCAAATCCTCAATTTTTAAAAACACGTCTGTACTCTGTTGCACAGTTCAGACTTTATAAGTTCCACCGACAACAGCCGTTATCATCTGCAGTGTATTCAGTTGAACGTCCGAATAGTTCTGTCCGCCATCGGCCGACTAAATCGGTTTTGGTGTACGCGTATCATAAGACAGTCTGAATAACGTGTGTTGAATAATGCGTAGTCTAATATGCGCTTTATAGCTTGTTCACGTCGTGGCATGTCTTTAGATGCGCAAAATATCGCAGAATCTATCTATCTAATAATACCTTTAAGCGAGCAATTTAATTTAATTTAACCGGTAATCTGTATAATCCGGTATTCTATACAATACCTAGAAAATGTATAGAATACCTAAAACATGTGGCTGTAATGTATGAAATATTATTTATTTTATACATTGACTAGGTATTCCATACAATACCGATTGCGGAATATATGTAAAAGACATAAGGGTCTATCACTGTGATTTAACTCCTGGTGGGCCCCCGCCAGCTTTGCAGTCACCCCTTGGTGTTGCTTGTCCATACTTGGCAACACTCAGGACCTCCCTTGAGCATATAAATCTGGCGGGAGGCAGAAGCTCAGCGCTCTGCGGTCAGCCCTGAGTAACTGAGCTTCTCCATAGGTAACTCCATACAAGACTAGGTGGAGTCAGGGTGTCTGAGTCGGATCTGGGTCCTATGTAGCTTACTGGTCATATTTGGTTATTTAACAACGTGGACTGTGGAAACTAAATATTTTCCAAGGAACACCCAGGTGGACAAAGGTGAGCCGTTGTAAAAAAAAAAACATGGTTCACCCAGATGGTCTGAGGAGGTGGATGGTGGGAAAACACCCTTATAATCAACGGCGAACAATACACGAGTTCACATTTGCTACACATTTGAGCACGATAGCTAGGTGCTACAGACAGATAGAGCTAAAACAGATAACTTATATAACATAAGACTGTACTGTAATCTGTGCCCAAGGTTGCCTGGAAAATATCACTCTCAGCGTTACGGCCACCAGTTGTTAAACTGGCCATATCGTGTTCCTGTCTCATGGGTATAAGTAATGTATTAGTGTTAACAATAAAGAACAATTACAAATCAGTCCGAGAATGTCTGGGAAAATACAATTTATATTATTCATTCTACCATCAATTTGTAAAGTACGCAAATATCTTATCTCATACTTTTAAACAAGCAATTCTTGTTTCTATGTATATATAGAATCTGAATCTCGGAAACGGCTGGAACGATATTCATGAAATTAAGTATGCTGGGGGTTTCGGCGACGATAAATCGATCTAGCTAGGTTTAATTTTTTTAAAACGTCATTCATGGCTCGTTCTTAGACACTGAAAGTTTATCACATTTATCATTAGAATGCGAAGGTAGATTTCGTCGCGTTGCGCGACAGTATAATAGCTCAAGCGGAAAGTCGGGCGGTCACGAATTGGTAGACCCGAGTTCGAATCCAGACGGTTTCTCTTTTTATTAAGTTCCTTCTTTTATTGTGTAAATTTAAGTATACACTCAGTGTTTAAACCGAGCAATGCTCGGTCACCCAGGTACTTATTTATTACATGAATAAATAGTCACTTATTTACTAGTTTCTACAGAAATTTTACAACAACCTAATATATTCGTTTTTATTTATTCTTACAGACCTTTAAAACTAATTTTCCAGGTTAAAGATACATTATTGAAACTCAAAATAGAATTTGTGTTATTTATAGGATTTATCCTGTTTAGTATATCAATAATAATAAATATCATCATGCATGCAATACATGTTTCTTATCAGTAATAATTGTGTTTTCATAACATCTTATATGATGCAACAAACAACAGAACAATAAAAAAAGTATGAATAAGCAAACATAACAACATCTAATTAATCGAAATGATGATACGAACAACATTATATTTTGTTTAAATAAAAGACACATTCACAATGATGTATTGTAGTAGCCTGATTATTTGTTAATTACAAATGAACATCTATTTCAGTAAAAAATTATGTGGTATCATTTAATTTTATATTTTAAACACAGCTATTAGAAATTTTAATTGCTACGACAGATCATTACGAATGTAGTGGGTTTCAATCGTTCATAGCACATAGATATTCGTTTGTATGATGTTAGCCAACAGCAGCCAAAATTATAGTAGCAATTTCTTCCTTTGGAGAACGTGCCGAGAGCTGCATAGTGACAGCTCCCTGTGCGGCGACGAGCCGAGCGCGCAACATCACCGGGATGCCAGCGCGCCACAACCCACCTCCACGGATTTCCTTTACCGCTTCTCCGCTGATAGCAGACTTCGGAAGCCCCAAGTGATCACACACAGCAATAGCAGCTGCCCCAACATCTGTCTGTGACAACCCAAACGTGTCGCTCGCTTCTTCAGCGGAAGCTGCTCTTTCCCACGAAGCTTCCCAATTATCCGTCGCGCATCGAGTACGAAACTGATCCGCGCAGGTTATCTCTAACTCCTCTATCGGATAAGAATCTGCGTAACCTTCGCCCGGAACCGGCAGTCCCGTCGTGGTGTCGCAATCGCGAACAACGAATTCCAGTGTTGCTCCGACGTTCACTAAGGTGTCGAGAGCGTTCTCTGGAAATTCCATTACGATAAACACGCTGCCTTGCTTGTCGTACGGCAGTTGTTGGCACGGTACTTCCCCGATCATCTTGTAACCAGGAGCAAGGTCTAAGCGTATGTGCACTTGTTCTAGTAGCTGGTCGCTTAGAGTGTTCACACATTCAAACTGCAGAACTAAATGACGGGCGAATATATGTTTTACACAACGGACGAGATATTCTGTTTCGGGTTCAGTCAAATCGACTGGCTCGCAACATTTGAATATTGGGCCGAGCTTTTCGATTCCAGGTACAACCTTTAACTGATCGGCGTATTCTTCTTCGCGTGAAACACTCGGAGGTTTACGAACTTCGATTTCTGCAGGAGTTTCTTTCACTCCTTGAGGCTGTTCAACAGTAGAGGTAGGAACAGATGCGAGATTGAATGGCTCGTCGGGTGTTGTAGCGAGGTGGTCGGATAAAGCTCGCTCTAACAATACAGGATTAGGGATCTCAATGTTGGTAATATAATCGTTGATGAGTTGTGGATCGCCAGAATCTAAAATGGCGGAATAAAAGACGGCCCGGTCGCGGACTTCGTCTTCGTCATCGAGTGTACAGCGCTGTAACAGTACTCGAATGTTGGGAAGCAATTCAGGACGCGCGGCGCCAAATCGAGCCACAGCCGATACTGCGGCGGCTCGCACTGGCCCAGACTCCAATATGACGCGGTTGTAAATATATCTGATATACCTGGATGGCTGGCGGGCCTTTGGTCCCTCTTGACCAAGAACGTGTAAAATCCGAACGGCCAGTGTGGCATGTTCGCAGTCTTCGATAAACTCACAGAGATGAGCCAGCCCAGTTTCTTTTGCTTCTGGATTCTCCTCGATTAAAGCAATTAATGCGTCAGCAATGGCACTCTTGTACTGCAACCCACCTTCATCTCTTAGCATTCCAGCCAAGAATGCCGCCAGGGACTGATGTTTCCTAGGATATTTAGAGCAGAGTCGCCTTATAGCGCGAACGACTACGATCTTGAACTCATCAGATATTTCGGACATGAATGTAGAAATTTGTTTCATGAGGCGGTCAATTGAGCTTTCAGCTCCGGTGGCGAGTAGAGTCGTTACAGCTAAAGTTGCAACAGACCGGTTGGGATCAGAAATAAGATTTTCTAAGTCGACTGTGCAGGCAGCGACAGCGTTGGGATGCTTTGCTGTTAATTTAGCGAGTGTTCGCGCTCCGGCAAGCCGCAGTGTAGCTTTGGAAGAACCGCAAAAGATTTGCAGAAACGATACGGCTTGAGCGAGGTCTGCTGCTGATTTCCTTAAGTTGACTATAGCGTGGGCCGCTTCATAAACGACCATTTCGGACTTGTGACGAAGACAGGATTCGATAAATTCCATGTAGGTTTCGAATGTTTCCGTGGGATCTTCCTCAGCGAGTTTGGCGACGAGGCGTATGAGGAGGCAAAGCGCGAAAGGCGAGTGTCTGAGTTGTCCCTTGGTAAGCTTGAGAACGAGCTTGACAGTCGATAGACGATCGTTGCGCCGAGCGCCCGCTACGACAGCCAGCGCGTGATACGACACCATTGGATTGTCTGATGAAATTGCTTCCTGGAAAACAAATAAGAAAGAGCTTTGTAAAGTAATAACATGTTCAAAACAAAGGTCTAAAATTTTGGAGTATGTGTTATTTGTGAATATTCAACATCACACACAAATATACATTCACATACACTCACCCTTTAGAATGTTTATATTTTAGTACAAACACGGAAACCTGATAATTAATGTCCATCATGGTTTGCCCACCTAATTAAGTATGAATATGTATATGTGTGGCTCGCAAGCATTGCTAACTAAAATTTTAAGTCAAGTTTGATTTAATGATTAATTTTAATGCTCCAATGTATATATATTATAATTATGTATATATATTGTAAATTAAAGTCATAATCATGCTTGGATAGACTACTGAACAAAGTAGAGATTAAGCACAAAGAAAGAAATTACAGAAAAAAAGTGTATTACAAAATTAAATCGCATAATGGTTTACATAAATTTACGAGTTTTCGCATTTAAACTTGAAAATTATAGAGGACTTCACGGCAATCTAAATGATCTTTAATTATTTCCCCACATTACAACACCCTGATCAAGATCATTGAAATTGCCATTAATTCCTATATGTTTCAATAAAAGCACCATCCAAAATAAAGAGTAGGTAAGGCCTACTGTCCACGCACGCGTCTTTTGTCAAATGCATGCATCCTACGAACAAACGTCATTGTCCTTTCGTGGACACAGACTTCATTATTTGTATGCAAGATGCAAGCATTCGTCTTGCATCCGACAATTGTCAAAATCGTGCGGATGTCGTGCAGCTACGTGGACAATTGGCCTTACTCTCAATTGCATTGCAGCAACAATAATAAATATGATTACATAGTAAATGAATACAGTACATTCGCTATATTATGCAGCAATAAGGCAGTTTTAAATCATGACATCAAAGTTACTTTATCTTGTACTATCTGTGTACCAAATTCCATCCAGATCCATTGTAGTGTTTTCATGAAGCAGAGAGACAAACTTCTTAGCATTCCATAGATTCACCGTGCGGGTGCCGGGTCAATTGTGTGGCAGAGAGAGAAATCCCGAGTAGATCCCGAGACTTGTGACGGGTGTAGGTTTAAGAAGGAGCCCTTTTCAAGTAACATAAATAATTTCGTATTTACAATATTAGTATGATTTGAACTTTGGTGACTGTGTGTTTAAGTATTGTATCACAGACTATAAACCATAAATACAAGTACATCTTATTATCACGTGTATTCACGAAGCACAATTCAAAGCTCAAAGTTTAAGTAGGCTAGCAAATAGTTACAAAACTGACGGTCCACAATAATTTCTGTGATGTCTCATGCATCATGATCACAGCAATATTTGAGTTTTTTTTATAGTATATAGTGACAAGACAAGCAGGACATGTTTATTTTTATAATTACTCTATTATTCTATAACGAGACATGCAGGATATGTGCCAGATGGTAAGCAACATGCCAACGCACAACAACACAGTGACAGCTATTGGAATATACAAATAATTATCCAGCACTGTGCTTGTCACCCAGAGATAATAAGATGTTACATCTCTATGCCCTGTAATTTCACTGGAAACATTTCCTTTCAAACCAGAAGACAGTAATGTGCACAATGACGCACAGCTATTTGAACATGAAGAGTCCAAATCATTACCTAGCAAAGCACTGTGCTTGTCACCCAGAGTAATAAGATGTTTCATCTCTATGCCCTGTAATTTCACTGCAAACATTTCCTTTTAAACCGGAACACAGTAATGAGCACAATGACGCACAGCTATTTGAACATGAAGAGTCCAAATCATTACCTAGCACTGCACTGTGATCGTGACCCAGAGACATAAGATGCTTCGTCTCTATGCCCCATATGGTCTGTGGAAACATTGTCCTTCAAACTGGAACACAATGATGTTTGCACATTACTGTTGGCGCTAGAATGACTGACAACAGTGTGGTACTTCCCCAGGCAGACTCTGCAAAGAGTCCTACCACTACAAAACAATATTAACCAGACCTATAACATTACTATGACATTGGTATGCAGCGGGATACACTGTGAGCTGATGTTAACAACCTGTAATTTTAATGATATAAATCATTGCTATTGAGTGGTTTAGGAAAACATTAAGAAAATATCATTCATAAATACAGTAGAATTCAGATATAACAACCTCCAAGGGACCACCGATATTATGTCGTACTAACCGAATGACGCACAAAATGGAAGGTGCATATCTTAAGTACATATTATGTACTACCAAACACAAATGTATTACTACTTTATATATATATACCATATAGCTCTCAGAGATCGCGTACCAATCCAACGTACAAAGAATTTTTGAAATCAGTTCCTGAGATCAATGCGCTAAGTTCAAACAAAAAACCTCTCAGCTTTATAATAATGTTACTATAGATAAATATGAAAAATGTGATTTTCTTATTAAAGGAACTAAAACCTTTCATAGTAATAATCATGTATTACTTTATTTTGTTCATTCTTTAACATTCCAAATTACAAACATACATAATGGAAATACTGTACCTACAACAAACTGTGTGTTACTATGTTACTAATGTAGAAAGTCTGTTATTTGAAAAGTGGTTTTCACTATCTTTAAAACACTTTAGCTTCACAGAATTCATTATGTAGAGCTCTAATGAACTTGTCATAACAGGTGATAAACACTAACTGTGATCTACACGCACCAATAAGATGTGAAGCATGTGGGGCGGGGCGTCGACGTATTTGTACATAGGCTTGTGTAAACAAAACATCTCACGTCGTTTTAACCGGACATATTATTTTAAATAATGGTCACTATAATCAGCTCGTTGCTTAAACCAGAGTCGCATTAACCAGCTATATTTTGTTAGTACCTAACTATGAAACATAACTTAAGTATACATTATCGTCGCTAAAAGCGGTTAGACGTTATAAGTGGATTCTACTGTATATAGAACAAGCATGCCATTATAACATAACAGTAAGGGGCTAGAATTGCTATATAGTTTGTAAGCAAAATATTCTACAACATGTATTTATTAATATTTATTTTGTGTTAATGAGGGAGATACCATAATATCCCTATATGTTAGTGATTTTTATGCGAATGTGGAAAAGAATTACAATTTACCTGTGCTTCATTCACCCAGCGGCGTACAAGATCTGGTACTGATGCTGACAAGTGGAGTGCAGAAACGAGGGCTGCGGAGCTTACAGCTGGGTTCTTGTCTACGATTGCTTGTTTCATGTAACGCTCGATCGCTTGCAGCATAGAGCTGTCTGTGATACTACATAGAGCCCGAATTGCAGCTGCCCTGTACAAGTCCTCCTTTCCCGTCATATCCTTAGTCAATGACGAAGTCACGATTATAACGTCCTGGGCTAGCGAACTCAACTCCTTGATACATAAATAAACAAGCCGACGAAGCATAACATCCTTCGACTGGAAAAGCTTTGTGGTAGCAAAAAATACATCTGTCGCCTCCTGCGTAGTAAGACTCTCGCCTTGGTTTAACAAATATAATAGTTTTGTTAAAATATGGACGCATTTTCTAGGATTCACGGGACTTGAGTTGAAGTATCTCGCCTCTTGCAACAAGGTCGTCTTATCGAGGTTTTTGAAAACACTGCCGATGCCATCTTCATCTTCTTTTTTATCGTGACGACTCATTATTTTTCCAAAAACTTTAAATCAGTAACGCTGGATTCACAGTAAAAATAATGGTAAATTCTAATCACAGTATCGATGATTCCATTCATCTACAAATTCCAATTCCACATCCAGCCATCCACGGCCACGCACAGACTAAGTATGCATCCACGTAAATGACATAGACAATCAGGTTCCTTTTGATGTTTGATAGTTTGATGACTGTCACAGGTCACAGATCACTAATAATAAATACTACACATAGGACACTTCGGTTTTGTGACCCTTAGTTCTGGGGACTCCGCAAAGCGCTATCGTCGCAATCGCAATAGTGACGTCCCACGTTTAGCTGAATATACAAATTATCGAAATCGTTTATTAGTGACATGCTTACGAAAACATTGATAAAAACTTCTGAGGATAAAAAGGTTCTGTTGTACAATTTATTTTTAATTAATCATAGAAAAAAACAACATATTCATTTGCAATATATTATTTCTATCTTAGTAATTTATTAAAAAATAGAAACGATGAATAGACGAGTCGGGTGCCTGATTTGTAGCTTAGTAGCTTTTGAAAATAGCTTACAAGACTATTTTCGCGTGGATTATTTTATAATAATTTAACTTCTGACTTGTTTATCAACTTCTTAATTTTAAATGTAAGTACGTCAAATAGCTGTAACAATTTTCGTATGTGAATTGCGTTGCATTTTAATATTTTAAATGTAAGTAATTTAAATTGCACGCCCGAAATGGGTAAACTGTTGTTACTGTAATATTATGTTAGGTACCATCTTATGGCCACAGCTATGCAATAAAATATTCTGATTCTGACTCTGATTCTTATGATACGTAGTGGTAGATCGATAGATTATTAGCAAACTCGTATCAAAAATCATGCGATCTGTATAATCACTAATTATTATTACTATTGTTCTTTTGTTAGGCCACTGAATTAGACATTCATGAGTATTAAAAAGATAGTCACAATTTCCTCAGATTGTCGTTTAATGGCGCAATTTCATTAGTCGATAGGGCCCGCATGCGGGATGCGAGAGATTTCTGGAACGCATGCCACAGGGCCCGCATTAGGGGAACCGTTTTCATTAGTCGATAGGGCCCGCATGCCGGGTGCGAGAGATTTCTGGAACGCATGCCACAAGGCCCGCATTAGGGGAACCGTTTTCATTAGTCGATAGTCCGTGTGCGGGGTGTAGGAGAACATCCATGTACGTTGCCAGTTATTAACAAGAGTGCCACTGAAACGGACGTTCTTGCCATGGATCAACAATTAATGTTATGTGGAGCAATTTTGACTGTCTGTGACTTATTGAAGAAGAAACTATTAGCCTCACTGAAGAAAAAGAAAAAAAGATTTTGGGTGCGAACTTTACTAAAAAATAGAAAAAGGCATGCTTGGCTAAGGAATGCTCTTCCTGCGGCCGTTAGACGTGCGCAGAGCGTCGTTTCGTTCAGGACTCAGATTCGACAGCATTTTATGACAAAAGTTGTTCACTGATTTAATCTTCTCGGCATTTTGTGTTTCGTATTATATATATTGTTATATATGTATGTATATATATAATGTTATGTATATAATATACATATAAATTTATACTTATTTGTATTGTATATTCATTATGTAGTCTAAATCGTTTATATAGCATAAAATAAAAACAGGATACATCCAATTACACTACCTTGGGGGATACTTACTGTATTTTTAATTCTACTAACAATAGACTACCGAAAAAGTAGAAATCTACTAACTCTGGTCACACTGATTGAACGACTCACGACCCGCAAGCTTCATATCGACCGATGCATTTCATTAGTCGATAGCACGGTCGGTATAAAGCATGCGGGGAATTTAAGTAGACGGTGTATCGACTAGTAACTTTCATTGGTCGTTATCTCGCCTGCGGGGGCTCCCCCGTATGCTGTATACCGAACGAGTTAACGACCAATGAAACTGCGCCATTAGGGATGTCCTTTGTTTGTTTGATTTTACTGCTTGAGCCGTTGATATTTATAAATATGGATTTATTTAGAAATATTTAGTTTACCCAATGGCACCTGCTAGCTTTTACTTATAAAGGCTTACTGGCAAGTATTTGGTAGGATTTAAGTTTTGTTTATTTTTTTTAAAGACGACGTTTTGTTTCTGAAAAAAAAACCCAGTGTGATTGCCAAATAACCGAGGTAGATACATAAGAACGGTCTACTAGTACAAAGCGTCTTCAAACAGAGTAGTTTGAAAAAGTACTTAAGTTACTCTTGCCCGGCATCCCGTACCTATTGTTTATTAAATGTGTTCAGAGTTGTGAAGAAATGTAAGATCCTAAAAGTCTATGTACTTCGGTATCAATGGACTGTATCTACATAGTATACAATTGTTCTAAATAAATAAATAAATATGTATCTAGAATAAATTATAGCTGGTCTCACACGCCACACGCACCACTGTATTTTTGAAGCCATGTGTGTAATGCCACCAACTTTAAAAAAGTTATGATGGAAAACATCGTGAGGAAACCGACATATGCCTAGAATAGTTCGTGGTCATGTGTCATCCACCATCCCGCACTGGGTCCGCGTGGTGGATTAAGGCCTGGATTTAGTGGGATGCATTTACTATGTTATGGTCTAGTCATAAGTGTTATGGCTAGTCAAGATAACGCCAACTGCTAATTCAGAACCCCTCGTTCGAATCCCACGCCCACCACAATCTTTCAAATACCCGAGGTAGATACGCAAGAACGGTCTACTGGTACAAAGCATGTGCGTACGGCTCGTCTAGTCGTACACGCCCCACGCACCACTGTAAAAACAGGTGAAGGAAAACATCGTGAGGAAACCGACATATGCCTAGAATCTTTCGAGGTCATCCATTAACCCACATTGGGCCCGCGTGTTGGATTAAGACCTGGACTCTCTGTGTGAGAGAAGGCCCCGAGTCTCAACTGTGGGAAAATATTGTGAGTTGCATAAGAGTGTTACGGCTAGTCGGGATAATGGCAACTACTGATTCGGAGCCCCTCGTTCGAATCCAACGCGCACCACTGTCTTTACGGAGTCATGTGCGTAATGCCGTTAATTTAAAAACAAAAACCTTCAAAAAACAAAGACTTTCGACTTTGGAGGTCGAAAAAACTTAAAAATACTTGTCTTTATCGCTTTGTATTATTTATCTCGTTTCTATGTTAAATTTCCCGTCATATTAATCCCAGTAGAGTATCTAAGCCATAGAAAAAAAATGGTTGTCTGTAAAGTCGGGTTACTGACTTTAGTTGAACGTGACAACTTCAACTACGCCTTAGAGCGAGGTAACGCCGCCGGCGAGGTAACGGCGTTAACGGTACATGACGTCATGTTTTGCGGGCGTGCAGCCGGCTTCATTGAATTATAAGACGTTGTCACGTCAAAAAGAATAAAAAATTAAAAAACGTTCCTTGTCAATCTTGTCGTTGAGTGTTGATTCAGTGCTGGCTGTGTAAGTTAGTTTCTTCTAATTTTACAATTAAATTTAGTTTCAACAAACAAACAACAGATAACAAACGTAATCAAACATTAAAAACCATATTTCAAAACTTTAATTTTAGAGGTACCTATGAGCTTTTAAAAAGACGAGCTTTAAAACGCGCTATCTCAATTTCAGCACAGCATAACTCTGCACCAGAGTCGTAAGCTGAGAAACAAAAGATAACATTGTATATCTAGTTTTATCGGGCTGACATTTAGAACACAGATTACAGTTTGGAAGAATACATAGGCTACTTTTAATCCCGAGAAAACCAAGGGAAAGGGAACTAGGCGGGTAATACTGCGGAGCGGTGCTAGTAATATGAATACATATTACTGATTCCGACTGACTGATTTCCGAACACTGATTTCCGAAAAACTTAGCAGCAGTAAAGTCATACCACGCAATTTTTTTGAGCTGCGTCTTATGGGTAAAGGCCTAAAGGTAGGGATTAAAAACTACGTGATCTGGCTTCACTGCTTAGCAGTTAGGTGCCGGTTATAAACAAAGAAAGGTTTGTGTCTGGTCTACAAAAAAAGTCTTAATCGACCTTGTTGTCATCATAAACAATAATTCGTTCATATTAGGTGAACCTCACCATTTGAAAAACACAATAGACATGTAACGATGAAAATATGAAGTTTTTATTTACGTTAAATATCCCGTTAGCCGTTCGAAAGTTAGTTTTCCTTTCTCAGCGTATCCAAATCAGCTAGATATGCTGAAAATCCATTAAGTTGGCAACACTGACGACAAATAAAATTGTTGGAGGTTCGGTTTTTTGGCGGGAACTGAAAGCACTTATTTGAAAATATTTTATTTTCATTTAATAGTTTCTCTTAGTTTTGCTTAGATTTGGCTGGCGAAATGGCTTCCGAGAGCGATGGAGATGATATGGGAGGAAATCTTCGGCAGTACGATCTTCGGCAGTACGAGTCGAGGAAAAGAAAATTGAGGAGAACGCCTACACCCTCAGTCGATGAAGACGACAGGTACAAACCATAGATAAAACCAGGGCATAAACGGTTATATCCTGACAATAGCATCAGCGAGGAGTTTCCAGTCTACGTGGAAAGCTCCGATAAAGATGAAAGACTGGGTAATAGGAACCCGTTACAATTATCCAAAATCTTTAAGAATGTTAAGGGAGTGCATGAAAGGAGGAGAGTAAACGCATCAAAAATAATGTTGGTCTTTAAGCAAGCGGCAGCTGCCAATGATTTTTTAAAGAACGAATGTTTGATATCAAATAATTTACGTGCTTACATACCTGCTGCCTCTGTGGAAAGAATCGGAGTGGTCCGTTTCATCCCTAAAGAGACTGGGAACCTAGAATTGTTCGTGAAGTTGACTTCAGATGCAGAAATTATTAATGTGCGACGCTTTATGAAGAAAATCGATGGTCAATTAATTCCTCTGAGTACAATATCCATTACCTTTACAGGAACTAAATTACCTCAGTTTGTGTACTTAGACAATTGGAGATATAAAGTTCATGAATATGTACCACCTGTTTTACAGTGTTATAAATGTTTAAAATTCAACCATTCCGCGAAAGTTTGTCGAAACGAACAGATATGTTCCAAGTGTTCGGAACCCCACAGCTTCAGGGACTGCATCTCAGAAATTCTGAAGTGCAGCAACTGTGGTGGAGATCATTTGGCCATATCCAAAAACTGTCCAATTAAAATGGCAAAATTAGAAAATAATAAGAAAAGCTATTCAAGCGTTTTAGCCAATACACAGAGTAATTTCCCACCTTTGCCACATAAGTCTCAAACAAAAATTGTTCAATCTGGTCAGTTCGACAAATACAATCTGGAACAGAATCCTTTACAGATAAATGATATTGTAAACAATGACAAACTATTAAATTGCATTATTAAAACTTTAGTTGCATTGGGTAATGACAACTCAATAAAGACAACAGCACTAATTAAGGAAACTTTTATTAGAAATTTACATGCATAGCGACCTAGTTACACCATGAAAATTGTACAACATAATATACAGAGCATTAATAATAAAAAACCCTTGTTAATGTCCTTGCTATGGGACCAAGACATTGATATTTGCCTGTTAAATGAAACTTGGCTGAAAGATTCTCAGTATAATATTAATTTTCCTGGATACAACTTTGTACACAAGAATTCAAAAAATGGTCATGGTGGTGTAGGTATTCTTTTAAAACATGCACTTAAATTTAAAACGATTCCCCTTCCTTTTTATGATGACGTCCAGTGCGTGGCTGTTTCTATTGATTCTGACAAAGGTCCTCTTTCTATTTTGTGTGTTTACTGTCCACCTGGAAATGAGAGAAGATTCAACATAAATAAACTTAAAAGGATTATCAATGTTATTCCTAAACCATGTCTAATTTCAGGAGATTTCAATGCACATCATATTGCTTTTGGTTGTCAGGCAACAAAGGCCCGAGGTAGACAATTATATGATCTTTTTGATGAGATGGATTTGTGTGTTCTAAACACAGGATCTCATACTACGGTACAGGGTCCTAATAGAAGTACCTCAGCAGTTGATGTAAGTTGTATTAGCCCTACTTTGGCGCCTTTTTGTATGTGGAATGTTGGTAATGACCCCTTGGGTAGTTTACATTATCCTACTTTTATAGAAATGTGTATTTCACCTTCAGTTTACCAAGTAAATGAACCACTAGACAGATATCTTTTTCACAAGGCCGATTGGACCCAATACTATCTTAGATCAAAAGTCCTTTTTGTAAATTTTAAGATTGACACTAATAATCCAATATCTACATATAACACATTTTGTTCCTTACTTGATCAATTGAGGGAAGAGTGCATACCTTTATTCAAAAGTAACTCAAATACTACATTAAGTAGAGCTCCAGCACCTTGGTGGAACAGTAGATGTTCAGAAGCAGTCAAAATCTCACAAGATGCCCTGGGAAAATATAGAAACAATATGTCATTAGAAAATTTCATCAACTATAAAAAATTAGATGCCAGTAAGAAACTTATAATAAAAGAGGAAAAAAAGAATAGTTGGCACAATCTATGTTCTTCCTTTAATAGATACACACCGATCACCAAGGTGTGGAACTTTATTCGCCGTTTTAAAAGAATTGGCATTAAAAAATCTACTAAAAATGATGAATGGATTCCAGACTTCATTAAAAAATTCTCAGAACCACCTAGTAATGATATCGAGAATATTGAAAATCTTTTTGAGTTAAATAATATAAACCCTAAAAATAGTTATCTGCTTGACCCCTTTCAATGGGATGAATTCATTTTGGCCCTTACATCTAGAAAAGATTCTACACCAGGCTTAGACAATTATCCTTACATAATGATCAAAAAATTACATAAGGTAGCACAAACTACATTATTAAATATTTACAATTTATTATGGTCTAAACAGTGTATACCAAAGTCATGGAAAACACAGTGTATTGTACCTATTTTAAAACCCAATAAACCAGACAATGATCACAATTCCTATAGACCCATTTCTTTAGCATCATGTTTAGGTAAACTCTTTGAGCAAATGATTAAAATACGGCTGGATTTTTATATAGAATCAAATAGTATCTTACCTCAGAACCAGTTTGGATTCCGCAAAGGTCGGGCTGCTTCCGAGAGCTTTGTAAGTTACATCGCAGATATGAAAAATTGTTTGTTGGCTCGTTCTTCTGCTATATGTGTTTTCCTTGATGTTGAGGGGGCATATGATAACGTAGATTTGTGCCGTCTATGTCAAGTGTTGCATGAACTTGAATTACCTGGAAAATTAATAGAATGGATTTATAAGTTTTCAAATGAGAGAACTGTTTATGTTAAATTTAATAATATATTACATGGACCAACTACTTCATATAAAAGTTTGATGCAAGGTGCCTGTCTTTCTCCAATTTTGTACAATCTTTTTACATCTCAGCTATTAAAATATGTAAATAATAATATTAAAATGTTACAATTTGCAGATGACCTCCTACTGTATAGTGTAAATAGACATATAGATATGGCAAAAGATGAAATTAATTCAGCATTAGATCAGTTATATAATTACTATGGAAATAAGCTTAAGTTAAATATAAATACATCTAAAAGTTCTGTGATGGTTCTTGGAACCGATAGTCCAGGAGATATTCAATATAACCGTTTGATAATTCCATTAAAGACTAGTCATAAATTTTTAGGTGTAATAGTGGATAATAAATTAAAATTTGAAGAACACATAAAGTACATTACAACAAAGGCCCTAAAAGGAATCAATATCATTAGATGTTTAACAGGAGTTTTCTGGGGAGCAGACCCCAAAACACTATCTACACTATACAAAAGTTTGGTCAGAAGCCATTTTGATTACAGCTGCCTTGCATACATGAACTGTAGTTCTACTCTTTTGAAAAAATTAGATGTTATACAAAATATTGGTCTTAGAATCATATGTGGAGCAATTAAATCCACACCAATAAACTCTATGGAAGTTGAAACTTGCATACCGCCATTATCCTTGAGAAGGTTGAAGCTTGCACAAAACTTTTCCATTAAAGAACAGTCAGCAAGTAATAATTTAGTGATTGACAATCTTATTTTGCCTCTTCAGCTTTCACAGAACTTAAGTGATTTGAATGTCTCCAGTGATGATATCATTAATAGGAAACTCCCTGAAATGTGCACAATAATGACTTATGTTAATAAAACTTTTGTAAATATGTATAAATGTACTGACAATATTTGGCCTATATATAAAAAAATGTAAATACGATGCCTTGATTTATAGTGGCTACACAATAAATTTACCTAATATAAAAGACAATGCAGATTATTTAGAATATATTAAGGACAAAGTAGAGTTATATAAAATTTTTACAGATGGTTCAAAGAGCAAAGAGTCAGTCAGAAGTGGATTTTATGATCCTAAGTTAAACTATAGCAGAGTATTTGAAATAGATTGTGTGGCCAGTATTTTTACAGCAGAAGCATATGCTATTCTTCAGGCATTGTTGTACATAATCAGTTTTAGTAATAATGTAAATAATTTTTTAGTTATAACAGATTCTAGAAGTGTATTATTAGCAATAGAAGGTAAGAGGATAGACTTTAAGATGAACTATTTAGTGTATTGGATAAGAGATGAACTGAGGAATTTAAGATTGAAGATGAAGTCAGTACACTTTTTGTTTTTGTGAAATTTCTCTAATAAAATGAAACATTGGCGCCACTTATGGTGAAATTGGGAACTGTCTTTGACAAGTCTATCTTCATCTGGAAAACGCCCCATTGAAATTGAAAGAACGAGAAGCACTATAGTAATCAGGAACTTTGTAATTCTATAGGTACTTCTTCTGAGTTGCTCCACCATAACGAACGTTTTTGTCACTGTGTCAGTGACACTGGCATTTAATAAAATCTCGAAAATGACGGCAGCTTTAAAATGGCGTTCAAAATGGCTACGGCGACACTAGCGCTTTGCGGAGTCCCCGGAAGCTAGTGTCACCGCTTGTGACAGTCAGGATTGCCGATGCCTGATTTCCTAACTTCCCAAAATTTTCCCATGTTTGGGGAAAAAATATACTTGGTTTACCATATTTAAATAATACACGGATTCTAATAGTACTAGGTACCAGTTGTGGTGTGGTATATTGTCCGCTCCAAATGTTTTTTACGTATGATAAAATTCAAATACAAACTAAATATAGACGAAAAGTTTCACATACTTCAAAATACGCTCCTTTGAACTAGAAAAATAGCTTACAATTTTCATAGCGAATTTTTTTGGCCGGGCTTCTCAATAATTCAGAGACGTCTCCTTAACAAAAAAATTGGCAGTCATAGGGACTGTCGATAGAAGTGAAAACTTATAACTCAGAATTCATTTTCAGAATCAGGTAGCTCACTTTGGAACTACGAGGGTGAAACCGGAGAGCACTGCTAGTCTGGAATAAAATAAATCTTCAAAGCATTGTCGCCTAAATAAGCCTTCCCTAAGCATGGCCATGTAGACTAAATGGCCATGCGTCTAATCATGGACTCATGGACACATCACATCCAGCGCATTACTTCACAAAATAAAACTTTTTTTGACACAAAAGTAATGTGTGTTACAGGTGATTCCCATAACTAATTACCCGAAACGCGTCATTGAGGTGTTTCCCCGTACAATGGTGTAATAACATAATCTATATCTCTATACTTGCAATAAAACTGTAACTGATTGAATTCTGTACATCTATAATTTAAAAATAAAGTGGTCAAGTGCGAGTCGGACTCGCCCATGAAGGGTTTCGTTGCAGCAAGTAACATAATACATACAGTACACATAGTTATTGTACTTCAACATCAACATCAACAGCCCACTAAATGTTCCCACTGCTGGGACTCGGGGCCTTCTCTCGCAAGGAGAGAGTTAAGGCCATAATCCACCACGCTGGCCCAGTGCGGGTTGGTTGTTCACACATGACTTCAAAGATTCTAGATACATGTCGGTTTCCTCGCGATGTTTTCCTTCACCGTTTTTAAGTTAGCGGCATTACGCACATGACTTCGAAAAGGCAGTGGTGCGCGTGGGGTTTGAACCCGGGGCATAAAATAGAATAGATGCCCGGGGTCTCCGGATCGGCAGGTGCCGTTCTCTCGAGTAGACCAGCCGTAACTTTATTGTACCTACTTAGTTCCTTGTAACTTTGGTCGAAGTTTTAATAATAGTGTATTTATGACGTACTAAAAAAAACTACTTACCAGATCGAGTTCAAACCAATTTTCGGTGGAAGTTTGCATGGTATTGTACATCACACATTTTTTTAAGTTTTATCATTCTCTTACTTTAAAAGTTACACACGGGGGGACACACATTTTACCACATTGGAAGAGTCTCTCGCGCTAACTATTCAGTATAGAAGAAAATGATATTAGAAACATCAACATCATTTTTGAAGACCTATCCATAAACATTCCACATGTATGGGTACGATGAAAATTTATTTCTGATTTTCAGTTCTATGGGGCACCCCCAAAATTCATTGTTTTTTTTTTATAAAAATCTGAATGCGGTTCACAGAATACATTTACTTACCAAGTTTCAACAGTATAGTTCTTATAGTTTCGGAAAAAAGTGGCTGTGACATACGGACGGACATACAGGACAGACATGACGAATCTATAAGGGTTCCAAATTAAGGGTTACGGAACCCTAATAAATCGCTGAATGTGTTGCTAAAGCACAAATATCGAGAACAGCTGAACCGATTACACTAATTGTTTTTTCAGAAGAAAAATAAATTCATCAAAGCACGAGAATGGTTTTTCGCAGAGATAGTTTAAGAAGTTGCCTGGAAAAGTCTAATACCACACTTTTCTGTACCTGTTTTTTACTCATACCCAACTATCCATCAACATGGGTATCAAATAAAAGGGTTTGACAAGAAGAATACAGTGCACTATACAACCTCAATATTTAAGATGGGCGCAGCCACTAAATGGCGTATAATAATAAGATTTAAATTTATAAATTGAATCTGTAATTTAGGTATCTGATTAATCCAGCCTGAATCCAAGAACTGTGAAAATGAGTTTTTTGGAGGAGTATTACTTTTCGGTGATCTTTTACAACTGCCGCCTATAAAACGATCAGGAGCACCTGTTTTCAAACAGCCAGAACATCTCCAACCAGCTACACATCTCTGGCGTTTATTCACGCTGTGTGAATTAACTGAAAATATGCGTCAGCAAGGTGACCAGACTTTTATTGATATTTTGAATGCTTTGAGAGTCGGTGAGCTAACAACCTAACATTTTAGTATTTTAATGGGAAGACTTCTTCAAGACACGAGTGATGAGTTTGCAATAGACAAAGCGTTAAGGGTATACCCCACAAATCAACAAGTTAACGACTACAACTCTGCTGTATTGAATTTGTACAGAAATAATGGTGCTCGCATTTACAAAATAAAAGCGCAGGATCAGCTAGTACACGCCACACGAAATGCAGACAATGTGGATATAGCTACTATAATACCAGCTGATATCAACAAAACTGGGGGCTTACCAGCGGAACTGGAAATATTTGTGGGGGCAAAAGTCATGCTACGGTCCAATATTGACGTTTCAAAGGGATTAGTAAATGGCGCTATAGGCTACATCAACGAAATCGTTTGGCCTCAATTTCGTCGAACTCAGATGTATGCAACAGATGTACCTTCCGTCCGAATTGATTTCGCAAGAGACGGAGTATATCTTATACACCCGAAAGCCATACAGTTTCCAGCTAAGTACAATTACGGGACGGCTGAAAGAAGAATGTTGCCTTTAATACTATCATGGGCTTCTACAATACATAAAATGCAGGGCAGCACTGTGGATCACGCAGTCGTATACTTAGGTGCGAAACTGTTTGAAGAAGGTCAAGCCTACGTGGCTCTTAGTAGAGTAAGATCTTTGCAGGGACTACGTATAGAGGAGTTGGACTGCAATAAACTAACGGGCAAGAAACCTTGCAATAATGAAGCACTAAATGAATTAAACAGAATGCGAAATAAAAACTAAAAACTAGAAAATAAAAATAGGTAAAAAAACTTTTTAAGTTAAACGGTTTTATGTTAAACATACATTGCAATGTTTGAGATAAATGTACTTAAAACCAAAAAATAATAAAATAAAATAGATACAGTCGTGGGAATTATAAACATATGCATAGACTAGACTAAAATAAAACCGTGGGGCACGTCAGTTGTCTACAATCGTTGATTAAAATGTTTGTTTTGTAATGTTACACTATAATTAGGCAGTTGTTCAACCGACAACGATGGACGTGTGATAAGTAGGGCTAGAATGTGGAAACAAGGTAGCAAGCTCGATTATAAGCGAGTTTTAGGGTTTCATAGTGGTGAGCGAGTAGTACTTTTATCATATGTTTTGTCGATTAAAGACAAACTACGAGCAGTGAAACGATTCCTCGCCAGCCAGCAGTGTGAATGTCCAACGATAAACTAGTTGAAACATCTCTTTTATTTACATGGAGTGTATAACTATTAGGTATATTGGAATTTCCATGAGCAAGAAAATAGTAAGTAATTCCCTCACCGTCTGCGGGCCAACTGCCTAACGACTTAGTAAACGATTCTTCTATCGCACATTAAGTCGATAATTTGTAGACAATTGACGTGCCCCACGGTTTTATTTTAGTCTAGTCTATGCATATGTTTATAATTCCCACGACTGTATCTATTTTATTATTTTTTGGTTTTAAGTACATTTATCTTAAACATTGCAATGTATGTTTAACATAAAACCGTTTAACTTAAAAAGTTTTTTTACTTATTTTTATTCTCTGGCTAAGCTTTCAAATCTGACATCGGGTTCCCCAACAAAAGTCTGTTCAAAGCTTGGATTCTGTTTTTTATTGATTTAATTCATATATGTTTATTATAATAATATTTGAAACGTGTTTGAGAAAGACTTGTAAGTCATTTATGTTTTAGTATATGAACAATGTGTGTTTGCTGTGTTTTAAGCTAAAATATCCGCAGTGAAATGTGAAAGTGAAGAAAAATCAATGGAATCTCATTTTACTCGTAAGTAGACAATATCTTCAAATGCCCACTTGATAAAAATTGATAATGATGCATTCTAGATATCAACATGAGTTAAATTTAAACCATAACGGCTGCATCTAGTCTAAAATTTGCAAAATATGTATAATGTAAACATAACCTATATAACAAAACAAACAAAAAAGTGTGACCAGTTATTTCTTACAAATTTACCCATGAAATATACAAGTCGGTACATAATTGACAGTTTATTTACTGGCCGTTTACTAATAATAGGTACTAGATTTTGCCTGCGGATTCGCATTCGTTAGTTTTTGAAGTGAAAACTTCCTTTGGCTCATTACATACAGATTTTTCGTGGGCCGTGAATTGAGCTCAAACATCATGATTCGGAATGAAATAAATTTTCGGGGGAACTCGGAGCTATGGCCACAAATGGGTAAACATTATTAGATAGATGTGGCGTGTTACCATGGTTACCATTACACATCTTTAGTCTAGATAGCCAATGGCCATGACGTGTGAGAAGGCTTATTTAGATGACAATGCTTTAAAGATTTATTCCAAACCAGAAACGCCCTCCGGTTTCACCTGCGTAGTTTCCAAAGTGTGCTGTCAAGTACTGAGTTATAAATTTTCAGTTCTATCGTCAGTCTCTATGACTGCCAGTTCTTTTTTCCGTTACCAATCCCTACGCTTCAATTTCTGTTTCTTCTCCATGTCTGTCAAAATCTCAATGTCAGTGGACATTGCAACTCTTGTTTTCTGGAGTGGGAATTGCATCAAACTCCAATTAACTTACACTATCCTATACAGATCCCGTCCCATTCTAATGAGAATGAATGATGCTTTTAGTGAAAAGTAGGTACATTGTGTGAGTAGATTATGAAGTACTAAGCTCTGAAAGTTACGGCTGGTCTAGTCGGGAGAACAGCGCCTGCCGATTCGGAGACCCCGGGTTCAAACCCCACACGCACCACTGTATTTTCAAAGTCATGTGCGTAATGCCGCTAACCTAAAACGGTGAAAGAAAACATAGTGAGGAAACCGACATGTACCTAGAATCTTTCGAAGTCGTGTGTCATCCACCAACCCGCACTGGGCCATTGTGGTGGATTATGGCCTTAACTCTATCCTTGCCAGAGAAGGCCCCGAGTCCCAGCAGTGGGAACATTTAGTGGGCTGTTGATGATGAAGCTCTAAAAAAAGATAAATACAATTTTTCACCTCTGATTTAACCCTTTTGCAATTCCAATTATGCAACTTGAATGTATCACTACATTTCTAGTAATAATTTTGATTGTTTTATTCATCCAAATTAATTATCATTTTGCAGATGTGACACTCTGAAGAATAGAATAAAACATTGTGTGAATAATGCAATATTTTTCATGAAGTAATAAATAAATAAATAATAAATCAATTATCCTGAATTACCACAACATCTAATAGTAGTATGTAGTATCTCTACTAAAACAAGGGCTTCGAACATTGAAAAAGTTAAACGTTTGTTCTATACGTAAGTTCCGAGTTTCCTGTGTGAAGTCTGGGCTAGCTGCTACTAAATGGTATATCTAAATTTGTTAATCAAACTATATTATTATAAATATTGAATGTAAAGTACAATTTGAAATAAATGTTTTATTGTTCTGTTTTTTATTATTTTCCCTCCTATTTTATTTATATCCTCCTATTCAAAAAGAGGTTTCATGTAATATATTACATGAAACCGACACGACACGAAACGACATATCTCTTCTATTTAAATGTCCCTCAGACACCAAAGCTCTTGAAAAAATATTAGAGATACACGAAAATGTAAACTCCTGTATCTCATCACATTGTCTTGAACTAAATAAAACTAAAACGAAATTAATTCAATTCCACCCATCGCAAAGAAAACCAATAGACCTCTCTATAATTGAAAACGCACTAAATACAAAACAAGTACAGTCGACTACACTTTTAGGCATGACCCTAGACACCCACCTAAACTGGCATAATCATGTAAAGAAAATAAAAAATAAAATATCACAGTTCACATACGGATTGTCAGTATTAAAGAAAACTACAAATATCCATTCCGCCAAAAGTGCATACTACGCATACGCTCACTCGTGGCTGAACTACGGCATTATAATTTGGGGCAACAGCTCCGATGCAGGTGAAATTTTCGTCATGCAAAAGAAATGTTTACGAATTATAATGAACATTCGTCAACGAGATAGTTGCAGACCTCATTTTATACAACAGAAAATACTAACTCTACCTTGTATGTACATATTAGAGGCTGCAATATTTGTCAAACAACACCCGAACCTATTCACTTTCAACGCAAACACTCGCAGAAACCATCAAATAGTTGCTCCGGAGCCAAAGCTAGAGATAGTCCGTAAAGGCCCTCATTACATGATGTATAAAATTTTTAACCACCTGCCGAAAAATCTACGAGAGGAAACCGATTCCAAAAAATTCAAAAAAATACTAAAAGACATTTTATTAAAAAAGTGCTACTACAAAATAGACGACTTCCTGCATGACAAAATGTTTCAAAGTCACCGATCTAACAACCTCTGCACATTTAATGATGTTACATAAGTTATTGAAGATTTTTTTTTATTTTTTTTTACTATACTCAATTATATTATATAAGAAACTTTATTACCATACGCAACACCCTATGCACAGGGTATAATGTGTATTGCATTGGCACACCAATGTAGGTTACTCATTGTAAAGCGTGTAAACTTAAATAAATAAATAAATAAACCTCTTTTTTGAAATGTAATTTTTGAATGGATATAACATGAGCTGAATTCATTCAACTATCGTAGCACTACCCTTATCCAGTGGAATATTTTCTTTATAGCAAGCTTTCTGTTTGTTTTTGTGAAATTTCTCTAATAAAATGAAACATTGGCGCCACTTATGGTGAAATTGGGAACTGTCTTTGACAAGTCTATCTTCATCTGGAAAACGCCCCATTGAAATTGAAAGAACGAGAAGCACTATAGTAATCAGGAACTTTGTAATTCTATAGGTACTTCTTCTGAGTTGCTCCACCATAACGAACGTTTTTGTCACTGTGTCAGTGACACTGGCATTTAATAAAATCTCGAAAATGACGGCAGCTTTAAAATGGCGTTCAAAATGGCTACGGCGACACTAGCGCTTTGCGGAGTCCCCGGAAGCTAGTGTCACCGCTTGTGACAGTCAGGATTGCCGATGCCTGATTTCCTAACTTCCCAAAATTTTCCCATGTTTGGGGAAAAAATATACTTGGTTTACCATATTTAAATAATACACGGATTCTAATAGTACTAGGTACCAGTTGTGGTGTGGTATATTGTCCGCTCCAAATGTTTTTTACGTATGATAAAATTCAAATACAAACTAAATATAGACGAAAAGTTTCACATACTTCAAAATACGCTCCTTTGAACTAGAAAAATAGCTTACAATTTTCATAGCGAATTTTTTTGGCCGGGCTTCTCAATAATTCAGAGACGTCTCCTTAACAAAAAAATTGGCAGTCATAGGGACTGCCGATAGAAGTGAAAACTTATAACTCAGAATTCATTTTCAGAATCAGGTAGCTCACTTTGGAACTACGAGGGTGAAACCGGAGAGCACTGCTAGTCTGGAATAAAATAAATCTTCAAAGCATTGTCGCCTAAATAAGCCTTCCCTAAGCATGGCCATGTAGACTAAATGGCCATGCGTCTAATCATGGACTCATGGACACATCACATCCAGCGCATTACTTCACAAAATAAAACTTTTTTTGACACAAAAGTAATGTGTGTTACAGGTGATTCCCATAACTAATTACCCGAAACGCGTCATTGAGGTGTTTCCCCGTACAATGGTGTAATAACATAATCTATATCTCTATACTTGCAATAAAACTGTAACTGATTGAATTCTGTACATCTATAATTTAAAAATAAAGTGGTCAAGTGCGAGTCGGACTCGCCCATGAAGGGTTTCGTTGCAGCAAGTAACATAATACATACAGTACACATAGTTATTGTACTTCAACATCAACATCAACAGCCCACTAAATGTTCCCACTGCTGGGACTCGGGGCCTTCTCTCGCAAGGAGAGAGTTAAGGCCATAATCCACCACGCTGGCCCAGTGCGGGTTGGTTGTTCACACATGACTTCAAAGATTCTAGATACATGTCGGTTTCCTCGCGATGTTTTCCTTCACCGTTTTTAAGTTAGCGGCATTACGCACATGACTTCGAAAAGGCAGTGGTGCGCGTGGGGTTTGAACCCGGGGCATAAAATAGAATAGATGCCCGGGGTCTCCGGATCGGCAGGTGCCGTTCTCTCGAGTAGACCAGCCGTAACTTTATTGTACCTACTTAGTTCCTTGTAACTTTGGTCGAAGTTTTAATAATAGTGTATTTATGACGTACTAAAAAAAACTACTTACCAGATCGAGTTCAAACCAATTTTCGGTGGAAGTTTGCATGGTATTGTACATCACACATTTTTTTAAGTTTTATCATTCTCTTACTTTAAAAGTTACACACGGGGGGACACACATTTTACCACATTGGAAGAGTCTCTCGCGCTAACTATTCAGTATAGAAGAAAATGATATTAGAAACATCAACATCATTTTTGAAGACCTATCCATAAACATTCCACATGTATGGGTACGATGAAAATTTATTTCTGATTTTCAGTTCTATGGGGCACCCCCAAAATTCATTGTTTTTTTTTATAAAAATCTGAATGCGGTTCACAGAATACATTTACTTACCAAGTTTCAACAGTATAGTTCTTATAGTTTCGGAAAAAAGTGGCTGTGACATACGGACGGACATACAGGACAGACATGACGAATCTATAAGGCCGCTTGTAGACGTCCGTTTTTTTCACCGGATAACGGACCGTCAATAAACGGCTATCCTTGTATACATATTTTTTTTACCGGATGGATGGACTGCCGTCTATATGCGTTAGTTTTGAACTGGTAGTCAGAGATTACACACGTGTGAAATGTCGAATAATAAGAAAAAAAAACTCGTATTGGCCTACTATTTGTACAGGAAGAAACAAAAAGAAAAACGTAAAAGGTCATCGTGGGTGCATCCTATATTATTGGAAAGGGAAAAATATGGTGCATTTCAAACTCTTTTTACGCAGTTGGAAGAAGATGAAACTAAATTTTACAATTATTTTCGGATGAAGAAAGAAACCTTTCAACTATTATTAACAGCCATATATGATAAAATAAGACACGAGGATACTGACATGCGTAAATCTATTTCCCCGGCAGAGAGATTAGCCGTTACGTTAAGGTATGTTAAAGAGATGTTCAATTTCAAATTATAGAAAAGGGGATTGATTACCTGTATTAATTAAAACAAAATTTAGTAGGTAGTAATTGTTTTATTATACTCAAAAAATAAATTAAGGAGTTTTAGAAAAATCGAAATCGTAATCAGGCGATGTGATTGAACTTAATTCAGTAATAATTGAAGATTGGGAATCATCTTGCTGCATGAGTTCTTGAGGCATCCTGGATGTGGATGGAATGAGTTGTGTTGGCTGATATTCATAGGGCATCCTGGATGTCGATGGAATGGGTTGTGTTGGTTGATATTCGTGTATCCTGTAGTCGGGTGTAGTCGGGTGTAGTCGGATGCCTCGATTAATATTGTAATTGTAATTTTGCTGCTGCATGGACGCTTGATTTCTCCGAGTTAAATTTCTCATAACTTTAATGACTTCATATTGGAATTCAACATAATCGTCATCACTATACTTGTCTACAATCGGAGCAATACCTTTGAAAAAACACATACTCTTACTCTTGTCTTCATCTTCAACTGATTTAATTAAAGTAAGCATTTGTCGATCAACTTCGCTACAGTCTGTCTTTCTCTTCTTGCTTGTTTTTGTTAAATCGGTAGTATTGGCTGGTGCGGTAGGGTCATTATTGGTTTGTGAGTCAGTTTCTTTGTTGTGAGATTGTGTGATGTTTTTTTCTGATGTAATACTTGCTTCCGTTGTTCGGCGAGTCACAATTTTACACAAAAAGAGCATTTGATCGTAGAATTTATATTTTCGTAGACTTTTTGCACCAGAGCCGGATTTACATTCCTTAACTTTTTTGTGATATTTCATCCAGTTATCTCTTGCATTGTTCCATTTTTTTATGATATCTTTGCCTAAAAAAGAAAAAATTGTTACAGATATTTAGCTGCAGGGAACACATTTAGTGATCTACATTACAGTTTCAGAATGGGTATAAAAACTATCAGCTGTATTGTACAAGAAGTATTTGAAGCATTGTGGGAAACCCTTTCTCCAATTTATATGAAACTACCATCGGAAGACGAATGGTTAACAATAGCAAAAAATTTCGAGACGAATGCAGATTTTCCTCATTGCTTGGGAGCCATTGACGGCAAACATATTAGAATCATCAAGCCAGAAGAAAGTGGATCAATGTTTTTCAACTACAAGCACTATTTCTCAATAGTATTAATGGCTGTGGTAGACACAAACTATAATTTTGTTTTTATTGATGTTGGAGCCTACGGCAAAGAATGCGATTCAGCAGTATTTAAAGAAACAGAATTTTGGAAAAGAATAGTAGGCGATAAATTAAATATTCCTCGACCTAAGCAGTTGCCAGGTGCAGGCAGTGAGTTACCTTATGTATTTGTTGCTGATGAAGCTTTCGCTTTACATCAACACGTACTTCGTCCTTACGGTGGGCATCAACTTGACTCAAAAAAAAATATTTTCAATTATCGTCTCACAAGAGCGCGACGCCACGTCGAATCCGCATTTGGTATTTTATCCAATAAATGGAGGATTTTGCATAGACCATTAAATGTTTCAACAGATACTGCTGTTAACATTGTAAAAACATGCTGCTTATTACAAAACATAATTCATAAAGTAGAGGGTATTGCTAATAATGCTACTGACAATGCTAGTTCACACATGGTGTCTACTCTATGCCATTTGCCTCGTTCCCATTCAACACGAGGTAATGTAACAGCAAATATGATTCGTAACAAATATGCAGAGTATTTCATGTCACCAGTAGGGCGTGTACCATGGCAAAATCAACATGCATAAAAAAATAATGAAAATAAAATGTTACTTACCAAAATCATTTTTTTCTTTCTCGGACATCGTTTCAAAACCTTCATTTAACGCAAGACAAATTTCTCTCCAAGCGGCAAAACTCGACTGTCTATTTTTATAGCACTCTTGGGTTTTGTCCCACAGTACAGGCCTATTTTCAACCAAACTTATTAACAATTCCATGTCAATATCATCCATTTTTGCAAAAAACGCAGGTAGACGGCACTCAATTAACAGAAAACAGGCAATACGTCCGGCAGCGTCAACACGCACCAATACACTGGCGTGGATGACCGCCATTTCTTACACCGGACCGGTGTCCGTCGCGCCGAGGGGAAGCGGTGGTGCATCCGGCGTAAATTGTTCGCCGGACCGATGTCCGGTGCATGTACACACATTCATTATAATTCATACACCACCGCGAATCCGGCAAAAAACACGGTCCGTTATCCGGTGAAAAAAACGGACGTCTACAAGCGGCCTAAGGGTTCCAAATTAAGGGTTACGGAACCCTAATAAATCGCTGAATGTGTTGCTAAAGCACAAATATCGAGAACAGCTGAACCGATTACACTAATTGTTTTTTCAGAAGAAAAATAAATTCATCAAAGCACGAGAATGGTTTTTCGCAGAGATAGTTTAAGAAGTTGCCTGGAAAAGTCTAATACCACACTTTTCTGTACCTGCTCCTGTACTGATTCGTAATATTATGTAATACTTAAAAATTCATTTGATTACCATCCAGTTCAATACTATACCATCAAGTTCAAGTGCCGTCACAGACGTAGCTATAATAAATATTTTCATATTTCATAGCTGGACATTTTCCGTATAGGTACTTAGTTTCTATACAAATGCTCGAGTATCCACACACGCAGATATAATATATATTTTCGTGACGTCATCCAACTACATCGTAATATATATTAAGGCATATTAATATAAATTATGGTATTGCCAGAATGTTTCGACATTGTCCGCCCGCTTTGGCTGCATTGGCATAGGTTGCCCGCTATCCTCTTATACTTCAAATCAAAAACCTACTGTATGATTGTCATTGTGCAGGAGTCAATGTGGTACTCTCTTGGATCCCTAGCCATACCGGAATCTCAGGCAACGAGCCGGTTGATAAATGTGCCAAGGCTGCGAGCCACTCTGGTTGTCTTGACAAATAAAAACTCTATGACATGGCACATGACTTTTGCCTACTCCCAAAATTCCACCTAGACTCATCCTGGTCCAGACATTGGAAAACTATCCAAAAGACTACAGGCAAATTATACACTGAGATACAACCAGATATACTCCCGAAACCCTGGTTTTTTAAATTCCGTAATGCCAGCAAAACAACTACTGCTGTGGTTTGTCGATTGTGCCTTGGTAACGCCTGTGCCCCTGTCTTTTTGGCAAAACTTCGGATCAGGGATAATTCGATTTTTGAACGTGGCTTTGACGAAGGAGATATGGACCACATATTTTTGAAGGCCCTTAATTAAACTACTCCCTCTATGATATCCTTCCTCCTAGTATCCTTCGTCCTACCTCTATGAAATGCCTGTTATCCCTCACCTTTACCCCCCTAATCCACTCTATACTATGTAAATATAAATAAAACTAGCTTTTACCTGCGACTTCGTTGGCAAGAAATAAACATTAAGGTAAATGAGGTAGCAATATTTGTAAATCCATACAAATTTACGGTTACAAAAAACAGCTTATATTAGAACACTTTTAAACAATTTCATCAAAATCGGTTCAGTGGTTTAGGCGTTAAAGCGTAAAAGACCGAGTTACTTTCATATTTACAATATTAGCAAGGATATCAGCGCCTAGTTGCAAAATGTCATGGTTTTATCTTCCATAATGACGAACTTCCACATAAATTTTCATCCCCTATTTTACCCCATACAGTTCAAAGCTGCGGACAAACTTTTATTTGTTTTGCGTCAAGTGTCTAAATACGAAGTTTCGTGGTTTTATCTTCAACAATAACGAAGGCCCATATAAACTTTCCTCCTCCATAACAACCCCTATTTCATTCCCATACAGTGCGAAATTAGAAAATTGCTAGAACAAACATTTATTCACAACGTGAAAAGTCTCTAAATACAAAATTTCATGGGTTTATCTTCAACAATTGTGAATATCCATTCAAACTATCATCCCCCATTTCAAGCCCTTCAACCCATTTCCCATACCTAAAAAAAAGGCCTAAGAGTCCTTTCTTTGGATTTTGTCTATCTCTGTACCAAATTTCATTAAAATCGGTTCATTAGATTTCGTGCTTATAATTTTCAAAATGACGGAATTTTCATACAATCGTCCATCTCTTGTTTCACCCTTTTAGGGGTTGAATTCCGCAAAACCCCGTCTTAGTGAGCGCCTACGTGCTAAAAGGTACCTCTGTGGAAAATTTGAGATTCCTAGCATTTGTAGTTTCTGAGATTCGGCGATAAGTGGGCTTTCGCTTTTATAATTATATTTATTATATTATATAGACTAAATTGTAAAAATGTGTGTCTCCCAAAACTAAACATTTTTATAGTAAATAATACGTATTATATACGACTTACTCGGTGTTGGGTATTACATGTGTTGTGTTTGTCTGTATTAGATAAAACAACTTATCCAGACCAAATTAGTAAACCAAGGGTAATAAAACATTACGTTACGAAACTCCCAAGAAACGGACTTTGGCAGAATTACGACAAAGTCGTACAGCTCAGAAAACCAAGAACTGAACTGAACTGAATTCAACCACAGATTACAGAAACAAAATTCAACTCGTAGTAGTAGGACTCTCGGCAGAGTCCGCCTGGGGAAGTACCACACCTTTGCCATTTATTCTACCGCCAAGCAGTAATGTGAAAACATAACTGTGTTCCGGTTTGAAGGGCAATGTTTTCAGAGAAATTACACGGCTTAGAGATATAATATCTTAGATCTCTGGGTGACGAACGCAGGGCAGTGCTAGGTAATGATTTGGACTATTCGTGTTCCAATAGCTGCGTGTCACTGTGCTGTTATGTCGCAGGCATGTTGCTTACCATCAGGCACATGCGCTGCATGTCTCGTCACTTTATTTTATTTAAAAAAACTATTTATTTGTTCTGTGTCTGGTCTAAAACTAGAGGTATACAAATATTAGCTACCATAGTACAAACTTTGCTTAGTTTGCGGTCTCATGGTGTTGTGTGTGAAGTGTCTACCAATATTTAATTATTTATATGTTCTCGTTTTCATTTTTAATAATTAAAATTATTCAATAGGTTTGGATTGGATAGTTATTTCTTAATTATAAGCTTTTATTCTACTTGCCCTGTTAGTATGTTAGTGTGGGGCAAATCTTGAGAGTTAAATTAGTACCACTTCCTGTCGTTAGATGTCATTTCGAAGAGGGGGGTTGCAACCCTCGATCATTTCTCCTTGTCGCATGATTTTTGTACGGCGTTGCAGAATAATAGATTAGAAGAGGTATTGTGGAAAAATATGATCAACTGATCATGCCCAACTTAGTCAATGGCACTGGTTTCGATAGTGAATGAAAACATTGTGAGGAAACTGTCATGTTCTATGTGTCATCCTTGGCCAGCGTGGTGGATTCTGGCTTTGACACTCCTCTTGTTATAGAAAGTCCCC
This sequence comes from Ectropis crepuscularia, assembly GCA_963693475.1. Lineage (NCBI taxonomy): Eukaryota > Metazoa > Arthropoda > Insecta > Lepidoptera > Geometridae > Ectropis > Ectropis crepuscularia. The sequence continues at coordinate 24,117,987 of OY856338.1, forward strand.
AGTCCCAGCTGTGGGAACGTGAAGTAAACTACTTCTTTCGAAGTACCTCATCCCGTCAACTTAATCCTTGAATCAGGCATTTTTTTGGGAATACAAGGTAGTCTATGCTTAATTATACAGAGCGTGTCAAAAGGCCAAAATGTTATGTAAAACTCGAAAGTGGTTACTTAATTGTGTCATTTGTTGTTTTTTTTATCGTACCGCGTGATCGTAAACTGCGGCGTGGTCGAAGATGACGCTGACCTCTCACCTTGAAAAGTCAGCAATAGTGTCTCACAAGGAACAATGAAGTCGACAACTTATTACACTTTAAGTCTGGGTAAAAAGTAAAGTGGACCCAAACCATTTGGTCCGAATTTTGAGAATATCTATGTGGAATGTATTGGAGGTGGTAGAACGTTGACTTAGATTATTCCGAGAGCCGATAGCAAATTTTGGGTAGGTATTTGAGGCAAGCTGAAAACTTGTCACATACCACTGCTATTAGGTATTTTTTTGGAATATTTTTTTGCATTGTTTTGAATATTTTATAAATGTGTAACAATTTTTTAAAATTTCGCATGCCTTTTAGGCTGAAATTGTGCAGCACCAAACCGTAGTATTTTAAGACCTTATTTGTAACCACAATTTTTCGCGAATAAATTACTTTGACTTTGACTTTTTGACTACCCAAATTTTGCTACCAACTCTCGGTATACATCTTGTCCTGCGTTAGAAAGGGAAAGGTAAGATAAGGAAGGTCATTTAATTTCTCCGCACACTCTCCGAAACGTAATCTGTAATCTAGCCCCTTTTCGATAGTGTTCAATACGGAGCGTTTTTTTGCTACTGATTATTTGTCACCTATTAGGTATCCGATCAGCACGCCGGTCAACAGAATCAAGAGCTTCGAGTTAGTTCTTTGCCAAGTCGTCTTAACGGTGGTAGGAGTATTCCTTACACGACCGAACTTGTACTGATATCAAGCAAGTAATTGTTCCGCTATGAAATATTATTACTTGTTGTTACTCAAAACACTTACATTTATGCCTGCTAATTTAGGTTTAGGCTTTTTTTTAGGCTCGTTAGCCACCGTAATTTCGAGTCGGATTATGTGCTTGCGTGGTCCGAAGGGCCCGTCACAGGGGACATGACCCCCGAAAATCGTACATGTTAGATTTAAAATCTACAAAAATCAAAATATCTAATGGTAGGATCCTACATAGACTATTTTTAACGCCGAAAAACAACAGGAAAGGCAACTATGCGGTTAAAATCGTGGGGCACTACTAGTCTAGTCTTTTTTACTCGATTTATTGTATTTTTACTCGTGACCCCTAATCCAAACCCAAAATCTGAGATAAGTACCTGACTAGTTACCCCCTCCAAAATTCGAGGCTGGGACCGCGCCTGATTATGTGTTGGTTGCCAAAACTGTTGGACTAAAGTGATCTGCCAGTCGTACAGGCACATTCCGGAGAGTTGGGAATAGTATGAAGGGACATTTATTAGCGCAGAAAAGACAAGCCTAAACTTTATCAGCGTTGAATTATGCGCTACTTTTGGCACTCCATTTTACCACATTGGCAGAATCTTATCCATTCGCTTGACTATGTCTACCTTCAATGATTTGGTTTCCACCTCACTGTTCCTGAGATAAAAAAAAATATGTATGATTCAGTAACTTTGCTGTCATCAGCATACCGATAACGGTGATATCAAATAAAACAAACTTGAGTAGATCGTAGAGGAGAAATAAAATTGTAGTAAGCATTGAATTGAAACAACGCAACGGTATTGATCTTTACGGTACCTTTAAACGAGCAATTCTTGTGTATACCAGGCCACTCAGAAAGTTTTGTGAAAAAAAGTTTTTATGTATAAGACACTGGCCACTAGTAATTATTTTGAAAATTTCGATTATTTAAAAGTAAAAATACCTTTGTTCGATTTTAAAATTTCCCTCCGCATTTTTATGAGAGGCAATTCAAATTTTCTTGTCTCATTAAAAATGGATCTGCGTCGCGAACATTTTCGTGCTATGATTTTTACGACTTCAAATGAGGCATTTGATCGATTTCGAATTGCTTTTATAGATGAAGGACTTTCAAAAGCAACCATCTATTGCTGGTATAGAGAGTTCAAACGCGGTCGTTTAACTTTGGGGGATGAACAAAGGAGTGGTCGCCCTACGACGGCTCTCACCTAAGAAAGTGTGCTGGCAGTAAAAAATGTAATTCAAGAAAACAGACGCATTACATACGAAGAGATTCAGCATACTCTGCAGATTGGTTTAGGAAGTGTTCACAAGATTTTGCGCGAGCACCTTCGCGTAAGGAGGATAGTTTCCCGCTGGGTGCCGCACAACCTCACTGAAGCTCAGAAGCAGGCCCATGTGGATTAGTGCCGTGGTATGATACAAAAATTTGATGCAGGCTCGTTACGGCGCGTTTACGACATTGTGACAGGTGACGAATCCTGGATTTATCAATACGATCCAGAAACAAAGCGTTAGTCGACAGTATGGCTGTTTCAAAATGAACCAACACCTACGAAAATGAAGCGATCGAGGAGAGCAGGGAAAATTTCAATCGCTAGTTTCTTCACTTTGACGGGGTATCTAATTTAAATTCCATTTCGAGACCAAAACAGCATCAACGCCGAATGGTACAGCATAAAACGCCTGCCAGAAGTTTTTTTTTTGCAATGAAAAACAAGCGACCTAACACCGGGCTCCGCGGGGTCCTTCTTCACCACGACAACGCGCCTGCGTACTCTGCGATCAAAACGAGGGTCTTCCTGGACTCCACACCGGTAAGTCTTGGAGCACCTTCCTTACAGTCCTGATTTGGCTCCGTGTGTCTTTTTTTTATTCCCTAAAACTAAAAATCAGCTCAAAGGGATACAGTTTTCATCACCGTAAGACGCGCTAGCAGCGTTTGAGAAGGCCGTGGAAGAGTTGCCTGCGGAGGACTGGAAAAAATATTTTCTCTCTGGAAGTCCACAATCAAGGTAAAAATACAGGTAGATAGTCTTTATGGTAGAAGTATTTAGAAGCTTGATAATAAAGCCCTCAAACTAAGCCCTATCAAATACCTTAGTAAGGTCAAAAAACATCGCCAAGGCCATGTCTCTCGATACCCAATATATAGGTGGCATCATCTGTTCTGTGGGTGGCATAATACGTAACAAGATCCTCAGTCGATAAACACTAACCACCGTATTCCAGATATAGGTATTGCATCAAAGCTAACGCAACATATACATTTTAGAGGAAAGTCCGTCTGGAAAATGTGGCCATTTGAATCACTTTAAGCGAGTAAAAAAAATGAAAAATGGTACTATTAAGTTTTTCGTAGTTAATTAACTATGTCATTATTATATCTGGCCGCCATCACACAAGCTTTGCTTAGTTTGGGGTCAGATGGTGTTGTGTGTGAATTGTCCACCAATATTTATTTATTTATTATTTTTTATTTGTTAATTAGACTAGAAACGGCCACTCCGAATTGAAAAAATCAACAGCTTATTTTCTATGGAAAAGTCACTTTTTTATTTAATTAAATTTTATAGTTTGTCTCCGGAAATATTACGAATTCACTCATTCACGCCACACTCCATGTTAAGTCAGAGAAATTCGAATAACTTCAGCAAAAAACATTTTCAGCGATGTGGTTGTGCCGGACATATTATAGACGGAGTTATCCAATAAGGGTTCCACTTTTCCCTTTGAGGTAGGTACGGGACTCCAAAGACAATTTTTCCCATCATCTCGATTAATAATTTGAGCGGTCACATAAACAAAGGCTGTTTTAACGCAGGCGTGCTTGTTGCGCGCTACGCAGGGGAGGGGGTAGGTAAAGGGCGGGCGGGAAAGCTCGCCCGGGTCTGCTTTTCCTGGCTGCTGCCTCCATTCCGGCTGTAGTCCTGGCGTCGAATGCTCGCTGTCTCCGCAGCAGCTTTCACACTCAGAGCGCGTTCGGAAAAACTTAAACTCATTTTCAGTCTCATTAATATTCATCATGAAAATAATAACTCCCGACAAGTTTTGGCCTCGTTAATAAACTCTCCGATCGTTATTTTGTATTTTGTTTTTGTGTTAGTTTAATTTTCGCGGCGCGAAAGACATTATTCGCTCGCAGTTTAGTTTGTTCAGTCTTAAACATGTCTCTTTCCGTTAGACTCCACCGTTTCAAAATCATAAAATGCAAGTCCGAGAAGTGTGCCCGTATCGAGTTTCGTGGTGAGTATGAGTACGAAATAAGATTGCTTTGCTTTAATTTTGTTCCCACCACGAGAGCTAACATTATTATTTGCGACAAGAACACCCTTGTAATTCCCGCGGGAAACTTTTTCAGTATTCGCTGTATTATAGTTTTATCCTGTTTTGCAGTTTAGCCACTTCCGAGCTTTGTATGATTTTTTTATGCCTTAAATTATATTTTATTTGCGTTATTATTTGCACATATTTGGTACGTATTTGTGTGTTTTGAATAGTCTGTGATTATGATTTAAAATAAAACACTTTTTCATATATTTGAAATAAATAACATTTACGGTTTTGGAAAACGCACGCATTTGATGTAGGTACTTATACATTTATTTCCTACCTATTGCATAAGGGTGCCCACAGGCTGACTGCCGAGTACATAAAAATAATCAAGGACGTGATTTTTCGCGATAATTTATTATAAATAATTATTAAAGGATAAATAATTTAATTTTCTCCAAAAAAACAAAAACCGACTGCAGGTTAAAATTAAACTCAGACAACATTTTATATATTTTTTTAAATCTACCATTTAAAGAAAGGTAAGCAAATTAAAGTTTTTTTGTTGATATTTCAAAAACCGTCGCGCCAATTTCAATAAAATGTATATCGGACCACCACCGCCTATCAAAGTATTGTCAACTAAATAAAAAAGAAACAAAAAATTATTCACGATTAGCGCAGCTATCGCGTGACGTAGGTACATATAATAAAAAAAACATACAATCAAATTGAGAACCTCATTTTTTAAAGTCGGATAAAAATAGGTACTACTAAAATAAAATTAAAAGTGAAAAATTATACATATTTGTTAGAAAGATAGTTGCTCTGGAATAGCACATAGGCTACTGTCCATCGCGGGAAAATCACTAACTGGGAACTACGCGGGTACAAACCACAGGGCGTTGTTTTAATAAATTATAAATTACCACTGCTAAGGAAACTTATCCGAAAGTTGTGAAATTAAATACGCAATGCATAGAGAACGTGCGTTGCAGGCGCCGTGTTTAAAAAATAATGGCGGAAAATCGACCTTTGATCTTTTATATTTCTCTTTCGTCTGAAGAAAATTTATCCAAGATGGCCGCCGCTACAAAATGGCGGATTGCATATTTTTTCACAACTCCCCTCCTAATGGATATCAAATGAAAGGGCTTGAATAGTAGAATAGTATACACCATAATAAACTGCAAAATCAAGATGTGCGATACCACAAAATGGCTAATTGTATGTTTTTTCTAACGTTCCCTCAATACGAGAAATTCTAAACTCCAGATGGCAACCGCCACAAAATGTCGTTTTTCTTAATTTTTTAATTTGTTAAATATAAATAATACGGACATTACCTTATTTTTTGACATGATTGGTTGATTTTGCTTTGTTAATATTATAATTTATGGGTGCAGTAACCTGAAATAAATGAATTTTAGTTTAAATAATTAGAACGAGAATCAAGTACTGAGTACCGAGTACCTTCGCTTCTTTTTTAACGCCCGATCAAAAAAGGGGTGTTATAAGTTTGACGTCGTTGTATGTCTGTCTGACTGTGGTACCGTAAAGCTCAAACGGATGGACGGATTTCGATGCAGTTTTTTTAGTTAGAAGATTAGTTTTTGTGCGGCGGTTCTTAGATTTGTTTGGTTAATATCGATTCAAGATGGCTGCCTCCACAAAATGACGGACAACATATTTCTTCACAACATCCCGCAATATCGGTATCGAATGAAAGAGCTTGGCTAGTAGAAAACGAAACATGACATTTCAAATCTAAGATGCCCACCACCACAAAATGGCGAATTACACTTTTTATTCACTATCTCAATATGGATGTCAAATTAGTTAATGAAAAGGCTTGACTAGTAGAATACTTTGCACTATGACAAATTTCAAATCCAAGATGGCCAAGAAATTTAGTTCGCCATTTTGTAATGGCAATGGTGAATTAAATTTCTTTTTTCACTTCTCCTTCAATATGGTTGTCAAATGAAAGGGCTAGAAGTAGAAGTTTAATAAGTAGGGTGGAAGTGGTTGACAAATTAATTACAAATCCGAGGTAGTCGCGGGTTAATCTTTTTTTTTCTTGCTAACCAACTTAAAAAAAGGAGGAGGTTCTCAATTCGGTTCAATGCTTATTTTGTACTTTTAAAATCGAAATCAGTGTGGCGGTTTTTGAATTATGAACAAAAACTAAAATTTACTTAAACATCACTTTTTTGAAACATTACCTTACCTCAAGGGTATTTGTGCAATCATATATGCTGTAACTCATATCGGAGCTGAGTTATGGTCTTTGAAAGTTTTTTTAGGTATTTTTTTGTATGGACTAGTGGTGCCATTTCCTTTAGCAACCAAAGATCTGTTGTCACTTTTTTTAAACATTACCTTACTTCAAGGGTATTTGTGCAACGAGATTTGCTGTAAGTCATATCGGAGCTGAGTTATGGCCTTTCAAAGTTTTTTTTTTTGACGTGATTACGTCTTATAATTCGATGAAGCCGGCTGCACGCCCACAGAACATTGACGTCATGTACCGTTACCGTCGGTCGTTACCTCGCCGCATGTTTGTTACAGTTGTATTAATTATTTTGACCAGTAGTTCAAGCGGGGATGTAGCTCAGTGGTAGAGCGTTCGCTTTGCATGTGAAATGCCCCGGGTTCGATCCCCGGCATCTAAAAGCTTTTTTGCATTGTTTTTTGCATTGTTTTGATTGAAAATGACTAAATTCTACTGATTACTTTTTACATACAAATCTATTAAACAAATGAAATTAACATTTTCTTTTGAAAAATGCTACCATTCCATCAGTATTTTCTTAAGACGTTGTCACGTTCTATCGTCAGTAAACCGACTTTACAGACAAACATTTGTTTTTTGTATGGACTAGTGGCGCCATTTCCCTTAGCGGCCAAAGATCTGTGGTCACTTTTTTGAAACAATACTTTACTCCAAGGGTATTTGTGCAATCAGATTTGCTGTAAGTCATATCGGAGCTGAGTTACTATGAGCTGCGTTACTACTTTAATATAAAACTATAAAAATAAATGTTTATTTTTATAAAGCAATTTTAGATTTGCCATAAGCTCCGGGAAATTTTAATCGAAATAGAGTGAACAACATTAAAAAAAAAGACGATAATTGATCAGTTATCGAGCAGGATGAAAAATGATTAAGTTACTAAAATGATTTTAAAAAAATAGGGGTTGGGGATAAAAAAGTAAAAATTTAGGGTTGTATGTATTTTTTAATGCATGAATTTTCGATTAATGTAGAAACTTGTCAAAAATTGTCTTTCGTTGCGTCGTAGCGTACGAAATATGATTGGCGTACGTTAATATCAATTGCTTCACAAAAAATAAAATCAACCATCTGTCATCATTATCGCCATCACCATGTCAACACAGACGTGCTTGTCATTCTGAAAATGCCTTGTTATATTAAAACATGCCTTTTTGACTTAGTACGAGTATTGTCAATATGTCTGAAAGAGATTGATTTGAGCGATAAGGCAACCAGCTGACGCTCTTTTTTCTACAAATTATTTTTCATCAATCGTTATTTAATTGTGAAACAAAGTTAATTGCCGTAAACTTGCATCATTGTTCTATAATAATGTGAAAAATTATAATACAATAAATATGATTGATTAAATTATATACATAAAACTAGTACGTCAGCTGGTAGCCTTATCGCTGGAACCAATCTCTTCCAGCCAGATGGGCAATACTCGTACTAAGACAAAAAAGGGAATTAACACTATTTATGCCATTAAGAATGATTTATTATTTTTACTTTAAGGGTGAAAAAATGTTTTTTTCACCAACAAAATATGTATTTAGAATATAAGTTATAAAGAACAGTGAAGTCCTATAAACATAAATTTGAATTATCTCACGAAAAACTTTACTGTAATAGCGGGAAATCTCACAACAAAAAAGTTGGATCCAATCCACGAAAAAAAGTCCAATAACAGCAAGCGATTTAGCCACATGTCGAAATGGGGTTTAATTTGTTTTATTCCCAAACGCCACCCCACCCGGAGATTCGAACCAATCACGATATTCTACACACGCTCCTAGGAAAGAATTACAGAAATATCTATTTGATGCTTTTATACCCTTTTATCAATTTATTTTTGTAACTACTCGGCAAAACTGACTCGGCTGCCCTTCGATCTACTAACTATATGACTTTGCTATTTCTCTCTCTTTTTAATTGCAAGCAAAAACAAAAAGACAGTAATATCAAAGCCATGAATGGCCATTATAGTAAGGCAGTAGACTTTCCAGCGCAAATTAAATAAATTAAATTACAAACTTAACTTCAGCTGTCAATGAATTCTGTCACCATGGTCTCGCTTGCTCAAAAAGCGCGGGCCGTATTAGCCGCCACCCCAGCCTGAGTGACATCATACGTCGCGATTTTTCCACCGCCAAGACTGTAGTGTCTTGGAAGTTGGGTCGGCTCCGAGTGAGACATAACTTAAAACTCTGGCACCAACACATCTTCCTGCTTCTGCTAAAACCTGATGGGACGCTGGCTCTCACCGCTATAGAGAAGGCAAACTTGTTTGTATCTTAGTTTGCGGAATCTTCACGTCTAGATGCTGGTAGTGCGATACTCCACCTGGCAGTAATATCTGAAATACATATTCGCCAAAAGAAGGTTTGTAAAGTGCTACGCAATCTAGATGTGAATAAAGCCAGTGGCCCGGACGGAATTCCTGCCATAATAGTACTGAGGGTTTGTGTACCCGAGTTGTCGAGAAACACGGGGAAGCACTTGCAGTCTCTTTGGATATCTCGAAGGCTTTCGACAGGGTTTGGCATGAAGGCCTTATAAGCAAGCTTTCGGGCTATGGTTTGTCACCTGGGTTTATTGCGTGGATATCGGACGTTTTGAGGAATCGATCTATACGGGTCGTCATTGATGGGTGCTCGTCGGATCAAATGGCTATCAATGCCGTAGTTCCTCAGGCGTCGGTACTCTCTGTGACGCTCTTCCTGCTACATATCAACGATCTGTTGAAGCCCGTTATTTTTGGGTACGCAGATGATAGCACCATCGTAGAGAGTTATATATCTAGCGCAAGAGCCAGTGGGCAACAAACTCTAGCTGAGTTTGTGTCTGAGTTTGTCTGAGAGAGAATATGATGAAGCGTTTGAATTTGGCCCTTGAGGCAGTCTCTATATGGGGCGATGCCAATTTGGCCAAGTTTAACGAAGGAAAACACAGGCGTGTTTATTCTCCGCTAAAAAAAGTCAATTCGAACTGGCTCCTACTTTTAGAGGCGTATCCGTGCCGGGTTACTGACCATCTCGAGCTTTTGGACATTTCTTTGTCATCGACGCTCAACTTTGTCACGTACATTGAGTCTAAGGCTAAATTAGCCGCCAAAAAACTAGGTGTCCTCTCAAAGGTGCAAAGATACTTCAAATCTGAACAGTTGCTCACGTTTTACAAAGCACAGATTCGTTCCTGTATGGAGTACTGTTCGCACCTTTAGGATGGATCGGCTAAGTATCAGGTGGAGACTCTGGAATCGATTGCGAGGCGTGCCAAAAGGCTCATAGGCAATGACACTCTTGTGCGTGAAAGAATTCAAAGTCTTGATCATCGCCTCAAAATTGCTAGGTTATCGGTTTTTTATCGGATACATTTCGGAGAGTGTATCCGATAAAAAAACTGATCTGCATGATCTAATACCACCTTGCCCTTTCTTCTATCGGACTTCTCGTATCTCAAAAAAGCGACATCGTTTCATGGCTGATGTTCCAAAAACACGAACGAAAAGATTTGACTCCACGTTTGTGATAAGAATGTCAAGGTTCTGGAATGCGTTGCCTGAGTGGGTTTTTCCCGATAGTTACAATCTTGGTGTCTTCAAATCGAGAGTGAATCAGTTTCTTCTAGATAAGCACGTTCCATCGTAGATCGCATCGTCGCTTAACATCAGGCGAGATGGTGGTCAAGTGCGAACCTATTATAGTAACAAAAAAAAAAATCCCGAGACACACAGTAGGGCCGATAAAGCGCCTAATTGAACTGAGCGTGCCAAACAGCGCAAATATGAAACCCGCGGAAGAAGTTACATATTTGAGCAAACAAACGCTCAAACGTTCACATTTATAATTCACGATTTACAGAACGAAACATTAGAATAATTACGAAAACAAAATAAACTTACCTACCTTGATGATGTTCATCATATTCAACAAGTTTTTGATCGATTCATAAAATTTTCGGGAATCAGTCACAGCTAAATTAACTAATATTAAAAAATGAATATTGTCACTACACTCATCCATTGTACAATTTGTTCATAAAACTTAGGAAAACACCATACCTTAATTTTTTTGTTTGCCGACGCCATTTTGCCATTTTGACTTTGAGTTTGACAGTTTGGAGCGTTTAGGAGCTAGGTGGCAGAAAGTGGAACTAAAAAAGATAAGCAGCAACAATAATCGAATGAGAGAATTACACGTCCCTTCTGGGCATGAGAGAATTTCACTTGTCACTTCCGTAATATATTTTTCTTACGGTTTTTTACGTAATTAGTCTCACATTTTTTTCAGTTCGGTCGCGCACCAAAATCCCTATGTTCTCCAAGCCAGCCGTAAGGAACTCGTTCCAAAAAACATTGCACAAATTTGGAATACGATTTTACTTTTAGCAAAAATGGTTAAACATTATTATTTGTGTACCTACTCTATAATAATGAATTTTTATACCGATGCATGATGTTGAGTAACCCACACCGTTGTGTGAGCGTCGGACAAAGGGTTTGGAACTTTGCTTCATTCTAGAATTTTCTTTATGACGCAGTGAAGTGACAGTATTATGACATTATAGCAAAAAACAATGTCTTGAAATAGTCACACTCGTGTACCCATTATATTATCGATATATCGGTGGTTTTATTGTGGAACAGTTTTCTACTTGATATTTGCATATTAGGTCGTAAGTTGTGAATTGCGTGTTCAACAAATATGTTAACTTCAGTAATAAGTTAATCACAGGTTATTCATATGAAAACAAAATCACACAGTATTACAGCACTACGAATAAATAATGTATGTCGAAGTAGGTACTAATATCCGTGGATTAGAACTTTAAATGTCCGAAAATGTATTTGGAGAAATGCGTATGTGCACATGTTCGTGCGATTGTGCCTATGAGCGTGAGTGCGTTCGTGAAGGTGTGTATCATCGGACAGAATGAAGCGTATACAGAGCATTAGATGAATATTGAAAACATAAAAAAGAACTGAATCGCGATATCAATTACCTCGACGTTTCACGCGAAGACCCAACGTCTCCTCGTGACCACGGCGGTATAGCAGCCTAAAAGGCAAGGCATTTACATAATAATTTTAATCGAGATTACTTCATGTGTAATAGTACAGTTCGAAGACGGACCACAAGCTGCAAGCTGCAGATGCAACCTGCAAGCGACACTACTATTTTGTATACATCTAACTAACTGATTCCAATGGCGGCATTGAGGCCCACAGCCACGGCGCTCAGCGTTCGCAGACGTCACCACGAGTGGTGTCGCAAACCGCAAATTCTTAGTGAAAGTGTGTCACGTAAGAAAATTACGACTTATTCGGAAGTCAATGAAGAGATATTAATACAACAATTTCGAAATTTTTCTTCTGCACCAATTCACAGCTTTGAGGATAAGAATAGTTGGTCTGAGATTCACACATAAAAAACACAATCAACAAATCTACATAAATAAATTTTGTAAATAAAATTCTTACTAAAAATAAAGTAAAGTCAAAATTGTTAAAGATAAAGGTTTATTACGTTTTAATGAAAAAAAAATGGGGGTGTAAGGGGGAAGCACTAAACATCTAGCTTCCCCAAATGTCAACCTCTCCTGCGCGTGGTACACCCTGCTGCCAACTAACGAGGCTCTGACGACCGAACCAATGGCGGTATAACCATTTAAAAGCCAGTCCTAAATTGACCAGACCGGTGACGGGCAGCGGCGTCATCGGTGCAAAGGGCTGGCTCCGCGGTCACCAACCCGCCTGCCAAGCGTGGTGACTATGGCAAATACCCCCCCTATGAAGAACACAATAGAGAAACGGCCCCTAGTCCCCGGCGGCTCTGCTATTCCAGGCGCTGGTGGCAGCCTTGGTTCCGGTGGAGCATGGGGTGCGAAGAACCCCCGGCAGACGCCCCGCCACCAAACCCAACGACTCGACCTGGCAACGTTTAACGCACGGACTTTGAGGGCTGACGAAAAGATTGTGGAGCTGGAAGAAGAAGTGGACAAGTTGCGCTGGGATATCATAGGGTTATCCGAAGTCCGTAGACAGGGCGAGGACAGGATAACCCTCGAATCCGGCAACTTGTTCTACTACCGGGAGGGAGATCAACAATCCCAAGGGGGTGTCGGGTTTTTAGTCCGCAAGTCTCTCGTCAACAACGTGATAATGATCGAGAGTGTGTCGAGCAGGGTCGTGTACCTTGTACTTAAAATTACCGACCGGTATTCATTGAAGGTCATACAGGTGTACGCACCGACCTCGACACATCCCGACGAAGAGGTTGAGACCATGTATGAGGACATCTCCAAAGCCATACAGGTCTCGCCAACACATTTCACGGTTGTGATGGGAGACTTCAACGCGAAACTGGGCAAACGTAGCGGTGATGAGTTGAGAGTGGGACAATTCGGATATGGGCAGAGGAACCCAAGAGGGCAACGTCTAGCTGATTTCTTGGAAAGGGAGAGCCTCTTTATGATGAACTCCTTTTTCAAGAAACAGCCACAACGAAAATGGACATGGATTAGCCCAGATGGTTCCACAAAAAATGAGATCGACTTCATTATGACGACTAAACGGCAAATATTCAGCGATGTCTCTGTGATCAGTAGGGTTAAGACCGGCAGCGATCACCGTATTGTAAGAGGCACGCTGAATCTAAACATTAAGTTCGAAAGATCACGTCTGATGAAGTCCACGCTCCGACCAAATTGTGCTCAAATCGAAGATCCCGATAACTTTCAACTCGAACTTCAAAATCGCTTCGAAGCCTTAGATGAATGCGTAACGGCGGACGAAATAAACGACAGGCTGGTGGAAACTGTTCAAGCAGTTGGCAGGAAATTTTATAAGAGCCGACGCCAAAATAGAACCCAAAAGCTCTCCGATCATACTCTAAATCTCATGGCAGTTAGGCGAGATATGCGGTTGCAGTCTTCGGTCGACATGACGGTATACAGACGGCTCAATAGACGGATCTCTACTTGTGTGCGACGCGACATACGTTGCTTCAATACTTCGTGTATTGAAGAAGCGATCAAGCGGAACCAAGGCTCGAAAGTGTTCGCAAGAAATCTGTCTCTTGGGCAAAGTCAGCTGGCCAAACTGAAGACCGATAGCGGTAACGTAGTCTCGTCGAAGCCCGAGATTTTGGAGGAGATTGAGAAGTTCTATGAACAGTTATACACCTCTACACAAGCACAACCTGTCGTTAGCATGGCAAAAGACCCCAGAGCCAAGCTGACCCGGCACTTTACCGAAGATATCCCGGAAGTCAGCCTGTATGAGATTAGGATGGCCCTCAAACAACTTAAAAACAACAAAGCACCTGGCGATGACGGAATTACGACTGAGCTTCTGAGAGCGGGTGGAAAACCGGTACTTAAAGTCCTCCAGAAGCTGTTCGACTCCGTCATACTTGACGGTAATACGCCAGAAGCGTGGAGCAGAAGTGTGGTGGTGCTCTTCTTCAAAAAAGGTGACAACACCTTGTTGAAGAATTACAGACCCATCTCACTTCTGAGCCACGTTTATAAGTTGTTTTCGAGGGTAATCACGAATCGTCTCGCACGCAGGTTTGACGACTTTCAGCCACCCGAACAAGCCGGTTTCCGAAAAGGCTATAGTACCATAGACCACATACATACGCTCCGGCAGATTATACAGAAAACTGAGGAGTATAATCGGCCACTATGTATAGCGTATGTGGACTATGAGAAAGCCTTCGATTCCATCGAGACCTGGGCAGTGCTTCAGTCTCTCCAGCGATGCCGCATCGACTATCGCTATATCGAAGTGTTGAAGTGTATCTACAGCAAAGCCACAATGTCTGTCCGATTACAGGACCAGTGCACAAAACATATCCAGCTACAGAAAGGCGTGAGACAGGGAGATGTTATATCTCCGAAACTGTTCACTGCTGCGCTGGAAGACGTTTTCAAGCTACTGGACTGGAACGGACATGGCATCAATATCAACGGCGAATGCATCACTCACCTTCGGTTTGCCGACGACATAGTCATTGTGGCGGAGTCGCTGGAGGATCTCGGTGCAATGCTCAGGGACCTCAGTAGAGTATCCCAACAGGTTGGTTTGAGGATGAACATGGACAAGACGAAGGTCAAGTCAAATGTGCATGTCTCACCTGTACCGGTTATTGTTGGGAATACCACACTCGAAGTTGTTGACGAATACGTCTACCTGGGTCAAAAGATCCAATTAGGTAGATCCAACTTCGACAAAGAGGTCCAGCGAAGGATCCAACTCGGATGGGCAGCGTTCGGGAAACTTCGACACATCTTTGAGTCCAAAATACCCCAATGCCTAAAGACAAAAGTCTTTAACCAGTGCGTGTTGCCAGTGATGGCTTATGGAACTGAGACGTGGTCCTTAACTGTGGGCCTCATAACAAAGCTCAAAGTCACACAGCGAGCTATGGAGAGAGCTATGCTCGGAGTCTCTTTGCGCGACAGAATCCGTAATGAAGATATTCGCAAAAGAACTAAAGTGGCCGACATAGCTCAACGAGTAAGCAAGCTGAAGTGGCAATGGGCAGGCCACATCGCTCGAAGAACTGACAACCGATGGGGAAGAAAGGTTCTCGAGTGGCGACCACGAACCGGAAGACGCAGTGTTGGACGGCCTCCCACTAGATGGACAGATGACCTCACAAAGGTCGCTGGAAACCGCTGGTTGCAGGTTGCGCGGGACCGTTCGTTGTGGAAATCTAGGGGGGAGGCCTTTGTTCAGCAGTGGACGTCTTGCGGCTGATGATGATGATGATGATGAATGAAAAAAAATACAAACTGAATTAAAATACAGTGAAACCTGGTGGACGGGTGAAGTGGGACGTGGATTAGTGAGAAACTTCTTTTATTAAGAGTTGCAATGAAGTCCCGTTATTTTTTTATTGTTAATTTTTTCAATTACCTCACTGTTAATGATACCTATGTTTTTCGAACCTGGCTAAATCAGATTTGAATTCTAGGTTTTTTTTTTCGATGTTTACTTCGATAACTGGGGCTATGTAGCTCAACTCCCTGTATAAGTGAGATAAATTAATCAAATTGAAACAGGTTCTGACATGACATTTGAAAATCAATGCACATGCTTGTTTCTATGTATTCTTCTTTGAACACAAAAGAAGACGTACGTATAAGTTTGTGAAGAGACTCCAGTAAAAATTTCAAAGCGTGAGGTAATGGAGACTTTAAAAACTTTACAAAGTTATTTCGGAACGTCAAATATTGATAATTCTAATATTTTTGATCAAATTTATTCTTTCAAGACACAGGTTTCAGCAACTATAAACTGTAATCAAGTACAAACAAACATTTAACGTTAACATTAATTTTAACGAACGAACGAATGAACATTAGTCATTTAAACATTAAACGATTAATTTTAGCCATAAACTTTATCGCAATGCATACATACTGTATGTTATGAATGTACATCAATACAATTACTTAAGAGCGTTAAATTCATAACACTAAAAACATTTTTATTAACACTTATACCTCTAAAAATTAAATAACCATACACTTTGACCTTTATAAGTAGAGCTTCTGTAAATGAGACAACTATAATTATTATTTAGTTACCTATTTGGAAAACTCGATTAATGGAAACTCTCAATAAATGACACTACATTATTGATCCCTTGAGATCCCGATTAACCATGTTTCACTATAAATGTATAGTAACATATCCTACAAATCACATAGAAACAAAACAATACTTTTCCCGATAGTTCGACCAATCTTATAAAACAGCTGCTAGTGAAACTACAAAAAAACTGTTTACAAAGCCAGTTTAAAGATGTAATTAATAATAAAAAATCAGAGAAAAGATTTATAACGCAAATTTTTTCATACTCTGTCCACAAAAAATGTTGTCACATCACTTACGGATTACATAACTTCGGGCGAATAATACCACACGAAACATAAAAATAACATTGTTTTTATTCTGTTGTAAATTTTAACTTGACAAAGGCCAAACGATGTTGGCAAGTAGTACCTTCTGCACATTTTTAATGACGGTATGAAAGCCTACCAAGGGTCATTACGAGAGGGTAACAGTCGCGTCGTTCTTAACATATGGCATTCATTTTTCAAATTAAACTTTTCGCGTTGGAACAACGTCCTGTTAAATAATAACCGAAATTGTAATAAATTAAATGATGATTATTTTAAAGCGTGATAATCTATTCAGAATCCCGGTAAATATTAGCCTAGATTAAAATCTATAACGTAGGTAAGGATATTGTCTAGAGAACAGCCGTCAATCTTTGCCTGTTGAAGTCAAAGTGGATGAAACGCCATTCCTCCCGAATACGCCCACGGAAAGAAATACCAAGTGATAACAATACCTACATGAACAAGTTTTGATATTTTCTTTTTTCTCTGAATTATGTTTCGGGCAGTCCCGTCGCACCCTTTGTAACTATAATATGGAGATAGGTACCTATTTCAGGAAGTGATTTAAGTTGAATTCTGAGTTGGGTTGTTCGGTATGCGATGTGAATAAATCTCAGAGCGTGAAACTACCCTAATTTCGGACACAAAATATCTTATGTTGGGATTAGCGTCCATAAACAAACTGCGCGGTGAAAGTACTGCGTAGATAAGTTGTAAAACGATGTGTAGGTTTGAGAATGCGTAGTAGACTTTTTATAGTTCATTAAACAGCTCTACGTGCATACCTCACAAGCATTCCTAACTTCCTTTCTTTTGTGTCTGCCCTTAGAGTACATCGTTTCAGTTACCCTCATTCACCAAAACAGTGCTAAGCAAGGCCGTGGAAATAAGATGATTCTATTTTTTTTCTTATGAAACTACAATAAACTTTGACGAGAAACTCCAATAATTGGGAATGATGTTCAGAAATGAACGTGCTAAGTGCTAAAATTTGGAAACATAATACATAGTGGTATAGTGGTTTTTGTAGTGGTTGGACTCTTAGCAGAGTCCGCCTGGGGAAGTACCACACCTTTGCCATTTATTCTACCGCCAAGCAGTCATGTGCAAACATTACTGTGTTCCGGTTTGAAGGGCAATGTTTCCAGAGAAATTACAGGGCTGAGAGATATAACAACTTAGATCTCTGGGTGACGAGTGCAGTGCAGTGCTAGGTAATGATTTGGACTCTTCATGTGCCAATAGCTGCGTGTCACTGTGTTGTTATGTGGCAGGCATGTTGCTTACCATCAGGCACATGTCCTGCTCGTCTCGTCATTCTTTATTTAAAAAAAAAACTTTCCAACGAGACGTTCTGTCTTATGAATCTAAGACATAGTAACCAGAATGCCCCATTATCAGAGGGACGATATCTACATCAAAGGGTCTCTATGAACCGGAATAGCGGTACAAAAGTATTTGATAAACAAGTTTAATAAGGCTTATGCAACTTGCGGTAGTCTACCACTCACAGAAATCGAAGACTAAGGCCGATAGTAGGCTTTGGGTACAGCAGAGAGAACTAACACATTGAATTATCGTGCTTAACTAGTGCGATGCCTGTACATCGGTGGCCTATCGGACTTTGACCTGGGTGAGATCAACTTTACTCTGCAACAGTTCAAAAATAAAAAAAGCCTCGAATAATGACGGCATTACGTCAGAGCTATTCTAGATCTCCGCAAAGAGTAGGAGTGTGCGACTCATATTAAAAAAATGGAGTTAAAACGCACCGTAACAACTATTTAACACCATCTCGCTCCTGGGCCATGTATTTAAGCTGTTCTCCAGGGTCATCATATACCGCTTTGCAAGAATTTGGAACCACCCAACAGGCCGGATACGATCTGAACTTGGCACTATATACATTATACATATTCAGATTTTTATTAGAATGATTTAAATTTCAATAATATTATACTTACACTACATACTCGTACCTAGTTGCAGAGAACAAGTTCAAATTATTATCCAGTGGCTAATGATGATCTACAAATAATCAAGTTACTTAAAACCATGCCTAGTATAGCCTTGGAGCCAAATTAACGCCAAGATTTTAGTCTAGTTTCGCACCGACTAAACCCATAGAACAGTTTTTGGAAATGTGATGAAGTTCCAGCCTCCAAGGGCCGAAGTGATTGCATTAGTGGTTTCCAGCGTATGTTGCTTAGCCGGTTGGTGGCTCGCAGAGACTGAGTGGATGCGCCGCTTATGTGTATGTGACACATACCTAACCACATTATAACAGCGGCCTGTACGAAATAACTGTGGATGCGGTGAACATGTACATACATTTATTTATCTTGAGTTTTATACAAATCTGGACATAATATACATTTGTTAGTAAGGAAACCTTACCTTTAACCTCGCGGTGTTTATTGTTGTTAAACGTGTAATTTAGGGACAATTCGGTAAAAATAAGCTTTTTTGTTGCAAATGGTATGCAAAAATAGGCTATTTTCATAAGCGATAGTTTAATGAAAATTAGTTTGCTGTGCGCTTATGAATAAAGAAGTAAGTATCAATATAACGTATATTACTGTGTTCCGGTTTGAAGGGCAATGTTTCCAGAGAAATTACAGGGCTTTGAGATATAATATCTTAGATCTCTGGGGGACGACCGCAGTGCAGTGCTAGGTAATGATTTGGACTCTTCGTGTTACAATAGCTGCGTGTCACTGTGCTGTGTCATGTGGCAGGTATATTGCTTACCATCAGGCACATGTCCTGCTCGTCTCGTCACTCTATAGTATAAAACAAAACTTTCAACGTAAAATCGTATCATGCATCGGGCGTTTTTTCTTTCAATTATTTCAGTTTTAGCCCGTTTCTATACCAATTTCACTTTAATCAAAAATTTGACAGGTTTTTGTATTACCTCAAAGCCTTGGAATACGCCGGAAATTTGTAAATTTTGCTCATCATAAACATCCCTTTTTATGTTCCCGCAACCGGGAATTGGGGCCACTACGCAGGCCCAAGATAGGTTCGCGTGTTCTACATATCGTCAATAGATTTAATATTCTCTTCAAAACAGTAGGACTACTATTTTGAAGATAATATTAAATCTAGTTTAACGTTAGATTAAATTTTAAGTCCCAATAAACGCAACGCTTCTTCTTATTTATGAAATACGTCGTTTTCCCATGAAAATATTGTAGTGGTAGGACTCTTGGCAGAGTTCGCCTGGGGAAATACCACACCTTTGCCAGTTATTCTACCGGCAAGCAGTAATGTGCAAACATTACTGTGTTCCGCTTTGAAGGGTTATGTTTCGAGAGAAATTACAGGGTTTAGAGATGTAACATCTTAGATGTCTGGCTGACGAGCGCAATGCAGTGCTAGGCAATGATTTGGACTCTTCATGTTCCAATAGCTGCGTGTCACTGTGTTGTTATGTGGTTGGCATGTTGCTTACCATCAGGCACATGGCCTGTTCGTCTCGCCACTCTTTATTAAAAAAAAAAATACCGTTAAAACCATTACGACAAAACTGCACATTCGCACTATGAAAAGTAGTCAGAGGGGCAGGTGGGGTTCGAACGTACGACCTCGTTTCTTTATCGGTACTGAGCTACCAGAGCAGCTGATTTTTTGTCAGATTTGTTTAGCCCTATTACTCATTTATAGAAATCATTGATTTAGATTCAGATCATTTATTCACCATTACAACATGTTATTCATATTGAAGATGTTTATAGTTTACTAGCGGCCCATTCCGGCTGCGCTCGGATATTGTCATTTAAAGACTATTAAACGAAATAAAACTATCCTATCTCTCAAGTTGGACCAGACTGCTCACGGTGTGCCAATTTTATTTAAAATCGATTAAGTAGTTTAGGAATCCATCGCGGACAAACATCGTGACAGGAGATTTATATATATTAAGATTTATTTTGATGAGGATTAATACCAAGGTACAAATGGAGCCTTTTCAAGAGGCGGCATATATAAATTAATATTTTAGAATAAAAAACTGCTTACTGTGACATAACTATAATATTTAGACATATGCTGTCGCGACACTTTTTGTAGATAATAATGAGTTCTGCAAAGTCGTAGTACATGACTTTGTTCTATCATCAATAGTTTTCGCAGCGCACGCGACGTAAGGAATTTTTCAGGTCATTTTTTTACACCTTATGTTACATTATTGGAGTTTTAGTAAGGATCCCTATTTTTTTTTAAATATAATATAGCCTATGATACTCGGGAATAATGTAGGTTTCCAAAAGTGAAAGAATTTTTGAAATCGGTCCAGTAGTTTCGGAGCCTATTCATTACAAACAAACAAACAAACAAATCTTTCCTCTTTATAATATTATTATTAGTATAGATACCACAATATTTTCCGCTCGGAAGCCCTCATAGTGCACATATCTGACATTTTATTGTTTTGTCAGTTGACCTATTTCAGGAATACTCTTCGTTTATTTATTTTACCGCTCCACAACTTTATTATTTTGAATTATTTAATGATTGCTCTTAAGTTGGAAAACATTATACGAAACTCAAAGAAGATTGTGAAAAAAATTCAATTGTCATCGTTTTGTTTGAAAATTATTTGTATTAGGAATGTCGTCCAAAAACATACTATCTGTTATTATCGTGAATTTAACGAAACAATTTTTAACCGAGTTCATCAGGACAAGGTTTTCAAAAAAACTGCTAATAGGTCTCATACAAAATTTTGAACAATTTGGTTTTTCATTTATTGAATATTTTTTAAGAAAATCTTTGTTTGTTCGGACGATGTCATTGTAGTGTGTGTACGGCTTTACATAAATTATCATCATTATTATATCATAATCACATCACATCATAATTATAGCATCATCCATGATTTTACCCGCACAGTTTCCGTTATTTTCCTGTGATAAAAAGTAGCCTATATGAATTCTATTATCGGCAATAAAACATCATGCAGCTACCTGACGTAATCGAGAAAAAAACCTACTGTAATGAACAAAACAACCTATTACAGACACTAATAAAGTGGCCAAGTGCGAGTTAGACTCGCCCATGAAGGGTTCCGTTGCAGCAAGTAACATAATATACATAGTACACATAGTTCTTGTAGTTCGTTGTAACTTTGATCGAGATTTTAATAATAATGTATTTATGACGTACTAAAAAAAAACTACTCATCAGATCGAGTTCAAACTAATTTTCGTTGGTAGTTTACATGGTAATGTACATCATATATTTTTTTTAGATTTTTCATTCTCTTACTTTAGAAGTTAGAGGGGGGGGGGGGACACACATTTTCCCACTTTGGAAGTGTCTCTCGCGCAAATTATTCAGTGTAGACGAAAATGATTTTAGAAACCTCAACATCATTTTTGAAGACCTATCTATAGAAACCCCACACGTGTAGGTTTGATGAAAAAAAATTTTTTGAGTTTCAGTTC
Organism: Ectropis crepuscularia; assembly: GCA_963693475.1. Classification (NCBI taxonomy): domain Eukaryota; kingdom Metazoa; phylum Arthropoda; class Insecta; order Lepidoptera; family Geometridae; genus Ectropis; species Ectropis crepuscularia. The sequence goes on from OY856338.1 coordinate 24,139,885, forward strand.
TCAGTATGGGGGGCAATCCTATTTTTTCTTTTTTTTTTAATTTTTTTTGTTCAACTCTTAATGCGGTTCACAGAATACGTCTACTTACCAAGTTTCAGCAGTGTAGTTCTCATAGTTTCGGCAAAAAGTGGCTGTGACATACGGACGGACAGACAGACAGACAGACAGACAGTCAGACAGACAGACAGACAGACAGACAGACATGACGAATCTATAAGGGTTCCGTTTTTACGTTTTACGGAACCCTAAAAAGTAATAATAAAAAAAACTACGATTAAATACCAACTTCAAATAAAGTAGCCAAGTGCGAGTTGGACTCGCCCATGAAGGGTTCCGTTCCAGCAAGTAACATAATATACATAGTACACATAGTTCTTGTAGTTCGTTGTAACTTTGATCGAAGTTTTAATAATAGTGTATTTATGACGTACTAAAAAAAACTACTCATCAGATCGAGTTCAAACTAATTTTCGTTGGTAGTTTTCATGGTAATGTACATCATATATTTTTTTTAGTTTTTTCATTCTCTTACTTTAGAAGTTAGAGGGGGGGGGACACACATTTTACCACTTTGGAAGCGTCTCTCGCGCAAGTTATTCAGTGTAGACAAAAATTATCTTAGAAACCTCAACATCATTTTTTAAGACCTATCGATAGACACCCCACACGTGTAGGTTTGATGAAAAAAAAATTTTTGAGCTTCAGTTCTCAGTATGGGGGCACCCCTAATTTTTGTTTTTTTAAAAAACTTTTGTAAAAATCTTAATGCGGTTCACAGAATACATCTACTTACCAAGTTTCAACAGTGTAGTTCTCATAGTTTCGGCAAAAAGTGGCTGTGACATACGGACGGACAGACAGACAGACAGACAGACATGACGAATCTATAAGGGTTCCGTTTTTACGTTTTACGGAACCCTAAAAAGACACTCAAAAGTAAAAAATAAATGAATATAATACATAATTCTTGTAAGTGCTAACCGCTTATATATTTGAAACCGGGACCAGCCAAGTCTGATAGCTAGTCGTAGTATCTACTACGTACCTATGCAGTAAGTAGGCAGATATTTGTAGGTAGTATATACTTATCTACTAGTATCTGTTAGACTTGGTTGGCACCGACTTCAAATAAATGAACGGGTAGCGCTTACAACAATTGGATAACGGCAGGTTCAAATATATACCATTTTAATTAGTGCGTCAGGTAGAGTATCCGCTTGATACACCGGTGTGTAATATAGTACCCAAAAACTTGGTTGATGACGGAAACATACAATTTTAACTTTGCGGACGGGTTTTTGGCGGGAAATAAATTTTTTAGTGTTTTCATTTGGAGAGGTATACCGATAAATTTGTGTTTAATGGCGTCTACTTGAACTGGTCTTTATTTTGATATAACCCACATTATAATTAGAGTTCATTTACATGAAAAAATCGTAAAATTAAAAAAAAAACAAACATTTAAATTTTTGGCGGGAAAATCGTCCCGAAGTATTGAACAAATTAAAAAAAAAAAAATTGTGTCGAATGCAGTTTTTTTTTGTTTTTTGAGTTTATTATTTCGTATACAACACATTTAACCCATAAAACCACTGTCTCCTTTATAAATTATTAATGTAATAGCTGATCAACTACTTGAGAAATCGCAAAAAAAAATCTCAAATGTCAAAAATGTTAGTTTACATTTTAATACATTAATTATAAACAAACAATACCGCTAGACGCGTCTTGAAACGCTCTTGAGAATAAATGGGCTCAAATGGATACAAGTAAGGCGGCACTTCATATGCCGAAGCACAAACACCGCACTTATTATATGTAACCTGACACCCGTTTTCCCGCCAAAATTGTAAACGCGAAAAGCAGGCGGTGTGGCAAGCGGGTATGGAAAAATATGGGACACGTATTTTTTGTTTTATCAAATTATCAAAAATTGGCAAAGATATAGACCATCAAACTTCCGGAGTAGGGGGTTATGACGTCACACTATAGTAAAAATCGAACCATATCGTGACGCGACTCGAAACTTCTAACCACTGTATCTTCGTTGGTTTTTGTTTGCGAAACAAGAAAAAATACGTATACAATATTTTTTTATGATCTAACTGACGGACTAATTACTGTTTTTTAGTCGTCTCGCCTATTATATTAATTTACTAGCGCTCCGCCCTGGCTTTTCCCGTGATACATATTAAATATAGCTTAAAGCACTCAGGAATTATTCAACGGTGAAATTATTTTTGAAATTTGTCCTTAGTTCCTGAGATTAGCGCGATCAAACAAAAATCCTCTTCAGCTTTAAATTATTAAGTATGTACAAATTTTTCGCTTTTGAGTGCCAATTTGTGATTTTGAGTTTTTTTGTACTTAAAATATTTCAATGCCGAAGATTGTCTTAATGGGTCATAATTGTTAATTGTAATAACAATATAAATAAAACAATATTTGGCTGCGGCTAAAAAATACTCTTCTATAAAAATAATTTTGTTTGACTAAATGTTTCAAAAAAAAATTATGTGATGTGTCGTACATATTTACAGGCATGAAAAATCCTGAGATCAGAAACATGAATTAAAATGTTATTATACAATTATTTTTAAGACAATATGTTTTTGCTGTCTTGCCTGATGTTACGCAACGATGTGATCTTTTTTAGGGTTCCGTAAAACGTAAAAATGGAACCCTTATAGATTCGTCATGTCTGTCTGTCTGTCTGTCTGTCTGTCCGTCCGTATGTCACAGCCACTTTTTGCCGAAACTATGAGAACTACAGTGTTGAAACTTGGTACGTAGATGTATTCTGTGAACCGCATTAAGATTTGAACAAAAAAATTTAAAAAAAGAAAAATTAGGGTTGCCCCCCATACTGAGAACTGAAACTCAATTTTTTTTTTCATCGAACCTACACGTGTGGGTTGTCTATCGATACGTCTTCAAAAATGATGTTGCGGTTTCTAAAATCATTTTCGTATACACTGAATAGTTTGCGCGAGACACACTTCCTAAGTGGTAAAATGTGTCCCCCCCCCTCTAACTTCTGAAGTAAGAGAATAAAAAATCTAAAAAAAATATATGATGTACATTACCATGTAAACTACCAACGAAAATTAGTTTGAACTCGATCTGATGAGTAGTTTTTTTTAGTACATCATAAATACACTATTATTGAAACTTTGATCAAAGTTACAACGAACTACAAGAACTATGTGTACTATGTATATTATGTTACTTGCTGCAACGGAACCCTTCATGGGCGAGTCCAACTCGCACTTGGCAACTTTATTTATTTTTAACTATAATAGGTTCGCACTTTACCACCATCTCGCCTGATGTTAAGCGACGCCGACGATGCGATCTACGATGAAGCGCGCTTATAAAATATATTTTTTATCTCATCTGTAGCCATGAACAGTAAAATATAATACCCGCAAGATCATTAAAACAATTAGGAGATATTTTTTGGAGAACAACTTATAAGTTTTATCAGACTTAAAGAATTGTCTATCAATGTCTAAAAGATTATGTATAAAGGCGAGTTTCATAAAAGTGACAAGATACTTGTAGTAATTTTGTACTAAGTATTTAGACACAACATAACGTAGTGAAAAAAATACTGAAACCAGTAAATTAAGTTTCATGTTTTTGGCTACAAGAGGTTTCGTCATTTTTGAAGCTTTTGATTAATCTCATGATCAGCCTGTATTCACCCACTGCTGGACATAGGCCTCTCGCATTATACGCCACTTAGCCTGATCTTCGGTCTTATGTTATCAACCGCAACCAGCCGTCTTTATAAATATCGTCACTCTATCTAGTCTTAGGGCGTCGTACACTACGTTTACCGATTCGCGGTCTCCACTCCAGAACCCGTCTGCGACAGATGTGACCCACAGATTCAGATTCAGATTCTTTATTGGTAACGACATTCATTACAGGTCACAAAATCAATAATTGTTATAAGTTATACAGTAATTTATAATTAAATTAGTACAAAACTTCAATTGGATTATTAAACTACACAAAGTAACCAGGTTATTCAAATAATACTGCCACTTTATTTTGGTAATACGCTTAATATAAGCTTTTGTTCGGATATAAATACCCAAATATGACATTCATATTCATAGCTTGATACATTTTAGCTTGAATCGTATTCGGCGAAAATATATTATCATGAAAAACTGCTAAGCCACAGATTTCACCGAGGAGCAGGTAGTTAACGACATATTGACACAGAACAAACATTCATCCCACCAATGTTTACCTAGGCTTACCATCTACGGCTCAAAGAGACTGAATACCGATTGAGTCACGAGGTGAAACAAATTATTTATACGCATTTATCTTCCTGCTATATTAATTCATTTGTAAGCTAAACATTCCTCTAGCAACTAAAATGACAATGGAGCCTTTGAATCCCCAGGTTTGTTCTCAATTAGTATTCATTTGTAATTTCACTCTTAGTGTAAGGACAACTTGTAATAAATAGACATTACTATAACGTAGACGTTAAGCAGAGTTTAAAAGCAGATTTTAGCTGGCTTTTCAGTTACGTTCAAAGCGGAACAGTTTGACGATGTTTAGCAAAGGGAGTTAGCGGTAGTTTTGTAAGGTATTTGTAAAGCGCAAAGCTGCACTTTATATATATATGTGGACATGTGTACGAGTCAATTAGTGTGCTCCGTTAATTGTGACAATTATAGTCCAGTAATTTTAGTAAGTTCACCTCGGAATTCGAGATACCCAGCTGTAAGTCTGTAAATAGGTACTTGTATATTGACACCCTAAAAGTTGTCTCAAAACCTACATATGGTAGGGTGTGAGAAACTATTAAATTTCAATGACAAAGTTCACGAAAATCGTTTTTTTTTTAATATTTCATTTCCTATGGGTTTTTTGCTATTTATATGTATGATCAATATTGTAGAATACAAAATTCCCTACATATTTTGCTTTATAAACTTTTTTATACGGTGAACCGTTTCGAGATAGAGGGTGGAGAGCTCGCGGTCACAGTACGCACTTGATAATATACACAGTTGATGAGCAGCTGCACTGTTGGTGGAATATTTGACAGCTGCACAGGTTTATTAAGTTTTATAGACTTGAAGTAATGCATACAACGAAGATGATCGAGACTTTTCATAGATTTTGAAGCATGACAGACTGCTAATAAGATTTGAGTTCCACTCTCTAATAATCTCTGGGCCGAACAATTATCTTCCTCCAATGCTGCTAGTGCAGCTAGTTCATCCAAATTTTCTGCAACTGCAAGAGTGGTTGTGGTTCGCGATTCGGATGCGGGCTGGCAATGCTCTTTAGCTTGTGGCCAATGTAATGGGCAAGCTTGTCTAAATGCTCTACCATATCAGAGGGACATTAACGAATATGGAACCTTTGACCCCGAAATCATGGAAGAACTTGAGAAAACTGTATATCTCTCGTTATTGACCGGAGGCACCGATTGACCTGAAGTGATGCGGTGACTGGGCGCTCTCCGCCCTCTATCTCAAAAACGGTTCACCGTATAAAAGAATTTTTCAAACAAAATTTGTAGAGAATTTTGTATTCAATATTATATGTAATATTATTGTATACAATATTAATCATAATTACATATAGCAAAAAACCCATAGGAAATGAGATATTTCCAAAGAAAGCGCAAAAAACCGAGTTTTGTGACCTTTGACCTTGAAATTGACTACCCTCATGGCTTAGTTGGTAGTAGCTCTGCCTGCGAAGCCGAGGGTTGTGGGTTCGATCCCTACCCAGTGCAAATATTTGTGTGATGAATTCAAATGTTTGCGCTGTGTCTGGGTGTTTAAATGTATAATAAGTATGTATTTAAAATTATATAAGTATTATATCAGCTATCTGGCCGCCATCGTACAAGCTTTGCTTAGTTTGGGGTCAGATGGTGTTGTGTGTGAATTGTCCACCAATATTTATTATTATTAAATTTAATAGTTGCTCACACCCTACCATATGTAGGTTCGAGACAACTTTTAGGGTGTCAATATACAAGTATTTACAGACTTACAGCTGGGTATCTCGAATTCCGATATTCTTACCTAATTTAGGCTTAAATGACTGGACTAATTATTCACAAAGTTTTTATAGTACTGCGTGTTACTGTGCTGTTATGAGCAGATATGTTGCTTACCATCAGACACATGTCGTGCTCGTTCCGACGCTATACCGTAAAAAAGGAACCAGTGGCAATTGGCCTCAAAGAGCCTCTACCGATTTTTGTAGATACTTTGAGTTAGCGTTTTGTGAAAACAAAAAATACGTGTCCCAAATTTTTCTAATATCTACCTGACGAACTAATTAGATTGCTATATTTTTGACCCTGTCTTCACTCCAATTGTATAGCTAGAGGTTGTAGACCAGGATTAAAGTCTTGCCTCGTTGCTTTGCATAACGAGTGTTGATTGATGTTATTCTTCTTAATAGCTGCGTCAAGGTACGATTTAAAAATTAAATTAACAGAATTCGAATTTAATACTAGAGAGAGCAGCCGTGACTTCAGCTGTAGTAACGCCACCAAATTGTCGAGAGGAAATTATAAACTTGAACACGATTACGTCCTGTTTAACGGTTTCAATAAAGTAAATAAGGTAGGTACCTAATTCCAAACATTAATATAGGTAAATAACAGCTTGAGTTTGAGGTTTTAGTGATAAGGCCGCCAATTGTTACTAATTTATTTGGTTGCGCGTTTTTAAAAAGTTTTTATTGCATAAATTTTGTGCTTAATTTAGAATTGATCTATCTTGAGAGGGTGGTAAAGGCTAACACTGGAAACGCACAATAGATTTTTTTAAACTATTTATCATATAAATACACATAGTGACCAAATATGGATTTAACTTAAATAAAGTGGCCAAGTGCGAGTTGGACTCGCCCAAGAAGGGTTCCGTTGCAGGAAGTAACATAATATACATAGTACACATAGTTCTTGTAGTTCGTTGTAACTTTGATCGAAGTTTTAATAATAGTGTATTTATGACGTAGGTACTAAAAAAACTACTCATCAGATCGAGTTCAAACTAATTTTCGTTGGTAGTTTGCATGGTAATGTACATCATATATTTTTTTAAGTTTTTTCATTCTCTTACTTTAGAAGTTAGAGGGGGAGGGACACACATTTTACCACTTTGGAAGTGTCTCTCGCGCAAATTATTCAGTGTAGACAAAAAATGTATTAGGCACCTTAACATCATTTTTGAAGACCTATCGATAGACAACCCACACGTGTAGGTTTGATGAAAAAAAAAATTGAGTTTCAGTTCTCAGTATGGGAGGCCAGCCTAATTTTTCTTTTTTTTAATTTTGTTTGTAAAAATCTTAAGGCGGTTCACACAATATATCTACTTACCAAGTTTCAACAGTGTAGTTCTCATAGTTTTGGCAAAAAGTGGCTGTGACATACGGACGGACAGACAGAGAGACATACATGAAGAATCTATAAGGGTACCGTTTTTACGTTTTGCGGAACCCTAAAAATACATATTTAATAAACACTTCGTGGTAAGCTGTTGCGATTTCGAACGTAGAACCTAAAAAGTTAAATCAAATAGGTGGTTATTTCCGAATTTCGACTGTGGTAAAGCGATTAACACTCTCGGAGGCTTTAGACAAATAAATATAATTATGTGGACACTAGCAGTGCCGCGCAGTTTCACCCACGTATTTCCCGATCCCGTAATTTTTCCTAGAATACAAATAGTCATTGTGTTCATCCAAATCCCTTCAATTGTTTTTGTGTAAAAAAATAACAAACGTACATCAATACAAACTTTCACGTTTACCTTTATTATAAAAACTAGCTGCGTCCCGGGGTGTTACCCGCGTAGTTCCCGTTCCCGATGTTCCCGTTGTTTTTTCGGGATAAAAAGCCTATGTGTTCTTCCAGACTATAATCTATATGTGTTCCAAATTTCAGCCCGATCCGTTCATACGTTAGGACGTGATTAAGCAACAAACATCCATCCATTGACATTTATAATATTATAGTAGGATGATTTCTCGCAAAACACTGTCGATCCCCAAAGTGAGTAAAGCTTTGTGAGCTTACTACGGGAAACCCTTAGCTATTATAATTTAATCGTAAATAGATTACTTCACGAAATGCGGTCAGCGCTAATTCTATTCTAGAATAATTAGCACACTGTAGTTTTGGGCGGTGGTATAAGTGGGACCTAGTTTGGAACTTTACAAATACACAAGTCTCGTGTAAAATCATTTTGCTCTTATGCACCTATTCGTCTAGTCTAGTTTGTGCTGCTATATTGTACTGAAAATAATAGAATATAGAACTCATTCGCATCTCCTAAAATTAATAAATAATTACACCACCGCTAATATGAAACTGCACTCTTCAGACCCCCAATTTCATATGCCCAAAGGTGTAAAGCAGTGCGATCCGCTAGTTTTTAAATTAATCACAGACGTCTTCAACATGACCGACAATATCATTATTTTATCTACAGTAGCTCTTGAACGAGAACTTACGCTCCAAGATCTGACCTGAGTGTAACTTCTGATAAGCTGATCGAAAATATAACTCACGACTAATGGCACGAAATGTCACGAAAACATGTACGGTCGAAGTAAATAGGACAAGCAATACTCTATGTCAACGAATACACGTTAACAGGTTGCAAATACTAGTAACAGGAGAGATAACGAGATCAGACATCGAATTAACAATGCCTGGAAATGCTACTCGTGCACGAATGACGTAATGAAATCACGATTTCATGATTGGAAGCTCTACAAACCTTCCAATATCTCTGAAGCGGAAACTGTTCGACAAGAGTAAATATTTGGTCGCAAAGCAAAGCATAGAAATTCTGCTTCGGGGTGTGCCAACAAGCAATGGAACGTAATACCGAGAGGCAAAATTGCATTCGTAACACCTTACTGCATTTTATTACATGGAAGTGCAACAAAGGTGGATATAATTTCCTAGGCTAAATTGGGAGCGGGCGGGCCATATGAATTTAACGCAGCCGGATCCGTGGGCAAGTGTCCACGACAGAGCACTATCGACCAGTCGACCTCAGAGGCGCTTTCCGGCGGATAACTATACCGTAGAAACGCAGGATTACAAAAAAGATAGAAAATTAAATGATACCATTGCCCAATAATGGGACAGCTAAAGTTCCATAAAAATAGATAGATATAAATTTATAATTATAATTATCAAATGTAATCTGTACTTTCTACTTGTAATAAAACTGTTACAGCTTCAGTTAGAATAAATACTTTAAAACAGAAAATACCTTAAAAAATATTTTAACGTTTTAAGAAACTATTTTCGACATTTATTGGAGTAACATAGATATATTCGAGTTCTAATAGTCTATTTCTTTCGTAGAGATTTGCGGGATAATTCTTACAACTAGGGGCGGTTCTATATTAAGTTGTTTTTGACAACAAACCAAGCTGCGGCCCTGCCCGAGGCGCAAGGCCGTAATTAAGCCAAGAGAAGGGAAGGTAAACCTCTGAAATAGAATAATGATTGCTAACTACGGTATTAGCAACCGGTAGTACAGAATCTCAACATTTACATTGTCTTTATTATTAGATGAATGGATCTACTCGTATTATATCACAAAATAATGTTAGGGTGTTGTTTTGTAATTTTTGTACAGATTTTTGTTATTTAACTACCAAGTAATTCGTAATTAGTAAACATAGTAAATTTTATGATTAGTGGACATTCCTCACACTGCATTAACTAGGCCCAAACTAAGCATACCTTGTATTATGGGACCTAGATAGCTGATTTGATGCCTATTATTTCGTTAATTCAAACCTGTGCACATACAAATATAGATATAATTATAATATGTAAAATAACAATTAGCGTCAAGTCCCAAAATTCGACAAAATCGGCATAAAAACAAACGATTGTCTCATGACAATATTTTCCTGCAGTATGAGAGTACTGGAATATTGAGAAATGTATCTGTTTTTTTTGCATAGTATAGAGTGGCAAGACGAGCAGAAAATATGCCTGACGGTAAGCAACATGCCTGTCACATATCAGCACAGTGACACACAGCTATTGGAACATGAAGAGTCCAAATCATCACCTAGCACTGCACTGTGCTCGTCACCCAGAGATCTAAGATATTATATCTCTAAGCCCAGTAATTTCTCTGGAAACATTGCCCTCCAAACCGGAATACAGTAACGCTTACACATTACTGAATGGCGGTAGAATATCTGGCAAATGTTTGGTACTTCCCTAGGCGGACTCTGCCAAGAATCCTACCACTACTACTATCGAGGCTTTCATAGAAATACGCTCGTTAGCTTTATAATATTAGTATAGCTAGTGGTTTTCCGTTGACTTGGACCATAAAATTTGATAAATAATACTGTCTCATAGACAAAAAAAACTCTGAAAAAACATCTTTAATTATGTCAAAAAATATTGTGTTAAAAGTACGTTATCAATTGTCAAAGTTAAGCAACGGTTAGCGGTTAGGTCATAATTGCAGGGGTGACGAACCCTTTTGAGATATTTTCTTAAACTTTTAATAATTTGTAGAAGAAGAGCAGGAGAAGTGAATCGAGAGCCGTATATTTTTAACTAAATGACAAAAACAGGGTCTTGAATATGCAAGAAACGGCGGTCCAAAGTCCGTATAGAAAAAATAAGAAACGAAGTAACGGGTCATGTCTGTCCCCACCACATGACATCGTATGAAAGGCTCCATTGCTCAAGGTTAAAAAGATTTTAAAATATTTATCTTGCATTTTTTTTCATGACGAAAAATGAAGAAATCTCTTTTTTAGGGTTCCGTAGCCAAATGGCAAAAACACTTCGAGCGAATTTCGTAAGTTTTGTGAAGTCCATTGTGGTGAACTTCAATGGTGGGTTCGTCATCCAGACAAAGTTGTTTAAATGGTGAAATTTAAATGTTAAAAGCCATCCGAACCAAAAAATATTGTTTTATATCGGTTTGGGCATTCTCGAGAAATCATGTTACATAAAAGAACATGGTGGTCGAATTGACAACCTCCTCCTTTTTGGAAGTCAGTTTTTTAGCTTGCCTCAAATACCTACCCAAAATTTGATAGCAGCTCTCGGAATATTACTGCCGGCATTTTTTTAATGCTCTTGAATTTTACTTTAAAATTGCCCTATTTAAATGGATCTATATGTGGTAGCATAGTAACGTTTTTTGTACTAATTTAAGTGGTCATAACGTTTTTAAGACTAATGACAATTTACCATAACAATTAAACGCATAACTGTTTTTGCATAAGCATAACCGTATGGTTGGTTTCTAGTAAAAATTGTGCTATGTATATAGCATAAAGATAATTTACCATAATGTTTACACACATAACCATATATAGCAAAAAGATAACTTAGCATAAAGTTTAAGGGCACACATTGAGAAAAGCAGACGGTACACCTAAGAAATATGGTGCACTTTTTAACTCCGGGTGGGCCAGACTATCCCAGAGCGTCTGGCGGGAGCCAGACGCTCTGGGGTAGCTCTGAGTGTTGCTTCTCCATATTCGGCCTGCGCTCCACTACGGATGTCGTTCTGGCTTCCGATTTAAATACACTCTAAAAGTGGTAGCGACAAGACTAGGTAGAGTCGGGGTGCTTCGAGTCGGATGTCGGTCCTAAGTAATCTGGGTCTATATTCGTAACAAATATATAAAAAATGCCTAAAGACTGTATTTGTATGAAAGAATGTATTTATGCGTGTCATCAATATGCCTAAATACTATTATGCGTCTCATCAATAGTCAAATTGAATTTATCACAGTAGTTTGTTATGCTTCAAACACATTAAAAAAACAATTAAGCAAAAGTTACATTATGACAATAGGTATATATTATGCTACATTCATTATGACAAAGTAAATTAGGAAAAAAAAAATGCGTTTTAAATGGCACCCATTTAAATTCTTGGTGTTATCGATTTTATGGTTTTTTCACTCCAAGTAAAGAACAAAGAATTAATGCTAAGTATTTGTTCTTGCAGGTTCTTCGAGACACTCGTCAGTGTTACGCCAGGAAGATGACTATCTTGTAGTCAACAAAGTAAGTATTTAGTTTCGAATTAAGTTTCTTTGTTTTTGACTTTTTAAAATGTTGGCAGGCTAGGTAAACGCTTTTGAGTCATCTATCACAATAGAAAAAAAAAGTTCTAAAAATAATATATTTCGTAAAATACTGAAACGTTACAAATAAATAATTTACAAACGACATTTACTTTTATTGGGTTATGAACCTCAAAAATATCTACACACACGTAATTATTATTATAAACCCATCTTTGTTGAAGTGCGTAAGAGTTCTGATTATTTTTCGAATGAAAACATCGTGAGGAAACACGCGTGTCCCAGGAATATTTCGAGGTCATGCATAATCCACCAGCCCGCACTGGGCCAGCATGGTGTGTTATGGGCTTGACTCTTTCCTTATGAAAGAAAGGCGGCTTCCTAGCAGTAGGAACATTTAGTGAGCTGCTTATGCACTAAAAAGTTTTGTTGTATTAGTTCTTCAATCCAAACGTAGAAACGTCTTCGATCGTCGCTAGTTTACCAGTACATTGAAGTTTTTGTCTAGTAAAGATGACATTTAGCTTAAACGTACCAACAGTTTGATCATTCCAGGTCGGTGTTATTAAGTCATACAAAGCCTTTTGAATTCGACTTCGATATGATTTTTTTAAATAGTATAAAGTGCCAAAACGAGCAGTACATGTGCCTGATGGTAAGTAACATGGCTGCCCATAACAGCACAGCGACACGGAGCTATTGCAACATGAAGAGTCAAAATCATTACCTAGCACTGCATTGCGCTCGTCATACGCAGTATTATCTCTGTAATTTATTCTCTGTAAATATTCACACCGGAACATAGTAATGTTTGCACACTATTGTCTGGTGGCAGAATAACTGGAAAAGGGGTGTGGTACTTCCCCAGGCTGACTCTACAAGAGTCGGACTCTGCGGAGTCCTACTACTACAAATGTTACTTAGGCACTACGACAAGTACTTGTCGGAAGGTTTTTAGGGTTCCGTAAAATGTAAAAACGGAACCCTTATAGATTCGTCATGTCTGTCTGCCTGTCTGTCTGTCCGTCCGTATGTCACAGCCACTTTTTGCCGAAACTATGAGAACTACACTGTTGAAACTTGGTAAGTAGATGTATTCTGTGAACCGCATTAAGATTTGAACAGAAAAATTTACAAAATATAAAAATTTGGGTTGTCCCCCATACTGAGAACTGAAACTCAAATTTTTTTTTCATCAAACCTACACGTGTGGGGTGTCGATCGATAGATCTTAAAAAAATATGTTCAGGTTTCTTAAATCATTTTCGTCTACACTGAATAATTTGCGCGAGAGACACTTCCAAAGTGGTAAAATGTGTGTCCCCCCCTCTAACTTCTAAAGTAAGACAATGAAAAATCAAAAAAATATATATGACGTACATTACCATGTAAACTACCAACAAAAATTAGTTTGAACTCGATCTGATTAGTAGTTTTTTTTAGTACGTCATAAATACACTATTATTCAAACTTCGATCAAAGTTACAACGAACTACAAGAACTATGTGTACTATGTATATAATGTTACTTGCTGCAACGGAACCCTTCATGGGCTAGTCCAACTCGCACTTGGCCACTTAATTTATTGTTTAGAATGACGACTACTACAAATCCGCCAATGGTCTGTTTCACAATGAGAAGAACGGAATACGTGAAGTTGCTTCTACTTCGAATTTGTGTTGGAGTTGATGTCATTAAATATGCTTAATGGTAGTGTCGGGGTAAAATAGGTGAAAATCAGAATTTCATAAATAATATCTAACACTCATGCCAGAAATTAAGCTCCTGTTTGTGGAACCACGGCTGTTCGAAACGAGAACTTCTAAGCATAAGCCTATAAGTTTTCAACATCGAAAAGTTGAAAGTTTATCCGTTAGATACGTTTTCAAAAGTGTGCCTCTCAACATCATAGTTTAATGCTACCGAGCTCTTATTTCTATCGACGTCCTGATGTATGAAATTATACCGGAAAATAAAGTAATCATGGTGAAACGAAATCGTATGTGAATCACTTTCTTCAAGTTGACGCGCAACACCGGATCAGTTGGTTTGAAATTCTAAACAATGAGCGTTTGCACACCACGATACATGGGTGCATCTGGGATTTGAATCCGGGCCTCCGGATTGGCAGTCGCCGTTCTCTGACTAGACCAGCCGTAACTTGAAAAACTTGAAATCTGAATTTGAAAGATCTGCACCACAACCAATTTTGATAAAATTTAATTTTAATCAGTTGGACTTGTATAGTGCATACCATGAGATTGACTAGCTCTTAGCAAACTTATATCAAGATATCTGATATATCAAGTCAAAATTTATAATATAGTTAAGTTTCAGTATACAGTGGATTACCTCATTCTCTATAATTCTTTTCAAAGTCCTCCAAAAAAAACGATACAAACTTAACAGTATTTTTAATTTATTTTCCATCATGAATGAATTGGTTAATCCGTAGTAACAACACATCTTTAGGAAATTTGACATACCCAATTATTCCGACAAAATATTCAGCTTAAGAAATCGTAGGCAGATAGAAATGCCAAGACAGCCGAAATATCAATGAATAATATTTTAGTAAGAACCCTAAAACATTCAAGCAGCTTTCAAGTTAGATGTTTTTTTTCAAAGTTTGTTAGTTTTTTTTTTAATAACTAAGCAATTCTCCAAAAAAATGTCGTCAAGTAAAAAAAGGAAGAACAATATTGGGCCGGTTTCATTTACCTACCAATAGATCCCGGAAAACAACTGCAACTTTTCTACATGCCAGCAAATGTACGTCTAACCTGCAAACATCCCCGTGGGATGCAGCGTGTAAATTGAACAGGATCCTAAAAGTTATGAAACATTTTATCCTTTGAAAACGGGATGCAAGAGATTCGCAGCAAATATTCGAATTACAGCCAAAATAAATTTAACTGGAAATACCTACTATGAGTTATAGGACTTCGATAGTGATTGACGTTTTCATTTTGTCGCAAACGGATTAATTTCCTTTGAGCGTTGGATGCAATTCATATTTCATATTTGTTTTATTGGTTACACAGTTAATTAAGGCACACGTACTGTAGGGCAAAAACCGATAATATTTTGTTTGGAAGCGGTACATTTTCCTTTGAACATGCAAGCAATTCGTTTCGAATATTTGTTTTACAACCAGTACAAAGTGAACTGAAACGCATGCACATGTTCGTGGTCACGTATACCTATTCGAGTTTTGATAAAATAGCATTTTATTTTTTGATATCGGCTGGACCTTTGAACACGAATCCGAGCAATTCGCATCAAATATTTGTTTTACACAGCACACAGTGGACTGAAAAATACGTACGGCGAAATATTAAACTTTGATAAAGCTGCAATTTTAATTTTGTTGCAAGCGGTACCTTTTCCTTTGAACATGGGATGCGTATTTGCATCAAATATTTGTTTTACGTCCGGTACAAATTGGACTGAAGCATATGTAATACTTAGATATTTTGGTAAATAGATAGAATAGCTTCAGCTGAAAACGAGATATTTTTTATTTGGACATCGTTAAGTAACTTCGCGTCTATATTTCAACTGTTGTTTGTTTTTTTTATTTTATCAGTGAGTGATTTTTTGTCTTATTAAGTAGCATGGACCAGCAATTTCGAAACAGAATCCTATGCTTTACGTAATCTGTTACCTACTACGAACTAGCATTAGTTAGTCATTTGATGTTCAACATCGTTATCAATTAAAAATTCAACATATGAAAATCTAAAACAGAGTTGGTTTCATGAAGACTTTAAATGTGTTTTGTAGTTATCAGTAAAAGAGTTTTGTTTTCGTAGTTTTGCTTTGGATCATTTTCTGAGACAACGGAACGTAGTCGGTGAGAACTTCGTACCACCAAATTATTTTTGACAAAATTTTCTGCCATTCAAATTTTCCCGACAATAAAGAATACATGAAACAAAGAATCATCCAATTTGTTACAGTCATTCAACGTTATAAGCGTACAACGTACATACATTTCGAAGATACATTTTAAAATATAAGACTGGGCATCACGAATCGTCTAAAATATAGGTCAGCCCGTAGCTACAAGCTTTGAAATTTCACGTCGGCTACGAGTGCTACAGCTTTGCTACGAGCACTCCAGCTTTTCGCTAAGCTCTGTAGCTTTACTATAATTAAACATTCTAAAATTAAAGTACAACATACGAGTATTATTGAAAACATTACGGACTTAGTCGCGATCTAAATTATTTAATTAAATAATTAACTATTATTGTTATTTCTAAGATATAGACATACACTATTATAACAAACTTTTTTTGCAGATCTTTTGAAGGGGTACAATACTGTGCTTCATTATTTTGATCTAGCTAGCGCAAAATATGTGTTTAATTTTAAATATGAGTTTACATTAAAAACCTTCGAAATTCTGTACTGTGTTCTCTACTATTTTATGCACGTATAAAAAATATAAATACACATAAACATTCCCCTTGAAGCACTCTATCTATTAAAAAAACTCGTGATAAAATCTGTTTGGTAGTTTTAAAGATCTAAGCATATATAGGGACGGACAGACGCGGGAAGAGCCTTTTAGACTACAGGCCCGTGAACAAAATATACGGGTCAAATGAACCACCAGGAGACCTATGTAGGATGATAGAAGCGAATAAAGTAATAAGATTCAGCACTATGCCGTCACTTGTAAGCTTAGTACGAACTTAGTACGAACAGAGATACTGAAGAACATCAATACCAAGCAAAAACACACGATCCGTGTTCATGACACAAAAGTTTGCGCTGGTTGGGAATCGAACCCACGACCGGCTCTGTAGGCAGACTCACTACCGACTGGGCTACATAGTCTGGGATGATAAAAACTGCCCAGGATTATCGTTCACAGACGAAGTAAAGTGCAACGATAAATAAATATCTCTTTGCTTTGTTGCGTATGTCATCGTAAAATTGTAGAGGCCGTGAGTTTGTAATAAAACGCGTGAAATGTTAATCCTACGGTAGGTTAGGGTAGTTTACGATCTGACGTCGTTAGAATATTTTATAATTTTCAGTAGTGGTAGGACTCTTAGCAGAGTCCGCCTGGGGAAGTACCCCACCTCTGCCAGTTATTCTACCGCCAAGCAGTAATGTGCAAACATTACTGTGTTCCGGTTTGAAAGGCAATGTTGCCAGAGAAATTACAGGGCTTAGAGACATAACACCTTAGATCTCTGGTTGACGAGCACAGTGCAGTGCTAGGCAATGATTTGGACTCGTGTGCCGTTGCTTACCATCAGGCACATGTCCTGCTCGTCTGCAGGTCACATACCTGCACTCCAATTTTTGTTTATTTGTTTGAATTTATTGTTCAGAGAATAATATCTGATGGATACGTACATTTAACGAAGCTTAGACAGTTATGTTGGAAATCACTTACATACAACAGACATGCTGTTTTAATATTAGGAGCGCGGGTAATAACCCGCGCTCGGTAAAATAGCAAGAGCGGGTACTTTGCAATAATTTGCCATATGTAGGTGAATGATTGTAATAATTTTTGTCGCCAGCGGGCGAATGTTACGAATATTCGCCCGCTAGCCGAGCTATAAGTGTACCTTCTTTGTCTGCTTTTATTCATAGCATCAGCCAGTCATTGAAAATGATGTTATGGTAAATGCAATACCTATTATAAAAATATTTATGTGAGTTGAAAAGTATGGAGGTGTGATGAATTGGCTGTGTTGGTGAAAAGTTAGTGTTGAGATTATCTATTCTATGGTTGAGATCTGTTGTTGTGTTCCAAGCGAGGCAGGACGTCTACTCTATTTCTACAAAACCGTAATTTCGAAAAAAAACTCGCGACTTTCCTGCTCTCGTTCTACTTCGTTTCGTCCGATACAACATTGTTTGACGTTTACATGTTCTAAGCTTACTCTAATTAGATTAGGCTTAGAACATTTAAACGGACAAATCGACGGATCGAAGTAAAATCGGAGTTGGAAAGTCGCGAGTTTATTTCGAAATTACATTTTCGTAGATAGAGAGTAGACGTCCAGGTCCTATATTGCAGGGATGTGGGACAATGGATTGTTTAGAAACGACCTTCTAATTAGTAAGTCAGATTTCAATTACGTTGTTCTCACCCTATTGACTAGCAAGGATCTAACTCTTGGATAATTGCATCTATAGTTTAAATTTTAGGGAATATTCAGGGATCAATGTAATTACCTACCGACAAATTTGTAGCTACTTGACGAGTCTGCATAGAAATACTCAGGATATTTAGTTGTAAATATTTGTGAGTGGGAAACTACGCCACATCTTGGAGTCTAAAATACCCCAATGCTTGAAGACGAAAGTCTTCTCTTCGAGAGCTTTAGTTCCGTGAATTTTAATTCTCTTTGGTCGCTGAAGTCTGTGACAGCGCGTGTCTACATTTGAAGTTTGTGTCATTTGAAGTAATCAAATTTGTTCTACAACAATGTATTGTTGCTTATTTACGTATTTTTAGGGTTCCGTAAAACGTAATGAAGTGGCCAGCAATGGATATTTTAGTATGGATTTTTCTCAAATAGACGCGGGTGAAATCGCGGGGCACAGCTAGTTGCTTATAAAGTTATTCTATTGTATTCTAGATCTCTGAGTGATAAGCGTAGTAGACTAGGTAACGATTTGGACGCTTCACGTTCCAATAGCTGCGTGATATTGTGCTGTGCTTATATATCAGGTTCACGGTCTGCTTTTTCTGCCACTCTTTAATTACAACAAAACAATGTGTAGGTGTAAGAAAAAGGCGATAAAAGATAAAGCTCATAACATAGGAACGTGACAGGCTCGTCTCAGCAACATACATAGAACAGGATAACACAAACATTGTTCTACTTCCGAGAAGCCTACTTTATTCTCTTATTTATGATCAAATAAGGTATTCTATTATCTCCATCTATTGTTATTTTAGTTATACCTCTTGAAGATAAAAATTGAAAACAGTGCCTTTCATCTTTGTAAGCTTCGCTGTTAGGAATATTTTTTATGTTCGATTTTCAGTTTGATGTTATTTTCTTTACATATATTTTGCCGGAGTCATATATTCGCAGCGGATTAACGATCTCTTCAGCTAGTTTTGGGGAAATTGTCAAAAGGCTTACAAGTCCACAGTTGCAGTCCACGAGGTATAAGCTGAGCTTTGCATTAGTGTGAGTGATCACCAAAAGTACAGTCAGACGCAGGACGCTGTGACCATGTTCTCTTAATAAGGTGTTTCTTCAAACCAGAAGTGCTGCCATCTGAATATGATTTTGATGAAGTGTGAGTGGTGTCAATATATGTTTCATCGGTATAAACGATAGGCCTGCCCTAAATACGGTATTCGGAAATTTTAAGTAAATAAGTTATACGTAGGTGACGGATCTCATGCTTTTCCATTAAAAATTTTCTGTTATTCTCTGTCCTTGACCATTTGAATCCTAAAAGAGATACTTCTTTTCGCAATGACCATATTGATCCTGGATAGTTAATGTCAGCTTGTTGTTTAAGAGTTTGTTGTCTGACTGTACTTTTGGTAATAGATGCGTATGCATGTGATCACTCACACTAATGCAAAGCTCAGCTTATACCTCGCGGACTGTACCTATCTGAAAAGACAAAAAGTTACACTTATATGCAAATATTATAAGGAGTTTTTTTTTTTTTAACGCGCTAATCTCAGTAACTACAGGGCCGATTTCAAAAATTCTTACTGCATCATACGTGATTTTTGAGTGCCAAAGATGGTATTTTATGTGTACCACGGCCTAAGCCGGGGTGGACCGCTAGTAAATAAATAAAAATGTTGATTTCTTCTCACACAACACCGTCTATTCCCAAACTAAGCAAAGATTCTAGTCGTACTATGGGAGCCAGATAGCTGATTTAAATTTATATTTATAAATTGTATATGCATACTTACCTAATAGCACTGACACTATCGCAAATATTTTTATAACATATTTGCTCGTAAAGGGTCTCTTATTGGACCAATTTCTGTATCGTAATGTATCTTATTACGTACTTGTGCTGTAATGTGTAATGAAAAATGCACGGTTTCAAAATGCTCCATCCACAGACTAGGTAGAGAGATATGATCCGTCTAAAACTAACGGTACCTTTTTAAATCATAAAAAAGTTTTTATGTCAGAAAAGTGTGGTCAACATTTTATGAATAAAATTAACTTTGAAAGGTAAAATATGAAAAAGAATTAAATTTAATTTAATTAATTTTGACCATAAATTACTTTAATTTTTCTGTAACAAAACACAAAAATATTAATTTACTTAATTACTAATGGTATACCGACTGGTTCTGTGCCGTTGCTTAAACACACACTGGCCTCTGTGTGACCCGGCTTTTAGTTTGACAGTAACATACCTCACAAACCACGAAAAAACTTGAAGCGGCACTAAATAGTTAAGATATTTTTCCAGCATATTATAATTATTATAATAGCGGTCCCTCGCAGATTCGCCCGTGTTACATAAAATAGCCTATTTGTAAAGATTTGGGAAATAAAAATATACCTTCATAATCATCCCAAGTGTCATCTATTTGTACATCCAAAGAGACGTTAAACTGAACTGAACTGTCGGCTTATTTGTCTATTTATTAATACTTTATGTATAAAAGGCAAACACTTTTTGACCCCTTTTACGAATATTGCGCGGACGGAAGAGAATGAAATTTTGATGACTTTTAGTTTACATAGATAATGAGAGCAGAATGCTTTTAAATTATGTATTAAATCAATATAAAATACATTAAGGCAATCAAACAAATTATTACACACACTACTATGCTTTTGACACACGCTCACACGATAAAATACTCTTTTGCTTATTGTTAAAGCCTTTGATCAAATTGAGAATATATTTATGTTTCTTTAGGGCCGATTTTCCACTACTTTTTTTTTTTTTTTTTCATTTATTTAATAACATAATAACTATTTCTAATGACAAAAGTTGCCTTAAAATCTAGTCGATTTATCTAGACAACCAATTCTCGTCTTAAAGTTATACCCACAAATACAATTAATAATATATGAAAACATTTAAACTATCATATACTTTAAAATTATTTTGCGCGTAAGGTGATGGTCTCTCAAAACCGTCACTGTAGGCGCATGCATCGATGTGTGCAAAACTGGTTTACTATAACAATATCAACACGCCCCACTGCTACAGTTGCAGCGATCGCTCACCGCGCACATGATACAGGTTGCTCCGAACAATTATGCAAGTAAAACTGTTTTAATTTAAATTTAATGTTTTTTTGCGTTAGACTATTTCTTAGTGTTGCTGGCAGTTTATTAATTAAGTCTGGTATTATATAAGCGGATGTTCTCTTACCATAAATGTTTTTAAATCTGGGTAATAAAAGACTTCCCTTTGACATATTCCTAGTTACAGCATTGCCACTTATTGGGATTTGAATTTCTTTGCGAAAGTATTGTTCCCCAAGTAAATTACAACATACTTTTTTATGTACTGGCAAGACTCCACAGAACTTGAAGAGTCCAGTGGGGTTGTTATCAAATTGGTTTTTAATTTTTATAGGCACAATCAACTTTAAAATCCTATACTGCAAATGAAATATTAGATCGAGGTATGTTTTATACGTTCGCCCATAGCTGCTCAGTCCATATGAAATAATACTGTCCACCAGCGCCTTATACATGGTCAACAAGACACCAAACGGTACCCTACTTTTTATTGCAAAGAACTTTGCCAACACAGCGCGCAGTCTAGTACAGGTTCCATCAACATGCTTCGACCAATTAAACCTGTTATCTATTACAAGACCTAAGTATGTAGCTTCTGAGACCTTTTTAATTTCTGTGCAATCTTTTGTACAGATATTGGTCTGATCATGCAAACAATCATGGCAGTGTGCTACCACTTTAGTCCTTTCTTTAAACTTGCTTATGTTGTGGCTAGAGTGAATGTGCATGTATTTGGTTTTATCGGCGTTAAGTACTAACCCACCGTCATGAGACCATTTACACAGTGTCGTAAAATCCTCCTGAAGTTTATTTAACGCAATATTTAAGTCATTGTCAGCAGCAACCAAACAAGTATCGTCAGCAAACTGATAAATGCTACAGTGTTTCAGAACATTAGTTAAGCTGTTTACATATGTTAAATAGTGCAACGGACCAAAAACTGAGCCCTGTGCAGTTCCCTCTGATATTTCGACTGACTCGCTGAAGGTTCCATCCACTTTGACCCGATAACTACGTCCCTTAACATAATCCCTGCACCAACCCAACAGATTCCCGCGCACACCACTTTCATCTAGTCTCTGAATTAGCAGATCGTGCCTTAGAGTATCGAACGCTTTACTGTAGTCTATAAAAACTATAAGTACGTGCTTTTTATCATTCATAAAGCTATTAATTTCATCAGTAAAGCGAGATAACAAGAGTGTGGTACTTTTCCTAGGTTGAAATCCATATTGCTGCGGACACAAAACTTCGTTATTCGTATAAAAAGTCTGAACAATTTTGCATAAGTATTTTTCAATAATCTTATCTATAACTGGAAGCAGTGTGATGGGACGATACATTGAATAATCTTGCGTGCTACCACCCTTATGTATAGGTCTGATAATTCCGGCCTTTAGTTTATTAGGATAACGTCCAGTAGCAACACTTGTATTAATAAGGTGCGTAATTGAATCAGCTATCCTATCTGATAAACGTAGGATATCCACTGCTCTAATGCCATCACACCCTGGTGCTTTATGCGGATTTATATTTTTGATAATTTTAAGTACTTCTGAATGAGTGGCTTTTCTAAAATAAACTGACCTGTCTAAATGCTTAACATAATCGTTTTCATCAAGTAATTTATTTTTACATGTTGGTATTATAGATTTTACATTATTTTGGAAAGAACGGGCAAAATTATCAGCAATTAATTTATTATTACCGCATGAAACAAAAGCTTTCGTTATCAGATTATCTAACGAATAGGTAATTTTACCCGATATATTATTTAAAATTTGCCAGAGTTTTCTTGTGTCTGTTTTATGTTTATTAATCTCATCTTTGTAATATTTATTTCTAGTTACATGAACAAGTTTATTGGTTTTATTTCTAATTTGGTTATATTTAATTCTTAGTTCTTTGTTACCTGTATCTTTGGCCCATTCCAGGAACAGCCTATCCCTATAATGACACAAACTCGTAATCTTCCCGTCGATCCATGGGCATTTTTTCCTTTTTGAGCAATGCATTTTTTTAATATATTGAGATCGTTTGTAGCAGTCACTTATATTATCGCAGATGAATTTATAGATATTATTAGGACAATCCATGTTTTGAGTAGGAGACCAATCAATTTGTTCTAATAGTTCGTTTAGTTTTTTATTGTCATAACGCTTTGCAAAAATTGGAGCAACCTGTACACGCGAGTTACCGACGAGCGCAAGCGCAGTGACTCGGTGATCAGCCAGTTTAGTCCCGAGCGCAGCGCAGTACGAGTCTTTCATGCGGGATCGCACGAAAATGTGATCAATACAACTATGTGTTATTTTAGTTATATTATTTATTTTTACACTTTCAATTCGCGTGTAACTCGATATACCGCATGAAAGACCGTGAGCGCTCATAACATTCATATATGAGTTTTTAGTAGTGATATCTCGAGCCGATATTGGTTTCAGATTAATGTTGCAGTCGCCTAACACCACTAAATCGTCACTAGTATATTTGCGAAGCATTTTATCTACCTCAGTGATAAATAAATCTTTATTAGTGTTTGGTGGACGATACAATGCATATAGTATTATTTTACATGAGGGTGTGCATATTTTGCCGGATAGTGATTCGTACTGTTGTGGTTTTGAATTGTGACGAGCAAAACTGTGACAATTCTTAACATATATTAAAATTCCGCCGCCCTTTCGATCTTTACGTAGTTCTGTATGCATTGTATAACCCGTGATACTATAAAGTGACTGTGTATGCACACTTAAGTTTGGTTCGGTAATTACGAGTACATCTATTGAATTATTTGAGGTAGAAACAATGTATTCGAGTTTCCAAAAATTCTTGAACATTGATCTTATATTTACATGTAAGAATGTTAGGTTACCCTGATTACTAGGTACCATCTTTTTAAACATATTATAATCTACGCAGTCTTGTAACTCAATTAAACTGTGATCCACTAATAAAGAACTTCGCGACTACTAGTATTGTAGTAGTATAGTATCACTAGTAGTCCCATAATCATCTATTTAAACTGTCATTATCAAGGACAGTTTAAATAGACATCTTGAAGGCCAGTCTTCATCACTTTCGGCCATACACATCGAATCTCATTACGTGAGTTGGTGGTTAAAAAAAAACAATGACCGATAAAAAAAGTATTTTTCATAATATTATCTTAACCAGCTAATTAAACTTCACAGTATCAAAAGATGTCTGCGCTGTATGAGAGCGCTTGCAAACAGCACTCGTTTAAAATGTGCGTTTTAAGTTTTAACTTCGTAATTGAAGTTGCTGTTTTAGCTCACAACTCGTTTAAAATGCTTTCAAGGCGCGAGAATCTTGTAACTTATGAACATGCACGTTCTTCTTCAGAAAGTTCTTAAGGATATTAAATGAACTCCCGAGTTTAGATCATTATTTATATTTAGCTTATATTTTTCCATGTTGTTGCATTAATTTATTACAAGATCTGACCTGCCCTCAATCTTGCGTTCGTTACACATCACAGACGTCGAAAATTTCTGTATCTGTCGATTTGAGAATAGGGTATTAGTATTTCGCAATATGCTAATAAAAATCTAAAATTGTATATCTTTAATGGATATATGAAAAAACAGGTGAGTAATGTTAATTTCCATTCATATATATTCATATAAATAAATGTAATATTTCAATTTTAAATTTCATGTTTTTTAATCTGTTCTTCGAATGTCTAAAACGCGCTAGTTCATGTAAACAAAGAACTTGATTATGGTTCTCTATTGATATATCAAAACTTCTCAGTTATTGTTAGAGAATTAGAAAACAAATTAAATACTACTCCACTATTAGACTTCATAGAGAGGAATTTTGTATTAACTTGTGTAGAAGCGTCCTAAGAGAAATTCTTCATATTAATTATGAAAATATTGTTAATTGCTACCAAATTTAAAACAAAAATTGTAAAACTAATAGAGGAACACAACCACTACACCGTATCGATTCCGTTCATGTAAATAAACTTAATTCTGTTGACCAACTAGTTACTAATAGACGCGCAAAATTTAATGCTAGGCCACTCAGGAGTGAATGCTCAGGAGTTGGACTTATTGATCACAAAATTAAATTACTATGTGTTTATAGGCCTCCTTGATAGCTATCGCACCATATTGATAGATTCATTGATAATTTGAACTCTTTACTCACAGAGGTAAGCCTAGGAACAAAAAAAAAACTATGTGGTGATTCAAATGTATATTTAGTACAAAAAAAATAGTAAGTAGTGTCAAAATTTAAAGAATTAGTAGCTGCATAATATATAACCTCGAGTTCAAAATCGCGGGTTACAAAGTGGAACCTGGTTTGTCAACATTTTGAGTAATGTACGTGGGTGTAAAGGTGACATCATTGAGCTTGCCATTTCGGATCATACTGCGCTATTACTATCATGTGAAATAAAGTCAACTCTAGGCTATTTTTTTTTACAAATACACAAAATTTAAGCAGTGTATGATGTGTATGACATTTATATTTGTGACATGATTCATAAAACTGATCCTAATATTGCGTTTGATAAGTTCCATGAAATATTTTTGCTATTTTATAAATTACTAGCGGCCCGTTCCAGCTTCGCTCGGACATAACCTAGACACTGTCTGCAGCGCCATCTGCCGGGCATATTTGTGAATTTAAACCATCTTCGAATACACACACAAAAAAAAACATTCAAATTGGTCCCGTCGTTTAGGAGTTCACTGGCAAATTATAAATTACTAAAATGGCTATAAAAAACGAAAAAGGTTAAAAATTTAGGGTTGTATGTATTTTTTAACGCCACATTATAAAAAAATAAAAACAAAAAAAAATTACCAAACATTTAAAAAAAAATGTTTAGTGTGAACAACCCCTAACACTTAGGGATATGAAAAATAACTAGTAGCCGATTCTCGGACCTACTGAATATGCATATAAAATTTGGTAAAAATCAGTAAAGCCGTTTCGGAGGAGTAAGGAAACAAACACTGTGACACGAGAGTTTTATATATAAGATGATTCCCAATACAGAACATTAAGGTCACGATGACTCCCTAGGCGGATGAGTACTGGTATCCGGTTGGGAATAGAATACGAAACGTCACAAATTTAAATTTTGAAAGAGTGGGAAGTCGAGAAAAATGTGTCACTTATTTAAATATTGCAGTATAAAGGTTATAACGCGAAGAGATTTGGATAGTCCGAAGTAACCAAGGATCTTCCTAGATATTAGCGTCAGACAGTCTGTGATCTCGTAATGATATAAAGGTTTATTACTCGTATATATAACCACGGATATGTACCTAATGTTGAAATTTGTTTTTTTTTATGTTTACTGTTTACTTACTTTAAATAATGAAAGAATCGAATGACTTGAAAAATACTGCTTAACGGAAGATAAAGATGTTTGGCCATAATTTATCGGCGTAAAGAGCCAAAGTCTCCTTCTTATTAGACCTAAAAGACAGGGTCTCCTCAGATGTTAAGCAAAGACTTCTACTAAGCCCACAATACAGGGTACCTTAGAGAGCTATAATAATTATTATCTACTGTTATTTTCGACGATGTGCTATGATTTTATATGGATATTAATAGACGGAAACGTGTTGCGTGTACTACCAAAAATAATAATATTTCTTCGAACTTAAGGCAATTAGATGGCGAAACTTCTATAGCTTATTATGGCTATAACTTTAATCAAGAAACAAACTTTCAATGAGAAACTATTGTCTTATATACGTATTAAGCTATCTGGCCGCCTTAGTTTGACGTCAGATGGTGTGGTGTGTGAATTGTCCACCAATATTTATTTATTTATTCTCATGATTGTTTTTTTTTACAGCGTTATGAATGGGAGATCATCACGCCAGTGTGCCCTGGAGAAGTCTTGACGCTGCAATTGCTCAACCGCGGCCGATGGGGTAGCCTGAACGTCGTCGGCGTGTACCGTCTTGGCCTACAGATTCTCGTCAACGATGGCCACCTGTTCGTCACTGACAGCCTGGTGGATGACAACAATAGACCTGTCCAGGTAAGTCATTCCTCTGTTTCAATTTCGCGGTACCTATATTAACAGAATATGTGCAGTTTTGGCTTGGGCGTCTATTATTTATCCTTTGTTTCCAAAATCGAGGTTATTTTTAATTGGGTTTAGGCTTAAGCTTTGAGTCAATGTTTGAAATATGGTGGTTAGATTTCGGGCAATATGGTGCAAATCAATCTAACTGGTTGATCCGTTGGGAGTTCTACTATTTTCCCCCAACTTTTGATGTTTACGAAATGACATTAATACGTGTACCAGATTGAGTTATGAGATTCCTATCGAATTAGAGAACGCAGCGTTGGATCGTAACCAAATTGGACCAATCTACTGTAATCTATGCATGACATGACATATGCATGAGGCCGTGATGACATCAACAAGGTGGGACGATTATACATAATTAACAACATCCAAGTCATGTACTTAATGTATGTTTCAAATTCCTGTTCTTAGTCTATTGAAATGTTACATGAGCTTTACATTTTTAGAGGACGCAATTTTATTTTTGCGACATGTGTGGGTCAATAGAAGATTAACCCCTAGTTTGTGGGGTTGCTGCCCTCATACCCCGGCCACCATCTGTAGGCCAGTAAAATAGAATTTAACTTCGTAAAATGAAAGGAATGGTCGATTTGTGTCGGATTCGACACCATGGGTGGTGCCCTACTGACTAAAACCTCCGCAGTATTACCTTTGCCACATACGGCGCGAACACGTGTATGCTCTCGCACTCTTTTACGAACTCGCCACGGGTTAACGCACGCTGTGAACACCTCGGTGACCTGCCGTGGGAGCCAGACGTCCTCACGTCTGGACACCCTTGGCCTCCCGCGGTGGGCTAAATGCTCGGCCTCATCACCTATCACCATCCAGCTGAAAACGACGGGGACAGCAGCTCACCGATATACCGGCACTCCTCTTCTCCCTACAGCCCCATCGCATCCGTCATCATACTGCAGTGGGCAGGGAGTACGGCGCACCGTAATACCGGTATTCCTATCCAGCCAAGGAATCTCTTCTACAGCCACAGTGCCTACCACCAAGCATCACGCCACGTCTCAGTCGTGCCAGCACCGTCTGCGCCGCGCAACTCCCTCCTAACGGCGTCGCTTGGACCGCAAGGCTTGGAGCCCATGACCCTGGCGAGCAGTCCCACTGGGGTTTCTCTTAGCTCCACTGTGGCTGACCAAGCCACTGTTATTGGACCCCTGCCTCGTCAATGCGGAAACTCCTCGAGAAGGAAGCAAATGGTATCTCGTAGAAGCAACCGGCGGCCGGCCGCCGTCTTCTTTCTATTCATCTGATTATGTTAGATAGTGGTTGAAAAAAATGCGCATTTTTTTATGTCGGCGAACAATTACGCACGATCACACATTGATATAGTGGGATATGTCGGTATCGACATATCCCACTATCACGTCGGGATCGTTACGGACGGAAATGGTACCCCTACCGACAAAAACTCCCGCAGGTTTCTCCAGCCGTGGGCTGGCAGCAGAGTCTTGGGACCGCTATCGTACTCGACCGCGACTCTGCCATTGTCGCCGCCTTCCGCGAGGTGTTCTCAACAAGGCGACCGAACCACCGCATTTGGTTTCAGTGACGCGTCAGAAACCAGCGACGCATCACGTCCTCGGGAAGTCATATAACTCACACGACCTTTCACTGTCCAGCATCTTGGCTAAGATGGTCGAGAGCGAGAGGTTCGCCCTCACGACCGCGGCCCGAGATGGCCGCGGTTCTGCCTCTGTGGCTACATCACCTCGAGGAACTGTGGCTCTGTGGCTACATCATCTGAAAGACAACGCTAAGAAACATCATTGGACCACGTGACCACAATAAAGTGGTATATTATTTTGTTGCAGAGTTGTTTTAAAACTACGGATATTTCCTAAAGTATTCATTAAAATCAAATAATTTCAAGGGAAATTTCGCTCAAAATTATATGTTTATGATAAATAATGTATTTATTCGGATAAATATTAAAATCATGTTTATGAAAATTCCTATGCAAACAATGTATTCTTCTTCTTTTTTGTTATGGCTTTCATTCGGTAATAGGTATCACCGCAATTTTATTACAATTAAAACATTAAGGTCTTCATTCAGGTGATCAATATTCTTCAGATAATCTTAGCTGGGTTGTCGGAAAACCCATTAGCGTAAAATTGAGGTAGCAGGATTCTTGCTTTAAGTACTTCCAATGTTCAATTGTATGAATAGTTATGTTAGTGTATAAAAACCAACGGACAAATATAAACAACAATAAGCACACAGGATAGAAAATAAAACATTTGAAATTCGATAATACAAAAATAAGTAAATATCAACAGTGCATTATTGCAACATTGTTGTAGAACAAATTTATTACTTCAAATGACACAAACTTCAAATGTAGACACGTGTTGTTACAGACTTTAGCGACCAAAGAGAATATAAATTCACGGAACTAAAGCTCTCGAAGAGAGATATTTTTCCCCGTTTTCGTTACATTCTTCACTCATACTCCGTACCTATTGCTAGTAGCGTTATGTTATTTAGCCTATAGCCTTCCTCGAAAAATGGACTATCCAACAGAAAAAGAATCTTCCGTATCGGTCCAGTAGTTTCCGAGATCCTAGCGTTCAAACAAACAAACAAACTAACTACAACACTAACTACAACAAACAAAAAGCTTTATAATGTTAGTATAGATATATTATCCATGTGTGTGTGTATATGTGTGTATGTTGTGTTATTTTCAGATATTTCAGTTATTTTGTTTGTAGTCCAGTGCAACTATGGAAATAAATAAACATTAAATTATGTAGTTTGGGGGCTATGAAGGATCGATAGAGGGGTGTATTCTGAGCATTTATTCCAATTTGAGGGGTTCTGGCGTGGTCAGCTCATGGTCATTTCGATGAAAACGCGTATAATTCGATATCTCGAGAACTGTTAGTGTTAGGCAAAAATTGTTGAGACCTTTTACGTCCACAACTTTTCTTTTTTTCATAAATAATTTTCAAGTTATTGCTTCCGAAAGGCAAACATTTTACTTTTTTTTCTCTCTTTCGCCATTTTCTCCCCAACCGTTCAATTTTATGAAACTTTACCGATAACCAAAAGTGTAGATCTTTTAATGATGAACAAATTTTTCCTTGAACTTTTTTCTGTAATGACAATACCTGCAGAGTTATGTTACTTTACCGAGCGAAATCCGCGCCACTGCGACAATGAACCCAAAATTCATTGTTGGATTAACGTAATTTTGGCGAAACATAAAAAAGGGAGGATAAAAAGTTAAATTTTTGCCTTTCGGAAGCAATAACTTGAAAAATATTGATGAAAAAAAGAAAAGTTGTAAATGTAAAAGTTAGTAAATTTAATTTAGAAGAGAAAAGGTTTCAACAATTTTTTGCCTAATACTAATAGTTCTCGAGATGTCGAATTAAACGCGTTTTCATCGAAATGACCATGAGCTGACAACGCCAGAATCCCTCAAATTGGAATATATGCTCAGGATACACCGTTTTATCGATGCTTCATAATCCCCAAACTACATAATTTAATGTTTTTTTTTCAATTTTTTTGCGTAATTGCACTGGACTATTGCTTTTCCACATCTTGTCAAAACAGAAGAGTCTACCACAATTTTCACTGCTAACCACGTCATCGCAGTCTTCTGTGCCACCTGAAAGCTCGACATCTCCGTTAATGCAACTGTTTGGATCTGAAGATCCAGGAGTTCATTCAACTATCTGTTTTTCATGCCACACAGATATCTCAATCGATTGGCTCATAAATAGAAAAGAAGCGCATGAGTTTTCGAGAAAAATCTGTTTGGTGTGGGGTTTCTCTACAATAAAAACTACCCTTCTTGGATTTAGTTGAGATATCTGCGTCGCACATAAAACAGGTAGTCGAATGAACTCTTGGATCTTTAGATCCAAACAGTTGCATTAACGGAGATGATGATCTTTTCCAGTGGTACAGATGACGGCACTGTTTTTTCAAGATGCTCTTGAAGCTCAACCTGAAACTGTCATAATTTTGTGATTTTATGCTCAGTAAAAGATCCTAAACCTCATAAAAAAAGAAATTTGGATCGAAAATTTATTGCAAAGTTGGCAAAAAAAAACGTCTATTTTTACTGGCCTACTCAGAAAACGCCTTTTTCAATATATTGCTTACGAAACGTTTGTCATGATTTGTAATTTTATTATGAGTACTGAAGTGCCCTAACAACTTTGAACCACACTCACATCTCTATAAATAATTAAAATGAAAAAACAAATAGCAAAAATCCTCTACAAGATTGGTCTGAGATGATTTTTTTCTAAACTGAAAAACATATTATGTTATAAAGCAAAAAATATTTTTTTTGGAGAAAATTTTGTTTAATCCTATTATTTTTCACGTTTCAGGAAAAAGTAATATAAGCAAACTCGTAGTTGACCCTCACACGTGTCCCAAAGATAAAATTGTGTCCTCTAAGAAATGCAATATTAGGTTCTAAAACTGTAACATTTCAAAGGACTATGTTTGCGTCCTACACAAAAATAAAACAAAGCTATTGCGGGATGGCAGCTACAGGATGGTACGAACAAACTTTTTTTTATAATTTCCTGAGGCCTGTTTCATTTGTCTTAAGGCCGATTTAAACTGAACGAACATAGAGCTAGAGCTGGAACAAGAGCGTTCTTTCTCGATTTTTTAGTGTAAACGAAAGATCGTTCTTAGCGTTTTCCATATTATATATTCCATAGAATCTTTGCGAACGCAAACAAAACAACGAAAGAATGCTCTACGTTTGTTTACACCAAATGAATTTGATACAGTGGGGATAGAATGAGCATTCGCTCGTCTGATGTCAATCGGCCTTTAGCTTAAACTTTTCAAATTCAACAATTTGCATGTCACTGTGTTATTCCTTACACACAGTGTCTTGTGTTTTGCTCGTCCGATAACTTCATCTTTTTAAAGGTAGGTAGGTGGAGAAATGTTTTCCATTTACTCAATAAATTGAATACTGTCCATTAGAAATACTGTCTAGATCTAAACTTTAGTTCTTATCTAACTATACACTGTATCGGCTGTATTCTGTTGTACGTATTAAATTAATAAATAAAAAAATGCTAGACTGAAAATCGTTCAAGAGTCGTAATTACTTGTTATTCATCGTCTCAAGTCGTATACTTGGAATTCATTTGCTGAAACAGCGTTGGTGTGCTAAGACTAAAGCCGTAATAAGAGCCCTGGTAACGAATATTTATTTTCATAATTGGGTATTAATTTTATTGATTTACTCCTACAGAAATGTTTTGCGATTCCTGTGCTAATTGAACTTATCTCATATTTTCATTCGTGGGAGGAGATTTTGAGCTAACGAATCTCGTCTGTAATTTTGCACGTTTGTAATATTATTATTTAGTAGATTGAGAGCAAAAATTTGCAGTGCTGTGCTGAATTTTTTTTTTACTAATTTGTCCTTTTACCGACCTTATTCTAACTCTAATCTGCGCAAAAGTGAAAGTACGAAACAAATAGTACTTTACTATATTTTAAATGAAAATTAACGGTATTTAATTTGCGATTATAAGCTAGTGGAAAACGAGGCCATATTTTATAAATTTTTAGTGTCACAGGATTAAAATCGTACCTTTAAACGTACCCCCCACCGCCATTTATCTACCTTTATACCTGGTAAGTAGTTAAAATGATAGGATAGACCAAAAAAAGGAGTAGAGGAATTGCGTGACGAAATGAGTAAGAGTGAAATATGGCGTATTTAGTGAAATATTCCAAACCCAAAGATTGAAATGAAAGAGAATACCTGCTATTTGTATTCAGCATAGTTCGGAAAAGGCATTAATAGCAAGGTATTAGGATTCAACGTTGAAACATGTTTCTGGGCGTACCTATTACTCTATAATTTCTCACCACAACACTAAATAGACATCTATAAGATATTAATATGGATTAAGACCTCTATAATCTCGCAAATGCACGACTGTACAGGCAATATCAAACGTAAGCCGATCCAATTTCCGCAATCTACGTTCTATGAATTAGGTGATTAGATTTCTATAAATAGAACATTTTAGAACGAACCATAAAGAATTATTGAAGACATGAAGTAAAATATTAAGCGCTGAGCTTTAACCAGTAGTGAGTCTCACTACTACTCACCGTGCCATAATAGGTCATGGGCTCGATTCCCAGTTAGAACAAAAATTTTTTTGATGATTAGTTGACGACGAATGTCGACTGATATCTATTAACTCCATTTAAAAAAACAATCGATGATTTTTCGAATGAATATTATTAAGTATGGCTAAAATTATTGGTGTTAATATTATAAATGTCAAAGTTTTGATGTTTGTTGTTCAATAACGCCGTAGGAACTGAAAGGATAAGATTGAAATTTGAAAACATACAAAGGTCTGACAGGCTTTTCATCCTGCAAAATATAGAGTTCCTCTCAGAGTACTCAATAGTTTTACTTTTACCCGAACAAGAGAACCGTGACGGACGGGCCTCTTGACATACTTTTCAACTGAATTCAAAGATTCTTGCCTCTGGTGAATACTTATCCCAAAGGTGTCTTCAGTACTCCATATAAGAGCGATCTTTTGTTTGGTGCTGGATGACAAACTGTCAAGGTCTTTTAGATACCTATCGAAATACGATTTCTTATTGCATTTACGTAGGCGGTAAGTTTTGTGGTTTTAACACTTTTTGGTAGAGTTTTTTTTTGGTAGAATTTGCTCGGACACTTCCACTAGGTCTTTACTTCAGAACTCAACCCTTCCTAAAATGTAATTCCTAGTGTTTTGTAAAATAACTCAATCGCCCTGTTGATATTTCATTTTGGCTATATTTTATAACTAGCTGTTACCCGCGACTTCGTCCGCGCGAAATAAATACTAAGCTAACTCAGGCAGTACCTATTTGTATACCCAGACACATTTACGGTTACTAAAACAGCTTATAATAAAACAATTTTATATATAATTTCATCAAAATTGGTTCAGTTGTTTAGATATGAAAGCGTAAGATACATTCGGCCCCCATTTCAACTCCAATTTCATCCCCATACAGTTCGAAATTACAAAATTGCTAGAACAAACATTTGTTTGCTTTGTGTCAAGTGTCTATGTACAAAGTTTCATTGTTTCATCTTCAACGGTTGGGTACTTCCATATTGACCTCATTTCCACCCCAATTTCATCCCCGTACAGTTCAAAATTACAAAATTGCTAGAACAAACATTTGTTTGCTTCGTGTCAAGTGTCTATTTACAAAGTTGCATGGTTTTATCTTCAATGGTTGGGAACTTTCAAATTGACATTCATCCCCCATTTCACCCCAATTTCACCCCTGTATAGCTCGAAATTACGAAATTGATAGAACAAACATTTGTTTGCTTCGTGTCAAGTGTCTAGATACAAATTTGAAAATGACAAATTTTCATACAACCGTTCATCCCTGGTTTCACCCTCTTAGGGGTTGAATTTCACAAAACCCCGTCTTAGCGAGCGCCTACGTGCTAAAAGGGACCTTCATGCAAAATTTCAGATTCCTAGCATTTGTAGTTTCCGAGATTCCTTGATGAGTGACCTTTCGCTTTTATATATATAGATAGATACTTCGATATATATTTATAAAGGTTAAACGTAGCACTATTTCAAAGAAAAAAAGAAAATAATACAATGTTTCTCTATTTATTGTCTATCTTTTTAGGGGTCCGTACCCAAAGGGTAAAAATGAAACCCTATTACTGAGACTTGGCTGTCCATCCGTCCGTCCGTCCGTCTGTCGCCAGGCTGTATCTCAAGAACGGTGATAGCTAGACAGTTGAAATTTTCACACATGATGTATTTCTATTGCCGCTATAACAACAAATGCTAAAATAAAATTAAAATATATTTTAATATTTAAATAATAATATTTCCCATACAACAAACCTGATTTTTTAACGTTTTTTGCTCGATTAGTCCGTCCCAAGAAAAGTAGCCATGGCGCCACTAGTAAAAATAGAATGCGATATCGAATTCGTCGTCAGATTCAAAAATCAAAATTAGAAAAAACATTTTGGCGGAAGTTGCGATGTATACAGAATTCCGAATAAAACTAAAGAGGTTTTCACCGTTTATTTGCTAATGGTACGGAACTCCTCCCTGTGGGAGTCTGACTCGCACTTGGCCGGTTTATCTTTATTCTTTTATTATTTTGGTAGTGGTAGGACTCTTGGCAGAGTCCGCCTGGGGAAGGACCACACCTTTGCCAGTTATTCTACCGCCAAGCAGTAATGAGCAAACATTACTGTGTTCCGGTTTGAAGGGCAATGTTTCCAGAGAAATGACAGAGCTTAGAGATATAAGAACTTAGATCTCTGGGTGGCGAGCGCAGTGCAGTGCTAGGTAATGATTTGGATTCGTCATGTTCCATTAGCTGCGTTTCACTGTGCTGTTTTGTGGCAGGCATGTTGCTTACCATCAGGCACATGTCCTGCTCGTCTCGTCAATCTTTATAAAACAAAAAATCTATTCCCATCGCTTTTATAAACGTCATGCTTAAATCACGCTTATTTCATTGGTTTTTTGCCAATCCAATAATGAATAACGAAACCTCGGAGAAAGTAAATAATATTATTTTCGGCCACTCTTGGGCTGGTAAAATAAACGACATATCGTTTTTTTAAATAGGGCATAAAATATACTCGAACAAACACCAAAACTACTCGAAAAGCAAAGTTAAAGTAATCTTAAAATTAAACATACTCTAAAAGAAAGAACAAACATTATTTTATTCAAATTTAAAACAAAAATTTGCTTCTAATTTCAAGCAGAATATGTAATGGCAGCTTTTGACGTTACGAGCTTTTTACGTCGTAACCCGCCCCTGTAAAGTTTCCTTTGTTAATTTTCGTCTGCGTGAGCATCGCTCGCACGACGCTACTTCGGGTTGGGAAAATAGTTCTGGCTGTTCAAGATATAGTACTTTGAGATCGCGATTATATAATAATGAACGAGTAGGTATGAGAGAATTCGCCTGTAGTTATAAAATATGTCTTACAACTTATTGATTTATATTTAGAAATCGTTGTTTGTGCTGTGTCGCTTGTGATAGTAACCAGTTCAGTTTTACCTATGTCTTGGAACATAATTATGTAAATAAAAATAATATTATAAAAAAGTAAAAAAAACAATTCACAAACTCTATCTGACCTCAAACTAAGCAAAGCTTGTACTATGGCGACCAAATAGCTGCTATAGTGCTTATATAGTTGTAAATACATACTTATTATACATAGAAACACCCAGACACAGTACAAATATTTGAATTCATCACACACATTTGTTGGCACACCTTCCGTTTTATCTGCTCTATTAAACAACGTATCGGAAATTTTAAATTAAGCTCTATTTTTTGTCTTTGACGTAAAAGTCGAACATTTGTAAATAGCTTGTCGTTGGTTAACATTTGGATAGGTTTTTGGGTCGCAGTCTTGAGCAAATGTCGGGGATATGGTCTGTGATTTTACATTTACAATACAATAGATGAAACATTCTGAAAGTTTCAATTTTCCATCACTATCGAGATAACTGTTATTAAAGATCATTTTTAAGTAGCTTGTGATCATAAAATAACATACCAATACCAATATTATAAAAAAAAACATTTTTTCAATGTTTAATGTAGCTTTATAACTTTTCATCTCAGTAAAATTGTTAATAACAAAACGAACAATAACATTTTTTTAATTTTTCCAACGGGAGGCTATACTAAAACTTAAACCTTTGAAAAATAGCTCCGCAAAAGGAAAAAATCCTGAGATTAATAGTTTAACATTTATCACACTTACAATGTTAATGCTGGTGCTGCTAAAAATTGTAAATTAACCAACGGATAACCTATTGAAAAATCAAAAAAAAGTTTTGAACCATGGATTATTGTTCATTGATCTACCCTGTAGACGCCTGATTTTTTTTTCAATGTTTATTTTCATATTTAATAACTTTAAATCATTTCATTCAATCACGGTCCGAAGGGGCGTAAGCCAGGGCAACCGTTTTCGGGCGTATTTTCAACCCTCTGGAAAAGTTATAAATACTAATTCTACAGTTCTGGGAGCAAGGACTATTTTTAGCAAATACCCTTTTCTTTTTGAATATTTTATTAAATTGGAAGTATTTTAAATAGTTTTTGATATATTGGCAAATAACGAAACACTATTTTTTATTTTTACTTAATTGTTTATAACTATTTCTATTTTTGCGAGCGGGCTTCGAATTTTCACAAAAAATGTCTAGATTACCGAATCAAATGACACCTCAATCATAATGATAGGAGAAGGCGAAAAAATGTTGACCTAAAAAGCACTTGTTGACTAGACTATCAGTGGATGAGCGCAAGGCGTTCACTGTCGGTCCTCCCCCTGTTACAACCTCTCACTGTCGAGCACTTTGGCTAAGATCACCACCACAGTTGCGCATCTGTGGCCACATTAAGGCCCTTGTCCTTCCACTGACCACTCTTTTAATCAGAATGTTCGCGGAGGGCCCAAAAACCTAAATAATTACACAAAGAAAAATTTGTATTTTTCAACAAAACTTCTGTAAAAACTCATAGAAGTAAAACATCATTAGCATACCTAAATGTGGCATTAAAATCAAATAGATTTAGCAAATCATTTTCTTTTAGTATCTCAATCTAACCACGCAGGTAAACTTAATTACTTACGTAATTGCGCTTTACTCTCACTTTACTCTCCCCGCAGATTGCTACTGCATAATAAATCTTGCAAGCAATTAGACATGATAACATTTCAAGGGTTATATTACTAACTAGCTGCAATATGGCCAGTTATTTGTAATACTAGAATACTCATTAACACTCCTCTTGAGAAAGAAGCCTTTGTTAGCTATTTCTTTTGAGACCTGTGAAATGTAAGCTTAGGTGTGATGGATATTCTGTGTAGTAAAATACCTAGGTTAGTGAAAAGTTATTTTTTTTTGTAGTAAAGTACCTTTAAAGTCAGCGTAGTACGTGAAGGTCCCCGTGTGCCGTGAGATTGCGAAGACCGCGTGGGGCACGCACTCGTGCAGCTTCATGTTAATTTCTTTATCAGTGGAGGAGAGTCTTTGATTAATTTTATTCGGGCTAACGAATTCGAATTAAACTAAAACCGTAGTAAATACACTACCTGGATTAACATACGACTACGTTTTGTCCTCCTTAAGTTAGTGGTTTTCAAAGATGAGCACAGTTAACTCAAAAGTAAATTCGTTACTTTAAAAGTTAAATGCGTTAATAGGTGAAGAGTTATTAAATTATCGAAAATTTAATGCAAATTAACTGTTAAAAATTCATCATTTAAAACTTATACTGTTTAATTCAATTACATAAAGTTTATCGGTACGGCTCAAAATAAATTTAAGAAGAAGAAATAAATAAATCAATTCAATGTTTTTCTCAAAGTCAAAGTTCTTTATTAATAAATGTACAATTTACACGACAATCACTCACAAATGCTAGTTCCATCTAGGTGCAAAAAATAAAAAAATATGTATGATCCGTACACGGACAGAAATACACAAATTGCCAAATGAACATCAAAGAGAATGTAAATTTGATAAACATCTCTATGTTGATACTGTTTGTGTACGTAATTTAAAATAAAGTAGCCAAGTGCGAGTTGGACTCGCCCATGAAGGGTTCCGTTGCAGCAAGTAACATAATATACATAGTACACATAGTTCTTGTAGTTCGTTGTAACTTTGATCGAAGTTTTAATAATAGTGTATTTATGACGTACTAAAAAAAAACTACTCATCAGATCGACTTCAAACTAATTTTCGTTGGTAGTTTTTATGGTAATGTACATCATATATTTTTTTAGATTTTTCATTCCCTTACTTTAGAAGTTAGAGGGGGGGGGACACACATTTTACCACTTTGGAAGCGTCTCTCGCGCAAATTATTCAGTGTAGACAAAAATTATTTTAGAAACCTCAACATCATTTTTGAAGACCTATCGATAGACACCCCACACGTGTAGGTTTGATGAAAAAAAAATTGTTGAGTTTCAGTTCTCAGTATGGGGGGCACCCCTAATTTTTGTTTTTTAAAAAAACTTTTGTAAAAATCCTAATGCGGTTTACAGAATACATCTACTTACCAAGTTTCAACAGTGTAGTTCTCATAGTTTCGGCAAAAAGTGGCTGTGACATACGGACGGACAGACAGACAGACAGACAGACAGACATGACGAATCTATAAGGGTTCCGTTCGTACGTTTTACGGAACCCTAAAAACATTACAGGTATCATTTTCAGCTAGCCAATCAGGCGAGCAATTGATGTAGTCACGTGACCACAGCATAATGTTCCTGACAAATCCGTACTACCTACAATCTGTGATGTTTGTATTCAATTGTTCACCATTTGACACATCGTGTCGTAAATAGTTTTCGAACATACGAACGTGGCGTAGCGTGTAAATCAAACATATAATAAAACATTCTTATTTACTCAAATAATGTAACGGGGTAAAGTTAACGGAAGTGAATTAAAGC
This sequence comes from Ectropis crepuscularia, assembly GCA_963693475.1. Lineage (NCBI taxonomy): Eukaryota > Metazoa > Arthropoda > Insecta > Lepidoptera > Geometridae > Ectropis > Ectropis crepuscularia. The sequence goes on from OY856338.1 coordinate 24,179,831, forward strand.
GTTAACATTTTTTGAAGTTAATCCGTACAGCAGATTGTTAATTTCATTAATTAACGCTTAACGAGTTAATGCCCATACACTGCGGGATGCAGATTATGCTTAATGTTTTTGTTTCTTATTAGTAATATTTTTAATTCCCTATTTAATGTTATTAACAATAACCATAAGATACAATTGCATAACCCCTGGGCCAGCGAAAACGGAATTACCGTCGTATTCTCGACCTTAAGCCTGAAATTCTAGATCATTTAGAATTCATGAACACTATCTCTTGTACAGTGAATTGCGCAAATCTTGGTTGGCGTAGCTATCAACATTTTATGGAATTTTAGATGATCCTGCTTATTTTTATGTGATTTTCTGTAAATTATTGAAAAACGAGTTGTAGTGGTTTGAGGTTTATACCTAACAAAAACCACTGTTCAGTTGATATACCATAAGCAGCTCACTATATATATGTTCCCACTGCTGGGTTTCGGGACCTTCTCTCGCAAGGAGAGTCACTTGCTGGTCAATTGCGAGTTGGCGGACGTCACACATCCTCGAAACTATAAAGATGTCTTCCATGAATTATGCTGGTTTTCTCAAGATTTCTTCATTCACTGTTAAAATGAGCGTATTATTACTCGTAGTTGGAAAACTACTCATATTATTTTACTTGTGCTCACAAGCGCTAACTTATATTTATATTACATTTTTTTTGTTGCGACACATTCTACTCCAGGTCAGTGTTATTACAGTTTGTGTATCCGCGATGCGTGACTAAGGCCGATCAACCGGATTTTTTTATTCGAATGGCTACCCGCTTATGAATCAGAGTCGAATTTTTTTCACACTATCCACAAAATACACTGCATAAATTATAACCTCTGTAATTGGTGGATTGGTTGGTGGACAATTTACACACACCACCATCTGACCCCAAACTAAGCAAAGCTTGTACTATGGCGGCCAGCTGATCTGTCCAATACTACAACACACGCCGCTAACTTAAGTAAGTATTTTAAATACCCCATTGCATGATGAAAGCTGTTGCATGCTCGGGTTCACGTGAACACAAGTTGTACTTTATATTGTCCCTATTATTGAGCATTTACCTACTTTGGACAAACGTTCAAATCATGGTGGCCAGTTCAGTCACCATGATGCGATCAGTGCTGTAATGTTTTGACTGATTGGGTTTTTAGCTGTTTATACGTCATCGTAATCATAAATTTCTAAAATGTTGTTTTGTTTCAAGTTTTTCTTTTTCGTTCACTAAAATTGGAAAAAACGCTAAAAATGTGATACTTTATTTTTTTGTAGAATGCATGGCAATAACCATACTGTCCGTCTTATGGTAAGCGCCAGTCGACGTTTATGATTATCTGCCACATTAGAGATGTTGACAATGCTTTGTCAGCCCAGAGATATACATACCCCTTTATAGGGTTCCGTAAAACGTAAAAACGGAACCCTTATAGATTCGTCATGTCTGTCTGTCTGTCTGTCTGTCTGTCTGTCTGTCCGTCCGTATGTCACAGCCACTTTTTGCCGAAACTATGAGAACTACACTATTGAAACTTGGTAAGTAGATGTATTCTGTGAACCGCATTAAGATTTTTACAAAAGTTTAAAAAAAAAAAAAATTAGGGGTGCCCCCCATACTGAAAACTGAAACTCAAAATTTTTTTTTCATCAAACCTACACGTGTGGGGTGTCTATCGATAGGTCTTCAAAAATGATGTTGAGGTTTCTAATATAATTTTTGTCTACACTGAATAATTTGCGCGAGAGACGCTTCCAAAGTGGTAAAATGTGTGTCCCCCCCCCTCTAACTTCTAAAGTAAGAGAATGAAAAAACTAAAAAAAATATATGATGTACATTACCATGAAAACTACCAACGAACATTAGTTTGAACTCGATCTGATGAGTAGTTTTTTTTAGTACGTCATAAATACACTATTATTAAAACTTCGATCAAAGTTACAACGAACTACAAGAACTATGTGTACTATGAATGTTTATTATGTTACTTGCTGCAACGGAACCCTTCATGGGCGAGTCCAACTCGCACTTGGCTACTTTATTTAAACTCAACTTTGTCGAAGTTTACAAATATTTCCCAGAGGAGTCCCTGAAAACAGGTAACTCTGTCAAAAGGAAGTTTTTTTAGCGGAGAATGCACAAATATTCATCTTAGTGTTGTTAAAGTCTATGTTTGCCGCTTATGGCGGGAATGCCGTGCCGGGCCACAGTCGCTTTCATCCGCGAACCCGCCGAGGCTTGCCCGTTCCCTGGCCAATGGGGACACTCCTGTCACTGTCACTGGCGTACTTGAACCCAAAATAATCCCGGGTTCCATCCCAGTCTCCTACTCTGGCAAGACAATCTATGCATATGGCGTCTCTACAGTAAATAATAACATCGAACAAGCGTTGCGAAATTCTGGTGAAGTACACTATTCTTGTTTTTGTTTTCACACAAAGCAGGTATTGTGTTTTGTAATAAACCTTTACAGGGTACCCAAAAACGAAACTCAGCTTACCTAAAGGTAGTTCATGTGTATCTATTTACATACATATGTATGAAAACTACATAGCAGTCTTCGTACATTCTAAAGCTGTTATTTTATTATTCTGTTAATTTGACTTGCTAGTAGATAGTAGGTCATCATCATCATCATCAGCCGCAAGACGTCCACTGCTGAACATAGGCCTCCCCCCTAGATTTCCACAACGAACGGTCCTGCGCAACCTGCAACCAGCGGTTTCCAGCGACCTTTGTGAGGTCATCTGTCCATCTAGTGGGAGGCCGTCCAACACTGCGTCTTCCTGTTCGTGGTCGCCACTCGAGAACCTTTCTTCCCCATCGGTTGTCAGTTCTGCGAGCGATGTGGCCTGCCCATTGCCACTTCAGCTTAGCTACTCTTCGAGCTATGTCGGCTACTTTCGTTCTTTTGCGAATATCCTCATTACGGATTCTGTCGCGCAAAGAGACTCCGAGCATAGTTCGCTCCATAGCTCGCTGTGTGACTTTGAGCTTTGTTATGAGGCCTACAGTTAAGGACCACGTCTCCCCTTAGTAGTAGTCTCCCGTCTCACGATAGTAGGTACCCATCGAAAATAAGGCTCTTGAATGACTGTATTCGTACGTACTTAAGAAAAAATCGTGTATGAGAACTAGCCAAGTAAGATCTGAGGCTTTATTATATTGTGGTAAGTTATAAGAAAACAATAAATGTTAAGTTCTTACAAAACATTCTATGTTCTTTTAATCAATTGCAGGACTGATAATTGAACTTGGCATCCATTTAATCTCACTTCTTTTGTTGTTGAAGTCAACAATCAAGCCAATGTTGTATCATAGTATCGAACTTGGCTCTCATTTCACATTTATGTTTTTGATGGGATATAGACATACCAAAAACGTCTATTTCTTCTTTGAAGGTGTTCAAGTTCTAACAATTCGGAATACCTTTTCAACATAAAAATACTTATCTGAGTAAACGGACTGCAAGTCTGTGCGCCGTCAGCAGTGTGCGGTACACCGAGGAAAGATTAGGATTCGAGACCCCACAGCATACCGCTGCTCAGAAGAATCGAGGGTTTGTCGCCAAGAGATATTCTGTGTCTGGGTGTTTCTATGTATAATAAGTATGTATTTAAAAATATATATATATGTATTATATCAGCTATCTGGCCGTCATCACACAAGCTTTGCTTAGTTTGGGGCCAGATGGTGTTGTGTGAATTGTCCACCAATATTTATTTATTTATTTGCCGAACTAAACCGTTGCCGTTGTTATCTTCAACAGTTTGAGAGAAAATCAGTTTTTAGTTTACTTTTGCTTCGCTGCGTATGGATGTATTTATTGTCGTAAGTTTTGTAAATTATATACGAGTTATGATTGTTTTCAGTTTTGCTAATCGATTACATTAAATTACGTTCGATACTTGATAGTGAATATGTTTTTGCAAATAATTCGGTTAATTTAAGGAGTAGGTATAGGTAAAATTTTAAATAAATATCATCGGGCGTTTCGAGAATTCTAGTAATGATTGGCTTCAGCTTTGCTGATCAATTACATTAAATTACATTCGATACTTGAAAGTCAATAATTATTTGCAATGTTAATAATTCATCAGGAAATAATTTGGTTAGTTTCATGAATGTACAATTTTAAATAAATATCATCGGGCGTTGCCCACAACGAGTCTCGTTTTGAGATAAGCTTCCATTTCATGGAAGCATGCATCACATTTACTAATTAGTATGATCGTTACCGCTCTTGTAGATTATTCCGCGTTATGGTTACGATCGATGTATACGGCACAGTTAAAACAATTAACCGATAACACAAAGCTGTTTCGAGAAAAATCTCAGGCGCGGCGAGTGAGAGGCTGAGGTGGCGCATAATCACCACCTCTCGAATAGCGAGCTGATTCAGATAGGAGTGTACACTTGTACAGTGCAAACACCGACCTAGCAATGCCCGTACTTTTTCGCAAGTTTGTATACATACATGGTCTAAAGAATTGGACTGGAATTGGAATATGTAGGATGATAGATTACCTACTTTGTACCCACAAAGTAGGTAATTAGATTCAGCACTATGCTGTCACTTGTAAGCTGTCAATGTAACAGTAAATGTAACATATTTAGCTAACTTAACAGAATAAACATGGTTAAATTCAAGTTTAGTACCATTTTACAAAATGTAATATTCATTTTCACTCGTCTTCTAAATACTTATTTTTAATATAGTGAGCAGCAGTAAGTAAATTAACAGTATTCTTCCAAGTCGTAAAAAGTTTTATCAATGAGTAAATTTTTCAGTGAGTTTTTGAAAATACTGTTTGAGTTTATAGATTTAATAAATACTAGTAGGCTATTAAATATTTTCACAGCTGTATTCATCGTAGCGCATGATATTTTAACGTTAATTTCATAATAAAGTAACACCAGCACTTTTTTTTCCAACCTGTTAATAATGACAGTTTCACCTCTGTAGTTGCCAAGTATATCTTCGTATAAAGAATTGCATAGCACAATTGGACATTTTAATAATTAACAATTGAGGATTTTTACCCCGAGCAAATGACCTTGAGTATTTCTTACCTCACACAAACAAAGAGCAACAGAGAAACAGTAGGATTTGTCGCTGTTTTACGCTCAAATTTTAGAATAAGCTCTTTATAAAATCATTCATCAAATGTTCGTAATGGAATTGCCTATACGTTGGTGTTAGTATTAAATCCAAATAATGGCGGGTTTTCGAGTAGATTCATGATAATGACAATTATTTCTATTTTTTTATAAATTCATTAACAAAAAAAGATAAATACCATTTTGAAGCCAAGAAATTGTAGAAATTTAATGGATTTTTTACTAGTTGATATTTGTTTTGGCTAATGTATAGATCACTCTAAAACTGGACAAATACTCGTTTTACTGGGGGACGCACCTTAAAAACGCAAAATCACTAAACGGATGGAGAATACCGATCACTTTCCATCTGCTAAAGCTGTTGTTCTGATTATGTGGTAGTGAGCTACATCGAACGTAGCAAGCTAATCGTTTGATGCATTTTGTTGTTTATTTTATATTTATAAATTCAGAGCGACCAATATCCGCACAGTTTGTTCGTTGACAGGGTTGGCTTCAGCGTGTAGTTATCCTGAAACATTGTTATTTACGTCCGGCGCATCCGCGAGGCAATTTGTCAGTATTGCGCCCGCTCTATAAATATTATATTTACCTACAAAGAGTTTTATTCAACTACGACACGACGATTCATATTGTAACCTTTTTGAAACTTACCATTTCTAATGTTTTATATCGTGTTTCATTGATTTATGCCTCGTGATTTTAGCTCACCCTCAGAGGAAATAATACTGTTTTAAGTTTCAAGCCTATGCCATCGCCATTTTAGGTTTTCGATTTTTGTTCTATTTTTGTCCATTGCTTTTTTATCTATCACTAGCTGAACGCGCGCGCGTTGCTACGCCATCTATCGAAAATTGGTCGTACTGATTCAAATTTTGAACACATTCAGCATATCTGTTCTGTGCATTCAGCTACTTTAGGTTCTAATGACGCAGCCTTTAAATATGACATATGCTGTCACGCAACGAAAGCGCTCAAAAAGCAATATTTTTCGCCCGTTTTTGTTATACTTTTCATTCCTGCTGCTGGGCTCCTGTTGATAGTACCGTAATGTTAAATAGCCTTCCTCGATCAATGGACTATCCTATAAAGAAAGAATCCTTCAATTCGGACCTGTAGATTCAGAGATCCTTGCGTTCAAACAAACAAACAAACTCTTCAGCTTTATAATATTAGTTTAGATATAGGTTTGCACTGATTGCCTGATGTTAAGCGACGACGCGATGTACGATGGAGCGTGCTTACCTAGAAGAAACCGATTCACTCTCGATTTGAAGAAACAAAGACTGTAACCATCGGGGAAAACCCACTCAGGCAACGCATTCCACAACCCAGACGTTCTTATCACAAGCGTGGAGTCAAATATCTTCGTTCGTGTTTTTGGAACATCAACCATGAAACGATGTCGCTTTTTTGAAATGCGAGAAGTCCTATAAAAAAGGCAAGGTGGTATTAGATCATGCAGATCAGTTGCACACTCTCCGAAATATATCCGATGAAAAACCGAGAAACTAGCAATTTTGCGGCGATGTTCAAGACTTTGAAGTCTTTTACGCACAAGAGTGTCATTGGCTACGAGCCTTATGCCACGTCTCTCAATCGATTCCAGTCTCCAGCTGATACTTTTGAAAGGTGAAGGTGGTCAAGGTTAAAGGTTCTTAGGCATTACACAAGGGACCAGAGTTTAATAACAATCTGGAAAGCAGTCTGGAGACAGCAACATAGACATGTATGAGATATTTACTTATATTCATTAACAAAACAGTAGTTGTATAACTTCCGAGAACGTGAATGAAACATTCATGATTCTTACATTGTAACATGTGCTGAGCTGAAATTATGTGTGCACAAAATTAATGACTTAGGATAGTGTTTTTACATACGTGTACATCGGCACCTGTCAGAATAGGTACTTAGAGGTGAAGGCAGGATGTGAACCTACGAAATCACTCTTGAAATTGGCCGTTCTCGACAATGGGCAGACGCGGCTAACAAATATGTATGTTCAGGTATAAATATGCCCATTTTAAAGTAGTGCAATCGGGGAACGAAAAGTTTAATAAATTATGCTTACAGAATGAATATCGCAATAACACGAGTTTAATCATTTTCTACCTGTAGAGGCAAAACTTTCCTCGCCACCGTTATATCTGCAGCAGCGTTTTATTTTCCAACTAGGTCAGGGCTTTGTTTGATTTCTATGAATATGTACTGAAGTATTTCGACACGGAGGGACCAAACTCAATTATCCGTATCCGTACAGTTGGTGTGGAACCAGTTGACCCAGGCATAAATTAAATCGAGGTTTATAAATACGTCCTTCATTAATATTATTCGACGGTACCCGTTTTGCGAGTCTTGCCATCCAAAAGGTACAAATTTTTGGAACGAAGTTCGTTACGGCAGGCTTGGGGGAAATATAGATTTTGCTGTGCAATAGAACTGAAAAAAATGTGAGACTAAAACCGTAAGAAAAATATGTAACGGATGTGACGCGTGCCTGCGCGTGACCAGTGTTGCCTGTTGGAATTAATGTAAGATTTTTCTCTTAAGTATGTGAAGAAGTCTAGGTTGGTTGGTAGATTTTGTTAATAAGGCCTTGTGCCGTCTGAGATAAACCAAACTTTGGTAGACGATAGAGGCCCCCAAAGCCCAAACCCAAATGCCATAGGTCCCTTGGTGAAAACACTTATTTTTGTATTCTTCGGACTCGTGCACAGAGGGTTCTATTACTTACATAACGGGAAAACATGTCTACACCCATACATCATGTGTGAAAATTTCAACTAAGTTCGGTATCTCAACTAACTAACCGGTTCATGAGATACAGCCGGACGACAGTCGGACAAATAGACAGACGGACAGCGGAGTCTTTTAGCTTTAGTCTTTTTAGATAAAAAAACGTTAATGATGATAATTTTAACCGACTTCTTGAAAAGTGCTCCTTTTAGGAAGTCGGTTATCAATTCAACTACCATATTTTTTATGAATATTTTTTATTGAGATCTCAACCTGAAGTCGCTATAGCTGGCCTAACCGTTGGTTTCAAAGTAAAATTATATTACGAGTACATCTAATATTTTGCGCAAAGGCGTCTGACATTAGAATTGTAACGTTTAAAATATAAGGTGCTGTTGAATTTATGAACTTCTGATTTTCACCTCTGCTTAAAGGTAAATGAAAGGATGTTCAGAAAATAGTTTCGTTAGTGAAATATGACCGGATATTGACCAGTTATCATTTGCCAGACTTTAGTGAACACTAATGAGAGAGAATGCTTCAAAGAAAATAAATGTTATGCGGAGAATATTTTGCATAAAGTCGTTATACACAGGTAGTGTCACGTTTGAAATGTAAGGTGCTGCAAATTTATGAATTTCTGGAAGCAACATCTTTCATGAAGGATCGCTTTACCTAAAGGTTGATAATAAAATTATGTCCAGGAAAAAGTTTCGTTAGTAAAATCTAACCGCATATTTATTAGTTGCCAGGCTTTGTGCATACTAATGGTAAATGGTTTCAAAGAAAACACATTATACTCGTACCTTGAATATTTTCCACAAAGGCGACAGACATCGGAAATGTCACGCTTAAAATATAAGGTGGTGCGAATTTATAAATTTCTAGTAGCCGTTTCTGTGTGAATCGCTTTACTCAAAGGTTACTAATAACCGGATGTTCAGTAAATACTCATAGTTTCGCTACTAAAATCTGACGGAATTAGCCACTAACCAGTTAGCAGTGGTTTTTTACTTATTATGGTTATTATGAATAGGCCGCAGGGCCGTGACTTAAAACGTAAAACTTACTCCATATTTTCTTTTTAAAGTTTGTCGTTCTTTGTTGTCTCTCATTAGTGTGCACTATACTAGTGACAAACTTTAAAAAGAAAATATGGAGTAAGTTTTACGTTTTAAGTCACGGCCCTGCGGCCTATTCATAATAAGCATAATAAGTAAAAAAAGCAAGCATGCTTCGAAATTACTTGAGTTACGACTGTACATAATCACAGTGGCCCTTGAAGTCAACTTATTGGGGTCCTCAAACACAAGTGATGCTGTCGGTAGCCCCGACACGTATGTTGGTTATTTTACAAATCCCACTAATCCTACTAATATTATAAATGTCAAAGTATGGATGTTTGGATGTTTGTTGCTTAATCACGCCGTAATGTCAGAACGGATTGGGCTGACATTTGGAATACAGTTAGATTATAGTCTGGAAGAACACATAGGCTATATACTTATATACTTTTTATCCCGGGAAAATAACGGAAACGACAGGAACGGCAACTACGCGGGTAAATCCGCGGGGCACTGCTAGTTTATAATATATGCTCTGTCTCATTACCAAGAATTCACACTAGAAATCTATTCTCCTATAATCTATATCTCTGGGATTTTTAAATGTGGAATGAATATTCTAGTAATCTTAAGCATGCACCTTTTCTGTATCTTGTGTATTGTATTACTTACAACCGACAAACACTATACTTATATTTGTGGAATGCGTTGTCTGAGTTGGTTTTTCCCGATGGTTACAATCTCGGTGTCTTCAAATCGATAGTGAGTCGGTTTCTTCTAGGTAAGCACGCTCCATCGTAGACCGCACTTCAGCTTAGTAAATTATTGCTCAACAAATACTTAGAGCAATAATCCTATCCCACTAATCCCACTAATATTATAAATGTCAAAGTATAGATGTTTGGATATTTGTATGTTTGGATGTATGTTGCTCAATCACGCCGTAACGTAAGAACGGATTAGGCTGAAATTTGGAATACAGTTAGATTATATTCTGTAAGAACACATAGGCTTGTTGCTATCGTGGCAAAATAACCTGGTTAACCAAGATAGCCTGGTTTTTTCATATATAATTTTTTAACAAATTACGTTTTATTTTCTTGTAATCTTAATTAAAACCTATATATATTAGATGCAAAAACAGCAATAGAAAGATGTTATTAAAAAAAATATATATATGATTTCAATTTTGATAAATTTCATCTTTTGTTGATGGAAAACAAATCATAACTACCAAAATAATAAGGTTTAATAAAAAAAAAAAATATAATATACATAATATATATAATATTATTTTATGAAGTACTTCAATGAGAAGAGCTCCACGACGTGAAAAATTCATAGACGAATTACTTTTATGCCGTAATTTATGAAAACAGATACCGGAAAAATATTAGTTAATTAACATTGGTATAACTTTATGAGAAATCGACATATTTTATTCCTTTTACCGAGGTTTTGTATGTTTAAGTATCTAGATTACAGTATATTTTTTTCTATTTTATTACCTCGCGGAGCTTTACTTTCAGCGTTAAAAAAAGATATAAATAATAAAGATAGAGTTCTAGAAGTTAAGACTTTATATTGGAAATTTCCTGCTCTTTCAGGATCTTTTTTCAAAACTTCTTAAGTATAATTATAATTAAGAAATTATTAAGGAATAACTAAATACCTTCTCATTGTAATCTTATTTTGATAATAACTATCGCAATTTTGTATGTGCGAAAAACCCTTACAACATTTTTTCTAGATGTCATTCCGAATTGAATGAGGTATCGCCACAGAAATCTAAATAATATTACCTTATTGTTTAGATTTCTGTGGGTATCGCACATGTTTCTAGGAGGTTTATTTCTATTTAGCACGTTTTTGAACTTGTTGACTAGACTAATAGTTGAAAGTTTCATTTTGTTCTAGTGATTAAATTTTTATTTTATTCATTATTTACTTCGTGTTATTCACGACCACTAAAATCTTACCTTATTATTTAGATTTCTAAGTTCACGGCTAAGGCACTTGTTGCTTGTCGGAATGAAGTCTGAAGCTATGCTTGTGATTTGGCTCGATGCCAACATTCGCCGTGGTCTGAATGGAGTTTCAATTGAACCTTTGATAGCGGATTCCAGCCCAAACTCCCCAAATAAATAATTGAAATAGTCGTAAACTACTCAGCTCAGCTCTCTCTATATGATTGCAAATTGCGTCCTCATCAATAGGAGCAATCTGGCCCATTGAAAACACACGTTATCTCCCAAATAGCGTGCCTTTGATGCGGATATAGGGGGAAGGATTTGTTACGAAGTATTTCTTACAAAGTTTTCACCAAATGGGAAATGAATAAGCTTATCTTTTCTCACTTCTTTCATTGAAAAATATTACTTTCAAAGGTATCAGATATTTTTTTCTGTGAGCAGTAATTTCTTAGGTCGAGGAGTAGGTACTAAATTTGTGTCGTAAATAAATAGTAAAATACGAAGAGCATACCACCTATCTTGCTACTAGGTCAATTGCAATAATCAAAATAAGTCTGACGGTTCCACTGTGCTCACAACGTCCGTAACTCTGTGCTGTTATATGCAGGCGTGTTGCTTACCATAAGGCATATGTCCTGCTCGTTTCGTCACGCTCTACTAAAGAACTCTCTAGACAAAAATCTTGGAAACCCTCAAAATGATCTTGATACAATTTTGTATCTTTGAGTTTCATAGCATACTTGGTAATTTTTTGTACTGGTTTTACGGTTTCCATTTTTATGCGAACCATATTATGGCACTAGCTTTGTTTAGTTTGTAACTAGATAGTGTTGTGTAAAAATGTCCACTTATATTTATTTATTTAGAATAAGATGGTTTATCTCCGTAGAGTTAGTTATGTATACTTGTAAAAACTCTTTTCATTAATATATACTTAGGTAGTACATACTTTACACAAATGTACATACTTTTCTAGCTAGTGAAAGAAATATAATTTAACTCTCTCTGATCTTTCATGAAAAAACGTGTATTGTCAACAATACGCAGACTATTAGAGCCTAGTAACTAGACTTACTAATGAGAAACATATTTAAACCCAAACCAAAGTAAATCGTTCAAAGCAGACCTAATGAAAAAAAAAATGGAGCTTTGAACTTTTAATTTATTTCTAGACAGAAAGAACAAGCTGGTAAATTAGTTTGATGACATAAATACAATTAGACATACGTAATAAACTCGTGACTTTTCTACTCCGGTTCTACTTCGATCCGTCGTTTCGTCCGTTTAAATGTTCTAATAGAATGGGCTGAAAACATTTAAACGTCTAACATTGTTCGTTTGGACGAAACGAAGTAGAACCGGAGTAGGAAAGTCGCGAGTTTATTTCGAAATTACGTTTTTCGTAGAAAGAGAGTAGACGTATAGGTTCGACACGCGATAGTTGCGATATCGTCGCCCCACGTTTCTTGCTGAAAATTTAATTCGCCAGAAAATCCCTTACGGCATGCAAATCGCAATCTATTTAATTTTATACAGGATTGAATAGCAAGGTTTTAACAATTTATTAGGTGGCAGCCCCCTACACATAATGGTCTTTTTAATAACCTGTCCTAGCGCTCAGTCGTCGTCTCGATGCATGATTCTCACGTTAACGTGGTAGGGCTTAACGTATGTATTAGGTATATCAAGCATAAACGACGTAGTAGGTACGTGGTACGTACTCTGCAAAGCATCAGCGATAGAAGTTCTATTGTGCCACCTTACAAAGAAAGATGGGATAAGACACTGTGGGATAAGAAAGACGATTATAGACATTCAGTGACAGCTTTTCCAACACTTGAATGCAATATTTATAACTAGGAGCGCTCGCTTAGTTTCCCGTTATTTTCCCGGGTAACAAAGAAACATAAATATGTGCTATTTCAGACTATAATCTAGACTCTAGATTACAGTTTTTAGTGGTATAATGTGTTCCAAATTTTTGCGCGGTTTGTTCAGGCGTCATTGTTACTCGTCGTAACACGCAAACTTTTATGTTTATGATATAATAAAAAGTTAAAATTTATAATTTTTATAGTTTCAATAGCTCTTCTAAACTATTATTCCGCAACGCCGTACAAAAATAATGCGACAAGGAGAAATGATCGAGGATTGCAACCCCACCTCTTCAATTGCACTCAGTTGGAAAGCTTTCAAGTGACGGCATAGTGCTGAATCTTATTACTTTATACCCTTCTATCATCCTACATAGGTCTCCTGGTGGTTCATTTGACCCGTACATTTTGTTCACGGGCCTGTAGTCTATTAGTATGATAATCTACTGAATTTGCAAAACCTCCTGGTTTCGCGTACCTAAGTCTTGTGATTGGTTATTGCCACAAAACAGGATTTGCGGGCAGTCCATTGTGCGCGGCTTTTATGTAGGAGGGTGAAACTGTAGATCTCGTTCTGTGGCACTGCACCACAGAGGACGCAATAACCGTGCCTAAATTGCGCTTGGAAAATTCATCATTCGAGTAATCAACTCGGATCATGAAACAGATTGATGGGCCAATGACATCTTCATTATCGTTTTACTATTCTATAGCAGCAGTCCAAAGCCTGACTCTAGTAATTGAATTGGTGATTGAGTTTGGCTGGCTCGGATGATTGCTGGCTGGAGGAAATGCACAAAATAGATCGACAACTGGATCAATGCATCTCGTGTTGAATTAGATAAAATATTTCCGTTCAGTGCAATAAGATAAGATAAAATCACTATATTAAAAGCAACAACAAAAGAAAATAATTACAAAGGGAACTTAAAAACTATTATAAGCTGAATATTTTAATTGGATAAATATAATAATCGAAGCGTTGAAAGTGCGTACATGTGGACACATAGACATTATGTGTTTCATACTTACACACATACTCGTACACGCACAATCGTACTTATACATTTACTGACGATAGCGGACCCTTTTCATAGTTATCCAATAACAAATAAATTAATATTTGAAAGTCAAAGTACTTTATTCATAAATGTACAATTTACACGTCAATTAATAAAAAATAAAAACAAAAGAAACAGCTTACAAATTGTATACATGTGATTTTACTCATATATGTATCATTAAATAAAAATGAAAACGGTTACTTAACGTACGGTACGTTAACAGAATTATTACGTAAGTGAACATGAGATACCCGAGAAGAATTCACCTTCGTTCTGCCATGATAAAGAAAATAGGGCCTTTTATATCGGTATTCCTCAATAAGACATCATTGTAGTGTGTTTCAGTGTAATAACATGGTTCTAACTCTACGTTGGTATATATATAAATATATTCGTATATGTTGCGTGATTTGCCAAAATGTAGGTAGGTTATTGATCGTAACACTTTCGGCGAGCTCTTTACGATCTACGTCCTTCGTCCATTAATTCCTTTGAGGTGCATCAAATGTGCTTTGAAAAGCAAATGGTTTCCTTCGAGCACTTGTGTTTTTGAGTCTTTTATTTAACTGTGTTCCATGATTTCACTATAGTACAGTCGAGGTAAACATAAAACTAGCCTGAAATAGAAAAAAATCCGGGGAGCGATTTTTTTTTATGAAACGTCGGGGAGGGTTGTTGGAAGTATACATTTCGATTTTCTAACTAATCCCGGTAGAGGGTTCGCCACCATCTTGTTTTAAAGTTTTTGTAAAATAACTCGTTCATTTTCAACTTTAGAGCAAAAATGATGGTCACCAAAGTTGTTGGAAATTTAATTTCTCACAAGTTTGCTTCATTTAGTTTTTACGCTAGGATCAATATTTGCAGAGTTATACTATCAAGTTTATCAAAAAAATCGTAATGGGTGCAATTTTATTTTCTTCAACTTTGGTTCTCGCACATTTTTTACTTATTTTATTTTCAGTATTTGTTGTTACAGCGGCAATAGAAATACATCATCTGTGAAAATTTCAACTGTCTAGCTATCACCGTTCTTGAGATACAGTCTGGTGACAGACGGACGGACAGACGGATGGACAGCCAAGTCCCAGTAATAGGGTTCCGTTTTTACCCTTTGGGTACGGAACCCTAAAAAGTGCGAGAACCGAAGTTGAAGAAAATAAAATTCCACCCATTACGATTTTTTTGATAAACTTGATAGTATAACTCTGCAAATATTGATCCTAGCGTAAAACCTATATGAAGCAAACTTGTGAGAAATTAAATTTCCAACAACTTTGGTCCATCATTTTTGCTCTAAAGTTGAAAATGAACGAGTTATCTCACAAAAACTTTAAAACAAGATGGCGGCGAACCCTCTACCGGGATTAGTTAGAAAATCGAGATTTATACTTCCAACAACCCTCTTCGACGTTTCAGAAAAAAAAATCGCTCCCCGGAATTTTTTCTATTTCAATGTCTGCCCCGACCGTGCTACTAGTTTTTGTTTTAAGGCGCGGCCCCACCGCGGTGCATGCTGTGAACGGGCACGCGGCGCATTTTAGCTGCGTGTATTCATTTGTTTGACAACGTGGGTCTACATTTCCACTGGAGTACCTACACGAAGACCCACGACTATGTTTAGCGTGGCACGGCGCACGGAGAGGCTACACACATGCCACTGCAATCTACGGACACGGGCTTCACTGCGGGAAGTGGGACGAGCGGGGAAGCAAGCGAGCAACGCCTGCGCCCAGTCTTGCCAGAAGGTTACTTTTGTAACCTTTTAGGTGATTTTCGAACTGCATTGGTTACTTTTAGGTTACACTAATGAAAAGGTTACTTTTAGGTGATTTTTCGGAATTTGTATAATTAATTTTTTACATAAAAGCAACTTGAAACGGAACGCTCGTTTTAGAAATTTTCATGTTAGTCAGCTTCGTTAGCGTGGTCTTATTCGTGTACTCCAGTGGAAACGTAGACCCACGTTGACAGCGTTGAGCTATGTAACCGCCTATTCGAGCAAGCCACGCGTGTATCAATGACGTCAATTCATGCGTAGCCTCTCCGTGGGTTGCAGTGGACACAACCACATACATTTTCTTACAAAGCGAAGCTTAATACACGTGCGTAGCCTCTCCGTGCACCGCGGTGGGTGCACCCGCGCCTTTATACCAAGTCAATAGATTTTTTCGTGAATCGGAATTACAGCCAAACCACACTAGATACTTTTAGCAGCGGCGACAGGCATCTAGAGATCTAGACGCTGCGTCACGCTTCAAAAAGTAGCATGTGTGGTCAGAGCCTAACAGAGGAAAAATAGACGGTGTAACGAAATATCTGCCAATTACCGAGATTATTTCATTTGGAAACAAACACAAACACTTTTCTTGTGGATAAAAGGTTTATTTTAATAATCTTTCTCTCACGACTTGACTATAGTATTAGGTAACAAAATTCCATAAACATTTACATAGATATATGTACCAGAAAGAAGCCTAACAATACAATGTATTTTACAATATTAACTACAAAATTGATTTTGTATGCACAATATAAATAATTATTATAAAAAATAACAGCCTCTCCCGGCAAGGTTTCCAGAGTGCTCGCAGCGTTACTGTCGTGGATCGTGAATATATTAAAATAGATGGGTAAGCTAATTCTTGATAGCTCGATTGATGTAAAGCTATGATGCGGTCAACGATGTTGCGCGATTGCCTTTCAAGTGAAACTGATCTTCTCTGTAATTAAACTTGTATTCAACGCTGTACTTTACTTATCGGGTATTTCACGGCTTTAATATTTTAAAATCAAATTTAAAAAATGAAAATATTATTATAGTAGTCAAACTAGAAAACATTACATGTTTTTTAATACTCCCTGACCACCACTGACTACACTTTTCTGTTTTAAGTTTGTAGGATAATTTAATTTAATTAGACTATTATTATGATTAGACGTGTTTGTTCTCCGCTAAAAGGAGTCCATTCCAACTGACTCCTACTTTTCGAGGCGTATCCATGCCGGTCACTGACCATCTCGAGCTCTTGGGCGTTTCTGTGTCATCGACACTCAGCTTTGGCACATTGGTTAGGTACATTGAGTCTAAGACTAAATTAGTCCTCTCAAAGGTGGAAAGATACTTCAATTCTGAACAGTTGCTCACGTTATACCAAGCGCAGATTCGCTCCTGTATGGAGTACTGTTCGCACCTTTGGGATGGATCTGCTTAGTATCAGCTGGAGACTCTGGAATCGATTGAGAGACGTGCCAAATGACACTCTTATGCGTAAAAGACTTCAAAGTCTTGAACATCGCCGAAAAATTGCTAGCTTGTCGGTTTTTATCGGATACACTTCGGAGAGTGTGCAACTGATCTGCATGATCTAATACCACCTTGCCCTTTCTTCTATCAGACTTCTCGTATTTCAATAAAGCGACATCGTTTCATGGTTGATGTTCCAACAACACGAACGAAGATAGTTGACTCCACGCTTGTGATAAGAACGTCTAGGTTGTGGAATGCGTTGCCTGAGTGGGTTTTCCCCGATAGCTACAATCTTGGTGTCTTCAAATCGAGAGTGAATCGGTTTTTTCTAGGTGAGTAGCTCCATCGTAGATCGCATCGTCGCTTAACATCAGGCAAGATGGTGGTCAAGTGCGAACCTATAAAAGTAAAAAAAAAAGACTAGATATTGTGATACTAGATACCTTTTGAACGACACAGATATTAACGTGGCACGGGTGAAGAATTATATATATTCAGATATTCAGATGGTGCCTTTGGTAGTGGCGTTAGAAGGGAAGAAACACCGGTGTGCCACTGGTGCGAAAGACACCGCCGTAATGCGCACTGAACCACCACGACTATCACTGCTGACCATCTTATTAACAAGACTCTCGACAGTAAGAAGTCGTGGGAGGCGGTGGTCTAGACTAAGGAGTGAGAGAAGAAGATGGATATTCGTGTTCCTGCGCGAAGGAGGAAACAGACACAGACCTGTTTACAAGCGGTTACGCGACTTTGTCACCTAGTTACTGCCTAAGAAACCGGGGTTTTAGTCGGTAGGGGCACTACTCGAGCCCGACATTCGATGCATAGCCCGCCGTGTCCCTTCACGACACCAGCAGGCATGCGTAAATGCATTTCCCCACGAAAAAAGGACGATAAATTGTATCAGCATTATTAATTGCTGGATATTTGCCGTAGCGTTCGCTATTTGTTAATTTATTTATCCGTGAACATACAACTGGGACTTCCTGCACTAAACACTTAAACGCAGCAAATGCCCCGTAACTAACAATACATAGGTACTAGTATAATGAATAACCCTGATAGCTTAAAACTATGTTCAGACTAGGTATAGGTATATTGGTTCGTGGAAAAATGTAAGCGTCTCCGCGTTCCCGACGCAAGTGAAAAAGACGGAACTATGCGGAGATTTCATTCGGTATCCAAAACTTGTGGTTTCGAGTACGACACAGTAGGTAATTAGGCGGCAGGTATGCGTATCTATATGCATAAAATCTCTCCATGGAAAAAAGCTAGATAGGAGCTTGGTAGTTAGCTAATCTAGTTTTAATGACAATATGCTAAAGTAGGTCATGAAAGAAGCCTTTGTTCACCTCATCTCCACGCTGTGCAGGCGTACATATAAAGAGCCATATATTCGTATTATAGGTGAACAATGAATATATATTTATCCACTCAGTCCAGGCGAGGACACTCCATTAATTATACTTGTTTTGCATGTTTCTCTACTAATGTTTAAACTACAAATGTTTTTGTAATTGTATCGGATTTCTTTAACAGTGGACTTACATTGATAATGATGCGACACAAAACCTATGTACTTAAAAATGTATGTCAATGAAGTAATGCGATCTAGTAAACGCAATGCGTGTTTGAACCTCATGAATAAAAGTCCCGAAACTTGGTCACGTAACAGAAACCGGAGACATGAACAATCATTCACGACTGAAAGTAGCAAAATCTGAAACCCTTCTCGTCGTTTAACTCTAGGCAAACTTGATACGTAATAGCTGCTTTCTACGATTTGTCTACCAACTCACAATTCTACACTATGATGACTGGGCCAAAACTACTCGTATAACATTCTAATTAGTCCGTTAGGTAGGAACCGCGGGGTGTGGCGGTTTTGTTTCAAAACTCACGAGACTGCTGGTTTTCGCGGTTTCGCAGCCGCCGTGGGTGGCGGGCGAAAATCGCAAGACGTGCGGTCGCAAGGCGGGCAGTCAGTGGCGTAGCGTAGGGATGGCGATGGAGACGGCGCGCCACGGGGGGTACTTTTTGGGGGGTGGCAAAATTTCAGAAGAAATAATAAAAAAAATAAACCAATTCATGTTTTTATCGCAGCTGCAAATTAGGAAAAGTTTGTTTACTTATTCGACGTAGTATTTTATTATTTATTCCGATCGTCCGAAGGTTTTGGTTCGATACAATTGAGATTTCATCGATAATTAACCAACGAATGTGGCACCATTTTCTTCTTTCTAGCTCCAATTTGTTTCCAGCCATGCAAGCATATGTTCGAAAATTTCCTTTTTCAATTAGCAAATAGAAAGCTACGTGGAAGATTTTACCAAATACTAAGTGTTGTCGAACGGCGACACCGATCAAAAGTGCTACTTCCACAAAAGTGGGTCTAACCAAAGAATCAGCACTAGGTGCATAACTACGCTTGATATGCTCTGCCACTAATTTCAAAACAAAAGACTTACCACTCCTGGCTCCACTAGCAATAAAAAGCAATAATCTTTCTTCATCTCTATTTAGATCGTTTTGAATTGCTTGTGTAATTTCGTGGAATAAATTATTTTGCTGGACGTTCCACCCACTTATACCTCGAAAAACACACCATCTGTCTTCACCTCGCGTTGTAGCGTTATCGCAGTAGTCATCACAATCATATACTACTATATTTTCGTCAGCACACACAACTGATTCATTTCGGGTATTATGTTCGGGTTCATGCAATTGCATTTCATGAACAGCATTCAGTGCGGCTGCTTGAGCGAGTGCTTGTTGTATAATTTGTTCTGCGTGAGCAAATTTTTCAGAGCTTATATCGTTCAGGAGTGGTTTCAGCTCGCTCCATCGTCATAACAAATATTCCCCTACAGATTCTACGTCTAATAAAAGTTCTAAGAAAATGGCAAACAAGCAGATTATAATAATACGCTTCTTTGTCAGTGTTCAGAGTATAATACCGTGTGCGTACTGCTGGCTTGTTGCGGATCCGCATTTGTGAATTATCTATACTAATCTATACTATAAAAAACACAGTTGTTTTTTTTTTACACGGTATTTTTTTTACTATTCTTAACACTTTGTTTGATTGAATACCGGAAGAATTTGGACATGACACGACTCGGGAAAATTCATGAACCAAAACTTGTTATTACTAAGTTTGCCAAGTTCATGATATTAAAGTTTTGTACATTGGCTTTGAAGTTTGAGCAAAGTAACTTGGAAGACGTAGAGTACAGACATATATGTATGTGGCTACGAGCTTAAATTGGGTTTGAAACAAGCAAGAGAGGAAATATTGTCGTGTGAGAACGGATAATTGTAAGTTCCGTTTATAGTATAGCAGATAAGTAGAAGGGACAAACAAAGACAAATGATTACCATTTTGGACATAAAGCATAGAGATATAATAAATACGCGTATAATTTATACTAGTATGAAATAGCAACGGGTCCCAAAATCTTTAGTCGCCTGAAGTACATTTTTTTTCTTTCTTGTCTGTATTTTGTCGGCAACGTTAATACTGAAATTACTGATTCAGTTTAAATGAAATATTTTGAAAGCAAAATTTGAGTTCTTACTCTGAATTAGGTCATTCATACTTTTTATTCCCAAATTCAGCACGGCGTTAAATCCAAATTCTTTCGTGCGAGAAAGGGTGAATGTTAAATTATGTATACGCTTGTAACTCATTATCGCGTGGTCCAATTTCTTACATACTTTTTTCGGTGAATAGAACGTTTTGTAAGTACCTACTATCCGGTTTCAACTAGGTACCTACAATTGTTTGGTATTTTTAAACGATTCTGATTACTAATTAAGAATTTGTATCACGTTAATTTTCAAAATATGATAAATCAAACTAATATTAAAAATGTCAATATTTGTATGTTTGTTACTCAATCACGTCGGAACGTCTGAACAGATCGGGTTAAAATTAGAAGCGCAGTTAGATTATAGTCTGGTAGAACACATAACCTTTTTTTATCACAAAAAAATAACCATCCAAACTTTTCCGTTTATAATATTAGTAGGATACTAAAGTGAGAACTGAAATAAACGTGGCGTTTTTCTCGTAAAATATGTAATATGAATCTATGGGTAGTAAAAAGCAAAGGCGGAGGGCGGCAATACGGCGCTCTTGGAATTGATTTTAAATAAAATAAATTTAGTTTGCCTTGGAGAAGCGTACTAGCGTGATACAATTTCTTTTAACTTTATTTTAAAATCGCTGGAGCATCCTACGTTATTATTGAATTGAAGCATGATAGCAGATGGCAAGAATAAACACATTTCTTAGCGTGGAATGATTTTAAATTGGCCCGGAGTCTTGAGAGGCAGACTACTCCTTTTAAAAGTTTTCAAATTGGATGATACTGTCCATATTCCAGATGAATAGTGATGCAAATTTTTCTTTTCGACGCATCTTAAACAGGTTCTGCGTCCGAAATTTGATCATTTCAATGCGTTCTGAAAACGATAATTATGACTGACGAGACCTACACAAACGACGGCCTTAAAATTGTATAATTATTAATGCATGTTAAACCTTTCCATGAAACTTACTATTTATTTAACGTACTCAAAGACACACACCTAGTACGATGAAGTGTAACGTACCGTTTGAGGTGGTCAAACGGTACGGCCTTAGTTTGGGTTGACACCGGCACCACTATAAAGATCAAAGAACCATCTGCGGGGCTAGCACGGGCAGTGGACTAATAGTCTTTCCACCATTTTTATCCACCTGTCAGTGGATATAATAATCATTTCCACCTTGCATAGCATGGCAACAGGGGAAAGATTCCTTGTTCTAAGGGGGAAAGGGATAAAATGTTTCCACTTGACGTTTGTCGTGGACATTATATCTCGCTACTCCCCGCTGTATAGCACGGACTCGCGAAAACGAAGATAAAATACTCTTCAATTGACATACATATGACAGAGGACAAACTATCGTCTGATTTGGAGGTGGGGATATAAGTAAATCTCTCTCAAACATAATGTCGCAAGCAAATTATAATTATATTTTTACGGAACAAATGGAAACAATGGCCCGAAAATTGCATCGGATATCAATAAGGGATGCTAGTAATCCCTTTGAGTTTCCCGACAATGAATTTAGACGATTATTTCGGATGCATAAAAACATGGCATTGTATTTGTGTGAGGAGCTAAACGGTGCCTTGCTGCCTTGCAGCTGCTAAATCTTCGGGATGGACTGCAAGAGGCCCGGTAAACTCGCCCGTGGCCAAATATGTGTTAGTCGACATTAAGTCGACCAACACCCGAATTTGGGTTTTATTGCTTCTTATTCTAAAGAACAGAAATGAAATTATTTATTCACATACATGTACCTAACTCACGCATTTTTTACTTATGTAAGTAAATATCTACATATGAATAAAAGAATAACCTACTTTCTACCGCTCATTTTTATATCTAAATGCGTTCTCTATACTAAGGTATATGATTTAGATGAGAAAATGTTTTATAGTTTGTTGTTTACAAAAATAAATAAAACCTCCGTGAGTAATAATTATGTTCTGTGAGAGTATCTCTCTAGCTCTCTACCTAGTCTGTGGTTATATGCTCAAAACGCAGCACAGAAAAAAATGAAAGTAAAAAAAACGAACTTTAGAGGTTTGATTAGTTGACAGAAAAACTGATGATTAAATACGTCATTTCTATGTAATTTTCTTATAACGGCAATAACGGTGATAACGCTACACCCGCCGTACATCCACCGTGAAATAACTATCCACTGGCGAGTCCGTGCTCTGAAAGTGGACAAAATTTACAAGGGGGAAAGAGATTATTTCCTTTCCCGGTGGAGTAATTGTCCACTGCCCGTGCTAGCCCCGCTAGGAAAATCTGGCACCTGCCGACTTGTTGCCGATGCGATGCATAGAACTACTTAAATATATATATATTATATTGTTCCGTGTTGTCTTATTGACTTATTGACATATTGTCTCGTGATTATATTATTGTTTGGGGATAGCATCGCAAAAAATATCTAAAAATGACAAAAACCTGAGTCGGCTGACTGGTTTGAAGTCGAAAGAACCATCTGCGGGGCTAGCACGGGCAGTGGACTAATAGTCTTTCCACCATTTTTATCCACCTGTCAGTGGATATAATAATCATTTCCACCTTGCATAGCATGGCAACAGGGGAAAGATTCCTTGTTCTAAGGGGGAAAGGGATAAAATGTTTCCACTTGACGTTTGTCGTGGACATTATATCTCGCTACTCCCCGCTGTATAGCACGGACTCGCGAAAACGAAGATAAAATACTCTTCAATTGACATACATATGACAGAGGACAAACTATCGTCTGATTTGGAGGTGGGGATATAAGTAAATCTCTCTCAAACATAATGTCGCAAGCAAATTATAATTATATTTTTACGGAACAAATGGAAACAATGGCCCGAAAATTGCATCGGATATCAATAAGGGATGCTAGTAATCCCTTTGAGTTTCCCGACAATGAATTTAGACGATTATTTCGGATGCATAAAAACATGGCATTGTATTTGTGTGAGGAGCTAAACGGTGCCTTGCTGCCTTGCAGCTGCTAAATCTTCGGGATGGACTGCAAGAGGCCCGGTAAACTCGCCCGTGGCCAAATATGTGTTAGTCGACATTAAGTCGACCAACACCCGAATTTGGGTTTTATTGCTTCTTATTCTAAAGAACAGAAATGAAATTATTTATTCACATACATGTACCTAACTCACGCATTTTTTACTTATGTAAGTAAATATCTACATATGAATAAAAGAATAACCTACTTTCTACCGCTCATTTTTATATCTAAATGCGTTCTCTATACTAAGGTATATGATTTAGATGAGAAAATGTTTTATAGTTTGTTGTTTACAAAAATAAATAAAACCTCCGTGAGTAATAATTATGTTCTGTGAGAGTATCTCTCTAGCTCTCTACCTAGTCTGTGGTTATATGCTCAAAACGCAGCACAGAAAAAAATGAAAGTAAAAAAAACGAACTTTAGAGGTTTGATTAGTTGACAGAAAAACTGATGATTAAATACGTCATTTCTATGTAATTTTCTTATAACGGCAATAACGGTGATAACGCTACACCCGCCGTACATCCACCGTGAAATAACTATCCACTGGCGAGTCCGTGCTCTGAAAGTGGACAAAATTTACAAGGGGGAAAGAGATTATTTCCTTTCCCGGTGGAGTAATTGTCCACTGCCCGTGCTAGCCCCGCTAGGAAAATCTGGCACCTGCCGACTTGTTGCCGATGCGATGCATAGAACTACTTAAATATATATATATTATATTGTTCCGTGTTGTCTTATTGACTTATTGACATATTGTCTCGTGATTATATTATTGTTTGGGGATAGCATCGCAAAAAATATCTAAAAATGACAAAAACCTGAGTCGGCTGACTGGTTTGAAGTCGACTGACTTCTTTATTTGGAGATAATATACATACATATATTGAATTGGCTGACTAATTATTATTTATTGCAATTAAACCTGATGTCATCTGACTAAATATTGTCGAGGGATTTAAAGAGGAAGCCGTCAGGTAACTTTTTTGAGGGACTGGTGCTAGTTTCTGCTGATTTACTATTGACGAAAAAATAATAGATCTGGAGCGAGGTAGTTAATTTACCAGACTGGCGTTGAGGGGGCTACCGTTGGCAACCGGTATCTATACAAAAACGTCGTATTTATGATTACGGGGAGCTGAGGCAACGGCGGTCGATTTATTACGCTTGTTAAGGAGGTAAAAAAGGTGACCTAGAAAAGAGAGCTAGGAAAAGGTGCGTTGATAATTAATCAAGGGTGTCCGAGGTTCAATATCATCA
Organism: Ectropis crepuscularia; assembly: GCA_963693475.1. Taxonomy (NCBI): domain Eukaryota; kingdom Metazoa; phylum Arthropoda; class Insecta; order Lepidoptera; family Geometridae; genus Ectropis; species Ectropis crepuscularia. The sequence continues at coordinate 24,204,802 of OY856338.1, forward strand.
ACATCAACAGCCCACTAAACGTTCCCACTGCTGGGACTCGGGCCCTTCTCTCGCAAGGAGAGAGTGTCCGAGGTTAACAGACCAAATATGGTCTGTTTTATTCAAGGACGTTTTAGGTGAACACTGTTTTCAAAGTATTGCTACACTTTTAGCAGCGATCAGGCCAAAAAGCAGGAAGAACTACAATGTCCATCGACTAATATTGGCTAGGTACGTGGTTCAGATTCAGGTCTCTCAGAGATCTTTCAATTGTCCATATCTCGTCATCGGTGTAACAAAAATTTTCTTCCCAGCAGCAGTTCTACCGCTTACCGCAGGAGAGTTAGGTGGTAACATCAGTCTTGCTTTCAAAATACGACGGAGATCGTCGACATTCTCGACATGGGACATGGCCTAACATTATTCTAGGGCTAAAAGTGAATCTGGTCCCACCAACATGCTACACTAAATACTTAATTCTTCTTGTAGAAGGTACCATGAAGACAGTTACTGCCATTAACAATCTAAAAAAGTACTCCAAACTCCAACATTTAACCTCGAAAAATTTGCAAATTATTCCGTTCTTCTGCTTAGCTTGTACGCTACTGCCAAATGATTGTGATTGTAGTTTATCTGGATAAGAGGTTGCATCTCCGATTTTGCAGTATACAGCTCTGTATAAGCCTGTGGTTTATGTAGTGTTAAAGTTAGTTAGTAAGGTAGATTCTAAAGAAATTTCTGCTTTGGGCGAAAAGATTTCTCTTGACCCTTGCTCCATACATGACAATCTTTCTCTAGAGGTTATGTGTATGGTTTAGTAAAACCAGAACATTTTGGAATAAATCTGTGAAAGTAGCAGGCGATCCCAAAGAACGTGGACGTGGTGTTGGTATTGCGGTACCCACTGGAATTCTATCGATAGCTTTGAAACTTTTTGAATTTAAGCCTGAACGTTTATGATTAGAAAAAACTTCGAAACCGAAGCTTGCCTGAGCTAATCCTTCCTTGTGGCGAAAGGGATCAACATTTGATGCATTACTTTTTAAACGTATCTAAAGATTTATTAGACTCACTAGCTAACCTTGTCAAGTGCTCAAGTGTAATCAAAATTATTATTTAAGCTAAATCAGTAGAATGACTTAAAAACAAACATGAACGCAACAGTTGGTTCATTAGACTCTCGTATTAAAATGTGCTCAACACGTCAACTCTATCTAGGTAGGTTTACGGTTGAAACTACGTTACGCGGACACCATCACGAACGGGTAATAACACATCAACTTCAAATTTCACCAACATAAATATTAAGATTAGGCAATAAAAATACAGTGAAGGTAGCTAATTATTTAAACCTCGTTATCGTAAAAACTCAAATTAGTATAATTAACAACAATAAGCTCTTTTTATACTAAAAATTAACCGCTTACAAAAACTAGGCTAAGAAAATAGGCACTAAAAACCGAAAAATAAGTTAATATAATTATTATAAGCGCTACTTACTCATAAATTTGCAGACGGTGCCAGTCAAGTCAAAAAGCTAGTAGATAGATACTATGTACATGTACATAGTAAGTAGGCATAGTATTCCGAGAGCTGGTAGCAAAATTTGAGGCCTCGATACCAGGAGTCACAATACTGGGCAGTACAAATTTAAAAAACTCATTGTAAATATAAACTATCAAAAAATAAACAAACAAAAGAAGAAAAAACCTATTATTAGGTTAGTGTTAGGTATAAGTAAGACAACATCATCGACACAAAGAAGATTCGTTGTTCATACCAACCATAAAGAGAAGAAGTAAAAACTAAGAAAGAAAGTAAAATGTAAGGGTGGTCATCTTAGTTTCCCTTTTGCACTTAAGGGTTTTTTTGCGAATAAATATAATATAAATATATATTGGTGGACAATTCACACACAACACCATCTGACCCCAAACTAAGCAAAGCTTGTATGATGGCGGCCAGAGAGCTGATATAATACTTATATACTTTTAAATACATACTTATTATACATAGAAACACCCAGACACAGTGCAAACATTTGAATTCATCACACAACACCATCTGACCTCAAACTAAGCAAAGCTTGTGCGATGGCGGCCAGATAGCTGACATAATACTTATATAGTTTTAAATACATACTTATTTTACATAGAAACACCCAGACACAGTGCAAACATTTGAATTCATCACACAAATATTTGCACTGGGTGGGAATCGAACCCACGACCCTCGGCTTCGCAGGCAGAGCTACTAACCACTAAGCCACGAGGTCAGTCAAAATGGAACGAAGTGGATCATACAATAACCTTGGTCGAATCCATTCAATCTTTATAAAGTTGTCAAGAAATAGAAGGCCAGGTTTAGCATTTCCATAATATAATTTTAACAAAAAAAGAACCTACTTCAGACAGTAAACAAAAATGTTAAAAAATAGTTTTTTTAGCATAAAGTATAAATAAATCATAAATCAGAGGCATCTTACCTCGAAAACCCACTTCAACTTTGTTATGGGGGATTTAACGCCAAAGTGGGGAGTACAGACTTGCAGTGAATCGATAGTAGGACCGTATGGTTTAGGACGAAGGAATGACAGGTGGCAAATACTTGACTTGCACAAGAAACAAAGGCTGTTTCCAATGAATTCATTATATGAAAAACATCCCCCGAGGAGGTAGACTTAGTGAAGCTCTGACGAACGGCCAAAAATGGAGATTGATTTCAAAATTTCGGACAAAAAGCTTCAGGGACGTCTTAGTAATCTCTGGGTTTGCTACCGAAAATGATCACAGGATTGTTCGAGGCTCTCTCAATATTGATGATTAAATTGAACGCGTTTCATTTCGTCTGTTTGATAAAATAAATGCTCCTTTCAAACCGTAGTTGGATCTAAGGCAAGCATATTTTTTTGCGCAACGTGGCGCAAAGGCTGGTATTCGGAGCTTTCGAAGGACATTCTGCAACTCAAGGAGGAACGACGCAATCCCACGTTAACTTCGTCAAAACAAGAGGCTCTACTTCCATAAGAAAATTACCACGCTTGTATGACGTGACATCCGACGATTACCTAAAACCTTTTAGGTTCGAAAGATTGAAAAATTCATTGAGCAACATCGAGGGACAAAAGTGTTCGTCAAGCTACTGGATAGGAGCCACCTAACAAAGCTAAAGTTTTGAAGTTAGTGTCTCTAGCGTCCAGCTCCAGTAAGGAGGTTTGCCTCGACATCGGTGTCTAACATCCCCTAACATGAGGAAGAAATAATATGAAATGAAAATGAAGAATATGAATATGATGATGTTGCGGTGGGTATTATTATGGCAATGACTTGAAGTATGTGACGAGTCGCTCAATTTGGCGCCCCCTGGGGCGTGCCATCCGCGTGCGATGCATGCTTTGCACGAATTTTAATAATTCCGCAAGCAATCCCCTTTGCTCATGCTTAGTTTGTCTTAAGGATAATCCGTTTAATCAGAATGGATTATCCTTAAGACAAACTAAGCATCAACCTTTTATGAAAGCGAATGATCATTAATCAGTTTTTAAATAACCGAATGAAATTTATCGACCAAAAGTACTAAATTATCCAAACTATTGGCTGAGTTAACACATCTCAACATTTTAAGCTTATAGCGAATGTATATAACAGTGGTATTATTTAAGTTCTATAGAACGTGTGCACGTATGGGCAACTTTTGTCATGGAACCAACCCTGAAATTGATCATCCCAGACGGTTCACCCTGGAACTCCAGATCGCCTACTCTACTTTCTTTAGAACCCACTTTGGCTCCTGTGGCTCCTTTGCACAGCCCGCCATAGAAGTTATGGATGTGTGCCAAACTATATAGTAAAATGTGGTAGCGATAAGACCCTTTGAAGAGTCTGTCAGGAAAGTACCACACTTTTGCCAGTTGTTCTATCGCCAAACATCGCTAACTTGTAAACATAACTGTGTTCCAGTTTGAAGCGCAATATGTCCAGAGACATAACAGTACAAAGAGATAAATTATGTTATAAATCTGGATGATGAGCGCAGTACAGTGCTTGATAGGTGATTTGGACTTAAGTTCAAATAGCCGCGTTGCACTGTGCTGTTATGGTCAAGCATGTTGTTTTGTTGCTTACCTTCAGGTGTATATCTCGCTTGTCCCATCGTTCTGCGAATTCTTGAACTTTGTATAGAGTGTTAACATGTCGCACATTTTAATTTGTAATGCTATAGAGTAACGCGACGAGCAAGAAATGCATCAGCACCACCGTGAAGCAACATGCCTGGCGAAAACAAACTGCACATTTCGAAGCCGCACTTAATTAAATGTATGCGTTCTCTAAATATTTTTTTCCACATTTATAATCTTGCGTTTATTGCGATTTGTTTGAACTGCGCGACTGATGAAAACATATTCTATTAAATAATGTAGATTTTTTTAGTGGGTTAATACCAGCGATGTTCCGAAGTAGTAGATTTTGTAGTGGTAGGACTCTTGGCAGAGTCCGCCTGGGGAAGGACCACACTTTTGCCAATTATTATACCGCCAAGCAGTAATGAGCAAACATTACTGTGTTCCGGTTTGAAGGGCAATGTTTCCAGAGAAATTACAGGGCTTAGAGACATAACAACTTAGATCTCTGGGTGACGAGCGCAGTGCAGTGCTAGGTAATGATTTGGACTCTTCATGTTCCAATAGCTGCGTGTCACTGTGCTGTTATGTGGCAACATGTTGCTTACCATCAGGCACATGTCATGCTCGTCTCGTCACTCTTTATTTAAAAAAAGCTGTTACGATTTAGAAAAGTGTGACGAAAAAGCGACCCTTGACAAATTGTATCAGTGAAATTAAATACTGTGAAATTTAGTACGTAAAAATTAGTAAGTTACTAAATTTTACTTTTTTTTTTTTTTAAATTTAACTTTTCCTCTGTTTGAGTTCAATTTCTCGGCTATTAGTTTTTTATATATTTTTTACTTAGGTAAATCATAATTTTCATTGACCAAAACGCAAACATGCTCCAGAACACCCTGCGATAGCGCAACAGACCGGCTTCAAAAAAAGTAAGAAGTTCTCAATTCGACTATATTTTTTTACTGTACTACTGTATTGTGGGTTGTTACCTTAGAACTTTCGACTGGGTGAACCATTTTTTTTTGTAAAAATGTATAAAAAACATATGACAATGATTTATTTCTTTATTAGTAACTAAAAACTCGAACTTAAGTTACGGCTGGTCTAGTCGGGAGAACGGCGACTGCCGATCCGGAGACCCCGGGTTCAAACCCCACGCGCACCACTGTCTTTTCGAAGTCATGTGCGTAATGCCGCTAACTTAAAATGGTGAAGGAAAACATCGTGAGGAAACCGACATGTACCTAGACCCTTTCGAAGTCATGTGTCATCCGCCAACCCGCACTGGGCCAGCGTGGTGGATTATGGCCTAAACTCTCTCCTTGCGAGAGAAGGCCCCGAGTCCCAGCAGTGGGAACGTTTAGTGGGCTGTTGATGATGATGACGATAAACTAAAAACTCTATTCTAAAAAGAGCCTATGTGATTTTTTCCATATTTGAACCCGATCCGTTCAAACGTCCCGACGTGATTGAGCCATAAACATCCAAATATCTAATCGTACAAACTTTCACATTTATATTATTAATAGGATTAGTAGAATTCTATCAAAGTTAGTGAACTGTGTGAGATCCATTTCTAAGTTGAAATAGATTGTTTTATGGTTCAGAGAAAAATATTTTTTGCCTTGGAATCAGTATCAGTCATAGCAGCAGTATATCAACAAGTCGCGTTCAATACTTCAATTTCTTGCTTTTATTGCTGTACTAGCTGTTACCCGCGACTTTGTCCGCGCAAAATAAATACTAAGGCAACTCAGGCAGTACCTATTTGTTTACCCAGACACATTTACGGTTACTAAAACAGCTTATAATAAAACAATTGTATACAATTTCATCAAAATCGGTTCAGTTGTTTATATCTGAAAGCGTAAAATATATTCGGCCCCCATTTCAACTCCAATTTCATCCCCATACAGTTCGACATTACAAAATTCGTTTGCTTTGTGTCAAGTGCCTGTATACAGAGTTTCATGGTTTTATCTTCAACGGTTGGGAACTTCTATATTGACATTCATCCCCCATTTCAACCCCAATTTCACCCCCGTACAGTTTGAAATTACAAAATTGCTAGAACAAACATTTGTTCGCTTCGTGTCAAGTGTCTATTTACAGAGTTTCATGGTTTTATCTTCAACGGTTGAAAACTTCCATATTGACATTCATCCCTCATTTCAACCCCAATTTCACCCCCATACAGTTTGAAATTACAAAATTGATAGAACAAACATTTAATTGCTTCGTGAAAAGTGTCTAGACACAAAATTTGATAACTTTAAAAAGACGAATTTTCATACAACCGTTCATCCCTTGTTTCACCCTCTTAGGGGTTGAATTTCGCAAAACCCCGTCTTAGCGAGCGCCTACGTGCTAAACGGGACCACCATGCAAAATTTCAGATTCCTAGCATTTATAGTTTCCGAGATTCCTTGATGAGTGACCTTTCGCTTTTATATGTATAGATAGATAGAGAGATAAAACATAAAAACAGCTAATCACATAGACAACGCTTGATAAAATACAAATATGTAGTAATGATTCAAACAAAATACAAATGTAAATGAATTTATTTGGATGAGTATGTACAGTAATTAAAATATGCAAACAGCAAAATGAGACTATTAAACCATACCATAATTATATAAATTCATAAAACTCAATTTAAAAAAAAAAATACATAAAATAATCTGTTCTTACGCATGGATCGCGAACAAAAACGTGCCTAATGCTAAAACCGCGTAAAATAGGGGAAATGCCATGAATAACCGAAATATATCATATTTCGTATATTTAGACGAAACATCGCGAGATATCATAAATGGAAATTCAGAAGCTTTCGGTCCTCTGTTGTTTCACAAGAGTCACCCTCGTGTAATATTTGGAATGGTAATACGTATTCATGATGTAAATTATAATAATTCCGCTACGTAACGACAAAACGATTTTCCGAACTCTGTATTTATTTTAGCAAACATTTATTTTCTCTGGAAAACATAAAACGACTTCAATTTAAAAATTAAATTCAGTAAATTTAGCAGTAGTAGGACTCTTAGCAGAGTCCGCCTGGGAAAGTACCACACCTTTGCCAGTTATACTACCGCCAAGCAGTAATGGGCAAACATTACTGTGTTCCGGTTTGAAGGGCAATGTTTCTAGAGAAATTACAGGGCTTAGAGATATAACATCTTAGATCTCTGGGTGACGAGCGCAGTGCAGTGCTAGGTAATGTGATTTGGACCCTTCTTGTTTCAATAGCTGCGTGTCACTGTTCTGTTACGTGGTAGGCATGTTGCTTACCATCAGGCATATGTCATGTTCGTCTCGTCACTCTTTATTTAAAAAAAAAGTCACTACCATATTTCATAAGAATCTATTTAAATACATGAAAGCAAACTTTCGTTTTTTGTTCATATTTTAAAACTGGTTCACGGATTTCGATAAAATTTCTATGGGGCCTCTGAACCACCAAACAAAAAAAGAACCACCAAAATCGATTCACAATTGGCGGCGCTATCGCGTAACATACTCGTATAAAAAAAACACACAACAGAATTAAGAACCTCCTCCTTTTTTGTGGTGGGTTAAAAATACGAGGGGTTTTCAATCATTTTAAGTATTCAGACTGAAATACATATTTTAATGTAAATAGAAAAAAAAAACGTACTCGTGCTTACTTTTTAGGGTTCCGTAAAACGTAAAAACGGAACCCTTATAGATTCGTCATGTCTGTCTGTCTGTCTGTCCGTCCGTATGTCACAGCCACTTTTTGCCGTAACTATGAGCACTACACTGTTGAAACTTGGTAAGTAGATGTATTCTGTGAACCGCATTAAGATTGTAACTAAAAAATTAAAAAAAAAGAAAAATGAGGGTTGCCCCCCATACTGAGAACTAACACTCAAAAATTTTTTTTTCATCAAACCTACACGTGTAGGGTGTCTATCGATAGGTCTTCAAAAATGATGTTGAGGTTTCTAAAATCATTTTCGTCTACACTGAATAATTTGCGCGAGAGACACTTCCAAAGTGGTAAAATGTGTGTCCTCCCCCCTCTAACTTCTAAAGTAAGAGAATGAAAAATCTAAAAAAAATATATGATGTACACTACTATGTAAACTACCAACGAAAATTAGTTTGAACTCGATCTGATTGGTAGTTTTGAAGTGAAAACTTCTTTAGGCGCGCTATAGACAGAATTTTCGTGGGCTGTGAAATGGATTCATCAATCGTCACGCTTGGATATGATAATGGATCGGATCGGATATGAAAAATCTTCGGGTAAACTCGGTAATAACGGCCAGGTAGGTACCAGGACAACAGAAACAGTAAAGAGTTTCGATTACCTACCTCCAACAGCCCAGCGTTTATCTCCAGATACCAGGACTACAGAAATATAAAAGAGTTGCGTTTGCCCCTAGGTACCAGTACCAGGGCAACAGCAAGTTTTCACTTCTACCGGCAGTTCCTATGAATGCCAATTTTTTTTTTTTTAGTACGTCATAAATATACACTATTATTGAAACTTCGATCAAAGTTACAACGAACCACAAGAACTATGTGTACTATGTATATTATGTTACTTGCTGCAACGGAACCCTTCATGGGTGAGTCCAACTCGCACTTGGCCACTTTATTAAATAATATTACTTAGTTACTTATGGTCGGTAATAGTTGCGGTAGTCTTTTTGCTCAAGTTTTTTTAAAGATTTTTTTATATGTAGTTTATAGTGACAAGACGAGCAGGACATGTGCCTGATGATAAGCAAAATGCCTGCCAAAGGTGTGGTACATCCCCAGACGGACTCTGGAAAGAGTTCTACCGCTACACTTATAGAAGTTGGGCTCTGATGCCTAACGAACATTGGGCATCTTTGACCTGTCATAGGAGACGTAGGAACTTAAATGTTTGCTTAAGCTTCTGTTTTTCGTGCTGGAAATATTGAGTTTAATAACTACGCCTAATTAAAAAAAACTATAACCAAAGGAATGTAGTATGCTCAAGTTTTTAACTGAAGTAATGTATAAAGAAACAAAAAGTATCATACACATCCACTGAGAGAAACTCAGTAACCCAACTGTTGTAACGTGGAAGATAACGTTACAATAGTTGGACTGCCTTTTCGAGAAACTCGAAAAAGCAGTCCCAAAAACTTTAAAAAATAAAAAGAAACAAGTTGGGACTCTCAGTATACTCTAGGTAACTGTGCTGGTAAGGAGCTGTGACAATAAAAGATGACACACAATGAAAACCAATATAGTGGTTACACAGTTATTCTAGTTATTCTACCCCCAAATAGTAGCCTGTTTGGCGGTAGAACAACGCCAAACAGCTTACTGTTTGGCGAACATTACTGTGTTCTGATTTCAAGAGCACTGTTTCCAGAGAAATAACAGGGCATAGAGTAATCATGTCATATCTCTGGATGACCAGTTTGAGTGTACGTACCATACGAAGTCATGATTTAGACTCTTCAAGTTCCATTAACGCGTGACACTGTACTGTTATGGGTTACCATCAGGCACTTGTCCTGTTCATCTTGTCACTAATACTGTATATACCTACTTGTTCGAATGAAAATATTGAAAAATGCTGAACAAGTATGCAAGTACACGTTTTATGTCACTCAAATGTTTACTTTCTGGCGCCCGGAAACAACAAACAAAAATTTACCTGCAAATTCAAAGATATTTTATATCCAAAATGAGAGTGTCTGCTCCTGTAAAAAGCTATTCCTCGTCACGTCAATCAATTAATTATTTGTAAACTCGGGTTCTGTGTGCACGTAGCAATTTACAAGGACTTTACTCACTCGTTTACATTTCATTTACCCTTGAAGTTAGCTGTTTTGTTTGGACAATTTATTGAATTAAAGGTTGAAATTTGTAGGTACGTTACTCAGGAATTTGAGATGCTCATCACTTTTTCATTGTATCAGCATTAATGATGTACTGTATTTTTTTCTTGTATTTATTATAACGTGATTAAAACCAACCTTAAAATAGGAGCAGGGTCTCAAATCGCTTGTGCGATTTATTCGTATGTATGTTACGCGATAACTCCGACAATACTGAACGAAATTTTAATGATCGTTTTTTTTGTTTGATACATTATTTATATGTATAAATATTATCGAAATCAGAACAGCAGTTTTTGAAACATCACGAAAAAACCTAACATCTGCTTTCGGAAAAACTGGCCTCGTGGCTTAGTTGGTTGTAGCTCTGCCTGCGAAGCCGAGGGTCGTGGGTTCGATTCCCACCCAGTGCAAATATTTGTGTGATGAATTCAAATGTTTGCACTGTGTCTGGGTGTTTCTATGTTTAATAAGTATGTATTTAAAACTATACAAGTAGTATACCAGCTATCTGGCCGCCATCATACAAGCTTTGCTTAGTTTGGGGTCAGATGGTGTTGTGTGTGAACTGTCCACCAATATTAAATTGTTCACCTATTGGATGTCACTAACATCATAGTTTTCAGCCAGTTTTATTTTAAGGTATAGAGTGATGAAATCTGATGGTAAGCAACGAACGCGCTTGACCATAACAGCATAGTATCACGCCACTGTTTGAACTTGAACAGTCTAAATCATTACTTAGGACTAGCAGCTAATCACTCAGAAGTATGAGATAATGTTATATCTCTATGGCCTATTAATGCTAAGAAAACAATGCCTTTTAAACCGGAACACAGTGGTGTTCGGTATAGTTTACTATGGAAAATAGTTATTTCGGTGTATGCTAGTATGCTACTCGTATCAATCCTGCGCTCCACTCGTATATACCTACTAGTTATATTAGCATGCATATAACTTGCTCGATGAAAGAATAACTGTAGGTACTATTTTCTTAGGTGGACTTTGCAAAGGAGTTATAATAACTTTGAAACTATCTGGTTCTCTGTTTCAGAGCACGATCCTAACGCTCTCAATAGTTTTAATAAGTTTCAACTAGATATCCATACTTTTACTATGGTACAAACATGACTGGCTTAAAAACAGTACTTAATCTAAAGTACGAAGTAAGCACCTACTCATTAACTCCACTATTAAGTATTTGGTTCCCATTGGTCTAGTGCAAAACAACACAATGCAAGTAAAATTAATAAGAACTATTCAATCAACTCATTTAAAAGTTTCCAATCGTTGGTACTATTTTAGTTTAGTTTAGCACAAGATTCGGTCATCGTAGAATAAATATTTTGTTTTTGATAATAGGTTTGCGCTTGACCGTCATGTCGCTGATGTAAAGCAAGGATGCGACTTACGATGGATCCCGTTTACCTGGTAGGAACCTATTCAGTATAGATTCGAAGACACCCAGATTTTATCCATCAAGGAATATTAATGTAGGTACTCAGGCAACTTAATTTATAGATTAGATGTTCTTACGAAAGTGCAGTCTCCTCTTCGTGCAGTCTTGGGAGCATCAACCATGGCACGATATCGAACTTTTTCAAACTATGAACAATACGATGTAAAAAAGCAAGGTGGTATTAGATCATGAATTTCGTTACGAATATATTAAGTGTGCAAGTTGAAATAATAAAATGATAATTTAATTTTTTTACACCAATTATGTTTAATATTGACTGGGCGTTAACACTTTCAAAATAAGAACAAAAAAAAACGTTGGCCTCACCTCGACCATCAATGACCCATCTCACTCTCTCAATATTGGAAATGGGCGAGAAACATACTCGGTACTAGTTTGATAAAAAACTACAATAGCCGTACTAATTATCGTACTTGGTGAGTATGGCAAATACATGGAGCTTTTCTCAGAAATAAAGGCTAAATGTTCTAAGCGCATGTATCGAGTATGCTTTAAGTTTGCTCTATGTATGTGCGTAAGTACAATCAGTTAGTGGTTTCAGGTTCGTAGGGCCCTGCGTCTTTTACACTTACTAGCATAAAGCTTAGCAGCCAGTGGAGAAATGTGCCATAGATCTCGTTGAATATAAAACTAACCACCGTTATACCAAAATTAAAACAATGGGTTCAAGCTTAGTCTTGTCCGAGTTTGTTGATATAGATTCCGATCTGAATTGGTAAGCTTTTTCACTCGTGTAACTATTGAGTAAATGTTTGCAATACGACGGTAAGCGCCCAACGCCCGATTTTCTTAGACTACCTACAGCTTTGAATTCTGTATAAAACAATGAGGATTTAGAAATCTAATCTTACTGAATTCTGGTGAGCGAGTTGTTTTAATTACTACACGACATAGTTAAGATAACGGTGATTGGTCCTGTGACGTAGAGCGTAAAATTATAACAGGATTACTTAATTGAAATCACATCTTCCCTATTCGTTTATTCTGTGAATCCGTATAATTTGGATTTGGGTAGGAGTTGAAATCCCAATGGATTCCTCACCATTGTGGTTCGGATGATACGGGTTGGGGTCTATCGGCTAAAATTCTTGTGGAATTATAATTCGCTGTATCTTACAGAGAATTTTGAGAAAATTTTGTAAGGGACCAATTGTATCATTGTAACTAGTGTATTTTTAAAAAAATACACAGTAAAAGTGCGGATGTTAAAAAAACTTTATTGATTTATAATTTAGGATATAGTTTTAAAAACATAAAATTTGACAATCATAAGGAAGTATAAAGAAAGGTATAATAAACATCTCAAGGCATAATAATAATCACCGGTGCACCTGAACTCAAAATAACCCGTGATCACCTCGGGGACAAAATCAGTAAGTGGGTGCCAGACGCCCCCGCGTCTGGACACCGTTTGATTGGTCCCCCGCAACGGTTCAGGTCTATGCTCTCGCCGCCTATAATTTCTTATCTAAGAATTCAAATAAATTGGGTAATTTAAAATAAAACTTTATATAAATATAGACAAAGCCAATGTAATAAATATAAAAGTGGCCAAGTGCGAGTTGGACTCGACCATGAAGGGTTCCATAGCAGCAAGTAGCATAATATAAAAAATCTTGTAGTTCGTTGTAACTTTGATCGATATCTTAATAATACTGTATTTATGACGATTCCAAAAAAAATGCTTACTAGATGTTGTTCAGACCAATTTACGATGGAAGTTTGCATTGTATTGTACATCACTTTTTTTTTTTAGTTTTGTCATTCTCTTATTTTAGAAGTTACGGGGGGCACTTATTATCACTTTGGAAGAATCTCTCGCGCAAACTATTCAGGTTAGAAAAAAAAAGATTGCAAACCTCAATATCATTTTCAAAGACATACCTATCTATAGATACCCAAGTAAGGTTTTGACGAAAAAAAAAATGTTGAGTTTCAGTCCTAAGAATGGGGCACCCCCAAATTTTTTTATTTTTTTCTTTTTTTGTGTGAAAATCTTAATGCGGTTCACAGAATACATCTACATACTTAACAAGTTTCAACAGTATAGTTCTTATAGTTCGGAAAAAAGTGGCTGCGACATACGGACGGACAAATAGACAGACAGACAGACATGACGAATCTATAAGGGTCCCGCTTTTTGCCTTTTGCATTTATTTATTTTTATTATGGTACATTTTACGCATAAATGAACCGTACACGTGTAATTTAATGGATTACAAGTCAAGAATAAATATTTTCTTCCGAGACTCCGAAACAAAAATTATTTACTGTAATGTAAATATATCTCAACGTAAAATGGCTTTAAAAATACTTTGAAGATCTCCAAGGTCAAAGCTTAAGAGGTTTCTGTAGAAATATTCAATTATAATTTACGATTAGCAGTAAGATAAATAATAAATGTATTTGTTTATGTAAAATTATGCCGCAGACTTACAACAAGATAGCTAAAAGTTAAGAAAAATACGTACCTACTGTCTACTGTACTATAAAAGACAGACGTTCTGTTTATCGCGCACTTCATTCACCTCCTGTTGTTAGAAAAACAAAGAAAAGAAGGAAAAAAATCTCACGAAAAATTGCATTAAAATGTTGGTTTTGCTTGTAAGCAAACCAAGCAAAACCATTACTAAAAATTTATGCAATTTTTCGTGAGTTTTCTCATCAATATTTAACCCCCGACAAAAAAAGGGGGTGTTAGAAGTTTTATGTCATTATTATTTAATAAACGTGATTGAGTTTCATGTGATAAATTGCATAGTTATACGGTATCACACCATATACAATAGCTAGAGTAAAATTTCTTATTCGTTTTAGTATTCACATTTTGATCTCATAATTTAAGTTGCATAAGATTTTAAACTTAAAACCTAATAATTAATTATACTAAATCACATCCTACTTAGCCAGAGTAAAAATTCACATTCGTTCAGCTTCCTAACGGGATCTTTAAAATTATTTATATGGTTTTATATTGCGAAATATATAAATATATTATCATTTAATGCCAATGAGGCGTTATCAGAATACAAAAATTTAAGAGTTCAAAAATGTCTTCAATTTAAAGAATCAAATTTTGCTACTAGACACGAGATATCCATACTAATAATAAAAATATGAAAGTAGGTAACTGTGTCTCTCTATTACGCTTTAACGTCTAAACCACTGAACCAATTTTGATGTGATTTGTTACACAGATAGACAAGACTCAGGAAAGGACAAGGCTGACTTTTTATCACGGAAAAAGAGTTGAAGGGGTGAACATGAGGAATAAAAGTTTACATGGAAGTTCGTCAATGTTGAAGATAAATCCGTTTTTTGAATCTAGAAATCCATACTATTTTATATCATAAATGTGGAAGTAACTGTCTGATTGTTGGTTATGGGCACCAGTTCGCGCCGCGACCGCGACAGGAGACCGAGACAGGTCGCGGTCGCGGTCGCGGCGCGAACTGGCGCGCATACAATTCTATAGTGTCAAGTGCCTGTCGCGGTCTCCGGTCGCGTCGCGGTCGCGGCGCGAACCGCTACCTAAAGGTAGCGTTTATTGTGTTGTCATAATCGAGATGATTATATGGATGAGATGGAAATTAATTGTCTGATGGATTTTATTAATAACGAGTTAAGCGGACAGAGAACTAAAAACATCGCTCAGCGCATTAGCTAGCTGAAGTAGGAGTAGGCTGGTCATATCTATTGCAGTTACGGCTGGTCTAGTCGGGAGAACGGCGCCTGCCGATCCGGAGACCCCGGGTTCAAACCCCACACGCACCACTGTATTTTTCGAAGTCATGTGCGTAATGCCGCTAACTAAAAAACGGTGAAGGAAAACATCGTGAGGAAACCGACATGTACCTAGAATCTTTCGAAGTCATGTGTCATCCACCAACCCGCACTGGGCCAGCGTGTTGGATTATAGTCTTGACACTCTCCTTGCGAGAGAATGCCCGAGTCCCAGCAATGGGAACATTTAGTGGGCTGTTGATGATCTATCGCAGAACCGATAACCATTGGGTTAGACGGGTTCTGGAGTGGAGATCGCGAATCGGCAAACGTAGTGTAGGATGCCCTGAGACTAGATGGACAGACAATTTACGAAAGGCAACTTGTGGCGGTTGGAAACGTAAGCCAAAGGATCGGACTGAATGGCGGGCTATTAGGAAGGCCTATATCTAGCTAAGTTAAGTTACGACTGGTCTAGTCGGGAGAACGGCGCCTGCCGATCCGGAGATCCCGGGTTCAAACCCCACACGCACCACTGTCTTGTCTGTGGATTATGGCTTTAACTCTCTCCTTGCGAGAGAAGCCCCCGAGTCCCAGCAGTGGGAACGTTTAGTGGGCTGTTGATGATGATGATGATGTCTAGCTATGGATAACTGTGAGCTAATAATGATGATAATGAAGAATCGAGATAATTCTTAACAATAAGTTGCGTCAAGAGTAACTCAATACACGAGTAACACTAAAGGAAACACGACCAACCATATGCATATATTTAAAGCCAAAAAAACAATACTTTACTCAAAAGTTACCTTATAAGTAGTTTGATGGAACTTGTTGTTATTGGTTTGGTATCCAATGGGGAATAAGTGGCTTTACAAAAACTGTATATTTGCCAGAATTTGCTACGTCAGGGATGTTTTTGTGTTTGTTCGCCTATATTATTTAAGTATGTGTTTTAGTTGAAAGTCGAATTTAAAATTCCTTCTTTTAAAAATAGAAGGGATTTTTAAGATAAAGCTGTCTAAAAGTACATTATTACATAAATATGCTATTATTATAAGTCCGTTATCTATTGAAAGGAAAGTCTCAATTATTAAATTATTTTATAGGTAAAAGCTAGATAATTAATCTAAATCCTCGCTTCAATATAATCTGTCTTTATTTTTATTTTAGCTCTAATGACTTGAGTCTTGAGCTTAGATTACTTGATTCGTGGAAGTAGGATAAAATTATAGCTCGAGTTTACCTACACGTGTACAGTGTAATTAATGATTAACAGAAAATACGGAAAATTATAATGACAACTATGAAACAAATAAGAAATAAATAAAGAATAAATATGATGAAACAAAATAAGTATTACGACCTTCAAAACGAATTAACAAAAAATTGCTATGTAGTTAATTTATACGCTGTAGAAGTAGGAGCGAGAGGTATACCAGCAAAATCTCTCTATAACCTGCTTAAAGACCTTGGCTTGTCCAGAAGTGCAGTAAGTTCTATACTAGAACGAGTATCTAAAGCTGCACTAGTAGGATCATATCGGATTTGGCTGGGCAGGGAGAGAAATACGAGTAGTGAAGGTGAGTGTTGACGTACGTCACCAAAAGGGGCCCCTTTAAAACCTACGCCCGAGTCACAAGTCTTGGGGTCTATTCGAGATTTCTCTCTATGCCACACGATGGACCCGGCATCCGGACGGTGAATCCATGGAATGCTAAGAAGTTCGTCTCTGAACTTGCAAACATTGTTCTGCCATAAAAAATACTAGTAACGCCTCGTGGTTTTACCACCTTTATCAGTTATTATATGCAAACATTAATGTGTTCCGGTTTGAAGGGCAATGTTTCCAGAGAAATTACAAGACTTAGAGACATAACATCTTAGATGATCTTATTTAAAAAAAAACCTACTTCCGTGCTGCTTAGATGCCGTTGTTTTCGAATGTTTTAAAAGTAAAGCCTATGTGCTACATGTACCCAATTTGTGTCTAAAGGTACAAGTTACAAGGTACAAGACCGAGACCGCGACCTGTCTCGGTCTCCTGTCGCGGTCTCGGTGCGAACTGACGCCCATACAATTCCATAGTGTCAAGTGCCTGTCGCGGTCTCCGGTCGCGGTCTCGGGTCGCAGTCTCGTGTCGCGGTCTCCGAGCGAACTTGTACCTTAAAATTTCAACCGGATTCATGCAGCCATGAACTGTAAGCAACAAACATACCAATATCCAGACTGTCACATTTATAGTATCAGTAGGATCAACCGAATGTAATATCAGCGTCATGCGACATTCCATTTAATATTATAATAATAAAATCGCGTTAAAAGATGGTGAGTGGAGGTAGAGGGATGAAAAATATTTTACGACCTATTTTATATTCTCATACCTACCAAATAAATATAAAATCAGCAGAACCGTTTTGAAAGAACACGTACAGAAATATGGTATCACGGGATTTTTATACATTAAAGATTATTACAATCCTAATTTGATTTGAATTACGATACTAATATTAGGTATCACGTAAAATAGTTGGAATGCTCTGCTTGGTAGTAATATGATCGTCAGTCAAAATCATGTTATTTTTAATACTAAAGTTAGAAATATACCAGATTTTGGTCCCCGACCGAGTCAAAAAATTACTGTCATTACTAAAACTTTGTTTTTTTTTTATATCAAGCGAAAATCAAAACTAAGGCAAACATGAAGCTGCACGAGAGCGTTGCCCATGCGGTCGTCGCAATCTCACGGCACACAGGATGCTTCACATATCTACTACGCTGACGACACCGACGACGCCATGGGTCGGTTCGTACGGCGAGCGTTGGCTGCAACACAAAAGACCATCCAAGAGTTCACTATGCAGATAACCATCAAGAACAGAAATGCAGTCGTGGTGGAGGCGCTGGCCTGGAGGAGGCGACTTAGAAAATAATATAGTCCTAGAATTGCCAGTAAAATGTTCCCTACTCCCCCCTATTTCTTTTTCTCTTCTCCTAATCCAAGATTCATATAAAAAAAAAGAAAACAAACAACAGAACATATGACAAACAACAACAAAAACAAATGACATAGGTCACGGACCCCGGAGTCTGTGGAGTTGTAAAATTGAAATAAATAAAAATAAAAAAAATCAAGCGTGCGAGACGTATCCCATTCGCCTGTCCGTTATAGCATATCGCTACATACCTATTGGACATGAAGAATTCAAATAAGTATCACGAGAACGCACTCGTCACTCAGAGATCTAAAATGATTTACCTCTATATCAGGGATCGACCACGTTTCAGGAGCTATGGGCCACAAGTTGAAAAAAGCAGATTAAAGCGGGCCGCACTTCTAATTAATTTGCAACCCCCGTTCCGTGCTTCTGGGTCGCTAATGTAATCACATGTGCGCACTCATGAAAAACTGCGTTCGCTATGATATAACTAGTGGGATTAATACATTTATTTAGTTGCATAGGTAGCTGTATAAATAAATAGTTGGCAATTTGTAATATTATTTAAGACCGTCGCCGCACGGATGTGGGTCGCGGGCTGCGCGTTGCCGACCCCTGCTCTATTATATCATTGCCATGTAACCTGTAACTCGCGCGGAAACATTTCCCCTTAAGAGTGCGCCTAAAGCCAGGAAAAAATCAGATTTCACCCGCGCGACGCGTTTCTTAATGTGATGTATATAAAGTCATCAGTCAAGTAAAGAGAATAGCATAAGACAGTTTGGAGGAAAAATCAATATTTAATCAGGAGTCCATTTTTGACCAAGTTTTATTTAATTACTCAATAACTAAACATACATTTAAAAAAGTGTTCGGTTACTTTACTAGAACGTACAAATAGGAATTTTATTACCAAAAAAGAATGTGGGGTCATCGCTGATAATTTCGAGTACTCGAATTAAAACGGGTTTTTTCGGTGTCATTTTTATTTTTTTATTGTAAAAAACTCTGATCTATTTTTAAAATTCTATTCGGTTATTGTGCTTCTTCTTGATTCTACCCACACGTCAATATTTTTTTTGTCATAGTTTTTAGTTTCTTAACTTCAGTGAGCGGCGTCGAAAATGTCCTTTTTTCGTTTTCTGGCTTTAGGCGCCCCCTTAAACCGGAACACAGTAATGTTTGCACAATCCTGCTTGGTGGCAAAGGTGTGGTGCTTCCCGAGGTAGACTACTAAATTTTACTATATATACACTACAATAAAACACATAAATATTTTTGCAAACAATAAATATGAGAAAAGCAGCAGATATTAATAACAACAAACTGTAGTGTTTTATAAAAAGTTTTGCATTGAACGAGAGTTTTCCAATCCATAACGGTCCTAGTAGGTACCTATAATCATTTTGCACTCTCTTTGTGCTATGTAAAAGTAAATAAATTGATGGATCACCCCAGTAGCGACTTTGTGATGTTTTACCAACAGAAACGTCGTTGTTTCGTGAAACATCAGGTAGATGGGCTTTTTGTGTAGATTTGGATGATAAAATAATAGAATAATTTAAAATACTAAGATAAGATACAAATATACAGGGTTACTGGTAATCAGCCTGCATCCTAATCAAAAATAATAAACCGGTACCTAATCAAAAATATAGATCAAAATAGCCCTGTACAGTATGTAATAATTTAAATAAATAATATTTTCGAAGATATTACAATTATAAAATGCAGGGGCATAGCATTGTTTTTATACCAAAGGCAATGATAATCTATGTTCTATACCCATGCGAAGCCGGGGCCGGCCGCTAGTATTATATAAGACCTAGTTCGCTGATATAGTTAAAAACATACCTTCTTATGATTTGGGGCAAGTCAGTGTTTTATAAGGAATGCCTACCAACATTTTTATATATAAAAACATATTTTTTTTAATTTCGCGATTTGTACATATATTATAAACATAGGAATTCCTGTAAATCTTCAAGCCAAATGTGATCAGTTTATTCTGACAGTAAGCGCACTCCATTATTGTTCATACAAATAAACAAGCCAAATAAATATTTATTTACCTAAAAAAAATAGTAAGTATCTTTCGAGATTTTTTCCGATTACACGTTGAAAATTTCTATATCGGTTTGGCATTACATATGTATGCTATGATGTGAGCGAAATAGCTCACATAGTTTTGAGAAAATGTTTGGAAAATAGGTACAAAACAATCCAGTAACCCAATGAATCCCGAGTGCTTTTTGTTTACAGTTTTGAACTGAAATTTGTAAACCACTTAAGTGCAATCAGTAAGCCCATACCGACATTTTCGATACAACCAATATATTTATATGGAGCTTACACACAATCCAATTCAAAACTCAGAGCGTATGCCAGAGTCGCAACACTCCAGTTTTTGATTAGTTTATATTGTGCTCTGCTTCTAGGTTTTACCGTTTTAGGAAGAGCACCAAATCAGCTTAAAAAATAACCATTGTTTTATTGTTATTTACTACACTAGTAATGACGGGATATTCAACGTGGTTATGTAATGCAAGCGAGTCCTCGATATTTCAGTGCAGTTTCTTTGGAGTTTTGGATATTCTTAAAATGTTTTCCAGTTTTAAAATAGTCGTGAAACAAAATATTTCAGAAAAATAAAAAAACAGAAACGGACAGACTCAGGGTCATGGTCTTAGTAACAGGATCTGTTTTTTTTCCGGATCTCTGAAAACAAGTGTCATTTGTGTGTTAAATCTTTGTTTATTTCAAAAGAACGCAAACGTTCCTTGAATTCGCCAATGATTAACAGACTACATTCTCGACCCATTTCAATACTAAACATGTCCTAACTAAAACATTTCACCGATATTCCAGTAGCATTCTAGTTTATGCTTTGAAGTTCGAAGTCCAGGTATTGTAATGGATTAATTAATTAATAATTCATATTAACAAATTAAAATGAATTACCGTGTGTTAGTGTATATGGGAGGGTTTGGTTTCACATATTAATATTAATTGGGGTTTGCTCTACAACAACCGCAGTTTTTAGTACCTACGCTCTTTGATGTGGCTGAATCCAATTTCACGAGCCACTTTAGATTTAAACCCATTTCATAGCAAAATATTATTTTCGCGATGAAGTTTTTCATATAATTTATTGTTTTATTTATCTCCGGTTATTCCAAAACAGCTTTATCATCAAATAGAAAATTGAAGTATAACTTCAACTTAAATAAGTAACCTCGTTGTAGTTTATATCGATAGATGACCAGCGGTCCGCCCCGGTTTCGCTCGTGGTACATAACATTTAGCCTATAGCACTCAAGGATCACGTACAAGTGAACGATTTTTTAAAATTAGTTTTGTAGTTCCTGAAAAAAACCCTCTTCAGCTATATAAAATAGAGAAATAGAGATCCTTATTTCAATTAAGAAATAAATTAACGAAAGTATTTTGATGTAGTCTTCTACTAGAAGTCATACAAGTCTACATATCAACTAAAAATTTCGAACAAAAAATATTTTAAAATGTAATCTATCCCTTTTAAGTAACAATCTTACCTACCTTTTGTTGTTTGCTCAAAAAACGTTTTCATTTTAGGCCAGGTAAAAATTAATAATTAATTACTAATAATACTTTTAATTCTTTAAGGCCAGTAATTCTTGCCAAATCATTTAGATCTCTCCGATGCCATGTTTTTTGTTCTCCGGAAGAAGTACAATAAGGTTTCCTTTTCCTTTCTTCATCTTTATCATCAACTATGCTATGTCTCTATCACCTATATCAACCTACTGACAACTTCGTCGTATTTGGAATGCTGAACAGTTTCATACATATTCGTACCTACGTATGCATCAATACGTACTATAGGCCTAAATACGCGAAATATGTGTAGTGGAAGAAGTAATTGTTAATGATGCTTGGAGAGTGGGTGCTATTTAAATTGCATTTTTTTCCTAGTTTGTTTTGTCATAATGAATGTAGCATAATATACAGTGTCATAATGTAACTTTTGCATAATAGTTTTTTGGTATAATGTGTTTTAAGCATAACAGTATGTTTATTGTACTACATTCTAAAACGTTATGCCTATTTAAATTAATACAAAAATTGTTATGCTACCACAAATAGACCCTTGAATAGTACTTTACTATTATAAAACAATAATCATCATCATCATCATCCACAGCCTTCTCTATACCACTGCTGGGTATAACTAGCAGTGTCCCAGTCCCTCTCTTTTCTCATGCCATGTTTTAATTTTATTTATTTAAATTATCCACTCCACAGACTCCGGGGTTCGTGATCGTTGTCATTACAAGACTTTTTTTTTTACACATTTCTTGGTTTATGAGAATACGAGGAAAATAGGGGGGAGTAGGGTACATTTTAAACCTAATTTTAGTGCTCGTCTGTAGATCCGATCTCTACCGGTTGGGATTCCGATAGTAATCGACTCAACATCGAGTTTTTGCCTGATTCCCTTTTGGCATTTGCCTAACCTCCTCCCGGCCCAGAGCCTCCACTACGGCTGTATTTCTGTCCCTGATGACCCTGACCTGACCTGTAGGTCGAATTCTCGGATGGTCTTCGGTGATGCAGCCAACGCTCGCCGCACGAACTGACAGATGGCGTCGTCGGTGTCTCATACCATGTTCCTCGCTCTTGTGCCAATCAAGTCCAGATTTGACCTGCGATAGAAACGATATCGTCGACTCATCGTGCAGCTGGACGTTCTACGTTCTACATTCCCCTTACCTTGCCTCGCCTACCACTCGGTCACTACTCTACTCCACCTATTATCCAGCCCGTGTGTGTACAATTAAAACAAAATTAAATTATAAAACCACTTAAAGCATACATCGATGCTCGCACGAATAAAATAGATACATCAGCACAATGTGGGCGCTGCGGCACCGTCTTAAATGATGGAATGTATAGATCGATCGAGGTACTGTTAAATAATATCTGATTATTTCAATTGCTTGCGTTGAATATACAATTTCAATGATGCATTATTTGTGGTACTGCCGTCGACCAACTCGGTCACCACGGTCTCTCTTGCTCGAAAAGCGCAGGTCGTATTGGCCGCCACGCCAGCCTGAACGACATCATACGCCGGGCTTTTTCCACCGCCAATGTCCCAGCCATACTCGAACCGAGTGCCTTGGAAGTTGGGTCGGCCCCTAGTGTGGGACGCAACTTGCGTCGATACTCTGGCACCATCACATCTTCCAGAGACGCATTGTAAGGCTGGTGCAGCAGCTAATTCAGCTGAGAGACTCAAACGGCGCAAATATGCAACCCTCGGAAGAGGTTACATATTTGAGCCCTTTGGGGTTGAGACATTGGGTCCGTGGGGGCCGGGAGCTCACCTCATCTTCAAAAGCCTTTCCGAACGCTTGGTCGATGCGACGCGTGACCAAAATGCTGGCGTTTATTTGGCCCAACGCATAAGCATTGCCATTCAGCGTGGTAATGCCGCCAGCATGCTGGGTACGCTTCCGATTGGTAGTGGGCTTGAACATCTTGATTATCTGTAGACCTTCATTGGTCTATGGATAATTCAGGTGTGCTTAGTGTAAGTAGTTGTTAGGTATGTAGCGTAGTGTAGTTCTCATTGTATTTTAGTTTTGTTAATAAAGGCTCTGCCCCCTTTTAAAAAAAATATTTGTTAACATTGGCTGATATTTTCAAAAGTAGAAATATGGGCTATGGGTAGCAAATAATTAGTAACTTTAAAAGTGAATGTAAGACCTACGTTTTCGTATATTGGACAAAATCACCTATTGAACACCAAGTGGGTAATAAACATGACCATGAATTACAAACTGTTGCATTTATTTTAAAAAAAGAAGACAGCCCCAGGTGGTACAGAAATGAGACGCAAGACCGTTATTTTGTCTGACGTTGAGAAAACCTATAATCCACGACTGTGTTCACTTAAAATTTGACCTGTTTAATTTAAACACAGAACTGTTAGTTCTACAAACTGTACAATTCAACTGTTTGTTTGGTAAACAACAAGTTGCTAAACATAATGATTTTCTAGTTTGAACTGGAAACAACAGGTAACAAACTTATATTTTGAATGAAATTTTAAATAAACATAATAAATATATTTATTACTTTTGCCACTAGAAACTTCATTATTTTTATTTTGTATTTGATTTGAAGAAGGAATTTTTAACCAACTTCAAAAAAGGAGCAGTCTCTCAATTCGGTTGTATGGTTTTACGAAATAGCTCTGCCAATTTTATTTATTAATTAATTTTGATGGTTTTGTGACTTTTTGTATGAAACATCATAGTTCAAGGGTTCCTATATAAATTTCATTGAAATCGTTGTGGTAGTCTTTGAAATATGAACAAAAATCTAAAGCGTACTTTCACTTATCTAGACGACTTAGTGATCATTGACTTAGCTTCTTAAGATAATTGGTCGACTTTCTGAATAAAATTTTAAATTAAAGGCCTTTTTGTTTTTTCGGATGAAGTAAATTATTATTAATGTTGAATATTGAGGGCGGGAGAATTAACCCGCCTAAGATACCGTACGAACAAAAATACTACAGAACTGTAAATTCGGGCCAATACTTATGACACAAAGATAGTCACCACACATACTCTTTGACGGGCTTCCAAATGGAATCGCGCGTGCCAACGTAGGCGCCCCGCCCTCTTTGTTGTCCCAATTATCTGCTATCATAGCGCCATATAATTACAATTTCAGTTCAAATAAGGTTTCAGATAAATGTGGTAGGTGATGTCGTTCATCACTTGACTGTATGGCTAATATCAGCAGAACTTTAATAGAAATGTACCTATAGGGATTTACCGCTGCTCAAGGCTAACGCGGGCCAAAATCCTGTTTTTTTATTTAGTAAAGTCCGATCGGTATAGTATTTTTTTACGAATTATTAAGCAAGCTAGGTTTTGTAACACAGCGCTTAGTTGAGACATGCTGATATTTGTTAGGCATTATTGTTCAGTAGGATTTTATTTCGTAGGACACGACAAATGGTTTGGTAATTGTTCTACCAACTTATTTGCTTGTGTTTTGAGATAAGTACAACTCCTAAATTATATATTATTCAGTACAAAAATAGTGTTGTTTCAAAGTGAAAGTTTTGTAGATTCATCATATAAAACCAGTTATTTTAAATATGAAATGCTCATATTTTTACATGAACAACAAGATCAAATAGTAATTTAAAACTGACCTACTTTTCCACGGTAAAGGAAATAGCTTTTCCGTAGATGAGAGTTGGTCGTCGCCGATGAAACCTATAAATTACTTTATTTTCTCTGCTGATCCTCATAGAACATACGTGAAAAGAAAAAAATGAGTATTTGAAATATTAATTTGGACTTTAAAATCTTATATAATAAAATTCTCGTGTCACAGTGTTTGTTTCCTTACTCCTCCGAAACGGCTATACTGATTTTTACCAAATTTAACATGCATATTCAGTAGGTCTGAGAATCGGCTACTAGCTATTTTTCATACCCCTGAGTATTAGGGGTTGTTCACCCCAAACATTTTTTTTTAATTTTTGGTCAAATTTTTTTGTTTTTATTTTTTTATAATGTGGCGTTAAAAAATACATACAACCCTAAATTTTTACCCTTTTATCACAAACCCCTGTTTTTTTATAGTCATTTTAGTAATTTAATAATTTGACAGTGAACTCCTAAACGACGGGACCGATTTGAATGTTTTTTTTTGTGTGTGTATTCGAAGATGGTTTAAATTCACAAATAAGCCAGGCAGATGGCGCTGCAGGCAGTGTCTAGGTTATATCCGAGCGAAGCCGGAACGGGCCGCTAGTTTGACTATAAAAGTGCTCAGTTCTATAATATTTTGTAGTCGCAAATTGAACTTTATAACTTAACTTCCAAATAAAACACTCCGTCGTTTCAAATAAATAAACTAATGGGTAATATTATATAATGAGGACGTTTCTTCCACGACAATATTAGTCTGCATCAAGTTTTTCTCCACCTAGTACAACTAGGTCTGCATTACCAAACTATTATTATAGATATTATTTTGACAAAAATAAACTGTTCATATCGAGTTAAAAATGATTTTAAGTGGGAACCAGAACCGGACTTTTTTCTTGTTGCGTTCACAGAGTTTGCACCGCCATCATAGAAAAGGTAACATAAAATTACATTTTCAGACAAAAATATTAAATTCGTATTTATAAACAAAAAGTTAACAAATATCAGAGATAACACAAAGATACACACGAAATCAGTCAAGAGTGACGGCGAGAACTCGAAACTTTGGGGAAAACTTGCCGAAATCTATTCGGGTAAGTCGAGCCCGTATCAATTTATGGTAGAAAGAGTAGCCCAATTGAGTTTATTAGATTAATATACCTATTTTTGTATTTGTGGTTCATTTTAGAAAATGCTCAAACCAGTACTTAATAAACTTACATTTTAAATCTTTTTATAATAATGTAACACAGAACACACCAATTAACTTCCAACGAATTATTTTCTTTTCCATACACGCAGAGTTTAAGTTTATCTTCATAATTCTTGTTGTTCTTTCATTAACTATTCTTTGTTCTACGCCACTGTTCAAATTGCGTTTAAAATTGTTATATAATTTCAATTTAATATTTAAGACCGTCGGTCCACACCGTATTAGAGGGCATTACTTTAGCTTTGCTTGAAAATTGAAAAAAATTAACGTAAAGAAAAAGATCGTAAATTTTGGCTTCATATATAGATAAACCTAGTAAATTTTGAGACAATTAGGTAGGTTTAGAAACAAGAACTGAATACTTGGTCAAAAGGGTCATGCACTCGGGGTATCGTTTGTAAACATTTCACAATAAAACGGACCCCGAATGAAACCCTGAAAGATCGGCCAACACGACCAAACAAATGCCTGTTCAAGTGGTAGACAGCAACGCAATTTAAAGGTACATGGTGCATAACACTCAAGTAAAGTATACTTTTCTGTTACCTTATATCAAGAACACTAAGCCGAAGTAATAATGTAGGATAGAATAAGTAAAAAACGTGCCGTCAGTACCACAAGAAAATGTAGGTACCTATATCCAACGAAATTATATCAAGAGGAAATTGATCCACTGATCTAAACAACAATGTCGATTGTACGAACGCTTCGATATTTTACTAGTATATTATGTACGCCAAAAGAAAAAGCTGCGAGTATAATAAAGTCAGAAAAGAACTGCTCAACTTTGCTTGTTAACAGATACGCAAGTTTATTTTTTTTATTAAAAATGTGCTTTATATTGGTGCAGGACTGTACCTACGCGTAAACTCTACAGGCAAAATCAGCGGGTTCTTTGTATTAGATAGTAAGTAGTAACCATTGCATGAAAATTCATCATTTTTATTCACATCCCTTTTTGTATATTAGTAGAAGAAGTAGGTTAGACAGTCGGTATACCACCGGCTGTCTTTTAAGCGGAATGGATGAACTCAATCCTCCCCCTCTGTAAGTATTTCACGTGTTATTGTTATTTCAAGAAAAGGAAAATTCCTAAGAAAACTGAATCTCTTCAAAAGACCGTGATGATAGTCTTTCAACTTGCAAAAGGTATGCAGGGTTTGGATTTCATATATATAATACCTAAATTCCTATACGAAATAAGGTAGTATAAGCTGAGAAGAACCCTACGTCATGACATGACTTAACTAAGGCCTACTGTCCACGCACGCGTCTTTTGTCGAATGCATGCAACCTACTAGATCTAGTGAGTTTGTCACTAGATCTAGTGACAAAGTCACAGCAACTAGTAAAATGTAGTAGTAACATGGCAATACTGCATCCGTTTCACGAGTCGGTCGAGCAGTGACTTTTTGCAGCACGCACGCATCGTGATGTGCGGCTGTCGCTTCGTGGACACAGATTTCATTATTTGTACGCAAGATGCAAGCATTCGTCTTGCATCCGACAATTGTCGAAATAGTGCTGATATCGTGCAGCTACGTGAACAATTGGCCTAAATTGTGACGGATCACGTAATCTCAAGTTAGATAATTTTATTTCTATAATAATGTATTACTTATAATTTGTAACTACAATTGAATGTTAGAATAAATCGAGTTTTGTATAGGTACTTAATGATTTGAATTTAATAAAATAACTAATAACTAGTTTTTGATTTTCAAAGTCTTATTTAAGTAAATGTTTGGAACACGACCCTAGACGTCAACATGCACAATTGGAAATTATCATCATCATTATTTATTCAATTAAAATCCTGTCACGTCCATCCCCTTCCTCCCTACCACCCCGCGAGCCCTAGGTGCGGTCGCATACACAGCTGCAATTGCCAAACACCTCAAACGAGTTCGTCCCGCCTACTGTGGAAACGGTGGGATCCTAAGATTCCGAGAAAAGATTTTAGTTCCTGTCTTGGATTGTCTGTTTAGGGAGAGGTGGTGTGATCCTCGCTCAGACTGACTCAAAATATGTTCTGGTCATAAAGCGTGGGAATGCTACCAGTCTGATTGGCTCTTTCGGGTGGGAATGTAACGATCGCGGCGACTTAATAAATGACTCCAAACTAGTGTTTGTACACCACTCTTATTTGACATTTTAAATTGTATTTATTTGATTACTTTTGATAGGTTAGTTGTTTAAATCAAAGTCACTTAGAGATTAGTGTACCCAAACATTAATATAACGACAGATTGGTTTACCTTAACATTCATAAGTATCAAGTGTACAGATGCAAATTGTGCCCGAAACTGGATTTTTCCTATTTCCTAAAACTTGTTTACAACAGTGATTGTAGTATGCTCCTTTCGGTTCAGTGCACCCGTTTTGTCTAACCTTAAATACTTAAGTAGCAACATCGCAGAGCAGATTGAAACGATTTTCCTGTTGATTCCTGTCGGATCGCAGATCTCGATGGATTTGAATTTAAAATGAAATGCTCAATGATTTCGCATTGAGCATTTCAAGTTTCGCGCTGAACAAAGTTGAAGTGTAGGAGTTTTTCTTCATCTTATTCATAATTTAAAAATAAGTTTGCTCTTTAATTCCACCCACCGTCTGTATTTTGATGTGATATTTTCATTATCGTCTATCATACTAATCTATAGAAAGTATAGAGTAAAGAGTTTTATGTCAGAAAAGTGGTCAACATTTTATGAATAAAATAACTTTGACAGATAAAATATAATTAAGAATTATTTAATTTGTTAATATTAGTTTTGACCATAAATTGCAACAATTTATCTGTAACAAAATACAAAAATATTAATTTACTTTATTACTTATTGTAAAAATTATTCCGCGAGCTTTTTTTTCGCTGTATTGTTTTTAGGGTTCCGTAAAACGTAAAAACGGAACCCTTATAGATTCGTCATGTCTGTCTGTCTGTCTGTCTGTCTGTCTGTCTGTCTGTCCGTCCGTATGTCACAGCCACTTTTTGCCGAAACTATGAGAACTACACTATTGAAACTTGGTAAGTAGATGTATTCTGTGAACCGCATTAATATTTGAAGAAAAAAATAATAAAAATTAGGGTTGCCCCCCATACTGAGAACTGAAACTCAAAAAATTTTTTTTCATCAAACCTACACGTGTGGGGTGTCTATCGATAGGTCTTCAAAAATGATGTTGAGGTTTCTAAAATTATTTTCGTCTACACTGAATAATTTGCGCAAGAGACACTTCCAAAGTGGTAAAATGTGTGCCCCCCCCCCCTCTAACTTCTAAAGTAAGAGAATGAAAAATCTAAAAAAAATATATAATGTACATTACCATGTAAACTACCAACGAAAATTAGTTTGAACTCGATCTGATGAGTAGTTTTTTTTTAGTACGTCATAAATACCTACACTATTATTGAAACTTCGACCAAAGTTACAACGAACTACAAGAACTATGTGTACTATGTATCTTATGTTACTTGCTGCAACGGAACCCTTCATGGGCGAGTCCAACTCGCACTTGGCCACTTTATTTTTGTTAGAAAATGTCGTCAGAATTTTATTTATTTCCTCGCAAATATGTTATAAAACGTCGTATGACATACGTGCGCTTTGATAATTACAGCCTCTGCTAATTATAGCACTCGCCTACGGTTCGAGCTAGCAATATCGCCTCAGCTGTAATTATCACCTTACCGCACTTATATCATAATGTACTATTATAATACTTGTCAGTTTTCAGTACGATAATAATTATAGTAGATATAAATCAGTGAAATGTTTATTTTAAAATTTGAAAATATATCCAATTTGTATGCTCTTTCTTTTGTTTTTTTTTTATTAATTGACGTGTAATTGCTCATTTACAAATAAATAACTTTGACTTTATACATAAATATTCTTTGGAGTACTTAATGAAATGATTCATTTTTGCATTAATTATCTTTGGCGAATACAAATTATTGTTAAAAACTGTTAAGGTTAAATAAATAGTGGGGCGCAGCTAGGGTTAATGTTTTCCAAATTATTATTTTTAAGGATATTGCCTACATCAAACGTGAAAATCACTTATTAGAGAATACGTGAAGTAAGTAATGTTTGTATGTACCTTCATTACCCCATATCTCAAAATTGGCCGTATAAGCCAGTTAGCGAGTAAGCATGTGTTCTTAGTACTTACTAACTCTACTCAATCGTCCACATTTCATTCATGAGAAAATACGTGACGTCTGGCGACCCTGGGATCTTACTCTATAACACTGTTTGATATTTCTCGAAACCGCAGTTGGATCTGAAACGTTTCAGTTAAAACTGGAGAACCTTCGAAATACGATGCTTGGACCAAAATCGAAAATGGAGTAGTGGAGGTCCTGCTAGATGAGAATAAACTTACCAGAAAAACTTTAGAGCTCATGGAAGAACGGTGCAATCTCACGTTAACTTCGTTAACAAGGGGATCTTAGCGCGATAATTACCAAGCTGGTATAACGTAATCTCCGATTAGCGAACACGATCTTGATTAACAAATCAACTGACCGAAATCGGGGCTAGGTAAGTTAACCACTTCGACGGGGAAGACGTTGCATCTAAAACAGATATACTCTCGAAAGTGGAAAATGTATAAGGCCGTCAATTTATAAGCTATACGCATTGCATGCTCCTCATCTCTGAAAACACGAATACAAAATAACTATTTTGAACCATCACTAATCAGAAGAACTGCCTGAAGGTTAGTCTGGACGAAATCATGATGGCATAAAGGCAACTTATACTCGTAAATATACAAAGCGAATGACTACAATATAGACCAATGTTATTCTGGAACAAATGAACCCGTCGTATATTATTATTTGCATTTATGAATGTGGGTATTGTTTTATTTGTTAGTTAAGAAAAGGTGGAAATATTGATTCTACAAGAAAAAAAATATTGTCATACGTTAATGAATCAAAGTGTGGTTTTCTAACCAGTTTGATATAAAAATGAAATATCAAGAGAACAGAATTCTAACGCAGATCCATAACTACGAGTACCTACCAGTACCTACGTAAAATATAGTAGTCTCAAATAAGTGGAAGAATACTTTAATATTCTTTCTCTATGGTAATTTGAAACTACTACCAAATTTAACGATATTATTTATCGACATTTTTGCCGAAGGGATTAGAGTTATAGGCATAAGTGAGTACCTACTTATTCAACTGCTTGTGTAGGGATTTAATAAAATCAACTTTTCTCTCATATAAAACATTATTAAATTTCCATAAAGTGTTTTATTGGAAAAGTTGCGAGACAGATTAGTCAGTAAGCTTGGCAATTAAGTAAATTGCTTTTTAGAATAATGTTTTTGCCTCTAAAAGATACTAAGGTTCTAAATAAATAGTATATTTTTTAAAGAGATTTTTAATAATTGTACAGTGCAGTGGACTACAGAATTGCGTGTTTGAAGCAAGATAAGCGATAACTTAACGTTACGCTCCTCATTATTTTAGTGAAAAGAAAATAGACAATTTAAATGATACATAAATATTGGTGGACAATTCACACACAACACCATCTGACGCCAAACTAAGCAAAGCTTGTATGATGGCGGCTAGAGAGCTGATATAATACTTATATAGATTTAAATACATACTTATTATACATAGAAACACCCAGACACAGTGCAAACATTTGAATTCATCACACAAATATTTGCACTGGTTGGGAATCGAACCCACGACCCTCGGCTTCGCAGGCAGAGCTTAGTTTTTTTCTTGATTTAGCTTCAGAATATTATTTTCAGTATTTATATATATACACTTGTTCTTTGCAGGATATAGGCCTCTTACATAACATGCCACTCATAACGGTCGGCTGCCACGGAGATGATTTTCGTAAATTGTCACTCCATCTAGTCTCAGGGTGTCCTACACTACGTTCACCGGTTCGCTCTCTGGCGTACTACATTAAGACTACAATCCCTCAGAGAAACCTCAAACATAGCTTTGGCTTTTAGTGAACCGCTTTTGAAAACTTTGTCTAGTCTTCTATCCCTCCACTATCCCACCCACCATCCTATAGTGTATGAAGATAAAAGTTTTCAACCAATGCGTTCTACCCACAGAAATCTAAACAATATTATTTAGATGTCTGTGGTTCTACCCGTCATGACCTATGATGTTCTCATCCGCATTTATACTTATAACCTTTTGGTAATTAAATTTGTAATCTATCTGTATCGTATTTTTTTTACTTTCTACTCTTTTACACCCTGTAGATTTGAGACAGTCACAAGCATAATATCATCTCTCATGACAAACACTTTATATAAAATTTAACGATCTCACCTGACCTCGGCAAATTAACCCGAGAACGTTTCTACAAGGGCAAATCCTTTTCGATAAATAATTATTATCCGTAACGTAATTGATCATTAGACAAAAGTAAGCATTTTCCGTTTATACGTTATAAAATGAAAAATACTGATTCAGCGATCTTTTTTGCCGGCAAATTATGTACTTAGGACGATTGTAACTTGAAATTACATACTTATCACCACATTTCGAACAAAACTTACGGTAACTAACAAAAAATAGTGTTTTTTAGATAAACGTATTTATATCGGTGTTTGAAACCTTTATATTATTTTTCTAATGTTAAATAGTCTCCAGCACGAAGAAATACAATTTTATTGACATACAAATTTGTAACTTTGAAATAAGAAGGCACCCTTCTTTGCGACGAGTCTGACAAACGTTCTAATGCGAAAACTTTCGGTGCTCGCTGTTGCATTTTCCAACGCCCGATTCTGTTTCTTCTAGGTAAACACGCTCTATCGTAAACCACATCATCGCTTAATATCAGGCGAGATGGCGGTCAAGTGTAAACCAATACAAGTTTAAAAAAAAACCGAAATTGTCCTATGTATGACTCTATAATAGTTTGAGTTTTTGGACATTTTTAAGACAATCGATTTAAAAATAGTGACCAACTTGTGCGACAAAAATTATACTGCGCATGGAGTGTACACCACCCTGAAAATGTAGGTATTATGTCACTATGACTCCCTGTATATACACGTTTGATTTTTTAATTTTATTTGAAAGGTAAAATTTCTTCAAAATAAATAAATAAAAATTGTAAAAAAAAACAAAACGAACTAATTCTGTATATTTGTTGGTGCCACTCGAGACGTATAGATGTAGATTATTCTACCTCAAATAAATATAATTGTTGAACCCTGACAAAGTCGAGACGGGCCGATAATAGATCATGTAACCTACTAGCATCTGCCTCCGACTACGTCTACATAGAGTTTAGAAAATGGGTATTTCCTAAGGAACTATACGTTTCGGGATAAAATTAGTCCATGGATTTTAGTCCATGCATTATTTTAGACTACGAGTACAGTCTGTTTCAGTTTTAAATACAGCTTGATCCATTCAGTTCTTATAATATGATTAAGCAAAACCATCCAAACACGTTTATAATATTTGTAGGATAGTAGGGCTAGCTTTTAAAACCAGTACTTGCTTTCACATGCAACATTGCCTTTTAAACCGGAACACAGTAATGTTAGCACATTACTGCTTGGCGGCAGAATAACTGGCAAAGGTGTGGTACTTCCCAAGACGGACTCTGCAAAGAGTCCTACCTACCACTACAATATACAAGTTCATCTAGACTTTACACGATAAATGATCAAAACTGTCAGACACCCGACCTTTTCATTATTGAAGAGATACAGGTACCTACATACCCTTGGTTAAAACGATGTACATCTAGCTACAGAACTGAGCACTCTATCTATTATTCCACAAGGTCAGGGAGCTGTGCAAGGCGAACTTGGAATGTGAAATGGGCAATTCGTCTCTTTCGCTTTATTTGCAACTATTTTATTCTGTTTTACATCGCAGGGATTACAACTATACTCGAATTGTTCATTGTTTCATGATAACACTTCCAGGAACTAAAACGTAGGCTTACAGCGTTGTCGTCTACAGATCTATCCCACTACTGGGTATTAGCTTTTCTCGGACTTTAGAAAGTAGCCTATTTATTGTAAGTGCTATAAATACCACTCGGACAAGTTGCCTACTACATATTTGACTTCCAAATTTATTGATCCCTTCAGTTCTTGCGACGTGATTGAGCGACAAACATCCAAACTTTCACACGTTTGGGGTTCCGTAGGTAGCCAAATGGCAAAAAACGGGACCCTTATAGATTCATCATATCTGTTCTGTGAACCGCATTAAGATTTACTTATAAAAATAGAAAAAAAACAATAAATTTTGGGGGTGCCCCATACTGAACTGAAACTCAATTTTTTTTTGTATCAAAACCTTACGTGTGGCATATCTATGGATAAGTCTTTAAAAATGATATTGAGGTTTGCATTTTTTTTTTTTGCGCAAGAGCCCTGCCAATGTGGTAAAATGTCCTCCCCCCTCCCCATGTGTAAATTTTGTATGCTTACGTAATAGACTACAGGCCCGTGAACAAAATTTACGGGTCAAATGAACCACCAGGATACCTATGTAGGATGATATAAGGATATAAAGTAATAAGATTCAGCACTATGCCGTCACTTGTAAGCTGTCCAACTGAGTGTAATTGAAGAGGGGGGGTTGCAAGTTGCAACCCTCTACCATTTCTCCTTGTCGCATGATTTTTGTACGGCATTGCGAAATAATGGATTAGAAGAGGTATTGAAACCGTATGGAACCAATGCCGTACTTAATCAAATGACCAAATTTACTCTGTAAATTACTCGTACTCTGTAAATTTTTCCGACAAACTAACTCTTACCTCACTCTTACTAACCTCTTCTAATCCATTATTTCGCAATGCCGTACAAAAATCATCCGACAAGGAGAAATGATCGAGGATTGCAACCCCCCCTCTTCAATTGCACTTAGTTGGACAGCTTACAAGTGACGGCATAGTGCTGAATCTTATTACTTTATACCCTTCTATCATCCTACATAGGTCTTCTGGTGGTTCATTTGACCCGTAAATTTTGTTCACGGGCCTGTAGTCTTTAACTATATAAATGTATTTATACATTATTTATTGGTCAATTAACTATTCATACAACTCTAACTAGCTCCAAACTGCTCAAAAATTTGCATTTAGTAAGCCAAATAACTGATACAATACTACTACAATGCAACACTACTATATATAGAAATATACTATACATAGAAACACTCACATACAGAACTGAATTGGAATTGAACCCACAACCTTCGACTTCGCGTGTACACTCACTACAACTCAACAAGTAAGCCACGAAGCCAGTCAGTTCGTTTATATGTATGTTTGAGATAATACGCAGAATTAGTGCTCCTACTGTGACGTCTACAATATAAAAGATACATTTTTCAATGTTACTTAAAGCAGTGTATTGCTAGAAGGTACATTTTATGACTAGGTATAGGTATAAGAACAAATTACATAAAGTTATGACGACTTTCGTCCACCAAGTCGGTAAAAAGCGTCGCTTCTCTCCACGCATAGATAATTTCCCCCAAACCAAGGCGAGAGAGAGTAATAAACAGGAAATACAGCATATCCTTTGTAGGTTTATTTATTTAATTTATTCTGATCTTTGAATCGTTGTAACAATATTAGAGAAGTCTAATGCCGTTCTCTAAACAAGGCTTCAAAGGCAGCGCTGCACGCATGTTCAATTTTAGAGTAAAAGACAGATCAGTTTACAAATTTTCAGATTTTGTGTCTTGTGGCTCACTCTAACTCAAGTAGGTTACGAACACCAAACACTACTTTTCCTTTTTCTTGTGATTTTGCTAGAGGTGGTGTTAAAAGGTAGAACAGGGTTAGATGGTAGTTAGTGGTGGCCACGGCAAAGTTGGGGAAGGTATTGTAAGACGTCCACCTACAAGATGAGTATGATATAGTGGTTTAAACCTGGACTCGATACCTACAAAATATTCGATCACATAAAAAAAGAGAAGCCTATACCCAGCAGTCGGATAAATAGGGCTGTAACGATTATGAACGATATATTCAAATTTATAGAGCTTAAATCAATCTTGATCATATTGGCAGGCCTCTTTGCTGAGTCCACCTGTGGTTGTACCACACCTTTGCCAGTTTCTATTCTACCGTCAATCAGTAATGTGAAAACATTACTGTGTTTCGGTTTGAAGGGCAATGTTTCCAGTGAAATTACAGGACATAGAGACAAAACATCTTAAAATTCTGGGTGACGAACGCAGTGCAGTAATAGGTTATGCCTCTTCAACTCTTCATATATGCTTAGGCTTAAAATCTTCATGTCCTAATAGCTGCGTGTCACTATGCTGTTATGGATAGGCATGCTGCTTACCATCAGTCAAATGTCCTGCTCGTCTCGTCATTTTATATTAGGTATAAAAAATTTAAAAAACTACAGCGTTATCTGTACTTATAAAAATCATCATAGTTGTTCATCTACACACGAAATACGACACTACCGAAACATATCCGGTATATAAACATATACGTTCTAACGGGTCACATACTTACTGCTGCACTCACAGAAATCTAAATAATATTTATTATTACCTTATTATTTAGAATTCTGTGGCTCCACTGGTGTAATCAAACTTACATAAGTAACAAATACATACTACGAGTAATATTATACATTCGAGAGTTTGGCTGTTTCAATGTTTGGATGTTCGTTGCTCGATCACGTCGGAACGCCACAACGGATTGAAATGAATTTTAGAATACAAATAGCACAAATAACATAAAATAGAACACATATAGCCTAGAATAATACATAGGCTAATAATAACGGGAATGGGAAACACACGGGGGAAAACTCGAGACGCTATGAGTAAGAAATATTACGATTAGGTCGGGTAATTGCATGCATACCAACTTAATTTTCACAATTTGTTTGATAATGACGCGTTTATTCTTCATGCAGATATAAGAGGTGTATTTTTAATAGAGACTTTTATTATGCAAATGGCAATACTGCGGGTCCCGTTGCGCTGTTGCCTGCATTATAAATGCATGGGGAGTCCGCTTCGTGGATGTACGGTCTGAAATTTAGCTGTTAGGTGTGGTTAGGTAGCATTAATTATTTACGAAATTACTGAAAGGTTACAATATCCCCTATCTCATAATATAAACATGAAACTGTTTAAATCGCCACCGGAAATAGCCGGTTATGTTTGCAATGAGATTATTATGCTTTTTAGGGTTACGTACGCAATCCATAAAATGCGAAAGGCATCTGAGTGACGTGTTATGGGAGAGGCCTATGTCCAACAGTAGAGGAATTTATTTATTTATTTACTAAAATTCAGTTGCCTTCAGTGCTTACAGTATACACCAAAGTGCACTGAAAGCCAGAAAAAACTATAACACAATTAAAAATAAATTACAAATGAAACATCTTAAATTAAATGAACTAAAGAAAAAATGAATTTTACAAATTAGTCACTCATATGCACAAATTACAGTCTGATGATGATGACATCAACCAGACCCTATTACTAAGATGATGTAGGTATTTTTCACAGACTAAGTAGAGAGATGTATTTTTGTTGCTGTTACTTATAACAAGACAACAGATACAGTTATATAAACAGAATGAAATAAATATTTATGGTCTTTCTCCCGTACTTCAGTATTTTTTGCAGTTTTTCTAGATAACCGTACGATACCCTTCGTTGTCATCTGCGTGAGTCCCACTCGCATTTTACCGGTTTATGTAATATGATAAGCAAATATAAATAATAAAATATATATTTAATAGTTATAACTAGTTGGATGTTAACAATCTTTTTTCATCTTAACCCTTAATCGGAAAGGTAGATCGATTTGGACTCAAAACAAACTAAAAAAAAACTAAATTTCCTAACTTCTAAATTTCAGCTTGATCTGTCCAGTTCATAAATATGATTGAGCAACACACACGCAAACATTTCGACATCCATACTTTCTCATTTATAATATCCCATTCGTTACAATATAAGCAAATTTCTAACTAGGATGTCTTATTATAGTACTTGCTATGTGGACTACGTTTTATATGTATATCAACTCAACTTCAACCCAACTCTTATCTATAAAAATTCCAACAAAATAAACTGAGCGCTTAAATTCCATTCATACCTAATATAGGTACAGCCGAAACGTGCCCCTAGAATTTGTTTTCCTCGAGGAAGTAATCTGAGTGTCTTTAACTCTCAAATTGGTTTCATCTAGGTTATTATGTTATACCGAAGAGTGCCTCGTAGTTTTATATCAAGCTCAAACGTAGCTTGCAATACAACGAACTTAGCACTTGATTATGTCGTTGCCTAGTGGTTATATTCTAAAGTGAATTTTTACATAATTTCTAGACGTTTTTTGTATCATTTTATATTGTGATATTAAGTAGATACCACAGACTCGTGGTTCTGTTTTTGGGAACTGTTATTACTGACATAGTTTTAAAATATCACGGAATTGTTCGCTGTTATTTTATTAATTGAAACTGTTTCAAAATAGCGGGGACTTTCTTCCACTATAATTATTACCCCGATAAATATCGTGTAATATAAAGTATTATTATCCCAAATATTATTTGAAAAGGTTACAATATTTAAAAAGGATATAAAATCTACGTATTAGGATTTTAAAGCACAGTTTTTTTTTTGATTACGCTCAATGGTCAATAAATATTTATCGACCATATTTATCTCTGTCCCCAAAATATTTTTCCTTCCAAGTGGAATCCAGTAATAATTTATAGTTCGTACTTGTCGGCAGAATAACTATCAAAGGTTAAAGTCGGCTAAATTCCCGAGGCGGACTCTACAATTAGTGCTACCACTGTTGAAATAGTGTAAAATAATAGCGTTTTTATTACCTCGTAACGTTCATCTACGGTTCTTTGTCCCCAGGCTTTCGTGGAAATGGAAGTTAGATACCGACCTCCGCGCCTTACTAGGCCACTGGATTCTACTAACGATGACGTTCGC
Source organism: Ectropis crepuscularia (assembly GCA_963693475.1). Classification (NCBI taxonomy): domain Eukaryota; kingdom Metazoa; phylum Arthropoda; class Insecta; order Lepidoptera; family Geometridae; genus Ectropis; species Ectropis crepuscularia. The sequence continues at coordinate 24,244,298 of OY856338.1, forward strand.
TTCGACATCGAAGCGTGCAGCCAACCGCTGTCCGAGCTAGCCGGCGTCCACACCGCCGGCGCCGGCGCCCACATCGCCGGCGTCCACACCGTCAGCGTCCACACCGCCAGTGTCCACACCCCCAGCGTCCACACCGCCGGCAGCAGCCGCGCTGGCTCCAAACTCACTTCCCCTCGCGGCTCTATCAACAGCTCCATACAATCAGACGGCGATGAAGAAAACATACTCATTAACGTAGAACGTAACATCGCATCCCTAGAAAAATCGATCCAAAACAAAGAAACCGTCATAGATATTGTTGACCCCGGGGAAGATACAAGAGCTCGCAAACTAAAAGTGGCTGGAAAACGATTGTTGAAGTAAGTGGTGTAACATGTACCTACTTTATACTTTTACTTTTTACCTTGTACTAGTTGTAATATACGAAGCCATTTCGTAGGACTCGAAACTTTCTGAACGACTCTTAAGTTGTTCATAAAGTGGAACTCGGAACTTGGAAAGTCAGTTACGTAGGTACCTGCGTATAAATAAATGAATATTTAGTCAATCCATAAGTAGGATATACGACGTACCCAAACTAAACTACCTACATATGCCTGTAATAATGGAAACCAGATAAGATATCTATTTTTTTATTACAGCTAAATATATTTACATATTATATAATTCTACTGTACCTACGTATATATGTCACTGAACTTCTCCTAAAGGGATGGACTGATTTGAATGATTTTTTTTCTACGCATTTGGGTGGCGCCCTGGATGGCTTAGATTCACAAATCAGCCCAGTAGATGGGGCTGTAGTCGGTATCATGCAGGTCAACGTTCATCGGGTCCGCTAGTAGCTTATTTAATTGTAAATATCAAGGTACTTGTCATTTCATTTAATTTATTAATTAATTGGTGACTTACGATTATGATTACATGTCATAAGTACATTACATTATAATAATAGAAACATCCAGACACAGAACAAATCTAGACACACGGTAGCGTGTCAAGTCAAGTTTATATAATGCGAACATGGTGCCCCTACATACTAAAACCTCCACGGGATTCTAACTCTGTCGCTGACAGCGTACCCGCCGGGGCTTGCCGTTATCTTGGGCAAACCCCCGTCACCGACGCACCTAAACCCAGGATACGCCGTGACCACCTCGGGGACCAACCAGTAAGTGGTCCCCTGCGGCGGGTCAGGTCTACCCTAAAGGTACAAGTTCACAGGCACCGTTCACCGCGACAGGCACTTGACACTTATAGGATTGTATGGGCCCCAGTTTGCGCCCAGACCACGTGTGTGTCTCGGTCTCCTGTCGCGGTCTCGGCGTGACCTGGTGCCTATACAATGGGCATGACGACTGATCCTGAAATTACATTAAACTATTTGATATAATGACAGTATTTAAATAGAATAAAATACGTACCACCATTTAAATAAAATAAATAAATAAATATTGGTTGACAATTCACACACAACACCATCTGACACCAAACTAAGCAAAGCTTGTAATATGGCGGCCAAAATAGCTGATATAACACTTATATAGTTGTAAATACATACTTATTATACATAGAAACACCCAGACACAGTGCAAACCTTTTAATTCATCACACAAATATTTGCAGTGGGTGGGAATCGAACCCACGACCCTCGGCTTCGCAGGCAGAGTTGATATCCTTTTGTTTAACTTACTTTATGATAATTCAAAGTTGCAAGTCCATTTTTAAAAGTACGAAATTATTAGAAAATGTATTTACCATTGGATAACCCATTCAATTTAATGTGACTTTTGTTATGAAACCAGTTTCCTAAACGCAATCTATACTAATATTATAAAGCTGAAGAGTTTGTTTGTTTGTTTGAACGCAAGGATCTCTGGAACTACTGGTCCGAATTGAAAGATTATTTCTTTGTAGGATATTCCATTTATCGAGAAAGGCTATAGGCTATTTAACATTACGCTACTATCAACAGGAGCCGAGCAGGAATGAAAAATGTAACAAAAACGGGAAAAAATATTGCTTTTTGAGAGCTTTCGTTGCGTGACAGCATAATGTCATATTATTATTTTAAAGGTTGCGTCATTAGAACCTAAAGTAACCGAATTTGTTCAAAATTTGAATTGGTACTATCAATTTTCGATAGATGGCGTAGCAACGCGCGCGCGTTCAGCTAGTATTTAATATAGCTACCATACAAACTTTACGCGCGACGCATAGAAAATCCCAGACTGTGACGTCACGCTTTAGTAGCGTTTTTGTATGAAGCGTTTTTGGGAAAGTCTAAAATTGTGATTTTAAAATCTTGATATCACGGGAAGTTTTTAAGATAACAAACTAACTCTTTTACCTATGTTTTAGTTATTGAATAGCATTTTGATGGCACATTAAATCAAAAATTAGTCGTCAAGCCTATTCCATAATATTAAGCGCCTGTCGCGGTCTCCGGTCGCGGTCTCCTGTCGCGGTCTCACGTCGCAGTCTCAACGCTAAACTTGTACCTTTACATTGTACTGCGGTCGTTATCCACAATAGTATAGGATGTATTATTCCTTATTAGACTACAAGGCCCGTGAACAAAATTTACGGGTCAAATGAACAACCAGGAGACCAATGTAGGATGATAGAAGAGTGTAAAATATTAAGATTCAGCACTATGCCGTCACTTATAAGCTGAGTGTGATTGAAGAGGGGGGTTGCAACCCTCTACCATTTCTCCTTGTCGCATTATTTTTGTACGGCATTGCGAAATAATGGATTAGAAGAGGTATTGAAACTGTATGGAACCAATGCCGTACTTAATCAAATGACCAAATTTACTCTGTAAATTACTCGTACTGTAAATTTTTCTGGCAAACTAATAATTAAAAAGTTTAAATTTATAATTTTTATAGTTTCAAAATGTCTTTTAATCTATTATTCCGCAACGCCGTACAAAAATTATGCGACAAGGAGAAATGATTGAGAATTGCAACCCCCCCTCTTCAATTGCACTCAGTTGGACAGCTTACAAGTGACGGCATAGTGCTGAATCTTATTACTTCATACCCGTCTATCATCCTACATAGGTCTCCTGGTGGTTCATTTACTACGTAAATTTTGTTCACGGGCCTGTGGTCTATATGTAATATCAAACGTCACGTCACGTCACGTCGTCTTTAAACCCGATTACCTACAGTGTTTTTATCACATTGCTACTGCTAGAACAACTGGCAAAGGTTTGGAACTTCTCCAGGTGAACTCCGCAAAGACCCCTACCCCACCCCCTACCACTACAAATGTTCTAGGTATGGCGTAAGATTGCTGAATGTGATCGGAATTTTTCGAAACTAGCAGCGCTCTATGGTTTCACCCGCGTAGTTGCCGATTTGTTAATTTCCTAGGATAAAAATAGCGTATTTGTTATTGCAGACCATTATCTACCTATGTACCAAATTTCACCCAAATCCCTTTAGTAGTTTTTGCGTACAAGAGGAACAAACATACATCCATACATTCTTACAACATTTTTTGGGTTTTTATTATTAGTGGAATTTCGAATAGAAGCGAAAACAAATCTTAGAGATCATAACAAGCCGTAAAACTACATTATTCTTCTTAGGGGCAGCGTCAAAGTTGTTAGTAACAAAGCCTGGATGCTAAATCGTTACAATATTGATAAGATAATGCCTCCAGCACGCCGTCCCGTCCCCTTTATCCTACATCTGTTACTTCAATAACCAGTTTAGTATTCAGGACGCGCTTTTGTATGAAATGTACATACTGATGAACTTTATGCTGAGAAATTGCTTTTTTGGTCATTAATCAACATTGTACTGTTTATTCGACTTAGCGCTTGGAAACTCGAAGGGTATAACAGGAAGATACTTTAAAAATATATCTATTCTGGGTCTGGAAATTGTTGGTTTTTTGTGTTTGCATGAACAAGACAATATTGTTATTGGGAACCACTCGGAGAATCAGTGTGTACACATTACAATAGTTCCAAGATTCACACTTAAAGCTTTAAATGCATACATAATACTAAAAGCCGAGAAGCGGAGAAGGCGAGAAAAATTAAGGCTACTTAAACAATTTAGGGAAACATCTATAGAAAACAAACGGCGAATGTTTTATGTTTTGAGTATCAGTTAAAAATAAGTTAAGAATATAAAAATACCGGGGAAAGTCACAATGAACTTAAGGATTTTTTAATTCGACAGAGTGCATCCAAGATTATCACATTCGTACTAAAAAATTGTTTCCAAAGTGGGTGAAATTCGCAAACCCTAGACAAATTCCCAATCCTTCCAAGTACTTAATTTTTCTACAAACAAATCCAAACTCTCACCAGCAAAATTAACACACTTTATTTTCTTGTCCACAGACGCGGTTTCTCTCTTGGAGCCGAAAAGTCGGTCACCATAGCTGACCATGAAGTGCGCAGCAAACGTTCCACTCTAAACAGTATGAGAAGCCTCATGAGACTTGGGAGATCCAAAACCCGTTACAGCAGTGGTGACGAGGAGCACGGACTCTTGGACGAGGCGGCTGGGCCGCTGATCGACGCCGACCAAGCTGCCAGCCAAACCTCGCTGTCCTCTGATGAAATGCTTGTCGACACTCGTTCGCCCACAGATATACCAAAGAACAAAATGTAAGTTATCACAAACATTATTATACGTGCAAAACTTAACGACTCACTAGGTTTGCTTAATGACCTGCCTTATTATCTTTATATGTAATTTATATTATTATAAAACAACGCATTTGCATTCTATTTACAACAGTCCTCTGATGTTTACTAAATCTGTGACAAAATTATCAGAACCTACCTACCATATTCTGGATCAGATGCGTTTTATGGTCAATGTTGATCCCGCAATAAAATAGGGTTAGCAATGATGAGTTCTACGGTTTTCTAAAAAGCCACTTAAATGACCTGAAGCCGATCTGTAAAAAATTGATTTAACAAGGTATTTTTTTTACTTATTTAGACCACCACTCCATTTCTTTCCGAGTAGTAGTTAAGCCCGGATTACAAACAGCTAGTCTCTTCCAAGGTGTTAGTTCCGCAGCTGAGTGAATTTAATTTTAAACCCTGTCTTCTGTTTAACAAACGGCCATTTACTAGAACCCGAGCAACGAGTATTACCGCTCTAATAGCCTTTCTAGTTTTACGGAATGCCCCGACAAATTGGTAACGTGATCGTTCAATGAGGGCTAGTTTTCATTTCAACTCAAGTTTCAAATTTGATACCAAATACCTTTTATTTGGAGTAAACGAATCAACCCGTTTAATCTGAAGGTTTTGTTTATTTTATTGTATTTACCTTTAGGTACTTAATTGTTTCGCAGACGAAGCTTATTACTTTCATTTAAACTTTGTTCAAATTGATCAACCTCGTTCTATTTTATTACCATAACTACTACTAATCTATTCTTCATTTTTAAAACAGTGTATTAACGCTATTTAACCGCACGTACAAAACGTGGCATCAAAAAAATATTGTTCACAACGTGAAGTCTTAAGTATTTAATTTTTCGGAACTAGTGTGAACTCTACTAAATTTTTAATTCAATAAACGATTCTGAACACTTTTTTTTTACTTTTATAGGCTTACACTTAACCGCCATCTCACCTGATCGATGCGGTCTAGGATGGAGCGTGTTTACCTAGAAGAAACAGATTCACTCTCGATTTGAAGACACAAAGATTGTAACCAAAAGGGAAAACCCACTCAGGCAACGCATTCCAACGCCTAGACGTTCTTATCACAAAAGTAGAGTCAAATCTCTTCGTTCGTGTCTTTGAAACATCAACCATGAAACGATGTTGTTTTTTCGAGCTACGAGCATTCCGATAGAAAAAAAGGCAAGGTGGTATTAGATCATATAATCAGTCGCACACTCTCCGAAGTGAATTTGATAAAAAACCGAAAGGCTACCTTTTCGGCGATGTTCAAGACTTTGTAGTCTTTTTCGCACAAGAGTGTCGTTTCCAATGAGTCTTTTGGCACCTCTCTCGATCGAGATCATATTACACATACGAGTAAATATGACGATGACAGAGCGAAATAAATAAATTTACTCAACTGGAGTGCCTCTACCACAAAATAAATAATTTCACTAATTAAATTAAATTCTATAAGTACTTTTTGATGAATTCTTATGTCTGTCTGAAATAGTATTTATCATCAAACGACTATGAAAATGGCAATACTGCAGGCGTAAATTACATTATGGTGGGACAAATTACTTATCTTGCCCTCATTGCTGCACCCTGGCTCCTTGCAGTTTTTAATGCTAGTTTAGAAAAATCTGAAGTACCCACTACTAAAACCGGAAAAATTACCAACTGACCCAAAAACTCTACCGACCTATTTCGCTTCTATGTCATACTTACATCTTGCTCAACTGACTGACATCAGTATTAGATCCGAAGTTAATTTCAGAGCAAGCCGGTTTTGCCTCTTACCCCGCCCGGTTAGCACTTCTCTTTATTCAATATCTACAATAATGTCTTATGAATTTGTTTCCTCTCTGTGGGTGATCAGGCTCTAACTCATAAAGTGGCATCCTTCGAATAAGTCAAAACAACCCTTACAGGGGTTCGCAGAGTTTGGAGGATATTTCTAACGAAAATAGCCTAAAGCTAAATCCATCAAAAGAGTTCTTAACCCCATTCCACGTCTGAAACCATCAAGCAGATCCCACAAACGGCATCATGAATTCATGACTGTAATAGGATTAATAAGAGCTTGCACTGCTACAGACCAATCATACTGCCAGCACGGCACGTATATGTGTAAATAGCCCATAATGGGACTTGCTCGAAAAATACATTGGATATCACAGATTTTTTAACATCAAACGATTGTAAGACTACCTGTATTTATTTATTTTTTATTTCCCTTTGATTTTTGTTAAGACTAGTACGCTATTGTTAAAAAAAAATCTAGGCATTAAACTGTTACATACTGTCCGTTGTGGTACCAAAGTAAATCGAGTAGTTCAAATTATGTAATTTTTGCAGAATGTCGGCGATAGAGACTATTGGGCCATCAGCACTAAAGCCCGCCGACTTCCAAGTATGCGTGACCATTATCGAGGCTCGTCAGCTGGCTGGGCTAAACATGGACCCTGTGGTGTGCGTCCAGGTCGGAGAAAAACGCCGATTCACGCAAGTCAAGGAGAGCACCAATTGCCCATACTATAACGAGGTCAGTACTTAAAAAATATCCTGGTATTATAACACCACCCGTTCAAATTTTGAGTTAATTGAGCTATAAATACTGGGCTTGCCCAACTTCTACTCAACAATGACATCTAAAGTAACCAAACATTTTATCTAACCATCATTTTATAAAACTTGATTTAAGCTCAATAGTGTTTCCTTCCTTTGACAATCATTTTTTGGAAATAGTATAGAGTGACAAAACAAGCAGGACATGTGCCTAATGGTAAGCAACATGCCTGCCCATAACAGCACAGTGACACGCAGAAATGAAATAACCGAACATGTCTGTGTTGATTTGCCTTGGTTAAAGAATTAGATATGTTTTTGAATCGCTTTCAGTAAATGTTTGAAATACGATGGAAAGTTCCTGTGCCCTGATTACATGAGTGCGATATCTCAATGACCTCGACCACTGGTGGATCTAGGATGACAACTCATTATCTGTCTTCCCATCACAAGTTGTATTAAACTTGACAAAATTAAAAATAATTAGTTAACAAATGTCAGGGCTTAAGTTCAGTCAATTACTTATTCCATCTTTACGTGAAAGACAATGTACAAAACTTTCTTGTTAGTTTCGCCTCAAGTGATAGCGGTGATAACTTTTGTTTTCAGATACAGAAAATCCGAACTTTGTGTAGCCATTTTTCAATGTTACAAAGATCTTAAGAAATGACTAAGAAGTACTAAAATTAATTAGCAATGCTCTTAGTGAAGCAGTGTATTTGTACTAAAATGTAAACACAAAAAAAGAATTTTCGGGCTTAAAACACTCTAATGAAATTTAATGTTCAAAGTTTTCTTCTGAATTAATTGACAGTAGATAATTTCAGGTAGAGGATTACTTACAAAGGTGAACGTATTTTTTAAAAATATTAATAAATAATAAATCATTTGATATTATCTATCTCATTTATTGCTATAGAAGGTTGTATATTGAAGACATGACCTTAAATAAATAAATATACGTTACAATCCAAGCTACACATTAAAAGTAAAGTGAAGTCATTACATACAATCCATTGACCATTTTTATGGTTTTTGATTCATAAAAAAAAATTGAATGTTTTTCTTTGTCATAAATTAAAAATCTAGATTTTTATTACAGTCAAGTGCATCTATTGATATCACCTTAATCTTAGTATCTCAAAGTTTGTTGTAGGATTTTCGCTGGTAATGTTTAGTTACTTTTTCTAGTCTATTTACCAGACCACCATAGCTAAGAGAGTAGAGTAGGATTCGAAAAAGATAATGAACATTAGTAAATAGAGTTAAAGAAACAACCCCTTCGTTTCAACAGAAATAAATTAAAATATTTGATAAAAGATATTTTAATTTAATGGAGCATGATAGCATGTTTACCCAAGTATATTAAAATAAAAGCAAGGCGTCACGCGAGGTCAAAGTAATTAAATATTACTTTGCAACTTTCAACGACCGCCACTCTGGGTTTCGACGCTGGGATTGTTTTCTTTAGAATCAATTACAAAGTCCTCCAATATTTTGTTTCCTCTTATTAGTTATTATCGCCATGGTACAACACTTTACTTAGGTTTGTCGTTTTGTCTCTCTGAGTAGGTTTGATGGTTGATTGATTTTTAATTTTATAGTAGTGACGAGACGAGTAGGACATGACTGTGCCTGATGGTAAGCCACATGCATGCCACATAACAGCACAGTGACATGTAGCTTTTGGAACATATATTCCAAATAATTACCTAGCACTACACTGCGCTCTTCACCCAGAGATCAAAGATGCTATACCTCTAAGCCCTGTAATATCTCTGGAAATATTGCCCTTCAAACCGGAACACTGTAATGTTAGCATTTTTTTATTTGCTAATATATTTATATGAGCAAATTCAAAAATGTTTTACCGGTGTTTGGTTTATTTAAGCCTTGAATAAAAGGGTTGTATTACGATACTTAATCCAAGTGAGGCCCGAAACTGCCTGACGCGGTCGCCCGTGCCGTTCCATACAGAACTGATAGTTTTTGTACGGAACCGCACTTCGTGATGGAAATGACTTGCTGCCTTGCCTTGCCTTGACTATCTCTTTGTGAGATTGGAATCACAGCAGAGGCAATACATAGAAATTGCACTGCTTATGGTACGTTGCTACGTATGACTAACAATTGTTATTAGGTGGTTATTAATCTTAATCTTAATATATATAAATCTCCTGTTACGATGTTTGTCCGCGATGGATTCCTAAACTACTTAACTGATTTTAAATTAAATTGGCACACCGTGAGCAGTCAGGTCCAACTTGAGAGATAGGATAGTTTTTATTTCGATTAATAGTCTTTAAATGACAATATCCAAGCGCAGCCCGAATGGGCCGCTAGTAACTATATAAAAATATAATGTAATAAGGTCACGTTCTCTTTGTTCACAGTACTTCGTTTTTGACTTCAAGATCCCTCCCGTGATGTTATTCGACAAGATTATCACGCTTTCGGTAAGTTTACTTTATACTGCAGAAATCAACTCTAATGTCTGTTTTTAAATATTTCATCTAAGGGTAGATTCATTGCTCAGGGTGGATAATGGATATATAACATTAAAAAAAAAACAATAATATAATATAATCTCTAGTTTAGTTAGTAGCATATATTGTCAATAAGTAGATCAACATGTCTTGAAGTAGGGAAGAGAGTGATAGGAAAGTTTAGGTTGATAACATCAGCAAAACTTTTCAAAAGTTGTTTGTTTATACTCGTAATTATAAATATTTTTAAAACATGTTACAGTTAAACAGTATCTACATGTTATGTAATTTAGTCAATTATCAGTTACGATAATAATTAGCGTCTACGATGACGACGTCTATCATTTGTACTTTACGCGTAACAAAATTCAACAGCATTTGAAATGAGCTTACAAGTTTATTAAGTATCATACATTTATTATGCTGTCATTTAGACAATTTCTACCAAATATGTTTTCCCTTACCGATATCGTCTAAATTCACCATCAATTTACGAAGTCTGAACTAGACAATTTTGGAATCTTCTCCAGCCGCATTACAATTTTATTAGTTGTATTGCTGTGGTGACGTAAAATTATAAGTCATTATTACATATATTTTAGTAAAACTTAAAATCACAAGTAATAGTTCAAAATGTAAAAAATCCAAAGTGGATGTTTGAAAATGATATCTTGTAAAGGTACGATGGAGCGAAGAGTAAACCAAATAAAGTGGCCAAGTGCGAGTTGGACTCGCCCATGAAGGGTTCAGTTGCAGCAAGTAACATTATTTATTAGTAGGTACACATAGTTCTTGTAGTTCATTGTAACTTTGATCGAAGTTTTAATAATAGTGTATTTATGACGTACTAAAAAAAAACTACTCATCAGATCGAGTTCAAACTAATTTTCGTTGGTAGTTTGCTTGGTAATGTACATCACATATTTTTTTTAGTTTTTTGTAGTTAGTGTAGAAGGTTGGAGAAGGAAAAACACAAGGTCATTGGGAGTCAGATCATATTTATAAGGAAATTAAGTCATTCTCTCAAACATAAACAACATGGAAGTCTAGCATAAACTCCAATTTCTATACATACAGATAAATATACGCACATTAAGTATAGCAGGAACTTTCCCAATTATATTATTAACATTTTATTCAATCATTGAATCTTACATGATAATAATGTTAATTATTGCCTTAAGTTATTCCTTTTCCCTTTTTTCCTTTTAATTTAAATTGCTTAACATTGTAGGTACTTAGACCAGTGCCATTTTATATTCTTACTAGCAGCTATATTTCCGGGATAAAAATAGCTTATGTATTCTTCCAGACTGTTATTCCCTTAATAATTCAATCAAAACCGGCGACTTTGTTTCATAACTATTTGGCGAAAAGCAGCTCAAAATCATAGTGGCAACACTGACGGCTTGACACAACCCCAAAAGACTTTTCTTTGGGCAGGAAAACACGACGGGTGCTTTAAAATGTTCACAATCAAATTAATTAGTTTTGCTGTGTAAATATTTCGTTTCTTTCGTGTAGATATTTAGTTTTGTATATAGGCAATAGTATAAATAAATATGCGCGTCGCTAGCGACGGGGGTGACCCCGTCGAACAGACCAGAAAAAGAAAACTATTGAAGCCAAATCCAAGTGAAAATGTTTCTTACAAACTATTTAGAAAACCCCTTTATAAGAGAAAGAGACTATTCCCAGAAAATCGTAGTGGAGACTGTGTAGTGTATGTGGAATCGACGGAACAGGAGAAAGTCGGTAACAAAAATCCTATTACACTCACCAACCTTTTTACCTTTTAAATATTTACTTTAATTTCTGGCTTGTTTTACTCGTTTATTCAACTAATACGATCCATAATATTTTATTATAATACGACATACCTACCTAATACAAAAATCAGCTAATGAAGTTTTCACTTCTGCCGTGTGGTCTTAAGCACACACCTTTTTTTTTTCCTTGTACAGATGTACAAGTTTGTAATCATCACTGGCTTCAACGGTGAAGGAGAACATCGTAAGCAAACCAATAATTATCCAAGAATGTTTCGAATCAGCATGGTGGTTTATGATCTTGACTCTCTCCTTCGGAGAAAACGCCTTGAATCTCAGCGGTAGGAACATCAGCTAATGGGCTGGTTAAGTATGTTTTTGATAATCGTTAAATTACTTTTGTTTATTTACTAGTGTGGAATATCCGAAAAAATATTTAATGAAACTTATTATTGATTACAGAAAAATAATACCTACTGACTTACATAATAGGTTATTTTGTGAAACATTTTCGTGTTATCATATTTTTTGGAGTTTAATAAAACTACACGACGCTCAATACAGATAAATCGAAAAAACGTAATAAGAGAAACAAAGAAAATTACTAGTTCGTGACAATAATATATGTACACCAACAACGCCGTAACGTAACACGTAAAAGAAATTATAAGAACGTGTATTCAGTCCATTGAATAGCTTGATACGCAAGCAGTCATTACCTACATGTCGGCCACCTGATTCTGTTATAGCTAACCAAGAATACATACTGGGGTTTTAGCTTAGTACGTGTAACCACTCTACATAATTTAGCTTCTGTACATAATTGTTAAAACTCAGTAAAGAAATTTGCTGTCCAAAATAAATTACGATAAATCTCAATGAGTACAAATGGGGAAAAGTAGGTATATGCTCATATCTTCTGCGAATATAATTTAGAACTTGGTAAATTTGGGAAAGCCGTGTACTAAATCTTATCTATCTATCTTATACTCTTAAACGAGCATAATAACGTAATTAAAATCTCGGAAATGGCTCCAACGATTTTCATTCAATTTTGTATTCAGTTTTGGGGAAAAAAATTGGAAATTTTTAAAAATCTTCGTTTTCTTGCAGTTTTTGGGCAATGGACAACTGTTTATTACTATGACTTAAAATGCGAAAATACTTTATTTCCTCCGAAAAAATAATGTGATATCAATTTAAAATTATTTTACCAAATTTCATAAGAATCTATTACTACGTCGCGTCGCGTCGTCCGGATAAATAAAAGTAAATTTAAGATTTTTGTTCTTATTTCAAAAACCACTTTCAATGTCAGATGGCGCGGTTTGAGTGTAGCTGATTATTTTTCTCTTTTCTGCAACAAGAACTCTTTCCAAATATAATTTCCGAAAACCATCAAGCAAAGCTTGGCGATCACCCATGCACTAAATATAATGCCCTAAAGTTCCAATTTCAGTTGAACCCGCGCGTACTTCTGAGTATTAGAACTGGTATGTATCGGTAAAAGACGTGCCCAAGAGGCATCTAATCTAATCCAACGCCTGCAAAAAAATGCATAAAACAGGATAAATAAAGAGTTTTGCTCTATATTGGGACAAAGTAGGTTAAACCAATACAATAATAAATTGCATCCAGGCTATAACCGATTCCCAACGTGTTCATGATTGACCCCAATTAGTTAAATTGAATTGAAATAGATCGCCGTAAAATAGGAAATGTCAGGAAAATTGGCACAGCAACGGATTATCAACTTTTAAGCTGTTATTTCTGTAGCGGAGTTTGACGTTTTAATTGGTAGAACTAAAAGTTTAGTTTGTTTTAACCGCTGTCATCCAAAAAGTTGCTTAAATTAGTGAACTAAAAACCTATACAGTTCTGAAAAATGTCAAATCGATGACAAAAATATTACATGTGAGAAGTCAAACGATCTCAAACACTGCTTTAAACGTTTTTTTTCAAACTAGACGTCATTATTTTTATTAGTTTTGATAGTTGTCAGTGTTTTCAAGTAATTTGTAAAAGCGTCTCCAGCATATTATAAAACCCCCACCTAGTTTATACGAGCATACTAAACCCGCTCTATTGCACTTGTTTTAAATGAAAATAGGTCAGGTCACCCAAATTGAAACGTATAGAATACCAGCTGCAGGGTGGATGTGTAATGGTATAGTTTTAAAATAACTTAAACCATTTGTGTCATTAAATAATTTAATTTTTTCAGAAAAAACAAAAACTGTCTGTAGTTTAACATTAAACTTCTGAGTTTTAGTTTAATCATTTTAGAATTCCACTTAACACACTTTTCCAATGAGACAGCGTTCCTCGACGTCATCGAGGGGAACAAATTTTTGATTTTTGGTGAAATTGCTAAAACCACTACACTGATTCCGAAAAAAAAATATGAGACTACCTCTAAAGTATGATATACCAAACAAAAAAAAAAATTGGCAGTCATAAGAACTGCCGATAGAAGTGAAAACTTATAACTCAGAATTTGATTTGATTTCTGTTGCCCTGGTATCTGGAGGTAAATGCTGGGCTGTCGGAGGTAGGTAATCGAAACTCTTTACTGTTTCTGTTGCCCTGGTACCTATCTGGCCGTATTTACCGAGTTTACCCGAAGATTTCATATCCGATCCGATCCATTATCATATCCGAGCGTGACGATTGATGAATCCATTTCACAGCCCACGAAAATTCTGTCTATAGCGCGCCTAAAGAAGTTTTCACTTCAAAAATCATAGTAAATCGATTTACAATTGGCGGAGCTAACGCGTAACATACCTACCTACATGCAAGAAAAACATGCAACCGAATCGAACGAACTTCCTCCTTTTTTGAAGTTAGTTAAAATACACCTGCTGTGGGATAGTGGGCGTACCGCAGAGGACAGCTAGTGAATTATTTCAGGGATTCGTAAGATTTACTCCACTATCCATTCATTATTGAGTGGAAGTTGCGGTCGCAAGGTTTCGAGGATCGCCGTTTTAGGATACGGCTCACGGTTTACGGAGAAACAGATTACCGGTAATATCCCCCATTTCATTAAATATCGGATGAACGGCATTATACGGTATTCATTATAACCCTATTGTGAGACGGTCCATATTGTAAATTATGATAATAAGGCCATACTTTTTTAGAAGTTCGAGCATTTATTCCTATGCTTCGGCTACATTAGCGGACGAAGATTCGTATCGTATTGGCGCGACAAAAACTTCATGTTCGGGCATAGGTGATGTTCTTGTCTACATTAAGGCGGGCGAAGACATTTACTACATCGTCTTCGCCCGAATACTACGCGATGACACGATGTGCACAGCCAAATTCATCGCGTTAACACGAATATTCGCCGTAACCCGCTAAAGTAGCTGAAGCATAATAAACGCTTTCGTGTGTGCGTATCCTCGTTAACGCCAACTGGCTTTCTTTATGTGTCCATAGATTCTGTTATCAGAACGCAGATAACTAGATTAGGCACGATTTCAAATCATGAAGCCGACCAAATTGAAAATCAGTACTAATGATCTATGAGTCTTACGTTTTGTGACTATTCAACTTGATCTGGTTTGCAATGTTATCACTTATGTTGAGTTTCTTCTGAGTGAGTTTCCGAACGCGACATTAGATCCTCCTATCCTCCAACGCACACACGGACACTGTTTTGATAGATTTGATTGACTTGTTACTTTGTGCAGCGGGAATAAAGTGCAAATTGTCTCTTTGACGTTAAGAACACACATATATTGCTTGGTCATAAGTGAGTGCCTCTAATTTAATATGAACTTTATTGAATAGCAATAAAGTTTAAATTACTTTACATTTTAGTCAGAAAACTTTTGTATGGGAAAAAGAAAAGGGCGGTTTTTAGGAGCTTCACCCGGCAATTATTCGATTTTTTCACGCCGTAAAATCCATCATTAGACTTCAACGAACATTTCAAATAAAAATTGGGCAAATTGGTCCAGGCTTTGTTGAGTGATGCGCTTACCAACACATTTTGCGATTCATTAGGGTTCCGTAAAACATAAAAACGGAACCCTTTTAGGTCCGTCATATTTTATTCCGTAGAATTTAGAACATCGCGTGTACTGAGGTTTTAAATCAAAAATATAATTTAACCTTTTTATTTCTACCTCCTTGGTGCCGAATTCATCATACATTTTTTTAATTCGTTAAAAACTCAGACTCGGAACCTCCGTGGTGGCTGAGCCGGGAGGAGGCGACTTAGAAAATAAAATAGTCCTAGAATTAGCAAGAAAATGTTCCCTACTCTCCCCTATTTCCTTTCTTCTCCAATCCAAGATTCATGTAATAAAAAGAAAACGATTGACAAAGGCCACGGACCCCGGAGTCTGTGGAGCTGTAAAATTTAAATAAATAAAATAAAAAACCTCCGTGGTATACTTTTTTTAAATACGCAAAGGTTGCGCGTAATTTTCTTTTCACGTATGGAGGATAGAGGTAAGGAATGTTTTTTCAAATGGCAGAATATTTTAAAATGCTATGAATTAATCAATTGTAATCAAATTGAAGTATGCCGATTTAATAATTAAATATTATTGACGACTAAAATATTAACTAATAGATAATTTCAACTACTTGTGCAGTACAAAATAATGTAGTAAATGTAACATCAAATAAATAATTACTATTTTGAGAACTGTTGATACTAATTTGATGGCTTATGGAACTGAGACGTGGACCTTAACTGTGGGCCTCATAACAAAGCTCAAAATCACACAGCGAGCTATGGAGAGAGCTATGCTCGGAGTCTCTTTGCGCGACAGAATCCGTAATGAGGATATTCGCAAAAGAACGAAAGTGGCCGATATAGCTCAAAGAGTAAGCAAGCTGAAGTGGCAATGGGCAGGCCACATCGCTCGCAGAACTGACAACCGATGGGGAAGAAAGGTTCTCGAGTGGCGACCACGAACCGGAAGACGCAGTGTTGGACGGTCTCCAGATGGACAGATGGACAGATGACCTAACAAAGGTCGTTGGAAACCGCTGGTTGCAGGTTGCGCTAGACCGTTCGTTGTGGAAATCTAGGGGGGAGGCCTATGTTCAGCAGTGGACGTCTTGCGGCTGATGATGATGATGATGATTTTGAGAAAACATGTAGCTACAATATATTTTGAAGTGAAAACTTCTTTTGGCGCTTCAAAGACAGATTTTTCGTGGGCTGTCAATTGAATTCTAGCGTCACACTCGGGAACGATAATAAATCTTCGGGTAAACGCGATACCATGGCCATTGGTCATCTAGAAATGCGTCAACCTTTCCCAGTGCTGGCGCATTTCTAAATGGCCATGCTCATAGCCACGCTTTCTGGTTTCACCCGCGTAGTTTCCAGAGTAGGTAATAAATCAAATTCTGAGTTATAAGTTTTCACTTCTATAGGCAGTGCCTATGACTGCCAATTTTTTTTTCATTCTAAATGGTACATAATGTTTATTTATTTCTTTTAAAATATACCCTGATACTAACTTAGCGCTATCTAATTTAATGTATTTGTCCGCCCGGACACTTTTTCATGTACACAGATGAAACTCCTTACCTCCATCGCTCAAGTCTCCATATTTTCACGTCATATTGTTATTGTTAAAACCATGGTTAAATAAACTCAAATTAAAAACTTAGGTTAAAAATAGGAAAATTTGATAAAAGTGACAATCCGAAATACCTAAGTGAATCTAGCGACCCAGAAGTTTCTTTGACACCAACAGAATTGACTGAAACTGAAAATGCGCAAAGCATTTATGTACCTAGTAATTTCCTCGCTAAGGTGGGATCAAAAATTACGTGTTGCACTCGAGTGCAAAGATTTTTCACCTGGTGCCCTTTTGATTCCCTTGCTACGCTCAGGATTCTAATTTTGAATCACGAGCGTAGCCAGGGATTCAATTATAGAATCCTTCGCTTGCTCGGTCATCAAAATTGAGCACGCGGTTAAAAAGTCACTTTGCACTCTTGTACAACAAATAACTATTATCTGCACAGAAATATATTTTTTTAGATGGGAACGTACATTTTTCGACTTCTAAAATATTCGTGGTACCTACTTAACAAACTTAAATGCATTGTGCATTTAATATATGGCCCTTTACAGCATGTAATTGAATGAAATGTTTTCATAAATTATATTTATTTAAAAAGCAAGGACATATAGCGGTTGTCGTGAATATATTACATTTACATAGAGTAACTTTTTTTAAATAAAATCCTACATAATTATTAATTACTAGCGGCCCGCTCCGGCTTCGCTCGAATAATAACCTAGATATCAACTGCAGCGCCATCTGCCGTAGCCTATGTTACTCGGGAATAATGTAGCTTTCCAAAGGTGAAAGAATTTTTGAAATCGGTCCAGTAGTTTCGGAGCCTATTCATTACAAACAAACAAACAAACAAACAAATATTTCCTCTTTATAATATTAGTATAGATGAATGTCATAGTTTGGAAGATTGCTACTCATAGTTTGGACGTTGGAACTTGTGGGCGTATCAAGTTGAAACTTGGAATACAGTTCAATTATACTTTCGTCAATTTAATAACCAATCTAATCTAATGGCACTTATTAGCAAATGGCGCATTACTAATAGTCAATTTCTTATTTCAGCAAAATAACGGGAACGGGTACTACGCGAATAAAACCCTGGGGCGCTGTTAGTTTGATTTAAAAAATGTGTTTGCATGTTTTTTGCTTGATCACGACGGAAGAACTGAACATGTTAGAGAGAAATTTGAAAACCAGATTTACCTGATTTTTAAATTATTATTTAACCCTTTTTTTAACGTTTATAAGTTTACATTTGACCACCATCTCACCTCTACACTAAAAGCCGTTTTAGCCCGCGTCATCTCCCTTCCCGTATTTTTTCCACGATAAAAGTAGCATGTTAGCACATTGCATTCTGGATTGACATCCAGAATATATTCTAACTGTTTCAAATTTCAAACCGACCCGTTAAGTCGTTTACGTTTAAAATGTCAGTAGGACAGTAAGATAGATGTTACAATTATTTTGCATTTTTGAAGTACAGGGCCTACCGGTCTTTTTTATCGCATTACCCACAAATTGCAGAAATCTACTTGTATTTTTAAACCACAGTCTTTAGTCGCCTTATTTATCGCGTTTACCCACAAATGGTAAAAATGATATTTCATTTTAAGTTGGCTATTATATTTAGAGCATCAGAGCTGTCTCCCACAACACAGGACCAACCTAGTGTAGCAAAAAGAGTTAGCATCTAAGTGTATAGCTTGCAATTTTGTATTACACGGTAATTTTTGTCATTCGATAACATATTGTAAGCAATTTTATTTTCGTTCGCTAATTTTGACCACAAATGGCAAAAACAAAACTTGGCGTAATTAAATAAATAAACATTGGTGGACAATTCACACAACACCATCTGACCCCAAACTAAGCAAAGCTTGTATGATGGCGGCCAGATAGCTGATATGATACTTATATGGTTTTAAATACATACTTATTATACATAAAAACACCCAGACACAGTGCAAACATTTGAATTCATCACACAAATTTTTGCACTGGGTGGGAATCGAACCCACGACCCTCGGCTTCGCAGGCAGAGCTACTACCAACTAAGCCACGACGAGGCCAGTCTGTTAACATTTTAAATTGTGTTCATGTTAAATTAACAACTACGTTAAATTAATACAGGCGATAGAATCTGTTAATTTAAAATGTAATGTAGGAAAGGAAAGTAAAGAAAAGATTTTTTACCCGTGGGGTAACTGTAACTGAGCGTTAAAAATGTCTGATATCATATCATTTTTATAACCCTATTATATTGTTAGCATACAAGCTTTTGTTCCGTAAAAACGAGACAAACTCGCAGGCAATTAAAAAGTACTAGTAGTCTATACGTGGGAGCATAATTTAGTTCTAAAATAACCTTTCACGTTGAAATGTCAACATCGTTATTCAGTTGCACGGTAAATGGACTTTGAAAATGGAAACCATGACACACTTCGATCTGAAAATAAAACAAACAATGCTAACAGCACTCAATGCCACTTTATTGAAGTTTACTGAGTATTATGGCTATTATAAAGCGCTTAGTAAAACGATCGTTTGAAAAAATACGGGAATTAATAAGTGTCAGCATAGAGTGTTATACAAGGCAATAGAACTCTACAATAGAAAACATTTTTTGAATTGTAAACTTTTATAGCCACGTTAAATACTTTTTGGTCGGAAAAATCTTATGGTATCTCGTCACCGACACGCTAACATACGGCGGCGGTGGCAGCGGCATACTTAGTGGTGTATCGCTGTTGCGGCGGCAGAGCAGCGCAGTGGAGCGGGACATGTTTTTTTTTAACATGAATAGGTTTTCACTTGAGCGCCATCTCGCCCGATGTTAAACGACGATGCGGCCTACGATTGAAGCGTGCTTACCTAGAACCTAGAAGAAACCGATTCACTCTCGACTTGAACACATTCGCGTTAGATGTTTTTTTTTACAAGTGAAATCTTGTCGTTTCACACCACCGACATAATAGCAGTATATCTGTAGCTATGTAGATAACTTACAATGCAACATTGGTGCTGTTTAATACTACAAGTATAAAATATAAGTTTGTATCGACAGTTCCTTTGCCTGCCAATTTTTTTTTCTAGAATTATTCTAATTTTAAAACCAGAGTGTATTTTTTCGATGTATATATATATAAATATGTATATTTATAGATTATATAATAATATATAAAAAATATATTTAAATATATATAGATATATATATAATCTATACATATATATAAATATATATACAGTGTATCTTGGTGTTTTTAAATCGAGATTGATTCAGTTAAATCTAGTGGCCTAGAAGTGTACACTTCATCGTAGACTACATCATCTCTTGAAACTAGGCGAGAGCGCGGTCCAAACATACCTGTTATAGTTCAAAACAATCGTCCACTTTAGCAATGTACAAAGTTAACTTGTTGATATACTCGTAACAGGTGGAATGATACCGCTTTCTTGCTTGTTCAAGATTCTAGCTTTCGGATAAAAATGTAGCTTGATAGACTTTTTTCCACATGAAAATTTGTGAAGCTTTTCTTCGACAATTCATCGAATTTAAGTGACTTAGGAAGGTCAATTTAAAAGTGATAACTTAGAAATTATGTATCAATAAATAATATATTAAAAAAACTAAAAAAATACGCTTTCATAAAAAATCCAACTAAAAATCAGAAAATAAAATTTAATAAATTTGGATTAATAATATTGTAAATTAGAAATGAATGTACATTTTTGTAAAAAAGCGTGGGGTGTATTCAAAGCGCTTTTTACGATATTGTATTATCAAAGTGATGAAATTTTTGACTCATTATCTGTCAATAAAGTGTTTATAATTATTGACACAATGCACCCGACGTTTTTTTACAAAAATGTACATTCATTTCTAATTTACAGTATTCTTAATCCTAATTTATTAAATTTTATTTTCTGATTTTTAGTTGAATTTTTTTGAAAGCGTGTTTTATTGGTTTTTTAAAACTATTATTTATTTTTCATTATTTAATTATTTTTTTTAAACTATATATTATTTAGTTCGATTGGCTAACTATCAACCGCCCTCGATATGTACAAATGTGTTCCGATTGTATCTTGGTTAAGAACACATTTTCTATGATGCCAATATAAACAGCGAGGCACATAGAGGTGCAACCTTATTTACATATATGTAGATTTGATGGTTTATCTCGTAATCGAATTATGGCATTCAATGCTTCACTGTTACATGGAGTTCTTCCTGTTAATTTTGATTGCATCTTGTGGACGGTCGACTCGACCCAACTCAGGATTAATGGCAACATTCGTCGCTCAACAGTTTCATAGCTATATTTCGCTGGGAACTGTATACGAAAAGCCGAACCGTTAAATCCCAAGATTTTAATTTTTAAAATCGGACGTACTTCGCGGTATTCTAATGGTCTCTCACGATTGTCTTCCAACGCTAAACAATCACCGGTATTACAAAAACATTGAACAATATTAGTTGTACCACTGGCTCCCCGACTATAATCGGGTTTCCGTGAAAAATCTGTACCACTGGCTCTCCGACTATGATCAGATTGCTTTGAAAAATCTAAACCACTAGTTCCCTGAGTATAATCGGATTGCTGTGAAAATGAATTATTTAATTAGTAAGTCCCTAGACGGGGCCTCTAGGCGTCGAGCGTAACCATGGCAACTGTCGTTTTTCAAACGGTTGCATACATCTCTCGCTGTAGGTACACAAACACAACAGAATAAATGCGCGGAATCGTTAGCAGTTTGTATCTTATACCTTTAAACCACAGATTACAGAAATAAAACCAGATGGAGCGCGCAGAACAGAGCTACTGAAGCAGACAAAGGAAATACAAACGCCGAAGCAAATACAAACTCCAGTCAGTATGAAACGGACTTCCGTGTTGTACGGGCGTCCCGTGTCTGTTTTAAAATATGCCGTCTTGTGTCTTCAAACATTGCAAACAATGTTCCCAAAAACAAAAAAAGGAAAGAGGAATATAATTTCATAGGAAACATTGAATATTTTTACTGTTATTTATATAATTTAGGAGATTTCATTTTGGTGATGAATGGAACACAACACCTCAACGAAAATAGGTTAGTGTGGCGATACTAAATGGAAATTATTTTCCCTGAATTTAGGGTAAAATATGGATTATATATTTTTTAGATACTCGTACACCAAATTATTGATGGGTATTGTATTATTCAATTTAATTTAATTTCAAATTTAATTTTGGTAAATGTTAAATTTGTAAAATGAGTAATTTATGACATAAAAATGTACAAAAAACATAATCATTAATACATCATAAAATTTGTATGTGTATTTATTTATTTCGTTAGTTGCACCACTGCCCAAAATATTACAAATTTTGTTTCCTCATGAATCAAAAGGTTATCTAAATATATAAAAGCGAAAGGTCACTCATCAAGGAATCTCAGAAACTACAAATGCTAGGAACCTGGAATTTTGCATGGAGGTCCCTTTTAGCACGTAGGCGCTCGCTAAGACGGGGTTTTGCGAAATTCAACCCCTAAGAGGGTGAAACAAGGGATGAACGGTTGTATGAAAATTCGTGATTTTCAAAGTTATCTAATTTTGTATCTAGATACTTGACACGAAGCAATTAAATGTTTGTTCTATCAATTTTGTAATTTCGAACTGTACGGGGGTGAAATTGGGGTTGAAATGGGGGATGAATGTCAATATGAAACTTCCCAACCGTTGAAGATAAAACCATGAAACTCTGTGTATAGACACTTGACACGAAGAAAACGAGTGTTTGTTCTAGCAATTTTGTAATTTTGAACTGTATGGGTATGAAATTCGAGTTGAAATGGGGGACGAATGTCTCTTACGCTTTCACCACACCTAAACAACTGAACCGATCTTGATAAAATTGTGCTATTATAAGCTGTTTTTAGTAACCGTAAATGTGTCTGGGTATGAAAATAGGTACTGCCTGAGTAACCTTAGTATTTATTTCACGCGGACGAAGTCGCGGGTACCAGCTAGTATGTCTATAGAGTCAAAGTCTTGTTTTGTCAAAAAAAAAAGGTGAGTAATAAGTGAACTGTTAAAATGATTATTTTGATAGTTTTTTTTTTGTTTGTTGTTTGGACCTATAAAATACAGGTAGCCTATATGCATTTTATCAAAAATAGCTTGGTGGTAAAGATTTGGTTGTTTTAATTTTTGTTTAACCTATCTAAGCGAGTAAATTACACTAATTTTATTATTTGCGATTCAAGTTAATTTCTAGTTGCATGCAAAATCAAAATTCTTTTCTTCATAGAATGGTTATAGTAGTAACAAGAAATCCTTGCATAATCGGTGTAATAATTTTAATATTTTAAAATATCAATTGATGTATTTATTATACGTGAAGATTTCCCAAGCTAAGAAAACAATAGTGGGACTTTTTTCTTAAGACTGACAACATTATACAAGTAATTTGGAACGTTGATTTGACAATTTTACGTCAACATGACTAATTACGGGCCTCACAGTGTTGTTCACGAAGGTTCCATCTGTGTTTATTTCTGTAATCTGTGCTTTAAACGAGCAATTCTTGTACCTATATAAATATGTATATACTAGCTGACCCCGCAAACGTTGTTTTGCCTTAGTGAACAACCCTTGTCACTTAGGGGTATGAAAAATAGCTAGTAGCCGATTCTCATACCTACAGGATATGCATATACAATTTGGTTTAAATCAGTAAAGCCGTTTCGGAGGAGTAAGGAAACAAACACTGTGACACGAGAATTTTATATATAAGAAGAAGAAGATATATAGAATCTGAATCTCGGAAACGGCTCGACGGATTTTCATGAAATTACGTATGCAGGGGATTTCGGGGACGATAAATCGATCTAACTAGGTCTTATTTAAAAAAAAACGCATATTATGCGCGTTTTTAGACAATGAAAAACTGTCACATTAGACATTAGAATGTGAAGGTAAATTTCGCCGCGTGGCGCGACAGCATAATTAGCTCAGACGGGAAGTCAGGCGCTCATAGCGGTCACGAATTAGTAGCTCCGGGTTCGAACCCAGACGGGTTCTCTTTTTTTTCAATTCGTTTTTTTTTAAGAAAATCTATTTCTTGGAGTCTTTTATCTGTAGGTATCTAAGTATATTTAGTATTTAAACCGAGCAAAGCTCGGTCACCCAGGTACTGGAGTTAAACTCGCATGCAAAGGATGCGGAAAGAAATTAATTAATCCTGGCGAATCTAATTAGGATAATCGGATGCTTCGATCGGATTATTGCATTGTCATCGACTTTTGACAGGTGTGCAAAGTTTGAATTAAATCTGATCGTACAAAATCGAGCTCAAAGGGGTCGGTTACATACATTCATACATACAGGTGAAGCTAATAAAAGCGTGTTAAAAAGAACAAATTTTCAGTTTTATTACAATTTCCTCTATTTCAAACTTAATCGGTTTATTTTGTCAAATGGAGAGTATTTTTAGAGCTTCCCATTGTCCAAAATACATAACAGACTGCAAACATACAATGCCTTGTTCATAGATAGCAGACCACGGTTATTCTTGGAAAATGTATTGCACGCCACTCAACCTTCATCGAGACTTATTGGATATTCTCTTCACAATAAGACGTCACAAGAATTTCTGATTGTCTAGAGTCTATCGGTATCTGTACATATACAGGTTCTTATATGATGTTACTGATCTACCCACTTGAAGAACTACGAGATAAGTTTACGTAATACTTGTGACCTGCCTGTAGGGTAGGGCCATGTAGGTATCCTACTATGGGGCAGTGTGGAGTGATTAATAGTATTATGATTAGTCTATAAGATACTACAGGATATCTTTTAAGAGTGGGCCTAGTGCCAGGAAAAAATCAAATTTCACCCGCGCGTCGCCCTTCCCCTCTCCAATACATCGCGTCGCCGCGAGTAAGATAGAAGCTACGATCACTCAAGGTCATCGTTCCCCGAAATCCAGTATATGAAAACATTCAGATTAATCATAGATGTTTTTAAAAAAATACATCAATTTGTTTTTTATTGTCTATATACACACAATAAACCATTTATTGTGTGTATATACTTAGACAAAAACTAAATATTACTGAATCACAAGATTTAGTCATTTAT
Source organism: Ectropis crepuscularia (assembly GCA_963693475.1). NCBI lineage: Eukaryota > Metazoa > Arthropoda > Insecta > Lepidoptera > Geometridae > Ectropis > Ectropis crepuscularia. The sequence goes on from OY856338.1 coordinate 24,269,473, forward strand.
TTATTTAATATGTAGTCATGTTTTATAATTAAATAAATGCGTGGTTTACGATATCATGTATAAAAAGGGCATCAGTCTATTGCTTAAAAAAAATGTGTGCACTTAGACCGCACAGTAGAAGTGAACTCTTTATTAGGAGTTTTATTTATTTATTCTGTAATAATATAATAATTATGTAACCGCAACTTTGATATATTTTGTAATACTAAATAGCATGACCATGTTAGTAGGATAAATAGAAAAAAGACATTAATCAAACTTTGTATTTTTAAAATTAAATATAAATCAAAATAGCACAGCGACACTGCAGTGAAGAGCAGCTGTATCTTTTTCATTCGGGTACCCTTGGCGGTCCCTAGTTCACCTTTGGTCTTGGAGCCTTTCATCTTTGATCGCAATAGGTCAGCTTCACTTACAGCTCCCGGAAAAAAATCTGGCGCACCGCCAAAAGTAGTTTTTATTCCGAAAAAAGGAATAGATTTCATCCCCACGTCACTCTTCTTCCGCCGCGTTAGCGCTAATAGAAAGATACGAGCTAAGCTCACCTTAGGTCATAATATAACTAAGTACAGTAAGTACACGTAACATTACGATAAATTACAGATACTGTAAGAGTTACTAATGAATGCGCGTGTGGGTAAAATTATTAAGTTTCTATTTTTACATAGTATCTAAATTGTACAAAGAACGAAAGATGTTGAAAGAAAGAACGGGTGGACTGATATTTATGAGTTTAGATACATATGTATACTAGGTTTCTGATTAACCTGTACTCTGCATTTATTTTTGGATAATTCAGGTAACATTGTATGTGGATGCTAGAACTTATAATTATTAGGTAGATAAATATTTAATAATAATGAAATTTACATAAATAAATGTAAGTAATATTTTTCTATTTAACAACCTCCAAAGAAACAAACACCTCAGTTCAAAATACCAGAAATCAAATTACCTAATGGTTGTTTCACTTAATGTTGTTGTTATTGGTTTAAATATATTTAAACTAGGTAAGTTTTAGTATTTGTAATCATTGTACATACTATTTTGTTGTTTTTTAAAAGCATGTAGATGATTTAACAATCTATTTACCCGAAAATACGTTTCGTTTTCAAGTATAGACAATGTGTGGTTGTGTCGGTTTCCATCTGTGTAAAAAATAAAATAAAGTGGCCAAGTGCGAGTTGGACTCGCCCATGAAGGGTTCCGTTCCAGCAAGTAACATTATATACATAGTACATATAGTTCTTGTAGTTCGTTGTAACTTTGATCGAAATTTCAATAATAGTGTATTTATGACGTACTAAAAAAAAGTACTTATCAGATCGAGTTCAAACTAATTTTCGTTGGTAGTTTACATGGTAATTTACATCATATATTTTTTTTAGATTTTTCATTCTCTTTAGAAGTTAGAGGGGGGGACACACATTTTACCACTTTGGAAGTGTATCTCGCGCAAATTATTCAGTGTAGACGAAAATTATTTTCAAAACCTCAACATCATTTTTGAAGACCTATCGATAGACACCCCACACGTGTAGGTTTGATGAAAAAAAAATTGTTGAGTTTTAATTCTCAGTATAGGGGGCAACCCTAATTTTTCTTTTTTTAATTTTTTTGTTCAAATCTTAAGAGTGCGCCTAAAGCCAGGAAAAAAACAGATTTCACCCGCGCGACGCGTTTCTTAATGTGATGTACATAAAGTCGAGAATAGCATGACACCGTTTGGAGGAAAAATCAATATTTAATCAGGAGTCCATTTTTGACCAAGTTTTATTTAATTACTCAATAACTAAACATAAATTTAAAAAAGTGTTCGGTTACTTTACTAGAACGTACACATAGGAATTTTTTTACCAAAAAATAATGTGGGGTCATCGCTGATAATTTCGAGTACTCGAATTAAAACGGGTTTTTTCGGTGTCATTTTTATTTTTTTATTGTAAAAAACTCTGATCTATTTTTAAAATTCTATTCGGTTATTGTGCTTCTTCTTAATTGTACCCACACGTCAATATTTTTTTGTCAAGGTTTTTAGTTTCTTAACTTCAGTGAGCGGCGTCGAAAATGTCCTTTTTTCGTTTTTCTGGCTTTAGGCGCCCCCTTAATGCGGTTTACAGAATACATCTACTTACCAAGTTTCAACAGTGTAGTTCTCATAGTTTCGGCAAAAAGTGGCTGTGACATACGGACGGACAGACAGACAGACAGACATGACGAATCTATAAGGGTTCCGTTTTTACGTTTTACGGAACCCTAAAAAAGTATTGCTGAAGTAATTACCATCAAGACACACCGAACCCCATGTCATCAAAAATAAGTAAAACTTGAAGCCCACTATAGTGATAACATTATATAATATATGTAAATAGAAAACATCTGTAAAAGTATAAACGTCACGTGTCAGAAAACACTTTTCAAACAATCTCGATTTAGGAAAGGATTCTTAACATGATTTTAATTTCCAGATAGATAATGTTATGTATAACTTAACTACCCATTGTTGATATCGAAAAATACAAATATGTCTAAGAGAAAATAAAACCAATCAGAAAGTGAACAAATTCGCAGGCAACAGCTTGCTAGTATTATTTATAATTTTAAACCAACAATTTTATAAACAAGAAAGATCACATTGTTTGTAAGGAGTAACCTTCAAAACTACTGGACTTATTTCTTTCTTCATTATATTACTACGTTATTCTTAATTACCGTAGCACCATTAGCCCTTCACGTGCTTTACGCAAAGCATAGTTGCGTAAGCAAAGCTCTCTATTAGAAGACGGATTGTGACATGTATAGGTACGTTTTAACACGTTATAATGTTGGTACTAGCCTGTTCGGAATTTCAATTACGCGAAATTTACCACTATTACAATAGAAATAAAGGAGACGACTCATTTTTGCCCCACGTCGTTTCAAGTTTAGGTACTTAATTAGCCCCGGAGACCTAAAAAAGTTATTTAAGTAAATTAACATTTAATTAAATAATGCAAACTGTACATTCAAAACTAACGTGCCAAGCGGGGATTGCAAATTGGTGTGATTAAAAGTACTTTAATTACTGTACCTAAAGCCAGCCATGTTTTTTCTCTTTTTTTCTTCTGTTGACGTTTACGTAAAGTGAACGTGCTTGTGTCATTTTGCCCGGATTGCGACATTCTAGTTTTGGCGCCAACGTGAAAAAAACATGTCGCCTCATTCTATTATTTTCTTTAACTTGTGTATTTTCGAGTGGCAATGTGCAATATAATTATTAGGTGGGGTTATTACAAATAACTATTTCATGTTCGTGAACGTACTTCTTTGACGGTTTTTAGTAAAACTTGAAAATATTGAAATACGTAATATGGGAAAACACAAAAGGAGTGCGACGCCAAAATAAATAAAAAAAGTGAACAAAATTGACACAACATCCGATTCGTTTGAAACTCGACTCCAACAAGAAAGTAAAATATGCTCGATTCGTTTGAAACTCACACATCGCGTTTTTTTTTTCAACGTTTTAGTTGATATCTTTTAAACCCCGCTATGCAGAATAAAAACATTAACAGTTCCTCAATATAATTATATTTAAAATCCTATACAATGATCCAATTTTGGTCGAGTCTCCTGCACTTTTGCTGTGGGGCAAATGCCCATGGAAAATGGGCCGTCTCTTTTCATTTGGGCTGAAAAAATAAAAAATACGAATGGTACTCCGCCATTTCTGTGTCGCGATCGTCCGACGCCATTTTGCCCCACGACAAAGAACTTTTTTTTTTAAACCGAAAAATGTGAATACAGTTTGTTTTTTATTGTAATCTACTAAAAAAACTATGCAATGCAAATAATAGGCAAACGTGGTAAATTTAATATTATTTATATGTTATAAAATTTGCTCGTAAAGGGTCTCTTATTGCACCAATTTCTGTATCGTAATGTATCTTATTACGTACTTGTGCGGTAATGTAATGTAAAACGCAAGTTTCAAAATGCTCCGTCTAAAACGAACGGTACCTTTTTAAATCTTAGTAAAGAGTTTTTATGTCAGAAAAGTTGTAAACATTTTATGTATAAAACTAAGTATGAGAAATAAAATATAATGAGAAATATTTAATTTATCAATTTAATTAATTTTGACCTTATGGTCAACCTCACAACAATTTATTTATAACAAAACACAAAAATATTCAATTACTTTCTTACTAATGTCTTAATGTCATACTAGCTGGATCAGTGCCCTTACTTTAAAAAAAAGTGCTGATGCGCGCGCATTGTTAATCGGTGAACAAGTAATATGCCAGCCAATGGGAAATGCTGAAAGGGCCTAGCCTCTGCTAATTATAGCTCTCGCCTACGGCTCGAGCTAGCAATATCGCCTCGGCTGTAATTATCAACTTAGCGCACTTATATCATAATGTACTATAGTGTGTTGTGTTCTTTTATTAGTGCTGTGAAATCCAAAACTTTTTTACAACGGGCGTAATATGTAAACTTTGCATTTCGTGATAGGATTATTTAATGTAGTAAGTACCTAGAAGTTAATATAATAGTAAACTATATTTCAAGGGCTTTCTGGTGATATATACATATAGATATATAATAATACTAATAAATAATAATAAAACAAATATATAACAATATAATAAAATATTTAATAAACACTGTGAATATATAATAAGAATATGTGATAATGATCTAGCCGGCACGTACGGACCGTTCCACGAGTTTTCTTCAAACGCGTGCAGGGTTAACCAAAAATATATATATAAAGACACATGCTGGAAAGTTTGCCATGAAATATACATTCTCTTTTCTCCCTATTTTAATAGATCTAATGCTCAGCAGACGTGCCACGATGGATCGTCTGCTGATAAACATATTCATCATTTTTCATTTCATCAGTTTGCATTTCTTTAATCTGAAAAGTTTATGTTAAAAAAATACTTAAAAGATTATTTTCCGCAGACCTCAATTCATAAATATTTTCTGATCGTTTGTTTCAATTGTCACTAGAACTTAAAACTATTAATTTATTCATCATACAAAATTTATTATGTACACAATGACTTGTTTGGGTTTTTGCATGTACTACCACAGATTGCTCTTTTATTAAATTGAATTTTTAAAATTTATTAAAAACAATGTTGGTAAACTTATCTTTTTAACAATAATAGATACCTACCTACTTTTTTACCTATTATTGTACATACTACGAACCTATTCCAAAACAAAATTTGACTTACCTAACTAAAACATACATTAAGTACCGGACTAAAATTCCAAAATGTTTACGTTTAGTTCTCTTTTTTCGCAGAAAACTTATTTATCGCATTATCCTTTCATCCCATTTTTTAAATTCACGCACGCATTTGCCTGACAGAGCGTCCGTAAACAACCTTCCACATCGAGCGTTGCCCGACAACTGACCAGGACCCAAAGGTCTATTTAATATCTAACCTGGTACGCATAAAGTCGAGAATAGCATGACACAGTTTAGAGTGGAAATTAATTTGAATTCGGGAGTCAGTTTTTGACCAAGTTTTATTTAATTACGCAAAAATTGAACATAAATTCAAAAAACTATTCGGTTACTTAAGTAGAGCGTAAAATTAGACATTTTATTAGGGAAAAATAATGTGGGGTCATCGCTGATAATTTCGAGTACTCGAATTAAAATGGGTTTTTTCGGTGTCATTTTTATTTTTTTATTTAAAAAAAATCTGATCTATTTTTAAAATTCTATTCGGTCATTGTGCTTCTCCTTGGTTGTACCCACACGTCAATATTTTTATTGTTATAGTTTTATCTTTCTTAACGACGGTGAGGGGCGTCGAAAATGACCTTTTTTGCGTTTTCTGCCTTTAGGCGCGCTCTTAACCGTTGGAGCAGACGGGTTCTGGAAGGGAGACCGCGAATCGGCAAACGTAGTGTAGGACCCCCCGAGAATAGATGGAGTGACGATAGTCGAAAGGCAGATGGTGGTGGTTGGAGAAGTAAGACCGAGGATCAGGCTGAGTGGCGTATTACAGGAGTGGCCTATGTCCAGCAGTGGACGAACACAGGTTGATGATGACAGGATATATTTAAATACCTACAATGTTTATAGCTTATTTTTCATGAAAGTACAAACATTGAATGACGAAATCTAAGTCTTATATACAAGCAAGATATATAATTCCGTAGTATAATAATTCATTCTACCTATATAGTTTTGCCAGTTTCCAATTTTAGTGCATGATAGTATGTTTGTTGCATTACATTACAAATCTTATTTTTTTTCTGCATGAGATGTATGAACCTATATATCTACGTATATATGTCAGAAGAATCTGTATGTCGAAGTATGAAGAGAGCAACCACTGATAATAATTACGTCGACGAGAAAAATGTTTCTCCGATATACCCTTAGATAAAGTATAATACGAGTATGTAAACTCTTTAGATATAGGTAGGTAGGAGTAGGTACCTATCTACCTATATACCTTTCTTTTGAATAAATTAATTAGTTTCGGAAAATTATGAAAATAAATATCTAAGTGAACAGATAGCAGAAGCGATTTCATGATTTACTAAAATTTATAGAATTGAAAAGAAATGCGCATTTTAAAACGTAATAAAACCGAAAATCACTTCACGTTGGCGTAAAGCTTGATAGTCTGAAGTGGACAAAGGACACAGTTTGTAGAAATGTTGGAACAATCTTTTGAACACGAGTACTTGAATTTTTTATTGAACAATGCGGCCACAGGTCCAACTTTAAATAAGTTTTTCAACATTCGCATTCTTAAATTCCCTTTCATCATTATCCTACCCTTATCCCACTTCATGTGGGGTCGGTGCAACATGTACGTTTCCTCCATTCGTCTCTATGATTTATCAAATCTGAGTTTACTCCTTTCCTATTCATCTCCTCTTTCACACAATCCAGCCACACTTTTTTTGGTCACCATCTAGCACAACATCCATCAACATTCATAGTTAAAGCTTTTTTGGTTATTTGATCTTCATCCCTACACTTAACATGCCCCTAACTAAGATTACCTTGAGCTTTTTAACCTTTTTATCACGGGTGCTACTTCCATACACTAAATACATTCTTAGTTCTTACTCATAATAAATCTTATAAACTCACTTTACCTCGAATAGGAAATGAGAATTTTACCTCCCTAAAACGTTTCACGTACAAATGTAACAAATGTAATTCGATTTTACTGTTGGGTATTTCTGAACAAAGCCGTTAATGTTTCGTACACGCATGTAGAGAATAAATAAGCCTAAACAAAAATCCTCTTGTTTCAAAATTATGAACAACAAAGTTGCCATATTAAAACAATAAGTAGCTAATTTCGAGCAACTCAAAAGCTTAAGTAAACTGGAAATTAATTGAGTTGTGTAATTAAACAATTTATTAAACCTTCGTTAAAGTCCGTCGCTGTCCACTCTCTTCGTAACTATTGGTGAAAAATTGTACTAAGCTACCATTAAAACATCAGCTTCATTTATTATGAGTTAATTCAGTGGCGCCCCTAAAAATGGGGTTAAGTTATGTAGCAGGCTCGGACAGGTAAACTTTTCGAGGTAATGTTTTATTTGTTCCTCTGTTAGCGAGAGTGACTTAGTATTTATTTTTGAGTGTGTCCGACAACTAAGGGCAGTTTTCAGAAACAATTACTGTGTAGGAAGAATATTGTAATACTGAAATTTGTGAATTTGTCCTTGTTGATAGGTACTTCAAACTTTTTGATATATTTGGAACCTATGAATATATGATAAATACACCATAATATTCGGTAGTGGTTTTATAGCGGTTTTCGATATACTCGTATCAATAAAAATATAAAATTTGCTTATTTAGTTTAACTTTAAGCAACTATAAGTCAAAGTCGGTTGTTGTTTATTCGGAGAAAATTAAATTATTATTCTCTTGAAAGCCATTTGTTCTAGTTTGTGCGAACATTCCTGATGCACTGGAGAAACGTGGCAACTCCAAGAACATCCTAAAGCTGTTGCTGTATTGTATATTCTATTGTAAGTGTACCGCTGCACAGTTTTTATGTAGGTAAGTGACACCCAGAAGCTGCTCGAGTAAAAGGATTGGCGTAAAGCGTAAAAATTGGTCTCTTTTCTTCTTATTTTTTTTTTGTTATTTAATTTGCTTATAATTTTGTGAAGTGGTGTTACTTTTATTGAAGTGTGTTTCCTTTTACTCTTTATTAAGACTTGTTTTGTTTTCTCTTCTTAAATGTTATTTTTATTATTGTCTAAGATTAAGGCCTACCTTTGTATACTGTTTCCTGTCCGTGCACGGTTGCCTGGTAGAGATAAAGCTCTAAGCGATAAAGCCGCCAATTAGAATGCTGAGTTAATTGTATGTCTTTTCGATGGAATAAAGGACAAGGCGGTATTAGATCATGCAAATCAGTTGCACATTCTCCGAAGTGTATCCTATAAAAACCCGATAGGCTAGCAATTTGTCGGCGACGTTCAAGACTCTGTAGTCTTTTTCGCACAAGAGTATCGTTGCCTATGAGTCTTTTGGCACGTATCTCGATCGATTCCAGAGCATCCAGCTGATACTTAGCCGATCCATCCCAAAGGTGCGAACAGTTCACCTTTCAATAGATATATATATATATATATATAATATGGAAGATTGAGTGTAAAGGAGTAACAAATAACTTCTATGTACTTCGAAAACATAAACGTCATATCTTTTGTACCAATTCCGACAAATTCCAAAAATGAATAGGTTTCTTCAATTATTTTTTCATTTAATGAATAAATCTGTAAAAGGAAACGAAAAGTTAATGAACCCACTTTTTTTGTAAGCACAATGTAAACATACCGACAAAACATTTCCAAAGGGAAAACGAATTTTGGTGGTCGTTTTGTTGAGCTTGATTCTATTCAATGGTCCAAAAGAACGTTATTCAGAGAAAAATGTTTACACGCATTATATTACAAGAAAAAAAGTAGGAAAATCTCAGTTTATTAGACTGTGAAAAAAGATTTTGTATGTACCTATCCAGAATAATGTTTTCAACCTCGTGATAATTAGATTACATTTAGCTCACGCAAACCGATCTATGACATGCGTTCATCACAATGAGACAGACTAAATAAAAGAAAACTGCTAGTTCGGTCTATCATTTGTAGTACCTACCACCTGAGCTACCGAGCTTAGCTCGGTTTTTCATTGCTTGAAAACATGGATAAAACGACGTTTTTTAAGAAATAAAAATCGTTGGAAACGTTTCCGCCGTTCAGATTTTGTAAATACTAGACTAGCGGCCCGCCCGGTTTTTCCCCATGGTACATATGTAGCCTATCAAGCATATCCAATGGAGAAATAATGTTTTAAATCGGTCTAGTAGTTCCTGATCGGGCACGTATGCCGCCGAGGAGAGGTGGCTATTGAGCGACTTGTGGTCCAGGGAAAGGTTGAGGGTACCAGACCACGAGGGAGATCGCCTATGAGGTGGACTGACCAGATAAAAGCGGTGGTAAATGGTTCATCATCAGTACATGAATGCACAAGAAAGGCGGCCATCAGAGAGGAGTGGCGACGTGTTGTAAAGCTTGCCACACTAACACCTGAAGTGATGACCACGACCACCCTGTCAAGAGTGATACCGACCAAGAAGAAGAAGTAGTTCCTGATGTTAGCACATTCAATCATAATTCTTCAGCTTTATAATATAACTAGCGATCCGCCCCGGGTTGGCCCGTGGTACATTATAAAACTATAGCACTTACATATCCAACGGTAAAACCTTTTTTTTATTTATTGTGGGTGGCTCTCGTCGTCGTCCATAAGTCTCGACGTCATGTCTACATAAAAAATCGTATTTAAACGTGACGTCACTCGAAACTTCTAAGCACTAAATCTCCGTCATATTTAATTTGTGACACAAAACAAAACATACGTGCGCAATTTTTTTTTATCATCTAACTGACGGACTAATTTTTTTTTTTTTAGTCAATATCTATTTCTTATTTACGTCAATATTTTCATAATATCACATTCACCACCGTCAATAAATTAATACCTGATCTTTATCAAAATAATAAAATGAAATTATTTGCGTTGGTACTAAGTTTGATTTATTTGACCTAATTTGTCAATTTATTTTGGGACTCTTTCATCCAATTTGTAATTATTGTCTAAGCTCCCAATCTTTACCTAATTAAAGACATCTAATGACCGCCGCCGCCGCTTAATTGAAGTCCCAAAAAAACATTCGGCTTCAACGTGTTTCTTATGACGACATAAAGCCCGCAAAATTAAGCAATTGGTGATGGCATAATTATGGGTAGCTCCACATGGTCAGATTTCTATCATCATCATCATCAGCCGCAAGACGTCCACTGCTGAACATAGGCCTCCCCCCTAGATTTCCACAACGAACGGTCCCGCGCAACCTGCAACCAGCGGTTTCCAGCGACCTTTGTTAGGTCATCTGTCCATCTAGTGGGAGGCCGTCCAACACTGCGTCTTCCAGTTCGTGGTCGCCACTCGAGAACCTTTCTTCCCCATCGGTTGTCAGTTCTACGAGCGATGTGGCCTGCCCATTGCCACTTCAGCTTGCTTACTCTTTGAGCTATGTCGGCCACTTTCGTTCTTTTGCGAATATCCTCATTACGGATTCTGTCGCGCAAAGAGACTCCGAGCATAGCTCTCTCCATAGCTCGCTGTGTGACTTTGAGCTTTGTTATGAGGCCCACAGTTAAGGACCACGTCTCAGTTCCATAAGCCATCACTGGCAACACGCATTGGTTAAAGACTTTTGTCTTTAGGCATTGGGGTATTTTGGACTCAAAGATGTGCCGAAGTTTCCCGAACGCTGCCCATCCGAGTTGGATTCTTCGCTGGACCTCTTTGTCGAAGTTGGATCTACCTAATCGGATCTTTTGACCCAGGTAGACGTATTCGTCAACAACTTCGAGTGTGGTATTCCCAACATTAACCGGTACAGGTGAGACATGAACATTTGACATGACCTTCGTCTTGTCCATATTCATCCTCAAACCTACCTGCTGGGATACTCTACTGAGGTCCCTGAGCATAGCACCGAGGTCCTCCAGCGACTCCGCCACAATGACTATGTCGTCGGCAAATCGAAGGTGAGTGATGCATTCGCCGTTGATATTGATGCCGTATCCGTTCCAGTCCAGTAGCTTGAAAACATCTTCCAGCGCGGCAGTGAACAGTTTCGGAGATATAACATCTCCCTGTCTCACGCCTTTCTGTAGCTGGATGTGTTTTGTGCACTGGTCCTGTAATCGGACAGACATTGTGGCTTTGCTGTAGATACACTTCAACACTTCGATATAGCGATAGTCGATGCGGCATCGCTGAAGAGACTGAAGCACTGCCCAGGTCTCGATGGAATCGAAGGCTTTCTCATAGTCCACATACGCTATACATAGTGGCCGATTATACTCCTCGGTTTTCTGTATAATCTGCCGAAGCGTATGGATGTGGTCTATGGTACTATAGCCTTTTCGGAAACCGGCTTGTTCGGGTGGCTGGAAGTCGTCAAACCTGCGTGCGAGACGATTCGTGATTACCCTCGAAAACAACTTATAAACGTGGCTCAGAAGTGAGATGGGTCTGTAGTTCTTCAACAAGGTGTTGTCACCTTTTTTGAAGAAGAGCACCACCACACTTCTGCTCCACGCTTCTGGCGTATTACCGTCAAGTATGACGGAGTCGAATAGCCTCTGGAGGACTTTAAGTACCGGTTTTCCACCCGCTCTCAGAAGCTCAGTCGTAATTCCGTCATCGCCAGGTGCCTTGTTGTTCTTAAGTTGTTTGAGGGCCATCCTAATCTCATACAGGCTGACTTCCGGGATGTCTTCGGTAAAGTGTCGGGTCAGCTTGGCTCTGGGGTCTTTTGCCATGCTAACGACAGGTTGTGCTTGTGTAGAGGTGTATAACTGTTCATAGAACCTCTCAATCTCCTCCAAAATCTCGGGCTTCGACGAGACGACGTTACCACTATCGGTCTTCAGTTTGGTCAATTGACTTTGCCCAAGATTTCTAAAGCAAGCCCAAGATTGCCCAAGATTTCTATAGATGATATAAATTAAGATGATTGGGTCACATGAGATAAAAAGAAGAAACAAAAAAAAATTCCTCTGAAAAAACAAAGACCGACTTCAATTTAAAATCAAATTCAGACACTCGACTAAATTTCATTAGAAGCTATGACTACGTCGTCCACATACATAAATATAGTAAACTATTTTGTACAAAAAATTAAACCGACTTCAAAATCACAAATAGGCACTCAAAAGCGAAAAATAAACTGACATATTTACTACCAGCTGTGACCCGCGGTTTCACCCGCGGCTATTTGAGGAAAATCTCTACTAAAATATCCATTGCTATAAAAAGCTATGATCAGTAAAATAGCTATACGAAAAGAATAAAGAAACGCTACGTAAAAGTACTGGGTTCTAGTAAAATGTGTTTTATAGTACAGGTATTTAAAAGTACTTCTGTATATACGATATTTTTAGTTTTTTAATTCTTGGGGTAGAAGAACAAATTTGTTTTCTCTGTAACCTGATGATCTTGATAACGCTTCAGATACCTTAGTAGTTGTTCGTATGAAAAACAGTCTTGGCGCGAAGAATCGATTTTTAGGTGCTTAAATGTTTTCCCCTGTGCTTTAATAATAGTTTCAGCATACGACTACTTAACGGGAAACTGACTTATTTTTAAATTAAAAGGCAAATGGTGCCATTTTATGTGAAGGTAATGCATTAACATACCATTGCGCTTGAAGGGAATAGTCGATTTGTGTCGGATTCGACACCATGCCCTACCGGCCCTACCCTACCGGCTAAAACGTCGGCAGTATTAATTCATCTTTGCCACAAACCGCGCAAACACCGGGATGTTCGCGCACTCTTCTGTGAACCCGCCGCGGGACAATGCACACCGTGGTCACCAGAGTGGGTACCAGACAGCTTCACATCTAGACACCCTTTGTCTCTCACGGCGGGCCAAATGGTCGGCCTCGTCACCTACCACTATCCGACTGAAGAGGACGGGGACAGCAGCTCACCGATATACCGGTACTCTTCTTCCTCTACACTCCCACCGCGTTCGCCATCATACGTTGGCGACCACCCAAGGCCTGAGTGGGCAGGGAGAGTGGTGCACCGTTATACCGGTATTCCTCTTCAGCCTCTCATCTCATTCATCCTCTTCTCTACGGTCACGGTGCATACCACCAAACATCGCGGCACGTCTCATTCGCGCCGACACCGTCTACGCCGCGCAACTTCCTCCTGACAGCATTGCTAGGAACGCAAGGCTTGGAGCCTATAGCCCTGGTTACCAGTCCCACCGCGGGTTTCTCTTAACTTCACTGTGGATGATCAGGCCACGGCTACTGAACCCCTCGCCTCGTCTATGCGGTATCCCCTCGGGAAGGAAGCAAAAGGTATCTCGTAGAGCAATCGGCGGCTGTCCGCTGTCTTCTTTCTATTCGCCGCGGTCGTTTAATATAGTTAAAAAGTATGTGCCTTTTTTAACGTGGGAGAATACATTTACGCATGGTCACGCATTAGCATAGTGATGGCCGCGGTTCCGCTTCTGTGGCTACATCGCCTCGAGAACCCTCATCTGGAAGACAACGCTAAGAAACATCACTGTACCACGTGCTCACAATAAAGTGGTCTATTATTTTGTTGCAGAGTTATTTTAAAACTAAGATATTTCCTAAAATATTCATTAAAATCAAATAATACCAAGGGCAATTTTGTTCAAAATTATTTATTTGTGATAAATAATGTACTCGTTTGGATAAATGTTTATCCGAACATCGTGTTTATAAAAATACCTCCGCAAACAATGCATTTTTCTTGTTCTTTTTAGGGTTCCGTAAAACGTAAAAACGGAACCCTTATAGATTCGTCATGTCTGTCTGTCTGTCTGTCTGTCCGTCCTTATGTCACAGCCACTTTTTGCCGAAACTATGAGAGCTACACTGCTGAAGCTTGGTAAGTAGACGTATTCTGGGAACCGCATTAAGAATTAAACAAAAAAAAATAAAAAAAAATAAAAAATAGGGTTGCCCCCCTTACTGAGAACTGAAACTCAAAAATTTTTTTTTTCGTCAAACCTACACGTGTGGGGTGTCTATCGATAGGCCTTCAAAAATGATGTTGAGGTTTCTAAAATCATTTTCGTCTACACTGAATAATTTGCGCGAGAGACACTTCCAAAGTGGGAAAATGTGTGTCCCCCCCCCCCCCCTCTAACTTCTAAAGTAAGAGAATCAAAAATGCATTATTGACAATTTGATTACCTAAAATGACGTAACCTTCATATCGACGGTAAAAACCAAACCTGCTGTAACCCACAAAATGCAAAATGTTCACCAGAGCCAAAAAACTTTTGAGATTTTACAAAAAAATTCATAACTCAAAAACTATTATTCCTATAAATGTAATTTTTAGAAACAAAATGCATTATTTAATTGTTTATTAAATAAAATAACTAAAACTAACCAAAAGTTTGTTTTTGTTTATGTTTTTGTGGGTTACAGCAGTGTCACTTTTTTTTCTGTTACGCAAAAATGCTGTAAATGAAGAAGACAAATGTATGGACTGCTCCAAAAGAAGCATTTTACATTTAAGCAATATCGTCTTAATAACGTACGGCACTTATTTAGTTTTGAAAATTATGTCGTAAATAACATTAGTATTAATGCCTCGGTACACTTAATTGTCGTTAATATCAGAAATTATGAGAGGTCAGTAAAATAAAAACGTTGTAAGTATGGGATGATATAAATTTGACATTATTTTAATATGTTTAGGAACAATCACCACTACTAAATCAAGTTTTTTTTTCAATTTAAAAACAATCAAAAAACACTTTGAAGCACAAAAAGCACAAAATCGGAAATTAAGAACTTTAGGTAACCTATCTTCTGTTTAAGGGCTTCGGATCGACCGTGATGCTGAACCATGATGATAATGTTAGGTAATACACCTGCCCATCACACTATCACGCGGCTATTGGAACATTAAAAATCCCAATCATTACCTAGGATTGTGCTGCAGTCGCCTGCGTCCTGCAGAAATCGTTCCGTCCTAAAAGATGGTTTATCTAAATATCCTATAATTTTGGCAGAAATATTGTCCTTCAAATCAGAACACAGCGATGTTTGCGTATTACTACTTGCCAGTAGATCAATTGGCGAAAATATGCTACCTACTTTTCCACTGGAGAAGTAGAGTAAATAAATACGGGCAGATATTTAAAACACAACACCATCTGACCCCAAACTTATTAAAAATTGTATTATAGCATCCAAAAAGCTGATATAATACCTAAACAAGGTTATTGGTAATCAGCTTGCATCCTTTTAAGGCCATATAAAGTACACAAAATACTCAGTCTTCTTCAAAAATGGTGTCAAAACCCTTTTGAAGAACTATCGACCAATATCCCTCCTGAGTTGTTTTCACATGTTGCTTTATTCGAAGACTCAACAAGTTTCAACCACCAGAATAGGCCGGAATTCACAACGTGTATAGGACCATAGACCACATTGACATCGTGCGGCAAATCATACAGAAGAACAATGAATCCAATCAGCTCCTTTGTTTGGCGTTTTCAGACTAGTAGAAGGGATTTGACTCGGAGGAAACCCGGTCTGTCCTGGAATCCTTACAGCGATGTCAAATTAACTGGCGATATATCGATATGATAATATGTTTGACGCCGCTACAATGATCATTCAAGTTCAAAACTTGCAGATGAATGATCCACCTGCGACGAGAAGTGAGACAAGAGAACGTAATCTCCCCAAAATTGTTCTCAAACGCATTGAAGGATAATATCTAGGACATTGGATTGGACTGGATGTGGCATCAATATAAACGGTGAATACACCTGTCACCTACGATTCGCAGACGACATTGTTATGATGGCCGAAACGCTGGAAATACAAGAGATGCTGAATAGCTTAGCTGAATTTTCCCAACGCATCGGTGTCCAAATATTAGATGAAACCAATGTTATGGTGAACGAGCTCCTAACTATGGGATCGGTTGCCATAGCCAGGTAACGCTTTTACTTGGAAAACAATTTCAAATGTGAGTCCATGAAGACGATTCAGCTAGGCTGTGTAGTGTTTAGGAAACTCTCTCTTCTCGTCACCCATCCCACAAAGCCAGAAGACGAAAGTTTTCAATCAGTGCGTTCTACCGGTCATGATCTACAGTGCTGGAACGTAGAAACTGACACTTAAGACCGTCCACAAGTCCATTAAGGTCGCACAGTATACTATGGAACGAGCTGTGCTTGGTGTCTCTCTGAGGGATCATATTCGAAATGAAGTCATCCGTCATCCGTTATTGACAAAGCTCAACGTCTTAGCAAACTGAAGAGGCAGTGGGCTAGTCATTTCTGTAGGAGGGCCGATAACCGTTGGGGTAGACAAGTTCTAAAGTGGAAACCGTGATTAGGTAAACGTAGTGTAGGAGGTCCTGAAACCCAATGGAGTGACGACATACGTATGGCTGCAGGCAGTGGTTGGAGAAGAAAAGCCGACAACAGGGCTGAGTGACGTACCATGGGAGATGCCTATGACAGTAGCAGCGAGCAGTAGACTAGAATGCGCTGATGATGATGATGTAGGTATTAAGTTTTAACAAAAGTTGTAAATCAAGTATTGTTTGTTTAAATACATAGAATATGATCTTAAATGGATGCAGGCTGATTAGCAGCACCCTTGTAAAGTTAAAAATACATACTCATTATACATAGAAATATCATGACACAAAACAAATATGTATTTGTTTTCATCTTACAAATATTTGCCCTGGGTGGGAATCAAACCCACGATCCTCGGCTCGCAGACAACTTACTACCAACTAAGCCACGAGGCCAGGCGAGGTACCACCAGTACAAAAATCGCGATAAATTTAACTTTTTCCAGGATAAAAAGTATCCCATGTTTCAGGAGTTCAGCAATTTAGGCATGAAGAGGTAATAGATAATTTAAGTTACTTTTCACATTCATAATTTCTTTTACTTTTCTATTCCAAATTATATTTCTAAATTAGTTGAAATGATTTAAGATAAAATAAAAAACATTGATGAGGCATTCATATTCATCGTCAAATCACTTAAGTTTATAAATTGAATCTAATTCGGTAGTAAAGCACAACAACAGCACACTCGCCAAGTGTCACACAGTAACGTATATCACTGAACGACGTGGTGATCCGCGGTGCAACCGGCGCGAACGTATTTTACAATGGCGGTAAATGAGCAAAATCTGCAGATGGCTATCGTGTTGAAAATAGCTTAAATAAAAAAGTGCGGTAAATTTTAGTGAGCTTAAGTTGGCGTAACTAGTGATTGTCTATAACACCACATGTATATAAAATGTAGTAAATTAAAATTACCCACGTTTGATTATATAATAGATGTAGTAAATACCATACTTTACTTAATTGTTATGAGCAATTTTGCTGTAACCCACAGTCCTCAACATTTCATGATGCTGTTATTACAATGCACACATAATTTGCAAAAGGGAAATTGTTGTAAATAGCAAATGAAAGAAAAAGGCCGTTTTTGTGTTGTTTACAGCAAGAGAAATGTTATCTTTTTTGAAAAATTGAAAAAAATTCAATGCTGTACAAAAATTTCTAGAGGTCGTAGAGCCACGGGAGTGGTACCATTCGACGCAGTATTTTTTTCTGATTCTGCAAAAAAAAATTTTGCCAAAGGTGTGGTTTACAGCAGGTTTGGTTTTTACCGTCGATATATAGACCGACATGTCCTGTCATCTGTCATCAGACTTCAGCGCATACCAAGGAGAATGGCACACGCAGCTAAAGCTCTCGAAGAGAAATATTTTTCCCCGTTTTTGTTGCATTCTTCAACCCCCAACCCCTTTTCTGCAATAAAAAGTAGCCTATATCCTTTCTCGGGGTCTAGTCTATCTGTGTACCAAATTTCATTAAAATCAGTTCACTGGTTTAGATGGTAAATCATAAAAGACAGACAGACAGACAGAGAGAGTTACTTTCGCATTTATAATATTTGTAAGGATATGTGCTACTCACTCATATATTTGAATTCGGTGCCAGTCTTAACCGCTTAACATCAAGAGATGGCAGTCAAGTGTAAACCAATAAAAGTAAATATATATATATATATATATATATGCTTATTATAAATATGCAGATTGCCGCTAACTCAAAAAAAAAAACAGTGAAGCAAAACATCGAGATGAAACCAGTACCCAGAAACTTTCGAGGTCATGTGTCTACACCAACCCGTACTTGACCAGCGTGGTGTATTATGGCCTTGGCTCTCTCCTTGCGAGAGAAGTCCCCGAGTCCCAATAGCGGGAAAATTTAGTGGACAGCTTATGCTGATACATAGATTAATTAGACACCACACGTAGCATAACATGTACCGATTCGAACAAAAGCACTCAAATCATGTGTGCTACAAATCACCTTAATTACTTAGGAATGTTAAGAGGATCAATCAACGCTAAGCGATCCGTCGTTAGCTTCCTGCATGCTTAGTTGACTAAACTGTTTGCTTGCTATATAATTCAATCCGCTAATCGGAAATCGCAATTAATCAGTCTAATAGACTGAATTTACTTAGCCTAATCAATCCTTTGACGTTTAGGTTTCTCGTTATAATCCCAGCCTCCCAGCTCTTTATGTGTGTGTGTATTATTCTTATGAGCTTAAGACACCACAGATGGCTTATTGTTTATTTGTACCACAAATATCTTCTTAATACAACGTCCATACAATGTCTTAAAAGCTACTAAAAATTGAAACTTATATCTATACTAATATTATAAAGCTGAAGAGTTTGTTTGTTTGTTTGAACGCTAGGATCTCGGAAACTACTAGACCGATACGAAAGATTCTTTTTTTGTTGGATACTCCATTTATCGAGGAAGGCTATAGGGTATATAACATTACGCTACTATCAATAGGTACGGAGTATGAGTGAAGAATGTAAAGAAAACGGGGAAAAATATTTCTCTTCGAAAGCTTTAGTTCCGTGAATTTAAATTCTCTTTGGTCGCTGAAGTCTGTGACAGCGCGTGTCTACATTTGAAGTTTGTGTCATTTGAAGTAATCAAATTTGTTTACAACAATGCATTGTTGCTTATTAACGTATTTTTAGGGTTCTGTAAAACGTAATAAAGTGGCCAGCAATGGATATTTTAGTATGGATTTTCCTCAAATAGACGCGGGTGAAACCGCGGGGCACAGCTAGTAAATGATAAAGTTCAGAGTACACTCGTATATAAATATATTATTACGATTCGAAAACACGATTCCATAAAATAATCTTAATAGAAACAAATACAACATTTAAGTACCTACTTCATATCTATTATTTAGTAAAGCGTAGTTTTCTTCATAAATGCAAACAATCAAATCATTTGAACAAGTATGAAGTTTTTTTTTACTTTTATATGTTTATACACTTGACCGGTATCTTACCTGATGTTAAGCGACGATGCGGTCTAAGATGGATCGTGCTTACCTAGAAAAAACCGATTCACTCCCGATTTGAAGACATTATGATTGTAACCATCGGGGAAAATTCCCTCCGGCAACCCATTCCACAGCCTAGACGTTCTTTTCACATAAGTAGAGTCAAACCTTTTTAAAATATAATATAATCCATATAATATATCCATATAGTATATTATAATATTATAATATACTATATGGATGTATATAGTATATTATAATATACTATATGGATGGTTACAATCATAATGTCTTCAAATCGGGAGTGAATCGGTTTTTTCTAGGTATAGTATATATATTATATTATAGTATATTATAATATACTATATGGATACCTACAAATCATACCTATAAATAATCATACGTAATTATTTTTTCAAATAACCATTATTTTGTTTGTAAGGAGAAAAAAAACCTACAATTTGCGCTATGAGCCAACAAGCGTTACTTTTTTTTATCAGTACCGCATCGGCTGCTGAAGCATGTTGGGCCCTTACAGATTTCACGGATCATTCACCATGAAACGATATTTCTATTTTGTTTTTCTGGGAGTCTGATAGAAAATAGAACTGTAAAAAACGGAAATGAATTTGTTTAAAAAAATCACATGGACATAAAACAAAAGAAATTAGAATCATTTTTAAGATTATTTGTTTGCAAGACTCACATGAACCTTTACCCGTTGATTCAGTACATTTGCTACGGTACATTTAAAAAAAAACAAGAAGAGGAAAAAAAATGAAATAAACTCTATATATACTATTATTCAATAACTTTATGTAATGTCACGTAGGTACTTATGTATTCTAGGTACCGATGAGTTAATTAGTTTTTAGTTAGATTTGTAGATTGGCAAAATAATTAGTAAGAAATCAAAAGTATTTTGTGCTTTTGATCAAACAAGGGTCTCATTTGTAAACGAAATCTGGTTTACAAGTTTCCAGTAATAAAAACAAACTTAGTAATATTTTTGCAAAACCGTATCTGAGCCGTGGTCCTAATTACAAAAACAAACCATTTTAACTAGATTCACGTTACGTTGAATCCCAGCGGTTCTTGGGGTAAATTAATACCGGCCAACGGATACGTTTTGGTGGGAGACACTATCGAAAACGCAGTTAATTTTTTTTTGTTTTTTTTTTCAGGTACTACAGTCGCGACATCTATTGCGCAAAGATAAACTTCTTGGCAACTTTAAACTGGATGTGGGGACCGTTTTCAATCAACAAGGTACGTGACATTTATTCCATTGTGCCTAATGGATATACGATACGTTTTTTACCTAACTTTTTGGAGATGGGGTTATATGTAGGCGATATTGTATCTACTTCGTGGCATCTAAGTTCTACAATAAAACAATATTTTCACAAAGTCCGTGAATCTACCTCCTTGTGAGATAGCGTTCCGAGTCACAGTTGTGGGAATTTAAGGGTATTATACTTGATACTGATACTTGAACACAACTGGTGTGGCTGTTAACCGAATAAATAAATAAGAATGGTCATGACGGTGTGGCGAGGAGTGAACAAAAATGGTAGCTGAGGCAAGGAAAACGGAGCGTTGAACATACACCAGCAAGATGGGTTGACGATATTGTAACTATCGCGGGTCGAACCTGGACTCGATTAGCACGGGACCGAGTCAGACAGCAAAATAAGAGAGAGGCGTAGGTATACTCATTAGTGGAGAAAGGTGTTGATGATGATCGTGGTCATAAACCCAAGACGTACGATTTGGCAAATGTTGGGGCAGCTCAAACTTTCCCTCACCATCGAAGAGAGCAACTACTCGGTTAAGAATTCAAAAAAGAATAACGTAAGTTACCATTTTTTCAGCTGTGACGTAAGCTTGAACGTAATACCCCGTTTACATTATTCCAGTCCAGCGATCGAATCCAGCGCTGGATTGCTTACTGGAATAATGTAAACCGGCACTGGAAAGCATCAATCCAGTGCCAATGCCTTCCCGTGCCGGTTTACATCATTCCAGTAAGCAATCCAGCGCTAGATTCGACCGCTGCACTGGAATAATGTAAACCTACCCAGTTTACATTATTCCAGTCCAGTGATCCAGCGAGAATCCAGTCCAAGTCAAAATAATATTTTTCTTAGCAGAAACTCGTAGAAATAATGTTTTCCTTTTTCACGGATACAATGTAAATGTAATTTATACTTTAATAATACTTGCTTTAAACTTGAAAGTATACTTGAAATTAGAACGTAGTATTGGTTAGTACTTCAAAAAATAATAGACAAAAATCTTTTTCTATAAAGAAGTGCATAATACCATATATTTTTAACTAGCAGCGCCCCGCGGTTTTACCCGCGTAATTCACAGTCCCGTTATTCTCTCAGGATAAAATGTAGCCCATTGCCCGTAGCTTATGTATTCTTCCAGACTATAATCTAACTGAGATCCAAATTTCAGTTTAATCCGTTCATACATTACAACGTGATTGAGCAACAAACATCCAAGCATTGACATTTATAATATGAGTAGGATTATATAGAAAAACACCTAAAATCCACAAAAAAAACATAACACTTCCATGTATATTATGACACAGATATGCATATGCCAAACCTCCATTTGTTTATTTAAATTATGGTCCAATTTTGACCATAGGGTGATCACTAGTATTAATTAATGGGCGAAAGAAAATGGGAATTTCCAGATAGCCATAGGTTATACCACAGAACAGATATCTGTTCTGTGGGTTATACTAGTATATAAAAACGGAGTAGACCAAATTATGACGATACTATATACAAAGCTGGGAGGTTGGGACGGGCTGCTAAAGTATTATAATATGCGAGGTAGTACAAGGTATAAAACTACATGGAAAAGGCGTGTTAAACTGGTACTTCCTAAACCACGGTCGTAATAAGGTAGCACGCCAAGATACGTGTATCGATTTATACATAAATAAAATTAAAAGTTATTTATTTGTAAATACAAGATGTACACGTCTAATAAAATATAAAAATAATTAAATACAACTCTCATCGCTAAAATCGTCCCCATCTCTACTAATATTGTAAAAGCGAAAATAACTTTGTCTGTCTATTACGCTTTAACTACTGAACCAATTTAATTGAAGCATGGAACAGAGATTTTTTTACCGCGTGTAGGTTTTCGTTTGACCGCCATTTCTGCTGATGCTAAGCGACGGCGTACCCAGTCGAGGATGACGACAGAAAATAATACCTATTCTCCCTTGAAAAGTTCTAAATTGTATCTCTCAGATAGTCTAGATCCTGAGAAAGGGTAAAAACAACATTATAATGCAAAAAAAGGTTTGAAGGGTTGAAATAAGGGATAAAAGTTTGAATAAAACTTTCGTAAATTTTGAAGCGAGAACCTTGAAACTTACTTATTAGACTTTTTCATTCCAAATGAAACAAATTTTTGCAATTGTTTGACTAAAATAAATTATCGTGAAAATTTGAAAAAGTAGGGGAGACACCGCAGGACGCAGTTAGGTAGTTATAATTAGCAAAACCTTGGCATAGAAACTTGGAATAGTTGAAAATGAAAATGAAAAAACATTTATTTACGTAAACATAAACATACATAAACATATAAAATAATATACAATATAAAATAATATATAAATAAACATAGAATCCAGTTGGGCTGGGCAGGATTTGGAAAACTTCGTCGAGTCTTCTCGTCACCCATCTCACAAAGTCTTAAGACAAAAATGTTCAACCAGTGCGTTCTACCTGTTATGACCTACGGTGCTGAAACGTGGACACTGACAGTGAAAATGGTCCGAAAGCTCAAGGTCGCTCAGCGAGCTATGGAAAGGGATATGCTTGGGGTTTCTCTGAGGGATTGCATCCGCAATGAAGTAATTCGTCAGAGAACTAAAGTCACCGACATAGCTCAGCGTATTAGCAGACTGAAGTGGCAATGGGCCGGTCACATCTGTCGTAGACCCGATAACCGTTGGGGTAGACGGGTTCTGGAGTGGAGACCGCGAATCGGTAAACGTAGTGTAGGACGCCCTGAGACTAGATGGAGTGACGATATACGAAAGGCGGCTGGTGGCGGTTGGAAACGCAAAACTGAGGATCGGGCTGAGTGGCGAAATATAGGAGAGGCCTATGTCCAGCAGTGGACGAACACGGGCTGATGATGAGAAACATAAACATGGTCCTGTATAGCAAGTCAAGTTTTACGAAGTAGGTATAGCTTATGTTCATGGGTGGGACAACATCATAGAATATACTGTAGCTCCCGCACTAGGCAACGCCTGTGACGCGGGAACCAAATACGGATTTCCACAAATGTTAACACCTCTAATTTTACAAAACATAAAATAAATTTAAAACAAGTTCAGGAACAGCCAAAATTTTTTTTTTTTTTATAAAATTACGGTTAAACTAAAAGTAAACAACACAATAAATACCTTTCTACATACACTTATACACGAATAGTTACAAAATAAACATGCCCAATTGTTTTGTTAATGCTGTGCTTACAGAAACAATTTATGTTTTAAACCAATTTCTATCTATCTACCAAACACATTCACAATGGAGGAATAAAATGGCATAGCGAAAGTAAAATCAAGATATAACCTTTAGCAAGTCCTCAGTTGTTTGAATATATTAATTGGTAATGTTTTTAACATTATTTTTATGGATAATAAATAGGCTTGTGCTAGACCGTAATCGTGGCCGATATAAATATACACAATAGCGCAAGCTTGTGCAAAAAAAAACCAATTCACGCTGAATTTCACGACACCCCAAATATGTTTCTATTAAGATGTTCTGACTATAAAAGTAAAGTCAAGCCTCGTTTGAGTCTTTGCAAATCCAGCCAAAAAACAAAATCGCTTTTTCGAGTACAAACAGTCTGATAGAACAGAGGGGTCTTCCTCTCCAAAATGTATGCGATAGAAACGAATAAACTGGCGGAAAAAATATTCAAGATGGCCGCTAGCACAAAATAAATGGCAATTTTCTTTTTCTTTTCAGAGCTCCCTTCAATATGGTTATCAAATGGAAGAGCTCGACTAGTAAAATACTAAATGTATACTCGTATACATCACAAATTTCATACCAAAAGATGGTAGACATCGCAATGTTTTTAAACTTTTAATTTAATCTGTTATCACCGTTACGGTCATAATAAGTAGCCGTAGCCGGCTAGCAATTCCGTTCTAACTACGTCTCACTGTCACTCTTCTTTAGAACCAGCTTTACAGTTGAAAGAAAAGGCCTGTTAAATAATAATAATAAGTAGTTCAAAAAACTAAAAACAAGCTTTTAGCACGCACTTTGGAGTTAGGTTACTTGATTATTTTTTTGGTATCCCATTCAGCAAATCCTTTCACTTAATACCCATATCATAGGGGTGCATTTCAAATGGCCTGTCCGCCATCTTGGACGTCCGCCATATTGGATTTAAGTCACGTTACATTTTTTTTCGAATTCCTGACAGCAAACCCTTTCATTTGATATCCATATCATGGGGGTGGATTTCAAACAGCCAGTCTGCCATCTTGGGGATGTCGCCATATTAGATTTGAAACTACGTTTCTAGTTAGACGTTTCGACGTTAGCTAGTCATGTATTGTCATTAGAACTCAGAGAGTGTGCAAAATTGTATCCTAATCGAAGACCGGAAAGTGGGTCAAATTAAGACTCGAAGATTTTCTTACATACATAGTTATTTACAAGACGTGAAGCTAGTAAAAGCGTGTTAATAAGGGTAGCTTTGACGCACTAATTGAAATACTGCAGTGTAGAGCTGCCAATGCTAGTATGCGGACTGATGGAAGAAATCTGCGGTTGCGGTCCGTTTGGACTGAATGTTATATTGTACTAAAACCGTAATGAACAAATCTCAAAATTACCTTTTCCCATAATGACTGAATTTCAAAATGTCTTTGATGTGTAATGTCCGATAATCATAATGTCTCACGGGACATGTACAATCAGGCGCAACTTCAGTACTGCATGCCAGATTATTTTATAATCTTTAGTGGATAGACCAGAAAACTATCATTGTTTCATCAAAGTACCATCACCAAAATTGTCCAGCTGTTCTGTTCTCAACATATTTTCCTCCAATTAGCGTTGCAGTATCTTCTCATTCGCCATATTTCTCATCTAAGGTATATAGGTGACGAGTACAGTGCAGTGCTAGTTAATGATTTTGACTCTTTATGTTCCAATAGATGCGTGTCACTGTGCTGTTATGTGGCAGGCATGTTGCTTACCATCAGGCACGTGTCCTGCCGTCTCGTCAGTCTGTACCAGGGGTTCCCAAACTTATTTTGTCTGCTGCCCACTTTAAAAATTAAATTCTTTTTTGACATCCCATTATTTCATATGCTTAATAACCACTATAATTTCAAATTCAATTAATAATCAAGTTGTGACCTATATTAGTGGGCGTTCAACATTCATACTTATTAATTCATAATACTATTTATATTTGCATCAGATTTAATTAATACCATTAAATTTTCATCAGCTTTCATCCAGCTCATCATGTTTATGTTAAACTTAAGAATAGAAATTGTTTTTTTGCTTAATAATATAATATTATTTCATTTTGAGCTTTTAAAATAACTATACTTCAATTTGACAGTTTTATTTCTGGCATTCTAGAATAAGTACATTTTGAAATTCAGTCATTATGGGAAAAGGTCATTTTGAGATTTGTTCATTACGGTTTTAGAACAATATAACATTCAATCCAAACGGACCGCAACCAAATCTGCGTGATGGATGTAACCTAGTCTCGAACTGGTTTTTGTGTAAAATAGAAGGAGGAAATATTCATTATTAAGTAGTACAACTTTGTTTATACTTATACACACATTTTTAGGGTACCGTACCTCAAAAGGAAGAAACGGAACTTACTATTTACGTATTTATTTTTTACAGCTTTTATGCGGGAATTTTCAAAAACCTTAAATTTCTAGTGACCTCACTTAATATACATACATTTTAGTATTTATAAAGTTATTGTACGGAACCCTCGGTGCACGAGTCCGAGTCGCACTTGGCCGGTTTTTATATTATAACTGAAACGCTTACGTTTGATCACCTGAGCGAAGATGGCGTCTATAATAGTTACACTGCGCTTTCTTGATATAACAGATTTACTAACGCGTTTAGAAAAACGAACACCGCATCTCGCTTTACTAAATGTCCGTTATGAGTATTATGTATGTGGTGGTGTCAAAACTTTTTCGTTCAAAATATTTGTTATCCACATATAATTATGTTATATTACTCATAAACAGTTGTTTGTGGCTTTGTATTATACTAATTTTGCAAATTGTTATCGCACTATTAAGGAAAACTAATCAGAGCCCTTGTAAAATTTTAGCGAACTTTTGCGACGCAAGCTAGTCTTTCAAAACAATATTTACGTAACTACATTCAACCTCTGCGAAGGTGTAGGTACCTACGTCTACAGCTACCGAGGGCCAGAAACTAATTGTGATTTCAGTGAGGCCTTGTGTTACTTAAGGCGTGACCCTGAAACGCTTCCGCTTTAAATTGGATTCCATACACTAAAAAGTTCATACGATTCATGTACAGAATTACATTTAGAGGGTCTTTGTGAGTTAACAGGTTTGTTAACTTCGTCATTCTCAGCTGCACCCCAATACATTCAGGAATCTAAGTTCAGACTCTACAACGCACCTTGGTTTAAGAAAACTGAGTTCTTAGATGTCCTTTAAAAATGTACGTATCTGAACGTATTTTTTTATTGTTACTAGATACGTGTATCGTACGTTCGTATCGTATGTTTACCACTAGTCCATTGTATACCGATGTTCGTATCTCATACTTTTCCCAATTCCATTTTATCCTAATTTAAGAAAGTAGATTTTGTACTCCATGTAGTAATATTCTGTCCCCACAAGTTACTTCACATTCCGTCCA
The DNA here is from genome assembly GCA_963693475.1 of Ectropis crepuscularia. NCBI lineage: Eukaryota > Metazoa > Arthropoda > Insecta > Lepidoptera > Geometridae > Ectropis > Ectropis crepuscularia. Next base: position 24,296,931 of record OY856338.1, read on the forward strand.
AACCTTTACTTCAAGGCCTTATGTCCTTGTGCGTTGTACTAGGCTATAAACTCCCAGTTTCATTTCTCATTGTTCCAACGAGGCTCATCACTCACTGAGTTTTTATAAAGTAAATATATTCATCAGGGTTCTTCTACCTTATAACATCTGCTAGAAATGAAGCGGCACGAGACCGTGATCCATGCAATTGTCGTAATTACACGGCACACAAGGAACTTCAAATACTACTCTAACAACTCTACGGAGCGGCGGCTATTGCCTGAGTTAAAGTTGCTAAATCACGCGTTTTCGATGCAGCTGCTAAAGCGCGCGTTTTTGCGTCAGCTGCTAAATCGCGCGATTTCGGTGCAAAAAGAAGCGTGCCTGGCCTCGGCCTTACATGAGGCTAGTTTTTCAAGCTAGTGTTAGCTTGTTAGTTACTGTCAAAATATCGCTGAGCACGCAAAATACTTCTAGCCTTAACGTCTCTCACAAATAAACAAAAAATGCTTTACACTTGAAGCTTTTCATAGATGTTCAATGAACTAATGTATGTACTAATATAACAAAATCGAATATCGAACAGACATAGCCTGGCGAAATGCAAAAATTGACTTTACTTTTTGAACATTCTTCTATTTTACCTACTTAGTTCTGAGAACTTAGGCACACTGAATTTTTTAAAAATAACTTTAATTGGTCCTATTAAATTAATATATAGCATAAAAAATCAAAACACAATCGAAATAAATTAACAGTTTAAAAAACACTAGCAAAACACGCTTGCCTATTTCCTAAGCCTTTCGGCTTCATCATCAGACCTTGAAACCTAATCGTGGCCAATGTTCATTACAACATTTTTCTAACAAATCCAAACACAGCTATGATACGATGTTCCATCATGAAGTTCTAGCTCATATCTTATGGCTCCTTCATCAGATCAGTTCGACAGTACCATATTATTGTATTGTCATCAGAACTACACAAGCTGCCAATTACATTCATGACGCTCCAATCGTTGGAAGATGGTTAAATTAGTTACCTTAAATTGCATTACATAGTTGGTTACATACAGGTCGACCTAATTAAAGCGTTTAAAAAAAAAGAAGACAAGAAAATTAGTGGATTCTATTTAGTTTTAATTATATTTTTAGTTATGTCGGTTTTGATCCTAGTCCGAGAGGCTACCTGCGTGTCCCGATAAATCGCAATTCCCGCCACTCAATCCCAGCCCAAGGGGAATGAAATTCGCTTTGATTTGGACATACGACTACAAATATGTAGGTATCCCGACTATTATCTCCCTACACGTGACGTAAGCCATTGCTGAAATCACAGATCAATCTGGAGTCTTCATACAATACTTAGCTGTGAATGCTGGCTGTGAAACATGTTGAAAATCAATTTAAATGTGCATCATACTATGACGCCCAATAATTGTGTCCCTAGTACAAATATGTACCTATTCAATAATAATTTAAACTATAATATTTGAAAACAATAACATCGAATAAATTAACCAATAGGTAGGTTAAATCTGTATTTGTCATCATCATCATCATCATCTGCAACCTGCAGACGTCCACTGCTGGACATAGGCCTCCCACAAACAATTCCACAATGACTGGTCTTGTGCCGTTTGTAGTAATGGTATATGTATTATTGGTAGGTAAATACTATTATCGTAGCTGTTCGTTTTTTTTTTAGGGGCTAAAACACAGAAGGCCGATTTATGAATATTAAAAGACCTAGACGACCACCATTATCAATGAATAGTTTGAATGAACCAGTTATCATAAAAAAATTACTTCACATTAGTGAATGAGAGAAAAAGTATGAGTGATAAGAACGTCTTTTGTCGCAAGTACAAAAATAATCCAATCAGCTTTTGATCGGCTCATTTTTAGGGTTCCGTAAAACGTAAAAACGGAACCCTTATAGATTCGTCATGTCTGTCTGTCTGTCTGTCTGTCTGTCTGTCTGTCTGTCCGTCCGTATGTCACAGCCACTTTTTACCGAAACTATGAGAACTACACTGTTGAAACTTGGTAAGTAGATGTATTCTGTGAACCGCATTAAGATTTTTACAAAAGTTTAAAAAAAAAACAAAAATTAGGGGTGCCCCCCATACTGAGAACTGAAGCTCAAACATTTTTTTTCATCAAACCTACACGTGTGGGGTGTCTATCGATAGGTCTTCAAAAATGATGTTGAGGTTTCTAATATCATTTTTGTCTACACTGAATAACTTGCGCGAGAGATGCTTCCAAAGTGGTAAAATGTGTGTCCCCCCCCCCTCTAACTTCTAAAGTAAGAGAATGAAAAAACTAAAAAAAATATATGATGTACATTACCATGAAAACTACCAACGAAAATTAGTTTGAACTCGATCTGATGAGTAGTTTTTTTTTAGTACGTCATAAATACACTATTATTAAAACTTCGATCGAAGTTACAACGAACTACAAGAACTATGTGTACTATGTATATTATATTACTTGCTGGAACGGAACCCTTCATGGGCGAGTCCAACTCGCACTTGGCTACTTTATTTGTTTTTAATCCCAAATATTTGTAGGTATGTAGGTAGAGTCATGTGGGTTAAGTGTACGCAGCGTCTAAGTGTGCGCATTCTAAATATCTCGAAAAATATATAGCTCTAAGGAACGGCAATCCCCCTCTTCAGTACCCCGCGGGACGTCCTACGAAGCGCTCATATTATAGCGGCCTCTCGCGCGCCATTTTGGATTGACAGGTAAATGAAGATTTTTGCTAAAATATTTACGATATTTTGTCATATTTGACGCGTAATTTTTAGTAGTCATGTACATTTTTTGAAAATATGCTTTTTGTATTTGAATACAACATAATATCAAGTTTATTATTTGCCAGTGTTTAAGTTGTTATGATGACGCAATAATCAACGATATTCATACAATCCTGTTTCGATGGTTCGGGTTAAGTGTGCGCAGAAACCTGTCGTGTAAGTGTGCGCATGCGCACACTTACCCCGCTCGCATTTCTTTGTACATGTATAGCTATGATTTGTTTCAGAGTACAAATATAAACCAAAATGTCTCGAAATTATCTAAGGAAAGCTCCGGATAGATGCATCGTCACAGATGAACAGCTGGAAGCCGCCAAATTATTAATTTCAAAGGGTGCCAGTAAAAGAAAAGCTGCATCTCAAGTCGGACTTAATGAAAGTACTCTGCGAAAACGTTTAAAAGCTGGGAAGACTGCAACCAGTATGGGAAGATTTTCTTTGACATTCACCAAGGAGCAAGAGACTGATATATACAATTATATTAAACAAAGTGATGATCTTTATTATGGTCTCACTATGCAGAACCTCCAGAAGTTGATTTATGAGTATGCTGAACTAAATAAAATTACTCATAGATTCAACACATCCTCAAAATTAGCTGGCCGAGACTGGGTATATGGATTTCTCAAAAGGTTCCCTGAATTGAAATTGCGACAGCCAGTCCCAACTAGTATTGCCAGAGCCATGGGATTCAATAAAACTCAAGTTACAAGATTTTATGATAACTTGCAGAGCCTCTACAACAAACACAAATTCGTACCCAGCCGAATATATAATGTAGATGAAAGTGGAGTCAATACTGTACCAAAGAAAATTCCAAAAGTAATATCGGTGAAAGGAAAAAAACTGGTGGGAAAAATCGTTTCTGCTGAAAGAGGCCAAACGATTACACTAGTTTGCGGAATGAGTGCAACAGGAAACTATGTTCCTCCAGCATTTATTTTTCCCCGTAAGAAAATGCAAGGTCATTTGCTCAACAATGCAGCCGAAGGTAGTATTGGAATGGCTTCTGATTCAGGATTCATAAATACGGGCCTGTTTCTAGAATACCTATGCCATTTCAAAGACAATGTTCAGCCAACCAAAGACAATCCCGTCTTGTTAATTTTGGACAACCATACCAGCCACATCTCTCTGAATGCTATACTGTTTTGTCGTGTTAATGGTATTCACATGCTTACTCTCCCACCTCACAGTAGCCACAAGATGCAGCCCTTAGATCGTGGGTTTTTGGGCCCCTGAAAACGAAATTCGCTTACGCATGTGATAAATGGCTAAGCCACCATCCAGGCCGCGTGATTGGACAAACAGAAATAGCTCAATTGGTGAATGAGGCCTTCCAAAAAGCAGCTTCCCTTAGCAATGCGGTTTCAGGTTTCAAAGCTTCTGGAATCTGGCCAATAGACAAAGATCTTTTTTCGGATGAAGATTTCGCGGCAGCATCTGTAACTGACATGATTCCTGCACAAAATTTAGAAGAGATGTTGCCAACTACAGCAATACAGGAACCTTTCCAAGAAGATTCAATTCCATCACGCGCAAAGCATTTGACAAACTTAGTAGCATCCACCTCTTCTACACAGCCAACACAAGAAGTTTTTGAAAGTGCAGGAACGACTTCACCTTCGATATTACATAATCTTTCTACATCAGAGCAAGATTCTTCTATGCATAACTTTACAGTTACCACATCATTCAGTCAACCTGCACAAATTCTGCTGTTGACTACTGAGCATACATTGACATCATCCAACGCTGACAAGCAAACTCGAATAAACTTCTTAGAGATCGCTCAATCATATCCAGCGACAAACATCAGTTCAGCCACCACTGCATCTACACCAACATCCGTAGCTTCAACCAGCAAAGAATTTATACCATTGTCGTCCATACAAGCTCTACCGAAAGCAACGTCACAAAATCGACGACGAAAAGGCAAAAAGTCAATCATTGCTACTGATAGTCCCTATAAATCTGAGTTAGAAGCTAAGAAAAAAGAGGAAGAAGGGAAATTAGCAAAAAAGAAAATACGACTAGATTTGAAAGAAAGACTTAACACTAAGAAAACTAGTACAAAATCATCTGTGACTGCCAAAAAAAATGTTAAAAATAATACTCTTAAGAAACCAAAAAATGACGAAAATGAGTATTACTGCCCCTTATGTGGCGAAAAGTATTCTGATCCACCGACTGAAGATTGGATTGAATGTAGCCTTTGTGGAACCTGGTGGCACGAACAGTGCACCAGCTCCGAACACGGCACTTTTATTTGTGATTCATGTATGACGAAGTAGGTACTTCGTAACTACTTTGTAGAAATCTTAAAAGTTCAAATTGATCTCATATTTTGATTTAAGATGTTTATTATGTTGATTACTTTAAGTTACTATGATGAAAAATTGTGTAATTATAATATATAGCATTGTTTATTTTCTAAATTTATGTTTTTTGTTGTTGCGTACACTTACCCATAGTGCTGCGTACATATACCCCGATACTGGGGTAAAAGTGCGCATATGAAAGTGTCTTTGTTTTCTATAGTTTCTTAAAATATAAGCTACTGATGATACTATTGTTGTGTCTAAGTTGATTACAAATATACAATCTTACTGATTAACACAGTTTTGTTTCATTCTACTAATAATATTCGAGTTTTTGAAGCATCAAAGTTTAAATGCGCACACTTGACCCACATGACTCTACATAAATCCAAACAATTTCGACACGAAATTTGTGTTACAGTTGACAGTTGAGTCGATTTTCAATTGTCGGATAGCTTAGAAAGGAAAACGAGTTACATGAAAGGGCTTTTCATGGAGCTTCACTGATAAATCATATTATTGAAAAATAAATAATCCACCCAAGATTTACATATCTAAACTTATTAGCACAAATCCGACACATCAAGGATGATTTAGAATATTCCGGAAAAGACCAACAACATTTGGCTTAAAACTAAGGCTAGTCAAGCACTTGAAATATTTGTGTACCTACGATAAGTGATAAGGTGGTTAGAACCGTAAACCCGAGCATAGAGGTGCGACAGGTTTGATGGGAGACCTTATGTTCTGGAAAATAAAGTAGTTATTAACAACAGTGGATTAAAAGTGAGCAACTGTTCAGATTTGGAGTATCTTCGCTCTTTTGAGAGGACTATTAGGTTTTTTTGCAGCTAATTTGGCTTTATAGTCCAAGATCCCAGAGCTGCCAGATGTCACGCATTTTCTGACAAACGAAATGTGGACGATTGGGTAGAGTTAGTACGTACTAAGAGTACATGCTAAGCGGCTAACGTGTTTAGACGGCCAATTTTGAGATATGAGGTAATGAAATGAACATTTATGCTGAGTCATAATACGTTTTAGGGATTGTTTAAATTGAAATTGGTGACTGCGGAGTCCCGTGACGGCATCAAAAGATTAAAAACTTTTCTTTAATTGCAGCCATCTCATGTTGACATGGCTTGGCTGATTTGCCCTACATTTTATGTATAAATTCACTAAATTTATTTTATTTTTCGTATTTTGTTTTTTGTTAATTGTTATTTGTAATTTAATTTATTAACTTGGATTGTAATTTAATTTAATTTGTTAATAATATTATTTATTTTGTAATTATAATTATTTTGTTTATTTATTTTCTGCTTAATATATTGGAAAATCATGTACCTTAGGAGGAGGCCACCGGACACCGAAATACAGTTTTTAACTAGTTCGGAGACGGTGGATCCACATTGTGAGACACACATTAAGTAATAAAGCAATTTGATTTGATTTGAAAGTAAGTACACAAAAACATTACTTACTTCACGTATTTTCTGATGACTGATTTTAACGTATTTTATTGGCAATATCCTTAAAAATAAGGCCCCAATACTCCCAGAAACTTTCCATCGGCCGTGTTGCTTAACAGACGCTTTAAAACTTCCGAAATAATTACTTTACTTTACTTAAGTTCTCATACTCCATTTGTATATATGTTCGTCTGACAACTACTTTAAAGTCGTTCCCAATAAGACAGACCGATTTAAGGAGCCAATCATCCCCTAAACTCAATTATTTCATGCTTCTATGGGTAAGAGCGCGAGACTTGAGTGAGATATGTAATAGGAAATATTGACTTAAATTAGGAAATATTGAGTTTAAGGGATAATTGGCCCCTTAGATTTGTTTGTGTTTTTGAAAAAGGCTTTAAAATAGTTGTCTGATGAACATAGGTCGATACAAATGAAGTATGAGAATTTAAAGTAAAGTAGCATGTTTTCTTAGTACGTACTAACTCTACTCAATCGTCCACATTTCTTCCATCAGAAAATACGTAACGTCTGGTGGCCCTGGGATCGACTAGACTTTAGATACTCTATTAGACTTTAGATAAGAGCCAAAGTTGAGCGTACATGTTAAGGTAACGCCCAAAAGCTCGAGATGGTCGGTAACCGGCACGGATACACATAGAAAAGTTGGAGTCTGTTGAAATTTACTCCTTTTTGCGGAGAACCGACACGCTTGCATTTTTCCCTCGTTAAATTTGGTCAGATACCGTAAGTTTTTAATCTCATGCGTTATGTTATGAACTGATGAAATTTTCAAGTTTACAGTAACCTAGTAGTATGCATATGGATTCGTCTACATATTGCATAAATTCGGGAAGTATTGCTTGTATATATATATAGATAGGATATTTGTGTCACCGTGAAATTGTAAATACTGTCAGTACTACTATACTACTACTACTATACTACTACTACTATACTAATCTAATGACACACGGGCACGAGCATCCAAAGGTACAAGCAGCTGATAGATAGCCATTTCCATCAGTACGCTCGTCGTTTGTTGTCTATTTATCTATAACTATGCATACGGGTGCAATGCTGATACTAAATTATACTAATAAAAATAGTTATTTTAGGTTATTCCTAAGAGATAGACATATACTTTTTTGTAGACCTTTTAAAGGGGTACAATACTGCCAAACATTATTTTGATATAGCTTATAGGATTCAGCCAGTTTGCAGTGTAAGTGCAAAAATGTGTTTATTTATGACATTACATTGGAAACCTTTAAAATTATCCGTTTTTTCTGCTATTTTATGCACGTATTATACATACCTTTCTCATGAACGTTTCTCTTGAATCACTCTATCTATTTAGAAACCCGCATCAAAATCTGTTCGGTGGTTTTAAAGATCTAAGTACATATTATAGGGACGGACAGACGCGGGAGTGCCTTTGTTTTATACTATGTAGTGATGATATTAAAAATATTTACAATCCTTCTTTGTAGATAGGATTTCCAATCCCACGTGGCCTACATAAATTTCACGAAAAGCCGACCTGATTTACGCTTATAAGGTGCACCCTGACAATACAACCATGCTTAGGTGACTAGGATGCGCTATTTTGTAGCAGATTTTATCTCTATTTTAAAATACACATTTGGTGTGTTCTTTGTTTTAGGACTTTTGGAATGTTTTATTTCTGGTTCAATTGTAAAACAAGTGCCGGTTGGTAGATGACCCATGCCCTCAATGCCCTCGGAGCTCGGAGCATGTCTTTTTTAGGACATGCCGGTTATTTCCTTTACTGTTAAAGCCGTTGGTGCAAGGTGCATGTGGGATTTGAACCTACAATCTCACGATTGTACTATCGAACGGTCTCACCACTAGCCGTGATAGCCGCTTCTTGTGGTATCGCATATCCTCGCAAATAGGCCACCACAGCTTAAAATATAGATACATATAATAATTTTCAGGTAAACGGTAATTAAGGGCGTATCCCGAGCAAATGACCTTGAGTATTTCTTACCTTATCGCACACCGCAAGAAAGAGCAAGAGAGAAACAGTAGGATTTGCCGCTGTTTTACGCTCAATTTTTAGAATACACTCTTTATAAAATCAGATGTTGGTCTTTTGAAAAAAATAAAACTACCAAAATGTTCGTAATGGAATCGTCTATCCGTTGGTGTAAGTACAAAATCAAAATAATGGAGGTTTTCCGAGGAGATGCATGATAACTCCGATAATTTAATTTTTTCATGGTTTCGTTGTGAGGCGATTATTTAAACAATAAGTCCATTATCAAAAAAATAAAACTACCATTTTGAAGCCAAGAAGTTGTAGAAATTTAATGTATTTTTTACCAGTTGATATATGTTTTGGCTAATGAGTAGATAGCTCTGAAAACTGGACAAAAAACTTGTTTTGCTGGGGGACGCACCTTAAAAAAAATCAACAAAAATACACAATGATATAATTTTACTTTATTAATGTGTGTAACTATGTCTATCTGCAGTTGTTAAATTAATATCAGGGACATTATATTGGTCTCACAAGAGCCAAAACTGTATGGCCGTGTAGGTACAAATATTTTTGCTATTGTCATCAAGGATAGTTCACAAAGACATTAAAAAAATCGAAATCTATGGTCCTACAACAACGGAAGAGCGAAACTTTGTTTCTACAAAGCTGACAAACACTTAATTATAAAGAAAACATTGTCGAAAATATTATTACGCCAATATGCTCCGGATCCGGAACACACCATTTCGGTATTAAAATGTAATATCAAGAAAATAAAATTTAGATACAGAGCTATACCTACCTACTCTCGAAGTAAGAGGATGCATACTTTGAAAGTACCTACGGGTATTATCTATGGCATCGAAAAAAACCAATGGATGTGCCCTCCCAAACTTCGGGCGCACGGAGCTATTTCATCGTTGAGAAGATTGAGCTCACTCTTTCCGGTCTATTCGGTTGCACGAAGCGGTCTACGCCGGACATTTTTACCTATTACTATTCGTTGTCAACAACCAAAGTAATTAGAACCACAGCATACCTCGCCGATTAATAACCTAGCGATTCTAGGGGTCAAGTAGATTAGTAGAGTGGTGGAGTGTAAACCACTTACGCTACACACACATATGCAGTAATTTCAAGGTGCTCAGGGCACATTGAATAGTTTATATCGATGATATATGGTACCGAGAGGGTACTACAACTACAATATTACTTTTCAAAACTATATATTGCCGAAGGGATAAGAGATCTAGGTAAGCACTTTCTTAACTGGTTGCGTAGGGGTTTAATAAAATCTGCTTTTATCTCATATCAAACCGTATTGAATTCCAGTAAAGCATTTTATTGGAAAAGTTTCAAGAAGACAGATCAGTTAGTAAGTTTTGCGATTACGTAAATTGAGCCCTAGATTGCTTATTAAAATAATGTTTTTGTCTATAAAAGATATTCTGGTTAAAAAAGGGAAGTATTGTTTAAAGATTTTAAACGTTTTTGAAGCGCGGCTGACTACGAAATTGCGTGTTAGTATGCGAAGACAAGCATAGTAGACAAACATAATGTTACGCTCCTTATTACTCTAATGATACGAAAATGTTTTATCCATGCTATCAGATAATCTAGATTATAACTTCTCACGTCAGTCCGAAAAAGTTTAATTTGTAGATTCGAAATTTTTCTTTGATTTAGCTTCATCATCATCATAGTCAGCCCATACTCGTCCACTGCTGGACGTAGGCCTCTCCCATGATATGCCACTCCCCCGTGTCTCGGATTTATGAACGTTTCCTACCACCACCAGCTTTCGTTAATCTCGCCTAGTGTTCAGCGTCGATGCGCAGCGTGGTCCACGAAAGAACATGCTAGCAGGATCATTCATTCAGTATAAGAGTGCTTCTTACGAACGAAGGAGACTCGGCCCCCATAACCGCATTCTTCTCATAGCCTCACTATTCTCTATAAACGTTAAATTTTGTATATATTTCTAGTGATAGGACTCTTTGCCGAGTTTGCTTGTAGAAGTACCACACCTTTGCCATTTAGTCTACTGACAAAAAGCGAATGAGTTCAGGGTGAGCACTGGCTTCCAATACCAAGTGGTAAACAAGAATAGTTTTACTTAATTATATCTACGTTTTAGTGTTTGTTCAAGATTTAAAAGTTCATGTTAAAGTTGAATCTTATCAGTCAGGCAAACGCTTACCAAGTGTGAGTTGGCGAAGACAACATTTCATTGAAAAATATTTTTCCGAATTTGACGGTTATCTCACAATCACAATCTTTATGCCCGAGCTACACGAGGCTAGTTTTTCAAGCTAGGATAACAAAATAGCGTTAGTAAGCTCACAAACTAGTACTTAAAAAAAAAAAAAAAAAAAACTTCTGTATCTTCGCTCAAGCTCTAGCTTCGTGTAGACAAAACTAGCGTTGCGTAGCGTTGTCTACACGAAGTCAGAAGTAAAGATTATTCACACCAGTAGGTTAAAACAGAGTATGTAATCATAGTTCAGTCTGAAGCACTCCAGCGAAAAACTAGCCTCGTATAGCTCGGGCATAAGCGATAACAAGATTGTTTTTTGGAATTTGGTATTTGATAATTTAATTAATTGTTGTTTTGTTTGTCAACAGATCGTCAGTTTTACCACAAATGGGCGCTACTGACCGACCCAGACGATGTAACAGCCGGAGCTAAAGGTTTTCTAAAATGTGACATAAGCGTTATTGGTAAAGGAGACACAATCAAAATACCGGCAAAAAGCGAAAAAGATGAAGATGATATTGAAGCGTAAGTAGTGTTTTGCGAGTCTACCGTTAGATTCCCCTTTCCGCGTGGTGGTATTACTATTTGATACTAGATAGTTCTTTTTTATAAGGGCGGAGTTCGAAGTTATCAGAAAACTAGAGTAATGGCAAAGACTCCATAGTTTTCAAAACATAAAAGACTCGTTTTGATATTTGAGAAATAAATCTAGCATACAATTTAGAACGAAACTGACAGAAACAGTAAAATAACAATTAATTACGCTAACTAATTACGATTTTTGGCACGTTAAATAATGTACATAAGTAATAGAGAATATTGGCCTTTTATTTTTTGAACTATAGGCATAGAACAAATTACGTATTACGTAACAAATTACGTTTAGCAATCACATTAACATAATTAATTGTTAGTTTTAGTTATATCCGCTGGATAAAATAAAGAGTTTGGGATTTCCTTGGCACGAAATTCATAGCACACTATCTTAATCGTACTTTTCATGTTGAACATTTGAACAACACAACTCTCTAGAACTTTTTCGTGGAGAGCTATAGGTATTATCGCATTGTTCTGGATTTATTACCATGCACTTTAAATCTATACTAATATTATAAAGCTGAAGATTTTTTTGTTTGAACGCGCTAATCTCAGGAATTGCTGGACCGATTTCAAAAATTATTTCATTATTTGATACGTACGTGATCCCTTAGTGTTAGTGCTATAGGCTACATACAACCACCACGGGCGAAGCCAGGGTGGACCGCTAGTATTTTTATACATATAGAAGAATGGCAAATTATGTATGCTGAAATGACGTATCATCAAGTATCGCTAGCAGCGGCGTAGGTACCTACTCAGGTTGATGATGTAGGCGTGCATCCATGTATTTTATGCATTTTGATATCTTGATCAATTTTAATAAAAATATAAGTTGGCAACGAATTAAGTAGTTCAGTTTAAAATATGGTTATGTGCCCCAGGCTTACGCAAGCCGGCAACTTGTCAAATGATGGGCAATTTGAGAGTTATTACTATCAATGCCACTTTTTATAAAAATATTATAAAAATTAATATTTATAAAAATCAATGCCACTTTTCGTTGTTATTGAACTCCTCCTAAACGGCTGGGCCGATTTGAATGATTTTTTTTGTATACGTTTGGGTAGGGCCCTGGAAGGTTTAGATTCACAAATCAGCCCGGCAAATGGCGCTGCAGTTGATATCTATGTTATTATTCGAGCGAAGCCGGAGCGGGCCGCTAGTTATCTAATAATTTGTTCTTGAAGGAAATACAAAATAATTCACTCTGGATACTTCCTATTGAAATAATGAAGTAATGAATGAATGAATGAAAATTCTTCATTGTTCACACCAATACCTACATACAATTTTGAAAAATCCTCCTTTTAATCCTCGTCTTTCTAAAGGAACTTTCTAAAAATGAATTTTCGCAATGTGAAAAATATCTCCCCCAGAGCCCTCTCAGTCCAGGAAAAACTAATTTTAACGAACGGAAGATAGCTAAGATATTTTTATTATAACCAGAAATACGCGCGCCTTTTTTCGTTTGACAACTCAAACAGGTAAATTTGAAGTAAAAATGTTTTGCCGTTAATCAGAAAAACAACTGTTTTGATTGACCAGTTCAAGTTAAGATAAATATGACGAACACGAAAATGATGACGAAGTAGATTTACACGGTAAGCAGCCCGCTTTGCTCCTACGAGTACCAATAAGACTTGGTGCTGCTCTCACAAGATAAGACTCAATACCATAATCTACAATGTTGGCCCAGTTCGGGTTGGCGAATAATATATTTCCTCTAAAGATGTAGTCTCTATTGAAACACCGGTTTCCTAACGATGTTTTTCTTTCCGTTTATGCCCGTGGCAGTAACTTACGGCTGGTCTAGTCAGGAGAACGGCAACTGCCGATCCGGAGCCCCCGGGTTTAAATCCCACCTGCACCACTGACTTTTCGAAGTCATGTGCTTAATGCCGCTAACTTGAAATGGTGAAAACATCGTGAGGAAACCGACATGTGCCTGGAATCTTTCGAGGTCATGTGTCATCCACCAACCCGTACTCGGCCAGCGTGTTGGATGACATATTTCAGCCAACCTTGACGCTCTCCTTGCAATAGAAGGGCCCGAGTCTCAGAAGTGGGAACATTTAGTTGGCTGCTTATGCTTATATGCTCGATCAAACGTTTTATAGTTTCAGCGAGTTTTTAGAGAGTGATGACAAAGTGCCTATAAAAATGTAAAGAAAAAAAAATTACATGGATCAATAGAATTATAATAATAACATAATATTTATTACTCGTATAATGCTTGACAGTTTTCTGTACCATAATTATTATTATGATACGGTAAAGTGGTAATTTAAAACTTTGAAAATGTATACAATTTGTATGCTCTTTCTTTTGTTTTTATTTTTTATTAATTGACGTGTAAATTGTACATTTATGAAAAAAGTACTTTCGACTTTAATTCTCGTGGCACACTGGTACATCTGCATTTGCAAAAAAAAATTCGCAGCTTGCGTTGCTTTTTAGGGTTCCGTAAAACGTAAAAACGGAACCCTTATAGATTCGTCATGTCTGTCTGTCTGTCTGTCTGTCTGTCTGTCTGTCTGTCTGTCTGTCCGTCCGTATGTCACAGCCACTTTTTGCCGAAACTATGAGAACTACACTGTTGAAACTTGGTAAGTAGATGTATTCTGTGAACCGCATTAAGATTTTTACAAAAGTTTAAAAAAAAAACAAAAATTAGGGGTGCCCCCCATACTGAGAACTGAAGCTCAAAAATTTTTTTTTCATCAAACCTACACGTGTGTGGTGTCTATCGATAGGTCTTAAAAAATGATGTTGAAGTTTCTGAAGTAATTTTTGTCTACACTGAATAACTTGCGCGAGAGACGCTTCCAAAGTGGTAAAATGTGTGTCCCCCCCCCTCTAACTTCTAAAGTAAGAGAATGAAAAAACTAAAAAAAATATATGATGTACATTACCATGAAAACTACCAACGAAAATTAGTTTGAACTCGATCTGATGAGCAGTTTTTTTTTAGTACGTCATAAATACACTATTATTAAAACTTCGATCAAATAAGTTACAACGAACTACAAGAACAATATGTACTATGTATATTATGTTACTTGCTGGAACGGAACCCTTCATGGGCGAGTCCAACTCGCACTTGGCTACTTTATTTACCTTTTTTGTAGTAAAATTTTAAAATGTATCGAGTTTCTTCATTAGGCTCACTCATCTTAACAGTACGAAAAACAAATTAAAATCACACACTTTCCCAATTTGAATTTGGTTTTAAGTTCTTTAAAATTTAAGTTTTTAATGATACCAGCCAGATATAAATTTGGAGCTGCTCCCAGACACGTACTCTGAGGCCTACATATATATAACTTGGTACTTCAGGCACCCTCTGTGCGCTGTGAAAAGTTCTTTGGCAAATCTTTTGCATTCCAAGCAGTACAATTGTGGAACTCCTTGCCTGTGGAAATCAGGGAAGCTCCTTCGCTTGATGTGTTCAAAAAAAATGTGAAAAGCACGTAGTCAAAGATGTTTTATTGTTCATAATACATACTATAATACGAAAAGACTTTTTCCTCAACCTATGTAGTAAAAGTAGAAATACAACTGAAATTAACTCATTATTATTTGATGCATTGAATATCTTAATCTACTTCATTTATTTTTATGGGCAAAGTCTTATAAACAAAACAAATTATTAACAATGAAAACTACACTATTTTTTGACTACTTACACCAGCATAATATAATGATCCATAGATTGATTAAGGTCTAGATAATTAAATTTGATTCAACGACATTGACAAAATTATCGCAGCTCAAATATACTTCTGTGTGTGTCTTGGTTTTTCATTAACTCGACTGACTGGCTTAATAATTCGTTAATTAATTAATGTTGTATTCTAATCTAATTAATAATACAAACTCGGCAAACGTAGAACATAAAAAATCGACTGTTTTATTCCGCTTTCACGTGAAGTAGGTACTGACAATCTAGTTAATTATTAATTAGCGGCCCGCTCCGGCTTCGCTCGAATAATAACCTAGATATCAACTGCAGCGCCATCTGCCGTAGCCTATGTTACTCGAGAATAATGTAGCTTTCCAAAGGTGAAAGAATTTTTGAAATCGGTCCAGTAGTTTCGGAGCCTATTCATTACAAACAAACAAACAAATATTTCCTCTTTATAATATTAGTATAGATAACTAGCGGCCCGTTCCGGCTTCGCTCGGATAATAACCTAGATACCAACTGCAGCGCCATGTGCCAGGCTGGTTTGTGAATCTAAACCATCCATGGCAACACTAAACTTTAATAATAAAAATAAATATTTATTTTTATAAAACAATTTTAGATTTGCCATAAGTTCCGGGAAATTTTAATCGAAATAGAGTGAAAAACATTTACAAAAAAGACGATAATTGATCAGTTATTGAGCGGGATGAAAAATGATTAAATTACTAAAATGGCTATTAAAAAATAGAGATTGGTTATAAAAGAGTAAAAATTTAGGGTTGTTTGTATTTTTTAATGCCACATTATAAATAAATAAAAACAAAAATGTTTGTCCAACAATAAAAAAAAATATTTAGGGGTGATCATCCCTTATCACTTAGGGGTATGAAAAATAGATAGTAGCCAATTCTCAGACCTACTGAATATGCATTTAAAATTTGGTCAAAATCAGTAAAGCCGTTTCGGAGGAGTAAGGTAACTAACACTGTGACACGAGAATTTTATTTATAAGATAAACTTATGTAGCAGCGACGTATGTATTTTTGATATTTTTGTTGACAATACAAAAACCGCTCCATCGGTTTTGATAAGATTTAAATGGGACCAACCGGGGAGTCTACCCTTTCTAAAAAACAATAATTATCAAAATCGATTCAGGTGTTCTCCAAAAAACCGGGAATATACGTGATAAAAAAAATGGTTGTCGAATTGACAACTACCTACTTTTAAGTCGGTTATGAAAAAATGATATGAAATGATGACGGCCAGCCTCCGGAACGAAATTGCACTTCAAGAAGAAGAGTTAATTGAAGTGAAAACTTCTTTTGGCGCACCACATGTAGATTTTCCGTGGGCTGTGAATTGAACTCAAGGGGTCACGTTCGTAAATGAAAGAAATCTTCGGGTAAACTTGGATGATCTCGAAGGCCATGGTCATGGCCACACCCTCCGGTTTCACCCGCGTAGTTTCCAGAGTGACCTATCAGATTCATAGTTATTGATTTTAATTTTTTATAACTAGCTACGCCCTGCGGTTAACCACGCAGCTTAGTTAAGTTATTAAATGTATTTGTTTATTTAATAAAGTAAATGTAGCCAAAGTTAATTCTTGTAACATAAGATGTCTGCAAGTGATAGTCCCGTTAAAATCTGTTCAGATGTTCCAAAGATTAGCTTGAACAAACAAGCAGATAGACAAAACAAAATTTTAGGACTATATTTGCTTTCATAATTGTGCATGTACTGTTATATATTTAAGAAAAGGGTGATTTATAGAATAGTACAGAGCTAATTCAATAATAATGTTTAGGAATCTGCTATTACCCGATGGAGTACCAATCGAACGGCAACGTGCACGATTCATTATTAGAATCCACAAAGCAGACGGTCTGCCTGAAATGAATTATTCGATTTTGGCAAACATGAAGAAAGCCTTCACTGGAGAGAACCACGACCTGGTTGACCCATATGTAGAAGTGTCATTTGCAGGTTTGAGTGTGAGTAAGCCTCGCAAGGTAATACTTTTTTCTTATTTTTTGCACTGCCCGTTGTCTCCGCAGGGCAAAAGCTTCTTACCCCCACCCACTGTCTCAAAAAAAAAATGTCTTACGTATCTCCGACTACAGATGACATTCAAACCAACAGTTATGTAGAGACGGGTTTATTTTTGTTATCGAACATGTTAAAAAGATGTATCTCTTTCACAGAGAGGTAACTAATACTTATATTACTTGAAATTGTGCTCTGTAGTCGGTGTATGCAAGGTAACTTAACTTTAAAGGCAGAATAAGTCGTATATGTATAATAATAAGGAGATAAATTAGTTGTTTTAAATATACTTAAAAATGAGAGTACTTCCCCCAATGACTTATTTATCCGCGCAAAATTTATGAAAAAATAACTTGATAAAGGGCTATCAAAATTCAGGGGTGATTTTGCTCTCGCATTTCAACTTTTCATCTTAGATGTAAATTCAATTTGTGGAATAACGGCGTCGAATGGATAATATAATATTTACTTAAATACACGTGTTTATCGGAATCGGAAAGTTACGGCTGGTCTAGAAGAAGCTGGTCGGGAAGAACGGCGCCTGTCGATCCGGAGACCCGGGTTCAAACCCCACATGCACTTTTTGTCTTTGCGAAGTCATGTGCGTTATACCGCTAACTGAAAACGGTGAAGGAAAACATCGTGAGGAAACCGACATGTACCTAGAATCTTTCGAAGTCATGTGTCATCCACCAACCCCCACTGGGCCAGCGTGGTCGATTATTGCCTTAACTCTCCCCTTGCGAGAGAAGGCCCTGAGTCCCAGCAGTGGGAACATTTAGTGGGCTGGTGATGATGATGATGATCGAAATTTCAATAAAGTTATACATTAAAAACGTGTTGTCATAATTAAAGTTGATACACACCCTGGCTGCCCGAGAGTTAGCTTCAACTTTGGAGGAGGTTCTTGTTCTCGACGCTGCGCTGTTTAGTGAACAGCCTAGACTGTTAATTGAACGGCTGATTATGATAGTTGCCTGCGACATGTATATAGCGCAGAGCAGCCCAGCGCAGTTTTAATGCGTCAAATAATTTATTTCTTTTAAACTTCAGCTTAAGTTTACTTAGTAGTCAATTCACTTAGTAGTTTTTAATGTTACTTGTTTTTTCATCTGCGAACAAAAGAGGGGTGCTATAAGTTTGTCGTTAATGTCTGTATGCCCCTGTATGTCTGTGGCACCGTAGAACTCAAACGGATTGACCCATTTCAATTCACAATGTCCCTCAATATGGGTATCAAATGAAAGGGCTGCACTGGTATAATACTAAAACACTATGACAAATTTCAAATCCAAGATGTCCGCCTCCACAAAATGGCAAATTAGATAATTATTTTTCGCTACTCCCGCAATATGGGTGTCAAATGAAAGGCTGAACTAGTAGAATACTGTACAAATTTAAAATCCAAAGTAGTCGGGTAAATAGTCGGATAAACCATAAAATTTGTTCTTGTTACTTATTTTATCACCAAAAATAGTTTCTGTGATTATCTTTAGTGACTTATCAGCCAGAGAGTTTATTATCATGATTTTAAGGTGAATTCAAAATATTTTGTCTTTAGGTGCATCTTCAGAAATGTTAAAATTCGAGAGCGACTCTCCCCAACAAATAAACATAACAAATGTTTAATTAACTTTGGTCAATCGTCTATTCAGTTTGAATTATTAGTACTATTTTTGACAGGCAGACCTGGGTGTAATAAAATAGGAACAACTGTTAAAAAATATGTTCTGTACAAAGTCCTTTATAATTGGCTACTCGCATTTTTTGCCCCAAATTTCGACTTTTTGCCAGCTCTTCCGGAGTAAAGAAGTCACACCAGTTTATCCTAACTGACAACTGACACCTGATGGGTACTTCGACGGGGCCGTTTGACGCACGACTATCCTGCAAGGCGATATACGTTGGCGGAGGGAGAAATAATCAAATATTATACCCCGTTTACATTATTTCAGTCCAGCGATCGAATCCAGCGCTGGATTGCTTACTGGAATAATGTAAACCGGTACTGGAAAGCATCAATCCAGTGCCGGTTTACATTATTCCAGTAAGCAATCCAGCGCTGGATTCGGTCGCTGGAGTGGAATAATGTAAACCGGATATTACGCTATTGCATTTGTTGTATCTAGAATATTTTTGTCTCTTGCCAACGTTTGTTACCCTAAAGCACCAACGGTCGTGCTCGAAGTTTTCGTACAGATAATAATAGGTATGTACAGTGGACACGGTACATATACCTATTGCAATGGTTTGACGAAATAGTTGGGAGTTAAGTAGGTACGTAATTAATGCATGATCAAGAATTGTACCTATCTTTTCTTTTTCACCAAGATCGAGGTCTAAATTTAAAATTTATATTCGCTTGCTAATATATATCGCTAATCCTAATGTTCGCTTTATTAACCTGTAAAGACTATTTGAACTCTATTCTTGTCGTAGTAGAATTCGTTAAGTTGCAAAATTACCAATAATAGAACAATTATTTCCAAAACTCAAGAATAGCGTTCAATGTCGACGCATCATCACGCATTCATGTTTGCATCGCTCACCTGCTGGCAGAATAGGATAATCCATGTTTAAGTGATGTACCTACGTACGTTTTTGTAGAAATTTAGGTTAAGATATATGAACTACAAGTCAAAATTTCGTTCGAATGAAATGAATGACTTGAACGAAATGTATTTCATGATGTAAAATGAAATACATTTTACGCCATGATATACATTTGAGTTGAACCAGGTAAGTACCTATTTGTAAAATTTAATAGAACTAAGTTAGTACTAAGGACTTTTTGATAAAATAATTATTTGCTGCTTTAGCCAAATTAGGTTCTCATGGAAATCCCAAAATATAAGTCCAATTGCCAGTTAGGTACATGGTTTCGATTATCGACATTGAAAATATCATAACAGCATTGGTGCCAGGTCTCGTAATATCAGTAGGTACCTACAATCTGCAAATAATGTTTTGGTAGAATACAATACTGTTTTATACATAGAGCGTTTCATTTCCGCATTCCAAAGTTATCTCTGAATTCTTTTGACGTTCGGAAATATCGATAGTTTCTATACCAGTTTAGCTTTCCTCTGAAATTGGGCATAAAGTACTGTCGCGTAACCTTTGAGTAGGTATTTTCTGCAATCAACTGCAGAACAAATTAATAACATTATTTTATACAACACAGTTTAAGAATGTTTACTTTAAAATCAAATTGAAATAAAGTCATTGATAGAAATTTTTGGAAACGAGCTACAAAAAAAAAATTGCTTTATTGTCACTAGACACCTGTTCAATGGGTGATTCAAGAAGAAGCCCTCTGAAATCTTGATGTATTACTAATCCGTCTGCACACTGATCTGTCTCAACATTACGTAGAACTCACAAAGCGTACATACCTATACCTATTAAATATAATAATAGTCTGCATAATGATTCGCCCCCGCATCACGCACACTACATTAACGGGATTAATTCCTAATCTCTACCCTCTGAACCAATTAAATACGATTTAGCTATTGAATACCCATTATAATGAAGCGACCAGAATATTATTAATACTCGTTTAAAAAAAAAAAAGTTTGAATGTTTTATTAATTTATTTTGTCTCAAATTTTTAACTTAGATTGTTATATTGTGGAATATGCTACTTAGGGAATAGCTTTTTTAAGCGTGGGCGAAGTCGCGAGAGATGCAGTAATACAATATTTACCGTGAATTCACAGTAATTCACTTGTTTTGGAATCTATCTATCTAATATTTTAAACGAGATTTACCTATAGTATATTCTTACAATCTGAATCTCGGAAACGGTTCCAACGATTTTCATGAAATTTAATACGCAGGGGGCTTCGAAAACGATAAATTGATCTAGCTACGTTTAATTTCCAGAAAATATCGTTTTATACATGTTTAAACCGAACAAAGTTAGGTCGTTGAAGTAGTAAGTATAATCGTAACCAAAATAACTTGTACGCTCGTATTTTTGTTAAACTACATTACTTTAAAATATAATACTACGTATTGTCACTGTTATAACCATTTTTTTACTAGAAGGTAATATTTTATGTAATAAAACCCACACAGAAGCTAATGGTGGCCAATTTTTTTGACTATCTGCTGAAGTTAGTATCAAAACCATAAAAATTCAAAAAATCGGAGTAAATGTCACAGGTGAACTGTGCCAGGGTCCTTCCGGGTGACTATACACTTAAAATTGATGGTGCGGTAGAAAGGCTGTTTAGATTTCTAGTGCTAAAATATGTGTAGATCACGCAAATATCTGTAGGCATTTTACTGTAAGGTTACAAATTTACGCTTAGACAGGAAATATTGCAAATTCCACCCACCGTGCTATTAAGTTGTATTTCGTTTATTTGACCTCATAAAAGCTAAGCGCTAATGGACTTGATAGGGGCGTTGGTATATATTTTGGGATTGGCTAGATTTTTCTCCTTGTTCACAAACATGTAATAAGATTTCAGTGGAACTATCCTTTATTTCACTGCTGACAATAGAACCATACTTACATTTTTAAACATATGTATGGTCGACGTTTTTGAAGAAGGCCTTCAATTTAATTAACTTAACTAGAGAAAAGCGTGCATCCATTGTATGGCACAATGAATAAAAAAATGTGTTATATAATTTCGGCCTCACTACAAGCTTTACTCATCTTGAAGCATTTTTGCTGGAGAGGAAAAATAAGCTTCTTGTAGGGTAAGTCAGGGATAGTTGCCAGTAGTTAAAAAATACGGTATTTAATTATATTTGTGAAATACGAAATGAAATACGTGTCGTTTATTTGAAGCACTGTTTATTTTTACTATACAAACCAAATTTAGAACAATTGTGCATCATATTTCAATTTAAAAACATTTAAAGTAAACTAGAAATAGGCATCTCACCCAGACGTGTGGGTGAGTTGCCTAAACGTATCAAGGATAGATGCCCGTGAGCAATTGTGAAATTATCAGACCAAAGAGGATACATGATCAGACGTTACACGTTAGATATTCCGACGGTTCTTTTCTGGCTTCTTCATGAAACCACATTTGGCACAGAACACAATGTAACCAGCCGCATTTATTCTTAGTGGCATGACGCATGATAATACTCTCCATACACTATGCAAATATCTCAAATATTATAAAAAGACAGTGTGTTATTTTTTACATGACTCAATACATTTTTAAGTCTTCTTCACTCCACATAGCTCTATTAGCGCTAGCTAATATGCTTCCTTTTATATTCATTCAGCCTCTAGAAAACCAACCCATGCATATTTACTGGGCATTTCACCCTGAAATATCTGTTAGGGAGAAGAATTTTGAAAAATTGTAATATAGTACAAACTATCTCAAAATTATGTTCTAGCATTGTAATTACAGATACTTAACTTATTTTAGAAATAATCTACAAAACATTAATTTGGGATCCCTATTTTTTTTATACACACTTTCTACAATGACACTGACTTGTGACTGACGTATAATAGATGGGTTGGGGTGTATGTGAAAATTTTAATTCCGTTTTTAAGTTTAGTGGCATCTCTCCCTGACTTACCCTACCAATAAATTACTCCCCCCAGAAAGTATTTAAATTTCTCAGACTCTCAATTTTTTTAATTCATTTACATTATGCGGCCTACTCAAAGTATTTTATATATATTCTAATATAACGTTCAGTGAAAATCGAAAAAGCGCTAGAAAGCTTTTTTCGAATTGTATATTTTGTCGCCACTGATAAGCGTCTAGCTTACCATCAGATTCTTTAGTAGCTTCTCTGTAGCATTTGAGTTTCAAAAGATATCATGGCCACATCAATGATCTACTAGCGGCCTTAAGACAGCCCTCCCCACGCCGCATTGCTTACAGATTTCACACAGATGTTGAATGTGCAGGGGCTAACATCAGTGCGCAAGAACTGCTACAGTCCAGTATGGAACGAGCAAATAGTTTTCACGGAGATGTTTCCACCACTTTGTCAACGGATTAAAATTCAACTTCGCGACAGATACTCTGTGCAACCCAATATCATCGGGACTCATTTCCTAGATCTGACCAAGATTTCACACGATGGAGAAAAAGGTATCAAGATTATTGTTTCGATAGACATTTAAAACATTTTTTCTATAGGTACGAAATAATAAATGAATACAAGATGGAAACAATAAATAAGCATGAATATAAAACAAATGTGATGTTCTATTTAAAAATCTATTATAAAGTGATAAAGTTAATCGTCGATGTTCATTTAACGTAAGTTACGGCTGGTCTAGTCTGGAGAACGGTGCCTGCCGATCCGGAGACCCCGGGCTCAAACCCCACACGCACCACAGTCTTTTCGAAGTCATATGCGTAATGCCGCTAACTTAAAACGGTGAAGGAAAACATCGTGAGGAAGCCGTCATGTACCTAGAATCTTTCGAAGTCATGTGTCATCCGCCAACCCGCACTGGCCCAGCGTGGTGGATTATGGCCTTAACTCTCTCCTTGCGAGAGAAGGCCCCGAGTCCCAGCAGTGGGAACGTTTAGTGGGCTGTTGATGATGATGATGATGACTTAAATCGTGAACTATTTAAAACTTTAAAATAGTAATTTTAAGAAACACTGTTGAGTCTGACTTGTGTCTACAGGACCAACAGTGGTTTCTAATTACTTATTTCTGATACAAAACCTATCTTCATCTTTGGGAAAACATTACTTTGCGCTTGGAAAATTTACTTACTTTTGTCAGTGATAAGAATAGACTACAGGCCGGTGAACAAAATTTACGTAGTAAATTAACCACCTGGATGTAGGGTGATAGAAGGACATAAAGTAATAAGATTCAGTACTATGCCGTCACTTGTAAGCTGTCCAACTGAATACAGTCGAAGAGGGGGGGTTGCAACCCTTCTCCTCTTTCCTTCTTCTCCTTTCTCCTTGTCGCATGATTTTTGTACGGAGATGCAGAATAATAGATTAGGTATTGAAACTATGAAAATTATAAATTTTAAGTTTTTATTATTAGTTTGTCGGTAAAATTGCAACCCCCCCCCCCCCCCCCCCACTCTTCGACTGCACTCAGTTAGACAGACAGCTTACAAGTGACGGCATAGTGCTGAATCTTATTACTTTATTATCATCCTACTCGTGTACATAGGTCTACTGGTGGTTCATTTACTACGTAAATTTTGTTCACGGGCCTGTAGTCTAGAAGCTACGGATGTTGTTATAGGATTCCTGCCTACATTTGGGCCAGCATACATTAACTTGTATGGGTCTACCCGAGACTACAACTTCTCAAACTCAAAGAACACTCTCAACGAAGGCATGGGGGAAGGAGTAGGATATAGAGGAAGGTAAGATAATGATTCAAAGCAAGGCTGAAGTACACTTGTTAATGTCAAATTGCAATGCGTGCAATATTTGGACCTCAAATATTATTTCCACATAACATTTTCGGAGGACTTTGAAAAACTGCGTCTATAAATCATATCTATACTTCCACCAACTGATCTGTATCTGACGGCCAAAAATAGAATTACTGACGTCTCCAGAACACGACCACGACAACAGAAGTTGTCTAATTTTGTAATAGCTAGCAACACTTTACGATCGCGGTGGCCTTTCCTATTTACTAAGTGACGTCTTATAACTAGTGGCCTGAATGATATTCAGCCATATCGTCGGAAAAGAAATAGAAATAAATTGTGTTGCTTAAAACCGTGAACATTGATGGTGTTATAAAAGCTTGGTATCAACAGTTTGTCCTAACAGACGTGCAATATATGGTAGTTTTACCTTATAATTAAGTAGGTAATAGATAAGTAGACAATAGTTCAGTGAGTACTTACTACATTATCTACTACACATTAATCTGGTTGGCGAATACTTAGGCCATTCGTTGTATAGATGTATAGGGTGAACAAGAACTTGACAAAAATGAAATAGAACAAACATTTGCCCGAAGTTTTTTTTTTGTTTAATCCCATTAAATGTAACTAGGTTCGGTTCCTCCAATCTCCGTCGTCTGTTCCGGATGCCAATCACAACCTTAATAGTATGCTTGCCTTCTGGGACGGCCTAGGCTGGTTGGAGTAGAAAAGGGAAGTATGACACACGCACAATGGCACAATAAAGAGACTAGGTGCGGAAAAGGCCCCGCCAAACTAACTAACCTAATTGAACGTCGGTTAGCTTGGTTTATAAAAAAACATCCAATTTGTTGTTTGCCGACGCAATTTTAACAGTTTGGGAGTTTCGGTACTAGACTGTTAGTTGAACGGCTGATTAAGTAGGCCGCGACAGCTACATAATATTACAGATAAGTTGGTTGTACTGTAGAAAAAAATATACATGGTACAGTTACAAAATTTCAGCATCATTAGTAGAACTGAATTTGAAGTTCCAAGCTAGTGATGCGTATATCTAATTAGCGTACTTTTTATTAAACTCATTTCTTAATCAATCATAACAACTTAATGTATTAACTTACAGACTCCTGATCTCTATTCGTACGGAGATACTGGAAAGTGTGGATCATCCAGTCTCTTCGCAAGCAGAAAGAGAACCCATTCCTCCTATTACGGAAACCAGCTTTCAAAAGAACGAGGAATTTTTCCTGTTCGGTACAATTTTCGATGCTAATATGATTGATAAACCCCTCGTAGACAAACCCATATATTTCGAAATGAGTATTGGAAACTCAGGCAACACTCTTGATGGGCACGGTGAATCATTGAAGAAATCGTCTGATCTGGCCGTCCAAGATCTTGGTATGTACTGAAATGAAAGATGAAAGGTACCTAACCTATTAAGATTAAATAAATTGAAGTTCTTGGCCTAGCATTAAAGTCCGTGCGTCCTGAACTATTTTGTTACATCGCAGGTTCTTTTTTCAGACGATCTTCAGGTCGATACGGGTTACTGGCGCAGTACCACAGTCGCCTCCAAAGCAACTTCTTCAGATAAAACTTATTATTATTTGCCCATGTGGGATCACAAGCCTACTATGCAGATACGCAGCATTTGGCCAGATCACCGACGACGATTGTACAATGCCAACATGATTGATAGTATCATCAAGAAATTTGTGAGTAGAATGATGTTACCACACCAGTCCTGAATGCTGCGTCCTTTAGAAGTATTTGATAAAATTATCTTATTATATTAACGTATCTATTGGAGAGAGCGGGGCTGAAAGTGCCGGGGGTAAATTGTGCTGACGTGAATATCTCGAAAACAGAAAAATCCGAGTAGTGCCAGTAGTCCGGTTGCTAGTTCGGTTGCCCGAACTACTGCATGATCTAATACCACCTTGACCCTTCTTCTATAGGACTTCTCGTATCTCAAAAAAGCGACGTCGTTTCATGGTTGATGTTCCAAAAACACGAACGAAGAGATTTAACTCTACTTTTAAGAACGTCTAGGCTGTAGAGTACGTTCACTGAGTGGGTTTTCGTCAAACCTCTTCGTTCGTGTCTTTGGAACATCAAACCATTTGAGCTGCGAGCATCTATCTCTATCTATCTATCTATCTATAATATGCAACTGATAACTAGCAATTGCTACGGAAGTGTTTTTAGCTGACTTGATGCTGGAGTCAGGACCTGGAAGCTAATCCTAATCGGCAACAACAAATGCATGAAATTTTGTGTAGGGATTTAACCACAATAGACAAACATAAATAAACTCCGCATTAGCTACGTGTGTGGGCCGTTATACGATAATATATGGTATATAGCTAAATGCGTATAATTTATTTCTTTTTGCTATTAAAATTTGTTTTGCGCTTAAAAGATGTATTTATTATTTCTTCAAAAAGTTAACCAACTTGAAAGCCACAAATATAAGAAGCAAAAGCTTAATTAAAATAATTAATAGTTTTTTTTAATTATTATAGGTTCGCACTTGACCACCATCCCGCCTGATATTAAGCGACGATACGATCTACGATGGAGTGTGTTTACCTAGAAACAACCGATTTACTCTCGATTTGAAGACACCAAGATTGTAAATATCGGGGAAAACCCACCCAGGGAACGTATTCCACAGCCTAGACGTTCTTATCACAAAAGTAGAGTTAAATCTCTTCGTTCGTGTTTTTGGAACATCAACCATGAAACGACGTCGCTTTTTTGAGATACGAGAAGTCCTATAGAAGAAGGATCGAGGTGGTATTAGATCATGCAGTAGTTCGGCCAACCGAACTAGCAACCGGACTACTGGCACTCCGCAGTGCCAATAGTTCGGTGATGACGTACAACCGAACTACTGGGACTAAAAAGTTGCAGTAGTTCGGTTAACCGAACTAGCAACCGGACTACTGGCACTACTCGGAAAAATCTAGGTGTACGATGGTATTGTGTCGCGTGATACCTAACAGTCGGACACACGTGGCTGTCATTTTAGTTTCGGCAGCGACGTCGACCGAGCGATAGTGTATGTGACGGTCTTCCAGCGCTACGTAAGTAAATATTTTCGTTTCGATACTTTTTGGTCGCAAGCTTTCTTTTTTCGTATTTTTAATATGAGAGTTTTAGTAAAATGTTTGTTAATTATCCTAGTTATGCAGTATTATTTTAATGCTTTCAGCACAGTGATTTTTATATGTGAGACAAAATATCACACTCTCTTAAAAGGGGTAGAATGTGCCGTTCATCCGGGGCTGCTTGTGCCGCGGCACAACCAACCGCTAAGAAACGTGGAACTTTATACTGCATTCATTGTCTTTGACAGAATGAGGACATACAAGTGAAAACCCCTAAAGGGAACTACACCTCAGGATCCTTTACAAAGGACTGTTGATGCAGTCATCAAGGATGAACTTAATGATTGGGAGCCACAGTGCTAACGCAAGTAGCATCCCACACCAGACACCTGCCATTTTTCCAGGGCACCAAAATCATCCCATCTGGTCTCTTCCCATCAGATCTGCTAAGGTCCGGCGGCTCAACCACGCACGGGACGTTGACCGACATTAAGGCTCTCTGATCAATGTCGTTGAGAGCGTGGTGACGCCAGAGTATGTCTGTTCAGCGATGGCAACTCAATGCGTGATGGCCATCGGACTCCACAGGACACCCTGGAGCCGCATATATGAGGTTCACACACCTTGCAGCGTAGGTGAACGGCTACTGCCACACGCAAAGAGTCGCCATCCAGCAAAGTGCCCAAATGGGGTGATGGCAACGCAGGCAACCATACTCCCGATTTCGGTTGTGACACTGCATGAAGTCTGGCCAAATCGACCCAAGCATGCTGAGAATAAGAAACAAGAGGCAAGACGCACTGCCACTGAGGACACACCAAGCCAACAGGGCAGCCGACGCAAGTAGTATGCTCACCTTGCCGCCATCAGAATGAAGGATTACAGTGACAAGGTCCGCTACCCCATGCGCAAATGCCAAAAAAGCGGGCAAGCCCACATCACGTGCGTATCGTGCCCCGAGGCCCCCGTACCTGACAGGAAGAGCCGCCTGACTCCATTGAATGACATATTGGCAAATAACGAAATACTATTTTTTATTTTCACTAAATTATTTACAACTATTGCAATTTTTGCGAGCGGGCTTAGAAATTTCTCAAAAAATATCTTAATTCCATTCCGAATCGAAGGACACCTCAATCATAATGATAGAAGTCGAATGGTGGATTATTTCCTTAACTCTCTCCTTGCGAGAGAAGGCCCCGAGTCCCAGCAGTGGGAACGTTTAGTGGGCTGTTGGTGTTGTTGATACTAACGTCTAAGTATTCTGTGACACTGTAAGCACTAGGAATGTAACGAAGGTCATTTTATCGGAACCGAAGGCGAAGTCGGAGTTTTAAAATTTGATTTATCGGAGTCGGAACCGAAGTCAGAGGTATAGGCAGGACTAGAAGTGGTGGCAGGAGAGACATTTTTATTAGGTATTTTTTTTTGCCAAACTCGTTGGCACGATAAACATTGACGAGCAATTGATTTAGGAAGTTGGGATTTTGTATTTCCGTTTACTATCCACCACAATAAGGGATTATCTGCAATATTTAAACACCGTATCTCCGATTATAACCTCCGTTTTAAAAGTTTCGGAGCCGAAGTCGGAACCGAAGGTGTAATAGTAATCGGAAGTTCCGACTTATCGGAGTCGGAGTCGAAGCTCATCCCTGGTACACACACCGTGCTCAAATCCGCCATCCGTCATCTATCGTCAGGTAATAATATTACAATACCTTTCTAATGTTTTTCCACATTAACTACAGATGGCAGCTCATGGTACGAAACACGATCTGATATTTATTAGAAAATGTGTAATGTAGTATTTGTTGTTGTAGCGGTAGTAGTGAAGTAATATAAATACATCATCTGTGAAAATTACAACTGTCTAGCTATCACGACGGACGAACAGACGAACAGCGAAGTCTCAGTAATAGGGCCCCGTTTTTACCATGTACATATATTATATTATATGGAAAACAGGGAGACGGTTTTTTTTTATATTAACAAAAACTGGATGACAAGATCTTCAAGCCCACTACCAGTCGGAAGCGTGCCCAGCATGCTTTTTTTTTATTTTTTTTATTTAATTTAAACACTCCACAGACTCCGGGGTCCGTGACCTTTGTCATTATAATAATCTTTTTTTTATTTACATAGATCTTGGATTAGGAGAAGAAGAGGAACATAAAAAGGGGGGGAGTAGGGGGGTGGTGAACATTTTAAACGTAATTCTAGTACTAGTCAGTCCGATTTCGTCTGGTGAGCCGATCACTACCGGTTAGGATTCCGATAGTAAACGACTCGACATCGTCTTTTGCCTAAGCCACCTCCTCCTGGCCCAGAGCCTCCACTACGGCCGCATTTCTGTCTCTAATGGCCATCTGTAGGTTGAAATCTCGAATGGTCTTTGGTGATGCAGCCAACGCTCGCCGCACGAACCGACCGATGGCGTCGTCGGTGTCGTCAGCGTAGTATGTGAAGGTCCCCGTGTGCCGTGAGATTGCTACAACCGCATGGGACACGCTCTCGTGCAGCTTAATGTTTGCCTTAGTTTTAATTACGATTACCGACTCGTATGTCAATCCCTGCGCTTCATGGATGGTAAGGATGCGTGACCCGGTGCCCGACCCGTAACCCTGGTTTGTCAGGGTCTCCTTTTCCTCTTGAGTATGCACTAAAAAGAGGGTGTTGGGTTGGGTGCCGGGTATTTGCGCTCCTTTATACCTTCTCTGCTCTAGGGACTTTGTACGGGGAACTGAGGAATACATACCTGAGTATATTTCCCTCAGCGCATATGCAACATCCGTCGGGTTGCGATGTGTGCAGAGCAACTCCTGGCTGATCTTTGCTACCAGGTTCGGGCGGTGATACCTCATTTCGAAGAGATTTTCCCTATCGATGTAAGGCAACTGATTGACGTCTCCGATGAGGACAATTTCGCCAACACCAGACAGCCGTGAGACCATCACAATGGCCCCGAAATGGTTCATGAGAGCCTCATCCACCAGGAGGCGGCTGAATTTCTCTTTTCCGAAACCATTTACCAGAGCAGAAGCCATAGTTCGCACCCTAGTTTTGACCAGGTTTCCGATACAGTGCGATAGCTTCTCCCTTAGATCTTTTGCTGCCTCAGTTGTTGTGGTGATGATACCGTCCTTGTCCACTTCGAAGTGTCTAATCACCCAAGTTGTCTTTCCACATCCTGGAACTCCGTTGACCCACTATATTCTTGGTACCTCCCAATTTTCCCAACACGCTTTGACGTTTGAGTTCCCCTCAATGGACTTGGCCATCTCAAGGATCTTGTCGTCCAGCATAATCTTGGTGCATCGGGCGGTAACTACAATTGGGTCGTTTAGTGGTGTCGCATAAACGGGTCTTCCCGCGCGCTCTGTCTCACTCTCGTTCAGTGTCACGAAGCCATTTTCTGCACTGTAGGCTGCCATATACTGTCCTGTCATGGTTCCCTTGATGACCCGGGATGTGACATTATTGTAAATGGCTGCTTCGGCCTCCTCGAGATTCACCTTTAGGAGGCTTTCACTTCCTAGCCTATAGAACTGCATGATGTTTTCGCAGATCTTGAGGTTAACTAGTCTTGTTGCTCTCAGTATGGCTATGAATTCGATGAAGGCGTTACGTGCATGGCTCCGCGGCTCCGAAGCCGTGACACAGCGGGGCGGTTCAACCTGTCCCATGTCGGCTCTCGTTCGGCTCATTTGTTGCTGTGAAGCTGTTTTAAGGGTCCTTGGCGTTAAAAGGGGTAGTGCATGGGATGAGATTCGGAGTACGCTCCTTGCTGCAGTGTTGAAGGCAGCCACGAAGGCCGTGTTGGTGCTTCGGCTGCCGCTTTGATGGGCTGCGGCTTTTTCCGCGGCTGCCCTCTGCTGTGCTCTTTCGGAACCGGTTTGGTTGGTCGAACTAGGAACGGGGTGTCCCCAGCTGTCAGTTGCATTTGTTAGGTCGTGCGAAGGGGCTCTGAGGAAGCTCAGATTTTCTCCCCTATCTTCGTATACGACAACCTCATGATGTTTAGAGGCTTCAATGCAACCCAGCCGGTCTGCGACTTTCGCTCTTGAATATTCGATTGCCATCGCATCCACGCTTATCACCCGGGGTGTTTCACCCGCATTTCTGCTTAGATGTGCAAGCAGCGCACTTGCCTGTGTGAAAGGCGTCCGACCTTCCGAGTATTCTATTAGTGCAATCGTTTTGTTTCTCGATCGCACCAACCGAAATCGGTGGCCGTCTACCTCGCACACTGGCATAGCGTCGAAGGTTTTCCGCTTCATTGTGACTCTTGCGGTACTCCCATTGAGCAGACAAGACAATCCCGGCGACAAACGGGCGCGTTTCCTTTCCCAGGCGAAGCAAAAGCTTATTCCGAATCTCTCTTTGTTGCTATCCATGAAGAGAGCCACTCCGCGGACACGGATTTCCGCCTCTCCTCGGTCTGCGTTCTCCAGTAGTTGTTGGACGGAGATGTGATGGAGACGGTGAGGAGCTATCTTGGACGGAGATTGCACCCGGCGTGGCGTCCACGGACAGTGGGGTAGGGTGTGGTGGTGAAGGTGGGTGTGTATTAGACAGTGGGGTAGGGTGTGGTGGTGAAGGGGGTTGTGTTTTAGAAAGTGTGGAGTTTCTTTTGGCCGCTATGCGGAATGAACTCTCCATGAAAGCCAGAAGCCGTGGTCTGCTATCTGGATCTGCCAAGACGTTGTGGAGATCTGAGATAACCAGCTTCCTGTCAATCATAGATTCGAGATCATGTCTTGCAGCCATGAATCGGGGACAGTCTACCAGCACGTGCCAGACATTCTCGGATTTTTCAGAGTCACACTCGCATACAGAACTGCTCTTAAGCTTAAATCTGTACAGGTATTCTGCTATTCCTCCGTGTCCCGTCAATGCTTGTACCTGGAAATGAGTCAGTTTCGTAGTTCTCATCAACCGATATGCGTTTGCTATATCGGGGAGGAACGTCTGAGTGACTTTTCCGGTGTCCGAGGTCTCATATCGATCCTGCCACTTCTTGACCGATTCTTCGCGGATTTTGCATTTGACGTAGGACAAAGGGATCCCCTCGTAGTCCCTGGGCGATTCCGTGAGTGCTGCCGATTTGGCCAGTTCGTCAGCTCTTTCGTTGCCGACGGTGCCTACATGCGCTCTTACCCAGAAAAGACGAAGAGATCTCCCTTCAGCATTTATCTGTCCAATGTTTTCCTTTATGCACTTTGCCAAGGGGTGACTCGTTTTTGGATTACTCAGCAGCTCGAGTGAAGATCTGGAGTCACTCAGGACATTGACTTCTGGGCCCTTGCTCTTTAACACCATTTGAGTTGCCCGGCAAAGAGCATAGAGTTCTGCTTGAAAGACTGTGCATTCGGAGTGGAGCTTGAACGTCAAGTTCTTGACCTCTTTGCCATTCTCCCACCATGTTAGAGCAGCTCCAACTTTACCCTCAATCTTACTGCCATCAGTATAAATTTGAGGTCCTTCTGGAAGATTGGAGGTGTCTTCTATGAGCTCGTACTCTACGGATGTCTGCGTGGACGGATGGGGTTTGTCCAAGTAGTTTACGTTCCGCTCGAGTTCCACTTCTAGTGGGAGGTAATCTTGGGAGAGGTTCTTTTTTACTCTGTACAAACTTGCTGCTTCCTGTATCCTGAGATCCAGGGGGAGCAGACCTGAAAGGGCAAGTGCTGATTTTAGAGAAACAGTACGGTACGACTTGCAGATTTTCTGGGCAAAACCTCTTTGGATTGCGTTTAAGTGCGACTTGTTTTCCTCGAAGTCTACTGCTTGTGCCCATACACTTGAGGCGTACATGATGATGGGTTCCACCACCGCGACGTAAATAGTTCTCGTGGCCCAGCATGCTGGCGGCAGTACCACGCTGAATAGCAATGTTTATGCGTTGGGCCAAATAAACGCCAGCATTTTGGTCATGCGTTGCGTCGGCCAAGCGCTCGGAAAAGCTTTTGAAGATGAGGTGAGCTCCCGACCTTCACAGGCACAATGTCTCAACCCCAAAAGGCTTAAATATAAAACTACTAACGAAGGTTGCATATTTCCGCCGTTAGAGACGCTCAGCTGAATTAGCCGCTGCACTGGCCCTACTATATGTCTCTGGAAGATGTGATGGTGCCAGAGTATCGACGCAAGCTGCGTCCCACACTAGGGGTCAACTCAAATTGCCAAGGCACAAAAGTCATGCCGTCAGGTCTTTTGCCGTCGTCCCGCGTAAGACCACTCCGGTTTGAGTATGGTGGGACATTGGCGGTGGAAAAAGCCAAAATTTTGTGTATGAATTGTCCACCAGTATCTTTTTTTTACATTTATAGGTTTACACTTGACCCCCCTCTCGCCCGATGTTAAGCGACGATGCGGTCTAAGATGGAGCGTGCTTACCTAGAAGAAACCGATTCACTCTCGATTTGAAAACACCAAGATTATAACCATCGGGAAAAACCCACTTAGGCAACTCATTCCACAGTCTAGACGTTCTTATCACAAAAGTAGAGTCAAACCTCTTCGTTCGTTTCCTTGGAACATCAACCATGAAACGATGCCACTGCTTCGAGCCACGAGAAGTCCGATAGAAAAAAGGGCTAGGTGGTATTAGATCATGCAGATCAGATGCACAATCTCCGAAGTGTATCCGATAATAAACCGATAAGCTAGCAATTTTCCGGCGATGTTCAAGACTTTGCAGTCTTTTTCGCTCAAGAGTGTTATAGCCAATGAGCCTTTTAGCACGCCTCTAGATCGATTCCAGAGCCTCAAGCTGATACTTAGCCGATCCATCCCAAAGGTGCGAACAGTACTCCATACAAGAGCGAATCTGTGCTTTATAATTACAAAAGCAATTGTTCAAACTTGGAGTACTTTCGCACCTATGAGGGGACACCTAGTTTTTGGCAGCTAATTTAGCCTTGGACTCGATATACGAGCCAAAGTTGAGTGTAGATGTCAAGGTAACACCCAAAAGCTCAAGATGATCAGTAACCGGCACGGATACACCTTGAAAAGTAGGAGTCTGTAGAAATTGACTCCTTTTTGCGGAGAACAGACACGCCTGCGTCTTTCCCTCATTAAACTTGGCCAGATTGGTTTCGCCCCATTCAGAGACTGCCTCAAGGGCCAAGTTCAAACGCTCGATCATACTCTGTCTCAATACCTTAGTTTGTTGACCACTGGCTCTCGCGCTAGATATGTAACTCTTTACAACGGTGCTATCATCTGCGTACCCAAAGATACCGGGCTTCAGCAGATCGTTGATATGTAGCAGAAAAAGCGTTGCAGAGAGTACCGACCCTTGAGGGACTCCGGCATTGATACCCATTTGGTCCGACGAGCAGCCATCAATGACAACTCGTATGGATCGATCCCTCAAGAAGTCCGATATCCACGCAATAAACCCTGGAGACAAACCATAACTAGAAAGCTTGCTAATAAGGCCATCATGCCAAACCCTGTCAAAAGCCTTCGAGATAACCAGGGAGACTGCAAGTGCTTCCCCGTGTTTCTCGATAGTTTCACTCCAGATGTGAATGACATACGCTAGAATATCCCCACTCGACCGGTTTCGGCGAAACCCGTATTGCCGGTCACTGAGGAGGTCGTTAGATTCTAGGTATGCTAGGAGCCTGCGGTTTAAGACACGTTCTATAGTCTTGCAGAGTATGGACGTGACCGAGATGGGCCTGTAGTTGGCAGGGTCAGCACGACTACCTTTCTTGGGCACAGGTTGCACGTTAGCAAGCTTCCACGATTTCGGTACTTGGCCAATTTGGAGAGAGAGTCTAAACAGACGCGTTAGTATAGGAGATAACTCAGGTGCACAAGCCTTCAACACTAGGGCAGGAATTCCGTCCGGGCCACTGGCTTTATTCACATCCAGATTACGTAGCACATTACGAACCTCCATTTGGCGAATATGGATTTCCGGCATCAAAGTCGGATTTATATCTATTTATTTGGACGACGTAGCTTCTTAAATTAGTCAAGTGAACTTTTTACTTGACTAGAAATTAGTTAGTTGACGTGAAATGATAATAATTGAAGTCGGTTTTTGTTCTTTCGGATATTGTTTCAATCCGAATACTGTACTAAATTTAGTGTTCAACAAGCTTCGGTGACCAAAGCAAACCGTTGTTTTTCTAAAATTGAATAAAATGTTATCTTACTACTAAGTATTACCTATATGTATATTATGTAAAGGTTTGATTTGGTTGAAATATGAAACACAGATAGTTTATAGTCTCATAAAATATACTACCTATCATCTCGGGAAAAGCATGGGCCCTAACGAAACAAATATTAACAACAGAACGACATTACCAATTACATTGACATTTTAAACACATGGCTTAGAGTCTAAAATATCACATCGGCTAATAAGTCCATCACCTACTTAGGCTATCATCCTGTAAAAATCTATAAGTGGATAAGTATCAGATTACACACATCAGCTACAGACTCTTCATAATGTATCCTATAAAAATCCCACAAACTTAACACTGCGGCTATGTTCGATACTCCACAACCTTACTACGTTTGATGTTGCTAAAAATATAAAATATGAATTTGCTGAACTCGAATAAATATATTTTCGTGTGGAAAAACAAATTCGTTCGGTTTGTGTAATGGCCACCCATACAAAAATATTTACGTAAGTACTACTAATGTACTAATAAGGTCGCAAGATCAACGTACGCGAACGAAGTAGCGGGTTCAGCGGTTTATTCCCGTTCGTCCCCACATCGTCGTCCCCACTGGGGACGAGTGGGAATAAAAAAGTTTCGATCGTCCCCAGTGGGAACGAATGGGAAAAAAAAAGTTACGTTCGTCCCCAGGGTTTATTCCCGTTCGTCCCCACATCGTCGTCCCCACTGGGGACGAGTGGGAATAAAAAAGTTTCGTTCGTCCCCAGTGGTACCTAACGATTGAAACTTTTTATTTCCCCATTCGTTCCGCTATTGACCGAGAGTCAAAACGCAATGATCACAACATTATATTAATTTAAAAAAGGAGTAAGTTCTAATACTTTATTGTGGAGTAACATAAACATTCATTGTAATCCCACTAATGTTATAAATGTCAAAGTATGGATGTTATGGTTGGATATATGGATGTTTGTTGCTCAATCACGTCGTAACGTATGAACGGATCAGGCTAAAATTTGTAATACAGTTAGATTAGTCTAGAAGAATACATACTTTTTATAAAATAACAGTTACGGGAACTACGCGGGTAAAACTGCAGGTCACAAATTCCAATAATTTAAGCAAACATTAAATAAATACAAACGTAAAAAAAAATTCGAATTACCTCTGGACTAATTACCTCAGTTTTTGAAATTTTTTTCAATCAAAAACATCATCATTGTTGTCCAGAACGTCGTAAGCATTTTAACAATCCGTGAAATCTCTTATTGAAATTCCCATTTGTTTTGTTTCTCGGTCAATAGCGGAACGAATGGGGAAATAAAAAGTTCCAATCGTTAGGTACCACTGGGGACGAACGAAACTTTTTTATTCCCACTCGTCCCCAGTGGGGACGACGATGTGGGGACGAACGGGAATAAACCCTGGGGACGAACGCAACTTTTTTTTTCCCCTTCGTTCCCACTGGGGACGATCGAAACTTTATTATTCCCACTCGTCCCCAGTGGGGACGAAGATGTGGGGACGAACGGGAATAAACCGGTTCAGCTAGTTATTCATATAAAAGCTGATCAACTACTTGAGAAATCGCACAAAAATGTTAGTTTACATTTTAAGTACTTTAATTATAAACAAACGATACCGCTACACGCGTCTTGAAACGCTCTTGAGAATAATTGGCTTAAACACGTACAAGTAACGCGGCACTTCATATGCCGAAGCGTAAACAAACGCACTTAGGTAACCTGATACCCGTTTTCCCGCGAAAATTGTAAAATCGAGTCGCCAAAAGCAAGCAAGCGGTTATACACTAAATTTGGCTTATGATGAACCACAAGATGACATAATACTTGTTTTATTCGAATTATATAAGGGTTTGTCAAAATCGGCACTTTCAGCCCTTGTTTTTAATACTATAATTTAGGACAAAAGGTAAACCTGTCATGTTATAACTACATGAAACCAGAATTTATTTGTATGAATTGGTAACTTGTGTTTATAGTTTGTTTCGAAATATATAGATACCTAGTTTCTTTGGTCATATTAAATCTTCTATCAATAGGAAAATGGGCTAGCCGAAGCACAAGCCGCTATGGAAGCAGAAGGTGGCGTAACAAATAGTAGCATTCAGGCACTAAAATATACTCTAGAAATGACGAGTAACGCTTGCGCAGCTTATGTCTGTCATATGAGCACCGCACCGCCTATCGGCAAGACTCCATTGGACAGGGAGCGGCTAAAGTTATGCCTCGCTGAAATGGTAAGTACAAACACTGACATTAATATTAAGTTCTTCTTCAGTTCCTTTAAAACAATACAAACCTACACATAATATAATTGTGATTTCATTAAATATTTTATATCGTTTGCAGGATCAAATCTGTACTCTGACGAAAAACCTAAAAGCGTTAATCACGAAACACTCGATCAAGGACAGGCTCCGAACAGCATTTACTTATCTTGGAAAACTGAAACATATTTGCGAAGATGTAAGTTTCTTAGTAATACTTTTTTTATTTAGTCACTCCACAGACTCCGGGGTGCGTGTTTCCTTTCCAGCAATGCCTCGAAACGCGCTGATTCTCGGTTTCTCTTTTGTTAAGCTGATTCTTGTTCCAATATGATTACCGTACCCGTGTTCAATAATAATCCCGATTCCACCTATTCTTGTTGCCATTACCCCTACAGTGTATATAACAAATGCGGGAGAGCCAGAAGCTCAAGGGAGGTCCTAAGTGGAGCAAGCCATTGCGAGGCCAAGCGTAGCGAAAAGGCGAGGTGGCGGGCGAAGCGAGTCGGCGACCTCCGTAGTGGAGCGCAGGCTGAGTATGGAATAGTATCTCTCAGAGCTGACCGCTGAGCTTTTGGTGGAAGCCCACCTGGAGTCAAATTTCAGCGATATACCCCAATCGGGCTAGTTCTCAAAAGTCAGTGACAGAACCTAATCAGAATACATAGTTAGTTTATTTAGACAACTAGCGGCTCGTTCCGGCTTCGCTCGGATAATAACCTTGATACCACCTGCAGTTTGGACTGGGCTGATTAGTGAATCTAAGCCATCCAGGGCCGGCCCTAACCAAACATATACAAAAAATTAATTCAAATCGGTGCAGCCACTTAGGAGGAGTTCACTTACAACACAAACTGGCATTGATTTTTAGATATATCGATTTATCGAGTACTTTCAACATATTTCTTGCAAAAAATTTCGTGTCGGTAAATGCTCAATTTATAAAAAGAATAATAATAAGTGAAATAAAAAATGTACGAAAAACAAAATGTAAAGTAGCGAGACGCGAGCGGTGCATTTATTCGCGAAGTCGAGTTCCATGCCTCGTATTGAACACGTATTTAGAAGAACAGTTTGCACTGCAAGCCCGTGCACGATTGGAGGACGCGTGTACACGTGCCTCGTATTAAACACGGGTTTGGAATGAGAATTAGCTTTACAAACCCGTGGGCGTTTCGAGGTCATGCTGCCTCCTACTGTACACAGGACAGAAAATGCGCCTCCAGGGTCCGTGACCTTTGTCATTTGGGTTCTCTTTTTTAACATATGTATTTCTTGGATTAGGAGAAGAAATGGAAAATAAGGGGGAGTTGGGAACATTTCAAACCTAATTCTAGTGATAGTCTCCTTTCATCTGTTGAGCCGATCACTATCGGTTGTCCGGTAGTAATAAACTCAACATCGTTATTTGCTATTTTCGACGCCGCCTCCTTCCGGCTCAGAGCCTCCACCACGGCCGCATTTCTGTCATCCATCATAATCTTGGTGCATCGGGCGGTAACTACAATTGGGTCGTTTGGTGGTGTCGCATAAACCGATCTTCCCGCGCGCTCTGCCTCTCTTTCGTTCAGTGTCACGAAGCCATTTTCTGCACTATAATTATTTTGATGACCCGGCACCCGCCATGTGACATTGTTGTATATTATAGCTGCTTGCCCCTCCTCGAGTTTCACCTTTAAGAAAATTTCACTTCCTAGCCTAGTTAGTAGTAGTACTTTCCTAATCCTAGTTTTTTCTTAGTCTTGATAAGCTTTATTAAGACTAGTAATTTACGTGTATTTAATTGTTAACTTATGCGTTAACAATTAAATACACGTATTTAATTGTTAACGCATTATTATTACTGTTACTTGTTTTTACTTGTTATTATTACGTTATTATTACTGTTACTTGTTACAGCCACAACACGCCATGCCCGATATTTTTATCTGGCTTATAAGCAACGGTAAGAGACTGGCATACCACAGGGTGCCAGCTCGCGATATTATCTTTTCTGACCATCCGGACGAAGCTGGGAGGCTTTGTGGTAAACTACAAACTATATTCCTGAAGGTAAGTAGTTGTACAGTTAAAATTATTTTTTTACAAATTAAGTGAAACGCAACAAGACATCCGAAAATTAAAAAGTTACATAATTACGAGCAAATTTTATAATTCTAAAGGAAATATCTAACGACTAAATTGTTTTAGTGGCCAGGAAAAAAGGCTACTAGTCCAAGTGGGTGGGCTATTCCAGCAAAAATATCTCTGTACCTCTGGCTTGGAGCAATTTCAGACAAAAAACATTACACAGCAGGCTTGCCGCAAGGATATGAGCTAACGTCAGAAATAAGGAATGCCGGATTTTCCCAGATAAATGCCCCTCAAACTATTTATTACGCCGAGAAACATGTACGTTTTTTTTTTATAACTTTGTGAATGCTAACTTACTTTGAGACTTGTATAAATGAGGATGGATATAATAATTATTATATTTTACTCATTTTAAGTATGTATATTTAACACGCATTTATTTAAAGCTATTCGTTATTTTGTGCACGAGTGTTCTTAGAGTTGATAGTGGGGTAGAGTAATTAATCAGTGCTATATTTCCAGACCTTCCAAATGCGATCATATGTATATCAAGCGAGATCGTTGATTGGTTCCGATTCGTCAGGATTATCAGACCCATTTGCAAGAGTTATCATAGGAGATTGCTCCGGTACTACCCAAGTTATAGATCAAACATTGAGCCCTACATGGGATGAACTGTTAGTGTTCGATGACGTATTGCTCTATAGCACAATTGAGCAAATCAAAGCGGACCCACCCACAATAGTAATTGAAATATTCGACCAAGACAGTGTGGGTAAATCAGAATTTATTGGAAGAACGTTAGCACGACCATATATCAAGTCTCTCGAGGAGATAAAAAGTAGATCGCAACATCCACCGTCATTAGAGTGGCACGAAATACGAAGAGGGGAAAATAAGGCTGGAGAACTTCTAGCTGCATTTGAGCTGTTGGAAGTAAGAAATAAGAATGAAACTGCAGATCTCCCAATGCTTCCTTGCCCGCGAGAGGTGACTATCAAGGACCCTAACGATACTACAGTCCAACAGAATAAGGGCCCTATATTGCCAGTTCCTAGAGGAATACGACCAACGTTGTCGAAATATAGGATTGAGGTTCTGTTTTGGGGACTTCGAGATATGAAACGAATTCATTTCTTGTCAGTGGATAGGCCAGTAGTCGATATTGAATGTGCAGGAAATATTTTGCAATCAAGTAGAATCAACAACGCAAAGAGGAATCCCAACTTCAGTAATCCCGTGAAATTCATTGAAGTAGACCTTCCTGACCAAGATTTATACCAACCGCCTCTTACTATACGAGTACAAGATCTGAGAAGTTTCGGAAGGGTGGTTTTAGCAGGAACGCATACAATAAATTCAGTTCACAAATACATATATTCTCCCATGAGCAAAAAAGACAGGGAAATTGAAGACCGCAAAAGGTCTTTGATCCAATTACAAAACGTTGATCTTCGGACCAATACAATAACTCAGGACGATTTTATGTCAGAGAACGAACAAGAAAGCTGCCCTTTGTTACTGCCACAACGTTGCGGTTTGTCCTATGGTTCCGGAAAATCTCAGCAAACAACTAAAAAGAAAACTCCAAAGCCTAGTGGTTCCAGAAAACGAAAACAAAGTACTGATTCGGTAATCGGCGAAGATGATGGTAGCAAAGACTGGTGGACCAAATATTTTGCATCAGTTGAAGTCATGATCGAAGAAGAGAAAGAAGCTAAACGGGAAAGGCAAGGTTTTTTGCAGCCTGCGAGAGTAGAAGAAGTTCGCTCGCCAAGAGAAGTGTCCCCACGTCCAGAACCAGGTTCGGAATGCGGAATGGGTGCAAGACGGCGTATTGTTCCACCTAAAGTTATAAAAGCACAACCAACTTTTTCTCAAGCATCTACTAGTGCAGCATCTTCGACTAAAGCTGCTCAAATACCTAGATCAGCTTTAACCAAGGTAATTTTTTCTTATTATCAAACAATCACTTTTCTTTTAATTGAAACCAGTTAACAGGTTTTGTTTTTTTATCGAGATCTATCCGCACGAGCTAGAAGCTGTACAAGAGTATGACGAATTCAAAGAATGGTTACATTCTTTTGAGCTATTGCGAGGAAAAAAAACCGAAGAAGATGATGATGATAATCGCGTAGTCGGAGTTTTTAAGGTAAAGAAACATTCAAGTAACTGCTATATTTCTTTTGATAATTGCGATTTCACATCTAATCTGTTACAACTTTTACAGGGAGCCATTAAAATTTATAAATGGCCCTTACCAAAAGGAATTGACGATCATACAGTAATGGGTTTCGATCCAAGCGCGGGATTCTTCCAAGGAGTGCCCAATAATGATCCGATTCATGTACTCGTTCGAGTGTACATTGTTAAAGCAACTGATCTTCACCCAATGGACTTAAATGGAAAAGCTGATCCCTACATAGTGTTGCATTTAGGTTCTAAGAAAAACGTTGACAAAGATAATTACGTGTCGAAACAGCTTAATCCGGTGTTCGGTAAATGCTTTGAAATAGAAGCAACCTTCCCACAAGACTCCATGCTCACGATTCAAGTTCTGGATTGGGACATATTTGGAACTGACGACATGATTGGTGAAACGAAGATTGATCTTGAGAACCGTTTTTATAGCCGTCACCGAGCCACTTGCGGACTGCCTTTAAAGTACGATGAGTAAGTTTCAAATATAAATATAATAACTACTTATACATTTCATTCACGTGAATTTCATCTTTGTTTTTTTTTTATTTTGAAAGTGACTGTGAAAGTTTGGATATTTTATCTCCCTTCCTTTAAATTGTTAAGTATATCTAAATATCCCTTATTTAACAAACATTCGTGTAAAATGTTAATATT
Organism: Ectropis crepuscularia; assembly: GCA_963693475.1. NCBI lineage: Eukaryota > Metazoa > Arthropoda > Insecta > Lepidoptera > Geometridae > Ectropis > Ectropis crepuscularia. Next base: position 24,339,980 of record OY856338.1, read on the forward strand.
TTTTTGGAAGTGCTACTAACATTAATAACTAACGTGTTTAGGACTGGATATAACCGCTGGCGTGATTCTACGAAACCAACGCAAATACTTGCTAAGTTGTGCAAGGACGGTAAACTTGATCCTCCTATATATGAGCACGGTCGAGTAAAGGTCGGACGTACCGTCTTCAATCTGCAGATGGACGATTCAGAACTGTTCTCTAATCCTGACACTACAGAAGAACAGATGGCTCTTAACGTTTTGCATCGATGGCAAGAAGTTCCCAGGGTTGGAACTCGACTTGTGACGGAACATGTCGAAACGCGACCGCTATACAACCCTAATAAACCTGGTGCGAAAATGTTTATTAACTCTGAATAATATATAAACACTCTTTAAATTTATAGTAAAGTTTACGAAAACTTTTCACCCTGAAATCGTTTTTTCCTTTTAGGTATTGAACAAGGTCGCTTAGAAATGTGGGTTGATATGTTTCCCATGGATATGCCACCTCCAGGGCCTTACCTTGACATATCCCCACGCAAACCGAAGTCATACGAGATGAGAGTCATCATCTGGAATACAGACGATGTAGTATTAGAAGATGATGCATTTTTCACTGGTGAAAAAATGTCAGATATTTACGTGAAAGGGTAAGTTTTCTGTTAAACAATATTGATTCATCAACGGTTTTCAAAAACTGTATTTATGCAATAACATCGAACGCCTTTTAGAAAAGAGTCGTTTACAGTTCAGTCGTGAATTTCAGGTGGCTTAAGGGACCCGACGATTGTCAGGCTACGGATATTCACTACCGTTCGTTGACTGGAGAGGGCAATTTCAACTGGCGTTTCATTTACCCATTCGATTATATGGAGGCTGAAGAGCGCATAGTGATCACTCGAAAAGAATCTGTGTTCTCTTGGGATGAGACAGAGTGCAAGATTCCGGCGCGGTTAGAATTACAAGTGTGGGATGCCGATCATTTCTCCGCCGACGATTTTCTTGGTAAGCTTTTAACCATCGATTTAATTTCTACTTGTAACTAATGTTCTCTATTTTCATTTGTTTTAAAAGATTTAAAATGCAAACTCCATATCGCGTTTATACATTTTAGGCGCTATAACACTGGACTTGAATCGGTTTCCACGTGGCGCTAAGTCGGCTAAGCTGTGCTCCTTAGAAATGTTGCGAAACGATGGTTCAGTGCCAATGGTAAATCTCTTCAAGCAAAAGCGCGTCAAAGGGTGGTGGCCATTCTACAGAAAACGAGACAACGATGAGATGGAACTAACTGGGAAGGTTGAAGCGGAAATACATCTCCTAACTCAAGAAGAAGCTGATAAAGTTCCAGCAGGGCTAGGCCGCTGCGAACCTGATCCTCTTGATAAACCTAAGTAAGTAAAATAGTTCCGTATTTTTTTTTAGGGTTTCGTAAATTAAAAAAAAGAACTCTTATAGATTCGTCGTGTCTGTCTGTCCGTCCGTATGTCACAGACACTTTTATATGAAACTATAAGAACTATACTGTTGAAACTTGGTAAGTAGATGTAATCTGTGAACCGCATTAAAATTTTTACACAAAAATAAAAATAAAACAATAAATTTTGGGGGTACCTCATACTTAGAACTGAAACTCAATTATTTTTTTCGATCTTCGAAAAAGGTTTCTAATTTTTTATTTTTATACTAAACAATTTGCGCGTGAGACACTTCCAAAGTAGTAAAATTTGCCCCTCCCCCAGTAGCGTATTTCCAATCTATACAAGGCCAGAACGCAAGGGTATGAAACTAATCACGTATAGATTGTAAATAAGTTTTTTTACTAAGATCTTCCAAACCATACAAGGCCAGTACGCAAATACTCGCGTATACTTTGTAGTAACGTAGAAGTATTATGCTGTTACAAAATATACAGCGCCAGTACGCATACGGACTAATCGTGTATGTTTTGGAACAAGCGCGCGAAGCTTTATTGTAGATGTTGGTTTCCCAGATCCGACTCGGATCACCCCGACTCCACCTAGTCTTGTCGCTACTACCCCTAGAGTGTATATAAAAAATGCGGGAGCCAGAAGCTTAAGGGAGGTCCTGAGTGGAGTGAGCCATACGAGGCCTAGCGAAACGCAGGGGGGAGGTGGCGAGCGAAGCGAGCCGGCGACCTCCGTAGTGGAGCTCAGGCCGAGTATGGAGAAGCGACACTCAGGGCTGACCGCAGGGCTTCTGGCGGGAGCCCACCCAGAGTCAAATCTCAGCATCGGATCGACAACATAGACAATCAGTACGAAAAATTATTGTATGCATTGTAATAACAGATTTATAACAACATTACAATATAATATACTCGTACGCGAACAGTTTCCTATGGCTGCGTTCTGGCGTTGTATAGAATGGAAAGACGCGACGCGAGCATCCACGTTACAAACTATACACCATCAGTACGCAAAACTCTTGTATGGTTTGTAATAACAGATTTTAAAACAACATTACAATACTTTAGCAGTTTTCTATGGCTGCGTTCTGGCGTTGTATAGTTTGGAAATACGCCCCCCAGTAACTTCTAAAATAAGATAATCAACTAGGTACCTAAAAAAATAAATGATGTTCATTACCATGCAAATTTCCAATGAAAATTGGTTTGAACTCGATCTAGTAAGTAGTTTCTTAGTATGTACCTACGTCATAAATACACTATTATTAAAACATCTATCAAAGTTACTACGAACCACACAATAGTGTACCGCAGCAGCAGCGCCCCGCGGTTTTACCCGTGTAGTTCCCGTTCCCTTTGTTCCCGTTGTTTATTCGGGATAGAAAGTCGCTGCCTATATTTTCTTTCAGTCTATCTATGTTCTAAGATTCACGTCTGCCGGTTCCAAGAAGACTAAACTACAACTCGGGCACTGGTGGCCTACAACTTACAAGTCACCTGTGCGGCGATAAGGTCACGCGGTTTTGAGACTTCTAATACCTTATTATTTAGATTTCTATCGTCTAGATAAAGCTATCAAATTTCAAGCACGTATGAATGAATCGGAACTTAACTATGAATAAGTCATAAAACACCGCCTACGAAGTAATTGTAGCAAAAATCCTGTCGCATGTTACTATCCTAACTAGGTGTAATATTATAGTCTAGTGAAGACAAGGATACGGAGAGGTCTTTTTTGTTGTTGAGTTTCATTTCAATGGAAAAAGAAATTTCGGTGTGATACCTAGTCGACATACAGACAGACAGACATGAAAAAAAACTTGTATAGATCTTCGAAGTACAGATTCGGTAGCCGATCCGACCAGTAACTTGAAACCTGCCCCGCTAGCTCCGGGCAGCGATCTACGTTTAGGTTTTAAAATGTTTTTACTTATCTAAATATTGTAAAAACTTTGGCTTATAAACAAAAATACATGAATGATAAAAAAAATATCATCTACATATACTTATATTATAAAGCTGAAGAGTGTGTTTGTTTGTTTGAACGCTAGGATTATTACAAAGTTTTGCTCAAAATGTTGTAAGCTAACTTTTTTTTATTGCAGCCGCCCTGACGCATCGTTCATGTGGTTCCTGAATCCTCTAAAGTCTATCCGCTACATTGTATGGCACAACTACAAGTGGAACATCGTCAGGATATCAGCCGTGGTAATAGTGGCCCTCGCTATCTTTCTGCTTGTTTACGCCGTTCCAGGCTACACCATCAAAAGGCTGTTGGGCGCTTAAACGAAGACAGAATTACCCCATGCCATTACTCTATTACGTTAACTCTATGTGCTTTGTTTGCACTAATCGACATCATAACGAAGATTCCCATGGTGTAGAGTTAGCGTACCTTTATTGTAATATGAAATGAGTTTCACTCAGGTTATCTGCATGCGAGTACGGAAATAATTAAGTGTGTAGTGGTGTATTGTTTTAAGTTTGACGAGAGTTAAAGAAAGTGAAGAAAGACTCTGGGAACAATATTAGTTTTGGCAGACGTTTGCGGTTAATTAAAATCACTCAAGTTACTTTTATTTAATAATAATTAATATCATCTCAGTGTTTGAACAGACTTGATCATATTGTCGATTTTAGGACTCAAGATCCCGTTACATATCATATTTAGACTAGATATATTTTGTCTACTATATACCTATTCAATTTTTTTTAATGTTGTATGCTTCATTTATTTCGTGATGTTTGCCAATTAATATTCGGGCCCAAGGTATAGCAGTATTGAAATCAACGTGAAGTGATAATTCTACATGATTTAATATTGTTTTTGTAGTTCAATGTAGTAGGTTAGATATTAGTAAGTAAATGTGTATTAGGGGGTCGCCTTTATAATCACGTGATGTCTTAGACCAAATTTTTAACTTCCCTTTTCCCCCATGGCGATCCTGCCCCCCCCCCCCTCTCCCACTTCCCAAACTCACACTACACAAAATCACGTAAACTCTATAAAATAAAACGCAGGCAGCCGGCGTTCCTTTCGGCAGAAGTCGCGACGCGCCGAATAGTTGTCAAAGTTACACACTGCTTTTCCCCTTAGAAATTCCGAATATATATGATTCCGTGTATATCCGATCTAGTAGTGATATCTTACTACACTTACCTTACCACCCCCCTCCCCTCCTCTGCTCTGCTCACTTCTCAAATCCCTTCCTTTCAAGCCTCACGTGATAAATGAAAGAACCCTTGTAGTACAGTCGAGGTAGACATAAAACTAGCCTGAAATAGAAAAAATTCCGGGGAGCGATTTTTTTTTATGAAACGTCGGGGAGGGTTGTTGGAAGTATAAATCTCGATTTTCTAACTAATCCCGGTAGAGGGTTCGCCACCATCTTGTTTCAAAGTTTTTGTGAAATAACTCGTTAATTTTCAACTTTAGAGCAAAAATGATGGTGACCAAAGTTGTTGGAAATTTAATTTCTCACAAGTTTGCTTCATATAGTTTTTACGCTAGGATCAATATTTGCAGAGTTATACTATCAAGTTTATCAAAAAAATCGTAATGGGTGCAATTTTATTTTCTTCAACTTTGGTTCTCGCACATTTTTTACTTTTTTTATTTTTAGTATTTGTTGTTACAGCGGCAATAGAAATACATCATCTGTGAAAATTTCAACTGTCTAGCTATCACCGTTCTTGAGATACAGTCTGGTGACAGACGGACGGACGGATGGACAGCCAAGTCTCAGTAATAGGGTTCCGTTTTTAACCATTTGGGTACGAACCCTAAAAAGTGCTGGAACCGAAGTTGAAGAAAATAAAACTCCACCCATTACGATTTTTTTGATAAACTTGATAGTATAACTCTGCAAATATTGATCCTAGCGTAAAACCTACATGAAGCAAACTTGTGAGAAATTAAATTTCCAACAATTTTGGTCACCATCATTTTTGCTCTAAAGTTGAAAATGAACGAGTTATTTCACAAAAACTTTAAAACAAGATGGCGGCGAACCCTCTACCGAGATTAGTTAGAAAATTGAGATTTATACTTCCAACAACCCTCCCCGACGTTTCATAAAAAAAAATCGCTCCCCGGAATTTTTTCTATTTCAATGTCTGCCCCGACCGTTCTATTGTTATTTATGCTGATCTGCTTTCATACATTCATTTGGTACACCAAGCAGGTAGCATACTTAAGTTTACACCTATCTATGGTATTTTATAGCTCTTGTGTTTATTCGTTAGAGGCAAAAACTGTTTTCACTTGTTACGATTTGGACACTATTGGTTTTTGTTTTATTTAATGTATACTTGTCATTTATTTACACTGAATTGAATCATGACGTTTTATAGGCACACCTATAGTTAAATATGTATATATGCGTTTTAGGTGTACCTTATAGGTACTATCCAGTTAACTGATTTTTCTTGACTCTTTATCTACCTTTTATGATAACTAATTTTCTTACCTACTTTCCGTTTCACTCAGTTAAATTTTGCCTATTGTTTAAGGTTATCTTAGTTTTACAGCTGTAGCCCCCCCAACCATATATATGTAGATATTAGTAGCACAGTATAAATGATTTAATAGACTGTGCTAGTAGGTACTGTTATTAATAAATATACTACTAATTACTACTACTAAAATACCCTATTGTCTACCCATGTAAAATCCCTAAAAACATAGCTTTCAACACTTTAAGAACCCAATTTATTTTAAAGTTTTTCGTTTAGACTTGGCAGACTTAGAATCGAACAATTATAGCCAAATAATTACTCTCGTATATTTTCTCTATGTCATTATCAATGTTTATTTTACAAGATCTTATTACTGAACAAAGGCCTTCCCAAAATTCCTCCATTTCTCCCCATTAAATATATATTTTTAGCATAGAGGGCTGGGACGAGCACATGTGCCAGATGGTAAGCATTGCGCCTGCTTAGACCAGCAGTGTCACGAAGCTATTCGAACGTAAAGAATCCAAATCCTTACCTAGAACTACACTGTGCTCGACAACCAGAGATATAAGGTGTTTATCTCTATACACTTATATATAAATTCTCTTCAGTGATTTAAGACAAATTAAATCTTCTATTTCGATGTAGAGATAAGTCTATCATATTTATTGGTTTTGAATACCTATAACATATTTAAACATCAATTTTAGTAGTGTTAGGGCCAGGGCCGGATTTAGGGGAGAGCAACCGGGGCATATGCCCCGAGGCCTCCACAACAGAGACTTCGGAAAAAAAACAAATTCCGACTAGTAAACATCTTTTACGTTAACTTTAAACCATTTGTAGTCCGGGTTTTTGCTTGAGATATCCTAACCTGGGGTGTATTTCATCCCCAACGAAGCCCCGGCCCCAGGGCCTCCACAAGTCCCGCCTGAGGAAGTACCACCTTTGCCAGTTATTCTGCCGCCAACCAGTAGTGTGCAAACATTACTGTGTTCCGGTTTGAAGGGCTATTGCCCTTCCAGAACAATTACTGGGTTAAGAAATAAAACACCTCATATCTGGGTGACGACCGCAGTGCGGTGTTAAGTAATGCTTTGAACTCTTCATATTCCAATAGCTGCGTGTCACTGTGCTGTTATAGGCAGGCATGTCACCATCAGGCACATGTCCCTGATCGTCTTGTCTCGTTATACTATATTAATAAACTATGTGTCAGTGTTTAGTGTTGCCCATAAAGGCGAGTTAGGGATAGTTTCTAATTCTATTTATATTTAGAAAAGTTTACAAACTAACCTAACCTACCGTCAATCTGACAGTGTTGACAATTTTACAGTTACAAATACAAATACTTGGTCGTTACTAAAACACAATATTATTAACTGTTAATCTATGTCATCGTATCTATTCTACTGTCTAGTTGTCCCACTGCCGACGAGAAAACGAGTAACTATCGACATCGACTATTTTCTCGCTCAAGAAACGTACAATAGATATACATTCCGTGGAAATATAAGAGATGGATATACAAACAGTTGATCGCTGACTGTTCAAACTGCCGGCGAGCACTCGCTTCACTAGTTTGTCGCTAAGCGACAAGAGCTATGAAAGATAACACTCGCTCAGCGATTAGAACACGCCGAGAGAGCAACCAGCGGTCATTTCTCTACGGATCTAGTGCGGATCTGAAAGACGCGAGTGATGTGAGTAATTGCTCGCCTCACTCGCACACTCGTTTATAGCCGAGCTACACCATATCAGAACTAAGCACTCGCTCCCCGCGGCTCGCTAACTCGTTTCTAATTCTAGCTCTACTCGTTACTCGTTCATCGTTGCCGGTGAGACAACTGCCTATACGCGACCTATACACGAATGAAATGTCATTCGACATACTCGTACAATGGATCCTTGATTATACGAAGCACTTGGGACTGAAACTAGTTCAAATAATGGAAACATGTGTTTTTTGAGACGATGTTACAAATAACACCTTTTCACCTAAAAACAGTACTTACATACATTTAGATATATTAAAACTTTACATGCTATATTTCAACGTAGGTATATTTTTTAATAAAATCAACGCACCAATATGTATTTCGGGTCAATGTTTGGATAAACTAAATCATCGTTCGAACATTTGAGGGCTTGGATAATCAAGGTTCTAGTGTACCTAAATTGAAGTGGCTTAATCAAAAATCTTGTTTATCGTGAAATGCACTAAATAATGTATTTGAATGATTTGCTCTTTTTTATGTTTCACTTAGATTACTTAAGGTTATTTCTGTATGTTTTTCCTTTTCTGGACTAAGAGAGCTCATTCTTTATAAATTGAAAAATACATACTTACATGTTTGCGACAGTTCGATGCATAAAACTAAATTCTTATTTTTTGGTAAGTCACTTCAATTATTTATTTATTAACGTGCTTTATGTTGTATTTGTCTGAGTCAAGCTAAAATATTCTTGCCGCCGTATACCAATTTACTCAAAGCTTTCGCGGCTGAAAACTTTTAAAAATATTGAGTAAAATCAAATAATCTGTTTAGAAATTTTCGACTTCAGTGATGTCAAACGGACTCAAAAAGAGACAATAAAAAAATAAGGGTTTAAGTTTTGTGATACGGCGGTAAATCTAATTAGGGATCTTATAGTATACTTATTTTTTCGACAATTGTGGTATTTAGGTCAAGTTAGTAACTTGTGTGTTAGTTATATACATTAATGTTTGGTGTGAAACGTAGTTGTGTTATACATAGGTACTAAGTTTTTCGACCTTAGCTACACTCAATTCAGTTTCGTCGTTATAACAAAGGTTTTAAAGATAGTTTTGACATCACATGCGTCGATGATCACGGCGTTACATCGGCATTTTAAACCTCTTGTTTTGAAATTTACACAGATAGTTCCGGCAGTATGAGGGTTTGGATTTTTGTCTAAAATTTTTAAATTAAGTTGAGCAGTATTTTTCCCTATAGTAAGTATTTGTAGAAATAGTTAATTTTCATTGGTGTAATCTTGTTCTGATCAGTGTCTATGTCTATTGTAATAGTGTCTTGATGTTCAAATTGGTGTTGTTTGTATTAACCTCGTAAGGTCCAAGCAGTTCCAGTAGGTAAGATGTACAATAATATCTTCTAACACAATTTCAGTCCATGTAGGCATCTGTTTTTTTTTTCGGTCAGAATCTCAAATGTAATTTTCATTTACATTTTTTTGGATTATACCTCTAAAACGTAGGTAGGTAGAAAGGAACATACCGCATTTTTTTTTACTTTCTTAGCTCTTGTTCATTAGAATGCACATTGGGCGCTTAAGTATACCTACTTATGTTGTAATTACTAATTACGTGCTCCGAAACTTAAATATTCAAATTAAATGTGTAGTCTTTAAGTCAATCTATCTTACTTATACCACAGAATAAAATAAATATTAGTACAGAAGCCACACTTACCAAAAACAATTATATAAATAGCGACTCTTGCTGAGACACAACAAAGTTCAATTCAGCTCGCAATACCTGTCGCGATTTTCAAATAAACATTTGCGCTCTTTCTAACGCGTAACTCTGTCCCTGTCTAGCGCGGAGGGTTTACGACATATATTATCTAATAACAATATGCGCGGGAAACGTTTTGCGCGAGCGCTCAGCCGTGCGTCCGACAACCGACTGTCACTTGTTACCTGGAAGGAACGGTCTAGCGGTAGGCTAAAACCGCGCGACCTTGAGCGAGTGAGAGTGGCACTGCTTATACCTAAGTAAGATGAGAATTGGTTATTGAGCATATTAATATTGAATATTGTCTAGTTTTAGGTTTCTGGACTATTTTTTCAGCGCTGTTTCTACTATGAAATCTACTAATTCACATAAATCTAAAAACAAAATAGTGTAAATGAACATTTATACAATGATGTTTAATTATTCTTGATTTCGGAAACAAAACCACCAAAAATTTAAATAATTGGTTGAGATTTGAGATTCTGCAGAGACTACCTACGACATGGTTGCTAATGCCCGCCATACAAGCTACGGTCTGCCGGAGAGGTCTACCTGTGCGGTTATGACTGCGCAGTCCAACCGAACAGAATTGTTTTTCGATCTTGCACCGGTCGCCTGCGCAGTCTTCCCACACACACTCCGCACTCCGGTCTACCTGCGCAGGCATAACTGCACAGGTAGACCTCTCCGGCAGACCGTAGCCATAGAATAGATAATACAGATAGAACGGACACTCCCCACCCCCCGCCAGTTTCAAGCTTCCTACCCCGCAAGAACGCGAGAAGCACTCAGCGACACGACATAGATGACACGCACACATGCGTAAATGCGTTCGAACGACATATGCGAGATGTGTGAGTGTAGGTATGTCAACTGCACCGTCTGTATAGATTTTAGGCCGAGTGTCCGGGGTGTGCCGTAGCGTAAGCGGGCATAAGAGGGCGAAATTGTTCCAATTGACAACAAGTTTCAAAAATATTAGCTGTCAACATTTATTTTATTAAAATCCGCCAATTACAAAATTCACAAAAAATCACGTCCGCGCGAATTTTTTTAATCAAAATCTATAAAACTGAAATGTAGGTTCATCGTATAGTTTTTGTTTGACAAGACTGTCAATGAGTTTTAAAAGTTTTGGCCTAAATGTTACTTTGTACAATACCTGCTCATTGCTTGGGCCTTTCGTTAAAGCAAATTTTAAATAATTGCTTGAATATTTAACCACTCTTAAACACATTCGTACTGTAAACATTAAATGTTAATTAAACACGGTTTATAAAAGCCAACAGTAAATGTATGTATACGCACTTTCATGGTACTCACGCAAAAGATAATAACATTATTATAGGTACGTGTTCGTAGCGGGTAGTACATGTGTAGGTAAGCCAAATATAGTACTACTCCCCTTTTTACGTCTCATTTGTGAGCGTTCTGTTGCTATGTGAACTTTTCCCCGAAACACATACCTACCTACGCGAGCAATTGTAAAACATGACGTTATAAATTCTCATGAATGCAAAATCGCTGTCTGATCTCTGTACTCATAATATATCTATTATCTAGTACAAGGCTGCTCAACTCCAGGCCCGCCGACAGTAATGTGGCCCGCGAACGAATTTTAAATGAACCGTGTGAATAACTTTCTAAATGAGCCGTTTCCAGAATAATATAGTTTCAAACTACATATTAAATGGCGGTACTAGGATGGGCTTTCTAATACCAAATTACAACAATTTAAATAAATAAATAATAAATATTGGTGGACAATTCACACACAACACCATCTGACCCCAAGCTAAGCAAAGCTTGTATGATGGCGGCCAGATAGGTGATATAATACTTATATAGTTTTAAATACATACATATACATAGACTTGATTTTACAACAAAAATTTCACGGAAATAACAAGTTGTTTCATAACTTTGCCGTATAGATGTGTGATGATGGGTAAAAGTAAAAATCCGATAGCTGGTAGCAAATGTTGAATAGGTATTTGAGCCAAGCTGAAATCTTGTCATATTATAGTTTTCCTATTATATGCCAACACGGATGTGCGTTACCTGGCTGGTGACTAGCGGGCCAAAATAATATTTAGATTTTTTTATTGTTTGGAAACGGCTCATTCCTGCTAAGAGGTCGTTAATTAATCACGTTTTTGAGCAACTTTTTACCCAAAGCACGTGTAATAATAATAATAATAATATAACACTTTATTACAACTACAAATCTTAAAAATAGGTCATAACATTAATATCATTACAAATAAATAAGTTTGCAGAGTAATTGGCGGCCTTATCGCTTAAAGCGATTTCTTCCAGGCAACCGTCGAGTGAAGTGGAGAAAAGTCAATAAATACTTTGTAGTGTAGGTGGTGTCACTTACTATAACAATAATATTAATTCATACAAATAAAATAAAAACACATACTTATAATACAGAAACATATACTTAGATAAATACATATTTATATAAACATACTTGATATATAAATAACCAATATATATGAGAAAATGTACCTAATGTGAAGAGGAAAGATAATGTTGAAAGACACGATTTTTAAAAATAGGAAAGGACTTCGCTTGTCTAATAGGAAGAGGAAGAGCATTCCACAGCAAAATAGCTTGTATTGTGAAAGATTTATTATATGAGAGGTTAGAATGGGTAGAGGTAGGGAATATGAGTTTAAGGTGACGTGTGGTGCGGAGAGGATACGATTTAGGCTCAATAAACTTAAATTGTTTTTTTAAGTATGTAGGAGTAGTGGGATTGTACAGAATCTTGTAAAGGAATGAGAGAATGTGAGCATTACGGCGAAGGCGGATAGGTAACCATTTGAGCTTTTGGCGAAACTGAGAAATGTGGTCATATTTGCGTAAACCAAATATGAATCGAATAAAGAAATTTTGCAGTCGTTCCAGTTTGTCTAACTGCTCTTCGGTAACATCCAGATAGCATACGTCAGCGTAGTCCAATATAGGAAAAAGTAGAGATTTTACTAGCGCAGTTTTAGTAGAGATAGGAAGGAAATTGCGTAGTCTCCTAAGGGAAGCAGCAGAACCAAATATCTTACGGCTCACTTCTGCTAATTGCGGAACCCACGAAAAATTTCTGTCAATAAGGATACCCAGATTTTTGACCACTTCACTGATAGTGATAGGAATACTGTCAAAGATCACCTGGGGAAGATGGAACCAGTCAATTTTCGAGATCATACGTGAACTTCCGACAATAATAGATTGTGTTTTCAATGGGTTCACAGTGAGGCCGAAAGACCTGCTCCAGTCTAGTAAGCCATTTAGATCGATATTAGTAGTTTGTATAGCTTCGTGTAGTTTTTCTAAAGAAGCTTGGGTATAAATTTGTAAATCGTCTGCATACAGATGGTAGGATGAAGTCAATTTTTTTGTGATTGAATTAATGAATATTGCGAAAAGAAGTGGAGAAAGAACGCCGCCCTGTGGAACACCAGCAGAGACACTACACCACGAGGAATAAGTGTCATCAATACGGATTCGCTGCCGGCGTCCAAACAGGTAACTGCGAAACCAGTCAATTACCGATGGAGATATGTTAAGAGAGCGAAGAAGTTCCAACAAAACGTCAAAATCGACATTGTTGAAAGCATTGCTGAAGTCTAGTAGCGTTAGCACAGTCAGCTTACCATGACCGATACCGTCTCGTATGTCATCGGTGATCTTCGTGAGGGCAGTAACAGTGCTATGACCGACACGAAAACCAGACTGATAAGGATTAAGCAGGTTATTTTTGGTAAGGTAAGAAGAAAGTTGTTGGTGGATAAGGCGTTCTAAAACTTTGGATAAGAAAGGAAGAATAGATATGGGACGATAATCGGAATAGGATTCAGGATTGAGTTTTTTGGGAAGCGGAGTGATTTGGGCTTCTTTCCATATAACTGGAAAAGTACCCGATGTCACAGAGAAGTTTAAGATGTGCTGGATGACAGGAGCGATTTCATCGAGTATGGGTACGATCATTTTGCGACTAATGCAGTCGCTACCAACAGCATTGGATGAGATAGACTGAATGCTCTTCTTAACATCACATGCGGTAAATTCACTAAAAGTAAAGGGGTCATAAGTGGGAGGACTTACAGAGAAAAGAGATTTAAGCGTCTGAGCTTTTAATGGTCCATTAAAACTGGAAGAATTGGAGAAGTGACTATTAAGTTTATTGATGTCCAGGTTTTGTGGAATGTTATCGTGACGCGATTTTCCAACTCCCAATGACCTCAAAAATTTCCAAACTTTTGCAGGATTTTCATTTTCTACAGAACTATGGATATGTCGGCGTTGTGCATCCCTACACGCTCTGTTGCAGACGTTACGGTAATGTACATATTTGTCCTTACTATCATCGGCATGATGTCTTTTAAGTTTATTCTTAGCTAGTAGTTTTTTGTGCATTAGTACACGAATCTCATCAGTCAGCCAAGGTGCTGGCAAATGTTTCATTTTGACAGCGCGGAGGGGTGCATGAACATCAAAAAGGTTCGTTAAAATTTCGTTGAATTTATCTATCTTAACATCCACGCTATCTGCACTCCAAACATCTGACCAATCGGTCTCCAATGCATGCTCTTGCAACTTTTCAATATCTATACTATTAAAACTGCGCTGTAAAAGAATTTTGGGTTTGACTTTAGGTGGCCGAATTTTGTATGAAATAAAAATCATATCGTGATGAGAGAGATCATCAGCCGCACACTGGCCATACTGAGCTGCATGGGAAGGAGAAGATGTAAGAATTAAGTCTAGAAGAGATGGTGTATAGTTTGGCGGATTATGGGTCGCATTTAATGGAAGTATTGTTAAATTGAGAGACGTGGCTAATGATTGGAGTTTACGGGACCGATAATCCTGCTTTAGCAGGCACGTATTAAAATCACCCATTAGGATGGTGTGGTCATATGAGGCAGATAAATTTTCAAGCAATTTTTCCAAAGAACTAAAATAATTAACTTTACGAGAATGAGAGTAGAAGACTCCAAGAAGTATTTTTGTATGGTGCAGTTCGACTTCAATAAAAATATGTTCTCCGGCATCGGGCGGAGGCGGCTGGGCGGACATACTGATAGTAGTGAAAGGAATGTGTGTACGGAGAAATATGGCCACGCCACCCCCTCCCTTACCTATACGGTCATTTCTAATGAGCCGAAAACCAGGTAATGCCACGGAATTAGATGGAAGAACAGGTTTAAGCCACGTCTCAGAAACTAAGATAGCATGAATATTGGGGTGTACAAAGGACGCAAGCATTTCTGGGTAGTGAGCCGTAATACTCTGTGCATTCACATGGAAAACATTAAAGTTTTTAGGATGGCCTGAAATTAGAGCTTCAATAGAGTTTGACAGGGTTGGTATACTACAGAAGCTGTTTGTAGTGTCGTTGATAGAAATAGAAGAACATGTCAAATAATGAGAACCTTCGCTATCACTATCTGACATACAGTTAGTACAAAGGTACAATGTTTATCTAAAATATAATATAAATACACAATATATATATATATTATTAATATGTAATAAAATTTAATCCAATATATAAATATACTTAGAGTTTCAATATTAAGTTATTTGACGTCAGTAGACTAGTCGCCTACCTGTCTATTGTGAAGTGTTAGAAATACATTTAAAAAAAAAAAATACACATCAAAAATATACACTGAATAATCAATAGCACTTATACATTAGTTTACACAATTACAACTTATAAATGCAAATCAAAAAGAAAATTAAAAACGAAATAAAAAACTAATTTTCGAATGCGTTCCGTCCAATTCCAATGATAGTATGCTATTAGAGAAATAGAACGACACAAACGAAACGAAATAGCAAAACGACAGCGAAAATAAATAAATAAAAAAAAAAACAGTACAAGTTGTCATTGTTATGTTGACGTTGACAGACACAAAAATGATTCTGTCATTTAACTACAGAATGAAATAGATGTCAACTTCAACTAATAACTAAATTATCTAAGAAAGAAGTGAGAAATGAATTTAAACAGTAAACATAAATAATTACAGAAAAAGGAAACTGGTGGTAGTTATAAAAAAACTGTGACTACCCAAAAAAAACAAGACGGATATAAAAAAAATACAAAGTTCTGTGAAAGGTTCGTCAACAAGAAAAAAAAAACTCGAATCAATTGCTATCCATTACTTTGCCTTTTGATCACGTCGTGATCTCGCCCCCTTCGGATCCTTCACAGCTGTAGCCACTGTTCGCCCTTGCGTTGTTGCAGCAGATGCTTGCGATATAACCACCGAGCTGCTTCCTTTTATCGGCGGCGTCGTCGGTGATGATTGTGGAATAGCTTCAAGATCGCCCATGTTGCTAACTAGGTGGCGGGTGCCATCAGACCCAGACACAAAGACGCCTCCATCCCTCGTCCAGCACTTCGAAACACCGAAGCGCTGACGAGCAGCCTGAAACAGGTCGTGGCGGGCCCTCGTTAAAAACTCGGATACTGTAATACCCGAGCCCTTAAGAGAACGCTTGGCCGACCATATCTCGTCTCGAAGTGAGACGTCTCTCAGCTTGAAAAGTATAGGACGTGGTTTCCCCGTAGTAAGACGTCCCATTCGATGACTCCTGCCAATGTCAGCAGATGAAAAATTGTCAATCTTCAGCCGTTCAGATACTATCTTTGCCACAGATTCATTTGTCTCTTCATTTTTATCTTCAGGAAGGCCGTGCAACAGCAAGATCTTTCGGCGTGACCGCATCTCACTGTTATCCATCTGTTGTGTATTGTTTTGGTAAGAAAGCTTTTGTAAAAGCCGCGGCGGTGGTCGCATTGTTGTTCAGCAAGTAGCAACGGCTAGTAAAGGTCGCGCACCGTTTCTCGGTTTCGAATTACCACATTTAAAAAAAAAAAGTGCACGTGCCCTCTAAGGAAAAAACGAATCTTTGTGCGGACGGTCAAAGGTGAGGGGGACATGACTCACAGAAAAAAAAAGTTCTCACTACACTCAAATGATATTTCGTATTTTTTTTTCATAGTCCACGTGATTAATTTTCCTTCTGATGAAAAAATGAATCGCGTAGGGTCATAGGGGACATGACCTCCCCCCTAAAATCGAACACGTCAAAATGACAATTATAAATAAAATTTCACAAATAATAAATAAAATTTCACAATTATAAATAAAATTTCACAATTAAAAAAACCTCCGGCATGATTTACTTACTGGACTTACTTATTAAATTATCATTAGAGACCACCTCCAAAATTTCGTACTGCGACCCTCCGGAATCCATATAAAGTGGTTCAGAATCCATATAGATCACCCGTCAATGGCCCGTTAAAGATTTTCCAATCGTTAGTTTGACTCAATCGATAGGAAATTGAATAGCCTTGTTCTAGTAGATAATTGTTAAGAACTTTAGTGGTACCAAATAACGATGATTGTAACGGTACGCGAACCAATTGAAAGGTTTTTTTTCCAATTTTCAAACTAATTTAATCATTAAGCCATCGTGCAACTGCCTGCTAAAACCAATTTTTTAAGCTTTGGAAATTTCATTTAACTTTAATTTTAAATTTAATGACAACTGTGTGTTATAATTTAGTAGCCATCAGTATTGTAATACACATTGCTTACTATAAAAGGCAGCTTTCGTCACTATTTATTATTGCATAGAGCAATATTTTTACCAAAACTACTCCATGAACACGAATTAAAAACATTGCTACTGTATGAGACTATTGTAGTAGAGAAAGAGAATAAATTTAATGGAGTAGGTAAGTTACACATGTATTACAAAGGCGAAAGCTTGTAAGTGTGTATGTTTGTCCTCACGTGTTTCTGTAAAGTCTGATGAGATATGAATAAAATTAAAAACGCAGTTAGTGCCTACTTGGATTATATCTACCATATAAGCTACTTTTTGTTTTGTTAAAATTACTCATTCTCGTGGGATACTTATTAACAACAAAAAATCAACTCAAATTTTTTGTACCATTAACGGTGTTTTCGAGACACACCACAGTTACCCACCTTACTTAATAATAGCATCACTTAGGTAGGTATGTAAAATATCACAGGGTAACACAAAAAGGGTAGGTAAGTACTTGTCTAGAAAACTAAGTTCATTTGGTTCGGGTACCGAAACCTTCAATCTTTGCGCTTTTTTATGTCGCTTGATGTATGTATAATTGTATACCTTATACACAATAAAACCTACTACTCTACAACCGCTCGTTTTTTTTCCTACATCAACCTCTACACCTTCTTCAGACCCCTGGTTCTAATGGTGGGATAACTATCCCACCGCCGCGCCGACGAGAAAACGAGTAGGTAACTATCGACTATTTTCTCGCTCAAGAAACTTACAATAGATATAGGTACATACCGTGTAAATAAAAGAAATGCATATTCAAACAGTTGATCGCTGACTGTTCACACTGCCGGCGAGCACTCACTTCACTAGTTTGTCGCTGAGCGACCAGAGCTATGAAAGATAATACTCGCTAAGCGATTAGAACACGCCGAGAGAGCAACCAACGGTAATTTCTCCACAGTGCGGATTTGAAAGATGCGAGTGATGCGAGTAATCGCTCGCCTTACTCGCATACGTACCTACTCGCTCCCCGCGGCTTGCCAACTCGTTTCTAATTCTAGCTCTACTCGTTCGTCGTTGCCGGTGAGACATCTGCCTAACCTTCTTTATTAATAAATAAGGTTCGGTTTGATTAATAGCAAAAGCATGGTATAAGCAGGCCTCATCGAGTAGGTAAATGTTGGTAATTGGTAGTGCCGGTACTGGGCCTCGGGGTCTTCTCGCGAGAATCAAGGCCATAATCCACCACGCTGGCCCAGTACGGGTTGGTGGATGACGCAAGACCACAAAAAAGTCTAGGAACATCTCTAGAACATCAACCTCATCATCATCGAATATCAGCCGGTCTCCTTATGATGTTTTCCTTCACCATTTTTAAGTTAGCGGCTTTACGCACATCCGCACATGACATCGAAAAGACAACGCTGCGAGTAGGATTAGAACCGGGGGCTCCGGATCGGCTGTCGCCGTCTCCCGACTAGTCCAACCGTAACTCCGTCTGATAAATAGAATAACCTTTATTGTGACACAAACTTGATCGTTGATTACGGTAAGTATATGGAATGGTTATGTACCTATGCTCTATACAAATATGTGGGTCCCTAAGTCTAGTTAGTCATTCGTTAGATTGGGTGCGTAGTTCGTAGGACCCTGCTCCTTCTTTGATAGGTCAAAGTTCGATATAGAGTAGAAGCCACCTATGAGATCAAATGCCATAGATCTCTTTATAAAAGAAATTGGCAGTCATCTCAGAATTTGATAGCTCACTTTGGAACTCCCAGTCATACTCTATTTTAGTAGTCTTGTGCCTGATGACGCCAAAATACTTGTCGACATAACTCTTGTGTAACATGGATGTTGAGTTGGCCTCTACCTATGTAGTAAAGTAGTCTCATCTCACGAAGCAGTGTAGTGCTAGGTAATGATTTAAACTCTTCATGTTCCAATAGCTGAGTGTCACTGTGCTGTTATGTGGCAGGCATGTTGCTTACCATCAGGCACATGTCCTGCTCGCCTCGTCACACTTTTTTTTTAAAAAAGCAACGTTTGTCTTATTTGTGGTGATCAAGTGCAAAAACACGCTAAGTATGTGTGCGTGAAAAATAATACCATCAGCACGTACCTAATTCAAACACACCAACACAACAGCTACACGTGTGTAACTCAGATCTGGGTAGCGATTCTGAAACCATTCGGTTGCATCCGACACGGAATCTCATCTTTCGGTCTTTGTCATGCTAAACAGACAAGACAAAGACCGAGAGATGAGATTCCGTGTCGGATGCAACCGAATGGTTTCAGAATCGCTACCCTGAGCTGGTTCAAATATACTGGTACAAATTATAAAAGTGCCCATGACTCGTTGAGCCACAGCTCAAATGTAAAACAAGCAGCTCACTGTTCAGGCGCAGCTCAAGAACGGTTTGCAGCTTTTTCTAGATAATTAAGTAATATTTAACCACAGACTACTCAACAGGTCAATCAACAAAAAAGAAAAGTTATCACTCAGAGTCAGATCATGGTGATTATCTGGCACTGTGGCCTATGACTGAAGTAGTATAGCCTCTAACTATAGAACATGTTCTACAAATGAGCCTCAGGCCACAGAACAGTCAGAGTATCTTGGAATATCTACTTTTCAGCTGATCTGTGAGCCGGTTCACGGATGCAGGTCAAATGCTTGAGTCATGAACTGAACCGCAGCTCAAGTAATTCTATGACTTCCCCGCGTCTCGAGCCTCGAGCGGTACCGAGAGCGACAACGACCGTGGGGACGCACACATCCACAGCGTGTTTGTGAACATCGTTACCACAAGTACAGCTCGCGTTGCTTCGTCAGATAAAAGTACCTACCTACCATTTAAATAAATAAATACTGGTAGACACACAACACCAAATCCCCCAAACTAAGCAAAGCTACACAAATTTAAGCTAACAAACTACTATGGAAGCCAGATAGCTGATATTTTATTTACTTATGTAGTTTTAAATAAATACTTATTATACATAGAAAACACCCAGCACAGTACAAATATTTGTATTCATCATACAAATAGTTGCACTGGGTGGGATTCGAACCCACGAGCCCACGACCCACGGCTTCGCGGGCAGGAAATATTTGTACTTTGGCGCCGTCCGCATCACATCATCTAGCAGCAGTAGAGCCCAAAGAGAATGTACATAATACCCCGTTTACATTATTCCAGTCCAGCGGTAGAATCCAGCGCTGGATTGCTTACTGGAATAATGGAAACCGGCACTGGAAAGCATCAATCCAGTACCAATGCATTCCAGTGCCAGTTTCCATTATTCCAGTAAGCAATCCAGCGCTGGATTCTACCGCTGGACTGGAATCATGTAAACGGGGTATAAATTACTACGTACGTAGTAGAGCCTAGGAGAACACCTTGAGGCAGTCTCTATATAAGGCGATGCCAATTTGGCCAAGTTTAACGAAGGAAAAACACAGGCGTGTTTATTCTCCGCTAAAATGAGTTCATTCGAACTGGCTCCTACTTTTCGAGGCGTATCCGTGCCGGTTACTGACCATCTCGAGCTTTTGGGCGTTTCTTTGTCATCGACGTTCAACTTTGGCACGTTTATTGAGTCTAAGGCTAAATTAGCAAAAAACTGGGTGTCCTCTCAAAGGTGCGAAGATACTTCAATTCTGAACAGTTGCTCACGTTAGACAAAGCACAGATTCGCTCCTGTATGGAGTAGGTACTGTTCGCACCTTTGGGATGGATCAGCTAAGTATCAGCTGGAGACTCTGGAATCGATTGAGAGACGTGCCAAAAGGCTAATAGGCAATACCTAACACTCTTGTGCGTAAAAGACTTCAGTCTTGATCATCGCCGCAAAATTGCTAGCTTACCTATCGGTTTTTTATCGGATACACTTCGGAGAGTGTGGAACTGATCTGCATGATCTGATACCACCTTGCCCTTTCTTCTATCGGAATTATCGTATCTCAAAAAAGCGGCATCGTTTCATGGTAGATGTTCCAAAAACACGAACGAAGAGATTCGACTTTTTTGTGTGACGTTTGTGATAAGAACGTCTAGATCGTGGAATACGTTGCCTGAATGAGTTTTTTCCGATAGTTACAATCTTGGTGTCTTCAAATCGAGAGTGAATCGATTTCTTCTATAGGTAAGCACGTTCTATCGTAGATCGCATCGTCGCTTAACATCAGGCGAGATGGTGGTCAAGTGCGAACCTATTATAGTTAAAAAAAACCTGCTGCGACTAGTTTTGCTGAACCTCTCGGCGAAAATATCCAAACGTCAGAAAGTCATTCTAATTATGTATAAGGTACTTACTTGATACAAATAAGGCATTAGCTCAAATAAGGCCTATACTTACGTAGTGTAAAAAAGACAATTAAAATATATTTGCATCAAAAATACTTCACGACGTCATAGACGACAGCTCCACTCATCAAACCCCGTCTGGGTTTGATATAATATGGGGGTATCTATGAATAGGTAGGTCTTCAAAAATTAAGTTGAGTTTCTAATATCATTTTTTTATACTGCATAATTTGCGCGAGAGACTCTTCCAAAGTGGTAATGGTGGTAATGAGATATTGGGCCCGTGGAGGGCAGAAGCGCGTCTTATTTTCAAAAAACTCTCCGAGCTCTTAGTCGACGCGATGAGAGACTGGCGTTTATCTGGCTCGAACGTATAAGCATTGTCATTCAGCGTGTTAATGACACCAGAAAGCTGAGCACGCTTCAGACTGGCTGTAGGCTTGATTTCCTATATTGAGATCCTCATCGGTCTATGGATAATTCAAATCAGTACAGTACCTAGGTAAGTAGTTAGGTATTTCGAGTAGTGTAGTTCACAGTGTAATTTAGTTTTATGAATAAAGGCTCTGATAACTGATATCTGGCTGCCACAATGAAAGCTAAGCTTAGTTTGGGGCCACCAAGTGTTGTGTGAGTTAGTTGCGCACATACGCAGAGCATACCTGAAACCATCCATAAATAATTTCACATTGTCACTTAATGGTTTGCTCTAGTTTCGCTCGTGACGGACCCACCATACCACTAGCCCTACCCCTGGTGGTAGGGTGGGTCCGAAACCATACCACCATCATGCCATCAAGTAATAGTGTTGTGACACATTTTTAAAACAAAAGTTTTGTTTAGACTTATTATTATTTACAGCAAATAAACTAAAAGAACAAACTGTAAAAATGTACCTACGCAATTCGTCTAATTCATGACCAATGGTAATTTGTTTGTTGACTAACTGCATTTGTACGCCCATTATAAAATTGTCTTTAATAATTTGGTTTATTCGCCGTTTTTTAGGTATCTTTGTTTCATGAATCTTATGTAATACATTCAGCAGTTTTCTTGTTCAGTAATTTTTTTTTTTTGAATAAAATTTTTTTTTGAATAAAATGATTCTAATATGTTGGTTGTGCTAAATACTACAGGGGGAATGTATTTTCAACCAAAAAGTTTCGATGTAGTTTATAAACTTTTCCATTCGTTTCAAACTGTGACATTCCGATTTTATATAATGAAATCCTGGTAACACCTCATCAAGAAGTAGTAGTGGTAAGGCGGTAGTGAGAGCTACTATTCTCTTTTCAGGTTTATTTTGCGTATTCTTCAGGAACTTCGCCTTTTTAGGGTTCCGTAAAACGTAAAAACGGAACCCTTAAAGATTCGTCATGTCTGTTTGCATGTCCGTCTGTCCGTCCGTATGTCACAGCCACTTTTTTCCAAAACCATAAGGACTATACTGTTGAAACTTGGGATGTAGATGTATTCTGTGAACCGCATTCAGATGATTTTTATATAAAAACTAGCGGCCCATTCCGGCTGCGCTCGGATATTGTCATTTAAAGGCTATTATTCGAAATAAAAAATATCCTATCTCTCAAGTTGGACCAGACTGCTTACGGTGTGCCAATTTAATTTAAAATCGGTTAAGTAGTTTAAGAATCCATCGCGGACAAACATCGTGACAGGAGATTTATATATATTAAGATATTAAAAGAAAACAATAAATTTTGGGGGTGCCTCTTATTTAGAACTGAAACTCAATTTTTTTTCATCAAATCCATACGTATGTGTGGGTCTTTATGGATAGGTCTTCAAAAATGATGTTGAGGTTTCTAATATTTTTTTTTCTATACTTACTGAATATTTTGCGCGAGAGATACTTCCAAAGTGGTAAAATGTGTGCAACTTCTAAAATAACAAAATTAAAAGAAATATATGATGTAAGTACATTACCATGCAAACTTCCACCGAAAATTGGTTTAAACTTGATCCGGTAAGTAGTTTCTTTTAAAGGTCAGTACTCACATACGGTATTACTCGAGCCTTCGAGCTGTGAGTTTTGCGGTCCACACGTTGATTTTTACTCGACTTCGAGTAAAACTATCGAGTAATACCGTATGTGAGTACTGACCTTTAGTACGTCATAAATATACTATAATTAAAACTTCGATCAAAGTTACAACGAACTACAAGAACTTATCTATTTTGTTACTTGCTGCTACGGAAGCCTTCATGTGCGAGTCCGACTCGCACTTGAGCGCTTTATTCCAAATATTGCGCTTCTAAAGACACACGCGTTCGGGAACACTTTTAAAATTGCGTTAATTGCCAAAATCGGCCCATTTAATGTAAGTCAGTATAATAAATATAATGCAAGGAATATTGAACTTGAATAATTGCATAAGACTTACATTTTTGCAACAAATAGATAATAATAGTTGCGGAAAAAATAACCATCTTAGATAAATCACAATATGAGTACTTTGTCACATCATTATGGTGGTATGGTTTCGGACCCACCCTACCACCAGGGGTAGGGCTAGTGGTATGGTGGGTCCGTCACGGTTTCGCTAAACCAGAGATTGTTGTTGATGTAGACATACATGTGTATAGTGCTTGTTGTATTAACTATCGTGGCACAGTACTACACGCTTTCTATCTTCTCAAACTTGTAACAAAGTTTAACTATACGTACAGGACAACCGCTATCAAATATAACATCCCAAAGAGGGCACGCTATAGCATACACAGTGTGTTCTCATACGGAGACTAGGAGACCTCCCGTAAAGGGTCGCTCCACCAACTAAAACGGCTATGGTTTAAGAGCGAAATAGAGCAATATCATACCGATAAACATCCTAGGTATTTAATTATGCAGCAAGAGTGTCGTTCGGAAAAGCAGGCCTGCTGTGCGTAACCCTGTATAGACTTTGAAGTACCTACTCAATGAATAATTATTTCTAACGTTATTCAGGAAATGTTTCAGAAACCACTAAATAATAAAGACAGTTTAATAGTACTACAGCAGTATTTATTATTAAGCGCCAAAAATATACAAACCGAAACACGAAGAAATCTTAGAACTAACAAACACTGTAAAAAAGTATTGCGACACCGTAATTTATCAAGTTAACCTGAACAAACAATAAAATATGAAGTCCGCTAGATAACAAGTTATCAGAGATACCTCAGGTCTTTTCAATGGGCAGTAATGTTAAGTCTCCTCAATTTCTGGGTCTGAGCTTCTTCCTCGGTAGTCAGCCGCAGCTGCCGCAAGGCGGCGGCCGGCAACGGCGACGGGGGCGGCGGCAGCGACGGCGGCAGCAACGCTGGCGGCGGCGGCGCTTTGGGCAACATTTACGGCACTTCGATTTTTTCGGTTTCCGACAACACCCAATCTCTTTAGGCCGCCAGTTCTGATAATATGAACCTTTCCTTTCCAAGAACCCCAATGAGGTGCCCTTATCCAGAAGCGTTTCCACCGTATGGGAGATATTGTCCGACTCTATCCCCTTCCTCCCTTTCAAGTGCCGAATGATCTCGTGAACTGTCGCACCGTTTTTGTTTTCTAAGAGAAATTGAATCACTGCCCGCTCCGGAGAGCTTTTGGAGGATGAAGCCTCTATCGGTAGCGCCTCGGGCTTCATCTTGGCGACACTCACAATTAAGTGTTTTTAAGTTTTTTTTTAATTTTAAGAATACAACATCACAAATTTGTTAAGTTTACATCATTATCAAAAATTTTCGAGTATTTTATTTTACTGAAATTTCATGACATTGATTATCAAAGTCTTATTTTCAAAGATTGAAAATAAGATGAATTTCTATTTTTGAACTTTTCAACAAAAAAGAGTCTAGTCTCATACAACTTAACCGAAGAGTCTATACTATAACTTTCATTTCTTTTAAGGCCGATTTAAACTAAACGAACATAGAGCTGTAGCTGGAACAAGAGCATTCTTTCTCGATCTTTTAGTGTAAACGAAAGATCGTTCTTAGCGTTTTCCATATTATATATTCCATAGAATTTTTGCGAACGCAAACAAAACTACGAAAGAATGTTCTACGTTTGTTTACACCAAATGAATTTGATACAGTGGGGATAGAATGAGCATTCGCTCGTCTGATGTAAATCGGCCTTTATGTCAGGACTTTCTACTTGACTGGAACAAAGATGATAAGTCATGGGGGGTATTTTTGGGTCATTATTATGTTACATGGGAGTAACTAGTTTTGCTCGGAGGTTTTGCTTTTGGAGGTTGTAGTTCCTGCTTTAATTGCACTATCCCCAACCAGCGCTCACCCAAACCAGCGTAGCAATACTGCGTGATAGGTACTCTGTTATAAATATTGAACATGTAACGGCCCTTGATAATGCATGGGTAGGTGGTGGCAGCTCTCTTATAGAACTGGCCCATCAGCTATTACAGTACAGCAGAGGCCGATTCTAAACTTCTACCTATTTTGCCGTACCTAGTAACTTTAACAAGGGTTAAAAATATTCCCGGAATCCCGGGGATTACACGAAGCGGGTTCAGCAAAGCGGAGGCGCCAGATGTGTAGATGCACGATGCGGTAGTCCGTCCGGGCAAGCTTCTACGCGCGCGGAGCTCCCGGTACGGACTGATGCGCAGGTAGTTGTCGCAAGCGGCACGCGCGCTCTGCGGCGGGGAGTCAACTCCCACGGGGGAGTACTACGACCACGGCCGGCAGAGGTACAGGGGGTAGACGACTGAAGACTTCGAACGCGTTCCGACACGCTCTGTCGGGTGACGCGAACGTACACGGAAGTCCTTTTCGATTCAAAAATTATCGACCCTGGTCTAAAATGATACCGTGAAAATATAAGAACAATAACTGGAAGTATCGTCCGGCCGCCTTTTAGTGTTTACTCGAATTAGGTCGGTTAATAATCCGAAAATATCACGAATGGTTTATTTATCATTATTGTCTGAACTAACGGGTAAGTATACAAAACTGATTTTTTGCATACGTACACGTACACTTAAAATAGAGCACTAATTATGATTGAAGTTTGTAATAAGCCACCTCACATAAAAGTAGTGTTTTCGTATTCTAAGTAATTTCATTCTAGATAACCTCAAATAACAGACAAAACCGTTAATAACTCGCCAACTATATGTAGTATATCGGCAAAACTTTACAGGATCGTGTGAAAATACGATAGGTACCAGTCGGCACTAACGCGAAGTTCTTAGTCTTGTTCGTTCGAGAGCCAGAGCCTTTTTCCATTTTTCAGAAAATAAAATAATAACTCGTGAACTATGCTAGTCATGTGAAAATTCCGGCACAAATATACACAAATTTACTGTATCTGTATAAAAAAAAATCATGACTGTGCATCCAACCGTTTCCGATATATAGCAATCACCAAAATATTCGCCTAGCAAAAAACGAAATATAATATCTTTGAAATCTTAAGAGGCACAAATTTGGCTTTCACGGCACAGTTATCCTCGTATATAAGCAATTTTTTTGCATATTTTAAATCTAGCTAAACCCGTCATTTAAAAATCTTTTTGGTGGGCGAACAATCGTGCAGCAGCATCACTATTTCTTAAATAAATCTGAAACCGTTGTAGGCACAAATTTAAAATTTCGGGCACATTTACACGAGATGCGGCACTAATTATATGCATCATTAAATTCGGGAAAGGCGGTACTTTTTGCTGGGCGAACGAACGCACACGACGAAGATACAGTGCTATGAAGTTTCACGTGGCGTCACTCGTGGGTACGATTTTTACCCACGAGTGACGTCGAAGTTTGATGTTCTATATATCTATCGATTTTAATATTTTGAAAAAACATATGTCTCGCATATTTTTCCATTATCTAGCTGACGGACTAATTAGAATGGTGTAAGTATTATTGACCCAGTCCGATACCCTATTGTTTCAGTGTCGTAAATCAAAACCCAACGAGCACGAGAAAAAATAGCCTTATCATAGCAAAAAAAATTTGGTTCATAAACTTTACATTTGTTTATCGCAATATAGCCCAGTCGAGTTAACTCAAAAATAGGAACTAAAGTTGTAGAAAATTAAATTTCCAGCAACTTTGGTTAAAAGCATTTTGTAAAAAATAAAAACAAAGGAGATACGGCTAATAAAAGGTTTGACCTTCAAACCAATATGGCGGCTAACGCACCGGTCGGATTTGGTGAGTTTTTGGGTTTAAGCTATTTATGACCGCCCCTAAACAGGCGCAAAAAAATGTCTGACTCTAATTAGGTAATTCCAGGTTAGTCTAACTCGACTGGGCTATTATAGGTCCAAGTTTAAATAATTAAACAAAT
The DNA here is from genome assembly GCA_963693475.1 of Ectropis crepuscularia. NCBI lineage: Eukaryota > Metazoa > Arthropoda > Insecta > Lepidoptera > Geometridae > Ectropis > Ectropis crepuscularia. The sequence goes on from OY856338.1 coordinate 24,367,558, forward strand.
AAAGACTATGCTTGGTGCTTGGGCATCCCAACACAAAACGATAGAAACAAAATTGATCGGTGAACATTATTTTTATTTATATAGAAATATTTACATGCTTTTAAAACACATTCAGAGCAATTAATCGCGAAACATTCAATATTTATAGTTTCATTACACTTATTGCTTCATGTATTCGTCCCCTACGATGACGAATAAATAATTAGTAAATTTCATAATCTTAACACTATATTCATAGCAGCTTGGCTGGCATACACGATCCGCGTATTAGTCTAGATATAATTTGATACAAAAGGGTCCATTCGAATTAGACAGCATTCGTTTCCTTTTCTGCAGAAATCAATCAGATTTAGTGCGACGATTTAGATCGTTATACCCATCAGAGAAGTTACGACTACATACCCTATCCCAAAACTTCTATCCAAAAGTTGAGTTGCTTTTGACGTCAAAAACGTGGAAATTTTATTTCCATTTTTGATGATCATTTTGAGTAATATATGACAACTTTTTGACTCGCACAAGCCTTGAGTAAATGTTTGGAATAGGTATCAGTCACAAAACTTTAGCAAATTCAGACATTTCATAACAGGAGCAAAGAGGTATTGGCAGCGATTAAGGTTTCGTTGCTACTGCCACCCTGCTGAGAAACGGCTGTCTTATACCATTTGACCGAACTACGTTTATTATTACAAATAGGAATGATTTTCAAGATGTAAGCAAAAATAGCAATCGTGTTTCAAAATGTCTAAATGATAATTATTGAGGCTTGAGAATTGTTGGTCTTTTGGTGAATTTGCAACCCCTTTCAAAATTAGAAGGGCAACGCCTTGACAACAACTACATCAGGTGTTGCAATAGAGACTATGAATAAAATTTATAATTATAAATAAATAACTTTCATTAATTTTACTTCGCATACATATTTCCATCTACCAGGTTACGCAAAAAAATTAACTAAGCTGAAGCAAGCCTAATAACACCACTCATGTCAGCTTTGGAACAGATCGTTAGGAAATAGATGATATATAACCGACATTAACTTTGGTACTTAATATATAAATGAAAACGAAAGTGAATCTGTTTTGTGTAACCGGGTTTATTTTGTATACATAAATCAATTAAAGATAAATAGTAGGTACACGGTGTAGTACGCGCAATGATACCGCACCATACGCTGGTAGGTAGTGAAATGTCTGAACTGATACCAAAAAATTTAGATGTGGTGTGTGACAGAGTACATTTTACTATTTATTTTATTGCTTTCGATCGTAGCTGTTCCAAAGTGTACTCGAATATATTGGTGGCCAAAGCACACATTTGTATTACAAACGGTCGATATCAAAATATACCTACTAAAACTCAGCGCGTTAAATTAGAAGGCGTACTATATTTATACAAACTAGGTAAACTAGCATTTATTAAATCAAAATCTCGTTATAATCATCATTATGAACAATGTACCTCACAGAAAATATTAATTATTATTAAAAGTAGCGATTTCCTATCACCGTTTCTGTGGACTTGTGACGCCATGTTAACATTAGGTATGTTAAATCTCACAACAAAAATACCACGCAGATTTCCGGTCGCTTCGGTTGATTTTGGTGAAACACAACCAGCTCGATGTGTAACACTCGACGTCTTTGAGGTGCAGAAGTAAGTATGAAGAGAGCAACTGAAGACTGCAAGAGTAACGGCTGGCTGTGAACGCACACAGCACACTGCTCCACATAGCAGTTTTCAGAATTCAGGCACCAATGAATCGCTAATGTCAGACAGCCGCTGCACTTGCAACCTGCAGTGGAACGCCTTCAATGTTAACTTTTAAGATTCGTTATCTTTTCTATGGAGATCGCCATCATCACCGTGGATATTATAAAAATAATCAATTTCAGTGTGATGTTTTTAATAGTTTGTTCATAATGAATTAATGGTAATTGCGAGAAATTACATAATGCTCATTACATCAATATCCATTCGATTCCGTATAACAATCTATACAATTTTTAACGTTTACAATAATAAATATAACGTATATTATACAAATCCGTTCAAAAGTATTAATTTGAGTACGAACGTGCAAACTTTCGCACATAATTTTTACAAATGTGATTGTTTTAGTTCAGGTAACAACGTAGTAGAGTAAGATCCCAGACCTTCCAGAAGTCACCTATTTTCTGATGAATGAAATGTGGACGATTGAGTAGTTAGTAAGTACTAAGAACACATGCTTACTCGCTAACTTGCTTAGACGGCCAATTTTGAGATATGGGGTAATGAAGGTACATACAAACATTACTTACTTCACGTATTTTCTAATAAGTGATTTTCACGTGTGTTGTAGGCAATATCCTTAAAAACAAGGTCCCAATACTCCCAGACACTTTCCGTCAGCCGTTAGGCTTAACAACTCCAAAATAATAATTTAACTTCACTTAAATTCTCATTTTTTTTAACTGTAATAGGTTCGCACTTGACCACCATCTCGCTTGATGTTAAGCGACGATGCGATCTACGATGGAACGTGCTTACCTAGAAGAAACCGATTCACTCTTGATTTGAAGACACCAAGATTGTATTCATCGGGAAAAAACCACTCACGCAACGTATTCCACAACCTAGACGTTCTTATCACAAACGTGGAGTCAAATCTCTTCGTTCGTGTTTTTGGAACATCAACCATGAAACGATGTCGCTTTTTTGAGATACGAGAATTCCGATAGAAGACAGGGCAAGGTGGTATTAGATCATGCAGATCAGTTGCACACTCTCCGAAGAGTATCCATGCTTCATTTGTAAATATGTTCGTCAGATAACTATTTTAAAGCTTTTTCCAATAGGACAGACCAATCTAAGGGGGAAATCATCCCCTAAACTTAAGTCAATATTTCCTAATAAATGTCTCACTCAGTCTCCCGCTCTTACTCATAGGACATGGTTGAGTTTAGGGGATGATTGTCCCCTTAGATTGGTCTATTTTATTCTAAAAAGCAACAAAATAGTTGTCTGACGAACATATTTACAAATGGAGAATGAGAATTTAGGTGAAGTTAAATTATTATTTTGGAGTTGTTAAGCAAAACGGCTGACGGAAAGTGTCTGGGAGTATTGGGATCTTGTTTTTAAGGATGACACACGTGAAAATCACTTATTAGAAAATACGTGAAGTACCTAAGTAATGTTTGTATGTACCTTCATTACCCCATATCTCAAAATTGGCCGTCTAAGCAAGTTAGCGAGTAAGCATGTGTTCTTAGTACTTACTAACTCTATTCAATCGTCCACATTTCATTCATCAGAAAATAGGTGACGTCTGGCAGCTAAAATAGGTGACGTCTGGGAGCTCTGGGATCTCGGACTATAGTGATAAGTTTTAAGGAACACATGATAACACGGAAGCAAGCTAGTGCCAGCCATACGATTAACAATCGTCATGAGTTACACTCCACTCAACGCCAACTACATTTCAAATCACCTACAACTATAATTTTTATGACTTTTTGAACGAAGTTGTTTTTACTTTTCACTATGGAAATATCACCTTTATTACTATTGATTTATACGTGAAAGTTTATCATAACCGATTAACAGCCTGGTGAAATCTTAACGTGTGGTCTTTTTAGACAACAAAGCAGTTTTCAACTTTTCATTGCTAGACGTGGCGACTCGTCGTCTTAACGGACTTTGGATTAATGTTGAGCTGGCGTTGACTCAGTGTAATGCGCAACGACCACAATATCATCACAGAATCTAATACACAGACCGTTTACGAGCCTACTATTAACACTAGTTAGTAAGAGTTCAACTGACTCAATTAGGCATGATGTGCCTTTCTCCTAAAAATATCTTGTTACACTCATGAATTTAATTCAATATCACTCACTAACTCACATTTTATATCAGTTATAACAATTAGAGTACAGGACAAGACGTTCCATATAAAATAACGATTTTAAAACAAATCATTAAATAATATTAAATAAACGTTCTGGGATAGGTAAACATCTATCCCTACATCTAAATTGAACACACAAATGCTCGGTTACTAAAAACTTATCATTTTATTATATCTAGACAAAACACATCGTCGTAATACTCTAATTATTTCAATAATTAACTATTCATATGTTAATAAATTCAGTATTATAATATTATTTATTTTCCATTCGCACGGGTACTTCAATTACAATTTAATACTACAAAGATTTGTTAAAATTGTCAAAACTAAAACGGGTAGCTCTCAACGTGCCTACGGAAGCGTTGTAATCGACTTTTCCTCTCCGAAAACTATGGGTGATGAAAACACGCGCAAGGAAAATGGAAGCGCACACTACTTTCAAAAGAAAATTAATAGATAACCCACTGTAGCTCAGCCACGTAAATTTTATTTTCCGTTACATACCTAATTTTGGGAAATTTCGCGTGGCCTGCCCTGTGTGGGAATGATAACAGTTTGTTAAAATGTGTGTTATTCATAAAATTAAGGTAATGTCGCTAAAAACAGAAATAGAAATTAATAGCAAAATTTTATTTACGAAAAACATTTGAATTGAATTGAATGTACAGCTTTAGATATTTTTTCAAACTTATCCAGCGAAAATTCCGAAAAAAGGTGAGCGTGAGCGATCGCCTTCAAACACTGTCTATTCTGGGCTCATCCACTGATTTTAATAGGATCAAAGCACGTTATCTTCCATTGTTTAAATACTTTGATAATAAAATTGTAGACCAGACTTTGATTCACGATAAACAACGATCAAAATACAAAAACCTTGTGGTCAAAATATTTGCTTGCCGGTATATTTCCTCACGCGTTTTAAGTCGTTGACCATCGGGAATAAAGGCGCTGATTGGTAACACAACACATCCTTGTCATTGTTTTGCGAGACTTTTGAAACCCACAACAATATCACATTCATTAGCGGTGATATCTTCTTGACATTTTATACGTTGTACAAGTCACTAACCTCTACTGTAACATGAATCAATAAAGTTTTAACATTTTTTAAGTTTACATGTTTACTTTATCACGGAAGGCATGTGTACAAACACATTAAATCACAACGTAAGGACGTCTCTAGCTCTAGCTGTCATTGTTTTGGTTTTTGCGGGTTTTAGGAAACGCGTATAAAAAGTGATTTTACTTTTTTATTTATTTAAATCGTCATATTCGTGTGGTCGTAGGTAAAAAGGATGCGAATAAATCTATCACAAAATGATATCCACAAGGTGTAATTGTCGAAAATTGTTAGTTAATGATTTTAGAAGTGTACAAATGAAATATTGCTCCAAATAAAAGATTGAGAAAATTGATAAGACAATAGGATTTACCTTTAATTTTAACAAGAAAAAAAATCATGGCGTGGACATGGCTTCGTTATCAAATCGTTATCAGAATACAAAACCGTGATAGACAGTAACGGAGAATGAAAGCTAAAATACCGAATTCAAGTTGTAAAACATAGTCGACCATATGTCGCAATAGTTCTCACCGATGACATCGGTGAAGAACTATGTGCCTTACATATTTTCGACAATGGGACTGCAAATATACACTGAATACACATTTTTATTAAAAAAACAACATAAACATTATTAACAAATAAAATTATTTACAAAGCCATAACGTTTAAACTTATGTACAAAAATGCTTAAAACGTACAATACAAACGATAAAACTAAAACAAAATAGTAAAATTTCATTTAAAACGCGATCGAATGGCTCATAATTACCAGGATGAAAAATCTCTAAGGTGTTTGTTTCGCCGAGTGTTGATTATACTTTGATATTTTATTTAAAGCAACATGGTAACTAAAATTGAAGGAAATCAACGAGAAATGGAAAAGAAACTAGGAAGGTTGGAAATCATGGGTGATTTTTCCATTGCACAAATCTCATCAAATCTAGCAAATCACATTTCACTCTTAAAATATTTTAGGCACAGCTCCCAGTGAATGCTTTTATTCGCTTTCGTCGCATGTTACATAACTTGTCAAGAAATGTCTTTTACAAGATTATCCAGGACACCTATCCTAAACTTAAAGGCGCACGCACGCGTTACAACTATGAAAAACTTTTAAGATGGAACAAACCCTGATTTCGCCAAAAAACATTCCATACAAAAGTGATCTTAGAATAAAATCTATGTAACATTTTTTTGCGCTTTCAGGTTTTATAAAAGAAGTTCGTAATGACGTGATTATATATATAGGCTTAGTAGGTACAGAGTGTCTTCATAATTCTGTCATAATTTACAATCTATATATTTATATCAATTTTATTTATATAAAAGCGAAAGGTCACTCATCAAGGAATCTCAGAAACTACAAATGCTAGGAGTCTGAAATTTTGCATGGAGGTCCATTTTAGCACATAGGCGCTCGCTAAGACGGGGTTTTGCGAAATTCAACCCCTAAGAGGGTGAAACAAGGGATGTCCGGTTGTATGAAACTTCCGTCATTTTCAAAGTAATAGGCATGAAATCTACTAAACGGACTTTAATGAAATTTGGCACACAGATAGACTGGATCTCAAAAAAGACCATTGATCAGTTTTTATTACGGAAAAAAGGGTTGAAGGGCTTGACATGGGAGATGAAAACTTATATGGAAGATGGTAATTGTTCAAGATAAAACCATGGAACTTCGTATCTAGACACTAACAAGGCACGAAGCGAATAAAAGTTTGTTTTAGCAATTTTGTAATTTCGAATTGTACGGGGGTGAAATACCTAGGGGATGAATCTTTGTATGGAAGTTCGCAATTGTTGAAGATAAAATAATGACCCTTCGTATCTAGACACTAGACGCGAACTAGCAATTTTGTAATTTCGAACTATACGGGGGTGAAATAGGGATTGAAATGGGAAATGAAAGTTCGTCGTCGTTGAAGCTAAAACCATGAAATTTTGCAACTAGATACATGATTTCCATACAAGTATTATAAATAGGAAAGTAACTCTGTCTATTATGCTTTGACGCTTTTCATCTGAACCAGTCAACCAATTTTGATGCAATTTGGTACACAGGTAGACTAAACTCTGGAAAGAACAAGGTCGACTTTTTATCGCAGAAAAAGTGTTGAAGGGGTGGAAATGAGGAATGAAAATTTACATGGAAGTTCGTCAATATTGAAGATAAACCGTTAATTTTTGCAACTAGACAATTGAAATTCATACTATTATCTGTAAATATAAAAGCGAAAGGGTGACCTTTCGCATCAAGGAATCTCAGAAACTACAAATGCTAGGAATCTGAAATGTTGCTTGGAGGTCCCTTTTAGCACGTAGGCGCTCGCTAAGACGGGGTTTTGGGAAATTCAAGCCCCAAGAGGGTGAAACAAGGGATGAACAGTTGTATGAAAATTTTCCATTTTCAAAGTTATCAAACTTTGTATCTAAACACTTGACACGAAGCAGTTAAATGTTTGTTCTATCAATTTTGTAATTTGGAACTGTACGGGTGTTAAATTGGGGATGTAATGGGGTCTGATGAATGTCATTATGGAAGTTCCCAACCGTTGAAGATAAAACCATGAAACTCTGTATATAGTCACTTGACATGAAGCAAACGAATGTTTGTTCTATCAGTTTCGTAATTTCGAAATATACGGGGGTGAAATGGGGTATGAATGTTAATATCAAAAGTACGGTCAACGGTTGGGCCGTTGAACTCTGTATATAGGCACTTGCCACGAAGCAAACGAATGTTTGTTCTAGCAATTTTGTAATTTCGAACTGTATGGGGATGAAATTGGAGTTGAAGGTTAGAACGTGGAAGGGACGAAGGTTTCTTACGCTTTCACACCTAAACAACTGAACCGATTTTGATGAAATTGTATAAAATTGGTAACCGTAAATGTGTCTGGGTACACAAATAGGTACTGCCTGAGTTACCTTAGTATTTATTTCGCGCGAACAAAGTCGCGGGTAACAGCTAGTGTAATTATAAATGTGAAAGTAACTCTGTCTGTCTGTTACGTTTGAACGCCTAAACCACTGAACCGATTTTGATTAAATTTAGTAAACATGTTTCAATATAAGCTTTTTTTTAGTAAACGTAATTTGTATGGGTACAAATATTGCCTCAGTTACATTAATATTTATTTCGCGGACGAAGTCGCGCGACATAAACAATTCCTTGTTGTTTGAAGTGTTATCGCCCTTGACTGTTTAAACTCTTATTTCTTTTTTCTAAAATGTATGGTATAGAATCTCATAAAACCTTCCACTTCCCGACCTCAGATCGCCCGTAAATTATTTTTCCTTTCATTTTTGTCATTTTCTATTCCTTTTACAATGGGTTTTAATTCTACTATTAATTATTTTTGTTTTTTGCCATTTTCAAACGCTTCTGCACTGGTTTATAAGAGAAAAACAAAAGTTTATGATTAATGGTATGGTAAATGTTGAAAAAAATCGTGTTCTCTCTTTTATTGCTGTCATTAATTTTAGAAAATGTGAAAATACCTCTGAACATACTGAGTAGGTAGTTCAAAAAGACCAAACTGTATTTTTTTTAGAAATTAGAAATTTCTTCAGTCACTTACATACATTTATGAGTCTATGCTTAGATCTTTAATATCATCACCATTTAGTATTTTATTTAAAGAATTGCCTTTTCCTTTGCTCGCAGATATATTTAAGTAACAAAATTTCGTTTTGATCACATCCATGAGACCTTTATAGTTAATTATGTCACGCCAATTATTATTACAAAAAATATTGCTATTACATATCACTATTTGATAAAAGTTGCGAGTTAATTGATATAATTTTTCAGAATGGAAATTTTGAGCCGATCTAATTTCATGTAAACGTTACAAGGGTGTATTTAAACCTAAAGAAACTCACTCATTATCGTGAATTGTGTTTATATACAGAATGTCCCAGAACTCGAACGTCAAGCGGCCACGGGGTGAGAGCGGGTGGGGGCTCACACTAGTCCCAGGTAAATATATTTTAATCTTGATTTGTTACTGCGATTCATTCGTACGTTTATTAAGAACAATGTTAGTGAAAAAATCACCGTAAAATTGGGAAATTTGAGGCCACAGTGTCTAAAAAAATGGTTTAAGGTACAATGTTCTTGATTTTATAAATTTGATAGTTAAAATTTAAATAACCGATTGGGATTTTTGTTTATTTTTTACCAGGACTGGTGTGAGCCCCCCTCTCACCGTGCCCGCTTCACGTTGAGTTCTGGGACAACCTGTATAGTAAAATACGAATACTAACTTTCCATACTGGCCTCATGGCGCAGTGCGTGTGCTCACTGAGCAGTACGTAGGTCCTGGGTCCGATTACCACTCAGGACCAAATTTAAGTGTAATGAATACGGTTTTCGCTGTGTCTGAGTGTCTATGATTCATAAGTAACTATGTATTTAAAATTGAATATGAATCATATCAGCTATCTGGCTTCCTCATTTTTCATAGTTTGGAACTAGATAGCGCTCTGTGAAAAATTTCGTCCAATATTTATTTATTTATACATTTGCTAAAGTACTTAAAGGAAACGTTAGTATACGAACTTTGCGTACAGTAGACGATTGACCTCCAGATTACGTCTTACCGCAATTTGTTAGTCGTGATAAAATTACTGCATAAGCTCCTTTCAGCATTGAGCCATTTATATGTAACTTGATAAATTAGTTATTAAAAATACATCATAAAATATAGATTCACGAGTTAATCATTAAAGCGATTGTAATATTATTTACAAAATAAGCTTTTAGCCGCTATCTGTACATTTCGGATTCGCCTTTTCCGATTTATTTCATCTGTACAGTTTTGCATCACTCGCGACTAGGTACTAGTATTTACATCGGGCGCATTCTAACAAATGCTTGTGTTATGAGTTGGTTTAAGACAATAATCCAGTAGGTGGGTATTAGAGATGAGCGTTGATTCAACTAACTGTTTTATTACCAAACAGTAGTGTTTCGTATATGTGCAAAACAGTTGGAGTTTAAACTGGTTTGCGTATTATTAACATTAGTATTTCGCTTACACAACTCTTTATCTGAAACAGTTTTCAATGCCTAGTTCGAAGAAATTACAGTGACTGTGTTAGTGTTCGGTATCTGAGTAAGTCTCTCTAGAATCGGTATATCGCTTAAAAGAAAAATAATCTGAACATGGAAGGCAGCTAGCTAACGAAAGTAATGGGAAAAGAAAGAACAAAAACAATCAAGAATAAACTAAAATTAAAAATACAAATACGTCAAAAATAATAGTACCTACCATAGAAATAAGAGGTATCCCTACTAATTTAAAAAATGCGAAAGTAATAATTATGTCTGTTGTATGTTGCGCTTGTACGCCTCAACTACTCAAACGATAAAATTAAATTTAGTACATAGGTTGTCTAAAGCCTGAGAAAGGACATAGGCTATTTTAATGACATAAAAGGTAAAGTTAGAAGTTTTGATTAGATACATAATGAAATGATACATTTCCGTGTATCGTATTTGGGGAAAAAGTAAACCGCGGGTTACATCGCGGAGCCTAGTTAGTGCATATATAAAATGGAAAAAAATATATAAACTAATCAACCTCATTCAGTCCTAAGACCGGATTTTTTTTTAATACACGTTGTTTTAAACTAATTTGAAAAAGCGTTAACGTATACTCAAAGTTGATTAATTTAATCAAAAATAATTCAATCATAAATAATAATTAAATTAATAATCTAAAAATTAACTGGTTATGAGTTGTTGACGTTGACGAGAAACTGTTAAATTGTATTAACGGTGAAACTGTTAACAGTTACCTCTGGTAGGAATCGAACAATAGGCCACCGAAGATAAATGGATCGATGTGTCACCCCTTTTATACTATTTCCACTCCTAAAATTAGTAAATAGTTAAAAAAAAACGTCGTCATACTAAGTAGCAATATGATTCACGACGAATGCAGTACTAAATTGAAATTTCATTTACGAAATTTCGTAAATGAAATGAAATAGTTTTTCACTAGTGTTCAACTTTATAAAACTTATATCATCGAGTAAAACCAGAGTTGTCATATAAGATCAACGATGATTTGGACCTTCGACCGCCTGAAGCCTAAAACGTTTCTGGCATTGCTATTATTCTTTCTCTTTCATTTCAAGAGAAGATAAAAAGAGAGCGATAACAAGGCAAGGCGGTAAGACCGTCGCGTCGGTCCCGTGGATTCTGAAAAAGAAAAGGATGCAGTGGGCTCCAGGACAACCTCGTCTATTATTACTCGATCTAAGGCTCATTATTACTCTTCAATAACCACAGTTAATTTTACTTCAGAAAATTCGATAACAATAGTGGAACAGTATCTTAGTGCAAATTTAACGCATGAGAAAACTAAAGAAGCCAAATTTAAAAAGGAACTACCGACACCTGATTATCTATAAGTTTACGTACATAATATTTTCATTAATTAATTAATCAATTTAAAATTAATTAATACACTAAATATTTACGCAACTAAGTTTTAAGACTTAATTTTTTTTCATTTATAGAAAGAATTCGCGAATACGATGTCAACGAGTTCTGGATTCAAGTTCTAACAATTACGAGCTTGCCATTGAGCTAACCGTCCGTAGAGATTACCTTTTCAGAATCGATCGGAACGATTAAGAATTATGTACAAGATGTCACATAAATTGCTTTTAAACTATTATACCTTTGAACGGCAATTTATGACTCATTTACTCGAAATTGATCGGAAAGCATTCGAAGCGAAAATTCTGATTATATTATACAACTTACACGTATAATATGTGCCGGCAAACAAGTTGACCCAATGAAGTTAGCTGCGCAATGGCTGCGCAGAAACGTTTTTAAGGTCTCTTTGGTGGAAGTGAATGCGCGAACTTCCCCTTCCACGTCAATTTTGGGTCAACTTGTTTGCCGGTCACTATAAGAAATAACTATTTTAAAAAAACGAGTATCCAATTGTATGCCTCCGATGTTGAAAAATCTAATGTTTTAAGACCATGTTACCACTAGGTCGTATGTCTATTACTAGTACTGATTAAGAAATGTAAAACAATTTTTTTCTGCTCGTCATGATTCTGATTCGACTGAACGAGAGATTTTTCTAAAAAAAAAAGTAGTATTTGCAAATAGACCAAACAAAAAAAATAGTGCCACAAAAATCTCTTTGTGGCACTATTTTTTAAATATTTTAACTAATTTACATTCTTCATCAGCTATATACAATGGTTGGCAAACAAGATTTTAAGGTATACAGCATGACTGGTGTGACACCTTTGATATTGAAGGAGAGTAGGTACTACTCGATACTAATAAATTGAAAAAAATAAGGTACATAATTTTTAGCTAAACTTCCCAAAAATGATAAATGAAGCTTCCGTGGTCTATGGTCCGATATGCGTTAGGCATGTCCAGTATGATTAAGTCAAATCTTCTCAATCACTAGTGCTTTGGAAACTATAAAAAGTTATCCATGCTTGTTGTATCCTGTAAAATACCCGACAATTTGCGAAAACGTGGCGAACATCATATGGGGAGGGGTCCACATTGTGCTACTGTATTTACGTAAACAGATAAAATGATAAAATAATTTAAATGAGCGGAATACTAATACTAACTATTCATATACCAGATATTTTGCGAGTCAAAAACAGCGTTACGTAATTACTAAGATAACTTTCGGTTCACTTTATTTAGTTTTCAATTAATATTTATTATTCATGTTGTTTTCTTTACATAAATATGATCGCCAATTACCACGCCCTCGAGTATCATTAGTTCACCAGTCAACCTGTAATGCTACTCACAGGTACAATCAATAAAATAAATATTTTTATTATAAGGACCTTGCCTGAAATTCTTGTAGAAAATAGAGTTCAATACAAGGCGATTAGTACTCAAAATTTAGAAAAAATAACTTTAAAATTACAGCTATATTATAATCATCATTCAAACGATAACATTTTTTTAAAGTAACGACGAAAACTTTCAAGCTTTATGGTGGTAGAATTAAAAACACGCTTATCTGCACACATACATGAACCCTAAAAAATGACACTCCATTAGGGGAAGTCGTCTAAATATTAAAATAACTTAAACGTGACATTCAAAATGTCATTAAATAAATACTCTTGTTAATAAAAATATGTCATATACTTAATTAATCAATTTAAAATTAATTAATCCCGTAAATATTACAACTTTCAAGATGGGTTCTTTTTTGATGGAATTTTTTTTGTAATTTATGGTGACGCTGAACAATTTATTAAATCAAAAGTGTGGTCATGGGCCCAGGCAGTAACTAGGTGAGAAAATAGATTATTATCATGAAACTAGTGAGAAGCTCAAGGGGCTATCTTGTTCAGATCCCGATATTTTGTGATGTGTGATGATGAATAAGAAATAGAATGTCCTCAGAAGTTTAAGATTATTTTAATTGTGTGAAATGTCCACCAACATTTATTTATTTATTATATTTTAGCGATATCTTAATTTCAATTAAAATAACCAACCTCATTTAGTGGCTCTTCACTGACAAGGTAATGTGTGATTAAAGTAATTATATTATAATTGTATTTTTTTAATATTATGAAATACTGTGCCAAGTGTATCTCAGAGTGCCCAATGTTCTAAATTAATTAATTTTAAAATATGCCTTTCCAATAGGTGATATGATGTTCAAGCGATTTCAGTTATTTTGTTTTGTTACAGTTTCCATCTAATTTTAAAGACGTCTTAGGTCAAAATATCGAAATGTGAGAAAGAGGTAGCCCTGCCCATGCGTACTACTTTAAAATATTTGTCAAAGTGAGCTCAAGTGGAGCAAATTAAGTTAAAACAATAAAAATGAAACGTAATTTGTTTATCCGCGTGAAGACTTCCTGAAATCAGCAAAAATCATTGTTTATGTACTATTTAGCTAATATGTGGTTATGTAAATATTAACGTGTAAATGTGTAAAAAAAACATCCAACTGGAAATTAAGTGAAACAAGAAGTGAAGCTTTCACCGTTACGAATAGTTACTATGAGACCATCCTTTTAATTTACTGTTTTCTACTCGTATTGTACTGATTCTGATCGCAATTCGAACGACTCGAATTCGGAAATCGAATTCAGACTTGAATTATTCTAAACAGTAGATAAGACAGAGACCGTTAGGTTTGATTCCGTGTCGAGATCAATCCGATTGCGTTGTGAATCAGGGTAGAAGTGAATTACTATTTTTTATAAAAACGCAGATTATTTTAATATTTCAATGACGGTCCGGAATGAAAGTTATCCGTAATGATAACTTTTTCACGGCTGTTTCGACTTTGTAACCATTTCCAAGTAGCCATGTGTAAGTGTCTAAAACGCACCAGATTTATTCGTTGTCAGATTACATATTTTTTTTGTATATTTAACTAACAGTCGGTTTTAAAACATGCATTTTCTATTTGATAGCCCAATACATGGGGAAGGCTACTGAAAGCTACACAACATTGAACAGCCTTTTGACTGCCTCACTAAAACGGTTTAACTGTAGTTTAGCTCTCTCTTCAAATTCAAGCAAAAAGAAAGACAGCAATATCACAAATAAATCTATTTTACTGAGGCGTCTTCCCGGAAGGCAATAGACACCATCTGAGACAAACTGTTATAATAGATCCTTAAATAAAAAAAAGTATATGTAACACCAACTAGCGAAACCATGAGTATCAATATCAGATTTGCATACGATAAACTTAACACCATACATTTGAGTATGAGAGTGTGTATTCTATAACTTTTCTCTACAAATACCTATCTTTTTTTACATCTTGGCAAATTATACTTCAAGTAACACAAATGATTGATTACTTGAGTAAAACTACAATGAAAAGATAGTTATCACTCAAGAATATGACTGGATTTCTGCATGAGAGTGAAGGGAAGTAACAGGTGTACATTTGATGTTGTGAGTATATAATAATTATTAAAATACTGATTTTTATTTATCTGGTTGTACACAATCAAGCGCAACACATAACAACATGTATTATATGGCCATTCTTTAAAATAATGTTAACATTTCAATTAAAACTTTTTGATTAGTTATTTACACGTTATCTGATTCAGATTTATTTACTGGTAAGAAAAACTACGACCGTTTCTGTGACGACAGACGTAGCTTGTAACTTGCCAAAAAAAAAAATTGTGGCAAAATTTTCGCAAACATTGTAGACAGCAACATTCTAGACAACCTTCAATTAAAAACCATGAACAATAATAATAATTCATAAATAACAATCACAAAAGTAAAATAATAGTTATTGATTGAGTGCGCGCTGCACTCACGCGGAACAACCCACTCGGAAGGCACAATAAATATTATGCGTAATCACGAATTAACTTATCAGCACTAGACAGAATTGACAGGTGACGCTTGGTCATGGCGGGCTTGGCGGCCGTCGCTACCACTAGTGTCTTGCTTGTCATTATCACAGCGGGTGGTCGGCGCGAGCGGTCTCCGCGCCGGCATATATCACACGGTGTCGATGTCGCCGACGTTAATACGGTCTTCGGACGCCGTGACTGAGAAGCCGAGGATATTGCGGGCGTCGACTTTCAGCATTTTATTCTTTTTGATCTTTTTGCCCTTGGCCTTGATGTCGGCGTGGTCCGAGGCCGAGTTGGTGCGCGGGTTGACGGCGACGGCGGGCGAACACAGGTCGTCCGACGGCGTCACCATGCCCACACGCATCAGTCGCGACCTAAACCATAACAACTCTTATCACTGGTGTATATAACGACTAAGTAAATTGCCTATGTCTATGTTAATACTTTAGTACCGTTCCCATGAACATTCTTTTTTATCGTATGACGAGAGCAGGTCATTTTCTTGATGGTAAACAACATGCCTGCCCATAAAAGCTCAGTGACACGCAGCTTTTGAAACATGAATAGTCCAAATCATTACTTAGTACTGCACTGCGCTCGTCATCCAGAGAATGTTTTATCTCTATGTCTTGTAATTTCACTGGAAACATTGCCCTTCAAACCGGAAGACTGTGATGATTTCAATTAATTCTTTATTGGTCTGTAAAATTAGGTATAAGTGGACACATAGGTCTTAAATAAAATTAATGTTCTCTAATCTTCACCAGGCAAGGTATACAGACAAAAATTCTTAAAAAAATAATAATCTAATTCTATCTAATATTCAACTTAGGTAAATTTATGAAGTTAATTAAAATATCAAAATTTTACAACGTCAAATTACAAAATGTCAACATAAGAGGTATGAGATAAGTATATAAATTATTATTTATCCAGTTAAACTAAATCATTGCATTCATAAAAATATAAACCGATTAAAAATGCACTAACTTGCCTTTCACCTTATCGAATTTGTCCAACAAAAAGCTATCAACACTGTAGTATGCTTTCTGGATTAAAAATGTATTTAATCGGTTTTTAAAAGCATTAATGTCCTGCTTCGGTCTAATATTCTGAGTTGTTTTGTTGTATATAATTGGGGCCATACAAAACACACTTTTGTTTAATACTTCATTATTCACATAACTGCTTGGCGGTAGAATGACTGGCAAATGTGTGGTACTTCCCAAGGCAGACTCTGCAAAGAGTCCTTCTACTATCACTTATGCAGTACAACTCGTTTTGATAACAGTACACTGCGAATCTCGATGCTCTCATACATGTGGTATAGTAACATACCATTATTTAAGATACATTTGGAACTTGAATCTATATTAATATTATAAAGCTGAAGAGTTTGTTTGTTTGAACGCAAGGACCTCGGAAACTACTGGTCCGAATTGAAAGACTGTTGGATAGTCCATTTATCGTCGAAGGCTAACGGATCATGAATGAAAAATGTAACAAAAATGGGAAAACATATTGTTTTTTGAGAGCTTGCGTTGCGTGACAGCAAATGCATATTATCTTTTAAAGGTTGCGTCATTAGAACCGAATTTGTTCAAAATTTTAATTCGGCTAGTGTAGGAAAAATAGATTGAGCAACTCAATCTATTTATCAGTGGGGATAAACCGACCACTAAAACATCTTTGCAGTGCTGGTGATATAGGAGCAAAACTCGATTCAGTATGTTTAAGGTTTAAATTGTGTTTTGAACAGCACTGAGTAATCTACGCCGCCAGCTTAAAACGGTGAAGGAAAAAATCGTGAGGAAACCGACAAGTACCTAGAATCTTTCGAAGTCATGTATCATCCACCAACCCGCACTGGGCCAGCGTGGTGGATTATGGCCTTGACGCTCTCCTTGCGAGAGAAGCCCCGAGTCCCAGCAGTGGGAACATTTAGTAGGCTGTTTATGTGTTTTATGTGAGTAATTTATAGGTTCGTTAATAATATTCACTAACCGTTTTTCAAGGAACTGTCGGGCGAAGTCACCGGCTTCGCGCGAGTCACCGAGATAGCATTTTACGTAGTCTTTTACTTCATAAGGCGATTCAATGTCTTTCAAGAACGACACGAACGTTGGTACTGAAATAGTAGAGAAAATATATGTTATAATAGATTTTTTTAAATCTCATTTGGTTCTGAGATTTTTATTTATAGTTTTTTTTTCGGTTTCATAATGTTTAAGACGAGAGTAAAGTTCAAGATGTATTTCCAAAAAAATATATGACCATCCATAATAAGCCTAGTAGGGAGAATATTATATAAATAAATATTGAGAAACAATTCACACACAACACCATCTGACCCCAAACTAAGCAAAGCTTGTATGATGGCAGCCAGATAGCTGATATAATACTTATATAGTTTTAAATACATACTTATTATACATAGAAACACCCAGACAAAGTGCAAACATTTGAA
Source organism: Ectropis crepuscularia (assembly GCA_963693475.1). Taxonomy (NCBI): domain Eukaryota; kingdom Metazoa; phylum Arthropoda; class Insecta; order Lepidoptera; family Geometridae; genus Ectropis; species Ectropis crepuscularia. Next base: position 24,385,360 of record OY856338.1, read on the forward strand.
TTCATCACACAAATATTTGCACTGGCTGGGAATCGAACCCACGACATTCGGCTTCGCAGGCAGAACTACTACCAACTAAGCCACGAGGCCAGTCGCGAAAGTTTCTAAGTAGGTATTTATGCATGTTTGTTGCTCTTTCACGTAAAAACTTCCGAAAGGATCTGGATGAAATTCCGTACATACATACATAGATAATAGTCTGGAATAACACATGCTAAAACGGTAAGTATTTATAAAACCAAAGTAAACTAGACTTTTAGAAGATTTTTTTACTGTATAGTGTGACGGCACGAGCTGGACTTTTGCCTGATGGTAAGCACCCCGCCTGCCTAAAACAGCAGTGTCACGTAGCTACTGCAATATGAAGAGTCCAAATCATTATCTTACACCGCACTGCACTCGTCATGCAGAGATATAAGATGATTTATATTTATGCCCTGTAATTTATCTGGAAACATTGGGCTTGAAACCGGAAGAAAGATGTTTGCCCTGCTTGGGGATAAAATAACTGGCAAAGGCGTGGCACTTCCCCATACGGACTCTACCAATAACTACATCATATTAGTCGTTTTTTTTTTTTATAGTATATTGACGAGGCGAGCAGGACATGTGCCTGATGGCAAGCAACATGCCTGCCACATAACAGGACAGTGACAAGTAGCTATTGGAACACTTAAATCCAAATAATTACCTAGCACTGCACTGAGCTCATCATCCAGAGAGCTCAGCTATTATATCTCTAAGACTCTAAGCCCTGTAATCTCTCTGGAAACATTGCCCTTCACACCGGAACACAGTAACGTTTGCACATTACTGCTTGGCGGTAGAATAACTGTCAAAGGTGTGGTACTTCCCCCAGGCGGACTCTGCCAACAGTCCTACCACTACTAAGTTGAACCCGAACGCAGTCGTGGCAGTCCACCAGTCTCCTAATAGCCTTTTTAGGGTTCCGTAAAACGTAAAAACGGAACCCTTATAGATTCGTCATGTCTGTCTGTCTGTCTGTCTGTCTGTCTGTCTGTCCGTCCGTATGTCACAGCCACTTTTTGCCGAAACTATGAGAACTACACTGTTGAAACTTGGTAAGTAGATGTATTCTGTAAACCGCATTAAGATTTTTACAAAAGTTTAAAAAAAAAACAAAAATTAGGGGTGCCCCCCATACTGAGAACTGAAGCTCAAAAATTATTTTTTCATCAAACCTACACGTGTGGGGTGTCTATCGATAGGTCTTCAAAAATGATGTTGAGGTTTCTAATATAATTTTTGTCTACACTAAATAATTTGCGCGAGAGACGCTTCCAAAGTGGTAAAATGTGTGTCCCCCCCCTCTAACTTCTAAAGTAAGAGAATGAAAAAACTAAAAAAAATATATGATGTACATTACCATAAAAACTACCAACGAAAATTAGTTTGAACTCGATCTGATGAGTATTTTTTTTAGTACGTCATAAATACACTATTATTAACCCGTGAGAAGGCGCGCTATGAGCATTTTGCTCACACAAAACTTCGTCCAGAATATTTTTGTTACTACGGACTTCATAGCGCGTCAAGCGTCTAGGTACCTTCCTAACTATTCAACCTCTCTCCCCTGACGCAACTCACGCGCCGCTCAGTGTCGCGGTGGCCTCGTAGTGAAGTGTTTGTTGGGGGTGTGAACCGCTGCGCGGCGTTTTGCTCATCGCGCGCCCATCCACGTAAGTATTTTTTTCTTCATAATTTGTATTTTGTTCTACAGTTATTACTTTTAATGTGTGTTTGAACGTTAACAAATCTGTTAGTACTTTACATCATATGATTTTACAATCAAAATTATATTGTAATGGAATGTTTATTTGGTTTTCTAGCTAACAAATACTAGTACAATGGGCGATAGATATGAAAGACAAGATGCTCAAATTTCTTCGTGGCTGGGCGAGCTTTCTGATGATCATTCGATACCTGATGATGAAGACCACACTCGTGTTGATAGCCCTGAAAGCGACTGTTCCGTCATACAAAGTCCTCATGAAACTGATACCAAGCAATTTTCAGACGAAACTGCAGATGACGTTCAACGTGTTTTCCTAAAACAAGTGGCATTGGACCTGGTAAAACCACATATTTCACGACGAATTTACATGCAAAATGTTTTATATGATCTCAAATTTTTGATGAAGCGTTTTGCACCTGTTCCCAACGCTCAAGCAGGGCCAGGACCAAGTGGATTTTGTGCCAGATGCCCCAGATTGAAAAATAGACGGTCTAAAAAAGCGTGTACTTCGGGTCATAAATTACTCTGCACGGAGCACGTCACGTTCTTGTGTCAACCGTCTTATGAGAGGCACACATGTCAAGATTTAATGGAAGAGTGTTTTTTTTAATTATATGCTATTTTAATTTTTTTACAATTTTTTTCTTCAAGACTGCCAAAAAAGTCAACCAAAGTTTATAGGATTTCTAATTTTGCAGAGAAACTGCATTTTTGTAATTTTTTTTTAGTAAAACGCCTATTTTATAGTAAATATAATGTCGTTTTACTCAAATGAACCAGTTTTTAATTAATTAATATGACAAATTGGTAGATAATGACATTTGAAATAGCGTGAGCGAATTGCTCGCGCGCGCCCATCCGTGTAATGTTTTAAGGCGCGCCTCCTCACGGGTTAAAACTTCGATCAAAGTTACAACGAACTACAAGAACTTTGTGTACTATGTATATTATGTTACTTACTGCAACGGAACCCTTCATGGGCGAGTTCAACTCGCACTTGGCTACTTTATTAATAGTTAATATAGTAGTGAATAGCCTTTTTTGTGCGCATGCTCCAACTTCCGGCATGTTTTTCGAGCACTTTACATTTACTATACATACCACGTTTTTTACGTAAACTCGACAACAGTTCTCGCGCAGCGCTCTAAATCCAGATAGCTACGCCAGGAAGCGTTACTCGATCACGTGACAACAATAAAGTAGTCTATAAAAATACATTTACCATCTATCCCGGTGTCTCGCCATGAAACCAGCATATTGGTGCACCACATGTCGAACTCGGCTGAGGGAGTGTTCTCTGGCTTCGATGGCGCCATCACGGTCACTTTCTTCTTCTTCGGTTCCGCCTTCACCTCGGCGGGCTTCGCAACCGGTTTCACCACGGGCTCCGGCTGAGGTATCTCCCAGAATCCTGCTGAAATAATATATCGAAGTCAAAACTTATTTAGTCGTTGAGCAGCTTTTGGTAGGGGAAAATCTTGTGGGTTCGCGTCACCAAAATGCTAATGTAGCGGCGTGGCGAAAACGATTTTTGTTTGGTGAAATATATATATCTAGTATATATGTCACAGCCGAATTGTATAATTTGCCGTATTACATTACGGCTAGCCGTTTTAAAAAGCAAGGCCGTTTTGTTATGCGGCGGTTCAACGATTAGCCGGATTGTCTTTGCGAAACGTTCTTAAATAAGGCGGCCCAGGTTTAGCCGCATTGTATTAATGCTTAAATTGTAGGATGTCCATTAGGGTGGAGCGAAAAAACTTTTTTCGTTTAACTGTAATGTAATAGTAAAAATTTGGTGCCATTTGGGCTTAAATTAAGCAATACAAAATATAAATCAATTCCGTTTAGAGTAACTGCCCCCGCATCGGCACTGATTTTGTAAAAATAATTGGTTTTAGACCTCACGTAGACGCCATATATCAGTACTATATTTTCATAAACATACAATTTTTTTATTACGAATCGTTCTCTGGAATCCTGTATTTTCGATGTAGAATACACAAAGAAACCAAATGATGATAAGTTTAATAAGGGGAGTGTGAGAGCGCGGGAGGAGACGCTAGCGGCGCTTGTCACGACACTCTTCGTTTACAGTGCTCTGTTCTTTTCATTTCTTATTTTTAACACTATGTAAAGAACTTGAAGTGTGTTTAAATGTCCTTATTATACGCTAACGCGTGTTAAAGTGTTAACTACTTACGAATATGTAAAGAATTATTACGAATTGACATGAACGAGACATCAACTAAAATTACGACTAGAAAAAGCAAATTAGCCAAATTTTTTCAGAGATAGCAGACATCGTAACATTTAGGGTTGGAAAAATACAACAAACTGTATTTATTCTGATGGTAACACGAATGAGGATCATTCAAACGTTCAAAACATATCATTTAAAATGAAAAAATCTACTCAAATCTATCTAGAGGAGTCAGAAAGTTTTCAGCAAAGCAGTAAGATACTTGTTGGTATTTCAGGAAGTAAATGCAATAAATTAGCTCAGTGCGTCTGTTCTGGGGATAAAAAGGTTCTTAAATAAGAACAGGCTTTTATGATTATTGGCAGAATCGATGATGCTGGTACAAATAAATAGCAAAATACTATAAAAAGTTAAAGATTGTACCTGAGTTTGGTACATCTAGAGGAATACAACTGTGATAACAGATTTTCTAGTACGTGAAGATATTTTCCAAGCTAGTATTATACCGAGTATTATGTATTATGGCCATTGGTTGTGACACAACGAATGTTAACACTGGAAAGTATGATGGATTTTTAAAACTGGTTCAGAGAAAGCTACAAAAACTATTGCAGTGAAAAATCAGTTTGCTCCACATTCATGAACTGCTCTAAGACATTTATTTTTTCATCTCGAAGACTGTACTTCGGGACACATATCTTACGTAGGCCCACTAGGAAAATCTCTAGAAACATGTGAAAAAATGACTGTAAAGAAATTTAAGCACATTGCAGGACAAATATTACTCGCAATGGCCAATTACTAAAATCGGATCTCGAAAATAAATCTTCAGGTAAACTTTCATATGCCCGTTGAATCACACGTGCCAACGAAATACTACGTTTGTATGTGGCAACTGAAAATCCGACTGACAATTTAAGGATTCTCGCAAAATTTCGTATTTAAAGTTGACCGTCTTGGTTTTCAATTAGGATCCAACCATCCTACAAAAATATGTCACTCGTCATCTGTTTAACATTGTTATAGACTCCAGAAATCTGCCCATAAACTTTATGAAACATAATAGATCCGGCTATCCAAAGAAACGTGTATTTTGCGCTTCCCGAAAGCCTTCTTCTTGCGATGATAACAGATGAGAGGAAGCTTTATATTAGAGAGCTGGCTGCTTGTCGCATACTAAAGGCACGCAGTGTGAGCCTTTCTTCAACACCTAGACTTTTTCAAGTGACATTGATACATTTTAATTCTAGTTTATATTGATTACATAATGTACTGGTACGAAAACTTAACCGAACCGCCGCTTTAAAAAAAAAAAAATATCTGACCAAAGAATTCAGGACATTGGTGAATCTGGTGGTGAGAGCAAACCATTGTTATTAAAGGTTCCCTGGCTTACTGAAGCTGTTGAGAGAGCTGTGAAGATTACGACCGCAGTTTCTTTAACTCAGTGCACACAAAAGTCACGATTAGGTGCAATAAAAGCCACGTTGGAATCTTGGAACGTGATGCCAAAATTTGAAACAAAAAAGGATTTTTAAGCTTAATAAAATTATTATGTAATTTTTCTACTCCTTAGTATTTTCATGTTCATTGTCACAGTATTACTATAATAAATGTTTAAACCATACATTATCCATAATAAAGTACTTTCTAACTTCTAAATAGGGACACCATTTCACATTATATGACTTTAAACTTTATGTAAAAAAATAAAATTTTTGAAGTCACTGCGGAGGCAGAAGATACTCATTAAATGGAATGAAAGATTACATTTCTATTACACATCATTATGACGCACAAATCCCCCCCTATTAGAACTTCCAAACTACAAAAAATTTATTGTCCATACATTCGTGCTCCACCCTAATGTCCATACTTACAAAATAAACAGCGTCGTTTAAAATGAAAATTATTATTTTTCTTCAGAAAAAGCTGACAGATTACTTCGTTCGAACGATTCGTATAGGTGACGGTACACTTAAGAAACATGGTGCACTTACATAGACAAGGGTCTATCATTAAGATTTGACTCCGGGTGGGCTCCTGCCAGAAACTCTGCGGTCAGCCCTGAGTGTCGCTTCTCCACACTCGACCAGCGCTCCACTACGGAGGTCGCCAGCTCGATTAGCTCGCCCCTTCGCTACGCTTGGCTTCGCATGGCTCGCTCCATTCAGGACCTCCCTTGAGCTTCTGGCTCCCGCATTTTTAGGGTTCCGTAAAACGTAAAAACGGAACCCTTAAAGATTCGTCATGTCTGTCTGTCCGTCCGTATGTCACAACCACTTTTTGCCGAAGCTATGAGAACTACACTGTTGAAACTTGGTAAGTAGATGTATTCTGTAAACCGCATTAAGATTTGTACAAAAAAAAATTTTAAAATGAAAAATTAGGGTTGTTTCCCATACAGAGAACTGAAACTCATGTTTTTTTCATCAAACTTACACGTGTGGGGTATCTATCGATAGGTCTTGAAAAATGATGTTGAGGTTTTTAAAACAATTTTTGTCTACACTGAATAATTTGCGCGAGAGACACTTCCAAAGAAATATGTGTCCCCCCCCCCCCCTCTAACTTTTTTAAAGTAAGAGAATGAAAAATCTAAAAAAATATATGATGTACCTACATTACCATGCAAACTACCAACGAAAATTAGTTTGAACTCGATCTGATGAGTAGTTTTTTTTAGTACGTCATAAATACACTATTAAAACTTCGATCAAAGTTACAACGAACTACAAGAACTATGTGTACTATGTATATTATGTTACTTGCTGCAACGGAACCCTTCATGGGCGAGTCCACATGGGCGCACTTGGCCACTTTATTTATTTAAATACACTCTAGGGGTAGTAGCGACAAGACAAGGTGGATTCGGGGACTAAATATTTTCCAAGTAACACCCAGTTGGACAAAGGTGTGCCGTCTCAAGAGGTGGGCGGTGGTAAACCAACCCAATAATATTATAATATATAAATAATATTATAATATCTTTATTTCAGACATCAGTCCATAGTGAATATACATCAAATTACAATTTTACACAACAAGAAACATTTATAAACACTAAACAAAACATAACTTATGAGTTATGAGCCCAATTGTTAGACTCACGTGAGCCTTAAGCACGACCCGCGAGACATTTGTAAACAGTCTGACGTGGAAACTGTCAGTATCACCTATAGGTGCGCAATAATGTAACGGCACGTGGCCAAAATGGAAACTATCACCGTCGTAAAGACAACCAGGATTACCGATCCCCAATTTCCCCAAATTTGAAGTGTGTGGGTTGATTTCATAAGTGTGAAAACTCCGGGAGCATTATGGCTTCTAGTGCCAACTGGTATAAAAATGAGAATGCCACGATTGAAATTATCAAGAAGAGATCCGAAGTTAATTTCCACTAAGACTAAAATACATACGATTTCTGTTGATATAAGAGAATAGCTCTTTGACACTGACAGATTCTGTATTATTCCAGTGCCGTTAGATTCAGATACGTCTTTATTTAACGAGGGATGTAACATTATGCAGCCCCGGAACTGAAATATTTTTAGGCGCGGCAAAAAATTAAAAATGCCGCCCCCACCCAGTTAAATATATTTTGTTATTTCCTTAATCATCTCTAAAATTTAATCTACCAAATGTCCTCTACTTGATTCACATTTCGAAATAATTCTTCCGGAAGTAGGTATCACATCCATTGTTGTTTTTTATTAATTACTAGCAGCGCCCGTGGTGTTACCCGCGAAGTTCCCGTTCCGGTTGTTCCTGTTGTTTTTCCGGGATAAATTTTTTTCCGGGAGTGTGTTCTTCCAGACTATAATCTATCTGTGTTCCAAATTTCAGCCCGATCCGTTCATACGTTAGGACGTGATTGAGCAACAAACATCCAAACATCCATACATTCACATTTATAATATTAGTAGGATTCCATGTAGGGAAAACGCATGCCCACCATGCACGGACATAGCAGGGTATACGGGGTATATCGGTTTCTCCTTTTGGCATGGAACAGACAAGTCTGCATATTTTCCTCGTTAAGCATCACCTTATTTAGACACTGTTTTAACGATCAAGTGTGAATGCTCGATCATACTTTCTTAATAGGTACCTGAATTTGCTGTCCACTACCTCTCGTGCGCTAGATATGTGTTGTAACTCTCTACAACAGTGTTATCATCTGCTTTCCTAAAGATACCGGGCTTCCACATATCGTTGCTACATAGAATCGATCAGAATCTCGGCATCGATAGCTATTTGAGCCTACGAGCAGTCATCAATGACTGCTTATATCGACTGATTAGAGATAGAGATTTTGCTGAGCGACCAAAATGACAAATAAGTGAAACTAAAACTGTAAGAAAAATATATTACGGAAATTACGCGTAAAAACTGTCCATCACCAGACAGTGCTCCCAACTTATTTTTTTCAGATAACCGTACCAAAATAATAAAATAGAAATGTTACTACTAATCACAATTAATGTTTAGTGTTAGTTTTGTGATATTTTGTATTACAAGAATATCAAAATCACATTTTGTAAAAAAAAAACATAGTAATTTGATCATAAATGGTTTTTTTATCTGTGGTCACGTGACTGCACACCAATATGGCTTATTACATCACGTTCCGCAAAACAAGCTGTCGAAGACTGACTAGGCCGTTTACTTCTCTGCATTTTTATTACAGTTTGCGATTTTAGCGACAACTTTGATTGTTTGCATTGAAGTAAAACATGAAAACACATAGACCGGACATACAGTCATGAATTGCAACTAATGTTTTTCTGTTAGTGATGTTATGTCAGTCGTTAGTGTTTTAGCGGCAAAAAAATCAAAAATACTAATATTTTAAATTTAATTCGACTGGCCTCGTGGATTAGTTGGTAGTAGCTCTGCCTGCGAAGCCGAGGGTCGTGGGTTCGATTCCCACCCAGTGCAAATATTTGTGTGATGAATTCAAATGTTTGCACTGTGTCTGGGTGTTTCTATATGTAATAAGTATGTATTTAAAAATATATATGTATTATATCAGCTATTTGGCCGCCAACACACAAGCTTTGCTTAGTTTGGGGTCAGATGGTGTTGTGTGTGAATTGTCCATCAATATTTAAACATTTTTTTATGGCCAACCAGCGTCAATGTTTAATATAAAAGCAATTCCGAAAAATTGTTAACATCCCTATTAGGCAATTTTTTGCCAATTGGGTTCTGTATTAAATTTAATTGAAAAAACTTCGTTTCTACCTGGTGGCCCATAACACCACATCTTATTTTAACTTTTATAGGATACACATGTCTGCTATCTCACCTGATGTTAAACGACATAAAGGTGGTGCATTTTGAATCAGGAGGCTCAATTCTCATCTCCAAACTGTCTTTTGACTTAATAAGCTTACCAAAGGAGAAAACACATCGTAAATTATATTTGAAGTAACTTATCAAGAATTATATTATTACTTATTGTATACTATGGTGTTGTGTGTGAATTGTCCACCAATATTTATTTAGTATTATTTATTCTGATCCAAGTCCAAATCTTTAATTCCTAAATCGATCAATGACATAATTATTAGGAAAAAATATCGATCTTTAAAAATTACTCAATAAAATCATACATTGTTTTTACTACATTTGCCGCCACCTTAGATCTGCCGCCCTAGGCTTCAGCCTTTTTTGACTATTCATTTTTGCAGACCCATCCATCCCATCACTAAATACATTTTTTGTGTTACTTTATACGCATAAAATTTCGGTTATTTTCATTTATATTTGATTGTATTTGTGGGCTAGAACATTCTAGTTGGGTCTCATTTAATTTATTGACAATAGCTATTAATGATTCAAAATATTACACATGTGGAGCAGCTGTAATATTAATTAATAATATTGCAAATCACGGCAACTTTCATGAAACGTTTCATGTTACGCAACTAGTTGTAACTGTTATAGGGTTCATGCTACAGCGCTCAGAGTATAAGTGCCTTTGGATCGGACAATTGGGTTTTGTAGATATGGTGTTAAGAATGCTGTTTTGGCTGCCCCGTATTCTGCTTAGTAAGGAATGCGCTTTTTTCCTCATGATGGTATGAAAACCATCAGTGTGCGCTTCAGTGAACATTCCTGAAGCACTACAAAAGCGTGGCTGCCCCAACAAAATCCTGAACCCATTATTATACTGTACTCGAAGAGCATTGTAAGATTTTTTGTTAAATGAAACCCACAGGCCGCTCGAGTAAAACGATTGACAAAATGCTTTGAATAGAGCAATTTTAACATCGCCCGCACATCGAGCAAACCTACGGACAATCATGTTACACCTCACTGACAATGCTCTGTGTTCCCTTTCGATGTCCTTATCATCTTTGAGATCATCTGTTACTATGTGACCAAAATATTTAAAACTACTTACTAACTTTATAGGGCTCCCGTTTACAGTACGTAGAGGAGGAATGAAATTAGGGCAATTGGTCTTAGCTTTGAACATCATTACTTCACTTTTTTGCTATTATATCGCAAGCCGTGTTCTTCTGCGTATCTCTTGCAACACTTCAGTTACTTGCGAATACCACTGATCGATGGCCTCAGCAACACCATATCATCAGCGTAGCTGATATTGTTCACGCTAACATCATCAATGTGGCATCCAACATGGGTGTTGCTGAGCTCAACGAGCAGCTGGTTAACATATAAATTAAAGAGTTTTGGAGAGGTTAAACCACCCTGCTCACTGCCACCCTGTTCATTTCAATTTTATTTTATTTGTGGGCTAGAACATTCTAGTTGGGTCTTATTTAATTTATTGATAATGATTCAAAATATTACAAATGTGGAGCAGCTGTAATACTAAGTAATCACGGCAACTTTCATGAAACGTTTCGTGTTACGAAACTAGTCGTAACTGTCATAGGGTTCATGCTACAGCACTCAGAGATTAGTAGGCATATAAACACTGAAAACTAAAATATTTTTATCGTTTATAGTAATTTTAATAGCACAAACCCTCGGATTACTGCACTCGACCACAGATGTATCTGTGTATATTTTCAAATAAACGGTTGTTTCCCTGTGTACAGGGAAATGTAAAATTTTTCCAAAGAAGGGCTACTCCACCATATGGTCTTCCATGTAAAACACCTTTAGAAGTATCGACAGCAAATTTCCCTGTTCTGCTAAAACTATCGTCTATACTATTGAGCCATGTCAAATCATGCGGCAGAAGCAAAGTTTCTTGTAAAGCAATTAAGTCGGCAAGTTTGCAGATATCTCGGACCCCATCAATTGATCTTTTAAGTGATTTCGCTCCATCGTTTTTCCAAAGATGTAGTCAACAATATCGTCGTCCGTGACGTCTTTATGCACATTTGTAATAAATAACGGGATTTTCAAATCTGCTCGATGGTATAGAATTAAATAACAGCGTCTTCGCCGTATCGATGTCTTTTTCGGTGTAAGAAGTTGCATAAATATGGATCATGCTTTCATTATCTATCACGCCTAACTTATTTTGAATGAAAGCTAACACTTCATCAATCACTATGTTACAATTAGAACATTTTAAAATGATTGAATTTGGCGGTGGCGGCATTTTTCAACTACTTGTAATTCGCGCTTAACGCGTCACGTCCGCTCGCAACGGAATAGGTACTTCGACATCGTCATCATCTCGTCAGGCGTCATCTTCGACCACACCGTCGCTCACCATCAGGCGAGTTGGTGGTCAAACGCGGACCTATACGCGATAAAAAAAAACCGGTTTCCCGGTCGGAACTGATATTGTGTACGATTCCTCCGAACTCTAGAATCCACAGTCACTTTAGCAATTTAGCAACACACTTACTGTATGCAACGCCATAGTTGTTATTATGTCAGGCAGCGCCATGAGTGATAATAATTGAAACGAAAAATTGTCAAAGAGGCGGCTATTCTCTCGCTTTATTACGTTACGGTTAGCCGTGTTGAATGACGTATGGCGTCGAATACATTCCGGCTGTTTTTTAATCAGCCGCTGTAATGTAATACGGCGGATTGTGCAAGGTTAGAACTGTTTAATGTTACAATTCTGAGTTTATACGTTTTCACTTCAATCGGCAGTTCCTTTTATTTGGTTGTTATGAAAAAAACGTTCAACGGCCAACGTATTTAAAACAAAACATGAGATTTGCGAGCCATGTTCGCCCGCACAACCGTTCTTAGAAGGCGTCGCCGTTGACGAACATATCAGGGAGGTCGACAATTTATGTGTGTTAGCAAGCTGGGACCTATAATAGCTGGGACCGATAATTGCTGGGCTAGAGGTATACGATGATAGTTGGGCTAGACGTATCCTACAATCGCTGGGCTAGACGTATCCTACGATTGCTGAGCTAGACGTATACATACGATGATAGCTGGGCTAGCCGTATCCGATGATCGCTAGGCTATACGCGCCCGATGATTGCTGGGGTATACATATCCGATGATTGCTAAGCTGGACGTTTGCGATGATTTTTGAGCTCAACGTATCCGATGATTTCTGGGTTAGACGTATCAAATGATAGCTGGGCTAGACGTATCAAATGATAGCTGATATTAGACGTATCAAAGAATAGATTGCTGAGCTAGACTTATCCGATGATTGCTGAGCTAGACGTATAAGACGATTGCCGAGCTAGACATATCCGATGATTGCTGGTCTAGACGTATCCGATGGTGACTAGGCTAGACGTATCCGATCATTGCTGGGCTAGACGTATCCGAAGATTGCTGGGCTAGGCGTATCCGATGATTGCTGGGCTCAACGTATCCAAGAGCGAAGTAGCGTAGGACGTTCTGAAAGTAGTTCATACCTCCCCCGTTGTGCACATTAGCCCAGGGCACGGCGGTCACGGGCGGCGGAGTCGGTTGGGCCTCCTCCCGCGGCACGGCCGCTGCCGCCGCGACCGCCGCCGCCGAGGCCGCCGCCACCGACAGTTTGCGTGCCTCCGCCTGAACAATTATACAAAATCTTAATATTTAACTCTTCAATTCCCAGTGTCACCTGTAGGTGACATATGTATAGTTACGATTTTATACTATTTAAAATATTTTTTTTTTAATTTTATCTTATAATTAGTAATGGCATGGAATACAACTTTATATTTTTTCTATGTGGTAGCACACATCACTTATTAGTTATCAATATCATTTGGTTATTTAGCGGCAATTGGTAAGAAACTTAGTTTGTGCTATCTACTGTGATAAAAAGTGCTATAAAAATATCTAGACCGTAAGTATTGGTATTTTTGTTATTATATGTTATAGTTATATAATTATGGTACCTATACTTGACACATATTTACTTCTAAAAATAACTGATAGTTTTATAACTGTAGCGCCTGTAATGTTCCGTGTCACCCACAGGTGACACTGGGCATTATACTATGAATTCCAATTTATTTTTTATTTACTTACTGTTATATTGTTCATGAAAATATTGTTACTGAAGTGTTTATTTTACATGTTGGATGTTAGATAAAGTTGCTGAGGTGTTACAGACCGGTGGAAACCTAGGTGATGTCATTATGTTCCCTCCTGAATATGGTGAAATTACTGATGAAGACAGTTGAGAAGAAAACGACACGAATATTTTTTCTTTCGTTTTTCGTTCTCAAGTCGAATTACTTGGTCAACCATCAGATTCTAGAGAACAAGACCATTTGCAAGAAGTACCTCAACCTGTCTCAATAAAGAAAAAGTATAACACAGTAAAGAGATGGTTCAATAATGTTTCTTCGTTTACTACTTGGGGCAAAGGTGATTGTGACGAAGATATTGTCACCCAGGACTGTCAGAAGGTTCTAGTTCCTGTTCAATACTTTGAACGGCTTTATAGTGACATCATAGTATTAGACGTAGTAATTCCCTCGAAATATTGCCACCACTTATCTAAAAAAATCAGGAAACCTCCAAATCGCAATTCTGATGGTGGCGTTCCACTGGATCCTACAGTGTCTAAAGAGGTGAGGAGTGCAGGAACAGAGGATGATCACGCAGAAGTCGACTGTTCTCAGCAGCTATGCGGGAACTGTCACCAACACACTAGAAAAATGTGCGCTAAATGCAACATTCGTTTGCATCTCAAGTGTTGGTATCCTTATGTTCCACAGTAAACAAAACCTAGATCTAGGTTTATTTATTGTGGAACATGTATGAATATTACTAGTAACAGGACAGTACAGTACTCTGTTGTTTTTTGTTACCATACTTTCATAAATAAATTTGGAACTTGTAAACAAAACCGGTGTTTCATTCCTGTCAAAATGATGCTTCATACCTCATAAATCGTATAGTACAATGCCCAGTGTCACCTACAGGTGACCCCCCTATAAAAAGGGAGGGGGATGCTTTTTAGTATTTTTTTCTTTTTTTTCTATTTGTTAAACACATATTTAGTTGATGACTAAACTAAAAATTATAAAAACTTCATTATTTTTGACATGGGAATTGAAGAGTTAAAATCCACTTCAAACTTACTTCCAGTGAACGCTTCATCAAGTCAAACGATATTCACGAAAGTTGGCATTTTATATGTAACTAACGGTCCGCCCCGGCTCCGCCCGTGGTACATTATATTTATAACCTATGGCACTCAGGGATCACGTACATTTCCAACAGTGAATGAATTTTTGTAATTGGTCCTGTAGTTCCTGAGATGAGGGCGTTCAAACGATGTCAGCGATGATTTCCAAATTCTTATTTTTTCGCATTATATATTTTCCAATTTCTTTAAAATACTTCATCTTTATTTATTCTTTATTTTCATAATTATGAAATATACAATTTCTTAATTTTCCAAATAAGTACAGTTAGATACATCGTGAAGAAGCGGGAATGTTCCAAGAATTTTTCGAGGTAATGCATTATCTGCCAACCCGCACTGGATCACCACCACGTTGATCCAGTGCGGGTTGGGAGATATTATATTAGGGTTTTATCTTTTCTCTTCTTGAGAGAAAAGGCCCCAAGTCTCAGCAGTGGGAACAGTTAGTGGGCTGCTGATGCCTACTTAAACCAACATAACTTTCTTAACGTGCCGTACGTACCATCGTTGGCGTATCGCAATGCGCATCCGTCAGACCGTATTTCAAAGAGCTTGGCTCACATTACCTGCTAAATTGATCTACCAGGTGGCTATGTATGTCAGAAATAATCTAGAAAGAATCATACAAAACGTGAGGAGAGAGACATTCTCGCAACATACGTAACGTTTTTATTTTTTGACGTGTAAATTGTATGCTAGCAATGTATGCACCTAATTATATATTTCGTATTTACAATCTAAAGAGCCCGTCGTGTACAGTATAGGTACCTACATACGTTCAGTCGTAACCGCAGTTGAATTTTTGTAACGATTTTTTTTTATCACGATTGTACTTTCTTTAGGAAAATTCCTAATGTGGAATTTTAAGAATCTGTCAAATTAATAATGTGTTGATATAATAATGTGGAAAATTCAGCATATGAAAAAATACAATTTTGGATAAATAATATTGTGTACAATACCAGAACTTGGAAAATCAAGAATTTGTAATGTAACGCTGACATCGTTCAAACAAATCTCTCCAGCTTTATAATATTAGTATAGATGTGGTCCAACTTGAGAGATAGGATTGTTTCTATCTCGATTAATGGTCTTAGTATTTTTTTATTGCATATCAATTGTTTATTTTTTAAATTACCCGAGCGAAGCCGAACCGGGCCGCTAGTATATAGTAAGTTTGAAGCGGAAATAGCGTTTTATTAAAAGTATAGCCACGAAGTCATATGTAACATCGTAATTAAGGCTTCTAATCTATTAGAAACATGCACAAGAGCCAAGGGTAAAAATATAAGGTCGTTTTAGGGTAAACATCTATGGACCAAAGAAGATTTGTGTTTGAGATTACTATCTATATCTATATTTATAAAAGCGAAAGGTCGAGTGACCTTGCGCTTTCGTATCAAGGAATCTCGGAAACTACAAATGCTAGGAATCTGAAATTTTTCATGGAGGTTCCTTTTACCACGTAGGCGCTCGCTAAGAATGGTTTTGCGAAATTCAACCCCTAAGAGGGTGAAACAAGGGATGAACGGTTGATGTTGTTGACGTGCGTTTGTATGCCAGAAAAGGGCAATCCGAGCGATGGCACGCATACCGGAAGGTCAATCGGCAAGACCATATTTTATATCACTCGGGGTCCTTACACTACCATCGATTGTCCTAATGCAAATCGCACTGTACATGCACACAAACCTCGAGTCTTATGAGAAGGTAGGGGAGTCGCGTGACGGGGGAAGCAACGGCCCACTCGGTACAAGCACAGGCTGAAATGCGTTCCGCGGTCGCTCGAGAAGTCCGCGAGGTTGACTCATGTCATGGGAACGATGGTATACAACAGGCTTCCCGTTGATGTCATCGAAGCACCTAACTTCAACATTTTTAAGAAAAGACGCTGGCTTATCAAACAAGCTTTCTATGACATTGAAAACGAGTTTATGAAATTAAAAGAAATTTTATGATAGCACATAGCTACACTTTTTATATTAATTTGGACATATTTCTTAATGTTATAATTTTACTATTTAATCCGTTTGACATTTTTTTTTTTTTTTTTTTTTTATAGCATAGAGTGACGAGACGAGCAGGTCATGTGCCTGATGGTAAGCAACATGCCTGCCACATAACAGCACAGTGACACGCAGCTATTGGAACATGATAGTCCAAATCATTACCTAGCACTGCACTGCGCTCGTCACCCAGAGATCTAAGATATTATGTCTCTAAGCCCTGTAATTTCTCTGGAATCATTGCCCTTCAAACCGGAACACAGTAATGTTTGCACATTACTGCTTGGCGGTAGAATATTTGGCAAAGGTGTGGTACTTCCCCAGGCGGACTCTGCTAAGAGTCCTACCACTACTCTCAATGACATTATGTAATTGTAGTTTAAATTATTATCTACCTATGTTTGTTAATGTGTGAAATTATTATTATGCTATGACATGTACAGAAAGTATGAAATAAATGAATATGAATATGAAAATTCGTGATTTTCAAAGTTATCAAATTTTGTATCTAGACACTTGACACGAAGCAGTTAAATGTTTGTTCTATCAATTTTGTAATTTCGAACTGTACGGGGGTGATATTGGGGTTGAAATGGGGGATGACTGTCAATGTGGAAGTTCCCAACCGTTGAAAATAAAACTATGAAACTCTGTATATAGACACGAAGCAAACGAATGTTTGTTCTAGCAATTTTTTAATTTCGAACTGTACGGGGGTAAAATTGGGGTTGAAATGGGGGATGAATGTCAACATGGAAGATCCCAACCGTTGAAGGCAAAACCATGAAACTCTGAATATAGACACTTGACACAAAGCAAACGAATGTTTGTTCTTATACATTTTGTAATTTCGATCTGCATAGGGATGAAATTGGGATTGAAATAGGAGATGAAAGTATACCTGGAAGCATCCAATCGTTGAAGATAAAACCATGAAACTCTGTATATAGGCACTCGTGACGAAGCAAATAAATGTGTGTACTAGCAATTTTGTAATTTCGAACTGTACAGGGGTGAAATTGGGGTTGAAATGGGGGATGAATGTCAATATGGAAGTGCTCAATCGTTGAAGATAAAACTATGAAACTCTTTATATAGGCACTTGGCACAAAGCCAATAAATGTTTGTTCTAGCAGGATTGTAATTTCGAACTGATTGGAATTTTAATGAAATTTGGTACACAGAGAGACTAGATCCCAAAAAAGATTATTGATTACTTTTTATTACGGAAAAAAGGTTAAAGGGGTTGAAATGGGGGATGAAAGTTTACATTCATAATTGTTGAACATTAAACCATGCAACTTCGTATCTAGACACGTGACGTGGAGCCCATAGATGTTTGTTCTAGCAATTTTGTAATTTTGAACTGTACGAGGATGAAATAGGAGGGATGACAGTTTATATCGAATTTCGTATTTTTTGTTGAAGATAAAACCATGAAACTTCGTATCTAGACACTTGACGACATGACTATGCAAACCAAATAAATGTTTGTTCTAGCAGTATTGTAATTTCGAACTGTACGGGGATGAAATGGGGGTTTAAATGAAATGATAGGGGATGAAAGTTTTTATGGAAGTTCCTCATTGTTGAAGACAACACCATGAAACTTTGTATCTAGACATTCGACACGAAGCAAATAAATGTTTGTTCTAGACTTCGAGCAATTTTGACTACAACTAGACACTAGATATCCATAGGTACTAATATTAAAAATATGAAAGTAGGTAACTCTGTCTGTCTGTTATGCTTTAACATCTAAAGCACTGCACCGATTTTGATGTAATTTGTTACACAGATAAGACTAGACACAGGAAAGGACAAGGGCGGCTTTTTATCACGGAAAAAGAGCTGAAGGGGAGAAAATGAGGAATGAAAGATTACACGGAAGTTCGTCATTGTTGAAGATAAATACATTTAATTTTGAAACTAGAATCTTGAAATCCTTTGTTATAAATCGAAAATCGAGCGAAATTGAGTTTAGGCGATGATTGGCCCCTTAGATCGGTCTGTCTTATTGGAAAAGGATTTAAAATAGTTGTCTGACGAACATATTTACAAATGGAGTATGAGAATTTAAGTGAAGTTAAGTTATTGTTTTGGGAGTTTTAAAGCGTCTGTTAAGCAAAACGGCCGACGGAAAGTGTCTGTGAGTATTGGGGTCTTATTTTTAAGGATATTGCCTATAACATAGTGAAAATCAGTTATTAGAAAATACATAAACTATGTTATGTTTTTATGTACTTCATTATCCCATTTCTCAAAATTGGCCGTCTAAGCAAGTTAGCGAGTAAGCATGTGTTCTTAGTACGAACTAACTGTATTCAATCGTCCAGATTTCGTTCATCAGAAAATACGTGACGTCTGGCAGCTCTGGGATCTTGGGCTACTAGCGTTTTGGAAAACAAACTTCTTAATGTAACTTTATGACGTTTAACATTGAATTGACAGAATACATGCTGCAAATATCGTTAAAGAGAATGTAAAAAACTGAATATCGTTTAAACAAATACTTCGGACAGAGTTATCATTTACATAGTATAAAATAAAAATACGTTATGGTTTTTTCTAAGTTTTTAAACGTTTATACTTGGTCGCCATCTCACCTGATGTTAAGTGACGATGCGGTCTACAATGGTCTGAGCATGTTTACCACGAAGAAACTGTTTCACTCTCGATTTGAAGACACCAAGATTGTAACCACCGGGAATAACTCACTTAGGCAACGTATTACACAGACTTATTTAGGAAGTGATTTTAAGCTATTCAGAATTAATCCTTATAATGAAGCATCTTTAATCCAGAGTGAATTCGATTTACATTGCACCCGTGCGAAGCCGGGGCGGGTATCGCTAGTATAAAACAGTGTCTTTTTTCGTTTTTGTAAACAGAAAGGGTGGTGTACATTCAAAATTGTTATTTATCTCACCTGAATCTCGGCCAAGGTTTGAGACATAGCTGTAGCGGGTTTTTTCGCCCAGCCCAGTCCAGTCTGCATTTCCTACGAGAGAAAAAAAAACAAATTCAAATATTGATACATCCCACTTTGAGTTTAAGATTGTAGTTTTCGTATTTTGTAATGTACATTTTATTATTTTCCTGGTTTAAATAACTTTATTTACTGCCACCAAAAACAATCTTTCATAGAGTTTAGGTCACTTAGAAAAACGCCAGTATTTGGTGTAAATTAATGAGATGAGACAGAAGAAGAACGATGACAACAATCAACCTTCAGGTTCTCCAACTCGCTATAAAAACCACTTTATTGTGGTCACGTGATCAAGTGACGCGTTGGCGTGGCGCTTATCTGGATTTAACGTGCTGCGTGAGAACTATTGTGAAGTTTAAATGAAAAACATGCACTGCTTATTTATTTGTAACGTTCCCGAAAAACATGGCAAAAGTTGGTGAATGCGCACAAAAAAATAAATTTAAAAAATTGGCAGTCATAGGAACTGCCGATAGAAGTGAAAACTTATAACTCAGAATTTTATAGCTTATTTTGGAAACTACATGGGTGTAACCGGAGGGCGTGGCCAGGCCATCATGGCATGGCCACCTAGAAATGCGTCAGCATTTACCATTGGCTCACGCATTTCTAGATGCCCATGCCATGACTGCCTGGCCACGCCCTTTCAGCATTTCCCATTGGTTGCTAGATGGCCAATGGCCATGGTCCCGAGTTTACCCGAAGATTTCTTAGCATACCCGAGCGTGACGCTAGAATTAAATTGCTGCCCACGAAAAATCTGTCTGTAGCGCGTCAAAAGAAGTTTTCACTTCAAAAAAGGCTATTTGCTCCTTTTCCTGTATTCGAATTTCATCTCTCGCTCTAGACGTTGCATCTGGCCAAGGTTAAATCAGCAGACCAGGAAACCTGGGTGCAGATTATGTAATTGTTCTAGACAACCTGTTGTTGTTGCTCCGCCTTTTGCTTCGAGATTATTTTCCGCTCGAAGCATTATTTCTCAAGTAACGTCAGCCCTCGCTCGAATCTACTGTCTAAATAATACTGTATGGCTTTGATATTGCTCTTCATCAATATTTTAGCTTAAAATTAAGTGCAATATCAAAGTCAAAACGAGTTTAGTTAGGCGGTCGAGGGGCAGGATATCAAGGTCAGAGTGATTAAGTACCTTTTAGGTCAGCATGCGTCATCTTCGACCACACCGTCGCTTACCATCAGGCGAATTGGTTGTCAAACTCGGTCCTATGAGCGACAAAAAAATACCTTCCGGGTTGCGTATTTCCCTTCCCGTATACAGTAGGAGGCAGCACTGCATCTAACTAATTCATAAGCTAATTCATTCAAACCCGTGTCCAATACGAGGTACATGCCCACAATTGGGCACGGGTTTGCAACGCAAGCTGTTATTCTAAATACGTGTTCAATGCGGGGTATGGAACTTAGCTATGAAGCTCCGCTGAATAAAATGCACAGCTCGCGTTTCGTAATTTTCACAGTACCATTAGTTTGATAAAACTGCATCCTGTGATCACACTGATGCCAGTTTCGAGGCAGTGTTGCTTCCTACTGTACATCATCATCAGCCGCAAGACGTCCACTGCTGAACATAGCCTCCCCCCTAGATTTCCACAACGAACGGTTCTGCGCAACATGCAACCAGCGGTTTCCAGCGACCTTTGTAAGGTCCATCTAGTGGGAGGCCGTCCAACACAGCGTCTTCCGGTTCGTGGTCACTACTCTAGACCTTTACCTTTCTTCCACATCTGTTGTCAGTTCTCCGAGCGATGTGGCCTGCCTATTGCCACTTCAGCTAGCTTACTCTTTGAGCTATGTCGGCTACTTTCGTTCTTTTGCGAATATCCTCATTTCGGATTATATCGCGCAAAGGGAGTCCGAGCATAGCTCCTCCTACTCGTACTACTACTGTTCACGGGAAAGGAAATCCGCGTCCGGGTTTCGGTAGTGTACGAGAGCTCTGGCTTACCTGTTCCCTAGCTAGTGCCGCGGCTTGCTGTTGCGCGATGATCTGCATCATTTGTTGTTGCTCTTTCATTTGCTCGAGTTTCTTCTCCCGCTCGAGCCTTTGTATCTCGGCAAGGGTAGGCCCGTCGCGAGAGCTGGACTGAAGCACCTGAGTGGAAGCCAACCAAGGGGCCTTCTTCGATACTGACTCGGCCGCCTGTCGTGCCAGCCCCGATGATTGACTCGGCGCCTCCTAATCGACAAATCGCACTAATGTTAATAAAGTATACAACATTAATAATATATACAAATTAAAACTGCAAAAAGCTACTGATACTCTTTTAAATTATTTATTTTATTTCAGACTAATGGATGATGAAGTCTGTTTTTTACCCGACTGCGCGACGCAAAGGAGTGGTAATGTGTTTAACAGTCTATGTAT
Source organism: Ectropis crepuscularia (assembly GCA_963693475.1). Taxonomy (NCBI): domain Eukaryota; kingdom Metazoa; phylum Arthropoda; class Insecta; order Lepidoptera; family Geometridae; genus Ectropis; species Ectropis crepuscularia. The sequence continues at coordinate 24,407,258 of OY856338.1, forward strand.
GTATGTATGTATGTATGTTTGTATGTTCCTTTGAGGCACTATACAGACCAAACGCCTGGGCCGATTTTTATGATTCACACGTCAATCGATTCCTCTTAATCTGGCGAGTGACACTAAAGACATGACATTAGTGTAAGTCCAATATGGCGGCTTCAGGACGCCTTATTGTCCAAATAAAAAAAATGAAAATCACCAAAATATGTCAAGAGGGGTATCGTTGAATAGGTATTTCAAAATAATGTTTAGCTTTCTCTCAATGTTTTTCGATTCGACTGACCGTTTAGGATGTATATCGATTTAAAGTTGAGTAACAACCATTCTCACATTTATAGGTTTTTAGGTAGCAGAAAACTTCGTATAACTAACTGTACGTGTGAATGTGGATGGACATTATATACTAATGTATCTAGTAGGCATCGATATAAATCAATAGATGTGCCCTGAGCACCTTGAAATTGGTAATAAACTGCGTCTCTGTATGTATCGTAAGTGGTTTCCAAACAACCAATCTACTTGACCCCTATAATCGCTAGCGGCGAGATTTGCTGTGGGTCTACTTATTTTGGTTGTTGACACCGAATAATGATAGGTAAAAACGTCTGGCGTCCACCGCCTCCTGCAACCGACTAGAACGGAAAGAGTGAGCTCACTCTTCCCAACGTTGACATGATTGCGTGCGCCGTGAAGTTTGGGATGGGGCCCATCTTGCGTTCTACGATCTATGCTAGTAGGTATATTGGACTACCTTTTTTTCGTACGTGCAGGAAATGTATTTACGCAAACCCTACTGCCCCGCCCGGGAGACACAGCCAGGTTATGTTAGACTCTATATCATGTATGGATATGGTGTATCTACTAATAAACCTCTATGGGGTTTCAACTCTGCCGCTGATAGTGGGACCACGGAACCGCTCTCGGATATGGTGGTATCTACTAATAAACCTCTATGGGGTTTCAACTCTGCCGCTGATAGTGGGACCACGGAACCGCTCTCGGATTGCTCCGCCTCGGTCGCCCATCTCCAACTTCAAACGATTTAGAAGGTACTCAACGTCAATCGAAAACCTATACTAACACAAAACTATAAATATGAATTACATGCAGTAGAAAATCCTACATATTATATCAGTAGAAACGAAGACATTTGGTCAACAACCAAAAGATGCATATTATTATGTTGAGCATATTAACATTCACAACATTGTTCATAACTAAAAAGTATTAAAAAAAATATATAATTTAAAAACTCAAAAACCCGACTGCGTAAAAAGTGAACCAAACTACGTTCTCGCATACTAAAAAAAACTGAAAAGAATAAAACAAGCATTTAGATTTCTGGTGGTCTAGAATTCTATAATATGTTATTGTATTAATACTATTGAAATATATACAATATTTTCTAATAAAAGAACATTACAACTGAACAGTCGGGATCCATTGAACAATTACATTGTATGTCGAATAATAATGGATCCCGACTCTTCAGTTGTAATGTTCTTTTATTAGAAAATATGGTATATATTTCAATAGTATTAATACAATAACATATTATAGAATTCTAGACCACCAGAAATCTAAATGCTTGTTTTATTCTTTTCAGTTTTTTTTAGTATGCGAGAACGTAGTTTGGTTCACTTTTTACGCAGTCGGGTTTTTGAGTTTTTAAATTATATTTTTTTTTAAATCTTTTTTTGGTATTTTCAGTGCATTGCTTATCTGTTGATTTTTAGGGTTCCGTAAAACGTAAAAACGGAACCCTTATAAATTCGTCATGTCTGTCTGTCTGTCTGTCTGTCTGTCTGTCCGTCCGTATGTTGCCTTTTTGCCGAAACTATGTGAACTACACTGTTGAAACTTGGTAAGTAGATGTATTCTGTGAGCCGCATCAAGAATTGAACAAAAAAATTTAAAAAAAAGAAAAATTAGGGTTGCCCCCCATACTGAGAACTGAAACTCAAAAATATTTTTTTCATCAAGCCTACACGTGTGGGGTGTCTTCTATCGATAGGTCTTCAAAAATGATGTTGAGGTTTCTAAAATCATTTTCGTCTACACTGAATAATTTGCGCGAGAGACACTTCCAAAGTGGTAAAATGTGTGTCCCCCCCCCCCCCCCCCTCTAACTTCTAAAGTAAGAGAATGAAAAATCTAAAAATAATATATGATGTACATTACCATGTAATCTACCAACGAAAATTAGTTTGAACTCGATCTGATGAGTACTTTTTTTTTAGTACGTCATAAATACACTATTATTGAAACTTCGATCAAAGTTACAACGAACTACAAGAACTATGTGTACTATGTATTATTATGTTACTTGCTGCAACGGAACCCTTCATGGGCGAGTCCAACTCGCACTTGGCCACTTTATTAAAAGCTTTTATTCTACTTGCCCTTTTATATATCTTGCGTGTTAAATTACAACTACTTCCCTGTCGATAGATTAGGTTGAAATTTGGAATACTTACGTAATTTCGCTGACAATGCAATAATATGGTACCAGGAAGCTGATCTCAAGATGCGAGTCGGAAGGTGGTCATAGGAACTCCCTAAACTAAGCGAAAAAAAATCCATCGAATTTCGACTCGTTTGAATAGTCTTGAACAGCACTCTTGTGCTACATGACAGCCAGGGCCTCAAGATGGCATCGGAAGATGGCCATAGACCAAATCTTGACCCTCGAATATAGGAATTGGGTCGTAATTAGTCCGCGAATAACGAAAACGCGAATAAGGAGGTTTTACTGTAGTTAAAGACACTAATTTTTGAGACATTTACGATTTGTCGGCCAATTTGATAACAAAAATCAGGTCCAATTGATAACTATGCCCAAATGAAGTCGGGGTAGGATGCTATTGTTGTAATAATTTATCATTTCCGAATATTTCCATTCGTGAACTTTTTAAACAGTTTACCTGGTGCTTTTTTATTGTTTCGAATTGACGTTTTTTTTCTTCAGCAGCTAGTTTTTCTTCTTCTTTCCTGTGAATAAATAATAATACATTAAGAGCCGTTTTACCGTTTCGCACGAAATTCAAAAAGTTTGTGCTCCGAATTTACCATCTTCAGTATTATCTAGAAAAAGATTATTACGTTCAAAAATAAGCCAATCTTTCTTGTTGACGTTTCCTTGTTTCAGTTTTACTATAGTGCTCGCAGTATAAGTCTGCGCGCGACTGGTGGCGTACTTAATTTTGCCAGGTCAAGCTAGTAGGTTCCCTCCCCTTTCATTGCAAACTTTCTACTTCATAAAACAGGTACGGGAAGGGATTTTTCAGGGCAGGAATATAACTATTTATAAATTATAGGACAACTGAAATGAGAACGAATGTCTCGAAATAATGAACGCCGTTAAGTGCTGGCTCTTACCACCAGGAGAACTTTATTTTAGTTAATTACATTATAAAAAATCTGTCATTTTCAACCTACACCAACAACGAAATAATGATAATTTAATTTAAACTTGGAAATCTTTTATTGAGACCATAAATAACACTATTTGAAAATTTGGCGTATGAATGCTCTTTGATGGATCATCTTATTTTTCAATTTCATTTTTAATAGATCATGATGGATCACAGCGGTAACCGCAAAACTCCTTGTCCATGTCCTTTTAACAGTCATTCTACTATTGTAGGTCTTCTTTGTGCCTGCAGTGGTATGATGCGTTGTTCATTACCACGTAATTGTACGTTCTGAAACGCTAATAATAAAACATACAGTAATTAATACGGAGTAAATGATTACAGAGCATCCAAGCTAAAAAATCCCGCCACCAAACCCAAAGACTCGACCTGGCAACGTTTAACGCACGGACTTTGAGGGCTGACGAAAAGATTGTGGAGCTGGAAGAAGAAGTGGACAAGTTGCGCTGGGAGATCATAGGGTTATCCGAAGTCCGTAGACAGGGCGAGGACAGGATAACCCTCGAATCCGGCAACTTGTTCTACTACCGGGAGGGAGATCAACAATCCCAAGGGGGTGTCGGGTTTTTAGTCCGCAAGTCTCTCGTCAACAACGTGATAATGGTCGAGAGTGTGTCGAGCAGGGTCGTGTACCTTGTACTTAAAATTACCGACCGGTATTCATTGAAGGTCATACAGGTGTACGCACCGACCTCGACACATCCCGACGAAGAGGTTGAGACCATGTATGAGGACATCTCCAAAGCTATACATGTCTCGCCAACACATGAACGGTTGTGATGGGAGACTTCAACGCGAAACTGGGCAAACGTAGCGGTGATGAGTTGAGAGTGGGACAATTCGGATATGGGCAGCGGAACCCAAGAGGGCAACGTCTAGCTGATTTCTTGGAAAGGGAGAGCCTCTTTATGATGAACTCCTTTTTCAAGAAACAGCCACAACGAAAATGGACATGGACCATCTGGGCTATGGTTCCACAAAAAATGAGATCGACTTCATTATGACGACTAAACGGCAAATATTCAGCGATGTCTCTGTGATCAGTAGGGTAAAGACCGGCAGCGATCACCGTATTGTAAGAGGCACGCTGAATCTAAACATTAAGTTCGAAAGATCACGTCTAATGAAGTCCACGCTCCGACCAAATTATGCTCAAATCGAAGATCCCGATAACTTTCAACTCGAACTTCAAAATCGCTTCGAAGCCTTAGATGAATGCGTAACGGCGGACGAAATAAACGACAGGCTGGTGGAAACTGTTCAAGCAGTTGGCAGGAAATTTTATAAGAGCCGACGCCAAAATAGAACCCAAAAGCTCTCCGATCATACTCTAAATCTCATGGCAGTTAGGCGAGATATGCGGTTGCAGTCTTCGGTCGACATGACGGTATACAGACGGCTCAATAGACGGATCTCTACTTGTGTGCGACGCGACATACGTTGCTTCAATACTTCGTGTATTGAAGAAGCGATCAAGCGGAACCAAGGCTCGAAAGTGTTCGCAAGAAATCTGTCTCTTGGGCAAAGTCAGCTGGCCAAACTGAAGACCGATAGCGGTAACGTAGTCTCGTCGAAGCCCGAGATTTTGGAGGAGATTGAGAAGTTCTATGAACAGTTATACACCTCTACACAAGCACAACCTGTCGTTAGCATGGCAAAAGACCCCAGAGCCAAGCTGACCCGGCACTTTACCGAAGATATCCCGGAAGTCAGCCTGTATGAGATTAGGATGGCCCTCAAACAACTTAAAAACAACAAAGCACCTGGCGATGACGGAATTACGACTGAGCTTCTGAGAGCGGGTGGAAAACCGGTACTTAAAGTCCTCCAGAAGCTGTTCGACTCCGTCATACATGACGGTAATACGCCAGAAGCGTGGAGCAGAAGTGTGGTGGGGCTCTTCTTCAAAAAAGGTGACAACACCTTGTTGAAGAATTACAGACCCATCTCACTTCTGAGCCACGTTTATAAGTTGTTTTCGAGGGTAATCACGAATCGTCTCGCACGCAGGTTTGACGACTTTCAGCCACCCGAACAAGCCGGTTTCCGAAAAGGCTATAGTACCATAGACCACATACATACGCTCCGGCAGATTATACAGAAAACTGAGGAGTATAATCGGCCACTATGTATAGCGTATGTGGACTATGAGAAAGCCTTCGATTCCATCGAGACCTGGGCAGTGCTTCAGTCTCTCCAGCGATGCCGCATCGACTATCGCTATATCGAAGTGTTGAAGTGTATCTACAGCAAAGCCACAATGTCTGTCCGATTACAGGACCAGTGCACAAAACATATCCAGCTACAGAAAGGCGTGAGACAGGGAGATTTTATATCTCCGAAACTATTCACTGCTGCGCTGGAAGACGTTTTCAAGCTACTGGACTGGAACGGACATGGCATCAATATCAACGGCGAATGCATCACTCACCTTCGGTTTGCCGACGACATAGTCATTGTGGCGGAGTCGCTGGAGGACCTCGGTGCAATGCTCAGGGACCTCAGTAGAGTATCCCAACAGGTTGGTTTGAGGATGAACATGGACAAGACGAAGGTCATGTCAAATGTGCATGTCTCACCTGTACCGGTTATTGTTGGGAATACCACACTCGAAGTTGTTGACGAATACGTCTACCTGGGTCAAAAGATCCAATTAGGTAGATCCAACTTCGACAAAGAGGTCCAGCGAAGGATCCAACTCGGATGGGCAGCGTTCGGGAAACTTCGACACATCTTTGAGTCCAAAATACCCCAATGCCTAGAGACAAAAGTCTTTAACCAGTGCGTGTTGCCAGTGATGGCTTATGGAACTGAGACGTGGTCCTTAACTGTGGGCCTCATAACAAAGCTCAAAGTCACAGCGAGCTATGGAGAGAGCTATGCTCGGAGTCTCTTTGCGCGACAGAATCCGTAATGAAGATATTCGCAAAAGAACTAAAGTGGCCGACATAGCTCAACGAGTAAGCAAGCTGAAGTGGCAATGGGCAGGCCACATCGCTCGAAGAACTGATAACCGATGGGGAAGAAAGGTTCTCGAGTGGCGACCACGAACCGGAAGACGCAGTGTTGGACGGCCTCCCACTAGATGGACAGATGACCTCACAAAGGTCGCTGGAAACCGCTGGTTGCAGGTTGCGCGGGACCGTTCGTTGTGGAAATCTAGGGGGGAGGCCTTTGTTCAGCAGTGGACGTCTTGCGGCTGATGATGATGATGATGATGAAGCTAAAAAATAAGTGAAATTTCTTTTGGCTCACCGCCCACATATTTTCGCTTCGGTGGTAAATGAAGCTGACGCTGTTAGGTGAAAAGGTCGATCGGGTGAACGTAGGACCGCCGAGTGTACCCGAGCGAGAAAGATATAATCAGCTGTTCTTTACTGCTGTGTCACTGTGTTTCCTATTTTGATTTGTATGTTATGAAAAAATATATATATATAACTTGTTTCTCACATTCGGTCTTAAGCACTCACATTTTTTCCCACGTTTATTGATTGACATTGGCGATGAAACAATCAAACCTCAAAAATAAAGCCTCAGCTTAAAAATACGCCGATAATAGGTGGAGATTTGATTGCTATGGTATCCCTACATATTAGTTGTCAAATAGCTCTGCGTTTGGAAAACTGCACTTTTGGCCTGTTATTGTATCGTTCTTCTTCACAGCCACGATTGATTTTCAAGAACCAGCCACGGTCAGCATTTTTAATCACTTTCGGCATAATAAAAGCTAATAATTACTTTGGAAATTAATAAATACACCAAACGTAAACAAACTTTTGTCAACTGACGTAAACAAGAAGTTGACGGCCTGTCAATTAGTTCCATATTTTGCTACGCGCAGAGTTATATTGCGAGCACTCTAATAATAATTCCATTGATCTTATAGTGCTCGCAATTTAAATCTGCGCGTAGCAAAATATGGAACTAATTGACAGGCTGTCAACTTCTTATTTACGTCAGTTGACAAAAGTTTGTTTACGTTTGGTGTATTTATTAATTTCCAAAATAATTAATAGCTTTTATTATGCCGAAAGTGATTAAAAGTGCTGGCCGTAGCTGGTTCTTGAAAATCAATCGTGGTTGTGAAGAAGAACGATACAATAACGGGCCAAAAGTTCAGTTTTCCAAACGCAGAGTTATTTGACAACTAACATATAGGGATACCATAGCAATCAAATCTCCACCTATTATCGGCATATTTTAAAGCTGAGGCTTTAGGTTGAGGTGCGGCTTTGGGTTTGATTGTTTTATCGCCAATTTACCCGTGGGAAAAAATGTGTGTGCTTAAGACCGAATGTGAGAAACGAGTTATAAATGGTTTTTTTTCATAATATACAAATCAAAATAGAAAACACAGTGACACAGCAGTGAAGATCAGTTGATTGTATCTTTCTCGCTCGGGTACACTCGGCGGTTCCATGTTTACCCGATCGACCCTTTCACCTAACAGCGGTGCGCCAAAAGAAATTTTACTTAATTTTTTTTTCAAAGTTAGCTTTTATGCTCTTTGATCCTTAACTCTGTATTCATTACTGTATTTTTATTGTAGGCGTTTCAGAACGTACTGTCACGTGGTAATAGACAACGCATTATACCACTGCACTCAACTCTCTCGACGACTCGACGATTGTAGGACAAATCCGTAGTTACTCGAATAAAGAGGCACAAAGAAGACCCACAATACCAATTAGAATAATTATTAAAGGAACATGGACAGGAACTTTTGCGGTTACCGCCGTGATTCATCGTGATTTTAACCCTATTGAAAAAAGAAGACGATTCTATGGAAGCCAATGACTCATTAAAAGAAAGTTTATGCGCCAAATTTTCAAATAGTGTTATTTATGGTCTCAATAAAAGATTTACAAGTTTAAATTAAATTCTTGTTATTTCGATGTTGGTGTAGGTTGAAAATGACAGATTTTTTATAATGTAATAAACTATGATAAAGTTTTCCTGGTGGTAAGAGACCCAGACAGCCTGTACCAATTACCAATGATCCTTGGTCATACTGAACCAAACCAGCACTGCAAAGGCGTTCATTACTTCGAGACATTCGTTCTTGAGACTCAGTTGTCGTGTAGTTACTTAAATTGCTTCCCTGAAAAATCCCTTCCCGTACCTGTTTTATGAAGTTGTACGTTCCCAATGAACGGGAAGGGAACCTATTAGCTTGACCTGGCAACATTAAGTACGCCACCAGTCGCGCGCAGACTTATACTGCGAGCACTATAGGGATCGATCTCCCATGACCATTTCGCAGAAAAGTCGCCGCCGTGTCAGTTTCAGACTCCAGTTTCTACATGTCATACTCAAAATTTATACTTTAAAAAACATGGGGAGAATCAGATATACACTTTATTAATTAATTCATCTTACATGTATCTGAATTTTGCTCTCATTTATCAGTAAAAAACAAAATCGAGAGCTTAATTTAAGTTTTATTTTGCAGTTTTACCATCCTTCAACATGTATTTCCGGTAATTGTGCGTCTTGATAACTTCATCCGCAATTGCACAGGCAAAACCCTCGGTTTCTCCGAAGAGATCCCCTAAGCGCAGCCAGTTCACCGATGCGAGCAGATTCATACCGGGTCCTGTCAGGACCCGATAGATTCAGGACCCGATAGATAGGCCCGTGCAGCTCCTTGTTCTTCCATACTTCCTTACGATCATCAGTGCTGAGCACCGATTGCGCCAGTTCTCGTTTGCCAATGAAAGATGCGTGAAACTCCTGGCAACTGCCACAACATCGCGAAGCATCCCGAACTCGCTGTTGCGAATAATCCCTGAGACTCCATACCTCACGATTGTGAAGGTACTTGGCATTTAAAAAGCCACGACTCCTCCCCACATCCGCGGAATACACAGTCTCATAACAGACGAGGGTGTAGCAAGCGGGGTGTTATGAGCGATTGACGTTGACAAACTTTGACAAGCAGTCGTCCACATGTCTTAAAAAAAAATCTCACCTCTTCCGCTCAGCGTCCTCAACCGCCTTAGCCTCTTCCACTTTCTTCTTGCTATCCTTATCCTTACTCTTCTCTGCCCCTTTTACAATGGTGAAGCCTTCTTTAATCCATTCCTGCCAACCGAAAACATTCATTACAGTTAAACAAAACAAAGTTTTCACTATACTGCCATCTTGCCAAATGTTAAGCGACGATGCGGTATACGATAGAGCGTGTTTATCTAGAAACAACCGATTCATTCTAGACTTGAAAACAATAAAATTATAGACATCAGAAAGAAACACTTAGCAATCCATTCCTGAGCCTAGATGTTCTTATTACGATAGTGGAGGCAAACGTCTTGGTTCTAGTCAAGTGTTTCTCTCTCACCCTCCTTACGCACTATGTGAATTATTTTGCAAATTAATTACAATCACCTTCAACAGCACTTTGTTACAAATTATAGGTGTATGTTTACCAGTCATTTATTGAGGTTACATATTTACATATATTTTTTATACACATCCAGCCTCATAATTTACCTCTAGTTTTTTTCACAAAAGTAGCAACCTCCTCGCGGTTAGTTCCCTGTCTTGTTAATTTCCCGGGATAAAAACTAGCCGACGTGTTACTCCAGACCATGATCTATGTACCAAAGGGGTTTGGTTACTTTTGTATGGGCTCGTGGCGTCATTTTTTTTGTAGCGGCTAAAGATCCGTTATCACTTTCTTGTGACAATAAAAAACCCTGATGCTATCTGTGCAATCAGATTTGCTTTAAGTCATATCGGAGCTGAGTTATGGCCTGTCAAAGTTATTTATTTTTTGGATTTGTTTGGACAAGTGGCGTCGTTTTTTTTTAGCGCCCAAACATCCGTTATCACTTTTATGAAACATTACTATACCTACAAGGTACTTGTGCAATTAGATTTGCTGGCCATGTGCTCCGTGACCAACGTGACCACCGTGACCAGCAACGTGAGTTGCTGGTGCTGATAGGCCATAACTCAGCTCCGATATGACTTACAGCTAATCTGATTGCACAAATACCATTGTGATGAGGTAGTGTTTCTAAAAAAGGCTATAACTCAGCTCCGATATGATATAGCAAATCTAATTGCACAAGTACCCTTGAGATAAGGTACTGTTTCATAAAAGTGATAACGGATCTTTGGCCGCTTTGAAAAGTGGCGCAACTAGTCCATATAAAAATACCCAAAAAAAACTTTGAACGGCTATAACTCAGCTCCGATATTACTTACAGCGAATCTGATTGCACAAATAAATACCCTTGGAGTAAGGTAATGTTTCAAAAAAGTGACAACGGATCTTTGGCCGCTAAAAAAAATGGCGCCACTAGTCCACATAAGAAAATCCCTAAAAAAACTTCGAAGGCCATAACTCAGCTCCGATATGACTTACAGTAAATCTGATAGCACAAATACCCTTGGAATAAAGTAATGCTTCAAAAAAGTGACATCAGATCTTTGGCCGCAAAAGAAAATGGCGCCACTAGTCAATACAAAGAAAACCAAAAAAAAAAAACTTTGAAAGGCCATAACTCAGCTCCGATATGACTTAGAGCAAATCTGATTGCACAGATAGCATCAGGGTATTTTATTGTTACAAGAAAGTGATAACGGATCTTTGGCCGCTAAAAAACAACGACGCCAACTTTACCCAAACCCCTTTGGTAGTTTTTGCGTGAAAGAGTAACAATCATAAGTAAATCCACACATTCATACAAACTTCTGCATTTATAATATTAGTAGGATACAGTGATTTATTTACCTTCTTCTCTTTATCCGAATCCTTTTTACTAGATTTGTCTTCTTTCTTGATCTTGGGGGAAGGTGAAGGTTCTGCGGAACGCTTCTGAAAATTTTGAAAATAGTCATATGATCAAATGTTATATTGTCGTTTATATTGCAACAACACTGCGAACATGCATTTTTGCCATTATTGATATACATTTGAATGTCGTTGGATAGAGAAAAAAAACGCGCTTTTGTTCCTCATTCGCGAGCTCAAAACAAAAATCAAATTTTTGTAATTAATTATTATAGGGTGGATGATCCAGTAATGGACAAGACCCCAGTAATGGACACTTTTTTCCTATTTTCAAAGAAAACAAGCCTTCCACATTGACATTTTGGTGTAGCAACACTTAATCATATAGAACGGACCTCCTATTCGCCTCACAATATACGTCAGTGCGATCTGTCATTTTGTTTCATGATGGCGAAGTAAACATTAGACCAAGTTAGTGCTTCTCCAGAAAAATCCAATTTTACTAACGTAATCGTCAACAAGGTGAGTCAATTTTTTTCTCCGTTTTTTCTTTGTTATTTATTGTAATTACATTCTAATGATATTTTAAAGTTATATAATGAAATGAGAGTTATTATTATTGGAAATTCTTCCCGCTTACTATCATGCATTTTTTTTTTATAGCCGGTGTCATTTACTGGTTCTGCCATACAGACTTTACCCAGTTATCGACATATGTCCATAATTATTTTCTTTGTAACATCTTGAGTTTGCACACCAATTTAACCTCTTTTCCCAAGCAGTGTAAGTATATTTCTAAACCAAACAAATTGGAGTCCATGTACCAGTAAAGAACACAGTGTCGATCACTGGGTCCAGTGAGTGTCCATTACTGGTTTTTATGTCTTCTTTCAGGTGGCTTTCAAAAGAACAACGAGAAATTTTGGTTAGGTGGCTCTTAGCTCTAGCTGCAAAACATGCTCCAACCATAGATGCTGCTTTGAGAATCATTATACAATCTCCATTCAAAAGAAACCCCTTTTTGGCCGGAAAACGAGCACGGCAAAAAGAAAACAAGGACTAAGAGAGAAGAAATACCATCAGCAGTAACAATCCAAACTTGGAGACAATACCACGAAAAGAAAGAAATAGAAAAGAAGAAGCTAGAACAAGAAAAGACCGATAGAGTAAAGATAAAACAAGAAAATAGAATATGAAGGAGCAAACTGCTGTAGAAAGAAATAATAAAACAGAAATTCTAAGGAAAGGAAGTGTAAATCAGATTAAAAAAACTATGAAGAAAAAAATGTCTTATGATGATTCTACTTCAGAAGACACAAATTTAGAGATCAAATATGCTGAAAGTGGAGATAGCCATGTAGAAGATATTGATGAAGATCTTTCAGAAGGAGAAGAACAACATTGAATCTGTATTTAAACAATAAAAAAACAAATAAAAAGCAATTCATACCTCTGATTCAGAATAAATGGATGTTCCTTTGATGAAACTAAATACTTCAAAATGATTTAGATGCTTAATTTGAGAGAGTCTTTACAGTTACTAACCTTTTTTTTTTAAATAATGAGTGACGAGACGAGCTGGACATATGCCTGATGGTAAGCAACATGCCTGCCACGTAACAGCACAGTGACACGCAGCTATTGAAACATGAAGAGTCCAAATCATTACCTAGCACTGCACTGCGCGCGTCACCCAGAGATCTAAGTTGTTATATCTCTAAGCCCTGTAATTTCTCTGGAAACATTGCCCTTCAAACCGGAACACAGTAATGTTTGCCCATTACTGCTTGGCGGTAGAATAACTGGCAAAGGTGTGGTACTTCCCCAGGCGGACTCTATTAAGAGTCCTACCACTGTACTGTATAACATATTACCATAACAATTATTATATGACAGTGCCTGTTTTAATTCCAATTAAAATATTAGTTTAAATTAAACTCTATTTCATTTATTTGTCTCCTTAATACTATTTATATCTGCCATAATTATGTTTATGTTCATTGTCCATGACTGGATGTCCATAACTGGGTAACGTCCATCACTGGGTATGGACAACTGGATCCTAGGTGTCCATAACTGGTGATTTTCGTTTTTTCTATATATTATCAATTTTCTAACAATTTATTATAAATACTTCAATTGTAAATCATTGTGCTGATTCTTGAGAATATTACTTGTTATTTTCACTAATTACTGCTGATCTGGGGTTTATACTTTTTTTTTTATTGATTTTTATTATGAACACTGTCCTAAAAGTGTCCATTATTGGATCATTCACCCTAATCTTATGGTAAATAATCTTTTTTAGGCTTTTGGTTCGCCCTGTAAAGTTAAAGTTAGGTAAATGCAAATTGGCGGTGTTGTAACAAAAACTGCAGACTGCTGGGATAAAATAAGCCCATTAAAAATAGGCGACTACATAGAAGTGCAGATGAATGTGATTTATTTTCATTTTCGTTCCGTCTTCGCTCGGATATCTCAAAATATTATAATAAATTACGCCACACGACTATAAATTGACCTTTAGCCTTCCTCGATAAAAGGACTATCCAATAAAAAAAATATCTTTCAATTCGAACCAGCAGTTCCTGAGATGATCGCGTTCAAACAAACATACTCTTTAACTTAATAATATTAGTATAGATAGATATAGCAGACAGCTGTATGGTTTCCTCAACAGTTTTGCTTAATTTGAGGTTTTGGCTGAGACTTAACCAAAGCGGAGATTCCTAACTAAACCAAAGCCTTAACACGTTCACAGTCCCCTACACTAATGGTTTAAATCACCTCTACGTGAATACACCACCTCTACGGTTTTCAATGAATTTCGACAGAATTTTGCCTAGACATGTAAAATACAGTATAAATTATATATTCATTAGTTCATTAGTATAATATCAAGATCAATACCGCGACTTTGTCCGTGGACACAATGCAGTACACGGACGTGTCGTTCGTAAATGTATGTTTATTGGATAGTCCCTTGCATTATTTTTTATTAAATTTACGAACTTTTTAATTTACGTACTTGTCTATTTTACAACAACAAAACTACTACAACAACAATTTTAAAAACACGCTACAACCACAATGAACACAACAACAAGCTTGCAAATACAACAACAACACAACTTACAACAAATCAGAACAACTTAACTAAAACAATTAAACTAACTGCAACAACTACAACTTACAACAACAACTACACTACAACTTTACAAATTCAACTTTCTATGAAAAAGTACAAGAAAAAACTTTTTATTAATAAGGATTCATTAGAATAATACCTACCTATGTTTATTTTGTTGAATATTAATATGATTGTATGGTATGTCCATTCGTTTTATTGTAGTTATATTTCTCAATGACTAGCTTCGTTGTTTTTTGGAAATAATATCCGTAAATTACATACACAAATCTACTTGGAATAAAAATAAATCAGTGTACAATATAGGGTACTCGGACGTGCCGGAAACCCATCCGCGTGTACATCTTAGCGTACACTGGACTGGGAACGTGTTAATAGTGTTGTGAATGTGTGTGTGTGGAATGTACACAAATCTTTTTGTTTGTTACATCGTACGAATAGAGTTTATGATTGCATTTGTTGTTTGAAAACATGATATTTTATAATTAAATGGAAATATGGTTCTTATTTTATTTTAAATTAAGACGTTACCTCTAGTTTATTTTCTTCTTCTTTCGGCTTAACTTCAAATTCATCTTTCTTTTCTTCTTTCACCTTTTTACTCTTCGTCTTCGCTGTTTCCTTGTTCTTTGATTTGTTGTTGTCGGCTTTAGAGACCTCTTTGTTCGATTTTGCGTCACCGTTCTTTTCGTTCTTGGTTGTTTTGACGACCGTCGTTTCACTCGAACTCTTTTCTTCTTTTGCCTTTTCAGATACCTGTTGAAACATTAACACATCAATGAGAAGGGACTAGACGACAATTTCCTATGTTATGAATAAACCGAACTAGCAAAATCTTTTTGAAGGACTATTTCAATTGTGAGTTCTGAAATTACAACAGAACAAAATACAGAGCTACGCAAAACATTTGTACTAAGTCACAAAAAGCTCACTCAATATGTCTCGCACTCATAATTATGAACCTACGAGAACCCTGAAATCGCGACAAAAAAAAATGCCGTTCCATTCAAAAACAGAACCTATTTCAGGGTTGGCTCCAAAGTAAGGTAGTAGATAATAAATAGAAGGACCCTTTCGGCTTCCAGTAAGTACATACTTGTAGCTCGCTCTGTGGTGTTTCGGCAGCAGCGGGTGAAACAGCCTCTTTTTGAGTAATTGTCTGCAGCTGAGTTACGTTTGGAGCAGCATTTACGTTGGTGTCGGCTTCGGGCGGCGCCACCGGAGAGTCTGCGAAGAAAGACAGGGGCGAAGTGGGCCCTGCGCCCGGCGCCGGGGCCGCTCGCACCTGAGCCAGGATTTCTTCCTCGGTCTTTATATTGTCAGGTAGCAGCTGGGTCGTCGGCATATCGGGCGGCTAAATACAAAAATGTCGATTTAGAAAATTTATCCGCAAGCTATAATATAGCTATATCTGATCGTGCTTAATATTATATTTCAAAAAAACAGTTTAAGCTTCACAACTGGCTATTACTCTGCACTCCGTGTGGTTTGATATTGTCACGAACATATGATACGAACATACGTTTGATATTGTCACATATGTTACGAACTCAAGAGAATAAAACAAATCTTACGATAGTTAATGAACGAGCATTGGAAAGAGACATGTGTCAGAACTGCATGCTAAAGTTTTTACAGCCCGTACAAAGTCCAATTGATGTACTCAATAACGCAGAGATCGTTCAACCTTAGCAGCATTGGAAATTAACTGGAATGCCAATTGACTACGACACATTCAGCACTGATCAACGGAAATGGCTTTTAGTTACTGACGTAGACAGATTTGGTCTAGTGTCGTGTAGTGCTATAATAAATAAGTCGGTCTTTTTGGTAAGATTTTCTCCATTTGCAACGAATATGTCGATGGCAATCTATCGTATACTAATATAGGATTCATACAAGTACGAAAGAGGCACGCAATACTCATCATTTTGATTGAATAACTTTGGTAGTAGTATGACCCTTTGCAGAGTTCGCCTGGGGAAAATTCCACACCTTTGCAAACTATTTTACCGGTTTGAAGGGTTTCCTGAGAAATTACATGGCATAGTAGAATAAGTCCAATATAGTAAAGGATCATAAATCCCTAGATAACGATCGCAGTGCAGTACTAGGTAATGATTTGGACTCTTCATGTTTAAGTAGCTTCGTGGCACTGTTGTTATCTGCAAGCGTGTTGCTTACCATCGAGCACATGTCCTGCTCGTCCCTTGACTCTGTATTATAAAAAAAAGAAAACAAAAAAAACCACTTTAATTACGAGACCAACACTAAGATAGCGGAATAAAACCAGCTGTTAATTAATTGCTGTTTAGGCTTACGTTTGAAACATCTTAAATAAATAAATGAAATTTTAAGAAATGGATAAGTTTTCCTCGCGATTCTACGATTGATTTAGTGCGCATTCATTAATGTGTGCGAAATGATCTGATTTGACGATGATGAAGTCGAACTAGATGAAAACGAGATTGAGCTGCCCACACGATATTTCAAGGCAATCAAGTAAGTATACCCTACCCTAGTCAACCAGTTTATTAGCAGAGTCCGTGTAATTATACTGAAATATAAGACAGTTAACCCGAAAACCACCCGAGATATATCCAATACTGGTTGCAAGATTGGCAGGCAGTCCAGACATTACCCGTAAAAACAAATTATTAGCAAATAATAGCAAAGAGTAAACAGAATTTTAACTCCTAACCAACGTCGCTTATGGCTTATGATAAAAATCAAGAAGACGCACATACTCGACCGATACTGAACTATCCAACACCTTCAATAGTATGCTAAAAATAAAATTGAGAACCCAAAAACAAGAGAAAGAGAATCAAGAACAAAACGACAATACAAACAATAAACAATATGATGGATATATTAATGGTGCCGATGAAATAGACTCAAAATAAACTCAATCAAATGTAATTAAACATACAAACGTAAAAACATCTAGTAATTACAAAACAACTGACAAAAATCCATGTAGCAGACACCACCGAAAGGAACTCTTATTTTTTTTAACAACAATGTATGATTATGTCAGAAATATTAAAGAAAAGGGTAAATTCATTGGAAAATTTCACAGAAGACTTCATTATAGTTTGAGCGGAGATAATGACTTGTACGAGTACTACCTGTAATCTGCCAATCGGCTTACAACAAACAATTAAATCAGGGGCGTAGCTGCCGCAGTATCAGCCGTCTCAATGATACGGGGCCCCCGGGCTCCAGAAGCCCCTAATGTACAAAAAATTAACATATGATTTCCACAATTTTTCATCCCTTCAAATCCCTTCATTTGGGACACTCGACAAATTTTGATACAGGGCACGCTACGTCACTGAATTATATAATACATTTAATTATGAAATTAAACTACTTACGAATTTGTTTAGCAATGTGTGCATATGCAGATGTGGCCTATGATCGATATCCTCCTGGGAAAGGGTAACGTGTCACAGTGAACACAGATATTAATTGTATTTGGCTATCATTCAATGAAAATTACGAACTGTTTTGTAATAATTACCTATCCCTCATTCATACAAGCGTGTTCTTTTTAGTTAGTAATAAAAGTGGCCAAGTGCGAGTTGGTCTCGCCCATGAAGCAGCATGTAGCATAATACATATAAAAAAAATTGTAGTTCGTTGTAACTTTGATCGATGTTTTAATAATTGATGACGATTACAAAAATTCAACAGTACGGTTCTTATAAGGTGGGTGGACCATGAAAGGCCATGCTCCTTTGAATGCCAACTATTAAAAAATCTTAGTTTTTGTCATGTGACGAGAAATTCCTTCTAATCACAGTAAGATCAAGCAATCTTAAGAACACTAACGCGGGGGCGTGTCCTTCGCGTCGCTATTTTTTAAATACGGTCCCTGGTTTCATTGACTTTGGTCATCGTCGTTAAATTTGTTATTCCCGGGTTCAGCAAAACGTAAGTTTTAAAGTAAAAAACCTACTCTTTTCTAAATTATTTTACAAAAATTTCAAAAATTTGGCGGTTGGCCTTGCTAGGATACTACATGGGCATTACTAGTACATCTACAAATCATGAAAGTATGAGCACTTAGTCATTACTTAAATAAGTGCCAAAAAAGCAAAAACATTGTTCTGTTCAAAACCTATAATTTGATCATATTATTAAAAAAGTGTAATTAATAATTGCTAATTTGGTATTTTTAGAAACATGTTTGCTTAACAAAAAACGGACCCATAAGAAGGCCGTTATATGTTTATTATTTTTTTATTATTAATTTTATTCTAAAACGCATTGGCAGCTTATTTAATATCTACATTATACTTGTTACTATAACTTTTAAATCATTTCAGTGAATATATTCTTAGTTAGACGATGATATTCAAAGAGTGTTTCGATTAAATGAAAGAGATTTTTATGTAGTTTTAGAAAAAGTTATTATTTTGAGTGATACGACTAAAGTTTTAAGTTAAACGTCTGATTTATAATATTGGCCTTATTTGGACCGCTGTTTCTTGTAAGGCCAAATAGAAGAGCCTATGTAAGCTTGAGTTTTTTAAATATCCATTACATCTACAATAAAAATAATAATTTATGTGTTACATAATAAAACAAAGCAGTACATAACACATTTTTTCTTTCATTTATCCGGCAAATTAACGAATAGAAACTGTTTATTCGTTACAGTGGCCTTCCATGGTTCACCCACCTTAGTTTCAAAAAAAAGTGTCTATGACATACGGACGGACAGACAGAAACACATGACGAATCTATAAGGGCCCCGTTTTTTGCCAGTTGGCTACGGAACCCTAAAAATGCTACTAAGGTACTTTGAGTGATTTTATTTCCTTGTCATTTCGAGATCAAGATGCGCATAAGAGAATTACAGATTAGAATTCGACGTTACGTTTAAGATTTGACGATCAGTACATTATTGGCTCGATAGATAGCATCGATCTTACTACGACGTTCCCGACGGTAGCAACGATTGAATCCCATTCAGGTAGTATTGCAGATATCAGTTTTAAAAAATACATGAAATCAGAACAATTATCAAAATTCGTAATGTGAACTGAGTTATTTGGAAAGGGTTAATCATTTTTTTTTTTTAAATTTGCATGTGCTAGTGATCACACGAAATTTGCACTGCATTTAACAACATTTAACTTTGTCAACGTATGTAGATTGTAGATGAATAAAAATATGAAGATCAAGATAAATGTAATGTATTTTCATAATAGTAAAAGTTACAATAGAACAATATGATTTCTATAATGTAAGATATCTATTTACATTGAAATGAGCCGTTTTTAGAAGAGACAAAAATGGATTCAAAAAATTACAATAGTTGACACCTATTTAGGTTTTTCTATATCAAAGGTTCTATCAATGTATGTTGGGTTGATTGACTTTTATTTCTAAAACTGACATGTTTATTTTGGTATAGCTATGTTTTTGTTTCTCTCTTCACTTTTACACATCATACTTAAACACGCCGAAATCATTGGACAATCTGTTGGTCTCGTGACGACTTTTACTTAAAAATAAATAAGTAAATATTGTTAATGACAATTCAGTAAAACTAAAGCCAAATCCTACGTTATTTAGAAACATTTTTTTTTCTTCTGAAAACTGCTCATTGTATCGATCGGTAACTTTCAAAATCATCTTAAACAACCGATGTATTTCAAAAACATTTTAGAATTCCATAACGTACTCAATGAGTTTCTTCTTTTATCTAAGAACATTACTTATAAAATTATGTTAAACAAATTGTATTTCTACATCTGTCTCCTAGCCTACCAGAACAAACCAAATATATATGTTTGTATAAAGTTGAAATGAATAATTGTTTAAAATAATAGTGTAATAATAACTGTTTAAAATACTCTAACTTTGATGGTTATTTGGCCGGCCTAGTTGGCTTTGTTGGTAGTAAGTCTGCTTGCGATGCCGTATGTCGTGGGTTCTATTCCCACCTAGTGCAAAATGTGTGATGAATTCAAATATTTGTTCTGTGTCTGGGTGTTTCTACATGTGTATTATAAGTATGTATTTACTATTATATAAATATAATATCAATTATTTGGCTCCCATAATACAAGCTTTGCTTAATTTGGGGCTAGATGGTGTAGTGCGAAAAATATCCACCAATATTTATGTGAAATAGATAATATCGAATTACAGACTTCTAAATCGCAGAGTAGTTGCTTTTACTTACTATCTTTCACTCTTTGAATCGCGCGCAAAAGCTGTGGATAAGCAATTTTACTTGCCAGTAATGACGCCGGGCTGATCGTTTAAAACTCATAATTTCGTCAGTTTAATAAACAAAACTAAATGATTACAAATGAAATGACCTTACGTACTCTCGTACGGAAATAGTTTCGTCAAATTCAGATTTACATAATAATACAGATAAACAAAACTAAATAATTACAAATGATACCTTATGTACTCTCGTACGAAAACAAGGTTTGTCAAATTCAGATTTACAATTCGCGGCATTGCGGCAAAAGAACAAAAAAATGGATAAAGTTACTTACATTTATAAATCGTGACAATATGCTACCGACTCAGTCTATGACAATCATCTTTCGTGCAGAAGTGCACTGCAATACTTCAG
Source organism: Ectropis crepuscularia (assembly GCA_963693475.1). Lineage (NCBI taxonomy): Eukaryota > Metazoa > Arthropoda > Insecta > Lepidoptera > Geometridae > Ectropis > Ectropis crepuscularia. The sequence continues at coordinate 24,428,182 of OY856338.1, forward strand.
ATCACCGTATTTTATAAACATTACAAACTTAAATCTAAGCCTCATCACAGACTGAAACCGTAATAAGCGGCAACGAAACTGCATTTGCGCATTTGGGTATGATCGCAATTAATTACGAAATTAGATCATGTCTTTTTCGTTGTACTGTTAAGTCCATACAAGTGAGAAAACTTTTCTGTCAACTTCATGTGTGGTTCATCAAAATTCGGCTGTCACGGTCTCACATTTCAAGTTCTGTGGGGGGACACCCTAGTTTTATGTACTTAAGTTTAAAAATTAAACATGCTTTTCTCGACTTCACATAATTTTATCGAACGACTATTGACACATGAACGATTACATAATACTAAACGACTATTGACATAATACTATACTATAATACTACATAAACATCTAATGACATAAAAAAGACATTGACCTATGCTAGCCTACAATACCTTTACTGCTTATACCGCGGCTTCAGTCTGAAAGCTTTACAAAAAATAATAGCTCGAAAACCAGAGACAAATAGAAACACTTCGCTAGGCTTTGTATTTAGAATTTTTATAGAGAAAATAATCTATTTTAGAAATAATTTAGTAGTTTAAATACATTAAAACAACAAAAGCAAATTTCATTTGGCTCTAGTTATTTGAAGTCAGCATTAAACACACTACAATTATCAAAGACACTTAAAAATTTATAGGAATGCTAAATGGAATCATCATCGAATATTTCACACTCTTTTACTATGTGATCTTTACTACTATTTCACCGGGAATTGGTAAAATGTAAATAAAGTTAGTAAATATACGTTTTAATAACTATTAATTTGCACTGGCAATAATATTACCAGTTCAGTCAATTTTTAAGTCTTTAGCTTGAAAGACTAACGTTAATTCTTAAGGATCAACATCTTTGGGATGATCTCGTATGAAACTACGAATGTTTTACTACTGACCAATAAACTTTAAGTATAAAAAGAAACACGTAAAACGTCAAAGCGCAAATCCATTAAATTTAATGTTTAACTAATTAAACACAACAACAGTTGCTGTGTTCGTCTGGCAAAAGTGAAACAGGTCTAACCTTTCTTTGGTTGGACGGCTCACTCATAACATCAAACTAGGTTTGTCAGTAGTATGTCCTATACGTAATTTTAGCATAGTTTATTTCTAATCTATGTTAACGTATTTGTATAATGAAAGAGAAACATAAAACTACAGCTAATAAATCAATATTACGAGTACATCACAAACTTTACACATACTAATGAAACTCGTATAATAAAAGAAAAGCAACAAAAATTCAATAAGGGAACGTGGTTGTTACATCATAGCACACTTAAGCAAATGTAACAATAGAAATAAGTACCTAACACGTCCATTAAAATCTTCAAAACGTAAAAAATCAATTTAACACTTTAACCTACTTTCACACAAATAAACTGCGTGCCGCATTTTATCGACACACAGGCCGCAGTTACGGATATAGCGAGGAACGGGGCGGTAGGTGACTATGTTAAATTTATAATCATAGCTGCAATCACAGAAATATATTATTATCGATTGCTAGACACAAAACGAGAGTGGTTTTTAAAAATCATATAAATTCAATGCAAATCAGAAGAATGCTTCCTTCGGACGCCGCGTTTAATATTATATACAAAACACGTTTATTTGAATAGGCTCAATCAGCCCGGGTTTAACCCGGACGTTAGCTAAATAACCTATCCAGTCGCATAACTTCCCAAGGTAATCAAATCTAGGGTAATTCTGAAAAAGTGCAGAATCGTTCTAGAACCGCTCACTTAATTACCAGCGGAATGCAAATAAATGCGTAATTTGATTCATCTTCTCTACATATCGATTTATTCATAACCAATCTTTCGGAACCGCCGTCATACTTCACTATACTCGTGACTACGACCTTGTACAAAAAGTTATCAAACGAGAATAATACCTAATTATACTATTAAAATTAACGTGGTTGTTACACATATTGATTAGGTAATTGGGTAACTCACGTGTAATGAGGTCGGTCAATCCGACTCGAGTTTCGGCCGCGTCCGGCAGCCTTTTTCCAGGAGAGTGTACGCGGCCGATGGCTTCCCGTTTGGCACTCATAGCCATCGGGCGCGTACACTCTCCTTGAAAAAGGCCGCCGGACGCGGCCGCAACTCGAGTCAGATTGACCGACCTCATTACACGTGAGTTACCCGTTTACCTAATCAATAAATACCTAATTATTATTATTATTATTATTCAGAAAAAAAAGATTTCTCAAATATTGAGCAACAGCGCTATGAAAAAATGATTAATTCCAACAACATGCCTTGTGCTACCTTTCATTACAAAAAAGGTACCTACACTTTTTGTTTTTTTTTTAATTTCGCGAACTGCTAAATAACTTCCAGGCATACATTGCGTTACGTCTCGAATCCTACTAATAATATAAATGCGAAATATTTGAATGTTTGTTGCTCAATCACGTCTGAACGGCCTAAACGGATCGTGTTGAAATTCTGAATACAGTTAAATTACAGTCTGGAATAACACAGGCTACTTTTTATTCACGGTATAATAATGGGAACAACGCGGGTAAAACCGCGGGCGCTGCTAGTAATGACATATATACTAAATAACATTTTATTCCAATACTACAAACGTAAATAGAGACTTGTCATTCCAATATGTGAATTCAGATTCGAATCACTTGAATGGGTCACTTGTTAAGGATTGTCAATTATTGTTTCCAAATCAGCCTGAGCTACGGAGCTTCGGCATAGTTCTTTTCTTGACAGGTCTTCGTTTAGCCCTGTAAAATCAAACGTGAGCCTTTACGTAAAACAAGGTACTGTTACAAAAATAATCATTTTTTCATTCATAATCTATTTACGTACGAACGTAAACCTAAATATGAGAACAAAGATGAAAAAATAGCCTACTGCTTTTTGTAACGGAGGAAATCTCCTGCAGATTAAAATGTTATGGCGAATACCCAGGTTTTGTGATTACATTTTAATATGTAGAGCTGCCACGGTCGCCTACCTTTAACCCTGAGCTTGGATAACAGTATCTTTGTTGATACGCGCCTATGTATAACCATCTATAGCACGTAGCACGTCCTCTGAGGAGCAATACGCGAAGGTCTCATTCCTCTCGCTAGACCAACCTTGAATTTGGCGCAGAAATGTACATAAACATAGACTACCAATTTACTACTTATCTTACTTTAATTTTAAAACTACGTTTGTCCTATAAGTTGTATGTGCTCAGTCATTTTTGAAGTGAAAACTTTTTTAGGCGCGCCTAGACAAATTTTTCGTGGTGTGTGAATTGAATTCTATCGTCACGCTCGGGTGTGATAAGAAATCTTCGGGTAAACTCGGGACCATGACCATTGGCCATCTAGTAATACGTCAGCCAATGGGAAATGCTGAAAGGGCGTGGCCAGGCAGTCATGGCATGGCCATCTAGAAATGCGTGAGCCAATGGTAAATGCTGACGCTTCTAGGTGGCCATGCCATGATGGCCTGGCCACGCCCTCCGGTTACACCCATGTAGTTTCCAAAATAAGCTATAAAATTCTGAGTTATAAGTTTTCACTTCTATCGGCAGTTCCTATTACTGCCATTTTTTTTTTATTTACGTTTCTGAAAATAATTGTTCGAACCAAAGCTTATTTCACGGGGACGTACATTAAAAAAAGCAAACAGCAATAAGACTCAGAAAAAATCTAACTTAAATTACCTAGCTGTTTTATTAACTTAATAAAATAGAAAAAAAAATACATTATAACATACGGTTGATGGTTCACTAAGTATCTAGTAACAAAAGCCACCGTCCACCATTTACGCTGCTTCGTTGAATGTAATACAAAAACGTAAAACATCGGGACATTTTGAAGACACATTTTAAAATTAGGAAGTAACTTTAGTCATCAAAAATATTGTGGTACGTATACTACGACATTTTTGTAAGACCTTACGACGATACATAACTATTTGTTAGTTAAAGTATTAATTTTATAATGTGCCCTCTAAATGAAAGCGCACAAGATTCATGGCTAGTCTTACACCGTTCCGTACCAAGCGAAACTGCCCGCGAATTCAGGATAGTCGCTAAACAAAACATAACTTATGTAAGTCGGGGAAAGAGGAATTCGTGTCAATTCCAAACACAACTAAACTTACTAGGCAAGAGTCGAACTGTTGGTATTATTTTATCTAGTGAAGAAATAAACAAGACCAAACTATTTTACATTCCGAGAGTATAATAATAGTAGTTTACTACGCAATGTTAGCGTCATTCTGCTCTTGTTTCTTATGCAATCCGTGATAACATGATTACGTTATGGAAAGACAGAAGTACGGTAAGGTACGTACATTCAATGTTGAAGAAAAAAAAGTCATGATTAATGTTTTTCATAGTTTGATGCAGATTGCCAGATTTACCATAGACTTTGTTATTACAAACGTCACTGCTATATTATACTTTGTACTAGAGATGAGACGGATAGTGAATTGGCCGGATACCGGATATTAGGCAACCTACGAGGCCGGAGCACCGAATATCCGGCTGCCGGATATTAGGCCTTGAGCATGTTCGGAATATGGCAGTTGGCAATAAAAAGTGACATAACTCTCAATTATATTTGAATGTGTTTGATGTAAATACGATTTGCAAACACAGTATGTTTATAGTGTTCGTTATGTTTATAGGATCTATAATAATGGTGTAAATATTATTTAATGTTTTAATGAAAGCAAATCTAAATCCATACTAATATTATAAATGCGAAAGTAACTGTCTGTCTGTCCGTCTTTACCGCCTAAACCACTAAACCGATTTTGATGAAATTTGGTACATAGATAGAATAGATCCCGAGAAAGGATATATATAGGGTTATTTTCAGCGCGGAAAAGGGTTGAAGGGTTTGAAATGGGTATGGGTTTGAAATGGGGTATAAAAGGTTGTATGGAAATTTGTCATTGTTAAAGATAATACCACAAAACTATACATTATCTAGACTAGACTTATGACACGAAACCAATAAATGATAGTTCTAGCAATTTTGTAATTTCGATATGTACGGGGATAAAATAGGGGATGAAAGTTTAAAGGAAAGTTCGTCATTGTTGAAAATTAAACCATAGAACTATGTATTAAGTCACTTGACATGAAACAATCTATTTAAATATAATGTATAATAGTTTAAAAAAGATTAAAAACACGCTTTTAGCACGCACTAAAATTATAAAATTTAGGTTACGTGTTTATTTTTTTCGTATCCCATTCAGCAAACCCTTTCATACCCATACCCATATCATGGGGGTGCATTTCAAATAGCCAATCCGCCATCTTGGATATCCGCCATGTTAGATTTGAGTCACGTGACTACTTTATTCGTATTCCTGACAGCAAATCCTTTCTTTTGATACCCATATCATGGGGGTGCATTTCAAATAGCATGTCTGCCATCGTGGACGTCCGCCATATTGGATTTAAACAGTTGACTATAAGTAAGTTATTTTTCAATTGTTTAGGTGGTTAGAATTACTCTGCGTTCATATTAAAAAATGGATACGGTTTAAGATTATCAGAAAAAAAAAATAGGTATATCATATGGTATTTTCCATAATAATACAATAGTAGTTGTCGTCAAATAGTCGAAATTTCATAAAGCAATATTAATCTAATCTCAATTTGACCACAGATTTTAACCATAAACAAAAGAGTATAAATGTGTGCGTATGTGTCAAATACATTGTAGGTAGTGCTCTTTTTTAATGTATTTATTCATATTAAAAAAAAAAGATATTATGCACTCCTGTATATAAACCATAAGTATGCCAAAATTCATATTCTTCCGTCCGCTCAATTTTCGTAAAAAGGGATACAAATACAAAGCTTTTGCTTCACGTATTATAAGTCTTCACTGTATAAGGATATAACGGAATATCTGGCTCCTTCAGGATGAGTTTTGTCTAACAAATATTTTTTTAACACAAACTATGACCTAGACTCATGTTATTCGCGTCATAACCAAGACTAAAACAAAATCGATGTGCAAAACAGCTTCCTAAACAAACCAAAAAATTATGTCAATTTGCTACACTTCCACATTATGTGACTATTCAACACCTATTCCAAATTGAAATGAAATAAAGCGCTTGGCCATTCAATCTCTATAATGGAACTGATTTGAATAAATAACAATAAAAATATTGAAGCGGAGCATTAGCAATAGATATTTCAATACTTGAGAAAAATAAATAATACAATACTTGGGTAGAAATTGTTGCTAACACTGCTTGTATATCTACGTGAAGAAACTCATTGATAATTTTTTTCGTGTCTCTAAATCCTTTGAGCTTGTTTTTTATCATCCTTGCGTATTTTTGCATCGCATCGGTTCAAGTGCAGAATAAACAATTAGAAATGTGGTTTAATTGCATGTGTAGAGCGATAATATCGCACAGATTTGTTTTCAATCATTTATAGTTTTATATCCTACGTAAACATTCCTAATGCTTAAGCAGAATTTAGTGTGGTTTATTTGTGATGATTCAATACGCGTTGATGACGCGCTTCGTCAGTCCGTTTAAGGAACGGGAAGTGCAAAAGCCTGGAGCTCTGCCTAAGTAGACCTAAGCTTTCAGATGTGGCTGGCGAATGTTTTTATTTAAAGATCACCATTACTACACAATCAATATTCATTTGACATGCACATGCACATACGAATTTAAAACACAATGACTACACCCATAATCACATATACAAAAACTGGACTGTATACAACAACAAAATTTTCTGATTTTGAAACATTACAGATAGTGGTAATGCTTGACTAAATCAATATTTTCACTTTAATTTGATAACTGTAACGCTATTTAACTGAACTGAGCACGAAAAGACAATTTCGTCATAATCGTAGAATTGTAAAGGGTATATTTTTATTCTGAGAGCGATATGCAATATTGTTATATCGTGAGTTAATCAATAACCATCTCTATTTCCCAGGTCGCAATTTTGACTCATTTAAGGGAAGGCGTATTGATTACAAACTGCATTACCAAGAAGTAGCGGGCGTAGTTAGAACTAAACCAGAAATGTCAACAATCAGTTCATTCTGACGACTGCAAATAAAATGTATGAGTAGGTATGTCTTTTTCAGTCGCCATATTATGAGATACCAAACAGGAAGTGTTTTATGATAGTGATAGCAACGACTACATTTCCGTTTGATACATACACATTTACTACGTATCTACCTCAACCAGCAAACTCGATTTCACTATATCTACGTTCGGTACGGTAATATCTACGTCACGTACGTACAAAGACAACACAGAGACCAGACCTAGACCACAACGTGTCCATCAAATAGTTTCAACATTAGAGAATCACCTGCTTCAAATATCTACAACAACTGTGCAGCAGATACACACTCAGTTACAATCCAAAAGTCATGCTCTTTCACTATAACATACCTGACCATCCCAGAAGTGCAAGGGCAAGGTGTTAATTGGATTCTCATCTTGTGCGTTGGCTCGCCCCTGCATCCATAGATGGTCGGGATTGGAGGCGTTGTTCGCTGGTTGACCCCACAAAGCTTGCATCTGCAATCCAATGAGTTTAAAATAATAGGAGTCTCAGTACTAAGGACCATATTACAATCAAACAGATGAGCGTTCTACAAGTAGGGTAAATTAAGATCAGAATACTAAAAGAATATAAAGAATGCATTACATTTACTTGACATATAATAGTACATTATGATATAAGTACGCTAAGTTGATAATTACAGCTGAGGCGATATTGCTAGCTCGAGCCGTAGGCGAGAGTTATAATTAGCAGAGGCTGTAATTTTCAAAGCGCACGTATGTCATGCGACGTTTTATAACACATTTGCGAGGAAATGATTAACTCTGACGATATTTTCAATCACAAAATCAATGCAGCGAAAAAAAAACCACGCGGAATAATTTATACTTGTTCACAGATTAGCAATGCGCGCGCGTCAGCGATTTTTTTTTAACCCTAGTAGCCCAATGTACGCCGTTTTGACGTACACACCGACAAAAAATCGTTATATTTTTTACACGCATGGTTGAATTGTCACGTCATCTCGAACCAACTCAGTACCTGTCAAGACCTAACAGAAGACGGCTGTATCGCTTCGGTAAATTCCGTCATTTTGTTGTAATCACAATGATGCACGTCAATCTGACGTATCTTTGGGCTTTGTGTAAGTTTTGCAATGATTATACGTTTGTGGAGTTGTTGTTTTTTGAAGTGAAAACTTTTTTTGGCGCGCCTAGACAGATTTTTCGTGGGGTGTGAGTTGAATTCTAGCGTCACGCTCGGGTATGATAAGAAACCTTCGAGTAAACTCGGGACCTTGGCCATTGGCCACGCGTCATGCGTGCGCCAGCCAATGGGAAATGCTGCCATTATGGCATGGCCATCTAGAAATGCGTGAGCCAATGGGAAATGCTGACGCATTTCTAGATGGCCATGCCGTGATGGCCAGTCCACGCCCTCCGGTTACACCCGCGTAGTTTCCAAAGTAAGTTATCAAATTCTGAGTTATAAGTTTTCACTTCTGTCGGCAGTTCCTAGGTATGACTGCCATTTTTTTTTGCTTGTCGCTTTGTTTTCTTTGATGTTACATATTAAATATTGTTAATTGTAGGGAATAAAATGCAATCGCGTCGTCTAGTTACGAAAATCCGGACGAAATTACGTCATTTTTTAAAAATGAAGATCATTTTTTCCATGCTAACAGTGACTCTGAAGAAGTATATTTTGTTGCTCGAAATGATATCAGGAGTGATATTGATCACGATAGACTTTATAGGCAATGCAAGTCGAGCAACTAGGCAGAAAGACCTTGAGAGCTCTGTCCCGTCTCAGCAGATCTTTAGGAATCACGATCGATTTAAGGCTTTCATTCAAGGGTTAAATAACCACAAGTGGTCAACTAAAAAGGGGAGTCCAGTAGTAGGACTTCTCTCATCAATATAGAGCGTATGAATCGAGGATCAACAGAAATGTAATTCATGGAAAAACTGAGCATTGAGAGTTGACTACACCGTGGATACAATAACTTCTGGAAATACCAACTTTGAAGAGGATTTAACATCAAAATATAACACATGTGTTGACAACGGTGCCAAAATATCAACGTGAGTTACATGTGATAATACAGAATAAAAAAACTAATGCTTTTCAGGGTATTGTTCTTATAAAATAGACAGATGACAAAAAAAAATGTGCTTGAAATGCAAAAAAGCAATCTGCTGAGAACACAATATTGGCACGTGCAATAACTGTATATTATCACTAAATAACTGTTTCTAACTATTTTTGTATTAATGAGAGTAGATTTTTTTTTGAAAATTATGTAAATAAAGTTGTTTTTTGGATATATTATTATAAGTATGAAGAAATAACTAAGATGATCTGATGTCTTGTGAATTTTTGATCGAGTTCCTAATATATGATTAAAACGGTATAAATATATAACTAGCTAGTTTAAAATTTACGTTTCTTATTTAATTAAACTATATTTAAGCTAAACAATTCATAAATTTGATATATACGATACAAAACATTTAAATATTAGGACTTTTAATATAACACGTAAATTTTACGTATGAATGGGTTTTATATGTATAAAAATATGATTGTGTTTCTAGGGTTAAAGCAAATGCACAGCACCAGCCTGTATTAAATTAGTAGTTAACATTTTTGTGTTTTGTTACAGATAAATTGTTGTAATTTATGGTCAAAATTAATTAAATTAACGAATTAAATAATTCTTTATTATATTTTATCTCTCAATGTTAAATTTATTCAAAAAATGTTGACCACTTTTCTAACATAAAAACTCTTTACTAAGATTTAAAAAGGTACCGTTCGGTTTCGACGGAGCATTTTGATAAATTGTGCGTTTTACATTACATTAACGCACAAGTACGTAATGAGATACATTACGATACAGAAATTGGTGCAATCGGAGACCCTTTACGAGCAAATGTGTTATAAAACCCTATAGTGCATTTTATTATTGACATGCTTCAATCTTTTGCAACGAATCAGCAAGACACGGGATCTTGGTGGTTGGTTCGGATCACTTTGTTCCAAATACATCTCATAGCAGACCTTGAAGCATAGCTCTTTCTATAGCTTGCTGTGCAACTTTGTACTTGTGGACCACTTTAACTGTCTGTCCATATTATGGCTCAGGACAGGTACGATACACTGATTACAGATTTTTGTATTTAGACATTGTGGGATAATTGACGAAACGTAGTTTGCTGAAAGCTGTCCAGCACATTGGGAATCGTAATTACTAGTATCAGTAGGATAGTTCTCGTCTGGTGGATTTGGACCTGGACCAGTGCACCCTCACTCGCTCAAGGTCGCGCGGTTTAGCCTACCGCTAGACCGTTCCTTCCAGGAAACAAGTGACAGTCGGTTGTCGGACGCACGGCTGAGCGCTCGCGCAAAACGTTTCCCGCGCATACTGTTATTAGATAAATATGTCGTAAACCCTCCGCGCTAGACAGGGACAGAGTTACGCGTTAGAAAGAGCGCAAATGTTTATTTGAAAATCGCGACAGGTATTACGAGCTGAATTGAACTTTGTTGTGTCCCAGCAAGAGTCGCTATTTATATAATTGTTTTTGGTAAGTGTGGTTTCTGTACTAATATTTATTCTGTGCCTGGACTGTCATCATTGCGACTCTATACAAACATCTCAGCCCCGCGATGTTAGCCAGTCGACTTGGGACCGCTGTAAGGGCCCAAGAACAATCCCGGTTTCGACCAAGTCGACCGCTTTCTCATAGTTTACAAAGGCTAAGCATAGAGACCGATTATACTCTTTAATTTCTTAGTACAATCTGCCAGATGGTTAGTAAAGACCATGTTATTGTTAAACAAAACTAATCATTATTATTACTATGAATAAAATGTACTACAAAGTATTCGAACTGTAAAGAACTGTAGTTTTACCCCAGCCCAGATATGTTATCAGAATATAATTATTTATTTCTGCTAAGATTTCAATAGTAACTCGTTCCCCATACCTATATGTTTTCTCAAAGCAAAACATAATTTTTTTGGGTATATAGATAACCTAAACAATTTAGTACGAAAGCTAAAATGGACATAAACATCACATGAAATGAACACATAAACATGCCGTATAGAGATACAATCAACGAAACGAACTAACGAAATAAACAGACAAAAATTAAAATTTAGACGTAGTAACACGATATACAGCCAGTAACAAAACAAAAAGTAAAAAAAAAATACAGTTACTACCAAAACATCACTGATAAGATTCATGTTGTATGGTTTTAAGAAACGTATACCTCATATATACCGAAGTACTCATCACTTCCATTGAAATTTGTATATTTCTTTAAAAACGATAAATCTGCTAATATTGAATTGAAAGGAATTGATAAAGTAAATCGAAAGCGTATTAAGGTAGAGTCTAGCATACCTCCAACACTAACTAAACATAGCCATATTTACTTGTCCACATTTTAAAGGGATGATAGAGTACGTACAAATTGCTGAAAGGAGGGTGGTCACGCAAAAATAATCTATAGGTTTAATAACACCCACATATCGAAAACGTGGATTCATCAAGACTGCCGATTACTTTAATCGAGAGGAAGATTTTAAAAACAAACTTTGAGTTTCTAATTCTAATAATTTGCATTGCCGCAATATATTCTCCTTTTTTCAAAAGTGTCTCATTTATTTGGTTTACACTACAAATATGAACAATAACTCGCAACAAAAATATACCTAGAAATAAATCCACGTTTTAAAAATATTTAAATCCATCGTTCCAACTAAATTCGTAGCAGTGATTGTTTTGATATATAATTTTACCTCATTATTTTGTACCAGCTGATATTGGGGTTTGGTAGCGAGGGTTAAACCTGCTCGGGCCCTTACAGGGCCGGCAGGTTTGGCCGGCCCTCGAGATTGGGCCTGGTTGTTAATTCTGGGGTTTTTGGCGTATTTGACGTTAGACTCAATATGGGGAGGCTGGCGAGTTTTCTGCCCATTAGATGTTAGACCCTATGAATAAAAAAATAGGTTAAATCGCCAAAAAATCTGCAAAGCTCGATCCGGCCAGGTACTAAAAATTAAAACATCGATTGACATTTATTTACCACATTATATTATATATCAACGATTGCTGATCCATTCAATAATATTATACCTAACAACTAACATGTTTGAGACACATGTCGCAAGACGTGTTCTCAAATATCTTCTGGAGCTGCGCGCAAGACGTTGCGCAATAGAAGATTAGTAGGTATATGTGGCACAGTTCTGAGAAATAATTTCATTAAGTGGAATTTCATTATATCAGGATATACTTTGAACCTCAATAACAACGAGTCACAGGTAAGGTCAGGTAGCTGTAATACAATGTACTCACATCAATTCCGAGCCCTGGCTGTTGTTTCATCATGTTGTCGTGCGACTGTTGCGGTGGCAAATCATAGCCTCCACCCATCATGAACGGCTGAAGCATTTCCTACGGATGATAGAAAATATGATGTTTTTTCAGATATCCAAAGCTCTTTAGTAAGATCGCGACAAATATGATTAGTAATTATTATTCTTGTTGTAGGTTAAAATGTTAATCTGTAGACGACTAACGTAGGTAGCGATAATTTTAAATTATATAGCTACACATTGATAAAATAGAAATCTTAGTTATAGCGATAAACATCAATAAAAACTATGTACATCTCATACCATTAAACGAGCAATTCGTAATCTGGGAATAAGGGAATCTCTCTCGACAATTTAGTATGAGGGACGTTTCGGGGGCGATAAATCGATTTAGCTGGTTTTATTTTTATAAAATTTCGTTTTATCAGTGTTTTCAGACAATGAAAAACTACTACAATAACATTAGAATTAGAAGGTGAAATTCGTCACATAACCGAGGAGGTAACTGTAAGTAATTCGTTTCCATATCCGTAAAAACAACAAGCAAATGTTGGTCATCCAGGTACCAATGTGTGCTTGACGTATATTTATTTTATTTCTACTTCAGGCAAAGTAATTTTAATTCAACGTATTTTAATTAAATTCGCTACCGCAACGGGGCTAGCTTCTGCCTTGATTACTAATAAGTCTAGTGAAAACATGGGTTTTGTGATCTGAAAAAAAAAAGATTGTTTTTTTATGATACGTTTGCTCTTAACCGATATCTGGACGTCTACTCTGTTTCTACCAAAACGAAATTTCGAAATAAAACTCGCGTCTTTCCTACTCTCGTTCTACTTCGTTTCGTCCGATACAACATTGTTTGACGTTTAAATGTTCTAAGCATACTCTAATTAGAGTATGCTTAGAACATTTAAACGGACAAAACGACGGATCGAAGTAGAATCGGAGTTGGAAAATCGCGAGTTTACTTCGAAATTACGTTTTCGTTGAATTAGAGTAGTAGACGTCCTGGCCTGAGGTTAAGCGACGATGTGGTCTAAAATGGAGCGTACTACCTAGAAGAAAGCGATTGATTCTCGACTTGGAAACATCCAGATCGTAACGTAAGATAAATAATAATTATTCAACTAGGCAAAGCATTCCACAACCTAGACGATCTTGTTACGAAAGTAGAATAAAGTCTTATTCAAGTCTTTCGAACACCAACATGAATCGACGTCAAAAGTTCTAGTTCGAACAGTCCGATAGAAAAAAGGTTACGTTATTAGATCATAAAGATCAGCTGCGAAATGCTTCCGATAAAAATCAGATAATCTACCAACTTTGCGGCGATGTTCGAAACTTTGAAGTATTTTTCAAACAAGGGTGACGTGCCTATGAGTGTTTTGGCACGTCTCGATTGATTCCAGAGCCTCCACGGTGCTTAGCCGACCTATCGCAAAGGTTCGAACCGTCCTCCATAGTCGACCGAATCTGTGTTTGGTATAACAGGAGCAACTGTTCGAACTTAAAGTACCCTCGCACCTTCGAAAAGACACCTAGTTTTTTACAACTAATTTAGTCTTCGACTCGGTGAAAGAGAAATAGGTGAGCGTAGATGTCAAAGTAACGTGCAAGAACGCGAAATAGTCAGTAATCGCAACAGCTATAAATAAATATTAGCATTTCGAAAAGTAGGAGAATATAGAAGATGACCCCTTTTTGCGGAGAACAGAAACGCCTGCCTGACTTTCCCTAGTCAAACTAAACAAGATAGCGACGGTACAAGCAAGAAGTGTACCTGATGGGTAAGTAATACGCCATGATAACATAGTACCACGCAGCTACGTGAACATGAAGAGTTCAAATTACTGTTAAGCATTGCACTGCAGTCGTATACCAGAGAGTTGCCCAATATTTTCTGGAAACATTGCTTTTGCAATCGCTTTGCAATTAGACATTTTCTGACCAGGCTACAGAAACTGCAACGGGGTTTGCTTCGCACAGGTCGCTCAGTGTACAGGTATTAGGGCACAGTGGTCATATGAGAAGATGTTCCACAGTCTGAGATTTACACCAAAGTCGCACTGCTCAACTGACGGATCTACCAGGCCCCATTTACAAATAAATTATGTCTGCAACGGCCTACTTGAGTTCGAAGTCTATTTAAATACTTCCATGACCAGTAGGGAGCACTTCCTGTGGGGAAACGAAGTTAGGTGGCACCGGATGTTTCTTTCGAGACATAGTAGGAGCCTCCCGAGCGGCAAATACGAGTGCCCATGCCCGGCGCATCCTAACCAGGCGATGTTCGCACCGGCTGACTAATCCTTCTACCACAGCGATTCAATGCGACGATAGCAATGACGACGACTTTGAGCTCATAGAATAAAGCAACCGCTTTATTTAGAAGGTAGTTAAACGGTAATAGCAAATCGCGCACCTGATTATAAAAGCAACACGCCTGCCCACAACAAGACACGTAGCACGCGGCTACTTAACCATAAAAAGTCCAAATCATCGACTCGACGGACAAAACATTATAAGTCTGTCCATTTGTTGGTTGATGCGAGACAAAACGGTTAAACTGATTTGGCTATAATCTATTTTCTCCAAAAAAAACAAAAACAGACTTCAATTTAAAACGAAATTCAGATATTCGACTAAATTTCATAAGAATTTATTACTATATCGTCTAAATACAATATGTTAATAGTCAAAGTTTTCAAGTATTTGAAGTGAAAACTTCTTTAGGCGCGCCTAGACAAATTTTTCGTGAAGTGTAAATTGGATTCTTCGGATAAGGAAATCAGTTTCGTCTACACTGAATAATTTGCGCAAGAGACACTTCCAAAGTGGTAAAAAGTGTGCCCCCCCCCCTCTAACTTCTAAAGTAAGAGAATGAAAAATCTAAAAAAAATATATGATGTACGTTACCATGTAAACTACCAACGAAAATTGGTTTGAACTCGATCTGAGTAGTTTTTTTTTAGTACGTCATAAATACACTATTATTGAAACTTCTACCAAAGTTACAACGAACTATGTGTACTATGTATATTATGTTACTTGCTGCAACGGAACCCTTCATGGGCGAGTCCAACTCGCACTTGGCCACTTTATTTGCAATATTTTAACTCCTACTTGACCACTTTATGGCACGTTACTGCTGTTTTTAACCCCCGACCAAAAAAAGAGGTGTTATAAGTTTGACGTCGAAGTCTGTCTGTCTATCAGACAGACACACATACAGGTCTGTCTCCCTGTGTATCTGTCTGTGTGTGTATCTGTCTAAGGCACCGTAGAGCTCAAACGGATGGGCCGATTTCGTTGCGGTTTTTTTATTTGAAGATAAATGTTTGTGTTTATGTTTTGAGCTATTTTTGGTTAATATCGATTCAAGATGGCCGCCTCCACCAAATGGCGGACCAAATATTTCATCACAATCTACCTCAATATAGGTATCAAATGAAAGGGCTTGACTAGTAGAGTACTATACAGTATAACAAATTTCAAATCCCAAAATGGCGAACTACATAATTTTTTTTCACTAATGCCTTTATAAAATTGGGTATCACTCATTAGCACTGCTAATCGACCTGCGAACATGCGCGCGCACTCGCCTTGAAGAAGATCGCCGGACGCGATCGAAACTCGAGTCGGACTGTTCTGACTATTTTATACGTGAGTTACCCGTGTATTTGTTTTAAAATGCGTAATAACCACGTTAGTTTTCATACCTCTTTTTTTGGTCGGGGGTTAAAAACCGCAGTAACTGTGCCATAAAGTGGTCAAGTAGGAGTTAAAATATTGCAAAAAATTGTGAAGTTCGAAAAAAATTATAAACTTTGAAAGACTTATTCTCAGAAACTATTGCGTGTATAGAGACAATTCTAGTATCATATTGTAGCAAATTTAGTCTACTTTATAAACGCCATAAGAAAGTTTTTTCAAAAACTAGTCGTTTAGGGTTATAATCGCCAAAATTTGAAAAATAAACGATTTTTCGCGGTTTTTTTTTAATTTTTGACAAAGTTGCGTTGGTCGCACGAGGTCACAAACTTGGGACAATCATTAGGCCAACATCATAAACAAGTCTGCAAAAAATCAGATCTACCGGATTTAACGCCTACCTGGTAATGTATAAAGTTACTGGACTATAACCTGTTTTTTAAGTAACTGTGTTCTTGAACTAAATAAATTTCATTTCATTTCAAGCAATGATAAAGTATACATACCACGGGGCGGAACGGCATGGGACCGTAAGATCCAAGTGGACTCATGACCGCATCGCACTCTCGTCGCACCATCAACGCTGGATTGAAAAAACCAGCAACATACCAGTTATACATATCCGTAGAACTAAACGGGCCTTGTATGGTTTTCTGAAAAGACAAAGACGTTCATCTTACTATGCTACTAATATAATATATGCGAAAGTTTGTGAGGATGGATTGGTGACATTGAATGAATGAATGAATGAATGAAAACTCTTTATTGTTCACACCTTAAGATAGTACATAAAACACATAGGAGTACAGTAAAACAAGTGAAACAACTGGCGGCCTTATCGCTGAAAGCGATTTCTTCCAGGCAACCTTGGGGTGGACATAGAAACTAGGAGAACTTAAAGCGTGGTGCGCAACAAAGACTATTACTACGAGATAAACATACATCCTAATAATATTACATACAAATACAAGCTATACAAAATCACATTGGACATTGGTGTATGTTTCGTACTCTTCCACGCAAAAACTACTAAAGGGATCTGGATAAAATTTGGTACATGGATAGATAATAGTGTGGAATAGCATATAAGCTATTTTTTATCCCGATAAGTAACGGGATCGGGATCAACGCAGGTGAAGCCGCGGAGCCCTGCTAGTTAGACATAAATGTGTAATAGCGAAGATGTTTAGGTATTTCTTGCTCAATCACGAAATCAGAAATTGGGAACATAAATAAATATTATTGGAGTCTAGAATAACTCATAGCAAACTTTTTTTTAACATTATTTTATAAATGCCGTTCAAAATCAGACAAACAGTAACGCTTTGAATTAATTCTTATAAATATAAATAATTTCGTATTCAGAACTGTTTCAATAGAGACGAACTTCTAAGAGACGATTCACACGGCGCGGCTGCCAACCGAGCCCGCGCGCGGGCGCGGCAGATTTCCATATAAAATTGAATTCAATAAACACGAAGCGGTTTACGGCCGCGGCGGCTGCGGCAGCCGTGCGGCGCCCGCGTGGCGTTGGAAGCCGCGCCGTGTGAACCGGGCCTTAGCATTCCATGGATTCACCGTGCGGGTGCCGGGTCCATCGTGTGACAGAGAGAGAAATCTCGAGTAGACCCCAAGACTTGTGACACGGGCGTAGGTTTAAAAGGCCCCTTTTAAAGGGGCGTAAGTCACTAACCCTTAGTGACGTACGTCAACACTCACCTTCACTACTCGTATTTCTCTCCCTGCCCAGTCAAATCCGATATGATCTAAATCTTATAATCTTAAACTCTCCCGTAAACTCTGAAGCAATCCCGTCGAGTGTTGTGTTTCATTCAAAAGACTTGATTGAATTTTGATGATCAGTCAGTCCGTTATTTTTTATGAAATTTTTAGCAACTTCACAGCCTCCGGCTTCCATGGCTTTTGTGATTCGTTTTTTTTTTAATATGTCTTGGATTAGGAGCAGAAAACGAAAGTGATCATCGTAGTTACTTACATTAGGATCTTCGTAATACCACTGATCTGATCTCAACTGCGGCATGGGTATGCTATTAACAGGAGGTGGTGGCGGCGGCGGGTTGATCAGATTGTTATACATCGTGCTAGCAGGGATCTGATGATGTGCCATCAGTTGCTTGAATCTACGCATAGCCGCTTGTTGTTCGTTATCTCCCAATGTAGCAGAAGGCCAACTCTGTGGTTTCTGAAAATAAAAAAGAGACGTCTGTGATTTTCCAGAGAAATGACATGGTACAGAGCTAATTAGGGTAAGTCCGGGATAGTTACCTATAGTTTAAAAAAAACATTATTTAATTATGTGTGAAATACCAAATCAACTACCTACGTGTCATTTGTTTGACTCATTGTTTTTTTATGCCATACATTAGACAAGTATAAAAAGCGGCAAAGTGCGAGTCGGACTCGCCCATGAATGGTTCCGTAGTAGCAAGTAACATAATAAATAAGTTCTTGTAGTATGGTGTAACTTTGATCGATGTTTCAATAATAGTGTATTTATGACGTACTAAAAACTACTCATCAGATCGAGTTCAAACCAATTTTTGTTGGTAGTTTGCGTGGTAATGTACAACATATATTTTTTTTAATTTTATCATTTTCATATTTAAGAAGTTAGAGGGGACACACACATTTTACCACGTTGGAAGTGTCTCTCGCCCAAATTATTGAGTGTAGACGAAAATGATATTATAAACCTTAACATCATTTTTGAAGACCTATCGATAGACACCCCACGTGTGGGTTTGATGAAAAAATTGTTTTTTTCATAGTTTCGGCAAAAAGTACAGTGAGCATAAAATCACAACATAATGACAGATCCAGGTGGAGCTTCAAGCGCCATCTCGAAAAACCGTTTTTGGGCGATATCTCGAAAACTATGTACTTTAGAGGAAAATTCATACAGACAAGCATTGTAGAAAAAAATTTCATTAATTAAAAAAGTTTGTTTTCTTAAGTGCAATAGGGATGTTAACACTAATCACAAATTAATAATAAGTGTTAATTTTATGATAGTTTGTATTCATAGAAAATCGTTATCGTTTATCACATTTTTATAATTTAATATTACTTAGTAAATTTATTACAAATGATTTTAAATACCATATTTTTAATATGTTATCACGTGACTGCATACACCAGTATGGCTTACTACGTCACTAACCGCAAAACAAGATGTCAAAGACTGACTAGGCTTTTTATTTCTCTGCATTTTTATTATAGTTGATGATATCAAAATTGTCGTCGCGAAGATCCCAATCTTAGCGACGACAATTTGGATTGTTTGTATTCAAGTAAAAGTACGAAAATACATAAACCGGACATACAGTCATAGATCACGTCCAATGCTTTGCGGTTAGTGACGTCATGTCAGTCGTTAGTATTTTAGCGGGAAAAATCAGAATTACACTACGATTGTATAAATACTCATCAAAAATACACATAATTTTTAAACATTATTTTAAAGTAAACAAGCGTCAATCTTCGAGAAATAAAAGGAATTCCGAAAAATTGTTAACATCCCTATTGGGACAGTAAAATAACTTAATAAATAATTAAAGCTTTAATAGAGGCAATAGTGACTACGAATGGTTCGTACATACGGTGCTGCTTGCCAGTTCTATTAGCTTAAATTTGGCTTGACACAGTACCGTGTGTTTAGATGATTTAATAATTTTGATGCTTAACAATGTCAAAATATTAAACATATTCATATTAAAAACACATATTAAATACTTAGATTCTTTTTTGACACCTCTACATACGTCACCATCTAGTAGATAGCATTGTCAGCATTTCTCCCAAATGAAAAAAGCTAGTCGTCCTACTGGTATTTTTTTTTATACTGTGGTTGCTCTAGATTAAGACAAAACTACACTTTAAATTCAGTGTGGCCAACTTTACGTGTTTTTACTTTTAACATACATCTACAATTATTAATGTATGTTCTTAACACGGATATATTCTCGGGAATAAATTAAAAGTTGTTAATTATGTACTTTAGTGGTATTTATTTTCCAGCGTACTGTCTATGATCCGAATGTAACAATGACGTGACTGATTGGCAGGCTGAACGCACTATAACTATGTCTATACAGTTTCAATAGCTTAGTGTTTTTTCTTCAACTGATACTAACCTGTGTTAGTGTTACAATACACGTTAACTGACAAGTTAATATTACGACGCCGAAAAATTTATTGTACACACCATAAACAAAAAACACTTACACAGGAGAGAATAACAATGAAACTAGTGTTAGAGGCGGCCTTATCGCTAAAAGCGATCTCTTCCAGGGAACCCTCGGATGGAAATGGTTACTAAGAATACTTTTAAAAGCGGAATGTGTATCTAAAAATATTTTAGTTATATAGCAATATATTATTTCTATTTCGTTTGCGGCAAAATGTTCGTAAGATTCTCAAATTTTCATATTTTGTGATCTATTTCTATATGTACAGTACTTTGTAGTAAAAGTTCCTTATTCGCGCTTCCTTCATTCGCGTTTTCGCTATTCGCAGAATAAAAAAATGAGACCCAATTCCTTTTTATATTCGCGGGTATAGATTTCGTTATTCGTTGGTCTAAATACTTTAATAGATAGTATGTAGCGAAATTTTTATTATCATTTTTTTTTCTTTGACGTCTTAATACCAGGGAGTTTTTATATGGGCACGCAATGCCCCCAAAGTTGCACCGGAGGCACACCGAGTTTTCCAATGAATTACAAACTTACAACTATCGTTGCGTGCGCCCAAGAAAGAATTGACAAGGAAAGGCCTGTATCTATATCGGTTTTTGCTCAATCTGATGAAAATTTAAACTAAAAAGTATTGATAGACAAAGTATTTATTTGACACACATAAGGCACGTTGCCTTAAGTGTGTTAAATAAATACTTTATTAAAAAAAACAGTTCACCAAACCTAAAAGAAGCAAGCAGCTCTTCAAACTTCTCATAATTTAACATACTCTACGTTTTTTAAACCTGCCTACGGTTTTAAAAAAATCCAAGTTAGCAACACTGAACGGAACAATTGCTCGTCGGCCGCGACAGACGCAAACAGCCGCAAACAGTCGCTGCATCGCGATGCAGCGTCTAAAAGTTGCTAAATCGCGCGATTTCGCTTCAGCTGCTAAAACGCGCGTTTTCGCGTCAGCTGCTAAATCGCGCGATTTCGCTGCAAAAAGAAGCATGTGTGGCTTCGGCCTTATATATCTGGGTAACAAGCGCAGTGCAGTACTAGGTAACGATTTGGACTCTTCATGTCCTAATAGCTGCGTGATACTATGCTATTATGGGTAGTTGTGTTACTTAACATTGGGCACATGCCCTTTTCGTCCCATCACTCTGTTAAAGAAGTAGATGCTCTGTACATTAGACACTTGGCGAAAATTAATATTATTATACTTACATCAAAGTATATTGCGTTCGGGAATCCTACTTTTGATGCAGATTGTAGACCTGGACCAGTAGATTGTAGGCCTGTATTTGGTCCACCACCCATTTGAGTTTGTAAGGGGCTCCCAGATTGCATCCCAAACCCTTGCAATCCTTGCATTCCTTGTACACCTTGCAGGCCCGATACCTGCCCACTCTGCAAACCTGCAGCTTGTATGTTTCCCTGTTGTAAACCAGGTTGTTGCAAATTTCCCCCAACCATGCCTTGAAGGCCAGTTGTCAGTGCATTAGGCTTTGATAATCCATTGCCGGATAAAGATGGTTGTATGCCCTGAGGTAGACCAGTGTTGGAATTTGGCATGGGTAGCCCAAGTGACGCATTTAACATAGAGTTTGTAATGCCTATTGGTTGTTGCTTCATTCCATTATAAGCTTCGGATGTTTGCATATTATTTGCATGCATTTGGTTTTGGTTTTGGGTTTGGGCATTTGGTTTTGTTGGTGTGTTTAAGCCCTGTAGCGTGCTCGACATTCTCATCTGAGTTGAAGGATAAGGAACTTGAGCTGAAGAGTCCATTGCAGAGTTGCTGTGACTTGTAAGTAATTGATTTATTGTAGCAGAGGGAATGCCGTCGTCTAAGCTCATCTGTAGTATGTCTTCTACAATTTTATTACTTTCTGTCTCTTTTCTGTTTTTGAAATCATTAGAATCACTGAAATTAAAAATTATTTGTTAATAGATTTAATAGTCAAGATAGTCAAGTATAATTCTAAGAATCATTATTTAAAAAAAAAAAAGGTTGGTTATAAACTATTGGTTGTTTCAATAGTGAGTATTAAGTGTTTGTCAGTCTGTTTGAAAGTAATAAATAAAAATTTTGACACACTTAGGCCACACATTAATGGTAGCAAGTGATACTATGTAACAAAAATATATTTCTATACCTTTCAACATGTCTACTTTTATTAGATGATTCCATAAAATGCACAGCTTTTGGTTGTCTTTTTGGAGTTTCAGTGGGGGTGACAACAATATTCTGGTGTTTTTGTCGGAGACTGTTATTTGACGTGAGAGTCACAGATTTTATATTGCCTTTTTCCATTTGTTTTTCATTGTTTGCATGAGAATCAAATGCTGTTGCCTTTGGAACATCATTAGAATTATTATTACTTTTTTCAGGTTTCTTCGAAGGATCCATGGGTGTCTTTTTTCCTTCTGGACTGTTGTCATCTCCATCCTTAGGTGCAGGAAGTTCGTGTTTCTCCGGCACTGGTTTGTCACCGCTAGTTATAGACTTGAATGTCCTCTTTGGAATTGCACCAGTATTTTGATATCCTGATTCATTAGAAGCCGGGGCCTTACTTGTAGGTGGTTGTATGTTAGGTTTCTCATCGGTATCACTCTTACTGCTGAGCTGCTACAAATTCAATTCAATTAATTAGTATATCAAAAAGGCAATATTTAATATATTTTTTAATTAGTAACATACCTTTTTAAGTTGTACCTCACTTGCATCAAAGCGTTTGGGAGACAACTTTTTAGCTTTTTCTGATGCCCACCACTCCTCATAACCGGTGTCATTAACAGATTTGGAACGAGAAAAGCTTCCATGAGTGTGTGACTTGGTCAGTGCTAAAATGATACCACAAATTAACAAAAAAATATATATTACATAACAGTACAAAATTAAATCAAATGACAAGAATAAAAGCTGAAAAGTAACTAAGCACTTTTAGCATCTAAAATCATGCAGTTTACTTAAGTTGAAATAATCAATCTATCGAATATGTATATTTTACAAGAACGTGTCTTTGCCGAAATAACATACTTTAAAAACCAGTTCCAGTTGTATTTAATTTTTTTCATTTCTTTCCAATTATAAAACTGTTACATTTGATAAGTTTCCAAACAGTCCCAACGCAGGTGTCTTTCGTCTATTATTGTTAGATGTAGTAATATTAGTCAATCAAAGTAGGATTAATGGACAAAAGCAATTGGTATTTTGATGGTAAAATTCTGATAAATCAAATAATCGATTGCAAAACACCAAATACAAAGTGAAACAGATCAAATAATTTGCATGATTGAAAGTCCAAAATGAAACAACTTTGTATACTTACGATATGAAGTTTCTTGAGTCTTGGGTAGATTAGAATCATCATTACTATAACCATGGAATGCTCCTGAAGAGTCAAATGTCCCCCCACAAGCCTCTGCATTCTCAACAGCCCTATAATAAGATAATAAAATATGTAAACAATATTTAATATATGATAACAATGTATTAAACAAGTATACAGCATAAGCGATATCAGGATATTGAACTTGTCACTCATAATAAATGTGTAAGATAGCAGCACAGGCGCGTAGACGCAATCAACAATAGTAAAACTTAATTTTCCTAGCAAAGGAGAATGGGCAAATATGTATGGAAAGTGGTCAATACAAATATGTATGGTATAAATATATATGATAGGTATATACAATATATGATAGCTATATAATACATGTACATAAAAGCGTTTTTCTAAAATCAACCGGGTTTTGGTATGGTGTACTAACAAAAGATTAATTTAAAAAAAAAAGCAAAATTAGCTTCTTGCCCTCTGCCAAGCGTGGGGATTTTGGCAAACCAGCCCCCCTCCCCCTAAACCTTTAGGGGAGACCCGAGTCCAGCAGTGGGACACATAAAAGAGTTGATACAATTTACTTTGGGGGCTCATTGAGAGGAGAATAATTAGTTCATAAAGTAGGAAGTATGCTTGTTTAAGAGTCCAAAAGAATGCAAGGGTCGAAGGTTAAAATCAAACACAAATAACAGAAATAGCACCGATTCACAGGCAGCAAGATTACCGACTGACGTCATGTCGTAACGTGACAAGTAGGCTTGACAAGTATTTATTCTCTCTTTCTCACACACTATTCACTTTTCTCCCACTTTTCTTAGGTAATGCCTAAGCGGCCGCCCTTCATCTGTATTTTAATAACATAGTATGCTTATTTTGCTTATAATAAAATTATGCATATAAATAATTTACAAACCCAATTATTTTATTGAATGAATAAAACATTTTGGACCCGACTGTACAAGTACCTGGTTGATTAGATTTTTAAAAATATTTTTATCTTAATGTATGTCATATGACCTATCACGAAAAAATAGTCACTTGTGTATTGGTTATGAGGACCAATTTGTCGCATTTTCCTTTAATTCTAAAAATAATAATATTGGTGGACATTTCACAAACACCATCTTACCCCAAACTAAGCAAAGCTTGGACTATGAAAGCCAGATAGTTGATATAATACTTAAATGGTTGTAAATATATACTTTTTGTGCATAGAAACACCCAGACATAACAAATCTGTATTCGTGGCACAAATATGAACAATGGGTGAGAATCAAACCCACAATACTCGGCTTAGCAGGCAGACTTACTACCAACTAAGCCACGGGGCCAGTCATGTCTGCCTGATGCACCACATTATTCACTCTATTGAATATGCTCTATATACATCTTGTTTGTTTTGAAAAGGGTTTTTGACTTTTTTCAAAATATCTATTATGGGGGCTCGCCTATTGTGGAGACTGGATAAATAAAAACACATAAGAAGCCCACGAAATGAAGTGGGAACATTTAGTGGGCTTCTTATGTTTTTTTGGCTTTTATGGCTAGGAAACGAGACCTTCTCTGGCAAGGAAGGAGTCCAGTCACACTAGCTCAGTGTGGATTGGTGGATGACTTCAAAAGCTTCTCGTTTCCTCGCGATATTTTCCTTCACCGTTTTAAGTCATCCTGAGCCATCATCACCATTAATAGGTAGCATAGACTAATGTGTTGTAGCATAACAAGATTGCACAAAAATATCCCAAACACAATACACAGCAAAGTAACTGTCACTGGCGTAAGACAACTGCAGAATGTAAAACTTGTATTTACCATTCCGGTAAGGAATCTTCACCTCCATCGCCTCCTACCCAGGTACGTCTATTATTGTGCCACTGCTTATCTTGATTTGGTCTATTGTTCGGTTCTTGTTGCCACCCCCACTCTGTTTACAAAGTTAAATAGTTTATATCATTATAATATATGTGTATCAATAGCAAAATTAAATAGCAGAGCATTCTTGCATCTAATAATTCAGGATTACTATCATTAGAACCCCCATTCAGTACACTCATTTCATTCTATGTAATTGTGATACAAAGAATTTATAAAAAATAACGGATACTATGAGATATACTACGATTTACAGAATCGAATTTGTGTTGTATGTATTTTAAAAGTTAATTGGCAAGTGTAAATTAACTAACCCCATTTGTCTTGAGGCCGCCTGGCTCCGTCTGACGACCGCCACTCTTCACCCTCTTCTCGACCTTGTTGTTGCCGCCAATTTGTGCTGGTTTGCCTCTTCCTAAAAATTAGAATAACATTCAGTTTAGTTTTATTTTTGTCACATACTCTTCTTTTATAATGGGTTTCATCCTACTCTTATTATTTTTGGTTTCACAAATTATCGAGACTGGTCTATTATTTTTAGTTAGTAAATCTTTATACATAAAAAAATTTACCGACTTTGAAACCACAATTAAGCACTCAAAAACGTTAAATAAGTTAATTTCATATTATAAGCGCTACTCACTCATCTATTCGAAGTCGGTACCAGTCAAAACAAAAAGCTAGTAGATAGACACTATGTACGTAGTAAGTAGGCATAGGTAAGAAGTATCTATCTACCACCTGTTAGACTTAAGAAGTATCTATCTACCACCTGTTAGACTTGGCTGGCACCGACTTTGTATAGATGAAGTAGCGCTTATAATAATTATATTAACTTATTTTTCGCTTTTGAGAGCCTATTTGTGGTTTCGTAGTTGGTTAAATTTTTTGTATAATAAGAGTTTATTTTACCCTTTTTAGTGCAAAAGTTTTCATTAATGCATTTACACAATGTCGTGTTGACAGGATCGAATTTCATAACTTTTGTGAAATCTACAACAATATCATCCATACAAAATTGTAGATTTTTGAAAACCACCCGGCCGATTTCGATAAAATTTGTACAGGACCATTCGGGAAGCATACCCCTTCGAAGCAAAAGATAAATTGGTTCGGGCGTTCTCGAGAAATCAGGTAATATACAGAAATAAAAAAATAAAATTGGTGGTCGAATGGATAACCTCCTCCTTTTCGGAAGTCAGTTAAAAAGAAATTACAAGCCCAATCAAAACAAGTCAATTATTACTGGAATTGTTAATTTCAGTAAATACTGACTGCGAAACCATGAATCATTCAAATAAGATGTTAAGGCAAACCTATTTAACTATATCATGTATAAGAAATATTATGATCATTCTACTCACATCCTATACTGTTGCTGTTTTGTTTGCCAGTCAGGTTGCTCCCCGTTGTTTGGTCTTGGTCCAGGTGATGTTTGATGATTGGTGTTGGTCCAAGGTCTCAAAGATTGGTTGGGATCATCATCCGCGATCCCACTACTAACAGTGCGCTGATTGGCATGCCACCCTCTAAAAATCATAATAGATTATCGATCAATTCATTTAAAATAACAAAAATATGAACACAATTTAAAATATATGTATATTGTATATTTTTATGAGCACTATCAAACTAATAAGAGTGATCGGTGGAAATAAATAATCCAAGATATTTTATTTTAATTTTATATGCATAACACTCCATTACACGCGCGGGGCGCCAAAGTGCCGCGGCCAAGAATGTTTGCTCATTATTTGACGCTCGATCTTGGGACATTGAATTACTATCGCTAGAGTCCTTCGTATGCGTCATTTCAGACCCACGGTATACGGACCCCTGGCCATACCCCCGGTGGTACCGTGGGTTTTTAAAAGTTAAACGGTACCATCAAGTATATGACAATAATAAATAATAGAAAATGCATATTCCAATAATGAATGCAAGTAAGTACCGTACCGTCTTCTGTTTACAACCTTTTTGGTTTTTAAAAGTGTGTTCTTATTTTTCTTCTTTCAAATGTCTAAAATTTTGACTTTAAAAACAAGGGAATTGTAATATTAATATTTTGCGAGTTCTTTCTGTACTTGTGAGAAAATACCATGAAAGAGGAAGATAAAGAAAAGTCAATGGAAATAGATTACATTAAAATAAATGGCGGAACCGCCCTTCTTCGGGGTAATTACCGTCACCATCGACACAAGATTTACACAGATGGGTCAACATTATGGCGGTGTTCAACATACAATAAAAGTAAATGTTGTGGTACTGTCAAAATTTCAAAGGTAATGCTGTAATTATTTTTTTAATAATTATTCCAGTTTTCAGAGTTTCGTACTAAGTAACTTACGTCTATGTTTCATTTTAGGATTGCATATTTATCAAAAGCAAAGATCATAGTTGTGAGTTTAATGGATTGAGTAATGAAATATTAAAAGAAAAGATAAAGCTGCGTGAAAGAGTGCTTAATTTGGATAAACCCATCGAACAACTATACGTCGAGAAAAAGAAAGCATTTAAAAATTCTGGACTGAATTTTGTGAATGGGGAATATCCTCGATATGAAAGCGTAAAGCACTTCCTTCAAGATACGCGAAACAAGTCAGCACAAGTTTCCAAAACTGTATTTCGGAATTTGAAAGAAATTGAAGTGCCCATTAAATATCATAATTTAACAGCGAGCAACACGGAAGGGAGTAGGCATACACGGGAGTCTATTAGAACGCATAACTTTTTGTTCCTAATTTACTTTGTCATAATGAATGTAGCATAATGTATAGTGTCATAATGCAACTTTCGCATAATCATTTTTTGGCGTCATGTGTTTTAAGCATAACAATCTATTGTACTACATTTTATTCGACTATCGATGAGACGCATAATAGTTTTTAAGCATTTTTTTATTTGTTCTATTTTTTTTAAGGTGCCGTTTAAATCGCATAATTTTTTTTTCCTAATTTACTTTGTCATAATGAATGTAGCATAACATATAGTGTCATAATGTAACTTTTGCATAATCGTTTTTTGGCGTTATGTGTTTTAATCATAAAAATCTATTGTGCTACATTCAATTCGACTGTTGCTCAGACGCATTTAGGCATTTTTTAATTATTTGTTGTGGTACGTAATATATAACCAGGTTATATAGGGTCCAGATCAGACTCGGAGCACCCCGACTCCACCTAGTCTTGTCGCTACTACCCCTAGAGTGTATTTAAAAAATGCGGGAGCCAGAAGCTCAAGGGAGGTCGCGAGCGAAGCGAGCCGGCGACCTCCGTAGTGGAGTGAAGGCCGAGTATGGAGAAGCAACACTCAGGGCTGACCGAAGAGCTTCTGGCGGGAGCCCACCCGGTGTCAAGTCCTAAAAACGTTATGTCTACATAAATTGGTACAAAAATTGTTATACTACTGCATAGTCCTGCATAGATATTCCATTAAATTAGTAGATACCTACATTACGAATAATAAATATTGTTGTCGAAGTACCCACCCGCATTTCACACACCCACGTATTTTATTTATGTTCGCTCTTTACACTTGTTTTTTAGTTAGGCGTTTAAAGTTTATGCCGTTAATCAGTATGTTTAAGTATTGTTATGCTTTTCTCAATGTGTGCCTTTAACCATTATGCTATTTATAGTTATGCGTCGAAACATTATACTAAGTTATCTGTATGCTATATATGGCTATGCGTTTAAACATTATGCTAAGTTATCGTTATGTTATATATGGTTATGCTAGTTAACATTATGCGAAGACAGTTATGCGTTTAGTTGTTATGGTAAATTATCATTAGTCCTAAAAACGTTATGCCTACCTAAAATAGGACAAAAAATGTTATGCCACCCCATATAGATCCGGCATACACAGCGTTTCCCCTCTGTCAAAGTACAAGTCCACGTGGACCATAGAGTTTGATAATATCCTGTGGCGTGAGGGCGGAGCTAGATTTGTGAATGGTGCTTTATTTTTTATGTGTTAGTGATTTGATTGTGTGAGTATGATTGGCAATGGATCGGTACAGGTATGTTTTGTTTGTAATAGTGCGGCTTTGCGCTAGTGTGCAACTTCCCCTCCCGCAAGAAATGACAGAAAGATTTGAACGATATTTTTTAGCTAAGGCTACTCCCTTCCGTGTTGCTCGCTGTAATTTAGTTTTAGCCGATTATTATTGCGAGGAAGAAAACAAACAAACCCGGATCATTGCTTTTTGCTCAAAGGAGTCTCGATTAATAATTCCGAATATAAAAGAATACTTTTTTGATGGTACTTTTTACTATTGCCCAAAACCCTTTGCACAATTATATAACAGTACCTGGGTGACCGAGCTTTGCTCGGTTTAAATACTAAATATACTTAGATACCTACAGATAAAAGACTCCAAGAAATATATTTTCTTAAAAAAAACGAATTGAAAAAAAAAGAGAACCCGTCTGGATTCGAACCCGGAGCTACTAATTCGTAACCGCTATGAGCGCCCGACTTCCCGTCTGAGCTAATTATGCTGTCACGTCACGCGGCGAAATTTACCTACATTCTAATGTCTAATGTGACAGTTTTTCACTGTCTAAAAACGCGCATAATATGCGTTTTTTTTTTAAATAAGACCTAGTTAGATCGATTTATCGTCCCTGAAATCCCCTGCATACATAATTTCATGAAAATCCGTCAGCCGTTTCCGAGATTTAGATTCCTCTCAACTGGCACGAGGCCAAAGCCGGGCTTCGTAAAAAAAGCACCCCTCTGGCACGAGGCCCGAATCGGGCTTTCTACGTGTTGTCGTATTTCGCGGGAATTTCTACAGACGCGTCTGTTCCTATCCCTTTTGCACCTATCTGATTAAATAGAGGAAAAAACAGGCTAGCTAGCAAGCCACAGATCAAGGTCAAGTGCGATACAAAATATTTGAACAGTCTTCAGTGTAAGTTAGCAGTGCGTGTTGTCGTGTGTGCCGTGTTCGTATGAAAGTATGTCGTAATAGGTGTGGTGTAAAATTATAATATGAAGACAAGGTATTTTATGGTTTTAATTTGTAAATAATATCTTAAGGTATAATATTAATACAAAACTGTATAGAAAAATAATAAAGTTTGATATGTAATCTTTATTTCTAATATTTTTCTGATTTTTTTTTATTTTCTCTAAGTTTACATTGTGCTCGTTTAAAGATTCAACTAAAATAGCAAATTGTTTTGGCAGCACTTTATAGCAAATTTTATAGAGAATCTAAATATTTATGGGTTTTCCTACAAAATTAACGAGAAATCGGCCAAATAGTGTAATATTGTCACCCCGCGGGGGGCGTGGTGGTGGGGGGCTGCCAGTCAACGGAGGTCGCGCGCGCGGGGTCCCGCCAGTTGAGAAGTTATATATATACATATTTATATAGGTACAAGAATTGCTCGTTTAAAGGTATAACATTCACGGTGACATAGGGAAACAATAGTGTGGAAACAATTAAATTAAGACCCTTAATCTTCGCACTAATGTCGGATCGAACTGAAAAAAGTTATACGATTTTGTTCAATATGATAAAATCGCAACTTCCAGAGTGGAGTCCACATAAAGTTCACACTGACTACGAAAAAGGTGCGATGAATGCAATTTTGAATGTATGTCCAGATATTACATTACGAGGGTGCTATTATCATTGGACTCGCAACATTTGGAAGAAAGGCAAGTCGTTACGATGCACAAAAACGAAATCTGGGCGTAGAATCGTTGCATTGGCCAGTGCCTTGCCGCTTCTTCCTGAAGACAATATTCAACAGGGTATGGACTACATAAAAGCTGAAGCCGATAACATACCAGAAGCATTTATAAAATATCTTGAATCGTTTTGGTTCATGGTCCATAGTCCGAAAATAATTAGTGTGTTTGGTGAACGCCACCGAACAACAAACATTTTAGAAGCCTTCCACTCAAAAATAAACAAACTGATTATAAAAACACGGTTACGTTGATGCGATTGCTTCACGTACTAGAGCAAGTTCACACTTTGGAGATGATTCCAAAAAAAAGACGCAAAGATCAAATCGTCAACGATGATTACATAATGAGCATACAGCTCCAAATCTATACTAATATTATAAAGAGGAAAGATTTGTATTTTTGTATTTTTGTATGTATGTAATAAACTCAAAAACTACTGAACCGATTTCAAAAATTCTTTTACCAAAAGAGAGCTACATTATCACTGAGTAACATAGGCTACTTTTATTACGAGAAAAAATTAGAATTACTTTCATTTCTTTACTAAAACCAACGCAAGGTATAAAAAAAACAGCCATAAAATGGCTTTCATCGCATACGCTGCGGAAAGTACCAATGATAGAACAAAACAATGTTCTACAATATTATAAAACGTATTAAAATCTACAAAAAACCTCGCGAGACCATATGTCTAACTACTGTAATTACGTCGCTACAACTGTTTTTTTATATTTTAAAAGAAGATAAAAATGCCGATCAAATTCAGACCATGTTATCCATACATTTGTATTAATTCTTATCCAAATAAACTATTTCGTATTCAAGATTGATTTAATACCTACTGATTCCTTTTTGAATTATTAAAATCGGACATTGCATTCAAAAGATATTACGAAGTTAAAAAATTCCATCCTGTCGAAATAATAATTATCGACGCGACGGGCCGGCGTGGCGCGCCGACTGTAGCGCGGCCCGGCGCAACGTGGCAGTACAATGCCAGCGATACAAATCAATGGATGTGCCCTGAGAACCTTGAAATTGGTAATAAATTGCGTCTCTGTGTGTATCGTAAGTGGTTTACAAACAACCAATCTACTTGACCCCTATAATCGCTAGCGGCGAGATTTGCTGTGGTTCTACTTATTTTGGTTGTTGACAACGAATAATGATAGGTAAAAACGTCCGGCGTCCACCGCGTCCTGCAACCGACTAGAACGGAAAGAGTGAGCTCACTCTTCCCAACTTTGACATGATTACGTGCGCTCTGAAGTTTGGGAAGGCCAATCTTGGGTTCTACGATCTATGGTAGATGTAGAATTAGGAAGAGTGTACAGCGTTCATCCTTCCCAGTCAGAGTGTTGTTATCTCAGAATACTTTTTTATCATGTACCGCGTTGGTACATGGTTCCAAGACTTTAAAATCGTGTAAAAGAAACTTACCAAGCCGCATGCCGAGACGGGGGTTTGTTACAAAATTATAGCCAATGGGAAATCCCTTTGAGAGAAGCTTCAATTTCCCGGTGTCCGTTGAGGCTGAGAGTTGTTTGTGGTAATATTCATCGATATAACTCAATAGATGTGCCCAGAGCACCTTGACATCGGTAATAAACTGCGTCTCTGTGTGTATCGTATCTGGTTTACATAAAACCAATCTACTTGACCCGTACAATCGCTAGCGGCGAGATTTGCTGTGGTGCTACTTATTTTGGTTATTGACAACGAATAATGATAGGTAAAAACGTCCGGCGTCCACCGCGTCCTGCAACCGACTAGAACGGAAAGAGTGAGCTCACTCTTCCCAACGTTGACATGATTGCGTGCGCCCTGAAGTTTGGTAGGGCCTATCTTAGGTTCTACGATTTATGGTAATATTATTATTTTGTTTCCGCCGTATTACATTACAGCTAGCCGTTTTGAAAAATAGTGCCTTTTTGTAATGCGGCGGTTCAACGATTAGCCGCATTGTCATTGCGATACGTTCTTCAATAAGGCGGCCCACGTTCAGCCGTATTGTATTACTGCTTATATTATAGGGTGACCAAATTTAAAAAAACATAATTTAAATAAACAAAATCAAAATTAATTTCATTCATCCGAAAAAACTGACCGATTACTTACGGTATTCCTTAATAATTTTTTTTACAACATTTTACCTCTCTCATAAAGTTTGAAAGCCCATAAATTGATATCGGTGACGGTACACCTAAGAAACATGGTGCACTTCCATAGACAAGGGTCTATCATCCAGATTTGACTCCGGGTGGGCTCCCGCCAGAAGCTCTGCGGTCAGCCCTGAGTGTCGCTTCTCCATACTCGGCCTGCGATACACTACGGCTACTTGCATGGCTTGCTCCACTCAGGACCTCCCTTGAGCTTCTGGCTCCCGCATTTTTTTAATACACTCCAGAGGTAGTAGCGCCAAGACTATATGGGGTCGGTGTGCTCCGAGTCGGATCTGGGTCTCATGTAACCAACCCGGTCCGATTTAGTCTTAACAAGGTGGACGGTGGAAACGAAATAGTTTCCAAGTAACACCCAGGGTGACAAGTGACACTCCAATAATATTGTGTACAATCCCTCCGAACTCCAGAAACCACTGTCACTTTAGCAATTTAGCAACACACTTGCAGTACCTATTCAATGCCATAGTTGTTGTTATGTCAGGCAGTGCCATGAGTGTTAAGAATCGGAACTAAAAATTGTGAAAGAGGCGGCTAATCTCTCGCTTTATTACTTAACGGCTAGCCGTGTTGAATGACGTATGGCGTCGAATTCATTCCGGCGGTTTTTTAATCAGCCGTATTCAATCCGGCTGATCGTTAAACCGCCGCTTTACAAAACGGCCCTCAACCAACTAAGCCACCAGGCCAGCCAGTTTAATGTTTTTACTCTTTAAAGTTTTGGTTTCTAATTTTGATAATTTGGAAAAATTTGGTCATGTACGTTTCATTTAGCATACCTACTTAACAAAAAATATTGACCCCGTGCGAAGCCGGGACGGGCCGCTAGTTGTAAATAAAGACATATCTGTAGGCTACGGACTAGAGAAATTGCGTTAATTACGTTGTACCTATACATTTTTTTTGTAGTGTGTGACATGTTGGTTTAGTGAAAAGCTTCAAAAAAGCTATGATTTGTTATACAAAATGTCTTTTTAGTTATTTTAGAATAATAAACATATTATAGTAATTGCCTATTTACTGTTAACACCGTGTTTTATCAGCCATGGCTGTTGCATCACAACACTAGTAGTCGATGGTACCGTTTAACTTTTAAAAACCCACGGTACCACCGGGGGTATGGCCAGGGGTACCGTGGGTCTGAAACGGTATGCGTTAAGTATCGCGTCGCCTGCGCCTGCGCAAAGACGTCCGCTGCACATTCATTTTAGTGCTGCAGTGGCTTCAAAATGTGACCCACGCGTGGAACTACGTGACTATTCTGCGTACAACGACGGTAAACCCTTTTAGTTATTTTGAGCAGATATAATTTCTCGTTGTGATTTTATATCTATTTTATTCATTTAAGGTATTAAAATTAAGGAAAAAAGGATAGTATGGACCGATAAAAACTTGTGTGGCTTCAGGAGTTTAATAAGGAAGAAAAAGCTGATGCAGAAGACCTGTTTAGTAGTGAGGATGAAGAAGACCACTGTATCGAAGAGTTACATTCAGTCAGAAAGAGAAAATGATGAATATGACCACTGATATCGGGGATATGCCTTGAGGGCGTGACCGTGTCGCCTCGATACGGTTAATATGACCGCAAAGCTCTGAAGCTACGTTGACGCGTTAGATATGGGTTAACGAAGTTTGCCGATGTGATATTTATTCGAACATTTATTCGGAAATTTGTCACCCCTGGAAGACAATATTCCGTGCAAAAGGACCAAAACGGCCAGATGTCTTTATTGCGGAAGGGCCAAAGACCGATCGACCAGAACCATGTTACCATGGGTTTACTGAAGGCGCGTGTGACGAAGTGTTAATACCACAACCACTTTCAATGCAAGAACTAAATTTGAAAACTTGTAATGAAATACTTTTTATTTCAAAAACATTTGGGGTTTTTGATAAGGAAAAGACTGAAAAAAGTGCCCACTGAGACAAGAAAATGTACAGAATGTTTAATTAATTGTTCCATTTATCTTATATAGTTAGAAATAATGTATAAAAACTAACCTTCCTGCTGATGTAGGTCGATTATACACTCTGGGTTTTGCTTTAGGGTCATGTATTATTCCCCGAATCTTGGAAAGGTCCGTGATGTTTGACCCACGACCACGCACATTAACAACATATCTGTCATTGGGAGATAATACACCCCCAGGGGGGGGTGGTCTGTTCATACTGTCTCTCTGAAAATTTAAACTACAATAAGTAATAATGTCATGATTTTTACATTTACCCCAGTCATGAGGGATGTTTATCCATTCACTGTTATCTTTCATATCGAAAATGAAAAGTAGATATACTGCAGTTATCTCACCGAGTCTTCTTCAAATGAGTTGAGCAAAGCGTAAGGTGGTTGTCCTCTTTGCACATAGAGTATGTCATTAGACTTCAGCTTTTCAGGAGCTTCAGCTGTTTGACGGTCGTACAGTGCAAGCATCTCCTCTCGACCATAACTGAAAACCAATGCAGTGTTCACTAACACAGTATTTAACAGTATTTATTTATAACTACCTTCAGGTTTATAGCTGTACTCAATCAGGTACAGAGCCCCAAATGGGTTACCCCATTTTAAAAAAATTTAAAAGTTAATTTGCAATGAAAAGTAGTTTCAAACTTTGCTTTTATCTAAATGTTTTGTTCAAAACTTTTTAAACTTTCTTTGTTCTTTGTAAACACGAGGTAAAAACAGTTTTAATTCAAACTCTTTTTAAACACATTTAAAACAACTTGTTTTAATCATGCCAACCCTGGGTCCAACACAGCTTACAACATATTAGAGACATTTTAACAATGCTT
This sequence comes from Ectropis crepuscularia, assembly GCA_963693475.1. NCBI lineage: Eukaryota > Metazoa > Arthropoda > Insecta > Lepidoptera > Geometridae > Ectropis > Ectropis crepuscularia. Next base: position 24,464,475 of record OY856338.1, read on the forward strand.
CTACTGCTCTATTTCCCACTATTATTTAGGTTGACAAGCTAAGTCTGTGTGAAATTGTAAGGATAATACTTACCGAAGTCTAGCCAGTATTGGTAGGGTGGTACTAGGTGGATTAGCAGAGGGGGTTCTTTGGGTCACCGCTGGTCCCCCCATCCCCGGTGGCGCCGCCGCTGCGCCCATTCCGCCCCCTTGGGCCCCTGGACTAGCACGAATTGTACGCTCCGGTGCCATATTTCTTAGCCACTCTGGACCAAACTTAATAGGTGTGGTACGATCACCCATTCTTGATGTAACAATGATTTACAACAATCCAAGTGAACCAACGATAGAGGCAGTAGCGGCTACCAGCTGCTGAAAATAAACAATTATACTGGGTAAATCAGTTTGAATTGTTGCTTTAGGAAGGAAACACTATATCAGAAATAGTTCACAACAAATATTGAGACATATACTTAATCTATGATTTGAAACAAAATTTGGAAAACACATAGAGCATTCGCAATAGAAATAATATCATGTAACTGAATGCAACATTAGGTCATGCATTAAAGAGTAACCATCACAATAATTCAGAAAATAGGTACTTTACAGTGAATAACTATTCATTTTGGAACCATCATGAGTGTTAAATTTTGTAAACTGTACATCACCAAAACTACTATGCAGTCAATAATTTCAAATTTTTGTTTTTGTGAATAATAAGGATCTGCACATCTTTTCTCAATATCTTAGGTTTCTTAATCATAGTCAGTCATTCATTGTAACAATCGCATGGTTGATGTAAAAAAAAGTTTTTTGTTACAACTCATATAACTCCTCTGAGAAACAAACGAAAATCAGAAAACAAATAATTGGCTGAGGAGAAGATGACAGTTTTCGAATTAGATCAACACAACAGCGCAACTTGACATCAAAGCTAAACAAAATAATCTTAGAAAATAATAGTAGGAATAGACAAAGGGAGTTGTGACTTTCCTTTGGGTCTAAAAAGGCTGCAGCAAAGGTTGAAGGTTGAGATCTTGATGGTATTAATTTACTGTAGTAAAACTCGCACTCACTAATGCCCAAGCTATACAAGGATAGTTTTTCAAGCTGGATAGCAAGCTAGTGTTAGAAAGTTAATACTTCTAGCTTCGTGTAGGCACCGCTACGCAACACTAGTTTTGTCTACACAATGCTAGCTTACTAACACTAACTTGTTATCCTAGCTTGAAAAAATTAGCCTCGTGTAGCTCAGGCATTAGGATTAATCTTTATTACAATAGCCATGTTGAATGTTTATAACTTCACTCTGGCAGATCCATATTTGAGCCTTTTTAGATTGCTAAAATGAAAAAACATCAAAAGCAAGCATCGCTATAGCACATACAGATATACACAACATCAATAACTACTGATTATAATGTCTTTATTAAGATACACAGAAGCAATATCATCAAGAAAATTTATGTTCCTAAATACAATGTCTATTAATGTCCAATTTATGTAGTCCGACTATTGGAATACTAATTCAGACACTTGAAAACTTTTACAGATTTTATTGTATACAACTTGTAGTCTTCTAACTGGAAGAGATTGCAGTCAGAAAAATCACCTGTTGTACACCAGTTTCAAAAAACTACTTTGTTATATACATTTTTCACGTGAACTCTTTTTATAAAATACTAGCAGCGCCCCGCGACTTCACCCGCGCAATTCCCGTTCCTGTTATGTTCCTGTGATAAAAAGAAGCCAATGCTAATTCTAATATCTACAAGGATATGTGTACAAAATTGCATGATGATCAGTCAAGTAGTTATCACGTAAAAGCGTAACAAACAACCTTACATTCACATTTTTTACATTAGAGATGAGTTTTGAGGGCTAAAAGGTGGCATAACAAAAATAGTACAGCTTTGCTATTGCTCTATGTAAAAGGTACAGATTTGAAGATTGCAAATTCAGGCATACTTAAAACAATTAAAGCAATTAACTGCCCAAAACATAAACAAAATCCTAAACACTCTTTATTGTATGTTACTGGAAAATATGAGAAATAATCAATTACAGCAGTATATTGTCGATTTTTTTTTTCCTCCCATCCTTTGGTCCATCAAGTAACCATTTTAATGCTGACATGTCAAACATTATAAACACCATTCAAATTGAAATTTGATTTGATTTACTGGACACACCACTGAGATACGAGGGTTGGTCAATAAGTCCGTGACTTTTGGTAGAAAAACATATTTTGATCAAAAAAACAGTTTTATTTTTCGACATAATCTCCTTTGAGTGTTATGCACTTTGCCCAAAGTTTCTTGAGTTTTTTAATCCCTTCCAAAAAATAAAATATCTTAAGGTATTCAAAGTAGGCATTTGTTCCAGCGATAATTTCCTCAATTGAATCAAATCTCTTTACACCAAGCCATTTCTTAAGGTTTGGGAACAGAAAATAGTCGCTGAGAGCTAAGTCTGGAGAATACGGTGGATGTGGCAGCATTTTGTATCTCAATTCGTAAAATTTTGCCATAGCGACTAGACACGTATGTACCCTTGCATTGTCTTGGTGGAAGAGCACTTTTTTCTTCGCCAAATGTGATTCTTTTGCTTTTAAAACTTGATCAAACTGGTCTAATAAGTTAGCGTAATATTCACCATTTATAGTTTTACTCTTTTGGAGGTAATCGATACGGATTATGCCACTTGTATCCCAAAAAACTGTAGCCATAACTTTGTTCGTTGACAGACACACTTTGGCCTTTTTCGGCGCTGATTCACCCTTAGAAACCCACTGTGTTGACTGCTCTTTGGTCTCCGGTGTATTGTAGTGGATCCAAGTTTCGTTCACAGTTACAAAACGGCGCAAAAATTCATCCGGCTTACGTTGAAACAGAGCCAAACACTCTTTCGAAGTTGTCACACGCATTCTTTTGTAATCGATTGAAAGCAAGCGCGGCACCCACCTCGCGGATAGTTTTGTCATCCCCAAATGGTTCTTTAAAATTGAAACAACTGAGCCGTGAGATATGCCTATAGTCTCTACAATCTCACGCACTTTCAATCTCCGGTCGACCAATACCACATCGTGGATTTTTTCTATTTTTTTGGTGTTGAAACCTAAATTGGAGGTCCAGGACGTTCTGCATCAATTGTGCTTGTACGACCACGTCGAAATTTTGTGAACCACTTTTTATCATTGAAATCGACGGTGCAGAGTCTCCATGGTATTTTTCTAACTTTTCTTTGGTTTGCGTAATGGTTTTTTTTTCGCAAAAAATAATGTTTAATGTGCACACGAAATTCACTCAATTCCATCTTGTTGAAAAAGCGCGCGCTTTTCTTTTTCCAAGGGCTGCCATAGACAAACCAAATTATAGAACGAGTTCAAACTTAGACAGCTAAGCGTCGTTGAATAGTTGTTAACCATACAGTATTTTTTTTTACAAAAAGGGCGGAAAATGCAAAAAGTCACGGACTTAGGGCTCCCGCACAAAACCACGAACTCGCATAGCATCAGAAATATCTGCGAATTCGCACGAATGCATCGAAAGAACTTCCGATTTGATTCGCATCGCGCATTCAGTCTAGTCTAGTCAGTTCTGAGACAGAAGAGAAAGACGCTCTTCAAATGAAGATATGCTCATTCTAAAATAATAAAAAAAAATCTTCTATTCTCAACCCTCACACTCACTTGCGAGTAAAATAGTTCCTATCAGCATTCATAATCGTAATATGTGTATAAAACCAAAAATTTTTTTTCTTTCATATCTACTTAAAAATAACAGCAGTACAACATCTTTTTGCGATCCATGTTACGCTTCCGAAAAACACGTCCAACACGGCTGCCTACCGTTGAAGGTATGGTTACCCATACCATAACCAACGGTTTGCCGCACGAATTCGCATCGCAAGTTTCTCGGATGCGGCGTCGCATCGCATCGCGATTTTGTGTGGGAGCCCTTATTGACCCGCCCTCGTATCACAGTACAAAATTAATTGCCATAAACATTTCCCAATTCCAATAATGTAATTGTTTTTTTTTACCTTATTGTTTTCATTTCGTGATTTAAATTTACAATCTAAATAAATGTGACGTTGCCGGCGTGTAGTTTTTATTAAGTTAACACTTATTTTATGCTATGGAGTCCAGAGACAGAAGTGGCGCCGTCTTTGGTGTAACACTGTTAACTTGCTTTGCTTTGTGATTAGCTAGAGTAACCTTCGTTGCCTTGTGATTGGCGAGAGAGTTTCGAACTTTGTCCGCGGATGGCGCAGGTGTGAGTGCGCAGCGGAGCTCGGCAGCTCTGAGAGCTCACTTTGACTGTGGACTTTTGAGTTGGACTAGCGTAGCGTACGTTACGAAGTGGAACGCGTTGTCTCCATATTTAAAACTAAACGCTAAACCTTTATAAAATTGCTGTTACGTAAATTCTTTAAAATAACAGTATTATAAAATTGTACGAGCAAAGGTCTGCGCTCACTTATACGACTCCGCTCCTACCCAACAAATACCATACACTCAAATATAGGTTTTATGCCACGCCCATTAAGATATAGTTTACATTGGCATCATAAATTAGCAAAAGGCTGTAAGCAAGCGGTCTGTGTTGCCATGCCATGCTAATTTGTGTTGCCAATGTAATCTATATCTTAACCATCATGGCATAAAGCCTATATTTAACTGTATTTTATTTGTCGGGTGGTAGCTTAGTCGTATAAGTGAACGAAGACCTTTGTGTGCACCTCGAACGACTTCACCCACGCCTCGCCAAAGAACACCTACATGTGAACCCGCGGCATTTTGATCCGACATCAGAAGTGGGATTCGAAGGGCATCTATAAGGACAACGATCTCAATTATTTGCTACTATTTCGAGTCCTGTCAGCTTCATAAACTTCGATAACGACTTCGACGCACCAGAGCTCGGCAAAGTTCATTAAAACCCCGGAGTTAAGGATGCGGACATTGAAGGTTGGAACAAGCTCCCTGAAATTGATGTTACAAACAACAAACAAGAGCTTAGAAGACATCGACTTACTTCTCGCTCTAACGCAATCTTTGAAAAGACGAGCAGCCACTGCACTTGTGTATTCTTCGAAGAAATGACTTGGCTACGTTTGAAAGTAAGTAAACTACTTGGAGTTAATGGAACGTGTTTCCCGCGTGATAATGCAGGAAGATGTTATGATTGAATTTATAATATCGGTTCGGATTAGATTAACAAGATCCCAATTATTTCGAAAATTTTGCGACATTTTAAGTAAGAGAAATCAGGGTAAATTTTTTTTAATCAACGTCCTTTAAAGTCTACAAAGTTACGATTTAATGGCGATTGGCCTGGCTGATAGCTAACAATAAATAAAATCGACAATAAAAGGTGGATCGCAAGAAACTCCGTGCATGCATCTTCTACATCAAAGGAAGGCGTTGAAACGAGATCCTGCTTCGCGTGTGGCAAGCCAGGCCAAATCACTCCTGTCTACCCGGTGAGGGTAGTCAAGGAAGTCTGCAACTGTGAGGTGTTCCCTGGTTACATCATCGGGTGAGCTCGTCCAATTTTAATTTAGTCTTTCTGTGTGCTCTAAGATTGAATGAAATTTTATGGTAAGGCTTCCTAATACTAATCGCAATGAAAGAAGAAGAATCCAAGAAGAGAGTGTCCAACGGAGCACCAATAAAATTAGATAGTTGATCACCTAAACAAATTCTACTAGAAATATGCGGTGCTGAGAAGTAATATTGGTTTAGCTTAAGTTTCAGAAATGATAATGGAGATGAGACCGTGACTGCGGTTATATTATCATAGTGTCAATCAATGATTCATCATTTACCACAAGTGATACTACCCATGTCAGTATGCAGTGATACTTTAATTGCCACTTTGGATAGTTCTAGGTTTAAATCACCCTGTTAAGGGCACTTTTTAAACTATTGCTTGCAGAAATATGTGGTTATGAGTTTTTAAATACCTACTTAGTAGCTTTGAGTTATCTAAGTACCTTAAGTAAAACCTTGGTGACTCAGTGGCTAGAATATTCAAACTCACAATCTTGGGGGCATAGGTTCGAATCCGGTTTGCACCTTTGAGTCATTTTCGAAGTACAAATGTACTAGTTTGTCCAGAATGAGAAAATTTTGTGAGCTTCTTATGCTTAAGTACTGGTTGGAGGACACTTTCAATGTGTGGAGAGATATAGTTGGAGGGATACAGTTGCCCAGGCCATACGGTCTGTTGTGATGGTAGTAGATTGAGGGGTGCTGTTGTGCAGACTGCACTGCTCTGGTGTTTATAGTTTTATATTGTGGTGCCATGTGTCTCGCCCATACACGAAAAGTCCTTGGCTAAAAATTCTCTGATACTGGCAACATTACAATTACTAATGACTACGTCAGGATGAATGAGCGATTGTAAGTAGTCTTTGGTCGTGTTTCAGAAGCTGAAAAGGATAGCATGTGGACGTGTGAGTTGTCAGTCTGGCTGTGACGCTGCCGGCGTGTAGTTAAGTGCCACTTATTTGATTCTGTGGCGACCAGACACGGAAGTGGCGCCGTCTCTGGTGTAACACTGGTAACTTGCATTGCTTTGTGAATCGCTAGAGTAACTTTCGGTGATTTGTGATTGGCAAGAGAGAGTTTCGTACTTTGTCTGGGGTTGGACTTTTGAGCTGGACGAGTAGAATGCCTAGTCTCCGTTTTTAAAACTAAATGCTAAATCTTTATAAATTTGCTGTTATGTAAATTCTTTAAAATCACATTATAATCACAATGTATGAGTTATGTCTCATTCTCCTCGCCTGTTTTCACCCATGCCATCCCAAAGAACACCTTCTGATGTGGCCCCTCGGCCTTCTATTCTGACAAATGTCGGTTTTTATATTGATATGCTTTGTACATGTTTATTTTCATAAGTTATACATAGTGCATATAAATATTAAGAGGAGTGCTTTTTAGCACTTGTATTCCACAAATCTTGATAACAGTTGTAAATTTTTTACTGCATTTTACTAGGGTAATATTGAATTAATTGGGATATAACCAATATAGTTAATATTATTAGCAGAATTGAGTTAAAACCTTGGTATACATTTTATACTAATTAATTGTGATTTTTTTACCAAATATATTATTGTTTGACATTCAATAATGATTTATTGTATTGTAATGCATTTGGTCTAAGAACTCACGGAGCAATTTTCTTCCGCGCCCGCCGCGGTTCTACTAATTGCCCGCCGGTGTCGCGCAATAAACCGAGCGGACCGCGGGCGGAAAACGCGTTGTGAGTTGTGCGTTCATACTGTATTCTACACAAGCTGTAGGCCCGAGAAAACCGCTCCGTGAGTACCTTATACAAAATGTTTATGTGATGTGTTACATCATGATCACAATATGATATTAGCATTACAAAGGTAGACGGTGTAAACTCCATGTAACGTGATTTAACGATAAAGTCCCTAAAGCGTCAAAATTACTAAGCTTTGGTTGGTTTAATTTGTAATCCATACAATGATTCACTCTATAAAGCATTACACCCACTCTTGATTACACTCTTGATAATGACGAAAATGTCAAAAATAATGTAGGTATTTATTTATTTATTGAATAATAGGCGAGCAGCATTAGCTGATATGCCTATATCTCAGTGTTGAAATAACAAATTATAGGTAATTGTCTGTTAAAATGATTTTCTCTTTAACTAACCTTTTGTCCAATCTGTTCTTGAAAGAGTTTAATGACTTTGCTGAAATAACATCCTCAGGCAACCTGTTCCAGTTGTAAACCACTCTGTTACTGAGGATGTGATGTGCAGTGTTTGTCAGTGATGGTGCGTGGGACAACTAGGACTTATGACGCCGACTGTCTCTCTTAAGGTATAAGTACGCGCTGAGACCGCGACGCGAGACCGTGACCGGAGACCGCGACGCGAGACCGTGACCGGAGACCGCGACGCGAGACCGTGACCGGAGAACGCGACGCGAGACCGTGACCGGAGACCGCGACCGGAGACCAAGACAGGCACTTAACACTATGGAATTGTATGGGCGTCAGTTCGCGCCGCGACCTGTCTCGGTCTCCTGTCGCGGTCGCGGTGCGAACTGGCGCCCATACAATTCCATAGTGTCAAGTGCCTGTCGCGGTCTCCGGTCGCGTTCTCTGGTCGCGGTACCGATACCGCTACCTTTATACAACAAAAAGTACTTTTAAAGTTGCCAAAATTAGTAAAAATTGTGCTGCTGTGCATGTTTATTTGTCACTTTGTTATCCTAGACATTCAACTTAACTGTCGCCTTCATATTTAAATACTAAACTTTCTTAGACATCCATTCTTTTGTTTACAAATTCGTATTGTTTGCTTGTGTAGACTGTAAGATACAAATAAAATAAATAAAAAATCAACAAAATCACTGGTGCAACAAAAGACATCAGACAAAAATAATAGACTATACGCAAAAGCATTCAAATAAGAATTGTTTTTATGTCTATTTAATACAGACTATTATGTCTATTTGCTACTTTCCATTTAACAACAACTCTCTATAACATCAAAATATACATAGTCCCTGGAGTGTTGTTATATAGAATTTACACTGTATGTAATATATTATTTATAATTTTGGATTGGGATTAAAGAATTGCATCTTGGATAAAAAGAAGAATGACCCTTTATAACCTAAAAAGATAATAGTTCCAAAGAGCAGGCAAAAATAAAGCAGAGCTAATTTATATTTTGACACTAATGAGAAAGTTTTAAGACTAGTACAAAGGAAAAGTTTATTTCATAAGTTCATTTATGGTCAATCACTGGTTTTTGTTGCAATCACTGCAAATGTCTGTCAATTAGTAACAGATATTAAGAAAGATTGTGCAACCTAAAAAAAGCAATGCAAGTAATGATACTGCAGCAGTGATATCTCAGTGAGTTTAAACATGTGTCAATGTTATTTATACTCAATGGCCAAAAGAATCAAAGAATTTGGGAAAACAAAAAGGCTCTTCATAACAGTTTCTTAATTAAAATATGAAGAGAGCTTTTTTGTTTCAACTAGCAATGTAACCCTACAGGAAGTAAGACATTTGTGGTGTATCAGCATGTTGTTTATAATGTTAAGTATACACACATGATTATGTATTATTGTATTAGTGGCATCGGCGCGACAATAATTATTGGGCGTAGTACGCAATACAATAACACATCCATCTACGCTTCTACGCTTAGTCGATTTACAACCTAATTGTATACTTACGAGCAACCTTCAGTTAAGTGTAATGTTTAAAAAAGTAACTAAATACAGCTTGAGCCACACTACAATTACTTATGAATAGTTCAGATGTGGAATTGCAACCACACTACACATTGAACACAAACCTATTTGGTTCAAATCACAATTGTATAGCTGTAGAACAGGTAGCTATATTGTTTACTTTGCAGCACATATCTCGGATAAAACTTACGGAGACAAAACACACAGAGCGAACGCAAGCAGTTACGTAGATCCACGATCACACCAAACCGAACAGATTGCATTTGGTTCAATCGGACCCGAACAAGGTGGCAACAGGCAGTATTAATTACTTTCTAAATAAACACATTGACCATTTGTCCGTCATCACACTTCAATTTATACTAGTGGTACAAATACTATTACGTTAGCAATGAAAATAAAGCATAATTACCAAAACTTTGAGTGATTTAAATTCAGGCAAGAGGCGCACACGGCGACGAAGCAATATGGCCGACCAAAGTGGAAAAAGTTTTTGTTGGATTTTGGCTTTGCCCAGGACGAAACGTCAGTCATCTCACCAACTTCTTTTATTGATATTACTAGCCTGGATACATAGGCATATAGCCAAGTCTATTTTGTATCGATAATAGCTCTGCACCCGAGCCCTGAAATCAGAGGATATTACGATAAAGTGCGTAAGTGCGAATATTGCATCAATAGTCAATAGGTCAACCCTACCCTTATACCCTTTCTCCAAAAATCTGGACGGCATTCTGTCAGTGTTATCAACCATACGATATAAATCGTATATATACGACTTTTTGGCTAAGGTCCGATAATCGACGTACGAAGTACGATCGCGTAATCGAAATCGTACACAAAATATTCTCTTCATTTATCTATATTAAAACAACATTTTTTTGTCGTTGTACAATAATTAAAAACATAAAAGAAGAATGAGCCGTTTTCCGACGAGACAAAAAGATATGGTTTAATAAAACGATAATAGGAGGCGCTTGTAGGTCTTTTGGTTTGTTGTCAAAAGCGGTAGGCATAATGGGACTCAATTCATTCAATTTGCGAAAGCACGACTTCTAGTTATAAATAATAAACTACTTTATCCATGTACGCATTTTATTTGAATGAAAACTATATCAAAACATCAACATTTCAAAACAAATTCGTAAACCTGACGAAAGACAAAATATATATTTTTTAAATTTATTCTTGGCTATGGATACTAATCCTTCAGCCGAGAGAGTATCTCTCTACTTAGTCTGTGGATAAAATATTGTCCTGTCAGTGTTGCTATTTATATCTTTGAATTTTCCTTCTACTTTGGCTTAGTTGGTGTCTATTTCTTTGGGAGTTCTAAAGATTTTTACTGAAAAGGGATTGTGATCAGTAACGGTTTTTATTACATTATCAACCTAATTAGCTATTTTTATTCCCAATATTTTAAAAGTTTAACACAATATAAAAATTGTTTTAGTATTAAATTCCTTAATGTATTCAGGGTTTTTATAGAAGGTAGACATACCAAACTAATCAGCTAAGCTAAAAAGAGATGTATCTAAATTTAAGTACATAAATAATTGATGTGTTAACGAAAACTCTAAAATTTTAAATTATCACAAATAATTTAGATTCGATTTTTTCCCTGAAAACGGGTAGGGTCTCTATAGGGATTACACTGTTGAGAGTATAAATATGGTAGAGACAGATCTATCTGCATCTCGAACAATCGCCATCTAGTGCGTCCGTTGGAACTATTTTTGTCTCGTCGGAAACTCCCTCATTGAATGGTATACTCATTTTATTATTATAAAAACGTGATGGTGTGTTTCGTTCCGACTAACTGACTTGATGCGCTCTAGTGGTTATCGCAATGCAGTTTATTTTCCCACGCGATATGAAAATGAGTCTACTACATCTGTAGACTGTATTGTTACTAATATAGGTACCTACCGGAACAAAAAATAATATTATAGTACCTATAGCTACATGTATATCCAGTGCCGGAGCTCTAGGGGGGGCAAGCCGGGGCCCGTGCCCCGGGCGGAACGTCCAGGGGGCGCCAAATCTAAATAAAAAATAGACCAAATGTGCAACTCCTAATCATTTACTTAAATTTGACCACGAAAAAAGTTATACTAGCACAAGTACATCAATTTTACTGTGATTATATCAACTCGAATGATACCCAGGTGTACAGCACACGAACCACGTTATACGCGGGGTGCGTGGTGCGTAGCCATACATAGTTCAAAATACGCTCCCGCTCGCCTGCATAATCCGTACATTTCAGCGGCAAAGTTCCTGGAAAGACGGTATAGAGCCAGCTTACCAACCGCCTAACTGAAATTGTCTTAACTTTGACTTTGCTCACTCTTTTTTTTGCTTGAAATTATAGAAACAGCAATAGCAAAGCTAACGCAGATTTAGTTAAGCGGCAGTCCCGTAGGGCCACCGTAAGTGGGCGTCCAAAGCGTACCTCGCACACGGGCGTCACGCCACACGCCCCAGTAAAGCGACTGAGGGACTCATCACATATTTCAAGGCATCGTCATAATCATAATATCCAATCCAAAATTATCATCATGAATTCTTCTTTCTTTATTTTGGGGGAAGCTAGGCACCGGTTTCGAGACGAACCTCTTTACTGGGGCTGGATGCCTGGAGACACTCCTGGGAAAATGTGGTACAAGCACGGCATGGCACGGGTGAGCGGTGAGCATCAGCACATTTGCTCCCTTGACGAAACTATTTTCTTACCTGTGCCTTAACTTTCTCGTAGGCTGCGACAGGGCATAGGAGATCGAAATTTTCTAGGTTGAGTCTCCTATGGAGTCATCGCCTCTTTTCTTTCTTCCTGTTCAGCCAGGAGGAGATCACGAAGGAAAGTACGCTAGGTACTTACATCAGGATGGCATGAATGGTGTGGCGCGATGTTCTGTAAGTGTGGATGTGGTCCATAGTCTGCGTAGTTAAGCACACCGCGTGACAGACTAACTACACCACCACCGTTTCGATGTTCAAATCTTGAGCGACCACAACATTTCGTAAGTATCGGCTGGCTTCTGGAATCATCCTCAGGGTGATATTGTACATTAATTGAAGTCTATTTCTTTTACTAGTCGCACGATAGGTAAGACGCGTACGAATGTAGATCTAGAATATGCCCAGTTTTTTGATTTCCAGATTCGAAGCAGCAGCTTGGAGCCCCAGCAACACCAGACCCGCCTTCGCTTGCTAGACGTCGTAACTGGTTTGAGAGTGCATGCTCAAATCTGCGTTGATGTAGGCGCTCATTTGACTGTGCGTTCCCACCCGATGGCCTGTTCTCGAAGTTACAGTAGTAGGTAGTAGTGATAAAGATGTATTCTTGTTAGACCTGTTTGTAGTGCAGCCGTTTTTCCTACAACGTTACCACATTTACAACGCTGCACCATCTGTCGATCCATCCTGTCTGTGAATCGTGAAGCTTCTGTGTTCCAGAAGCTCTGTTAGCTGCAATCTGTGTGTTGCGTGAGTATGTATGTATGCGCTTTCATCGGCAAAAAGAGCCTTTGCCAGGTTCGGTAGTACGATTTACCTTGCAAGTGTTTTTTTTTAAATAAATATTGGTGGACAATGCACACACAACACCATCTGACCCCAAACTAAGCAAAGCTTGTATATGATGGCGGTCAGATAGCTGATATAATACCTACTTATATAGTTTTAAATACATACTTATAATACACTAGCTTTTGCCCGCGGCTTCGCTCGCGTTTTATAAGTCGTTGGCGTAAGGCCTAAGTTTTTGTAAATATGAAATTTTAAGTTTCTAGCCCTATGGGTTCGCCCTGTGCGCTTACGTAAAACTTTCATCCCCTATTTTACCCTCTTAGGGGTTGAATTTCGCAAAACCCCGTCTTAGCGCCTACCTACGTGCTAAAAGGCAACTCCATGCAAAATTTCAGACTCCTAGCATGTGTAGTTTCTGAGATTTCGTGATGAGTGACCTTTCGCTTTTATATATATAGATATTAAAAATTAAATTATCTGTGCCTATATTAAAAAACTACTTTTTGTAACTTAAATATAAATGTTAGACATATGCTGTCGTTGACTTTTTGTAGGCATTTTCAAGCTCCATATATTTTCTGTAGAACTCAAAAATATATCTTTCATAGTTAAGGCAGCGTTCGTAAGAAACGCTTTCATTCGACCGTTTTTTCTCCGATTCACTTTTGAAAACGGACTACCACGTAAAAGCCTTTTTATTTTTCGGTTTTTGACGTGATAACGTCTTATAATTCGATGAAGCCGGCTGCTCGCCCACAAAACATGACGTCATGTACCGTTACCGCGTTACCGTCGGTCGTTACCTCGCCGCATGTTTGTTACAGTTGTATTAATTATTTCGACCAGTAGTTCAAGCGGGGATGTAGCTCAGTGGTAGAGCGTTCGCTTTGCATGTGAAATGCCCCGGGTTCGATCCCCGGCATCTAAAAGCTTTTTTGCATTGTTTTTGCATTGTTTTGATTGAAAATGACTAAATTATACTGATTACTTTTTACGTACAAATCTATTAAACAAATGAAATTAAAATTTTCTTTTGAAAAATGCTACCATTCCATCAGTATTTTCTTAAGACGTTGTCACGTTCTATCGTCAGTAAACCGACTTTACAGACAAACATTTTTTTATTTAACCTATAACACTCATCAATAATGTGGCTTTCTATTGGTGAAAGAATTTTTAAAATCGGTTCAGTAGATCCCGAGATTACCCCTTACAATTTAACAAACACACAAACTTTACTTCTTTAGAATATTAGTAAAGATAAAAACACCCAGACACAGTTCAAATATTTGAATTCATCACACAAATATTTGCACTGGGTGGGAATCGAACCAACGACCCTCGGCTTCGCAGGCAGAACTACTACCCACTAAGCCACGAGGCCAGTCGATGTTCCATATTGAGGGAAAATGTCTGGTTTGAAGAATGCATTGAGTGGCCGGGCCAGACACACCAAGCTTTAAATAGGCATCATTTTACTACCAGCAGTAGGTATACCGTCGTAGTCAGGTGACTTCTTCATCTTAAACTCGTCCTGACTCTGATGATTTCTATAGTGGTGATCAAATTATTTCTGTTCAATGGTGGTGCCCAAGCCCGAAGGTCGAATGCGTCTTACAACTATTGAAGTTGTACTGCACTCGGGTGACAAAACAGGTAGCAGCAAGCCTGTTAATAACATTTAGCAAACATTTTTTTTCATTTTGATAGGCAGTTGATAATTTAGATATCGGATAATGGTCAATATAACCGGCATCCACAATATAATACAAGCCAAAATAACAGAAAGGAATGAGCTGGCTGCGCCCGTGCTATGTTTGGCTCATTTCAGTTTATTATTGGTAATTTTAGAGCTCTTTGCAGAGTCCGTCTGGGGAAGCCCTACACCTTAGCCACTTATTCTATTGTCAATCAGAAGTGTACAAACATTACTGTGTTCCGATTTAAAGGCAATGTTTCCAGAAAAATTACTGGGCTAAGAGATAAACCACCTTACATATATCTCCGAGTGACGAGCGCAGTGTAGTGCTAGGTAATGATTAGGATTCTTCATGTTCCAATAGCAACTGTGTCACTGTGCTGTGTGTGCTGCATGTCAGTGATACACTTGTGTCTTGTGTCCTATTCTTCTTGTCACTTTATTCTAAAAAAAACTTAACCAACCGTAGCCAACATCTTGCAGGTGTTCATTGTGCCTCATCATGCTAAGAAGCCATTAATCTATTTGAACTGTTTCAAAAAATATATTGTTTTGCCATCTTGTTGTGTGATAATAGGGTTATCACCGGAGATAGAAGAGAGGGCTACTACATGCGCTACTGTCTCTTTTGAGCAATGTGTGTAGTCAGGGGAAAGGGGCTAGGAGACTGGGGAAGGTTACTCAGCTGATATTCTAATCGGTCAAGTAAAATTCCTAAGGCTTCCAGACAACAGAGGTGGAACCGCGGCTATCATTAGCAGCGGCGTGCGTGAGAGAGATGTTAGTTGCTTGGCTTCCATACTAGGTACAAGTTTTTAAGCTTTGCTTAGTTTGGAGTTAGTCGGTGTTGTGTAAAGTGTTCACCAACATTTATCATTACCAGAACGTCATTCGAGCCAAATGCGGGGGTTTGCAGGCCCGCAAAGGCGGTACTTGGCAGCGTCGCGGTCAAAATCAGGGTGGTTTTAGTCGGTCGGGGCACCATGTCCGTCCGTGGTGTCGAGCCCGACATGCCCCTGCATAGTGGTCATGATGGAATAGATGCATTGACCTCCCCCCCACCCCACCCAAAAGAAAAGAAAGAAAAATAAAAGCTAAGTGGAGACTTTTCAGATTTTGCCCCGCCCAAAAAATATTGAAGATCCGGGGCTGTGTACTATATCGGACCATGACGCACAACTGGTCAACATTGTATCACACAAAAAGCTTAAAAGCTTTAGAGAAACACTTTTTTACCGACAATAAAATAATAGAATTCTGTAATGCTATTTGAGACGACAGTTTTCGGAGTTTTCTGAAATTATTATGCAACAAAAGAAAACATTTAGAGACGAACTAGTGAAAGAAAGAATATGAAATTAAATTTATTTGGTTCAAGAACACAGTTACTTAAAAAAACAGGTTAGTGTTTACTTATCATGAAAACAAAATATGTTGAGACACATGTACACTGATATCCACACTAGGGCAACCTGTGTCGTGGGCACCAGGCATAACGATTGCATATAACAACATTTTTGAAAAACTTATAAAAAAACAAAAACATTTATTCTATTATTATAACTATGACGGTATAATGAGGTGGTTTCCGACTAGACAAAAATAGTTCCACCATACGCAATAGATGGCGATAGTGTAGATTCAGCAAGATCTGTCTCTACCATAGATTCTCAAAAGTGTAGTCACAATGAAACCCTTCCCCATTTTCAAGGAAAAAGTCTTATCTAAATTATTTGGGATAATTTAAAATGTTAGAGGTTTCGTAAACACATCAATTATTTATTTTAGATAACTAAATTATAATTTTCTTCTTAGCTCAGCTGATTAGTTTGGTATGTCTACCTTCATAGCTGGGCACCGTTAGTCAAATAGTTAACTTCGTTAATCGTTAATCCGTTACAAAAAAAGTTAACTTCGTTAAACGTTAAAGCGTTACATTTCTTAAGAATTAACGGAAGTTAACGTTAATCGTTAATCCGTTAATATGCGTATTGGATTTTCATATCGTTGCGTTAGTAAACCTATAAAACCTGTTGGTTTAGGTTCTGGAAGTTAACAGGTTAGGAAAAAACCAAATACTTGTAGAGTTTAATTTTATTATTGAAGTAAAAACTTCTTTAGGCGCGCCGAGACAGATTTTTCGTGGGCTGTGAATTGAATTCTAGCGTCACGCTCGGGTATGATAAGAAATCTTCGGGTAAACTCGGGACCATGACTATTGGCCATCTATAAATGCGTCAGCCAATGGGAAATGCTAAAAAGGGCGTGGCCTGGCCATCATGGCATGGCCATCTAGAAATGCATCAGCCAATAAAAAATGCTGCTGCTTTTCTAGATGGCCATGCCATGATGACCAGGCCACGCCTTCCGGTTACACCCGTGTAATTTCCAAGGTAAGCTATAAAATTCTGAGTTATAAGTTTTCACTTCTATCGGCAGTTTCTATGACTGCCAATTTTTGAAGTGAAAACTTCTTTAGGCGCGCCTAGACAGATATTTCGTGGGCTGTGAATTGGATTCTGGCATCACGCTCGGGTATGATAAGAAATCTTCGGGTAAACTTGGGACCATGGCTATTGGCCATTTAGAAATGCGTCAGCCAATGGCAAATGCTGAAAGGGCGTGGCTTCGGTATCATGCCATGGCCATCTAGAAATGCATCAGCCAATAGGAAATGCTAACGCATTTCTAGAAGGCCATGTCATGATGACCAGGCCACGCCCTCCGGTTACACACGTGTAGTTTCCAAAGTAAGCCATCAAATTCTGAGTTATAAGTTTTCACTTCTATCGGCAGTTCCTATGACTGCCAATTTTTTATTTATTTAAGGGGGCGCCTTAAGCCAGAAAACGAAAAAAGGACATTTTCGACGCCGCTCACTGAAGTTAAGAAACTAAAAGCTAAGACAAAAAAAATATTGACGTGTGGGTACAATCAAGAAGAAGCACAAAAACCGAATAGAATTTTAAAAATAGATCAGAGTTTTTTACAATAAAAAAATAAAAATGACACCGAAAAAACCCGTTTTAATTCGAGTACTCGAAATTATCAGCGATGACCCAACATTATTTTTTGGTTATAAAATTCCTATTTGTACGTTCTAGTAAAGTAACCGAACACTTTTTTAAATTTATGTTTAGTTATTGAGTAATTAAATAAAACTTGGTCAAAAATGGACTCCTGATTAAATATTGATTTTTCCTCCAAACTGTGTCATGCTATTCTCGACATTATGTTCATCACATTAAGAAACGGGTCGCGCGGGTGAAATCTGATTTTTCCCTTGCTTCAGGCGCACTCTTAATTTAATCGTCGGGCATAATGCGCATAGGTATCTATTTTCCCTCATGAACATTAACATGTCGAAGTTCTCGTCTTTGAGACGAGAACTTTCGACTGCGCTTTGTGTTAAAATGTCTTTACCAGTGTATAGCAGACGTTCAACTGCAGCGTTTGAGGGCGGTTTTCCAAATTTCAACCCAATCCTTTCCCGTTCCCAGACGTTCTGACGTGATGAAACAACAAACATTACAAATTACAACATCCAAAAATTGCCATTGCCATTGCCATTGCCATAAATAAGAATAATGTTTCATAAAAGTGCTCGCGGATGTATGGCCGCTATAGGAAATGGCGCCACTAGTACATACAAAGAAAACCAAAAAAAAAAAACTTTGAGGGGCCATAACTCAGCTCCGATACAGTTTGCCCCTAAGGTAAAAATAATGT
This sequence comes from Ectropis crepuscularia, assembly GCA_963693475.1. Taxonomy (NCBI): domain Eukaryota; kingdom Metazoa; phylum Arthropoda; class Insecta; order Lepidoptera; family Geometridae; genus Ectropis; species Ectropis crepuscularia. The sequence continues at coordinate 24,482,677 of OY856338.1, forward strand.
ATCATAAAAGTGCTCGCGGATGTTTGGCCGCTATAGGAAATGGCGCCACTAGTACATACAAAGAAAATAAAAAAAAAACTTTGAGGGGCCATAACTCAGCTCCGATATAGTTTGCAGCAAATCTGATTGCACAGGTACCTTTAAATAAGAATAATGTTTCATAAAAGTGCTCGCGGATGTATGGCCGCTATAGGAAATGGCGCCACTAGTACATACAAAGAAAACCAAAAAAAAAACTTTGAGGGGCCATAACTCAGCTCCGATACAGTTTGCAGCAAATCTGATTACACAGGTACCCTAAGGTAAAAATAATGTATCATAAAAGTGCTCGCGGATGTTTGGCCGCTATAGGAAATGGCGCCACTAGTACATACAAAGAAAACAAAAAAAAAACTTTGAGGGGCCATAACTCAGCTCCGATATAGTTTGCAGCAAATCTGATTACACAGGTACCTTAAGGTAATAATAATGTTCCATAAAAGTGCTCGCGGATGTATGGCCGCTATAGGAAATGGCGCCACTAGTACGTAAAAATAAGTAAGTAAGTAATGCCTTCATCTAATATACGTGCATATGTATTTATTTTTATCCATACATATACATTGATAACGTTTATTTAAATACATATCGACGGTTAAAAGGAAGTTGGGCATAAGCGACATTTTGGTCAAAAATCAGTTTTAAATGATGAATCTGCTCTTTCGAATGAGCTGACTCCCATAGCTCTACGATGACTTTTTTGGCGCTTATGCCCGAGCAAAAAACAACATTTCCCTTGTTATATTATTCGTAACCGACGTAAATTCAGGTCATTTTGTCTATAAAGGTGCTTGTACCCCTGCAAAAAATATGTATTCTCGATTTATTGTCGGTAATGCTTTTTTACTTCATAGGGGTCTCCAGTTTTCGGTTGTTTATGCCTTCTAAGCTATTTCCTCAAAAAATACAAACGTTGTTTATAACCTATTTCCATTTAGTCATTGAACATAGCTTTGACGCTTGTACCCTTTTTCCAAAATTCATTTTTATTTTACTCTGTCGGTTATACCCTATTACCTAATTTAATGTTAATATCACGCTGTTGGTTATTCCTCACTTCCGTTATGAATATACACACATTTTTGTTGCTAATCCCTTATTACTTAAATTGAACGACATACCATGGTGTCGATTACAACCTACTTCCACGATCAACGATCAAAGTAATACGTCATTTATACTGTGATACACAATGAGGATTTCATTCCAAATCCGTGCTTATGACATTTGATATCACTAAAGTAGGTACACACGAAAAAGAATGTGGAGCAAGAGTTGACAAAGTGCGAAAAGGTCGAAACAGGAAAGTCATCCTGAATTGTAGCACAGAGGAAGACTTTGTCCTGGTCAAAAATCGTGTGCAGCAACACAAGTTTCTAAAGGTGAAAACCGTGAAAGCGGGTAATCCACAGATCATCATTCAAGACGTCTTGTCTTATCACAAAGATAACAAAATGGTGGAAAACCTTCTGGAGCAGAATAAACATCTGCTACAGAGGGTTGATTTGCAAGAGAGCGCGATCAGAGTGCTACACAGGAAAAAAAAGCGTAATTTACATGGGTGTCATCCACTGATCGAGGTCTCACCTCGCATTCACAGAGCGTTTTTGGACGCCGAAAAGCTCTACAAAGGACTCCAGACTCCAGACCAGTGGCAGACCATTCGCCCTTGGTACAGTGGTCCAAGTGCCTATGTTTTGGCCATACAACGGCGATCTGCCGGTAAAGGGATGTGTCCTGCAGACACTGCGGAAATAACCCACTTCTTGTCACAATGCAAGGCAAGTAAAGAAGACCTGCCACCCAAATGCAAGAACTGCACGATTGCTCATCCCAACAGCCCCAACAGAGAACTCGCTCACAACGCTTTTAGTAGCGATTGCCCTGAAAAGATAAAATGGGATGGTATAACGCGTTCTAGAATATCTTATTGCTATGTGGGACACAAAGGCGTAATGAAACAATATCCTGAAACTCGCGTTATCCAGTGGAGTTTAAACAGGCAAAACCAATTAAGGCAGCCATAATAGTTTTCGGTGTCAGGCTGGTGGTAATCCATGCCCCCCAATTTGTTACCGAAACGGGAGTGGCTATTCTGTTTGTCGGCACAGGCCTAAATCTGGGAGTATTTTCTGTGTACTTAGAAGGAACCAAAAAGTCGAACCGTTCCTCAGCAGGATTATGGTTTTCAGCAAAAAACTAGCGACAAATGACCTTATTGTTGCTGGTGGCGTGAATTCGTAGTCCCACTGGTGAGGAAGCACATCCCAAAATGAGAGAGAAGAAGCCGTAAACTCATTGTTCAACGAAATGGTTTTATTTATAATTACGGCGATACACCAACCTTCGAGATCGTTAGGGAAGGCAAACTCTGCACAAGCATAGTATATGTAACTATGTGCAGCGGGTCTCTCTTGGAAAAAATCGAGGGATGGAAGGTTGACAAAAGTATTACGACATCAGACCACAACGCAATCACTTTGGTTTTGCGCCTAGTTAAACCTTTCAAACAACAGATATCAATAATAACAACATGCAAATACTAAACCAAGAAGGCACAGTGGTCAAACTTTATGTTAAAATCAGTTAAAATCCTCCCTGCAAGAAGGAAAGCTCTCGCCGGAGTCAGTGGAGAAATGTGAATTTCCATTGGAACTCGAGTCGATGGTTCCGAACTACACAGCTAGTTTACATGAAGCCTGCGAACAGACCATTCCAATGGTAAGCTCGCCGGATGGAAATCCAACCCATGAGGTAGACGGCCACCGATTTCGGTTGGTGCGATCGAGAAACAAAACGATTGCAATAATAGAGTACTGAGAAGGTCGGACGCCTTTCATAAAGGCAAGTGCGCTGCTTGTACATCTTAGCAGAAATGCGGGTGAAACACCCCGGGTGATAAGCGTGGATGCGATGACAATCAAATACTCAAGAGCGAAAGTCGCAGACCGGCTGGGTTGTATTGAGGCCTCTAAACATCATGAGGTTGTCGTGTACGAAGATAGGGGTGAAAATCTGAGCTTCCTCAGAGCCCCTTCGCACGACCTGACAAATGCAACAAATAGCTGGGGATACCCCGTTCCTAGTTCGACCAACCAAACCGGTTCCGAAAGAGCACAGCAGAGGAAAAAACCGCAGCCAATCAAAGCGACAGCCGAAGCACCATCACGGCCTTCGTGATTTCGTGACCATTATATGGGCTCCATGGCAATAATATACAATGTTTCAGACGGCAACATGCAAAGCCTTTTCATTTGGAGAAGTTAATCACACAGACTTCAAGAGATGGGACCTTCTCGCTGACAAATTCTTCGTGGGTAATCATGTCGGCTAGATTAGTAAAATACGAGTAGCTACTTTTAAAATGAACTGCACATCATCAACTGTCAAATACTCGATGGACTCGGAGGCACCCGAGCATCGTATTGAAGTCGTATAAAAAACGAAATATCTTGATTTACCGGACTGTTATCGTACACCCTGGCAAATGTTTGAGAGTATTTTCTATACTGTTATTCCTTGTTACTCCTAAATTTATTCTGTAGTTATGTGCCTACCTACTAGCTTAAGTATTGATTTTCCAAAAATTAGTAGGTTGATACCTACCAACTCTAGCCTTGATTTTTCGTAATTAAAATAATAACAGAAATGTTGTTTTGTTTTTATTTAAAAAATCGTACTATCTGATTGTTAGTGAAAAGGTGACATGAAAAGTCGGTTAAAAATAATGCAAAAAAACGAACAATCACCTTTTAAATCTACCATAATTTAGCGTAAATTAGAATTACTTAATCGAGATCGTGTTGGTTGTGCTACTTCATTATTTAAGAAATGTCTTTTCATCTATATTTCCTTAGACTCACGCAATGCCAGATGTTATTTATCCTTCTTTTCCTTTACTTTCAAGCTACATTGTGTGTCACTAATGTCTTATGATTCTGTTTTTTGTGAAAGTCGACTGTTACTTGTGTTCTATTATCTGTTATACAACCACTGTGAAAAGTACCTTATCCTTCTTTTCCCATGACACTTATTGAACTGTCTAGTCTCTTATACCCATTTTCCCTCGCGACGTGAGATATCGGTATGTTGTTTAGGCTTCTTATCCATTAATATTTTATTTTGTCATTTGTCGCTTACGCCATATTACCTCATTGGAAAATTAAAAGCTATTGCTATAAGCGACATAAACCACGTTAAATAGCAACAAATCATTGAAACTGACAATACCGGTAACTGCCCCATTTTTTTCTCATTTCATAACTGTTTCAATTTTCACAAAATGCTAATAAATAACAGAGATACGTCAGTTTTTCTAAAATTCAAAACTTTGAACGGCTCTCCTGAACATTTCACTTTTTGGCGCTTATACCGTATTTCCTTTTAATCGTCGATATGGATATATAGTGTACCATAGATATATATTTGTACTTTCGTGCTTTAGCATCAGATGAAAAAACACGAAAACTCGAAATATTACTCAAAATTGACATTAAGTGCGATGTTTTGGCCATTTCCGAGCACTGGCTCACGAACGATAAATTAAAATGCGTACAAATCGACGGTTTTAAGCTAGCCTCGAGTTTTTGTAGGCAAACTATCCAGCACGGTGGGTCCTGTATATACGTAACAAACGACACTAAGTGCATTGAAAATCAAATATTAGTTAAAATGTCGCGTGAACAATATTGCGAAATATCAGCGGTCGATTTAATGGACTCCAACTTAACCATTGTTTGTATATACAGGACTAACTTGGTTAGTCATGGACTATTTTTGGACAATCTAGAACGTCAGCTCGATAAGATCAATGAATTGAGTATCGATTGTATCGTAGAGGGCGACATGAACTTAAATACGTTGGGCGACTTTAACTGCGACGTAAAACGGCTAAGTAAGCTGTTGATTGACCATAACATGACGAATGAGGTAGATTTCCCGACGCGCACTACCGGTAGTTCCTCCACGAGCTTGGACCATGTCTATTCGACATTAACCCAATGCTTGGTGGAAGCCGCGCCCGTCGTTACTAATCTCAGTGACCATGTCGCTATAAGGTGCACAGTGTCGAACAGTAATGCTCTGGGTTCCTAGGATAGCGGTGCCGTCACATAGCGGACGTAATATTACGACGTAAGTTACGGCCGTCTTTACGGCGACGACATGTGGAAAGTTGAACTACCGCTATATTACGCCGTCAGCCAGCAACCTCAACAAGAAGGAGAGAAAAATGTACGATCTTGATTTAGTCAAGTAAAGCTATATAGCTTTAATCATTTACTTGGAGGATGAACTATCAGAAGATGAAAATAATTGCAGGGTAGAAGATAATTTATTCAAATCGCGTGGTACTGAAGGCGCATTTGAAGTTTTAGTACGTCGTAGCTGCTCCAGTTGGAATTAAAACTCATTTTGTACGTCGTACGGACGTCGGTCCAGTCAAAAAAACTCAAAATATATCGATATGGCTTCGCCGCTATACAATTACGTTGAAAGAAAACGTTCACCAACTATCGGACGCTCTCAAGACGACCGTCATTCAAATAGCGGCACCGCTTTTTTACGTTACGTTGTTAATCACCGTACTCTAGAAAACCGTGCCATTTGGTTTACATAGACAACGTTCTCGTGACTTCATTCACCGCTATATTACGTCCGCTATGTGACGGCACCGCTATCCTAGGAACCCAGAGCATAAGTGCAGTCAAACGCAAGTTCCTACTAGATACGTGCGAAGTATGTCGCAGGGAAACTGGGATAAAATCATACTAGCGATAGAAAGCATTGACTGGGCCGAAATACGGTCATTACGGAAATCTGCGGATGAACTAGCGACGTCCGTTATAAACATAATTAAAAATAAAAATGAAGTTTGTTTCCCATTAAAAAAAAATGGTTAACAAAAATCAACAGCTTACTTAGCCGTTTTACGTCGCAGTTAAAGTCGCCCAACGTATTTAAGTTCATGTCGCCCTCTACGATACAATGAGGGAGTTTCCGACGAGACAAAAATAGTTCCAACGGACGCACTAGATGGCGATTGTTCGAGATGCAGATAGATCTGTCTCTACCATATACTCTCAACAGTGTAATCCCTTTAGAGACCCTACCCGTTTTCAGGGAAAAAGTATAGTGTAAAAAGAGTCTTTTTTAATTTTAAAATATTGGGAATAAAAATAGCTAATTAGGTTAATAATGTAATAAAAAACCGTTACTGATCACAATCCCTTTTCAGTAAAAATCTTTAGAACTCCCGAGGCAATAGACACCAACTAAGCCAAAGTAGAAGGAAAATTCAAAGATATAAATAGCAACACTGATACGACAATATTTTATCCACAGACTAAGTAGAGAGATACTCTCTCGGCTGAAGGATTAGTATCCATAGCCAAGAATAAATTTAAAAAATATATATTTTGTCTTTCATCAGGTTTACGAATTTGTTTGAAATTTTGATGTTTTGATATAGTTTTCATTCGAATAAAATGTGTAAAGTTTATTATTTATTACTAGAAGTCGTGCTTTCGCAAATTGAATGAATTGAGGCCCATTATGCCTACCGCTTTTGACAACAAACCAAAAGACCTACAAGCGCCTCCTATTATCATTTTATTAAACCTTATCTTTTTGTCTCGTCTGAAAACGGCTCATTGATACTCAATTCATTGATCTTATCGAGCAGACGTTCTAGATTGTCCAAAAATAGTCCATTACTAACCAAGTTAGTCCTGTATATACAAACAATGGTTAAGTTGGAGTCCATTAAATCGACCGCTGATATTTCGCAATATTGTTCACGCGACATTTTAACTAATATTTGATTTTCAATGCACTTAGTGTCGTTTGTTACGTATATACAGGACCCACCGTGCTGGATAGTTTGCCTACAAAAACTCGAGGCTAGCTTAAAACCGTCGATTTGTACGCATTTTAATTTATCGTTCGTGAGCCAGTGCTCGGAAATGGCCAAAACATCGCACTTAATGTCACTTTTGAGTAATATTTCGAGTTTTCGTGTTTTTTCATCTGATGCTAAAGCACGAAAGTACAAATATATATCTATGGTACACTATATATCCATATGTATTTAAATAAACGTTATCAATTGTTAAGTACCTAATTTATTCTAAATTAAGAAGACAATTAGTCCATAAATAAAACAGCTATGATCAGTCTACATCATTATATTTCGAAATCAATCCTTCATCATACCAACTTATTCACAAGTAGTAGAAGTAGTAGTAGAAGTAGTAGTAGAAGTAGTAAATTTTGTAAAATATTACAAAATTGAAGAAAACGCTTTACAGTACCTTAAATTCAGTAACAGATGTACAATTATCACTTTTACTTAGATGTTTATCGGTTTACTAGTACTTTTAATTTAAACCTTTCGCTTAGACTTGCTGCTGCATATGATTTTTCTTACAAAACAATCAAGCCACAGACTATATACCAATCAAACCCGGAGTTGTAGGGTTGCCATAGAGTGCATTTCGGTATTCTTACTATTCTTTCAATAAGAACTTACATAAATTACTAATATTGCTAACACAATGTATATGTATGGATAAAAATAAATACATATGCACGTATATTAGATGAAGGCATTACTTACTTACTTATTTTTATGAGGCGTTTTCCGACGAGACAAAAAGGTATGCTTCAATAAAACGATGATAGGAGGCGCGTGTAGGTCTTTCACTTAGTTGTCAAAAGCGTTAGGCATAATGGGACTCAATTCATTCAATTTGCGAAAGCACGAGTTCTTGTAATAAATAATAAACTACTCCATGTACGCATTTTTTTCGAATAAAAACTATATCATGCAAATTTCAAAACAAATTCGTAAACCTGATGAAAGACATTTTTTTTTAAATTTATTGGCTTGGCTATGGATACTAGTCCTTCAGCCGAGAGAGTATCTCTCTACTTAGTCTATGGCTAAAATATTGTCGTATCAGTGTTGCTAAATAGCAAAATAAATAAATGTAGCTAAATAATATAAGTAAATCATTGAATTTTCCTTCTTCTTTGGCTTAGTTGGTGTCTACTGCATTGGGAGTTCTAAAGATTTTTACTGAAAATGGATTGTGATCAGTAACGGTTTTTATTGCATTATCAACTTAATTAGCCATTTTTATTTCCCAATATTTTAAGAGTTTAATACAAAAGGTAAGAAGAAAATTTGTTTTAGTTTGAAATTATTTCATGTATTTAGGGTTTATAGAAGGTAGACATACCAAACTAATCAGCTGAGCTAAGAAGAAAATTATAATTTAGTTATCTAAAATAAATAATTGATGTGTTTACGAAACCTCTAACATTTTAAATTATCCCAAATAATTTAGATAAGACTTTTTCCTTGAAAATGGGGAAGGGTTTCATTGTGACTACACTTTTGAGAATCTATGGTAGAGACAGATCTTGCTGAATCTACACTATCGCCATCTATTGCGTATGGTGGAACTATTTTTATCTAGTCGGAAACCACCTCATTATACCGTCATAGTTATAAGAATAGAATAAAAAATGTTTTTGTTTTTTTATAAGTTTTTCAAAAATGTTGTTATATGCAATCGTTATGCCTGGTGCCCACGACACAGGTTGCCCTAGTGTGGATATCAGTGTACATGTGTCTCAACATATTTTGTTTTCATGATAAGTAAACACTAACCTGTTTTTTAGGGTTCCGTAAAACGTAAAAACGGAACCCTTATAGATTCGTCATGTCTGTCTGTCTGTTTGTCTGTCTGTCTGTCTGTCTGTCTGTCCGTCCGTATGTCACAGCCACTTTTTGCCGAAACTATGATAACTACACTGTTGAAACTTGGTAAGTAGATGTATTCTGTAAACCGCATTAAGGTTTTTACAAAAGTTTTTAAAAAAAACAAAAATTAGGGGTGCCCCCCATACTGCGAACTGAAGCTCAAAAATTTTTTTTTCATCAAACCTACACGTGTGTGGTGTCTATCGATAGGTCTTAAAAAATGGTGTTGAGGTTTCTAATATAATTTTTGTCTACACTGAATAACTTGCGCGAGAGACGCTTCCAAAGTGGTAAAATGTGTGTCCCCCTTCTAACTTCTAAAGTAAGAGAAAGAAAAAACTAAAAAAAATATATGATGTACATTACCATGAAAACTACCAACGAAAATTAGTTTTAACTCGATCTGATGAGTAGTTTTTTTTAGTACGTCATAAATACACACTATTATTAAAACTTCGATCAAAGTTACAACGAACTACAAGAACTATGTGTACCTACTATGTATATTATGTTACTTGCTGGAACGGAACCCTTCATGGGCGAGTCCAACTCGCACTTGGCTACTTTATTTAAGTAACTGTGTTCTTGAACCAAATAAATTTAATTTCATATTCTTTCTTTCACTAGTTCGTCTCTAAATGTTTTCTTTTGTTGCATAATAATTTCAGACGACTCCGAAAACTGTCGTCTCAAATAGCATTACAGAATTCTATTATTTTATTGTCGGTAAAAAAGTGTTTCTCTAAAGCTTTTAAGCGTTTGTGTGATACAATGTTGACCAGTTGTGCGTCATGGTCCCGCCACACATACACAGCCCCGGATCTTCAATATTTTTTAGGCTGGGCAAAATCTGAAAAGTGCCCCCCCCCCCTCCACTTAGCTTTTATTTTTCTTTCTTTTCTTTTGGGAGGGGTGGGGGGGGGGGGTCAATGCATCCACTCATGACCACTATGCAGGGGCATGTCGGGCTCAACACCACGGACGGACATGGTGCCCCGACCGACTAAAACCACCCTGATTTTGACCGCGACGCTGCCAAGTACCGCCTTTGCGGGCCTGCAAACCCCCGCATTTGGCTCGAATGACGTTCTGGTAATGATAAATGTTGGTGAACACTTTACACAACACCGACTAACTCCAAACTAAGCAAAGCTTAAAAACTTGTACCTAGTATGGAAGCCAAACAACTAACATCTCTCTCACGCACGCCGCTGCTAATGATAGCCGCGGTTCCACCTCTGTTGTCTGGAAGCCTTAGGAATTTTACTTGACCGATTAGAATATCAGCTGAGTAACCTTCCCCAGTCTTCTAGCCCCTTTCCCCTGACTACACACATTGCTCAAAAGAGACAGTAGCGCATGTAGTAGCCCTCTCTTCTATCTCCGGTGATAACCCTATTATCACACAACAAGATGGCAAAACAATATATTTTTTGAAACAGTTCAAATAGATTAATGGCTTCTTAGCATGATGAGGCAGAATGAACACCTGCAAGATGTTGGCTACGGTTGGTTAAGTTTTTTTTAGAATAAAGTGACAAGAAGAATAGGACACAAGACACAAGTGTATCACTGACATGCAGCACACACAGCACAGTGACACAGTTGCTATTGGAACATGAAGAATCCTAATCATTACCTAGCACTACACTGCGCTCGTCACTCGGAGATATATGTAAGGTGGTTTATCTCTTAGCCCAGTAATTTTTCTGGAAACATTGCCTTTAAATCGGAACACAGTAATGTTTGTACACTTCTGCTTGACAGTAGAATAAGTGGCTAAGGTGTAGGGCTTCCCCAGACGGACTCTGCAAAGAGCTCTAAAATGACCACTACTAAACTGAAATGAGCCAAACATGGCACGGGCTCAGCCAGCTAATTCCTTTCTGTTATTTTGGCTTGTATTATATTGTGGATGCCGGTTATATTGACCATTATCCGATATATGAATTATCACCTGCCTATCAAAATAAAAAAAAATGTTTGCTAAATGTTATTAACAGGCTTGCTGCTACCTGTTTTGTCACCCGAGTGCAGTACAACTTCAATAGTTGTAAGACGCATTCGACCTTCGGCCTTGGGCACCACCATTGAACAGAAATAATTTGATCACCCCTATAGAAATCATCAGAGTTAGGACGAGTTTAAGATGAAGAAGTCACCTGACTACGACGGTATACCTACTGCTGCTTGTAAAATGATGCCTATATAAAGCCACTCTGCCGGAAACTGACATCCTGGATAGCCCAAGCTCTTCAACTTTCGCTCTGAAACTTGTCCTGTTCTTCTGGAATCGTCGCTTTCCTCATAGACCTGCAGCAATCGGTCCTTCAGCACCGTATACTTGTTGTTCACTGGCGGCTGAAATGAGTCTCTCCCCAATTTTGATATAACCATATTGAACTTTCCTCCATCCCCTTGTTTCTGCGATGCCATCACTGCTTCAAACTGGGCAAACCATAACCGCGGCATGTCAACCCAAAACTCCGGAAGTCTCGTTGACACACCTATAGCGGCCAGGGCCAAATCAGCGGAATGCGTTCGCTCGTCTTTCAAGCCCTCCTGACCTACTTGCCCCCTTACTGGTGCAGCGTGCGGAAACATTGTTGAAAAACAATTTACTAACGCAGTAACACCAAACAAAATCTTCTGAATCTTCAATTCTCACTACTCTACAACTCTTCAATTCAATCTACTCACCACTGTAACCACCACTGAATCACGTCGGGGTCACCACTGTAGGTGTTACTGGTACTGGATAGGAAATGAAACCACGTCACTGTATAAACAGCTGACTATACCTATTGATCTTAAACTATACAAGTGACGCGGGGCGAGAGACTAAGCGCTCGACCGCTGTCATCCGCTTATATACTAAATCTTACCACATAAGTACGTGCTTTTAGGTTCCTACAAACTACTTTTTTTTTAAATGTTTAAAATATAAATTACTAGCGGCCCGTTCCGGCTTCGCTCGGACATAACCTAGACACTGCCTGCAGTGCCATCTGCCGGGCTTATTTGTGAATTTGAACTATCTTCGAATACTCACACAATAAAAACATTCAAATCGGTCCCGTCGTTTAGGAGTTCACTGTCAAATGATTAAATTACTAAAATGGCTATAAAATAAAGTAGCCAAGTGCGAGTTGGACTCGCCCATGAAGGGTTCCGTTCCATCAAGTAACATAATATACATAGTACACATAGTTCTTGTAGTTCGTTGTAACTTTGATCGAAGTTTTAATAATAGTGTATTTATGACGTACTAAAAAAAAACTACTCATCAGATCGAGTTCAAACTAATTTTCGTTGGTAGTTTTCATGGTAATGTACATCATATATTTTTTTTAGATTTTTCATTCTCTTACTTTAGAAGTTAGAGGGGGGGGGGACACACATTTTACCACTTTGGAAGCGTCTCTTGCGCAAGTTATTCAGTGTAGACAAAAACTATATTAGAAACCTCAACATCATTTTTTAAGACCTATCGATAGACACCCCACACGTGTAGGTTTGATGAAAAAAAATTTTTTGAGCTTCAGTTCTCATTATGGGGGGCACCCCTAATTTTTGTTTTTTTAAAAAACTTTTGTAAAAATCTTAATGCGGTTCACAGAATACATCTACTTACCAAGTTTCAACAGTGTAGTTCTCATAGTTTCGGCAAAAAGTGGCTGTGACATACGGACGGACAGACAGACAGACAGACAGACAGACAGACAGACATGACGAATCTATAAGGGTTCCGTTTTTACGTTTTACGGAACCCTAAAAACAGGGGTTGATGATAAAAAGGTAAAAATTTAGGGTTGTATGTATTTTTTAACGCCACATTATAAAAAAATAAACACAAAAAAATTTGATCAAAAATTAAAAAAAAAATGTTTGGGGTGAACAACCCCTAATACTCAGGGGTATGAAAAATAGCTAGTAGCCGATTCTCAGACCTACTGAATATGCATATAAAATTTGGTTAAAATCAGTAAAGCCGTTTCGGAGGAGTAAGGAAACAAACACTGTGACACGAGAATTTTATATATAAGACTAGCTGACCCCGCAAACGTTGTTTTGCCTTAGTGAACAACCCTTGTCACTTAGGGGTATGAAAAATAGCTAGTAGCCGATTCTCATACCTACAGAATATGAATATAAAATTTGGTTAACATCAGTAAAGCCGTTTCGGAGGAGTAAGGAAACAAACACTGTGACACGAGAATTTTATATATAAGACTAGCTGACCCCGCAAACGTTGTTTTGCCTTAGTGAACAACCCTTGTCACTTAGGGGTATGAAAAATAGCTAGTAGCCGATTCTCATACCTACAGAATATGCATATAAAATTTGGTTAAAATCAGTAAAGCCGTTTCGGAGGAGTAAGGAAACAAACACTGTGACACGAGAATTTTATATATAAGATTATGTACCTTTATTTCTGCAATCAATAACTTTTTCTGGCACTAATAATAAATGTTCAATTCTCCCCGATAACCTCCGGGTTGAGAAAAAAAAGGAACGTACAACGAAAAACGGTATAACTACGCAAAATCTGCCAATTTTCTCTTTCAATTTGGAAATTGGGACTCGAAATGGGATCAACCTGGAGTAAAACCAGATCAAATACAAAAAAATAATCAATATTAGTTTTATGTTGATGAAAATATCGACGGTCATAGGTGGGTACATAACATCTTTCACCTCATCTTTGTAATGGTTAACAATACGACAGGCTTGAAACTTATAATTGCTTTATTTGGCTCATTTATTTTTAGATGCCTTTTAAGTTTAATTACATGGTGACAATTTTATCATCGTCTTTGAAGCACGAACACAATTCTATCGATATCATTATTCGTAGTTTTGGACGTAGAACTGCAAGAATATACCCCGTTTACATGATTCCAGTCCAGCGACCGAATCCAGCGCTGGATTGCTTACTGGAATAATGGAGACCGGCACTGGAATGCACTGGCACTGGATTGATGCATTCCAGTGCCGGTCTCCATTATTCCAGTAAGCAATCCAGCGCTGGATTCGGTCGCTGGACTGGAATCATGATGAGTCATCATGACTTAAATAAATAAATATTGGTGGACATTTCACACACAACACCATATGAGCCCAACCTAAGCAAAGCTTGTGCAATGAACGCCAGATAGCTGATATAATACTTAAACATTTTTAAATACATACTTATTTTACATAGAAAACACCCAGGCACAGTACAAATATTTGAATTCATCACACAAATATTTGTACTGGGTGGGGATCGAGCCCTCGACTTACATCAGCGCTGAACTCGTCACCCAGAGATATACAATGATCTATCTCTATGCCCTGTAATTTATCGGAAAACATTGCTCTTTAAACCGGAACACAGTGATGTTTGCACATTAGTTGTTGGCTATAGAATAGCAGGCCAAGGTGGCACTTCCCTAAGCAGATTCTGCAAAGACCAGTACAATCAATGTTATTTGTAATAAAAAGTTGTGAGGATAGCGCGCGCCTTTGGGCTTATCACAGGTGTTCTGTATAACCCCAAATGTGTGTTGTATAGCTACTACGTATGAATATGTTTTAGATTAAGATCCTGTGCTCTTATATTCTCCTGGTATAATAGGACGCACACAACGCCACCGCCAGAAATTAAAATCCGCAAGAAAAAAATAATGGCGAAGCGTGTGTTTGTTTATTTGAAATGCTAAGTATGTGAATAAAAAATAGATAAATAAAAAAAATAAAAAAAGCGATATTTAATTGTTTTATATAACAGAACGACGATCACGACTAGTGCAAAATATTTAAATAATCATTCAGTTAATATTTATGTACCTTATACATTTACATTTGAAAAAAAAAAAAATAGCCCCACCTACACGAGAATTCACGTTAACTACGTTCATAAAATAATACCATTTCGCGAATAACTTAAACATCTGACTTCTAGTATTTTAATGAAATGGTGTGTTAGATTGCATTCAACATTTATATTCATCGTTTTAGAGTATTTAAATAAAAGCTTGTTTTTTAACTGATGTTTTATTTGCTGACTTATAGTGTTGTTTTTTTCATAGGTTCAACGGACTGTAGGTATTTGATTTTAATTAAAACTCAGTACCTCCACGTATTCCCGATAACCGGGCTTGACAGGTAGACAGGGACGGACGGACGGACAACAAAGTGATTATCGGTTTTCCTCTTGAGGTACCTACAGTGATCCCTAAAAAATAATGTTTTCGCTACTATTGCAAATACTTACCTTTGGTCCCTGTCTCTTCACATAATAAACGCAAATGTTTGGAAAATACGTTCATTTTCGCGTCTGTAATATTCCGAAAGCTGGGAGCAAATTTTGGGTAGGTATTTGAGGCAAGTTGAAACTTGGCACATAAATTGGAGCCCTGAAGAGCTTTTTAACGTTAAGATTATTAAATAGTCATTACAACTCTAATAAATAAAGTTTATTTATACGCTACACAATAAAACAAAGTGGTACTTTATAATTTGTTTCTTTCATTTACCAGGTAAATTTACGAATAAAAACCGCGTTACACTAACCTTCCATGGTCCACCCACCATATAGTACATTATGATATAAGTGCGTTAAGTTGATAATTACAGCCGAGGCTGTATTGGTAGCTCTCGCCTTCGGCTCGAGCTATAATTACCAGAGGCTGTAATTATCAAAGGGGACGTATGTCATACGACGTTTCATAACATATTTGCGAGGAAATAAATATAACTCTGACGACATTTTCAAATAAAAACAATACAGCGAAAAAAAGGGCGCGGAATCTTGTTCACACGTTCACAGAAAAGCAAAGCGCGCGCATCGGCGCTTTTTTTTTTAAGGAACGGCACAGAACCAGCCATTACGCCATTAATAATAAAGTAAATTAATATTTTTGTGTTTTGTTACTGATAAATTGTTGTAATTTATGGTCAAAATTAATTAAATTAACGAATTAAATAACTCTTTTTTTATATTTTACCTCTCAAAGTAAATTTTGTAAAAAAAATGTTGGCCACTTTTCTGATATAAAAACTCTTTACTAAGATTCAAAAAGGTACCGTTCGTTTTAGACGGAGCATTATAAAACCGTACGTTTTACATTATACATTACCGCACAAGTACGTAATGAGATACATTACGATACAGAAATTGGTGAAATAGGAGACCCTTTACGAGCAAATATGTTATAAACATATTTTATTACACCGAAAAGCGAGGCGCAGACCTGGCTGGTCAGTAGCGGGGCAAAACCGAATCCCTCAATTTAGATCACCTGGCTGGTAGAAAGTCCCACCAAAATGTTCCTATTTTTTGAGAATGCCTATGTTTTAGTCATACGTGATACCCAGTTATAATTTTAAATTGCCTCAAATACATTTAATATAGTATTTGCAAACATTTTTGTACGCGTCTTTTTTTTTAATTTTATAGGTTTACACTTGACCGCCATCTCGCCTGATGTTAAGCGACGATGCGGTCTACGATGGAGCGTGTTTACCTAGAAAAAAAACCGATTCTCTCTCGATTTGAAGAGACAAAGATTGTAACCATCGGGGAAAACCCACTCAGGCAACGTATTCCACAGCCTAGACGTTCTTATCATAAAAGTAGAGTCAAATCTCTTCGTTCGTGTATTTGGAACATCAACCATGAAACGATGTCGTTTTTTCGAGCTACGAGCATTCCGATAGAAAAAAGGACAAGGTGGTATTAGATCATGTAAATCAGTCGCACACTCTCCGAAGTGTATCCGATAAAAAACCGATAGACTAGCTATTTTACGGCGATGTTCAAGACTTTGAAGTCTTTTTCGCACAAGAGTGTCGTTGCCTATGAGCCTTTTGGCACGTCTCTCGATCGATTCCAGAGCTTCCAGCTGATAGGTACTTAGCCGAACCATCCCAAAGGTGCGAACAGTACTCCATACAGGAGCGAATCTGTGCTTGATATAATGTAAGCAACTGTTCAGACTTGAAGTACCTTCGCACCTTTGAGAGGACACCTAGTTTTTTGGCAGCTAGTTTCGCCTTGGACTCGATATACGAGCGTCTGGCTATATTAAAAGATTAAAACCGCTACTATATCATCTGGCATATTTTTTTAATTCTTTAAATATTAAAATACAACGTATAAAATACTAGCAGTGCCTCGCGGTGTTACTCGCGTAGTTCCCGTTCCTGTTCCCGATTTTCCAGGATATCCTATGTGTTCTTCCAGACTATAATCTGTGTTCAAAATTTCATACGTTAGAACGTGATTGAGCAACAAACATCCAAACATCCATACACTGACATTTATAATATTAGTAGGATGCATATTGCCTCAAACAGGTATTTATTGAACAAAAAAACAACAACAGGTTACTTAAATCTGATTTATTTAATACTGTAACAAAACAACCACTACAATGTTTAGAAAGGTATGTAATATGATTTAAAAGTACTTATATAAATCAAAATAAAAGTGATTTTAATTTTGTCTTAAAACAATAAACTATTAATTATTACAATACAAAATAAAATCACAAATGAATATCTGAGTACTGACAGCACACATAATCAAAATCTAAGGTACCCAGTGTTGACTGTTTCTGGTTTTATAATCAAAGTGTTTCAACTCAACTCAACTCTAGATGGTAGAAAGTACCTAAGTATTTTCAAGTTAATACTATACTTACAAAAGCTGTATACGTACAAAGGCAAAGTTAATAGAATATCATTTTTGACCTAATCATGGAAAGAAGCTAGGTTATGGCAGTCGATGTCTAAAAATTACCTTAAATCCAGTCTGCACTGGATTCAACCAATAATCCTCAAATATCATCAGCAGTAAATAAGATTCTACTACGTGGTACTTTAACTAATATCGTATTTCAAACATTAACTTAAGTTAAAAAAATATAATTTTGTTATTAAAGTTAATTCGATATGGATCGTTAGAAATTTTCGACGTTTGTGACATCGCACGACATTGTGCAGTACTGATTTGGAATACGTAGGTTAGGTATCTTAACTATTCACTGGAGGCGATTGGCATTGATTGCGCCAATACATTTTGATTGTAGCATAGACCGTATGTATCCTAGCTCCTTTAATCAAACTGAGAGGTCTCGCACTAAGCAACATTTTTGTAAGTATATTAAGGAAATCCTTTAAATTTAAATTGTAAGCAAGGCTATCCCAAGTACATAGAATAGTAGAATAGCAGTATTTGGACAAATTACACTGTTCAAAAAATAATTTTGGAAATCGAAACTAACTAATTAACAATAGGTACCTACAGAAATCGACCATACATAATGGATTGTATGTAAAAAAATATTCTTCATGGATTGTTTTGTTAAAATTAAAACTATACTAATTTTTAGTTCACTATAGAACAAAGATCATCACTATGAATTACCCTGTACCCAATGGGGTAAGGGCCATGTAACCTACGTATAATGTATAATTTTGATTATTTTACTTGCCGAGCGCTATATCGACAAGTTAACTTATAAATTAGTGTACTCGTACAATCAGCAATAGTTAGGCACGTTGCAAATGACGTCATTATCGAGATTTTACTAGCAGCACTGTAAAATCAGCCTTATTACCATCTTCATAATTGATAAATTCATGATTTATGTCAACTGACCGGTCAATACATAAAACAAAAAAACGAGCTTGTCTCGTCGGTTGTTGCCGACCGGTGGTTGATGCTATTTTTAAGAAAGTAATAACTGTTGCTGATAGTACTTATTTCAAAGTACCAACAATGGACAGTAGGCCCATTGTCATATACATATTTTATCTGTACCGTTACTTTGTCACTCGTATATCATTCACACAGTCACCACTTTATTAGTTTGCAATAAATATTTGTATTTACTAGGTATGTGTAAAGGAACTTCTTGGTAAACTGACTTTGAATAAGACGTAGCTTAATAATTTCCCGTATCATTTTTTTTGGCACCAACAAAATAAATATTTTCAATTAGGTACCTACAGATATCTGCATACTGTAATTCTGTAAAATTTCCATTGAATGGTTCTTTTCTTCTTTGTCGAACCGGCTCACGTTTGGCCTGGCACCTATGATACGCGTGCCCAAGAGATACATGTTTACTCTTCTTTTAAATTTTCCCAGATTATACGAGTGTGAAAACACTGCTGCTGGCAGAATGTTTGGAACAATTTTGCTGTTCTTATTGAAAGAGCTTGAAATCGAACATATCATTATTGGAATTTAGTGAAAACGAAAAGAAGAGTAATGAAATCAATATATTTTTTTAAACTATAATAGTTTATAATAACTATAAACTATTAATAAGATGAGGTGCACACTTGACCGCCATTTGACGTGTTAAGCGACGTTGCGGCTTACGATGCGTGTTTACATATTCACTCTCGATTTCAAGACAGAGTTTTCTTTTTCCGTTTATTATTTATTAGAGATAATTATTGAGGTACCATTTACCGTAATTTTTTTCTAGCTCTTATTTAGCTTGCTTTAGTCGAAGTCAGAAACCGTACTATAATGAGTAAGCGCTACAATAATACTAAAAATAAAACGAGGAACGATGACAAATATAGGACAATATGACTACTTTTGTTTCAAAGTAACATCTATTCACAGTCTTAATCAGGAAGGTAAATTTTAAAGGTTACAAATTTGAATTAAAATAATAATTTAATCATCGAAATAACAATATGTTGCGTTCCATTTGATTTCTCACTAATTAAAACTAAAACACACAAACTCGAGTTGTTACAGTGCTTACAATAACTACATATTAAATGCCTTATTTTCACAGTGTTTCAAAAAGCTCGTTATGAATACCTATCTATATCTATCTTAAACAGATATTTTTGGTAATGGAAAATGCCATTATTTTTATCACAAAAGCAACAATCTACAGACAACCCCCAAAATAGTAAGTCATTTACTAGAAAAACATTTACCTAGTTGTATGTATCTAAAAGCACAGCAATGCCGTTCCGACAACATTTTAAACGTCGTCAAGCGATGCACCAAGTGCTTTTATCGTCTCTGGGTGTTCTACCTATCCCTACGGGAAATAGACGTGACCGTATCTATGGATTCAATAGGCAATTTGACGCTGAAAATTTTAGGCAGAATTCAAACTTTTTTTATCTACACCGACAAAAAATATCCGAACCTTTATAACATTTTAACTTTTTTTTTCGACACACACTGCGCTTCTCATAAACATTTTTATAAACATAAAAATTTATCACAATTTCATAACATAGATACCAATTAGTAAATATTCTCCCACATAGATTAACATCTATGCGTAAAGAATTATCTACAAATTGTATATACTTAATCTAAAATGGCTTCGAGTTTCGGGGCTGTACAAAAAATATAGTATGTAGGTACCTATATGAAACCTAAAATATTGTTACATAAAACACAACTAGATACACGGATTAATTTTGTCTCAACAATGTACAGACACACATACTCGTAAAAAATATTATTTCTATTGATCTATAAACTAATCCTTCAAATTTTACTAGCATTTGAGCACTTGTAAAACAATTGATTTCGGTCAAAATACTCAAACAAGTTCCCAACTACATGTAAGGAAAAATAGTAAAAACAAAAATGTAGAAAATGTAATAATATAGCCCTTAGTATATTAGGTTTAGAACTTACGTTGAGCCTTAACTATGAAATGGATTTTTATTCATTGATAATTAAGAATAAATAATGTCAAGAATACTGACGTAGGATCCAGTCAAGAAACCGACAATGCCGAAACAGACCAAAAACATGTTTTTCCATAGGACCCATTTGAATCGGCCAAGACCGTTGGGCCTGTCCCAGAATGTAACAGTCTCGATAACGGCAGGGAAAATAAGCCCAAGGAAGGAAAGACATACGGCACCTACCAGCGAGATGAATGGACCGAGATTAGGAATAGCGATAGCTATGAACAAAGTTAGCACAATAATAGCGATTCTAATGCTATATTCAGCTAAGTTTTTCTTAGCTCCAAACAAGTGACGCACATTCTTCCAAATGATCTCCATAGGCACGTAGAACTGAAGGCTGTACGTAAAGAAAATGGCGACTGCAATCATCAGTTTCACCGATTGGCCCAATCTGTAACAATAACATAGTAACACTTAAAATTTAATAATATTAATATTATTTTCTTTTCCTGTTATGTCGTAGTCTAAATCATCCTACAAACTATTTCCCGCTTATGGATCCTCTATCTTCCTATGCCTATACTTTGATCCTGAGTTAATCAAGACCAGGTTTTAAACGATGTCATATCATCACAATTATTTTTCAATACTTAGTTGTTTAGTTTTAGTGACCTTATTAAATTTTTATGTCAAGTTGTTCTTAAGCTTCTAAGATCTAAACTTTGTAAAAACAACGAACTATCAACATTCTAAGCGAGAAATATGAAGTATAAAGCTTTCATCAATCATTTATTTCATAATTCTTTCATCAATAAAAACTCTTTTATTTTTTGTTGCCTTTCAAAAATTGTCTCAGCATGCAAAAAACTAAATCACTTACACTTCGTCTTGAGGCAGATTCAAGGTGATGCTGCCCTTCGTTTCGTCTCCGTATTTCAAGTATCCGAAGAACCCAGTGAAAGCGTATAGCGATATCACGAAACCCATGCCGAAATTGAGGACTCCAGGACATCCGATGAAATGGGTCGGAGTTTTCATGTTGTTTTCGAGAGGCATGACAACACCAATGCCTTCAAGAGCGAAGATTGCTGTACCGAAGAACATCGGCATGCTACCAATCGGAGCAATATATGTAGAGCTGCTGACTGGAGGAGTATCTTGGAACAAGTAGTAGTACGTAATTCCCATTCCTGTTCCAACCAAAATATTTGCAATCATCGAGAATGGTGCCAGGTATTTGAGGTTCCTTATGAGATTCATTACGATGAGAAGAGGTAATAAGACTGCCATATAATAGCGCACATTTAAATCCTCCCAGTCGGTGCCTTTCACGTAATAATCCACAACTTGTTTGACATTTGTGGCAACGAAAACAATGTATACGCAGCAGCAGCCGAGGAGATCTATTACTAGGAACCAGTTGACCATTGCTCTGTAACAATAATACAGTATAGGTTAAACACAATTAACTATAATATAATTTAGGTAAGTATGTTTTAATGCTGTCATTCTCGTTTTCCAAACATTTATTTAAGGCTTGCACGAACCAAACCCTGTCAAATTATTGATTTATGTAAAATCAGTAAAGATATTGTCGACTTTTGTGATGTTAAACTAAACGAAAGAGACAAAATCACTTCGTAGGTATTTTAAGATATTGAGACTATTAAGTAAATAACACTATGAATGCTAAAAGATGCGATTCTAACGAACTAAAGGATTTTATGCGATTTTGCTAAAAATATATGTTTATTTTCTTAAAGGGCAGTCAAGAGTACTAGGTCGCCGTCGGCTAAGCAAGTTTTTATTTTACTCACTTGGCAAGTCTTGAGAATTGGCGAACTCCGGGAGGTCCAGCGAGGAAAGCCGCTTCAGCCGTCTCTGCAAATCCAAGCGACGGCTTTTGTATCCTTCTGCAGAGTTCATGTGCAGTTTTCACCAGTATATGCACACAATAGGTGCATATCCCGCCGATTGCAAAAGTGGCTACCAAGCCGAAAAAAAGTCCAGCGTTACAAAAAGCCAGGGGCATGGCCAGGATACCGCTGCCCAAGGAACCTTTCAGTAGATGGATAAGAGTATCCAAGTCTCTGAAAACAAAACAATTATATCATTAGTTATGAATACCAAACATGCTTGGGGAAGTTGTAGTAAGTATATAGTGTAGTTCTAATTGTAATTTGTTGAGTAAATATAGGCTCGACCCGTAAAAAAAACATGCTTTAATATTAAAAAGAATTAAAAACTATGCTAAAGTTCGGTTTCGTCTGAATAGTAGAGATAATAACTAATTGAACATACAATATAACTGTAACAAGTGAATAACAATACGATCAATCTGCTTCTATTAATTTTTCTAAAGTCAAAAACATTCGAAAAAAAATACTACTTCTCATTTAGACAGGTCAAGCTGGAAATTTCTACTTGCTCATTTTCTGAGAACTGAGAGAAGATACGAGTAAGGATACCAATCCAATGAATTGATCTTTTCTACCGTGTATTAATTAATATGTTATTTGTTATTTAAACCCTGAATTTTATTGAGTCGTGATGGCGTATTGACTAAAACGTGCGATTAAACGTGCGATCGCGAAGTCGCAGATTCAAATGCCGTCTGCATCTCTGAGTATTTTTCAAAGTGCAGTTGATTAAGTTTGTCAATAGCACTGGCTTTAACGGTAAATGAAAAAATCGTGAGGAAACCAGCATGTTTCAGAAACATTTCAAACTAATTCGTTATCGATTAATCCGTATTGGGCCAGGGTGTTAATAATGTCAAATAATGGATTAGGTATGGCTCTGATTTTCTTTCTTATAAGAAAGAGTATCTCAGCGGCGGGTATTTAGAGGGCTGCTTCGGCTATTTCATGAAAAAAACGGATTAATTCATCAAGCATCACCAGGGTCGGACAGGTGGAAATAAATATTTAAGAAAACCTCAGAAGATCACGAGATTCTACTTATTCAGTTAGTGGTTTTATCAAAGTACATTCAGAAAATATCAACTACGTATAATTTTAGCATCTATCTTTATCTTATACCTTTAAACGAGCAATTCTTGTACCTAAATACCTATATATATAATATAGAATCTGAATCTCGGAAACGGCTGGAACGATTGTCATGAAATTTTGTATGCATGGGATTTCGGGGACGATAAATTGATCTAACTAGGTTTAATAAAAAAAAACGCATATTATGCGCGATTTTAGACACTGAAAAACTGTCACATTAGACATTAGAATCCGAAGGTAAATTTCGCCGTGTGACGCGACAGCAAAATAACTCAGACGGGAAGTCGGGGGCGGTCACCAATTAGTAGCTCCGGTTTCGAATCCAGACGGCTTCACCTTTTTTCAAGTTTTTTTTTTAAGAAAATCTATTACTCGGAGCCTTTTATCTGTAGGTGTCTAAGTATTTTTAGTATTTAAACCGAGCAAAGCTCGGTCACCCAGGTACTTGCTTTGTTATAATGTGAGAAAAAAAAACTTACGAAGTGGGGTGAGCAAGTTTTCTGTGCTCGAAGGGGTTGTAATCCTCGTCCGCCTCAATATCCCGTCCCGGGATCTCCATAAGAGGCAGGGTAGATCCTGCTTGTTGCTCCACTGGGATCTCATTTGGGTCAACTTTATACCTGAAAAACATTCCCAGAACATAGTTATAGGACATGCCTTAGACAACATTATGCCATTAATTATATGATATGCTAAAAGGTTAGAAGTGAGAGTGACCAGAGTATAGTATGAAACATCTAAACAAAGCGAGAAATGTAAAGTTGAATGACACGAAATGCACGAAAACAATCAAAGCGCCACATCTAAGCTTGAATGTGAAACGATGTGTGAAAATAGTGTCGCGAACTCGAAAACCAGATGATTGTTCTACACTCATCAATGTGGCAACAGTTAACTTAACGCGAAAGGTAACTTTATCATTACAGATTTTGTCTTCATTTTAATGTGTTAGTGTCGTTGTGTATAGTGTGATACATTCATTATGGTCTCCAAAACAATATACAGAAGTAATTTTCGTGTGCGTGGCACTCTGTTAAGACTTGGCATTTACAAATGAGCGGCTCTAACGCTAAATTTAATGCAGCTTTACGTTCAACAAATCGGAGTTTTTTTTTTTTTACAAAAACGACGATGAAGACTGTGATTGGCGTGTTCTCGGTGCCGATGGTTTCAATTTGCCGCACTGAAAGCCATAAAGCTAAATCAAATTTGTACAAAGTAGCGAATTTTAGAGCCAATCCCGAGCCTGAACAGAGATGGCGCACGGAGCCCCCACGGCAGATAAGCTCGACAGGTTGCTAAGACTAGCTAAGAAGATACCAAATCTGCCATGAGGGCAACATTTCCAATATTTACCATTACCAAACAAACATAATTATAAACAAAATTGAAACCATAAAATGGAATGATGTACCGGTGTAAGAGTCCATTGCAATTGATGATCAAGGTCGTCGAACGACTTTAAACTCGTGGAAGCTGCACACGTCTTCTGGGAACGTCTCCATCACGCGTCGAGCTTTAGTTAGCTCGTAATAAGGAGCAAGTAACTACTTAACAATCAACATACAAAATGAAAATACCAAGATATTGTTAAATTCAGAAGAGTTGGCGCGGACTGGCCCTTCGCCACGAACCGGGCAAAACACCAGCTCCTTAAACTAATTGACATAAAACTTGATACTAAATTATAATAAAAACTGTCTTTTCAGTTTCCTGTTGAACAAAAAAGTCCACAATTAATGAAACGACATTTCTTGTAAAAAATCGTCAAAATAAAATTGATTTCGCTGAACACAAAAATGATCTGAAGCAGTGAAACATGCTGTTATACATATGTTTTGATAACCTAATTTAGGCACTATGGCACTCATTATAACAACTCAAATCATTATTGACAACACAGAGAGGCATTCGAAGCTGAATGATACAGATATGTCGCTCTATTCATGTCATTTTACTATTTATTGAAACATTTTTACTTACTTGACCATAACGACATCTGACAAATCATTTTTGACTCCTTTTTTCTTGGGGTCATATTCGGCTATCATCGGCCGCAATTGGGGTTTCTGAAACAAAACAAAGCAAATTTAGTGAAATTCATAACTTGAAACATTTTGACTACGGAGAGGGGGCAGCCGAATTAACTATAAGGCGCGGGACAAACACAAGTGGCGTGTGGCGTGTGGCGTGTGGCGCGCCGTCACTTCTTTAATAGTAGTTCATACAAAATGTATAGAAGTGGCGGGGCGCGGGACAAATACAAGTGGCGTGGCGCGGGTGAGGCGCGGGCGCCGGTTCCAAGCGAACGGCGCCATAACAGGGCGCGGCGCAGCCCGCGCCACACGCCACACGCCACTTGTGTTTGTCCCGCGCCATACACTTCTTTGACTCCGCCTTCAAAAAAATATGATTATGAGGATGACCTGGAATTAACAATAAACCCGACATCTTACCAACTTGATTCTGCTGTTTAGATTCGTAAGAAACCTCTCAATTATCAATTTCAACGAAAGCATAATACATAACGTGCATGATGGAATAGGTCATACCTAGATCAGTATGATTAAATTTGCATCGAAGTACTTTTTCATGTAGTCTACTTTTATACCCTCTACAGACAGTATTAAAAAAAATTGGGAATCATGCCGATGAGAAGTGAAAACTAATGACTTAGGGCGTGGCCATGACCACAATGGGAAATGCTGTCGCATTTCTACATGGCCAATGGCCGTGGTCCCGAGTTCACCCGAATAGACGCTAGAATTCAATTCACAGCCCACGAAAAATCTGTCTGTGGTGCGCCAAGAGAAGTTTTCACAACAAGTAGGTGGCATTGATCATTTCGTTGATCAATAAGTAAAGCAAGAAGTTCAAACTTGGTTTTCGGACACTGTTCATGAGTGACGAGAGCAAGACGTGACGTAGTCATTTGGCCGACTACTCGTGACTCGCCCACGTGACTGCTATTTCGGGATCTTACCAATAAGATACATGCGTTGCAGATATTCTAAAACTTTGGAGTGATCATACGTTTAGCAAACGCTTAGCAAGCTTGGCAAATGTTAAACGCAACGAGATGGATCCATTTTATCGAATTATCGGTGACATTGTGAGACGCATTTAGCATTGTATACGAAGACAATACAAAAATTAATGTTCATTTAAATTTTTATGTAATAAATAGAGTGACTGAATGAGCTAAAAGTGCGTCTAATGGTAAGTAGGTAACACACCTGTACAGTGCCACACTGCTATTAGAACATGAAAAATCCAGAATCCAAGTCACTGGCCTGAACTGCATTGGTTCCGTCACCGATAAATATAAAATAATTTATCCCTTTAGAACACAGCAATGTTGACACATTACTGATTGCCGTTAGAATAACCAGAAAGAATGTGGTACTTCCAGACAGTGTACAGGCGAACTTGGCCAATAACCTATTAGAAAATTTCTTTGTTGAAATGGTTTAATGGAGCGCAAACTTGGTCTTTGACTAAAGATCAACAGTTCAATCTTGCAGTTTGCCAACGAGCTATGGAACGTAGTATTCTCGGCGTAAAGCGTACCGATCGTATAAGGAACACCATACTACGTTCCAGGACTCAAATAGCCGATGTGACCCAAAAGACTGCTTATTTGAAATGGGACTGGGCTGGACATGTCTGCCGCATGTCGGATGCTCACTGGGCCAAAATCACTACTCAGTGGAAGCCCGATCGCAAACGACGATGCGGCAGGCCAAAGAAACGCTGGCGGGATGACCTTGATAGCTATTCAAAAGACTGGGAAACATTAACTTAAGACAGAACCAAATGGAGGGAGGGTAAGGAGGCCTTTTCCCAGCATTGGGACAGTATAGGCTCCAAATAATAATAAAAATAAAGTAGCCAAGTGCGAGTTGGACTCGCCCATGAAGGGTTCCGTTCCAGCAAGTAACATAATATACATAGTACACATAGTTCTTGTAGTTCGTTGTAACTTTGATCGAAGTTTTAATAATAGTGTATTTATGACGTACTAAAAAAAAACTACTCGTCAGATCGAGTTCAAACTAATTTTCGTTGGTAGTTTTCATGGTAATGTACATCATATATTTTTTTTAGTTTTTTCATTCTCTTACTTTAGAAGTTAGAGGGGGGGGACACACATTTTACCACTTTGGAAGCGTCTCTCGCGCAAGTTATTCAGTGTAGACAAAAATTATTTTAGAAACCTCAACATCATTTTTTAAGACCTATCGATAGACTCCCCACACGTGTAGGTTTGATGAAAAAAAAATGTTTGAGCTTCAGTTCTCAGTATGGGGGGCACCCCTAATTTTTGTTTTTTTTTTAAACTTTTGTAAAAATCTTAATGCGGTTCACAGAATACATCTACTTACCAAGTTTCAACAGTGTAGTTCTCATAGTTTCGGCTAAAACTGGCTGTGACATACGGACGGACAGACAGACAGACAGACAGACAGACAGACAGACAGACAGACAGACAGACAGACAGACATGACGAATCTATAAGGGTTCCGTTTTTACGTTTTACGGAACCCTAAAAATGGTTTAATAAACTGTTTCATGGTTTCTTCATAATCATTACGTACAGTTGGAATGTTTATATTGTATTATTGCTTCTTTATAAATCAGTACACGGAAAAATTTGGTCAAATTTTACAATTGTTATTACGAAAGAAACGGAAATAAAATTAGTGATTGTGATAGGATTATGTATATTGTATAATGATTATAAATCACGTTTTGATGATTTGCTCGTTGGAAACGTGCAAGATGCGAATTATTGAGTTTATACATTCGATTGATTACGTTGATGGGACCAAAGGCTCTACAGATAACAAATAAAAACCTACTACTTACAGAATTCTCACGTTAATTATGAAATATGCTTCTAATCAAGAAAGACTGAGCATGATCGAACTCTATTTTGATATAAATACAAATAGACAATTATTCCTAGTTGGCAGTTGCTCGCCTCTACCAAGCTGCACTACTGATAGTGTCGTGGGGATTTTTTTTTGATGACATCAAATCCCGTTTCAAACTTGCATTTATACATATATGCTCTCTGATTGGATCATAAAGAAACAAGTAAACAGTGGAAGAAATCGGGCATCATAACTTCGCTTTAATTTTCAAATAAATGTGTCCGTCCCAAGGTTGCCTGGACGAAAATGCTTTTAGCGATAAGGCCGCCAGTTGTATCACTAGTCTTACTCTTTTTCCTAAATTTTATGTATCCTTCATGGTGTGAACAATAAAGAATTTTCATTCATTCATAAGAATTATCCATAGACCAATGAAGGTCTACAGATAATCAAGATGTTCAAGCCCACTACCAATCGGAAGCGTACCCAGCATGCTGGCGGCATTACCACGCTGAATGGCAATGCTTATGCGTTGGGCCAAATAAACGCCAGCATTTTGGTCACGCGTCGCGTCGACCAAGCGCTCGGAAAGGCTTTTGAAAATGAGGTATGTAGCGTAGTGTAGTTCTCATTGTATTTTAGTTTTGTTAATAAAGGCTCTGCCACTTCATAAGTAAATGTTCTAAGGAAAAGTGATATCAAACATATTCTAAGTATATAACTAATTGAAAATGTTCCTGTAGTCTCATGGTCTGCGACCATCCAATGAACAAAGCGTAACGTTGGTAATTGGTATTTAATATGGTATCGCCAAGTGTGACTGTTATACTAGATAGTAGATACATACATAGCCCATCTTATGAATCCTGAAACTCTGTATAGGTCTAAAAGTCTTATTAAAGTCTTACTATCGAGTTGAGCCCTTCTTACGACGCTTTTATGACGATTTCAAATTTAGTATCACTTTCAACGTAATAACAGCCTGCCCCAGTGCATATGGAAGGCACCAATAACGTTACTTATAGATAAACAGTCGTTCCATTGTTTACTCCCCTTTTCTCTATGTGTCTGGTACGCTTTCACAGCTAAACCACTGAACCGAATTGAATGAAACTTGATATAAAGATATTGTAGAGCCTGAAAAAGGACATTGGCTCTGCATAGGCTATAGGGTATAGAAGCGTCTTTTTTGAAGATAGAAGTTCGAAACTTATTTTTCAGACTTTTGATTAGATATGACTTTTATTTGACGAATAATAAATTATCGTGAAAAACTGGTAATTGTCATTATTAGCTGCGCCTTGCGGTGTAGTAACCCGCGTATGTAACCCGCGGGGAACGGCGAGTAATGACTATGACGGCTGACACAAGTACTCGAAAAAAAGAGTTTTTACTAGTAGGTAGGCTGCAGGTACAATAATTATGTAATTTTGTATATAAGTCAATTAATTCTACTTTACAACATTTGTTAAACTGTGTAAGGTTTATTTTCAATTCTAAATCAGATTTCCACGGCATGGCCATGGCCCAGTCCTGTCAGGCCATCCCATCATGACGTCATACCCTTACAATCAAGAGTTCTATTTATTGCTATTATACCTAATCTGTATTGTGTGAAAATAGGCTACAGCAAGGTTATGAATCGTTGGAGTGGAGTCGCCAGTTTCATTCAATTGGTAAGTGGTATGATACGGACTATATTTAGGTTTCATTGGCTGTGATTGCGGACCCGTAGTCCCATTTAAACGTACATAGGTAATTCTGATTGAAGAGACCTAGTAAAAAAATATGCTTTGATGACGTGTGTCAATTCTTGATTGATAAGGAGACTGGCGGGCGATTTCTTTAAGTGCGAATTTTTTTATTATACATAATACACCGATTTCTATAGAGTATTATTAGTAGAGTATATAGAGTATTCGATAGAGTTGTTTTTAGACAAAACAAAAATTTTGCAAAATGGATAGCTGATGTTTTGGCGAATTACATTTCTAAAACTGACAAGTTTATTTTTGCTTTTTAAAAGGTCTTTTGTCGCGACGTTATCTGTTATGTCTACTCATTAGAACTTCATTAGTTTATTTTCTCATCAAAGTGCATTTGAAAATATTTGCGACGCCGTCATTACTATCACATGCTAATCTAATACTTTAACATGTTTAAGTGTTCGGTACACCCGTTCTAAATTTGTTATAGTGTTTATCACGACTACCGCGTGACTGGGTAAATATTTGTGTTAATAATAATACATAATTAATGTCAACAGTCCATAGCACGACACTTTTGTTGCGGACATCCTATTGAAGAGGCAGCCTTATTGTGTGAACCGTCACGAGCCTCTAATAGATACTGTCTATAACGACAACAGGCGTAACAATGACTGACAGAGAGCGTCATTGCAATAAACTAATTCAAGGCTTCAGAAGAACTTTTATCAGTGTGGCGTCTCTATTTACGGACACGCCTCCTGACGTCGACAATTTCGCACGCACTAGCGAATTTTTATTTAGCTTCCATTATATTTTTTCTGCGACTATTTATTTGATGTTGTTGCTCGAACAAGAAATAAGAGGCGCAAATATTACGCCTTAGATAAGATATCGAGCCCCTAAGAACAAATTTACAGAATTACTAATCCCCCAAATTACACAAATAGTTAATTTTATCAGATGGTACAGATTAGATGTACTATGATGATAAAAGGTAACGACTACTGTTTCGATTGCAAGTGAGAAAGAGTTCAGTTTTGTACATTGAAATCGCGAAATATCATAACGGATCCCAACATCTCATTGAATTTAAATGTATATTTTGTACTAGCGTATAACCTATGGGGTTATCCGACATAGTTCATAATTTTTCGTGTAGGTATGTTATTCTAGACAATAATCTATCTCTGGTTGGTACCAACCTTCATCTCCGATCCATTCAGTTTTTGTATTAGTAGATAACATAAAATAATAAACATACTAGCAGCGACCCGCGGTTCACCCGCGTAGTTCCCGTTCCCGACAAAAAGTATATAAAATATTATGTTCATCCAGATAATATAATCTATTTGTGTTCCAAATTTCATTCCGATCCAATTAGCATATATATGGAGCCTATTAGCACTCAGGAACCACGTATAATTATATCCAACGGTGAAATAATTTTTCAAATCAGTCCAGTAGTTCCTAAGATTAGCGCGTTCCAACAAAAACCTTATACTTATATTACAACTTTACAATAAGATATTCCCGGAGTCACATTAATAAAAGAGAGTAAAAAAGGATTAATTCTCATTCATTTCCATGAAAACCATCTTCCCCATAGTTACAGAGCTCTCGATAGTTGGCGATACCAGGTTCGCATAAATCAGTAGGACGAGAATTATATCCAATCAATATTTTCGGCGAAGTGAAAGTTAGCCTCAACTGAAAGCAAAGGTAACATGCGCAATGGTTTTCTCTAGTGAATTACGTTGGTCACTCTCCGACTCCCATGTTTTATTAGCTCTAGACAGAGCTAGAATCTTGTTTCAATAAAGGTATTGAGTCTCATCAAACCCATACCATAGGTGCACTTGTACACAAACACGTATGCAAATTGTATGTGTGTGCGCGAGACATGTGTGTGTGTAGAGAAATACTAGATACTAGCTATAATAACTAGGTACTATTCGTATCTCTGTACACACGCACGGTACCAAGGAAATTTTCAGTATTGACATAGTGCCATGTTTTTATGGCCGTAAAAATTAAAATTGTCCGTCTCTCACTGAGGCACTCTATCCTTGTTTCGCTTGGATAGAGATAGATAAGGTGATCATGATGTAGTGTGCGATCACTTTGAATATACCTACTTAGTGAAAAAAAAACAAGGAAAATTTACAAAAATCAGATTAACCGTCAAATTAAAGTAAAAGTCAAATTTTGTTTGTTCAATATTGACATGGTCGATGCAAATGTAATGTGAGATAGATGATTCGATGATGATGATTTCCGGAACTTTATTGAAAATATGGATTTTTTAAATGTTTCCATTGCCAAGTTTTTTTTCCTCTGCTTAATTAGATGTGAATAAGTGCATTCATGATATTTATTTTAGTCAGTTTTTAGTAGCACTTAGCTAGTTTCCGCGTAGGTACTTAAAAGAAAAACAATTACGCATCGCATACATAATATTTATACCTATACGTCTTAGCTAACACTATAAAGCTGAAGAAGTTTTTGTTTGAACGCGCTAATCTCAGGAACTACTGGACCGGTTTCAAAATTTCTTTCGACCGTTCACCGTTTCACCGTTGGATATGTACGTGATCCCTGAGTGATAGGTATAGCACATATATTAAGCCCTACGGGCGAAGCCGGGCCGGCCCGGTAGTGCTACATTTGTAAAAAAACAAAAAAATGTGCGTTTAACCTTCGTTTGACCATAACTCAAAATATCGATGATTCTAAAAAAGCCACACTTTGCCTAGGTCCCAGAAAATACCTTCGCTAGAAAGATGTCTGCTCTTAGTTTAAAAAAAATCAAGATTATATTAAACTAGCGGATTATATTAGCAAGCTAACACTACTGCAAGTATTTATTTATTTATTTAGTAGTAAAGTAGAAGAAGGTGGGATTAGGTCGTACATCTTTTTAGGACTTTCGCCAATACGCAGTCGTTACAAGCACAAAATTAAAAAAAAATCATAAACCACCGGCTACCTCGGATTACAAATTTGTTCTGATATCTAGTAATCTACTAGCCAACCCCTTTCATTTGATACCCAAATTGAGGGAGTTCTGGAAAAATACAATTCGCCATTTTGTGGTGTCGGCCATCTTGGATTTCAAATGTATGGGTACCCATACATTTGTACAAGCCCTTTCATTTGTTATCCATATTGAGGGAGGATGTAAAAAAATATTTTATCCACCATTTTGTGGAGCCAACCATTTTGAATCCACATTAACCAATGAATGATAATTAAGAACCACCGCATGGAAACTGGCTTAAAAATGAAAAAAAAAACGCATTAGTATCGGTTCATCCGTCTGCAAGCTATGATGCCACAGAAATATACACACACAGAGACAGATAGACATCGACTTCAAACTTATAATACCCCTTTTTTCTGATTCTTTCTGGTTGGGGGTTAAAAACATCGACATCCCACAGCCACACAGCCCTGAACAAGCGCGTTGTTCTTCAATGGTTGGATAAATCAATTTTTCTTTCAACTCCAATCAGTCTACTCCCTAACACTTCTGTGATCCTGGTACGTTAAAAATGAAGACCGCCTCCGTAAATAAGTATTGAAAAAATTAATCCCTACATCACTTAATACATAACTGAAATAATACATTATTATTTATTGCATTACTTTAATGGTACGTTTACGATATAAAATGTGTATATAGTTTTATGAGACAAATTTAATATGGCCTGGATTAGTGATTTAATTAAAACCGAGCACCATTAAGGCCGTACCCCGAGCAAATGACCTTGAGTATTTCTTACCTTATCGCTCACCGCAAGAAAGAGCAAGAGAGAAGCAGTAGGATTTGTAGCTGTTTTACACTCAAATTTTAGAATAAACTCTTTATAAAATCAGATTTTGGTCTTTTGAAAAAAATATTTCTACCAAAATATTCGTTATGGAATGCTCAACATGGAATGGGCATCTAGAAATTCATCTGCCAATGGGAAATTACGCATTTCTAGATGACCATACCACGATAGCCAGGCCAGGCCCTCCGGCAACACCTGTGTAGTTTCCAAGCTATCAAATTCTGAGTTATAAGTTTTCACTTTTATCGGCAGTTCCTATATTTTACTGCCAATTTTTTTTCTATTTCTAAGCTTGTGTACCTATTTACCCGACTGCGCGACGCAAAGGAGTGGTAATGTGTTTATTAACAGTCTATGTATGTATGTATGTATGTATGTATGTATGTATGTATGTATGTATGTATGTATGTATGTTTGTATGTTCCTTTGAGGCACTATACAGACCAAACGCCTGGGCCGATTTTTATGATTCACACGTCAATCGATTCCTCTTAATCTGGCAAGTGACACTAAAGACATGACATTAGTATAAGTCCAATATGGCGGCTTCAGGACGCCATATTGTCCAAATTAAAAAAATTAAAATCACCAAAATGTGTCAAAAGGGGTATCGTTGAATAGGTATTTCAAAATAATGTTTAGCTTTCTCTCAATGTTTTTCGATTTGACTGACCGTTTAGGATGTATATCGATTTAAAGTTGAGTAACAACCATTCTCACATTTATAGGTTTTTAGGTAGCAGAAAACTTCGTATAACTAACTATACGTGTGAATGTGGATGGACATTATATACTAATGTATCTAGTAGGCATCGATATAAATTAACAGATGTGCCCTGAGCACCTTGAAATTGGTAATAAACTGGGTCTCTGTATGTATCGTAAGTGGTTTACAAACAACCAATCTACTTGACCCCTATAATCGCTAGCGGCGAGATTTGCTGTGGTTCTTCTTATTTTGGTTGTTGACACCGAATAATGATAGGTAAAAACGTCCGGTGTCCACCGCGTCCTGCAACCGACTAGAACGGAAAGAGTGAGCTCACTCTTCCCAACGTTGACATGATTGCGTGCGCCGTGAAGTTTGGGATGGGGCCCATCTTGCGTTCTACGATCTATGCTAGTAGGTATATTGGACTACCTTTTTTTCGTACGTGCAGGAAATGTATTTACGCATACCCTACTGCCCCGCCCGGGAGACACAGCCGCGTTATGTTGCACTCTATATCATGTATGGATATGGTGCCCCTATCTACTAATAAACCTCTATGGGGTTTCAACTCTGCCGCTGATAGTGGGAACATGGAACCGCTCTCGGATTGCTCCGCCTCGGTCGCCCATCTCCAACTTCAAACGATTTAGTAGGTACTCAACGTCAATCGAAAACCTATACTAACACAAAACTATAAATATGAATTACATGCAGTAGAAAATCCTACATATTATATCAGTAGAAACGAAGACATTTGGTCAACAACCAAAAGATGCATATTATTATGTTGAGCATATTAACATTCACAACATTGTTCATAACTAAAAAGTATTAAAAAAAATTTAATTTAAAAACTCAAAAACCCGACTGCGTAAAAAGTGAACCAAACTACGTTCTAGCATACTAAAAAAAACTGAAAAGAATAAAACAAGCATTTAGATTTCTGGTGGTCCAGAATTTTATAATATGTTATTGTATTAATACTATTGAAATATATACAATATTTTCTAACAAAAGAACATTACAACTGAACAGTCGGGATCCATTAAACAATTACATTGTATGTCGTAAAAAGTGAACCAAACTACGTTCTAGCATACTAAAAAAAACTGAAAAGAATAAAACAAGCATTTAGATTTCTGGTGGTCTAGAATTTTATAATATGTTATTGTATTAATACTATTGAAATATATACAATATTTTCTAACAAAAGAACATTACAACTGAACAGTCGGGATCCATTAAACAATTACATTGTATGTCGAATAATAATGGATCCCGACTGTTCAGTTGTAATGTTCTTTTGTTAGAAAATATTGTATATATTTCAATAGTATTAATACAATAACATATTATAAAATTCTAGACCACCAGAAATCTAAATGCTTGTTTTATTCTTTTCAGTTTTTTTTAGTATGCTAGAACGTAGTTTGGTTCACTTTTTACGCAGTCGGGTTTTTGAGTTTTTAAATTATATTTTTTTTTTACTGATTTATTTACTTAAAGAAGTAGTTGTTTGCCGAAAGGTTGCAAAATTAAATTATGGGAAGAACAACATTTTTACTCTTTCGTATTAAAGGTGAATTTGAAGATGGACAGATTAGGGATTTTTGATGGTAAATTTTAATTAAGTACATATGTTTTTGTTTTATCCATCAATCTCATTCTACGGAGGCGGTGTTCATGTATACCGTACCAGGATCACAGCAGTGTTGGAGAGTGTGCTGGTTGTAGTTGGATGAAAATTTATTAGTTTTCGCACTTCTGGATTTCAAAGCCTAGCAAACGAAAGCCAAATTAATTCATCGTCATAAGAACCGAATACTGCTTTGTATAGTGTGCGGAATACATATGATATAATCATCTTTTAAAGCTAATACGAACGACAAAAAATGTTTTTGAAGTGAAAACTTCTTTTGGCGCGCTAGCATTTCTAGATGGCCATGCTCATGGCCACGCCCTCCGGTTTCACCCGCGTAGTTTCCAAAGTAAGCTGTCAAATTCGGAGTTGTAAGTTTTCACTTCTATCGGCAGTTCCTATGACTGCCAATTTTTTCTTCTTATTAAGATGCTAAGCATAAGCTATCCATTTTACTGATTTACTTAAAAAAGTAGTTGTTTGCCGAAAGGTTGCAAAATAAAAACAAACATTTCAGCATTTCGAATTGGATTTAAAGGAGGATACGCATGTAGACAGACTGGCGGATTTGCGATTAAAATAATGAAATTACAATGCTCACTTTTAATTTTATTATGTTAATCTCTAATCCAGGTCCATACATCCAGATAAATTACAGGGCTTAGAGATATAACAACTTAGATCTCTGGGTGACGAGCGCAGTACAGTGCTAGGTAATGATTTGGACTCTTTATGTTTCAATAGCTGCGTGTCACTGTGCTGTTATGTGGCAGGCATGTTGCTTACCATCAGGCACATCTCCTGCTCGTCTCTTTAAAATTAAAAAAAAAATACCTATCTGTTCCATGAAATTTCTACTCCCCTACAAAATGTATTTTTAAACCCGTTTTTTCCCATTCTACGGAGGCGGTGTTCTTGTATACCGTACCAGGCTCACAGGAGTGTTGGAGGGTAAACTGTTTGTTGTTGGATGAAAATTTATTAATTTTCGCACAGACCTGAGGATTCTAAAGACTTGCCAAATGTAAGCCTAAACAAAAAAAAAACATTATTATCGAATTTTGTGTTTTGCAACTCAAATAAAATTGTCTTTTAAAAGCTAATTCGATTAACAAAAATGTTTTTTTGAAGTGAAAACTTCTTTAGGCCCGCCTAGACAGATTTTTCGTGGGCTGTGAATTGTATTCTAGCGTCACGCTCGGGTATGATAAGAAATCTTGGGGTAAACTCGGGACCTTGGCGATTGGGCATCTAGAAATGCATCAGCCAATGGGAAAGGCTGAAAGAGCGTGGCTTCACCATCATAGCATGGCCATCTAGAAATGCGTGACCCAATGGGAAATGCTGACGCATTTCTAGATAGCCATGCCATGATGGCGAGGCCACGCCCTTCGGTGACACCCGTGTAGTTTCCAAGGTAAGCTATCAAATTCTGAGTTATAAGTTTTCACTTCTATCGGCAGTTCCTGTGACTGCCAATTTTTTTTTATCAATGTCTTTCTACGGAGGCGGTGTTCATTTACACCGTACCAGGTTCACAGCAGTGCTGGGGAGTAGACTGGTTGTTGTTGGATGAAACATTTATAAATGTTCTCAATTCTGAATTCTGGCTTGTAATTTATTGTAATGCCCGGATTAAATTATTCAAATCCAGCGCTGGATTGCTTAGTGGAAAAATGTAAACCGGCACTGGAAAGCATTGTCTAGATGCTGGACTGGAGTAATGTAAGCCGCGCATAAGCCTAATTCTCATGAGTAACGAAAATTGGTTTGTTTTCACCTAAAATAAAACTGTAAGACAAATTAAATCTAGTTTATGCAGTCTATTTCATATTGCCACTGGGACTGGGAGTCTGGACCTTGGGACCACAACGCTGGTTTTATTTATATTCATTGTATTTTCTACAAAATTCACGGATCTACGGAGGAGGCTGTTTGTCTAGGGTTACTAAGGTAGCAGCACAGCGTAGAATCAGTTGTAGTGGCACGTCACACTATACATAATAAATATGATATTGGTGTTCTGGGTTACTGGCCAACCTTGATCTCAAATATCTCCTTTCTATAGTTAGGATTTCCGATTTCAAATTTATACACCTCATGCTTTTAGGTTTTGAAAACCGTAACCATTTGTTTTTTTCTCTATTGATTATTTCTTTCAGTGAGTGAACTGAGTGCAGTTTACAAAAAAGAAAACTTGAATTTAAATTTTCGCTTGAGGCAAAATTTGGCTGGTACGCCAGGGTACAGCCATTACGATGACCATTTGCGATTATTGTACAGGATCTTTTCATGATATGATTTAAAATCCCTTCATTATCGTGCCGGTAGGGTAAAGTAACACAGCGGTCGACGCGCGTTTGTCGGTTTGACAATAATATCCTTCAATTCTTTATCATCGACTTCAGTCTCCGGCCGTCCACATACACAACATTTATCCGTTTCTTCTAGCCGTTTCTGATGCACTGGTGCCACGATGGAACTCGTACTCGTGAATAACGCGATATTTCAAGTTTTTCATTTTGTAAACTGAGTAACCGAAAGAAAAAAAAACATTAGAAAAAAAGAACAAAATTACGGTTTCCAAAACGCAAAAGTATGAGTATTATCTGTATACATTAGGAATTGGAATTCCTAACCTAAGATGAGCTATTTGAGATCAAAGTAGCCAGTCCAAAACACCAATTTCATATGTCAAAGACCTATGTTTTATTCATTTATTGTATTTTTTTCCAGAAGATTCACGGATCTACGGAGGAGGCTGTTCATCTCGGGCTACTAAGGTAGCAGCACAGCGTAGAATCCGTTATAGTGACACGTCACACATGTTATTGATTTCATTACGTCACTCAAATACTTTCCCTTCTTTCTCAAACAGAGACACAAAGCTGGCCAAGTGCGGATTGGCAGAGCATGAAATTACATTTCTTTTTCTCATCTCGCTCAATATGGGTATCAAATGACAGGATTTGCTTAAGTAGTGTTTGACAAATTACAAATCCGAGGTAGTCGGTGTAGACTACAGGCCCGTGAACAAAATTTACGGGTCAAATGAACCACCAGGAGACAGATGTAGGATGATAGAAGGGTATTAAGTAATAAGATTCAGCACTATGCCGTCACTTGTAAGCTGTCCAACTAAGTGCAATTGAAGAGGGGGGGTTGCAATCCTCGATCATTTCTCCTTGTTGCATTATTTTTGTACGGCGTTGCGGAATAATAGATAAGAAGAGGTATTGAAACTATAAAAATTATAAATTTTAACTTTTTAATCATTGGTTTGGCGGAAAAATTTACAGAGTACGAGTAATTTACAGAGTAAATTTGGTAATTTGATTAAGTACGGCATTGGTTCCATACAGTTTAAATACCTCTTCTAATCCATTATTTGGCAATGCCGTACAAAAATCATGCGACAAGGAGAAATGGTAGAGGGTTGTAACCCCCCCTCTTCAATTACACTCAGTTGGACAGCTTACAAGTGACGGCATAGTGTTGAATCTTATTACTTTACATCCTTCTATCATCCTACATAGGTCTCCTGGTGGTTCATTTGACCCGTAAATTTTGTTCACGGGCCTGTAGTCTAGTGGTCAATCAAAATTTTTTGCTCTTGTATTTTATTTTATCTGCTAAAGTCAGAGCTGATAACAAATTTTTTCACCTAAAATACTCAAAGGTTCAAGCGAGATTCGAACCTACGATATCACACTTGTGAAATCGGACGATCTCGCCTTTTGGCCACCATGGCTACATACCACATAATTGGTACATACTGCTCTTCCAGTTTTATGAAGATACGTATATATAATACTAGCGGCCCGCTCCGGCTTCGCTCGAATAATAACCTAGATACCAACTAAAGCGCCATCTGCCGGGCTGATTTGTGAATCTAAACCATCCAGGACCCTACCTAAACGTGTACAAAAAAAATCATTCAAATCGGCCCAGCCGTTTAGGAGGAGTTCATTAACAACGAAAAGTGGCATTGATTTTTATATATATATATTATATTTATATTTTTTTGGGTTTATGTTTAATTTTAAGTTTTTCTAATCATTGTTTGTTTTTTGTTTTAGTAAATATAAATTGTAATTCAGTTATATAAATAAAGTTGTTTAACTGAATTTTATAAACAACATTTCGAGTACCTAATAATTATTTCAAAAAAAAATATCTAAGTTATGTTTGATATTCATTGAATTTTTGTTCTACATAATTTACGGATCTGCGGAGGAGGCTGTTCATCTTGGGTTACTAAGGTAGCAGCACAGCGTAGAATCAGTTATAGTGACACGTCACACATGTTATTGATTTCAATCAATACGTCACTCAATTACTTTCCCTTCTTTCTCCAATGGAGAGGCACAACGCTGGCCAAGTGCGGATTGGCGGCACAAGTTTTCGAAAGATGTTTTGGTACATAGCAGCTTAAAATGTTAATCTTGTCTGTTAAAGTCAGCGCTAATAACAAATTTCTTCAGCTAAAATACTCAAAGGTGCAGGCGAGACACGAACCTACGATGTTACACTTGTGAAATCGGACGATCGGCTAAATTAGGTGGTTACGTACTGCATGGTACTGCTCTTCCAGTTTTATGAAGATATAATATGTTTGTCACAAGTATGTTATAAATTTTCTACAGAATTCACGGATCTGCGGAGGCGGCTATTTATCTTGGGTTACTAAGGTAGCAGCACAGTGTAGAATCAGTTATAGTGACACGTCACACATGTTATTGATTTCAATTTATTTATTTGTTTATGTTAAAGAGTGACGACACGAGCAGGACATGTGCCTGATGGTAAGCAACATGCCTGTCACATAACAGCACAGTGACACACAGCTATTGGAACATAAAGCGTCCAAATCATTACCTAGCACTGCACTGCGCTCGTCACACAGAGATGTAAGATATTATATCTCTAAGCCCCAACAATTCATTGGAAACATTGCTCTTCAAACCGGAACACGCTTACACATTACTGCTTGGCGGTAGAATAACTGGCAAAGGTGTGGTACTTTCCCAGGCGGATTCTGCCAAGAATCCTACCACTACAATACGTCACTCAATTCCATTAAGTACCTTCTTTCTCAAATGGAGAGCCACAACGCTGGAGTGACAAGTGAGGATTAGGATCTGCAAAAGTTAGAGCTGATAACACATTTCTGCAGCTAAAATACTCAAAAGCGGAGCCGAGATACGAACCTATCGATATCACACTTGTGATATCCGACGATCTCGCCTTCGCGGCTAAATTATGTGGTACAAGTTGCTCTTCCAGTTTTATGAAGAGTT
Organism: Ectropis crepuscularia; assembly: GCA_963693475.1. Lineage (NCBI taxonomy): Eukaryota > Metazoa > Arthropoda > Insecta > Lepidoptera > Geometridae > Ectropis > Ectropis crepuscularia. The sequence goes on from OY856338.1 coordinate 24,524,243, forward strand.
TTATTATATTTGTATTTATTTTATTTTGAGGGTTTATGTTTAATTTTAAGCTTTTCTAATTATTGTTTGTTTTTGAAGTGAACACTTCTTTTGGCGCCTACAGACGGATTTTTCGTGGGCTGTGAATGGAATTATAGCGTCACGCACAGGAATGATAAGAAATCTTTGGGTAAACTCGGAACCATCTCTATTGGACATCTAGAAAAGCACCAGCGTTTTCCATTGGTCATTTGGCATTTAAAATTGTAATTTAGTTTTAAAATTGAATTTTATAAACAACGTTTCGCGTACCTAATAGTTATTTAAAAAATATCTATATTATCATGAAATTTATTTATTGTATTTTTCTACGAATACGGAGGAGGATGTTCATCTTGGGTTACTAAGGTAGCAGCACAGCGTAGGATCAGTTATAGTGACACGTCACACATGTTTTCAATACGTCACTCAATTTTGCTTTCCCTTCTTTCTCATATGGAGAGGCACAACGCTGGCCAAGTGCGGATTGGTGGAACGCGGAATATGTTTTCTAAAGATGTCTTGGTACATAGCAGCTTACTCACAATGTTTTTCTTATCTGCTAAAGTCAGAGCTGATAACAAATTTCCTCAGCTAAAATACTCAGAGGTACAGGCGAGATACGACCCTACGATATCATCACACATGTGAAATTGAACGATCACGCCTTTTGGCCACCGCGGCTAAATTATGTGGTACTGCTCTTCTTCCAGTTTGATGAAGGCATTTTATGTTTTATGTACTTATATATATATATTTATCAATGGGTTTAGATTTGAGGGCTGTCTGTGTATGATCTATGATTTGGTAAGTAATTCTTAAACGAAACCAGTTTTTGATGTCTGTATTTGTTTTTTCCCGAATTATCGTAAATCGTCAACGAATCTTCATCTGCTGTAGGAAAAATACTCAGAGTTGCAGACAGAATTTGAAACGACCTTAAGATTATGAATCACACGGTCTAACCACTAGGCCACCGCAGCTTTTTATGTTTGTGGTAATTCGGAACCACTGCACCTATGCCAATAAATCTTGCACCGTTTGAAAGTGACTGTTATGTACCAAAAACTGTATTTCAAGGGGTAACACACAATACATTTAAGGTTAAGTGATGACAACAATAAACACATACATAGGTACAATGTTTTTATGCTTGTGAGCTATTTGAGATAAAAGTACGACAAAACACAAATTTAATGTGTAAAACGGACCTAAATACTATAATAATGTTTATATTTTCTAGAGAATTCTCGGATCTACGGAGGAGGCTGTTCGTCTCGCGTTACTAAGGTAGCAGCACAGCGTAGAATCAGTTATAGTGACACGTCACATAATATGTAGTTGATTTCAATACGTCACTCAATTCCTTTCCCTCTCTTCATACAACCTACTCTATATCCATATATCTATCTAAGAAGCACGATGCGCAAACTCCCTTGCAACTACATGCATTTTAACGCAGATCGATCGAATCCCTAGGAATACCTATTAGGACAACATAACTGGACAGAGCACAACAGTGATCAGATCGAAGAGCTTTGGCTCTACATTTGTCATAAGAACGCCTACTAGGCTGTGGATGAGTTATCTGAGTAGGTTTTTCCCGATGGCTACAATCTTTGTGTCTTCAAATCGAGAGTGAATCGGTTTCTTCTAGGTAAGCACGCTCCATCATAGACTGCATCGTCACTTAATATCAGGCGAGATATCGGTCAAGGGTAAACCTATACAAACACCAAAATATCGGCTTCGGTGTTGCTTATCATCCGTGGTCAAAGGCAAACCTTTTTGAAGTGAAATCTTCTTTTGGCACACCACACACAGATTTTTCGTCGGCTGTGAATTGACCTCAAGCATCAGTGCCCCGGAATTAAAGAAATCTTTGGGTAAACTTGGGACCATGTCCATGGACCGTCTAGAAATGCGTCAGCATTTCCCATTGGATATTTCCATCATTTCCATATGGTCACGGCCACGCCCTACAGTTTCACCAGCGTAGTTTCCAAAGTGAGCTATCAAATTCTGAGTTATAAGTTTTCACTTCTATCGGCAGTTCCTATGACTGCCGTTTTTTTTAAATTTATTCTTGGCCATGGATACTAGTCCTTCAGCCGCAACTGTCACTGTCATGTTGCTGTATTTAATATGTTAAATTTAAATGTAGATTTAAGGTTATCATTATTATTTTGAACTATTAAAAGTTTTTAGTAGATATTTCTTATTTTAGTTTACACTTCTGCCGTGAGGTTTTAAACACACACAATTTTATGTGATGACACTCCAGCTAACTAGCAAAAGCATTAGCTTTTGCTAGTTATAGGATGTGAGTTGAGTTGAGAGTTTGACGTCTGTCTTAGTATATGTTAGACGTAATTCGGAGCTACTCCATCTATGCCAATAAATCTTGCACTATTTGAAAGTGACCGTTCTCTAAAACTCTAGATGACCATAAGCTATGTTTTAGGGGGGTAACACATATAAGCTAAGAAGTGATGGCAATATTTAACACATACAATATTTTATGATGTTTTTATAAAAGGTGTCTGTCTGTCTATCTGTCTTATTCTGTACAGGTTTTACCTGTAGGATTCACGGATCTGCGGAGGAGGCTTTTTATCTCGGGTTACTAAGGTAGCAGCACAGCGCAGAGTCAGCTATACTGATACGTCACACATGTTATTGATTTCAATACGTCACGCAATTTCTTTCCCTCCCCTCAGCCGGCCTCCCCTACATGAGATGCACAAACAGCGTTGCAATGCATTTTGACGCAGATCGATCGAATGCCTTGGAATATCTATTAGGAAAGCATAACTGAACAGAGCACAACAGAGAATGAGTTAAGGGACTTCAAAACTTATTTAACTCGTAATACTAACAACTAGTTAGTAACCAAATATTCATTTTTAGTAACTTACTTAAAGTTAGTCTTATGCCCGCCATACACGCTACGGTCTGCCGGAGAGGTCTACCTGTGCAGTTATGCCTGCGCAGGTAGACCTCTCCAGCAGACCGTAGCGTGTATGGAGGGCATAAGAGTAGATACGAGTACCTCTGAAAACTGTACAAAACACTAGTTTTGCTCGGGGACGTACATGTACATGCACAGTTGATATAAAACAAATATCAACTGGTAAAAGATACTCGTATATTAAAGTTCTGCAATATCTTGGCTTCAAAATGGTAGATCCTTTTTTGTTACTGAATGAATACATTGTTTAATTAATCTCCTCACCACGAACATTGGAAATAATTTAAATTATACTGCATCTACTTGAAAAGCCCTCTCACTATTTGGCCTATTTGCCTTCTCACTGTGCTGTTGTAGCAGGCATGTTGCACTCTATACTAGAAAATAATAATTGCGCAACGGAGTCGTTGACGAAGATATATGATAATGATAATTTTGCTATAGAAATATGAACTTTCTTGTGAATTAGTTCAAGATTTCGGCAAATTCTCATATTTTACGGCCAAACCACACTAGCTACTTTTAGCAGCGGCGACAGGCTTCTTGACGCTGCGTCACGCTTCAAAAAGTAGCTGCGTTTGGCGTCTAGGCACTGCATCCCGCTTCAAAAAGTAGCATGTATGGTCAGGGCCTTAAGAACAAAAAACACAAATTAGTTATAATCATAAGTTACGACCCGTCGTTACCACCTTACGGGTATATATTGATAAGGACGAAAGTACGGGGTCTTCTGTTAGACTCAATCTGCGGAGGAAGCTTTTCGTCTTAGCCTACCAAGGTAGCAGAAAAGCGTAGAATATATACATGTGTGACGTGTCAATACAGTTATATTGACACGTCACACATGTTATTGATATCGATACGTCACATATTTTTCTTCCCTCCCTTCACAGTGAGAAACAACGTATTTCAACGTTTATAGCAGCTTCGAACAGTATAGTTACCTATCTTAGTAGCAGCAGTTAGTAGTATCTTAGTATGATTAGCGTGATATGCACCCTAGGCCGTTATTGCTTTCAGGCAACTATTTATCTGAGATACGTACAAGATGTAGGTACTCTCTACGTACAAGACTCAATATTTTATCTTAACTGTGCTGCAAATAATATATTAAAACAAATGTTACTACGAACATGCGGGAAAATGACTGATAGAGAGTTTACTTCCTCCCTTAGACCTTTGTCAGAGTTTTTAGCGAAATAGTGTTTTTTTATTAACGTAGTTAACGTGAAGGTAGGGCTTTAATTTTTTTTTAAATGTAAATACCTGTGTAAATGTAGGTACCTGTGCAAATGTAAAGGTATAAGGTAAAACATAGATATTAACTAAATTATTATTTATTTATTAATTTTTTTTGCAATAGTCGTGATCGTCATTCTGTTTTATAAAACAATGAAAGATCGCTATATCTATTATTTTCATGTCGAAGAACTTTTATTCAGATAACATTTCAAATAAACAAAACAACAAACTTCGCAATTATTTTTTTCTTGCGGATTTTAAATTCTTGCGGAGGCGTTGTGTGCGTCCTTTTATACCAGGAGAATATAAAAGCACAGGATCTTAACCTAAACATATTCATACGTAGTAGCTATACAACACACATTTGGGGTTACACAGAACACCTGTGATAAGCCGAAAGGAGCGCGCTATCTCTTTGCAGAGTCTACTTGGAAAAGTGCTACCTTGGCCTGCTATTCTATCGGTAACCACTAATGTGTGTGTGTAATCGGTAACACTGTGTTCCGGATTAAAGAGCAACGTTTGCCGAGAAATTACAGGCCATAGAGATAGATCATATTATATCTTTGGATAACGAGCTCAGTGCAGAAAGATGTAGGTAAGTCATGATTTGGACTCTTCATGTTCTAATAGCTGTGCTGTCAGCCATGTTGCTTACCGTCGGGCATCAGGCGCATGTTCTGCTACTTCTCTTTTATCTGAACTCAATAAAAATATGCTGTTTCACGCAAACTTTTTACCCGACTGCGCGACGCAAAGGAGTGGTAATGTGGATCACAACTCTTCAGTTGTAATGTTCTTTTATTAGAATTAGAAAATATTACATATTTCAATAGTATTAATACAATAACATATTATAGAATTCTAGACCACCAGAAATCTAAATGCTTGTTATTCTAATAATCTAATTCTTTTCAGTTTTTTTTAGTATGCGAGTACGTAGTTTGGTTCACTTTTTACGCAGTCGACTTTTTGAGTTTTTAAATCATATTTTTTTATTTAATTATTTATGCAACTCTGTCCAAGAACTGCGGGGGTTGACTGTTCGTATCGTCTATCAGGGAGACAGAAACATACGAAAGATATCAGCATAAAATGATGAATGGGTATTGATTGAAATACTCCACACGCACACATCTTTACTGGACTTCTGATTCAAAGGAATTTGTTTCGCATACAAACATCTTATTCTTGTAGTTCTACGTCCAAAACTGCGCGTAATGATATCGATAGAATTGTGTTAGTGCTTCAAAGATAATGATAAAATTGTCACCCTGTAATTACCTATAAAATAAAGTCAATTCTTTAGTTTCTAGCCTGTTGTATTGTTAACAATTTTTAACCGAACAAAGATTGAACAAAGGTTAAATGTTATGTACCTACCCTATGTCCGTCGATATTTTCATCGACATAAAATTTATATTGATTATTTTTTGCATTTGATCCGGTTTTACTCCAGGTTGATCCCATTTTGTGTCCCAAATTCCAAATTGAGAAAACGAATTTGCGTAGGTATACGTTTCTTTTTTTTTCTCAACCTGGAGGTTATCGGGGAGAATTGAATAATAATAGTGTCAGAAAAAAATGTTGATTGCACAAATAAAGGTACATTAAAATTTATATTTCAAACATTATTTAAAAAAATAGTAAAAATTAACTTTATATTGCATATTTCTTAAATCATTGATAAGATTAAGTTGTTAAGATTACACTTTTACACCGACATTTCAACTGATGTTAAACGACAATACGGTCTACGAACATCTCGTGAACCTAGAAGAAACCGATTCACTCTAGATTTGAAGAAACGGGTGTTTTCAAGTCTTTAAAGATTATATCCGCACCACTTAGTATTGAGATTATTGTTCTATCGTATACCTATTCGTAGCTCTACAAGGTAATAAAGCGACGGGAATACTACAACAGCGAGCGGCGAGCCGATGAAGGAAGACAGCAATGATAGGATTTATTTAACACAAAGACATTTAGACACACACGGACTCGCACAACCCAGATATGCCAAATAGTTTTAGCTTTTAACGTCATACATATAAGGTTAAACATAGAAAATTAATGAGTCTTCTTTGCTAGTATTGTGAAAAATGTTCATTAAGTTTTCCTGGAATCGGAAGTTGATAACACCCGTTGTCATTGATATATCTTTCCCTAACGATTTCATGGAAGCATCACACGTTTCTATGAAATCGTTTTCAAAGCGATTTCCTTGACAATTTCCTTTATTATTTATTTTTCTTTGATTATCACAGGCCCACATTTTTTGGTTCATGAAAAAGTGTTTCAATTTCAATAGATGCCCTATTATAGCAAATAAGGTGTGCTAATCACGAATCTATGGTTGGTTTTTTTCCAGCACGTCAGGTTTCCAGGAAAAGTGTGTTTGAAAATTGGCAAAAATACTACGAAAATATGTATGGAAACTATACTTAACAGAAATCAAACTGCAAAATTAGCTAGTTCATAAAACAAGTAATGCAGTATGATCTACGGTAGACAATCTTTGAGGTTTTTCGGTTTTTTTTTACATGAAATCGTTGTATTTTTCCTAGAAACTGTTTTTTTTGTGGATTTTTGTGAGTGAGTCCCTCTTCAATGTAATCAGGCATCATTATAATGCCCCATCTTCTTCGGTAACATTTTTCTATATCTTTGATGTCTTGGTGGAACCCCTTTCCCTGTTTCTTGCGAATAACTTCAAGGTTTTCGGAAAAAGAGTAAAATCCAGAAAATAAAGTTTACTCTCCTATTGCGATATTACGTGCCAGGTGTTTTTGCGTTTTGGACCATTTTGACTAAAACTATTTTGTAAATTAGAGACTTGTTGTTTCCAAGGAAACTCTTTATGACTTCTATGAAAGAACTCCATGCTTCAGATTCATCTTGGGTCATTTTATTCTCAAAAGTTGTGAAAGTTCTGAAAAAACATTCGGCCGATTTTAAGCTTCGAATTGGAGAGCCTACAAAAATAACTTCGCTAAGAGTAGCATCAAAAATTACAGGAAATTTGTCGCACGGGTATTTAAAGCAGTCACCTTTCTGTATTAAAACAAACTCTTCAACATTCCTAACTTTTTGTGAAGAGCAGGCAAAATAACAAATTTTGAGTCATCCAATGTGCATCACACTGCACATTTTTTTGTTCCGGTAGGTACAAGCCTATTTCTAAGTGGCCATTCTTTCTTAACGTAATGCAAATTTTGGGCTTGACTGTCTTGCCAAAACCACGTGCACAAAAAACATGGGCATTATTTTGAGGTATCTCCAGTGAACTCTTTTGAAAGAAATATTCCGCGAACTTCGTGCCATTGAAATGAAATAAACCTAGTACTATTGTCAAATATTTTCTTTCGATGTATCAAGTATTTTAAGTAAATAAAATATTCTAGAAATACCAAAAAGGACTTCTTTGCCAAAGGACTTCTGTACAAAATATCTCACAAGCTGTTTTTAATTTTGTGAAATATCTTGACGTGATTGATGGGCTCAAACTAAATTCAAATTCAGATTCAGCGTACCCGAATTAGCAAAAAACACTTATCAAATTAAAAACACCAAAAATCATGTCGGCCTGTGTCGGCAGAGTTACCTGTACTCTGCCTTTATTAGTCTTCGGAACAACCGCACTAGTAAAAATATATCGAATATTCATTGAAAGTGAAACTTATATTAATATACTAATCCTAAAAGAGAGAGAGACGAACTTCTTAGCATTCCATGGATTCACCGTCCGGGTGCCGGGTCCATCGTGTGCCAGAGAGAGAAATCTCGAATAGACCCCAAGACTTGTGACTCGGGCGTAGGTTTAAAAGGGGCCCCTTTTAGTTACGTACGTCAACACTCACCTTCACTACTCGTATTTCTCTCCCTGCCCAGCCAAATCCGATATGATCCTACTAGTGCAGCTTTAGATACTCGTTCTAGTATAGAACTTACTGCACTTCTGGACAAGTCAAGGTCTTTAAGCAGGTTATAGAGAGATTTTGCTGGTATACCTCTCGCTCCTACTTCTTTCTCGCTTCTACTTTTTATTTTATGTAACGTAACATATCTATTAAAAACTTAAATTGGAGTATAGTAGCACAGTCTATTCTTAATACTGCGGTAGTAGTTAGTGTACGAGTATTCCTGTGTCCATAGATACATACTCATTGTTTGTTTTTCCAACTTTAAACGACTTCGAGCGGTATAGCGTTGTTTTAAATCACATGTATTTTGTACCGGTTCGGTTTAGACACTAGTCTTGTACTTGTATATGTAGAGGGTATACAATAACAACACGGGTAAGTCACCGGCCGCTTTGGATTTATGGGGAGATGAGATGTTCCCACGAGCTAATTTATTGCGATACAGTTCTTTGGTTATTCAATTGAGTCGCAAAATTGTTCGCATCAGTGTCAAGGGTAGCTGAGCGTGGGTAAGATAAGCCGGATTACAACAATTTAACACTTATGACCCTCCAGACCTCGTGGGGTCTGGGATAGAGCACAGATTTAATTATGCAGTACCGCCAACTTTATTCAAGAACTAGATGATGGAGTCATCACCGTAATTTGGTAGACTTGTACAACTGTTCCTAAATCAGTTCATAACGTAACGATAGCTCTGAAGCTGACAAGAAAATATCATTCAAATTTTGCTGGTACGATAAGATTTTAGGCATAATTGTGATGAAAATTTCGCCTAAAAAACCCTCGCGGGTTTACCCGCGTCGTTTCCGCTTCCCTAGTTTTTCAATGATAATAAATAGCTTACCTATGTATGTGCTTTCCAGATGTAGATTGAGTAAGGGTCCATTGTAGCTTACCCGAGTGCTTTTTATACTTAAAGCCTTTTTTACGCGACCATTTAGCACTTTAATCAAAGAGCAATAAAAATCTAGAGTAACAAGTCCTTGTTCTTTGTGAATTCAAGCGAAACTGACTTCCTATTAACAGTAATTGATGGGAAATTGGCCACACAAAGTGAACTAAATAATAGTACTCGTAGTATCTAAATAAGTTAACACCGTATCTAGTCTTCTTGTCGGTCGCTACTTATAGCGTCTCAAATAGCTACTAGCTACTAGTACAATGACGAACTAGATGTTAATATATAAATCAATGGATGTGCCTTCCCAAACTCCAGGTACACGGAATTATTTTATCGTTGGGAAGAGTGAGCTCACTCTTTCTGTTTTAGTCGATTGTAGGAAGCAGTGAACGCCGGACTTTATACCTATCGCTGTTCGTAGTCAAAAACCAAAATAAGTAGAACCGCAATATACTTCGCCACTAGCGATTCTACGGGTCAAGTAGATTGGTAGTTGTAATCCACTCACGCTACACACAGAGACGCAATTTTAACAATTTTAAGGTGCTCAGGGCACATCTTTTGATTTATATGGATGATATAGGACCTGTTCGTTAAAAAATATAAATTTAAAACATACACACAGTGATTGGCAAATGGTGGCTCAGGAAATAGACGAGTGGAAAGAGAGTAATGGCATTTGCCCAGCATTGGTATGGGGACTTTAACATGCTCTTAATATTAATACCTTTACAATAAACCTTTATAATTTCATTGTTGTGTGGATAATTCAGATGTGCATAATATAAGTAGCTACTTATATTAAGCACATCTGAACTATTATCGGTGAAATGAATTAGGTGTGTCGTATAGTGTAGCTCTCATTGCATAATTTAGCCACTAACATAATCAGTTAATAATTATTATTTAATGCAAAAGAACTTATAAGACGATCAATGAATCAATCTACAATCTGGATTATATCTCGAGCTACCCACATTGTTTTTAAGATTTTTGGAGCATGTCATGTCCATGATAATAATCGCCATGACCACAGCTACCGTGTGTTGTCGCCAAATATTTATTTCTGGCCAGTGTTTGTTTAATGATTATTCTCACGGCTGTTCGAAAATAGGTTGATGTAGTTGTTTAGTGAACATGCGTTGGGCGTCCGCGGCAACGCCCAAATTTCACAAGTCGTAATAGCATAAACATCCCACACTATGTTCCCACTGCTGGAACTTATTCTTGAGACAAAAGAAAAAAAATGTGTGTGCATAAGACCACTCGGTAGAAGTGAAAACTTCATCATCTGAATTTAGTGTTAGTATTGAACAAATAGCTCTCTCCTTGCGAGAGAAAGCCCCGAATCCCAGCAGTGGGAACGTTTAGTGGGCTGTTGATGATGATGATAGGACAAATGAAGAATAAGTTAATAATTTAATTGAATTTTTTTTTTTAATTCTATGCATATCAAAATAGTCAACACTGCGACACAGCAATGAAGAGCAGCTGACTGTATCTTTCTCGTTCGAGCACACTCGGCCGTCCCGAGTTAGAGTATCTCTCTACTTAGTCTGTGCCCGAGTTCATCTGATCGAGTCTTTCACCTCACATCGTGAAGGATCAGCTAGAAACAACTGAGTGCATTGCGCCAAAAGAAGTTTTCACTCAACAAGGCCGCAATCTACTAATCTACTATGATGTTCAAGTACGGGTTCGTGGATTTCACAAGTCCTGGAAATAACTTTCGTGGAACATGCCGTTTTTACACGAAGTTTTATCTAATATTAAAGCTAGTGATAATAACAAACTTGCGCTTCTGTACTTGGAAATATACTCAGAGTGCCGGGCGGGGCTAATACTTGTAAATGCGTTTGTAAATTTCGTTTTCATTACTGAGCCACTGGTTTTGCCACACGACGTCTAAACTGTACACTATTTATTTGTACATAATGATTTTAACATAGCGTTATCTTACAACAAAGTACTAACTGTGGTACCGTTATTTCAATTTAATAAAAAGGATGGGTTTCATCAACTAAAGTCTCAATATTAAATTAATGGGCACATCCAAAGACATCTCTAATACCTCAAACATTTGGTATTCGTGGAATTTTGATATCTTTGCAAATTATACAGAAAAAGCTATTACATTCGCAAAGCATATGAAACTTGTACCTATTAATTTTACTTTTATGTAATAATTCTAGCGATATCTAGTTAACTTTACTATTTCTACATCGCTTTTAGCTTCAATAGAATGATGTTCTTTGTAATCAATTTTCTTGTATTTTTCTGCCGCCATTACGAATGCGATTATCCATGCTCACTGGCGCGACAAGACATACGAAAAAAACTCGAGAAACTGAAAAACATTGGTAAGGTCACTAGTGTTGTAATTACGAGTGCGGTTCAAATACCTACCGGTGCCTATGCCTACGTAGACATTTGCTCAACCACGCAATTCCAAAAATAAACGTGTTTGTATACAGCGTCAGGTTATTCGCTTTTTAGCTTCAAGAAACAACGATTTGAACCAGAATATCTGCCAAAAAAAAACTCGGCAATGAATTACACGTGACATCTCTTGAGGGACGTTAGAGCAAAAATATCAGGACAGGAAAAAATGTAAAAGGTGAACAAAAATTTGATGCTGAGTGCCAATAGTGAAGGTCATCGTCGATTTTCGGCAACCGATTAGTTTCAGGGTAGCGATTCTGAAACCATTCGGTTGCATCCGACACGGAATCTCATCTCTCGGTCTCTGTCATGCTTATCAGATAAGACAAAAACCGAGAGATGAGATTCCGTGTCGGATGCAACCGAATGGTTTCAGAATCGCTACCCAGATCCATTGAATGAACCGTCTTCACATTCATTATGTACAAATGTACATATACATATATGTATATTATTTTAACCTCGTTTTTTCTACCATTTTATAATGCGCAAAATTTACTGTGCGCTTTAAAAAATATCAACTGTCACACAGAAAATACATTTTTTTTAGCCACTCGTTTAGTATCCCACATTGTCTTGCTTTGCTATTGTAGAGTAGGTATACAAAAGGAGCTTGATTCCACTTTCGTAACAAGAACGTATAAAATTTGGAATAGTTTGATATCATTGAGTGGGTATTTCTGGATGTTTCAAGTTTTATTATTATCGGGTTGTTCTAGGATAGCGCGCTCCATCATGTGAGATTGCGATTAAGAGCTAGCCTATTATTGTTGAAAAAGTCCAAACATTTGATGTGTCATAAAATGACTAATAAGGTTAAATTCATTGCGTTTATTGAATAAGCAATCTTGGACCCGTGTCTTGTACCCCAGTAGACGTATCAGTCGTTACACTTAGGTATTTATAATTACATTGAATAGTAATAAAGCTTTTTGAATAGTACCTAATATTTAATCATCGTTTCGTTAATTCGAAAGACGCCGCTTGTAAGAGGAATTCATATTTGACCACCATCTCGCCTGTAAGCCACCATCCAATGTAGGATGGAGCGTACTTATCTAGAACTAGCGGCCCGCTCCGGCTTCGCTCGAATAATAACCTAGATATCAACTGCAGCGCCATCTGCCGTAGCCTATGTTACTCGGGAATAATGTAGCTTTCCAAAGGTGAAAGAATTTTTGAAATCGGTCCAGTAGTTTCGGAGCCTATTCATTACAAACAAACAAACAAACAAACAAATCTTTCCTCTTTATAATATTAGTATAGACAAACCCATTTACTCTAGATTTGAAGACACCAAGATTGTAACCATCGGGAAAAACCCACTCAGGCAACGCATTCTATAGCCTAGACGTTCTTATCACGTCTTAAAGTAGTGCCAAATCTCGTTGTCCTAGTCTTTAGAACGTCAACCATAAAACGAAGTCGCTTTTTCAACTTACGATCGGTACGATTAAGCAACAGAGATATCAATCTATATCTATACTAATATTATAAAGAGGAAAGATTTGTATTTTTGTATGTATGTAATAAACTCAAAAACTACTGAACCGATTTCAAAAATTCTTTTGCCAAGAGAAAGCTACATTATCACTGAGTAACATAGGCTATTTTTATTACAAGAAAAAAATAGTGATACTTGGAATTTTTTACTAAAACCAACGCAAGGTATAAAAAAAACAGCCATAAAATGGCTTTCATCGCATACGCTGCGGAAAGTACCAATGATAGAACCAAACAATGTTCTACAATATTGTAGAACATATTAAAATCTCCAAAAAACCTCGCGAGAGCATATGTCTAACTACAGTAATTACGTCGCTACAACTGCTTTTTTACATTTTAAAAGAAGATAAAAATGCCGATCAACTTAAGACAATGCTATTCATACATTTGTTTTAATTCTTATCAAAATAAATTATTTCTCAATCAAGACTGTTTTAATACCTATTGATTCCTTTTTGAATTATTAAAATCGGACATTCCATTCAAAATATATTACGAAATTAAAAATATCCATCCTAAATATTTGCAACGACGCGACGGCCGGCAGAATTATGAAGAGTGTACATACAGTACAGCTCAGCGTTCATCCCAGTCAGAGTGATTTTATCTCAGAATACTTCTTTATCATGTACCACGTAGGTACATCGTTTCAAGACTACTCGAAATCAAAGAAATCACTTTGAGAGAAGCTTCAATTTCTCGGTGTCCGTTGAGGCTGAGAGAGTTGTTTGTGGTAATATTATTATTTTGTTTTCCTTCGGAATTATGGCACATTTTTGAAGACAATTTGTGTCAAGACATCAAACATACAGCCCAACAACGAGATCCGGATTATGATGTATATGTCACAGCCGGATTGTATAGTTCGCCGTATTAAATTACGGCTAGCCGTTTTGAAAAACGGGGCCGTTTTGTAATGCGGCGGTTCAACGATTAGCCGCATTGTCATTGCAATACGTTCTTCAATAAGGCGGTCCACGTTCAGCCGCATTGTATTACTACTTATGTTGTAAGGAGACCATATTTCTAAAAATAACAACACAAAATCTAAATTAATTTCATTTATCTGAAAAAAATTATCGATTATTTCGTACGATATTCCGTACTATTTTTTTTTACAACATTTTACCTCTCACGTAAAGTTTGAAAGCCCATAACTTGATATCGGTGACGGTACACCTAAGAAACATGGTGCACTTCCATAGACAAGGGTCTATTATCGGAACATGTTCCATCGTAGATAGCATCGTCGCTTAACATCAGGTGAGATGGCGGTCAAGTGCGAAACTATTATAGTTTAAAAAAAAAGATTTGACTCCGGGTCCCGTCAGAAGCTCTGCGGTCAACCTTGAGTGTCGCTTCTCCATACTCGGCCTGCGCTCCACTACGGCTACTTGCATGGCTCGCTCCACTCAGCTCCTCCCTTGAGCTTCTGGCTCCCGCATTCTTTTAAATACACTCTAGGTGTAGTAGCGCCAAGACTAGGTGGAGTCGGGGTGCTCCGGGTCGGATCTGGGTCTCATGTAACCAACCCGGTCCGATTTAGTCTTAACAAGGTGGACGGTGGAAACGAAATAGTATCCAAGTAACGCCCAGGGTGACAAGTGCCACCCTAATAATATTGTGTACGATTCCTCCAAACTCCAGAATCCACTGTCACTTTAGCAATTTAGGAACACACAGTATTCAACGCCATGGTTGTTGTTATATTAGGCAGCGTCATGAGTGTTAAGAATCGGAACTAAAAATTGTCAAAGAGGCGGTTAATCTCTCGCTTTATTACATTACGGCTAGCCGTGTTAGCAATTTAGGAACACACAGTATTCAACGCCATGGTTGTTGTTATGTCAGGCAGCGCCATGAGTGTTAAGAATCGGAACTAAAAATTATCAAAGAAGCGGCTAATCTCTCGCTTTATTACATTACGGCTAGCCGTGTTGAATAACGTATGGCGTTGAATACATTCCAGTTGTTTTTAAATCAGCTGTATTCAATCCGGCTGATCGTTAAACCGCCGCTTTACAAAACGGCCTTTAACCAACTAAGCCACCAGGCCAGGCTCACCTTTTGGTTTTTAATTTTGATCATTTGGAAAAATTTGGTCATGTACCTGCATTCCATTTAGCATACCTACTGAACAAAAAAAGTTGACCCCGTGCGAAGCCGGGACGGGCCGCTAGTGTTATTATATTATGCAGATTAGTTGCACGCACAGATAAAAAACCGATCAGCTAACAACTTTCCGGGATAATTTTTGATATTAAGAACGAAAAAGATACATAAATATCAAGATTGTATGTGAAGAATCCTCTTAAATGTAGAGGCGCGACAGTAACAGGCTTACTCATTCTATAATCCATTTGAGACTATTCTTAGAACATACAATTGTAAGTCATGCACCTTAATACGGGATGTAATTTAGAAATTAAATAAAATGGTGTAATTTTCCTTCGTGGTCGTATAATTGTCTTATGTGAGCTATCATTTTATTAACCTTGGACCCAAAAAGCGGAATGTTACTGCGTTTGATTTTATTTGAGTAATAATTGAAATGTGCTTTCTTCATTGAGAGTTCACTTTACTTTGATTAAGTCTATAGACTACAGGCCCGTGAACAAAATTTACGGGTCAAATGAACCACCAGGAGACCTATGTAGGATGATAGAAGGGTATAAAGTAATAAGATTCAGCACTATGCCGTCACTTGTAAGCTGTCCAACTGAGTACAATCGAAGAGGGGGGGTTCCAATTCTCGATCATTTCTTCTTGTAGCATGATTTTTGTACGGCGTTGCGAAATAATGGATTAGAAGAGGTATTGAAACTGTATGGAACCAATGCCGTACAGAATCAAATGACCAAATTTACTCTGTAACTCGTCGGCACATCATAAACTTTTCCGCCAAACTAATAATTAAATATCTAAAATTTATAATTTGTATAGTTTCCATACCTCTTCTAATCTATTATTCCGCAACGCCGTACAAAAATCATGCGATAAGGAGAAACGATCGACGATTGGAACCCCCCAAATTCAACTGTATTCAGTTGGACAGCTTACAAGTGACGGCATAGTGTTGAATCTTTCTACTTTACACCCACCTCATAGACATAGGTCTCCTGGTGGTTCATTTGACCCGTACGTGTTCACGGGCCTGTAGTCTACTAATGTAGTGGGCGTTTTTAGAACGTGAGTTCTTCTGCGCATGCCCACATGATAGAGTTGAAAAACTATCAACAAAAAAGTATTCAAATTTGATATGGTAGAACTTTTTTATACTTATCCATTTCAGATACCGACAGAAACAGAGGATCCGTGTTTATGTCAGAATTTATTGAATATGAGTGACCTGTAATCACAGATTACAGAAATAAAACCAGATGGAGCACGCAGAACAGAGCTACTGAAGCAGACAAAGGAAATACAAAAGCCGAAGCAAATACAAACTCCAGTCAGTATGAAACTGACTTCCGTGTTGTACGGGAGTCCCGTGTGATTTTAGGTTTTGTTTTAAAATATGCCGTTTTGTGTCTTCAAACAATGTTCCCAAAAACAAAAAAAGGAAAGAGGAATATAATTTCATAGGAAAATTTGAATATTTTTACTTTTATTTATATAATTTAGGCGATTTTATTTTGGTGATGAATGGAACACAACACCTCAACGAAAATAGGTTAGTGTGGCGATACTAAATAGAAATTATTTTCCCTGAATTTAGGGTAAAATATAGATTATATATTTTTTTAGATACTCTTAGACCAAATTATTGATAGGCATTGTATTATTCAATTTAATTCAATTTCAAATTAATTAATTTAAGTAAATGTTATATATGTGAAATTAGTATTTTATGACATAAAAATGTACATATAACAAAATTATTAATACATCCTAAAATTTGTATTTATTTATTTCGTTAGTTGCACCACTGCCCAAAATATTACAAATTTTGTTTCCTCATGAATCAAAAGGTTACATCGAAGAGACCGCTTTTAGCGACAAGATCGCCTTTTGTGCCCATTTTGTATTGTTATTATATGTGTTACTTCTTGTCAACTTTGTTTATGGTGCCAATAAACTGTTTTGTATTATATTGTAATGTCATTCGATATATTATCTAAGTGAAACGGCTATATAATTGGTTATAAAATGATGGTTTATAAAATAAAACATTTGTTGAAGGAAAATATTTTTGAAGTTAATATTATGCATAACGTTGTTTGTAAAATGAAATATTTTTAAGTTGTAAAGTTTTTAATATTAAAGTCAAAGTACTTTATTCATACGTGTACAATTTACACGTTAATAAATAAAAAATAAAAACAAAAGAAAGAGTATACAAATTGTATACATTTTCAAAGTTTGAAATGACTACTTTACTGTATTATAATAATTATTGTACAGAAAACTGTCAAGCATTATATGAGTATAATATGTTTTTATAACAATTGTACTGACCCATGTTAAATTTTTGTATACATTTTTATGGGACTTTGCCATCACTCTCTAAAAATTCGGTGTAACTATAAAAAGTTTGATCGATAAGCCAGCACTTTAATTTGTTTTTGAAGCTGCCGAAACTTGGGGCAGATATAACTATTTTGGGAAGAGTGTTATAAACTTCAGGCTATGTGAGTTAGCTTCCGTGACCTTGTAACTTGTGAGAGAGTGTGATATGACATCCAGCTTGTCCGCGTTACGTATGTTTCGAGAATGTCATTCATTATACGGTTACTTGATTTTAAAAATAGTTTGGTGGTAAAGATGGTTGTTTTAATTTTTGTTTAACCTATCTAAGCGAGTAAATTACACTAATTTTATTATTTGCGATTCAAGTTAATTTCTAGTTGCATACAAAATCAAAATTCTTGTCTTCATAGAATGGAAATAGTAGTACCTAACAAAAAATCCTTGCATAATCGGCGTAATAATATTAATATCAATTTATGTGTTTATTATACGTGAAGATTTCCCAAGCTAAGACAACAATAGTGGGACTTTTTTCTTAATACTGACAACATTATACAAGTCATTTGGAACGTTGATTTGACAATTTTACGTCAACATGACTAATTACGGGCCTCACAGTGTTGTTCACGAAGGTTCCATCTGTGTTTATTTCTGTAATCTGTGCCTGTAATATTATGAAGGCAACCTTCACCGTAAGGTCTAATTTCTATGTGTCACGAGTAATAGAACTTCCGTAAGTAGAGCCCAATCACGATTGTCACGCATATCAAGTATCGCACTTCGCGACCACATTTGAGGGAAGACAGCGCTTTGCTACACGACATCATCACAAGAATAAGCCTCCAAGCGAGCATGAGTGATCGATTACATAGAAAACACGTACTTATCAAAACTCTGTTAAGGCTAATTCTCCCCTATTAATTGCAGTATACCCGCTGTTAGCAGTTTGGATATTATGCATCCCCAAAGTAGGAAAATTTAGATTTTAGAAAATTTTATTTCACTCCAATGTGCTCTTGTTTAACAGATTGTGTATCAAAAGTATTTATTATTACATAAGTAAGACGGCCTCAACAGTGGCGTATCGAAAATCAATATTATGACGTAGCGTTTATTAGTCGTGGAAAATTTATAATGGAATTTACCGGGAGATTATTCAGTTTTGTTATACAACAATAAGTTACAGAGTATATAGAGGAAATCCAGCGTAACATATTTTATCCTTGTTGCCTTATTTTATTTGAGTGGTTGTAGTAACTTAATCGTTGATATTTGATTTTTGTGACATTTTTATTACTAACTAACTAACTTTAATAAAATTACATCTTGGTTGGAGGGGATTGTTAGTATGTTTATAGTTTTGGAAATCTCCCGTAATGATTCTCTAGCTCTCTCTAGCTGATAGATTACACAGACCGCGAATTGATCTCTATTGCAATACGAAAATCCTCATATACTCATATACTCATTTCTGTCCGCAGCCGATCCCCATGATAAGATTCCATAGGACATCATACCGTGAAAGTAGCCAAAATAAACAAGCTGAGTTGTTGCGACGTTAGATATTTTCGTATTATACATATTATTAGTACGGTCAGCCAGTCTCAGGATCGCAGTGAAGCTGTGAATCTACCGAAAAAAAAAACAGAAAAAGAGTAGATTGTACAGATTCGATAAGTTCATCTTTCTCGCTGTACCCCGCAATTAATATTACAAAAGTGAAAGTGTGTTTATAAGTATTAGAGGTCCGTTCCGGTTTCGGCCGTGGCACATAATATATTATAGTCTTATAGCGCTCAAGGATCACGTACCTACATATCCAACGGTGATAGAGTTTTTGAAATGTGTCCAGTAGCTCCCGAGATTAACGCGTTCAAACGATACATCATAACTTACCACTCGATATAAATTACCACTCATCTCCATATCGGCTAAACGGATTTGAATGAAATAAAATACGTAAGAAGTGCATCACCTGTATTAACACATAGACTTTCATGTAATTTTTATTCCGTTGAAGTTAATGCTCTCAGAGGGGTGCTTACTGACATGCCACATTTACGTGAAAAACGAACATAAATTATCGTGAAAAACCCTTTAGCCCTTTAGCCTACACAGAGGGGCAACACTAATTAACGATATCTGATAGCTCACGGGTAAAACAAATACATAGGTACCTAGGTCAAAGGAATATGGGAATGATTCACTTCAATACTGTTTATGTTAACGCCTAGGATTTTGTTTAAAATTCTGTAAGCGTTTTAAATAACTAAAAGTATAATAACTTCTATGGGCCCACTATGTGGTTGCCCCGTTTCTCTAACACAAAGAAATGTCAGATTTACTTATCTCGAATTGAAATTTTGTACAAATAAATCGTAACTCAGTACTTGTTGATTGTGGGTGGTGATTTTGTACCCCATTTCTCAAATACTTGATTCAATTGTAAATCTAATCAAACTTTCCATTAACCCATATCAAATTGCCTTTTAAAATCGGACCAGTTTTTTTTTCGCAAAGTTTATTCATATACAACGTATTGTAAAGTTATCTACTCAAAAGAAGACAATAAAAAGAGTAATTTGTACCTTCTGATACCCCAATTAAAAAAAAAGGCAGTGAAGTTATTATTATCCCAATTATATTGAAAAGGCTGATTAAGAGACCGGTCTCTAATCGAAGTGTTAGTAAAGTTTTGGTATGCCGAAAATATTATCCTGTATTTTCCGTTAATTTTCAATTTTAATGTAGATTGCGCATTTAGTAAAAAAACCTACCTAATGAAGAACATAAGTATAAGTTGTAATAAAGACGACCGCGCGTGCATTGACCACAATTTGAACACGTGACTTATCATATTTCTGCTGCTTAACCGACACTTCTCGTCAATTAAACAAGATATCTGTATATATTTGCTCGTCGTATTCTTCGCCGATGATTAACAACACTTGGTACATTTTTCGTTGTGCTGTTAGGCCAATGCTGGTCATGACACAAATATTGTTCTCTCCTATGTCATCCCGCTCAGCCTGATCCTCGATTTTACATTTTTTGTAGTATATGTCCTACATCTAATATTAGTGGTTCAGAAACTAACATTACATACTGAAACTAACACTAAAAATTATATTGAATACTTAGATGATTAAATTTAACCTATCTATTCCATGCTAGAAGTCTCTTTGAGTGTACGTATACTGGCTAAAACGTTTTTTTTTTTTGAACCGTTTCATTTTTTATTTATAGTGACGGGACGAGCAAAACACGCGCGTGATGGTAAGCAACGAGCCTGCCCATAACAGCAAGTGCCAGGCAGCTATTTGAACATGAAGAGTTCATATTGCTTCCTAGCACTGCACTGCGCTAGATTTTATTTCAACATAAATCTGCTTCGTTTATAAGCGCCTTCGTTTATATACGTCTCGCGTTAGTCTCGCGTAAATGTTTTGAAATACGGTTATAGTTCAAAGATTAATTACATAAAACCGGTCTTGGTTCTTACTGGCAATTGATTGTTCTACGTAATCATATGAATGTAGAAAGTATTCGTTACTTCTATTTCATCACTTTCATAGTTAACTTAAATTTCATAATTGAAGTACACTTGGACAAGATCAACCGACAAATGCCGTGTCTTCCCATTATTTTAATGGACAAATTGTACAGTTATTACTACCCAGTGTTTTATTTTCATGTTAATTTCGGTTCTGTCCATAAAAAATGTGGTTAAACTCTAATAATGCGCAACTGCTGGCCGAATAACTTTCACGCGTAGAAAGTGCGGCTCACGAAGACAAAACGATTCGCAACTACGAAAACAAGAGATTTTTGGCGGTAAATCAACAGATATAATAATCTGCAAAGTGTTTGTAAACAAGCTACTGCAATGACTTTGTCGTAACGCATCAATCAAGTCACGTATTAAGCAAATACAATGTCTTCATTCATTACAACGTCAAATCATATCAGTAATGTCGTTTAAAAAAAAACGGACAACAATTCGTTAAGATGATTTATATTTATTAATAAAATTCGGTTCGTTATTTTTTTAAATGGGAGCAGAAACAGTCAGCCTCGCTGTTAAAAATTAAACAAATACAGCAAGTATGTTTTATTCTTGTAGTTTTTTGACACTGACCTTGACAGTTACAATTCTAAGTTTAAACTTTCCGTATATATCTATTCAACGACAAATATATGACACCTATAGAATTTTAAACCACTATGAGCATTTAATTTAGAAGCGCGAACAATATTTTTACTTTCTTCCTATCAGCACTCTTTAAATACATTGGAAGATTATAATTGGATAATGCGTCGCTAGAAAGTTTTTGCGTGTTTTTGTGTTGAGTGCGCGAGAGCACGAGTAGTGGTATCTCAGGGCCGCCGAAGCGACGGCCGCTTCTCAACCACTCTGACAGTCAAGGCCGTATCAATCATGTCACTCAATGTATATTATACACCTATTTTCTTCCCAGTTGCGAACAATTCTCATGGTGAGAATTCTGTTCTGACCCGATCCAGTTTCCAATGGGTTTGGAAAGGTTTGGTAATAATATAAATATAATAATAATATTGTGTAACCCACTATAGGTACGTTTTTTTTTCGGCGTGGGTAGTTACAAGTAACACAACTTTTATATGTGCTCCAATTTGAATTTAATTTTAAAAATACAAATCTAATCTTTTTAAGTAATATTTTGATACACAATTGATTAACAGTGTTAAAATACCTGCCGGGGTGTGTTTTAATCCTTGTAGTGTACAATTAACACAATTTTGTAAACACTATTGAAAGCCACATCTACACTTTCACTGACACTAAATGGAGGCTATACTGGAGTCGCAAGAGAGGCTGCAAGCCTTGTTCCTGCAGCGAATGGACACCTTCCAAGGCCAGCTGCAGTGCTCACCCTCCACAACCAAGGCTTCACCATCATTGGCCGATGAATTTTCATCATTCCGGGGATTCATTCTGCAAGCGCTGAAGTCATTACAGGACCAAATCTCCCTCCTTGCAAGTGAGTCTGACAAGCATGAAATGCGCGCTAGGCGTAAAATTCTCCTTTTTCATGGGATCCCAGAGGTCAAAGGGGAGGACACAGCGGCGACTCTCGTGAAGGTGATTTCAGAACGGCTCAAGATCTCAGAGTTCACCACTGCAGATATTAGCAGGTGTAATCGCATGGGACGTTCATCCGCCCCAGAGAGAACCAGACCTATCCTCTTGAAGGTTTGTAACTTGGCAATGCGTCAGCGCATATGGTACGCGAAAACAGCATTAAAGAAATCAGGGATAACGCTTTCAGAGTTTCTAACAAAGCCTCGGCATGACGCTTTTATGTCAGCCCGCGAGCGCTTCGGCGTCGGGAGTTGCTGGACACGGGACGGTCTTATTATCGTGCTTGACTCAGATGGCAAGCGTCACTACATAAGCAATCTATTGGAACTGGACAAATTAGTGGCGCCGGCCCCGTTACAGCTGAAAAAACTCGAGGTAGAACCGGTGAAGAAAGCGCCAAAGTCAGCAAGAAGAGTCGCAAAGTAGTGGCCTTCTTGTTTGGTCGATTAGTGTTTTGTTGTTTCTCGTTTATTGTAAATTGTGTGTACAGGTTAACATCCATAGTTTTTCACGTCACTATTGTTATTTTGATTGTGATGATTGAACTGCTGACTTTTAAAAGCTTCATTAATTGCTTATATCCTGGTTTAGCTTTGTAATTCGGTCAAATGTCACGTATTTATATTATTTTATTTTTTCTCATTACATTAGTAGGTACTTTGATTTGTAGTCAGCATAGACAACCGCCAATTGTCACTGATATTTATTACTGTCAAAGTCAGACTTTTTTTTTCCCCCTTTTGTATTGCTTAATTCATATACGGCCAAAACACAAAATGTTTTTGTCTGTGGTTTTTGTAAAATTATTTATCATGTTCTCGTTACGTTATAATAGTATTGTGCTATAATAGTTTATTGGTGGTTATCTGTTGTTTGGCAGTGATGTGAAAGACGCAATTTCTTCCCGCACATCCCGATAGGTGTTTATTATATTATATACTAAACTTTTTGGATAGGTATAATTATTATTAATTTTTAAGTTAATTTTATTAGGTTTAATTATTATATAATATATATTATTTTAATTGTTATTTATTTATTTATTATTAATATCATGTTAAATATATTTAGCGATGATGAATGTAACAGTGATAACGAATTTTTAACAGGTTCTTCTGGTTCCTCAAGCAGCAATGGGAACCTTAACTGCACCCAGCCTTTGTCTAGCTTTTTGGAGTGCACTTTTTCAGGTTTGCCTAAAAATTTTAATGTCATCCATATTAATGCGCAGAGCATTCCGTCTTCCTATCCTGAAATGTTGACGTCCTTTGATAATAATAACATCCATGCTATTTTAGTCTCCGAGACCTGGCTTCGCCCGTGTCTTTCTTCTACATCTTATTCTCTACCCGGGTTCGTTTTAGTAAGAAATGACCGCGTCGGCCGTGTCGGGGGAGGTGTGGCTATTTACCTTAAAGCCAACATTCCTTTCTCCATTCTGAGCAAATCGCCACAACCGCCCCCAACATGTGCGGGTGAGCATCTTCTTATTGAAGTTATTCTCTCACACACGAAAGTTCTTCTCGGAGTCTATTATAGCCCTTCTAAAAACGTCAACTATTTTTCTTCATTTGAGGCTCTCCTAAATGAATTTATACCTTCTTACAATCACACCATTATTATGGGTGATTTCAACACTTGCCTTCTAAGAAATGATATTCGCTCTTCTACACTTCAATCTCTTGTTAATTCCTATAATTTAAATATTCTTCCTCTAAATTCTACTCATCATTTTCCTAACAGTGCTTCATCTCTGTTAGACCTGATGATTATCTCTTCTCCTAATAATGTTTCTATCCATGGTCAGTACTCTGCTGATGAATTTTCTTACCACGATCTAGTATTTCTATCATATAAAATTAAACCTCCTAAATCTAAACCTAAAATCATTCTGCAACGCAACTTTGGTAGTATGGATCATCAATCTCTTCTCGATGATGCTAAGAAGATTAACTTTGAACCCGTCATTAACGCCAACTCGGTGGATGAACAAGTTTCTATGTTCAATACGCTCATCACACAACTTTACGATGTTCATGCTCCCCTACGGAAAATCAAGATTAAACATCTCCCCGCCCCCTGGCTCACCGATGATATTAAGACACTGATCCACAAAAAAGCAGCAGCCAAATCACGGTATAAATTGCGTCCCACAGATTTTAACAGAGATAAGTACGTTCAGGTCCGTAATCGCTGCAATAAGGTGTGTAGAGATGCAATGCGCCGACATGTCCACAAAGCTGTCACTAATGAAAATCCAAGTAAAGTCTGGAAGTTTCTCAAATCTATGGGAGTTGGCAAATCACCTCAAAATTTTACTTCAAATAAAATAGACATAAATGCTCTTAACCTACATTTTTCCTCTGCATCTACTATGACGAATGCTGTAAAAAATACTACGATAAATTATCTTTCTGCTCTTCCAACTCCTGATTATTCTCCTTTTACGTTTAATCGATTCACTGAAGGTGATGTTAAGAAGAGTGTAATGTCGATTTCCTCCAATGCTGTTGGCGGTGATAATATCAGTCGCAACATGCTACTGCCCATTCTTGACGCCATCCTTCCCGTCTTATGTTCCATCTTTAATAACTCAATCGCTTGTGGTGTTTTTCCAGCTATCTGGAAAGATGCACAGCTCATTCCATTGCCAAAGAAACCAAATCCTACCTCCTTCTCCGAATATCGTCCTATATCTATTCTTCCTTTTCTGTCCAAAGTCCTTGAGCGTCTTGTCCACTCTCAAGTTAACCAATTTCTCAACAGACAAGACCTTCTTAATCCTTTCCAATCCGGTTTCCGTCCCGGGCATAGCACTGTATCTGCTCTTGTTAAGATCACCGACGACATTCGCAAAGGTATGGACGACGGCAGGCTTACTGTTCTAGCTCTGTTAGATTTCAGTAATGCCTTTAATGTCGTCGATTTCGATATCTTGCTGGCGACATTGCGTTCTCTTAACATATCTCCATCGGTGATCGATTGGTTTCACAGTTACTTGTATGGACGCCGACAACGTATTCGCCTCGACGAGATTTTTTCGTCTTGGTGTAGTACAAATGCTGGAGTCCCTCAAGGCGGCGTGCTATCACCACTTCTATTTGCTATCTTTATCAACTCCATTTCTCACTGTTTAACTTCTTCCTACCACCTTTATGCAGACGATCTCCAAATTTACTCGCAAGCTCGACTCACTGACTTAAGTGTGGCTATTGACATCGTAAATGCCGATCTTAAGCAGATTGTACACTGGAGTAACTCCTTCGGCTTAGATGTAAACCCCAACAAGACCCAGGTTATTATACTCGGCAGTGCTTACATGATAGCTAGAGTCGATTGGTCCGCAATCCCTAAGATTGTTTTTAATGGGGTCACTATACCGTATAGCGAATCAGTTAAGAATCTTGGCGTTATTTTTGACCGCACGTTGAGCTGGGAATCACACCTAAAATCGATCAGCTGTAAACTGTTTGCATCGGGCGGGTCATTGAGACGATTACGTAATTTTTTACCTACTACTACTAAAATTGCGCTTGCACAATCTCTTCTTCTCCCCATCCTGGACTACGCAGACGTCTGCTTTCTTGACCTCAAAGAAGATCAGCTAGATAAACTTGAGCGTCTCCAAAATTATTGTATAAGATTTATATTTGGTTTACGCAAGTATGATCATGTATCTCAATTTCGTATACAGCTCAAGTGGCTCCCCATTCGCTTTCGTCGGAATGCTCATATTTTGTATTTTCTCTATAGCGTATTATTTAACCCCTCTTTTCCGCGGTATTTGAAAAAACTTTTTACGTATTGGAGCAATGCACATGGTCTACCGCTAAGGTCAAAATATAACTTGTTCCTTGAAACACCGCCGGCGCGCAGCGAAACTTTTTATGGCAAGTCATTTGCTTTTCAAGCTGTCCAGCAGGGCTAGCACGGGCAGCGGGGCTAGCACGGGGAGTGGACTAATAGTCTTTCCACCATTTTTATCCACCTGTCAGTGGATATAATAATCATTTCCACCTTGCATAGCATGGCAACAGGGGAAAAGGAAAAATGTTTCCACTTGACGTTTGTCGTGGACATTATATCACGCTACTCCCCGCTGTATAGCACGGACTCGGGAAAACGAAGATAAATACTCTTCAATTGACATATGACAGGGGACAAACTATCGTCTGATTTGGAGGTGGGAATATAAGTAAATCTCTCTCAAACATAATGTCGCGAGCATATTATAATTATATTTTTATTATATAATTACTCATTTTTATATCTAAATGCGTTCTCTATACTAAGGTATGTGATTTAGATCAGAAAATGTTTTAAAGTTGTTTACAAAAATATAAAACCTACATATAAAACCTCAAAACGCAGCACAGAAAAAAAAAGTAAAAAGAGCGAACGTTGACAGAAAAACTGATGATTAATACGTCATTTTTAGGGTTCCGTAAAACGTAAAAACGGAACCCTTATAGATTCGTCACGTCTGTCTGTCACAGCCACTTTTTGCCGAAACTATGAAAACTACACTGTTGAAACTTGGTAAGTTTTTATAAAAAAAAAAATTAGGGTTGCCCCCATACTGAGAAATGAAACTCATCAAACCTACACGTGTCTATCGATAGGTCTTTAAAAATGATATTGAGGTTTCTAATATAATTTTTGTCTACACTGAATAATT
Organism: Ectropis crepuscularia; assembly: GCA_963693475.1. Taxonomy (NCBI): domain Eukaryota; kingdom Metazoa; phylum Arthropoda; class Insecta; order Lepidoptera; family Geometridae; genus Ectropis; species Ectropis crepuscularia. Next base: position 24,551,519 of record OY856338.1, read on the forward strand.
TGCGCGAGAGACACTTCCAAAGTGGTAAAATGTGTGCTAACTTCTAAAGTAAGAGAATGAAAAAATATATGATGTACATTACCATGCAAACTACCAACGAAAATTGGTTTGAACTCGATCTGATTTAGTAGTTTTTTTTAGTACCTACGTCATAAATATACTCACTAGCATTAAAACTTCGATCAAAGTTACAACGAAGTACAAGAACTATGTGTACTATGTATATTATGTTACTTGCTGCAACGGAACCCTTCATGGACGAGTCCAACTTGCACTTGGCCACTTTATTATTTAATTTTCTTATAACGGCAATACTGAAGTGATAACGCTACTCCCGCCGTATATCCACCGTGGAATAACTATCCACCGGCGAGTCCGTGCTCTGACAGTGGACAAAATTGACAAGGGGGAAAGAGATTATTTCCTTTCCCGGTGGAGTAATTGTCAACTGCCCGTGCTAGCCCCGCAGTTGACAATTACTCCACCGGGAAAGGAAATAATCTCTTTCCCCCTTGTCAATTTTGTCCACTTTCAGAGCACGGACTCGCCGGTGGATAGTTATTCCACGGTGGATATACGGCGGGAGTAGCGTTATCACTTCAGTATTGCCGTTATAAGAAAATTAAATAATAAAGTGGCCAAGTGCAAGTTGGACTCGCCCATGAAGGGTTCCGTTGCAGCAAGTAACATAATATACATAGTACACATAGTTCTTGTACTTCGTTGTAACTTTGATCGAAGTTTTAATGATAGTGTATTTATGACGTACTAAAAAAAACTACTTATCAGATCGAGTTCAAACCAATTTTCGTTGGTAGTTTGCATGTTAATGTACATCATACATTTTTTCATTCTCTTACTTTAGAAGTTAGCACCCCTAATTTTTTAAAAATTTTTTTTTATAAAAACTTAATGCGGGTCGCAGAATACATCTACTTACCAAGTTTCAACAGTGTAGTTTTCATAGTTTCGGAAAATGTGGCTGTGACAGACAGACGTGACGAATCTATAAGGGTTCCGTTTTTACGTTTTACGGAACCCTAAAAATGACAAAATGAAATCATCAGTTTTTCTGTCAACGTTCGCTCTTTTTACTTTTTTTTTTCTGTGCTGCGTTTTGAGGTTTTATATGTAGGTTTTATATTTTTGTAAACAACTATAAAACATTTTTTTCTCATCTAAATCACATACCTTAGTATAGAGAACGCATTTAGATATAAAAAAAAATGAGTAATTATATAATTAAAAATATAATTATAATATGCTCGCGACATTATGTTTGAGAGAGATTTACTTATATCCCCACCTCCAAATCAGACGATAGTTTGTCCCCTACTGTCATATGTCAATTGAAGAGTATTTATCTTCGTTTTCCCGAGTCCGTGCTATACAGCGGGGAGTAGCGTGATATAATGTCCACGACAAACGTCAAGTGGTAACATTTTATCCCTTTCCCCTGTTGCCATGCTATGCAAGGTGGAAATGATTATTATATCCACTGACAGGTGGATAAAAATGGTGGAAAGACTATTAGTCCACTCCCCGTGCTAGCCCCGCTGTTGTGGAATGCCTTGCCCGTCAACATTAGGCAAGCTCCTTCTCTTGCTGTTTTTAAGAATCAAGTTAAAGAGTTCTACTTGTTGCAGTCATCAGCTAGTTAAAATCATTATTCTCCTTAAAGTCCATGAAATTGTAATCTATTCATATTTAAATATTTTAATTTGTTGAACATGTTATTATTAATTAATTATCTATTAGTCTATTATTATAAAATTATTTGTGTATTAGGATGTAAAATCGATATATGTAATATATATATATATATATTGTTGTATTTTAAATTAGTTGCTAGTTATTCTAAATTGTTACTACTCCTAATTGTACTCCCCGTCTTCCATTATTAATTTATTTATGTTTTTACCATCCTACGGTTGCCTGGAAGAAATCGCTCTCAGCGATAAGGTCGCCAATTGCTACTTTAATATAAGTTTTTTCTGTTTTTTTCTTTGTTATGTAAGTGCAATAAAGAGTTTATCTATCTATCTATCTATAGGTAATGTTTTTGGTTTATTATAACATAAATTATGAAACAAAAGGAAACTACGACTTCAATTAATTGTGTGATATTTAAAAAAATGTGAATTCTTCCACTGTAGCGTACACATTAATTATATAATAATATAGGATTAAGAAGTATCATATAATAAGTATAATATAATAGTTTGTATTGTATTAATACTGTATATTATTATTATTTAAAATTGTATAACAAATTATTACATATTATAATTATTTATTATTTTAATTATAAGTAAATTTTGTAAATAGTAATATTGTTCTGGCGCTAGTGGCTTTGTTGGTAATAAATCTGTCTGCGAAGCCGTGGGTCGTGGGTTCAATACTCATGTAGTGAAAATATTTGTGTGATGAATACAAATAAATGTTCTATGTTGGGGTGTTTCTATGTGTAATATGTATTTACAACTATGTATGTATTACATCAGCTATCTGGTTTTTATAGCACGACCTTTGCTTAGTTTGAAACTAAATGGTGTTGTGTGAGAAATATCCACTAATATTTAGTTATATTGTGGATATAGATGACGCAGTCTACTGTGGAGAAGAGATCCCTAAAATAACCAAATTCGTTTTCGATTAAGACTTAGGCCAATTGTCCACGTAGCTGCACGACATCCGCACGATTTCGACAATTGTCGGATGCAAGACGAATGATTGCATCTTGCGTACAAATAATGAAGTCTGTGTCCACGAAACGACAACGACACGACAGCCGCACGTCTTGCGTTTGTCGTAGGATGCATGCATTCGACAAAAGACGCGTGCGTGGACAGTAGGCCTTAAGAAAATTAAGACTTTGTCAAGCAAGACAATAGATGCATCACTTGGCTACGATGCCGCAGACAAGTACACAGGCACACTGGCCGCAGCAAGTTAATAAAACTCTTCTTTTTACGTCAGCGGTTGTGGATTGCAAAATTACAGGCATGGCCGTAAAATATCCACGAGTGTTCAATAAAGAGGCAACGAGTCGATAATTACATACATTTTTTACGTGTTCCACTGCAATTGGTTTGCTTCTAATAAGCAAACTGACATCGTTAGCCACAGGTTTGCCTTCCGCTATTAAATAACATTATTTATTATCTTTTATAGGTACTTGTTTTATGTGATCTATTGACCATAACTTGTTATATAACTAATTTAAAACCTACGCTCACGCTTATAAGTAGTTGTTAGTAGTTAAATCATCAAGATAGTTCGACGGTCACCCTAAATGAAAGTAAAGACATTTCATGTTTTTTTTCATATCCGCTAGAATTGGAGCCAAATTGGCTTGAGTACAACTTTCAGAAAAAACGTAGAGATTAGTAAACTTTTTTTGCCACTAAAACGACAACAGAAGGCTTGAGAAAATGGATTTAAACAAAGCTAAAGAGCGACATATACAAATTGTCTATTTAATTGTCCTGGTGGCTTAGTCAGTAGTAGACTGCTTGCAGAGCAGTAGGTTGTAGGTTCGGCTCTCACCACAAATATCTAAATAATATTACCTAATTATTTAGATTTATGTGCCTCTCACGCAGTGCAAATATTTATTCTGTGTTTGGGTATTTCTATGTATAATAAATATGTATTTACAATCAAATAGGTATAATATGAGCTATTTGGCTCTCATAATAGAGGCTTTGGTTATTTTGGGGTTAAATGGTGTTATGTCAGAAAAGTTCACATATTTTAAGCCATAATAATTGAAACACTATTTATTATATTCAAATACCCAACCATTTTTGCAATCATTTACAAGACCACAAACACCGTGGCACGAGATTAATCATTGTCATAGTTTAACTGTATAACAATCCACAACACATTATCCGGTTTACTGTAACACTGACTTCCTTTATTTTATTTATTACGTTTCCTTATTTCTATGGCTTCTTGTACTAATACTAATGATAAAACCAATAGGTCTGTCTGGTCAGAAGAGTTAAATCATTTTGTGCTCAGAGGTTTTTTAAATAATAAAATTCAGAGCACAGATTAGATGCAGCCTCATTTACAATGCTCAACTTTTGTTCACCATCAATGTACGTACTAATCTTACAAAATAATCTACACCAGTAGGTACCTACTATTCAAACTTTTGCATAATATACACCCAGGAAAAACCTATCTAAACTAGTGAAAATAGTGAAAGAGAAGAATTTATTGCAACTGGTTAAGACACCTTCTACAGTTACCTATATAAAGATTGACAGTACACAATCAAATTTTTTACTGGCAACAACCAATTCTAATGTATCTAAAAATTTGGCAACTTTTTAGGTCGCGGATGCCTTGAGTGTTACATTCGTAATACGAATACAAAGCTAATTATCATTCCTAATGCCCTTCGTCTGGCCTTCCCGCCTTTTTGCGAATGGAAGAAGTAGTGTTTTCGTCGTGACGTAATCGTCTGCCCGCCTCCCAGAGCTGGCGCCAAGCTTGGCATCTGAATCCTCCCTGATAGGTGGGGAGACAAACGTCATATCTATCACTCATCAAGTGCAATTCGAGTATTTCGTTTAACATGTCCACGTCTAAAACGTGAAGGAAAACGTGATTGTTCTAGTATTGATAGCGAATGCACTGTGTAAGTAGAGATTCCACGAAGAATGTAGTCATCGCTTTAACTCTCTCTCTTTCTCAGTAACTCTTATCTCAGATGGTGGAGATAATTGCTTTATTATTTTTATGCTTTTAATGTATACAGTTTAAAATGATTTCCGCCTAGAATGTCCCCAGAAAAGGAACGTCACTAAATAACATTATCGATTTAAATTACCACTCAATTGTGTTTTATAATAGTTTAAATATATAACATTCTGAACCCGCGAATGTTACGACGTAATCAGATGGTCCAGGTAACCCAGTCTATGATATCTCGGTGAACTCCTATTCAATCGTCATAGCAACCCCGCTTTTTCCGGTAGCGAAATGTCTGAAAATATGAAATGAGATGATCAAACCTATTATTTGGGTGGTGTGCAATTTTTTGTGCGAAAATGAAGAAGAATAGTAATAAAACTAGCTCTTAATCCTGCGTCTTATACTTCAAGGAAGATACTCTTATACCTTCGTATTCCAAACATTTAGTCAAACAAACCAAAGGGCAGAGTCTACCGCCTGGCTAAAATGGTTTGTCTTGGCTTTCAAGTAGCTCTTTTTTACTTTCGCTTGAAAGTAGGGGCAAAAGCAAAACCAGGAACGTTTAAGAAGGGTGGTCGATGGGTCAGACCAATTTTTGAGTTCAGTCAAATAAATACACATACTGACGACGATTTACGATTAATGACCTCAAAAATAATAGTCTGAGATTAAATTTAGCGGTTATTTTAAAAGCCTATTACGCTTAGAGTGTGAGAACACAATAACTTTTTTAGTGTACACAATCCTATTACTTTTCTTTTATAAGTTAAACGATCATGAAGATAATATTATAGTCGTAGATTTTTTGATTTTGGTTTATACGGAATTCCAACCGTCTTTAAAAAGAACAAGATATACTATCGTGACAAAAAGCCATCCAACTTTCGACTTAAAAATACAATTAGAGACTAAACACTTTTTGACTCGCTTAAACCTTGGAATACGGGGAACATTAACCGAAAAAAAATATCAAAATTTCGAAACATTATATACATAGGTAGGTATTTTCCTTTGCCCGAATCTATATCTATATCTATCTATACTTATAATAAAACTGTAGCGGGGCGAATTCTGTTCATTGAACATGTTTTGAAAAAAAAATTTTGGGGGCACTCTATAGTCGATACTGATAGCGAAACTGCATTTTTTTCTGTCTGTCTGTCTGTATAGGGAACTCTCATCATGCCGAAACTTACTGATTCAATTCAAATGAAACTTCACATGATTTAAGATCATACTAAGTAGATGGTAGCTGTCTACTTTTAATCCCCAAATTCTGCACGGTTTTCTTGCAGAAAGGGGTGAAAGTCAGAATGTGTATTTGGTTATAACTCATGTTTGCGTTGTTCAATTTCGTTAACTCTTATTTTGTTAGAAAGAACACATTTTTAAAATGGTCTCATCAAATGTTTAACAATATTATTTGTCGTGTGGTTCGGAAGTTACATAGAAATGAAATAATAACGGTAATAATAAGTTCGGTACATACTAACTTCTAAGTATTCTATGGCATTGTAAACACTAGGGATGTAACTGTAACGGAGGTCATTTTATCGGAACCGAAGGCGCGGTCGAAGTTTTTAAATTTGATTTATCGGAGTCGGAACCGAAGTCTGAGACATAGGCAGGATCAGAAGTGGTGGCAGGAGAAACATTTTTATTGGGTATATGTTTTTTTGCCAAACACGTGGACACGGTAAACATTGACGAGCAATTGATTTAGGAAGTTGGGATTTTGTATTTCCATTTACTAAGGGATTATCTATCATATTTATACACCTTACCTCAGATTGTAACCTCCGTTTTAAAAATTTTGGAGCCGAAATCAGAACCGAAGGTGCAAAAGTAATCGGAAGTTCCGACTTAATCTTAACTGACTTAAACTTAGCTCATCCCTGGTACACACACCGCACTCTGCCATCGAAATATGCCATCCGTCATCTATCGTCACGTGACATATTTATATCGTCAGGTCATATGACAATACCTTTCTAATGTTTTTCCACATTAATGCTACAGATGGCAGCTCATGGTACGAAACACGATCTGAGATTTATTAGAAAATGTGTAATGTCTCAGAAACAGGAATACATGTAATGTAATGTTATCAACCAAAGTCGAAATATATTTAAAAATTTAGCGGTTGGTGTTTGTGGATGCAATCTTTGCTTCTGAATTTAGTATGTTAGGTTACTGAATGCTATTATACTTTACCTACTGAATTTTGTAGCGAATAAATCACGTTCGTAAATAACCTAGGTACATTACATCAATTCTAAATTAGGTATTAAAAAACCGGCCAAGTGCGATAGGGACTCGCGCACGAAGGATTCCGTACCATTACAAAACTTCTTTTATTGTATGGGAGCCTCCTTAATCATTAATTTTAATTAATTATTTAAAGAGAACATAAATTAAAACGAAATATTGTGTGAACAGTTAAAGCGTCTACCTGTCACTATTATTAGTATCGAGCAAGAAACGGTAAAAAAATCAAATTTGTTCTATGGGAAGCGTGCCCAACGTACGCGAACGAAGTAGCGGGTTCAGCTCGTCAGAAATAAAATTGTGTTCTTAGTCTTGTAATTTTAAACACTAGCCGCTGTTCGCTTTTGTTCGTTTAAGTTCTTTGTTTTGTCTACGCTCTGCTGAAATAAAGTCATGGTACTTAGGGACCGATTTTCCTTGACGCCTACGGAAATAGAATGTGATTTCAAAGGTACTTATCCGTTCTTGTAATAAACTTTTTTTCACAAATCGACATGTTAGACACGCAACGTTCGACAAACTCACTGGTAGTGCAATGATTATTTATTATACAAAAAATATTTAACAAATTGGTTATATCTCAAAGTTATTATTTGACTAACATTCATTTTATAACGTATTATTTGACAAATTATTTTTTTCATATTTTTGTTAACTACCAAATGCTTATAAACAAAACCAAAACTTAACTATTTTTAATTTTATAATGTGTTGTTCTTCAGTGAGTGCTTCAGTCTCTTCAGCGATGCCGCATCGACTATCGCTATATCGAAGTGTATCTACATATCCAGCTACAGAAAGGCGTGAGATAGGGAGATGTTATATCTCCGAAACTGTTCACTGCCGCGCTGGAAGATGTTTTCAAGCTACTGGACTGGAACGGATACGGCATCAATATCAACGGCGAATGCATCACTCACCTTCGGTTTGCCGACGACATAGTCATTGTGGCGGAGTCGCTGGAGGACCTCGGTGCTATGCTCAGGGACCTCAGTAGAGTATCCCAGCAGGTAGGTTTGAGGATAAATATGGACAAGACGAAGTTCATGTCAAATGTTCATGTCTCACCTGTACCGGTTAATGTTGGGAATACCACACTCGAAGTTGTTGACGAATACGTCTATCTGGGTCAACAGATCCAATTAGGTAGATCCAACTTCGACAAAGAGGTCCAGCGAAAGACCCAACTCGGATGGGCAGCGTTCGGGAAACTTCGGCACATCTTTGAGTCCAAAATACCCCAATGCCTAAAGACAAAAGTCTTAAACCAGTGCGTGTTGCCACTGATGGCTTATGGAACTGAGACGTGGTCCTTAACTGTGGGGCTCATAACAAAGCTTAAAGCCACACAGCGAGCTATGGAGAGAGCTATGCTCGGAGTCTCTTTGCGCGACAGAATCCGTAATGAGGATATTCGCAAAAGAACGAAAGTGGCCGACATAGCTCAAAGAGTAAGCAAGCTGAAGTGGCAATGGGCAGGCCACATCGCTCGCAGAACTGACAACCGATGGGGAAGAAAGGTTCTCGAGTGGTGACCACGAACCGGAAGACGCAGTGTTGGACGGCCTCCCACTAGATGGACAGATGACCTCATAAAGGTCGCTGGAAACCACTGGTTGAAGGTTGCGCAAGACCGTTCGTTGTGGAAATCTAGGCCTATGTTCAGCAGTGGACGTCTTGCGGCTGATGACGATGATGATGATGAATGTGTTGTTTGGTAAGCAACTCAATTTACAAAACAAACATTTATTAAATTACAGAAAAACTTGATTGTAATTTTTAAATATCTAGGTAAGTAAGTAACCACATGGGAACGATTACCTAGGTTACTCAGGACCCAAATCCAACTCGGAGCACCCCGACTCCACCTAGTCTTGTCGCTACTAGGTACCCCTAGAGTGTATATAAAAAATGCGGGAGCTATTTATAGTACCAAGGTTTGACTGAAAAATGTGAAAGATTCAGTAGTAGAAACTATCTTTGGTAGTAGGTTTACTTCACAATTGATCGAAATTCTACTGTTACTTGTTGTTGACTTGTTATGTTATTCTTATCAGACGTTTAAAAATAAGGTTTAAAATCCATCTCTATTTTTTCATGCTCACCGATTATTATTTATTAAATAATTATATATTAGAAGACACCTGAACCGATTTGAAATGTACATGATTTATTTCAAAGGGTGTATTTGGGAATTTAAAAAGTCAATATTTGTATAAATGTTATCGAAATTAGTCAAGTGGTTTCTGAAAAACAAGAAATATTCATGTTTTGTTTACATTGCTCATGTTTTACTCTTGTATGTCCGTATTTCGTTGATTCCGAAACTTGCTTACGTTTGGTTGGCCTACCCGTATTATTTGGTGTCACGAATTATAATAATTGGTTTAGTGCGAGTTGAGTTTTATTTTTATACTAAAGTAGCTTGTTATTTAGTCATTAAACACTTATATACCGTAAGCGAAAGTGAGAGCAAATCTGCGCATCCTTGACCTACTGTTGTATGCTTAATCGATCGTTTTACTTTGAAATAAGTCGTACATATGTGTGTTAAGTCTTTTGGCACAAAGCCACATTATAAAGCAATTCTGAGCATTCAGACCATGGGAATGCTCGGACTCTATTTGTGTGGGTGGATTGCATTTTAAACAAGGGACAGCGCCATAGAAAATTACAACAGTACTTGATATTAATGGTTATAGGTGAAGAGACAGTGGCCAAAACCACGGCAGTTAATAAATAAATTGTTATTTTGGTCTTAGTATAGGTACCTAGGTAGTGTGGTCTATTTTGGCTACTTTTTTTAAACTGAAAATCAAATAGAGAATGGTTCCTTTAGTACATATAAACGTTGGCATATGCCAGGCATATCCAGAGTACCTAGGATTATAAATTGTGAATTTATGATTTGAATTTGAATATTGCAACCCACTCTAGCAACGCACTTAGATACCTAGGTACGCCTATTGTGGGTTAGGTATGTAGTCTAGTATAGTTTAGTGTAGTCTGTAGTTTTTATTATATTTTAGTTTTGTTGATAAGTCTGCAAGCTAATATTCAACCTCCTATTCAAGATATCTATTAATAGCATGTAACAAGGGCAGTTATAAACGACAAAAGGCGCACGCACAACTATTACTTCAATTGACCCACGAACTTTCGGTACAGAGCACAAAAAAAAACTGGTCCGATCAATTTACTGATCAAGTAGCGAGCACGCAAGCGCCCATCGAATTTGCGTGGACGCTACCAACATACCACAGTGGAGTGGGGAAGCACCATCGTTTAATTTATGCAGTCACAATCAATCGTTGAAAATATTTAGTACATGATTTGATCGTCTCGGTAAGATAGTTAGTCGCAATTGATATGCATTGTTAGAACATAAATTAAGGTCTCTTTAGACTTCAGACTACGTTGCATTCATTGGCTGGCATTGATTAGTGTTGTGGCTGAAATCTTCCACACTTAACGAACCTACTTGTAGGTTTTAGGCATATTTTTATGTAAATTTTGCTTTAGTCACTTACTTTTGCAAACAAATTCGTTTATATTCATGGGCAAAGTAATTATATGGTATTAGGGTAACTTAACTCTTATACTGTAATTTGCTTACCTACGCTTTGGATATTATGTATAATAGTAGTCACCAACTTTGTTTTAAGACATTGATGCATCCTATATCCTACTAATATTTCAAACGCAAACGTTTGTAAGAATTTATAATATTTGTTACTCTTTCACGCAAAAAAATACCGAAGAAATTTGGATACAATTTGATAGATCGATAATGATCTGGAATAACACATAGGCTATTTATTATCCTGGGAAATTAACAGGACCGGGAACTACGCGTGTGAAACCGCAAGGCGCTGCTAGTTTGTCACTATATATCTGCTACGGCGCATTTTATCACGGAATGTATTTATAGTTCTGTTAGTAGATATAATTCATTTTCGAATTGTTTAAATTACGTAAGTGACAACCAACGTGAGGCGTTGACCAATTACAGGTTACATCGTGGTCACGTGATCAAGTGACGCTTCTTGGCATGGCCATCTAGAGAGAGCGCGATGCGCGATCAACTTTATAAAAATCATATAAAACAAAACATGGACGTATAAAAAAAGTCGGTCGTAGTCTCGCTAAAATAAAAACTGTGTCACTAGAGTCGGCCACATTTGCACGTGTGCGTTGTCAGGTTGGCACTGATAGGCTGACACGCACACAAATACACATGTAGCGCGTGTAATGACCCACTGATGTGTGCGTGTTAGCCTGTATGTGACAGCGCACACGTGCATATTACCTATGTGGCCGACTTGAGGGACACAGTTTTTGTTTTAGCGAGACTACGTCCGACTTTTTTTATATGTCCATGAAAACAAAACGAAACTATTATTTCAAAGCATAATTGCTTGTTTTCATTCTCATGGGCCTAAAGTCAACAACAATTGAAACAAATCTTAATCCTGTTAACGTCATCTGCATCCATATTTATCATACCTACAAATAATATGTCTTGGAGTCGAACCTACGATATTCGGCTCGGCGAGCAATTTTACAACCACTGAGCCGCGAGAATAATCAATTGAATTTACATAATACTTGTACCTATGTAATTTAGACGTCTGTACCTAAATGAACAAATATGTCCGACCACATAAATGGTGAGTCCACCGGCAATAAAGTGTAACAGCGTTATTTGACAGCCATAAAGTTAAAATAGCGATTTAACGATGAATCGTCATCACTCAGATTACTTTATCTTCTGTTGTAAAGTCATGATAATGGTATTGCAGGACATAACATAAATGCCGCTAACTTGGAAAGACTGTACTACGTCGAAAGGTACTCGCACACGGAATAAAGAGTGAAATAAATAAAGTTGGATAAATTCGATATACTTCAGGACGTCTACTCTCTTTCCACGAAAACGTAACTTCGAAATAAACTCGCGATTTTCCAACTCCGATTCTACTTCGATCCGTCGTTTTGTCCGTTTAATACTTCTAAGCCTACTCTAATCAGAGTATGCTTAGAACATTTAAAAGTCAAACAATGTTCTATCGGGCGAAACGAAGTAGAACCGGAGTATGAAAGTCGCGAGTTTTTTCTCGAAATTTCGTTTTCGTAGAAAGACAGTAGACGTCCAGGTTCGGTTTGGATGCTCAAGTGGCTTTGTTGGTTTGTTCCCATCCAACGCGAATAATTGTATGATTAATACAAATATTTCTTATGTACAAATAAGTATGTATTTATAACTACATTCATTAGTATTATATCAGCAATATGGCTGTACAACCTTTACTTAGTTTGAGGTTCATGGTGTGTGTGAGAAAAGTAGATTTTAAGAATCAAAACAAGGAATCGGATCTAAGTCACCTCGTGATTCAAATTATATATCCATATACTTAGAACATTTCGAACGATCATGTTGACATGGCAATTTCCCGATTTCAGGCTCTTCACAGAAACTATTTGAAAGGAAAATTATATACCAAAAAATTATATGCCACATTTAGCACAGTTCTAGAATGTTCTACACTACAAGAACTGGGTAATGTGTATTCCGAAATACGAGGCAAAGTTAATTTATTTTTAACTGGTGCAGCGGCTAATTCATCTGAGTGACTCAAACGGCGCAAATATGCAACCCTCGGAAGAGGTTACATATTTGAGCCCTTTGGGGTTGAGACATTGGGTCCGTGGGGGCCGGGAGCTCACCTCATCTTCAAAAGCCTTTCCGAGCGAGTCGATGCGACGCGTGACCAAAATGCTGGCGTTTATTTGGCCCAACGCATAAGCATTGCCATTCAGCGTGGTAATGCCGCCAGCATGCTGGGTACGCTTCCGATTGGTAGTGGGCTTGAACATCTTGATTATCTGTAGACCTTCATTGGTCGATGGATAATTCAGGTGTGCTTAGTGTAAGTAGTTAGTTAGGTATGTAGCGTAGTGTAGTTCTTATTGTATTTTAGACTTATTCTAAGTTTAATACCCAAAAAAAAATCATTATATTCTTGATGGCTTATTTTCTACGTGCTTTGTACAGTCCAATTTACGATCATGAAGAAGCTAAGTACGACACGGGCCAGTATAACTTGGTCTCCAGATCAGCAGTAATTCGGCGCAATTATAGCTCAAGATATACCGGAGAATGTTTGTGACATCTAATTGATTGTTCTAAATACAACCTAGTGAAGTCAATATTATTTATTCCATTGTGAAATATCAAATTATTAAAAAAAAAACACCAGACGTATACTATCTACACACTAAATATGTCTATTTACACTCATATTTTCAGGAGGTACTTAACTACTATCTTTATCTTATGAATTTTAATATATATATAATAAATATATAAATCTTATGTTTAGTGATGATCTTTTTGGTTTCTATAGTCATTTTAGTATAACACCAAAAAGCCTCAATTGAATCTGAACGTCTTATAATATAATAATATTGACTCTATACCTAACTCTATAATTCGACTGAAAATTATTGCCAAACATATTAACGCACCAAAAATTTTGAAGGTTGTTTTTTGTAGTTACTCTCATAGTTCCAATCACACAAATATTTTAAAGTTTAATCGCTAATAACTGTGCAAGTTGTTCCCGCGCGGCTCTGCAACGGCTAAACGGAATTGAAAAGAAAGTAGTTCCAGTAATCTAGACTTTTAAAAACCCATATCTTCCATATTTCAAAATAAAGTAAATGTGGCAAGAGTGGATGATATTAAAAACCATATTTATTCGTCACACGATAATATCGAGCTATTGTTCAATGCACTTTTTATGATATGAACCTAATTTGAAATATTGATGAAACGGATTGAAGTTACAATAAGCTATTTCGCAACGCTTCTCAGTGTACTTTCGCAAAAGCAATCATAAACAATGTTAATACTTCGCAATGCTATTATATGAAAGAAGAGTAAACACATAGATTCGCCTATGTGACTCCCTCACAGCGAGCGGTTTAGAGTTCTGAATAATTTTAAACCTTCAACATATTTTTTTTTTGTTTTTTTTTTTACTTTTATAGGTTTACACTTGACCGCCATCTCGCCTGATGTTAAGCGACGATGGAGCGTGTCTACCTAGAAAAAAAAAACAATTCACCCTCGAGTTGAAGACGCAAAGATTGTATCCCACAAAACCCACTCAGGCAACGTTTTCCACAGCCTAGACGTTCACAAAAGTAGAGTCAAAATTCGTGCTTCATCTTCGGCTTAGTCGTCGCTTACCAACAGGCAAGAGGACAAATACCTAAATACCTAATAAACTATAAATAAAACCTAATAAAAACCTGATAACCTAATAAAATATAAAAGACTAGCGGTCCACCCCTGCTTCACCCGTGATACATATATAGCCTATAGCAATCTGGGATATAACAAATACAACAAACAAACAACCTCTTCAGCTCTATAATATTAAGGATACTTAATAAAATATACATACTTAATTAAAATGTGTTTATTCCTTTGTGGATCCCACAGTCTTTTTCCTCAGATGGAGTGTTTTTTCTTTTCTGAGTACTACAGACGTACTCTTGCATTGAATCTCTATAAATACCGCTCTTTTTTAAACATTACTAACTTACAAAGTTGACTGAAATGGAATATTTTTTTACAGATAAGACTTTTATTTTTAAAAAGACAGATTTTTGGTAAAAATTAAATTGTGCGTTGATATGTTAGTTTCCTGTCATTTCATTTAACTATATTTAGATTGAACTACTTCAGCTATAATACTAGTTTATTTCCTCACCCACTACCGTATAAACTAGCAGACTACTTGATCAAAATATGTATCAAAATTTTACTGCGGAATATTATTGCCAATTTAAGAAAATCTAGAAACATACTTCCTAGTAAAACGATAACGTTATCAGATTGGTTTACAGACACATGGTTTACTTGATGTCCCTTAAATAGACTTGTGTCCTATTTTAGAACGAAATTTCTTATGGCAGGTTTGGAGGAAGGATTTTGCTGCGCAACCGAACTGGAAAAATGATTAAAACCGTAAGAAAAACATATAACGGAAGTGACGCGTACAAATTGCGCATGACCAGTGTTGCCAACTTCATTTTTCAGATGACCGTACCACAAACAATAAAATTAAGCAAGATTTTTGCAAATTGTGTTGCTCCTATATTATCCGATGGAACTTTGTTACTACCTGAGAGTCTACCGCCCAACGAAAACTGTCTTAGCTTTGATGTTTCACTCTCTTTCCTTTTCGTTTGAAATGATAGAGATGGCAATAGCAAAGCTGAAGCCGATTTTGTTAGGCGGTAGACTCCCGGGTGTCCCATGAGACCAATATTTATGAAGTGAAAACTTTTTTAGGCGCGCCTAGACAGATTTTTCGTGGGCTGTGAATTGAATTCATTCGTAAGGCTGGGTAAGATAAGAAAGCTTCGGGTAAACTCGGGACCATGGACTACTACCTACCGCCTACTTACCGCCTAATCGTTAAATGATCAGCTTTGATATTGCTCTCTCTTTTCTTTTCGCTTGAAATTATAGAGATAGCAATACCAAAGCCAGAGGTTTATTTAGTTAGGCGGTAGAAAACCACCTAATTAAGATGGTCTTTATTCTTGGCTTTAATATTGCTTTGTTCCTATTGACGCCAGAAATTAAAGAAAGAGCAAGTTTAGCTAGACGGTCTAAGAACATTGAGAGAGTAAATAAAAGGGCTGGTGACCAATAAATAATTTTATATCTGTGGGTGACGAGCGTAGAGTAGACCTAGGTAATGATTTGGACCCTTTATGTTCCAACAGCAGCTCGGCACTGTGTTGTTTTGGGCAGACATCATGCTTACCATCAGATACGTGTTCTGCTCAAGTCGTCACTCTACAAAAAAATCCTGGGTCATGACGTTTGTTCATAGTACCAAGTCAACCAATATGTTCGAAAGTTGGCATTTATGTGAAATTCGGCCCAACTTGAGAAGATAGGATAGTTTTTATCTCGATTGATGGTCGTTAATATGAAAACGTCCAAGTGAAGCCGCAAACGCCGTATTAAAAAAAAATTAGCAGTCATAGGAACTGCCGATAGAAGTGAAAACTGATAACTTAGAAATTGATAGCTTACTTTGGAAACTACGCTCGTGAAACTGGCGTGGCTATCCGGAAATTCCAACGCATTTCTAGATAGCCAATGGGAAATGCTGACGCATGTCTAGATGGCCAATGGCCATGGTCTTGAGTTTACCGGAAGATTTCTTATCATTTCCGAGCGTGACGCTAGAATTCAATTCACAGCCCACGAAAAATCTGTATGTAGCGCGCCAAAAGAAGTTTTCACTTCAATAAACTGCGAAGCTTTAGTTTTTTTTTAATATAGAGTGACGAGGTGAATAAGATGTGTGCCTGATGGTAAGCAACATGCCTGCCACATAATAGCACTGTGACACGCAGCTATTGGAACATGAAGAGTCCAAATCATTACCTAGCACTGCACTGCGCGCGTCACCCAGAGATCTAAGTTGTTATATCCCTAAGCCCTATAATTTCTCTGAAAACATTGCTCTCCAAACCGAAACACAGTAATGTTTGCACGTTACTATTTATTACATTACATTTATTAGCTTAGTGTATTATGAGGTAACGGTCTGCCAGTAGGTCTCGTTTCGCTAGAACTAGAATTGACGGTTACACGTGCTGACCGCGTGCGCAGGTGACGTCACAGCATAGTCATAAGGCCTTCACACACCAGGTATTTTTTTTCAATTTGTCAACATAGATTTGATTCTTATGCCTATGGACATAAGGAATTTATTACAATGCAATAAATAATACCTCCGAATAAATTGCGATAAAACTGATGCGTGCCACGAAACCGGTGTTAAATTTTTCGTTGCAAAATGGGTAGGTAGCTGAAGTTCGTTGAAATTGTACCTTATTCCGTTACGATAAGTTACATTTTTATTTTTGATTTTTTTCTTTTTGTAGTTTCCGTGGAGTAGAGGATATCCTTCCGTGGTCTCAATGTATCAAGTTGTCTACTTTTACAACAGTGTACCTAGTTCTTTGTTTTTTTTAACGTGTCAACATCTCACACGTAACATTTAAGTAGGTACCTTACTCGTAAATGTTAAATACCTAATAGGTTTGAACGTCAAAGAAAAAAAACGTGGTACTTATATAATTAATTTGCCGGGCAAGTGCAAGTTGGAATGTCACACAAAAGGTTCATTTTATTTTAGACTTAAGCCACAGACAATAGTGCCCGTGCTCTTTGTCGTACAAAAGGTTCCGTATGAAAAGGTAGAACAGTTTTTTTTAATGTTTAAATTGAAGATTAAAGGTTAGTAATAAGTGTATGTGTATAAGAGTGACTTCACTTTTGGGAACACTGTCTCCCACACAAGATAATTAAAAAACCTGTGTTATTGGAGAGTACAATTTCATATCAATTCGTGCCGCGCGCTTTGTTACGGTTGTTCGTGGAAATATGCCCATTCATTCGAAAATATTTAAAATGCCACTATAAAATAAAAGCTTGTATTTCAGTTGATGGAATTGTGAAGCTAAACCATTATTATTGTTTTTTTTAAATAAAGAAAAATCCCTGCAAGAGTTGAATACAATTTTAATCTTCTTTTTTCTGATCACACTGATCTTCTCTTTTTTTTCACTGATATAACTAGACTATATACCTATAAGGCAAAGTCATAAAATCTACACAAGATAGGATTTAACTAGAACTACATATTTTGACGTGACAACGTCTTATAAATTGGTTTGCCGGGTGACACTTCAAGAAACTGCGTTACGCTCCGCTCACGTTATGCGCTCACAATGAGAGCGAGTGAGAGGGACGCGTGCCTTTCACTTTTTATGTCTGTCTCTCTCGCTCTTAGGCGGGCTAACCACTCAAAGTCGTTGTCACGTAAAACTTTCGCCCGTATACTGACTTTACAGGCAACCAATTTTTTTTTGTTATAATGCTATGTTAAAAAATTTAAGTAAAAACAGTAGCTGTGTGGGAGTTCCGACAGAAGTGAAAACACAAACATAAATACATACTTTTATGTACAGAGGCATCCGTAACCGCGTCGCGAGTTTTATTGTTTTTTCCTATCTCAAAGAAAGCTCAATGCGCCTCAAAAGTTGGCACTTCAGAAAACGCGTAATATGTTCCGCAAATAGTTTCTCTCACTACCGGTTAATATAGTTTTTAAACATACTCGTACAATCCAAAATAGGTCGGATACAAAGACAGACTCCGAGGTTCGAAAGGTTTCATTTTAATGTGGAGACCCCTAAAACGATTATCGCGCTAATCCAATTATTATTCGTTGCAATTAGTCAAACTAGTTTAGGTATTAACTTTTATTCATAACTGATTTCTTATAAAGGTCAATAGAATTGCATAACAATGAGAGGCTAAATAACTAAATATACCTACTGAATATGCTCCAAAGTGGGCTGTTGTGTTGTATTCTCACATTTGAGACTCAGGACTTTCTCCCACAAGACAGACAGACAAACAAAGTTTGTTGAACGCATCAATATAGAATATACCACAAGAAAAGAGTCAAAGTAGAGGTAAAGTCAAAGTTAAAACAGTTGAACAAAGTTGTACAAAGTTAGAGAGTTAGCCAATTTACTGAAGCTACGTATTTTGTTCAACTTATGCTTGAAAGTAGGTACTTTCAAGCATAAGTTGAACAAAATACGTAGCTTCAGTAAATTGGCTAACTCTCTAACTTTGTACAACTTTGTTCAACTGTTTTAACTTTGACTTTACCTCTACTTTGACTCTTTTCTTGTGGTATATTCAACCAGGTGGTCAACCAGGTGGTTGACCGAGCTTTGCTCGGTTTCTTTTTATTACATTTAGGCAGATACAAATTACGTTCCCATGAAATATCACATAGTATAAAACGTATTAAAATATTACATTAAAAAAAAACAAGACCGAGAAAGTAATCATGAGGATTCGAAACGGGATCTCTCGCCACCGAGGACGGCCCTCTACCGCTTGAGCCATTCAGCCAATGTCATTACTGGAGAAATTTGCTTTCGTATTCAAATGATATTATAGGAGTTTTTCATTGTCTGAAAAAGGACATAAAATATCATTTTTAGGGTTCCGTAAAACGTAAAAACGGAACCCTTATAGATTCGTCATGTCTGTCTGTCTGTCCGTCCGTATGTCACAGCCACTTTTTGCCGAAACTATGAGAACTACACTGTTGAAACTTGGTAAATATATGTATTCTGTGAACCGCATTTAGATTTGAACAAAAAAATTAAAAAAAAAGAAAAATTAGGGTTGCCCCCCATACTGAAAACTGAAACTCAAAATATTTTTTTTCATCATACCTACACGTGTGGGGTGTCTATCGATAGGTCTTCAAAAATGATATTGAGGTTTCTAAAATCATTTTCGTCTACACTGAATAATTTGCGCAAGAGACACTTCCAAAGTGGTAAAATGTGTGTCCCCCCCCCCCCTCTAACTTCTAAAGTAAGAGAATGAAAAATCTAAAAAAAATATATGATGTACATTACCATGTAAACTACCAACGAAAATTAGTTTGAACTCGATCTGATGAGTAGTTTTTTTAGTACGTCATAAATACACTATTATTGAAACTTCGATCAAAGTTAAAAGGAACTACAAGAACTGTGTACTATGTATATTATGTTACTTGCTGCAACGGAACCCTTCATGGGCGAGTCCAACTCGCACTTGACCACTTTATTTAATTATACAATCTAGCCAGATCGATTTATCGTCCCCGAAACCCCCTGAATACATAATTTCGTGAAAATCGTTCGAGCCGTTTCCGAGATTCAGATTCGATATACATATATAATTATATATTTATACAAGAATTGCTCGTTTAAAGGTATAAGATAAAGCCACAACATATTATGCTTATCATGCTAGTGTAACTAATATTGTACCTACTATCCTTGTAGGTAACGATAATGATAATAGGTAAGTATTACCATAAACAATATTGTGTGCACGTGGGGAATACCCAAAATTCATAAGTAAGTTAGTTCGCTATCATAACTACACAATGCAATACTAAAAAGGTACAACTAAATAAAGTGGGCAAGTGCGAGTTGGACTCGCCCATGAAGGGTTCTGTTGCAGCAAGTAACATAATATTACATAGTAAAAGTACCTACACATAGTTCTTGTAGTTCGTTGTAACTTTGATCGAAGTTTCAATAATAGTGTATTTATTTATGACGTACTAAAAAAAACTACTCATCAGATCGAGTTCAAACTAATTTTCGTTGGTAGTTTTCATGGTAATGTACATCATATATTTTTTTTAGATTTTTCATTCTTTTACTTTAGAAGTTAGAGGGGGGGGGGGACACATTTTACCACTTTGGAAGTGTCTCTCGCGCAAATTATTCAGTATTGACGAAAATGATGTTAAAAACCTAAACATCATTTTTGAAGACCTATCGATAGACACCACAAACGTGTAGGAATAATGAAAAAAAAATTTTGAGTTTCAGTTCTCAGTATGGGGGGCAACCCTATTTTTTCTTTTTTTTGTTCAAATCTTAATGCGGTTCACAGAATACATATACTTACCAAGTTTCAACAGTGTAGTTTTCATAGTTTCTGCAAAAAGTGGCTGTGACATACGGACGGACAGACAGACAGACAGACAGACATGACGAATCTATAAGGGTTCCGTTTGTACGTTTTACGGAACCCTAAAAAAATCAAATTGTCATCGATATTTATTAGGTACTAATTTCTCACCGCAACTGCGTCCGCGAAGAATTGAGAAAAACTTACTAACATGTCATTTTTTGGCTGCTGAAAAGAAGAAGAAGTTATTCCAAAGTGTATATATACGTAATCTATTCGAATTCAAAATTTCAGCCTAACTCGTTCAGTTCTAACGACGTGATTGAGCAACATACATTGAAACTTTCTACCTAAAGTATTTTTTTGGAATAGAGAGGTAACAATCATGGTACCTAACTAGTTCGAAGTTGAGGCGAAGTCTACTCTATATCAAAAGAAATACAATTTAATAACATATCCTTTTAATACTGTTCAAGTAATCCCAAAATCCGTTTCAATTAATTATACGCTGACCCGTATAATTAATTGAATTATATGAGTTATTCAATGACCTATATACTTCGTTGGAGTTATTATTAATTATAATTAATTGAATTATTTTAATTAATATAGATATGAGCTAATTGCATTTCAATGCAATTAGCTCAGATGTATTTTTTCCATTTAGAAAAATTTAATGAAATCAACTATCAATAAAGCTCAATTATAACTTATTGGAATTTTCTTTAAATATCATACACATAGGTTTCCAGTTTTCGCTACAACTCAATTGAATTCTTATGACAATGCTCAATCATTGCCTCCAATTACAAACTTTCCTATACAATAAGTGGTATTTATAAACTGCGCGGGCGTTAAGTGTTGACACATACGGTGTTTGAACCACTACTAACTGGTTATGGGCGGTTTTGGTCAGAGAATTATCTCATTTTGAACGCGACTTGCATTTAAAGTATGGTTTTATGGCACCTGTTATTAGAAGTCGCCGAAAGTTTGAACGAAGCGAGTCGTTTATTTGATGAGCCAACATTTGCGTTGATGGTATTTTTAAACTTTGATCTAGATTCTCAATAACGGTTGTTCTAAGGAGTGTAGCATGAGCATTTTTATTGAGCTGGTAATCTACATGTTCCAAAACGTTATTCATGTTCAATTTTGTCTCTTGAAGTTTTTAAACTTTTTTTCGACAACCGGTTAAAAAATGGTGTGTTAGGATATTTTTCTATTTTAATTGTTCAGGTATGTATGGTTTCCTTTTAGCCTGTTTTAAAAACATTTAAGTAGGTACATTAAAGATTTTCTCTTTAATGTACCTACTACCTACCTATGTACCTACTACTCAAACTAACAGGTCTTAAACACCCTTGAGAGGTGAATCTAGAGTCTGAAATGCATTTCATGTCGTTCAACGGAAAACTGGGATTATTATAGTAAGACATAATGTTGGATAGAATACGGCAATAGTGCTTCAATAGACGATAATTGTAGCGAAGACAGTTAACATACAATTTTACTGCATAAAAGTCACGGGAAAAGTACGAAGGAATAAATACGTTTTATCAAACCATGACAAATTTAAATTCCCGAACGTTTATCTCGATAACGTTCTGCTGAAATCCAGTATACCTAAGTTTTCGGTAGATTGAGTATACTTTAAAAGGGAACTAATCTGACAGTATCATCTCGAAGCAATTTCCGTGAATAGCGGTACTGATAACGATTATAGCTACTTAAGCACACAACACTTTTACTATCGGTGTTATCGGAAAACACGTTTTTCTTGTGAGTGTGCATTGAAGTATATTGCAGTTATAATATGACGAAAACTTAAGGTTAGTATTTTTACAATTTCGTTTACGTAGAACTCCTACAGTACAGTAGTTGGCGGTACCTACAGTGGAGAGGGTGTTGTCCTCCTCCTTGCTATGAAAGTAGCGAAAAATGTATGTGCTATTTTTCAAACGTTAGAAAAAACGTTTGAAAAATAGCACATACATTTTTGTCCAAAGGTTTTTGTTAAATAGATTTTGTTGCTATTTTAATATTGATTCTATTTAATTAAACAATACATTTTAAATCATTAAACATTAGATTAGTCTATACTTCTATACAAATCTATATATTTAAAAATCAATGCCACTTTTCGTTGTTATTGAACTCCTCTTAAACGGCTGGACCGATTTGAATGATTTTTTGTATACGTTTGGCTAGGGCCCTGGAAGGTTTAGATTCACAAATCAGCCCGGCAGATGGCACTGCAGTTGATATCTAGGTTATTATTCGAGTGAAGCCGGAGCGGGCCGCTAGTATAATATAAAGCTGAAGAGTTTGTTTTTTTGTTTGAAAGCGATGGTCTCAAAAATTACTGGTCCGAATTGAAAGATTATTTTTTATTGGATAGTTCATTTATCGAAATTATAGGCTACATAACGTTATGCTACTATCCATAGGAACAGAGCATGATTGAAGAATGTAACAAAACGGGGAAAATATTCCTCTTTCAGAGCTTTGCGTGCGCCAACGTGCTCTGAAGACCGTGACAGCACGTGTCTATCTTTTAGGGTTGCATCATTATAACCTTGATTTTGCCAATAAAACCACGGATAAACAGCGTGTTGCATAATTTGTATAAAATATATTAAGATTTCCGAGCAAAGCCGGAACGGGCCGCTAGTTTATAATAATATGTAGATCGTTACCACGTATAAATTTCACATTTTTTAAATGCCGAAATAATTCAATGATTTACTACAAATGGAGTGCAAAATGCAGTTTGTGTGTCTCTTAATAATCTTAATGCCATACTCAAAATTTTAGTGGATCAAAAACTTTTCAAATTTTAGAGAAAATTAAAAGTTTAATAGACATATTGACGTTTATGACGTCAAAATAAATCACAGAAAAATAACTAAATCTATTCTATTCTGTTCTATTAAGTATTAGTCAAGAGTACCGAGTGTTTTCATTGAGTTTAATGTGGTGTACATCAGAAAATGGATGTATGTCATAGCAGATGTTCGATTCCCGAAATAAGCGATGCCTTTTATATAGTTTTATTAAAAAATCAATATAATATGCGTTCATAACATACAGGTCTTCTTAAAATGTAAATACTTATACGCTCTCCTATTTACAAATAGATGTCGTCGTATGTTTTGTTAGTTCTAACGTTGGACTATTTCTGTATCATTTTGCAAGATTGAGGCCAACGACCCACACCGATTGAATAATGACGTAAACACCTGTCTATATCTATTCATCAAGCTCCGATTAATTTATCTGAATATTCATTAACATTTAACAACAAAACATCAAAATAATACCTTATTTTAGTAAATAAATATCTCATGTACAATAATTTTAGCAAATTTTTTAAATAATTCTTGTAGGTAAATAATGGTAAACATAAAATTCAAAAAGTAGTTTGAAACAATTGGGGATGATAGTTCTGAGGTACGCACAGACGTCCAAATACCAAACAAGTAGGTACTAAAATAGAGTTAACGGTTTAGATATCCATATCCATATTATATATACAAAAATCAATGCCACTTTTCGTTGTTATTGAACTCCTCCTAAACGGCTGGACCGATTTGAATGATATTTTTTTTATACGTTTGGGTAGGGCCCTGCAAGGTTTAGATTCACAAATCAGCCCGGCTGATGGCGCTGCAGTTGCTATCTAGGTTATTATTCAGCGAAGCCGGAGCGGGCCGCTAGTTTTGTATAAAAATGACAATGTTAAGATATTTGTTGGTCAATCATGTCGGAAAAGCTAAGTGTTGAAATTTGGTAGTTACACAGTTGGATTACAATCCGGAATAGCAGATAAGCGCCTACTAGCAGCCCTTTCCCGCTTCGGTTCGGAGGGTCCACCGCCTAACTAAAACTGTCTTAGCTTTGATATTGCTATCTCTTTTCTTTTCGCTTGAAATGATAGAGACAGCAATAGCAAAGCCATAACCAAAAATAGATTTAGTTAGGCGGTAGAAGGGCCGTTATGTCAAATAATAACCTAATAAAATGCAATTATAAAAAATTGCGACCACAAATTGCGCTATTACCTATCCTAGGTCTCAAGTTGCACCTAATTACACATACATGCAAAGTTTCGTGATAATCGGTTGACTTGGTGAAGAGATAAATAAGAAAAAAAAGAACGAACATCATGGACACTGGAGTTGAAAACATCAACACATTTTATCCGTATTTTAAGAACGTTTCTTACGTTCTCTCGTAACGGACAGTCTTGCAAATAATAGTTACCTAGCGAATATTTGAGTATTTTGGGTATTTATCACTGTTGTTTGCCTAGTCTAGGAAACGCGAGCGACCTATTTCCGCCAAATATTTTAGGAAATCTAATTAATTTGTCAAAGCAGGTCGCACCCTGACATGTCGTGCGAGCTAAAAGGGCGGGGAACAGTTGTCGTCATGTCTTATGGGGTTCGATCATGAAATTGTAACATTAAGGGCTTTTCCGCTAGTAATTTATTACTCATAGCGAAACGAAGTACCCCAATGTCGAGACCAGTTGATGGTCAAGGACTAGGTCTTTAATGACTTATTTATTGGTTCTTCTGTTGACGTAAGTGTTGAAATTTTTCCGTCTTAGGACGACTCATAAGATTGAGTCAACTGACGCCAGCTAAAAACTTGTAAAAACGGTTTTGTAATTTACTTCCTTTTTGACGTCAAATCAAATCAAAAACCCAAAATAGAATAGAATACGGTCCATATTTCTAAGTTTGATTGTAACAAATAAAACTTTTCTTAACTTTTTTTAAATATTGCCGCTAAATTGAACCCCGCCTTAGCTTGTTTGTGTGCATCAAAATTGAATTACACTTCGTACACAAACGTCAGGTCACACAAACAAATAGCGAGACGCCACGAGTGGTCACAATATGCAAAGTTGGGGTGAGGATGCAGCCATACGTGTAGTCTAGAATATAGGCATCTCGCTTCTTTCGATGGGACCTGGTGAAAGCGTAATATAGGCTTTAGTAGAAGGGCTACACACATTTACAGTTTGACGTATATCTGTATATAGAGAACGTATGATGCAACATGCAAGCCAACTTCCTATTGAGCGCTGTGCTCCTGGTACTATGCAGGCAACTATTTCTGCATTCAAACAGACCTTTATGATCCGATCACATTGTCAGACACCGGATACGTGAATAAACGCGCCTTTATTTTGGTAACGGTTGGTAGCGTTTGTGGTGGTTACGTCTTTAGTGTTAATTTTTATTTTTATTAAATTTTGAGTACCTAATATTGAATAGTACAAAAATAATATTAACAGTATCTATAGAACAATATAATTATACGCTGAATTATATTGAGTAAGACCTTTTATGTAAACATTTAGAAAATCTTAAATCTAACCAAATTAAAAAAATACAATTAAGTATAGGTATCAAGATATCAAGAAAAGTAAACAAGAGAATATTGTTTGTTACCTTATACTAAAGAAGACACCACTACTCGTCTGTCGTAGCTAGACATTCTCATAATACGAAGAACCTTTTAAGAATCTAATTTCATCCTTTTGTGTCGCCGGCTTTGGCTTGTTGTTTCAGCAATGTGCACGGTAGGTATAATCTCAATTCTTTTAAGTAAGTGGACGTACTTTATGCAAAAAACTACGTTTAAAAAAATAAAAAAATTATACTTATTAGTTTATTTGTCGCTTTTCTTAGTTTTTATTTTTTTCGTTTTAGTGTTATATTTATACTTACTACATTATATTTCAAAAACCACCACACCGATTTCGATAAAAAATTTACGGGACCATTCGGGAAGCATACTCGCTACATAAAAACATATATAAAAAAAACAAAAAAAAAACATGGTAGTCGAATTGATAACCTCCTCCTTTTTGGAAGTCGGTTAAAAAGAATCACGTGAATCGGATCATACATCTCGGAGTAATCGATGTTACAATACCTACATAAATAATACCGGCCGAATTGACAGCCTCGTCCTGTTCGAAGTCGAACAAAAACTCGAAAGAAAAAAAAACGAGCTAAAGATGCGTTTACAACGCAATTCAATAGTTCAACAAACGTTAGTACGGAGTTTAAAAGTTGTTGTAGAGATCTTTGCATACGATTCTCGTGTTTACGAATATCGGTACTAATGTGCGTTTGCAGAGAAACAAACGAGCACATACATAGATACTCCCTCCTTCAAACCATCCAATTCTTTGCTGTTTTGGATTCGCATGCCGTCTTTAATTTGCATATGTTTATAATAATAATATGCGATACAAAAGCACTTTTAAAATTCGTTTTACATTTTCATTTGTATTGATAGACACTGAGAAAAAATAATGACTTGGAAGCGTCAAAACACGCATGTTATCGGCTCGTTTTAAAACAATCCTGGTGCAATTGGTTTAATGCCACCGCGACATAATAGCACGTGACTTTTATAAAGGGTTGAGTAAAAAACACGTGGTGATCGATTTACCGTTCGATAAAATTAGGTGTGACGAGGGTTTTAGATAGTATTTTGCGACGCAGTTATAGCGTCAAGTTTCTTATTCTGAGTAGGTTTCAAGACTGAAAAATCAGATTAATTCAAGATCTTAGTTTATTAATAATTCATGCAAACAGGTGTTTACAGTATATCTTAGAGAGACTGAACAATGAACACGTTCCCGAAGGATAGTTAACTGGCTGGAGGCTATAGGTATAGAGGTAGATTATTATCCATAGTCGAAAGAGTAGCAAGCACTAAGAATACAGCAGTAAATTTTAGCCACTTACAAACATCTACCTACGATTTTAGAGATGCTGATGTTTGGTTATCCTGTAGTGGTTGAATTTATTAAATTTCGTGGGGTTAATTAGGTACGTTTCTATTTTATATTGTTGCGAGTGGCGTTGGTGTCGAGAAGGAAAGAGAGCTTAAGAGTCCAGAGCTCCAGAGAAACATAGAATAGATTAGAATATAATCATAGGAAAATAGCGAGATGCGAAATATCATCATTTCAGTCCAATAAATATGGAAAGTTTTGTACAAAATCATCCGCAGTAGGTAAAACAGTAACTCTGATGAGAATTCAACTATAGAGAAATGTTGACAATTCAAAACGAACAAATTTAATACTCTCTGATACTCAACAGATTAATTTAAATAAAAAGAGAATCTTAGTATAACTGCATGGTCTAACGTAATAAATGTAATATAATGGAAAAAAGTCAGATCAAGGACGCACACATGTAATCTTATCAGAGGTGCGTTGCGGCCGTCAATCGATGGAGTTTGTTCACTCGCAGTACCCACTTGAACCGATTTTTATGGTAGGATTATAACATTTTCTCTTTTAAGTCCCGAAAATTGAGAAAAACAGTGAGTAACTGGTTGGTAGTAAGTCTACCCACAGAACCGGAGGTCGTGGTCTCAATTCCCGCTGGACTAATGTTCTGTAGTGGTAGAACTCCACTGGGGAACAACCGCACCTTTTTCAGTTATTTTAACGTCAAGCAGTAACACATTCCTGTGTTTCGGCTTGAAAAACAATGTGTCCTAAGAAATTTAAGGGCATAGAGATAAATAATATTCTTACATCTCCGAATGACGAGCAACGTACAGTGCTAGGTAATGACTTGGACTCTTCGTGTTCTAATACCTGCGTAACGTTATGATCTTATGGTCAGGCGTGATGCTTACTTTACATCTGCTTGATACATGTCCTTCACGTCTCGTCACACTGTATAAAAATAATTGCGAAGTTGGAATGGTGAAGGTAAAATATCTTCAAAAAAAAACACGTTGGAGAAGATTAAAATCTACTAAAATCATTTACTTCAAATTCGCAATTGGCTACTGTGGCATGGATGCCATAGTTGCACGATCATAGTTATATTCCAATGTGCAAAGATAGACCTAGGAAAGACTCAACATTGAGACGTACATTGGGTTGAAACGTAAAACATTAGATTGATGTTATCTGCCACAGTAGCAACCAGGTAGTTTAAAATAGTGAAAAATGTCACGTGTTCTAAATTCTGGCATCCCGACTGTTCCTGATTCTAAAATACTACATAGTGTAGTATTAAACTGTATCAATGTATTGACATCAACAAACAAACATGACATCTACAAGCCATGTGCATTTCTGAAGTCGAGAACTGATTTTGGATGAACGCCAAAATACTGAAGGTCGAATTTTTAATAACTTTATTTCGAGAATAAAATCTGAAGCAAAAATAGGCTACTGAATAAATTTACATGAATAAAATCTATACTATAATATTATAAAGCTGAAGAGTTTGTTTGCTTGTTTGTTTGAACGCAAGGATCTCGGGAGCTACTGGTCCGATTTGAAAGATTCTTGCTCTGTTGGATAGACCATTTATCGAGGAAGGCTATAGGTTATTTAACATTACGCTACTATAATAATTAGGCGGAGCATCAATTAAAAATGTAACAAAGACGGGAAAATATATTGATTTTTGAGAGCTTTCGTTACTTGACAGCATGTGTCCATCTTTAAAAGGTTGCGTCATTAGAACCTAAAGTAACCGAATTTGTTCAAAATTTGAATTGGTACGACCAACTTTCTATAGATAGCGTAGCAACGCGCGCACTGTTCAGCTAGTCTATACTAATATTATAAAGAGGAAATATTTGTTTGTTTGTTTGTAATGAATAGGTTCCGAAACTACTGGACCGATTTCAAAAATTCTTTCACCTTTGGAAAGCTACATTATTCCCGAGTAACATAGGCTACGGCAGATGGCGCTGCAGTTGATATCTAGGTTATTATTCGAGCGAAGCCGGAGCGGGCCGCTAGTTCATAATAAAATAAAAGCAGCTCACTTTGTGTTCCCGCTGCTGGGACTCGGAACTTTCTCTCACAAGGAGGGACATGACCATAATCGCTAAAGCTATTGGAACGTGAAGAGCCAAAATCATAACCTAGCACTGCACTGCATTGTCACCCAGAGACCTAAGATGTTACATCTCTATGCCCTGTCATTTATCTGTAAACATTGCTGTTCAAACTGGAACACAAGAATGTTTGCACCTTACTGCTTGGCGGTAGAATAACTAGTAAAGGTATGGTAGGTACTTCCCCATAGTACGGCGGACTCTGCTAAGTGTCCTACTATTACTAACACTAACAAACTACTAACTAGTGTAGCGTGGCGTATGATGCATTTCCCCGAAAGATGACTAATTGGAACTGTCGGTTTCTTCACGATGTTTTTCTTCATCATTAATGTATCGCAATGAAGACAAACTTATATTGTATTCTTACATTTTCACTTGGAAAAATACGCTAGAAGTGGGATTCAAATCAACAATATCAAGATTGTTAAATCGAACATTCAAGCCATTTAGGTCACGATAGCTTTTATGTTAAATTTTCAACGTTAGATAGAAGAAGGGTACTTATTACAAGTTTGATGTGACAGTCAGTGTCCGTGTAGCATAGGCATAGGCCTCATAAAGGAGTAGACCAATATTGATCAGGTTTTGTTTAATTTTGATTGGTGATCGAAATCATTATTTGCTGTAATTTGTATTCTATAATAGCTGCTATCCGCGACTTTGTCCTCGTAGTATTTAGAAAAAGGGTGTTCTAGTAGAACTCTACATCTTTCGGGATAAAAAGTTGTCTGCATAATAAATGTGTGATATGCATTATAAATTACTATGATATGTCTAAGTTCTAAATTTAATCGGTTCAGTTTTTACAACGTGATTGAATAATGAATATCTGTATAAAAAATCTTGGTGTCTTCAAATCCAGTGCGGATCGATTTCTTCTAAGTAAGCACTCTCTATCGTAGACGGCATCGTAGCTTAACATCAGACGAGATGGCGGTCAAGTGATCCATTTCCAACATTAATAAGATAAAAATTACATTTTTGTTGATATTTTTATATGACACATACAGTTATATAAAGGAAAAACTAACGATTAATTGGGATCAGGTAGTTATTAGACAGCTAGGTACACATAAATAATGATAAAAGTATGTGAAGATGTTTAACATTAAATATGTTATAATTGCTTTTTAAGTCACGTATTGACACAGTTGCCTACGATCAGCTACTCTAGTTCATTTGAATAGTAGTAACAATGAAATGTGGTTGAGTTGTTACTCAATGGTTGAGTCAAAACGTCTTCGACCACAATGCCATTGAAGTGAGTTATGGTAATATCCTTGTTCTCACATTTTAAAAATCTCAACGACACACGCGGTTCTATCAGTTTTAACGCGCATTTGAGACTTATAATCATGAAATATATGATCAAATGCCCATTTATGTCGATAGTATAGTAATAAAATGGATATGTAACGAGAGTATATAAATAATAAATATTTTTTCCCCGTTGTTCAGCGAGTAAAAAAAAACTGTAATCTATTAGATGTTATTTACCTACATAAAGACTACAACAGGGAGGTTTGTCTCCAATTTTGAGATAAAGCGCCAAGATTAGGCCAAGATTGGGCAGGCCAAAATTCAGGAAAACAGTTGAAAAGACAAATCTAGTAATCATCTTGACACACTATGAACCAGATTTTAGCGGAATATAATGTTATATCTAAATGACACATCACTTTTTTATCATTTTTAGAATTCACTATGGAAATAACTGGCTCAAGACATGATAAATGCAATCAATCAACAGCATTTGGGTCAATATCGTCTCATTGACGAAGGTCAATTATTGGCGAGTATCTTCTTGACAGAACGGTTGATTCTTTGCTTACGTACCTACTATGTACGTATAATGTAGTAGGGACAGAAAAGAAGTATTATATTTAAAATGACGGACGCGACAAATTCATCATTATTAATTACTTCTACTATGTTCACAAATGTTCGTCATATTCTTAAGATTCAGACTCAAGGTATATACATTAAAATATATATATTTTTTAAATTTTATTTTATTTACTCAAGGTTTAAGCGGACTATAATTTTCGAGTTAAAATAAATTGGTGTTGAACTTTTCGACATTGGTCACGTCAAACGTACTTTTAAAATAAATATCATATTGAGCTAAAGTCTTTCCGTTATATGTAAAACAATCCATTACAACCCGCTAAAGAGCTATTTGTGTTTAAAAGAACAGCTTTTTACTCTTAATCAGAATCTTAGAATAGAAAAAAACTCTTTATTGTACACACCAAATACGAAAACACTTCTACAGGAAAAGAGAATAGATAAAATATAAAAATAAGTGTTGCAGCTGGCAATCTTACGCTAAAAGCAATATTTTCCAAGCAATTTCAGGAGTAGCTTTGCAAATTAAAATAATGACGACTTGTATGTTTCATTAACTTTTTTTTATGGCAGAAGGTTTTATTATAACATTCATAATAAAACAAAATTCTCAATACACTGTGTGATAAAGTTAAATAAGTTTACTGGAGTGAGGAGTGCAGCTCAAATATCACAATTGTATTTTATGTCTGAGTATAAGCAGCCTTGATGATTCGAATATGACAGCGCACTGAGTTCGTCATTTTTGCGGCGTCCTCACAGTGCGACCTCATTAGTATTTCGAATGCAATCATAACAATAGGCTGTGAAAGCTGTAGGCCACCACCCAAAGCGGCCCACGTACCTCGATCCTGGTATCGTATTCAGTAATAGCACGTTATAACACAAAACAAGCTCTAACAGTCTAGCATAACTTGAAACTAGAACTAATCGCGACATTACGCACACACAAGTCAGTAATAATTATAGTCCTCATTAAAATTACTTTTAAACTCAAATTTTGGTAACAAATTCTGAAGTCTGGTGTAATAATGGAGTATCTTATGTATTTTAAAATAAGATATTACAGAATACAGCCTGACGCTATGTTATATGATGTGTACTTGAAATGCATGCCTGACTTAAAGAAAAACAATAGTACATTGCATTTCAAAGCAAGGATATTCGTGTTGAAATTATAAAATAACAGTTTATTCGACGCCTAGCCGAAATGCTGATCTGTTCTATATAATTATAAAAAGCCTACGTGTACTGATCATATTTATTGGCATAGTTTAATAAATGAATTCACATATCTGAAATAAAAATACTATATATTAATTTAATTTTAACAAAACACATTGATCTGTTTAAAATTTGTTACAGAAATAGTAGGACCTAAAGTTGATTCAAAAGTTAACTTTATAAAAGATATCCTGAAATCCAGCAAAACGCAGCTAAGTTTGTATGCGTGTATACTTTTTATACGCACGCAAGAAGTTAATATTTCTACTATTTATTTCTTGTTCCAATAATTCTAACTCAAGCCATAGGATAAACAATACCTTCAACGTAAACCTGAAGTTAGGTACAATGTTGACTAGCTGGCTTCAGGGTGTCGGTATTTCATGACGGTGTACGCGGTCATTGGACTCTCGTCATTTTTACCTATAGCGTGAAATATCTATACAAGTGATAATTGCTTGCATACCGCGTGTACTAGAATACTCTTCTCGTTAAATTTTCTCACAGGAAAATGTACGTTGCGTGAGCTAAAGTAAACCCAAAGTTTACTAATAATTTCAGTGTTTCCGCTCAGCAAAGATGGAACATTATACAACTCCAAATTGTTTTCCGTGTTGTATAAGACGTCATTTCTCAGCTAAACATACCAATTCCTGTAAATGCAATCGCTCAATTGCCTAAACAAACTATTGGCAAAGGACGTCTTCTCACATCTACTAATATTATTAAAATGCAATAGTTTAATTTTTGGATGTTTGGTGTACAATCACGTTGTGAGGAACTGAATGGACCAATCTGAAATTCGGAACTAAAGTTATGGTCTGGAATAGCACATAGGATGAATATTTTTACCCAGAAAATATAAAGTACCTTTGAGAATAGCCAGTTTAAATTTTTTTCTTATTAAGTCTCTTTCAAAATCGCAGGATGACGCTACATGATGATGATATACGATGATAGTTTTTAATAATTTGTTAAAATTCTATTTTTTTTGTAGCAACAAGCTGGAATAAACGAGACAACAATTAAATATAAAGATCTGATCAGACGTGTTGGTGTGAATGATTTTATAAAATACTTAAAATAAAAAGGGGAAAAATTGACTATAAAAACAAAAAATGTATTTTAAACGGCATTTTTTTTAAAGAACAGTAAATAAGAAATTTAAATACTTAATAGCGATGGTGGGCTCATTGTTTTGCTATAAACCAATCTCAGACGTAGTTTTTGCACTGTTTTCTGTTTTTTGCTCTTGGACGGTACATGAACGGTTATTACAATAGGAATAACATGTAGATGCCAGTGATTTCAAGGACAAATTATTTTTTCATCCCACCAGCTCGGAAAGAGTACTTTTGCTCCTCGATATCAGGGCGCAAAAGTCGTTTTTACCCTCTAGAGGTTAAAGTAAATTTGAATTTAGAACATCGTGTGTACTGAGGTTTTGAATTCAAAACATAATTTAACCTATTTATTTCTACCTCCTTGGTGCCGAATTCATCATACATTTATTTTTAATTTGTTAAAAACTCATACTCGGAACCTCTTTGGTGTACTTTTTTTTTAAATGCTTTGCGCGCAATTTTCTTTTCACGTATGGAGGATAGAGGTAAAGAATGTTATTTCAAATGGCAAAACATTTTGAAATGCTATGAATGAATCAATTGTAATCGAATTTCTATTATTGACTACTAAAATAGTAACTAATAGATAATTTCAACTACTTGTACAGTACAAAATAATGTAGTAAATTTAACATCAAATAAATAATTACTATTTTGAGAAAACATGTAGGTACAATATATTTTCAAGTCAAAACTTCTTTTGGCGCGCCAAAGACAGATTTTTCGTGGGCTGTCAATTTAATTCTAGCGTCACGCTCGGGAACGATAAGAAATCTTCGGGTAAACTCGTGACCATAGCCAATGGCCATCTAAATGGCCATGCTCATAGCCACGCCCTCTGGTTTCACACGCGTAGTTTCCAAAGTAAAAATCAAATTCTGAGTTATAAGTTACCACTTCTATCGGCAGTGCCTATGACTGCCAATATTTTTCTTTCATGAATTCTGAATAGTACGTTTATTAATTTCCTTTAAAATGTACCTTGATGCAAATTTAGCGCTACTATAATTTAATGCATTTGGGCGGACACTTTTTCATGTACACATGAAACTCCTTACCTCAATCGGTCAACTCTCCATATTTTCACGTCATATTGTTATTGTTAAAACCATGGCTAAATAAACTTAAGTTTAAAACTTATAAAATTGAATACAAGTGAAAAACCGAAATACCATAATAATAAGTGATTCTAGCGACAAAGAAGTTTATTTAACGCCAACAGAATCGACTGAAACTGAAAATGCGCAAAGCGTTTAGTAATTTCCTCGCTAGGGGGGGATGAAAAATTACGTGTTACACTCGAGTGCAAAGATTTTTCACCTTGTGCCCTTTTGATTCCCTTGCTACGCTCAGGATTCTAATTTTTGAATCCCTCGCTACGCTCGTGATTCAACTTTAGAATCCTTCGCTTGCTCGGTCATCAAAATTGAGCACGCGGTTAAAAAGCCACTTTGCACTCTTGTATAACAAATAACTATTAATTTAATTTGAGTTGCAGTCAGGTTGTTTTTAATATGACAGTAAAAACTAACCATTACGAAATAAAATTATTCATTTGTATATTTAGGCAAATAATAGACAACTTCTCCATAATGGAGCAGTCCTCAAAATTATATACTTAAAAAAAATTGTTTGTTGTCTGTCTTTTATATTTGACCAGTAAGTCATTCTAAGTATGAAAGTAAAAGTAATTTTCTTGGTATGCAAAAAAGTGTTCATTCCTCTTGCGTTGATGTCTTTTATTCCCAAAAATAATCTCACAGCGCTGTAAGGTCTCCATGGCTAAAAAAAAGATACCAGATCCAAACCCAATTGTC
Source organism: Ectropis crepuscularia (assembly GCA_963693475.1). Taxonomy (NCBI): domain Eukaryota; kingdom Metazoa; phylum Arthropoda; class Insecta; order Lepidoptera; family Geometridae; genus Ectropis; species Ectropis crepuscularia. Next base: position 24,587,023 of record OY856338.1, read on the forward strand.
CGAATACTGAGAACGCAACAGGTAACAAATACAAAATGAAACTGAACACCGAGCATCTAAAAATACATTCAAACTCAACTTATGATATACTGAAACATAACAACAGTACGCACCATCGGAAGTCGAATCAGAATTTAACAATACGTATTAATAATGCATTATTTAATTAAAGTTAAAATTAGAATGAGAATTGTGACACTGGTCTAAATATATTGACTTATTTACCCTATATTTGTCATTTCCAAAAATAACAATGGTAATTTTCCGGACAGTCTAACTAATAAAGCGACATAACAAGTTGTGTAAATAACTTGAAGCGTTATAAAGCTGCGTTTCTGATTATTGAGAGAGCGGGTTTGTATAATAAGCTGGAGCGGACATCGCGGCTTGAATGTAGAGGTACAGAAATAATCCTTTTGTAGGATTCACGAGGGGAGCGCTAAACATGAGTCGCGAGGGGGAAGGGGCGCGGGGGCCGCGCGCCGCCGTCTGCTCAGTGGAAATTTCCATTGCCCAAGCGTCGAGCGGGCAAAAGATGCGTGCACACAGACATAAGCTGCCAAGTCGGTGAAGGCAGTGAGGTCGAAATATCGAGCCACGCAGTCGCAATATAACCTAACGCTAGCTAGCTAGGTAGCCATTAGCTCAATAGTCAGACCGGCACTTTTGGTTTATATTTAACTTTGTAATTTTCCACATATTGCACGTAAGCTTAGTATAGAAATAGTTGGCAAATTGGAATGTATACTAAATTGCGTATAACAGATTTTTTTTCAGTTTTGAATTCTGAATTCTTAAAGGGGCTGGTTAACAAACTTTGGATAAGCGTAAAAGGTTTAGGGCTCTAACTAATCGACAAGCGATAAACATTCTAGACGTTTCTATGGCGCTGCGTGATAGAAGCGAGCGTACCGCGCCCGCTTAAGCTGTACTCTTCACACAGTCGCGGCTTGCCGATTCAGAGGCCGTCTATACGCTGGGCGAGCGCACTTTCGGTAACACACTTCAGTAACGAGTCCTTAACTACTATTGAGTAAGCTGTGTTGATATGTACGAATTTCGACACGGTTTTAGCTCCATAGAATGAAACCACTGCCAATTTTTTAAATAATATTGCAGAATGATTCAGTTTTAATACTAGATTGTGTCCGGAATATCTAACGATAATGAGACTAAAGTACTAGAATGACTTAAAATTTGTTCGTCGTTAAACAAATAACTAGGCAAAGAACTTTAGCTCAACTTCGTGCAATTCTAGTTTTACTATTTTAAATGTGAAATTTTAAATATTTGTGGTTCAAATGCGTTTTAGGGATTGAATGAATCTGGCTGGAATCATGAATTTGGAATCATGACTCTGGATAGAGAGAGCATTTGTAATAGTTTACTCCTTTTTATTTTCGTCCCGATACTCGATATTATAAAAAAAAAAGAATCCATACTAATATTAACTTCTTACGGCAAAGATATATTTACATCTATGTTACAAAGCTTTCTGACATTTCAACTGCTGTCTGCAATTTTTTCTGCATTTTCATTTTAATAGAGCGATAAAAGCGTGTAGTATTTCGTAATTGAAATGGATACCTCGTTAGTATGTGAACTTAATCGCATCGGATGGTGACTTGTTGACAGTACACCATCCGCGATTCTCATGAATAACCATCGTTTTTACCTCCTAATTGTGTGTCACATATCCGATAACTCATTGTCTAGAAACAAACATGTATACAGTTCCTTAGAACCAATATGTACTGCAAAGGTTGGTAAGTTATTGGATACATTGAATGAACCATACCACGTTTATTTAAGTAATGAGTTTGGAGCAAATAATTATGTTATTTCTCCGCTACAAAACTCTAGTTATAAACTATAAACACAAGAAAGTTATAATTAAAAAAAAAATTAATAAGCTGTGGGCAGTCAAAATTTCAGATTTTTGGCTTTCGTAGGCGTAAGTGAGGAAAAGTTAGGAACATGGCGGCATATTTTTTAAATTATTATCCGGATTTCATATGTTATAATTGTGATCCATCTAGAAAAACAATTTCATATTTACCTACTAAGTACTTATTGAATTTAGCAACTAAAAGTACTAACATCGCTATACCAAATTTGTACGTAGATGCTTGTTAGTTTACATGTCAAAATATAATGATCAATCTTGCCAAGATTAAAATAGACCACGATTTCCCCACACGTGATCTTAATTTTGTATATTACTGATAGGTACTTCACTTTCAACATATGTATACACTAAATTTTTTTATAGTAAATTGAGCATCATTACGCAATTTTTTCTTCATATTTTGTAATATAACAACAAAAATATCGGTGAAATTGTCTTGAATTTGTTATACTTACTCGAGTATTGGTGAGTTTTTTTTTAAGTAATCTCAGTTGTCCCACTGCTGGGCAAAGGTCTCCCCCAATTCCTGTCACTTAATTCTTATTTAACGTGTGTTTCATATATCTGACAAAAATAAGGAAGATTAAACTCTTAATTTTGTAGTGGTAGGACTCTTAGCAGAGTCCGCCTGGGGAAGTACCACACCTCTTTGCCAAATATTCTACCGCCAAGCAGTAATGTGCAAACATTGCTGTGTTCCGGTTTGAAGGGCAATGATTCCAGAGAAATTACAGGGCTTAGAGACATAATATCTAAGATCTCTGGGTGACGAGCGCAGTGCAGTGCTAGGTAATGATTTGGATTATCATGTTCCAATAGCTGCGTGTTACTGTGCTGTTATGTGGCAGGCATGTTGCTTACCATCAGGCACATGACCTGCTCGTCTCGTCACTCTATGCTATAAAAAAATAAAAAAAACTTCTGCTTTGTTGCTAGATGTGAAATCTCGGCAAGAGTTACTCGACACTCGAATCTAAAACTGATGAAAAAGATAACTATCTAATATATTTTCCGTGTAGGTAGGTATACGCTTGACTAATTTATTTTTGTTGAAGTCGTTGACACCTATTGCGAGTATGAATAGAGAAGAAAAGGAGAGATAGAGAAAGAAGGAAGAGAGTACTAAACATGTCTAGTTATTTTTTAGCCAAACGGGGTTCAATAAAGCCTTTACTAAGCAAAGGACGCATTGCATTAGTTACTCGTATTAATAATAACTTTCACAATTCTCGTAGCATTCTCGAAAATGTAATTATTGGAAACAGCTGCACCTTTAGACTAAAACTTATGCTTTTGAGAAATTCAAAGTAAAATCGTTCGATTTAGTCTTGTATATTAGTTTTGAGTAAACGTTTTAAGCAAAATAGTCTTTCTTTTTATTTCTGAAACGACGTATTGGTCTAATATATTTTTATTTCGAGAATATTATTATTTTTAATCAAGGGTCAAACTAAAAACTGTTTTGTTAATTGATAAATTTTAATCTTTCGAGTTACAAAAAAGTTTAATAGTATTTTTTGGGATTTCATAATTTTATTAACTGATATTTGCATAGGTACTATTGCATAAGAATCATCTGTATCAATTTATTATCATAAATATATAACTTGAGTAGTTAAACAAAGATTAAATAAAACCTCTCAAATCACGTTTTGAACAAATTCTGTCACGTAGCCAGAAGGGAAATGTTCTAAGGTGCACTTGTGTAATGTATCATAAACAAATGTTATGATACTTTGTCCCTATAGATTTAAAGTCTATTTTAGAATAAGACCTACGCTCTATAATCTATAATTTTATTGGAAATTGACTAATTTAGTACTTATGACGTTGTTACAATACACTAACAAGGCACATACGAAATATGACTAGCTTTTACACGCACTTTTGTCCACGAGATTTAGGCGTGATATTTGTAGGAACGTTAAATAGTTCAGTGCATTCATCTTTTATTATATTGATTAATCTTTTATGGCTGTCTTTTGTGCAAACCTCATGCGTATTTCTGTGGCGCTTTGGTGGACGTCACGGGTTACGATGGCCTTAGTTGTTCCCGTTGTATTGGCTGGAGACCCAGACACCACAAAATAACTAAGATCATCTGTAGAGCGCTTGTTACAATAAACGGACTTTGCGCCCTACAGTCCGGGGCTGTCTCGACCCGACGGCAAGTGTCCTGACGAGCTCAGGTTGATTCCTTGGTGTAGGAGTCGCTACCTGTCTTTACATCCGTGCCAACTCTATTACATCCTGTTATCATCCTGCAACCTTTCAGGTGGTGGGTATGAGGGCGCAAGCTAAATTAGAACTATAAATTAATTATTGAATAATCGAATTAATAATTAAACTTTCATTGGAAGTGATGTTTAATCATATCTAAAATTACAATATATCTACTACTATACTTTTTAATGCGTTCTGATGAGATTTTCACGCAATAAAAGTTAACAGTAAATCATTTTCATTAATTTTTTCTTTGTCACACTTTTCCTAGTCTGTTCCAATGACTTCTTGAATCGAAATATATTCAGTTTATTTCAGTTAATTAGAAGTGGTTTTAATAAAATTACGAAAATATGTTTAAAACTCTGCAGTTGACAGAAACGTCCTTTAGTGTATTTTTTGCTCTACCAGCTATTCAGATTTTCCTGCGATGGAATTAAACATGAACTATTTATAAGATTGAATTTCATAAATTTTCCACGCTTGCGTATAATTTAATAATGGGTTCCACACTTGCTATCGCGCGAAGTTTTTTTTAAATTTGTTTAGTAGGTATATATAAATATATATATTATATTGAATTCAAGTTCAGTTGCCGACGGCAAAATCTATGGGCCGTTTTCAACTAAAACTAAGCAATTCTCAATTCTCAAAACTCCTTTGGTGAATACTCGTAAATTCTTGATTTAGATATTATGTTAATGCAAGAATCGATTCTAATTTTTTTTGTATTCTATACAATCAAATGGCTAAATACTTAAGCCTCTTTGATGGTATTAGTTCAAATTGATTTGAAATAATTTGAATGAAAACAGTATCAGTTTAACTTATTGTCAGATAGGGAAGTAAACAATCAGTATTTTTAATTAGGCAGATAGTATTTGGTGACTATTTATCTATATCATACTTAGCATTCAACTAGGTATTTAGACTATTGCTGTTATTTTTTATTATATTGAGTGGGACAACAAAAAGGTATAGTAGTAAGTAATGTAATCTGTTTACAACAGCAGTTTCCTAGCTACCATCGTCATTTTTCTAACGATCACCGCTTATTCAAACCTTACGTGAGCCGAACCCCTATTTTTTTCCGCAAAGTCAAATCTATACAAAAATGTTCATTTTTGACGGCAAACGACTGAAGCTTTTTTTATTGCTAAATAAATTTGCTTAAGTACTTTACATTAGCAATTTTTTTTTATTGTGATGTCCTTTGCCGTCTAAAATGTTAAACATTTTTGTATAGATTTGACTTTGCGGAAAAAAATAGGGGTTTCACGTAAGGTTTGAATAAACGGTGATCGTTAGAAAAATGACACATTGAAACATGATATTTATGTATTAAATAATAAAATATAGAACATTGTAGAATAACGAAAATTTTAAATTTCAATTGGGGATTTTGTTTATCACCAGGCGAAATGATATTAAAAAATAAACCTATTTTAATAAAAATAAATTTTATACTCTAATAATAATAAATAAATAGAATGACTTTTGAACAAGCTACAATATTTTATTTTATAACTGACAAAACATGCGATAATAGTCCATTTGCACCATAAATTTAAAGGTTTATCTGATTAGTTGTAATCATTACAGATATTTTAAAATAATATGTGGTATGAAAATTATCTTACAATTATTTTGAACTAATGTAAATAATGTATGTGAACTAATGTGCGGTTTTATAAGGGAAATTACTAATATATTAATAATTAGAACCACGGATGCCATAACCCTCATTCATTAAAACATGAACTGTTTTTCTTCTCCTATCGAATCGATTTCGTCTAGCCATCTTCGCCGACATGGCGGTTTAACAAACCTAGTATTGCGAAAAAAAAAACAAAACAAGCACCGTAGTATTTTAGATATTATCTATATGTATATTATACGCTTTAAGATATCTAAATAAACAAAGAAGAGTATGGCAAACTCTCTCCTTGCGAGAGAAGGCCCCGATACCCAGCTGTGGGGAACATTTAGTGGACTGTTGATGATGATGATGATGATGATGTCAAACTCAAATAGATTGTAATAATGGTCAGTGGTCTGTGTATTTACATAAAAATAAATAAAGGCAAATATTTGGAAAAATACATAAAACATTTTGGTACAGATTTTTTTTAAATGAATTATGTGTTTGTTCTTTTCCCGAGGTGCGACAGGTACATAGCCATATTAAACTTGACATATTATTATGTTTTAAAAAATGTTATCTATTGATATTTTTTCAAGTTCGTATACATTACTAATAAATTTATGTTTACTTTATAGTAGGAGGAGGAGTAGGAGACTTTGGAGGAAAGTTGAAATGTATAAATTTGTAATCTGCATTTTTTTTTTAATAAACTTTGACGAGACGAGCAGGACATGTGCCTGATGGTAAGCAACATGGCTGCCACATAACAGCACAGTGGCACGCAGCTATTGGAACATGAAGAGCCAAACCATTACCTAGCACCGCACTGCGCTCGTCACCCAGAGATCTAAGTTGTTATATCTCTAAGCCCTGTAATTTCTCTGGAAGCATTGCCCTTCAAACCGGAACACAGTAATGTTTGCACATTACTGCTTGGCGGTAGAATAATTGACAAAGGTGTGGTATTTCCCCAGGGGGACTCTGCTAAGAGTCCTACCACTACAAAACTTCATGTTTACTTTTAGGTACCTATGCTCTAAGTATGTATAGTATAGTCAATTAAGTAGCAAGTTTAAATTATTTAGGGCCTGCGCGTTTTACGCTGACCCAAACTTCGGTCTAACAAAGTTTTTTAACAAAATAAAAGTCATAGTGAGAATTACAAATATTGTTAGATGATTGTTCTTAAAAACTTGCTACATAAATGTTAAGGATTTAATGCATTTTCAAAATCTTTTGCACTTTAACTTCATCGATTGTGATGGTGATTTAAGATCAATATGATCGTTATAAAAGTAAAAAATCTAATGTTATAGATAAATATTGGTAATAAACAAGGTACCTATTACACGGGAACCCATAGTTCATCATGCCACTCTGGCAAATTACTTTTTAACGACTCAAAGCGCAAAATAAACGGCAGTTTCAGTTTCCACGAACTAAATCTCCATTGATTTCTAAAATGGCCCAATTAAACCTTTCATATTTCTTTTTTCTCCATTTTTATTGTTTTTGTTTTCATATACCTATGCTAGACAAATAAACGAGTGGCCTAAAAAAAAAATATTTAACTACAAGAACACATATCTAAGAAATGAAGAAAAAGTTGTCAGGGGAACAAAAAAACAGCAGCAACAAATTTTAAGTAATGTCAAATTTGTCCTGAAAACAAGAAGAACAAAAAAAAACAATAACTACGAGTGTATACCTCAATCCGCTTTGATATTTAAATGAAAAAAATCGCATATTAGGTTTAAAAACAAAAAAAAAACAGTAATAAACTCACCTTAAACACCGCTGGAGCTAACGGTATAGCAGCTTGATTGTGAAGATGTTTTTTCGACATTTTCGCCTTCTGTCCTCGTCACGTTGGATAAATGTATAAAGACCGTCACGGTGGAAATATAAATTTCCTTTAATTCTAAACAAGTTACGTTACGGATCGCGTCTCACAAATCAGCGTTAAACTGCAGTTGGTTTTCGCCAAGCGAAAATATTTTCGCGACCGGTGGCGGTCGCTCGAGATTAGTTCACTTCGGTTATAAAAAGTTTGCGAATTGGATTGAGAAGACGCGGCGTGTACGTCGAGCCAGAGTTGCGGTCGGATCGGCAATGAGGTGAGCTTGGAGCGATGTACGCGTTCAGGCGCGCCAGAGCGAGTGAGTCTTATTCGCGGGGGCATTCCGGAGAAGGCTGAAACGCCGACGTCACCACGGCAGCCGCTGTAGCGCTGAAAATCGCTTGCAGGTTGGGAGTAGTGGCGCCCGACGGTGGCCATCCTGGCGTGACCCGCCGGTACGACGCCGGCGTCCGCGCCCCAACATTGCAGTCGTCCACAACACGTGAATCACGTTTTCCGCCCTACACTAGGTAAATAAATGCAAAGTAACATGCAATTATTGGATCGACACGAACGCAAATACTTGTGTGCTTGAATTTTAACATTATTTCTTCGTTAATTTTCCACTGACTTCTTGAATATATTGATATAAGATGACTTTATACATAGGAAAATGTGTGACTTTATACTGATTTTAACTAGAATCTATTGTGCAATAAATAATGACTTACTGTGGAAAAAATAACTCTGTTTTTATTACATTTCTATTATCGTAATACCAAGGTAGATTTTCATAGATGTAATAGGTATACGAAAATAATTATGTAAGAAACATTATTCGCTAACATTATGTTACTTTTTTTGCATTGTAGTGTCACAATATTTTTTTAGGGGTGTTAAAATGATAAGTACAATACAATAAGACGCAACACAACGCCACAGACCTCAATGCAACTCAACATCCATCACTAAAGTAGACTACTTATGTTTTATGTGATAGCATAAAAATGGTTTAATAAAAATATAAAGTGTTAAATTCCCACTGCTGGGACTCGTGGCGTTCTCTCACAAAGGAGAGAGTGGTGGGTGGTCTTAAGGCCACCCACCACTCTGGCCAAGTACGGGTTGGGGGATGACGCATGTCTTAGCACAAATGTTTTTGTTGTGGTAGGCTGGTAGGCGAGCCCACGATGCTAATTGGGGATTTACTCGAGCGTCATAGAGATCTATTGGGCTGCTAAGAAATGAAAATTCTTAAAATAGCTTAGATAGTATAAAGAAAAATGTTTATAAATAATATGATGTTACCTTTTCATTGTGTGGATGGGTGTGGGGGGGGGGGGGGGGGGGGGAGCTAAAGATATCATTTCAAATATGTAAAACCAGCTTTTTCGATTAATTTTTGTTACTTGGGCTTGTGGACATCGTCAGATTATTCCATATTTTACGTTATATTTGAATTATTTCCTTCAAAATGAAAATCAAAATTATCCACGCTCGAGAATATCGAGATGGCTTTCTTTACTTTGTAGCCTTTCTATATGTTTCTCTTAAATTGTCAGATTTTTTTTTCATTTTTTAGCATGTACTTAACTCACCCTAACTTAATTTGATGCGCTCGAGAATTTTTGATGCACGATGTTTTTTTTTTTTTTATAGCGTATAGTGACGAGACCAACAGGTCATGTGCCTGATGGTAAGCAACATGCCTGCCACATAACAGCACAGTAACACGCAGCTATAATAACTATTTTATCCTATATTGGCCTTATTTTTAGGGATTATATTTGATTGACGTACTAAACCAGGCACTAACTAACTAACTACTTATATTAAACTGCCACGCTGGAGTAAATTCCGAAATCCCCGCTTGGGGTCGCCTACTATTGTAACATGCCGGGTTCCTCACGTCTTCTTTCACTGTTAAAGTCAAACATTACAAACTTGTGCAAAATAGCATTCAGTACAATATTCAGAGGTGTAAGTGGGATTCGAACGTACGACCTGACGATTGTGATATTGTAAATCGGACGTTCTAGCTACCAAGCCACCAGACCTTAGTCATATTAATGCGACAACTTAAATAAATAAAAAATCCCATTTATTTCCAATCGTCAATAGTAAGTTGTACATGTATAATTATTACGTATAAACAATAATAAATTTAACTATGATACCAACTCAGTTCTTCATAAAAAAAAAATCTTATTTGTCAATTTCCATTCTAATCACTGTCGAAACTTTCTTCATTTTTACTGATTGGGTTTTGATTCCGAGAAGAGGTTCTCGAGTGTAGGCCTCCTCCAGCTTGTTCTAGACCTCTCTATCCTTTGCTTTTGTTTTCCATTCGTTTCCTGTTATGGCTTGTACTTCATCTATCCATCTTTTTCTAGGGCGTCCTTTATTTTCTTTTTCCTGATACAACACGGATAAATGGTGGACTTTAAAAACGACGCTATGGGAAGGGCTTTATGTGAAAACTTATACATATAAATTACAACTGAACGACGAGACAAGTTCGTTCCATACTCGTAAGTCCCTTGGAAAAAAATATGAACTACAGTGGGACAAATACGGAAACAAACAAAAAAAAAAATTACATAATGTATGATATAGAGATGATCTCTATTTAATATTTTTTGTTACAGTGTAAAATTTGATATAAAAATTGAGCTGAATTGAAAGTTGATCAAATACTAAAAGTTCGTAAAATCAAGTATAGCACATCCATTTCAGAATGTAACAGGACGTCTACTCTCTTTCTACGAAAAATTTAATTTCGAAATAAACTCGCGAATTTCCTACTCCGCGCCGGTTCTACTTCGATCCGTCGTTTCGTCCTAAGTTAGACCTAGTGTCGTTTAGTCCTCGTTAAATGTTCTACATAATTAGACTTAGATGCTGAGAACATTTAAAAACGTCAAGCAATGTTCGATCGGACGAAACGAAATAGAGCCAGAGTAGGAAAGTCGAGAGTTTATTTCGAAATTACGTTTTTCGTAGAAAGAGAGTAGACGTCCAGGTATTTTGCAAAACCACAATTAATAATTTATCCATGGATAATAAGAAGAAAAAATTTCAGACAAGTTTTTTTAACGGATTTATGGTCGTTGGCCTCAAATCTCTACTACTCTCCGAATTTCGGGCTACCGCAGAAGGCGCAGGGTTCTAGTAATCAAGATTAGTATTTAGTATGCATCACTTTTAGATTAGCATTGAATGTATTTTTGTAGTGGTAAGACTCTTTGCAGAGTCCGTCTGGGGACGTACCACACTTTTCCTAGTTATTCTGCCACCAAACGGTAGTGTACAAACATTACTGTGTTCCGGTTTGAAAGGCAATATTTCCAGTGTAAATACTGGGCTATAGAGATGAAACATCTTATATCTCTGGGTGATGAGCGCAGTGCAGTGCTAGGTAATGATTCGGAATTCGGACGCTTTATATTCCAATAGATGCGTGTCACTGTGCTGTTATGTGGCAGGCATGTTGCTTACCATCAGGCACATGTCCTGCTCGTCTCGTCACTCTATAGTATAGAGTATTTTTTTATAGTATAGAGTCTATACTATAAAAAAAAGATATTACATAAATGTATACTTACTACCTACTTACTATAATTTTGTAAAGCTGGAGAGTTTATTTGCTTGAACGCGCTAATATCAAGAGCTACTGGATCGATTTAAAAAAAACTTTCACCGTTAGATATGTACTTAGGTACACAGGTGATCCCAGACTGCTGTTGTAGGTTACATATGTACCACAGTAGTTTGTCAATATATGTCTTCGGTTTAATCATGCAGTGTTGTATATAACAATAACGTAACTGGCTACATAATGGTTAAAAACAAATACGAAACAACAAAGCCGATGATCTAAGTCTTATCTCTATTACGCATACTGTATCACAACGATGACCATCGAGTCCTTAACTGAAACATATCTGAATAAATATCAATTTGCAAACAAACTACAGCAGGAAATTCAACTTTATCTTGTTTACTAGAAAAGTCAGAATGGTTTAAGCTACCAATACTTAACATCGGCATACTAACCGTTACTGATTCCTTTTAGAGTATACGACGATAGTAAAGTGTTTAATAGTTAAAATACCAATAGGGACTGAAACACTCGAGTGGAAATCTGCGGAATAACAATTGGCGCGGATATCCTTGACACGAGCGAAGTAATGTTGATATCAAATGCTGTATGAAAACGGTTTATGAGTCGTCGATCATATCTATCTATACTTGTATCTGATATAGCTGAAGGGTTTGTTTGTTTGAACGCTAAGATTTCGGGATAGGATAAAATATATTTTTTATGATGATATGCCTACACACCCCGTTTCTTAAACTTTTATTTTAGCTACACCATTTCAATCCTAAGGATGTCAGGAAAAGATCGCTTTTAGCAATATGGCCGCCGATTGTAACGATAGGGTTGAATCGATTTCTTCAAAGGCTAAGATGGCTGTTAAGCACAACCTGGCTAAAAAAGCATTACCTACAAAACGGAGTATTAGAAAATCTGGATTATGGTAGACTAAAGTCGTGTTAATAATTTTCCATGACTTACCAATAATGACTCACTAATTGTCTTGGCCAGTTATGATTATTGGTACATTAAATACAACACTTTACAGAAAGGGCATAATCATAATAATTCAAGTAAAATTTAACAAAACACTACTTATTCTATTTAAACTGCATACTGACACTGTTAAACTATTTACAAATAACAGGGCTTAGAGATATAACAACTTAGATCTCTGGGTGACGAGCGCAGTGCAGTGCTAGGTAATGATTTGGACTCTTCATGTTCCAATAGCTGCGTGTCACTGTGCTGTTATGTGGCAGGCATGTTGCTTACCATCAGGCACATGTCCTGCTCGTCTCGTCACTCTTTATATAAAAAAAAAATAATATTAGTGCGATCTATCAGTCTATGAATGAAAAGACCGTTATTAATCGACCGATGTAGGTCTAAAATCCAGATATAGGTCTACAATTTTGAAGGGGCTAATTTAAAACAATAGGTACAATATGTCGAGTAAGTTAGGCTATATCAGACAATACACATTTTTTTGGACACATTATACAACAAACGAAAAACAAAAGTACCGTTAGATGTCAGGAAACCATACAATTCAGCGTGGCTACGGCCAAATAAATATTTGTTGTACAAGAGTGCAAAGATGGTTTTTAACCGCGTGCGCAGTTTTGATGACCGAGTAAGCGAAGAATTCTAAAATTGGTTCTCCATGGTGCCGAATTTATCACACACCTTTTTTTATTTGTTAAAAACTCAGACACGGAGCATACTTGGTTACTTTATTTGAATTTGTTTTGCGCGCTATTTTCTTTTCACGCCTCCATATTGTTATTGTTAAAGCCTTAGGTTAAAAACAAGAAACTTGAAAATCTACTTTTAAAATTCTAGGGACGAAAACGTTTATTTGACGCCAACAAAATTGACTGAAACTATTAATAATGCGCAAACCATTTAGTCATTTAGGTACTCCCTGAGGTGGCATGGAAAGTTACGTGTCGCACTCGAGTCCAAAGATTTTTCACATTGTGCTCTTTTGATTCCCTCGCTAACGCTCAGGTCTCTAATTTTTGAACCACGAGCGCAGCGAGTGAACAATTTTAGAAACCTTCGCTTGCTCGGTCATCAAAATTGAGCACGCGGTTAAAAAGCAACTTTGCACTCTTGCATAACATTTAACTATTTTTGTTTTGTAAGGTTTTTAGAAGCCATGTGCCCTGTGACCATTCCTCTCGGGATCGCATCTGGTCCCGTGGCTGTTACAAGCGTGCTTAGCATGTCAGTGATATTTTCACTATCTACTTTAATGGCATTCCTTTTAAACATTGCGTGAAATAAACTCCGGCTTTTAGCTTATGCCGCACGTCGACCACGTTAAAAAAATTATACATTATATACTTTTTCCGTTTAATTCTGAAAATATAAGACTATTTCACATAACCATACCTTCATGAAACAATAAACAATCATGATTCTCTGATTCGCTGCGCAGTATATCGAGCTAATTCTAGTTCGATGATCAAAGATCACTGTCTCATAAAATAAAGTTGTAAATTGACACGTCACATGCTTTGTACAAACGCTTGAAACAATACACATCGTTGTTAATACATTTAGCATGTTCAAAGTGCTAATACATTTGCCGATTTGGACTGATTCAATTCCTTTTGCTATGAAAATAAGTTCGGTTTTAAGCTGTTAAAATTCTCAACCACTGCTATGGCCAAATGTGTATCATGTGACAGGTAAGCAGTTATCTTGAGTACTTATAATTATGTATTATGAACATGATATGCGTTAAATGAAGTATGTATTTACTCGTACATATGTATATACTTTTGGTTCTTTATTATGTCCTAGCCGCGCCCCGCGGTGTACCACGCCACGGTGCCCACGGCTCAATATATGTACGATTCATTCAAATGAATCATTTCAGTAAGTATCTCTCGGGAACAACTAACTTTTACGGGATAAAAAGTAGCATTTGTGTTAATCCAGGTAATGTAAATTAGACTAAAATTGGAATAAACAAAAGAGTAGATTTATGTATGCATAAGTATACAAAAACATAAGTATTTATGTTTATATAAGCGTGCACGTGACAAATATATGGTAGTGTGTCTGCGTGTAATGTTTTTTTATCATTAATGAAATTTCATACCCCATCGTAAAAATGGGTGCGAAGTTTTTGCTTCACGCATTAAAATATATTTCTTAAAACAGACTTACGTGAAAACAAAAATACACACTTACATTTTTTTAATTCAATTTATGAGAAAACTTTCCATTTTTAGGCTTCCGTACCCAAAGGGTAAAAACGGGACCCTATTACTGAGACTTGGCTGTCCGTCTGACCCTCCGTCTGTCACCAGGCTGTATCTCAAGAATGGCGATAACTAGACAGTTGCAATTTTCACAGATGATGTATTTCTATTGCCGCTAAAACAAGAAATACTAAAAATAAAATAACTACTATGGTGTGTTTCCTCACTCCCTGAAGGGGGAGGTCAGGGTCCGGCCTCGAGGATCGTCCTCTTTACCGGGGAAGTTCTCGGGAATACGCCGACTCCCGGGTGTTTGCGGGCCCGCCCCCTGACTGGGCAGGCCTCTTCTGCCCTTTCGCGGTGAAACGCGCGTCAGGGCTGTAGGTCTTGCGTCTCTTGTGTTGTGTCATCGTTAGAATCATAAGGTAAAATCAAAATTTTAATAAAATCCTTGGATGACAGCTTGTCTGAGGAAACGGTTAATGTCTATGTATATACTAGATTACAGGCCCGTGAATAAAATTTACGTAGTAAATTAACCACCAGGAGACCTATGTAGGATGATGGAAGGGTATAAAATAATAAGATTCAGCACTATGCCGTCACTTGTAAGCTCCTTTCTTCTTGTCGTGTGATATTTGAACGGCTTTGCAGAATAATAGATTAGAAGAGGTATTGAGTGTATAAAGCCTCACAACGTCATCTTCAAGCTATAAATTCGTCAAGAGAGAATGTTATATCAATTAATTTTATCCCTTGAAGTTCTTTTCTTTTTATTAAATAAAATGTTTCCAGCAAAACCGATTTCTTTATTTTTGATTTGCTGCGAATAGCTCTGTAGATATGTTATGAAACTGTTGCTAGCTTGTTGTGTATGACCGGAAATGTACAGCTACGTCCATGTCCTCTGACAGTATTTTCAATAAGTCCTCGGTCAACTATTGATTTATAAATCACTTTTGCGACGTAGACGATTTTAAATATTCTATATTTTTCATGTAATTAGACCTAGTGTCCATTGGACACGCCTTTTGCGCAAAAAATAATTAGTAATTATTGTAGAATCATGCTGGTCATGCATCATCCTGATACCAACTGATCTCAAACACAGATAAGCGATATGATTAATGTGGACGCCTATCTGTGCAATGTTATCAGTGAGTGTAATGTTTATTTTAGGCTAAATCTGGTTATACTAAGCATGAAACATATCAAGTACTACCTCGTAAAGTAGATATATAGAACTACGTATGTCTACTTTTTGTATGATTATGTACCTGGGATTTGTGCAATTGAGAAGACGTAAAATTAGATTCAGAGTTTTTATCGATAGAAATACCTAGGTCTAAAAAAAAATATTTTAAACAAAAAATTGGGAATAACCCACCTGTATTTATGTAGCCTTTAATAAATACGAAGTAAGTAGGTACTTCTGCTCTCTCAAATTTTATTAAAAATAAATTAACAATTAACAGCAACATCAATCAAGATCAATTTTGATATACAGATACAAATTTGTACATGATTAGGTACGCTTCTTTGTGTTTATATACAACAACTATTTATTATATAACCCTCAAATCGAAATAGTATAATCATCAACACACATACATAAACTTTCTTCTACCACTAAAACTAGCACTATTACCTGCTAGCAGTTAGCCAAGAAGCAGAACAGAAGTAGATACGTAATGCAGAAAGTATTATGTTTAATTTGGCGATGGTCTCTATCTATATCTAAATCAAATCTAATAATCGTATCATTAATCAACCATACGCCTTATCTGTAGACATCAAAAATTACATATACCTACGATTTCATATGTGATTGTCTGGCATAGTACGATTAAACTTGACTAGACAATCACATGGGTAAAACGATTGATTCATATCTACATAGTTATATTTTAAAATATTCCATTCTACGAAGAATATTATTGCACAACAAAGTGCAATACAACCATGATTTTCATAGCCAAAACGATATGGAATATTTGTAAAGTGATGAAGTCATTACAGAAACCTGTTTTGTCCCCTTCGGAGGGGGATTATAGAATTTAGAATTTAAGATTCACACCTGGCCCTTTTAAAACCACTAAAAAAAGAGAGGTGTAATGACGGGTTTTCCTGTGGTATTGTAGCTCTTAATCCAATACACCAATTTTAATACGCCTTTTAATTGAAAGGTGACAAAAGCCAGGTGGGTTTATCCATGGAGGCTAGTAGTTTCTTAGAATTTTAATACTTATAGCGTCCCGCGATTTCTCCTGCTTAGTTACTGTTCCCGTAATTTATTAGCACCAAAAAGTAAGTTATGTGTTATTCTAGACTAATTTATAAATATTGTATAATCCAGAGTGATTTATAGGTATTATGATATGTCTACTTAACAAATTTTATCCAAATCAGTTTAGTATTTTTACATGAAAGGATCTTTCGATCTATTCACACATGGTTTCCTAGTTATAATATTAGTCGGATTAGAGAATGTATATACTTATGTCTTAGTAGGGAATCCGTGTCAATTTTTTTTAACTTATAAAATTTATATTAGGTTTTAGTGCTAAAATCAGTGGTAATAAAATATTTTTTTAAAGTAGTTAGTTTCTCCCGAATGAGATGTTTTACATATAAGTACGTCTAGGTTCGATGACCACGCATGGCTATCTACTTTTTAATTCGTGAGCGAATTGTCCAAAAATTGTACAAAATAATAACTTGAAGAATAAACTTTGCACACCTTTTTACGACATTGCGAGGAAGGAGAAGCATGCAATTTTGCACACTTATAGACGGAAGTGCAGAATACCAATGTTTTTTAAATTATCCGTTAAAATACTTTAAAGCAATAAAAAAAACCATCACACATGTATTTCGGGCATCGTTTCCGGGGGAGTCTGTGACTGTCCATTAATTGAACGAGTAAACACGATAAAATATCTTGGAGTTAGGTTGGACAATCCGCTAACTTTTCGGCCTCACATAAAAGCCATAACAGGTAGAGTTCGAAAGATAATGGGTATTTTCAAAAATATTCGTAACAAGCTGAACCCGCTACTTCGTTCGCGTACGTTGATCTTGCGACCTTATTAGTACATTAGTAGTGCTTACGTAAAAATATTTGGATGGGTGTGGTCATTACACAAACCGAGTGAATTTGTTTTTCCACAAAAAAATGTATTTATTCGAGTTTAGCAATTTCATATTTTATATTTTTAGCAATATCAAACACACTCGTAGTAAGGTTGTGGAGTATAGAACATAGCCGCAGTGTTAAGTTTGTAGGATTTTTATAGGATACATTACGAAGAGTCTGTAGCTGATGTGCGTGATCTGATTGATACTTACCCCTATATATATTTTACTATATATATGGGTAAGAATCATATATATGGTACTATAAACTATTTGTGTTTCAAATTTTAACCAAATAAAACCTTTACATAATATATACATAATAATACTTAGTAGTAAGATACAATACAATACAAAACACTTTATTGGCACCACAAAATTGACAACTGTGTTACTACACATAAAATCACAAAACAAAATGGGCACAAAAGGCGATCTTATCGCTAAAAGCGATCTCTTCCAGATAACCATTTGGATCATGAGGAAACTAAATTTGTACATAATATTTTGGGCAGTGGTGCAACTAACGAAATAAATAAACATAAAGAGATAACATTTTATTAAATTTTAGAAAAACAACGTTCTGCTTTGGTCACCGAAGCTTGTTGAACACTAAATTTAGTACAGTATTTGGATTGAAATAATATCCGAAAAAACAAAACCGACTTCAATTATTATCATTTCACGTCAACTAACTAACTTCTAGTCAAGTAAAAAAAATATAATTTAAAAACTCAAAAACCCGACTGCGTAAAAAGTGAATTAAACTACGTACTCGCATACTAAAAAAAACTGAAAAGAATAAAACAAGCATTTAGATTTCTGGTGGTCTAGAATTCTATAATATGTTATTGTATGAATACTATTGAAATACATACAATATTTCCTAATTAAAGAACATTACAACTGAAGAGTCGGGATCCATTATTATTCGACATACAATCTAATTTTAGTATTAAAATTAACGTGGTTGTTACACATATTGATTAGGTAAACGGGTAACTCACGTGTAATGAGGTCGGTCAATCCGACTCGAGTTTCAAGCCGGCTTGGAAGCCGTGCCTACATAGTACTCGGCATTGTGTTCGTAATACGAGTGAAGACACAGTGAGCTCAGTGTGCTGCAACGTTCCCGACTCGCTCACCAGCGACGAAGAGTTCGGGAGTATTCCTGCGCAACCCTCTCGCACCCCCTCACCTGCACCCCCGCAACAGCCGATGACCTTGCGTGCGCGCCGCGCGGCAGCCCGCAGTGCCAAACGGGAAGCCATCGAGCGCGTACACTCTCCTTGAAAAAGGCCGCTGGACGCGGCCGAAACTCGAGTCGGATTGACCGACCTCATTACACGTGAGTTACCCGTTTACCTAATCAATATGTACAATCTAATTGTTCAATGGATTCGATGTTATTATTCAACATACAATGTAATTGTTCCATGGATCCCGACTGTTCAGTTGTAATGTTCTTTAATTAGGAAATATTGTATATATTTCAATAGTATTAATACAATAACATATTATAGAACTCTAGACCACCAGAAATCTAAATGCTTGTTTTATTCTTTTCAGTTTTTTTTAGTATGCGAGTACGTAGTTTAATTCACTTTTTACGCAGTCGGGTTTTTGAGTTTTTAAATTATATTTTTTTTTAATACTTTTTAGTTATGAACAATGTTGTGAATGTTAATATGCTCAACATAATAATATGCATTTTTTGGTTGTTGACCAAATGTCTTCGTTTCTACTGATATAATATGTAGGATTTTCTTCTGCATGTAGTTCATATTTATAGTTTTGTGTTAGTAAGTATAGGTTTTCGATTGACGTTGAGTACCTACTAAATCGTTTGAAGTTGGAGATGGGCGACCGAGGCGGAGCAATCCGA
Organism: Ectropis crepuscularia; assembly: GCA_963693475.1. Lineage (NCBI taxonomy): Eukaryota > Metazoa > Arthropoda > Insecta > Lepidoptera > Geometridae > Ectropis > Ectropis crepuscularia. Next base: position 24,606,476 of record OY856338.1, read on the forward strand.
GAGCGGTTCCGTGTTCCCACCGTCAGCGGCAGAGTTGAAACCCCATGGAGGTTTATTAGTAGATATGGGCACCATATCCATAAATGATATAGAGTGCAACATAACCCGGTTGTGTCTCCCGGGCGGGGCAGTAGGGTATGCGTAAATACATTTCCTGCACGTACGAAAAAAAGGTAGTCCAATATACCTACTAGCATAGATCGTAGAACCCAAAATGGGCCCCATCCCAAACTTCACGGCGCACGCAATCATGTCAACGTTGGGAAGAGTGAGCTCACTCTTTCCGTTCTAGTCGGTTGCAGGACGTGGTGGACGCCGGACGTTTTTACCTATCATTATTCGGTGTCAACAACCAAAATAAGTAGAACCACAGCAAATCTCGCCGCTAGCGATTATATGGGTCAAGTAGATTGGTTGTTTGTAAACCACTTACGATACATACAGAGACGAAGTTTATTACCAATTTCAAAGTCCTCAGGGTACATCTATTGATGTATATCGATGCCTACTAGATACATTAGTATATAATGTCCATCCACATTCACACGTACAGATAGTTATACGAAGTTTTCTGCTACCTAAAAACCTATAAATGTAAGAATGGTTAATACTCAACTTTAAATCGATATACATCCTAAACGGTCAGTCAAATCGAAAAACATTGAGAGAAAGCTAATCATTATTTTTAAAAACCTATTCAACGATACCCTTCTTGACATATTTTGGTGATTTTCATTTTTTTTATTTGGACAATATGGCGTCCTGAATCCGCCATATTGGACTTACACTAATGTCATGTCTTTAGTGTCACTCGCCAGATTAAGAGGAATCGATTGACGTGTGAATCATAAAAATCGGCCCAGGCGTTTGGTCTGTATAGTGCTTCAAAGGAACATACGAACATACATACATACATAGACTGTTAAACACATTACCACTCCTTTGCGTCGCGCAGTCGGGTAAAAAGTACACTCGACTAATTTAAGAAGCTATGACTACGTCGTCCATTTAAATAGATACTGGTGGACAATTCACACACAAAACTTTGGCACAATTTTTGCCAAAATTTTTTTTTCAAAATATCTTCAATGTACAGAATTCGACCCGCTACAGTTTTGTTATAAGTATAGAATACCTGGGTGGCCGAGCTTTGCTCGGTTTAAATACTAAATATACTTAGATACCTACAGATAAAAGACTCCAAGAAATAGATTTTCTTAAAAAAAACGAATTGAAAAAAAAATAGAACCCGTCTGGATTTGAACCCGGAGCTACTAATTCGTGACCGCTATGAGCGCCCGACTTCCCGTCTGAGCTAATTATGCTGTCGCGTCACGCGGCGAAATTTACCTTCACATTCTAATGTCTAATGTGACAGTTTTTCATTGTCTAAAAACGCGCATAATATGCGTTTTTTTTTTAAATAAGACCTAGTTAGATCGATGTATCGTCCCCGAATGTGCAGGGGATCCTGCATACATAATTTCATGAAAATCCGTCGAGCCGTTTCTGAGATTCAGATTATATATATATATATATATATAAATATACATATTTATATAGGTACAAGAATTGCTCGTTTAAAGGTATTAGATAGATAGATAGATATAGATAGATAATGTTTCACATACTGACTAAAGTTACTAGATATACGCTAGTGCAATTTACTTACACATGTGACTGATTAGGTAAATTGTGCAATATCGTAAAACAGTTACGTACCTATGTCACAGGTAATTTATCTAGCACGGGTAACTGGGTGTCCGTTTCATAAATAGCAAATAATTCATACATCGAGCATGTATGAATTATTTGCTATGTAATATATGTTGCTGTAACCTGTAACATCTAATTATATTGTAATGTAAATATTTTTGTGTTTTATCAATAAAAGATTGAATTGAATTTCACACACACGCAGATAAATTAAACTCTTTTACTTCTTGAAACTCTGTGGTCAAATTGAGAATCGATCCAGAGATCTAAGATATCTCTAAGCCCTGGAACGTCCCTGGAAATATTGCCCTTCAAACCAGAACACAGTAATATTTGCACATTACTGCTTGGCGGTAGAACAACTGGCAAAGATGTGGTACTTCCCCAGGCGGACTGCCAAGAAGAGTCCTACCACTACAATATTGTACAAGTAGGTAAAATTATTTTTGGTTAAAATCTAAGTATTGTTGTTTGGCACGTAAGTTATTTTCATTCCTGTGATTTTCCTGTGCTTATCGCGACCTATCTATCATTATTCCTATAGATACATTACGTCAGCTCACATAAGAGGCGTGTAAAAACCATGATTCACTGATGAGCCGCGATGATTGTCCCTCAAGCGATGCGCAGCTCATTCAAACTTAGATAGATGAGATGATAACATGGTAATCTTACTAATAATAACTATGTTTAGATGTGTAGATGTTTGTTGCTCAATCACGACGAAACGGCTAAACGGATTGGGTTAAAACATGAAAAACAGTTAGATTAGAGTCTAAAATAGCAGAAAAGGTACTTTTCATCGCGACAAAATAATGGAAACGGGAAATGCGTGGATAAAACCGCAAGCCCTTAATCATTTTTAGGGTTCCGTCAAAACGTAAAAACGGAACCCTCATCATGTCTGTCCGTCCGTATGTCACAGCCACTTTTTTTCCGAAACTATAAGAATTATACTGATGAAACTTCGTAAGTAGATGTACTTATTCTGTAAGCCGCCTTAAAATTTTTACACGAAAATAAAAAACAACAAATTTTGGGGGTGCTCCGTACTTAAAACGGAAACTCAAAAATGTGTAGTGTGTCCATGAATAGGTCTTCAACAATGATGTTGAGGAAACATCAAGGAAATTGAATAATTTGCGCGAGAGATACTTCCAAAGTGGTAAAATGTGTCCCGTGTGAGGGGTACTGTAACTTCTAAAATAAGAGAATGATAAAACTAAAAAAAAAACATCCATGCAAACTTCCACCAAAAATTGGTTTGAACTTAATCGAGTTCAAAAGGTTTTTTTTTTGTGTAAAAATTTTAATGCGACTTCAGAACACATCTGCTTAGGTACCAAGTTTCAACAGTGTAATTGTTATAGTTTCGGAAAAAAGTGGCTGTGACATACAGACTGACAGACATGACGAGTCCATAAGGGTTCCGTTTTTACATTTAACGGAACCCTAAAAATGAGTAAGGCCTTGCAGTTTTATCAAAAAACACATAGATACAAATAGAAGTGGACACTTCTTTTGGCGTGCCTAGACAGATTTTTCGTGGGCTGTGAATTGAATTCTAGCGTCGCGCTCGGGCATGATAAGAAATTTTCGGGTGAACTCGAGATGCTAGAGCGTGAAAGATAATATTACCTATAAGTGTGCCAGAGCGAAAAGATAATATAGTCAACTGCTCCTCGTTGTTGTGTCTCTGTGTTTAGTAAGTATATTCAATTAAGCCGGAATTACATTACGAAATTAAATAATAATAATAAATAATAAATATGGTGGACAATTCACACACAACACCATCTGACCCCAAACTAAGCAAAGCTTGTGTGATGGCGGCCAGATAACTGATATAATACTTATATAGTTTTAAATACATACTTATTATACATAGAAACACCCAGACACAGTGCAAACATTTGAATTCATCACACAAATATTTGCACTGGGTGGGGATCGAACCCACGACCTTCGGCTTCGCAGGCAGAGCTACTACCAACTAAGCCACGAGGCCAGTCAAACATTAACACAATTAGTGGCATGAAATTAATTTCGTGACATTAGTTTTAACAACAGTTTCACATGTAATTTAATATTTTCGTAATGCATGCATTAATTTCATGAATGCAAATGAGTTTCGTGCCCTGCGCGATTTTTAGGTGAAATTAGTACATGCAACTAATTTCATAGTGTAGATGCGACGTGAAACTAGTGTCGCGAAAGCGCCTGTTCTGTGTGAACGTATGTATTTTTATCATTGCGCGCGCTTCTCGACATAGGTATCGTATCTTGTTTAGTTATTTTCTTGGACACTCTTTTCAGTAAAAAAATAAAATTATCTTCACTCATTCGGAAATAGTTTTTATAGCTCTCAGGATCTTCATCTGCTAATTCAGAGACTAACTTCATTGCACCCAAATGCTTTCATGTTAACCATCCTCGAATCCACCAACGTCTTTTTTTCTTGATAGTCTTTTTTTAAGTTTATATAGATGCATCTCTTTAACTACATTGAAAATATAAAAATATAGCTTTGATGCTGATGGGGCCATGGTTACTGCGATACTGTGAATTTCACGACACTTTTTATTTTACGAAATTACTTTCGCATATATCGAAACTACTTTCGTAAAACTGATTTCAACATGCATGACACTAATTTCGTAATGTAATTCCGGCTTTATGTTTTTTTATCGCGACATTAACTTCAAGGTACTTGCCACATTAATTGAACCTGTTACGAAATATTAAATTTGCATTTCACATCCATTGCAAAAAAGTTTTGATTGTAAATAGCTATAAAATAAATAAATAAGCAAATACTAAATTTGCGAGTCAAACGCTATTTCTGACTCGCGTTAAAATTTGTTCTTAATTTATTCTTAGCCATGGATACTAAGTCATTCAGCCGCATGTTACTCTTGTGTTGCTGCACTTCCTAGACTTAGTAGACAAAGTATTAAGCTCTTTGTTACTAGGTAATATTCAATTTCAATTTTAAAATCTTTTTAATTATTAAAATTATTTAGTAGTCTTTAATAGTTAAGTATTTCTTGTTTTAGTTTTCAGTTCCGCAGTGCGGTCTTAAGCGCACACATTTTTTATTTAGTACGTCATAAATAAACACAGTTACAACGACCTACAAGAATTAATGTATTATGTTACTTGCTGCTACGGAACCCTTCATGTGCGATTCCGACTCGCACTTGGCCGCTTTTATTATTACAAATATAGTGTCAAAGATATAATCTTGTCAATCGCGAGTCAGTACAGACATGTACGTAGTAGGTACATTTGACACGTAGGTAGATAAGTGTGACGTAGGTAGATGGGAGAAAAATCAATAAGCTCAACAAAGTATTGAAATCTTTGCAGGGTTAGGTAGAACTCCTACAGTAATTCAGAAGGATAGCGCTCTTCTAATCTTTACAAACATCGTAGAAGTGAGTCTGCACACTAAGTCGTAGGTCGTGCTTTCGATTCTCACCCAGGACCAACATCTGTGTGATGAATAATAATATTTGTGTATCCTAGGTGTTTCTATATTTCATTGCGTAAGCAGCTCACATTGTGTTCACACAGCTGGGATTCATGGCATTTTCTCGTAAGGAGAGAGTCAAGACTATAAATCCACCACGCCAAATGCGGTTTGGCACATGGCACATATTCTCGAAAACCGATTTTCTTGGAACATGCCAATTTCCGGCCATATATACGAATCGTAACGTATATTATTGCGTAAATAATTATTAGGATTGATAAAATAGGGACCAGAATGTTTGCTATTCCATAGATTCTAGAATAAAAAGCTGACATTACACAGCATGTAAATTTGTGTAGTCGTAGGACTATTTCCAGAGTCCGCCTTTGACTTAGCGCATTTCCTAGCTGTTCCACCGTCAATCAGTAACATGCATACATTACTGTGGTCTGGTTTGTAGGCCTATGTTTCCAGATAAATTACACAACATAGACTGGCCTCGTGGCTTAGTTGGATAGTAACTCTGCCTGCGAAGCCGAGAGTCGTGGGTTCGATTCCCACCCAGTGTAAATTTTTGTGTGATGAATGAAAATATTTGTACTCTGTCTGGGTGTTTCTATGAAAAAAATGTTTTTTTTTTCTTATTTTTTATAGGTTTAGGTAGGGCGGGGCTAAAAGGTCCGCGGGTAAAAAGGTCCACCATGCCTATCTCAGAAACTAAGTGCACGTTAGACAACGGAGTGACCGGTGCGTGAAGGGGGTGAGGGACGGGTACGCATGCCGCCCCGCGCAGTGAGTCTTCTATAGCCGGCGGTAGTGTACGCGCAAGTCGTGCGAAAATTACACGTAAGTAATGTTTTAGATGTTACTTAGTTTTAGTCTCATTGTTCGATTTTTAAACTTACGAAGCATAATTTCTCTGTATAAATGGTTAGTGGTATTAAGTTTCACGTAGTGACATTGTTTTTTTGTTTGTATCACTTTGTTTTTCTACATAACCTAAAACAACAGTCCACCTACCATTGGGGCACAAAGGACCGCGGTGGACCTTTAAGCCCCACGAACTATTTTGATTCTATGTATTAATTTCTATTTTATTTTCAGAATGCGGAATTATAAAAAAACCACTGAGCGTGGTACGAAGTCCGTTGAGCTGATGAAGCGAACGGCTGATTTAGTCGCAAATGAAAAGAAATCACTATGGCAAATTTGTCGTGACTATGAGATTAGCAGAACTTCATTGAAGAGATTCATGGAGCGGTTAAAGGAAAATCCGGAGTCGCCAAAATTTGGCTACGGCACTCCCAGATTAGTGTTTAACAAAGAACAAGAAACTTCTCTCTGCGAGTATTTACTGACACTTGCACAAATCTTTCACGGCATAGGCCCTAAAGATGTTCGTCGCTTGGCTTATGAATGCGCTGTAAAATATAATTTGAAGATTCCTGAGATATGGCACACAAACAAGATGGCTGGAAAGGACTGGCTGACGGGATTCTTGGCAAGGAATGGCCGTCTCTCTATCAGGAAGCCAGAGGCTACTAGTTTGAGCAGGGCCACCTCATTCAATCGAACGAACGTTTGTGAATATTTTGATAAATTGGCACACGTGATAGATCGTCACAAATTCAGAGGTTCGTCTATATGGAATGCTGATGAGACTGGTGTCTCGACCGTAACTAAACCTTCAAAAATAATTGCAGCCAAAGGGAAAAGAAACGTCGGATCTGTCACATCTGCTGAAAGAGGAACTAATGTAACATTGTTGGTAGCTGTTTCGGCAACTGGATCTTCGATACCTCCAATGTTCGTATTTCCAAGAAAGAAATACCAAGATCATTTCGTGCGAGATGAGCCAACAGAATGTATTGGTGCAGGAAATGCAAGCGGCTGGATGACTGATACGGAATTCTTGCTTTTTATGAAACATTTCATCAGTTATGTAAAGCCAACTAAAGAATCGCCAGTTTTACTTTTACTAGATAATCACAGTTCGCACTTGTCAGTGGAAGTGTTGGATTTAGCGAAAAATAATGGAGTAGTGATGCTGTCGTATCCTCCCCATTGTTCCCATAAGCTGCAGCCCTTAGACGTGTCTGTTTTCAGGCCGTTTAAAAGGTATTTATCGTCAGCACAAGATTCATGGATGTGTAGCCACCCAGGAAAAACAATGACCATTCACGACATCCCAGGCATCGTCCGAACAGCTTTACCTTTGGCACTGACTCCCAACAACATCTCGAAAGGGTTTCAAAAAGCCGGGGTTTACCCGTTCAACCGGGAAGTGTTTGATGAATCGGACTTCGCTCCAAGTTTTGTGACAGACCGACCAAATCCGAACAATCCAACAACGTCTTCTGCACCTAATGAGTCACAGCCGCCTATGTCTACAGAGCTCCAGTTGCCTATTTCTCCAGGTTCACCAAGTTTGTTAATTTCTTCGCAGCCCGAAGTTGTAGCAGTTGTTTCAGCAAGTATGTCTCCTGTATCTCTTTCTCAGTCGTCTACAGTAGGGCCTCAGTTGCCTACCGTCTCAGTTTTGCTGTCCTCAAGTGACCCACTGTTGTCTTCTACAGCTGCTGTTGAAAAAGATCGTCTGCCATTAAGGTCCTGTACAGTTCCATCTTCAAACATTGAGCTTCAACCATCTACGTCAGCTTCATCCTTGTTTGTTCAGCCATCAACATTTTCTCCGGAATCCATCAGGCCTTTTCCTCAGGCAGGACCGCGTAATGTTACCAGCAGGAAACGACGAAAGGCAGCTATATTAACAGACACACCCGAAAAGGAAGCATTATCTTTGGAACAAGAAAATAAAAAGAAGAAGAAAATAGTCTCTCGTAAAAAAGCTGTCTCGAAGAAAAATAAACAAGTGAAAAAAAAGATTTTACAAGAAAAAGATACAAATAAAAATAAACAAGTGAAAAGAAAGATTTTACAAGAAAAAGATACGAGTTCGAGTTCTGAAGAAGAAGAATGTCTTTGTCTGGAATGCTGCGAGTCATTTGCTGATAGTGTTGCAGGAGAAGGCTGGATTCAATGTAGTGCCTGTAAAGGTTGGGCCCACGATAAGTGTGCCAAACATCACTCATCATCTCTTGCATACGAATGTAAGAATTGTCAGTCTGATGAAGATTAGTTATTAGTTTTTTGTTGAATTTACTTACGTTTTTAATTGTTTAAGTTGCTAAAGATGTTACCGATTTCTTTTATGAATATGTACGATTATGAGATGTTACCTTTATCAAGATCAAAAAAACCAAAGACCTAAAGACTTGTTATTAAGATTGATTATAACTGTGCCATAATTATATAACTTAGTTACCAATGCAAAATAGGTCGTAACATATATGTGGATTTTCTTAATAAATATAATAAAAATAAAGATTATTTACTTTTATTTATTTCCTACATTTGACCACAAAATACGATTTAGTTGTCGTGGTTCTTTTTACCCCAAGACTGGTCCTTTTTACCCCACCTGCGGGGTAAAAAGGACCATTTGACATGACATTTTGTATCGCCCATATTGGGCGCATTGGTAAATTCTGGCCGAATTCACCTATTGCAACGTATAGATGAAGGATTAAACTTTCTATTATTATTAAAATCTTTCCCAGGAACCTTCAACGTACGTAGTTATGACTCAATATACGCAAAATGGACCTTTTAGCCCCGCCCTACCTACACTTGACGGCCATCTCGCCTGATGTTAAGCGACGATGCGGTCTACTATGGAGCGTGTTTACGTTTTAGCGTATTCCTAGAAAAAAAACCGATTCACTCTCGATTTGAAGACACAAAGATTGTAACCATCGGGGAAAACCCACTCAGGCAACGTATTCCACAGCCTAGACGTTCTTATCACAAAAGTAGAGTCAAATCTCTCTCTTTGGAACATCAACCATGAAACGATGTCACTTTTTCGAGCTTCGAGCATTCCGATAGAAAAAAGGTCAAGGTGGTATTAGATCATGTAAATCAGCACACTCTCCGAAGTGTATCCGATAAAAAACCGATATACTAGCAATTTTACGGCGATGTTCAAGACTTTGAAGTCTTTTTCGCACAAGAGTGTTGTTGCATATGAGCCTTTTGGCACGTCTCTCGATCGATTCCAGAGCTTCCAGCTGATACTTAGCCGAACCATCCCAAAGGTGCGAACAGTACTCCATACAGGAGCGAATCTGTGTTTGATATAATGTAAGCAACTGCTCAGACTTGAAGTACCTTCGCATCTTTGAGAGGACACCTAGTTTTTTGGCAGCTAGTTTAGCCTTGGACTCGATATACGAGCCAAAGTTGAGCGTAGAGGTCAAAGTCGTTACTTTGACCTCTACTTGAGCCAAAAGCTCAAGACGGTAAGAAACCGGCACGGATACACCTCTAAAAGTGGGAGTCAGTTCGAATGGACTCCTTTTAAGCGGAGAATAGACACGCCTGCGTGTTACTCTCGTTGAATTTGACCAGATCGGCATCGCCCCATTTAGCCACCGCCTCAAGGGTCAAGCTCAAACGCTCAATCATTGACATCACCTGAGTTTGCTGCCCACTGGCTCTCGCACTAGATATGTAACTTTCTACAACGGTGCTATCATCTGCATACCCAAAGATACCGGGCTTTAACAGATCGTTGATATGTAGCAGGAAGAGCGTTGCAGAGAGTACCGACCCTTGAGGGACTCCGGCACTGATAGCCATTTGATCCGACGTGCAGCCATCAATGACGACTCGTATGGATCGATCCCTCAAAAAGTACGCTATCCACGCAATAAACCCAGCAGACAAACCATAACTAGAAAGCTTGCTTATAAGGCCATCATGCCAAACCCTGTCGAAAGCCTTCGAGACATCCAGGGAGACTGCAAGTGCTTCCCCGTGTTTCTCAATAGCTTCACTCCAGATGTGAGTGATGTACGCTAGAATATCCCCGTTGGACCGGTTTCGGCGAAATCCGTATTGCCGGTCACTGAGGAGGTCGTTTGATTCTAGGTACGTCAGGAGCCTGTGGTTTAAGCTGTCTAGCCCCGGGAGGCCAGATTTGGGCAAAACCGGTTTTGAGAATTAAAAACCTTATTTTTTCATTATATACATACTTGAATATTAGTTTATTTTGATGCCTAAGAGATAGGCGATAATATTAATTAATTCATTGTCGTTTACAGACACACAAAGTTTGGTTTCATTTTTTAGTAATGATTTTTTGTGTGACGTCACGACGCCGGCCGCGTCGCGAGTCGGGCTTAATGGGTTAAGACACGTTCCATAGTCTTGCAGAGTATGGACGTGATCGAGATGGGCCTGTTGTTGGCAGGGTCAGCACGACTACCCTTTTTTGGCACTGGTTGTACATTGGCAAGCTTCCAAGACTTTGGTACTAGCCCAGTTTGGAGAGAGTCTAAATAGGTGCGTCAGTATCGGAGACAACTCAGGCGCACAAGCCCTCAACACTACGGCAGGAATACCGTCTGGGCCACTGGCTTTATTCACGTCCAGATTGCGTAGCACTTTGCGAACCTTCATTTGGCAAATGTGTATCTCTGACATAAAAGTCGGACAGCCAGGTGGAGTAGGAGGTGTTGCGCTACCAGCATCTAGACGAGAAGATTCCGCAAACTGAGTAGCAAACAAGTTTGCTTTCTCCATTGCAGTGTGAGCCAGTGTTCCATCAGGTTTCAGCATTGGAGGCAGTGAGGGGCGGCAGAAGTTCGATTCGACCGATTTAGCTAGGGACCAAAACGCTTTGCTGCCCGCAGGGTATGAAGCTAGTTTGTGCCCTATTCGACTAATGTGGTCAAAACGAGACCTCTGAAGAACCTTTTTGCATGCCTTAGCAGCCTTGTTGAACGCTTTCTTCTTCTGGCGTATGTCCCTTGCCTTACGCTGTCAAGCATCAACCCAGGCTAGATAGGTCTCATGCTTAAATGCTTCAGCACTTTTACATTGAGAACCAAACCATGAGCGAGCTTTGCTGGATAATGGGACGTCAGAATATGGAATATATTGTTACATAGCGTATATATTACATTAGTCACAGCATCCGCGCAGACTGAAGGATCACCAGAAGTGAAGCACAAGGACTGCCATGGGTAAGACGCAAAGAAAGAGCACATCTCGTCCCAATCTGCTGACTTGTATCGCCATAATCGCCAGTTGCCTCTAGGGCTGTGATCAGGCGGATGGTAGACAGATACAGATTTCACCAGACAGTGGTCGGAGCTGCCTAACGGCGAAGATACCACCACGGAATAACGGTCTGGATTTGTTGTCAGCAGAAGGTCGAAGCAATAAGGTATATGCGACTCAACGTCGGGTACTCTTGTGGCCTCATGTCATGGACCAGCTGGGTTAGGTCTAACGATAAAGCTAGCTTTCTCGTTTCCTGCCCAGCGTGGTCAGTGTCGCGGTATGGAAATAGCCATTCCTTATGATGGCCGTTGAAATCCCCCAGTAACACTAATTGAGCCGAAGGGTACTTCTGTTGAGCTGCGTCCGCCGCCTCACTTAAATAATCCATGAGCCTAGGCGTCTCCTGGTCTCCGTTGTGCGACCGATACACACAGGAATAGATAATTTTGTCTATGCCTGTGTCTATCAGTGCCCGAAAATCAACCGAAACCGAAAATCTAGTAGGTTACGGAGACGCCGACAGCAGACGTCGTCACGGGCGTACAGGCACACTCCAGCACGAGGCCGGAATTTGTGTTCCAGAGTATAGCCTAGCTCACTACTTGGGCACCCTATCAAAATGGATATTTTTCAAAATGGACAACGTTTTTATCACCACTAACTTGAACTGTGCTGGAAAACATCGCGAAGAAATAGCCATGTTCCTACAAATATTTATCATATGACCACATACGTCACCCGCCAACCAGCACTTGTTCAACGTGGATTATGTCCTTGTCTTTCTTTTTATCAGATAAACCACATGAATTGAGTTGGTTATGCAGTTATGCTATGCTTATACTTTATACTATCTATTCTATGCTTATAGATTAGTTTTAAAGCCCACAGCGTTGCCACGATCGCTGCAGGGGTAATTTAGTTCGTAAGATAAATACATTTATTGGACATAATTTAGCTAAATCTTATTTTACCTGGGCCAGCGTGGTGGATTATGATTTGACCTTGTCTAGGATCTAGGATCTCTTCCTATGAGAGAAGACCCCAATTCCCAGCAATGGGATAATTTAATGGGTTGCTTATATACGTGCATGCACTTAACAACAAAATGTTTCGGAAAAAAGTGGCTGTGACATACGGACGGTCAGATAGACAGACAGACATGACAAATCTATTAGGGCTCCGTTTTACGGAACCCTAAAAACATGCAACCGAATTGAGAACCTCCTCCTCTTTCGATGTCGGCTAAAAATGTATATCGATCAGCTCATTTAAATTAGCATATTTTAGATTTGGACCAAATTTAATGTTTAAGGCATTAAGTTAAGTCTCATGTCGAAACCTCTAATTTTAGGTATATTTTGGATTAATTTTCACTGTATGAACTGACTGAAACCTTTCGTGAGGTGTACAAAGAAAAAGTATTTGTCCTCAGTGAGACGTTTTCCTTTAAAACACCCTGTTAAAAGTATTTCTTAAATATCGCACAAGTGGTGTGTACTCGTATTCTGTTCGAGAACATTTCTTTTCATTTCAATTTCATGTCGGCTTCAATGTTCAGTAAGTAATTTAACATATTTTTTCGTTTATTTCCACACATTTTATTACTTTTCATGGGAAATTGTACTTTCCCGTGGCACTACTGCTCTTATTGGCTATCGCTCGTATCTTTCATTCTAAAAACGCTTCACTTAATAACAAAATAGTTAATCTCGATCGTTAGACAAAATATAACAGAAAACTAAATTGAAAACATTACATTTCAGGGGCATGCCGATGGCGCCGTGAAACACAACAAGCATCTATTTAATAAATTGCATAAATATTATGTAAGATCAATGGCCCTGTAGTCAGCCAATAAAAACCAATAGAGATCAATCGCTACTTGTATCAGTTCCTCAATCAGGGACATTATTATCGAGAAGTGACGACGCCACTGTAATAACATTCTGTTGTAAATAAATTGAAATGTAAAAAGAAACTGGGGAATAAAACGGCAACTTGAGATCGTTAGGGATCATGACCTTGTTTGTCTCATTGTATGAGCATAGGGTGGAGCGATTTTTACATTTTTTAGATACCTAATTGAAATGCATGGATATGGAATACTTAGTTGCTATGTAAATGTCTATTACGGAAAAAAATATTAGCGGCAGTACTTCCGATAATATTTTTTCAACGTTATTGTGTCAACGGTCCACAATTATTGAAAAAACTCAGAGTGCGTTAAACTAGACTAAAACTAAAAGTGTAAGGATAATTATACCAACGTTTATTAGTTACAGGAATTATTTAAGGATATTTTCACAAATGTTTTGAAAATTTTGAGCGAAATAATTAAAACAAAGTCCGAAAAAAAACAGAAAAACACTCTCTATTATTGTTTTTTTGAATACGGACATAATTTTGCGACATAGGTACATCCAGCTGATGACGTTATTAACTATATCAAACACTATGAAAACAGGATCATTTAGTTTGATTTGATAGTCTAATCAACAAGTTCAAAACGTGCTAAATAGAAAAAAAGCTTTATTAAACTTCTGTGATACCTCATTCAATTCGGAATGACGTCTACAAAAAATGTTTATAAGGGTTTATCGGCACATAACAAGAAGAGGGCATCCTCTTCTATTTATCTTATTTTGTTAATAACTATCGCAATTTTTTATCTCTATGCCCTGTAATTTCACTGGAAGCATTGCCTTTCAAACCGGAACCAGAACACAGTAATGTTTGCACATTTCTGCGCGGCGGTAGAATAACTGGCAAAGATGTGGTACTTCCACAGGTGAAATCTGCAAAGAGTCCTACCACTACAAAAATGCACAAGCACAACTTTGGGCATGTGCCTCGGGAGCGGATATGGCCAGACTCTGGGCCGTCTCGCAGCCTGAATCTGGGGCTTGGTTGCAGGCGCTACCTTCTCCTCACCTAGGCACCTTAATGAAAAACAACTCGTTGCGCGTTTCGGTGGCTCTTCGCCTGGGCTGCAAGGTGTGTGAACCCCACATATGCACCTGCGGCTCCCTGGTAGAAGCAGATGGCCATCACGCTTTGAGTTGTCGACGGTGTACAGGAAGGTTCTCGCGACACCATGCACTCAATGACGTAGTTCGGAGAGCCTTAGTATCGGCAGGAGTTCCATGCGTACCTACTTGAGCCTACGGGCCTATGCAGATCGGACGGCAATGGGTTGACTCTGGTGCCCTGGAAGAACGGGAAGTGCTTAATTTGGGACGCCATTTGCGTCAGCACTGTCGCCACCAGCCACCTAAGTCGCACTATCCACTCGCGCCATCAGCCACGGCAGAGGATGCCGCTGATAAGAAGAGAAGCGAAAGTATGGTATGTTGGTGTCGCAGTACAAATTTGTACCTGTTGCCATGGAAACCTTGGGTTGTTGGGGGGCAGAAGCTAAAGGGTTCCTCTCAGAATTAGAGCGCATGCTCAGAGAGAATACGGCCATTCAGCGTGGGAACGCGGCGAGCATCATGGGCACTTTTGCGCCGGGAGCAGTTAGGGGTGGGATATTCGGAAATTGGTTTAAAAATTCATAAAATACAATATTTTATCTTTTAAACTACATAATATATTAAATAAAAAAACTACAAAAAATATTAAATTTCACTAAATTGAGCCAGTTCCGAATACGAGTATAAAGTTTAGTATGACATGAATATGACGAAGGTTGTGTATGCTTACGCGCAAAATAAGCAATTCTCAGGAAATTGTATCAACTAAATATTGTACGAAATAACCAAACTTTTGGCATAAATTTTCTCCAAAAAAAAAACGATTTCAATTGAAACACAGAAAAAAGCTCAAATAATTTTAATATTTTTTGTGAAATCAACTAACTAACTAACGTTATTGCGATGAGACAGCGAGGTAGGACGAATACGTCATCCATGGTAGCAAACTTTAGACTTTGGTTGATATTTGAACCACCACACCGATTTCGATAAAATTTATACTTATATCTCCGAAGTATGGTGAGGTACCAATTAAATAAAGAATCATCAAAATCTGTTAACAGTTTCAGAAGCTATACCTACTTAAATTTAAAAAGAATGTGCTCTATCACAACAACAATAAAGTAGCCAAGTGCGAGTTGGACTCGCCCATGAAGGGTTCCGTTGCAGCAAGTAGCATAATATACATAGTACACATAGTTCTTGTAGTTCGTTGTAACTTTGATCGAAGTTTTAATAATAGTGTATTTATGACGTACTAAAAAAAAACTACTCATCAGATCGAGTTCAAACTAATTTTCGTTGGTAGTTTTTATGGTAATGTACATCATATATTTTTTTTAGTTTTTTCATTCTCTTACTTTAGAAGTTAGAGGGGGGGGGACATACATTTTACCACTTTGGAAGCGTCTCTCGCGCAAGTTATTCAGTGTAGACAAAAATTATATTAAAAACCTCAACATCATTTTTGAAGACCTATCGATAAACACCCCACACGTGTAGGTTTGATGAAAAAAAAATTTTTGAGTTTCAGTTCTCAGTATGGGGGGCACCCCTAATTTTTGTTTTTTTTTTTAAACTTTTGTAAAAATCTTAATGCGGTTCACAGAATACATCTACTTACCAAGTTTCAACAGTGTAGTTCTCATAGTTTCGGCAAAAAGTGGCTGTGACATACGGACGGACAGACAGACAGACATGACGAATCTATAAGGGTTCCGTTTTTACGTTTTACGGAACCCTAAAAATCTGTTATTTTATTCCAACATAATACCTATGTAATTGCATTGAAAACTTTATTCATTTGATGATCAAAGAAAGTTCCACCCACCCACAGATAATATACAACTTCGCTTTATGAATGACGCCCTCACTTGTGGCAACTATTTTTGTACATTTGAACATTGAAACATGGTAAGAAACACGCCAGGACGTCTACTCTATTTCTACGAAAACGTAATTTCGCACCAGCACCAATTCAATTCAGCACCGTACCATGCAGCTATTGCTGGACATTTCAGCATTTCACATACAACACCATCTAGCCCCAAACTAAGCAAAACTGGTACCATGGGAGCCAGATAGCTGATATACCTGATCATATATTTTTAAATAGACACTTATTATACAAAGAAAACACCCAGGCACAGTACAAATAATTGTATTCATCGCAGAAATATATGCTGTGGGTGGGGATCGAACCCACGAGCCACGACCCACAGCTTCGCAGTCACACTAACTAAGCCACCAGTAAAAGTAGGTATATATTCATAAAACTCCTAATCATTACCTAGCACTGCACTGCGCTCTGCGCTCCGGTACACAGTGATGTTTGCACATTACTCCTTGGCGGTAGAAATCTCAGGAATTACAGGACCGATTTCAAAAATTCTTCCACCGTTAGATATGTACGTGATTCCTGAGTGCTATAGGCTACACTTATGTGTATTATGTACCACGGGTGAAGCCGGGGTGGACCGCTAGTAGTAAATAATATTAAGTAGAATTAATATGGATCATAATAGTAGGATAAATGAAAACAAGTCAAAAATTAAAGATATCGTGACTGTATCTTGCTCGCTGGGGTCGCTCGGCGGTCCCGAGTTCACTCGATCGAGCTTTTCACTTCCGAGCGTGACGATCGGCCTCATTTCCAGCCTACGAAGCTATCTGTGTACGGTGCGTCAAAAAAGTTTACACTTCTAAATTAATAATTTACGCAAAATAGTCGCCGTCGATTTTTAGGTGAAATTAGTACATGCAACTAATTTCATAGTGTAGATGCGACGTGAAACTAGTGTCGCGAAAGCGCCTGTTCTGTGGGAACGTATGTATTTTTATCATTGCGCGCGCTTCTCGACATAGGTATCGTATCTTGTTTAGTTATTTTCTTGGACACTCTTTTCAGTAAAAAAATAAAATTATCTTCACTCATTCGGAAATAGTTTTTATAGCTCTCAGGATCTTCATCTGCTAATTCAGAGACTAACTTCATTGCACCCAAATGCTTTCATGTTAACCATCCTCGAATCCACCAACGTCTTTTTTTCTTGATAGTCTTTTTTTAAGTTTATATAGATGCATCTCTTTAACTACATTGAAAATAGAAAAATATAGCTTTGATGCTGATGGGGCCATGGTTACTGCGATACTGTGAATTTCACGACACTTTTCATTTTACGAAATTACTTTCGCATATATCGAAACTACTTTCGTAAAACTGATTTCAACATGCATGACACTAATTTCGTAATGTAATTCCGGCTTTGTTGTGTTTTTTTATCGCGACATTAACTTCTAGGTACTTGCCACATTAATTGAACCTGTTACGAAATATTACATTTGCATTTCACATCCATTGCAAAAAAGTTTTGATTGTAAATAGCTATAAAATAAATAAATAAGCAAATACTAACTACTTGCTGCACTTCCTAGACTTAGTAGACAAAGTATTAAGCTCTTTGTTACTAGGTAATATTCAATTTCAATTTTAAAATCTTTTTAATTATTAAAATTATTTAGTAGTCTTTAATAGTTAAGTATTTCTTGTTTTAGTTTTCAGTTCCGCAGTGCGGTCTTAAGCGCACACATTTTTTATTTAGTACGTCATAAATAAACACAGTTACAACGACCTACAAGAACTAATGTATTATGTTACTTGCTGCTACGGAACCCTTCATGTGCGAGTCCGACTCGCACTTGGCCGCTTTTATTATTACAAATATAGTGTCAAAGATATAATCTTGTCAATCGCGAGTCAGTACAGACATGTACGTAGTAGGTACATTTGACACGTAGCGTAGGTAGATAAGTGTAACGTAGGTAGATGGGAGAAAAATCAATAAGCTCAACAAAGTATAGAAATCTTTGCAGGGTTAGGTAGAACTCCTACAGTAATTCAGAAGGATAGCGCTCTTCTAATCTTTACAAACATCGTAGAAGTGAGTCTGCACACTAAGTCGTAGGTCGTGCTTTCGATTCTCACCCAGGACCAACATCTGTGTGATGAATAATAATATTTGTGTATCCTAGGTGTTTCTATATTTCATTGCGTAAGCAGCTCACATTGTGTTCACACAGCTGGGATTCATGGCATTTTCTCGTAAAGAGAGAGTCAAGACTATAAATCCACCACGCCAAATGCGGTTTGGCACATGGCACATATTCTCGAAAACCGATTTTCTTGGAACATGCCAATTTCCGGCCATATATACGTATCGTAACGTATATTATTGCGTAAATAATTATTAGGATTGATAAAATAGGGACCAGAATGTTTGCTATTCCATAGATTCTAGAATAAAAAGCTGACATTACACAGCATGTAAATTTGTGTAGTCGTAGGACTATTTCCAGAGTCCGCCTTTGACTTAGCGCATTTCCTTGCTGTTCCACCGTCAATCAGTAACATACATACATTACTGTGGTCTGGTTTGTAGGCCTATGTTTCCAGATAAATTACACAACTTAGACTGGCCTCGTGGCTTAGTTGGATAGTAACTCTGCCTGCGAAGCCGAGAGTCGTGGGTTCGATTCCCACCCAGTGTAAATTTTTGTGTGATGAATGAAAATATTTGTACTCTGTCTGGGTGTTTCTATGAAAAAAATGTTTTTTTTTTCTTATTTTTTATAGGTTTACACTTGACGGCCATCTCGCCTGATGTTAAGCGACGATGCGGTCTACGATGGAGCGTGTTTACGTTTTAGCGTATTCCTAAAAAAAAAACCGATTCACTCTCGATTTGAAGACACAAAGATTGTAACCATCGGGGAAAACCCACTCAGGCAACGTATTCCACAGCCTAGACGTTCTTATCACAAAAGTAGAGTCAAATCTCTCTCTTTGGAACATCAACCATGAAACGATGTCACTTTTTCGAGCTTCGAGCATTCCGATAGAAAAAAGGTCAAGGTGGTATTAGATCATGTAAATCAGCACACTCTCCGAAGTGTATCCGATAAAAAACCGATATACTAGCAATTTTACGGCGATGTTCAAGACTTTGAAGTCTTTTTTGCACAAGAGTGTAGTTGCATATGAGCCTTTTGGCACGTCTCTCGATCGATTCCAGAGCTTCCAGCTGATACTTAGCCGAACCATCCCAAAGGTGCGAACAGTACTCCATACAGGAGCGAATCTGTGTTTGATATAATGTAAGCAACTGCTCAGACTTGAAGTACCTTCGCATCTTTGAGAGGACACCTAGTTTTTTGGCAGCTAGTTTAGCCTTGGACTCGATATACGAGCCAAAGTTGAGCGTAGAGGTCAAAGTCGTTACTTTGACCTCTACTTGAGCCAAAAGCTCAAGACGGTAAGAAACCGGCACGGATACACCTCTAAAAGTGGGAGTCAGTTCGAATGGACTCCTTTTAAGCGGAGAATAGACACGCCTGCGTGTTACTCTCGTTGAATTTGACCAGATCGGCATCGCCCCATTTAGCCACCGCCTCAAGGGTCAAGCTCAAACGCTCAATCATTGACATCACCTGAGTTTGCTGCCCACTGGCTCTCGCACTAGATATGTAACTTTCTACAACGGTGCTATCATCTGCATACCCAAAGATACCGGGCTTTAACAGATCGTTGATATGTAGCAGGAAGAGCGTTGCAGAGAGTACCGACCCTTGAGGGACTCCGGCACTGATAGCCATTTGATCCGACGTGCAGCCATCAATGACGACTCGTATGGATCGATCCCTCAAAAAGTACGCTATCCACGCAATAAACCCAGCAGACAAACCATAACTAGAAAGCTTGCTTATAAGGCCATCATGCCAAACCCTGTCGAAAGCCTTCGAGACATCCAGGGAGACTGCAAGTGCTTCCCCGTGTTTCTCAATAGCTTCACTCCAGATGTGAGTGATGTACGCTAGAATATCCCCGTTGGACCGGTTTCGGCGAAATCCGTATTGCCGGTCACTGAGGAGGTCGTTTGATTCTAGGTACGTCAGGAGCCTGTGGTTTAAGCTGTCTAGCCCCGGGAGGCCAGATTTGGGCAAAACCGGTTTTGAGAATTAAAAACCTTATTTTTTCATTATATACATACTTGAATATTAGTTTATTTTGATGCCTAAGAGATAGGCGATAATATTAATTAATTCATTGTCGTTTACAGACACACAAAGTTTGGTTTCATTTTTTAGTAATGATTTTTTGTGTGACGTCACGACGCCGGCCGCGTCGCGAGTCGGGCTTAATGGGTTAAGACACGTTCCATAGTCTTGCAGAGTATGGACGTGATCGAGATGGGCCTGTTGTTGGCAGGGTCAGCACGACTACCCTTTTTTGGCACTGGTTGTACATTGGCAAGCTTCCAAGACTTTGGTACTAGCCCAGTTTGGAGAGAGTCTAAATAGGTGCGTCAGTATCGGAGACAACTCAGGCGCACAAGCCCTCAACACTACGGCAGGAATACCGTCTGGGCCACTGGCTTTATTCACGTCCAGATTGCGTAGCACTTTGCGAACCTTCATTTGGCAAATGTGTATCTCTGACATAAAAGTCGGACAGCCAGGTGGAGTAGGAGGTGTTGCGCTACCAGCATCTAGACGAGAAGATTCCGCAAACTGAGTAGCAAACAAGTTTGCTTTCTCCATTGCAGTGTGAGCCAGTGTTCCATCAGGTTTCAGCATTGGAGGCAGTGAGGGGCGGCAGAAGTTCGATTCGACCGATTTAGCTAGGGACCAAAACGCTTTGCTGCCCGCAGGGTATGAAGCTAGTTTGTGCCCTATTCGACTAATGTGGTCAAAACGAGACCTCTGAAGAACCTTTTTGCATGCCTTAGCAGCCTTGTTGAACGCTTTCTTCTTCTGGCGTATGTCCCTTGCCTTACGCTGTCAAGCATCAACCCAGGCTAGATAGGTCTCATGCTTAAATGCTTCAGCACTTTTACATTGAGAACCAAACCATGAGCGAGCTTTGCTGGATAATGGGACGTCAGAATATGGAATATATTGTTACATAGCGTATATATTACATTAGTCACAGCATCCGCGCAGACTGAAGGATCACCAGAAGTGAAGCACAAGGACTGCCATGGGTAAGACGCAAAGAAAGAGCACATCTCGTCCCAATCTGCTGACTTGTATCGCCATAATCGCCAGTTGCCTCTAGGGCTGTGATCAGGCGGATGGTAGACAGATACAGATTTCACCAGACAGTGGTCGGAGCTGCCTAACGGCGAAGATACCACCACGGAATAACGGTCTGGATTTGTTGTCAGCAGAAGGTCGAAGCAATAAGGTATATGCGACTCAACGTCGGGTACTCTTGTGGCCTCATGTCATGGACCAGCTGGGTTAGGTCTAACGATAAAGCTAGCTTTCTCGTTTCCTGCCCAGCGTGGTCAGTGTCGCGGTATGGAAATAGCCATTCCTTATGATGGCCGTTGAAATCCCCCAGTAACACTAATTGAGCCGAAGGGTACTTCTGTTGAGCTGCGTCCGCCGCCTCACTTAAATAATCCATGAGCCTAGGCGTCTCCTGGTCTCCGTTGTGCGACCGATACACACAGGAATAGATAATTTTGTCTATGCCTGTGTCTATCAGTGCCCGAAAATCAACCGAAACCGAAAATCTAGTAGGTTACGGAGACGCCGACAGCAGACGTCGTCACGGGCGTACAGGCACACTCCAGCACGAGGCCGGAATTTGTGTTCCAGAGTATAGCCTAGCTCACTACTTGGGCACCCTATCAAAATGGATATTTTTCAAAATGGACAACGTTTTTATCACCACTAACTTGAACTGTGCTGGAAAACATCGCGAAGAAATAGCCATGTTCCTACAAATATTTATCATATGACCACATACGTCACCCGCCAACCAGCACTTGTTCAACGTGGATTATGTCCTTGTCTTTCTTTTTATCAGATAAACCACATGAATTGAGTTGGTTATGCAGTTATGCTATGCTTATACTTTATACTATCTATTCTATGCTTATAGATTAGTTTTAAAGCCCACAGCGTTGCCACGATCGCTGCAGGGGTAATTTAGTTCGTAAGATAAATACATTTATTGGACATAATTTAGCTAAATCTTATTTTACCTGGGCCAGCGTGGTGGATTATGATTTGACCTTGTCTAGGATCTAGGATCTCTTCCTATGAGAGAAGACCCCAATTCCCAGCAATGGGATAATTTAATGGGTTGCTTATATACGTGCATGCACTTAACAACAAAATGTTTCGGAAAAAAGTGGCTGTGACATACGGACGGTCAGATAGACAGACAGACATGACAAATCTATTAGGGCTCCGTTTTACGGAACCCTAAAAACATGCAACCGAATTGAGAACCTCCTCCTCTTTCGATGTCGGCTAAAAATGTATATCGATCAGCTCATTTAAATTAGCATATTTTAGATTTGGACCAAATTTAATGTTTAAGGCATTAAGTTAAGTCTCATGTCGAAACCTCTAATTTTAGGTATATTTTGGATTAATTTTCACTGTATGAACTGACTGAAACCTTTCGTGAGGTGTACAAAGAAAAAGTATTTGTCCTCAGTGAGACGTTTTCCTTTAAAACACCCTGTTAAAAGTATTTCTTAAATATCGCACAAGTGGTGTGTACTCGTATTCTGTTCGAGAACATTTCTTTTCATTTCAATTTCATGTCGGCTTCAATGTTCAGTAAGTAATTTAACATATTTTTTCGTTTATTTCCACACATTTTATTACTTTTCATGGGAAATTGTACTTTCCCGTGGCACTACTGCTCTTATTGGCTATCGCTCGTATCTTTCATTCTAAAAACGCTTCACTTAATAACAAAATAGTTAATCTCGATCGTTAGACAAAATATAACAGAAAACTAAATTGAAAACATTACATTTCAGGGGCATGCCGATGGCGCCGTGAAACACAACAAGCATCTATTTAATAAATTGCATAAATATTATGTAAGATCAATGGCCCTGTAGTCAGCCAATAAAAACCAATAGAGATCAATCGCTACTTGTATCAGTTCCTCAATCAGGGACATTATTATCGAGAAGTGACGACGCCACTGTAATAACATTCTGTTGTAAATAAATTGAAATGTAAAAAGAAACTGGGGAATAAAACGGCAACTTGAGATCGTTAGGGATCATGACCTTGTTTGTCTCATTGTATGAGCATAGGGTGGAGCGATTTTTACATTTTTTAGATACCTAATTGAAATGCATGGATATGGAATACTTAGTTGCTATGTAAATGTCTATTACGGAAAAAAATATTAGCGGCAGTACTTCCGATAATATTTTTTCAACGTTATTGTGTCAACGGTCCACAATTATTGAAAAAACTCAGAGTGCGTTAAACTAGACTAAAACTAAAAGTGTAAGGATAATTATACCAACGTTTATTAGTTACAGGAATTATTTAAGGATATTTTCACAAATGTTTTGAAAATTTTGAGCGAAATAATTAAAACAAAGTCCGAAAAAAAACAGAAAAACACTCTCTATTATTGTTTTTTTGAATACGGACATAATTTTGCGACATAGGTACATCCAGCTGATGACGTTATTAACTATATCAAACACTATGAAAACAGGATCATTTAGTTTGATTTGATAGTCTAATCAACAAGTTCAAAACGTGCTAAATAGAAAAAAAGCTTTATTAAACTTCTGTGATACCTCATTCAATTCGGAATGACGTCTACAAAAAATGTTTATAAGGGTTTATCGGCACATAACAAGAAGAGGGCATCCTCTTCTATTTATCTTATTTTGTTAATAACTATCGCAATTTTTTATCTCTATGCCCTGTAATTTCACTGGAAGCATTGCCTTTCAAACCGGAACCAGAACACAGTAATGTTTGCACATTTCTGCGCGGCGGTAGAATAACTGGCAAAGATGTGGTACTTCCACAGGTGAAATCTGCAAAGAGTCCTACCACTACAAAAATGCACAAGCACAACTTTGGGCATGTGCCTCGGGAGCGGATATGGCCAGACTCTGGGCCGTCTCGCAGCCTGAATCTGGGGCTTGGTTGCAGGCGCTACCTTCTCCTCACCTAGGCACCTTAATGAAAAACAACTCGTTGCGCGTTTCGGTGGCTCTTCGCCTGGGCTGCAAGGTGTGTGAACCCCACATATGCACCTGCGGCTCCCTGGTAGAAGCAGATGGCCATCACGCTTTGAGTTGTCGACGGTGTACAGGAAGGTTCTCGCGACACCATGCACTCAATGACGTAGTTCGGAGAGCCTTAGTATCGGCAGGAGTTCCATGCGTACCTACTTGAGCCTACGGGCCTATGCAGATCGGACGGCAATGGGTTGACTCTGGTGCCCTGGAAGAACGGGAAGTGCTTAATTTGGGACGCCATTTGCGTCAGCACTGTCGCCACCAGCCACCTAAGTCGCACTATCCACTCGCGCCATCAGCCACGGCAGAGGATGCCGCTGATAAGAAGAGAAGCGAAAGTATGGTATGTTGGTGTCGCAGTACAAATTTGTACCTGTTGCCATGGAAACCTTGGGTTGTTGGGGGGCAGAAGCTAAAGGGTTCCTCTCAGAATTAGAGCGCATGCTCAGAGAGAATACGGCCATTCAGCGTGGGAACGCGGCGAGCATCATGGGCACTTTTGCGCCGGGAGCAGTTAGGGGTGGGATATTCGGAAATTGGTTTAAAAATTCATAAAATACAATATTTTATCTTTTAAACTACATAATATATTAAATAAAAAAACTACAAAAAATATTAAATTTCACTAAATTGAGCCAGTTCCGAATACGAGTATAAAGTTTAGTATGACATGAATATGACGAAGGTTGTGTATGCTTACGCGCAAAATAAGCAATTCTCAGGAAATTGTATCAACTAAATATTGTACGAAATAACCAAACTTTTGGCATAAATTTTCTCCAAAAAAAAAACGATTTCAATTGAAACACAGAAAAAAGCTCAAATAATTTTAATATTTTTTGTGAAATCAACTAACTAACTAACGTTATTGCGATGAGACAGCGAGGTAGGACGAATACGTCATCCATGGTAGCAAACTTTAGACTTTGGTTGATATTTGAACCACCACACCGATTTCGATAAAATTTATACTTATATCTCCGAAGTATGGTGAGGTACCAATTAAATAAAGAATCATCAAAATCTGTTAACAGTTTCAGAAGCTATACCTACTTAAATTTAAAAAGAATGTGCTCTATCACAACAACAATAAAGTAGCCAAGTGCGAGTTGGACTCGCCCATGAAGGGTTCCGTTGCAGCAAGTAGCATAATATACATAGTACACATAGTTCTTGTAGTTCGTTGTAACTTTGATCGAAGTTTTAATAATAGTGTATTTATGACGTACTAAAAAAAAACTACTCATCAGATCGAGTTCAAACTAATTTTCGTTGGTAGTTTTTATGGTAATGTACATCATATATTTTTTTTAGTTTTTTCATTCTCTTACTTTAGAAGTTAGAGGGGGGGGGACATACATTTTACCACTTTGGAAGCGTCTCTCGCGCAAGTTATTCAGTGTAGACAAAAATTATATTAAAAACCTCAACATCATTTTTGAAGACCTATCGATAAACACCCCACACGTGTAGGTTTGATGAAAAAAAAATTTTTGAGTTTCAGTTCTCAGTATGGGGGGCACCCCTAATTTTTGTTTTTTTTTTTAAACTTTTGTAAAAATCTTAATGCGGTTCACAGAATACATCTACTTACCAAGTTTCAACAGTGTAGTTCTC
This sequence comes from Ectropis crepuscularia, assembly GCA_963693475.1. Lineage (NCBI taxonomy): Eukaryota > Metazoa > Arthropoda > Insecta > Lepidoptera > Geometridae > Ectropis > Ectropis crepuscularia. Next base: position 24,632,467 of record OY856338.1, read on the forward strand.
ATAGTTTCGGCAAAAAGTGGCTGTGACATACGGACGGACAGACAGACAGACATGACGAATCTATAAGGGTTCCGTTTTTACGTTTTACGGAACCCTAAAAATCTGTTATTTTATTCCAACATAATACCTATGTAATTGCATTGAAAACTTTATTCATTTGATGATCAAAGAAAGTTCCACCCACCCACAGATAATATACAACTTCGCTTTATGAATGACGCCCTCACTTGTGGCAACTATTTTTGTACATTTGAACATTGAAACATGGTAAGAAACACGCCAGGACGTCTACTCTATTTCTACGAAAACGTAATTTCGCACCAGCACCAATTCAATTCAGCACCGTACCATGCAGCTATTGCTGGACATTTCAGCATTTCACATACAACACCATCTAGCCCCAAACTAAGCAAAACTGGTACCATGGGAGCCAGATAGCTGATATACCTGATCATATATTTTTAAATAGACACTTATTATACAAAGAAAACACCCAGGCACAGTACAAATAATTGTATTCATCGCAGAAATATATGCTGTGGGTGGGGATCGAACCCACGAGCCACGACCCACAGCTTCGCAGTCACACTAACTAAGCCACCAGTAAAAGTAGGTATATATTCATAAAACTCCTAATCATTACCTAGCACTGCACTGCGCTCTGCGCTCCGGTACACAGTGATGTTTGCACATTACTCCTTGGCGGTAGAAATCTCAGGAATTACAGGACCGATTTCAAAAATTCTTCCACCGTTAGATATGTACGTGATTCCTGAGTGCTATAGGCTACACTTATGTGTATTATGTACCACGGGTGAAGCCGGGGTGGACCGCTAGTAGTAAATAATATTAAGTAGAATTAATATGGATCATAATAGTAGGATAAATGAAAACAAGTCAAAAATTAAAGATATCGTGACTGTATCTTGCTCGCTGGGGTCGCTCGGCGGTCCCGAGTTCACTCGATCGAGCTTTTCACTTCCGAGCGTGACGATCGGCCTCATTTCCAGCCTACGAAGCTATCTGTGTACGGTGCGTCAAAAAAGTTTACACTTCTAAATTAATAATTTACGCAAAATAGTCGCCGTCGATTTTTAGGTGAAATTAGTACATGCAACTAATTTCATAGTGTAGATGCGACGTGAAACTAGTGTCGCGAAAGCGCCTGTTCTGTGGGAACGTATGTATTTTTATCATTGCGCGCGCTTCTCGACATAGGTATCGTATCTTGTTTAGTTATTTTCTTGGACACTCTTTTCAGTAAAAAAATAAAATTATCTTCACTCATTCGGAAATAGTTTTTATAGCTCTCAGGATCTTCATCTGCTAATTCAGAGACTAACTTCATTGCACCCAAATGCTTTCATGTTAACCATCCTCGAATCCACCAACGTCTTTTTTTCTTGATAGTCTTTTTTTAAGTTTATATAGATGCATCTCTTTAACTACATTGAAAATAGAAAAATATAGCTTTGATGCTGATGGGGCCATGGTTACTGCGATACTGTGAATTTCACGACACTTTTCATTTTACGAAATTACTTTCGCATATATCGAAACTACTTTCGTAAAACTGATTTCAACATGCATGACACTAATTTCGTAATGTAATTCCGGCTTTGTTGTGTTTTTTTATCGCGACATTAACTTCTAGGTACTTGCCACATTAATTGAACCTGTTACGAAATATTACATTTGCATTTCACATCCATTGCAAAAAAGTTTTGATTGTAAATAGCTATAAAATAAATAAATAAGCAAATACTAACTACTTGCTGCACTTCCTAGACTTAGTAGACAAAGTATTAAGCTCTTTGTTACTAGGTAATATTCAATTTCAATTTTAAAATCTTTTTAATTATTAAAATTATTTAGTAGTCTTTAATAGTTAAGTATTTCTTGTTTTAGTTTTCAGTTCCGCAGTGCGGTCTTAAGCGCACACATTTTTTATTTAGTACGTCATAAATAAACACAGTTACAACGACCTACAAGAACTAATGTATTATGTTACTTGCTGCTACGGAACCCTTCATGTGCGAGTCCGACTCGCACTTGGCCGCTTTTATTATTACAAATATAGTGTCAAAGATATAATCTTGTCAATCGCGAGTCAGTACAGACATGTACGTAGTAGGTACATTTGACACGTAGCGTAGGTAGATAAGTGTAACGTAGGTAGATGGGAGAAAAATCAATAAGCTCAACAAAGTATAGAAATCTTTGCAGGGTTAGGTAGAACTCCTACAGTAATTCAGAAGGATAGCGCTCTTCTAATCTTTACAAACATCGTAGAAGTGAGTCTGCACACTAAGTCGTAGGTCGTGCTTTCGATTCTCACCCAGGACCAACATCTGTGTGATGAATAATAATATTTGTGTATCCTAGGTGTTTCTATATTTCATTGCGTAAGCAGCTCACATTGTGTTCACACAGCTGGGATTCATGGCATTTTCTCGTAAGGAGAGAGTCAAGACTATAAATCCACCACGCCAAATGCGGTTTGGCACATGGCACATATTCTCGAAAACCGATTTTCTTGGAACATGCCAATTTCCGGCCATATATACGTATCGTAACGTATATTATTGCGTAAATAATTATTAGGATTGATAAAATAGGGACCAGAATGTTTGCTATTCCATAGATTCTAGAATAAAAAGCTGACATTACACAGCATGTAAATTTGTGTAGTCGTAGGACTATTTCCAGAGTCCGCCTTTGACTTAGCGCATTTCCTTGCTGTTCCACCGTCAATCAGTAACATACATACATTACTGTGGTCTGGTTTGTAGGCCTATGTTTCCAGATAAATTACACAACTTAGACTGGCCTCGTGGCTTAGTTGGATAGTAACTCTGCCTGCGAAGCCGAGAGTCGTGGGTTCGATTCCCACCCAGTGTAAATTTTTGTGTGATGAATGAAAATATTTGTACTCTGTCTGGGTGTTTCTATGAAAAAAATGTTTTTTTTTTCTTATTTTTTATAGGTTTACACTTGACGGCCATCTCGCCTGATGTTAAGCGACGATGCGGTCTACGATGGAGCGTGTTTACGTTTTAGCGTATTCCTAAAAAAAAAACCGATTCACTCTCGATTTGAAGACACAAAGATTGTAACCATCGGGGAAAACCCACTCAGGCAACGTATTCCACAGCCTAGACGTTCTTATCACAAAAGTAGAGTCAAATCTCTCTCTTTGGAACATCAACCATGAAACGATGTCACTTTTTCGAGCTTCGAGCATTCCGATAGAAAAAAGGTCAAGGTGGTATTAGATCATGTAAATCAGCACACTCTCCGAAGTGTATCCGATAAAAAACCGATATACTAGCAATTTTACGGCGATGTTCAAGACTTTGAAGTCTTTTTTGCACAAGAGTGTAGTTGCATATGAGCCTTTTGGCACGTCTCTCGATCGATTCCAGAGCTTCCAGCTGATACTTAGCCGAACCATCCCAAAGGTGCGAACAGTACTCCATACAGGAGCGAATCTGTGTTTGATATAATGTAAGCAACTGCTCAGACTTGAAGTACCTTCGCATCTTTGAGAGGACACCTAGTTTTTTGGCAGCTAGTTTAGCCTTGGACTCGATATACGAGCCAAAGTTGAGCGTAGAGGTCAAAGTCGTTACTTTGACCTCTACTTGAGCCAAAAGCTCAAGACGGTAAGAAACCGGCACGGATACACCTCTAAAAGTGGGAGTCAGTTCGAATGGACTCCTTTTAAGCGGAGAATAGACACGCCTGCGTGTTACTCTCGTTGAATTTGACCAGATCGGCATCGCCCCATTTAGCCACCGCCTCAAGGGTCAAGCTCAAACGCTCAATCATTGACATCACCTGAGTTTGCTGCCCACTGGCTCTCGCACTAGATATGTAACTCTCTACAACGGTGCTATCATCTGCATACCCAAAGATACCGGGCTTTAACAGATCGTTGATATGTAGCAGGAAGAGCGTTGCAGAGAGTACCGACCCTTGAGGGACTCCGGCACTGATAGCCATTTGATCCGACGTGCAGCCATCAATGACGACTCGTATGGATCGATCCCTCAAAAAGTACGCTATCCACGCAATAAACTCAGCAGACAAACCATAACTAGAAAGCTTGCTTATAAGGCCATCATGCCAAACCCTGTCGAAAGCCTTCGAGACATCCAGGGAGACTGCAAGTGCTTCCCCGTGTTTCTCAATAGCTTCACTCCAGATGTGAGTGACGTACGCTAGAATATCCCCGGTGGACCGGTTTCGGCGAAATCCGTATTGCCGGTCACTGAGGAGGTCGTTTGATTCTAGGTACGTCAGGAGCCTGTGGTTTAAGACACGTTCCATAGTCTTGCAGAGTATGGACGTGATCGAGATGGGCCTGTTGTTGGCAGGGTCAGCACGACTACCCTTTTTTGGCACTGGTTGTACATTGACAAGCTTCCAAGACTTTGGTACTAGCCCAGTTTGGAGAGAGTCTAAATAGGTGCGTCAGTATCGGAGACAACTCAGGCGCACAAGCCCTCAACACTACGGCAGGAATACCGTCTGGGCCACTGGCTTTATTCACGTCCAGATTGCGTAGCACTTTGCGAACCTTCATTTGGCAAATGTGTATCTCTGACATAAAAGTCGGACAGCCAGGTGGAGTAGGAGGTGTTGCGCTACCAGCATCTAGACGAGAAGATTCCGCAAACTGAGTAGCAAACAAGTTTGCTTTCTCCATTGCAGTGTGAGCCAGTGTTCCATCAGGTTTCAGCATTGGAGGCAGTGAGGGGCGGCAGAAGTTCGATTCGACCGATTTAGCTAGGGACCAAAACGCTTTGCTGCCCGCAGGGTATGAAGCTAGTTTGTGCCCTATTCGACTAATGTGGTCAAAACGAGACCTCTGAAGAACCTTTTTGCATGCCTTGGCAGCCTTGTTGAACGCTTTCTTCTTCTGGCATATGTACCTTGCCTTACGCTGTCAAGCATCAACCCAGGCTAGATAGGTCTCATGCTTAAATGCTTTAGCACTTTTACATTGAGAACCAAACCATGAGCGAGCTTTGCTGGATAATGGGACGTCATTATGGAATATATTGTTACATAGCGTATAAATTACATTAGTCACAGCATCCGCGCAGACTGAAGGATCACCAGAAGTGAAGCACAAGGACTGCCATGGGTAAGACGCAAAGAAAGAGCACATCTCGTCCCAATCTGCTGACTTGTATCGCCATAATCGCCGGTTGCCTCTAGGGCTGGGATCAGGCGGATGGTAGACAGATACAGATTTCACCAGACAGTGGTCGGAGCTGCCTAACGGCGAAGATACCACCACGGAATAACGGTCTGGATTTGTTGTCAGCAGAAGGTCGAAGCAATAAGGTATATGCGACTCAACGTCGGGTGCTCTTGTGGCCTCATGTCATGGACCAGCTGGGTTAGGTCTAACGATAAAGCTAGCTTTCTCGTTTCCTGCCCAGCGTGGTCAGTGTCGCGGTATGGAAACAGCCATTCCTTATGATGGCCGTTGAAATCCCCCAGTAACACTAATTGAGCCGAAGGGTACTTCTGTTGAGCTGCGTCCGCCGCCTCACTTAAATAATCCATGAGCCTAGTCGTCTCCTGGTCTCCGTTGTGCGACCGATACACACAGGAATAGATAATTTTGTCTATGCCTGTGTCTATCAGTGCCCAAAAATCAACCGAAACCGAAAATCTAGTAGGTTACGGAGACGCCGACAGCAGACGTCGTCACGGGCGTACAGGCACACTCCAGCACGAGGCCGGAATTTGTGTTCCAGAGTATAGCCTAGCTCACTACTTGGGCACCCTATCAAAATGGATATTTTTCAAAATGGACAACGTTTTTATCACCACTGACTTGAACTGTGCTGGAAAACATCGCGAAGAAATAGCCATGTTCCTACAAATATTTATCATATGACCACATACGTCACCCGCCAACCAGCACTTGTTCAACGTGGATTATGTCCTTGTCTTTCTTTTTATCAGATAAACCACATGAATTGAGTTGGTTATGCAGTTATGCTATGCTTATACTTTATACTATCTATTCTATGCTTATATATTAGTTTTAAAGCCCACAGTGTTGCCTCTATGGCTGCAGGGGTAATTTAGTTCGTAAGATAAATACATTTATTGGACATAATTTAGCTAAATCTTATTTTACCTGGGCCAGCGTGGTGGATTATGATTTGACCTTGTCTAGGATGTAGGATCTCTTCCTGTGAGAGAAGACCCCAATTCCCAGCAATGGGATAATTTAATGGGTTGCTTATATACGTGCATGCACTTAACAACAAAATGTTTCGGAAAAAAGTGGCTGTGACATACGGACGGTCAGATAGACAGACAGACATGACAAATCTATTAGGGCTCCGTTTACGGAACCCTAAAAACATGCAACCGAATTGAGAACCTCCTCCTCTTTCGATGTCGGCTAAAAATGTATATCGATCAGCTCATTTAAATTAGCATATTTTAGATTTGGACCAAATTTAATGTTTAAGGCATTAAGTTAAGTCTCATGTCGAAACCTCTAATTTTAGGTATATTTTGGATTAATTTTCACTGTATGAACTGACTGAAACCTTTCGTGAGGTGTACAAAGAAAAAGTATTTGTCCTCAGTGAGACGTTTTCCTTTAAAACACCCTGTTAAAAGTATTTCTTAAATATCGCACAAGTGGTGTGTACTCGTATTCTGTTCGAGAACATTTCTTTTCATTTCAATTTCATGTCGGCTTCAATGTTCAGTAGGTAATTTAACATATTTTTTCGTTTATTTCCACACATTTTATTAATTTTCATGGGAAATTGTACTTTCCCGTGGCACTACTGCTCTTATTGGCTATCGCTCGTATCTTTCATTCTAAAAAACGCTTCACAATAACAAAATAGTTAATCTCGATCGTTAGACAAAATATAACAGAAAACTAAATTGAAAACATTACATTTCAGGGGCATGCCGATGGCGCCGTGAAACACAACAAGCATCTATTTAATAAATTGCATAAATATTATGTAAGATCAATGGCCCTGTAGTCAGCCAATAAAAACCAATAGAGATCAATCGCTACTTGTATCAGTTCCTCAATCAGGGACATTATTATCGAGAAGTGACGACGCCACTGTAATAACATTCTGTTGTAAATAAATTGAAATGTAAAAAGAAACTGGGGAATAAAACGGCAACTTGAGATCGTTAGGGATCATGACCTTGTTTGTCTCATTGTATGAGCATAGGGTGGAGCGATTTTTACATTTTTTAGATACCTAATTGAAATGCATGGATATGGAATACTTAGTTGCTATTGTTAAGTACGTAATTTATTCTGAATAGAAGACAATTAGTCCATAAATAAAACAGCTATGATCAGTCTACAGCATTATATTTCGGAATCAATCCTTCGTCATACCAACTTATTCACAGCTGCCTTGTGCAGCTGAAGTAGTACATTTTATAATATGTTACTTAATTAAAGAAAACGCTTTACAGTACCTTAAATTCAGTAACAGATGTACAATTATCACTTTATTTAGTTATTTATCGGTTTACTAGTACTTTTAATTTAAACCTTTCGCTTAGACTTGCTGCTGCATATATGATATTTCTTATTCACCTGTTTTTCGAGTCAAAAACAAGAGCTAGATTGTTTCCCGCCAAAACGACCAAACCACAGACTACATACCAATCAAACCCGGAATTGTAGGGTTGCCATAGAGTGCATTTCAGTATTCTCACTATTCTTTCAATAAGAACTTGTATAAATTACTAATATTGCTAACAGCTCGGCCATCCTGCAGAAGCGAGTCCTCGCGCTTTAATAATATATTGTTAAGTATACATGTTGAAGGATTTTAAGTTTATTTCACATATCTTGACCAAATTATACGAGTAATTCTGTTCTATTTCTATAGTAATAGTAATAATAGGCTCTATTCATATAATGCTTACAATTTTTCAATGTTATTACAATTTAAAGTTCTTAAATTTAGATTGCCATCGCACTGTCTGTTTACTTATTGGCAAAGGCCTCCTCCAACTGCCTTCAAACTTCTTCCAACTTTTTCCCAAACGTAAGCTTTTCTGGTCCATGTAGTCGCTGACCTGCTGTCGCTTCTATGTCATCGACCCATCTTCTGAGTGGTCTGCCACGATTTATTTTCCTCTAATTATTATGTATCCTGTTCATTTACACTTAAGCTTTCTAACAGTTATTGTAACATCTTTTATTTTTGATTTTGCTCTTAAAGTTGTTGTTCTTATTTTATCAGGTAGCCTTTTTCCCATCATACACTTTTCCATGGCGTTTTGAGATATTTTTAATTTTCTTATGTGGGTATTGTTGGTCGCTCAGGTTTGACAGCCATAATGTAATAAGTACGAAGTACGTTATAGCCCGTATCCATTATCATTTAGTTTCTATCTAAGATATTTTAAATAATATGTATGTTACAAGTAGTTGCAATTTGTGTTTTAAATTAAGGAATATAATTTATTAGTAATGTTCGAAAGAAAACAAATAAAATTGAGCACATGGCATCATCAGTTACTATAAGTTTCTTTAAATTGTCAATTGTTTTAAATGTGTCACTATACTTAACACGGAAAATATTTTCATAGTTACATTATCAAATCAAATCATGCTTTATTGACACAGACAGTTTAACAATGTTTATTATATTTGTATTTACAATTCACAATAATAAGATTGTACGACAAGAACTTAGTAGGTATTCTTGTTGCATTATAAATTAAGCTTCTGTCAATAAATCTCAAACTAGGCCAAAGCCTGTATCTAGTCACCTGTTTACTAATGTTGTTGTCCATATTGTTCTTTTGTGAAATAATTGTACTACAAAAATATGGGCTAGCTTTATATAATAATAGTATTCAATTCAAAATACCGAATCAGCGAATCAACGGTAATAACAATCAAGTAAACCTTGATATATTGTTATGTTTTAATTTCTGACGATTATCACATTAAAATTATAATTAGAAATATACATATCTCTAATTTCAGTCATATACGATAACATATCTACTTTATCCATAATTTGCAGTCAAAAGATAACCTGCATTTCATAAGAAACAAAACAATCATAACCGAATTATTCATATTGTATACCTAATATATAATATTGTTACGACAGGTTTAACCCTAGCTTGGGTAACAATGCTTCTCAATCTGAATTACCAATCAAGGATAGATAATCTGTACTAATTTGTGAACTTCAAATGTTTGTTAATGCCTAATAAATTTCATTTCATTTCAATAATTAAGTAATGTAACAATTGTTTACAACAGTTTTTGATCTTAGTTGTAATAACTTTACTAAAAGTTTTGTTCGTTGAACATAGTCCAAAGTAATAATTTACTCACAAATTAATGATGATGAATCACATCAATGGTTTCTCTACTAGGGAATGTAATTATTTTAGCATATCTAATCATTTAGCATTAGGTATAACCTGCTTCAAATAGCCGATTAAATAATTTTTACTTATAGGTACTTATACGGAATCCTTGATTGTTTCGTGATCGACAATCTGATAATCTCTATTGGAACTTGATTTGAATATAACGTATTACATGAACATAACATGCACATGAACGTATTACATGGATATATCGTAGTAACACCTATTAAACATCCTTGACTTGAGTTTATCTGCGGCTACCACGTCTTCATATCGACCGCGGCTATTAAAGGCATATCATTGATCAGATTTTTAATATTTGTCAAAATTTCTAATACAAAACAATACAGGCCTTGAAATTTAATAGCTAATTTTATCATTACTTCCGTTATTAAGGCGTTCCGCGCCTTACATTCTCACTAAATCCTCGTCGTTGAACCTTTTTGGTGAAGTATGCACGTATGTTTCGGATCTGATCATTGTCGTTGAATAGATAATATCTTAATTTCGATGATATTTATTTCTTATAATATATTTATTATTTATACAACATTCAATGTAAACATGTGCGTATTGTCCTACACGCGTAGGTATCACTCGATTAAATAAAGTACTGTTCTAAACCGAATCTTCGCTTCAGCGAGATTTCGGATAACATTTCCCTGACAATCATCAAGTGTGAATTAGGAAGGCATCAATGCAGTAATATAATTATATAGATACTAGCGGCCCGCTTCAACTTCGCTCGGAAACCTCCATACAAAGACTATCCCATCTTTCATTTCATCATCATTTAAGTTGGATCAAGCCTTACACGGTACGCAAACCAGGTTACAATCGCAGAGTCTGTCCCTGACAAACAACGTAACACATAATTTGTGAATGTTAAGATTTATTTTATTATTTATGAATTGAACGGTGTGTTTAGATTGCCTCTTTATACTTGTGATTTTATTGGAACAGTATGTGATTGTATTGATCGCCCCGGACCAATACCAACTTCATTGTTCAACTTAAGAAAAACTCTTGTTTCAGACCTATTTTCGAAAAGAGGTCATCTGGCGTATTTGTTATTTCCATATTAAATTCTTAATACAACTAGTACATGCCAATTTTATACCATCATTCGATAATACCAGAGTATTATATTATAAGCTATTTTGTAAAATACAAAGTTAACATTAACATTATTAGAAATAGCGATTTCTAGTTTTTTTTTTTTTTTTCCAGTTAAACCGTGATCAACTGATCCTTTCAAAACTGATACTCGACAATATACATGTCGACATTTTCTGATACACCCTGAGTTTTTATGTTTACGTTCACTTTGAGCAATGGGTCTAATGGTTTGCAATTTGATGCTCTTAATCGATGGTCAATTCCGAGTAATTAACAGTCTACTACCTTCCGTATCTCTCTCTACATCTGCGATATTCTTCTTGTGTATGCTTTTAAGTAACAATATTGTCTCTATGAGACCATGTCGTGCAAGTTTGGCAAGCTTTGTTATCCATTAGGTCCAGCTATTAGAGTAACGTTTCTGAGATTTTGCAATGCCTGTTATTGTGTAAAGCAAAGTTGACTATTTTCTTTTCATCCCATTCGTAAATTATGACACATTACTTTGTAACTCAAATCATTGTAGTCTGACCTTTAACATTGGATCAAACTCGAGTTTTACGTTGGTAAAAGAAAGCTCAGCAGTCGAATGTCCATAACCATAGCCTTCAACACATTAAATAAATCTATGAAGAATATCATAAAATATCATGAAGTTCAGGTTCAAAATGCGATGAACAGAAGTGATATTTCAAAGAGTTAAACAAACTTATTTTTAAAATAACTTAAATGCGTCGCTATAATTGCAGCGCCTCTCTCGCGTCTCTTTTTTTTTTTTTTTTTTTTCTTTAACCTTGAGAAAAGTCGCTTTTACTGTAACGCTCCACAACTTCTCCTCTTTCCAAGAGCAACCGATCTTTCCCTAGACTGTGAATCTTCGTGAAAACCTATGACATTTTATGTCTATCATTATCGTTTGTCTTACTTTCTCCATATTATGGCCTTCTGTTGCCTCAACAACTCTTCGTTAAACCACGTCAAATTTACTTTATAAATCGAATCTATATATTTATGTGAGGCTGTGGACTTGCCTGTTAAAATCCAGACTACCTTCCACATCCTCGCCCTGGTTCTAAACCGTGTCAATTTACACCATTACTTAAACAATTTCAAATTAGAACGCTTGTGGACTTGCCTGTTATCCAGACTCCCTTCCACTTCCTGGCTGCGGTTCTCAGTCTATCAATTTACAGCATTACTGAACAGATTTAAATTAGACGCTTGTGGATTTGCCTGACTCCCTTCCACTCCCTCGTTAACGCTTGTGGATTTGCCTGACTCCCTTCCACTCCCTCGTTCCGGTCCTTGTCAATCGGTGGAATACTCGTTATCTGAGCGCGCCCTTTGCAGCGCTCGATCTCAGGTTTAACCTCCATGCCGCAACTTTCAAGGCTATCTTTGCGTCCTTGGTGCGGCTTATCCATAATCTGGAACTTTCAATAAAGGCATTAATAATTGCTCAACCTACCTTTAAATCCATCTTTCTCATATATGAGCAAGTACTTTCATCAGGTTACTTTAGTTTAGAACACTGCTAAACTATAATCTATAATGAGAAGCTCTGGTACCTCCTTTCTACCTTGATAATACTAGGCACGTGTGACTCTAGTTTCAATCCGTTTAAATGTACAATCTATAATAGGGCTAATAAAGGCTGAACAATAGCCACCTCAGTCGCGGTTCACAGCTCAACTCCATTCTCAAATAATGGCACATGCTGTGACTTAAGATCATATCACTGGCAATGTCAATTTAGTTCATAGCTATTGGTAGAAAAGTGGAGTTTAATTTAATTCACACATAATAGTCACATGCCCATGGTTATCTGACTCAGCAGTTAAATACAGTTTCTTTAAAATATTCTACGTGCAAAAGATTATCTCTCAAATTGAATTAATCGCTAAAACGACTAGACAAAGACAATCTTTACTCTGTCCGGATCTCCATGTAAGTTATAAACATAGTATCAAGAAGGCAAAAGCGAGTGGATAGACAATGAGCGAGTTGACGTCAAACCATTTGAACTGGTTTATAACTGAACGCATTACCGCTTCGCTTCGTCATGGTACTCTACATTTAATAGTTCGGTTCGTTGTAGTACTCTACATTTAAGAGTTTCATAGTAGTCTGAGGACATTTTATAATTATGATATGTGATGCGGTTCGTACATACAGCTTCAACGTCTGACCCATGATCTGACATGCATGTCTGTTGAGTCACCATTTTTATTCCCACAACTGGGACTAAAAGGGACTCTTAAAGAGACAAACGCCATTATCCATCAAAGTGCCGTTGGACAAATAACGTATCCCTGAAAGTTATTGTTCTAGGTCCATACCGGTCCCCTTGTGACTTACAGGACATGTGTATTGAACATGTGATTCGAACCTCATGTAAATCGAACGTTCTCATAACTAGGCGACCAAAATTTAAAAAAATAACACTTTAATAAGCCTCAAAGTAACGTTAATGGTTTGTCCAGAATTACTGACATTGCAGTTATTGGTGCCACATATTTATCGAAGCATGATTTTCGAAAACTATATGAGAGAGTATCTTTGTAAAATGGTATACCCTTTTTAAATTGCATAGAAAATATGAATAGCCGTCATTTACACATTAATTATTATGTGTAATATTGTGTGCACAATTAGGATATATTTGGTTTTTATACAAAAATAATAACAAAATCAGAACTGGCTTGGCTCTTTGCATAATTATAGCCAGACTATGTTTTTAATTTGATCATCTCGAAAATGCGGTATAGGATGCAGTCTACTAGACTTATTCCAGTAATAGATGTAGTGAGGACCGCATTGCGTGAAAAATTCAAAAATGGTAAGTACCTATACACGGAATAAAAATCCACTTACGTGATATTGTTCACTCCAATGATCTCAATACACAGATGTGCCCTCCCAAACTTCAGGGCGCACGGAATCATGTCATCGTTGGGAAGAGTGAGCTCACTCTTTCCATTCTAGTCGTTTACAGAAACGGTGAACGCCGGACGTTTTTACTAATCGTGGTCAACAACCAAAATAAGTAAAACCACAGCATATCGCGCCGCTAACGATTCTAGGGTCAAGTAGATTGGTTGTGTGAAACCACTTACGATACACTTTTAGAGACGCCGTTTATTATCAATTTCAAGGTGCTCAGGGTACATCTGTTGGTTTATATCGATGGTTCACTCTGCAACTCATTAAACCGTCAATTCAATTCAATTCATTTATTCCTTGCGAGAATAGGTAAAACAATTTGACATATAATTGAATACCATACATTTTATCACATATTAAATACTGATCATAGAGTTTTCGTATTGAGTGACATTAACAAGCAAATAATAAGCGTTGAGAAAAAAAAATTTGAAAAGAATAAAACTGTATATCACATGGGCGGGATCAACGGACAATTATATAATTTTCTATTATTAATTATAGTCTTCTTGTCCGCCGATCCCACTTCTGAATTGTTAAGTACGTAATTTATTCTGAATAGAAGACAATTAGTCCATAAATAAAACAGCTATGATCAGTCTACAGCATTATATTTCGGAATCAATCCTTCGTCATACCAACTTATTCACAGCTGCCTTGTGCAGCTGAAGTAGTACATTTTATAATATGTTACTTAATTAAAGAAAACGCTTTACAGTACCTTAAATTCAGTAACAGATGTACAATTATCACTTTATTTAGTTATTTATCGGTTTACTAGTACTTTTAATTTAAACCTTTCGCTTAGACTTGCTGCTGCATATATGATATTTCTTATTCACCTGTTTTTCGAGTCAAAAACAAGAGCTAGATTGTTTCCCGCCAAAACGACCAAACCACAGACTACATACCAATCAAACCCGGAATTGTAGGGTTGCCATAGAGTGCATTTCAGTATTCTCACTATTCTTTCAATAAGAACTTGTATAAATTACTAATATTGCTAACACTATGTAAATGTCTATTACGGAAAAAAATATTAGCGGCAGTACTTCCGATAATATTTTTTCAACGTTATTGTGTCAACGGTCCACAATTATTGAAAAAACTCAGAGTGCGTTAAACTAGACTAAAACTAAAAGTGTAAGGATAATTATACCAACGTTTATTAGTTACAGGAATTATTTAAGGATATTTTCACAAATGTTTTGAAAATTTTGAGCGAAATAATTAAAACAAAGTCCGAAAAAAAACAGAAAAACACTCTCTATTATTGTTTTTTTGAATACGGACATAATTTTGCGACATAGGTACATCCAGCTGATGACGTTATTAACTATATCAAACACTATGAAAACAGGATCATTTAGTTTGATTTGATAGTCTAATCAACAAGTTCAAAACGTGCTAAATAGAAAAAAAGCTTTATTAAACTTCTGTGATACCTCATTCAATTCGGAATGACGTCTACAAAAAATGTTTATAAGGGTTTATCGGCACATAACAAGAAGAGGGCATCCTCTTCTATTTATCTTATTTTGTTAATAACTATCGCAATTTTTTATCTCTATGCCCTGTAATTTCACTGGAAGCATTGCCTTTCAAACCGGAACCAGAACACAGTAATGTTTGCACATTTCTGCGCGGCGGTAGAATAACTGGCAAAGATGTGGTACTTCCACAGGTGAAATCTGCAAAGAGTCCTACCACTACAAAAATGCACAAGCACAACTTTGGGCATGTGCCTCGGGAGCGGATATGGCCAGACTCTGGGCCGTCTCGCAGCCTGAATCTGGGGCTTGGTTGCAGGCGCTACCTTCTCCTCACCTAGGCACCTTAATGAAAAACAACTCGTTGCGCGTTTCGGTGGCTCTTCGCCTGGGCTGCAAGGTGTGTGAACCCCACATATGCACCTGCGGCTCCCTGGTAGAAGCAGATGGCCATCACGCTTTGAGTTGTCGACGGTGTACAGGAAGGTTCTCGCGACACCAT
This sequence comes from Ectropis crepuscularia, assembly GCA_963693475.1. NCBI lineage: Eukaryota > Metazoa > Arthropoda > Insecta > Lepidoptera > Geometridae > Ectropis > Ectropis crepuscularia. The sequence continues at coordinate 24,647,941 of OY856338.1, forward strand.
GCACTCAATGACGTAGTTCGGAGAGCCTTAGTATCGGCAGGAGTTCCATGCGTACCTACTTGAGCCTACGGGCCTATGCAGATCGGACGGCAATGGGTTGACTCTGGTGCCCTGGAAGAACGGGAAGTGCTTAATTTGGGACGCCATTTGCGTCAGCACTGTCGCCACCAGCCACCTAAGTCGCACTATCCACTCGCGCCATCAGCCACGGCAGAGGATGCCGCTGATAAGAAGAGAAGCGAAAGTATGGTATGTTGGTGTCGCAGTACAAATTTGTACCTGTTGCCATGGAAACCTTGGGTTGTTGGGGGGCAGAAGCTAAAGGGTTCCTCTCAGAATTAGAGCGCATGCTCAGAGAGAATACGGCCATTCAGCGTGGGAACGCGGCGAGCATCATGGGCACTTTTGCGCCGGGAGCAGTTAGGGGTGGGATATTCGGAAATTGGTTTAAAAATTCATAAAATACAATATTTTATCTTTTAAACTACATAATATATTAAATAAAAAAACTACAAAAAATATTAAATTTCACTAAATTGAGCCAGTTCCGAATACGAGTATAAAGTTTAGTATGACATGAATATGACGAAGGTTGTGTATGCTTACGCGCAAAATAAGCAATTCTCAGGAAATTGTATCAACTAAATATTGTACGAAATAACCAAACTTTTGGCATAAATTTTCTCCAAAAAAAAAAACGATTTCAATTGAAACACAGAAAAAAGCTCAAATAATTTTAATATTTTTTGTGAAATCAACTAACTAACTAACGTTATTGCGATGAGACAGCGAGGTAGGACGAATACGTCATCCATGGTAGCAAACTTTAGACTTTGGTTGATATTTGAACCACCACACCGATTTCGATAAAATTTATACTTATATCTCCGAAGTATGGTGAGGTACCAATTAAATAAAGAATCATCAAAATCTGTTAACAGTTTCAGAAGCTATACCTACTTAAATTTAAAAAGAATGTGCTCTATCACAACAACAATAAAGTAGCCAAGTGCGAGTTGGACTCGCCCATGAAGGGTTCCGTTGCAGCAAGTAGCATAATATACATAGTACACATAGTTCTTGTAGTTCGTTGTAACTTTGATCGAAGTTTTAATAATAGTGTATTTATGACGTACTAAAAAAAAACTACTCATCAGATCGAGTTCAAACTAATTTTCGTTGGTAGTTTTTATGGTAATGTACATCATATATTTTTTTTAGTTTTTTCATTCTCTTACTTTAGAAGTTAGAGGGGGGGGGACATACATTTTACCACTTTGGAAGCGTCTCTCGCGCAAGTTATTCAGTGTAGACAAAAATTATATTAAAAACCTCAACATCATTTTTGAAGACCTATCGATAAACACCCCACACGTGTAGGTTTGATGAAAAAAAAATTTTTGAGTTTCAGTTCTCAGTATGGGGGGCACCCCTAATTTTTGTTTTTTTTTTAAACTTTTGTAAAAATCTTAATGCGGTTCACAGAATACATCTACTTACCAAGTTTCAACAGTGTAGTTCTCATAGTTTCGGCAAAAAGTGGCTGTGACATACGGACGGACAGACAGACAGACATGACGAATCTATAAGGGTTCCGTTTTTACGTTTTACGGAACCCTAAAAATCTGTTATTTTATTCCAACATAATACCTATGTAATTGCATTGAAAACTTTATTCATTTGATGATCAAAGAAAGTTCCACCCACCCACAGATAATATACAACTTCGCTTTATGAATGACGCCCTCACTTGTGGCAACTATTTTTGTACATTTGAACATTGAAACATGGTAAGAAAAACGCCAGGACGTCTACTCTATTTCTACGAAAACGTAATTTCGCACCAGCACCAATTCAATTCAGCACCGTACCATGCAGCTATTGCTGGACATTTCAGCATTTCACATACAACACCATCTAGCCCCAAACTAAGCAAAACTGGTACCATGGGAGCCAGATAGCTGATATACCTGATCATATATTTTTAAATAGACACTTATTATACAAAGAAAACACCCAGGCACAGTACAAATAATTGTATTCATCGCAGAAATATATGCAGTGGGTGGGGATCGAACCCACGAGCCACGACCCACAGCTTCGCAGTCACACTAACTAAGCCACCAGTAAAAGTAGGTATATATTCATAAAACTCCTAATCATTACCTAGCACTGCACTGCGCTCTGCGCTCCGGTACACAGTGATGTTTGCACATTACTCCTTGGCGGTAGAAATCTCAGGAATTACAGGACCGATTTCAAAAATTCTTCCACCGTTGGATATGTACGTGATTCCTGAGTGCTATAGGCTACACTTATGTGTACCACGGGTGAAGCCGGGGTGGACCGGTAGTAGTAAATATTATTAAGTAGAATTAATATGGATCATAATAGTAGGAGTACCTGGTTGACCGAGCTTTGCTCGGTTTTTTTTTGTGAAATTATAATATTTAGGCAGATACGAATTACGTACTGATGAAATATCACTACATAGTATAAAACAAAGTTGCTTCCCGCTGTCCTTCTCTACCTATGTTTGCTTAGCTCTTTCAAACCACGCAACGGATTTGATGCATTTTTAATAGGTGTCCTAGCATACATAGGTTTTACAAAAAAGTCAGTTGTGGTATATATCTTTAACGGCTTAATATTGCTTAAAATCGCTTCGTAAATAAGATATTATTGGCGAAGCGATTTAATGCAATATCAATATTGTATAAATAGTTTCATTGTGCATTTCATATAGATCAATCACAGAACAGATTATCTGTTCTGTGAGATCAATATAGGCCTTAGGTACATAAAATAATACTTTCGAAGATATTACAGATTTAATATGCAATTCAATGGGACATTTTTACCAGCATTACACCCGTGCAAAGCCGGGGCGGGTAATATATTCACACACAACACCATCTGACCCCAAACGCAAAGCTTGTGCTGCCATAGCACAGATAGCTGGTATAATACTTATATAGTTTTAAATACATACTGGTTTTACATAGAAACACCCAGGCACAGTGCAAACATTTGAATTCAGCACACAAATATTTGCTCTGGGTGAGAATCGAACCCACGACCCTCGGCTTCGCAGGCAGAGCTACTACCAACTAAGCCACGAGACTAGTCAACAAATAATTATATTTATAGGATAGGATTTCTATGAAAAAACCAAAATCGACTTCAATTTAAAATTAAATTCAGACACACGACTAAATTTTATAAGAAGCTATGACTACGTCGACTATTAGGACTTCGCCACACCGATTTCCATATAATTTATATGGGACCACCTCTCAAGTATATTGTACCAAACAAATGAAAAAAAACATCAAAATCGATTCTCAATTAGCGGAGCTATCGCGTAAGATACCTACCAAAATATACAACGGAATTGAGAACCTCCTCCTATTTATAAGTCGGTTACAAAGATAAATATTTTGTCACATAAGCCAATAATTAATAATAATTATTGTTGGTCTAGCCAAAGAGGGAGCCCTTTTATAGTAGTTTTTCTCAGAAAAAAGAACAAAAAGAGCAGTAACTATTGTCAGGTTTCGAACCGAGGTGTCCGAATTTCAAAGGCGAGCGTCAGCCATTTGCGCCAATTAGTCGTGATAAAAGACAGCGAAATTTGTTATCGTTTTCTAATGACATTGTATGAGTTTTTAATTGCCTGAAAAAGCCCCTAAAATGACGTTTTCTTTGAATAAAACCTAGCTAGATCGATTTATCGTCCCCGAAACCCCCTGCATACAAAATTTCATGAAAATCGTTCAAGCCGTTTCCGAGATTCAGATTCTATATATATATACACTAGCGGCCCGTTCCGGCTTCGCTCGGACATAACCTAGACACTGCCTGCAGCGCCATCTGCCGGGCTTATTTGTGAATTTAAGCTATCTTCGAATACACACACAAAAAAAAACATTCAAATCGGTCCCGTCGTTTAGGAGTTCACTGTCAAATGATTAAATTACTAAAATGGCTATAAAAAAACAGGGGTTGGTATTAAAAGGGTAAAAATTTAGGGTTGTATGTATTTTTTAATGCCACATTATAAAAAAATTAAAACAAAAAAATGTGCACAAAAATTAAAAAAAAAATGTTTGGTGTGAACAACCCCTAATACTCAGGGGTATGAAAAATAGCTAGTAGCCGATTCTCAGACCTACTGAATATGCATATAAAATTTGGTAAAAATCAGTAAAGCCGTTTCGGAGGAGTAAGGAAACAAACACTGTGACACGAGAATTTTATATATAAGATATTTATATAGGTACAAGAATTGCTCGTTTAAAGATATAAGATAAGATAAATGAAAACAAGTCAAAAATTAAAGATATCGTGACTGTATCTTGCTCGCTGGGGTCGCTCGGCGGTCCCGAGTTCACTCGATCGAGCTTTTCACTTCCGATCGGCCTCATTTCCAGCCTACGAAGCTATCTGTGTACGGTGCGCCAAAAAAGGTTTCACTTCTAAATTAATAATATACGCAAAATAGTCGCCGTGGTCGCTTGGTCGTCATCATCAAATCAAATCTTTATTTATCTTGGCCTGGGTTTTACGTATGTTAAATTTAGTAAGATGTTATCCATTATTAAATAGTTTCACTATTTCTAAACAGTCGTAAAGTTCGCGCCAGATCAGACAACTCACTATGAAACCCACACGAACTAGTTACTTTTTTGTTTAGTTTTATAGAAAGTTGCAGACTGCGAGCCACAATGCTGTTGCACCTATATTTTGGCTTTTACAGTTTGACTATTGTGTCTTCGGAATCTTTTATTTTATCATCAGTTCATTTACAAGTCAAAAAGTCACAAACTTACATTTACGCAAGGGCACTGCGCAACATCATAAATGTTAAATGCATACTTAGGTAATAGCGATTTTGTATATGAGGAGTCCAAACCACTGGCACTGACTAGCATTGCACTATGCTGGTCACACAGACAAATATGATAATTTATCTCTTTGTTCTGTAATTTCTGTGAAAACATTGACCTTAAATCCGGACTAGAGTAATGTTTGCAGATACTGCTTGGGCGTAAAATAATTGACAAAAGTTTGGTAATTCCCCAGGCGGACTCAATCCATTACAATCCTCTAAATTATGATATTTTAAAGTGAACAGAAAACCACAAATTTAAATTCAGAATTTGGACCGGATATCAAAGGAGTCAGTCTGTCTCAAGGATGTTTCAGAAGACTTCGTGAGCTAGTCTGCATTTCTATTCTAATGTTGTACCTATAAAGCCACAGAAATCTAAATAATTATTAAGATTTCTGTGTATAAATAATAAATAAATAAATATTTGTGGACAATTCACACACAACACCATCTATAAAGCTAAAAGATAAACTGAAACTTTTTTTTTTTCCTTAAGACAGAAATGGAGCTGTGAAGAAAACCTATCTAATAAACTGTTTAAGGCACACAAAGATTAAAAACAACAAGCCAAATATCGGATTGGGGATTGTGTCATGTCCAGCTGTGGGCTAATATAATAATGGGCGTCCCTATTATCTACAGCCCCAGTCTATGAAATCTACAATATTTGAACTTCCAGAACCCCTTGCTCTTGCGATGGCCAAGATTGTAGTAGGCAAAACTGGTCATCATCATCGTCAGCCTGTGTTCGTCCACTGCTGGATATAGGCCTCTCCCATGATACGTCACTCAGCCCGATCCTCGGTCTTGACTGGTCATATGAGGCTAATTGACAAATGACTACAAAAAAAAAACAAGTTTGTAACGTTCACCTAAAATCGTTATTTTCTTTTTTTCTATCTTCAGAAGGAAACTATTTAGAAACAAAAACACATTAATCAATGGCATAATAAGTCAAGTTGTCATCTATTATTCACAGGACTCCTATAATGCGTGGGCTTGATCACCTGAATTAAGAACATAATTATATGTATAAAACCAAGACACTCTCAACGTTCAAACGTTAGACGCTGGCGAAATTGCGGTAGCATTACCGAATGGAAGCCATGACGAAAAAGAAAGAAAAAGGAAAGAAAATGCGTGGGCTTCCATAATAGTGAGTAGGTCATGAAACCACTGAACTGCATGTCACTTCTTCTCTCTCACTCATCTAGTAGTTCGCCGTTTGATAGCATCTCGAAAGGTCAACTGTCGGCGCCTAATACAATGACCATATTAATGTCCCGAGTTCTACGAGTTAAACAACAATTTACTTATCTCAGGTATATAGGTTGTTCTTCGGTAAATTGTAAACACCTTCAGTTTATAAACTAACCTAAGCTACAATATATTTCGAGAGCTTGCACCAAATTTTGGGTAGATATTTAAGGCAAGCTGGAAACTTGTCACATACCTAGTCCTCCTATTATATACCTCAACACGGAGGTGCAGTTCAGGCTGGGGGGTAGCGGGGCAAAACGAATCCCTCAATTTAGATTCCCTCAATTATTATCACTTTATGGTGAGACATATCCTACTAATGTTATAAGCAATATTATAATATAACTAGCTGACCCCGCAAACGTTGTTTTGCCTTAGTGAACAACCCTTGTCATTTAGGGATATGAAAAATAGCTAGTAGCCGATTCTCATACCTACAGAATATGCATATAAAATTTGGTTAAAATCAGTAAAGTCGTTTCGGAGGAGTAAGGAAACAAACACTGTGACACGAGAATTTTATATATAAGAAGAAGATATTATAGCAATAAGGCCGCCATTTGCGGTGCTAGTTCGCAAGTGTTTTTCAGTAATATTTGTGTTTGCTTGTCGCAATAAAGAGTTATCTATCTATCTATCTTAACACGAAAGTTTGTAAGAATGTATGGATTCATGTTTGTTACTCTTTCACGCAAAAACTACACCAGGGATTTGGATGAAATTTGGTATATATAGATTTATAGATGTAGAATGTCTATCTAATAATATACATAGATAATCATCAATTTACAATTATGTGCGACTAGCAGTGCACCGCGGTTTTACCCGCGTAGTTCTATACCCGTTCCCGTTGTTTTCCGGGATGAAAAGTAGCATATGTGTCCTTCCAGACTATATTCTTACTGTATTCCAAATTTCAGCCTGTTCCGTTCATACGTTACGGCGTGATTGAGCAACAAACATCCTTACTTTGACATTTATAATATTAGTGGAATGGGATAGTGGGATTATATACCTACCTAGGATTTTGTAAATAGATTACAAATGTGTCTGCTGTTATATATATATCGCTTAAATAGGTATTTTTTTATCATTTATTGTAATCTTATGAAATCTAATCGTTATAATTTAAGTCGGTAATAATGCACTGTGATTACAGAAAGAAATTGTCATTATCTTGAGGTACCTACTCGTATTTGATTAATTATTCTTCAATTATTATTTTCATTTAATTATCTATATTAATGAAATGCGCAATTATTCGCTTTGAAATGGAATTCCCAACTATAGTTTGCAGTACCTATACATAGTCCAGTAACTTTATACATTACAGTATGCGTTAAATCCGGTAGATCTGATTTTTTGCAGACTTGTTTATGATGTTGGCCTAATGATTAATCCAAGTTTGTGACCTCGAGCGCCGAACGCAACTTTGTCAAAAATCGAAAAACCCGTTTAGTTTTCAAATTTTGGCGATTATAACCCTAAACGACTTGTTTTTGAAAAAAACTAACTTATGGCGTTTATAAAGTAAACTAAATTTGCTACAATATGATACTAGAATTGTCTCTGTACACCAAATAGTATCTGAGAATAAGTCTTTCAAAGTTAATAACTTTTTTCGAACTTCGCAATTTTTTGCAATATTTTAACTCCTGCTTGACCACTTTATGTCACAGTTACTGCGGTTTTTAACCCCCGACCAAAAAAGAGGTGTTATAAGTTTGACGTCGAAGTCTGTCTGTCTATCAGACAGACACACATACAGGTCTGTCTCTCTGTGTATCTGTCTATGGCACCGTAGAGCTCAAACGGATGGGCCGATTTCGATGCGGTTTTTTTTATTTAAAGATTAATTTTTGTGTTGATTTTTTGGGCTATTTTTGGTTTATATCGATTCAAGATGGCCGCCTCCACCAAATGGCGGACCAAATATTTCATCACAATCTACCTCTCAATATGGGTATTTAAATTTCAAATCACAAAATGGCGAATTAATTATTTTTTTCACTAATGCCTTCATATGGGTATCAAATGAAAGGGCTTAACTAGTAGACTACTATACGCTATAACACATTTCAAATCCATGATGGCCGCTACCACAAAATGGCAAAATACGTTTCTTTTTTCACAACTACCTCAATATGGTATAAATATAAATTTGTCTTAGTGTATAGTAGTCTACTAGTCAAGCCCTTTCATTTGATACCCATATTAAGGCATTAGTGAAAAAAAAAATTCGCCATTTTGTGATTTGAAATTTGTTTTAGTGTATAGTACTCTACTAGTCAAGCCCTTTCATTTGATACCCATATTGAGGTAGATTGTGATTAAATATTTGGTCCGCCATTTGGTGGAGGCGGCCATCTTGAATCGATATTAACCAAAATAGCTCAATACATCAACATAAAAATCAATCTTGAAACAAAAAAACTGCATCAAAATCGCCCCATCCGTTTGAGCTCTACGGTGCCATAGACTGACACACCCACAGGCAGGCACACAGAGAGACAGACCTATATGTGTGTCTGTCTGATAGACAGACAGACTTCGACGTCAAACTTATAATACTTCTTTTTTTGGTTAGGGGTTAAAAACCGCAGTAACTGTGTTATAAAGTGGTCAAGTAAGAGTTAAAATATAGTATTACAAAAAATTGCGAAGTTCGAAAAAAATTATAAACTTTGAAAGAATTATGCTCAGTAACTATTGGGTGTACAGAGACAATACTAGTATCAAGTTGTAGCAAATTTAGTTTACTTTATAAACGCCATAAGAAAGTTTTCTCAAAAACTAGTCGTTAAGGGTTATAATCGCCAAAATTTGAAAAATAAACGATTTTTTCACGGTTTTTTCGATTTACGATTTTTGATGCGCTCGAGGTCACAAACTTGGATTAATCATTAGGCCAACATCATAAACAAGTCTGCAAAAAATCAGATCTACCGGATTTAACGCATACTACTCCATACTTTCAGGCGACAAAGTTACTGGACTAACAGGTAGAGTTCGTGTTTTTGGTGATAAAGTGGTTTGTTGTTTTTGTTCGATTTGTCTATTTGTTCCGTTCACATTCAGGAACGGAACTATAGATAAATCAAATAAAAGTGGCCGAATGGGAGTTGGACTCGCCCATGAAGCGTTCCATAGCAGCAAGTAGCATCATTTAAAAAATCTTGTAGTTCGTTGTAACTTTGATCGATATTTTAGTAATATTGTATTTATGACTATTACAAAAAAAACTGCTTACTAGATCTTGTTCAGACCAGTTTTAGGTGGCAGTGTGCATGGTACCAAATGTACATCATATATTTTTAGGGTTCCGTAAAATAAAAACGGAACCCTTATAGATTCGTCATGTCTGTCTGTCTGTATGTCTGTCTGTCCGTCGGTAGGTATGTCACAGCCACTTTATTCCGAAACTGTAAAACTTATACTGACGAAACTTGGTACAGATAGTTCAACTCATCTGTGCGCGCGGGCCTATGTGTGGGTAAGCTTGTACATATACAGTTACTTTGTATGCTCGTCACGTTTTGCTCGGACGACGACTGCCGCGCCACTGCCACACAAATGAAAGTTGTATAATTACAAGCGCATGCACACATAGCGCCGCGCGCACAGATGAGTTGAACTATCTGTAAGTAGATGTAATCGGTGAACCGCATTAGGATTAAAAAAAAAAAAAATTTTGTTTTGTCTTTCTCTTATTTTAGAAGTTACAGGGGGGGGGGCTTCACATTTTACCACTTTGGAAGAGACTCCCGCGCAAACTATTCAGCTTAGAAAAAAAAATTAACAAACCTCAAAATCATTTTAAAGACCTATCCATAGATACACCACAAGTAAGGTTTTGGTGAAAAAAAAATTTTGAATTTCAGTTCTAACTGTGGGGCCTCCCCCAAAATGTATTGTATTTTTATTCTAATTTTGTTTGAAATCTTAATGCAGTTCACAGAATACATCGTTTCGGAAAAAAGTGGCTGTGACATACAGACGGACAGACAGACAGACTTGACGAATCTATAAGGGTCCCGGTTTTTGCCATTTGGCTGCGGAACCCTAAAAATATTGGTAGACATTCCACACAACCTGTACGATGGACGTGATAATTTAATTTTCTCCGAAAAAACAAAAACACCGACTACAATTTTTTTTTAGTGGTAGGGCTCTTAGCAGATTCCGTCTGGGGAAGTAATAACCTTTGATAGTTATTTTACCGCCAAGTAGTAATGTGCATACATTACTGTGTTCCGGTTTGAAGGGCAAAGTTTCCAGAGAAATTACAGGGCTTAGAGATATAACATATTAAATTTCTGGGTGAAGAGCGCAGTGCAGTGTTAGGGTAATGATTTGGACTCTTCATGGTCCAATAGCTGCGTGTCGCTGTGCTGTTATGTGGCAGGCATGTTGCTTACCATCAGGCACATGTCATGCTCGTCTTGTCACTCTGAATTAAAAAAAAAAAGTATGTATGTCTGCTTGTTTGTTACGGCTAATCTCTGAAACGGCTGGACCAATTGGAACAGGACTGTTACTAGCACATAGCTGATGTTAGATGTAGTAACTTTATAAAAATATTAAATGTAACTACTTAAACTGATTGTTTGCTGCTTAATAAATTGTCGGTACAATTTTTTTATATATTTTTTAAATAATCAGCCTATATTATATGTACCTACATCAAATTTCATCTAGATTTTGTAAGATGTTTTTTCTTTAAAGAGTAACAAACATTTTTACATAAATACAAACTTTTGCATTTAAATTATTGCTGGGATGAATATATATTTATGTATATTGTTAACAGAAATAGTAACTGGATTAACGACCTTTTTAAACAGGGTTAAAACGACGTTTTCTAAAAATTAAACCTAGTTTGATCAATTTATCGTCCTCGAAATCCGTTGCTTACTAAATTTCATCAAAATAGTTGGAGCCATCTTTGTGAATATGGAAACCAACATCATGACACTGGATATTTACATGTTAAGGGCCTACTCCGAAATAATGGCGGCTTCTCGAGTAGATGCATGATAATTCAAACTATTTTTAATTTTTATGATTTCTAGTGAGGACATTAATTAAACATTAAATTCAGTAACAAACAAAGAAAACTACCATTGTATTGATAAGATTTTGCCATAGTTTAATATTTATGTTTTTTACACGTTAATATTCGTTTTGGCAAAAGAGTAGATAGCTCGGAAAACTTTACAAAAATCTCGTTTTGTCCAGGGACGCGCCTTAAGCGATACAAGAATTGCTCGTTTAAAGGTATTAGATAAATGTTTATTTCTCAAGAAGCATTAAATAAGGGAAAGTAATGGTACATCATGGTCACCGTAGTGCTAAATCTCCATCCACTATTGAATAGATGAGCAGGATCAATGTTTCTGGCGCCGTGCCGTCTACCTCCTCTTGACGTCATAGGGAAAGTAACCTTGCCGCCGTCTTTTGGGACGAGTAGTGACGTAAGCGGGCATGGTGTTGTTTGCTACTAATTCTGGTCTCCTAAAGATTTGTTGTTATGACAGTTTTGAGTTTTATGTGAATGAGTTACTTTTATTTGGGAAATACGTGAAGGTTGTAGGTATAAATATATTTTGTATAGAATAGAGCAACGAGACGAGCAGGACTTGTGCCTGATGGTAAGCAACATGCCTGCTACATAACAGCACAGTGACATGCAGCTATTAGAACACGAAGAGTCCAAATAATTACCTAGCACTGCACTGCGCTCGTGACCCAGAGATATAAGATGTTTTATCGCTATGCCCGGTAATTTCACTGGATACATTGCCCTTGAAACCGGAACACAGTAATGTTTGCACATTACTGCTTGGCTGTAGAATAGCTGACAAAGGTGTGGTACCAGACGGACTCTGCAAAGAGTCCTACCACTACTCAAAAGTATGTCTATAGTGGTTTGGTGGCTAGACCGACCGATTTTACAATCGTTAGGTCGTAGTTAGTAGTAGTAGTTAGTAGTACACAAGTTCCGCATAACTACGGGCTTTCACGGTGAAGGAAAACATGTTTAATATAAAATCTTTAATTTAATTAATTTTGTAGTAGTTGGACTCTTTGCAGAGTCCGTCTGGAGAAGTACCACCAAGTAGGTACAGTTATTCTACCGTCAAGTAGTAATATAGTAGTAATATGCAAACATCAGTGTGTTCCGGTTTAAAGGGCAATGTTTCTAGAAAAATACAGGGCATAGCGATAAATCATCATATACCTACCTTTGACGAGCGCGGTGCAGTGTTAGATAACGATTTGAATTCTTCATGTTCTGCTATATATAGCTGCGTGATACTGTACTGTTACAGGCAGGCTTGTGGCTTACCATCGGGCATATATATACTTGTTAGTTCCGTCACTTAACTATAAACAAAAATTGATACATAAGGGAGACAGCCTGAAATCATTATCATCTTCATCTGCAGCCTGCAGACGTCCACTGCTGGACATAGACCTCCCCCAATAATTTCCACAATGACCGGTCTTGTGCTGCCTCCATCCACCGACTTCCCGCGACCGAGACAGTATTATCGGTCCATCGTGTGGGAGAGGGGGGCCGTCCTACACTCCGTCTGCCGTGTCGTGGTCGCCCAGCCTGAAATACGACGCAGCAATAGAAAATTATGATCCAACGAGACCAGACTGAGCTGGTTAACCTAATTCGGGAAAATAGCTAACTTAATTCCACTGTCATGTCGTCAATTATATAACCATACTATAACAAAATATACCATAAATAAAATTAGAGATAACGAGGTAAGTTTGAACGCGGCTATTGGCTAGCTCCTAGACATTATTGCAAATGTAACCGAGGAACAATACTCGTCAGTGTAAATGTAATAGAGGAAACCAACGGTTACAATACTCGTCGGTATAAATGTAACAGAGGAAACCAACGGTTACAATATTCGTCAGTGTAAATGTAACAGAGGAAACCAACGGTTACAATACTCGTCAGTGTAAATGTAACAGAGGAAACCAACGGTTACAATACTCGTCAGTGTAAATGTAACAGAGGAAACCAACGGTTACAATACTCGTCAGTGTAAATGTAACAGAGGAAACCAACGGTTACAATACTCGTCAGTGTAAATGTAACAGAGGAAACCAACGAAACCAACGAAAAGGTGGTTTGTGAAATGTGAAAAATAAACTAAAATTTGCTTACAGATTTGCCTGGATAACATGGTTGTAGATTTCACAAAAGTTATGAAACTCGATTCTGTCAATTGAGTAAGTATCGTTGAAAAATTGTTTTGGACTAAAAAGGGTAAAATAAACTCTTTTTATACAAAAAATTAAACCGACTTCATAACCACAAATAGGCAGTCAAAAGCGAAGAATAAGTTAATATAATTCCTATATAAGCGCTACTCACTCATCTATTTGAAGTCAAGCCAAGCCAAGCCAAGTCTTACAAGTAGTATACTACTTACGTACTTACGTATGCCTACTTACTACGTAGGTACATAGTATCCATCTACGAGCATTCTGACTTGACCGGCAATAGTAATTATATTAACTTATTTTTCGCTTTTGAGTGCCTGTTTGTGGTTATGAAGTCCGTTTATTTTTTTGTATAAAAGAGTTTATATTATGAGTTGATTGGACTGTAGATGGTAATCTTCAGTCTTTGCCAATTATCCGGCAACTTCATTCTACGTTGTATCTGGTGGGACTTTGATGCTAAGCACAATCATTCCATAGCTGTGCTACTCATACGTTGTGTATACTATCCTGTTTGAGCATTTAAATCTCATCATTTAGGTAGCTCTCATCATCTTATCATTTATTTAAGAAGAACATTTAAGACATCATCTGAAATAATGTGTATTTTATAAAATAAATTAATATTGGTGGACAATTCACACATAGCACCTTCTGACGTTTCAACTAAGCAAAGTTTGTATCATGGCGGCCAGATAGCTGATATAGTACTTATATAGTTTTAAATACATACTTATTTTACATAGAAACACCCAGACAAAGTGCAAACATTTGAATTCATTACACAAATATTTGCACTGGGTGGGAATCGAACCCACGACCTTCGGATTCGCAGGTAGAACTACTACCCACTAAGCCACGAGGTCAGTCAATAAAAAAATTACCTTTGTAATTGCGGAATTATTTCAGGATATATAGTTATACTTATCTTATATATAAAATTCTCGTGTCACAGTGTTTGTTTCCTTACTCCTCCGAAACGGCTTTACTGATTTTAACCAAAATTTATATGCATATTCAGTAGGTCTGAGAATCGGCTACTAGCTATTTTTCATGCCCGGCAGATGGCGCTGCAGACAGTGTCTAGGTTATGTCCGAGCGAAGCCGGAACGGGCCGCTAGTATTAGATAAACTAGTCAAGTCAAACTTTATCTTAATATAAGAGATATAAAGATAATACATATTCGATTATACGTAGGTAGATAACAGATAAATAAGTAGATACATGTAAGATTAGATACAAAGATAGAGCATGTGAAGTATTCGTTACGTCAAATCATTCAACCGACTTCCAAACAGGAGGAGGTTATTAATTCAACCACCATGTTTTTTATGTAGGTAAATGTTACCTGATTTCTCTAGAACACCCGAATCGATTTTCGTATCAATTTATTTTTCGCTTTTGAGTGCCTATTTTTGGTTTTGATGTCGGCAATTTTTTTTGGATAAAATAGTTTATAACTTTCAATCTTTACCTAAAGTTATGGTAGTCAACGAATAGTTTGTACATCCTGTGCGACGACTAGTTCAATGGTAGCTCAGACGGTGCGACCTCAACATGGGCTGCCGCCGATAGGGAAGATCAAGAAACGACCTGGCATCCCAAATACGGTGGCCCTACGGCCCTAACGGGAAGGATCCAGCACCTGCTGACTTGTAGCCTGTATCTAATATGTTTTTTACATACAAATGTTCTCCACAGACTCCGGAGTCCGCTACTTTTGTCATTTGTTTTCTTTTTAGACACAAATCTTGGATTAGAAGAAAAGGAAATAAGGGGGAGTAGGGAACATTTTTATTCTAATTCTAGGGCTTTTTTATTTTCGAAGTCGCCTCCTCCCTGCTCCGCGCCTCCCCCACGACTGCATTTCTGTCCTTGATGGCCATCTGCAAATTGAACTCTCGGATGTTCTTCGGTGTTGCTCGGTATGTGTTCGCTGTACGAACCGATCGATGGTATGTAGAGATAATATATTATTTTTTCTTTTAATTTTTATCATAAATATGTCGGCTGAGTTATTATTTGAAAAAGATGTCTCTGAGGCGGCTGACTGACTGATATTTAGTTTCTTGCTGATGTCCACTAACTTATTATTAGGATAAATCTTGTGTCTGCGGACAGAAAACATCAATTTAAGTTTCAATAATTGTCGAGGGATATCAAGTGGAGGTCTTGTGCTTTGATTCAGAGACTGGTACTAGCGTCGGCTGATTTATTCTCGATGAAAGCTAACAAAACATCTGATAGGACCTGAGGGAGGTCGACTACCCCGCCCGTGAGATAGACCGGGCTGCACAGTTGGTACCCGGGCGTCTATAACAAAAGCGACGTATTTACAGAGCTTAGGGCTCGGCTAACCCCAGCGCTGCCGATGACTCTTGGTGTTCCAATAGCCAGCCCCGGATCTTCAATATTTTTAGGCAGGGCAAAATCTGAAAAATGCCGCCTCCACCGACTTTTCTTTCTTCTTTTATTTTCTTTCTCTTCTTTTGGGGGGGGGGGGGGGCGTCCATGCAACTACTCATTAAGGACATGTTGACACGACACCACTGATGGACATGGCGCCCCTACCGACTAAAACCACCACAGATTTTGACCGCAACCCTGCCAAGTACCGCCCTTGCGGGCCCGCGAACCCCCGCATTTGGCTCTAATAACGGTCTGGTAATAATATATGTTGGTAAACACTTTACACACAACACCGACTGGAAGCCAGACAGCTGATATCTCTCTCACGCAAGCTGCTAACGCGCGCGATAGGCGCGGTTCCACCTCTGTCATCTGGAAGACTTAGGAATTTTACTTGACCAATTACAGTATCAGCTGAGTAACCTTCCCCAATCTTCTAGCACCTTTCCCCTGACTACACACATTGCTCAAAAGAGACAGTAGCGCGTATAGAAGCCCTCTCTCCTGGCCAGGGTTATCATACAACAAGATGCCACCATGGCAATTTGTTAATAAAATAAAATACTTTTTGAATCAGTTCAAATAGATTAATGGCTTCTTAACATGATGAAGCAGAATTAACACCTGGAAGATGTTGCCTACGGTTGGTTAAGGTTTTTGTTTTTAGTATAGAGTGACAAGACGAACAGGACACAAGTATTCCTGACATGCCTGCCCAGAACAGCACAGTGACACAGTTGCTATTGGAACACGAAGAGTACAAATCATTACCTAGCACTACACTAGCACTACTTATTTCTCTGGAAACGTTGCCCTTAAGCCTGAGCAGGGCCGTCTTAAGTCTATTCTGCGCCGGGGTGCGGGACTCAGCCTGCGCCCTCGTTTTGTATACACCGCAGCGTGGCACGCTACGTGCCAATGCTTTCCAGTGCCCAGTGCCCAGGGATTTAGAGGTGTGGAGGCTTCGGGGCAGAACACCCCCCCCCCCCTCCTGGGTTACAAAAACCCGGACTACAACTGGATTGATGCTTTTTAGTGCCAGTTTCTATTTTTTCCAGTAAGCAATTCAGCGCTGGTTTCGATAGCTGGACTCGAATAATGTAAACCGGGTAGTACATCAATTTTGGATTCTATACTTACAATGGCTAAGTTTGTCAGTCTGTCTTGGGTCATGGTTGAACGAAGATAAGAAAAGGATTATTAATATGAAAAAACCGCATCGAAATCGGCCCATCCGTTGAGCTCTGCAGTGCCGTAGACAGATACACACAGAGACAGATACACAGAGAGACAGACCTGTATGCGTGTCTGTCTGATGGACAGACAGGCTTCGACGTCAAACTTATAACACCTCTTTTCTTGGTCGGGGGTTAAAAACCACAGTAACTGTGCCATCAAGTGGTCAAGTAGGAGTTAAAATATTGCAAAAAAACTGCGAAGTTCGAAAAAAGTTATAAACTTTGAAAGACTTATTTTCAGAAACTATTGGATATACAGAGACAACTTTAGTATCGTATTGTAGGAAATTTAGTCTACTTTATCAATGCCATAAGAAAGTTTTTTTAGAAACTAGTCGTTTAGGGTTATAATCGCGAAAATATGAAAAATAAACGATTTTCGCGGTTTTTTCGATTTTTGACAAAGCTGCATTCGCCGCTCGAGGTCACAAACTTGTATTTAACATTAGGTCAACATCATAAACAAGTCTGCAAAAAATCAGATCTATCGGATTTAACGCTTACTACTCCATACTTTCAGGCGACAAAGTTACTGGACTATTAAGTGGGAGCGCCCGGACGGCTATGTCAAAGAACGCAACAGACGCACAGGTGCCGCGCCGCGCGCTTATTTCAAATGAATTTACACTCTATTGACTTAGAGATCATTTTGCTTAAAAAGTGCGGGCGACCGGGCGGCGACGTGTCAAACGTACATTCATACATACACTCTCTTTGGATTAGAGATTTTGCTGTGCACGTGTCGTTTTAAATAAAATTGTTATTTGTGTAGTGTAGTAATGCGGTATGACAAGCACCGAAAGCGTAATAAAAGTAAAAAAAATATTATTGCTGATGACTATTTTTTTTTGCTTGCGCCTTGCTCATACATATTTGTCTTAAGTAACAGTTGCATAAAACTGTGCAATAGCGTTAAGTTCAATGAAATATCCAAAAATTCAGCGCTCGACAGGCGCCCCCGGGCGCTCCGCGCCCGGGTGCACCGCACCCCTTGCACCCCCTGGGAAAGACGGCCCTGAGCCTGAGCACAGTAATGTTTGTAAACTTCTGCTTGACAGCAGAATAACTGGCAAAGGTGTTGTACTTCCCCAGGCGGACTCTGCAAAGAGCGCTAAAATGACCACTACTAAACTAAAATGAGCCAAACATGGCACGGACTCAGTGGCGTAGCGTGCCTTGGCGGGGCCCCGTATAAAAATTTTTTTGGGGGTAAAGATTATGAAGGGTAATGATTACTCACAAAAGAAAAAAAAATGTTTACTTACATAAACTTAAAAAAATAATGTCGAAATTATCTATCTGTCTCTGTTTTCAGTTTTTTTAGAAACAATCCATATTAAATATTTTAGGTACCATACTGGCCTTTTTAATAGCTGATGATAACTTCAGTTTTTCTAAAATTTCTGCTTCTATGGGCAATAGTGACAGGTCTGACAGGCTATCATGTCCCTTTGAAGTTCTTAGGTAACTTTTTGTAAGTTTAAAATTAGAAAAAATTAAAAATTGGTAAGTTTTTTTGATTTTGCTTACGCACGTGGGGGCCCCCGTGACTCGGGGGCCCCGTATAATTGATACGGCATATACGGCGGTAGCTACGCCCCTGCACGGACTCAACCAGCTCATTCCTTTTTGTTATTTTGCTTGGCTTGTGTTCTATTGTTGATATCCAATATCTAAATTATCAACTGCCAAATGAAAAAAAAGGGTTGATAAATGTTCTTAATAGGCCCACTGCCACCTGTTTTGTCGCCCGAGTGCAGTACAACTTCAATAGTTGTAAAACGCATTCGACCTTCGGGCTCTGGCACCACCATTGAAGGGAAATTTTTATTTTTGCTCATCACTATACCGAACGATTTTATGAATTAAATAAAGTGGCCAAGTGCGAG
The DNA here is from genome assembly GCA_963693475.1 of Ectropis crepuscularia. Classification (NCBI taxonomy): domain Eukaryota; kingdom Metazoa; phylum Arthropoda; class Insecta; order Lepidoptera; family Geometridae; genus Ectropis; species Ectropis crepuscularia. Next base: position 24,666,883 of record OY856338.1, read on the forward strand.
TTGGACTCGCCCATGAAGGGTTCCGTTGCAGCAAGTAACATAATATACATAGTACACAAACATAGTTCTTGTAGTTCGTTGTAACTTTGATCGAAGTTTCAATAATAGTGTATTTATGACGTACTAAAAAAAAACTACTTATCAGATCGAGTTCAACTAATTTTCGTTGGTAGTTTAGATGGTAATGTACATCATATATTTTTTTTAGATTTTTCATTCTTTTACTTTAGAAGTTAGAGGGGGAACACACACATTTTACCACTTTGGAAGTGTCTCTCGCGCAAATTATTCAGAGTAGACGAAAATGATTTAAGAAACCTCAACATCATTTTTAGAGACCTATCGATAGACACCTCACACGTGTAGGTTTCACGAAAAAAATTTTTTTGAGTTTCAGTTCTCAGTATGGGGGGCAACCCTTATTTATCTTTTTTTTTATTTTTTTTGTTCAAATATTAATGCGGTTCACAGAATTATTATCAACTGAGTAAAAGTAAACCAATTAAATAAATGTAAGAATTTATATTGACAACTGTTCGATCTTTCCCATACAAAATTTCACAAAGGAATGCTCTTCAACGGCTTAGCTCCATCTACTTATAGCGCCAACCTCTCTAAAACTCTTTTGAGATGGCGGGTAGAAGGGAATGGTATCCCACCGGCGCCCTCTACACTAAATGACACATATTTAGACTCAAATCCCAGTATTAAATATAATACTATAGTGAAATACACGGTAAACAAAATAGAGGTGATAACACGGCCCTCCTGCGCACGCTGCCAACCTTGGCAGTGTCACAGTCTGGTGTAGTTGCTGTGAACAAAATACACAATTTTATCAAAGTTAATTTTACTCTTCCAGTATTATCCACTTAAGATGAGTAACTTTCCCAAGCAGTTGCGCTGTCACATTGTCGCAACTCAAGGTACGTCATTACATTACCACAAATTCCATAAATCCACTTAAAATGAGTAATGAATAGCTTTCCCAAGCAGTTGCGCGCTGTCTCATTGTCGCAACTCGAGGTACGTCACTACATTAACCACATTCTCCATAAATCTCAAACATACACCTTTCCCTAGCTGCCGCCTGGTAACTCTAGATACGCGGCATTAAAGTCATAGTCAAAGTCAAAGTCAAAGTTCATTATGTTCACTCTTAATGCTTTCTCTAGCAGTTACACTCCTAGGCAGACACAAGGTACGTCAGTTTATGTCCAAGGTATTACGGTTTCACACTAACGCTTACTTTGTCAATGGATCGAAGCCATTGCACTTCACTACGTTATTCAAACGTTAACTCATCAGCAATCAATCATAATACCTGACAACATCCTAGAGCCATTGCACTGCTCGATTGGGTTTGACTTTCAATTACATATATCTCCAAGTCTACTAATCGTACCTATTCAAGGTTTCATATTTTTCTCACATATTTATGGCCTTCTATGTAGTTTTTTTAAACGCTCCTAAGTGATATTTATAGCGAATTAAAGGGTCTCATTTTTTTAAACAATACCAAAACAATTCATTGGTAACGTACATAGCTCGGCATCATCTGACTAAAATCTTTCTAATTTCAACCATAAGGGTATCTTATAACTGCACTGAATGTAACCACTTTGTAACCCAACTACGGTAACCAAATTCAAATCAAAGATGTAACACTTTCTATTACTGTATTATGTTTTAAAATGCATGACCTTTTTCAAACAGTTTCCCTGAAAGATATTTAAACCAATATCCAACTGATTTACACTTTTTATCTATGGTTGCTGTGCCTCGCAACAACTCTTCCACAAAATAAGCTATTCTCATAAAGTTTCGTAAAACAGTATCCACAAACTTAAAAAAAAACCGAAGATGTTTCATTTTACGAAATGTTCTGATTGTAGTTCCCGGAATTGAAGATTATTTTACTCTCACACGATAGTACCCCCTTATGAGATAATAATCAACAGTTGTTACTTGTGAGTGATTCGGAAAAATTTCAATTGAAATGCAATGTTAAAAATAATTTCAATCAAAGTAAATCGTAATATTAAACTGTAGCTTACTCACGTGTACATTACGCACTCTTAACCACTGATAAAAGAATAACATTTCTGTAACTGCGGGCGACGCTTGCTTTTCCGTTTTTTTCTCATCACCGTTGTGATTTCCGGGCATGGTGTTCATAGCACTTCTGATATTATCAACTGAGTAAAAGTAAACCAATTAAATAAATGTAAGAATTTATATTGACAACTGTTCGATCTTTCCCATACAAAATTTCACAAAGGAATGCTCTTCAACGGCTTAGCTCCATCTACTTATAGCGCCAACCTCTCTAAAACTCTTTTGAGATGGCGGGTAGAAGGGAATGGTATCCCACCGGCGCCCTCTACACTAAATGACACATATTTAGACTCAAATCCCAGTATTAAATATAATACTATAGTGAAATACACGGTAAACAAAATAGAGGTGATAACAGAATACATCTACTTACCAAGTTTCAACAGTGTAGTTCTCATAGTTTCGGCAAAAAGTGGCTGTGACATACGGACGGACAGACAGACAGACATGACGAATCTATAAGGGTTCCGTTTTTACGTTTTACGGAACCCTAAAAATTGGCACGAAACAAATAAAAGTTTGTTCTAATTCTAAATTTCAAATTCCACGGGGGTAAAATAGGGGTTCAAATGGGGGGTAGGTAAATGTTTATTTGGAAGTTTACAAATGTTGAAGATAAAATCATGAACCTTTGTATCGAGACACTAGACGCGAAGCAAATACAAGTTTGTTGTAGTAGTTTTGTATTTTTTTACTGTACGGGGGTGAAACAGGGATTGAAATGATTGATGAAATTTCGTCAGTGTTGAAAATAAAACCATGCAATTTTGCAACTGGACACTTGATATCCATACCAATATTATAAATATGAAAATAACTCTGTCTATTACGCTTTGACGCTTTTCGCCTGGACTATTGAACCGATTTTGATGTAATTTGGTGTACAGATAGACTAGACTCAGGAAAGAACAAGTTTGACTTTTTATCACAGAAAAAGAGTTGAAGGGGTGGAAATGACGAATAAAAGCTTAGGTACAAGGATTTTTGCCATGTTGAAAATAACCCCTTAAATTTTGCAACTAGACACTTGAAATTCATAGTACCTACTATTCACAGATTACAGAAATAAATCTGTGGTACTATTATATAATTATAAATGTGAAAGTAACTCTGTCTGTTTGTCTGGTACGCTTCAATGGTTAAACCACTGAACCAATTTTGATAAAATTGTAGAAACATGTTTCAAAATAAGCTGGTTTTCGTAAACGTACATTTGTATGTACAAATACTGCCTCAGTTCGCGGGGACGAAGTCGAGGGTAAAAGCTAGTAATAAATAAATAAGCAAATTATTTTTGGCTATGTAGGTAGGTATGTAAAAGTTCTAATGCGTGCAGCGTGCACATTGTGTAAATAAATGCATAAATTTTATAAGATATACTAGCTGCCCGTTCCGGCTTCGCTCGGACATAACCTAGACACTGTCTGCAGCGCCATCTGCCGTGCTTTTTTGTGAATTTAAACCATCTTCACACAAAAAAAACATTCAAATCGGTCCCGTCGTTTAGGAGTTCACTGTCAAATGATTAAATTACTAAAATGGCTATAAAAAAACAGGGGTTAGTGGTAAAAAGGTAAAAATTTAGGGTTGTATGTATTTTTAACGCCACATTATAAAAAAAAACAAAAACAAAAAAATTTGACCAAAAATTTAAAAAAAAATGTTTGGGGTGAACAACCCCTAACACTTAGGGGTATAAAAAATAGCTAGTAGCCGATTCTCATACCTACAGAATATGCATATAAAATTTGGTAAAAATCAGTAAAGCCGTTTCGGAGGAGTAAGGAAACAAACACTGTGACACGAGAATTTTATATATAAGACTAGCTGACCCCGCAAACGTTGTTTTGCCTTAGTGAACAACCCTTGTCACTTAGGGGTATGAAAAATAGCTAGTAGCCGATTCTCATACCTACAGAATATGCATATAAAATTTGGTTAAAATCAGTAAAGCCGTTTCGGAGGTGTAAGGAAACAAACACTGTGACACGAGAATTTTATATATAAGATTTAATAATAGAACATCGTGTAAATGTTTCATTAACAATGAAAATATTCTGAATTGATATACATACATCGTCATCCCAGTCTAAATAAATAAACCTAAAACACTCAAGTCAGCTTCTTTGATTTTCTACTTTTTTAATTTACCCTTGCCTTTTTTATTCTGGTTAAGGCGCACTTTCAGTATTGGCACAGGTTCAGGTTCGGGCGGAGGGGAAGGAGGAAGAGCCCTATTCGGCCACAATCTCCTGACATAATCTGCCATCATTTCCACATTAATCTTTTTATTCTTAGGAGGACTCGGAGCTGCGAAAGCATCTGCTATTGCATTAATTAGATCTGTGTCCAAGGGCGCCCCAGAAGCACGGACTAGGGTTGTAAAATCTTTTGCTGTTACCACAAGAACATCGTCTTTAATCAACTGCAAAACGATCAACGCTATATCTATCGGACACTTTTTAACTTTTTTCGACTTCGTCGATAAGTAATCTGCTCTTTTAAGGACTATTTCCCTCATATCTGTTCCTACACCTTTAAATGAAGAAACTACTCCACCGTATGTCACTTGAAATGTTCGCCTTAGCTTTATCCGTTTAATCTCTTTTAGTATTTCCAAAAACTCATTGTTTACAAAAATACTTTCCAATAGAAGATTCTGTAAGCGGACGCTTGACGATTTCATTCTCAGCAAAATATTTAAAGCATCAGGCGGAGTAAGCGGATTAAAGGATAAATCCAAAGTTATCAAATTACGCGCTTTATTTATGTTCGCAATTAAATTAGTTACAGCCTCACCAGTAAGCCTATTGTTACTTAAATTGAGATACCTCAAGTTTGGGGCTTTCATTAGTAATTTAATAGCAGTTCCTATCCGAGAACCCGTAAGAGCACACCAAGATAAGTCAACTTCTAGAATAGTCTCGATTTCACCTAGTTTTGCTAGTAAAGAAAACGTCGGCCCGGGTGAGATGAAGCTATTCCATGAAAAATCCAATTTCTTAAATATAGAACTTGTGTCAAATGATCCAGCCAAAGCAGTCGTTCCGTGCGCTTCGATATTGTTGTAACTCAAATACAGTTCCTGAACTTCCAAGCCCCGTGTTAATGAATCTGCAATATGTACTGCACCAGCGTCCCTCAAATCGTTTTTGTTCAAATTCAAAATCTTCAATGTTCGGTTACGGACTAGTCCATCTAACAATCTTTTTACTCCACTCGCTTTTATTTTACACCCGGATAGATTTAGAACTTCTAATGACACATTATACGCTAACATATCTCCTAAATGATAACAAGCATCATCTGACAAGAAGCTATCAGTTAAATTCAAAACTGTTACGATGTTGTTATCCATCAAAGCCATTGCCATTGCACGAACTCCTTTGGGATCGACACAATAATAACTTAAATTTATTTCTTCGTTAAGAAGACCACTATGAAATACTTTTACCGGTGCTTGCCCCATCTCTTTGCAAGTTGCTATGTATAAATCTTGGCCATTAGCTGCGTAAGTTATTGGCTTCTCTGGTAAAAGTAAAGCGTCCTGGATGCCAGGGTCCGTAACGGCAGGATAGTTATAATACAAGTGCTGAAGTATAGAGCTCTGGGATGCAACTATGTACTTGGCACACACTTCACCACTGCCTGGTGTATACACGCCTTGGCCATACAATATCTTTTTCTGGTTTACTTCTGGTATTTCAATGGCTAATGAAGACCAATCATCCATTGGCGGATCTTCAGAACTTTCGAACTCTACTGCTTCAAAAATTGTTGTAGTTTCTTCAGAACAATATTCTTCGGAGTCCCAAGACATTTTTAATGATTATGATTTTTAACAAATAGTGAAAACGGTATTATTAACTGTTTTATGGAATATTTAAATAGTATGGACAAAAATTTCAAAAGATTTGGACGCTTCGAGGTGACAATTATAGGTATTCAAATAGGTAGTAAATATGACTAGAAATCCATGTGGTCTTTAGGTACGTTTCTTATACCATTGTATTTACTGTCACTTATTTTGTCGCACCATAACTGATTATTTTTGGTAGGTAAAAAAAGTCATGTAGTAAGTATAAGTTAATAAAGTCAGGGGAAATTACACATGTAGATACATCTATAGGTAGGTAGGTACTAAAATAAGCCTACCTTATCTTAGAGTAAAGTAAAGCTTGAAAATTATGAACTAGAAAGGCCCTACTACTTACTTTATTACTTATGTACCAAAAATGCTCTACTTATAGGTGCCTAGTACCCTTCCTAGTACCTCTACAAATGCCTATGAATAGGTACAACCTTCCACACGAACCATAATTATTATGATTAAAAAACAAGGTTTTCAGATGATAACAGGTTGCGGTTCGTTGTTACAGAGTCATCTAGTAGCTTAATATGAAAATGGCAACGTGGTAGTGCCATCTAGCAGGGAATAGCTTAACTATATTTTCAAGGTTCCTATCTTGAAGATGGTGTCTGTATGGAAAAATAGTTAGCACGTCTCTATGACCAAGGATAGTTTTTTTTTATCCGTTGTCTCTGGTTCAACGTTCCACAAATCATCTACCGTCGTTTTTTTGGAATACAAGCATTAAAAGGAGAAAAAGTTTGTTTATTTTGGAAACTATTTTTACCCATAATATTTTATATTTTTGCAACATTAGATCAATTTATATATGCTTATTACAAACATAAATAATTTAAATATACAATTAATCAAAAATACAGAAAAATACGTTCAATAACCAAGGCACTGAGAGCACATTAACGCCTGTGTCGGTTTTGCTGTATCTCAATCCGCATTGTTTCCATCATAATGATATGAAAGTATGATAATTATATTAATTCCATGACAAAGTTAAGCCACGAATAAGCTGCGATTACGGTGTAATAATCATCAAAGGCTATTTTGTGTATAATTGATGTAAGTATCTAGAGTTAATTATGGGTTCGATAAAAAAAAGAAAAAAAGCTAGACTCGTCATGAAATCTGATGATTAATTATTTATTAAATAAAAATTAAACCAGAGGTTCTAAGTATTTAATAAGAAGTTATTTCATTTTTAAATGTAAAATAAGCTATCTACCTGAAAACGTAAAAACTAGCATCTCTTTTTATCGTCTCATGTCATGCTAAAAGTTTGTAATGGATTATCTGTTGCTGCGACCAAACAAAATTCAGCAAAATTATTGAATTCAACATGGATGATCAGTGCTTCAATTCTTTTGAAAATGGTTTTGTACTTTTAAATGTGAATTGTGAAACGAATGAAGTGGTTTTTCCGAGATATTAGAAAACAGTGCAACTTCGTTTGTGGACTGTGTACTATTTAGTCGTTACTTTGTTGATTAGTTTCATGAGTTAGATTGTGTTTAGTTTCTTCATTCATTGTTGTTACAGCTAGGAGCAGGTGAGGTGATAAAATTATGATTTTATCAAAGAAAAAATGAATGAATTGATGAAAGCCGGCACTTTGTAAACCTTCATCAATGAACGGATATATTTATTATCGGTAATTATGATGGAAGCTGTACTTACATCATTAAGTCACACAGCATTATATCCATCTGTTTTAGCTTCAAATTGTATTTGCTCAAGATAGCGATAGCGGTTAGCGGCCTAGCGACGCATCAAATAAAAGTATCATTCGTTAGACTAAGTCTTTTGGTTTCTGAAACATCTGTTGCATATGACAAATTGTTGGAATATTGATTTTTTCAGACATATTGTAGATGCGAAAAAAGTCATGTTCAGTCATAATTTCATTTCAAATTACATTAGTGTGGAATATTATCTTCCATAACAGTTGCTATTATTCAACATAACCACAAGCACTTGCCTGTATTCAAGAAACATATGCTCTTGTTTCATGTGTTATGTATCTTTATCTTTACCTATATTATCATTGGGTGTTTTACATTTCCATTCCTGTTCAGCATTATAATTATATAAAATAATGTTGTTTATGGGTATTTCTACTCAACCTTATTTTACAATAATAGGTTTGCGACTGCCATCTTGCTTGATGTGAGCCAACAATGAGTTCTATGATGGTGTGTCTAAAAAAAAAAGATTCACTCTCGAAGTGAAGACACCTAAATTGTAACCATTGGGGAAAATCCCACTTGGGCAATGCTTTTTACATCTTAGTTCTTATTATGAAAGTAGAATAAAACCTCTTAAGATTTTTGAAACATCAACTATTATTATTACATGTTAGTAGTTATATATAATACCTGTACCTGTCCCAGAACTCAACATCAAGCAGGCACGGGGTGGGTTGCTTGTGTAGGTCATTTGTTATTCCCAATAGATATTTTGGTTCCTTCGAGTCAATTAATTACTCTTTCAAGGTAAACACCCATTGTAGACATTGCTTAACATAAAGCAAGGCAATGGTGGCTTGAGTCAATCAATGTTATAAAAGGAGTAAATATCCTGAGCAAAGTTCAATTGAATGCTATTTTACTTTCATTGCTGGACTACAAACATTTCTACAAATGCAGTTATTATCATATTCAATCATTTACATATTTGTTAAAAATAAAGTTGTTTGATTTTAAAATAATATTAATAACAAATGGGTGTTAAAAAAGATCATTAACTGCATCATAGCTTTACATCATCTGAGGGCATCAAGAATAAGCCCATCAATAAAAAAAACTATCTGCAAGTATGTAGGTATGTATATATTCCGCGAAGTGGTCCATTTACCTGTAGTTTTTTTAAATGTATAAAATGAGGAGAAAGTATGCCATGATCCATAATGTATTGGTGTGTTGTGTTTGTGTCCATGCACCAAAGTGTATTGTACAGATGTATTATCTGTCTATTCCTGAAAGGTAGCAAGCAAAGTTTACTATTTCTTGTTCTTGCCTCAAATCACATACAGTAGAATTCACTTATAACGACTCCGATTGTAACTTCTAATCGCTTTTAGCGACGATAATGTTTTCTCAAGTTACGTTTCATAGTTAGGTACTAAGAAAATGTTTTAGCGACGATAATGTTTTCTCAAGTTACGTTTCATAGTTAGGTACTAAGAAAATGTATCCATTTAATACGACTCCGGTTTAAGCGACGAGCTGCTTATAGCGACTATTATTCGTCCGGTTAAAACGACATGCAATATATTGTTTACATAACCTACGCAACAATACCTCAGTACCCCGCCCCCGCCCTTCAGCTCTCCTTATTAGCGTGTCAATTACAGTTAGTGTTTGTCACTTGTTATGACAAGTTCTTAATGCTCAACAAAATGAGTTCCGTGAAGCAAAAGTGTTTTACAATTAAAGAAAAAAGTGCAATATTACACCGATTTGAATCCGGCGAATTTAATCCAACCCTTCCAAAAGAGTATGGGGTCATTCCATGAAAAACGCTACTCAAGGTGAAAAATGAATATCGTCTTTTTGCATTAAATTTGATGAAATTTGAAAGAAAACATTCCAAATTATAACGTACTGAAACAGAGTATATTATATGTATGAGTAAATATGTATAAAAAGATTTTATTTTATTTTTTTGCATCATTACTACATTTTTTTAAAGAAGTTTGTGATTTAGCAGTTATATTACAGAAGACTTTTAGTAGTTACGTTTATTTGTCCCTCGTCTCTTTTTAAGAAACTTTTTAAGTTTTGATAACTCAGAATTCATTGTAATTATCTCTATTTGTATTTTTTTTTAATTTGTAGTACCTAGAAGCTTAAAAACACCCCATAAAATATTGATTTTCGTACTCGTAACACCCGAAACGAAACCGCGGTAACACCCGAAACAAATAATAAAATAAAAAAATAATAGTAAAACGTTGTTTGTGAAAATGATTGTCATATATGGTTAGTAAATATTATACTTTTGCAGGCCTGAAAGTTTTAGGAATGGTTCCCTAAGAAAATTCGCAGATTTTTTAACATATCTAAAAATACTCAGAACATAGAGAACAATCGTGTAACACCCGAAACGCACACTTTTCGACTTAAAAAGCCATGTTTCGATGTGCGTAACTATAATCATATTACAATTTAGATAATACAACTAAAACGCATAGATTTAAACACTTTTATTGTTAAAATATTATTGCAAAGTACAAAAAAAATAAACTTTTGTCGTACAAATGTAACACCCGAAACGATGGAATGACCCTATGGCGTATCTCATTCTACAATATCAACAATAAAGCAGAATAAAGATAAGATTGAGTCGCTATTTAATGCCAATGTTTTAAAATGCAAACGTGTAAGGACTTCTACTTACCAGCAGGTGGATAAGGCATTGTTACAGTGGTACAGTACCTTTAAAAACTTGGTAGCTCTCTGTAGTTGTGCAGACATCCTACCTTATATTTTTTATGAATATACAATCTACTGTATAATTGTATCCTATTTTCACTGCTGTCTTGATACACCCATAATCTAGAAAAGTATAATGGATGTTATTGTCTGTCAAATCGATTTTCGCCGATCTGCTATGCTAATCCCTAACGTGATTGAGATTTTGGTTTTTCTTGTTAACATTAGTCTATAAAATAAAAGGGTTTATTGTTAAGTGATATGCCTTAGATTTCATAGATATTATATACTAGCGACCCACCCTGGCTTCACATGGTTTTAATTGGATACCGATTAATGCTGTTTTGCACAAAATCACTTCATTAATAAGCCATTATTTCTCATAAAAAGTAAAGGATAAAAAATGGTTATTGTGGGCTATCCCAAAGAGATAGACATGTACCATCGCAGACTTTTTATAGAAATACAATACTGCTGTATATTATTTTGATCTATCTCATAGGATTCAGCCAGCGTTTGCAATGTAAGCACCATAATGTGTTAAATAAAAAATTATCAGTGTTTCTCTATTAAATAATACATGTATTATACACTAGCTGACCCGGTACCCGGTACCCGGTGGAACTTCGTACCACCATATATTTTTTTGTCTACATTTTCAATTGTACAAATCTTATCCCGAATTTGTTTATTTATTTATTTAATAATAGGCGAGCAGCATTAGCTGATATGCCTATATCTGAGTGTTGAAATATGTAACAAAAATTATAGGTAATTGTCTGTCAAAATTATATTGTCCTTTGCTATCCATTTGTCAAGTTTGTTCTTGAAAGAGTTACTGCTTTTTTTTTGTTGATTTTGCCGAAATAACATCCTCAGTACATTGTAAACCACTCTGTTGCTGAGGATGTGATGTGCAGTGTTTGTCAGTGATGGTGAATGGGATAACTGGGACTTATGACGCCGACTGTCTCTCTTATGCTCCTTCAATCTGTACAGCAGGTTCCTTATGTGGGGGAGGTTATAAAATCCATTAATTACTTTAAATGTTTCGATCAAGTCTCTCCATAACCGTCTCTCTTCCAATGTAGTGAGACGTAGGGCTTTCAACCTGTCTGTGTAAGATTTACGTCGAAGGGCGTATGGCCATTTTGTCGCTTTTCTTTGCACACTTTCAAGTAAATCAATATCTTTTTTGAAGTAGGGGCTCCAAATTTGATAACCATATTCTAATAGCGGCCTCACATAAGTTTTATATATTTTAAGAAACATTTCTACAGTTATAGAGGGGGGGGGGGCTTTTTGGGGGAGGTCTTTTTGCTGATTCACTGAAGATAAAGCAACACCATTGAGATAATAGGTGGCTAGTGGCTTATTTTTGCCCAGATGTAAGACCCCACACTTCGCAACATTCAAATTAACAACCCAGTCCATGGTTCAGTCTTGCACTAGATCTAGATCCTTCTGGAGACGCCCAGAACTGACCAGTGGGTTTGCAAAAAATTTATCATCATCATCATGCGAAGAAGGCAGATTGGCTTTCAATTGTTTCAATTAGATCAGTTATGTAAATCCCAAAAAGTTGTGGAGCGGTCACCGATCTTTGAGGCACACCACTGGACACATTCCTGTGCTGTGATAGGGAATCCCGGACTCGAACTTGAAAAGTTCTTCCAATCAAGTATTGCTCTATCCATTTCAGTAGCCTGCCACGTATGCCATAATGTTCTAATTTCACCAAGAGACGCTGATGAGGGACTCTATCAAAAGCTCGCTGAAAATCTAAATAAATGTCCACTGGACTCCGTCCGTCGACTTCATTACTCCAAGTATGGACACACTCTAGCAAGTTGGTGATAGTGGATCTTTTACGACAAAACCATGCTGCTTGGTAGATATAATACAATGCCTATTGAGAAAGACTGTCAACTGTCTATTTACAATCTTTTCCATTATTTTAACTACAATACTAGTAAGGGTTATGGGTCTATAATTCTCTGGATGCATTTTGTCCCCCTTCTTAAATATGGGAGTGACCACAGAATGCTTCCAATCCTGTGGCAGCTGTCCAGCTTCGAAAGACGCGTTCATCAGGGCTGAGAGAGCAGGGGCAAGTGTGTGAGCACAATTTTTTAAAACACACACTGGAAACTGATCCGGACCCGGAGATGACTGTGTGTTAAAACTTTTAATTGTTTTTATCACATCCAATTCAGAGAAAGTTATGTCACATAAGCTATCATTTACACGTGGAACAGATGAAATTATCACGCACTAGAATCTAGGGTAAGTTCATAAATGAGCTTTTTCAAATTCATCAGCGAAAGCATCAACTATCTCACAAGGTTGGGTAACAAGGTCTCCATTGTGATTCCTAATTGCCGGAGGAATGCTAACTTTTGACATAGTACATCGTCTCATGTGGGAGTAGAAAGCTTTATCACCCTTATTGAGAATTTTAGATTCATAACTGCTCCTTTGTTGTCTGCACAGTGCAACACATCTGTTGCTCACCTCTCTAAACTTCTGATAGTCATCTACATTCATAGAAGTCCTGTACTTCCCCCACAATGCTTTTTTCTCAGAGATCAATTTAAGGACACTAACATCAATCCATGGTTTATTTTTTGGCTTGGTGATTACTTGCCGCAATGGAGCATGGCTATCAGTAGTGATGTTAATTGCATTTAAAATACCATTCCACAGTTGTTCAGGACTGTTCGCTATATCTATCATTTATTTATTTATTGAATAATAGGCGAGCAGCATTAGCTGATATGCCTATATCTCAGTGTTGAAATAACAAATTATAGGTAATTGTCTGTTAAAATGATTTTGTCTTTAACTATCCATTTGTCCAATCTGTTCTTGAAAGAGTTTAATGACTTTGCTGAAATAACATCCTCAGGCAACCTGTTCCAGTTGTAAACCACTCTGTTGCTGAGGATGTGATGTGCAGTGTTTGTCAGTGATGGTGCGTGGGACAACTGGGACTTATGACGCCGACTGTCTCTCTTATGCTCCTTTAATCTGTACAGGTTCTTTATGTGAGGGAGGTTATAAAATCCATTCAGTATTTTAAATGTTTCGATCAAGTCTCCTCGTAACCGTCTCTCTTCCAATGTAGTGAGGTGTAGGGCTTTTAATCTGTCCGTGTAGGATTTACGTCGAAGGGCATATGGCCATTTTGTCGCTTTTCTTTGCACACTTTCAAGCAAATCAATATCTTTTTTGAAGTAGGGGCTCCAGACTTGATAACCATATTCTAGTAGCGGCCTCACATAAGTTTTATATATTTTAAGAAACATCTCTACAGTTATAGATTGAAAGGATCCACGAATGACATAAAGAAAAGAGTTTGCTTTCTTAACTATTGCAGAAATATGTTCTTCCCATTTTAAATTTGATGTAATTATAACACCAAGGTCTTTTTGCTGATTCACTGAGGACAAAGCAACACCATTGAGATAATAGGTTATTAGTGGGTTATTCTTGCCGAGATGTAAGACCCCACACTTTCCAACATTCAAACTGACAACCCAATCCATGGTCCATACTTGCACTTGATCTAGATCCCTTTGGAGCCGTCCAGAACTAACCAATGGGTTTGCAAAAAATTTACTATCATCAGCAAAGAAGGCAGATTGACTTTCAATTGTTTCAATTAAATCAGTTATGTAGATCCCAAAGAGTTGAGGAGCAGTCACCGATCCTTGAGGCACACCACTGAACACGTTCCTGTGCTGTGACAGGGAATTTCCAACTCGAACTTGAAAAGTTCTGCCAGTCAAGTAATGCTCTATCCATTTGAGCAGCCTCCCACGTATACCATAATGGTCTAATTTCATCAGGAGACGCTGATGAGGGACTCTATCAAAAGCTCGCTGAAAATCTAAATAAATAATGTCCACTGGATTTCGTCCGTCCACTTCTTTACTCCAAGTATGGACACACTCTAGCAAGTTGGTGATAGTGGATCTTTTCTCAACAAAACCGTGCTGTTTTGTAGATATGATACAATGTCTATTAAGGAACAGTGTCAGCTGCCTATTTACAATTTTTTCCATTATCTTAACTACAACACTAGTAAGGCTTATAGGTCTATAATTCTCTGGATGCATTTTGTCCCCCTTCTTAAATATGGGAGTGACCACAGAGTGCTTCCAATCTTGTGGTAGTTGTCCAGCTTCAAAGGATGCATTCATCAGAACCGAGAGAGCAGGGGCAAGTGTGTGAGCACAATTTTTTAAAACGCAGACTGGAAGCTGATCTGGACCTGGAGATGACTGAGTGTTAAAATTTTTAAGAGTTTTTATTACATCTGATTCAGAAAAGGATATGTCACACAAGCTATCATTTACACGTGGAATAGATGAAACTGTCATACCAGGATCAAGAGTAGGTTCATTTGAATAAGCTTTTACAAATTCATCGGCGAAAGCATCAGCTATCTCACAAGGTTGGGTAACAAGGTCTCCATTGTGATTCCTAATTGCCGGAGGAATGCTAACTTTTGACATAGTACATCGTCTCATGTGGGAGTAGAAAGCTTTGTCACCCTTACTGAGAATTTTAGTTTCATAACTGCTCCGTTGTTTTCTGCATAGTGCAACACATCTGTTGTTCACCTCTCTAAACTTGTGATAGTCATCTACACTCATAGAAGCTCTGTACTTGACCCATAGTGCTTTTTTCTCAGAAATCAATTTAAGAACATTATTATCAATCCATGGCTTGTTTTTTGGCTTGGATGTTACTTGCCTCAATGGGGCATGTTTATCAGTGGTGATGTTGATTGCATTTAAAATACCACTCCATAGTTGCTCAGGGTCATTAGATATAGATATCATTTCCAAATTGTTGCTAAGTTCAGTGTTAAAGATGTCATAATCAATACAATTGTAGTTCCTTCTTAGCCTAGGTATAGAATTTTCTTTACGTGTTAAGCATTGAATGGTAAAATGTAACACTGAGTGGTCACTTTTTCCTATGGGAGGCAAGTGAGAGACATCATGTATAAGAGTGTCCTCATTCACTAAGATAAGATCTAACATTGATGCCTGCTGATTAACTTGGTGTCTAGTAGGACTTTTTACTAATTGATGCAGATTACTGGATAAATACATGTCGACAAAAAGATCTTCAGGTTTGGAAATCTGGTCACTACTACGATGTTGAGTTACAGTGATAGGCCATTTTAAGTGTCTATAGTTAAAGTCCCCAGCTATCACTACAGTGTTATGCTGAGAGGCAGATAAAAGATTCTGCATTAATTTGTTATCACGAATCTTCCAAGTCACTTCCTCTGTATCATCTGAGCGATAAACCCCAACAACCAAAAAATGATTAGATCCATATTGAATATCAATGTAAAGTGCTTCCACCTCATCACACATGTATCTATGGTTCTTTCTCGCTACAATAGGAACACCACTCAATTGATCCCTCACATACACCGCTACACCGCCACCCCTCGTCTTACCTTCAGATTTAGCCTTTTTGTGTTTGCGGTCTAATCGAAATAAAGTGTAACTTGGTATATTATATGAGCTGTTACGGTCTTTAGAATTCAGCCAAGTTTCAGTGATTACAACCACTGATGGTTGGTAAGAGTTAACATGGGCCATAAAAAGGTCAAATTTGGGACGTAACGAGAAAAGGTTTGTGTACATTATAGTAAAGTCACTGTATGGATTTTTATTGCTAAAATTGATTAGTTTTTTGGAACAATTTTGGGAGTGCCCTTTATATATTTAATGGTTAAATTACTTTCCCCATTCTCCGTTCTATGCTTAAGTGCCTCACGTAGTTTGCCCAGCTCTGCCCTCTGTTCTGGTGTTTTGTCATCGTATATTCTTACCTCCCGGCTGGCCTTGCCCTTATTCTTCAATATGCAAAGAGCATCTTGTCGACTCTTGAGGATTACCTTCATAGGCCTCTGCTTCCCCGCCTCACGGCGACCGAGGCGTTGCACCGACACTACCTTATCGTCAAAATTGCCACCATTCGCATCGTGCAGAATTTTGTTCACACATTTTTCATCGAACAGCTTTCTAGTCTTGCCGTCATCAGCTGCACTTTCCTTAACACCAACCACTATCAGGTTATTTGCCCTCTTTTCACGTTCTAATAGCTCTTCAACAATAGAATTAGTGTTGGGAACTGCAACTGGCGACGATTGTGATGACAACGGCGACACTAATGACGTGCCATCCTGACCTCCCGACACGGGCACAGGTGTTGTATCCTGCCTACAGTTACGCGTCTCTAGCAGGAGCACCTTGATTTCTTCGACCTCCGCTTTCAGCCCGTCGTAGGACTTAATCAATTTCGGCACTTGGAAAAGGGCCTCCCTGCAGGGATCACACAGATAAAGAAGCGTACGTTTACCCTTCAGTCCCATGACGCGCGCTTCACTACTAGTGAGGTTACTACACTGCAAGCAGATGTGCCGCTTGCATCCATCACACTGCACATTGTTGTCATCATTATTTAAGTGGCTTTCACACTTAAAACACTGCATTTTGTACAGACGATTAACAAATTTGGACAAGAATACAAAAAATTTACAAGAAAAAACGGTTGCGATTTTTGTCACGATTTCCTTCAAACCAGAGATATAATTTCGCAAAAATTGAACACTTTGTACGATATTTAAGCAACAAGGAATTAGATAAACACTGATACAGTCCTTTAAAACCAATTTAACAATTTTTCGTCAAAATGTAAAATACGACGATATTTCAACACTTGTTTCTTCAACCGAGGGTAGACAGAAAAAAAAAAAAAAAAAAAAATTCCAAATTGTTGCTAAGGTCAGTGTTAAAATTGTCATAATCAATGCGATTGTAAATTGTGAATTGTTGTTTGGTGTGGTCATTGAAAAGTTGTGAGCATACATACATTTCGAAGATCCATTTTTAGGGGTTCCGTAAAACGAACTAACTGAACCCTTATGGGTTCGTCGTGTATGTCTATCTGTCCATCCATATGTCACATCCACTTTTTTCGAAACTACCTATAAGAACTATACTCTTGAAGCTTGGTAAGAGATGTATAATGTGAACTGCATTAAGTATTATATGAGACGAACTTCTTAGGATTCCATGGATTCACCGTGCGGGTGCCGGGTCCATCGTGTGGCAGAGAGAGAAATCTCGAATAGACCCTTTTGGTGACGTACGCCAACACTCACCTTCACTACTCGTATTTCTCTCCCTGCCCAGCCAAATCCGATATGATCCTACTAGTGCAGGTTTAGATACTCGTTCTAGTATGGAACTTACTGCACTTCTGGACAAGCCACGGTCTTTAAGCAGGTTATAGAGAGATTTTGCTGGTATAATACCTCTCGCTCCCACTTCTACAGCGTATAAATTAACTACATAGCCATTTTTTGTTAATTCGTTTTGAAGGCCATAATACTTATTTTGTTTCATCGCGTGGTCTTTAGGTATATTAGTTTCCCACGGTACGATAAGTTCTACAAGGACTATGCGTTTCGTAGCCCTAGAAAAAAGGAAAATGTCCGGTCTTTATGACGAAACACCCACATCCTCTGGGATTTTGTAGTGCTTTTCATACGTGTCCATTAAAATAGTCCAATCAGGTGCTGAACCCAGGATTGAGTAAGGCTTGTTCTTGGAGTTTGAAGTTGAGACCTCTTTTACAAAGTTAATTTGTCTTTTGTTTATCGTCAATCCCTTTTGGGCTCTAGCTACCAAAAGGCTTACGGCTTTACGTATGATTTCAAGTACTCTGTCGTTGCGCTGTGAGTAATGACCCCTATTAAGGAGCACCTTGCAACCCACCAATATGTGCCTTGCTGTACATATCGCCTCACCACAAGTATAGCAACATTTTTCAGATGCTTTTCCCCTTACCAAGTTACTCTGGTCAGGGAGGGTCATTTGGAAAGCGTTTAGATAAAATTTTGATAAGGCAGGGGACCAGTCATATAGCAAGTTGCGCCACTTCAGAGCTAATGGGATACAAAACTCACCTATGGTTAACAACTCACTTTGCATTTCTAAATTCATTGCGGGCACTTTGTAACTATCATTTTCGTCTTGTTGTAGAAAGATTTTTACCATGTCTCGATCATCCCTTTTCTTTCTCGCACCCAACCCAGCTGTATTTACTTGCGCACCTGCCATAAATTGTTTGTGGAATTGGAATTGAAAAGTCTAGATTCAAGGTCCGAAGCGCTTTTGTCTTTTGGGAGAGATGCAATTAATTCGTCTTTCGACTTTCCCAAAACATGCGTTTTTGTAACTCTTAGGTGTTTGTAGAGTTCGGATGGTTTTTTAGTTTCAGGCCAAAACTATTGTGATCCCTAAAATGAGTAGAGGGATCAGCCAGATGTGCCAATCCAAACCATGACTTCAATATCTTTATGACATTAGCATCTAGTTTTGCCAGGAGGGTCTTACCGATGTCATATACTAGGAAAGGCCAAGTGAGACGTGATGTGAGATAGTTGTCATATATCCATGCTTTTTTGATCTATGCTGCTGTTGGTCTACCTTATTGAGGTTGTTCATGAAATTTCCAACAACTACCTCTAATGATGGTGTACGTCCTTTGTAGCCTATCTTTCTACCAAGAAATTTGAAAGGCACTGTCTCTGCTATTGTGGCAACTCTTTGGCCACTTATGGAGAGTCCCGGATCGTAAGAAGTATATTTGGTATCTCCTCTACCCAGACATAAACAATGACATTTACTTGGTTTTGCCCTCATTCCCTCCGTCCATGTACAGAACTCATCAACATCATTAAACAATTCTTGACACTTTGGGATTGCGTGTAAGTATTGCAAGGTCGTCCACAAAGGCAAAATTGACTCAGTGTACTTATTGTTGATTTTAAACCGGTAGCCCCATTTCTTCTCATGGGATATTAATTTATCTACTAGAATATTTATAACTATATTAAATACTATTGGTGATAAGCAGCACCCTTGGAATAGTCCTACATTATATTTAAGTGGTTTTGAGTATTCCTTGTTTACTGCTATAACGAATTTTAAATGACAATAATATGAATTAATTATATCAATAATTACAGCAGGAAAGTTATACCATTTTAGGGCAAATATCATAAGTTCATGCTGCACGGAACCAAATGCGTTCTCGAGGTCTATCCAGCAGACAGCAAACAACAAAGTTCAATTCAGCTCAATACCTGTCGCGATTTTCAACTTAACATTTGCGCTCTCTTTTAACGCGTAACTCTGTCCCTGTCAAGCGCGGATGGTTGTCGACATATCTAATAACAATATGCGCGGGAAACGTGTTGCGCGAGCGTTCAGCCGTGCGTCCGACAACCGACTGGCACTTGTTCCCTGGGAGGAACGGTCTAGCCGTAGGCTAAATCCGCGCGACCTTGAGCGAGTGTTGATGCACTGGTATTACCATGAAATAAATGCTAAACGCCAAAAAAAAAGTCTAATGAGCCTACCTACAATAAACAACAAATATGTTTACAGTAAAGGATAGGAATAAAATACTAAACAAAGTTCTCTAAAATTGGGTTTACTGCCCTAAAAAGGTTAACATTGTAATGACAAAAGTTTATAGAAGGGATAAAAAGCCTTAGTCCAGTATTAATATTTGTTGATCAACCACCAAAATTAAAATTCACGAATAAAATATGTCGCTGATAATTAAAAAAAATGGCTCCATCTCCTGTTATTACTACTGCCTAAATGACAAAAAGTGTCACTTAGAAGCATGCTACCCAGACTAAAAGACACAGAAAACAATGGTGATTCTAATCACACATATAAGTCCATACTCCAAAAAATGGCACTTATCCCTTATTGGCTGTTAGCCATCGATATTTTTCCACTGGCGAGGTCTATTTTCATCTGATGGAGTACACTTGGCAAATAGATTAAAATATTTGCTCTACAAGACAAAATTAGACCATGACCACAGTTGTCTTTAAGGGTTTTACAATCTCTTATCTATTTGCATGCAGTTAATACCCTCTCATCGTAACTTTTGAGGCATTGTTATAAATCTGTAGCTTCAGAATTGTGATAAACTTGGAAATACTTGTATAATCACAAGTATACTATACTTTCTGATTCTAATGGCACTACTATTGTCAAGTCTATCAACAAAAGTGTGAAAGTTTTTTGGTTTACACCAAAAAACGAATGATTAAAAAACTTATTTAGAATGGGTTACATTTAAGAAGCATTTTTTTTCTAATTATCTTTGTTTAATGAATATAAGTAGCATAACATATACTTATTTATATCATATCATAATGTGACTTTTGCATAATCGTTTTTTGGCATAATGTATTTTAAGCATAACAATCTATTGTACTACATTCAATTCAACTATTGATGAGAAACATAAGTAATAGTCTTTAGGCATTTTAATATTAAATTTACTAATTTTAATTTACTAAAGATAAACTATATTGTACCTAATACGTTGAATAGTTTAAATACTTTCGTGTTTTTAGTTGTGACTATAGGTTTAGGCAAACATATTTAATGATTAGGTATTGTTGTGCCCAATGTGTACCTTTAAATATTATGCTATAAATTGTTATGCTAGTAAAAATTATGTAAAAACAGTTATGCGTTTAGTTGTTGTGGTAAATTATCATGTATGGTAAATTAGTTGTGAAAATGTTAAGCCTAATTAAATCATTACACAAATTGTTATGCTACTACATATAGACCCAATTAAAATACATACATGACAGTCTTAAATTTATATATCCTGTTTTATAATGAGATCACCTGTTTAGGGAGTGATATGGTGATAAGTTGGATTAATTAATTGGAGTTTGCTTGTGGAGGTCATTTTGGCAAGTTGTTTAATTTTCTTACAAAGATACTGAACAGATTTTGGAGAAAGGACAGAAATTAAGATACAACATTAACTTTTAAGTCAGTTACTTATAAACATTGGTGGAGATTTCACGCAAATGATACTGTATACTATAAAAATATATAGCACTTCAGCTAAAAAATCAATAGTCAATAATGTAATTAAAAATGCTTACATCAAATTTCCAAATAATTAACAAGACATGGCTAAAATACTAGTATCCAATGCTGTGAAACCATTGAAATATCTTCAAAATTAAGCAAACATAAATAATAAGCCTTATAAAATTCTTTCTAATAATAAGTCTGTATTGTTAATGCATTTTTGTCTTGTGAATAATTTTGAGTATTTAAATACCCCATAGATCCTTAATTGGCAAAAGTTTAGCTTATTAATGGTATGGTTTTGTGAAAGGACAATCAACTACTGCAATCGGACACTTTGTAATAATTCTATATATATTACCAGATGCATAACCAAATCCTCTTACATACTTAGTAATTTGTCTAATTTTGGATAATGGGTTTAATTTTAATTTAAAATGAAAATATGTCACAGTTTTTGCCTTCACTGCTGTATATGAGCTGATTTCGGGTTCGACTGAAACTAGCATAACAGAATTGTGAAATCAGGAATTGGTTTATCATATTATTTCTATTGATAGTTCTGCCACAAAAAACAGTACATCTTAGTATATACTGAAGTTTTTTTTATTGATGGTCTCAAAAATGTATAATTAACAAATTAGGTACTAATATTCATTGTAAGTTTTATAAGTATCGAATAGATGGCGCCTCAATAAGCTACCTATATAAATTAGTTGTTACACTCTAAAGAAGTTGGGATGGGCCGCTAATCTTATATTTAAAATTCTCGTGTCACAATGTTAGTTACCTTACTCCTCCGTAGCGGCTTTACTGATTTTTACCAAAATTTGTATGCATGTTCAGCAGGTCTGAAAATCAGCTACTATCTATTTTTCATACACCTAAGTGATAAGAGTTGTTCACCCATAAAAAAAAAAAAAAAAATTTATGGACAATTTTTTTTAATAATGTGGCATTAAAAAATACACACAACCCTAAATTTATACCCTTTTATCAACAACCCCTATTTTTTAATAGCTATTTTAGTAATTTAATCATTTGACAGTGAACTCCTCCTAAACGGCGAGACCGATTTGAATGATATTTTTTGTGTGTGTACAAGTGGATTCGAGGATGGTTTAAATTCACAAATAAGCCCGGCAAATTGCGCTGCAGACAGTGTGTAGGTTATGAACCGGCGAAGCCGGAACGGGCCGCTAGTAAAATAATAAAATAATATTTCCTGTTCCTCATTAAACTTTGCAGATAGTTTAATCTATCAAAAGTTTGTGACTGTTTCATTTTACTTCATTTGCACTTGTCTTCTTTATTTATCAATATTAGTGGTAAGTGACTGAAGTAGCCAGGCCTACACTGATCAGTATAATTAATTGTACAAACTACATTTATATACCAAAACCTCATACACAGTAACCAATAAATTTTAGCTGATATAACTTGAGCCTGAATAATTGCAATATCTAATCTAATTATATTTACACCTGGTGTTCTATGGCTGATTGGTGATCATGAATACAGCAAGGCTACTTGACTAACAGAAAGATGGAAATATAGTTAATGATGCTGCTTGGTTACTGTGTACCTGGCTAATCCTAATCTAGCCACAATGTTAAATGTTTTAGTGTTTGAAGTTATGATGAGAGAATCACCATGAAGGAAATGGTTGGAGGATGTTGCGTATGTTCGGACGAGCGGGGCTGGCCCGACAACCCGCTGGTCTACTGTGATGGCAACGGATGCACTGTAGCAGTTCATCAAGGTTAGTTACATATGGACATCATAACCAATATCTGGGTTTTATTCCCAGAGTGACCATTTTAGTAGAATTTCAGTAAAACTGTTTTCATAATTATGTCTATGATACTGGGCTATAGATAAAAAACCGAAAGAAACATAAACATAGAAATATTAAAAAATAATGACTTAATATCATACAATCCATTCATGGAGTCAGGACGACAATAGGTAAAAGTAGTGCAATTCCACCTTCTTGATAATTCTGAGATTGTAACATTGCTTGGAACTGTAGTTTATAAAAATATCTACAAATTATGACATTTGAAGCTTTTTTTTTAGCTTTTTAACATTTTTATAGCTTTTTAATAGCTATTAAAAGGCACCAAATATTATTCACTCATAATATGAATAGCAAAATTGTGTAACCGTTTTGTAATATTTGCATGAATACAATTTATCCTATCTGATTTCAGCGTGTTATGGTATCGTAACTGTCCCAACTGGACCATGGTACTGCCGAAAATGTGAGAGCCCAGAAAACAAAACTAAAGTGGTACGTTTGAATATTTCTTACTTTTACCTATGAATGTTGTTCTATACAGATAACACAACAAGAGAGAAGCCTAAACTCAATGACCTTGCAAAAAGATAAAATGGTTTGTCAATGATGATTCTCTATTGATGTATTGATAGTCTTCCATACCCTGAAAAATAAGAAATGTTCCACATTGTGGTCCGAGAATCTTTTTTCTCGGAGGAAGTCTACTAGTATGCTTGAGCCAACCATAATTTTGCCATTTCATGGAGCTTTTTCAGCACTTAGCCTCTTAATTGGGTGATTGTGCATTGCTCATACTTCCCCTCTTAACTCCAACCAGCCAGCCAGCCAGCAAATCAGGTTGTAATAGTCCTCCGGGACAGTTACTGGTGATTGGGGGAACTCTACCTATTGATCTGGCCCACTACTGCTTTCCAAAACCACATGTTGTGGCGTTTCTTCCTCCTCCATACATAGACGACTGTCCGTGACACACATCTATTGTGTCTGTGTGACCACATTTTGGGGCACTTAGTTTGAAAATAAATTGTGTAAAATAGTCTCTGTGTACATTAAGTGTCTGTGTCCACCACTGGGACACTGAATTTTGAAAAATGAATTATTTTACTTCAGAGATGTGAGCTGTGCCCCTCGCGGTCTGGGGCGCTCAAGAGGACAGACACGGGAGGCTGGGCGCACGTTGTCTGCGCTCTATACATACCTGAAGTACGATTCGGGAATGTTACGTCGATGGAACCTATTGTTCTACGTCTGATCCCACCTGAACGATACAATAAGGTATGGTGATGTTAGCATATTTATTATGAACAATAAAAGAAGCAGCGTGGTACGTGAAGTGGGTATAGGATAGCATAACCTCATCTGTAGAGGAAGTAGTAATTCTTGGGGTAAACAAGTTCCGGGCTGAAGATCAAGTTTTGACATGTTATTAAAACAATATTCTGCTATCAGCTGCCAAAAATATCATTGTTAAAATCTGAGATGATAATTGCAAAGTGAGTAAGTAGTATACATGATGTTTTACTGTTTAATTAATCTATAAATTACTTACCTGCCTTGTCTTTTGTTAAAGTCCACATACATTTAAAAAAATCGTTTACAAATGGTCCTGGGTCCTTGTTATAAATCATTGTAACATAAATTTTTGAGGTTTTTAGGAATTTTCAAGGTTGATACATAAAATATTAAACAGTTCTCTAGAAGACGCTTTTTGTATGCAAGCTAATAAATATGTATCAAGACCAGATATTAACCAAATTGAAATTTACATTTAAGTGACTCCAAGAATCCAAATAATGATAACAATTATCGTTAAGTTCAGGTTAACATTTATTTATCTTTGCATCTATTGTGTTTTCTAACACATGCTTCTTTTCATTTTCAGACTTGTTACATTTGCCAAGATCAAGGCAAAACACACCGGGCGACCGCGGGCGCTTGCATGCAGTGCAACAAATCAGGTAAATACCTAAACTAGTATCTATCTATGAACTTCATACATAGATACTAGTTAGGCGACCCGTAACTTCATAGTAATAATAAAATAAATATTAGTAGACATTTCACACACAACACCATCTAACCCTAAACGAAGCAAAGCTTGTAATATGGAACCAAGATAGCTGATATAATACTTATATATGTTTAAATACATACTTATTATACATAGAAAACACCCAGGCACAGTACAAATATTTGTATTCATCACACAAATGTTTGCACTGGGTGGGGATCGAAGCCACGACCCACGGCTTCGCAGGCAGAGTTAGTACCACCTAAGCTAGCATGCCAGCCATAGTAAGAAGTTACGGGTGGCCTAGACGAGAGAGCGGCAACTGTCGAGCCCGAGCCCCTGGTTTGAATCCCACGCGCAGCACTAGGATTTGGTTCTAGCCATCTTGGATTTGAAATTAGTCATAGTGCATAGTATTTTACTAGTCAAGCCCTTTCATTTGATACCCATATTGAGGTAGGTTGTGAATAAATATTTTGTCTGCCATTTTGTGGAGGCGGCCATCTTGAATCGATAGTAACCAAACTTAGCTAAGAACATCCACACGGATGTTCAAATAAAAAAACCGCATCGAAATCGGCCCATCCGTTTGAGCTCTACGGTGCCACAGACAGACACACACACAGACATATACAGACATGGACATCAAACTTATAACCACCCCTTTTTTGGTCGGGGGTTAGAAAGGACATGATTTAAAAAATTTGCTAACCCAGACATGACATATATTATATGTGATGATGGAGATTTGGAGATAAGGATATATGAACTGTAATTCCAGACATTATTGATACCTTTTTTCTTCCATAATGCAATCATTAACAGTGTAGAAGCATGATCTGTTCAAAAATTATTGGCTCAGGATGCAAACAGCAGTTCCATGTGACTTGTGCACAAAGTCTGGGCTTGCTTTGTGAGGAGGCGGGCAACTATCTGGACAACGTGAAGTATTGTGGCTATTGCCAACATCATTACAGTAAACTGGTGAGTTTTTTGGAGTATTTTGCCTTGCTTCTTTTCCTTACACAAACAGAACACAAGAACTGTCAATAAGGCTTGTATCATGACCACTGGTAACTATTTAGATCAAATTGGTAGTGATGGGTGCTGTCTTTATTAAAATTTGAAATGGAATATGAGATCCAAGTAAAAATAAATTAATGATATTAAATGAAAAAAAAAGAGTACCCCGTGGCCCGAGAGCCCAGCCCCTGCATCGCCCATAATTCATACACTATACAGAAAGGTTCTAATGCTTGCATTTTTGTACATAATTGTTAATTTTATTCACACAAAATACCTGGAAAAGTATGTGTTTTATGTGACTAATACAGCATTTTATGTTGCTTGGTAACTTTACATCATCATAAATTAATGACTTGGTGGTTTTGCTTTCTTTATTTTTTTATTTATAAGATATGGCATAATTTCATATTACCAAGAAGTTTCATTTCTAGGATGAATCCCTCCACTATGCAGTGCAATTATAACTTATTTCTTATCACGAACCAATATTAGTACATAGATGAACATACATTTGTTCCGTGATACGCATTCCAACTTGCCCCTTGGCTTTTAGTTTCCAAACGCTTATGAGCCTTCCTTAAATCATCTTTTTTTTTGTTAAGCCTACTAGACAGCCTGTATAAAGCCATCATACGTAATATCATACAAACAATATGTAGGAATTTGTGAAAATCGGAACAATCTGTTATTCACCTAAATTCTAAGTGTTTATACATGAAATGTAATAAATAAATAGTGATTGGGGTTGTGTAGTATATACTACAAAAACAGTACCGCCATCTTAACTCAACGTCATACTAGTTTGTAAATATGTTTTACTTTAAACGAAACGGCTCATTTATTTGTATTTGATTAACAAAAATATTTTGTCGACCCTTCGACCCGTAATTGCATTAAAATTTTAGAGTTATACATAATATATCATATCTGATAATAAAACTATCAGATTTCATTTGTTAGTGTAATGCGTCATCTAAGTAGTTGTATCCAAAATTACATAGCTCTTTAAAATAAATATGAAAATCAAAATTGTGGCATGCTTTTAAATATCATAATTCCTCTTATTAAGATATCTGTTGTGATTGAACTAAAATGATATTTCGTATGGTTACCTTACTAAGCTTTACATGGTTCTAAATAATGTTGCTCTCCTGCCCCTCTGTCTTTCTTGCCTTTAGGTATTCTGACACATTATGGTACGACTGGCTAATCTGTAGATTAAATCGAAGGAGAGATTAATATTTTATTCTAACTCAACACAGCAATTGTAGAAACAGAAAATCTAAGTACATATTTTCTTTAATTTTGAATCTACACATGTGTTAGTTGCACTATATACTAAAACGTAGGTGTTTTTTTTTTTATAATTGTACTTTTATCTTTAACCATTCGTGTTCTGTACTTTTTCGTAATCATACAATATCAAAATTGCACATTTGGGTAAATTAATACATGGATAAAATCCTAAATTCCTTTGTCACAAAAATAATTAACGAACCAACAAAGCCTTAAATTGTATCATAGAAATTGATTTTAACGTACTAAATATTATTAATTACTAGCTTTTATCCGCAACTTCGTCCGCGCAAAATAAATATTAAGGTAGGTAACTGAGGCTTGTACACAGTACCAAATTACGTTTACAAAAAAACAGCTTACATGAAAACATTTTCACACAATTTCATCAGAATCGGTTCAGTGGCTTAGGCGATAAAGCGTAACAGACGTATAGACATACTTTCATATTTATAATTTTAGTATGAATTTCAAGTGTCTAGTTGCAAAATTTTACGGTTTTATCTTCAACATTGACAATCTTCCATGGAAACAATAATTCCTGATTTGCACCCCTTCAACTTTTTTTCTGTGATTAATAGTAGTAGCTCTTGGCCTTTCCTGAGTCTAGTCTATCTTTGCACCAAATTTCATCAAACTCGGTTCAGTAGTTTAGGCGTTAAAGCGTAACGGACTCTCATATGTATAATATTAGTATGGATATCAAGTGTCAAGTTGCAAAATTTCATGGCTTTATCTTCAACAATGACAAACTTTCATCCCCCATTTCATCCCCGTACATTTCGAAATTACAAAATTGCTAGAACAAACATTTATTTGGTAGGTGTCAAGTGCCTAGATATGATGTTTCATTGTTTTATCTTCAACAATTACGAACTTCCGTTAGAAACTTTCTTCCCCCATTCGAACCTCTATTTTATCCCCGTACGTTTTGAAATTGCAAAATTGCCAGAATAAACATTTATTTGCTTCGTCTCAAGTGTCTATACAAAGTTTCATGGTTTTATCTTTATTAATAGCGATCTTTCACATTCAACTTTAATCCCCCATTTGAACCCCTTCAACCCTTTTTTCCGTAATAAAAAGTGCTTATAGGTAGATCCAGTCTACCTGTGTACCAAATTTCATTAAAATCGGTATAGTAGATGTCATGCGTATAACTTTGAGAATGACGGAAGTTTCATACAACCGTCTCTATAACGCTTGTTTCACCCTCTTAGGGGTTAAATTTCGCAAAACCCCGTCTTAGCGAGCGCCTACGTGCTAAAAGGCACCTCTATGCAACATTTGAGACTCCTAGCATTTGTAGTTTCTGAGATTCGGCCATTTCGGATTGAGATTTTCCATCATACGGCACGGCTCTCATATGCTATTGACATTTAACTGAGCACGATCGACGGTTGTATCATACATTAAATTTTCGTTTATTTGTACATAAAAGTACTTGATGCTCATGTGACAGACCTATCGGACGACGATTAAAACCGTAACAATATGCCCACATACTCACATTTACGAAGACATTTTTACTGTAGCTGATAAAAAAAAAAAATAGATGCTGTCATTGATCCATATAGCGGAAAAACGGGCGGATAATAAGGAGTTTTCAAGAAACATATTGACCTGTCGAATATAGGTCTTAATTTTGAAAAAACAAAATGTTGCCAATATTGGTCACTGTTAGAATAATGTAAAAGAAATTTTACAAAATGAAACATTGGCGCCGCATTTGGCGAAATTGAGAAATATCTTTGACAGATCTATTTGCGCCCTGGAAACTATAGAGGGTAGAAGTAAGGAAAGTCATCTGTGTACATGATAAAGTGTCCGGCAAAATGCGCTTAAATCACGCTAGCTACACGTTTTCTCATAATCATTCTTTGAAGTTATATTTAGATACTACGAGTACATTATTTTGTGCTACGCAAGTAGTTGAAATTTTCAATAAGTTAGTACCTTATAAGATAAGGTTAGAAGAAAGCCACATATACATACAAAAAAACAAAATCACAAAAGAAACTTAAAAATAACTTAGAATTAATTTATATTAGTCGACAATTATACTAAATGTTTTAACTCTGCATATTCCTAATTTCGATTACAATTGCTACATTCATACTATACCCTTTGTTTACACTCAACATTTTGGACATTCTGGAGTTTTTTTGTTTTTGAGACTTATTAATAACATACAGAAGGACACTTTTCAAAATTATCTATTTTATGAGATGACTCTCCTTTCCTCTACTCTGCATACTGAAAACGCCTCATTCATATTTTAGACAAGTACACGAGTGGTTAAATACAAATCGATTCTTTAAAATTATAAATACCTGTGTCAGAGGTCTGGAAGCGCCATTGCTGTACATATCACGCTGTCTCTGCATGAAACTAACATACACTCATTATCATCCTGCGTTTCTTTTTTTTTAGTTTACAAATCATGAAGTCACCGTCATCGCCAAGGTACATAACATTTCATTCTTTATAAACGCTTTATTGCACTCTTTCGTTCAGACATTCATTACAATTAGTAAAATATAGTGCAATTTTCGTTAAAAATCTTTTCTAAGCGACATTTAACAAATGCAGTGAAATTACAACTTCACCATATTTGCTAAATACAAAAATGTGATGCTAACACAGTTATCAATTATATTTTTTTTTGTATAAAAAAATATTGTAATGTGTGAGCGAGAGACCAAAACGTTATGTCAAACTCCCGTAACAGGAAACTAAACAAGAACAAAGCATTGTAAAACAAACTCGCAGGTTCCTTATCATTTAATTTAATTATCCTGTTAATCGTATATATTTTGTGTATCGAAACGTTATTAAAGTGGTTGCAAGTGACGTAATAAGCATGTCATTAGTTTGATGGTAAGCTAATGGCCAAAGCAGATGGTCATTTATAAATTAAACAGAACCAACTTCCGTCAAGGACGGTCGTGAGCGAGTTTTAAACATGGTGTATTGTGAGCTGTTTAAATTGTGCACAAACTGATAGTAGTCCACACGGATTTCAACGTATATCAAGTGAAGTTGTGTCGCAGAGCTGATAACAAGGTAAAAAAAAAGCGTTTGGTTTTTAAAAAATAATTACCGTTTTTTTGCATATTATTCTCTAAACCCATATGTTGTAATAATAAACTAATATGTATAGTCACTCAAGTGTCTTAACGGATTTGAGTTTAATTTCATATATAATAACATAGTATTATACTTATAATAACTTTGAACATTGGCTTATGTCCCTAATTTTAATTAATTATGGGCATCATACATCTATTACTAAATGGATTATGACTAAATTAAACCCGAAACTAAATGATTCCTTACGTACTAATCGATATTAATGAGAATTTAATTTAAACTGGAAATTATTTATTAAAAGTGATATTAAATCCACAGAATTTAATTTTGTTCACGGTGACCTGAAACCGTATATAAACCGGCGCCGAAATAACTTACAACGATTTCAATTAGTGGGATTCTGCGCCAGCCCAAACTTTGGTAGACAGTAGAGGACATCTGAGGTCAATTGCACTAGGTTTCTTAGAAAAGATTTTACTTACAACATTCAGAATCGCAACGCAATTCACAATGTTATTTTCTCCACCCCATCTAAAATTATTATTATGTCTGAAAAAATTGATAGTAAAGTCAAAAACACTGGGAAAAATTAGTTGGCGATAGCATTGGTGGCAAGTTGATTGCCACCATTTCAAGTTTAAATTAAATAAATAAATATTGATGACCCTGAGCATGATACGATGTACCTAATCCCAAACTAAGCTAAACCTAAGGTACTATTGGAGATGGCAGATTCAATTTATGATGGTAAAAACATACAAAAGATAGATAAAAACAATTGTTATAGAAATACATTATTGTACAGAAAAAAGGTGGCAACGTGAAGACGATCCCACCGTACAAGCCGGTGACGCATGATAGTCACTCGAGTGACTCAAGCGGCGAAAAGGAGACAGAAGGAGACATGACGGGCAGCGGCACACCCGGAAACTCCACCAAGTCGAAAGCGGTATGTTTGCCAAACATTCTTAATCAATAAATCGTTTATTTGCACATAAAGTTCTAATTTAGTACACTCTCCGAATAATCTATAAATATATCTATCTATATATAAGCGAAATGTCACTCTTCACGAAATCTCAGAAACTACCAATGCTAGGAGTCTCAAATTTTGCACGGATGTGCCTTTTAGCACGTAGGCGCTCGCTAAGACGGGGTTTTGCGAAATTTAACCCTTAAGGGGGTGCAACAAGGGATGGACGGTTGTCTAAAAATTCCGGCATTTTCAAAGTTATAGCATAGAATAGATAATATAGATAGAACGGACACTCCCCACCCCCCGCCAATTTCAAGCTTCCTCCCCCTCGCGGACGCGAGGCGGACTCAACGAAGGGTTATTATATCGGACGATAATTTTCTATGAGAATACGACCATGATGCTGTATTATTTAACAAAATGGTACCAAATTTTTCGTCTATTATACGAAACAAGAATAAGAGATTTTTAATTTCATAAGAATTTCTATAAAGATCATTTTTATAAACTGTGTTAAGCTATTCTGGTTAGAAGTACGCGCCAACACTGAAGTCCTGTGACGAAATTATTAAACTCGTTGTTTTTAAACTGCGGCTTTCGTTGTCAGAATTGAATTGTCAGAATAGTATAGTACAATATAGCACACTTACCCAAAGATTTCTCTTTGGGTAAGTGTACTTAACTAAAAATCAATTCGTACATGGTACCTTTATTATCTCCTATTTTGTTTTAAATCTTCTCCCTTCTGATTGTTGATGAAAGTTATATTTACCTACATTAAAGATCGAACACTAACTAGGTAAGATTGTAAGCCACTTAACACAGGCAGGTGAACTCACGGGTCACAGCTATTCCATAAAATAATTTAGTAACCCTAGATGACACGCACACATGCGTAAATGTGTTCGAACGACATTTGCGTAGTTGTGAGTGTAGGTATGTCGACTTCACCGTTTGTTTGAAGTTTAGGCCGAGTGTCCGGGGTGTGGTTATAGGCATGAAATCCACTGAACCGATTTTAACTAGATTTTAATTTAGTACACAGATGGATATATAGGAGATAGATCCCAAGAAAGGACATAAGTCGCTTGTTATTACCGAAAAAGGGTTGAAGGGGATGAAAGTTTATTTGGAATTTCGTAATTGTTGAAGCTATAACCATTTGTATCTAAAAATTTGACAATGTTGAAAATTAAACCGTTAAATTATGTGTCGATGGGGTGTACAAATTACTGCCTCAGTTACCTTAATATTTATTTAGCGCGGACGAAGTCGCGGGTAAATGCTAGTCTTAAATACAAGGGCAGAGAAACGAACGGTATTACGTCGGCTAACACTGAATAATAGTGAATACCATAATTTTATTTGTCAACTTTTTTAAAGTTACTAGAGGTGCAACAATTACTTAAAATTGGTTTAGTTTCGGTATAGTAGTATGTACTTATTAATGTAGAATCAAGTTCTGTTAGTTACCGTCACACCTAAAACTATTGAATGGACTTCATTGAAATTTTATTAATTAACTTATTTAAACGAAATTTGACACTGAAACAGAGAGAATGTAATTCTATGTGTTACGCTTTCACTCCTAAACTATTGAATGGACTTCATTGAAATTTTACACTAGAACAGATATAGTAAAGGAACCAGAAAAATGACATAGGAAATGGTGAACTAATTATCGCAATTTCCTAATTTATTTTAGCCAGAAATTACCTATGTTAATGTTGTGTTTCTTTTGTTAAGTGACACAAAGAGTATCTATCTGATATCACATTAATATACTCTCAACATATTCGTAAACTTTTACATTTAATTTATTAGTTTCATCACTTTATTAGTTAATAGAGCCCCTACACCCGTTTTAGTTAATAATGAATAGATAAATAAATCACGTGACTGGATATTACTGAAAATCTGGATACGGCTAACTTATTCATATTATTTCCTTACACAAACACAATTAAGTCAAATGAAAATATAAATATGTTGTGTCATAGTTCGATAACATAGTCGTGTCTTTACTATAACCTCATCAACAGAAACAATTTAGTGTTAACTCGAAAGCCTGTATTTTTAAACACAACATTTTCATATTTGTACAAACGTCATACTAACTAATGAAAAACTGGTTTGTTGAAATTCGATTCGAAAATGGTTAGAGTTTATCATTGCGTCTCTGTTGCACACTATAGAGAGTAACCGAGAGGAGATGTCAAGTCTTGTGTCCACGGTTTTTCTGATAATTTTCGTAATTTATCCACAGACCAGAAGCAAGTCTAATTCTTCAGGAAAAAATACACCCGCCTCAGGGAAGCAGCAACCACCTCCACAACAAATGGGTAAGAAACTCGATCAGCTGCTGGGTTTAGTTTCTACCCGCATTTTGTTAGGCTCACAATTGGGAATAGGATGTTCTCGACACTAGACCATCACAGCTCCTATATAACTATGTATGTAACACAATTATGTGTAATGATAGTTCAATAAAATAATCTTCTCAATAAAACTAATTTTAAAGGATCCAACAGTTTTAAGGACATAAAAACCTGTCCGACTAAATAACCGAATGCTAATCAGTGTATCTCATCATGAAGTTTCTCATAAAGTTTTATTTCACTGGCGCATTTCGATTTAAAAAAATATAAACTAAAAAGATTGTTTCCAAAATCATGTTTGTATTTAGGGGAGTAATAGCAAACAAAAAATACATAATGTGTTTTTGCTTTCTCGTCTCCTTTCTCCGTATCAAAAAAAAAATAGTAAAATCGAATTGCGCAAGTGCCACAGCCGAAAACATCGAACAGTTCATGAATTATAAACGAATTTGAAAAAGTGAGAATTAACCTCTAGTTTGTAATACCGCACTTACGCTAAGATACTGAGATCATAGTTATATTAACCGAATTGTTTGTTCACTGCGGCACGCAGATGTGAGCGAAGATGTACCGGACCCGCCAGTAACCCGCAAACACAAAAACTCCGAGAAACGTGTGTTGCAATCATTTCTTTATTCCAAACGACCTCTCATTCTGTGAAGGCACATTTGAAACTACGAAACGGGTCGTATGTACTATTATGGATATGGGAAACAAAATGCAGATGGCGCTTTAAATTGACTTACGATTGTGCAGATTCGCTAAGAATTTTTGGGATTGTACAGATTTGCTTCGAATTTTTGGACCAGGTTATTTTACCAGCAGATACGTGTGTAGTTAACTGAGCAAATGGAAATAGGGTCAATCTTTGTCCGAATATTTAAATCTATCTGTAATTTTTTCCCCGGAAATTTAAGGCACTTAGCATTCACACAGTCAATCGTTTTCATTCGCACATTCTCACGTGTTTTAGAGATGTTACGGTAATAAAATGTTATTACCATAAAACGTAAAAATAATTGTTTCAAACAATGAAACGAAAACTGAATACGTTGTTATTTAAATCGATTAAGTACAGTAGGTATTTATTTTAATAAACCGTTACGTATTAAAACTTCATTATATCGAAATAAATTCGCGTGTTTTTGTGAACGAATTGATATTGGTGACTCCAGTATCAAAAACATTCACGTAATGTTTAAGTAAAATAATAATGAATCGCGAAGCATTTAAGCCCGAGAATAGTGTACCAATTTTACACTACAGTTATTGGCGACGTCCAACTGGCGAGTCTCGTGTTTTTTACGGTTAAACATTGCATAAAACTTAATGGCGATCGAAATGATTTTAAATTTTCTCCCGACGACGTTTTGCCCACGTCACAACTGCCGTAATCACGAGTAAATTACTACTTGTCGTTATGTAATAATTACAAATCATTTAGATTTCGATTAAGTTCTGTACAACGTTTTCAACTTGAGTTCAAAAAGTTAAATTTGACACTAATATCTATAGGGTTTCGCCCGTTGTATATACCTAGTACTCAGGGATCACGTAAAATTTCAACAGTGAGAGAATTTTTGAAATCGATCCAGTGGTCCCTGAAACTGATTAGCTCGACAAAAAACCTCTTCAGCTTTATAATGTTATCATAGATTTTGGTTGCATCACTATATAAAATTGTAACTTTGATTAGTACGTTATGTCATCGTTACGTAGTTTCAAATTAAACTTTCAAATGTCTACAGGGTCAGAGGACGTATTTTCTCTGATTCTGCTTACCAACGTGGTGGTGTAAATGTGTACGCATTTTTTTGTTATACATGAATAAGCAGTTAATTATCTATCTTTACTTAATGCTAAATAACATTTCAAACATTCGAAACTGCAATTCAGCCACGTTTACAAACAGAATTGTGAGAAACTAGTGCCGTGTGCATGTAAAATGTTGTGATGATTTGATGATTTTAGACTACATGCCCGTGAACAAAATTTACGGGTCAAATGAACCACCAGGAGACCTATGTAGGATGATAGAAGGGTATAAATATTGGTAAAATATTGGTGGACAATTCACACACAACACCATCTGACCCCAAACTAAGCAAAGCTTGTGTGATGGCGGCCAGATAGCTGATACAATACTTATATAATTTTAAATACATACTTATTATACATAGAAACACCCATACACAGTGCAAACATTTGAATTCATCACACAAATATTTGCACTGGGTGGGAATCGAACCCACGACCTCGGCTTCGCAGGCAGAGCTACTACCAACTAAGCCACGAGGCCAGTCAAATATCAAGTAATACAATATAAAGTAATCAATATAAAGTAATAAGATTCAGCACTATGCCGTCACTTGAAAGCTGTCCAACTAAGTGCAATTGAAGAGTAGGGGGGTTGCAATCCTCGATCATTTCTCCTTGTCGCATTATTTTTGTACGGCGTTGCGGAATAATAGATAAGAAGATCTGTTATAACTATAAAAAATATAAATTTTAACATTTTAGTTATTAGTTTGTCGGAAAAATTTACAGGGTACGAGTAATTTACACTGTAAATTTGGGCATTTGATTAAGTACGGCATTGGTTCCATACAGTTTAAATACCTCTTCTAATCCATTATTTCGCAATGCCGTACAAAAATCATGCGACAAGGAGAAATGGTAGAGGGTTGCAACCCCCCCTCTTCAATTACACTCAGTTGGACAGCTTACAAGTGACGGCATAGTGCTGAATCTTAATACTTTACACCCTTCTATCATCCTACATAGGTCTCCTGGTGGTTCATTTGACCCGTAAATTTTGTTCACGGGCCTGTAGTCTATTTGTACTTATTTAGTCGACGTTGACGAAAGCTTAGTGATTACGTTTATGTAGTTATGACATATATATTTGAAGATTATTTTAGGTGTCCCACAACGATGTTACGAACTCGTTTTTTTATTTTGTTGTTATAACGACCAGCTAGACGCTAGACTGTAGAATATGGTACTTGATTGAGTTTTCCAGATGAATAAAATCTTGGTGTCATCAAGTCGAAAAAGAATCGATATATTTTGTCCGCAGCTAGGTACCGTGCTCTATCGTAGATCGAATTATCCCTTAATATCAGCCGAAATTAAAGAAAAAAGAAAAAGAAAAGTAATTTATAAGTTTTAAATTTACGTGTCATAAGAATAGGGCCTAAAATCGGATTCGGTGATTCGGAGGATTATATTACCAAGCAAAAAGATTAAATCCTACTAAAATTATAATTGTAAAAGTTTGGTTTGTTTCTTGCTCAATCACGTGGTAAGAACTGAACGGCTGAAACTTTTACCTCAGATAGATTATTATTACTCTGTATTCATGCAAAAATCACTTTTTATGCCGAAAAAATCTTAGGGAACATTTCGTTTCTAAATACATAGCGGATAAAATCGCAGGTAGGTTAATAATTTATATTTGAAAACAACACATTTTCCAAGTAAAATGTTTTGTTCTTGCATGCGAGAGAGAGGGAGAGTTCGTATAATGTTGTAGTAGGTGTAATGTGTAGAGCTCACAATTTTGGTGTAGTGTAATTACCACAGTTTTGTAATTGTTTTGGTATAAGTAGTGTAGTTTGTAATTTAGTGTGTATCTTGTTGGTGATTATAAAAAACTTTTTTTTTGGAGTAAATTAATTTGCGTAATGAAACGTAATTTAATTACGCTCAAGTTCATGAAATCAGGTCTTAAATGTGTCCTTATTTTGTTCTGGAATACGAAACAACGGACCAGGCTCTGATCAAGGAATCTGGCTACACCATCAATCATCCTGCTTTATTCACAAATTCAGTCGTACGTAATTATTGACTCTCAGTTTCAGAAAGAAGTAACTAATTATTATCAGGATGGCCGTTTCGCATGCTTTTTCTAGCATGTAAAGCGCTCCGCAGTTGATGGTTTTAAAAACAAAGTACTTTGTAAATATATAAGCGCGAATAACCGAAACCCAATTTCGAAAAGTTTAACCAAGAACGGCCGATCTGTAAACGTATACATAGTTCAAATGAGCATGACTTTTGATTGGTATCAAATGGTCTCTGCATATAATTTTGTTTCAAATTAGCATGAGTTTTGAGTGATATCAAATAGCGTTATTGCATGTTCCTGATTTACAAATTCCTATTGGCAGCCAACAGTCATATTGTTGGCGGAGTATCTTAGTAGGTACCAGAATTCCAACTGTTGACCTAGTTTTGTCAATTACTGAATTTTAGATATAGGTGTATTCGATATACTCACAATTTTTTCTCTCACTCAAATTGCATTTTGAAGATTCACGCTTGTTTACTATAAAAAAATATTCTATATAAAAATAGTATTTTCGATGAGTAAAAATACAATAATAGAGTAATTTTGAATTTTTCCGCTAAAACACTAACGATTGTCACCGGACTGACATGACGTCATTAACCGCAAAATGTTGGTCGCTATTCATGATTATGTCCAGTGTATATGCAAACAATCAAAATCGTCGTTGCTAAGATCGCAAACTATAATATAATCCAAGATCCCAAAGCTGCCAGACGTCACGTATTTTCTGACGAACGAAATGTGGATGATTGAGTAGTGTTAATATGTACTAAGAATGCATGCATACTTGCTACCTTGCTTAGACGGCCAATTTTGAGATATCAGGTAGTAAAGGTACACAAAAAAATGAATTACTTCATGTAAATTCTCCTGACTGATTTTCACGTATACCTATTATAGGTAATATGTTTAAAAATATGTCGCTGGGAGTACTCCCTATGTGTCTACATTCCGTGTGCCATTTTGTTCCGCAGACGCTTTAAAAGTCACAAAATAATGACTTAACTGTACGTAAATTCTGATGCTCTATTTTTAGATATGTCCACCAGACACTATTTTAAAATCTTTCTATATCTTTTTTTTTCGATATTCCAAAATTGGCCGTTTAAGCAAGGCAGCGAGTATGCATGCGTTCTTAGTGCATAGTAACACTACTCAATCGTCCACATTTGGTTCTTCAGAAAATACGTGAAGTCTGGCGGCCCTGGGATCTTGCTCTAGTAGAAAAATAAGTAGTCTTTCGACAGCTTGTTTTGCGGTTAGTGATGTAAAGAGCTCATTTTGGTGTTTGCAGTCACGTGACAACAGAATAAATATAGCATTTAAAATCACTTATAATACATTTATTAGATAAGTAATGTTAAATTATGAAAATGATTTTCGATATTCTATTACTACAAACTATCATAAAATTAACACTAAACATTAATTTGTGATTAGTATTAACATCCCTATTGGAGATGTGACATTATCATCTGCAAATTGAGCTCAAAACATAGTAGTTATAATAAACCTGTATCGATAACGTCATTTTGACTCTGCTTTGTTATACTGCTGACTAAGTAATTTTATTTGTAAATTGTTTGTTAGAAAAATATGGAATGTTACCTAATCCTTATACATCGTATCCTCCACATAGTCGCTTAACTTAGACTTCATCAAGCGAAAATAATTATTTTGGTGTTTAAAAAATACTCATTACTTATTTCTTTAATTCTAGTCAAGTACACAATTAAAACTAACACAACACGTAAACCAAACTTGTACCTAACTGTGTAGGTACAGTTGTAACACTGACAACATCCACCCGCTGTTTATTCCAATTGGCTTGTACTCGTATGTAGAGTCATAAAGCGTTTTAAACAGCGGTTCTAAAGAAGGCGCGATTGTACTGACAATGGTGTCCGATAATCATTAGATAAGAAGAAGTCGCCAGCTCGCCGTGGTTCCTCGACGGGTGACGGTGGCGGCAGCAAGAATAGCACCCCGGCGCCTTCGCCCCAGCACTCCACCGAGTCGCCCGTACCTGCTAAACGTAAGATGAAATTATATTCAATTGTCCCACGACTAAAAATTACACGTATTTTTATTAATTTGATTAGTCTCCACGACTCCTGGGTCCATGCCCTTTTTGTAGTAAGCTTACATTTTTTTTCACTTTTTTTCATTTGGAATGCAGGAAAACTTAAATATTACATCTGTTTTTAAAAACTGCCTTTGAAATTATGCGACAAGTTGTTCTCGGTTCTCGGTTCAATTTGCTCTAGGTTATATTATACTTTCCCCAGTATGGAAAATACTCTAAAAGCAATTAAAAAATCACGAGGAACTTTCGAGGTTTTTATCTAAATATTTCTAAAACACTGACTTTGACTCTTAACCATGTTGACGAACAGTGAGTACACCTCCGGTCGCTCCCGCCAAGATGTCGTCGCCGTCTGAACCATTGTCGGTCGTGAAAGCGCCGGAAACAACATCGGTGATCAGCTCCGTGGCATCTGTTACAGCGCCCGTCTCCAACCCTGCCACAACAAGTGCCACCAGGTATGAGAAACTATATGTTTCTATTATACCAGCTATCTGACTGTCATAGTACAAGCTTTGCATATGGGGCTTTTTATTACGTATGGGGTTGTGAAAAGTAGCGACCAAGTGTCAAGTAATAACTAATACCTTTAAACGAGCAATTCTTGTATATCTATAGAATGTGAAGCTAAAATTCTATGCGGGGGTTTTGGGGGCAATAAATCGATCTAGGTAGGTTTCATTTTTAAGAATTGTCGTTTTATCCGTACTTTCAATAGCATTTTCAAAAAAATAGTACCCCTCTTATTGTACTTGCACTTGTGGCACTTGCCACTTTCCGGAACATTCCATTTTGTGACCGGATGTTATACCAAATTTCTTTTACATGAACATATTTACATAAATATGTCTAGAAAAATGTTTATTTCGCAAATGTAACTACTGTATAGCAAAGGAGATTGCCCGTTTTCTTAGGAGCTTTGGGTCCCCCCATAAAATATTGTCGTGTCACAGTTATTTTAAGTTTTATTTTGGTCTACAAACTACTAAAGAGATTTTCATATTATGCAAACGATTTCTATTTATTCACCCTGTTTGAATTGAAATATATTATATTATAACATATTTGCTCGTAAAGGGTCTCCTATTGCACCAATTTCTGTATCGTAATGTATCTCATTACGTACTTGTGCGGTAATGTATAATGTAAAACGCACGGTTTCAAAATGCTCCGTCTAAAACGAACGGTACCTTTTTAAATCTTAGTTAAGAGTTTTTATGTCAGAAAAGTGGTCCACATTTTATGAATAAAATTTTAAATATAAAAAGAATTATTTTAAGAAATATTATTTAATTCGTTCATTTAATTAATTTGACCAAAAATTACAACAATTTATCTGTAACAAAACACAAAAATATTAAGTTAGTTTATTACTAATGGAATAGTGGCTGGTTCTGTGCCGTTCCTTAAAAAAAAAAAAAAGGCGCCGATGCGCGCGCATTGCCAATCTGTGAACAAGTATACATGATTCCGCGCCCTTTTTTTTCGCTATAGTATCATACAGAAATCGAGCTGGGCCGCTTACATCGTTAAAACGGCCACAGCTTAAATAATAATACAATAATAATGGTCGTGCGTTGCTTTACTAGGACCGCTCTATCATCACGGACAGGACTATTGTCGCCAATAAGCCTGATATCGTGATGGTAGAGCGGTTTCAGCGCCGGGCTGTGATCGTCGATATCACCGTACCACATGACGAGAACCTCGTGAAAGCTGAGAAGAACAAGCCGAGCAAGTACCTTGACTTAGCTCACGAGGTTACCGCTTATGTGGGATGTTGATTCGACGATCATAGTCCCAATAGTCGTGTCGGCAAACGGCCTTATAGCGAAAAGCCTCGACCAACATCTCAAGAGGCTTTCGCTAGACGGTTGGATCAAGGGTCAGATACAGAAGGCAGTCATCCTAGACACAGCGCGCATCGTCAGGAGGTTCCTCGCTCTTCAGCCCTAACCACCGTTAGCTTGGGCCCTGCCCCGCTGCTGGCGGCACCCTAGTTTTTAAGTTTTTTTAAATGATTACTTTATGTATGGATTGTAAAAAATTTAGAGACTAAGAAGCAAAATAAATGACTGGATAATAATAATACAGAATATTCTTGTTACTTTTTCTTAAAAAAAGTTTAAGTTAAGTATTAGTTTAAGTAAAAATTACATATGTGAATATAGCTATTTTTGTAATTTCTTCTGATTGTATCTTTGAAATGTAAGTGGGCCTAGCAATAATACGTTACCAAAATACTGTTAAGTTAGTGTGTGATGTATACTAGACTTTGAAATTAAGTATCTATATCAATCAATTAGTTCTGAATTGCGTTGAAATATTGTTTGACATCTGGCAACACTTAGGCCCTATTCAGTGCGACGCGGATGACCTACGCGGACGTCCGCGACGGACGGTAAAATGTATGAAACCTTACAGCGCGTTCAGAGCGAAGCGGAGCTATCCGCGCGCGGTCGAAATCGCTCCGCGCCGCTTTTCCGCGCCGCGGATGTCCGCGGGCGGACGGTGCTTGGTTCTAATGTATATGTTCAGTGCTCGGTGGACAGTCGCGCTTAGCGGACGTGAAATACTATCGTTGTCGTGGCGGCTCCGTCAAATCTGCGCATGCGCGATCCGCTGCGCATTAAACGAGAAACAAACGGTCCGCGTCGCACTGAATAGGGCCTGAAGTTAGATTTCGTTGGCGGATGTACCGAGATTCAGTTAGATAAACAAATTTTACGCTTTTCAATGCTGGGCTTTTACCCTAAAATTGTATAACGTTTAAAAAGGTAAACAAAAAATACACATACTTACATGAAAAAAAAATTGGCAGTTATAGGAACTGCCGATAGAAGTGAAAACTTATTACTCAGAATTTGATAGCTTACTTTGAAAACTACACGGCTGTAACAGGAGGGCGTGGCCTGGTCATCATGCGTCAGCGTTTCCCATTGGCTCGCGCATTTCTAGACGGCCATGCCATGATGGCCAGGCCACCCCCCATTCAGCATTTCCCATTGGCTGACGCATTTCTAGATGGCCTATGGTCATGGTCCCAAGTTTACCCGTAGATTTCTTATCATACCCGAGCGTGACGCTAGAATTCAATTTACACCCCACGAAAAATCTGTCTAGGCGCGCCAAAAGAAGTGTTCACTTCAAAAAAATATATAAATCTTAAAGTAGCATAAAGCAGCAATAGCATAAAGTTAAGACACGGTCTCACGTGGGACCCGTCCGCGGGCAATCTCCTTTGGTATAAAATCCGGTTAAAAAATGGAACATTCGGACGGAACGAACGGTTCGGTTTGAGTGACCGGAAAGTGGCAAGTGCCAAGAGGTACACATTTAAAAAAAATACCCTCATGCAATGGAACCTAGCTAAATTCAGTCGTCCAG
This sequence comes from Ectropis crepuscularia, assembly GCA_963693475.1. Lineage (NCBI taxonomy): Eukaryota > Metazoa > Arthropoda > Insecta > Lepidoptera > Geometridae > Ectropis > Ectropis crepuscularia. The sequence continues at coordinate 24,710,164 of OY856338.1, forward strand.
GTAAGATTTAAAGAGCCGACAAAAAGCACGGTCTTTATAGTTATTGATATAGTATAATACTGAAGTGATTATTTGACATACATAGACACAAAAATCTTTGTGAAATATTTATTTCTTTCATCACACGTAGGTAGTCCGTTAGCAGCCGTGATATTGGTCACCTTTGTTACGACTGCTGTCTGCTGTTCTTTGTTAAAAATCCTAGTTTTTTTCAAGTGGTATTGCCGATCTGACACGTGCCTATCTTGTATCAGCGCATCGATAACGACTTCGGTGGTGCAAATGAATAAGACCGGGTTTCAAGAGTCGGTGATCACGAACACGGACGCCGTCGAGACGAAGCAGACGAAGAAGCGGAAGGCGGTCGTGGCGGCTCACGCAGCCGCGGCCGCCGCCGCCGCCGCCGCCGCCGCGGCCGCTGCCAATGCTGCCGCTGATCTATCGGGTGCCACTACGGTTAATACGTTTTACTCATATTTAAAAAAAATATATAGCACCGTATAAATTAAAATAATTGGCAGTCATAGGAACTGCCGATAGAAATGAAAACTTATAACTCGGAATTTGATAGCTTACTTTGGAAACTACACGGGTGTAACCGAAGGGCGTGGCCTGGTCATCATGGCATGGCCATCTAGAAATGCGTCAGCATTTCCCATTGGCTTACACATTTCTAGATGGCCATGCCATGATGGTCTGGCCACGCCCTTTCAGCATTTCCCATTGGTGACGCATTTCTACATTTGGGGATAGCCAATGGCCATGGTCCCGAGTTTACCAGAATATTTCTTATCATACCCGAGCGTTATTGTTATTTGAGAACTATAATATCATCAGCAGTCCACTAAATGTTCCCACTGCTGAGACTGAGGCCATAATCCACCACGCGCGCCCAGTGCGAGGAGGTGACATATGACCTCGAAAGATTCCAGGTACAGGTCGGCTTCCTCACGGTGTTTTCCTTCACCGTTTTAAGTTAGCGGCAGAAATCATTTTCAATTAAAAGGCATACCGAAAAACTATAATAGCTCTATAAATTAGCTACAAATAAAAAGTTATTTATCAATGTCATTTTCTTGTTAGCAGAATAATGACGCACAATCTGCCGCCGCGCAGTCTTGGGACCAGCGCGACGATTTGCAAGAACCCGTCGAAAAGATCATAAGGAGGGTAAGTTCAATTGAGTACAATCCTCAAAAACACTAATTAGTCTGTCAGTTAGATTGCTAAAAAATATGGTCGCGTATTTTTTCTTTTGTTTCACAAATAAAAAATGATGAAGATACAATGCTTAGAAGTTTCGCGTGACGTCACTCGTAGGTACGATACATACACCCAAGAGTGAAGTCGCGACCCCCCCCCCCCCTTCGTATATCTTTGTCGATTTTTAATATTTGAAAAAAAAAAAACGTCCCACATTTTTCCATGATCTAACTGACGGACTACCTAATTAGAAGGGTGTATTTTTGACCCAGACCCCAGATACCCTATTGACCTTGTTCTTTGTAATAATCCTAATCCTTTCTAATAATACTATAATATTACAATCTTTGGATGTTTGTTGCTCAATCACGTCGAACGTGACGTTAGTCTGAACGTCAAACTAGAATTTTTTTATACCGGGAAAATAAGGAGAACCGGAACTACGCGGATGAAACCGCAGGGCGCTGCTAGTGTGCAATAAAACGTATTTTCCCTCATATTGCACCTTAAACAATAATGATATGCGATATTAGAATTAATCTACCGTGTCTGCAATGCGTCGTCTATTCCGCAGTGCCTGAAGACAAAGGTCTTTAATCAGTGCGTCCTACCCGTAATGACCTACGGTGCCGAAACGTGGACACTCACGGTGGGACTAGTCCATAAACTGAAGGTTGCTCAGCGAGCAATGGAGAGGGCTATGCTCGGAGTCTCTTTGAAGGATATGATCCGTAATGAGGTGATCCGACAAAGAACCAAGGTTATCGACATAGCTCTCAGAGCAAGTAAACTTAAGTGGCAGTGGGCTGGTCACATCGCTCGTAGAACCGACCATCGCTGGAGCAGACGAGTTCTAGAGTGGAGACCGCGCTTAGGCAAACGTAGCGTGGGGCGCCCTCAGGCTAGGTGGAGGGACGACCTGCGGAAGATTGCTGGCAGAAATTGGATCCAAAAAGCGCAAAATCGAGCCATTTGGCGTTCATTAGGAGAGGCCTACGTCCAGCAGTGGACTGCGATAGGCTGATGATGATGATGATGATGTCTGCAATGGTCTGTTGTTTGTGCAGAGTAAACCGGACCACGATCCGTCGCCGATGCACTTCTCGAGTATGCCCCAGGCCGCGCCTCCGCTGCCGCCGCCGCCGCCTGCGCATAGCCCGTCGATGCCGGCCCCGAGGTAACATTTCCGTATTTATTCCTATAAAAACATATCATAAGACTGAATACCTTATAAGACTTTTGGGATGGCCCTTTGGCCAATATTTATACTAAAAAAAAAAATGTTTGTCTGTAAAGTCGGTTTACTGACGATAGAACGTGACAACGTCTTAAGAAAATACTGATGGAATGGTAGCATTTTTCAAAAGAAAATTTTAATTTCATTTGTTTAATAGATTTGTATGTAAAAAGTAATCAGTAGAATTTAGTCATTTTCAATCAAAACAATGCAAAAAAGCTTTTAGATGCCGGGGATCGAACCCGGGGCATTTCACATGCAAAGCGAACGCTCTACCACTGAGCTACATCCCCGCTTGAACTACTGGTCGAAATAATTAATACAACTGTAACAAACATGCGGCGAGGTAACGACCGACGGTAACGGTACATGACGTCATGTTTTGTGGGCGTGCAGCCGGTTTCATCGAATTATAAGACGTTATCACGTCAAAAAATATATATAAATCTGTGTGGACATTTCACATGTATAGGATGGTATGGAGTTAGCTGACACCTCCTGGATTAATACATAGGCTTCTTTTTATCCCAAAAAAATAACGGGAACAACGGCAACGGGAACTACACGGGTAAAACTTCGAGGCTGTGGAATAAGTTGCCAGAGTGGGTTTTTCACAATAGTTATAATCTTGGTGTCTTCTTAAAAGTAAAAAATAAAATCGTGGGGTGCTGCTAGTTATTAATAACTAGCTGTGCCCCGCGGTTTCACCCGCGTCTATTTGAGGAAAATCCATACTAAAATATCCATTGCTGGCCACTTTATTACGTTTTACGGAACCCTAAAAATACGTCAATAAGCAACAATGCATTGTTGTATAGTGCTCGCAGTATAAGTCTGCGCGCGACTGGTGGCGTACTTAATGTTGCCAGGTCAAGCTAATAGGTTCCCTTCCCGTTCATTGGGAACGTAGAACTTCATAAAACAGGTACGGGAAGGGATTTTTCAGGGAAGCAATTTAAGTAACTACACGACAACTGAGACTTAAGAACGAATGTCTCGAAGTAATTAACGCCTTTGCAGTGCTGGTTTGGTTCAGTATGACCAAGTATCATTGGTAATTGGTACAGGCTGTCTGAGTCTCTTACCACCAGGACTTTATTATAGTTTATTACATTATAAAAATCTGTCATTTTCAACCTACACCAACATCGAAATAACAAGAATTTAATTTAAACTTGTAAATCTTTTATTGAGACCATAAATAACACTATTTGAAAATTTGGCGCATAAACGTTATTTTAATGAGTCATTGGCTTCCATAGAATCATCTTCTTTTTTCAATAGGGTTAAAATCACGATGAATCACGGCGGTAACCGCAAAAATTCCTGTCCATGTTCCTTTAATAGTTATTCTACTTGGTATTGTGGGTCTTCTTTGTGCCTCTTTATTCGAGTAACTGCAGATTTGTCCTACAATCGTCGAAATCTATTTCATTTTGCTTAAGCCACTTTTGGCTTTCTTCTTTTACATTGCCCATTGTAGCCGCTTTATTTATCTGAGTGCAGTGGTATAATGCATTGTCCATTACCACGTGACAGTACGTTCTGAAACGCCTACAATAAAAATACAGTAATAAATACAGAGTTAAGGATCAAAGGGCAACCAAGCTAACGTTGAAAAAAAATTAAGTAAAATTTCTTTTGGCGCACCGCTGTTAGGTGAAAGGTTCGATCGGGTGAACATGGAACCGCCGAGTGTACCCGAGCGAGAAAGATACAATCAGCTGATCTTCACTACTGTGTCACTGTGTTTTCAATTTTGATTTGTATATTATGAAAAAAAACATTTATAACTAGTTTCTCACATTCGGTCTTAAGCACACACATTTTTTCCCACGGGTAAATTGGCGATAAAACAATCAAACCCAAAGCCGCACCTCAACCTAAAGCCTCAGCTTTAAAATATGCCGATAATAGGTGGAGATTTGATTGCTATGGTATCCCTACATGTTAGTTGTCAAATAGCTCTGCGTTTGGAAAACTGCACTTTTAGCCCGTTATTGTATCGTTCTTCTTCACAACCACGATTGATTTTCAAGAACCAGCCACGGGCAGCACTTTTAATCACTTTCGGCATAATAAAAGCTATTAATTGTTTTGGAAATTAATAAATACACCAAACGTAAACAAACTTTTGTCAACTGACGTAAATAAGAAGTTGACGGCCTGTCAATTAGTTCCATATTTTGCTACGCGCAGAGTTATATTGCGAGCACTATAGAACAAATTTGATTACTTCAAATGACACAAACTTCAAATGTAGACACGCGCCGTCACAGACTTCAGCAACCAAAGAGAATTTAAATTCACGGAACTAAAGCTCTCGAAGAGAAATATTTTTCCCCGTTTTCTTTACATTCTTCACTCATACTCCGTACCTATTGATAGTAGCGTAATGTTATATACCCTATAGCCTTCCTCGATAAATGGAGTATCCAACAAAAAAAGAATCTTTCGTATCGGTCCAGTAGTTTCCGAGATCCTAGCGTTCAAACAAACAAACTCTTCAGCTTTATAATATTAGTATAGATGCCCGGGCACTATTCATAATGTCTATCTCTATCGGGGAAATTGATTAATTACTATTTAAATTTCATTGTTTATCATATTGCCCGGTCATTATTGTACCTATCGCTCCGTGACAAATGGGCAATTCGGTTTTTTTTTTTTTAATAAAGAGTGACGAGGCGAGCAGGACATGTGGCTGATGGTAAGCAACATGCCTGCCACATAACAGCACACGCAGCTATTGGAACATGAAGAGCCAAAATCATTACCTAGCACCGCACTGCGCTCGTCACCCAGAGATCTAAGTTTATATATCTCTAAGCCCTGTAATTTCTCTGGAAACATTGCCCTTCAAACCGGAACACAGTAATGTTTGCACATTACTGCTTGGCGGTAGAATAATTGACAAAGGTGTGGTACTTCCCCAGGCGGACTCTGCTAATAGTCCTACCACTACAATAAAGTAATAAAGCTAAGTAATCAAATGGAACCGGTTAAGTTACTTAGGACCCAGATCCGACTCGGAGCCCCGAATCCGCCTAGTCTTGTCACTACTACCTCTTAGAGTGGTTAAAAAAAACGCGGGAGCCAGTAGCCCAAGGGAGGTCCTGAGTGAAGCGCAGGCCGAGTATGGACAAGCGGTACTCAGGGCTGACCGCAGAACTTCTGGCCCTGGCTTCTGACCCGGAGTCAAATTTCAGTAATATACCCTAACTGACTGCAGTAATAATATAAATAATAAAGCATGGACCTAGGTGTTCGAAAAGTGTAATTTCCCACAATAAAAAAAAGGATCGCTCGATTCTATTTTCAGCTCTGCACGATTTACCTGATGTTGCATTTATAATTTTAGTAGAATTTGTGGATATGGTTTTGCATAGAATTCTTACTCTGAAGTATGTTTGTTCGTAGGCAGAGGGAGTGCCGCCGTAAAGTCGGCTGCACCCATTTTCTTTGAGACATGACGCATACAATTGGATAAAAACAACATTATACTGTAGTTTATATTCACGTAAACAACTTTGATTTGTTGTATGGGTAATAGTTCGCTTATTTATCTGATCCCGCTATTTTTATGTGGATTATCATACGCTATATTCTGAAGGTCACTGTATACCTGTAAAATTCCATTTCACTATAAAATGCGACACTACCTACAGAGATCGTGGTCGAAGTAAAGGTGGATAAATATCTTCCATAATGATTTATACAAAATTACTTACTCCAAGAATCCAAAATATACACGTTTCTATCAAAAAATGCTAATAACACTCATACTTACCTACGCAACGATTTCCCTTATGGCTCAAAATAGATGCAATTTTTTTTATTGTTACTTTTTTTTCTGTATGTTCATTCCCCACGTGAGAGGTGTATAATCAACTTTTGGGTGTCCACAAAACTGGATAATAACAGCATTGGAAACAATTACAGAGGAAAAATTACGTAATTACTTATATAACACATTTGCTCGTAAAGGGTCTCCTATTGCACCAATTTCTGTATCGTAATGTTTCTCATTACGTACTTGTGAAAAGTGTCAAAAGTGTACAGAAAAGTGGTCAATCTTATATATAAAATTCTCGTGTCACAGTGTTTGTTTCCTTACTCCTCCGAAACGGCTTTACTGATTTTTACCAAATTTTATATGCATATTCAGTAGGTCTGAGAATCGGCTACTAGCTATTTTTCATACCCCTAAGTATTAGGGGTTGTTCACCCCAAACATTTTTTTTTAAATTTTTGGTCAAATTTTTTTGTTTTTATTTTTTTATAATGTGGCGTTAAAAAATACATACAACCCTAAATTTTTACCCTTTTATCACGAACCCCTGTTTTTTATAGCCATTTTTAGTAATTTAATCATTTGACAGTGAACTCCTAAACGACGGGACCGATTTGAATGTTTTTTTTTGTGTGTGTATTCGAAGATGGTTTAAATTCACAAATGATCCCGGCAGATGGCGCTACAGACAGTGTCTAGGTTATGTCCGAGCGAAGCCGGAACGGGCCGCTAGTATTTTATGAATAAAATTAACTTTGATAAATAAAATTTAAGGCCGGGTATTTCTGCCAAAGTAGGCTTAAATCGGCCGCGAGAAAATGAACACGTGCATAGTCATGCATAGTCATTTTACATTGCTCCGCTCACCTCCACAGTGCAGAAATAATGAAAGTAGGTTATTCCGAAGAATTTTTTAACAAGTTTTGTTTACATCAGTGATGTACAATAGTTTTTTTAAAACTAAATTAAAACCGTAGGTAGCCCTCTCGACCGCTTGTCGATCAGCAGTAAGCTTTTTTAAATTGTTTAAAAACTCTTTCAATTGTCTTTAATTCACGTGGGTTCATATATCTGGTGCTCGCTCGCTGGACCATAGTGATGTTGCGTCTGATTACTTTCTTTTAATTTCCGTTTTTTTACTGGATGTTCTAAGTTCAATTTATGTTTTTGTGCTCTCCTCCTTTCAATTATTTTTACCCTGCCTTTAGGGCTTTTATTTAAAAAGCTTTTTGGATAGCTGAAAGTCCAAATTTGCTGTTAAAAGAAAGAACAGCGGCTAAGCATCTCCCTTGATAGCCTCCTTTCCTTACTTCTTTTACCGCTTACTTAGATACTTAGATAGTATAGTACTTCATACATGCACTATTATTATAACATCGCTAAGTTACACCGAACTACAAGAACTTATTTATTATGTTACTTGCTGCTACGGAACCCTTCATGGGCGAGTCCGACTCGCACTTGGCCGCTTTTATTTATTTGAAAATGTCAGAGTTTTATTTATTTCCTCGCAAATATGTCATAAAACGTCGTATGACATTCGTGCGCTTTGATAATTACAACCTCTGCTAATCGCCTCGGCTGTAATTATCACTTGGCGCACTTATATCATAATGTACTATCTATTACCTACTTGCTATTCAAGATCAAGATAATATCAAAGTTTTTGTAAAACTTTAATATGAATCGACATTATTCTCATGAGTGCGATAATTTATAATCGTGCAAAGTAATTTCTATATATCTAAATACTTATGTCAAAATAAATCACGTAACCTTTGTTTGTGTATAAATGCATTAAATTGGTAAGCTTAATCCTATTCTAAGTTTTGAGTTTAACTGAAAAAAAATCAAGTTTGTTGTATGGGAGAACATAGAGCTAGAGCTAGAACAAGAGCATTCTTTCTCGATCTTTTGTAAACGAAAGATCGTTCGTAGCGTTTACACCAAAATATCATCGAGCAAGAATAAGAACCAAGAACTAGAATTCTTGCATGATAGATATTTAGATTAGCCGAGCGAATGCTCATTGCTCATCAATGAGATCCAGTTCGCACGAACACAAGAACACTTTGAAGAGACCGCTCCGGGGAGCGAGCACGTCCGAACACGCAAGAACGCTTTAAGAATCTGTTCGCACGCTCTAGTACCGTTTACATCAAGCGAACGAGCATTCTTAGAATATTCCATAGAATCTTTGCGAACGCAAACAAAACAACGAAAGAATGCTCTACATTTGTTTACACCAAATGAATTTGATACAGTGGGGATAGAATGAGCATTCGCTCGTCTGATGTAAATCGGCCCTCAGCTTAACTTCATTTCTAATAATTGGAAAATCGACACCTTAACCTTACACTACTACTTGGATATACTGTATACGCCTGGATATAAGAAGAGAAAAGTAGTAGGTCAAGCTTACTATGTTGTTATAACAATATCATGGAAGTATAATTAGAAAAAAGTGTATGTGTACTTATATACGCACGCAAGAAATTAATTCTTCTCTTTGTTTTTCGTGTTAAGAACTTCAATTTTTCGTAACAGTGTGCGCGCGCATTGTCAAAATTTAATCGTATCTTGAGAGAGTAGTGAAAAGAGAAAAGTATTTTGCCATTTTGTGGTGGCGGCCAACTTGGATTTGAAATTTGTCATAGTGTATAGTATTCTACTAGTCAAGCCCTTTCATTTGATACCCATATTGAGGTAGGTTGTGAAGAATTATTTTGTCCGCCATTTTGTGGAGGCGGCCATCTTGAATCGATATTAACCAAACAGCTAAGAACCACCACACCGTAATTAACCTTCAACTAAAAATAAAACCGCATTGACATCGTTCCATCCGTTTGAGCTCTACGGTGCCACATACAGACAGACAGACAGACGGACATCGACATCAAACTTATAACACCCTTTTTTTTGGTCGGGGGCTAAAAATCGTATCGATCAAATTCGTAAAACACGTAAGTTTACGATCTGAATGATCCTCTAACAGATGATAGCACATATTATAGCATGATAGCATAGTCAACCTTAATCATATCCCGTCTAGAACAAAGGCTATCAGTGTTTTACTTTTGCGATTGTGAGCTTCAGTGCTGCAAACTTACACATCGAGTTTATAGCACCTTTAGCTTCAATGTTTAACAATAATATAATTTTCTATTTTACATAGAAACACCCAGACACAGTGCAAACATTTGAATTCATCACACAAATATTTGCACTGGGTGGGAATCGAACCCACGACCCTCGGCTTCGCAGGCAGAGCTACTACCCACTAAGCCACGAGGCCAGAATAATAATTCTGGTATAGCACAGTAAACAGTCTGGTAGAGGTGTCAGCCGCGAGGCGTTACTTACGGAGTGTGTCTCAGTCTGCCTGCATACTGATGTGATAGCGAGCCGAACCGATTCATAATATTCGCTTTACAGCATAATTTAACTAGCCTCCGTGATTTTTTGGTTTATTCTACCACCGGCTCTTGTACCGACTCCACACGTTGTGCCTCTACGACAATGTCTTATTTTAATCGGCTATCTGATTTCCGTTACAGGTAAAGAGTTTGATTTCTGTCTTTTTAGTTGCAGTGCTCTCAGTCCAATATCTCTTTTTGAAAAAATAAAATGTTTTGTTTTTACTAAAATTACCCTTATCACAAAGAAGTTTAATAAATAATATTTTGAGTTTTAGTCGAAGTTGAGTTGAGTTTTTTGATTTCTAAACAAAACCAGTTAAGTTGAGATGATCCTTTTTTTTTTAATGGGCTTTAAATCAATCCTATCCCCATACTAAAGAAAATAAATAGTTACATTTTATTCGAGAAATAAAAACCAACTTCAATTTAAAATTTATTTCAGATACTCGACAAAATTTCATATTTTTTGATGAATCTGTAGTAAACGCGCGACTTGAATGCTGACCACAGGCATGCGATAGTGATGTGACCTAATTATGATTATCGATGACCATAATTATGGTATGTGAAAATGTTGAAATTAGAGCATAAATTAAGATCATCCTATCAGATAATAAATTAAATAAAGATATTTATTTGTTTTTTTAAATGTTGCGTGTATTTTTTGTAGAATACGTCAACAAAAATTAAAAAATAAAACAACGCAACGCTGGTGTCGTCACACGCTAGTAAATATTCCATCTACAGTAAACGGTTTCGTTAAGAACGTGACCAGAATCAGCGTTTTGGCGGGATTTTTGAACTTTTAACATTTATTTTTAATGTTAAAACAATAGATCTTCCGGAAATATTCATGTAGTATGTAATCATTTTACTTTATCACTACATAGTATAAAAAAGTCACTTCCCGCGTCTCTATGTCTCTATGTATGCTTAGATCTTTAAAACTACCAAACAGATTTTGATGCGAGTTTTTTAATAGATAGAGTGATTCAAAAGGAAGGTTTTTATGTAGAATATATGCATAGTACAGTAGAGAGACACTGATAATTTTAAAGATTTCTTAAACGATGTCATAAATAAAAACAATTTTTGCGCTTTAATTGCAAACGCTAGCTGAACCCTACGAGATCGATCAAAATCATGTACTGCAGTATTGTACACCTTAAAAGGGTCTACAAAAAAGCTCATTACGGTATATGTCTATCTCTTAGGTTGCACCCGTGCGAAGCCGGGTTGCTAGTGTTACGTAATCAACAGTTATTTAATCGGTTTTATAATACTTAAAAAACATACAACCGAATTAAGAACCTCCTCCTTTTTTGAGTCTGTTAAAAATGATTGCAAAAATGTGAAACATCACCAAAAGAGTCAATATACAGCAGTAGTCACAAATCAATGTTAGCATACATACATTGTTGTAATGAATACCACACTTATTGTTATACTTAATTTTTAAACACGTTTAGAAACTAACTTAGCATAAAATATATTCCCTAGTACAACGAATTAAAATAATGTTATTTTCACATACACATGTAAAACTTTGTGGGTGCCTTCTTTGCGACAACTCCAACAAACATTCTAAAACGTAACCCTATTACTAAGACTCCGCCGAACGTCCGTCTGTCCATCTGTCCTGTCCGCCTGGGCGCTGCTAGTATTTTATATGTGCCGTTATCAATATCGAAGAAAACGACAAAAAATCACGTTTGTTTAATCACGTTTCAGTGTATAAATATCAATTTTATTCGATTTCTTCCAGAGTATAATCTAATTGTGTTCCATATTTCAACCGTATCCGTTCAGACGTTACGATGTGATAGAGCAACAAACATCCAAACTTTGACATTTATAATATTAGTAGGGTACATGGTTTTTTACCATTTTTGTAGAAAATGGTACTCTCGAACAAAGTGGACACTTTGTTCGAGAGTCCGATTCCCAATTGATCTGTTTCTGTCCTTTCACATTAAAAAGTTGGATAGTCAATGGAAGCTCTACATATTTAAGCTAAAGATTATAATTTATTTCTAGTATTTGTTTGCAAGATCGTTTGACCGTACTGACAATGTATTCTTTGTAGGCGGCTACCGAGTAACCTAGCTGGGCCAAGCGGGATGAACCCACCGCCGTCCGCAATAAGGTCTCCTTCGCATCACGCGGTAAGTTGCAAACTTTGAATTTTCTTATCCTTGATATTATTATTACTTATGTTTGATTCAGAGAAATGGACACTAGCGACGGTTTATTGTACAAACAAACTTTGTAGGTATGTGGATGTCAACGTAAAATTGCAATCACCGTCAGTTTACAATTTGACGTGTGAGATTATAATCTCACACGTTAGGTTAGTTTTTATAATATAAGGTTGTTAGATTATAATCTGACGGTTTGTACAATTTTACGGTGACATAAATTCACCGTATTTTTTTTTACTTTAAAATATTTTTGCAGCTTCATTCTACAGAATATCTACTGGCTAACTTTAATCATGGGTGTGAAGTGGTTTAGGCGCTAGGCCTAGGCGTTGATCTTGCGCCTAAACCGCTTTCACGCCCATGACAAAACTTAACATATATATTCTATACAATATTAGCTATTTTGCCAAAAAAATAACGCAAATCGCAATTTCAAGGTAAAAAAATTAAATCGCATTTTTTGGTAGATTTTCTTTTTAGTTTTATTACTAAAAATACAGTTAAAACCCTCATTAAACGAAGTAATAAATCGTGTGCTCTAATTTTATTATTTGAAGTACCTACTGCATTCCCACTAGGCTATTGATTAAAATTTAAAAGTCCTATAACTCTATCTTATCGTTATCTCATCTGCAGCCTGCAGACGTCCATTGCTGGACATAGCCCTCCCCCAAAGATTTCCACATTGGCCGGTCTTGTGCCATAACTCCATAACTACATAACCGGCAACTATTTTCCAAAAATATTTAATACACGTATCAAGGATATTTGACATACGTAGAACATGCTCAAATTTAATATGACTAAAATCGGTAACATCGACTTTTTGACCTATATTGAATTTTAGTATGTTCAGATTTTTTTTCTACGAATGACTATCTCTTTAACGTGTAATCATTTAAAATAACTAGCAGTTTTTATGTAGTCTCCAGCAGCATATGCTACTGGGCAACGATATTCTTCTTCCGGTTGTTCTACCGCCCGACAGTAATGTGCCGACATGTTCATTTATGTACTGTGTTCTAATTTAAATAACAATGTTTCCAGATAAATTAGGACTAAGATATTATATCTCTGAGTAACTAGTACAGTACACTGCTAGGCATTGATTTGGACTCTTCGTGTTCAAATAGCTCCGTGGCGGTACTGCTACTTAAGTACATGTTGGCGTATTGCTTACCATTAGACGCATAACTTACTCGTCCCGTCCTTCAAAAACATAAATACTTTAAAAAAATGCGTCGTTTTACAATTAAAATACAATAAGATGCCAAATTATGTTTCTTTGTTTCGTATGTAATAGCCGTTTTATTCACTTGCTACTGTTAAAATGCTAGGTAGCACGGAGGCATGCTTTTTGTACTCGATAAATTATAAGTGATTAAGCTAACAATGCTAGTTGTAACGAATGTTTACTGCTCAATGCTCATAGAAGAAGGGGTTCGCTTATCACCAGATAACCTACTTGTTGCATTGTTTAAAAAAAACGATTACAGAACCACTATGTAGATACTTTTACAAAGGTAAATCAAATTGAAATTAAGCGAAAGACGAAATCGTCTAGTGATTTCTAACAAACTAATAATGGTCACTACTGTAACACTGCAAAACTATTTTGGTTGGTCATGTGAAAAGTAAATTATCTCTGATAATTTGTGTCAGTATAATAACGTACTCGTACATTGATGTAGTGAAACAGGATCAGTCGAAAGTATTACATTTCGCGATTTTTCATTCTACGAATCACGGCTATTTGTTGCGTAGTGTATTTACGTCCGAATAAAGCTTACCTAAGCTATCTAAGCGAACGAAATGTTTGTAAAACAATTCCGTAACATAAATAGCGCAAGCTTGTAGCATAATCATAAGCATTGTTTCAAACTTGGGAACATAGGTATTTATTTTATTGGTGCCACATGAAGTAATCTTAAAAATGGTTATAGATTGGTTTTGAACCGTTTACATTATTATTGAAAAAACCACCGAATCTAGAACTAAATTAGTGTATCCATTGTGTATCCTGTTATCATTATGTTTCAGAAAGTTAGAACTTGTGAAGCAATGTTGCGTATGAACCGCATAATTATATTATTCATGCTCATTGTATTCATAGACTACTAGCATCGTTATATAAGTACATAGAAAAAATACCCTCGAGAGCTTAATGTCTGAATTCTGTCACAATTAGGCGATTTCGTTCAATATCAATCGGCGCACGGGAAAACGAAGACTAATTGTGACTAGAACTTCGACCTGAATACATTCGATCTATTGTTTCTGTTAAAAAACGTTTAAAATGTTCAGGTAAATATTTAGGTAGTTCATATGGGGTCTCTAGAATAGACTGGTCTACGGTAGTAAGTACGGTCGAAACTCAAGTGGTTACCGATTCCCTTACATCGTAGTGCTCATATTCTTTCTCTTTTGTACAACGTCTTATTTAACCTTTTGACCGCCAGGACAAAATGCGGAATGCAATTTATTGCATTTCCGTGCCCTGTACGCCAAGCGTACGGCATAGCACAAAATAAAAAAAACCACAACACCCATGGTTTTAAGCGACTAGTTTCGTACATTTACACGTTGTTTTGCTGGGATTTTCTATTTAAGAACAAGTTAAGTAAGAAAAAAACAGTACTTATAAGTTTTTAGTTAATATTTTGGTATAGTACGTTTTTTAATTTTAGTCAACTATAGACGTCGTTAGCGCTCAGTGCTCGCTAGCGCTTGTCAAGTATAGATGACTCTGGCGGTCAAAAGGTTAACCCCTGCATACCGCGTTACCTTAAAGAGCGGTTTACTTTACTGCAGGATTGCAATACTCTTCCACTTAGGTCAAATACGTAATTTCATTCCCGGAATTGCGAACACCACAATGTTAGTAGTTGGGGAGTGTGGTTCAAGACTGACATATGTCGTTTGTTTCAATTTTATTTTGGCTGCCGCTTATTTAATACAGTGCATAGGTACTTGACTTGTACTGAGATTGTGTAAGAGATTGTTCATTTTACATTAGGAAACAAAATTCTGCGATTTCATCAAACAAAGAAAGGTAAGTTTTTAACTACGGATGATTATTGTTAATTGATACGTTTCTGATAACTTTGGCATTTACCTAACAACGTTAATCATAAATTAATTTAAAAAATAACAATAAGCGTGTTTTATTTGTGACAACCCTTGACGTATCTCCGTCGAGACATCGGCGGCTTTTCCGCCGACGACAAAGGCGTTGAACTACTGGTAGTATTTCTTAATACTGTGTGAATTGATAGTAGTCCCCGCTGTGCGCATGCAGCCGCCACTTGGTGACTAATCATGGGTTGTAGGGGGCGAAGCCCGAGCGCGAGGTGGAAGCATCGCTGCTCGTCTCTGTGCCGCTGCCATCCACCTCCTGCGGCATCAACCTGTCAACGCAACAGCAGGTTCATTATTCATCCATCCTGGGACGCACAACTGTCGCTATTTGAACCCAAACTCGACAAACCGCCACGGTGTCTAACCCTGAAAAGAAAACTCACTTGATTGCCTATTACACGGTTATAGACATTGTTCGAAAGGGACGCTTTTTACACGTCATTTTAAAAAACTTTTTCGGAATGAATCTAAATCGAAACACTCTTGTTCTTTTTCTTTTTGTTTAGTCCTAAAACTTCTTTCGCGATGTATTAAAAGTGTGTAATTAATACGGTGGCGGTGGTGGTGGAGAACTTGTAATCGCAAGGTTTCACTTTCTATCCAGTAAATACGTTTGGCTATATTTTTAGTAGTATTAAACTTTTTACAATTCTGTTTGCTGTATGTAGTTCATGCGTGCATTGACTGCAGTAAACTCGGTAACCAACCCGACAGGTAGATAAGACGTTGAGTGAGAGAAGACACAACTTCTCCATCGCAATTACTAACATTCAACCTACGCGGATGCTATATGTTTTTTGTTTCAATTTACCATGGTGCTTTGGTGAGTCTTTCCTTATGTTCTAAATAGTATTCATAATAATAATCGATTAATTATTATTACAGCCATATGATGATACCCGAGAACCGTCATTACTGTTATAGTATTTTAGAAATATTTTTTTAACTAAACTTGCATTATTTAAATATGTAATCCGGTACCGTTTAAAAAAACATATTTCTACAGTGAAAAAAAAACAGTTCCACTTAAATATCACCTATATATTTCCAAAACGCTTTTCATATAGCTATGGAAGAAATCGCCAGATAATTGTGTTACTGGATAATAATTATTAAGACACACACAACACGTTGTGAAAATTCTACGGCCCCTAGGAAAATATATCCGTTGTATCTATCTCAATGTTAAACTATTTTTTTTTACAAAATACCGATAGCACCTTATGCTTTTTGAAATTATTCAAAACAAAGCGTTGCGTGTTAACATAAAATTCAGCCAATACAAAATATATACGGCTACAATATTACTACATACGGAAAAAAGGCGACGTAATATTAAATGTGATCAATCCCGAAATTTTCAAATAAGTCAGCCAAAAGATTATTCGCGTATATGATCTTTGAAGTCGCCACATTTATGAAACTTCTAACGAATTTTATGAGATTTCATCACTATGAACTAATAATTATGAGCAGAACACGACTCTTTCAACTAGGTAGTGAACTGTGTAACACTGTCCCTATTTTTATTATTATTATTGAATTCGTAGATACCGCACAAGCAAGTCCTTGATTCAGATTTGATCCTATTTTCCCTGTTCATTTGTTTAATTTATGTGACAGTTGTGAGTCCACTTCATTACGCTTTAGTTACGTTTGTCAACTCGTAGAATTTAAATATTATTATTATGTATGTGGATCATTGCAAGTAATCACTGTAGCATGTGAGTGTGCAAGTACTGCTTCTGCTTCGCTTTCTTTAATGTATTAACGATAATAAGATTTGGCTAGATGTGATGTCTTGGTCTAAGATTGGTCACGCTAACATAAAAAAATACACCTGGTTTGTGAGTTCTGTTCACCCTATTTTGTTCGATATGAGACTTCTTTTTTGAACGGGTTTTAAATTAGTTGAAACCTACTAGAATCTAGAAATGGTTTTCTGACTGCACTATATAAAAAAACAGTTTCTAGCAATCAATTTACAATCGAATTAATAGAGATAAAAAGTACATAAATTAATACGAATTTTAATTTGGATTCAATGGTGTTGGACCGAGGTATTCGTAGATAGCAAAGTATATGTACAAGAATTGGAATCAGAAACGCTGTGGATAGTGATAAATTCCGAAACTAATAACACGCAATAAATTATTATAAACCTAAATTGAAATAATAACACGTACTCTCATGAGGAAAAAGAAGAATTCACGACGAACAATCGTCGAATCGTCGGAGCCAGAACGCAAATGAACTCAACGGCTGAAATATAATTACACAACTAAAGAAAGTGGTATTTATTCAAATCTTCAGTCGCATTTTTCCCGATCTATCATGTTAACTGCTAATAAGTTTTATTTATTTAACATTTTAATATTTTTTTAAGGAAACATGATAAGTTAAAGAAGTCACCAGCGCTGGAACATTTGATGTTTTATGTATTTTCAAAATTCGCTCACGTTTTTTAGGGTTCCGTAAAACGTAAAAACGGAACCCTTATAGATTCGTCATGTCTGTCTGTCTGTCTGTCTGTCTGTCTGTCTGTCTGTCTGTCCGTCCGTATGTCACAGCCACTTTTTGCCGAAACTATGAGAACTACACTGTTGAAACTTGGTAAGTAGATGTATTCTGTGAACCGCATTAAGATTTGAACAAAAAAAATTAAAAAAAAGATAAATTAGGGTTGTCCCCCATACTGAGAATTGAAACTCAAAAAAATTTTTTTCATCAAACCTACACGTGTGGGGTGTCTATCGATAGGTCTTCAAAAATGATGTTGACGTTTCTAAAATCATTTTCGTCTACACTGAATAATTTGCGCGAGAGACACTTCCAAAGTGGTAAAATGTGTGTCCCCCCCCCTCTAACTTCTAAAGTAAGAAAATGAAAAATCTAAAAAAAAAATATGATGTACATTACCATGTAAACTACCAACGAAAATTAGTTTGAACTCGATCTGATGAGTAGTTTTTTTTTAGTACGTCATAAATACACTATTATTGAAACTTAGATCAAAGTTACAACGAACTACAAGAACTATGTATACTATGTATATTATGTTACTTGCTGCAACGGAACCCTTCATGGGCGAGTCCAACTCGCACTTGGCCACTTTATTTTCATATGGTGTCATTGAAAAATATATGATTTTAGTTCAAAATTTCATGATTCCTAATGGCGCATTCAAAATAATGGGACGACACATAAGCCACATAGACAAAAAACTTTGAACTTGTATGCTAGATATCTGTCAACTAATAAGTATCCAAAAAAGGTGGTCGTGCTGACCCTGTCTACTACAGGCCCATCTCAGTCACGTCCATACTCTGTAAGACTATGGAACGTGTCTTAAACCACAGGCTCTATTTGCTATTTGCTCTATTTTTAATTAATTGCTATGGGCCTACAGTGATGATGATGGCAATCTTCTAGACGTTACGACTCTAATAAACAAATCCTGTTCACGCAAACAGAAGCCATAATATAATTTCACAGAAAATTTGCAACAGTACCGGAAGCGGAAAGTGAACAATATGAAAAACTTTTACAATTTACCCAAAAAACGTGACGGAATTTTATAAATTAGTTAAATTACTTTGAAGATTTTGAAGGCTTTCTTACTGAGGTAGCAAACAAATTTATGGCGAAACGTTGCCGGAGTTGGTATTTTCCGATGGCAACAATCTTTGTGTTTTTACCCGACTGATTAAATCGAGAGTACTTACCTAAATCAGCATCTTCTAGGTAAGCTCGCTTCATCGTAGACCGCGTCATCTCTTAACATCAGGCGATATGGTAGTCAAGTGTGAACCTATCATTTTGCAAAAAAAATCTAGTCTATACTAGAAATGTTTATACAGGTTGGTATATTATCTATACTTATAATAAAACTGTAGCGGGTCGAATTCTGTACATTGGAGATATTTTGAAAAAAAAAATTGGGGGCTCTCCATAGTCGATACTGATGGCGAAACTGCATTTTTTTTCTTTCATGTCTGTCTGTATAGGGAACTCTCATCACGCCGAAACTACTGATTCAATTCAAATGAAACTTTTTTTATTTTTTTATAGCATAGAGTGACGAGACGAGCTGGTCATGTGTCTGATGGTAAGCAACATGCCTGCCACATAACAGCACAGTAACACGCAGCTATTGGAACATGATAGTCCAAATCATTACCTAGCACTGCACTGCGCTCGTCACCCAGAGATCTAAGATATTATGTCTCTAAGCCCTGTAATTTCTCTGGAATCATTGCCCTTCAAACCGGAACACAGTAATGTTTGCACATTACTACTTGGCGGTAGAATATTTGGCAAAGATGTGGTACTTCCCCAGGCGAACTCTGCTAAGCTCTGCTAACTTGACATGATTTAAAATCATACTAAGTAGATGGTAGCTATCTACTTTTAATCCCAAATTCTGCACGGTTTTCTTGCAGAAAGGGGTGAAAGTCAGAATGTGTATTTGGTTGTAACTCATGTTTGCATTGTTCAATTTCGTTAATTCTTATTTTGTTAGAAAGAACACAGTTTTAATATGATCTCATCAATTTTTTTACAATAATTGTCGTGTGTGAGTTTTTAAATTTGATTTATCGTCGGTTATATAGAGTCGGAAATGAAGTTGGAGACATAGACAGGATCAGAAGTGGTGGCAGGAGAAACATTTTTATTAACATTTAACATTTTTATGTTTAACACGGTAAACATTGACGTGCAATTGATTTAGGAAGTTGGGATTTTGTATTTCCATTTACTATAAGGGATTATCTGTCATATGTATACACCTTACCTCCGATTGTAACCTCCGTTTTAAAAATTTTGGAGCCGAAATCGGAACCGAAGGTGCAAAAGTAATCGGAAGTTCCAACTTAATCTTAACTGACTTAAACTTAGCTCATCCCTGGTACACACAAAGAACTCTGCCAGCGAAATCTGCCATCCGTCATCTATCGTCAGGTGACATAAATCGTCAGGCCATATGACAATACCTTTCTAATGTTTTTCCACATCAACTACAGATGGCAGCTCATGGTACGAAACACGATCTGAGATTTATTAGAAAATGTGTAATGTCTCAGAAACAGGAATACATGTAATGTAATGTTATCAACCAAAGTTGAAATACATTTAAAAATTTAGCGGTTGATGTTTGTAGGTGCAATCTTTGCTTCTGAATTTATTATGTTAGGTTACTGAATGTTATTATACTTCACCTACTGAATTTTGTAGCGAATAAAATCACGTTGGTATGTAACCTAGGTACGTGACATCAATTCTAAATTAGGTATTAAAAACCGGCCAAGTGCGAGTGGGACTCGCGCACGAAGGATTCCGTACCATTAAAAAACTTTTTTTATTGTGTGGGAGCCTCCTTAATCATTAATTTTAATTAATTATTTAAAGAGAACATAAAACGAAATATTGTGTGAACAGTTAAAGCGTCTACCTGTCACTATTATTAGTATCGAGCAAGAAACGGTAAAAAAATCAAATTGGTTCTATGGGATTTCCTTAAATATTTATTTTATGTTGTTTTTAGTATTTGTTGTTGTAGCGGCAATATAAATACATCATCTGTGAAAATAACAACTGTCTAGCTATCACAGTTCTTGAGATACAGTCTGGTGACAAACGGACGGACGGACGGACAGCGAAGTCAGTAATAGGGTCACGTTTTTACAATGTACATATATTATATGGAAAACAGGGGGGCGGTTTTTCGAATATTACAAAAACTGGATGACAAGATGTTTAAGCCCACTACCAGTCGAAGCGTGCCCAGCATGCTGGCGGCAGTACCACGCTAAATGGCAATGTTTATCCGTTGGGTCAAATAACCGCCAGCATTTTGGCCACGCGTTGCGTCGGCCAAGCGCTCGAAAAGGCTTTTGAAGGTGAGGTGAGCTCCCGGCCCCCACAGGCACGATGTCTCAACCCCAAAAGGCTTAAATTTAAAACCACTACCGAGGGTTGCATATATCCGCCGTTTGAGACGCTCAGCTAAATTAGTCGCTGAACTGGCCCTACTATGTATCTCTGGAAGATGTGATGGTGCCAGAGTATCGACGCAAGCTGCGTCCCACACTAGGGCCCGACTCAACTTCCAAGGCACTAAAGTCATACCGTCAGCCCTTTTGCCATCGTCACGCGTAAGACCACTCCGGTTTGAGTACCTATGGCTGGGACAATGGCGGTGGAAAAAGTCAAAGTTTTGTGTATGAATTGTATACCAGTAGGTATCTATTCATCTGGACGACGTAGTTATGGCTTCTTAAATTAGTCGAGTGAAATTTTTACTTGACTAGAAGTTAGTTAGTTGAGTTGAAATGATAATAATTGAAGTCAGTTTTTGTTCTTTCGAATATTATTTCAATCCAAATACTGTACTAAATTTAGTGTTTAACAAGCTTCAGCGACCAAAGCAGACCGTTCTTTTTCCAAAATTGAATAAAATGTTATCTTACTACTAAGTATTATATGTATATTATGTAAAGGTATGATTTGGTTGAAATTTGAAACACAGATAGTTTATGGTCTCATATACCTATCATCTCGGAAAAAGCATGGGCCCTAACGAAACATACTCTTCGTTATGTATCCTATAAAAATTATACATACTTAACACTGCGGCTATGTTCGATACTCCACAACCTTACTACGAGTATGTTTGATGTTGCTAAAAATATAAAATATGAAGTTGCTCAACTCGAATAAATATATTTTTGTGTGGAGAAACAAATTCATTCTGTTTGTGTAATGGCCACCCATCCAAATATTTTTACGTAAGTACTACTGATGTACTAATAAGGTCGCAAGATCAACGTACGCGAACGAAGTAGCGGGTTCAGCTAGTTATACCTAAATGTATATTCCTAGCGATTTCTTTTTACACCGTACTAATCTTTAGACAATCGCAAGTTATACTGGTACAGTCGAAGTAAGCGGGATTATCAGAAACACGTTTGTTTACTATTTAGCAGGGTGTACTGCCGAGGTTAGTTTGCGCCACAAAAATATAAGTTCTAATGAATCGGACTAACTAAATTAACTACTAACGTATTATATCAACTTTAAAAACTAGCTTAATTAATTAAACTTAATTTTAACTTAAATTAGTTGATTCAACTCTGTGTGAAGTAAATGGATAGATTAATTATCTAAAGTAACAACTAAAGGGAAAACTACAGAGCTCTTAATGTCTGATGGAACTTCATTCATAAAAGAGCTCCAAGAACTGTTTAATGCCGTCCTCTTCACCGGGAGAACTCCACAGTCATGGCACAGAGGTTTGGTCGTGCTCCTCTTTAAAAAGACCCTGTTAAAGAACTACAGCCTAAAATCGCTTCCTGTCCACGTCCATAAGCTGTTCTCAAGAGTTATAACAAATCGTCTCGCACGAAGACTCGACGAGTTTCAACCTCCTGAACAGGCCGGGTCTCGAAGTCGATTGGCGATACATCGAGGTGATGAGGTGTTTGTACCGCTACGATGGCGGTCCAAATTTATGACCAGCAGACGAAACATGTTCCTCTGCATCGAGGCGTGAGGCAAGGGGATGTAATTTCCCCGAAATTGTTCTCAAGACCCTGTTGTCATCCCAATTGTATTAAACGTGTATGTAACGTTAACGCGATCGAGAGCATTGACTCGATTATAAAGGTGCCAAGTGAACTTAACCGTAACTTAACTTAACCGTATATATATTATGTATTTTAGTAAATAGATGTCTGATCGTATGGAATAATAAAGTGTTTGTCCGTCTGTGTAATACAGGCGATGCAAGTATCGATGGCTACAGACACGTATATGAGATCGGCTTCGCCGCTCAATGCGCCGCACAACTCGGTTATGTACTATTCACAACAGGCGCCGAACAAACAAGTAAGTTAATGTACACAATGTTTCAATTATTTAATTTTACTCAATACTACTCGTTCGTTGACAGTTTCATCACATAGTCTTTTCATGGTTATTCAAAATATTTTGTAGTGGTTTTTCTAATAGGTAGTACGACTTCGCAGTGTCGCCCTGGGGAAGTACCACACTTTGCCAGTTATTCTACCGCCGAGCAGTTAAGCGAGAGCTAAGGACAGCCATAATCTCTCGTTCTCTCGCCATGCGACTCTGAAATAACCAAGGAACAAATCAGTAGTTCCGAGTAAAATGTCACAGATTCAAAAAAATAAAAGAAACACCAGAACCGATCGAAAAGAAATAACATATTTTTTTGCGCTTTTTAGCTTGGTTCAGTATTAATAGTAAAAGTCGTTCAAAATTATAATTATAAGATGTCGCATCACTTTCGTCATCTTGTACACACGTTTCATAAACCTTTTAAATTGATGCGCATTAACAATGATTAAACATTATTCCTATGTTTCGTTCCACGAATACAAATCAATCTTATTCTTATGGGTGTTTATTAACCAGATGTTTCTAGAGATCGAGAACAACTTTTGTTTTTAAATATCTACAGTTTGCGAGTGATCTTTGTTTTGAAAGGTTTTTTAAATGTTTATATAGGTATTACGTGTATGAACCTAGCTCATGCAGAGCTAGACCATTATGTGGTTGTATCATACTGTGTACTGTACACATCTTTGATACCTAAGGCTGTAAACTTCATATCGAAAATACACGATAATCATTAGATTCACGAAATCATTTTTGTAAATTAGTACATTTTATAAAGGAATAAGGTTTATTTTTTAAAATGGTCAAGGGGTTTGCTAAGGGACTACATTGCCTTTTAGTACCTGCTCCGGACCTTTGCGACTGACTACCTGCGAAGTTAAAACTCTCGTAAAGTTCCGCTTTCTACGCGACGCAGTACGCACATCGCACATGTGCCTGTAGTAAAGAAGAGTGCCCACAAATAGCACCTTCTCTGTTCAGAATTCATTCACTTGTTCAGTTCTTCAGTTATTCACTCAGTCACAGTTCGCATTTGCACTTCGCAGTCATTCGTCGCTGGCCCTACGTTTATAACACTAACACCGTCCTTGTCTCACGGAATCACTTATATTTCGACGTAACAAATTCGTTTCATATACCCAAACATTACATATAAACGACACATTACTGTATGAAACCATATCAAATTACTAAATGGTAAGTGAAAAAGAGCTAATGTTTTGTTTGTAACACTAGTACGAGTGCATAGTCAGAATGTTCGTTGCACGTGTTGTTTAGATTACGTTTGTTTATGCTAAAAAAATACAAAAAAACCGCTTCAAAAAAGTGGCGTCTGGAATCGTAGTAATATTTGAGTGTTGACATCGATTTTTGTCAAACTTGTTTTATTTTTGTTGCGCGAATCGAGGTCGTCCTATATCCAATATAGCATGTGCGTAGAGCTAAATATTTCATCTTAAAACTAGTAAGTTAGCGAATTTTTTATTCATCGTAAAAATTATTATTTGTTTTAGCTTTTTTCATTGATTAGAAATTCATTTAATAATTCTATTAATTTAATATTTTTTGTTAATGTGCATGGGGATGTTACACTTATTAGTGTATTCTAAGTGAAACTTACAATCCCACAGTGTGGGCTTATGATTTCAGCACGTTCTAATAAATATTGAATAGATCGACATATAAATATGTAAATTTTATCAAAAATCTTAATACATAAATTTAATTCTATTCGTGAAGTTTAAACTGTGTCAAATCTAAAACAACTATTGAGTGTGACTTAAATATTTATTACCATCACTATAAGAGCCCTATCCTGTATTTTTACGCAAACTTCAAACTTAGCCATAAGACCATAACACATTACGACGTAGGAGTTTTTTTTTCGTTTTAGACGCATATGTTTATCAGCTTATTGCTCGTTTCATAAATAGCATTATGACGGCACCTAAAATACATGTTTTGGAGACTACAAATAAAATTAGTTATAAACAGAGACAGACATTCTTACACAATCCATTGTTGGCTGATGATTTCCATATCGGTAATTTTTAAACATAAATGTCCCTTAATGTTATGAATGTATCAATCGTGCAGTATGAATGTGTCAAGACCAATAAAATTATGAGTAGAGTGAGAGAATTGAGTTTGGTGCCAGGTAACTTTCGTATTGATTTAAGTTATGATACATACCCTGAAATAAATATAATGAGCCCTGGTATTCCTTATTTTCCTGTATGGCGTAGAACCGTGAACGATTTTAGCCCGACAACGACAAAGGATCTACTTATGGATTTGAGATGTAGTGCTGGAGGCAACTACTACGAATACCTTCGGCGGCAAAACGTACCAATGTGTCTATCTTGAGCCAGTTCGTTTCGTATTAATTACCTCCTGTACTGCTAAAACTCAAGTCTGACTTTTTTAAATATGTTCAGAAATTGTGAACCAATTTTGGGAAAATTTGTACGATTTTGAAGTCGGCTGAAAACTAGTGATAAACTTGTTTATTCCATAAGATTGAGGAAATTAAAACTGACGATGAAAAGCGACCTGCTTGACCGTAACAAAACAGTAGAGTGTTCTAATCACAGTTTAGCGCTGTATTTGTCACCCGGTTAAATAAGTTCTACTGATGTGATTTCAGGTGACGTTAGAATCGATGCACGGTATGCCACCGCGCACATCCTGGGGTGGCCTCAACGTCCAATATGAGCAACAGCACATGCCACAGGACAACATGCACAATCCTGGGTGAGTAACTCTATGGTTAAATCTCACTATATGTATAATCAAAAAGTGAAATAAATAGTTCTACATGCGTGAGGACTTTATTTTGTAATTTCAAGGACGATGATCGGTTAGCCAGTCCAATATTTAACCATCGCATCGATCGTCAAGTCAAAAAATGCAAAAATTAAGCAATAGTTTCTATTTAACACAATTGAGCGAAATCTTCAAACATAAACTCAAAAAGAAGCTATACTGCAGAAAATGACAATGGAGCCGTTTTCAAATTTTAATACTTTACCACTGAATTGTCTGTTCGTCTGTGTTGATCTGTCCGATTCTTTGTCTATACGTTTACATCATATTATCGACTTTATGGCTGTTGTTTCGCTCGCAAATTCTAACATTTTTTGACCCGGAATGTAACGGCTCATAATAGGTTAAACAGACATACACTGGGGGCTTAATCATGGCACCGTTTTTAACCTTGTCTATTGATTGAAATATTAGATTTGGAAAAAAGATATATTGCATTTAAAAATTTAAAGAAAATGGTCCGTCCTGCCTGTACAAACAATTTTGAAAGTAATAATAGTACATGAGTTTTTAATCGATTTAGAAATTATCCGTACCTACTTCATTTTAACGTGAAAACTTATTGAAACAATAGGTTATTGTAAAAGTGTCAGAGTCATGTTGTAATGTTAGCCATTGTTCACCATGGAATACAACAAGAAAATATCTGATAAATAATTAATGTATTCTGCCCGCTTTGCTTCTCACCTTGGATGCAAAAAAATATTCCTGTATACTCGGAAATGTCTTAACATGAGGCTCGCTTGACTGTTCCATAACGGAATAATAAATGCGTTTTAATTCTTGTTCGCAGTAATGTATATATGTAATTTATTATTATTCCCCAAGTGGAATATTTTTTCCTGTTGTTTTCTGAAACAAAATAGATTGCCTCTCGACTTGGAAACTACTGTCGAATAAAGAAGAATCGTTTTCAAGTAGTATGTACATACATATATATATATATCATTTCATTAGTAAGTGTCCGTGGACGGTTGTCCGGAAAAGATCGCTCGAGGCGTGAAACCCGCTAATTTAAAAGTCTAGCATATAATAAAGATCTTTGTTTCTTTTATAATATTTCTCCTTTTTTTGGGAAAATAAATAATGAGTTTAATTACCTTATTTTAAACCTATATTATGTGGTATATAAGAAGAATAATGACCAGCTACAGGCCGTCTATCTATTATATCTGCAATTCAATTCGTAGGGCAATCCAATCTCATTGTTATCCAATTATGAAATACGTGAGACATGACTTGTTTGTATGGGTGTGAACCCTTGTCGCAGACTTTATATCTGGCCTAGATAACTTGCTATGGTATGTTACCCACATGTGAATATAATTACCGGGACAGAATCCTACACATGACGTAATTAGCGGGATGTTGATTACGTGAGACATCATGCATATTCAGAATAACTTTCACAGTTATTAGTATTAGGTGGGTCTAGAATAAGTCCAGTCATAGTACTGTGCCGACAGCAGTGCGTTCGTAGCGTTTTCACGACAACATTGGAAGGTTCAGGGTACAATTAGGTAGAGTCACAAATTTTTACATGTTCACAAGTATACAAACACCCAATGATTAAAAATATCAACTATAAGCGGCCGCGAACTAGGAACAGGGTTATCTCAAGATATAGATTATCCTCATTTTTAACTATTATAGATTTACAGTTGACCGCCATCTCGTCTGGTATTAAGCGACGATGCGGTCTACGTTCGAACGTGGTTATCTAGAAAAAAGCGATTCAGTCTCGACTTGAAAACACCTATACTGTAACCATCGGGAAAACCCACTCAGGTAACGCATTTCTAGTTTCCCAGTTTGAGATATTGTGGAAGATCTACACTGCTCAGAGATATTGACTCTCAAACACTATTGTGTGACTAGCCTCGTGACTTGTTGGTAGCCAGTTTACCCCCGGAGCCGAAGATCCTGGGTCAGATGCCCTCACAAATACTTGTGTGATGAATACAAATATTTATTTTGTGTCAAGGTACTTCTATCTCAACTATGTATTTACGATTATGTAATTATTACTTATATCAGCTATCTGGTCCTCTTAATACAAAGTTTGCTTAGTTTGGAGCTACTGAGTGTTGTGTGAAGCATGCCTAGTAAAATAAATATATTTATTTGTTTTTGGCCTACTTTGAACGGAAAGTCAACTAAAAATTGCGCGGCAGCAGAAAAAAAAAACTAAAAATAAAAAGCAGTGAAATAAATGAATAGAATGTGTCTTAAAATTGTGTTCAGTGGCGAGTTAAAGAAAAAAAACTCGTGAATGTTTATTTTCAACACTTCGAATGATTATTATTTATCAATTATAATTTGGATGTTTTATTCATGCTACTCAACAACGTTATTGTAAAATTCTGAAAACTAAACAGGCTCTTTGCAGAATTTCGGGGTTTATTTAGTACTTACTTAGGTTGGTTTTGCAGACTTGGCAATGTCTGTGTTTATTATTATTTTGCAAGTAGGTTTGTCTTCTTACATACCTTGTTGTGAATGGATTGAAAGTGCTTTGTTTTGAATGACATACTTTACTCAAAACTGCTCATGCTCAAAAGCTATTTTGTCGAACTACTTTGAAAATTTGTTTGAAAAATTTGAAAAATGGATCTTTGTCAGTTGCCCTCAAATAGCCTCTACTGCGTAGCGAGTTCTCTAAGCAAAGCGAGCCTTGCTTTACCTCTCAACAACAAGCCAACAAAGTTCTATACACTTTCATTGATTTCCAGTTTTAGACACTCGTGATTTCTTTTGAAAACCCAATATTGTACAGATTTTGTGTTATAAGTGTTATGTTTAAGTTTTCGGTCTCGGCCATAATTCAGAATCCAAATTCGACAGAAGAAATTATTATCTTTCGATTCGACAAAATGTGTGTATTAATTTAATAAAATTTTTCACTATTTTGAAGATTCTGTCGAAAATGTTTTCAATATAGTTGAGTAAAACTTTTCGTTCAATGTAGTGTTTATTTTGTTTAAATATCCATGTAAATACGTGCCGTGACGTTAAGTTTAGTAATTGTACAACTGTTATTGGGTACATATAGGATTAGCGGTATGCCAGGGCCTAACAAGGAGCCAGGCATGGGCCACATAAGCGCCCCGATGCCGCCGCTGCCGCCGGCTGTAATCCGGAACAAAAAGCGAGCCGCCATGGCTGCCGCGGCCTCAATGCCCAGCCAACAACTCCCACCCCCAACAGCGCCCACACGTAAGTCGCACCCAATACTAACCCCTACAACGACTACCAATGCCGCATATGTGTCTGTAGCGCATCTATGTACCATGTAATGTCGCTTGCAAACCTGCTTCCGCTCACCACTTTCACATTAATCAAAAACCCTTTAAGGTTTTTCTATCTTGTTAGTGCCTGCCTCGATAAGGACAAAGAAGCGAGCGGCGATGTCGACCATAACGTCGATGGACCCGCCGCCGCCACCGCCTCCGCTGATTCGTAAGTTTCACACACTAACTCAAACTGAGACACAATTAGACAAACGATCAAAATTTTAGGAACATCGCGCAACGGCAATTTTGACGGCTAACCTGCCTCCGCTGCTACTGCCGTCTAACCTAGCTGGTCTTTTCTCGATAATCGAGATTAGACCAAACAGTGTTAAAATTGATTCTCGCCTGTAACATGAACAAGATACGGACCAATGTCGTATCGTTGTCTAAGGCTAAGAACTCACGGAACACGATTTTCAACTGCGCTCGTCGTGGTTCTGTCACCGCGGCGGGCGCCGGTTTTATTTCAAAACTCACCGACCGAGAGTCTCACGAGACCGCTGAGTTTCGCGGTTTCGCAGCCGCCGCGGGTGAGATTATCGCCCGCGAACGTGGCGGGAGGCGCGCACCCCGCAGGCGTAAAACGCGTGAGTTGTGCTTTTAATTTCTACATATATACGAGTATCTGCATTCTACGGAAGCTGCGGGCCCGCAACCGCAGCGGGCGTCGCTGAAAATCGCTCCATGAGTTCTTAGCTTAATACGGCTAACAGTTTGGAGATTAATTTTTTTTGCTGTGTTTCTAACGTGGTAATTTTTTGGGACCTTCAGAGATGGCATCTACGTCAACACAGAGTCTTGCTAGCGTACGGAGGCCGCCGCTGCCGACGCCGCCTCCGATCTACACGGAGACGGTTAAAGATTCGCCGCCCTCCTCGCCCGGTAAACATCATTCCGATACCATTCGATAGTTATTACCACCATAACTAACACGGCCTTGGCGAACCGCTTTTTAGTCATTGAGAATAAAAGATTACGGTCGCAGTGACTGAAAACCGTTGTATTGGCAAGGGGGCATTCAAGTATTACGTAACGCAATTTTTAAAGATTTTGAACCCCCCCTTCCCCATTGTAATGCACTGTGACGTTTTTTGCTCTCTTCTCAGTCTCCCTAAACATTAGGTAAAATTAAAGTGACCATTTTTACTCAAAAGTCACCACAGAAGTTCACAAAAACAGAGATTGTAATTCCGTTTTTTTTATTGAACATTATTTCCATGACAGACCGTAACGTTTTATAAGACACCCCCTCCCCCAAATTTCGTTACGTAATACTTGAACCTCCCTCAAGGCTCGAAAAGCATTATTAATTAAAAACAGTTTTTGTACACCCAGGAGAACGACCGCCCAAGAAGTCTGAATCAAAGTAAGTTACATTTCTTTTAACTTATTAATAATTATCTGATTTTGAAATTGATTTCAAATCAACACTTCTTTTAATTAGATTTTTTCCATATATCTTCCGACTTCTTCTCATCTGACTGCTCTTCTGGAGAAGTGACCGAGCTCATGGTCCTATATTTTCTTTTATGTTCATTAATTAATTTCCTGTAGCTGATCTATGTAGCATATTAACAAAATAATTGCTAGCAAATAATGTACGCACGCAAGAAGTATTTTTGTAAACGTAATTAACCTGAAGTTTAATGTTGACTAGCTAACTCCAGGGTGTTGGGTTTTCGAAATGGTGCTGAATGCGGCGCACGCATAAAAAATACTCATAATTTTTCCGTAACACGCCAAAAGAAGTACCTATAATTTCAAAACACTCAAGGTAAAAAAGGTAAAATCGTGCGTGCAACTGCAAATCGGCTGCTAACTGAGATGAAAATCCGCAAATTGTTTACGATTTGCCCTATTTAACACTATTCAATCATTTATAAGATGGCAAACTGAAGCAAACATTAAGCTATTCACTGTTCTACTAATAGTGGCATAACTTAAACCAAGGGAAATATTAATACTATCCTTCATTGACTGATAGTTACGCTTCTTGTCATTAGATTTAAACAGATTTAGTAAAATAACTAAACTTAGCGTTGGTAACTACCACTATAGTACCTATTTGTGACGGTAGTGTGGCAAGCCAAGTTCAAATAAACTGGTGAGCCGGACCATGTATAAATATTACACGAACCATTTGGTGCTGCTTTGACTTTTCACATAACTCAAAAACTATTTACCTTTACATTAACTTGTCAACTTCCTCATACATTGAGACTTGCAGGATACCAATATGCGCTCCAAATTTCATAAACACACTTCAAACGGTTATTTAGTGGCCAAATATCATCGTTTTTATAACTGACTGCCACGTACTGGCCACTGACCGTCATAACTCAAACACTATTTCACATTAACGTGTCAAATTGTACATACATTGAGAGTTGCGGGGTAAGTACCGATTGTGCTCCTCCAAATTTGATAAACACACCTCAAACGGTTATTTAGATATTAAAATCCAAAAATCGCGTATACTTAATGCGCCGTCACATTAGGTGCAGCGCGGCAGCCGCGCGACAACAGCGGATGCCTTCTCATTCCAAGTACAGTGTACAGCGCACATAGGAGTATTTACATGATCTAGCCGGCCAAAATTACATTTCTCAGAATTACGCTCAGGTAAAAAAAAATGCATTCCTAGAAGAGCCAGGTAGTTGGGCGACCCAACCCTATTGTTGTTTTTTTTACCCACCCCAAATTTAACAAGATATAGTCAGTTGAAATTGAGACATTGCTCGAAGCGGTTGTTTATTTTCAATATTCGTGCTTTAAAACTCAATTTTAACTATTTTTTATTTTATGTTGTGTTGTGAATAATCCAAAATTGGCTATGGATTCTGAAACTGCTAGTAAGTGACTTATTTTACATATTTAAAATATTTAATTTTGTGACGGGATTATATTATTTTTCGTCATTTGAAAAAATACCTGTTTAATTCCCTAATATTTTCAAGAAAATTTAGTTTTACGAGGCTTTTTGTTTTAGTGCCCGGCATTACCCGGCTATAATTTTTATATATTCGTAATATATAGACTTTCTACTTTTAAAAAAAGAAAAAATTGGTTCCTACTAATTCCTACTCCGTCATCTGGAGCGATTTTAGATATCGTACTTAAAAATGTAAAAAAAAATATGAAATTTTGATTTAATTTAGTTTTTATTATTTCAGGACCATCTGGAAGTACTTTAATGACTCGCAAGGAGACATTTGGTCTAATGAGATCACAAAATGATCTCAATTTTAACGACCAATTAGAATATGTTGAAAATTATTTGATTTCACATAAGTCGTAATTTTGCACGCATGAAATCAGAAATGAAGCATCGATGGGTAGCAGCAAAATATAAAAGTGATCTATTTGAAAATTATACACTTGTATTTAAGGTTTTATGAGATACTGAACCATTTCTAATTGATTAAGAGCGATAAATAATTTTGGCCAGCTAGATGTCTCAAATACCCCTCTGTGCAGCGTTTGCAACACTGCCTCGATGCCGACTGATCGCGCGCGGCTGCCGCGCTGCCGTCCGCAATAACAATTACGTGTCGCGGTGCTCTTTGTGATTAACACGCTTTTATTAGCTTCGCTTGTAACTAACTATGTATGTAAGAAAATCTTGGAATCTTAATTTGACCCATTTCCCGGTCTTCGATTAGCATTAAATTTTGCACACGGTCTGAGCTCTGATGGCAATACATGACTAGCTAAGAAACGTCATTACAAATCCAATATGGCGGACTGGCTGTTTGAAATCCACCCCCATGATATGGATATCAAATGAAAAGGGTTTGCTGTCAGGAATACGAAAAAAAATTGTCAGTGACTGGCGGACATCCAAAATGGTGGATTGGCTATTTGAAAATCACTCTCATGATATGGGTATTAAATGAAAGGGTTTGCTGAATGGGATACGAAAAAAATAATCACGTAACCTAAGTGTTTTTTAGTTTTTTAAACTATTATTATTATTAGTATAGAAGTTTGCTGCCTGTGAACAGCGCGACTTTCGCGCTGATACTACCGCGCTGCTTGCGACCTAATGTGAAGGCACCTTTAGTCTATATGCTTATACGTAGTACCTAGTTAGTCTAGTGCTTATTTGAATTAATTTTACTTAATCTAGTTACTTAATCTAGTTTGGACTAGTTTGTTCGGTCTTGAAGAGTACTTTGGTGTTAGATCTTAACCAGGGTCTGATGATGGAGCTGGAATGTGGTCATAGGAACTCAGTAATTAAACGACATGGTCCCATCAAGATTGGGCTCGTTCGATTTGTCTTAACGAATACTTTGCTAGAGATGCTAGATGGTAACCAAGATCTGATGATGAAGCTGTAAAGTAGTAATTAAACGACATCGAGTTAGGTCTCGTTTAGTTTGCCTTGACGAATTCCTCGGATCCAAATACTTGGTTAACTTTTTTGTCCATATTTTTCTTGAGAATGCATCGTCAAAAACGATCTTAATTATATTTGATTGATTATTTTAATGAAAGCCCTTCTCAACTTATAGCGTCACCAGCAAGTTTTGTACACCTTAATAGAAACATTCCTTGGTTCAGACATCAACAAAACTTATCAATATAATAAACAAATTTTGAACAAAAAAAAAACAATTTAGTCAATATTCTACTATTATTTCTGCACTGTGGTGGTGGGAACTGTATACTGGCGCTGCGTCCGCGGTCCACGCGAAGTTGCGTGCGGCAGAGAAAGCGTTAAATGCCTATAAGTATGTATTTAAAACTATGTAAGTATTATATCAGCTATCTGGCTTCCATAGTACAAGCTTTGCTTAGTTTGGGGTCAGATGGTGTTGTGTGTGAATTGTCCACCAATGTTTATTATTATTCACTCATTTATTGTCATTCTTAATTTGTAAGTTTTTTACAATATATATAAAAATAAACATTACAAAAAACTTAAAAACTAGGGTGCCGCCAGCAGCGGGGAAGGGCCGAGGCTACCGGTGGTTAGGGCTGCAGAGTAAGGAACCTCCTGACGATGCGCTCTGTGTCGAGGATGACTGCCTTGTGCATCTGACCCTTGTTCCAACCGTCTAGCGAAACTCTCTTGAGATGTTGGTCGAGACTCTTCGCTGTATGGCCGTTTGACACGACTATTGGAACTGTGATGGTGGAATCAACATTCCACATGGCGGTAACCTCGTGAGCCAAGTCAAGGTACTTGCTAAGCTTGTCCTTCTCAGCTTTCACGAAGATGTCGTCATGTGGTGTGGTGATATCGACGATCACAGCCCGGCGCTGAGACCGCTCTACCAGCACGATATCAGACTTATTGGCGACAATAGTTCTGTCCGTGATGATAAAGCGGTCCCAGTAGAGCAACGCACGACCATTCTCGAGAACTGGCAGAGGTGCGTACTTATAGTACGGCACCTCGGACTCGACAAGGCCGTATCGAAGAGCAAGTTGCTGGTGGATGACCCTGGCTACTAGGTTATGTCTGTGCAAGTACTCGCCGTTAGCAAGATGCAAACAACCATGACGAAGATAACATGACGAAGTGATTCGCCTGGACGGCGGCATGCCCGACAAATGTCGACCGTACCGTCCTTCATTATGTATTTCCGGTAATTGTTCGTCTTGATAACTTCATTCAACACAACACAAATTGCACAGGCAAAACCCTCAGTTTCTCCGAAGAGGTCCCCGAAGAGCAGCCAGTTCACCGACGCGAGCAGATTCACATCAGGTCCCGTCAGGGCCCTATAGAATAGCCCGTGCAGCTCCTTGCTCTTCCACACTTCCTTGTGATCGTCAGTGCTGAGCACCGATGGTTTGTGCCAGTTCTCGTTTGCCAATGAAAGAGGCGTGAAGCTCCTGTCAACTGCCACAACATCACGATGCATCCCGGACTCGCTGTTGCGGAAATAATCCCTGAGACTGCATACCTCGCGGTTGTGAAGGTTCTTGGCATTCAAAAAACCCCGACCTTCCCATTTCCACGGGATATACAGTCTCATAACAGACGAGCGCGGGTGTAGCATGCGGTGTGTTGTGAGCAGTTAACGGACCTTTCTGTCCAGGGCGTCGAGCTCTGTCTGAGTCCATCTCAGTATGCCAAAGGAGTATATCAGCAGAAATATTACCCAACCGTAGAAGGCTCGCGCCTTGTTACCGCCTGACAGAAGACTTAAGTACTTTTGTCAGCCGGCAAAAGAAGAGCTCCCACAACGATTTGTTAATGTCATTTGCTGATACACCCAATGAGTGTGACATACCGAGGGATCTGAGAGTTATGGTCTCGGAAAGTTGTAAATTATCTGAATTTACTATTTTCCCTCGCTGTACATGCATGACCGCACACTTGTCAACACCGAAGTCCATCTTGATGGCTTTACTAAAAACCTCTGTGGTTTTTAATAGCTCCAACAAGTCTTGTCGTTTCGGTGCAAAAGTTTGAGGTCGTCCAATGTACAGTAAATGAAATATAACTTAACTCTGAATCCTTCAACAGAGTGCTGAGAGGATTCAGACTTAAGCACCAACACAGCGAATTAAGACTGTCACCCTGAAAAAATAGCTCTTTCAATCTTTATCAAGTCCTCCGAATCAAACGAACTGTCCACTACCTGGTTGACTAAGGACTGTGACCCACTTTTCTAAGCAAATGCATGGGCATTTGCTTAGAAAAGAGTTCAGAGTTGGATTTATTTTGTATAATTACTAAAACGCTTTCCAGCCATGAATGAGGCACCGCATTATAGGCCTTCTTATAGTCAATCCAAGCAACGGAGAGGGCTCCTTTGTTTGGCTTGATTTGATGGCTAATGGTCGTGTCACTGAGGAGTAGCTCCTTAGTATCACGGGATCATTAGGAACACCCAATCTTACATCCATTCTGAGAGGAGGCCAAAACGTTATTTGCATAACGCTAATGTTTGCTCTCAGAATGGATGTAAGCAGCTTATAGGTGGTAGGTAGGCACGTAATGGGTCTATAGTTCTTCGTTTCCGTGGTACTACCAGACTTATGCATCAGGAAGGTGACTCCGGTGGTCCAGAAACTGGGAAGAGAACCCGTTTCGAGGGCTTCTTGAAATTGTGTCGCCAAACGTTCACGAGAGCATCGAAACCACTCTATCCAGAAGTTGTGCAATCCGTCCGGCCCAGGACTTTTCCAGTTCTGAGCCGTCCGGATACCACAACTAACGTCTTCGGAGTTTATCGTAATAGACTCAATGGCCTCTATAGACTCACACGCACGTTCGACAGCACGCATCCTAGTTCCCTCCGTATGCTCGAAAGGCACCGACCAGATGCTGCGCCAGAAGTTTATCATAGCGCTGGCATCCGGTAGCTGCCCATCGTTCCTTCCCAGTTCTTCGACTAGTTCCTTCCCAGTTTCGATACACCTTCCTTTGATCACTATGGAAGTCGCGATTTTGCCGATATCGATTCACACGCTCTCTGTAGCGGCGAATACGGTTTGCTCATGCATAAACTTTCTGCTTCAGATAGTCAATGCGTTCCGTAACATTGGCAATATAGTGCTGGGGACTGATACCAGTCCCAGCGAATGGCTGTGTTACGAAACGCATGACTCGGGGACAACCGTTCCCCTGACTGAAGCAGATTAGCTTTGCAATAAGAGTCCTGAGTGTACTGATACGCCTCTCTATTCGTATTTGCCAAGCGGGTGCATCTGCGGCGGTTCGCGTTGTACGGCCAGTGTCTGGAAACTTGACACGTCCAACGCGGCACGCCGGGATAGCACCGCAGTACAGAATAGAATGGGTATCAGTTAAATCATTGCTATCATTATAACCCAGATAGGGAACTAGCAAAGTATTCAGGGCTCCCATCAAAGCCAAATTTTGTTTATGTTGTGTATTATTATTACCTCGACGTTTCGGCGTTACAAATGCTGCGGTCACGAGAAGACTGAAGCTTCAGTCTTCAGCAACGCTGCTGAAACGTCGAGGTATTTGAATACGATAATAATGTAGATCGTTAATGTGTTACGTTTAGTTACAACATGAGTTCAAAAGTGTAAAATCTATGTGTGTGTGTGTGTTTAGGAGTAACCACACAGCTCCACACATGCTTGGTAACGAGCTGAACCCGGAGAGCATGGTAGCGGCGCGGCTTCAGGAGCAACTGACGGCGGAGCTAGCGGCGCACGCGGCAGGCGCGGCCGGAGCGGACCTGCTCATGCCGCCGCCTCTCATGAACAAAGCCTCGGTCAGTACCCATGCAGTACGAAGGGACGCACTCTGCTTGCACCGGCGCTGTGTTTCCTAAAACTGTATTACCTACTCGAGCCAGGCAGGATTTCCTAGTCCTCGAGCCAGGACTTCCTACTTCTCGAACCAGCACTGTGCTTTCTACATCTCGAACCAGCACTGTGATTTCTACATCTCGAATCAGCACTGTGCTTTCTACTCCGAGAACTGTACTACCTACTCCTCGAGCCAAGCAACATTTCCTACTCTTCAGCCATAAAGTCCTACTTCTCAAACTGGGACAAGTTACGGCTGGTCTAGTCGGGAGAACGGCGACTGCCGATCCGGAGACCCCGGATTCAAACCCCACACGCACCACTGTCTTTTCGAAGTCATGTGCGTAATGCCGCTAACTTAAAACGGCGAAGGAAAACATCGTGAGAAAACCGACATGTACTAGAATCTTTCGAAGTCATGTGTCATCCACCAACCCGCACTGGGCCAGTGTGGTGGATTATGGCCTTAACTCTCTCCTTGCGAGAGAAAGCCCCGAGTCCCAGCAGTGGGACGCTTAGTGGGCTGTTGATGATGATGAAACATGCTAGTACACAAACGACGTAACGGTATTTAATTTTAAATCCACTGTTTATGATACTTAAAATTTTACACATGAGCATAATAGGACCGAAGAATATTATTGTAATATTGATTTGTGTAATTTCCAGGGTGGACGTACATCCAGCGCACAAAGTCTCGACCAGCTGTTGGAGCGGCAATGGGAACAAGGCTCGCAGTTCCTCATGGAGCAGGCACAGCACTTCGACAGTTAGTATCATGCATCTGAGATGCGCCAATATCTTTTTTACCTCATTACACGTGTGTAGCGTAGCAAATAACGATAGCGAATATACTCTCGACTGCCTGATTTCATTTCATCGTGTTTATGGTGGAAAGTTTGGGGTTGTTCTTTAAAAGTTGGTGGATTTACTAAATAAAACGCAATCGCAATAAACGCCGGTGCAATGACGCTTCAAATACAAAAGTGAACTGAAAAAGTTTAAACGACACCGGTTCGTGGAGGAAGTTTATAAAAATCTAATAAAATTCTTTCAATTTTTTTTTCAATCGGTCTGAGAAACTACAGCACTACCTGAGTATGTCTCTCGATGGTTTTAATCTGGGTGTGTTTAAATCTAACGCAATAGGTATCTTCTAGGTAAGCGAGCTCCTTTCCTTCCGATCTGATTGAGCAGCAAACATCCAAACATTGACGTACATTTTATTAGTCGACATTTGTTGACGTAGCGGCTGTAGAATGGAATTAATATTGACACATGTGTTGGCCTTAAGGTCGTTTAGCAACACTTTGTTTGCTCAAACACACAGGATTGGTTTAGGATCCGTATTCCAAATGTGTTTACCTACTTGCAATAAAATTCTTCGAAAGATGAAATCGTTAGGATTCTAGATAAGTTTTTTTTTGTTTTACCGGCGAATAGCTGATGCGTTTTATTTATTTTTATTTCTAATATTATGTATTCTGCGATGAACATAATCTCGATTCTACTGTGTTGTTGCGATTGTAAACTAATACTGGTTTTCACCAACTTTTTTTTTTTAAATATAAGCTTGCGACCACTAATTGGCCTGTTGGTAAGCGATGATCCTTATCCGACATGGGGACGATGAGGCCTGCACTGATATCCGGCCTGAGGGGGCTCTATGCATTTCCCCTTACCGGGGCTCATCTGGAACCCAGTCCCTGACATATCAGAGTGAGGTTCTGGCATAAATGTTCTAGTAGTGGTAAGCGATAATGAAGCCCAGGCACGCCTCTTGAAAATTATGGTCGTACATATATACACAGACAGCTGATTTACTATAAATGGAGGGAAGCTTGAGTATTGAGAATATTTAATACATAACCTGAACGTAGCGGATATTATGGATTTTCAACACATGCTTAGCTTAATCTATTCCAAACACAGCTCAAACCTCTTAGACAGTCAAATTAGGACAATTAGTTAAAGAATCACTACGAAGCTGTGCGGCGAGCGTCTTGAATGAAAATGCGGACACTACAGCAAGAGCGAATTATTAATTAATAAGAATGATGATAATGATAAGGGAAGATGAATGTTACAAAAAAACATTATCTTTGCTCATGACTTGAAAAATACTGGTAATAACGCCTTGATAAACTTATAGTGTATATTAAGTAAACCAAGACGCACAAGAGCTGGTGAACCGCTTACGAAACATCTACAAGCTGTCACTATAGATGACTACAGAACCAAAGATAAAAGCTGAAGTTGACTACAGAAACCAGATACTGAATTAGCAGCAATTTCGCTATTGTTATAATGTACGTATATGTGAACAGCCGAACTGTTTTCAAATACTCCTTGCTTACTTAACACGATACCGCTGGCCTCTGCATTCAAAGTGGATAAACTCTTTCTGTATGTATATCAGCTGTCATATGATTACATACAGTGGCACCAACTTATCTGTAGAATGGCCAAAAGCGGAACTACTGAATTACGAGTATTAAGGAACAGAGAAGTTGCCTAAATTTTTAATATGCAACAGTTTTCGATCGTGGTGTCAACGCTACATTCTACACATAAGTTGGTCGTAATGTACCTTGATTTTAACTGATGACAGACACACCACTGGAAAGAGTTTGTCTGCTCAATATGTTTCCGGTGCTGGCTCTATTATGAAATTTTCATAAAAGAAAATGGTTTTTAATGAAATTGGAGGTATATGAAACGTATCTGATTCAGGAATATCTTCTTTGTAATGACAGTAGCGTCCCTGCTGTCCTGTCTCCATCAGCTGCGCACTGAGAACGTACGGCTGGAAGACCACGTGGCCAACTTGCTGCAGCGTCGCGACCACCTCCTCGCGGTCAACGCTAGGCTTGCTATACCGCTCGCCGCTGGTAAGCTGACGAAACTTTCGGTCATATTGCGATCTCTGAACAGAGGAAGAGAGATAATGAGAGCGAAAGAGATACATTTTTCATAAATCACTAGCGGCCCGTTCCTGTTTTGCTCGGATGTTGTCATAGAAAAACGATTAATCAAAATAAAAAAAACTATCCCTTCTCTCATGTTGGACCAAATTACGCATAAAAGACAACTTTCGTGTATATTGACCGGGTGAAGACTAAATCATTTAATTCTTAATCTAAACCATTATCTAATCCACCCACACAAAAAGTATCATCAAAATCGCATAGGAAGAGTTTGATTACAAACAGATTCACAGAAAATTTATATGAAGATTCGAGTTAAGAGTGCGCCTAGTGCCAGGGAAAAATCAGATTTCACCCGCGCGACGCCCTTCTTAATGTGATTTACATAAAGTCGAGAATAGCATGACACAGTTTGGAGCGGAAATCAATATTAAATCAGGAGTCAATTTTTGACCAAGTTTTATTTAATTACTCAATAATTAAACGTAAATTTAAAAAAGTGTTCGGTTACTTTAATAGATCGTAAAATTGGGAATTTTACTAACAAAAAAAAATAATAAACAAAAAATAATTATCATGTCTGATAATTTCGAGTACATGAATTAAAATAGTTTTTTTCGGTGCCATTAAAATTTTATTATGTAAAAAATCTGATCTATTTTTAAAATTCGATTCGGTTATTGTGCTTTTTGCTTTGTGCTTTTTGCTCATATCACCATAATGCCACGTAACTATTTCACCACGAATAGTCCAAATCACTCTCTAGCACTACAATGCGCTGGTCGTCGAGAGATGAGTCATTTCTTTGGCCTGTAATTTTTCTGGATACATAGACCTTGAAATCGGAACAGCTGAGTTTTGTAGGATTTTTTTCAATAAAACTCCTTGATTGGCTTGTCTCTATACCACAATGAAGGAAACGGATGGTTGTAGGAATCAACCGGTATATCAACGCCAACTAAAGTCCTTATATTTATTCTGTGGCCGTTTTCGTCCAATAGCGACAAAAGTTTCTTCTCTACAACTTGCAAAATTGGAAGTCTTCCACTGTTCGATTCAGAGTTATGTCTGTGAGCGTTACCATGGTTCGGTGACGGCGAGTTTTTCTTGTCTATCTACATGCTTTGTGCGAATCGCATCTATGGACACCTAAATAAATGCTAATGCTATTTCCGATTCCTGGTCACCAACATACACTATTTCTCTTTCTCGTCACACACTCATACTGTGTTGGCCGACAGTGCGACGTGGCAAAGTGCATTGGCACCATATTGCAGCCATGTTTCCTCCACCAAGCTCATTGGTGCTCGTTGGTGAAATCAAATCGCGATGCCCTGATTTTCTGTGACACATTCCCGTTTCTTATCATGATATCACTCCCACAAAAAATATCCAGCAATCGAGAGGAAAGGTTAACACATTCTACTAATATTGTAAACATCTAAGTTTGGGTATTTGTTGCTCAATTACGTAGGGACGAACGAAAGGATCGGGTTAAAATATGGGACATAAATTTTAGGCTGGAATAGCATATAGGCTACTTTTCATCCCGGGAAAATATAGGGAACGGAAACTACGCGGGTGAAACCACGGGGCGGTAGACATTGATAAATTTAGAAATAATTTAGTCAGAGATATACCAAAATAAAGTACTACAATGTTATTGTACACCTTAAGAGCCGGTTTTCACGGAGCGGTTGCCATCCGCGCCCGCGCGCGGGCGCGGCAGGTTTGTATGTAGAATTGAATTCAAAACTCACGACGCGGTTTACGGCCGCGGCGGCTGCGTAGCCGCGCGGCGCCCGCGTGGCTGCGCGCGGTTCTTGCGCAGTAGCTTTCCGCAATAGAACCGCGAAAACCTGCGGTCTCGTTAGTATTGAAACAAAATCTCTTGTATCTTGGTTGGAATCCGCTCCGTGAAAATTGGGCCTAAAAAGGTCTACAAAAAAGTTCGCAATAGAATATATCTATCTCTTAGGGATAACCCACAATAACCATTTTTTTCCTTTACTTTTAACGAAAAATAATGCTTTTTTTAAACTTTTATATGTTTACATTTGACCGCCATCTCACCTGATGTTAAGCGAGGCTGCGGACTACGATAGAGAGTGCTTACCTAAAAGAAACTGTTTCACTCTCGATTTAAAGAAACCAAGCTTGTAACCATAGGGAAAGACCTACTCGGGCAACGCATTTCGTAGCGTTGATTACACAGGCGTATTTACGAAGCGATTGTTGCGAAACAGCATTAATCCTTATCCAATTAAGTAAATTAAATGAATATATCGAACATTTTGCATAGCACCCGCGCGAAGCTAGGGCGGATCGATACCTAGAAATAAATTTAACTTATTTTCGAGCGAGAATCACGGGAACGGGTAATACGCGGGTAAAGTTGGTAGCCAGTGATAAGTGAATACATAATAATATAGTACTTTTATCTCACGAAGACGGGCGTCGGTCTCACTTGTGGTCACCAAATGTAAAAACACGCTAAATGTGTGTGCGTGAAAAAAACCTTCGGGCGGCACTGAAAGCGTCCGCGGTCACGCACGCATTCACAGCGTGTTTGTGAACATCGTTACCACAAACTTAGAATAGATAACCGCAAGTAAAGCTCGTGTGGCTTCGTGAGATTAATAGTAGATTATGCTATAATCATCAATACGCACGTGTATCATACGACTTTTTCAACACACTGGAGAATAAAATAACAATAAAAATCATTTCAACAATGCAAAAATGTTCCTTTTGGCGGGAAGAAATAATATAAGTACTACTTTTTCAACACACTTGCTCGTAAAGTGGTTACGTCACCGCAATCAAGCATGTATATGAGACCTATATAATCAAACCGTGACTTTTATCTCATATTACTCACAAGTGAGTTATAGAGTTTTTTTTTATCGGTTGAGTTGCTTTGTTCTACATAGGTTTTGATACAAAAAAGATGGTATTCAATAGAACAAATGAATTAAATGAAGGTGTGTTGTGTGGCGCAGCGCCCGTGCCGCCGCCGCCGCTGCCGATGGACCCGCCGCGCTGTCCGCGAGAGAACGGCGGCCACCTGCGCATGCCGCCGCCGCGCACCGAGACCATCACCTCCGCACACCACTCCATGGCGGACCCGCGGCATCACCAGGTAAAGTTGCCAGCTAGTGATAAGTGAGTACCAGGGATGTAACGGAAGTCATCTTATCGGAACCGAAGTCGGAGGCCTAGGCAGGATCAAAAGTGTTTTATTTGCAAGAGAGATATTTTTATTGGGAACAAATAAAACATTATTTTGTTAAACACGTGGCCACGATAAACATTGCCGGGCAATTGATTTAAGGGGTTAGGATTTTGTATATATATTTACTTTCTACCACAATTATCTCAAATATTTATACACCTTACCTCCGATTAAACCCTCCGATATAAAAATTTCGGAGCCGAAGTCGGAACCGAAGGTGTAATAATAATCGGAAGTTCCGACTTAACCGACTTCCGAGTCGAAGCTCCGTAACATCCCTGGTGAGTACATTTAGTAGGTTTATCTCACGAAGCGACACGCGTCTTACTTGTCTAATAAACCATACAGTCGTTCGACGAAGCCGTCTAGACGGGGCAATCATACGGGGTGAGACGCGGGAAGCGTGCTTCTGCATT
The DNA here is from genome assembly GCA_963693475.1 of Ectropis crepuscularia. Taxonomy (NCBI): domain Eukaryota; kingdom Metazoa; phylum Arthropoda; class Insecta; order Lepidoptera; family Geometridae; genus Ectropis; species Ectropis crepuscularia. The sequence goes on from OY856338.1 coordinate 24,754,019, forward strand.
GCCTACATTACAATGTTTGTATTGCAGGAGCGCGGCTCAGGGCGGACGTCTTTCGTATGTTTTAATTTTATTTTGGTTCCACGTATTTAAAATTGCGACAACCCTGCCCGTGTCTAGACATTATCGGCGTTTCTGCCAAAATTAAAGGCGATGAACTACTGGTAGTATTTCTTTGTTGTGCTTATGGTGTCCGAGTGCAAAAACACGCTAAATATGTGTGCGTGAATGGCAAAGGCAAGGCATGGAAGAGGCAATGTTTCCTGTGAAATTATAGAGGTTAGAGATGTAAATTCTTTGAGCTTTGGGTGACGAGCGCAGTGCAGTGCTAAGTAATTATTTGGACTCTTCATGTTCCAATAGCTGCTTGTCACTGTGCTGTTATGTGGCGGACTTGTTGCTTACCATCAGGCACATGTCTTGCTCATCTCGTCACCCTAATAAAAAAAACTATTACGTAACGTAATATTTATAAGATTGTATGACCTTCAAAGGCACTTTTTCACCCCTCCGCACTTTTTTTTAGGGTTCTGTACCTCAAAGGGAAAAGGCGGTATAGGACCTTTATAGGATCGCTTTTTGTCCGTCTGTCAACACCATTTTAAAGATAACAAAAGATACTTCCTCTTGAATTTTATATGAAATTTTTACATCACTTGATAAGTTTTTATAACATACTAGCGGCCCATTCCGGCTGCGCTCGAATATTGTCATTTAAAGACTATTAATCGAAATAAAAACTATCCTATCTCTCAAGTTGGACCATACTGCTCACGGTGTGCCAACTTAATTTAAAATCTGTTAAGTAGTTTAGGAATACATCGCGGACAAACATTGTGACAGGAGATTTATATATATTAAGATTTGCTCGTAAAGGGTCTCCTAATTCACCAAATTCTGTATCGTAATGTATCTCATTACGTACTTGTGCGGTAATGTATAATGTTAAACACATGGTTTCAAAATGCTCCGTCTAAAACGAATGGTACCTTTTTAAATCTTAGGAAAGAGTTTTTATGTCAGAAAAATTGTCAACATTTTATGAATAAAATTAACTTTCGAGAGGTAAAATATAATAAAAAAATATTTAATTCGTTAATTTAAATAATTTTGTCCATAAATTACAACAATTTATTTGTAACAAAACACAAAAATATTAATTTACTTTATTACTAATGGAGTAGTGGCTGGTTCAGTGCCGTTCGTTAAAAAAAAAAAAGGCACCGATGCGCGCGCATTGTGAACAAGTATGCCGCGCCCTTTTTTTCGGTGTATTGTTTTTGTTTGAAAATGTCGTCCAGAGTTTTAATTATTTCCTCGCAATTATGTTATGAAACGGCGTATGACATACGTGCGCTTTGATAATTACAGCCTCTGCTAATTATACCTCTCGCCTTCGGCTCGACCTAGCAATAACGTCTCGGCTGTAATTATCAACTTAGCGCACTTATATCATAATCTACTATAAACGGTTTTATTTAGCTTACTCCGTTTGTTTTTTTCTTGGGTCGAATTTGGTAATTGAAATTTCCCTCTTCCTGACAACCGATTGATCTGAAATTTGGTATACGCTTTTGGTTCTGATGACAATAATACAATTATGTATATTAAAATGTATTGTAAATTCAAGAAGGCCGCCGCTACAAAATGGCGGATAACCTATTTTTTTTTAATCCTATCAATATGGGTATCAAATGAAAGGGCTTGACAAGTTAACTACGGTATGCTATAAAATGTTTAAATCGTAAGATGGCCGCCGCTACAAAATGGTTTTTTTTTCAATCTCAGCAATATGGGTGTCAAATGAAAGGGCTTGACAAAAAAAAACAATAATGAGGCACTAAATGAATTAAATAGACTGAGAAATTAAAACTAGAAACTTGAAAATAAAATAAGTAAAAAATGCGGCTAGGGATAGCCGCAGTTCCACTTCTGTGGCCACATCGCAACCCTTGTCCTTCCATTAAACACTCTGCTAATTAGAGTGCTCGTTCCTCGTGATAACCTTCACCTCGAAGGAGTTCCACTTGGCCGAAAAGATAATCAGCCGTGTAACTTTCCCAAGTAATCAAACTTTCCTGTCCCTCTCCCCAACCGCTACACGCACTGCTTAAAAAGCTCAAGTTGAAGTTCTCTTCCCAGCCGGAACTAGCCATTGAACGTTGAGGAAATCCATTTACGCATACCCTTCCGCCTGAGGGAGACAGCCTGGCTATGCCGGACTCGACACCATTAATGGACATGGTGTCCCTACCGACTAAAACCTCCACGGGGTTCCATCTTTGCTGCTGACGGCGGCAACACGTGACCGCTCTCACATTCTTCCGCGAACCCGCCGCGGCTTGTCCGTCTCGGGCCCTCCTGTGGGGCTCTTCAGCGTCACCGACGCACCTGAACCCAGGATACGTCGGAAGTTACGGCTAGTCTGTCTAGTCGGGAGAACGGCGACTACCGATCCGGAGACCCCAGGTTCAAAGCCCACACACACCTCTGTCTTTTCGAAGGCGTGGGCGTACCAAACCGCACTGGGCCAGCAGCGAGCGGGAACATTTAGTGGGCTGCTTATAAAGATGATGAAGACCTCGGGGACCAATTAATATTAAGGCGTCTGGTCCCCCTTTGTCCCCCGCAACGGGTCAGGTAATGTGGTCCCGCTGCCTACCACTTTTCGGCTGCAGTGGATAGGTACCTCCACACCAGTACTCCTCTTACCCTGCAGCCCCTCGCCATCTAACGGTGGTAATACCGACGGTCCTCCACAGCCGCGATGCTCACCCCCCCAATACCGCAGCCCACCTCAGTTGCGCTAGTGACACTACACGGTAGTGCAACCTACATGGCCCCATCGACATTGGCTTGGAGGCAAGACTAGACAAGCGGCCCTACCTATTCCTCTTTGCTTCACTGACCAAGCCACTGCTACTGAGCCTCCCGCCTCGTCAACCGGGAACCTTTGGAGGGGGGACCTACTAAAAAGGAGGAACATTCTAACCTAATCGGCAGTAGGTTTGAACTCTTACAGATCTTATAATAAATCGACGGTGGTGTTTGCAATTGTACGGTGACATTGATTTGACGGTGGTTGGTTCGCAGCGACCGATGCGCGCCGACGAGCGGATGGACGAGCGCACGAGCCTGCGGCTGGCTGATACCGTGATGCATCTTAGCGGACATTCTCAGCGCCCCGCCAATATGGACGCTCAGGTATTTATTATCAAACTAGCGGTCCGTTCCTGCTACTCTCGGATATCTTAATTCAATTCACGTTTATCCGTGATTTAAAACAGCATCAAAAATGTTATAATTACGCAACCTTAAAAGATGCTGTCACGGACTTCAATGCACGTCAACGTACGCAACGAAAGCTCTCAAAAAGGAATATTTTCTCCTGTTTTTGTTACATTATTCATTCATGCTCCGCTCCTATTGATAGTAGCGTAATGTTATAGAGCTTATAGCTTTCCACGATAAATTGACTATCCAACAAAAAAAGTATCTATCAATTCGGACCAGTAGTTCCCAAGATCCTAACGTTCAAACAAACAAACTCTTCAGCTTTATAATGTTGGTATAGGTATAATGATGGGACGAGCAAGAAAAATGTGTGTAAAACTGATGGTAATTATTATCAGCACTGCCTGTTACAGCACAGACCTACATTGCTCTTTGAATATAGCATAAGGCATAACTCAGAACCTTCTATCACAAGGAGAGAGTCAAGGCCTTCATTTTAATTATCCATGCTGCAAAGCGTTGCTGCTGACATAAATCCAAATCATAGCCTAGTACTTTACTGCGCTGGTCAACAGTGACATGTGATTCCTATTTGGAAGTGAAAACTTCTTTGCGGCGATATTTAAGACTTCTGTTTCGAACAAGGGTGTCGTTGCCTTTCTTCTCGTTTAGTTTTTTGGATCGATTCTGGAGCCTCCAGCTGGTACATAGTCGACCCAGCCCAAAGCTGCGAACAGTCGAACTACTCCATACATTCGAATCTGTGCTGATATAATCGAAATTGACCGAAGCCTGACGTGGGAGCACCACATCAACAAACTGTGTGGCAGGTTAGGCAGCGCTTGCTTTGCTATAAGCCGTGTTGCAAAAATTGTATCTATGGATGTGGTCCGCTCATGCTATTTTGCCACTGTTCACTCCCTCCTTCAATATGGAGCAGAGCTGTTCTGTGCTATTGTTAAAATACCGCAGGATGAAACCGCGCGACCTCATTTTAAGAGGCTTGGTATATTGACCTTGCCTGCATTTGTAATTTTTCAAGTAGCGGTGGGTGTACGTTCGGTCAAACCCAGGTTCTTATAAAACACTCAGTAATGAGACTTGCAGCATGGGCAAGCTCATTGAAGTGCATCGCACGTCGGAGAAGTCAGCCAGGTCGACTCATGTGATGGGGCCTACTGTTTACAATAAACTCCTGGAAACCGTCACCTCTGCTGCGCCCATTATGGGCAGTTTCAAATCGCGACTCAAACGTTGGCTTATCGAGCAGACGTTTTATAGATATGATGAATTTACACAATGGAATTCTTAATGTTGAGATTGAGATACATAATTGATTAATTTATGTGACATTTATTTTTGTTAATTTATGTTACATTTATATTCATCAATTTTTGTGACATTTATATTAATTGATTTATAATACGACATTTATAACGTTTAATTGATGTTATGTGTATTTTACGCTACGCTAAGGTAAAGTTTTATTTACCAAGTAATGTTTCAATAAATTTATTGTGAATTGTATGATGTATGACATGTAACAGTGGTTATAAATAAATGATTATGATTATAACATACGTAACTGTTCAGACTCGAAATACCTAAACGAGTACGCTAAAATATCCCCGGTAAACCTGCTTCGGCGAAACTCTAATTGCCCATAACTAAAATAAAAAATAAATAAATAAAAGTCATTAGATTCTAGTTACCTCAAGAGGCTGTGGTTTAAGACAGGTTCTTTCCAGAGTATGGATACTAAGTTTTCAGACTATTTACTACTATGAGTTTCCAGAGCATACTAACGGCAGGGCCATCTCGGTTCGTAACCGAGATGCATGACCTAAAGCATGACTTCCTTTTTTTGGGCACTGGTTGCACTTTAACAAGCTTCTACGACTTCGGTAATTGCCCGGTTTGGAGTTAAGAGTCTAAAGAAGGATGTCAATACAGGAGACAGCTCAGGACTCAATGCTGGAGTGCCTCAAGGACGCTCTTCCTGCTAAATATCAACGATCTGTTGAAGCCCGGTATCGTTGGGTACGCAGATGATAGCACCGTTGTAGAGAGTTACATATCTAGCGCGAGAGCCAGTGGGCAGCAAACTCAGGTACTGAGAGAGAGTTTGATCAAACGTTTGAGCTCGATTGACTCTTGAGGCGGTGTCTAATTGGGGCGATGCCAATCTGGTCAAGTTCAACGAAAGTAACACGCAGGAGTGTCTGTTCTCCGCAAAAGGAGTCCATTCCAACTGACTCCTACTTTTCGAGGTGTATCCGTGCCAGTTTCTGACCGTTGAGCTTTTTTTTTTGCTTTACTTTGACATCTACGCTCAACTTTGGATCAAATATCGAGCCCAAGGCTAAATTAGCTGCCAAAAAACTAGGTGTCCTTAAAGGTCAAGTCAAAAGTGCAAGTCTGAACAGTTGCTTACGTTATATCTATTTTATTGTTTAATTATTGTAGAAGTATCAACCACTCCTTTTTGTACTTCCCCACCATCTTTTCTCAAATCTCTCATTCCATCCTACAGTTGCCTGGAAGAGATCGCTTTTAGTGATAAGGTCGCCAATTGCCACTTTTTCTGTTTTGTTGTAAGTAACTTTTGTTTATTTTTTAAATTAAGTGCAATAAAGAGTTAATCTATCTATCAATATCAAGCTCAGATTCACTCTTGTATGGAGTACTGTTCGCACCTTTGGGATGGATCGGCTAAGTATCAGCTGGAAGCTCTAGAATCGATCGAGAGGCGTGCCAAAAGACTCATAGGCAATAGCACTCTTGTGCGAAAAAGACTTCAAAGTCTTGAACATCGCCGAAAAATTGCTAGCCCATCGGTTTTATATCGGATACACTTCGGAGAGTGTGCAATTGATTTGCATGATCTAATACCGCCTTGCCCTTTTCTATCGGAATGATCGTAGCTCGAAAAAGCGACATCGTTTCATGGTTGATGTTCCAAAGACACGAACGAAGAGATTTGACTCTACTTTTGTGATAAGAACGCCTGGGCTGTGGAATACGTTGCCTAAGTGGGTTTTTCCCTGATGGTTACAATCTTTGTGTCTTCAAATCGAGAGTGAATCGGTTTCTTCTAGGTAAACACGCTCCATCGTAGACCGCATCGTGGCTTAAGATCAGGACAGATAGCGGTCAACTGTAAACCTATAAAAGTGAAAAAGGCGCACAAGCCTTCAATAACGGAATTACAGTCCGATCCACTGACTTCACATCACACCCACACACACGCACATCCAGATTGCGTAGCACTTTACGAACCTCCATTTGGCAAATGTATTTCAGGCATAAAAGGCGAACTGCGAGCTGGAGTAAGAGGTGCGCCCTACTATAATCTAGACTTCTAGACGAATGATATTTGAAATCAAGGATTTCAGTTTAGCTTTCAGAAACGTCCTCACTCAAAGTGAGACAAAACGCCAGCGAGGAGGCTCACTTCACAATAGTAGTACCTCCTCACCGGCCGTTTCGCGCACTCCTTTAAAATTGTGTTTTGCATCATATTATCGTGCAAAAACTACAAAACTCTAACTACTAAACTACTACACTCAAAAGGAAAAAAGAGTGGTGGTGTAGCATATTTTCAGTAAATACATCATTATTTTAAAGCGTTATCACTCTAAAAAGCCATTTAAAAACAATTCTATATTCTACTTCAATTCCATGCACATACATTACGTGTCAAATAGGGATTACAATCCTGCAAAACCAATCTGGTAATCCGATGGATCCGGCATAATTAAGCCGGTACTAATATACCTAATTCGGTGACCAAGTAGAGGAGTGTTAAAAGTTTGACATCGATGTCTGTCTTTGACATCGTAGCCCCCGAACGGATGAAATATTTTTTTTAATGTTAAATTGGCTATTTTGTTAAAACTTTTTTTCCCATCTGGCCCGGTACCGGGCCAAGACACCGGGCCAGATGGGACCATACCATTTTTTTAAACTTACAATCGCCTTCATTATGGCTATCAAGTGAAAAGGCTTGATTAGTAAAATACTATGCACTACGATAAATTTTAAATCCAAGATAGCCACCAGTTGTTGGGCATGAATTAAAATACATAAATAATTTTGTTGTTAACATTCCTTAATTTACTTTTGTGCTGTTACCTATTTAGTAAACTACAATTAATTGTATAAGACAATGTGCCAAACATAAATGTTCCCACTGCTGGGACTCGGGGTCTTCATTACTAATTAATTATTAATAATACCCCATGCGGGCCCAGTAAGGATTGGTGGATGACATGTATATGAGTTGGAAAGATTCTAGACACATGTTGGTTTCTGGGCGTTATTATTCTATGAACCGAAGTAAACGTGTCTTGTGTTCGTGTCCCCCAGCTGATGATGCGCGAGATGCAACAGAAGCCCAGCTGAAATGAACCAGACGGCGGCGGGAGCGAGCCGCAGGCCGCGCCCCAGCCGGCGCCGGCGCCCGGCACCCCGACGCGCTCGCACGACCCGCGCAGGAACTACATGCAACAGCATCCGCGGACCAAGCCCGACTTCTCCATCGACGCCATACTCAAGTATTGAAACAACTACGCTAAACGGGCCGGAACCTAAACTACTAATCATTATCACTCGACTGATCGACGTCAAACTAGAAAAATAACTCTCTAAATAAATGCACCAATTCGGATAATTCTTTTTACGTATGAGTGAATGGACAGAATCACTCTTCGTATTTATTTATTAACATTGTAGTAATGCAAACGTTTAGGTTGTAAAAGCACATTCATAAATTGATACCGTAGGTCGAGTGAGATCGGTGAGCAGTTCCGTAACCGTGGGCCGAAACGTCAACAGCGAAGTTTTAATCGAACCGTTTACGCAACTAGTGATACGTGATAATACATTACATTAATGAAGTGGACAACAGTGCTAAAAGACCATAATGTTAAGTTACGTGTAATTTACGTTAAGTCTCATGTGCTAACTAATATCCGGTATTGTTATTTTGTCGTGATGTTAATAGTAATAGTTACACTGATCGAATCCGTTCATGTTATTTAGTATAGGCTCATTTGAACACTTGCAAATTCAATTTCTAACGATGTATAAATTATTATGTGTCCAAAGTTGATGTGTAAACGGAGAAAAAGGAAAATCTATAAAAAAAAAAACAAAAAAAAATGAATAAAGCTATAAAAATAACAGACGCTATTATACAAGGCGTTATTTATGTTGTTGTCGTTGTTGTCATGCTGTAATCATTTAGACGGTTTAGTTGGGTGTTAAAGTGGAGAGGTTTAAATGCGAGTGCGTGTGTGTCGCTTTTCGGAACGGGTTCGCGCAAACTGAGCGCAGCGGTCGGCTAGCCTGCCCATTGTCACCTCATGTGTACATTCATCGCCATCTCGACATACTTCACTGTCGACCGGTACGCTATGTAAATATTTATTGAAACCATTCAACGAGAGTGCACTTTTATAATTAGAATAGAATTAGAATGTAGCCATTATGATTACGTCACCGCGTGGATAGTAGATTGTAAGTTTAGCTTATTACGGGAGTGGTTTCTCTGAGTAGAAACATGTGAGTGTTTCACATGTTTCTACTCGGATCATTTCATCGCCAAAGATATCGAGTGCTCTGCTTTCGTCACCAGAATGACGCCGACCACGCATACTGTAGACGCTGCAAAATCAGATTTATGTAAATATGATCGCAATTTTACATGAATGCCTAGCATATATGGAAGTGATGATGACTATCGACTTGTGCCAAAATTGACAAAACTTTGGTGTTCGTGTTTGTACGTTAGCTATAGTCCAACCATTTTGTACGTGTTCTTCTGCAAAGGCAAAAGTTGGCGACAGACCGTGATTTGCTAATGTTTTACACTCAAACCAACAGATTGTACGTAAGCCGACAATCGGCGCGATTGCAAATAGTCGACGGGACTCTTACCACTGCCACAGTCACTGCATTGAAGTCTAACCACAAACAAAACAGTTCCACAACAATGTTATTAAACTTAGCAACTTCTACTGTTTTCCGCCTTCTCTTTGCCGTTTCGCGGTAAGGTTGCGAACTGGTCAGACTAAAGCATACGTTGCCGTATTGAAAGAGACTATTGTCTCGTCGATTTTCTACAATATTAATACGCGTTGAATAAGACTGAATGTTAAAGTTGGTAATGGCGCGGTTTACGGCCATGAAGTGTTGATTATGTTGCGGTTCTGAGTGAATTTGTCTCATGAACCAAGCCATTGGAGAAAAGTTTCAAATGCAACATGACAGAAGACATTTCATTTCGAAACTTTTCTTTGACAAGTGCGAGTTTTATACGCTCAAACTCTGACGACTGATTCTCGTATACGTAAGCACTAACTTTTATCTTCAACGATACCACTGGAGGATTGGTATTACCTCTTTGATATTGTTGATCGTGCAGGGATACTACTGTATAGACTCTCATTGGGGCTTACTATTATTTTGGTCAGCTATTAGTTCGGATAGTACATTATTTCGTTTTGGATCAACACGAAAAGAAAAACCTTAACACATCCTGAAATGTACCATGAACATCCTTCCGCTACCGGTCACGACCGGTTCAATTCTTTGGCCAGGCGACTGACTCCTCCTGCACCTTGCACTTCCCATTGGCAACTTATATACCTTTTCTTAGCATTCGGTGTAATTCTTCTAGTGTTGTAATAAGCGCATTCATCATCTGTTGCATTCTTTTTTATTTATTCTTCCGATCTTATCCAAAAAATCTCCTTTTCTCATATTTCTAAAAACTGGTTCCCAATCCTCTGTGTTGAAGCAATTTCTTTGTGTGGTGTTTTGTGCCAGTGTTCCTAAATCCTTCTTAAATGTTTCAAAGATGTTATGTAACATCTTGAGCGCATTTTGTACAGGAGCCGCCCTCCAGACCTGTTATATTGAAGAATAACAGAAAATCTTAATCGGTAACGTGATCGAATAAATAAACAAATGCGGTGAAGCAATTTACACGTGAGCGTCAGTGAGACTCTTAAAGCTGCGCATATGGAATGTAGTCGTTCTGCAATATATATATATTGGTTTAAGGCAGTCACTCCCAATCCACTAACGTACCTTTTCATTTCAAATTCGGGAGTGTTGTTTGCCTTATTTTGTTTTATTCGCATTTTATTTAAAAAGTTACATAATTATTATCAAAATGATATGAAATCGATAATTAATTTAATTTGAAGTTAAAATCTCGTTTCGAGGGCTAATGATGACCTATGATAAATAATTATTTTTATCTATTTTAATGATTATGCAACTTATATATTTTTTTTACACAATTTTCTGCAATTTATTATTCTTTCTATGTAAATTGTACTGTTGTTTTTTTATCTACGTTGTCTTTGTAGACAAAATTGTGTCATGATTGTCACTGGCATCATCGACGTTGGTATCTACATATTTAATAGTCCTGTCTGCAGATCGAACTTCGATTACGAACGTTTTCGATTTGTGATTTGGGATCACAGTACAGAAAAAATATATACTGCTTTAGTATAAAGTCAGCTTTGAAAATTTGTATGCACTTACCATTAATAATTTTACTAATGACATTACGATTTGTATACAATCCATCACGTGTGCATTCATATATTCGCGAGCCATATATCGCAGGTCGATCTATGTCTAAGCAAAATCCGCGTACGCAAAATATGCGCGGGCATGGCTGCTTAAGTTTTTGTTAAATCTGTTTTCAAATTAATTGTTTCGGTGATCATGACCTAATTTTGTGTACATTGAAAGAAAACCCAAAGTAGTTGTAGGTTATATGTAAGATTTGATGTACTATTTGTTGTATATCGTCAAGTATAAATCAATGTCACACAAAAAAAAAATTGTCGTCACTAAAGGTGCGCTTATACGGGCAACTAAAATTGCTCAATTCCAGTCAATACTCGTCAACTATGACGTCACGACTACATCAAGCAATTTACGGCAACGGCAACAAGCATCAATACTGCGCAATACAATATTGAGCGATATGGCGCAACTTCATCAACTAGGCGCCACCCGACCTCTCGCTCTCCCTGCGGAAGCAAGACGGCAAGCCGCAAAAGAAACAAGTGCGAATGAGATATATGCAAAATTTGCTAGGAATTTCCAAGCCCATTGGATATTCGTCAATTCGTATCTGCGACATTGAGCAATATGAAATATCTGGAGCAATTAGAAGCAATATCGCCGAAATAATTGCTGCAATTTATTGAAATTGCTCCAGATCGGTCCATTGGAGTCGCCGAACAATTATTGCCCTCGTGTAAGCGCACCTTTAAACATTTCAATTATTTTATTCTAGGTGTTTGTGATCATTTAACTGTCATTATTGTCTGTCATATTTTAAATTGTATGTGGTATATCAAGGGCGTTCAATTTTATTCATGGAGACTGGGTTACTGGGTTCGAGAACTCTCTTTTTTTTAAATATAATCACATGTCATTACTATGTATTGGCGACAGTCTATCATTGTCGCACGTGTTGCTAATTTACTTCTTTACACGTGCGACAGGGATCTATGTATGCGCCGTGGGATGTGCGACGCCAATGAAATAAGATGATTCAGTTCGTAAGAATAAGATTTTAATTTAAACAAAAACAAAGCTTTTTACTCAGTATTCATACCGTTATCCACTAAAGGAGGCAATAAACAACACCGTGCAATTTAGTTACATAAGCGCACTAAACCTTTTACTTTTACTCGCTTTTTAATAATAATACTAGAAAATAGCATTATTTGATGTATAGTTTTCAGTTAAGTTGGCTGATAACAATGTATATTTTACTTTATTTGTTGGAAATCCAATAAATAATGGTCCTCAATTTTATTAAAAGATCGTTACTTCTTCTACACCGTCCCTTTTGTAGCGTCGTCGCGCCAGCACTGTTTAAGAAGCCATTGATCGCTAAATAACGTTAAGAAATTATACGTTTCAATAGATACGCCACTACTGTGGACACGCTTTGAGTTGGTAGACCTACAGCCAAATGGGTCGAAGACATTAGACCCATCGCGATGCGTGTAGTAGATTGTCTCGCGATAGAGGTCCTTGGCGCAAAGGACAAAAAGCCTAAATGCAGAACTAATAGGCCGATACTTCTTAACAATTATCATGGATGATGCTAATGAGATATGCCCCTGTACCGATTTCCGTGCTTAAAGTGAAATATTCTTTTCCTTAGGTATTGCGTCAATCAGTGTGGCCTCATTTAGATACAAAGAGTATAAGGATCACAGTAACGGTAACTAATTAATATGATTTTTCAATGAACCGCCCAAGTTACAAAGTCATTAGCGAGGCGACATGTAGGCCGGTAAAAATAGAATTTAACTTTGCACTAAATTCCTGATCCATAATTTATTTATTAGGTTCAGGATCACTTACTGAGCACAAAATCACAAAATGCTGACTGATCCAGGTGGAGCTTCAAGCACCATCTTGAAATAACGTTTTGGCCGATATCTCGGAAACTATGCACTTTAGGGCAAGAATCATAGAGATAATTATTATTGTAGAGAACAAAATTTCGCATCTTTTGTTTCTTGCTATTTTTTTTTTGTAAAACTGACTATTTTCTATTTATATCTCATATAATGGTTATGTATTCTACATGGCTGTAGAATACATAACATATTATATGCATTCTGTTCCTAGAAACATACACTTTGGTCATTTTTATATCAGGCTGGTCGTTGCTTGAAAAAGTAACATTGTTTTATGATTAACGTTTTAAATACTCCAGTACAAAGAGTTTTGACTTCACTTTTGTAATTTTACAACTTGGTTGTGAAACGCATTGTCAGAGTGAGTTTTGCCGATGGTTAAAACCTAGGGGCCAACTCAAGGCTGAATTGGTTTATATTAAATGAACTAGATCCGTTGTAGACTATATTATCCGCATCATCGCAAACGATGCGGTAAGTTTTACAAAAAAGTTTACAGAAAATGTAAGATGCGAATTTGTATTCTCTACAATAATGGTATCTACGATTGTTGTCCTAAAGTACATAGTTTCTGAAATATTGGCTAAAACTGTTATTTCAAGATGGTGCTTGAAGATCCACCTGGATCTGTCAGCATTTTGTGATTTCATACTCAATAAGTGATCCTAAACCTTAGAAGAAGAAAAATTGGATCGGAAATTAAGTGCAAAGTTGTCCAAAATATTTTTACTGTGGATATGGTTTATAAATGAGTCGCTCAATTAACAAAGTGACATTTCGTATGCTGATTGAGCAATACCAAAGGTCAATTTTGAAAAAGTAACTCCATAATAAATGAAATATAAATTAGTAAATTTTTCTTTATACAAATGCAACTCTGAAAACATTGAAATTGTATCATGTAACTCAATAAAAATGTCCAAAAGACGCCTACAAGAGAAACGGTGAGCTGCTTAAGTAACGTTCTTTTGAAAACAACTTTTTTTTTATTCTTACTTAGTTTTAATTTTACCTTTTGGTATCCATTTATACAAATACCATTTTATTGTACGTGTACGGATCAACCAAACGATTTCTTTTTTATTTCCCTAAAGACCGATTTACTTTGTTATTTATTAATAAGCAAATATTCACTTGACAAAAGCAAAAAATAAGTAAGTAATGCAATAATATAACATCGGTGTAACAATACGCCGCGGAATTTATTGCAAAACTTTAAAAGTATCTAGGAACTTACTTTTGACACATGTTTAAGGTTTTTGTTTTATTTTAATTCACATTGTGATAAAAGCGAATTAGATTGTAAGGTATTGGATTTATAATTGCGCGTTATAATTATTTACATGCATACTAATCTCCTTTACACGTGAACCTCCAGTAAGCTCATTTTAGCAAAAAGTCTATTTTATATTTTTTGTTTGTCAGCGTTTTATCTCGCCTCAAAATGTAACTTCTTAATCTATAAAAGAGCTTATGTACTCATGCAAGCAATTTTTCAACTTTATATTGCACATACCGATTAAATTATATAACTTAGTATTTCACTACTTTTAAATACAAATTCCTTGACAATAGCCGCTGGGTGCACCCTTTCATTTTATGAAAACATATCTTGTCTATTTAGATTAATGTGTACTTTGTGTCTGTATTTCTGTAATTAATTTTAAAATGTAATCAAATTTAAATGTTGTGTTTAAATTATAATAACACGTGTTGGTATCTAACATTTTGAAATCTTGGTTTGCGTACCGTTCCTTGATTTGACGAACTAACCAGGTTTTATCTTCATATTTAGAGCTAATCACAATAATACTCTGAACCGAAAAGAAGGAATTTTGGTCACCGATTTGTACCACATTGTCTATAGGATTAACCATGAAATCCCTCTATCATCAGTCTGTCGTCTAAATTTTAACGCCGTCGTTTACACTCGAAAGAAATCAAGCAACTAACTTACACCATGTAATGTAAAGTACATGGAATTAAAAATCAGTTGCTAAATATACATTTATAACATATTTGCTCGTAAAGGGTCTCATATTGCACCAATTTCTGTATCGTAATGTATCTCATTACGTACTTGTGCGATAATGTATAATGTAAAACGCACGGTTTCAAAATGCTCCGTCTAAAACGAACGGTACCTTTTTAAATCTTAGTAAAGAGTTTTTATGTCAGAAATCGGTCAACATTTTATGAATAAAATTAACTTTGAGAGGTAAAATATAATAAAGAATTATTTATTTCGTTAATTTAATTAATTTTGACCATAAATTACAACAATTTATCTGTAACAAAACACACACATATTAATTTACTTTATTACTAAAGGCACAGTAGCTGGTTCTGTTCCGTTCCTTATAAAAAAGGCGCCGCTGCGCGCGCATTGCTAATCTGTGAACAAGTATAAATTATTCCGCGCCCTTTTTTCCGCTGTATTGTTTTCATTTGAAAATGTCGTCAGAGTTTTATTAATTTCCTCGCAAATATGTTATAAAACGTCGTATGACATACGTGCGCTTTGATAATTACAGCCTCTGTTAATTATAGCTCTCGCCTACGGCTCGAGCTAGCAATAACACCTCAGCTGTAATTATTAACTTAGCGCACTTATATCATAATCTACTATTTCGAGTGTAAACAACACTTAACAATATTTAAACGACGCGACGTAGAAATTGTGGTACGTGTTAGTGATCATAATAAGCTCTTTTCGATTGGAAAAATTGCTGATCGTAATGGCTACAATGCATATTTTTCAGTTTAACAATCTGCCCGAGGAATTATGTATGATAAATTATGGTTATATACATAGTTTTCATTTTGATGTATTATAAAAACCTCTTCAGATATGCATATTATTATTATTTTAGACTAGCTGAACGCGCGCGCGTTGCTACGCCATCTATAGAAAATTGGGCGTACCAATTCAAATTTTGAACAAATTCGGTTAGTTTAGGTTCTAATGGCGCAACCTTTAAAATATGACACATGCTGTCACGCAATGAAAGTTCTCAAAAAGCAATGATTTTTCCCGTTTTTGTTACATTTTTCATTCATGCTCGGCTCCTGTTCCTCGATAAATGAACTATCATACAAAGAAAGAATCTTTCAATTCGGACCAGGAGTTCCAGATATCCTTGCGTTCAAACAAACAAACATACAAACAAACTCTTCAGCTTTATAATATTAGTAAAGATAGCAATGAAATGATATTTCGTATTATTATGTCGAGGGTTTTTTATTGTATTTTAATTTCTTGCACTTCTCATGAACGGTAGAGGAACCAAAATTATAAAATGTTAGAACCCCAAATATACGTAAGTCATGTCATAATAAAATATTATAATCACCATTCAATGTTTACGAATGAACCTAAAGTTACTTGCTTTATCTTCATAATTTTTCAAATCACACCCTTTGTACTACTTAAGTAAATGTTATTAAAACCTAATAAGATCGTGGGCTAACTTAAAATCATTTTCTTGAAGTATCATAGCATTATCGATGGAATTAAGTATTCTTCTTAAGTTTTTAAACGAATGTTTCTGTACAGTTGAAATTTGATTGTGGCTGGCAGATTAAATCTAAGAACTAAGTAAACTTATCAAATATTTTAGATTTTCCTAGAATATAAGAGAAAGTCGAAGTAAAAATAGATAAAAATCTGAAACCTATAGGTGTGTAGTTACATCGTAACTGTCCTGACCGACCCTGTCATCGTCTAATCGTTTAAATTCTATCAATACCGAAAATATTGCTTCCCAGCATTATACATCTAAATAGGTCAAAGCAAAAAATATGTATTATGTTAAAATGATTATTTAAGTATAAACATTCGTGACTTGAAATCATATTGCAAAAATTACACAGGACTTATCACGACCTAAATTATTATTTAATTACCTCGACGTTTCGGCAGCGTTACGACCGCCGTGGTCACGAAGACTAATCATTTAATAAATATAAATAAATATTGGTCGACAATTCACACACAACATCTGACTAATCCCAAACTAAGCAAACCTTGTACTACAGCCTATAGCGGCAAGATAGCTGATATAATACTTATATATTTTTAAATACACACTTAGTATACATAGAAACACCCAGACACAGTACCAATATGTAAATTCATCACACAAATATTTGCACTGGGTGGGAATGGAGCCCACGACCCTCGGCCTTGCAGGCAGAGTTACTACCCACTAAGCCACGAGGCCATTATTGAAGGAGATATTAAGATCGTGATTAAGTCCGGTGTAATGTTTATGTTACCGTAAAATTGTAAAAACCGTCTGATTATAATCTAACGACGTCAGCTTACAAACTAGCCTACCGCAAGAATGTAATCTGGTGGTGTTGACATTTTTACGGCGACATTTACAATATGAATCGATTAACTATGATACCTATATTTGCCAGATTTTTTTATTTCCAAGTTTTTTGCGAGAGTTTCTTCATATTGATTGTGTAACTCTCGGTTTTTTGTTCATTAACTAAGTTAAAAGATAATGTGTATAATTTTCACGTAACAAAATTTGTACTCTCAGATTTTGATTCAGTCATATTCAGTGACACTTTGAAACACTACTCTTCTGGACCAGTCAGACCAAACATGTTTAATATGCTAACCTTCTGTAGAACTAATCTGCCAGTCGCAATCTAACTAACCTTGTAAACGATGTTCAGTATTGAAGCGACTGCTATCCTGGCTTCACAAGTAGCTATAGGTTAACAAATATTAAATATTATGTATCAGAATCTCAGAGCCGGATTTAGATGTGTGAAGGCCCCGGGGCGGAGCTTCGCTGGGGACGTTGACGTATCTCCAGCACAATACGACTAACATCCCTAAGAGCACTTTGAAGAGTTCCTTTCAAGTTTCCTGACCTGACATCGACACATGTTCGATGGTATCGACACAGTGAGTAGTGGGCCTGCGTCGTCCTTTCGATCAAATCCTCCTTGCGCTCGATCACCTCCGCGCTTTCCGCCGAAGTAGCTGCAGCATCCGACTGAGAGGTCAGAGCTCAACAGCTCGCCTCTGTAGCTGATTCCGGCTCTCAAGTGACGGTTTCTATGAAAGTGATCCTTTTTCGATCCTCTAGTTGACACCGATACCATATCATGCTTAGAGAAGTCAGAGTTCTTATCAGGACTCCTGAAGAGCAACACTCCTTCCTCCTCCAGCACATATCGCACGCGTGTCCCTTTAACAGTTCTGTCAGAAACCAGTTCCATTGCAAGTTTGTCGTTCATATTTCTGCAGCCAAGTTAGTAATTTTTTGATCCCAAACGATGCGTGTCTTTGTATTCGTTTTTGTAAATTACTCCAGTACCTCCAAAGTATTAGTAATATGCGAATGAAATAATGACCCGTAATCTCAAGCGAGTAGCTTCTATTGATATGTTTCATCGCTGCTGCAATGCAATAAGGCTGTAATGTACATCCATAGAGAAAATATCCGAGAGTAACTATTTGGTCCTCTGAGCTCTGCGCCATTTGACTCGCTCTGATTGGTTCTGATGCGCGGAACCAAACCACTAACCCTAAAATGTAGTAAAGACAAGGAAACGAGAAAGTCAAGATTAGAGATACACAGCGATTGCGAATGAAACGCAGCTAGCAGCCGGTCAACAGACCGGCCAGCGTAACTAGACCTCTTTGATTTTGGGAATCACATGAAGCAAAAACAACAATTATATTAATTTTACGTATGAGTGAAAGGTATTTTTTATGATAACTGGAAGTTTTTATAAAACAAGAAGACATGTTTTTCGTCTACAATTACAAAAAACTTTTTGTTAAACAGAAACAACATATCGAATCACAGGTCGAAGTTCTGGTCATAACATTATGTAATTCGCCTTATTGTGGGAGAATTCAGAAGTAAAACGTCACAACTCTCGGGAAGATTTTCTCTATCTATGGTGACAACTCTCTTAATTTCAACTACAGACGCTTCGATTGACTTGCTTAAAACTGAACATCGTTTTCAAGGGGAAATCAAGTGTAGCTAAATATTTTTTAAGAATTATTTAAATTTAGTTTTTTTACGAAGTGATCTCAGTCGATTAAATATTAACATTTGTTATTTTCGAATTTTCACTGTACAAATTTTAAGTTTTCATTATCTTTTTACCCCTTTCGTCAACGGGGATGTCAAGTTGTACGGTTTGTGTTTAGTCTTTTGTTTATCTATAGACAATAACATTTAATTGTAAAAGTTGGATCCACGGTCAATCCAAGGACCACCAGGTCCTTGTGATCCATATAGAATACCTTGCTAGATCTGAACACCAAAATTACGATCACTACCACATATAAGCTTTTGAATTGGGACCTTAACGTTATTAAATTTCCGTAATCGAATCCTCCAGCGTTTTACGTCCACTTTGTATTAACATGGACATTCGAACAAAAATCTGGCAAATGAGTTGCCTGAATGTATGTTCCCCATAGATATTATAGAAGATCGTTAAGTTGGAAGTAAATCGGTTTTGGAAAGAAAACAACAGGCGAGAAAGTGGGGTTTTTCTAAATTTTCTGAAGAATATCAGTCCAATTTGATATGTGGTCGTTTAGATACGAACACCTAAGTTAACATAGAAGGATAATTTTCTTTAAACTTACAAAATTAAGCCAATTTATGACTTAAAACTCAATACAGAATTATTATTTGATAACTGTACAGTGAAAACTCGAAAAATGAGATGGAAAGGAACTTGTGACTGATTGTAATTAGTAGGTAAGTAGAGACTAATATTTTCAAAAAAAAATCTTAATTCAATTTTCTTTTACCTGTTAAATGAATATATACTTTGGATACTGTCGATAGTACCTTAATGTTCTTAATAAATAATGGAAAAAAAACTGTTTTTTATTGTAGTAACCTAATTCATTATTTAAAAAAAAAGTATGCCATTTTATTTTTTATTTATTTTTTAATTATGCTATTATAATTTTATTTGTTTGAATTAAAATCACTAAATTACAGTGATTTCGTATAATGCTGCCCCTGTTTCTCTTCTACTCTAACGCATAGGCCAATAGAGTGGAAGAGACATAAATAATTATGTAGATGCGTCACAAGCCGAACGCTTAGGCTAATCTTTCGCCGTGAAATTGTAAATTCTGTCAGATTATAAACCAATCTAACCTACCGTTATAATCTGACGGTGTTTGCAATTTTACGGTGACTTACAACGTTACAACACATCGTACTATAATACAGGCCAGTAAAAATAGACGTTTTTTTTTGTCAACTTTGCAATAATTTTTGAAGTGAAAACTTCTTTAGGCGCGCCTAGACAGATTTTTCGTGGGATGTGAATTGAATTCATTCGTCACGCTCGGGTATGATAAGAAAGCTTCGGATAAACTCGGGACCATGGCTATTGGCCATCTAGAAATACGTCAGCCAATGGGAAATGCTGAAAGGGTGTGGACAGGCCATCATGGCATGGCCACCTAGAAACGCATCAGCCAACGGGAAATGCTGACGCATTTCTAGATGGCCATGCCAAGATGGCGAGGCCACGCCCTCCGGTACACTGGTGTAGTTCCCAAGGTAAGCTAACAAATTCTGAGTTTTAAGTTTTCACTTCTATCGGCAGTTCCTATGACTGCCAATTTTTTTTATGAGGTGTAGGATTATTTACTGAGCATAAAATCATTAAGTGCTGAAAGATTCAGGTTGAGCTTCAAGCGTCATCTTGGAAAAAAGGTTTTTGGCCGATAGGACAGAATTTTTTGCAAGATATTTTTTCGAGGTATCCCTCGGAAATCTATGCACATCAAGGCAAAAACTATTGAAATCATTATTGTAGAGAATAAAATTTGCATCTTTTGCTCTTAGAAAACTTTTCTGTAAAATGTTTAGATAATATGTAAATTTTTTACGTTTTATGGCCCATTTCATGAACCGGTTTTTCTATCGCGGCCGATAACTCTAGTTGAAATATTAATTAATAAAACGCATAAATCCTTTTTTAAAGATCAGTTAATTTTCTATAACTTTTCCCTCAAACTTTTTGAAGTGAAAACTTCTTTAGGCGCGCCTAGACAGATTTTTCGTGGGCTGTAAATTGAATTCATTCGTCACGCTCGGGTATGATAAGAAAGCTTCGGGTATACTCGGGACCATGACTATTGGCCATCTAGAAATACGTCAGGCAATGGGAAATGCTGAAAGGGTGTGGACAGGTCATCATGGCATGGCCATCTAGAAACACATCAGCCAATGGGAAATACTGACGCATTTCTAGATGGCCATGCCAAGATGGCGAGGCCACGCCCTCCGGTTACACCCATGTTTCCAAGGTAAGCTATAAAATTCTGAGTTTTAAGTTTTCACTTCTATCGGCAGTTCCTATGACAGCCAATTTATTTTTTCTAATGTCCATCCATACGTTTTGAGTTATAAGACGTATAAATTCTGTTAAGGCCTGTTCACACAGGAGCGGCATTGGGTAGCGGTAAATACCGCGCGGTATTTTGTACCTACCGCCTGGGTACGCGGTATTTTTGGTGTGAACAGAAATATTACCGCGTACCTACCCATTCGGATTTCGCTACCGCAGGCGGCAGCGAATACCGCTCCGGTGTGAACAGGCTTTTAGTCTGCCAAAAATATTATTGATTAATGAATTGTATTAAAATGAACAATTGTTTTATCTATGATAGATAGATAGATAGATTAACTCTTTATTGCACTTAACAAAGTAAACAAAGTTACAAAAACTTAATAAAATAAAGTAACAATTGGCGACCTTATCGCTAAAAGCGATCTCTTCCAGGCAACCGCTGGATGGAAAAGGAGAAATGAAGAATAATAAGACGGGGAAGTACAAACAATGAGTGAAAGATTATAAGTCTATAAATATGAAAATTAACTTTGAAATATTCTAATATAAATACACTACAATACTATTAAACATAAACCTACATATTAATAACAATACATCCTAATACATAAATACGAATATAATATAAACTAATAAATAAATATCATGATTTACTAAAGGATATATACAATAATATATGAAATTGATAAATTTACAACTTAAATAAGAGTAACGACTTCAACTAAATTATCACGTAGATAGATATACCTGATTTACCAGTTGTTTGAAAACTGCAACTGATGGAGCTTGTCTAATAGTTACAGGCAAAGCATTCCACAGCTCAACGGCCCGAAAAGCGAACGACTTGCCGTAGAAATTTTCGCTGCGTGCCAAAGGCGATTGGAGTGACAAGTTGTTCTTAGACCGGAGAGGCAGAGAGTGCGCATCGCTCCAGAATGTAAAAACATCTTTCAAATAACGCGGTGATGAGGGTTGAAATAAAACATTGTAGAGTAGAGATAAAATATGAGCATTCCGACGAAGGCGAATGGGAAGCCACTTGAGCTGCATACGGAACTGAGATACATGATCATATTTGCGCAAGCCAAATATGAATCTTATGCAATAATTTTGGAGACGCTCAAGTTTATTTAGCTGGTCTTCATTGAGGTCGAGGTAGCAGATATCAGCGTAGTCTAAAATGGGAAGAAGAAGAGATTGTGCAAGCGCAATTTTAGTAGCAGTGGGTAAAAAGTTTCGTAGTCGCCTCAACGATCCCCCAGAAGCGAATAATTTACTACTGACTGCTTTTAGTTGATGTTCCCAGCTTAACGTGCGATCGAAAATCACGCCAAGGTTTTTGACCGATTCGCTGTACGGAATTACTATTCCGTCAAAAACAACTTCTGGAATGGAACCCCAGTCAACTCTAGATATCATGTAAGGACTCCCAATCACTATTACCTGCGTTTTGGTGGGGTTAACGCTCAATCCAAAAGAGTTGCTCCAATGAACAATTTGTCGAAGATCAGCGTTCACGAGTTCAATGGCAACTTTGATATCTGAGAGTCGGGCTTGGGAATAAATTTGGAGATCGTCTGCGTAAAGGTGGTAGGAAGATTTAAGGTTTTGAGAGATTGAGTTTATAAAAATAGCAAAAAGAAGAGGTGATAGCACGCCGCCTTGAGGGACACCGGCATTTGTACTACACCAAGACGATAAAACATCGTCGAGGTGAATACGTTGTCGGCGTCCATACAAGTAACTATGAAACCAATTGATTACCGATGGAGATATGTTAATAGAGCGCAGTGTCGCCAGCAAGATATCGAAATCGACGGCGTTAAAGGCATTACTGAAATCTAACAGGGCTAGAACAGTAAGCCTGCCGTCGTCCATACCTTTGCGAATGTCGTCGGTGATCTTAACAAGGGCGGATACAGTGCTATGCCCTGGACGGAAACCGGATTGGAAAGGGTTTAAGAGGTCTTGCCTGATTAGGAATTGGTTGAGTTGTGAATGGACAAGACGCTCAAGGACTTTGGACATAAAAGGAAGAATAGATATAGGGCGGTATTCGGAAAAGGAAGTAGGATTAGGTTTCTTCGGCAAAGGTATTAAATGTGCATCTTTCCAGATTGTCGGAAAAACACCACATGTGATGGAATTATTGAAGATTGCGCATAGGACGGGAAGGATGGCGTCAAGGATGGGCAATAACATGTTCCTACTGATACTATCACCGCCAACAGCGTTGGAGGAGATCGACACAACACTCTTCTTAACATCACTTTCAGTGAATCGATTGAATTTAAATTGAGAGTAGTCAGGAGATGGGATGGCAGAAAGATGATTTATAGTAGAATTTTTTATCGCTTCCGATATAGATGAAGCAAAGGAAAAATGTTTATTGAGGGCATCTAAGTCTATGGTGGGTTATTAAACGATGAAAACTCTGTTTCTGTCAGAAAGAAACGGATACTCAGTCTAATTAAGCCAACAGCTTGAAACTTAACGGTAAATACTAGATTAGATATTTTTTTAATATTGTTTAATATTTTCCAAAAATGAACGATAAGTATGCATGATATTGTTTATTTTGATTTTGGGCTTACATGAGTGTTACTATGACCCTTACCTACTCTTCAATTTTAAGGTTTATAAGCGTTTAAAAATCGATATCCAAAGTATCCCTCCTTTATTGTTAATGGCCCAAAATTTATGAAAAGTAAAAAAGTTGTCAGAAGGCTTTTTTACCCGACTGCGCGACGCAAAGGAGTGGTAATGTGTTTAACAGTCTATGTATATATGTTTGTATGTTCCTTTGAAGCACTATACAGACCAAACGCCTGGGCCGATTTTTGTGATTCACACGTCAATCGATTCCTCTTAATCTGGCGAGTGACACTAAAGACATGACATTAGTGTAGGTAAGTCCAATATGGCGGCTTCAGGACGCCATATGGTCCAAATTAAAAAAATGAAAATCACCAAAATATGTCAAGAGGGGTATCGTTGAATAGGTATTTCAAAATAATGTTTAGCTTTCTCTCAATGTTTTTCGATTTGACTGACCGTTTAGGATGGATAGCGATTTAAAGTTGAGTGATTAAAAAAAAATGGGTGTACCTCAAGGTTCCATTCTTGGACCCTTATTGTTTCTTACATATGTTAATGATCTGCCTTTTATGATAAAAAAAACATAAGAACGTAGAAATAGTTATGTTCGCTGATGATACGTCACTTTTATTTAAGGTTAAAAGAGGAATAAATAATTTCACAGAAATAAACGCAATTTTGGGCATTACATACAAATGGTTCGATGCAAATAATCTAGTTCTAAATCCAAATAAAACTAAATGTATAAAGTTTACGCTCTGCAATGTACTGGGACTGGGAATAAGTTACGGTGGTCTAGTCGGGAGAACGGCGGCTGCCGATCCGGAGACCCCGGGTTCAAACCCCACACGCACCACTGTCTTTTCGAAGCCATGTGCGTAATGCCGCTAACTTAAAACGGTGAAGGAAAACATCGTGAGGAAACCGACATGTACCTAGAATCTTTCGAAGTCATGTGTCATCCACCAACCCGCACTGGGCCAGCGTGGTGGATTATGGCCTTAACTCTCTCCTTGCGAGAGAAGGCCCCGAGTCCCAGCAGTGGGAACGTTTAGTGGGCTGTTGATGTTGATGTTGAATGTACTGGGATGTAAACTTGATATTAGACTGAAAGATGAAGTCATCGAATCCGTACAATCTACTCTTTTTCTGGGTATTTCAGTGGATTCAAAGCTGCAGTGGGGTCCTCATATAGAGAGACTGGCTGAGAGACTCAGTTCAGCTGCTCATGCAGTTCGACAAATTAAGAAAATATCTGACGTTGCAACGGCTAGACTTGTTTATTTTGGCTACTTTCATAGCATTATGTCCTGCGGGATTTTATTGTGGGGATCAGCCGCGGATAGAAATTCAATTTTTATATTACAAAAGAGAGCAATCCGTGCTCTGTACAATCTATCAGCTAGAAAATCATTACGGGAGATTTTTAAAACTATAAATATACTAACAGTCCCGTCATTATACATTTATGAAAGTATAATGTATGTGAGAAAAAATCGTACTCGACTGAAGAAAATGTCTGATTTGAATCCAAAAGCACATCATAAACATAAAATTGTATTTCCTAAATGCAGACTACACAAGACCATTAACTCTTTCAAATGTAATGGTATTCGCTTCTATAATTTAATCCCTACACAAGTGGAAGGTCTTAATGAAACTAGGTTTAAAACTGAAATAAAAAACTACCTAATGAGCAAAGCATATTACACTGTAGATGCTTTTGAAAAGGACAGCAATGTTTGGAAAAGGGATATGTCAAAACCAGAACTATTGAGTAAGGTAAAATGATACTAAACATTAATGTAAATTTGTTTATGTACTGTATGTATTAATTATTTGGATAATTTTATTTTTCACAATGACAAAGCATTTTTACAGCTGCACCTAAATGACAAGGCCCCTTTACAGCTGATTATTTTTTATTTGACATTATTCTTTGGTATTATTTTATCATGTACACAGATTATTTATGTAAAAGTTCAAAGTTCAAAGTTATTTATTTGTAAATACAAAATTTACATGTCAAATAGAATCTAATAGTTAATCAATAAGTACATAAAACAAATAAAATAAAATGTCGGCTTAAACATTGGGCTCATAGAGCAAATATGATCCGGTTTTAGTTTTTGCTATATAAAAACTCATTCATGGAGTAAAACGTTTTTTGAACGAGCCAGTTTCTTAATTTTATTTTGAATGCGTGATTACTACAAGCATCCGTAATATCTGCCGGCAATCGGTTATAAACCTCGACACCTACAACGCCTGTCAACTTCCCAGACCGAACCAGCCGCGTGTGAACGGGTGCGAGATTATTTACATTGCGGAGGTTGTATTTAAACGAGTGGCTAGCGCCTCGCCTTTCAAATGAGTGTAGGTTATGTCTCACGTAGAGAGCCACCTGCAGTATCACTATGGATGGCAGCGTCATAATTCCGAGTGACTTAAAATAGGGTTTCGCTGACGTTCGGCGCGACACTCGAGCGATCGCTCTTATTGCTCGCTTCTGCATTCTGAACGCTCGCAGCCTGTCGGCGGCGAGCCCCCAGAGCTCAGCCCTCAGAATGCAGAATCTCAGCTCAGAATGTATAATTTTATTGTAAGTGACGTTACCAAGTGTTCTCTTGAATTAATGGTTCGAATAAATAAATTGATTTGAATTGAAGTAACAACCATTCTCACATTTATAGGTTTTTAGGTAGCAGAAAACTTCGTATAACAAACTGTACATGTTAATGTGGATGGACATTATATACTAATGTATCTAGTAGGCATCGATATAAATCAATAGATGTGCCCTGAGCACCTTGAAATTGGTAATAAACTGCGTCTCTGTATGTATCGTAAGTGGTTTACAAACAACCAATCTACTTGACCCCTATAATCGCTAGCGGCGAGATTTGCTGTGGTTCTACTTATTTTGGTTGTGGACACCGAATAATGATAGGTAAAAACGTCCGGCGTCCACCGCGTCCTGCAACCGACTAGAATGGAAAGAGTGAGCTCACTCTTCCCAACGTTGACATGATTGCGTGCGCCGTGAAGTTTGGGATGGGGCCCATCTTGCGTTCTACGATCTATGCTAGTAGGTATATTGGACTAACTTTCTTCTTTCTTTTAACTTTCGTACGTGCAGGAAATGTATTAACGCATACCCTACTGCCCCGCCCGGGAGACACAGCCGGGTTATGTTGCACTCTATGTCATGTATGGATATGGTGCCCCTATCTACTAATAAACCTCCATGGGGTTTCAACTCTGCCGCTGATAGTGGGAACACGGAACCGCTCTCGGATTGCTCCGCCTCGGTCGCCCATCTCCAACTCCAAACGATTTAGTAGGTACACAACGTTAATCGAAAACCTGTTAGTATAGTTAACAAAACTATAAATATGAATTACATGCAGTAGAAAATCCTAGATATTATATCAGTAGAAACGAAGACATTTGGTCAACAACCAAAAGATGCATATTATTATGTTGAGCATATTTATTAACATTCACAACATTGTTCATAACTAAAAAGTATAAAATAAAAAATATAATTTAAAAACTCAAAAACCCGACTGCGTAAAAAGTGAACCAAACTACGTTCTCGCATACTGAAAAGAATAAAACAAGCATTTAGATTTCTGGTGGTCTAAAATTCTATAATCTGTTATTGTATTAATACTATTTAAATATATACAATATTTTCTAATAAAAGAACATTACAACTGAACAGTCGGGATCCATTGAACAATTACATTGTATGTCGAATAATAATATCGAATCCATTGAACAATTAGATTGTATGTCGAATAATAATGGATCCCGACTCTTCAATTGTAATGTTCTTTTATTAGAAAATGTTGTAGATATTTAAATCGTATTAATACAATAACATATTATAGAATTCTAGACCACCAGAAATTGAAATGCTTGTTTTATTCTTTTCAGTTTTTTGTAGTATGCGAGAACGTAGTTTGGTTCACTTTTTACGCAGTCGGGTTTTTGAGTTTTTAAATTATATTTTTTATTTCTCTCGTATGCCTTAGAATTGCTTAATTATATCCTTAAGATTAAATAGAACACTTAATATTACTAAATTTATAGTTACAAACGAAAATAAACAGCTATTTGTCAAAAAGAGCAAAAAAATAGCCAAAGTACGTTAAGCCATAAAAATTAACACGGTAACATAAAAATTAGTTTTTTTTTTCGTAGTGGGCTCACAATTTATCATACATATATCTTGCAACTGTAAAAGTGAAGCAACTCCACTGATACCACTACAGCATCATAGATGTCGCTACTAGTAAATCGAGGAACAGATTTGTACTGCTACTTTTACTACCTACTCATTACAAAACTCAATTACAAGGAATTAGTTCACTATTACAATGACCGACACCATCTATATATATATAAAAGCGAAAGGTCACTCATCAAGAAATCTCAGAAACTACAAATATGCTAGGAATCTGAAATTTTGCATGGAGTTAGCTCCCTTTTACCACGCGCTCGCTAAGACGGGGTTTTACGAAATTCAACCCCTATAAGGGTTAAACAAGGGATAAACGGTTGTATGAAAATTCGTCATTTTCAAATTTATCAAATTTTGTATCTAGACACTTGACACGAAGCAATTAAATGTTTGTTCTTGTTCTATCAATTTTGTAATTTCGAACTGTACGGGGGTGAAATGGGGGATGAATGTCAACATGGAAGTATTTACTTCTCGCGGACGAAGTCGCGGGTAACAGCTAGTTTATAATAACTTTATTTTAAGGCGCCGCGCCGCGCGTCCTCAGTACGCATCGCTGCGACACAGATAAGAAGTAGTTACCACGGCTTAGAGTCGAAAAGATGTAAGTACCTACCTAGAATCTTTAATACGCTAAACTTAGTTTAGCTATTATGCGATAGGTAATTTGATTTAAAACAATATCTTTTATTTGAAAGAGTTCATTGATCAAGGGTTTATTGGTTAAATTGTTTACGAAATTTAAAATGGATTCGTGGGAAGATGTTTTTATTTTAGTTTTAAAGAATGTTGTAGGTACTTACTAGTACAGCAGCTTTCACGCTAGGTAATGTTTTTTGTTAGTACTAGTACTAAGTGGCCTCGAAGTAGCGGAGAACGTCGATCGAGAAGTCATCGTCATCAACAGCCCACTAAATGTTCCCACTGCTGGGACTCGGGACCTTCCCTCGCAAGGAGAGAGTTAAGGCCATAATGCACCACGCTGCCCCATTGCGGGTTTGTGGATGACACATGACTTCGAAAGATTCTAGGTACATGTCGGCTTCCTCACGATGTTTTCCTTCACCGTTTTAAGTTAGCGGCATTACGCACATGACTTCGAAAAGACAGTGGTGCGTGTGAAGTTCGAACCCGGGGTCTCCGGATCAGAAGGCGCCGTTCTCCCGACTAGACCAGCCGTAAGCCGTAACTTTGGCAAAGTGCCATCCAACAACTCGCACTTTGCCAGGGTGGTGGATTATGCCTTTAACTCTCTTCTTGCGAGAGAAGGCTCCGAGTCCCAGCAGTGGGAACATATTTGGTGAGATGTTTATGCGAATGCGAAGTGTCATTGATTCTGAGATTCTGACTACACGCATCTTATTACACCTACTTCAATTCAAAGCAATTACCTACCTATTTTGTTATGTTTCGCCAAAGTTACAATGGACACCTACCTACGCATTTACCAATTTACTTTTTGTTTATCTCTTATCTTTATTATTTGGTAGGCTTTGATGAAACTAAGTAAACGAAGATAAGGTACGCTCTAATATAAAGACAGCATAATGTAACGAAAATCTCACACAAGTATACGCAATGTGCACACAGCTTCACTTGCATCGTGAGAGACGTTTGAATGAATGACAAAGACATCATGACAAGTAGGCAGTAGGTGGAAATGAGATAGCTATACATCACATTTGCTTAGATATTTTTTTCGACAAGAATAGAAAGACATACAAATGCACTGGCGTGATAGAGACAAAATAGCCGCAACTAACATATCGCCGGTCGTGTTGCACTCTTACGCTGTATGTATATCTGTCTCTTTTTAGAAATGGCCAATTGTAAAATTGTTTCCAACAGAAAAATAATTTTAGATGTAACTAGCTGTTACCCGCAACTTCGTCCGCGCGATATAAATAGTAAGGTAACTCGGGCAGTACCTATTTCTATACCCAGACACATTTACTACATATCGGTTAATGGGTACTATCGATAAATCGGTTCAGTTGTTTGGGTGTGAAAGCATAAGAGACATTCGTCCCCCATTTCAACTCCAATTTCATCCCCATACAGATTGAAATTACAAAATTGATAGAACAAACATTTATTTGCTTCGGTGTCAAGTGCCTATATACAAAGTTTTCATGGTTTTATCTGCAACGATTGGGAACTTCCATATTGACACTATTTCCCCATTTCAACCCCAATTTCATCCTCGTTCGAGTACGGTTCGAAATTACAAAATTGCTAGAACAAACATTTATTTGCTTTGTGTCAAGTGCCTATATACAGCGTTACATGGTTTTATCTTCAACGTTTGAGAACTTCCATATTGATATTCATCCCCCATTTCAACCCCAATTTCACCCCCGTACAGTTTGAAATTACAAAGTCGATAGAACAAACATTTAATTGCTTCGAATATATAAGAATAAATGGGGGATGAAAGTATATCATATATTATATAAATCCCAATTTCGAACTGAATAGACAGTTCGAAATTACAAAATTGCTAGAACAAAGATTCGTTTGCTTCGTGTAAAGTGCCTATATACAGTCTCATGTTTTGTGTTCAACGGTTGGGAACTTACACATTAACATTCATCCCCCATTTCAACCCCGTACAGTTCGAAATTACGAAACTCATAGAACAAACATTCGTTTGCTTTGTGTCAAGTATCTATCTGTCTATATACAAAAATTCATGGTTTTATCTTCAACGGTTGAGCACTTCCATATTGACATTCATTACCCATTTTAACCCTAATTTCACACCCGTACAGTTTGAAATTACAAAATTGCTAGAACAAAGATTTATTCGCTTCGTGTCAAATGCCCATATTCAGAGTTTCATGGTTTTATCTTCAACGTTTGAAACTTCCATATTGACATTTCATTTATCCCCCATTTCAACCCCAATTTCACCCCCGTACAGTTTGAAATTACAAAGTCGGTAGAACAAACATTTAATTGCTTCGTGTCAAGTGTCTAGATACAAAATTTGATAACTTTGAAAATCACGAATTTTCATACGACCGTTCATCCCTTGTTTCACCCTCTTAGGGGTGGAATTTCGCAAAACCCCGTCTTAGCGAGCACCTACGTGCTAAATGGGACCTCCGTGCAAAATTTCAGATTCCTAGCATTTGTAGTTTCTGAGATTCCTTGATGAGTGACCTTTCGCTTTTATATATATAGATAATCATTGAATTGTTGGAAATAATTAAAGTTTTGTGTACTTACGCATGAAAAGTGATACCATGGAACTTGTTCTTGGTCTTTGAACTGTTTGTGCACCTTGCAAAAGCAGAATAAGACATTATTACGGCTAATATCGGATTTTTTTGAATTGTTAGCGAACGACGCGAACGTCCACTCAACTTGTGGCTCCTGTTGCGACTGAGACTCAATCAGGAGACGTCACCTGATTTTACATTGTGATCGTAGATGAGCGCTTGCCGCTTCTTAGTGTTTTAAGAGTTCAATGTTGGTAGGTATTCGATTTATTAATAATGAATAAGTATTGAACATCTATTTAAACCAAGTATTGAAGCTTTTGTCGTAATGTAGGTAGGTATCTTTCACTTCCCCGTTCTAAATTATCGCGCATTTATGAGTAACCGACCCGTCCCGACCGGCGCGCATTTGTGAGTACCTACCCCTCTCGACCGGTGCGCATTTGTGAGTACCTACCCCTCTCGACCGGCGTGCATTTGCGAGAACCTACATACACCTCTCGACCGGCGCGCATTTGCGAGTACCTACCCGTCTCGACCGGCGCGGCGCGGCGGACTACGCGCGCGCCGTTTGCAGGTACGACGCGACGTTGCCAGACCTACACGTAAGTCACACACACAACAGACGTATTTGAATGAATCTAGTGCACAGGATAATTTTTGCGACGTTGCCACATTTACGGAACGCGAAAGCAATCACGCACACAACAGTCGTTATTGAATGAATCTAAGCACAGGATGATTTGGATTAGATTGCTTGATTTAATTAGGTATTTAGTTTGTTAGCAAATTTTTTTTTTAAATAAGCGAATTTTTTTTCACATCGTTTGCATGATTACTGTTCAGTAACCCTAAATGTGTGTTAATTTAATGTCGACACCAAAGCGCTGTATATATTTTTTAAATTTGGGACTAAAAACACTAAATGAGCCGATTGGATTATTTTTGTGATTGCGATAACACTAACTGTTCCTATCACTCACAGGTACTTTTGCTCTCATTCACTAATGTGACGTCGTTTATGATAACTGGTTCAAACCATTCATTGATAATGATGGCCTAGGTTTTTGAAGTGAAAACTTCTTTAGGCGCGCCTAGACAGATTTTTCGTGGGCTGTGAGTTGAATTCATTTGTCACGCTCGGGTACGATAAAAGAGCTTCGGGTAAACTCGGGACCATGGCTATTGGCCATCTAGAAATACGTCAGCCAATGAGAAATGCTGAAAGGGCGTGGATAGGCCATCATGGCATGGCCATCTAGAAACGCATAATGGGAAATGCTGACGCGTTTCTAGATGGCTATGTCAAGATGGCGAGGCCACGCCCTCCGGTTACACCCGTGTAGTTTCGAAGGTAGGTAAGCTATCAAATTTTGAGTTATAAGTTTTCACTTCTATCGGCAGTTCCTATGACTGCCAATTTTTTTAACATTTTTAAATAGACCTTCTGTGTTTCAGCTCATAAAAAAATAAACGCACAGCTATGACACTAGAGTATTTACTTACCTACGAATGTAATATCATTAAAAAAAATCCCACTCTCGAAGTTATTGTCGAATACCTCTACCTGGGACAAAAGATCCAATTAAAATAAAATACCTCCAAAGCTCAAAGTCGCACAGCGAGCTATGCTCGGAGTCTCTTTGCGCGATAGAATCCGTAATGAGGATATTCACAAAAGAACGAAAAAGTAGGTGACATGGCTGACTCAAAGAGTAAGCAAGTTGAAGTGGTAATGGGCAGGCCACATCATTCGGAGAACTGACAACCGATAGGGAAGTAAGGTTCTCGAGTGGCAACCGCGAACCGGAAGACGCGGTGTTGAACGGCCTAGACTACTAGATGGCCTCACAAAGGTCGCTGGAAATCGCTGATTGCAGGTTGTGGAAATCTAAGTGGAGGCCTATGTTCAGCAGTGGACGTCTTGCGGCTGATGATAATGATGATTTCTTATTTGTTACCGCTCTACATAATTAATTTATCGCAAGTTCAAAAGTATCGTCCTACTGGTAATTTTTCTTTATAATCTGCTATTATTATCGTTGCTCTTACATTAGGTATAGTAATATCAAACTAATCTACAAATAATTATGTGAAAGTAATTGAAGTAAATATTATATTAAACTTAATAAAATTAATACTGACCTGTGAAATTACCTACTGAATAAATAAATGTATTAAACATCACGCTATTTCAAGAACACTTGTAAAATATTGCTATTTTTGTCGCGTCACTAGTATTTTGCGTCAGTAGTTATGTAATGGCAACTCCGTACCTACTTACCTATTAGGTAAGATTTTTGTAGATGTTGTACATCTTTTGTTGTGCGTAGCATTTGTCTGAGTTTGTGTTTATAAAAACAGAGATTTGTTGCTCTTGTGTGAGTTCAAATTTACAAATGTGTGAAATATAAATATGTTCACCTCGCGCCCCCCAAAAAAATGTGAAAAAGTTTGTAGGCTAGCAATGTTTTACCTCCTCAAATGGCTAAATTCTCAAAGCTCGCCGTCTATTGTCATTGTAACAAGTGGCTTCCTTTTTAACACACTTTTTATTATTAACACGCTTTTATTAGCTCCACTTTCACTTGTAACTATGTATGTAAGAAAATCTTGGAATCTTAATTTGACCCACTTCCTGGCCTTCTACCGCCTCCGGCCTCCCAAAGATGCCGGACTGAATCCATCCCCATGATATGGGTATCAAATAAAACGGTTTGCTGTCAGGAATACGAAAAAAATAGTTACGTAACTTAAATCCAATATGACGGACGTCCAAGATAGCGGACAGGCTATTTGAAATGCACCCCCAATGATATGGGCATCATTTTTTAAGCTATTATTCTTAGGTAACAAGCCACAGAACATTGTCATTGTAACAAGTAGAAGTGATATAATACGACGTCGATCAACATGACCTTCGTGACTGCCTTCAACGCAGCAGCAAGGAGCATACTCCGAATCTCATCCCACTCATCACCCCCCTTGACGTGAACCCCCTTGAACGAGAGCCGACATGGGACAGGTTGAACCGCCCCGCTATGTCATGGCTTCGGAGCCGCGAAGTCATGCACGTAACGCCTTCATCGAATACATAGCCACACTGAGAGCGACAAGACAAGTCAACCTCAAGACCTGCGAAAACATCATGCAGTCTTATAGGCTAGGAAGTGAAACCCTCTTAAAGGCGAAACTCGAGGAGGCCGAAGCAGCCATTTACAATAATGTCACTTCCCGGGTCATCAAGGGAACTATGACAGGGCAGTATATGGCAGCTTACAGTGCAGGAAATGGCTTCGTGACACTGAATGAGAAAGACACAGAGCGCGCGGGAATGCCAGTTTATGCGACACCATTAAACGACCCGATCGTAGTTACTGCCCGATGCACCAAGATTATGGACGATAAGATCCTTGAGATGGCCAAGACTATCGAAAGGAACTCAAACGAAACGGAACGTCAAACAAAAAGGAACGTCAAAGCGGGTTGGGAAAACTAGGAGGCACCGCGAATAAAGTGGGTCAACGGAGTTCCAGAATGTGGAAAGACAACATGGGTGATTAGACACTTCGATATGGACAAGAACGCCATTATCACTACAACAACTGAGGCAGCAAAAGATCTAAGAGAAAAGATATCGCACCGTATCGGAAACCTGGTCAAATGTCGATTGTCCTCATCGGAGATGAGGACAATCGTCAAGACCATCCGAGAGTTCAACCTACAGATGGCCATCAGGGACAGAAATGCAGCCGTAGTGGAGGCTCTGGGCCGGGAGGAGGCGGCTTAGGCAAAGAATCGATGTGGAGTCGATTACTAGCGGAATCCCAACCGGTAGTGATCGGCTCAACAAACGAGCACTAGTATTAGGTTTAAAATCTTCCCAATTCCCCCCTTATTTTCGTCTTCTTCTGCTAATCCTTGAAATATGTAAAAAGTATATAAGATTTGAAATGACAAAAGTCACGGACCCCGGAGTATGAGGAGTGACAAATTTAAATATTTAAAAAAAAATGTGACGTCGTTTCTTTGCCTTCTTTGTCCGTATTTATGTAACACTAGCTGACTCGGCGAACTACGTGCCACCATACTTTTTTTTCGTCATCATTATCAAAATTTTCTGCTATACAAACCCGGTAATAACGATTACATAAAACAAAGAATCATGCAATTTGGTGTAGTCATTCAAAATTTATGATACGTACTTTTTTATTCATTTTTAAGATCCATTTTTAGGGATCTGTAGTCAAATGGCAAGAAACGGGACCCAACTATTATACTGTTGAAACATAGTAAGTAGATGTATTTTGTGAACTGCATTAAGATTTTCACACACATATAGAAAACATAACAATAAAAGTTTGGGGGTGCCCCATACTAAGAGCTGAAGGTCAAAAATTTATAATCTTCAAAACCTTAGTGTAGGGGAGGTATTTTTGGATAGGTAGGTCTTTAAAAATTATATTGAGATTTGTAATATATTTTTCTAAACTGAATAGTTTGCGCGAGAGACTCTTCCAAAGTGGTAAAATGTTTTTCCTCTCCCCCCCATTTGTTGTACCATGCAAACTTCCAACGAAAATTTGTCTGAACAAGATCTAGTAAACAGTTTTTTTGTAATCGTCATAAATACAGTTAAAACATCCATCAAAGTTGCAACGAACTACAAGAATTTTTATATTATGCTACTTGCTACTATGGAACTCTTCATGGGCGAGTCCAACTAGCACTTGGCCACTTTTTATATAATATAGCTGACCCTGATAGTGAACTTCGTACCACCAAATTTTTATCGTCAAACATTTCTAAATTTTTTACCATACCTACAAACATTGTCCCGCCAATAACGAATAGGTAGGTACATAAAACAAAAAATCATCCAATTTCATCCAAGTCATTCAAAAGTTATAAGAATACATTTAATACATTACATTGATGTACAATGTACATACATTTCAAAGAGCCATTTTTATATATAAGATATACTAGATACACGACCCGGCTTCGCACTTCTGCAATGCTGATACTAATAAAAATGGTTATTGTGGGTTATTCTTAAAAGATAGACATGATACTATTGCAGACTTTTTGTAGACCATTTGAAGGGGTACAATACTGCTGTACATTATTTTGATCTAGTTCATAGGGTGCAGCCAGCGTTTGCAGTGTAAGCGCAAAAAATGTGTTTATTTATGACATTACATTAGAAGCCCTACATTATCCGTTTTTCTCTGCTATTTTATGCACGTACTAGCTATGCCCCGCGGTTTCACCCGCGTCTATTTGAGGAAAATCCATACTAAAATATCCATTGCTGGCCACTTTATTACGTTTTACGGAACTCTAAAAATACGTAAATAAGCAACAATGTATTGTTGTAGAACAAATTTGATTACTTCAAATGACACAAACTTCAAATGTAGACACGCGCCGTCACAGACTTCAACGACCAAAGAGAATTTAAATTCACGGAACTAAAGCTCTCGAAGAGAAATATTTTTCCCCGTTTTCTTTACATTCTTCACTCATACTCCGTACCTATTGATAGTAGCGTAATGTTATATACCCTATAGCCTTCCTCGATAAATGGAGTAGGTATCCAACAAAAAAAGAATCTTTCCTATCGGTCCAGTAGTTTCCGAGATCCTAGCGTTCAAACAAACAAACAAACAAACTCTTCAGCTTTATAATATTAGTATAGATCATGCACTTATTATATACATCTTGAATTAATTTATCTAATAAAAAAACTCGCATCAAAATCTGTTCGGTGGATTTAGAGATCTAAGCTTAGGTAGGTATATACTATGAATGGACGGACAGACGCGGTAAGTGCCATTGTTTTATACTATGTAGTGATGTAGACTCAATGACCTGTAAACTTCATTGTGTAGATTACTTACACTCGACTACATTCTCGAATGTATTATACTATGACTACGACGCACGTAGTACCTATTATAAGTGTTGACTTAATTCTAGACATATCGGTTAATGACGCTACTTGTGTTTTCCATTGTCTTATGATAACACTGGTTAACAAAATTCTTGTTGCCTATATTTCTATTTTTGTTATTGGGTAGGTACTAGCTGTCCGTCCCGGCTACATCCGTGTTATATAATTTATAGCACTCAGGGGTCACGTACATATCTACGGGTGAAATATTTTTTTAGATCCGTCCAGTTGTTCCTGAGATTAGGGCGTCCACAAAAATATTCTTCAGTTTTATAATACTAGTAAAGATTTCTATTAAAAAAAACGTAAGAAAAATAGGTGTGTAAAAGCAGATTTTTCTTACGGTTATAGTCTCACATTTTTAAACTCGGTTGCGTAGCAAAATCCCTATTGGAGGAGTCCAAGCATGCCGTAAGGAGCTTTGTTCCAAAAAAAATTATAAGTAGGTATGTACCTAGTTTCCAAAACACATTTTGTAATTATTGTTTTAGATATCGTCGAGAACATGTTGTATACTTAATCCATATTGTTTTGCTTTAGGCATATATTATGTGGTGAACATATATTTGAAAAATATCGAAAACTTATAAGTAGGTAGATATTGAACTTTGTTAAAACTGCGGTTTAGAAAGTTAAGCTGTTAGCAATCTCCGATCACATTTTTCAAAGTCATGGCCATAGAAATCAATACTAGTATTATAAAACTGAAGTAGTTTTTTTGTGTGGACGTACTAATCTCAGGAACTACTGGACCGATTTCAAAAATTCTTTCACCTCTAGATATATAATATGTTCGTGATCCCTGAGTGTTATAGGCTATAAATTACATATACTTGTAACACGGGTGAAGCCGGAACGGACAACTTACTACCCAATAACAGAAAAAGAAATAAAGGAAACCCACCGCAGTCCACCACCATCTAGATACTGAGCAGCCATCACTCTTGTTTCTTACGGAGCCTACCTACATAAACACTTATCGACCTACGCTACGAAAAGGTTTGAAAGTGTGTTTTTGGTTACTTGTAAAAGACGATATACCAATAAAGTATAAGATGAAGATGTGTCGTCTTACACTAGTGATATTATGTCATCTTACACACGTAGACTTGACTGTGATTATTGTTTGTTTTGATTTATTTTGTACGTTCGTTGTTCCAAAACCATAGTACAGTTGTTGAGAAACATAAGTAAACGTAAATTATTGATCTCATACGGCTTCATTTATTTTTAATATTTGTCTTAAAACAAAAAGTATGTTATCTCAAGCACAATTCCCCTACGACTAAAGAGCTCCGAGAAAAAGGTTTCTTGTGTTGTACCTAAACGAGTTGAGAAAAAATGCCAAACCTCTAAATACATGTTACAAATTACGCTGTTTACTTTCAAAAGCATGTATAGTTTTCACCACAGATTTAATTTTTTTTGTTACGCAACGTCTTTGGTTTTCACTCTAAAATGCCATATGATCGAAACTTTTCGATGTGTTTCCAGAATATTACGCCGTAGTGTTATGATAAGTTTTGGGTAGTACGAGGACAATTCGAACGAGATTTTATTATCGTTAAAACAAAAAGAAGCGTTTTCATAAAACGAAAAATTTTAAGTACTTTTCTAAGTCACTGGTCCTAGTGTTACATTCGTGCTTCTTCTCCGAACTCAAATGCTTTGCTTTACTTTTTTTAATTGGTTCCCCACTCCACACTCCACACACACATACATTTACGTATGCCCGCCATGCTCTCATTATGGAATGAGAGATCTCCATCTACCCTCATTTGGCCTTCAAAAATCGCTGGGTAACCAACACGACACACATCAGTAACCGTATCAACAGGCTTCTCCAAACTCAGTGCGCGATGCACACATTTATTTATTAAGGGATTCCACGACGCCGATAACCGAAAACCAGGGGGGTTTTCGGTTGAAATATAGATGTTTTGTCAGTTTTAGCATCAATCAAATGTTCAGCAATTGTAGATTTTTGTGTCTGGCGATTTTTTACAGCGGCAATGTGTTGATTGTTCCGAGTCCCAGCAGTGGGAACATTTATTTGGCTGTTTATGCTATGCATATATATTTAGCCTTGTTGTGCGACAAAAATTTAAAAGGTCAAGCAATGAAGCGTACTACGTGCTAGCTTGTAAAATAAAGGTTGAGAAATGCTGGTCTGATCTACGTATGATATTTTTTTTTCTATCGGACTTCTCGTAGCTCACAAGATCAACGATGTTTTATGTGGGTAGGTTTCACATCTTTAATACCGTCTACCTGCCAAAGCCAGGAAGACCCAAAATTAAAAATGTTCCATCGTTTTTACTTGTGTTGGATCTTGCTATGCACTGACAAACTCTCAGCTTTTATAAAATAACGAAGATCTGGGGTTCATGGGCGCTTAGGCCATAACCGTACTATTTTACCCATACAACAAATCGAAGTTGTTTATGTGAATATAATATAGTGTAATCTTATTTTTAACAAATTGCATGCGTCATGTCTCAGAGCAAAAGGGTGCAGCTGATTTTACGGCGCCATTCCCGCTGTCTAATATACTGCAGAGCAAGAATTCTTTGTAAAATCCGAACAATAAATCCGACTAACCAATATAAAATAAAGTGTTACGAGTAGTTGGAGTTACACCATTTATAACTCTTGAACGACTAGAATAATAGGGTATTACAGCCTATTTCTTAAAGCATTTTAATTTAGACAGATATTTCGTGGGCTCTGAATTGGATTCTAGCATCATGCTCGGGTATGATAAGAAATCTTCGGGTAAACTCGGGACCATGGCTATTGGCCATTTAGAAATGCGTCAGCCAATGGCAAATGCTGAAAGGGCGTGGCCTCGGCATCATGCCACGGCCATCTAGAAATGCATCAGCCAATAGGAAATGCTGACGCATTTCTAGAAGGCCATGCCATGATGCTCAGGCCACGCTCT
Organism: Ectropis crepuscularia; assembly: GCA_963693475.1. Classification (NCBI taxonomy): domain Eukaryota; kingdom Metazoa; phylum Arthropoda; class Insecta; order Lepidoptera; family Geometridae; genus Ectropis; species Ectropis crepuscularia. The sequence continues at coordinate 24,794,061 of OY856338.1, forward strand.
CCGGTTCACGTGTAGTTTCCAAAGTAAGCTATCAAATTCTGAGTTATAAATTTTCACTTCTATCGGCAGTTTCTATGACTGCCAATTTTTTTTTAAAGTTATAACTTCTTTAGGTACGTCCGATAGAAATTGTCTGGTCCAAATTTCACCCCGATTCGTTCAGACGTTCCAACGTAAGGAGCAACAAACATCAAAACATTAAAAAATAATTACATTTGTTACAATAGTAGAAAATAGGATGAAAGTACGTAATAATAGGCATAGTGATGACTAAAAAAACTAATTAAGTAAGTAGTCCGTCAGTTAATATTGTACACGTTTCTTTCTTTCACAAACAATAAGTAACGAAGATGCTTAGGAGTAGATATCTAATAAAGCAAACATTATTTTACAATATTTTCCATAATCTAGCTGACGGACTATAGAGCGGGAGCTTAGTGTAGTTGAGTGTGCAAAAAATGAGGACCAAACTCGGTGTACGGTTTTAGACTCAGAAAAGCATGCAGATCATGATTCAGGCAACGTCCATTTGCCAGGAGGTATATTAGTCCATTTTTTACACCAATTTTTATAATATTTTAATTAAAGGGTAAGAGTTTCCGTAGAATTCAAGCAAATGGACTGAACAAATTTATAAAAATGGAAATAAATATTGTGGGCTATCTAGTACGGTGGTATATTCATATCTATCTCTTAGGAGAGATAGATATGAATATACCACCGTGGACTTTTTGTAGACTTTTTAAGGGGTAGGACTACGACTATAGTGCATTGTTCTGATCTATCTCATAGGGTTCAGCTAGCGTTTGCAATGTACGCGCAAAAAAATAGTATATTGATGACATCACATTAAAAACCTTTAAAATTATCAGTGTTTTGCTACGTTATGCATGCATTGTACATATAAAACCGTTATTTTGAATCACTCTATCTACTCAAAAACCGTATTAAAATCTGTAGAATAAAGTTATTTCCCGCTGCCTGTATGTCTATAAATATCCTTAGATCTTTAAAACAACAGACAACAGATTTTGATGCGGTTTCTTAGAACAGATACAACAATTCAAAAGACAGGTTTATATTTATAAAACAGCGTAGAATAGTCGCAAAACACTGATAATTTTAAAGGTTTCTAAAGTAATGCCATCAATTTAAACATTTTTGGACTTACATTGCAAAGGCTGGCTGAACCCTACGAGATAGATCAAATAATGTACAGCAATATTATACCCCTTAAAAGTCCATGACAGTATATATCTATCTCTCAGCGATAACCTACAATAACCGTTTTCTTTGTATATTTATCATATGAATACCTACATATTAGTATATCTTATACCTTTAAACGAGAAATTCTTGTACCTATATAAATATGTATATATATATATATAATCTGAATCTCGGAAACGGCGCGACGGATTTTCATGAAATTATGTAGGCAGGGGATTTCGGGGACGATAAATCGATCTAACTAGATCTTATTTAGAAAAAACGCATATTATGCGCGTTTTTAGACAATGAAAAACTGTCACATTAGACATTAGAATGTGAAGGTAAATTTTGCCGCGTGACGCGACAGCATAATTAGCTCAGACGGGAAGTCGGGCGCTCATAGCGGTCACGAATTAGTGTAGCTCCGGGTTCGAATCCAGACGGGTTCTCTTTTTTTTTCAATTCGTTTTTTTTAAGAAAATCTATTTCTTGGAGCTTTTTATCTGTAGATATCTAAGTATATTTAGTATTTAAAACGAGCAAAGCTCGGTCACCCAGGTACTTTAGTATAGTATCAGCAAGGCATCAGTGCGAAGCCGGGCGGGTTGCTAGTATATCATATATACAATTTGATAGTCACAAGACTAAAACAATTATTATAATTATACCAAAGCTTGTATTCACTACATTTACTTGATGTTTACAAGGGGTGGCCTCTGTATATATAAAATTAATGGGCCAAGGGCCAATACACCTCCTGGCAACATCCCGAATCATAGTTTGCATGTTTTTCTGCGTTCATAACTGTACACTCACTCAACTCAGGTAACTCAGTAACTCAGTTATAACAGTTATAGTCAGTTATAGTCAGTCAGTTAGGTGTAACTCAGGTTATATTAATTGGTAGTCCATATATGATATCCAGAGTTGACTGGGCTTCCATTCCACAAGTAGTTTTTAACGGGGTTGTAATACCGTATAGTGAATCGGTCAAAAACCTTGGCGTAATTTTCGATCGTACGTTACGCTGGGAACATCAATTGAAAACAGTCAGCAGCAAACTATTCGCTTCTGGTGGATCGTTGAGAAGACTACGAAACTTTTTACCCACTGCTACTAAAGTTGCACTTGCACAATCTATTCTTCTTCCGATCTTAGATTACGCAGATATCTGTTATCTTGATCTTAATGAAGACCAACTAAATAAACTTGAGCGTCTCCAAAATTATTGCATAAGATTTATATTTGGCTTGCGCAAATATGATCACGTATCTCAGTTTCGCATCCAGCTCAAGTGGCTCCCCATTCGCCTTCGTCGGAATGCTCATACTTTGTCTCTGCTCTATAATATATTATTTAACCCCTCATCACCGCGTTATTTGAAAGATGTTTTTAATTTCTGGAGCGATGCGCACTCTTTGCCTCTCCGATCTAAGAACAATTTGGTACTCCAAATGCCTTCGGCACGCAGCGAAAATTTCTACGGCAAGTCTTTTGCTTTTCGGGCTGCTGAACTGTGGAACGCTTTGCCTGTATCCACCAGAGAAGCTCCATACGTTGCCGTTTTAAAAAAAATGGTGAATCAGATCTATTTGTCTATATGATCACTTAGCTGAATTCGTCACTTATATTTAAATCGTACATAAATCTCCATGAGTAAAACATGATATTGTTTATGCATTAGTATATATTATATTCGTATTTATGTATTAGCATGTACAATTATTATTTTGTAAGTTTATGTAGTATATTTTAAAAGTATTGTAGGTTATAGAGGTATTCTATTTTACATATTATTAGTATTGGAGTTAACTTTCAAAATTATAGAATCAGAAGTATCTTCCACTCATTATTTGTACTTCCCCGTCTTTCTATTATTCAATGCTCCTTTTCCATCCTGCGGTTGCCTGGAAGAGATCGCTCTTAGCGATAAGGCCGCCAATTGCTACTTTGTTTTTTATGTTTTGTATATTTTTGTTTTTTGTGTTCTTATTAAGTGCAATAAAGAGTTTATCTATCTATCTATCTATCTATCTACACCAAATACGGTCCTCATATTTTGCACACTCAACTCTATTCAGCGCCTGGTCTACTATAATTAGAACGGTTTATTTTTAACCCAGCCGCCATCCCAATTACAAATGTTATTATTGCTACCTGAATCTCAACTTGAGAATAAAGTAATCTAGCATTGTGACAGTGGATTAAACGCTATCAGTAAATACATACTTTCATTACGCAACTAAAAGTTATCTTTTCACTGGCCATTGCAATTCAAACGTTACGCAAACATACCTACACAACATATTTTCTTTATCGTGACATCTGTATATTATCATTGGATTTTTTAAATTGATCGGTTCTCCTTAATAACATTTTAATTTACTTGTTGAATAATAAGCTAGAATTAATGTAATCTTAGATTAAACACCGCGGTGGTCAACGGTTTATGGACTTATCTACATTGTACTAGTAGATCGTTATGGTAAGGTTCTGTACGACTAAGGTTTTATTCAACCTCTGTTTCATAGCTGTAAAGGTGCGCTTACACGAGGGCAATAATTGCTCGGCGACACGAATGGACCGATCTGGAGCAATTAAACGCAATTTCAATAAATTTCGACAATTATTTCGGCGATATTGCTTCTAATTGCTCCAGATATTTCATATCGATCAATGTCGCCGATACGAATTGACGAATATCCAATGGGCTTGGAAATTCCTAGCAATTTTTGTATATATCTCATTCGCACTTGTTTGTTTTGCGGCTTGCCGTCTTGCTTCCGCGGGGAGAGCGAGAGGTCGGGTGGCGCTACAAGCCGCCGCAGCAAGAACAATGCCGTCCATAGCGAGCGAATACTGAAATGCTCGTGTAGGACAGTATTGCCTAGTTGATGAAGTTGCGCGATATCGCTCGATATTTTATTACGCAGTATTGATGCTTGTTGCCGTTGCCGTAAATTGCTTGATGTTGTCGTGACGTCATAGTTGACGAGTATTGACTGGAATTGAGCAATTTTAGTCGCCCGTATCAGCGCACCTTTACATAACGTAACTGTCAATAACAGCGTTAAATTACTGTCCAATAAATGATCACGTTTTTTAAAGAGACATACGGCAGTTTGCAACTAATAAAAAACTAACGTATACTTATACGTTAGTTTGAAAAACCAATACCATTATATTTCCTGGTTGACGTGGCAAAGACTCGTACGGAAAGGTTTTGCTTAATATTTTGCTATAAAAACATCTAAAATATGGAATACGTTGAGCTTGTGAACTCGTTGTCATTCCCTGATGGGTATAGTTTAGACATCACAAGTTGTAATCGGTTTCTTCTAAAAAAATTGCGTACATAGGTATTCACACAAAAAAACTATTCAGTTAAAGGTACGTATAATAATAATATAAATCTATCTTGTGCCTATTAAATAATCACTACTCAAAAATTTTATTCACCAAAACTCGAAATTCATTAGTATTTATCGCAATTAATCTTGAAAAATTACATTTATTTTTATTTATCAGCGTGGAATCCTAATTAAAGACACTTATCAGTATACACAAGAATTTCTGTATTTCACACCTAATCACGGCGGAATCGGTATATGCCGTCTTTACAGTAATTAACACGTATTATTTAAAATAAAAGTTAGAAAATAACTTTTTACAAAATGTGTAATTTAATATGCGGTATTGTCACAGCAGTTGTGGGATGTATCTTAGTAATTGCTAGTTGTTTAATCAGCTTTATACTTGTACCAAATTTAGTGGATAATATCATTAAAAATGTAAGTAATGTATTAATTTTAATTGTAAAAGTTTTTAATTACGATATATCGGCTGAATAAGATAGCTCTGCGACTTGAAAATTATTTCATAACCCAAGTATTATTCATTACGGGATTTTTACAGTGGTTGAATGGCCTCCCGTAACTAATTATATAAGGGTAGTGAAACATAGTGATATTTTAAAGTAACAATGTTTATCTGGCTCGCATAGTACAAGCTTTGCTTAGTTTGGGACTAGATGGTGTTGTGTGAGAAAAGTCCACCAATATTTTATTAAATTTAATTAATGTTGTTTATATGTGTGTGAATCCATAAACATTGCAGAGTAATATAGTAGGTACTAGTATATACGTAGAGTATGTTTCACAGGCATCTGAAAGCAATCTGGAAGATGTCGCTCTTAGCAATAAAATTGTGTTATCTATCCGCATTCCGCAATATTTTGTTATCTTATGTGTATTTTTTTGTTAACTACCCTACTAATATTATAAATGTCAATGCTTGTTGCTCCAATCACCTCGTAATCTATTAACGGATCGGGTTGACATTTGGAACAGATAGATTGTAGTCCGTTTCCCGGGGGAATAACGGGAACGGGAACTACGTGGGTAAAACCGCGGGGCGCTGCTAGTATTTGATAGTGCCAATCAAGTATTTTACGTGTTGTATTCAACTAGCTCTCTACAGTTTGTATTAAGGGTAGGGACACTGTAACTTTCACCCAAACTAAAAAATAAATCACTTTTTCAGCCATCATTATGAACTATTGTCCCAACGCTAACGAGAGCTTCACACATCAAAATATGATAATTATTATCACCTGCATCTCTATGTCAGGTTTGATCCCAAAGCCCGAAGTATAAGTTTTTCGTAATTTAGAGTATAAACACGACCCTTTGGAAGTAATACAAGTGGTCTGGATAACCCTCTACAGGCCACTGGAACCTTAGCTTTAAGGATATTTGCTCAAAAAATTGCCCAAAAATATTTGCTCAAAATGCAACAGGCTAGAATATCCAACGTAGTTATCGTTTGCTAACTTTTTCCTCAAACTAATCCCATCATATTTCCCTACAACGGGACACTTTCGTCGCTGTAAATTAATTTGTATTTCAGGAAGTAATTTTATTGAATGATACGATACAATACGAGAGATTTGAGACTATTCCATTTCCCCTGCGATTCAGTGTGAGGGTCTTGGAAATCAGTAATCCTGAAGAAGTCATGGCTGGAGCAGTTCCTAACATGACAGAAGTTGGGCCGTATATTTACAAGTAAGTACTTAGTATAAACAGCCGAAGTCGTATGTTATGATCGCACTGCTCACAAAATAAGAGTATAAAAGCCAACAAGGTCCCTGAAATATGTCTTAATCGAAACGTGCAGATTTCCTTACGATGTTTTCCTTCGCTATTACATGTTACAGCTAGTTAAGTGGTGATCAGAAATGTTTACGCCTATGCTTGGAAAAATACTACTCATAAGTGCATTAAGACCTAGAAGCTTATGAAATCAGAAATGAAAGAACGGACTTTCTTACTACTAAATCGATAAGGTCCTTGCTAACTACTAACAAATTAAATTCTCGCAAACGCATTTATAAATGAAAATGCGCTATTCAAGAAACAAGTTCGTGCTGATTCCGATAAACGTGCTTTCAAAGAGATTAAAGTTAAAAATATCACTGAGGTAAAATGTTACGACAAAATAATACTTAATTTGTTATATAGTGCGGTTACTCTGCGAAAACAAATCCCGATTTTAAATCCCTAATACCTTTAACCTTTTACTTTAACCTTTAATTTACTATGTTTTAGCAAAACTGTCAATATCTCACGATAAAAGTTTGTGTTAGTATGCCAAGTCGTTTTCTTCTATTTTTACGTTATAAACGCTTAAGTGTGAACCAAAAAAAGACTGTACGGTACCACCGTCAGTTTATGTCCCTCGAAATTTAATGGACTGTATTTTATCAAAAGAAAAAAGAGGTGAGAAGTAATTATCATTAACAAAACAGCATAGAAGATAGACAGATTCTCCACCAACCCTTAAACTGCATCCGTCTAGGACACCACAAGTTGTGACCTCAGGAGATCTCCTACCAAGTAGTGTCTATAACGTCCACCGTAAACCGAAGCATGATCGCTTATGGCGGCTAAGTTAAAGTAATGAAAGTCTGTACAAATTACAAACTTGCTTGAGTTATGTCATAGACTGAAAAAATCATCTCGCATCGTGCCGTTACTCAATGAAATTTCAAAATTCACCGGCTTGTTTATCCTGGCATATTCACTGAAGGGTCGCACACAGAATTAATTCAGAAACATGGAAATTTACTATAGAGTAAGATCCCAGGGCCGCCAGACGTCACGTATTATCTCAGGAATGAAATGTGGACGATTGAGTAGAGAACACATGCTTACTCGCTAACTTGCTTAGACGGCCAATTTTGATATATGGGGTAATGAAGGTACAAGGTACATGTAGTATGTTGTAGGCAATAATCCTTAAAAATAAGGCCCCAATACACCCAGACACTTTTCGTCGGCCGTTTTGCTTAATAGACTCTTTAAAACTCCCAAAATAATGACTTACTTCACTTAAATTAGTACTTACTCCATTTGTATATATGTTCGTCAGACAACTATTTTGAAGCCTTTTTCAAAAAGACAGACCGATGTAAGGGGCTAATCATCCCCTAAAATCAATTTTAAGTCAACATTTCTTAAAACATGTCTCACTCTGTCACGCTATTACCCATAGAGGCATTAACATTGAGTTTAGGGGATGATTGGCCCCTTAGATTAGTTTGCTTTATTGGAAAAGGCTTTAAAATAGTTGTCTGAGGAACATATTTACAAATGGAGTATGAGAATTTAAGTAAAGTTAAGTTATTATTTTGGGAGTTTTAAAGCGTCTGTTTAGCAAAAAGGCCGACGGAAAGTGTCTGGCGGTATTCAGGCTTTATTTTTAAGGATATTGCTTACAGCATACGTGAAAATCAGTTATTAGAAAATATTTGAAGTACCTAAGTAATGTTTTTATGTACCTTCGTTACCCCATATCTCCAAATTGGCCGTATAAGTAAGTTACCGAGTAAGCATGTGTTCTTAGTACGTACTAACTTTACTCAATCGTCCACATTTCGTTCATCAGAAAATACGTGACGTCGGGCAGCTCTGGGATCTTGGGCTACTAGGAATGCTTTTGATTTAATTTATCAATTAATTTAATTTATCATTTACGTTGCAATGCTAATTCAAATAATTTTCAGAACAATTCGATTTATAGTCTAGTCAACAAGTGCTTTTTAGGTCCAAATTTTTTCGCCTTCTCCTATCTTTATGATTCAGGTGTTATTCGATTTGAAATGAAATCTAGATATTTTTGAGAAAATTCGAAGCTCGCTCGCAAAAATTGCAATAGGTAGTTACAAATAATTTAGTGAAAATAAAAAATAGTGCCAATTAAAATAGTTATTTGCCAATATGTCAAAAACTACTTAAGATACTTCCAACAAAAATACTAAAAAAAAAAAAATTTACTAAGAAAAATCTGTACTCTTTCAACTATAGAACCAATATTTATAACTTTTCCAGAGGGTTGAAAATACGCCCGAAAACGGTTGCTCCGGCTTACGGCCTTCGGACTTTGATTGAATGTTTATTCAATCATTTTTTAGTAAATACCCTCTTTTTTTTTAGTCTTTTTTTAAATTAGAATTATCTTAAATAGTTTTTGAAATATTGGCAAATAACGAAACACTTTTTTTATTTTTACTAAATTGTTGATAAAACTGTTGCAATTTTTAAGAGCGGGCTTCGAATTTTCTAAAAAAATATCTAGATTCAATTCCGATCGAATGACTCCTCAATCATAATTATAGGAGAAGGCGAATAAATGAAATAAAGTGGCCAAGTGCGAGTTGGACTCGCCCATGAAGGGTTCCGTTGCAGCAGGTAACATAATATACATAGTACACATAGTTCTTGTAGTTCGTTGTAACTTTAATCGAAGTTTTAATAATCGTGTATTTATGACGTACTAAAAAAAACTACTCATCAGATCGAGTTCAAACTAATTTTCGTTGGTAGTTTGCATAGTAATGTACATCATATTTTTTTGTTTTCTGTTTTTTAATTCTCTTACTTTAGAAGTTAGAGGGGAGCACACACATTTTACAACTTTGGAAGTGTCTCTCGCGCAAATTATTCAGTGTAGACAAAAATTATATTAAAAACCTCAACATCATTTTTGAAGACCTATCGATAGACACCCCACACGTGTAGGTTTGAAGAAAAATTTTTTTTGAGTTTCAGTTCTCAGAATGGGGGGCAACCCTAATTTTGCTTTTTTTATTTTTTTTGTAGAAATCTTAATGCGGTTCACAGAATACATCTACTTACCAAGTTTCAACAGTGTAGTTTTCATAGTTTCGGAAAAAAGTGGCTGTGACATACGGACGGACAGACAGACAGACAGACAGACTTGACGAATCTATAAGGTTTCCGTTTTTACGTTTTACGGAACCCTAAAAATTGGCAGTCATAGGAACTGCCGATAGAAGTGAAAGCTTATAACTCGGAATTTGATAGCTTACTTTGGAAACTAAACGGGTGTTACCGGAGGGTGTGGCCTAGTCATCATGGCATGACCATCTAGAAATGCACCAGCATTTCCCATTGGCTCACGCATTTCTAGATGGCCATGCCATGATGGGCAAGCCACACCCTTTTAGTATTTCCCATCGGATGACGCATTTCTAGATAGCCAATAAATAAATAAATATTGGTGGATAATTCACACACAACACCATCTGACCCCAATGACTATGGTCCCGAGTTTACCCGAAGATTTCTTATCATATCCGAGCGTGACGGTAGAATTCATTTTACAGCCCACGAAAAATCTGTCTAAGCACGCCAAAAGAAGTTTACACTTCAAAAAAAAAAATTTACCTAAAAAGCACTTGTTGACTAGACTATTAGTTCTTGATTATATTTTGATGAAATGTTCAGTTTAATATTGCTTTGATGTGGCTTGTTTGATTGCTAATAAATGAAATACAGCATAGCTAAATTTACGTGCTTTCCGCAATAGTAATATAAATTGGTTTGTTACATTTGACTTAACAATTTAAATTCTAATTATAGACAAAGGGTAAAGAGAGAGGAAATGGTATGTACATATCTCGGTGATGAGCTCGATGCAGTGCTAGTCAGTGATTTGGATTCTTCATTTTCAAATAGCTGTGTGGCGCTGTGTTGTTATAGGCAGGCGTGTATACTATCAGACGCATGTCTTGATCATCACTTGACTACTATATTATGGTAAACATAAAACATTTTATCTGATACTAGGACTATATTTTTACAAAACTGACTAAGGCTGTTGTCTCACCGGCAACGATGAACGAGTAACGAGTAGAGCTAGAATTAGAAACGAGTTGGAGAGCCGCGGGGAGCGAGTGCGTAGTTCCGATAGTTGGGTAGCTCGACTATAAGCGAGTATGCGAGTGAGGCGAGAGATTACTCGCATCACTCTCATCTTTCAGATCCGCACTGTAGAGAAACAACTGCTGGTTGCTCTCTCGGCGTGTTCTAATTGCTTAGCGAGTATCGTTGAGCGAGTGTTATCTTTCATAACTCTTGTCGCTCAACGACAAACTAGTGAAGCGAGTGCTCGCCGGCAGTGTGAACAGTCAGCGATCAACTGTTTGTATATGTATTTCTTTTATTTACACGGAATGTACGTTTCTTGAGGGAGAAAATAGTCGATAGTTACTCGTTTTCTCGTTGGCGGTGTGTCAACTGCCTTAAGGTGACGGTTCGCGCCGCGACCGCGACAGTGAACAGTCAGCGATCAACTGTTTGTATAGGTATGCATTTCTTTTATTTACACGGAATGTACGGTTCTTGAGGGAGGAAATAGTCGATAGTTACTCGTTTTCTCGTTGGCGGTGGGACAATTGCCTTAATGTGACGGTTCGCGCCGCGACCGCGACACGAGGTCGAGACCGGAGACCGCGACAGGTACTAGACATTATATAATTGTATGGACGCCAGTTTGCACCGCGACCGCGACACAACATGTCTCGGTCTTCTGTCGCGGTCTCGGCGCGAACTGGTGCCAATGCAATTCTATAATATCAAGTGTTTGTCGCGGTCTCCAGTCTTGGTCTCGTGTTATAGAGTGTACATAAGCGCTAAGATTTGATTTGCTTGTTGTCGACAGGCTATACCAATCGAGGAACATAACTTACGCGAACGGCGATATCATGAGATATCATCGTTTGGAAAACTTCGAGTTTGACGCTGAAGCTTCTTACCCTTATACTGAAGACGACATGGTGACTACTATCAATGTACCTTATCACGTGAGTTATTCGTTGTTTTCAATTATTTTAAGGCACACGGCAACGCAATTATCTTTACAAAATATTTAATGCTTGATAATATTTTGCTCAATGTTTACTACTAGTGTATAACCCCGGCTTCGTTCGAGTAAGATTTAGAAAAGAAATATTCAAAAAAAGAACTCTATATTTCTTTGGGATAAAATGTAGTTTCAGCATGTAATCCAGATCTTAATTCATCTGACCATGACTCTGTCCGCGTATAATTTATGTAAAAAAAATCATAAAAGCAATTTAAGGTATTTCCTCGGGGTACCATGCTATAATTATGGTCTGGAATAGCACCTACTATTTGCTATTCCAGATCATGGGTCCAGTCATAATCTATGGGTCCAAAATTGCAGTTCGAATCTTTCGTTTTTTTGTCCTGACTTACGAGTATCAACAAACATCCAAATATCGAATCTTTCACATGTGTTATTATCACCATCATTACGTGCAGCTTACTATAGAGCATAAGCCCTCCGTTTTTGGTCAATTTTCGCTTTCTTGTGCATTTCTGATGTAAAGGTCAGGTTACGAGTGTGTTACTGCAAAATTTACGTATACATTATTATATCAGTAGAATATTAGATTAGTAGTAGGTACCTATATTCTGGTATATATTAGAAAAATAAATTCTAGATTGTTGATTTCTTCTTCTTCTTCTTGAGAGAGATTCTTGCACAGCGAATGGCATTGCGAAGTGTAGGTACAGTAGACGAAGTAAGAATAGAGAAAGCAGCGTTGCCTCTCCGTTATCGTAGTCTAACGCTTACATAAACAACCCACTGGATATTCCCACTGCTGCGACTCGGGCACTTAAGGTCTAACTTAACTAAACTAAAGTCAAAGTCATAATCCAGCACGATGGCCAAGTATGGCTTGGTGCAAGGAAAATGTCTTTGAAAATTTCTGGGATCATGCCGATCATCCTTACTTTCTTTTGTCGTTAAAACTTGCAGTAACTAACACAGCGACTGACTCGTATATGGAGGTGTCCATTTATCTTGTTAAAAAGCTCAGAAGACTTTTTATAGTATTTAGAGATACGAGACGAGCAGGACATGTGCCTGATGGTAACCAACAAGCCTGCCACATAACAGTACAGTGACACGCAGCTATTGGAACATGAAGAGTCCAAATCATTACCCAGCACTGCACTGCACTGCGCTCGTCACCCTGAAATATAATATGTTTCATTTTCAATTTCAAAAATTACGGGGCATAGAGATTAATTTTTAATATTTGAGTGTCAAAATGACTGTGATTTCACTGTAAATACTGCCCTTCAAACCAGAACACAGTTATGTTTGCACATTACTGCTTGGGAGTAGAACAACTAACTGGCAAAGTACTTCCCCAGACGGGCTCTGCAAATAGTCTTATCACTACCAAGGAACAGACGGGGTTCACACCTACGACTTTGCACTTGTGAAATCAGACATTCTCGCCAATAGCCACCAACCACTTAACGCTAGCAAATGTAATATGGGAATATGAAACTGTGGCACTAACAGAACGGAGCAGGAAAGGTATTTTCCATTCCCTAGCGCTAGTTTACAACCATAACTGAGTTAACTGACCTACTGCCTAAATTTCAGCAGCGACCGTAGCGTTAATCTATTTTGCTTGCAATGCTTGCCTTTGCGTGACATTCAGTATTTTCCCACTAAAAGATTATATTTTTTTTCCTGTTTTTTTTTTAATGAAGAGTGACGAGATGTGCATGGCATATGCCTGATGGTAAGCAGCAAGCCTGCCCATAACAGCACAGTGACACGCAGCTGTTGGAAAATGAACGAGACCAAATCATTACCTAGCACTACACTAAGCTCATCACCCAGGGAATTAAGATGTTTTATCACTATGCCCTGTAATTTCACTGGAAACATTGCCCTTCAAACCGGAACACATTAAAGTTTTCACATTACTGCTTGGCGGTAGAATAAGTGCAAACGTGTGGTACTGCTCTCTTTGCAGAGTCCGCCTGGGGAAGTACCACTACCAAATCCATTAAGTTCATTGTTCCTTGGATCTAAAATGTTCTTATAGTTGGTGATAAAAAAAACATTTATTTATCTAATGATTTCGGTAGGCAGTAGAGGCCACTTGAGACCAACTGTCATAAGTTAATTATACAAAAATATTATTTGAGTGTCAAAACGACGGTACATTTCGAATGTAATGTATTTCATTATTTATTACAACTTCATCCCTTTGACCATTGCAATAAAGGGGAATCTTAATTGCTTAACATATATACCTATTGACAGTGCACATGTTTTGAACTCCCGGCTCACGTCACGTCCCCCCAAATCATTCCCTGCGTCTCAGTAATTAATGGGATTGGCCCCGATGCATGTCTACGCAGAAAGGATAGCGAATCCAAAGCGACACATGGAGTAGTATACTTTTTTAAGACGAATGAAAACTTGTATGCGATGAATCGCGGTTCCGAGGTTTACTTACATATTCGCCGTTTGAGACACTCAGCACTATAAGCCGCTGCCCTTTTAGTCATTCCATTTTTCTCTGAAAGATGTGCCAAAGTTGACTGGCCTCGTGGCTTAGTGGGTAGTAGCTCTACCTGCGAAGCCGAGGGTCGTGGGTTCGATTCCCACCCAGTGCAAATATTTGTGTGATGAATTCAAATGTTTGCACTGTGTCTGGGTGTTTCTATGTATAATAAGTATGTACTTAAAACTATACAAGTATTATATCAGCTATCTGGCCGCCATCATACAAGCTTTGCTTAGTTTGGGGTCAGATAGAGTGGTGTGTGAATATTGTCCACCAATATATTTAAAATATCAACGCAACCATCCTTTTCCTAGGGTCTCATACTAGGGTCCTACTCAACTTCCACGGCACAGGAGTCATACTGTCAGGTCTGTTGCCCTTGCCACGTGCGACTCAGTTCTAGTATGGTTGAGAAATTGGAAGAGAAAAAAGACTACCAGTGTGTGATGTCATTCACGCAGGCGTTGCGGCCAAAACTGACCTCGCTTTTTGAGCAAGAGAGACCGTAGTAAAGTAACTGCAGCTGCAACAACTTCCATGGATTTGGCTTGGTGGCATCATTTCATTATGATGTACCTGATGACCGTGGGTAGAGAGGAAGATTAGCTGTCGCGCGTGTTTGTCACGAAGTAACTGAATCGTTTCTGGTGTATTAGGTGCAATGTGTCACTGGAAAACATAATACATACATACGTTATTGATGACGCAAATGACTAATTTTATATTTTGCTACTATTCCGCTATACAACGACCTGCTCCGAGTTGTTGATTGGATGGAAAGTATTTTATATTCAATTTAATATGTCAATAAATATATTGCAGATTTCGTAAGCATTGAGTAAAGCCAAAATAATAAGTTATGTAAAAACAGTTTTTCAAAAATTCAATCAATTTAAGTGAAATGTTGAAAAATAAAATTTTGATTGTAATTTAATCATATTCTGGACTGAACATTTTTAGACACCCATTTGCATTGTATTTGTGGACATATTAAATTGAACATGAAATACTTTTCATCTAATAACCAGGTTGGTATAATAGGTCGTTGTATAGCGGGATCTCCTACTATACCTAAATATAATAACCGGATCGTCACTTCTTTTAGAATTTGGGTTATTCCATTAGATAGGCAGATAAACGGAATAAAACTAGCCAAATCTAAAGGATTTTCTCTTTTACAAGGATTATTTGGTGCCGCTTACAACTTAGGTAATCTGTCAAAATATATAAATATATTATAAACAATAAAAAACTAAAATATGGATTTGGATCCAGCTCCACCAACAATACTATGTAGAAATCCCGAACGACACTAGTAGTTCGAGATCCCAGAGCTCCCAGACGTCACCTATTTTCTGATGAATGAAACGTGGACGGGTGAGGGGATGATTGCCCCCTTAGATTGGTCTATCTTATTGGAAAAAGCAACAAAATACTTGTCTGACGAACATATTTACAAATGGAGCATGAGAATTTAAGAAAAGTTAAATTATTATTTTGGAGTTGTTAAGCAAAACGGCCGACGGAAAGTGTCTGCGAGTATTGGGACCTTGTTTTTAAGGATATTGCCTACAACATACGTGAAAATCACTTATTAGAAAATACGTGAAGTAAGTAATGTTGGTATGTACCTTCATTACCCCATATCTCAAAATTGGCCGTCTAAGCAAGTTAGCGAGTTAGCATGTGTTCTTAGTACTTACTAACTCTACTCAATCGTCCACATTTCATTCATCAGAAAATAGGTGACGTCTGGGAGCTCTGGGATCTTACTCTATAGCGGATGATATAAAGAAACAAGCTTAAAGATTCGAAATAACTGAAAAAAAATATCCGAATGATTAGACTAACTTACGTAAACAAGGTTTTTTAACCCACGACGGAACGGAGACGGTATATGTGTTTAATCCGGTACATATTACGTTCAGGATTTCAGAAAAGTCTATGCATCACTCGTTCATAAATAAAAAAGTTTACCTCTTTTAGCTTAGGTACACCTTTCTTTATAACCTCGTATAATCAAACTGTGTTAACCCGTTTAGCTCTGGGGCTGGACCATCCGGTTTCACGCGTAACATCGTTAATTTGAAGCCCGTCGGCACCCCTGCGCGCTCTAGGTTTTATTTTATTTTAAGATATTTTGGGAAATTGTTAAATCTCTAGAGATATTACGAGTATATTTGACACCTGACATCCGCACTTGGCATGCCTCACGAACATGCGCGCATATTGACATGCATGGTAAAGGAAAAGGCCTTCTTTCTGAAGCCCTCAAATTTCAGAAATGGGTAGATGTTACAATAGCTCCGTGTCACTGTGACTTTATGGGCAGGCTTATTTGTTACCATCAGGCATGTGTCCTTCTCGTCTCGTTACTCACTACATTATAATAAAAGCTGTTTAGGTTGTTTACAGGGTAAACAACCCAATAAATTATCTGTCATTACTTTAGTTGATAACTTATCGAATGTCAAGGTCTGCGCAAGCACAGGTACCACCCATTATGATGATATTGTATCGATTAAGTAATCTTAATTAGGATAATGATAAAATATTAATTCGCATTTTATCATTGGCGTGACGTAGGTATTTAATTCTGCACTAATGCGATGTATATTTACTGTGCATGGATAAAACGTACTTTCTACTAATCTATTTGTTTTTTTTCATTGAAAAAACATGTACAAATATTTGTGTGATGAATACAACTATTTATTCTGTGCCTGGGTGTTATTTCAATGTATAATAAGTATGTATTCATAATTATATAAGTACCAAGTATATTAACTTAGGTCACATTTATTTGTACGTTTTACAGCGACCTTTGTGAGGTCCTGTAGCTAGTGGAAGGCCGTCCATTACTGCGTCTTCCGGTTCGTGGTCGCCACTCGAGAATCTTTCTTCCACATCGGTTGTCGGTTATGCGAGCGATGTGGCCTTATCCATTGCTACTTCAGCTTGCTTACTCTCTGAGCTATGTCGGCTACTCTCGTTTTTGAAGTGAAAACTTCTTTTGGCGCGCCTCTGACAATTTTTTCGTGGGCTGTAATATGAATTCTAGCATCACGCTTGGGAATGATAAGAAATCTTCGGGTAAACTCGGGACTATGGCCATTGGCCACCTAGAAATGCGTCAATATATCCCATTGGCCATTCGAAATGCGTCAGCTTTTCTAGATGGCCATGCTCATAGCTACGCCCTCCGGTTTTCAACCGTGTAGTTTCCAAAGTAAGCTATCAAATTCTGAGCGATAAGTTTTCACTTCTATCGGCAGTTCCTATAAAGCTAGAAGTACTAGCTTGCTAGCTTACTAACACTAGTTTGCTATCCTAGCTTGAAAAACAAGTCTCGTGTAGCTCGGGCATAGAGAGGTGTTCTTACCGATTGAAACCCTCATGGGTTTCTCCGGAAGTGATGTTGCGACAGAGTTCCGGGACAGCTCTCGCATTTGACAGCGATCCTGTCACACCCAATGCCATTGCTGGCTTGCTTGTATCTACATGTCCCGCGCATTTTGCACCTATACATCGCGCCGGAAATTAGCGGCACGTCACTTATTCGTTCAGGCCAGTCGAGCGAGCGAGCCGTAGTGGCCGCCCACCGTATCCGCTAGCATTTCCGCGGTGTCCTTCAGGGTACGGCGCCGGTGGCACACGATGTCGGGATCTTGTTTATAATACTTTGATGAAACTTCTTAAAAAAATTAAGTAAGATTGGCAGGAAATTCAAGACAACGTCGGTAGGGTCAACTAGACTGTTACAAGTAAAGTACCTAAATATTTGTAGCACAAAATGATATGTTATGTTATTGCCTGCAAGATATTGCATTTAGTGATATAGCAGCCCTTTGCTCTGCAAATTAACTACCTGCATGAAAATTGTTTGCAAGTTATAGTTATCGGCTGAAAATCTGATTTCACAATTGCGAGGTCGTAGAAACCTTGAGCCAGCATTTAAAATACGGATTAAAGGCTCCCACACAAAACTGCGATGCAATGCGAAGCCGCATCGGAGGAACTTGCGATGGCGAATTGCTCCGATGCGGCGTCGCATCGCATCGCATTTGTGTGGGAGCTCTAACTTAAAGATAGTGCTAACTCAGAATTATCCAGAATTCATGTAGGTACTTAGCTGGCGGTTAATCGTATATACTATTGTACGTGTCTTTTTTTACCACATAATGACAGAATGAGCTAGATAAGTACCTAAATGGAAATTGCAGGCCTGCTCAAAATAGCTCAGAGTCAGAGTGAATACGAAGAGCCTAAATTAATTAGCTCTGCATGGCGATCGTGACCCCGAGACGTAAGATTTATCGATTTCCCCGTTATTTATCTAGAAACAATTCCTTCAAACCGAAACACAGGAATTGTACATTACTTCTTGAATAATCATTTTAAACAAAGTTTACTTTATACCTACAAACCTTGAAATTGCAAATTTTGTATGAAACATCTGTGTTTTTTTTAATACTACGTATATTTAAATGATTAAAGAAATTTGCGTTGGCGACTTCATACACATAGGCAATATAATACAAGAATTAGCAGCCCACTTATGTTCCCACTGCTGGGACTCGATACCAGCCGTAATCCAGCATACTGGCCAAGTACGGATTAGGAAATTACACATATCCTCGAAAGATAGCTTCCTCAGGACATTTTTCTTTCACCGTTAACTAACCACGACTAATTTGTTCTTGTGTCTGTAGGTACTCTGAAAAATACTAGAGGGGCGGGTAGGACTCGAACCTACGACATCATACTCGTAACGTAGAAACCTCTAACCGCCAGCCATCACGGCTTACAACACAAACAACACAAAGTTTGATCCAAATCGTTAAAACTAGTTACATTATACTTAATACAAGTATCCATGTTAATGTTCAAACAATAAAACAAGTTATTGTCGTTTAAAATGAGTGAGATTAATAGTAATTAACGTTTTAAAGGTGACGTCTGTTTCTTTTTTTTTTTAACTTTTATAAACAATGGTTCAATTTAATTATTAACGACACGGTAATGACGAAGCAGTCAATTATCATCCTCTTTATCAACACGCACAATATTGTTTCTATTCAAGCTCTATTCTACACCAGCATAGTAGGTAGCGATAGAAATAATTTACAGAGTTCTCCCAGGGGAATAACTTATTCTGTACTATTATATCCTACTTGGTCAAACGCAAAACAGTGATAGTAAAAATGTTTGTAAATTAACTGTATTTCTTTATTAAAAAACAATATTGGTTTCCTGATTTGCGCTGTTAAATTTTCCCCTTCTCTTGTTGAGATACAAAAAGGAAAAAAACGCCACCTATATTGGATTACTTTGCTGTCGGGCCGTCCATCTGTCCATTAAGCTAAAACCCTTTAGCTCGGGAACGCGTGAGGGCATTGAGATAAGTAATACATATTAAAACCTATAAACCTAATGCATCTGAGTTAACCTAGTTAGGTCCTTTTAAATTATGCAGCCCCTTGAAGCTGGGGAAATATCAAATTTCTAATTCAACGTGAAAAGGACACTGTTATACCACACAAAGTGTTTATGATACCTAAAAAACTCACATATCGATACTTGCATGGGATTCTAATTTTACTGTGCATTTTCCATTTAGGATATCCATTGTGTGGATGTCCCTCCATTGAGATGATTCATGTTCGATATTTATGCCAGAAATACCGTCTCGGGGCCCATAGCGAGAATTAAAACAAGATTAAATGCCGTTATACCGATTTTAATGTTTTTACCCCCACACTTTAACAGGTTAGACACTTACCTAGGGTTCCCGGCGTCGTCCAAAGCCCAGTTTGGTCTGACAGGAAGAAGGAAGGAAGGCAATAAATGAGACACCAAACCAGGGAGCTTCCAGGCGATCTCGCGAATTCCCAGAACGATCCTGCGTTCTAGAAACGGCCAATCCAGTGGCCCCTTCACAAATAATATCCCAGCACTAATCCCGTAGCGATATATTCCCGTTAATACGTATTCCCGCACAATATTAACGCTTTAAACCCGAAAAAAACCAGTTAGAAAAAACAACCCGTCATTGTCGATCCAGCGAAAAAGACAAAGTCACTTCACAGCCGGCTGTCAAACCATAGATCCGCTATGATTTTTAATGTTGCCCGATTATACGGAACAAAACCCCCGACCAATTGAACTCCTGTTCAATTTTAGAAACCAGTATTTAGTAACTAGTATTTAGTAACTAGTATTTAGCAGTATCCAGACCTCAAATAAAAACGAAATTCCCAACTTTGACCCGAAAGTGGAAATCAAACCAAAAAAAAAACCTTTACCAAAAATAGCAATAAAATTAAATAAAATTTTAACCATGAAAAATACGTATGTCTAATAAAGAGGCAGGCGTGCCAGAGAGGACACCGCGCGCTGAAGTCTGGAACCAGAAACCAGAATCTCCGCCACGCGGGGTGTGCCATCAGTACCAGATATCAATTTTAAAATACGTCCCCTACGCCAGAGTAGGGGGGCCAAATTTGCCTCTTTTAATAATACTAAGTCCCCTTCCCGAGGGGCCTCCGTCCTATCTGTCCATTTTACCCGTTGTTGCAACAGATGCAAGTACTCGGCCGACCAGCGCCTCCAGAAGTCTTGACTTATTTGCTGCAATAACTGAAAACGGGACAGGCGTCCGGGGCGCTCATCCTTCCAGGGATACTCCGGCAACGCGGTTAAAGGCTGACCGATCAAGAAGTGACCCGGCGTCAAGACTTCTAGATCGTTAGGGTCAGGCGAGATTGGACAGAGAGGACGGGAATTAAGCACTGCCTCCACGCGGCATAGTACCGTGACTAACTCTTCCCAAGTTAACACGGTCTCCCCGATGACACGGCGGAGATGGGTTTTAGCAGACTTCACCGCAGCCTCAAAAATTCCTCCCCAGTGAGGACAGGCCGGCACACTAAATTGCCAGCTGATTCCCCGCTGGGCGAGAGCCAGACTTAAACTATTATTACCAGAATTTAAAAAATTATTAACTTCGCGTAAATAATTCGCCGCCCCTCGATAATTTGTGGCATTGTCCGAACGTATTAAAGAGGGTACTCCTCTTCGCGCTACAAAGCGATCCAGCGCCGCGACAAAGGCCTCCGTAGACAGCGCAGAGACCAGCTCCAGGTGGACTGCTTTGGTGGCCAAACACACAAAGACGCACAGGTAGGCTTTAACGACCTTGGCGTTACGCAACGTCGATGACTTGACCGAGAAGGGCCCAGCGAAGTCCGTTCCGACCCCGTCGAACGGCCTCGAGGGAGAAATCCTATCCGGAGGAAGATCTCCCATCATGGGCTGCATGGTAGACGCCTTGAGCCTATAACAAGGGACACATCTAAACAGCACCTTTCGGACCGCCCTGCGAGCCGACAAGATCCAGAATTCACGCTGCAACACAGCGAGAAGCGCGCCACATCCAGCGTGCGCGTTACCGATATGCCGATCGGTGATCAGCAGAAAAAAAAAAAATCTTTCATCATTAATTCATCGACATTTTAGGTTGGGCTGTTTCTAATAAGGACTCTTTATGTTCCTAAATCAAGTATTTTAACAAGGCGAGAGCCCATCGGCGGTCTCGCCTCTTCCTGTTGATTTTAAATAAAAATTCTAATATGATTGTGTCTATATTTGTTTAACTTCTTTTGTTACCTAATTAACTGAAAAGCTTAGCCTAACTTTATCTAAAGATAGGACAATCCAAAGTGCAAAATAATAGTCTCCCCTGCATTGAATTTTGGACCTATCTATTTAGTGTATTTTTGAATTGTAACGATAATATTATTATCAAAGTGTAACAATTGTAATTATGTATGGATTGCATTAAATTTAAATTTACTACAAATAATGAATTGTTCCGTATAATCGGGCAACATTAAAAATCATAGCGGATCTATGGTTTGACAGCCGGCTGTGAAGTGACTTTGTCTTTTTCGCTGGATCGACAATGACGATTTATAACACGCTTCCCAAAATAATTATATCTGCCCCAAGTTTCGGCAGCTTCAAAAACAGATTAAAGCGCTGGCTTATCGATCAAACTTTTTTTAGTTACACCGAATTTTTAGAGAGTGATGGCAAAGTCCTATAAAAATGTATACAAACATTTGACATGGAACATATTATACTCGTATAATGCTTGACAGTTTTCTGTACAATAATTATTATTATAATACAGTAAAGTAGTCATTTCAAACTTTGAAAATGTATACAATTATTTGTATGCTCTTTCCTTTGTTTTTATTTTTTTATTAATTGACGTGTAAATTGTACATTTATGAATAAAGTACTTTGACTTTGCACATCTGAATGATCCATCGACCAATGAAGGACTACAGATAATCAAGATATTCAAGCCTACTGCCCTTCGGAAGCGCGCCTAGCATGCTGGTGGCATTACCACGCTAAATGGTAATGCTTGTGCTTTATAACACTTAGTTTAAATTTATTCTGTCAAAAAAGTCATAGCTTTAAAATATCTTAACTAACATTTTAATGAAAGACCAACAAGTTTAATCATTTCTCTATCCAAATATCGTTCCCAAATATCTGTTTTTTCCGTTTTTATACAAAAACAGCTAGTTATCCGCGACTCCCCACGCGAAATAAATACTAAGGTAACTCAGGCAGTACCTATTTGTATACCCAGACACATTTACGGTTACTAAAAACAGCTTAAAATAAAACAATTGTACACAATTTCATCAAAATCGGTTCAGTTATTTAGATCTGAAAGCGTAAGAGACATACGGCCCCTATTTCAACTCCAATGTCATCCCCATACAGTTCGAAATTACAAAACTGCTAGAACAAACATTCGTTTGCTTCGTCTCAAGTGTCTATTCACAGAGTTTCATGGGTTTTATATTCAACGGTTAGGAACTTCCATAACGACATTCATCCCCAATTTCGCCCCTGTACAGTTTGAAATTACAAAATTGGTAGAACAAACATTCGTTTGCTTCGTCTCAAGTGTCTATTCACAGCACAGATTCACAGAGTTTCATGGGTTTTATATTCAACGGTTAGGAACTTCCTTAACGACATTCATCCCCAATTTCGCCCCTGTACAGTTTGAAATTACAAAATTGGTAGAACAAACATTCGTTTGCTTCGTGTCAAGTGCCTATATACAGAGTTTCATAGTTTAATCTTCAACGGTTGGGAACTTTCATATTGATATTCATTCCCCATTTCGCCCCTGTACAGTTTGAAATTACAAAATTACTAGAACAAACATTCGTTTGCTTCGTGTCAAGTGCCTATATACAGAGTTTCATGGTTTTATCTTCAACGGTTGGGAACTTTCATATTGATATTCATCCCCCATTTCGCCCCTGTACAGTTTGAAATTACAAAATTGCTAGAACAAACATTCGTTTGCTTCGTGTCAAGCGCCTATATACAGAGTTTCATGATTTTATCTTCAACGGTTGGGAACTTTCATAGTGACATTCATCCCCCATTTCAACCCCAATTTCACCCGCGTACAGTTAAAATTACGAAAATGATAGGACAATCATTCGTTTGCTTCATGTATACATACAGAGAAGCATGGTTTTATCTTCAACAGTTGGGAACTTACATATTGACATTCATTTCAACCCCAATTTTACCTCCGTACAGTTTGAAATTACAAAATTGATAGAACAATATTTAATTGCTTCGTGTCAAGTGCCTAGATACAAAATTTGATAACTTTAAAAATTACGAATTTTCATACAACCGTTCATCTCGTGTTTCACCTCTTAGGGGTTGAATTTCGCAAAACCCTGTCTTAGCGAGCGCTTACGTGCTAAAAGGGACCTCCATGCAAAATTTCAGATTCCTAGCATTTGTAGTTTCTGAGATTCCTTGATGAGTGACCTTTCGCTTTTATATATATAGATAGATAGATCTGTTTCTATTCAAATTATCTGAAAAAGATAAATCCCCTATATATCTTTTTAATGGTGTGATCAATAAACAATTTTCATTCATTCATTCACTCACGAGGTGCAAAGCAGCGCTCGGCAATAATTTGGACTCTCATGTTACGTTCCAATATCTAAATAAATAAAATAAATAAATATTGGTGGACAATTCACACACAACACCATTTGACTACAACACATCACACACAACTAAGCAAAGCTTGTATGATGGGGGCCAGAGAGCTGATATAATACAATGTAGTTTCAAATACTTACGAATTATTACATAGAAACACCCAGGCACACTGCAAACATCACACAAATATTTGCACTGGGTGGGAATCGAACCCACGACCCTGAACCCAAACACGACCCACGAAATGAAATAAATTAAAATAAATAATTGTTAGCAATGATTTCCTATGTCGACGGATATTAGTGTCACGCAGGTGACTGGCCTCGTGGCTTAGTGGGTAATAACTCTGCCTGCGAAGCCGAGGGTCGTGGATTCGATTCCCACCCAGTGCAAATATTTGTGTGATGAATTCAAATATAAGTACTATATCATCTATCTAGCCGCCATAGTACAAGCTTTGGTTAGTTTGGAGTCAAATGGTGTTGTGTGTGAATCGTCCACCAATATTTAAATTTATGTTAGTGGTCCTCGTATTTATATTTAGAACTGAAACTAAACGGAAGGGAATCTAGAGCAGGAATTCTGGACCTTGAGCACTCCCGGTCGATGAAAGACTCCCTGGGGTGGCATTATTTTTAGATAGCTTTATTTTTTAAAATGTTGTCTAGGAAACCAAGGGCCGTTAAATACGTCATACTCTTGCTTCTCACTCTTCAACGGATGCTGCTTGTCGAAGTCAAACAGCTCGCGGCATTTACGCAGAATAAATTTAGTAAAGATCCATTAACAAGTTCAGAATCATCGTCATGGTCGTATAATTAAATAGCTCACCCAAAACCGTACTCAAAACCACGTGTAATTTTTCGATACAAAGACTCTGAAAACTCAGAATAACCAAGCTGGTCGTTGTCGCGGTGTGCAGAGATTTTTTGTCTAGCATAGGAGAGGCAAGGTCATGCACCACTTTTAAGCTTAGAAATCCCGTGTTCAAAGATAAAATAAAAACACGATTTCTCACTACACCCTCCCCTCTGGGGCATGTATTCCGGGATCTTGGACAAATTTTTCCGATATTTAAATTCCGGAATTTATTACATTATTCCGATATCGATATTTTGCCTACTAACTTCTTTTTGAACGCAACAATGGTACATAACCCACGACTCTCACAAATACAAACCCTCGAATTATCAGCTCTTGAGAAAAATGATCTGTTCATTTTTTACAAGTTTTTATTCATCGTATCGTACGTCAATCCGCATGCCCAGTGGCCTCCAATGCTAGGTCACAATCACAACATACAAAGGCCCCTAGTTCCTGGTCGCTCTGCTACTCCTGGCCAGGGCGGCGGTCATGGTAACGGCAGAGCCTCCAGCAGTGGATGATGGCATTCTTAACAAAATTATGTTGTATATTGATTGTTGATGTTTAAAAAATAATTTATTGTTTCTAGTGATTTGGTTCATGTAATTGATAAGTCTGCTGCTAAGTGCTAATAAATAATAGGTTAAGTTGATTAAACAATCGATAATTATAATAAAACTTGTTTGATTAATAAATTTTAGCTTTTTCCTAGAACCGGAATATTTTTTCCAGTATCGGAACAGTTTCCAGAATTCCGATATTGGGTATCCAGTATCGTAATTCAGTTCCGGAATTTAAACACTTCCGATATAACATCTCCCTACATAAATACTCCCCTCGCCATAGTGATATTTCGTGATTTTTGCAAACTCATATCGAGGGTCGTATGATTGACAGACGACCCCTTACCTGGAATAATAAGTAGGTAAAACTTAAAAAAATACCTATGATTTTTTAAAGTTTTTCCACCTACTTATTTTGGCGCATTAGAGTAAAATTATGAGAGTAGTTCTATAATCTTTTAAGGTCATGCGTTATACTTCAACCCGCACTCGGCCAGTATAGCTTTGAATCTCTCGTTGCGAGATAAGGTCCCTATTCCCAGCCGTGGGAACATTTAGTGGGCTACTTGTGCTATTGTCGTTGTTTGGCATGTATTATCTTATGCGTTAATGATATTCATGCTGAGTAATCAGGTTCTCGCTAATTGCTACTAACGAGAACACCGCAGCTACCGCAACCACAGTAAAGCGAACCGATGCAATGTGAGCGTTGACTAAATGTCTAGCTAACATTTCCTATTTAACCGAATTCAAAAAAGGAGAAGGTTCTCAATTTGTCCACATGTTTTTTAGGTACGTTCACCGATCACTGGAACATTACGTAAGCAACTTGTAATTACGGTTTTTTTTATAGCACGGAGCGATGAGACGAGCATGCTATGTACCTGTTGGTAAGCAACACAGCTATGTCCATAATAGTACAGTGGCACGAACCTATGGGAACATGAATAGGTAAAATCATAACCTAGCACACTGCTATGCTCTCGTCACCCAGAGATAGAGTTACAAGATAACTAGCTGTGACCCGCGCTTTCACCCGCGGCTATTTGAGGAAAATTTCTACTAAAATATCTATTGCTATAAAAAGCTATGATCAGTAAGATAACTATAAAAAAATAATAAAGAAACGCTACGTAAAAGTATTGGGATCTAGTAAAATGTATTTTATAGTACAGGTATTTTAAAGTAATTACTTCTGTATATACGAAATTTTTAGTTTTTTAATTCTTGGGGTACATAAGAACAAATTGGTTACCTCTGTAAGATGATGATGTTGATAACGCTTCAGATACCTAAGTAGTTGTCCGTATGAAAAACAGTCTTGGCGCGAAGAATCAATTTCTAAGTACTTAAATGTTTGCCCTGTGCTTTAATAATAGTTTCAGCTTACGACTACTTTAACTGGAAACTACATTATTTTGATTGGAGGATTTTATGTGGAGGTAATGCATTAACATACTATTCCGCTTGAAGGGAATAGTCGATTTGTGTCGGATTCGACACTATGAGTGGTGCCCCTAACGGCTAAAACCTCTGCAGTATTTCATCATTGTTAGAAACCCCGCAAACACCGGAATGCTCTCGCGCTCTTCTGCAAACCCGCCGCGGGTCAATGCACACCGTGGTCACCTCGGCGACCAACAGTGGGTACCAGACATCTTCACGTCTAGACACCCTTTGTCTCCCACGGCGGGCCAAATGGTCGGCCTCATCACCTACCACAATCCGACTGAAGAGGACGGGGACAGCAGCTCACCGATATACCGGCACTCTTCTTCCTCTACACTCCCATCGCGTCCGCCATCATACGTTGTCGACCACGCAAGGCCACAGAGGGCAGGGAGAGTGGCGTACCGTTATACCGGTATTCCTCTTCAGTCTCTCATCTCATTTCTTCTCTTCTCTACGGTCACGGTGCATACCACCAAACATCGCGGAACGTCTCCTTCGCGCCGACACCGTCTACGCCGTGCAATTCTCTCTTGACTGCATCGCTAGGACCGTAAGGCTTGGAGCCCACAGCCTTGGTGAGCAGTCCCACTGCGGGTTTATCTTAGCTTCCCCGTGAATGATCAGGCCACAGCTACTGAACCCCTCGCCTCGTCAATGCGGGATCCCCTCGGGAAGGAAGCAAATGGTATTTCGTAGAGCAATCGGCGGCCGCCCGCTGTCTTCTTTGAAACTTATGTGCCTTTTTTTACGTGGGAGAATACATTTACGCATGGTCACGCATTGGCATAGTGATGGCCGCGGTTCTACCTTTGTGGCTACATCTCCTCGAGGACCCTCATCTGGAAGACAACGCTAAGAAACATCACTGTACCTCGTGCTCACAATAAAATGGTATATTATTTTGTTGCAGAGTTGTTTTAATTACAAAGATGTTTCCTAAAATATTCATTAAAATCAAATAATACCAAGCGCAATTTTGCTCAAAATTATATATTTGTGATAAATAATATACTCGTTCGGTTAAATGTTTATGCGAACATCGTGTTTATAAAAATACCTCCGCAAACAATGTTATATATGTTCTTATTTGGTGTAGGTATGATTCTTCATTTAGGCGATCAGTCTTCTTCAGATAATTTTGAACTTGATTGTCAAAACCCCCTTTAGTGTGAAATCGAGGCAGCAGGGTTCTTCCTTCAAGTTCTTCCGATATACGATTTGTATGTAAATAGTATGGTAATATATTAATATTTAGTGTAGAGGTATAAAAATCAACGGACAAATTTTATATACAGAACATTACACAATATAAGATTAGAGAGTTTTTTAATTAGATAGGTAATACTTTAATGTAAACAATGCATTATTGCAAATTTGATTACCTAAAATGACGTAACCTTCAAATATAGACCGACATGTCCTGTCATCTGTCATCAGACTTCAGCGCATACCAAGGAGAATGGCACACGCAGCTAAAGCTCTCGAAGAGAAATATTTTTCCCCGTTTTTGTTACTTTCTTCAACGCCCCAACCCTTTTTCTGCAAAAGTAGCCTATATCCTCTCTAGGGGTCTAGTATATCTGTGTACCAAATTTCATTAAAATCAGTTCTCTGGTTTAGACGGTAAATGGTAACAGACAGACAGACGGACAGACAGACAGAGTTACTTTCGCATTTATAATATTAGTAAGGAAGTAAGGATTGGTCTGTAGGCCCTGTAATTACTTTGGGAACATTACTCTTCCAACCGGAACACAAAGAGATTTGTACTTTGCTTGGCAGTAGAATAACTGGCAAAAATGTGGTACATCCCTAGGCGGACTCTGTACTCTGTAAAGAGCCCTTCCTACCACTACAAAATTAAATTAAATTTGCGGTGACATACAGCAGCATGTGCATCGAGCGCCCTTTGACGTCATCCTATCTTGTTTCAGGCCATAATCCAGATTGCTCAGCAGCAGTTCCCGCAGTTGGTATCCGTTCTTAACATGGCCATGAGCAGTGTGTTTGGCATCCACAATGCCCCTATTAGTACGTTCAGAATACGAGATCTGTTCTTTGACGGAGTGAGGATCTGTAACAACCCTGGCATCCTGGGCGCCGTGGCTTGTAACATTATCAGGGACATTGGAGCCAGTGCACAGAACCTGGTGGAACAAGAAGATGGCTCAATATTGTTCTCATTGTTGGCTTATGTAAGTATAGACTGACGTTGTGGCGTAGTTGATAGTGAGCCTGCCTGCAAATCTACCCAGAAGAAATATTTGTGTGATGAATACAAAGTCAAAGTACTTTATTTATAAACTAGCGGCCTGTATCGGCTTCGCTCGGATAATAACCTTGATTCCAACTGCAGCACCATATACTGGGGTGATTTATGAATCTAAACCATCCAGGGCCCTACCCAAACATGTACAAAAAAAAACATTCAAAGTGGTCCAGCCGTTTAGCCGTTCACTTACAACGATATGTATATATATATATATAATATATACGTAGAGTAACATGCGGCTGAATGACTTAGTATCCAAGGCCAAAAATAAATTACAAACTTTTTACGCGGGTTGGAAAAAGCGTTTGACTCGCAAATTGGTATTTGCTATTATTTATTTATTTTATTGGTAAATACCTAAGTTTTAGGTAAGTTTAGGTAGGTAGGTAAGTTTGTAAGTTTTAGGTAAGGTAAAGTTTTGGTTGTAAATACAACCAAAACTTTTTTGCAATGGATGTGAAATGCAAATTTAATATTTCGTGACAGGTTCAATAAATGTGGTAATTACCTAGAAGTTAATGTCGCGATAAAAAAACATAATTAATTAAATATACTAAACACAGGGACACAACAGCGAAGAGCAGTTGACTATATTATCTTTCTCGCTCTAGCATCACGAGTTCACCCGAAAATTTCTTATCATAACCGCGCGTGAGACTAGAATTCAATTCACAGCCCACAAAAAATATGTCTAGGCGCACCAAAAGAAGTTTTCACGTCAAAAACGTATATATACTTTGTCTAAAACTTTCGAAAAAAAAATTATGTTTGATAAGCAACGTCAAATGTTTAATCAGTAACGTCAAATGTTTGACTGGAAATTATGTAAAGGCCGATTTACATCAGACGAGCGAATGCTCATTCTATCCCCACTGTACCAAATTCATTTGGTGTAAACAAACGTAGAACATTCTTTCGTTGTTTTGTTTGCGTTCGCAAAGACTCTATGGAATATTTAATATGGAAAACGCTAAGAAAACGATCTTTCGTTTACACTAAAAGATCGAGAAAGAATGCTCTTGTTCCAGCTCTAGCTCTATGTTCGTTCAGTTTAAATCGGCCTTGTAGAACAGTTTATATGACAAAATAAAATTGTTGTTTTTTACTGTCTTTTTCGCGACTTTTAAATATTTTCTCACCGTTTAAACCTTCTCTTAACTACCACAAACATTTCAAAACGAAAATCAGCCAAATCGGCCCAACCGTGGTCGAGTTTTAGCGGACCCACGAACAGCAATTCATTTATTTAAAAATGTAGATGTACAATTTACACGTCAATTAATAAAAATAAAAACAAAAGAAAGAGCATACAAATTTAAACATTTTCAAATTTAAAATGACTACTATTCTGTATCATAATAACTATTGTACAGAAAACTGTCAAGCATTATACGAGTTATCCGATGTTGATGTCCAATTTACCCATACAAATACTTGTCGTGTGTCTTGGTGTTTCTAATTATCATAAATATGTATTTACAATTATAAGATAATATAAGATATTTTTATTGCCACAAATTGAATACATACATTACTATTATTATAATAATGTAAGTTACATTTATGGCCTCGTCAGATTTACTTACAAATAATAACTTCATTCATTTGTACTGTGAGTACTCCTGCAATATTCACATCAAGAGACTTATTAATCACATTAATTATTTTGAAATACATACATTAATTTTTGGTCGTCATGTTATTTAATACATAAATTCCATACATTTGGAATAACCACTTTGGTTATAAAAGATGTATAAGGGCTTTCGGTTGTAAAAATATTTACCGTAACATAAAAAAAATATTTAACATAAATTACCAGCGTAATCTTCGTCAATGGATGTTTTATACAATAATAATAATAATCAAATTGTTAAAATGTAAACCTAACAAAATGAATAAATTAGTGAATTATAATCATAGATACTTACTAATTTTTCAAAACAAACTACCATTTTATAGTCATCGTATTGCCAACTTTGATCTCAAATATCTGCTCTTTGGTCAGGAATTCCAATTTCAAATTAATAAAGCTATTTACTTTGCTCTGCATGCTTTTGCGTTTTGAAAACCGTAATTTATTTGTTTTTTTATTCCTTTAATCGTTTCTTTTTTCGTTCACTCAGTTTACAAAATGGAAAACTTTTTATTTTTTTCATACGTAAGGACCTAATGCGTATTATTTTATTTACCTGTGTTAATATTGTAAAGAGACAACGTTATTATTTTGTTTACAATGAACTACTACGATTACTGGCCCGAATAAAAATATCATTTTACTAATAGAATACCATTTTATCCCTAAGCTACTTGCGCTTTACATATTAGTTATCTGTTCGAAAACTTATACCTTATACGAGTATAATGTAGCACTAATGTGTACTCAAAGTTACCTATGAAATGCATTTCATCGCGTACGCTGCTAGAATCTTTGATGACATGACATTACTAAGTAATGTAGGGAAGAGTGGGGTAAGACGGGGACCTTTAGGTTTAATGGTAAAATATAATTGGACGTAACGAATCCTATTAATTTGTTTTATTCTTATAATATGCTGGTTGCCTGGAAGAGATTGCTCTCAGCAATAAGGCCGCCATTTGTGGCGCTAGTTTATACTGTGTTTTTCTGTAATTGTTTCCTTTCTTTGTGTCACAATAAAGAGTTATCTATCTATCTATCTATCTAATATTTTTAGATAACCAGTCGTTATTGTTAACGTGCATTTGTCAGTCTTATCCACATAATATAATATAGAAAACAAACAAAAATGGGGTACTCTCGTGGGTAAGATTTGTTACCCAATAAAAGTGCAAGATTATGCACGCAACAAACGACCATTTACTGTTCACAATGCTTACAAGTGAACACGGCATCTGTATCTTCGTCATCCAAAGCTACACAAATCCAGTGAGCCTATTAGTCATCATCATCATCAGCCGCAAGACGTCCCCACTGCTGAACATAGGCCTCCCCCGTAGATTTCCACAACGAACGGTCCTGCGCAACCTGCAACCAGCGGTTTCCAGCGACCTTTGTGAGGTCATCTAGTGGGAGGCCGTCCAATACTGTATCTTCCGGTTCGTGGTCGCCACACGAGAACCTTTCTTCACCATCGGTTGTCAGTTCTGCGAGGGATGTGGCCTGCCCATTGCTACTTCAGCTTGCTTACTCTTTCAGCTATGTCGGCCACTTTCGTTTTTTTTGCGAATATCCTCATTACAAATTCTGTCGTGCAAAGAGACTCCGAGCATAGCTCTCTCCATAGCTAGCTGTGTCATTTTAAGCTTTGTTATGAGGCCCACAGTTAAGGACTACGTCTCAGTTCCATAAGCCATCACTGGCAACACGCACTCGATGCTATGCTCAGGGACCTCAGTAGAGTATCCCAACAGGTAGGTTTGAGGATGAATATGGACAAGACGAAAGTCATGTCAAATGTTCATGTCTCACCTGTACCAGTTAGTGTTGGGAATACGACACTCGAAGTTGTTGCCGTATACGTCTACCTGGGTCAACAGATCCAATTAGGTAGATCTAACTTCGACAAAGAGGCCCAGCGAAGGATCTAACTTGGATGGGCAGCGTTTGGGAGACTTCGGTACATCTTTGAGTCCAAAATACCCCAATGCCTAAAGACAAAAGTCTTTAACCAGAGCCTATTAGTCGCGTCTGAACAATCAGACCAGCCTTCATTTGAGTCCAAATATAGGGCTTTACAAGCATACAAAGTGGATTTTCTTTATCGCTGTCACTATTCTCGTTGGATAATCAATTGTTATCCTCTTTTTCTTCATCTCTTATTTAGACTTTTTAGGTTCTTTCAACTCTTTGTTTTTGCTGTTTATCCTCTTCCACTTGTTTCTGTGAAGTGAAAGTTTTATTACATCGCCTCATATTTTTTCGTCCATCTATTGCATGTTGCGTGACGGTCGGCGGAGGAGGGGTAAAACGAAATGCGCTCAACAGAGCAGCCTAGACCAATATGGCAACGTTACTCGTAAATACTTAAATTGAATATTTTTCCAAAAACTTTTAGTTTAATATCTACAATACGAAAAAATAATGCACTTTTACCGTGGTTTCATAAATTTACACAAACGTTTTTTCTAAATTTTTCTTTTAATTAATTCTTATACGGTGAAGACGTGATCACCGGAGTTTTTCCTCATTTTCTAGTTACGCGAGATGTTTTTCTAGTAGCTTGAAATAGCATTATTTGCTGCAGACTTAATAATCATAATCATAATCATTTATTAATAACCAATGTTACACGTCATACAATAAATTCCTTATACATTGTTGGCAAATAAAAAATGTACCTTAATGTAGCATAATTATTCATATTACATCAATTAATGTCAAATCAATTTATAAATAATTAATAAATTAATATAAATGTCATTATAAGTTAATTACCTAATACAAATGTCACACAAATTAATATATCTTAATATTAACATTATTAATTCAATTGTATAAATTCATCATAGCTATAAAACGTCTGCTCGATAAGCCAACGTTTGAGTTGCGATTTGAAACTGCCCATAGTGGGCGCAGAGGTGACGGTTTCCGGGAGTTTATTGTAAACAGTAGGCCCCATCACATGAGTCAACCTGGCTGACTTCTCCAGTGTTCGACGCACTTCCATGAGCCTACCCTTGCTACGAGTCTCATTACAGAGGGTTTTATAAGAGGCCTGGTTAGACCTCACGTACACTGCGACTTGAAAAATCACAAGTGCAGGTAATGTCAATATACCAAGCCTCCTAAAATGAGGTCGCGCGGATTCATCCTGCGGTATCCTAGCAATAGCACGGACGGCTCGCTTTTGCAGTCTGAACACTCGATCTCGGTCCGCAGCCCGTCCGAACAGCTCGGCTCCGTATTGAAGGAGGGAGTGGATGGTGGCAAAATAACATGACCGGACTACATCTGCGGATACGATTTTTGCAACACGGCTTAACGCAAAGCACGCGCTGCCTAATTTGCCACACAGTTTGTTTATATGATTCTCCCACGTTAGGCCCCGGTCAATTTCGAACCCTAGGAAGGTAGTAGTTTCTGACTGACCTATCTTGGTGCCATTCAAGTGAACTACCAACTGCCGTGTTTTGTGACCCGAGAGAACAAAATGAACGAAATGGGTCTTGTTGAGGTTTAATGAGAGTCCGTTCAAACCAAAGAACCGTGCTAGTTCATCGGCTACCTCGTTCAGTTCGTTCATGGCTCCAGACCATCAATCGACCGGGCCGTGACCACAGCGGCGACATCGTCTGCGTACATAAAAATTTCAGCAGTGGTCACAGCGTCCGGTAGATCGTTCAGGAGTAAAGAGAACAGAACGTTGGAAACCGATGATCCCTGAGCTACACCCATTTCTGTACTCAGCGCCGCAGACTTCTCCGTGCCCCCGCAAGCCACCACAGTTTGAGTTCTGTTCCGCATGAGATCCGCCAGCAAGGCGTGAGACGCGCCGCCCACGCCGTAATGCCGCAACTTAGCGGCGAGTACGGCGCGGTCGGCAACGTCAAACGCCTTCGACAAATCGCAGCACAACATAGCCACCTGCAGTTTATTCTCGCGGGCCTGTAGCACTCGAGACAAAACTTCCCGGGTTAAGGACGTCGTGGACCTGCCTTCTCGGTAAGCGTACTGCCGGTCAGAGAGAGCGGCCGTCGACGCCAGGAACTCCGTGAGGCGATTGCTTAGGCCGTTTTCGAATATCTTTGCCACCGCGGGTATTATCGCGACCGGCCTGTAGCTATCGAAACTTTCCCGTTTCCCCTTCCCTTTATACAGGGGAGAAATTTTACTAAATTTCATAACGTCTGGATACGTTCCCTCCCTCATACAGGCGTTATAGCATTCGGCTAATATGGGAGCGAGAGAGTGTATTGCAGTTCTTAAAAGTCTCATCGAGACTCCGTAAATATCTTTCGATGTTTTTGCTGGTATGCGAGTGATCACTATCCGTAGCACCTCGTCCGCGGTGAACGGCCGCAGGCGCAGAGAGCGGTCGGCCGGCGCGCCAAATATTGCTTACTGCGGAGTTCGTGGTCATTCATGTAGATCGGGGTTATCGAGCCCTTTAGAACGTTGTAGTTCAGGGGTTGACATTGTATTAAGTAACATAGTAGGTATAGTAACCAGATTAGTGGATGGTGATGGTCGTATAGTATGGAAATAACACTACCTATTTGGGAAAAACCGTTTTTTCCAGAAAATAAATAAAACGTGAGGTGTCATTGTCCACCCACTTCGATGACTGACTGCCCTAATGGTGACGCGACGTAAGTTGCTAAAACAGCCCTGATTGACTAATTCGTTCGCACTCAAGATCGACCGCCTCGTCTCGCCCCCAATACCGTCTTGCCCCGCACTCCCCTACTTACTACAACTGTCTCTTTAGAATATTTTTTTGGGAATAATAGTATTAGTGCAAAATGTTAAATGAAACAATGTGTATAATATATCATAGTAAAAATGTAAAAACCGTCATATTAAAATCGAACGTCGTCAGATTACAAACTAA
Source organism: Ectropis crepuscularia (assembly GCA_963693475.1). Classification (NCBI taxonomy): domain Eukaryota; kingdom Metazoa; phylum Arthropoda; class Insecta; order Lepidoptera; family Geometridae; genus Ectropis; species Ectropis crepuscularia. Next base: position 24,829,731 of record OY856338.1, read on the forward strand.
CCTGCCGTGAGATTATAATCTCACGCGTTAAATAGTAATCTGACGGCGTCGACAATTTTACGGTGACATTATATATAAGTTCAAAATTTTAGTCTAGTCCAGTTTAAAACTAGAACGAAATCTAGAATATACTTACTCTGAAATATCTCATGGGCTACTTTTTATCACGAGAAAATAACGAGAACTGCGCAGAAACAATATTTATTAAAGACTATTTTAAATTATGAAAAGATCGTTTTTCCAATAGTTCCATACTTCAATAATTTTAACAAACAACAACATTGACTACCTCGTTATTATTTTATCAGACATAATATAATTACATAGAAACGCGAATTTCAATTTTACCGTAAACTAAACAAAGCAAATAAACAGGCATTGTGAATTTGAATAGAATACCGAGAACTGAAAATTCCAATAAAAAGCCGCAATCAGAACAACAGCAGTGAGAACAAAGAGTTTAATTACGTAAATATATAATATATGATACTATCCCATACAAATCACTTTTAATAAGTAGTATTACTGTGATATACTTTTCGTGTTACCTAACTACTAATATCGAGTGTTAAATCGAATGTTGAATTGCAAATTGTCAAAATTGGACGTCAAGTCCATTCGAATAATAATCAATCATTAAAGTCGTACTTTTAAATATATTACTAGTAATTTGAATTCATCACACAAATATTTGCCCCAGGTGGGAATGCAGCCTAAGACCCAAGTGTTTTTGCAGGGTTTTGAAGTCGGTATTAATTAACAACAATAAAGCAATGTACGTTGTAAACACTAAAATTCTTGTAAATACCATTTTTAGTTCAGTAACAATATTATTTTTTGAACTAATACTTCTTTAGGCTCGTAAGACATTATTTGAGATTGTGTCACGAATTAAATTGAGACAACACAAATGAACTCGCGACACGGTAACTATTACCGACACCGCCGTATAATATAAGGATGTAAACATGTGCATAATTATATTATGTAGAGGTATGTACGTAATAATTGTTCAAATTTCAGTGTAGTCCTCTACCGGCACTCCCGGAGTGCCACTGTTTTAATCATTATTACTTTAAGTTTAATATAGCTAAATAAATATATTATAATTTTCTATCTAAGTAAAACCTCCGCTCAACATCGTTGAGAAGGGTAATCATTATAAGTTATTCTAGTTTTTAAAACTAGAACCGTTGCCTTGTCATGTCTTGGCAAACAAGTCGGGCGTTCACGAAGCCCTTCTGACCTTCCACTTGCTCGATTTGTTGCTCCGTTCCATAAATATTTGAAATCTTGCTGACCAAGTCTTTATTGTTGTAGAAAGACAATAATAAGCCCAGTGCAGAGTACGAGATTTACAGAGGAATTACGGACTCGGATCAGCTGGGTTTGATTCGATCATTAGATGATCTACCTCACTTTTTATACTGGGTGGATGAGACAGAAGATGATCCTGGCGTCTGCAACATGATCAATGGAACTGATTCTGGAATCTTCGCACCTTTCGTTGATAGAGAAAAGTCTATTTATGCCATCAACACGGACATATGCAGGTCAGTTTTGCACAAACTTTGTAATTGCTGCATAAAATTTAATCCTTGTTCTTAATTGTTGGCGAAACTCATAAACTTGTAAAGTTTGTCAAAAGGTCTAAATGGTTAAATCCAGGATTATTTTGACCGATGACTAAGAGAGCTGAAAAAAATAATATATTTTTTTTTTTTGCATTTTTCGTTACTTAATCAAAACCTGTAAGTGCTTGGGCCATAATACTGTCGTCAACAACGCATTTGAAACATCTGAGCCACTCCACAACATTTCGTGGGTATTTCCTATTTCAATTAATTATTTTAATAATAATATACGCAACGCAACAAAGAATGTTTCCCCCGTCACACCGCAGTTTTATGGTCTCATATTTAGTCTACTTAGTCTACTGTAATATTTAATGGACCAAAAAGGTGTGTGTGTATTTAATTACATTTCCAATTTAAATAAACAAAAATAAATTTAAAAGCAAAACCCCGACAGCATCAAAGTTATTGTTCACTCAATCAGCTTACGCGGGCCTGACAATAAAATATAATTCAACTTTCACATTGTTCAATTTAATTCCTTGTTATGAAAATCACTACAAAACCAGCAAATATGAGTTACTGCTAGTCATACGTGCGTTTCCCACCCAGGTCTAGGTGATGTAGGCCGAGACTGGGATGGGTTCACCCCCCTACTCCCTGAACCGCCCACCACCCACCACCCACGGCTGAGCTTCGATCCCGGGCAGTTTGCCGCCATTGATTCAGCGGATATATATAGTAATTACCTTGTCTCTAAACTCTGATCGACTATCTGTCTCGTATATTGAAAAGTCTGATTTATCAAGTACTAACATTCTGCTTCAGGATGCAATGCAGATTAGAATTGAAACTCATTTTCATTACGGAAATGTTAGCGGAAATTTCAAATAGCATACAAAACTGCACGAGAATTTGATTCTGATAGTTGTCGGCAGCGCCATGTTTTGCTTTTTTCGTGTCTTTTGAAACTCGATCAATACACGTTGAAACCTAAAACTGACACATATTAATTTAATCGAACCAGTATTGTGCAATATTATTGTCCAGTTTTCGAGGTAACATCTGAATCAGTCGGTCTGCAGCTAGATTCGTGTGCGCACGTTTAGTATAATGGATAGAAAGAAAAAAGTCGTTGCATTTAGTATTGCTTTAATTCGACATCTAACAACTTATGAAGAGCGTTATTTTTCTTAACCTTGTCGCGAAATGCGTTGCAGGTTGTATTTCATAATTCTGGATAGGTTTCCCATGTTTTAATAAAACACTGACAAATATTTCTGTGCCTCCTGTGATATGTGATACCTACAAGTCCAATGTGTTATGTGTTAAATGATACATGTCAAGTTATACCCCACATCAAAACCCATAATTTTGTGTAAATAAATACAAATTAAAGAAAAATAATTATCGTTTATTAAAGTTCTTCTAAACATTTACGAATATGCGCTGTTTTATTAAAATTCTTAAGAGTGATAAGTTTATATATTTTTCAAGGCAACCAAACATAAATATAATAAATGGCACAGGTTAATATGATGCTGGTATCACAATAAGAAATGTAAACCTACTTACTAAGTTCAAAACATAAGGTACACTTACATAAAATATCATTCCCTGAAACTTAAAAATATCTGGAATAACAAAAATGTTAAAGAATTGCTAACACGTTTAAACTCACGTAGCACAATTAACATCTTAACACCTGTCATAAAATAAAGTAATCTCACTCTTATGAGATGAGTACTTAAATCAAAATGAAACCTTTTAAAATATACCGATCAGTAGTTACACTAATATTATTATGACGTAGTTTTAAAATAATGATATGATCCTAATAAGTCATTTGATTTAAATGAACGAGAAGTTACCTACTCATCATTAGAATCATCGTCATTGTCCAGAGGAGTGTCTTTGACATTATTCTTGCAGTTCCGACTTCAGTCAAACTTGTGAGGTTGATTTAGTCATTTTGGTGCGGTAGGCTTTCTTTTTAGGCCAATCCATAGTCATGCACTCAACATTCTTTAAAAACGGGATATGATTTTTTTTATACTTATTCAAAAAAGATCGACCGTCAGTCAGACAAACAGTAAAGCCATCTTACTTGATGTTAAGCGACAATGCGGTCTACGATAAAACGTGCTTACCTAGAAGAAACCGATTCATTCTCAATCTGAAGACACCAAGTCAAGGGCCTAATTCAATTCAAACACTCGGTCATGCTCTGTCTTAGACAGACAGACATGCAGTGCTTGAGTTTGTTGCCCACTAGCTCTGCTGTCATGCTACATATGTAGCTCTCTTTAACGGTGCTATCATCTGCGTACCCAAAAGATACCTGACTTCATAGTTCGTTGACATACGCAAAATGGGCGTCCCTGAGAGTACCTATCTTGCAGCCTGAGCTAGTACTAATCACTTAGCAAATTACTAGATACTTGTGTACTTCTTCATAGGCTGAATTAACCTCATGTGTCAGCCTTCATGTGAGTATAACTGGGTGCGAGATATATACGATCAATAGTTTGTAATTGTGGGATAGTTTAGCAATGAGCATCAATATTCTTGTATCAATCGAATTATTGTTTTGACCCATTTCGTTCCGCTTCTGTGCAGTCCGTGACCCCCGTCGCCTTTATTACAGGCGCACTTGTATCATTTAGCACATCTTGATCTTTGTATATTTTTTTCTATTTGGTTTGAATTTTAGAAACAATTAAATTTAAATTCGTTTACACATAAATAAAATATTTGTGTAGCATGATGTATGTCGAGATGTATCAGTTATCAGTAATTCGACACATATAAAAATTCTGATTAGTCGGTACGTGTTGAATTGTACCTTAATGCCTATGGAGAAATTGGTTGAAATAGATATAACTAACTAAATATATCACTATTCACGAAAAATCTACTGAGAAATAAAATGTAGAAATTAATACAATCGCTCTTATACCACAAAACACAAAAAAATCATGTATGTAGCAATTACTTGAAGGGATTAAAACTTGAAATATGTATATATTCACGATTTTTTGCCTAAATCTTTTGACACTTGTATCGTTTTGCACCAAATTATCTCCGAAACTACAGCAGATAGAAGATTGTGAGTTAGACCAAAAAAATCGTATTTTTTCTGATTATTTCAATGGCAAAATATCAAAAAGGGTACAACTCGACTTAAATCACTCATCACAGGAGGCATAGATTTATATTCCGTGGGAGTGTTATTAGCAACGGTATCAACACCCTTTTAGATTATAGGTACTGTTTTCGTCCTCCAATCTGATAAAAAAAATGAGGGTCCGCTTGCCATGAAATCTTTTCCTCAAATTGCCCGCATATGACAATATGATTGACAATACCCCTGCTTCCCCTCGATATTGACGGAAAAAATCTGAATTTCTGGCTATCTACAATTACTGAACAAAAACACTACACTAAATAATGTACACAAGTACACTAAATAATACAATAGATAAGTGCAGGTGAAATGTTGAAGTAGTCATACAAAATACAAGAAGAAATCGTGGTCATATTACTATTTTTATATGTCACTGTAAAATTGTTAATATCGTTTCGTTTTAAAACGCGTGTGATTACAATCTTTTTTTGTGTGGGGGAAATTATTTTTCGCATCGTCCGTCGTGCAGGGACACGGCGGGTGTGTCGGACTGCCCCTACCGATCAAAAACCATCGATATAAATCAATGGATGTGCTCTCCCAAAACTTCAGGCGCACGGAATTATATTATCGTTGGGAAGAGTGAGCTCACTCTTTCCGTTTTAGTCGATTGTAGGAAGCGGTGACCGCCGGACGTTTATACCTATTGTTATTCGTTGTCAACAACCAAAATAAGTAGGACCCCAATATACCTCGCCGATAGCGATTCTATGGGTCAAGTAGATTTCGTTAGTTGCACCACTGCCCAAAATGTTATGTACAAATTTAGTTTCCTTATGATCCAAAGGGTTATCTGGAAGAGATCGCTTTTAGCGATAAGATCGCCTTTTGTGCCCATTTTGTTTTGTTATTGTATGTGTTACTTGTTGTCAATTTTGTGGTGCCAATAAAGTATTTTGTATTGTATTGTATTGTAGATTGGTAGTTGTAAACCACTCACCCTACACACAGAGACGCAATTTGTTAACAATTTCAAGGTGTTCAGGGCACATCCATTGAATTATATCAATTATTAAAGCCCCTACAGGTTTCTCAAACTGCGGTCAGAAGCGTGATTACACCCCTAGCCCCCACCCCGTGGTAGGTCAGGTTTGGTAAGTTTATAACCTAACGACGTTAGATTATTATTTGACGGTATTTACAATTTTACTGTGACATATCTTGATATCTTATATTTAAAATTCTCGTGTCACAGTGTTAGTTACCTTATTCCTCCGAAACGGCTTTACTGACTTTTACCAAATTTTAAATACATATATATATTCTGGTCTAAGAATCGGATCCTATCTATATCATACCCCTAAGTGTTATCACTTAGGGTTGTTCACCTCAAACATTTTTTTTAAATTTTTGGACAATTTTTTTGTTATTTTTTTTATAATGTGGCATTAAAAAATACATACAACCCTACATTTTTGCCCTTGTATCACCAACCCCTATTTTTTAATAGCCATTTTAGTAATTTAATCATTTTTCGTCTCGCTCGATAACTGATCAATTATCGTTTATCACTAGAAATCACTAGAAATTACCTAGAAATAATTTATATAGGAAAACAACGTTTGCCGGATCAGCTAGTTTTTAAATAAATTACAAGTCACGTGGTTTGTCCGCGATGGACTCCTAACTATGAGTACTTAACCGATTTTAATAAAATTTGGACACCGTGTGCAGTTTCATCCAACTTGAGAGGATAGTTTTTATTTAATAATGATCTTTATATTACAACTAGTGGCACATTCCGGCTGCGCTGAGATATTGTCATTTAATGACTATTAATCGAAATAAAAACTATCCTATCTCTCAAGTTGGACCAGACTGCTCGCGGTGTGCTATATAATTTAATTTAAAATCGGTTAAGTAGTTTAGGAATCCATCGCGGACAAACATCGTGACAGGAGATTTATATATATTAAGAAGATATCCGAGCGTCGTCGAAACGGACCGCTACTATATTTATATTTAAAACAAAACTAAATTACAATAAAAACTACATTACACCATAAACCTAACTAACTGCTTACACTAAGCATATTGAGAGGTCTTCAGCGGTCAATGGCTCCATGGACAATTCAGATTGATTATCTCTAGACAGTCAATAAATGTATGTACATATATATACTCGTATATACTTTACCTGTATCTCAACCCATCTGCATAATACCGGGAACTGGTACAATTAATTAAACCATTTCCACGAATCATAATATTGGTAACTGGTATTATAAATTAAAACATTTCCACGAAACATGACCTTAACTATAATAATTTACAGTAAGAAGTAAGCTGTGAATTGACACACCAAACTGATGTCCGGTTTACATTATTCCAGTCGCTGGACTGGAAAACCGGGCATATAGCAAAATATTTATAAATCACGGCACATCGAAACTCAATTTCATTCGCTGTCACTACATAGACGATCAAACAGATTTCAACTGGAAACAGAAAATAAAATCCTGTGGACCAGTCTATCATTTTTATTTTGCTTCGAAATACCGAATTCGTAAACAAATATATTGAACTGCATTAATTGCGTTCGCGGTTTTTTCAGAGGCAAAACCAATAACAATCCACTTCCCAGTCCGTCTGCTGATTTTTTTAAATGAAGTCGCTTTTTAGAGCTTACATTTTTTTTTATAATATATCGTCTGCCTTGGACGAAATAATTATTTAAGTAAGTTTTGTTTAATTATTAGGTCTGTGGAGCTTCGTCATCAGTACGATTCCGTAATAGACGGGATCCCGACCGTCCATTTTTCTTCCAACGAGTGGTTCCTGGACAATCAGGAGGGTTGCTTCTGTCTCAACGTTACTGAAGGCATCAATAGAGAGGATGGCTGTCTTCTGCCGGGCGCTATGGAGCTCTATACGTGTGTCGGTAAGTAATCATTTTCATTGGCTTCTTAGAAATCCGCCTAAAGGAATCTTAGTTCAAACGGAGGATTTGCATGTGCCTAAATGTTTTATGATAGATAAAAGCTATCGACTATCGTGTTTGTAAAGTTATTTTTATGAGATGAGGAAGATATGTCGATACCAGAAGTATCAATTAATGTAAGGGACAAAACACGGTTTTTCAGGAGAGCCAAAAAACGATATTATTTTTAAAAATCTGTCCATAACTTTTTACTGTCTGCTCCAATTTTAATTGTGTCTAGAGCAAAGTTTCTTAGAATTACTTCTTCTTTCATGCTTTAAACGAAAAATTTAGGAATACCCAGCGGTTTAAAATATAGCATGTCCCTTACATTAAAAAAATATGTTTAGTTGTGCCTTACGTTACTAATATTGTATGTGTAAGCCGTCAAGCATATTGTAAGCAGCAAGAGCATTAGAAAATTAACCGTAATTCTATTGTAAAGGACTTTTAGAGTGTTGCAGTTTGATGTAACCATAGATTATCTACTAAATTTATGGTATTTTAACACCATGAAAATAGGTTTTTTGCATGATTAATGGTAGTTTCAGAATCGGAATGTCTTAATTAAGTAATTAATGTACTGGAAACGAACGACAGATCAACTATCAGAAAATATGAATTGTCTGAAAGATGAATGAATAAAATAATGTGAATGAAATGAATATTAATATAAGAAATAAAAATGATTATATGAATAAATAATTAGTTATGGGCAGACAAGTTATGACGATAACTACTATACCTAAGTTAATTGAACTATTTTAATGGTGAAATTGAAATGGTTGGAATAACTTTTTCTATTTGGTATTTTATTTTTTCATCAGCTGTCATCACATCTTCATCGTCGTCAGTTTTTCTGAGGGTATCTTTAACTGGCGATTTATCCGGAAGGTTCATATAATTATATTGATTCACCATGAAATCTTTTTGGTAATATACCGGCGTCACACAATTTTATCAGGTCATTTTATTTTGGAATGGAAATTCGTAGCCTCTCTTTATATAGAGATGGCAAATTGTTCCTTTGACTTATGTATATATTACTAGTACTTTCAGCTGTAAATTAATTTTGGTTGCTTATATAATTTGTTATTATATAATGTTGTAATTTTACCACTAACAGCACTTCTTTTTTTTGCCAATCCTCTTGCGCTAAAATTCTTTGCAGGTAATTTTTAGGGATTTCTATGTCGTAAGTATCACCAGTCTATAACTTTGTATTTTTAACTAAAATTTTCGTCAAAGCATTTTTCTAAATGTGCATACCCTTATGTTTTTAAGATAATCATTCTTATAACTCTAATCATTAATTAAAGTAAGGGACATCATGTTATTTACATCGACTGATTTGAGGTTTAAGGTAAGGGTGTAATTTATTTAACCCTGGGACTTACTTTATTTTTCAGGGGTAAAAAATGTAAATGTCTGTTACATCACTTTTTCTGTCATAAATCGTTTTCCGCAGGCCAAAAAATTTTACTGTAAGGGATTTTTTTTTAACGATAGAATTTTTTCAATAATACCAATCGATAGAGCAGAAAATTCTGAATACAATGATATATATAACTCATTTTCGCCAAAATGTCCCTTACGTTAATTGATACTTCTGGTATCGATGTGTCTGATTGCGCGAAAAGATTTTTTTTTAAATTAAAATTAATGGTAATAAGACAACAGCTATCTACTATTTTGTTCGTATAGTTTTTATATATGATAGAGTGATGAGATGAGCAGGATATGTGCCTGATGGTGCGTAACAGTTGTATAATAGACAAAAGCTATCGACTATCGTGTTCGAATATTTTTTAAAGAGGAAGGTATATTATAGAGTATTGAGATGAGCAGGACATGTCTATGATTGTAGGCAACACATAATAGCACAGTTTCACGCAGCTATTGGAACATGAAGAGTACAGATCTTTACCTAGCACTGTACTGCGCATGCCATCCAGAGATAAGATGATATATCTCTGCGCTCTGTAATTTCTCAGGAAACATTGTCCTTCAAACCGGAACACAGCGGTTTTTGCACACTACAGGCGATGTTGTGGTAATTCCCCAGGTGGACACTACAAAGAGTCTTACACCATTAATAAACTGATAGAATAGTGTACTAATAGTGTCGTAATCGTAGTGTAAACGCTAGAAAATGTTCGATAAATATAATTTATTTTTTCCTCTAACGGATAAGACCTGTTCTGGTTTTTATGAAGTGTTAATTTTCTTATTTCACTTACTGATTGTAAATCTAATTAAGTAACAATTATTTTCTAAAAATTATATCGTCTGTTTCCGGCATCTGAATACATTTTTTAAAAATATATTAAAATAGACATACATTTAGTCTATTTAAAACATAGTACAAATATGTACAAAGTACTAGCGGCTTCGCTCGTGTAATTTCATATACTAAACTAATCATTTCCAATAAAGAAATTGCGACCATAAATTGAGCTATAAACTAATATCCTATGCATCTCCCAAGTTGGATCAAAGTACACATAAATCCCAAGTTCCGTGAATATCTGTTGACTTGGTGCAGAGTTCATTGGAATATGAGATATGTAAACATGAATTTACTAAACAAACACTTCGTCGTGGCTGCAGCGTGGCAGGGTTCGATAAACGCTGGAAGGTTTCCCCTCTGGATCGGTAGACTTAACACTAATTGTTATTTGCCTGTGGGCAGAGCACAGTCTATTAAATTTATTTATACTGTGGGCAGAGTGAGTGTCAGCTCTGGGATTCCCCAAGGCGAGGAACAAACGCTTCAAAAGGATTATACCTAAGTGCTGCTTTAACCGCGTTGAGAACTCTATGGTAGAGGAAAACCTTATTGACTGGCGTTACCGACTGGCGCTCGGATATTGTCATTTAAAGACTATTTATTAATCGAAATAAAAACTATCCTATCTCTCAAGTTGGAACAGACTGCACGGTGTGCCAATTTAATTTAAAATCGGTTAAGTAGTTTAGGAATCCATCGCGGACAAACATCGTGACAGGAGATTTATATATATTAAGAATACGATAAGTTAATATTAGTGGACAATTCACACACAACACCATCTGACTGGGGTCAGCTAAGCAAAGCTTGTACTATGGCGGCCAGATAGCTGATATAATACTTAAATAAATTTAAATACTTACTTATTATACATAGAAACACCCAGACACAGTACAAATATTTGAATTCATCACACAAATATTTGCACTGGTTGGGAATCGAAACCATGACCCTCGGCTTCGCAAGCAGAGTTACTACCCACTAAGCCACGAGGCCAGCCTAAGTGAATGAGTGAAACCTTGTGAATTCGCGTCACCTGTAGGTAATCACAGTATATCTGTAGTGAAACATTAGTACTTTTTAATACTAAAATTTAATTTTAAGTTATAAGTTTTCATTTCTATCTGCAGCCCTTACGACTACATTTTTTTAAGGCGACGGGTCCTAGGTCACAGGAGCTGTGAGTATATTCCCATTATAATTACTCAAACATTTACTTACATATACATTCACATAAGTCTATGCATGAACATACATACACACACATTTCAAATGACTCCATGTATCTATCTAACACGTTGTTAAATTTAATTTAGTTTTTAAATTCATTTTTATTCTTTTTTAAAAATGTATTATAACTGTACTTAGTTTCGGGAAGGCACTGTCTGTTGCAACACAGCTCGCGCTAAAGCAGCAGACAGGGGTTTTCACTTTATTTCGTTCTACTCTATGTTGCATTAATAAAAACATTTTGTATTTGTATTTATTTGTAATGTAAACTATGTTTAACGTGAAGTAAAGATTGATTTGCCTAGCAATATGCCTAGCAATTGCCTATGGGTACCTATGAGTATATTTATAGATATAATAGTTACGAAACACTAATTCGCCATACACTGCAAATCGAAAAAAAATCGAAATGCAAAACATACAATCTTATACCTTTAAACGAGCAATTCTTGTACCTATATAAATATGTATATATATATAGAATCTGAATCTCGGAAACGGCTCGACGGATTTTCATGAAATTATGTATGCAGGGGATTTCGGGGACGATAAATCGATCTAACTAGATCTAACTAATTTAAAAAAAACGCATATTATGCGCGTTTTTAGACAATGAAAAACTGTCACATTAGACATTAGAATGTGAAGGTAAATTTCGCCGCGTGACGTGACAGCATAATTAGCTCAGACGGGAAGTCGGGTCGGCTCATAGCGGTCACGAATTAGTAGCTCCGGGTTCGAATCCAGACGGGTTCTCTTTTTTTTCAATTCGTTTTTTTTAAGAAAATATATTTCTTGGAGTCTTTTATCTGTAGGTATCTAAGTATATTTAGTATTTAAACCGAGCACAGCTCGGTCACCCAGGCACTAAGCACTAAATCTACATAACTAAAAACCTAAATCTACATAAATTAACCACTAAATGTACATTACATTAGTAAATTAATAAACACAATAGACTATAATTATAAATATAGTCAAACAAAATTGTCCAAAAACACATTGTAGTTAGGCTTGAAGAATTTTTATGTCACATGTTAAAAATAACTTAACAATTTGTATTTTCGTCGTCACACTTTACACACATTCCACATTTAATATAAATAATCAGAAATCCATAAAAACTAATGAAGGTTAAAACTATTTACATTATTTATATAATAAAGTAGGTATAAAAAGTTGATACTTTCCACAACTGGATCAAAAAACAAAAAAAAGGTTTTTTATAAAATTTTCCTAGTACTCATTGTCCGGCTCAAAGTATACATGAAAAACTAAACACAAAGGGTGTAGGACATAAAATATCCTTTTAGACCATAAAGTACTAACTAATAAGATCCCACGAAGTAAATCCTACGTAGAAGGAAAGGCACTGGATCCCACGCCACAGGACCATAGTGTGGGATACACGGCACACATTAACTGTATTGATTTTGCTGAGATAAGTAGTCCTACTTACTGTGTAGGTTTTATAAAGAACTGACAACTAACCTATTTCTAGCGTAAGTATTTTCTGTATTTTATCTTAACTTTTTTTTATTTTAACTGTATTTGGTCAAGTAAACGGTTTTTTTTAAGCCAATGATCCATCCGATGTATGTTGGTTTATTTGGTTCTGGAACGGTAATTAGACTTCTGTATAATTTTGTCACTCTTTCTGGCTGTGTACTATATCTATTTATGACTATCTGACGCCTGCCAAACAAGAATGGTACCCGTGAAATTTCTATCTTATCGAAGTCATATGTGTTCCTGTGATGATTTTGCAGAAAATGTTGGTTTTGCTTTTGTAAAAAAGTGATTGAAAAGAAAAATTGTAACAGTTCTACGCGTTCCAAATGAGGTAAAAAATATTGTCGAAGAAAATGTTATGTTTGATTCAAGTTTTACTCTATTTAGTATATATGTTAGATATGTATAACCTGCAAAAAAAGATTTCATAGGCGAAGGAAACGGCTTAGGAACGAATTAGAACGATTTTGTGTTAGTATGGTTCTGTACGCTTTGTATTTTGTGTTAGTTTGGTTCTGTACGCTTTGTATTTTTCTGTAGTGGTAGGGGTTTTTCAGAGTCCGTCTAGGGAAGTACCACACATTTACCAGCTATTTTGCCGCCAAGTAGTAGTGCGCAAACATTGATGTGTCCCGGTTTGAAGAGCAATGTTTCCAGATAAATTACTGGGCTACGAGATGAAACACCGGATGACGAGAGCAATGCGGTGCTAGGTTATGATTTGGTTCATGCTCCAATAGATGCGTGTCACTGTGCTGTTATGGGCAGGCATGTCGCTTACCATTTTGTCACTCTATAACTCTATATCATTAAAAAAACTATTGTTGGGGATTCTGGGCCGTCCATTTTTTACAAGAGAGATTTACGTCAGCGAATCCCGCAGGTTCTCTAAAGATGTCTGTGTTGCATTGTGTTTTAACCCCACGATGTTTCCCTTTCATTTTCCTTCAAAACAGGTGGTTAATAACGAATTCGTATATCGGGACTTACAAAAATGCAAGTGGGGTTCAAATATACTATGACTTCACTTGATGATAGTGAAATCGGACGTATTTAAGCCATGACTATCATAACTTTTACGGTTGAATTTTAGTAAGTAATATTTTGAGTAGGTACCTACATTTTACTTGAATGTAGAAATAGATTTTATTAGTTCGTGCTATTTCATTTACAACGAGTCGATTTGAATAACATTTGCCGTTTTCGAGGAAAATAAAAATAAAACGAAATTGATTTCATCTTATATTTTATTTTAACCTAACATAGGATCAATGAGGACTTCTTGGCACGTTATTTCTACCGGTCTACCCATTCTACTATTTCAGGTTTGTTTGAGTTTTTGTAAATAACAAAATAATAACAAGATTTTTTAAATCTAATTTTACCCGATTTTACCCGATTAAAACGATCGAATGTGTAAAGAAAAATGTGGATTTGACAAGTATAAAAAACTTTATCTTTTACTTTGAAGTCTTTGTGCAAACGTAACGTAGGTAAATAAATAATACGACCAAATCATTTTTATTTGTTATAGATACATAAAATGTGCCGCGTTTTTATTTTTGCGAGTCCCTGCAAAAAATGTACCTACGGGTCAAAATGTTAAATTTCTGGGGTTTGAAACAAATAAATTGCCATAAAACGTGAAATTTATTTTCGAGTTTTAAAACATATGATAACATAAGTTGTTTTAAGATTGAATGTTTTATCGACATTTTCGCTAATAACGTAATACGTTAATTTTAAAACGTAGTATTATGATTTTAAATCTGCATGATCTACCACCTTGACCCTATTTCTATTAGATCGCTAAAAAAAGTGGTATGTATAGATTCGAACTTGCAAATTCGAATCTTTGGAACGTCAACCATGAATCGATACCACTTTTTCTAGCAATCTAATAGAACTCTAATAGAATTGACTCCATTTTCGCAATAAAAACGTCTAGGCTTTGGAATGCGTTGCCTGAGAGGGTTTTGCCCGATGGTAACAATCTTGGGTTTTTTCAAATCTTAGAGTGATCTTCTAAGTGAACATGCTCCAGCGCATCGTCGTTTAACATCAGGTGAGATAGCAGTGGAATAAACCTATAATTAATTTTAAAAAACTTAATATATTTACAGACTAGTGTAAAAAAATATTTATTTCGGTGTTTAAAAAATATGTATGCTTATAATTATTATGTGATAATTGGTTTTACATATTATTATTTATTTCAAATCTTTATCCCACCAAAAACATTCTGTAAAAAACTGGCCAAGTCTCGATGAAGCTGCATATTTATCTCTAAAAAGTAATGAAATCTAGACAAAGCCGTGCCAAGTCTAAGGTTCCTTACTGCGATTTCTTTATTGTTATAGTTAATGTTGTGTGAATTGGCCGTTGAAGGGTACACAAGGGTACAAAACCAGGTGCTCCATGACACCATTGCACCAATCTGTCGCCAGAACCGCTACCATTGACGCTGGAAAATGGCCACTTGGAAAACGTTCGATTCAATAACCAGTCAATTGTTTTTGTTTTACTATTTACCTAAATTGTGTGTATCATATATGGTGTGAACAATAAAGAATTTCAATAATACTTATGTGTAGGCGAGCCGGAAACAAACAGTTTAAAAAAATATTTCCAGTCTAGACGGACTTCTATTCATTGATAGAAGTCCGTCTGTACAGCAGATGACCGTCTGTACCGTCTGCAGAAGTCAGCATTCGATGCTGAATGCAGGTGCTTGCTGTTGATTAACAACAGCCTATTAAGAGACACTAGCGTCCAATTACCAATACCAGTATAGGGTATTATCTCGCTTAACAAACATAAGTAGTTACAATAGATACAACATAACGTGTAAACAAAATTGACTTGTATCCACTTACGGGCTAACATATAAAGAATGTTCAACGGCCAAGTCACACAACATTAACTATAATAATAAAGAAATCGCAGTAAGGAACCTTAGACTTGGCACGGCTTTGTCTAGATTTCATTACTTTTTAGAGATAAATATGCAGCTTCATCGAGACTTGGCTAGTTTTTTACAGAATAATTTTGTGGGATTTGGTGGGATTTCACTTCTTTTTGTAGAAACGTGGACTTATTGATTTATTATATTAGATGTATTATTTGACACATATTCTTTTTTCCGGTTCTGATTCTTGTACAGTAGCTACAGTTTTTCGTTTTGCCCATTCGCGTTCATTAAGTAAGTAAGTAAGTAAGTGGACTCTCCATAATAGGCAAAGAACTTTAGAAGATTGGAAGAAGACTGCAAATACATAAAAGCCAGTCTAGCTTAATCCAGAGTTTTCCTTTAATTTTATTTATATACATATATGCGTATTAAAATTTGGACTCTGACCATACATTATATTGTTACCCTAACTTTACAAATCTTTCTTTTCTTATTTTCCGGTTCTGGTTCTTGTACGGTAGCAACAGTTTTTCGTATTGCTCATTCGCGTTCATTATTTAAGTAGATTCTCCATAATAGGCAAAGAACTTTAGAAGATTGGAAGAAGCTTGCAAATAAATAAAGGCCAGTCTAGCCTTATCCAGAGTTTTACTTTAATTTTATTTATATGCGTATTAAAAGCAGAAACGGAGGCATTCGCCCAGTAGTGGGAAGCAATAGGCTAGATTAAATTAGAAGATGTGTCACACTACGCTGGATTTTTGCAATGACA
Source organism: Ectropis crepuscularia (assembly GCA_963693475.1). Taxonomy (NCBI): domain Eukaryota; kingdom Metazoa; phylum Arthropoda; class Insecta; order Lepidoptera; family Geometridae; genus Ectropis; species Ectropis crepuscularia. The sequence goes on from OY856338.1 coordinate 24,846,127, forward strand.
GTCGATGGGGTATTACTATATCTCTTATACAGCTGAGACAAGCTGAGGGTTCTTCATCAGATACTTCAGACCTTCGATTTTTGACATCAAATGAAGAGACAAACAAAGTTGAATTGAATATTTTTTGTAAAGGCGTGTTTTCAAATAACCAGGTATACCACCAGGTACTCCAGATTTTCGATATTCCTAGTTTTTATAGTTTTCTCTTTATGTGGCCATTAAACCCTAAGTCTGTACCAAATTTCAGCTCTCTGAGTTTACGGGAAGTACTAGTTCTATTTTGATGATCATGAGTGAGTGAATGAGTGTCGTAAATGCGAAACTTTGCGTTCGCTTAACTTCGGAACTAAATGACGTACAGACTTGAAATTTTGGATTTTAAATACGTGATTATAGATTACTAGATGACGAAAATTTCAGCGTTCTGGTCTTATCCAGAGGTTCTCAAATAGGGGCCTGAAAATGCGACGAAATGGTTCCAGTAAAGGATGGTACGGCAGTGTTTGCTTCGCGCTCGACTTGGCGGGGGCACTGCCGTGCCCCCAGAACATGGACATGAAAATTTTACCAGAAAACTGCGTATTTGTTTATGGTATTGTATTGTTTTGACATTGTGTAATTAATACAATTTACTAGACAAACATCTGTGTGATGTTTAGCTTTGTCGGCTCTGATGGCGGTGAAACGAAATCCTATCAAAACATTATTTTGTTTTTAATAGTGGTAGGACTCTTAGCAGAGTCTGCCTGGGGAAGTAGGTACCACACCTTTTCCTGTTATTCTACTGCCAAGCAGTAAAGTGCAAACATTTCTGTGTTCCAGTATGCAGGGCAATGTTTCCAGAGAAATTACAGGGCTATACCACTTTAGGTTTCTAGATGACGAGCGCAGTGCAATGCTAGGTGATGATTTGTACTCTTCATGTTCCAATAGCAGCGTGTCAATGTGCTGTTTTGTGGCAGGCATGTTGCTTACCACCAGGCACATGTCCTGCTCGTCTCTTCACTCTATACTATAAAAAAAATTGCTGTTGTCATTTTTTGCAAAAAAATACAAAAATGTGAGTTAGCTAAGTAAATTAGGTTTTTATCCCAAACAGGATAACACATATTCATAAAACCGAATTTACACAAGAATCGCATTCTCATAAATTTCCTAAAACCTTTTGTTACCTACCTTTAGCCCGAGTTCGCATTTTATAAACTTGAAAACGACTGTAAAAATATGCACCGCGATATGTCGAGAATGCGAAGCGTTATGCACTTGACATACTAATGCAGAAAACATGTTGGTTACAGCGAAGCAATATAAATTCGAGCTACCAGGCTGTCTGTCTGTACGTGATCAAACACTTTAATATTTCATTCGAAACATCACACTAGGATTTTTGGATTCCGGTATATTTATCAGGTTTTATGTTGGTAAATGGTGAGTGCATGGAATAGCGATACCTACCTAGTATTTCGATGGAGTTTCATGCGCCTTGTTCACGAGTAAACTGATGAATGGAAATAGAGCAGTGCAGTGCTAGGTAATGATTTGGACTCTTCGTGTTCCAATAGCTGCGCGACGCTGTGCTGTTATGGGCAGCCGTGTTGCTTACCATGAGGCACATGCCCTGCTCGTCCCGTCACTTTTTAGCTCTATACCACAAACAAAAAAAAAGTTAACACGTAAGACGCATCGAAATATCGGGGTTTTGCTTCACCAAATAGCATAAGTAGCCCAATAATGTTCCTACTGCTGGGACTCGGACTTTCTCTCACAAGGAGAGAGTCAAGGCCATAGTCCACTACGCTGGTCCAGTGCGGGTTGGTGGCTCCACCATAAAACCTCGTTAAATGTCCTGAAATTAATAATCATCAACATCATCAACAGCCCACTAAACGTTCCCACTGCTGGGACTCGGGGCCTTCTCTCGCAAGGGGAGAGTTAAGGCCATAATCCAACCACGCTGGCCCAGTGCGGGTTGGCAGATGACACATGATTTCGAAAGATTCTAGGTACATGTCGGTTTCCTCACGATGTTTTCCTTCACCGTTTTAAGTTAGCAGCATTACGCACATGACTTCGAAAAGACAGTGGTGCGTGTGGGGTTTGAACCCGGGGTCTCCGGATCGGCAGCCGCCGTTCTCCCGACTAGACCACCGTAACTTAAATAAATTTTAATAATTAACTGAAATTAATAATACTAATCTACTACTAATAATACTAGTGTAGAGAACAACCTTGATAGCATAAAACAATGTTTCATCGAAATATCATCCCATTGTACCTATAATACAATAATTCATCGAAATATAAGATCACGATCTTAAAAACCGAAAAATAAAATTTGATTCCATAAAAATACAAAAGATTGACACGAGATGCACTGATGGCTGAACTAAAAGGTACCTAAAAAAAAAGAAATATGTTTTATTGCTCACTAGCAGCACCTCGCGGTTTCCTCCGTGTGGTTCTCGTTCTCTGTTATTTTCTCAGGATGGAAAGTAGCATATCTATATGTTATTCCAGACTATAATCTATCTGGGTCCCAAATTTATGGCCATCTTCCAGCTCCATCGGCGGACCCTGCTTACTACATATATAACACCAAAGTACTCGTCTACATGAATCAAAGGAACCCGAACTCGATGGGGTTGTGTAGTTAATTCCTGAGTTCCTATGGCCGTCTTAAAATGGATAGAATTCAGTAATTAAGCTTATAAAAAAAAGTTATGCAAAATTTTATTTCGATTTAATAATTAGAATTGAGCCAAATTTAACTAGCAAGATTACATAACAGACATCCGTATTCCTCGTACAAATGTTCGTACTCGGTAGGAATCGAACGTACGGCTCTGTGAGAGCTCAGTAGAGCCACAACCGATTGAGCCAGAGATTATTCTTAAAAATTGACATCAATGTCCTTGATTTATTGTCAATATCATGTAATCATGTAATCATAAGCTATACAATTTGAAACAATATCATGTGTTATTTTATCTAACAAGATGTGTTAATTAAGAGAATATATCTCACGGAGAATATTGTTTAGATTTCTCAACACACTCCGTGATATCTCGTTATCTCCGTGCTATTTTCCAGTACGTTTCCAGATGAACTGAGCAACGTCTGAAATCATTAGATGCGCTTGTAGTGCGATCTCTTTGCAATTAACGAGAAAGCTTGGATAAACTTCGACCTTTCTACAAAATAAACAAATAGTTTACGATGCTTCAGTTGAAAGAAGATATTCAGTATATACCTTTTCTCAGAAATGATACTTTATCATTAATTAAGGAGCTATTATTGCTTTAGCTATTGGAGAACCGGATTAAGTGCTGTTTATACTTTTGCCTTTCGTAATAAGAAGCTATGGTAGAGATTATCCATCTGAGTTTATTACCCGAAAGGTACATTCTAAAATGTAAAACTTCCTTTTAGTAAAACGTGATGGGTACCTACGTTCCATCAGGCAGTAGGCGGACCCAAACCCCATTCCTACCCCAAGTCCTATTACTAATGCAACATTTTGCATTAGTTATAGGACTTGGTATTTCAGTTGCAGGAAAAATAAATAATTATTAATTAATTTAATTATGTTTTTACCGAAAAAGTATGGTTTATAGGGTTCCGTTTAAAAACATGGATAAACCTTAATGATGAAAAAACATTAAAAACTTTTACAAAAGCTGATGTCTATATCCGAGATCTTTTAGCGTTAAGGCCGCCGATTGTAACACTAAGTCTTTAGTGTTTGTTTTTCTTTTACTGTATTGTTTTGTTTTGGTGTGTACAACAAAGAGTATCTCAGAATGACGTGCGAAGTGCAATGCTATTTAGTGGTCTGAGCTACAAACGGCGTTGCACTGTCCTGCTATGTTCAGAACCGTGCAACGCTGTTACGTAGCGTAACGTAAAGGCAGGGAAAAAACAAGAATAAACTTTAAAACTAGTACGACAAGTTGGTGACCTTATCGCTAAAAGTGATCTAAGCACAACAAAGCTGGACACATATTAGCGTTATCTGCTAAAATTATTGTCTTTAAATACCTACCACAATTTACTTACCTTTTTTTTTTTTTTTTTTTTTTTTTATGTGGGGGAAATACATTTACGTATCCCCACCATGCAGGGACATGGTGAGGTATGTCGGGCTCGACACCAGACATGGTGCCCCTACCGACTAAAACCCCCACAGATTTCTTCTTCATGGCCAGGGGTCAGGGTCGCGGGGTCACTTATCGCACTCCCGTCAACGACCCTGACCCTTGCCAACGCCCTTGCGGACCCGCCTCGCGGGGGGGCGTCACTACCCCCGCATTAGGCTCCAACGACGCGCCAGAAATCAGTGGCGCGTCACCTCCTCGAAGACCTATCCCTAGATGGGGTGCCGGACGGCCCTAAACGTCCGACACCCCAGGCTTTCCGCTGGAGACGGGTCGCGAGCCCAGAGGGTCGACTCTCTGGGCTCGCCCCCGTGTCCGCTTCCGCCTCAGTGGAGGAGCGCTATTGCTCGCTCCTCCAACTCATAGATCCTCTCACTGCCGAGAAACATTTCACCTCACCTCTCACGGCAATGATGATCGGCAGCAAGAGATCCGCCCTCAACACCGCGGCTAGGGATAGCCGCAGTTCCACCTTATTGGCCGCTTTGCAGCCCTTGTCCTTCCACTGAGCACTCTGCTAATCAGAGTCCTCGTGGAGGACCCTCATCTGGAAGACTTAGGAATTTTACTTGGCCGATACATCAGCCGAGTAACCTTCCCAAGTCTTCTAGTCCCTCTCCCCAACCTCTACACGCACTGCTCAAGGTGGTGAGGAGCGCGTGTGGAAGTTCCCAGCTTCGGCCGGGATTTGCCATCACACAACAAGATGCCACCGAGGCAAGTTGTTGTGTGATGCCCAGGGTGCACCACGTGGAGGTTCCCGAGCCACGCACCCCACAATTTACTTACCTAGTTTAACCTATCGATACATTGAGAAGTTAAAAAAACATGTTGGTTTCTAGCTCTTGGCTGGTTGCGAAAGATGAAACTAATCATTCTAATATGAAATATAACCTATTGTTTGAGCTAGTAGCGTTAGATGTTTGCACTACCATAAATAAACGTAATTGACTTTAATTACTACTTGCTGCGCCCAGTAATATTGTATAATTTGCTGTATACATAAATCCATAGTTGTATAATACCTAGGCTTAGCTTGTATTCTCAGTAAGAGAATTTAAATCAATTGAGATTAATATCATAGCATTTATAAAGAAAAACTACTTTATTATACTGTTTTAATATAAACTAGTTGTCGCAAAGTTCACCATAAAGCAATATTATTCTATTCTCAATACAGCAACAGACTTAAACAAATTTGAAAAAAATAATTATAGGTAAGCGTGTGTGTCAAATACATTGTACCTACTCAGACAAATTATTTAGGATACTCTAAGCAACGGTAGTGTGTGATGTTTTTTATTGACTTAACGTATTTATTATGGAAAATTAAAAAGAAAAAGCAATTTGCACTCTTTATCTATAAAAATAATTAAAATGTGTGCGTAATTTATGTGTGTGTGCGTAAATGTGTGCGGGGATATTCTAGCGTACGTCACTCACATCTGGAGTGAAGCTATCGAGAAACACGGGGAAGCACTTGCAGTCTCCCTGGATATTTCGAAGGCTTTCGACAGGGTTTGGCATGATGGCCTTATAAGCAAGCTTTCTAGTTATGGTTTGTCTCCTGGGTTTATTGCGTGGATATCGGACTTTTTGAGGGATCGATCCATACGAGTCGTCATTGATGGCTGCTCGTCGGATCAAATGGCTATCAATGCCGGAGTCCCTCAAGGGTCGGTACTCTCTGCGACGCTCTTCCTGCTACATATAAACGATCTGTTGAAGCCCGGTATCTTTGGGTACGCAGATGATAGCACCGTTGTAGAGAGTTACATATCTAGTGCGAGAGCCAGTGGGCAGCAAACTCAGGTACTAAGAGAGAGTCTGATCGAGCGTTTGAGCTTGACCCTTCAGGCGGTGTCTACATGGGGCGATGCCAATCTGGTCAAGTTCAACGAGAGTAAGACGCAGGCGTGTCTGTTCTCCGCAAAAAGGAGTCCATTCCAACTGACTCCAACTTTTAGAGGTGTATCCGTGCCGATTTCTGACCGTCTTGAGCTTTTGGGCGTTACATTGACATCTACGCTCAACTTTGGTTCGTATATCGAGTCCAAGGCTAAATTAGCTGCCAAAAAGCTAGGTGTCCTCTCAAAAGTGCGAAGGTACTTCAAGTCTGAGCAGTTGCTCACGTTATATCAAGCACAAATTCGTTCTTGTATGGAGTACTGTTCGCATCTTTGGGATGGTTCGGCTAAGTATCAGCTGGAGGCCTTGGAATCGATTGAGAGACGTGCCAAAAGGCTCATAGGCAGCGACACTCTTGTGCGAAAAAGACTACAAAGTCTTGAACATCGCCGAAAAGTTGCTAGCCTTTCAGTTTTTTATCGGATACACTTCGGAGAGTGTGCGACTGATTTACATGATCTAATACCACCTTGCCCTTTTTTCTATCGGAATGCTCGTAGCTCGAAAAAGCGACATCGTTTCATGGTTGATGTTCCAAAGACACGAACGAAGAGATTTGACTCTACCTTTGTGATAAGAACGTCTAGGCTGTGGAATGCGTTGCCTGAGTGGGTTTTCCCTGTTGGTTACAATCTTTGTGTCTTCAAATCGAGAGTGAATCGGTTTCTTCTAGGTAAACACGCCCCATCGTAGATCGCATCGTCGCTTAACATCAGGCGAGATGGCGGTCAAGTGTAAGCCTATAAAAGTTAAAAAAAAAAAAAAAAAAAAAAAATTTATTACTCGTCCGTCCGCGGAATTTACGTAAAAGTGGGTACAAAGTTTTTGCTACATTAATATGTATTTAAACTCTTAAACTATTTATAACTATATATAACTTCATTGATAACAATAATAAACTACGGAACCCACGGTGGAAGAGTCTGACTTTCTCTTGGTACCGCTTGATATTTTTATGGTAAACGAAAACTCGAACTTTTGTATAGTGTTTTAAATTCAGTATGATAAGTAATATATGGAGATAATTGATGTAAGGAAGTCATGTTATTAGAGTCAGTACCTGGGTGACCGAGCTTTGCTCGGTTTAAATACAAAATATACTTAGATACCTACAGATAAAAGACTCCAATTAGGTAAGAGGGTTTCACAAAAAAAATAAAACTTGAAAAAAAAGAGGTGTCGTCTGGATTTGAACCCGGATCTATTAATTCGTGACCGCCCGACTTCCCGCCTGAGCTATTATACTGTCACGTCACCTGTCGAAATTTACCTTCCCATTCTAATGTCCAATGTGACAGTTATTCGTTGTCTAAAAACGCGAAATAAATTACGTTTTAAAAAAATAAAACCTAGCTTGATCGATTTATCGTCCCCGAAACCTCACACAAGCACACATAATTTCATGAAAATCGTACCAGCCGTTTCCGAGATTCAGATTCTATATATATATACTTACTAGCTGTTACCCGCGCCTTCGTCCACGCGAAATAAATACTAAGGTAACTCAGGCAGTACCTATTTTTATACCCAGACACATTTACGGTTACTAAAAACAGCTTATAATAAAATAATTTCATCAAAATTGGTTCAGTTGTTTAGGTGTGAAAGCGTAAGAGACATTCGTCCCCTATTTCAACTCCAATTTCATCCCCATTCAGTTCGAAATTACAAAATTGCTAGAACAAACATTTATTGGCTTTGTGTTCTTTAAACAGAGTTTCATGGTTTTATCTTCAACGATTGGAAGCTTCCATGTATACTTTCATCCCCCATTTCAATCCCAATTTCATCCCTATACAGTTCGATATTACAAAATTGCTAGAACAAATAATATTCGTTTGCTTCGTGTCAAGTATCTATATTCAGAGTTTCATGGTTTTATCTTCAACGGTTGAGATCTTCCATGTTGACATTCTTCCCCCATTTCAACCTCAATTTAACCCCCGTACAGTTCGAAATTACGAAATTAATAGAACAAACATTAGTTTGCTTCGTGTCAAGTGTCTATTTACAGAGTTTCATGGTTTTATCTTCAACGGTTGGGAACTTCCATATTGACATATTCATCCCCCTTTGCAACCCCAATTTTACCCCCGTACAGTTCGAAATTACAAAATTGCTAGAACAAACATTCGTTTGCTTCGTGTCAAGTGGCTATATTCAGAGTTTCATGGTTTTATCTTCAACGGTTCGGAACTTCCATAAATATTGACATTCATCCCCCATTTCAACCCCAATTTCACCCTCGTACAGTTCAAAATTACAAAATTGATAGAACAAACATTTAATTGCTTCGTATCAAGTGTCTAGATACAAAATTTGATAACTTTAAAAATCACGAATTTTCATACTAGCGTATGAAAATCCCGTACCCCTTGTTTCACCCTCTTAGGGGTTGAATTTCGCCAAACCCCGTCTTAGCGAGTACCTACGTGCTAAAAGGGACCTCCATGTAAAATTTCAGATTCCTAGCATTTGTAGTTTCTGAGATTTCCTTGATGAGTGACCTTTCGCTTTTATATATGTATGTATATATAGATAATACAAAAATTGCTCGGTCAAAGCTATAAGATAGCAAGGTACTATTAAATAGGTAACATGGAAGGAGATAGGGCATTGTTCTCCCCATCTACGTCAGACACCACCGCTTAGAGAATGTAATTAAGTTTGGGGTCTGATGGTGTTGTGTGTGATGTCCACCAATATTTATTATTATTATTAATTAATAGAGTGCAGCCATTATGTAGCTGTAAAAAAATAACTATAAATAGTAGCATACAATTTGTATTGATATGATTTCTCTATACGATATACCTACCTACAATACAAAACAAATTAAATTTCTTCTCGTAGAATGATAAATTAATTGAATAAGTAGATAAAATTCGCACTGATACATGTTGTATCACTGCGTCCTGGAATCAAAATCACAAACAAGTTAAATTCTGCTCAGGCAATTTATACAATTTCCCTAGAAGCGTCGGATGTGACTTCCTTGCATGAGCACTGTGAATGGAATTGATTTTCTGAGGAATACAAATATGGAAAATTGAATTGGGATTCAAGTAAGTAAATAAAATCAAGCCTCACTACAACTTTTCTTGAAAAACTTGTACCTACTGTGTATTTAGTTCTGAGACTATTTCTCGGGAGAAATATTGTTACGTTTACATTTGAACTATAATAAATCGCAGTGGATATCAGAATCACAGTTCAAATTAAACAATTTTACAGTAGTTGCAGTATCGATTACTATTAATAGATTATAGTGATTGATTCATACGATTAGCGGATGTTTAAACGGTGTGTATATGGTAAGATTAACTGGCTTCTCGTGAATTAGGCAACGGAGGCCAGTGGCTCACCTCTTGACCCCCCGCGGAAATCAAACCTACGTATTTACATACTCGCCAGAGCCGCTCAACCCGACATTCAAACCTCTAATAACATAATCTGCACACAAAAATATACAAATACCCGCCTGACGTGACACTGATGCGATCCCTCGTAATTTATGCCCCTATAAAATATAATGTTCTCAAAAAACAAAATAAGAAACGACACCTTTAAAGAATTTACACATAAATAACAAATCGAAAATGTAATTCTATCTGGTGCGAGACTTCACAACAATATTGACCTTTACATAAATAGATAATGCCAAACCGGTCAACGCTGCCTTTGGTTTCGGCGGAATAGAAAAAGTTAAAATATTTGTAGACTATATAAAAATATAAATAGAATGTTTAGTACCACTGGCGCGAGAGTGCGGTGACGCGCACCAAGGCGACCCGGCAGCCTCGGCGCATCCCGCCGCAGGCTAGCGCTAGTGCCGCCGCAGCTCATCCTACAAACGGCCTTTACCTGCGCTCTAAAATGCTTGGAAGCCTAACCCGGAGCAATTAAGATAGTGGCAAAATACGGGCGCGGGGCGGCTCGCATCGGATGCGTCGCGACGGGAGGTTGTCGCGTAAAACAGCGTGCGCATGCGTCGGCGCGCCAAACCCACGCCGCCATGAACCGTGCCGCGTGGTGGACGTGCGCTCTGCTCGCGCTCTGCGCGCCGGCGCGCGCGCGAGTGTACGGACGTTGCGAGTTAGCCCGCGAGTTGCGCGCGCTCGGCGTTCACCCCGACCACATCTCCACGTGGGTCTGCATCGCGTACCACGAGTCCCGCTTTGATACCACCTCCAACAACCCGTACAGCGGTGACCACGGCATCTTCCAGATCAGTGAGATATACTGGTGTGGCGTCGGGAAGGCCTGTGGCCTGCCCTGCTCTGCCTTAACAGACGACGACATCGCGGATGACGTCGAGTGCGCGCTCGTCGTGCACGAAGAACACACGCGCCTCCAGGGAGACGGCTTCCTCGCGTGGGTCGTCTACCCTCAACATTGCAAGCAGTCTACAAAGAAATACCTTATCGACTGTGACGATAACCTCAAGAACGCAACTGCACCGAGCGAAGGGCGCTCTTTCAACGCTTATTCGCCGCAGTCGTACGATTCCCGATACAGACCAAAACCAGCCGGGATAACTTACTCGAATAACCTGAATGTCGGCACTTTCCTGCCTCCGTACCTGTCAGTATCCTCCATCTTCCGCGGAAGTTACGGAAAAGAGCTCGTCTACAACAAGATCAACGGCGTAGATTGGTACAACTACAAATATGATAAAGTAGACGAACTGACTCTCCCGCGACTGGCGCCGGACCAGCCCCCTGCTACGTCGACTATCATGACCACCACGACCACCACAACGTACGTCCCGCCGGTCAAACCGTGGCGATACATTGAAACGAATCAATTCCGAAAGAAAGCGCTTTCTCCTGACAAAACCTCTACAACAACAAGCATAGAAAATATTACCACCACAGAGAAAAGTATTTTTCGCTACACAACTTATAAACCATCCACTGAATTAACAACGCGTGAGTCACTTACGACCACTACAACTGATATATCACCGACGGTTAAAAGCTCTATTGATCCTTATAAATCACCGGCTACGTTTACCTCCACAATAAAACCAGTGAACATCGCAAACACTGCATATAAATCGCCTGCCTTTACAACTTCCTACGAAACCCGTACTACAAACAGACCTTCAACTATTACTTTTGGATCATCGGCGGGGTCATTAGATGATTTTGTGACGTCAGCGGCGTATGGAACTACCAGTTCTGTAACTACCAGTAAGCCGTCATTCCAAAATTTTATTTATAATATGCCAAAAACCACTGTTAAGCCGAAGGCAACGTCCACTACTGTGTTTACATTTCCTCCATGGGCTTTTAAATCACGTACACAGACTGTCTCGACAACTACTGTGAAACCATCGACGACAACGCAAAAACCAACGACTTCACTCATTAAAACATCGAGGTTCTCGTCATTCTTTACGCCAAGCACACAAAAACAATCATACACCACGACAACAAGAAAACCAACGTATCTCACTACATCAACACAAAAGACCACCGCAAAATTGACGACTCAAAAACCGTTTTCCTTCGCTGTGACTACCCAAAAGCCATTTTTCTCGTGGTCTACACCACAGAATTCGTTCATAACATCATCGACAACAAAAAAGCCTTTCATTTTCACAACGACCACGACCCCAAAATCCAATTCATTTTTCTCGACGAGTGCAAAACCGTATGTGTTTTTTACAACATCGACTACTCAAAAACCCAAATCTATTGCAAATACCACGACGCAAAGTCCCATCTTCACAACACGGACGACTGAAAGACTGCAAAGAACAAGTAGGACTACGCAAGACATATTTGATTTGTATTTAAATCCGACTAAACCGCCTCAGTTAACGCCTTTTTCATTCTCAAGTGAAAATAGTAAATATAGGATAAATATTTTTTCTGGAGGTACGACTACAGTTTTTCCTTTAGCAAAGAGTGCTAAAGAACAAAACCGCTCAAAATAGTAACTAATCGATATTGCATTCTGAATTCTCAATGTAACTGCCTATTAATAATAAAGCTAGGAGTTATAGTTATCGATCGAGCGACCCAGTGACCGCTTTCTGATTACTGTTTTTCCCACAGTAATGGTATCATAAAGGTACGAAGGTTTTGCACGTTTGATATTGATCCATTCAAATTACGACGAGTTCGTAAATTTTAACTAAAATAATGCGGACAGAAAAGGACTAGTTATAATAATCGCGCTATGTGCAATAGTTTAAGATGCGTTAAGACCACAGGTTCGATTGTTGTTCAAAACTAAGTACAAACTGCGTACTAAGTTGTTCCTAAATGACTTCGAATTTCTTGGTTGCCATAAACAAGTCAGCAAATAACTAACATAACGTGAATAAACCTTTTTTGAAATATGTGTAAAAAAAAATATATAAGTTTTTTTGTTCAACTGGTTTTATGTAAAATTATTTAATTATAGTTTGACTATAATTATTATTTTGAACAATTGACTGTCTAAACTGTTTTTAGCTTACTTAAATATAGGTTAATAAATAAATTTATAAAATTTACATGGCTGTTTTACTAAATCCCCTCACGCGTTTTACTATAACTCGCGGAATGTTGCGTACGTGCTGGCTAGATCATTTTCACATATTCATGTTATATATTCACAATAATTTACCTACATTTATATATCACAAGAAAACCCTTGAAATTTAATGTTGTTTGCTATTGTATTCATTTCTAGGTACTTTCCACACTAATGAATCCTGTCACGAAATACAAAGTTTACATCTCACACCCGTTGTAAAAAAGTTTTTGGAATTCAAAGCAAATGTTATTACGCTTTTTCACTAGTAAAGAAACACAACACTCAAATAATATTAACTTTAGCACATTCACCACAGTTTTTTTAGTAGATCATAATAAAATAAAAACTGTTTTCACATTTTCTGGTTTAAAAAAAATGTTCTTCAACATGGGACAAAATGGCGTCGGACGATCGCGACACAGAAATAAATAAAAAGCACGTGAAGGGTTAAACATCTTTAATGTATGCATATTTATTGTAGTCACATCCTTGTACGTTTATTTAAAAAACTGCACTTAACTAACTTACTTAACAATAGTAAAAATGTTCCAATATAATTATTTTATTTATTAAAGTGACAGGAAGAGCCAAACGTTCGCCTTGTAAGCAGCACTCCTGCCCAAAATAGCATAGTGCCCATCAGCTATTTGAATGCAAAGTGTTCTAAATCATAGCCTAGTACTGTACTACGATCGTCACCCAGAGATATGAGATGATTTTTTTTATTTCCGTAAAATTCTTCAAATTGACACTTAGTATTATTTGCACATTATTGTCGGGCGCTAAAATATTTTAATAACAAAGCTTTGTTAATAGAGTTAATACCCTATATAAGACGACCCTGCAAAGAGTCAAAATCCGATAAAAATAAATATATTAGGAGAATACCAATTTTTCATTACACTTTACATTTTTACTTAACTACATTTAAAATAGTAAGTGATTATTTTCTTGTAATAATACGAAACACATTTTTTGTTGATGAAACAGGTTTGCGTTTGTCGTCCATGTGATTATTACTATTACCTATTGCTATACCTATTATTACAAACGCTACAACAAAATTTTCTTCCTCAAAAACCAGTCGTTAAAGCCAATATTTTTTTATAAAGTTGACAATGTTTACTTCCAAGTTTGTTCACCGCTACTTACATAACTACTTACGTAATCGGCCAGTGAAAATTTTGATGAATAGGGTATCGCACCGGGTAAAAATACACCATTCTAATTAGTCCGTCAGCTGGATCATGGAAAAAATAAGGGACACGTATTATTTATTCCTTAAAAATATAAAAAATTGACAAAGATATATGTAGATCATTAGACTTCGAGAGTCAACGTCAAGCGAAACTTCTAAGCGCTGCGCTGTATCTTCGTCATTTTTTGTTTGTGAAACAAAAGAAAAAATACGTGTACAATATTTTTTAGCAATCTAACTAACGAACTAATTAGTTTTTTTGAGTATTGTACCCTATTGTGGTCGCGCACGGATAATATTGAGTAGACAAGTATAAACAACACAATATAAATACGCTCACACGCTACCAGCTAAGTAGGTAAAACCTACTCGACAAATCATTGCTTTAACATAAAGGTCATGGGATGTTTAATCGCGGAAATGATGCTTAGTATGTGGCAAAGTCTGCGCCACTAGTAAAGTCTTTTGGCTAAATTCTTCAATAACGCATCTATACACATAACCTACCTGGTATGAGACGGTAATACAACAGTCACGCCACGCAGAATCACACAAGTAACACGAGGACGGCACATGAGTTATCGTTTGATAATTTTTAAATAAACTTGCCACGTTTGTGACCGTCTCATCTCTAAAATCTTTTGAAATTTTGTCATAAAAAGCGAGTGTTTGGTTCTGTTCCATCATTTAAATTGTTTTCTTCTTAAAAACATTAAAGACTTGGGTATATCTCAAGATAAACTATAATTTTCAATCTCTTTTTTTCCGGTTAGATACTGATACCTAATGCGGGAACAGCACAATATTTGCCGTAATGTTGTACCACTCGTAAACATAATCTACAATGTTTATTTGTATTTAGAAAACCTTCGCATGTGTATCTTTATGAAAATAAATGATTATCTTTTTCAGATAAAATACTCTTGGGAACTCTTCATTTTCAATGCAGAAATTCCAATAGATTGCAAGCCGTGCATGACGAGTGTTCTGTATTGATCTATTCGCTGTAGGTAACCATCTCGTTAACGTATAGATGTTTTAATATATTTTTGATTGACACTGTTTAAAGCGAATTACTTCTTAAAACTGTATTTCTGAATCATCATCATCATCAGACGCAAGACGTCCACTGCTGAACAAAGGCCTCCCCCCTAGATTTCCACAACGAACGGTCCCGCGCAACCTGCAACCAGCGGTTTCCAGTGACCTTTGTGAGGTCATCTGTCCATCTAGTGGGAGGCCGTCCAACACTGCGTCTTCCGGTTCGTGGTCGCCACTCAAGAACCTTTCTTCCCCATCGGTTGTCAGTTCTTCGAGCGATTTGGCCTGCCCATTGCCACTTCAGCTTGCTTACTCTTTGAGCTATGTCGGCCACTTTCGTTATTTTGCGAATATCTTCATCACGGATTCTGTCGCGCAAAGAGACTGTGCTGTGTAACTTTGGGCTTTGTTATGAGGCCCACAGTTAAGGACCACGTCTCAGTTCCATAAGTCATCACTGGCAACACGCACTAGTTAGAGACTTTTGTCTTTAGGCATTGGGGTATTTTGGATTTTGGACTCTAAGATGTGTCGAAGTTTCCCGAACGCTGCCCATCCGAGTTGGGTCCTTCGCTGGACCTCTTTGTCGAAGTTGGATCTACCTAATTGGATCTTTTGACCCAGGTAGACGCATTCGTCAACAACTTTGAGTGTGATATTCCCAACAATAACCGGTACAGGTGAGACATGAACATTTGACGTGACCTTCGTCTTGTCCATGTTCATCTTCAAACCAACCTGTTGGGATACTCTACTGAGGTCCCTGAGCATTACACCGAGGTCCTCCAGCGACTCCGCCACAATGACTATGTCGTCGGCAAACCGAAAGTGAGTGATGCATTCACCGTTGATATTGATGCCATGTCCGTTCCAGTCCAGTAGCTTTGAAAACGTCTTCCAGCGCGGCAGTGAACAGTTTCGGCGATACAACATCTCCCTATCTCACACTTATCTGTAGCTGGATATGTTGTGTGCACCGGTCCTGTAACCGGACAGACATTGTGGCTTTGCTATAAATACACTTCAACACTTCGATATAGCGATAGTCGTTGCGATATCGCTGGAGTGACTGAAGCACTGCCCAGGTCTCGATGGAATCGAAGGCTTTCTCATAGTCCACATACGCTATACATAGTGGCCGATTATACTCCTCGGTTTTCTGTATGTATGTGGTCTATGGTACTATAGCCTTTTCGGAAACCGGCTTGTTCGGGTGGCTGAAAGTGCGTGCGTGCGAACCTGCGTGCAAGACGATTCGTGATTACCCTCGAAAACAACTTATAAACGTCTGTAGTTCTTCAACAAGGTGTTGTCACCTTTTTTGAAGAAGAGCACCACCACGCTTCTGCTCCACGCTTCTGTTGTGTTACCGTCAAGTATGACGGAGTCGAACAGCTTCTGGAGGACTTTAAGTACCGGTTTTCCACCCGCTCTGAGAAGCTCAGTCGTAATTCCGTCATCGCCAGGTGCTTTGTTGTTTTTAAGTTGTTTGAGGGCCATCCTAATCTCATACAGGCTGACTTCCGAGATATCTTTGGTAAAGTGCCGGGTCAGCTTGGCTCTGGGGTCTTTTGCCAAGCTAACGACAGGTTGTGCTTGTGTAGAGGTGTACCTATAACTGTTCATAGAACCTCTCAATCTCCTCCAAAATCTCGGGCTTCGACGAGACTACGTTACCGCTATCGGTCTTCAGTTTGGCCAGCTGACTTTGCCCAAGAGACAGATTTCTTGCGAACACTTTCGAGCCTTGTTTCCGTTTGATCGCTTCTTCAATCCACGAATTATTAAAGCAGCGCATGTCGCGTCGCACACAAGTAGAGATCCGTTTATTGAGCCGTCTGTATACCGTCATGTCGACCGAATATGAATATGATATAAGGCCTAGATCCTATATTTATTGGTGGTGGTCAGGTGTTGGATATTTCACACACAACACCAAACTAACCAAAGCTTATACTATGGCAGCCAGATAGCTGATTATAATACGTTCAAAATTGTAAATACATTCGTATTATAAATAAAACACCCAGGTACAGAATAAATATGTTTGTGTATTCATCATACAAATATTTGCACTGGGTGGGAACCAAACTCACGACCCACCGAAACTCACCTACCAAATAAAGTTCGAAGCTATATTGAAAAATATTCTTCGCTTTTGTATTAACGAAGCTCATCGAGACAATAGCAAAACTAGTCGTTGTAAGAAAACCACTTAATTAGAACGAATTTTATTTGCTGAAAATAAAATCTACACCAGAATTTGAATATCCAGATCCGACGTATTTCGATAACATTGTTAACTGACTAGCTCTCGCGAGGTAAAACGAAAATAAATAATTGATACAAATACTATCGGAAATGTACACGGATAGTAGTTGTTGAAAGTAAAGTCTGGGGCTGAAAAGCTTTCGGTATAAACTCGTTCCAGGTTGGTTTGTTTTAATATTTCGTATTTACATATAACATACATCATGTAGATATATGTCGGCTTACAAATGTTATAAATTGCATTCATTTCATTTACCACGGATTTCTTTCTCAACGGGTTACAACAGTAAATATGCCGTGATTAATGATAAAAAAGTTGATTCTGTATGATTCTTTGACACGTAGGTATTACATAAAAAACGCAGGCAAGTCAAACTCTCACAGCGAGGGTTCAGTACCAACTCAATTAATAATAAGTAACCAGTGCAAAGTTAATGCATCAATGCCGTCCGTCATTTGACCAGCTTTTCTTATTTAGGTACTGCGATATTTATTATGTCTATGCACAGAAAATTTTCTTCTTTCGTTTATATGGAAAAACAAGATGTTTTTATTATTAAACGGTTTTACTTAGCTCACCCCGTTTGTTTTATTTATTATTTATTCTTGGGTCAAATTTAGTAATTCAAATTTCACCCTCTTCCTGTCAACCGATTAATCTGAAATTTTGTATACACTTTGGATTTTGGTGACAATACAATTATGTTTATTCATTCTCATTATAAATTCAAGATGGCCGTCGCTACAAAATGGCGGATAATTTATGTTTTATTAATCCCATCACTATGGATATCAAATGAAAGGGCTCAACAAGCAGAATACAATATACTATACAAAATTGAAATCCAA
Source organism: Ectropis crepuscularia (assembly GCA_963693475.1). NCBI lineage: Eukaryota > Metazoa > Arthropoda > Insecta > Lepidoptera > Geometridae > Ectropis > Ectropis crepuscularia. The sequence goes on from OY856338.1 coordinate 24,864,079, forward strand.
GATGGCGGCCGCTACAAAATGGCGGATAACGTAGGCTTTATCAATCCCATCAACATGGGTATCAAATGAAAGGGCTCAACAAGCAGAATACAATATACTATAAAAAATTGAAATCCAAGATGGCGGTCGCTACAAAATGGCGGATAACGTAGGTTTTATCAATCCCATAAATATGGGTATCAAATGAAAGTGCTCAACCAGTAGAATACAATGTACTATATAAAATTAAAATCCAAGATGGCGGCCTCTACAAAATGGCGGATAACTTAGGTTTTATCAATCCCATCAACATGGGTATCAAATAAAAGGGCTTGACAAAAAGAATACAGTGCACTATACAACCTCAATATTTAAGATGGGCGCAGCCACTAAATGGCGTATAATAATAAGATTTAAATTTAGAAATTGAATCTGTAATTTAGGTATCTGATTAATCCAGCCTGAATCCACCACCCAAGTCAAGATTTTGTATCGTGTTGAGGACTGTGTGGCGTTAGGGTGGCTAAAAATGATAAATAAATACATAATAATAAATACATCTTATACACCCGAAAGCCATACAGTTTCCGGCTAAGTACAATTACGGGACGGCTGAAAGAAGAATGTTGCCTTTAATACTATCATCTACAATACATAATAAAATGCAGGGCAGCACTGTGGATCACGCAGTCGTATACTTAGGTGCGAAACTGTTTGAAGAAGGTCAAGCCTACGTGGCTCTTAGTAGCGTAAGATCTTTGCAGGGACTACGTATAGAGGAGTTGGACTGCAATAAACTAACGGGCAAGAAACCTTGCAATAATGAAGCGCTAAATGAATTAAACAGAATGCGAAATAAAAACTAAAACCTAGAAAATAAAAATAGGTAAAAAAACTTTTTAAGTTAAACGGTTTTATGTTAAACATACATTGCAATGTTTAAGATAAATGTACTAAAAACCAAAAAGTAATAAAATAGATACAGTTGTGGGAATTATAAACATATGCATAGACTAGACTAAAATAAAACCGTGGGGCACGTCAATTGTCTACAATCGTTGATTAAAATGTTTGTTTTGTAATGTTACACTATAATTAGGCAGTTGTTCAACCGACAACGATGGACGTGTGATAAGTAGGGCTAGAATGTGGAAACAAGCTAGCAAGCTCGATTATAAGCGAGTTTTAGGGTTTCATAGTGGTGAGCGAGTAGTACTTTTATCATATGTTTTGTCGATTAAAGACAAACTATGAGCAGTGAAACGATTCCTCGCCAGCCAGCAGTGTGAATGTCCAACGATAAACTAGTTGAAACATCTCTTTTATTTACATGTAGTGTATAACTTTTGGCATTTCCATGAGCAAGATTCACCGTCTCTGGGGGCAACTGCCTAACGACGAATTAAACGATTCTTCTATCGCACATTAAGTCGATAATTTGTAGACAATTGACGTGCCCCACGGTTATATTTTAGTCTAGTCTATGCATATGTTTATAATTCCCACGACTGTATCTATTTTATTATTTTTTGGTTTTTAGTACATTTATCTTAAACATTGCAATGTATGTTTAACATAAAACCGTTTAACTTAAAAAGTTTTTTTACCTATTTTTATTCTATTTAAGCTTCATAATTTTTCGTTGGTAATTTTTTTTATTATTAGTTAGTTTTTTTTTTAAAATAACGAATGACGAGACGACCAGGACATGTGCCTGATGATAAGCAACATGCATGCCACATAACAGCATAGTGACACGCAGCTATTGGAACATGAAGAGTCCAAATCATTACCTAGCACTGCACTGCGCTCGTCACCCAGAGATCTAAGATGTTATATCCCTAAGCCCTGTAATTTCTCTGGAAACATTGACCATCAAACCGGAACACGGTAATGTTTGCACATTAGGTACTGCTTGGCGGTAGAATAACTGGAAAAGGTGTGGTACTTCCCCAGGCGGACTTTGCCCAGAGTCCTACCACTACAAAAATACATGCTAATCTAAAAGTGATTCATACTAAATAAATATAAATATTGGTGGACAATTCACACACAACACCAGCTGACCCCAAACTAACCAAAGCTTGTGCTAACTAACCAAAGCCAAATGATGGCGGCCAGATAGCTGATATAATACTTATATAGTTTTAAATACATACTTATTATACATAGAAACACCCAGACACAATGCAAACATTTGAATTCATCACACAAATATTTGCACTGGGTGGGGATCGAACCCACGACCCTCGGTTTCGCAGGCAGAGCTACTACCCACTAAGCCACGAGGGCATCAATACTAATCTTGATTACTAGGACCCTGAGCCTTCTGCGGTAGCCCGAAATTCGTTCGTTAGTTGATACGACATTCTAACACATATTCTGTAAAAATGTGAATCTATCTCATCATCAACAGCCCACTAAATGTTCCCACTGCTGGGACTCGGGGCCTTCTCTCACAAGGAGAGAGTTCAGGCCATAATCCACCACGCTGGCCCAGTGCGGGTTGGTGGATGACACATGACTTCGAAAGATTCTAGGTACATGTCGGTTTCCTCACAATGTTTTCCTTCACCGTTTTAAGTTAGCGGCATTACGCACATGACTTCGAAAAGACAGTGGTGCGTGTGGGGTTTGAACCCGGGGTCTCCGGATCGGCAGGCGCCGTTCTCCCGACTAGACCAGCCGTAACTTGCCTGCCTAAACCTATTGCTTATTTATTTATTACAGTTTAGTAAATGTATAAACTGATAGATATCAGGGTAATAGAGTTCCGTTTTTAGACGGACCCCAAAAAAACAAAAAACGCAGTGATTTGGCAATCAATATTGAAATACGATCCAACATTGTATACTCAAGAGATAAACCAGTTTTCCTCTAAACAGCTAACAATCGTAATAAAACTAAGCAATCGATGCGGCAGTCAGTTTATTAATAACTTACCATTCAATGTGAGATATTAATATTCATAATGTGACATCCATGAAAAGTGAGTTAATTAAATGAGCGTAGAATCCTCGCATCTCCGGTTCCATAATAAATGTAGATACCTATAGTTTATAGGGTTGTGGCACGCGTTACGTTGACGTCTGATTCTAAAATACGATTGACCAACCCCGTACTTCTACAAAACAATAGGCAGTAGAAAACAATAAGCAGTAGAAGCCATCGAAGTCCAACTGCCATAGAAAGAAAAAACTTTACCTTACCTTTTACAAAAAACTTGCTTAAGAAAAGTTTTTGGCAACTTCGAAATACGAAGGGATTATACGGGTTCACTGGCGAGTCAGTTATGATAAGCGAGGACGTGATTTTTTGGCCACGAAAAAACGAATTACTTTAATTGAATACTAAGTAAACTAAACCAAAAGTTATAAAATGTATTACGCAACGCATGGAGCCTTCGTCGTGTAGGGGTGCACTACCTAGTTAGTACCTAGAGACAATTCTTTGTAAAAGACGCGCGCGCCGTTTGTTCACGTATCGGATTAAGTGATGCGTGGCACGCACCGCTTACGAAATCTAAACAATATCATTTTATCATCAGGCGAGACGGGCGGCGGTCAAATGTAAACCTACAATAGGTAAAAAAATAAAATCGGCCTCGAGAACCTCGAGGCCACTTACTTACCTAACCTCGATAAAATTTTTTTTTTTGGAAATTTATTCGAAAACTCAGCTCTTACCTATTTTTTATACAATTAGAGCGAAAATCATGTACCGAGTTCGCTCTTTCAATATCGAAGGTGACTCACTAGTCAGGGTGTATATTATTTGACGGAATGTATTTTTCCGTCGCGTCTAATGGTCCAAGATCCCAGAGCCGCCAGACGACACGTATTTTCTGATGAACGAAATGTGGACGATTGAGTAGAGTTAATACGTACTAAGAACACATGCTTGCTCGCTAACTTGCTTAGACGTCCAATTTTGAGATATGGGGTAATGCATGTACATAAGAACATTACTTACTTTACGTATTTTCTAATAACTGATTTTCACGTAGGTATGTTATACCGATATCCTTAAAAATAAGGCCCCAATACTCCCAGACACTTTCCGACGGCCGTTTTGCTTAACCGACGCTTTAAAACTTCAAAAATAATGACTTAACTTTACTTGAATTCTCATACTCTTTTTGTATATATATTCGTCAGACAACTATTTTAAAGCCTTTTCCAAAAAGACAGACCTATCTAAGGGGTCAATCATCCCTTAAACTTTTGAGACTATCCATTTTTCCGGGAAAATAAGTACCTATGCTATGTAATATTTCAGACTTTTAACTATCTGTTTCAAATGTCAAACCAATTTGTTGTAGAATAGCATATTACCTACTTTTTTTTTCTCAAAAAAGTTGCATAGTTCTTTAGGAAACAAAAAATATTAACTTTAACGTCGGAAAGCCTAAACAGATTTTGTTGAATTAAAAAAAACTATATTTTGTAGTCTGGTAATATCACATACAATACTTATTATCTCAAAAAAATGCATAATTTCGTAAGGAATTCATACTAATTATCACATTGGATCGGTTCAACGGATTGAGTTGAAATTTGTGACGCGAAATTTAGTTAAAGTAGTCAATTTCCACATGGACCATTTCAAATTCTCCGCGGACGAAGTCGCGGGTAACAGCTAGTTTGTAATAGTACACCTAAAATAATAATAATACAAAACAATTAAAGTTCGTAATATACTTTATTCTGCAATCGGACAAATATATTTTATCCGTAGACCTAGCGTCCGTCCGTAGACACGTGCGGGGGGCACGAGCGACACCCGCGCTCGGACGCCACATACTCGTTAGGCACGCACAATTTCATGTTTTACCCAGAGGGTCTACCGCCTAACTAAAACTGTACTACTTACTAGCTTTGATATTGGTCTCCTTTTTTTTTCGCTTGAAATTATAGAGACAGCAGATCAAAACAAAGTCAAAGCAGATTCAGTTAAGGTACAAGTTCGCGCTGAGACCGCGACGCGAGACCGCGACAGGAGACCGCGACCGGAGACCGCGACAGGCACTTGACACTATAGAATTGTATGGACGCCAGTTCGCGCCGCGACCGCGACAGGAGACCGAGACAGGTCGCGGTCGCGGCGCGAACTGGCGCCCATACGATTCCATAGTGTCAAGTGCCTGTCGCGGTCTCCGGTCGCGGTCTCCGGTCGCGGTCTCGCGTCGCGGTCGCGGCGCGAACCGATACCTTTAGGCGGTAGTAGGGCAGGTCTGACACAAGACACAACACCTTAACACTCTCAACATAAAATAAACGAGACATCATCCCCTTCTTTCCTCCAATTTATTACATCCCACAATACATCGCTTCTGAAGCTTGCCGTAAACGTAATGGTCATATTTTAATTGACTTTGAACTTTCTGCTTAACTATTATCATCGAGCATTTTCCGACATCAGTAACACGCAAAAAAGTTATCATATTTGTTGTCCTTATTCGAATGCAGATTAAAATCGCCCATCACTATTACCTACTGATTTGGAATTACTACACCAGTTTTCAATTATTTAAACCATGTACTCGTAAGTACTTTGTTTCACCACTACGTACCAGTAGATATAAGAAGCTGTATAAACACGAAAATCAACCCTAATTGTATACACATAAATTGCGAATCTCGAACAGGCATAAAGCGCGCAAAGTTCATCGCTCCGCCCTGTCATCCTTACAGCATGGCAGCATCTCAAAGTCTGTTAACCGGGAAGGACAGTTTCCGCATCGGTTATTAAATAATAATAATAAATAAATATTGGTGGACAATTCACACACAACACCATCTGACCCCAAACTAAGCAAAGCTTGTGTGATGGCGGCCAGATAGCTGATATAATACTTATATAGTTTTAAATACATACTTGTTATACATAGAAACACCCAGACACAGTGCAAACATTGGAATTCATCACACAAATATTTGCACTGGGTGGGGATCGAACCCACGACCCTCGGCTTCGCAGGCAGAGCTACTACCCACTAAGCCACAAGGCCAGTCTCGATTCAATAATTGATTTTTCTATCTGCTCTTGATTGATCTTCCCAGGCATACGAAAATAGACGTGCCAGGCCAAGCTAGTTTGAATTGATTATCCTCTTGTTTCGGTTATATATGCTATAGGTTTATTTTTTGTGCCTAATTAAAGGCCCGGCACAGAGATTGCTCACGGTTCGCAGGGCTGTGTTTGCTGTGTAGTGTGTACACTACACTAACAGCGCGTTGGTCCACTACGCACTACGCTTTGTGTTCGAAGCTCAATTTGGATGCAAAAATGTGGTGAATAGCAACGTGGTGTACATATCGCTTTGCGAGTTTTCAACCTAATCTAGCCTCATTTGTTTATTTGCCTTGTAAAAAAGACAATTAATTATAGTGTCACGGCGTTGATCGATTTTAATGTTTTTTTTTAAATATATTTGGTAGGTACAAGATAAAGTCGTTGCTAATATGTCTTTTCCCTGCCTTCTTCTATTAATTTATTACCACGATTTTAGTATTCATGATGTCCAATTAATTAAACCGTCGTTCATGGAAGTGAACTAATTTACATGAAGCTCCGCGTCACTAACACATCACATTCGGTATGACAGACAGAACGTTTACCGGGTTAGCTAGTAGGTAGACGAGTTTATCTATATAAGTACTAGCGGCCCGTTCCGGCTTTGCTCGGTTATTATTGTCATATAAAGACTATTTATTAATCGAAATAAAAACTATCCTATCTCTCAAGTTGGACCAGACTGCTCACGGTGTGCCAATTTAATTTAAAATCGGTTAAGTAGTTTAGGAATCCATCGCGGACAAACATCGTGACAGGAGATTTATATATATTAAGAATATTATGTTAACACTTGAAGCAAAAACTTTGAACCCCTTATTACGAAAATTGTGCGGACGCAGGAGTATGAAATTTCCGACACAAGAGGAATGTAGAATGCAATTTTTTAAAAATTATGCATAAAGACAAATCAATACAATTTTAATCAATTAAAAGACCATAACACACACTATCACGTATTGGACACACGCACACGCAAATATAATCTTTTGTATATTTAAAGGCGTGGAACAAAAACATCGTCATAATCAATTACCTATCAATACAAAGACGAGTCACCCGAGCTAAACTTTGGCAACGCGAATACTAGGTAATTGCCCTCAGCACGCTCAGTCATGCATTCTCCAGTGTCGAGGGCAATCCGTATCGCTTTTAGGTATTTTGGTTAATATATTTATGTGAACAGAACGAAAAATGACATCTTGTATTTTTAGATGTTTTAAAAAGTATCCTGCAACTGTCAGAGAGAAAAATGTTTCATTTCAGGCGTCTAATTCATTTTTAAATTATTTGTTATTTTGTTTGTGCATTCTTACGAATTAATATAGACTAATATCCCTTCCGAACCATTTATGTATTAGTTGTTTTCAAAGGTCATCAGGAATCGTCTTGTGGTTGAAACTCGTCGAGTCTTCAGACTCGACGAGTTTCAACCGCCGGAACAGGCTAGGTTTCGCAGCGGGTATAGCACCATAGACCACATCCACACTGTGCGGCAGATTGTACAGAAGACTAATGAGTACAATCAGCCCGTTTGCTTGGCGTTTGTGTACCTACTATGAGAAGGCTTTTGACTCTGTGGAAACCTGGGTAGTGATTCTAAACGCAATCAAAACGAGTCAAATACGGAATGACGACCTTTGTATCTGTCTTTCCTAACACGACCGAGAGATGAGATTCCGTGTCGGATCAATCCGGCTGATTTCCGAATCGTTAGACTGGTTTGTCCTGGAATCCCTACACCGATTGTTATGTCAAGTTGAATGGCGATATATCGGGGTGATGAGGTGTTCGTATGATGCCGCAACCATGGCAGCTTAAGTTCAGTACTCCCAGACGAAGGATATCCTCTTGCGTCGAGGAGTGAGAAAAGGGGGCTTATCTCCCTAAAATTGTTCTCAAACGCATTGAAGGATATGTTCAAGACGCTGGACAGGACAGGACATGACAGTAATATTAATGGCGAATACAACTCTTACTTACGATTCGCAGACGATTTCGTCGTAGTGGCCGAAACGCTGAAAGGCTTACAAGAAATGCTGAGTAGCCTAGCTGATTCTTCCCATCGCATCGGTTTCCGTATGAAAGTGGATAAAAACAAAATCTTGGTGAACGAGTTCGTAACTCCGGTACTGGTTGCCATAAATGGCATCACTTTAGAGATTGTTCATATATACGTGTAACTAGGGCAAACGCTCTAACTAGGGAAAAACAATTTTGAAAGTGAGGAGGATTCAGTTGGGCTGGGCAGCGTTTAGGAAACTACGTCCAGTCCTCTCGTCACCCATCATACAAAGCTTGTAGACGAAAGTTTACAATCAGCGCGTTCTGCCGGTTATGACCCACGGTGCTGAAACGTGGACACTAACAGTCAAAATGGTCCAAATCGCTCAGCGAGCTATCAAAAGGGCTACGTTTTGGGTTTCTCAGAGCGATAGCATTCGCAAGGAAGTAATTCGCCAGAAAACTAAAGTGACCAACATAGCTCAGCGTATTAGCAAGCTGAAATGGCAGTGGGCCGGACACATCTGTCGCAGACCTGATAACCGTTGGAGTAGACGCGTTCTGAATGGAGACCACGGATCGGTAAACGTAGTGTAGGACGCCCTGAGACTAGATGGAGTGACGATATTCGAAATGCAGCTGATGGTGGTTGGAGAAGCAAGACCGAGGATCGGGCTGATTGGCGTATCATGGGAGAGGCATATGTCCAGCAATGGACGAATACAGGCTGATGATGAAGCTGAAATGTAAAATAGTAGGTAACGTGTAGTTTCGTAATTTAGGATTTTATCTGCGGAAAAATTCCAAGTGAGCTGAATTTTTGTATATACTTATATTACGGCGTTTTCAAGAATGCGTGAAAAATCGACATTGATATCGTGCCGGCAAAAATAGTTATTAAGGTCAAAATGTGACAAAAATCAGTTTATCACAAATATGTCATGGCCTACTACTCGGAGGTCGATAGAAGTCATAAAAAAGTTGTTTGTCGTGAAATTATCAAAAAAATGCTTTAGACGTTTTTCTTACGGTTAACCGTTTTCGGAGTAGACCGCTGAGAAAGACAATTTAAACAATTCTGCAGAAACATTCCAACAACAAAATTGCTCTCGATTGTCAATGCTGAAACACATTTTCTACTGGGAATGTACAGTGCTCCGAAATCAGAACATTCGATAGATAATTGCAGATACTGTAGCTTTGCTAAACTATTAAGACAAAGCACAGCTGTGAAATTCCATTAGTCCAAATACCACCTACTTTTTCAGCAGCTTAGCGTATTATTTATCGAGTGCTTTGTCAAATATAAACCTAAGAGAAATGTATCCCGAACAGTGAGAAAGGGAGTAAAAAAATATACTAAAGCTAATAACAATTTTATTTCCACCAAAATACGAGGATATACTGAACACAATCGTTTGTAATAAATAAAATTGTTGTACAAAACCTTGTGGCGGCAAATGTGGATGCAAAAAAAATAGAATAAGATGTTTAAAAGTTTGTAGATATTGGGGTGGTCAGTTATGTTAAAACGCAGAGTAAACCAATTATGAAACTGTCGATATGTCTACTGGATGTTTTGTCAGCAAGTGTTATATATAAAAACTAACCTGGTTATTTATTACACATTTTAAAATTAATACACGGGTAATTCACGTAATTCAGTCCAGTCCAACTCAAGTTTCTAGTGCTAAACGAGCTGCGAACTCGCGCGCGCACTCGCCTTGAAAAAGATCGCCTGACGCGATCGAAACTTGATTCGGACCGGACTGACTGTATCAAACGTGAATTACCCGTGTATTAATTTTGAAATGTGTAATAACCACGTTAGTTTTATAACTAAAATATAACACTTGCTGACAAAACATCGAGTAGACTTATTCCTATATATATATCGAGTTAGTTAATATAATTGGTTTACTCTGCGTTTTACCATAACTGACTACCCCAATATCTACAAACTTTTAAGCATCTTATTCTATTTTTTTTGCATCCACATTTGCCGCCACAAGGTTTTGTACAACAATTTTATTTATTACAAACGATTGTGATCCTCGGATGTTGGTGGAAATAAAGTTGTTATTAGCTTTAGTATATTATTTTTTATTTTATATTAATAATAAAAAAATCCTAAAGTTTATTTTTCCTGTATATTTTACTATTAAAAACAAAATTTATTCGATCTTAAATAGAAAACCACTTATTACATTATAATATCACGGATTAAACCTACGGGCAACCATCTAAAAAAAGCGCCTTGCATCTCGAAGGCGGTGAGACAACGAGTGTATTGTCATAATACCTACAGTCGATTTCTCAGCACCCTACTTCGAAAACGGTAAATTTTACAGAAAACTGCATAGATAACTTTTCAGAGGTGGTTTTACGACAAACAATTCTGTAATGACCTCTGCTGACCTCCGAGCAATAGGTCACGATATATTTGCGATAAACTGATTTTCATCGCCTTTTGACCTTTTTAACTTTTTTAGTCGGCACGATTTCAACGTCGATTTTTCAGATTAAGGTGTTGTAATGAATATTACAACGCCAATTAAGGTGTAATTAATAATATTATTATTTTGTACACTTTAATATTACATTATTTTATTTTACTTTTATAGGTTTACACTTGACCGCTATCTCCCTGATGTTAAGCGACGATGAGGTCTAGATGGAGCGTGTTTACCTAGAAGAAACCGATTCACTCTCGATTTGAAGACACAAAGATTGTAACCATCGGGGCTGGACGTTCTTACCGCAAAAATAGAGTCAAATCTCTTTGTTCGTGTCTTTGGAACATCAACCATAAAACGATGTCGCTTTTTCGAGTTTAAAATACATAAAATGAATGGACTTTTCGCCTCACACCCGTTCTGTTTTAGCCATCTAGATTCAAATTTACCTAAATAAACAACTCGTGTTACTCGCATTTCTCGCGAATCTCATTTAAATACGATATTTCATTTTGATTACATTAAAACATTCTACGAAATATTTACCACTGACAAATATTAACATAAACCGCAAACATTCTATGGTAAAATACCTATATCAGACTGATATTTTACACGCATATCTATATATTATATAAAAATGAATTGCTGTTCGTGGGTCTCCTAAAACTCGACAATGGCTGGGCCGATTTGGCTGATTTTGGTTTTGAAATGTTTGTCGTAGCTAACGGAAGGTTTACACGGTCAGAAAATATTGAAAACTTGCGAAGAAGATAGTAAAAACAACGATTTCATTTTCTCATACAAACTGTTCTACATAATTTCCAGTCAAACATTTGACGTTACCAATCTAACATTTTTTTTTCGAGAGAGTTTTAATCAAAGAGTATTTATTACCTTTATAGTTTTAATTAAAGAGTATATAATACAAAAAGTATATAAGTTTTAGAAGTGAAAACTTTTTTTGGCGCGCCTATACGTTTGATTGAGCGCAGTTCTCAGTGTGAGTATAATTTTAGTTTGTTTTAGCTGAACCTGTTTAATTCGTGTTAACAAGTCTTTCGGGTGATTCAAACTAAAGTCATTTTGATCAGAAAGCTGTTTTAAAAAACTTTGCAAAATTACGGAGGTTAGAGGTTACGTGTTAGGCTATTTTTTTATTTTATTTTCGTCAATCGAAACACATTTTAACTGATTGCCGCGTGGTTCGGTGCCGTTCGTTCTCCGCCAAGTGATTATTGAGATTTACTGAAAATCTATTCGATACATAACGTTGACGATACAAGTAATGGTTAGTGAACGGACCGTATTTCAATAGTTTCGTTAAAAACCATGGCTTAAGAGTGCTTACCTAAATCAATACAAAACATGTATTGTTTTTTTACCTTTAATATACGAATTTTTATGAGTGATAAAAGTCTCTCTTTTTTTAAATAATTAAAATGAGGTATAATTTAAAAGAAAACGTTTTTCGTAAAGTTTATGAAAAGTAAATAACGACGAACTGCAATAGGACGATAAAATTTATTAATTTATTTATGTTTATTGTTACACTCATTAATTAATTATTTTTTCCTTCCTTAATTAATTGGGCACCAAAGGTAGATCAGCGTATCTGGAAGGAGGGAATAAGGGAGGAATGAGAGAGGTTTTTGCCCAGAGTTGGGACAATTTAGGCTAATAGTACTCAAAACCTAAGCGTAACACAAAGATAGATGAAATATTTTTTTTCACGAAACATTCAGCTAACTTAAATTAACACGAAAACTTAGAAATAATTAAGTTATAACATAATATCAAATAAAAACCTGAAATTATAGCCTAGGTGTGCCTGTAGTACCTACCCGATACCGAAACGTTCCAACGGGAAACTCCAGATACCTGTGTCTACATCAAAGGGCATTCATCAAACCGCATTGACGAGGCGGGAGGGCTCAGTAACCGTGGCCTGGTTATCTACAAATGAGAAGCCAAAAGGAATCCCGCGGTAGGGCCACTCGTCTAGACTTCACTTCCAAGCCGTCAGCGGCAAATATGGAACCCCTTGGAGGCTTAGGGACACCATGTCCATCCATGGTGTCGAGTCCCATATAACCCGGCCGTCTCCACAAGGTGGTAGGGTAAACGTAAATGCATTTTCTCCGGGTACAAAAAAAACCTCAACCTCAACACAGTTCAGGTTTGAAGGGCAATGTCGCCAGTGAAATTGCAGAGCATAGAGATATAACATCTTATATCTTTGGGTGACGAACGCAGTGCAGTGCTCGGTAATTATTTGGACTCTTCCTGTTCCAATAGCTGCGTGTCACTGTGCTGTTATGTGGCAGGCATGTTGCTTACGATCAGGCGCATGTCCTGCTCGTCTCGTCAGTCTAAACAATAAAAAAACACAGACGAGTCTGTAAAACATTGATTTTCGCACATATTTAAAAAATATATATACATATTTCTAGCGGCCCGCCCCGGCTTTTACCGTAGTAGGTACATATGTATAAAACCTATAGCACTCAGGGAGTCGTACAAATCTAACGATGAAAGGTTTTTTTAAATCGGTCCAGTAGTTATTGATATTAGTGCGTTCAAATAATTAAAATCTTCAGTTTTGTAATATTGTTAGATATTACTAAGTTGACCACACTGAAACTATTGCTTTAGAAAGAAAACGAATACAGATTAAAAAATAATACAGAGTATAATACAGAACAAAAAAATACAGAGTAAAACTTCACCAAGATTCAGAGATCGCGATCAAGTAAGTCTAACGCATTCTCTGCAACCAACAACACATAATAATTACTTGAAATCTACCGAACGCGCTGCGTTATATTGTTATGTCCATAATATTTGAATTATCAAAAAGATAATATTTTGATTTTCTATAGCAAATTCTTTCAGGGACACAAAATATGTAGTACCTACAAAAAAATGAACGAAACTGGATTCGCAATAATGAATTACTTATTCACTGATTGCATATTTCATCTATCGTTCTCGCTCGTAAGAAAACCATAGTGAATTTGTAGATTAAAAGTATTCTGAAGCCTACCTCGGAGTATGATCTTAAATTATGAAAAGTGTAAATTGAATTAGAGCTGTAGTTTCGTTATGATACGTGGGCGTCATACAGACAGACAGACAATCATGAAAATGTCTAAAATTAGACATCAATATCGATTATTGAGTCCCCCGAAAAAAAATCTAACTATCTTCAAATCTAGCCTCTGTAGTACAGTTGATCGAGGCGTATTATCGGCATGTTTGAGACTAACAAGGAGTCAGTGAGAGGGTGAGACGAGTCTACGAGGAGATGTACTTAAATTAACCTTAACATAGGTGAACTAAGCTATACGCACGGGAGACTACATTCACCCACGTGCACCAAGCTCTACGGCCGCAAGACTGTTCGCTCAGGTGAATTTAGTCTACCAGACGGATCAAAGTGATTCGCAAATAACAGTTTGCTATGGCGCTACTGGCTATGTATTTAGTCTATTGAGATAGTCAATAGTCAATGCTAGGTGGATTATCAGTCTTCACGTTTTCTTACGGTATGGTATTGATTCTAAGACGAATACGAGTACCTATAACCCAATTTCGTTCTACGCTAATAAAACTAGTTTAAACTCAGAACTGGACTCACTGAACTGAACTGAATAATCGGATTACTTCACTCCTATGGAATACCTATCTGATTCCTCAAAGGTATTAATTTTTCCATTGTACGATGTGCTTCATTGAACACCGACAACCGTCAAATTGATATTACGAAGGGGTTGAAGACTTGCCGTCTGATGTGTGGCGAACGTTGTTCAGCTAGCTGAATTATATGACCTCAATTTTAAAACGCTGTTTTTATACATCTGCCCTAAGCACACACATTTATTTCAAAATGTGTAAAGTGACTTCGTGTTAGTAACCGGTCCCGGCGTTACGAGCTCGTTTACCGTGATCTTGGTTTTATCCAAGTTCATTTGGAAGAATCATCTGGGCTGTCTAGTATTTATCACTCCAACATAGTACCCGTCTTGAACGTAAAGGCGACATAAACATAGCAAAAAGCAGTCAACTAAATGTTCTCAATGTTCAATAACTAAATCCACCACGCTGGCCACGTGTGGGTTGACGGATCACAATAGGGTACAATCCTCAAAAAAACTAAGTAGCCCGTTAGTTAGATTGCCGAAAAATATTGTACTTACATGTATTTTTTCTTTTGTTTCACAAACAAAAAATGACGAAGATACAGTGCTTCGAAGTTTCGTGTGACGTCACTTGTGAGTACGATTTTTACTCACGAGTGACGTCGCGACCCCCCACTCTCGAAATTTGATGGTCTATATCTTTGACGATTTTTAATATTATGAAAAAACAAAAAATACGTGTCCATGGTGTGTTTTTAGGATGGTGTATTTTTGACCCAGTCTGGTACCCTATTGCCCTCTAAAGACGGCTTTCTTGGAACGTGTAAATTTCCTCACGTTATTTACCTTTACCGTCTATAAGCGAAATCAGTGTATTATGACTGGTTGCAAGCTACGGTGCGCAGTTATAAGGAATCAGCGAATATTTAACCTAAGTGTTACGCATACAAATATGCATATACCTAATCGTGTGTCCTTGACTTTTTTCCTCGAACATATTCTTGGAATTACTTGTGTGATCGCGTAATCGATCTCTGATACATCGTTATTTTACAAACATATGTAATAAAATTTCGAGTATTTATAATTAGAGTTAATTTAACAAAATAATATTACATTTTAGGTGTTGTTTCGTTCTGTAAGTACTCGTATTTTGGGTGTTAAAATTTTTAGTAGTGGTAAAGCATCAAGCACCATCATTCGCAAAATTACATGTATACTTTTTATCTGCAAAAGTTCAAGTCTTAACTCAGAACAAAAAAAAACAATTTGAACATATAATTCCTGTTTCTTTCCGCTACACTTCGGAACTCACTTCGAAAATACTTTGACGATGAGGTAATTGTTTTCTATGTTAAATAAGTACGTATTTAAAAATATGTAAGTATTACCGCCTAATGCTTTGCTTAGTTTGGGTTCAGATAGTGTTGTGTGTGAAATTTCCACCAATATTTCTTTATCAGTTATTTATGCGTTATGTTTCATTACTCAGTTTTGTACAATAAGTATAAAAATAAAAACATTATAAAAAACTTAAAAACTAGGGTGCCGCCAGCATCGGGGCAGGGCCCAAGCTAACGGTGGTTAGGGCTGCAGAGTGAGGAACCTCCTGACGATGCGCGCTGTGACCGCCAAGGATGACCGCCTTCTGCATCTGATCCTCTAGCGAAATTCTCTTGAGATATTGGTCGAGATTTTTCGATATAAGGCTGTTTGCCGACACGACTATTGGGACTATGATCGTCGAATCAACGTCCCACATGACGGTAACCTCATGAGCCAAATCAAGGTACTTACTAAGCTTGTCCTTCTCGGCTTTCACGAGGTTCTCGTGATGTATAGTACAGTGATATCGATGATCACAGCCCGGCGCTGAAACCGGTCTACCATCACCATATTTTTTTTTATTATTAATTACATAAATTCTTTTTTTTTTCTTTTGTAAAACTTTATTCATATAATACAACAAGTCCATAACACAATAAGTAAATAATACATTTTAAAAAAACATAAAGAACTGATGTCACATTTATTTATACATTCATTACTAGCATCGCCCCGCGGTTTTACCCACGTAGTTCCCGTTCCCGTTTATCCCATTATTTTTTCGGTATAAAAAGTAGCCTTTGTGTTCTTCCAGACTATAGTCTATATATGTTCCAAATTTCGGCCCTATCCTTTTAGACTTTACGACGTGATTGAGCAACAAACATCCATACATCCATACGTTGACATTTATAATATAGTAGGATAAGATTATATCTACACATTTCCTACAACCATTTGGTTTTTGTAGTGGTAGGACTCATTGCAGTAATGTGGAAACATTACCGTGTGCCGGTTTGAAGGGCAATATTTCCTGTGAAATTACATAGAGATAAACCATCTTATTTCTTTGGGTGACGAGTGCAGTGCAGTGCTAGGTAATTTTGTAGATTTGGTTTTTTTTTGTTCAATAGCTGCGCGTCACTGTGCTGTTATGGACAGGCATATTGCTTACCATCAGGCACATGTCCTGCTCGTCTCGTCACTCTATAGCTCTATACTACAAAAAACTAGGAATACTTGACGTGCTATAAACTGGTATTTTAGAGATGAAGCTTGTATTTAGCTTCTTACAATAATAGCCGGTAACTAAAAAACTAATTACTTAGCCCGTCAGTTAGATTATTAAAAATAATGCAACTAAATGATTTTTTAATTTAGTTTCACAAACAAAAACGACGCAGATGATATAGTGCTTCGATGTTTCGAGTGACGTGACGTCCGTTTACGATTTTTATGTAGACACTAGCAGCTCCCCGCGGTGTTACCCGCGAAGTTCCCGTTCCCCGTTGTTCCCCGGGATAAAAATGTATGTTAAAGTGCCTATGTGTTCTTCCAGACTATAAACTATCAGTGTTCCAAATTTCAGCCCGATCCGTTCATACGTTAGGACGTGATTGAGCAACAAACATCTAAACATCCAAACATTGACATTTATAATATTAGTAGGACGACGTACCAACCACCACTGCAAAAGTTTGATGATCTATATCTTTGTCGATTTTTAATCATGTTGTCACCTGTATTTTGTTTGTACCTAGTATATTTCACTATAGTATTATTTTTTATACTGGGATTTGAGTCTAAATATGTGTCATATAAAAGAACAAGTATCTGATTATTTAAAGGAATGGGTATGACTGATAAAATTTTGTGTAGAGGGCGCCGGCGCCGGTGGGATACCATTCACTTCTACCCGTCATCTCAAAAGAGTTTTAGAGGGGTTGGCGCTAAGCCGTTGAAGAGCATTCCTTTGTGAAATTTTATATGGGAAAGATCGAACAGTTGTCAATATAAATTCTTACATTTATTCAATTGGTTTACTTTTACTCAATTGATAACAATCATCTGATAAAATAAAAAATATCTTTCCCATATTTTTCTATGATCTACCTGATGGACTTTGAATGGTACATCCCCCATTCATTGGTACATTACCCAATCATCATGCCAGTTGTAGAGCTGGCAAAATTATCCCAAGCAAGCGTAGTAGTGGTAGGACTCTTGGCAGAGTCCGCCTGGGGAAGGACCACACCTTTGCCAGTTATTCTACCGCCAAGCAGTAATGTGCAAACATTACTGTGTTTGGGTTTGAAGGGCAATGTTTCCAGAGAAATTACAGGGCGTAGAGATATAACAACTTAAATATCTCTGGGTGGCGAGCGCAGTGCAGTGCTAGGTAACGATTTGGATTCTTCATGTTCCAATAGCTGCGTGGCACTGTGCTGTTATGTGGCAGGCATGTTGTTTACCATCAGGCGCATGTCCTGCACGTCTCGTCACTCTCTATTTAAAAAAAATAATGTTTTTGCAACTAAATATTTAGACATAACCAAGAAAGCAACCAATACAAGCTATGGTAAGTATAGTACCATAGCTTGTCTGTTAGTCACATCTCTGTTCACTTGTTTACATTTCGATAAACATGTAGCGATAAGCTTAATGCCATTTTCATTGCCACGTAAGTGTTGATTGTCTACTAACGTGAACATATTCTACATCCTTAATTGAATATGGTGTTCTGATGCCACAATAAAGAGGTAAATTTAAACTGAGTATATAAATGACATTAAATTAATTTGTTTATATTAACACAGCGATGACCAGTCGAGGGATTCAAAGGCCGTCTTGTTTTAAACGGCAACGGCATGTTAAACATTAGATTAATGATTTAAACATCACAGAGGAATAAACTACATATTTGAAAGAGCAATGCGTAGTTACCTCTTGCTATTTTGTGAGCAAAGGCTGCTTTTTTACACTCTTTTATTATTAACTTGATAAAATATGTATGTATCGATGAATTAATGTTTTTTTTTAAATAAAGAGTGACGATACGAGCAGGACATGTGCCTGATGGTAAGCAACATGCCTGCCACATAACAGCACAGTGGCACGGAGCTATTGGGACATGAAGAGTCCAAATCATTACATGCCACTGCACTGCGCTCGTCACCTAGAGATCTAAGTTGTTATATCTCTAAGCCCTGTAATTTCTCTGGCATAAAAACATTGCCCGTCAAACCGGTATGGTTTGCACTACTGCTTGGCGGTAGAATAACTGGCAAAGGTGTGGTCCTTCCCAGGCGGACTTTGCCAAGAGTCCTACCACTACAATGTACCTATGTAACGGAATCTTTGAACGTGATTTTCACATTTAAGTGCGTAATACTTACTTTACTTTGCATATTTATTATTTGCACAGTGTACATATATTAGATGTTATGACTAAAATCTTAAACTATGTACAATGACCTTCTTAGGGTGTCGCAAAATAAGAAACAACACAGTTGCATCCTGCGAATAGGTACAATTTTAAAACTGTATAAGTAAATATATAAATTTCTATTCAAATGAGGAGACAAAATATATATATGTATAGAGTATGTTACTATTACTACTACACTACTAAATTACTACTATTACTACTAAATGTTACAGATACAGATTGGAGAATCCAAATGTTCTAAAAAAGCAGTAGTTGCTAATTAATTGCTAATTATAATATAATTTTTATCTATCTTTATACATGTTACCAACTATCTTCCATAATTTCTCGTATATTGTAGGAAGCTTTTTCTACAAGTATAGTCTTAATTTTATTTTTAAATACGCTGATTTTATTAATAATCATTCAATATTTCACGCCCGTTAAGGGTACGCTGTTGTTACCTGTTTTCATTTTTTAAGACCTATTTTTACACAGTGCAGCAATAAATACATTCTTCTTCTAATTCACCACTTTCTAAACAACGGATTGGTTTGAAACTTTGCACACTTATCAAGGACCGATGACAATGCAATAATTTGTACCTTCTACTTACGTACATACTGTTTGTCCCACTGGCCATTTATCCTCACCACGATCATCAAGATTAATAATTTTGTATACATTTCATTTTCACTAACTGTACAGTGCTCAAGGAAGGTTATGCGTAGTTAAATCGTATTATTTCTAAAACAAATACATAATTATGTTATTCGTGAAAACGCAAAGATTTTAAATGGTAAATGTAATGTAGTTTAATGATATTGTGTTTCTAAGGAACAATACCACCTGTATTGAATAATGAAGAGCTAGAGAGAGACACAAACATACCTACGTAGGTACTTAAATTTTAGTATAATTACGTACGGGTAACCTACAAAAAGAATTTCTTTTTAAAAAGCTTTCATTAACTTGGCATGTATATCTACGTGATGAAATCTTTGAACGTGAATGCATGCATAATTACATAGTTGTGAAATCGTTGGATTGATTTGTTTGAAATGAATGAAATGAAAAAAATTGATGAAAAGCTGTTTCAGTCTCAATCAGTGCGCAGGGCGCTGATTGAGACTGTAACAGCTTTTCATTTCCTTTAAATAATCAAAAATTACCTGCTTTTCTATTAGCTTTTCGCTGTTGGGAAAAACACTGTGATATTCGCTATAATCCGGGCAACTACAACCCAATTATGAAAGTTTGCAGCCTGAAATTTGTCAGTAATTTGTAACGGCGCGGACGAATTTACGAACCGTAGAATCTAAAGACCCGAGGCGATGGACAATATTGAACTACCAGAGGTAAATGCATTTGATCTGCCGCCACCTGTATTTTACCACTGGATTTTAGGCCGCCATCGTGTTAAGTACACATTTCACCATACGTTTGTTTATTTATTTATTTGAGGGGTAGGTACATTGCCACATTATTATTATCTTAGCCTATATGTTGTACCATTGCTGAGCAAACGCCTTTCTCCCCTCCCTCCAATTTTCCCGGTCCAGAACAACAGTCCTCCAATCTTCCTTATAAGTAACTAGTTCGGTCCACCATCTCTTCCTGGGTCGCCCGGCTGGTCGTATATGTTTTGGGACCCAATTAGTTGTTCGTTTGGCCCAGAGTTTTTCCGGCATTCGGCATATAGGTAATATGACCCGCCCAGTCCCATTTAAGCATAGCCGTTTTTTGAGTAAAATCTAATGATTTGGTTTTTGATCGTATTGTTGCATTGCGTATGCGGTCCGTGAGTTTTATGCCAAGTATCGCCACATAATATGTTTAAATTAATATATTAGTAAATTTTAACGTTCCATTATTATTCGTATCAATTGTAGTTTCAGATTCGAATAATAATTCATTTTTATTCGTTCAAATTTACCAAGGACTATTTATGCCGACATCTCTTCTCATAGTAAGCCAACATACGTACATATATACGGACTTATGTATTTGCTTAGTGCCGTTCAGCAATAAAAGTGTCCAGCATTTACCGCACTATTTAAATTACAAATCGCTTGACTTGTGCATTTTTTGCTAAACCTTAATTTATTTTTAAATGGGTCTTGCCACGGTGCTCTCCGCCGCCACCGTAAAACCTTTTAGCTCAGTACTCTCCGTCAACACGGAATTATTACTTTGCTTTATTTTAGTAGGTTTCACAGCCTTGCGTTTAAATTGAAATAGGTTTTTCTACCGACTATTTCTTAGATCCTGATTCTGGTGATACTACTAATGTTCTGATGGATATGCTTGTAATACATTTCTAGGCGTCATAAATGTATTACCTAACTACTTGCCTAATCGGTTGCGTAAGGCTAGGCCGCACACACACAATAGGGTACAATCCTCAAAAAAACTAAGTAGCCCGTTAGTTAGTTTGCCAAAAAATATTGTACACGTATTTTTTCTTTTGTTTCACAAACAAAAATTTACGAAGATACAGCGCTTCGAAGTTTCATGTGACGTCACTTGTGAGTACGATTTTAACTCACGAGTGACGTCGCGACCCCCCACTCTCGAAGTTTGATGGTCTATATCTTTGACGATTTTTAATATTATGAAAAACAAAAAATACGTGTCCAATATTTTTCCATGATCTAGCTGACGGTCTAATTAGGATAGTGTATTTTTAACCCAGTCCGGTACCCTATCAACGCATTACATTACAAGTTTGTTAGATTATTTGTAATTATTTGGCACCGATTTGGTACAACTTGCTCAATGCCAAGGTAAAGATTAAAAGGTTACTGCAATTTAAACTAAAAGTAGCGATAAAATAATGGTTGCTGAACCAAACATACTATGAAATAGAAAACGTCTTAAAAAAGTTCCAATAACCGTATTAACTGTGTATCTGATATCATCATAAATCAGAAAGTACATCCGAAACAAGCATACATGATCACAAACACACACCCTCTCTCACGCACCCTCACACGCACACAAACACCCTCTCACTCAAAATCAAGGTATATAATATTATAATGTTTATAATATGTATATAAAATGTTAATTGTGTTTTATTTGTGTAAAAAATGTTTAGATACGTTACATGTTTTTTTACCGTAGTAACTAACGGAAGGCACTGCCTTTTGCAACACAGTATTATGTACTAAAGCAAAAGGTAGGGTTCCTTGAAATTGTAACAGCTAAGTTGGTTATGAAATAAATTATGTTTATGTTTAAGTCCGCCTGGGGAAGTATCACACCTTTGCCAGTTATTCTACGGCCAAGCAGTAATGTGCAAACATTACTGTGTTTCGGTTTGCAGGGCAATGTTTCCACTGAAATTACAGGGCATAGTAGAGATGAGAGATGTGACAAAACATCTCACATCTCTGGGTGACGAGTGCAGTGCAGTGCTGGTAATGATTTATCTCTTCATGTTTCAATAGCTGCGTGTCACTGTGCTGTTATGTGGCAGGCATGTTGTTTACCATCAGGCACATGTCCTGCTCGTCTCGTCACTCTATACTATAAAAAAAAGAGATTATCGAAAATCTTCATCAATCTATTAGATATTATTATAATATAGCCCCGCACGATTCGAGGTAAAATCTGTCTTAGTCGCTCTGCAGGTAGATTCGTCTGCGTGCGTTTAATGTAATGGATAGAAAGAAAAAAAGTCGCTATATTGAGTACTAAGTACATTCATTCGAAATATTTTCCTCGAGCAAAATATTGCCGGGCGCGCGGCAATATTATTGAATATCCCTGCCTGCCGCCGCGATATTGCCGGTAAAAATCCGAACTATTGAGCTATTGAACAATACCACAATACAGACCAGTCCATATTAAATATCATGGACAATACGTTCTTTATTGTCAATATTATTGCGTGCGGCTACCCTGTTTGGATATTATTGTTGTGACTACAGCAGAGACTAATTACACGCTAATTAGGCTTCGGATGGGGTGTGAAATAAATCTCACTGATATTATAAATATGAAAGTAAGCAACTTTGTTGCTAAATTATATTGCAATGGCAGAACATATTTATTTAAAAAAATGCTTTGTTTTTCAGGGAATTATTAGATAACGCCTAGCGATCCGCCTCGGCTTCGCACGGGCGCAATGCTGATACTAAATATACTAATAAAAATGGTTATTGTGGGTTTTTCTTAAGATATAGACATATACTATTAGAGACTTTTTTGTACACCTTTTGAAGGGGTACAATACTGCTGTACATTATTTTGATCTATCTCATAACGCTCAGTCAGCGGTTGCAGTGTAAGCGCAAAAATGTGTTATGACATTACATTAGAAACTTTAAAAGTTATCCGTGTTTCTCTTCTATTTTACGCACGAATTACATGCGTATAATACGTATTATGCGCATAAACCTTCCTCTTGAATCACTCTATTAAAAAAACCCGCATCAAAATCTGTTTGGTGGTTTTAAAGATCTAATATACAGGGACGGACAGACGCGGGAAGTGACTTTGTTTTATACTATGTAGTGACGATTTGCTGACTATTTTGCTTTGCCCAAGCGTGCCGGTGCCGGTGACAATATTTTCCGCTGTTGGCGACAGGGTCGCGTCATCATAACTCGAAGTCGCGTCGAGGCACTCATGCCGCGAGGTGTTAAATCGATTTATCTCCGAATAACGAACATGATGGCAATGGTGATGATGAAACGCGAGTTGACGGTGGTTTGTGATTGTTTGTTACCGCTCTTCTCTTCGTTTTCGATATTGTTACCATAATATTACTGTTGGCGCTCACCATCGATGCCCAATGTGATCGCAAGGAAATTTACTCGTAATTATGGGCCTGCGTCAGTTCTCAATAAAAGTGGCCAAGTTCGAGTGGGAATCCCGCACAAAGGGTTCCGTACCATTAGCAAATAAATCTTTCGCTTTATTTGAATTCTGTATACATAAACCATCGCAGTTTCCACAGACAGGCTGTTATCCAAAAAGTTCTACTAAAATTTTCATTAAAGGTAAAATAATTTTAACAACGAGGTCGATAGCGTGTTTTAGTGTACTAGTGGTGCTATCTAGTTTGCTGCAAGAAACGGTAAAAAATCTAGTTTGTTGTATGGGAGCCCGCGTTAAGTATTTATTTTATTTTTAGTATTTATTGTTATAGCAGCAATAGAAATACATCTTCTGTGAAAATGTCAAATGTCTAGCTATCACCGTTTTTGAAATACAGCCTGGTGACAGACGGACGGACGGACGGACAGCCAAGTCTCAGTAATAGGGTCCCGTTTTTATCCTTTGTTTCGGTTTATTATTCGGTTCGGTTTAGTATTCGGTGTTTAATCGGTTTTTACCCTTTGGGTACGGGACTCTAAAAATGGTCGTGCGTACGTCTATTCGGACCAATCCATCATCACCGACAGGACTATTGTCGCCTCAGAAGGCATCTCATATCACTTAAGACCACGATAATATATTTTGAACTTCACATGTATTGACGCACTGTGGAATTTCCGTGAATGTTTTACGCTGATTGTACCTCAGTTGATAGACGCAGGGTAAACGCTAAAGTGTTTACTTCCTAACGTCGCGCGTCGGTAGTCCGACGAACGGCGCGGCGTTGGCCGCTCTACTTTGGTGTAGTTCGTATCATAGCTCTATTTCGGTCGATTATATAAATGGATTATGGATGTTATGGATATATTATATTTCGGATCCGTACACGGATATGGACATAGGACTTACATTAGGTATATCATTTTCGGATACAGTTACGGATATGTAATTATTTCAGATTATGCGTCAGTTTCGGATAGTTTTGGTTACGGATATTAATTAGGCTGAAGTTTAATATAAATACAAATAGTAATAATTTTGTTTTATTAATAGGTTTTATCTAGTGTAGGCTATCATTTGAAATTATATGTTATCTTACTAATATTTTAAATGTCGATGTATGATAAGTGTTTGGTATTTTGATGTTTGTTGCTCAATCACGTCGTAACGTATGAACGGATCGGACTGAAATTTGAATACATTTGTTAGTGTTGTGTAAGGAATGTCCAATTATATTATATTTTAATACTATTTATTTATCCTGTTCCGGACGACGCGCGACGACGGCAAATACAAAAGTCTGAAATCATAAAAATGAATTTTTCACGGAACCCTAATTATTCTCCTCAAGGTACAGTAACCTATGTTATACCTTAACATCAGCTATCTAGTAGTGAAAGTCTCGTCATAATCGGTCCAGCCGTTTTGGAGATTAGCCGGAATAAACAGAGACAAAAAAATGTTTTTTTTTACATATACCTACCATAAATACTTTCATTTAAGCTTAGCAAAAAGCTGTTAATTTGATACAATACAGACACTCCAATTATTTTTTTATCCAGATATGTGTTTATTCAATATCTTAGAACGTGCACGATAGAAGACTTTATTCAGTTATGCAAGTAGGTAGCTGAAGTGGGAAACGAAAACCATTAAATTTTAAAAACGATGTATTGGTCTTTGGTTTGGGGTCATTCAAGTATTATGTAAGCACTATATTATGTGTTTTGCTTATTTTTGATGACTTGGGGAGTAGGGGTGTCTATATATGGTGATTAGGTCAGCTATAGTTTTTTTTTAAACAGATGGCACCCCACACATTATCTAGATTTAAAAACGAAACGGTTTTTCGGGGGAATGGGTACCAATGTTGACATAAGCATGGGAAGGGGGTAATAGCTTTGCTTACTTTTAATGACAAGGGGGGAGGGGAGGTCAATAATTGCAATAAATCTGCTTACGTACCTAATACTTGCACGGCCCCTTTAGCAAAATTAAAGTAGGCCTAGACATTATAACGATTACACTTTTACAAAGATTTCTTCCTAAAAAAAATATT
The DNA here is from genome assembly GCA_963693475.1 of Ectropis crepuscularia. NCBI lineage: Eukaryota > Metazoa > Arthropoda > Insecta > Lepidoptera > Geometridae > Ectropis > Ectropis crepuscularia. The sequence goes on from OY856338.1 coordinate 24,889,873, forward strand.
GTGACGATGAAATTGTGAAGCATAAAAGTTTCATGAAAGAATGCAGTGATTTTATTGTTAAACTAAAGTTCCACAAACATATATAAAGCAGTGGGAGCGGATTTACTCGTAGTTATACTCCCACTGTAGTCTCTGATTACGAAGAAATTGTCTAGAATAAAAGTTTCAAAAAAGAAAACAACGATATCGTGTAACAAGAGTCCTACAATCGGTGACTACAGTGGGTGTAAACACCCGCAATGGGTAGGAGTAGTGAACTATAGGCCCTTTCACCCCACAGTTCAACGTGGGGTGAAAATGTCTATAATTGGATTTACAGACAAAAATAAAAACAAACGGCGATTTTCAATTCCATTTTATCTCATTTCAAGTATCCTCAAAACTCCGGTGCCAGAGGAAGTGAGTAACATTCTCTGGTCATTTTATTACACAGAATTCTGTAAAAAAATGCCCAATTTGTAACTCTTGATACCTTGATACATTCTAAATTGTTAGTAGGTATAATTACAATGTTAGAACGTCATATTTAAGGCAACTTTATTAGGTGTAGATTTAGTAGTGGTAGGACTCTTGGCAGAGTCCGCCTGGGGAAGTACCACACCTTTGCCAGTTATTCTACCGCCAAACAGTAATGTGCAAACATTACTGTGTTCCGGTTTGAAGGGCAATGTTGCCAGAGAAATTACAGGGCTTAGAGATATAACATCTTAGATCTCTGGGTGACGAGCGCAGTGCAGCGCTAGGTAATGATTTGGACTCTTCATGTTCTAATAGCTGCGTGTCACTGTGCTGTTATGTAGCAGGCATGTTGCTTACAATCAGGCACATGTCCCGCTCGTATTGTCACTCCTTATTTAAAAAAAAAAGAAATAGAGCCGGATTAAATAACTAAACTCACAAGTGTATTTAAGACACTTTGCATTTTTTTATATATTAATTGATATTCTTCAACAAGTGTCTAAAGAACAAACATAAATATTTTTCGTAATTACATCTGAAAAAATGTTTTTTTTTCTAACTACGAGTATGTCAGTAATTATTTGGTAGAATATTTGGCGAATAAAAGGTATACATGTACAAGGTGTACATTGGTATTTTTTTTTCTACCAATTTATATTTTGTACCAATATACAGCCAAGTACACAATTTAAAATGACAGATGCACTAGACAAGTAGGTAGACAAGCTTCGGTGCTTCTTAAAAGAGTTTAGGTAAAACAGAACCCACAGTAAAGGCGCGGGCCCACCGCGGTGCACGGAGAGGCTACGCACGTGTATTAAGCTTCGCTTTGTAAGAAAATGTATGTGGTTGTGTCCACTGCAACCCACGGAGAGGCTACGCATGAATTGACGTCATTGATACACGCGTGGCTTGCTCGAATAGGCGGTTACATAGCTCAACGCTGTCAACGTGGGTCTACGTTTCCACTGGAGTACACGAATAAGACCCACGACTATGTACAGCTGTGTTATCGTAGAGCAATTTTCAGTCATACACGTTGTGGAACGACTTCTTCTGGCAAGACTGGGCGCAGGCGTCGCTCGCTTGCTTCCCCGCCCGTCCCACCTCCCGCAGTGAAGCCCGTGTCCGTAGATTGCAGTGGCATGTGTGTGTAGCCTCTCCGTGCGCCGTGCCACGCTAAACATAGTCATGGGTCTTCGTGTAGGTACTCCAGTGGAAACGTAGACCCACGTTGTCAAACAAATGAATACACGCAGCTAAAATGCGCCGCGTGCCCGTGCACAGCATGCACCGCGGTGGGGCCGCGCCTTAAACAAAATGCTTAACATCAATTATACATGTCAAATGAATAGTAGAGTAGAGTAGAAATAGGTTTACTACACTGACCCAATTATATAACGATGTACATTTATTGTCAGTAACAGCCTTCAATATTAAAAATGCAGAAGTTTCATACCGCACTTTTCCACCGATATCGATTTGGTCAAAGCAAAAATTTTATAAGACCACTATAAGACCAACATGGATGTGAGAGCTGTGGGCTTTCAATTCAATTAATTTAGGAAACAGACAAACTTAATCGGACAAATTCTGATTTAAATTTATTTTCTATCTCACTTCTGAATGGATGAATGTTTATCTCTCCTTTTTAAAACAAATACACGGGTAACTCACGGATAAAATAGTCAGAACAGTCCGACTCGAGTTTCGATCGCGTCCGGCGATCTTCTTCAAGGCGAGTGTGCGCGCATGTTCGCAGCTCGATTAGCACTAATCGAGCTGCGAACATGCTCGATCGAAAGTCGAGTCGGACTGTTCTGACTATTTTATACGTGAGTTACCCGTGTATTTGTTTTAAAACGTGTAATAACCACGTTAATTTTCATACTAAAGTTTATCTCTCGTATTTATGTAGCACTAAGAAACCTGCGTAACTGGCGAAATTCTTACTATGTATTACACCACATACATGATTGTGCCGTAAACAGTATATCTTTTATTGTTGCAGGCGCCATGTTGGTACTTAGCTACCCTCACTTCTTATACGCCGACTTCAGGTATAGAAATGGAGTCCTTGGTATGACGCCCATTGAAGAATTACATCGACTTTTTCTTGATATTGAACCGGTAAGTAGTAGAAAAATACAAAGTGTCATCATAAGCAACTACCTTAAGTTAAGTAGGTAAGTGGTAAGTGGATTTCAGTTTCCAACAATAAGTTATAAAATACTAGCGACCCGCCACGGCTTCGCGCGGGTTCAATGCTGATACTAAATATACTAATAAAAATGGTTATTGTGGTTTATTCCTAAGAGATATTATACATATACTATTGCAGACTTTTTTGTAGATCTTTTGAAGGAGTACAATACTGCTGTACATTATTTTGATCTAGCTCATATAGGGTTCAGCCAGCGGTTGCAGTGATAGCGCAAAAATGTGCAACTTAGCAACTTTTAAAATGATCCGTGTTTCTCGGGTATTTTATGTACATATTATACATACATACCCTTGTACCACTCTACCTACATATTTGAAAAACCCGCATTAAAATCTGTTTTAAAGATCTAAGCATATAATTTATAGGGACGGATAGACGCGGATATGATTTTGTTTCATACTATGTAGTGAAATAATTTTAGAATCGGAAATTTGTCGTGTCCATTATTATTAACAGTAAGTGCGGCTAGCCTAAAAGCCGCACTTACTGTTAATAACATTGCGTGTGTGCGGTTAGCCTAACAGTACATGCCGCTCTCTGATGGTGTCAATTTATAAAGAATTATATGTTATTCCGTTCTTACTGCCAAGTTACACACATTTCTAGAAACAGATACTTACTTAAATAACTAACTGCCAAAAATAAATTGTTGAATGTTAAATCCTGCGTAGAACTTTTCCGATTTTTTCAAATAATCTTAAGTGATGGGACAAGCGAGACAAACGCCTAATGGTAAGCAACACGCCTGCCCATAGCAACGCAGTAAGATGCAGGTATTGTCCCATACCTATGCAGTCCAAGTCACTGCCTGGCACTGCACTGGGGTCGTCGCCCAGAGACATAATTATGGTGATTTATCTCCATGTCCTGTAATTTCTCTGGAAACATTGTTCTTCAAACCGGACCACAGTATTTGTACGCACTACTAGCACGCAGTGCAGCACGCACTAGTACGCAGTACCTATTCTACAGCCAAGCAGTAGCTTGGCTGTAGAATAGGTACTTTGGCAAAGGTATAGTACTTCCCAACCAGGCTCTTTATTTAACTTTAAATTACTCAGGATTCTTACTCCTAAAATTCGCACCCTTGATAATAACACTCTAAATTACAATGACACAGTACCTACTATTTTACGGTAAATTGCTAGAAAATAGAAGCCCCCGGTAAACCTCGCCAGAGTAGCCATCTTCGCAGAAGTTATCAGCTCTTATCACAGAACATCATCATTCTCTTTGGCTTCTTATCAACGGATTATAATGTAAAACTAATTACCTACTGATCATAAATAGACAGTCTTCTTACCAGTAGTATAAAAAACTAAATTGCTATTAAAATACTTATTTTGGGGTTCTGTTATGCTGCATTATATTCACTGAAAAAAAACTACAAGAACGCAACTCTATACACTCAGACAGTCAGACACACTCCAACTAGGCAATAAGATTAGTGCAGACAGACGACAAATATTAATTAAATGAAAGTCGAAGGAACACTCAATTATCAAACGAATCTTTAACGTTAATAAAACTTGTTATTGTGTTTTACTCGTTCATCGTTTAAGTCTAGGGCTATAGCCTTTGTTAAGAAAACTAGATTACAATGAAAACTACTCTAATAACTTACACTAAGCACAGTACACACGAGTATTTCCACAGACCAATGATGGTCTAGGGATGATCAAGACGATCATGCATGCAACTACATTTGTATGAATGGCAAACTTATTTATTGGGCCAAATAAGCGCCAGCATTTTGGCCCCGCGTCGCGACAACCAAGTTTTTGAAAATGAGGCCCTATGCCATGCTATGATTCTCTTTTGACCAAGTACACACGCTCATTGTAATCTAGAATCTATGTTAAAGGTATAGCCCAGTATCCCTGGTTCATTTTTGCATTTGATTACTATCAAGCAAATTTTCTGTGAAACGGTTCATTTTGATGCGACGCCCAACAATTTACTGTATGAAGCTCTCGATTGTGGTAGCTAACGGAGATAGCAAGGATACATTTTATCTAAGCGTAAGACCTAGATAACGTACCATGAAATGTGTAAGACAATATGACTGTTAAAAACGGAAAATTAGCTTGTTAGTAATCATGTACCAGGGATCCTGTACTAGTATTGATGTATAGTTGTATAGGTATTCATTCGCTTTGAAAATATTTGTCGGCCAAGGTTCGGCTTATTCATTCCATACCATTTATGTTAAATCACCCAGTAAAATAATGAATCTCTCCGTAGTATGATACAATCCGGTGTCAGGGAATTAGATCTTCTTAGAATTTATTTATTTTATTCCAGATCACGGGCACTCCGATTAGGGGAGCTAAAAGGGCACAGTTCAATATCTTTCAACGACCCATCAGTGGAATCCCACCTACCGCAAATCTTCGCACAGCGCTCACACCTATAGTGTGGGTGGAAGAGGTAAAATTTTAAATAAACACGCACAAAATGAATGATGATCGAGACAAGTAACCTGATTCACAACGCAATTGGATTGATCATTCCGAATTTGAATCATTCGTTGAATTCGTAAAGTCAGCTACACACGTAACGATATTTCGTAGCGATTAATCTGTGCAAACTGATTTGCGCAGATTTATCGATCGTGTGTATGACAAATCGTTGCAGATTATCGCTCATCGGTGGCAGTTGCAATTTTTGTGACATAAATCGCTGTCGATTGCGTTTGTGCAGTTTTATCGTCGCGTGATAGCTTAATTCGGCAGTACTTCGCGGAGCTCGTTTTTGTGTGTCCATGCGAATTGCTCTCTTTGAAACAAACATGTCGGAAAAAGAAAGAAAGAAAAATATGTAAATAATGATTTAATGACTACAAAAATGTCATATTTATGTATGTATTTAAAACTATATGAGTATTATATCAGCTATCTGGCCGCCATCGTACAAGCTTTGCTTAGTTTGGGGTCAGATGGTGTTGTGTGTGAATTGTCCACCAATATTTGTTTATTTATTTATATATACTTTTTAATACTTAGATTATTATAAATAATGGAAACATTAATTACAAAAATTTAGCTTCATGCTAATTATGGTACCTATACTGTCCTACTATCCTTTTTTTTTTAAACACATAATCAGCCCTTATTTCGCAATTGTGTCATCATCTACCATCGACATGTTTCTCGTACGAGCTTTTGCGGAGAACTGCCGATCGACCCAGATATCAGAGAGACAGTGTGGAGACACTATGTACGTTCGATTTATCTGCACAGTCGATATATCGTTACGTGTGTAGCTGGCTTTAGTAATTGCGTTGTGAATGAGTACCAAGGTCAGCGTTACGACGACGGTCTACATACAATTTGGGTCGACGATTTAGTCTGCGCCGCAGATCGAAACTGCGGGGCCAGACCATCAGAACCTGGTAACTGATTCTGAACGCAATCCGATCGGCTCAAATTCGGAATGACATTCCTTGTCTCTCTCATTCTCAAAGGATAATATAAAGACCGAGAGGTTTGATTCAGTACAGAGATTAATCCGACTAGGTTCAGAATCGCTACGCTGATGATTACTGATCATTTTCCGTCGATTAAACATACCTACAACTTAAAACATGGCTCTGGCAAAAGCTTACGACATTTTTAACGCCAACATATAAGTATGTTTAGTAATTTGACTGGATTAGTAGTGACTTAGTTGGTAGTAAGTCAATTTGTTCTGTGTCTAGGTGTTTCTATGTTTAATAAGCATGTATTTAAAACTATATAAGTATTATACTGACTGGTCTAGTGAGTTACGGCTGGTCTAGTCGGGAGAACGGCGGCTGCCGATCCGGAGACCCCGGGTTCAAACCCCACACGCACCACTGTCTTTTCGAAGTCGTGTGCGTAATGCCGCTAACTTAAAACGGTGAAGGAAAACATCGTGAGGAAACCGACATGTACCTAGAATCTTTCTAAGTCATGTGTCATCCGCCAACCCGCACTGGGCCTGCGTGGTGGATTATGGCCTTAACTCTCTCCTTGCGAGAGAAGGCCCCGAGTCCCAGCAGTGGGAACGTTTAGTGGGCTGTTGATGTTGTTGAAGTATTATATCAGTTATCTGGCTCTAATAGAACAAAGTTTGCTTAGTTAGGGGCTAGATGGTGTTGTGTGAGAAATGTCTACAAACATTAAAAAAAAACTAAGCTTATGCCACTTATTTATCGCTATGATTTGGACTAGATTGGCAGCAGACTGGGGAAAATGGCATGATAAAAAAGAAGCCTTTTTGGGCTCTGCAACGGAATTATGCACTAAACACAATTACATAGAATATTACCACTAGTGTATCATCCCTATTATTGTCATCATGAGTCACAGCCTTCTCTGTTAGGTATTTTGCCTCTAATTTATCACGCCATCTTCCTCAGTCCTATCTAAATCGAATCCGATCCGCGATAAAGTTGATAGCGATAAGGTAGGTATCTACCATAACAAGCTCTTCAAGAAACAGCGCAAAGAAAATACTTATTATGATTATTATAATAATTTAATTTTAACCTGTTTCAACATCATAAAAGAAGTGTTTAGTAAAAAAACTATGTTTATAAAAAACCGTCTTCAAAAATCTACCTACTCCCTACTTGTTGCATCCATAGTATCATCTATCGACTAGCTATTTGACTTGGCTGGCCCAGACTTCAACTACATAGATGAGTGGATAGCGCTTACAACAATTATATTAATTTAGTTTTCGCTTTTGAGTGCCTATTTGTGGTTTCGTGAGCTGTGAATGAAGCTCATAGTTACGTTCGTAAAAGAAATAAATGTTCAGGTGAACTGGGGACCTCATGGGACGCATTTCTAGATGGTTATGCTTATAATACTAATCTAGAAGGCCATGCTTAGAAGACATTTGAAGATTTATTTTTTAATTTATTCTTGATGCCCAAAATCAAAGTAAGTAATGTAGGGTTGAACGTAATAATGAGTAAGATACGATCTTTTTTTCTTACATAGTAGATACATATTTTCTACGCCCCTGAATAATCGGTATCACCCCATCGAGAACAAGACGACGACATAATATATGTGATTAAGTATTTCTTTATTTTTCAGGCCATTGACTTGCCAGACGAATACAAAGAAGAGTTACGGTCTCGGTTGCTGCGATCGCTCGACATAGTCGATATCGTAGTGCCAGTGTTGATATCTTTGTGCTGTGTGGTGTTGCTCGTTGGGCTAGTGCTGATATGGCGTGCGAAAGTCAAGAAAACCGCTCAGCCAACGGAGACTGAAAATAAAACGTAGAGCTTAATGATTTTGTGTTTTTTTTTTAGTTTATATTATCATATCTACGACCTTCCCAGATAACAATCATTTGTTTATGTCCTTGCAATGTGTTCTCTAATAACTTTCAGTAGTTAGCTCGGGGGGCACCGGTTAGCAAAATTACCTACTATCTTTCATCTGTTGCCCTCTCTTTAATTTCGAGCTAAGAGCAAAAGAGAGTGATGAATGTAAGGTGTCTTAGCCAAGCAATAAGAAGGACATACAGATTCGACCAATAATAGGTACGAGTATAATCAATCGTCTTGGCCCATAAAAGTCAACCACGGAATCTATTTCTTTTTATTATAGCTGAATTTTTGTGTAGATAAAGATCTAGTATTCAATTCAATCTATTTTAGAATTCGAATCTGCCTCAATTTACATGTGCCACCGTGTCGAGCGTCCTTATTATTCGAGGTCAAAGTCCGGCCGCCTATCGTATTTACATTTTATGAAAGACGTTCTCGTGTTTTCAAATTTGACCTGAAACCATTTTTTTGGCCGGCCTGGAGAATATCTTCGTCATATTTCCGGTTGTTGCCATTTTGTCAACGCTGACTACTTAACCAGACACAACCTAGTAGCCAAAATCATTCACCGGCAACTTACTCTTCGATACGACTTTGTCGAATCAGAGGCGCCGTACTATAAGTACACACCTTTGCCAGTTCTCGCGAATGGTCGTACGTGGCTTTACTGGGACCATCATCACCAACAGGAATATTGTCCCCACTAAGACCGACATCGTGCTAGTAGACCGGTCTCAGCTCCGGGTTGTGATCGTTGACATCACCATAACATATGATGAGAACCTCGTGATAGCAAAGAAAGACAAGCGCACCAAGTATCCTAAGAGTTTCATGTGTCTCATGGGTTTACCGCTGTGTGGGGTTTTGATTCGACGAACATAGTCCCGATAGATGTGTAGGTGAACGGACTTATAGCGAAAGTCCTCGACCAACATCTTCAGAGGCTTTCTTTTGACGGTTGGATCAAAGGCCAGATGCAAAATAGAATTATCCTTGGCACAGTGCGCATGTTCAGGAGGTACCTCACTCTGTTACCCTAACTACCGGTAACTTGGGCCCTGGCCCGCTACCGGGAGCAATCTAGGTTTAGCTTTTTGGAGAGAAAACTTCTTTTGGCGCACCACACACAATTTTTCGTGGGCTGTGCATTGAGATAAAGTGTCACGCTCGTAAATGAAAAAAATCTCCGGGTGAACTCGGGACATGCTAACGTCTCTCTAGATGGCAATGGTCCCGAGGTCGTCCCGAGTTAGTTAGTTAGAAGACTAATCTAGACAGCCATGCTTAGAAGACTTATTTAGATGACAATGCTTTGAAGATTTACTCTCTAGGTAGCAGCGCTCTCGGGTTTGTACGCCCATATTAAAATTAACAAAAAACACTGACCGAATTGATAACCTAGTCCTTTTTGAACTTGGTTAAAAAGTTACGAGCACTTGCATAGGTATATTTGCTAGTTGGATTGCTATATTTTTTTAATAGTATAAAGTCACGAGACGAAAAAAACATGTGCATGATAGTAAGCAACATCCCATAACAGCACAGTACTACGCAGCTTTTAGATTATGAAGAAAGTCAACATCTTTACTTAGCACTGTACTGCGCTCGTCGCCCAGAGATATAAGATGTTTTATCTCTATGCCCAGTAATTTCAGTGGAAACATTGCCCTCCAAACAGGAACACAGTAATGTTTATACATTACTGCTTGGCGGTAGAATAACTGGCAAAGGTGTGGCACTTCCCCAGTCTGAATCTGCAAAGAGTCTTACCACTACAAAAATTGCAATTTATGTTTATGCACTAATTTACCACTGTTGGGAAACTTATGCGTAACACTGGCGTGCGAGTATGTTACGTAACAATAAATAGCGAGCTACCAAAATCTGAACCAATGCAACTTCACTCTGACATGCACCCGTTACGTACCTTGGTACACTTCAAAGATCAAAGAACAAAGCTATAGTTCACTGGGTTTTTCGATTTAATTGCGTTCACAGTACCGACCCGTTTGAACTACGAGTACTGGCCAAATTTTGTCACGTTCCTATCTAAAACTTTGCTGATTCTACACCCAGAGTTGAAATTTGAAATGCGAAAATGAATTCCGTGTCAATAAAACTACAAACGGTGTTCCGACCTGCCAGCGGTGAAGTGAGGGTGAAGCAAGGGTGAAGTGAATATGTCTTTGACGTTCCCGGAACCGGCGAAAAGCCATGTCATATTGAAATAACTTCAACTAGATTTCAATTATACTCGTAGTTTACTAGCTGACCCGGCAAACGTTATTTTGCCATTTAAATTACTAATAGAAATTTTAAAAATCTAACACTGGTAGCCCTAAACTTTAAGATACCTACTAAAAATAAATGTTTATTTTTATAAAACAATTTTAGATGTGCCATAAGCTCCGGGAAATTTTTATCGAAATAGATTGAAAAACATATACTTAGAAAAAAGAAGATAATTGGTCAGTTATCGAGCGGGATGAAAAAAATTTAAATTACTAAAATGGCTATTAAAAAACAGGGTTTGGTGATAAAAGGGTAAAAATTTAGAGTTATGAGTGTATGAGTTAGAGTATGTATTTTTTAATACCACATTATAAAAAAATAAAAACAAAAATAAAAAAATATATATTGGTGTGTACAACCCTTATCACTTAGGGGTATGAAAAATATCTAGTAGCCGATTCTCAGACCTACTGAATATGCATATAAAATTTGGTAAAAATGAGAAAAGTCGTTTCGGAGGAGTAAGGTAACTAACACTGTGACACGAGAATTTTATATAAAATATTTTATATTAGTTACGATATATTTTTGTGCATATTATGCCCCGTAGGTACAGGTTGGGTGGGCCACGAATTAGTGACCATTTAAAAAAAATTTAGTACTAACATAGTAGGTACATACCTATTCTAAAAATTATTTATTTACGAGAAATGTAGTTGGCTAGTTCTGATTTTTACGATTCTCATCGTCACCTTCATGGAAAATTTTTATTCCTGCTTATTTTCATTTTTCTAAACATACATAAGGCATGAAATCGAAAATACAGCAAGTGTTGAGGGCGGCTACATCGATGACAGAGCAGACATCTGGTGATCATGTGATCGAGTACGCACAAAGCCGACTTAGAATATGTCACCAAAATATTAGATCTATCAAGTGTAAAACAAGTAGGATAGAAGTGGAACATCAGGGTAACTTAAATTGTGAAGTACTTCGTTTAACTGAACATTTTTGTAGAGGACAGAAAATCAAGAGTATCACCATAAATAATTTTGTGTTGGCTTCATATTATTGTAGAGACTCTATAGAACATGGAGGAGCTAGTATTTTCATAAAAAATAACACTACCTTTAGGAAATTTACGTGATATAACGTATTATCTGTTGAGCAAATATGTGAAATAGCTGCTGTTGAGCTACTGGAGAGAAATATTGTGGTGGTATGTATATATAGATCAAAAATGGTGTGACAGGGAAGCATACCCCATCAAACCTTACCAGCACATCGGTGTTTTTTCCGGTAGTAGAGCAACTACTGAACGAACTTACAACCTCCAATAAAGAATTCGTTGTGGTAGGAGATGTAAATATAAACTGTATTAGGCAGAGAAATAGAGACTTAAAAATATTGAATGATTTATTGGCGGTGCATAATTTGTGCAATGTTGTGGATTTTCCTACAAGAGTCACTCATTTAACTAGCACTTGTCTGGATCACTTCTATGTGAGTTGTGACTTGGCCGCAGAGACGCGGGTGTCGTCGGTGCATTATCATTTGTATAATTCCTATAATTTGTATAGGAGCCCTCTCCTCGATTGACAAGATCGTTTACGCAGGCCAAAAGCTGGTATTTCGTAAACGCTATCGAGTGTGGATTGGTACAATACAGAGCAAAAGGCTGCTTCTGCAACCTCAAATGACTTAGCTATCGCCATATTGAATATAATTAAAAACAAATTCGATATCTGTTTTCCATGAAAACTTACTACTAACCGTATTAAAAATACAAATTGGGTAACTGAGGAAGTTTTTAACACGAACTCTCTAATTATTGACATGCAGGATATTCTGCTAAAATTTCCATCAAATGTTGAATTAAAACTTAAAATTGACGAGTTTCAAGTGAAATACGAGAACCTAGTCCAACGCGAACGTAGTCAGTATTATTGTGAATTAATTCAAGGCTCGAAGGTAATAATTCAAGCGAAAGGTCACTTTTCATCACGAAATCTCAGAAACTACAAATGCTAGGAGTCTGAAATTTTGCAAGGAGGTATAATTTCAGCACATAGGCGCTCGCTAAGACGGGGTTTTGCGAAATTCAACCCCTAAGAGGGTGAAACAAGGGATGGACGGTTGTATAAAATTTCCGTTAATTTCAAAGTTATGGGCATGTAATCCACTAAACCAATTTTAATGAAATTTGGTATACAGATAGACTAGATCCCAAGAAAGGACATAGGTTACTTTTTATTACGGAAAAAGGGTTGAAGGGGTTCAAATGGAGGATGAAAGTTTTATGTTGGAGGATGGAAGTTCGTCGTTGTTGAAGATAAAACCATGAAATGTATCTAGACCTTACTCTTAAGACGAAGCAAATAAATATTTGTTCTGGAAGTTTTGCAATTTCGAACTGTGCGGGAATGAAACATGGGTTGAAATTGGGGGATGACATTTCAAATGGAAGTTCGAATTGTTTAAGTTATTAAACCATGAAGCGTCCTATCTAGACACTTGACGCGAAGCAAATTAATGTTTTTTCCATCAATTTTGTAATTTAGATTTGTACGGGGATGAAATGGGGGGTCAAAGTTTATAAGTTCGTCATTGTTAAAGTTAAAACCGTATAATTTTGCGACTTAATTTAGCACTTGATATCCATACTAATATTATGACTATGAAAGTAACTAGGTACCTATGTATGTATGATTGTCACGCTTTAACGCCTAAACCACTGGACCGATTTTGATGAAATTGTAAAAAAAATATTTAATACTTATAAGCTGTTGGTGTACAAATGCTGCCTCAGTTACGTTAAAATTTATTTTGCGCAGCGAAGTCGCGGGTAAAGCTAGTATTTGAATAAGACAGAAGCAGTGAACGTTAACACGCACTTCGTAAACGCGGCAGCCGCGTATAACGCTCCCGCTGCTAGCGTCTCCGCAGCGTTGCACGCGTTGGCGATGTGTCGCCCGCCAGCTGATCGTGCACTCAGATTTGAGACGTTTACGGCCGAAGAGATGCGTACGATATATCGATCACGATGCTCTACAGTGTTGCAGGGCCCATGGCGGGTATACTAGCTTTGCTGTACAATAGATGTATCCGTGAAGGTGTGTATCCCGCGTCTCTAAAATATGTCAAGGTCTTTGTAAGGGAAAAGGCAAAGAAGATGAGATCAACAGTTACAGACTTGTCTCAATTATACCGGCTGTTGCGAAAGTATTTGAGCACGGTTTGAGCTCGCGACTAACGGAGTACTTGTCAGATTGTGCAATCTTATCTGACAGACAATTTGTCTATCGTAGTGGCAGGTCTACCACGACTCTCGTGCGGGAGCTGCTTCGCCGGATCTTGGAGGCGCGTGCCAACCGCGAGCATGTTGCGGTGATTTTTTGTGATCTCTCCAAGTCGTTCGACGATGCCGATCACGAAACACTCGCCCCTAAGTTGAAACACTATGGTGTTGATGGTAACTCGCTCCGCCTTCTTAGGGAATTCATGGCTGATCGTAGCCAGGTGGTTGTGGGTGAGGGAGGCTCTATAAAATCGCAGCCGCTCGCAACTGTGATTGGAGTAGCACAGGGATCATCGCTCTCCAATATTATGTTCTCCCTTCTCCTCGACGACTTGCCTGACAGCTGACAGCATCAGCGACGGACACGTACTGATGTTTACCGATGATTTGGCAGCGATAGTCAGTACGCGGACTTCTGCGGAGCTTGAAAATAAATTGAACGAGGTATCGAACGGCTTACATAGATGGTTCAACATCAACGGAATGGTCTTAAATGTGCAGAAGACGTTCTTTACCAGATTCGATTTATCAGGGCATGAGAGTGACCCACTGAATGTGAGCCTGAATGTGATGGCCACCTCCACCAAATGGCGGACCAAATAATATGTCATCACAATCTACCTCAATATGGGTATCAAATGAAAGGGCTTGACTAGTAGAATACTATACAGTATAACAAATTTCAAATCCATGATGGCCGCAACCACAAAATGACGAAAAAAAATGTTTAGTTCGCCATTTTGTGATTTGAAATTTGTTATACTGTATAGTACTCTACTAGTCAAGCCCTTTCATTTGATACCCATATTGAGGTGGATTGTGATGAAATATTTGGTCCGCCATTTGGTGGAGGCGGCCATCACATTCAGGTTCACATGCAGTGGGTCACTCTCATGCCCCGATAAATCGAATGGAACGATATCCATCTTGGAACGATATTAACCAAAACTATCTAAAACATCAACACAAAAATTTCATCAACACAGTTTACCACTTTGGAAGCGTCTCTTGCGCAAATTATTCAGTATAGAAAAACATGATATTGGAAACATCAACATCATTTTTGAAGGCCTATCCATAGACAACCCACACGTATGAACCAAAACCGAGTTGGTTGGGACAGTGAGCTCAAAAGAGCAACGTTTTACCTAAAAGCAACCTTGGCAGCAAGGCCAGTATTTGTGGTGACAAAAACGATTGGCCTGATCACAACATATTTTTTGGGTTAGTATATACGCACAAATTAGCGCCGTATAAAACTTCAACAATGTCACTGCTGACTCGACCGGATAACACGAGGTTAACTAAAACGAGATCTTTCAAAAGAACTCGCCTACCTTATTAAACTCTACATAGCCCAGTGCAATTACGGAAATAAATCAACATTAAATTATGTAGTTTGGGGACTATAAAGGATCGATAGAGGGGTGCATTCTGAGCATATATTCCAATTTGAGGGATTCGGGCATGGTCAGCTCAAGGTCATTTCGATGAAAACGCGTTTAATTCGATATCTCGAGAACTGTTAGCGTTAGGCAAAAAATTGTTGAGACCTTTTCTCTTTTAAATTAAATTTACTAACTTTTATAGCAACCACTTTTCTTTCTTTCATCAATAGTTTTCAAGTTATTGCTTCCGAAAGGCAAAAATTTCACTTTTTTTCCTCCCTTTCGCCATTTTCTCCCCAACCGTTTAATTTTATGAAACTTTACCCATAATCAAAAGTGTAGATCTTTTAATAATGAACAACTTTTTCCTTGAACATTTTTCAGTAATGACAATACCTTCAGAGTTATGTTACTTTACCGGGCGAAATCCGCGCCACTGCGACGCCTCCACGACACTGCAAAAAATCCGCGACACCTCCGGTCTTAGGGCTGAACCCAAAATTCATTGTTGGATTGTGTCGGTGGGTTTCTTCTACACAGGGTTATGTGGGACAACAACGTTACCTACTTCGACATATGCCAGAAATACGTAACATACATAAAAAACACTACGGTACAGACGTGGTAATTGTATTCGATGGCTATCCCAAAGGTATTTCCAACATAGAACAAGAAAACAACAAGAAAAATAGTTACTATAAAAGTTAGTAAATTTAATTTAGAAGAGAAATGGTCTCAACAATTTTTTGCCTAACACTAACAGTTCTCGAGATATCGAATTAAACGCGTTTTCATCGAAATGACCTTGAGCTGACCATGCCAGAATCCCTCAAATAGGAATATATGTTCAGAATGCACCCCCCTATCGATCCTTTATAGTCCCCAAACTACATAATTTAATTTTTTTTTATTCAATTTTTTTGCGTAATTGCATTGGGCTAACATACAAGTATTAAAAACTCGCTTCATAACTATAGTTTTCATCAACACTATTAGTATATGTATTAACACTAGGAACGACGTGGATCAGTGCGAGGCGTCAGTTCATATTAAATAAAAAAAAGGACTTAAAATTTAATAATATAATGTCCATCAATAATTTGGTCTACGAGTATCTTTAAAAAAATGTTATAATCTATATTTTACCCTAACTTCAGGGAAAATAATTTCAATTTCTTATCGCCACACTAACCTATTTTCGTTGAGGTGTTGTGTTCCATTCATCACCAAAATGAAATCGACTAAATTATATAAATAGCAGTAAAAATATTCAAATTTTCCTATGAAATGATATTTTATTGTTTTTGGGAACATTGTTTGCAATATTTGAAGATACAAGACGGCATATTTTAAAACAAAACTTAAAATCACACGGGACTCCCGTACAACACGGAAGTCCGTTTCATACTGACTGGAGTTTGTATTTGCTTCGGCGTTTTATATTTGCTTTGTCTGCTTCAGTATCGCTGTTCTGCGCTTTCGAACTAAAGATATGTTTTTTTGCGAATAAACGATATGTATCTGTGTCTCTGTAATGCATTATATTATTTACTTTATTATGTCATTATCAGAAGAAAATTTAGATACCTCGTATAACGGATTTAGACTCGTAGTATAACGGATGAACGAATAGGCAAGACGACAAGCTAGTGCAGCTGGAAGAAGAGCTTTTACGTATAAAATGGCACGTTCTGAGCTTGTGTTTGAAGCCCAAAGACAGAGGGAGGGTATCCCTCTGTCTTTACAACACATAGGATAGGAGGGTAAATACATGGGTACAGGAGGGTATAAAATATATAGGGATATCCCTGGGTGACCCCAGGCCATCGGCCATCTTTTATACCATCATCAAGTGTCTCAAGGTGTGATGGGGTACCTAGTTCATAAAAAAAACCTTTCCAACAATATTTTAGAAATCGCATCTTCTACGGTTGTAGACTACAGGCCCGTGAACAAAGTTTATGGGTCAAATGAACCACCAAGAGACCTATGTAGGATGATAAAAGGGTATAAAGTAATATGATTCAGCACTATGCATTCACTTGTAAGCTGTCCAACTGAGTGCAGTTGAAGAGAGGGGGTTGCAACCCTCGATCATTTCTCCTTGTCGCATGATTTTTGTACGGCGTAGCGCAATAATAGATTAAAAGAGGTATTACCAGCCAGCCAGCCAGCCGTACCAGCCGTAGACAGCTGTACAACCAGCGATTGCAAAAACGACAGGTAGATTGATTAACTTTGAGAATTGTCAATTGTTAAAATAATTTTAATAACAGGAAATTGAACCCATTTAAATGGAATTGCCAGATCAGCGGGAAGCTTCGGTATTCTTGGTACCTACTAGTTGGTACCTATATGAGTAACATGACCAGCTACTGAATCGCTGATAATGGTTTCTACGGTTAAATTGTCATCCGATTCTTTAACAAATAGCTTGTACAATACTATGTCCAGTTGTAAATGTTCGAGAGGTTAAAATTTCTCAAAAGCGTGATTAGCGTTCCCATTTTTCATTAAAATTATTAAATTAAATTTTAACAATACCTAATAATGAGCCCTTAGACTTTAGACGAAAAAATTATTCAATAATATGATGATAGGTGGCGCTCACCTGAAAAACCAATTCAATCACACATAAAAGAAACCAATTCGGTCTAGACTTGAAGACATTGAGATGATACCCATCAGAAAACACCCATTCAGGAAACACATTCTAAAGTTTAGACGTTATTATTACGAAAGTTGAACCTTTTCGTTCGAGTCTTTGGAACATCAAACATCATATTCCAAATTATGAAGGTTTCATCATTGTCAATTAGGGCTCTCATACAAAACTGCGATGCGATGCGATGCGACGCCGCATCGGAACAATTTGCATCGCATCGGAACAATTTGCATCGCATCGCATCACATAGCAGGTTTGTGTGGGAGCCTTTCCTCCAAAGCGGCGTCGCATCGCATCGCAGATTTGTGTGGAAGCCCTTAGACTGACATTGTTATAGGTATTTTGACAAATTTAAGCCAAGCTTAGCACGCAGTTAAGTTACAAAGTTAAGCACATTTTTTGGATAATAAATATATAATCGTTGTAAAATTTACAAATTACAACTTGTAATTTAGTGCTTAAAAACCGCTAATACCATCTAGAACGTAGTTTATGGTTATGTAATGTTTTGGTTATCTTATATATAAAATTCTCGTCTTATATATAAAATTCTCGTGTCACAGTGTTTGTTTCCTTACTCCTCCGAAACGGCTTTACTGATTTTTACCAAATTTTATATGCATATTCAGTAGGTCTGAGAATCGGCTACTAGCTATTTTTCATACCCCTAAGTGTTAGGGGGTGTTCACCCCAAACTTTTTTTTTTTAATTTTTGGTAATATTTTTTTGATTTTATTTTTTTATAATGTGGCGTTAAAAAATACATACAACCTTAAATTTTTACCCTTTTACCACCAACCCCTGTTTTTTTATAGCCATTTTAGTAATTTAATCATTTGACATTGAACTCCTAAACGACGGGACCGATTTGAATGTTTTTTTTTTGTGTGTGTATTCGAAGATGGTTTAAATTCACAAATAAGCCCGGCAGATGGCGCTGCAGACAGTGTCTAGGTTATGTCCGAGCGAAGCCGGAACGGGCCGCTAGTTTTTAAATAAAAATTTTGGTACTTAAGTTAGTAATTAAGTTTATTGACAAAGCTAGATTTCTCATCATTACATATACCTACTCTTTAATGCTCTGGTTTATCCTACTTTAGTAGGTAGGGCAAAGGAGACCTATTAGGGATGATCTACATCGCTCATAAGTTACGGCTGGGCTAGTAGGGAGAACAGCGACTGCTGATCCAGAGCCCCCCGGTTTAAATTCCAAGCACATCACTGTATTTTCGAAGTAATGTGCGTAAAGCCGCTAATTTAAAACGGTGAAGGAATACATTGTGAGGAAACCGACATGTACCTAGAATCTTTTGAAGTCATGTGTCATCCACCAATCCGCACTGGGCCAGCGTGGTGGATTATGGCCTTGACTCTCTCCTTGCAAGAGAATGCCCCGAGTCTCAGCAGTGGGAACATTTAGTGGGCTTATGCTGCCCGTTGATGCCCACTACCAGGAACACAGCACACGAGGAGCCGAGACATGACACAGGCGTGAGTTCATGACATTCATTCTAGTGACGAGATGCGGACTAAGGCCAATTGTCCACGTAGCTGCACGACATCCGCACGATTTCGACAATTGTCGGATGCAAGACGAATACTTGCATCTTGCATACAAATAATGAAGTCTGTGTCACAGATCTGTGTCCACAAAACGACAACGACACGACAGCCGCACGTCTTGCGTTTGTTCGTAGGATGCATGCATTCGACAAAAGACGCGTGCGTGGACAGTAGGCCTAAGTTATCCGCCCGCAATACCGTTTGGGTTACCTACTGTTTGCAAACTGTTATCTGTAGTGGTAGGACTTTTACCAGAGTGTACCACACCTTTGCGTGTTATTCTACCGCCAAGCAGTAATGTGCAAACTGTACTGAGTTTCGGTTTGAAGGGCAGTGTTTCCAGAGAAATTACGGCTTAGAAATATAATTTCTCTAAGATACGAGCGCAGTGCAGTGATTTGGATTCTTCATGTTCGGATAGCTGCTTGTCACTGTGCTGTTATGTGGCAGGCATGTTACTTACCAGCAGGTACATGCCTGCTCTTTTCGTCACTCTGTATTATAAAAAAATTGGCAGTCATAGGAACTGTCGATAGAAATGAAAACTTATAACTCAGAATTTGATAGCTTACTTTGGAAACTACGCGGGTGAAACCGGAGGGCGTGGCTAAGAGCATGGCCATCTAGGAATGGTGACGCATGGACGCAAGCAATTTTAGATGGCCAATAGCCATGGTCGCGAGTTTACCCACAGATGTCTTATCATTCCCGAGCGTGGCGTTAGAATTCAGTCCACGAAAAATCTGTAGGTAGTGATGCGCCAATAGAAGTTTTCACTTCAAAAAAAAGAGCACGCGGTCTGAGCTATCCGACGGCACTACCGTCTGCGTTACCTACTGCATGCAAACTGGTTTGTGTGGTCCATGGTCGGTTGGTGGGTATACCGCGCCGTAGGGGTACTATTTTTACTATTTTTGCCCTCTATGTGCGTTGGCAGTATAAGATTACTCTTGTGCTATTGTTCGGGGTGAAATTGATCGACCCTACCCACCCCGTTTGCAAAGCGCCTTATACGGTAAACATGTCTAGTTACATTTCCAGTTAGAACGTTCCTAATATATATTTTTTACTTTTATAGTTTTACACTTTACCGCCATGTCGCCTGATGTTAAGCGACGATGCGGTCTACGATGGAGCGTGTTTACCTATAGTAAATTACGCGTGTAGTAAATGAACCACCAGGCGACCTATGTAGGATAATAGAAGGTTATAAAGTAATAAGATTAAGCACTATGCCGTCACTTGTAAGCTGTCCAACTGAGTACAGTCGAAGAAGGGGGGTCGATCATTTCTCTTTGTCGCATGATTTTTGTACGGCATTGCGAAATAATGGATTAGGAGAGGTAGGTATTGAAACTATGGAACCAATGCCATACGTAATCAAATGCCCAAATTTAAGGAGAGGAGACGAACTTCTTAGCTTTCCATGGATTCACCGTGCGGGTGCCGGGTCCATCGTGTGGCAGCGAGAGAAATCTCGAATAGACCCCAAGACTTGTGACTCGGGCGTAGGTTTTAAAGGGGCCCCTTTTGGTGACGTACGTCAACACTCACCTTCACTACTCGTATTTATCTCCCTGCCCAGCCAAATCCGATATGATCCAATTAGTGCAGCTTTAGATACTCGTTCTAGTATACATAGAACTTACTGCACTTCTGGACAAGCCAAGGTCTTTAAGCAGGTTAAAGAGAGATTTTACTGGTATACCTCTCGCTCCTACTTCTCATCAACAGCCCACTAAACGTTCCCACTGCTGGGACTCGGGGCCTTCTCTCGCAAGGAGAGAGTTAAGGCCATAATCCACCACGCTGGCCCAGTGCGGGTTGGTGGATGACACATGACTTCGAAAGATTCTAGGTACATGTCGGTTTCCTCACGATGTTTTCCTTCACCGTTTTAAGTTAGCGGCATTACGCACATGACTTCGAAAAGACAGTGGTGCGTGTGGGATTTGAACCCGGGGTCTCCG
Organism: Ectropis crepuscularia; assembly: GCA_963693475.1. NCBI lineage: Eukaryota > Metazoa > Arthropoda > Insecta > Lepidoptera > Geometridae > Ectropis > Ectropis crepuscularia. The sequence continues at coordinate 24,910,986 of OY856338.1, forward strand.
GATCGGCAGTCGCCGTTCTCCCGACTAGACCAGCCGTAACTTATACCTCGCTAACTATATATCGCTCCTACCTACTTCTACAGCGTATAAATTAACTACATAGCCATTTTTTGTTAATTCGTTTTGAAGGTCGTAATAATTATGTTGTTTCATCGCGTGGTGTAAATCGTCGGAAAATCACGATTCACGTAAATTTTTCCGACAAACTAATAATTAAAAACTTAAAATGTTTAATTTGTATAGTTTCAATACCTCTTCTAATCTATTATTCTGCAACGCCGTACAAAAATCATGCGACAAGGAGAAATGATCGACCAGTCAGTACTAACGCGAAGTCCTTAGTCTTGTTCGTTCGAGAGCCAGAGCCTTTTTCAATTTTACAGGAAAAAAATATATATATAACGCACACGAGTGCTGTTGTAACCCCCCCCCCCCCCCCCTCTTCGACTGTACTCAGTTGGACAGCTTACAAGTGACGGCATAGTGCTGAACCTTATTACTATATACCCTTCGATCATCCTACATAGGTCTCCTGGTGGTTCATTTACTACGTAATTTTTGTTCACGGGCCTGTAGTCTACTAGAAAAAACCGATTCACTCTCGATTTGAAGACACAAAGATTGTAACCAGCCTAGACGTTTTTATCACAAAAGTAGAGTCAATCATCACAAATCTCTTCGTTCGTGTCTTTGGAACATCAACCATGAAACGATGTCGCTTTTTCGAGCTACGAGCATTCCGATAGAAAATGAGACAATGTAATATACATACTTACCTATACCTACCTATATACTTACGAATTCAAGTAAAATTCAAGAGTCATCGGCGGTCCTCTCACGCCGCGCCGCCTCCACCCCACAGACACGATGCTCACCCTCCAACATCGCCGTCCATGGAGTTGCGCCGGCGCGGCGCCGATAGGCCGCGCTACCTACATGCTGTGGAGGCAAAGCCTAGGGGTCCCGGGGCTTCTGGTGCCTCTAGCGAGCCCTAGTAAATATGTTATCCACAATCTTTACCCTAGGCCAAGGGCGGATCCACCTTTGCTACCAGGTGGGAGGGGCCACATGGTCGTGGTTAAGTCACGAGAACGTGCGACAAGTGCATGCGTGCGCTTTAGTGGTCAACCTAGGTTCTGGACCCAGCACAGGCGGGGCCATGAAGGAATCCGCCCTTGCCCCTGGCAAAAAATAGTCAAATTTTGACACAGGGCCCCAATAGTCCAGGATCCCCTTGGTACAATTTTTGCAATGGATTACTACCAAGCTAAGTTTGCTAATTTGTTTACTTAGCTGATACTAATATAATTTTATAGTCATAATTATTGTCCTACAAATTTTGGAAATTGTTGAGCGTTTCATCAAAATGAAGCTAGTCTAAAATTTGCTTGATAGTAATCAATTGCAAAAATTGTAGCAGGGCTCCTGCAGGGGGCTACAAGGCACGCTACGCCACTGGTGACCACGCTACGGTCAGCAATCAGGGCGTTCGCTACGTTAAGTGTGAGCACGCGACGGGTGCCCGGCGCAGGCGTCAGCTTTGGGGCGCTGACAGGGGTTTAGAATCCGCGACAAGGGTCCGACTATCTAACGGCGCTAGAACAGTTTTCGTATCAAGCGGATACAGTTGTATCGGATGGACTACCATGATAATTTCCCGAAATAGTATTTGGCAAAAACACCAAAAGCGCACCCGCCACCCGCCGCGCGTTTACAAACACGTCGCGGGCTCGCGGGCGCACACTTAGCGTAGCGTAGCGAATATCTACCTTGGGGAGCAGCTAGTACAAAAATAAAACACAGCTAATGAGCTTGAATGCTTAGTACATTAAAATTTATTTACATAATCATAGATTTTCATTACAGTTAATATTTCACACAAAGAAGCTGCAAATGTTTTCTTCGTACCAATAAAACAATCTATAGAACTCTCGCAAATAAAATCACATGTACCTTTTAAAACCAAGGCTGATAAGGAAGCGGGTGTAAATAGTCTTTCTTTTACTGGACTAGATAAACGATTGAGATTTCACGATACGTACTACTCAAAATATCTAACGTAGGCATAAAAATAGTTAACAAATTATTTAATAAACGCGAAACACAAGTCGCCCGACCTCTTTATCAGCCTCTATAGACACTGCGCAGTCAGACCGTGATCATCTCATCTTACCGACTTATACAACAAAAGATGAAACTTCATTATTTAATTAATTTGAGAAAAAAATTGGTCTAGTTTCACCTTAAAACTGTCCTTTCGACCACCTGACTTGTGTTACGAATCAGTCACACATTAAATCATAACCAAAAGCATGGATACAAATGAAAACATACGAGTAAATCGGATATGCTGCATTAGTTACTTTTAAAAACGTAAAAAAATGAGTTTAGACAGTCATGATGAGCTTTCATCAATATTCTGTAATAAGTGTTTGCAATGAAACGTTCAGTCAGAGCCTACCTTAAGTAATCTCACGAAACTACTTTCATAGGATCAACCTATGCCAGATTCTCGCATATCTTTTCATACATTTGTGGTCAATGTTTGTATAGTAGGTACTGTACTAATGGTCAAGTTTTAATAGTGAACAATACTATCGTATCGTTTAGATATGTCTATATTGTAGCTCGTTTGGATTAGCAGTAGCAGTTAGTTAACCATATTATCTAAAAAAAGTACTGTTTACTAATTCCACACGAAATTAGGTGGCGTAATGTGCTCGAGGGACCGATAAAAATAAACCAGTAAATTGCTAATCGGGACTCTCAAATCGAGAGTTCATATTAATAGAACTTTACATGATTCTGATTTTTACTTTATAATTAGTAGTTTCCGCATTTTCCCCCTTATTTCCGTTTTCCGCTTTCCCCATTCAGAATACCAATTCAATGTTACCTGTGCTGTGTAAAACACCCGTCTACTGATATACGGTCTTCGGAAAATACACGGCCTTGCTGCACAAGCTATAATTATCAATATAAAATATTAGCAAGTATCATACATAATAATAGAATAGTTTCATTATGCATCAGGAGAGGGCATTTACAGACATTTATTATTTTAAAAGTATATCGCTTAAATAACCTATTACTTAAATAAAATTAACATACATAACATACGACAATCCATCCATTTTATATAATACCAGTACCTAACACATATTAAACGTACCTCCTACCTTAGTATCTATAGAAATTCGTGTGAAATTTATACACAAAATATTCTTATTTCTCTCCGTTTGAAATAGAAAATCAAGAAACTTTCTTTCAAAGACTTTAATATTAAGTTTAAACTTATGGGATAATAAATCTCTTCACGCAAATTACAATTAATTTTCTTTGCAAGAACAAAAGATAGAACATTGTACTGTCAGTTTGCAATAAGAAAGGTAAAAAACTATGTTTCCAAATTTAAATTACAAAAAAAAAAGATACATTCACAAATGGACAGGTAATATGGAGATTAGACAGTAACGTACGTAACATACAAGTCCGGAGGAAATAGATATTTTACTGGCTGAAAAAAAAAACTACAACGATTTTATGTTTAGTCTGAATATTTTCACCCACTCATTTATAAAATGAAATATGTAATTCCAGAAAACGGAAGCACGCAAACTTGTATACGAGTCTTAAAGCATCTATAATACTTATACGGGTGAAAACTGTGCTTTAATTATCATATTTAACTCAAACGAACAGATCCAGCACAAAAACGGATCTGGTTTAGCTTGTAGGTGAGAAGTAACACACTTGGCAAAGAAAATAGAAACAATGTGGTACCGCAACCAGCGCTCTCTTGTACCATGATATTGTAAACGACAATAGCAATATTATCATCTATACGGTAACAAAAACCCGTACAAATAATCTAGTTTCATAATTTTATGCATATTAAATTATAATAATTCATAATTTTAAATATTTCTAAGCTGTTGCGGGCATCCCAGCCAAAATAAAATCTTTACTTTCATAACGAAACAAAATGTCCCACAAAATAAAACGACGATTAAAACTTGAAATTTTCTCTGGTTATAAATGTAAAATCTTGTGAAAAATACACAATAATAAACAAATATAAGTCAATCTGCACAGAAATCAAAAGATCCCCAAATAAATTAATCTGTCAACGAAAACGTTCATCAGGGCAGTTTAAATCAATTCTCGAATTAACTTATTATTGGAATTTAATCATTATCATTAAAATAAAATCAGTCCTCAAAAGAGTTTTTATAATTTGACTAAAATTTACAATTTATTTACAACTTTGATATTTATATTATGCCTACTACTAGTCTTTATCTTTAGTGTATGTATTTACAATTATGTACATTGTGAATATAATCTAGATCCTGTGTAATATTAGTCTAAGTGTCTATCGGCATTGTGGCGCTTGCGGCCCTTGGCATGTGCGAGCATGGTGACGAGCTTCTTGTGGCTGTCCCCTACGATCCAGCCGTGCTGCGGCTGTGGGCCGACCATGTCCTCGCCTTCCGAGGACCAATAGTGGTGCGTGGCACGCGCGCGGATCTTAGGCCCGACGGGGGCACGCGGCCCGCTGCCGCCGCCGACGCCGCTCGGCCCGCCACCGCCGCCCGTGTCGCTATCCTCGCTATGTCCGCCGCTTACGGCGCGTCGTCTGCCACTTTTACTCTCGCCTTTCGATAAATGTCTCGACTTCTTCCCGCTGCTATGATGCTCCTTTTTCTTACTTTTCCTTTTGCGCGGAGCACTCGCCACTACGGAATCGGCACTGTTCGGCCTCGCTGGAGCGCCGTCGAACTCGGATTCTGAGCTCCAATGTTCAGCCAATACGTTTTGCTTGCCGACCGTACATTTTCTTCTCGCTCTCTGACGTGCCACTCCTGCGTAATCAAATGACTGATCAAATGCATCAGCACTGTAATCATGGCTCGTGCTGATACCTTCGTCAGATTTTCTGGGAGAATGTTTCTCTGTAGTAGAGACAGAAGCGGGCGCTGTAAACGCGTCGACATCTTGCGCCGTTGTCGTTATCTTTTTAATACTTCCCTGTACTACATTAGGTTCTTCTGTCCGAGCCAATTTTTCATTTCGATCACAATCATCATCACTCACTAATTGAACGTCATATTGATAATTCGTGTCTATACTCGTTGTTGACTTTGATTTAGTGGCTATCTCACGAACATCATACTTCTGTAAACGAATACGACTCTTTGAAACAATTGACATGTCAATTTCGGTTTTTGAATATGAATAATTAGCCTGCTTCGACGGTTCGCTATCGCGTCTATTCGGTTTTCCTGTCTGTGTGCTTTGAGCGGACTCCGTATTGTAAATTTCCATGTTGACAGCTTCCGAAGGTGACAGTCCTTTTAAATATTTGGTAGCTGCCGATTCATAACAGGAATCAGGTTCCTCATCTGAATTGCCTATTTTTTCATCAGTTTGAACAGCGCTTGTTGCCTTTTCGGCTGGTAATATTAGATGCATGTACTGTCTATTCAATGTTTCTGGTTTATCAATATCGAATTCATCTTCGCTGTTGTAGTCTGTTGATCTTTTAGTGGCATTAGCTTTGGTTGATTTTGTTTCTATTTCTTTTCCATCGTTTGGCTCATCTGTTGTGGCGTTATGAGCAATTATGTCCGAAAAAGTGACTTGAGTTGACTCTTCAGACATCAAACTATAGCCAAGGTTTTCTTTAGGTTTCTCATTAATCGAAAATATTTCCATTTCACAGGGTTCTGTCAAAATGTCATTTTGACACAAAGAAGACGAAGAATCTAATTTACCCAAACCATGGTCATCCTTTTTATTGGTTGTTGGTGGGTGTGTTTTGATATAACTTTCGTCAAACATAGGTACAGCATTATTTGTGTTTAGAGATAATTCGTTTTCTTCTTGGTATTTAGATAGATTTTGTTTAGAAATAGGCGATACAGTTTTTCTATCATTTCTCTTCAGTTCTGTTTTGTTAAGTTCTGTGTTGGATGTTGTTGGTACTTTTTTATTTTCAGAGATGTCACTATTATTAGTTTTAGATTCAGTTTCTAGGAGACTATCGAAAAGTTGGTCAAGATTTGGTCTGGGCTTTTCAGGTTCTTTTATTTCAGGTTTCTCACGTCGTACTGCGTTGTTCTTGAAAATATTTTCTATGGCCGCATTTTTGTCAGCGTTTCTAGTTTTATTAACACAATTTAATCTTCCACAGCCCCGTTCAGTATCGCTATCGTCAGAATCATTATCACTAGGACAAACACAATTCACATCGTTGGACATGTAGAAAATAAAATCTCCTTCAGGTGAAGACATCCCACTTTCATAGTCACTTTCATCTATTCGATTCTGAGCAAAACCTGATGTACTAGCTACAGCACTATCAATTATGTTCTTATCGTTGGAATTTATGTTTAGACATGGTGTATCAAGAACTTTTTGCGTTTTTAAGACGGGATTTACATCTTTTTCTACGTTCTTTCTGTCGTAATTTATATCTTTTCTAATTTCTTCTAGATTCTTTCCCTCATCCTTTGTGAGATATTTCTTATGCCCCTGTTCTTTTTCTTTCCTAGTTGTAGATCTACCGCGTTCTTTTGATGTCTCACAAACCGAAGAATCTTTTAAATCTAATCTCTTTTCTCTTTCTTTATTTTTATTTTTTTCTTTATCCGTGTGTTTTATTTTGTCCTTTTCCTTATGCTTCAATTTATGTTTATTATGCATACTTCTGAATCTATCCATTACGGTTGAAGGCCTCAAGTCGAATAGTTCTGCATCTTCACTATCCTTAAATTCGTAAATGTCTCTTTCGAAACTTGATTTATCTCTGTCGCCGAAATCACTACTACTACTCTCATAATCACTCATTTCTTTTCTTCGTCTGGAAGCAATTTTTCGTCGCTTTTTCGCCTGTCTTGGAGGAGATATGTTAATCGGCATGTTAAGATCGTGGGTGGGAATTGATATTTTTATACTTTCAAATCCTTTTAGTGCTGCTTTTGTAGGTACATGTGTGCTTCGATAATTTTTCTTTGTATTTTTTGCGGACTTTTTCCTTTCAGATTGTTTCCGAGATTTTGCACTGAAAAAAAATCATTGTGAAATAAAAAATAATTCTACTTATTTTATAAATCTCATCGGAACGACTCAAGGGATCGGGCTGATTTTGGAACACTGGCTGGATATAGGCTTAAATAGCACATAGGCTACTTTTCATCCCTGGAATATAACGGGAACTACGCCAGTACTACATAGAAACAAGATAATGAGCTTAGGTTATTGCATCCTAAGGGATAAAATAGACTAAATTGATGATAAGATAATGTCTTTTTACTAGATGTAATGTAGATTTCACTCCTTGCTCCTGTGCCTGTGTTAACTAGTAGTTAACAAATTTCATACAAAAAAATTTCGGGCACAGCAGCGGTTATGGTAAATTACAACCAAAATCTTAGAATGGAAAATGCAGCAAACGTGAAAAATAACAAATAAATTACCTGGTGTTCGTTTCAGCAACAACTTGTGTTTGTTTTGCTGCTACTGCTTGTGACCTTCTCTTCCTTTTTATTATGTCAAATTTATCTTCGAACAAGTCAACTTCTTCAATATCCGGATACATTTTGTCTTTGACACCGACTTGTTTATTTTGTTTAGTTTTATAAGGTTTCTTTATGACCTCAGTATTGTCTACAGGTTTATCTTCTATTTGTAATAAAGAAACATTTGGGTCACAATCTTTAACTGTTGCTTCTACATCACCAGTTTTACCAAAACCTACAAAACGATTTTGGCCAGCTTTACCTTCAGCTGCCGCTGCTCTAAGGCTAGAAAATAGGTCATTCTCTAATGTTTTAACTTCTTCACTCTCCATTATGGCTTGCGCAGCTAAAGAATCTAAATCACTATCGTCTTTTTTCGATGGATCAACCATTTCATTCGGATTTATGGTCGGTTCTATTGACTTGACTTCTGATTTAGTTTCATCACTGGTTATTATTTTCTTATCTGTAATTGTAAATAAATATATGTATAGCGAAATGACCATTTCTATAACATAGAGCGCATATGAAATATGCGGTCTGTTGCGTCCAATGTGTAAAACGAACCGAATCAAAACAAACACCAAAAATAGTCTTTCAGAAACATCAAAAAAAAAACAAAGGAAAGACTTCTCTATATAAAAGCAAACTAGTTTTTTTTATCAAATTATTAACGGCATAGAATAGTTCAGGTGCCGATATACATTATAATTAATTTTGGCACATTTCTATGAAAATAAAGCTTTATACTAATGATCTACGTACCTTTAGTTTCAGTTAAATTAATCCCCGGATCTGATTTCTTCTTATTCTCGTTTGACGTAGATTTTTTTGGTGATTTCTCCTTGTAGTATAAGCAAGAATCATCACTTTCATTGCTTATCATATGAATAGTCTCTGTGATTTTCTTTGACGCCAATAAGTTAGATTTACGAGGTATTCTTTCAGAAAAAAAGCCAAAGTTCTCCATAAATTTATCAGATCGCCGTTGTTGGTCTTCTTCGCTAGATACAGCAACAGTATTAACATTATCCACAACTTGTGTACGACGAGTTTTCTTTTGTTGTTTGTTGGTTTGTTTTTGTGAACACTCATCTACTGGCTTGTTGCTAATAATATTAAGACTATCCTCTTTACTAGAACTATCTTCTGCGGAATTATTTTCTTCAATGGTTTGCATCGTGGGCTTTGTTAATTCAAATGGTACAGCACAGACTTCTATATTCGAAACATTAATGATATTTTTATTATCGTTGTTACATTCACTTTCTTTTTCATCTTTCATGAGCGAAGGTTCATGGTTTATTGCATTAAGACATTTTGGGATTAGGTCGATAGCATCTTTTTCCTCTGAATTGTCATAAGATTCCATACTGCTTTTGCTATCTTTGTTTTTTTTATCAATGTTTGATGTTCTTTCATCTACGTATTTTTGTAAAGGCACATCACTTTTGGAAGAGTCTGAATCGGATTCGTTGTTTAGTTTTATTTCAGTCTTAGATAGCTTAGAGTCTTTTAATGTAGATTTCTTTATATCTTCTCTTTGTACAGTCTTCTTAGTATCATGGGGCGATTTACTGGAATGCAATGTGTTTTTACTTCTTTTCTTTGTTACTGGTTCTGTTGTTTCAATTGTATCTATAAAATCGAAGTCATATGGGTCATATGCAGCATGCTCTTTAACTGATGTTGCAGACGACGGAGGTATTTTAACTGAAATCGATCTGTTGTAACACGCAATTCGTGATTCACTGGGAACACTGACATTTATTGCTTGCTTACGTGTATCATCAGTTGTTTTATTATGATTTTTTGGAGACCCTTCATTATTATATAATTCTTTCGATATATTACTAAGGTCGTGGTCATCTAAATATTTTTCAGTGTCAATTTTTTGTTTTGTTTCTAACAACACTTTGTCATCATCAGAATCAAAATCAGACTGTGATTTACTTTCGAGGCATTTGATTTTCTTTGATTTAGATGAAACTATTTCCGATGGTTTATTTGAATTTATTTTCCTTTTTGATACTGTTTCTTTCGAATCCGAAGAATTGTCTTCAGTCATGTTCGTGTCTTTTTCGTTAGTAACTAATGTCGTATTTTCAGACAAATTCGACGTATTTTCAGAGATCCCACGACATTTTAATTCATCTATACAACTATCATTGATTTTATTTTCTGCATTTGGTAATTCTCTTAAAATACAACTATTGCTATCTGAAGTACTAAGAACGTTACTATTATCAGAAAAGTCGTCATCGTGGTCAAACTTATTGATTGTTTTGGATTTCTTTGATGTTCGTCTTGGATGCGGAGATTTTTTACGTTTTGAGAGTTTTCCTTTTCTTTTTGTCATTTCTGGCTCTTCTGAAGCAGCTGCTAAGTGATCAATTACAGCTTTACAATCTTTTTCAGAGACACTAGATTCACTAATACGTTTCCTGTCTTTTTCTACCCTTGACAGTATAAGTCGTTTCATGGTCAATGGAGTTTTTTTCACACGTTCTTCTGTTATTTCACCATCTTCCATGTTGACATACATTGATTTGCCGCGTTTACTACGACGTAAATGCATCGTGTTCACGTCAGAATCTTCAGAACATAGTTGAGAATCGCTTCCGATATTAGTTATTGAGCATTCGGAAGGTTTCGAGGCATTTGATTCTTTAACCGATTTTTTTATAATTTTATTTTTGCTATCCTTTGTCTCGTCTAGAATAGAGAAAGACAAATCTAATTCATTTTTTTGACCAATTTCGGGCAAACTACTAATTTGACTACTTTCTATTGTCTGGGTCAAGTTTGATTGATTGTCTTCAAAAGAAAGTAAGGAGTTACTATGTTTCGTTTGACTTAATGTTTTCAAATCCGTTGATTCTTGAACTTTTTTATCAAGCAGTTCAGCAGTACATTCAAGTACGTTTTTCTCTCTTCTAGATAACTCGTTATGTTGATTTTTAGCGCCAGAATCATGTGAGATTTGATATTCATTTGATTCAAGATTAGTTACGCAATTAATGTTCTCGATTATCTTACTATTAATATTATCGGTTACATGCTCCTTCTTATTTACACCAAATTCATTAACTTTATCGATTACTGCAGTAATGGGAGAAACATCTAATAGGATTTCATTTAAGTCATCGTTACTTTCTGTTGCATTTGTACATTTTGTTTCCATATATGGGTCCCGTATTACTGGTTTTAGGCTTTCGACATCTCTAGATATTTTCTTTTTCCGACTTAACTCTGAGGTTTTTGGTAACTTCTTTCGTTGTCGTTTCGGTAATACATTTATTTTAATGTTTTCATGTTTACTCTTTGACTTATCAGTAACTATTCCCATCCTAATAGTAAAATTGTGTGCTTTGGACTTGGTTTTGTGATGTTTTTCTTTGATAACTGCTAAAGTCTCGTCATCTTCAGAGTCATCTTCAATTGGTTCTACTTGTTTTGATGATCCTTCGTAAGTACTTTTAAGATCAGATTCTGTAGACAACGTTCTGAATTCATTGGGAAGTTCTACCGTTGATAGTTTATTCCGTTCATTTTCTAGAGTACACACTTTATTATCATCAAAATTCTCTACTGGTTTATTTTCAATAGTTTCATCAGACGTAATGGTTTTAAAATTAGGTGAGCAATCGTTGTTTGTGCTGTTGAGTTCAACTGATTTTGAGGCCGGCTCATCATTACGGAAAGGTAAAGTTTCAAGATCTTGTACTGATTTCTCATCTTTAGATTTCGAGAAAGTGGATGTGGAATTCAACTGCTCCAAAGAAGGCCCAGCATTAATATCAGAAACTTGCGGTGTTCGAGATGGTGATTTTTGTAGAGAAATCGTACTCTCCGACTGTTCGTCTTTAAGTGAATCACATGACGTGTTGCTTTCATTTTTGCGCACTCCTGTTTGAAGTCGAATATCACGAGTTAAAATATCATTATTTTTTACTTTTGTTTCACTGATGATTACAGGTTCTGTAACCTTGATAACATCATGACAGTGATCTTTATTTTGGTTGGTATTTATTTGGTTAGTTACATTATTTTCATCATTTTTATCTTGTTGTTGGTTACTAATCTGAACCGTTTCATACCGTAGTTCATTTGGATTTGCAGAAGAGTTTTGAGATGTAACAGTATCCGGGCTAGTAATCTGTGTTAAATTGGAACACTTCTCCTCCATACCAACATTTCGGCTATAAGTAAATACATTACTAAGTATTTTCCTTTCATCTCCAAAAGATTTCTTAGAAGAGGTGGTTTTGATACGAACGGCCCTTAAGCTTGCAGTTTGTTCGTTTGAGGGCTTTTGTTTCAAGGGTGGTTTAATAATAGATTCTTGTGACGTATTAGGGCAGAGATATGTCGCCCTTGATTGGACATTGTTACTTTTATCTAAATGAGACAGTTCCGGAAGATCTTTAACTATGACGTTGTTACTGTCATTTTCGGAAGACTTGTTTATTTGCTCTAAATTTATATTTTCGGAACTTCTTTCAGTCATGCTATCAGCAAGTGAACCTTTACAGTTGTTTGTAGAATCTTTATCTACTCGCGGCGAATATTGCGATAACCTAGGCGCTAACAACAAAGGCATTGTTCCAGTCGCCAGCGACTCAGTAGAATTGAATCTTCCAGTAGGGTGTGAAGGTGAATGCCTCTTTTTAGGAATTACGCTGCTTGAAGAAATTGTAGTATTCACTGACAATCTATTCGGATTATTATCTGCGGAAACATTTTGTTTAGAACCGTCAGAAAACGAGGTCGTATTTCGAGTATCATTTTCTACATTCAAAATTGGAGTAGCAACATACTGAGGCAAAATATTTAACAATTGGTTTCTATGATCTTTTGGAATAGTGCCTAAAATCTTTACCAATTCTTCTGGCAACAAGGCAATCTTCCGCGCAGTTTCTTCATCCTGTTCCGTTTGCGAACTGTCATTTTCTGGTAGTATTTCTCTATTGTTTGTTTGAGCATTGTTTTCTTTAGATTTTACACCTAGGATGGAATTATTTTGATTGCTCATATCTTGTATCTCATCAATTGGCCTTGGATCTGGAGATATTACAGGGGAACCTATATGAAGGTATGATTTATGTTGATTGATTTTATCAACATCACAACTGATTGTGTTGGTAGGTTCATATGGACCAACATTGCTTATTGTTGCGTGCTCTTGAAACTTTGGTTCCGTAATTAATTGTGGTGTATTTTGTGTAGTATTTTTATTTTCAAGAGCTTTATGGTCTAGCTCGTTTTCTTGGGCATAAATTGGCACGACATTTAAGCGTGGTGTATCATGAATTGTAGTAAAATTGCTTCCGCGAGATACTGATTGCGACTGCTCATTTAAAAAGTTTTTAATGTTCGCATTATTATTAGTTTGTCTTGTCTCATAATCAATGTTTGGTTTATTTGAAGTATTTGTTGATCCATCTGAACACTCTAAAATCTCTGATTCAGTAACAGCAGCAGTCAATGCCGGTTGGTAGGTTAATTCAGAGCTTGACTTTTCTAGGTTAATGTATTCACCCGATTTAGGTTGGATTACAGGTTCGTCGATACGGTCATTTTTGGACATTCGAGAATTTCGGTATCGATTTAGTGCATCGGTAGTGTAATTTTGATGAAAATTAGAATTAGCATTTTCATTGTCGGGAGTTCTATTCACTGAAATGCTGCAAATCTCTGTGGATCTTTCTAGCACACTTTTCCCCGGGCCTGATGAAGTCTTTTGATCTCGAGATTTTGTGTCACAGGTCAAATCTAAGGGAGCATCTGAAGGAACACCCACATGAGGGTCACGAGATAATGGTGGTATATGTAGTAGGTTATTAGAATGCGTTGAAGGAACCGCAAACGGTGAGTCTAATGAATGATTTATTATATTTGGATTACAAATTTTACTGGAAAATGGCGAAGAACGAGTATAATATAACTCTGGTGTTTGGCGCTTATCTAATACAGCCGAGGTGTCATTCATGGCTTTGATTTCTTGGTTGGTATATTTATCCACCTGGTTTCTGACGTTTAACGAGTGAGGCGGTACTTCGACATTTTCAACCCTTTGTGTTTGAATCGCCATAAATTGTTCATTTTCATAACTTCTAAGATGATCATGTGTTTCGCGAGGAACACTGCTATCAGTATTACAATTTGGATTTACGTGCATAATTCCATGTGTATCGTGCGTTTTAGATACAAACGTCGATTTTAAAGAAAATCTGCTAGGTATCTCTTTCGCTTTTTCGTAATCATCTTTATTGCAATCATCAGGATTGGCCATATGTGGATGGTGCATTCCTCTACTGTTTTGAGAAATATTTATAATAGATTTCTCGTAATGTTCACGATAAGATTGATTCATCATATGAACATAATTAGAAGTTGCGATTTGATTGGCCAATTCATAAGACTGACGTCGTAGGTTATTGAGTTTTATCACATTTTCACCGCTCATTTCTGCAGGTGATCTAATGTGTTGAGTAAGGGAAACGTTATCAACGTTCGTTTCTGAAACTCGTCGGTGTGATTCTCGTCGAACACGGAGAGAATTCTGTGATAGCGCAAGGGGTGGTGGAGTTTTTAACTGTAGGATTTCATGTGATGGTGACACTTCTGATAAATGGCTAGGATTTTGAGCCTTATTTGAATCTATCGAACACACTATTTCATGTGAATTTTGATTCTGCAGCGACTGCTCTGGAATGCTTCGTCCACTTTGTTCGTTAATCAAATTGATTTGATCTATCAAATCAGATTTCTTTTTAATAGGTTTTCGTCTTGTCCTCCGTGAAGTAGGCGACACGCTTACCTGCCGAGAAGGTCTTGTTAAATCATTTACATATTCTGAATCTACTACATTCCCTTGTGGAGAGGCTACTACTATTCCTTCTGACGTGAGGGGTATCGATTCTGGTGCATTGATAGCTTTTCTATACATTTCATACAAGATGTTCTTGCTCTGATCTTGTTTAAAATTTAAATTTACGTCTTGTTGCTTGGCTTGGATCATTTCGTGCGTTTTATCCACAGACAAGGTCATGTCATGCATTCTCAAATTTATTGATGTTGAATTTCCTCCTTTCCATAAAATCCGATGTGTTTCTTCAGGTACAAGTTTACCTTGTGGGTCTGTTATGGTAAGTTCGCTTGGTACGGCAGACCCTCCAAGTTGCAAAGACTTTGTCAGATAAGGTTCATCCCGATTGCGTGTCAGAATTTTGCCGCCTATTTCCATCCGAGAATACGCGTTGTCAATCTGGGCGACTGATGCATCGTTTGGGAGGGTATCAGACGCAACTTGATCTTGAATAGAATATGAACACGTTAATGTATCTTTATTGTTTTCCTTTCGATCTATTTCTTCAGTAATTTTACTGGCAGTTAAAGACAGATCCGCCCTTACTTCGGAATCTACAGTCTCTAAGTCAATCGTTTCGGACTCTATGATTTTATTATCTTTGTCTTTGCTTTTTTCTTTGTTTTTGTCTTGATTTAAGCAGAAACCTTTCTTGGTTTGTAACATTGTAATGCAATCACTTAACCTTTTTCGAATTTTGCAGGATTTAACTTTTTCCGCCTCAATTTTTGAACGTGTTTTATTATTTTCTCGATCACGGCCTGTTAAGCGTGTTAAACCGAGAGGTTGTTCCACAAATCTAGGTGACTCTTCAATGTTATCTGACAAAGGTCGTTGTCGAATGAAATTGTTCAAATCCATAGAAGCATCCAGAGGTTGTTCCACAAATCTAGGTGACTCTTCAATTTTATCTGACAAAGGTCGTTGTCGAATGAAATTGTTCAATTCCATAGAAGCATCCAGAGGTTGTTCCACAAATCTAGGTGACTCTTCAATGTTATCTGACAAAGGTCGTTGTCGAATGAAATTGTTCAATTCCATAGAAGCATCCAGAGGTTGTTCCACAAATCTAGGTGACTCTTCAATGTTATCTGACAAAGGTCGTTGTCGAATGAAATTGTTCAATTCCATAGAAGCACCCAGAGGTTGTTCCACAAATCTAGGTGACTCTTCAACTTTATCTGACAAAGGTCGTTGTCGAATGAAATTGTTCAATTCCATAGAAGCATCCAGAGGTTCTTCCACAAGTCTAGGCGACTCTTCAATGTTATCTGACAAAGGTCGTTGTCGAATGAAATTGTTCAATTTCATAGAAGCATCCAGAGGTTGTTCCACAAATCTAGGTGACTCTTCAATGTTATCTGACAAAGGTCGTTGTCGAATGAAATTGTTCAATTCCATAGAAGCTTGATGTAAGAACATTCGATCACCAGTCCGAGATCCCAACGGCTCGTTGGATAATAATTGAGCTTCAATGGGAATTTCTGGCATATTTAGATTACATGGGGTTGGCATGTAAGCATGACTCATTCCAGTAGGAATGCTTGATAGAAGCCCTTGATCATTTGCTGCTTTAGATAGGTCTGCAAAGTTAAGTAAAGGTGGCTTGTCAACTTTATCAATAGTCTCTTCGTTTTCAAATATATTTCTGCAGTGCGCATAATCATTATCCCTCTGGGTATTCAGTTCTAATTGCATCGAATAAGGATTATGATATGGCAATGCTGCATTATGGCCCTCCATATTGGTGGTAATACTCGCAATAGAATGTTTCAGAGGGGTATTAGGCGTCTGGGCAACATTACTATTTCGGTTCCTGCTTCGGCCTCCATCTATAGGCCAGTCTTGTCTATTTTGCAGATTATGATCATCGCAGTTGCTATGACGCCGAAAGTTGCTAGGGCCGGCGCTTCTTAAATCGATCCGTTGATAGGCATTTTGCACTGCAGGTTGATAATATTGGAGCATTCTATCTTCTTGTACCGTGTGTCGTCTTTCTCGATGATTCTGTTTCAAAACTGCGTTTTTAAACCTCTCTTGGTCAATGAAATGCTGATTAGAATAGAAGTGCGTAGGTAACTGGGTCACCTGACATGTCATAGGCCGTATGACTTCCTTCTGTTTCATAACCGTTGTTACTGGATTCAATCCTAAGTCACTTTGTTGCATTGGATGATACGTCGGAGGAGAATTTAAATCATCTAGAGGAGTATTATTATATTGCGAATAACATTTTTGCGCACACCTTCTCAGATTTCTATTTTGTTTGGGAGTCTGCATATTTGTCTTTGTATTATTTATCGTAGCTCTTCGGCGTAGTACTTCTTTACTATTTCCTCTTCTAGTAAATACCCGTGTACTGCTCAACTTTAAGGGCTGGTCATCTTCGTCTATTGTCGATGAACTCTCAGTGTCTTTTTGTTTTTTAAGTATTGGAGCTTTTTTGGATTTGTTAAAACTTTGAACAGATTTCAGTTTTGATTTTTTGTCTTCATTTGATCGATGTTTAACTTGTTTTTTAGTTTTCAGAACAGTTCTTCTTGGTCTCAAAACATTTGTAGGTGTAATCCTGTTCCGCTTAGCCGGTAGGTCTGCTATCATTTTCCGGATTGACTCGGCTATAAACAATAAAAAATAAGAATTAGTTTCAACGCTGAGATTACTTAATTTGATTTATTAAAGACCGCGGAAAAGTCAGAGTCCAAATTTACTAAACACCGTTCTTTTGTTTGGAGCTCGGAATCTCATCTAAAAGAAGGTACATGGAACAATGTACCTTTTTGTAAATAATTATTTCCAATTTTATGAGTATTAAATCTAATGGTAAAAGTGTGTTACGTGAGAAATGACCACACACATAATTTTTTTGTAAATGAATATTCTAAGTTTAATAAACAAGGCCTAACAAGGTCCCATAGTGTTTTCAATCATTTCATTTTCAATCGAAAAAATATTATTGAACTAGCGACCCACCCCGGCTTCGCACGGGTGCAATACTAAATATACTACTAATAAAAATGGTTATTGTGGGTTATTCCTAAGAGATAGACATTTACTATTGCAGACTTTTTGTAGACCTTTTGAAGGGGTACAATACTGCTACTTTTACATGATATAGCTTATAGGGTTCAGCCAGAGTTTGCAATATTATAAATAAAAACATGTTTTGTGCTTACACTGCACAAAACATGTGTTTATTTATAATATTACATTAGAAATCTTTAAAGTTTTCCGTGTTTCTGTGCTATTTTATGCACGTATTATACATATAAACCTTCCTCTTGTATTACTCTATCTATCAAAAAACCCCGCATCAAAAACTGTTTGGTGGTTTTACAGATCTAAGCATATAAAATATAGGGACGAACAGACGCGGGAAGTGACTTTGTTTTATACCATGTAGTGATAGTGACGATAAAGCAGGAATCGTCACTCACAGAGAAGAATGCACTCTGTTTCTGAGGTATCAATCGACATAGAGCATGGATATTACTTACTTGGTTGTTAAATATATAAAAAGAGGTTGGATGACTTATTCATTTTAAACTATTCTTACAATATTTGATTTCTGAACGACGGGCACACAGCATAAAAACTTTTATGCTCTTTGTATTATACTTTTTGATTAAAACTATATATAAGACTCTTTGATTAAAACTCTCGAAAAAAAAACTTTGAGCAAGAGTCTGGGGCTGAATGATTTAGTGGGGTATGCTTCCCTGTCACACCAGTGTGACACAGAAGATTTTTTTTCCTCTGTGTCATACCATCTGGTGTGACAAACAATAATCGATTACATCGTATGACTAACCATCACACCAAATATTCAGCAACACAAAAAACCAAGTCTAAATTGAAAAACAATATATTTGAAAAGAATGTACAATAAATAACCGAAAACCAAAGAAAATATTAGTTATTACGAAACTGACAATAAGAAATAACATCACATAAGCGTCGTTACTTCTTAACGTAAATTATTTAAAAAAGTCTCAATTGTTATTTCTTCATGTATGAGACGCATTTGGTTGTTTTTTATGAGTGTGTCCTTAATTTGTTCTATTTCTTTCCTTGATAAATCGTCAAGATTTGGAACAAATTTATTTATGGTGAAGTGTTCCCTTAACACTGTGAGTAATTTTGCAATCGTAATGTAGTTCTTGTTCACGTGCTTGTTAAAGTTCGAATTAAAATAAAAAGTATTATATAATATAATATTTCTAAGTAACCTAATCGGACCGGTTAGGTTACTTAAGAAAGACCCAGATCCGACTCGGGGCACCCCGACTCTACGTAGTCTTGTCGCTACTACCCCTAGAGTGTATATAAAAATGCGGGAGCCAGAAGCTCAAGGGAGGTCCTGAGTGGAGCGAGCCATGCGAGGCCAAGCGTATCGAAGGGGGGAGGTGGCGAGCGAAGCGAGCCGGCGACCTCCGTAGTGGAGCGCAGGCCGAGTATGGAGAAGCAACACTCAGGGCTGACCGCAGAGCTTCTGGCGGGAGCCCACCCGGAGTAAAACTTCAGTGATAGACCCTAATCGGGCCGGTTAGATTAAATTGATACATTTAATTGGTACTTTTATATAATTATGAGGTTTACATATCTAAATATAATAACATATTGGTGGACAATTCAGAATTCACACATAACACTACACACAATAGTACATTACATTTTTGGAATTATTATTACAAGTTTATTTGGACAAGATGGTAGTGTGACTGTGAAGAATTAAATTCTCGCGTGTAACACTAGTGTGACTACGAAGAAAAAAAATCTTCTGTGTCACACTGGTGTGACAAAATGGTGTGACAGGGAAGCATACCCCGATTTAGTATCCATGGCCAAGAATAAATTAAAAACAAATTTTTACGCGGGTTGGAAATGGCGTTTGACTCGCAAATTTAGTATTTGCTTATTTAAATATTTAATAGGTATTTACAACCAAAACTTTTTGCAATGGATGTGAAATGCAAATTTAATATTTCGTGACAAGTTCAATTAATGTGGTTAGTAGCTAAAAGTTAATGTCGCGATTAAAAAAAACACAATTAAATATACTAAGCACAGGGACACAACAGTGAAGAGCAGTTCAATCACGCGTTTGATTAATACAAGTGTTGCTGCTGGACGTTACCCTAATGAACTGAAATCCGGCATTATTAGACCTATACATAAGGGTGGTAGCACTATGGATTTCAACCTACGAAAAGTACCACGCTCTTGTTATGTCGATTTACTGATGAAATTAATAGCTTCATGAATGAGAGAAAGCACGTACTTATCGATCTGCTAATTCAGAGACTGGATGAGAGTGGTGTGCGCGGGAATTTGTTGGAATGGTGCAGTGATTATGTTAAAGGTCGTAGCTATCGGGTCAAAGTAGACGGAACCATCAGCAACTTAGTTGAGGTAACAGAGGGAACTGCGCAGGGATCAGTTTTTGGACCGTTGCACTATTTGACGTATGTGAACAGTCTAACTTATGTTATAAAACACTGCAGTGTCTACCAGTTTGCTGATGATACATGTTTGATAGCTGCTGACAAGAACTTAATACCCCGTTTACATGATTCTAGTCCAGCGACCGAATCCAGCGCTGGATTGCTTACTGGAATAATGGAAACCGGTACTTTGCGTCCTACCTACCTACCTTTGCGTCGCGCAATCGGGTAAAAATGGTTAAAATGACACACCCTTAAAAACACACCAGGTCACTCAGAACGTTTTACGAAAAAAAGTTTTTTGTACAAGATACTGGCCACTTTGTAATTATTTTGAAAACTTCGATTATTTAGAAGTAAAAATACCTCTGTTCGATTTTCAAATTTCCCACCGTATTTTTTGAGAGCTTATTCAAATATTGTTGTTTCATTAAAAAATGGATCTGCGTCGAGGACATTTTCGTGCTATCATTTTTTACGATTTCAAACGTGGCTTAAAACCTGACGAGTCATTTGATCGACTTCGAATTGGTTTTATGGATGAAGGACCTTCAAAAGCAACCATCTACCGCTGGTATAGCGAGTTCAAACGCGGTCGTTTTACTTTGGGGGATGAACAAAGGAGTGGTCGTCCTACGACGGCTGTCACCGAAGAAAGTGTGCTGGCAGTAAAAAATGTAATTCAAGAAAACAGACGCATTACGTACTAAGAGAATCAGCATACTCTGCAGATTGGTTCAGGAAGTGTTAACAAGACTTTGCACGAGCACCTTCGCGTAAGGAGGATAGTTTCCTGCTGGGTGCACAACCTCACCGAAGCTCAGAAGCAGGCCCGTGTGGATTGGTGCCGTGATATGATACAAAAATTTGATGCAGGCTCGTCACGGCGCGTTTACGACATTTTGACAGGTGACGGATCCTGGATTTATCAATACGGTCCAGAAACATTAGCTACCAACAAAACATCCGTTTTTAGATAAAAGTTTGAATAATCTAACATATTTCGACAACCAAAGTGTTGCCAAGCATCTTGAGCACGGTTGTAGTCATCATCTGAAATTTGTGTATTAGTTAGCGAACTATAATACTGATTTGATTTGGTAAAGAGGTTGTTACATTTAGAGAGTCATATGACGTTATGAACTCATACACATTTCTTTCGAAGACGATCAAAATCGTGTTACTCCGGAAAGTTTTTTTTGAGTTCATGACATTCTTCGTCTTTTAGGTTTTTGGCCAGCTGGTCGAGGCTGCAGGGTAAAAATTTAAAAGAATCTACGAATCTCAAGGTAAAATTTTGGTTGTTTATTGTTAGATGTTTTGAAAATGAAATGTATTTCTCCTTATTTTGAGGAATTGTATCAACTTTTCCTTCAACAAAATAAGTGGCCAAGTGCGAGTTAGACTCGCCCATGAAGGGTTCCGTTGCAGCAAGTAACATAATATACATAGTACACATAGTTTTTTTTAGTTCGTTGTAACTTTGATCGAAGTTTTAATAATAATGTTTTTATGACGTACTAAAAAAAACTACTCACTACTCGAGTTCAAACCAATTTTCGTTGGTAGTTTGCATGGTACTTCATATTTTTTTTTAGTTTTTTCATTCTCTTATTTTAGAAGTTAGAGGGGGGGGGGACACACACATTTTACCACTTTGGAAGTGTCTCTCGCGCAAATTATTCAGTGTAGACAAAAACTATATTAGAAACCTCAACATCATTTTTGAAGACCTATCGATAGACATCCCACACGAGTAGGTTTGATAAAAAAAAATTGAGTTTCAGTTCTAAGTATGGGAGGCAACCCTAATTTTTCTTTTTTTAATTTTTTTTTTGTAAAAATCTTAATGCGATTCACAGAATAAATCTACTTACCAAGTTTCAATAGTGTAGTTCTCACAGTTTTGGCAAAAAGTGGCTGTGACATACGGACGGACAGACAGACATGACGAATCTATAAGGGTTCCGTTTTTACGTTTTACGGAACCCTAATTAAGTGCATGAACAATGAAATGCGCATCGTAATTACTTAGATTGTGTAAAAAGACTGGAATATGACGAGGAACACGAAACTTTTTGTCACATACTTCATGCGCAACACCTCTGAAATCATCGGTTTGCCAATCAAAGTTCAAAACTTGTTCACCATTTAACAAGGGGATGATTGGCCCTTAGATTGGTCTGTCTTATTTGAAAAAGCTTTAAAATAGTTGTCTGACGAACATATTTACATATGGAGCATGAGAATTTAAGTGAAGTTAAATTATTATTTTGGAGTTGTTAGGCAAAACGGCCGACGGAAAGTGTCTGGGAGTATTGGGATCTTGTTTTTAAGGATATTTATTGCCTACAACATACGTGAAAATAACTTATTAGAAAATACGTGAAGTAATGTTTGTATGTACCTTAATTACCCCATATCTCAACATTGGCCGTCTAAGCAAGTTAGCGAGTAAGCATGTGTTCTTAGTACTTACTAACTCTACTCAATTGTCCACACTTCATTCATCAGAAAATAGGTGACGTCTGGGAGCTCTGGGATCTTACTCTATAGGCCTCATGTGTCTGAACGTTATTAATTAGTAAATGGTTTTGATGAGTCGGTAGCACATGTTTGAACAGGGTTCAAAAAAGCTTCAAAATCAGCGTATACAACAAAGGGAGTTTTTTTTTTTTTTGTAATTTATCTAACTGCAAAACATCATTTGATATTGGTTGTCCGAACCAATAGGCTTGTTTCCACTAAAAATGAATCGGATGGATTAGAGGTTCTTACTATAGATTAAGATATAGAGATTTATAAAAATAAAACAGTTTATCAAATTAGGTAAGGATTATTAATATTTTTAGATAAGAAAATCTTAAAAAATAGGCATTGAGTCACGTGACAGTGAACGCCAATCAGAAAATGTGACGTCACGCCGTGCTAAATATCACTTGACATTACTAATGTTGTTGACATTAGATAGAACAAATATTATTTTTATTTTTTATTTATTCTTCGCCATGGATACTAGTTCTTCAGCCGCTTTACTGAACTAGTTTGTTATTGTTTTATCACTATTCTTGAGGAAAATGATCATTTTTTTACATTTGCATTAATAAGATTATACTGTGTCAAATACTTTCATCAAAATAATCTTCACAAAAATACATTCTTGATTTCGTGGGCATCATTCCTGCTCGCAAGCGTTTCCCGCATTTTTCGTATTTGTGGATCGTTTGGAACATAGATGAATAACTTGTTTGGCGTATTTATACTTGTGCTTGTATACTGGGGCACTATGCAGGTCTTGTAATACGAGGGATTCATTTGAAATTAAAAACATTGACAACGTCCTTACACAAACACATAAGTTTGCCACGGCGTGACGTCATTCAAGACGCCATGATAGTCTGGAGCGTTTTTGTGCAGAAGTTTGTTTGGTTTTTTGAAATGCAAAATACATATTTATTGTAAATGTAAGTTTTTTTTTTCAAAAATATAGATGTTTCGTAATAATATAAACATTAAGCTATATTATAACCCAATTTTTAAAATTTAGTACACAAGCCTATTCCTTGATGTTTTCTCACTGTTAGGTAAACGTGTAAATAAAAGTTAACTAGTAAACAAGGTATTATTAATGACCCCACGCAATAGCGATAATAAACACCCTAATTAAGAACAATGGCACTGCGACCTCACGCGGGCTAATAAGCCCCTCTCATTAGCCATTCATTAGTGGAGATCCTGAAACTGAAATCGTATCTCGAAATCCTGAAGGGATATCAAAAAACGGATCGCTGCAATGGAACCGCCGTAACCGAAAACCTTTTTTTTTCTTTCTTTTAGCCGGAGTACTCGCTTGAATCAGGAAAAGAGGGGGCCCCGGAGCTGAGCCAGAACTCCGGAATACCTTATTACTGTCGTTGTTATTTTGAGCATAATAAGTTAACGGTGGGTAGTGCTCAGAGAAATATGTATAGATTGTGTCCTGTAAAGTTTCTACTTGGCTGTTTGGGACTCGTTTTGAACCAGGATGTTCTAACAAGATCGCCAAGTTTTGTTCATGAACTTTCCATGTGGAGTTTTTTAGACTGGGAATGCCAAGACGTGTCTTGATGACATTGAACTCCTGGTAGTTTTAACTCGATGGTTCACCTCGGGATATATGAAGTTCAACTTTATCCATAGTGTTTGTCAAAGTACTGACCGACGGTTGTCGTGCTTCAACCAGCGAGCAACACGGAAGGGAGTAGCCTTAGCTAAAAATATTGTTCAAATTTTTCTGTCATTTCTTGCGGGAGGGGAAGTTGCACACTAGCGCAAAGCCGCACTAATACATACAAAACATACCTGTACCGATCCATTGCCGATCATACTCACACAACCAAATCACTAACACATAAAAAATAAAGCACCATTCACAAATCTAGCCCCGCCCTCACGCCACAGTATATTATCAAACTCCATGGTCCACGTGGACTTGTACTTTGACAGAGGGGAAACGCTGTGTATGCCTACTCCCTTCCGTGTTGCTCGCTGGCTTCAACACCACTATAAGGGTGCCGTTTTTACGTTTTACGGAACCCTAAAAATGAGGGAGGCTGCTACTCTAATGAATGCATGTTAAATTATTTATAGTTTTCCAGAACGAAGGAGTATTTAAAGGCCGCGGAAAGATGGTCAGAAGACCGTAATGGCGAAACTAAAAGGGTTGTTGGCTACGCAATCTTAAAAACCGTTCTAAGTGCCATTAATAATAATAAATAATAATAATAAATAAATTGGTGGACAATAAATTCACACACAACAACATCTGACCCCAAACTAAGCAAAGCTTGTATGATGGCGGCTAGATAGCTGATATTATACTTATATAGTTTTAAATACATACTTATTATACAAAGAAACACCCAGACACAATGCAAACATTTGAATTCATCACACAAATATTTGCACTAGGTGGGAATCGAACCCACGACCCTCGGCTTTGCAGGCAGAGCTACTACCAACTAAGCCAAGAGGCCAGTCCAGGAGAGAGGCCAGAAATTATGGTGTGATTGGAGCAAATTCCATTTGAAAATCGGAAAATAACTACTATCTAAATACCCTGCATATTTATTATGAAAATACTTCGTGAAAAAATCATGTAATGATTTTTAGGGTTCCGTAAAACGTAAAAACGGAACCCTTATAGATTAGTCATGTCTGTCTGTCCGTCCGTATGTCACAGCCACTTTTTGCCGAAACTATGAGAACTACACTGTTGAAACTTGGTAAGTAGATGTATTCTGTGAACCGCATTAAGATTTGTACAAAAAAAATAGAAAAAAAACAACAAATTTTGGAGGTGCCCCATACTTAAAACTGACACTCAAAATTTATTTTTCATCGAAACCTCATGTGTCTTTAAAAATGATAGGTATTGAGATTTGTAAGTTTTTTATAAACGAAATAGTTTGCGCGAGAGACTCTTCCAAAGTGGTAAAATGTGGGTGTGTGTCCACCCCTGTAACTTCTGAAGTAAGAGAATGACAAAACTAAAAAAACATATGATATGAATTAATTACCATGGAAACTTTCACCGAAAATTGGACTGAACAAGATTAAGTAAGCAGGTTTTTATAATCGTCATGAATGCAGTATTATTAAAACATCGATCAAAGTTACAACGAACTACAAGAATTTTTATATTATGCTACTTACTGCTATGGAACCCCGTTCGAGGGCGAGTCCAACTCGCACTTGGCCCCTTTAATTAGACTACTGTCAATATAATGTGTTTGTCATTGTTTCTGGTACAAATATGATTTAAGTATCGCGCGAAAGGATAAAAACTCCATAACATTTTTTTTAAACAAATTTAATTCATGAGCGTAAGATACATTAGCGTATTAAAACCGCCCACAGAAAAAGGGAAAATATATTTTAATTTTGTGTTATAAAATGTTATTTTTTAACTACTACATACATTGCTATACCTAAAAGTTAAATAAAAAAGATTTCTGCCTCATACTAAAACAGTTGTTTTTATTCAACTGCACAGCCTTCTGACAAACACAACAGTCCCCTGTATTGACAATTTCAGAAATCGGTCCATATTTTTTAAAGTGATGCAATATTTTTAGTTCGGCTTTCGTTTATAAAAAAACGAAACCCGAGCAACGTTTTACATATTTTTTTTAACATTTATAGGTTTACACTTGACCGCCATCTCGCCTGATGTTAAGCGACGATGCGGTCTAAGATGGAGCGTGCTCGATTTGAAGACACCAAGATTATAACCATCGGGAAAACCAAACTCAGGCAACTCATTCCACAGTCTAGACGTTCTTATCACAAAAGTAGAGTCAAACCTCTTCGTTCGTTTCTTTGGATCATCAACCACGAAACGATGCCGCTTCTTCGAGCTACGAGAAGTCCGATAGAAAAAAGGGCTTGGTGGTATTATTGGATGATGCAGATCAGTTGCACACTCTCCGAAGTGTACCCGATATAAAACCGATAAGCTAGCAATTTTTCGGCGGTGTTCAAGGTTTTGCAGTCTTTTTCGCACAAGTGTTATTGCCTATGAGCACAAGTGTTATTGCCTATGAGTAGATGTCAAGGTAACGCCCAAAAGCTCCAGATGATCAGTAACCGGTACGGATACACCTCGAAAAGTAGGAGTCTGTAGAAATTGACTCCTTTTTTCCGAAAAAAACGCCTGCGTCTTTTCCTCGTTAAACTTGGCCAGATTGGTTTCGCCCCATTCAGAGACTGCCTCAAGGGCCAAGTTCAAACGCTCGATCATACTCTCTCTCAATACCTTAAGTTTGTTGAACACTGGCTCTCGCACTAGATATGTAACTCTCTACAACGGTGCTATCATTTGCGTACCCAAAGATACCGGGCTTCAGCAGATCGTTGATATGTAGCAGAAAAAGCGTTGCAGAGAGCACCGACCCTTGAGGGACTCCGGCATTGATAGCCATTTGATCCGACGAGCAGCCATAAATGACAACTCGTATGGATCGATCCCTCAAGAAGTCCGATATCCACGCAATAAACCCTGGAGACAAACCATAACTAGAAAGCTTGCTAATAAGGCCATCATGCCAAACCCTGTCAAAAGCCTTCCAGATATCCAAGGAGACTGCAAGTGCTTCCCCGTGTTTCTCGATAGCTTCACTCCAGATGTCAGTGACATACGCCAGAATATCCCAGTATATTCGTATTCGGCGAAACCCGTATTGCCGGCCACTGAGGAGGTCGTTAGATTCTAGGTATGCCAGGAGTCTGCGGTTTAAGACACATTCCATAGTCTAGCATAGTATGGACGTGACCGAGATGGGGCTGTAGTTGGCAGGGTCAGCACGACTACCTTTTTTGGGCACAGGTTGCACGTTAGCAAGCTTCCACGATTTCGGTACTTGCCCAGTTTGGAGGGACGAGTCTAAACAGGCGCGTTAGTATAGGAGACAACTCAGGTGCACAAGCCTTCAACACTGGAGCAGGAATTCCGTCCGGGCCACTGGCCTTATACACATCTAGATTACGTAGCACTTTTCGAACCTCCATTTGGCGAATATGCATTTCCGGCATCATAGTCGGACTGCCAGGTAGAGTAGGAGGTGTCGCACTACCAGCATCTAGACGCGAAGATTCCGCAAACTGAGATGCAAACAACTTTGCCTTCTCCATTGCGGTGTGAGCCAGCGCCCCATTAGCTTTCAGCATTGGAGGCAGTGAGGAGCGGCAGAAGTTCGATTCGACCGATTTAGCTAGGGACCAAAACGCTTTACTCCCCGCTGGATACGAAGCTAGTTTGTTCCCTATTCGACTAATGTGGTCAAAACGAGACCTCTCAAGAACCCGTTTGCATGCCTTCGCAGCCCTATTAAACGCCTTCTTCTTCTAGTGTGTCCCTTGCCTTACGCTGTCGAGCATCAACCCAGGCTAGATAGGTGTCATGTGTTAAGTGTTTCAGCACTTTTACATTGAGAACCAAACCAAGGGCGAGCTTTGCTGGATTATGGAACGTCAGCGTATGGAATGAAATATTCCATAGCCGTTCGCATTACATCAGTCACAGCATCCGCGCAGGCTGACGGATCACCAGAAGAGAAGCAAAGTAGCTGCCATGGATAAGATGCAAAGAAAGAGCGCATCTTGTCCCAATTTGCTGACTTGTATCGCCACAACCGCCGGTTGCCTCTGAGGCTGAGATCGGGCGGATGGTAGACGGATACTGATTTCACCAGACAGTGGTCGGAGCTGGCTAAAGGCGAAGGCGAAGATACCACCACGGAGTATCGGCCTGGATCAGTTGTCAGCAAAAGGTCTAAGCAAGGGAGTTTGCGACTCAACGTCTTGGTACCAGACGTTGTGGCTTCTTGTACCAGCTGAGTTAGGTCTAACGACAAAGCTAGCTTCCTCGTTTCCAGCCCAGCGTGGTCAGTGTCCCGGTATGGGTACAGCCATTCTTTATGATGGCCGTTGAAATCCCCCAGTAACACTAATTGGGCTGAGAAGGGTACTTTTGCTGAGCCGCGTCTGCTGCCTCACTCAAATAATCTGTGAGCCGAGTTGTCTCCTGATCTCCACTATGCGACCGATAGCCAAAGGCACAGACAATTTTGTCTACCCCTGTGTCTATTAGCGCCCATAGAACAGAGAATCTGGTGTCCTCAAGATAACGGAGACGCCGACAGCAGATGTCGTCATGGGCGTACATGCACACTCCAGCACGTGGCTTGAAGTTGTGCTCCAAGGTGTTCCCTGGATAGGTTAGGTAAGCCACGTCCGACGGATATCCTATCTGCGTCTCCGTAAAAAACAAGAGTGACGACTGCTCAGTCTCGAGGTGATGGTGGACTGGGGTAATATTAGAGTACAGACCTCGAATATTAGTGAGGTGCACTTTGAGAGAGAAGGCGTCTAGCCGCTGCTTAACTGTGTTTCTGTTTTTACTTTTCATAATTATTTTGAGAGTGATTGTCGGTGGGATAACGGAAGTAGAACGAGGCTGTACTCTGCCAACCAACGGTAGCCTAGATAACTTTCTTAGACAAATTGGCCCGTTTACATAGAAGTGCCCCTCTATCTGTCCGTCTCCTAATTTTACTCATTGTCTGAAAGACATCGCTTTCAGCGATAAGTCTGTCATTTGTCGCACTAGTTTTAAGTGTATACCTTATTTCAACTTGTAAATTACTCTTAAATTTGATGTAATCAATATAATATATCTACAGCCACCTACAGCCTAAACGGATGGACCGATTTTTAAGAATAATGTAGAATCTTGAGTAGATACGAGTGTTGTAAGTTAGTTAAAACCTCAGGAAATTTTAATGTACGACCGTATAATTATATTGGAACGAAGTTCCTTATCGCGCGTTATGAAAGGGAGCTAGACGGAAAAAAATCTCACGAAAAAGTTGTAACGTTTCGTGCCTATGACGTCATAGAATTAGAAGAATTAGAATACGATAACAAATTTCACCCATGTTAATAATGACCGGTTGGCGCAATTAGTAAGTAAGGGGTCACCTATTAGGATAGGTGCCCCCGGTTCGAGCCCCGGTAGTTACCGCAATACTCTTTTTGTTCTTTTTTCTCTCAAGATGCTTTTTGTTATTTTTTTCCTGAGAATAATAGTTTTTATAAAGGATCCCTCTTATCAACGCATTTAATTTAAATCTAAGTATTTTCTAACAAACAATAACGAAAAAAAATTCTATTGGCGATTTATCACTACAAACTGACTCTTGCGCTTAAAAATAGATGGCGTTGCACAATCCCTATGAGTATTTGGTTAGAGGCTAGACCAACACTACGACCACTGCCCGAATCGCATCAAAGTTCCTATAATTACCAATAGGTGGCGCAGAACTCAAAATTTCATCAGCTGTGGATTGTATCCTACTCTAGTGTCATAGAAAATCTGGAGAGGTCACTACCGGTACGATAATTTTGTTCTTTTTTTCCTGAGAATTTATGTAAAGTAATCATTCAGAACCGCAAAATAAACCCGAAATACAGTTATTTGACGATTTTCTTTCACTTTTGTCATATTCTCTTCCATTGGTAGACAATTCACACACAACACCATCTGACCCCAAACTAAGCAAAGCTTGTATGATGGCGGCCAGATAGCTGATATAATTACTTATATAGTTTTAAATACATACTTATTATACATAGAAACACCCAGACACAGTGCAAACATTTGAATTCATCACACAAATATTTGCACTGGGTGGGGATCGAACCCACGACCCTCGGCTTCGCAGGCACAGCTACTACCCACTAGGCCACGAGGCCAGTCCATTTACAATGGGTTTCATCCTACTATATTCAGCTGCAGGCATCAGTCACGAAACTGTTCCATTCATCCAGGATTACACTTTACGTCGTAGTTCAGACGTAGTACGTCACGTTGCGTGTAATGAACTGATAGTGTGATTGGACACTACTACCTCAATATGGGTATCAAATGAAAGGGCTCGACTAATAGAATACTATGCACTATGACAAATTTCAAATCCAAGAAAGCTGCCACCACAAAATGGCGAAATACGTTTCACTACTCAATATGGGTATCAAATGAAAGGGCTTGAATTAGTTCAATGTTATACAGATTACAAATCAGAGGTAGTTGGGGGTAAATCAAAATTTTTGATTTTGTACTTGTTTTTCCACTCGATTCTATTGTCTGTAATATTTCATCAATGTATTGTAATGATGTTGTCACGTTATATACTATCGTATATTATATATCGTAATGTTCATGTAATATCGATTGGTGTGATTGACGCATATTTCGACAAATTTCATTCGTAAAACTAATATTTGTACCTAGGCAACATTGGAAATAATATGAGTACTGTTTCTAAATGCAATTCGAATGGCTAACATTCGGAATGATAATAAATCATTGTTATAATGTTTATATAATACCTCAATGCTACTCCTTAAGTTTATGTTAACTTACATTATATTTGTTAATAAGTAATAAAAAAATATTATTATAACTTAATTTTTTTATTACAATTCCTTCACTACTGTCGTAACGCCGATGGATATCGTGTCTGCCTCCACTTATAACGTTGGCCTCAGATCAGGGAGGATTACCCGCCTTAATCGACAAGAACTTCGTTCCATCCGGGTGTCCCTTGACACCTCTCAACTTTTTAATATCACGTACATTCGTATACAGGGCTTGATTAAAAATATTACATACTCGTAATTGACGATTTTATCCGTGACTTAGAATTCTACTTTGATCACAATTAATTTACTAATATCGTATGGAACAGATTACAAATATATTTTATATCTGCCACTATATTGCATTGCGCTCGTCACCCGGAGATATAAGATGTTTTATTTCCATGCTCTGTAATTTCACTAGAAACATTCCCCTTTAAACCGGAACAGATATTTACACATTACTGCTTGGCGGCAATATTGACATAGTGTGTAATATACTACTGGTCAAGCCCTTCAAGCCATATTAAGGGAATTGAAAATAATGAAAATAACCTAAATAGCCATTACGTGGCGGCAGACATCTTGGATCTGTAGTGATAAACTGCAAGTGATAAGCTGCATAGTCTCTTCTTTTGAAATCCATATTGAGGGAATCGTGAAAAAATATGTGTATATACTCGTATTACGCCATTTTGCAGCCGCGGCCACCTTGGATCAATTTTTATCAAACGTACTCCGTAGCTAAGAACACTATCGACTAAGTAAACTTTCAAACAAAAAGAAACAAAATTGAAATCGGTTCACCCGTTCGGAAGCTACGATGCCACAGCAAACACACACACACACAGTGACGCGTCAAACCTACAACACCACGTCATTTTTGCGTCAGGGTTTAAAAAAGAATGTGGTCGGGTTCTGGTTCTTAAAATGTATGTATTTAATACTAGCGGCCCATTCCGGCTTCGCTCCGATATTGCCATTTAAGTATCCTAAATTCTAAATACTTATTATTTGTTGACTCTCTGTTGTTTATTTTTGGTTAGATTATAGGTATCATAAAATAACTTTAATGTAATGTAATGTTTTTGTAACCTCATACCAAAGAGGATTTATTTTTGCATGCCCGCAAAGGGTAAGACAGTTGTTTCTAAATATATTTCTTCTGTATAACATCTTTGTACAACACAATAAAAAAAATCTGATTCTGATCTGTTCTGTGATCGCAAACAACGGCCACGGCGCTATGGCGGTTTTGTTTACTATTTGAATTTTTTAATTCGTAATATCTTTTGAATGGAAAGTCCAATTTAAATAATTTAAAAACTATTTTATAGGTAGTTAAATGGTCTTGACCATAAAATATTTTTTTTGAATAAGGATTAATATAAACACATAAATAGCATGGTTTGAATTTG
Organism: Ectropis crepuscularia; assembly: GCA_963693475.1. Taxonomy (NCBI): domain Eukaryota; kingdom Metazoa; phylum Arthropoda; class Insecta; order Lepidoptera; family Geometridae; genus Ectropis; species Ectropis crepuscularia. Next base: position 24,943,201 of record OY856338.1, read on the forward strand.
GTTAGCATTTTCATTAGTGTTTAAAATGAAAAAAGTTGTTGTAGTGACATAACTACAATAGTTGGACATATGCTACCGCGGAGTTTTTTGTAAACATTATGATGTTCTTCAATATTGTTGTACATTATTTTGTTCTATCGCTAATAGTTTCAGCAGCGCATTCGACGAAAGACATTTTAAGACTCATTTTTCTACACCTTCGGTTACATTGTTCAAATTTTACCAAGGATCCCTAAGTTTTTTCAAAATGGAATGTAGCCTATGTCAAATTGGAAGAATGTAGCATTATATTGGTAAATATTTTTTTTAAATCGGCCCTGTACTTTTTGAGCCTATTCATTACAAACATACAGAAATAGGTACAAATCTTTCCTCTTTATAATATTAGTGTAGATGTAGATGTCCTTGTTTTGTATAATACTACGGGATTCCATTGTCTTGTTATTTGGACACCAGTGCTATACGATTGTAGAGTTTAGATATTGAGGTTCTTTGAATTTGACCTAAATTTCAAAGTAACATGATATAGTCGTTGAAATTGATAAAATAGAATTTCATGACTATTCTTGATTCTCAAACCTAAGCAAAAATGACTAAAATTATAATGGTAACAATCTGCTTCTGATTCTAGAATGCATTCCATCCTTCATCACTATGCAATATTTAATTACAACTCATTTGCAAATAAACATGTAATGAACAGTAATATGATGAATACAGGCTTGAAAGGGGGATACAAAATGAATATTACGTAACACACACAACGTAAATAGAACATAAGACAGATGCATTCAAGCGTAAAAAAGGAAGAAATTGTGAAAACTCACCATCTCCGACTTCGGTTCGGATCCTGGGCCTGGGCCTAATATGAGTCTTCTGCCTGTGACGAGACCTCATGTCTTTTCGAATCTTTTTACGAATAGTGTTGTCTGGGAGCCGCGTTCGCCGCCTGCGTACTCCAAAGGGACGGTAGCGACATTTTCTGCGTACCGTAGGGGTATCGCCCGCGCAATCCAGCATATGTTGGTGTAAATCTTCCAGTGTGACGGACTTTTTACACTTGGTACAATCTCTGAACCCCCGTGGAGGACGGGTTCTGTTCGACATTTGACTGGGCGGTACGTACAGATGCTTCAGAATGTCGGCGCTGAGTAGAGTCTCGCCGACAATTTCGTAATGTTGCACCTGTGCGTTGGGGTGACGTGTGGCTAAGTGCGCGGACAGAGTGCGCGCGTCGCGGGTCTGGTCTCCGCACGCGCAGCACACAAAGCAGCGAGGCCGGACCCACTCGCCGCTCAACACCGCCGGCTGCAGCTCACACTCGCCGCCGATAGCGGACAACCCTAAATAGGCCGGCAACTCAGGACCAGCTCCACCCTGGACCGGTTTTTTCTTATACTGGACCACTCGCGACGATCTCGAGGGTATATCTCGGCTCTCAAGAATCTCTTTTAACTCTAAACTTATTATGTTCTGTTTCTCTGTTTTCTTTGCATGCGGCGCGGTTTTGAATATCTCTTCAAACTTGTTTTTCATACGCAACTGAGTCCAGATATCCAGACTCGAGATCAAAGTGATGATACAACTATTGACGTGGCTGTCACGTTTAGTTTGATCAAGGAGCATCACTAAGTTTCTTTCGTTTTCAGCGGAGTCCCATTTCCACTTATGTTTCGGCGCCACAGCTCTAGGCATAAATCCATCGTACATGTTACGAGAGAACTGCTCATGCGACAAAAGTATTGGAAATCCTTCAGCAGTGTTGATCGTTGCAATAGCTTTCGATTTTCTTGTCCTTATAGTGATATCCTTGTTTGGATTGAAATTAAAAGTGCCATCTAAGTATTTTGCTAAGTTCTCTTGAACATTTCTGGCTACTTTGGAATAAAAACTGGTATCAAAACATTTTTCAAACTTCTCGTTTGGCTCGTCCATCAGCCTTATCAAATCTTTTCGTGACTCTCCAACTCTAGGCGAACGATGAACAACACCAAGTCTTGAAAGAATCTGGTCTGCATCAGAGTTATGAAAAGAAAAATTTGGAGGTATTCGTTTGTTCCATTGAAAGTCATCTAAAACGATAACAGCATTTTTTTCCACAGCCGTATTGCCGAGTGCTTTCGACGAGGGTAGGATAAGGTTAGTAGTTATTTTATCTTCGATGTCGGCAGCATCATGCGTATCAGATGGTTTTAGCTCGCAAGATATAACGATGCCGTTAAAACTAAAGTCATCATCAGTAAGGCGTGTACTTTCATTGGAATTTTCCGTCTTTTCGTTTTTAATCGACTTTTTAGGTTTTCTTTTAATTCCAGGTAAAGTCTTCTGTCGTAATTTGCTGCGGTATGGTTGCCTTTGTTTCTCGCAGACGTTGAGTTTGTGCTCGGCAAGTTCCGTCGTAGAAGGGAACCTAGTGTGGCACTCCAAACAAGCGAAGTACTGATTAGGATGACTGTCGACCATGTGTTTGATGATATCGTTGGATTCGGCGTCCGAATGATTGCAGTACAGGCATTTGATGAAGTTATCTTGTTTGGAAGTCGAAAGATGAATGCGTCTTGCGTGTTTGGATACAGTTTGTCTAGAGTTAAATTTTTTGTCGCAGTATGAGCACAAAAAGGTAGGGGCGGGCACAGCGTCAGACTTAATAACGAGATCATCTTGTTTAGCCGGGGACACCTTGGACGGGGCGCTGGTTCTCTTTGGCCTGTCCGGGGCGGGTTTTCCATCTGGCTTTCGAATGGTTTTAGTTTGAGGGGTAGGGGTGGCGGTGTTGGTAGATCTACGAGGTCTTAATCTTCCGTTCAAATTAGGCGAAGGTTCATCTTCTCCCGTACTCATCGTGTTTATTTCCTCAGCTCTAAAAAGGTACAAATAAAACACAACACTCAAAAATAAAAGACAAAATTAGCTTAAATAAAGACACTTAGGCGTAGGAAGACATTTCAGGTTCAACCGAACATTCAAACTATTAATGCTTTAGAATAAAAACTTTACCAATGAAATGTTAGACCATGGTTATTAAAAAAACTGAATAAAACCCCAGTATGTACTAGAGAGTACTATAAGATATTATACCTACTACAAAAATAAATTTATTGGTATTCTCGTGTTAAATTAGTTATTCGGATCCACAATTCTCCGCCCATATTATTATAACATGTTTCGACATATTTTGTCATCTGCTGCGGTAGCTGTATAAAGACAATATGAAATTCAACTTTTTCGTATAGACAGGATATATTTAGACCGCTTGTCAAAGGCTGGTCAGTCTTTCTGGATTCAATCTAAAATATTAATTACATTAAAATGAGTACAATACACTAGTATAAAAGCGAGTTAAGTTTGAATCAAATCATTATTTTGAAGAAAGCCAAATTTTTTATATACGACAAGACAAAAGTAATAAATATCACAATCAGTTTATCGTTTAAGGCGAAAGAAATAACAATAATAAAACAGTTTCAATAATCGGTTGCCTGAGAAGGTTATATATATATTATTTGTATGTATCTAATGATGACAAATCACGCATGCAAAGACAAAATCTTTACTTACTTGGTTATGCATAGGACATTGCTGTCGCAGATGAATTCTTCAGCGCATGGATAGAGATCTAGACATTCCAATTCTACCTCATGTTTGCCTTGATGCGATGTCAAAAATCGATCAGGGGGAGATCTAGACAAATCGAAAACAACTATTGTATAGCAAATACGTGAGATTCAATTCGAATGTTTAAAAGTCGCCAATTGAAATCGCAAATCAGACAGAGATCTTAAACGCATGAAGATCGAATCACATAAATATTACATAGCAGCACTTGAGGATGGCTTGTTGTAGATCAAGAATTTTCCAGAATTAGCTGTTGCCAAAAACACAATCCACACTGGAATCTATGATATAACCCTACTGGCAATGCTTACTTTGCCTGGATTTCGCGGTTATAAACTCTTTTCAGAGTAAACTTATATGAAGAGTGCAACGACGCAACGAAAAATCGCAAGATCAAACTATACAGAAGATTACAACCTAAGCATGTATGTTATTATAAAAATGAATCGTTTGTTGGTAAAATATGCATTATGTTAACTTAATAAAAAATGTAAGAGAAAGAGGTATTTAATTAAAATCTTTACTAAAATTATAAAGCTGAAGAGGTTTTTTATTTGAACGTGTTTAATATCAGGAAGTACTGGACCGATTTAAAAAAATATTTCACCGTCGTATATGTTCGTGATCCCTGAGTGCTATATTTATGAGAGAATCCGGAGGGACCACTAGTTTTAAAATTAAATTAAAGCCAAGAACGAGTCGATAGTGGAAGAGTTAACGAGATCAGAGTAATCTGACCGGGTTGGGTATTGAATCGAGTCGCCTGAATTTGAGGATACTGCTACTGTGGAATGGTCAAGGGGCTTTGTCTTGACTCTCCCAATTCGATTTTAGCTGCCGGAGTTACGCGAAAATATTATAAATTAATATTTAAAGTTTCTGTAAATTCACACGAAAAACACGCGGATGCGTGAAATGGAACGCAATATCAGGAAATATTGCATAAATTTGAATGTCTGCTATGTCTAAGTTCGTGAAACGAAACGTTTTATTCGCAATTTTTGAGGTTCATTAAAGTAAAAAAAAAAGTGTTTTTTATGTTGATCATGATCAGTGTAATCAACTATGTTTATAAATTAAAATAAATACTCGTACACAGTTTTGTGAAAATCGTTTTCCCATCCCCTGCAATACTTAACAAATTACCCACCCAGAGACCAACTCAGACCGGTTAGGTTGAAATTAGTCACAAAACCGACATAGAGCACCCCGACTCCACCTAGTCTTGTGGCTACTACCCCTAGAGTGTTTATAAAAAATGCGGGAGCCAGAAGCTCAAAAGGTCCTGAAACGAAGGCTGAGTGTGGCGAAGCAACATTCAGGGGCAAGAGCTTCTGGCGGGAGCCCACCCAGAGTCCAAGTTAGACCGGTTAGGTCGAAATTAGTGACAAATCCAACCCTGACCTGTTAGGTCCAGATCAATGACAGATACAACTAGCCCCACCCTCTACCCCTCTCCCCCCGCCCTAAATTTAGGTGTAAAAGTGTTTTAGTAGAGTAGACAAAATGATCTTTGATATTATATTTAAAAAAAAACTATGCGGTTCCGGCAGGGGAAAATGGTAGGGGGGTTTCCCTGCCCCTAACCCCCCCCCCCCCCTACCCACTCCCCCTCTCCCAAGATTAGGTGTAAAAGTGTTTAAATAGAGTAGATAAAATGATCTTTGATATTAAATTTAAACAAAACTACGCGGTTCCGGTAGGCGAAAATGGTGGGGGGGTGTTCCCCTCCCCCATCTATTTGAAGTCGGCGCCAATCGAGTCAAAAGCTAGTAGATAGATACTATGCATGTAGTAAGTGGACATAGGAAAGTAGTATCTCTCTACTACCTGTTAGACTTGGCTGGCACCGACTTCAAATAGATGAGTGAGTAATAGCGCTTATAATATGATAGGTATGATGGTATTCCTGCCCTAGTGTTGAAGGCATGTGCGCCTGAGTTGTCCCCGATACTGACGCGTCTATTTAGACTCTCTCTCGAAACTGGTTTAGTACCGAAGTCTTGGAAGCTTGCCAATGTGCAACCAGTGCCCAAAAAAGGTAGTCGTGCTGACCCTGCCAACTACAGGCCCATCTCAGTCACGTCCATACTCTGCAAGACTATGGAACGTGTCTTAAACCACAGGCTCCTGACGTACCTAGAATCAAACGACCTCCTCAGTGACCGGCAATACGGGTTTCGCCGAAACCGGTCCACCGGGGATATTCTAGCGTACGTCACTCACATCTGGAGTGAAGCTATCGAGAAATACGGGGAAGCACTTGCAGTCTCCCTGGATATTTCGAAGGCTTTTGACAGGGTTTGGCATGATGGCCTTATAAGCAAGCTTTCTAGTTATGGTTTGTCTCCTGGGTTTATTTCGTGGATATCGGACTTCTTGAGGGATCGATCCATAAGAGTCGTCATTGATGGCTGCTCGTCGGATCAAATGGCTATCAATGCCGGAGTCCCTCAAGGGTCGGTACTCTCTGCGACGCTCTTCCTGCTACATATCAACGATCTGTTGAAGCCCGGTATCTTTGGGTACGCAGATGATAGCACCGTTGTAGAGAGTTACATATCTAGTGCGAGAGCCAGTGGGCAGAAAACTCAGGTACTAAGAGAGAGTCTGATCGAGCGTTTGAGCTTGACCCTTGAGGCGGTGTCTACATGGGGCGATGCCAATCTGGTCAAGTTCAACGAGAGTAAGACGCAGGCGTGTCTGTTCTCCGCAAAAAGGAGTCCTTTTCAACTGACTCCAACCTTTAGAGGTGTATCCGTTCCGATATCTGACCGTCTTGAGCTTTTGGGCGTTACATTGACATCTACGCTGAACTTTGGTTCGTATATCGAGTCCAAGGCCAAATTAGCTGCCAAAAAGCTAGGTGTCCTCTCAAAGGTGCGAAGGTACTTCAAGTCTGAGCAGTTGCTCACGTTATATAAGGCTCAAATTCGTTCTTGTATGGAGTACTGTTCGCATCTTTGGGATGGTTCGGCTAAGTATCAGCTGGAGGCCTTGGAATCGATCGAGAGACGTGCCAAAAGGCTCATAGGCAACGACACTCTTGTGCGAAAAAGACTACAAAGTCTTGAACATCGCCGAAAAGTCGCTAGCCTTTCGGTTTTTTATCGAATACACTTCGGAGAGTGTGCGACTGATTTACATGATCTAATACCACCTTGCCCTTTTTTCTATCGGAATGCTCGTAGCTCGAAAAAACGACATCGTTTCATGGTTGATGTTCCAAAGACGCGAACGAAGAGATTTGACTCTACTTTTGTGATAAGAACGTCTAGGCTGTGGAATGCGTTGCCTGAGTGGGTTTTCCCTGTTGACTACAATCTTTGTGTCTTCAAATCGAGAGTAAATCGGTTTCTTCTAGGTAAACACGCTCCATCGTAGACCGCATCGTCGCTTCACATCAGGTGAGATGGCGGTCAAGTGTAAGCCTATAAAAGTTAAAAAAAAAAAAAAAAAAAATTAAATTAACTTATTTGTCGCTTTTGAGTGCCTATTTGTGGTTTCAACGTAGAAACACCAAAAATATAATTTAAGATAAGTTCGTCCTGTCGGTTTAATTGTCGCAACAATGAAGTTGCGCGGTAAACACGTGTTTTGTGACATTTGAATATTTGCGCTATAACAGTCTGCATAAATTGCAAAGGACGATTGAAAACAACTAAAAATATTAGCTGGTATCGTTAAGTAACCCTTACATTACCATTTAATTAAAGAAACGATAGATTTTTAACACATTTAACTTTGTCTCAGGACGGCGTCGTTTGTCGCCAAATTTACAGGGTTGTCTGTTCTTGAATTTAATTTTCCGTTAGTGTACTGTTAATTTCTAACTCCCGACCAACAAAATCGGTGTTATAAGTTTGACGTCGGTGTCTGGTAAAAAGACGGATTAATACCAATGCAGTTTCTTTTATTTGAAAATTAGTTTTTGTACAGTGGTATTTAAATATGTTTAATTAATATCGATTCAAGATGGCGGCCGCCACAAAATGGCGGACAAAATATTTTTTCATAACTTCCCTCAATATGGGGATCAAATTACAGGGCCTAACTAGTGAAATGCTATAAATTATAATTATGACAAAATTTAAAGCCAAGATGGCAGCCACCACAAATTGGCGAATAACATAATCTTTTTTTCACTACTCCCTCAATATGGGCATCAAATGAAAGGACTTCACTAGTAAATTACTATACACTGCAATAAATTTAAAATCCAAGATGGCGGCCACAAAATGACGGACTAAATATTTTTTCACAACCTCTCTCAATACGGATATTGAGATTGGATATTGATCAGATTGAGCAATAAACATCCAAATATACAAAGATTGACATCCTATTAGTATTATAACTAGCAGTGCCCTGCAATTTTACTCGCATTGATTCCGTTCCCGTTATTTTTTGGGATAAAAAAATTGGCTGTCAAAAGATGTGTCTATGCCTAAGCCTATGTTTTGTTCCAAGCCATACACTATCTATTTTTAAAATTTCAGTCCGATCCGTTCAGACGTTACAACGTAATGGAGGAACAAACATTCACATTTAGAATATTACGGGCAGTGCTCCAAGGTTTTAGCCGCGTAGTTGCCGTTCCGGTCATCCTCAATATTATTCCAGACTTTAATCTGTGTTCCAAATTTCAGCCTAATCCGTGCAGACGTTACGACGTGATTTAATAACAAACATCCAAACATTAACATTACGGAAACTACGCAGGTAAAGCCGCGAGGCGCTGCAAGTATCTAAACAAAACTTTTGGTTTCCGTTGTTTTTTTGTTGTCTTTAATTGTTAAAAAAATCTTAAAATGGAATTTTTAGAATAAATCATTCTCTACAATAATCATGTTTTCATTTTATAGCATTGATATCTTGAGATATATCTAATTTAAGTGAATTGAACACTGAATTGAACGAATTATAGGTCTCTCTAAATCGAAATATATTTTTACCCACTTTAACAGGAAATGCTTGGGGAGCTTGTATCCACTCAGCACGCATGCCATTGACATAAGAACAGTAATAGCAGTGACAGTGACAGATAATTGTTAAACTTGTAAACCTGGCCTGTTACTTTTGTCGCAATTACAGCGTAACGCGCCATCTAGCCAAGTGAATAATCAAAGGTATTGTGCCGGATAGGGTTGTTCAGATTGTTGTGCGTCGAGACGTAGGCAGTAATTTAGAAGTGGAGGAAATAGTGGCTTTGCATCATGTGTCAGTAAACTATAATTTATTACAATTGTACGAGTATCACTTACGAAATAATATGAAAATGAGAAGAATGTGGAGATGGTGGATGACTACTATTCATAGAAACCAAACGATGTAACTATTCTGGAAAGTAATCTCTTCTTACCGTAGGCGCAAGGAGATAGCCGTGAGTGTATAATAATTGTTGACGATTAGCTGGAACATTTTCTTTTTCTATTTTAAATTGTTTGTTATATTATATTTTTCCCGTGAGTTTAGTTGTTGCTTTGGTTAAGGAGCGTTTTGGTTTAATTTTGTAAATATTTTAAATAATTTTAATATGTTTACTATCATTGTGCGCTTTTCTCATTTGCTATATTCACCAGCTAGTTACAGTCCACCACTCACCAACAGTTATAATTTCACTTTATTTTTCTCATGTACAGCACAGGAATGGAAAGTATGTTATCTGATTTAACCGCAGAGAGTGGCATAGAATTTCCTGGATTTTTACGTATGTCAACATCTGGCTTTGAAATACTACTACAAAAGGTCGCAACATTAATTACCAATAATAGTAAAAAAAAACGAAAAAACACGCTTTTAGCACGCACTAAAAATTACAAAAGCATTTCAAATAGCCTGCCTGTCTGCCATCTTGGACGTCCGCCATATTTAATTTAAGTCACGTTACTATTTTTTTCGTATTTCTGACAGCAAACCCTTTCATTTGATACCCATATCATGGGGGTGGATTTCAAACAGCCAGTCCGCGATCTTGGGGAGGGCGCCATATTGGATTTGTAATGACGTTTTCTTTACTAGTCATGTATTGTTATCAGAATTCAAAGCGTGTGTAAAATTTAATCCTAATCAAAGACCGGGAAGGGGGTCAAATTATGATTCCAATATTTTCTTACAAACATACTCGTAGTTAGTTACCTACAAGACAAGTGAAGCTAATAAAAGCGTGTTAAAAAAGATACGAAATTCAGAAAAGCTAGTAAAGCTATCCAATACTTAAGTCTTTAACATTACTTTTGTGACGTTTGAAATTAATTGAATTAATTGTATAATTTATGGGGAACCTTACCTGAAATAAATGAATTTTGATTTTGAATTGACGTAGGTCAAGCGAATATTGTTGCGACAAATCCCTATGATCCGCGCCAGTTTACCAAGAGCTCTCTGATGCTACATCGTATTGGTCCGAATACATTGCGATGACACGATGGACCCGACCACACTAATCGCGGCAACACGAATATTCGCCGTAGAACGCTAATGAGTCCACACCGTTAAAGGTTGCAACATTAGAACCTAAGGTAACCGAATTTGTTCAAAATTTTAATTGGTAAGAGCAATTTTCGATAGATGGCATAGCAACGCGCGCACGGATTAACTAGTATACAGTACCCGGCGATAAGTATTGCACATCGGCCTTTGGAGGGAGACAGTCGGCTGATTTCGGCTTCGTAGAGCATTATCTCCGTCACACACTACCTATGTGACGTTTTGTCAGTCGTTGTTCAAGTGCGATAGAGTGCGGTCGCGTCCAGTTAAAAAAATATATATAGAGTTGTTAACACCCCCAAATTTAAATAATTTAAAGTTGTACTATGGCATCTTTAGGGAAAAAAAGGGAAACCTTTACGAGGTCAGTCACGCCAAATTATCTACAATGTTTATAAATATTTTCTAACCTTTTTAAGCTGACAGATTATTAAAAAATGAAGATAAAACTGTAAGTTGTTATTTTAAGAAGGTTCAAGCGCGAGTTGCAAATGCCACTGGAATTTCAAGAAGAACTTTGAACAATATATTAAACGAAGTCAGTACTGAAACACATTCTACTGAAATTAAGTTTAGCACTCCAAAAAAAGGGAGACCAAAAAAGCAATTTCGTTTGGATATGGACGATTTTGATTATGATGTTGTTCAAAGAATGGTGTATGATTTTCACTTACGATTTAATGAACTGCCAACAATAAAGTCATTAAAAGCTAAATTATGTGAAGCTATTAATTACAATGGGTCTGAAAAGACGTTGAGAAAAATACTTCACGAGATGGGATTTCGGTTCACTAAAATGGAAGACAATCGGAAAGTTTTAATGGAAAAGCACGATGTAAGCCTCAAACGAATGGAATATCTCGATAAAATGCGCAAATTTCGCGAAAGAGGAAAAAATATCGTCTACATGGATGAGTCTTACATACATACATCCCACACTAAAGGGAAATAGACTACAGGCCCGTGAACAAAATTTACGGGTCAAATGAACCAGCAGGAGACCTATGTGGGATGATAGACGGGTACAAAATAATAAGATTCAGCACTATGCCGTCACTTGTAAGCTGTCCAACTGAGTGCAGGTGAGAATTCAAAATTGCAAGTAGAGTGGGTACATTTTGATCAATTGTTTCTGCACGGCATTCTTACCATCCCATATTAGTACAGTAATTTAGTATTTTTACCTGGAAAGTTTTCCGGGAGTTTTGAAATTTGGCAATTTTATAGATTTTGGTATGCTCTTGCCAAATTTCAACTTTGCCACCTCGTATGGCTGCCGCTCGCGCCGCCATATTGAAAAAATGGCGCCCAAAAGCAGTGTTTAGATAATAACTCCTTTCTGGCGCATTTTACAGGAAAATCATAGTCATTCAAAATAAAAGAAGAGAAAATTTCCTACAATTTATGTCTTAACCTTTTCTTTCCTAAAATCAATAGTTTCGGCGTAGGAGCGCCGTAAAGTGTAATTCAATACACGTTTCGGCAGAAATACTCGTTTCCACACACCACCATGAGGTAGAGAAATCGGCGCATTTTTTTTATCGTGGTATTCCCAGTAGGTCTAATCCACATCTGACTCACTATTTAACTATTTAGGTCAATTTCCGTCGCTTCATTCTTCTTGACGGACCAGGTTGGGTCTTCATCGTCTTCAATACCGATTGAAATATCGAAGACGAAGTTTCTTCAGCGTCATCGACGATGGGATCATCAGTTTCATCGTGGTCCTCTTCCTTCTCGATGTCATCGTTTATTTGCTCGAGAATAGTGTCCGTTTCTTCTTCTTCAATGTCGTCTTGTGACGGAAATGGCGAATTATCGCAAGAACCACCACAGTTCGTACACACAACGGAGCACTTTAGTCCTGCTTTTCTGCATCCGCAAGCTTTTTGACAACCTTTCTAGCATTTGCAAGAAATAACCTTCAGTAAGCTTTCCGGAGCAGGGGGATCGAATGTAGTTACAGGAATGAGCCCGTTCTTGTCTTTTTTCCATCCCCATTGTTCTGCATTTTTTTCGTTTCCATACCATTGCTGAATTTGGTGATAAGTTCGAAACGAATGTGTCGTGTGCTGCTGCTTCTGTTGGTGGTAGCGACACAATATTAAATTTTCTCTTATATGCTGATTATACTTATAGCTTATATCTTATAGCATTCATATCTATAATTATTTAGAGATGTACTTTTCCGACTTTTCACATCGCTGTAGCTGTATAATGCGACAAGGAAACGTTCTCCAGCTTTAGCAATGACTTCTGGATCTGCATTTGGATTTTTAAATACTTCGATAACCTCGTTTAAGTCTGGGTTTTTTGAAGTACTTTAATAAATTTCATTTTTCCTTTGTCTAGTCGGGAGAACGGCGGCTGCCGATCCGGAGACCCCGGGTTCAAACCCCACACGCATCACTGTCTTTTCGAAGTCATGTGCGTAATGCCGCTCACTTAAAACGGTGAAGGAAAACATGACACAAACAACAAACCGACATGTACCTAGAATCTTTCGAAGTCATGTGTCATCCGCCAACCCGCACTGGGCCAGCGTGGTGGATTATGGCCTTAACTCTCTCCTTGCGAGAGAAGGCCCCGAGTCCCAGCAGTGGGAACGTTTAGTGGGCTGTTGATGATGATGATGTGGTATCACAACCACTAAAGGCATGTAAAAATGCAATATGATTTGCGGCTGTTTTATCTTTTATACTGTTTATGGAGTATATTTGTTGTGAAATTTTTCCTTTTCCTGGTTTGAGGATGTATATATTTGGATGCGTTGATAGCGCTGTCAAAAGAACGAGAAGATCTATATCTTCACCGACAACTACAACGAAATCAAATGCCGATGAGAAGTTTATTGCGGTATTAATTATTAACGTATCCGCATCTTCAGTGGATTGTTTAACCACGAAGTGTTCAGCTTCAAATTTTATCTTCAACATTTCAATGAGGTGGATTTTGGAAATGCCAGCACTACCAACTTCTTGAGACATTTGACAGTTAACTTTTTCGTCTCCGATAATTAAAGTAAATATTACACGTTGGTGTGGATTTATAATGGTTTACGGTGCTCGTACGCCGAAACTATTGATTTTAGGAAAGAAAAGGTTAAGACATAAATTGTAGGAAATAATCTCTTCTTTTATTTTGAATAAACATGTTTTTCCTGTAAAATGCGCCAGAAAGGAGTTATTATCTAAACACTGCTTTTGGGCGCCATTTTTTAAATATGGCGGCGCGAGCGGCAGCCATACGAGGTGGCAAAGTTGAAATTTGGCAAGAGCATACAAAAATCTATAAAATTGCCAAATTTCAAAACTCCCGGAAAACTTTCCAGGTAACCTCTATTTTTTCGACCAAATGACTGTACTATATATCCGTGAAAAATAATGAGAAAACGCGTAGTGCCGTACAAAAATAGTGATCTACAAAGTCGGAAACATGATTGATAATCCGGAATTTTTGAGGGAAAATTTAAAAAAAAAAAGAAAAAAAAGTAAAATTACGGTTGCCCCTCATACTGAGAACTGAAACTCAATTTTTTTTCCATAAAACCTATGAAATCGATATCTATCTATGTATATATGTCTATCGATAGGTCTTCAAAAATGATGTTAAGGTTTCTAATATAATTTTTGTCTACACTGAATAATTTGCGCGAGAGACACTTCCAAAGTGGTAAATTGTGTGTCCCCCCCCCCCCCCCTTCTAACTTCTAAAGTAAGAGAATGAAAAAACTAAAAAAAATATATAATGTACATTACCATGCAAACTACCAACGAAACTTGGTTTGAACTCGATCTGATGAGTAGTTTTTTTTTAGTACGTCATAAATACACTATTATTAAAACTTCAATCAAAGTTACAACGAACTACAAGAACTATGTGTACTATGTATATTATGTTACTTGCTGCAACGGAACCCTTCATGGGCGAGTCCAACTCGCACTTGGCTACTTTTTTATTTTATTTTACTCGAAGAATAAAAATAATTATTAAAAGAAGCAAATTAAAATTGTTTTAACAGCTCCTAATAGATACCGCACTGTTTGTATTTCGTGCTACAGAGATGACGCTCTACGAAGCCGAAGTTGGCCGATTGTCTCTTTCCAAGTGTCGATGTGCAATATTTATCGCCGGGTACTGTAATATATTATCCGTGTGTGTGTATATTTGTGTTATTTTCAGATGTTTCAGTAATTTTGATTGATTTTAGGGTTTTACACATTTTGTCAAAAGAATTATACGGTTGAGAGGTCCAACAAAGCTGCGCTTAAACGGAAGAGCCTAGAACAATTTCGATATTGAGCGATATCGCGCAACTTCATCAACTAGGCAATACTGTCCTACACGAGTATTTCAGTATTCGCTCGCTATGGACGACATTGTTCTTGCTGCGGCGGCTTGTAGCGCCACCCGACCTCTCGCTCTTCCCGCGGAAGCAAGACGCCATCCGCAAAACAAACAAGTGCGAATGAGATATATACAAAAATTGCTAGGAATTTCCAAGCCCATTGGATATTCGTCAATTCGTATCGGCGACATTGAGCAATATGAAATATCTGGAGCAATTAGAAGCAATATCGCCGAATCGTCCATTATCGGTCCATTCGTGTCGCCGAGCAATTATTGCCCTCGTGTAAGCGCACCTAAGGCTTGTTTACATTTTGATTAGTGCAATTGCGAGTGATTAGCAATCCCGACTGATCAGTACAGGTGTGCAGTGCGAGTACTGTCCAATTCTGTATAGTAGCTTTGGTCAGTTCATTCAGTTGCTAGCCGTCGGCCCGTAACTATGGATGAACCTCAAAAACACAATTAATGACAATTTCTACTAAAAGTTTGTATTTACTACATAATGCACGACGAAAGCGCAGTATTTTATATATAATCTTGTATCTTAGGGAGCAAGCAAAATTACGATTGATCATATTACAAAAAAACGATAATTATTGAAAATAACTATAAAGAATACAAGCACGCATTATTCGGTATTATTGTAATTATGGACGAAATTGATATGAAATGAAGTTATTTAATCAAAAAACATTACTTAAAACAAGTTAGTTAGTATCTACCTAATTAACGAACATAAAAGTATCTCAACGAATGCACACTGGTACCCGTAGTAGAGCAATCTGTGTGACCTGGCTACTAATTAGAGTCTTTCTTTTTGTTTGTCTTATTTTAAGCACTTACGGCACAGTACGGCACTTATGAACAGTAATTTAGTCAATGAAAAGTGCAATAAATAAAATGCGAAACCTCTGTACTTATATAAATATATCTGCATCCAATGCTAATCTGTATCGCACATCAAAAATCTGTATATATGGCAAAGTTGTCAGACGCTACATGCTAAACAGTGATGTCCGGACGTGTTTAATGGCAGGTAAGCTGCGAGTGAGAGGGGAAGAAAAGCGCGCGAGAGGAGGCACCTCTCAAAAAAATAGAATACGCTTCTAATCAATTCACTACGCAAGTTACTATAAACTCGCACTAATCAATCGGTGTTCACGCGCGTTTGCTACTAATCACATAACACCTGCACTAATCACTCGCACTCGCACTAATCAAAGTATAAATAGGTATGTATATGGTAATTCAACCCGAATTACGCAAAACGTTATAATACGTAACTATAACGTTACTTTTAATTTTGATACATCTTTCCTTAGTGGATGTATAGTGATAGGATGTATAGTATTTCCCAAGTCAAGAAGATTTTCCATGGAATAAAAAGTTTCATACAAACATTAGTCCCCTATTTCAACCCCTTAAGAGTTTAATATCGATAAATCCTTTCTTAGTGGATGCCTACGTCACAAGAAAAATACCTACGTGTGCAAAATTTTAAGTTACTAGCCCTAATGGTTTGGCAAGTGCGTTTATATACAATTTCATCCCCTACTTTATCCATTCAAAGGTGGGATAATAGAAACATACAAGTATCTTTTGCGTGTTTTGTAAGTCATTCGCGTAAGGCGTAAGCGTTTTTATAAAATTTTCATCCCTTATATTTATGTCCTACGAATTAAAAGTTGTATACCATATATCATCCAATTACGGATGGGATTTTTATAAATCCTTCCTTAGTAGATGCCCTTATCATAAGAGGAATACCTGTGCGAAATTTTAAGTTTCTAGCCCTTGTGTTTGTATAAAATTGTATCCCTTATTTTACCCTCTTAGTGGTCGATTTTATAGCGTACTGAACGGTACGGTAAAGCGTGCCGTACTCAATTCAAAAATATGAAATTTAATGCAATTATTCGTATGTTCCAGTTCAAGTCAAGTTCAATTAAAAGATTCACCCCCATGGGGGTAGAACATTTAAAAGCGCTGTAAATACGTAACTAATTTAACTGAATTGTTCACCAACCAACACCTCCAATTATTTTAGTGCAAATATGTTCAAGGAAAAACATATATATTAGGTAGATGTATATATGTAGTATGGTTTGAACTCGATCTGATGAGTAGTTTTTTTTTAGTACGTCATAAATACACTATTATTAAAACTTCGATCAAAGTTACAACGAACTACAAGAACTATATGTAATATGTATATTATGTTACTTGCTGCAACGGAACCCTTCATGGGCGAGTCCAACTCGCACTTGGCTACTTTATTTGATATTTTTTTAGCGGCCAAAGATCTGTTGTTATTTGCTTGTAACAATAAATTATCTTAATTTTATTTGTGTAATCAGATTTGCTCTAAGTCATATCGGAGCTGAGTTATGGCCTATCAAATTTATTTATTTTTTGGATTTTTTGTATGGGCTAGTGGCGTCGTTTTTTAGGGCTCCCGCACAAAGCCATGAATTCGCATCGCGCATTCCTGTCATATTACGTCGTACTGGTCATAATGGTGTCACCACCATTTTAGTCAGCTCTGAGACAGAAGCAGAGAAAAAACGCGCTCTTCAAATGAAGATCTGCTCTCATTAGACACGCTCTTCACGAGAAAAAACACGCTCTTCAAATGAAGATCGTTCTCATTCTAAAATAATAATAAAAATATATTCTATACGACTTCATCCATAATACTTGCGAGTAAAATAGTTCCAATCAGCATTCATAATCGAAATATGTGCATGAAACCAAAATCTTTTTTCTTTCATATCTAATCAACAATCAACAGTACAACAATCTTTTTGCGGTCTATGTTACGCTTCCGAAAAATACGTCCATCGGTTGAATACCGTTGAAGGTATGGTTACCCTAACCAACGGTTTACCGCACAAATTCGCATCGCAAATACCTTCGATAAGGCGTCGCGTCGCATCGCATCGCATCGCTAATACCTTCGATGCGGCGTCGCGTCGCATCGCATCGCATCGCGGCCAAAGATCTGTAGTCGCTTTTTAGAAACATTACGTAATCTAAAGGGTACTTGTGCTATCAGATTTACTGTAAGTCATATCGGAGCTGAGTTATGGCTTTTTAAAGTTCTTTTTTTTGGGTATTTTTATATGGACTAGTGCCGCCATTTCCTTTTGCGGCCAAAGATCCGTCATCACTTTTATGAAACATTACTATACCTACAAGGTGCTCCGATTTGACTTACAGCAAATCTAGTTGCACAAGTATCTTGTAGATATAGTAATGTTTCATAAAAGTAATAACGAATGTTTGGCCGCTATAGAAAATGGCGCCACTAGTCCATACAAAGAAAACCAAAAAAAAACTTGGAAAGGCCATAACTCAGCTTCGATATAGTTTTTTTTTATTATTTAATAAAGAGTGACGAGACGAGCAGGACATGTGCCTGATGGTAAGCAACATGCCTGCCACATAACAGCGCAGTGACACGCAGCTATTGGAACATGAAGAGTCCAAATCATTACCTAGCACTGCACTGCGCTCGTCACCCAGAGATCTAAGTTGTTATATCTCTAAACCCTGTAATTTCTCTGGAAACATTGCCCTTCAAACCGGAACACAGTAATGTTTGCACATTACTGCTTGGCGGTAGAATAATTGGCAAAGGTGTGGTACTTCCCCAGGCGGACACTGCTGAGAGTCCTACCACGACAGAATCTAATTGCACAAGTACCTTGTAGGTACAGTAATGTTTCATAAAAGTGATAACGGATTTTTGGCCGCTATAGCAAATGGCGCCACTAGTCCATATAATAAAATCCCTAAAAAAACTTTGAAGGCCATAACTCGGCTCCGATATGACTTACAGCAAATCTGATTACACAAATACCCTTGGAATAAAGTAATGCTTCAAAAAAGTGACATCAGATCTTTGGCCGCAAAAGAAAACGGCAAAAGTAAAAATAATGTTTCATAAAAGTGTTAACGTATGTTTGGCCGCTATTGGAAATGGCGGCACTAGTCCAATTAAGAAAAACAATTTTGACAGGCCATAACTCAGCTCTGATATGACTTACCTACCTATAGCTAATCTGATTGCACGAATACCATTGTGGTAAGGTAGTTGTTCAAAAAAGTGACAACAGATCTTCGGCCGCTAAAGATCCTGCTGGCGCCACTAGTCCTTATAAAAATACCCAAAAAAAAAACAAATCTGATTGCACAAATACCCTTGGAGTAAGGTAATGTTTCAAAAAAGTGACAACGAATCTTTGGCCGCTAAAAAAAAACGACGCCACTTGTCCATACAAAAAATCCAAAAAGTAAATAACTTTGTCAGGCCATAAAAGCTCAGATATGACTTAGATCAAATCTTGATTGCAGAGATAGCATCAGGGTATTCTATTGTTACAAGAAAGTGATAACGGATCTTTGGCCGCTAAAAAAAAAATGTGAGCGCTTAAAACCGCACGGCAGAAGTGAAACCTAAAATAAGAAATACTTAACTATATAAAGCCTACTAAATAATTTTAATTTAAAACTTTTACAGCTGAATGATTAGTATCCATGGCCAAGAATAAATTAAAAAAAAAAATTACGCGGGTCGAAAATGCCGTTTGACTCACAAGTTTTTAGTGTTTGTTATTTAGTTATGTCATATTTATGTATTTCGCTAAAAATGCATAAATATGTTGTGTTATAGTGTATTTGTGTAAGCACTTTCTTATGAAAATGGGTAGGTATCATTTTGTGTGTTTACGTAGTGTAAGTGCTGTGATAAAATATTACAACCATAACTTTTTTGCAATGGACGTGAAATGCAAATTTAACATTTCGTGACAGGTTCAATTGATGTGGTAAGTACCTAGAAGTTAATGTCGTGATAAAAAAGTTTAAAAATTCGCCAGTTTCAGCGAGAAAGTCGCTAAGGTGTCAGTCAACACTGGTAGTGAGCAGCGAGAGAGAGTAAGAGTATGTATTGTCCCATGTCCTCCTCTAACAATTATCTTTCTCGGTCTGGCACGTTTGTTGACCACATTATCTTTCTCGCTCTAGCATCCCGAGTTTACCCGAAATTTCTTATCATATCCGAGCGTGATGATCACGTGATCATTAATCCATTTCACAGCCCACGAAAATTCTGTCTATAACGCGCCTAAAGAAGTTTTCACTTCAAAAAACGACGCCACGAGCCCATACAAAAGTACCCAAACCCCTTTTACGTTTTTAGCCCTAAGGGCTGTGCGTTGATCTGTCAATCACTTTATAGTAGGTAGGTTTGTTTTCACCGCATAAAAAAATGTTCAAAATACAATATACAATAATTGTGTACATTATTTTCGGCTTACTACACCGTTTCTTTTTTTTCCCCAGGAAACATCTTTTCCACCGACCCGAGCACGGTACTCTCCACCAATGATGGCCTACCCACTAAAACCTCTGTTTCTTCTATGTATCGCCGTGTCGAAGCTACAGAAACGCTTTAACATACTATCGGAGCTAACGGAGCTAATCCTTTTATTATACGGCTTATGCGTAAACCTATATATGTATATGACCGTTTGTCACTTTTCAGTCGATTACTGTATTTCAAAGTAAAAATTAAACGGGAAACGGACAAAACGCGGCAATAGTAAGTTTATAAAACGTAAGTATGCAACAATTGTAGAGGAGGAGGGGCGACCACCCAATTCGCCCTTCGCCCGCCACCCCATTTCTCTCCCAGGGATTGCAATGCCATCCACAAAGCCCACAGCTCGACCTACTACCCTACTAGTGAAACACTAATTGCTTTATAAAGATAGACATGTTATCCAGAATAATATGAAAAATGCGAGAGTGTGCAACAATAATTGTTTCTCCCATTTTTACTCAGTCATTATTGTGTCAGATTTTAACAATTTGCCCTTTGACTTACGCAGTGATCTTTGCAGCTTAGTAAAAATAAAAAATAAAACAATATTAATCTAAGGTGAAAATGTTGCTTTAATGTTGCTTGTTGTTGGTAAAAAATAAGAATCGAGCTCCTTCTTCGGAAATCGTTTTAACAATTTTACAATCTAGTTCCTTAATTGATTTAGAAGCACAACTTTCTTTGCACAACATGAAAAACCCTAAAGTTTTATTTCTCATTTCATTTCTGTAAATTTATCGGTATGCCCTGTAAAATATTATGAAATACCATTTGAAAATCTTGTCTGGTTTAAACCTATAAAATATATATAAATTTACATTTTATACATATTCCGTTTCACCGGAACTGAGCTGAGTTATATCTGTATAAGCCTATATTTATAGAAAATCATTATTTTCTCTGACGCCAAAGGAAACGTAATTTAATGCACCTTACTTTTCATTATTAAAATTCAAAAGTTAAAAAGGCAATATTTAACTTTCGAGTAAACCGTATGACTGAGACATTTACCGTGAAATATTTTGAAAAATAAAATTATTTTCGTCACTCTTTTTGATAGAAAAGGGAAAAATTACAATAAACAAGACTGGAGACAAATTTTTAACAGTGTCTCGTTGGAAGTGTTTATAAATTACGAACTGTGATCAATGAAATGATTTATTGAAACTTTGGAACTTTAACGAAAAGTTAGCGGCATTACGTACAATGACATCGAAAAGACCCATTGTAAAGTGCTACGTGTGGGATTTGAACTCGGGGTCTCTGGATCGGCAGTCGCCATTCTCCCGTTTAGACTAGCCGTAACTTTCTAATAATATATACATTTAATATCGTATATAGTAGTATCTATTAAGTAGATTTTTTTCTTTAATTCCAGAAACAATGATCTAAACATTTTGTTTAAGACATTTTTCATTCGTATTCTTTTTATATTTTATTCTAAACATTTGAGACATATATGATACACACAACAACGAGAACAATAACAAGCCGAAGGAATATTATTCTTAGGAGCAACAGGTAAACTGAAACTAAAGAATTTTCAGCAGAATAGAAATGTAGTAATTTAACTAAAATAAACACAAGGTATTTTTTAAATTAACGTCAAGTCAAAAAAATACATTAGAAATAAAAACAGATAGGATTTTTTGTCCGTTTTCTTACTGTCGCAAAGAAAAAACAAAACTAATTTAAGCAAAACAAAAAGTCAATTCGCACAGGCAAAATGAAATGAATGATAAATGTAATTAACCAAAACTACTAACCTATTTATCATCAGGACGACCACAAATGTACGCTTCATGTTGGCAGATAAATCAAGCACTTTGTCCCAAATACCAAAACTTAAATAAAAATATAGAGTCCACAAAAAAGTGAAGAAAATGTTCAAATTAATGGGATTTCGATCCCATGCGCGAGCAGTTTCGACCTTCGCTTTTCCGATTCAAGTAAAATGCATTTTGAAACAGAGTCTACAAAATGTTTTATTTTATTAAAATGAATCTGAAAAATGGGTCTGGTGTGCTCGAGCACTGCCCTGCCTCACTATTCCGATGCGACTGAAATGCAGTTCGGACTGCACAGAACTGAAGCGAGGTTTGCTAGTAAACAGGCTTCATTAAACCCCGGGGGAGACTCCACCCCCTCTAGTGCATCTATGGAAACAGCAAAGTGGGCGGTAAATGTCAAGCACTATAAACTACGACCAGCATCGCAACTGCAAAATTATTGAATTATTTAGACAACTATAATCACAATACATACTTCGTATCTTATTTTAATGCTAGTGTTATATTTATGTGATTCGATCTTTGCGTCTTACATACAAAACGTCGAGGAAAACAAGGCATAAAAATCAATTAATATTGTGTTAATATCCAACACGGTACATTTGCAATGGCAGAATAGTATATGAATAAAAATATTTATTTCTAAAAACGAAAGTTACACGATCTCTGTCTGATTAAAATACAATTTTATTGTACAAAGTATATTTTAGTACAAGACGCTTACCCGAAACGAAAACAGTTGTGCAATATTTCTACAGGTTAAAGATTTTTTTACAAGGTTTATGATTGTACATGAACCAGTGGAAATTATAATACACAAATAACATTCAAAATATTGATGATGATAATGAAATTGCACAAACGTCCGTGGTAGGGGGTAAAAAGAAGCAACAAGTAAACACTGACGGCACCACCCAGTTCCGACGAACTGTTCGTATAATTAATTTCGCAGTATTTCAGGTAATTTGTTCATTGTTTTGGGAAAAGCTTTAACGTTCGGATGGACTTCACCTCCACTGTTTCGCTAGAGATAAAGAGGAAAATAGCTCCCTTTGTTTTCTGTATTATAATACTGCAACACATGTGTGGTTCACATTTTGAACGGACAGTGAAATCAGTGCCTCGAGTTGCTTTTATTTCGCAGAGATACTTACTGAAGCACCTTTGGGGCGGCGCAAGGCGCCCGCCCCGAAAAATACGCAGGCCCACACGTGGCGCCTTCTCCTTCTTATGTCCAATACGCAAAAGCCACTGGGGTCTAGATAGCAGGAAGGTGAAGAAGCCGGCGCCAGCGTGGCTCACGCCCTAGCGTGCACCGGCCGGACAAACCTGTAACAATTTACCAAATATTTTACACAACAACTCAGAATAGACCAGGGCCTCTACCGCCTAACGAAAAACGCTTTGACGCTTTGGCGCTTTGACGTTGCTGTCTCTTTTCTTCTCGCTTGAAATGAAAGAGGCGGCAATGCCAAAGCATCAAAGCGTCAAAGCGTTTTTCGTTAGGCGGTAGACCCCCGGTCAATAATTTCTGAAACAAAAAATAAACAGTAGGATGAAACCCTTTGTAAAAGCGAATATGATAAAAATGAAAGGAAAAATAATTTATGGGCGATATATAATGTATTAGTATAGTGTGGGTTTCATCCTACTATTTTTTCTCCCTTTTCACCCTTTTCAAAGGCTTCGGCACTATTCTAGGAGATTTTATAAACTGTTTGTATGGAAGCATGCGTGTATCGTAAAAAACCAAAGTTCTGTAACGACTTCTTCGACTTTGTGCTTTTATTGATAGTGAGTATCTGATATCTGACAACACATTAAGGGGAGGTGGGCCGTAATTTTGATTTTTTTAAAACAATTTTTAGACCTATAAAACAGTGTTTGGAACTCTGAATAAAATATATGTATTATAGACCAATCGCGATAGCTTTTGAAAAGAAAATAAATTAAAGTAGGATGAAACCCTTTGTAAATGGAAGAGAATATGGCAAAAGTGAAAGGATAAATAATTTAAGGGCGATCTGAGGTCGGGAAGTGGAAGGGGGGTCAGTTTTAAGCGTAAAAACGGTTTATCCCAATTTCTGGCAAAACTACAAATCCTATGGAAATAAGTTGTATGACAAAGTTGTAGGGCTTAAAAAGATCTTCAACTCTTATCTGGACAGTTTTTTCACATAACCTCATAATTTATGAGAAATATTCAAATAAGTGCGTTTTTAGTTTTTAATTTTTTTCTCGTGTAAAAAAACAACAGTTACTCAAAACATTTGGTTAAAACTTGACTTTTTAAATCTTAAATTCACTGTATTTTTTTCGTTTAAAATAATTATTTTTTTTACCTTAAATTGACTTAATATTGAAGAAGTACCCTAATTTTCATTCGAAAAATCTCCTGTCAAAATATCAGCTTTTTCAATAAAATTGATAAGCTTTTTGTTCTTAGAAATCTTTTCTTTCTGATCATGTAAAAAAGTTACACTTTACTATGGTAAATGGTCTCAGAAAAAAGACCACATGAGTTCGATTTTTTTATTTTGGTATAGTTAGAACGCAATTAGAATGAAGTTTTTTTCTAATAATATAATACTGAGCTTCCAATATAAACTAACAAGTTTGATACTAAACTTGACCATAAGTGTTATTGGATTTTTAAGTGGTTTATTGATTTCATTATTCATTATGAACGAATAATTACAGGTAAAAGTTAATATGTCATTTTAAAATTCGCACGAATAGTTCCTAAATTGCACTTGTATCATTTCTTAGTTCCTCTTCTGCGTTCTGATGACTTAAGATAAATTCTTTGAGGTGCAACCTAAAACAATACCTACTTTGCAGGTTCCTAATTGGCGGAGGAATATTATTCCAGCATTTCGTCGCAGCGTAACGGAAACTGCCCTAAAAGCGGCAGATCCGTGCCGCTGCATCGAAAGCTGCGTGTTACACTGGCGAAGAGGCCTGTCACTTTTCTTCCACGATAGCTTGTCGTATAAATACATATTTAGGACATTTATACTTCATTACTCCAAACATTAAGCAGGCCAAATGTAACTTGCGGCGGTGCATCATTTTTAAAACTTTATGCCTGTTCAAGAACGGAGTCACATGCGATCGCCAAGGTATGTTAAAACAAAACCGTGCACATGCATTACTACACTATACATTTTGTACTCGTTGTATGAGTTTTTTAGTCTTGGCTAGAAGGCGCGGCCCAATCACAGAGTCCAGGTAGAACATTTCGATAGAATTAGAGACTCAGTGAGTTGCATTATATGAATGGGTGTGTTCTATGTATAATAAGCATGTATTTAAAAATATATAAGTTTTATTGTATATCAGCTCCCGTATTACAAGCTTTGCTTAGTTTGGGGCTAGATGGTGTTGTGTGTGAAATGGCCACCAATATTTATTTTGTTTTACTTCAACTAATAATATAAAGTACACAGATGATTATTATTTAAGATCACAAACTAGATTGTGAAAGTAAACGTTGTACAAGGATGAAAGAGAAAGAAACCTTTAACATAATAAAACTTTATTTCCTCAGACCCGTTCCTAGATTGCCTAGGACTCAGGAAATAAGCAAACGGTAGGGAGTTACGCTCTTGAGCTGTACGAATAAAAACTAGATTAAATTTCTTTACAGGGGTAGGGTGGAAGGTTGGGCGGTAATGAAATTTTTAAAAGCGTTTTTCTATTTATGCTGTGGTCAAATTCGAAATAAGTTTTTTTTAATAAGACCGCAGCTAAACGACTATAATTTAGAGTCGCTTAATTTTGGCTGCATATTTTACTGTTAAGTATTTCAACTTATTTTCTCGGAGCCTTCTCTAGCAAGGAGAGAGTTTAGGCCACAATCCACCATGCTGGCACAATCCACCAAGCTGGTTACATGGTTTTAAGTTTTCATAATTACTTTTATTTAATTTGCTTTCCCTGAAAGTGTATTAAAGGGCATTGATAATTAAATCTATACGAATATTATAAAGCATAAGAGTTTATTTGTTTGATGCGCCTATCTCAGGAAATACTGGCCCGATTTCAAAAATTGTTTAACCGTTGACTATATACGTGATCCCTGAGTGCTATAGGCCATATATGTACCACGGGCGAAGCCGGGGTGGACCGCTAGTATAAGTTTACATATATGTTTAAATACTAATTATACATAATTATTCCGAGATTTGATGGAAAAAAACTATAATTAAAGTTTGTCAGTTTCTTGTAATAAAGTTTGTATAACACTGGCTGGTGCTTTATTACCTTAAGTAGAAACTTCGTTAATAAATTATATGAAATTTCGTATGGTGTGGTGCTATGAAATTCGTAAAAGCAGATTTTTGCTCCAGGTTCCGTTGCAGCAAGTAACATAATATACATAGTACACATAGTTTATTTAGTTCGTTGTAACTTTGATCGAAGTTTTAATAATAATGTATTTATGACGTAGGTACTAAAAAAACTACTCATCAGATCGAGTTCAAACCAATTCTCGTTGGTAGTTTGCATGGTAATGTACATCATATATATTTTTTTGTTTTTTCGTTATCTTATTTTAGAAGTTAGAGGGGGGGGGCTAGAGGCCGGTAGAGGGTTCGCCGCCATCTTGTTTTAAAGTTTTTGTGAAATACCTCGTTAATTTTCAACTTTACAGCAAAAATGACCGTATCCAAAGTTGTTAAATCATTTTTGCTCTAAAGTTGAAAATTAACGAGTTATTTCACAAAAACTTTAAAACAAGATGGCGGCGAACCCTCTACCGGGATTAGTTAGAAAATCGAGATTCATACTTCCAACAACCCTCCCGGACGTTTTAAAAAAAAATCGCTCCCCGGATTTTTTCTATTTCAATGTCTGCCCCGACTGGAGTACAGAGACAGAAGAAGATAAAGACGCACTTCAAATGAAGATTATTCTAAATTAATAAAAAAAATCTTCTTCTATTCTCAACCCATAATACTTGCGAGTAAAATAGTTCCCATCAGCATTCATAATCGAAATATGTGTATGAAACCGAAATCTTTTTTTCTTTCATATCTACGTGACAATAACAGCAGTACAACAATATTTTTGCGATCCATGTTACGCTTCCGCAAAACACGTCCAACACGGCTGACTACCGTTGAAGGTATGGTTACCCTAACCAACGGTTTGCCCCACGAATTCGCTTCGGAGCAATTCGCATCGCAAGTTCCTCCGATGCGGCGTCGCATCGCATCGCAAGTTCCTCCGATGCGGCGTCGCATCGCATCGCATCGCAGTTTTGTGTATGAGCCCTAAGGGTACAGAAATGTTCCGTACGCTGAGCGCCTGGAATGCGTTATTGTATGTATAATACTAGCTGAACCATGCGCGCGTTGCTACGCCATCTATCGAAAATATACCTATTCAAGTTTTGAACAAATTCGGTTACACGCAACCTTTAAAATATAGACACATGCTGTCACGCAACGAAAGCTCTCAAAAAGCAATATTTATAATATAGTACCGAGTCTACCTGGGTCAAAAGATCCGATTAGGTAGATCCAACTTCGACAAAGAGGTCCAGCGAAGAATCCAACTCGGATGGGCAGCGTTCGGGAAACTTCGCCGCATCTTTGAGTCCAAAATACCCCAATGCCTAAAGACAAAAGTCTTTAACCAATGCGTGTTGCCAGTGATGGCTTATGGAACTGAGACGTGGTCCTTAACTGTGGGCCTCATAACAAAGCTCAAAGTCACACAGCGAGCTATGGAGAGAGCTATGCTCGGAGTCTCTTTGCGCGACAGAATCCGTAATGAGGATATTCGCAAAAGAACGAAAGTGGCTGACATAGCTCAAAGAGTAAGCAAGCTGAAGTGGCAATGGGCAGGCCACATCGCTCACAGAACTGACAACCGATGGGGAAGAAAGGTTCTCGAGTGGCGACCACGAACCGGAAGACGCAGTGTTGGACGGCCTCCCACTAGATGGACAGATGACCTAACAAAGGTCGCTGGAAACCGCTGGTTGCAGGTTGCGCGGGACCGTTCGTTGTGGAAATCTAGGGGGAGGCCTATGTTCAGCAGTGGACGTCTTGCGGCTGATGATGATGATGATGACCGTAATGTTAAATATATAGCCTTCCACGATAAATGGACTACCCAAACAGAGAAAGAATCTTTAAATTCGAACCAGTAGTTCCCGAGATCCTTGCGTTCAAACAAACTCTTCAGCTTTATAATATTAGTATAGATGTCTGTGCAATGTGAATATAGTTCAGAGGCAACTCAGTTAACATGTACCGGGAGCAAATTACTGTTTGTAAGGCAATTGTAAGGGGATACCGATTGAATGTTATCCTGTCACGTTTCATTTGCACTATCATGGTCAGCGAGAAATACCATGTGAAGAAATAAAATTTACGACTATAGAACTATTTTTGCATTACACGACAATTTATAGGGCTCTGCACATAAGAAAGGAAAAATGGTGTCAGTCTGTCTGTCCAAAAAAATTTGGCCAAAATGATTTTGTGCCTAAATCTTTCAAACCGTAATAGTTTTAAAGACGCAGTTTTCGGAGAATGTTTTGTTAAGGCTAATTAAACAAAAATCTTTACTTATAATAAAACTGTAGCGGGTCGAATTCTGCACATTGAGGATATTTAAAAAAAAAAATTTTGGGGTCACTCAATAGTGATAGCGAAACTGCATTTTTATTCTTTCGTGTCTGTCTGTCTTTCTGTATAGGGAACTCTCATCACGCCGAAACTAGTAGTGGGTGCCTACGTTATAAGAAGAATATGTATGCGAAATTTCAAGTTTCTAGCTCTTACGGTTTGGGCTGTCAGTCAATCACCTTGTCTTTTATACAAATAGATTATAGGTGGTTTTATTTAATGTCGGCTATATACTTCATTCACATGTTTTTTGAAGAAACTCTTATTATTTGAAATAGTTTGGATTTAAAACAATCTAATTTCCTAAACGTTATCATACAAGCCTACATTGAAAACATAACATTACTAAAAAAATATTCAAAAGGTTTGTAACACCAGGACGTCTACTCTGTTTCTACGAAAACGAAATTTCGAAAAAAAACTCGCGACTTTCTTACTCTCGTTCTACTTCGTTTCGTCCGATACAACATTGTTTGACATTTAATTGTTCTACGCATACTCTAATTAGAGTAGGCTTAGATAATTTAAACGGACAAAACGACGGATCGAAGTAGAATTGGAGTTGGAAAATCGCGAGTTTATTTCGAAATTACGTTTTCGTTGAATTAGAATAGACGTCCTGAATAGAAATATCACTTGACTTCAATTTCTGTGAAAACTCGTAGTTAACCACGTAAACACGGCACTAAACAACGTATACTGCCATTAACAACCGTGGTTTGGTGTCTACTATACTAATCAAAGTCATTTAAGGCGTAAAAACTTAAAAAAGCTTATTTACTCTTACACATGGCGGGAGGGTTCACTAATATTTCACAAACATTTTTTGACAAAAAAACACTTTAAAACCAACTAATCGTACAATACTCATTGCAAAAACTTTACAATACAAAAATGTTTCATTTAACAAACAACGTTTCGCATTATATTTATTTCAAAAATATCTTACATCAACAAATGTTTTATTTTACAAACCATTATTTTATAACCAATTACATGGCAAACGTTTCACGTAGACAATAATATATATCGAATGACATTTTGTTTTTCATACATTTTTCATTTCATGAATTATTTTTTTTTTAATTTAGCATTTACCAAAATAGAATTTTCAACAAATATTTTTAAATTACCCGATAAATTGTCTATGTAAACTATCAATCCTGATTTGGTTCTATCATTGACTTTTGAACACCGCTTCCATTAGGGTCTATCACTAAGATTTGACTCCGGGTGGGCCGCCAGAAGCTCTGCGGTCAACCTTACTACGAGTATGTTTGATGTTGCTAAAATATGAAGTTGCTAAACTCGAATAAATATATTTTTGAGTGGAAAACAAAGTCCCTCGGTTTGTGTAATGGCCAACCATCCAAATATTTTAACGTTTTTATTTAGTATCTACTACTAATCTACTAATAAGATCGCAAGATCAACGTACGCGAACGAAGTAGCGGGTTCAGCTAGTATAATATAATTATATAAATTAGCGACTATCCCCGTACATCAAACGAAATATTTTCCTTTTTGGGGAGGAATTTATATCTTGATAATTAGTCCAGTAACTTTATACATTACCTGTATTCGCTAAATCCGGTAGGTCTGATTTTTTGCAGACTTGTTTATGATGTTGGCCTAATGATTGTCCCAAGTTTGTGACCTCGAGCGACGAACGCAACTTTGTCAAAAATCGCAAAAAACCGCGAAAAAATCGTTTATTTTTAAAATTTTGGCGATTATAACGCTAAACGACTAGTTTTTGAAAAAACTTTCTTAAGGCGTTTATAAAGTAGACTAAATTTGCTACAATATGACACTAGAACTAACTGTCTCTGTAACTCTGTACACTCAATAGTTTCTGAGAATAAGTCTTTCAAAGTTTATAATTTTTTTCGAACTTCGCAATTTTTTGCACTATTTTAACTCCTACTTGACCACTTTATGGCACAGTTACTGCGGTTTTTAACCCCCGACCAAAAAAACAATAGTTATAAGTTTGACGTCGAAGTCTGTCTGTCTATCAGACAGACACACATACAGGTCTGTCTCTATGTGTATCTGCCTGTGTGTGTATCTGTCTATGGCACCGTAGAGCTCAAACGGCTGGGCCGATTTCGATGCGGTTTTCTTTATTTTAAGATAAATTTTTGTGTTAATGTTTTGATCTATTTTTGGTTAATATCGATTCAAGATGGCCGCCTCCACCAAATGGCGGACCAAATATTTCATCACAATCTACCTCAATATGGGTATCAAATGAAAGAGCTTGTCTAGTAGAGTACTATACAGTATAACAAATTTCAAATCACAAAATGGCGAATAACATTTTTTTTTTCACTAATGCCTTTATATGGGTATCAAATGAAAGAGCTTGACTAGTAGACTACTATACACTACACTAATTACACCTGTTCACCGATAAAATTAAAACAAATAGGAGAAAAAAAATGAAAAATGTAACAACAATAATAAAAATGAAGCCCAAAATAAAACACAAGATAGGAGTATTTATACCTTTTGGAGAAAGCCATTACCTACCAAAACATTAACAGGACCGATGCATAACGTAATATGAAGATGTAAGCGAGCGTGTTATGCTTACGTGAGAGTTCATGTGTTGTTAGGTGAGGGTGTGTTTGTGGGTGGAGGCGCGTGGAACCCGCACGGTGGCGAGGGACCAGACCCCTCGAGGTCACATAGCGGTCGAGATAAATGTGTCTGTCTGTGCCTAATCAAGGTAGGCGAGCCAGCATGCGAGTTTGCGCTTACAAATGTACCGGGATGTGTTGAGCAGATCAATTGAAAGAGTTAATAATAATATGTAGTTAAAAAAAACGAAAAAACACGCTTTTATTACAAAACTTGGATGTCCGCCATGTTGGATTTAAGTCACGTCACTATTTTTTTTCGTATTCCTGACAGCAAACCCTTGCATTTGATACCCATATCATGGGGGTGGATTTCAAACAGCCAGTCCGCCATCTTGGGGAGTCCGCCATATTAGATTTGTAATGACGTTTCTTAGTTAGTCATGTATTGTCATCAGAACTCAAAACGTGTGCGAAATTTCATCCTAATCGAAAACCGGGAAGTGGGTCAAATTAAGATTCCAAGATTTTCTTACATACATAGTTAGTTACAAGTGAAGCTAATAAAAGCGTGTTAAAAAGAGAAATTGTGAATTGAATATCAATAAATATTTACAATATTGATCGATCACTACATACTGTAAAAACAGATGTGGTATCATGTGACACCAGGTAGGAACGCAGTTTCTTCGGATAATACAGAAGCAACACTATTTGAAAAAAAATAACTTAATTTTATTATTTATTTAGGGTACGATCATCTGAAAAATAAAGTTGGCAAAACTGGTCACGGGCAGTTTTTACGCGTCACTTCCGTTATATTTGTTTCTTACTGTTTTAGTCTCACATTTTTTTCAGTTAGGTTGCGCTACAAAATCCATGTCTCCTCCAAGCCTGCCGTGAGGAATTTCGTTCCAACAAGTCGCTTCCCACAGTCTGTTTGCCTTTATTTAAATATGTAGAGTTGTATATAAAATATAAGTGTGTAAGAATTAGTAATTCCGTCAGTAGAATTTTTATAAAAAGTGGCACAAAGTTTTTGCTTCATGTATTAATAGGTAATATATATAAAATATAGATTCCACACGAATCATCACGTTATTATCACACCAAAATGAATGAAAACGTCAATAATCTGATGTTAAAGCGAAACCAGCGCCATCTGGTTGATAGTATGGAACTTTTTTTTCTGAAGATAGCTAATTGTTCTCCGCAACTTATTTATTATATTTCAGACGATTCAGCTCATAACATGCCGAGGAGACAGACATTGAAGTATCAGTAAAAGAGTCGCGTTTTTTGTAAAGATAGAATCCCTAAACAAGGTCGATGTAGGCGCCACTGGTTTGCGCAACTTTACGTTACTGAAAAAGCTAGAACGTACGTACGTCAGCCGATTTGTGGACCTCCTGAATTGAATAGTAACGTAGTGGTAAGGTACATTGACGGCCACTGCACCACAAGCGTTAATATTTTTAGATTGTAGCCACAGATGGCGCTAAAATCATTTATCGTCACTGCAGTTTTTCACATACAACGAAGAATGTGAAATAGAGAGGGTACTGTTAAAACTAGCGATACCATCGCCATCTGGTTGCCAGATTGTTTTTTTTTTAATGGCTAATTATCCTGCGAACACCATTTATTAAATTTCAGAAGACACAGTTCATAACAATATGTCGAGCAGACAGACATTGAAGTAAAAGGGTCCCGTTTTTGTATAGAATCGCTAAAATGATGATGAATGTCGATGTAGGCGCCATCAGTTTGCGCAACTTTACAATACTGAAAAAGCTGAAGCTGAAAGCTGAACGTCAGCCGATTTGTGAACCTCCTGAATTGCATAGAAACGTAGTGATAAGTTACATTGGCATCCAATGCACCGCTAGCGTTAATATTTTTAGATCGCAGCCACAGATGGCGCTAAAATCATTTATCGTCACGGTAGTTTTTCCCATACAACGAAGAAGGGAGAACAGAGGGATTGCATAACAATTTATATCTTAGTTTAAAGGTATGTATAAGAATACCTTTAAACGAGCAATTCTTGTATATACCTATATATATATATAGAATCTGAATCTCGGAAACGGCTGGAACGATTTTCATGATATTATGTACGCAGGGGGTTTCGTGGACGATAAATCGATCTGGCTAGGTTTTATTTTTTAAAAACGTCATTTTATGCGCGTTTATAGACACTGAAAATTTGTCACATTAACATTAGAATGCGAAGGTAAATTTCGTCCCGTTGCGCGACAGTGTAATAGCTCAGGTGGGAAGTCGAGCGGTCGCGATTTGGTAGATCCGGGTTCGAATCCGGACGGTTTCTCTTAATTATCTATATTAATGTGTCAAACATTACAATACACTGTCGCAAGACCCGGATCGGCTTGTAGAGCTATCAACGGAAGTGTTTTTCCTTAATATGACGCTGTTTGACAGATCTGACAAGGTGAAAAAGGCCAATGATGATTTTGCACTATTGATGATATTGCGCGAATCATGTACTTCCAATACCAATCGTCGAAGAGATTTATTAGTCTAAAAGCTGTGGTTTCATTTTATCTTTGTACAGATAGGCCGATAAACCCATCAGTGACTACCCTAGTGTTATTTTATCGTTTAGTGAATGTTGCCCGTAACCTATGTAAACAAGCATTTCGGGTAGTTAATAATAGACTACAGGCCCGTGAATAAAATTTACGGGTCAAATGAACCACCAGGAGACCTATGTAGGATGATAGAAGGGTATAAAGTAATAAGATTCAGCACTATGCCGTCACTTGTAAGCTGTCCAACTGAGCGCAGTTGAAGAGAGGGGGAGTCCAAACTCTCGATAATTTCTCCTTGCCGCATGATTTTTGTACGGCGTTGCGGAATAATAGATTAGAAGAGGCATTGAAACTAAAAAAAACTATAAATTTTATTTATTTAATTAATAGTTTGTCGGAAAAATTTATGATTTTCCGACGATTTACTGAGTAAATTCGGGCCTTTGATTATGTACGGCATTGGTTCCATACAGTTTCAATACCTCTTCTAATCCATTATTTCGCAATGCCGTACAAAAATCATACGACAAGGAGAAATGATCGAGTGTTGCAACCCCCCCCCCCCCCCCCCCCCCCTCTTCGACTGTACTCAGTTGGACAGCTTACAAGTGACGGCATAGTGCTGGATCTTATTACTTTATACCCTTCTATCATCCTACATAGGTCTCCTGGTGGTTCATTTACTACGTAAATTTTGTTCACGGGCCTGTAGTCTATAAAACAAAATCTCTTTCAACCCAAAGAGTTGGCCCTGGAGTCCAATAGCGCGTTTAAGAGTAAATTAATCCGTTTATTAATTAGTGTGGTTTAGTAAAATTCGTACCCAACTAATACAGCGCTACCTGCTTACCGAAAACAACCAACCTGCATATTGTATCGTACACCGCATTCCGGGCCGATCGCACAAGTTGTGTTTGGTAAATTACTATCAAACAATTACCACTTCATGTAGATAGTTGAAAAGTTATCTTATATCTTATATATAAAATTCTCGTGTCACAGTGTTTGTTTCCTTACTCCTCCGAAACGGCTTTACTGATTTTAACCAAATTTTATATGCATATTCTGTAGGTATGAGAATCGGCTACTAGCTATTTTTCATACCCCTAAGTGACAAGGGTTGTTCACTAAGGCAAAACAACGTTTGCGGGGTCAGCTAGTAATCTATAATATAATAAAGTGGCCAAGTGCGAGTTAGACTCGCCCACGAAGGGTTCCGTTGCAGAAATTAACATAATATACATATACATAGTACACAACACATAGTTCTTGTAGTTCGTTGTGTAACTAGGGCATGGATACCGGTATTCAGTACTACCGAAAAACCGGTAATACCGGACTATTTGAGGCTACTCTGAAAACCGGTATTGAAATTGCAAATACCGGTTTTTCGGTATTTTGAATTTAAAAAAAATTCATGAATAAAAAAATCAATGATAAGGCGCCTCTAGATTATAAAAATAACAACCAACTTATTTTATTTTATAATTGTAAACTTTATGGGCGACAGTCTACGTTTTCTTTTCATGGTTTCACAAAGTATTAAACCGACTTTAAATTTAATAGACGAATAAATGCGCGTAGAGTAGTTTTGTTGTAGTAAAAGACAGCTTTTTCGTGATTTGAGAAAAATACATCAAGAACAGAGATGCGCCGATTATGACTTTGGCCGACTAGCCGATTAGTCGGTAGTAACAAGGCCGACTAGTCGAGTGACTTATCGGCTAAGCCGATCACGGTTTCGGGCATATCCGTGACGCTCCGTTTACAGCTGATTGGCGCGCAAGTTGCAACTACGCCGCCTGTGAACGTGTCTGTGCATTTGTTTACCTTTTTTTCTCAATTCAATTCAATAATAACCGTTAGGAAAACCCTCTCGGGCAACACTTTCCAAAGACGATAGACGATCGCACTACGGGGTAGTCGAAAAGAAAAAAGGGCAATAGATCGTGTAGATGTTGGATTCTCACCAAAGTAAATTCGATAAAAAACCCGATTTTTTTTTTAATAGCATAGATTGACGAGACGAGCAGATCATGTGCCTGATGGTAAGCAACATGCCTGGCACATAACAGCACAGTAACACGCAGCTATTGAAACATGATAGTCCAAATCATTACCTAGCACTGCACTGCGCTCGTCACCCAGAGATCTAAGATATTATGTCTCTAAGCCCTGTAATTTCTCTGGAATCATTGCCCTTCAAACCGGAACACAGTAAAGTTTGCACATTACTGCTTGGCGGTAGAATATTTGGCAAAGGTGTGGTACTTCCCCAGGCGGACTCTGCTAAGAGTCCTACCACTACAAAACTTCCGATAAACTTAGAATTTTGCGGCGATGTTTAAAACTTTGAAGTATTTTTCTAATAGGGATGTCGTTGCTCATGGGCCTTTTGCCACGTCTCTCGATCGATTCCAGAGCCTTCAGCAGGTACAAAGGTGAGAGCAGTACTCTATTCAAGAACGAATCTGTGCTTGGTATAATGTGAGCAACTGTTCAGGCTTGGAGTACCTACCTTCACACCTTTGAGAGGACACACTAGTTTTCTTGTACGTAAAAGATGTCAAAGTAACGCCCATACGATCAAAATGGTAAACCGGCACGGATACAACCTCGCATTAATTTTTGGTTTTGCTTTTGCACACGTAAGTGCAGTGCTTTTTTAGGGTTCCGTAAAACGTAAAAACGGAACTCTTATAGATTCCTCATGTCTGTCTGTCTGTCTGTCTGTCCGTCCGTATGTCACAGCCACTTTTTGCCGAAACTATGAGAACTACACTGTTGAAACTTGGTAAGTAGATGTATTCTGTGACCGCATTAAAAATTTTACAAAAAAAAAATAAAAAAAGAAAAATTAGGGTTGCCCCCCATACTGAGAACTGAAACTCAAGAAACTCTTTTTTTCATCAAACCTACACTTGTGGGGTGTCTATCGATAGGTCTTCAAAAATGATATTGAGGTTTCTAATATAGTTTTTGTCTACACTGAATAATTTGCGCGAGAGACACTTCCAAAGTGGTAAAATGTGTGTGTCGTCCCCCCTCTCCAACCTCCCCTCTCTGGGGGGCAACCCTAATTTTTTTTTTTTTTTGTAAATATCTTAATGCGGTTCACAGAATACATCTACTTACCAAGTTTTAACAGTGTAGTTCTCATAGTTTCGGCAAAAAGTGGCTGTGACATACGGACGGACGGACAGACATGACGAATCTATAAGGGTTCCGTTTTTACGTTTTACGTAACCCTAAAAATGAATCGCAAAATGTGTTGGTAAGCGCATCACTCAACAACGACTGGACCGATTTGGACAAATCTTTTTTTTAAATGTTCGTTCGTATAAGTCCAAGGTTCATTTTTACGGCGAGAATAAATCGAATAATTGCCGGGAAACCCCTAAAAACAGCCCTTTTCTTTTTCCCATGCAAACGTTTTCTAACTAAAATGTTAAGGCAATTCGAGCTTGATTGCTATGAAATAAAGTTCATATTAAATAAAGTGCTTTCCCATACAATCGTTTTCTAACTAAAATGTTAATGCAATTTGAGTTTTATTGCTATGGAAAAAAGTTAATATTAAAAAACAAGCACTCACTAAGCAATATATGTGTGTTCCTAACGTCAAGTAGTCAATTTTCACTTTGGTCCCGCTGCACAAAGTTCAAATTCCATCATATCTATCAAAACAGTGTGAATGTTGCGTTAAAGGATAGCAGGAACTAATGTCGCGTTCCGGAACTCACTCAGAAGAAACTCAACAAAAGTGATAATATCGCGAACCAGATCAAACTGAATAGTAACAAAACGTAAGACTCATAGATCATTATTACTGATGTTCAATTTGGTCGGCTTCACGATATTATTTATTTTGATTTAGTTTCGGCACGCGACTTAAAATGCGTCTGTTTTCACGTCATTATTAGTTCAGTCGGAGCAGACATAAAACGAATTGTTCCCAGTTGTCCCCTCTAGCTCTGTCCCCTGGGGTGACAACTGGGAATTCTCTTCCCATTTGTCACCGGGGTGACAATTCGTGCCAACTGTCCCCTTTGAAAACTGACTAGATGGGACAAATGGGAAGTATGTTTCCAAGTTGTCACCGGGGGGGTGGCAATTGCTACGATTCCTAGAAAAATAGCATGCAGTTACCTTAAATTGCAGCTTTTAGATTTTTTGTGTTGCATGGAATCCAATAAAAAATCAACATTATGTTTCCCTTACTTTATAGGTATAGGACACTCAGAAAGATTTGAGAAACTAAAAATATAACTTGTACGAAACAAATATTTTTACTAAATCTAAAAATAACTAAAACTATCCTCTTTACGCGAAGGTGCTTGTACAAAATCTTGTGAACACTTCTTGAACCAATCTGCAGAGTATGCTGCGAATTGTTCCCAGCCTATATGACAAAGCAGTGGTTAAAAGAAGATTTCATACAAATTTGGAATGTATACGGAAGTCAACATCGCAACTGTTTGGAGGGCTGGCACAACAAATTAAATCGTTAAGGAGGCATCATTATTCACAGTCCGTCACACTATGCTAAAAAATAAATTAAAAATGTTTAATTTTAATTTAATTAATCTCTTCGTACGGAATGCGTCAGTTTTCTTGATTTTTTTTTTTTACTGCCAGCACACTTTCTTCGGTGACAGCTGTCGTCCTACGACTAGACCTAAACTCCTTTGTTCATCCCCCAAAGTAAAATATATTTTATAATTATAATGCACCCGAACTGGAACATACACTATTCCCGGTCATTATTTACAGTATTTAACAGTGAGCGAAACTAACGAAGTTTATCGTAGAAAATGTATAGATAGTAGATAGCTTCAAAAAATACGTTTCTGTCATTCGAAATATAGGTGAATAATGTAAACAAATCAATTTAATTCTCAATAATATGACAGACCAGCATTTATCAACCTTTGTTTTACAAGATAGTTCGTAGTACGCTTCATTGCTTGTCCTCTTAAATTTTCATCGCATAACAAAGCTAAATATTATATGCATAGCATAAACAGCCAACTAAATGTTCCCATAGCTGGGACTCGAAACAATCAACACATTGCCGCTGTAATAAATCGCTAGACACCAAAATCTGCAATTGCTGAACATTTGATTGATGCTAAAACTGGTCATTGGATCGAGATCCACAACCCGAAGGTTATCTCTACTTCATGATGTTCAAAGAGAATAGTTTTAGTTTTTTTGGATTTAGTAAAAATATTTTTTTCATACAAGTTATATTTTTGGTTTCTCAAATCTTTCTGAGTGTCCCACATACCTATAAAGTAAGGGAAACTTAATGTTGATTTTTTATTGGATTCCATACAACAAATTGCCACCCCCCCGGTGACAACTTGGAAACATACTTCCCATTTGTCCCCTCTAGTCAGTTTTCAAAGGGGACAGTTGGCACGAATTGTCACCCCGGTGACAAATGAGAAGAGAATTCCCAGTTGTCACCCCAGGGGACAGAGCTAGAGGGGACAACTGGGAACAATTCCTTAGAACTAGCCTGAAATAGAAAAAAATCCGGGGAGCGATTTTTTTTTTGTAAACGTCGAGGAGGGTTCTTGGAAGTATTAATCTCGATTTTCTAACTAATCCCGGTAGAGGGTTCACCGCCATCTTGTTTTAAAGTGTTTGTGAAATAACTCGTTAATTTTCAACTTTAGAGCAAAAATGGTAGTAACCAAAGTTGTTGGAAATTTGATCACAAGTTTGATCCTTCTAGTTTTTACGCTAGGATCAATATTTGCAGAGTTATACTATCAAGTTTAATAAAAAAATCGTAATGGGTAGAATTTTATTTTCTTCAACTTTGGTTCTCGCACTTTTTAGGGTTCCGTGCCCAAAGGGTAAAAACGGAACCCTATTACTGAGACTTGGCTGTCTGTCTGTCCACCAACCAACCAACAAATTTAAATTTATTTTAACAAATTTTAAAAGAATAGTTTAAAATTAATAAGTAATCTCACCTCTTCATATAATATTTAACAAATAAGTAATATCCATGCTCTATGTCGATCGATACCTCAGACACAGAATGCGCTCTTCTTTGTGAGTGGCGATGACTGCTTTATCATCATTATCTCTACACACTCATATAAAACCACCAAACAGATTTTGATGCAGGGGGTTTTTAATAGATAGAGTGATAAATGTATAATATGTGCATAAAATAGCAGAGAAACACGGAAAATTTTAAAGATTTCCAATATAATGACGTAAATAAATGTTTTGCGCTTACACTGCAAACTGAACCCTATGAGCTAGATCAAAATAATGTACAGCGGTATTGTACCCCTTCAAAAGATCTACAAAAAGTCTGCAATAGTAAATGCCTATCTCTTAGGAATAACCCACAATAACCATTTTTATTACTATATTTACTGATAAGTATTGCACCCGTGCGAAGCCGGGACGGGTCGCTAGTATTCAAATAAAATGAGACATCAGGCATAACATTGTAATATGCAGGCAATGCAGGAGCGCGCTTTCCGCGTCTCACCCAGCACGCCCCGCACGATTGCCCCGTATAGACGGCTTCATTGAACGACTGTAT
This sequence comes from Ectropis crepuscularia, assembly GCA_963693475.1. Lineage (NCBI taxonomy): Eukaryota > Metazoa > Arthropoda > Insecta > Lepidoptera > Geometridae > Ectropis > Ectropis crepuscularia. Next base: position 24,983,189 of record OY856338.1, read on the forward strand.
GATTTAATAGACTGTGGTATAACTCTATACTTACAATTTATAGAGTTGATTGTACGATGAGAAAAGCAGGTCATGTGCCGGATGGTAAGCAACATAACAGCATAGTGACACACAGATATTGGAACATGGAGTCCAAATCGTTACCTAGTCCTCGTCACCCCGAGATATGCAATATTTATCCCTATGCTCTGTAACTTCACTGGAAACATTGCCCTTCAAACCAGAACACAGTAATATTAGAAGAATCAGTGTAGAATTACTGGCAAAGATGTGGTATTTCTCCAGGCGGACTCTACAAAGAGTCATACCACCAAAATATTGAGCTTTTCTGGTACAAAACGGCATTAAACACATTAAATCTTTATATTTTTGGTTATTGGCAAAAAATCTTTACATAAAAAATTATTCATGTTTGTTTCATGACTCGTGAATTGTGAATGTATTATTTTAAATTTTAAATGTTTGTCTTCTCCTGAGCTCTAATATAATTCTCTCTATGGTAAGACAAGATCATCTTTAGATAACATCCCATCACTTCTCTTTGTTTCTGCAGATGGAGAGAGGGACCTTGCATTTTGCATTGCACCTTGCAAAATAGCAAAAGCAAAAAAATAAAAAACTTGATGTAGTCTATAAAAAAATATTACTCAACAACAAAAGCATATTTGATGTATCGATGATAATGTACTCATTGATATTATCTCCTATCAATCAGGAATCAAAATAAAGCCATCATTGAGTACCTATTTTATTTGTTACATGGTCTAAACTTTCAAACCATTTTGTGGTTTATTTAGGTGACAAGAAATAAACGAATTTTCATTTACAATGTAAGGAACTAGTATCTATACTGTCTAAATCAGTAAACAATGTGTTGAAACAACTTGAGATTATTTATTGTAAACACAATACCAGTACCACTTGAAACCTGATGCGATATACCATTATACCAAAACAGCTAGGGATGTTCCAGTCTGACGTAATCATAGAATACCGTGAAATTGAAATGCCAGAATATTAATGCAACCACAGACTAATTGACTTCAATTTTCATTCAAAAAGCCACCAAACAGATTTTGAAGCAGGTTCTTTAATAGATAAGAGTGATTCAAGAGAAAGGTTTATATTATGTATTTTTTTTTATAGTATAGATTATAGAGTGATGAGACTAGCAGGACATGTGCCTGATGGTAACCAACATCCCTGTCATATAACAACACAGTGAGACACAGCTATTAGAATAAGAAGGGTCCAAATCATTACCAAGCACTGCACTGCGCTTGTCACCCAGAGATCTAAGATATTATATCTCTAAGCCCTGTAATTGTATCTAAAATACATGAATAAAATAGCAGAGAAACATGAATAATTTTAAAAGTTTCTGATGAAATGTCATAAATAAACACATTTTTTGCAATTACACTGCAAATGCTGGCTGAATCCTATGATCTAGATGAAAATAATGTGTATAGCAGTATAGTACCCCTTCAAAAAATCTACAAAAAAATCTACTATAGTACCTACTTATATATGTGTCATTCTTAGGAATAACCCACAACAAAGATTTTTATAAGTATATTTAGTATCAGCATTGAACCTGTATGAAGCCGGGGCGGGTCGCTAGTAGATATAAATTCAAACGGCGGAGCGGTCAAATACGAGTATGACCGCGTCGGCGTTGGGAGGTGTTAACTTCAATATAGTCCAATCTTCTTCAGCAATTATTATTTGATATTAAAGTGTATTGATGAACTCACTCTCCTAAATGTATTGGAATAGTACATCCTATTATCCTACTAATTATAAATACTAATCTTATAAATGTCAATGTGTGGATGTTTGTTGCTCAATCACGTCCAAACGTATGAACGGATTGGGCTGTAATTTGGAACACAGTTAGATTATAGTCTGGAAGAACACATAGGCTACTTTTTATCCCGATAAAACAAGGGGAACAAAGGGAACGGGAGCTACACGGGTAAAACCGCTGCTAGTAATATTATAAATGTCAATGTTTGGATGTTTGTTGCTCAATCACGTCGTAACGTCTAAACGGATAGGGTTGAAATTTGGAACATACATTTCTAGATTATAGTCTGGAAGAACGGCTACATTTTATCCCGGAAAATAACGAGAAAGACGGGAACTACGCGGGTAAAACCGCAGTGCGCTACTAGTATAACATATCACATTACAATCTATAAGACTATTGCCTTCCGTGTTTCAGATTTCTTTGAATTCTTTGACCCACATATTTTTATAACAGAAAATATTTTACCTAAATCTCTGCTAATCCTAAAGATTTGATTCACTAATGAATAAATTCACCTTAAATTCACTGTACAGCATAAGCAACCCACTAAATGTTCCCACTGCTGGGACTCGAGGCATTGTCTCACTAGGAGAGAGTCAAGGCCACAAATCCACCACGCTGGCCCAGTGTGCATTGGTGAATGACACATGACTTCGAAAATAAAGTGTTGCGAGTGGGATATGAACCCAGTGCTTACGGATCGGCAGTCGGCATTCCAGCCGAATAGACCTTAACTTTTATTATAAATTCACTGTACAATGCATTGCATGAAGAACACATTTCTACAAAATTGTAAAGAAAGCAAACTCTTTTCTTTATGTCATTTGTGGATTCTTCCAATCTATAACTGTAGAAATGTTTCTTAAAATCTATAAAACTTATATGAGGCTACTAGAATATGGTTATCAAAAATATATTGATTTACACAGACAGGTTAAAAGCCCTATGCCTCACTACATTAGAAGAGAAAAGGTTGCGGGGAGACTTGATAGAAACATTTAAAACACACATCACATAAGAAACCTGTACAGATAGAAGGAGCATAAGAGAGACAGTAGGTGTCTTAAGTCCCAGTTGTCCCATGCACCACCACTGACAAACACTGCACATCACATCCTCAGCAACAGAGTGTTTTTTTACAGCTGGAACAGGTTGCCTGAGGATGTTATTTCAGCAAAGTCATTTAACTCTTTCAAGAACAAACTAGACAAATGGATAGTAAAAGGCAAAACCATTTTAACAGATAATTACCTAAATTTGTTGTCAACACTGATATATATAGGCATATCAGCTAAGGCTGCTAGCCTATTACTCATTAAATAAATAAATAAAATGAATTTAAATTATTTTTCTCCTCGCAATGTAAATGTGACCCTGCTGGTAACTGGTTTAGTAAGAACAAATGTATGAATAGCTTTGTTTCACTCACAACTACATTTAAATGTGATATGTGAATGATCAGAACTATGGCCAAAAGCTACTGCCACAACTACACTACTGTACACCAAAATAAAAAAATCCAGAATAAATCATTAGAATGGTACAGGTAAATTAAGTCTCAAATGAAACGTAATAGTCCAAGATCTCAGGGTCGCCAGACACCACACATTTTCTGACGAACGAAATGTGGACGATTGAGTCGTTTTAGTACATATGAACACATGCATACCTGCTACCTTGCTTAGATGGGCCATTTTGAGATATCAGGTAATGAAGGCACATACAAGAATTAGTTATTCTCCTAACTGATTTTCACATATTTATAGTATAGGCATTATGTTTAAAAACAAATTGCCAATACTCCCAAACACAGTTCCAGATTCGGTGTGCTGTTTTACTTTGCAGATGCTCTAAAACTCCCAAATTAATGACTTGACTTAATGTAAATTTTGTAGGTAATTTTAGGTATGTTATAATTTAACTATTGTAGTTATGACAAAGATATGGTATGGCTATAAATCTAATTTCCTGGGATAGTCCCCAAAGCCAGTTAGTAATTTTTGTTTTAGATACCTGTGCCTTTACCAGGTACATGTAACTCTACACAAGTGTGTCATTTCTTTCTAAAGTGAAAAACTTAATAAACCAAACCGAAACTGTTGTTCCGCTACAAATACTAAAATAAATGTTGAAGTTGAATTAAATTTGTTTCCATTCAGATCAGATCACATTAAGTCAAGCACATTCACTGGGTCACAGAATACTGAGCAGATAGTATGCACAGAATGCACCCCTTGCATCTTTAAAATGTTATCTCCATAATGTCTGAAGTAGGTACCAAACTGATGGCCTTGAAATATTGACAACACAATCATTAAATTACATTCTATCCAATGAAAAAGAAAGCAAAGTTAAGACTACCCAATAATTAATCACAAAAGAAAACACAATTGAACTTCAACCTTCTCCGACAAGGGAAATGTGCAGGTTTTGGAATAAAACAAAAAAAGTATGCAGTGACATACATCGGAGTATGAACCCAAATCATGGTAAGTTTTATTTGAATTGGATCAATGGTTTTGGAGTGATACCTGGTCAACAGACACACAAACAGACCTGAGACAAAAAAAAACAGTTTTTAATCAGTATGGTAATAATGGCCTCAAATATTTGTTTCAAAATTTCTTCAGTGTACAGAAACCAACCCCTTACATTTTTCCAAGAGTAGGTATGGATTTATGTTGTTTATACTTGGCGAGTATACCTACATATCTATAATTTAGATACAAAGGACTTCTCAAATATTTTCCAAATCAGAGTTCATTTACTATTGTTTTACTTCTGACTATCAACAACGATCACAGCGTCAAACAAAAAAAAGCTATCGAAATAGGCCTAACATGTAAATATTTCGAAATAAAGATGATATTTCGACAAATTATTGAGCACACCTATAGCTACACAAAGTTGGTACTATGCACGTAGCACTAAAATATGGAGGATGCATATACGAAATCGCACAAAAACTAGCCACGAGCAGAAAACTGCATAAAACCAATACAAATATTGCTTTCATACAGTGAATTATCGTGGTTTCTCGCTAATTTTATTCACGAAATCAACTAAGATTGCCGAAATAATGTGAAATGACCGATGAACGTACCGCCCTACGCTAATGTTGATGTAGTGCTCAAGACCACTTACCTTACTTGGGGAAGACATTTTCCATGATGAACACAAGCACAAAAGTATCTAGTTGAAATTAAAACTGAAAAATTGAATCACCCGACTAGAATTTAGTCAGGTTTTACAATTTTTTCCACAAAACAATAACACTCCGCGCAATCACTTACTCGATCACACTGAAGTTGTCGACAACGAGATCAATTCTAGCAACCTAACCAGCAAAAAAATAATCGATTTTTAATTTGGACATGTTTATGCATTTCAAAAATGACTTATGAAAAATTTGGCGGGGAAAGATAAAATTATGACGCAGTAAAAAAATATTATCTCAATTGTACAATTGTATCTCAACAAATATGCAAACAAAAAGGAAAAGATGCATTATAGGTTTATAGGTTTTATGATTTTAGAAATTATGATTGCCAGCATTATAGTGTATTATGACAGTAAAACTACGACTTGACTGTGATCATCAACTTTTGTTAGTTTGTTTATATCTTTATATTGGGTTTAATGCGCAAGTAAAAGTTGTACTATAATTATGTTATTATAGTTACCTAGAATTTGATATTTTTTAAGCGAAAACTTATTTTGGCGTACCACAGACAGAGTTTGCGTGGGTTGTAAGTTGAACGCTCGGGAATGATAAGAAATTTTCGAGTGAACTGGGGACGATGTTGGTCATCTAGAAATGCGTCAGCATTTACCATTGGTTGTCTAGAAATGCCTCAACGTATCTAGATGGCAATGATCATGCCCATACCCTCCGGTTTCACACGTACAGTTTCCTCTCACTCATCCACTGAGGTAGAAGTGGTCACAGGGCGAGCCTGGAAGCGAAGTCTGACTCACATCTCATCTCCACTAGAGGGCCTAGGATGTTGGACGTTTAGAGCCGTCCGGCACCCCACTTAGGAACAGGCCTTTCCGAGGTGGTGACATGTTGCTGGTTTCCAGTGCGTCACTGGACCCAAATGCGGGGGTTCTGTCATCCCTCGCGAGGAAGGGCCGCTAGGGCGGTGGCAATGATAGGGTCGCGGTTGAATGCTAGAGTCACGCGACTCTACCGCCAACAACAGAAATCTAAATAATAAGGTACTTTAGATTTCTGTGGCACCAACCCACGGTTGGAGAAACCTGTGGGGGTTTCAGTTGATAGAGGCACTATATCTGTGCATGGTGTCGAGCCCGACATACCCCACTACGTTCATACATGGGCGTGCGTAAATGTTTTCCCCGCATTAAAAAAAATTGGCAGTCATAGGAACTGCCGATAGAAGTGAAAACTTATAACTCAGAATTGGATAGCTTACTTTGGAAACTACTCGGTTGTACCGGAAGGCGTGGCCTGACCATCATGGCATGGCCATCTAGAAATGCGTTAGCATTTCCCATTGCCTCACGCATTTCTAGATGGTCATGCCGTGATGGTTAGGCCACGCCCTTTCAGTATTTTCCATTGGCTGACGCATTTCTAGATGGCCAATGGCCGTGGCCCCGAGTTTACCCGAAGATTTCTTATCATACCCGAGCGTGACGCTAGAACTCAATTCACACCCCACGAAAAATCTGTCTAAAAGCGCGCCGGCGTGCCAAAAGAAGTTTTCATTTCAAAATACTTGGGAGGTGTCAAGGGACATTCTGATGGAACGAAGTTGTACAAAATATTGCAACTCTTTACTGTTTCTGTTGCCCTGGTACTGGTACCTAGTTGCAAACACAGCTCTTTTATATTTATGTTGTCCTGGTATCTGGAGATAAACGCTGGGCTGTTGGAGGTAGGTAATCGAAACTCTTTACTGTTTCTGTTGCCCTGGTACCTTTTATAGGTTTACACTTGACCGCCATCTCACCTGATGTTAAGCGACGATGCGGTCTACGATGGAATGTGTGTACCTAGAAGAAACCGATTCACTCTCGATTTGAAGACACCAAGGTGATAACTATCAGGGAAAACCCACTCTGGCAACTCATTTCACAGCCTAGACGTTCTTATCACAAAAGTAGAGTCAAACCTCTTAGTCCGTGTCTTTGGAACATCAACCATGAATCGGTGCCGCTTCTTTGAGTTACGAGGAGTCCGTTCTTATCATATCCAAGCGTGACGATTGATGAATCCATTTCACAGCCCACGAAAATCAGTTTATTTATGAATTTTTGAAGTGAAAACTTCAAAAATTCAACAGCTATTCAATCGCCTACCACGCGCGCAAGTATGATGTGAGGGGAGAAGTTGGCCGCCGTCGATGGTTCGGCGAGGTACCATCTGCATCCGAGGGGTTCTCGCATTGAAATGCGGTGAAATAGGAGCGAAGGTATTACGGTGCACCTGGCGGCTGCGGCCGAAAGTTGGTAGCCGAGGCGATCACGGCGTACCCTGGGTGTGTCAGTGACGGGGTGTTGCTCATGAGGTTACTCCGAGAACGGGCGGGCCACGGCGGCTTCGCGAAAGAGTGTGCGAGCGTTCCCGCGTTCCCATTATACAGGGTTATTGGTAATCAGCCTGCATCCTTTTAAGGGGATGTTAGGTACATTCAATACGTCAACTTTTGTTCTACAGTTTAAAAAAAAATGATTTTTTTTTCTTTTACAAAATAAATAAAAAGTGCATTTGCACGGTCTAAAAGTATCAAACTCTTCGTAACAATTCGTAACGAGAGCGCGTACGCTCTTTAACGCGCAAAAAATGATGTACCGAAGTGAATAAACACTAAAAAGTCGCTAAACAGTACAAAAAAGGGCAACAAATACAATTTTTTTTTGGGTTATCTATTAAGTTTTAACGAAAGTTGTAGAACAAAAGTTGTTTGTTTAAATATACAGAACATGCCCTTAAACGGATGCAGGCTGATTACCAGTAACCCTGTATACACAAAGATGGTGTCAAGTCCGACACAACTCGGCCATCCCGTTTAGGAGGAAGGGTATGTTGCATTTCCTCCACACATGAAAAAAAAGTGGTGGTTTTTAGTTTTATATTGCGATCTCGAATTTAAAATGTATCATAAAGCAAAGTATTACATTAGTCAAGCCCTTTCATCCGATAACCAAAATGGAGGAGCTAGGGAGGGAGGTAATGAGAAAATCTTTTGTTTGCTAAGTTGTACTGGGTGCCATCTTGAATCGATTACATCAAAAATAGCTAAGAACTCACACGTTCCACCATACCTATAGTTAACTTTTCAAACAAAAATAAACAAAATCAAAATCGGTTCATCCGTTCGGGTGTTACTATGCCACATATGCAACACACACGCAGACAGATGACGGTAATTTGGTACTGGCTTAATTATACCGCATCCACCATCCACCGGATTACCATCCAAAGAATGAACGAATGAATGTCAAATTCTCGTATTACAACAAGAACAAAATTAAGGTATAAAATAAATTAAATTAAATTAGGCTCATAGGATGCAACATCGCTCATAAAAAAACATCTTATACTTTTAAACGACGAAAATTTGTCGTACCAATTAAAATTTTGAACGAATGTTACTTTAGGTTCTAAAGCGCAACCTTTAATATATGACAAATGCTGTCACACAACGAAAGCTCTCTAAAAGCAATATTTTTTCCCCTTTTTGTTACATTTTTCATTCATGCTCGGCTCCTGTTGATAGTAGCGTAATGTTAAATACCCTATAGCCTTCCTCGATAAATGGTAAATGGACTATCCTACAAAGAAATAATCTTTCAATTCGTTCCAGCCGGACGATAAATCGATCTAGCTAGGTTTTATTTTTGAAATGAATACTTCTTTAGGCGCGCCTAGACAGATATTTCGTGGGCTGTGAATTGGATTCTAGCGTCACGCTCGGGTATGATAAGAAATCTTCGTTTAAATTTGGGACCACGGCTATTGGCCATTTAGAAATGCATCAGCCAATGGGAAATGCTGAAAGGGCGTGGCCTCGGCATCATGCCATGGCCATCTAAAAATGCATCAGCCAATAGGAAATGCTGACGCATTTCTAGATGGCCATGCCATGATGCCCAGGCCACGCCCTCTGGTTACACACGTGTAGTTTCCAAATTGAGCTATCAAATTCTGAGTTCTAAGTTTTAACTTCTATCGGCAGTTCCTATTACTTCCAATTTTTGAAGTGAAAACTTCTTTAGGCGCGCCTAGACAGATATTTCGTGGGCTGTGAATTGAATTCATTCGTCACGCTCGGGTGTGATAAGAAAGCTTCGGGTAAACTCGGGATCATGGCTATTGGCCATCTAGAAATACGTCAACCAATGGGAAATGCTGACGCATTTCTAGATGGCCATGCCAAGATGGCGAGGCCACGCCCTCCGTTTACACCCGCGTAGTTTCCAAGCTAAGCAATCAAATTCTGAGTTATAAGTTTTCATTTCTATCGGCAGTTCCTATGACTGCCATTTTTTTTTAAACGTCATTTATTGCACGTTTTAGACAATGAAACACTGTCACATTAGACATAAGAATGCGAAGGTAAATTTCACCGCGTGGCGCGACAGTATAATAGCTCAGGCTCGGAAGTCGGGCGGTCACGAATTAGTAGAACCGGGTTTGAATTTCGAATCCAGACAGCTATTCTTTTTTTCAAGTTTTTTTTGAGAAATCTATTAATCTGTAGGTAATTTAGTATTTAAAGATTTAAACTGAGCAAAGCTCGGTCACCCAGGTACTTGATATCAGAGTAGCGATTCTGAAACCATTCGGTTGCATCCGACACGGAATCTCATCTCTCGGTCTTTGTCTTATCTGTTTAGCATGACAAAGACCGAGAGATTAGATTCCGTGTCGGATGCAACCGAATGGTTTCAGAATCGCTACCCAGGACATCGATGTTATCAGTGTGACCATCTCGAAAGCACGAATCTTGCCATACTGCGGGCAAAATCCTGCTTAATCCTGCCTACACTTGGGGCAAAAAATGAAAAAATTTTGCCAACCGCAATTATCGTTGTATTTATCAAAGAAAAACCCAAAATACAAAAGATTATGTCGTAATAACAGCGCCCGAGGTTTTACCCGCGCAGTTCCTGTTCCTGTCATTTTCCTGGATAAAAAGTAGCCTATATTTTCTTGCAGACTATAATATAACCGTGTTCCAAGTTTCAACTAGATCCGTTTATACGTTACGACGTGATTGAACAACAAACATCCAAACAGTGACATCCTACTAAAATCATAAAATAGCAGTGCAGTGCCCCGCGGTTTAACTCACGTATTTCCCGTTTCCGTTATTTTTTCAGGATAAAAAGTAGCCTATGTGTTCTTCCAGACTATAATTTGTCTGTGTTCCAAATATCAAACCGTGACCGAAACAGACGTACCAACGTGATTCCGACATTTAAACATCCGAACATTGACATTTACAATATCAGTGGGACGTTAAACATTGCAATTTTCATTGTGTACCTCCATTTTTTCATCTATAAACATTGATTTATTCATTTTATTTTACTTTTCTTTGGTTGGTTAATAAATATACAACCGTCATCGAGCTTAATGTTACGAAAAGAACGAAGAAGTATGATTGAATTTATCGGATAATTCCCCACTAGTGACACATTACCATAATCTACTGGGTTTACTGGGGATGTGTGAGAACTAATCAACTAAATTGAGAGCGTTAGTCAATTTTGTCTACCTTCATGCTCTAATTTTCAACCCCGGGTGGTCTTTATCGGGAATATGAGTTATGGTAACAAAAGTTATTTCCGATCCACGAACTGCCAGTTTTCCTAAACATCAAGCTATCATGCCAAAGGCTAAAATTATGCCAAAATGGCAGGAACCTGCCACATATGGTCACACTGGATGTTATCAAAAATCAAACATCGATGTTAAAAATAAAAACATCGAAGTTTACGTACGATATTTCGATTTTATAATCAATTTTTGTCATCGTTTTGTTATATTTATATAGGTATCTGTATCGAATAAATATGAATTTTCAATCGAAATAAAACAAGTGACTGCACCAATCATACTTTTAAATATATTACATTTTACAATGTATCGTCGATGTTTAAGGTTTCAATATCGATGTTTAAACATGGACTTTTATGAACGATACATCTATGGATCGTTTTCATCCCTACAAAAAGGTCATAAATATGGCTGCTAGTCATCTCTCTAGCTCTAGCAGGCTCTAGCTCCTAGCTCTACCTAGTCTGTGAATTGTGAATGTGATGCCGAAGGCCTGATGGCTGTATTCTGTCGTCACATACACAAATACACATAGGACCTCATAGGACGATGTAAATTAATTTTGGATTTGGAAAAGGTTTTATTCAAATACTTTGCGAAATACATCATTGTTTGTTTTATTAATAGTGAACTTAATGCAGTTATAAAACGGAGATAGTTCGTGTGTACTAAAAAGAGCAAGTTTATTAGGATTTAGTGTGCCTGAGAAATGACTGATGAATCGGAAGTGCCTCTATCTTTCTTAGATAAGTGTTGTCTTTAGGGATAAATAAATGCTAGTGTAGTGGGAATACCAAGTTATCAGTTTCTGCGTTTGCTAAGTATAGCTAATAGCTATATTTATGCGTCGTCGTCGCGTTCCTTCACCTCAGATGGTCATGTTTACTGCGGTTTTAATAGTTATTCTTCTGTTCTATGGGAATACTGGAATACTAAGGTATTTGATATCTAAGTAGCATACTTCTTTTCGTGTTAACGACATAAGATCTAAGTCACAAAACTTTGGAGTCAGTTCGAACATTTAATGAAAAAATATGAACAAGCCTTTAAAATAATTACGATACATAAATATATTTATAGTTTAATGCTGCCACTTCAGTGGCATGCTCTAAGCGACTTTGGGCTTGGTTACTTATTCACGGAATGAATATACTTTTTGAATTGTTACAGTATCAGAAATACAAAAGTCATACCACTAAATGTGAAAAACCGTTTATGTGCAGAAAATTTTTATGATGTGAGACTAGTGGCTTCAGTAAATAAGTCTGCACTAAAGACCATCTACTTTGTAACTCCAACATATCCTCGTCCCACTCAAATACCAGAACTGGTCAGGCTTAGTCACACTTTGATGCACATCCCCAACTTACACTGGATTGTTGCTGATGATCAACAGAGTTGTTCTGAAGAGGTGCTTAATGTTCTGAGGTGAGAAATGGTTATTCTATGTCACCCATTTTCTTTTAACATAACTACACTTTTAGTAGTAATTTCTAGATTACTTAGGAAAACACTTAATAACGAACTATGAAATTAATTAATTTCATAATTGTTAAACAGAATTGCTCATATTTATGAAATGTAGGTAGTTTACTTTGAATGTCTCATAAAACAGTCAATCTTGATAAGCAGAAGGAATTCATTCAATACAAGCCCTTTTAATGTTGCTGGGAGAGTGTATTATTGCTAGGCTTTCTTTAAAGTGAAAATTTCTTTTGGCGCACCACAAACAGATTTTTTTGTGGGCTGTGAATTGAACTCAAGCGTCACATTTGTAAGTGAAAGATTTGTTTGGGTTACCCCGGGACCACCGAGGGTGCCTGTGATAGCATATACGCTCGGGGATCACATAGGTTTCCAATGGTGAAAGAATTTTTGAAATCTGTCCAGTAGTTCCTGAGATTAGAGCGTTCCAATAAAACACTTTACCAGGTTTTTAAATAATATAGTATAGATTTTTATTGAAACTTCTTTTGGCCCACCACAGACCACACACCCTCGGTTTTTTCTAATTTATTTTTGTGTTAACCCTTTGAGTATTTACCATAGGAGGACGCAAGACACTTGGCAGTCTGTAAATACTTGTATATTGACACCTCCTTGTATATTGACTAAAAGCTGTCTCAAAACCTACATGATATGGTAGGGTGTACCCAACTAGTACTTAATAAAATTTTACAAATATGTATAATCATTTATTTATCTATAGTTCATCAACTGTGTGGTATGGTGTGTTTTCGACTGGAGGCACCGGTTGACCTGAAGTGATGCTGTGACCGGACGCTCTCCACCCTCTATCTTGCAAACGGTTCACCGTATAATTTTTTTTTATACCCAAATTTGTAGAGAATTTTGTCTTCTACAATATTGATAATACATACAATCAGCAAAAAACTCATAGGAAATGAGATATTTACAAAAAAGCGCAAATAAATGATTTTTGTAAACTTTGACCTTGAAATTTAATAGTTGCGTACACCCTACCATAATATATGTAGGTTTTGAGACACTTTTAGGGTGTCAATATACAATTTACAGACTTACAGCTGGGTATCTCGAATTCCGAGGTGAAGTTACTAAAGGATGTTTTTTTAGAGGTATAGAAGTTTAAGTTGGCAACACTATTTTATCTGGCGCCCATTTTGTCTGCTGTTAGGTGATTTATGTTTAGTTTGGTTTGGCATTTTAACGTGAAAAGACTGACCTCTGAGCAATGCTTCTAAATTGTGCAAATTTTTTTTTTAAATAATGTTCTGTTCGAAATTCTAATCGCGCATTACGTCCGTTTTACGGTTTAGCGATGAAGCTCATTTTTTGTTGAATGGCTACGTCAATAAACAAAACTGCCATTTTTGGAGTGAAGAGTATCTTCCTGTGTATGTTGAGACACCGTTACATCCAGAATAACTAACGGTTTGGTGTTCTTTATATAGGCTGGTGGAATCATTGGTCCGTACTTCTTTAAAAGCGTTACTGGCCGACCGTAACAGTCAATAGTGACCGCCATAGAGCCCTAATTACTGACTTTTTCGTTCCTCAATTGAACAACCATGATGCGCAGGAGCTGTGGTTTCAACTAGACGTCGCAAAATGCCACACAGCTCGTGCCACAATTTATTTACAGAAAGAAACATTTGGTAACAGCATTGTTTCACGTTCCGGACCCGTAAATTTGCCTCCAAAACCGTGTGATTTAGCGCCGCTAGACAATTTTCGGCGGGGTTAGGTGGAGTTGCGTTTCGGGCTTTTTGACGTAGACTACTACGTCAATAAGCCCGAAACGCTCAAACACTTGGAGGACAACATTCGCCGCGTTTTTGTCGATATACGGCCACAAATGTTAGAAAAAGTTATTGAAAATTGGACCTCCAGATTAGACTACGTCCGAGCCAGTCGAGGTGGTCATATGTCAGAAATCATATTTAAATTAAAATGCCAAAAGGTTATCTTTCGAATAAAGTCAAAGTCAAATAAATTTTACAAATTTATCCTGGTTTTTATTCCATTTCAGTTCTATACCTCTAAAAAAACATCATTTATAATGACTGGACTACTAAGACTAATGACACCTAAACAAAACATCCACACATCTACCGAACGCGGTTGACTTGTGGATTACTATTTTTGACAATAAAGCTCATTTTGACATTCATTAAGGCACGAAAGGGTTATGTTAGAACTAGGCTCATCCCCTTAGAATAGTTGGTCTGAGTGATAACCATATTTAATTTATAATATGTAATCGTTTCTATTTATTAAAATTATTCCATGGTTTTAAAGTAATTTCTTCTTTTAGTTTTCACTTCTGCCATGTGGTCCTTAGCACACACACATTTTTGTAAAGGCAGTTGTTCACAGTTGGCTTCAGATGGCCTCTACTGCCTACCAAATTTTGGGGTAGTGCAGAAGGCTTACATCTCTACTAACCTAAACTAAAGCTATCCATACTTATGCACATCCAAATTACAATTACCTTCTTTTTCTAATTAGTGTGGTATGGTGTGTTTTCGACTGGAGGCACCGGTTGACCTGAAGTGATGCTGTGACCGGACGCTCTCCACCCTCTATCTTGCAAACGGTTCACCGTATAATTTTTTTTTATACCCAAATTTGTAGAGAATTTTGTCTTCTACAATATTGATAATACATACAATCAGCAAAAAACTCATAGGAAATGAGATATTTACAAAAAAGCGCAAATAAATGATTTTTGTAAACTTTGACCTTGAAATTTAATAGTTGCGTACACCCTACCATAATATATGTAGGTTTTGAGACACTTTTAGGGTGTCAATATACAATTTACAGACTTACAGCTGGGTATCTCGAATTCCGAGGTGAAGTTACTAAAGGATGTTTTTTTAGAGGTATAGAAGTTTAAGTTGGCAACACTATTTTATCTGGCGCCCATTTTGTCTGCTGTTAGGTGATTTATGTTTAGTTTGGTTTGGCATTTTAACGTGAAAAGACTGACCTCTGAGCAATGCTTCTAAATTGTGCAAATTTTTTTTTTAAATAATGTTCTGTTCGAAATTCTAATCGCGCATTACGTCCGTTTTACGGTTTAGCGATGAAGCTCATTTTTTGTTGAATGGCTACGTCAATAAACAAAACTGCCATTTTTGGAGTGAAGAGTATCTTCCTGTGTATGTTGAGACACCGTTACATCCAGAATAACTAACGGTTTGGTGTTCTTTATATAGGCTGGTGGAATCATTGGTCCGTACTTCTTTAAAAGCGTTACTGGCCGACCGTAACAGTCAATAGTGACCGCCATAGAGCCCTAATTACTGACTTTTTCGTTCCTCAATTGAACAACCATGATGCGCAGGAGCTGTGGTTTCAACTAGACGTCGCAAAATGCCACACAGCTCGTGCCACAATTTATTTACAGAAAGAAACATTTGGTAACAGCATTGTTTCACGTTCCGGACCCGTAAATTTGCCTCCAAAACCGTGTGATTTAGCGCCGCTAGACAATTTTCGGCGGGGTTAGGTGGAGTTGCGTTTCGGGCTTTTTGACGTAGACTACTACGTCAATAAGCCCGAAACGCTCAAACACTTGGAGGACAACATTCGCCGCGTTTTTGTCGATATACGGCCACAAATGTTAGAAAAAGTTATTGAAAATTGGACCTCCAGATTAGACTACGTCCGAGCCAGTCGAGGTGGTCATATGTCAGAAATCATATTTAAATTAAAATGCCAAAAGGTTATCTTTCGAATAAAGTCAAAGTCAAATAAATTTTACAAATTTATCCTGGTTTTTATTCCATTTCAGTTCTATACCTCTAAAAAAACATCATTTATAATGACTGGACTACTAAGACTAATGACACCTAAACAAAACATCCACACATCTACCGAACGCGGTTGACTTGTGGATTACTATTTTTGACAATAAAGCTCATTTTGACATTCATTAAGGCACGAAAGGGTTATGTTAGAACTAGGCTCATCCCCTTAGAATAGTTGGTCTGAGTGATAACCATATTTAATTTATAATATGTAATCGTTTCTATTTATTAAAATTATTCCATGGTTTTAAAGTAATTTCTTCTTTTAGTTTTCACTTCTGCCATGTGGTCCTTAGCACACACACATTTTTGTAAAGGCAGTTGTTCACAGTTGGCTTCAGATGGCCTCTACTGCCTACCAAATTTTGGGGTAGTGCAGAAGGCTTACATCTCTACTAACCTAAACTAAAGCTATCCATACTTATGCACATCCAAATTACAATTACCTTCAGTTTACAATATAAGTGTGTGTGACATTATAATCTTACAGTTAGGTTAATCTATAATCTCACGACTTTCGATGGTAACGTAACAGTTTTTACAATTTTACAGTGATATGTATATATTTTAGATGTATGGTTTTTGCAGGCTTTCCGGACTACCTTACACGCACATAGCCAGTCCAAAGCCATTCTTATACAAAACAGCTAACTTTCCAAGAGGTGTAGCCAACAGGCTGGCTGCTCTCTATTGGATACGGGAACATTCGCGTGAGGGCATCCTATACTTCGGCGATGACGATAACACATATGATCTACGACTTTTTGAAGAGATCAGAAAGGTCAAGAGAGTTGGTATGCTCCCAGTTGGACTGATGGGCAATTATGGAGTATCTTCACCTGTCATAGGCGATGGCAAGGTAAATGTTTACCACCTTACATAAAAATAACTAAATCTTCACACACACACGCGCAAACATGCGCTCGTAGCGATATTTACAGCATTACCTTCTCAACAACTACCTTCTGGAACAGGTGCAAGGTCTACTGCATTTCACTTATCTACATAACCTCATTATTCATAATTACATTAAAAAATAGCATTGATAATAAATATGTAGCTGCATCCCGCGGTGTAACGCGTCACATGTGGCTTACCTAAACTATTGAATGTCATTTTCAATTATTATTATTTTCTTTTCTTTTCACAGTGCTCTTTTTTTCCTAAAATGTAAGGCCACCCAAAACTGCGATGCGAATTCGTGCGGCAAACAGTTGGTTAGAGGGGTAACCATACCTTCAACGGTAGTCAGCCGTGTTGGACGTGTTTACCGGAAGCGTAACATGGATCACAAAAAGATTGTTGTACTGCTGTTATTATTAAGTAGATATGAAAGAAAAAAATATTTTGGTTTCATACATATATTACGAATATGAATGCTGATGGAACTATTTTACTCGCAAGTATTATGGGTTGAGAAGAAGTTTTTTTTTTATTATTTTAGAATGAGCATATCTTCATTTGAAGATGAAAGATAATTTATTTGTTAAAAACATGAGTAAATTACGAACAAACATAATGCATGATAGGTATATTGATATATTATATAATAAAATTTGAAAGTAGCTTGTCGTCATGTTTTGCCTGATATGGTAGGCATACAAATATTTTTCCAATTCTTAAATCATTGATGACATAGTTTATAAGTCTAGTCACAAAATTAGCATAACAACTCGCTCCTTATAAAATCACTATGTATGTGCCGGTCAACCCCCCCCCCCTTTCACCTCGGTGTGTATGTGCCGGTCAACCCCCTCTCACTTCGGTGTGTATGTGCCAGTCTCCCCCTCACCTCGGTGTGTATGTGCCGGTCAACCCCATCTCACCTCGGTGTGTATGTGCCGGTCAACCCCATCTCACCTCGGTGTGTATGTGCCGGTCAACCCCCTCTCACCTCGGTGTGTATGTGCCGGTCAACCCCATCTCACCTCGGTGTGTATGTGCCGGTCAACCCCCTCTCACCTCGGTGTGTATGTGCCGGTCAACCCCCTCTCACCTCGGTGTGTATGTGCCGGTCAAACCCCCCCCCTCACCTCGGTGTGTATGTGCCGGTCAACCCCCTCTCACCTCGGTGTGTATGTGCCGGTCAGCCCCCCCCTCCCTCACCTCGGTGTGTATGTGCCGGTCAACCCCCTCTCACCTCGGTGTGTATGTGCCGGTCAGCCCCCCCTCCCTCACCTCGGTGTGTATGTGCCGGTCAACCCCCCCCCCCCTCACCTCGGTGTGTATGTGCCGGTCAACCACCCCTCACCTCGGTGTGTATGTGCCGGTCAACCCCCCCCTCACCTCGGTGTGTATGTGCCAGTCTCCCCCTCACCTCGATGTGTATGTGCCAGTTTCCCCCTCACCTCGCTGTGTATGTGCCAGTCTCCCCCTCACGTCGGTGTGTATGTGCCAGTTTCCCCCTCACCTCGCTGTGTATGTGCCAGTCTCCCCCTCACGTCGGTGTGTATGTGCCAGTCTCCCCCTCACCTCGGTGTGTATGTGCCAGTCTCCCCCTCACCTCGCTGTGTATGTGCCAGTCTCCCCCTCACCTCGGTGTGTATGTGCCAGTCTCCCCCTCACCTCGGTGTGTATGTGCCAGTCTCCCCCTCACCTCGGTATGTATGTGCCAGTCTCCCCCTCACCTCGGTGTGTATGTGCCAGTCTCCCCCTCACCTCGGTGTGTATGTGCCAGTCTCCCCCTCACCTCGGTGTGTATGTGCCAGTCTCCCCCTCACCTCGGTGTGTATGTGCCAGTCTCCCCCTCACCTCGGTGTGTATGTGCCAGTCTCCCCCTCACCTCGGTGTGTATGTGCCATTCTCCCCCTCACCTCGGTGTGTATGTGGCAGTCTCCCCCCTCACCTCGGTGTGTATGTGCCAGTCTCCCCCTTACCTCGGTGTGTATGTGCCAGTCTCCCCCTCACCTCGCTGTGTATGTGCCAGTCTCCCCCTCACGTCGGTGTGTATGTGCCAGTCTCCCCCTCACCTCGGTGTGTATGTGCCAGTCTCCCCCTCACCTCGGTGTGTATGTGCCAGTCTCCCCCCTCACTTCGCTGTGTATGTGCCAGTCTCCCCCTCACGTCGGTGTGTATGTGCCAGTTTCCCCCTCACCTCGCTGTGTATGTGCCAGTCTCCCCCGCACGTCGGTGTGTATGTGCCAGTCTCCCCCTCACCTCGGTGTGTATGTGCCAGTCTCCCCCTCACCTCGCTGTGTATGTGCCAGTCTCCCCCCTCACCTCGGTGTGTATGTGCCAGTCTCCCCCTCACCTCGGTGTGTATGTGCCAGTCTCCCCCTCACCTCGGTGTGTATGTGCCAGTCTCCCCCTCACCTCGGTGTGTATGTGCCAGTCTCCCCCTCACGGAGGAGTTTTAAAAAAATACATACAAATTTTTG
Source organism: Ectropis crepuscularia (assembly GCA_963693475.1). Classification (NCBI taxonomy): domain Eukaryota; kingdom Metazoa; phylum Arthropoda; class Insecta; order Lepidoptera; family Geometridae; genus Ectropis; species Ectropis crepuscularia. The sequence goes on from OY856338.1 coordinate 25,002,491, forward strand.
GTTAAATATTATCTAGTAAATATTGCGAGTATTTCTCAAATGTGACAACCCGTTTGTTTTCATTCGTTAATTATTTTTTTACTATAGGGGTATAATACGCCTTATATAGTGGGACGTCAGTTCAGGCCTTATCGTACTACCCTATGTGATATAATAATGCTAAGTTGGGTGTTGAGCTGGGTGCTGTTTGATTAGAATTAAATCCTGAAACAATGCCTAACAAACGTTACAGCGTGCATTAAAATTCTTATTAAATAACTTTTATTTTAATTTACAGGTAGTTGCGTTCTATGATTCGTGGCCAGGAGACCGCACGTTTCCAGTTGATATGGCAGGTTTTGCTGTAAATATCGCCCATTTGCCTCCAAACGCAACAATGCCATACAAGGAAGGCTTTGAAGAAGACAAGTTTCTCATTAGTCTAGGTATCAAAACGGAACACATAGAGCCACTAGCGGATAACTGTTCCAAAATATATGTGTGGCATACGAAAACTGTTGAACGTAAAGTGCCTGAGGTAAAAATACATTTAGAGAGATTTGCTATTCCTAAATACGAGTCGTTTGTTAAGTTGCTCAAGGAGACAGTGAGTCTCGGAATGGCAATCATATCGCCAGGGAATGGTACGAAGATTGTGAAAAATCGAAAAACGTACGACGTTATTAGTGGATTGCCCTAGCTTAGAACATAAGAATATCTCAAGTACGGTCTAAGTTTACGGTACAAGATCCAAAGTAGTATCATGCCTTGTCTTATAACTCTACAGGTAAAAATGATTATTTAACTATGTAGCTAAGACTTCACATCCGGTCATATACTAAGTGATTACAGTGTGACCACTGTATACATGTTGTTTTTCTGCAGATGTATCAACCCAAACATATACTGGGAGAAGGTATACCTACTTGATTGCGGAAAAAGGTCCATATTCAAGACATTCGAAATTGTTTTAGTCACTATTGTAGTCTATTGTGCTCGTTGTTTGTCGTCAAGTCATGATATACACTTTTAATAATTTTTTTGCATTATTTGACTAGAAATGTCATGAAAAAATTTAAATTACTTGATTTAGATAGGGAATTGGGTAATACATATTATCTTTATCAAGGTATTTGACTAGAGGCCCATAGGTCTCCTGGTAGTTCAAATGACCCATCAAATCAAATCATCTGACGTGCGTAAATAAAATATTTATATGAACGTTAAAAATATTTTCATGAAGACACTAAAATTAAATGCATTACAAAAAAGATGAAAAATACTCATCACACTTTGATGAATCGAAAGCGATAATAAATATTTGATAGTTTAATAAATTAAACTATTTTAATGAATTGTTGTATAACGATACAAAAATACAAGGCCTAATATTCTTCATAGAATGTAATATTTAAAGCCCCAATGTAATATTTAGACTAGTCACGTTTACACTCATCGATAGTTTAAAAGTAACTGTTTTCAATAAAAAAAAAGTTATCACTAAGATATTAGATAATGAATCTCGTAGTAATTTTAGTAGTTACATGTACATTTTATATAACCATGGCTACATAATTTATTAGGCTAGTGATATTTCTCCACAAATTTGACTTCTTGAAAACACGATTCAATTTTAATCATATCAAGTTTTACCCCTTGAAAAAACAAATAAATAAGAGTTACGTTTTAAAAAAACACAAAAATGAAAAGTTTATTATTTCTACATTTACTTTTGAAATGTTTTTTTATGGTAGTATGGTAGAGGCCTATCTACATATATTAGTTGTTTTAAGTTTTAAAATAAAATGTATATATTATTATAGCAATTTTTTTTGTTGCTGTTCATGGACGTATTAAAAAAGTCGGACGTAGTCTCGTTAAAACAAAAACTGTGTCCATCGAGTCGGTCCCATAATATGCACGTGTGCGCTGTCACATACAGGCTGACACGCACACATCAGTGGGTCATTACACGCGCTACTTATGTAAATGTCTGCGTGTCAGCCTATCAGTGACAACCTGACAACGCACACGTGCAAATGTGGCCGACTCTATTGACACAGTTTTTGTTTTAGCGAGACTACGTCCGACTTTATTATACGTCCATGTTGTTGTTACAGATTTTTAATGAATTGTATGCTTTTGCATGTTTTTTTTTATAATTTATTTCAATCATATTTACAATACAGTTAAAATCAGACCCATGGAGAAATCCTGACACATTGATCAGACTCTTGGAAATGAGTGTGTTGAAAACTACACATAACAATTAACAATAGGATCTTTTTTTTTCTTCTTCAGCCCGTTATCGCCCACTGCTGAGCATAGGCCTTTCTTCGTGTACGCTACTTGCCTCGATCATTTGCTAGTTTCATCCATGCATGATCTGCGACTGTTCGAATGTCACCGACCCACCTAGGTTCTTTTTTACTATTGCAAAACTATAAATCAATTGTGTCCATTAGATAACATTTTTTTTAAATGGCCCTAATTTGTTTTGGTTGTACGTTTTGTGTGGCTAAAGTGCATTTTCGTAGAAAAATGTGGGCAAATTTTATTTTTCTGATTTAGAAATAACAGAGAGCGCTGAGAGGTACGCTATGTAAGTGTACTTACTTACGAGTTATGAATTTATTCATTCAGCTATAAAGATTTACTAATAACAAGTTCTAGTAAGTTTTGGGCTACGCGACTTTTCGTATAAAATGTCAACCAATATTTATTTATTTTTAACCACCGACCAAATAGAGGTTGTTATAAGTTTGACGTCGATGTCTGTCTGGTTGTGTGTATGTCTGTGGCATCGTAGCTCTCGAACGGATGGACCTATTTCGATGCGATTTATTTTATTAGAAAGCCAGTTTCCTTGCGGTGGTTCTTAGCTATGTTTGGTTAATATCGATTCAAAATAGCCGCCTGCCCAAAATGGCGGATAAAATATTTGTTCCCAATCTCAATATGGGTACCAAATGAAAGGGCTTGACTAGTACAATACAATCCAAGGTAGCCGGGGATAAAAGCAATGAAATAAGTTCAATGTTCATGTAACTTTATTTATTTTCTTCTGAACTTCTGTTTGCTTGACTATGTTGTTGTTATGCAGTACTATTTATTTCTCTTCTTATTTCCTAAGTTTTTAACAATGTATAAAAAACTTAAAAACTAGGGTGTCTTCAGCAGCGGGGCAAGGCCCAAGCTACTTTTGTTATTATTATTTTATAACGAATTATTAGTGTAAAAATTATTTAAGTTGTATGTGTAGTTAAATTCATTTTTTTATTCGCGGTACATTAGCATCATTTACTTTGAAATACTGTGATCTTTGTTTTACTTAATGAAATTGTCATTTTTTCTTTATTTCTAAAGGTAATAATATTTTTGATTTACTTAACACCGTCGTATCCAGTTATAACATAATATACATAATTATGTGGTTATTAAGTGAAGAAATGTATTTTATTATTATTACATGATTGGTATAACAATACGAATAATTATGGTTAATACCATGAGGCATTATTGAAGTTGGTATCTGACCGATCGCCGATAAATGTTCCGTTAGCAGACTACAAGCCAGATGGGTTGCGATATCAAGTCTCTGGGATTGATGGATGAGATAGATTCAGGTCAAATATCAATGACACAAGGGAGAGGAGGCCGCAGCAGTGAGTCGATACATGGTGACAAAATTTGCTTTGTCCTAATATATAATATGTACCTAATCATAAGTTTACAAGGATATTGAATCGTGTAGTGTGAATAGGGTATTGGACTGGGTAAAAATATGCCATTTTAATTAGTCCGTCAGCTAGATCATAGAAAAATATGGGGTACGTATTTTTTGTTCTTTCAAAATATTATAAATCCACAGAGATCATCGAGCAACTCGATCTTCCGCGCAAGCACGGAAGGGAGTAGCCTTAGCTAAAAAATATTGTTCAAATCTTTCTGTCATTTCTTGCGGGAGGGGAAGTTGCACACTAGCGCAAAGCCGCCCTATTACATACAAAACATACCTGTACCGATCCATTGCCGATCATACTCACACAGCCAAATCACATACATAAAAAATAAAGCACCATTCACAAATCTAGCCCCGCCCTCACGCCACAGTATATTATCAAACTCCATGGTCCACGCGGACTTGTACTTTGACAGAGGGGAAACGCTGAGTATGCCTACTCCCTTCCGTGTTGCTCGCTGACAGAGATATAGAACATCAAACTTCGAGAGTGGAGGGTCGCGACGTCACTCGTGGGTAAAAACGTCACACGAGTGACGTCACGCGAAACTTCGAAGCACTGTATCTTCGTAATTTTTTGTTTGTGAAGCAAAATAAAAAAATACGTGTACAATCTTTTTTAGCAATCTAACTGACGCACTAATTAGTTTTTTTAGGATTGTACCCTATTGAAATCGAGATTAAATAATGTACTTAGTAAATAAATAAGTAATAATTATTTCATTCTTCATACTATTACATTCGTGGCTCAGGTGTTAGAAAGCCTGGCTACAGAGCTTAGGTTGTGGGTTCGATTTCCGAATATATGCGTGATGAATACAAATATTTGTTCTGTGTATACTTATGATACATATAAATACCTGGGTATTTCTTTGTATCATAAGTATGCATTTGCTGTCATATAAGTATTATCTGTATTATGTCAGCTCTCTGATTTCCATAGTACAGCGTAGAAGCTTTGCTTAGTATATAGTTAGTGTTGAGTGAGCAATGTTCATTAATATTTTATATTTATTTACGACACCATCTTTCTAATCTCAAACTAAGCAAAGCTTGTACTATTGAAATGATTCAGCTGAAATAATACTTAAAGACTTTAAGTGCACTCATTTTGTAAAAGTAACAAAATTTTGTTACATATCTTAAGCAATAGTCTCATTTTTATTTACGGTTGTGTTGAGTGACCTATTGTTTCATAATTTCCTTTTTATCTAATTTGCTTATTTAATCATTTTCAACTTCTTTATTTATATTTTCTGGTTGTTTAAATTTCTGAAGACATGTTTTGATGAAGCTTCGCTTTACAGGCTGATCTACATATAAACAGTACGTTTTCTATTTCTAATGTTTTATTCTGGTTTATCAGTAATTCATTTTAGCACAATTTATATAAGTACCTACATTATGTTGTAAATGTTTATAGGTTATTTTAGAAAGGTTGATATGTGTATTGTATACAGTTAGCAGGAGCGTTAGATTTGCCTTATAAATAAGTTATCTGTAATAAATAGTGCCTAAGTAAACTGAGAGACACCAAAGCCTTCATTATTTGTTGTAAGTTGAGTTTGATTCAGAAACATTCAATAGATACGATTTGATTAAAACACTTTATATCAGAGCGCATTACGATTCTAGTCGTTGGAAGTCGACTATGGTGACCTAAAAGTTGGATAGATATTCTTTAATCGGAATTATCTCAAATAGTTTTTGAGATATTGGCAAACGACGAGACTCCCTTTTTTATTGCAATTTTTGCGAGCGGGACACCCGTGGGTCTACCGCCGAACGAAAAATGTCATCGCTTTGATATTTCTCTCTCTTTTCTTTTCGCTTGAAATGATAGAGACAGCATTAGCAAAGCGATAGCCGATTTAGTTAGGCGGTAGAAGCGCCGGACACCTCAATACGATTGAGGTGTCATTTGAATCGGAAGGAAGGAGGAAGGAAAAAGTGTTCGAAAAAAAAAGACCTAAAAAGCACTTCTTGACTAGACTAAAAGTATCGACAATAGGAAAATGTTCCATAAATTCAGAGAAGATGAATGGGATAGCTATTTTGTCGAGGTCGCCATAGTAGGTTTATCTAGGACAGCACATCTTCACAGCAAACTTGACAAAAAGGGCGAATATCGATTTGTAATAACTATTGTCCTGCAATAAATTGAATAACAAAAAAGTTGTTCATCTACGTAATCTACATGAATTACCCATCAAGTAATTTCGACTTAGTATAAGCGTACAATATAATACATAGATACTATACAGACGTAAAAAAGTAAAACATTCTGTATTTCAACCAAAAGCGAGTTTCTGTTCATTTCATTCATTCAAAATTGTATTCCAATCTCGACAGCTTATAATTTAATAATTTGGTCGTTATTTCGAAAAGAACATTTCTTCATTTGATTGTGTTTCCTACCAAAACACGAATTCTATCCGTATCGTCTCGCCTTTATTTACGCCACTCAAGATAGTATTCGCATTCGGTCCTGTATTCAAACTCTTCAAAATATCTAATGAGTGTTTGTGAATCACGGTGCTATTTTAAGTACATAATATATCTTATAATTAGGCGGGTATTTAAGTTAACATTAAAAAATATTGAATAGGCTTCGTTGTTTTCTGAGAGATCAATACTCAATAATTTAGATAGGTAAAAACCTATAATTTAGCTGTTTCCAGATCATAGTGAGTAATTAATTTGTATATTCTAGATTTACGTGCCTCACCTTCACCACACTGCCATTAACGATAAGTGAGATGGAGGTCAAACACGAATTAATGTGTATAATAAAGATTTGATTTAATATTTGTTGTTGTGTAATATCTGATATGATATGATTTAATATCTGTGGGTTGTAAAAGGCCCCTCCAACGCTGGCCTACGAGAGTGTAACATGTTTAGTCTGAAAATGAAACGTCAATTTTCTTGTGAGATAAAAGAAAACTTTAATATACCCGCCTCATTAGGATATTTATAAAATGGCTGTAATAAAAATAAACGTTAAATCATTGTCAAATAATATTTTATACATCTGCTTGTATACATTAATAACAAACAGTAGGTCAAGTCATAGCATTAGGTAATAGAATCCTTATGCAATGTCAATAAAAATAGCTTATTATTTGACATGTAACTACTGCAATATATTTATTGTTTTGAAAATTATATAAAATAAATGACGATCTGCTTACATTGTTGTTTTATTATTTAAATCATATTGTAGATATAATTATACTAGCTGGGCCCCGCGCGTGTTGCTACGCCACCTATCGAGAGTTGGTCGTACCAAGTCAGATTTAGAACACCTTTAGTTAGCGTAGGTTATAATGACGCAACCTTAAAACATAGACCCCTCCCTGCTCTCAAAAGGAATATTTTATCTCATTTTTGCAATGTTATTAGATAAATATGTCAATGCATTTTTGTTAAATTTTTCATTCATGTTCCGATCCTATTGATAGTAGCGTAATGTTATACGGCCTATAAGCCTTCCTCGATAAATAGACTATGCAACAGAAAAATTATCTTTCCATTCGAACCAGTAGTTCCCGAGATCCTAGCGTTCAGAGAAACAAACAAACTCTTTAGCTTTGTAATATTAATAGGTATAGATATATATACAGTCGTGATCAACTAAATAGGGACAATCTCTAGTTGAGCCAAATTGTGAATAATATTTTTATTTTCCAACGAGTCTTAACCATATTCCATATCTTTTACATGTTAGTATAATTAGTCATTAATGTGCTCGATTATACAAACAATAACAACTTCTTAAACATTAGAGCTCTTTACAGTATAGCTGATAGATTAGCATAGTGCTATTTGTTCAAAGAATGCTGGCTGGCCATTTAATTAGGGACACTGAGGTATTGCATTCTAATTTCAAAATTTGAATCTTAATACTTTTTAGGGTTCCGTAAAACGTAAAAACGGAACCCTTAGAGATTCGTCATGTCTGTCTGTCTGTCTGTCTGTCCGTCCGTATGTCACAGCCACTTTTTGCCGAAACTATGAGAACTACACTGTTGAAACTTGGTAAGTAGATGTATTCTGTGAACCGCATTAAGATTTTTACAAAAGTTTAAAAAAAAACAAAAATTAGGGGTGCCCCCCATACTGAGAACTGAAACTCAAAAATTTTTTTTTCATCAAACCTACACGTGTGGGGTATCTATCGATAGGTCTTTAAAAATGATGTTGAGGTTTCTAATATAATTTTTGTCTACACTGAATAATTTGCGCGAGAGACGCTTCCAAGGGTTCCGTAAAACGTAAAAACGGAACCCTTATAGATTCGTCATGTCTGTCTGTCTGTCCGTCCGTATGTCACAGCCACTTTTTGCCGAAACTATGAGAACTACACTGTTGAAACTTGGTAAGTAGATGTATTCTGTGAACCGCATTAAGATTTTTACAAAAGTTTAAAAAAAAAACAAAAATTAGGGGTGCCCCCCATACTGAGAACTGAAACTCAAAAATTTTTTTTTCATCAAACCGACACGTGTGGGGTATCTATCGATAGGTCTTTAAAAATGATGTTGAGGTTTCTAATATAATTTTTGTCTACACTGAATAATTTGCGCGAGAGACGCTTCCAAAGTGGTAAAATGTGTGTCCCCCCCCTCTAACTTCTAAAGTAAGAGAATGAAAAAACTAAAAAAAATATATGATGTACGTTACCATAAAAACTACCAACGAAAATTAGTTTGAACTCGATCTGATGAGTAGTTTTTTTTAGTACGTCATAAATACACTATTATTAAAACTTCGATCAAAGTTACAACGAACTACAAGAACTATGTGTACTACTTATGTATATTATGTTACTTGCTGCAACGGAACCCTTCATGAGCGAGTCCAAGTCGCACTTGGCTACTTTATTTTTATTTATTTCTTCTCTTATTGTTTTGTGATAGTTTTGGAGTTAATATAGATTTTTAGTTTTGAGAATAATTTTGAAGAAAAATGGGCAAAAATAAAAGTCGTGATCCAACACTACGTAAAATTATCATGCAGTTTGTGGAGCGTGGTTAGTCATACCGAAGGATAGCACAACATTTAAATTGTTCAAAAACTATGGTATGCAGTGCAGTGCAACATTTCAGGTGTCCAGAACAAAAAGATCGAGAAAAACAACTCCGCAAGAAGACAGAATGATAACCAGGTTAGCTAAGAAAGATCCGTTTCTAGGATCTATTTTAGTAAAACACGAAGTGTTTGGGGCAGACGAAAGAGCCGGTGTATCAGCGAGGACCGTTCGACGATGTCTGGTAGGAGCAGGGTTGTTCGGAAGAGTGGCTCGCAAACTACCGTTGAAAGAAAGAACATAGAAATGCTCGTTTGGCGTTTGGACGTAAATATGGACATTGGACCTACGCCCAATGGCATGTATTATTCTCATGACATATATTATTATCTGACGAGACCTAGGTTAATTTGATTTCTTCAGAAGGAAGGCAATATGTACGGCGACCTGTAAAAGCGGAAATTAATCCAAGATTCACAAAAAAACAGGTGAAACATGGCGGTGGAAACATTAAAATGTGGGGTTAATTTTCTGGACGTGGACGTGGTTTCCAACATGTGAGGAAAGTTCAGGGTAACTTAAACCAACATCAATACATGTAAATATTGGAAGAAACTATGCTTCCCTATGCTGAGGAGCATCTCCCCATTATATGGACGTTTCAGCAGGATAACGACCCGAAACATACCTACCGCCCGTTCAGTCAAGTCGTTTCTTACCAGTCAGCCAGTATCGGCGCTAGATTGGTCAGCAAATAGCCCGGACCTCAACCCAATTGAGCACCTTTGGCAAGAAATCAAGAAAAAAGTTGCTTCTTATCGTAGGTACTACAACTTTAGATTAACTTAATGAAGCTTTTTGTGAGGCATGGGCAAACATTCCTGTAGAAACGTGCCAGAAACTGATAAGGTCTATGCCACATCGGTGTCAAGCGGTAATTACTAACAAAGGTTTTGCTACTGGGTATTGATTTTACACGTAATGAAATGGAGCTGTTAAAGATATTATAATACTGCAGAATATTAGTTTTTTTAACTCTATTTTTCATTATACTTTACTGTCCTTAATTAGATGTCCAGCTACAGAATTGTACCTTAAAATGTAATACATGTTTAGCCTTTGATATTAAATACTTTTATCTATTTATTTACTCTTTTATTTTATTTACAGCCATTTATAGCGTAATAATCGGACCAAATTATGCAAATAATAGGTACTAAGAAATCAATAGGGTTTTATATGTATACCTATGTCCATAACCGGTTATAGCTCTTCACTATCTTGAATGTCCCTAATTAGTTGACCACGACTGTATATATATGCTATGGACCAAGTGATAAATCGGGATTATTCATAATGCCCGGGCACTATGATAAATAACGAAGTTTAAATATTACTTAATCGCTTTACGCGACAGAGCTAGACATTATGAATAGTGCCCGGGCATTATTGATAAAATGCCCGCATTAATCACATTGTCCGTAACATATACCTACACATCTACCTGATAGACAGGATTGTTAACACTTGTAATCATTGACTAGTTTCAAATATCATTGCTTGTAATAAACTAAAAAGACGGGAAATTAAAAACACAAGCTAAGAACTGGTTTTCAGAGTAGGCATTCCACAGGTTCGATAACACTTACAAGCTGTAAATCTGTTAAGCAAATTAGTAATCTGTTAGTTTTTATTTATGTTATTATGAATTTTGTTTATTTATGTCACCATTGACATAGTTTCTAATATCGTTGTATGTCACCGACAGTTTCATTATATTTATGTAATTTAATAAGATTTTTTTATTCAATAAGTTCATAACGGTATCAAGTCTAGCCGCTCTAGCTTATCGTTACTTGATTGTAATTATTATTTGTGAACTTGGACAGGCAACCTACAGTGTTATAAATAAACATAGCTGGGCATTAACTCGTTAATCCGTTAATCGTTAATTAACGAAGTTAACATTTTGATTAACGGATTAACTTTTAAGTTAACTTTTAAAAATGTTAACGGACATGTTAACTTCCGTTAATTATGCAGAAGTCCGTTAATCGTTAATCCAATGCTTACTATTTACCGCACGGCACCTCGGCGCGGCGCAAAAAACAGGTTCAGACAAGTATGAAGCAAAAAGTGCTGGGCGCAGTGTGACCATATGTGGCGGGTTCCTGCAATTTTGGCAGGATTGAGGCGTCATTTTAGCCTGTGGCATGATCGGTTGACGTTATATGAAAACAAATATAATTTTGTTATCATAAGTCATATTTCCGATAATCTCGAGTTCTTTTTGGCTGAGAATTTGAGCATAGACATACTCAAATTTGACTGACGTTTATAATTTAGTTGAATATTTCACACATCCCTAGTAAACCAAGTAGATTATAGTAATCCATAGCTAGTGGGGAACTCCCCGATAAATACAATCATACTTTTTCGATCGTTTATCTGTATTGTAACTTTCTTTAAATAAAATCGGTGGTAGTTCATTTCAACTAACCAAAGAAAAGTTAAATAAAATGAACAAATCAATGTATAAGAATGAAGAAATGGAGGTATACAATGAAAATGCCACTGTTTAACATCTTACTAATATTATAAATGGCAATATTTGGATGTTGTAATGTTTGTTGTTTCATCACGTCAGAACGTCTGGGAACGGGAAAGGATTCGGTTGAAATTTGGAAAACAGCCCTCAAACGCTGCAGTTGAACGTCTGCTATCCACGGGTAAAGACATTTTAACACCAAAGCGACGCTGAAAGCCTCGCTTTCAGACGAGAACTTCGACATGTTAATGTTCATGAGGGGAAATAGACACCTATGCACATTATGCCCGACGATTAAATTACACAATAAATTAAATTAAATAAAAAAAATTGGCAGTCCTAGAAACTGGCGATAGAAGTGAAAACTTATAACTCCGAATTTGATAGCTTACCTTGGAAACTACACGGGTGTAACCGGAGGGCGTGGCCTGGTCATCATGACATGGCCATCTAGAAAAGCACCAGCATTTCCTATTGGCTGATGCATTTCTAGATGGCCATGCCATGATGGCCAGGCCACGCTCTTTCAGCATTTCCCATTGGCTGACGCATTTCTAGATGGCCAATAGCCATGGTCCCGAGTTTACCCGAAGATTTCTTATCATACCCGAGCGTGACGCTAGAATTCAATTCACAGCCCACGAAAAATCTGTCTCGACGCGCCTAAAGAAGTTTTCACTTCAATAATAAAATTAAACTCTACAAGTATTTGGTTTTTTCCTAACCTGTTAACTTCCAGTACCTAAACCAACACAACGACTAAAACGACAACGACAAAACTAACGCAACGATTTAAAAATCCAATACGCATATTAACGGATTAACGATTAACGTTAACTTCCGTTAATTCTTACGAAATGTAACGCTTTAACGTTTAACGAAGTTAACTTTTTTTGTAACGGATTAACGATTAACGAAGTTAACTACTTGATTAACGGTGCCCAGCTATGTAAATAAAATTATATGACCACGACTAAGTGGTTTAACAAGCCACACCATGGGATTGATAAAATTTTCCTGGAAGTAATTATAGGTACTTACTTACGCCCTTTTCAACTTAATTCAGGTGTCAAGTATAATGATGAAGTTACGAAGATCAAGGCCTTTCAACATGAACGAAAGATTTTTGTTTCAATTTAACTCATTATCGTTTTATTCGTTAAGAATCGCGTTTAGTTTAGTTTTGTACTTAGGTAATTCAACGCCATCCCAGTGAAGCGTGACGTTGTTGAAGAATCTGGAAACAAATGGAGAATGTAGAGTTTAACAGTGAGTGAGGTGTAATTTTAACGGGTTAATTAAATAGTATTAAATAAGTATTATCTGGTAATAAATAATAGCTTTTACTATTGCGAAGTTTTCCAACTATTTTTATCAAAAGATCAAATGTTGGGTAGGTGTTTGAAGTTTTGAAGCAAGCTGAACACTACTTGTCACAGCTCTCCTATTACGGGAATAGGACAGCTATGTGACAAGAGTGGTGCTATGTTGTCTCCAACACGGAGGTGCAGAGCTGGCTGGTGAGAGCCGGGCCAAATAGATCCATACATTTTTTATTTTTTTTTATTCAGTGAATTAGCAAAAAATACAAAAAATGGGCTTGAGGCAATTAGAAATTTAAATTAGGAGTTATTTATAACTAAAAAATACGGATTTTCAAAAAGAGGATCATTTTGGAGGGTCTATCTACGTATCTACCTGCCAGGTAGGCCTACGTAATGGGAGAACTATGTGACAAGTTTTCAGCTTGCCTCAAATATTGCTACCAGCTCTCGGAATATAGACATGTGCTTTGATTAGAAGAATATTTTGACTAGAAATAGAATTGATTTCAATTTCATTTTGAAATTAGTGTCCTGACAAAAATGTACTTACAGCCTGGCAAAACGGTTTGCAATAACCATTATTTTGGATATCTTTTTCAAAATTGAACATATTAAAGATACTTATGAATTAAAAACGATAGATTAACAAATAACGATAGATTAACAAATACCTAATAATCTAAACTTCTGTAATTTGAAATATTATCTACTAATTACTACGTGTACTCGTATAGGTAAGAGTAATTGTTTGATTTTACAGATACAATAACTGTTAACTTAGTTCCATAAGTTAGGTTAGTTGTGATCATTGTGAATTACCTACTGTGCACCTTTTAGCCATTACCAACCCTACAGTTTTACAGTAGTAGTGTTTTACAGTATTGTTTTCGCAGTGATAATTTTGTTTTGGTTATGAATTTCTTAATTTTGCTGTTTTTGTTTTTGAAAAAAAAAATTGTTCCTTTCTTTGATAGGTGATTTTCTGGACTAAATTAAAAAAAGTTTACGAAATATGACGTGGTTAGTAATAGAAAAACAAACCTCATCTTCAAATCATCCAAGACCTTGACTTCATGTTCTGTGAGACCAGTTTCCAGCATATTCAGGGTATCTCTCAGCTGGTCTAAGTTATAGAAGCCACAGATGTTTGTTTCTATACCAGGCTGGTCCAGAGTATACCAAGTGGCCAAACGCGCGAGCTCCACGTTTTGTGCCTGTGGATTAAATAAATAAATAAATATTGGTGGACAATTCACACACAACACCATCTGACCCCAAACTAAGCAAAGCTTGTGTGATGGCGGCCAAATAGCTGATATAATACTTATATAGTTTTAAATACATACTTATTATACATAGAAACACCAATCTTATATATAAAATTCTCGTGTCACAGTGTTTGTTTCCGTACTCCTCCGAAACGGCTTTACTGATTTTAACCAAATTTTATATGCATATTCTGTAGGTATGAGAATCGGCTACTAGCTATTTTTCATACCCCTAAGTGACAAGGGTTGTTCACTAAGGCAAAACAACGTTTGCGGGGTCAGCTAGTTTTATATATAAGATTTAACCATGTTTTTGTGTTTTGAAAACCGTAGTTCATTTGTTTTTTCTTCTATTGGCGTTTTCTTTCGGTCACTCAGTGAACAAAATGGAAAACTTTAAATATAAGGCTATGCTGGAAATTAAGTTAGCTGCAGGCTGCGGTGTTAGTGATAAAACTGTTTTAATCTACTTGAAGCAAATTGGGAAGGTGAAAGAACTTGAAAGGTACCTCATGAATCGAGTCCAGCAAACCGACAAATGCGCGTCGATTGCAGGTACTTTGCTCAACCGGCACAATAATGAATGGATTTAAATCGAATCATTGATTTGATCTGTTTTGATTTGATTTGATTGAACTTGTGATGAAAAGTAGATCCTGTATAATAATCGGATACCTACGCTCATCGCAATGGCTGAACCCTGGTGAACCAGCCATAACCCGCTCCAAGCGAAAATTGGCTCAAAAAAACTACTGAACTAAATAAAATTACAAAATAAAAAACAAAATAGCAAATGAATTACCTACGGTATTCAAAACACAAAAGCATGAATAAATTTTCAAATTAGAATTTCTAACCAAAGAGGAGATATTTGAGATCAAAGTGGCCAGTACGAATAAACACCGATTTCATAAATATGTAAGGACCTAATATTTATTTAAATATTGGTGGACAATTCACACACAACACCATCTGACCCCAAACTAAGCAGAGCTTGTATGATGGCGGCCAGATAGCTGATATAATACTTATATAGTTTTAAATACATGCTAATTTTACATAGAAACACCCAGACACTGCAAACTTTTGAATTCATCACACAAATATTTGCACTCGAACCCACGACCCTCGGCTTCGCAGGCAGAGCTACTACCAACTAAGACACGAGGCCAGTCAAATTTAGGTTCAAAATTTCAGCCTGAAGCCTGATTAATTCTTCCAACGTGTTTCAGCATGAGACATCCTATATAAAACCACGATGCGGTCTAACACAGAGCGGGCTTACTTAGAAGAAACCGATTAACTCTAGGCTATAAGCAACCAGATCGTATCCATTCGGAAATATGCACTTAGGCAGCATCACAGTATAAAGAAATACTACCATTACCATTACTTCATCGCCTGTGATCTTAGAAGAAACGCCGATAATTTCTAGACAAGGGTAGGGTTGTCGCAAACAAAAATGCTTTCACCAAATATACCATCAAATATATCACCAAAATAAAATTAAAACATACGTAAGACGTCAGCCCTGAGCCGCGCTCCTGCAATACTAACATTGTAATATAGTAATATAGGCAATGCAGGAGCGCGCTTCCCGCGTCTCACCTCGCACGCCCCGCACGATTGCCCCGTCTAGACGGCTTCGTTGAACGACTGTATGATTTAATGGTCTGTGGGCAGCATATTGCATTGTTTGGCTTTAGGTAGGTAGGTACATTTAACGAAAGTGGAGTCAACATACATTATGGCTGGCGATTTGTGCTCAATCGGTTTGGTATAATGTTACCTTGCAGTATTCAGAAGCTTCTTTGCAGAGAGCCTTGATAGCATCGTCAGCAGGATGCCACGGTTGCGGACCACTGTTACACAGCAAACCCATTCCTGTCGCAGCCGCATTTATCACTCCTACACCTTTGTCCTGCAATTTTTTTTTTTTTTTTTTTTTTTAACTTCTATAGGTTTACACTTGACCGCCATCTCGCCTGATGTTAAGCGACGATACGGTCTACGATGGAGCGTGTTTACCTAGATAAAACCGATTCACTCTCGATTTGAAGACACAAAGATTGTAACCATCGGGGAAAACCCACTCAGGCAACGTATTCCACAGCTTAGACGTTCTTATCACAAAAGTAGAGTCGAATCTCTTCGTTCGTGTCTTTGGAACATCAACCATGAAACGATGTCGCTTTTTCGAGCTACGAGCATTCCGATAGAAAAAAGGACAAGGTGGTATCAGATCATGCAAATCAGTCGCACACTCTCCGAAGTGTATCCGATAAAAAACCGATAGGCTAGCAATTTTTCGGCGATGTTCAAGACTTTGAAGTCTTTTTCGCACAAGAGTGTCGTTGCCTATGAGCCTTTTGGCACGTCTCTCGATCGATTCCAGAGCCTCCAGCTGATACTTAGCCGATCCATCCCAAAGGTGCGAACAGTACTCCATACAGGAGCGAATCTGTGCTTGATATAGTGTAAGCAACTGTTCAGACTTGAAGTACCTTCGCACCTTTGAGAGGACACCAAGTTTTTTGGCAGCAAGTTTAGCCTTGGACTCGATAAACGAGCCAAAGTTGAGCGTAGAGGTCAAAGTAACGCCCAAAAGTTCAAGACGGTCAGAGACCGGCACGGATACACCTCTAAAAGTTGGAGTCAGTTGGAAAGGACTCCTTTTAGCGGAGAACAGACACGCCTGCGTCTTACTCTCGTTGAACTTGACCAGATTGGCATCGCCCCATTTGGACACCGCATCAAGGGTCAAGCCCAAACGCTCGATCAGACTCTCTCTCAGTACCTGAGTTTGCTGCCCAGTGGCTCTCGCGCTAGATATGTAACTCTCTACAACGGTGCTATCATCTGCGTACCCATAGATACCGGGCTTCAACAGATCGTTGATATGTAGCAGGAAGAGCGTCGCAGAGAGTACCGACCCTTGTGGGACTCCGGCATTGATACCCATTTGATCCGACGAGCAGCCATCAATGACGACTCGTATGGATCGATCCCTCAAGAAGTCCGATATCCAAGCAATGAACCCAGAAGACAAACCATAACTAGAAAGCTTGCTTATAAGGCCATCATGCCAAACCCTGTCGAAAGCCTTCGAGATATCCAGGGAGACTGCAAGTGCTTCCCCGTGTTTCTCAATAGCTTCACTCCAGATGTGAGTGACGTACGCTAGAATATCCCCGGTGGACCGGTTTCGGCGAAACCCGTATTGCTGGTCACTGAGGAGGTCGTTCGATTCTAGGTACGTCAGGAGCCTGTGGTTTAAGACACGTTCCATAGTCTTGCAGAGTATGGACGTGACTGAGATGGGCCTGTAGTTGACAGGGTCAGCACGACTACCTTTTTTGGGCACAGGTTGCACATTGGCAAGCTTCCAAGACTTCGGTACTAGCCCAGTTTGGAGAGAGAGTCTAAATAGGCGTGTCAATATCGGTGACAACTCAGGCGCACAAGCCTTCAATACTAGAGCAGGAATACCATCTGGGCCACTGGCTTTATTCACGTCCAGATTGCGTAGCACTTTGCGAACCTCCTTTTGGCGAATGCGTATCTCTGACATAAAAGTCGAACAGCCAGGTTGAGTAGGAGGTGTCGCGCTACCAGCATCTAGACGCGAAGATTCCGCAAACTGAGTTGCAAACAAGTTTGCTTTCTCCGTTGCAGTGTGAGCCAGTGTCCCATCAGGTTTCAGCATTGGAGGTAGTGAGGAGCGGCAGAAGTTCGATTCGACCGATTTAGCTAGGGACCAAAACGCTTTGCTGCCCGCTGGGTACGAAGCTAGTTTGTTCCCTATTCGACTAATGTGGTCAAACCGAGCCCTCTGAAGGACCTTTTTGCATGCCTTAGCAGCCTTGTTGAATGCCTTCTTCTTCTGGTGTATGTCCCTTGCCTTACGCTGTCGAGCATCAACCCAGGCTAGGTAGGCCTCATGTTTAAATGCTTCAGCACTTTTACATTGAGGACCAAACCAAGGGCGAGCTTTGCTGGATAATGAGATGTCGGAGTATGGAATGAAATATTCCATAGCCGTTCGTATTGCATTAGTCACAGCATCCGCGCAGACTGAGGGATCACCAGAAGCGAAGCACAATGACTGCCATGGGTAAGACGCAAAGAAAGAGCGCATCTCATCCCAATCTGCTGACTTGTATCGCCACAACCGCCGGTTGCCTCTAGGGCTGGGATCAGGCGGATGGTAGACAGATACAGATTTCACCAGACAGTGGTCGGAGCTGCCTAACGGCGACGATACCGCCACCGAATAACGGTCTGGATCAGTTGTCAGCAGAAGGTCTAAGCAATAAGGTGTATGCGACTCAACGTCGGGTACTCTTGTGGCCTCTTGGACCAGCTGGGTTAGGTCTAACGATAAAGCTAGCTTTCTCGTTTCCTGCCCAGCGTGATCAGTGTCCCGGTATGGGTACAGCCATTCCTTATGATGGCCGTTGAAATCCCCCAGTAACACTAATTGGGCCGAAGGGTACTTCTGTTGAGCCGCGTCCGCCGCCTCACTTAAATACTCCGTGAGCCTAGTCGTCTCCAGATCTCCGCTGTGCGACCGATACACACAGGCGTAGATAATTTTGTCTATGCCTGTGTCCATTAGTGCCCAAAGAACAGAAAATCTAGTGTCCTCAAGGTTACGGAGACGCCGACAGCAGATGTCGTCACGGGCGTACAGGCATACTCCAGCACGAGGCCGGAATTTGTGCTCCAGCGTATAGCCTGGATACGTTAGGTACGCCACGTCCGACGGACAACCTATCTGCGTCTCCGTAAGAAACAAGAGTGTCGGCTGCTCAGTCTCGAGGTGATGGTGGACTGCAGTGAGATTTGAGTGCAGACCTCGAATATTAGTGAGGTGCACTTTGACTGACAAGGCGTGCAGCCGCTCTTTAACCTTGTTTCTTTTTTTGACTTTGTTCATAGTTTTTTGGAGAGGAAATCGGTGGGAAAACGGCAGTAGAACGAGGCCACACACTACTGACCATTGGTCACAACACACAACACGAATACACCAGTGGGGAGCTAGCCTGGAGACTGCGGGGACGCCCGAGCCCCCCCGGGGATGTCTATCTGGCCTTGTCATCCGGTCGCCAACCGGCAGGATAGCGCATCCCGGGATTTTTCGCTAGATGGCGGGGCAGCCTTTCATGAGTGGCTAGCTCACTACTTGGGCCCCCAACTATCTGCGGTCGGTGCGGCAAACCGTGCCTCGGATCCCGCTACCCTCCATGACTAGCTTCCCGATGTACAGTATTGGTGTGTGACAGACCGGTCTTGCAGTTGTGCAGCAACTGTTCTGACCCGTTTTCCCTTAATGGTGTCACTAGACAACACGACGGAACACGGCTAGGCCGCTTGGCGTCGTGACTTAGTCTAGTGGGTGGTCACCAACCACGGCCGAAGCCTACCACCGGTAATTTGTCACCTGATTAGCACCACCCAGGGACCACGTGTGAGGTTTCAATATCTAGGTGCTTCCCCACGGACGAAGGTGACTCGGTCCCCAATCATTTCATTCTCTTATAACTAGTTACAGCTACGGTCTCTAACCGTCATACATTTCCGGTATTATCTAGTTTTTTTTTGTTTTTGTTTTTTTATTTTATACTAGCTGACCCCGCAAACGTTGTTTTGCCTTAGTGAACAACCCTTGTCACTTAGGGGTATGAAAAATAGCTAGTAGCCGATTCTCATACCTACAGAATATGCGTATAAAATTTGGTTAAAATCAGTAAAGCCGTTTCGGAGGAGTAAGGAAACAAACACTGTGACACGAGAATTTTATATATGAGATAAATTTTTTGACAACCGTGAGGTCAGATCTTGAGTATTTTTTCTAAGTTCAAGTATAGTTGAACTGACTCAAGTTTGTCATTTACCGGCGGAGGTTGACATTATGAGGAAACCGAGATGTTCCAAGGAAATTATATTTCGAAAACATGACTGTGTTATCCATACCAGTGTCCAGCGTGGTTGACACCGTTGACAATGGTCTTGACTCACTCTTAATGAGAGAAAGCTCCGAGTCCCAGTAGTTTAAAAGTTGCTGTTTAGTGTTTATTATTAAGAGATATTGATCTCAGCATAGGCGATGGAAAAACAAACATTTCGTAGTAAAACATTATTAAAGAACTAGCGCTACAAGTAGTTCCATTGCTGATCAGTCTCTTCCAGATATGTTTATCTGGATTATAGAGAATAATCTACATAAGTGCGTATGTAAGATCCTTAAAGTTGGTTGCCTAGAAGAGATTGCTCTCAGCACTAAAACTCAACTTGTGGCTTGTATCATAATAAAGAGTACAAAAAATCATCAACATCTTGTCCTTTATAACTAAAAATGAAGACGGCACATCACGTATTCCTTTTCCACTTCAATCAAGAAAATAAGTAGGTATAGCACTAAAGTCAGATAAGGTAATTATATTTTATTTAGTCAAATTGTAAGTATTGCAACATACCTTGAAATAACTCGTATAATTTTGCAACCTGTTATCTAGAAGCGTGGATTTGGCGTAAGACAATATCGATGATATCTTGACCTCTGACTCTTCGACAACTTCTTTCATTAAGTCGATATCGTAATCGGCAAGACCAATGTACTTAGCTTTACCATCTCGTACAGCTCTTTCTAAGGCAGGAAGCGTTTCTTTCAACACCACCGATAAATCTGGAGCGAACGTAAAGTCGTGAATCTGCAATACATAACACATACATATTACTTATTTAGCTACTTTGAGTAAGCAATATCATTATAGTAAACGGAGACAAGGTAGCGAAGGACTAGCGACTTACCGTTATCTAGTACCTATGTAAGTAGGTACATGTAATTACATGACCTCTATCAAAACGCTCCCATCGTTCGCGATATCCTCATCATCTGTTACCAGTCTCCCCTTTCCGATCACTTCGCAGGTTCAAGATGATTTCCGACTACCCTTATTTCTTTCTATCGTTTGAGTTCATGATACTTAAAACGTATTGGTCAAGTTAAATAGTTTCAATTTGCTCAACCATGTATCAATTGCCAAAATGGACCATGAAAACTTCATGTGTTCAAAAAGATATCAGTTACGATATTATTTAAGTTGAACAGCAAAATTTCACGTGTCCAAAAAGGTTTCAGTTTTATTACGAAATTCTTTAAGTTGAAACTAATGTGTTTATTTTGATAAATATATTATCTTCGAGACGTTCATTCTGAAGTGACCTTTTTGAAACCACTATTACCTACCTACTTATCACCTTATATTTTGCCGGATCAATACACAATTTATAATGCCTAAGTAATATGTAAGCATCCTATCAATCTGCCAAGATAAAATTTGATAGCTGCATGATGTTATTTCGAGTGGGTTTATTGTAACATTTTATATTTTACATTATGCAATACCTAATCTTATTTATCGACATGAGTAGTTTTGTCTAGTTATCTTTATTGTGGCATGTTTATATTTCAGTCAGTAAATAATCCATAGATTAGGTACTAGATTTTTTTACAATGACATACCTGATTTATTAAAATACATAAGTTCATCTCTTGCACTATAATGGAATGGAGTGCGGTCAAACGAAAGAAATTAAAATATGTTTCTTTTTTATTTATTATAAGGGTTTTTTGTCCGAAAGTTCCCGCCCTGGCCAGGACTAGCCATTAATCAACAAGATGCCACAGAGGGAAGTTGTCGGCTACTGCCAAGGGTCCCACCACGTGGAGGATCCTTCCCTTCGCCTGGCACTTCATTGGCAGTTGGCCTCAGATGGCCTCTACTAATGTAGAGTACATTGTAACTAACCCACAATACACAAAAGTCTCTAAATTGTTGTTAATATTTACGGGATTTTTGCCGTGACTATTCGGTGGAATGAGCCATTTGGCACATCACATTCACCCCATTATATGATGGGGTTATATGGGTTCTGAGCCGAAATTGACAATTTTCATAGCAAAATAGCATCACTAGGTTCACGCCAATATTTTAATTTTAATGGATTATTAAACCTGTAAGTAATTTTTTTTACGATGTTAGTGTAACTGGTTTTACCTGAATAATGTCTACGTAGTCCAATCCAAGCAATTTTAAGGTATTGTCCACTCCAAACTCAGTCTTTTCCGTAGAGAAGTCGAACATTTTTTCTGTGGCTTGCTCGTAACGCCCTACTTTGCTGGCTATGCAATAGGATTCTCTCGGGATTCCCACAAGAGCCTGGAAGAGTAAAAAAAATATTTCTGAAAATATCCAATGTGTATGTCCAATATGTATAAAAAAATTGAAAGTGTGGATGTTTGTTGATTATTAACGTAGGATCAAAGTCAATCAGCGAGAAATTTAGAACAGCAGGTCTACTACGAAGTCCGAAAAACGATATATCGGCCGAACTTATGGAATTTTGACCACGAAACACAACAGTCGGTTGATCGGATCGGGCGTTACGTTCATTTCGAATTCCGACCGACATAGATTTGACAGTTTTTGTGTCGTAAACCTTACTCCGAAAGCATTTAATTACCTTATCGATTATTCGGACAGCTGTCGGTCGGATCCGATTATTCGGAGGTTGTTTTCGTAGTAGACCTGCTTTTAGATATATATTAGAGAGTTAGATTATAGTCTGGAATAATACATAATATGCTACTTTTTTCGCAGAAAAAGCTGGATGCTGCTGGTATGTAATAATGATTAATGGTCGATGCTTTTTCATATAAATCCATCTAGCCCCAATACCATCAAACTAAGCAAACCTTGTTCTTAGGAATCCGATTGGCGTTTGAAGCAGGGTGTGGAATATCCTCCTTCTTTTTGAATAATGTGCCTTCTGCGCTAACTCAACAGTGCGGGAAATAGTTTGGGTCTTAACTGTTTGCCACACTTTTGAGTTGCCGCACTTCTGAAGCCAAGCCGACTGTCATAAGTTCGTATCAAAAGAAGAGCAACGTATTACTTACCCTTATGAATATAACGAAAATAACCTAAAAGTAATACTTAGAGAGTTTTAAAAACTTTCGTTCCTAGAGCTGTCATTGTTATAACTATTTTAATTGTACCAAGAGTGACTAAATAATATTATTCTGAGGGCCTAACCTTGATGTTCCTTTTCATAAGAAGCGCTTACCTTTCCAAAGGTTCGTTCGGAGCTTCCCTGTCCATACCAGGGGGCGGTTTCCATGTAGTTTATGCCACTTTTGATGCTCTCTCTGATCAACGCAACAAATTCTTCTTCTTGGTAAGATCTGTGAATAAAATTAAGGCATATATTATAGCCGTCGTATTCGAAACATTTACTCAACGGGAACCATAACTTTGCCAAGTTTTAGAGCAAAGTGAAATTAAATTCTTTTTGGTTTCAAATTTTATGACGTCAACGGACTTAAAGTGACCAATTTTAAATGTTACGCGAGCCAAATACCTGTCAAGTTTTTGAGTATCGTTAAAGCGTTACTGACATTTTCTATGTAAATGTTGAAAAACGGCCTCAAAAAACACTGAATTTAAATCAAGTTTTGTAATGCGATGGTCAGTATACTGCGTCAAATAGTCAGTATAGTGATGCGTGACTTGTTAGTGCGAATCTTTTCTTTCCTTGAAGAATCTATCGAAACTCATAGCATTTTTGAATCACCTAGAAATAATGATATATTTACATAAACCGAAAATCGAACTACCTACTGTTTTACAAGACTATATTCCGAGAGCTAGCAGCAAATTTTGGGAAGGTATTTGAGGCAAGCTGAAAACTTGTCGCATGACTCTCCCATTATACCCCAGACCTGGTTGGTGATTCGCACACCGACATCCAAAAAATGACATGATGGCTGAGAGCTGTAATTTCAGAGTAATTTTTGAAGTGAAAACTTCTTTAGGCGCGCCTAGACAGATATTTCGTGGGCTGTGAATTGGATTCTAGCATCACGCTCGGGTATGATAAGAAATCTTCGGGTAAACTCGGGACCATGGCTATTGGCCATTTAGAAATGCGTCAGCCAATGGCAAATGCTGAAAAGGCGTGGCCTCGGCATCATGCCATGGCCATCTAGAAATGCATCAGCCAATAGGAAATGCTGACGCCTTCCGGTTACACACGTAACCATTAGCCGTTTCCAAAGTAAGCTATCAAATTCTGAGTTATAAGTTTTTATCGGCAGTTTCTATGACTGCCAATTTTTTTATGATACGCGCGCACTGACTTCCAAATTCGACACACCATACGCCTAAGTTAGTTTTTCTTTACGTACCTATGGCAGTTGGCTTCTAGTCACCTCTACCCTCTACCGCCTCCAACTTTGGGCTAGCGTCTAGCGCAGAAGGAGCGATAATCGCATTTATTTTATTAGTAACACCTACTTATTAAAAAAGTATGCATAACTTCCTGTGTGCGTGCAAAAGTGGCGTAAGTACACATACACTTTTTGTTTTAAAACATAAATTAATTCAACCAGTTCGGTGTTCTTTTCGACTTGGCTCCTTGAATAAAATATCAATTTATCGGGAAATCTATCTCTGTGGAAGAGTTTTATTAGTTTGATCTTTAATCTGGGAAACTAATAGGTAGACGCATTTGATACATTCTATTTGCATTTGCTAATTTCGTGGAGAACTATACAATAAAGAAAGAATAAACCGGTGAAACCGTAAAGTCCATATTATACAGCGCAAATTTCGCACTTTTGGATGGATCAATCGATACGAGTCGTCATTGATGGCTGCTCGTCGGACAAAATGGCCGGAGTTCCTCAAGGGGTTGGTACTGTCTACAACGCTCTTTCTGCTACATATTTATGACCTGTTAAAGCCCAGTATCTTTGGGTACGCAGATGATAGCACTGTTGTAGAGAGTTACCTATCTAGCGCGAGAGCCAGTGGACATCAAATTCAGGTACTGAGAGAGAGAGAGAGTTTGATCGAGCATTTGAACTTGACCCTTGAGGAGGTCTCAAGGACAAGGTACTTACCTATAGCTGCAGCCGTGTTTGCTCTCGAAGAGTGTGCCACTGATCTGCATGATCTAATACTACCTTGCTCTTTTTTCTATTGGAATGCTCGTAGCTCGAAAAAGCGACATCGTCTCATGCTTGATGTTCCAAAGACACGAACGAAGAGATTTGACTCTACTTTTGTGAAAAGAACGTCTAGGCTGTGGAATGCGTTGCCTGAGTGGGTTTTCCCTATGGTTACAATCTTACAATATTTGTGCCTTCAAATCGAGAGTGAATCGATTTCTTCTAGGTAAATACGATCCAACGTAGACCGCATCGTCGCTTAACATCTGGCGAGATGGCAGTCAAGTGTAAACCTTTAAAACCTAAAAATAAAAAGAAAAGAAACTTAACGAAGATATCCGTGCGAAACGATATTATTGGTCTAAGATCCCGCTATACAACAACCTGATTTGATGAAACGTACTTTATATGTAACTAGCGGCCCGTTCCGGCTTCGCTCGGACATAACCTAGACACTGTCTGCAGCGCCATCTGCCGGGCTTATTTGTGAATTTAAACCATCTTCGAATACACACACAAAAAAAAAAACATTCAAATCGGTCCCGTCGTTTAGGAGTTCACTGTCAAAAGATAAAATTACAAAAATGGCTATGAAAAAACAGGGGTTGGTGATAAAAGGGTAAAAATTTTGGGTTGTATGTATTTTTTAACACCGCATTATAAAAAAAATAAAAACAAAAAAAATACCAAAAATTAAAAAAAAAATGTTTGGGGTGACAACCCCTAACACTTAGGGGTATGAAAAATAGCTAGTAGCCGATTCTCAGACCTACTGAATATGTATATAAAATTTGGTAAAAATCAGTAAAGTCGTTTCGGAGGAGTAAGAAAACAAACACTGTGACACGAGAATTTTATATATAAGATTTAATAGGTCAATAAATATGTTGCATATGGGTTGCCTAACAAATTTTAGTCCAGATTAATTAATAATAATAAAAAAAGAAAATTTACTGTTTTGATTGTTATACAAATTCTATACCAATCGAAAGTATGACGCTGAAGTTTGTTCATTAAATAGGCCATAAATCGTAAACGGTAAAAATGTCACAGAAAAGTTTCCTAACCCCAAAAGATGAAAAATTTTAGTTTCTACAATAACGACCTCAATAATTTTTGCCCTAAAGCTGAGATTCCGAGATATTGGCCAACCTCGCAGCAATATTTTACTTTTAAAAATTCGGCAATCGGAATTCGGGACTGATTTTTCGCAGGCAACCCTATACCACCGTGTTCATAATAAAAAAAAATGTTTGTCTGTAAAGTCGGTTTACTGACGATAGAACGTGACAACATCTTAAGAAAATACTGATGGAATGGTAGCATTTTTCAAAAGAAAATTTTAATTTCATTTGTTTAATAGATTTGTATGTAAAAAGTAATCAGTAGAATTTAGTCATTTTCAATCAAAACAATGCAAAAAACAATGCAAAAAAGCTTTTAGATGCCGGGGATCGATCACGGGGCATTTCACATGCAAAGCGAACGCTCTACCACTGAGCTACATCCCCGCTTGAACTACTGGTCGAAATAATTAATACAACTGTAACAAACATGCGGCGAGGTAACGACCGACGGTAACGACCGATGGTAACGTTACATGACGTCATGTTTTGTGGGCGTGCAGCCGGCTTCATCGAATTATAAGACGTTATCACGTCAATAATCTTTAATTTTATTTAATTTCAATTCAATAATCAGACCGTTGCGAAATGCTAGTATCGATGAACCTGTATATACCTGGCAACCCGAGACTTGTGACCGGAAAAGAATAGGCAACCTAACGTTTGCATAGTCTATGGGCTTCACCGGCTTCATACTTTCGATTGGTATAGAATTTGTCTAATTAATAATCAAAACGGTGAAAAAAAGTTTTTTCATTTATTAATTTATCATACTCTGGACTAAAATTTGTTAGGCAACCCGTATGCAATATAATTATTGACCTATATATTACATATAAAATACGTTTCATCAAATAAGCATCTCGGTGCAGATCGTTGTATAGCGGGATCTCCTACCATGTGAACTTTTTCACGGGTTAGTGAACTTTATTTATACGATTTCGTTTGCATGTATTTTATACAAAGCCTGTAAGAAGACATACAAAAACTAGCATCTCCGTCATCGAGCCATATTAGATCCAGATTTCTTCTATAATACAAATATGTTGGCTCTATGCAAACATTTTTTATATATAGGTAGTAAGTGACGAGACGAGCAGGACATGTGCCTGATGGTAAGCAACATGCCTTCCACATAACAGCCCAATGACACGCAGCTATTGGAACACGAAGGGTCCAAATCAATACCTAGCACTGCACTGCGTTCGTCAGCCAGAGATCTAAGATATTATATCTCTAAGCCCTATCATTTCTCTGGAAACATTGCCCTTCAGACCGGAACACAGTAATGTTTGCACACATACTACCTACAATTGATTGCTGTTACCAGTTACAAATACACGTTTAAAAACCCCAACACAATTTATTGTTTCCAGTTTTAGCTCACCCATTTGTTTGCAATTAAAGCAAATAGGTAGATAGGCAACCTACCCATTAAGCATCTGAGAATCCTGCTGCAACTAACAAAGGAGCTGATAAATTCGGAATGGCTAAACCACTTTTGATGAAACAAAGGTAAGAACACTCCCAATTCCCAGTAATACATTATTCAAACAAAAAAAAACAAAATCAAAATAGGTCAATTCGGGAGTTACGATGCCATAGACACACACACGTATAGACAGAGAGAGATACATACAACTTTTAAAACACCCCGTCGTTTTTGAGTAGGCGGCTAAAAATGTAAACAATGTAGCCAATACAGCAACAGACCTTAGTCTGTTGCTGATTCAAACAGATATAACAGTAAAGGTAAGCACTTAATCATAAATATTTTACCCATAATAGTTGCTAAAAGCTGCTCCGCCCAAACTAACGTGGGACACTTTGAGATCCGTATCCCCGAGGCCATTGTACCGCATGATTGAAATGTAACTCAAGTCAATTACACAATTAAATTATAAAAAAAAACAAAATGTGTCACGATACGCGTACACGAATCGACTGTGGATACTCGAATGAAGTTGAGTGCGGTCGTGCTTGGTATTTGTGCTCTGTCCTGCGTTATCACAGATGTGCGATTGTATTTGTTTGGTGTCGCTACCATTGACCGCCGATTTCCTAACTATTTACTATAAGTTACGTGAGACAAAACTCACAAAACGCAATCAAATATTTTAATACGGTGGAATCGGTTTAGACATTTTGACGTTCGTGCCATCAATGTGTGATACAAAAATGATCTTAAATCGAGAAGAGCAATAAATCTTTAAAGTAATCATATTGTCGCTTAACGTCAGGCGCGACCAAGTGCAAAGATACAACCAACAAAAAGTAATTTCAGTCTTTTTGCATCGAGTCTCTATCGTGAAACGGTACCTATACTTAAAAAAATATTTTTGTAGATAAGCTTTACTTTTGTCCGTGTGTTTAATTTATTTCGTTACGTGAAACGTCAGAAACGTGACATGAAAACTGTCAAGATTAGGCATATTTAGAACAAGTACCTAGTTTCGAAATTTGACCAAATGTAACATCACTGTGTTCCAGTTTGAAGGGCAATGTTTCCAGACAAGTTATAGGGCATAGAGATTAACCATCAAGTAACGATTTAGACTCTTCATGTTTCAATAGCTGCGTGACACTGTACTGTGACTTGTAAACAGCAAAGTGAAGCTGTTAGGACCAAGCGGAGGGGGCCACTTGCCTAGGCTTTACCTCCAAATCAGCAACGAGGCTACCATATGGGTCGCCACCGTTGGATAGCTAACGCGTCGGGCAGCAGGGGAAGAGGAGTGCCAAAATTGCGGCGAACCGCTCTCCCTATCCTCTTCAGACAAAAAGCGGTAGACGGTGGGACCACAGACCTGAACCGTCGCAAAGGGGACCAACGGACCAAGGGTGTCAAGACGCGACAGTCGGCGAAGGGGGTATGCTCCATGCTCCATAGGAGGTCCCATAGAGGAGCAAGCCAAGACGGGTTCGCGTTTGCAGTCCCGCATTCCCGCTGTAAGCGTCGAAAGTGGAATCTTCCGGAAGTTATAGCCGATAGGGGCACCAAATCTAGCCGTGGTGTCTAGGCCGACATAACGCGACCGTCTCCCTCCCCCAGGCAGAAGGGGTGAAAAAGGTCCCTATTTGTATAACTTTATGTTAATAAATAATTAATTGGCTATACCTAAATAACACCACTGAAATGAGCAAATTAGGGTTTGATTGGGAATTGATTATCACAATTATTAAGTACTTATCACATTTATAAATTTCATATCCCGAAACCCACATTTCAAAATTATAAAATATTATTGTCGTTTATTATGTCGTAAATTCAAATTTTAAGATGGGTTCCCAACGAGTAACACCAGACGAGTCACACTGGCTCGTTGGGATTTTTTTCCCAACGAGTCACTTACATATAGTTGTAAATATATACTTATCTATATATATAAAAATCAATGCCACTTTTCGTTGTTACTCCTAAACGGCTGGACCGATCTGAATGATTTTTTTTGTATACGTTTGGGTAGGGCCCTGGAAGGTTTAGATTTACAAATCAGCCCGGCAGATGGCGCTGAAGTTGATATCTAGGTTATTATTCGAGCGAAGCCGGAGCGGGCCGCTAGTTATGTATAGAAACACCCAGACACAGAACAAATATTTGTACTGATTGTTCATTGAACCCACGACCTATGCGGGTACGGCTTCGCTGGCAGACTTACTACTAACTAAGCCACTAGGCCAACCAATAAACTATTCGATTGCAAGCTCCCAACTAATGAACAATGGGCAGTTTTCAGACGAAACAAATTAGTTCCAAATATACCACCTAGACTGAGTTTTTAGTAAATAAATTGCTACCACTTATTATTCTATGCAGCATTAGCGCGCGTTGCTACTTGCTACGTCACCTGTTGAAAATTGGTCGTACGTCGTACCAACTCAAAACCCTTCTTTGGATCATACACAGCAACTTTGCTAAAGAACATCACATGATCAAATGCATAATTTACGATTCTATAAAGGACATATCTGCAGATAAATATTCATTTTTATATTATAAGTATAATATATAAGCGATAATCTCGGGCATTCTTTTTACGAGGAGAGTCAAGATCGTAATCCACTGTCGTAGCAAATCGTAGCTGATCAAAGGCGTAAGGGCGTTTTGACGGAAGACGCATGATCTAGAAAGATACTTACTTACTTAAGCCTTACTTGGATCTTTACGTTTTGCTCATGTCAGTCGGACAGAACTCATGATGTGTTTCTTAATTGTTAAAGTCAGTGATGTTATAAAACTTGTGTGGTTTTACTTGAAAAATACGAAGAAATGCACTTAATTTAGCAAAATTTGCGTCAATCAGCCCATTTAATACAGGATCAATAGGTACGTATGTTTTGACCAAATCCAACTCTCGTCTGAAAACAACTACTTAACTGTGAAACGATTGTATTTTATGGATATGGAGTCATTCACCCAAGCGACGTCCGACACAAAATGTATTAATAGATTTAAAATAATTTCTGTTACATTAGTTATTCGTATCACGATTCTCCCCTGCTGTAATAATGTCCAAATATAAACCGAAGTAGAAATGAATGAGCACTAACTGTAATTTATGTATTGGTAGTTAGTTACCTATATAATACCAATACTATCATAATAGGTATTAGGATGTTACAGCCCCTTGAATCCGTTTCTACCATGGACATTTTCACGGAAGTCACTGATAACGTGATAACTTAGACTAAACATCGCTGTCACCCATATTTTCCATTGGCGATAACTAAAATTACACTATAATCTATAATGATTTGATTATTACTTTTATTAGGTACTATCTAATAATTATTAATAAAGTCTAACGGTTTGACGGTAAATGGCCTAAAACCATTCATCTCGTTGCGAAATTCGAAATAGGCGCGTAAAATGTATCTGTAACATCACAAAACTTAAATTAAAAAAAAAACAAGAGTCAGTTGCAATTTGACAGTGACAACCAAAAATGTTATGAAATTATTAAATACTACAGCAGAAACACTTTATCAGTAATGGCAACACTGACAAATGGATGCTGATGGTCGGCTCATGGACAAGCATCCAAGCCATGTATATAATAAATTAAAAAAAAAAAAAAAAGATGCTGATGGATGGATGATGAAATGATTATCGACGAATGGCGTTTTTACTCTAAAGCGCCAACTAGACTACGCGTTATTCAGCACTCGTTATTCAGACTGTCTTAGAGTACAACTTGTCAGCTCACTATTACGCCAGTCTGAAAAACGCACGCTCTAGGACTTTGAATAGTACTTTTTTTTCTTTACTGCACGCCATTATGGTATTTACTAATTAAAAAATAATAATTAAGCATTTAAGATAGGTACTTATAATTTTTTTTTTTTAAATTATGGCATTCGAACTCCGAATACCCAAAACACAAAAATATAAATTCTTACAGTATAAACAGTCTTAGTCTAAGTAGCGTGGTGTAAAAAGCATCAGACTGTTAGACTCTGAATTCAGACAGCAAGATCGGGTTCCGTGAGTCTTTCTCTCTTACAGTCTGAATAACGAGTAGTGTAATAAGATAAAGACTGTTAGACCGACAAATACATGATACTGACATTGACATATTAGTCTTAAAATAAAATTTTATTGGTTTGTGATTGGTTCATTGATATTCGCGGTAATTTCTATTTTTCGGTTTTGGGTATTCGGAGTTTGAGTGCCATAATTTTAATTTTGATCTCGCTGTTATTATACCTATCTTAAATGCTTAAAATTCTGTGTTGTTATTTAATTTAATATATACCATAATAAGCTAATAAATACCATAATAGCGTGCAGTAAAGAAAAAGAAGTACTATTAAAAGTCCTAGAACGCGCGTTTTTCAGACTTTTTTCAAAACTTTTATAGGTTTACACTTGACCGCCATCTCGCCTCTTCTAGATGGCCAATGGGCATGGTCCCGAGTTTACCCGGAGATTTCTTATCATTCTCGATCGTGACGCTAGAATTCAATGTACAGCCTACGAAAAATCTGTCTGTAGCGCGCCAAAAAAGTTGTCAAATCAAAACTAATTAACAATAACAACATTGGAAGTTTCTGGTTTACCCATGAATCTGTATACTTCGTAACCGTTCGTGGGTTTACCTTCACTACCTAGGTAATTAGGAGAATTCTAGGAATTCTTTTTTGCAGTTATGTATGCAGTCGCTGTATATAATTAAAAACAGTAATATTTACTTGCATGGAGCACGCGATACATAATAACTTCAACGATAATAAAAGTTGTGGTTAGTCTTTTTTTAAGTGTTAATTTTGATTCGTTTCACATGGCAATGGCATTTCATGGCAATACTGACTGACTGAGGCAGAAGCCAGAATCAGAGAATCACGACGCGACGCCAGATCGCCAGAATGCGGCGACCGCGATAGTGAACGGGCGTTGCTGAGGTTTTGTCATTTATATTCGAACTTTGCAAGGTGGTTAATATAAATACTATTAACTTAAAAATAAAATACAGAGACTTAGAATATACTAAATGACTGTGAAGTTTATTATGTGAATACAGAAAAATTGTTGTTGGTTCCATTTGCACGTAGAAACGTAAGTACACTGCATGTGGTTGTTTCTTCGATCGCTAATGTTTATATTGTTTACTACCAAAGATGAACGGCGTTTCTTAGTATCTAATATTAGCAGATAATATCTTAAAGGTACACGACCTTTAATAGGTATATACTTATTCAGAAAATGACGCCATGGTGTAAGATTGTCTAATCTGGATATTTTGGGCAATGGACAATGGAAGCAGGTCTGTACTCACTAGGCAAATATAGACTCTCGAGTAGTATTCTAAGTCAAAACTTTAACATTCTATTTTTAAATTAAAAAACCGTCCTTGTTAAATGATTCTAGAAATAATGACATAAGTATTTAAAATTTATTGTGTACAACAATAACCAGTAAAGTTATTATTTTAAAAAAGTACTTAAAATAAAAAAAATAATAAAAAAAAAATTTAAAAAATTACACTTTTTTGTTAGCTTTGTTGGTCGCCTTTAATTACTGCCAAAATTTACATCTACTAGTTTGTACCTTTTGCATAAACAAAAACTTGTAATGTTGCAAATAAAACCATAAGTAGGTACCTACCTATTTGCTAAAAAATATTCCTCGATTTTTAGTATTCACAACATAACTTTACTGGTTTTTCCATTTTTAATCAAAACTTTAAATACTGGCTAGTTTCTGTTTCTGTGTGACTCCATACTTAAAAACATCTTAAATAATTTATTGTATCCCAAACACTCACTTAAACAAAACAATATTAAAACCTGTCCTATTTAGACATCTATTTGGGTGTAAATCTATACTAAAATTAGAAGGCTGAAGAGGTTTTTTGTTTGAACGCTTTAATCTCTGAAACTACTGGCCTGATATAAAATAATAATAATATAAATAAGAGGCTTTCGCTAGACGGTTGGATCAAGGGTCAGATACAGAAGGCAGTCATCATAGACACAGCGTGCATCGTCAGGAGGTTCCTTTCTCTGCAGCTCTAACCACCGGTAGGTAGCTCGGGCCTACCCCGCTGCTGGCGGCACCCTAGTTTTTAAGTTTTTATAATGTTTATTTTATATATGGATTGTAAAATATTTAGAGACTTAAGAAGAAAAATAAATGACTGGATATAAATAAAATAAATTCTTTCACTGTTGTATATCTACAAGATTCCTGAGTGCTATTTATTATGTACCACAGGCAAAGCCCGGACAGACCACTAGTTACACATACATAAAGGATAATTGACATGTATGATACATTTACTTTATTTTATGTCAATTATGAAAATAGAGAAAGACCAACCAGTCTAAAGTGACTAAACTGAACTGCACATACAGACTAACCAAGGATTGAAAAAGACTAAACTGTAAATGTGACTATGGTACGCTATGTTTAACAATTCATGACCCGTTGCCAGTTCATTTTTGATGAAAGTACATCACTTTCCATTCATTGTCACCAATAGACCTGACAACGCATCTGGAATTCCAAAAAACAGCCCAGGTTTCAACCGATTCAAACATCTTCTCATAGTCCACAAACACTAAGCAAAGTGGCAGATTGTACTAAGAAGGGGTGTCCTAAACAGCCTGTTTAAGGTTTTGTGCATTGCATTTTAACCATTGTTATAACTACGTAGTTTATAAATTGAGTTTTGCTTCTAGACAACTTCTATATCAGAAAGTATAAATAAATTTTTCATCCCACCAGCTCGGAAAGAGTACTTTTGCTCCTCGATATCAGGGCGCAAAAGTCGTTTTTACCCTCTAGAGGTTAAAGTAAATTTGAATTTAGAACACCGTGTGTACTGAGGTTTTGAATTCAAAACATAATTTAACCTATTTATTTCTACCTTCTTGGTGCCGAATTCATCATACATTTATTTTTAATTTGTTAAAAACTCATACTCGGAACCTTTTTGGTGTACTTTTTTTTTAAATGCTTTGCGCGCAATTTTCTTTTCACGTATGGAGGATAGAGGTAAAGAATGTTATTTCAAATGGCAAAACATTTTGAAATGCTATGAATGAATCAATTGTAATCGAATTGAAGTATGCCGAGTTGCCGAGTTAAATAATTAAATATTATTGATTACTAAAATAGTAACTAATAGATGATTTCAACCAATTGTGCAGTACAAAATAACGTAGTAAATATAACATCAAATAAATAATTACTATTTTGAGAAAACATGTGGGTACAATATATTTTGAAGTCAAAACTTTTTTTGGCGCGCCATAGACAGATTTTTCGTGAGCTGTTAATTTAATTCTAGCGTCACGCTCGGGATTGATAAGAAATCTTCGGGTAAACTCGGGACCATAGCCAATGGCCATCTAGAAATGCCTCAGCCTTTCCCATTGGCCATTTAAAAATGTGTCAGCATTTCTAGATGACCATGTTCATAGCCACGCCCTCCGGTTTCACACGCGTAGTTTCCAAAGTAAAAATCTAATTCTGAGTTATAAGTTACCACTTCTATCGGCAGTGCCTATGACTGCCAATATTTTTATTTCATGAATTCTGAATAGTACGTTTATTAATTTCCTTTAAAATGTACCCTGATGCAAATTTAGCGCTACTATAATTTAATGCATTTGGGCGGACACTTTTTCATGTACACATGAAACTCCTTACTTCAATCGGTCAACTCTCCATATTTTTACGTCATATTGTTATTGTTAAAACCATGGCTAAATAAACTTAAGTTTAAAACTTATAAAATTGAATACAAGTGATAAACCGAAATACCATAATAATAAGTGAGTCTAGCGACCAAGAAGTTTATTTAACGCCAACAGAATCGACTGAAACTGAAAATGCGCAAAGCGTTTAGTAATTTCCTCGCTAGGGGGGGATGAAAAATTACGTGTTACACTCGAGTGCAAAGATTTTTCACCTTGTGCCCTTTTGATTCCCTTGCTACGCTCAGGATTCTAATTTTTGAATCCCTCGCTACGCTCGTGATTCAACTTTAGAATCCTTCGCTTGCTCGGTCATCAAAATTGAGCACGCGGTTAAAAAGCAACTTTGCACTCTTGTACAACAAATAACTATTGGTTGACACTTTTTCACAAGACCATGTTGTTACAAACTAAGCAAAGCAGATACCTACATTTAAATACAGACTTATGGATACAGAGAGATACCCAGACGATGTCAGCGTTTCATTCCAAAACTATGAACATTGATATACTTTGCTCACTATTCACCCGTACGTTGATGAAAGCTAGCCTAAATCCTACAGAGAACAAGTTAGCTAGTCAATTCTCCTACTCCTTGGCCGTAAAGATCAAAACTATCTACTTAATAATATTTCTCTAATTTTTATTTATCATTTATCTACAGGTGTTAAGGGGCTGTTTTTTGTAGTGTCTCTAAATAAATAATCAGACCAATGAGCCTAGCCCTAACAATAAAAAAATATGTTGAATATTTTTCACTTCACTATCCAGCCTCAAACTAAGTTAAGCTAAATGTTATAGAAACCAATCACCTGGTATTAGTATTTTAGTAACTAAAAATGTATACTTTTGAATCATTTTGACCTGGACTCTTTGCCATTGGGAGAATGCCCCAAGTCCGATCAGTGAGAACATAGAGTACATAAGTATAATACATACATCTTTCATTTCATACCCAAATATTAAATACCTACTTAAATAAATATACAATCATTGTATGCAATGTCAACAATTTTTCAATAAAAAAAATGTCTACCTTGGTAAAATTAATGCTACTGTTAAAATCATTATTTTATTAACTGCATTTAAAGTTTCATCCTACAGTTTTAAAATAATTTATGTCTGAATGTCTGATGGACCAGGCGACAACTCAGGGGGTTTTACTACCAAGTGATTGAGTGCTTGAGTCATAACATGTGTTAATTTCCCAGGTACAAGATGCGGGCGCGACTGCCCCGCTGCCGGCCGCAGCCATCAAGAGTTTTTGCCATCATCCTGTTGCTGATTGGCTTCTGTGTCTATTGCTACTACTACACTAGCTCTACGTCATACACCAAGCCAGGTCAGTGCTTTGAGAAACATACATTTATAGCGGATTATTAGACTGGTCATAGTTTTTCAAACATAATAAGTACAAGAGTACAATTTTTTTTTTTATTTACCTTGAATTTGAAATGTTTTATAGTATTCTGCTAGTCAAGCTCTTTAATTTGATACCCATAATAAGGGTATTGTAAAAAAATAATTAAATCGCCGGTTTGTAGTAGCGGCCATCTTGGTTTTGAAATTTATTATAATGTGTAGTATTCTACTAGTCAAGCCCTTTCATTGATACTCATATTGCGGGAGGTTGTGAAAAAATATTTCATCCGCCATTTTGTTGAGGCGGCCATTTTGAATCGATATTAAACAAACATAGCTAAGAACTACCGCAAGGTAACTAACTTTCAAATGACAAAAATCTAATTGAATTCGATCCATCCGTTTGAGAGCTACGATGCCACAGACACGTTGACGTCAAACTTATAACACTATTACTTACAACATATACACTAAACAGACAAGAACAACATTTTTAAAAAATCTCTTTCCGACTACTTCAGATTTGTGATCTGTACAACATTCTACTAGTCAAGCCCTTTCATTTGATACCCATATTGAGAGAGTAGTGAAAAAAGAAATGTATTTCGCCATTTTGTGGCGGCGGCCATCTTGGATTTGAAATTTGTCTTAATGTAATAGTATTCTACTAGCTAAGCTCTTTCATTTCATACCCATATTGAGGTAGGTTGTGAAGAAATATTTTGTCCGCCATTTTGTGGAGGCGGCCATTTTGAATCGATATTAACCAAACATACCTAAGAACCACCGCACGGAAATTAACTTTCAAATACAAAAAAAACGCATCGAAATCGTTCCATCCGTTTGAGCTCTACGACAGACAGACATCGACGTCAAACTTATAACACCCCTTTTTTGGTCGGGTGTTAAAAAATAACCATCAAATTGATAAGCTCGTATTTGGAAGTCGGTTAAAATTAATCATCTTCGCTTTCTTTCGCTATTTAATTAGATTGATTGTCTACATAGGTATCAGATAAACCCCAATCGCACACGCACACCCTCACACAAATCCTTTTACTCCATCACACACTATCATACATACCCACGCTTGCTTATATGTACATAACTCCACATTGCACACGCAGCTGAACATTGATATACATGCAGTCACCCCTTCAAACACAAGAACACAACTCAAAAATTACAAGCAATACAAGCACAACGCCAACTTCAAAATGGATAGCATTGCATATCGCATCCCACGACACAGGTAATTTTACCTAGTAGGTAGGTATGTGAGACAGATTTCTCAAAAGTGAAGTCACTCTCTTACACTGTGTGTACACTCATTACTAACCCTACTAATAATTAAGATTTCGCAAAAAACATGTTGTTTAGTGCAATAAATTTAATTTAATTTCTGTGACGCAATTGAAAACCATGTTGACAAGTTTTTTCATTCCTCTGTCATTTTGGTAACACCTCATTGCTCGATGACTACTTACGAGTACAACACGTCCCTTTATATCTTTGATGATTTAGCCATAAATTCCCAAAGCTTTAAATAAAGTATAACCAAACATAAAACCGATCTGCGTTCTGTTCTGTTTTCGATAAGTTATGAATACTTTCTTGCTACGTTTTGTACTAGGCCCATTTGTAGTAAATAGATTGCGTAAACTAAACTATTTGACGGGTACGGTCGTGGAGGGCACAGACGAGACCTTGGCCGCTGTCTGGACTGTCGGCACCCTCGGGCATTGCGCTGATTGGCCCAATCATCTGTTCTCGCTACACCGAGGCATTTCCTGGCTAAACAATGCAACGTATGACATTAACGCATTTGCTACATTAAGATTTCAATTTTTCGTACTATTTACTTGAATAATGTAAAAACGAAAAGATCTGACTACAGTACGAATACAAAACGTTTACTTTAAAACGGTATACTTAAATTAGTGTCTGCATTAGTGACGGTAAGCATTAACACAAGTTAGGTAAATTGAAACGGCCTGGAAAGTACTAAAAGGAAAACAAAATGGTACCGTTTATTCCATACAGTTTCTAGCGTTTACTCAGAGTATCTCTTTACTTAATCTGTGGTTTACTCTAGTTTGAATACTGACGTCTCCGTTGTACGTCAGTAGGTCAGTATAATACCTATCACAGAATACATCTACACACCAAGTTTCAACAGTATAGTTCTCATAGTTTCAGCAAAAAGTGGCTGTGACTTACGGACGGACAGATAGACAGCCAGACAGACATGACGAATCTATAAGGGTTCCGTTTTTACTTTTTACGAAACTCAGAATGTTTTCAGGTGCGATATCCATTTTCAGATTTTCTTTTTTTTCTTCTAAATTTAAATTAATATTCTCTATCTATAAAATTGTAATTTGACAGGACCTTATGGTTTAGTTGGTATTGAGTCTGTCAATTTTGATTCCCACCCGGGACTTATATTTATGTTACGAATATACGGATATTTGTTGTGTTTTTATGTACCATAAGTATTTTCTATCACATAAGTATTAGATCAGGTTCCATAACACGAGCTTAGCATAGTTTGTTATTGTGGAATATCGGACGGAGTATATTATTTTATATGCCATAAAAGGAAATAAGGCTTCGGTTAGTTTTCCACATTTTATTTCATTTCTGTGACTAAAAATATGTCTTTAACATACAATACGCTTTACCATCTCTTTGATGGATTTAAGATACAAAACATTCTATCAAATGTCAATGTGAAGGGAGTGAAGTCAGTTTTAAATACGTTTGTGACTATATTTCTTGCAATGTGATTGTTTTCAAAAGTAAATAGTATTTTGAAGTACGTTAATTATTATTTAAGACATAGTAATAGTAACCATCAATATATTTTTTATGGAACACAGTCTTTATTAACAAAAACTAAATTACGGTGAAAACTATACATTACTATTTTAACTAACATATCTGAATTATCCATAGACCAGTGAAAGCATAGAGATAATCCAGATCCTCAAGTCAAATGTTCCGCCTTTCAAACAACAGAAAAATAAATCTATTCGGAGCAATCATTTATAGATGGAAGCATGGAAGTTTGTAGTGCAATGTCCAGTACAATACT
Source organism: Ectropis crepuscularia (assembly GCA_963693475.1). Lineage (NCBI taxonomy): Eukaryota > Metazoa > Arthropoda > Insecta > Lepidoptera > Geometridae > Ectropis > Ectropis crepuscularia. Next base: position 25,042,186 of record OY856338.1, read on the forward strand.
GTATTACTGTATCTCCTTATGCCTTGGCATAATTACGAGTGCAACCAACCTATACCCTATACATTACATTAGTGGAGTATCTATTCAGCGAGGTTAATTAGATTAGGATTGAACTACATCGGTCGTAATAGCATTCCAACTACATACATGGTAGGTACATACTACATACAATGTAAATCTTTCAATCTTTACTACCTATAGTACTATCTGTAAGTTCTTCAAAAACAACTTGCGTGTGTACTGTACTCGTTTAAGGAATGTTTTCCGAACTTTTCAAACTCAAGCGGAAATATTTTTGAAGTGAAAACTTCTTTAGGCGCGCCTAGACAGATATTTCGTGGACTGTGAATTGGATTCTGGCATCACGCTCGGGTATGATAAGAAATCTTCGGGTAAACTCGGGACCATGGCTATTGGCCATTTAGAAATGCGTCAGCCAATGGCAAATGCTGAAAGGGCGTGGCCTCGGCATCATGCCATGGCCGTCTAGAAATGCATCAGCCAATAGGACATGCTGACGCATTTCTAGATGGCCATGCCATGATGCCCAGGCCACGCCCTCCGTTTACACCCGTGTAGTTTCCAAAATAAGCTATCAAATTCTGAGTTATAAGTTTTCACTTCTATCGGCAGTTCCTATGACTGCCAATTTAAAAAAAATTAATACGAGTACACTAGTAACTCACGTATGTTTGTATCGTTACCTATCATTCATCAGCCGCAAGACGTCCACTGTTGGACATAGGCCTCCCCCCTAGATTTCCACAACGAACGGTCCTGCGCAACCTGCAACCAGCGGTTTCCAGCGACCTTTGTGAGGTCATCTGTCCATCTAGTGGGAGGCCGTCCAACACTGCGTCTTCCGGTTCGTGGTCGCCACTCGAGAACCTTTCTTCCCCATCGGTTGTCAGTTCTGCGAGCGATGTGGCCTGCCCATTGCCACTTCAGCTTAGCTACTCTTCGAGCTATGTCGGCTACTTTCGTTCTTTTGCGAATGTCCTCATTCCGGATTCTGTCGCGCAAAGAAACTCCGAGCATCGCTCTCTCCATAGCTCGCTGTGTGACTTTGAGCTTTGTTATGAGGCCCACAGTTAAGGACCACGTCTCAGTTCCGTAAGTCATCACTGGCAACACGCACTGATTGAAGACTTTCGTCTTCAAGCATTGGGGTATTTTGGACTCCAAGATGTGCCGTAGTTTCCCGAACGCTGCCCATCCGAGTTGGATCCTTCGCTGGACCTCTTTGTCGAAGTTGGATCTACCTAATTGGATCTTTTGACCCAGGTAGACGTATTCGTCAACAACTTCGAGTGTGGTATTCCCAACAATAACCGGTACAGGTGAGACATGAACATTTGACATGACCTTCGTCTTGTCCATATTCATCCTCAAACCTACCTGTTGGGATACTCTACTGAGGTCTCTGAGCATAGCACCGAGGTCCTCCAGCGACTCCGCCACAATGACTATGTCGTCGGCAAATTACCGTTACCTATCATCGTTACCTATCACGTGAATTCATTTAAAATGTGTAATACCCACGTTAGTATTCAAGCTGAAATCCTTTCAATTTTTTAACCGACTTCTAACAAGGAGGTTCTCAATTCGGTGGCATGTTACGCGATACCGCCGCCAGTTATGTATCGATTTTAATGGCTATTCGTTAGGGTTCCGTACCCAAAGAGTAAAAACGGAACCCTTTTACTGAGACTTGGCTGTCCGTCCGTCCGTCTGTCACCAGGCTGTATCTCAAGAACGGTGATAGCTAGACAGTTGAATTTTTTACAGATTATGTATTTCTATTGCCGCTATAACAACAAATACTGAAAATAAAATAAATATTTAAGGGGGGCTCCCATACAACAAACTTGATTTTTTTACTGTTTCTTGCCAAGGAAACTTAATGACGCCACTAGTAAATATAAAACGCGCTATCGAAGTTGCACGGTAGTTCACCACCCCGTTTGGACAATGTACTTGAATTTAAAGGCTACTCATACTCATGAGAATATTATAAATACGAATACGACGATATGATAAGTATACACCATTCCGCCGTCAGACGGCACGCCGGTACGCCGGCAGATTCCCTGGTGAAAGAATGAAATTATATGGATGAAAGCCTAGCTGTGGAAACTGCGATAGTCTATGTATACGGAATTCGTAATAATGTCGCTACTACCAGTTTTCACGTTGTTTTCTATTTTTGCATCCCACGCCGAAAATTCCCGCTGCAAAATAAATCATTAATTTAGGGGGCCCCCATACAATAAAAGAGGGTTTCGCCGTGTATTTGCAAATGGTACGGAACCCTTCGCGTGCAAGTCCGACTCGCACTTGGCCACTTTTATTGTTTAGTGGATAACAGTTCAGAGGTCCCCATTCAGAGGAATTTATTGTCTTAGAGATAAAACATTTTATATCTCTAGGTGACGAGCGCAGTGCAGCGCTAAGTGATGATTTGGACTCTTCATGTTTCAATAACTGCATGTCGCTTACCATCGTCTTACTTGCAATTGCTCGTCCCGTCACTCATACTAAAAAAAAAAGATTACCTACTGAACATAAATGCGTCAAGGCCGAAACTATGGTGTTTCAAACAGTCTCTACGACAAATTGCTAATAAGAAAATCCTACTAATAGGTAGGTACATATTATAAATTCGGAAGTCCAGATGTTTCGATGTAGGTATGTTGCTCAATTAATTCATAAGAAATAAACGGTTGGTGTCAAGACAAATAACATACCATTGTTTTAACTATTGTTCTGTATTGGCTAAATTTAATTTAAAAAAAAACTATTGTGTTGTAAAAATGAAACTATCAATTTTTTTGTTTACATTCTGAACTGTTTGGTGTTGAGTCGTTGGGCCCGGATAGCACCGCCAATTGTGAAGCGATGTTGAAGGTATTTTTAGGGTTTCATAAAACGTAAAAACGGAACCCTTATAGATTCGTCATGTCTGTCTGTCCGTCCGTATGTCACAGCCATTTTTTGCCGAAACTATGAGAACTACACTGTTGAAACTTGTTAAGTAGAGGTATTCTGTGAACCGCATTAAGATTTGTACAAAAAAATTTGGAGTTGCCCCCCATACTGAGAAAGGAAACTCAAAAATTTTTTTCATCAAACCTGCACGTTTGTGTCTATCGACCTATGTCTTCAAAAATGATGAGGTTTCTAATACAATTTTTGTCTACACTGAATAATTTGCGCGAGAGGCACTTCCAAAGTGGTAAAATGTGCCTCTAACTTCTAAACTAAGATAATGAAAAAACTAAAAAAAATATATGATGTACATTACCATGCAAACTACCAACGAAAATTGGTTTGAACTCGATCTGATGAGTAGTTTTTTTAGTACGTAATCAATACACTATTATTAAAACTTCGTTCAAAGTTACAACGAACTACAAGAATTATGTGTACTATGTATATTATGTAACTTGCTGCAACGGAATCCTTCATGGGCAAGTCCAACTCGCACTTGGCCACTTTATTTTGTACTTGTCTTCCACATGAATGACATGGTCTGTAATTTTTTTTCTCAAAAAAAAACTACTCTTCAGAGTTTTTTTTAGTGCGTCATAAATACACTATTATTAAAACTTGGATCAAAGTTACAACGAACTACAAGAACTATGTATACTATGTTTATTATGTTACTTGCTGCAACGGAACCCTTCATGGGCGAGTCCAACTCGCACTTGGCCACTTTATTTTTGTTTAGTAGATCATAGTTCAGAGGTCGTCCCATAAAAATTTTAACGAAATCGGTGTGGCGGTTGCTTTCAAGTACGACGACATAGCGATAGATTCGTATGAAATTTAGTCGAGTTTAAAAGTATTAAATTGAGACATTTAATTTTATATCGAAATCGACTTTTGTTTTTTAAGAGAAAATAATTATTTCTTTAGTAAATCCTTGTCATAACAATAATTGACAAAGAATATTACTTGGTATATGCTAAATAATTAATAACAGGGTAGATAACTACAATTGAAAAGTATCTTGTAGCCGGTAGGCAGCCGGCCTGCCAAGATCGAAACTGAGAGGTATAGTCGTGAATATTTCATGATCTCATGAACAAGTAAGCGGACTGAAGCTGAAACGGAGACTAGATTTAAGTATTTTAAGATTCCGGGCCGATCTCAAACTGGAATAAACCTAATCCCTAAAATAAGAGATGAAACTGCTCCGATATCATGAAATTTTAAAATGTAGAGCAAACGAGATTCTCTCTTACCTGCAAAACTTTATTTTGTGACTCCCAACGCAAAATCGACGGGGTGTTATTATACATTTGACGTATCTCTCTCTCTCTATCTCTCTATGTGTGTGTTTGTCTGTCTATGGCATCGTAGCTCCCGAACAAATGAATCGATTTTGATTTTGACGTATCTGGGTGAAAGGTGAATTAAGGTAAAAAGGCACCATACACCGTCGAAGAATTCGTTCTAAATTTTCAATCACATTTAAGTTGTACTTGTTTTACTTACTTATTTAATTATTTTTTAATTAGTGAATTTATCGAAAATAGTTGTATAAATTGATGTAGTCTATATTGTAAGTTACCAAGAAATAAATTAAATTAAATAAAGTCTGCACCTACTTATACGACTCCGCTACCACCCGACAAATGAAATACACTGAAATATGGGCTTTATGCCATGCCATTTTTGATACAGATTACAATTGCAACTTAAATTAGCAAGACGGCTGTCAGCGAGCGGTCCGCTAATATGTGTTGCCAACGTAATCTATATCTTACGGGCATCACATAAAGTCCATATTTGAGTGAATTTTATTTGTCGAGTGGGAGCCGAGTCATATCAGTCGGCGCAGACCTTTAGCCGGGAGTGTTCTCAGCTATATTTGATAAAAATTGGTCCAATAAATTCAAATGAAATGGTTTGACTAGTAGCATACAAATATAAATATTTGTCCGTGGTTGGAATCGAACCCACGACCTTCGACTCCGCGGGCAGACTTACTACCAATTGAGCCCAGACGCCGGTATATTTTCTTATTTAATTCCATGTAAAAATCCAATAATTTCGCTATAGCGTGTTAAATGATGCGTGAAAGGAGAATATAAATAAGACAGCCGCAATTTATAACATTTTACAAACATTTTTTTAATTCGAAATAACATTTTCTAATTTATTCTCGTATCCTAAATCAGGTAAAAATGATAAAAATCAGACATCGCTACAAAAATAAATGTTACATTTATTTTATCATTTATATTCAAGACTAGCGACCAGCCCCGGCTTCGCACGGGTGCAATACTGATACTAAATATACTAATTGAAAATGGTTATTGTGAGACTTTTTTGTAGACCTTTAAAGGGGTACAATACTGCTGTACATTATTTTGATCTAGCTCATAGGGTTAGGGTTCCGCCAGCGTTTGCAGTGTAAGCGCAAAACATATGTCTATTTATGACACATTTTTATTATACTCTTTAATTAAAACTATATATTAGAGACTTTGATTAAAACTCTCGAAATAAAACTGTTTGAACGACCTAGTATCCATGGCCAAGAATAAATTAAAAACACAATTTTACTCTTATATTTATTTTATAGGTATTTACAACCAAAACTTTTTTGCAACGGATCTGGAATGCAAATTTAATATTTCGTGACAGGTTCAATTAATGTGGTAAGTATCTAGAAGTTAATGTCGCGATAAAAATAAATTAAGTAATTAAATATACTAAACACAGGGACACAACAGCGAAGAGCAGTTGACCATATTATCTTTCTCGCTTTGGCGCACTTATAGGTATTATCTTTCTCGCTCTAGCATCCCGAGTTCATCCGAAAATTTCTTATCATACCCGAACGTGACGCTAAAATTCAATTCACAGCCCATGAAAAATCTGTCTAGGCGTGCCAAAAGAAGTTTTCACTTCAAAAACGTTCAACTCTTTGTTACTATACTCTTTGATTAAAATTATTTATTAAACTCTTTGATTAAAACTCCCGAAAAACAAATTTTTTTTGATCGGTGACGTCAAAAATGTTTGACTAATATTGTGTAGAACAGTTTATATGAGAAAATTAAATTGTTGTTTTTACTATCTTCTTCGCAACTTTTCAATATTTTCTCACCGTTTAAACCTTCCCTTAGCTACAACAAACATTTCAAAACCAAAATCAGCCAAATCGATCCAGCCGTTGTCGAGTTTTAGCAGGACCACGAACAGCAATTCATTTTTTTATACCTATATAGATAAGTTTGCGTTATCTGTATTATCTATTCTATGGTTATACCACAAATTGCCTTGTTTTGAGGTAGTTCTTTATTAGTAGTCCAGTAGGTCAATTATCATTGCAAAGTTGCCCAAAAATTCAAAGAGGTATTTAGCAAAATAGCGGTCAAAAATGGAATTGGATCAATTTCAACGGCGGGATGTAGTTTGGCTTACGTATTCTTGTGTATTAGACTACAGGCCCGTGAACAAAATTTACGGGTCAAATGAACCACCAGGAGACCTATGTAGGATGATAGAAGGGTATAATGTAATAAGATTTTCACGGGCCTGTAGTCTATATTATGTGTCATGATGCTCGTTTGGCTTGAAATGAAAGAGACGGCAATAGCAAAGCCAAAGCAGATTTAGTAAGGCGGCAGAGGGCCGGGTTCAAACCCACGCGTAACACTGTCTTTTCGAAGTCATGTGCGTAACGCCGCTAACTTAAAACGGTGAAGGAAAACATCGTGAGGAAACCGATATGTACCTAGAATCTTTCGAAGTCATGTGTCATCCACCAACCCGCACTGGGCCAGCGTGGTGGATTATAGCCTTGACTCTCTCCTTGCTAGAGAAGGTCCCAAATCCCAGCAGTGGGAACATTTAGTGGGCCGTTCATGGTAGTTTGATTTGATGAATTACTGACGGATTTCTAGATGGCCATGGTCATGGCCACGCCCTCCAGTTTCACCCGCGTAGTTTCCAAAGTGAGCTGTCACATTCTGAGTTTTAAGTTTTCACTTCTATCGGCAGTCCCTATGACTGCCTAGTTTTTTATAGTATAGGGTGACGAAACGAGCAGGAAATGTGCCTGATGGTAAGAAACTTACCTGCCACATAACAGTACAGTGATTCGCAGCTATTGGAAATGAGGGCCGTGTAATTTTACTGGAACATCGCCCTTGAAACCGGAACACAGTAATGTTTACACATTACTACTTGACGGTAGAATAGCTGGTTTATTCGGTTTAAGTCAGACTGACAAAGGTGCGGTACTTCTTCAGACATACTCTGCAAAGAGTCCTACCACTACAAAACAAAGTAGGTAGTAGTTTAGAACCCTGCCTGCGCTGCTGCATTTTTCGATGTGCAGGTTAGTCACTTCATCTCATCATTCATCAATCAGGCTTTAACACATTGAAACATCGCGAGGAAACCGACGTGTTCTATAATAAACATCTTTCGAGGACACTTGTGTCATCGGTTAAACCACACTTGACTCTCTCCTTGTGCGAGGCCCGGAGTCTTAGTTGTAAGAACATAAAATGGGCTATTTATGTGTCTTATACTGGACCGTTATTTAAACTCTTGTTAAAAATAGCTACTTGGAATTGCATTGTAATCGGCAGGCGTGTTGCTTACCATCTGGAGCACGTCTTACTTATCCGGTTACTTCTTACTTCTTCCAGTCACATACAATAAATCTATAAGTCCTGCGGATGTGATAAAATCGATGGAATTGTTCAATTAATTAGGGAGTTAATAATGTTAGGATTTCTAATATTTACGTATTTATTTCTCTTTTTAAATCTAAGTTTTTACAATATTGATATAAAAGAACATAAAAAAACATTATAAAAACTTAAACCAAGATAGCCGCCAGCAGTGGGGCAGGGCTCAAGCTAGGATTAGGATTTCTATTATTATTAAGTTCTCTTTCGCTAAGGTCCTTTTAGAAGTTAGATGCTAGAGCCTTAAATCTTACTTACCGTATCCTTAGCCAGTAGACACCATCTGAGGCCAAATGATTGCAATGTCGCGAACATGCGATTCATAATTATTAGGTTCGAGTGGAGTCTGTACCTTACCAAGAGTTGTTAGTATTTTACCAAGTGCAGATGTTCAAGTTTGTCACCACAACTGGCTATAACGGTGAAGGAAAACATTGTGACGAAGCCGTCATGTTCCGCCAATGCGTACTTGGTAAGCGTAGTCGATTATGGCTTTGTCTCACTCTTTGTGCGAGAAGGCCCCGAGTCCCAGCTGTAACATCATAAAACGGGCCGCTTATGAGGTCAACTGCCATTGGACCCTTATTAAAAATTTGGTAAGTACATAGATAGATAAACTTTTTATTGCACTTAACAAAACAAACAACTTAAAAACAATCTTAAAAATAAAAACTAGTTTGGTATCTAGTTTTCTAAGCGTAGGGATCTATTTACAAAGATAAAAAATGAAGACCTTGCTATGGCGCCACTCGATTTGGCCCACACACAAGCCATGTTTTGGACGTGCTTCCATTTCCTCCTAGCCACTCGCTTGCTTGCCACGAGCTATTTACGCCCACTAAACCATTCAAATTATACCTACTATGTATTCTAAGGTTACAAAGTCATTGCGATACGATATGGTTTAGAAATGTATGCATGGTAAACAAACGTACACAAACACAAATCCCGTAGTTTTATTTGCAAATGCTTATTACCTAGAACATCCAAATAAAGTTTCTAAAAAACCATTATTAGAACAACATCTGGGTTGTTTTATAGGACGCTTTTGATACCCAAAAACACGTTTTTATCTCGTTTTATTTTCGTTTCCGTCGCCATAATTCAATTAGGATTCGCCCGGAGGCTATTAGTAAACTCCACCCGAAACTCCCCTGACACCGTCAAATTAGGACAAATCCGGTGAAACCCGGACGGATGGCGTATCCTACAATTTACCAGAACGAAGTTTATCCCCCGATCCAATGGCCGCCTAATCGCCTATTTCTTTTATTAAAATAATTTATTACATTTTATTTTTTTCTCTAGTAGATATTACTGAAAAATGAGACATAAGCGTGCCAATAGGTGATCCTGTTACGGGATGCGTGTCAAGTCTTACTTCAGTTTAGAGGTCGAGGCCGTTGATTGTCCAGCCGCCTACACGTTGCAATCTCAGGGTTACTACTTGTGAAAAAACGAGCTTCTCAATCCAGTATACCTATTTATTTAGCCCCTGAATTCGGGCCGAAAGGGCTAAGTAAATAGGTACGTTGGATTCAGGAGCTGGTTTTTTCTTACCTGTAATGCATTTGCAATGGGATGGCTTGTAGAACGTAGTGTCACAGTCTATTAAATCAGTCGTTCGAAGAAACCGTCTAGACGGGGCAATAGTGCGGGGTGGGACGCGGGAAGCGCACTCCTGCATTGCCTACATTACAATGTTAGTATTGCAGGAGCGCGGCTCAGGGCTGACGTCTTCCGTATGTTTTAATTTTATTTTGGTGCCACGTTTTTAAAATTGCGACAACCCTACCCGTGTCTAGACATTATCGGCGTTTCTCCAAGATCAAAGGCGATGAACTACTGGTAGTATTTCTTTATACTGTGGTAGTATTTTCTGTACATATGTATATTAAGCTTATAATTTTTGTTTTCAAAATATTTTCGTTCCTGTCGGGGCGCATACCTAAAAATATAATTAACCGAACATTCGCGGTTCAAAATTTTTGATACCTGCAATAAAAATAGTTTGAGCATTATTAGAATGATTTAATATTGAAACAAGAGAGAAAATCAGCTTGTTTGTAATGAAGATATGATATGATATGAGATATGAATATGAGATATGAGATGCATTATGGGACCTGAAGTTTATAACACGCTTCCCAAAATAATTATATCTGCCCCAAGTTTCGGCAGCTTCAAAAATAGATTAAAGTGCTGGCTTATCGATCAAACTTTTTATAGTTACACCGAATTTTTAGAGAGTGATGGCAAAGTCCTATAAAAATGAATGCAAACATTTGACATGGAACATATTATACTCATATAATGCTTGATACAGTTTTCTGTACAATAATTATTATAATACAGTAAAGTAGTCATTTTAAACTTTGAAAATGTATACAATTTGTATGCTCTTTCTTTTGTTTTTATTAATTGACGTGTAAATTATACATTTATGAATAAAGTACTTTGACTTTGAAGTCGAAATATCTAAGTACTTCATAATAAGGCGAAGTCCAAAATATTTTTTTGATGGCGTAAAATTAGATTAGTGTTAGTAGCGGGCTTTTTGTAGCTTTTTGTTTTTAGCGATAAAGTAATTTTATTATTTA